>JAGIQG010000014.1:41561777-47514402 GCA_024679065.1 Sphyrna mokarran | reverse complement strand
TGGGTTCACAGGGCATACTGGGTTCACAGGGCACACGGGGTTCACAGGGCACACTGAGTTCACAGGGCACACTGGGTTCACAGGGCACACTGGCTTCACGGTGCACACTGAGTTCACAGGGCACACTGGGTTCACAGGGCACACTGAGTTCACAGGGCACACTGGGTTCACAGGGCACACTGGGTTCACAGGGCAACTGGGTTCACAGCGGACACACGTGTGGGTTCATAATTTTCTTTCACAGGGCACACTGGGCTCACAGGGCACACTGAGTTCTCAGGGCACACTGGGTTCACAGGGCACACAGAGTTCACAGGGCACACTAAGTTCACAGGGCACACTGAGTTCACAGTGCACACTGGGTTCACAGTGCACACTGAGTCCACAGTGCACACTGGGTTCACAGGGCACACTGGGTTCACAGGGCACACTGGGTTCACAGGGCACACTGGGTTCACAATGCACACTGTGTTCACAGGGCACATAGGGTTCACAGGGCACACTGAGTTCACAGGGCACACTGGGTTCACAGTGCACACTGAGTTCACAGGGCACAACTGGTTCACAGGGCACACTGGGTTCACAGTGCACACTGAGTTCACAGTGCACACTGGGTTCACAGGGCACACTGAGTTCACAGTGCACACTGGGTTCACAGGGCACACTGAGTTCACAGGGCACCACTGCATGACAGGCATACAGGGTTCACCAGGGCACACTGGGTTCACAGGACACCACTAAGTTCACAGTGCACACTGTGTTCACAGGGGACACTGAGTTCACAGTGCGAACTGGGTTACAGGATACCTGGGTTCACAAGGCACAACAGAGTTCCAAGAGGGCACAACTGGGTTCACAGGGCACACTGAGTTCACAGTGCACACTGTGTTCACAGGGGACACTGAGTCACAGTGCGCACTGGGTTCACAGGATACATTGGGTCACAAGGCACAACAGAGTTCACAGGGACAACTCGGGTTCACAGGGCACACTGGGTTCACAATGCACAGTGTGTTCACAGGGCACATAGGGTTCACAGGACACACTGAGTTCACAGTGCACACTGGGTTCACAGGGCACACTGACTTCACAGGGCACACTGGGTTCACAGGGCATACTGGGTTCACAGGGCACACGGGGTTCACAGGGCACACTGAGTTCACAGGGCACACTGGGTTCACAGGGCACACTGGGTTCACAATGCACACTGTGTTCACAGGGCACATAGGGTTCACAGGGCACACTGAGTTCACAGGGCACACTGGGTTCACAGGGCACACTGAGTCACAGGGCACAAATGGTTCACAGGGCACACTGGTTCACAGTGCACACTGAGTTCACAGTGCACACTGGTTCACAGGGACACACTGATTCACAGTACACACTGGGTTCACAGGGCAATACTGAGTTCACAGGGCCACACTGACTCATAGGACAACTGGCACAGGGCATACTGGGTTCCAGGGACACTGGGTCACAGGGAACACTGAGTCACAGGGCACACTGTGTTCACGGGCACACTGGGTTCACAGGGCACACTGGGTTCACACAGTGCACACTGTGCTCACAGGGCACACAGGGTTCACAGGGCACACTGGGTTCACAGGGCACATTGGGTTCACAGTGCAAACTGAGTTCACAGTGCACACTGGGTTCACAGGACACAGAGTTCACAGGGCACACTGGGTTCACAGGGCACACTGGGTTCACAGGGCACACTGAGTTCACAGGGCACACTGAGTGCACAGGACACACTGGGTTCAGAGGGCACATTGGGTTCACAGGGTACACTGGGTTCACAGGGCACACTGGGTTCATAGTGCACACTGAGTTCACAGTGCACACTGGGTTCACAGGGCACACTGGGTTCACAGGGCACACTGAGTTCACAGGGCACACTGGGTTCACAGGGCACACTGAGTTCACAGGACACACTGAGTTCACAGGGCACACTGAGTTCACAGGACACACTGGGTTCACAGGGCACACTGAGTTCACAGTGCACACTGGGTTCACAGGGCACACTGGGTTCACAAGGCACACTGAATTCACAGTACACACTGGGTTCACAGGGCATACTGAGTTCACAGGGCATACTGAGTTCACAGGGCACACTGACTTCATAGGGCACACTGGGTTCACAGGGCATACTGGGTTCACCGGGCACACTGGGTTCACAGGGCACACTGAGTTCACAGGCACACTGGGTTCACAGGAACATTGGGTTCACAGGGCACACTGTGTTCTCAGGGCACACTGGGTTCACAGGGCACACTGAGTTCACAGGACACACTGAGTTCACAGGGCACACTGAGTTCACAGGACACACTGGGTTCACAGGGCACACTGAGTTCACAGTGCACACTGGGTTCACAGGGCACACTGGGTTCACAAGGCACACTGAATTCACAGTACACATGGGTCACAGGGCATACTGAGTTCACAGGGCATACTGGGTCACAGGGCACACTGACTTCACAGGGCATACTGGTTCACGGGCACACTGGTTCACAGGCACACTGATTCACAGGGCACACTGTCATACATTGGGTTCACAGGGCACACTGTGTTCTCAGGGCACACTGGGTTCACAGTGCACACTGAGTTCACAGGGCACACTGGGTTCACAGGGCACACTGAGTTCACAGGGCACACTGGGTTCACAGGGCACACTGGGTTCACAGGGCACACTGGGTTCACAGGGCACACTGAGTTCACAGGGCACACTGGGTTCACAGGGCACACTGAGTTCACAGGACACACTGAGTTCACAGGGCACACTGAGTTCACAGGGCACACTGGGTTCACAGGGCACACTGAGTTCACAGGGCACACTGAGTTCACAGGGCACACTGGGTTCACAGGGCACATGAGTTCACAGGCACACTGGGTTCACAGGACATGGGTCAAAGCAACAGAGTTCCAGGGCACACTGGGTTCATAGGGCACACTGGGTTCACAGGGCACACTGAGTTCACAGGCACACTGAGTTCACAGGGCACATAGTTCACAGGGCACATTGTTCACAGGGCACACTGGATTCACAGGGACACTGTTCACAGGGCACACTGAGTCACATGCACACTGGTTCACAGGCACATTTGGTTCACAGGGCACACTGGGTTCACAGGGCACACTGGGTTCACAGTGCACACTGAGTTCACAGTGCACACTGGGTTCACAGGGCACACTGAGTTCACAGGGCACACTGAGTTCACAGAGCACACTGGGTCACAGGGACACTGAGTCACAGGACACACTGGGTCACAGGGCACACAGTTCACAGGGCATACTGGGTTCACAGGGCACATGGGTTCACAGGGCACACTGGGTTCACAGGGCACACTGAGTTCACAGGGCACACTGAGTTCACAGGCACACTGGGTTCACAGGATACATTTTGTCACAGGGCACACTGGTTCACAGGGCACACAGGGTCACGGGCACACTGGGTTCACAGGGCACATTGGGTTCACAGGAAACTGAGTCACAGGACACTGGGTTCATAGGCACAGGTTCACAGGGCACACTGGGTTCACAGGCACACTGGGTTCACAGGGCACACTGAGTTACAGGGCACACTGAGTCACAGGACACACTGGTCAAGGCACATGGGTTCACAGGGACACTGGTTCACAGGCACACTGGGTTCATAGGCACACTGAGTTCACAGTGCACACTGGGTTACAGGGCACACTGGTTCACAGGGCACACTGGGTTCACAGGATACATTTTGTTCACAGGGCACACTGTGTTCACAGGGCACACAGGGTTCACAGGGCACACTGGGTTCACAGGGCACACTGGGTTCACAGTGCACACTGAGTTCACAGGGCACACTGGGTTCACAGTGCACACTAGGTTCACAGGGCATACTGAGTTCACAGGACACACTGACTTCATAGGGCACACTGGGTTCACAGGGCATACTGGGTTCACAGGGCACACTGGGTTCACAGGGCACACTGAGTTCACAGGGCACACTGAGTTCACAGGGCACACTGGGTTCACAGGGCACACTGAGTTCACAGGGCACACTGTGTTCACAGGGCACACTGGGTTCACAGGGCACACTGACTTCACAGTACACACTGGGTTCACAGGGCATACTGAGTTCACAGGACACACTGACTTCATAGGGCACACTGGGTTCACAGGGCATACTGGGTTCACAGGGCACACTGGGTTCACAGGGCACACTGAGTTCACAGGGCACACTGTGTTCATGGGGCACACTGGGTTCACAGTGCACACTGAGTTCACAGGGCACACTGGGTTCACAGGGCACACTGGGTTCACAAGGCACACTGAGTTCACAGTGCACACTGGGTTCACAGGGCACACTGAATTCACAGTACACACTGGGTTCACAGGGCATACTGAGTTCACAGTGCACACTGGGTTCACAGGGCACACTGGGTTCACAGGGCACACTGAGTTCACAGGGCACACTGGGTTCACAAGGCACACTGAGTTCACAGGGCACACTGGGTTCACAGGGAATACTGAGTTCACAGGGCACACTGGGTTCACAGTGCACACTGAGTTCACAGGGCACACTCAGTTCACAGTGCATACTGAGTTCAAAGGGCACACTGGGTTCACAGGGCACACTGACTTCACAGGGCACACTGGGTTCACAGGGCATACTGGGTTCACAGGGCACACGGGGTTCACAGGGCACACTGAGTTCACAGGGCACACTGGGTCACAGGGCACACTGGCTCACGGTGCACACTGAGTTCACAGGGCACACTGGGTTCACAGGGACACTGAGTTCACAGGGCACATTGGGTTCACAGGGCACACTGGGTCACAGGGCACACTGGGTTCAAGTGTGCACACTGGGTTCACAGGGCACACTGGGTTCACAGGGACACTGGGTTCACAGTGCACACTGAGTTCACAGGGCACACTGGGTTCACAGGGCACACTGAGTTCACAGGGCACACTGGGTTCACAGGGCACAGTGACTTCACAGGGCACACTGGGTTCACAGGGCACACTGTGTTCACAGGGCACACTGGGTTCACAGGGCACACTGAGTTCACAGGGCACACTGGGCTCACAGGGCACACTGAGTTCTCAGGGCACACTGGGTTCACAGGGCACACAGAGTTCACAGGGCACACTAAGTTCACAGGGCACACTGAGTTCACAGTGCACACTGGGTTCACAGTGCACACTGAGTCCACAGTGCACACTGGGTTCACAGTGCACACTGGGTTCACAGGGCACACTGGGTTCACAGGGCATACTGAGTTCACAGGGCACACTGGGTTCACAGTGCACACTGGGTTCACAGGGCACACTGCATTGACAGGGCATACAGGGTTCACAGGGCACACTGGGTTCACAGGACACACTGAGTTCACAGTGCACACTGTGTTCACAGGGGACACTGAGTTCACAGTGCGCACTGGGTTCACAGGATACATTGGGTTCACAAGGCACAACAGAGTTCACGGGGCACAACTGGGTTCACAGGGCACACTGAGTTCACAGTGCACACTGTGTTCACAGGGGACACTGAGTTCACAGTGCGCACTGGGTTCACAGGATACATTGGGTTCACAAGGCACAACAGAGTTCACAGGGCACAACTGGGTTCACAGGGCACACTGGGTTCACAATGCACAGTGTGTTCACAGGGCACATAGGGTTCACAGGACACACTGAGTTCACAGTGCACACTGGGTTCACAGGGCACACTGACTTCACAGGGCACACTGGGTTCACAGGGCATACTGGGTTCACAGGGCACACGGGGTTCACAGGGCACACTGAGTTCACAGGGCACACTGGGTTCACAGGGCACACTGGGTTCACAATGCACACTGTGTTCACAGGGCACATAGGGTTCACAGGGCACACTGAGTTCACAGGGCACACTGGGTTCACAGTGCACACTGAGTTCACAGGGCACAACTGGTTCACAGGGCACACTGGGTTCACAGTGCACACTGAGTTCACAGTGCACACTGGGTTCACAGGGCACACTGACTTCACAGTACACACTGGGTTCACAGGGCATACTGAGTTCACAGGGCACACTGACTTCACAGGGCACACTGGGTTCACAGGGCATACTGGGTTCACAGGGCACACTGGGTTCACAGGGCACACTGAGTTCACAGGGCACACTGTGTTCACAGGGCACACTGGGTTCATAGGGCACACTGGGTTCACAGTGCACACTGGGCTCACAGCGCACACTGAGTTCACAGGGCACACTGGGTTCACAGGGCACACTGAGTTCACAGGGCACACTGAGTTCACAGGGCACACTGAGTTCACAGGACACACTGGGTTCACAGGGCACACTGAGTTCACAGTGCACACTGGGTTCACAGGGCACACTGGGTTCACAAGGCACACTGAATTCACAGTACACACTGGGTTCACAGGGCACACTGAGTTCACAGGGCATACTGAGTTCACAGGGCACACTGACTTCATAGGGCACACTGGGTTCACAGGGCATACTGGGTTCACAGTGCACACTGGGCTCACAGCGCACACTGAGTTCACAGGGCACACTGGGTTCACAGGGCACACTGAGTTCACAGGGCACACTGAGTTCACAGGGCACACTGAGTTCACAGGACACACTGGGTTCACAGGGCACACTGAGTTCACAGTGCACACTGGGTTCACAGGGCACACTGGGTTCACAAGGCACACTGAATTCACAGTACACACTGGGTTCACAGGGCATACTGAGTTCACAGGGCATACTGAGTTCACAGGGCACACTGACTTCATAGGGCACACTGGGTTCACAGGGCATACTGGGTTCCCGGGCACACTGGGTTCACAGGGCACACTGAGTTCACAGTGCACACTGGGTCACAGACATTCAAGCAACTGGTTCCAGGGCACACTGGGTTCACAGGGCACACTGAGTTCACAGGGCACACTGAGTTCACAGGGCACACTGAGTTCACAGGGCACACTGGGTTCACAGGGCACACTGAGTTCACAGGGCACACTGGGTTCACAGGGCACACTGGGTTCACAAGGCACACTGATTCACAGCACACTGGGTTCACAGGGCAACTGAGTTCACAGGGCACACTGGGTTCACAGGGCACACTGATTCACAGGCACACTGGGTTCACCGGGCACACTGGGTTCACAGGGCACACTGAGTTCACAGTGCACACTGGGTTCACAGGATACATTGGGTTCACAGGGCACACTGTGTTCTCAGGGCACACTGGGTTCACAGGGCACACTGAGTTCACAGGACACACTGAGTTCACAGGGCACACTGAGTTCACAGGACACACTGGGTTCACAGGGCACACTGAGTTCACAGTGCACACTGGGTTCACAGGGCACACTGGGTTCACAAGGCACACTGAATCACAGTACACACTGGGTTCACAGGGCATACTGAGTTCACAGGGCATACTGGGTTCACAGGCACACTGACTTCACAGGGCATACTGGGTTCACCGGGCACACTGGGTTCACAGGGCACACTGAGTTCACAGTGCACACTGGGTTTCACAGGATACATTGGGTTCACAGGGCACACTGTGTTCTCAGGGCGCACGGTTTACAGTGCACACTGAGTTCACAGTGCACACTGGGTTCACAGGGCACACTGGGTTCACAGTGCACACTGGGTTCACAGGGCACACTGGGTTCACAGGGCATACTGGGTTCACAGGACACACTGACTTCACAGGGCACACTGGATTCATAGGGCATACTGGGTTCACAGGGCACACTGGGTTCACTGGGCACACTGAGTTCACAGGGCACACTGGGTTCACAGGGCACACTGAGTTCACAGGGCACACTGAGTTCACAGGGCACACTGGGTTCACAGGGGACACTGAGTTCACAGTGCGCACTGGGTTCACAGGATACATTGGGTTCACAAGGCAAAACAGAGTTCACAGGGCACAACTGGGTTCATAGGGCACACTGAGTTCACAGGGCACACTGAGTTCACAGGGCACACTGAGTTCACACTGCACACTCAGTTCACAGGATACATTTTGTTCACAGGGCACACTGGATTCACAGGGCACACTGTGTTCCCAGGGCACACTGAGTTCACACTGCACACTATGTTCACAGGATACATTTTGTTCACAGGGCACACTTGGTTCACAGGGCACATTTGGTTCACAGTGCACACTGAGTTCACAGTGCACACTGGGTTCATAGGGCACACTGTGTTCACAGGGCACACTGGGTTCACAGAGCACACTGGGTTCACAGGGAACACTGAGTTCACAGGACACACTGGGGTCACAGGGCACACAGTGCACAGGGCATACTGAGTTCACAGGGCACATTGGGTTCACAGGGCACACTGGGTTCACAGGGCACACTGAGTTCACAGTGCACACTGGGTTCACAGTGCACACTGGGTTCACAGGGCACACTGGGTTCACAGGACACACTGAGTTCACAGTGCACACTGAGTTCACAGGGCACACTGAATTCACAGTACACACTGGGTTCACAGGGCATACTGAGTTCACAGGGCACACTGACTTCACAGGGCACACTGGGTTCACAGGGCATACTGGGTTCACAGGGCATACTGGGTTCACAGTGCACACTGAATTCACAGGGCACACTGTGTTCACAGTGCACACTGGGTTCACAGGGCACACTGGGTTCACAGGGCACACTGGGTTCACAGGGCACACTGAGTTCACAGTGCACACTGGGTTCACAGGGCACAGAGTTCACAGGGCACACTGAGTTCACAGGGCACACTGGGTTCACAGGGCACACTGAGTTCACAGGGCACACTGAGTTCACAGGGCACACTGGGTTCACAGGGCACACTGGGTTCACAGGGCACACTGGGTTCACAGGGCACACTGGGTTCACAGGGCACACTGAGTTCACAGTGCACACTGGGTTCACAGGGCACACTGGGTTCACAGGGCACACTGAGTTCACAGGGCACACTGGGTTCACAGGGCACACTGAGTTCACAGGGCACACTGGGTTCACAGGGCACCTGGGTTCACAGGGCACACTGTTCACAGGGCACACTGAGTTCACAGGGCACACTGTGTTCACAGGGCACACTGAGCTCACAGGGCACACTGAGTTCATAGTGCACACTGTGTTCACAGTGCACACTGGGTTCACATTGCACACTGTGTTCACAGGGCACACTGGGTTCACAGTGCACACTGTATTCACGGGGCATACTGGGTTCACAGGGCACACTGTGTTCGCAGGGCACACTGTTCGCAGGGCACACTGTGTTCACGGGGCACACTGGGTTCACAGGGCACACTGAGTTCACAGGGCACACTGTGTTCGCAGGGCACACTGGGTTCACAGGGCATACTGAGTTCACAGGGCACACTGGGTTCGCAGGGCACACTGTGTTCACAGGGTACACTGGGTTCACAATTCGTGTGCCAGGTTGCTGTGAAGCTTCAGTTTGAAGCGAGGATTGCGCGGTAGGTTGGGAGTTACGAATATCATTTGCGCATCTCTGGAAAGAGCCAAAAGTGAAGAAATTAAGGATAGTGGTGACTTTGATAGCTGCTGGCAATTTGTGCCCATTGAGTTGATTTGGCAGGTCTTCTTACAAGAATGTGCAAATGCCAGCACTACCCAATCCACCCCCTTTTCCCCCCTCCACTCTGCACTCAACACCAATTTCACTTCCCCTCAAACAGGTACTCCATGTCTCCTGAGTCACTGGCGCTCAGTCAGTCATATGTAGAAAACATGTTGTCTGCTTCCTCTACACTGGGAGCTCAGTGGAGTGACAAGAGAGAGTGAGGAGAAGACTACTGTTCTGCTGCTGCTTTTTATCCGAGCACCAAGGTAGAGCCATTTACAAAGCATGCTTAATCAGCTTGATAGCTGGGAAATGTACATCAACCCCAACAGGTAAAAACCGTTTGGACAGGATTCTTATTTGCCAGTTTTATCTTTCTAACTCTAAGGCGATGGAGTAACTTTCAAACTCTTGGAAATCACCTCTTAAAACAAAAGCAGACTCTCGGAACAAGTCCTGAGAGCAAAAGTCTTTCACAAAAGCGTGGGGTCAGGTGTGAAGCCTCAGTGTTGAAAGTGTGGCTTTTGTGTCACTTGTTCAGTTCCCTCAAAGTCCTCTGCCCTCCCACCTCATTTTCCCCCACCTCGGGCAAGCATCAGGAGGTCTGGAAAACATGTACACGCTGGCTTAAGGTCACAGTTCAAGGTCAGAGAAGCAGACAATTAGCATCCTACACATCTATACGGCTCACCCAGCCAGCGCAGAGCGTTTTCCCGTGTGCTACAGATCGCTGTCAAGCTACAGGTAGAAATTACCGGTTTCCTGTCAACTTACCGACGCGACAGCAATTTTGGCACTTTCAGTCTGTGGTCTGGCAAACCCCACCCACCTCTCGGGTTCAAATTCCCCTCAGCGTTTCGGGTCAGCGACCTTTCATTAGAACTGGAAAATGTTACAGATGTAAGAGGTTTTGAGCAAGTAGGCAGGAGAAAGTGAATGACAAAAAGACTGATGGTGCAAAAGGGGACAGTAATCGGATATCAAAAGTTGGGGGTCGGAGGATGTGTAAATACCAACAACAACTCTTACTGTCTGGAAAAAAAAAGGGCCAGAAGTTACAATTTGCCAAGAAAGCCTAGGTTCTGAGAGTTTGAAACTTGAGTTAAAGACTTCAATAATGTATTATACGACAGAAAATGTAATTGACTTGGTGACATTGGTCAAGTATTTTGAAATAGGCATTCCTTATATTTGTTTGAAACTTTATTTTACATATTAAAATTGATTTATTAGTATCACTAGCAGGCTTCCTTACGCTACAACCAAGTTATTGTGAAAATCCACCTTTCTTCCCCTTCCCCACAACCCCCAATCCTGCTACATAACATAAAAAACCTATTCATCTCCTCTTTAATTCTGACAGATGTGTGCAAATAGTGACCGGTGCAGATAAGGGAAATAAAGAAAATCTCTTCCCATAGACTTAGGACAAAAGGACAAGAGGAATGTAGATTTAAGATTTAGGGGTAATGTGAGGTAAAACTTCCTTTTTACGCAGTGAGTGGGAATGACCTGGAGTCCTCAAGAGTGGTGAAGGTGGAAATAATCAATGATATCAAAAGAAAACTGCATGGGCATTTGAAGGAAATAATGGATTGCTGGGAGCTAGCAGAATCTCAGTGGGTTACATGGCTGCACTCTGTGCTGTAAATGACAATAAATGACTGACTTTATTTGATAGCTGACCCTGAAATATCTCTGCCCTGAATTATCTCTAACTTTGAAAGAAGACCAGAATGCCAAAGTTGCCAGGAAACCAATAAGTTTGTAAATCAAAAGTAGTCTTACTGTGAGAAGTTATTGAGTATAAGAAGGATATTGATGACATCTCTACAAATATCTCTGGAATGTGGTGGCATCAGTTCTCCAGGTTAATTACGTTTTTTGGGTGGCCAATATTTCATTCTTGTTCTACAACCCTGTGCTGGACATGTCTTTTCACTATCTCATATGCATTCTATGATTTTCTTGGCTTTTCCCATTTATTTGAGACGTGTTGTTGTTTTATTCAATTTAATAACAGTGCTACTGGATCTGAGGTGCCCATCATTGATCAATATCGCCATCTGGTGGCCACCAGTATTGCACATCCCATATGAATATCCTGCCCATAAAATAGGCATATAATAAGTTAAAACATGGAAATGGAGAATGAGTTGAGTCAGCACATGCAGAAAATAATATCAGATGATTTGGTTTGCAAATTTAATTGTAAATACTTGTGAAAATGATATGCATGTTTCTGAGACATGACATATAGCTGGTGTTGATGTAGGGGGAACGGATATATGCAAGTGGGAAGCTTAATTTTACACCCGTATTCAATGTGAGCGTAAATAACAAACCTGAGAGCAAAGTCATGTGAGAATTGGAAAACCGGATTCCTGCTGGCGAGATCTTGTTTTCCGATTTTCTATGACGTGGCAGCATAGTGGTTGGCGCTGCTGTCTCAACGTCTGCATCTCCACATTATGGCCTCACAATGCCGGGGTCCCGGGTTTCATTCCCGACTTGGGTCATTGTCTGTGCAGAGTCTGTACATTCTCCCCGTGTCTGCATGGGTTTCCTCTGGATGCCCTGGTTTCCTCCCACATGAATTTACAGTGAAATCTTTGGCTGGTGCCAGCCATGGCTGATCAGGAAATCCACTGGATGCCAGCGTGAAACTCATTTACATACCATTAATGAGATGCAGATAAAGACCTGCCCACCTGTGCTGCATGGGAAAACATGCCAGTGTCAAATACATCTGGAACAATGTGGTGGGCAAATATTGAGATGCCCCTGAACAATGCCTGAGGCTACCTCCGCAATTCTGCATGGAGGCCAATGGCAACCTTGGATCTCAGAACACCACAGCAGTGGGTGGGTCCAACTGCAGGTGTAATTCCAGATTTGGTGTCCTGGAGGGAGTCCAGCTTTGAGTTACAGCACATTCCCAGAGATCCATCTTCATTCTTAGGAGGTCCACCTTCTTTCTTCAATAGTGGGGTTATTGATATTGGGCATCTTTTCAATATGGCACCCAGAAAGGACAGTGGACAATCTGCCATCAGGCCTGCCCCACCACAGAATGCAGCTCAAAACATCCGAGTGCATAATTAATGGGATCAGGGTTCGGATGATTTGCTGTGTTTCCTGTCAGCCTCTGCTGTGGCAAACATTCTATGCTTCTCATCTCCATTAGTGCCAGATGGGAGAGTTCTGCCCATAGTCTGTAAATCATGCAGTACATGTTGGACATTAGTTGTTCTTCTGAGTAATGTTCTTTGCCTGGAGAATGTTGATCCCTTGGCCCTTGATGCCTTAATTATTTTTGTTATTCCATTGTGGCTGTTTGGGAGCACATGAACCTCTGGCACATGAACTTCTGTCCAACTGGGCTTCTACAGTTTCACTAGTTCAGCGTACATGCCTGCAGTTAAAAAATGATTTTGCTTCTAGCAGTTAACACATGTTTTTCCAATACTGGACAATCCATGCTGTTATCCATAGTGTTTGCATCCTGCATTTTATCTTTCGGCTTGCACTGTCTCTGCTTGGCCACAAATATGCTCTAGCGGACATTTCACAACTTGTGTGCTTCAACATATGTCTCTTGCTTTCTTTAGCATAATCTTTTAGTAGAGTTGCTCTTATCAAAGGATCTCTCAGACCTTGGACTAATCTGTCTTTAATCAGATCATCTTTTAGCTGTCTGAATTCATATAGATCTACCAGCCGTGTTACTGGTGTGATGAAGTGTTCAATGCTCTCATTTTTATTTTGAAATCTAGTGTCGAATACATAACATTCATATGTACCATTCGGGGTTCAAAAGTGGCTTCAAGGCTTTCAAAATCTCTCCTTTTTTTGCTCATCTGTTAGATTCAGAGTGGTATGCTCTTGGTAGAAATCCCTCCCCAGGAATGTTAGGAATGTGGTTTATCTTATCAGTTAAGGATTGTTGATTAAAACTGATGTCATTATAAGTGGGAAAACTGCCAATTCTGCCATGTATTACCATCCAATGTTACTGGAGATGGGATTGGAAAGTTTACTGCAGATATTTGTACTCACTTTTCTTGCAGCCTTTATTTGCATTCTTTTTGTTCTTTTCTCTGCAACCAATAATTTCACTTGCAGCCTTCGTGTGCTTTTCCTATGTCCCTTTTTATAGTGGCTTTTCTTTTGCAGATCTGTACTTTTCTGTGTTCTCCTCTTGCAGTTTGTCTTATTTCAATTGACTTTCTCAGCAGCTTTCTCTTTGAACCTTTTTTCTGTTCCTGGGTTCTCGCTCTCTCCTCTGAATCATTTCCAGAGTTCAAAATTTACTTTTGTGCCACACAACTGACACCATGGCCAGAACTTTACCATCCAGCCTGCCATGGGAATTGGAGCAGGAGAAGGGTGGACCATTGAATGGTCCATTGCTCTCAGGCAGGATTATACAGTTTTGGGACAAGCGAGGCAGTAAAATCCCATCACGTGTTTCAATTATGAGGACAACATTCTCCTTTAGCATCTATTGAGATGATACTTTGCCTTTAAGGAATTTATTTTAACCATGTTTCTCTGCAGGTTTTTCAAGCAAGAACATTTCATTTTGGCACTGTTTTGTCTGTAACCGGTATCCTCTAATTGTTACTGAAGCAATAAAATGGGCATCATGTTTATTTTTAATCTAGTTTAATGCAGTATGCTGGGGTTTTATGATCCATTTGGGATTGCTGGGTGGAGCATCATTGGCAGGTCAGGTGCTGCCTGAAGACAGGATTTTCCACAGAGAAGTCCAAACTTTTAGTTTGGGTTTAGTTGATGTGGAAGCAAGTGGAAAAAGGCAGTGTGTCTCTGTCTCTCTCTCGTCAGAGGTGTGCTGCAACTTCCAGGACTAGGAAGCCTTAGTACTTTAACATTGAAGGGATCAATTCACAACAGGTATTAAAAGATCACAAAATCCAGCATCACATGAGCATACTTGATTTTTTGTGTCAAGTCTTGAAAGGGGTGTATGTTTGTTGGGTGTTTGACTTGAAATATCATAAATAGCTAGCTGTTTATACTATGTCATGATTGATTGTTGTAATTGGTAAAAGTTCTGCTAATTTTCCTTACTATATTTTAACCGCGTCTTAAATAAACTTTTTTTGATAAAAGCTTCCTAGTGGGTCATTTGAATTCATACCTGGAATGAAACACCTAATACTCACCCTAATGCCAAATTCAAAGGTTAAAAACTTAGGAATTTTACCGGCCTGCATATCATAGGAATCAGAGCAGTGAGGGACGGAGCATGGGAATGCTCATTAACCTTGGGCGAGATTTTACAGTTTTGAATGAGTCAACAAAATCCCACCCATAGGGTCTACACTAATTTCATAAAACATCTTGGAGTTCTTGGCCTGGATCTTAACAGTATTCAGTGAGAGATCTTTGTTAGACTGATCTTGCCTCCAGAGACAGAGTGCATCATGGCAAAGTCACACAACTGTGGCAAGCCAGTTAATTAGTATAGAAAATCCCAGCAGTACTGCTGCATGGATACTTCAGCAAGTAAATGTTTGATGCCAAGCTAGAGAGAAATAGCACTGTCTCTCTATGTGGTGCCTTTATCACCATCTCTTGGGGCCTGCTACAACATTCCATAAGGTGGGCCCAGGAAGTTGGTGTTAAGTGGGGTGAACGTGAGAAGTTAAATCTCTCACATTTCCATCTGCAAATCAAGAGCCTGCTGGCAGAGAGGTTTATGCGAATTTCTGTCCTGGATGGGAGGTGGGTAAAACAGCAGTAGGCCACACTGCCTGAATTTTTTCTTTTTTTGTACCACTCTGGCATGGAGGGCAATGGTTCAGAAATGGCCTGTTCCTGTATTGAAGCATGGTTCAGAAGCATTTGAATGAGTACTCCATTGTAATTAGATACACTATGAGAAAAGTGCTTATCACTGCATCAGTTTCATACTGTTTCATGAAAAGTAAATGCAAATCCAACCATTTCCCTCACGCAAATAAAAGCTGTCTGAAGAATAGTCACACTGACTTGAAATGTTAACTGTTCCTCCAGGAAGTTTGGCATGTCAGCTACAACTCTCACCAACTTTTACAGATGCACCATGGAAAGCATTCTTTCTCGTTGTATTACAGCTTGGTATGGCTCCTGTTCTGTCCAAGACTGCAAGAAATGCCAAAAGGTTATATACGTAGCCCAATTTATCATGCAAACCAGCCTCCCATCCATTGACTCTGTCAATACTTCCTGCTGTCTCAGCAAGGCAGCCAGCAAAATCAAGGACCTCCCATACCCCAGACATTCTCTCTCCTACCTTCTTCCGTCAGGAAAAAGAGACAAAAGTCTGAGGTCATGCACCCACTGACTCAAAAACAGTTTCTTCCCTGCTGCCATCAAATTTTTGAATGGACCTACCCTGCAATAAGCTGATCTTTCTCTGCACCCTAGCTATGATTGTAACACTACATTCTGCACTCTCTCTCAATCTCCTGCTGAGATTTTCCAACATTTTCTGTTTTTACTTTATCTGGCACGGCGATGGGTAACCTTGGCTAATGAGTGGGCTGCGTGAGGGACTTTCCTTCATCTGAGTGGAATGCAAGACTGAAATTAGGCTTGTTTACAAACCATGCGACTATGAGTTGGATTGAATACATTTAATATTCACAATGTTTCATAACGATAATTAGAGAAAATGTTATATCATTTAGATATTGATAGAACTATCATCAACTTCAAGTAGTAAAATTGAAAGGAGTATTTGTGCTCTGGAGGCAAAGGGAGCTCACAGCTCTCACAGTCAATGTTGTGTGAAATCAGCATGCCGCCCCACTGCCCCCAACTACTTCCAACTCCACTTATCCTTGCTTTACGTGCATTTCACTTCAGTCACTTTTTTTCAGTGGGGAGAAAACGACATGGATAGAAATCAGTGCAATGTGGCGCATGGGTAGCTGTCAGTAAAATGGCTCGTGGGCCGTACTCAGAATACAGATAAACCACATTTGGCTCCCAAATGGGCAGGCTGCCCACCACTGGGTACATTTACTGCAGAGAAATGTCCCAAGTGACACAAATCCCTGTTAAGCATTCACTCATCCAGCACTGACACAGAAGCTTCCGAATTATTCCAGATTAGGTACTCCGTGGGAGAAGTGCTGAACCGCTGCATCAGTTTCACACTGTTTCATGAAAAGTAAATGCAAGTCCAACATTTCCCTCACACAAATAGTGTCAGCAGCATGTGTGTCATTTATAAGATGCGTTGTAGCAACTTGCTATGCTTCTTCTGACAGCACCTACAAAACCCACAAACTCTACTACCTGGAAGGTCATATGTGATCACCACCTCCTGCAGATCCCCTCTCCAGGCCACTCACCATCCGATCTTAGAAATATAACACCGTTCCATCATTGTCACAAGATCAGAATCCTTAAATTCCCTTCTTCACAGCACTGAGTTTACTACATCATAGGAAGTGCAGCTCACCAATAACTTCTCCAGGGTAATTATGGATGGGCAATAAATCATGACTTTACAAGCAATGCCCACATTCCAGGAGTTAATGTAGAGTCATAGAGGTTTATAGCATGGAAACAGACCTTTCAGCCCAACTTGTCCATGCTGCCCATTTTTTTAAACTCGTAAAATAATCCCAATTGCCTGCATTTGACCCATATCCCTCAATATCCATCGTACCTATGTAACTATGAAAATGCTTTTTAAAAGACAACATCATACCCACCTCTATTACTATCTCTGACAGCTTGTTCCAGACACTCACCACTCTCTGTGTGAAAAAATTGCCCCTCTGGACACTTTTGTATCTCTCCCCTCTTACCTTAATCCTATGCTCTGTAGTTTTAGACTTCACTACCTTTGGGAAAAAATATTGACTATCTAGCTTATCTCTGCCCCTCATTATTTTATAGACCTCTATAAGATCACCCCTCAGCCTCCTATACTCCAGAAGAAAAAATCCCAGTCTATTCAGCCTTTCCTTATAACTCAATCCATCAAGTCCCAGTAGCATCCTAGTAAATCTTTTCTGCACTCTTTCTGGTTTAATAATATCCTTTCTATAATAGGGTGGCCAGAATTGCACACAGTATTCCAAGTGTGGCCTTACCAAAATCTTGCACAATTGCAACAAGACATTCCAATTCCTGTAGTCAATGTTCTGACCAATGAAACCAAGCATGTTGAATGCCTTTCTCACCACTCTGTCCACCTGTGATTCTACTTTCAAGGACCTATGAACACTTTTCCCTAGATCTCTTTGTTCTGTAACTGTCCCCACTGCCCTACCATTAACTGAATAAGTTCTGCCCTGGCTCAATCTACCAAAAGATCACATTGTATTTGTCTAAATTAAACTCCATCTGCCATTCGTCAGCCCACTGGCCCAATTGATCAAGATCCCATTGCAATTGGAAATAATTTCTTCACTGTAATTTCTTCACTGTATAAAATATACAATAGGGCAAGACCTCAGTCAAAAGGTGAGGTGACCAAAAGCCTGGTCAAAGAGGGGGGCATTTGAGGAAATGAAGAAAGTCAAGGGCTTTAGCGCAAACAGTGCAAACAACCCCACTGAAACAATCTGGTGTTGGACTGCCTCATCCAGTTTCTACAACGTTCATTGAGAAGATCCTTGACAGGGCAGCTGCTTATCAGAAAGTGGATGATAGCGAGAGATTAATCCATCCAGGACAGAATGAAATGATTGTACTATCTCTCAGTGACAAGAGTGGAAATGTCCCCTCTTTCTGTTCATTCCAAATCCTTGCGGCAGCTTTAATGATATCAGCTGTTGACAGAGGTGAGTTTTTGGAACCAAATTCTCACCTTGCCTGGCAAAATCAGTTGTGAAGCCTCAGCCTCAGTATCCAGTGTAACGTCAGCATCAACTTTTGAAGAGGATTCAAGGCACTGCCATCACAACAGAGAAGCACATCCTCTACCAGGAAACACTGGAGAGGGATTTCACACAAGTTTAGAATGAGTGCACAGGATGAGCAACACTTCACAAGTGAGCAGGAGGTGGTGAAGAAGGCAGTGGCAGCAGTGGGCAATGCCCTCTTGGAGGATGGAGAATTGACACAGCCTGACTTAGCTGGAGGCTGCCGCAGACTCTTGGGTATAACATACAAAGCTTGTCTCCCTGGTACAGCAAGGGAGATGTGTGACCAAATATCAAAAGTCTCAGAGGCTGTGCGCAGCCATCGGTAGAGAATGAGGGAGTCCATTCATAAGATGTGCTTCATCATGTCTCAGGCATGAGTTCATCCATTGAGAGGGGGAGCCAGCCATATGGTGAGTCACATGTTGCAATGCATTGCGTGAGTACAGGAACAGTGCACTGATATGCAGAGAATATATGCCACATCCTGTAACATTGACTGGTTTGTGGTTTTGATGGCATGAAGCTGCAAGGAAGGGCTGTTAGTTATGCCCCAGCTGCTGGTTTCCTCAGATGTGTATCATAAAAAGGCTAGGACAGGCAATAATGACTTCGAGGGCAGGCCCCACTCGGCTATGGGCCAAGTGCTTGTCTACTGAGGTAATATGGGTTGAGGTTAGACATAGGAAAGGAAAGGTCGCCTTGTTGGGAGTTTTCTATATACCTCCAAAAAGTTCTAGAGATGCAGAGGAAAGGATTGCAAAGATGATACTGGATAGGAATAAAAGTAACAGGATAGTTGTTATGAGGGATTTTAACCTTACAAATATTAACTGGAAAAGTTATAGTTCGAGTGCTTTAGATGGATCAGTTTTTGCCCATTGTGTGCAGGAGGGTTTTCTGACACAATATGTAGATAGGGCAACAAGAGGCAAGGCCACATTGGCTTTGGTACTGGATAATGAATCAGGCCATGTATTAGATTTGGAGGTCAGTGAACACTTTGGTGATAGTGACCACAATACGGTTACATTTACATTAGCAATGGAAAGTGATAGCATATACTGCAGGACAAGAGTTATAGCTGGGGGAAAGGAAATTATAATGCAATTAGGTGAGATTTAGGATGTATTGGATATGGAAGAAAACTGCAGGGGATGCAAGGTCTTGAAATGTGGACCTTGTTCAAGGAACAGCTGATGTGTGTCCTTGATAAGTACGTACCTGTCAGGCAGGGAAGAAATGGTCAAGCAAGGAAACCATGGTTTACTAAAGAAGTTGAATCTCTTGTGAAGAGGAAGAAGGAGACTTATGTCAAGATGAGACATGAAGGCTCAGTTAGGGTGCTTGAGGGTTATGAGTTAGCCAGGAAGGACTTAAAGAGAGAGCTAAGAAAAACCAGGAGGAGATATGAGAAGTCTTCGGCAGGTAGGATCAAGGAAAACCCTAAAGCTTTCTATAGGTATGTCAGGAATAAAAGAATGACTAGGGTAAGATTAGGGCCAGTCAAGGATAGTAGTGGGAAGTTGTGTGTGGAGTCCAAAGAGATAGAAATGAATATTTTTCATCAGTATTCACATAGGAAAAAGACAATGTTGTCAGGGAGAATACTGAGATACAGGCTATTGGACAAGAAGGGATTGAGGTTCATAAGGAGGCGGTGTTAGTAATTCTGGAAAGTATGAAAATAGAGGGCACAATGGAATTTCTCCTAGGATTCTCCGAGAAGCTAGGGAGGAAATTTCAGAGCCTTTGGCTTTGATCTTTAGGTCGTCCTTGTCTACAGGAATAGTAGAAAGAAATCCCATAACACCAGTTTAAAGTCCAAACAGGTTTATTTGTCACAAATAAACTTGTTTGGACTTTAAACTAGTGTTGCTAGATTATTTTCTGTTTTATTCCAGTCCAACGCTGGCATCTCCACATACAGAATAGTGCCAGAAGACTGGAGGATAGCAACTGTTGTCCTTTTGTTCAAGAAGAGGATTAGAGACAACCCTGGTAATTATAGACTAGTGAGCCTTATTTCTGTTGTGGGCAAAGTTTTGGAAAGGATTATAAGAGATAGTATTTATAATCATCTAGAAAGGAATAATTTGATTAGGGATAGTCAGCACTGTTTTGTGAAGGGTAGGTCGTGCCTCACAAACCTTACTGAGTTCTTTGAGAAGGTGACCAAAGAGGTGGATGAGGGTAAAGCAGTTGATGTGGTGTAGATAGATTTCAGTAAAGCGTTTGATAAGGGTCCCCACGGTAAGCTATTGCGGAGGATACGGAGGCATGGGTTTGAGGGTGATTTAGCAGTTTGGATCAGAAATTGGCTAGCTGCAAGAAGACAGAGGGTGGTGGTTGATGGGAAATTTTCATCCTGGAGTTCAGTTACTAGTGTGTACCGCAAGGATTTGTTTTGGGGCCACTGCTGTTTGTCATTTTTACAAATGACCTGGATAAGGACGTAGAAAGATGGGTTAGTAAATTTGCAGATGACATTAAAGTCGGTGGAGTTGTGGACAGTGTGTAAGGATGTTGCAGGTTCAGAGGGACATAAACTGCAGAGCTGGGCTGAGAGGTGACAAATTAAATTTCATGTGGAAATGTGTGAAGTGATTCACTTTGAATATTGGGCTAATGGTAAGTTACTTGGTAGTGTGGATGAGCAGAGAGATTTCGGTGTCCACATGTTAGATCCCTGAAAATTGGCACCCAGATTGACAGGTTTGTTGAGAAGCATATGGTGTGTTAACTTTTATTGGTAGAGGGATTGAGCTTTGGAGCCATGAAGTCATGTTGCAGCCATACATAAACTCTGGTGCAGCTGCACTTGGAGTATTGCATGCAGTTCTGGTCGCTGCATTATAGGAACGATGTGGAAGCATTGGAAAGGGCGCAGAGGAGATTTACCAGGATGTTGCCTGGTATGGTGGGAAGGTCTTATGAAGAAAGGCTGAGGGACTTGAGGCTATTTTTGTTAGAGAGAAGAAGGTTAAGAAGTGACTTAAAAGAGGCATATAAGATAACCAGAGAATTGGATAGAGTGGACAGTGAGAGCCTTTTTCCTCTGATGGAGATGGCCAGCATGAGGGGGCTAGATTGAAAGGTGATAGAAATATGACAGATGTCAAAGGTAGGTTCTTTACTCAGAGAGTAGTAACAGTGTGGAATGTCCTGCCTGTAATAGTAGTGGATTTGCCAACATTAAGGGCAATTAAATGGTCATTGAATAAACATATGGATGATATTGGAATAGTGGAGGTTAGATGGGCTTTAGATTGGTTTCACAGGTTGGCTCAACATCAAGGGCTGATGGGCCTGTACTACGTTATAATGTTTTAAGTGTTAGGTAATGGGATCAGGTGTTTCTTGCATGCCAGTGAAGGCTTGATGGGCCTCTTATCACTGTATGACTCTTACGATCATGTGGCATCTCTGTCCCTCTTTGATAGTCATAGAGGCACCACTTATACAGCAAGGCTCTGTGACTGAGGTTGTCTTGTATCAACATAGGTAGAGGGCAGCTTGTCTATGTGCCCCCAATGGTACCCAACAGGCACAACAAGCACCTTAGGCTGACACAAGCAAGCAGTCAGCCCACCTTCACTTCAACCTCAGCCACAAAGGGAGCACCTTTTAGGAAGGATTGTGAGTGTAAGATGCCATGGCAGTAGTCTTTGTGAATCATTGGGGGTGATCTGTGTTATGTTTGTGTTCATTGAGTGCACCTTAATGTACTGCAATGGTTTTTGAATGAACATAGAATTCTGTGACTCTAATGTTTAGAAGACATTAAAACACTAGAATGATGATGTAGGCGATGCAAAAGTGGGTGGTTGGGACATTTCAGGCAGCATGAGGGAAACGGACACATTTTAGTATCACCTACATCCCAAAAGTGAGAAGAGTGTGTTTCTGAGCCTAATGCTGTCAAGGATGAGGTCCCCTCACAAGAAGAGGATGTGTATTACAGTCCAAACTGTCCTGCCTCATGGTCAATGAGTTGATCAGTTGGAACTTTGGAAGGTCTTGAAGCACAGGATCATGGTGCTCCATCACTACTTCTTCCTCCAAAGATGTGTATCACTCCATACATCTTCCTCGTCATGTTTATTACTGTTCTGGAGAGACATGTTATCATGTTATATAGAGTGCAGTATGATATCATGGGCACAGTGGCTAGTACTGCTGCCTCACAGCGCTAAGGATCCAGGTTCAATTCCCGGCTCGGATCACTGGCTGCGTGGAATTTGCACATTCTCCCTGTGACTCCGTGGGTTTCCTCTGGGTGCTCCAGTTTCCCCTACAGTCTGAAAGACTAGCTGGTTAGGTGCATTGGCCATGCTAAATTCTCCGTCAATGTACCCAAACAGGGGCCGGAGTGTGGTGACAAGGAGATTTTCACAGTAACTTCATTGCTGTGTTAATGTAAGCCTACTTGTGATACTAATAAACAAAACTAAAAAAACTTGATTTGAGAAACTCTGGGTGTAGGGTACTGGATAGTACAATCCCCACGGCCAGTCCAAGCATCAGAACCATATCTTCAGGAGTCCGGTGGTTTGCTGTATGTTGGTCCTGCACAATTTTCGTCAGAGGTGACAGTTGTTGCAGCAGCCCCTTGCCTCTGTTGTAGGTTTGTGGATAGATATTTATTTAAAATATAGTCTCTGTCCTGCAGCAGCCATCCAGGTAGTTATGATTACCTCAGGATAGAGGCATCATGAAAGGTGCTGGCAAATCTCACATACACACCTGCAGAAAGCACTGTGGTGGTCCCACACCAGCCGTATGCTGGGCAATTAAATCCCTTCCTATTGATAAATGCTGCACCCGAGGAAATTCCGCCACAGAGGCAAAGCCATGGTCCTCTGTGCCTGCATAGTCTCACCAGTCTGGAACTCTTTACAATCCACTACCACCCCTCCCCACCCCCCCGCCCCATCTAGGGTATCTGTCATCTGTCTGGCGCTATGATGGATGGCCACTTGCAAGATGCTGCATGGATCCACTGCTGCCTTTTAAAATAACCAAGAGGCAAAGAGATTATGACTAGGGTGTGCCCTTGTGACTGACAGAGCCTAAAGTCCATGAGGGTACACAAGCCATCAGTTCCCTTGCTAGATGGACCCTTGTGGCCCTGCTGCTCCAATATGTCCAGCAACCGATCCTAGGCTGTACACCATATGGTGAATTTACGGTCTACATGTCTTCCCTTCTCCTCGTACATCACCTCTGTGTCCTTCAGTACCAAGGTGCTGAAGGTATTGTGACGGCAGTCCTCAATTCTGCTCATTGCAAGCTCTGTAACTGACAGATTAGAGATGGATTACCTGGCAGTAGCTGCAGTGCTTGGATCAGCTAACACCCCCTACCACTGCCACCCCCTCTCGCCAAGTGCTGTGAACCCCTGCAGGTCTACCCTCGTCCTTCAATTGCTCTAATCCTGCACATTAAATCCGTGACTGCTGCTCACATAATGGACACTCGATGCCTCTGCGTGAGGTGCAGTTTTCTCCACCCCTATTTTAATCAATGGATAGGAATTGCTCCAGTCTGTGACTGTCTCCTCACTCTGATGCGTCCTTTTCACAGACTTCCTTGCGTTCCTGAGTAATCCCATGCGTCCCCTTCAAAACCCCGGACTGTACTTTAACAAGCTCGCCGCTGACCCGGAGCAGTGAGCTGCCAAAGCTGTAACCAACTGTTTGGCTCCTCCACTGAAACTGTTGGGGGGTAGGACCCCGGCTGAAAGCTTGCATTTCCGCACAGCAATGCGATTTTGCCTGCCTTGATCCCACCTCAAATCACCTAGGAAAATTCACCCCACCAAGCACAGGAGACCAATTTAAAGTCCATCAGTTAGTTGTTGACTTTTTTGATGACCCTTCCTCATCTCACTGTTGAAAGTGGATAAACAACGTGATTTATACTAAACATCCTGCAGCGGACCAGCTGCATTTATTTGAAAGGAACTATTTCTGGTACTGACCTGCACAATTTTCGTCGGTCACACACCACCTATTTGCTGCACGTTCTTCAATGCCGACAAACTCCGGTAAACAAGACGCCGTCTGAAATGAAGTGTCCAATAAATTGCAGTAACATTACTGGCACTGTAACATTGAGTAGGAACATTCACAAATCAGCTACAGCTCTGAGACAAAAGGAGCAAAATGCCACAAATGTTCCAAGTTTAATAAATATTAAAAATAAAGGTTCTAACTCTTATATACAAATAATGTACAAAAGAGACTCTTCAATGGAGCTGCTGTAGTAATTGCAAGTGTAATTGGTGCAGGTGATGTAATCCATACATACAGGAATAAGGCCAGTAGAGCTATTACTTAATGATGGAAAATAACATATGCCACAAAGCATGATTAAAGCATTGGATCACAACTCATAAACCACTTTTACATTTCAAAGTAGAATGTCAGCATTCATATGTAATAAAGTAACTGAATAAAGTGAAGCATACATTTTGTCACACCTTTCCTCAATTGGGAATAACAAATCCAGCCTTGGGTTAAGAAAAACACCACAAAATATGTAATCTGTAAACTCGTCAGAATGAGTATTTTGTATAACTGAGGACATCACTTTGTTAGAGCAATGAATTTTAGCGGATAAATGATGCGGGATTGCTTTCAGGTTTGGATGGCATCTGTAATTTGACATGAAATTGCAAGGAATTTCTGTTTTGTGAGGTGATCTGAAGTTCATGCCATTCTGAAAGTGCAGAGAAGCACTTCAGCCTACGCCTGGCACATGTCTATCACGGCTGCAAATGCACAAATCAATCGGTGTCTGATAGATAAAAACAGGTTTATGCTTCAAGCAGGATTCATGTCCTGATGTATTCGAATCATTGTCCAAATTTTCTGAGATGCCTGGTCAGCATGACCTTATTATAAAATCTCTGACCAGGCACCTTGATTTCCCAATGGAGCAGGCAAGGTCCCTGGGATATCTGGTTTATGAGCTTAACTTTCTCTTTTTGAGTTGCTGGCTGATCTCTGGTCACCGTTTTTACTTCTGCGATAACATTTATTTTTGTAAGCCTGGAATTTAAATGCAGTACCAAGTGACTACAATTCCTTAAGACCTACATGTAACATTGTCATTCAAATAACATAGGAACAAGGAGTCGGTGATTACATGATTTTCCTTTTCCTCGTGCTATAATCGTTATTTTTTTTGATGAAACCTATTGCTCTGCACTTACATGAAGTGGAAACATCATTAAGGTGACTAGCGCAGATTTTACATGACTATTACATTATGGAAGGTACAGTGGTTAACTGGGGGACCTAAGGAAGTGACCTAAACATTTGAGAAAATTGTTCTTGAGCATAGCCAATGTGCTGTTAAGCATTCACTGTCATTTATAAAAGACACCAAAAGAAATGAGGCTAACAAATTAAACACTGAAGTTGAGTTTTCTTTCAGAAAGTTAAAATAACTTAAGTGGTTACCCCTCTGCAAGCCAAACGTAATGGCAGGAAGTGTAAATCTGCCAGTGAGGATGTTTCTAGACAGCTTCCAATTTAACAATAGTAACATTAGGAATTCGGAACAGAAGTAGGCAAATTCAGCCTTTCGAGCCTGCTCCGCCATTCAATCAGATCATGGCTGGTCTTCCATTTATACATTATATAAAACACATTAATTAGCACAATTGCAATGAATATGCCTTCCAGCCACCATCTTTCACATTAGATGCTATCGATAGGTTGTTACAGGAATTCCTTTAGTACTTTAAAGATTACAGGAATAGTCTTTGGATTTAGGCTTGTAATAATGTTATTTTGTAGAAAATAGTGCAAATTAATTACTCTGTGGTTCTATCCAAGTGTAAACGTCAAGATTTTTTTGCAGATTTTACTCGAGCTACAACTTCTTTAGGTTGAGTAATAATACCTAGAGGAAATTCAGCACCATGTATTCTGGAATTTAAGAAACTCTAAAGAATGCAGCATCGAAAGCAAAACCTACATAACATGCTGGCAATGTTTATCCGTATGCAACACCACAAATAACCTTTTTGCTTTTTTTTTCACACAATCTCACAGGCAGGAGCTGAACGAGAACCTGAGGAAACGACAGTCCAAAGAGGAATGAATCTTATGTGCCACTAGTACAGTACATAGGTATAATGGGAATATTCAGCACCACTCTTCCGGAAGAGTTACTGCAATTTGTAAAGAAATAAATGTCGGTGCAAAATATTATGTTAAGTGCAATATAGTGCAGCATAAGGCCATTAGGAGGAAGTCAGTCGAGAGAATCCTCGCCTGCTAAAACCAAACCACTTGCTATCAAGATGCGCGCGTCCGTGTGTGTGTGTGTGTGTGTGCACCTGAGAGATGCTTGGCAAAGCTGTGAGACAAATACTGCATGCTGACTTTTTTTTAAAAAGGTAGATTACTAGAGTTAGAAGTGTTTGTATTATAACTGTGTTAACACTGCTAAAATAAATTTCTGCTGTTCATTTCCAGTCCCGTTTCTGTCGTATCGAGAGTGAAGCACATTTGTTCTCCAATAATCCACACTCATATCTCCGCATGAGGTAGAAGGTTGTCCTTTACAGGTGAAACTTTTTTGTCCAAGGAATTGTTCAGCATTTCTTTCCTCTTCTGGTCGAGCAGAAATTGGAGTCTATGGTTGCTCACTATATTTGGCCGGTTTGGAATCATAAATTTTTGCTGGCGTTTTTTACTGTTCCCATTTTCTCCCTTATCCGTCTGCCCAACTGCATTTTTCTCAGCGCTATCACTTGTTCCGTTTATTGGGGGAGAGGTAACAATCTTTGGCTTCTTTGTGGACTCAGGTGGCGTGGTTGGTTTAACATGCTTCGAGGATTCAGAGTCATTGGTCTTGTTTGCAAACTGCTGAGACAGTGAATTGCAATACTTGCAACAGAGCTTGTTGTAGCCAGGAATAGAGCAATACCTGGCAAGTACTTCCATACGGCAGAAGATTGACTTGTCCCCATGACAAATTGCTTCTGCGAAGATATTAAGATGAAAAGAAAATTAGACCGGTGAAGAATATACTGTCATCATTTAACAGGTTTTGTTTTGTAGCTGATTCGTGCAACAGCTGCTCCCTGATATAGTTGGTTTATTGCTTTTTTAAAAATGGTTAGGTATTTTAATAGTCAGGTAAATGTGTTACGTTGGAAAGGAAAGTGAATTAAACACTTTTCTGGCAATCTATAATAGAAGTATCATAAAATAGAAGCATCATAGAATCCCTGCAGTGCAGAAGGGGGCCATCCGGCCCATGGCACTTGCATTGACAATAATCCCAGCCAGGCCCTATCCCTGTAATCCCACGTATTTACCCCGCTAATCCCCCTGACACTAAGGGGCAATTTAGCATTGAGGCCAATCCACCTAACCTGCACATCTTTGGTGGAAGTACCCGGAGGAAATCCACACAGGCACAGGGAAAATATGCAAACTTCATACAATCACCGAGGGCGGAAATGAACCCCAGATATCTTGTGAATCAGCAATGCTAACCACTGTACCTCCCATGTTTTCTGGCTATCCATATAACTGGTTATATCTTGTTTATCTTTTGCAAATGGATATCAGGGCTGGTTTGTTGGCTTTGCTTGCATCTTTATCAAATAAATTGTTTCATAATTTGTGAAATACATTTATTTTGAAATACTGAATTCACTTGGGACTTGGATCTTTTCTCGAGGTGAAATGAAACAGGCTGCAATCCTTTGCTTGCAGCTTCTGAAGCTGTTTCAGTCTGTTGTGGTATCATAGTTTCTTTGAGGTGGATCTTTTTTCCCTTGGCTTTTCATACCTATTTCTCCTAGGTTGTACAAAGTGAAATTGCAGGCTTTCATCTCAAATATTTTGTTCCCTCAAAGGTCACACCAAACATAATAGCCATTTGCTTAGAAAAATGCCTTTAAAATCCAGCGTTTGTGTGAGGATCTTTTGTTTTGTAATGGTTAGAAATTGGCTCTGTAAATGGTACCACTGGGATGTTTATTTAACAAGCCCCACTGAATTTCATATTCAAGGTTGCATAAAACACAGCTTGTTCAACATAGAAAATCAAAAATAGAAAAAGTAAGGTTAAAAATACTGGAACTTCCAAGTGACTACCTAATGTCTTTCAATGGTTATGAAAAAAATGGAAAAATAGACAATGTTTTATTTCTTGACATAGGTTTTCATTTATTTGCAGAAACTAATGACAAACTGGAGGAACACAAGTCCCCAGATCTTCATTGGTAAGAAAATGCATCTGAACGTACAAGATCACAGTTAACTTGGTAAACACCGTCACCAATCTTACAAAAAAATTCGAGAAGAGAATGATGGAAGCTGAAATGGTACATCCTCACAGTTATATCAAATGTTTACCAAGTATCAATAAATTATCCCTGATAAACCAAAGTGTTTACAGATGTAGTGCACATTATTGAGTACAATACTGCACTGTCTGTAGCCACTGAACATGGTTAATCTATTTAAATCTTTCTGACTATATAGTAACAGAATTAACAATGGAGCACATCTGTACAAACACCAATTATGTCACATATAACACTTTCAGTGCAATAGTCGTGGCTCATCAGTTCTCCTTGTTTATCACACATCCTAAAACTTCCACTGAAATACTCACAACAAAAGCTGGTTATGTGATCACATGACAATGATAAGGTCAAAGTGCTTTCCACGGTTTCCCTCCCAAACTATATAATTGAATTGTTTAAGTGTCCATGTTTTCAGTAATTTTATGTTTCAGCATTTATTTCCAAATTGCATTACTCAAAATTTTCAATTTTTAAGCTTGCAGAGTTTTTTTTTATCCCTAGCATGGGGAATGGTTTGCCTCGACAGTCAGACATGACAGTGATTATCATTGCAGTGTCTTGGGGGAGGATTCAGTACATAGGCTGTTCCCTGTTTTATTTCCTGTTGCCTGCAGTAGTAACAAAAACTATTACATTCATCTTTAAATAAGGCATTTTTCTAAACAAAAGAAACTTCATGAGGTACTGTATTGTAATTGCGCGCAATCAAATAAATGCGACTGATGACATTAGCCAATTAACACAAGCAGACACTCACTCATGCAAAATAACTTAATTGTCAAACATGCCACAGATGAAGATGGAACCATGCACTTGCTATCTAGAAATAGAACATGAGCCATTATTCCCCACTCCATGCAGTGAAATGCAACAGCACAATGTCAAGCAACAGAAATCTATCTTGGAAAGCAACAAATGAGAAAAAGAAAGTGAGTTACTTGCAGCTACTGTTATTTAGGTCATAGCACAAAAACTACTCTAGGAAATTCTAACAAAGTATAAGAGATTTAGAGAGGAAGAAATGGTAGCACAAGAAGATGTTATTGTGATGTGATCACATTCACAATAAATTTCTCAGTTTCTGTCAAACTGAGGCTGTGTTTCATTAGAGCCTGTTTATCAAGCAAATCAAACAGTAAGCAAGCCGGAGACAGCTCTCGTTCAGAGGCCTGCAACATACTGTCGAATTCCTCCATCGAAGTGTGAAGTCACTCATGTGGACCTCCATCACGAGTGCTGCACAAGCTCTAGAGAAGAGGCAGGCTGTGCACCAGGGCCCGGTAGAAGTATTAGTATCATAATGCAGTTGCTAATCAGAGAAATGCACAATGAAGAGAAAAGGACACAAGGAAGGGCAAAATCCATGTGAGAAACTGCATGCATTTAAAGCCAGGATCAGAGTTATAATGTGATTTACTTTTCGAAACTTTCTGAATAGGATATGCTGGATCTGGACGCGAGAGCCATTGGATTAATGATTTTCCTTTGGAGGAAGTGAGTGAGGTTTGCAAAGACGAGTTTTCTAGAAAGAATGGAACATATAAATCATCAGCAACATATGAAATACAATGAATGAAATAAAACTCTGTGCTTGTTAAGACTTTGCTACTCAAGTAGTTGTTACTCTAGCATCATTATTTATTTGCACTTATATCAAAACAGTTCATACTTTCATCTTTTTACTTGGCATTTAGAGAGAAGTTTGTGCAGCAATTCTGCAATATGTACATGCTCAACAATATTTTTAAATCACATTGTTCTCATCACATTCTAATTCTTCAATGGTTTATATAAATGTTTAAATATTCTGGTGATCCTATGTCCTGCCCAACTTTCAGTAAGGTGAGGTAGTAAAATTGGGCAGGAGTCAAAAAAAAAATCAGAAACAGACCTGGGAACACTTTAGAAGGGGTAGCGATCAGGGTGAGAGGGAAGGAACTTTGCGGGGTGAGGTAAATGATTGGAGGTGGGGGTACTAATGTTTGTGGGGTGGGTGGGTGGTGGCAGACCAGCACAGGGGGTGATCGGCATGTAGTGGAAAGGTGGGGGTTCTGATGTCCATGGGATGGGGAAGAAGATGGGGGAAATGGGAGGGTAAATGTCAGGAGATCTTACATGGGGCAGATGGGGGCAGTGGGGAATGTCAAGAGATCACCCATGGGGTGGGTGGTGGGAGGTGGCAAGGGGGGAATATCAGAAGATCTCTGAGTCCAGGGGGGATCAGGGCGCCTGCTCAAGAGCACTGATAGAGCTCACCAGCCGGCTCCTCCAGCGAGCACAGGTTCTCCCATTTTCTTGTTTGTTCGACAGTTTGAATTTTTTAGGTAAGATCGCCTCCTCCATCTTTGATGCTGTAAGATGGGGGATAAATTCTCTGGTCACCTGCTCCCAAATGGAAGGAAGTCTGCGTCTGAAGTCAGATTAAAAACATTGAAACCTCAATTTTCTAACTGATATTCCCTATGAGCGTGGTCCTAACTGAGCAGGTGGGAGTGTTGTCAGCGGCTGAAAATGATGCCATATTCTTTTGGAGGTTAACACGAATTACTGAATGCTCATAGTAATTTGAAGACATTCTAAATGACTTACTGTGACATAGAGGCATTCTACATATTCGGATGGCATCTGGCTTTTCCTCCTTACAGTGGCCAACCATATTGTCCCTTGTTCGGCACACTACCTGTCTCTCCTGTGTTCCATTGCTACAAGTTACAGAACACTAAAACAACAAGTTGGACATTTGAGAAAGAAAACAGGAAAACCATAATCCAATAACTTAAATTCATGATTACACTATATAAAGATAACATGTGCAAATGGTACATTGGCAGAAAAAGAGTCATGAGCTTGATGAAATATCTTTAGTAAAGTGCAATATCTTTGACAGGGAGGGAGCAGCACAGTGATTGGAACTGCTGCCTTACAGTGCTAGGGACCTGGGTTTGATTCCCAGTTTGGGTCACTGTCCCTATGGACTTTGCACATTCTCCCCATGTCTGCTTGGGTTTCTTCTGGACACTCCAATTTCCTCTCATAGTCCGAAAGACGTGCTGGTTAGGTGCATTCACCATGCTACATTCTCCCTCAGTGTACCAGAGAGCTGCCAGAGTGTGGCAATTAGATATTTTCACAGGAACTTCATTGCAGCATTAACACAAGCTTACTTGTGGCACAAAATAAACTTTAAATAGGATAGGATTAAGCTCAGAACCAGGCTGGAAATTGGTGCCAGACTGGACCAAGCGTGTTAGGTGGCACAGTAGCACAGTGGTTAGCACTGCTGCTTCACAGCTCCAGGAACTTGGGTTCAATTCCTGGCTTGGGTCACTGTCTGTGTAGAATTTGCACATTCTCCTTGTATCTGTGTGAGTTTCCTCCAGATGCTCTGGTTTTTTTCCACAATCCAAAGATGTGCGGGTTAAATTGATTGGCCATGCTAAAAAAATTACCCCTTAATGCATAGCTAGAGGGGTTAGTGGGTAAATATGTAGGGATATGGGGTGAAAGACTGGGTGGGATTGTGGTGGGTGCAGACTCGATGGCCAAATGGCCTATTTCTGCATTGTAGAATTTCTATGATAAGCAATTACATTAGTCTGGAATTCTTGCTAGTTAACCGGTTTTTCTGAGGAATATGTATGTACGCAGCTGAAATTTCAGAGTTAAAACTGTGCCAGCAATAAAGCCTTTGGGATTGCAGTTGGCCTGAAATCCAATTCAACTGGGTGTGCTCAATAGCAGTTATTGATCTGAAAAAGTAGAATTGCTACCGATTCATCTTCTAGTTTAAAAAAGAGCAAAGCTTAAAGAAGATATTTCCAGGAATCAGGCATAGAATTGCTTTGATTGGTGGTGCCTGCCAAGAGTCTATCGAACTGTTGACTGTTTTGCTCATGACCAATAATATATTACCATCTCAATACCAAAACCCAACCAGCGGTATTAAGACCAAGTAACACTGAGTCACAGCAATTCTCCTGACCCACAGTGAAGCTCCTAGCGCAATCTTAAACAGGAACAAAGAAATTGCAGTAACCTTTAACTCACCTGTGACCAAGGTCCTATCCTCCACTGTGCAGGACAGAGCTCTCGATTACAGGGTTTTCTGGTCTCGGGTCGATCATCATTGCAGTATTTACTGTGCACTGAGCGATTGGTACCATCGGTGAGAGGCTGAACACACCTGACAGTACGAATTTGATATCCAGATTTGCCACACGTTCTGGTGCAGGGCTCCCATTCTCCAGTAATCCATCTACAAAATACAAACCAAGTTACCAAAGAGTCAAAGCATTTATAATACCTACATGATGTTTCATGATCTCGGTACTCTAAATAGTGTGGTGTTCAAATTTTACTGTGCCCAATTTTTATAATCTTACAAAAATAGAAATTTTAAGCCAATACATCAACCAAATAGAAATTCAGGGAGTGCCCCCATATCACTATGAATAAATAATGAAAAAACACTGCTTCCAAAATTTTAATATAAATAAACCAGTGATAAAACACCACTTTAAAGCAACAGGAGAGCCAGAATATTCTATGACGGTCAGTATGGATTGCTTCTGGATGTGAGTAATTTATGGACATCATAGGTTGAATTCTATGGGTGGGAGGGGGTATATTACTCAACTCCACCATAGATAGATAGGAACTTAGCTTTTCAGCTGTTAAATTTCAAACGTTGACAAAACACTTCTGCAACTTACAAAGATATCATAAGTAAACAGGGAAAAGTTATTAAAATTTTGTAGAACCAATAGGAAAATATGAAAGTTGATTATACTTGGGAGAAGTTGAATTCAAAGAGGTACTTGAGGAAAATGTAATGAAGTCATTGAAATATCTTTCCACAGATTAATTCCAACCTTAAGTGGAATTGGTGGTGAGGGAGTGGAACCTGTGGCAGTGGCCGAAGGCAATGGTTTTGTTCTTCCCAATGTTTAATTAGAAGAATTTTCAGCTCATCAGGAACTGATGATTGAGAGGGTTTGACAGAGGTGATGATGAGGAGGAGTTAGCTGGATGCCATCGGACCCCAGGACCTGACGTCCCATTAGGCTTGATGGACTCTCGAGAAGGATTTAGGAGTAGGTCTAATTTCCCACTTCAGAGGGATGGGAAGATTGGGAGCCAAGACAGCATCTGATTCCCAACTCTGTGGAACTTTACATAGAAATATATCTGACAGGGGAGACACTCCTGCTGCTCCTGGCCACAAGCAGTCCCATAAAGAACTCTTCCTTGCCACAAATCTCTTGTCACCCCACCCCTAGCCCCCTTTAGTTGCTAAGTTTAAGAGCCCCTGGTTAGACACTTTGAGCAGGTTTAAATCAGAGACTACCAGCCTGATTAAAACATTTGGATTGCGAAGCTACTAACTGGGAATAGGTATGCTGCCGATCACCATTAAACCTGAAATAGATGGGTTGTGGTTGAATTTAAGCTTTTAAAAAAATCCCACTCCACCCAGCCCAACCATTTCTGGAAGGATTAAAGTCCTCCCCCATGGCTGTAGGTGATGTGACTGAGTGGAAGCGTGTAGTTAAGAAACAGAACAGGGGAGCTGTTCCTGTTCACTTACATGGGCTGGGAGCACTCGTGTAAGTTGCACATTCGACGGATTGGCTTTGGTTTTTTACTTGCATCACAGAAGCTGCGATGAATCATCTTGGCATCAGCCTTCCTGCGACAGCCGTATCTTGTAAACTGAGCACCTTGACAAAATCAATCATCCATGTCAGAATAAAATCTTAAATACTCATATTCACAGAACATCCATGGGTATTTACTAGCTGTTTGGATTGAATATTGATCATCATCCAATTTAACTGGCAATGCAAATCTAATTTCTAACAGTTGAGAAGTTGGCAATTGCTGAAATGGAATGGATATTAAGTATTTATATTTATTGAACATTATTTTATCTTGCAGTAGTAACATTGTGACACTAATGATGTAAGCTTATTGCATCTCACTATTATAGCACTGGTTAAAGTTCACTAACTTATGGCAATTTTGTAATCCACCTAGTACTGGAACGCAAGATTCATTTGAATTACAGGTTTGGCTTTGAAAGGGCTACAGTTCTGTGCACTTCGTTTCTGAAAAAATTCTAAAATATTAAAATGCACTTCAAAATGATATCAGTTTTTCTTGGCATAAAATAAACTATTTATGGAACGGTTCATCTATATCATGGAGCAGAGGCAGAAAATTGCTGCATTTTAGATTATGGATCAGATTTTCTGGCCACCCCAAGACCAAAGAATCCTATCCGAGGTCACCGGACCTTTGCGTGGTCCACCCTCCCCTTGCACCTGCTATGATTCCAGTGGGGAGCAGGACTTTAAAATTCCGGTCTATGTCTAGAAGGTCACCTAGCATCCTCCATTCTAAGCTAGCATCAGTCGATAGTCTAGTACCAGAAGGTTATTTAACACCAAGTCCAATAAACCAGAACTAATCAAACGTAAGCTTTGCTATTGCATCAGTAATCACATCTCTTCCCCAATCAATAGGTATTTTATTCTTAATTTACAAAGAACAGTCAATTGTTGTTGTGACATGGACCAAGTAAGGCGTTACTTACTAGTTATTCACCATTCATTGATGAAATATACATGAATGAATACATGATTCGGAATCTAGTAAAGTTCTCAGGGGCAACAGGGGCACAAAAGTAAGCAGAAAGTGTCAGATCCTCAATGGCAGGACAAAAGTTGTGAATTAAATTGGGGAAGTGGTGGTATAGTGGTAATATTACTAGATCAGTAATCCAGAAGCTCCGTCTAAAGCTTTGGGAATATAGTGGCTATTGGAATTTAAATTCAAATAATGAATTTGGAATTGAAAGCTATTGTGAGTAATAGTGATCATGACAACTAACATCAATTTCTGTAAAATCCAATCTAGTTCACTGATGTCCTTTAGGGAAAGGAAACTTACTAGTCTGGTCTATATGTAACTCCAGATCCACAGAAATGTGGTTGACTCATAACTGCTGCCTGAAATGGCCTGGCAAACCACTCCATTGAAGGAAAATTCAAAATAGGCAACAAATGTTGGCCTTGTCAGTGAAACCCACTCATAAAAGAGTTTAAAAAAAAATGAATTGGCAGCAGATTAAAAGCAGGTCATGATTCCTGACAGCTAACCCTGAGGGCCTATTTTAAAGCATTAGTGTCCTGCAGGCCCATTAAAAGCTGGAAGCAATGGCGGTATGGTATTGTCACTGGATGAATAATCCAGAAATTCAGTGTAGTGGTCTGGAACCTCTGGTTCAAATCCCACCATAGCAGATGGTGGGATTTAAATTCAATAAAAATCTGGAATTAAAAAATCTAATGGTGGCCATGAAAATACTGTTGATTGTCATTAAAACCTAACTAGTTCACTAATGTCCTTTATGGAAGGAAATGACTCCAAACCCACAGCAATTTGGCTGACTCCTAACCACTCTCCAAAATGGCCCAACAAGTCACTCAGCTCAAGGCAATTGGGGATGGACCACAAATGCTGACCTTGCTACTGATGCTCGCATCCCATGTATAAGTAAGAAAAAGCATGGTCACCAAATTCAATTGCACCTTCCTGATTTGGTTAGCAGTAAATGAGAAACACTTGCCTTCAGAATCATAGCCAATTAAAGGTGGCATACATCAAGCATACATCTTGCTCGTGGATTTGAAGCTGTTTTCCTTTTGTACAGAGCTTTGGTGACCCAGGGGAAAGGAGGCTGCCCTGTTGTGTTCAGTTCGGCCAGTCTGGGGGGTGGGGGTGGGGGTGGGGCATGGCTGACATTGAAAGTATTGGATTGTGACTGCCTAAAGGAGAAAGGTCGGGTTGTGGAGGAAAGAGGGATGGAGCTGGTTGTTAGATTGAAGGTCAATATCTACCAAAGGTATCTCAAGCATCACAGAGGAAAGATCAAGGATGATTGAAGGCAAGTTAATGGTGACCTTAATTGTGTATCCCCTATACCTTGTACCAGCCAACCAGAACAGCTCTTCCTCACTACCTTACCTAAAACCAACATAATCTTGTATCTGTCAATCCAATCTCTCAATTTCCTCTGCTCCAAGAAAAACAACTCCAGCTTCTTCATCTTAACGTCGTAGCTAAAATCCCGCATCCTGGAACCATTCATGAAACCATTCTGGTAAATCTCCTCTGCACGCTGTCAAAGACCCTCACATTCTTCCTAAAGTGTGGTGACCAAAACTGGATGCAATACTGTAACTGTAGGCTAATCAGAACATAGAACATAGAACATTACAGCGCAGTACAGGCCCTTCGGCCCTCGATGTTGTGCCGGCCAGTGGACCATCTAACCTAAACTATTCCAATATCATCCATATGCCTATCCACTGACCATTTGAATGCCCCCAAAGTAGGCGAGTCCACAACTACTGCAGGCAGGGCATTCCACGCCCTCACCACCCTCTGTGTAAAGAACCTGCCTCTGACATCCGTCCTGTAACTACCACCTCTTAATTTAAAGTTATGTCCCCTTGTGTTGGTCATCACCATCCAAGGAAAAAGGCTCTCACTATCCACCCTATCCAGTCCTTTGATCATCTTATACGTCTCAATTAGGTCACCGCGTAACCTCCTTCTCTCTAATGAAAATAACCTCAGGTCCCTCAGAAGGTTATAAATGTTCAGCATAACTTCCCTACTTCAAATGCTGATCAGGCCTTGCCATTGAACCCATTCTTCCTGAGTTTTGTGACTGCTAAGTTGAGTCCATAGCAGGTTGTGGACATTTTTATGCATTTGCCTTTAATGCTTAGATATTTAAACAGAGTTCAAATTCTTAAATGCCATGGTGGGATTTGAATTTACCTTCTCTGGATTACTAATCTAGTATCATAACCGTTGCACGACCAGAACCATATAGCAAAAGGGGCAATTTTGTCTCAGTGCAGTTAGATTGGTATGGTTTCTAAAAGATTGCCAGATTTTAGTATAAAGAGAATTAACCCGATTGCTTCATTGGGTGGGACTGTCCAGCTGTTACTGCTGGCAGGATCTTCCAGTCCTGCCAATGGCGACCCCCACCTCTGGGTTCAGTATCCATTGTGGCAGAGGACATGAACAATGGAAAACTTTGTTGATAGTGGCAGGACTGGAAGATCCAACCGCCAGCAAATGGCGGGCCAACTCTGCCACTGCAAAAAAAAACTCTGTGGGCAGGGTGGGGGGGGGCAACTCTCTCCCACTGAGTGCACTCAAAATTAGTGGGTGGTTTGATGCTGATCCGTAACTTCCCAATAACATTTATATAATAACTATATTAATTATAATTATTAATTATATCCAAGAATCAGTAGCTGTTTTACAGAAGCTATACTCTAATTTTTCTTCCAGCTGTGAATTACCTCCTCCACACTGTTTGGAGCATTGAGACCATCTCTTCAAAGCCCACTCAAATGTCGCCATGTCTTCCTGTAAAACCTCATTATTCATAGTGGCCAAGTAATCTTCGTGAATAGTGTACTTATAAGTCAGGGTGGATTTGGTATCATCACCTGGCATCATCTATTTGTTTAAAAAAAGAAATCAGAAAGATGCATGAGTAATGATTACATATTCACAAAGTCTATTGCTTCAAATAATCACATTAACAATCTAACAGGGAGCACACAAGCACATTAACAACTACAAGAAAAAATTAATTGACAGACATGGGGGAATTATGCATTGGGACATCAACGAGCAACTCAAACTCTGCTGAGCTCCTGATCAGAACAATGAGCAGCTGAGTACAAATGAGATCTCTCCATAAAAGGAAAAGCTTTGATGTAGTTTCATAGAAAACATTGAAAATAGGTCGTTGAGCTCTTCGAGCCTGCTCTGTCGTTTAGTATGATCGTGGCTAATCCTTTATCTCAAAGTCATATATCCATGTTCTCCGCCCACCCACTCATGTTTTTAATGTCTAGAAATCCATTTCCTTCTTAAATATGTTCGGTGGCTTGACCTCCAGGTTCTGTAGTACAAATTCCATCTGCACACTTGCTTTCAGTGTTGGGATACAAACATGGCAGGTGCAAACATACATCTCAATATTTCCCAATCTATTGCCAATTAAACAACACTCTGCCATTCTATTCTTCCTAATGAAGTGGATAATTTTACATTTATCCATATTATGCTATATCTCCTATTTATTTGCCCATTCACTTAATTTGTCCAAATCATCTTGAAGCTGCTTTATATCCTCCTCAGCACTTCATCTGCTCACCTAACAATGTGTCATTGGCAAACTTGGAAATACTAACCTTGATTCTCATTCAAATCATTGATATGTATATTAAGAATAGCTGTGGCTCAAGCATTAAACTCTGCAATGTCCCACTAGTCATCACTTGCCACTCTGAAGAAGACCCATTTATTACTAGACTCTGTTTTCTGTCTGTTGACCAATTCTCAAGTAGATTCATGCCACAAAAAGGTAGGCAATAACCCTTGCCAACAAGAGAAGATCTAACCATTGCTTCTTAACATCCAATAGCATTACCATCACTGAATCCCCCTTTATCAACAACCTGAGGTTTAAAATTGACCAGAAACTGAACTGGATTAGCCATGTAACTACTGTGGCTACAAGAGGAGATCAAAAGCAAGTAACTCACCTCTTGGCTCCCCAAAACCTGTCCACCATTTACAAGGCACAAGTCAGAAGTGTAATGGAATACTCTCTATTCACCTGGATGAGTGCAGCTTCAACAACACTTGAGAAGCTTGACACCATCCAGGACAACACCCACTGACAACATTCAATCCCTCCAACATCAACAAACAGTGTTAGCAAGATGCACTGCAGGAACTCACCAAGGTTCCTCAGGCAGCACCTTCCAAATCCACGACCACTACCATCCAAAAGGGCAAGGATAGCAGATACCTGAGAACACCATCACCTGGAGGGGAGACCAAAAGAGGGACATACATAGTAAAAGTCCTACTTGGAGAGGACTTTTCCACAGCACTGCTAAGCTACAAGTCCATTCCTTTACAATATGGCTTGCTCCATCTAAACACCTAATAGGCAGGAAACTCTGCACACAACTTTCAAAGCTGCTGATAAACTCATGGCAAAGCCAGTAACCAAGGATTACCAGGACACTCAAGCAAGAAAACAGTCCTACAACAAATGATACTGCGCCTGACATTGCCCTAACTACAAAAGGATGACAAGATTTAGATTAAGGATCTTGTGAAAGAGAGTACTATCAGGAAGCATGATGATCAATCTCAGTCCAGCCCAGTTGGACTGCTTCTTTAAGGTAGGCTGGCAATAAGCCTCTCCTTCAGCTAACTGATAATAGCTTCAGAACCAAACAAAAAGAACATGGAGAGAGAGAGAGAGAGAGAGAGACCACTTCTTAGCTTCTTGCTGAACTGCTTCAAAACACGCTCTTTAAAGTGAAACTGCAAGCCCAAAGGAAAAAAATCCTTATCATCTGACTGCCACAAATGAAACTGACAGCCCAGTACTTGCCTGGCACAGCTTAGCTTCCTCACCAATGACGTTGCTGAAGCTGTAAGCTGCATGATTTAACAAAAAACTTTCTTAAAGGTACACTCACATGACACTATATTCAAACTCTCTCCTATGTCCAACTTTCTACTGGCCATCCACATATTGTAATACTTCTGCCCCCAGCAGCGTCACCTTCGGAATCTCTTCAGTCTGCCTTTCCTCACCTTTCCCAGGTTTTGTCTCAATTCCTGCATCTCCACATTTCATTGCTAAGTCTTTCCCAAAATGAACCTCAACCCTCAAAAGTATTCCAGAATTGGTGAGGAAATTGATGTGCCTATGGGAGATGCTTCTGGTGAAATGCTGTGGGACGTTTCATTTTGTTAATGCTGCTGTACAAGTGTAAATTGTATCTGTACTAAAAGGAAACGTAACTGTGATAAATTCCAGGACCTGCATGTGGAAATCACTAATTGACCTCCCTGTATCTCTTGCATACCCAACAAGTAAACAAATTCAAATTCACTTAGAGACAAATTAAAAGGGGCAGCCCCCCAAAAAGGAAGGGGGGACAGCCTGAAGAGAAACCAAAGTCCAAAGGAAACTTAAGCCATTAAATCAAAATTGACCTCCCTATAGGACTCACTGAATATAAGCTGCCTGACGATTGGTAATTATTTCACCAGGTGGAACTTGTACCAAGTTCTGTAGAAAACAGGCCCTTGAGTGGGTCCATAATTGTATTGTTATGGTTGGGACCTGTTTGTGTTCAAACAGTTCCCAACCATGTGGTTTGTGGTTTTGCTTTCCTTTATTTTGTGCAATAGAAACACTGAACCTTTACAGCTGACTGCTGGAGTTATTATAGTAATCTTACCAGTGCTACTATTCCATCGTGGAGGGGTCCAACAGTTCGTAAGGACTCCTTGTCATCATCATTGGTATACTCCCAGATTACTCCCATTTCAATGAAGGTTTTAGAATCAGGCAAATCACCCTCTCCATTCAAAATGAAATGTCCTGTAGCTTGATTCTTGATTACTTAGCAAATAAAACAAAATAATACTTAAAGAGAGCATCATGATTACATTATCAAACCACAAAAATAGCTTTTCAACATGGGATTAAATTTTAATATTAACTTTTACTGAAAATAGTACTTGAAATACTTTTAAACCATTAAACACAAGGCACACTGGACACATCCTCCTGCTGCTTTCTGCACCTAAATAGAATAGTATATTTTACTGATGTTGTGAACATCTATTGACACATTTGAAATTGAGAGATATGGATATCTTGGAAAGAACAGTTATAGTTGGGGGATAGTGGTCTGCTGCCCCATAGAGCCTCAGACCCAGGTTTAATTCCAGCATCGGATCATTGTCTGTGTGGAGTTTGCACATTCTCCTCGTGCCTGGGTGGAGTTCCTCCACCTCCTCATTTTCTCTCACACTCCAAAGATGTGCAGGTTAGGTGGACTGGCCATGCCATATTGCCCCTTAGTGTCAGGGGGATTGGCCAATTAAGTATGTGGGGTTTCAGAGAGGGGACCTGAGTGGGCTTATTGCTGGTGCAGGCTCAAATGGCCTCTTTCCATAGTGTAGGGATTCTATGAATTATGTTTAAATAATGAGGTGGACGCAAATCATCTCTTCAAGCAGAATTACTTTCCATCATCAATTGTGGAATTCGTTTGAGGTTTGATAATCACACGTTGACTTTGGGGAAGACTTACCAATGAAATGTGGAGCTGCAGTTATCTCTTGAATAGACAGGTGCCTGGCTCCAGCTGGAATTTCAAACATCTTCACATAGCCTTTCAGATCAGAGAAAAATAGTAACTAAAATATAATGTTAAAAGGAAAGGAGCAGGTCTTGAGTGAAGTGACTTATCTTAACATTAAAATAAAGTTCCAAAATTATCACTGAGGTGACAAATGAATTGCCATCATCCTGGGTTAATATTCTTCCATGAGGAATTGTCTTGAATTTTCTACTTATCTTCAGTACAGTAATTTCACCATTGTTAATACTGTGCTTTGATCTAAAAGATTAGGAAAATTTTAATCTTGGCAGATTTGGATCAACTTATATCATTATTGCACTAATTGCAAGTTTTCTTGAACTTTTAACATTAGAAATATTATATCTGTCAAAGCCTTACAAGGCTCATTTACATAAATGCACTGTTCAAGTTCAGAGAGGTTTCCTGGGTTTATGTGGCTGTTGTAATCAGTTTAATTGTATACCCCCCAAAAAACTGGTCCAATAGTTCCTAGCAATTCAAACAAGTCTACACTAAGAGATGATATGCTGAAGAGGGAAACAATTACACTTTTGATTACAGGCTTTTATTGATTTATTAACCTTACTTTGAATGTCAATGCTGGGCCAGTGATTAGCATTCTTGCAACTGAGTGGCTGGATGCTACGCTTAAACTCTACTTCAGAGAGTTGAACCCCAAAATCCATGCAGACACTTCAGTGTATTGCTGAGGGAGTGCTGCACTTCCAGTGATGTCTTTCAGATGAGGTGCTAAATTGAGGTTCTCTCAGGTGGATATAAAAGATCCTGTGACATTAGTTTGAAGAAGAGTGTAGAAATTATCCCCACTGCCCTGACTAGTATTTATCCCTCTGTGAACATCAGAAGCAAAAAGGTTGCTGATCATTATCACATTATTGTGGGAGCTTGCTGCATGGAAGTTGGCGGTCACATTACCTACACTGCAATCATGACCACACTTCACAAATATCTCATTGGCTGTTAAGCTCTTTTAAGAAATCCTGAAAGGCATTATATAAATGAAAGTCTCCCAATTTCTTGTTTGTAACTCTGAAGTTTATTTTAATGAACTGCTTTTCATAGAAATCATAGAAACCTTACAGTGCAGAATGAGGCCATTCAGCCCATCGAGTCTGCACCAACCACAATCCCACCTAGGCCCTACTCCCATATCCCTACGTATTTATCTGCTAATCCCTCTAACCTGCACATCTCACAACTCTAAGAGACAATTTTTAGCATGGCCAATCAACATAACCTGCACATCTTTGGACTGTGGGAGGAAACCCACGCAAACATGAGGAGAATGTGCAAACTCCACACTGACAGTGACCCAAGCTGGGAATTGAACCCAGGTCCCTGGAGCTGTGAAGCAGCAGTGCTAACCTTTGTGCTACCTACTCCTCTCAGAATTGATTCCAACCTGTCAGGTTCCTAATCTTTCTGAGGATTTTTCCCCTTGTACACCTAAACATGCCTAATGTAACGTCATGATGAAATGTTCCCGGAGGCCGGTAGTTCAAGATGAGCTGAGCTGTTCATTCTGTGCAAAGAGTCGTCTGCTAACTCAAGGCAACCTGAGAGAAGGCATCACTGGAGGATGATCGTGGGCAGCTGGGTTTTATCAATGTCTAATATGTGTTGATTTCCTGAGAAATGGCAACATCAGACACACGAGGCAGGATTTTACAGCCTCACTCATCCTGGCAAAATCATGCCTGAGGTCAACACACCTTTCCATGGTTGGCCCACTGCCCGCTCCAATTCCCACGGCAGGAGGGACAGTAAAATTCCAGCCATGGTCTTTGGCTGTCATCATTCTACTGGGTCCTGGATCTGCAACCCCATTGATCAGTTGCTGTCTCTTGTGATAGCTGGGAGGTCCGTCCAACCTCGCGACGTTACAACATCCATAGCAACTGCAATTAATGCTCTCCTTCAAAATTATCTCCGGTTGTGGCCAGAACAACAATTTGTCCTTTCTTGATCCCTGGCTACCTGTCATCCGAGGCCCCATCACTGAGGTTAATGTATTTGCAATTTGCTGTATTATTATTGCTGGAAAGGAATAGAATGCTTCGGAGATGTCACCATAAAGGAGTGAATAGGGGAAGAAATTTATCTTGGGCAATGATGCAAAATGGGGGAGAGCAAATTAGCATTCTATTTTATACCACACGCAAATTTTATTAACCAAAATCAAACAATGCTAAATAATTTTTTCCATTTGAACTCTACTAAAAGCTGGTGCTATCATTTTTAGCAACTGACCACCACTCAATTTGTGCTGTGACAACGTAAACTGCTTAAACAAAATCGCAGAAATTTATACAATCGTGTGACTGCAACTATAGCCAACTGCTACCCTAATGATTTGAAATATAGGGTGGGATTTTCCTGTGGGTGGGAAAGCAGGGTGGACCTATAAATTAGATGCTACATCATTAAGGGAGTGCCGACTGCCAGCTGGCCTACCCCTGCCCCACCGTGATATGATGAATAGCAAGTGGGTTATCCACTTGCAACACAATTGAGATTCTTAACTGGGCTTTTAATGACTAATAGGGATCTTTCTCTGTCACTGCTTTAACTGGCAGCTGAAGAGGCTAGTTAAAAATGTGCAGCTCAGCATGTTTAACCTTATGGGCTGCTAGCCAGTTTAGGACAAATTGGACCCCATGTCAACTGTAAGCCTCTCCACCCCAGTTTTGCCTCTCACATACATGCTCATTCACGGAAACTGTAAAATCCCGCCTGAGATCAAAGGACTTTCCCATTATCTAACCCTCGCCCATTCAGATTTCTGTGGTGGCCAGGGTGGTAGAATTCAACAAAAGTGCGATCTCAGCTGGGAACTGGGGAGAGGGAGGCACTTCCATCAGGGGGCCCCTTCAAATCCAATGACCTTCCTCCACTCTCTACCCTTGCATGTCCCAGAGATGCCACATCTACCCCCCGCTTCCCGCAGGCTCTGCCTGTACTGGGACGCCTGCCATTCGGCTGTCCTCCAAGTCCTAGGACTTAGTTCCCTGCAGTACCTCTTCCAGCACTGTAGCACTGTTATAGGAGAGACTGGAGAGCTGCCAGCCAATCTGAATGAGGACTGAAGGCCCGCCTTATGCCAATCAATACTCGTTCGAGTGTGATATGGCATCGGGGCTGCTGGAGTCAGTGAGAATGTGCTATAATTTATCACACACTGTCATAAATAGAAATCATCAGTATTTGAGCCAATAGCATTTAGGGCTCCCAGTTAACATTTACTGGCAAAAATCATCAGAGAACAGGGCTACTTCTCATCCAACTCCTGCGCAAATCTGATTGCTAACAGACTGGATAAAACCCCTCTTCCCTCTTAGCGCCTCTTTCAACACCAGGCCAGAGGGTGAAGCTTCTGAACAGTAACTAGGAATGGGCATTGTGGCTGCTATTCTTAGTTGAAGCAAATTTGTACCTAATCAAATAACTTAGTGTAAAGATGAAATGCATTTTTGAATTATTACACTGGATGGCGTCTTTATTTCTAAGAGAATCAGAGATGCATTTCTTTCCTTTGCAGATTTTTAAAGATATTAATAATAATTAAACACACTGACCTGGCTTCTTTGCTGCTCTGGAAAATGTCCCTTTGATCACTTTGCAGTGAGAATTATCACCACCACACACCCCACACTTGTCTTCCTTTTTAGTGGAGCCCAGTACTTTATCACAACCCACTTTCTGAAACATCAAAAGAGCATTAGACTTTACATTTTGGAGCATTAACTGGTTCTTTATAAAGACCAACATTAATATTAAAGAAAGCTGTTAATGTCAAAGACATACTCGCTGAGATTTAGTTACCCCTGTGTTAGGCTAGAAATAGTAGATGATAATACTAGGTAATCATTTCCTAATGAATTTCACATTTATGGACTCCTCTGCAACTCCTATTTTATCTGTAAAGATATGGGAAATGAATACCCTCAGACTATTTCCCATTACCCAGTAGAGTTGAATATTTTGGTGATTTATTCAAACACCTAAGTACATATGCAATGGTACATATATCAGTTTAATCACTAATCAGGGACATATTCAGAAATAAAAATAAGCTTAAATTCTCAGCGCACTCTATGTAGATTTGTCACTTCACTGGGATCTACACAGGCCATTGCCTTTGTAACTGCTGAGCTCAGAACTATGGAATATTTTTCCAGTCAAATTAGTACAGGCTGGATCCAAGGAAGTATACAAAAACACATCGATACTTTAAGCATTGACATTTTAGCATATTGCTAAATCCTGTTATTTGATCATCTCTCTAGCTGCCTCATAAGGCCAGTTCTCATGAAACTTTTTTGAGAAAAAAAAGAAATATTGGCAAGCCTTTATATTGTGTTTTGGAATCAGGTCCCAGTTGGCATTAGACTATCTATAAATTTCCAAATATTCAAGGAAAAAATGCGAATGCTTTCCCAGGTATTGTACAAATCTAGGTCTGACTAACAAGAGCTTACAGTCAAAGTCCCGGTGTGGACCCATTGAGAAAATGAGTGAACTGTGAGCTTTATAGTGGTGCACTAAACATTTCACATTTGCAAGTAGCAGCACTAAGCTAATATTGCAATTTTAAAAATAAAGCAAGAATCTTTTTGTGGGACTGTGCGGTCTCGTATCCTGTCAGAAAAAGTAGATCAATTTGTATGATTTGGAAATATAACATCCAAGACTCAAACTTGTTCAAAGGTCTTTCTGGAACTGACCTAACTACAACCCTGTCTCTCCAAACATGCCGTCAACCTGTAAAAATTTTGATCAGACTATTAAAGTGAGCAAAGAAATATATTATAGAAAGAAGAAAAATAGTCAATACTGTCTTTCTTTCCTTTGTGTGCTCTCTAGCTACCTCTCCTGTAAAAGCCATGATGCCACGCCAACATGAAAGAGCAGCCTAAAGGCAGACATCAAGAATTTGAAATAGGTTTGCATTACACTTTTATTTAATGTATAATATTGCTGAAAGCATACCAATTAAGCAGATTCCATGCGCCCAATTTATGTCAACAACCCAGATACATGCCTAAAATCTTTATTCAGCTCTTTAAACAGTAAGGGCCCAAATACAGTTTAAGATCTCTTTATAAAATTAGTTTTTCAGGACAAAGTCAGGAGTTGGATTGTCTCACTCAGGATTCTTCAGTAGCTACTTCAGCTGCCAAAAATAGGTGAATGTTGGACGGATTTTAAAATTAAGTTGCCTGTAGAGCTGAAGGGATGAACAGGAATCATACCCCACAATCCTGGAAGCCAACCCCTTCCCACCTCCCTGAACTTACCTCAGTGTCAGAAAGCCAAAACTACCTTTTCTCATGGGACAAGCTGCCTGTGCAGGTGGGAGAGCCTCCCCACAACTTACCATTTTGGTCCCCTGATCTAAAGAAAGATATATTGGGATAGGAGGCAATTCAGAGAAGGTTCATTAGGTTTATCCCAGGTATGGAGGAATTTTCTTATGAGGAAACGGTGAGTAGGTTGGTGTACTCATTTGAGTTTAGAAGAATTGGAACAACTTTGTCAAAACAGAGGATTCTCGGAGGTGGGGGGGAGCTGGGGGGTGTTGACAGGTAGACGTTGAGAGGTTGTTTCTCCTTGTGAGACAGTCTAGGTCCAGAGGGCATAACCTCAGAGTAATGCATCACCCATTTAAGACACAGATGAGGAGAAATTTCTTCTCTGAGGGTAGTGAATCTGTGGAATGCTTTACAGCAGGGAGCTGGAGAGGATGGATCAGTCAGACTCTTCAAGGCTGAGACAGAAAGATTTTTAATCAGTAAAGGAATTAAGGGTTATGGCAATAAGGCAGGAAAGTGTAGTTCATTGTCATTTCAGTTCAGTCATGATCTCATTGAATGTTAGAGTAGCCTTGATGGCTGAATGGCCTACTTCTGCTCTCGCATCTTCCAGTCTCCTTTAAGTGAAGTAAGACCTGAGATCCAATTTCAGAACAGCCTGACCTTTTCATTGAGGCTGTGTGGGCCCAGGCTAATTTATAACCCTTGAATTCTTGTGGCAAAGCTGTCCTGCAGATGAAAAATGATTCTAAATCCCATCTGAATTTTTATTAGACCAAATCCAATATTCAAGAAAAAAGATATTTTTTTTTAATATGGGCTTAGTTTTGCTGAGAACTTTGAGTTAGTGGAATCATTTTACTCCTGACTTTAATAAATAAAAATGCTGTGGTTTTACGCTTTTTAAACCACTACTTCTTTGGCTTTCTGCTCTAAAAACTGGCACAAACTTCCAAGCAGACTGTTGACAGAATGTTGTGCATATATTATATGGCAATATGTGGAGGGCTTATTTTAGTTAGTTTCATTTTATCACTGTACAGAGAAAGTATTTGGAATGATTGAAAAACACTAACTTTAGTTGTGTGAAATCTTCCTCTGCTGATATTGCATTACTGCAGTTCGTGAACCTGACCAAAATAACTACTTGTATTTTTCTACAGAAAATGGCTAAACAGGACTTTTCTTTAAAGCGGGAGGAAAAACAGGAGAAGAGTGAAAAGAATTATGGCACTTTCAGATAAAGCCAGAAATTTAGAATATATGGCAGAGGCTGCCTGGTGCATCGGCATAGTGATTAGCACTGATGCCTCACAGCACCAGGGACCCGGGTTCAATTCTGGCCTCAGGTGATTGACTGTCCGTAGGGAGTTTGCACGTTCTCCCCGCATCATGCGAGTTTTCTCTGGGTGCTCTGATTTCGTCCCGTAGTCCAAAGATGTGTGGGTCAGGTTGACTTGCCATGCTAAATTGCCCTTTACAATCAGGAAGATTAATAGCGTACATTGGGGTTATGGGGATAGGGGTCTGGATGGGATATTTGTCGGTGCAGTCTCAATGGGCCACATAGTCTTATTCTGCACTATAAAGGATGCTATGATGTTATGATACACTTAGGAAGTGTCCTGAGTGTGAAGTAAACAGCTGCGAGGAATCCACATCATTCTAGAATGGTGTGACTTAAAATTTCACCCCAATGTCTTTTCCTCGTCTGTCAATTTACGAATCTCCTTAGTGAATTCAACTCGTTTGATAAAACAGGCCCTTCTTTTGAAGAGTCTCTCAACACCCTTTCTCTCCAGTGGTGAACAATGATCCCTTTTAATAACCTTTGTTAACTCGATGTCATGCTAATGATCCCATAACTGAGTCTGGAAGAAAAAAATAGTTCCATTGTTGTTACGTAGCAAGTTGTGCATTTCATCATATGAACTACCAAACCTCTGGTTAGCTGTGAGGAAAGCGACAGAAGAAGTAGGTGATGATTTTTAAATAGGAGACTTCTTAGAATTATGGAATCATAAAAGCATTTGGCCCATCAAGCCTGCACCGACAACAATCCCACCCAGACCCTATCCCCGTATTTACCCCGCTAACTCCTCTGATGCTGAGAAGCAATTTAGCATGGCCAATCAACCTAATCTGCACATCTTTGGACTGTGGGAGGTAACTAGAGCACCCGGAGGAAACCCATGCAGAAACAGGGAGGACATGCAAACTCTGCACAGACATTCACCGAGGCTGGAATTGAACCCAGGTCCCTAGCACTGTAAGGTAGCAGCACTAATCACTGTACCACCCTTGTTTATGTTAACAGCACATACAGATAATAAAATAGAAAACTTAAAATATTTATCTTCAGTAAAATTTCATTTATCAAATATGACTTTTAAAAGATTGATGTATCTACAATATTAATATCTATTTAAATTATTAAGCAATATTGGGCCAGATAGAATGCATGCTTAACAGACCCCAAGAAAAAAGTTGCAATTTTATCTTATCTAATTCTACATTAACACAGCAATCGTATCACTCACCACGCATTCACCTCGAACACAAATGTCATGGTAATCGTTGTAGGAACAAAGTGTTCCATCATGTACCATTCGCTTCATGTAGACAACTTCCCTGGTTTCTTTTGATTCACAGGTGAGAAAACACCTTTGTTCAGCTGTTGAGAGATATTCACTATATTAAATACAAATACCCACCATGTATAATTCATCACTCCCATCTCGAAGAACAAGAGCTGCAGATACTTGGGAACAGCATCATCTGCAAGTTCCCGTCCAAACCACTCACCATCCTGACTTGAAAATATATTGCCATTTCTTCACAGTCGCTGGGTCAATATCTTGGAATCCCCTCTCGAATGGCATTGTGGGTCAATCCACAGCACTTAAACTGCAACAATTCAAGAAGGCAGATCAACACCACCTTCTCAACGGCAACTAGGGATGGGCAATAAATGATGGCCAACCAGTAAAGCCCATGTCCCACAAATGGGGAGTAGAAAAAAAATAATTATATTGCATACCTATCCAAATATCATGGCCTACTTGTGACTCCAGCCCCACATCAATGTGCTTGGCTCTTGAATGCCCTCAGGAATGGGCAATGTAGGCTGGCCCAGCCAGCCATGCCCACATCCCATGAACAAATAAAAAAAGGCACTAGAAATTCATCAATAGTGATCTGGACATCTATGAACCCTGCGCAAATCCTTGCAGCTTATCCTGCAATATCCAATGTAGTAAAAGTCCTACAACACCAGGGTGAAGTCCAACAGGCTTATTTGGTTGCAAACGCCACTAGCTTTCAGAGCGCTGCCTCCTTTTTGGCAGCGTTCTAAAAGCTAGTGATGTTTGCTACCAAATAAACCTGTTGAAGTTTAACCTGGTGTTGTGAAATTTCTTAATGTGTTTACAATGTCGACTTCTCCACATCATATCCAACATGATCAGTGCTAAAGGGCATTGGTGGATATGTTCAAGGTTGCAGCTGGGGGTTTTCAGAATCCACTATGATAATCTAATTTTATTCAATTTTGTAGTACACACAGCATGTATTAAATACACTGGGCTTTGTACATAGGGCTGCCCAAGATTTTTCCTTTGTGTATCTGCCAGCTGGTAGCATAAGAAGAACACTGAGTAAAACTAAAATGCCACGGTCCAGAAAATGTGAAAGCTTTCTTACGGTCCTGATGCTCATATGGCAGCCATTGGTGCATGGTGTGGTTATATTCAAAGTTGCTGTTCCACTGCCTGCACTGCTGTTCTCTAAAGTCTTCAAAATGCTCTGGGCAGTCTTCTGTGTTACAAAGCTGATACTCGTAGCTCTGACCAGAGCATTCTCGACCACCATTGGAAGGTCTGGAGAAGGAAAGCAAACAGTTCAATATACCAGGGCACTTAAGACTAATTTACTGTAGCTGTGAAATATTATTGACTTAATCAAGCCGTCAAAATAAATGACCACAGGATTGGTTATATAAATCACATTTTTACTTTGAAACACGTCATCTAAATCTTACCGGTGCGTAAGTCATTCCCTCACGGAAAATGAAATCTCAAATGTTCTCTCGAGAATCTCCAGTTGCAGAGTAATATGCAGTAGACAAATCATTTGTATCAAAACAGTACTTACAATGGGTTATCACACTGCCTTGTCCGGAAGCGTACACCAGTTCCACAAGTTCGAGAGCAGGATCCAAACTTGCTCCATGTCCCCCAGTTTCCGTCATGTCTTAATATGTCAGGAGTTAGCCAGATACAGTGACCTTTAAAGCAGTGCTAGGAAGCAAAACAAAATCACACATCTTAACATATACTTATTAACTTACTCCATTCAGAGACATATATACTTTCTCACAAGATGATAGCTTGGGGCTGATAGTGGGTACTCCATATTGTTAAGTGCAAAGAGATCAGGCTTATACTCTGGACAATGGGCTCAGGGCTGCTAGGGCACCTGGGTAGCACAAGGAACACAAAACTTAGGCACAAATTCTGTGCAAATAGGACCGTGAAAATGATTTGAATTAGGGAGTGCCACAAAAATTGTTTCATCTTGTTTTGAAATTGTGATTGTATCTTTATATCTAGTCATCATTTTTCTGCAAAAGGAATTTTCCCTTAGTACTGCTACTGACAGCAACCTTTGAAGAGCAATGCCTAACCAGTCTCACTGACTGCTATTTGAAAGAGGAAAAGAACCTCAAGCCGGGAAAGAAAAGGCATGTGCCATCATATTATTACTGTTGCTTCTTCTTCAGATCCACTTGAGGATCCTAATATCCATTTCCAGTTACAGCTAGGAAATGAATTACTAGCATTATTTCTAGGAATGAATGGTCTGTCTGATGATAGCTGCTCCTATTTTGATTCATTCATTTTAATGGACGGAAAATCATGGGCTGTGATGTGCTCCGGTTAGCATGAAGCTCACTGGGCACAACAGAATCACTCCTGATTTGTTATATTGAATAAGTGAAGTCGGATAGCATTCCAATGATTATACCGCATTGTCAATCCTGCAGCATGAGCTTCACTACAGTTGGAATGAACTCAGCATCCTGGGATGAGAATAGCAACAATATCCACTACAGGCAAAATAAAAGGAAGTGGGCAGTGACAATAATAGAACAAAACTGGTCAATGTGGTATAAACTCCAAAGCACTTACTAGAAAATATGATAGCTTAAATAGTAGCGACTTCGAGACAGTAACTTCACCTCAGGTTTTGGATAACAGTTACAAACTAGGTTTGCTAGAGTGACTCACGTCCACAGATCTCATTGAGGACATTCCTGACATGTAATTCCTTTCATCTGCTCAATGTCATCCCATTGGATTGTGTTAGTGGTGAAGGTCAAAGGAATCAGTTACTGACATCCCATTTCTGAATAAAAATGTATATTTCTGATGGCAGACGGCTTTCAGAATGGAATAGTGAAATTACCCAGATACTCTGGGCAAAAGCCAAAAACAGATAGTGCTAATGAACTATTTGAACACTGGCTGAACATTGGCTACAGCTATTCATTGTTTATTTGTACCTTGTCGCATGTTATCTATATGTATTCATCAAGCTTATTTTGGCTCCAATACCATCTTTTCATACTTTTATCATGCTGCATCAATGCAATGTTTCTCTGTCTGCTACTGTCAGCAAAAAGAAAACAGAACTATTTTTTAAAAAAACTTAGATCTCGTATCATTTAACAGGTCGCATGACTTTACCTTTCCTAGAGCGCACATTGTCCCATCCAATGGAGGTCCTTTCTTTGTTTTGCAGAAGTAAGGATTGTCAGGATGACTGCACCACAGTTGCTTGCAGGGGTCAAATGTGCGAAACTGAAACCATAAAAATAAACAGACGTTTATGCATATTACTTTTCTTCTAAAATAATGTCACATAATAAACAATAGTATGTAAAATATTGCAAGTCAATTTTGTGATGTAAAATGTAAAGCGCATTTAACCATGACTCATTATTTTTCTTTCAAAATCCTGTGTGCTATTGCACAGTGGTACAGCAGTTAGCACGGTACTCCCTGATGGTTTAGTGGCTAGGATCCGGCGCTTTCACCCCCATGCCCCGAGTTTGATTCCTGGTCAAGGAAGGTGTTTTAGAATGGTTGGCGCAGGCTTGGATGGCCGAAGGCCTGTTCTTGCGCTGTAATTTTCTTTGTTCTTTGCTACCTCACAGTGCCAGGGACCCATGTTCAATTCCAGCTTTGGGTGACTGTGTGGAGTCTGCACATTCTCCCTGTGTCTGTGTGGGTTTCCTCCAGGTGCAGCAGTTTCCTCCCACAGTCCAAAAGACGTGCTGATTGATGTACTGGTCATGCTAAATTCTCCCTCCATGCACCCAAACAGGTGCCGGAGTGTGACGACTAGAGGATTTTCACATTAACTTCATTGCAGTATTAACGTAAGCCTACTTGTGACACTAATAAATAAACATAAAACATAGAACATTACAGCGCAGAACAGGCCCTTCGGCCTTCGATGTTGCGCCGACCAATTAAGAAAAAGCAATGACCCTCTAACCTAAACCATTCCCTTTTCGTCCATAAACTTATCTACTAACCTCTTAAACACCACCAAACTTGGCGCATCTACAACTGCAGCAGGCAGGGCATTCCATACCCTTACCACCCTCTGGGTAAAGAACCTACCTCTGACATCCGTCCTATAAGTCCTATAAGGCAGTCAGGTCGAGAAGGTTGTTAGGAAGGCATATGGAGTCTTGGCTTTTATTGGTAGAGGGATTGAATTTCGGACGCCCACGTCATGTTGCAACTGTACAAAACTCTAGTGCGGCCGCACTTGGAGTATTGTGTGCAGTTCTGGTCCCCACATTATAAGAAGATGTGGAGGCATTGGAGAAGGTACAGAGAGGTTTACCCAGGATGTGTTACCTGGTATGGAGGGCAGGTCTTATGAGGAGAGGCTGAGGGATTTGAGGTTGTTTTGTTAGAAAGGAGCGGCTAAGAGGGGACTAATCGAAACATATAAGATGATTAGAGGTATAGATAGGGTGGATAGTGATAGCCTTTTTCCTAGGAGGAAAAAGCTAGCACGAGGGGGACACAGCTTTAAATTAAGGGGTGATAGTTATAGGACGGATATCAGAGCAGGTTCTTTACCCAAAGGGGTGGTCGGGAGTGGAATGCCCTGCCTGCAGCAGTTGTAGATGCGCCAAGTTTGGTGGCGTTTAAGAGGTTATTTGATAAGATATGGAAGAGAAGGGAATGGTTTAGTTTGGGGGGCATTGCTTTTTATATATGGTCGGCGCAACATCGAAGGCCGAAGGGCCTGTTCTGTGCTGTAATGTTTCTATTTCTATGTTCTATAAACTACCACCCCTTAATTTAAAGCTATGTTCCTTGTGCTAGCTTCTCCATCCTAGGAAAAAGGCTGTCCACTGTCCACCCTAATCTAAAACCTCTAATCATCTTATATGTTTCAATAAGGTCTCCTCTTAGCCGCTTCTTTCTAACGAAAATAACCTCAAATCCCTCAGCCTCTCTTCATAAGACCTGCCCTCCATACCAGGCAACATCCTGGTAAACCTCCTCTGTACCCTCTCCAATGCCTCCACATCTTTCTTATAATGCGGGGACCAGAACTGTACACAATACTCCAAGTGCGGCCGCACTAGAGTTTTGTACAGTTGCATGACGTTGCGGCTCCAAAATTCAATCTCCTTACCAATAAAAGCTAAGACTCCGTATGCCTTCTTAACAACCTTATCGACTTGATTGCCAACTTTCAGAGATCTATGCACACATACACCAAGATCCCTCTGTTCATCAACACTATTAAGAGTCCTACCATTAGCCCTATACTCTACACATTTGTTATTCCTGCCAAAGTGAATTACCTCACACTGTTCCACATTAAACTCCATTTGCCACCTCTCGGCCCAGCTCTGCAACTTGTCCAAGTCTCTCTGCAAACTAGAACACCCCTCTTCACTATCTACCTCTCCTCCGACTTTGGTGTCATCCGCAAATTTACTAATCCATCCTTCTATGCCCTCATCCAGATCATTTATAAAAATTACAAACAGCAGGGGCCCTAAAACAGATCCCTGTGGTACACCACTTGTAACCGAACTCCACGATGAATAATTTCCATCAACCACCACCCTCTGTCTTCTATCAGCAGCCAATTCCTAATCCAATTAGCTAAATCACCCTCAATCCCATACATCTGCATTTTCTGCAGAAGCCTTCCATGGGGCACCTTATCGAACGCCTTACTAAAGTCCATATATACCACATCAACTGCCTTACCCCCATCCACTTCTTTGGTCACTTTTTCAAAAAACTCAATAAGGTTAGTAAGGCACGACCTACCCTTCACAAAACCATGCTGACTATCCCCAATCAATTCATTTCTCTCTAAATAACTATAAATCCTATCCCTAATAATTCTTTCCAATACTTTGCCCACAACAGAAGTAAGGCTCACTGGTCTATAATTCCCAGGAAAGTCTCTATTCCCCTTCTTGAACAATGGGACCACATTCGCTATCCTCTAGTCTTCCGGCACTATACCCAGAACCAACGACGACCTGAAGATCAGAGCCAGAGGCTCTGCAATCGCTTCTCTTGCCTCCCAGAGAATCCTAGGGTAAATCCCGTCCAAAAACTTCAAAAAACCTTTTAAAACTTTACCATCAGTTCTGAGCATACTTTCAGCAAACATGGTGAAGGGTTCCCTCACCTTCACAAAGACCATATGTGACTTCCATATTTACAGCAATGCCACGTCTATTTGCTCATTCAGTATTGCAAGCCTATTCACTAATGTGCTGCTCAAGGTAGACTTAAACATTTGCTCCAAATCACTACATCATAGCAATCTAAACACACTGCCATTTTTGAAGCTGCATTCATTGAACTTACGAACTCAGCAACTTGCACAGTTGAGTTTAGCTTTACTGTCACCATATAAGCCTGAACAGATGGCGTTGCCATGGAATCCCTCCAATGCATAGCTGTTGTTAATATTTTTGTTGGTTTCCATAAGATGTACGATTTTTCCAGAATGACACCTAACCTCTTACTGTTGCATTTTTCCAATATGTAGGCGACACATTTGCTATATTTGAATCTGCAGCTGCATGCAAAAATTTCTTTACACTCTCTGTATGTTCTATCCCATTTTCAAATTCACCTTTGAAAAGGTGATTTGAAAATGGAATAGTCTAATGACTTACCTTTCCTTGACCTGCTGATTAAGAAATCCTCAAATGGGTCTCTGCTACTATCTACTGCAAGCCTACCTTCACTGGTCCATTGGGATCACTACAACTCCACATGCAACAGAATTGCCCTCACTGTTAATCTTGTAAACATGGCCTGAGACGTTTGCTCACTGTGTAAGTTTGACCCCAAAATAGAACGCACCAAAGCTGTTCTGTGGGATAATGGTTTATCCTGGTCAGATCATTGCTCGCTGTACATAACACATATTCACAAATCATGGATCAAGACCGCTTGGAAAGTGCCTGGTCTGTCTCAAATTATTGGGGAAGGTTCAAGTATCTCAAAGATTTGAGCAAAAGGTGAAATTAACTCTTTAATGTTACTACTATGCAATAGCAACGCAAGTGGTAGAATAGTATCGTCAAACCAAAAAAATATTCTGCCTACTACACAAATGAGTAATGTGGACATGAATTTCAGTGCCAGTGTGATGCCAGGTACACAGACTACGTGTTCCAATGACTGGAGGATCATATCAAACACCACGTCCTTTTGGCTGTTCACAATAGATAGACTTACTGACCATACTCAACCAGCGCGTGTTTGTGAAACTCAGAACATAGGCTGCGATTTTCTCATCTTCCGGAAGATTGTTGCATCAGCTGATTCACAGGGTTCACATGAGCTTTTGCATCCTGCCTGCGTCTCCCAGTGCCGGATTTCTGGCAGTGTGTCTGCTCCAAGCAGAAATTGGCGGGGAGGCGCAATGAACATCTAAATGGTCATTTGAGTAGAATTTCAAAATGATTAGCATGCCTGGAATTGAAGTCTCTGGGCCCGCTAGCATCCCCACGTGGGCTGACCACACTGGAGTGAAGGGGGAGCAAGCGGAGCCTCCAAGGGGTGGGATGACAGAGAGGGGGTGGTGCCCCCTGGTATCTGCACCTTGACAGTGCTAGACTATGCCCTCGGCACTGTCCAAGAGGCAAACTGCCAATTGCTAGGGGGCACTAATAAGGACAGGGCCTCCAGGCCGTTCTATGGAAGTTCCATTGCCATTCTGCACAGGAATTAATGGGGGAAACAGGGAGGCCAGCTATCGGGGAGTCGGGGATGGCAGGGTCAACACTGTGAGGGCAGTTGGGATTGTAGGCTGGGAGAAATCAATGGGGATGGAGGGCTGGAGACCATGGCAGGCCAGTGGGGGCATTTGGAGCTGGACCCAGGAATGGTCTGGGAACCAGCAATTGAACCATGAGCAGGCAGAAAGCCAGTGATGCAAGGGTTGCAGGGCTGGCCAAAGACTGAGCTGGCCAGCAATCAAGAGGTCATCAGTATGGGTCCATTGTGCATGCACTGATCTTGGTACTGGCAGATCAGTGTGTGTGCAGCAGCCTGCTCAGTGCACTGATTTCGACCTTTCCAGCGTGAATAGGCCTCATCCCCTGATGTTTAATCTTATTCACACTGGTGGCCTCTGCATTGCACCGAGTGTGGGAGATTCTCCTCTGAACTGCTACTGATAAAAACAGCATGAATTATTCCAGTTTTCACACAAATTCAACACAATTCCGGCCATAGTGTCTAATATTAGATGTGATTCAAAGATTTGACAGCATTTGCTAACAAGTGTGGCAAGAATTACACTACCAACAATTTAACAATCATTTGGGCTCTCATTATGGTTCACTTACAATTTCTAGTGTATCTTGTTGGAACAATGCCAAGGGAGTACTAAATTGCAATGAAGATATGCTGGACAATTATATCTCTGAAAGATCCCTTGTCATTTGGAACAAATTAATTTCACTCCTGAACACTGTCAAATTACACTGCAATAAGTGTGCATTTCAGACCAAATTATGATTGTGAATAGGTTAATTATAAACTTGTACTCCACAGGAAATCTGTTTTGAATGAAATTCAGTGATTTTCTATATAAGCTAGATATTCATACACAGGGATTTGTCCTATCCAGGCAAAAGGAACATGTCCACGCAATTGCCCTTTCTTTTGAATTAAACAAAAGCATGGGGAACAATATTTCCCAGGTGCATTTTTCATAGCAGTATGATCAGAATTGAACTTGCAACCAATTAGCACATTTTTCCTGCGTAATAAATATTTGCTTTCTTTGAAATTTGGTATTCTTGCATCTGTCCAGATAAGTGCACAATCACAATTTTCAATAGCATCTCTCTTTTTTCAACAGTAACCTAAGGTATAAAATTCCTCGTGCATTATTTACCAAAAATACAAAACTGGATATATTGAGATAGCCATTGATGGAAGCAATTTCACTCCCTAAATATTGAAGTGTGTAGAGTTTTTGGATAGTTAACTCGTATTTGAATGATAGTGTGGTTAATTTATTGCAGTGAGATTGATCCACACTTCAAACATTCTGATACACAATGCTCTAGCTTTCTGCAAATGTCTAGTACTGAATGTCACTAATTATAGATTTTAGAAAGTTAAATATTGATATCTCTAATTTTAACATTTCATAAGACTGCTGGATATAATCTTGCATTTCCTTATAAATGGAGCTGCAGTAATATTCTCACATCAAAATAAAGAATGGTTTTGAAGAATTGGTTATAATAATGATGTCCTGATCATTAAAGATATGCACAGAATTATTTATGTTTCTGTCAAGTATGCAGAAAATTACTGAACGATATGAATGGCAAAAAAAATTGTGACTAATGACTATACAGAAATCTGCTGATTTTGATTCAACATTCATTTCCTATTGAGTACAAGTTTGTAATTTAGGGTAGGATTTTAAGAATGGCGAGCAATCAGCATTTGCCATTCTGAGATTCGGCGCCTAATACACAACTGCCTACTCTCTCAGTCCCACCGCCATTTAAGGCTCAACTGAGTGCTGGCTAGCAGTGGGCTGGATCTCCATCAAGCCTTGAAAGGAAGTCCCACCCGTGAGATATGTCAGCCAATTTGACTAGAAGTGCTACTGCAGTGTTCTGCCTGGAGGCAAGTCCCAAGGGCCCTGGGAATGAGAAGACAGGGGATGGCCAGATGGGTTGGGAGGAGAAATATTCATATGCATCAGGGAGTGAGGTGGGGCCATAAAAGAGATGACTGGGTGTCCCGAAGTTCCAATGTTCTGGGAGGAAAAGCGCCCCAACTTCGAGAGGGTCTTCAGAGTGAGGTTCTCTCTCTCTCTCTCTCTCTCCCTCTCCCCGCTTCCCCCCCCTCCCCCCCGGAGATGGGAAAATTATCATTTTCCTTCACTACCTGCACCCACTCTTGCCGGGCATAGGGCAGTACCAAGGGGCAGGGGAGGGGATGGGAAGGACAGTTTGGCACCACACCAGATCTTTCACGCAATTCAAGCTAGTGTACTCTGCAGTGCACAGAATGTGGGAGATTCATTTTAGAACTCCCACTAGAAAAAACCTACAGGAGTTACTCCAGTTTTCATGCAAATTCAACACTTCGAATTTTTTGGGATAATCACCCCACTTATGTTCCTGTCAGTTTATATGGATTTGCACAGGGAATTTCAAACACCTTTGTAAATCTTAGGAGGAAAAATATAAAAGGTTTTGAAAGCTGCCTTGCACATATTGACAATTCCATGCATCCTCCAAATCAAGGAAAACATTAAAGAAACTGGATGAAGTAGCTCCTATGCATCCTGGATACCATGACTATTTTAAGGGTTTAAACACACTTATTGGAATAAGTAAAACTTATACTAATAACAGGGGCTGGCATTGTCTTCAGAATGCTTTAAACTGCTTATCCTGAATTGTGCTTTCGAATTATTTTATTGTGTGTATAAGTACACATATTAATATGTCTAGAATTTCTCCTGGTCTCATTAGAAGAAAATTGGCATAGTGAAAAAATAACATCCAAAGAAATTCTATTCTATATATGCTTATTTCTGTGTATCTAATGCAGGTTTTGCAGGTCTGAAAGAGCTTTGATCATACTTACTGCTGTGCACATCATATACCCCACTCCAAAGTCAAAACGACATTGTTCATTCATAGAATAGTTAATGCCAGGGAGTTGTGGTAACAATGGCCAATCATGCTCAAATGGATCATCACGTAGACAGTCATATGAACTGCAATGGAAAAATATTTTCAAACAAGTTATTTTCAAAATTATCGCCTAGCCAAAAGATATAAAACATCCAAGCAACTTTTCAACTCTTGGCAATAATGATAGTATGTTGAGCACTCTCCACTTCCTGCTCCTACCAGACTGTTAACACGCCCACTTTTTGGAGTTGGGTCATTGTAAGTGCAGTGCCACCTCCCAGGAGGGTCTCAACTAGCCAACAAATGCAGTCAAGGGGCGTTCTAGTGGTGCTGAGTGGAGGCAAGGGCTACAGGCCTTGAGAATCTGAGATCCACAGTGCTCCTAGAGCTCGACAGGGGTTTGAGGTTTAATGAGAAAAATGTCCCATCAGATGGGCCATAGTCTTAGGGTATTATTACTACTTTTCTGTTAATGGTCATTGAAATGGGCCAAAGCGATAGTTAACCATATTGCAAATAATTCAAGATAAATTAGAGAAGGCAAGGCTTGCATTTTTCATTATGGTATTTAATGCATCCGGAATGTAGCAGGATGGGACTTCTAACTGCAACAATGTTGTGGCCTTGATCCATTTTCTATGCTTATCTAATTGTAATCATGTCGGGCAGACTGCCAACAATAAAGCTACCTGCTTTGCATGCTTATTATGAGAAGTATGGATAATTAAATGAGATAGCATCAGAAGGTATACCCTGGCACTGGTTTGATTTTGATTGTGTCCAAAAGTGAATCCTCTATCAGGATGCTCAAATTCTGGACCTAGTGGAGGAAACCTATATTTGACAGTGAGCAAAGTTGATCAGCAAATATGGACAAATGATAGGATTGGCCAACAGTGTACGTATGGTTATGACTATCCCACTTCTAAATTCTCATTCTTGTTTTCAATTTCCATCACATTCTTGCAACTCTAGAAATCTGTAGCCTCCTCTGCCTCACTTCAACATCTGAAGCTTTGCACTTGTCCAATTCTGGCCTTTTGTGCCTCCCAGTTTTAATCTCTCCACCACTAGTGGCCAAACCTTCAGCAGTTTGGGCTCCATGGTCAGCAATTTCATCCCTATACCTCCCTGTTTCTCCCTCACTTCCTCTCCTTATATAAATTGTTTCTGATAATTTGCACTCCAGAGCAGGTTTTGAACCACAGTCCTCTTACGTGGCTTTTGACTGCTGCTTGCAGTTCTTGGGTTAATATTGCACCCACAAAGAGATTAAATAGGGGATTACACAGTATTGTCCCATCAACCATGAAGGAACAGTATCTTAGTGCATGAGAAAGCTCACTGTTCTTGTATTATTTCTTTTCTTTCTATAATCTATTGTTTCAAACAAGTTAAAAAGTCAAAACTGAAGGTTGAATGCTTGCACTTGTCTTTTTGTCAGGAAGTATCATTATTCTGAAGAGAAAGATGCTGCAACGGAAAGGACAGCAACATGCAAAGATCTCTCCATAATACTTCAGAACACAGAAAACACTAAATATTTGCTTCAAAAAGATGATATGAAAAGCTAGATTATCGTCACTGATCTTTCATCATTTAACTGGATGAAATTTATATGTCTGTTACTTGTTTCACTTGGAGACCAGCAGAAGTCAGCAATAATCTTTCACTCACTGCAAGTATCGACTCAGTTCCTGTTGACTACAGCGAGACCAATGGAAACGATGAAATGCAGCCTGAACCAATGGTGCCATGATACTTCCCATTTTGATTTCATCGCCGCAATGATTGCCTTGGCCATCATGCTCCATGCCTAACCTAATAGATGGAAAGAATGAAAATCAGACTGCCCAATACAAGAGACAGGAAATAGAATTTATGTACCATGACTTTTAGTACACAAAGTGTTCAAGCACATAAAAAAAAACAAATGATCATTATTAAAAGAATAACTGCAAAGACCAAATTAAGGCATGACGGAGAGTCCAAAATTCTCGTATTGAATACTTATATTGTCTATTTGGTTTTCCATCATAACTGCAGGGGTTGGACCATTATACTTCAGACATTGGCAACACCTCATCAAGGAAACGATAAAAGGAGTTATTGATGGTGCTATCAACAGCAATAACCCCCTCACCAAGGCTGTTTGGTTTCACAAAATGAACATTGATTCTATAGAAAGTGAAGCCAAGGAGTTAATATTGGAAAATAAGGACCATTTCTTGGATGAATTGAACCAGTATTTTGCATCGGTCTTCACAAGTAACATCAGAGCAATAGCTGTAAATCATGGGAGGGAAAAGAGGAAGAAACTTAAGAAAATTACAATCACCCGGGGAAGTGGTTCTGAGCTGGGACTGCAGGCTGACAGTCCCTGAGTCCTGATAAATTTCATCCTGGAGTCTTAAAAGAAGTGGCTAATGAGTTAATTAGTGTGTCAGCTTTAATTTTCAAAATCTTGTCAGATTTGGGGAAGGTTCCATTTGATTGGAAAATAACAAATGTGACTCCTAAAGACATCAGGTGGAATTCTCTCAACTTTGAGACCTAGCATCATGGCAGGAACGAGAAAATGAAAATGTTTCCTGCTGCAGAGATTGGCAGGAAGACATGTCAAGTATTCTGATCCCACCCTCATTTATTATGCTCCTGGGTGTTTCACTCCATATTCAGTGGTAGGGTAAGCTCGGATGGTGTGTGCTCCACAATCATGTCCAGAAGCCCTAATGGAAAGGCACCCAACATCATTGACCCACTATTGAGGAAAGAAGAAGATGGGCTCTAATGTTCTATCTCCAGAAACGTTCTGAGGCTGGAAGAAGGACCACCTTTAGGATACTGAATCTGGAAAGACTACTTGAAGATGCTCCCCCGACTCATTTGCTGTGCTGTCCAGCGTTGCCAGTGGCCTTGAACCTGAACTCTGGAAGCAGCTCCCCAGGCATTGTTCAGGTGAGAGCTGACATCTGCATGTCACACTGTTCTGAACATTATTTCCTGCCCAGCATTGCAGAGAATGGCAGAATAGTGGTTTTAAAAAGACTACAACCACCTTCTTCAGAGCAAGCAATGCCTGTAACCTACTGATAAATTTTTAAAAAAGCACCTCAGAGCAGCCTCACCTGAAAGTGATAGAGTGAGGTTAGCTAATAGAAATAATTACTGTCTGCTCCTTGTGTTTGGTGAAGGAGGGTCTGATTTTGCGATTCTTGGCCTTTTGGCTAAGAACAAGCCCAGTAACGGGTTGCAATGCCTTACCTTGTCAGCTTGGATCTCAATTGTCTCTCTTGTGAAGACCATGAATTGGATTGAATTTGAATTTTGTTCTTGGTACAAGCAAGGAGGTAGATCAGGCTTGTCTGGTCCATTCTGCACATTGGCTTTTAACTTTAAGAGTGGAGTAAATTTTTTTGTAAAAATGTGACAATAAACTTCCAGCTTTCAGAAAGACAGGGAATTGTTTTTGTTGACAAGTTTCAACATTTACAAATGCTGCCTGAAGGAGGGGCTGGCAAAAAAAAAACTGCAAACAGCAAGTGAAGGCAATCCCAATGTCAAAACATGAAACAGTCTCTTTTGTGGTAGTGAAGCACTGTAGTCCCAGCCTCCTGTTTGCTGGTCCATAAAGTGGATTTACTGGACACTCTCCCCTCAGGGTAATACACCAAGTCTGGCAGTGCGTGGCAGCCAGAATGAATACTGTGCAAATTAGAATATGCTGCAAACAGAATTAAATGCAGGAAATTATGCCATCTTGTATAAAACCTGGCATGATAAGACTGTCCAACAGCATTATCTAACATGCAGGAGTGTTGCCCATCAAGCTGCCTCACATATACAGTTTGCCCATATGTTAACACAACCTTCAACTCTGTCACTGCATCTCATACGAATCCAGGGCAAACATTTAAATTGCAATTTATACTGGAATCCCAATTCCCAAGGGTTGCGCACATCAAACCATTGACACTTACTGAAGGGTTGGGAATGAAATTAAAACTAAGGGTCACAGTTTAAAAATAAGGAGGCTTCCATTTAAACCAGAGATGAGGAGAGATTTTGTTCTATCAGAGGGACAGGAGACTTTGAAACTGTCTTCTCCAGGGAGCAGTGAAAGTAGGATCCATGGATATTTTTAAGACAGAGGTAGGTCAATTCTTGATTAATAAAGAATTCAAACATTATCCGGGATTTGCAATATATGGAATTGAGGCTATTGTCAGATCAGCCATGATCTTACTGAATGGCAGAGCAGGAGCGAGAGGCCAAATGGTCTATTCCTGTTCCTAATGCATAGGTTTGACTTAGATGATTGAGATTTGGGAAATGCAGAATATGTTGACATTAGATCCCAAGAATCTGTCAATATTGCTCTGTTATACAAGATAAAATAGATGCCAAGGAAACCAACAGGTGCACAGTAAGAATGCACACACTTGATTTGTGCCTCGCAGATTGGAAAACAATCTTTGGGGGAATCAGGAGATGAGTTACTCACCATCAAATTCTGAGGCTCTTAATTGCTCTTGTAGCCACTGTATTTATATAGCTAGTCTAGATCAGTTTTTGGTCAGTAATATGACCTAGAATGTTGTTAGTGGGGGACTGAATATTGATAACGCTATTAAATGTCAAGGGATAATGGTTAGATTCCCTCTTGTTGGAGATGGTCATTGCCAATAAGTGTTACTCGGCACTTGTCAGCCCGAGCCTGGATATTGTTGAGGTCTTGCTGCATTTGCACATGGACTGCTTCAGTACCTGAGAAGTTACGAGTGGTGCGAAACTTAGTGAAGCCATCAGCAAACATCCCCACTTATGACCTTATGTTGTATTCAGGGAATGGTGCAGAGTGCTGGCTTTCAAATGAGCTGTTTAGGGAAAACTCTCTCAGGAGAATGTGAAAGATTCCATGGCAAATTTCAGAGTTTTCCTGAACCATGGTCAATATTTACCACTCACCTAAAATTACTAAAATATCTAGTCATTGCTGTTTTTGGTTTCTTGTGATATGTAAGGTGGCTACTACATTTCCTAAGCATCAAAAATACTTTGATTTATTCTGGGTTTGGTCTGAAATGCTAGTTGTTTTTCTCTCACCACAGATGCTACTGGACTTGCTGAGCATTTTCTGTTTTGTGATGGAAAGTGCTTATCCAGCTGCACTGTCTTTCAGGGCATCCTGACAGGTAAATGATACTCATTTCATGGAAAGCAACTATTAATGCTGTTTAATGGGAGATGAGGTGGAAGTGTTGATCTATGTATGAGGTGCATGTTGGCTGACATTTAAGTGTTAGCCAGAGCAAACTACAAGACTAACTGTATTTGGCTGTAAGTGTGCTGGTAAGCTCTGCAAAGCTGCTGACCCACTGAGAACTGAAGCAATCGAACACAGGCACTGAAAGATCAGCATGCCAAAGGATACTGCAAACACTGAAAAAAATACCAAGCTTATGAATTTTATTTATTTAATTAAAGCGAGTTTAGTTATGTGTGTCACAAGTAAGCTTACATTAACACTGAAGTTACTATGAAAATTCTCTTGTTACCACACTCCAGCGCCCGTTCGGATACACTGAGGGAGAATTTAGCACCTAATCAGCACTCCTTTCAGACTGCAAGAGGAAACTGGAGCATCCAGAAAAAACCTACACGTACAAAAGGCGAACATGCAAACTCTACACAGGCAGTGACTGAAGCCGGGAACTGAACTGGGATTTCTGTGCTGTGTGGCAGTAGTGCTAACCACTGTGCTGCCCCTGAATTTGCTTGCCAATAGAGCTTTCCTGCCTCACATTTGAAATGGAACTGTCAGAAAGAAGAAACCTGCACTAAGAGTGATTTGGGTTTTTGGATATTTTTTCTTTTTGAAATTTTCCTGGGATGTGGGTGTCACCAGCTGGGCCAACATTTATTCACTATGTTGAATGGTCTTTGAAAAGGTGGTGGTGAACCACCTATTTTTATTCCTACAGTATAGCTGCACATACAATGCTGTTAAGAAGAGAGTTCCAGGATTCGGATCTAGTCACACTGAAGGAACGGCATTATAGTTACAGGTCAGGATGATGTGTAGTTTTGAAAGAAATTTCAGATGATAATTTTCGCTGGCTCTTATCCATTCGAGGCTTACCAATAAGTGCAAACAAGCCTCTAATTCAGACACACTTCCACAATGTATTGTATTGCATTGGATACTACAGGAGTGCATTGAGTTATTGACCCTCACTCTAGCAGTAATAATTGCAATAGGCATTGTAAATTGCTACAAAACAAAGTATTGTAATTTTCCTTCAATTTCAAATACATGGGCGAGATTTTCTGGCCCTGCCTGACATGGAAATCGTAATGGCCAGGACAAAAAATTCAGCGGACCATTTAAAGGTTGACTGACCTCGGGCGGGAATGTCCAATCTTGGGAGCACAGAGCCAGAAGATCCCACCCATAATCTTCTATTGGTGTATGACATATTGGGCCAATCACTGTGATCTCAAACTGCTGAGATATTTAGCAACAAAGATTTTTTATTTTGAACCACACTGACCATATTCTGTCATGGAATATGTCCTATCAGCATCATAAATGAGGTGGTCATGCTCCCCCATTGGACCCCAACCGTTCCTAACGCCTTCAATGGAATCAAAGCTGGGGCATTCAGATAAGTCAAAGACCCACCAGCAGTACAGCAGTGCACTAAAACTTCACATCTACTTTAGCAATGTTACATGTCTCCCACCCTCACAATTGCTGCTGGAAACTTCAACTACACTTTTGTCACTTCTTCACTCAATTTGCTCAATTATTCAAGACCAGTTTTTAGTGCGCCTTGCATCATTGTCCCTCATATCTTTGAAATGTACACTTGCTAATCACCCTATGCTCACCTAAACTGCTCTGTCTTCATTATGCACTAAATTTCCTAACTTATTTCTGCCTCACTCACTTTCTTCAGTTATTTGTCATTGGCCACCTGAGCCCTCCAAACCCTACATTAAACTATTGCTATGTTATGAAAGCCAACTTACCTATTTACTGAGGGGGAGGGGTGGGGGAGATGGTGACAGACCTCAAGTTTCTGTAAAAATGGGCTGCCCGTGTGCAAGATCACGTAGAAAGGGAAAACAATACGAAAACCTGGCTCATGTGAACAGGCACAGAGCACCATTTCAAACAAGTGTCCAGGCAAGGAAGGCAGGCAGCGGGGGACCATGAGGGGACGCAGGTGGCAGGGAACGCAGATGGTGGAGAACACAGGAGGGTGCGGTGGGGGTGGGGATAGGGGTGATGGTGCATGCAGTGGAGGTGGGGGAGGGTGACGGGGCGAGTGCGCAGACAATAGAAACGGTGGCAGATCCCAGTTAAATTAGTGGAGAAGGAAAGGAAAAGAAACAGGCTGCAGTTAGCAGATTGTAAGTGATCAGGGCTCAGGAAAAGTCTGAGAAGGCAACAGAAGATTGCTGCCTCTATGCTGAGACCTGTTGGAGCAAACATATCATTTTGCAGTGGTAATATTGTGCTTCTAGCGGCCCAAGTGTTGAAGTTGTGGTTGTAAATTGACACTTTAGTGTGGGCTTGGCAATTCAAGTGGTCAGAATCTAGGGAGATGAGATTGAAACCCAATGAGATGGGCCGTCATTGAGGCTGTCCTTGATGGAGCAACTTCTGGAGAGAATTTCAAGGGTAGCACAGTGGTTGGCACTGCTGCCTCACAGCGCCAGGAACTTGGATTTGCATCCGGCTTTGGGTGACTGCGAATGTGGAGTTTGTACATTCTTCTGGTGTCTGTGTGTGTTTCATCAGGGTACTCCGGTTTCCTCCAGAAACATTCAGGTTATGTGGATTGGCCATGCTAAATTGCCCCTTAGTATCCAAAGAAGTGTAGGTGAGGGGGATTAGTGGGGTAAATGTATGGAGTTAATGGAATGAAATAAGGGTTGGGCCTGGGTAAGATGCTTTGTTGGAGAGTTGGTGCAGATTTGCTGGACCAAATGGCCTCTATATGCACTGTCGGATTTCTCTGATTCTATGATGGATTTCAAAGATGAAGATTGGAATCCCTCATGGCAGAGGCAAGGGTTTCAACCAGATTGGTTGATTCACACTGTTTACTAATGCCTGGGTATGATTTTGAGAAATCCATTGAGTCAGTCTTGAGAGCATTTAGTATGCAGTGTGGTGTATTTGACCACAGTTTGCCTGTTAATCATATTAACCCTGAATGTTAGAGCATAAGATAGCTATTGTGTATTGTCATATCTTTCTGACTTTGTTTAGTAAAGTTAACTTTAGTTTGTTTAAAATTCATGGCTTTTCTCCATTAGCAAGCATCTTGAATCTCAAACTTTGTCTACTATAAACTAGACATTATTGGTACATAACTGGGTCTTACCAGAAACTTGGGAGCTGATAAAGCTTCCTAACAGGTGTGTAACTTGGTCACACTCTAAAGGGACTATGTTCAATACCCCTCTGCCTGTCTAAGATCCATTCATCCACCTTTAAAAACTGTCAAAAAACATACCCCTTATTAACCAATCTTCCATTCATCCTTCCCAACTCTTTCATCATAACTATGAATCTATTCCCTTGTATTTTTACCTTGGCAATGTCTTTCTGCAGTAAAGTTGCTCATCTAATATTTAACACAATATTAGTCCTGACAGTATCTTGGTGTTTTGGTGTTTTTCTTGATTGTTTTGGAACTATAAGATTTAACACTTACACATGCCCAGTTTCATGAGCAACTACAAACGCGGATGAAAAGCCATCTTCATGGTTCAGAGTGCAACTCCGGATGGGATGGCACATACCTGTAACTGGGGCATAACCTGTAAAAGACAGAAAATTATTGGAGAAGAATGTATGAAAAAATATAGAATGAAGTGCTGAGAAACATCAATTGTTCTTAATTCTTAATTGACAAATGGGACTTTTTACACAATAGAACTTTTTACACAATTTTATGCATTGAAATATGGGCTTTCTCATAGCCATTTCTGCAATTTATATATCCAAACTGTGTTGCTGATGATAGCCTAAAATTCAAACAGAGTTCTCTGCCCAGCCTTGCAGTTGTTGCTCATCAGTAAAGGAGGCTTGAGGCCCAATGTCAAATAGATCCAGTCAGGCCAGCATACCCCCACACCATCCATTACTTTTAAAGCATTGTACTAGAAATTAGCATGTCATATCCTGGATTATTTATCAATAAATGCACTTAAGCACAATATTAAATGGCTCACCCAATCTGAATGGAATACAGTACCTTGCATGCCAGATGGCCCAAAGTCCTGCCTGGTTAGAAAGATGGCGTGGTCATGGTATTCGGCATGGCTGGTATCAGACTTTTGCTGGGAATAAGCCCACTGGCACACATTCTTCAGACTTTGTGCAGGATTCCCAATTTCAATTAGGTTAACAGACTAAGAAAGAAAAAAAATTTCCTTTAAAGTTAGGTGCAATTTCAAACTGGCGACAGTGCAAGAATTAGAACATTCTTCAACATAGAGATGATTGAATATGTGGCATCAGTTCTCACAATTGTCTGAACTCAGTTAGCAATTTGTCTTGTACTTACACTGAATATTTTTGATCCGAGTTTAGAGACATTTAATATATTTATTATTTCCCATGGTGACTTCTGGCTGTCTTTCATTGTGCAATCAAGTATCTGCTTGTCTCCCACTTTCCATACTCTATCTGGCTCTGATTAGTGCTCCAGCCTGCCTGTCTCCTTCTTATTCTCAGTATGGCTCTCAGACATTTTGGCACCTAGATAGCACCGTGGGATGCTAGCATCAGAATATTTCATGTATTTGGCTGAAATTCTTTTCTCCTGTACTTCCATGGAAGATTTAAAGCATTTAAAATAAGTGGGGCAAATCTTTGCCTTCACTGAATAGGCAATAATCTGGATGACCAGAATTGATCAATTGTTCAGTCCATTGAAATGGAGCTCCTGGTTTGGAACCTTACTTACTGCCAATGGGAATCAGAGTCTTGGCATGTACTGTGCTTGACTCTAATTGGAAAACCACACACAAGTTTCTCATTTGCAATTCTCAGTAAAGTTCCCAATTGCAGGCTGAATTTGAAAGATTAAATTCTTAATTCAGGTTTTAAAAAGTGCTTTGAACACATAATAACTTTGGAGTTGGAAGGAGCCCTGCTTTTGTTGAGAGTACTCATTGCGATACAAATGTTTTTACGCTGAGGCCACCCAGAGTGCTGTGGTGAGATGGGGTTGGGCTTTTTTGATGGCAGGATAGAAGGAAGCCAAGAGCTACCCTCTGAATAAAGAGTTGGGCTGTGAGAAAATAGTTCTCATTTAGTCTGGCGAGAGGGATATCAGAGTAAGAAGTCTGACAACACCAGGATAAGGTCCAACTGATTTATTTGATAGTAAATTCACAAGCTTTCGAGGCTGTGCTCTTTGTCAGGTGTCATTCACACATCATGACTACTATTAAGAGGATATCAGCAGCTTCTACAGGCTGAATTTCAATGTTCGGGCCCACAGAGGAGGTTGGCAGAATGCCAGTAACCTGCTCATTCATTGAATGGGTTTTTCCTTGACTGAGCTATAGCATTAGGATATGGCTTCTGGGTTTCCTGACCATGTGAGTGGGCATGCTCATGGTCATCTCATGACTACTAAAGCCATAGAAGGGACTATGATGAGGGACAAAATAGAACTACTCTACAGTTGGCACATCAGGGACAGCACTTGAGTAATGGAGTCTCAATGAGGTAGGAATGCCACATGGACCCCGTTCACTGAGGAATAATCCCGGAATCATGCTGCGACTATCAAGGTCTTCAGAGAAATGTTGCTCCGAGCAGGCAGGGCGAAGAAGTCTGCCTGACAAACACAGATAGAGGGGGATGAGGAGGTGAGTATCAGAACGAGGTTTCTCGCTCAGAGATGGATTCGCACAAGAGGTTCAGCAACTTCACCAATGGGATAGGAAAGGTGAGTGGCATTCCACATTCAATTGCAAACACACATATCCTGATATCCCCAATCTTCTCCTGCACAGCTCTCCTCGGGCAAACACACCTTGCAGCTCCAGCCATTCCTCTCTCTCAAGGCACTTTATCACATTCGTCTCTGAACACTAACATCTACCCTCATATTATTGTCATCTCACCCCCATCCTTCCACATGACTCTGCTCAAATGTCAATCTATTCTCTTAAAACAACAAACTAGCACTTGTACCTCTTCTTTTCCTTCTTGCATAAAAATCACAAAACACCAGAGAGACAGAAAATTTGGTAGCTCTCCAGGCACAGCCACCCTAATCACTGCAGAGAATGACATACCGGAGATCAGCAGAGTTTCAGCGTGCACGATCATTGACATCAGAGTGTTTCTCAGCTACCAGATGACAGGATTAAATTGCTCGCAGTCTCATAATAACCACACAGATGCACGTTAGCCTGATGCCAACAGTCACTGAAATGTGATGATCTGCAAAATGTTGATTTGAACTCTTTCACTTTGTCAGCACTAATTCATGTCCTTCATCTCCTGTTGATACTTAAAGCATCACTCCAGAGTTGTTGTTGGAGGAGGAAAGGGATTTCTCAGAGTACACAATTCAGGAGTACTTTCCACTAGCTCAGATACACACACACTGTGGTGGGGGCCTGAAGACAGGGGGTTGGGTTGCCACATGGTGAAGCATGTGTCACATGTGAGCAAGGGCGGATGATGCAGACAGGGGCAACAGTGGAGTTCACCTCACAAGTGCCTGCACGCCAAGCTCTGCTCAACTGGACACAGATACCAAGCCTCATGGATCATTTACAAACAGGACAATTCCTTGAGGTTTGGAATGTGGATCATCCACACAATGTTTGAATTCTGCATGTTCTCTGCTGTTCAGTTCAATCCAGAGGCACTGTACACTTTGGAGAGAGACTGGAGGAGTCAGTTCCACCATGAGTGCTATGATGTCTCTACAGAAAGTAGAACCACTCCTCATTGCCAGATTCCTTTTATTTACAAACTAATCTCCATCCCTAAGAACGCTTTAGGTACAAAGTCAGAATCCACACTGCCAGTAAATATGGCACTCGTCATTATATACACAGGTGAAATTCCCTGCTTGGATAGGCAATCATTACCTCAATCAGGGAGCTCATACTCCAAGAGGGCAACTTCATGGGCCTCACTGAGGCCATTACAGAAAGAGTGGCCATCTACATGGAGTAGCAGATGCAGCTGGTAATTTTGAGTGCATGTTGGTCCTCACAATGGCCGACTTACACATTTTACCAGTATAAGCAGGATGAAGGAAAGTCTCAACTAGATTGTCTAGTACGTCACGGGAGTGCAGCAAAGTGCTCTCAAGAAAGTGAAGGAATGCTATGAAAGGGAACATGGAGAAAGGATGTATGGAAGTGGGAATATTGGGTCAAAGTAATCCCATTCTTTCACTCTTGCCTCCACACTTTGACTGTCCCATTCCCAACCTATCCAATGCCTGTCAGATCCTGACATGTTATTTCCTGTAGCTGAGTTTACCATTGCGCAGGTAGATGTGAGGAAGTCTTTAGCAGGGCCGTCACGGACACTAAAACCCAGAGAACATCGGTCAAGATGCAGTCAGAGTAGAGATATAATCAGCTTGATTCTCTCTTTCTGTTTCCCACAGGGAATAATAAGAAAAGGAGGAGAAAGACTTTATCACCTCAGAACGAAAATCATTCAGGCATTTAAAAGTTTGTTCAATTGTGACTTTTTGGTCAATATTAATGCAACAGAAACTTCATTGCCCAGTCATCTCCTCTGTTGACCTACACATCCTGTGACTGAAGCTCTGTTTCCATCACCTGTGTCCTGTGGAAGGGCAGGTAATTGAGGAGAAGGCTGTCACTACTGCTCCTGGTGTTCTTGCTGCTGCTTCTTCAGTTCCTCAGCAGAGGCCCAGGGTAGAGCTGTGTAAGCTGCTCTCATGCTGATCCATAGCTGACAGCATGGAAGTCTGGATCAGAGTCAAAATGCTCCAAGGTTATAGAAATGACTGCCAAAGTCTTGGAAATCAACTCCAGAGCATTGAAGGGGCAGAACCATCCTTGGAGCAAAAGCCTTTCACATGGGCAAAGGGGCAGCTGTCATATTTCTGTACCTCAAAGCTTTCCACAGCCTGTCCACTGTACAGTCCCATCATTTCCTGCTGTCTTCTCATCTAATTTATCCTAAAGAGTTCCACAAAACCTGGGAAAGCCTTGCACTGGCAGTTAAAGCCTGAATCCATAGTTAACAATGCAGTTAACTAGCTTTTAGTATGTGTTAATAACAGGCCCACCTGGCCTAACAAGGTTTCCTATATACTCACCAACATGCTTCAGTTAAATGTAGAAATTCATGGGTTTGTGTTAGCATCCTGGCATACTGGAATTCTTTAGTGCTTTAACTGTACATGCAATGACAAATACCCACTTTGATAGCTTAAAACTCTCCCCCACCCTCCATGCATCTGATACAGATAGGGTGGCTGATGAGATAAGTATAATTACAAAACAAATATAATACTTCCCACTAAACAAACCCTTGCACTTCATGTAATCTTAAACTGGTGAGGCATTTACAATATGTTGCTGCAGCCTCACAGTAACAAGGACCTGAGTTCAATTCCCAGCTCAGGTGACTGTCTGTTTGGAGTTTGCGAATTCTCTCTGTGTCTACGTGGGTTTCCTCCAGTGCTTCGGTTTCTTCCCACAGTCCAAAGATGCGCGGGTTAGATTGATTGTCCGTCGTAAGTTGCCCCTTAGTGTCAGGAGGATTAGCAGGGTAAATAAGTGGGGTTACGGGATAGGACGTGGGGGGGATTATGGTTCATGCAGACTCAATGGGCCAGATGGCCTCCTTCTGCACTGTAGGGTTCTATGAACATGAAAACCTAAAATTAAAATTTCCATACGTTTTAATGGAACTGTACACTCAGTACCATCCCTCTCATGACCACCAGTACATCATTGCAGGCAGTCAGCAACTTAGCCCTAACCTGAGCGTTCTTAGATCATCCACTGCTTTTACCAAGTGGTCTTTACCAAGTGACACTGTAAACAATATGGAAACATCAAAAGTAGAAGCAGGAATAGGCCATTCGGTCCTTCGGGTCTGCTCCACCATTCATTTTGATCATGACTGATCAACAAATTCAATATCCTGATCCCTCCCCTCCCCATGTCTCTTGACCCTTTTAGTCCCAAGAGTTGTATCTAATTTCATCTTGAAATCACACAATGTTTTTACTTTATCTACTTTTGCAGTTGTAAATTCCACACATTCACCATTCCCTGGATGAAGAAAGGGTTTCCATCTGCAGTCGCCCCTGCCCCCACATTGGTTTTATTCACCATTTCAGTCAGACGATTTGGGGATAACTGTTTCCAATATTGGTGCCCACCTCACTAATCGATACTTCTGCTGGGGGCCAAGTTTGGTAGCAGCTACAAAGCCTCTGGTATGCCTGCAGCTGGAGTCAGAGGTAGATAGAAAATCAGGTGGAGTTAGAATTGTAGAATGGCTAAGCACAATGGGAGGCCATTTGATGCACCGTATTATACTGGTCTATACCAATCGTTACTGTGGGGATTCTCTGTGTAGCCATAAGACACTGAATGTTATAGAGCAACAGTGAAACATATTTGAATTTGGGATGGTTTATAGAACCCAGAAGCTTGTGTTGAGTTGAGGGTGGGGAAGCTGTTGAAGCAATTCAGATGATTTGGCAAGTTTGCAATTTTCTTTTGTGAATTGCTCATTTTTAAAGTTTTATATGAGCTAAATTATATGTTCAGATGTATCAGAAGGGCTGGGTAAGGAACAGTCAGAGCAGCTTTAGTTAGTTAGTGGAACTTTTCTTTCCCTAATGGAACAGGTTCTTTTTGTTGCAGCATGATCAGGGTAAAAAAATGAAGGGTTTCATAGGGTGCCATGGTTTCTACCAACACCCCCCTCCAAACACCCCGGGTGATGGTGATCATGTCACAGAAGGAATGGTTTTACTGACCAATGGACAGCATGGGCACATTGGTTAGCACTGCTGCCTCACAACGCCAAGGACCTGGGTTCAGTTTCGGTCTCGGGTAACCGATGAATTGGCACATTCTCCCCATGTCTGCATAGGTTTCTACCGGGTGCTCCAGTTTTCATCCCGCAATCTAAAGATGCGCAGATTAGGTTGATTGGCCTTGCTAAATTGCTCTCAGTCTCAGGGGGATTAGCAAGGTAAATATGTGAGGTGACGGGAACAGGGCCTGGAGTGGATTGTGACTGGTGCAGATTCAATGGGCTGAATGGCATTCCTTATATGAATTGACTCTTAGTAGACTGGAGGTGAGATTTCCACTTCAGACACAGGAGGCCTTGCCTCAACGATCTGTTGGATTGCCAGCAGCTCCATTGTTCTAAAAGTGTCAAGTGGGAGCAGTGGCTGCTATTGGGGCTACAGGCAGTCACAATGGAGTTTGGCCTTGGAATCAGTCACCAAGTGGGTGTGAGGTGGGGCATGGCAATGTGTGCAATTTACTAGGATCAGGCTAGCAGGCACTGGCAATGTGGTGAGAATGTTGGGGAAATGAGAGAGAGTGGGTGGAGGTGAAAGACAGTAAAGGAGAATGTTTGAACTTGGGACCTGCAAAGGGGGTCTGAGCTAACTGCCACCAGTGTCCTCTTACACCCTCTTTCAGTTCTCTGTACAGTGGGTGGAGCAAGCCAGGATTTTCTTTGGCAAGGGTATTAAGTGTGACAGAAACAAGGTAGGTAGGTGGATACGTGAAACTGATAAAGATTAGCCATGATCTTAGTCAATGCCAGAATAGGTTCAAGAAGATGAATGCTTTATTCTTTTCTTATGGTCCTCAATAATTTTTTCCCTTATCTTCAGGCCAGTTCCCTCAGCTGGATTCTGCACTGGGACCAACTTATGTCTTGTTGCGGCCAATCTCACTTAGCTTTATAACGTCTGGTCTCTATAGCCTCAACACTGGATCCTGATTGAGTAGAAATGGGAACTCCCAAAGTAGGGAGTGCACGCTCCTGGAATGCCTACTGATGTTACTGGAATTGTAGGGGAAGCTAAAGGTTTCATTCCTTATAGTAACGACCCAAAACATACCAGAAACAATGAGGGCACTGGTATATCATGCCCTTGCTCAGGGTTCTAATGGATTTCTGCCAATGCTTTGCAGGAGTTTGGCAGAAATCTGGAGGAAACTTGGGACTTAAATCTCCTGGAGCTGCTGACAAATAACTTCCAGGCTGAAGCCAATATTGTGGGTTGGAAACTTTTATAAACTTATCTTCAAGTATTTATTGCTTAAATAATAGCCAGATCATCAAAATATGTTTTAAGCCAAACCAACTGTTTTTATCCATGTGTAAGATCCATATATAACAAAATACATTTGAAATTCTATATCCATATGTATTCACTGTTCATATCAGGGTTTCAGTATACAACTATCCCTGAATTTACTACATAAATACTGTGGATATAATATGATATTAAAGATAATAGAAGCTGACTGGTTCCTCTAATAACATTAAGGTGGATAGAAGTTACTAAGGGCCAATTCCACCCACAGGATAAAATTTTCCTGACTCCAGTCTGCTCAGCACAGGAAAGAACAGAGAAGGCAAACATAATATAGCTTTAAGCTTCAGAGGCTGCTGGACAATAAAAGTTAAAAATGCCCTGCAGTGTGTTGAAATTTGCAACATACATTTTGTTCATTTGAAGCTACCAAACAAAACTTGAACCAGCAGAAGTGTGCATCAAGATTTTAAATAAGTCCTCGTTTGCTCATGCAGATTCTGGGTGTCTTTGACACGTTCCATCCTAAGATCCTCACAATGATGATGAGGCTGATGGAAATTAAGAAGCATTCCTTGCAAGTGTGAATATTTTTGGATGGCTTTGCTTACTTTTTCTACAGATAAGACAGCATTTCAAGTTGCAGACATAGAGGGGCGAATTTTCCCTTTCTGTCTGCCACAGGAGCGAGAGGGAGGCAGACCATGGAAAAGTCCATTGATCTTGGACAGAATTTTTCAGTTTTGGGGCAAGCAAAGCTGGAAAATCCCATACAGAGACATGCTTGGGTTGTAATACATGCGCAAAAGCTCTTATCTAACAAACAGGAAAGCTTACAAAGTGCACATATACACATTTGCAAAATTAACCATCCTACTGAAACAAGAACAAAATCTTGGGTCATTGCAGAGAAATTCCATCTCTCTGTGCTAATGAATAAGACACCATCTATACCCAATCTATGAATTTTTAATGTGTATTTGGAAACATCATCTATATTTCCATGCTGTCATAATTGGTTGTGATGTTTCAAAGGTGCAATGGCAAGTTTTGCAATCATAGATTACAAAAAGAAAAAAGAATTATTTTTCTGCTGTGGTGCTGAAGCACTGGAAGATGTGTACACCCAAGCAAAATGACTATCATTCAGCAAAAATACACTGACAACTTATTTCACTGCTAACAGAAATACAAGACACAAAACAACTGTCATCTGACCCAGTAAGCAAGAAACAAAGAACACAATTGACTAATATTGCATATGTTTGAGGTAACTAGCAACTAAATGTGACTTTGGTGATGTTGAACATATCAAAGGAGGAATCAAAACACAGATAATCAATGGTTATTTCTCAAGTGTTTTTCAACAGAGTTGACTAGAGAAAGACAAAAGACTGTCAGAGTTGTCAGAAAGTTGAAGCAATTGCAAATGTTGCAGATCCTACAAACATGCAAGAAGTTTGAAGTCTGCTAGGCCTCATCACATACTGTAGTCACTTCATTCCTGACCTTGCTATCTTTCCTCCTATGTCAGTTGACAGACGAGACCACCAAATGGGAATGGATTGGTTACATCACGCAAACAGGCTGTACACTAGATCAAGCAATGGCTGTCAGCAAGTTGCACAAATGCCTATTTCAACTGCGAAATAGCAATCCAGCTAGTCACAGATGCAAGTCCAGTTGGCTTAGGTGCAGCTCCCATACAAAAAGACAATGCAGGGAACCCATTAATTGTTGCAATGGCAAGCAGGTCACTCCCATCCCAAGTAGCAACGTTACTCATAAACAGAGAGCGAAGCATTCTCAATCACAAGGAGTATACTGTACTTCCAATTCTATTTGTATGGTATCAAATTTGAAGTCACAATAGATCATAGACTATTAATATAGTCATAGAGGGTTACAGCATGAAAACAGGCCCTTTGGCCCAACTTGTCCATGACACCCTTTTTTTAAAACCCCTAAGCTAATCCTAATTGCCCACATTTGGTCCATATCCGTCTATAACCATCGTACCCATGTAACTTAAAAGACAAAATTGTACCCACCTCTACGACTACCTCTGGCAGCTTGTTCCAGATACTCACTAGCCTCTGTGTGAAGAAATTGCCCATCTAAACACTTCTGTATCTCTCCCCTCTCACCTCAAATCTATGCCCTCTCGTTTTAAACTCCCCTACCTTTAGGAAAAGATATTCACTATTTAGTTGATCTGTGCCCCTCATTATTTTATAGACCTCTATAAGGTCACACCTCAGCTTCATACGCTACAGAGAAAAAAGTCCCAGACTATCCTGTCTCTCCTTATAGCTCAATCCATCAAGTCCTGATAGCATCCTACTAAATCTTTTCTGTACACTTTCTAGTTTAATAATATCCTTTCTATAATAGGGTAATCAGAATTGCACAGAGTGTGGCCTTACCAATGTCTTATACAACTTCAACAAGACATTCCAATTCCTGTATTCCACGTTCTGATCAATGAAACCAAACATGCTGAATACTGTCTTCAGCACTCTGTCCACCTGTGACTTTCAAGGAGCTATGAACATGCACTCCTAGATCTCTTTCTGTAACTCTTCCCCAATGCCCTACCATTAACTGAGTAAGTCCTGCCCTTGTTCAATCTACCAAAATTATCACCTTGCATTGTCCAATTTAAACTCCATCTGTCATTCGTCAGCTCACTGGCTCAATTGATCAAGATCCCGTTGCAATTGGAGATAACTTTCTCCACTATGCCACAAATCTTAGGTGTCATCTGCAAACTTACGAACCATGCCTCCTATATTCTCACCCAAGTCATTAATATAAACGACAAATGTTCAAACATATCGTTCAAACACATAGCAAATCATCTACTTGAATAGTGTTAGATATTCAAGCTATGTGTACAAATTCCATATTGAATATCAGCCAGGCAAGCTATTTGTTAAACTATCTATTGCCAAAAATCAGTCCTCCTTCTCATGAGAAGGTAGCCAAACAACTCTTATCTATATAATCCTAAATTATGCCTAAGTCACTATAACTAACTGACCTCAAAATGGCTAAACAAGTTGAGAATGGCAACTATATATGACGGATATGGAATCACTAACTGGAAAAGTGTGATTAACAGAGTGTTTACAAACAAGATCGCTCACATACCATGGGCCCTATTTCAATCTGTTTTCAGGCGTGAAGATATGCTATGGGTGTGAGGCCATTAACGCAATCCACACCCGCATCAGCGCAGATGGCTGCTTTATCAAAACCTGAGAATGGTAGTGATCTGATTTGGTCCCAAAACAGGCGCAATGGTAATTTAAATGCATTTGCATGTATTTCAATTGAATTAATGAACTGCCCATCCAATTTTATCAGCTCCTTTACTGGTGTGTTTGCTGATCCGGAATCGAGCCAAAATGAATCTGCTGAATAAAAGTCTGAATCGGGTGTTCAGCTGCTGAAAAGTGAGTTCAGAGTTTCCAACAGCTCTCTGACTCAGATCAGTGGTGGAGGTGGTGGGAGGAGGGTCAGATCATTCTCTAGTTGGGGGGAGGGAGGAGAGTGAGGCCAGATTGTTGTGTGGTTGTGGGGTGGTGGGGGGGGGTGTGTGGAAGGGATGATCGTTGTCTGAGGGGGAGGAGGACCATTGTCCTATGGTGGTGGTAGTGATGGTGGTGGGGGGTGGGTTATTCTATGGGACGACAGGAGGTGAGAGGGAGGGAGGCTGTTAAGATGCATCTCTCGTGAGGTGGAGAGGCCCGATCGCTCATTGGTTGGAGGCTGGGACAAATGGACTCTGGTGGGGGGGGGGGGGGGGATCTGCTGCCATCTGGGAGCGATGGGTTGTGAGGGGAGTGGTTAGGGGTCACGATCGGTCTGGTTGGCGGAGGAGGTTGATAAGGTGGACAGTGATGTCTGTGAGTAGTGGGAGGTTGGATAAGGGGGCAATGATGTCTGTGGGTAGTGGAAGGGGGGTGGATTAGGGGGGGCAGTGTTGTCTGTGGGTAATAAGGGATTGTTAAGGGGGGACAGTGATGTCTCAGTGGTCCGTCGCTGCTGCTTTTCGCTCCCGGGCCTCCTTCTGCGCCCTTGGAGAGATCTGACACAGACACGCTTTTTCAAATTTTTTCCAATAGCGCATGCGCTGTTCAGAACTCTGATCATTTCAGCTGCGCTAAGCCCCGCCCACAGCACAAATGGAAGCCGCGATTTTTTTATTTTGAGCCCATTTGGGAAAGCAGGTTTCCAAGTTGGATCTGAATTAAGCACAGATTCAGAACTTAGAACGAAAATGATAAAATCAGGCTCTATGTCTTCACAACATTTGAAACATTTCACTGGTACAACCACATCTGATCTTGTGTTACACAACAATTGCATTTTCATTCTACAATCATTGAGGAAAAGTTATTGTGGTCCCCAGGAAATTGTCAAAATCAAACAATTTCTTAGGGAGAAGGTATGATTCTCAGGAACTGATCAGATGGTTGAACACAAAATCAGCGTTTGCCATATCAAGCAACCATGTTGTCAAATCTTCACATTCCTCTCAAAATGCCTGAACTACCTCCAAGACCATGGATTAAAGTTTTTGTTTTATTCATTTGTGTGAGCATTGCTGGCTGGCCAGCATTTATTGTCCGTCCCTAGTTGTGCAAGGACAATTGAGAGTCAATCACATTGGCTGTGGCTCTGGAGTCACATATAGGTCAGACCGGTTAAGAATGGCAGATTTTCTTCCCGAAGGGACATTAGTGACAATCAACAACGGTTTCATGGTCATTAGTAGATTCTTAATTCCAGATTTTCCTTTTATTGAATTCAAATTCCACTAGCTGCTGTGGTGGGATTTGAATCCAGGTTCCCAGAACATTAGCTGAGTTTCTGGATTAATCATCTAGTGAAAGTATCACTAGGCCATTGCTTCCCTTTAATACCACTAAGCCATTTCCCAGCTTTGAGCTACCCTATGGTAAAATTCGATAATGATGAATATACATGCAGACACAATAAAGGACAGAAGGATTGAATGAAAATAAATGCACAGTGAAATGTGAAATTTAGAGTTACATCACTAAAGCCAGGAGATAAAGTGCTTGTGAAACATGTTAAAAAGCAAACAAGCCCCTTACAACATCCAACCATTTCTTGTGACCAACAGAAAAGGTGATATTACCATCTCAGGCGATCAATGGGAGTTAAATGAGACAACCATACATGAATGATGTTACAAAGTGAACTGTTTTCAGTTGGTGGACAAATCTTTCATATCACAGGGTGCATTGTTAAATTATTAAAAAAGTGAAAATATGCAATATATTGAATGTTCCAGTTATGCTTAACATTATTTTCATTTTGGAAATGAATCAGTGGAATATGTTATGGCAGTTATGTACTAATAAGAGGAGGGATGAGTGAACTGAAAATTGTCACATGCATTTTGTTCACTTGAAGCTACCATACATATTTGTATCAGCCAAGGGAACCTGCAATTAGACAACTGAAAAGGAAGCCATTGTTTGTTCATGCAGTTATATATTTTGGGTCTCTCCGCCAGTTTGTCTAAAGAACTTCGCAAACCCGTGAAGAGCATGTTTCCAACAGGGGCTCCTCAGATAGCATCTTGGAACATCCATATGTGGAAACTCCATGGCCACAACAACAGGGAGGAAAGCTTAGGAACATCACGCCTTGTTAATCACATAACGGAGATGGATCTGCATCTTTTACAGATGAAAACCATGCCTTGGGAGACCAACAGGAACAGTATCTAATGATTTTAATTTTTTTTAAACCAACAGTGTGTTGAGTGCAAATGGAAACCTGCTGTCACTGAGTAACCGCTCATGAAGTAACAGGAATTAAAACTTTAACAAGATCTTGCAACTCAGTTTCAGCAGCGTCAGGGATCTTAACATTGGGCCAATTTGTCCCTGTTTTTGCATTGCTTTCTGATGCAAACATTTAAAATCAACTAAAAGAGGCAAGAATGGAGAGTGATAACTCTGTTGTTGGGCTCAGGGAGATTGGCTGTTCTCAATTCATTGCAGGTGTTTGACACTGGAGTCTCATCATTCTATTTGTTGACAAAAATCTGGTTTCCTCCAGAAACGTAGCTGCAGTTCAGTGAAGCCCAAAATTAGTTTCCAGCTTAGGGGGTACAACTCTGCTTGGTCCACCACAGCTTAATGATGATGCAGAGAAGACTCTAAGTTTGGCAACAGTCAGCAGGCACCATGTCACATTCATCAAGTCACATTCAAAATGGCTGGAAGAGCGATGACTCGACAACACTTACTCGAGGATTTGTTGTATTTCTCACATGGAAATGAAATGGAAAGTGTCCATATGAAAGGATTAAGATTCAAGCTACCTGGTTTTAAACTCACATCTGGAAGTATGTTAATTGGGAGAATTATCAGGCTGAATTTTGTTGAGAGAGCATCCCAGCGCCAGAGGTGGGGTGGTGGGCAGGGTGTGCGTGTGCAATTGGGAGGCAACCCTCTCCTCAGTCCGCAGCAGGGCAAAGGGTGGCATGTTGTCATTCCAATTAGGGACAGGGCTTTCAAAGAGCAATTAAGAGAAAAACACATTGCTGCAGGTCTTGTGTCACATATGGGTCAGCAGATGAGAGGATAATTAATGAGAATCCAGTAGTTATATAATTATTGATTACAGATACCAGCTTTTTAATTAATTGAACTTAAAATTTTCAGTGCCATGATGGGATGTGAATTCATGCCTCTTGAATAATAATCCAAGCCTGATGAATTACAAGGCCAGAAACTCAGTTACTTTGCTACCATAACCCGTAACATCTCTTTGAGCTTGGGTTGCAAACTAGTAAGCTGCTGGTGCAAAGTCAAAGCTGCATTGGGAGCTCAGATTAATTACTCAAGTGATCTGACTTCACGAAGCTGCACACAGCTTTAATCATCCAGCCAATAATTCTCAGCAGAGATTTCGCCAATTTCTACATTCCAAGATTTGGCAAGTGCTCCTCAGCATTTTCAAGTACACGTGTTAAAAGGAGAATCCAAGTACTTTACAAAAACAGATGCCTTCTCTTGAATATGTACACATTAAACTGGGCTAGATTGTACGAATTAGATGGCCTTATTTAAGGTTGGCACAATATCGATCTCATTTCACCACTTCCGGTGTTGTTGCATGTGATGGAGTTGGAAAGTGTACTCTGATGAGATAATTATTTTTTCCATTTATTTAATGATTTTAATTAAAAAGCAATGGACCTCAGAGAAAGAGATGAATTTTTGATCAGTATTCTGAATGGCATATAATAGGTGAGTGCAACGGCCTATGCACATTCAAATTCTGACAGGAGCTGGAAATGTCAGAACTTTATCAAATCTCAATTTAGGTCTGGAACAGATGAAACCGTCTTCATCTCACATACAACCCGCAGTACTGAGTGAAATGGTGCAAAGAAGGATTTATAATGTCCAGAATTTTCTTAGGCTTGGCTGCATTACTCAGCTATGTGAAGATCAGAGACGTTTCTGCCATATGGTTCAGTTCAGCAGTCTAACAGGCCTGTTGACCAGGGCTCCCAATAAGAATACAGAAAGTATTTGTGATAACAGCCCCTTTGTATAGGGGATGATTGGGCAACAACTAAAAGCTGGTCAAAGGATGATTTTCCAAGGCAGTTTTATGCATCCTGGACACACTCTCTTCCACCTTGTTCCGTCAGGAAAAAGAGACCAAAGTCTGAAGTCACGTACCAACCGACTCAAAAACAGCTTCTTCCCTGCTGCCGTCAAACTTTTGAATTGATCTACCTTATATTAAGTTGATCTTTCTCTACAACCTAGCTATGACTGTAGTACTACATTCTACACCCTCTCCTTTTCTTCTCTATGTTCAATGTGCTTTGTCTGTATAGCGTGCAAGATGCAATACTTTTTCACTATATACTAATACATGTGACAAAAATATATCAAATCAAATCAAAATCAACTGACACCCATGAAATATTCACACTAGTCAAGACTCCTATATGCACATATAGACTAGGTAATCCTTTCCTGACCCCAGGTAGTCCAATAAGTTCAGGAACGAAAGACACTGATGCCAACGCTGCCAAACCAGAAAAGGGCAAGGGAATTTTAATCTCTCTCTCTCTCTCTCTCTCTCTCCATATGCTGGAACTATAAAATGATACTGCAAACTGATACACATATTCAGATAAAAACAAATTTTCCATACCTTTTCATAGCCTAGCATGATTATTCGCACCAGCACGACATTAACATGGGCCCCTAGAGACTCATCATGGTAAATCTCATTAACCTGTGGGGAAAGAAAAATACATTTGAGAGAATGTATTAGGTAACAATAAACTCTTTAGATGAAAGCATTATAAAACCAGCTTGGTTCCAACTTCCTAAATTCCCATCCAACGATCAGTCCTTCTTTTTGCACTTATTCTTTTTTGGATCAAAAGACGAGATGCAATTTGAAGCTAAGGGTATCAGAGTCACATTGGAGCTCCCGAAGGAAATTAATAAAATCTAAATTATGCAGCACAATGGCAATAACATACCCATAGTAATCAATAGGCAATATCCCCCTAGTTCATTAAAAGAAAATTTGCTGAAATGAATAATGCATTTGCAAGCAAAAAATTAATCCAAAATAAATGAAATCTCATTAACAGTCATCTTCATTGTACTGAGGATTTATCTAATAATCTCGAGAGTCACTGTTACTGACAACAATCACAGCCAGAGTGTGTTATTATTCCTTCCCATAATGGAGTCTACAAAACAAAATAATCAGAAAGCTCAAAGTGGACTCAACTTTGTGCCCAAAAAACTGACAACATGCAGTAAAAGCTGTCACCAGTCCTCTGAGACTGAGGTTCGTGCTGGAGTTGTGATAATAATGGTGAGGGACTGATTAGGATCATTAACCCTTGGCAAACCTCACATACATCAAAAATGTTCTAGCATTGCCAAAGTGACATTAATTAGCATGAAGCGAAGTAAAACGAAGCAGGATTTAAGTCATTATTGCTCAGCACTTTCTAATTTTTTTTTAAATGTCAGGAATTTGAAGGGAAATTTTAAATGAATGTGTGTACCTACAAGGATCTGGCATTATGAATTGATTCATTATGCAAGTCACATCTACAGCATATTGGATTATCTGAGGGCTTAAGGAACAGCCAATTTTGATTAAATGGCAAAACTAGTTAGAAGCTCAAAACCGTAATATAAAATTACACAGCATTAGTGATTTATCATCACACTATCCGATTAGCAGATTTATTTTATCCTTGTGCTTAAAGCTAGGGGTGGTGGAAAGAGATGTGGTGTTGGGATCAGTTGAGCTGGTTGTTGGGGGTGGGGGAGGGTGTTCCTCTTCTAACTCTACTACTCAGAGTAAAAATGAGTGTAAAACTGGCAGAACCATCCAAAGTTAGCAATTTAAATCACTTTATTGGATGGTTCCCAGCATAGTTGTCCAGGGGAAGTTAGCACTGTGATGTCGATGATGAAGGCTGCAGACAACCGTGTCTTATTAAAGGCTTCCAATTCAATGAGAAAGAGAATCTGTTGCTTCCAGTTTGTACAGAGCCATGGGGAGCAAGGATCTGAGTAGCAAGAGGCAGCGGCACATCTATAAGGTCATGGGGCTGGCAAACATAGACCACTGCAATGGTGAGGACTGGCCCAACCATGTGTTGCCAGCAGTGCTCTCATCTACAGATGACTGACAGACAATGCTAGAGTCTTCCTCGTATGTCCTGCGATTTGGCTATTCACATCGGTCAACTTCTCCAGTGGGAGCTGCAGCTGTACGAACTATGAAGGAATAATATGGAGCTCCTGGCTTGCAATGAGTAAATATCTACCTGCATACCCTTTAAATATGGCACCTGGAACTTCAACTTCCTGCCCAACCCGCTCCAAAATTTACGAAGCTCCTCGCTAATGCATAACTAATGAGCCGAAAAGCAGAAGATTGTATGTGGTCACCTATCCCACTATCCAGTGGGAATCAGACTGAGAATTCCCACCAGCTAACGCACTTAGTCTCCAGAATAGAAAATTCTACCCATGTAATCTTTAGACACAACTTTCTCAGGTTAAAATTTATACTCAATTATCTTTTTACATAGTATAATAGCCAGTACAACATAAAAACATACAATAAATGCAAATCGCTGCAGATGCTGGCATCTGAAACAAAAGCAGAAAATACTGGAAAAACGCAGCAGGCAAGACAGCATATGTGGAGGGAGAAAAGAGCCAATATTTCGAGTCTGGATGATTCTTCACTCCATCAGAACAACTGAAATCAGATCAAGAGTAGGCTATATGATCCTTTCAGTCTATCCACCATTCAAAAGATCAAAGCTGAACAGCTACATCAAATTCATTTTCCTGGTCTATTTCTTTCCTTCTCCCTCAATTTCGTTAATATCCAAAAATCTATAAATCTTAGTCCTGAGAATACCCATCGACTGAAAATCCACTCGTTGCGCGTAGATATTTCTCTTCATCTCAGTCCTAAATGTCCTCATTTTCTTAACTGGAGAGATTATGGTCTCCAGTCAGAAAAAAAAGTCTCTCAACTTCTCACAAATTGAGAAAAGTAATTGCTTTAGCCCAACAAGTTCTGTCAGATGTTTTCACATTTCAATGCAACCATCTCTCAGTCTTCTAAATTTCACTGAATATACACTTATTCAGTGAAGTTTAGAATCAGTCTAATGTATCAGCCCACATTACTCAATCTTTTATTCACAGGCAGCTCTCTCATCTCAGGAATTTCAGTCAATTTTCATTGCACCCCATCCAGGGCAACTATATCCTTCCCTTGATAAGGGAGCCAAATCCGTACACTGTAATCCTGATGCAATCTCACCAAGGCTGTACATAATTGTAGCAAGACTTCCCTACATAAACTCCAACTTCCTTGTAATACAATTTGCCTTCCTAATTCTCATTTTCTCATGTTTTGAAAACATTCTTCCTGTCAAAGTGGATAGTTTCACACTTCCCCACACAGAAGTCCATCTGTAATCTTCTTACCCAAACACATCAGTATTGCCAGCAAACTTGTGTATAAAACACTAGCCCTCTCATCTAAGTTGATATAAATTGTAAATAGTTGAGCCCTAAACACTGATCCTTACAGCACTCCACCAGTTACACCCTGCCATCTTGAGAATTACCGACTTATTCCTACTCTCTCTTTTCTGTCTGTTTACTAATCCTCAATCCATGTATTTTACCCCAATCCTACAAGCCCCAATGTTTTGTGTGGCACCTTAACAAATATTTTCTGAAAATCCAAATATGCTACATTCACAAATACTCCCTTGTCTTCTGTGCTAATTATATCCTCAAAAAAAAATTCTAATACATTTTCAAACACAATTTCCCTTTCATAAAACTTTGCTGACTTGGCCTAATAGTGATTGTGTACAACCACAGTACTACATCCTGATAGATTAACTCTAACAGCTCCCCACTACTGATATCAGCTTAACTGACTTATAGATTGCTATTTTATATATCCTTCTTTACTTGAGCAATAGGATTATATTTGCTACTTTCTAATCTTTCAGTAATATCTACCAAATCAAGTCCATAAGGAAGGCTTTTTACTCCTATGTTAGAAATAAAAGGATGGTTAGAGGAAAAATCGGACCTCTTAGGGACAGAGGAGGGGAACTGTGCTTAGAGCCCGAGGGAACGGGGAAGATCCTGAATGAATACTTTGCATCGGTATTCACGAAGGAGAGGGGCTTGTTGACAGCTCTTGTCTGAGGGAGCTGTGGACCAGTTGAGGGAAATATCCATACTGAGGGAAGAAGTGTTACAGCTTCTAGGTAGCATTAAAACTGATAAATCTCCGGGGCCTGATGGCATTTATCCCAGGCTGCTTAGGAAGGTGCAAGGTGAAATTGCTGGACCTCTGATGCAAATTTTTGTCTCTTCTTTGGACACAGGTGAGGTCCCAGAGGATGGAGAATAGCTAATGTAGTACCGTTGTTGAAAAAGGGTAGTAGGGATAACCCTAGAAATTATAGGCTGGTGAGTTTGACATCAGTGATAGGGAAGATGTTGGAGGGGATTCTTAGAGATAGGATGTATAGGCACTTAGAGCGTTGCGATCTGATTAGGGATATGCAGCATGGCTTTGTTAAGGGGAGGTCGTGCCTTACAAATCTGGTAGAATTTTTTGAGGAGGTGACAAAAACAGTCGATGAAGGGCGAGCCGTTGATGTCGTCTATGTGGATTTCAGTAAGGCATTTGACAAAGTCCCTCATGGGAGGTTAGTTGAAAAGGTCAAGGCTCATGGGATACAAGATCAGATAGCTAGATGGATAAGTAACTGGCTTGTTAATAAGAGACAGAAAGTAACAGTGGAAGGGTGTTTTTCTAGCTGGAGGTCGGTCACTAGTGGTGTGCCGCAGAGTTCTCGGTACTGGGACGTCTTCTATTTGTAATATATATAAATAACGTGGAAGAGGGAGTAAGTGGAGTGATCAGCAAGTTTGCAGACGATACAAAGATGGCTGGACTTGCGGATAGCGAGAGCATTGTCAGGCGATGCAGCAGGACATAGATAGGCTGGTAGTTTGGGCAGACAGATGGCAGATGGAATTCAATCCTGATAAATGTGAGGTGATGCATTTCGGGAGAAAGAATGTAGGGGGGAGGTATATGATAAAGGATAGACCTATTAAGAGTATAGAAACGCAGAGGGACCTGGGGGTGCAGGTGCACAAGTCTCTGAAGCTGGCAGAGCAAGTGGAGAAGGTTGTGAAGAAGGCATATCGTATACTAGCCTTTATAGGAAGGGGTATAGAGTACAAGAGCTGGCCTTTAATGTTGCAGTTGTATAAAACGTTGGTTAGACCTCATTTGGAATACTGCATCCAGTTCTGGTTGCCTTACTACTGGAAGGACGTGGAGACTCTGGAGAGAGTGCAGAGGAGGTTTGCCAGAATGCTGCCTGGTATGGAAGGTCTGAGTTACAAGGAGAGGTTAGGCAAATTGGGGCTGTTTTCGTTAGAAAGATGTAGACTTAGAGGAGATCTAATAGAGGTGTACAAGATTATGAGGGGTATAGATAGAGTAAATAGGTTAAGGTTTTTCCTAGGATGGACTCAAATAGCACGAGGGGTCATGGGCTTAGGGTGAGGGGGGGAAAGGTATAATTTGGATGCTAGAGTGAGTTTTTTCACACAGAATGGGAATGCGCTGCCAAGTAAAGTAGTGGAGGCAGGCACTCTGGAGTTATTTAAGAAATACTTAGATGGGCACATGAACAGAATTAGAGGGGTATAGAAAACTGATTTAAAATAGGGATCATGAGCCTTGGGAGTCCCTGGGAAGTGTGTAAATAGATGATGATATTGATGTACTTGTTTTTATCCTACAGGTGCTTTGGTCCACCTTGTTGTCTAACAAGGAGCATACACGCGATGGGTCGTGAGAGGGCTGCTCTTGGATTTTGAGAGTATCCTCGTGCTTCACATCGTTAGTGTACGCTTGACCTGGACCATTTGATGGGCAACACGACAGCTCAGTGACTATTGCTGTGCTGTACAGATACATGGATTTGGGCCTGTGTCTGTGGGAGTTTGCGCGTTCTCCCCGTGCTTGCATGGGTTTCCTCCGGATGCTCCGGTTTCTTCCCACATCCCAAAGATGTGCTCTTAGGCTAACTGGCAAAACAAATTCTCCCTAAATTGTCTCAAATTTGTTTTTTAATCCATAGATCTATAAACATAGACAGGGTTCACGGGTAGAGGTGGGAACATCGGTGTGGCAGCACGGGCTCGTTGTGCCGAAGGGCCTGTTTCCCGATCTGTTTTGTTCTTTGTTCTTCTCTGTTCTTTGTCAATAGGTTACATTTTATCCTGAGATGGTGTCCCTGTCCGCTGCCTGAAAAAGTAGGACTTTAAAAAATTTATTCATGGGACGTAGGCTGGCTAAAGCAGTATTTATCACTAGTTGACTTTCAGAAGATTGTGGTGGACTGTGTTCTGGAATCACTACAGTCCTTTACGTGTAAGTATATCCAACAGTGCTGGTAGCAAGGGAATTCCAGGATTTTGGCTCAGTGACAGTGAAGAACAGTGGAATATTTCCAAATCAGGATGGCAAGTGATTTGGAGAGGAACTTCCAGGTGGTGGCGTTCCGTTTTTCTGCTGCCCTTGTCCTTCTAGATAGGGCAGTGCTTTTGTGTTTGGAAGGTGCTGTCGGAGGTATCTTGGTAGGTTCCTGCAATGCATTTTGTAGATGTCCCACTGCTTGTCCATGGTGGTGGATTAAATGTTTGTGGAAGGGGTGAGATTCAAGCTATTGTTTTATCCTGGATGGTGTTGCACTTCTTGAGTGTTAATTGCTGCATTCATCCAGGCAAATGGAGACTATTCCATCACACTCCTGAATTGTGCCATACTTTGTGGACAGGCTTTGGGAAGTAAGGAGGTGCAGGATTCCCAACCTCTGACCTGCTTTTGTGACTATATTATTTATATGGCTAGTTCAGTTCAGTTTCTAGTCAATGGTAACTCCCAGGATGTTGTTAGTAGAGGAATTAGTAATGGTAATGCAATTGAACATCAGGGGAGATGTTTAGTGATGGTCATTGTTGAGCACTTGTGTGGCGTGAATATGACTTGCCACTTGTCAGCCCAAGTCTGGATATTGCCCAGGTCTTGATGCATTTGGACATGCACTGCTTCCGTATCTGAGGAGTTGCGAATGATACCGAACATAGTGCAATCATATTGCGAACATTCCCACTTCTGACTTTATCGTTGATGAAGCAGCTGAAGATGGTGAGCTTGCCTCTGTCTGCACAGGAAGCCAGGACTGGATTTTACAGTTGACAGGCAGTTAGCTGCCTGAGATTGTAGCTTCTGTCACAACGTGGGAGAATGCCCCAAAGCCAGGGGCTGCCAGCCAGAGAATCGGTAGCTTTCCAGTCCCTGCGGCACCACCAGGAACAGTGGCCATTGCTGGTACTGCCGTCAGTCCATGAAAGAGGCCAGACTGAAAAATAATTAGGTGGTCTCACTAGGGCCTGTCAGACAGTCTGTGGTGAGGTGCAGGGGTGGTGAAACAGTGATGGGGGCGGGGGCGGGGTAGGGAACATGTGTTGCAGGGGTTGAGGTGGGTGGAGAGGGGGCAAAGAATTCAAGTGGTGCATTCACCAGATTCCTTTCCATTAGCAGGAAGGGACTTCCTTGGAAACAGCGTTTGGTGGAATTGGTGGAAGAAAGGGATTAAAGGGCCTCCATTGGCCCAAAGGTTTGACATTTACCCTGGTGTTGGTAGACAATGGCATGACACTACCATCTCACCCAAATCCTGCCCCCACCTGTCTTCTCACTCATAGGGTGCTTAAAATTCTAGCAATTCTTTCAATCTTGAATGCAACAGGGTCAGTATATTTTCTCTATTCCTAATTACCCTTTAACTGAATGGTTTGCTAGGCCACTTAGGGAGCAGTTAAGAGTTAACAACATTGAAGTGGATCTGGAATCAGATGTAGATAAGACCAAAGTAAGGGCAGCTGATTTCCCTCTCTGAAGGACATTAGTGAACCAGATGAGTTTTTAAAACAACTGATGATAATTGTCATGGTCACCATTGCTGAGACTAGTTTCACATATTAGATTTGTTAATTTAACTTAATTTGAAGTTTCCCAGCTGTCACGATGGATTTGAACTTGTCTTCCCAAAGCATCAATCTGGGCCTCCCTGTTTGGGCCACTAGTTGGCCAACTTGTTGCAAATATTTTATGCATTCTGACATAGCACTTTATTTTTAACTTTTTGTAATTTTTCTGGGATGAGGCCATCATAAATAATTTTCTATTTCTGTTATTAAACGTTCTCTTGTCTTGACACAATCTGCTTGATTTTATCCAATTTGCTACTCTGCTCTACAGCCTCAATTTTTCTCTTCCAATTTATAAGTTTACCTTAATTGAACCATCTTTCCCATATTAAAAACTTTTCCATCTTCCTTATTGTTTGAGACTGTACACATTCTTATGTTTTAACTGATCAGAGATTCTTGAAAATGTCTTAGCCCTTTTCTCAAATTATCTTAAATCCCACAGTGCAGAGTTTTTGTTTTGCAATAGTAATAGTTGCCATTTAATAGTCTTTTAACTTAAGACCAACCTTCAATGCAAGTCTATATTCAAGCCCACTGTGAATAGTTCTGACATTTCTATGTCCTTTCACTGTTTATACTCCTGAGGCTTTCAGACTTCTTCTAGGTCAATGCCAATTTTTCTTTTATTTGCTATTGACAGTGTACCTAAGGACTAGAAGCCTTTTCATGAAAGTGCACCATCTCACCTTACAAAATGTATTCTTTTTTCTCAGCTTTTTTTTTTAATCCTAACTGGAAAGAGTAGAAACACTTAGTTTAAAGTTTATTTATTAATTTCACAAATAGGTGCACATTAACATTGCAATGACATTACTGTGAAAGTCCCCTCATTGCCACACTCAGGCACCAAGTGAAATTTTACCATGGCCAATGCACCTAACCTACACATATTTGAACTCTGGGAGGAAAGTGGAGTACCCAGAGGAAACCCACAGAGGCACAGGGAGAATGTGCAGATGCTGCAGAGGCAGTGACCTAAGCCGGGAATCAAACCCAGATTCCTGACGCTGAGGCAACAGTGCTAACCGCTGTGCTGCAGATAATCAAAGTTTACCTGCATTTATTCCATTCTAATAATAATGTTTAGATTTTGTCTGTCTGGACTGTTTTGATTGATCGATTTAACAGTTGGATCTGGTGGTGTCTGCAGTTGCCAGTGATTTGTAGATGGATTGAGAGGATTTGCATGTCTGTGTGTGTGTCTGTGTGTGTGTGGGGAGGGAGACACAGTGGGGATTAGTGGAGCATAGAAGGCAACGAGATCACAAAGTTGTCTGGCTGAAGAGATTGTTGAGAGGAATGGAATGGGATTGATGGGAAAATTCAGGATTCCAAAAGTTGGATGTGGATGGCGTGGAAAGCATGGAATAGCACTGGATGTCACAGGGAGGTGAATGAAATAATGGAATTGATTAGGTGTGGCAAAATGGCAGAGGCAACAATTTCAAACAACTCATTAGTCAAAAGCTATTATTTTGCTAAAAATGAAGATTCACTAGATTTGAATAAAAAATTGTCAGGTGAATTCAAAGAATATATCAGCATTGAATCTGTAGACCAGGGTGATGATAACAGTTTATACCATCCAGAATTTCCAAACTGTCTAATTCTAATATGCATGCCACCATATAAACTCAAATTCAAAGTCATCCCAGGGCCATAACAAAATTTATACTTATAATCCTCGGCCAGTTTTTACATATGGCAAGCTAATGTAAATTTTTTCCAGAATAAGAAATGTTGATACTGTGAACAATTCTGGTGAAAGATCAACAAGAAATTCTGCATTTAAGTAAGAATCAATTTGATTGTAAATGTTTTGGGTCTCTGATCATCTTGTACAAAAAAACATGAAAACATTGTTGGCAAACTTTCCTCTTCATTTAAGTAATTTTCAGTAACTTGAAAAGTAAGAGACTATTTGTTGATAAATACTTGCTCATCAATTTTTTTAAACTATTAAAAGGATGCCTCCCAATCTTTGATGCAAGTTGTCTCCGTAATGTTATCAAGTTGATTCTTATCTGAAGACGTGCTTCTCAACTTTCCAGTAGCAGATGTTAGTTATCAGCAGACACTGAGGCTTTATTAGATCCAAAGGGAAATGCACTGTCAACTGCCTAAGTGGAATTCTAGTGCTAACATTACAATTGAAGGAAATTGTGTGACACTTTGGTTTATGAAAACAGGAATAGATTCTTTTTCACTTCAATCGTTAATCCCCTTTGAATACGTAGTTTGTTGAAATTTAGGTGTTCGTTTTTGCACCTTGTTTTTTTTCTGTTAGGATGGCATGAAATACCCAATTTAAATTGTATGCTTCTTCTTTGATTTGAGTACTGTGTTCTGAAACAACATAAACAAGAGCAATGTCGATGGGCTTCTGCTGCAACCCATTTAAAACAGTACTTCCAACCTGTACATAAGCATCATCTTATTACATAGTTTGTTTATTAACCAAGTACTAGAATTTTAATATTTCTTTTATCTGGCCATCAGCAATACTTTCAATGATTGTTACGTGTGTTCAGCAAGGACTTTGACATCTTGAAATGTTCAATTCTCTGTGTAAATCAGAAGAGAGGGAACAGCAGTGCAGTCACTAGGTACAATTTCAGGTCATGCACAAAACTAAATCATTCAGATTTTGCTTTAATCCATCTGATAACTCCATCTCAACCTGGGAAGAGCAAACAGTGCAGTAGAATATGCACATTCAACAAATCATCTTACTCCCTCCCAAACAGTACTGCTCTGTTGCACGATGGCTTTATAAGCACTGAGCTGTGAAAAAATGATAAGATATGGGAATATGCCAATGATTTTCACCACTGTGTGTTTCAGTCAGACTATCAGGGGGAGCTCAGCATCCTCTCTGGATGGAGAGAAGGAGTCATTCTCAACAGCTGTCCGGTTGCCCTCATCAGCCTGTTATCCAGCAGTGTTGCCAGAGCTCTGGAAACAGTATAATTACTTTCAGCTGGAATCTCAGCAACGTTGAAAAAAATGAAATTATCTCATCAGAACTGCTCAAGTGAAACTAGATTTCACACCCTGTAATGCTCACTGCCTGCACAGCCTCGCACTACTCAACCTCAGTTGCCAACATCAGTAATCAGGCCGTACACCTTAACATCTGCAAATACTCCACCAGCTCATATTTATATTCATTTTAAGTACTAGGTACTATTAATCTGATTAATGTATTTTTATATTCAGAAGTTAAACTTGGAAAGTCAAAATTAGAATGACAAAACTGCCTCTGGTTGACACACTATTAGCCAAGCAAATGGAGACCAAATGAAACACAGCGGTTGAGGTGAGGTTCATGAAAGCTTATATTAAATTCAGCCAAATTTAATGAGGTGGTAATTTCTGAAATCTTCCCACAAGTCTAGTTGGTGAATTGAAAATTTTGTTCCCAGAGAGTTTGTGAACTTCTGTGTTTTGTTCATTGTTTTTCTATTATCATGCATGTTAACTTTTGGATACACAACCCTGTCTGTGCATGGCTTCAAACTGCCACATCAGAAGCTTTTACACCAACAGCAAAAGAGTGGCAACAGTGGATGTTCTGGAGAGCTTTTCAGACCAGAATTCCTTGGGTGAACTCACTTGTGCATATATTGGAATATTGATTGGTATAAAATCAATGTAAAATAAGATTATCGTTCAGGGTGGTTGAAACTAAGAGTGCCACTTTTCAAAAGGCAAGATTTTTCTGAAGCAACAAAAACTGTGGGAGATGCACATAAGTAGAGGACAATTATTGACTAGGTGAGCTCACTTGGATCCTAGAAAATCAGGTACAGGAGTCTCATTTGAATCTGGAACTGTCTAACAAGCATTACACTCCAGGATATCTGTGATTCAGCCAATGTCAGAGATACAAATGGGGTTAATCATGAGACAGTAGCACTGTAAAGAAAGCAATTACCCATATGGTTTACTTGCAATGTAGTCCTTAAGCTTGTAATTATTACCTGCTATTCCATGAACCGCCTCACCCTTCCATGACCCCCTCAATTTTCCCTCTGCCATCTCCAATCTCCCCACTCAGGTCTTTTGTCCATCTGTCCATCTCTTCATTCCTCTCCCTCCATCAAAACTAAGCCCCCCCGCAACCATAAAATCATCGCACAACACTACCTCCATCTGCCTTCCATCTGAAGCTACAAGATGACACACATGGTTAATGCTCCAACCACCCACTGCTGCACATGATGTTTCAGAGTGCATTACCAGGATGTAAACAATTGTACATCAATCTCTGGCAGGAATGATGACCCATCATGACCGGTAGGAACTCATGTTTCTGCTGTTTTATGCTGGTATGAAGCTGATCCTGCCATATTATTTCCTCCCCCAAGAAAATGATTATCTGGAAGTTACACAGACATTTTGCACGACCAGCATTCACAGAAATTGAAAGCTCTTTTCAAGATGCTGCAATAGTCAATAAAGAATACAACACTCTCATTGAGTGAGTTAGAGTGCAATGTGACATTTCTGCCAGCTATCAAAGGTCAGCACTAAGTCCTGTTATAAGCCTGCTATAGACCAGCGAATTTAATATAGGAATGGCAATGGACTTCAAAGTATGGACAAGAATTAGGATATTTTATTGCTAGATTTTGTAGATATAGTGCCTAGACTTTCCTAAATGTGGCAAATAAATGAAAAGGATTAACAGGCCATTGTAGAACAGGTCATCGAAGAGTAGGTGGGTACTGGACAAGGAACGTTGACGAAACTCCTGACAGATAATGGAGCAGGATTTGCAAATGCTAATTTTCAGGATGTGTGAAAATCTGAATATCCTAATCATGAATATCGCAGCCAAGAAATGGTTCAGCAATGGTTTGTGTGATAGGAACAATATAGTTATTGATGAAATATTGTAGAAAATACTGGTTAATCATTCCTGATTATAAGTTACAAATGATGTTGACACGGGCAATCCATGCAAAAAATTATTTTGTTGGGAATTGTAGTCCGTACGAGTTTGTATATGGTAGGAATCCAAAGTTGCCTTCATTGTTACCAGATACTCTTCCACCTCTTGAAGGAACTATCATTATTCCATTTGTTCCTCCTTAAATAAATGTCTTTTATGTAGGCAGAAAACTTCCATCAAGGTTTCAGAAAGAATTATGAGAATATTTGCAACACTACATAAACGAGGTAGAATTTCCTTCAGGTGATCTGTTTTATTCTGAGACAGAGGGAGTGGAAAGACCCAGGGTAAGTGACACAAACGAAAAATGTGACAATTCAATATGGGAATGAGGTAATAAAATCCCGTTCTTTATATTTGACCAGAATGAATTTGTGAATACTAACAATGTAAGAAGAAGAAAGTGAAACACTATCTGCATCGCATACTCAAATTTTGTGGGGCAGAAGCAGAGGGACGAGATCTGATGGATCAGAAGTTAGATATCAATAGAAAGTCTGATGGGGAAGGAGCTGTTGTATTCAGTAGTCAGCTGCCCAAAGTGGGATCCCTGGTATTGTATCATCCAGAATGATTGGATAATTGGAGGGATTCAAGGATAATGGGCCAAGTAAGAAACTTTACTGGAAAATACAAGAATTAGCTGCATTCCAGGATAATAGATCAGTAGTGATCCATTACTGCACAAAGTAGTAATGGAGCACGAAGTACAAAAATGGAAAATAAGGAAACATTGGCCAAGTTACACTGATAAATCTGTTGAATGTTCACTTTTGTGGACAGGCCTCATGTTGTATTGAGAGATGGGAGGAAGGGATGAATTGAACAGTAGAAACATGGAAAGACTTGAACAGGCAAGTAGGGAGTTGCAGTTTGACTAGATAACATATTAAAGTGGAGAAGGTTGAATTATCTCAACATCATTGCAAAAGTAGGAGTTCTCATGAACAAGACATTTTGTAGCAGTTATTAAGTTAGAGGATAAAGCTTTACTGGGGACTAAACGAGGGAGTTGTATAGCTAGAGGGAGATTGGTGTGCTTTCAGAAGTCCCAAACAGAGATCAACCAACATTGTCACATCAGTGGGTCCGCATGGGAAAGATTGAACGTGGTGTGACAAGACTAAAGCTGGGGATCTGAAGAATAATCCCATATGGTTTACTTGCAATGTAGTCCTTAAGCTTGTAATTATTACCTGCTATTCCATGAACCGCCTCACCCTTCCATGACCCCCTCAACTTTCCCTCTGCCATCTCCAATCTCCCCACTCAGGTCTTTTGTCCATCTGTCCATCTCTTCATTCCTCTCCCTCCATCAAAACTAAGCCCCCCCGCAACCATAAAATCATCGCACAACAGTACCTCCATCTGCCTTCCATCTGAAGCTACAAGATGACACACATGGTTAATGCTCCAACCACCCACTGCTGCACATGATGTTTCAGAGTGCATTACCAGGATGTAAACAATTGTACATCAATCTCTGGCAGGAATGATGACCCATCATGACCGGTAGGAACTCATGTTTCTGCTGTTTTATGCCGGTATGAAGCTGATCCTGCCATATTATTTCCTCCCCCAAGAAAATGATTATCTGGAATTATGATTATCTGCTTTGCAGATAAGGAAGTCAGAATGAACTCACCTATAATAGGGAAGGTAATTTTGAAAATTCTCTTGGCCCCTTGGTGATGTTTTTGTGGGATTGTAAATCAATAAATATAAAAGCTGTGTTTCTGTAGGGTGATCACCTCCAAAGGGAAGCGTTTCTTAAACCTCTTAAGGAGGCAGTAGAGGAAGTTGAATAAGTGCTTGTATGGTTTAAACAATGCTCCCAGAGTGTGGTACTTTTCAATTCAATCAGTGTTGTTAAAGATGGGTTATCTCTAACTGAAGGCAGATCTTGCCATGTTTTACTGGAACCATTATGAAAAACTGGCAGACACCTTCATGACTTTTTCCAGGATAGAACAAGTGAGTTTCAAAACAAATTTGACAGGATTAGAACACACTTTAAAGATTGGAAGTCGAGTTGTTGAGGCTTTTAAAGTTACTGGATTAGAAATGCAACAGTAAGGGTCTGTAATTACTTCACTCCAGCAATCGTATTTCGGAAGTGATAGCTCATTGTAGTCTATCAGGCCAGGTCCTCACAAAAAAGATGTTGCCAAAGGTAAGACAAAACAACTATGAAGTCTGTTTGGACCCTTAAACTGGCCGGGCTTCATCTGGCCAAATGCAAGCTTTGATATTCTTGAACTTATATTGAAACATCCCTAAATTCAAGACATGTTACAGGTGAATTAAAGATGGAGAAATATGTCCTGAAGTTTCAATCTTTATGTGACCCTAAGGATATATAGCTGAGTCGGCTCAGTGATGCCTCTCACACAAACCTTGTTGATGGATTTTTAAATGCAATAGGTTTCAGAATATTCCTTGTGGATAAAAATGGGAAATGTTGCCTCTTGGCTAGGGAAAGCCAACAAAATAAGGCATGTAATTAAAAAGATGCCTGGTTGCAGAAATTTTCACACTAGTAGAGAGTCTCTGCTAGTGTTAGCATTGCTGCTTCACAGCTCCAGGGACCTGAGTTCGATTCCCGGCTTGGGTCTGTGAGGATTTGCACATTCTCCTCCTGACTTCCTCCAGATGCTCCGCTTTCCTCGCCAAGTCAAAAGATGTGTGGGTTAGGTTGATTGGCCATGCTAAAAATTGCCCTTTAGTTCCTGGGATTAGCGAGTAAAATATGAAGGGATATTGGGTTACGGCTTGGATAGGATTGTGATCGGTGCAAACTTGATGGCCAAATGGACTTCTGCACTGCAGGGTTTCTATGATTTTTTTCAATGATAGAGGTGATTGACATGGCATTTTTTTTTTAAACATATTACATTGGATGAGGATGAAGCAAATGTCCCAATATAAATGCTATATTGACAATCAATTCTTTTGGGATAGCGTGCACGGCACAAAGTACATGAGTGAAAAAAGATAACTAAGTGACTTGCAAGCTTAAAACAAATGATGGAGAAAAAGGAAATCTCTCAGTTCCAGAGGGTTGAAACAAACCATCAGCTATCAGATTGCTTCACCAAAGGAAACGCCTGTAGTGACAACTGGATGGAGCAACAGATGGGACAACTCTGGAAAATGTGTTATTTTTCAATCCTCAGTTTTATTTCAGAACTGTAGTTTGTTTTTTTTTGTTCATATTAAAATTATGTGGCAATAGAGAACATTTTTAAGCTGCTGATCAACAGCAGCTGTCCCGTTTAGGATGGTGTTTCCAGGTTCATTACGAGTTTACAACAAAGTGTTCAACACCAGGTGTTACTAGGGTAATTGGATGAGAGTCTGCACTCTACAGGCTTGGAAATAAAAGGTACAGGTTGACTTCAGGTTCATTCTGCCCTCAACATTGGATTATTAGGATTAACAGTCACCCCAGTTTACAGCCCTGAGCTTTGCATATACATGCACATATTGGTGAATTTGCTCCTTTCAAGTTTAGTTTATTTTATTGGTGTCACAAGTCGGCTTATATTAACACAACAATGAAGTTACTGCAAAAATCCCCAAGGTGCCACACTCTGATGCCTGTTTGGGACACCGAGGAAGAATTTAGCATGATCAATGCACCTAACCAGCACATCTTTCAGACTGTGGAAGGAAACCGGAGCACCAGGAGGAAACCCACGCAGACATGGGGAGAACGTGCAAATCCTACACAGACAGTGACCCAAGCTGGGAATCGAACCCAGGTCTGTGGCACTGTGAGGCAGCAATGCTAGCCACTGTGCCACCAAGTGCATCCCATGACAATAATCTACATCAAAAGACATTTACAAGTCATTCTCACATTAAAAACATACCTGTCTATAATATAATTATTTCAGCTAAACATCATTCCATCATCCAGCAGCTTTTCAGCAAGTCCGCCAATATTTTGTTTCAGATTGTGAAGAACAACCTCACTGACATTGATCTCTCCAGCATTTTCACTGGTGACCAGCTTCTCAGAGAGAGTCTCTACCTTCTGTCTATGCAAATGCCATCAGTTCCTATGCAGCCCAAAAAATCTGCCTATCAATCCCACAGGATTTAACTTTGCTTAGTAAGCCTTTGTACAGCACTTTTTATCAAAGAGTTTTTGAAAGTTAAGATGCACGCTGTCAGATTGGCTTCTATTACCTGTCAACACTGCAACTTTTTCAAAACATTCTCCTAAGTTGGTAAGACAGGACCTTCTTTTCCAGAATCCATGCTGAGATTCCTTAATAGCGCCTTCTCTTTCAAGGTGCCAGAGCATCTCTAATGATCTCCCCTAGCAACGGGCTGAAGGATCAATGAATATTATACACAGGATTTTCAGAGAGCATTTGATAAGTTCCAGGAGAAGAGAATTATACAAATGCAAATGATGAGTCGCAGCAACCCACAAACTAACTCTGTTGCCTTCATACAGAATTCAATGCTTGCAGCCTGAGGGTGTTTTTCAAACTTGGGCAATGTCTCTTTGTTTTAAAATGCACACTTAGATCTAACTCGCGGACTGCAGCAGTTCAAGGCAGCGGCTCACCACCACATCCTTGGGACCAATAAGGGATCAGCTAGAAATGTTGACCTAGCCAGCTATCCTGCGAAAGATTAAAGCAAAAACTCCCAAATCTTTTTCACACACACGCAAAAGTCAAAATGCCAAAATGTGTAACTGGGATTAGCAGATAGTGATAAGTGATAAATAACGGTTCCCAGGGATCAATACTCAGACCCCACACTTGTACTATATAAACAATTTATTTTGATATGGGAATAGAAAGGGATAAAGTCGAGGTTTGCCATTAATAACAAGCTGGGAGGTAGAGTGAATTGTGAAGACAAAAAGTAAAACTGCAAAAGAATATGGAATAAGCAAGCAAGTCGGGATCTTGATCAATTGGGCCAGTGGGCTGACAAATGGCAGATGGTGTTTCATTTAGACAAATGCGAGATGATGCATTTTAGTAGACTGAACCAGGGCAGGACTTACTCAGTTAATGGTAGGGCATTGGGGAAGAGTTACAAACAAAGAGATCTAGGGGTACATATTCATAGGGGTACATGGAGTCATCAGGTGGACAGAGTAGTGAAGAAGGCATTCAGCATGCTTGGTTGCATTGGTCAGAACACTGAATACAGGCATTGGAATGTCTTTTTGAAGTTGTACAAGACATTGATAAGGTCACACTTGGAACACAGTGTGCAAGTCTGGGTAGCTTACTATAGAAAGGATATTATTAAACTAGAAAGAGTGCAGAAAAGATTTACCAGGATGCCACTGAAACTTGATGAATTGAGTTACAAGGAGAGGCTGGATAGATTGGGACTTTTTCTTCTGGAGCATAGGAGGCTGAGGAGTGATCTTATACAAGTCTATAAAATAATGAGAGGCACAGATCAGATAGATAGTCAATATCTTTTTCCAAAGGTAGGGGAGTCTAAAACTATAGGGCACAGATTTAAGGTGAGGAGGGAGAGATACGAAAGTGTCCAGAGGGACAATTTTTTCACACACAGTTGAGAGTCTCTAGAACAAACTGCCAGAGATAGTAATAAAGGCAGATACAATTTTGTCATTTAAAAAGCATTTAGATAGTTTCATGGATACGATGGGTATAGAGGGATATGGATCAAATGTGAGCAATTGGGATTAGCTTAAGGATTTTTAGAAAAAGGGCGGCATGGACAAGTTGGGTCAAAATCCTCTATGACGCTAAGTTGTATATGAGGCATCACAATGTGAATATAGAAATGGGACCTGGAAACGTAATCATAAAATCTACAGTGTCGGAGACAGCTATATGGCCCATCGAACCTGCACCGACAACAATCCCACCCAGGTCCTATCCCTGTAATCCATATATTTACCCTCCTAATCCCCCAACGCTAAGTGGCAATTTAGCACGGCCAATCAATCTAACCTGCACATCTTTGGACTGTCGGAGGAAACCTACGCAGGCATGGGGAAAATGTGTAGACTCCACACAGTCACCTGAGCCGGAATTGAACCCGGCCCCTGGTGCTTTGAGGTAGCAATGCTAACCACTGTGCCACCTTTAATGACTAAATCATGGGAGGAGATTGAAAACAAGGGTATCGAGGGGCTAAGGAACACAAGTCATTAAAACTTACTAAAAATTGGGGCATTTTAAATATTGGGGGTTAATACGGCAGCCTGCACACAATACCACAGAATAATTAACCTAGAATCTTTTGTCAGAATAAAACTGAAGGGCCTGTGCAATGATTAGTTAATGAATGACCATTGCCAGCTCTTGCTGAAGGATTTGACCAGTCTTCTTTTGCCTAGGTGGACCTTACCTGACACAGCACCATCAGTTTGCCTCCTGGTCAACACTTTGGTTGGAAAATTCCAAGAGCTCTGCTCAGCTGCCATTCTTCCTGCTCCCACCAAAAAGATGCCAATGTTCCACGAACAACTAACATCTTTTCACTGTCTGCTAGTATTCAAAATTCTGATCCCAACCACCAATGTCCCCAGCATATGATATTCTATGCATCTAATGTACACTAGCAGCATTAGAAAAGATATCTGCTCACCAAGAACCCAGAGAGGGACAGACAAGATCATTGACAAAATTCAGTTTAGGGTACCTTACTTCAGGCAGCATTTACTCTTGGAAAAGTGCAGCAACAATTCACCAGGATAAAGAATCTAACTATGATGAGAGCTTGGTATCATTAGCAACTCTAGACATATCTCTTTCTATTACATACCAAAGCAATTTGTTTATATAGTGTTAAGTGTGGAGCCCAAGTACTGATCCCTGCGAGTCATCATTTCTCACTCATCACTACCTGCTAATCCAGGGAAGTCCCTGTTACGTATTTTGGGATTTTGACTTTTGCATGTCCGTGGAAAAGATTGGGAAATTTAATATCCATTTGTTGTTAATGTTGCAAATAGCCTCCTGGCTATCGTAACTAGTATGAGTTTATACAATTCAAGCAATTCTTACCAGCTTTAGAAGAAGTGACTAATCGGAAGTTGTCTTTAAATGTAAGATACATTGTTAAAATACTTATTATTAATGACCAGGAATATTCAGTTTTGGTATTATTACATGCATCTTCACTGCTAAAAAGGAGGTTTTAACGTCAGCAATATAAACTGGTGGGTAAGCCAACAGAAATGTTATAAACAAATCCAGCGGTACTAAAACAAAAATTAAATATCATTAGATCCGTGAGAGAATGTGTTTTTGGGGGTTAATCATGCAGTGATTTATATTGAACATTACAATGTTGCAATATTTCATTTTACACCGGCATATTCCAAAATCCTTCATAATTGATGAATCACTTCTTGAGTGTAGCCACTGTTATCATATAGGTATTAGCCTACTGGTCAGTTTGAATGTCCACTTTCTATGTTTCTATAACGTAAATCTTGGCAATTGATTCAAGCACAGAAAAATGGATGATCGTTTCATGGTGTTGGTTGATGGATAACTGTTAGCCAGGAGAACAGAACTCCTTATTCTTCTTTAATGCCCTAGTTAACTCTATCTAAATAGAGGAGCAGCCCTCGTAGTCCTGACAGTCCAATGCTTCCTCACTTCTGCACTGAGGTGCTTAAATACAGTGAACCTCGAATGCAAAAGCTCAGTTCAGAATGCTTGGAGATAAAGAAAATCAATTTCAAATGCCCGGGTGCAAAGCAAAAACATTGTCCATGGAAGGAGCTGCCAGAACTTGGGATTAATATTTCCCAAATTCTGAATGGAGGGGGTCTTCCTTAACTCCATAGCCTACTTTTGGACTATGTTTGGCTATATCTTCAGATTGCCCTGCAAATTCCACCTGCTATCCCACCCATAAGTCGAATGCTAGTAGCATCTACTGAGAGTAGGAATGGTTCTGGACTGGGCCACTCCACTGGGCCTCAAAAAATTCAGGAACGAAGATAGTTAATCAGACAGCCAGTCATCTTATAATACAGGCCACAGGGAAACATCATACATGTTTATATTTGTACTTTGGTCTGAGTGGGGCCTCTACCAGCCAGAGCAGCAGGGTCTGCGCACCTTTGTATGCAATCCCTTGGGGCAGTAATATCTACTGTTCTTTCTCAGACCACCTACCCTGATTATTAAAATTAATCTATTCCTGAAAATTGGGATGGGCCAAGACTGGTTTTATTACACAGTGCCAGGTGTCTCCTTCATTACAGTTCTGGTAACGGAACAAAAGTTTGTAATTTTTGGTGCATTTCCATTCAGTAAAGCTTAATGCTTTGCGCTCATTGTTAGCTGTACTAAAAAAAACCCATTCGCATGCTGCCCCCACAATTTCTCACACAGTGAACTTCCAACATCAGTGGGAGGATAGGGAAGCAATTGCTGAATGAGTGAAACTGTGATCCCTCCATGAAATCAGCTGGAGAGTAGTTTTTTAAACTGTTTGCAAACTGGTTAGCAGCCACCCTCTCAATAATAAAAAAAAATACACATCATGACTCCGTCCTCAAGAAACAGGTTCATATGCTGACAAGCACAGGCACCAGTGGATCTTAGTTATGAGAAACAAAGCAGATCAGGAAGATGAGTTGAACCTAGAATAACTATTCAAGAAAAATGAATACAAGATTTAGAAGATCCAGATTTTAGCAAGATCTGTGAGCTAGCTGAGCTTGAAAAATTGGAATGGCATCTGGGTATTGCTGAATCAGGGATAATATAATTACAAACTGTAACTTAAAAGATGCGAGTGGGGAGACAAATTAAATTTTCAAAGCAAAATTGTAATCCAATATTGGTACCACGCATAACTTTGCTCAGATACTTTTTTCAATCGTTCTTTCTGCTGAAGTAGCAAGTTATTAAAACACACACATTAATTAATTACCAAAAGCACTTACTATATTCATTAGGGTCAGGAGGTACTTCTGCACATGCTCAAAGCCATGAAAGTGCACCACTGTGTCATCAACTCCAAGAAGAACTTCTATATAATAGTCATTGTCCCGGTCATGTCTTCGTACTCTCCTGGTTGTTTTTATTTGTTGCTCAATGCCTTCATACATGGCTCCCAGATCACTTAAATCGGGTTCTGTCATAAAGAAGTTGCTCTATTAGTCAAAGTAAAAGCACAACATTACGATAAAGGCTATTCGTCTATTTCTTCTATTATAACAAAATAACAATGGCTTAATGTTCACTGTTCAAAGTAGCAGTCCATTCATTCAAAAGGTTTTTTTTGTTGAATTTACTGTGAATTTTCTTCTGAACTATGTGCTTAGTAAAGTGAGGATTGCTAGGGTTGTGAGGATCTCTTTCTATCTGGACACCGACAGCTAGGTTTTCCTGAACTGGCTACACCACTGCCTGTTGTCTGAACCAAGAGCAGGATTTTTCAGCTCACTCCATGGCCAATCTCCCCAATGAATATGATAAGCAATTTAAGTTGTCATTTATTTTGGTAAGACCGTAATATCTGACCAAGCAGGAGAGGCCATAAAATCCTGGCCCATGTTTTGGTCTCAGCCTAAAGTCTTCAACCAGTAAGGTACTGTGACAAATTGAAGGGAGAGGAGGCTGTTATTATGCCCTCTCTTTCCATGTGGGGCTATTTCTGCTGCTACTCAGGGTCTACTGACACCTACCAGATAGCATAGCAAACTAACATGATTCAGGCCCAATTCCCAAAGTCTGAGTTCACCGCTGTGGCATTTTTCCATTTCCCACCTCAGTCAACCCACTATCCATTTGAGTAAAAATTGTGTATTCTGTATTATTTACAGGTCAATTCAGAATGGCTTGTACTGTAACCTCACGCCAATTAGGAACCGCACAAAAACATTTCATTACGGACCCTTATTGCCAGTAAATATTGGGCTTTTTGTTTTAGCAGGCCGACTTAAATCAGATTTCTTCAAAGCATGAAGTGTAATCACAGCATGCTTGGGTCAGGCCACTCTCCTTGCTAAAAAGAAAATGGAATGAGAATGATCAGCGCAGGCTCGGTGGACCGAAGGGCCTGTTCCTCCGCTGTACTGTTCTTTGTTCTGTGAGAAACTCAGGAAGTGAAATTTATGTTTTATTGTACCACCAGGGAAAACAATCCGTGTGTGTTTGAAGATAGTATACATGAGGAAATTGGCGGACACAAAATTAGGCTCAGTAGCACCGGTTGTTTAATGGACCATGAATCACACTGGATACCATTTTGGTGCGGGCACTAGCACAAGCTCAGGTAACATCCTATAGGAGTAAAAAGAGCAGGAATATCCTGAAGCTAATCAGCATGCAATACTGATTTGATGCCAGTGGAGCCATTTTGAAGCTGAATGATCCTCCCAAAGCTCTCTCTTAACCTCACACGGAGGAGCATGCATTAGGCAGCAACCATGAATTCAAGTCTAGGACTATTTGCCACACAAACTCAGCTGCATCAGTCAACTGAACTGGTGAAGAAGTTTTCAGACAAGTGTTTCCAGTTGGGGGAGCAAGAGATTGGAGCAAAATTGCACCAAACACTTTCTGACTCCATGGTACTGAAAGAACTAGTAGGTTAACACCCAAGGGCAAGTATTGTAACATTAATAGCAACACTTCAACTTATTTTAGAGAGAGAAAAAATAGGAGTAACTGACAGAAAATTATTTCCTTATATGTTTCCTAATTACATATTTCAGGAGTGGAATAATGTTAATTCATTTAATTATTTTTCACCACCCAAATAGACTTCTCCCCCTCTGCAAAACTAATATTGTGCACTATGACAATGAGTCGAGAGAGAGAGAGCGTGCAAAATGCATGCCAGAGTTGTAAATGAAAATATTACAGTGTTTAGCATGGCCAAGTCTCAGGAATACAGAATAAAATATCAGTCTGGTTGTCAGATGGCCTTGAGAACAATTTGACAAACTGATCGTTCTTTCTGTATTTTCTTCAGACCTCAACAGAAAAGATTATTTTGTTGAAAAAGACAGAATAAACCATTACTACCTTCCCCACTGGGTGCTGCACGGTAATACTGCTCTCAAACAGATGTGAACATTTTAAAGCAATTTTAAACCTTACAATTCCTCAGAACTGTTCTTACAACACGCTCATGAACTTACTCGAAGTATGGTGAAAACAAGATTATGATGGCAGAATGACCGCAGTTTGTTGCGAATTCAGTCATTATGCAGATTATTGCATTTAAAGTCGTCGATATATAGGGGAATTACACATCAGCTCATTTTATATATGCATGACTCACCACATACCTCAAGAAGGCGAAACGTGCATATAATATTAGGCACAACCTTATGAAAATGTTCTTGCTGAATGAGTGTGAAAACAGCAAAATTTCAGTTCCTTTTTCTGGGCTAGCTTGAAGATGCAACCGTATGGCACTTTTTTGGGTAGAAGTGCGATTCTCACCAGAAAGGATGGGGGGAACAAGGCCTAAACTTGCTGATGAAGCCTGCTGCAGATTGTTCAGGAGGCCATTCCACGGGCGCCTCAATCTCACAGTGAACTGGGAGAGTTCATGCCACCACTCTCCCCCACCCTCACCCATTTCACCCCTACTCCCCATCATCGGTGGTAGTGTAACCTCCCCCCCCCGATAGCAACGTGGTTCACCTCCTGTTGTCTCCCCCATTATAACTTCCTCCATGGCCCATCCACCATACCAATTTCAACGCCGTTCCCTTCCCTTACCAATCACTCCCCTGTGCTGCACGGTGAGCCAGTAAGATCACAGCCATTGTTTCTTTTCTAAAGTTCTGGGCTGAATTTTGCTTCCCTGCCTGTAACTGAACCAGGAACGGGTGCATAAGGCAGCCAGAATTTCAAACTTGCACCATTGATCTCCAGTTGCAAATCAACAAAAACACATCCTGCGACATCAGGTCGCCATTAGGGTTTCTGGAAAATTTCAGTTTCACCCTTCATGCTGTTTTTTTAATGACAGGAAGAATTTGGAAGCTTGTGAAAACCCCACCAAGCAAATCGGTTCATGAACCTTGAGAAAAGTCTGAGAAGTCAGAATCCTTCTGACAGGAAGTTTAAAAGCTCTTGCTAATGGCTTCTCATATCCCTATGACCCCTACGTACTCCCACTCCAGCTCCACCCCTAGTGTTCCTTGCATAATCCTTCAATCACTCCAATGCTTCTTCTATATCCACGTACATCCCCAAAGCCATTATGCCAGTAAACACTATGTACAGAACCATGACAATGTAATAGTACTTATAAAATCTTTAAAATGCTTCCAAAACAGACACAAGCTCCTTTATAAAAACACTATTGCTCATAAAAATGTCAACCAACCACATCCATCACAACATTAATGAATAAAGTTTTAATCCTCTTAACAGCTCCTAATGTTGTCCAAATAAAAAAGCCGACATTGAAGAAAGAAAAACATATTACAACTGCACAGAAGTGTCAAACATGCTAGTACTCCCATTAAAGCTGTGTCAACATTGACAATAGAGCTGAGTAAGTTGTCAATCTTGAAGCTCAATCAGGCATTTGCAATGAGATCATCTGGCAACTTTATCAATAGAAGCAGGTTGAACAGATGGCCAGACAATTGCTTTTCCTTAAACTAGTAGATTCCTGAATTTAGGGGATTTTCCTTTGGACCTGATCTGACATTGTACGTAAAGCAAAGTTTGACTCTTGCAGTTCATTCTCCAATCCTGTTCTACTAGCTTGGGTCAGGGGGCAAATATCAGGGAAGCACTCAAATCATTGACTGCACTGCCAGAATTTTACTGCCTCACCCACCCAAGGCTCATAACATCCTATCCAAGGCCAATGGAGAATGCCATTCTGCCAGCCGTGTCCAATTCTGGAGCAAGCGTGGTGGTAAGAGTTTAGCCCACAGTTCCAACTCAGATGTGAAGTAGATAAATGGATCCAGCAATCTGAACATAAGATGTTAACAGCTTTTGAATAAGGACCTCTTGTTTAACTGGGCCAATCTCAACACCAGTCTAGGTATATAGGGCATCTTTAACACAGTAAAATATCTCAATGCACATCACGCAAGCATTATCAAACTGAACTTGGTCTGACGCTGTGTCAAAGACTTGGCCTTAGAGGGGATTTTAAAGGAACATTGAGTCTCAATTTTCTGCCGTTTCAAATTCCCCACAATTGACGTTAGGAATTTTGAACATCAGGGATGCATAGACATGTATTTATAGGATGCAAATGACAGAAAATAAGTCATATGCATTTGTTTTATTTTCATATTATCATAATGCTCACCTATATATGAACATCTTATTATGAACAGTAGAAGATATGTTGGAAGTGTGACCTATTTTAATAAGTGCTTTTTCTAATTCTAGAGGGATTTATATAGTATCCTGAAAAGGAACTTGAACCATGTTTATCATCAAGATTTGATGATAGAGAACCAATTGGGACTGATTATGAATCATTCATAGAATAAATTAGGAAAAGATGACTTTCTCAAAAAACAGCTTCTTTAAAGTTAGACTGTCCTATAGATGATGCACTATAATGCACAGTGGTGTTGCATTGGGGATGCATTTCAACAAAGTGTCACTATTTAAAAGATAGTCCAAGTATTGTCTGCTATTTTCAGACCAATTAGTATTATTTACTTTGTTTTAAATTAATGAGTTATAAACTACTCATTTAGCAATAATAAAAATATCTAACCATCAATCAAATTCTCTTTTCAGTAATGTTTGTAAAGTTATCTTAAATGACAAAAGATGGTGGAACAGATTTTAATCTGGGCCTAATTTTGCCCTGAAATTCAACATTAGGAAGTGCTGAGTATCTGAACCAAGAATCAATAGGCATTGATCCTCAGGCTTTATCTACAGATTTGAGACAAGTTGTCAGCACCCATCATGCTTCTACAGGCAGCTCACCCAATGGGACAAAAAATATTATGGACTGGCCACTTTGCCAGTAATAACCCAAGGTTAAATACTAGGTGGCACAGTGGTTAGCACTGGTGCCTCATAGAGCGAGGGACTGGGTTTGATTCCTGGCTTGGGTCACTTGTGTACGCACCTTCTCCTCCCTGTCTGTGTGGGTTCTTCCAGATGCTCCAGTTTCCTTCCACAGTCCGAAAGACATACTGGTTAGGTGCACTTACTATGCTAAATTCTCCCTCAGTATACCCAAATAGATGCAGGAATATGGCAACTAGGGGATTTTTACAGTAACTTCATTGCAGTGTTAATGTAAGCCTACTTGTGACACTAATAAATAAACTAAATTATTAGATTAGGGTGGGCTAATTTAGTGGTGGGCTGAAGTTGAATGGGCCATCCATTGTAAAACAGATATGCATCTCATCTGTTTTATGTGCAAAACGCAGATTGAAATTCTATCTTGATGATTCAGAGATCTAAAGAGCTGCATTCGCTGTTGAAAATAGTGATCAATACTGATTTTTTTGCATTGATTTTTGCAAGCAAAAGTGTGTGAAATACTCATTTCTACCAGATATCTTTCTGTACATGTGACCTTTACAAATCTTCATAAGATGTGTCAATTGTACGCACTGCATTTTTAAATTCTATCTGAGAACTTGATAGCGTTAATGCCCAATTACCTGCAGGTGTTAATCATGCTTCAGAGTTAGCTGAAAACAAATACAAGCTTATTTTAAAAACTATCCTATTTGTGTGGATTTGCAACCATCTCACATCCTATTCCCAAGGCAGCAGCTTTCAACATTTCACACATAGCACAATATTTCCTTTGCAACTCAGCGGGGTAAAAAACATTTGTTTTATTCTTTGTTCATTTCTCTGGGCTTCTTCCCCAAGAGGATAGTGTGATAGAGGGCTCCCTCTCAAAACAAACAAAGATGTACTCAGGGGACTCCTTTCCTACAGTAATCATTGGTTAATATATCAGCATGATTAATTGTGTATGTCACCTGATAGAATAATTATTTCATGACTTTGTGTGGTTTACTCTAGCTAGTAAGATCAGTATCAACTAAGAAGAAAGTACAAACAATGCATCGTGCCCAAAATCAGAAAGAGTGCTGATTGGAAATGTTGAAGTCATCAAAAGACAAGATAAAAGAACATATTCCCTTGACAATATTAACATGCCAGGCGCAAGATGAAGGTTTTGCTATCTAGAGTGTAAAAATAAATTGTGATTTGGTTCATAAATGCTCAAAGCTATATGGTTAAATTCCAGAAAACTGTGATGGGCTCACTGTCACATCCCACAAAAAAAGGTAGCAAAACTGAAAAGCAATTCAACTATGGAAAGAAGAAACTCTCAGGCAGACCAAGTGTGTCAGATCAAGACCAAGATGGGATTCAATGTCTTATCATATCAGCTTAGATCTTGTTTCTCTCTCTAGTGGAGAACGTGAATTGGATTTTGAATTTGGTTTTGGAAGCAAGCAAGGAATGGATCTGAGTTTAACAGAAAACGCTGGAGAAATTCAGCAGGTCTGACAGCATCTGGGGGGAGAGAATAGAGCCAACGTTTCTGACAAAGGATGACCCAGACTCAACATGTTGGCTCTATTCTCTCCCCACAGATGCTGTCAAATCTGCTGCATTTCTCCAGCATTTTCTGGTTTTGTTTCAGATTCCAGCATCTGCATTTTTGCCTTCATTGGATCTGAGCTTGCCCGGTCCATTCTGAGCACTGGCTTTGTAATTTTAAGAATGGACTTTAAAAAAAATCTGAACATTTGTGATGGCAAAACTGATTCAAAGCATTGATATCCCTGTTGCTTTTATGTCTTTAACAATACGTTCACGTCAAATGTGCCCTTACTACCCAAGGAATATCGCTGCTGTCAGACATTTGGGAGGAAAATAAAGCAGATGTGCTTTAAAAGGAATGACTATTTTTGTTGCACCTGGTGACTGGTAATTGAAGACCCAGTTTGAGTCCTACAGCACAGTGTCTCAGACAAGAATGGTTGTGCTTTTCAAGCTGCAGTGTAGTGCAGTGATGAAAGCTAGGTGACCTCATCACCACTGACCTTAAAAAACAGGAAAATTGAAAATGGATTGATAATTCAGCAGTTCCCACTTGAGAACTGACTTATGTTATCAGAGGTGAAACCCATCACAGTTTAGGTCAAGCGGTGGACACCAGATCAACCATTTTCAAGAATAAAACTCAATTAAAAAAATTGTTAAAGTGTATTAAATTATTAAAGCCACTGCTCAAGGCTTTTGACATGCCTATTTTCAGAGTGTTTCTGGCATTTAAAAAAAATTCTTTCACGGGATGTGGGCATCTCTCTAGTTGCCCTTGAACTAAGTGGCTTTCTGGGCCATTTCAAAATGAATCACATTGCTGTGGGCCTGGAGTCACCAGGTCAGACCAAGCAAGCGCAGCAAATTTCCTTCCCTAAAGGGACACCAATGAAATGGATGGGCTTTTCACAACAATGAGGTTGCTATTACTAAGACACATTTTTAATTCCAAATTTATTCATTGAATTTAAATTTCACCAGGATATTTTTTAACCTTCTGCTTTACTAGTCCAGTGACATTACCACAATGCCATCATTTCTCAAGTGTACCTTCAAAGGACTATGATGCACCTTCAGTTAAAAGTTGGTAAATTTCTGAGGCAGTGTTTAAAATTATGCAGTCTTAAATGGCAGGGATGGGGAGGGGATTCATGCTCCTGCACCAATGACATAATGAGGTTCCCACCATGTAAGATCGGGAATCCTATTACCGTACATTTAAACGTCAGTCGTAGGTTTCTTTGCTGTATTATCCCAACACATAAGCATACCACAATCCCACCCCACAACATGATGTCATGTCAGTGGGGTTTACAACAGATCTTGACCAACAGGGACCTGCTAAACAGTCCCTGCAGGGACGCACAGTCAAGTACAACTCCCAATTTGGAAGAAGGTCAGGCCTAGGCTGTACCCTGGTTGCACTGCCATAAGGCTTCTGGGTGGACTTAGGGGTAGGGAGGCCATGCTTGTGCAGGAGGTCTTTCTTTATTTACATTTTTGTCAGATGGGGCCTGTCAAAGGCCAGTGTTTCTGATGGGGTGGACTCTCTGGATTCAGGTTTTTCTTGACTTTCTGACAATAAATATGGTGGGAGAGGACAGCAGTGCAGCCAGTGACCATCTTTATTCCGGGCTGGAATAAAGTTCAGCACAGTGGCATGATGGCACAGTGGTTAGCACTGTTGCTTCACAGCGCTAGAGACCCAGGTTCGACTCCCGGCTTGGGTCACTGACTGTGTGGAGTCTGCACATTCTTCCCATGTCCGCACGGGATTCCTCCAGTGTTCTAGTTTCCTCCCACAGTCCAAAACATGTGTACCTGAACAGATGACAGAGTGTGGTAACTAGGGATTTTCACAGTAACTTCATTCATTGCAATGTTAATATAAGCCTACTTGTGACGCTAATAAATAAACATTAAACAATTTTCCCAAAAATGACGAAGTGTGATTTAACCAAATTGGTTCTAAATGCCCACACTAGCAGGAAACTGGAATATTTCCCCCTGGTGCTGGCAATCCCAATCATTAATCTTCAGCCTGCAAAAATATGCATAACAGGAGACACAGCAGCCAGCCCACCTTCACTGAGATCAGGGCACTGTTTTTTTTAAGGGTCATCCACAGGGTCTGCATGTACCTGTGGAGTCTCCACCCACTCCAGGGCCAGCCTAGCAATGCCAATTTGACAGTCTGGTGTTGGCAGGGGGCACCTCAATGCCTGTCCCTGACTAGCTGGGGGCTAGACGAGCCCCTGGTATGGTCATCACATCCAATTGTTGTTTTTGGAGAAGAGTAGTGACTCCTATGTGTTAGATCACGTCAGCAAGTGGGAACATATGCCATTCCCTTAAGATATTGTTAAGCCTTTTTTTTGAATATTTAAATATATTTAAATGAATTGAAATCAGGTTCATGCCCACACTGGGTGTGAAACAGGTGATGTCACTGCTGGGGAGCCAAAGAGGATCTCATTCTCCCTGCCACAAATCCCGGTATGGCTTCTCTCAAAAGTTTCCAACGGGAATTGCACCTGCACTGAACAGGGCCAGAAAAATTACCCCCAAATGTCAAAGAAGAGAAAATTCCTCCAGTGTATTTACAAATGGGAAGCACCAGGAGAGACAAATCCATCCCCAAATTTACTGTCTTCGTGGGATGAGAAAATGACAAAAAATATAGGAGATATGCTCATTATAAAGCTGAAATCAAACAACTTAAGGCAGTTATGGGCACAGTTAATAGGATTCTTTGATAGTTGCTGTTTGATACTGTTTTACATTCTGAGTCATTGCACAGGCAATCAATACCATTGTGTATGGTTCAGTAACCTGACAATGCAGTGTGTAATTAGGGAGTCATTTTCAAACAGGTTTGTTCTTAGTATTCAACATGACAAAACTAACAATTGTAACTTAGTACAAAACCAGTGGGGAGTGCTGGCAAGTGAACAGTTGATTCCTCTCATTTAGATCAACCTAGCTGAGATCACCTAACTCAGCACAGAGCGGGGACTTAACCTGGGAGTTTCCTGGTCTGTGAGGTTCAAGCATAAAATGCCGTCTTTGACGCTAAAATACCACATTCCAAACACTTTAAATGTAAATTATATTAGGATCTAGTGAGGTCATTCTCAAGATTATCCAGAAAGTCCATGGAGATTAGCTCTAAAGAACTTGCCCCACAAGAATTACATCTACAAAAGATCACTGCATGGTCTGTTCTGAGCCTCATGGAAACACACAAAAGAATACGGCAAAGGTAAGTAATCTCAGAAAACTGATTACTTTTCTTTAAAAAACTATCACTTTCCCCCTTGGAAGGAAATGTGAAAATGGCAAAGCCAGTTTTATTCCGCTCTCTTGGCATCCCACGTATTGCTGCACCTTGATGTGGAGATGCCGACTTGGACTGGAGTAAGCACAGTAAGAAGTTTCACAACACCAGGTTAAAGTCCAACAGGTTTATTTGATAGCAAAAGCCACCAGCTTTCGGGCCTCTGATCCTTCGTGGCTTTTGCTACCAAATAAACCTGTTGGACTTTAACCTGGTGTTGTGAGACTTCTTTCTCTACACCTTGTCAGCAGTGGAACATTTTAATGACTCTTTGGAAATGGGATGAGGGCAGCGCCAGATAGAACAGGAGGCTGAATGACCATTTTGTCACACTTGCATCGCTTAAACTTGACCCACATCTAAAACTTCACTGATTTCTGAAACTTGCCCCCCAAAAACCATCTTCTGCATAACCAACTTTACTGTAACCATCATTTTAATATTCTGTATAAGTCTAGAGTTTATCATCATCAAGCACTACAACAGCATGAGCATAACTGCTTCTCAATAGGTAGGTACAGGCGCATAACTTTAGGTTAGAGACAACTCATCTTTACATTGTTAAATTCTAGGGTAGAACATTTCAACTAAGCAGTAGTGCTTTTATAAACCATTTTACACCCATTTTTTTTATATACTCTATATTGTTTTAAGTAACCTAGCATATTAGGAAACATGATTTCAAACATCAGTTTGAATACTGGGTGACTATCATTCTTACAAACGTGCATGTGTGTACATTGGGTTATGGATTGCCTGAACAATAAACTAATGAATTTTTCCTCTGAATTTACTGTGGGGGAAACACTGGCCTAGTGGCATTATCGCTATACTAATAATCCAGAAACTCAGCTAATTTTCCGGGAAATCCTGGTTCAAATCTTGCCACAATAGATATGGCATTTGAATTCAATAGAAAAAAAATCTGGAATTAAGAATCTGCTAATGACCATTGTCAATCGTTGGGGAAAAAAAACATCTGATTCACTAATGTCCTTCAGGGAAGGTATCTGCCATCCTTACTTGTCTGGCAATGTGGTTGACTCTCAACGGCACCTCCAAAATGGCCTAGCCAAGGGCAGCCAGGGTTGGACAATAAATGCTGCCAGCCAGTGTTGCCCATGTCCCACAAATGAGTAAAAACAAAATTATTGCAAAGCACATGGAAAAATGTCACTGAAAAACAGATTGTACAAATCAACTTCCATCATCAGCAGATATATCAGGGCTGTGCAACAGAACAACATGACCCTTTTGTTTATATAATATCAGAAACCTTTATCTGTGAGGAAGCAGCTTTATTCAGTATCTGTCAAGACCAAAAATCCAGACCCTATCTGCATTTGGGAGCTAGTGTGAAAGCACAGCCAGAAAGTATACAGCTTAGCCACTTGGATAGCACCTTTTCTGGCATAAATAAGCATGCAATGTACAGCTGAAGTTGAATGCAGTATTTACTTCTCAAATCTACGGTCCATTTTCACTTCATCTTCATAAACATCTTTATTCAGAGCTCCAATAATTAGTAGGAAGTAATTTAGGACTCTACTATCAGCACTTAAAATTTGAAACATTTTCCACAATTTAGGCTTAAAATAAAAAGAAGCTAGACTTCATTTAGTCAGGCACAAGCTATGTGCTGCACTGGTTTTGTTAAATTGTAACTTAATCAGGAGTGGCCCCAGTTGGGCGAAACCACAGCAGGGGCCAATAATCACAACTATCTCCATCATAAGCCATTTTCTTTCCAGTGTCAGGAAAGGTACGCCTGATACATGCCTGGGACACTTTCCAACAATCTGCTTCAAGTATTGGTCTGTTGTTCTTGATTCTTGCTAATGTAATTCTGGGAAATCAGTTATATAGGTGGACAGTTGGCATCTTCTTCTCTCTGGTGACTCTTGCACATCTTTTCCAGCAGACTTAGCTGGATCCCAAAGCCATCTTTAAAACCAATCTAGATTTATTTACATATTATGGTTCCAAGTTTATCAGTCAGTACAAAAATCAATAATACTGGACTGGTCAAAATCAATAATCACAATATTACCTTATTGTTCCAATCAATATTAGTTATTTAAGAACATAATGGCAGCCATGACAACCAAAGTTGATTTTTAAGTTTATTTATTAGTGTCACTGTAGGTTTACATTAACATTGCAATGAAGTTACTGTGAAAATCTCCTAGTCGCTACACTCTGTTGTCTGTTAGGGTACACCGAGGGACAATTTAGCATGACCAATGTACATAGCCAGCACATCTTTCAGACCGTGGGAGGAAACGAGTACACAGAGAAAACCCACAAAGACACTGGAAAAAGTTGCAGACTCCTCACAGACGGTGACCCAAGCTGTCTAACAGTCCATCTGGTTCACTGATCTCCTTCAAGAATGAAAATCTGCTATCCTTACAAAGCATGGCCTACATGTGACACGAGACCCACAGCAATGTGGTTGACTTTTATCTACTTTCAATGGCAATTAGGGAATGACAAAAAGTATTGGCCTTGTCAGGGACATCTACATCCCATGAAAGAATAAAGTAGGAGAAAGGGTTCCTCAAGCCTTCTCTGGCATTCAAGAGGATTATCTGATTACAGTTTTAACTCCACTTCCTTGTCCCATAATTTTTGACTCCTAAAGGTTATAGATCAAAAATCTATTTAACCTAGTTATAATATATTCAATGACCCAGCCTCACTGCTCTCTGGGGTAGTGAATTCCAAAAATGAACAACTGTCTAAGGGGGGAAAAAAATCCTTCTTTGGTCTCCACCTTAAATGAAAAGCTCTTATTTTGAAACTGTGACCTGACTAAAAGAAGTTTCTCCGTGAGGGCACCATACTGGCAGCATCTTCCCTGTCCAGCTCCCTGCCCAGGTCTTTACATTAGCAGTGAAGCTGGAGCAAACAAGTGACCTGTTTAAAACTGCACTTTAACTTTTTTACCAGAGCCTTAGGATCTTCCTGCCTCAGCTCCAGCTTGAACTGCATTGATGATTAAAGCAGGGAGTTTGTGGCAAAATGCAAGTCTAGTGAAGCCATGTCCTCTTCAAACCAATCCCCCACACCCTGTACGATGCACCTCTGACAATGCTATCCAATCTCTCACAACCTGTGACAATGCATACCCCTGCACTGCAATAATGCTAACCAATCCCCCACATCCTTAGACAATGCACCCCTCCTCCACCCCCAACAATGGTAATCAAACCTGCATGCCCTACGACAATGCACAATGCACCCCTGAAAATGCTAATCACTTCCCTCTACCCTGAGACAATGTACCCCTGACAATGCCATCCAATTCCCTTACACCGTGACAATGCATCCCCTGTCCCTGCACCCTGACGATGCTAACCAATCCCTCACACCTTGTATGCTACCCACACTACAAACCCTAACAATACTCAGCCACTCACACAAGTTTGCAGACAACATAAAGATATCTGCTGGTGTCAAAACTGTTTAGGAGAAGAAATGGTTACAATCAGATCTAGGTTAATGGAAGAATAATCTGCATCTTGCAGGTTAGGCTAGATGGCAGAATATTAACCTATTATTAACTCAGTAGTACCATATTAACCTAATATTGATTTAGTATTAACTTCAATAGTAAAATATTAATCTATTTGCACCGCTCCTCCGGCCACCACCATTCTCATCGGAGCTTTCTATTGAGAGGTACTGTGAAAGACGCCCTGGTGACTGGGCTTCTCCCAGAATCTATGTTTCTTCTGACTAGATTGGCTTCTGAGCTGCCATTAACCGAGAATGGGTGAACTACAGTGGGATCCTTGCCTGGTGTCCATAGTTGGCCAGAAGCAAGGTGATAATGTGAACCAGACAGTCACAGACAGGACTGGACAGCAGCCAGTATATTCCATCAGCTGACTTGTCTGATCATTAAAAGCCATCCCATAATGTTGTTAACATGAATAGAATGCATGTTTGCTAGGCTAATGGCAAAACTAAGAGTGGGTGACATATATATGACAGAAGCCCATGGGGCTGTAGAATTCACCTCCAATGTTACTGCCTGAGATAGAAACAATGTTAAAATTCAAGATTAAACTGGCAAGTAAAGGACAAATGGGGTCAATGGGATGTAGAAACATAGAAGCAGGAGTAGGCCATTTGGCCCTTCAAGCTTGCACCATCATTCATTATGATCATAGAATTCAATTTCTTGACCCTCCCTTCCCCTCATATCCTTTGATCCCTTTAGCCCCAAGAGATATATCTAAGTTCTTCTTGAAATCGCACATTTTGGAAGAGTGGATAAGAAGAATTAGAACTATCTGTTCAACTGGAGGATAAATGCCAGCATGGACTGGACAAGGCTGAGTAACACATTTCACATTGATAACTTCTCAGTATGTGGGTGTTCATTAGAGTCAAGTGACAGGAAGCTACCGATATGGAGCCATTAAAACAATGCACACCTAACTTGTACTGGGAAATGTATGGAGTGGATAGTGGGGTGATGGGGGTGGAAGAAGCACTGACAACAGCCATGCCCTCACCCTCCTCACAGATTAGTGGCATTTCTCTGCAGTAGGTATCCAGGTGCATCACCAGTGGCACAACAAGGTACACAGTAGATGGAATCTTTTGCTTACCATGGAAAGTCCACCAGGATTAGCTGTGACATCCATCTGGGGATTCCAGCACTGGGATACAGCCTTTGGAGGAATTTCAGCTGCTGAATGTTCGGGGGTAGATTATAAATACAAACTATTTGACTCTCCAGATGACTTGAATGCACGACTTTCATAGAAAACGAATATCGCAGAATTAATCAGTGTTCCAGTTATTATAAACAACATACATCAACATCAGGGAAGGGAGAAAAGCAAGAAAAACAAAAGCAGATGTCTGTTGGATTCTTCTCTAATATAAAGCTTTGCCAAGACTATGCTGTACATATTGTGTACCTAAAACTAATGCTAACCACATGTCGTTCGCATGTTTCTGTCTTTTAATTATATAGCTTGCTTCTTTACTGGTGACTCATCTTCATTAATGTCAATATTTTAGCATGTTGGAAAGCAAATAATAATGTTTTAGTCAATATTTCCAGACTCAATAATTTCAGTCCTTCATTCAGACAGGCAAGTGAACAAAAGCGTAGGTGATGTTGCGATTCAATTCCCATACAAAATGTTGTCAACAACTCAATTCATTTCTGATCCTTATTATTAAGCCGTGAGGTTTTTAAGGGTTGATTTCCCCGAGGTTTTGTCCATGGCATGCAACCTCGCAGCGCTCTTATGTTTGCCGTGCCACAGCGAGCAGTCAATCATCAGCTTTTTTGCCACTATCACAACTTCTCCTTTAATGGGGATTTGTAACTCTTTAAGAGCAGCTTACAAAGTGGACGTTACATTCCCGTAGTCCCATTGGCCAAGCTGTATGCATAAGCTTTATAATGTCAGTAACCTACTCAAAATAGGACACTTCAAAATTTAACTCAAATGAGCCCTGGTGGCTGCAGTGTAGAAATACCTGTGGCAAGACTCAACTGAACCTCACTTTTCTGTCAGATTTGCAAAACCAGGACTTTTGACCTTTGTTGAAAAAAGATTGGAAGGCAATAAAGGAATAACAAAAAAAGTCTTGCTACAATTGTACAGGTAAGACCATGGAGTGAATTTTCCAGTTTCATTCGCCATAGGAATTGTAGCGGGCAAGGGACGGACCATGGAAAGGTCCGTTGACCTGGGGCTGGATTTTCTGGTTTCGGGGTGAGTGTGGTTAGAAAATCCTGCCCTATGTCTGAAATACGTGTTGCGCAATATTGATCTTTTCATTTATGGAATGATCTGCTTGCATTGGAAGTGACACCTTGAAGGATCACTAGTTTGGTTCCTGGGATAAGGCAGTTGTTCCATGATGAAAAGCTGAATAAATTGGGACAGTGTTCTCTGGACGCAGTTCCAAAGAATGAGAGGTGATCTCATTGAAACGTACAAGATCCTGAAGGGCCTCACCTGGTCAGACACTGAGATTGTTTCTGCTGGTCGAGGAATCTAAAACATGGAGCACATTCTCAGGGAAAGGAGCTGAACTTTTTGGACTGAGATGCAGAGAAAGTCATATGTAATTCTCTTTGGAAATACTTGATCAACATGAATAAATAAGTTATTCACTGAAGATAAATTTGTCACTGTTTACTGGATATATGTGGGACATTGGCTTTGGTTAAATTATTGCAGAAGTATTCAAGCTGTGTAGGCAAAGAAATGTTGCACTACGTGAAGAGAATAAATTCTCATAATCCTGTACAGTTCATCAGAACAGCTGAATCTGCTCAGGAATAGAATGTGCATATGTTAACACTACCGAGCCGTTCCACAAAATACACAAGGTTTCTTGTAGCAAGCTGCTCAATTGCCCTGGAGATTTGAACTTCTGGTGGGCAATTCTCCTGCACCCAAGACCCTCCACACAGATTAGAATTGGAGATTCCAGACTGTTCTGACCTATCCTGAATATTTACCTCGGCAGTGTTAGATGGAAAAATCCCAATCTAACTCCTGGCTAACTACAGAACTGACCCCATAATAACTCACAATAACACCCTCCACCTCCTCATCATCACCACTCTGACTACACACTGTGATACCCCTGACCACCTCACTGATGTCCTGATCACATCTTGAACCACCCAAATCCCTCTGACCAACCCCCCATTCTCCCCATCTAACAAACCTTCCCAACCACACTAACACCTGTTTGGCTACAGTTAAATTATTTTTATTTCTAAAAACAGGAAAAGCTGAGGTAACTTCACTTTGTGTCAGTTTCAGCACAGTTGCAACCTAATTCAAGTCTTTCTTTACCATATTTACATACTTTTAAACATCTGAAACTGGAATAAGCATCTCCATTGAGACAAAACAATTGTTTATAACTGCTATAAGTTGTATCATCTCTCCCAGATTATTCTAAAATTAGAGCACATATCTCATATATAACATTCTAACCAATGGAAGCCCAAGTAATCATTAACAGATGGCAATTTGAGAGGAAGGCCAAATTTTCCACTAAATACTGATAATTCAAAAGCTGTTCTATAATCAAAGTTTTATGGTGATTTTTAAGTTTTTTTAATGTTTTTGTCATATGGGTTTCTCACAAACCCAAACTACAGACATTATCAATCAGCCTGAAACTGATTATTCAGAACAAGATTCTTCAATTCCACAAACTGTCCTCCAACCCATAAGTATCTCGATGAATTGTCCTCCAAATTCCAATTGCATTCTAAAGAATTAACTGCATATTGAAGAGTATTAAACAGTATCATGGAAGAATCCCTAACTTGTGGGGACATCTCAATGGTACTGATCTTGCCATATCTGGAAAGTCTGCATTCTTGAAATGCTGTTGGTCCCTGAACAAGGTATTCCAAAGCTAGACTGGGATGAGAGGATGAGCAGCTAAACAGTTTTGGAGTCACTTTCACTTTTGTAAACTATAAAACTGCACATTGGAATTGTCTCTTCAATTTTGTCTTGGCAAAGAAGATGCTCCAGAGCAACAGCGAATGGTCTTTCTTTAAAATAGAGTGCAATTTTCCAAACTTCAGTTCAAAAACAAGCTGAAAGTTATTTTCCTCATTTAAGCTGTGTGTGGAAGACTTCAGACATCACTGCGCATCTTTAGTGAATCCAGTTTACAAGCAGAGTTGCATCAGCCCACTTGTAATTAACAAATTAATGCCTTGAGTTATTCAAATCAAATTCAGGTACATTAAAAGATGTAAATCCTTTGGGTTGAAAAGTCATTTTAGAATCCTGGATTGAAGTGCATCTCAGCTTGTTTGAAAAGGTTTGATTTTGATTTATTATTGCCACATATTTTGATATATAATGAAACATATTGCTGCTTGTGCGCTATACTTTGTGCATAATGTATATTTTACACATCATGTACATCATTTTCCCAGCTCAGTCAGTACATATCCTGTGCAATGCTTAGTTACAGCAATAACTTCTTGAGCTATTCCACTTGTTCGCTGGTCACCTTTGCCATTTACAGGATTTTCCAATGGAAGTAATGAAGGTCTGCACAGGTTGGAATCTTGTTGAGCTGCATTAATTACGGAACTGCAACTTTTCAATATTTTCAAGTGTCTATGACACAGTAATAGGGGATATCAGATGTAGCTGCTCATCTTTGGAATCCAGTTTTGCTGTGGTTGAGAAAAAAGTTGCTTAAGTTTTAATGATTAGTAGCCCTATGCAAGCATTTGCAGGGCAATCTGAATTGGCTGGGTTGCTATATTTAAAAACCTGTTTCTTTTCAGAATTGATGCTACTTATCACACTCCTTGTTGCAGTCAAGTTCCGCCAACCTCTCCCCAGTGGAGGCTAAAAAAAAACCTGCCTAAAAATGCAAATGTCAGTGAGGGCAGAAAATGAGCTGAAGTGACAGGCAGATCTTTGCAAAAGGTTGAATTCTTGCCCTGGCTAGAAAAAGTATCAGAACGCAGAAAAACCTGGAAAATCAATTTCTTTAAAAGGGGTAATTAAAGTTTATTAATGGATAAACTTATTTCAGTGCACATTGGAGTTGAACATGGTTGACTCAAAGTACTGGGAATAACATTTGGCTTAAGACAAATTGAAATATCAAAAATAAATAACACACTGGCATTTTTTAAAAATCTATAATATATTTTTTGTCAACATGTCTATATTCATATAACTCCTAGAGTTGAAGTTTGACTTCTGAACAATTATTCAATGGAGCACAGTAGTTGGCCGGTTGACAAACAGGCATGCCAATGCAGCCTGACTGATCAAAACCAAGTCAAAATGGCCACCAGCAAGGTAAATTGTTTGGTTGCTATCATGAAGAGCGAGTGTCACGGGATGTTGGCATGCCAGATTATTCTCATTGGCAGAGCACTATTCCTTGGACACTTGGGCTGGAATTCTACTCCGATTCCAGGGCAGATGAAGCTCACAGAATGGAATTCTTGGTTGGCCTCAGATGGGATTTTACAAGCCTCGCACGAACAGGGTCATAAAATCCCAGTGATAAAATGGCCTCTCTGGGTCGTACTATACGTTGAACTTATCAGGCACAAACTCCAACCAGTTGCATTGAAAAATAGTCAGTATTGTCCTTTTCCTGGTATAGAACACCAATTCCCATATTGAAGGGACCTGGGTCTGACAGATGCTTCAGACATTCGGAGGCAGGAGGCCATTCAACACCTACATCTGTTGTGGGCAATATAACTACTGGTTGCTTTTTGAGGCCTTAACCATGACTGACAGACAAGATAGTAAAAATTGACCTCACTCATGCACCTAACGACAGAATGGTATTAATGTCGTTCTGAAAGAACAAAATTAAATTTTGAAGCAACAATTTACTATTTACTGAGACAAACGGACAATCAATGGGTCAGGCGCTAGGGAAGGAAAATAAGAACATTTAATTTAATAGTCTTTGAAACAACATGCTTATGTATGATTGATACGAGAAAGTAAAATCTTTGGCATATTTTACTAACTTGACACATGCAGCAAGAAACAGTACAATAGGTTGTAAAACTGACAATGAGTCATCAAGCAGACTGTCTGTCTGAGATGAATCTGCAGTTTTATCTCTGGGTTAATGTTGTTTTATGGATTTGTACTTTGACTATTTGTTATTGGATTGAGAAAACTGTCATTTCCCTATCAGACTGGAGAGTTATTTTGCCAGGAGGTTTTACTCAAAGTTAATATCCAATATGTAACAACTATCCCAGCTGAATATACTTCCCAGAAAATGTGCACTTTCTTTTAAGCTCGCTTCAAAACCAACTTTCTGTTTAAGGTTTGAAACTTCCTTCATTAAATCATTTAGTCAAAAAATTCAATTCCTCAGATCTCAATTTGTAGCATTCCTTTGAGCATGTCAAGACTAATTTGTTGATTTAAGACAGATTTTTGGGAAAAAAAATCAAACTTCTTAAATGAGGAAAGTTCCTATTTATTCAAATTGACACTTAGTAATGCCCTCAGCAATATATATAAACACACTACAAACAATTTATTCTTAATCGTAATTATTGTTGCATATTACAAACCAACTTGTGAATAAAATCGAGTCAACTATAAATATTTTGCCAATACTGAGTAGATATAAATCAGCAAGTCTCTCATTCTCATTTAATAAGATTAAGTTGCATTAAGAAAGTGTATTTGGAGGAGGTTCCACGTTGAACTAATTGAACAACACTATTCCGTGCTTGGCCTCATGGCATAAAATCACTTTTTCCTCTTGTCCTGCCAATCCATACAGGCCACTTTCTTTCTTGACCTGTAGCCTGAAAGTTATTTGCTGTTGGAACAATTCGTCTACGTGGTTCATTCCATGCCTGCCAAATACAGCAGTCCCACATCATGACTGCAAGCTTTTATTTACGACTAACTCGCTGGCCCCTAAATGTCAGTATTACAATCCTTTACCCTGAGAGAACAAATTGACCTTCATTCCTTAACTAATATTGTCAAGTTAGTTTTGAAACAGCATTTTGGCCCAAAATGCAAGTATACTAATCCACAACAAGGCTGGAGTTCTGACTCACTGGGATAAATAAAACCACAGTTTGCGTGGTGTCCAACGCTGCTGACGGAGGTCTCACTCATTGGCCAGAGGGCTGGCAAGAGGCCCTTATTTTGGGAAAGGCCCACTGAATTAAGTGCCAATTAGGCACTTAAGAAGCCAATGTCAGGCCTTCTGGAAATCCCACACACTTTTAAGAGATAACAACTGTCAGAGGCTGGCAAGCTGTTCATTGCAGGCAGCACCAAGAACACCAATGGTTGCTGCCAGTGATGTACCCAAGGAAAATCTCAGACTGCCAAGAGACCCAATCCTCAGGTGAGTGAAGCTCAGATGGGAGAGTTGGGTACAAGGTGCTGGGAGGGGTGTTGGCAATAGGACGATTGTTAATAGCACACTCCCTCCTTTCCCAAAGTCCCAAGCACTGAGTACATCTCACTTTTCCCACCCACCTATCTCCTACTCCCAGAAGCCCACATCTGACAAGGGCAAACACTAGGGGCAGTAGACTAACAGTCTCAATTTGTGGCAGGGTGGGAAGACAGCTCACAACACTTCCCACCAATCATAAATCAGGATAGAGGTCAGAAGGTGGCTCCACTACTCTCTCCACAAATTGGTACCATACTGTTTGATTAGGTGCCACCCCACCCCTCTCCCCCTCCAAAACCTCCAAACGCACCTCAAGCATTAAATTCCACTTTGATTCTAAAGTTGTCTCAATTATCTACTGGTGTTTACTATTTACCAACCTATTTCTTCCAAAGAGATTTCTACTACCTGGTTTTCCACTAATTGAAAAGAAACCACAAGGGACTGAACATTACACCTGTCGGACATGTGCATTTGATGGGCCCAGAGCACACATTTTCCAGTTGCAGTTAGCCCCATAGTGCAACTTCCCATTGACTGGTCAAACAACAGCCAACCAACATGAAACACAGGCTGTGAAAAGCTGAGTGCCGAAGGAAAAGAAGGGATAAGAGTGCAGGCTGGTGCTTCCAACATGCCATCCTCAGGGGGACAGCCACTGTGGAGCTGTCTCAGGGAGCTCTGATACAGGGGGAAAAAAAATATCCATGGAGAAAGCTATGCCGCCAGTGACTCAGGCAGCACAGTCACACACACAACTCAGCTCCCTGACTCAACTGTTCATTTAATTTCAGCCCTGGATTGGGGTTGCACCTTAAAGATAAAGGCTGCCTGGCAATTGGCCCTCCTGCCAACTGTCAAGGCACACATGCAATGCAATATTCTGGTCAATTGGTATTTAATTCATTTAAATTTGATTCTTGATTGGCAACCTGATTCCTGCCAACTGAAATACCACACGTGTGCACAATGACATCAGAATGTTGCCCAAAGTGTTCCGGGTCATGCACGCACCCAAACTTCATACATAAAATTCTGGCCAAGGCTTTCTTTCTCTCTGCCTTTACTATATTTTTATTTCATTTTCTTTATTGATTTCAGTTTAGTTTATTTATTAGTGTCACAAGTAGGTTTACATTAACACTGCAATGAAGTTACTGTGAAAATCTCCTAGTCACCACTCTCTGGCACCTGTTTGGGTGCATTGAGAGAGAACACAGCAACCAGCAGGTCCTTCGGGCTGTGGGAGAAAGACAGGATGCAAGACTGGGCGGAGAAGTGGCAGATGGACTTCAATGCAGATAAATGTGTAGTGATCCATTTTGGTAGGAATAATGGGATGGAGGAGTACAATATAAGGGGTAGGAGTCTTAGCTGTGTTGTAGAGCAGAAGGATCTCGGGGTCCGGGTCCATAGGAATCTTAAATCGGCCTCGCAGGTGGTCAAGAAGGCATACGGTGTACTGGCCTTCATTAATCGAGGAATAGAGTTTAGGAGTCAGGAGATAATGATGCAGCTCTATAAGATTCTTGTCAGACCCCAGTTGGAGTATTGTGCGCAGTTCTGGTCGCCTCATTATAGGAAGGATGTAGAGGCTATTGAAAGGGTTCAGAGGAGATTTACAAGGATGCTGCCTGGATTGGGAGGCAGGCCTTATGAAGATAGGTTGAGGGAGCTGGGACTCTTCTCACTGGAGAGACGTAGGTTGAGAGGCGACCTGATAGAGGTTTATAAAATGTTGAGAGGAATAGATAGGGTGGACTCTCAGAGACTATTTCCCCGAGCGGAAATGGTCACTACGAGAGGACACAGATTTAAGGTGCAGGGAAGCAAATACAAAGGAGATGTCAGGGGTAGGTTTTTCACTCAGAGGGTGGTGAGTGAATGGAACCGACTGCCGTCGGAGGTTGTTGAGGCAAACTCACTGGGGTCTTTTAAGAGACTTCTGGATGAGTATATGGAAAGGAATAGGATAGGGGGTTATAGATAGGGCTGTGGATTGGTAGATGTGATTGGCGCAACTTGTGGGCCGAAGGGCCTGTTTGTGCTGTATTGTTCTATGTAAAACCGGAACACGTGGAGGAAACTCAAGCAGACATGGGAAGAACATGCAAACTCCACATCGATGGTGACCCAAGCCAGGAACTGAAACTGGGTTCCTGGCGCTGTGAGGCAGTCATTTTTTATATCTCCACATTTAGGAGCAATTGGAAAATATATTAAAAATAAAATTAAAAAGTGCCCAACGTAACCCATAAAGACAGAGGAAAATTGAAAACAGAAACGAATATTATGGCAATTAGGAGATTTTGGAGCATAAATTATGATGGTATAGTGAGGCCCCTTAATGGAAAGTATGGTACGATTGTGAGACTGGGAGAAGATAATAGGATTCTATGACAGAGAATAGTGTGATGTTCACGCAGGTGTTTTAAAGGGTAAGGAGAAAATTTAGATTGGTAATGACAAGGCATTAAAAATTAAAGTGCTTGAATAACTTCATAGAGCCAGATGAAATGCAGCCACCAATACTAAAGAAAATAAGGATAGAAGTCTTATTTTTCACAGCTTATGCAGGGGTAGTAAAGAAACCTTGACTGTTTTCTCATGTTTCAATTAAAAAAAAGTCACGATTCTAATATTTCAAGACCAGGAATACATTGGAGTAGAATTTGTAGTCTAGCAATCACTAACTCCCAAAAAAGAGCATGTTAGAGGCTCCTGGGAGGCACTTTTGATTTAACGTTCCCAAATGTTTATTTCTCTTACCTACTTGGGTTCATTCCCTATTACTAGATCCTCCTTGTTGGGCTACATGTATACTGGGTTAGAAAGTAGCCCCGTATATAGTATGGGAACTAAATTCCTTTATCACCGCTACCTCCCTTTTTTGGGAAATTGATTATAGGAAGGTTGAAACCCCATGATTACTACTCTTGGGGGTGATCTTGCCAAAAAATTCTAAGTGTGAAAACCGGAGAGAATCAAGCCCAATTTTCGGGCGAGCTCTCATACACGATATTATGCTACTTAACAGGCAAAGCATGACTCATGCCAGTAGGGGGAGTGGATGGAATCTATTTGCACTGGGAAGCCACCAGCTGATAGCTAATGAGCGCTACTGTGCAAGCACAGATCTTTACAAAACTACGCACAGTTGATGCATTGGGAGATCGCTCAGTTCCCCACTCTCCAGAGATCCACCTCCACTGTCCTGATTGTAGTGGGCAGTGCCAAGTTACCTGGCACAACACTCCACCAAACCAACTGCAGTGGGCAGTGCCAAGGTGTCCAGAATCATACCCCCAACATCCCAATTGCAGTAGGCAGTGACAAGATGCCCAGTAGGTAGTGCTAGGCACTGGACACTTAGATCACCCAGGGAGCCTCAATGGCCTTCAGTCCCACCCATGAGGCCATCACGTCTGGTCCCCATTGCTACGGACCATTCATAACTTTCGTGGTGAGGATCGCCACCAGCCAGGCCATTAATGCAAGGAGCCTGGACCTTTATGTCCAGGCTCACGAATACTATTTAAATTCTGATTTAAATATAATAATCAGTCTCATGCCTGGAGACCAATTACACAGGCTTCACAGTGCCAGCAGAATCACGAGAGGCGAAAAACTAGAGGCAAACTTGGTTTTTTGCCTTTCTCATCACTTTACCAGCTCAAATGACCAGCAGGATAAGTCAATAAGATCACCTCCTTGGTGTTTCTCTTGTTTTTTTAATTTTTTTTTAAACCAATTTCATCCTCCACCTCATTTTGTTAGTAGATGACCCCTATTAATGTAATTGACCACACGGATTCAGATTCTGTTCAACTAATGGTTGAATCACTTCCTTCTAATGCATTTTGTAATCTCATACATATACACAGCTGTTCTATCTCCCCTTTTTCTTTCTCTATCTTCTAAACATGTTACTCTCTGCAGTACTTAGCTTCCAGTCCTGATTTTTCTTTGGCCATGTAATATCTACTATAATGTGGTTCCTCGCGACACATCATTACTTGCATTTCCCCTCTTTAAATACAGATGCTGAACAGAAACTCCTTGATTCTGTAGAAATGAGCTTGAAGGTGGGACTGGAAGCAAATTTGGAAATAAATGCAGATGTCATGTCGGTGCCTGATGTATTCTCACCTCCAGGTGATCTTGACAGAAACAGGTCATCAATGACAGTGGTTACCCATCTGACAGTGGCAGCTAGCTAATTTGAACATTTAAGTGTTTACTTAGAGGAGATGATGGCCTAGTGGTATTAGCACTAGACTATTAATCCAGAAACTCAAATAACATTCTGAAGACCTGGGTTCAAATCCTACCATAGCAAATGGTAGTATTTGAATTCAACAAAATATCTGGAATTAAGAATTTTCTGATGACCGTCAAACCATTGTTGATTCTCAGAAAAACCTATCTGGTTCACTGATGTCCCTTAAGGTTGCAAATCCCTTTAGGGAAGGGAATCTGCCATCTTTATCTGATCTGGCTTACGTGTAACTCCAGATCCACAGCAATGTGTTTGACTCTCAACTTTTCTTGGGTAATTAGGGACAGGCAATAAACGTTGGCCAGCTGGTGACGCACATGTCCCATGACAGAATATATAAAAAAAATTGCACAGGGTGGAGACAGCCCAGGATCTCCTCAGTAATTGTTAGCCCCATCCTGCTGAGGGCAAAGCCTGGCAGATGCCTGGAAATAATTTGGAGTCATCTCCACCACCACAATCTGGCCTCTGAAACCTACTCTCTGCCACTATCAGAGCTACTTCTATCATTGGGCCACTGTCGTGGCCGCAAATACCTTTTAAAATTTCAACCATCTTTCTCTTACTCAGCTGCTTGCCAAAGCAGTGCCCACCTCTCTGGGTGAGGATGCTGGCTGAACAATGCTGTTCCTTAACTGGATAGTGCTTGCAGAGGCAATGTCTTAAAAGCCACAGTATAATGCAAGTGTGAAACCAAACATTGCTGTACAACACAATTCACTTTTAATAGTGAATGCTTTATTTTTAACCATTTACTTACACACCTATTCCATAACAAAATAACACAAGGCCCTCGGAGTGCATTTGCTAACCGTGTGCTTATTCCTAACAGGGACTACCAAAAGTTTAGCTAATAGTAACCAAAATCCATTCATGTCAATAACAGGAAGAAAATATCCATTCAGGAAATATATGTAAATACAAAGAAACAACACAGGACTTTACCAAATAACAAGAGGATGGAAGAAAATAAATATTGCTCAGTGGAGAAAGCAGTACATGCAATTGATAGCTTCCCAAGTCTAACACTGTAAATACAGTTAATGAAATGCTTTAGAGTACATTTTAAGAGGTTGCTTGGCAACAACTTTCACACGTTCATTGTATATCTCTCATTAGATACAAGGTCATACCAGAAGATATTAAATACAATTGTGTGATTTTTCTCCAGAGTTATATACGTTTCCATAATTACTCAAGTGGACAAGGATGGGAACTTGGTCTACGTCCCATTCTACTATTGGCCATCAGGAAATTTGGCTTGATTTCCTCCAGGTATCAGGGGTTGAATTTTACCAGCCTTCCAGGAACAGGCTAGGAGTCAAAGGTAAGATGAAAAGGCAAAGCAAGAGCAGGAGTGTTTGTCTGACACTGTGAATTTTATCAGCGGTGGGGACAGTGGAGGACGGCCGTCCAACTAAAAAGTCTGTTCAGGATCCTTCCTGCTGCTGCTGGTATTGTACCTTCATTGGTTGCATGCATGGCACACAACGTGGTAAAGGCTGGCAGCCTGCTTTTGGGCTGAGTGTGGCCTCAAGAACAGGGAGCACATTGTGGCTCACAGAAGAACCGCCTCCTGCCATCGCTAAGGGCTGCTTTCATGGAAGAAACTGCACCCTGCCCTCACTAGACCCAACAGGCAGGGCTTTGATGACCTCCAAGCTCATTTACCTTGTGGGGAGATCAATATCCATTTTTTTTTTACAGTCACAGTCCCAGCAATGGCCTCCCCTCCTGGTGGTGCTGCTGAGACAGAGAAACTGCCTGCCTTCCAATTGGCCAGTAACTCTTGGGCCTTGGCTCCCATTTTCTTTTAAAGAGACAGAAGCCCAAAGCCAGCCAGTTAATTGCCTGAGCACACAAAAGCATAAGTGGAATAGTCTGAACAGCCAAGCATGGGAACCCAGTTTTCTGGCCTGTCAAAAGGACACTTCCTGCATCAATCAAATGTAGCCTGAGGAGTGCCCATTCAAAATGAATAATCTACTAAAATAATAAAGATAGAAATAAATCATTGTTTTTTTTAAACCACAGTCACCTTAACAACATTGCGCAGTGCGGGTGGCATGGTGATACAGTGGTAAGCACTGCTGCCTCAGTGCCACAGACCCGGTTCAATTCTAGCCTCCGGTCACTGTCTGCATGGAAATTGCACCCTGTGTCTGCGTGGGTTTTCTCTGGGTGCTTTAGACTCCCCCACCACAGTCCAAAGATGTGCAGGTTAGGTTGATTGGCCATGCTAAATTGCCTCTTAGTGTCAGGGCAATTAGCAGGGTAGATACGTGGGGTTACAAGGAAAGGGCCTAGGTGAGATTGTTGTCAGTGCAGACTCAATGGACCGAATCTCCTACTTCTGCACGGTAAGGATTCTAAGAGAACAAGAGTCCAACGTTAATTAATGTTGGCGGAATTGCATAAAAATTTAAGATCAACGATCCAGATGTTTGACCAGTTTCTATTCAAAGAAGTAAATCTACCCATTAGTAAATTCTGCAATTTCAACAAAAGATTTTTTTGCATTGTGGATCATGTGGACAATCCAATCATGTCATACCTCTGCCAGCTTGTTGCAGGATGAGAGGATTTCAGCCATGGTTTTTCTAGGCTTATATAACCATAGCCACTTTTATTTTTGTTTAGTTGGTGTTAGGTCTTTACTGTGGTGCAGCCATCTCAATCCCCAGGAACGCTGCACTTTCCAGTAATTCCAAAAATCCATTTGCCAGCTTTACTAAAAGGTGAAGCAGCAAGACGTACCCCACACAGGGGAGAGTGCAGTGTAAAAATTTCCAGCTTGCTATCAACCACCCCGTCCCCAACATGTTCAAATATGTAAAGCCATAAAGGAAACGCAGCATATGAAGTGATTAATTTGCGATCAGGAAAGTCTTAATGGAATTTATTGATACTGAATTCAAAAATATTCAGCAAAGCATATATTTGGACGATTCTATGCAAATCAAAATAATTTTGAATTCATGCTGCAGTTTGCCAGGCTTCGAAGGACTGAAACAGTGAAAGTGATCTTCTGTAACCTTAATATTTATGTTAAACCATGAACTTTCAAAAAGAACTATATTGCTGGGAGGGGCAAAATAATGAGGTAGGTTTTTATTCAGCATCCGATATTTATGATTTGCCAATCCTCTGTCTTTTTTGAAAGAATTAGAATGCATTTATGAAATTCAACTAACTTCATATCTGTTAAAGATCTGTCAAAGAGGAATTGTGCATGGATCATTTCATTTTGTTTTATAAGTCCTTTGACAAGTTGCAGCTGGGATTTGATATTCATACTGCAGTTTCAGGATATGCTCTCAGCTAAAACTGTTGTTTATAAATCATTCCCTCTCACTCTCAGCCAGAATTCTTCAGCTGTTCAGACCGGTGGGATTTTCTCGTCCCGCTGATGGACACAGAGTCAATGGGAAATCCCACTGATAATGGTGGGAGCTGGTGAATAGCATGTGATCTCCCGCCATGAGTAAAATGCCACAGGGTGGCCAGAGAATCACCGCCCCACTCCCCAACAGAACCAGATGAATCCAAATGGATTTTCACATAGTCCTGTCGGTGAAACAACTAACGTGGTTACCTCATTGCCAAACTCTTAAAACACAACAAGAAAAACAGGCTACAGACCCATGATACCAGCACTGAATTTCTATGTACATGAAGGGACAGTGGGGGTGATCCCAAGCTCACACTTTCCATCTGCGGAAATGGTGGCAGGGGCTCAAGACCGGTGAAACCCGGAAATTGCGAATCTCACCAGTGATTTACAATCTCTGATTCTTGCCATTCCTCGCCAGCGATGTAATCAAGTTCACACACATAATGAATGAGAGATTTTTGGTAAAGTTCCACCCTAGATATCTATGAGGAAAAGAATCAATTCATCTTGGGTCTTTCAGTTAAGACATTAAGGATGTATTCCTTCACAAGAAGTTCAGTGTTTTTTCTTAATTTCCTACCATTTTACTCACCAATTTTCTTGAAAGCAAGATCAGTAAAATACATTTTGAAATCACAGCACTGACACAAACTGCTATTTTCTTCTATGCAGACTATCAGTACTGGAAGGAAAGTGGGGGTCCCCAATGAGTATTCACACCATTTTCTCTGATATTCGTCCACAATTACAAGAAGTGTTGGATATTCCTGTCACAACCCAGTTTTGCTGATTTAACCATGCAGAATTCTTCATTTGTACCACAGAAGAATTTTTGAATGTGTTTATACAGGAAAATACAAGAAATTATTTAATATTCAGGTGCACTATATATTAGCAATGTTTTCTAAATGATTTGTTCAGCTTTTGATTTGTACTTGACAATGGTTGATATTAACCACTCTGATATTTTAATATTTGAACTGCATAGTAATCTATTATCACCCCTCTCCTCAAAAAAAACCCAACCCTTGTGAACTACAGTTCAATTTCATTTTCTCTCCGTAAGTCCTTGAACATGTTGTCACCTCCCAAAACCATATTGCCATTTTCCTGAAGTTCATGTTTTTGTCTCTCCAATCAGGCTTCTGCGCCTGTCACAGTATTGAAATAGCTCTTATCAAAGTCACAAATAACATCCCATATGACTGTGACAATGACAATGTATTCCTCCTCATCTTTCTAGATCTGTCTGCAGCTTTGGACACAGCTGACCACACATTGTCTTCCGATGCCTCTCCACCTCACATAAAGGGGCTATGCCTACTTAGTCCCATTCTCATCCATCTAAATGCAGCCAAAGAATGACCTGCAAACCTTCTGCTCCCACATCATTCCCTCTGATGTCCCTGAATGATCTACGCTAAACTCACCTTTCTTCTCAGTTATCCCCTGAACTCAGCAGCATCATCTAAAAACACAGAATAAGACTGTAACTCAATCAAAACTCAGCAACTTACACCAGTAAAATCAAGCCTAAGTTCAGTTTTCACATGTACACTGATAATATCCAGTTCTATCTCACCATTACCTCAACTGCTTCCACCATAGACCCTATATTGTCACACTGTTTGTTCAACATCCAGTCCTGGGTGAACAGAAATTTCTGGCAACTAAATCTCTGGAAAACAGATCTTCAGAATCAGCTCCCTAGCAACCAACTCCATTCTTCTTCCTGCAAGCGTCTGAGGCTGCACTGGACTGTTTATAAACTTGGGTGTTCTGTTGGATTAGATTTTGATTGTATGATTGCGCAAACAATAAGATTGTCTGTTACCTGTGTCCGACATCACACCTGCCACAGATCATCTGTTGCTAAAACCATCATCCACACGAGTGTTACCTCTAGGCTTTATTAGTCTATTGCAGTCATAGTCTGTCTCCCACCATCTACCCTCATAAACCTGAATTCATTCAGACCTCTGCTTTTCATGTCCAAATTCCCACCAAGTCCTCTTCACCCATCACCCAGATCACATTCGCCCCTGCTCAAGTGGAATCTCAGTTTTAAAATGATCATCCTTATTTTCAAATCTCTCTGTGCCCCCATTCTTTCTACCTCTGTAACCTCCATCACCCAGAGTATGGTTTACATCACTTCCCGGCCTGCTGAGTGCATATGCCTGACGGGTGAAAAATTAAGGCCTGTATCTACTTACTAAAAAGTAGAAAAATTACAATATGAATCCATATGCACTACCGGATATTCAATCTTGAATATTATTTGATACTGTAGGAACTCAAGGAATGCAAAGTACGTATAACTTCAGCCAAATCTTCTTGTTAAGTAAACAAAAAATTGTTTTATTTATAATGAGATAGATAAGTGTCATTTTGTCTCTCTCAGCTAATAACACTTTTGTGATCAACAAAGAAAGTAAAATGCTGCATTCTCAAATTACCAATGGGATAAAGCTTGGATCGACTGAGGCATGGTGCAGCATAACAATAAAACACAACATCCAATTACTTCAAATTTTTTATTCTGTTGTAATCTCACAACCACATTTTCCTAAGGCAAAAGAGCCCACTACCTGGTTGGGTGCACTACAGACCCACAAATTATATTTTATCATATAACATTACCTTTAATAGGGGGATACAAGGGCAATGAGGATCAACTCTCAGGAATAATGTTGCTCATTTTGTTTTTTCCCCTGTAGCACAGGTGCTGCCAGATAAGAAAAGATGGTAGCCCAGGTATCTGGGGCCTCTGCCTTAACCAGCTGTATGCCCTTTCCCCATTCAAATCACACCAAACATCTGTTTTAGGCCTTTGCCAGAAACAAAGCAAAACCTAAATGGAGCATGTACCATGTAGCATTACAATTTACAAATATCTGCTTGGTAGCACTCTCACACCTCTGTATCTGAAGGTTGTGTGTTCAAACATTACTCTGATCTCAGAATGTATAACCCATGCTGGAACCCGAAACTGGAGGGATTACTGAGGGTTTGTTAAGACTGAATCCCCAGGTGGCTATAGAAATTACCACGAAACCAAAATGCAAGAAAATTTCCTACTGCACTGGCCCAAAATTATCCATCATTGCAAAAGCTGATTAACTGATAAATTATCTCTATCATTTATGACACTTTACAGTGTGAAGATTGGCCTGCAGTATCTGCTTATGTAATAACAGAGGCAACAATTCAAAAGCACATTAAATGTGAAATGTTTCGGGGCATCGTGAGGAAATAAAGTGAACAACACCAACACTTATTCATTTCTCTGTGGATCTGTGTATGGTTACAGGAGCTGCGCTTGAGTGAGCAACATCACTTTCAATGGTAACAGTAATTAAATTCAATTGATGGCATTTGCGCCCTTTTTTGAGGCGTCTTAGCAATCTCCTGTGTTGGGATAATACTTTGAGATCACTAACAGTTGATATGGTCCATGAAGTGGAGATGCCAGTGTTGGACTGGGGTAAATACTGCAAGAAGTCTGACAACACCAGGTTTAAGTCCAACCAATTTATTTGATAGTAAACTCACAAGCTTTCGGGGTTTCTCCCTTTGTCAGGTGAATGGAGAGTTCTGGCCTCAGACAGAGCATATAACAGCACAGACAGTTTACAGATTACAGATTAGAATGCGAATCTTTACAACTAACCTGTTATTCAAATCTTGAAGATACCAACAATATGAATGAAAAGAGCATTAAGCACAGGTTAAAGGGATGTGTCTGCATTTAGTCCATATCCATCTTATCCATGTAACTATCTAAATGCTTCTTAAAAGACAATATTGTACCCACTCTATTACTACCTCTGACAACTTGTTCCAGACACTCGCCAACTTGTGTGTGAAAAAATTGCTCCTCTGGACATTTTTGTACCTCTCCCCTCTCACCTTAAATTTACACTCCAGACAGTACAGTAAGTGAGGTTTTGCAAAACCAGGCAAGTCATGGGGATTACAGGTAGTGTGACATGAACCCAAAATCTCTGTTGAGACCGTCTTCATGTGTGCGGAGCTTGGCTATCAGCCTCTGCTCGGCGACTCTGCGCTGTTGTGTGTCATGAAGGCTACCTTGGAGCATGCTTACCCGAAGGTTACAGGCCAAATATCTGTGACCCTGAAGTGTTCGCCAACAGGAAGGGAACAGTCTTGCCTGGTGATTGTCGAGCAATGTTCATTCGTCCATTGTCGTACCGTTGTAGTAGTCTCAACAGGGATCTTGAGCTCATGTCGCACTATCTGCTGCCTGGGTTTGCAAAACCTCACTCACTGTACTGTCTGGAGACAATACACATCTCTTTAACCTATGCTTAATGCTCTTTCCATTCATATTGTCACATCTTTAAGACTTGAATAGTAGGTTAGTTGTAAAGACTCGCATTCTAATCAGTAATCTGTAAAGTGTGCTGTTATATGCTCTGTCTGAGGCCAGAACTCTCCATTCATCTGACAAAGGGAGAAACCCTGAAAACCTGAGAGTTTACTATCAAATAAATCAGTTAGACTTAAATCTGGTATTATCAGACTTCTTACTGTGATGGCCCATGAATGGCAGGATGGCTCAGCGACACAGTGGTTAGCACTGCCATCTCACAGTGTCAGGAACCCAGGTTCAATCCCACTTTTTGGTCAGGTTTGCAAGCTCTCGCCATGTCTGCATAGGATTCTTCTGGGTGCTCTGGTTTCCTCCCATGCTCCAAAGATAAAGGATAGGGTTGATTGGCTGTGCTAAATTGCCCCTTTGTGTCAGGGGGATTAGCAGGATAAATGTATAGAGTTATTGGGATAGAGCCTGGGTGGGATTGTTGTCAGTGCAGACTTCAATGGGCCAAATGCCTTCTGCACTGTAGGAATTTTATGATATTTCGTAAGTTTCAAAAATCAATAATACTGTTCTTCCTTCTTGTAAGTCCAACCCATCTAACAAACTAAATAAGTTTACATTGTGTGGATTCTGTCTCCTGGACTTGGATTAGGACAATCAGTGATCCATCCACGGCTTTTGGGTCTGCATTGAGGCATTGTCACCAGTGCCTGGCTGAAGAACTAATGGGAGCCAGCATTCATAGTCGGATCCAAAAAACAATGCTTTGTGTTGTTGCCTAGCAGCTTTATTGCAGACATGTTTAACTCACTATTCAACTCTTTATAATCTAGTTAAGTGCCCGATTATTGCCTTAGGGTCTGGCTAATTAGCTAGCTAATTAAGCAGTAGGTCATTAATCCTTCCATTTACACTTTTTTTTGGCAAAGGCCATGCACATATATTGTATGCAATTTTAGTGTCCTTATCTGTGGAAGGGTGTCCTTGGCACAGAGGAAGCACAACGAAAGCTTACCAGGCTGATTCCTGGGATGGTAGATCCATCATTTGAGGAGTGACTAAGTCGATTAGGATTATAGTCGTTGGAGTTTAGGAGAGTGAGAGGGATCTCATGGAAATTTATAAAATTCTAACATGATTAGATAGGGTAGATTCAGAAAGTATGTTCTCAATGATGGGGAAGTCGAGAACTAGGGATCATAGTCTCAGGATAAGGGGCAAACCTTTTAGAACTGAAATGAGAAATTTCTTCATCCAGAGAATAGTAATTGTGTGGAATTCACTACCACGTGAAGTAGCTGAGGTCAAAACATTGAGATATTTCAAGAAGGAAATATGAATAGAGCTATGGGGTTAAAGAGATCAAGCTATATTGGTGGGGGGGGGGGAAGGATCAGGATATTGGATTTGATAATCAGTCCTAATCAAAACAAATGGGCAGAGCAGATTCGAAAGGCCAAACTGCCTACTCTTGCTTCTATTTTCTATAAAGTTCTACAAATAATTGAAGTATTAAAATAAGAACTGCAGCAGAGTCGATTCTGCCACTAGGCAAATATCTGGGCTTAACATCATAGCCCAGACACAAAGAGAACACTAAAAACTGAGTAGGCGAGATTTATTTCAAGTCCAGTATTTGATTGAATGGACAGGAATTCAATGTGGCTCTTCAAAAGCGAGTGGGTGCTCCTGCTGACTAATTTGTTTCCTATATACAATTGGTGACCATAGGTAACTTTGCCTGTGCCTTCTCCAAAATATAAGGTTGACACAGAAGAGTTCTCAGTCAGTCCAAACCTGTTTCTGTGATTCATAGGCCAGACCTTGAGAGCCCACTGCTGGTCAATGCGTGAATGGTACTAACGCAACAGCAAAATATTGTAAAGAACAGAAATCTGAAGTGAACGCAGAAATGCTAGAAATAGCCAGCAGATCATGCAGCATCGCTGTAAACTGAAACACAGTTAACAGGTGGAGTTATATCTAAACAGAGCCATTCAGGAACCCACTGTTTTAACAGTGGGCTTTGCCATGGTTCTTTTATTCAACCACAACGTGAGCTTCCCAGCTTCCAGACCAATCACAAAGGTCAGATTTGATGACAACCCATATCTGTCAAAGGAAAGATTTCAATTTAATTGTGATAGGGGTCTTGCCATGTGCAGCAGCTATATAGAACCGGGTTTTGCTAACCTGATGCCAAACAATTCTCACCAGCTGTCACTTTCACCAGCACAGAAAATATGGCTGTTATGATCCAACTTGCACACAAATTGCCATCAGGACTGTCCATCCCAATCTTGCATTTCACTGAGTTGTCGATTACCTGAAGCCTGTGTGGACCATACAAGATCGGATGGATGATGAACCATGGAGGAAGGCTGTTCTAGTGGTAGGTAAGTTTAAAAGTTATTGCCAACTTCACATGTCATAATTTGATGCTGTAGTTTAAGTATCTTTGTTGAGAAGGACTTGTTCGTAAGAGATAAATGACCATTTAATTGACCAGCATTGTAAACATGTTCAGATGCTTTAGAGTACGTTATGCAACAGAAAATGCATTTAACAGTATTGAGAGTCAGATTTGAATGTATCAGTTAGACCCTGTGCTTTGATCTTTACAGTGACTGACAGCCCAGCCATCTCTTGGATCTTTGGAATAACCGAAAAATGGCTGATTCCTTTGATATTATTTCAAAATCAGTTGAGCATTTACAGCAGTGAAACAGATAGCCGTCTGTCATCAAAGCCTTGAGCATATTAGGTGAGGTTAGTTTATTTGCTTGTAAGCCCATTTCCAAAGGATTACCTCCAGTCAGGTCAGCTCAGCTGCTCAGTCCTGAGTTCTCCATTATCCCCTTCTTTTGTTACTTCAGCTTTCTTTACAAATTGATTTGCAGTTATTAGATATTTGGCTATCTATTCTACAACTTCAAAGTCTCTAATATATTCAGCTCTGGATATTTCATTGATGGAGTTGTGAAATGGAATCTCATTAGATGAAGGGTCATCCAGGCTTGAAACGTTGGCTCTATTCTTTTTTCACAGTTGCTGTCAAACCTGCTGAGATCTTCCAGCATTTTCTGTTTCAGATTCCAGCAGCCACAATATTTTGCTTTTATCTCATTATGAATATTTGACTAAGCACTAAACCCCATTACTGGAGTCAGCTTGGCAAGGGTTGTTGATACAGCTGTCAAGGAGACTAACAGCTTTGTTTTGATTGACAGTTTTATGAATTCCTCAGATTATGTTTATTTGAAAATAATTTTGAATAGTTATCCCCAAACAATAGGGAGATAAATAGCCAAATTCTATTTTTAATTATGTTTATTGGAGGGGGATCAATGGTCAGCATTATAGGGGAAGAGTTTTCCAAAAATTATTATGGCATTTTCTGTGTCCATCTGACTAGGCAGGGAAGACCTCAGTTTGAAGTACTATTCAAATGATGACACTTCTAACATGTAGCACTCCCTCATTACTGCACTGAGGGTTCAGTCTTGATTTGGTACTCAGGATAGGGTTAGAACCGGTTATTTTCTCGGTTAGAATCATTTTATCACTGATGCAAGACTGGGCACCGTAAGCAATGAAGTTGTTTGCTTCATGATTACATAAATTCTTAAAAATTGCCGAAAGAATGGGTCCAGCTTTAAACACTGAGCAATCAGCATGCAGGCAGTTAATAAATATCACTGAAAACAAAGATGGAGTAATGGTAAATCATTATTCCCTGCAACAAGTTAAATATAAACAGCTCCAGTACTGCTCCAAAAAGTAACTGTCAAGTTTTTTTTTAAAAAGAGTCTTGGATTTATCTAGTGCCTTTCATGACCTCAGGGTGTCCCAAGGCACTTTAGTCCAGTGACTACATTTCAAAAGTGCTTCATTGGCTGTAATGTGGCTGTGTTGTAATTAATCAAGCAGAACATGTACTTAACATGTATTGATTGCTTTTGGTGGAACGGTGATTTTCTTATTGACTGTTCCTCTGCCAAAAAACTGACAAATTATTTCACATTTCAGTGACAAAACACCAGGTCACAGCAACCGTGCCATGACAATCACCAAGTACATCTCAGACGGGTTGAGATGAATGACAGGAGAAAGGAAGAATCAAAAGATGAAGATTTCTTCAAAATGTGAATGTATTGCTTTGACAGTAACCAGAAATAGATGGGAGTTTGATGGATTATGCTCACTAAATCAGTATTGTCTGGAAGTTGTCCCTCGCACCAACACAACTGTTGCTGTAATTATGATGGATTTTCACTGCTTGGATTGTAAATTGGAGTGGTTTGCAAATCATTTGCGTTCGGCTTCCACTGGAGTACACAGATTGTTTTAACCAATAATGCAAATTGCTCCATTTACAACTCAGCATCTGTGCTAACAAAACCAATTTGAAAAGTCAGTCCAAGTGTTTAGAAGACCTAACAAGAGCAGAGAGAATAGAAGTTTTATATAACTCAGATAAAAATAATCTGTATTCCCAAATATACCCAGCAATAGGAGACGGGTTTAGTTGTGCATGGGGAGTGAAATCTTTTCAAAGTGACGCTGGGGCAGGATCCTGATTTCTTCCTGGTTTCACTTAATGCTAATTTGCAGGCAAATGTAGAAACTGGTTGGAACTGTCTGGAAGGTAAGTGAATAATGCTACAGGTAATAAAGTGTCTCTTTAGCCCTGCAATTTGGCTTTAACAGACAACAGAACTATTTCCGTAAAGCTCAACAGGATCATTGAGGAGTGAATACACAACATGGAACATTTCTTCAAACTAACTTACAGGCTGGGGAGAAAAAAGCAAAATACTACGAATGCTGGAATCTGAAACAAAAGCAGAAAATGCTGGAAAATCTCAACAGATGCCGTGTGGGCGGCATGGTAGCACATTGGTTAGCACTGCTGCTTCACAGGTCCAGGGACCTGGGTTCAATTCCCGCCTTGGGTCACTGCCTGTGTGGAGTTTGCACATTCTCCTCATGTCTGAGTAGGTTTCCTCTGGGTGCTCTGGTTTCCTCCCACAGTCCAAGGATGTGAGGGTTAGGTTCATTGGCCATACTAAAATTGTCCCTTAATGTCCTGCGATGCGTAGGTTAGAGGGATTAGCGAATAAATATGTAGGGATACGTAGGTAAGGCCAGGGTGGGATTGTGGTTGGTGCAGACTCGATGGGCCAGATGGCCTCTTCTGCACTGTAGAGTTTTTATAGGCTCTGTGATCTGACAGCATATATGGAGAGAACAGAACCAATGAAGGGTCATCCAGAGTTGAAACGTTGGCTCTGTTTTCTCCCCACAGATGCTGCCAGACCAACTGAGATTTTCCAGCACTTTGTTTTTGTTACAGGCTGGGAAGCTTTTACTGTGATATTGTGGAGCTCTAGCCATGGTGAAAGGCTGCAGCTTGCAGCACTCCTTCTCAGAAAGCATTTTCACTGGTTGGCAGTGTGGAGTCTCATTCCTTTACACTTCAATTGTTGTTGGAAATTTAAAACATTTTATTTTTCATCACTTGGGAGCATACCCCCAAATAATGAGATGGAACAACGGGGGCAGGGGATATGGTGCAATTTGAGAGTTAGTCCCTTGAGGTTGCACAAATGGATGAATTAGTGCTGGAGGACCATTTTGAAAATAGTGACCATAATATAATTAGATTTAGCATCAATGTGGAATAGGACAAAGATAAAACAGGAGTAAAAGCTCCGAACCGGGGAAAAGACAAATTTTACAAAGTTGAGAGATGAACTGGCAAAAGTGGACTGGATACAGGTCCTGGAAAGGAAAACAATATCAAATCAGTAGAAGGCATTCAGAAGTGTCATTCCACAGGCACAGTGTAAACAGGTCACCACAAAGAAAAAAGCTGGTACTGCCCATTGGCTATCCAGACATACACAGAAGAAGAAAGCTTATGACAATTATAACAAGTTCAAAACTTAGAAAGTACAGAACTGAAGCAAAAAAAAAAAAAGGAAATAAGGAAAGCCGAGAAGATATGAAAAAGTATTGGCAGGTAAGATCAAAGAAAACCCGAAGATGTTTCTCCAGTACATTAAGAGAATAACTGAGGAAAGAGTAGAGACGATCAAGGATTTACAAGCTAACTTATCCAGAAAATGTGGTTAGAGCTCTTAATGAGCACTTTGTCTCTGTTGAGACCAAAGAGGTGGATGTTGCAGACATCCTAGTTAAAAGAGGAATGCAAAATATTAAACAAACACAATGGGACAAGGTATTGAAAGGACTGACGTCCTTGAAGGTGATTAAAATCACCAGCGCTGGATAAATTGCATTCCAGGCTGTTAATAGAAACCAGGGAGGAAATAAGAAATGCTCGTAGTATCATTTTCCAATCCTCACTAGATACAGATGAGATGCCTGTGAACATTGTACCATTACTTAAGAAGTGCACAGAATAAGCCAAAAAATTATAGGTCAGTCAGTCTGACCAGTGGTGACAAATTATTGGAAATAATTCTGAGACACAGGACAGACTGTCACTTAGGAAGACACAGATTGAACAGGAAGAACCAGCATGATTTTATTTGGGGAAGGTCATGCTTTATTAACTTAATCAGATTTTTGAGGAAGTAACAAGGAGGATTAATGAGGGTAGCACAGTGGATGTTGTCTACATAGATTTTAGTAAGACATTGACTTGGCAGACTAGACAGTTAAGTGAAATCACATGAGTAAGAGCAGAAAGTGGTGAATTGGATCCAAAATAGGATCAATGATATGAAACAAAGATTAGCAGTCAATAAGTGCTTTTGCGAATGAGAAATGGTTTGCAGTGGGCTCCATGTTGGGATCTAGTCTGTATAAGTTAATGTCATAAATGTATGAGGCATGATTAGAGAATTTGCAGAATGCACCAAAATTTGCTGTATAGTTTGATTTGCTTATTAGTAACATGCATTATATAGCAAAAAGTATTGTTTCTTGCACGCTATACAGACAAAGCATCCCATATAGAGAGAAGGAAAAGAGAGTGCAGAATGTAGCGTTACAGTCATAGCTAAGATATAGAGAAAAATCAATTTAATGTGAGGTAGATGCATTCAAAAATCTGATGGCAGTAGGGAAGAAGCTGCTTAAGTCAGTTAATATGTGATTTCACAATTTTGCATCCTTTTCTTGATGGAAGATGGTGGAAGAGAGTATGTCCAGGTGTGTGGAGCCCTTGATAATACTGGCTGCTTTTTGAGACAATGGGAAATTGACAGTGAAGGAAGCTTTTCAAAAATAGTTGTAAGTCAGCAAATAGAGGGAGGCAAGAAATCAGGAAAGTTATCATGATCAGGATGTGATATTGAGCTAATTGTTGGGCCTGCAGGCTGCACTTCACCCTAAGGCCTGGAAAGAAATGGCTAGTGAGATAGTTAATACTATTGATTTTAATTTTCAAAAATTCCTTCAACTTGGGGAAGGTTCCATTCGATTGGAAGATAGCAAATGTTTTTCATAAAGACAAGGAGACAAAAAGCAGGAAACTACAGGCCACTTAGACTAACATCCGTCATAGGGGAAATGTTAGAAGCTATTGTTACAGATGTTACAGCAAGGCTCTGAGAAAAAAAATTAAGGCAATCAGGCAGAGTCAACATGGTTGTGTGAAAGAAAAATTATGTTTAAACAAGTTATTAGAAATCTTTGAAAGTGCCACATATTCTGTGGATAAAGGCGAACCAGTGGATGCAGTACCTTTAGATTTCTGGAAGATGTGGTGCCATATCAAAGATTATGGCAGAGAATAAAAGCTCATAGTGTAGGGGTGATGTATTGACAGTGTACTGAAAATTTACAAGCTAACAGGAAACAGAGTTAGCATCAGTGGGTCTTTTTCTCATTGACAGAATGTGACGTGCCACAGGGATCAGTGCTGGGGCTTCAACTTTTTACAATTCATAGAAATGACTTGAATGAAGGAACGGAAGGCATGGTTGCTAAATTTGCTGATGACACAAAGACAAATGTGAAAGTAAATCGTGAAGAGAAAATAAAAAGGGTTCAAAAGGACACAGATAGGTTAGGTTAAGTGGCAAAAATCTGACAAATGGAATTTATGTGGGGAAATTGAAACTGTCCACTTTGGCAGGAAGAGTGAAAAAGCTTATTATCTAAATGGTGAGAGATTGAAGAGCTTGGAGGGGCAGAGGGATTCGCATATCCTCGTGCGAGAATTACAAAAAGCTAGTTTACAGGTATAATATGTAATTAGGAAAGCAAATAAAATGTCACTGTTTGTGAGAGGAATTGATTATAAAAGTAGAAAGAATATGCTTCAGTTGTATAGAGCATTTGGGAGACCACATCAGGAATGGTGTTTACAGTACTGGTCTCCTTATTTAAAGAAAGATGTAAATGCACGAGAAACAATTCAGGGAAGGTTCATTGGGCTGATACCAGAAAAGAGAGTTGTCTTATCAGGAAAGGCTGGAGAGCTTAGGTTTGCATCCCTAGAGTTTAGAAGAGTAAGAGGCAACTTGGTCAAAACCTTTAGGATTGTGACGGATATTGACAGGGTGGATGCAGAGAAGATATTCGTCAGAGAATCTAGAACTACAGACCACTGTTCAAAAATATGGAATCACTCATTTAGATGGAAACGTGAGAAAAAATTCTCTGAAAGGGACGAGTCACTGGAGCATTCTTCCTCAAAAGGAAGTGGAAGCAGAAACTGTGATATATTTTTAAGGCAGAGCTAGATAGATTCTTGATTATCAAGGGGGTGAAAGGTTATTGGGAGTAGGCAGGCTTGCTCTACTCATTCTCCTTATTCATATATCAGATTAAAGGTGTAACATTCATAAAGTAAATGAATTGATAACACATTGAAGCAAACAAAAAGATTTGATAGCCATTTCAGAGATGAGGCTGTAGGATGACAAGGATTGGGTCATAAATATTGGGGCAAGTGTGTCACTCAAAAGAATAGGAAGTCAACTAAAGGAGGATGGGTACTCTTTAATCAAGGATGCATTGGTACAATAGCTGGAGATGACTTTGGTTCAGGAGACAAGGATGTAGAATCAATTTGGTTAGAGTTGAGGAATAATAGGGGAAAGAATTCACAAGTGGCAGTTGTTCACAGACCCTCTAAGTAACTTGTGGACCTACTGTACTTAGATTGCCACATAAAAGGTTATTGCAGAAAAATAAAAGTTTATGGTGTTGGGGTAATACACTAGCATAGATAGAAGGTTGACTGGGTGGCAGAATATAGGTACTATGCATAAATGGGTCTTTTTCTGATTGGCAGGACATTACAACCGGAGACTTGCAAGGGTCTGTGTGAAGCCTCAGCTTTTTGCAACTTATATCAATGACTTGAAAGAGAGGAGTGAAGGCATGGTAGCTAAGTTTGCAGATGGCACAAAGGTAGGTAGGGAAGTATGTTGTGAAGTAAATATAAGGAGTTCACAGACAGGTATAGACAGGTAGGGTGAGTAGATAAAAATCTGGCAGATGGATTATAATGTGAAGTTGTTAATTTTGGCAAGAAGAATTAAAAACAAAATACAACTTAAATGGAGAATGGCTACAAAAATCTGAAGTGCAGAGGAATCTAGGTTTCTGCTCCATGTATCACGATAGGTTAGATGCACAGGTTACATGCATAGCAAGTAATTAAGGAGATAGTTTTGGTGGCTTTAAGGAAGGATGGAAATGCATTGTGAAATAGTTCAAAAGAGTTTACCAGATTGATACCTGAAATGTGTAGCTTGACTTATGAGGAAAGACTGGACAGACAGGGCTCTTTTCCTTGAAGTTCAAAAAGCCAGGGGTAACGTGAATGAAGTATTAAGGATCCTGAAAAATTTTGTCAAGTGGGCATGGAAAGGCTGCGTTGTGAGATTTTGGAACACCCAGTCACAGAAACTGGTAAAGGCAGGGGTATTGAATAGTTTTAAAGTGGAGGTGGATTAAAATTCTCGTTAGACAAGGAAATCGTAGATTACTGGCAGATGAGACTGTTGAATTTGAAATACAAACAAATCAACAATGATCCAATTGAATAGCGAAGCAGGAGGGGGAGCGAATGGCCTTCTTCTGCTCCTATTTCATAACGTTGTGCATTGTTGCATTTCATGAAAGGATTAAAAAAAGCAAGGTCTCTCTACTCTGAATAAATCTTTAACTTAAAGGTGCATTTTCTTTTCTCATTCTTGCTTGCAATGAAGCATTCCACATTCTAATCATTCTCTGCATGCACAAAGCTTTCCCTATTTATTTAATCTGCTCCCGTTTCATGGTCGAGGTTTAACATTTGAATTGCAATGTGACGTATGGCTCGATAACCTCTACATCTGTTATACATTCCAAACCAAAATGATTAGATCGGAGCGGAATTTGTTTACAGTTTTCGTTTGTGAAGAATGATGTGAAGGATTCATTTAACTCATCTGCAATTTCCTGGTCTCCTCCAATACATCCAATCAAACTTGAGAATCACTCCCAATTTCTTGCAAAGCTAAAAACACTTCCTTGTCTCTAGGAATGCCACAATTCACATTTTATTGTTTACTTCCATCTCATTGTTTCCTCATTTCTTTTGTATTCCACTATATTTCAATTAATCCACTTGTTTTTTCTTATAGTTTAAAATAATTTTGAACAAAGAACAAAACAGCATGGGAAACAGGCCCTTTGACCAAAGAGCCCGCGCCGCCACCTCGATGTTCCCACTCTACCTGTGATCCCTGTCTATGTTTATAGATCTGTGGATTAAAAACCAAATTTGAGACAATTTAGGGAGAATTTGTTTTGCCAATTAGCCTAACAGCACATTTTTGGGATGTGGGAGGAAACTGGAGCACCCGGAGAAAACTCAGGCAAGCATGGGGAGAATGCGCAAACTCCCACAGACACAGGCCCAAATCCACGCATCTGCACAGCACAGCAATAGTCACTGAGCTGTCGTGTTGCCCATTAAATGGTCCAGGTCAAGCGTACACTAACAACGTGAAGCATTAGGATACTCTCAAAATCCAAGAGCAGCCCTCTCACGACCCATCGCGTGTATGCCCCTTGTCAGGCAACAAGGTAGACCAAAGCACCTGTAGGATAAAAACAAGTACATCAATATCATCATCTATTTACACACTTCCCAGGGACTCCCAAGGCTCATGATCCCTATTTTAAATCAGTTTTCTATACCCCTCCATTCCCATTCTGTTCATGTGCCCATCTAAGTATTTCTTAAATAACTCCAGAGTACCTGCCTCCACCACTTTACTTGGCAGCGCATTCCATACCCCCACCACCCTCTGTGTGAAAAAACTCCCTCTAGCATCCAAATTATACCTTACCCCCCTCACCCTAAGCCCGTGATCCCTCGTGCTATTTGAGTCCATCCCTGTTTACTCTATCTATACCCCTCATAATCTTGTAACCTCTATTAGATCTCCTCTAACTCTACGTCTTTCTAAGGAAAACAGCCCCAATTTGCCTAACCTCTCCTTGGAACTCAGACCTTCCATACCAGGCAGCATCCTGGTAAACCTCCTCTGCACTCCCTCCAGAGTCTCCACATCCTTCCAGTAGTAAGGCGACTAGGACTCGACGCAGTATTCCAAATGAGGTCTAACCAACGTTTTATACAACTGCAACATTAAAGGCCAGCTCTTGTACTCTAACCCCTTCCTATAAAGGCTAGCGTACTATATGCTTTCTTCACAACCTTCTCCATCTGCTCTGCCACCTTCAGAGACTTCTGCACCTGCATCCCCAGGTCTCTCTGCATTTCTATACTCTTAATAGGTCTACTCTTTATCATATACCTCCCCCTACATTCTTTCTCCTGAAATGCATCACCTCACATTTATCAGGATTGAATTCCATCTATCTGCCCAAGCTACCAGCGTATGTATGTCCCGCTGCATCGCCTGACGATGCTCCTCACGATCCGCAAGCCCAGCCATCTTTGTATCGTCTGCAAACTTGCTGATCACTCCACTTACTCCCTCTTCCAAGTTATTTATATATATTACAAACAGAAGAGGTCCCAGTACCAAGCCCTGCGGCACACCACTAGTGACCAACCTTCAGCTAGAAAAACACCTTTCCACTATTACTCTCTGTCTCCTATTACTAAGTCAGTTACTTATCCATCTAGCTACCTGTCCTTGTATCCCATGAGCCTTGACCGTTTCAACTAACCTCCTATGAGGGACTTTGTCAAATGCCTTACTGAAATCTATATAGATGACATCAACGGCTCGCCCTTCGTCGACAGTTTTTGTCACCTCCTCAAAAAATTCTACCAGATTCGTAAGGCACGACCTCCCCTTAACAAAGCCATGCTGCATATCCCTAATCAGATTGCAATGCTCTAAGTGCCTATACATCCTATCTCTAAGAATCCCCTCCAACAGCTTCCCAACCACTGACATCAAACTCACTGGCCTATAATTTCCAGGGTTATCCCTACTACCCTTTTTCAACAGTGGTACAACATTAGCTATTCTCCATCCTCTGGGACCTCACCTGTGTCCAAAGAAGAGACAAAGATTTGCGTCAGGAGCCCAGCAATTTCACCTCGCACCTCCCTAAGCAGCCTGGGATAAATGCCATCAGGCCCCGGAGATTTATCAGTTTTAATGCTACTTAGAAGCTCTAAAACTTCCTCCCTCGGTATGGATATTTCCCTCAACTGGTCTACAGCTCCCTCAGAGACAGGAGCGGTCAACAAGCCCCTCTCCTTCATGAATACTGATGCAAAATATCCATTTAAGATCTCCCCCATTCCCTTGGGGTCTAAGCACAGTACCCCTCCTCTGTCCCTAAGAAGTCTGATTTTTCCTCTAACCATCCTTTTATCCATAACATAGGAGTAAAAAGCCTTTGGTTTTGCTTCATCTTTGATTTTTTTTTCATCTCCTAATTCAACCACAGCAGCACAAAAGCAGAATTTCCATCGATGCTGGAACTTTGAATTACAAAAAAAAATACTGAGGTCAGGCAGCATCTTGCAGAGAAACAAGAGTAAGCATTTCAGGTTGACGATCTTTCTTTAACTGAAGAAAACCTTGTTTGACTGGTTCCAAATTAATCACCGCAGAAAGAGTCAAATACATTTCGATACAGAAAAGGCATATCCTCATGAGAAAGAGATTTAAAACCTTTGTGGCCAATTAAGAAGGCCAAATAGAGGGGAGTCTGTTCACTGTTTCTTAACTGGTCACGACAGTATCATTGGGACTTTCTACCAACGGGAGACGGAGTTGGGGAGGGTGGGAACAGAGAAGTTGGGGGAGGGTGGAATTGATTGACCATCTCTTCCCAAAAAGTAAAATTCCTTCTTTTAAGAATTCCATAACTATGTTATTTATTTTTCTAATTTGGTCCAAAACAATTTCAAAGAAACTTCTCTCAAACAGTACAACATACCACATTATAGACAAGTGATTCAGAGCGATGCTGCTGAAATGTATTTATAGCCTTGCCAGAACTCACAAATGTCCCCTCTATTGCAATTTAGTCCACATTGTCTTTGTAAGTATTTAGCTGGTTACTCCATTAAATGTCCAGTCGCTGACTGGGACCCCTGGACTTTTGAGCCATTGGTTTTTCCCCTACATTTACAAAATAACTCTGTTCTGAATGTTTTTTTAATTTCCTCCTTTTTTGCATCTCTCTCTCTCCAGGACCTAGTTTATCATGAAAAAAATGAACAAAAGACTCACACTGGTATAAGGCCTGTCACAACCTCAGAATGTTTTAAAACCCTTTACTGCCAATGGAGTGGTTTTGAAGTGAAATCACTATTGTAATGTAGGAAATGCAACAACTAATTTGTGCACACCAAGTTCTCTTAAATAGCAGTGTGATAATGACCAGGTAACATATTTTTGAGATGTTGAATGATGAATAATTGTTAGTCAGGCCACCAGGAATATCTCTCCCATCCCACAGCCAACTTTTCTTCTTCTAAATGGTGTCATGAGATCCTTTGTTTCTACCTGGGAGGGCAGATGAAGCCTCAGTCTAACATCTTACCCAAAAGACAGCACTTCTGAGGGTCCTTAGCATTGCCCTGGAGTATCAGCTTTATTTTTCTATTGAAATCCTTGAATTTCTAACTCAGGAATGAACGACCAAAAAGTAAGCTTGGTCTTATTTGGTTGCTACTTTGCAGGATGACCAATTGCTGAAAAATGCAGTGCGACAAATAAAAGTGACCCCTACACAGATTTTAGTTAGCTGGAAATAATCTTATAAAGTTCAGCAGCTGCGATGATATGTCATGGATTCACCAAAAGGGGACCAGAATCATGATGCTCCTCAGAAACAATTATCCCACCCAGCACTTCATTAATAATACTTGCTAAGCGTCATTGACGATTTAATATCTCAAAGACCATTTACAATTCTGGTTTTGTATCAGGTCAACATTCTTGTATTCAATCAGGTCATGAAGTCCCATTCTTAACAATGAACATAAGAATCATATCATCACTAAAAGTGCCTCAACTCTCAGACTTCCAACTTTTTCATATTTCATTTGAAGCTACTTCAATCAAGGTTGATGGCTTACAAGTCCACTATGATGTATTGTTTGAACTGTGCTCTTGTCAGAAGGTCATAGGTTTGAGTCACTGTCCAAAACTTGAACATTTAATCTCAGGTGCATTATCTTTGATCTGAAAACCTCATCTGCCGTTGAAACAAGACACTGTCTGCTGTCTCAAGTGACTATAAAAAATTGTCATGGTACCATTTAAAACAAAACAGTGGCTGTCTTCAACAGCTCAACTCCAAAAATTTAAGTGGTAAGTTATACTATTACTGAGGGTATTGCTTTTATTTATTGGATGTACGATTCACCAACTGGGCTAGCATTTATTGTCCATCTCTAATTGCTGAGTGGCATGCTATTTGGTTATTCAGAGGGCATACTGCTATGGATCTGGAACAGATCACATAAGGAAGGCAGATTTCCCTTCCTAAAGGACATCAGGAGCGAGATATATTCAACAATAGTTTCACAGTTATCATTAGTTATATTAGCATAGTGGTTAGCGCTGCTGCCTCATAGCACTAAGGACCTGGATTCAATTCCAGCTTTGGGTAACTGTCTGTGTGGAGTTTGCAGGTTATCCCCATGTTTGCATGGGTTTTCTCTAGCTGCTCCAGTCCCCTCCCATAGTCTGACGATGTGCGGGTTAGATGAATTGGCCATGGTAAATGTGGCCATGGTGGGGGAGAGGGCCTGACTAAGTTACTGGGAAGATGTCAGAGCAGACTCAATGGGTCAAATAGCCTCCTTCTGCACTACACGGATTCTATGATTAGACTTTAATTTCCATTAAATTTAAATTTCACTATCTGCTGTGGTGGGATTTGAACCTGAGTCCCTAGAGTATTACCCTGTTTCTCTGGATTAATAATACCATTATGCCATCACCTGCCTGCATTTTGGCTGTTGTGTTTCTCTACAATAATGATTACACTTTAGAAGTACTTAATTGGCTGTTAAAAAACTTTGGGACATCAAGACATGCAACACATTAAACTTATAAGATGGATTATTTGGCTCAGTCAGTTAACACCCACCCACCCATTTGTGCTCCATGTAGTGAACTTACCCATTTTATTCCAATGTTCCTTCAACCTCCATTCCTTCATTCAACTATCCTGTCTAATCTTGAATATTGGCTTAGTTTATGCTCAACTATTAACCCTGGAAAGAAGTTACAAAACCCTCGCAACTCTTATGTTAAGGAATTTTATTAGCTATCGTTCTTGACATCCCTTATATCTGGAAGAAGTCTGCTTCTATTGACAAGCTCTCAATTCTGTAACTCAGTGCAGAACCCAGTTAGCTCCGAGCAGTCACAGAAGTTTTCTCGCAAATTTCATTAAACCAAAGCCCTACCCAAAAGATGTCAGGGCACTATCTGGAAAGCTTTTCTGGTGCTTCGCCAATATTTATTCCTCAATCGCTAATTACAATATGTGGGACCTTGCCATTTGCAAACAGACCATTGCCTTTTCCTACAGTGATTCATGAAGTAAACCTGACTCCAATGAATAAAAAGGAATCAGAACTGAAATAAGTTTATTTATTAGTCACAAGTACATTACATTAACATTGTAATGAAGTTACTGAGAAAATCCCCTGGTTGCCACAGTCCAACGTCTGTTTGGGTACACTGAGGGAGAATTTAGCATGGCCAATGCATCTAACCAGCACGTCTTTGGGATGTAGGAGGATACAGGAGGACCCAGAGGAAACCCACATAAACACAAGGAGAATTTGCAGACTCTGCACTGACAGTGAACTATGCCAGGAATCAAACCTGGGTCCCTGGCGCAATGAGGAAGCAGTGCTAACCACTGTGCCATCATGCTACCCCAGGTGCTTGCATATTTGAAATTAGGTAGTAGGGCAATGGGTGGAATAGATCTGTGCAGCCGAAGTTGTTTGTTCCTAAGTACCACACAAGATGGCTCTTTTCCCCCTGCTCATCATAAAACTCACTCAAATATTATAGAAGTGGCACACCCACTCAGCAGAAATCGAGCTGATCAAAATCAGCCAGGTGACTTACTCATAGATCAAGGTTTTTAGAGAAAGGGGTTTTGGCTTTTCAGTCCCAGATTATACAGAAATTCTGAATATGCCTGGTTGCTATGGTGACGGGATCTTCTTTTCAGTGGATTAATGTTATTCTGTCAGACAAGTGGTAGGTCTCGTGTCACAAAGACTTGGAATTGAATCTTCCCTTCAGAGCTGTGCCAGTACATATTCAGTCTCCAAAATAAAGCCTCGAGTCACTACACTGAAGATGTTTATGAGTTCTGGATGCAATTCAATCATTTACAGAAATATTTTGAAATTGAGTATCTTCAGTCATCAAAATATTTTTACCGTAATTAAGAGTTCCATTCCCGTGGCGCTGTTATATTAATTACAGATATTTCTCCTTTCAGGCAATCAACCTCAGCCGTAATTTGAGCCACTGGTTTGGAAAGATGGTTTACGTAATCTGAAATGCTTTAGGCAAGCTGAGAGAATTTTTTTAAAGCTGAAATTGTGTCACAAGGAACATTTTGTCCTCAGATCAAATTTTGAGACTTCGTTATCCGCACTGGTTCTTAGGCTTGCTTTAAATATCCAATATGAATGAGCTATTGGGAATATATGAATCACAGAACCATACTGTGCAGAAGAAGCCATTTGATTCACCAACTCTGCATCAACATATGAGAAACATAAACTCCCACCTACCAGCACCTGGCCCCTAACCTTGAATGTTACGGTATGCCAAGTGCTCACCGAGATACAGTTTAAAAGATGTGAGGCAACCTGATTCTATTTCCTTCCCAGGCAGCACATTCCAAACCTTTACCACCCTTTGGGTAAAAATGTTTTTCCTCACATTTCCCCTAAACCTTCCGTCCCCTCAATCTTGTACACCTCAAGTCACGTCACTTCTTAGTCTTCTCGGTTCCAACAAAAACAACCCAAGCCTGTCCAAGCTCTCTTTATAACTTAAGTATTTCAAACCAAGCAGCACCTTGGCAAATATCTGCTGCACCCCTCCAGTGCTATCACATTCTTCCAATAATGTGGCAAAGAGAATTGTACACAATACTCTAGTTGTGGTTTCACCAAAGTTCAATACAACTCCAATATGACTTTCCTGCTTTTGTAATATATGCCTCGATTAATAAAGGTCCCATACGCATATGCCTATGCCTTTTTCATCACCCTATTTACATGACCTTCTGTGAACAAGCACACCATGGTCCCTTTGTTCCACAAAACTTCCTAGTGTCTTGACATTCTTTGAATACTTGCTTGTCAAAATACTCCTTCCAAAGTGCATCACCTCACACTTCTCAAGGGTAAATTCCATTTGCAACTTATCTGCCCATTGTGTCTACATCTTCTTATAGCCCAAGACACTTAGCCTATTAACTACCTAGGCATTCTTTGTGTCATCTGCAAACTTATAGTCCTATCCACCTCCCCACATAGTGCTGAAAAAACCGAAACCATATTTCATGGAAGTTATTTTACCAATAAACCAGACATTGCATCATATTTATGCTCAACCTCACACAGGCTGAAGTCTGGGCCACCTGTAATACAAGATTGCTCAAGAATGTCGTTCTGATGGAGTTGCACATCAAATTTAACCTGTCCTTTTGTTTTTTCTCCCCCCCGATGCTTACTGACGTCCTGTGCATTTCTTATTTTACTTCTCCGGCATTCATAGTTTTGAGCGTACGATAATTCTAAAGGATGATCTTCAGAAAATTTCTGATTTAGGGAATTGCAAAAGTATCCATAGAGGTATACTGACCAGGACAAAGTCTTCTTCATTTGCAGCTCATCCAAGAATAAACATCAGTTAAACAGTTCCACAGCATCCGAGTGAGAGAAGCTCGAGGGCATTCACAAGGAGGGAAGCAGAATCTGACAGAGATGGAGATTTGAGAAAATAACGGAGAAGGGCCTGGGTAAAATGCGGCTTGGTGGTAAGGAAATAGGAAGGAAGCAGCAGAGGCAGCTGAAAGGCATGACCGCTGTCCACCATTTAGAATTGTCTTAAAGAGCAAAGAAAGACTTTGGCTCTTTTCACACAAGTGAAGTAAGGAAAATCAGTTTCATACTGGCCTCCAGTGGGTTTCCCGATCTACCAAGGTGGGCACAAGCAGAAGGTACCATGCGAAATTCGCAGTGGCCTGAAGCCTAACTTTACACTCCCAAATTCTCCCTCCTCTCCTGCCATTCAACCTGCCAGCAGGGGCCGTGGGAGAATTCCTCCACTTACTCCTGCAATCTTGAGTGGATTTGGAAGGGGAGCAAGAAGTTTCTCTGCCTGTCTTTCCGAGCATTTCTTGGACATTGTCAGGCACATCCATAAATCCAATTGGATACACCTTAGTAGCAGCCAGAGATACATTAACCTGCATAAAGGAGGCATTCTAGACTCCAGATAGAAATATGGATACCGCTTTTAAATTCCCTCAATTCCAGTTCTGCATAGTGGGCATTACCCTGGTGATAGTGCATACACCTCCCCAAAAACGTGAATGAGCATTTCCCAGGATCTGGAACAAATAATAGCAGGGCTATTATTTATTTCATTTTTTGGGGAGGGGGTGGTACGGGAGAACTTGTTACTGACAAATCGCCTGCTACAGTTGCCAACAAGACAATAATGATTAATTTATTGAAATCCAACGTAGAACATTACAGCACAGTACAACATCATCGACCCTAGATGTTGCACCAACCTGTGAAACCAATCTAAAGCTCTATTCTATTCCAATATCATCCACGTTTATTCAATGACCATTTAAATGCCTTCAATGTTGGGGAATCCATTACTGTTGCAGGCAGGGCATTCTACGTTCATACTACTGAGTAAAGAACCTACTTCCGACATCTGTCCTATATCTATCACCCCTTTATTTAAAGCTATGTCCCCTTGTACTAGCCATCTCCATTCAAAGAAAAAAGGTTCACATTGTCCACCCTATCTAATCCTCTGATCATCTTATATGCCTCTATTAAGTCACCTCTTAACCTTTTCTCTAACGAGAACAGCCTAAGTCCCTCAGCCTTTCCTCAAACGACCTTCCCACCATATCAGGCAACCAGATAAATTTCCACTGCACCCTTTCCAATTAGTTGGTTCTGAAGTGTTTTCCAATGTCTTGAGGATATGAAAACTGCTATATAAAGACATTTCTTTTATCACAAGCAAAAAGGTTAGAAACTTTTACACTCCCTTCCAGGATATACAATTGTCAGAACACTGAACATTGCCAACAGATTCACAATTGCATGCATTCCAACTGGTGGGATAGTATACAGACTTGGGAGAAAAAAAATGATTTCTAGCAACATTTAGTACATTTTTTTAAACAAAAATTGCAGCTTCCATAGAAGTTGTAGAATTGAGGAGTTCTGAACATCAGTTTATAAAGTACAATGTAGGTGTGAAATACAATTAAATTTGTAGCCATGGAACATCACAATATAACATTCTCTGAAATAAACAAACATGGATGCTAATTAGCATGAGTCTTCTCTTGGAGGTTTTATCTCAAAATACTCAACGTGCGTTATATTTCAACTATATGCATTTTACTGAACAGAAGAGACAAAGGTAGGTTTTTTTCCTTTATTATTTCCATTCCATTGCAATATTTAACAAAGATCCAACATGTAGGTAGTAATGAAATCCAAAAGCTACATTTCATCATTGGAATAAAATCTTCCCAATATAAAATTATTATAAACGGAAGTTCCAGTCGGCCCTACATTGTTTCATTCCATTTTTTTTCCCAAAAGGAATGAGTATTTGAACCTATGAAGGCAACTGTATGTTTACTGACCTTTTACATGGACATCACTAATTGAGTCAGCAAGTGGTTTCTTGGTAGCTGACCTCCGATACACCACATGGACTCTCCCATTTTCTTCTTCCTCCTCCACTTTGTCATTCTCCAGTGGTTCAATAAAGAATTCGTCCTTGTCCGTCCGAATCATGCCAGCCTGAGTGACAGGATCAGAGATTAGACACTCTTAATTACCGGAGAATTGTTCATGCAGTTATCATGCAGGCGAAGCTTTCATATGCACAAATAACCACTGGATTTCCCTCCTTTGAGAATAGCTGAAGTTAAATACTTTATGAGGAATAATACTGCAGCCATTCTTTGCTCTGACATTAAAAGCAACATAAAAGCAAAAACACACATTTCATTACAGGGGTCAACCTTTAAAACTTGGAAAAGTTGATGGACAGCTTCAATAGTGCTGACTGCTCAAAAAAAAAATGCACAACTGAAACTCAGTGCTGAGTAGGCCCGTGCTCAAGGTGGTTGAAGAATTCCTTTTCATTAGACTGGGTTTCAGGATTTTTATTACTGGAAGGGTATCATGTTCTGCAATTTGGTTTGTTTTGCTGTGAAAACTGAAACCCAATGGTCTTATGTATGACATTTGAAGTAGTTATGCAGGGAGTTCACTGGAGCATGAACTTGTCATGACTTAAGCTGCAGTTACACCCAACATTACATCAGACTTGCTTCCAGGGGGAGAAGAGTGAAGTACAAATTTCTGCAGTGATGAATGTGAAATATTTTAAATAAGAGTGCTGATGCTACAAAATGTATTTACCAGACATCTACACGTCCTCTAAAGAAAGTTTCAATTTTTGACAATTTTTTTTATTGCATTTTCCTGTCCCTTAAATCAACCTTTCAACACATTTCAAATGCCCAACATTACAATGCCAATTCCTGCTGCAGGCCTCACTAAAAAAAATTACAAACTCCCATCAGTGCTTTTTTTTTTATATATATAGGTCTCATTAGGTCAGGCTTGCTGAGGTTTCTACTTTCTTCTAAAATATGATAGAGAAGAAATATGAGTATTGAAAACTGCACATCCAGGATTATTAAAGTTATTTTGGGTTTTTTCAATGGGGTGGCATGGTGGCCAGCACTGCTGCCTTACAATGCCAGAGACCCGGGTCCAATTCCTGGCTTGGGTCACTGTCTGTGTGGAATTTGCACATTCTCCCTGTGTCTGCGTGGGTTTCCTCCAGATGTTCTGGTCTCCTCCTACAAATCTAAAGATGTGCAGGTTAGGTGCATTGGCTATCAGAATCATGGGTAAACGCATGGGTAAAAGCTTAGGTAAACGCATGCGGTTATGGGAAAAAGTGCCTGAGTGGGATTGTGGTCAGTCCAGACTCAATGGGCTGAATGGCCTCCTTCTGCACTATATAATTCTATGACCTAGTGAAATGTGCCCAAACCAATCAAAGCAACATGCTCTGACATTTTCTGAATGCAAAGAATCAATCTAACTTGCCATCCTATTTAATCAGGCTACCAATCTGGAAAGAAACCTTCTGAGATTGGAGCAGGCAAGGGCAAGCTTCATATTATATCACCTCACCTACCACTGGACTACTGAACTTTGTTGGGTGGGAGGGGCGGAGGATTGAACTATTCTACATCTCTGAGTGAGTTGCCATTCACTTGATCACAAACCTGGGGAGAACTGGCCCAAATCAAAACTCATTTATGAAAAAAAAAAGGACCACAAAATTTAACAGAGATAAAGGCAAAATATAACAGGTGCTGGAATCTGAAGCAAAAACAGGAAATGCTGGAAGAGCTTGGCAGGAGCGGCAGTATCGCTGGAGAGGGGATAGAGCCAAAATTTTCAATCAGGGTGACTCCTCATCAAAGCTGAAGCCAATTTAAAAATGAAAAATATTTAATGGAGATCAACTAAAGGTTTTGTTATTCACAGGATGCTGGGGTGTAAGAAGCCAGGAGACTTTGTTGGCACTGTTGGATAAGGGTTTAGTCCAATAAAATAATACATTTAAATAGAAGATTGGCGAGTATCATAACGAATGAGTGAATGAATGAAGTGTTTATCTAGTAGTATCACATTATTTCTCAGCTTTGTTCAAATAATATTAGCCAAGAAGTGGAAACAGATTTTAGCCAACATGGAATAAATTTATCTGTGTAAGTTTAGTTGTAAATAATCATCTGGCAGAGGCTAATAAAAATCAGAAAGATAGGGACAACACCTTATCAAGAGAGTGAAAATCACATGGTTCCATTGCAATCTTATTGTTCTTCCTCTCCCAACCATCTGCCTGAATTTCCACTATGTGCTCCAATGAGACATTTATTTATATCATGCAAAAGAATGAATATCTGCCACTTCCTGATTGCATAGAATGCGTCACCCACACAACAGTCTTGACCACTACATGCCAGTTTCAATATGAGTCCATTTTCTGAAATACCTGTCACATAATCTGAAAATTAGTGTTTATGATGCTTGAATAAAATCAGAAAGCACTCCTCATGTGGCCAGCATATACTTACATAAAAAAAGCACAATGCTTTTACATATATTGTCAACAACAGTTAATAGATGTGTGGTTCAACTGTTTATTCCTTGGCTAATGAAACTTCATAAAAGTCACTGATTTTTGCTTAATGGCAATGAGATAAACAGGGGTCTTTTATTTCCTTATATGGTCATTGTAAGAGTACATACCAAATTACTGGCTGACACTGACGTGTCACATATCTGATAGAACTATACACATTTACCTAATCAGGGAGCAACAGCTCTATTGCTTACCACTTTTTTTTTTATAATAGAAGATTTGTCTGAATGTTGAATGATGGAACAGACTTGAGTGATCAGAGTTAAATGTTTGGATCTGTTGTTATAATATAAAACTAGAGACTGCAGTTTAGAATGTAGGTTCAGGTGCTGCAAATCAGTTTCCAAGTTTCTTGTATATTTAAGATGTCATAAAATTTGGGGACAGAATTTTGTCCCCATTAAACTCCTGAGTTCCACAGTAATACTGCATCATATATCTATCTGGCAGCCAGTCCCCTCTCCAGTCTATCCTAAGGACATAATGACTGCTGGTTCAGGGTTTAAGCCACATGATTTTGTGAAGGCTCCAACTATTAAGATGCAACATAGCATTTTCACTGGATACAAAATCCAGAAAACCCACACCTGTATGCAGGACCAATCATTTTCACTGGAATGGGGGATTGGGGTGGGACATATCTTACACATGCATGATTTACATTTAAAAGTGCAACTAGCCTCAACTTAGAAAATAATTTTTGTCACAGGATTCTGAAATACAACTTGTGGAATTCACAAATTTGAGGAAAAGGTCCAAACTTATCGAAGTTCTTTAGAGAGATAAGTATCCATTTGCGACTTTTAAGATTAGACATGGGGGTGCATTGGCCACGCTAAATTCTTCCTCAGTGTACACAAACATGCACTGGAGTGTGGCGACTGGGGGATTTTCACAGTAACTTCATTGCTGTGTTAATGTAAGCTTCCTTGTGACACTAATAAATAAACTTTAAAAAGAAAGGAATGCACATAAAAGGTAGATAGGCCTGCCCATTGAATTTTGGAGAAAATAGCTGCCTGTTGTGTCTTACAGTTGAAGAAAAGGTGCATGCAATTTCAAAGGCTGTTTGTTAATATAAACCTGAGGGATATTTTTTATAGTGTTAGTGTTACTTAACTGCTTGCACAACCAACCATTATCACAGTGAAGGCTGTGCCAGTTCACATTGGATCGACAGCTCCAAGAAATTACAAAGGGATTTGCTGTTTTTGACATTGAACTTTGAATTTGTTTTTATAAGGGATTAAATAGTTGAAGGGATCCAAATGTATTGCATATGCAATAATCAATGTTCTAATCAGTTTTTTCAATGCACTAAAGTCTGTAATAAATATTTAGAACATTGGCCTCAATTTTGCATTTGTTGGATATATGAAACCATGGGGATGATCACATTGTCAATTAACGTCCATCTAGTGTGTATTCAGTCTAATGGTGCTGCAGCAAGAGGGAGCACTGAAGAAAAAGCCTGGTCTTCTCTCCAAGGAGAAAAGAAACCATAATATGATGGACTGCCAATGTAAAACCTAATATCCTGGTACTTAGCCGCTATGCGATGGAAGCCCTGGAGCTAGAGGGGGTCTCTGAGGTGTGCACTAATCCGACAGTGATAGAGAGAACAAAAATTCTCAGTTGAAATGGAGACGTCACTATCAATTGATCTTCCAATGAAGATGGCACCATGCTGTAGTTTTCCATTGCCTCATCAGCTTACCTGGCATGCGCATTGACAAAGTGTGAGGACTGAATGTACTAACATGTACTCTTCCTGCCACAGACGCTCCGTCTGGAAGAGGCTGCGGGACTCTGAGGACCCCTCTTAAACCCAGAGGACATATTCATACCTGCACCCAAATCACATCCTCTCTCTGAACCAGGCACCAATGCATAAACTGATATGTCAGGGGATGGGGGGCTTATGCTCACTGGTTTCCATGTTAGTTCACAGTGAGGAAGGCATGGCTCACTCGCGTGAGGAGCAGGAGCACAGGGAGAGTGCTCCATGTGCCAGCAGTCAGTGGACTGCTGGAAATCAGGACTATGCTGAGTCCGAGGGAGATGATGAGCTACTGGAATTATCAAGCAGGTGGCTGATGTTGGATGGCCAGAGGGATGCGTGGGAAGATCTGGTAAAAATCCCTGATGGTCTGCGTGCCACGGTCTCTGTCATGGACGAATCACTGTCACTTCAGCCATTAGTACTTTTTAATTACATAATAATTACTAATTACTCCTAAGTAATCATCTCGCACTAAAAAATTATTACAAGTGCAGTAGGTGCAGACACGATGGGCCAAAGGGCCTCTTCAGTTCTATATAACTCGACCTTCAGACATTGGTTGTTGGAATTTTTCAAACTATTTTTTTTTGCTTCTCATCTTTCTCTTAAACTCATTTCTATTCCTTGCTTTATTTTCACATCAAATTATCCACTTGAATTTACTCAATGCTTACACCATTTGCTTCACAATCCTTCAGTTTGGTTGGTTAAGGAGACACACTGCTTTTTGTCCTGTTTCCCCAGATGCTAGATGTCCCGTTTTTGTCACCAGGGAGCAATCAGCTTGCACCGACAGCAATTTAATGAGGAACCATGTTTTTGAACTGGAAGGTACAGAGGCAAGTCTAACTAACTAACAGCAGACGTTAATGGTAGCACAGGTCACAAAATCAGGCATGGAGCTCTGCATGCCTGACCCATGAGCCTTGTTTCCATCATAATACATTTTACAACTTTTTCGAACCTACACCGTAGGCCAGCTCAAGTTCAATCTGTCTATAAATACCGTGTAAATGTTTGTTAATTTACAAAATCTTACAATTTGTTCCACAGTGCTATGCATCATAGCTCAAAGGCAAATGATGATCTAACTTGCCTAGTTCTTGGAGTTGGCTTCTTAAAAATGCAAATAGACCCTTGTAGTGTTTTGAAAGTTTTATTCCTTATTATGTGGTTTAATCAGAGCAGATCTTGCGGTGCAGTGCATGGCATCTCTACATCCGAGCCAGAAGCTCCGGTTAAGTCCCACCCCAGGACTTGATAGGGCAATCATAACGTGACCAAACAAAGTCTTAACCTGTAAATCCTCCCAATAAGAGTCTGTAGGTGATGAGAGTGGGAGTGTTCCTTTGTCATTTTAATCATGTTGTGTGTTAGCCACGGCACAACAGGCTCCACACGTTAGTATATTTCACCTGTAAGCTTATATCATGGACTGTATTCAGTGGAAAGTATCCTTCTCACTGGCAATGTTGGCAGACTACTCCGATAAGCCAAGAATGACCAATAAGAGAAACATGTTAGAATGCTGGCTCATTCACACAACTCCATTGAGGCAAGTCATTTACTGCAATGATTATTTTACGCTAGTCAGATTATCAAGGTCAGCCAATACCCAACACTAATAAAACTACGCTCAGTAGATTAAAAACTAATAAACAAGACTTGTTAGAAAGTCACAAGAAGCAGACGAGATATATTTGAAAAATGGGTGCAAGGATAAATTCAACAACCCACAGGATGATGAGTATAATCCTAGTGTTAGGAAAGCTTGTCCAAGTCACTTGGACAAATGTGGATTAATTAAAGAAAGCCTGCACACATCTATTAAAGACAAATCATGTTTAACTAATGTGATTGAATTATTTGATGTGGTAAGAAAGAAGGTTGATGAGCAGTTGATAATGATGCCATGCACATGGACTTGCAAAAGGCTTTTGATGAAGTGCCACAGTGTTAAAGCCCAACAAATAAAAAGGGCAATAACAACATGAATGAGAGTTTAACTGAGTGGTGACAGGTTGTTTATTAGACTGGAGGTATACAGTGTGGCATCCCATGGGTCAGTCCCAGAACCAGAGCTTTTCTTAATCCATATTAGTGATCTATACCTAGGTGTATAGGGCACAACTTCAAAATTTGTAGATGACACAATGTTGGAAACATTGTGAACTGTGAGGAGGGTATCAATTGGTAGGTGGAATTATGTGGTTAAATGACCTCTATGATTCTGTAGATAGTTACATGGGTGAGATGGGTGTAGAGGAATATGAACCAAATGCAGGCAATTGAGACTAACTTAGGGGTTTAAAAAAAAAGGGCTGCATGGACAAGTTGGGCCCAAGGGCCCATTTCTATGCTGTAAACCTCTGAGTCTATGACTCTATGATTAGGAAAGGGCAGAGAGGTATGAAGTGATTAACATTTATGGGAAGAACAAGGAGAAATGGTGTAAAAAAAAAACTTACATTTATATCACCTTTTTCACAACCACCAAATGCCACAAAGCACTTTATAGCCAATGAAATAAGCTTGTGATGTCTGTAATAAAATAAAGAGTACAATTCTAAAGGGGATGCAGAGAAAGGGTAAATGTTAAAAGGTTTTCAGGGCAGGTTGACAAATCGGTTAAAAGGCACACAGAACCCTGGGGCTTTATGAACAGAGGCATAGAGTACAGAAGTAAGAAAGAACCAGTGAATCTTCATAGGACATTCACTTAGTCTCAAACGTAGTATCACATTCAATTCTGGGCATCACAGTTTAAGGAGGACATGAATGCAGGAATTATTTACAAGAATTCCCTCAGGAACAAGGAAATTCAGTAACACTGATAAATTGGAGAAGCTGGGGTATTCCTTTTAAAGCACAGAAGGTTGACAGGAGATTTGGTGTTGAAAATCTTGAGGGATGTGGACCAAATAGATAGGGTGAAACTGTTCCCATTGGCCGAAGAGAGGAAAATAAAGAGGAAACTACTTTAAGGTGATTGGCAAAAAAAGGAAGAGCAACATGGAAAAACTTCTTAAACACGGTTTTCCCACCTCACTGTGCAGGTCATAAGAACATAAGAACTAGGAGAAGGGAGTAAGCTGTCTGGCCCCTCGAGCCTGCTCCACCATTCAATAAGATCATGGCTGATTTGTTTGTGAACTCAGCTCCATTTACCCACCCACTCACCATAACGCTTAATTCCTTTAGATTTATCTATCCTTGCCTTAAAAACAATGAGATAGCTTCAGCTATTTCACTGGGCAGAGAATTCCACAGATTCACAACTTTTTGTGTGAAGAAGTTTCTCCTCAGTCCTAAATCTGCTTCCCCTTATTTTGATTCTATGTCCCTTAGTTCTAGTTTCACCCACCAGTGTAAACAACTTCTCTGCTTCTATCTTATCTATCCCCTTCATAATCTTATATATGTTTCTTTAAAATCTCCCCTCATTTCTTTGAATTCCAATTAGAATAACCCAGTCTACTGTTTCTCCTCATATGCCAACCTTCTAAACTAGGAATCGACCTAGTGAATCTCCTCTGCCGATATATCCTCTCTCAAGTAAGGGGACCGAAACTGTACACAGTATTCCAGATGTGGCCTCATCAGCACCTTGTACAGCTACAACATAATCTCGCTGTTTTTAAACCCCAAGCCTCTGGCAACGAAGGACAAAATTCCATTTGCCTTCTTAATTATCTGCTGCACTTGCAAACCAACTCTCTCTGATTCTTGCACAATGACACCAGATCTCTTTGCACAGAAGCATGCTGCAATTTTTTACCATTTAAGTAATAATCCATTTTGCTGTTATTCCTATCAAAATGGATGGGCTCACATTTACCAACATTATATGCCATCTGTCGGACTCTAGCCCACTCACTTAGACTATCCATATCCCTTGGCAGACTTTCAATGTCCTCTGAACACATTGCTCTGCCACTCATCTTAGTGTCAAATGCAACACTACACTTGGTCCTCAACTCCAAATCATCTATGTAAATTGTAAACAATTGCAGTCCCAACACTGATCCCTGAAGCACACCACTAGTCACTGATCGCCAACCAGAAGAACACCCATTTATCCCCATCTTTGCTTTGTTAGTTTATCAATCCTCTATCTATGCTCATACATTACTCATAACACTGTGCATCTTTATCTTATGTAGCAGTTTTTGGTGCAGCATCTTCCCAAATTCCTTCTGGAAATCCAGATACACCACATCCACAGGTTCCCCATTGTCCACTGCACATGTAATGTTCACATGGTCTGCCCTTCATGAATCCATGCTGCATCTTACCAATTGCTCAACTTATATCCAGATGTCATGCTATTTCTTCCTTGATCATAGATTCAAGCATTTTCCCTACTACAGAAATTAAGCTGACCAGCCTATAATTACCCATCTTTTGTCTACCTCTTTTTTTAAAAAACAGTGGCGTCACATTTGCTATTTCCAATCTGCAGGAACCACCCTAGAATCCAGCCAATTTTGGTAAATTACCACTAGTGCACTTGCAATTTCCTCCATCATCTCTTTTAATGCCCTGAGATGCATTCCATCAGGGCCAAGAGACTTGTCCACCTTTAGCCCCACTAACATGCTCAACATTACCTCTTTCATAATAATGATAGATTTTAGGTCCTCACCTGCCATAGCCTTCCTGCCATCAATTTTTGGCATGTTATTTGTGTCTTTCAATGTGAAGACTGACAAAATGCTCATTCAACACCTCAGCCATTTTCTCATTTCCAATTATTACATTCTCCTTCTTATCTTCTAAAGGACCAACGTTTACTTTAGCCACTCTTTTTTTTGTTTTACATATTTGTAGAAACTTCTGCTGTTTTTATATTCTGAGCTAGTTTATTCTCATAATCCATCTTTATAGCATTGTTTGTGGCTTTCTGCTGACCTTTAAAGATTTCCCAATTCTCTAGGTTCCCACTAATCTTTGCCACTTTGTATGCATTTTCTTTCAATCTGAAACTCTCCTTTATTTCTTTAGATATCCCTGACTGATTATATCTTTTTCTACAGCCCTTCCTTATCACTGGTATATACTTATGCTGAACACTGTGAAAGATCACTTTGAAAGTCCTCCACTGTTCCTCAATTGTCCCACCATAAAGCTTTGGCTTCCAGTCTACCTCAGCCAATGCTTCCCTCATCCCTTTGTAGTCTAATTTATTTAAGCACAAGACATTGGTATTGGATTTTATCTTCTCACGCTCCATCTGCATTTTAAATTCAACAGTACTGCAATTGCTTCTAAAAGGATCCCTAACTGTAAGATCATTAATTTTTTCTGTTTTGTTGTATAGGACCAGATTTAGGATAGCTTGTACCCTCGTAGGTTCCATTATATATTTTTCGAGGAAGCTATTGATAATACATTCTATGAACTCCTCCTCAAGGTTGCCTTGACCAATTGATATGTAGATTAAAATCCCCCCATGATAATTGCTGTATCAATTTACATGCATCAGTTATTTCTTTGGGTATTCACCCTGGGGAAGGGTGGGGTGAGTGGGATTAGCAGAGTTGTCCCTGCAGAGAGCCAATACAGCCACAGCAGGCTGATTGGCCTCTTCTGTACTGGTGCAATTCCAAAATCCCATATTTATGATGTTATTATTTGGTGGTCTTTGACTACACCTATCAGTGACTTATTCTCCTCACTATTTCTAATTTCCACCCAAATGGATTCTACCTTTTTTTTTCCATGGAATCTATATTGGGGACAGGCTATGCCCAGGGGTGCAGTTGACAGATCTTCCATATACTGTGTAGACTTGTGCACAATAGAATTTTTTCTCTAAAAAATTCTAGTGTCACAAAAGTCTGAAAACTGGAAAGTTTCGGTCTGAAAACCAGAACTTAGGCTCCACACCCCCTCCCTCCCAGCGTGAAATTCCCTACTGCCTAAAAATTGACAGAGTGTGGGGAAAGTTGCATATGGAAGCTTGCTGAAAGTGAAATTCTCCAATTTTCTGACGTTGACACACTTGGGGCAGAATGTTCCCATTTCGACTGCCATGGGAATTGTAGCAAATGGAACACAGACCATGCAAAGGTCCGCTGACTTTGAGCATGATTTTCCGATCTCAAGGTGAGGGTGGCCATAAAATCCTGCCCTTAGAATTGCTGGGGGAAAATTTTGGACAATGGGCAACCTAGGGAAAGTATGCCCTGAGACTGTGATGGAGGCAGGCAATTGGATAATTATCTGGTGTGAAAAAAAACACTGCAGTGCACCCTGGGGAAGGGTGGGGTGAATGGGATTTGCAGAGTCGTCCTTGCAGAGACCATAGCAGGCTGACTGGCCTCTACTGTATAGTAGCAATTCCAAGGTTCCATGGTCCCAGTCACTTCATTTTTTGCTATTCCAATGAAGTTGTGGACAGAATTTCTTTGGCTGGCCCATGCACTGATTCAAACTGACTAGAGCCAGTTGCAATATCATATCTGATTAAGAAGTCAAACACTTGGAGACTTATCTTCAATTTCTGATATCGACTGCACCAAGCCAAGTAAAATCTGCACCAAACATCAATACACTTTCCATTCCCTATGGTTTAGCTCCAGATTACTGGCACACATGCTCACCAGCCATTAGGTCAATGCTTCCTTGCCACACTTTTTTTAAAACTTCCAACTTTACATTTGATATATCATGGTTCTTTAATGTACTCTTTTCACAAAACAAGTAAACTTAAAATGCATAAAACTATGAAAGATCTTGCACTGAAGACCTGCATAATACAGTCAAGCAATTAGAATCAAACAGCTGTCCAGCTCCAAACATTTCTGGCTTCTGTCCAAAAGAAATTTAAACCAAATTCCAAAAACTAAGCTCGTGAAGACTGATGCTATGCCAAACCAAACATATGGTTTATATGAAGAAGCTGCTTTCAGATCACATTATATGCTACAAAGGCTTTCACAGTGGGGAGAAACCAAAGAGAAAACAAAACACTGTATATATCTGCACAGTCTGGAGGAATTCTCTGTTTTCAGCTTGTGGTAGGCAGCAAAAGGCATCAATTGCTCACTGTCATGGTCAATTGATTCATTGGCAAACAGGACCAAATCCCACACTGTAAACTAATGCCGTACTGGTCAGGAAAAAGAGTCACCAAAATCAAAAACAACTTCAAAAGCTGCATGATAGAGAAACAAGGACAGGGATAACAAATTCTCCTGTATACACAAATAAATAGAACTGAAAAGATGGCATTCATTCATATAAACATCTCCAAAAGAATTCTTTAAAATGTTGCCAAAGTACTTTTATTACCAACTTTCAGAGTTTTACGAAAGAAGATGTTTTCAATTATGTTATTTTCAAAGTGCTAGTTAACCCAACCACAGCACTGATTATGTTACACGTCACACAAAAAAAGTTGGAGCATAAATTTACATGCAAAAACCTGAGAAGAAAAATAATCCAACATGCAAATACCTCGTGAGATACTTAAGCCTTTACAGCTTAAAAATTCTGTTCTACAAAAGAATATACAAATGTTCACATTGCACATAAATAAAGGCAGTTGTCTTACAGCCAGCAGACTTTGTGTCACCCTCCAGAACACATATCCTTGCAAGTGAAGGCCTCACCATTCTCAGAGATGCAAAGAAGCTCAATGTGTGTAATAACTGAACGGAGAACCCTTTAGGTAACGGTTTTCAGAAACAGAAACAAAAATAGAAATAGGAGTAGACCATTTGGCCCTCCGAGCCTGCTCTGCCATTCATTTTGATTATGACAGAACATCAAATTCAATATTCTGATCCTGCCTTCCCTCCATATCCTCTGATCCCTTTAACCTCAGGAGCTATATCTAATTTCTTCTTGAAACCACACAATGTTTTGTCCTCAACTACTTTCTGTGCTAGTGAATTCCACATATTCACCACCCTCTGGGTGAAGAAATTTCTTCTTGCCTCAGTCCTAAAAGGTTTATCCCTTATCCTCAAACTACGACCTTTAGTTCTGGACTCCCTCACCACTGAATCTACCCTGCCTAATCCTGTTATAATTTTATAAGTTTCAATGAGATCCCCTCTCACTCTTCTAAACACCAATGAATATAATCCAAACTGACTTAGTCTCCCCCCATATGACTGGTTTAATACACCTGTATTAAACCAGTAGCATTAATACAGGTGCAGGGAAGAGCTCTAACCTATGTTAAGGATGAATTAAAAGAATGCCATTTCAAACAATTTATCAAAAACAAAAATGTTTAAAGAAAGCCGATGCAGATTTACAAATACGTTTTCCCAACTTTGTAGAGTTCTTTTCCATAGATTACAAAATGTAGAAAAAAAACTTTCAAAAAAATGTTTGATAGAAAGCAGCACAAACAGCAAGCAAAGAAAGCAGTCTGACAGATAGATTAAAGTTAAGACCACTTGGTCATTGGACAGCACTAACATGATTTCCAATAATGTGTCTCAAGCTTCACAGGCCAGAACCCAAGTGTCAGATATTCTTAAATGAAAGTTTATGAATCATATAACTAGATAGTTGGCTCATAAAACAGCAATAAGTTGCAACTGAAGAGTTAGTACCCCATCAACAAAAGAGCATCAAGGGTGGCAGTGGCACAGTGGTTAGCCTCACAGTGCCAGGGACCCGAATTTGAATCCAGCCTCAGGTCACTGTCTATCTGGAGTTTGCATGTTCTCCCCACGTTTGTGTGGGTTTCCTCTGGATGCTCCGGTTTCGTCCCACAGTCCAAAGATGTGCTGGTTAGGTTGATTGACACTAAGGGCAATTTAGCATGACCAAAGGATTAGCAGGGTAAATACATGGGGACACAGGATAGGGCCTGGGTGGGACTGTTGTTGGTGCAGATTTGATGGGCCAAATGGTCTCGTCCTGCACTGTTGGGATTCTATGATTTACCAAAATTGGCGATTCAAATCAGGGAACAATTATTTGTGCCACAACACTAGGGGGAGCACTTCTTGCACGCACAGAGGAAGCGTGAGAAATGCTTTTAAATACAGCTGGCATATGGCTCATTTTAACATTTTAACTAGACAGGCAGTCAAAATTAAGTTTCAAGGTGCAAACTGAAACATGTTATTAGAAGATAAATTAAAACAGAATCATGCTATGTTGAAACATCCAAGATCCTGAGGCAATTTCATATGTTTAAGAGGACGTTTCCTTTTGAGCAAGAGTCTTGAACTATGGCACAATGTTTAAAAATTAAAGTGTCTCTTCAGATGAGGAGAACTGTTTTTCTTCCAGAGGATCATTAATCTGTGGAATTCTCTCTCCAAGAGAATGGAAGCTGGGTCAGTGAATATCGTTGGGGTTGAGTTAAACAGATTTGGAGATCGACAAGGAGATCAAGGTTATGGAAGGTAGACAGAAAAGTGGAGTTGAGATCACAATCAATCAACCATGAGTTTATCAAATGTTGGAGCAGGTTCGATGGGCCAAATGGCCGTGGGCTACTCCTACTCGCAATTCTTGCACGTCTGTCAGATTGACTGTTCCCCAAACTAACCTGTTCATTTGCCAGTCATTATTATTAAAAGTCTTATCAGAAATACATCAAGGTTTTGCTATTTTAGTAGGCTCTTTTGCAGATATAATCAAAAGGACATTGAGAAGCATCAAAATCTATGGGCTCACTCCATCTTGCACTATTAAAGCTTATTATTTTCTACATATGAATGTACTTTTTGACAGTGGGCCCTCTTGGGAAATTCCTGTTCTCTCTGTAGAATTTTTGTACCTCTGACAAGTGCTTTCATGCATCACAATCTTTCAATGTTTTGAATTTTAAAAAATGGTGAATTTTAAAAATCACTCAGTGTGGAGATCGAGACAATGACAGTGGGATTAGGAGCCCTATTAACTATCAAATGAGCTAGCCAGGCTGTGTAGAACTAAGATTTGGTAATACATGACCTTGCCATCAGCCAGGATAAGCTGTGCATCAGACAATAGTCAGGGTGTGCCCAATGTTAATACACAACTATTCCTGACACCATACATGCGGGTGTCAGGAATTACAATATAAAAACAGCCACTCACAAAGAGGGTGAACAAATGAAACCATTTTTTCTTTATAAACTGTTTCTTGAAAATCCTTTTGGCTGTCTTCCTGTTTCCTACATAATCCAGACAAATACATATTATACAGCTAATTTTCAGTGTAAAACAGGTAAATGTCAGCATCATTAAACTCGTGTTTGACAGAAACATGGGGTTGATTTTCCAACTGTGCTCCTAGCTTTGCCCACTGGGACATGTCTCACAAATCTGGGCATGTGCTGTGATTTTCTCAACATTAATTTTCTCCCAACAGGCAGGGATTCTCACAGGAAGTACAATGTCTGATGATTTACTCCTGTGTAGTTGTTGTTTCTGTGCTCAGAATGACTCCATGTAGATTTTCATCTTCCCATCAAAAGTTGGGAACCTCATTAAATTCTCCAAGTCTCTGAATGGAGGCGCTCAACTAACAAGTCAACTTCACTGTCACTCTAAACATGTAATGCTGATGGGCTATGAGTGCCTGGCTTCATCAGTGTCAGTATGGTATCACTCTGATGGACTACAATTTTAGAACTACTGCGGACGCCTTTCCCCTTATAAATACAGTGGTCAAGTACAACTGCACAAAATCACAGCACACTCTGTGAACACTACTGTGGCAATGTATAAAAAGAAAATCCGGAATACTCTAAAGAACATATTGCAATTTCATGATTGGAAACTGGAGGATATTCTGCCCCATCCACAGTTGTGCATTGCTCACTGGCTCCCATTCTTCTCCTTCTCCACTGTACTCTGACCTCTCTACTGCTCTGTCCAGATCAAAGTGAGACCAAAGTAATAAAAACATTCTCCGTCCCCACACGTTGGAGATTTTCCGATTCCACCGCAGCCCCTCCACGATGGATTTTTCTGCAGCAGCGGTGATGCATCATTGGTCACTGATGGGATTGTCTGGTCCCCCTTATGTCTATAGCATTTTGCATGGCTTGCCTGACCCACCACTGCAAAACCTCCCTCAGAGCCATCTTCAGTGGAACCAGAAAAGCCCACCAGTAAGAAGGGCCCATTAGATGTGCAAGATGTGTAGGTTAGGTGGACTAATCATGATAAACATGTGGGGTTACGGGGATAGTACATGAGGTAAGCTAAGATACTCTTTCAGGGCATCAATGTAGACTAGATGAGCCGTACAGCCTCCTTGTGCACTGTAGGGATTCTATGAATTTTTAAAAAATCTTTCATTATTATAGGATATGGACTTGGTCAGTTTTTATTGTCCATCATTAAGTGTCCTTGAGAAGTGAGCCGCTTTCTTCAACTGCTACAGTCCCTGTGGTGTAGGTACCTCCACAGTGCTGTTAGGGAGAGAGTTTCAGGATTTTGACCCAGTGAAAGAAATTAGCTACAAGCAATATCAGGACATGAAATTTCACAATATGAAATAGTGCAAAGTTTGCTGTTAATACAAGTGATAACTTGTTTATAGTAATAGATGTCACGTTAATTCTGTATAGCTGACATAAGGATGATTTTTAGTCTCTATAAATGCTGTGGACAAAAAAAAACACTCGGGCGTTTCTGAAGTTATGGCATCATTCCAATGGAGGGAAAGATGGAAAACAGCAATCCACAAGTCAGAAACAAACTGGGCCCTTCATTGGTTAATTCAGGGTCTCTTTCCACCAGTGGCAGGTAAAGTGTGGGAACCTCCCAGCAAAGTGAGGGAATGAGAGACTGATGGAAGGTGGGGGAACTGTCCTTCTGTATCTAGAAACACTTTGCCCATGAAGGCCCTACAGTGATAATGGTTGCCCTCATAGCCTTTCTCTTCCTCCCTCACCAACCATCATGCCACCTCTCTCACTGGATCCCATCTTGACTGGCCCTGACACCACAATGTCATTTATCAAGTTGGGAGGGCAGTGTGCTTCCAGAGCATCCTCTTCTTCCAAATGCAATTCCAGTCGTGGCCACCAGCTCAAGTGACAACCACCTAGTTGCTGGCACCTGCAAAATGCAACTCAGAGTCTGGGCTTTCGGGTCCACGATGAGAACCCCTGCTGCGATGATGAAATTCCGTGCATTATCTTAGTTTCTTTCTCGTTGCCAGACCTGCTGAGTATTTATAGTTTTTACTTTAGATTTCCTGCACCTGCAGTATTTTGCTTTTGTTTCACTTATTCTGAAACTGTGCCCTGGTCTTCCAGATCCTTCAGTCAGGGGAAACCATTTCTCAGTGTGTACCCTGACAGGCCCCTTCTGAATCATCTATATTTCAATGAGATCACCTTTAATTCTTTTAAAGACAAGATAAATGTGAGGTTATTTACTTTGGAAGAAAAACAAGCAGGCAGATCACTATCTGAATAGCTGTAAATTGGGAGAGGGTAGTGGGACAACGGGTGTCCTTGTGCATCAGTCACTAAAGATAAACATGCAGGTGCGGCAGGAAATAAAGAAGGCAAATGGCATGTTGGCCTTCACTGCGAGAGGTTTTGAGTACAGAAGCAGAAATGTGTTGTTGCAATTATACAAGGCCACACCTAGAATATTGTGTGCAGTTTTGGCCTCCTTTTCTGAGGAAGGATGTTCTTGCTCTCGAGGGAGTGCAGGAAGGTTTACCAGGCTGATTCCGGGTAAGGCGGGATTGATGTATGAGGAGAGACTGATAGGTTAAGATTGTTTTCGCTGGAGTTCAGAAGAATGAGGGAGGGATCTCATTGGGACTTATAAAATTCTAACAGGGTTAGACTGGTATATGCAAGGAGGATATTCCCGATGATGAGGGAGTTCAGAGCCAGGGGTCACAATCTGAGGATTCGGAGTAAATCATTTAGGACAGCGGTGAGGAAGCTTTTGTTCAGTCAAAGTGTGATGAGCCTGTGGATAGCAAGGGAAGTAGTTGGTGCCAAAACATTGAATGTATTCAACAGGTGGCTAGATATAGCACTTGGGGCGAATGGGGTCAAAGGTTATGGGGAGAAAGCAGGATTAGGTTGGACAACCAGCCATGATTGTGATGAATGGAGGAGCAGGTTCGAAGGGCCAAATGGCCTCCTTCTGCTCCAACTTCTGAGAGACAAAAGGCTCAGTTTCTTCAGCCTATCGAAGGACAATCCTCTCATCCCAGGAATTAACATATTGAACCTCCACTGCACCACCTCCAAAATAAGTATATTCTTTCTTTGATTTGGAAAACAAAACAGAGCACAGTACTACAGGTGTGGTCTCAAGAAAACCTTATTGAGCCTTTAAAATATTTTTTCATAGGATGTGAGCAATGCTAGCAAGGCCAGCATTCAGTGCCCATCCCTAATAGCCCTTAAGGAGGTGGTGTTAACCCATTTTCTTAAACCATTGCATTATTAAACAGTGCTTTTAAGGAGATCTGGAATTTTCATCCACCAACAATGAAGGAATGATTTACTCAAGTCAGGATGGTGTATGACTTAAAGGGGAACTTGATGTTCCTATGCTTCTCCTGCCCCTGGTCTGGCTAGGCAGTGAAGGTTTCAGGTTTGGAAGACGCTGCTAAGGGAGACTTCACAAGTTGCTTTAGTGCAAATTACATATGGGTACACACTGCTGCCGAATGGAGGGATCAGGTGTTTAAGTTGGTGGAGGGGGATGTTAATCGAAAGGGCTGCTGTGTCCTCGATGACGTCTAGCTTCTTGTCTGTAGTTGAAGCTGCACTCATCCAGGCAAACGGAGAATATTTCATCACATTCTTGACTCGCATCTTGTAGATGGTGGTCAGGCTTTGGGAAGTCAGGAGGTGAGTTACTCACTGGAGAGTTCTCACCTTCTGGCCGGCCCATATAACCACTTCTAAGGTCCAGCAAGAGCAGGACTTTCTTATTTCTATACTCCAATCCTTTTGCATTAAAAGGTCAATATGCTGTAAGCTTTCCAAACTGATTGCTGTACTTGCATGTTAATTTACTGTATTCCTTGTACTGCTGCAAGTTTCTTTGAACATCCACATTCAGAGGTTTCATCTTTTAAAAGTATTCTGCTGTTCTATTCATACCAAAGTGAATAAGTTTACATTTCCCCAGATTGTACTCCATCTGCCACACTTTATATCTGTTTTCTCCTCTCAGCTTTTGCAGCTGGCTTTGTACTGTCAGCAAACTTGGATATGTTACATTTTGTCTAAATCTTTAATATTGATTGTAGATGGCTGAAGCCCTACCACTGATCCTTACAGCATTCTACTGCAGTTACACACTGCCAACTTGAAAATCCTCCATTTATCCCTAATCTCTGCTGTTAAAAAGATCCTCCATTAATGCTAATCTATAATGCAACTAACCCCACAAACTCTTACCTTGCATCATATCAAATACTTTCTGGAAATCCAAGTATGCGACATCTATCGGCTGATCTTTAATTACTCTATTAGCTATATCCTCAAAAAACTAAAATTTGTCCAATATTATTTCCCTTTATAGAACCATGTTGAAACTGATTAAGCTATGATTTTTGAAGGAGAATCCCTATAGTATAGAAAGAGACCATTCAACTCAGAATCTCTACTGACTACTTCCCATCCAGGCTCTATTCCTGTAACACCACACATTCACCCTGCTAATCTCTCTGATACTAAGGTCAAGTTAGCACAGCCAATCAACTAACCTGCACATCTTTTGGAGTGTGGGAGGAAACCCATGCAAACACAAAGAGAATGTGCAAACTCCACACAGATAGTTGCCAGAGGCTGGAATTGAACCCGGGTCTCTGGTGCTGTGAGGCAGCAGTGCTAACCACTGTGCAACCATGCTGCTCCTTGTTACATTGTACCAAGTACCTTGTTAAGATTTCCTTAGTAATAGATTCCAGCAATTTCCCAACGACTGATGTCAGCCTGCTGGCTATATACATTCCTATCCCATTCCTGTCAACATTGCCAGAAACAAGAATAAAGTGGGAATTTCACAATCACGCTCAGCCCACCATGTTTAAAGGCCTCCTGCCTCAGTAAAAATCCAGGCCCCAGAGTTCGCTCGTCCACCCTGATCACTACATTTTCCAGCCACTTCATCGGATTCTCATAAACACTTCAATCCTTCACAAGAAAAATTCACATAGGACACTAAGAGGCATCCTGCCATAGGGCAGAAGGAGCCATTCTTCACATCTTTAACCCCTTTTGTAGATCTTGGCAATCAGGGGAAGGGTCATGTGGAGACCATGGCCACTGGTGACTCTGCGGGAGATTCCATGCAGGTTTCTTTATCTCTCATCATCTTTGTCTCTACATCGCCTTTTTTCTTAACCCCCCCCCCCACACACACACTGTGTGACAAGCTGCAGATACCTGTCAACGCTGCCTTTTGCTCTTCAATCAACTGACTGTCAGCTTCGTACTATTTATGGAGCTAATGAGCTGCTAAATAACCGAGAACTGCAAAAATGCCAAACTCCAGCAGTTTGTTCACCAAAATGTGAGAAAATGTGTTACTCAACAGGAAAAATAATTCAGCACTTATGGCCTGGGATATGTACATTCTCCTTCAAGTAAATGTGCGAAATGTTCAGTGACCTCAAAAGTAGTCCTTATCTCAACCCCTATCAATAGGCATTGCCTGATTTCGAAATCAACTCTTATTTAATTCCAGCAAGGAGTCTTCAACTCACTTCTATTAGCAGTCTGCACTCTGCAACTAATGTGTCGCTCACCCCACTACATAGAACAATACAGCACAAACAGGCCCTTCGGCCCACGAGTTGCGCCGATCACATCTACCAATCCACAGACCTATCCATAACCCCTTATCCTATTCTTTTCCATATACTCATCCAGAAGTCTCTTAAAAGACCCCAGTGAATTTGCCTCAACAACCTCCGACGGCAGTCGGTTCCATTCACTCACCACCCTCTGAGTGAAAAACCTACCCCTGACATCTCCTTTGTATTTGCTTCCCTGCACCTTAAATCTGTGTTCTCTTGTAGTGACCATTTCAGCTCAGGGAAATAGTCTCTGAGAGTCCACCCTATCTATCCCTCTCAACATTTTATAAACCTCTATCAGGTTACCTCTCAACCTACGTCTCTCCAGTGAGAAGAGTCCCAGCTCCCTCAACCTATCTTCATAAGGCCTGCCTCCCAATCCAGGCAGTATCCTTGTAAATGTGAACTTTCTCAATAGCCTCTACATCCTTCCTATAATGAGGCGACCAGAACTGCGCACAATACTCCAACTGGGGTCTGACAAGAGTCTTATAGAGCTGCATCATTACCTCCTGACTCCTAAACTCTATTCCTCAATTAATGAAGGCCAGTACACCGTACGCCTTACATCAGTCCTCATCAGTAATCCTAATGGCAACCCAAGTCTCCCAATATCAATCAAGGCACACAACTGGATGAAGTTATGGCCACTAAGTCCAATCCATTAATAGATTCCTAGCATTTGTGCATTTCCAAAACTAACACTTATCCACATTTATTTCCATTCATTCCATTTAAAAATAACTGATCTCTCAAGACAAGCAAGCTTGTTAAAGGGTTCATGTCATAAATACTTAATGTCATTATCAGTGACTTTCTCACATGGAAGAGTATTAAATTACAGCTGACTTTCAACATTGACAGGAGTCATCTCAGGGATCTGACTAAATTTTGTACTGAGGGAACGTTCCAAGAGGTTTGCTGAGATGGACATCTGGAATTCTGGCGGGAGCTGACCTTGGAGGCTGCTCTGAGGGCTGATGAAAGATGACCTTTTTTGTGAGGGATTGGTTTAGTCAGATGAATATTGTGTCAATTATTGAGAACTGCAAGTTGGGTTAGCTGAAGGCTATTTGCAAAGGTTAAATGCAGACTGCTTGTAAATTTGCTGTCGCAACACAGCTGGGGTAATTCCAATCCATGTCTTTGTTATATCTTGACACCCTTCATACTCAAGCATACAGATATCCACAGTGCCTTGCAATGCAAATTCCTCTTTACACTGTCCTTTGGAGGCAACATTTTAACATACGTTTTGCTTTCACTGAACACTGACTTTTGTTCTTCTTGTAACACATTTTGCTATCTTATCTTTATGCCATAATCAGCACTTTCTTTCATCCTTCACACTGCCATTAACACTTAGCTTGCCCATCGTATACATTTTTACATAATCTCTCCTATCCCTCATCCAACACTTCTACTTTGCTCCACCTTCTCCAACCTCTAACAGTATAAAATCCATCATACTTTTCTCTCTCTTTAGCTCTGAAGAGTCACATGGGACTCAAAATGTTAACTCTCTTCCTGTCACCAAAGATGCTGTCAGGCCTGCTGAGTTTTTCCTGAGTATCTTCTGTTTTTATTGCAGATTTCCAGCATCTGCAATATTTTGCTTTTATTCTAACACACGTTTTTCTTCACACAATGCAGCTTGTTAATGCTTCCAATGGCCCAGAGTAAGCCAATCTCTTACAAAATCCTGCAATACTAATATTTTCAAGCAACAGCACAGCTACACACCACTGGAGGATGCAAAGCGATAGTACGTGGTATCCAAAGTGTTTGGGTGAGGAACAACTGCTGGTAGCAGAGGAAGGGTTGATTGCCTGCTATCCAGATAATGGATACTTTCAAGTGATCCCTCATTCTGTAGGGACAAAGCACAGGGCTGGAACTGCACCTCCCACCCCCCAAGTCATGCTGCTACTGCTGTTTTATGGAGCAGGAGATGAACAGTGACCTGCGTCACTGTTGAACTAAAGGCTATGGGACCAGTTCACCTCTGTCATTATCAGGTAGCTTGTCTTAGCCGGTGGACATTGTGACTGGAGTCATGCCCAAATTTATGCTGTTCTCCCTGGTGCCTACTTTACCCCTTTGTCCGAAATCACACAATAGCAGTACTTTAAAAGTAATCTCCACAGCTTCAGGCAAAGTTTAAAAATTGCTATTTAACTTGATCCTTTTCCAAAGGGTGGCATTCTTCCTGGACATTAACATCCTGGATGGAATTCCGGTTTGGCCAGAAATGCAGGAAATTGAGTACTTTATCACCTTTATTTATAGGGATTGAACTTTTCTGCAGTCCTGTTTTTTTCCAGATGGTTGTCATCTGTGTTCTTGGACTCTATCCACAAATTGGGGTATTTAAATATTTCAGGCAGTCACTGATGCCACAGAACACACTGGCAGAAACACAGAAAATAGAAGCAGAAGGCCATTCGGCCCTTTGAGCCTGCTCTGCCATTCATGGCTGATCAAAATCAATGCCCTGATCCTGCCTCCTCCCACTTATCCCCTGATTTCTCTGGTCCCAAGCACTCTATTTATTTTCTTCTTAAAATCACAAAATGTTTTGGCCTCAGCTACAGAATGTGGTAGTGAATTCCACATATTCACTACTCTGGGTAAAGAAATTTCTCCTCACCTTGATTCTAAAAGGTTTACCCCTTATCTTCAAACAATGACCCACACCATCAGGAACATTCTTTCTGAATCTATCTTGTCTAATCCTGTTAGAATTTCTGTTTCAAAACAGCAACCACTGCATCAATGCACCACAGTCCCAGAGAAGGGAAAATAAGGATGTAAAATTTGTCTGTTAGGCCAGTTTCTCCAATGCATAAAAAGTGTTCTGTATTAAACAAACTGACCTATTAAAATTGAAATTTTCCAAAACGTTGAGTAAAGTTTAAGAAATACAGACAATCCATATGTTGAGCACTGCTGCCACAAAATTGACAGGACTGTGGATGTGTGACCTTATTCCAATATGATCCAACATCCAAGCCAAAGGGTTCTCACCTCCTGATCTGTTCCCAAATACTTAGATAAACTTCAACAGAAGAGTTCTGTTCTTAATCAGATTTGCCCTGTGGCCTGTCTCAAGATTATGTCAGCTTCGTCTTGATTTCAGGGAGAATATTCAGGATAATGTGAAATGAAAATCTTGCATAATGTGTATGAAGGTGAGCACTGTTGACAGGAAACAGATGCACACACAAAAAAAAAATCAGTTAAAAGCACTGATACAAGTAAAGCACTGGTGAGTTTAGTGTTGTGCTATTTGTTGACTCTTGCTTGTCCAGTGCATGCTGCCAACATTCACATTCACTGGCCAGAATTGTTAAGATCAAAAATCATGGCCTGAATTTTCATCCTTAAAACAGGTAGTGGGGAGTTGGGACAATTCACAGCTCAGCCTGCCCACCTCAGGAGAAAGTGCCATAAAGGCACAGGGGCTGCAGGGAGCCAAGACAGGTTGTTTAAAAGTCTTGACTTAATGGGGTTGCACACTCTCCTCTCCCAATGACAGAGGTCCTCCATCCCATATACCCCTCCTCACCCTCCCCATGTCCCATTCATGCCATCTCATGCTCTCTACTATTCCCGCATAGGAACCAAGAGGGGCTATCTCAAACTATATCTTCCCCCCGCTCCCTCATAATATTGAATGTTCTCTATGCCATGCTGTAGCACTTAGAACACAGAACCCTATAGTGCAGAAAGAAGCCTTTAGGCCCATCGAGTCTGCACCGAACACAATCCCACCCCGGCACTATCCCCATATCCCTACATATTATACCCTCTGATCCCTCTAATCTACGCATCCCTGGACACTAAGGGGCAATTTCTTAGCATGGCCAATCAACCTAACCTGCACATCTTTGGATTGTGAGAGGAAATCAAATTACTCAGAGGAGACCCACGCAGACATGAGGAGAACGTGCAAACTCCACACAGACAGTGACCTGAGCCGGGAATTGAACCCAGGACCTTGGAGCTGTGAAGCAGCAGTGCTAACCAGTGTGCTATTGTTCCATTGCCTTTAACCCACAACATAGAGTCAATGAGTGCTACACTGACAATAGAATGCATAAAAAAACTCTAAAAAATAGAAAGTTATGAATGAATTACTACATTAGAAAAGTCATTTCACTAGCATCTCAATTTGATGACTTCAGAAGTGTCAAGCATTTAGCCTGTAAAACAGGAAAACACATGGTTATTCGACAGAACTGACACAGATATTGGAGTTCAGAGATTCCCCTTTGGATTGATTGTTACCAACTACTTGAACAGCATAGTAAGCATGGGAAAACACTGTTACTTAGTGAAAATAATTCATATAAAAGTACAATAACTTTAGTTGATTAAACATTTATATATAAAAAAAGCAAACTGGACAAACTTCAACATCCATTACAATGGTTTGAATATTGAGGGTGTTCTTGTACATTTAAGGAAGCATTGATCAATAAAACGATATTTCAACAAATATTGAAGTGCTGGTCGATGCTTTAGGAGCGTGTATTGGTACTGATACTGGGAAACACTGATATCATTGGACAGAAAGATCACAGTAACGTATCTGTGATTTTTTTAACACAAAGTGTGATTGCCCATTATTACCTATTGATCTTTCTCTTCAAATTTATTTCACAAATGATAGTTGATTTAAATCATTTCTAGGTGTATTTTAACAAAGCCTCGAGTTTAATAAATTTATTTAATGTCACAAGTCAGCTTACATTAACACTGCAATGAAGTTACTGTGAAAATCCCCAAATCGCCACACTCCAGTGCCTGTTTGGATACACTAAGGGAGGATTTAGCATGGCCAGTCCACCTAACCAGCACGTCTTTGGGATTGTGGGAGGAAACCTATGCAGACACGGGGAGAATGTACAGACTCTGCACATAAAGTCACTCAAGCCAGGGACTGAACCCGGTCCTTAGTGTTGTGAAGCAGCATTGCTAACCACTTGCTACCCAGTACAGTCCAGCATTAGCTTCATTAAGACCAATTTAATCTATCACAAAGTAAATTCTACCTGTTCTGCAACTAATTGTTTCTGTCCTCATCAAGGTGAGAATTGTGGCCCAGAGGCATAGGTGACCTTCCTAATTCATCAGTTAATAGTGGATCGCAGTATCCAATCGGCCTGAATGTTAATCTCAGAAGTGTTCCCCTACTGCAGCAACATGCTCTCTCCAAATCTCCAACATTGCCAATTTCAACCAATCGACAATTTAGTACCAAGCTACGTTAAATTATGAGGATGTGCCTATCTTGAGCCTGTGCCCTCTAGGAACTGGCTAAAAGGAAGTACAAATTCATTTTAAGGGGATCCTTTCAGCCAGCAGAAGAGATTGTTCTAGTGTAGAAGTAAACCAAAGTCAGTGTAGAATGAACATAGTGCGTACCAGTTGTGTCAACCAGTTTCCCCCTTTTCAATTCAAACTTGGATGTAACTCCATTTATTTTTTCTTTTCCTTAATCCACTCGTACTTTTCTCTTACCACAGGTACTATAGGCACCTATTCGTCAGACTTCAACCAAAGTCACCTTCTCCTGAAGAGCCTAATAAAATCATCAGCAAGGAGCCGAACTACCATATGTTAATAAATCTGGCATTGGCCAGCTTCACAGAGCTCTAGTGCACTATCTACACCATTCATTCACCCTCCCAGCTAATTATGCAACAAGATCAGAAAACAGGTTCAGGGGTCCAGAAGGAAAATCCAACAAAATAGGGAAGTACGAGTGTTGGGTCAAACTGTTTTTTCCCTTCTGGGGAAGAAGGTTTTTAAAGCCATTTGATCTCAGCCCTCCAAAATATCAGCCCTACAATCCATCCAGTCAGAATCCCATTGTTTCTTTAATGAGTCCAACATCCTGGCATCAACTAGTTTTTAGCAATCTGTTCTACCTCAAATTTACACTCACAAAATCTGTGTCCTCCTAGTCCTTGGCTTAGCTGGTCTGCGAGTGTTCCTTTAAGATTGCTTGCTCTACCCTGGGTGTTTAGCAGCAAAACCTATCAAGCTCTTTTTGTGAGATTTTGGCTAACTCATCTGAGTCTACAATCCCAAACACCACCCATTCCCCTCCACTTTGACATTATTCACTGCTCTGAACTGACACTGTGAATCATTCGCCCATTCATTATCATTCCTGCAGGCACCCATTCACAAACATTCATGGACTGAACTTATCATGTGGCACCTAGCACCATAAAAAGAAGAACATGTCCTATGTTCTCCTGACTGCTGCAATCCAATGGGGTTCTCCAAGGGACACTGTGCTCCACATTTCTGGGCAGACCAAGCTCAAAATACTCAGAAATGGGGAGCAGCGTCCAGACAAAGCAAAGTTCAAGTGGAGTGACAATCTAACAATAATTGCTGCGCATGGTAGATCTGGGCCCTGATTTACACCACACAATATTTTTCCCCTTTCTAACTTCCTTCTCTTACTGGTACTCTTTACCTCATTCCTTTTAGCTAGTTACTGATCTGTGTCCAAATCTTACTCACGGGCTTTATAAACTTGTTGAAAGTCATAGTACACTATGTCATATGGTTACCTCAACAAGTTGGGATGTTTTCCCTTCAAAAATATTTATTAACTTGGCCAGTAAGGTTCATACATCCTGAAGCTATTTTTATTAGATTATTTGTGTAAAGGTATCTTCAACTTTGTTATAAAGATTGGGAAAATGGACCCACTGTTGCCATGCCTCTCTTTTCAAAAATGGGAACTACATTTGCCAATTTCTAGATTATTAGAATCACCCCACTGCTTGCTAATTCTTCAGTACTTCCCTGTCTCCCCCACTTGGGGCAAATTCATTTTTTCCATTTATTATTTTCCATAAGAGGTAAGCCAACTATGCCCCCATTTCACTAATGGCAGCATGGTGGCAGAGTGCTTAGCATTGCTGCCTCACAGTGCCAAAGACCCGGCATTTGCATTTTCTCCATGTGTCTGTGTGGATTTCCCCCAGGTGCTGCAGTTTCCTCCCACACTCAAAGACATGCTGGTTAGGTGCACTGGCCCTGCTAAATTTCCTCCCAGTGTACTTGAATGGGCACCAGAAGATTTTTACAGTAACTTCATTGCAGTGTTAATGTAAGTCTACTGGTAACACTAATAAATAAACTTTAACACTCCTCCAGAACACTTATGTTCTTCTTCATTCCCATGAGACACAACAGAATTATGCCCATTATAGACCCAATCAAACCTCATCAAATTGAAATACTTCAAAAATCAGTGTCTTGTGAAGTAAATTTACTTATTGCTGATAGTAAATTCTGCCTATTAACTGCAAGCAAGTTACTCAGGCTGGAATTTTACAGACATGCCAGCCCCGATTCTGGGGATGGGCTTGGCTCAAAGAATAGCATTCTCCGTTGGCCTCGGGTGGGATCGTGCGAAACTTGGGCAGATGGGCCAGTAAAATTCCACCCTCTAAAACGTTTGCCCAATCCGTTTTGCATAAAGTTCAGTTTGCAATTTGCCATAAGCCAACCTTCAAATGGCCTGGGTTTCAGAAATAATTTTAATTTCACATCATAACAGAAGAAATCTTTGTTTTTAGTTAATGAAGTGAAATATTTATGTCAATTCCCAGTAAAAAAAACAACAGATCTTTTACAGCTCATGCTAACCACACGTTCATTCTTACAAAACGACCACTGAACTTTATAATGATTTGCAACAATTCCAAGAATTAGATTATTTGGGCACAAGAGCATGGAGTACAAGTTGGTAAATCATGCTGCAGTTACATAAAACTTTGGTTAGGCCGCATTTGGAGTAATGCGTGCAGTTCTCGTCACTACTTTACCAGAAGGACATGGAAGTTTTAGAGAGAGGCAAAGAAGGTTCGCCAGGATGTTACCCGGTTTTGAGGACATTGTTGAAGAGGAGAGATTGAATAAACTAGGGTTGTCTTCATTGGAAAGGTGGAAGTTGAGGGGACATCTGATAGAAGTCTATAAAATTATGAGAGGCATCAACAGGGTGGACAGACAAAGGCTTTTTCCGAGGTGGAAACGTTAGTTACAAGGATACACAGGTTCAAGGTGAGAGGAGGAAAATTTAAAAGGAGATGTGTGGGCAAGTTGTTCACAGACAGAATGGTGTGTGCCTGGAACGCACTGCCAGAGGTGGTGGTGGAAGCAGAAACATGAGAAACATTTAAGAAGCATCTGGATGGGGTATATGAATAAAGGGGGAAATAGAGGGATAGGGACAAAAGGTTTCTTTCTCGTTTAGTTAGGGCATCATGATCAGTACAAGTTTGAAGGGCTGAAGGGTCTGTTCCTGTGCTGCACTTTTCCTTGTTCTTGTTCTAAAACCGATTATGCTTAAAGCCACAAACAATACATGTCTATTTAAATTAATTGCAGATTATCTTTAAAGAAAATAGTATTTTGCCTAAAGCTAATGTTGTCATCGATAGACATTATGAGATGGTTAAGTTTAAAACCAATTCCTTTAATTCAAGGTAAAACGGAATAGTTTGTGATGGGAACGTGGCCTCCTGTGAAATCTGCCCAGGAACAAGTCCATGTGATTTCAAATGAAATCTGATTTTGTCACCAGGCAGACAGGGACCCAAATCAAAACTTAAATGAAAATAACATGCAAATTTTACGAACTGAATGCAAAAAAGGAGGCAATTGTTCTTGCTGCATATAGGCTCATAAAGGCAGGCAGTCAGTGAGATTTTTGAGGAAGGAGACCCACAAGAGATGCAGCTATGCCAAGCTTTGCCAAAGGAAACAGTATTTTCGGGCAAATCATAAAGCAGAGTGCTGGTGAGGGTGGATTGCCTGTTCGAAGAAACAAAGCTTGTGCAGTCTTATGGGCCAGGAATTGGAAGTGGGTGCTTTGCGACTGGAAGTCTATTCAAATATGCTCAGAAGACAAAGTTAAGGAGTCTTTGTTTTAAAACCACTGGAAGATTCACCTTGGAGAAGGGATCTTGTGAAAGCTGGAAGAAACTGAAGGACTTTAAACACAATTTCTACTGAGATGGTACTGCAATGTAACTTGGGATTTTTGGTTCTATTAAGGAGTTAATAGGGAATACCTTTGCTGTAGTTTAGTGCACCAGTTGCCAAAATAATGTTTCGTTGATATTTGCTTTTTACAGTAAAAATGTTAAAAGATGAAATCTTGTTGTGGGAATGTTTTGAGTTAGCTAATGGGAAATAAGTTATCAGTCTCCACGGGGATTGTAGCACAGTGCAACAAGTGCAGCTGTCACATCTCATATTCACTTACAGAAAAAGCAAGACTGAAGATATTTTTCCAAAAACAAATATGAGGAACAATTTTGTTGCTTGTGTGAGAAAATGGATTCAATTATCTTTATGTATCCTTTTCAACCCTGAAAAAAATGACTGAAATCTCTCATGCCCTAAAGGTTGAGATCTCTACAAATCTGACTGTTGAACAAATCTCTCTGCCTATGCATAACAGTAAAATCTTATATTTGTTTAAATATCAAATTTCATCTTGTGTAAGTCTGCCAATAATCAATCAGCAGCTTGGTTCACAACACAAACTTGAGAAGAAACATTCAGAAGTTGTTGAAAATCTTTCCTTTCCGCTCCACGTGATTCCGCCTATCAAAATCCTGATCGGGAAGTGATAAGAGCAGAATAATCTCAGAAATAAAAAACCCCAAAAACTAGCATATTCTCATCTTTAACCGATCAAACTCTGCCACCAATGCTGGTGGTACCCATTGCACGCAAGTGGGAATCACAAAACCTTGGCTGACAACTCACATCTTAAAGTTTCCAGACTTGGATAAGTGGAGTGTTTCCTACTTGAGAGAATGTAATTAATAATTACAGCAACAACAATTTGTGGCATTTTTAAAACACAAAAGGCCCCAAAGTATTTCAGAAAGGCATCGGGTCACAAAAAGCAGGAGGAACATGAGACAGGGAAATTGAGAGTTTAAGGAAGAATATTTCAGAAGTAAGGTAATAAGCAACTGAAATCATAATTATCAACGATAGAGCAACTAAAATTAGAAATACTCAAGTGGCCAGAATTAGTGGAATATAGATTTGTCAGAGATTGCAGAGTAAGAGAAAATTACAGAGCTAGGGAGTGACAAGGCCACACAAACATGGATGGGAATTGTTTTTAAATCAAGCCATTGTTCAAATGGCAGTCGCTGCAGGTAAGCAATGTTGGGTGTGTGGGGCCTGATGCAAGTTCATATCTTTGTTACCTCTGGACATGACTATTTCAACACACCTGTGACTGATCTCCTGTTATATTTGTGGGGTTTAAAGTTTGTTATGTTTCTGGGCTTTTATCTTGAAATTAGGATTAGTGGAAGAGGGTCATGTGACTCATCCTGAAGTTTGCCCAACTGTGAGAGGGGGACATTAAACAAAGGCCCAGATTATTTTGCTGGAAGATGGAAAGGTTTCATACTTGGAGACAACGGCAGCAGCATTGGTGTTTACAGTGATTACACTGTTAGTCTCCAAGGTCCCTGGAAGGTGTTGATGGCTTCAGGTTGTAAACATTTATGCCTTAAATTACCCACTCACTTCCAAGGTAAGAGGAAAATTGAGGTCTTCAGGATAGCTAATTAGCCTTTCACCTGGATGCAACTTGGAATGGAGATGAACTTTGAGAGGGAAACGTTGCTCAGATATCTTTCATACAGAGGCAGTCTGCCAGGATTTGGGAAAGATGGAGCAGCTCGAAGCCAAAAGTCTCTTTAGTTCACTGTGCAGGAATGTGCTAGGAGCCCGTGCTTGGATTAAAAACACCAAATTCTTGAGGATTTGTAACGGGAGGCTGGAAGATTCATCTAGTTTGCACTAAGGGAGAATCGCCAGGGGAAGAAAAAGTCAAGGTGGAAAACAGCTGAGATTACAAGTTCCCAGGCTGAGAAACGAGAAGAACAGAAGTAAACTCTCAGGAACTAAGAATTATTTTGGACTGGGTCCAGAAGGATTAAATGTCTATGTCCAGGATAAGGTATCTATGAAATGTGTTTTCAGTTGTGCTAAAAAGTAAAAAGTGAAAGGTTCTAAATATAAGTTGCCTATAAAGATTACAGTCAACAGTTTTTCAAACAGTAAAATACTTAATGTGAAATCTTATGTTATGCTTTCAGTTATTCAAATTTCTATTTTTTTTTTTAAAAAGTTAATGGTCTCTAAAGGGATCATAACATTCCCACATTCTACGCTCCACAAATTTAAGGTCACCCAAAATCCCATTTCCCTATCATCCTTGTGCTCGCGGATGTACATTGACTCCCAGTAAAGCAATTTCTCAAATTTAAAATTCTTATTTGCTAATGTCCTCGCTAATCCCCATCTCTGTAACCTCCCCTTAGCCCGCTACTTGTAAACTTCAAATTCTGGTTTCTTATGCACTCCCAATTTTACCTATTCCACCAATTAATTACCAGAGCCCCAGGCTTCGGAATACCCTCTCCTTTAAGAGGCTCCTCACTCCAAGCTTTTGATCATCTGACCCAACACCTCCTTCTGTGACTAGGTGTCCTATTTTATTTCACAGCGCAATGTCTGCGAAGCCCCTTGAGACGTTTCGGTACATTAAAGGCATGATATAAATATTGTTTGTTGTTGGAGTAAGTCACAGCAGCAGAGTTTTGGGTGGCTTTAATTTAGAGGATGGAATGTGCGACATGAGTCAGGGGTGTGTTGGAATATTGAATATTAGAGATACCGAAGGCACGGATGAGAATGTCAGAAGCAGCCCATTTGAAGAGGGAGAGTCAGGTGATGTTGACGACAAAATAAACGGTCTTAGTGACAGACATGCTCAGTTGGAAACACATCTCAGGATCAAATTTGACACAAAGCTTGAAAATGGCCAGGTTCTGCTTTAGTCAGTTACTATTGTTTGGAATGGTATTGGAGTAAGGGAGCAGAATTTGCGGCAGGGGCAACAGCTTTGGTCTTCCCAATATATACTTGGGAAGAATTGGGGTAAATTTATGGTCATCCAGTGCTAGACGTTGGGCAAGCAGTCTGATCATTTAGAGATAGTGGTGAATGAAGGTTGAGATGAAACAGAACTAACATTGTCAGCACATATCTGGAAAATGGCACTGGCCGTAACTTCCTTGGATTGCTTCTCCACGTCAACTTACCTATGACGAACCATACCAGTCTTGCCCAACCTTCTACACCAGACAAATCCAAGCAGCACAGTTGTCTCTTGATCCATTGTCGAAGTGTAGGATTGGTGAATTGAAGCCTCCCTATTTTTTAAAACCGCAACAGCTTCCATAAACCAGGTTTAAAGGTCCAACTGAAGGTGACAGGCCAGGAGAAGCTAAGTGCCTTAGGGAACGGACAGGATTTGGAGTGGGCAATGGAGAAAAATTGGAGTCAGGCCTGCTAGGTGGGAGGTGGAGTCAGGCATTGGAGAATACAATGAGTGAATGGTTAGTCAGGGGTCGGACAGGAATTTCATGATGGTCCAAGTCTTTACAAATAATTACCTAAAAGAGGTTTTAATTCTTCTAGTTTTTACTGGGTAATAATTGGTGTAACACTGGCATATCCATATGAAGTTTGTGATTTAAACTGCATTTTCATAGTACATAGTACAACACAATTTCCCAGAGGATGTTTACACTCCTGGACAATTATTATGCACATGCTTACCTGTGAAGTTCCAACAAGGATTCCCCAGTGCATCTCTGGGTACACCTCCAATTCAATGCTAGGGAGCTCAGAGGGTACAGCAAGTCTTTGACTTGTAGTCTGCTCAAGCTTAATCCTGAGCCATATTTTGTCAGTTTCTTTATCAGTGGTAGTGAGGGACAAGATGTAGGTACAACCATATGTAGTAGTAGAAGCAGGCCATTCAGCCCTTCAAGCCTGCTCCGCCATTTGATAAGACTATGGATGAGCTGTTTATGTTTCAAGTTCGATATTCCCATCCATGCCCAAGAAACTTTCATTCCATTGCCTAACAAGAATTTATCTAACTCTGCCTTAAAAGTAGTCAATGACCCCGCCTCCACTGCCTTCTAAGGCAAAGTGTTCCAAAGTCACACAACCCTTAGAGGACAAAATTCTCCTCATCTTGTCCTAAAAGGGCAACCTCCAATTTTAAAACAATACCCTCCATTTCTGGACACACGCACCAAACAAAACATCCTTTCCACATCCACTTTGTGAACACTATTCAGAGTCTTGAACAGTGATCAAGTCAATCCTCGCTCTAAATTCCAGTGGAACTAAGCCCAATCTGTTTAAATTTCCGTCATAATGCACTCATTCCAGGTATTAATCTAGTAAACCTCCTCTGAACCATCTCTAATGCATTTACATAAACAAGGAGATCAAAACTGCATATTGTATTTGAGATGTGGTCTCACTAATGCCCTGTATAACTGAAACATAACATCCTCACTTTCATGTTCAATTCCTCTCATAATCAAGGATATCATTCATTTGACTTCGTAGTACCTGCATACTAACTTTTTGTGACTCATGCAGTTAATCATGTAGATTCTTCTGCACACTCAGAATTCTGCAGTTGTTCTTTAAATAATAAAGCAGAGTATTATTTAAATAATTTTATTAATTTTGCATTTGCCCACACTATATTTAATCTGCCAGATGTTTGCCATCACTCAACCTATCTATATCTGTCTGCAACCTCATTTTCTCTTCACAGCATACACCTATTTTTGTCACTTGCAAATTTAGCTTCATACCCATCATCTAAGAAATCAATATAAATTGTAAAAAGTTGAGTGCCAGTACAGATCCCAGTAGGGCTCTACTCATACCATCCTGTCAGTCAGAAAAATACCTATTTGTGTATTCTCTGTTTTCTACAAGCCACTCAATCTTCCATCCATGCTAACACATGACCCCCAACACCATGAACTATTATTTTCCCACAATAGCCTTTGATGCTTTACGGAAAGCCAAGTACAGTGTGTCTACATGCTCTCCTTTAACCCATTTATTGGAATCCTTTGAAGGTGTAAAATGTGCAATGAATAAACATGATTTCTCTTTTGTGCCGACTCTTTCTGCATACCATGAGTTTCTCCAAGTGCCCAGCCATAACCACCTTAATGATTGATTGATACTTTGCACACAACAGACATCAAACTAACTAGCCCAGAGGTTCCTGTTTTCTGCCTCCCTCCCTTCTTGAATAGGAGTGTTCTATTTATTACTTTCCAGTGGAACCTTCACAGAATCTAGCATTTTTTAAAAAATTAACACCAAGAAAAACAGGAGGGGACAAAGATGGATCTTTGGAGAACATCAGATTTAACGGTACAAGAATAGGAAGGGGAGTCCTTGATGGCGATACCCTGGCTAGTGATTAAATAGACCCCATTCAGCAAGTCAACTGTGTCAAAAGCTGTAGTTAGCTTGAGAAGGACATAGAGGGAGTTTCCTTTTGTCACAGTCATATAGAAAACAATGTGATTTCAATAAGAGCCTCTTCACTAATGTTGCAGGGATCGAACCAGATTGCAGAGATCTGAATACGAAGCTCTGGAAAAGGTGGGAATGGATCTGAGAACTTGGGAAAAAATGAAGAACCAGAACAAACAGGCGAGTATGGGTTCCACCGTAGCTTGAACAGGATTCTGAACTTCAAACATCTAGACAATCCAAGCAATGTAATTTTTGGAACATCTAACGTTACAAATAAAAGCATAGTTAAACAATATTGAAGAAGGATAAATGAATTATTTTCTACAGCATCAGGTTCCTATGGTTATATAAAATTCGACTGTCAGAGGAAGAAAATCATGGTGTCAGGTGAAGAGCAAAAGCTATCGACCACTTCCCTGCCTCAGAATGTACCTGTCAGTTATCCATGGGAACAAAAGGTTTTGCCTCCCATGCATTGCCCCATCTGGTGGTAAGGTTTGCTGCCTGCATTTTCTCTAGAGGTTTGCTCCGGATTTCAACATAAAAAGATACTACTTGAGCAAGGGACAGATATTCCCCAAGGAACAGAATTGCTTCCACACACTTCCAAGCAGCTCTGACATCAGGTCCTGTCTGCTGGAGAACAGCTATATGAGAGAAGACATATAAAGGGGAAAAATGTCCAAGGATCCAAATAAATGACTGAGGTGAGAAAAAGTTGCAGATATTTAAAGATCTCAAGACAGGACTTAATCCGTTCATTATTCTTTCTCAAATTGACTTTTCTCAAGCTGAGTTGATTAACACTAACATACTTCTGTGCATTTCTAGGGGATTATTTGCTGTACTTCCCTTGTGCCAACCAGTCATATCCCCTCAAGTTAAGAAAACAACATTTCAGCTGTGCAGGAGAAATTATGTCATTGGCTGCGCTGCCAGGCTCAAAGCAACTTCCCACCACTTTTCAAAATATTTTCAACTCTTGCAGTAAATCTCACTTGTTTAATGCAGTCTTAATGTGCATATCAAACTGACAGGCTCAACGGTGGGAAAGAACCCAGATCAACTTCCCTCAGAGACTACACTGCTCATTGATCAGACAGCAAAGGAGGAGTGCCACAATGTAATATAAGCTGGTGTATTTTGTGATATACTCCCACTTAAAGCCTTTTTTTCTACTATAACTAATCTCAAATCTCAGTTGGGTGGTCTCAGAGGGGTTTACAGCTTGGAACAGGCTCTCTGCCCCCACTTGTCCATACCCTCCAGTTTTTAACCACTAAGCTAGTTCCAATTGCTCATGCTTGGTCTACATTCCTCTATACCCATCTTATCCATGTAACGGTGAAAATGCTTTTTAAAAACACAAAATTATACCTGTCTCCACTATTACCTCTGGCAGCTTGTTCCAGACACACAGCACCCTCTGTGCGAAAAAAATTGCCCCTCTGGACTCTTTCCTGTCTCTCCCCTCTCGTGTTAACCTATGCCCTCTGGTTTTAGGCTCTCCTACCTTTGGGAAATGATGTTGACTATCTACCTATCTATACCCCTCATTATTTTATAGTCCTCTATAAGATCACCCCTAAGCCTCCCATGTTCTAGGGAATGAAGTCCAAGTTTATCCAACTTTTCCTTATAACTCAAGTTCTGGGAACATCTGAGTAAATCTTTTTGGCACTCAAGTTGAATCACATCCTTTCTATAACAGGATGACCAGAACTATACACAGTATTTCAAATGTGGCCTTACCCACGTCTCATAGAACTTCAACACCATGTCCAACTCCTGTATTCAATGTCCTGACCAAGGAAGTCAAGCATGCCAAATACCTTCTTCACCATCCTGTCCATCTGTGACTCCACTTTTAAGGAGCTATGAACCTGTATTCCTAGATCTCTCTGTTTCATAACCCTCCCCAGCGTCATTAACTGAGTAAGTCCTGTCCTAGTTCAATCTATCAAAATAGATCACCTCGCATTTATCTAAATTAAACTCCACCTTCCATTTATCAACCCACTGGCCCAATTGATCAAAATCTCACTGCAATCTGAGATAACCTTCTTCACTGTCCATTATGCTACCAATCTTGGTGACATCTGCAAACTTACTAATCATGCCTCCTAAATTCTCATCCAAATCATTAATATAAATGACAAGTAACAGTGGATTCAGGACTCATCCCTGAAGCACACTGCTGGTCATAAGCCTCCAGTTTGAAAAACAACCCTCTACAACTACCCTCTGTCTTCTGTCATCAAGTCAATTTTGTATCCAATTAGCTACCTCACCCTGAATCCTGTGAGATTTAGCCTTATCCAAAAAGCTAGCATGAAGTACCCGTTTCAAAGGTCTTGCTAAAATCCATGTAGACAAGTCGACTGCACTGCTTTCATTGACCTTCTTGGCTACCTCTTCAAAAAAACTCAAAGTCGAGAGATATAATTTTCCAATCACAAAGCCATGCTGGCTATCCCTAATCAGTCCTTGCCTCTCTGAATGAGTTTAGATCCTATCTTTCAAAATACCTTCTAACAACTTACCCACCACAGATGTGAAGCTCACGGGCCTGCTGCTCACAGGCTCTTCGCTTCTTAAACAAAGGCCCAACATTTGCAACACTCCAATCTTCAGGCACTTTAGCTGTGGCTGTCAATGATTCAAATATCCACAATTTCCTTCCTAGCCACCCACAACATTCTGGGATACATTTCATCAGGCCCCAGGAATTTATCCACCATGATTTCAGATACTCAACATTTCAGCATTCATCAAATGGCAATACAATCTCTTGTAGCCTCTATAAACACAGTGGCATCCTGTACACAGACCTCCCACAAAGTAGGTGGCTGAAAATTTTGAATTATTGCGCACGTTACTAAATACATGTTTAAAAGCAAAAAGCAGGCATTTTATCATTATTCACTTATTATAGATTTTCTTTCAAAAATTCTTATTAATATTCTCCTTAAAGTTTACAATATTTGAACCAACAATAATATTTGTCAATCTAAAAAAAATCTATACTATAAAAATGACTGGAAGAATGCAATATATTAGCAATTAAAAATAATAATCGCTAGATGTTGCAAAGACTTCAAGTTCTAAAATTATATGGCACAATATGCTGACAAGCACATTAATGCCTTCATACTGAATTCTACAACTATTTAATATAAAAATCAAGAAGAAGGAAGAATAGTGTGAAATAATCACTTTGAGGCAGCACAGTGATGCCTCAAAGTGATTACAGCACCAAGTATCTGGGGTCAATTCTGGCCTCGGATCACTATCTTTGTGGAGGTAGCACATTCTCCCCCTGTCTCATGGATTTTCTCTGGGTGCTCCAGTGTTCTCCCACACTTCAAAATGTGCAGGTTAGGTTGATTGGCTTGCTAAATTAATCCTAATATCAGGGAGATTAATGGGGTCAATATGTGGGGTTACAGAGCCTGGGTGGGACTGTAGACTCAGTGGGCCAAATGACCAACTTCAGCACTGTAGGTATTTTAAGGGAAATAGGACTTTTTTTTCTATTTTTATTTTATTTTTGATTTATCAACATAATGATTAGTAAATTATCCTCGAGGTTTATGAATGGAACCAATGGGCAGGATTAACATCCCTTACTTTGGTCTGGAAATACTTTTTTCCCCCCAGTATGCAGTTATTCTATGTGAGCAGTAATTCAGGATACCTATTTAGCACTCAGTCCTACATTCACACTTCAGCATCTTAATAAGCAGGAAATTAGATTCTTGGCCCAGACAATACCTTAGATCAGCTGAAATCTTGATGTGTTGTTTTCAAAGATTGATGAATGGAATAGAGAACAAGACAAATATGTGTTATTAATCTGGAGGGAGGGTCCTCATTCTAGAGGGGATACTGTTAAGAGAGACAACTTTTGAGACAGAACTCCATCTCTTCCCCATCCCATCCTCCACTCCAAATGAGGAAGAAACTACGAACAAACTGATAGAGTTTGCGGAACATGCTGAAGAAAGGAAGGAGAATTGACAGCTGAAAATTAGAAGGATTTGGACAAAATAGGTAAGAGCAGAAGAAAAAATCTGGAAAAAGAGAAAGTACTGTGCATAAAATAGGCAACACGTATGACAACATTGTTTTGAAATAAACACGAGGTTGAAAGAGGTAATTATTCAAGAATCAATAGGGTACTTTGTATGGATGAACTAAGGTAAACCAGCAGATCAGATCAAACTTCTGCCATCCTCAACATCCAGTCATGAATGATGATGGACGATTATATAGGTATAACCAGTCTACTAATGGCAGGAAAAATTCAATCCACCCAATTAATATTTCAATAACCTACTCTCCATTAGCAACAAAATGATGGAAGGGATGGTGACTAGCAAAGCCATCGAGTGGAATTTCCTCAGTAGTAACCTACTTATCCATACTCAGATTTGGCTCCAATAGAACGGCTCAACTCCAGACCTCATCACAACCCTAGTCCAAACAGCAGCAAAATAGCATCAAGGCAGTATTTGAGTGAGTGCAGAAATAAGGAACCCCCGCTAAATTTTAAGTCTGGTTAGGAGGCCCGGGACTGAGGTCTCTGGACCCGTTAGCATCTCCCCTCGCTTTTCACCCCTCCACCAGAAGTGGTTCACGCCATTGGGCTTACACAGTTCCCCACTAATGTGGAGCTGGCCGTCCAACCTAGCCGGAGAGGACAAAGGCCATGGAGCCTCCCCACCCCCACCCCTCCCCCCAAGAGGTTGAAGACAAAGGGGTTACCCATGGAAATTGTCAGTCTGGTAATGCCAGCCTGGGCCCTTGATATTGCCCAAGAGGCAAAGTGGCAATGCCCAAAGGATACTTTGACACTACCCATCAGGCATCAGGCAGTAACAAAGGGGACAGGCCTATGGGGGGCGAGGTGGAGATCAGTAGGGGTGGGTGGGTCCTGCTGCCACTGTGCATTGGGATCAGTGGTAGGGAGAGGGAGGGAAAGGCTGATCGGGGGTGGGGGGGAGGAAATCAATCAATCAATCATCGAAGCTGGGAGCAGGGAAAAGAGATCAGGACGATCGCGGTTGAAGATGTAGGCTGGGACTGGCCCAGACGCCAGTGATCAGGGGGTTGAGTTCAATAAACCAGTGATGGGGGCATTGCTGTACTGGCCAGCCATCGGGAGGCTGGTAGTGTGGGACTACTGCACTCTAACAGATCGGTACATGCTACCAGCATCTCCAGCAGAAGGAAGCTCCACACCTGGATTTTCAGAGTGATCCTGTTAAGTGCTTAGAGTATGGGAGATTCATTCTGAAAATCCTGCAAACAAGATCAGCAGGAGCTCTCCAGTTTTTACACAAATTTGGCACTTAAACATTTTTTGGGAGAATGCTGATTGTGGATGCAAGAACGTGACAGAGACTCGGAATGATACAACGCATGACTCAGCTCCTGACTCCCCAGAGGCTGTCCACCAACTCAGTGAGATGGAATATTGTTCACTTACCTGGAGGAATGAAGCTCCAACCACACTCAAGATGATCAAAACTATCTGGGACAAAGTACTCCACCGGGATTGATATCCGCCATCCGTCACCAGCAGACTACGACTGCAGTGTGTCCATCTGCAAGATGGATTGCAGCAACTGACTGAGGCTCCTTCAACCAGATCTCCCAAACTCCACTACCTAGATGCACAGAGATTGCAGGTGCAGGAGAATACCACCACCAAAAATTTCCCCTCCAAGTCATCCATCATCTTTCCTTAAAAATATATTACTGTTCTTTCATTGTTATTGGATTAAAATTCCTGGAACTTGTTCATTATCAGCAATGAGGAATATTATAACCACATAGCCTGCAGCAGTTTAACAAAACAGTTCGCCATCACCTTCTGAACAACAGTTAGGGATGGGTAATTAATATTAGCCATGTCAATGATGTCCACATCCAGTGAATAATAAATAAAAGTGAATGGCCATCTGCATCCATAACTGTCTCATGATTTTTGAGTTACAAGTTGATTAGGCTTCATCTAAGCTGATCAGTGGAGGGCCAAACATACTTTCATGCCAAAGAAACAGACACGGGCTGGAGGCTTTAAATGGCACCATTTTCCCTACCTCAAATTGAAAAAGCAAACACCCTCCTGCTCCTGAATGCCGGAGAAGCACATTCTCTGGCAGTTACAACCCGGTCAGGTGCAAGAGATAAGTGACAAGACACAGAGCTGCAGAATGCTCTGGTCCTTCCCCCATCTCAGCCTGCAAACCAGCTAGTACGAGACCACTAAATTCTTCCCATAGAAAGAAGATAGTATCCAGTCACTGGGCAAAGGCTGCAACTGAAACTGTCACAGATGAAAAAAACTTTGTACAGTTTCTTTGCCTCGCTGTGTGACAAACTGTATGGGACTGTTAGCAAATATACCACACATATTCCTTTCATAGGATATTGTCCATTATCCACTTACTTATATGAGGTTCATGGATACTAACCAACGTGGATGCGAATTAAGGGGTTCATGAGAGGGAACCTGCTTGTCATTAATGCAGAAAACTTGAGCTGAAACTCAATATTGGGTTCAATTATTACCCACTTATTCACAGTGATGTATAGTGACAAAAGAACTCTTACCTTAAGCAAAAATATTAAGCTGGATATATTTCAGAGTGCAGGTATACTGTGGGTAGGATTAAATATGTGTTGAAGAACATAAATTTGCTTTTATACAATATCAGTTGCATCCTACAATAATCCCCATGTGTTTCACAGCTAATTAATCACTTCGAAAATATAATCACTACTGTTATGTAAGCAAACTGAGCAGCCAATTTGCACATAGCAAAGGAGATAGTGACCACTTCATCAGTCTTTGATTTGCTGCCTGAAAATTAAACATTGGCCATGTTTCACTCTGCTCTTCTACCGATCCATGCCATCTTTTTATATCAATCACAACCAGCAGGTGGGACTTCAGTTTGAAGTCTGCTCCAAACAACTGCAATTTCTGACAATGCAGTACTTATCACTTTCGCTCTCCCTCCCCCCCCCACCCCATCCTCCTCCTCCTCCCCCCTCCCCCTGCTGCCTTCCCCCTCCTTAGTTTTGCAGCCTGGAATATAATGCTGAGCAGTGCTGCCTCACAGCGCCAAGAGACTTGGGTTCAATTCCTGGCTTGGATCACTGTCAACGTAGAGTTTGAGAACTCAGTAAGAATTTAGCAACACCAATTATTAATCCAACCGATTTATTTGATAGTAAAAAAGCGAGCTTTCAACACTCCCGTGTCTTCATCAGGCAAGTGCAGTGTTCTGGTGTTCTGGATAATTGGTGTTGCTAAATTCTTACTGAGTTCTTACCACTCCAATCCAACGCCGGCATCTTTACATCACAACGTAGAGTTTGTACAGTCTCCCTGTTTTTGCATAGGTTTCCTCGGGTGCTCCGGTTTCTTCCCACAGTCTGAAAGACGTGCTGGTTAGGTGTGTCGGCTCTGCTAAATTCTTCCTCAGTGTACTTGAACAAGTGCCAGGATATGGTGACTAGAGAATTTTCACAGTAAATTCATTGCAGTGTTAATGTAAGCCTACTTGTGACACTAATAAATAAACTTTAAAAACTTTAAAGAGGGACTTAACCTCTAAACATTCTGATTCACAGGCAAGAATACCACCAATGCAGCATGCAAATACTTGAAATTAAATTATGTTACCAGACTAGTGGGAATAGTTTTATAACAGTAGCAATGCAACACTGTACTCAGAGTTCAATAGGTTAAGGATTCATGGCTCAGTTTGATATTCAAGTGCATGCAGTCACCAGTTGGTGGCTAATACGTGAGCCACTGAGGTGATTGCAAATCAGGCTGACAAAGCCCTCAGGGTCAGTTTTTTTCTGACAGGAGTGCACCTCCAGTTGGTCAGTTACACACAGCATTACTGACTACTATAGCTTGGAACCTCCATTGAGGACAAAATGTGGTTCAAATCATGCAGTAAAAGAAGCTCTTTTAATAATGCTGTCCATCCTGTATCAATACTACACCACTCCTGTCATTTTTATTGATATGTGCTTTGTTTATAAATACAGACATTTTCAGTTCACATATGAGGGCAGTACCCAACAGCGTACACCTTTAGAAATGCACTGACTATCCAAACTCATTTTATGTAGGCTCTTACAAAGGCGGCCAGGGGAAAAAAAAAAATCATTCTCTTCATCTAGCTGACTAACTAAAAGGTCAGCATTTGTGTACAAAATAATACGTTGAGTTAGAATTTTCCACATAATTGTTGTAGACAGATTAATCTGCGCCATTAATAGAAATTTTGAATCAAGTCAAAGGCATCTTCATCAATACCATCTCATCAGCATATAATTGTGGTATTACCTGTAAAACATGCATTTCTATTCAAATACGCTAGGTATGCTTTGCCATTATTCTACAAATGCACTATATAACCAAGGGCAACAAGGAACATGTATGGCCACATTTAGCATCTCTTTATACCAATAATCTACACGACAAACCCATGATGGAATTCTCCTATGCCCTTGCTGGCAGTTTCAATGGGAATGCGTGGTAGTAGTAGTAGGGGGTGGGCGGGGGATAGGTAGGGGAGTTGGGGAACGCTGGTAATTTCCCACAGGAGCTTCCGCTGGTGCATAATATGGCAGGTCCATGATGAAATTACACCAGGACAAAATACATTTGGAACAACACAGTGCACTGTCAGAATGAACAATGCTGAGGCTGCCTCTGGGAGTGAGGGTAGAGGCTGCCAGTAACCCTGGAACACCACAGTGGAGGGGTTGGGGAGGTGGAATGGCGTGGGTGGAGCAACAGTAGGTGGACATTCCCAATTCAGTGTCCTGGAAGAGGTCCATATTCCAGCCTCAGAATGTTCTTGGAGATCCACTTTCTTTTTCAGGAGGTCCATCTTTTCAATAGTGGGGTCACTGATGTTGGGCACCCAGATAGGATGGAGGACTAAGCATCATCAGGTCTGCTCTGTCATGGAATACAAGACACCATTGCATAATTAATGAAGTCGGGGCAAGAAATTTGGTGCGTTTTCCTGCCAGTCAATATACTCCATATTCCCACCCCACTACGGGACCTAGTCCCAGAATGGGAGAATTCCAACACATATAACAGTAAATAATCTCTGAAAGCATTTTCTTCAACTTAAAGCACTATAGATATTTAAGCAATTCATCATACTCAAGAGCATAGGTGTACAAAATTCTCCTCATTCCTTACTGCAGGAGATTGTACTATGAAGTGGATGAAACTGACAGGACAATATGGCTATTAATTATTATGCATTCTGCAATGTACTTCTGTTTGCAGTTCTGATGGAAAGTTATATGAAACCTGTTCTCTCCACATTCACTGCCTGACTTGCAGTGGATTACCACAGCTTCACTTATGTTTCAGATTTCCAAAATCTGCATCTCTTCTTTCATTAAAGCTTGTTCTTTCTACTCTTGCTGAGCTGGCTATGAACAGACTGAATGCTTTGTTGACTATTTGAAACAGAAAAAAAAACAAGCCTCTCCTATTTACAGATACACTGGAGAAATCATATCGATCCCCATCAATTTTGCTGCTTTGGCTTTTTTTTTCCCCCCACAGGCAAATTAGTATTCTGGAATCCAGTTTCTGCATCTACCAAGTTTTGTCTGATGTTCAATTAATTCCAAAAGCAATCACAGCATGTTCAAAAACAAAACCAGCTTTGAGTTTTGTGTGTCCAATAAATAGATCTCAAAAATTAAGTAACAAAATATAATATTTAGGGAAAAAATGGGAATAGTTGATTACAGAGATTGATCTCTGGCTGGAGTGATGTGTAAAATCTGTTACTCATCTCCATAATAGAGCAGAAATCTCTGTAATCCACAGTATCTGATTATCTGCAAATAAAAAATTGTCCAGAATACGCAAGGATTTTTAACAATTCGAAAGAAAGGTAAATACCCCATTTTCTTTTTTCTTCATTTTTCAGGATGTGGGCACAGCTGGCTCAGCCAGCATTTGTTGTCCATCCCTAATGGCCCTCAGGAAGGTGTTGATGAGCTGCCTTTTTGAATTACTGCAGTCCATGTGGTATGGGTACACCCACAGTGTTTCTACACTTTATTTTTGACCTTTCTCTAGCAGTTTTTAAAGTTTATTTATTAGTGTCACAAGTATAGAAGGAGACCATTCATCTCATTAAGTCTGCATCGAACACAATCCCACCCAGGCCTTACCCCCATAACTCCAAGCATTTACCCTAGTTAGTACCCCTAAGAGGCAATAATAGCATGGTCAATCCACCTAACCCGCACATCTTTGGTATAATCTTACATTAACACTGCAATGAAGTTACTGTGAAAACCCCCTAGTCGTCACACTCCAGCACCCTTTGGGGTACACAGAGGGAGAATCTAGCATGGCCTATGCACCTGGATATAATTGAACAATTTGCTTGGCCATTTCAGGGAGCCATCAAGAGTTAACCACATTAACATGGATTTAGACTCACATGTAGGCCAGACAAGATATGGATGTCAGATTTTGTTCCCAAAAAAGACATTAGTGAATCAGATGGGTTTTATGACAATCTGGTAGTTTCACAATCACATTCTAGCTTTTTAATTCAGATTTATTAACAAAATGAATTTAAATTCCACCAGCTGCCATGATGGAATCAGATGTTCCCGTGAACAAGTCCGAGCTTCTGATATAACTACTGCAGTAACTTTACAAGTATTCTCCTAGTCCTATAATTTATTTCAACTGTTTTGCTCCCACACACTTTTCCTGGATGGAGGCACCATGCAATTACATATCCTAAATATTCCATTTTAACAAAAATAAATTATTAGCATGGTCGTACTGCAAATGAAAAAGACACAAATGACACTTGGGAGATTGAGTTTAGCAAACAGCACCTGCAGTTCTATAGTCAGTCATTTACCACACAGGAGGAGCCCACTTGGCCCATTGAGTCTCCGCCAACTCTCCATGAAACAATTCAGTTATGTCTATTTCCCTAGCCGACCCCTGCAGCCTTACTAGTTTATTTCCTTCAAGTGCCAATGCAATTTTATTTTGCTTCCATCACCCACATGATGAACGATTACCAGGGCATTATCACTCGTTGTATATGAGCATTAATCAGCACATTTCTCCATAACCATAAATCTGTAACCCCTAGTCTTTCTACCATCTGTTAAAGAGAAACGTTTTTCCTTGTCTCCTGTATCTAAATCTATCATTACCTTGTACAAATCTCCCCTCAATCTCCTCTGCTTCTCTTCTTCTGTTGTGACTTAAGAAACATTGGGCATTTACTTGTGGGTGTTCCATTATAATGGTTCATTGTGTCTATGACAGTTCCAGGGAGAATTTTTCTTGCAATTACTGTATACAGTTTGAGAAGTCTGCATGGGCACTTAACACAACAATTGCCTTGTATCATCTACATGTCACACAGTTAACATTGTTCATGTGTATAATCGTATTCTGCACCATTTTCCTTTTGTATTTAATGAACGATTGTTTTGGCTTCTCAATGGATTAATTAAATTGGAAACAGCCATATTGCTCTTCTCATCCTACTTTTTCCCAGTTGTGTCTGCCAAAAAAAGACCTATTTGAAAAAGATGTTAAGCAAGGTGTCAGTTCCAGCTCCAAACATGCATTTCTTTGAGTCAGGGCAGGGCAGGAAGGTTAAGTAAACTAATAACACATCAAAAGATTATTCATTAACATATCGCTGTGTTAGCATTAAGATGTTGCCATTTTTGTCAATTAACAGTTTTGTTTGTTCTTTACATCCTCAACATCAGATTAAAGTCCAACAGATTTATTTGGTAGTACGAGTTTTCGGTGCAGTGTTCCTTCATCGGGTGAGCGAGTGAAGAAGCAGTGCTCCAAAAGCTTGTGCTACCAAATAAACTTGTTGGACTTTAACCTGGTTTTGTGAGAACTACTCAGTGCCTATCCCAGCTCGACACCGGCAACTCCACATCATGACTTTACCCCCAGTGATCCTCATGTACATTAAATAGTCACCTTCACATATCATTCACGTCATTATACCATGAAGCTCAAGTCTACCTAGAACAAAATGCAAAAACAAGCAGCAGCAATTGGCTCTACTCATTAATTAGTTGCTTATGAACCATTTTGCAGCCTTGTACTACTGACTTCACCCTTACTTCCCCAACTTACTGGTATTACAATTATAAGATTTGAGACTGTCACTTAAAATTTAAGATAAATGCAACTGATGATGTTCTGCAGGGTGCCTGAGATCAAGCCTGATCATTGGAGATCAATACAGGTTTTAGAGAGTGTTTTACTAAGAACTGATTTACATTTGGAGACAATGGCACCAATCTCCAACTTTACTGTGAGTAGATCCCCAGTCTTCCAAAGACCCAAAAGGTTCTGTGTATGGAGTTGTGAACAGTTCTGCTGTAGACTGTCCATTTCCTTCTAAGGGAGTTGGGATCAAAGATAGCTAATTAGCATTTCTAGTTAGACATGTGTTTAATATTGCCATAAGAGAGCACAGGGAGCCATTTCTTTTGAGATCAGGTTGTACACTTCTGTGTCCCTGTGTGTGTGTCCCTGTGTATTCCTTTACTGTAAAGGAACAGAGATACATCTCCATATCAGAATGGTGTGCAACTTGGAGGAGACCTTGAAGTTGATGGCATTTCCAGGCATCTCCTACCTTATCCTTCTAGGTCATACAGGGCCCATGTTTGGAAGGTGCTGTTGAAGGAGCCTTGGTGATTTACTTCAGTGCACCTTGTAGATGCTGGCAGCAGTGTGCATTGATGGAAGGAGTACATGCTGAAGATGGTAGGAGAGGTCCTTTGTCCTGGGTACTGTCAAGCTTCTTGGGCATTGTTGGAGCTACACCCATCCAAATGAAAATATTCCGTTACTTTCCTGACTTGCGCTTGTCAGTAATGGACAGGCTTGGGGGGAGTTAGACACCACAAAATATCTAGCATTTGACCTATTGTTGTAGCCACTGTATTTTTATAGCTGGTCCAGTTGAATCTCTGTTCAATAGTAACCCCGAAGATGCTAGTGAGATGATTCAGTGATGGTGATGCTTTGAATGCCGGAGGAGAGATGGCAAGATTCTCTCTTGTTGCATTCCCTGGTCACTTGTGTGGCACAGATGTTACTTGTCTGTTAAGCCTCCATATTATCCCCATATCCTGTATTTGGACACAGACTACTTCAGTATCCAAGGAGTCATGAACGGTACTGAATAATATACAAATATCAAGTAGCATCCCCACTTCTGACCTTACAAGGGAAGGAATGTCTTTGACAATGCAGCTTAAGATGATGGGCCTTGGTCACTATTCTCATTATCTCTAGCAATAATGTCCTGGGGACTGAGATGATTGATCACCAACAACCACAACTATCTTCTTGTATGTCAGGTATGACTTAAACCAGCAGAGTTTTCCACCTTGATTCCTACTGATTTTAGTTTTATTCAGGCTCCTTGACGCCACACTTGGTCATATGCTGCTTTGATGTCAAGTGCAGTCATTCTCCTCACATCAAGTTCAGATCTTTTGTCCATGTTTAGACCAATGGAACCAGGAGCAGAGTGATCCGAGCAGGATTCAAATTGAGCATCAGTGAGCAAGTTATCACTTAGCAAGTGCCAATTGACAGCGTTATCGATGACAATTTCCATCACTTTGATGATCAAGAGTAGGCTGATGGCGTGGTAATTGGCACGGTTGGATTTATCCTGCTTTGTGCATACAGCACATGTCTGGGCAATTTTCTATATTGTCAGGTAAATGCCAGTGTTGTAACTGCATGACTTGGCTAAGGACTTGATAGTTCTGGAGCACAGGTCTTCTATACCATTGCTGAAATATTATCAGGGACCAAAGCCTTTGTAGTATTCAGTGCCTTCAGCATTTCTCAATATCGCATGGAGTGAAATGGTTGAAGACTGACAACAGTAATGCAGAAACCCTCAGGAGGGGGCTGCGATAGATCATCCACATGGTATTTCTGACTAAAGTGAGTTCTTGAAAAAGTGAGAAAAATGCTTGAAGTTACTATTCAGCAAAGCAGTAATTTGGGAAGTCAGCAGCAACGTCCACAGTTAGCTACAAGGGCTGTAATTCCATGGAAAGTGCGAGGTGTAATATATACATATGTGTTCCTTTCTGTAGTTTAACAGTATAAATTGCTCATAAAACAACATTTCTATTACAGTAAAAGTGAAATCGTGCTGTGTCATTCTTTCAGCTAATAACCTCTTAAATGTTGTCAATCTCCAAAGAGATTGTAACAATAATTTGAGAGCAGAGGATAAATTATAGCCTGGAAAGTGTATACAGAGAACAATTCCTTGTATAAAGCACAGATCTTCAAATATACATACCTTCAAAACCAATTACATTAGGCACATGATTTTCTTTTGTTATGTAAGCTGCTTAGCCACAGAAAGCATTTACTGGTAAGGTAGCTTTCACATTTAGATATTTTGTATAAACTAAATAGATACATAACCGCCACATCAAAAATAGTGCAGAGAGAATGACATGATATTTATAATTCAGCACAAATGTGCTCCTATGGAAAACTGGTCTTCAGAGAACATTATTCAATGCGGATTTATTCAATTATGTCATCAGTCAACATAACAAAATGCTGAAAAGATCCTCAATTTCTCTGCAATGCCCACTGAAATGAACTCGCTTTTCTGTGCTGTGCATTCATCAATACAGAACATATTCAAAATAATGCCCTGCATGACCTTGAGTATAAAATCCTTTCTGTAGACTGCCTAGACGGCATTGACTTTGCTGTTGCTTTGTTTTTACGCTTATTATTTTCTCTTCAGTGTTTCACAAAGCCAAAATGAATTAAGCTGTCGGAAATATTGTCCGCATATCTACAGGGCACCAGCTAAATTTAGGAAAATTGCATGACTCCCAGAATCTAGATACTATAACCAAATTAACTCCGCTAGGAAACCCTATCAAAAGGGCATTTCATTCAACTGTTATGAGACAAACAATTTCAAAAAACAGAACATGTATTCTGCAGGCATCCAGTATTATACAACATTGTGGCTTAAATTGGTGCAGAATTTGATTCATTCCCTCTCAGTTTAACATTCTGCTGATCATTTGTATCCGCATCTTCTCATGGTATGGGAGCATAAGAACTAGGAGCCGCATTGCTATTTCTGTTGACTATGTCATTTGTTGACAACAGAACATATGATCTAAGTGCATAAAGTTGAGCAATGTCAGTCCGCCTGCCTAGACTTCCCTCCGTATGTGTACAGTACTCTACAGTTTGACAGCTCCATTTCTGACCTCCAGCTGTGGCCTCACCAGTACCTTGTACAGTTGCAGTAATTCTCTTATACTTCAACCTTCTTGAAATAAGGGCCAACATTTCATTAGCTTTCCTGATTATTTGCTGCACCTGTATACTAGCTTTCTGTGTTTACTCCACAAACACCCCCAAGTTCCTTTGTGTTACAGCTTTCTGTAGTTTTAAATCATGCTTTGTTCTTTTGTTCTCCTTTTCAAAATTAACAACTCCACATTTTCCCATATCATACTCCATCTGACAACTTTTTGCCCACTTCCATAACCTATCAATGTCTCTTTGTAAATTGTTTATATCCCTCTCGCAACTTGCCTTGTCACCTATACTATGTTGTCTGCAAATCTGGCTTCAGTACATTTGCTTTCTTCCTCCAAGTCACAAATATATATTGTAAGCAGTTGTGGTCCCAGCACTGTTCCCTGTGGAACCCTACTGGTTACAAGTCACCAAGCTGAAAAAGAATTCCTTATTCCCACTCGCTGCTTCCTGCCAATTCTCTATCCATGCCTATACACTACCTCCAATACCATGGGCTTTTATCTTACGATATAAACTTTTATGAGGTACCTTGTTGAAAATCTTTTGGAAATCCAAATGCAACCCATCTTCTGGTTTCCTTCTAGCCATTCAGCTTGAAGCTTCCTAGAAAGACTCTAAGTTGGTCAGATAGGATTTCCTTTTCATGAAGCCATGCTGACTCTGCTTGGTTAGATTAATGATTTTTCAAATGTGTTGCTATCATTTCTCTAGATGTTAGGCTAATCAGCTTACAGTTACCTGCTTTATGCCTCCCTCCTTTTTTGAATAGGGGGTCACATTGACAGTTTTCCAATCCTCAGTTACTTCTCCAGAATCCAAGGATTTTTGGAAGATTACAAACGTATTTCAATAGCTACTTCTTTTAGGATTCTAGGATGAAAGCCATCACGACCAGGGGACTGGTCTGCCTTTAGCCTCCAGTGATGGTATTCCATAGTATTAAGTATAAATGTGATGTTCAAAATATGTTTCACCATAAAGACTGATGCACAATACTTTTTTTTTTTAACTCCTCCGCCATTTCCTTGTTCACTGTAAATGCCCCAAATGCATTTTCTAAGGGGCCTATGTTCACTTTGACGTCTCTGTTTTCCTTCATATACACTTGAAGAAATTATCATTGTAAGTTTTCATATTCCTTGCTAGTTTGCCCTTATTTTCATTGTTGATTATATTTTTAGTCTTCCTTTGCTGGATTTTGAATTTATCCCAGTCTTCGGGGCTATCACTCACTGTTACGCTTCTTCTTTCACATTCATACTCTCCATAAGTTCCTTGGTTAGTCATGGTTGGTTTAGCCCCCTCAGAATATTTCCTCCTTACTGGGATATACTTTTGCTGAGAATCATGAATTACATGCTCAAATGTCTGTTTTTGCTTGCTCTCTGTCTTTCCTGCTAATCTATCTGCCCAGTCCAGCTAACTCTTCTTATTTCAATGTAATTCTCTTTAAGTTAAGCAGCTATGTCTAAGCCACGTTTCTTACTCTCAAACTGAATATTAAATTCTATCATGTTACGATCACTACTTCTTAAGTGTTCTTTTGCTGTTAAAGTTATTTATTAAACCTGCCTCATTACCAGATTCAAGATAGCCTGTTCACTGTTCTCCAGACATGCTGCTTCAGGAAGCTCTCTCTAATGCTCTATATGAATCTGTTATAGCTCCCCTTTCCAACTCCATTAACCCAAATCAACAAGAAAATCAAAGCCACTCATAATTATTGCTCTATTCTTTTTACATGTTCCTATCATTTATTAATTTATAATCTTTCCTGCAATGTGACTACATTGTATGTGACTGCATGTGAGGGTATATGCCCTCAGACTTTTGTATCTTTTTCCTGATGGAAGAAGGTGAAAGAGAGAACACGTCCAGAGTGCGTGGGGTCCTTAATTATGTTGGCTGCTTTGCCAAGACAGCGGGAAATGTAGACAAAATCAATGGATGGGAGGTTGGTCGAGGGTTCAGATGCCATATTTAAAAATGACAGCCAGACAGCCTGTATGATCCCTGCCAACATTGCCTAGCTGCTACTCCATCCTTCTTCACTCAGATCATCTCAAATTAAGTTTCCCTGCCCATTAAGATTCCGGTTGCTGCTAGTACTGGAAAAATCCACCCTCTGTCATAGGAGATGGAGGAATCCAAGGTGACATGGTGGCACAGTGATTAGCACGGCTGTCTCACAGTGCCAGGGACCTGGGTTCAATTCCGGCCTCGGGTAACTGTGGGCACAGTTCTCACATTTTCCCGTGTCTGCATGGGTTTCCTCCAGGTGCTCCAGCTTCCTCCCACAGTCCAAAAGGCGTGTAGGTTAGGTTCATTGGCCATGGAAAATTGCCCCTTAGCGCCAGGGGGATTAGCTGGGTAAATACATGGGGTAATAATATTAGGGCTTGGGTGGGATTGTGATCAGTATAGATTAATGAGCTGAATGGCCTCCTTCTGCATTTTAGAGATTCTATGACTCCTGTACTAACTTGTGTGGTGTCTTCACACAAGCCATCAAAAAAGTCTACTATCAACCATTAAGCGAGTGATCAGCTCCACAAACCATCAAGGGCGCCCCTAATGACAACTTTGAAAGTTTATTTGGGAGTTCATACTGCTGCCATCTTGGCTCCGGAGTGTAGTATCACCTTTGCTTTCAAAGCATGAAGGAGTGTGTGAATAGTAGCTTCAAGAGTGTCAAGAACTCCTGCACTACGTTCTCACGCGCCTCTAAATTTGTTCAGACAGCAAATCTGTTTAAAATAACATGACCTACTCTACCATGGTCTGCCCGATCAGAATTCTGATGAAGACTTGGCTGCACTTAAGCATGCTCTGGCTCCTGAGGAAGGTGGTCAGATATTTCTCTTTCTCCCCAAGCAGTCATCCTGATTACCGACAGCCCAGGTGAAAGATGAAGGAGATTAATATCTGGCACAGATTGAGTGCATCATAATTACTGCCAGGTAACTGGACACAGATCTGCATGATACCCTGCCTGAGGTCACCTACGGAGGTGGTTTCTTAAGACTGAAAGCACAGACTGTCATAATGAATTGCTGTTTATTCATAGGAAGCGCACACTGCTGTCAATGACTCCTCACCTCTGAGGATGTCCATCAAATGATGAAAATATCAGCTCTTTCCTTTTACTTGGCAATTTCAGCAGGACAGATAATGACATCCTCCAGTTTAACAAAGGATGACTTGCCTGATGGACTGTACAACATAAACTGGCTTCAATTACTTTTGGCCATAATGCATAAATATTGGGAGCAACAATTCCTTAAAAGCACCAAGTAATGCCGTGCATTGGTGCTGGGTTTCAAGCGTTGCTCAAAACATGACTAGGCTTTTTGATGATGCAAAGCCACCTGAACCTCCTGAAGGATCAGGTATGATTATGCAGATCCTAATGACACAAATGGTGTAAGGTTTTCTGTTCTATTCTCCCCTTCTGGCAGCATTCCCTCTGCAGCTGCTCCTCTCACTTATGTTACAGCCTCAACACAGGCCAAACACCACACCCATCTTTTAACATCATACTGACCCCAGTCATCACAAAGCCTCCTCAAATACACACTCCAGGATTGTCAAAAGTAAATAACAAAAAATAACCCATAACCATAAAAAATTAACCCAAAAGCAGTCTGTAAAAACTAACCATTTAACAAAGTTTATTTATTAGTGTCACAAGTAGGCTTACATTAATACTGCAATGAAATTACTGTGAAAATCCCATAGTTGCCACACGTCTGCGCCTGTTTGGGTACACCGAGGGAATACTTTGCATGGCCAATGCACCTAACCAGATCATCTTTCGAACTGTGCAGGGGAAACTGGAGCACCCGAAGGAAATCCATGCAGACACAGGGAGAACGTATAGGTTTCACACAGACAGTGACCCAAGCCAGGAATTGAACCCAAGTCCCTAGCACTGTGAAGCATCTGGAGGAAACCCATGCAAACATGGGGAGAATGTGCAGACTCTGAACAGTGACCCAAGTCAGGAATTGAACTCGGGCCCCTGGCACTGTGCAACAACAGTGTGAACCACAAGTGCAAACCAACATGCCACCTTGCTGCCCTACAATGCAGTGTTAGTTTTTTTCCTATAGTTGTGGCTGGTTAACTTGCTGTTCTTCATCTGTAATATTTATTTTACACTAGGAGAAATCTCTCTCCCCAGCTGTGTTCCATGCCTGTATAATGCCAATAGGGCATTACCAATAGGTTCATGAAGGACTCAGTGCTGGCCCATATCCACTTTGTTGCACTTAAAAAGTCAAAGCTCTATAATAACGTGCAATCTGGGGTGTCTCGACTGATACCTATAGTAAACCTGTTAGAATCCTCCAGGTGCATTACACATACAAGGTATTTTTAAATGCTGCCATCAACAACATCCGATCAGCTATGACATTTCCATTTTGTTAGTTTTGCTACAAGAGCCATTTAGGGGCTTGACAATTTCCCTTTAAATCCCTGGTTTTCAACAACTGTGGAGATATCTTGAGTAAAGGATTGAAAACAGGTTCTAAATTGTTGCCTTGAGATGTGTCTGCTGAACATTTGTTAAATCTGAATTGCTGATTACATAATTTAATCTTGCCTGCAGCTGCTTGAATGGAAACACCTGCAAGTTTAGCACATGTGCCGATTAGACATAAACTGTCTGGAAGAACTACACGAAGGTTTCACACACCCATTTCCACTGAAGGTGAGCAACACGTTGAGACAGAAGCAGACTCTGGGGACTGAGAGGGTATGCACTTACTCAGATGCAGCATTGGAGAAAGGTCAGCAGAGGATTCCTATAACCACAGGAAGTCAGAGTCCATCTCACCCTCTTGTCCCCATCTTCTTCAGCAACTGATATTATTCTGCCTAGCTCATGTCCTTCCCACATTCCTTCTGCAAATCAAGGTGGATCTATAGCAAGATGTTGATGACTAAGAAGACCCTTTCTCCGGATGCTGCCTGCAAGGTGTCCAATAGGATACAGCAGCATAGCAGTTACTGTCTTTGGATGAAGTTTGAAGACAATTTCCAAAACGATTGTCAATGGTGTTGAAACTTTGACAAATGTCCCAGAAAATCTCCAGATTTGATTCTGTCATGATTCAGCTCCAGATCTCATTGTGGTCTTGTGCTTGGCATCAAAGCAGAATTTGACCGGATATTGTATCAATAAGCTATGTCAAAATGGAGGTCAATTGGTATTGGGGGAAACTCATCAAAAATGGTTGTGGTTGTTGAGAGTCAATCATTTCAGTTCCACTGCAAGAGATACTCAGAATAGTGACCTAAAACCAACCATTTTTAACAGCTTCATGAATGATCTTCCCTGCAAAAAGGAGATTAGAACTGGACATGTTTGTACAATATTTAGTACTATCCACAACTCCTCAGGTACTGAAGCAGTCCATCCCCGTATGCAACCAGACCAGATAATACTCAGGCATCAGCTAATGTGTTTTATTCATGCCACCCAAGTGCCAAGCAATGGTCATCTCCAACAAAAGAGAATCAAGCCATCTCCCATCAACATTCAGTGAGAATTCACCACTGAAACCCCCAGTATCAACATTCTAAAACTTTGATTGACCAAAAATTTAACTGGACCAACCTGTATAGAAACTATGGTTACAAGAGCAGATCACAAGCTGAGAATTCTTCCAGTAACTCATCTCCTAATTTTCCAAAGCTCAATCACCAACAAGGTACAAGTCAGGAGTGTGATAGGCTAATCTCCACTCAAGAATGAATACAGCTCCAACAACATTCTAGAAACTCCCCACTATCCAGAACAAAGCAGCCCATTTAATCAGGATCCCATTCATCACCTTAACTTTCACCCCTTCACAACAGTGCACATTGGCAGGAGAGTATACTTTCTATGGAGTACATTGTGGCAACTCATTGAGGATCATTTGACAGCACCTTCTAAACCTTACCACAAGGGCTGCTGCAGACATGGGAATACTACCTGCAAGTCACCCTCCAATCCACACACCATCTGATTTGGAACTATATTGCCATTCCTTCACTGTCACTGGGTCAATATCCTGGAACTGAGGGTGTACCAACAATAGATGGACTGCTGTGGTTCAAGAAGATGGTTCATCGCAACCTGGTCAAGAGCAATTAGGCAATAAATGCTAGCCAGGGACACTGCATCCCATGAAAATATAAAACCAACTCCACCTCAAAGCTGCAGCAAACTAGTGAAAGATGTTATATACAGCATTTTGGGAATGCCAAAATCCTTGCAGTGGTTTATTTATCCAGAACAGCCAGTTGCTGTTACAAGAGGACAACAGGACAAGGGCTAGCAGTAAAATATCCTGCAGCCTCTTAAAGAAGTTCTAGAAGACAATTTAAGTATCAATCCTAATGAGCCTCTAGACAGTCATTCCTAATAAAAGCTTCAATTCCATAAACAAGCTGGCATATTGCACTAAACATAGACTTCACTAGCTTTTTAGCTCAAGACCTCACCTTGGAAGCTCTGGAGTACCCGAATGCATCATAGCAAACTGTTCCTTGTGTGTCTGAAAGCAGATAAACTGATTGAAAGTACCAAAAAGTTGAATTTCTGAACCACACTTATCAATTTTATTTTTAAAAAAATAATTGGCACACTTTTGCAACATGCTTGCATTCCAGATGTCAATACTGGTTCAGATTTGAAACAGTAACAAGAGTAAACAAAACTTCTCAGGTCAGTGATGATCACATCTGCCATAATTTTACCACCTTGCTGGTCTGAGACTCGTAAGATCCCACCAGAGGCAATGAAGAATGCCGTTCTGCGAGCCTGGCTCGCCCCAATTCTGGGGCAGAGGTACCAGTAAAATTTTGGCCATTGTCTCTTGTCATTCCAGTGGAGAAGGCGAGTCCTGTCTTGAGCCATTTTCTTCCCCATATGATGGGGAAGAACCTTATAGAGTTATACCTAGAGTTAAGAACCTTATAGAACCTTACAGTGACCTTATAGAGGTCACTAACCACCATTATTTCAGACTAGGTGAGGTAGATTGGCCATGCTAAATTGCCCCTTAGGGTCAAGAGGTTTGTAGGGTAAATAAGTGGACTTATGGGGATAGGGCCTGGATAGGATTGTGATCTGTGCAGATTCAATTCACCAAATGGCCTCTTTCTGCACTGTGGGTTTTATATCAGGATCGTCGAAATCACAATCTACTCAACCATTCTGACAATTTTCAGGAAGGGTTTATAAATGAGATTATGCTGGATTTCAAACCAGCATAAAATAAGCATACAAATAGGTGCATGTTTGAAATCAGATTAAAAGATCAAAACACTAGGAATTATTCCTGCCACATGCAGAGATCTTTCAAATTTTCATTTCACTTCAGTGTGCAAAAAGTTAAATCCAACACACAAGACGATCTAACCAATAACCAATCTAAAAGTGCTGCATTCAAATTTTATACTCATTCACCTCAACTTCACTTAAATCTACCCAGTCTCAATTTTCAGGTCTCTTTTACTAATCCTAATTATTGGAAGTGGTCTAGCTACTTAATAAATATTAGTAGAAAATAACTCCAGAGTCCAGAATGACAAGATGCTATTATCAAAGGAACAAGGGATGCAGTATCACAGCAAAACACAAATAGCCTGGTAAACACCTGTAGAGAAAATACCTTCCTATCCTGCCACAGTTTCAATCAGCCCTCTCTGCAAAACCAGATTTAAGCAGTGTCTGAGAACCAACAACAGCTGAGACTATTGGGAGAATAGAACTCATATCAGGCAGCGGGGAAAATCTCAACAAGTGACATTATAGTCAGCACAGAGTGTGGAGAAGAGCGAGTAACCTACTAGGAAGTATTTAGATTATTGGTTGATATTCTTGACAGTTAGCATAATTAATTTATGGAATTGTGCTTTTCACGGTTAGATTTTAGTGTTTGCGATGCAGTGAAATGCTAAAGAAGAATTGATATAACTCTTAGCAAATGATGCAGGTTAAATACTTGAAGAGGGAAAATATTACAGAGCTATGAGGAAAAAGTAATGGATTTGGACTAATTGACAAACTCTATCAAAGACTTAAATTTTTCAACTTGACAGGCATTACTACTGGACATGAATGGGCAAGAGTTCTGTGGATAGCACATTTCAGGAGGTGATCACTGCACTGCCACAGATATGTAGTATTCAAAGATGAACAGCAATGAGGGAGATTACAACCTGGGAGTGAGGTACTGTCGAAAACTGGTACCAGTATCAGTTGCCAGGTGGAGTGGGAGGAAGGGGTGCAAACATTTCTGTAACAGCCAGCTTATTTCCCAAATCTCCTTGAATGTCACCTCCCTGGATATCACTGAACAGGCACAGAACATTGTGTAGGAGGAAGAGGAATAGCCAGACAAAATCATTGTGTATGTGGGAACCAAAGGGGTTGAAAGCCTACCGGCAGAATTCCAGGAGAGGAGGACCTCAGAAATAGTAATCTCTCCATTACTCCCTGTGCCATGTGCTGGTGAGTACAGAAACAAAAAAATTACATTGTTAAATGGAATGATTAACAAGCAAGGACATCAGATTCCTGGGGCAATGGGATCAATTCTGGAACCGACAGATCAGGCAGTTATACCTGAACAGATTCGCAACTAATGTCTTCACACAGAGGTTAACTTGTGGTGTAGGGGAGAGTTTAAGCTAATTTGGAAGGGAGTATCAGGATGTAGCAGCAGAATGGAGGGACAACATGCAGAGAAAGCAGTACAAACAGTGACAGAACAAATAACTTCTTTTATTGTTTCATGCGATTTGGACATCGCTGATAAGGTCAGCATCTGTTACTCATCCCTAATAATCCTTGAACTGGTGGCTTGATTGGCCATTTCGGAGGATGAAGAAGAGTTAACCACAATACTTTGGATCTGGAACCACATGTAGACCAGGAGGGGACAGCAGATTTCCTTCCCCAAAGAAAGTGAAGTGGAAAGATTTTTTTTAAACAGCAGTTGACAATGCTTTAATTGTTTTTTGTTGAAATGGTGTAAAAAGTGCTAATCACTCCTTAAGGGATTGCACAAATACATTGCATTTTTTATTCTGGTCACATGTGAACATAAGTATAGAAAGTTTGAAAATATGGTAATATACATTTCAGGGATAGCAAATATGCTGGTATTTTAACAGCATATTATAATAACCACTACAGAACTAGCTTTATATTCCAGGTTTATTAATTGAATTTAAAATCCACCAGCAGTGTGGTGAGATTTGAACCTAGAGTCCTCACAGTAGTCTGGACCTTTGGATTACTAGTCCAGTGACATTCCCACCACTATGTGCCCCAAACGTAGTGTGGGCAGAGCAGTAATTAGATGAAAGCCAGGCCAATTATCTTGATGTCAGATTGCATATTGTGTTAATGCAAAGTGTTACAAACAAGCTTGCTGGGTACAGGTGCAAATGGCAAAATGAGGTTATCGTATAATAAAGACCTGGCTTAAACATGAGTAGGTAAGGAACATAAACATTCCTGGCAACAACGTATGTAGGAGAGATAAGGAGTTTTAGGAGGAAGGTAGAGAGGAAGTTGGGTGACAGAATTGACTGAGAATATTAGAGTTCTACAGGAGAACAATTCACAACAAAGTTCAAAGAGTGAAACTGTTTAATTAGAACTAAGGAACAGAAAAATTACATTGTTGGGTGTTCACTGTAGACTCCCAGTAATGAAATAGAGGTAGTAGTAAAAATGTATAAGCAAGTTTCAAAATGTAAAAAAAAAAGTAAAGTATTTTCCCACCTGTGTGTGGGTAACTAAAGAGGATAAAGGAAGAGTGTTGAATTTCTGAAATGCATCCAGAAGAACTTGTTCAAATCAACATGTTTCAAGCCCAGCAAGAATGATTCAGTGGTGGATTTGATTCTGAGGAATGAATTGGACAAGTTGAGTTTGTTTCAGTGGGAAACATCTGGGTGATAAGTTTAAAGGACCAATGGAAAAGGATGAAGAAAATCACAGGTGAAAATATCTAAATGAAAGAGCCAATTTCAGAGAATTGAGAAGGAATCTAGCTCAGCTGAACTGGAAACAAACATAGGAAAACAGTAAATGAGTAATGGTGGAGATGCTTTGAGCACAAACTAAGAATACTTAGAGAAAACATGGGGCATTGAAACTTCCAACACCAAAGTCCTCTCGATGACAAAGAGGATAGAAGGTAAAATAAAGGAAAAAAAGTGTTTATGACAAAATGTCTATACCAGAATTGAGCTGAAAATCAAACAGGATACAGACAGTATTGGGGGAAAATGTAAAGCATATAAGGAAATCAAAGAGAGTGAAATAAATGATTGAGGTAAAATAAAAAAACAAAAATTGCTTCATGAAAAGTAAAAGGATAATTAAAAGAATGGTGAAGCCAACCATGGACAAAAGAGGGAATGGTCTTGAGGTGACTGAGCCACACAGAAGAAAATAAAGATTTTGTTGCAACACACTGCTTTCTTGGGAGGAGTATGGCAGAGACATTGAACTGGAGAAAAGAAAAACGGAGATTTTTTTTAAAAGTGGACTGGTGTTGGTCAAAGTTAAGAAATCACCTAGTCTAGATGGGATGCATCTTTGGTTGCTCAGGGAAACAAAGATGGAGGTAACGGAAGCTCTGGTCACAACGTTTCAACCTTCCTTGAATATATTAGTGGTGGCAAAGGAGTAAAGATTTGCAAAAGAGGGAAAGGGAAAAACTTGGCGATTAAGGCAAATCATTCTAACATCATGAGCAGGAAAACTATTAGAGACCAATATCAAAGAACAAAATTAATTCTTCCTTGGAGAAGCATGGATTAATAGGAGCAATCAGCATGCATTATTTAAAGGTACATAGTGTCCAATTAACTTAATTGAATTATTCAACAAAGTCACTGGAAGGGTTGATAAAGGTAATGCAGTAGATGTTATATAAAAAGCATTTCACAAAGTACCATATCAGAATTATTCAGAACCTCTAAGCATATGGGACTTAAGGAATAACATAACTTGGGTATGTAACTGACTAAAGAATGGCAGTCAAAGATTAATGTTGAAGCTATGTCTTTTACACTAGAGAGAGAATTCCCCAAGAGTCAGTATTAAGACCATTATTTGTTAAATAAAAATGATTTGCATTGTGTACGTGAAGTACAATTTAGCAATTCATAGATGACAAAACCTAGCAACATAATAAATATTGAGCAGGATAAGCCTTCAGGAAGACAGACTACTGAAGATACATAGCAAATGGAATTTACTATAGATAATTGCGTAGTAATGCACTTTGGAAGTACCGAAGCCGTATAACCCTAAATGGAAGTATTTTGACAGGTTGTAAGAACAGAGGGACCTGGGAAGCAAATTTACAAATCCTTGAAGATGGTAAGGCAAATTGATAAAGCTAAAATGTATGGGATACCTGGTTTTACAAACAGCATTGTTGAATATAAAAGCAAAGAAACCAAGATTAAAACATCACAAAACACTGATTAGCTGTCTGTGGGAGTATTGTGTATAATTCTGGGCACCACACTTTCTGAAAGATACCAAGACCTTGGGAGAAGATGGAAGGATGATATCTGGGGTAATGGACATTAGCTATGAAGAAACATGTTCATGACCATCAATAATCAAATATGGAATGCTTGTTTTACATCTTAGCTCATATAGAATCTGACTTGAACTAAGGAATATAAAGTTCAAAGGACACTGGTCCTGAACATTAGATTCAATTGCCTCACTTTTTAAAAATCATGCCAACAGCTATTAAATTGAAAATCAACATTATTATTCCTTCATTATGTTATATTTTTCCCTGTAACACTTATGTTTTCTGCCGATGAGTTCACATCTGTTAATTCACATCTGTTAATCTGTTAAGGAGACAAGTGTGTGCATGCTTCTGTTGGGAATGGCAGAGGGAAATTTCAGGATCAACCATCAACCTGAAAAAGTCTGTCTGTGTAATGGCAAGAATCCAAATCTCTATTAGTCTAATCATTTATACTAATCTCCACATTTTCTAGAATATTTAAAGCTGCTGTATTATTGGTGAAATTATCATTTTAATTGTGTGTTGTGCCATTAGATGTAGAAGATGGGTGGCATGGTGGCACAGTGGTTAGCATTGCTGCCTCACGGTGTCAGGGACCCAGGCTCAATTCTGGCCTTGAGTGACTGTGTGGCGTTTGCCTGTTGCCCCCAGAGTCTGGGTGGGTTTCCTCCCATAGTCCAAAGATGTATAGTTTTGGTGAATTGGCCATACTAAATTGCCCCTTAGTGTGGGGAGAAAGGAGGAAAACAGGGGAAATGTGGGATTACTGAGGATAGGGCCAGGGTGGGATTATGGTCGGTGCACATTCGATGGGCCGAATGGTCTCCTTTTGCACTGCAGGAATTCGATACTGCAAATGTGCACCGGAGTTTCGGCAGGAAAGGGGTTAATGTGTGAAAGGAGAGGTCGGAGGAGGGAGTTGGTTTGTTGTGGAAGGCGTGCTGGAATGCAGCTTACCAGCCCATCACAGTTACTGATGGCGACCGAAGCCCCCGGTACATCGGTGATATCTCCGGAGTAGACGCAGTCTGCACGCAGAGGCTCCTTGCGAGTGACATTCCCGTCCTGCTGCCACTCCACCGTGGCCCCAGGTGCCACCAGCCTGGAGTTGAGCTTGAGCCGGAGGTGAAACTGCTGTCCGAACACCGTGACATTGTAATACAACTGCCCGTCAGCTGGAGCTTGCTGGAAACTCCCACTGTGCCTTTTAGACCGTCTTTTGCCAGATGCTGACACAGCATGGGAGAGAAATCTCCCCTGCACATCTGTGCTGCTTGGAGTCATCAGCTCATAGTTGTCTAATCTGTGCTGAAGTAAATCTGCAATAGATAAGAGGCGCAAAAAAATGCGGTGAACTTTCAAAAGGATTTCTGCAATTACCCAGCAAAAGGGAGTTCACATGTTAAAGTTTAACATTTTTATATATAGCAGCTTGAACTTTACAAGCTACACAAACAATTTGATAGCATGCGTAAAATTGTAGCAATTTCGCAATAACAGACTTAGTGCTGGATATGATCGAAAGAACCAGCGGCAGCAGATACATAAATGCCACTGCAATCTCCAGGTTAAATCTCCCTATCTTATTGTCGCTGTTCTAAATAAAAAGTATGGGGAGATCAGACAGGAAAGTGAAGACGCCTATACATCAACATACCTGTATACTGAGCGAGGTAAAGGCCGTCAGCTCCAAGGAAGCTTAAGAAGGCAAAGTACAGCGTTCCACAGAAGTAATCCATCGCACGCTCCAAAGTGTCAGAAACTTGTTGGGGTTTCGCATTAAAGTTGAGCGCCTGCTGTAGACTGCGGCTCCGGGCGGTGCCAGAGCAGCGGGCGGCCACCGCGGGAGGGAGGGGGGGGGACTAGCACTGGGGAAGGGAGGTGGGTGGAGAGGGGACGAAGGTGCCGGCTCAGCGCTGCCTCAGTGTCTCATTCAGCCAGTCCTTAACTCGGTGTCACTGGATCGGAGGCAGCGAACCAGGGGCCGGGAGGTTGGGAAAAATATTGAAGGCACGGGACGTGAAGTCACTGTGATTGACAGATTGCGGCCACTGCACCGAGAGAGAGAGAATAGGAGAGGAGGCAGTTTGGGCTCCACCACGTGTACAGCTAGATCCTGCGAAGAAGTGGAAGATGTGAATGATCTTGAGTTGGAAGTTTAGAATTCTGTTTCCTTGCACTCCAGACTGCTGAACAAGGGCTCCCTCTAGGTTTTGATGGAGAAGTCACCTAAAAAGTCACAAAAAGAACTCCCAAAAACTACACCAATGTGAGGGATAAAAAAAAACAGAAGAAGCTGGAAAAACTCCACGTCTGGCAGCATTTGTGGAGCTCTGAAGAAGAGTTACCTGGACTTGAACTCATGCTTCTCCCTCCACAGGTGCTGCCGGATCTGCTGGGTTTATCCAGCAATTCCATTTTTTAAAAAAATATATTACATTATATTTGGATTTGACGACCTTGTCAGAACCCAGATTTATGTCAAAGCTAAATACTGCAGACGCTGAAAAACAGAAAACCCTCAGCAAGTCTGGCATCATCTATAGAGAGAGAAACACAGTTAATATTTTCGATCCATATGACCTTCTACAGAACTGAAGGGTAGAGAAATGTAATGGATAAGGATGTTTTGCTGCAATTGTATAGGCTGTTCGTGAGGCCGCACCTGGAAGATTGCCTGTAGTTTTGGTGTCCTTATCTGAGGAAGGATATCCTTGCAGTAGAGGAAGTACGGCTAATTCCTGGGATAGCAGGTCTGTCTATGGGGAAAGTATAAATTGGTTAGGATTACGTTTACTGGAGTTTGGAAGAGTGAAAGGGAATCTCGTAGAAACTTATAAAATTCTAACTGGGCAGATTAAGAAAGAATGGTGAGGGGGTCCAGAACTCGGGGTCATAGTTTGAGAATAAAGGGTAAATCTTTTAGAACTGAGGTGAGGAGAAATTTCCTCACCTAGAGGATGGTGAATATGTGAAATTCACTACTATTGAATGTAGTTGAGGCCAAAGCATCTGATTTCAAGAAAAAAATAGATATTGCTCTTGGGCTAAAGGGATCATGTGATATGGGAGGAAGGGGGAAATCAGGATATTGAATTTGATGATCAGCCATGATCAAAAAGAGTGATGGAGCAGGATCGAAGGGCTGAATAGCCTATTCCTCTTAGTTTCTGTGTATCTATGAATTATATAGTTGGACTAGAAGGTCAGAGATAAGTCGGGGCTAAGGAGAGATTGACAAAGGTGTCATGACAGAGGGAGTATTAATGGTGGCATTAGGAAGTAAATAAGGTGCTAATAGTGATGTGAATGTAAGATAGCAGGGTGCACTCAGTGAGAGATTATCTGCACAAGGGACAAGTGGCCCTGTGGGGGAGAGATGGGGCTATACTGGGACAAAGCAACAGACCCAAAAATCAAAACGTGGGCCAAGATGGAGTTCACAGTCTAAAGTTGTTGAATGGAATGTTGATTCCAAAAGGATGTAACATGTCTGATCAGAAAGTGAAGTGTTGTTCTTCCAAAGAACAAAGAACAAAACAGCACGGGAAACAGGCCCTTCGGCCCAACGAGCTTGCGCCGCCATCTCGATGTTCCCACTTCTACACGCGATCCCTGTCCATGTTTATAGATCTATGGATTAAAAACCAAATTTGAGACAATTTAGGGAGAATTTGTTTTGCCAATTAGCCTAAGAGCACATCTTTGGGGTGTGGGAGGAAAACGGAGCTCCCGGAGAAAACCCACGCAAGCACGGGGAGAATGCGCAAACTCCCACTGACACAGGCCCAAATCCATGTATCTGCACAGCACAGCGATAGTCACTGCGCTGTCGTGTTGCCCATCAGATGGTCCAGGTCAAGCATACACTAACGATGTGAAGCAGTAGGTTGCTCTCAAAAAAGGTCCAAGAAAAGTCCTCTCATGACCCATCGCGTGTATGCCCCTCATTAGACAAGAAGGTGGACCAAAGCACCTGTAGGATAAAAACAAGTACATCAATATCATCATCTATTTACACACTTCCCAGGGACTCCCAAGGCTCATGATCCCTATTTTAAATCCGTTTTCTATACCCTTCCATTCCCATTCTGTTCATGTGCCCATCTAAGTATTTCTTAAATAACTCCAGAGTACCTGCCTCCACCACTTTACTTGGCAGCGCATTCCATACCCCACCACCCTCTGTGTGAAAAAACTCCCTCTAGCATCCAAATTATACCTTACCCCCCTCACCCTAAGCCCGTGACCCCTCGTGCTATTTGACTCCATCCTAGGAAAAAGCTTAGCCCTGTTTACTCTATCTATCCCCTTCAAAATCTTGTACACCTCTATCAGATCTCCTCTAAGTCTACGTCTTTCTAAGGAAAACAGTCCCAATTTGCCTAATCTCTCCTCGTAACTCAGACCTTCCATACCAGGCAGCATCCTGGTAAAACTCCTCTGCACTCTCTCCAGAGTCTCCATGTCCTTCCGGTAGTAGGGCGACCAGAACTGGACGCAGTATTCCAAATGAGGTCTAACCAACGTTTTACACAACCGCAACATTAAAGGCCAGCTCTTGTACTCTATACCCCTTCCTATAAAGGCTAACATACTATATGCTTTCTTCACAACCTTCCCCACTTGCTCTGCCACCTTCAGAGACTTGTTCACCTGCACCCCCAGGTCCCTCTGCATTTCTATACTCTTAATAGGTCTACCCTTTATCATACACCTCCTCCCTACATTTTTTCTCCCGAAATGCATCACCTCACATTTATCAGGATTGAATTCCATCTGCCATCTGTCTGCCCAAGCTACCTGCCTATCTATGTCCTGCTGCATTGCCTGACAATGCTCCTCACTATCCGCAAGTCCAGCCATCTTTGTATCGTCTGCAAACTTGCTGATCACTCCACTTACTCCCTCTTCCAAGTTTGCATTGGGCATCACTGGAACATTGCAGCAGCCAAGATGGACATGTGAGCATGATAGCAAGATGTTGAATTGAAACGGCAAGCAACAGGAAGGTTGGGGTCATACTTGCAGATGGAGCAAGGTGTTTTAGAAAGAGGCAACGTAGTTTGTCTCACTAATATAGAGGGGACCGCATTGGAAGAGGTGAATACAATAGAACAAATTGTAAAAAATGCAAATGAAATGTTGAAAGGAGCCCTTAGACATTGAGGAGGGAGGAGGTAAAAGAACAGGTTCTGTGATTGCATGGGGAAGTGCCATGGGAAAGGGGTGAAGGATTGGAGATGAAGGATCAGGGTGTCACAAGAAGAGTGGTTCCAAGGAATGATAATGGAGGGACGAGAAGGTATGTTTTGTTTTTCATCAGGTGAGTGATGAAGGAGCAATGCTTCGAAAGCTTGTGATACAAATGTACCTGTTAGACTTTAACCTGGTGTTGTGAGACTTCTTACTGTGCCCACACCAGTCCAATGCTGGTATCTCCACATCATAATTAGGACATTACAAAATCTATATGTGAAACACCCTCAATCTTCAAATGGCTGCGCTAATGTTGTTCATCTTCGCAGGAGGGAAACTACACATTAGGAATTTGGAAAATAAAATACAATCATTAAATCCAGAGTCACCTAAGATGAGTTTATTTAGGATAACATTGAATTTCCAAACTCAGTGATTTCAAAAAGAAACAACCAAAAGACAAGTTGAGTTCACAATATATGTGAGAGCTGTCTTCATTTGAGTCTTAAGTATTAATGGGATCTGGGCCATTATTTCCTGGCTCCCCATATCAGATTTGGAGTGTACCCCAAGATGTGCAAGGGAATTCCTCTTGGAATTGTTTGTGTTTACTTGGCAATTGTCCAGAAGTGCTAACTTCCCCTGAGCAATTATGCTGGGCTAGGGACCATCTGACAAAGCAATTTAAATTACTAACTTTGAACGATGTTGTCTGCTTTACATTCTGAAAGAATGAGGAGGGGAAAAAGCACTTCTAACTTGAGTTCAGCTCAACACAGGACAGGCCTCATACCCACAATCTGGTTGGGACTCTCTATTTCACCCAACTCCACCCTCTTCCCCCAGGGGATCGCCCACATCAACTCCCCAGAGAGATCTCCACACCTCCCCCCCAACTAAGCATCTATTCCTTCCCCCTTCAACTCACCCTTCTCCCAACCAACACTGGACACCCCTCACAACTCAAGCTAATACTGATCACCCTACACCCCTGACCTGACGTGCCATTGAACATCCCCCATAACACGGCATGACTGAAGACTCTGCTCCTGTCGTGACTTGATACTAGACACCTCCCTCCATGCTGGCCCAAGCCCTGACAATGGACAACAGACACCCCTAACATGCACCCCCCCCTTCCCTCAAATTCCACATACCGGCTTGGTCCAATACTGGGCACCTCCCACAATGCCCCCCCCAAACCAATTTAAAGCCAGGCTTAGCCTGACACCAGATATTCGCACTACCCCATACCTGCTTCCTGCTCAACATGCCACAACATGTCACTGTGTGAGCTCCACATTTATTCACTTACTTTTGGAATGTCTTCCTTTCAATGGTCACTTTATGTTCACCTGCTTTACAGCAGCTAGTGCTGTAAAATAGAGGTGTGTCTTCCTTCACTGCACCTCATTTATATCTCACTGCTGACTCCTGCAGCTGCTTTGCCAATTCAGTATCACCTGGCCTGAGTGAGGATGGTCAGGGAATTTGGAATTGCCGCAAAGGTAAGTCACTTTTTTTTTGCTACTTATAAAATATAATGTTAAACTGAAGGGAGCTCAGCAGTAGGTTATACTCTGAAAATGTTTATGATTAGATGAATTGTCCATGCTTTACTGCCCTTAGTGTCCAAAGATGTGTAGATTAGGTGGATTAGCCATGCTTTAATGACCCTTAGTAGCCAAAGATGTGTAGGTTAGGTGGATTAGCTGTGGAAAAAGTGGAGTTCCAGGGATAAGGTGAAGGCTGTTGGGCCTAGATATTTTACGCTTTCGGAGAGTCGATGCAGAATATTTAGACTGAATGGCTTCCTTCTGAACTGTAGTGATTCTGTAGTTCTACTTTCTGGTTTGCTATCTGTGAGAATACTTTAATGTTATTAGTTGCTTGTCCTATGTAATGATACAATGGTTGCTGAATGCCTGGAAATCCCCTTGGCTTCATGCCAATTGAAAATTGCTGTTGGAAAAGAGAAAATCTACTCCACAGAGATTGCTAGGTTTTTGTTGGCTGCTTTCTTGAAGGTCAATGGTAAGCAAATATGTTGCTTTGTCACTGATCATAAACGTCATCCCAAAAAGTTGTCATAGAATCCTTATAGAATGAGGCCATTTGGCCCATCCAGCCTGTACCGACAACAATCTCACCCAGGCCCTATCTCTGTAACCCCACATATTTACCCTGACACTAAGGGGCAATTTAGCATTGCCAATCAATCTAATCTGCACATGTTTGAACTTTGAATGGAAACCAGAGCACCTGGAAGAAACCCACACTGACACGAGCGGATTTTGAACCCAGGTTCTCTGGTGTTGTGAAACAGCAGTGCTAAGGTAGTGTGCCACCACATATGGAATTGCTTATCTCCAACAAAACAAGCAAAGATTCCATAGCAGCAATGATTCAGTATTTTCAGTCAGTTTTTAAGAGGAAGGAATGTTGATAGATTTTTTCAAAGTCACATAAGATAACGTGAAATATTTTGAGCGATATCATTCAATTTATGGAATGTTTTTCAAAAGTCTACTGGTGATTGCCATTCCCTGAAAGTTACGGGCCAGAAAGTCTTGAAGAAATCATGGTAGTAGACCAATACTTGCTTCTACATTTTATCAGTTCAAATGGTGATTGTTAACTATATTTGAATGTTTCACTGGAAAAGACAGACTTCTTTTGCACGATGCTGGTTGAGAGATTTCCAGGATAGGGGAAATGATGTGTGAAGCCAAAATGTGATGATTGTTTTGGATTGATAATGCAGATTTCTCTGTTGAAGGGTGAACCTCTTCACAAGCAGCCTTCTTAGTGTTACAGAGGAAATATTGTCTAGCCACACTCCTCCAGCATAGTGCTGATTGCTCCCATCCTCGTCATTTCTCCACAAACTTTTAGACTAATATACTGAGCAGGTATATTTTCTATGGAGAGTTATTGATTTGAATCTACCCTCCACAGTACTTACAGTAAAAATTTTCTGAATTGCCTTGGTCTATGATAATGAAAAAGATTCTACTCCATATCAGGGTGTTCACCCACATCATTGCAGTGAAATCCAACTTTTGTGTGAGAATGCAAGACGTACATGCAAACTCAAAATTTATGCTTGCAAACAAGAAAAGTTAAATGTGATTTATCTTCACAATTACATTGCTGTGGATCAGGCCCTTTGCCTGAAATTTGTAAGTCACAAGTTTAGTGAGTTCTCAAACATACCATGAAAAGAAAAGGAACTTGCATTTGTATTGTGTCTTATCACATCTCAAAAGTATCTAAAGCCAATGGAGTGTTTCTGAAGAGCAGACAACAGCAGGTATACATGGAAGCCTTAATCCACAAAGCGCAAACACGTAAATGACCAGTTAATCTTTTTGATTGAGATGGAATGTTAACTAAATCTGTTTGAGAATTCACTGCTCTTTTCATGCTGTCTGAGAATCTTTACATTCACTTGCATGTATAGATGGGATCAGTATTTAAAATCTCAATCCTACACTGCAGTAACAATCTCTCAGTACTACAGTATAGTTTTGATCAAGATTATATGTTAATATTCATAGTGGAGTCACTGTATCACAGGTATACCCGCTACCAACTGATAAAAGATAGCACTTTAGATGACATTAGTTAAGAAAACTGGTAGAGCATCTTTTTTGATGATATGGACCCATTTCCTGTGCATATAAAACACTTATTTCCACTGCAGCAGGTGGGGATAGGAGGAGATGTAATCTGGTTTCAGAATTTTGAAGGATTTTGATAAGGAGAACAGGAAAATATTATTTGCTCTGGTTTGGAAATAAGGGACAAGGGAATCATCAGTTTAAAATTGCCATTCAGAGGTGACATAGATAGAAAATAGAGTAGGTCATTTGGCTCTTTGAGCCTGCTCTGCCAATCATTATGAGCCATGGCTGATCATCAAATTCAATACTCTGATCTCACTTTCCCCTTTAGCCCTAAGAGCTAGATCTAATTTATTCTTGAAATCATACAATATTTTTGCCTCAACTACTTTCTGTGTAGTAAATTCCACAGGTTTGTCATTCTCTGGGTGAAGAAATTGCTCCAAATCTCTGTCCAAAAGGGCTTTCTTCTTATTCTCAAACTATGAACCCTAGTTCTAGACTCCCCAAGCATCAGGAACTTTCTTTCTACTCTGTCTAATCCTGCTGAATTTTATACATTTTCTGTGAGTTCTCTTTCACTCTTCTAGACATTTATGAATATAATCCTAACTGACTTAATCTCGTCTCAAATGACAGTCCTGCCATCCCAGGAATCAGTCTGGCAAAATCTTGGCTACATTCCCTCTAAAGCAAGGATCCTTGCTCAGTTAAGAACACAAAAATTGCAGACAATATTCCAGATGTGGCCTCATCCACACCCTTTACAATTGCAGTAAAATATCACTATTCCTATACTCAAACCCTCTTGCTATGAAGGCCAAAATACCTTTGCCTTCTTTATTACCTGCTGTACCTGCACGTTTACTTTTAGCAACTGATGCACAAGGATATCAAGATCTCGCTGAGTAGCCACTTTCTCAGTTTACACACATTCAAATAATAATCTGACTTTCTATTTTTGCTACTGAAATGAATAACCTCATTTAGCCACATTATACTGCAACTGCCATGCATATACCCACACACTCAGCCTGCCCAAATCATGCTGAAACATCTCTGCATCCTCCTCACAGTTCATCCTTCCACCCAATTTTGTATCATCTGCAAACTTGGAGATACTACATTAGTTCACCTTCCAATAGAGGCAGCACGATGGCACAGTGGTTTACACTGCTGCCTCAAAGAGCCAGCAACCTGGGTTTGATTCCCAGGTCGGGTCTCTAACTGTGCGGAGTCTGCATGTTTTCCTTGTGTATGTGTGGGTTTTCTCCGAACATCTGATTTTCTCCCACAGTCCGAAAAGATGTGCTGGTTTGTTGCGTTGACCATGCTACATTTTCCCTCAGTGTACTTGAACAGACTCCGGAGCATGGTGATTAGGGGATTTTCACAATAATTTCATTTCAATGTTAATGTAAGACTATTTGTGACTAATGAATAAACTTTACATCATTAATATATAACGTCAGCAGTTGAGATCCTAGCACATGCACCTCACTAGACACTGCCTGCCAAACGGAAAAAGACTCATTTATTCCAATTCTTTACTATCGGTCTGCTAATCGGCTTTCTATACATCTCAAGACACTACCAGCAATCTGATCGCTTTAACTTTATGTGGTACTCTGTAATGTGAAACCTTCTGAAAGTCTAAATAAACAAGATCCATTGATTTCCCCTGGTGAACTCTACTGTTTACATAGAATCATAGAGGTTTACAGCATGGAAACAAGCCCTTCGCTCCAACATGTCCATCTCACCTAGTTTTTAACCACTAAGCAATTCCTACGTTTTGCACATATCCCTCTATACCCATCTTACCTATGTAACTGTCTAAATGCTTTTTAAAAGACAAAATTGTACCCACCTCTACAACTACCTCTGGCAGCTTGTTCCAGACACTTACCATCTTCTGTGTAAAAAAAAAAAACATTGCCCTTCTGGACAATTTTGTATCTCTGCCCTCTCATCTCAAACCTGTGGCCTCTAGTTTTAGACTCCCCTACTTTTGAGAAAAATGCTGAATATATATTTTATTATTTCATTACTTTATAGACCTTGGTAAGATTGCCCCAAGCCTCCTCTGCTCCAGGGAAAAAAGTTCTAGTCTATCCAGCTTCTCCTTATAACTCAAACCATTAAGTATGATAGCATCCTAGTAAATATTTTCTGCACTCTTTCTAGTTTAATAATATCCTTTCTATAATAGGGTGACCAAGACTACACATTGTATTCCATGTGTGGCCTTATTATTGTCATGTCCAATTTCAATAAGACATCCCAATTCCTGTATTCAGTGTTCTGACCAATGAAACCAAGCATGCTGAATACCTTCTTCACCACCCTGTCTACCTGTGACTCCACTTTCAAGGAGTTATGAATCTGTAGCCCTACATCTTTTTGTTCTATAACTCCCCCAACGCCCTGCCATTAACAAATAAATCCTGCCCTAGTTTGATTTACCAAAATGCATCACCTCACACTGATCTAAATTAAATTCCAGCTACCATTCATCAGCCTACTGGCCCAATTGATCAAGATCCCACTACAATCCAAGGTAACCTTCTTCTATGCCACCAATCTTCAAAAACATACAAAGCATGCCTGCTAAATTTTCATCCAAATCATTAACATAAATGACAAATAATAGTAGACGAGGAACCAATCCCTGAGACAACCACTGGTCAGAAGCCTCCAGTTTGAAAAACATTCTTTACAAGCACCCTCTGTCTTCTGTCATCAAGCCAATTTTGTATCCAATTGGCTACCTCATCTTGAATCCTATGATATTTAATCTAATGCAACAACCTACCATGTGGTAACTTGTCAAAGGCTTTGGTAAAGTCCATTCTCAAAGAATTCCAGTAAATTTGTCAAACATCTCTCTTTCAAAAATTTATGCTGACTTTGTATAATTGTACCATTACTTTCTAAATAGTTCACTATAAAATCCTCGATAATGGACTTCCTTCCTTCTAAAGTTAGAATGACTGGTCAAAATATCCTGTTTTTTCCCTAACTCCCTTTTTGAATAGCAGGCTTACATTAGGTACCCTCATCTGTAAGAACCATTCCAGAATCCAAAGAATTTTGGAAAATGACTACCAATCGATTTATCCACTATTTCTAGACCATATTGGTAAGTACTCTGAGATGAAGATTATTAGGCCCTGGAGATTTATCTGCCTTCAGTCCCGTTAATTTCCCAAAATAATTCCTCTATTGGTACTGATTTTCTTCAGCTCTGCATTAAAATTTGCGTTTCTCAGAATTTACGGTATATTATTCATGTCTCCGTTTGTAAAGATAGAAGCAAAACATAAATTTAGTTCTTCAGCTATTTCTTTGTTCCCTGTTATGAATTCCCCTGTTCCTGACTGTAAGGGGCCTACATTTGCTTTTGTCAATTTTTTTCTCTTTACAGAATTATAGAAACTTTTACAGTCAATTTTTATCTTTCCCATAGCTTATTTTCAGACTTTATTTTGCCTATTTAACCAATCCCTTGTCCACCTTTGCTGAATTTTAAACTGCTCCCAATCCATAAGTCTGTTGCTTTTTCTTGCCAATTTGTATGCTTCTTCTTTGAATCTGATACTTCTAATTTTCCTTGTAAGCCATGGTCTGGCCACAGTTCCCTTTCCATTTTTGCGCTAAATAGGAATAAACATCATTTGGAGTTCAGCTATTCATTCCTTGAATGCTTGCCATTGCCTGGTCCATCGTCCTTCCTTTCAATAATGTTTGCCAATCCATCATAGTCAACTCATTCCTTATACCATCATAGTTAACATAGTCTCAGAATCAACTACCACTATCTACCTTGATAAAGAATACTATCGTATTATGGTCACTCATTCCAAAGTGTTCTCTCACAATCAGATTGCCAATTAATCTTTTCTCATTGCTCAATATTTAGTCCAAGATGCCTGTTCCCTTGTTGGTTCATCAACATATTGGTCCAGAAATCTATCCCACATACACTCCAGAAATCTCTCCTCTACTGTACTGTGACTAATCTATATGCAGATTAACACCACCCATAATCATAGATGTTCCTTTATCACAGGCATGTCTGATTGCCTGCCTAATACTATTCCCAACATTACCATTACAATTCAGTGCTCTGTAAACCAACATTGCAAATGTTTTTTGCCCTTTGGTTTATCTTAACTCAATCCTACAAATTCCACGTCATCTTGCTAATATCTTACCTCAATGTTGCGTCAATATCTTCTTAGATCAACAAAGTAACTCCAGCACCTTTTTCTGTCTTTCCTAAACATTAAAAAGCCCTCAATCTTTAGTTCCCATCCTTGGTCACCTTGGAGTCATGTCTCTGTAATCCCAGCTCTTCATATCCCTTTGCATCTATTTGCGCAACTAATTCATCTATTTTATTTGAAGTGTCCAAGTGTTCAGGTACAAGACCTTAAGGTGTATCCTTCTAACATTCCTAGTCTTGGTGTCTTTAAATGATTCTGGCCCTTGATTTCCCAGATTGAGGAGAGGTTAAGGAAAAATTTATTTCATGTAGAGCTTTGTGGAGAATGGAATGCTTTCCATGGGGTGAATTCTTCTGTTTCGCCCAACACAGAATCATATGGGTAAGGGCGGACCATAGAAAGATCCGGTGACCTTGGGCAAGGATGAAAAATTCTAGCCTCATTTCATACTTATGGTGTGAATTAGATAAATATTTGAAGTAGAGAAAAATCTATGGTAGAGAATGGGACTGTGGAATTTAGTTTTGGTTTGTTTTAGTATGGACAAGGTAGACAAACTAGTCTCTTTCCATATTATAATAAATAGTTGTTTGGTTTATTATTAACTCTATGCTAAACATAATAATTTTTTCAGAGTCACAGTAGATGATGGTATGAAATATTTTCAGCAGCATCATTACATTTTTGGAATATTGCTCTTTGTGGCTTCAATTCTTATCACAGTTGTTACATTACACATTGAATGAGCATTTATTTGGCAATGTCAGACAAGATTTCATTAAAAGTAATCCCATCAGGGTAACCATGGAATTAGAAACTCCAGATCTATTTTAATGGAATATGTATTGGGAGCACCATCATTGCTTAAATCCACATGAATATCCAAAGTATGAAACAAGTGCATTTTATAGCATTGTATTTTGAAGCATTGTATTTTGGTAACAGTTTAAAAGCCTGACCTTTTTAGCATCAGAATGTGTATTATGGTAATTACGCAGTTCTTTATGTAATGACAGCAGTTGTGAATGCGTTTTTCAACTAGAATTCAATTTTTTCACACAAGGGTTCATTAAATTTAGATTGCATTTACTAAAGAGGCTGTAAAACATAAAAATAGCGTAATGATATGACGAAGTAGGAGGATTGACTATTCCAAATGTATAATCAGTTTACCTAATTGTAGTTTGAAATATCAAATGGTGGTCACACCCTGACTAGCAGCACAATTACACATTTTCAGTTCACATTGTTAAAACAGTTCTTCAAGTAAATGTTTACACCCTAAAGTTTGCACTCCACTCAATGCAGACTAGCTGAAAGGGAGGATTCCATCTTATGGGCTGAATTATACTCTGAGGGCAGGGTCCCATACCCCCAAAGTAAATTTTGGAAACAGGCCTATCTCTGCTTTGCCATTTCGCCCTGCTCTAGGCTTTCAGGAAAGGGCCCTTGAATTCGAGTGAGGTGGGACTTCCTTCATGCCTCATTAGTTGCTGGTCATTCAGAGGAAAGCAGCTCCGCACCACACCTGAATCAGTGGCTGTTGGCAGTATTGTAGGAGGCCCAAAGGAGCCAGGAATGCCCCCAAATCCACGTATGTCCTGGGCCTCACTGGTGGCAGTTCAGAAGGCTCATTGAGGGGAGCAGGGAGAGAAGCAGCCTCCTACTGGCATTGTGGGCCTGAGAAGCTCCCCCACTTTTCACCGACCAGCATCCAGCAGGGTTAAATCTGCTGTCAACTCATTGGTCACAGACCTCTCCCACCCTCCATTATGGGGAGGTGGTAGTGTGCCGGTGTTGTCACTGGACTAGTAATCTAGAGACCCAGGATAATGCCAGGATTATCCAGGATTTGGGTTCAAATTCACCATGACAGATGGTGAAATTTGCAATCAATAAAAACCAAAAATTACAAGACTAAGATGACCATTGCTGATTGCTGTAAAAAACTCTGTCTTGTTCACTTATGTCCTTCAGGGATGGAAATCTGCTGTCCTTACCTGGTCCGGCCCACATGTAACTCCAGATCCACAGCATGGTGGTTGAATTTTAGATGCCCTCTGAAATGGCCTTGCAAGCTATTCAGTTCAGGGACAATTAGGGATGGGCAGCGACATCCACATCCCCTGAATGAATTAAAATAAAAAGTAAATTGGAGCAGCTGTGTCCTTAAGTTGGACATTAAATGACCATTAAAGGGCTCCCATTGAGCCAAAGCGGGTGGCACGACTTACCATTTGTAAAATGGTAGTGAATTGGTTACAGGTGAGCTGCACATCGTTGACGGCACAGGACTTAATTTTCAGTCCATTTGTTTGTTTTCATGCCTGCAAGTGGCCCATAAAATTCAGACCCACATATCTTTTGGAAAAGTCAACAAATATCTGTTATCTAACAGTTTGTTTATGTCCAATTAAATTGATCTGTTCTTAACAGCATTTAGTTCATTTGGGCAGAAGGGTAATACTATTTTTGCTGCTTCAGAGCTGTAAATGTGAAGTTCTGAATTATAATTATGTTGAAACTATAATTTAAAATCCTTGGCCATAGATCATTACCAGCCGTTTTATTATAACACATCGTTAATTTCGCTCCCTCCAACAGATTGGTCAGAATTAAATGGCTCAGACTACTTTACCTCGGGGTAAGATAGAGACCAAGAATAGTAAGAGTGGAGAAACTTCGAATACTGACAATGTGCTGAAATATACATGATATAATTTAACTCAATGAGGATGATATGAACTATATGATATATTTTACATTGAGCTGAGTCACTCTGATTAGAACAAATAATTTATTACTTTAAGAAAGGTGAATGTCAAAGACTAAGCTCAGTTTTTTTAATTAGCAGCAGCACCTGATGGAAGTGGCAAGGTGCTATTTGTTCAAGTCAAAAACTGAGCTTCAGGCAGCCTTACCTTTTCACTGCTTTTATTGCTATCAATAATTTTAATGCAGAATGAGTGACATTAATACGAAAAAAAGACTTGTATTTATATAGCTGACAAATGAAGTGTAACAGCTAACCTTTAAAGAACAAGTTCCCACAAACATGGTGGGGCTGCATGGTGGCCACAATGGTTAGCACTGCTGCCTCACAGTTCCAGAGGCCCAGGTTCGATTCAAGCCGTGTGTAAATGTTTGTGTGGTGTTTACATGTTTTCCCCGTTTGTACATGGGTTTCCTCTGGGTGCTCTGGTTTCCTCCCACAGTCCAAAAATGTGCAGAAGGATTGGATATGTGAAATTACCTCTTAATGTCCTAAACTGTGTAGATTAGATGGGATTAGCCATGGAAAGCTTGTGAGGTTACAGGGATAGGACAGGAGAGAGAGTCTGGGTAAGATGCTCTGTCAGAGAATCGGAGTAGACTCAATACATCAAATGGCTCCTTCTGCATGGTAGGAATTCTATAATTCTATGAAACAACAATCAGTTATGGATGAATGTTGGTTAGGGCACCAATAGAACTTCTCTCTTATCATGAGATTATCATCCTGGTACTCTTTGTTTGCATTTCCACTCTTGTTGAAAGACTTCTAATAAGAAAAGAGTTCTTCGAGATCAGCATAACATTACAGAGCTTCCCCTTAGATCTGCATATCATCTTTTACTGTCCAAGATTCTTGAATGCTGTGTTTACAATATTTTGTGTTACAATTTCAAATCAATAAGATAATATTAAAATGTAAGTTTTGAGAGGAAAGAAAAGAAATACAAAAATATGAAGTGTGTTAATTATATAATAGAATTTTAACAGTATTTAAAGTAATAATTCTTAATATTCTCTAGCAATTCATTGTCAACCTTGAGATAGACTATCATTGCTTTTATTTCTATATAGTGCAAATCCAACCTGATTGGAGGATAAGCAAATTTCAGCAAATCTATTAACTATTTTATAAGTGTATTATTAGCAGTATTTTAATAATTATACTTTACAAATATCAAACATTCAGGTTGTTAACACATGAAATACAAACTTCATTTTCTCAGTGCAGTCTATTCCATTGGAATCATGTTAGCAGTGATCTTTCAGTAAAGTTTATGAACATAGATCATAGAATCCTACAGTGCAGAAGGAGGCTATTTGGCCAATTGAGTCTGCACCAACCACAATCCCACCCAGACCCTCTCCCTATTACCCCATACAGTCCCCTTGACGCTAAGGAGCAATTTAGTGTGGCCGATCCACCTAACCCGCGTATACTTGGACCGTGAGAGGAAACCAGAGACCCGAAGGAAATCCACACAGGCACAAGGAAAGTTGAACCCTAGTCCCTGGCGCTGTGAGGCAGCAGTGCTAACTACTGTGCCATCATGCGACCTATTGTAGGGCATTATTCACAATGTGAACTACTTATAGTGCACTATACATTAAATTTCTACTTGTGCAATTTTAATGTAATCGCTAACTGATTAAAAAGAAATAGATTGATAGCAACATTATGCAGGTATTTAGTTACTAACCAGTCGGTCACCAGTGGAGTGCCCCAGGGATCTGTTCTAGGACCCTTGCTGTTTGTCATTTTCATAAATGACCTGGATGAGGAAGTGGAGGGATGGGTGAGTAAGCTCGCCGATGACACGAAGGTCGGTGGTGTTGTGGATGGTCTGGAGGGATGTCAGAAGTTGCAGCAGGACATCGACAGGATGCAAGACTGGGCGGAGAAGTGGCAGATGGACTTCAACGCGGATAAATGTGTTGTGGTCCATTTTGGCAGATCCAATGGGATGAATGAGTACACTATCAAAGGTAGGAGTCTTAGCTGTGTGGAAGAGCAGAGGGATCTTGGGGTCCGGGTCCATAAGACTCTCAAATCGGCCTCTCAGGTGGAGGATGTGGTTAAGAAAGCTTACGGTGTACTGGCCTTCATTCATCGAGGGATGAGTTCAGGAGTCAGGAGGTAATGCTGCAGCTTTATAGGACCCTTGTCAGACCACACTTGGAGTACTGTGCGCAGTTCTGGTCGCCTCACTATAGGAAGGACGTGGAAGCTATTGAAAGGGTGCAGAGGAGATTTACAAGGATGTTGCCTGGATTGGGAGGCATGCCTTATGAAGACAGGTTGAGGGAGCTGGGACTGTTCTCCCTGGAGAGACGAAGGTTGAGAGGCGACCTGATAGAGGTTTACAAGATGTTGAGAGGAATAGATAGGGTGGACTCTCAGAGACTATTTCCCAGGGCTGAAATGGTCGCGACGAGAGGGCACAGATTTAAGGTGCAGGGAAGCAAGTACAGAGGGGATGCTAGGGGAAATTTTTTCACTCAGAGGGTGGTGAGTGAATGGAATCGGCTGCCGTCGGTGGTGGTCGAGGCGAACTCGCTGGGGTCTTTTAAAAGACTTCTGGATGAGTATATGGGATCCAATGGGATTGGGGGTTATAGATAGGTCTATGGCTGGGTAGGTTTTTGATGTGTTCGGCACAACTTGTGGGCCGAAGGGCCTGTTTGTGCTGTAGTGTTCTATGTTCTACTAAAGTATTTAAATACCTGCAACTCAAACATACACAAATCACCTAAATCTAGCTTTATCTCAGAACTAGATAAAACAGGAAAAATAAAGGAAGTTAAAACAAAAGAAAAGTATAAAGTGCTTAATAAGGTGTTCAGGATTAATCACATGAACAGGACACCCACCCGAAATGTAGTGTCAGGAATCTGAATCTTGAAACTGAAGGATTGAATTTTATCAGTGCTAAAACAGCAAACTACAATGTCAGTAGAAAGCACCAATGGACTGTTTGTTCAATGCTGATCTCAGGATTCCTACCAGTCCAAAAATGGATTAACATTTGCCAAACATAAAGGGGGGAGAGGAATCAATGCAGGCTACGTTAGAATAATTAATGATTTGGAAGATTTGGGAGATGTTTAAAATGTTAAAAATAATTTGACAGATAAACATGGAGAAACTATTTCCTCTGGTAATGGAATCAAGAAAAAGGGGGTAAAATTAGTGATAGGTCACTCAAGAAGCAATCATCCACACAAATGCTGTTGGAATTCTGGAACTCATTTCTCTCCAAAAGACTGTCAACGCTTGAACAAGTGGATCGTTCAAGACTAAAATAGACACCTTTTTGTTAGGTAAGGGTATGAAGGCAAATGAACAAAATCAGTAAATAGTGTTAAAATGTAGATCAGCCATAATCTAATAGAAGTAGCAGAGCAGGTTGGAAAGGGTTAATTTATCATGTTCCAACTTGGGTATGTTTTGATATTTATAGCATTTAAAAAGAGAATATTTTACTACACTTCAGGCCTGGAAGTAATAAACTTAACCATATAAGAGATTGTGAGGTATCATAATGTAGTGCATTTATGTGGGGTGGCATGGTGGCATAATGGTTAGCACTGCTGCCTCACAGTGCCAAGGATCCAAGTTCAATTCTAGCTTCAGGTTACAGTCTGTAGACAGTGTCCCCAAGTCTGTGCGGGTTCCTCTGATTGCTCCAGTTTCCTCCCACAATCCAAAGATCTGCAGGTTAGTTTGACTGGCCATGCGAAATTAACTCTAGTGTAAGGGGGATTAGTAAAGTAAACATGAAGGGTTATAGAAATAGAGTATGGATGGGTTGTGATTGGTGCAGACATGATGGATTGAATGACCTCTTTCAGCACTGTAGGGATTCTTTGGACAAATTTGTGACTAAGCCGAAGAAGGAGAGAGGAAAAGTCAAGTTTTAAGGAGGGTCTTAAAGGATGAGGGAGAGAGAGAGAGAGAGAGAAAGAAGAAGAAGCTGTATTCACATTTTAGGGAGGGAATTCCAGAGTTTAGGATCTGACACCTGAAGACGTGGCCACCACTGATGGGGTGAAAAGAGAATAAAAGGCAAAAAGAGCCCAAGATAAAAGAAATCGAATTCTCAAAGTCGTGTTGGGCTGGAGGAGAATGGGGGGATAAGACAGGATGAAAAAAATGAAGAAACCTTTACATGAATTTAAAATTTGAGGTTTTGGTGGAGTGGAAGTCATTGAACATAGGATGGTGGGTGACTGGAAGTTGGCACTGATTAACATACACATGGCATCCTAGAGCATATAGACCTTTGGATGAATTGAAGTTTGTGGAACGTGGGAGACCAGTCGTGAAAACATTGGAAGGGCCGAATTTGGATGTGTATGAGAGTTTCTAAATCAGATCAGAAACAGAGCAGAGATGGATGATGTTATGTTGGTGGAATTAGGTAGTCTTAGTGATGGAGCAGATACAAAATCAGAAACTCAGTTCAGGATTAAATAGGACACTAACGTTGCTAACAGTCAATCAGCCTAGCATAGTGGGTGAGGAGGAAGGAAGAAATCAAGTAACAAAGCTTGTAGGAAAAGGCGGTGTCCTTGGCCTTGCAAATATTTAATTGGAGGAAGTTGTAAGTCATTAGAACTAGATGCCAAACAGGCAACCTGACATTACAGAACAGTCAAGTGAAGTAATGGTGATTTAGATCGGAACAGCATTATAAATTTGAACAACATAAGTGATAGCTTGTAGATGAGAAATAAAGGGGGATCAATAGTAGATTCTTAAGGGAACCCCTAAGGTAATACTGTGAGGGTGGGATGAGAAACCATATTAGCAGATTTTCTGGCTGCCACCTCTTGAGTGAGAGTCGAGCCAGAAGAAGGCAATCCTGCTCAGCTGGATAATGAGTGGAAGCATGAGAGGAAGATGGAATGGTTGATGATATCAAAGAAGGCAGAAAGGTTGAGAAAGCTGAGGAGGGATTGTTCAAATGATCAGTTACTGAGGATGTTACAAGTGATTTTAATTTGAGTCATGTAAGTACTGTGGCATGAACATAAAACTTCAAAAGTTTCAAAGATGGTTTCTAGAAAAATTGGCCCTTGATTTGTAAAGTAACAACATGTTCAAGAGTTTTGGAGAGGAATAGGATGTTGGACATTGGGCATTAATTGCAAGGACAGAGGTGTCAAAAGTAGCTTTTTGAGGAGAGTGGTAATGATGGCAGATGGGGGATTGGAGGGGAAGTTGGATGGTCAGCATTTTAATGAGAATAGGGTTGATCGAGCAGGAGGTGGATGGACAAGATGAATTCAGAAGTGGCTCGAAGAGAGATAGGAGAAAAATGTGGATCGAGCTTTTTATTACAATGCTTGGATATATTACAGACACTAATATACAGTGGAAGTGGTGCACATGGAATTCAGGAGCACAGGCAAAAACCCATAAGAAATGCAGTATTCACAGGCAGCACTGCTGTCAATATAAATGACAGTGAAGGCTACCACTCCCTTCAAAAGTAATACCTTAGGGCTTTTCGAGATACCTATGCTGAACTTATCAGAAATTAATCACTTTAATGTGTTCTCTTTTATGTATCATGTACTTCAGTGAGATAGTTGTGGATGTGCTCTGTTGCAAGTCCTTTATTAAAGTAGTAATTATTTAGTAAGTGCAATGTGTTACCTATTTATTAAATATAGTCAGAAATGTGATTATTTCTGGATGGAAAAATTAAGATAATTTGTTTTTAATGTAGGATTTCATAAACATTTGGAGATTTATAATGAATTAAACATTCCAGTCGCTTGAACAATGTGGTAAACTTGCATCTGTAAAGGTATAATTTTCAGAATTAATTATAGCAATTGATGCAGCTCCTCATGTGCTGCCAGCAATACTGTGGAGCTTGATTACAGATTGCTATCTAAAGATTACATCAGGACTTACATCAGTTCAGGCGAGTGCACGCAGTGCAGCTGAGCCTCAGCTTCATTGAGTTGGACATGCCTCGATATTAATATTCAACACTAAAAATAACCTGAACATGGCTGTATAAACTTGAGAGTATGGAGAAACTCCCTCCAGAGTGCCCAAGATCCCCCAGGTTGTTTCCATCAACCTACAGCGAATACAAGTAAAAAAAAACTTCCCACAGACGATGTTCAAATTCAACTTTAGACAAAAGGTACTTATCTTTGAGGGCATTTTGCTGAATACAGTCATAATGAGGGAAGAGTTGCAGCAGGAGTGTGGGGCATAGTGATCAGGGAACAGTGTACTACATATACAGTGTTAACTTCTGGAATTTGAGACATCTACTAAGCTATTCACAAACTATAACTTAACATTTAGAATTTGACTTAGAACTTTAGAAGAGCAAATGAAGTAGCAATAAAAATAGAAATTGCTAGAAAGATTAGCAGATCTGTTAGCATCTGTGGAGAGAAAACAGAGTTAATATTTCAAGTCCATGTGATTTTTCTTCAGGGCTGAACAAGGGCAGAAATGTGATGGATCATATCATTGGGGAGGGAAAGCAGAATGGAAGGTCAGGATGAAATGGGAGCTCAGGAGAGATTAACAAATATATCATTGATACAAGACAAAGGGACTGTTAATATTGGTCAAACTCTAAGGAAAGTGCTAATAATGGCATGTAGAGATGATAACAGAATGCATTAACAGCAAAATAAATAACAAGCTAGTTTAGGTACCTAGTTAACAGAAACTGCCTGAATGGCAGGGCAGTTTGTTGTCACAAAAACAGAAAAAAGCTGAAAAATCTCTGCAGGTCTGACAGCATCTGTGGAGAGAGAATAGCGCCAATGTTTTGAGTCTCTATGACTCTTTGTCAGAACCCAGACAGTTAACTGTCAGCTAGCATTTAGGACTGAAACTAAGAAATATTTTCGCTCAGAGGTTACGAAACTTTGAAATTCTATCCCCCAGAGAGCTGTGAAACACTATTATTGAGTATACTTTAAGGCTGCAGTAAACAGATTCTTCTCTCACACAGGAAAAATGGGGAGCGGGTAAGGCATTCAATCAGTCATTATCATAATGAATGTCGATAAGGCTTGAAAGGACTTTAGGGTGGGATTTTCCAGCCATGCTTAACTCAAAACTGGAAAATCTCGCCGGAGGTCAACAGAGCTTTGCATGATCTGTCCCTTGCCTGCTACGATTCCTGTGGCGACAGAACAAGAAAACTCCTACCAGTGGTCTACTCCTGCTTCAATTATTTATGTTTTTAAGTGGAGCAGCTTATCTAAGTCAGGAGAATCAGGTAGAATGGCAGAAGACAAAAGCCCACTAGGTGTAACCCTTTTCAACATATTGCACAGGCTGTACCTCGAAAGGTCAGTGACTTTGATAAGATACCCCATGACAGATAAATGAACAAGTGAGAGAGTGTGATGTTGGGTCAAGTGGCAGAAAAGAGTGCTAGCTGCCTTCTCACAGGTTCCCATCTTATTTTCTGTCCCCCACCATACCTTCAACCCTATCTCCACCACATTGAGAAAAAATCCACCACCAAGTGAATTTCAGAATAACAATCATAGCAGTGCACCTTCCTTATTTGAGATTGCATTGTAGAAAGATAAAGACCCAAGGTTCAACTTATTTGCCTAGCATTTTTCACTCTGTCATTTCTACAAGGGTGTTAATTAGTTAAAAATAAATTGGTTAACACCATCAGCTGAATATTGTCAACATTCTGTTATCACAGAGCATAATTTCAGGGCCAATATTTCTTCATTCTTCAACACTTCACATTTGGACTTTCTCCAACAAAGTATATTGCTTTCATTTCAATACTGAAGTCTATTGACATTAGAGACAGGGCAGAAAAGATGCACGACAATGGCTCCAAGGATGAGGAACTTAAGTTATATAAATAGATTGGAGAAGTTGAGACAGTTTTCTTTGGAGAAGAGAAGATTGAGGAAAGATTTGATAAAGGTGCTCAAAATTATGAGGGATCTGGGCAGAGTAAATAGGGAAAAATTTGATACTTACCTTTAGTATCTTACCTTTCTTGTTTCTGATTCTCTCAGGAGTTGCAATTTGATCAAGGCCAGTTGTGACCCAGCCCTGGGTTCCCGCACAAACTAGAATGGGGTTTCAGCATAAGGTGCAGAGCAGCTTTCTAGAGTGTCACTCTGGAGGAGGGGAAGAAAATGAGGGGAAAGCTGCTTGTGGTTCAGCTTCTGGTACCACAATAGGGCAATTTCAGAATGTCAAATGCATTTTGTATGAAATATGAAATCTTCTTTGACTTCCCATTGAACTGAAACAGATATAACAGTGACATTCTCACATTTTCCACATTTAGTTACACTACTGATGTGTGGCTGCCCAACAATTAAATACCCCCAGCTGAAACCAAATATTAAACATCAAACCTGACTACAATATATCAACCGGATGATTTGTGCAGTTTTTGTTTACTGTGCCTGCAACTGGTGGCACTTTAAAAGCAATTTACAAAAAACTCCAATTTGAAAAAATATTGTCTGGTCATTAGCCTGTCATTTGCTATTATGAGATCTATTAAGACTTATTACCATTGCCTACAGTGCAATTACATCATGTTTAGTATTAAGCTTTGTGTGATTTTTAAAGTTATTTTTAAAGTGACTTGTCTGGTTGACTTAGGAGAAAAGTGACAAACATGAAGTAATGCAAAATAATTACTCTTTTTAATCGGACCCTAATTTTCCTGATGTAAAGCAAACCACCATTTGCACGTAGACAATAAAGAAATAATTGCCCAAGCATTGAACTATTTTCTTGTATTAAAGCAAAAAGATGTAGTGATGTGTGTGTATGTGAGACACTTATAAAATTAAGTTTATAAACAATAATAAGAAAAATACAAATCCTACAAATCTGAAATAAAACAGAAAATAATTTTGGTGAACTTGCCCATATCCAAAACATCCTTTACACATGTTAATGGATCTCTTGTGTCTTGCAACTCTTTTTTTGTAAATTGCATCAATAGGATTGAAATTCAAGCTCTGAAATTGTATCACTGAAAGAAGGGAGGTCATGACACAACCATTGCTTTGATATGGACCAGGTCAAGGTGGAAGTTGCAATTTCAGTTCATTGAAATGTTCAAACATTTGGTAGACAATGCATATCTACTCTGCCGCACCATAGCACACCAAAGGCCAGAATCACCTGGTGAGTTGGGACCTCAATCCAAGAATATCTGAACTGGAAAACAAAGGAAAATAACTGGAGAGACCAAGTTTTATATTCTTTTCACAGGATATAAAAGCTGTTCCTGCTCAAAGAGGCAAGTCTAGGGCAAATCTGTTGAGGTTAACAGCCATGAAGAGGCCAGAAGAAAAAGCCTTCAGTTTTTGACACCCTGATATTTTTGAGTATTGGCAGAACACAGTGGCTTTTTGGGGTCAGGTGACCTCTCTTAATCAGTAAGTGAAAGTACTGTGGAAGCTGATAGCAGTGCCAATTGATCAGAACTCTTCCACCATGTTGTAAAAAGATATGAAGACATCACCAGAAAAGTAAAACTAATCTTGACCAAAACTTTCTCCTGCACTCAATTTGTGCTTGAGTATCAATGATATCCTGTATAATAACATTCAAGTCCAGGATCACTAGCAACCAACAGAAAGTGTAACATGAAGATTAATTCTCTCTCTCGAAGTATCATAATTGGCATCTTTTGTTAAATGCCAACATTGAGCTGGGCATATCTCATCATCTTTTGGAGCTGAAGGGGGTCACAGGGGCTTTCAGAAGAAGGCACAATTAATATTCTGTCATCAGAAGAGCATGTCAGCCATGAAAACAGAAAATCAGAGACTACTGGGAGAGGGCTATCAATTATTAGATCATTCATTAAGCCGAACAAAATATTTTTAAAATTCACTCATGGGATACAGACAAGGCCAGCATTTATTATCCATCCCTAATGGTAGTGAGCCACTTTCTTGAATGACTGCTGCCCGAGTGGTGTACGAATATACATGATGCTGTTTAATCAGGAATTCTAGCATTTTGACCCGTCATAGTTTCACTTTATGGTCCATATGGAAACTAATTTTGCATACGTTGTTTGTTCATTCAACAATTACTTATGAATGCAAGAGGATTTTGTCTCTTTATTATTACTATCACAGAAGCTTAACTTTAATTAACATGTATTAAAAAAAGCTATTCCAATGTATTAAAAAATCAGTCAGTAAATCCCATCATAAATGCATAGACTCATCCATTCATCAAATACTGTTAAAGTTCTTAAAGTCACAAGAGAAGGTGATGAATGAATGGTGAGATAATTCCAAGTCAGGATTCTATGTGATTTGGAAAATTGGTCCAAAGAAAAAAGCCATTGGCCCTGATACTTCTTCTGTTCCTAGGTCCTTTATTCCACACGTTCTACTGGCACCCCCCAACCCCATCCCTACCCCCCACATCCCCATCCCCATCCCATCCCACCCCCACCCCCCACACTCCCCCACCTCCACCCTAACCCCCCATCCGCCCCTCCCTCACAACCACCCCTCCCCCCTCCCCACAACCATCCCCCTCCCCCACAACCACTCCACCCCCACCTCCCACACACCCCCAACCCACCCCCCTCACACCACCACACCCCCTCACACCACCACACCTTCCCTACACCCCCACCCCCCTCAACCCCCCCTCCACCCCCCTCACCCACACCCCCACACACTCCCACACCTCCTCACACTCATGCACCCCCATCCCAATCCCCAATTTAACCCTCACCCTCCACACCCAATTTAACCCTCATCCTCAGTTATGCATGATATTATTTCCCTTTCAAAATTCACCAATCAATTCAACAAACAAAAACAGAAAGAGCCTAGTAAAACGATAATGCCCATTGATCTCACAGGACAGGATAGAGTAATCAAATGATTCCTGAGCAACAAAGTGGAAAGATTAAATTACATAGAGCTGCACTGTCAATGAGAAGTGTTGGAACCTGCAGGTGTTTCTGTGTGATTTAACTTTTAAGCAGTCAGAGGACAAAGACTGGATGATTCACAATTGTATCTGTGTTTTTCTGATCAGCAAGTCTAAAGTCTCTATTGATTGCTTGTTCTTACTACAATATATTTTCAATATCTACTATGTAATGTCATTATATTTCAATACCTCAAAAATCGCATTAAAATACGAAGATAGATTTGGATAATAGGTAAGCAGATTGAAATCAATGGAAAAGATTCTTGAGAATCATTTGCAATGTAAAACAGATCATTGATTCACTATGAGCCCACTATGGATTCCTGCCCTGGCAATTCACCCTTAAAGTCTGTTCACAATAAACTGCCATTAGCAAAAATAATAAACAGAACTTCCACCATGATTCTACGCTCTGTTCACAAGATCATTATGGATGAGAAAGGTCATCTAACCCAGTTGATCTCATTCATCTAGAGTGATATATGAATAAATATGTAAGGAATAGGAGTAGGCTATTTAACTCCTTGAGCCTACCCCAACATTTGATAACATTGTCAACATTATACCAGCGGCTACAATGCAAAAGTGCTTAACTAGCTGTAAAACAATTTTGGAAATTATGAATATGTTGTATAGATGTAGGTTTTGTCTTTCTTTAATTACAGTTGCATGCAGTAGGCAGAATAACTTAGTAATGATGAAATTGCAGACCTGACACTAAATCTCTAAGGGTAATTAATCACAGAGCAATCAAATGATGTTAGGAAGGAGCTACAAAGAAATTTCTACAGCTAGAAAACAAATCAAATATGTAGTTAAAACAACCTTACCATTCTGACATCTCTGGCACCAATCCCTTGTCGCACAACTACATTGTACACGATGCATTTACATCCTATCTACAAGTACAAGGAGTAAGATTTTATAAAACCTTTCTTTAAGAAATCTCTTAGTGACAAATAAGGATTTAATGCCTAGACTTTGCAAGAGCAATGCTCAGTTTAACATCGCATCTGTTTTTTTTTGTCTTATGTTTATTTCACTGAGGCCCAAGATTCTCAAACCTTTGACACATCTAACAGCATGCCATCAAAATTGTCTTTACCTTAGGGTTTAATGTTAGAATGGTATGTGCGTACTGGTTTAAATTCAATGAATTGTACAACATTTAATTTTATGGTACTAAACGGCAAAACTGAACACTTCCCCCATCCTCAACACCCCATCAAACTTGAACCCAAACCCTGATCCTCCAACCTGCCTGCTGAGCCCCCCACACACCATCCAATTGGTCCTTAAATTACATAGATTTCACTTGCCATTTTTCAATCAAGAACACTCTCTGCTGCTGTGCTGCTGCTTTCGACCTCGGGCAGTTTTGTGGTTTCTTGACAGGCTTTTCAATAAACAATCAGAACTACAAAGCTGCCTGAAGTCCAGAAGTAGCAGCGCGGCAACTCAGTGAACTTGACTTGAAAGACTGGTTCAAAATAAATCGGAACTCTCGGTCTAACAGTTTTGAATTTTTAAAATCAGTCTTTCAGGCTTGTCCTGAGCTCAGTTAACTTTCTTGAATATCACTGGAGCTGCACATATCCAGGCAAATGGAGAGTAATCCAATATACTCCTAACCTATGCCTCGTTGACGATGGCCAAGTGAGGAGCTGGGAATGGGTTTGCAAAATTTCACTAACTGTCCTGACTGGAGACAATTCACACCTCTTTAACCTGTGCTTAATGCTCTCTTCACTCACATTGTCTTCACCTATGAAGATTTGATTACCTGTTAAGATTCGCATTCCAACCATTATCTTGTAGTTGAGTTTGTGTCTGTTATATGCCCTGTTTGTGAACTGAACTCTTCACTCACCCGATGAAGGGGCAATGCTCCAAAAGTTCACACTACCAAATAAACTTACTGGACTTTAACCTAGTGTTGTGAGACCTTTTTCTGATTTTCTATAAAGTCAGCCTCTGAGAGATGTGGCACTCCTATCTGCCAAGGAAACCTGAATGACATTGGCAGAAAATGATGGTAAATGGTGGGCTTGTTGAAATAGTAGATGAGATTCAGTCAGGTCAGATAGCTGCTTAGTGTTCTTGTACACAGTGAAGCAGTAATATAATGTCTTCATATATCTAATTGAACCAGTCTCACAGACCAAGAGAATGACTTAAGAACCATTTAATGGCCCACTTTCCAGGATGACTACCAGCAAACAACGTTGGGTTTGTTAGCAATTGCAAGGGAAGTCCTACATTCAAGGTCACAACCCTCATTCCCCTCCCTCTCTCCATATTAATCCTTCTCCAAGAATACACCAGCGATTCTGATAAAGGCCCCAGTGGCAGTATTTCTGCCTTATTGGGAGTTTGAACAGATGGGAGGCCCCATCATGCCAAGATAAGTCCCTGACTGGGCCTCCCGGAGAAAAGTAATGTAGGGTTCCCAACAAATCTGTAACTGATGTGTGAGAATCCCATTGCCCACATTAAATCCTGGCCAACATTTTAGGTCGATGATCCTTACCATTGCTCTGATGAAGGGTCAGCCACCTGAAATTTTAACTCTCTTTCTCTTCACAGATGTTACTGAGTATTTCAGCATTTCCTGGTTTTATCCCAATACTGCCACATTCTATTGGCATTTTGCTAATAGTGTTACGGTTTTAAGTCCATTTTTTTCACATTGACTGAATGCAATAATGTCTAGTAATTCTTAGACAGAATCTAACAAACTTTACATTGACTATGTTAATCTGGTAACAAATGATGGATGCAGTAGCTGGATGGGAATGTTTCTCTCTATTTGAGAAAGTGTCATTAGCATTTTCTCTCAAAAAGTACATTAGCGCCTGTTTGACAATGAAATGCTTATGTTTATTTTGGTTTCTCTTGAATTTCAATGCACCTATATAACTTAGAGCTAGACATTAAATACTTCAGTAGTTGTTCAGTTTAAAAATGTGATAACAATGATAAAATAATTGCTGTACTCATAACACAAAAGTAACATTTTTTTCATTCCTTTGTGCAAAATTATTTGTAACATGATGCTGTCTCGGTTTCCTTTTGGCTTGAAATGTATATACTGTAGATTTGAGATATTTTGGAGTGAATTCCAACCAGTGCCATCTGGTATAAAGTAATGCACTGTTAAATTACATCAAGATGAGAATGACAACATTCTCCCAGAGTGACTCACTTTGTAGTGAATTACATTTCACTGTTTCTAGCTCAGTGGAATTACATGGAGCGATTTTAAACAGACGTCAAATGGGCATGAAGTTGGGATGCCTGCACCATTTTCAGCTTCCAGTCTCATTAGAATACATTTGGCTAGCTGTCTAGCATACAGTGAGCGTTCATTAATAACTCGGCAAATGTGTAACTGGATCCAGCGCTTCCCTGAGGGAGCTGAGTCAGGGGGTGGATAGTAATATTGAGGATGAAAGGTTACATATCCGATAACAATAACATCCTTACTTCTCCTGGCCGACAAACCCTGACCAATCTTCTCCCCAGAAAATGTCTCTGGCCAGCCTTCAGCATTCCCTGGTTAGCCCACTTGCAAATGTTTTTACTTCTGCATGAAAATTGAAAATGGGATCTTGCGCTTGGCCTAGGATTTTGAGTTGCAGATGAAAATAACCTTCTTCTGATGTGGGCTGGAGTTCTACAGATGCAGTTACATGACCCTTGTAAAAGTTGCAGCATTGCTTTAGGCACTGAAAGACCTGCCACAGCTTCCCTGCCATTTTCAAATGCCAGAGCATTGTAAGTGAAACAAATGTGTTTCCCATGCCACTAACTTTCCCAGGCTGCTTCAATTACATAGGAATCATTTTCAAAATGAATCTAAACACTTGTTACTGCTGTTACAAAGTTAAGTTTTCCGGACTAGCAAATCTGCCATAAGTTGTTCCCTCAAAACATGAATTTCTATGCCATGTTGGATAGCATGAGGACCATTGATTTACATTGGATAATGTAAGTATAGTCATTAGATATCCCCCCAATCCCCACCCGGCTCTCATGCTAATGGAGGGTGGTTTAAAGCAACCAAAACTGACAACTTCCCTTGTGCAGTCACAATATTATCATCTTCCTGCTGGTCGACTCATAGGGTGGGATTGTCCTGTGCCACCCAATGTCATTGGATTTTTGGCTGAACTGTAAAATCTCCTGCGGTAGGTCTCACTACATCAGGGCTGGAAAATACCACCACAGACTTGCAGTCTTCTCAAATCTGGGGCACCCAGGCTCGGTGTCGCGCAAGCTGCCCTAGAACAACAAAAATATTTTTTAGGGGGAGACCAGAACAAGGGATCATAGTTTGAGGATAAGGGGTAAACATTTTAAAACTGAAATGAGGAGAAATTTCTTCACCCACAAGGTGGTGAATGTGTGGAATTCATTAGCACAGAATGTAGTTGAGGCCAAAACATTGTCTGATTTAAAGAAGAAATTAGATATAATTCTTAGGTCTAAAGCAATCAAGGAATATAAGAGGAGGATACTGAATTCAATGATAAGCCATGATCAAAATGAATGGTGGTGCATGCTCAAAGAACCGAATGGTTTACTCCTGTTTCTAAATTCTATAGAACAAAAAGCATCCCTTAAACGAAGAGTTAAAATAGGTACAATCTCATAAGATACCAGACAATTGATCACCTGGCCTCATATCTCTGCAGCAAGTTAATTAACCAGAGAAAACATTATCTTCCAGACTCATGATTGTGAAGTACATCCCTAATGTACAAGCTTTTTATTCCCAGAAACACTATCTCAGGAATCAGGACCCTTTTCTCCTTGAATCTGGAACAGATAATTTAGTCTGGTTCTTCAGCTTGGGGACCATGATTGGTTACTTAACCATGTCCATTGGCAACGAGGTGGGTAATGTACAAAATCCATCCAGCCACGATATTCCCATGATTACAGTGTGACCACAAACACCATCCAGACAGAACCAGATACTATTTCAGTGCAGGTACCCTCCACATACTCCAGAGTTGCGGGAAAGAAATCAAGTACTCTTTCTCTTTTTGAGAGTGCAGTCCCTCTGAGAGGAGGAGGTCTTGTTGTGCAGTGGGTAGTATCTCTGTCTCCAGTCTTGGATTTGAGTCCCACTCCAAGATTCAATGGTCAAGGAAGGTGCACTCATAACAGTCTCAGACAGGTTGATTACCAACCTGCAGATCTTTCCAAATATACTTACGAGAAGAGGTAAGAATGGGAAAGTCCCTGTACAGCTGTACCACAGAAGGCCACAAGAAACCACTGCAATACCTTGCCAAGCATGACCGCGGACAAGCAGTCCGTGGTTGTTAATGTTCTTTTTGGCATGGTACCTGGAGAGAGTCCTTATGATAGGAAGATTTCAACAATGCATTGGAGGTTGCTGAATAATCATGTTTCGGCATTCAGGGATAAACTATGGTAAACCAGGAGATAAGACGTCTCCCAGATTTAGTGCACTATGTCAAGAGGCCAAAGCCAGGAAAGAGGCCAGGCAGGAAACCCATCAGACTAACCCTTCAAGATGGTTGGGAGTGTGGTCGATGCCCGCATCTTGACTCCACAAAGCTGGCAACAGTACCACAAAAGGTATAACTCCCTCACTCAGGTGAATGAATGTAAGTGCATTTTCACATCACATTTCTCACCCACAACAACCCTCTCACACTGTTCAATGTACCATACTGTTCATCTGTTAAGTCTGGCCTTCGTTACATGCTTTGTTCTTGTGTGTTCAAAACCTTTTCATTACCAAATTCAGACTGAACCCAGAAAGCAACTTGAAAGGTAATTTCTACAAACTCACATTCCCAGAACTTGGAACTCTTTGCCGAGAACACAAATGTCATTCCTTCAAGTCCAGATGACTCTTTGTCAGAGCTCAAAATGTTGGCTCTATCCTTTCTCCACAGATACTGTCAGACCTGCTGAGATTTTGCAGCATTTTTCTGTTTTTGTTTCAGATTCCAGCGTCAAAAGTATTTTGTGTTTATATTATTACGCAAATGCCATTAGTCTATTATAAATAAAATCACCCATTCAGTCAGACCTTTATTCAAATATATTTGATCACATAGAGCCTGGTTACATCGGCTACACATTATTTAAATACAATCACACATTTGTATGTACGTACTAACAAAAAACATGGGAAGGAACAATAAATTTCTAAACTTATAAGTTTCTCAGAAGGAGTGACCTCTAGTGAGTAAGTGGTAACTGTTTAATCCTCTAACTAATGATAAAGAATGTGCTTATATCCTTTGTGAATTTGGACTGTTTTAATCCAGTTCTCAGCAGATATGATTTTACAGTATAGATTAACACAATTTAGAAAGCTCATTTCAAGCTGGACTAGGCCAAATAGGCTTTCTTATTAAACCTACACTTTTAGCAGATCACATACATTCTGTCAGGAACATAAATCAACATGATATATCTTTTTTTAGAAGTGAAGACTGATAAAGGGAAGTATCAGGAGGATAGCATTTTATGAACTTTCTTACTTAAGGTAAGCTAACAAGATTGCAAAATATCATTCTAGCATTACAGGTTTCATTCATCAAATCTAGTCTGTTGTTTTCCATAGTCACAGAAGCGTGTAGAAATTGTAATGTGGTAATAGAAGAATTGATTTTATCAAAGAAACCTTTCACTGGCTTTGGCTGCTCCAGGAACCATAGGGATAAAGCAATATGTTCCCATTCCCAATCTGACCATTCTGATCGCTGTTCAGCCTGTAGGCCGTGAATCAGGAGGCCCTTTTAATATGTAAATCAAGATGCTCTGATATACATACAATGCTTATTACTGTTCTGGAAATAAACTGATGATAATTCATCCTGTTTCACTCAAAGGTGCTGCCTAAGAGGATCAAAAACAATTTTCAGTTGCTGAACTGAATTAGTACAATGATTAGTACTGCTACCTCACAGCTCCAGGGACCCGGGTTCGATTCTAGCCTCACGTCACTATCTGGTGGAGCTTGCATGTTCTCCCCATGTCTGTGTGAGTTTCCTCACACACTCCAAAGATGTGTAGGTTAGATTGATTGGCAATACTAAATTGTCCCTTAGTGACCCAAGATTTGTAGATTAGGGGAACTAGTGGGGTGATTGTGTGGGATTATCAGGATAGGCAAGATACTCTTTCAGAGAGTCAGTGTAGACTTGATGAGCTGAATGGTCTTCTCCTTCTGCAGGGATTCTATGGAATTTTGGCAGGTTCAGGAGAAGCAGACTGGAATTTATTTCAGCTGGGGGCAAGTTTCCCTTGAATTGTTTGCCTTTAGGCTAATTATATCAATTTTCTGAGTGATTTCGAATTATCTAGATTACTTCAAACAAAGGTAAATCAACCAACCAGAAGCAGACACAAATCTGGGATGCACTGCCGTTGATTGATACTGGTCCTATATAAGGCATTAGAAAAACAAATTAAACCAGCAAATCCATCGTTTTTTATAAATGGAGAGCCAGACTTGAGCAATTCAGTCATTTGTTGTGTCACATTACTCATGTTTCTTCATTTCATTATAATGAATGCTTCTTTAACTTCTGTGCTCAGATCATTTTGAAAAGCATTCAGGCCATTGGTTTTCTGATTTATCAAGATATATGTTTTGGTGAGAATTATAGCTCCATAATTTATTTATCGTAAACACACAGTGCCTGCGCCTACACCAGGACATAGCTATTATTCAAATAACAGCTACTTCATTCTATGTAATGTAAAGATATAACATAGGGCGGCACAGTGACACAGTGGTTAGCACTGCTGCCTCAGAGCACCAGAGAACCAGATTCAATTCTGGCCTCGGGTCACTGTCTGTGTGGAGTTTGCACATTTTCCCTATATCTGTGTAATTTCCTCTGGGTTTGGGTTGATTGGCCATGCTAAATTGACCCTAATGTTAGAGGATTAACAGGGTTATTATGCGGGATAATTGGAATAAAGCCTAGATAGGATTGTGTTCAGTGCAGACTCAATGGGCTGAATGGCCTCCCTCTGCACTATAGGGATTCTATAAAGTATATTTTCAGGGCCACAGATAGCCAATAAAAAACTTGAGTAACAATGAAGTTGGCATAAGGAATTTAAGTACAACTATTTAGATTGGCACTCCAGTGCAGAACTGAGGGAATATTGCATTGTCAGAGGTACTGGCATTTGGTTGAGCTGTTAGATCAAAGCCCTATTTGCCCTCTCGGCTAGATCCTACAGCACTGTTTCTAAAAGGAGCAACTGCACCCTGGCTAATATTCATTCTTTATCCAATGTAACAAAACAGATGACCATTTATCATACAGATCATGAATTTTGCTGTGTAAAAATTGATAGTCATGTATCCTATATCACAGCAGTCACTGTGATTGGGATTTTCCAGTGGATGCAGTGAACTAGCCAAAAATCTTTCAGCTTTGGCAGTACTGGTAAATCCACTGATGGGCAGGACCAGAAAATCCTACTGTAGATTTCAAAAATACTTCATTGGCTGTAAATTTCTTTGGGACATCTTGAGGCAAAAAAAACGATGCTGGATAAACCAAACCTCTCTTTTTTAAGACTGCGATACGTACATTTTTGTCAAATTAGGGTATCTGGAGTTAAGGCAAGCAAATTAAATTGTGATAAAGAGTAACTCACCTCCTGACATGGTAGACCTTTTCCATCATCTGCAAGGCACAAGTCAGAAGTGTGACAAAGTACTTTCCATTTTTCTGAATGAGTGTAATTCCAACAACACTCAGGCAGTTTGACACCATCTAGGACAAAGCAGCCTGTTTGATTGGCACTCCATCCACCAATGCAAACTTTAGGATCATCCACCACTGACACACAGTAACAGCAGTGTGTAACACTTAGGAAGTGCATTGCAGTAACTCATCAAGCCTCCTTTGGCAGCACCTTCCAAACTTATAATCTCTGCTTTGATGGACAAGGGCAGCAGACACCACCAACAGGAAGCTCCTTTCCAAGCCATACACAATATCCAGATTGGAACCATATCATTGTTACACCACTTGTTGCTCGTCAAAAACCTGGAGCTCCCATCCTAACAGCACTGTGAATGCATCTACATCATGTGGTTCCAGTAGGTAGCTCATCATACCCCCTGAGGGGCAATTAAGGATGGGCAATAAAGTGCTGGCCTTGCCAGTGATGTCCACATTCCATGAAAGGATAAAGCAAAGGGGGCAGGGACCCTCCAAACAAATGCTCAGGAGGCACTGAGAATAAGCAACAGATGTCAATGTCAGGAATGTTGCTCCTAGAATCTGGAAAGGTATCAATATCTAAACAATCTTACATCATTTGTCAAGACAGGAGAGTTCCTCATCAAATGCCATATCCTCTCAACTATTACTAATACATCTATATCTTAATTAAGGAGATCAGTACTGTACACAATACTCCAGATGTGGTCTCACCAATGTCCTGTACAACTAACGGATAACTCCCTAATTTTGTAATCAATTCTACTTCAATAAACAGTAACATTCCATTACCTTTCCTAGTTACTTGCTGTACCTGTAAACTAGCTTTTTGTGACTCATGCACAAAGACACCCAAATCCCTTTGCACCTCAGAGATCTGCAAGCTTTCATCACTTAGATAATTTTTTTATCCTTAAGCAAAGAATCCATCTCAGTCTCACAGTTTCCCTATTGCCAAAGCATCAGTTCTGATGCTATCACCTTTGAAATGGTGCTGCTGACATGTCTGTATTTTTCCTTAACCAAAGCTTCCCTCCCACATATTGTTGACAGGGCACTCAACCGAGTTCAATCCATTTTGAACGATCTACTCTCTCAATATGTTTGAGCACCAGTGACTCAGGAAATCTTGCATTCTTATGGCAGGATACTGCTGATATCTACAGTCTCCTGGAACAAGAGCTCCTTCCCATAGGAGAGGTGGATATGTATTGCAAGAGGAGAAAGGAGAAGATTTGGTTTTATAACATGGAGAGGAGGAACAGCACTATTTGTTATTGTTGACTATGAGGCATGGGTGTGAGAGGGCAATAGGATGAGGGTGACTGTGAATGCCAGATGTTTGGAAAGGATGCAATTTCCCTGCAGTGACAGAAGTGAGTGAAATGTGTTGTCCCAAGCAGCGCAGTACACCAGAATACTGGGCAAGTCAGAGTTTAGATATTGATACCTTTCCAGATCCCCTTGAGGAGTTCTGTTTAATTTATATCATGCACATTTCTTTTGCTTCTCTGTGGAAAGCCTTTATTTTTTCTTGATATTGAGCAGCCAGTTCCTATAACAGAACACTTCCTTAGAAAGTGAGACAATTCATGGATAATCCATCCAATGCAAATAGCTGACAGTGAATTCAGTGAGCCAAGCATGTTTCTACCTATTTGTTACTTCCCCAGCCTGCTGCTGCAATCTTCAGATTGGTTTTTTTTTAGAAGTTGTTTTAATTTCTTGGCAATCCAACACAGTACTCCTGCGTTACGTGAGATTTACACTGGGGGAACCACCGATGAAGCGATCGTAGTAAATTATTTACATTCACAGACCATCAGTGGACACAAGTCCTGGTCATTTCATTGGTGTAATGTTCCACAAGAAATTTATTTCCTGTGTGAAGAACAGCAATATGAACAATTCCTTACAATTAGGCAAAGCATGCTCCAGATTTTTTATAATCCTTTCATGGGATATGGACATCACCGACTATGCCAGCATTTTTGCCCAACCCTAATTGCCATTGAGAATGTGATAGTGAACCACCTTCCTGTATCCCTGCAGTCCATGTGCTGTAAATAGACCCATTGTGCTATTAGGAGGGGAATTCCAGAGTACTAAGATAGCAACATGAAGGAATGGTGATATATTTCCAAGCCAGGATGTTGTGTGGTTTAGAGGAGAACTTGATAATGTTCCCATGCATCTACTGCTCTTGCCCTTCTAGGTGGTAGAGGTCACAGGTTTGGAAGATGTTGTTAAATAAAACTTGGCAGGTTGCTACAGTGCATCATGTAGATGGTACACCCTGCTGCCACTGTGCATTGGCAGTAGAGGAAGCGCATGTTTAAGGTGATAGATAAAGTGCCAATCAAATGGGCTGCTCGCCCTGGATGGTGCCAATCTTCTTGAGTGATGTTGGAATTGCAGTCATCTGGGTAAGCAGCAATTCATTTGATTTTAAAAACTCCATACTCTTCATTTTAATCTGGTTGTTTTTTTAAAATGTACATATCGCTCCCACTTTTAAACATATGTTGAAGAGAAGTGTTTAGATTAGCATTCAGTCTGATAATTCAATTAGTGGATTTAATTAATAGTGTAGAGTGAAGCACATCGCTAAAAATCCTAAAAATGTGTTTTGATCAAATAGGATTAACTTTAACCAAGCAAAAAACGCATTGATACAAATGGAATTTTCAAATAGAAAATGTTAAACTTATGCAAGATATGGTTTTACCTGTATTGATTTAAATCTGAACTCTCACTTTCCAAATATGAAAATGGCAACGATTAATGGATTAGATTCAAAGCTGCATTATAACCAGAGTTTACTGTGTAGGTAAATTGAAAACAATGGACGAGGAATGTTAATTTATGATGTTTTTACTTCTATGAGAAAATAGGCCAGATAACTCTCAATCTTCAGATGGGATTCATAGAGATTATGAAGAAAATCTAATCTCATATTTGGCATTATTTCATTATAAATGGTCCACACAAACTAAATTAAAATTCTATTCAAGTTTCTTATTAATTGCTTTAGCAGCATCTACATAATGGATAGGGGCAACAAGCTAAGGAGAAAAGGATTTGGGTGTAATTACTGATCATTCACTCAATATGTCCTGTAAATGTAAAGCTATTATCAGCACCGATAATCAAGTTCTGGCATTATATTTCCATTACATTCTATGATAAATGACAACCAACTCATTTCTAACCTTGGCCAAGTCAACACACTCAATATTTTGCCAAATCATAGTCAGCCTACCTTCAAAAACATACTGATATGCTGAGGAAGATTCAGAGAAAACTGATATTATTTTGGGATATAGAATATCAAGTTTAAAGTAAAGTTTATTTATTAATCACAAGTAATTACACTGCAATGAAGTTACTGTCAAACTCCCTTAGTTGCCATACTTTAGTGCTTGTTTGAGTCAATGCACCTAACCAGCACGTCTTTCAGACTGTGGAAGGAAACAGGAGAATCCAGGGGAAACCATGCAGACATGACGAAAACATTCAGACTTCACATAGATAGTGAATCAAACCTGGGTTCCTGGTGCTGTAAGGCAGCAGTGCTAATCACTGTGCTACCATGCCGAGCTGTTTGAAACCCCCAAAATTCAAAATGTCACAGAAGTTTGAAAACCGCAGAGTGTTTTGTTTTGGCTTTTTCATCAACCAGCTGCCAATTGCCGGTTTCCTGATCACCACAACCTCCAATCACCGGCTCCCTGATCACTGGCCTCCTGATTGTCGGCTCTGAACAAAATCACTGGCCCCAACCCCAGATTGCCGACTCCGCTGCTGGTTCCCATATACTGATGCCAAGGTCCCCACTTTTCTCCCTTCCTACCAACCTCTCCCATTCCCTGCCTGGCTCTGTCCTCCCAGGCCCCACTGCCTTGGCATTTGCCAAAGATCAGCTGGCAATGCCAAGCTGACAATGTCCCCCTGGCGAGCTATCATGCCTGGTCCTTGTTGGTGGGAACTATCTGTGTTCTTCACCAGTGACGGCTTCCACTGTTGAGGTTGGAAAGCTATGGGAACTTGGACTATTATGTCCAGCCTCACTGATGATATTAAAATTAACTAATACATATTTAAATCAGTCTCATGTCTGGGAAAGGTGTGAGACTTATTATAGCAGCACAAATAACCTAGGAAAATAGTGAATGGCCTGCAATGAGCCTCGCGTTCAAATTTCCTGCCCCACTATGCCAATCAACCAGTGCAGTGGGGCAGAAAGATTATGTCGATACTTCTTATCTCACAGAATCCCTATAGGGCAGAAGAAGGCAGAAGAAGAGACTGCACTGACTCTCCAAGAAAGCATCTTACCCAGGCCTTATCTCCAGAACTCCATGTACTTACTCCACTGATCCCTAACCTACATATTTTGTATTACATATTTTGGGTACCAAGGGGCAATTTAGTATGGCCAATCCACCTAACACACCCCAAGCTGCGATACATCGATGAGATTATGCAGATGCTACAACAACGGATGAAAGGACATTGTGCAACAATCGTCAGTCAGAAGTGTTCCCTTCAAGTTGGGGAATACTTCAGCAGTCAAGGACATTCAGCCTCCAACCTTCAAGTAAGCATTCTCCAAGGTGGCCTTCAAGACACATGACAGCACAGAATCACAGAGCAGAAACTGATAGCCAAGTCTGGCATGCCTGAGGATGGCCTCAACAAGGATCATGAGTTCATGTCACAGTACATATAATCTCCACTATTTGGCCTGGATTTGCAAAATCTTATTAACTCTCCTGGCTTGAGACAATTCACATCTCTTTAACCTGCAATTACCCTCTCTGGACTTGCACTGTTTGTACTTGTAAAGACTCACATTTTGTGAAACCTACCTCTCCACTCACCTGATGAAACCACAGTGCTTCAAAAGGTTGTAACTCCAAGTAAACCTGTTGGAATTAACCTGGTGTTCTGAGACTTCTTACTGGTAATCATTTACATAACCACAAACAAAATTTTTTCTAACCATACAATCTGGCAGGTTATAGCATACAACTATTTTATTTCCTTTCTATCAACAAAATATTTCTAAAAAAGTGTTTAATCCATCACCTGTGAGTAACTTGTTTTAAAATCACAGAAAATGACTTTAAAAAGCTACAATCATGGGTGTACTCTGGTTGGTTTCTTAGCCAATTCAATATGCTTTGATATGAAAAAGATTAGAAAACATGCCTCTAAGTACCAGTACACTGAAGAAAATTAGTATTTTTCCCTCAGCAGTGTAATTGGTAGTATGACACACAATGTTGTTTATGGATATCACCATTTTTGTGGGTGGAACCTGTTTGAGGTCATTGACAACTCCAGTGTGAGTGATTTTTGGTGAAATTCATTTATATTTATTATTCCCTGATCTTTTGCATTTGTCTGACCAATTCCATTATATTGCACTGACATGCCTGGTGTAAGGCAGTGGAAACTCTCCAGAGCTTGGTTGGTTCTGATCCAGTCATTACCCCATTTCAAAGCGATCATTTCAGTTTTTCTATAAAGCGTTTAAGATCCTTCTCGGGAGGATGGAGTGGGGGGGGGGGAGGCATTCTTTTAGGTTCTGTCTTAGGAGAGGGTGATCAAAACTTCTAAGAGACTCATGTTACACTGCTAACAGAGCCTAACACAACAAATGTGCAATTTTGTCACATTTACAAACAAAAGCTCATGGAGCCACATTTTGTTTTCACTGGAGAAAAGAAGGTCCAACTGATGTACAATCCAGTGTTTTAAATGCTGCACAGCATGGATAATGTAGATATAAGCAGGTTATTGATTCTGAAATGTGATTATAAAAATAGTGGGCACCAATACAAATTTAATGGGTGGAATTCACTTAAAAAAAACCCAAAGTGCCAAATTCATATAAAAACAGGAGCAAATCCCGCTTTTTTTCAGCGGGATTTTCAAAATGAATCTTCCACACTCCATTGCACTGCAGAGTACACAAATGTGAATATTATTAAAAATCTATGAGCGGCGCCTATTCTCGCTAGGGAAGCCAGCAACATAATGAGAAGAGGGCCACTGAGTATGTGCTGATCTATCAGTGCTGGGTTCAGCACATGCACAGTAGCCCTTCTCTGCCAGCCTCAATGTTAGCCAGCTCAATCACTGGCCAGCACAGCAAGGCACAACACCCCCTCCCCCCTCAATCCCCTCACTCCCTGATCACTCAGTTCTCAGACATTTCCGTGCAACCCTGAACACCCCACGGCCCCTAACCACCCCCCTCCAACTCCCAGCCCACCTTGAATCCCACCCCCAAGTCCCAACAACCAGACCTTCCAGGTACGCTGACCATTCCCCCAGTGGCCAACCCCAAATGCTGGCCTCCCTATTGAGTGCAGAGTGGCAGCGGAACCCTTCACCTCCACCAATTTACCCCTCCCAAAAGCCCCCCCTCCTCCAGAGGCCCTGCTCTGTCTAGTTCCACCCCCTTTACACTGCCAACTGCCTGATTGGTAGTGCAAAGGTACCCCTGAGCATTACCACTTTGTCCCTTTGGCAGTGCCAATCTCCTGGACTGCCTGCATGGCCCCTTTCATTCCAGCAGGGTCGGGGTGCCAACTCCCTACTAGTGGATAGCTATTGTAAAGCCTGCAGGAGTGAAACACATCTGGTGGGGCAGGGGAGATTCTTGTAGGTCCGGAGATTTCAGTCCCAGGCATGCTCATTATATGGAAATGAGCATTTACATAATATATTCAGCTCAGTGCCAATTTCTGGCACGGAGTTGATGGCTCTGGAAATCCAGTGTCTGTAGATGCACGGAGGCCATGGTACCCAGCAAGAAGCCTGCTACATTTCCTCTGCTTGAATCTCCCAGCCCACTGCACTGCTGGGTAAATCACTCCAACATATTTCAAGCACAATCCCTCTCCTGTGTAAAAAAAACACAAATCAAAAGCAATTAATACCATACCAATTAGAAACTTATAAAAAAAACTGGGTAAATGGCAGGTTAAGAATGGATTGAAAGACATGAGCAGAGATGATCTAATTCTTTATTCTGGATCACTGTAGTTCCTGGATGTCATGGACCTGTGCGGTTGAACAAAGCATTTATAAAACAAATTCCAAATGCCTTCCACCAATAATTTAACCATGCAGTGCTGCAAAAAATGCAGAATTTCTTTAAATTTTTTGCAATCACAGATAAATTTCTTGGATATTTATATTGCCGAACATTTCACCTGCTGTCAATCTCCTTGTAGAGACTGAATGGATTGAATAAAATTCAGGTTTTAAAAAAAAGACATAACTGATGATGGGGTCAACGACAATGTCACCAATTTATATTTTCTTATATCGATGTTTCAACCTAGAATGCTTCAGAAGCTATCATTCAATTTCTTTGACTACAGAACAAGTGTCCAATTTTAACACTGTGCCCATGGCTAGGTTTTGAATGAGTTAAACTCTCTCTTCAAGAAAGAGAGAGAAAAACCTCACTAAGAAAAGGTGGCAATAAAGTGAAATAGTTAATGAAAGAACTGAGATCTCTTTTGAGTTTTTTATTTCTTTGCTCTTTCATGGCATGTGGTTGTTTGCCTAGCTATGATTATAACACTACATCCTGAATGCTCTCCTTTCTTCCTCTATGAACGGTATGTTTTGTCTATATAGCGCGCAAGAAACAATACTTCTCACTGTTACGTTAATACATGTGACAATAATGAATCAAATTAAATCAAAACCGACAGTGCCAGCAATGTGTTGACCACCAATATTTCACTTGAACTAAACAGTTTTCTAGGTCATACCAGAGAGCGACTAAGAGTCAACCACATTGTTGTGAGCCTAGAGTCTTATGTCAGCCAAACCAGGTAATGATGGCACATTTCCTTTAGGGCATTAGGGAGCCTGATGGGTTTTTACCACAACAAAGCGATGATAATTTCACAGTCACCAATATTGGAGCTTTATAATTCCAAATTTATAATTCCAGCTGCCCACACAATGAGATTAGAACCCATATCCCCCAAATCATTTGCCTGGGCTAGTCCAATGGCCAGTGACATTCTTATTATACTACCATCTCTCCCTGAGATGTCTTTAATGTTACGGACAGAAAATAATTTATTCTAACTAAATTACTTTTTCTCATTCCTCCAATTTCCTGTCCTTCTTTCAGAGGCATTTACAATGCACACTAATAAGCCAGGGACTCTGCACATTGAATGTCACAACATTGGAACATCCAGTGAAACCTGACAGTATGGCCTGTTCCCAGACCACTGCTGACTGGAGGGTCCCAGGAAAGGCCAAATACAGGCAGAAGAATTGTCATCCCACCTTTCAAGGTTGTTTGGATCTAGGCCATGATGAGAAGGCCCAAAATGCAGCTGCAATCCCACAACTGCACTCTGTACAAGGCCCAGGCAGACAGCAAGCCTATGCATGGAACAATAAAGGGTAGGAAATGACAGCACGCTGAGCTTGAAAAGATGTTCCATATTTAAGTTAAGTTGCTTGTATTTGGTGCTAAAGCTGAGGGAAGCTGGAAAATCAGGTCCATTATTTCAAGGGAAGATACATCATCCTAAATGATGAAGAGTTTAGAACTTGGGCAGTCTCTGTCTGGAAAGAACCAAAACAGCAAACGGACTGGTGACCTCCAAACATCCACTGACGTAAAATGAAGTTCATCCTGAGGAGGGGACATAAAATGAATGTTATCATATCATCTGCCTGCTATATGCAGCTTCCAATTTTCAGCTTGATTGCTGTAAATTAAGTTAAATATCAGGCAAGCTAATAATGAGTGGCCCATCTGCTGGCAACTGCTCACCACTTCAGAATCAGAAGTCTATCTGTCTTCTTATTGTCTACAAACCTGGCGCATACTGGGCATAAAGATAGGCCCAAAAATTAAAGGTTGGAACTTTAATCCGGTAATTCATGCACTGAGCTGTAGAATAGGGCCGATCCTTGATTTTTGCTAAGTTATTGTAAAGCTCAAACATTATAATATAGACTCATGGATCTAACTGCTAAAACAAGCACTACTTTTCATTCCAATTTTACATCTCACTCAGACTTAAAACTGCTATGTCTACTTCCATTAGTGCAAAGTTTGATCAGTTGACAGCCCAGTGTGGCAGGATTAAGTACTAGTTAGTTGACAGGAGTTTGGATGGTCACATACAGACGAGAGGCAAGTTCAAACTAAAGATGTAAAAAATCTTAAAATCTTTAATTTCTTTGCTGCAGTCCTTGAGACTTGAGTACTTGCTATACTGAAGCTGAAATCAGCATTCATTTTTAGCTTGATGTAGAGTGGTTAAAGATTGCTCTTGTACTCAATGTAAAATTGTGTAAATCAAGGTAATAATCAAGACAGGATGAAAGGTGTTCTAATGACAAATAAAATCTCTACTGAATGCTTTTAAGTTTATTCTTTATATATCAAGTTTGCCTTTGTTACAATTCAGCTAGAACTTTTATATACACTTTTGAATCTGATTCTCATTTGAATTTTTAAAGCAGTTAACATACATTTGTTAAAGATAGGATCAGCTGCATCCACTCAATTGTAGTGTATTTTCAACTCAATTCGCCCTACATTGGCTAAAAAGGTCACAGAATGCTAAGCATAATTCAAGTTTCTATAACCTATCGTACTAGTGTAAAAACCCTTGGGTGAGATTCTCCAGCCTCCCAGCAGCATGTTTCCCGCTGACAGGAGGTGGTGCTTTGTTTGCCAGTGGCGAGATTCTCTGGTCCCTCCGCAATCAATAGGAATTTCCAACGATGTTACCCTAAATGCTGACGGGAAACCATGGACTGGGATGCGATATTGGCAGGGCCGGGGAATCCCATTGGCGTGAATGGCCTGAAAATTTCAGCCCTTGTCTTGGAAGCAAGCTCCCACCCGCAAGACTGGTTGTGCCCCCAGAGCAAATGGATCACCACTGGGAGTTCCTACTTGTGCTGGTCTTTGAGGACTTGATTAAACAAGGCACATTTCAAAAACTTTCAAATGAACTTAGAGAAAAAGATTACACCATTGTACCTCCATAAAAGTAGCTTTTGTTTTGTGTTTTGTCATAGTCACAGTCAGTTACTTAAAATCCACTTCGTCACAGGCAATAGATTAACACAGATTTAAAACGTTACTTTTTGTGACAATCCATTTTTGAGCTGCATTAACCAAACTTTAAAATATCAAATAGATCAACAATATTTTTAATATTTCTCAAATATAGGTTGCCCTTCAGTGACTTTATTCATTTATTTTCACATGTACATGGGTAATATCAAACCCAAACCCACCACTAACTCTCCACCGTTGCTAAATATCGGCCTTCTTTCTCACTGGATGGTCAGATAATTCCTCTACTTAGATACTGGGAACACTGTGAAGATGTTGGCGCGATTATCTGGCTGCATTGTGCCCAGTGCAGAATATGTTAAAGTGGAGAGAGGCTGCTGAGTGGATTAGGGCGTCCTGCACCAGCGCCAAACCTCATCGGTATCTTCCTACTTTCTCTTCCCGGATGTAACCTGGTTCCTGCCCTGTAACGAGCATTTAAAATGCAGGCCCTGATTTTATCAGCACAGCCGCCCGAGGCTTCTAAGGTCACGCCTGAGGCCAGTGCCATTCTGCAAGCCCGGTTTCGGGACAGCCGTGATGGTAAAATTAGGGCCACAGAATCCATTTGAGGTTGGATCTTTCCTGCTCCCAAGATTTGCCAACCTTAGAATGCAGCAATAATCTGGCAAGAATCTCTACTGGTCTTCACTAATAGAGGCGCCTAGGCAGGACAGGTGGGTGGGGTAGGGAGCATTTGGAGGCCAATGAAATATAAGTGATGTTTGGGGTCATGGCTTGGCCACTGCCAGGTGACACCCTAGCAGAGCAAGATAGGCTAGGGCATGAGGGGAGGTCATGAGGTGGAAGCATGAAAGGGCTGTCATGAAGGGGGCACATGAAGGATGGGGGTCATGAAAATGGACCAAATAAAAGAGGGTCATGAAGGGGTATTCATGAATGGGGGGGGGAGGGTCTTGTAGAGGTTCATGAGGGGGGAACCCATTGGGAGGGCCCCAATGCCTCGAGCCAGTGAGGAAACATCCCTTCAATGAGGGACGGGTGGGTGTCCCCAATGTCCATTGGGGACAGAGAGGATCCTCACTTTCAATTTGAGATTGGGCAACTATTTTGTGAAGTTGGGCTGACTGGTATGTCCCCCTCAGAACTGATCCCCCTCAGAACTCTCCTAAAAAATGACTGAAGTGTGGGAAAACTGCATTAATGTTTTCTTGGCCAAAATAACACGATGGCCAAAGTTCTCTGGCTGCTCACGCCAACAGGATTCTCCCATTCTGCCAGCGGCATGAGGTGACATCAATGGAGAATTCCACCGACAGTGGCAGGACCACAGAATCCCACCTCTAACTAACAGCACACCACCTCTTTCCAACACCGGGAAACACGCAGCCGGAAAGCTGGAGAATATCATCCTTAGTTATTTTTTGGAAAAGTTCCACTCATTTTTTTCGATCCCTGCTCCAAATTCTGTCAGCTAGCTACCGACTCCAACCTCTCCTTGGCGACACTCTGAGATTAAACCAGTCTGTTCATAACACTGGTGTTACATTTGACCTCGAGATGAGCTCCAATCTCTCATTCGTCTTTTATGGAGACCATCTAGTTCCAACTCTGTAATATCTGACTTTGCCTCACCTCAGCTGGACCCCTCATTCATGCCTTTGGAACCTGTGGACTGACTATTCTAATGATCTACTGGCTGTTCTCCAACAGTTTATCTTCAATAAATTTGAAGTCATCCAAAAGTCCGCCCGCTGTCTGTACCCGCATCAAGTCCACTATCACCCAGCTGGTTATACAACACCTTGATTTTAAAAATACTTAACCTTGTTTTCAATTTCCTTCATGACCTTGTCTCTGTGATCTTCTCAAGCCTCACAACTCTCCAAGATATCTGCATTCCTTTAATTTTGTCCTCTTGAGTATCCACAATACTAATCCCATGATTGGTGGCTGTGTCTTCAGTTGCCTAAGAACCCAAACTCTCACCTTTCTTTCCTCCCTTAACACACTTCTTAAAACCTCATTCTTTCTTCAAAACTTTGGTCATCTATGTAGCTTGATGTCATATTTTGCAGAGTTTCTGCTTATGCTCCCAGTCATGTTGCATTCCATGGAGAATGCCTACAACTGCAGAAACAACTGGTTTATGCAGAAGCTTTGAAATCAGGAAAAGATCCTTCAGCAAACCTCCCCCCCCCCGCCTCCCCCGCAGATCTCTGCAAATTTAAACAGCTATAGAAGTTACCAGTCACCAGCAGGATCAAACAGCTGAACGGAATCAATCAGCAGTTAGCAGCAGTTAAACATGTGGATAGCTAATAAATGGCTAATGACTCTATTAAAACAGTGTAGAGGCACTTGTTACCTTCCTGCCTCTGCCCCAATTATGTCCAGGGCAGAAAGACTTGTGAACACATGCCAACTGCTCTTTAGTTGACAATTAATGCCTCTTAAGGACCTAATCCCATTTAAGCCATGGGCAGTTGGTTTGCCATATGGAAAACATGTCAGGGTTGCTTTGTCTGAGAAGTGGCAGTGGGAGGAGGTAGAGGTTGTGGGGGGGCAGGGGGCAGGGGGCGGGGGGGCGGTATGATAATAGATAGTCACTTTTTCAAAAACACTCAATTGAGGAACCCAACATCCAAAAGAAGGGAGAGTGAGCCTGAGAGTCTCCTCTCTGCCTTTACTGCTAAATCCCACCCCCAGATCCCCTATCACTTATCTGTGGGCTAGGTCCCTCAGTGATCTTGGCCTCGGGTGGGTGCATTAATGGCAACAGCTACTGCCCACCCCCTCCCTCTCCCCTCAACAAGCAATGCACAGCTGTGGTTTTTGATTGGCTGGCAGTTCTTCAGGGACAGAATTACTGACTGTAAGGTCTTTGATACTAGGGGAGTTCCTCTGCTGCGCAGTTAAAGCCTACTTGGCATTTAATTCAATGGACCTTCCTAAAAGGCTCTTGCTGGCTCTTCAGCTGGCAGGCAAAACTCCCATCACTTCTATTAAATGACTGCCATTATCTTATCAGTATATCATTGTTGTCTTTGGGAGTGTTTTGTGTGTATATTGAGTATTGTATATGCATCTTGAATATTGTGTGTGCACATTGAGTGTTCTGTGTGCATATTGAGTGTGCCTCTTGAGTGTTGTGCTCTCTCTATTACAACAATGACTCCCGTTCAAAAATCTTTCATTGGCTGTAAAGTCCTTTGGAAGATTGTGAAAGGTGCTAACATAAATGCAAGTCTTCCTATTATTTCACTCAGCATGTCATCTATTATGGTTTGGTTCACATTTCTGAATGCATATATCACATATATAGTCTTGGAGCTCTAATGACACCCATAGAACTCCAAAAATGGTGCCAATTATTGCAATTTCTCACCTTCTAGATCATTTCATATTATATCCTAAAGTCCTGTGAGAGTGGATGAAAGCTTTCCAACAATCTATCTCTTGACATTGTATGAAGGTGAGAGACATCATCATCCATCCTATTCAAATAATTGATCCAATTTCAATTTGAATTTCAATGTCTGTGCATTAAAAATTAGCCTTCACCATAAATTGAAGAAAATAGATTGGCATATTTTCATCCTTTTGTAATACTTTTCTTCTGAACTTATTGGATGGAATTCTGCCATTTTAAGACTGAGTGTGGTGATAGGTGGTTCCAGCAGTGCCTGTCCCCCTGATCTGAATATCTGCCCTTGGGACCTCATTGATTATGCACAGGTGAGTTCCCCTCTGAGTCTCCTGGAGGACTGGCAGCTGATTCGTCCACCTGCCCTCAGCTGACAGGTTTGAAGGTCTCAGTGCCATATTTAAAAAACCAAGCCAACAAATTTGTATCATTTTCTCCAACCCATCTGTCTTCACCAGACTGCGTAGGATGTCAGCAACCCAGAGGGAAAAGGCCAGCAGCCTCAAGAAGGAGTCTGCTCCTCGAGTCAGCTACCTTCCACTCTAAGCCTATCGCATGCAAGTCACCCTGACCTGCTTGAACATTACCCACTGACTCAGGAGTCTTCATCCATCCCCTTCCAATGAACAACGTGGCTTCCCTCAGATACCCTTTGTTTGTGAGATTTTCATCCGGTTACAGTCCCCTCAGTCTTCCCTTTGTCATCCATTGTTCATCTTCTGCATCCACTCCTTCGACCCTCTGCCTGCCATTGTGAGCCCTCACCCTCCCCCTGTTTCCTTGCATAGTCCTCCTTCTACTTTGCAGCGCACCACCCCCCAACTATCTTCATCAAGCCGCTAACTTCCTTCCCTTCACTTCACATGCCACTCCCAGTTGATCATTGTAGTTTTGTTGTGGTGGAAACACGACTCCCACAGCACAGTGTTATCCAGACAGATACACACCAGAAGGAGAAGGAAACCACCAACCTCAGGTGGTGTACCGATCAGGGATAGAGACACAGGAGGTTCCAGCAGTCCAGCGGCACAGTATTGTCTCTGAAGACCAGCTCAGCATGGAGACAGGAGGGCAGGAACTGATCTGCCCTGGCAGAGTGGTGTACAGCACATCAGGAGCAGGCCAGCATAATGGCAGAGAGACTTTGTTGCACTCACCTCAAAGTTTCTTGAAACTGAGGTCGGTCTTGTGCACCTCACTCTTTAGCAACTGGGTTTGATGCTGACATGATTTCACATTGGGGTGACGCAAGATTGGAGAGTCTGCTGGGATATGGGCGGACAGCCGTATTAATGAGTATTCATAGAATGCAAGTGAATGCAAATGACATTCACACCACCTGCTTCGCAGGATGACTGACCTGCCATGAACCTGCCATGGGAGAATTGCAACGTAATTTTATATCAGCAGGTTCTGACATTTTGGCTCTCATCAGATTCCCTACATCTGACCACCACCAAATCTCAGGTAGGGAGAATTCCACCCATTGTTTCTTTTCCTGGATATCATGGATACCTTGGGATTTGGGCCTAAATGATGATTCTTCAATGGGGTGTTAGAGAATAACAATGGGCTCCTTTGAACAGTAGATTGGAAGGCTGAGAACAATTCTAATTGTGACAGCTTCCTGGAGGCAAGTTCCTGATAGACAAGTGATTCACTTTGCCAGTTTATTGCCCAGGGAGTGATGTTGAAAACCACTCCTCATTAATTTTTTCATTAAAATAGTAGATTGAGGGACCTTAAATTCATCAAAGTATTAACTTTCAAGTGTTATACAGAGTAACTTTATCCCACAACAAAGAAATCTACAGTAAAAATGTAAATGTTTTAAAAATAACCAAAATTGTCAAATTCTGATCAAAGTTTTAAAACACAAAATTATTCTTCATAAGCGTAATATTTGACAGTCAAGTTCAGATAGAAGTAATTGAGCAGGGTCCAGGATCAATCCACACACAAGATACGGTGAGTTGATTTGATTTGTTAATGTCACATGTTTTGCTACATGATGAAAAGTATTGTTTCTTGCATGCTATACAGACAAAGCATACTGTTCATAGAGAAGGAACGGAGAGGGTGCAGAATATAGTGTTACAGTCATAGGTAGAGTGTAGAGAAAGACCAACTTAATAGCATTGCCACAGAGTTTAAAAGAGTTAGAGTTTTAAAAGCTTAGAACGAGAGTAAAAAATAGATGATAAATATAGCAGAGCAAGATTTCATGAACTCAGTCATGCACGTTAAGACAAAAAGAAATTTGGGGCTTTAAATCTAAGAACCAGGGAAGCTTACATTAATGATTGAACATGCAGTAAATTCCATTTGTGCAGATGTAAAGAAAATAATCATTCTTTGCACACTCAAGAAAAAGGGTATCCAAAATAAGTCAACTAATTCAGACAAAATGGTGGGAGATTGAAGAAACAATTAGTGACTGACTACAAATATTGATTCCAACCTTTAATGATCACTTGATATTTTTATTAAACTACTCTTGCAGTTGTTAAACAGTAGAAAATGTGGACATTTTAACATGCAAATATTTAGAATGTGGCACATTCAAAAAATAAATCATTCAGTACACAAAGTTGAAGCATATTTTCATTGTAGCTTTAAAACAATGAAAACTTGAAATATTTAACAGATTATACAATGCGGTTTGCTTCTGGCTCTGAGTTTTAATGATAAGTTATCCTGTTCGTAAAGTAAAAATCCCCAGAGCATTTGATTTGCTGTGTGTCACCTAATGAGAATCTTGCTGCACAGAATCAACACAGCAGAGCTCACTCGAGGTTAAGCCAATCATTAAAACTGCATTAATTAAGGCTACAGGTAGCAAAGGGAAAAGGAAAAGGAAACCAAGCTGAAAGAAAGCTACGTAGCTAGCAGAGCCGCACTGAAGAAATGTGACTGGTTACAAAGGGGCACCATCTTTATCTGAAAGTCTTTGTAAACCATGTCAGATATATTGGTGGGGGGAGGGGGGGGGTGGATGGAGCGGTGCGGTGCAGATTTGTGATGTGACTTACTACACTGGAAAATTGAATACCTTCACATTACATTTCCAAACAGATAAAGTTTTGACACATCGGTTTTATGAAGATAATGTTACTTTAAATGTCAAAATACATTCCTGCTGTATAGCTTAACCTCAATCTGTAACATAAATGAAAAATTGCTCTGGAGTTGGGCAGCACAGTGGCACAGTGCTTATCACTGCCGCACACAGATCTGGGGATCTGGGTTCAATACCAGCCTTGGGTGATTCTCTGCGTGGAGTTTGCACATTCTCGCTGTGTCTGTGTGGGTTTCCTCTGTGTGCTCTGGTTTCCTCCCACAATCCAAAGATGCGCAGGTTAGGTGATTGATCTTGCTAAATGCCCATTAGTGTAAGTTCAATGAATTAGCCATTGGAAATGTGTGGTATTACAGAGATGAGGGGGGGGGGGGGGGGGGGGGGGGGGGGGGGGGGGGGAGGAGGACCAGGGTAAGATGCTCTGTCAGAGATTTGGTGCAGACTCAATGGGCTGAATGGCCTCTTCTGCACTGTAGGGATTCTATGATCCTGTGTTCCAAGCTTTGAAATGACCATTGTATATTTAAAGTCAACAAAAACAGTGATCAAATACCTGACAAAAGACATGTGAGGGTGATTTCATCATCCTGCTGCGTTAATTTGTTAGCGTCGTGGGCCGGGAGATTCCAGTGACTCCTGATACGTGGGATCTGAGGTAGGCGTCCTACCCAGCTCTCTCAGGTATCTCCCAGTGCCAGATTTCCGGTGATGTCACGTCTGCATCGGAAATCGGTGGGAAGGTGCATAAATTATGGTAATTAATATTACCACATATTTTGAATGTAATTAGCAGGCCCAGGACTGATGTCTCCAGGCCCACCAGTATCTCCAACCCCACCAGAGTTGTTCACTCCAGCGGGGATTACAGCAGCTCTCCACTTTCAGGAAGCTAGCAGCCCAACCCTTCTGCAATCAGAGCCTCCCGCAGGGTTGGGTGCTGGGGGGTGTAGTGCCCCCTGGGCATTGACATCTTGACATCTGGACCTTGCACTACCCAAGGGGCAAAGTGCCAATTCCCAGTGGGTGCCTTGACACTACCCATCGGGGACAGAGCCTGGTGGGGCAATTGGTGTGGGTTGGGGTTCCTACTGTCAATCTGCATAGCTCAGTGGGGAAGAGAAGGAGGACAGTCGTTGGGGGAAGGAGGGGTTGGCCTGCTGGGAAGGGGTCAAGGATGCTGGGGGAAGAGGGGGGTGTGACTGGAAGGAGGGTGGGGGAATGGATCGGGGGTAGATGGCAGATCAGGGCTAATAAAGTGTGTGGAAAGTAGGCTGGACATGGCTGGAAGGCCATTGATTGGGCTCTGGCTAATGGAGGGTTGGTGGTGTGGGGGGTCATGGGGCTGGCCAGCAATTAGGACGCTGGCAGATAGATCGGTGCACATGCAGTGGCTCACTCAGCGCTGCCGGCCTCTCCAGTAAGAATATGCCCCTGCTCTGATAGCTGGCATGATTCATGCTAGTGTACTTTACAGTGCACAGATTGTGGGAGATTCATTTTGAAACTCCCATTGATTAAACCAACCAGATTTACTTCAGTTTTCATGCAAATTTGACATTTAGGATTTTTGGGGGGTGGGGAATTCCAGACACATTATTTGGATAAAGCATACAATTTGTCAAATATTTATGTAAAATGTGATTAAAAATTTCACTTTTTCTATAATGACTAACTCCAACAGTCCACAAGGCCTTTTAAGCTATTGTTGCACCCAACCCAAGCAGACTCCACCATAAATTACAATAGTAGATTATTTGTATGCATACTGATACTGACTAGTCACAATTCCAGCACTGTACAAAAGTATTGTGCTGTGGGGAGTGGAAATTAAATATCCCAGTCCATAGTCACCTGTTGAAATCATAGACCATTCTTGGCTTTTATTGAGGAAATGTTCATATTGCAGGGGACAGATAGAAGAATTGCAAACTGTAAAATATACATGAGCAAGGCAGAAAATCATAGGATCATGGAATCGCTATAGGGCAGAAGGAGGTCATTTGGCCCCATCAAGTCTGCACCCAGGTCCTATTCTCATAACCCCACATAGTTATCCTGCTAATCCCTCTGACACTAGAGCCAATTTAGCATGGCCAATCAACTGATTCTGCACATCTTTAGATTGTGGGAGGAAACTGGAGTGCCCAGAGGAAACCCACTCAGACACGGGGAAAATGTGCAAACTCCACACAGACAGTGCCTGAGGCCAGAATTGAACCTGGGTCCCTAGTTCTGTTAGGCAAGAGTGCTAACCACTGTGCCATTGTGCCACCCAAGATGAAGAACTCTTCATTACTTGTCATCAAACCTGCACAATGAAGCTTCAAATCACTGAACCTGAGAACCAGCTTGAATTTTTTAAATTCACTCATGGGACAAGGGCGTCGCTGGCTGGCCAGCATTTATTGCCCATCCCTAGTTATCCTTGGGGGGCAGTTAAGAGTCAACAACATTGTTGTGGCTCTGGAGTCACATGTAGACCAGACAAGGTAAGGACAGCAGACTTCCTTTCCTAAAGGATGTTAGTGAACTAGATGGGTTCTTCTGACAATTGACAATTATTTCATAGTCATTGGTCGATTCTTAATTCCAGATATTTTTTATTGAATTCAAATTCTACCACATGCCATGGCTGGATTTGAACCCAAGTTCCCAGAACATTATTTATTTCTATCTTGCGATAAGACCACTAGGCCTCCCCATATGTTACATAGCATAAATGTCAGGTAGAAGGTTTTAGACCAAATACTTCACAGCATGGATACACCTAGACAAAGAAGTGAGAGTTGAGCAATGGAACATGTAAGTGATGGAATATGCACTCAGGAGGCTACAATATTGAACTGAAATTAGCCAACTTGTTTTTGGTTCCAAATGCAATGAGTTGATGCTGCAGTAGTTTCTACAGATTGTTTCTCAAGGGAAGAGGAAAGTTAAAAGGAACTATGTGACCGTGGCACCCTGGATCTTGGTACCACTTTGGATTTCCATGAGTGAAAGAGTTAGTGATGAAAAGCTTTGTAAATTAGAGAATAAGCAGGTATCTCTATGACTAGGTTTTGGCATGTAGAATGGTATGTTCATATGTTAATGTCAAGGTGGGAAACATCAAGGGGGGAAGAATCAGATGGACTCATCATGTTAGCTCTGTTTCTTTCTCCACAGATGCTGCCAGACCAGATTTTCAGTATTTTCTATTTTTATTTCAGATTTCCACCATCCGCAATATTTTGCCTTCAATTTATTATAACATTAAGGAACACGTAGGTGAATGTTTAAGGATTGGGTGAGCAGTCAATGGCCAATAATATCTGTGTCAACTAACAGTGTTGCTCATGCCAAGAATGGGGTTTTAAAACAGGGAATATAAGAAAGTAGGAAGAAAAGCATAAATTAGCATTTCAAGACTAATATTTTTGGTTTCATTCCTGTACTTGGGTCATGTTCAAAAAGCGTGCAAAGCAAGATTAAGCACTGAACATGCAGATGAAAATCTGAATGAGAGTGTTTAAAGTAAATTGAACATTAGAACCAACTTTGGAATTGAAAGTGGCTGTATAATAACAACATACTGCATCACACTAATCCAGTGATGGAATTCTGATGAAAGATTATCAACCTGAAACGTTAACTCTAGTTTCTCTTGCCACAGATGCTGCTATTTCCAGTATTTTCTGTTCTTATTTTAGTGCCACAGGTGAGGGTTGGAATCTAATTCCAGGATGTGGGATTGAGGATAGGGACAAAGACCGGAATTTTACCAGCATGCCTGCCCTGATTCTGAACGGCATTCTCTGTTGGCCTTGGGCGGGATTAGACGAAACTCGGGCGGAAATGCCAGTAAAATTTCATCCTAAGAATAAGTAGTGAAGGAAATAATAAGAAAATTATAGAAAAGAGAAGAAACAGCGTGGAAGTCTCTGTGAGACATGAATGGATTGTCCATATTCAAATGTGTGATGCATTCAGAATAAAATCAGAAAACTGCAAACACTAATTATTGCAGGAAGATACGGTGCCATAGCTTTGATAGAAACTTGGCATATGACATGGAGAGATTAGCTGTACAATTTCAAAAGGGATTAATCAAAGAAAAGAAGTGGACGTTACTAGCCAAGAACATTACAGCATTAAAACAGAATGATAGTACTGAAGGTGATTTGAGGGTCTGTCTTGGTATTACACTGAGAAGTGAACATTTTGTAACAATATTGAATATTCTTTACACATCACCAAATAATGTTGAAGGGATTTGAAATCAGTTCAAAAGATGCTTGTGGAAACAATAAGGCTGTAAAAATCATAAACTTAACTATTCAAATGCATGCTGTGATTCATAAATTGCATCTAAAACTGTTTACTAAATCAATATGTTGCAGTTTCGGGAATTAAAAGTGTAGTACCATACTTATTATTCATTAACAAACCAGACTGAGTAAGCAATCTTAAAGGGAATACTTGAGTCCTGATTTTGTAATCCCAACAAAATGAAATTGGATTGGCAGAATTGACAGGTGCCATTATAGTTGGTGCTGAGTTTTATGAGATAAGCCTATTCCCTAAATTGTCTAGACTACAGGCAAAAGAAACACTTGCCCAGAAAACTTGGCCTATCCCACACTTGGCTATGGTGGAAAATCTAGTGGGGAAACAGTTCCTAAAGGACTGCAGTTAGCCATGAAAAGGGAAATTATGGTCGTGACAGAAAATATCACAATTGTATCGCTAGGGCAAGTAGGCAACATAATTTGATGCCAAAGATTTGCAGAACCTGCAACAAGATGGCCCCAAAAGACAATGGCCTTATTTGAAAGTGATAGAGATATTGCCAATACCTAGCTATTTAAAACTGTGACAGTGCAGCAATTATATGCCCAAATATTTTTCTCTGGGCAATACTGCTCCGTTTTGCTCATATTTCCTGGGGGGGGAAATTAGCATTCATTTTGTAATTCTGAACTAGGAACTCCTGTCACTTGCTCCCCAAACTGCAAACCTCCTTCCTACGACAATTTAGGCTTTCAAGTGGTTTGTATAAGCAATGGCTTCTTGAATAATTGTTTTCTCATGTCTAAGCTACATCTTACACTTTGCTTGTAGGTGAAGATGGCAGCCAAAGACCAGTAAATAGGTGCCAATGATCTGAAATATTAAAGGTTTGTAAACGGGCTCAGTGGCTGTGGATGCAGAGGGTTGTTGTGCCTGCCTGAGAGTCACTCATTCAGAGTTCCTTCTCAGTCAAATACTTCTGCCACTGCAGATTCTTTATAATGAAGTCATAATGATTATTCCATCGTCAGTTGATAACTGAACATTAATTGCAAACAAACACTTTCATTTATGTTACAGAAGTTTATTTGTTAGTGTCACAAGTAGGCTTATGTTAACACTACAATGAAGTTACTGTGAAAATCCCCGAGTTGGCACACTCCAACGCCTGTTCAGGTACACTTACCTTGGCCAATGCACCTAACCAGCATGTCTTTCAGACTGTGGGAGGAAATCAGAGCATCTGGAGGAAACCCACACAGACACAGGGAGAATGTCTGTGTGGAGTCTGCACAATGATCCAAGCCAGGAATCAAACCCAGGTCCCTAGTACTAAAGCAGCAGAGCTAACCTCATTAAGATCATGGGCTTGATAATAAAAGCCTTGATAACCACATCATTACAAAATGCAACTTCTTGCCCTTGGGGGAAACTTGACAGTGTCTAAAAACTGTGCGGGCGTGTTGGTGACATTCATCATAAATGTGCACACGTGGCAACCTGATGTAGCAGAATCCCAAAAGAATGTGATGCCGTGAATGCATTAAGATATACATAACCTTCACTCTGAAAGAGGAGCCAGTGATTAGGTTTGGAACCAAACTAGGTAAAGAACTAATGGAAACTAAAACAAAGACAGCGAAAGAGAGCAGATCATGGAGGAATGAATGGGAACCTAGCCCAGATTAATAGATGCAAAAAAAACCCAGAGGTGGCAAAGTAAATGGGGAACAATCAAAAATGTTTAACTTGATACAAAGGAAAGCAAGCGATCCACAGATACATGAAATGATCAGCTTCAGTCTGTAGGGACATGCAGTATAGTTAAGACTGATAATATTGAAAAAAAAACAGAAAAAATACCACAAGCATTGATGTAAAAAAACAGTTGGTATAAACAAAGATTGGTGGGCATATATGAAAATCAATACAAAGTCTTTGATAAGCACAAATCAATGATGAAACCAGGTAATCTTACAGTAGGGACTAAGTGATGTTACAGGTAAAGAATAAGGAGACATAGATGTTCAACATATTTATTTACCACTGCACTTACTGAGAAAGGTGAATGAAGGACTGTTCAGACATAAATGTCAATCAACAGCTAATGGATTCATAAACATTAAAGAGGAGCCTGCATTAAAAACGTTGGTGGAATCAGCAGTTGATATGTCACCTGGACTGGATGATGCCTCCTCCTGAATTGTGATCGGGATTGGTGATAAAACAGCAGAAATACAGATTCATGCCAAAGGATTGAAAGGTAAATATCCATTTTAATAAGGGGAAAGGAATAAAGCAAATAACAACAGGTCAGTTATCCTCAGTTCAGTAGCAGGAAAGCTGCTAGAGGCCATTGCAGGGGATAACAAGACTGAACACTTCAAAGGATATGAGCTAATCAGGGACATCAACATGGAGTTCAAGGAGCAAGTCATGCTTTACTAATTTAAGTTCTCAAAGGAAATTGCAGATATATAGTTAAAGAAGATGTATTAGATACATTAGCCCAAATCATCCACTAAACAGATCTTATGAAATTGGACTCAAATTGGAAGTTGCCATTGAGGGCCCTGTGGGAATTCTGATGCTACAGATGTCCTAACTTGCCTGGGAAGTTTAAACTTCCAATGGGCTGATTTTTGCTGCCCAGGATTTTCTGCAAAGGTCTCTTACTCCAAGCTCAATGTCAGAGACCTGGGCCAGATGTGCAGGAATTACCTGAATACATACCCTGTAAATTTTACACTGGTTAATCCTGATCTACTTCAGCTAGTCTAACTGAACTGAGCACCACAATGGGACCTCCAAATCAACTTGACTACCTCCCCAAACCCAACTATTGTACTGATCCAATTGTCCCTTCCAACTTGACTAAACCCTGACCTGCCTGCACCCAACTGTATCCCCTCCATCGTGCCCTGATCTGACTACCTTCTCCACCTGGCTATCTCCCCAACCCAATAACCTCCTCCTCTGACCCAATATAACTACCCTCATGACCCGAATGCTCCTCATCCAAATAACCACCATACGTGTCTATCTGTGGACCCATTCTGAAAACCTTCCCAACTCCTCTACCTCACTTTTATAATTCAGGTCATAGTGGACCATAAGTTTTGCACCATGAATTTGGCTAAGATAAGTATGATATGTTTCACTTCAATTTGATTACAATGACCTACTAGGGAGCTTTTATCAAACAAAGTTCATTTAAGAATATGTTTACCATGTATAGTAAGAAAATTAGCAATAATTTTGATCAATTACAGACAAAAACAAAGCAACTGCAATAACGTATAACCCTTAACAAATATATCTAAAATGTTTCAATCAAATAAAAACATCCCATAGATAAAAGAATCCCTTTTCACAGGTTTAACACAGCAAATACTAATGCTCACGTGATACTGGAACTGAGTCCTTCGGTTGGAGAATTGAAAATCTTGACTTCTCAGTCTTGTGACTTCTAGTTTGAAGTCAGAACAGCTTCTCAGAACACCAGAAACTCTGGTCAAACCACCAACAGCAGAAGTTCTACTCCAACAAGAAAAGCAGCCTTGCTTTCAATGAACCAGAAGAGTTTCCAAAACCAAGGAAAGAGAAAAACACTTCTTTTCAACTTAATGTCCTTTCTAAAACTAAAAACAGTAGCCAACCCAAAACAAAAAATGAAACCTTAAATTCACTAGGAAGAAAGAACTGTCCAAAACACATGAACTTCCTCCTAACAATGCAGGGTCATAAAAGATCCCAAAGTAAACATAAACACCCCATTTAAACCATTGAAGGAGCAATATAAAGACTTCTAGCAGACAGCCTGACAGCAATGAAACATAAAAAGCTTGTTGCAGAGAAGATGAATTTTAAAAAAATTCTGAAGGGTACGCTAACATTACCAGTGTGACCCCTAATCCTATGACCCAAACTGACTACCTCACCTGACTAAACAGCAATCTGTCCACCCTCCCCACCTGACTACACTCTCGACCCGATCTAACTACTCCCACCCAACCTGACCTGAAAAGAACCCTACCCTGTTACTCCCCCAACACCTTCCTCCCACCCCTCTATTCCCCAACCCAAGTGAACTGACCCTGAGCTGACACAGCTACCCTCCCGTCTGATTAACCTGCCTAACTTGTCTTCTACCCCAGAGACCTGATGCAATCATTCACACCCACCCATTCACTCACTCACCCACTTATTCACTGTGTCACCCATGCATCTATTCACTAACCCCCTTCTTACAAAAAGACTGGAGACCTTTACAAAAGTTAACCTGTATACAGCAGCTACTGCCATAAAAAGGTGCATAATCTACCTTCATTCAACTTTTCTTGCACTTGACGGTCTTCACCGTGGATGTCTGCTCTGAATCATCAATGCTTTGGCTGGACCTGAAGTCCCACCTGAAAGAACACAAAAAGGTTAGGTCACAGGATTTTTCATGGTCGCATCAATGCACGATGCATCAAAATACATGATGATAGTTGAAATTTTAATATACCAAAGAGACTTGGAGGAAAGTTTAAAACTCACGCTATTAGAAGCCAAGGATTGTCAAGGATAGAGGACAGAAGATGGGGAGGAGGAGTAATAATCAAAGGGACTCCTGTTTGAATCAAGAGGACGCCTCAGTCACCCGCAAATAGTAGAAGAGTTAATCCCACTGCAAGTGCATAAGAACAATGACTATAACTCTCAATTTTAATACCTATTCTGCCAATATTTTCCAGGCTAAGGAAGGAAAAAGATCCCCTAAAATATATTGATCTTTTGTATTCTCCAGACCTTATTTTCAGCTTTATGTTTAATCCTTTGAGGATACACAGGGATTTCTTGCACCAACATGTGATTTGAGAAAATCCTATTTTCAATTCATTTACTGATAGTCATTGTCTGGGGTTCTGCCCATTTTTCTATTGTGCAGCTAACAGGCTTTAAGCAAGTGGGCGCATGCAGGAAAAATGTAAAAGGAGGTACGGCACAGCACATTCGGTACTTAAAGAGTTAACATTTAATCGGTGTCTGGTTTATTTATCAGAGAAACAATAAAAAAGAAAGCAATGCATTGTGTGTCAAAACCAGTGATCACAGCAGGCTGGGAATTTAAAACCCAGCGCCTTGGAAAACAGATGGTCTGCAGGGCTCCTCAGAAATCTCTGGTACACCACTCACTCTCTGATACCAGAACAACATTTCCCTCTACTTCCCAATGAAGATGACAAGGCTAATTAAACACTGACTGGCACCTCCTCTGACCTTGTTTTGCACATGACTAATAAATCAGTCATTATCCAACTTGAGTTTTCCTTTAAATTCCAGGAGTATCTTTCAGTTCAAATTAATATTTTCAGTATAACTGCCAACTTAATAGGTGTTTGTGGCAAATTGAGTAAAGATACAAATGGATTGTATTTTAAGATAACTCCTAACTAACCATGTATAGCCCCAGTACATGATATTTTCTTGCATTGAGCACGCATGAGCTGTTCTGGAGTTAATCCAAATGAACTTCATTTTTTAAACATACAGAAGTTTTTTATGGCCTTTGATCCTTTGTACAGTAAATGAATGTTCAAAATAATGAACATTCATTCCCTCCAACTTATTTCTGCCCATTATGTTCAGAATGTGGCAAACTAAAGGAGGAAAAATACTTCAACAATTATGAATCACTTATACAGTCATTGAGTATAGAAGTTTACAGCATGGAAACAGGCCCTTCAGTCCAACTTGACCATGTTATTTTTTTTTAAAGATCCCTAAGCTAATCCCAATTGCCTGCATTTGGCCCATATCTTTCTATGCCCATTGTACCCAAGTAACTATCTAAATGCTTTATAAAAGACAAAATTGTACCCACATCCACTACTATCTCTGGCAATTTGTTCCAGACACTCACCATCCTCTATGTGAAAAAATTGCCCCTCTGGACACTTTTGTATCCCTCCCTTCTCATCTTAAATCTATGCTTTCTAGTTTTAGATTTCACTATCTTTTGGAAAAGATATTGACTATCTAGCTGATCTGTGCCCCTCATTACTTTATAGACCTCTATAAGATCTCCGCTCAGCCTCCTATGCTCCAGAGAAAAAAGTCCCAGTATATCCAGTCTCTCCTTATAACTTAATCCATCAAGTCCCTAGTAAATCTTAGTAAATCTTTTCTGCACTTGTTCTAGTTTAATAATATCCTTTCTATAATAGGGTGACCAGAATTGCACGCAATATTCCAAGTATGGCTTTATCAATGTCTTGTACAACTTCAACAAGATGTCCCAACTTCTGCATTCAGTGTTTTGACCGATGAAACCAAGCATGTCAAATGCCTTTTTCACCATTCTGTCCACTCGTGACTCCACTTTCAAGGAGCTATGAATATGTACCCCTAGATCTCTTTGTTCTGTAACTCTCCCCAATGCCCTACCATTAACTGAGTAAGTCCTGCTTTGGACTCGTTACTGTTACTCAGTGTAACAAGGTGGAGGGAATGGTACATGCTTTAAGAGCTATAAAATAAATTAATCTCACATATAAAGGCCACTGCAATGGGGAATTTAGACCATTGAAAGATATTGGTAAGTGGGTCCTTTTTCAAAACTGTGATGCGAAAAGATTATGCGGAAGAAGGCAATCACATCTTTATGCTAAAGATGGAAAAAAATGTATACATCATGAATAAGAAAGATTGACTGCATTAATTAAAATCTTAAAACATATTTATTAGTGTTACAAGTAGGCTTTCATTAACACTGCTGTAAAAATCCCCCAGTTGCCCGCCACACTCTGGCGCCTATTCGGGTACACTGAGGAAAACTTAACATGGCCAATACATCTAACCAGCCCGCCTTTCAGACGTGGGAGGAAACCAGAGCACCTGGAAGAGACCCATACAGACAGGGAGAACATGTAGATTCTGCACAGACAGTGACCCAAGCTGGGAATCGAATCCAGGCCCCTGGTGTTGCGAGACAGCGGAGCTAACCGCCGTGCTGTCTTCCGAAGTACCAAAAACAAACCTCAATAATAGGCTACAAGAATCAACAGAAATCTAAAATTACAGGATCTCCACATTTTCTTTGGATTTTGAGGTTACAGCGGGCGATCAATGGAACTCACATGGGACCTTAAAACTAATGTTGCAAAAAAAAATCAATGGAATTGTAAACAGATCCCTTAAGTTAAAAAAAAAATATGCTAACCACATGAACTGTTGTTTTCACATTGGAAAGACTGCTATGTAACTGTGATTCCATGTCATGGCAAAGACAGAAAGAATGCACAGAAGGAGGAAATCACTGGAATATATCAAATACTAAAGCCATATCAAAAAAGGTAAGTGATTTGTAAATAAATGAACCAATGGTCCTGTGAGGTTACAATGTCATAATGTGGTTATGAAAGGGTGTACATTGAACTCAATGATTGGTAGTCAACCATTCTCTGGATGTAAAGGATATCCTCTGTCTGTTAGTAATGAGAAAGCGTTTGATTCAAAGAGTCTAGATTGGCAGATATTGGGAATGGTTCAATTATCTACTAGTAAGTTTGTGGACGTCACAAAGATTGACGGAATTACAGTGGCGAGGACCATTAGAGGATACAGCAGGATATAGATCAATTGGAGATTTGGGTGGAGAGATGGCAGTTGGAGTTTAATCCAGATCAATGTGAGGTAATGCATTTTGGAAGGTCTAATACAGATGGGAAATGTACAGTAAACAGCAGAACCCTTAAGAGTATTGATAGGCAGAGGGATCTGGGTATAAAGGTGCACAGGTCACTGAAAGTGGCAATGCAGGTGGAGAAGGTAGTCAAGAAGACATATGGCATGCTTGCCTTCATTGGCAAGGCATTGAGTTTAAAAATTGGCAAGTCATGTTGCAGCTTTATAGAATCTTAGTTAGGCCGTGCATGGAACATAGTGTTCAATTCTGATCACCACCCCACCAGAAAGATGTGGAGGTTTTGGAGAGGGTACAGAAAAGATTTACCAGGACATTGCCTGGTATGGAAGGCACTAGTAAGAGGAGGGTTGGAGAAACTTGATTTGTTCTCACTGGAACAATGTAGGTTGAGGGATGGGAGGGAGGGGGTTGATCTGATGTCTACAAGATTATGAAGGGCAAAAACAGAATGGATAGTCAGAAGCTTTTTCTGAGGGTGGAAGAGTAAATTATCAGGTGCATAGGTTTAAGGTGCGAAGGGCAAAATTTAAAGGAGATGTATGAGGCAAGTTTTTTTTAAACAGAGTGGTGGATGCCTGGAACTCACTGCTGGGGCAGGTAGTGGAAGTTGATATGATAGTAACTTTTAAGGGGCATCTTGACAAATGCATGGATAGGATGGGATTAGAGGGATTGGGTCCCCAGAAGAGTCAGTTCAGTTGGGCAGCATGGGCAATGCAGGCTTGGAGGGCCAAAGGGCCTGTTCCTGTGCTGTAATTGTCTTTTTTTTGTTCTTTGATAATTATGGGTCTGTTTTCCCCTTCAGTGAAGTAGCAAGTATGTTTCTATTTCCCCCTGACACTGAGATCATTAGGTTCGTTAGAGTGAGGATGGAGGGAAAATATGGAGATGTAGCAGTGAACATCTGTCTGTTTTCTCTATCATTATCAGCGGAAGGTTCCGTCTATATTCCCAGTTGGTTATCAGGAAGTTATACAGTTACTAGCGGAATCAGCTCTTCTTTTCGTGAATATTTGAAATGAAGGACCCCAGAAATTGAATCTAAGCCAAATCCTAAACACAGCGAAACTCTCATCCCTGGAGCCCCATGATCTGGTATTATCATCAACCAGACCTTCTTCTTAACACTTAATTCAAATGCAAAACCAGTTTAAAATAATTGCACCTTGAAGTTCTACCCACAGAATTATTTCACTTTAGCTTATGTACATCGAAATGATATTCTTTCATGGAACTGAAAAAGAGCAATCCCTCACTGATAGATCATTACTTCTAACACAACGTACATTCAACTTACTTTTAACAGGGAATGTTCAAGTTTCCCACTTGCACAATTAAGCCACAATTTCCTAGGGCCCCACTAGAAGTTCAAGCATCCATGAGTCAGCAAATCAGGTCTCCGACCTTGAGCTTCACATTTATACTGCATCACTTGGTTTTCCAACAGGCAATTTCAATAGTTTAAAGTTGGCTGTGCTGTCGGCATGTGAAACCCTCCCATAGCATTCCAAATCGATTGTCAAATTTCTTGGTGTTAGGCCAAGCTCCACCCTGACTCATAAAAACTGGCTGCTTCTCTAAGAAACGGGTCTGGTTTGCTTTAGGAAAATCCTTCAAGGAGAGTAGAATTTGCCTGAAGACTGCCAACTCGTCTGTTGTTGTTGTTGCAGTTTTTTTGGGGACAAGAAACTTCTGTGGAAGGTACTGGATTTGCTCCTATTGGCTGTACACGCAACCACCGACCCCTCTACTGGAGATGCAGTGACGGTGTGCAGCAAGAATGTTGCAATATTTTGAGCTGACTTTGTGAGCAATTGGTAGGGGAGACAGGCAATGGATTAGGGCCAGCCTTGTATGAAGGAATTGCAGGAATGTAAGTGTAGATGCTGTGCTTACCCAAATTCTTTCCTGCTGCCACATCTGGGGAGAGATCCCACAACTACACTCCAAGTCTTCACTTCTGTGGAGGGGGTCTGACTTTATACTCCAGAGAGCTCTTCCCAGCTTCACTGTACCACTAGCATGAATGCCTGGAAAGTAGCTTTGCTGGAACTGCCAAATATTTCTTCCTGGATCAGGTTTATTTGTGGCGTCATCCATTATCTATCATGCTTTGTAAACCATGTTGCTGCGCTTTTGAACAGGACAGAGATAGTTGTGGCAAAAAAATGCAGAACAGAAATCCAAATATGCCTGAATTCTCTTAAATCAACGATTATAGGGGATATCGAGAGTTTATGCTACAGTACTTTGCCTTAAGTATAGAATGACCAACATTGATATTCTGAGGGCACAAAGTTATCTTTTAATTTTAAAAATGTCAACATCCTTGTGTATAAAAAGGCAAATTTTATCCTCCTTGCCTGAAGCCCATAGTACGGTAGCACAGTGGCACAATGGTTAGCACTGTTGCCTCACAGCACCAGGAACCCAGGTTCAATTCCGGCCTCGGGTCACTATCTGTGTAGAGTTTGCATGTTCTCCCAATATTTGCATGGGTTTCCTCTGGGTGCTCTGGTTTCCTCCCATGTGCTGACTAGGTGCATTGACCCGAACAGGTGCCAGAATGTGGCGACTAGGGGAATTTCACAGTAATTTCATTGCAATATTAGTATAAGCCTTACTTGTGTCTAATAAATAAACTTTAACAATGCTAGATGTCAGGAATGATGTAGGGATGCCAGCATTGGACTGGGATAAACACAGTAAGAAGTCTCAGGTTAAAATCCAACAAGTTTATTTGGTAGTAAGTGTCACTAGCTTTTGGAGCGCTGCTCCTTTGTCAGGTGAGTGGGGAGTTCTGATCGCAAACAGGGCATATAAAGGCACACACAGTTTACAGAATACTAATTAGAATGCTAGTCATATACTTAATTAAGTCTTAAAGGTGCAGACAATGTGAGTGCAGATAGCATTACACATAGGTTAAAAGATGTGTATTGTCTCCAGACAGGACTGTAAGTGAGATGTTGCAGGCCCAGGCAAGTCATGGGGGTTACAGATAGTGTGACATGAACCTAAGATCCCGGTTGAGGCTGTCCTCATGTGTGCGAAACTTGGCTATCAGTTTCTGCTCAATAACTCTGCGCTGTCATGTGTATGAAGGCTGCCTTGGAGAATGCTTACCCAAAGATCAGAGCATTCGGCCTCTGATCTTCAGGTAAACGTTTTCCAAGGCAGCCTTCGTGACACATGACAGTGCAGTCACTGAGCAGAGACTGATAGCCAAGTTCCACACACATGAGGACAGCCTCAACCGGGATCTTGGGTTCATGTTACACTATCTGTAGCCCCTGTGACTTGCCTGGGCCTGCAACATCTCACGAACTGTCCTGTCTGGAGACAATATATATCTCTTTAACCTATGCTTAATGCTATCTTACTCACATTGTCAGCACCTTGAAGACTTTATTAGGTGTAATGACTCACATTCTAATCGAAGAAACAGCACTCCAAAAGCTAATGGTGTTTACTACCAAATAAACCTGTTGGACTTTAACCTGCTGTTATGAGACTCTTTACTATAAATGGCAGGAAGACGGCTTTTCTTACACCTGCAGTACAAGGGAGCAAATGATGGGAAATACATTACATGAATGAATTACATCATTTGAGCAAGTTGGTTGTATTGCTAATTTTATACATTCCAATATCATTTCTGAAGGCCAATTTCAGAAGTGGCACCAAGTTGTTGCCAGGATGTTGCCTGGTATGGAGGACAGGTCTTATGAAGAGAGGCTGAGGGATTTGAGGTTGTTTTCGTTAGAAAGAAGGCAGCTAAGAGGAGATCTTATTGAAACATATAAGATGATTAGAGGTTTAGATAGGGTGGACAGTGATAGCCTTTTCCCTAGGATGGAGAAAGCTAGCACGAGGGGACATAGCTTTAAATTAAGGGGTGGTAGTTATAGGACGGATGTCAGAGGTAGGTTCTTTACCCAGAGGGTGGTAAGGGTATGGAATGTCCTGCCTGCTGCAGTTGTAGATGCGCCAAGTTTGGGGGCATTTAAGAGGTCAGTAGATAAGTTTATGGATGAAAAGGGAATGGTTTAGGTTAGAGGGTCATTGCTTTTTCTTAATTGGTCGGCGCAACATCGAGGGCCGAAGGGCCTGTTCTGCGCTGTCATGTCCTATGTTCTATGTTCTAAGTGGCAGGGAGACAGACAATTGGTACTTCTACAAACTTTTTCCATTTGTCCACCTCAAAGTTTCCATGTTTACTGGTGGAGTGATGCAGAAAAATCAGCCCAATCGCCTATAAGATGACCTTCATGTTCTGCGGATATTTCATGAACATTGTTCTAGAAGCTTTTTATTTTACTATTTAAATTTAGAAGCACAATACTAAAGCCCACTAAAATGGCAAAAACACAAATGCCATTAGGGCGGCACTGTAGCACGGTGGTTAGCACTGCTATTTCACTGCTCCAGGGACCTGGGTTCAATTCCTAGCTTCGATCACTGTCTGTGCGGAGTTTGAACATTCTCCTCATGTCTGCGTGAGTTTTCTCTGGGTGCTCCGATTTCTCCCACAGTCCAAATATGTGCGGGTGAGGTTGATTGGCCATGCTAAAAAATTGTCCCTCAGTGTCCTAAGATGCATATTTTAGAAGGATTGGCAGGTAAATATATAGGAATATGGGGGTAGGGCCTAGGTAGGATTGTGATTGGTGCAGACTCGATGGGCCAAATGATCTCTTTCTGCACTGTAGGGTTTCTGTGATTCACAAATACGCATTCTGATTATTTTTTTCCCCAATCTTCAAAGTAATAACTAGTTTTAAAACTATGCAAAGAAAAGAGAGATGTAATTAACTGGTATATACAAAAAGAAGAAATTAAATTGCATTTATAATACACTGTTATACCTTCCGTGCCCCACAGCACTTCATAGTCAGTGAATTAATTTTGGAGTGTAATCATATAGACAAAACATAGGAGAAACTGTACCAATTAGATAACAATAGCTGAAACAAAATGTTGATTTTATTCATTCAATGCATAATATACAAATACCATGCCCCTAAATTTCCTGGATCCCCGATGAAGTGCCGGAAATGTGGCAGGGCAGGACTTGAGCCTGCCTGAAGGAGGCTGACCCCATCAGACTTCCTGGAACCAGCTAATTTCCATAATACAAAGAACAAAGAACAAAGAGCAACACAGCACGGGAAACAGGCCCTTCGGCCCAACGAGCCCGCGCCGCCGTCCTAACGTCTTAATGACATATCCACGACTTTAGGCTATGCCTATTGTGGAAGATTCCCATATAGGGACCAATATAGGGACAATTTGTTACCCAATCAGCCTAAGAGCACATTTTTGGGATGTGGGAGGAAACCGGAGCACCCGGAGAAAACCCACGCAACCACGGGGAGAACGCGCAAACTCCCGCAGACACAGGCCCAAATCCATGTGTCTGCACAGCAACAGCGATAGTCTCTGAGCTGTCATGTTGCCCATCAGATGGTCCAGTTTAAGCATACACTAACGACTTGAAGCACTAGGCCACTCCTGAAGCAACATCCAAGAGCAGCCCTTGCACGACCTGCCGAATGCATGCACCTTGTTGGTCAACAAGGTGGACCGAATTGCCTGTGGAAACAAATAAGATATTTAGACAGTCCTGCTATATCCCTCTATCTGCAGACCGCTCATGTGGCTGTCCAAGAGACCCTTAAACAACCCTAGCGTGCCTGCTCCCACCACCTTACTCGGCAGTGCATTCCACACCCCCACTACCCTTTGTGTGAAAAACTGGCCTCTAATATTCGTCTTATACATAGCCCCCCTCACCCTAAGGCCGTGACCCCTCGTTCTATCCATTTCTAATGGTGGAAAAAGCTTACCACCATTTACTCTATCTATACCCCTCATAATCTTATATACCTCTAATAGATCCCCTCTCAGCCGACGTCTTTCAAGGGAAAACAACCCCAGTGTGTTCAATCTTTCCTCGTAAGACAGCCCTTCCATACCAGGCAGCATCCTGGTAAATCTCCTCTGCACTCTCTCCAGGGCCTCCACATCCTTCCAGTAGTACGGCGACCAGAACTGGACGCAGTACTCCAAGTGAGGCCTAACCAACGTTCTATACACTTGCAACATCAGATTCCTACTCTTGTATTCTATACCCCTTCCTATGAAGGCTAACATACCATACGCTTTCTTTATCACATTCTCCACCTGTACTGACACCTTCAGAGACTTGTGAACCTGCACCCCCAGGTCTCTCTGCGTCTCTATACTCCGGATAGTTTTACCTTTTATCCTATAACTCCCCTCTACATTATTCTGGCCAAAATGCATCACCTCGCATTTATCCGGATTAAATTCCATTTGCCATCTATCTGCCCAATCTACCAGCCTATGTCCTGTTGTATTGCCTGGCACTGCTCCTCAGTACCCGCCAATCCAAGCATCTTAGTGTCATCAACAAATTTGCTGATCACACCACCTACCCCCTCTTCCAAGTCATTTATATAAAGCACAAATAGAAGAGGTCCTAGTACTGTGCCCTGTGGCACACCACTAGTGACAGACCTCCAGTTGGAAAAAGAGCCTTCCACTACTACCCGCTGTCTCCTCCTCCCAAGCCAGTTCTCAACCCATCTACATACCTGGCCCTGTATCCCATGCGCCTTCACCTTTTCTATCAGCCTACCATGAGGAACCTTGTCAAACGCCTTACTGAAATCCATGTAGACGACATCAACAGCTTGTCCTTCATCAACCGTTTTTGTCACCTCTTCAAAAAATTCCACTAGATTTGTAAGGCACGACCTCCCCTTAACGAAGCCATGCTGCGTATCCCTGATCAGATTGCAGAGCTCCAGATGCTCATACATCCTGTCCCTGAGGATCCTGTCCATTAGCTTACCTATAATTGAAGTCAAGCTCACTGGCCTATGGTTCCCTGGGTTATCCCTCTAACCCTTTTTAAACAACGGTACTACATTTGCTATCCTCCAGTCCTCTGGGACCTCACCTGTGTCCAAAGAAGAGACAATAATGCTGGCATGACAAGGGCATGTGTCTTGTTTGCCCGAGGACAGATATGCTGAGGGGGGGAGCATGGACAATTAGGAAAAAGGGGCAGACCAAGGGCACAACATCCTCGTATAACTGCTTACGAGCAAAGAAAACCATGAACTGGTCCTTGCACGAGGCAATGCAATGGCTGCAGGAGGAAGCACACAACACTGATGAACTGCTGTCACAAGTTGGAGAAAAGAAGACAACTGCTGGAACAGCTGGCAAGAAGCCATCAATTGCAGCAGTGCAGCTCATATAAAAGGTGCCTGTGGCTATGAAAGATATCACATCCATAGCTCCAAGGATCAGCTTACAAGGTTGAGAAAGGTTTATTAACCTCACAAGTTCAGCAAAAATAAATGCAGTCTCAAATGAATTACGAGGCAACGAGGCAGTTGACTGAAATACAGACTCGCAAATTAATATTTCTTGGCCCAAGTAGTACCTTTCGGTTTTGCATAGCATCCTGATTCTTGCCCTAGAAGTAACCTTATGTCAATTGCCTCACACCTTATATATTGTTCTGTTGTATCTGCCAGTTTTACCATTCATTCCATTCATTTTGTCAGATTATTGCTGCAGGGTTTGGAGGCTGTGTCGGTCAAAGCATTCCTCCTGCAGACGATCACACACGATGCTCAGGAACAGCAGAAGTGTGTATGCAAACATCCACATTAACTCCGCATGAACAGGAAGCACTGGCAAGCATGGGATTCAGCTCTGGCCTGGTAGTTGAAGATGGAGGCGTGGGAGTCATTGTGGTTTCACAAATACATATGTTTCAATCTTCTTACTAGCTACCACATTCCTCATCAAAGATCCACAAAGTAGATTTTTTTAAATTAGCAATCCGCTCATTTGGACCTAAATTAGCAATATTTTTACTATTCTCCCCTCCAGGGATTGCAAGCCAGGAATCAGATGATAAGGGTGACAAGGAACAAAAGGGTGAAGCCCAATACCTCTGACAGCACAGAGACTATACACCAATACTATCATTCATTCATCAGATAAGTGACACTCACTAAACGGGGTACAGATACTAAATTCGATAAATTGATACCTGATGAGACACACAGAACCAGGATCAGAGGTTCAGAAGAGGAGCCTGTTGTAGCTTAGCAGAAGGATAAGACTTTTCAATATAGGTTACTTGGACAATGGCAAACCTGTCCAAGCTGTGCTGCTGATGACAGGGACATGGGTGAAAACATATGCTTCCCTGTGTACCAACCACCAAGGCAATTTTAGCTGTAAAAAATGACAGTCTGCAAGTACTCCGATAAACAATCCAGAGTTATTGAATGCAGGATGGAAAGTCTTTGTGAAGTCACGGTATTCATGTTGAAAAGTATGTGTAGCAGCATATCAGAAAGGTAGGAGAGTATTTTGTGAACTCGCTCTAAGATTTTAGAATATTTCTGATTCTGAGACATCTCATGTCCAACTGCTTATGAGTAACTAGAAACATGTTGCCAGTATTAATGGAGCAACTGATATGTCTGCCAAAGAGGCTGTTTTCTCTAATGGCAGTTCTCCACCATTCACTGCAGAACCAGAAAGCAAGTTCATGACAAACATTCAGCAGACTTAAAAGGACCTGAGACAATTATCGTTAATATCACAAGTGACTGAAAGGGCATTGTTGTGATAACATGTGCCATGTTTCAGCATATTCTGGATTTTCAGTCAATACTTTGCACTATTTAAAAAACACAAAAAGCTACAAAAACATAGCTGCTTGAAGATTATCTGACTTCTCTTGTGGATCGAGGGGCAGCACGGTAGCACAGTGGTTAGCACAGTGGCTTCTCAGCCCCAGTGTCTTGGGTTCAATTCTGGCCTCAGGTCACTGTCTTTGTGGGTTCTCTCCAGATGCTCCAGTTTCCTCCCACAGTCCAAAAATGTGCGGGTTAGTGGAATGGCCATGCTAAATTGCTCCTAGTGTTAGGGGATTAGCAGGGTAAATACATGGGGTTACAGTAATAGCGCCTGGGTGGGATTGTGGTCAGTGCAGACTCAATGGGCCAAATGGCCTCCTTCTGCATTGTAAGGATTCTATGAAAATTCCTCTATCCCAAGAGAAAACAAAATAAACTTTCCAGATTGATGTTGACTCAATGCCTTTTCCTGAAATTAATTCAAAAGAGGGATTTCAAAATGAATGGATCATTCAGACACAAACACCAGCTGTCTCAAACTCTCAAGAGGGAGTTTTCCTGGCCCACCCGCCACAGGAATCATAACAGCAGGAGCCAAACCATGCAAACGTTGACCTCGGAGTGGGGGGGGGGGGGGGGGGGGGGGGGGGGGGGGGGGGGGGGGGGGGGGGGGGGGGGGGGTGGGTGGGGGGGGGGGGGGGGGGGGGGGGGGGGGGGGGGGGATTTCCACTTTTGGGTGAGCGCGACCAGAAATCCCACCCCCAAGGTGTGAATGTCATCATTCAGTTCTACAAGTGACTGGGCCACATTCCTTCTTTGGAAAAATTAGTTTAGACTTTTTCACAGGTCACATGGTGAGACAGCCAAGTTAGTTGTCTGCCTTGAAATATTAAGAAGATGTTTTCCAGTCAGAGTCTATCAGTCAGCTAAACAACCAGATGCATGTCAACTGTGCAGTCAAGATATTAAACAGCTATACCTTGAAAGTGGGAGAAGGACTCCATCCAACCTGTCCTTATCTTTAAATTCATAAAAATCTTGCTGCTGGAATTATTTAAATTGGAACAATCATGTGGTGGATAAAAACACACAAACAAAAACACACTGATCATTTTCAGTGAGAAAGCACATAAATTTTGCCTGTGATTATATTAAATGCAATATTTGTATTAAAATATTTTTAAATTAACTGGCTTTAAACTGCTGACTTACTTTAAATAAAAAAACAAACAAAAGCCACATTCCAGTGGCTTGGAATCACAGTCAAAGATGGCTGCACATATATATCAGTGTACCTTCCACATTCCAATACCACTGAAATGGATATAACCTCTCTGAAAAGCAGCACCAGACACACTGACCTTGAAGGAGGATGAATGGGCCATCCCAATCCCCATTAGCAAAGAATCACTTGGGTAGTCAACTGGGTGAAGACAAACCATTAGAAATAATCACTTGGGCTCAGTGAAGAATTTCCAGCCATGACCTAATCAAGTTATAACTGGGATCCACTAGTCATGACTATATTTAGATCATTGGGGAATTGGTGTGAGAAGGACATGTGACAAGCCAAACTTTTATGTGTGTTGTATGTACCTGCAGAAGCAACTGAGATTTTGAAGGAACAAGAAACTGAGTTTCTGTTTCTCTCTCACTCCATCTAACTTGTAAGTCTGCTGAACCTAAGTATCCAGATGTCACAGACAGAGATTTTAAAAGAACAAAACTAAATTTTTTACCTGCAATTTTAAACGATCCCTATGCCAAGAACAGCAGGGACACTACCACGTGTGTGTGTGCGCGTGCGTGTGCGTGACTGAAGAGTCTGATGGTATAAATTGAAACTACCTTTTATTTCACAAAAATAATCTGTCCAATAGTGTATTTTTTAGTCACAGCACATGAACAGTTAAACACTCATGGATTTGGCAAATATATCACTTTATCATAAAAACAGTTGCAGTCAAATGAGGAGAGGGCAAATTGGGGAATCATTCAGTCGTTCCTCTCTTGCTTCAAATAGCATGAAATTGAATCCATGCTTTCTTTCAAGCTTTCCAATTAACCAAATATTTTGTTGCCAGTGGTTACCAGCATTTGGCTGGAGCTGTCAAAGTCCATCTGAGTCTTCTGCAAAAACATTTGTACATCCTCACCCTCCAGCATGCTGACTCTTTGCTTATCCCCACTTGGTTACAGACCACTTATGCCCTGGTTCCACCATGTAGACTATTAAAAATTAATCTGGTGGATTTGGGTTTTGCTGGCAAGGATATCATTTATTGTCCATCCCTAGTTTCCCTTCAGAAGGTAGTGCTGAGCTGCCTCCTTGAACCACGGCAGTACCTGAGGTGTAGGTACACCCACAGTGCTGATAGGAAAGAATTCCAACATTTTGACCCAGTGACAGTGAAGGAATAGCGATACATTTCCAAGTCCAGGCAGTGGTGTCCCCAGGTATTTGCTTCTCTTGTCCTTCTAGATGGTAGTGGTCATGGATTTGGCAGAGCTGCGTAAGGAGCCTTTGTGAATTCCTGCAGCGCATCTTATAGGTTGTGTATCTTGCTGCCACTGTTCATCGGTGCTAGATGGATTGGTTAAATGTTTGTGGAAGGGATAGCGATCAAGTGGCTGCTTTATTCTAAATGGCATTAGTTTCTTGAGTGTTGCTGGAGCTGCACCCATCCAGGCAAGTGGAGAAAATTCCATTATGCTCATGATTTGTGCCTTGTAGATAGTGTACAGGCTTTGGGGGAGAAGGAGGGGGGAGGGTGCAGTGGGAGGAGTGAGTTCAAGAGGTGAACTACTTGCTGCGGGATTGCTAGCCTTTGACCTGCTCTGATAGCCACAGTATTTATATGGCTAGCCCAGTTCAGTCTTTGGTCAATGGTAACCCCAAGATGTTGATCGTGGAAAATTCAGCAATAGTAACATCATTGAATGTCAAAGGGCGATGGTTAAATATGGTTATTGCCTTCCACTTGTATGCTGCAAATGTTACTTGCTACCTATCAGCCCAGGGCGTATCTGGAACACAAATCTTCAGGACTATTGCTGGAATATTGTTAAGGTCCACAGCTTTGATGGTATCCAGTGCCTTCAGCAATTTTGGCTTGGAATTGGAAAATTGTTTCCTGCCACAGCCCTTGCACAGACTGGACCTGTTTCTTATATTGTTCAGACCTGTTCAAATCATTATCTGGAGGAGAAAGGCAGACTCAGTTACTGACTGAAAAATCCAATCTGCTAAGAGTGGATGGAGCCTGTTGAAAATTCAGGTACACCTAATCAAGACTCTCCTACAGCTCCGACACCACCAGGCATCATTGAGGAAGTCCAACACCTCACCACCATCTGTTCAAATACAAAGACAACCGCTAGTTTCTGGTCAGTGCCGATTAAATTGACCACCAATGATGTCAATGGGAAGATGAAAACGCCAGAGGTTTATACCAGTGAGAAGACAAAGAAGATGCCAGAGGTTCACAGTCAACTGTTCCAAAAATGACAACCAGACTGTCTGATTTATTAATTATTATTTATTATCGTTACTACCAGAAAGATATGCAGGCTTTGGAGACACTACAGGAAAGAGTTACCAGGATGTTTTCTGGTATGGAGAGCATTAGCTGTGAAGAGAGGTTGGAGAAACTTAGTTTGTTCTCACTGGAACGACGGAGGTAGAGGGGCAACTTGATAGAAGTCCACAAGATTATGGGGGGCATGGACAAAGTGGACAATCAGAAGCTTTTTCCCAGGGTGGAAGAATCAATTATTAGGGGGCATAGGTTTAAGGTGCAAGAGGCAAGGTTTAAAGGAGATGTACGAGGCAAGTTTTTTTTACATGGAGGGTCGTGATGCCTGGAACCTACTGCCAGGGGAAGTAGTGGAAGCAGAGACAATAGTGGCTCCTAAGGAGCATCTTGACAAATAGATGACTAGGATGGGAATAGAGGGATATGGTCCCCAGAAGGATAAGGGGTTTTAATTCAGGTGGGCAGCATGGTCAGTGCAGGCTTGGAGAACTGAAGAACTTGTGCACATGCTGCAATTTTCTTTGTTCTTTGTTCTTTGTTCTTTGTTCTTTGTTCTTTGACTGACTCATTGACTAATGTTCATGTTGGACCTGTGTTAGTGATATTTAAATTAAGAGAAGAGGAAATGTTATGTATTTGATCCTCTTGGCTCATTGTAGAACCCTGCTATAACAACGCTTGTAAACGGACATAATAAGATGTAGAGTGGGAAACTGAAGAGAAGTAGCTATGGAAGAGTTCACACACCACAGATAATGATTTTGTTCGTTTTTAATTCAGAGGTTCCAAGATTCGTAACTCCAAATACATAACACGGAGAGCAATGATGCCAACAGAGCAGGTTTCGTATTCCTAGCTGCCAGCACGGATACTGACATTAAACACAATTTGGAGGACAGTATAGAGACAGTGCAATGGGAGGAAATTGTGCAGTGGTATTATTTCTGGACTGGTAATTCAGAGATACAGGATCCTGGGAATCTTGGTTCTACTCCCACCACTGCAGATGGTGAAATTAAAAAAACATCTGGAGCTAAAAGTCTAACGAGGACCATGAAACTATTGTTAATTGTCTTAAAAACCAAGCTGAACCAGAAGACTATGCCTTCAAATATTTTTCTTGGCTTCTTTTTTCAATTTGACCGCAACATCCTTTATGTTCCTTAATTCTCCATCAAAAACAATAATGTGTAGCCTGGTAGCTCAGTGGTTAGCACGGTTGCTTTACAGTGCCAGAGACCTGGGTTTAATTCCCCGCTCGAACCACAGTCCATGCGGACTCTGCACGTTCTTCCTGTGTCTGCATGGGTTTCTTCCAGGTGGTCCAGTTTCCTCCCAAAGATGTGTGGGTTAGGTGGACTGCCCATGCTAAATTGACACTTAGTGTCAGGGGGACTAGCTAGGGTAAATTTACGGTGTTATAGGGATAGGGCCTAGGTGGGACTGTGGTTGGTGCAGACTCGATGGGCCAAATGTCCTCCTTCTCCTCTGTATGGTTTTAAGATATTAAGAGTTTTTAAAGACTTTTTTGAAGCCTGATTCTCCATTGGTCATCATGTTGACTTCAGCCCAGTTCAATCAAATCTTCTCCAGTCATATATGACCCATCAATGCCAGAAAGTTTCTCTTCACTAAGTGTGGAGGCAAATGTGCTGTTTGGCTATTGAGTTGCCTCCAACATGGCTCTTCAAAGGAACCACTTCTCCTGTGTACATCTTCAATGCTATTCTTGGTGTGTCTTGGTGGGAATGTGTCAGAGACTTCTTTTCCACTCTCAACTTCCATTCTCACTGGCTGTCTTTCCAGCAGTGGAGTGACCCAATAGTACCGGCAATGCTTAGCACATGTAGCAATAGCTCCTCCTCAGACAGTGTGTCTCTTCACTCATTTTGACCCTGTTGTATAGCATGAATATTTCTCCATTTGTTTTATTTAAATGCCATTTTGGCTTGTTTCTGTTTTATTTTCTACAACTTAGAAATTCCATATTTTTACATTAGCATTAAACAGCAGAATACCCTGGATTTACACCCCACTAACATGTATGGGACCTAACAACTGTGGCCGTCGGTTCAGCAGAGTACACAAATCTAATCGTTAGGCTTCCTTTGCAGCCAGTTCCATAGAAATAGTGATTTCAATGGCCCTCTACAGAGAGTGATTACTCTCAATTAACAAACATTTTTATGTTGCTTTGCTGCACAGATCACAAACAAGTCTGTTATGAATGCTGTCATTAAGCGTATCTCTAAATTCATAATATTCTGCAAGTCTTTTAAGCCCTGCAACAAATTATGCAATTGACTTCCGTTTCTCTTAGTTTCTTTTATAGAATCTAAAGTATTCTGCAATCACTTGGGGTTTAGGCAAAGAATGTTCTTGCAAAATTTTCACAATCTGCTTGCATGTTTTTGTGTCTGGTTTAACTTGTTGCACTAGAGTTGATTAAAGCTTTTCCTCCCATCACATCAAAGGGAGTGGGCACTAGTCAGTGCCCAATGAGTCAGTTGGTGACCAGGGGATTTTCATAGTAACTTTGTTAATATAAGCCTACCTGTGAGACTAATAAATAAATTTACACTTACTAATGCTGCTCTCCTGTATGCACAACCCCATTTACATCAGCTATATTAGTTTTCTGATATAAACAAGACACTAATTTGAGCTTCAGTCTGTCTTTTGTTACAGCCAGCTTTATAATTTGTCTGCAAAGTATCTTTTACTAATGTCCACACTAGCCTGTTTGTTCTGTGATGTGTACACATGAAAAATATTCTTTTTCCAACTTTTGCACACTAAAACTTACTTTTTAAATGTTTCAGCAAATGCACGGCCACAGTCCTCATCGCCAGTTTTTGTACGTATTAAAGGCAAAGACCACTAGTTAGCTAACAAACTGGTTTGTTCCTATACGTAGCTATATATAAAGTGCTATAATCAACGTGTTTACCCTCAGTTCCAGGATCAACCTCACTGCAAAAGCCAGCACTCTGCCCCCGATTCCTGCGTTTGTTTCCCCAGTAGATGATTAGAACATAGAACATAGAACACCACAGCACAAACAGGCCCTTCGGCCCACAAGTTGTGCCGAACACATCAAAACCTACCCAGCCATAGACCTATCTATAACCCCCAATCCCATTGGATCCCATATACTCATCCAGAAGTCTTTTAAAAGACCCCAGCGAGTTCGCCTCGACCACCACCGACGGCAGCCGATTCCATTCACTCACCACCCTCTGAGTGAAAAACTTTCCCCTAGCATCCCCTCTGTACTTGCTTCCCTGCACCTTAAATCTGTGCCCTCTCGTCGCGACCATTTCAGCCCTGGGAAATAGTCTCTGAGAGTCCACCCTATCTATTCCTCTCAACATCTTGTAAACCTCTATCAGGTCGCCTCTCAACCTTCGTCTCTCCAGGGAGAACAGTCCCAGCTCCCTCAACCTGTCTTCATAAGGCATGCCTCCCAATCCAGGCAACATCCTCGTAAATCTCCTCTGCACCCTTTCAATAGCTTCCACGTCCTTCCTATAGTGAGGCGACCAGAACTGCGCACAGTACTCCAAGTGTGGTCTGACAAGGGTCCTATAAAGCTGCAGCATTACCTCCTGACTCCTGAACTCAATCCCTCGATGAATGAAGGCCAGTACACCGTAAGCTTTCTTAACCACATCCTCCACCTGGGAGGCCGATTTGAGAGTCTTATGGACCCGGACCCCAAGATCCCTCTGCTCTTCCACACAGCTAAGACTCCTACCTTTGATAGTGTACTCATTCATCCCGTTGGATCTGCCAAAATGGACCACAACACATTTATCCGCGTTGAAGTCCATCTGCCACTTCTCCGCCCAGTCTTGCATCCTGTCGATGTCATGCTGCAACTTTCTGACATCCCTCCAGACCATCCACAACACCACCGACCTTCGTGTCATCGGCGAACTTACTCACCCATCCCTCCACTTCCTCATCCAGGTCATTTATGAAAATGACAAACAGCAAGGGTCCTAGAACAGATCCCTGGGGCACTCCACTGGTGACCGACCTCCATGCAGAAAAAGAGCCATCCACAACCACCCTCTGCCTTCTGCAGGCAAGCCAGTTCTGGATCCACAAGGCCAAAGCCCCTTGGATCCCATGGCCTCTCACCTTCTCAAGAAGTCTTGCATGTGGGACCTTGTCAAATGCCTTGCTGAAGTCCATGTACACCACGTCCACTGCTCTTCCTTCGTCAATGTGTTCAGTCACATTTTCGAAGAACTCAATTAAGCTCGTAAGGCATGACCTGCCTTTTACAAAACCATGCTGACTATTTCTAATCAACCTAAACTTCTCCAAATGCTCGTAAATCTTGTCCCTCAGAAGCCTCTCCATCAGCTTACCAACCACTGAGGTCAGACTCACCGGTCGGTAATTTCCAGGACTATCCCTGTTCCCTTTCTTGAAAATAAGGACCACATCCGAAATCCTCCAATCCTCCGGAACCTCTCCCGTCTCCATCGACGATGCAAAGATCATCGCCAGGGGCTCTGCAATGACATCCCTCACCTCCCACAATAACCTGGGGTACATCCCATCTGGTCCCGGAGACTTGTCTATCTTGATAGCATTTAAAAGTTCTAACACATCTGCTTCCTTAATATCTACATACTCAATCTTTTCAGTCTGCCGCAAACTTGTAGTGCATCCTCCCAGATCACTTTCCACCGTGAATACTGAGGCAAAGTACTCATTAAGCACCTCTGCCATTCCGGTTCCATACAGACTTTTCCCCCTTCACCTTTTATAGGTCCTATCCCTTCTCTTCTCAATGAAGGTCCTATCTCTTCTCTTCCTTTTATAGGTCCTATCCCCTCAGCGAAGATTAGGTCACATCGCTGCGCCAATGCACACCCCTTAAAGTGGCTAGCTACTACAATGACATAACACTTGGAAAGTGGAATTAAAGGAACGGAGTCATTATTTGTGGTATGTGATCTCTTCCATAGCAGCTTTTTCTCTCTCGGCATCCCGCTTTACGTCTTCTGACATCATTTCCATTTACTTACATTGCTACAGCAGGATTCCACAATGAACCAATAGGAAGAAATACAAATATGTAACACTTCTATTGATGTTTCCCCGCTGTCTAGTCAGGTTGCATCTCTTGGATAACTTAAAGAAAATGCACAAGCAAAATGAATTGCATAATGCTTATTTAAGGGCAGAATCGTTGAATCCTACAATGCAGAAGGATACCATTCAACCCACCAAGTGTACATTGACCACAATCCCCCCCAAAGCCTATCCCCATAAGCCCATACATTTACCCAACCTGGTACCCCTGACATTAAGAGGCAATTTAGCTAACAGTAATTTGTGTGGCAGGTAAAAGACAGGCCTGAAAACTAACCTGGCAGAATGCCATTTATGTGACAAGATGGACCACGTCCAAGATATGTGTTGTAGCAAGAAGTCTGTATAGAATACACACAAAGGGAAGCCTTTGAAAGGTGGCAAGATTCAAGAAATGGATGACATCCGTGATATTGAGATATCTTTCTCTGGAGAGATCCAGGAACCGATCCAGAAAGCTACCAGATTGCTGATATCCCAGTAGATGCACTTTATGTTACACACAGGTGCAGCAGTTTCAGTTCCTCCTGATGCTGAATCATAATGAAAGAAAAACCTTCTTTAGATATCATGTAATAAGCTATACTGTCAGGAGGAATAGGACTGAAGGTTATGGAAGAATTGATGCATCCCTCCAAAAATTGTGAAAAAAAAATCACAGAAACTTTGTATATTATTCAGAATCAGAGTTGCTTGCTTTTGAACAGGAAGATCCTGTATTGACTTGCATCCGAATTACAGAGTAGAGGAACTGGAAAACCAAGAAGATCAGCACAAAAACTTCAGAGTTAACTTGCCACAATTGTTTGCAGGACTAGGAAATCTGAAGACAGTATACCACATAACTCTATGTCCAGAAACACAGCCCAATGTGTAGGTTTAAACCAAGAAAAGTTCCTCATCTTACTTAGAGTAAATAAAGAAACTGACTCTATTCTCTATGAGGACTCTATGAGAGATTGAGGAAAAACATTTTCATAGAAATCATAGAACCCTACAGTGCAGAAAGAGGTCCTTCAGCCCATCAAGTCTACACCAACCACAATTCCAAGCAGGCCCTACCCTCCTATCCCTACATAGTCTACCTATTAATACATCTAACCTAAGCATCTCAGGACACTAAGGAGCAATTTTAACACGGCCAATCAACCTAACCCACACATCTTTGGACTGTGGGAGGAAACGGGAGCACCTGGAGGAAACCCACGCAGACACAAGAAGAATGTGCAAACTCCAGACAGATAGTGACCCAAGCTGGGAATTGAATCCAGGTCCCTGGAGCTATGAAGCAGCAGTGCTAACCACTGTGCTACTGTGCCACCCCAAAGGATGGTGGGAATCTGGAATTCATTGCCTGAAACTGTAGTAGAGGCAGGAAAACTCATAAAATTTAAGAAGCGTTTAGATGAGCATGTGAAACGTCATAGCATACAAGGCCAAGTGCTGAAAAATGGGATTAGAATAGGTAGATGATTGATGGCTGGCACAGATATGATGGGCTTAAAGGGCCTGGTTCTGTGCTATATGAGATATTCAGTGATAGAGAAAGAAGCACTAGGTGCTGCATGGACTTGTGAGAAATTCACAGATTATGTTCTTGATCTGTGCTTCAAGATAGCGACAAACTAGAAGCCTTTAGTGGCACTTAAATTCTAAGGATTTAGCAAAAATGTCTCCACAAGTATAACAATTCAACCCGAGGTTGGTGAACTTTGACAAGAAGACAAAATATGTCATGGGAAAGGGGTAGAATAAGTAGATGCATTTTCCTTGCTTTTGCAAGACCTACACAAGCCTTTGATGCATCAATATATGTAAAGAATCACCACATTTGTTTTAAGGAGCTGTTCATATTGCTGTAAGTAAGGCTGTTTAACAAAATTATAAAACAGCCTTATATGGAGTAGAAGTGGGCCCCTGACAGGGTAGTCAAGACATCTGGGTAATTTTAAACAGTGGCCTGTCCAGTTTCTACCATGTGGTAAGGTTAAAATTACCACTTTTGAGACTGAGGTAACTGTAGAGAATAAGAGTCTAATGATAATTATACATAAGTATGTTTCTCTGCTGCACGGTCGAGGAGGGAAAAGATAAGGTAAATTACACCAACTGCAACTCGACTAACAATAACTCAGCAACTGAATGATACCAGAAATGCACAGAAATCTGATGAAAAACATGCTCAGTTTTGTGTCAAGTGGCTGTGCTTTCTCCTCCCAGTGTTACTAAATCTGACCTGAGGTGAAATCTCTTTTGCTGTTGTTTAGTATCAGATAAACTTCTGTTTGGTGCTGGGCCTGATGACATGACTAGTGGTTGTCTGAAAGAAACACAGTTAGGTGTGCATCAGCTATAACTATTTCAGTGACAAATTCACCACTTTTCACCATTTGCTATGAGTTCTGGTGAGGGTGGTTAATTTTGCAATAGAACATAGAACATAGAACACTACAGCACAAACAGGCCCTTCGTTCCACAAGTTGTGCCGAACACATCAAAACCTACCCAGCCATAGACCTATCTATAACCCCCAAACCCATTGGATCCCATATACTCATCCAGAAGTCTTTTAAAAGACCCCAGCGAGTTCGCCTCAACCACCACCGACAGCAGCCGATTCCATTCACTCACCACCCTCTGAGTGAAAAACTTTCCCCTAGCATCCCCTCTGTACTTGCTTCCCTGCACCTTAAATCTGTGCCCTCTCGTCGCGACCATTTCAGCCCTGGGAAATAGTCTCTGAGAGTCCACCCTATCTAATCCTCTCAACATCTTGTAAACCTCTATCAGGTCGCCTCTCAACCTTCGTCTCTCCAGGGAGAACAGTCCCAGCTCCCTCAACCTGTCTTCATAAGGCATGCCTCCCAATCCAGGCAACATCCTTGTGAATCTCCTCTGCACCCTTTCAATAGTTTCCACGTCCTTCCTATAGTGAGGCGACCAGAACTGCGCACAGTACTCCAAGTGTGGTCTGACAATAACTACACTGTCAGCTGAGAGTTCTTGTTTGCCCAACTTTTGGTAATTCAGGTGATGTTGTGGCTAAAGATGCACAATTTCCATTTGTGAATTTTCCATTCATTTAAACTAACTGAGGATTGGTGGTGATGTAATCAAACCATACTCTACATACGTCAAGAAGCACCACGCCAGTTTAAAGTAGCTTTTGGTAATAAGTGGCTGAGAACAGGTTAAAACATTAAACAGTGGAATGAATGTGTGGGCCCCTGACATCCGGGTGATTTTAAGTGCTGGTCTGCCCAATTTCTGCCAGGTAGATAGAGTTGAAATGGCCACTTTAGAGACTGAGGTAAGCTGAGAGAATGAAAATGAAATGATAATTATAACTAAGGCTCATTCTGGATTGGAGTTGAGTAGAAATAGGGTGAGATAAATTATATGTTTGGGCTTTGGCATGCTTGGCACTTCATTTTTGCATAAAAAGCATAAAGAAAGGAAAATATTACGAATAAGGGGGTTGTTCTGTTGGGAAATATTTTTAACAATGATAAATTGAAGTGTATGACAAGGCCTTTACCGGATCTGTATAATAAGGGGTGGTGAGTAACGCAGTGTGTGTGTCCCTTAATTTAGAGGTTAATTTAGAATTGGGGTTGAGCGATTGGATTTCCGGGAGTTTAACTCAAACCTGAAACTGGAATTCATCTAAATATATACCCTTGCAGCAAGTGAGGCATCTGTCTCCACTCAGGCAGAGGAGAGAAGCTGTCAAATTCAGATCCCATGTGCAATTTGTACTAATATTATTTTTGGCCTATTGCTTGTATGTGTGCCTGCAATTGTTTTTTCACTTGAGCTAATATTTTAACCCCCTTCACAAATGGACAGCAACATTTGGAGAAAGATTCAAACTTCTGCTGGATTCATTTCATCTAATATGTGTGGGACGAATTAGAGAAGTTCACCAGATTCACTTTATAAAAACCTGGATTGAGGCACGGGGAGGGGGACAGGGGGATGATGTATGTGGATCATGATAGAATCGGAAAAGAGTCTTCGGAATGAACTGAAGAAGAATAGGTTCGAGAATTTTCCGTTTCGTGAGTCTTACAGTAAAAAACAATGAATTCCTGTCAGCGTTTTCTTGGATAGCATATTTGATTTCAGGAACCAAATCTGTTGGCAATTTTCTGGTATGAACAGAATGTCCAACCACTCCACGTTAGAACATGTTAGAGCTATAACGCATTTTCTCCCATCCACTGGGGCTCTAATGCATTGTATCACCATGCTTCACAGCAAATGGACCTTCTTGTCAATTTGAATAAATTCTAAGTCATCCAACTTGCACCTTTCCTGTTAAATTTAATAAACTTCAAACAGAAACATCAAGATTTTCTGCTGTCTACTTTTGATTTAAAGTGTTGTAGCAAAATGGTTTTTGAAGGCTGCATTATTTGTCCATCTTATTTAAAAATGTTTGACTGATAAGCCAACCAGGAGGTGAGACTGTTTACTGAAATTCTTTCCATGATAGTTAGTCTATCAACATTGCAAATGGCTGTCTTCTTTTTAATTGGTATCTTTCAGTGCTTTATTTCCAATCAATCAAAAAAAATTCAAATTAATTGATGTTTTGATGAAATATAGTTAAAGAAAGAATGGAATGTACAATAATATTACAATGCAAAAGTTCTAACAATCTTACTCCTCTGAAGAAAATGCCATGGTACAAAATTCAACTTTTATAACATTTGTGGCTTCAGGATAATGGGAGATTAAAATTTTCAGGAAGGATAAAGAGGTCCAAATCTCTATTTTCATTCATTCATGGGACATGAGTGTCATTGGCTGGCCAGCACTTATTGCCTATCCCTAGTTGCCTGAGGGTAGCTGAGATTCAAAGCCATTGTATGGCCCTGGAGTCACAGGTAGGCCAGACTAGGTAAGGAGGGTAGATTTCCTTTCCTAATGAACCTTAGTGAACTAGGTGGGTTTTTCTTAGTTCCAGATATTTTTTATTGAATTCAAATTTCCACGAGCCGTCATGGCAGGATTCGAACCTGGGCCTCCAGAAGATTAGCTGAGTTTCTGGAATAATAGTCAAGCAACACTAGACCACTTTTATTGCAGTCATGTTGTTGAGGGCAATAAAATGTGTGCTCCATGCATATGTCAGAATTTAAAGTGGATAGATTATGATGTTAGTCAGTATCAAATGCTGATTTAACACCCAATCTACCATTCAGGCCTTACCTCTCTAGTAAATGTCCTTTCTTAAAAATGCACAGCTAACCATGCATTTTGTATCACCATTCACAACGTAGGTTAGGTGCTTTTGATGAGCTACTCGCTGCTGCAGTGTTAATACACACACTTGTGTTATTGTAAGGAAGTGGTTAAGTGTAAAGAGAATGGTGCTGGAGTTGTACACTTCTGAGTGACCTCTGTGCCCACCACTTGATTCCAGCCATGGGAACTTAACCAGCTCTTGTTGTGCCGAAACCACTAGTATCGGCTTGTGCTGCAACATTGTGCAAGTGAAGCAGAGGCAGCAGGAAAAACAAGTGACTTGCAGAGGATGGGGGCTCTCAGCAGAGAGCCTTATCCAATTAGTGTTTTCAGGCAGCACTTTTCCCAACTGCACCTAAGCTAGGAATAGCAGGTTCGGTGGTTGTACTTCATCAAGGAGATGGTCACAGAATTATGCCGCCTCTCAGAGCCAGACCTGCAGCCTCAGAGCAGGGTGAGGATGGAACTGCCAATGACCATCAAGTTGACTGAGGTCCTGAGGTTTTAGCCAGATCCTTCCAAGCTGAAGCAGATGATAATGCCAACAAATCGCAATTCATGGTCCAGTACCACATCTAGCAACTCACACAGCTTTCTACGTGGAGAATTTCTACAATTATCTTCTCACTAAGCAGGAGGTGCAGAAATGTGGCTTTGCAGGAGTAGCAGCTTTCCCAATGATAATTCAGAAAGGTTTTGTGGATGAGAGGGAAGTGGGAAGTGAGAAGCTGGGTTAAGTAGGAACATAATGTTATTCTCTATGATTTCCACCTTACTGCTGCAAGAGTCATGGACACACGATTGATTTTCAGCAATCTCGGTGCTTACAACAGTGCTGATCCCTACCAGTAAGATGCTTCTACCTGTGGTTTTAGGCCACCTTGTCCTCCAAGAGAAAGGATTGTGTGCCACTGAGTGTGGTGCAAAGTGTTTGGGTGTTATGACTGTCATACTTCAGTAACTGGCAGCATGTGCAACCTGTGAGATGTGAGTGAGGCTTGCAGCAGTGTTAAGTGGGTAAGACTGAGGTAAGGCTAAGGATGTTAGGTCTGAGCTATCCTCATTAATAAATGAATGCTGGGATTATGGTGAATGGAACAGAGTATGAGTTTAGTGGATTATCTGTAAAGATATGGGACTTTGACCAATTGTATAAAGTTATTATTAACTCCAGGTCTTAGGGCTATAATGTTGGCATTGACTGTGATGGCTATCAGCACTCCTACCTGCCTGGAGGGTTTCTTACTGCATGAGAGATGTGACCCCTCTCTTCCTGTCCACATCCTGTACTGCATTGGAGAGTTACATTTAAACTGTGTTGGGAACAAAGCTTGTTTTGATAAAAGGATCCTAATTTGTCAATGGAATTATTCGTGAGGTGAAGCATCCTTTTCTCACATCTATGCCAAAATAGAAAGATTGTTGGGGTCCAGCCTGGCTTCACAAACTACCTTGGGTTTGGGTCCAGCATCCTAACGCAATGTACTAATTCAGTTCCCTGGTCTCCATTGAATGTTTCCCTCATTTTCCCTCACAAAAACAACTTTTTGTAATTCATCCTACCATCATTTCACTGCACTGTTTTTATCCACATAAAGACTTGTTATTTTATAATTGCAGCAGACAGATACAAATATAAATCTTAACTCTCTGAAATAGAACAAATTGTCACCAAGCCATAAAAGGTTACCGCAAATACTAGTCAACATATTTTCACACAAAATTTGTTTATTGTAGAATTCACATTAAATTGGTCTTTCATAATTTAACAGTGAAGTACTATCTCTTGGGTTTGGTATTCATTGGGCCTGATTTTACCATTTTCATCCTAAGTGCTGAATCTGGGTGTAATTCAGATCTGACTTGGAAATGTGCTTTCAGGCGCCCACTGTCCCCCCACCCCACCCCCATATGCACTTACCCTGAAAAAAAACTCACACGCCTGAATCACATTGTGGGCGGGGCTTAGCACACCAATCGGAGCTCTGAACTGTGCATGTGCAGTTCGAAAAAAAATTGAAAAAGCGTGCCTGTGTCAGATTGCTCCCAGGAGCAAAAAGTGGAGAAAGTGTCCTGGGACTGAAAAGAAGAAGCAATGGCCCCATAGTTATCACTGTTCACCTTATCCAACTCCCGCCCCTCTGTTACCCAGACCTATCGCGAGCCTTTGCCCCATTCCCTTCCACCAATCGTCCGCAGAGTGGCAGTGGACCCCCAAAGTTTATCTGACACTCCTCCTCCTCCCTGCCCTCCCCCCACCAGACAATGATCAGGCCTCCCTCCTTCCACCAGCCCCCTCACCAGAGAATAGTCTGACCTCCTCATTTCCCCACCACACCCCTCCTCCCCACACTCCTCCTCCTCCTCCACCCCCCCCCCACCACCACCAATCTAAATCAGAGAGATGTTGGAAGCTGTGAGCTCACCTCTTCAGCAGCTGGAGCGCCCGAAACAGACTTTTATTGAGCAGGTTCACTTCGGCATGATTCTGGATTGGCGAACACGGTGGTAAAGGGGGAAATGCTGGGCAGACAGTTCACTAATTCATTTGAAATGCATGCAAATACATTTAAATCGCCATTGCACCCGTTCTGGGGGCGAATCGGATCGCGGCCATTCCCGGGTGATAGTAAAGTAGCCATCTGCACAGACGCAGGTGCGAATCATGTTAATGGCCTCACACCCAACTTTACCATGTTTTTTGGGCCCAAAAACAGAAGGGACGCAATGGTAAAATAGGGGCCTTTGTGGCTTTTCACATCATCAGCACACTCAAATTAAGAACAAGAGGAACCGTTTAGTTCCTGTTCTTGTAAGATTATTCCTCCACCAACCTGAAATACTATTCACCTGTACCTGCTGCAGAAATTAAAATTCCCACCTACGAGCCAGTGATCTACAACTCTAATGCAGATGAAGCAGATATCATCAATAAAAGAAAGGCTTTTAGAGCAGAACACTAAAAATTAAAGTTCAAAGGAGAAGTGCAAACATTACCAGGATAAATAGTACTTATATCATTTGTCATTATAATAAAGAAGTCAATATAAATTTGCATTTGGCCAATGGCACTCTTGCCCTTCATTGATTATATGCTAAAATTATGTCTTGACAATAAACGCATACAATTAGTCTGCTTTTTATCTAAAATGTCAACTGACTACAATGAAAATGCTTCTTTATATCACACAAATAAATAACTAGGTAGAAAATATTTCCTGGAGTCAATTATGCAACCTCCACAATAGAGACAGCTCAGTTAATGGCTGTCAGGGTAACCAAAACCTTGAACGTCCATGCCACCGCACCTTTTAAAAAACAACACAGGGATACACACTTCACAACAATCTGTTCACCATCGCTTCAAACAAGTGGTTCTGCAGGGCTAATTATTTCATCTATTTTCTCATAGAAAGTAACCAGGAGCATGGGAAAGAATGCATATTGACAGCATATTGACGAATGAGTCCCTACCTGGTACCACAGAATTTAGGAGCAGAAAGGGAGTTTGAGTAATGTGCAGGCAAAAGGCTATACATGCAAAAGCATGCAAATGACCTACTCAAGAGTCATTTAAAACCCATTCATTGAAGAGGACAGGACATTTGACAAATTGTTCATTGAAATTCAAGATATCCCCAAAAGACTTCACTCTTGACTTTTTTCGAAAAGTCAGAAACATGACCGTAAGACAAATATTAACAGGCTTATGCTATCATTAGGATCAAAGTTTAATAGACCATTAGAATGTTGGAACAAATGTTCTGATGTGGGGAGGGAAGCTTGTGTAACATTTCTAAACTGAGATACTGCCTATTATAACTGATGACAGAGGGCAGCATTAAGACCTGGTCTGAGGATATCCCTCCTGAACTTCAGTTCAAGAGAAGAAGTATCTTAAGATGAGGTCATTTGAAGTATATCTTCAACTAAGTGCCTATACTGGCAATGCACAGCCAATTATACAGATGGGTCTAATGAAAGCTTGTCTGCAGCTAGAATTCTCCAGTCCCGCTGCTGTAAATGTAGATTTGGCTAAGCGCCAAATTCTCCATTCCTGCTGGTAGCAGTGGCAGGATGTACAACATCAAAGAATTCTGGCTATAGTGTACCAAAGAACTATCTTCATCTTTACTTTCTGCCATACACCAACAGTGTGTAGTGAGATGGGTCAGACATGGGATCACCCTGAAACTTAGCTCCATTAGCTGTGCCATCATTATTGCCTTGCCACTGTCATTCCTTCAAAGATTTATGTGGCGTAGATCTCTGAGCAACAACTGAGGTCATTACAGCCTTTCTCAGTATAATTCCCCAGCAAGTGGAAACCATCAAGCCACTTCATTAATTTGGTTTATTAGGATTTCTATCACTCAAAGCTCGATTAAAAATAGGCCCACAGTGACTATTGCTAGCACAGTGATTGCAATTTATTTTAGTGGTTAGATGTCACATCATAAATCTGACTAGGGCACTCCTTTCAAAGTGCGGAGTGTGGACTTGATCTTATCAAAAGAGTTCTAAGTGCCAAATGAGCACGAGAACAGGAAAGTTTCAGATCTGTTCTTATTGGTGCACCACAAAAGAAATCTTATGGCACTTAGTGCAAAAAATGATGCACAATCTGATTCCCACCAGTAAGGAAAAGGGGCAGAGTCAATGCCCACCAGAAAGCTGGCTGCTCACACTAGATATCACAACTGTATATGCAAATATCTCTCTGTTCTGTTGTTGATCACCCCCAACTCCAACTCCCCTACCCCCTCCACCCCCAGTTGATCATTCAACCCCAGCCCAGTCAATCACCATCCTTTCCCTCCCACCTCCGGAGCTGGTCAATTGCCTCTCCAGTCAAGCGTTGCCTCAGCCAATCGCCAATTGCAAAATGTGTAACCTCCATCCTGCCCACCTTCCCTAATGCCTCACTCCCAAGATGGCCCCACCCTCTATCCCATCAAGGGATAGCCTCCAACCCCAAGAATTGGAGTCCATCTCTTCAAAGGCAGCCAGTTCCCCCCCAGTCTTTATTAGTTCCCGTCTGTTAACAAAAAAAAGAAACTTGATAAAAGAGAGATCATGTGCAAGCACCCAACTTCAGTGTTTTTTCCTATGAGCATACAGCATGCATTTGTAGGCACTGTGTTTAATGATCCTCACATAAAAGGATAGATGAAAAGTTAGAAGCACATTTCAGTGATAACAATCCAGCACATTGCAGCAAGATAGGTGATGCAAGTACATAAATCAAGAAGTGAAATAAATGCCTGAATGTTCACATGTTGTGTTTCTTAGATATTTATTGTAATACAATATACTGACAGCAAACAATGGCAGGAATTCTCCAATGTCATACACCGCACCACATCTGCCAACAAGAATGGAGAATTTGGCATTCAGTCATATCCGGACTGGACAACCAGTGCAGGGGATGTCAGAGAACTCCGGCCAGTATATTTTTCTCTGAACTATAAAATTTGTTTGCTCTCAGTTCCATTTGATCTAGCAATATGTGAAAGTACGGGTATGTGGGCTGATCTTGCCAAAAGAATTTCCAAAAGAGTGTGAAAACAGAAGAAATTTTCACTTCTTTTGGGCGACTCGAGAATTGAATCTTACCAAAGTCTTGTCAAAGATGGAATCTGCCAGCAGGAAGAATGTAGATCACTTGAAAGCTGACTGATAGCAGCAGAGGGTGCAATTGTACATGCACAGATTTCTGTGCTTTGAGAGGACAGAAATGCATTATTGCCTCTCCTAGTTATAGCCAGCCTGCTGACCTTCATAATCCATCCACATTCACCCCAACTGCAGCGGGACTCCGCAGCCAATTGCCCCCCACTGCTTGCACTAATGGCCAACCCCTCTGAACCGATCACCAACTTCCTCCTCCCCCTCTGCCCGGATTGATTGCCAACTCCGTCTTGACCAATCATATCAATTGTCGCCACCCTGTCAGACTAATCACCAACTCCTCACATCCCCCAGTCACTGTTATAGAGTGGTTATAGTCTGCCACCAAGGTTGCTGTTGCAGAGTGCACAGCAGTGCACCCTTCCCTCCCGACAAATTGCTGTTGCAAAGTGCCAGCAGTCCTCTCCTCTGCCCCCACTCAGCTGCAAAATGCACAGTGGTCCCCACCCCACACAATGGCTCACTCCCAGTCTGACCAAGATGCCAGGGATTTATTGGGCACTGCCAGGATGTTACGCTGGCACTACCAAGGTGCCAAGCTGGCACTGCCCAAGGGAAACTCCCCATCCCTACCCTGATCTCTCAGGAGGGGCTTCAATGGCTTCTGCTTCAACTAGCAAGGCCATTATATCTGGTTCCCATTGATGGGGAACATAAAGATTCCTCACTGGAAAAAATTCTCCACCAGTGAGGCCACAAAAGCAAGTGAGCCTGGACCATTCCATCCCAGGCTCATTAGTTCTATTAAAATAAGATGTAAAATACATTTAAATATTGTAATCAGCCTTGCACCGAAAATGAGCACAAGACTGATCTTGCTGGATATCAGTGCCGATAAGATTGCGAGAGGCAAAAAATCATGATGAAATGTTAAGTTGTTTTAAAGAGGGACTCCACTTGATTCACATTACCATCCTTCCTGCTACAATCAAATGCTCTCAATAAAAGATTATGGCTGGAATTCTCTGACAAAGATGGGGGCTGCACAGTGGCACAGTGGTTAGCACTGCTGCCTCACATCACCAGGGACCTGGGTTCAATTCTGGCCTCGGATCACTGTCTGTGTGGAGTTTTCACATTCTTCCCATGTCTGCATGGGTTTCCTCTGGGTGCTCTTGTTTCCTCCCACACAGTCCAAAGATGTGTAGGTTGGGTGGATTGGCCATGCTAAATTGTCTCCTCGGAGTCAGGGGATTACTAGCGTAAAGATGTGAGGTTATGGGACCAGGAACTGAGTGGGATTGTGTTTGGTGCAGACTTGATGGGTCAAATGGCCTCCTTCTGCACTGTATGATTCAATGGATTCTATGACCTTGCCTGTGATTGGGATTCTGTGTTCCCGCTACAGTGAATGGAGATTTGGCTGAGCGCCAAATTCTCCGTTTTTGCTGACAGTGGGGGTGGGGCATATGACATCGGAGGGTTTCATTCTATATTGGAATATATGCAGGCAATAATTCTTCCAGAATTGCTGATTGGTGAACATCTTAACCTATGGACCCAGCATGTTCCCTGTGCATCAATCTGAGCAGGGAGTATGTGGAAATTATTCAAAGGAACTGACCTCACAGTATGACATGAGTACAGGCTGTCTGTGCACCATGCAAAATGTTTGGCAGCCTCACCGACACTGCAACAGGGCAACATTATCAGCCAGAAATTTCCCATTTGGGAATTCGTTAATTCAAGCCGATTTCATTATTGATCTAAAATTCTGAATCAGCTTAGTTCAGTACATTTGTAAAAATCAAACTTGCCTGTGAGTATGGAATTTTGAACATCATATTGATGGTCTTTTCAGTTACTAAGATGTAATTCTGTCTCAGTAGATAGTTATTCAGATCTTTTCCATCAAGTTATATTTGATTTAACTATTGTGACATTACTGATTCAATCTTTTTTAACAGAATGAAATAATAAAACTAGAAGTTAGTCAGGATGCATTTTATCAGACAGACTAGCACATTCAAATATTGTGTTAGTGAGAATGCATGTCACAAAGTGGAGGGGTGGTGAAGGGAACCCACACTCCATTTAGTTTTGACTCTGCCCATTATCCATGGTTGCTAGAAGAGAAGGACAGTATCATTACAGTGGCAGATGCACAGTGATGTTATTCATACTATGTGAGAAAAAAATAAATAAAGCAATGATTCCAGGAAACTTACATCAGGGTGAATGTCTCTGCTTGGTATACCCTCGATAATAGTTGACCTTTTGGACAGTGAACTGAAGAGAAGCTGTTTTTGTGTTCTGTGCTGATAGATCTGCATGTAGTTTCCTGTCACAATTATTATTCTGGACATGGGAGATGAAATGTGTTTTCCTCATCTCTGCTCTTAATGTATTCTCCACCACATCTATAATATTTGCAATGTCTAGTGTTTTAGCATGCCAGTGTATTTATGCCAATTTGAAGGTGAATTCGCCATGACTTCTTTAGAGGCACTTAAATAAAATCCACCAGATTCAAAAGCAATATTGTCATGGAATATAAAGTTCTCAAACTGCAGATAAAGGCAAATATGTGAAAGCAAATAGGAAAGAATAAAACACAGTACACAATAATTTATGCAGCTTTACGACATTTTACAAGTGCTTTCTGAATCCGAATACATGCTAGCACCAACCGTTGTATTTTCACTGATAAAAATCATTGGTTGCACATACCAAAAATGAAGGAAAAGGATGATTGAAGTGCAAACGCTTTATGTTTTGCAATCTCAGTGTTTATAGAGTACATTGGTGTTGTCTTTATGGCTCATACTGTATCTTGGCCCAGACTACTACTCAGGAGAACACATATTTTCATTTCATTGTTGAAGGCATGAATCTTACAAAGCAAGAAAATTTCCCATTGAACAAACAAAATGCCTTCTGCTGGAGAGAAACTTTTAATACACTTATGTGGGAAGCAGGATTTCGTTGACACCAAGGCTACATTTGACTAAGCGTGGTATCAAGGAGCCCTAGCAAAACTGGAGTCAGTGGCAATCGGGAGAAAACCCTCTACTTGTTGGAGTCAGACCTAATACAAAGGAAGATGGTTGGGATTGTGGAAGGCTGTCTCAGCTCCAGGATATCACTGCTGGAACTCCTCACATTAATGTCCTTTGTTCAACCATCATTAGCTGCTTCATAAATGACTTTCCCTTCCAGTTCAAGATCAGAAGTGGGGACTTTTGCTGACAGTTGCACAACATTCAGTACCATTCATGACTCAGCTACTGAACCAGCCCATGTCCAAATACAACAAGACCCGGACAATTTTCACAAGTATGAAATAACATTTGTGTCACACAAGTACCAGGCAGTAACCACATCCAACAAGAGAGAATCTAATCATTGCCTACACTTCCCACTGCCTCAGCAGAGCAGCCAGCATAATTAAAGATCCCATGCACCCTGGACATTCTCTCTTCCACCTTCTTCCGCCGGGAAAAAGATACAAAAGTGTGAGGTAAAGTACCAACCCACTCAAGAACATCTTCTTCCCTGCTGCCATCAGACTTTTGAATGGACCTATCTTGGTTTGAGTTGATCTTTCTCTGTATCCTAGCTATGACCATAATACTACATTCTATACTCTCTCTCAAAGCATATAGCACACATGAAACAATACTTTTCATTGTATGTTAATAAATGTGAAAATAATAAATCAAATCAAATCAAAATCAAATCATTGGCCCTTTACACTCAATGACATTGCTATCACTGACTCCCCCACTATCAATGGTATGAATATTTCAGCTATAGGAATAGATCAGAGGCTAGGAATCCTGGGGCAAGTAATTCATCTCTCCACTTCTCAAAGCCTGTCCACTATCTACAAGGCACAAGCGGAAGTGTGATGGAATACTCTCCACTTGCCTGAATGAGTGCGGCTCCAACAAAATTCAAGAAGCTTGACACCGTCCAGGACAAAGTAGCTCGCATGACTGGCACCTTTTCTCTTCCTCCATCACTGACAAACAGTGGAAACAGTGTGTACTTTCTGCAAGATGCACTGCAGGAGCTCACTGAGGCATCTTCAACAGCACCTTCCAAACCCATGACTAATATAATAGGAACAAGGGAAGTAGGCACATGGAATTACCACCATCTGGAAGTTTCTCTCCAAGCCATGCACCATCCTGACTTGGAAATATATCACTATTCTTTCACTGTCACTGGATCAAAATCCTGGATACGGAACCCCCCCCCCCCCAACAGCATTGTGGATGTACCTACATCACAGGGACCACAGTGATTTAACTCACCACCAACTTCTTGAGGTCAATTAATTAAATAATATGCTGGCTGAGCCAGAGACACCCACATCCTATAAGTAAGTAAAGAAAAGGCTCCAAATGGAAGCAAAGGATATTATAGCAGCCTGGGGATGAAAGGAGTTGGCATGGTCCGGTATTAAGGATTTTGGAGCACTAGCCCTACCTGCACCATCTTTGGAAACACTGCAGGCGCACATGAACTCACTATGTACACGTAATGACGACATCCCAGAAAATGCAGCTGGAGTAATGGCAGGGTCAGGGGAGTGCCAAGTCTTAGATAAATCACAAGGGGTAGGCTCAGAAAAATCCAGTACTGTAAACATTACCCCTCCTCCCCGCCTCTGGATTTTTGTAGCTTTAAATATGCCTGCTCTATGATGTTAAGCTTTATAAGTAAACTGGTAAGAAATGCACTGATATGAGATTGCTTCAAGATTGAAAATGTAAATGATGAAAGCTGAAGTGGAGAGGGGAGGGAGATGGAAATTGAAAGATTTACTAACTGCTTGTTAATAGCTAGAATGTTCTATTTGAAGTTAGTAGGTTTGGAACATTTGGAGCTTTCCTCATCTGAGTAGTTTTCTCTGATGTGTCGTGTCATTAATCTTTGTAGAGATCGAGCAGTCCAAGTCTCAGCAGACTGTTTTCCCAATTTAAGAGGGGAGGTGGGTTGAGCCAGATAGCCTGGAAACTCAAGCCCAGATTCTAAGGAGTAATTCTACAATTCTGTGGTCCAGTCCAATTTCTGCCCAGTGCTCACTTCGAAAAGCACAAGATTATAAAATTAACCCTCTGGACTCTATGTGAAGGTTCGAATTACCTATCATCTTCTCTTTACTTAGAATTCACTTTTTCATGAACATGCAGTCAAAATGTCTGTTCTTTATTATGAAGTGAATGACCATAAAATGTGGTTGAATCAGTCTTAGTTAAAACACTATTGCTTCATATAAAAACAGAAAATGCTGGGTAAACCCAACAGGTCTAGCAGCATCTGTGGAGAGAGAAACACAGTCAAAATGGTGAGTCTAAATGATCCTTCTACAGAAAGGTTATTTCAATTTTCCAACATTCACAGTATTTTGCTTTTATTTGCGTTACTTAATATCTTCCAGCACCAGTAAAGTGCCAAATGAGCCACATATAGACTTGAAAACATTAGAAGCTCCAACAAACAGTGGTTAGGTAATGCAATTACAGCATTGAGGTCTTCGTTCTAACAACACAACACTTCTCTAAATTGCAATCTGGAAATCATTTAACAATTAAGCTGGCAGTGACTTGGAATTTTTTTATTTTATAAGTTGTTTGTTTAACTGCTTGGTCAGCAAATTTTAATAGACGTGGAACATGTAAAAGACTTCAGTGACTTGGAAGAAAAAGTACACACAACTGATTCGAGCAATTATTTATAATGTTTGTCATGCAAGAGGAATTAACTCTCTGGATGTTTCCTAAGTATGTTTGTACCAAAGTACACATGTATGTAGAGGAAAAACTGAGAAACCTATTCTGCTGCAATTATACTAATGCCATGGGCTACTGCTACATCTATGAAGTATATTAATTCCTGAACTGCAAAACATTAGTATGATTTCCAATGTGATAAATGGAATTTACTTGCCCCCCACCCCCCCCACTCCCGCCCAGGTGAGTTTGAAGGTGGGGAAGAGGTGCCTAATCAGGCAGGAGAGTGCATGGCGGAGACCCCGCTGTCTCTCCGTCTCTGTCCCAATTAAACCTGAGCCCAGAAGGCTCATGGATGGCAGCCTGCCTTACCCATCACAAATTGAAGCCTTTAAGTGGACAATTAATGCTACTTGAGGCCCTCATCTCACAACGGCTGATATTCAACCAGTGGCAGACACCTCAGGAGAAGCCTGAAAAACAATCTTGATGGGGATACTTGTGGGCTTCAGGCGGTCCTTTGTTCAAAGATGGTCAGTGTCTGAACAATGGCCCCAGCATCAAAATGAGAGGTCCCATTCAGAACGACTATCCTCTTGCTGTTGTGTCAAACCCAACCCGTGTCATTCATTTTGCCCTCACTCAGCAGTGACCTTCATCCCTCCTTAGACCTCTGGTGAAGACATTGCTGGCAGCCACTGCTCCACCAGTGAGATCGCCTACAATACATAGCTGCTAACCTCTGATTGGCCAACAGGATGGGGGTGGAGGCGAGATTGCCACATCCAGCGTCCTTCATCCCAGGAAGGTCCATTCCCAACTAGTTAAGTATCTGACTGTCACTTAATTCCAGCAGGCCTTCCGCAAAAGGGATGGTACAGAGATCTCACCAGCCTCTTGCTGCAGGTGAAATCCCTGTCACCTTCATTAGATAAAATCCATGGGTTTCTTAATGTGAAACCACTTGTACATTGAGAAAGAGGAATGCGCAATGAGACCTGGATGTCCTTATACACCAGTCACTGAATATAACCATACTGGTGCAACAAGTGGTAAAGAAGATAAATGATATGTTGGCTTTCATAGAGAACGGATTTGAGTACAGGAGTCAGGATGTCTTACTCCAGTTATACTGGGCATTGGTGAGGCCACGACTGGAATATTGTGTGCAGCTTTGGTCTCCTTATCTGAAGAAGGATGTTCTTACTATAGAGAGAGCGCAGTGAAGGTTTATCAGACTGATTTCTGGGATAGCAATGACATGATGAGACATTGAGTAAGTTAGGATCATATTCGCTGGGGTTCAGAAGAATAAAGAAGGATCTCATAGAAACCTGCAAAATTCCAACAGGACTAAACAGGGTAGATGCAGGAAGGAAGTTTCCTATGCTGGGGATGTCCAGAACCAGGGGTCATAGCCTAAGGATAGGAGATAAATCATTTAGAACAGAGATGAGGAGAAATTTCTTTACCCACAGAGAGTGGTAAATCCTATGGTCTTCACTGCCACAGAAAACATATAAGATCAAAAGATTGTGGCTGGGATTTTCCCAAAAAAATCCTAAGTGTTAAATTCACTTAAAAACTGGAATAAATCACACTGGTTTTTTTTTCAGTGTGAGTTCCAAAATGAATCTCCCACACTCTGTTTACTGCAGAGCGCACTAGCACGAATCACACGAAAAATCCAGGGACAGGGTTTATTCTCACTGGAGAGGCTGGCAGCATAGCACTGAGTGGACCAATGCGTATGCGGCACTGATGCGCAGAAGCCCACCCCCCCCAACAGCTGCTTTGATCTCTTCCTTTTACCCCCGGCAGCCCCAATCCCCCCAGCAGGGTGACGACATCCCCCATCCCGATGATTAGCCCCAGTAGTTGGTCTCCCTCTCTCTGTCACTGCTGAGGCAGTGTTGCAATGGCATCCCCCCCACCTCTCCACACATAAATTGATTGATCACACAGAGGCCTCACCCCCATCTGGCCTTACACCCTTGGGAACTGCCACTTTGTCCCTTGGACAGTGCCAGGGGTCCAGGTGGCACTGCCAGGCTGGCAATACCCAAACGACACCCCTCCTTATCCCCGGATCTCCTGAGGAGCCTTGATAGCTCCTCTTCACTCCAGCAGGTTCGGGCCATCAGTTCCTCACAAGTGGGAAGAGAGTGTAAACCCCACTGGAGTGAAACAATCCTAGCAAGGGGAGAGACACTAGCAGGCCCAGAGACATCAGTCTTCGGCCCACTAATGACGTGGAAATCTTCATTTAAGTAAATTCTACAGCTCTGCGCCGATTTCTGGTATGGAGCTGACGATGCTGGAAATCCGGTGGCTGGAGACTCACAGAGGCCATGGTGAGCCCACAATGTAGTCTCCTCTTGAGTTTCCTGGCCTTCTGCACTGCTTTCGGATGGGAGATTTGCCCCTGTGTGTTTTTAAGAAGCGAAGTCCATAGGATTTACCACTCTCTGTGGGTAAAGAAATTTCTCCTCATCTCAGTTCTAAAAGATTCACCTTCTATCCTTAGACATAGCTCTTGGGGTGAAGGGGATCAATGGATATGGGGGGAAGCTGAGATCAGGCTATTGAGTTAGATGGTCAGACATGATCATAATGAATAGCAGAACAGGCCTGAAAGGCTGAATGACCTACTCCTGCTCCTATTTTCTATGACAAAGTAGGAAGAATGTTCCCAATGGTGGGGTAGTCCAAAACTAAGAGTCACAATCTAAGGATATAGGGGAGACCATTTAAGTCAGAGATGTGGAGCAATTTTTTCATCCAGAGGGTAGGGAGCCTATGGAATTCTTTACATAAAAAGCAGTTGAGGCCAAAACATTGAATGTTTTCAAGAGTTAGATGTGGTTCTTCAGGCTAAAGGAATCAAAGGATATGGGGGAACCAGGAACAGGTTACTGCATTGGATGATCAACCACAATTATAATAAATGGCAAGCAGACTCGAAGGGCCAAATAGCCTATTCCAGCTCCTATTTTCTATGTTTCCATGTTCCTATCTAAGGGGACTTTCAGTGACTTCTCTTCAGGGGAAGCAGCAAACTTGTGTCAATCAACCTATTCTCATAGCAGATGAAAGGTAAGAAAGGTTTATTACCAGTGAGACTCTCACTGGTAGAAACATGGCCTACATCTTAAAGATACTGTAATAATTCTTAATAATTCATGTCAAAACATCAGAAAGTGCTTTCAACTTCATGCTTGTGTTTCTAATTCAAGTTTACGGGAAACTTACATTGCATTATTCAAAATGTAAATATTCATTCGAGAAGGATATGCAATAGCATATAACAATAAATGCATGATAACAGTAAAGCACATAATAGAGTTAACACAGGAAGAGAGCAGCATTAACTTCTGTTGTTGTTTCCAGAAATGTATTAACTGTGCCTGTTTTTATTGATGAAGTTATGCAATTTTCCATATATTTCTGCCATAATATGGTAAGATTCTAACTATTAACATCAGCAGCAAGAGGCATTGTAACATTTACAACATTAATTGCCCTATTAAAGTGAAGAGTTTTCACATTTATATCCTATTAAAATCCTGACAACAGCCACGTGTTCTACTGAAATCTGCTATGCAAGAATTTCCTACTGGGGATTTCAAATGTCTACACTTGAACTATTTACTGGCTGTCTTGCTAGCTAGTGGTGCTGTAATGGGAATTCTAATACTAAATGACTACAATGACATTGCCATCTTATTAAATGATGCTGTCACATCTTTTCCTGAGAAATCATTAATTCTGAGAAATAGAAAAGTTATATTTAGATGCTTTAAAACAGTTATAGCTATACCATTAGCCATCTAAACTTCTCCGCCTCTCCAGTGGCTGCTCCTCCTTTGACAGCAGGCCATATTGGTGCACCATGGGGGTCAAGCTTTCCTACTATCATTCTCTTTGTTATTGCATCTATGCATCTATCATTTTCCTTAGTGAACTGCCTTCAGATGTTACAGGTATTCTTCAATTGAAGATTGGTGCTATTGCAGCTTGATTTAGTGACGGCACTTCTGCCTTAGTTAAAAGGTTTGGAATTAAGGTTCCAAGCAAGGTATTTGAACATTGGGCCATACTTTTGCTATCAAGGCGAGTTAACCCAAGACAGGAAATTGGCAGACCTAGCTCATTTTAAAGGGCCCCATTAGATTCAATCTTTACTTCAGAGGTGTGTGTGTGTGTGTGTGTTGTGTGGGTGTGTGTGTGTGTGTGTGTGTGTGTGTGTGTGTGGTGTGTGTTGTGTGTGTGTGTTGTGTGTGTGTGATGGAGGGTTGTTGAGCCCTCTGACCATAGGGCCCACAGGGACAGCAGATGTAGAGACAAAAAAGAACAAAGAACAGCACAGCACAGGAAACAGGCCCTTCGGCCCTACAAGCCTGTGTCACTCATTTTAACACTCAGTGAGTGCCTTATCCAAGCCTTTTGTTGATCGTCGACGTTTTTGTCTATCTTTAGTGGAACTTCACAATAAAGGGGATGCAAATTTAGGGAATTATATGTGCGCCAGATTAAGGGAGATCCAATTCAGCGACGAGCTGATTAAAAGACACACCTTGGTTCTCTAGGACTTCCTCCCAGTTCTTTAGAAGACTTTAATCTATCTAGTCCTTGTGCTTCACACCCCCATGCACCCATCCTTCTAATTCCATGCCAACCTATGATTTTTTTTCAATTCTGACTGACTACTTAAGCCTGTCTTTTTAATGTTTAAAATGTGGGGCATTTAAAACAATTTCAGTTGATGACACACAAACAGACTTTGGGCAGAATTTTACCAGCACGTCCACCTAAGTTTCGTAAGATCCCACCCAAAGGCCAACAGAGAATGCTGTTCTCTGAGCCTTGCCTCGCCCTGGAATCAGTGGGGGGGCATGCCAGTAAAATTCCGGCCCTTATCTCCCCTTCAAGAGCATTTACATCTATTCCATAAATTTGTGAATTCTACACTGGAGTTTAAGGCTCTTAGAGCAGACAAAATGGGGTCTGTCTGAACTCCGCACTGAATTTCAAATGGTTCTCGATGAGCTTGGGTTTCCTGTCAATGTGAATCAGCCACAACTTCGCCTGCTGGCAAAAGTTGGATCTGTTTGAAATGGGGCCACATCTGGGTCCCACTAATTATTTATAAAGGTCCACAGAGTCTTCCCAGTTCCATAAAAATCTGGTCCATAATCGAAACTGAAATCTCAGCGCAGTGACGGAAGAAGTGCTGTTAATTTGATGACGCACAAAACGGTCTGTATGTTCAGACAACGTAAAAGATCCCATGGAACTATTCAAAAGAAAAGCAGAAAAGATGGCTTAGGTAACATTTATCCCACATTTATGAGAATCAACAGAGAGAAAAGCGCTTTACCTACTTCTTTGCTCCACTACATAAAGAAGTTTCTTCTGTTTAGTATGTATGACTTACATTGATCACTTCTTGTAAGGAAGAACTTTCTGAGATACATCATACATTTATATTTATTAATTAAAACTTAATTCCTTCTTGCAGCTTAGTTTGAAGTAATTTTCTATGAATCCTTTTAAGTTTAATAGCCTGGTCTTTCCACAAGACAGAGCCCTGACACTAGAAATCAGTATTTTGGCCCTTAAAATTCTTCCTGCTGTAATAGATTCCCATATATCATGAATAGTACATGAATAGATAAGAAACTCAAGTTGCAATCTCACTACAAAGTATAGTTTGATCACTAATTTATATTTTTATTATTTGGGCAATATATTCACCATTCAATTGTTTTTGGTGATGGCTTTTCCACACTGTTTGAACATGGTGAGTACCAACTCTGTTAAGGTTCTTGGGTCTCTTTCAACATAATTTCTAACAAGTTTGACACAGTCTATGAAGTGCACATGTGATTCACATATATTCCAATTTGCAATACTTAAAATTTGCCCACAACAAGTTTCTTTATATTTTTTATTTATTAGTGGCACAAATAGGCTTATATTAATACTGCAATGAAGTTACTGTGAAAATCCTCTATTTCAAATCCCCATACTTCATTGTGGTGAATTTAATTTGCCTGATGTTGTTCAATTTATTTTCTAATTTTGTCAACGGATTGATTTCAGCGATGAAGAGATTGTCTTATAAAGAGTGATTGGACAGTTTAGGCTTAAACTCTTGAGAGTTTGGCAGAGTGAGAAGAGATGTAATTGAGGTATATATGATGATAAAAGGTATTAACAAAATAGGCATGGAGCGGATGCTTCCCCTTGTGGGCCAATCATAGTTTTAGGATAAGGGATAGCAGATTTAAAACAGAGATGAGGAAAAACTGTTCCTCTCAAAGGGTTGTGAATCTGTGGAATTCACAACCCAAGAGTTCAGTGAATGGCGGGACATTTATCAAATTTAAGGAGGAGACAGAATTTTAATTAGTAAAGTGTTGAAGGGTTACGGAGAGCAGGCAAGAAAGTGGAACTGAGGCCAAGATGAAATCAGTCGTGATTGTACCGAATGATGGAGCAGGCTCAATGGCCTGAATTGCCTCTTCCTGCTCTTAATTTTTATGCTGTTATATTTTTATCACAATTATGTGCTTGATGCATCATTTTCTCATCTCTGCTAGTATGATTTTACATAATTTGAAAGAGATACAGGAGACCTTTACAGCCTCATCATTGCTACTGGACTGACTGATGGGAATTTAGTAGTAATGCAGATATTAAACGCTAAATTGTATTCTCAAATCCAGGTTTGCATTACATTCCCATGTTTAAATGTGGAATAACAATCGCCAAAAACAACTGAACCTAGATAGAACATAGAACATAGAACAATACAGCACAGAACAGGCCCTTTGGCCTTCGATGTTGTGCCGACCAAAATAAAAAGCAATGCCCCTCCTAACTAAACCATTCCCTTCTCTTCCATATACTTATCAACTAACCTCTTAAACGCCACCAAACTTGGCGCATCTACAACAGCTGCAGGCAGGGCATTCCACTCCCTAATCACTCTTTGAGTAAAGAACCTACCTCTGATATCCGTCCTATAACTCATACCCCTTAATTTAAAGCTGTGTCCCCTCGTGCTAGCTTTCTCCATCCTAGGAAAAAGGCTATCACTGTCCACCCTATCTAAACCTCTAATCATCTTATATGTTTCGATAAGGTCCCCTCTTAGCCGCCTCCTTTCTAACGAAAACAACCTCAAATCCCTCAGCCTCTCCTCATAAGACCTGCCCTCCATACCAGGCAACATCCTGGTAAAACCTCCTCTGTACCCTCTCCAATGCCTCCACATCTTTCTTATAATGTGGGGACCAGAACTGCACACAATACTCCAAGTGCGGCCGCACTAGAGTTTTGTACAGCTGCAACATGATGCTGCGGCTCCTAAATTCAATCCCCCTACCAATAAAAGCTAAGACTCCATAAGCCTTCTTAACAACTTTATCCACTTGACTGCCTACTTTCAGGGATCTATTGACACATACACCAAGATCCTTCTGTTCCTCAACACTATTAAGAGCCCTACCATTAGCCCTATACTCTACACATTTATTGTTCCTGCCAAAGTGCATTACCTCACACTTTTCCACATTAAACTCCATTTGCCACCTCTCGGCCCAGCTCTGCAACTTGTCCAAGTCACTCTGTAAACTATAACACCCCTCTTCACTATCTACCACTCCACCGACTTTAGTGTCATCTGCAAATTTACTGATCCATCCTTCAATACCCTCATCCAGATCATTTATAAAAATTACAAACAGCAGGGGCCCCAAAACAGACCCCTGAGGCACACCACTCGTCACCGAACTCCACGATGAATATCTCCCATCAACCACCACCCTCTGTCTTCTATCTGCCAGCCAATTTCTAATCCAATTAGCTAAATCACCCTCTATTCCACACATCTGCATTTTCTGTAGAAGTCTTCCATGGGCCACCTTATCAAACGCCTTACTAAAGTCCATATATACTACATCAACCGCCTTACCCCCATCCACCTCTCTGGTCACTTTCTCAAAAAACTCAATGAGGTTAGTAAGGCATGACCTACCCTTCACGAAACCATGCTGACTATCCCCAATCAATTCATTTCTCTCTAAATAACTATAAATCCTATCCCTAATAATTCTCTCCAATACCTTGCCCACAACAGAAGTAAGACTCACTGGCCTATAATTCCCTGGAAGGTCTCTCTTCCCCTTCTTGAACAATGGGACCACATTCGCTATCCTCCAGTCCTCCGGAACCACACCCGTAACCAACGACGACCTGAAGATCAGAGCCAGAGGCTCTGCAATCTCCTCTCTTGCCTCCCAGAGAATCCTAGGGTAAATCCCGTCCGGCCCAGGGGACTTATCCAACTTCAAACCCTCGAGAATTTCTAACACATCCTCCCTATCCACTACAATACTCCCCAATTTGCAACCCTGTACCTCAGTGCCCTCCACAGCTACATTTCCAGCACTCTGCGTGAATACCGAAGAGAAATATTTATTCAGTGCCTCACCAATCTCTTCAGGCTCCACGCACAACTTCCCACTGCTGTCTATGACTGGCCCTAATCTTGCCCTAACCAATCTTCTATTCTTAACATATCAAAAGAAAGCTTTAGGATTCTCCTTAATCCTAAGATTAATATTTTAAGATTTATATTACATTCTTAAATGTAATTGCTCTCAAACATAATTATCAGGAAAATGAGTTCATCACAACCAGAATACATTTCACTGCAAGTTGAGATTTCAGTTTAAGGTACCCTCATGAAGGAAAGGTGTCCCTCGATAGTCAGAAGAAGGAGGTGACTCAGCATCACTACACAAACACTTATCCAGCACGAACATACTGTTAATATAAAATAATCACTAGAACTTTACTGCCGCGGAAATTGGAGCAGGCGAGGGGCAGAGCTTGGGAAGGTCCGTTGAACTTGGGTGGAACTTTACGGTTTCAGGACAAGTGAGTCCATAAAATCCTACCCAATATGTCAATACATTTCCTCCATTCAATTAGGTTTTCCCACCCCAAACTCTTAATTTGCAATTATAGGGCATTTCTATACCCTATTCAATACAGTTATTCCACAAAAAATATATTAGGTTCATAGAATCACAGAATCATAGAATCCCTGCATTGCAGAAGGAGGCCATTCAGCCCATCAAGTCTGCACCCACAACAATCCCACCCAGGCCCTACTCCTAAAACTCCATGTATTTACCCTGTTACATTAATAACATTGCAGTATTAATGTAAGCCTACTTGTGCCACTAATAAATCCCCCTGACACTAAAGGGCAACTTAGCATGGCCAATCAACCTAACCTGCACATCTCAGGAGTTGCTCATTTCCAGATCACAGAGCCTTCTGCAGCAGACCCTTAGTCATGTGAGTCACCTCCTTGGATTGGGTCTAACTTCCTCAGCCTCTGGTTGTCGCTGGGGTTCCCTAAATCACACACCTTAGCTTGGGCCTCTGCTCAAAGCTGAATAGAATAGTGTCAGGCACTTCTACTCTTCTTCAGTCAGATCATTGCCATCAATAAGGCAGCATTGTCCACAGGTCCTCCTATTCAATCCTCCTTTCCCCTGGGGAATGATAAATTCAAGAGATTAATGAACAAGGGCAGATGTAGTAGACATCCTGCTTGCACACAGAATGATAATATAATGCCCGAGAGCCGCATCCAACTTGGGTTACATCCACTCATTAGTATCTGTGTGCTTGGGTAGTTTAGGGATTAATGTGGGCCTTTCATTTCAGTCTCTGAGCATTTATCACTTTAAGCAGGTGCTCGGCAGAGAAGTGGAGCAGCAAATGGGCAGAAATTCCCTATAAAAACAAAGTGAAGGGTTCCATATCCTGGGAATGGAAGTATTTTAGGAAGTAATTATATGGAGGTGATTTAAGGTTAAGGCTTGCCTTCGTTAAGCATACAATTTGCCATTCTCATAGGAACTTAACTATAATGCATTAAGATGTGTCATACCTGTTAATTGACTGCTTCTCGAGGTAGCTGTAAAAGGCCTGAGCATTAGCTACCAGTCCCAGGTATGTAACATGAGATTACTTAAAGACTGGAAAGAGATGCAGCTGATATGTTTAAATATTCAAAACCAGCCCTAGAAATCAACTTTTTAAAAATGTTGGAAAGAAGTGTGTAATGCCTCAAAACAGGACAGTTAGAATCCTGAAAACACCAAGAATTAAACACAGTGATGGTGTAACAATACTAATAATGAAGTCCATGTACTTGCAGAGGGGCATGTTCTGATAAAGAGCACAATTCTTTCAAAAATATTATTCCAAAGTGACAGATGTTTACAGAATCAAAATGATTTACTTACTCCAAATGTGGAGCATTAAAAGAAGTTGCGAATCATAGAATCATACAAAAATTACAGCACAACAGGCCCTTCAAGTTGCGCCAATCTTATCTCTACCTACTAGACTTACCTATAATCCTCAATCCTATTAAGTCCCATACACTCATCCAGAAGTTTCTTAAAAAACCCTATCGAAATTGCCTGCATCACCACCGACGGCAGCCGATTCCACCCACTCATCACCCTCTGAGTGAAAATCTTATCCCTGACATCTCCTCTGTAGCTACTCCCCAGCACCTTAAACCTGTGTTCTCTTGTGACAGCCATTTCAGCTTGGGGAAAAGCCTTTGAGAGTCCAGCTGATCAATACCTCAGGTCTATCAGGTTCCCTCTCATCTTTTGTCTCTCTAAGAAGAAAAGATCGAGCTCTCTCAACCTATCCTCACAAGGCACGTCACCCAATCCAGGCAACGTCTTTGTAAATCTTCTCTGCACACTTTCAATGTCTTCTACATCCTGTAATGAGGCGACCAGTGGGGTCTGACCAGGATCTTATACAGCTGCAGCATTATCTCCCGACTCCTAAACTAAATTCCTCAATAGATGAAGGCCAGTACACCACACACCTTCTGAACCACATCCTGTAACCGCGAAGCCAATTTGAGAGCCCTATGAGCCTGGACGCAAAATCCTTCTGATCTTCCACACTGCTAAGAGTCTTAATCTTAATATTATATTCCTTCATCCCATTTGACCTGCCAAAATGTACCACTTCACATTTATCCGGATTGAAGTCCACCTGCCACTTCTCCTCCCAGTTTTGCATCCTATCTATGTTACGCTGCATGTTGGCACTTTTGACACAATCCTTCATCAGAACCCAGTGGTTTAATATAACAACTTATATTTATATAGCACCTTTAATAAAATGAAAATATCCCAAGGCATATCACGCTAATATCATTAACTTATTTTCCCATTCAGATGGTGAACAAAATGCAATTCTACTAATTGCTGTTTTAATTGAAGAATTATTTATTTTAAAATTCTATAAATTGGATTGTGCTATTTTATATAAGTTATGGAATGACTTATTGTTTCATCACTATGGTAATAAATTATATTTTGTGCTCAATTATCTTAATAAAAAGTTGAAATGATGGTCTGCGGGAAACATGTTATACACTCAGCTTAATCATGTTGCAGACAAATGTTAACACTACAATAACAGTTATCCCAAACCAAAGTACTTGGATTATTAATTTTCCAAGAAACATTAAATGATGCACTGAACTAGCTTTATATAAAACCACCTACAGCTTTCCTATCTCCAGAAGAAATTATAGTAAACAAAGTCATTAGATAATCCTAAAATGCATGAGATATCCCAGTTATAAAATCTCTAATACATTTAAAAGGAAGCTTATACAAATTTTCATTCAAATTTCATGTTTATTGTGAAAAGTAAGGAAATGCCAGAGTGTCAAAATTTAGTCTATGCTTAGGACTGAAAGTAGATTAAAGTCCATTCAGCTTTATAACAACACAACTTAATATACTTTATTTATATGGAAGGAGGTAGAAGCTGATATTGGCCTGGAACCAAAAAAAAACAAAACTAAGTGTTCCACTATACCAGCTGTGCAAATCCTGAGCTAAATTCTATTCTTTTTACATGCCCAGCACATACACAAAACATGTCCTTGGCGCATAATAAATATTTTATTTCCCAGTGCAGCACACTATGCTTCAGTGCACCTACAGCAACTAATTGTACATGACTTATAAAATTGAGTGGCAATTAAATTTAATGTGTCTAATGATGCATACCGTGAAATAAAGGTAAATCTGTTAGTTTAACTCAGCACAAGATAAGATTTAAAATGTCAGACTCAGGCTTTCAATGGTGCAATGGGAAAATGCACCATATGCTATGTTACTAAGGCAGACCTAATGGGAAGTTTCTCTGGTTTGACCACTGACCTATGTTGAAATGCCAGATCTCAGCGCTATAGCCATGGGGCTTGGTACTATTGGCCTCAGCTCAAAGTCTTAAGGAGGAGAGAAATAGCATCCAGGATTTCAACCGCTGATCTTTGTCAAGCAATCCAAAAATGTGTTGATAGAATCAAACTTGCTGTGATACCTTCTGCAGTCAGCTGCTGAAACTCACCATCTGGCTCATACATGGAAACCAAACACTTGGGTTACAAAATTTGGCTCCTTGACTCCTGCTGTTTTAGAATCACAAGTGCACGTTTGGATCCAAAATGATATCAGCAGTATGTGCACACACTTCTGATACAAGTTTCACTGGACATTATCTTGGTGAAGGTGTTAGTGTGCAAATAGTGAACATCTAATGGATAGCTGACAAGTAGGTAGCTCATGACATCAATCAGCTGCCTAACAGATTTCATGCTAGCATCACCATTTTGGAGCTTAACGCACCTCTCTTAACTGTTTGTTTGTTTAAAAGGATCATCCACTGCTTACAAATTAGTTGCTGATTGATTTCTTCCAGCTGTTGCTAGGATTGTGCAAGAGTTTGACACTTTCTAGAATTCCTTAAAATTGCTAAAGTCTAGGAGATCTTCACAATGACTTCATCACAGTGTACTTGTGACACTAATAAATAAACTCCTAAAACTTTTAAAATTTTTAACTGATGTGTCAGGCACTGATGGACTTTATCCTGACTTCTGGGATTCGATACAAATCAGTATAGGTGCAATAGTTTGCATTCCCTTTGAAATACAGCATTGCAGGAAGAATCAGTAGAGGTGAGACAGAGCAGCATCAGCTGCTGGAACAGAAAGGAGGAGGGGACACTCAACAGGAGACCATATTCACCCAGGATATTCAAGGAGAAATTCCCCCATCTGTACCTCAGCAAGGGATGATGGACAGGATTCTCTGACCTCATTTGCCCCACCACATTGCTAGCAAGAATGGAGAAATTGGCATTCAGCCAAAACTCCGTTCGCTGCAGCATGATTGGAGAATCTCAGCACTGGGCGAGGTCACAGAATCGCAGCGAATGTGTGCGACGATGTATTTCAGTCAGAAGATCTTCACTGAAATCTGCCATTGATGCAGCCTCATCTGCAACCTCAGAGCAGAGTGAGGATAGCATTTCTTATGGCTGTGAAAGGAATTGTGGTCATCAGGTTCCTTCAAGTTAGGAATAGGAGATATTTGCAGAATTTATCAGTTTACTGTCCATTGTTAAACAAGAGATGGCTCTGTATTCCAAGACAGGCGAATACATTTCAGTCTCTCTTGGCAGAATCCAGGAGACAGGGCAGCACAGTGGCACAGTGGTTAGCATTGCTGCCTCATAGCGTCAGGGACCCAGGTTCATTTCTGGTATTGGGTCACTGTCTGTGTGGAGTTTGCACATTCTTTTTCCCATGTTTGCGCAGGGTTTCCTCTGCGTTCTCCACTTTCCTCCCACAGTCCAAAAACGTGCAGGTTAGGTGGATTGGCCATGTTAAATTGCCTCCTAGTGTCAGGGGGATTAGCATGAGTAAATACGTGATGTTATGAGGATAGGGCCTGGATGGGGTTGTGGTTGGAGTAGGCTAGATGAGTTGAATGATTTCCTTCTGCATTGTAGAGATTCTATGACTGAGCTAGCATACAACTTCATGATCATTACAGCCTTTTCCATAGTGCAGAGTGCCACTGACTGCATCTACATTGCACTGTGTTCACTGCATGTTAACTCTGAGACATACCACAACCCAAAGCATTTCCGCTCCATCGGGAATCAGATTATGTACAACCATACACAAAGAATCAAGCAGGTCAATGACCAGTGTGCTGCCAATATGCCTTCACGTAATGGCAAACCAAACTGTGGCTACTGAACAAGAAGGATTCTTGTTCAGTAGCTGGTGAATGAAACTGGTGCTCTTTCTCTCCTCACATATACTCCTGACCTGCTGACTATTTCTCTCATATTTTGAGAGGCTGCAAAACAGGAGTGAAGTGTCTGTGAGAAGTCATCTCTGCGACGCAGCAAATAATCTCACTTTTAAACATTTAAACCTGGAAAAAAAAGACTTCAGAACAGTGGTGGAGCCTGAGAAACTGGAGCAAAGGTATTAATATAATGTGCATAATTTATTATATAATTAAGTTTGGTGTTTAAGTAATTAATCAGATCTCAAATGTTAAAATTAAAATGAATTAAATAGAGGATTTTAATATTGAAGGATTCTAAATTTTGGATAATTAAGTGTAACATTAATAATACGCAAGAGTTAAGTAAGTCATAAAAGAGTTGATAAAGAAAAGTAAGGAATGGAACAGAGTTAAAAATAAAAGAAACCAGGACAATTTAGAACATTTTATTTTAACCAAATTATAATTAAATAAATGAAAGAAGGTTATTTTGGGTTGGCGGTGCAGCTGTTTCCCATCTGATTGTATGTTCATTGCATTACGAGCACCACAAGCCAACTCTGAGACATGCCACAACCAAAAGCGATTCACAGGAACATAAGGTTAGGGACAGAAGTAGACAATTCAGTCCTTCGAGCCTGCTCTGCCATTCAAACAGATCATAGCTGATCTCTCCTTGGTCTCAAATCCACCTCCCCACCTGCTTCCCATATCCCTTTATCCCTTTTTTATTAGAAATATATCTATCTTCTTCTTGGAATCATTCAACGATTTAGACTCCACTACACAATGAGGCAGCAAGTTCCACAAATTCACCATCCTCTGTGAAAAGTAGTTCCTCCTCACCTCAGTTTTAATTCTACTGCCTCACAATCTAGAGCTGTGACCTCTTATTCTAGATTGCTCCTTAAGAGGTAACATTTGGCCTACCCTGACTTTATCCATCACTTTTAAATTCATTTACCTTGATCAGATCCTCTGTCATCCTTCTAAATACCAGCGAGTATAAGCCCAAATTGTTTAATACCTCCCCATACATTAACCCTTTCATCCCTGGAATCAATCTGGTGACTCTCCTCTGAACTGCCTCCAATCCTGCTACATTTTTCTTCAAATAAGGAGACCAAAACTCGACACAAAACTCCGGATGTTGTCTCACCAACACCCTCTACAATTGCCACAACACTTCTCTCCTTTTATATTCCAATCCTTTTGCAATAAATGCCAACATCCTATTTGCTTTTTTATTACATACTGCATCTACATACCAACTTTCTGTGATTCATAAACATAGGCATCCCTTTGCCCGAACCCAATTTCAATCTGCTTTCCATTTAAGTAGTAGTTGCCTTTTTATTTTTTCCGCCAAATTGGACAACCTCACTCACACTTATCCACATTAAACGCTATCTGCCAAATTTTGGCCAATTCTCTTAGACTATCTATATCCATTTGTAAAATCTTCATATCCTCTTTACTGTTTGTTCTCCCACCTATTTTAGAATCATCCATAGATTTTGCTGTGTTACGCTTTGTCCCTGCTTGCAGATCATTTATATAGTTAGTAAACTATTGAGGACCGAGGACTGACCCATGCGACGCCCCACTAGTTATGTTTTGCCAGCCCGAAAAGGACCTATTTATTCCAATCCTCTGTTTTCTGTCAGTCAGCCAATCCTCAATCCAATCCAGTACTCTATCCTCAGCCCCCTCTGATCTCACATTCTGTATTGGTCCTTCTGAAAGTCTAGATCTACCACATCCACAGGTTCCTCACTACCTACCTTGTTGGTTATGTTAAAATTTGATCCTCAATCTGATTGTATTTCCGTAGGTAGTCCATATCTGGTAAAAAATTGAAGTAACTCGTCTACAATCCTTTTAGCTTATGTAATGAAATGGCCTCTGGAAACCTAGTAGACACATTCATTATAGTCAATAGATACTGATTCCCACTTTTTATTTTACGGTGTGGTCCTTCGCAATCAATTAAGACTCTTGTAAAAAATTCTTCAAATGCTGTAATGGGTATAAGAATGCTGGTTTTATCACCACTTGAAGTTTCCTATGACATGACATGTGTGAGATGACCAACAAAATTTAGCCACATTTTTATGCAATCTGGGCCACTAAAAACGTTTTTGTATTTTAGTTTGAGTTTTTCTTACTTCCAAATGGCCTCCTAGTTGTACCTCATGTGCTATTCTCAACAGCTCATTTCAATATCCTACCAGCAATACCATTTGATGAACTTCAATCCATTTCTCATCTGCCTGAAGGTATAAAAATCTTCATTTCTTCATCAAGACATCATTTTTAAGGTAATAACTCTCACTTTCTCAAGTGAAATGAAAAAAAGACTTTACATCTTTCTCATCAAACTTTGGCAATGCTTGGACATACTTAAATAGATCCCTACCAAGCCTTTGACTATGAAGCTCTTGCTCCTTCTCACTGTCCTCAACATTATACTCACCCAATACTTTCCCCTTTACCTCCATCAATTCAAGCTAGCGTTTACTTTTGATTTCCAGTTTCCGAAGTTCAAATTCTCTTTCTTTTTCATTTTCCTCTCTCTCTCTTTTTGCCCTTGCTTGCAATTCAAACAGCCTCATTTCTTATGTTTTTTGTTCCTCCTTTTCTCCGGCCTTTTATGCGGCAATAGCCTCCCTTTCGTTTGCTTTTTCTGCTGCAATTGTATCCCTTTCCTTGGCTTTCACTACTCTATCCCTTTTCTTTATTTTGAATTCCAACTGATTTAATTCCTTTTCATGTTCAAATTGTTTCATTTGTAATTGAATTCTGGCCTTTTCCAATGATCCTGACTGTGATTCTAGAATATTTATCACAATTATCTCCCCTAGGGTGGGCAATAAATGCTGACCAATTAGCAATGCCCACATTCCATGAATTAATAAACAAAATATACATCTGTGCTCAAAGGCCACTGAAGACCATGGTGGTCAGGGAAACAGTTAGATATTGCCCAGGGTGCCAACTTGGCAGATTTCTGACAATTTACCACCTTTTATCCTAAGATTTCCAAAAGGCATAAGGACAAAGAAAATCTAATTGAAATGCTAACATGATCAAATTGAAATACCAGCATGACTGTAGTCACCTCCAGAAAGCCTTTCCCACTTGGAAGGGGTTGTTTCCTCATTCACAACCTTCGTACATTTTCAGGAAAAATTCTAATTTCAAGATTTAGGATTGTCTTCACATGTTTAAACTTACAGTGACGTCACTATTTTCAAGAAAAGCCTCAGATTAATTTGTGGATCAGTGCAAGCATGAAAAATATCATTCTTTTTCTTTGTCCATTGCAAATCAGTACCTAATTTTCCAGTAAGGAAGTCTCACCCAATCTCAGGACAGCCTGAGAGTATCTAAACTCCAAACCCTGGTGTGATATCTAATTTCTCCCTGACACAATGTAAAGATAAATTGAAAGATCAATCATGGGTGAACTGTACACAAACTATTAAGCCACAAGGCAACTCATGAGCAAACCTGGCTATCATAACTGAATCATTTATTATGCATCAGCAACTACCCAACAAACCAGAGAAACTAATTATGATGTGAAAATATTAAGATTAGATTGAGGTCTCCATCTAGTGGTTGCTGATCGTGAAGTAATTTCACTTTCTTAAATTATGACATCTTAATAGATGACAACATAAGGATCCAATTCAAATGCCACTAATCGTGTCCACATTTTCCACTGTCAAATATCTGCTTAGATTGGAATAGAAATAGATTGTATGTCACCCAAAGAAAGGCCCTCATTGATCCCACATAGCAGATTCAGTCTTCAGTGAAAACCACACATAAGCTTCAAAAAAACAAGTGAGTCACTTGACAAATCATTAGAGTGTAAACGTGAATTATCCAGATTAGACACATGCAAAGTTCAAATCTTGGCAAGTGATTGCTCTTAATTCTATCATTGCACTACATTTGGAATGCTGTCATCTCAAACTTGACAGTCTATAGCTAGCATTAAGCTAGTTGATGCCAGGTGGAATACCAGCTGTTCCACTTTATGTTCAGTTCCCTTTGTTCCTGTTGAAGGTCCATGTGCAGATGTTATCGAGATGAGTGTGTAGTTCATCTCTGGTACTCCCTAACAGAATGGCCTGCTAATATTTCTGGCCCATCAATAGCTAAACAATGCACATGCATTAAATACCAGAGGGTTCTTAGGTACCTACATCTCAGAATGAATGAACGCATTCTGAAGAGAAAACTGGGTGGCACAGTGGCACAGTGATTAGCATTGCTCCCTCACAGTGCCAGGGACCAGGGTTCAATTCCAGCCTCGTGTCACTCTCTGTGTAGAGTTTGCATATTCTCTCTCTGTGTATTTCCTTCAGGTGGTCCGGTTTCTCTCCACAGACCAAAGGTATGCAGATTAGGTTGATTGGCCATACTAAATTGCCCCTTAGTATTAGAGGGATTAGCAGGTTCATTTGTTGAGGTTATGGGGGTCAGGCCTTGGTGGGATTGTTGTCAGCGCAAGCTCGATGGGCCGAATAGCTTCTTTCTGCACTGTAGGGATTCTTTGATTCAACTAAAAGAGAACCAGATCACGATAATAATTAGATAATGATGAACAAATTTATTAAAGTATAAATGTTACTGTATTTTATGGCAGGAATTTGCCCTTTGGATTGGGACACAATATTGGATCAAATGACTGTTTCGCACACTGTGTGGGAAATGGTCACCAGGCATTGATTTTCCTCAGAGTTGCCGAATTAGTGGCCTGGGATCAAGCCAAATAAGAATGGTGGATAAGCTCTCCAAAGTGGAGGAGAAATAGAAGGACTGCCAGCCTGTAGTTCATGTAGAAGAGAGGTGCCTCCATTTTGAGATGCTCCTTTCTCCAACACTTCTAAATTTTAAAATGCCTTCAGGAGTCAGACCATCATGAGGAAGGAGGGCACCTCTACAGGATGGCTTTCAAGTGTAGCTCCGGTCAGGAAGATCATAGAATCATTGAATCCCTACAGTGCAGAAGGAAGCCATTCAGCCCATCGAGTCTGCATCAGCCACAATCTCACTCATACTTTATCCCCATATACCCATGTATTTACCCTAACTAATCCCCTTGACACTAAGGGGAAATTTAGCATGGCCAATCCACCTAAGCTGCACACCTTGGACTGTGCAAGAAAACCAGAGCATCCAAAAGAAACACACACAGACAGGGGGAGAATGTACAAACTGCACACGGACAGTCATCGGAGGCCAGGATTGAACCTGTGTCCCTGGGACTATGCAGCAGTAGTGCTAACTACTGTGTCACCATACTGCAAAGAGATAAGGAAAACCTCAAAGGTCACCTGGAGCACTGAACACCCAATCTACAGCTGAGGCGGTCCCCCCCCCCCCCCCCCCCCCCCCCCCCCCCCCTCCCCAGACACTGGCCTAGTCCGTCCCTGACAATAGGTCTTTAGCCCTTCAAATGCTTTTGATTGGCTATCTGTTCCTTGTGGGCCAATATCCCTGATAGTTCCAATCTCTCCTCCAGCAAAATGAGCCAGGGATGGAATGGAGCCTGCCTACCTCCTCCACACTTATTCTCACCAGGGCCTAGAAATGATCTTTCTTTTTTAAATGCATGTTTGTTCCAGGCAGGTAGAAAGACAGACAGCAGTCTGTCACTGGATAAGCTATTTGCTCTCACAGAGAGTCCCATATCACAATGGACAATCAATCCATGCAACTTCCACTTGCAGAAAGTAACATATCTCAGACGCATGGGGAGCATAATTTGTCTTGGGGAAATGGCCCCCTAGACACTCTACTTGACTTCTGCCAAGTCAAATTTCACTTACTTACTCATTTTTGTCTTAAGCATTAGTGTCCCTCCTGAATTACATTAACACTGCATCCTCTGCAATCTTTTAATATATCACCAGCCTTCCAAACCTCTAGGTCTTACAAGAGGAACAAGACACAGTGAGAGGAAACAAAATGTTTAACAATCTATACACAGACAAGTAAACATAAACTACACTTAAGTGCCCTCCCTGAAGCTAAAAGTGTTCTAATGCATTCATTGATATGAAGCACAAATGAATTGAAGACCTCTGCAATTCACCAAATCAAAAGAATTCCATTCAAATATTGTCATATCAACCAAGGATGTTGCATTTTTCATTTCATCTTGGTTCAACCTCAAGAATGTTTTGCAATACAAAGTAATTCCATTTCTAAATCATGCACTCAGGCTCCATTGTACTTTCTCACTGCACTCGTGGCTGATAAACAATTGCATTGCTAAACATGTAAATATTGCAAGAGATCTAATATGCTGGCAAAGTGTCAAGATCTGCTTTTCACACAATCAGAATTGAAGCAAATCTGCTAAATTTGGCATTATCGGAAGCCACCCAGTTGGATCGGGTCTTCAACACACAAATATATTCAGCCATGGTAAACCCTTCCTCACCCTCAGCCTTATCTCCATTCCAATCCACCCCACTCTATCCCACCCTCCCTCCTTGTAACCTGAATCTAAATCTACACACTGTTCCATGTTCAGATAAAATTCCTCCCAAGGTTGCCACATTTTATAAATGTTATAAAAACCAGACAGGAAAGAAAGAGGTTAATTGGCAGGTAAATGGATCAACAAACATTTCCTGTTTGTGAGTTTACTATGTACAATCCGTATTACCACAATGCTGTCCAAGCGTTAAAACCCCTGCAGGAATCTTCCACAAAATTCCTTTCTTTCTTTCCCTATGTTACATTAAGCAAAATTGCATAAGAACAGTCTATCCCTTCAGCTATTTCATTCATTCTTCAATGGCTGCCTTCTTTAGCGCAACATTGTATTAAGAGCTTTTTGTCAGTTACAGATCAAAGAGATATCAAGATGATTGCTGTACAGGTTCAACAGGAAACTCAAATAAAGTTGCCTTTCCTTAAAGAAAAATAGTTATCAATTCATACAGAGAGAACATGACCATTAAAAGAAAAATGAATGTACAATGGTCAGTCTTGAATAACTTGACTCAAAATGCATCCTCTGAATGGAAATAAGAAATTAGAAACAGGTTTCTTGATAGAAAATAAGGGATCATTGATAATTTGGAAGGCAATGGGTAAGAAACAGCTGTTTGTGAGTTACATCTGTTTTGAACAGAATTATTGTGAGCAGCTATATACTTAAAAGCAGTCTGCCACCTAAACAAAATGCCTCTATAATTACACCATATTGGATAAAGCATCTATGTTACAATTTTTACATAATTGGTTTCCAAAATTACAACCTGAGCCCAGGCAATTAAACAGAAGGAAGGCTGTTTGAGTTTCTCCAGAATGGTTCTTGATCTGACTGTTGTTGATATGAAGCACAAACGAATTGAAGACCTCTGCAATCTTATTTCCTGGATTTTGTTGCAATGCTACAGTTTGTTTTAAAACAGAGAACAAGTTGTCAGTGGAAATTCTTGCATTCAGCATATTATGTCTCAGTGGATATATTGGCTGTTCTAATACAAGTAGATTCTATGTCTAGTCTCCGGTTTGCATTAGCCAGGACAACTACAACATAACAATTAGGCTGTACATTCCGAGGCTGGGAAAAAGCCAAAAAAAGACACAAACAATCAAACCTCCCACACCAGCATTTGATCCACTAATCTGTCCTACAAATGTGCAAACTAACAGATACAAAAGCAGGTTGTAATGAATAATTAATTTTAGTGGAGGAGTTATAAATGTTTGTGGTAAATTTAGTTCAATAAATCTGGTAATTTGTGGCTTGGTGATCAAGTACTGTAGTGATTGTGCCTTTAAGGGGTAAGAGCCCAGTAAGAGTCACTTGACCTGGGAATACCAATCAGGAAGCAGAGTGGAGGGTCATCCTGGTAAGTGTGGGCTTTTGGGCTCAGTCATCTCGGAGCTGATAGCAGCCAAGAGGCTCTCAGCCTCTGTATAATTTAAACCTGTAAATAAATAATTTGTGCTTTGTCTAAAATGGTAAAAACAAGCATCTTTATATTTAGTGACAAAGTTAAAAAACAGATCTTCACATTGTGAGTATCCAGTTTACAGTGAAGTTGAGAAAAGGAAAGAGCACTTACCAAGATGCCCCTCTTTGGATGGATAGATCCATTTTGTCTCCTCCATGGAGGACAGGACATATTACATAGAGCACCTTGGATATTACTTCCAAGTAAACTAAATGTGGGTGGAGGCGAAGCACAAGGCAATTCTCCCAAGTGACTGTGGAACCTAAACTTACATTGTGATTATAGTCTCACAGCCTCAAGTAAGCCCAACTCCAAATCATTCCGTGAGTTTCTAGAATTGATGAAGTCATATTTCCAGATTAAACCATCCATCTTTCTCCAGAGATTCAAGCTTAATTCAAGAGGGAGAGTTTCAAGCGAAACAATTGTGACTTACATCACTAATTGAAACATATACCAGAGTATTGCAATTTTGGAACTACCTTGAATGATGTGTTATGGGACAGATTAGTATGTGGGCTGAATAACTAGACAAATCAATAGAGAAATTGATATGAATGTTGAAGGAGTAATACAGATAACACAGGCAATGTAAAGCACTGAAAAAGATGCAGAAGAGTTATGGTGCATGTAAAATTGTTCTATTCACCAGTTAGGGTGGGAAAACTGCAGTCAAAACTGAAGAAGCAGCCTCAAGGCTGGAAACCAGTTCTGCCACAAATAAGACAGGAAGATTTAGAAGAGGCAATCAATCAGCAAAGTTTAAAGCAGAATGTAATTGATATGGAAGTAACCACACCCTGAATCCTGCAGGTATAAGGAAGCTGGGTGTTTTCTTTTGGTCATAGGAGAGGCTGCTTAAAGTATACGTGCAGGGCAGAATCAAATCAATCGAATAGTCGATTAAGTAATGTGTCACCAGTATAGAATGTGGAAGAGTCCAGCAGCAACTAAAAATAGGTAAACATTCTGATGAAGGACCATCCTCAATTGAAACATTGGCTTTTTTCACTCTCCACAAATGCTGTCACACTTGCTGAAATTTTCCAGCATTTTCTGTTTTGTTGTGCATTAATTCTGTGCAGCTATGAATATATATTCAAACACCAACCTGGAAAAGATGGACGCACATAGCTACCTACCTTTACAAGGAAGTGTTACAGCTGCTCCTGTACCACAGGGAATTGCCACAGTGTTGTATTTTTTGGACTCATTGCCAGTTTCAGCAAAGCAAACAGCTAGACTAGTCAGGACCCACTTCTGTCTAGAGTGAGACACAAGGTACCTACAGGTTGAGCCAATTGAACCAGTATCTGAATAAACAAAATCATTTGTTACCTGCAAGGATGAATTGAGTTGCCAAGTTGGCATCATACTCTGAGGAGCATGAGTAGTCATCCTGTATCAGGTAGAAACCCCTTTCCAATGGAATTACATAGTAAAAGTGAAGATGCTGAACAAAAGTTATCTGGCATTGATGCTGACAAATTTTGGATCTCTCCCCTATTCTAGACTCTAAAAGTCTTGCAGTGTTAGTCTCGGAATTAATGCTGTAAATATAAAACCTGTATCCTTCTGCTTCCAAAAACCTGCTGCTCTTGGGTTTGTCCACTACCAGTTCCCTCCTGCTATCTGCTTCCTCTCAGTGTCTAGAGTCCACTCGTCCCCAGTGCTCACTTCCTCTCGTTACCTGCCACATGTCCCACCCATTGCCCAACCCTCCACCAATCTGCTTTCTCCCTCTGCCCACTCATACTCACTGCCTGCTCCGGCCTGTCTGCCAGTCCCATCCACTATCCATTCCCTCTCACTGCCCACTGCTGGCTCCTACCCACTGCCCACTCCCACCCAGGATAGAATGCAGGAACAAGTGAAAGGGAATGGGGGAGCAATGAAGAGAGCAAGGGGGAGTGTGAAAGGAGTGGGAAAATGAAGAGAATGGCAAAGGGAATAGGGAATTGGCAAAGAAAGCAGGAGGGAGCCAAAACAGTTTTGTGTGGTTTCTTCTGCCATGTTCAAATTGAGCCATGTCCAATGATAGAAGGTGCCTGGAACATCACTACAATAAGTGGCATATTAAATATTAAGTCCAAGTCCATTTAAGTCTCATTGTAACACTTCTTTTTATGTCTCATTAATGAGATCATTAAGTTTCAACTTTCACAGAAAACCCAACTCAATCGCAGAACGTGATCCAAAAACACAAATAATGTTGAAATATAACACAATAAAGAACTTAATTTATCCTCTCAAACTAAAGTCATGTCTTTAATCATAGGCTTATCTCAGGGCTGTTGTTCAATTGTACACATTTTCAAGTTTTTATTTAGCTGTGTCAGCTTTCCTGAAGTGTTTAGTTCTTGTAGGTTTGTAGGCTGCACGTGCACCAGGTTCGATATTTTCTAGCAGGAACGATCAAAAAGCAATTCAGAGTGGGAGCTCTGGTGGTCGAGTTGCTTTGTAGCTAGTCGTAGTTGTACTAACTGAGATGAGCTAACTCAGCACAGTCCATATAAAGCAGTATGCTTTCCCACTGAGATAATTCTTAAAACCAATCCACTGCTTTTCAAACTGCAGTCTAAGAGCCTCTTGGCAGTGTCGGATCAAGCCCAAGATGGCCCTTACCTTGTTCGTCCCCCTTTTGCGGACCAGAAATTGGATTCTGAATTTGGTTTTTGGAGCAAGCAAGGAATGAATTTGGGTTTGTCCAGTCCACTCTGAGAACTGGCTTTGCAACTTTAAGAATGAGTAAAAACATGTTTTAAAAACTGCAGTCTAACACTTTTTCAATGTAGTTGAAAAGTTATCCATGTACAAAAGGTGATACAGTTCAAGCATGCCAAGGAAAGGATTCAAGGTTCAACACTTAAAAAGCCTCATTTTGTCTACATTTAAAATTTAATTTATCCAATTTTATCCTAATTTATGTGCCTTGATTTACTGGCATTACATGAAAGGAAATGACTTACTTAAATTACTAACAGACTAGCCAGTGAATATAAATCAGATGCTTTATATTTCAATCACCCAATTAGATTTTTTAAATGTTATAGTTGCATATTTGTGCCTTGGCACAGAGGAGGTGATTCCAGATTGGTCAATATGGAGGGTGGAATATGTTCAAGTGTTATATTTTTGAGTCATTGTAAACTGGGCTTCAGTCTACAGCTCTAACAGCGTGTAACAGGGTGGCACGATGATACCACCAGACTGGCAGCAATGTGTGGTTGACTCTTAATTGTTCTCCAATATGGTGCAGCAAGCCACTTGGCTCAATGGCAATTAAGAATGAGCAACAAATGCTGGCATTGCCAGTGACAGCCACAATCTTTTTTTATTTTAAATATCCTGAAAGCTGATGGTGGCTCAGTGGTAAGCACTGCTGCCTCACAGCGCCAGGGACCCAGGTTCAATTTCTGGCTTGGGTCACTGTCTGTGCAAAATCTGCACCTTCTCCTTATGTCTGCGTGGATTTCCTCTGGGTTTCCTCCCACAGTCCATAAGAAGTGCTGGTTAGGTGCACCGGCCTTGCTAAATTCTCCCTTAGTGAACCTGAACAGGTGCTGGAGTGTGGTGACTATGGGATTTTCACAGTAACTTCATTGCAGTGTTAATATAAGCCTACCTGTGCCTAATAAATAAATTTAATACTTCTCCAACATGTGCTACCAGCTAACATTCAAAGATTAGATGAAAGGGCTTTGGGACAAAAATTGAAAAGAAATCAGTACTCTCAAAACATAGACCAGCACATGATCTGTCATTAATGTAAAAATTTGGAGTGGGTTTGGGAGACAGAGAAAGACAGATCTCATACATAATACTTTGATGGAAGTATAATAACTCACTGAGGTGCAAGTCCTGTCACCAAGTCATTTACACCACACATCTGTACACATCCAGCTCTTCAGTTGTTTCTGCTGAATGCAGCTGGGACTGACATCCCTGCTTTAAATAGGGGGCATGAGGCTCCCTGATTTAGGGTTCATCACATAGTTCATCCTCTGGCAAGCCAAATTCATTAACCTGTCTGAAGTCATCACAAGAAGGAAGAAGATTGATAATGGAACAACAGGCAAGGAAGAGTTTTCCTAGCTTCTTCAGTAGTGGAGGGATGGGGGAAATGTAAATCAGTGAACTAATACTACCTGTCCCCATACAAGCTGATAAATTAATTTAGTAATTTATTTTAAAGCGTAACCTCAGCCATCTACTGCTCCCAAAGACCATTAATTGCCCAAAGATAGAGTTTCCATCCCTCACTCTGGAGGAAGTTCCACCTTAGAGAGCTACTCACCATTCTGACTGGCTGGCATCTCTGTAGTCTCCACTGCATCACCAGGTGTGGTGGCCATTGCCAAGATTGCACGCAGTTCCCAGATTGTAAGTCCCAAAAGGCAAGCTGGCAGTAATTCTGTGATCTTGCGGCAGGGATTTACTGAGAGGCCTGGGTAGAGATGGCAAGACAGGCAAGGATGGTGTCCCCAGGGTGGAGGGAGTGTGCAGGGAGGAGGCCAGTTGTGAATCATTGAGAGAGTTCCTGACCTGGAAACATAGCCAGTAATGGAGGCACGTCCCCACTTTTTCACTTGACGTCCAAGCTTGCAAACTGGTAAATGGCAGCCATGTGGGAATTGATCCTCAAATGCCTGATAATCACCTTCTTGAGGGTTGGCAGGCTGCCCTTGGACTTGCCTATCTCCTGTAAAATTGCAAACAGTTTGGTGACAGGTGGGAAAGCCTCTCAGGGAATTTGACAGGCCTCTATCCACAAAACCTGCCAGTGGAAGATCATAATAATTCTACCCATTATGTTTGCTTTTTTTGGTTATCAGAGGATCGATGTTTGATAAAAGAACTATGCCTTACCATTGAGGTACAGGAAGCATTTGTAAAACGGGAATATCAAACAGACAAACCTAATTGTTAAGGTCAATATAATGAGAATATTTTCTCTACAATTAATTGATCAGTTGCAGCAAAGTCAAAACCTGCAAAAGTTTCCGGTTATGGGCAGATTCCTAATGGTTATTATTTTCAAACTGATTTTGCATAAAATCAGTGTAGTTTATGTCTTCAATTCCTTTGCAGGAAGCCTGGTTTTGCATCCAGACAAGGGAAGTTCGCACAAGGGTGACAAAGATATGCGCTTTCAAAACTATTCACGATCACCACACTCTATGAATCAGTTTCCTAAGGCGTTTAGATGCCTTTGTTGCATAGCAACATCAAGTACATGTGACCTTTGTATTGTTATCTCAAATAATATTAAGAGCTTTAGTGTCATAAAATATATTTGTGCAGCTAACATAAAGGAAGTCTGTCAGATTGTTTTTTCCGTAATAAATTCAACATTTTTATAGTGCAGCCTAACTAGGAATACACACATAGACACACATACACAGACACACCAAGTGGAGGAAGTATCTTGGCATGCATATACAGTCAGTGCCAAAGTAACGATGTTTGTTACTGACTGTGAAGAAAGTTACACCAAGATATACCAAGACCTCGTGATCGCAGTTTGTGGATTTCACAACATTGATTTGAACTTGGAAGATAATTGCGTATGTCTAATAGGCCAGAATTAGAAGAGTGCAGAGAGGATATGTGAGATTGGGAGAGATTGCAGAAATAGGATGAGGCGAAGACATGAAGGAAATTGAAAATAAGGATAAGAATCTTTAAATGGGGATGTTAGCAACCAGAAACAAATGTGGATCAGCAAGCACAGGAGTAAAGGATGAATAGAACTTAATGAGAGTCAGGTTGTGGGCAGCTGGTTTTGGAAGACCTCAAGGTTACCGAGGATGTAAGGTTGGCCAGCAGAATTGCAGTTTTATTAGTTTAAAATAATTTAAAGCCAAATTATGATTATCTGGATTTGCAATGTGGCTTTTTAGATTAACATTGTCTGCCTACTTAGTAGAACTTTTCCAATTGATTTCAGTCCACAACCCTTTCCCTGTAACCCTGCAAATTATTTTTCTTTAAGGAGTTAATGAATTTTCTCATATTTGGTTCTTTTGTCAATCACTTTGAACCTGTCTCCTCTGGTTACTGATTCTCCCGCCATCAGAAGTAGTTTCTCCTTACTTACTCTATCAGAAAGAACTCTTCTTGATTCTGAGCACCTCTATCAAATCTTCTCTGATCTAAGGAGAATAACTCAGTTTCTCCAGTATTTCCACATAACTAATACCCCACATTCCTGGTTCCATTCTGGAAACACTCTTTTGTGCTCTGTAAGTCCTTGACATCCTTCCTAAAGTGTATTGTTCAGAATTGAAAACAATAATCCAACTGAGACCTAATGAATGTTTTATATTCTCCCTGCACTAATATTCTTGCCTTTATTAATAAAGCCAAGTGTCTCACATGTTTTTTCAACAGTTTTCCCAACATGGTTTATCACTTTCAAAGATACACCCTCCAGTCTATTCCTGCACCACTTTTAAAATTGTACCTTTTAGTTTATATTGTCCATCCTCATTCTTCCAACTAAAATGTATCACTTCACACTTCTCCACATTAAATTTGAGCTTCAATTTACTTATCATTTCACCAGTCCGTGACTTCTTGAAACTTCCTTATTGTTTATTACATTTTTGGTTTGTTTCATCTGCAGGATTTGAAACCATGCTCTATATGCACAAGTAAGTTATTAATAAATGTCATAAAAACAGTAATCCTAATTCTGGCCCCAAAATACTTCCCCTCATTTTTAATAATGACCATTCATCACATTTCCCTGAATTCAATCCTTAGTGGCACTGACAGAATTGGTGTGTATTCTTGTTCTAACATTGTGTTTTGATTTGATTTATTATTGTCACACATATTAGTATACAGTGAAAAATATTGTTTATTGTATGGTAAAGCATACCATATATAAAAAAGGAAAAGAGAGGGTGTAGAATGTAGCATTACAATCATAGCTAGAGTATGGAGAAAAATCAGCTTAATGTAAGGTAGGTCCATTCAAACATCTGATGGCAGCAGGGAAGAGCTGCTCTTGAGTCAGTTGGTACATGACCTCAGACTTCTGTATCTTTTTCCCAACAGAAGAAGGTGGAAGAGATTATGTCTGGGCTGCGTGTGGTCCTTGATTATATTAGCTGTTTTTCCAATGCAGTGTGAAATATAGACAGATGGATGGGAGGCTGGTTTGCTTTCATTTATGAGTCCTTGTAGTCTCTTGCAGTCCTGGATAGAGCAGGAGCCATACCAAGCTGTGATACAACCAGAAAGGATACTTTCTATATTGTATATATAAAAGTTAATGAGAATTCTAGTAGAGGTGTGTGTACTTTCATATGGGGAGTGGTTTGTCATATTTTAAGTAACTTCGGCAGCAAGATTTTCATGAATTTAGAAGTAAAGGTTATTTATTCCATTTTTACCCAAAGGTTTAAAAATGCAACATGTCATTCATTCAATTCACACGCACTATCACTCACACAAATATTAGATACAGATGAAGAAAAAGCAACCCAATTACAAATTGGAATTATTTCCATCCTTTTTGTAGCAGGTCTGTAGTTTCTTAGATAAATTGATATTTTGGCTGATGTTAAGTTCTTGAAATTCTCATGAAACTGTGAAACTCTTCATAGTTGAATTGCGAGGAGGCTGATTTCCACATGAACTTGAAGTTTGAACATGTTTGAGAGCATCCTTATATCTTTTTCAAAGACTGACTGTTTATTATAATTAGAAGACATATACAGACTCAAATAGCGGGTAGGATTTTACAGCCTCACTCATCCCGAATCCATAAAATCCTGCTTGAAGTCAGTGGATCTTCCCATTATCCATGCCTCGCCCGCTCTGATTCCTGTGGCAAGTGGGGCAGTAAAATTTTGATAATTAATTCTGTTTCTCTCTCCATAGATGTTGCCAGACCTGATGAGTTTTTCCAGCAATCTTCTGTTTTTATTTCTGACTTCCAGTAGTGTTTTGCTTTGATGTTGTTGTGGCTGCTTATTACCATAGTCGTTTCATTGAATACAACCGGTTGAATGGCTCTCTGCTGTTCTCTTCATCTCAAAAAGGTTTCTGCTATTATTTGAAATTCAGGCAAGAAATATGGTTGTTTTAGCCAGGAAACCTGATACAAGCCCAAAACTCTTCTCCAAAGACGGCGGTATGTTAGGTCCATAAACATGTGTATTGTGGCTTTTCACACCTTGAAATTCTGAGACAGCCAAAGTCTCTGTGTTTGGAAGAGGGGACATCATAATACACTGAAAGGTCAATGGGATCCATTTCACATTCATTTAACAGCCACAGAATTTCAATGACCCTGGTGAAACATGGAAACCAGGTTGACCAGAAGCATAACTAGATCATTTTTGTTTCTAGAATGTGATAAGAATTCTCAATGTTTTCCGTTAGTTGGTTTTATTACATTATTTTAGCCAAGCTTTGGGTAGCCAATCTTCATCTGGGGATGACAGGAACGGCAGACCACCTCAGGATGAAACTACATCGCTGTTGCCAGGGCCATAGGCATTTACCAAGTTTTTGGACCTGGTTACAAACCAGCACGCGTGAATGGAGTAGGCCCCTTTGTGGTTTCCATTTTCTTCATGTTCGCATGTGGGGACTGCAGAGCCACATTCTTGCATTCAATTGCCCCCCTGCTTCACTGGCAATCCTGCTATTCTGACAAAGCCATGCTCCTGTTAAAAGAGAAGATGATTAATACATTTCTCCTCATGTACAGGATCTCTGTCATCTCTTGGATGCAGCAAAGTGATGGACAATGTACTGGGACATGTTCATTATCTTATCTGCTCTCACTTTCATTGGGAAGTGAAAGCAGATCAAGATGCACAATTTCATACATTTTGATCAGGTTGCCTATCAGTCTTCTCTGCTCCAACAAAAACAATCAAAGTCTATCCAAGCTGTCTTCATAACTTACATGTTCCATCCCAGGCAGCATCCTGGTGAATTTCTTTTGTACCCCTCAGGTGCAATCTGATAATGTGATGACCAAAATTGCACACAATACTCCAGCTGTGAGCACCTACTAAACACCCACTGAACATCCATGCTAGACACATAAATTAAGCTGCACAAGGAACCCCCCCCCCAACACTACCATGCCCCCTCCCAATCCCCAGATCTATTTACAGGGATAGGATGATGAAGGAGCAATGCTCCAAAAGCTCATGCTACCAAATAAACTTATTGGACTTTAACCTGGTGTTATGAGACTACTTACTGTGCCCACTTGGAAGAATGCAGTCTACAGGCATTTATAGTGATGTTATTCTTTGATCGCCATAGGCCTTACCATCCTTATCCTGATGCAAAGCTGCAGATCTTGTTGAAGAAAGAGGCACAGTTTTGTGATCATCTCCCAAGTGATTCTCAGGTGCCATAGACATTGAGGCAGAAATAGGAGACCGCTCCCTTAAAATTTAATGGTGTAGAGTGCCTTCTAGGGAAAACTTTCCTAGGTTTTCCCTTTACTGCACATTTGTCCCCAGTGGCACTGCAATTATAATCTCTAAAGCAGTCGCAGTCTCTGTTTGGATCGGTTACCCAAATCTTTTGACATCCATAAAACAAAATTAAGAATGCCAAATCAACAAACTCAATCGTCGCATCTTCGAACATATTCCGTTGTGTAAGTTAAAAATATCTCACTGCAAATTGGTTGCCTTTCCTATCCCTCCAGATAGTTCTGGGGATTGGAGAAGGTGTGGGGGATGGGGGGGGCGGGGGCGATGGTGAGCGGAGGTTCCCTTGTGCAGCTCAATGTATGCGTCTAGAATGGATGTTCAGTGGACGCTCAGCAGGTGGCCACAGCGGGGGTATTGCGTGCAGTTCTGGTCATCACGTTATCAGACTGCACTGGAAGTGTAGAAAAAAGATTCACCAGGATGCTGCCTGGGATAGAACATTAAAGTTATGAAGAGAGCTTGGATTTGTTTTTGTTGGAGCAAAGGAGACCGAGGGGCCAATGATCGAGGTGTATAAAATGATGAGGGGCGTGGACAGTGAATATGGAGAGCTGTTCATGTTAGTTGAAGGGGCCACAAGATCAATGTGAGGAAGCAGGAGGCTTAGTGAGGATGGAAGGATTTTTTTTTTAACCCAGAGGATGGTGATGGTCTGGAATGCACTGCCTGGGAGGGTGGTAGAGGCAAGTTGTCTCACATCCTTTAAAAAGTACCTGGGTGAACACTTGGCATGTTATAACATTCAAGGCTATGGGCCAAGTGCCAGAAAATGGGATTAGTTACAAGGTCAGGTGTTTCTCACATGTCAGTGCAGATTTGGTAGGCCAAAAGACCTCTTCTGCACTGTATGTTTCTATGATTCTAAGTGTTAAAAACATGCCACAAATCAGCTTTTTGACATGAGTTGTTGACATTGACCATATACTTGGCACACCTATCTTTGCATCCATACCAGCATTGGATACAGCACAGATAGCTCCAATCAAGCAATGGTGTGTGCCATTTACTGGGTTTGGGGCTTCCGTAGTACCAGCATCAGCTCAGGAACCTGATACTGAAATCCAAATCCCAGGCTCATTAACATTTTAGTGAGTGATCCAATTAAACTAACTATTTTAGCTGCAACACAGGTCATTCATTTGCACAGTGTATTCAGTTTTTAAATATGTTAGCAATTTCCTAACAATTGGGTGGATAGTCAAATACATTTTTTTAAAAGTTGTTCTTTGTAACAGGAGCTATGAGAAAGCTGTATCAGTAAACACTTTTACAATGCAATGCACAATGCACAAGTTGCAGAATTTTTACCCAGCACCGTTGGTTTAGTTACTTAGCTAAGATAAATGAAGTTTCCATCACTATGATAAGCTGAAGATTCTGGCTGGAATTTTCCAGCCATTCTCAGTAGCGAGATCTTCCAGTCCCACCAACAGCAAACCCCTGCAACGGTTGCTTGGCAGCGGAGGGTGCATAGAACAGCAAACCCTATTGACAGTGGCAGGACCATTAGATTCTGCTGCCAGGCAATGGCAGGCCACCTCCGCTGCTGTGAAGCATAGCGCGGAAGGTGTGGAGATTCCACCCTCTGTTTTCATCGATTTGGTAAGAAGTCTCACGGCATCAGGTTAAAGTCGAATAGGTTTATTTGGTAGCAAAATCCACTAGTTTTCGGACTGCTGCTGTTTCTTCAGGTAAGTCCACAAGATGGCTTCTATCAATTTGAATAGCCAAACATTAGTATTGCTGAATAAAGACACATGCTGTAGAGGTATTGCTTTAGGGAATGCACCAGTTAACTCATGACTCACAGTTAATTGCCAAGCTTTGTTTAAATTCAAACCAAGCGTGTTGACTCTGACCTGTGATGGAATTTCCCTAAGGAATGAACATTCCCCAGAGAATGCCTGTCACCTGTTTTGATTTGCTGAAACAGATACAATGTGTAAACCTATTCTTTCTTTCTGCAACAAGCAGCATCCTGTTGGATTAATATATGTAGCTTCTAGTACACATATCCAATTAGAGTACACTTATCAACCAATCCTCACTCTCTTCTCATGAAGTATAATTGTTATTCCCTTTACATTTGTTAGTTTTTCAACTTGACCTGATGATTGCAAGACAAAAAACTTCAACAATGCATCTTTTTTCAGTAATATTCAAGTTCTGTACAACCAAATGAATAATCAAACAGTACCACATCAGAAAATTCTCCCCATCTTCAATTTCACTGATAATTCAATTTCTTTGCTCTGTTGACATTTTTAGTTCTCCAATGTCAACTGTTTAAGAAGATGTTAAATTAAAAAGGCTGTTTTCTTCCAAAGATTTTGATTTGGGGTTCAGGTACAGATGGAGAACATTCTTCAAGTGATCCTTGTACTGCTGAAGAAATGAAAAATAAATAGCAACTGAGGCAATGGGAGATGACTTTTCAAAATGAGATTTGTAGATTTCTTGTTAAAATCCTATCATTTATAAAGGCTTAAATTTGTAAATTTATTGTCATGCTAGCCAATGCATGAGCAAAGATTCAATCTGAAATCAATGGGCAGTATATTACAAAACTACTCGATATAGTTTCAAAGAGCAAATGTGATCAAAACTGCAAATTCAGCAGGAACATCCGATAGGATTTAATTCATCCCAGTATTTGAACTTAATGACTTTATATGCCAACACATAAATTGGCTCCATCAGCACAGAGCAGATTGACATTTGTAGGTCACTGCTCCTCCTTGACTTTTGTACTTTAATCAGGTATTCCCTCACTTCCATTTCTGAAACACAGGCTACAACTGTGGGGAATTTTGGAAGTAATTTCTAGCACAATCTTCCTGCCCAGTAATCTTGCAATCTTATCCATGCCCTATAATGATTTAATTCCAAATCAATAGAAATTCCCCAGATGGCTCAAGTTCTCCTCTCTAAGATCTTCATAGTGTCATAGAATCCTGCAGTACAGAAGAAAGCCGTTTGGGTCTGCACCACAATCTCACCCAAGCCCCATCCCCACAACTGCATGCCTTTACCCTAGCTCGTCTCCCTGACACTAAGGGGCAATTTGGCATGGCCAGTCAACATAATCTGCACATCTTTGGATCATGGACAATCTATATAATGCTGTTGGAAAACTACATGGAAAAATTGAATTAAAAATAAACCAAGGTCTAAAAATGCCCCACCGAAGTTTATTATTTTAGCAGAAGCTTTCTCATCTTACTGGTTTGTTAATTTGTACTTAGAGTTTGCCCACAGACAAGATATAAAAATTGATTCTGTCCAACAAGAGACGTTTTGCATTTTGTTCAATAAATGAGTTTGCGAAATAGTACAGCTGCAGTGTGATTTGCCAACTCTTGGTATTTGTCTGCGCAAATCATCTTTATAAGCTTGAATTGGTTCTGAGTTGGCTTTGAGTTAATAATAAAGTGAAAAAAATTCAAATAAAAAATGTTAAATCTTATTACAGCTGGAATTCAACCTCCTTCATACAAAGCTCTAACTTTCAGGCTGGCATTGATTAATATAATCTGCATTAGCTCAGTTAGACATAGCATGATATAGAATCTCTACAGTGCAGAAAGAGGCCATTCAGTCCATCAAGTCTGCACTAACCACAATCCCAGCCAGGCCCTATTCCCGTAACGCACATAATTTCTCTGCTAAACCCTGACACTAGGGTCAATTTAGCATGGCCAATCAACCTAACCTGCTATGGGCGGAAACCCATGCAGACATGGGGAGAATGTGCAAACTCTACACAGACAGTGACCTGAAGCCAGATTGACCTCGGATCCTTTGTGCTGCGAGGCAGTAGTGCTAACCACTGTGCCACCTTTTGTGTTTAATTGTACAGTTTTATAGACATCTTGCACTCATCAATCATCTTGCAAAATGAAAGCCTGTAGCGTGGCTCCCTTTTCAGCCATACTTTGTACTCCCAAACGACCATTAGTTTTATAGTCATTCAAAATACAGCAATGAATGAGAAATTCTATAATTAAATGAATTGACATTTATAACTTAAAGAAAACAACGTTTTTAAAAAAGTTCCAATTGTTTCAAACTGAAATCTTGAGATTTCTTGAAAAAAAATGAGTACAGTACTTTACTTCCAGCTCTAAGCCACCAAAAGAGATGATTTCATTATGCAAAGACTTTCAGCCAATTGTACAAATATGTTATTGCCAAGCCAGCAGTTGAAAATGTTTTATAGAAAACCTGCATCAGCCAAGATAACTATTTTTAATGTTTTGTAGAAGAAAAGCTTTGAGGATCAGTTGTGGTTTTGTCACTCGTAATTCAGCGACGCAAGGTAATGCTCTAGGGACCTGGGTTCAAATCCCACCACGGGAGTTGGTAAAATCTGAATTCAATAGTGATCTGGAATTAATTGTCTAATGGTGATCTTAAAACCATTATCAATTATTATAAAACTCCATTTGATTCTCTAATGATTTTCAGGAATGGAAGTCTGGTCTTTACCTGGTCTGGCCTACATGTGACAATAGATTCGCAGCAGTATGGTTGATTCTTAACTGCCCTTTGACATGGCCGAGCAAACCACTCAGTTCAAAGAGAATTAAGGTGGGCAATAAATGCTGGCCCAGCCAGCAACATCCACATTCCATAAATGTTTAGGGAAAACATGAATTTTGCAACCATAGCCAATCCCAGAAAAATAAAGTTTGACATCTTGCCAATAGAAAATTGAAAAGATGAACAATAACTTGAAGTATTTTCAATTTTAGCCTGATTTACAAGCTCTGCATAAAAGACTGCATCTGAAAACATTTTTTAATATTGTTTTATGTTCAATATTGTGTCTTCCAGTAAATAGTTTTCATTACATTTAATAGCAAGAACACTCACAGCAGTGAAGATATATTACAGACAGACACACCACAAATTTCAAAATATGTAGTAAAGAATAGACATGTCTTAAGTAAAATGAGTGACTTGTACATATGAAGCCAATAAAAATGTTGAAACTCATTAAAATTCAAGCAGTTTTTAAATGCCATGAAGCCACAATGAGCCAAGTAAGGTTTGGCAAAGTTTTTATGTTGATCCTTCATTGGATCACCTCTAATTGTTCTGATGCCTGGGGGAAGTGTGTCATTTCTCTGCAGGCTTCCCTTTACATAGGAAATAGGAGCAGGAGAAGGCCATTTAGCCCTTCAAGCCTGCTCTACCATTCATTACCATTGGAGTGTACAACAGGAAATTGACATTACCACAAGAGCCTATGGACAAGGCAAAACCTGGGGCCCATGCATTACAGCAAGGCATACTCAATACACTGCCCAATTGTTACAACCCAAGGACCTACATAAGTAACAGGAAGAGGAGTAAATCATTTAGTTATGGCTGATTTGATCACAGCTTTCCCAGCCTGTCCCATAACCCTTGACGCCCTTGTTACTCAAAAATCTGCCTACCTCAATTCAATTATGTTCAAAAACCAAGTTTTGCACTCTGGATAGAGAATTCCAAAAATTAACTAACTTGAAGGAAGACATTTCTCAACTCCGTCTTAAATGAGGACCTTTTATTCTGAAACTGGTCCCCTAGTTGGGAAACATCCTCTGTGCATCTGCCTCAGAATCCTACATGTTTCAATAAGATCACCTCTTATTTACCTGAACTTTAATGAATATAGGCCCGACATACTCAACCTTTCCTCATAAGGCAACCCCTTCATCCCAAGAATCAACCCAGTGAACCTTCTCTGAATACAATCTGGCTGGTCTGATTCCATTGGAATAAAGTGCCCATCAAGGCTAGCAATGCCATAGGAGACCAGCCTCTTTTTTTGGGCTAGGTAATTATTGGATTAGGAGGGGGAAGAGGTACATGGTGTGTGCAGAGAGTCCTCAAACTGCCCTGGCAGTTAACAATTGAAAGTTACTTAACAAAGAGTAGGAGATGCCTTATCACAAAACTTATGTCCTCTATTTTACACCAAAGAAGCCAAATTATATTTAACAGTTTACAAAAGATAGATATTACAATTTTGTAATGAAATCCTTAATAGTTTTATATATTCATTTGAATATATTGGCCCAAATATATTTTCAGGGAAAATAACGATGACTGCACTTGTCATCAATAATTTGAGGCAAGGAAGAGACAGAAAGTGTCTGCTAATCTATAGAAATTACAAGATGATTTGAGCTGTTCCACCATAACTTGCACAAAAATCAAAACTTGTTGACAATGCCTGCAGAGTTTTAAGAAAATTGCTGCATATTTGCATATTAAGTTCCAATTAAACTCATCACAAAAACTAGCGCTACACTTCTATGGCATAAGGACACATCAATAGGGTGATTTTCATTTCCAATGGCCTTCTATTTTGCAACCAGATACTCATTTTTTTATTCGTCCACTGCCCATATCTAATTTACCCTGAGAAGATGGTAGTGTGTTGCCTTCTTTTACTGAACAGTCTGTGTTGTAGGGATACCCATACAGCTGCTAAGAAGGAAGTTGCAGGATTTTGACCAAGCGACAAGTGAAGAAACAGCAATATAATTCTAAATCAGGATGGGGACTGACTTGGAGGGATGGTGGTGGTGTTCCTATGTATCTCCTGCACTTGCCCTTTGAAAAATCATAGGTTTGGAAGGTACTGTCAAAGGAGTCTTGGTGAGTTGCTGCAGGGCATTCGTAAATGGTACACACTGCTGCCACTTTGCATTGGTGATGGAAGGATTGAATGTTTGTTCATTGTGTTCCAATCGAGTGGCCTACGTTGACTTGGAGGAGATCCTTTACTGTTGTTGGAGCTGAATTCATCCAGGCAAGTGGAGAATGCTCCATCACATTCCTGACTTGTGCCTGGTTTAGAGAGTCAGGAAGCAAGTTAGTTTCTGCAAAACTCCCAGACTCTGATCTGCTGTTGCAACCACAGTATTTATATGGCTAGTCTAGTTCAATTTCTGCTCACTGGTAACCCCCTCGGATGTTTATAGAAGGAAATTCACATGATGGTGATGACCTTGAATGTCAAGGGGAGATTCTCTCTTGTTGGAGATTATCATTGCCTGGCAGTTGTGTGTTGCGAATGTTACTTGCCACTAATCAGTCCAAGCCTGAATAATCTAGTTCTTGCTGCAAATGGGAATGGAATTCACAAATGGTGCTGAACATTGTGCAATCACTAGCCAACATCCCCACTTCGGACGTTATGATAGAGGAAAGGACACAAATGAAGCAGCTGAAGATGTTTGGATCTAGGACAGTACCCCAAGAAACTTCTGCAGTGACTGACCTCCAACAACGACAGCCATTTTTCTTTGTGCCAAGTATGATTCCAACTAGTGGAACTGTTTCCCCTACACCCCGGTACAAAGTGGCAGCAGTGTGTACCATTTACGAATGCCCTGCAGCAACTCACCAAGACTCCTTTGACAGTACCTTCCAAACCTATGATTTTTCAATTCAGATTCCAAAATCTGAATTGGATTCTCAGATTTTTCCTTAATGCCACATTCAGTCAAATGCTGCTTTGATGTCAAGGGCAGTGGTTCTCACCTCGCCTCTTGAGTTCAATCCTTTTGTCTATGCTTCATCCAAGGCTGTAATGAGGTCAGGAGCTGAGGGGCCCTGGCAGATTCCAAACTGAGCACTAGTGAGCAGGTTATTGTCGGGTAAATACAGATCGATAGCACTGTCTACAACATTTTTCATCACTTTGCAGATGATCAAGAGTAAACTGAAGAGGCTGTAATTGGCTGGGTGAATTTGTCTTGCTTTTAGTGGACAGGACATATTTGGATAACTTTCTACATTGCCAAGCAGGTGCCAGTGTTGTAGTTGTACTGGGACAGCTTGGTCGGTAGTGGTGCTGCTGAGCCAATCTTGATGCTGGACATTGAAACCCCTCGCCCAGAATATTTCCTGTGAACCTTCTTCCAGCTAGTGTTCGACAAGGAGAAGTACTGATTCAACTGGTTCATCATACCAGTGGGGCAGGATATACCCAGGGCGGTAATGGTTATTTGAAAGATATGATTCCGAGACTGTTACTTGACTGGTGAAATAACTCCTCAGAGGCCAGTGTGCCTTCACCCGATTTCCTTTGTTTACAAACTCAATTCCACTGCTGAGAATACTCCGGGTACAAAGTCAAAATCGAGAGTGTCAGTAGCCCTGACATTCCTCACTATATACAAGATCAGCCTCTCTGATTGGGCAGACAATTGTTATCTCAATCAGGGAGCTCATATTCCCAAAGAGTCTCATTAGATCGTTATGCCTAGTTTGTGAAACAGCTCTCCTAACTTAGGCACAAGCCCCCCAATATTAGTAAGGAGGGTCTTGCCTTGGCCGATGCCTGGTGGATATTGCAGCAGTTTGATACATCTGGATAGCTTGCTAGGCCATTTCAGAAGACTTTCAAGAATCAATCAATTTACTGTTCACCGGTTCACCAGGCCAGGTAAGGACAGCAGGGTTTTTACGATAATGGTTTCATGGTTACCATTGCTGAGACTTCCAGATTTATTAATTGAATTCAAATTCCACTAGCTGCCTTGGCAGGATTTGAACCTGTGTCCCCAAAGCATTTGCCTGGTCCTCTAGATTACTAGACATTACACGATGCCACTACCTCGTGCCACATAAAGCATGCAACCAGGATGCAAGTTAAACAGGAGAAATTATAAAAGAAGGTAAACCGTTTGCTGACTTGATGTGATTTGCCACAAAAAAATTGAGAACTTTCACATGTAGATAGCAACTACTTGAATTTAAAAAAAACACTTTGAACCTAATCAGGAGGCTGCCTTATTCACTTAGTGTTCCAAAGCTTTGTGATGTGGGATATTTTGTTCACATGATGAGATGTGCAAGTTTCAGAGTTTTTTAATAAACAGTTGAATTTAGTTGGTTAAGGAGATAGATTATTGGGTCTGTCCTTCACCTAAGTCCCAGATGCCCCTTTGCCCTTACCCCACTGTTATCAAATTGTACTTGGCACAGACAGCACAGTGGTTAGTATTGTTGGTTCACATCATCAGGGACCCGGGTTCGATTCCTAGCTTGGGTCACAATCTGTTTGGAATTTGCACCTTCTCCCTATATCTGTGTGAGTTTCCTCCAGGTGCTCCGGTTTCCTCTCACAGTCCAAAGATGTGCAGGTTAGGTGGAATGGTCATGCTTTTTCCACCTTTAGAAATGGATAGGACGAGGGGTCATGGCCATAGGGTGAGGGGGGCTATGTATAGGACGAATATTAGAGGGCAGTTTTTCACACAAAGGGTAGTGGGAGTGTGGAATGCACTGCCGAGTAAGGTGGTGGGAGCAGGCACGCTGGGGCTGTTTAAGGGTCTCTTGGACAGCCACATGAGCGGTATGCAGATAGAGGGATATATTAGGACTGTTTAACTACGGCTTTTTTCCACAGGTAATTCGGTCCATACTTGACCAATATTGAGCATGCATTCGGCAGGTGGTGCGGGTACGGCTCTTGTATGTTGATTCATGGGTTGCCTGGTACCTCATGTCGTAAATGAGTGCTTTATGTGAACCATCTGAAGGGCACCATGACAGCTCAGAGACTATCGATGTGGCTGTGCAGACACTTGGAATTGGGCCGGTGTCTGCGGGAGTTTGCGCGTTCTCCCCGTGGTTGCGTGGGTTTTTCTCCGGGCACTCCGGTTTCCTCCCACAACCCAAAAATTCGCTCTTAGGCTGATTGGGAAACAAATTGTCCATATGGTGAGAATTTTCCATATTAGGAATAATATATATATTATTATATAGGAATATTAAAATAGGATAATGGATTTGCTACTATATAGTATGACGGCGGCGCGGGCTCGTTGGGCCGAAGGGCCTGTTTCCCATGCTGTGTTGCTTAGTAATAATAAAATAATAGATAGAACCTTAGTGTCAGGAGTATTAGCTAGATAAACGCATGGGGTTATGGGATAGGGACTGAGTGGGATTGTGATCGGTGCAGACTCAATGGGCTGAATGGCCTCCTTTAGCACTGTGGGATTCTATGATTCATATACTCCTAGCAATTTATGGCACAAATTTAATTAGAACTGAAGGGTGAGGAAAACATTCAAATCACAATATTCATCAAACCCTAAGCCTTTACTGAAGCCCATTGATGGCTGGGGATAGTTAGATGCACCAATGAATATTTCAAAAGGTTCTTTCGTTTACATTCAGAACAAAGTGCCACAAAAAATCATAGCTCAAAACAAAATATAGTCATTAATAATTCCAATTCTGCAAGCAGAATTACACAAAGGAGATAGGCCAGCAATTTTTGATGTGGAGAATTGAGAAAAAACATAAATAACCTAACCAGTAACTGTCAGAAATTTTAGTTACTCCGAGAAGGAGGATACACTATCACTGGACCATTACTTGCAAAAAGGCTTCCTTCCCAAAGTTTTCTGCTGCTTCAGCCAATTAATGATCTCATGCTGAATGCAGTGCAAATACATGCGTGAGGTTAGTCAGCACAACATGTCCCAAGGTCATTGATTTGCTGCTTAATTCTATGTGTTGATATTTCTGTTAAAAGTGTCAGCTATCCATTGAAAAAAAAATGGCATTATGCCAATAAATATATATGTGTGCAGAAACAAAATATAATGAACCCGTAATGATTAGTCCCTAGAAATGTGCTTTCTCTGGCAGCCAAGAGAGTCAACAAGACGGAAAAGAAAGTTTCCATATAGAACATCTGTTTGTGGTTTATTTGCTTCCCTGACAAGCTTGTGCCATGAAAGGCACATCCAAACAGAGAAGCAAACAGGTTTTGATTTACTGCAAGTCCCAATCTTTTACTGAAAATTTAACCTGTGCTCAGACTTCATGTTTTCAGGTTACATCCTTTGTATCAAGTCATGAGAACTTTTTGGCAATGAATAGTTAGCTAATAATTATGACAAAGTGTTCTTTTATTTACGAACAAAATGTGTTACTGAATAATGATTAGAACAAAATATAGTCCTTAGTAATTCCAACTCCAGAACTACACAAAGGAAACAGGCCAGCAATTTGTCTCCTGCATTTGAGAATTGAGACAAGTCCATAAATAATCTTAGCATTAGCAATCAGAAATAAGTTATTCAGAGAAAGAGGATACACTGTCAACCAGAAATACTAGCAAACCTTCCTGTCTGTTCAGGCTGATTTCCCAGCGATCCTCTCAGGTTACATAAACTGTTGGGAAATTAGGGAACTGTTGCAATAGGTATTTTTAAAAAAAGAGCAAGCGTAGGAGCTAATATAAAAATCGATGGCAGGATAGTTAGCTTACTTTGTATCAACAAAATCAAACATGGATCTAATAGCTCTCTCCCAGCTTAGACAATTTGTGATGGATTAATGGGTCAATGGGTGCAGGGAGAATCCACACATACCAGCAACATGCCAACTTCAATCCCACTCCATGAATTTCAGATGGGGCTGTAAGGGAGTTACCACAATGCTGAAAATCAGAATGGTGGGAGCAGGTGGTGGAAGGTAACAGGGGCATTTCCCTTTGCTATTGATCACATATTAAAATTCCTAAGATATAGGGGTAGACATATTAAGTGTGATATTCTCTGAGCTCAGTTAAATGGACTACCAATACCGTACTGAGGCTTCAACTTAATGACTGATTGTAGAATTTAACAGTGCAGAAGGAGGCCTGTTGAGTCTGCACTGACTCTCTAACAGAGCATGTTATGCAGACCTATCTCCATAACCCCATGTATTTACCCTGCTAATCCCCCTGACCTTTGGCTATTAAGCATGATCAATCAACCTAACTTGCACATCTTTGGGCTCTGACAAGAAACTGGAGCACCTGGAGGAAACATACTTGGACCCAGGGAGGGAATGTGCAAACTCCACACAGACAGTGACCCGAAGCTGGAATTGAATCCAAGTCCTTGAAACTGTGAGACAGCAATGTAACTACTGTGCCACCTGTGATTTCCTAGATAAAATACTGGAATTTTTCCAATACCACATACAGCTTTAGTCAATGTTTTGAAAAGATAAGAGAAACAGGTGTGATTTCTGTGCGTGTTCACTTAAACGCCGTCATATACATCCAATTTCGTATTTCGTGCTTGTTAAATGAGCAGGTTAACTTGGGGCAGGTTTGCAAGGTAATAGGCAGGATAAGCACAGCTTCGTTTGCCACTGTATTCTAACATCACAGCTTTGGCGATTGCAGTTTTCTCACTGATATATAGTGAAGTTTGCACCAATATTACAGTTGTACACATTTACGAATTTTTTATATATCCTTAATATTTTGCTATTCTGAAACTTAAATGAAAATTTGGCATAATGGGAATTCTGTCTATGATAATGATGCACCCCTGACCCTGGTTGTATTTCCAAGCTAAAGGTCATTTTATTTATGATGCTGTTGTCCTGGCCCTCATCCAGAATTCCATCTGGAAACGGTTCAGAGACTGACCACAGGCAGAGCCTGGCGGCTCAACCTTACTCACTAAGTGTCGCTTGGCCAACTAGCTGTGTGCTGTCAGTTGGGGATCTTTTCTTAAAGTTAATATATTTTTTCTAATAAAATCAAACTATGAAGCAATTCAGCTCCAGTCAGTTGCACAGACTTTCTTGAAATTAAGGCCAGAATTTTCCGGCCGTTCCTGCAACACCGCTGCTTCAAGCGAGCACGGAGAATTTGGCACTCAACCGAATCTCTGTTGACTGCAGTGAGTCTGCCAGCATAAACAACCAGAAAATTCTGGCCTAAGTCTTAAAAACACCTCCCCCCTTGCACCCCTATCACAAGATCAGCATTGAACTGAAATGAACATCTCAAAAGTCTTTCTGCATGTAAATCAAATGAGAAAACATCAGGTGACATTCTTCAGTCGTTGTAATAGCCTATGTCAGTGAGCGTTTTGTGCATTAACCTGTGCTTCATGAACAAAGAGAAGCAGGGTTAAAGTGGTAGTTACGTGTTAAAGCACTCTATCAATTTATTTCCCAGTCAACAGAATGAATCTCAGCTATAATGCGATTTGATTCAATTCTAGGCACTGTTGCACCACCCAGTGGAGGTTTTGTACCACAAGCAGAGTCTTGTTACTGGAATATTTGCCAGCCAGAAGACCATTATTTACATGCAAAAATTCACAATAAGCATTGGAAAGTTGAACTCACCTCATATTCGTTTCCCAGCTCAACTGTATACCTTATCACTTCATTTTGATAATATGGGAATATATCATGCTCTCCTGAGATTAAGTGCAAGGACACCATGTCAGGCATGGCTACCTAACCCCATTAATGTTATGTTAAGGTTTATTGTTGGAGGCCGGCTGGAATTTCCCTACCTGGAGGCAGCCTCCCAGTTGCAGACCGGGGGATGGGAGCAGCACTCCAGGATAGCCTAGATGCTTTCCCTGCCTGCTTGGCTACACACAGTAAGAAGTCTGACAAGACCAGGTTTCAGTCCAACCGATTTATTTGAGAGTAAGCTCATAAGTTTTCGAGGCTGTCCTCTTCGTCAGGTGAATGAGGTGTTCCTGGCTACAGCTGCAGCCATGGAATAGTCGGGAGATCCCTCTCCACAATAGTAAGCCAGCTGCTAAGAGCTTTCTTCCATTGTAATTTTAAAAGGTTGGAGCAAAGGCACCTCCAACTAACTTCCAGCTTTGAGATCCCTAATGGGATCCAGTTGGATGGCAAGCCAAGGAAAAGCACAGCCAAGTGACTTTTCCCTGTGCAGTCTTCTGACTCCAATCTGTTACTGACCGCAAGGTCCTGAAAAGTGCAGGAAAGATCCCGCCCACTGTGTCAGTAAATTTTCCTCTAATGCAAAATATGCAGTGTTACCAATACAAAAGGGAAATTTTTTAAAATATAATCCCTTCATTGTCAGAATAACTCCAAAGCAGACAATGCAATGTCTTCGTAGAATCATCAAATACCTACAATGCAGAAGAAGGTCATTTGGCCCATTGAGACCATACTGACAACAATCCCACACAGGCCCTATCCCTGTAACCCCACACATTTACCCTGCTAATCCCCATAATACGAAGGGACATGGCCAATCGACTTAACCCGCACATCTTTGGAGCGTGGAAGGAAATGAATCACTCAGAGGAAACCCATGCAGACACGGCAAATCCTGGAATAGCTAAAGCGATATTCCAGTTAATTTCCTTCAACACAGATTACTGTAAATTACCATTTGATTTCCTTCCATTGAAGAAAATGGGTTTGATATAGCCCCATTTTCAAAACTAAAGCTTTAAAATTTATTGTGTGTATCAGTGGAAATAGCACCATATGGTAATAGGATTCACTTCTGAGTTTTCAGCTTCCCATGCAATGCCCATGCTAAAAGGTTACTGAGTGGAGACTGGATGTTGCCCCACTGTGATTTTCCTGGCTTTGTACTTGCTTGAGCCAAGTTCAGGGTAAGCAATAATTTTCACGGGGGGAGGGGGGGCGGTCACAAGGATTTCAGTATGTCATCCTGGGCTGCATATTTGTTTTGCAATAAAATTACCTCACAATCTAAGTAAGTATTTACTTACTCAGAGCAGGATTTTCCACCTCTCCCACTGTGAGTTATTCCAGTCCTATCACTGTCAACGGGGTTTCCTATTTTACACAACCCTGCGGAAGATCCTGCTGGTATGAACAGCTGGAAAATTGCAGCCACAATGTGAAGAGAAAAGTCTTTACTGAGCATTAACAAGATAAGTGAAGTCAGATGTCGTCTCTGTTGCTACAAAGTGCAGCACTGCTGCAAGGTAGTCATCACTGATGGTGCATCTATTCTTTGATATGTTGAATTTCACAACAGAAAACATTTATTCACAGACATCAGTTGATTCAAACAATACAAGCATCTTTCGATCATCTTTGGAAAGTGCTGTTCACTGACAGATGTGCAAAACCTTGGAGGTGGCACTGATTTGAATCGTTCAGTTAGTAGTAAGTCAGACTTCAAGTCAATGAGCTCACGTTGGGGGTCACTTGTGAAAGAGGAGGAGATCAAAGCTATTCCAGCTTCTATCACCCTAAAATCCTTCAAACAGCGGGAAACCTCAGCATGCAAAAACACATAGTAGTGGCATGTATCTTTGCAGATTCGGATCGGATACTGCAATCTATTGCAACGTTTGGAAGTGTGTGAATGAACTTTTTGCTTTCAATTTGATTGGAAGAAAAGAGTAACTTTGTCATGTGGGTCTTTAGCAACCTACAGTGCAGAAGAAGGCCATGTAGCCCATTGACTCTGTAGCAACAACAATTCCATCCAGGCCCTATCCCCATTTGGTTAACCTGCTAATCCCTCTAAACTATCACATCCCTGGACACTATGAATTAGTTTAGCATGTCCAATCAACCTATCCCGCACATCTTTGAATTGTGAGAGGAAACTGGAGCACCAGAAGAAACCTACACAAACATGGGGAGACTGTGAAACTCCACACAGACAGTGACCGAAGTCAGAAATTGTATCCAGTTCCCTGGAGCCGTGAGGCAGCAGTTCGAACCATCGTGCTATTCCATACCGTTTTGACAAAGGAATACAATTATGAGCAAAAAAGCCCCCTTCCTTGTAGTTTAAAATTCAGTTAATTCATGTTATTTGTGAAATAAATGGCAAACACAAAATCAGCCAGCCAGTTCACGTCATTCAATTGAAGAAAATCCATGTCTTTTTCTTTCATTTGCAAAATCAAATCAATGTCTTGTCACAGTTTGCCTTGAAAGTGAGATGTTTTCAAACTGTGCTCTCTTATCTGGACACAATATTGCAGCAGATCATCCAAACGTTCCTCGATGAACTCTACCTCACATAATAGCTTGCTGTTTTTGATGATATTATGTGCGATCATGCAGCTCGCTCAAGTAATTTCATCTTGTAATGTAGATAGGCTAGCAAAAAAATGTTGTGCTTTTTGCACTTAAGCAACCATTTCGTGCAATTGTCTAGCTTTCTCTGTGTCAGGCATGTTCTTATATTTGGCTGCATACTTGCTCTTGAAGTGTCGATTCAAGTTATATTCTTAGAACGCTTTCTTTGTTTTCCCATTTGCATTTTTAAAGAAGCATTTTGAATTTGCCTCCTTATTAAACACTTGGCATTCAGAGTCTACTTTTTTCTTCTTGAATAAACTCATGTCTGCATTGCATCTCTCCACTGAAACACGAGGGACCAGAATGATTAGCACTGCTGCCTCACAGCACCAAGGACACGGGTTTGATTCCAGACTTGGATCACTATCTGTGCGGACTCTGCACATTCTCCCCGTGTCTGCATGGGTTTCCTCTGATTGTTGTGATTTCCTCTCACAATTTGAAAGATGTGCTAGTTAAGAGTAATGGCCATGCTAAATTCTCCCTCAGTGTAAATGCTGGAGTGTGGCGACTAGAGAATTTTCACAGTAACTTCATTGCAGTGTTAATGTGAGCCGACTTGTGACACTAATAAATAAACCTTAAATTCAAATTCTTGCAAGACTGATCCATATTCATGATGCTCCCTTGCTAAAGCATTGGCTGCTCTGATTAACGATATGATCATAGCAATCAATCATAGGTCTATAGCCTGCATGCTGACATGGCATTGTTTTCCTACTGTACATTTGCCATTGATGCAAATTTTGATTAGAACACCACAATATTGTAGCCTGGTCCAGGAATCATTGTGGGCTGGACAGAAGTAATATATGGATTGGATTTTAGCCCACAGGCCGTATTTTGACCACCCTTGGCCTAGTTCAAGAATACCACTCAAAAGTAAGGAATTCTGTCTCTTGACCCGAAAATTCATCCCAACTGAGGGAGAAAATTCATTCATGTACTCAAATTCAAATAGATCACCAATGTAAAATCTCTGGGTTTGTGTTTGGAAACTATACCAAAGAAATAAATTTGATCTGTATATTTTTAAAATTCAAATACTTAATTCCATTGAAATATATTCATAGAACATTACAGCGCAGTACAGGCCCCAAGGCCCTCGATGTTGTGCCGACCAATGGAACCAATTTTATGACCTTCTAACCTAAACTATTCCAATGTTATCCATATGCCTATCCACTGACCATTTGAACGCCCTTAAACTTGACGAGTCCACAACTGCTGCAGGCAGGGCATTCCACGCCCTTACTATCCACTGAGTAAAGAACCTACCTCTAACATCCGCCCTATAACTACCACCCCTTAATTTAAAGCTATGTCCCCTCGTGTTATCCATCTCCATTCGAGGAAAAAGGCTCTCACTATCCACTCTATCTAATCCTCTGATCATCTTATATGTCTCAATTAAGTCACCTCTTAGCCTTCTTCTCTCTAATGAAAATAACTTCAAGTCCCTTAGCCTTTCCTCATAAGACCTACCATCATACCAGGCAACATCCTGTAAATCTCCTCTGCACTCTTTCCAATGCCTCCACATCTTTCTTATAATGTGGTGACCAAAACTGTACACAATACTCCAAGTGCGGCTGCACCAGAGGCGAGATTTAACATACATAGGTTGGAATAGGAAATTGCAGGGGCTGGGAACATCTGAAATGTGGAACTTATTCAAGGAACAGTTACTGCAAGTCCTTGATAAATATGTACTTGTCAGGCAGGGAGGAAGTGGTAGAGCGAGGGAACCGTGGTGTACTAAGGAAGTTGGTTCACCGGTGAAGAGAAATAAGAAGGCTTATATAAAGATGAGATGTGAAGGGTCGGTTAGGACACTGGAGAGTTATAAATTAGTCAAGAGGGAGCTAAAGAGTTAAAAACAGCTAGAAGAGGACATGAGAAGACATTGGCGGATAGGATTAAGGAGAACCCTAAAGCTTTTTATAGATATGTTTAGAATAAAAGATTGGATAGGGCAAGATTAAGGCCAGTCAGAGACAGTAGTGGGAAGTTGTGCATGGAGCCTGTGGAGATTGGAGAGGCACTGAATGAGTATTTTTCATCAGTCTTCGCATGGGAAAATGTCAATGGAGTTGAGGAGAATACTGGGATACAGGGTTGTAGACTAGATGGAATAGAGGTACATAAGGAGGAGGTGTTAGCTATTCTTGAGAGAATGAAAATAGATAAGTCCCCTGGACTGGATGGGATTTATCCCAGGTTATTCTGGGAGGCTAGCGAGGAGATTGCAGAGCCTTTGGCTTTGATCTTCATGTTGTCGTTGGCTACAGGTGTAGTGCCAGAAGACTGGAGGATGGCAAATGTTGTCCCTTTGTTTAAGAAAGGGAGTAGAGACCATCCTGCAAATTATAGACCGGTGAGCCTTACTTCTGTTATGGGGAAAGTTTTGGAAAGAATTATAAGGGATAGGATTTATATTCATTTAGAGAGAAATGAATTGATTAGGGATAGTCAATATGGATTTGTGAAGGGAAGGTCATGCTTCACAAACCTTATCCAGTTTTTTGAAAAGGTGACCAAAGAGGTGGATAACAGCAAGGCAGTTGACGTGGTGTACATGGATTTTAGCAAAGCGTTTGATAAGGTTCCCCATGGAAGACTACTGCAGAAAATCAGATGCATGGGATTGAGGGTGATTTAGCAATTTGGATTAGGAATTGGCTAGCTGATAGAAGACAGATTTCCATTCAGTTCTAGAACTATCTTTAAAGTAGAACTCACTTATTAAGTGAATAGATTAAAATAGGAACCATTGAAAGGAACTATTCACAGAATGTCTAAAGTTCAAAGCTCTCTTTGAATTTAGTGGAAGCTCAAATCGACCATAAGACTGAGTGAAGTTAGTTCAATATTGAGTTCAATATCCACGGGGGAAAAAAAACTCACAAAGCATGCACAAACAAAAGTAAAATATCCAGACACATGCAGCAAAACCATTTGCTGGTTTTGGTCTCAGAATAAGAGGTCAGCCATTTAGGACTGAGATGAGAAGCAATTTCCTCACTTAGAGGATTGTGAATCTTTGGAATTCTTTACCCTGCACAACTGCAGACGGTTCAGTCACTGAATATACTCAAGGCAGACATAGATAAATTTTTGGATACAAAGAGACTCGAGGGATATTGGGATAGCGCAGGATAGTGGAGTTGAGGTGGAAGTTCATCCACGGCCTTCCTGATTGGCACAGTTAAGCTTGTCATCTTAATGTTTTAAACAGCAGTACTCTCACTTGTCTGCAGAGGGCATTGACTTAAACAGGATTCCAACCACTCCAAATATTACTACAGCTCTTATTTACTCACAAACACAATCCCTTGCCAAATGTTGTAAATAATAAGCTACTGTGTAGGATGAAATCCACTTGGGACTTTTAGAAAAAAGCACTAATGCCATTGCATGCTGGATTGTAGACTACATTCCAGGATCTAATCTTCATTTCAGGCACAATCTTCATTTAACTTCCTATAATGCAGCCGCAAACACTGAAATTTTAATTTCATTCAACCTATTAAACATTCTAAGCCTTATTTCACTTTTTGTTCTTCTAATTGCCAGATGGCAGGCTAGTTTCCTTCGACAGAGCTGCTGTAATTGCTTATTGTATGATTGATATACTCGTGAACCAGAGAAAGTAATTTTATGAATGAGGTTTCCTGAAAGCTGTGGACACCTACGTTCTTCCTTTACAAGGTATTGGCACGGAAACTTTCCTTATCAATCGCAGTGAAATTGGGAACATTGATGCCTGCATCAGCACTGCTGCAACAGCCTACAATCTAATAAAAAACCCACTGGAGTGATTCCTGAGCATTCCTGGAGTAGTGTGCATGTCATATTCAGCCTGTAAGGGTGCTCCTAAGGGTGTGCCCAGAAGCAATGCACAGTGGGCAGATTGTGAAGTCTTGTGCAATCGCCTCAGACAAAGGAATTAACGCCGCTCCATTGGCTATTTCCATGTACTAAATAATTAACTACATTGGAATGGGTCAATTGAGTATTAACATTTGTACAAAAAGACTTAGATGGGGAGGGATGTTGGTGATTGTCCCTTTAAGGATCAATTTGCAGAGTGAGGGTCAGAGGGCCTGGGGAACCGTTCGGGGAGGAAGGTGAAGGATCATTGTGATGAGCTTGAGCTTGTTCTAGAACATTCTCGAGAGTAGAGGATGTGGAGACTCTGGAGAGAGTGCAGAGGAGGTTTACCACGATGCTGCCTGGTATGGAAGGTCTGAGTTACGAGGAGAGGTTAGGCAAATTGGGACTGTTTTCCTTAGAAAGACGTAGATTTAGAGGAGATCTAATAGAGGTGTACAAGATTATGAGGGGTATAGATAGAGTAAACAGGGTTAAGCTTTTTCCTAGGATGGAATCAAATAGCACGAGGGGTCACGGGCTTAGGGTGAGGGGGGTAAGGTATAATTTGGATGCTAGAGGGAGTTTTTTCACACAGAGGGTGGGGGGGTATGGAATGCGCTGCCAAGTAAAGTGGTGGAGGCAGGTACTCTGGAGTTATTTAAGAAATACTTAGATGAGCACATGAACAGAATGGGAATGGAGGGGTATAGAAAACTGATTTAAAATAATGATCATGAGCCTTGGGAGTCCCTGGGAAGTGTGTAAATAGATGATGATATTGATGTACTTGTTTTTATCCTACAGGTGCTTTGGTCCACCTTGTTGTCTAACGAGGGGCATACATGTGATGGGTCGTGAGAGGGCTGCTCTTGGATTTTTTTTCGAGAGTATCCTAGTGCTTCACATCGTTAGTGTACGCTTGACCTGGACCATTTGATGGCAACACGACAGCTCAGTGACTATCACTGTGCTGTGCAGATACATGGATTTGGGCCTGTGTCTGTGGGAGTTTGCGCATTCTTCCCGTGCTTGCGTGGGTTTTCTCCGGGTGCTCCAGTTTCCTCCCACATCCCAAAGATGTGCTCTTAGGCTAATTGGCAAAACATATTCTCCCTAAATTGTCTCAAATTTGGTTTTTAATCCATAGATCTATAAACATGGACAGAGATCGCGGGTAGACGTGGGAACATCGGGGTGGCAGCGCGGGCTCGTTAGGCTGAAGGGCCTGTTTCCCGTGCTGTTTTGTTCTTTGTTCTTTGGTGGGAGTCCTAATGGTGTGGGATGCAATTGACAGTTTGCACATGCTTCTTGGGCCCCACTTGCTGATGGGAAGATGTTTCATAAGCACTACCACTCTCTCAATGTCCAGTTGGCTGTGGCCAGAAGATTTTCTCAGTTAATGCCGAGCATCTGGGAAGCAGTCACTCTTCCATCTTGTGGCAGTCGGCTGCATCTGTCATCCTTAAGCTACCACAGAACCAGAGGCTGGTTGCTGTGCGACCCACTATTCATCTGATCAATGGCTCCCCTCTATCAGGGAAGTGCATGAGGACTGCATGTTTAGAATAAGAGCTTTGAAGCAGTCAGGAATATTATGTGGCCCACTATCAGTATCCCAAAGCAATGATACTGATGCCTAGAATGCTCCGATGAGGGGGTGGCGACCTCCAGTGCACACCAGAGCAAGTCTTCAAATTCATGGTTATCTACTGCGCCCTTCACCATCTCAATACTATGAGGTGCAGCCCTTGCCATCAGGGCCACAGTGGGGAAAAAAAGGAAAAAAACAGGAGTGGAGAATGGGGGAAGCAAAAATGACCCACTTACACCAGATAGAATGAACCTTCTGTGAATGAATACTGAGACTCCGGTTGCCTTAAGACATCAGCCCAACATCACAGTTACTCTGCAATTCCCCACCTTTCAATCCATCTACTGCAGAGATGTCTCAGCCAAAGTACTGAAATAAAAACCACCTCCAAAAAAACCATTCCATGACAATTTTATACAAGAACAATTCTAATGGTACAGAAATAAAACTGAATTGAGAAGTCCCAGGTGCTTTTGCCTGTTCTAGTGCTCCTGCGATAGTTAAGACTGGTGGAAGTAGCCAAATTTCACTGGGGGTGACTGCAGGTGACCTTTCTGGACTCCCTCAAGATAGGCATTAGTGCCACAAGTAGGCTTATGTTAAAACTGCAATGAAATTACTGTGAAAACCCCCTAGCCTCCACACTCCAGCATCTGTTCGGGTACACTGAGGGGGAATTTAGCATAGCTAATGCAACTAACCAGCACGATTGTGGGAGGAAGCTGGAACACCCGGAGGAAACCCTCTATCACTGTGGGACAGCAGTGCTAACCACTATGCCACCCTAGGCTGCTTGGCTGAAAGGAAACAGCAAGGTTACAAACAGAGTGTTTGCATGGCAAGTGACTGGCCCAAATAAGGTACCCAGACATGCACTCAGATCCTGCGTAGGTCAGCTGGCAGGGTATTCACAAACATCTTCAGCCTCTTCATACAATAATCCAAGATCCCTATCTGCTTTAAGAAGACGACCATCATCCTGGTATCTAAGAAAAACCAAGCCTTAATGACAGATGGATGACAGAGCCAGTGGCTGACATCCATCATTATGAATTGCTTTGAAAGGCTAGTTATGACACAAATCAATTCTAGCCTCCCAGACTACCTGGATCCACTACAGTTTACCTACCATGCAACAGGTCCACAGCAGACGCCATGTCCCTACACTCAACCCTAGAACACCTAGATAACGAGGATGCCTTTGTCAGATTTCTATTTATTGCCTACAGCTCAGCCTTCAACACCATTATTCCTACGAAATTCAGTTCCAAATTCCATGACCTGGGCCTTGGCTCCTCTTTCCCTGCTGCCACAGACTTTCGAATGAACCTATCCTGCATTAAGTTGATCTTTCTCTATACCCTAGCTATGACTGTAACACTATGTTCTGCACACTCTCATTTCCTTCTCTGTGAATGGTATGCTTTGTCTGTGTAGCATGCAAGAAACATTGTATACTAGTACATGTGACGATAATAAATCAAATCGAATCAAATCAAATCACAAATACTGTTATCCTGAGAGGGGATAGCAGGTTTGTACACCACGTAGCTACCATCATTCTCTCTGAGGTAGTATTTCACCAATCCGAGAAATGTGAGAATAGATTTTGGATTGCTGTGAGCACTGAGATGTCCAGTGCTGCTGGCAGCTGAATAAACCAGTGTGATAGGAAGCTGGGTTTGCAGTTAGAATGGATAACATGGCCTCAATCTGAGCCTCCACTGCAGCATCCCAGTGTTGAGGGGATTCTGTCCATGATGTCGCAGCTTTCATTGCGGCAATCACCAGGCATTAATTGTAACTTAACTATTCCAAATAGGAGGGAGCCAGCAAATGTAACAAGGGAGACAGAGGGCAGGAAGCTACAACCAGTTAGCCTAATATCTGTCACAAGAAAAATGCTAGAATCTATTATTAAGGAGGTTACGGCAGAGCATTTAGAAAATCTGAATGCAAATAGGCAGTATTTGTATGGTTTTGTGAAAGGAAAATAATTTTGACTAACTTATTAAAGTTATTTGAGAAAGTAGTAAGAAACACACAAGATAAGAGCAGGAGAAGGCCATTCAGCTCTTTGAGCCTGCTCGACAGTCTGGGGCAAGAGCTAAAGAGGCTGGAAAATGAACTGGAGCCAAGTCGAAGAACTCCAGTGCCCACATCAGAACGTCAGCTCCATCTTACTCCAGCTGAGATCTATCTATCCCGGGGATACCACACTCAGCAGTCAGGATGAAAGTCCAAAATGGAGTGAACTGCAAAAGAGAAACATATAGGAGGTAAAGAAGAAGAGGCTAGCTTCTAAAAAAAAATCTGAACAAAAAAATAGCCAAGTCAACCTTCAATTCCTACATCAACTCCAGTTAAGACAATGGCAGATGATATCCAAGTTCAACCAACAGCACCAGAGGTTGCAGTCAACACAGAAAAAAAAACAGATGCTTGAGTTTAGCTGACAACCACACAGGAACCAACACCCACCAGAATGTCTAACTTATTAACTGTTATTTCACAGCATCACAGAATCCTGCAGTGCAGAAGAGGCCCTTTGATCCATTGAATCTGCACTGACGCATGAAGGGTCTTAACCTGCCCGGCTAATCCCACTTGCCAACACTTGGCCCATAGCTTTGCATGTTATGGCGTGTCAAGTACTCATCCAGGTATTTTTTTTTTTTATTAAGCAACACAGCACGGGAAACAGGCCCTTCGGCCCAACGAGCCCGCGCCGCCGTCATACCAAATAGTAGCAAATACATTATCCTATTTTAATATTCCTATATAATAATATATATATTATTCCTAATATGGAAAATTTTCACCATAGGGATAATTTGTTACCCAATCAGCCTAAGAGCGAATTTTTGGGTTGTGGGAGGAAACCGGAGTGCCCGGAGAAAACCCATGCAACCACGGGGAGAACGCGCAAACTCCCGCAGACACCGGCCCAATTCCAAGTGTCTGCACAGCCACATCGATAGTCTCTGAGCTGTCATGGTGCCCTTCAGATGGTCCACATAAAGCACTCATTTACGACATGAGGTACCAGGCAACCCATGAATCAACATCCAAGAGCTGTACCCGCACCACCTGCCGAATGCATGCTCAAATTATGGACCGAATTACCTGTGGAAAAAAGCCGTAGTTAAACAGTCCTAATATATCCCTCTATCTGCATACCGCTCATGTGGCTGTCCAAGAGACCCTTAAACAGCCCCAGCGTGCCTGCTCCCACCACCTTACTCGGCAGTGCATTCCACACCCCCACTACCCTTTGTGTGAAAAACTGCCCTCTAATATTCGTCCTATACATAGCCCCCCTCACCCTATGGCCATGACCTCTCGTCCTATCCATTTCTAAAGGTGGAAAAAGTTTACCTCCATTTACTCTATCTATACCCCTTATAATCTTATACACCTCTATGAGATCCCCTCTAAGCCGACGTCTTTCAAGGGAAAACAACCCCAGTCTATCTAATCGTTCCTCATAAGACAGTCCTTCCATACCAGGCAGCATCCTGGTAAACCTCCTCTGCACTCTCTCCAAGGACTCCACATCCTTCCGATAGTACGGAGACCAGAACTGGGCGCAGTATTCCAAGTGAGGCCTAACCAAAGTTGTATACAACTGCAACATCAAACTCCTACTCTTGTATTCTATACCCTTTTCTATGAAAGCTAACATACTATACGCCTTCTTTATCACCTTCTCCACCTGTGAGGACACCTTCAGAGACTATTTTTTAAAGGGTGTGAGGATCCCACCTCCACCACTGTCCTAGGCAGTGCATTCCAGATCATTTGGGTAAAAAAGTTTTTCCTCAAATCCATCCCCCACCCCCCCAATCTCCTACCCTTCACTTTTAACTTGTGTACCCTCGTAACTGATCCTTCAATAAGGGAAACAGTTGCTTCCTAACCACCCTGTCCACGTCCCTTGTAATCGTGAATACCTCAATTAGGTCGTTTTTCAGTCTTTTCTGCTCCAGAGGAAATAACCCAAGCCCATCCAAACTCTTTTATAACTTAGGTGTTCCATCCCAGGCAAAATCCTGGTGAATCTCCTCTGCATCCCCTCCAGTATTACAGTTTTTTTGTTACAGTATTTGACTGTTGTGTTTGTCAATTGTTTACACTGAAAATAGTAATTATTAATGTTTTACTGTTTTCATTGCAAAAACCTCTGACGCAAAGAGGGAGGAAAGTCTTGCGTTTGTCCTTAGTTGGAAAAAAGGTCCCTTTAAGGGTGTGATCACGTGAAGTACTGAAAATATCGTCAGCAGTCAGGCCAGGCTTACAGTCAGCCCAATCAAGAGATCTTGTTTGTTTCATCATTCTGTGGTTTGAAGCTTCTCTTTTCAAACACCACAACTATCACTATTCTTGATTTTGAATGATAGTGATCACCAGCATGAATCCTCATTAGAGTCTTTTGCAAAACGCAACTCCAGTCAACTTCTACATGGACTGTCCTTTCCTTCTCCCCTGGCTATATCTCACGTGTGCAAATCCCAACTCAGTATTCCTCTGTAAAGTACAACAGGGTCAGTACCAGAGCAACTGCCTTTCTATTACCCTGTAAAGTACAGCAGTGTATTAGTGCTAGTGGTTTTATACTGCCCTGTAAAGTGTAGCAGTCTGTGTCAGAGCGAGGGGTTTTATACTGCCCTGTAAAGTACAGCAGTCTGTATCTGAGCGAGGGGTTTTATACTGCCCTGTAAAGTACAGCAGTCTGTATCAGAGCAAGGGGTTTTATACTGCCTTGTAAAGAACAGCAGGGTCAGTATAGAGCTGGTGGTTTTATACTGCCCTGTAAAGTACAGCACGGTCAGTATAGAGCTGATGGTTTTATACTGCCCTGTAAAGTACAGCAGGGTCAGTATAGAGCTGGTGGTTTTATACTGCCCTGTAAAGTACAGCAGGGTCAGTATAGAGCTAGTGGTTTTATACTGCCCTGTAAAGTACAGCAGGGTCAGTATAGAGCTGATGGTTTTATACTGCCCTGTAAAGTACAGCAGGGTCAGTATAGAGCTGGTGGTTTTATACTGCCCTGTAAAGTACAGCAGGGTCAGTATAGAGCTGTGGAGCTGATGGTTTTATACTGCCCTGTAAAGTACAGCAGGGTCAGTATAGAGCTGATGGTTTTATACTGCCCTGTAAAGTACAGCAGGGTCAGTATAGAGCTGATGGTTTTATACTGCCTGTAAAGTACAGCAGGGTCAGTATAGAGCTGATGGTTTTATACTGCCCTGTAAAGTACAGCAGGGTCAGTATAGAGCTGATGGTTTTATACTGTCCTGTAAAGTACAGCAGGGTCAGTATAGGTGGTTTTATACTGCCCTGTAAAGTACAGCAGGGTCAATATGGTTTTATACTGCCCTGTAAAGTACAGCAGGGTCAGTATAGAGCTGATGGTTTTATACTGCCCTGTAAAGTACAGCACGGTCAGTATAGAGCTGATGGTTTTATACTGCCCTGTAAAGTACAGCAGGTCAGTATAGCAGTGAGTTTTATACTGCCCTGTAAAGTACAGCAGGGTCAGTATAGAGCTGATGGTTTTATACTGCCCTGTAAAGTACAGCAGGGTCAGTATAGAGCTGGTGGTTTTATACTGCCCTGTAAAGTACAGCAGGGTCAGTATAGAGCTAGTGGTTTTATACTGCCCTGTAAAGCACAGCAGGGTCAGTATAAAACTGATGGTTTTATACTGCCCTGTAAAGTACAGCAGGGTCAGTATAGAGCTGATGGTTTTATACTGCCCTGTAAAGCACAGCAGTCTGTATCAGAACTAGAGATTTCATCATAAGCATCTTCATCAGAGTTAAGTGTAGCTGTCACTCACCATCATGAGGCTGCACTGCCTGGCCAGGCAGCAATTCTTGGGTATATGAAAGCAGAAATGCAGTAAGAGTGGGTTGTGCTGAGGAAATTGGATGGCGTGTAAAGCAGATGGTCAGATACAGTCCAGTTCACATTTCATTTCAGATAATAGGATGAAAAGGGGCCTGAGACAGGATTTACCATCATCCTGAATGTCCTTGGCAATACTGGCTGCAACAGCCTCTTTCACAACTGGCCCATGTTATGGACTTCCGTCACCTCCAGAGGACTCAAGTGTTGCAGGCACATCCTTCGCCTGTTTCTGCTCTGCTCCTTACGGTTATGGACCACCATGTCCTGCAAGAGAGAGGGAAGAACATCAGTGTTGCCACATATTGAAGTGATGTTGCTGCCATTGCTGAATAGCCAAAGCAGTGAGAGGTTGGTGTGAGCATGAGATGAAGTGCCTGAGTGTTAGGCTTAGTCCTGATAGATTGTGACGGGTGAGGGATTAGCTGTGATGCATTGGGCAGTGTGAGAGGCTGTTGATACCATGGGTAAGGAACATGTGAGATCACTGGACAGTTTCCAACACTATAACCACGTCCTCGGGATCAGATTGCAGGAATTGCCTCCTCTGGCCACTTGCTTCCATTACTTTCTCAGGTTGTGCCACGAAGACCTCCTGTATCCCTGAAGAAAGAGTATGTCTCTTCTTCTTTCCCTGGACTATCACCTCCAGTGCCACATTCAGAAAACCTAGGGGCTTTCTCTCTCTTGCCACTCAAATTTCTGCGTTTCTTTCTTCTAACCAGATTCACACTGGGACATGCTGGTACAGTGGCTAGCACTCTGTCTCACAGTGCCAAGGACTGTGGGGTTCAATTCCAGTCTCAGGTCACTATCCGTGTGGAGTTTGCACATTCTCCCTGCGTCTGCATGAGTTTTATCCATGTGCTCCGGTTTTCTCCCACACTCCAAAGATGTGCGGCGAATTAGGTGGATTGGCCATGATAAATTGCTTCTTAGTGTCAGGGAGATTAACAGGATTGAATGCGGGGCGGGGGGGGGGGGGGTGAAGGGGATAGGGCTTGGATGGGATTGTTGTCAGTGTCGGCTTGGTGGGCCGAATGGCCTCCTTCTGCATGGCAGGGTTTTCTGATTCACTGACAGTCTGCAGCAGTGTCTGTACAAGACTGCATCTCCCCTTTGAGACTTGCAGGCAGGCTGTTCCAGTATGTTAGTTACGTGCTGCTGTGCCCTCTCCTGAACATGCAGCCACCAGAGGCACACTGTGTGCTGGGCTGCACACTGAAAGTATCTAGATGCTAAGCATTGAGAGCTGCCTGCCTCAACAGAATCAGGTGTGGGTGATTTCCATACCCACAAATAGCCTCGACGAACATTCCGCCCTCCCTAGGTATTTTGGATAACCTTGCCTGAGTGTTATTTTTAAGTGTTCAAGTACATAATCATGAGTTAGATTGATTGGCCATGCTACATTGCCCCTCACTGTCCCAAGATGTGTATGTCAGAGGGATTAACAGGGTAAATACATGGGATTATGGGGATGGGGGCTGAGTGGAATTGTTGATGGCCTCCTTCTGCACTACAGTTATTCTATGAAATTTAAATATTAAGGATTAGCTGAAATTTGCATAGCAATTAATAGCACAAGAGCGGAACTGAATGAAGTAAATCCACTGAAAGCCGTAGTCAAGATTTTTGACATTACCTGTTAATTAAAAGGTAACTATATTCAGTATCACAGAGAAACAGATGCTTCAGCATGAGCATGTGACAATAGATTCACCTTCAGTAATTATTTCCTTCAGGTGAGGATTTCCCATCAGAATCATTAAGAGCTGAATGAAAGTACTTTCCCTTTGTTCAAGCAATTAGCATTCAGGAGAAAGTAGAATACAGAACAACTATCAAGGAATGAGCCAATCTATTATAATAACAGACTGGCAAGAAAAGCAAGCTGCAATTACTACCCTGATGAAACATGTCATTAGAATGCAACTAAATTATACACACAAATTAACAGTAACGTGGCACTGCAGGAAGACGCCATGTCCACAAAAAGACATTGTGACAGAATCTGTATTGAACAGTGAGCTAGTGTTCAACGCAATTCAATGGGAAGAAAAATAAACACCTTTTTCATTTATTTTCCTTTGTGGAAAGTGAATGTGTGTTCATTTTTATCATCATTCCGACCTTCTTGGGGAAGTGACTGGATCTGTTTAGGAGATGCTTTGATCATGAGAGCTTCCAGGGTGAGGCTCCAGGTTGGCTGACACCTCCCAGTTCCAGCTGGAATCTATAACATTATCCCTTCCAACTGGCATGAGTGTCACAAGGAGAGTTGTACTCTTGTGGCTAGCAGTGACAGAGATCCATATGTTCCAGAGGGGCCTCTCTCATCCACAGATACAGCTCAGCAGATACAGATGTACACTTAAAAACATTGTAAGATTTGTGTCCTCTGCAGTCTCAGAGGACTGAATGCAAAGGTGGGAGTGGACTGTGTGCATCAGGTGTACTTTCCAGTCAGACACTATTCTCACAGATTGTCTTATACACAAATCCTCTTGCAATAAAGGCTGATACGTCATTTGGCTTCTGAATTGATTACTGGTTTTAACAGCCCTTCCACTATGTTATTTATATCTTCTACTGCGAAGACAAACACAAAATATTTGCCTCATTCCTCATGATAATTTCTCCGATTTCTACCTCTAAAGGATCAACTTTAACTACTCACCTCCTTTTTATACACTTAAAGAATCCAGATTATAAGAGCTTTCCTGACTAGATTACATTCATTCCAATATCCCTGAGGCCTGGACCAATGATCAAGGGATGAATTCAAACGTTGCCACAACAACTGGGGAATTTAAATTCAATACATTAAGTGAATCTGGAATAAAAATTTAGTACAACTAATGGTGACCATGAAACTCCTGAGTTGTTGTAAAAACACATCTGGTTTACAAATGTCCTCTTGAGAAGGAGAATTGTTGGTGCAACCCCAATGGGCTGAATGGCCTTCTTCTGCGCTATAATGTTTCCATGATTCTATGATTCTAATTCCTAACTGCTTCTGACATGGCCCAGCAAGTCAATATTCAATTGTCAAGAATACAGCTTACCACAACCTTCCGAATGCCAGTGATGCCTAAATCTCACAAATCAATAAAAACAGATGCATATCTTTTACTTCCTAATTATGAATTCCTTTAGCTTAAGGAGTAACTGAAGTGTTTGCCCACTGTGTGTATATGTCAATGCATGGAAATGGTTTGGTATCTCCTTGCCCTGGGTGAGTAGCACCTGCAGGTACAATGGTTTTGGATACATCAGGTGACTGGTCCTGAATGCTCTCAAACACATCTGTAATTCTTTGAATGGGGCAGCTAATCTTGTGGATGGCAATAAAGAACATCTTTAACTCAATCACCATCAGTCATTCAGTACTGATTTCAACATGGTTAGAGAAGAGCATCAAAGCAAACCTTTGGGCAATGAGATGATTCAAGCCCCACATTAGCTGGCTCCCCAACAAGGACTGGTGCATATTGGATCTCGAAATTTCTGGAACACCATCCATGGAGCAGTGATACAAGCTGATCCTGAACTTTGAGTTTTGGCTAAGATACTGCATTCTGCAGCTGTTTGACTCTGTAGTTGGACCATTGCAAGCTCTATAGTTTTGGCCTAATGGCCATGCAACGCCACTCTGAAACAAGTTATGGATTCTATTAAAGATGGCGAAATCTGCACAGATGATAGGAAATATTTTCGTTAGAACGGTTGGCCAGTTTCAGGCCTCATATAAATATTAAACTGTCAGCATGTACCCCAAAAATAACAGGCCTGAGAATCAATAAAATTGGTACACCAACCTCATCTGGCAAGAGCTGCTTTTCCTGGTCACCCCTCTACAAGCAGCTTGTGCCACTGAATAAATCAATGTCATGCCACCCATTTTGTCTTCAGAAACCCTCAGGTAAATCATAGCAGAGTGGGGAGTGGGGGGGTTAGACCAGGTTACAGAAAGGGAGACTATTCCTTATGTCGAGTCCACAGAGCCTTCCAGCTGTAGTGTGCCTTCAGGAGCAGTTTGTTTTAAGTGTTTGATTACATACTGTGGGGCTCCTGGCATGTCTTGAGCAGTCCACACCCCAGGACTGCACCTACAGTGAGAAAAGAATGAGTCAGTACCCCACTTAGTTTTCTTTATATTAACCTCCAACAGTTCGATTATAAACAGAACGAGAGAGAAAATGCCAATAAAACAAATTCCCATTTAAAAGAGTTTTCCCTATTAATCATTCCTCATTACGCAATATACTGCAACCATAAACAAGTTGTGAAAGTGTTTGAGCATTTGTCTTGTTATTCAAAACCTAATCAGTAGAGGGCATGAACATTCAATTCTGAAATCATTCAAAACAGTTTCTGGTGAGCTTGCAAGAACAAACTCTCGTGGAACTTTACTAGGTTCCGCTTTGCACCCTCCCCCACACCCACAATTCTTTTCTGCATCTCTCCTGAAGGCAAACTCCCAACATACAGTTCCACAGAAGCAGCTCTCTGGTCTGTGGTTGTTACTCCTGATATATGACCCTTAATGGGAATTACATGCATGCTATTCCACCCTGGAGGGTTTCACAGCCAAGGCTGAACATGTTCTCACAGGTTTTTCACTTTGCTGCGGGGATTATTGGAATGCAGCCAAGCTGGTCTGTGACACTCAGGCCAACTACAGTATCCAGATCATTCTAACAGCTGAAATCGTCATAGCCCAATAATTGAACTCCTGAGGCTAGGTCTCACCCATTAGTATAGTCACTGGACCTTCCCTTCTCAAGAACTATCATGAGCCCCACAACCAACAACGATAGATAATTAAGCATTTTTAAAAATCTGCTCCTGAAAACACAATAGAGGTGGAATGTTCCTCAGGCTTGACAGGAGTCTGGAATAACCTGCTTCTCTGTAACCTTGTCCAATCCCCACCCCCATCTTCTTAAGGATTTGGCACAAGGATGCCAAAGACATAACAATATAGGAACATAAGAACTAGGAGCAGGAGTAGGCCATTCGCCCTTCGAAGCTACTCCACCATTCAATAAGATCATGGCTGATCTTTTTGTGAACTCAGCTCCACTTACCCGCCCGCTCACAAAAACCTTAATTTCTTATTACTGTTCAAAAATTTATCTATCCTTGCCTTAAAAACATTTAATGAGGTAGCCTCAACTGCTTCACTGGATAGGGAATTCCATAGATTCACAATCCTTTGTGTGAAGAAGTTTCTTCTCAACTCAGTCGTAAATCTGCTCCCCCTTATTTTGAGGCTATGCCTCCTGGTTCTAGTTTCATCTGCCAGTGGAAACAACTTCCCTGCTTCTATCTTATCTATTCCCTTCATAATTTTATATGTTTTTATAAGATCTCCCCTCATTCTTCTGAATTCCAATGAGTGTAGCCCCAGTATACTCAGTCTCTCCTCATAAGCCAAACCTCTCAACTCCAGAATCAACATAGTGAATCTCCTCTGCATCCCATCCGGTGCCAATATATCCTTTCTCAAGTAAGGAGACCAAAACTATCCACTGCATACGTAATGTTCTCAAAGAATTCCAACAAATTAGTCAAACATGACCTTCCCTTTATGAACCCAAAATCGAATTCAAATTTTACAATCTGTTGTGGTGAGATTCAATTGCGGGTTCCCAGAACATTAGCTGAATTTCTGGATTAATAGTCTAGTGATAATATCATTAGGTCATCAGCTAGTGGTGACATGACATGGTGGATATGCTTTCTACGTGGGGTTTGGGGAGGGAATCCACATTTGGATCCAACTCCTCTACACAAACATCAATAACACTGTTTTGATCAGTGGATGGGAATCAGCAAGATTTTCCAATTAAATTGGGAATCAGGCAGGGCAGCTCTCTCTCTCTCCTGTCTTGTTTGTTGCACTGAACCTTTTGCTGAGTTCATTAGAGGAGTGACAATTCCTGGCAATGACGGCACTCATGTCAAAGCCTCCATATACATGGACAATATCCTCGGCTCAAATCTGCTGTCAGTGCAAAGGCTGATGAGCACCTATAACCAGTTTGAACTGGCTTTAAAAGCCAAGATAAATCGCCATGAGAACGTAGCCTTGGGAGCTGGGCTGATTGATCCTCTATCCTTTTCACTGTTGGCTCAGATTGCCTAAGGTGCTAGGGATATGGTTTGGAGGGACCAGAGCATGCCTAAGAAACTGGAAGGAGTGATTAGCTATAGTCAAATAAAAATTGAGCGTATGGGAATAACACTTCCTCTCCATTGATTAAATTTAACTATTTATTATTGTCACAAATAGGTTTATATTAACACTGCAATGAAGTTACTGTGAAAATCCCCGAGTCGCCACACTCTGGCACCCATCGCTTACACTGAGGGGGGATTTTAGCACGGCCAATGCACCTAGCTAGCACTTCTTTTGGAGTGTGGGACAAAACTGGAGTGCCAGAAGAAACCCACACAGACATAGGGAGAACATGCAAACTTCTCACAAACAGTGAGCCAAGCTAAGAATTGAACCCAAGTGCCCGGTGCTGCGAGACAGCAGTGCTAACCACTGTGCCACCATGCCTCGCTACTCATGTGTAGAAGAAACTGATCTGGTCCCTTCCTATGCCATGGTGATCATGCAAGCCATCTTCTGCTTACCTGGAGGTTAAAAGTGGATGAGGAGGGAAAAATCATACCCCACATTGCCCTCATCCTGATGGCCACCTTTGTGTGTAGCTACATCACACTGTGCATAGACCATCAGTTTTCAAACACCAAGTGCTACTATGTGCTGAGGTTCTACCAGACTCAGTGTTGTGATGGATGTATCTGGCCACATTCTAAAGAATATTCCAAAGAATTGAACTGTGCCATACCACCTATCCCTTGTGGAAAAGTTTACAAAGAAAAACACCTTTGAGTACAAGTCCATTAAATAGTGGTCTGCATGAAATGTCCGCAGGTCCTGCAGAAAAAGAAGATGTTGGATGCTGTTGGATAGTTCTCTGAGCAGACTGTCAAAGTCATGGAGCAGAATGCCTCATCATCAGAGCTTTCAGCAAATACTAAGATAAAGCTTGGCTGGCGGTGAGAAAGGCTTCCCTGAGAGTCTCACCTCATCAGCATGTTGTCTTAAGGTGACTGTGGTGGGAGGAGAGACTGTTGTCTACCCCCTTGTGGAATTTCCTTTGCAAAGAAGATGTGAAGAGGGATGCACTGTTGTTTGTTGAGGTTCATTCTGAGCAGCTCCATGATGCCGAACTCTGTGCTCTCTGGCTGTTCCCAGGGGCACAAACATTAACTGCAGCTGGAGGATCAACAACTGGCTGAAAGATGCTCTTTAGTCTCTCCAAACCTTGTTGGTCTTCTAGAGAAAAGAGTTGTTCTGAGCAAGTGTTGCAGACTGGCACATTCCAAAGTCCAGGACCAGGTGCGAAGGGATCTACTAAAGCTTCAGGATGCCTCAGAAACTCAATGGGTAAAGTTTACTATCTAGAATGGCACAATGGTTAGCACTGCTGTCTCACAGCGCCAGGGACCTGCGTTCATTTCCAGTCTTAGGCAACTGTATGCTTTGCACATCCTCCCTGTGTTTGCATTTGTTTCCCCCAAGTGCACAGGTTTTCTCCCATGCTCCTGAGATATGCAGATTAAATGATTGGCTATGTTAAATTGCCCTGTGGTGTCAGGGAGATTAACACGGTAAACATGTGAGGTCATAGGAATGGGGCCAGGGATAGTTGTAGGTGCAGGCTTGATGGGCCAAATGGCCTACTTTGGGCTATAGTAATTCTATGATACTTCCATGATACCTTTCAGAAAAAGTGCATCAGGGTCTGAAAATTGTCTCGAACCCTTCAGGCAATATGACTCACATTGAAAATGTACAGTAAGTATTACATGTCTCATAGTTGGATTAAAGCAGCTCAGAATGCAACCTGATATATGTACAAAACATAAAATCACTGCCTGCATTTTCTGCGATGGCCTTTTTCAAATGTTTTTCATGGTCTTTTAGGTTTTTTTTATATCAAGTATATTTTTGCGAAGAAAATGATTTTGTAAGGATGGGCCTGTACTTTTAGTATTCGCAGGAATAGTATAACTGTTTAATAAGATGGAAGGGAGCATTCACAGCCTCATGCCTTTTCTTCATCAAAATTTTTCACAATTGTTCCTCAACAGAGAGTGCTTGTGAAATGTCAGTGATATAGCATCCCTCTGGACCCATCTTAACCAGCATCACATCTTTCTGTTCCCATAGACACAGTTACCTGACAGCAACGTATAAGCAGGTTCTCCCGCCTTCCGAATATTCTGAAAAAGCAGTTAGTCCATGCACCTATTACTTGTAAAACATGATGGAGTTTATCAATGTAAACATTTTCCTGTTGTGGTGTGTCAGGTCTTCTCAGACTGCCACTAAGCTCTGGCCAGGGCCCATCTTAAAGAAAATGAGGAGATCAGGCCTTTCAAAGAGAGGAAAGATGTTTAGGAACAGTCTAGATGGGTATCTAGATAAAGTACTTGACTGGGTTTGTCTTGTGGCAACTTAGAGGCAAGGCAGACAAAATCAGACCCAACTGCAGTGATGTAGTACAGGGGTTGTGAGTACTCTGCAGCCACATTTTGATTTGATTTATTGTTGTCACAAGTAAAGAGGTGGTTCTTGCACACTTTACAAACAAAGCATACCATTCATGGAGTAAATAGGGGAGAAGGAAAGGAGAGCATGCAGAATATAGTGTTACAGTTATAGCAAGAGTGTCACTGTTAGCTAGTTTATAAGAGAGTTTTGAAAGCATAGAACAAGAGTTAAAGGTAGAATTAGGGAATATTCTGGGGACTGTTCACAAGAAGCTGCCATGCTCCAGTGCCATCTTGATTAGACAGTGAGCTGAACATGACTGAGAGCAGCAGACTAACACCCATCTGAAAACTGCATGGTTATGTAGCACTTAGACAGCTGCCAGCTGATGCCACAGGCCTTGGGCATAGTCACCATCTCCTCTTTGGGCTGTATATTTCTATATTTCTGGCATATACTGCAAGCTGTATCATTCTGTTGGTATTTTTATGGATACCTATCCAGTACACAGCTGATCTGACTCTGAGTTTACACTTCTCCATTCCAACGTGACCTTCTTGTGTCTCTTGGAGAAGTTCTCTTTGCATTGTTTTGGATACAATGATTCTGGATCTGACCAGCAGAATACTATCTTCTACTGTAATGATATCTCTGCCCAAGACTGTCATATTGCTGGCTGTGTTTGCTGTATCTTTTCTGGCCATCTCTGGATTACTTGCTGAGAAAGTACCCGTAACCTTTCATTTTTACTATTCTTTTTTCAAATTTGACTCAGTGGTCTTATCCTCACTAGATGATGGATCTTTACACTTTGATCTTCTACCTATCTCCTGTTTGTCCTGTGGTAACCGATGAGGTGGGGCTTCTGTTAACATCAGTGCGCTTCCTGATTTGTGAAATCGGAATTCTGAAGCCTGCTGGTGCTTTACACAGATTCTTCTTGGAGATCTTGTTCCAATGGGTGAAGATCACTATCCACAATAAATTTCCTCCAGAGATACATATGGAATTTTTCACATCCGTACACCACTGTCAAAAGCTGTCTTTCTAGGTTGGCATACCTGGTGCAAGCTGGTGTTGGAGTTTTGGATGCAAATACTATCATTTTTTTCTCCTGTACCAGTGCTGCTCTGAGTCACCTTGTAGAAGTATCTACATGCAGAGTGACAATTTCTTTCTGCTGTAAGATGACATGACTTTTACCTTGTATATTACTGCTTTGAGTTTGTTGCAAATCCTCCCATATGACTCAGGTCACTGGAAGATATCTTCTTTCATCAACTCTGATAGGTTTGCTGTGTGATCTGACATGTGAGGTGTGACAGAACCCATGTACAGGATCAGGCTGAGGATACCTGTCTGCTTTCTAATCTCATGGAGCTTTAGCTGTGATTTTTTACACAGTACACTAGTGACTCAGTCAGCTGTGTATATCAGTCCAAATAATTGGCAATCTGTCACCTCCACAATGCATATCTCTGCATTTAGTTTGATCCCAGCTTTCCTGGTACTCTACAGTAGATGATAATAATTATTTTTTTAATCTATACCATACATCTGGATATCAACAATGAAACCGACTGGTCCTTTGCATCACTTGTATGTCTTGTCTACTTTCTCCTGGCTCATTTTCAGGCCACAAAGCAGATGTTTGAATTTGTTATGTCCAAGGGGCACATTGAATGTTGTCATCAGCAAAGGTTCCTTGTCAATCTTCAGATTTTGGTACCTGTTTTTGGCATCAAGCTTGCTGAAAACATTTGCCCCTTCCATGGTTGGAATGTTTAACGATTCCTCTTTATTGTTTAATTAAGATCTTTGTGATCTAGGGAAATTAGAAGATGCACTTGGCTTCTCTTACAGTGATGGAATTTACTCAATCTGTAGGTCCAGTGACTCCAGCAATTATTTTCTCTTTCAAGCTTTCCTTTTAGTTCTACGGGAGGTCGGGGATGTACCACTGCTTTCTTCCCTGAGATCAATAGAGTCATAGAGGTTACATCATAGAAACAGATCCTTCAGCCCAACTAGTCCATACCATCCTTTTTTTTTTAACCACTAAGCTAGTGCCAATTGTTCACATTTGTCCCATATTCCTCTATAGCCATTTACCCACGTAGCTGTCTGAATGCTTTTTAAAAGTCAAAATTGTACCTGCCTCTACTACTATTTCTGGCAACTTGTTCCAGACACTTACTATCCTTTGTATGAAAAAATTGCCCCTCCGGGGCAATGTCTCCTCTCTCACCTTAAACCTCTGCCTCTAATTTTAGACCTTCCTACTTTTGGGGAAATATATTGACTATCTAGCTGATCTATGCCTCTCATTATTTTGTAGACCTAAAGAGTTGGGAAACCCAAAATCTTGATATACTCTTGGTCCATTTACACCAGATCTTCCCTGCTTCTGAGTGGACGGCACTTTTCTGGGTGTCCCACCTTCAACATTCAATTTTGCATCCTTCATCTTATAGTTCAGGAAGATCAATTATAGCTGCAACACTTGAACCCCAGGAGAGCAGGTCCATCTCAGTGACATTCATTCAACATCTTTTCCTTTGTGAATAATCTTATTTGGATTATTCTTAGCTATCAACTCTCAGTCCCAAGGTATGTCATCACAATGTCACTGTTCCTTTTCTGAATATCTTTGCTATTGAATAAGTATTTTTTTTACAAATTTTCAGGAACGAATTTCTAGTGGTTTAAAGGAGATGAAGTTTCTCTGTGCTTCAGTATCAAACTTCAGCTTTAGATTTATAGTTGTGGTTTTATTTTTCCTGATTGGAAAATGTGTATGATTTTTTTCTCTAGGAATCATTATATCCGGATATTTCATCCAATTTAGAAAGTTCCTGTGTCCACTTATCCACAAATGTATTGTCATCTTCCAGCGATTGTGGTTTTGTTTTCTTTTCCTACTCATTCATTCTGTTGTGGTCTCTGGTCACTCCTTTAAAGTTTTTTCCTTGTCTTTTGTACAACATTTCCCAGTGACTGTGCTTTTCACAGGCTCGACATTTCCTTCAGTCTCTGAACTCATATAATCATCCACAACTCTAGTACATCCTTCCATCCGACATGCATTTTTCTGTTGCTCTTTCACTGTGGCAATCTTGTTGCTTTTATCTTGAGTTAACTGAAGGCTAGCCATTTGAATTGTCAGTATTTTCATCTGTCTACTCATGGCTTTGTGAGCTATGTTGAGTTTTCTTTTCCAATTGGAACTTTTTGCACAATATGGTGTGCAGAACACTAATTAAGTTTATCTATTAGCCTGTTACCTGTTTCTTTGATTTTACATGTTCTGACTACATTTCTCAATTTTGTTAAGAAATCGTCAGCAGGCTCACCTAGTTCAGTCTAGGGCTTTGGAATTCATATCAGTGGATCCCATTGTGTTCCTCTGGCTGGAGATGTGCTGAACTTCTCTAAATGTTTGTCAGGTTTTTTACTGTCAGCCTCACGGATATCAAAGTTATTAAACTGGTTTGACCCAGTCTCTCCTGTTCACAAAAAGATGTAGCTAACTCTTTCCTCTTCATTCATATCTTTTAGAAAGCTAGTGTATTGGAATGGTACTGCACTTCCGTTTAAATTTCTCAAATGTTTCAATGACACTATCAACTTCCCAATATGTCCTTAGATAGACATTACTGAGGCAAAAGCTATTTTATTTTTGCACAATTCACTTTTTATCTCTCTGGCACATATTTTTTCAACCGAATTCAGCAGTAAATCCATGTGTGTTTCACTCAAAGACCGTTGTTGCCAACATGTCAGGCCTTTTGGCTCCCAGGAGTTTGAAATAATCACGCTTTAAGACAAAATACAGGAGCTTTATTGACTATTTCTTACAGCTCTCCATTTAGCTGGTGGACCAATTTTAGAACACTGCAAGTGATGTGGCATTTGAGAAATATATACATACGCATGCATGTAACAATATAGTCGCTAACTCTTTATGGATCATATAGCAATATCTTTCCCAGCCTGTTTGGAAAATATGTCTTTTAACGAAACCTTCTGTCCAAAATGCATTAAAATTACTTAAGCCCAATTCTTATCTGGGTCAAGTCTTGAGCCCGTTCTTTTTCTTCAAATGCAACTGTTTAATAGATCATTTGTGTGTTCACTCAGCATTAGGTGACAGAAGCTGATGATAATGCAAGTGCGACAAGGTGAGAACTGTTTCCAATCTGGAGTTATCTGAGAATTTTCAGCTACTTGTTGGCTAATCCTTTATGATTTATGTCTCTATATTTAGTATGGGACAATGGCTGGAAGATACCAGAGCTCTCAAAAACTATGTCAGGCTATAGTTTGTGTACAATGATTTTGCAAATGTCCTGGATGAACTGTTGTCGCAATAAAGCTTCTCTGCATTTGTGATATTTAATGAATTTGCAAGGTCAAAGGAAGGTTCTGAAACCTTCTACCATGAGATTTCAGAATTCCCCTTGACCAACAATGAACCAATGGTGAGGTTCTTCATTCAAATAATATGGGATTTGGAAAATTAGCCAGATGTGATGCTTTCCCACCTTGTGTTGCTTATGGACTTAGGGGCTATTCTGATTCAGCTGCTCACTCAGACACAGTATCAATGTTAGATACATTGCAATGACAATTATTTATAACCAGGGATTTCTATCTAAAGTTTGACATTGGTAAACATTTCGGGAATTCTATGTCAAATTGTGGCTCTCTCAGACAAGGCTTCCCAAACACCGGTTTTAAATTTAGTTGCCTCTCCAAAATTTGCCCGATGTTTACATATTTACGTATTCTGCCTCTCATATTTGATCATGATTCAAATCCCTCCTAAATACTTCTCAATACAACTTCGAATCCCACCCCTGGTGGGATAACCAGATTTATGGCAAACCAAAAGATTAAATATCTCCATCACAAATACAAAATTAGAAAGATGATTATCATTCTATTTGCTGAAACATTAAAACAATCTCTCAGTAACTGAAATTTAAATCCAAGCAAATAACATTCAAAGCAACAAGTTCATGGAGTTTATTTAATATATCCACCCACAATTTGAGATGGCTTTAACCATATACTTTGGTACACTCCATACTTTATGTTACAATGTTTATTGCATAGATACTAATTTTTTTCTACTAGCTTTGCCATAATAGCTAGGATTTGCATTCCATTATCCTGATAAATTTCTTCTTTTGTTCTTTATACCTCCTCCACATTAGTGATTGGTGACTACCGTGTCCTATAATTTCCAGTTGCTGTTACTGGTATTTACATTAGCACAAGCAGCTGTGGATGCAAGTCTTTCCATTAGGATGATTGGCCATGCTAAAAATGTCCCCTTAGTGTCCTGCAATGCGTAAGTTAGAGGGATTGGTGGGTAAATGTGTAAGGATATGGGGGTAGGGCCATGGTGGAATTGTGGTTAGTGCTGAGTCGATGAGCCAAATGGCCTCTTTCTGCACTGTAGTGTTTCTATGTTCTATGTTCATTCCCCCTTTTGCAGCTTTTGCTTTGCTTTGTGTTTAGTAAAAATCATTCATTCCCAGGATGTGTGCATTGCTGACAAAATTAGCAATTATTCATCGATCCCTGATTGCAATGATGACAAAATTTCAGTAAACCAGGAGGTTGTAACTTTCTGAGGAAACTGGAATAGGATGATGTGTTCCCATGTATCTGCTGTCCCTGCCTAGCTAGCTAGTGGATATGCTATCTAGAAGCCTTGGTGAGTGAAATTATTACATGCTGCAACCATGGATGGATTTTCAGCTTAATAGATAAGTTACTTATCAGGTGGACATACTTGTTCTGGATGGTTGAGTTTCCAGTGTTGCTGCAATTGAATATATACAGATAAGTGGAAATTATTCATCACACTGCTCACTTGTGCCTTGTAGGTGGTGGAGGTAAGTTATTCGCCACAAAATATCCAACTTCTGAACTGCTGTTTTAGCTGTAGCATTTATGTGGCTAGTCCAATTGAGTCTTTGGTCAATTGTGACCCCAAGCATAATTTCTACATTTTTCCCAGCAGGCTGGTGGAGAGGGTGGCGCTGTTAAGGAAGTCCAACTTGCACTTCTATTGCACTTTTAACAAAGCAAAATATCCTGAGGCAAACTGGCATCATCAAGCAAAATCGGTTACGAGATACATGATTAAAACTTTCAAAGTTTATTTATTGGTGTCATGCGTAGGCTTACATTAACACTGCAATGAAATAACTGTGAAAATATCCTCATTGCCATAATTTGGCACCTGTTCAGTTACACAGAGGGAGAATTTAGCATGGCCAATGCACCTAACCAGCAGGTCTCTTGGACTGTGGAGGGAAACCAGAGGAAACCCACATAACTATGAGGAAAAAGCATGAACTCCACATAGGCAGTGACCCAAGCCAGGAATCAAACTCTGGCATTGTGAGACAGCAGTGCTAACCACAGTGCCACCCCAGAAGCTCGATCAAAAGGGTAGAGTTTCAGGAGGGTCTTAGAGCAGGACAGCGAAGGAGGTAGGCAGAGAGGTTTCGGGAGGAGGTGCAGCCTTGCCAGCTGAAGGTACAACCACAGTCTCCAATGATGGAATAATTAAAATCAGAGATGTAAAGGAGAGCAGAATTAAGAGTGTCCTCAATGACTCCGTAGAATCATACAGTGCAGAAGAGGCCCTTCGGCCCATCGAGTCTGCACCAATACAACTTAAATGACTGGAGGAGGTTACAAAGATTGGCTGAAGTCATGAAATATTCCATATAAAGAGGTGATTAGGTTCTTTCACCTCGATAGAGTTATCAAGGTCCTCACAGTGTAGGTAACTGTGTCTGCAAACCTGTATTCAACTCATTACAGTTTAATAACTATCAAATCATGTTTTACTGCCAAGACTCAAGTTCTAGTTTTGGATGAATCAGGCTAATTAAAAAAGGAAGTGAGGTAAGACATCAGAAATTCAGTGAAGTTTCACCAGGTACAATGATCCATTTTAAATTGGACATCCGGATAAAAGTAATTGCTAGAAAATGTTGTATCTTTGATATCCAAAGACAAATGAAATACCATGGATTACTTCATTTAAATGCAACAGTTACTGCGAATGGGTCAGGATTTGATCACATTTCATTGTTTTAAAAGCAATCTTTTGATATCAATTTGATGGTAACTAGTGTGAAATTATAAATAACTGATATTTTAAAATCTGTTTACTGCTTGCTAAGAAACCTTCAGCTGTGCCAGTCTCAGCTGATTTGTTGCTAATATTGAAGAGCGTACACATTACTGTCTGGTATGCAAGCGGTCAATATAGCCTGGACAGATGACTTACTTGCAGAGTTCACATGGCCAACAAAATTGCTTTATATCACAAACGTGATTGAAAGAGGTAGAGCTATCTAAGTTGCAGCTGTAATCACACTTGGCTTTGTCCTGCCAATCAGTAACATATTTGAGACAGTTTTCTGAGGAGCGGGCCTGTTACTCCGACATCCCGTTGATGGAAGCCCTGTAATGAGGGCCTGCCAATTCTGTGAATAAATGTGACAGCCTTCTCCCTGTCTTTCCATTCCTCTCATGCCACCATCTGCAGCTCATGTGAAGCTAGATTCATAGAAACTCTGCGGTGATTAAATGTAACTCCACATGAAAAAGGTTTTTCATTCCGGAAGTTGGTCTGGATTGAGTATTATTGAGAAGTTAATGAGCTGTTCCACTTTTTACTATTTCTGTATCTGAGGTGGCGAAGTGGCACAATCTATGTTAAATGAAAAGTGCTGTATTGAGACGGTGGCACAGTGGTTAGCACTGCTGCCTGACAGTGCCATGGACCTGGGTTCCATTCCCAGCTTGGATGGAGTCTGCACATTTCCCACGTGTTTGCATGGGTTTTCTCTGGGTGCTCCTATTTCTTTCCATAGCTCAAAGGACGTACTGATTAGGTGTATTGGCAATGCTAAATTCTCCCTCAGTGTACCTGAACAGGCACTGGAGTGTGGCGACTAGGGGATTTTCACAGTAACTTCATCACAGTGTTAATGTAAGCCTACTTTTGATGAATAAATAAACTTAAACGCTGAAACTTTTCATACACCCGATTTGTAGGCGATGGCCAAGTGGTATTATCGCTAGACTATTAATCCAGAAATTTAGCTTATATCCTGGGGACCCAGGTTCCAATCCCATCACACAACAGATGACCACGTACAAAACAAAACACCAGGTTCATCCCAAGAATGAACAGAGTTAACATGCTCTCCAAAAAGAACATGTTAAGTCGATGGCTTTTGAGCTGACCAGATGGGAAATTGACAAGGAGAGCTTCAACACCAAGGAGCAGAGACACAGAGAATTAGAGAAAGAGTAGGGGTATGGAGAGAAAGCAGGAGTGGGATACTGAAACTGCATGATCAGCCATGAACATATTGAAATTATGGTTGATAATGCACTTTCAGCGAAGTCGGAGACCTGAGAGGGTAAGAGAATTGGGACAGGGAAGGGGTGGCTGCAGGAGACAGGGTAGCGTAATGGTAATGTAACTATAGTGGGCAAAGACTTATGGAAGGTGTGGTATAAGGGTACAGGCATTGTATGGATTAATGTGGGAATGTGTACAGTACTGCCCAGTATGATATGAAGAAATGCATGATCTGGGACTAGAGTTGTGGAATGTAGAAGGCAGCATGGAGTTAGGTCCTAGCTTGGGATTACACTCTGCAAGTATATACATAGTAATGTGTTATCAATAAACATGTAATGTTTAACTATACAAGACTCAGGGACATCTTCATGAGACACTGAATATACAATATAAATGCAATAAACCTTTGTATAATCGTACATTGTTATCCCTTATTGTTCCAGTGTTGACTCTGATCAGCTTCATGCAATCAGTGTGCTCCAAGAAGTTACCCACAACCAAACAGTAAGTTTTATTCATCTAATTAATATTGTAACAACCACAAATCCATGAATAAATCTTATCTGTCCTCTCAAAACATTTTCTTTCTTTCTACTAATTTTTTTGCTTCATCACTTAAATCAATTTTCTATTGTATCAACTGTGAATGATCAATAACAGTGCTATTACTAAAAAAAGGGCCTTGAGGATCGCTTGAAAAATATCTTAAAGTTATGTTCAGTTCATTTTGTGCAGATATCGATAGAGTTAGCACCCACAGAAACTTATTTTATTGCCATTTTAGCCAGAGCAGTAAAGCGCGTGGAGGGAGCATCCATCAGAAATATACAAGATAGATTGGGACATCATGAACTCATTCTGCATTGTCATTTGGAAACTCAGTGCTCCAACATATATCATATTTTAATCATAGAGGGCTGGATATGCCATCAAAACTGGTAGGTAAAACTCTATTAACATTTAAACTCATCAACTACTTGCAGTTTGCTGGTTGGTTTATTTGGTTCTTGCTCTGATAGCATTGTTTCAATTTAGTTAAGGTCATAGAAAGCTATATGAGTGGTACAGCGCATGGTGAAGGGCTTTGTCCTGATCTCAAGGATTCCGCACAAAACAACTGATCCTGCTTGAGCAACAGCAAGATGGAAGGAATGAACAAAGATTGCAGGAAAAGCTGTTGGAACATGGAGATGGAAGGTGCGTGAGGAGAGGCAGAGGAGAAGTGGTGCAGGAGGAGGACACTCACGGGATATTATCTGACCAGGTGTTCAGTGATAATCTTCCCACCTGAACTTCAGTGACGAACAATGTGCTAGACATCTGTACCTCAATAAGTTCTTTCTCACTGAAATCTGCTTGACACTACACTCACAACTGTATCCTATGTAGGGAGGGAACATCATTGCCAGTGGCTATGGATGTGACCACAGTCATGAATTTTCAATGTATTTGGTTGCTTCAAGACTGGAGCAGGTGATACTTGCAACATTCTTCAGCTTCTTGTCTCCTGAGGCTCTATATTCCAAGACAGATAAGTACAGTATATTCTCCCTGGATAGAGAAAGAAGTGGAGTGAGTACACAGCTTTGTGCAAGCTTCTACATGGTGTCACTGACCACAAGCACATTGCTTCGAAGGCATATGCCAATTCTGAGATCTACCACAAACAGAAGGAGTTCAATTCTCTCAAGGTCCGCTGGTGCATAACCTATTCGCAACATATCAGGAAGATCAATGTCCCATGTCCTGACAACAGTCACAATGCTTTCATTCTATAGCAGCCAAGTGTGCCATCTGCATTTAAAAAAAACTTTTACTGAATGCGTGTTTTGTTGGTGAGGCCAGCATTTATTGCCCATCCCTGGTTGCCCTTCAGAAGGCGATAGTGAGCTGTCTTCATAAAATACTGCAATCCTGAAGTGTAAGGTACACCCACACTAATGTTAGGGTTGATTTTGACCCACAGACAGTGAAGGAATGGTGATATATTTCCAAGTCAGGATGGTGAGTGACCTGAAGTGTTCCCAACTATTTCCTGCTCTTGTCCTTCTACTGGTCGAGGGCTTGGAAGCTGCTGCTTAAAGAACCTTGGTGAGTTCCTGCAGTACTTTTTATAGATGGTACACACTGTTGTCACTGTGTCAGTGGTGGAGAAATTGAATATTTGCGTGGAAAGGGTAGCAATCAAGTGAGTTGCTTTGTCCTTGATGGTGCTGAATTTCTTGTGTTGCTGTTGGAGCTGCACTCAGGCAAGTGGAGAGTATTCCATCACACATCTGAGTTGTACCTTGTGGGCAGTGGACAATCTTTGTGGGGGTTGAAGGGAAGAGAGTTACTTATTGCAGGATTCCAATCTTTGACCTGCTCTGATAGCCACAGTATTTATACGGCTAGTCCAGTTCAGATTCTGGTCAATGATAACCCCCGAGGATGTTCATCATGGGAGATTCAGCAATAGTTGGCACAGTCTGGATGACTGGCAACAGCAAGGGCACTGGCAGAATGTCAGAGTTAGGAGTATGTTTGTCACATGGAGAGAGAGCAGCCATTTCATCCTCCATAGCACCCTTGCTTTTGTGTGGTGCCTCAGTAATACTAATCATATGACAGTGTATAGTTTGCTGAGCTGCTCAGAGACCTCGCAAGTCCTCTGAACATGAGTATCTGAAGGTATAATAACAACAGCTTGAGTTTATAGGAGACTGGCTGAGCTTCTGAGGCTTCTACTGGAATGGAAGCTGAGATATTGGTCAGTAGATGCTGCATCATTGACTGTCTGCGATGGCTAACGGAGTTGGTCACCACATCCACACTGGAGAGGATGGGTTTTAAATTCACATAAAGCTGTGTCGAGTTTGTGCCAAACTGTGGTACGCTCCTTAATATTAACCATAGGCTGAGAGGCCTGTTAATACACAAGTATTTCTTGGTATATTAGCCTTCTGTACATTACACCATTCAAAATCTCTGCAGTAATTTTACTGTTCATTCAGCTGACATTCTGGTTGTAGGTGACTTGTGTCCAGGCTCTAACCACGTGCAGATGCTGCTTCTAAGCTGTACACTTACACAAGTGCAATGCCTGTATCTGAGCTGGTGGCTGCGAATGTGAGAACGAGTGATGGCATTGTTCGTTCATAACTGCCTTCCTGCTGCTGTTCCTCCATCATAAACTGGCCAATTTGCAGTTCTCGCACATCTGCAAAGAGAAGGATAGGGATTTGGCCTGGGACTGTATATGTGGGGGGCGGGTGGGGGAAGGGGGTGCTGCATGCTTATACACTATGCAGTTCCAATCAAGCTTGTGTGAGGCATGGGAAGTGAGATGCAAGGAGGGTTCACTGTGAGTATACTATCATCTTCAATGATTCCAGTCCCCCTCTAACCATGGTTTCAGTTAGGGATGTTAAAGAGTCTCCCCCATGGGAGGGAAGCATACAGGCAGTTAAGTTCTACAACTTTTGGTTATGCACCATCTTGTGTTGCAAGAGAGAATAAAGGAATAGCAAAGTGGTTTTAGCATTGTTGCCTCACAGCACTGAGGTCCAGGTTCGATTCCTGGCTTGGGTCACTGTCTGAGTGGAGTTTGCACATTCTCCCTGTGTCTGTGTGGGTTTCCTCTGGTTTCCTCCCACAGTCCAAAGAACAAAGAACAAAACAGCATGGGAAACAGGCCTTTTGGCCCAACGAGCCCGCGCTGCCACCCCGATGTTCCCATCTCTACCCGCGATCCCTGTCCATGTTTATAGATCTATGGATTAAAAACCAAATTTGAGACAGTTTAGGGAGAATTTGTTTCGCCAATTAGCCTAAGAGCACATCTTTGGGATGTGGGAAGAAACTGGAGCTCCCGGAGAAAACCCACGCAAGCACGGGGAGAATGCACAAACTCCCACAGACAGGCCCAAATCCATGTATCTGCACAGCACAGCGATAGTCACTGAGCTGTCATGTTGCCCATCAGATGGTCCAGATCAAGCATACACTAACAACGTGAAGCAGTAGGATACTCTTGAAAAAGATCCAAGAGCAGTCCTCTCATGACCCATTGCGTGTATGCCCCTCGTTAGACAACAAGGTGGACCAAAGCACCTGTAGGATAAAAACAAATACATCAATATCATCATCTATTTACACACTTAACAGGGACTCCCAAGGCTCATGATCCCTATTTTAAATCAGTTTTCTATACCTCTCCATTCCCATTCTGTTCATGTGCCCATCTAAGTATTTCTTAAAAAACTCGAGTGCCTGCCTCCACCACTTGGCAGTGCATTCCATACCCCCACCACTCTGTGTGAAAAAAACTCTCTAGCATCCAAATTATACCTTATTCCCCCTCACCCTAAGCCTGTGACCCCTCGTGCTATTTGAGTCCATCCTAGGAAAAAGCTTAATCCTGTTTACTCTATCAATCCCCTTCAAAATCTTGTACACCTCTATCAGATCTCCTCTAAGTCTACGTCTTTCTAAGGAAAACAGACCCAATTTGCCTAATCTCTCCTCATAACTCAGACCTTCCAAACCAGGCAGCATCCTGGTAAACCTCCTCTGCACTCTCTCCAGAGTCTCCACGTCCTTCCGATAGTAAGGCGACCAGAACTGGACGCAGTATTCCAAATGAGGTCTAACCAACGTTTTATACAACTGCAACATTAAAGGCCAGCTCTTGTACTCTATACCCCTTCCTATAAAAGCTAGCATACTATATGCTTTCTTCACAACCTTCTCCACTTGCTCTGCCACCTTCAGAGACTTGTTCACCTGCAAGCCCAGGTCCCTCTGCGTTTCTATACTCTTAATAGGTCTCCCCTTTATCATATACCTCCCCCCTACATTCTTTCTCCTGAAATGCATCACCTCACATTTATCAGGATTGAATTCCATCTGCCATCTGTCTGCCCAAACTACCAGCCTATGTCCTGCTGTATCGCCTGACAATGCTCCTCACTAAGATGTGCACGTTAAGTGGATTGGCCATGTTAAATTGTCCCTTAGTGTCAGGAGGACTAGACAAACTCGACGGGCCAAATGGCCTCCCTCTCTATATTTGATTCAAGCGATGGGTGCGAATGACTTAGAGCGACGGGTGTGAGGTGATTTGAACAGGGGCTGAGGCCAATAATAAAGTTGCTGCAATATGGCATTCACAGATACAACTATTGACATTTACTTCTCCTCTGATGCCCTTAAATTTCTGGCACTAACTGCCTCAGATTCTCATCGTCTTTGTAAAAGTTTGTCTGGAGCTTCTCCTCTGGAAAGATCATGTATCACCTGCTCTCCACATCCTGTAACAGGCTCAACTGCAAGAATGCAAACACCACTCCCAGCCATGTGTCACTCCCAGGTAGAATGATTCTACCACCTGCTTCAACCAAGATGCACTTCCCCCTTTAAGATGTATAGGCTGGCTTTAAACAGTGCAGGCTAGTTTGAACTCACGTCAGCCTCTCTTAATTCTGCCCTCCTGCTCAGGCAAGCAGCCACCCAATGATGAGTTTAGTTCAAGCCGCAATCATTTAAGTTAGCAGCCAGAACAATGTATGTGCATTTTCTGCATTGGAGATAATTTGCTTAGTTTAATTCAATATTGTTACTCCCATATGTGTTTTTTGAAGTACCAAATTTTAAGGCCAAGAATCCGGGTGTGTTTGAAAATTAAGGGCTGGATTCAAACTGTTAGCTCTGTCGTCTGAGGTCTAATGCTTGCTTCCGGGATCACACTGAAAAAACAGATGGAGCAAGTTGAACAGAGTTGGAAAAGACAGAGCTTCAGAAACTCTATGCCCGTATAGCAGTACCTTTATAATCTGCATGTAGCTCCAAATGAAACTATAAAACATGAACAAACACACGTGTGGGTAGAAACTTGACAGGTGATAATAACACCAATTGAGGAAGGTTAAATATCTCTGACTTGCTGTATATGTGCTGTTAAATGGAAAGAAAACTGTTCTCTAACATGGGAACACAAAGTTGTCATACTGGGTCATGAAAATGTATCTGAACAATATTAGCAAATAAAACATTTATATAAATGTCCATAGCATATCAATACAAATTTGTGCAATTTCATACTTTCAAAATGAGCACAACCATAGCAACTCTTAACAACTAGCTTTAAATCTCTATTGCCATAAAGTACCTAAAAAACCAGCTGGTTTGCATTTCTTACACGGAATGAAATCAAGCTCGATTGACATCTAGGATCTTTCTTCATGACAGGACCTCCTTAGAAATATCAGCAACTGTTGTACAAGCCTTTTTCGAAACAGTTGAACATTCATGCCAAGGCTTGCCCAGCTTCTTTGCAGTGTAATATGACCCCTACCTCTAACAATCTGGCAGTGTTAAGTGAAATCCTTCCTTGGCCAGAGATTGGTATTCTTAGCCAAGAGTCCAACAGTGTAGTGCAGAAATAATTTCTTAAATACCTCATGATTTTCAGATTGGGTAAGAAATACACCAAGTGACAATTTGAAGGTTAGATTGATTAAATGTGTGACAAATTGCTTTTTTACTTAACAGGTGCATGGTAAAACTTTTTTCTCACCTATCAACCACTACCAACTTATCAGCATTGTCCAGTTACTGGGTCATGGACAATGCTTCTTGGTATTGGCCCAGATTTTCCTTGGGACTCACACTAATATAGAGACCCAGGAAAGTTGCAAAACAAAGAGAAAATTATGGAGTTAGCAATTTACACCATTAATGATGCCTCTCCATTCATTTCTGGGACTCTGCGTGTGTTCTTGCGGGTATCTGCACCAAAGAATAGTTGGATTGTAATTGTTATTGTACTGGCCCCATCTGAATCAATGATGACTGCAGTTTTTCTGCATATTTTGCTGCCACGTAAGGCAAAAAGCTAAATGTGTTGCTGGCCTGGCAGTGAGTGTAATTTATTCATTTCCTTGTGCATCAGTTGCTTGTAAATGACAAATATATTTGCTGATTTGAATGTTCTTACTGACCCCCGCCAACCCTCATGTCAGCCTTCATTAATAATCCATTAATGGCTTATTAAGTCCAACAAGAGTCTAAAATTTACACTTACTTATATTCAACTTTAAAATACAATTGCAGGATTCTGACTCCTTTCATTATAACCCAACAGTAACAAACTACATTATCAGCTGTGATTAGTTGGTAGTACTTGTCTTGTAGTACTGGATTGTGTGTTCAAGTCTCGGAATCAAGAAATCAAGGTTGGCATTCCAATATTACTGAGGGAAGGAGGTAACCACTGCATTGTTGGAGGCAACATCTTTCAGACCAAACACTAAATCAAGATGAATGCAAAGGATTCCATGGCAGTACCTTGAAGAGCAGCAAGGAGATCTCCCTCAAATTAACATAACAATATGAAGTATTATCTCCTTGTGTGCAAAATGACTGCCATGTTAACTTTATTACTATAACTACGCATGGCAAGTACTTCAGTGACTGTAAAATGCAATGGTCATGAGATGACCTATATAAATGAAAGTTTTAAAAATTAATAGTTTTACAAGCTGGCAAAATAAAACCGAACATGCTTTCCAATTCTGATTATTAATATCACCAACGCTGATCGAATTTGATTAGTTTTAATTCTCAAGCTGCTGGTGCGTAAAAATCTCAGCGAATCCAACTGCTTTATTTTGGATGGGAACCCGATTAGTATGGAAATTTAACAGGACGTAGGCATGGAGAGATGGCAACTGACACATTAGAAAATCTTTTTGTTCTATCAAGGAACCCATAAGTGATCTGACAACTGAACCACCCGCTATGAAGGATCCTTCGCCAAGCCACTAATACAGCAGGATTCAGTGAGACAGAAATTATTACAAATGAGCTTCCTATGTTACATGTTTCTAAAAGTAATTGGTTGGGTGCACAGCATTTAAGGATAGTCCTGAAATTGTGAAAGATGCCACACAGGATGCAAGTTCATTCTTTATTTATTTATTTACAGGTTCATGTGCATAAAACATAGTTTACATCAGAATCTCGGTTACAATGAGGAGGTAATAATGTAGCATCCTGACGGAGTTCAGCACTTCCGTTATCCCCTCAACAAAGAAACTGCACCATTAACAGCAGGATCAATGTGTTGCCATTGGCTGGGCTGCTTTGATTCACTGCCATGCCGCCCCCCTCCCCTGCAGCAAATTCTAATAAAAACTGCAGAAAAATATGGGGTAGGTTTTGAATAATGGGATCGACATACTATTCCATGCACATCACCAATTTCATTGCTACAACATCTGGGCCAGAGGCTCCTTTACAGTCAATTATGAACTTGTAAAGCCAGTAAATTGGAATAAAGACCAAGATAACCACTGTACCTGGATTAAAGTAGTAAACCATTAAAATTTTTGAGGACAAATTTTACAAAACCCCTCCCTGCAGAAAAAACAGCATGAAAAAAAACCAAGCACCAATTTAGTCATCCCTTTTTCAACCTGTAAAATCACTGAATGTACAAAGGATTACACTTCCACTGCTGAAAAGCATCAGCTTCACAACTTGTTGGGATCATCTATTGCTCCTCAATAAACACAAGTGTTTCTGTCACAAGAACAATCCTCTTCTTCCAGGAGGGAGTTTAAATATCCATTTCAAACTGAGCGTCATCAGCTAGAAATGGAAAAAATAAAGATTAGTACATTGCTCTGGGTTGGAAGTCTCTTGGTCAAGCCTTAAGCATTCTTTCATGGACTCAAATATTCCAAAGTGACAATGGTGGATTGCATTGAACTGACTTGTCATGATTTTCATTCTCTTTGCCTCTTCTTCCAAATATCAATGTGTTGACGTTCCGGACTGTATTTCTACAAGTGGCATTTGTCACTAACCAATTTTTTTCAGGTAAAAGGGACAGCAACTATACCTCCATCTCTGTAAATGGTTGAACTTCAGAAGTTCAAATACCGCATTCTCATTTTTTTTTTAAACATAATATCTTGTTGGAATATCATATTAGATTTTGCATACTGGAAGCACATTCTATTCCAGGCATCAGCTCACTGCCTAAATGAAATCTCCGCAGCACATGGAACAACATGTTTATCAACCAGCAAAAATATAAGCGGTAGCATCATGTCCTTAATTAAAATAGCAACTGGCAATGACTTTCATTTTATTAACTGTCTGTTGGATATCAGAACTAAGAAACCTCAGGGCCTGAAAAGGTTTTGCCTCAGAGATGTCTTAAAAGTTCACTAAAATCAACTAATTTGTGGATAACACAATTATAAGTTAAATCCCATCCAGCAAACTGAAATTACCAGCTTGCAAAACACCACCTTTTGATTAGATGCGAGTTCAAGAACACCAAAGGTACCGCAGCAGTTTTTAAACATATTAGGTATGTTCAGCATAATTCCAACACTTTAGAGAAAATAAATTAGATGTACTTTTTATCTTCTGCCCTCAATTATGTTTCTTTCTCTCCTGCCTCAGTTACTCCTGTTGAGTTAGTTGCACTGAAATTGATCACCCTCTGGTATCTCCTCCCTTGTGCTGCTCTTCACTTTGATCCTTCAAAGCAATTGCCAGGAAGTTATTAATGTCCACACCCCTGCACATTGCGACATGGCCAATCAAGAATGGGAAATCTGGCCAATTTCTTCTCCTACCCTATCCTGAGGACACTGACGTCAACCACACTCTGGTTCTTTCTAATCAGCACATAGGGGATCAATCAGGAAATTCCCAGTCTCTATGACTCAGTACTGATCTGGGGTGTATTAGGCCTTTTGAGCCACTGAGGGCCATCTACAGAAATATTAAAACTATTGCACTGAACGTTCTTCATTTTTATCACGGATTGGAAAGATTTGGCAATAACACTTTTTAAAAAAAATCAGATTCCTTCCACAAAGTGTTGTGTTATCTGTTCAAGAAAGACATTCCTGTCATCTTGAAAAGAAAATTGCAAATTAACTCATGAAAAGTTGTATGTCTGGCAAATTACTGAACACAGCACAGTGGTTAGCACACTTGCCTCCCAGGGATTTGGGTTCAATTCCAGCCTCAGGTGACTGGCTGTCTGGAGTCTGCAAATTCTCCCCATATCTGTGTGGGCTTCCTCCAGGTGCTCCAATTTCCTCCCAAAGTCCAAAGATGTGAGCATTTGGTTGATTGGCCATGTTAAATTGCCTCAAGGTGTGAAGGTTAAGGAGATTAGCAGGGTGAATATGTGGGATGTTGTGGGTTGGGTGGGATTGTTGTTGGTGCAGGCTTGATGGGCCAAATGGCCTCCTCCTGCACCGTAGGGATTCTATAAATACTGTTTTAAAATCATCACTTCTATAAGAATAGAAGTTTTAAGTTGTTACCTTTCTAGGAAAGCAGCAGGTGGATGCTAGTAAGAACTGGTCAAATAAATATCAAGTTTACATATAATAAGTTTCTTCCTTCTGCCATCTTCTAAATCAATATTCATCTTTTCCCCATTCCTGTTTGAATTCCTTCAGACTTCTGTTCCTGTCTCAGCACTGAAATGATTCTCAGCATCACAAATGTTTGTGACAAGGATAAACAATCTCTCCTTAACCTGTCTGCAGCTTTTGACACTATTGACTACTTCACCCTGCTCAAGTGCCTCGCTAATGTCCCAGCCAGCTGCTTCCATTCATATATATCCCTATCACGTAGAGAATCACCAGCAATGGCTTCTCTTCTCACTCCTACACCATTACCTCTAGTGTCCCCAAGAATGTCTCTTTGGACACTTATTTCTCGACACACTGCCAACAGGCAACCTCATCCTAAAGCATAAGCATCAGTTACCACATGCATGCTGACAACACCCAAGCTTTCCCTGAAATTCACACTCTAACTTGTCGGATTGCTTGCCTGACATCCAGGACTGGATGAGCAGAAATTTCCTCCAAGAAATAATGGGGACGCTTCCCTCATTATCTTCAGTTTCTGCCACAAAATCTACTCCCTCGTCCCTGACCTAACCCCTGCTCCCTAGAAATGTCTGATGTTAAAAACAGGCTGTTTGCAACCTTGGTGTCATCTCTGATCCAAGCTGTGTTTCTGGCTACTTAGTGGCATTTTAGTTTCATCACCCAGCTCTGCCCTTGCCTCAGCTCATTTTCTGCTAAAACTCTTACACATGCCTCTGATACCCCTAGATCTGACTATTCCAAGACACTCCTGGCCAGCTGCCAGGTTTTACCCTCTGCAGGCTTGAGGTCACCCCTGCCCTACACTGGACATTGGTTCAGCAATACCTTGGGGTTTTAACATTTCAAAACTGGTTTACAAATCCTCCTATGATCTTGTTTCTCCATATTTCCGTAATCTTCATCAGCCCTACAAGATTTTAGCGTTTCTCCGATTCTAGTTTCTTAGTGTTACCAGTTTTCAATGTTCTACCATCAGTAGCTGTGCCTTTAGTTGCTAAGGCCCTAAAGATCTACATTTCCCTTCAGCCTACAAAATATCTGCACCCCTCTAATTCTAGACTCTTGAGCATCCTGATTTTAATCAGTCTACCACTGGTACCTGTTGCCAAAGGTCCTAAGCTCTGGAATCCTTTCCCTATTCCTCTTTAGCTCACTACCTCCCTTTCCTTCTTCAAAGATGTTCATGAAGATCTATCTCTTTGACCATGCTTCCAGCGATCTGTTTTAACATTCCTTATGTGAAGAGGTGTTGAGTTTTGCTTTAGAGTGCTTCTGTGAAGTACCTTGGGATAGTTTACTGAATTAAAGGTGCTATATAAATTATAAGTTGTTATTCTTGGTGTATCAACTTCCCATTGAAGCAAAGCAGCCATTTACAGAACAAGGTGAAGTAGCAATAGTAAAGTCCCAGTTGCCTGCATAGATCTGTTAAATTTTAACTTCATCTCAGGCACAATGAGCAGCTCTGAAATGTTTACTGTACAGTTCCGGATCACACACCCACTATAAATATCAGCCTTCAGACTTTAACCTTTCCCCATGACTCTGTGAACCAAGAACTTCAAAACAAGATTCCAGGTCATATGGAATCATTCATGTGACAGTCATGAGTGTAAAAACTACAAATAGCTAAAGGTTGACTGAAGTACGTTGTGGCAGAGCTTTTAAACATGTCAACATGTTTCATTTTAAACATATGAACTTTCTTGCTAAATATATAGAATATATACAGAATTATTTCTTCTTTTCATTTGTGGGACATGGCCGACCAACATTTATTTCCCATCTCTAGTTGCCCAAGGTCAGTTGAGAGTTAACCATATTGCTGTGGCTCCAAAGTTACAAGTAGGCCAGACCAGGTAAGGATGGCAGATTTCCTTCCCTGAAGGACATTAGTGACCTAGATGGGGTTTTCTAACAATCGGCAATGGTTTCATGGTCACCATTAGATTCTTAATTCCAGATATATATTGAATTCAAATCCACAATCTGCCATGGTAGATTCAAGCTTGAATCCCCAGAACATTAGCTGAGCTCCTGGATTAATCACCCAGCGATAACACCACTTGACCATCACTTCCCCATGACTAGTAGCAGAGAGAAAAAAATGTATTTTCAGCATCCGGCTGCTTCTGCCTCTCCCTCCCTTCCTCTAGCTACCAGGCCAAACTTCCTCCAAGGGTCCCCCTTGTCCTCGCCCTTACTGCTCACTCTTCTCCAGTTTCTTTCCTACGTTTCCACAATGCCCTCAGCCAGTTAGTTAGGACTGTTCAAGCCTGGCTGCATTCTTACCTATCCAATCATAGCCAGAGCATCACGTTTTCGCATTCCCACACTTTTGTCTCAGGGGTCTTTCAAGAATCTATTCCTCCTCCTAATTTTCATCTACATTCTGTCTCTCGATGGCATCACTGAAAAAACAGCATCAGTTATCACAGGTGGACTGCCAATACACAGTTCTCACTCACCACCACTGCACTCAAATCCACCACCGTCTCCAGATTGTCAGATTAGGTAACCAATGCATGCATTTGTTTGGTTCTATTTGACTAGGGTTTTCGCAAGAATGGTGCAAATCTTTACTATGACAATGCCGTGACATTCTTGCTGACACCCATTATTGCATGGGCAGAAATTTCCTTCAAATATTGAAAAGCTGAAAGAAATTGTCTTCAGTCCTGATAAACTATTTCCTAACCATCTACTACATCCTTTCCCCTGACAGGCTGAATCCGATTGTTCATAACTTTGATATTGCATCCGATTCTGAATTAAGCTTCTGATCACATATCTGCACCATTACTAAGACTGCCTATTTCTACCACGTTCTAACATCACTTGACTCCGCCTGCCTTGGGTCATCTGGTGCTGAATACTTCATTCATATTGGCTCGAGATTTACTATTCCAAAACAGTTCTGGCCTGCCTCCCAAATTCGACACTCCAGGAACCTGACATAATCTGAAACTGTTTACGTTAAAACTCACTCCAAGACCCATTATTCACCCATCAGCCCTGTGCTCACCAAAAATTCTCATCGTTACTTTCAAATCCTTACAAGGCCTCACTCCTTCCTCTGCTGTAACCTCTGTTAGTCTCATAGCCCTTGGCGTGTCTGCAACCCCCACCCCTCCCCATTAATTCTGGCTTCTTGAAGATGCAGTGGCAGGACCAAGAACCTAAGCTCTGGAGCTCTCTCCCTAATCCTCCCTGCTTTCTTACTTCCCTTTCTTTTTTTAAGGACTAGCGCAATGACCAAGCTCTTGGTCATTTGCCGCAATATCTCAATGTTGATTGTTGCTAAATTTAATTTTATATTGTTCTTGTGATATAGATAAATTGTTTCATTGTTCAGTGGCTTGAAATCAGTGTGTGACCATAAGCTAAGTTTCTATTTGTGTTCATCACATCCTTAAGCCTGTAGATCAGCATCACAGTGCAGTTCTGAATCCAACAATAGTATTTTGTTAGTTCTGACAGGAATCCATCCTCCTATTATTTCTCTCAGTACTGTTTCAGAATCGAAGACTGGAGATGGCTGAGTGTTGTCAATGCTGACTGGAACTATGCTTGGAGCATAATCTGGTGTGGAATGTCTATTTATGAACAGATTTCACCCACCTGTCTGCCTTTCCAAGGAGCAATCAACTAAGGGACCAGGATCACCACAGCAATTGGAGAGTCAATGAACACTTCACACTAAACCTTTCGGAGAGGCACAATAACTGCTAAAAATATTTGTCTTTGTGCCGACAATTACAACTACATCTGCATATATTTTTGATAAAAGTGGTACCAATAACTTGCATAACAATTTAAATGTGCAGTTATACTAATTATTCACTGGGTTTGATTATTTACACATAAACCTCAGGTATTATCTGCAATTTTCAATTGTACCAGTTTGCTTTTTGCACAATAGATCATCAGCAAATTATGAAGAAACCTCATACAACTGTCAATTCACACAAGATCATAAATCAGCATTTTCCTCCCTCTAGATTAAGCAGAAGATGCAATGCTGAGCATGCTTCAGTCTTTTCTTTATTTCAATGGTTGAAATGATACAAATTCTAAAACTGCAGTAATAATCTGACCTGCTCTAGCATTTTCACCTTTCATCCAAAAACATCTCACCTCTATAAGGTGGCATGATGGCACAGTGGTTAACACTGCTGCTTCAAAGCAGGGACCCGGGTTTGATTCCCGAGTTGGCTCAGTATCTGTGTGGAGTTTGCACGCTCTCCCCCTGTCTGTTTCCTCTGAGTGCTGCGGTTTTCTCCCACAATCTGAGAGACGTGTCAGTTAGGTGCTAAGTTCTCCGTGTACCCAAACAGATGCCGGAGTGTGATGACTAGGGAATTTTCACAGTAACTTCATTGCAGTGTTAATATAAGCCTACTTGTGACACTAGTAAATAAACTTAAAAAAGGGTCTTAAAGATCCATTTCTCCAAGGTGTGGCAGATAAAAGAGATGTTAACATAGGATTAAGGGACAGGTATTTAACTTGTCAGCCATGAGTAAACTGGCATTGTGATTGGCTGCCAATTATAGATATTTCAATAGCTATAGTAGCCTGGTGAAAATCCGCACCTGTATTTCATCATATTGTTCTTATGTAATTTTACATACTTAAGAATTGGCTTTGGGTACATCTGTAATTTAAGTACCAGAGCAAACTTAACTGTCAAAACAAGTTAATAATAAAGACCTGCTGTTATTGGTTAACACTTAGTAAATGTGCACTATTTAAAAGATAAAAAAGTAACTTGCATAGAATTGGTGTTAAGTGCTGCTTTGTGCTTGGCACATTCTAATATATGAAGTTAAATGTATTATTGCGTTTTTATCAATTGTATAACTCATTTTGCAAGTGGATTGTGATGCAAACACAGAGTTCCATTACTGTGTACTAGCTTTACTACTGAATACACTGTGGATATATTCTATTATTTGAAGGCACTGATTCAATAATGCTCAATGGTTTTACTTTTTTTCCCTAGCACAGTGTGCTATTTGACCAGGATAAAAACTATCAAAGGATAGGGCAGAAGGCAAGAGGGTGGCACCTACACATTTCATGGAATTATCTTCCCAATATGACAGCTTTCTGGACTAAATATCCATTATTATCCGTTAGATGTTGAGATAAGAGTACCGATTATTCAATGCTGCATACTGGGGTTCTTTCATACCGGAAATAAAGCTACAACTTCCTCCTCATAGTCAGGCCTTTCTCATGACAATCCAAAGACTTCCCTTTGCTACTTCATCATGCTCAGAGTTTTGGATCATGCTAAAATTAGAACTGATTTCATAGTCATTTAGCTTACAATGTGACCTTTACGGTAGTTCTTACTAATCACTTACTTGGTGCCGAATGCCAGCTATACCTTGAACATAATGCTTGGGATCCTGACACTGATTATATAAACTTCATTCCATGACCTAGCTTTGAAACTAAAATCAAACAATGAAGTATTGTGATCTTCCACATGTGGTTCAAAATCGCAAATGTCCAGCTGAAGTTGTGTAATGACCTTGTCAAGCCAAAACTGAGGACAAAGCAGCCCACTTGATCAGCATTCTATTCACTACTTTAAACATTCACCCTTTCCACCACGACTGCACAGTGGCACTACCGCGTACCATCTATAAGATGCACGGCAGGAACATCAAAACTTGTTCCACTGTACCTTCGTGACTATCATTTCCCAAGAAAAAACGAGGGCAGCAGATATGGGAATATCGCCACCTGGAAGTTCCACCCAAGCCACATGCTATTCTGATTTGGAAATCCTGCATCTCCCTAACAGCATTGTGGATGTATCTTTACACATAGACCAGAGCTATTCAAGGCAACGGCTCACCACCATTTTTTCAAGGGCAAGTACGGAAGGGCAATAAATATTGGCCTTGCCAGCATGTTCACATATGAACAAGCATAAAATGAGGAGGGTGTTCCGTAGGGTGCATATTGCCACCGTGCTATGTTGACTCAATACTATTATAATTATGCAGTTTTTCTATGAGGCTTTTCACTGCCTCGATGATGTTCTATAACTACAAAGTTGAAAAAAATCTCTATTAAGAGCTTCCATCTCTCAGAGGCTGCTTATTTTAATCTTTGGTGAGATGCACATGTCGTTAGAAAGGCCAGCACCTATTGCCCATCCCTACTTGTCCTTGAACTGAATGGCTTGCTAGGTCACTTCAAATGGTAGTTAAGAGCCAATCACATGGCTATAGGTCTGGAAGCACACGTACGTCATATCAAGTAGGGGATGGCAGATTTCCCTCTCTGAAGGACAGTAGTGAACCAGATAGGTTTTTACAACCACCTACGATAGTTTCATCCGCATCATTATTGGTCAGGTCTGGTCAGGTCCAATAACTGGCTCAGTTTGACAATTGTGACAAATTCTACCACAACAACTCAGATAATCCACAAGGTTCTGAAACAAACAACATTCTAACTACAAGAACTCAACACGCTAAAAGAATAGTCAATTTGCCCCATCTCCCAATGCCACATGATCCTTTAACAAAAAATGATCAGGGCCTGTATTTTTGCTAAAAACTAATCAGTTCCTCCTTTTATCATATCCTATTCTATATGCCAAATTTTGCTGAAATACCTTCATTTGTTTTGCAAATATATTGTATGCAGACAAAAAGATGCTAAAATATTATCTCCACCTGCCTTCAGATAGGTACTACTTAGTGTTTTGATCATCTCAATTAAAAGGGGCTCTCCCAACAGTGTAATGGAATCCAGAGTTTGCAAAGGCTAAGTGAAGCGTGGCTGGAACCACTGGCAAACTACAGGATCACTTCCCAGGCCTGGCAGCCAAGAACAAAGTCTGCCGAGATGCCTGAAAGCATACAGCAGGTGATCAGGAAGGGACTGGCACAGCTCCTGTGTTTGGGTAGTGCTCCTCTTTCCCATGATACACAAAGGAGCGAGTCCCACTGGAAACTCTAGCCCTCACTCTGACCTGTGTTCAGCATCCTGCACCATCCAATGTTTTCATTTGAGGAGGAAGGGGGGAAACCAGGGATGGTTAGGCTTCACTATTGACAAGACATTGGTCCAGCCTCTCTAAAAGCACATTTACTTTCCCATGTGATTCCAGCCAGTGTAAACGACAGCTCATGAGATTGAGCCATTGTGGAAAAATGTGAACAGAAGCTGGATTTGGGTGGAGATAATGGAAAATAAGGTCACTGCACTGCTTCAGTTACTTTTAAAAGAGTTATACAGTCACAGAGCTGTTACTGAGGGTTCAGGTATGGCGACTCTGGTGAATCCACACCATCAGGAGTATCAGGAATAAAGCTGAGGAGGCTCTGTAGACATACACCATTTTGATAAGGGGTGTGCCCATGGTATTTGGGTTGGTTGGGAGCTGTTGAAGGAATATTGGTAGCTAAATCTCTGAAGAAAAGAAGTTGGATTCGACTCAAATCCAGAGCTTCAAATGCCACTGAAATTAGTGGGCTGTCCAGTAAAAGTGTGAGATCCATCTTTTGTCATATTTCCTATTTATAATATAATAGTCTATAATATATATATCAGCCATTACAGTCTGTTAACTCATGTCTCGTTCATGTTGATTTTGGTAAAATTGTGAAAGATATAAAAAGTGAAATCTTGTCTTAGGGGCCTCCTTGGGGATCATAAGAACAGTGAGAGGACAGGGAAAACAGGTTGATCACAGACAACAGGTTTACAGGAACTTAAGCCAGGATTCTTCAGCCTCATGAAGAGCTGATACTGAGGAACCCAAAAAGAGATTCAACAGGATCAGGAAACTCAAAGCAATCTTTTCAAATTTGGTAGGACTGCAAAACAAAAGGGTCTGTGTTCCTGGTTTAAAACAAATTTAAGATTTAAGACAAATGCCAGAAATCATTTGCTACACATGAATAGTAGCTGAAATGGACTGCCAGAAGACTATCTTGAGACAAGCGCATCGGAATTATTTAATTCAATGTCATGGGAAGACAATAGGACTGCTATTTTAGAATAATAAAATCAAATTAACTGAAGGACAACCTTCATCTAAATTTATCTTGTTAGCAGTGTCTGAAAAATGCTCCTTAATTTGCCTGGATGTATGGATGAGGTTAATTTTTCTCTTTTAATAAAGATCAATAAGATGTTTAAAAATTGCAATTAAAAAAAGTGATCAGGAGAAATGTTCTCAAAAAAACGGCTTCAACTTCTTCCTTCTAAAACTCAAAGTTGAATTATTTGGGTTTTCTTAAACCTTTTTACAGTATTCATTCTTACCTGGAGTTTCTTTCTCTGTCTCTGCTTCAAGTTCTTTCAGTTCTTCAACTTTAGCTAGGGTTGAGTGTTGAGGCATTGTTACACCTGGGATCTGAGGAAGATAAGATGGAGGTGTCCTGGCAAGTGGAGAATTTCTACAATCCAGCAAGAATTTGCGGCCATAGACAATCCGTGTACCTAGAAAACAAATGTTGATTGTGTTTAGATTTTTTCTTTTTCAATTTTGATCACTAATTGAGACGTTACAAGTGATGCAGACTATATTTCCTTAGTAACACTTGCCTCCACAAACTTCCCTCACCATCTCACCCCATGACCAAAGAGTCATTCCTTATCTATAAACCTGGATTGAGATGAAATTTCTACAAATTATTTCATTCCTGGCTCAAAGACATTAATGCTATAATAGTCATCTTTGGTTCTTTTACAAATCACCTAAATTAATCCTTTTTGCCTACTGACCCTTCTACTAATGGAGATGATTTCTCTTTCTACACTGCCCAGCCCCTTTGCAATTTTGAACATTTGTCAAATCTCCTCTCCATCCTCTCTTAATGGAAGAAAACAACCCCAGCTAAACCAATTTATTCACGCAATTTATTAAAAATTCTATTAAACATCCAAAAGTGTAAAAAAGTTTGTTGTAAACCTAAAGTTTTGTATCTGGTTTGCAATGTAAAGAGTTGATGAGAGCAGAATACTAACGTGGCACTGTACAATGAGGTAAGTTCAGCCCTCTGCCCAGTGCTATAATTCTGAACTGAGACACTGGCTCAATATGGGCCAATAACTTCAAGAGGTAGTATGGAACATCACTGACACTTATACAGTGAATCAGGGATTTTGTGCTACACTTTCATTCGGCACTATGTATCTGTGAAAAATAATTTAGCAAAGTTTTTATTTAATTTGAAAGGGAAATTGTGCAGAGATTTTTTTGTCAGCTACATGTGACGAAATTTATGTTTTGGCGCAGGTCTTAACATTGGATCCTACGCTCACTTGAAGTGTACGTAAAATTAATGCCCTTTAATTTTCACTGAGAAACTTTTTTTAAAAATCTGGCAGAGATCACATTAACGTGTGTTGTAAAATGTAGTTGATCAAACATCTGAATGCTTAAACTGCCAACTGGCACGAAAAGATCCATTCTTCAGTTATTATTCCTTATCACATGACTTTTAAAAAACTCACGAGTTAAGTTAGTGCACATGTATAACTCTAAGTAAATCTTTTTAATTATCTAATTTGTGACTGATTTAAAATTACAGACAAATTACATTATGATACAAAAACAGTTTTCACATGCTTAGCCTGTCCACGACCTTCCAGCAACTACCTTGTTGTTACTGCAGTCAACGCAGGTTACACAATCTAATTTCATTAATTCAATAGGAGGGGGGGAAAACAAGAACACAAAGTGCTTGTGTCATTAGTGCAGCTCATGAGATATACCTTATCAGCACGTATCCATGATTTCCAAGCATGAGTTTTGAATAGGGTGTTCCTGCAGCCACATCTTATAATCCAAGTCACATAATTCACATTTTGAACAAATGAAACTAAACAAACAGGCACTTTAGGGTGTGTCTGCATAAACTGACAAGATTGCTCAGAACTGTCTAACACCGCAACTTTAAAAACCTTTTGTCAAGATACGTGGACTCCCAAAACATTAATTACCTGCACTTCCATATACACATTTTATGCAAAGTGCAATTATGCAATGCAAGAAATCTCAGAACACTAGGTTAAAAATCTAACAGGTTTATGTGGTAGCACGAGCTTTCGGAACGCTGCTCTTAAATCAGTTGAATCCATGTGCAGAATCCACTCATCTGAAGGAGTGACATTCCAAAAGTTCATGCTTCCAAATAAACCTGTTCGACTTTAATCTGGTGTTGTGAGACTTCTTACTGTGCCTATTCTAGTCCAACACTGGCAATGCCACATATATATTGCAAGTGAAATAATAATTTAAAGCAAAAGGTTCTATTTTCACAGATCCATGACAGTACAGCAGCAGGCTCTGACTACAAGCTTATAATTTGTGATAGTGGTGAACAGTTAATCCTAAGGTAATAAGTGAAAGTTGGGACCACAAAATGCCAAAAGCTTCAATGCTATTATTTTCCTGACATCAGAACAGAATAACTTATCCCGTCTTACTGCTATCAGTCACTACTGGACAAGAAAAATAGAAAATCGGTCAATGGTAATGTCACAATTTTCCTAAAATTTACATTTGCAACTGTTATTGGTTCAATAATTTTAAATGGGTACACAATTAGTCTTTGCAGAGTGGTTTACTGCAATCTTTGAATTTCCAGTTTTATAGAATTACTGAACATTTTCCTGAAAGCTACACAAATAGTCCAAAAGTAAATGCACACAAAATAAATCAACTATGATTTCATTACTATAATTTCAGTCAACGTGATTATCAGAATATCTGCATTTTTAAGAGGTTAGAAACTGCAATGGAAAACCAGAAGTGAACATCCTGTAAATTAGTCATTTCCCCACAGATACACATTTAAGCTCGATTTTTTTTTCAAATGAAATTACAACATAAGAAACATAGCACTGAATACATCCACTGCATGTTATAACAAAATAGTTCCCAGGATCCTATTTGCACAGATATTTCAGTTAAATACACGCCTTGATACAAATTTAATGCAGGTTTGTGCTTATATTAACCCAGCCACCATAATGCTTCCTGTATAGACGAAGTTTTAAAAACAAAAAAATCTTTTCTGTTGCAAGTTGGATCAGTGGCTGGAGCAGTATTGAAGTTGAGGTTTGATCTATATGCATGTCAGAGAAACCACAAGTTGCAATATTTCTTAGATTATTAACTTGTGTCAAATTACGTGACTTCACTTTTTTGTGCCTTTTTTGTTTTAAATTGAGGAGAGTTAACCTTGCATATCAATTGCACTTAATAAAAACTGGAGTAAATTAGTTTCCTCCTGGTTTGTACATCTGAACCAAATCTACTTGAATCAAATTATTTCTCTATATTACAACAGTGTACATAGTATGCTATTGTCTGCAAACAGCTGTGGGACATCCTGAGGATATGGAAGATACTTTATAAATTAAAATCTTCCCTTTTCATTTTTATCTCTCTCCCACATAAATGACTGAAAAAAGTAAAAAAAATCGCAAAAGGCCAATGTTATGGTAACATATAGAAACAGTTGGAAATTATAGAACAATAATTTGACCAAACCTGATTTATCCTCCAAGCAAGTATAGTGCAGATAAATGCAATTTCTCCCACTTTGTCTCACCCACATTCCAGTGTAATTTGTAATGCTGGCATCATTGCTGCCTCTACCACTAAACTTAGTTATTAATTCCACAGCCCAAAACTCCTGAATAAATTAGGTTTTTAAATCTGTTTTCTATATGTCATGTTTGTATGTATGCCTCTTCATTCAAGATTCTTGATGACCATAAGACACAGGCAGCAGAAGTAGGCCATTAGGCCGATTGAGTTTACTTCATCAGTGAGATCATAATTGATCTGATATGACAATTCTACTTTCCTGCTTTATCCCCATAACCCTTGATTCCCTTACTGATTAAAAATATACCCACTTCAGCCTTGAACATACATAATGACCCAGCAATGTTCTGTTGAGGGCTCATATCCTAAGAAATTATTCCTCCTCATCTCGATCTCAAACAGGTGACCCCCTTACTCTTAGATTATGCCCTCTGGTCCTAGACAGTGCCACAAGGGGAAACAATCTCTCAACCCTGTAAAGCCCCTGCAAATCCTATGTCTCAATAAGTTTACTTCTGATTCTTCTAAGTTTAATGAGTGTAGGTCTAATCTACTCGATCACTCCTTAAAATCCCTGCATAGCCATGATCAATCTAGTAAATCTTCTCTGGACTGTCTCCAATGTCAGTATATCATTCCTTGGATAGGGGGACCAAATCCGTTAACAGTATTCTAGGTGTGGTCTAATTAGTGCTTTGTATAGTTTTAGCAAGACTTCACTTTTATTTTTATACTCCATAACTCCACTACATTATATTCCATAAAAGAACAAACAAAGAACAAAACAGCACGGGAAACATGCCCTTCAGTCCAACGAGATCACGCCGCCACCTCAACATTCCCACTTCTACCCTTAATCCCTGTCTATGTTTATAGAACTATGTACTGGAATCAAATGAGACAATTTAGGGAGAATTTGTTCTGCCAATCAGCCTAAGAGCACATCTTTGGGATGTGGGAGGAAACCGGAGCACCCGGAGAAAACCCACTCAAATACAGGGAGAATGCGCAAACTGCCACAGACACAGGCCCAAATCCATGTATCTGCACAGCACAGTGATAGTCATTGAGCTGTCGTGTTGCCCATCAAATGGTCCAGGTCAAGCGTACACTAATGACGTGAAGCACTAGGATACTCTCGAAAAATCCAAGAGCAGCCCTCTCATGACCCATCGCGTGTATGCCCCTTGTTAGACAACAAGGCGGACCAAAGTACCTGTAGGATAAAACAAATACATCAATATCATTGACAATTTACACACTTCCCAGGGAATTCCCAAGGCTCATGATCCCTATTTTAAATCAGTTTTCTATATCCCTCCATTCCCATTCTGTTCATGTGCCCATCTAAGTATCTTTTAAATAGCTCCAGAGTGCCTGCCTCCACCACTTTACTTGGCAGCATTCCATACCCCCACCACCCTGTGTGAAAAAATTCCCTCTAGCATCCAAATTATACCTTACCCCCCTCACCCTAAGCTCGTAACCCCTCATGTGATTTGAGTCCATCCTAGGAAAAAGCTTAACCCTGTTTCCTCTATCTATACCCCTCATAATCTTGTACACCTCTATTAGATCTCCTGTAAGTCTACGTCTAAGGAAAACAGTCCCAATTTGCCTAACCTCTCCTCGTAACTCAGACTCAGGCAGCATCCTGGTAAACACCCTCTGCACTCTCTCCAGAGTCTCCACATCCTTCCAGTAGTAAGGTGAACAGAACTCGACGCAGTATTCCAAATGAGGTCTAACCAATGTTTTATACAACGGCAACATTAAAGGCCAGCTCTTATATTCTATACCCCTTCCTATAAAGACTAGCATACCATATGCTTTCTTCACAACCTTCTCCAGCTGCTCTGCCGCCTTCAGACTTGTGCACCTGCACACCCAAGTCTCTCTGCATTTCTGTACTCTTAATAGGTCTACCCTTTATCATATACCTCCCCCCTATATTTTTTCTCCCAAAATGCATCACCTCACATTTATCAGGAATGAATTCCATCTGCCATCTATCTGCTCAAGCTACCAGCCTATGTCTTGCTGTTTCGCCTTTCAATGCACCTCACTATCCGCAAGTCCAGCCATCTTTGTATTGTCTGCAAACTTGCTGATCACTCTACTTATTCCCTCTTCCAAGTCATTTATATATTACAAATAGAAGAGGTCCCATTACCGAGCCCTGCGGCACACCACTAGTGACCGACCTCCAGCTAGAAAAACACCCTTCCACTATTACTCTCTGTCTCCTATTACTAAGCCAGTTACTTATCCATCTAGCTACCTGTCCTCGTATCCCATTAGCCCTGACCTTTTCAACTAACCTCCCCTGAGGGACTTTGTCATCACCTTACTAAAATCCACATACACACATCAACGACTCGCCCTTCATCGACCGTTTTTGGCACCTCCTCAAAAATTTCTACCAGATTTGTAAGGCACAACCTCCCCTTAATAAAGCCACGCTGCGTATCCCTAATCAGATCGCAACGCTCTAAGTGCCTATACACCCTAAGAATCCCCTCCAACAGCTTTCCTACCACTGATGTCAAACTCTATTTCCAGGGTTATCCCTACTACCCTTTTTAAACAACAGTATAACATTAGCTATTCTCCAGTCCTCTGGGACCTCACCTGTGTCCAAAGAAGAGACAAAGATTTGCGTCAGAGTCCCAGCAATTTCACCTTGCGCCTCCCTAAGCAGCCTGGGGTAAATGCCATCAGGCCCAAGAAATTTATCAGTTTTAATGCTACCTAGAAGCTCTATGGATATTTCCCTCAACTGGTCTACAGCTCCCTCAGAGACACAGCCAGTCAACAAGCCTCTCTCTTTCGTGAATACCAATGCGAAGTATTCAATCAGGATCTCCCCCATTCCCTCGGGCTCTAAGCACAGTTCCCCTCCTCTGTCCCTAAAGGTCCCATTTTTCCTCTAACCACCCTTTTATTCCTAACATAGGATTAAGGAAAATCCAAAGGCTTTTTACTTCTATCTGCCAAAACCATTTCATGCCCCCTTTTTGCCCTTCTAACTCCCTGTTTGAGCTCCCTCCTACTCTCTCTATGGTCTTCCAACGCTCTCTCTGTTTCCAGCTGCTTTGACCTAATATACACCTCTCTTTTCTTCCTAATTAAGTCCTCAATATCCCTACTAATCCACGGCTCTCTAATCCTATCTTTCCCATCCTTCCTTTTAGCTGGCAGGCACATATCTTTTTTGCAACATTTTCAGTATTCCCTTGAAAGAATCCCACATGCCTAGCGTGGACTTACCCTTGAACAACCGTTCCCAATCAGTTTCCATTAAGTTCCTGCCTAATCCTAGGATTAATCTTAAGGATTCTTAGTAGTCTTGATGAACAGAGGGATCTTGGTGTGTATGTGCATAGATCCCTGAAAGTAGGCAGTCAAGTCGAGAAGGTTGTTAAGAAGGCATATGGAGTCTTAGCTTTTATTGGTAGGGGGATTGAATTTCGGAGCCGCAACGTCATGTTGCAACTGTACAAAACTCTAGTGCGGCCGCACTTGGAGTATTGTGTGCAGTTCTGGTCCCCACATTATAAGAAAGATGTGGAGGCATTGGAGAGGGTACAGAGGAGGTTTACCAGGATGTTGCCTGGTATGGAGGGCAGGTCTTATGAAGAGAGGCTGAGGGATTTGAGGTTGTTTTCGTTAGAAAGAAGGCGGCTAAGAGGAGACCTTATTGAAACATATAAGATGATTAGAGGTTTAGATAGGGTGGACAGTGATAGCCTTTTTCCTAGGATGGAGAAAGCTAGCACGAGGGGACACAGCTTTAAATTAAGGGGTGATAGTTATAGGACGGATATCAGAGGTAGGTTCTTTACCCAAAGGGTGGTTCGGGAGTGGAATGCCCTGCCTGCAGCAGTTGTAGATGCGCCAAGTTTGGTGGCGTTTAAGAGGTTAGTTGATAAGTATATGGAAGAGAAGGGAATGGTTTAGTTTGGAGGGACATTGCTTTTTATATTGGTCGGCGCAACATCGAAGGCCGAAGGGCCTGTTCTGTGCTGTAGTGTTCTATGTTCTAATCCGACTGTAGTTAGCCTTCCCCCAATTCAGCACCCTCCCCCTAGGGCAACAAGCATCCTTTTCCATCTGTTTCCATCCTTATATTCCACCTGCCAAGATTTTGTCCACGCACAAAACCTGTCTATATTCCTCTGTAGACTTCTTCGTGTCAGCCTCGCCATTTGTCTTCCTAACTGTGTGTGTCAAACTGCAAACTTCGCAATAGTACATTCATCTCCCTTGTCCAAGTTATCATCTAATGATTAGAAACTCTTACCTGTTGGTCATAAATATATGAATTATTTTAATCTATGTCTTGACCTAATGAAAAAGCTCCAATATTTCATGTCTTTATTTGTATTTTATCATGAATCTGCATTGTATTCTCTATACCCTAGTATGAAGTTCAAACTAAATACAGCATATAGTTTGCCCATGTTCTCATACGTACCGCAACATTAAATTCAATTAACTGGATTACATCAGTATTGTGGTTATTCTCAGTCGCCTGCGACACCTTTTTTGTGCAAGTGGATTATGCACAGATAAATCCTGAAGACTCAATCTAAATCTAATAAAAAAGTAAGTTTTTTAAAAAGTTTGTTAGTGTTGCAAGTAAGTTTACATTAACACTGCACTGAGGTTACTGTGAAAATCCCCTAGTCACTACAGTCCAGCACAGATCGGGCGCACTGAGGGAGAATTTAACATGGCCAGTGAATGTAACCAACATGTGGGAGGAAACCAGAGCACCCGAGGAAATCCCCACAGGGAGAACGTGCCATTTCCACACAGTGACCCAAGCTGGGAATCAAACCCAGGTGCCTGGCTCTGTGGCAGCACTGCTAATCGCTGTGCCATCATGTGAAAGACATGTTGAAACTGTTCAATAAGGCACATATCTCTGATTATCTACTGCAGTAAAACTCAGCACTGTAATTTAATTTTAATTTACTGTTTCCAAGTAGTAAATGGAATGAAGTATTGCCCCAGACATGGATCTAACTTGCACCATCAAGCCATCATACCAATGCTAATCTCAAGCCTCTAACCGTTTGCAAAATTTGCACAATGCAAAGATTACTACAAGGTATTTGAAAATTGTTGAATCCACCCTTGACAATGCAATCGAACTTGAAATAGCATTATAGCGACACCAAAGTACTTCAACTGATTGTACCTATTACAACGATTATATCCAGCAGTTTACCTACTTCAGATTTATCCCACCAAGGTGTAGTGCGTTTCCATAGCCCCCATTCAGAATTAAGTCTGTTGATCAAAATTCAATCGATCTACCTAAACTTTAATTGACACTGAACAGAATGATTACTGTTCCATTTACATGTTTACACACTGATGCCTTGGCTTCTACCAGTGTAGCTCCAAAATTAAACATCGGAGGCGTTCAAAAAGTGAAACTGACTTCCTCCGAATGTTCAGTCATTGCTTCCAGGATTTTTTCCTACGATCGAATACGAAGAGTGCAGCGAGTGGGAAAAAAGGGCATTAAATAAAAATAAAACGCTTACAAAAGACACGTTTAAGCAAGTTAAACGTTCTTGAATGCTTCCATGCGGCGAGGAAGAACGTGCTTCTCTCCAGCTGCAGCCCTCATTTCCCAAATAAACAAAGTTCGCCTCCTGCTTCAAAATATTTACGTCCCGCGGAACTGACTCTGCATTCTATGATTCAAAGCGACGTGCAGCACTGGGGCGATGCGAGTTCCAGCCAGAGCAAGCAAAGCAGCCCTGGACCAAATCAACAGGACATCGCTGAAGTTAACCAATCCTCAACTTACAAACTCTGAATTCTACCGTCACTGCACAGACTGAGCTGCACCCAAAACAGTGCTGGTAGTGTTAGCCCTACCACCCTCCTTGCAGTGATATATTAGGGTAGAATTTTATAAAAACTCCCGACGTAAACACGGGTCTCAAAACCCTCCGTGAACATTTACAGAAGTGGCAGCAATATCTAGCGGAACGCAAGGGCAGTCCTGCACGGACATTTATTACATTACCTCCAGGAGTGGTAGAAAATAAGGTGCCGCCCGGCGTACTGCTGTACAAGTCAGGCAGCTGGGACAGATCCTTCAGCAAAACTTTGGTTGGAATCGGGCAGCTTTTGTTCTGATGGCAGTTTGCAGACATGGCAACCTTTTTGGGTTTTTTTTCCCTCTCCCCCCGCTCTGGGGAAAAAAAATGCAACGAGAGAGAGAAAAAATAACACACGAAAGAAAAATCTTTACAGGAACGACTTTAGCAGAAGAGGGACAGCTTGCAGAAGGTTACTGCAGTGAAGAGCCTGCAGGGCGCAATGACGGCTGCCCAGCTCCGGGATCTGAGTTGCTGCCAACCAGGGACAAACCACGTGCAGCTCGATTTACAGATAAAGAGCGGACATGACGCCGATTGACAGGCAGCAGCTTTGGGATTACAGTCTGTGTGCAAAAAAACAGTTCCGAGAACTGCCTTCAGCTGCTCACGTGGTGTGTGCACATTCTGTCCCAAATTAAATGCACGAACATTTAGCCAAACACTTCCATGCGAACTTGCACTTCAGTGAAACAGGAACGACGCCTTCTGATCCACCAGTTACTCAACTCGTCCAATATTTTACATCTACATACGCAATTTAAAAAAAATTCAAATATGCACATGCACGCATTTGGGGGTCGAAACCGCAGTGCTTTTGTGATCCCCCTCCCACCAGGTGAAGATAATTCTGTGATCAGGCTTCGGCCAACAGCTGAACCACTGCATTTTCTAGCGGCCGAGGAGCTCAGCTTGGAAGGAGATCGACTGCTTATTGGAAGAGGATCTTTCAAGATGAAGGCCTACGTTTTCCTTTAAGCACACAAGGAAGGCAGTCTCATGCAATGTTTTCCTTATATTATTCATTCCCTATTGAAATAGGATTTTGTTTTACTTCTTTCTTACAAAGCCAATACTCAGAACGGACCAGTCGGACCCAAATCCATTCCTTGCTTGCTCCAAAAACCAAATTCAAATAGAATCAATTCATGGTCCTCACAATAAATACAAACAATAAAAGTTCATTAGTCACAAGTAAGGCTTACATTAACACTGCAGTCAAGTTGCTGTGAAATTCATTACCAGACTCCACTGGTCAATGCACCCAATCAGCAGGTCTTCCAAATTTTGAGGGGAAACCAGAGCATCTGGAGGAAACCCACAGACACAGGGAGAACGTGCAGACTCAGTGACCAACCCAGGAATTGAACCCAAATCCCTGGCACTGTGAAGTAGCAGTGCTAACCACTGTGCCACCCATAACATAAGACACTGTCCCTTTCTTGGGCTTGATCTTAGCCAACAAACAATGCAAACAACTGAACAGGAAAGTACAAGACCATGAGATACGGATAAATGGCAAGATCCCACTGCAGGATATACTCACATTTTAGGGTACTTTAATCCAGTCTACAAACTTACACCCTTGTAACACAAGTCTTTTCTTAAATTTTAATACCAGTCACAATTTATATTCCCCAAAGGTTGCCTACACACCAACTGTAGTATTTGCATTAATCAGTTTCAGCTATCAATGATAAATGTGTCTAATGTAAATTTGATGTCTAAATGTCAGCAAGCTACAAAACAAAGTAGAGTACAATTATCTCCCCCATAGACTCCAGATTCAGGCTTACACAATCATTGTAGTGACTAGTAACAAAATAATTCAAGTATCTATTTAATATTATTTTCAAATGATATGGATGACACTGGCAAGTCCAGGATTTGTTGCCCATCCCTAATTGCCCTAGATGAGCTAGTTGTGTCCACTGTATGGTGCACCCACAGTGCTATTAGGAAGAACGTTGCAGGAATTTGACACAACAAAGGAGGAATGGGGACATAGTTCCAAGTGGTATGTGCCTCAGAGAGAAACTTGCAAGTGGTAGAACTTTCAGGTGCTGTTGAAGGAACTTTGATGCAGGACATTAGGAAATGTTATTGCGGCCACCATGTGTCAAAGATGGAGGAAGTATGGGTTACTGTTGGAGAATTCTCACTTCAAGATTCTCCCTTCAACTTTGAATCAAATCCATTTAGGAAACCACAGGGCTGCCATTTGAGTGACTGGGAATCAAATCAGAGATCAAGGTAACTGCAACTTGAAGTGCACAATTATCTGTATCCAATCTTTCTATGCATGCTTGGATGCGAGTGATGTCATTAATTCAGGGTAAGAGAATCTGTTAATTTAAACTCATGAAAGCTTGCTGAATTATATAATTAGAATACATACTCCAAAGGCAATTAAAACAAACCTCTTCCCATACAAAAGATTTATTATGTCCAGAAAGAGACCGTGTTTATTCTGCCCATGATACTAATAGATGGTGATTTGGCATTGTGAAGTTGGGTGATGAGTTACTCTCTGCAGAATTCTTAGTGTGTGATCTGCTCTTATAGCCAAACAGTATTTATTTAGTGGTCCAATTCAATTTTTGGTCAAAAAGTAACCTCCAGATAAATGAGGGATTCAGCGATAATAATGTTTATGTTGTGGAGGGAGATTATTTGAATCTCTTATTGGACATAGACATTGCCTGACACTTGTGGCACCTATGTTACTTCTGCTCATAAGACCAAACCTGAATATTGTCCAGGTCTTACTGCATATGGACAGAAACTGCTTCAGCACCTGAGAAGTCAAAAATGGAACTGAACATGATGCAGTGAACATTCCCACTTGACCTTGTGATTAACTGATGAAGCAGCTAAAGATTGTTGGGTCTGAGATACTTTGCTGAGAAACTCCTGCAGTGATGTTGTGGGATGGCGACGATTGTCCTCCAACAACCATGACCATCTTCACTTGCGCGAAGTATCACTCTTCACATCGCCCAGTCAAGTCATAACCTCAAGTGACAATCAAAAGGCACTTCACTTTTCGAAACCAATTACCAGCAGTAAAGCCCAGCTTTCAGGGCCAATCTTCAAGTCTTCAGATTACCACAAGATGTGCCTCTTCAACCAAAGACCATTCTCCTAATATTCTGCCTGGTAACTTGCTGAGATGTGTGTGTTCTGGCCACCATTATCTTTGTCTCCATGAGACACCTCTTTTGCTATGAAAATACTGCTATCCAAATACTTGGGAGACTAAAAGTCCAGTCAGCACAGTGGTTCATGCTTTTCTTTCCAGATGTGAATATTTTGCACCTTGCAGTCTCAACCAGGATCACCCTTATCTCTTTTCCTTCGGTAACCAAACTGCCCAGAAATCAGGCAGAAATCAAAGCAGAACGCATACCCTTTTCATTCCTCCATTATTTGAATTAGAGACAGTCCCCAAAACAATCGGATAAAACATTATTCATTATATTTTCACTATGCCAGAAGAGTAGGTCTTATTTCCATGGACAGAAGTTCAAGCCCTGATTCAGAAACTTCAGCACATAATTTAGCACTTTACTTTGGGAGTGTCAATGGTGTGTGGGATGATAAACAACTAAATACTTGGGCAAAAGCAAAAGATCCCAACACACTATTTGAAGAGCAGAAAGATGCTGTGGTGCTCTGCCTAACAATTATCCACAGTAAGAAGTCTGACAACACCAGTTTTAAATCCAACCGATTTATTTGATAGTAAACGTGCAAGCTTTCTGCTCTATGGCCTTCGTCAGGCGAATGAGGTGTTCTTGTCTCCAATAGCACACATATCAGCAGACAGTTTATAGATTACTGATTAGAATGCGAATCTTTACACCTAACCTGCTATTCAAGTCTTAAAGTACCTAACAATGTGAGTAGAAGGAGCACTGAGCACAGGTTAAAGAGCTGTGTATTGTCTCCAGATAGCACAGTAAGTGAGGTTTTTTGCTAACCCAGGCAAGTCATGGGGGTTACAGATAGTGTGACATGAAGCCAAGATCCCTGTTAAGACCGTCCTCGCGTGTGCAGAACTTGGCTATCAGTCTCTGGTCAGTGGCTCTGCGCTGTCGTGTGTCGTGAAGGCCCCCTTGAAGAACGTTTACCCAAAGGTCGGAGCCAAATGCTGAGGTTAGGTGTAAAGATTCACATTCTAATCAGTATTCTGTAAACTGTCTGTGCTGATAACGTGTGCTATTGGAGACCAGAACACCTCATTCCCCTGATGAAGGCCATAGAGCCGAAAGCTTGCGAGTTTACTATCAAATAAATCAGTTGGATTTAAAACTGATGTTGTCAGACTTCTTACCGTGTTTACCCCAGTCCAACACCGGCATCTCTACATTACAATTATCCTCCAGATGACAAAAAAAACAGTTGGTTACTTATTTCATTTATTGTTTATCTTTGCTTGTGCAAATTGACCATCTCATTTCCTATAAGCAACCAAGCTTTAGAAGTATATGTCATTGGTTGTAAAGTGGCACAGCATGAGGTCCTGAAAGGTGCTCTACAAATGCAAATTATTTCCTTTTACAGTGTGAACATACTCAAAAAAGTGTAAACATGGCCTAATTCTTCAGTCCGAGTTTAACTAATATCAATTAGACCTGATAGTCAATTCACACCATACTAATAGTGTTGGTGCAAAGCCCAGATCATTTACACCGTTACTAAATTTTTAAAGCTTCATTCTGCAAATTTGAGTTTCAAATGACAAAAGAATTTGAGCAAATGCATTTTACTTACCTCCCAAAATTGGATTCTTTAGTCTTATGGAATGGACATCATCCTGCTGCAGAGAATCTGGGAACTGCAGTGATAAATAAGTCATATCTGCTTCAGTTGAGATCATTTATGTTGATCTCAATGTCTGCCAACTCCAGTATGATTTTCAGCGATTCCGTTTTATTCCCACAAGATGTTCACTCCGGTCATCCAGAACGAGGATATTAAGTGTAAAAATTGGAAAAATTAATATTTTCCTCACAACACTGTTATCCAGGGCGTTGAAAATATCCTTAAAAAATTGCCCAGTGTAATACTACACATTCCCAAAGACTTAAATAGACCAAAAAAATACTCCCTCTTAGTACTTAAATCTAGCTATAAACTATTCTGGTTGTCAAGTTGGATTCTGAATTGATGTACTTATATTCTTTTATTAAGGTAAATGACATACAGTAACAATTCCTCTTTTAAGTTCACAGAAGATTTTATATACCATTCCAGCTTAAATTGAGTACAGCATACCTTATGCTTTCTTATAAGATCTGATGAAGTTTGAAGGCCATAAATAGTAGATATTGCTCTATTTACTCCAGAGCATGAATTTGTAAAGATTTAACTTGTTCAATCAAGATTTTGCACTAAGCCATATACAAAAACCTAAAAATGTACTTGCTGAAATACATTAATCAAATTCAAACTCTTTGGAAGAAAAATTGGCTTGGCAAACAGTGATAATTGCCAGAAACTGGCTGCTTATAGATGTGCAAATAGCTGGAACAGAATAGTTCCAGAATATAATTTTATCAAAAATACACACGAACAGCAAGTCTTAGATTTCCCAGTGATTACTTTAACTAATTCATGATGCTGTATCATGAAGTGTAATCCAGCCTGACAATCTTGCTTCCATGAGAAATTAACTGATCTGTCTGCTCTAATGGAGAATACTGCTAAGATAAAAGTAAATTACTGCAGATGCTGGAATCTGAAACTGAAATAAAATTCTGGAAAATCTCAGCAGGTCTGGCAACATCTGTAAGGAGAGAAAAGAGCTGACATTGAGTACAGATGGCCCTTTGTCACAGTTTTGACAAAGGATCATGTGGACTCGGAATGTCAGTCGTTGACATCCAGAAGCGAAATATCAGCTCTTTTTTCTCCTTACAAATACTGCCAGATCTGAGATTTTCCAGCATTTTCCCTTTTGGGATCAGTACTGCTATTTCCTTTCATGAGACCAATTGTGAGTGTGATAAGTATGCTGTTAAGAGTAGCCTGGACACGCATGCACAACTGCACAAAATAAATCAACCAGAATATCTTAAATGCTGCTGTGATTTAAATCAAAATCAAGCTGTATTTATAAATTGCAATTTGATACACAAGTTATAACTTGATGAACTCAAATAATTAATCACCAGGAATAAAGACGCTAGAAATGAGGTACTGTTCATTTTTATTGAATATTAAGGTAAATATTTCACATTAATACAGGCTACATAAAGTAGAGCCACTATACGACATGAAATTTACTCTTGTTTTAACCCTTTTTAGTATGTAAACAATTATACATGTATTTACCACTCTAAAACATCTGGATTAATTCACATAATTACCTAGTCCTCGGCTGCATACAAGCAGTTTACAGTACTGTTTAGCCAGCAGCACAAGAATAGTTTGTCCCAAGTCTTAAGTCAAAATGGCTAAACTAACCAGAGAACCGAACCTGCTATGCAGGTGATCACTTTGTTCATAGACAGTGGTAAATCAATTAAGTTCATGCGTAACAGCCCACACAGAATTTCAGTTAGGCACATCAGAAAAGTTTTGTCCTGTTAATTTCTTCCCAGATCAATCTAGTTTCAATCTCAGAAAGACATGTCAGGAATTTGTGGGCATGCTTGCGTCCTCTAGTTGACATGGTTCAGATGCACGTTACCAATATGTGGTGCCCAGGTTCCAGGCCACACCTGCAAAATTTCATTAAAACTGAAATTTTATTTATGAATATATAATCCTGTTGGAGAAACTTGCAAGTAAGCACCACAGAACACTCATACAAAAGCAAATTATTCTAGATGCTGGAAATACTCAGCAAATCTGACAGCATCTGTAGAGGGAGAAATGGAATTCTGTTTCAGGTTGATGACCTTTCATCAGTACTGGAAAAAATTATAGATATTCCAGGTTTAAAGCAGTGGGCTGAGAACAGGATGCAAGAGAAGGTGGAAGATTGGAGAGATTAAAGAATGACACACAAGATAAACAGTGGGTAGAAATGGGACAAGTAAATAAAAAGATACGACTAGAGGTGGTGTAAATAGGAAAATGCAGAACCACTATCAGTTGTCATCTAAAAATAAAAAACCCTAAAATGAAGGCAGAGGATTTAATCTGAAATGTTGAGTTCAGAAAGCTGTGATATGTCAAATGGAAAGGCAAAGTTTGTTCCTTACATTTTAGTGGAATAGCATGAAGGCAGAGGGATCAGAGTGGAAGTAGGTGGAGAATTTAAATAACAGGCGACTAGAAGCATGGAGTTGTAACTGATAACTGAACGGAATTGTTCTAAAAGCTATAACCAAACTAAATATTTAATCCCTATGATGTAGAGGTCATCTACTTGAAACTTTAACTATTATTTCTCTCTCCATAGATGCTGCCAGACATGCTGAGTATTTCAGGCATTTTCTATTTTTATATCACAGAATTTTATGGGGCAGGTGGCCACCATTTGGCCCATCATTGTCTGGAGAGCCAGGCAGACAAAGATGTAAGTAGAGGTGTTCCTGTCTTCTTCCCATACCCCTACACCTTGTTTAACTACTCATCTAATGCCTTGATTGAATCTGTCTTCACCACAGTTCCAGGCACTGCATCCCGAACTGGAATCGCTAGTTGTGTGGAAAGGTTTGTTCCTTACATCACATCTGCTTCTTTTGCAAATCACTTTATATGTGATTTTACATCTTTAAATGTCATGAAAGATTAATTTATCTGAACATATTTCAACATTAAGATTCAAAGGGTCCCAAAAGAGAAAATTATTAATTAATTCCAGCAACAGAAAAGATGGTTATGTGCTTAATTCATAATCTGGTACTTTTATTGAGTCAGTTAAATTTTGCTGTCTTTCTTGCCACTGAATAGAATGACTTTTGTTTTTCTTTAAGCTTCTATTTGTTTTATTCTTCCCTGCACCATTTAAACAACGTAAGTAGTCTGATAATACGTCAGACATCTTACATTGTTTACCCCAGTTCAACTCCGGCACCTACACATCATGCCATCTAAACAACCCAATATTACTATTCAATGAATGTTCACTGCTGCATGAGCAACAGTTGCATCATGACTTAAGCAAACGTTGTCTTGATGCACCACTGATTGATAATCATGGACTAGAATAAGTGTATACATCGAGATGCCCAACTGATGATCCCAATGGATACATCATCACTGCCAGTGATGTAAATAAAATCAAAGTAAACAATTTCAATAATTTAATTTTACAAATTACAAGGCAAATTTCAGTTCACCCAAGCAAGTCAATAACTTTTGAATATCGCAAAGCGACATAGAATGATTGTCATCAGTGTATATGTGAAAGTTGAGACTGCTTGCAGAAGTTGAGGAATAGTGGCAGAAAAACAGATGCAAGTTTTCAGTGATCTATATTTGTTAAAATCATACTTATTTCTAATATTTAACTGGGTTTGGTTTAGCATTGCTGTGTAACGGAGGGTAAACCTATAGTTAGGTTCAAACTAGACGAAGATGTTTGCATCTGTGGGGGCTTGGCCCACTTAGTTTGTGTTTCTATTGTGCATAGAAGGGCTTATGTTGTGAAAAGTAAATAAGTTGGGAGAAGTACAAAGTCTGCTTAATAACATAGTATAGTTTTGGCTGAATTCATAGTGGTTGCTTATAGAAGGCTAAAGAGGGAACATCTCTCAGCTTTGTGAAAATAAAAGCCATACCATGGAGTAAAGAATAACGGTAAGAATACAGAGCAGGGGACTTGAACAGCTAGTTAACTAAACTAATGAAAAGAGAAATTTCCAAGGAGGAGGCTGCTAACAGAGGAAACAGGTACTAGAACAGAGAAATGTTCAATAAAGACAGATGGAGCTGACAAGAAGTTGGCTAGTGCAATGTCAGAAAGATAGCTGAACTGATTTCAAGATTTGAGAGATTTTAATCTAGCCTGTGCGATGAGTTGAAATAATTGTGGAAAATCAGTAGCTAGTCTTAGGGTTTGTGTAAAAGTACTTAGACAAAGAAAACCTGAAAGGAGGTGGAAAACCTGGTGCTGGATTCCTGGTTAAAAATACAGACGTTTTGTTTGGCAAGATAATTGGAAAACCTGGAGTGGGGACTTAATAAAAACAACTGACGGAAAGCATTGTCTGAAGATTTTAAAGCATCTCTTTTAGATATTGGAGTTTGTAAATACTTGTGACATCATCTGGGAAAATTTGAGGAGCAATCCACAGAAGATCATTTCAGTGGCATCAGCTATTTGGTTTCAGAGTGGGATGTTATCTTTGAAAACGCTACACATTTGTGAAGGTAAGAAGGGAGTAAAGGAGTATAATCCAACTTAATTTTTTTTCTTGTTATTAAAACTAATTAGCAGTCCTGTGACTTTAATCCACCATGTTTTCTAAGTAAAAGTGCTAATATTTTGATCTAGGGTTCGCTTTGGAATCCTCCCATCAAGTAGTATCAACTGGGATCCTAACTAAAGTATGTATAGGTGAGATTTAAGGAAAGAACTCATACACAGAAGTGACAACATGACAAGGTGAAAAAAAAATTGCCGAAATGCGAACTGACTGGTATCACAAAATGAACCTACTGAGGATAAAGAAATTTGAATGTGGAAGCAAACTCAATTTCATCATATCGGATCTAGGAGTACAGATCCGCAAATCCTTAAAAGTGACAGCACAGGTGGAAAAAGTAAAGTATATGGCATCTTGAAATCACTTCAGCTATCTTTCTGATATTGCACTAGCCAACTTCTTGTCAGCTCCATCTGTCTTTATTGAACATTTCTCTGTTCTAGTACCTGTTTCCTCTGTTAGTAGTCTCCTCCTTGGAAATTTCTCTTCTTTTCATTAGTTTAGTTAACTAGCTGTTCATCGGACAGGACACTGAGTATAAAAGTTGGCACATCAATGTTACAGTTGCATAAAACATTTATTAGACCACATTTGGAATACTGTCTCCAATTCTGGTCACCATACTACCAGAAGGACACAGAGGCTTTGGAAAGAATGCAGAAAAGATTTAACAGGATGTTGTCTGGTATGGATGGTATTAGCTATGAGGAGAGATTGAACAAACTAGGATTGTTCTCCCTGGAAAAACAGAGGCTGGGGGCAACCTGATAGAAGTTTGTGAAATTATGAGAGGTAGGGTAACAATTCAAAGCTTTTTTCCAGGGCAGAAATGACAATTACAAGGAGGCACAAGTTCAAGATAAGTGGGGTGAAGGTTCAATGAAGATGTGCAGGAGAAGTTTTTTTTTTTTTAAAAAAAAAGAGGGTGTTGGGGGCCTGCAATGTACTGCCAGGGGAGGTTGTTGAGGCAGTTATATTAGCCATATTTAAGACTCATCTTGATAAGCATGTGAACAAACAGGAAATAGAGGGATATAAGTGGTTCGTTTAGATAGGTAAACACGATTGGTGCAGGCTTGGAGGGCCAAAGTTCCTGTTCTTGTGCTGTACTGTTCTTCGTTCATTCCTAATTGTGTCCTGGGTGCTGTTAATTGATGAAAAGTCAGATTGGAGGATGTCAACAAAGAGGCAAGCATACAGCTGTATGGCAGTGACAACTAAAGTACCTTAGAGCAGAAAGCTGATGCACAATGTTGGTTACACACGTTTAAATCAACTTTAGTTATGTGATCCTGTTATAGACTTTGAAGAGATCTAAACCCCATGTTAAGACAGCTCAAAGTTCATTTTTATTCTCACCTGTTGGGGATCAGTATTCTCAGAGGAGTTTGTGACAACCTTTATCATAGGATTCCAGGCAGGGTCTGTAGCATGAAGTCCATTAAAAAGAGGTGCCCCTGGACCATCAGCCAACTGTGGATGTGGAGGAATCATAGCATTCCCATACATGGAAAGTGGCAAGCCCTGCTAAAATGGAAAATAAAATAATTTAAGATTTCATGAAATAGCCACAGGTTTTTTTCTGGTTTTATAAAATATCATTTCAAGGGCAGCATCCAGTGACTGTTTTCACATTTAGGTAACAGTTTACTTATTAGTACATAGAAGTTCATAACTGGAGGAGATGAAGCCTTTATTTAATTGATGTTCATGACCAAACCATTGTACATTTAATCAATTGATACATAACAATTACTAAATTTAGACAAATCAAGTATATAACCACCCAAGTTAAATATTACACTTTTTTTCTACATGATATCAGTATTCAAGAAAATGATCTTCTGCTGCATGCTTTGTTTTTGTCAATGAAGTACATGGATTGTAATCAAAAAATATTCAATTGTGGAACCATATTAAACCATTGGATTTGTAGAGGGTTCACAGATTCAAACCACAAAAAATGATGAGTTTTCAAATTAATGGAGAAAAAAATTCTTACTGATTACTTATTCATTTCTAATTCAAAAAACACAGCTTATAATGCTGTCAAAAGTTGAAGTTTACTGATGCATTAAAAAACAGACTACAATGATGGCATTAGAATTAGCTATTCCATTTAATTTAGGAAACAGATATAGAACATAGTGCAGTACAGGCCCATGACCTGTACTCAATGTATGCTTTGTGCTGCTTCACAATGAAGTGATCAAAGAATATATCCAAATATGTAAGAAAACTAAATTCTGCACTAACAAACAATTACTCTAAATGACTGAAAGAATGCCACAATTTTTGGGATGCTTAGATTGGACCACTGTCCTTGTAGAGTTACAAGGCAGTAGTCTATTGTTTTAAGCAAAAACTTGAATGTTAGAGTTCAAATAAGGCTGTCAAGATTGTCATTCTTTTTTCCTGGGTAAAAAAAAAATCAAAATATAGAGATGCCGGCGTTGGACTGGGGTAAACACAGTAAGAAGTCTGACAACACTAGGTTTAAATCCAAACTTGCAAGCTTTTGATTCTAAGACCTTCACCTGACGAAGACCATAGAATCGAAAGCTTGCAAGTTTACTATCAAATAAATCAGTTGGATTTAAACCTGGTGTTATCAAACTTCTTACTGAAAAAAAAAATCACAGATAGACCAAAATTAAAAGTATTAAACTGAGGAACGGTCAGTTTTATCAAGCCAAACGCAATTTGGCAAAATTAGATTGCAATAAAGAAGCCTAAGACTACTGCAAAATAATCTAATCAACTAAGTGGGCAGAAGAATGCAAAATGGAATTTAATCTGCAGAAGTACATGAAGGTAAAGGAACACAAAAAAATAGTAGGATTCTGCAAAGTGTAGAATTAAAAAATGATTTACACCGATGTTTCCCATCCATGGATTTTGTGGTACGTTTGGGCTGTTTTAAATTTGAAAAAAAACTGTCCTTCCAGGCTGTGCAGTCAAAGGAATCTTTCACAGTGGGTTGACTACTGATAAATTGACTAGTGCACCTATCAGTGGCCAATGCATTGAGAAAACCACCCTGATTGAACAAACTGGAAATAAGAGGCAAAATCAGCAAAGTCAGGACAAGAGTGAAGGCAAAGTGGACAGCAGAGCTGGCAATGCAGTTAGGCTGCCACCAAAGGCAGAGGGGAGGGCAAGAGTGCAACACAGCAGGAAGCTGGCCAGGGTTGGTGACAGAGGCCAGTGGGGTGGGCACGGTCAGGGAGGGGAGAATGTGCAGAGGAACAGGCCTGGGGATAAGGAGAGGCAGAGGAGGATATGAGTGTGGGTGTGGGCATGTGACAGAGAGGGGGAGGGGAAGTAGTTGACTTTTTTTGGGTGCATGTGCCTGTGAATCTAACTCTAGCAACATTACTAATAACTAAATTTATGAACAAAACAATAGCATGACTCCTCCCATTAAGATTTATTATTTTGTCACTAAATATTTGTTAAATGAGAAGTTGTAATAAAAAATGCAAATGAGAAATAGAAGAACATCAGTATTGTTTTGTTTGTAGCTATTGTGCAAAACCAACTTTTTGTAGTTCAGCTCTTCAACATAATAGGAATATTCATTATGCGGCCATCCATGGGTCAAAAGGGTTCTGTGGCTGGAAAGGTTGGGAAACTATGTTAGAGGAAAGGAGGCGTGGACTGTATGTCTACATGGATCCTTGAGAAGGTCAGAAAGGTGGAAAAGGTGATCAAGGCATATGGAACGGCCTTTATTAACCAAGCCTAGAACATGAAAGTAGGGAAGTTATGCTGAAATTGTATTAAAAAAACACTAATTAGACCACAGCAAAGAGCACTGCATAGTGTTTGGTCATCACATTACAAGAAGAATGTGACTGTCCTAAAAGAGGGCACAAAAGAAATTTACAAAGATTTTGTAAGAAACAGAGAACAGCTTAAAGAAGCTGGGTTTGTTTTTATTTGTTATGCAGGGAACTAAGGTGACATCTAAGTGAATAATACAAAATTATGAGGTGTCTACAGAGAGGGAATAGTATGGGCCTAATTCCATTAACTGGGGGCACAGATTTAAATTAATTGCTAAAAGGGCTGAAGGCTGAATGGAAGAGTATTTTTTTTTTATCTACCTGAGGGTGGTGGAGATCTGGAACTCCCTGCCCATAAAGGACGATGGAACCTGAAATCATCATCACATCTAACGAAACATATGGATAATGTGACTGAGATGCCACAATCTATATAGCATTATACAGTAAGAGCCGGAAGGTGAAATTCGGGTGCAAAACTCTTATCCAGCCAGCACTGACATAATAACCACTGACCTCCGTGCTGTAAATCTTTCTAATTTTTAGTAGAAAACAATCTCTTGAACTTGAGATTAGCTTCAGGAATTTTAAAAAGTGTTTTGCACTGTTGTGTGGACATTTAGCAATTAACTTTTTTCTATTTTTCTTCCTTAGTTCAAACAGAAGTTTTAACAAAATTGAAATTCAAATTTAGAAGTCTCAAATGTGGAAAAGATTGGATAATTTGCATCATTTTGAGATGAAGCTGGGAGCTAATGTCGCCAAACTCTTTCTCTCCTACTCATTCCTTCCACCACTGGTCCCTTGGACTCTACCTGTAGTTCCAACAGTCATTGTTCTTCTCTGTATCTCCCTCCAGAATGATAGTTTAGTTGCAAACATGGCCCTTGCTGTATGATATTATTAATGATTGCTTTGATATGATCTTGATGAAAACTTGGCTCATAGATGGTAATACCTTACTTTACCAAAGTCTCCATGCCTGACTATATCTTCCACCAATTGTCCCATTCAAACTGCCATGTTGACATTGTGATCCTTAGCACCAAATACTTTCTTTAATTGTTGCTCTACTTTTGATAACTTCTGCTTTGAGCAACTCACCTTGTTCCGCTCTGCTTTAAAATCGGTTCTCTCTTTCTTTTCACCAAGATATTTTCTCGCTTTCCTCATTCATTCTATCAAGAGATTTTTCATGCTTGGAAATTTTAAGCATCATCTGAATTCATTTAGTCCATTCTCAACAGTTCACTGTTCTTCCTTAACTTCACCCTCGATATAAACTTTCCTACACATATTCAGTGACATCCTCCACTTTGTTAGCTCACAAAGCCTATTCATACCACACTGACCACTTCTTAGTATTCTGCATCACTCCCCAATTGCATTTTGAGCCGCGTGGGGGGGGGGAGGAGAGGAGAGGAGAGAGAGAGAGAGGAGAGAGACGGACGAGCTGGTTTAATATCCCCAAAGTTACATCCAACAGCATTTTGCAAACTCCTTGAAAGCAATCACAAAACTATATAAACCCTACAGTGCACAAAAGGGGCCACGAGGGCTGTCAGGTCTGCACCAACCACAATCCCACCCAGGCCCTACCCCCACATATTTACCCGCTAATCCCTCTAACTTACGCATCTCAGGATACTAAGGGGCAATTTTAGTATAGCCAATCAACCTGACCCACTCTCTTTGGACTGTGGGAAGAAACCCATGCAAACACAAGGAGAATGTGCAAACTCCACACAGACAATGATCCAAGCCAGGAATCGAATCCAGGTCTCTGGGGCTGTGAAGCAGCAGCACTAACCACTATGCTACTATACTGCCCAAGTAGTCCTTAAAATGCTATCTCTGACCTAGCTTATCCACTCTCATATCCTATATTGGCTCCATGTCAATTATTATCTGAGTATGCTCTCTGAAGTCCCTTGAGCTACTTCATCACATTAATTTTTTAAAATTTTAAAAAGTGTTATGTTTTGATGGCCATTGCCATATTTACATAGAGTAAAAACTGAAGGTTAGCTTTTTTAATAATGGCTTGCAATTTGCAGCAAACAACTGGAGTTTAGAATCAAAGCCTACTTAATATTTTGAAACAGTGCTTGTATGAATCAGTTATGCATAACGCAAGCCTCCATCAAGAGCACATGCGCAGGTTTTTATCCTAACTGTTGCAAAAGTGCAGGCTATGCTGAAAGTCTGAAAAAATAAACACCAACTTGGTGCTAAAATGCAAAAGTACTGAAAAGGCCTGGCAACATCTACTGAGAGAGAAACAATCAATGATTCAAGCTGATGAACTTTCAAGTCATAAATCTGAGAAGACTGTCTTCACAAAAGCTACTAGATCTTGGTATTTCCAGTAGTTCGTTTTAGTTTCACTTATTCAGTATCTTTATTCACTGCACATTTTGATTATGTACAAATTATTGCCACCTGATGGTCACGCTCTTTTTTTTAAAAAAGAAATCAAACAATTTTCACTAACCTTGTTATAATCCATGAAGTTGCTTGGCACTGGCTGATGAAAGGTGTTTGAAGGTGCCACTATTCCACTATCATCTCTTTCCAATGTCTGATGTTGTGAAAACGAAGCTGGGTCTGATATAGATTGGTGCATTAAGTGACCACCCATCACACCTTGGGACCAGCCAGATATGCCATCTGAAACAGAAACGCATTCAAAGTTAATGTCAAGATTTTGTAGCTTTAAAACTTAGCTCTGTCAGATACCTTGCATATCCTTCCAACACCATAATTAATAACTCCTCACCTGAATTATTGCTGACACCAAAAGACCAGATCCCTCCTTGTCCAACAGGAGTTGTCAGGTTACTACCCACCATAGTGGAAAGTGGAGTCATCGACCCAGTCTGCCTAATACGAGCTGATCTTTCTGTTCCAATTGGTGGTGGAACCTTCCGATCCTGATTTGCGTTACTCGATTTTGGTTGGCCCAAGGAAGGAGGTGCAGAAGCAGCAGATAAGGGTGAAGAAGCTCCAGAAGACACTGATGGAGGGGATTCACCTGTGTGGAATGATGTACAAAAATTATGACCCCCAAAGTAGTAAATTACATACAATTGTCAAAACAGCATGGTATAAGAGTACAATCCTTAATTGCAGTGCTCAATTAATACTTGGAGCTATAAATTTTGAACTACGTACAGTGAAAAAAATCTAATGTGAAACTTTCGTTGCATGCTGTTCACCAATTAAGAGTGAAGGACAGTATATTTAGACTTCTGTTTTTGATTCCTGTTTTTATTTTGATAAAGCAAAAACTCAAAGTAACTAGTCTACAGATGAAGAAACTCCAACAAGACTTCATTTAAATGTTGGTCAGAAATGTTTCTGCACTCCATTTAAATAGCAGTCAAAATGTTGTGAAGAAAGCTTACTTAGACATGCAAACGTCATTGTTAAATGAAAGAAATTCCAAAAATGTATTCGTGCAAATCATGTCTAGTTCTATTTTCTGAGCATCAGTGCTGTGTTAGTGCAATTTATATTGGACACTACCTTTAAATATGTAATGTAATTAAATTCCTCCAACATGTTAGGGGAAATTAAACTAATTAGCATAAAGTGGACTACAAATCTTTAAAATGTTTGTATGGACAGGAGAAGATATCTTTAATTAATACCTAAGGGAACTAAGAAGCTGAGAGGCAATTATCAATTGCAGCACAACTAGGGAAATATTTTATGGATTGAGTTTGTTTAACGTGCTTTTATACAAGATTTGTTTTAAGGAAAACCCCAAAATCAAAATTTCTGATTTGAGTAAAACTGACTTGAGTTTTGCCAAACAAATCTCTTCATACAAATGCAAGTTTGAGGCATTGAGCAACCAGTGTCTGACAGAGCTAAACTGAAAGTAAAGCTACCCAGGTATAACTTTTCAAGTGCGTTTCAACTCAGTCTTCTTTCAAAAATGGAAAGAACCATCAATTTCTCATACTTTTGCGCAGCAGTTTAGGACATTTTTACTACATTAAAGGCACCATATGCAAATACAAGTTGTTTTGAGGTCAGTACTCAATTTTCCTATTGGCTAGACAGAATCTTAACGCTATTGGCCAACTCCACATCCTAAATACTGATGGAAGTTAAAAATGCATTTTACAGAATGTCATTGCATGTCAATAGCTATTTTTCAATGGCTTCATCCAAGTTGGGCACAAACAATTGGCATGTGCATTCCAGATACATATTGCTAAACTGGTCTAGAACTCATCAATATAGCTAATTCATGGCTTTAGACACTTGCATGGAAGTGCAACATAATGTATTCTGCAGGATAAGCATTTGACACTCAAAACGAAGAAAGGCAAGTAAGTAATTAGCTGAAGTTTGCAAGAGAAATAGTTTTCACTGTAAATGAACTGGATGCAAATAACATCAATATCACTAAGATTAATTTGCCGACAGGCATTTATTACACCATATAGGTGGTACTTAGAACATTAAATATATATTCACGTAGCTTTTCAGATGTAATTGGATAATTAATCAAACTTAACTAGCCTCGCATACAAGAAAAACATTTTTGAAAGCAACATTTCCACAAGGACCACTGACTGTTTCCAAATTTTCTGGGCTAATATTTGATGATGCCTCTTTTCCAATATTTGGTTTTGCAAAGTGTGCACCATAATTTTATTGCTACATTTGGAAAATTGGACCTATTAAAATTTTCTAAAATGGTATTTTAATGCATTTAACAAGTAGTGGATCCTAATCTAAGGAGCATAACCTCCCACCTCCAAAAACGCAACTAAAATATAGAAAGGATTGGCTTGTACATACATGTAGCTGGAGCAGTTGTTGAACTCCAAGGGTGTGGGGAAAAATGTTGTCTGCTGAAGCTAGGAGCAGGCATTCCTACAGGGGCTGGTCCTTGTACATACACCTGAGTTCCAGACATACTTGGAGCAAAACTCGTCAATGGGGTGGAAGAGGAAGAAATGGCATTGCCTGATGGGTCCATAGCAGACATTCCTTCAAAAACATTTTTAAAAAATCACATGTAATGGAATATTTGAGAAATGCACATTATAAAAAGTGACTTATCTATAACTTGTACATTTCTCTCTTTATTAAAGGGGTAATAATCCAAACTGTGAGAGTAACGCTCACCAAAGTTTCATTGCAAAAAAAAGGGTAAACTATTGTCGCAGTATTTCAAAAAAAACTAAAATGCAAGCGTAGACATGCATGTCATTGTAAATTAGAAAGAACTAATTTAAAAATGTATTTCTAAAATATTATTTTATCTTAAAACTTGAGCTATTTTTGGCATGCCACAAACAGACCATGTCAGTAAGCCCCAGTTATTCTAATCTTAAAAAAGTCCCATGGTCATTACCCAATAAGGACAGAATGGGCTCTTCAGCCCCTCCAGTCTGTTCCAACATTTTGAGATTATGGCTGATCTGTATCTGAATTCTATTTACCTGCCTTTTCTTCATATTCTTTGATCTTACCAAAAAAATTCAATTGCCCCAGTATTCACAGTATTAGGAGGAATAAGTTCCAGATTTCCAATACACCATGTGAAAATGTGCTTCCTGACTGCTCTCCTAATTAATATAGCTTTAAGATTGTGGCCCTTGTTTTTAGATTATCCTAGCAGAAGAAAATAGATGGTTCTTTGATATCTAATCTATTTTAAATGTTAGATTATCGCTCAACATTCTAAAATCAAGGACTATAATTAGAGGTTCTGTAACAGATTGTTATAATTTAGTATGGGATCATTTTGAGAAGGTTGCATCCCTTCAAAAGTCGTTTGCATGTCTAAAGTCTAACATATTGAGGTCACAAGCCATTTTTCAAATCTGCATAACTTTATTTGGGTTATTTTCAACTTTCCTCAGTGGAAAGATCTGATCCCTTTTTTTAATCCATCCTTAATGTTATAAAGTCAATGCTCAGAATGGACCGGGTTAAACTCAAATCCATTCTTCTTTGCTCCAAAAGCTAAATTCAAAATCCAATTCATGGTTCCCGTAAAAAGGAATAAACAAGATCCAAGCTGACAAGATGAGGCACTGCTCCTAATCTTGGGCTTGGTCTGACTCTTGATCTTAGTCAAAAAGTTGAGAATGAGATCATCTACTGACACTTACATACACACAAGTTGCAATTATGGAGAATGATAAGAGCACCCATTTTCAAAGGAAACTTGTGTTTAACGAGTAGCAAACAATCAGTAGCTAGTTTAAGATCTGGTAAAGTGTAAATTGCCGAGATGATGTTAATGCTCACTGTTAGCATGCAGCCCCCGTCACCACTTCCCAATTGTCTAGTAGAGTGGAATGAGGTATGGACAAATAATATTTCTATAATCTTTAAATATTCAATCCAATTTTGACAGCTCAATAACTGGAGGATTCCAAATAACAGATCCTTTGCCAATTCCTGAGAATTACAGCAAGCCACTAGCATTATTACTGATTAAAACTCTTCAATTATAGCAATAAATGGGTCCTTCAGCAGGACATTAAGGACAAGGAAACTAGACAGACCGCCTCATGAGCATATCAACATTGGGGAGAAGAGGCAAGGGTGGAGTAAGAGATGCAGGGAGAAACAAAATTGTTCCTCCAATCTCAGTCTCAAAACTGCCCTGTCTTAACGGTTTAATCAGTAAGTGAGAGAAATCCCTGGAAAAGGGGTAGGATAAGAGAAGGAAAGCGGAAAGGGGAATGCAGAAAAAGCAAGCAACTTGGCTAAGGTTTGGAATTTTTAAGACTTGCCACACAGTGTTGTTCAAATGAATGGTTTAAACCACTATTTTCAAAACTAATACACAAACTATATTAAAATAATCATCTGTCCATCTCACCTGTGGGGCTTGATGTCACCCTTTGCGAAGGTGGTCTGAAACCTGGAGCCTTGGAGTTATCATGTGGAAGTACTGCATCCAATTGTCCAAGTACAGAATTGCCCATGTAGTTGGAATGTCCACTAAATGTTGGATCTTGTGTTGGCCGTGAAGGCAGTGGACAACTTCCCCATACGTGATTTGCAGATACCTGGGTATTGTCGAAGAAACTGTTGAAAGGGCTGAAGAGGGCTGCTGAGCCAAAATTTGGAGGCAAGGATTTGCTTCCTGGATTTGCGTGGATCTGCGAAACATTCAGCATACCAAGTGCAGATGAAAGCTGCATCGGAGAAGGAACACCATGCTGCTTCATAGGATCTTGGGTAGAAACCATTGGAACTGGGTTTGGGACAAAAACAGACTGTGGCTCTTGCTGTACGAGGGGATAGAAAGGAGCACCAGGCTGTATTCTGTGAGATACTTGAGGAGAGGCTGCAGCTAACTGAGGTAAAGTGTTGTTGGTCTGAACATTAGGACAAGCCGACATAGTAACAGGGCGAGCAGATGCTAAACTGCTCGGGGCCACTAATCCATGATCTGTATTTGAAATGTAAGGCTTCGGTAACGAAGGTCGAATATCAGAGGAACTACGGCATGGAATTTGCGGCAGAACGCTGGGCAGTGAAGAAGTCGGTTGTATTCCTATAGCCCCAGAGTTATTGTTGACTGAAGTGCTGTTGCAGACATTTGAATGCGCACACTGGCTTCCTGCAGGTTGTTCTACAGTGGCCACTTCTTCCTTCACAGCGGAGGTGGCGAAAGGTTCATTCTTCGTCAGTGACATGGATTGCTGAGATGGCTGTACAAGTGGTGGAGGTGGTGGAGGAGTAGGAGGTTGTCCATTGCTCACTGGTACAGTTGAATTTGTGGGCAGTGAACAAGAATTGCTGGTTACAGCTGAAGTCACTGATATCATGACATTAGTTTTATTGACTGACGTGAAGAGCTGCTTTCTAACTGATGATGGAGTTGGGCTGCTTGTCACACACACAGACTGTGTGGTGAAAGTTGGAGAACTCACAGCCACAGAAGGTGAATTAATAGAAGCGGAATTACCAGTGTTGGGATGAATAGTATTACTACCCTGGTTGAGACGAGTTGTATTATGTTTTGGTGAACTGTTGGCGCTTCCAGGACTTACAGGTCTTACTGGGAAAGGACCCCACGTGTTCGGTGATGGAGAGAAGGTTCCTCCAAAGTGTGCCATGGGTAACCGAGGGTGTCGAATCTGCTGGATAGTTTGAGCAGCTAGCAAAGCATGTGCTAACTGCGGATGTGAATAAGCCAAAGGAAGTGAAACTGAAAATGTAGGACGCATATTGCTTGACACAATGTTTTTACCAGGTTTGTTAATGGATTGTAATGGTGTGGATGACGAGGTCGACAGCGAAGCTGTTGCAGAGGAAGACATCATTGAAACAGTTATTCGGTGTCCGGCAGTTGTGGTGCTAGCTGTGGTTGTGGCAGCTGTGGACCCCATTCTTGTGTTGGCTGCGACGCTTTTAATATGATTCCGAGGGATCAAATCCTCCAGTTCCTTTGCAGGATCCTGAATTAGTGCGTTGATGAGCTGCACTGCATGTCTTGTTGATTCTGTGCCTCCTCTGAAATTAGTAGAATGTAAAGTTTCACAATGAGATAAAATTTTCTTTGTATTTATTTATGTTTGCAGTGAAAATCTGCAGATTCAGAATACTTATTCAAAGTACAGCTGACCATTCATCAAATCACAGTAGATATTCCAGATGCTGTTCCACAAAAAAAGCATAATCAGTAACCTATTAAAACTTTTTAAGCCTGGACTAACAATACCTCCAACCAAGATAAAAGCAATATACTGCAGACATTGGAATCTGAAAAACAAAATCTGGAAAGTCTCAACAGGTCTGACAGCATCTGTGGCCAGAACCTCTGTATGCTACAAAGACCATTACTGAGAAAGGCACATTGCATAGCAAAAGTTGTAATATTTTTGTGACCAACAAGTTTTGATTTTATTATCAATGTCATATTTTAGATTTGGATTGAATAAATATTCAAGTTAGGGATTGAAACTAATTCAAGGAAACCTTAATACAGTAATTCTAAAAATAATTAACCAAAGCTGTGTAAATTTCACTCAACCAGCCATTTTAATTCTTGTAAACTAACACCATACCATATGCCTAGCCTGAAACCAGCAAACTACAGCCCTTTGTGAAGCAAGAATCAGAGTTGTGTTGATTTCAGGGCCACTTTTTCAGCCCAAACCGAATCTTTCCATCAGGCAAACCTTATTCCCGATATAATCCTGCCCTCCCATCTCTTTTCAGCTACAATGCTGAAACTAAAATGTTTTCACACAAACTGGATTCTTCTTAAAATTGAGCGGCCTTCAGAATTATTCAAGAATGTCAAATGTAGCAATTTTAAGATTCTGATCTAAAAGTTAAAAATTTTGCCTTCTGATAAAGCCTAAAGGATATTTGTCATATGTACCTTTTAAATTCAGATTAAGTTTTTGTGTGATTAACTGAATAACGTATCTTTCAGCTAGTTCAATTGCATGGTGAACAATTGTTCAACAAAATAAAATTAGAAAATTCCAATTTTCTAACACATATAAGGAAGATATTAAATAATCATAAAATCTGCATTTAATCAGATCTAAGCATCACTGGCAATACATGAGTGCAAGAGATTAATTATACCTTTGTGTCAAATATTTGTTTTAATCCTATGAGTACTGGAAAACGCTTATGACTGGACACAATTGGTATTCAAACAATTATTTTTCTAGTGTGAGAGACGAAGGGAAATCAAATTAGTGCTTGCACATAATCACAATGCACATGATAATGACAAGTATACGCTTGGACAAGGTTCGGAATGTTATTCAAGTTCAAGAATGACCAAGTCTGAAAACTTTATTGCATGAATAGAATGGAAACAATTGTGATCAGTCCCAACATTTAGACAAATTTATTTGGTTGGTTAATTGAAACTCTTATGCAGAAACTTTGTCAGCCATACTTTATTGACGAAAGAGTTAGATAAGGTAGACCACTGTGTTCATATTTGACGCCACAAGAAAATATTAATTCCCAAACAAAATAGAAAAACCATTGTAAATAATGGCTTAGTGGCAAGAAGATAGAATTTGGAGATCAAACTTAAGAATAGCATTGTGTTAGTGGGCTCAGAAGAAAAAATCTACAATGAATAAAGAATTGATTTTAAATGTCTCAGTGTGGGCAAGTCTGAACATCATGCTTCTCATTTTTAATGCAAAACTAAAAGTACTCAAAATTCTGAGGGGAAACAAACATTTAATTCAGTCTATTGGGGTCAGTTTGAGCAACTTTTATGTGAAGATCTTTCCATTTGCTGTTGGCGATAAAGGCTATATTTATTGCACATCAATAGCTGTCATGAGATCGTGACAGTGGCAAAGTGATTGATTTTACAACTGGCTTGCTGGGCCACTTCAGAGAGCATTAGGGCAACTCAGTGGCGCAATGGTTAGCGCTGCTGCCTCACAATGCCCAGGGACCCAGGTTCAATTCCTGCCTTGTGTCACACTGTGCAGAGTCTGCACGGTCTGTAGGTTTCCTCCAGTTTCCTCCTACACTTTGAAAGGCATGCTGGTTAGGTGCACTGGCTATGCTAAGTTCTCCCTCAGTGTACCCGAAGAGGCCTTACAGTGTGGCGGCTAGGGGATTTTCATAGTAACTTCATCGCAGTGTTAACGTAAGCCTACTTGTGACAGTAATAGCCTTTAAAGAGTCAACCATGTAGCATAGGATTACAGTCACATGTAGACCAGAACACAAACAAGTTTCATTTCTGAAAGAAACTATCAAGACTTTTACAACAAATCAACAAGGGCAGCACGGTAAGTACAGCTGTTAGCACTGCTGCTTCACAGCTCGAGACCTGGGTTCGATTCCTGACTTGGATCACTGTGTGTGGTGTTCGTACATTCTCTTTGTATCCACGTGGGTTTCCTCCGGGTGCTCCAGTTTCCTCCCACAGACCAAAGACGTGCGGATTAGATTGATTGACCATGCTAAAATTGTCCCTTAGTGTACTAGGATGCTTAGGTTAGAGGGATTAGCGGGTAAAACGTTAGGGATATTGGGGTAGGGTCTGGGTGAGACTGTGGTCAGTGCAGACTTGACTGGCCGAAGGGTCTCTTTCTGCATTGCAGGGTTCTACGGTTCTAATCTCCGTCCTTCATAGGAATTTTTTCTGGTGCTGGTGCACAAAATAACTAAGTTTATCATATTTAGTTTCTCAACCTACTACACCACATTTGGGTTGCTAATTCACCAGCTAATCAAAAGCACACTACAGAAGATCCGCTTGTCTTTATTGAAAACGTTAACGAGTCTTTGTTTACAATCAGCTGGAATCACTTGAATGAAGAACCAAAACGATAGCTAATCCATTCAAAAGAAATAAAAATGGGTCAAGGATGGATCAGTTGCATCATGTTGGTCTTTTTGATTAGGAAAACTATTTGGCTTTTCTCAAGTATACCATTTAACAGCTGGAACAACCCGAAATGATCTTCTCCTTTAAATCTGCCATTTTAATTTAAATATTTCGTTACCTTATTGTGATCATTCTTTCTCCATTCTTGTCTTTTTGCTTGTCAACATCAATGTGTGCACCAGTAACATCCTGGATGGCAGTTATATTGCATCCCCCTCTTCCCATTATCCTTGAAACAACCGACGCTGGTACAGACAATTTCTTTGACCTGGTTAAAGCAACTCTATATAAAAATCATAAAATTCTCAATATATATTATTTCAATTTTGCATTTTCCACATACAAATCCCACCCCCTCTTATCTCAGAGATTAACATTTGCTGGGATATGGTGCAAAAGGCACCTGCGGTGATTTGGTAACATATTCTTCACATGTAAACCTGAATCACGAACGCCAGCATGTTCAAACATAGAACATATCATAGTAAGCTATGCATTATACAATGACAACAATTTTTTTTAAATCAGGCAACCAGACAGCCAATCCTGGCTGATTTTAATCCCAAGTCAGGGAGCAGAGGCCAATTTCTGGCACCTTTACTGATGCCATGTTCAAGACCAGCTGACTCAAAGATTAAGGAGTGGAGCTGGACCAAACTGGCATCTCTGATTCAAGACAAGACAATTGCTTTAATAAGCCATTTGTAGATAATGCTAATATGATGAAACAAACATCCACAGCATAAGTTGGCTTCTAATTATCCAATCTTTCAATTTATCTCAAGACCTCTGATTTTTTAATCCATCTTAACGGAAGTCTATTTGATACATGGTACAGATCATTATACAGTGGACAAAGTTATTTATCCAATTCGTAGGCAACCCAATATATATTCAAAACTTTTTTAATTGCACGTTTGTGCAGCATTTTCAAAAAAATTCCAAGTGGAAACAAGTCAATTATTGTTAACTCGTAAATTTCAGCTCCATTTGTACGCAAGACTGGCTTACAAACTACCGATTGTTCAAACTCATTAAGACGAGCTTGTTGCAGTGTTGTAAGGTTCAGCCATCTCACACAGGAGGACGGGATCATTAAAGACTGCAATGCCACAGCATTTTACCTTGTGTCATGAATATCAGAATTTCAGCAACTTTTTTCTGCAAAAGGTAAGTGAGACCGACGGTCATAAATTTTAGAAATAGTCTCTGCCCCCTGCCGCTCTCCAAAGCTTCAGAAAAACTTCTATCCTATGCTGGACCTCAGAAAAGTGAACCTCCATTGAAGAATAAAGGGAAAACGAAGGCCTCCCAATATGCTAACTGCACTGTTTAGAGTATTTGAGGAAGATGGTGGGAAACAACAGAGAAGACTAACCTCACACACAAAAACCAAAGAGCGTGGAAACTCCTACATCATATAGAAACTGAGCAAGAACCACAAAATAGCAGGCTAAAATCAATGACATCACTTACAGCTCCTAATAAATTCAAAGATACTGGGTAACAGGAAATATAAACAGATAATAAAAACAGCCTTGTCTCAACATCAATATGGAGATGCCGGCATTGGGCCAGAGTAAGCACAGGCCGGACTGGAGTAAGATCAGAGATGGAATCAGAGGTCACGGGCATTCGACCTCTGATCTTTGGGTAGACATTCTCTAAGGCGACCTTCACAGCACACGATAGTGCAGAGTTGCTGAACAGAAACGGATAGCCAAGTTCCACACACGAGGACAGCTTCAACCGGGATCTTGGGTTCATGTCATACTATTTGTAATGCCCATTGCTTGCCTCAGCTTGCAAAATCTCATTTACTGTCCTGTCTGGAGACAATATACATCTCTTTAACCTATGCTTAATGCTATCTCCCACTGTCTGCACCTTTAAGGGTTGATTAGCTGTAAAAACTCACATTCTAATCAGTATTCTATAAACTAAGTGTGTGTCTTTACATCCCCCATTTGTGATCACCTGATGAAGGGTCAGAGGCCTGAAAGCTCGTGGCTTTTGCTACCAAATAAACCTGTTGGATTTTAAACTGGTGTTGAGACTTCTTACCATGTTTACCCCTGTCCAACACTGGCATCTCCACATCAATGTAAAATAGCAGCCATTTGCAAGCCAGGAAAAGCATTCTAAGACCTACATAATTATTACCCTATCACTCTCCTTCAATAACATAAAAAGTGCAGGAACAACACCCATTAAACAGACCAATTCCCATTGGAAGACAGTAACACTCCTCAATAGGCAAGAACACAGAAACAAAGGACTTGGGAAGAATAGAACATTTAGCCCTTTGGCTCTACTCTATCATTCAATAAGACGACAGCTAGTTTTGTTGTGGTCTCAGCTTCACCTTCTTGTCTGTCCCCCATAACCCTCAGCTCCCTTATCTACTAAATTAGCCTCAAATAAATTCAATGCCCCAGTCTCCACTGTTTCTGCAGCAGAAGATCCCACAGACCAACAACCTAATAGAAAGAAATTTTCATCATTGGTCTTAAAAGTGAGACGTCTTATTCTTAAATAAGGTTCCCAATTCTAGTATCTTCACAAATGGAAGCATCATCCTAGTATTCAACTAGTCAATTCCTCTCAGGATCTTCCATGTTTCAACTGAATCACCACTAATTCTTCTAAACACCAATTGATATAGACCCAACCCGTTCAAGTTTTCCTTCCCTCATCCAAGGAATGAGTCACCTGAATCTTTTCTAAAATGCTTTTAATTCAATTCTATCCTTTTTAAAATGAAACTAAAACTGTTCATCCTACTCCAGAAACGGAATCACCATGGTCCAGTACAGCTACAGCAAAACTTCTTTTATATTCCATCCCCCTTGCAATAAATGCAACATTTAACTTACTTTTGCAATCACTTGCATACTAACCGAGAGATTCATACAAGGATCCTGGATCCACCTATCCCACTAAGCTCTGCAATCTCTTTCCAGTTAAATTGCATACTGCTTTTCTATTCTTCCTGCAAAGTGGACAAGTTCACACTTTGACATTATGCTCCATTTATCAAATTTTTGACCACTATCTATATTGTGTTACAGAATCTCTACCTCCTTTAACAACTTGCTTTCCTATCTATCTTGGTGTCATCAACACATAGCTGAGGCCTCAACACCAATCTCTTAAGCAGTCCACCAGTTACAGCTTACCAACATGAAAAGACTCATTTAACCCTCCTTCCTGTTCTCTTATCCAAGTTTATGTTAGCCCTCATGCACACTTGACTTGGCACTTTGTCAAATGCCTTTTGGAAATCTAAGATACACCACATTTACAGGTTTCCCTTTATCCGTCTTGTCTGTTTCTTCCTCAAAAGAACTCAAAAAATTCCTTCCATAAAATCATATTGACTCTGCCTCATCACATTATGGATTTTCAGTATACTGCTATAACCTCCTTAATAATGGATTCTAGCAATTTCCCAATGCTAGCTATTCATCTAACAGGCCTTCAGCTTCCTGCCTGCCTCCTTTTATGAATGGATATTCATAAAATGCTTATGATTTTCCAATTTGCTGGAACTTTACAAAATCTGGCACCCATCATTAGGATGGATCTTTGCAAAGCATACTACCTAAGGCTTTATGGACTAAATTTTGCAAACCTGCATAAAATTTACTATGCAAAGGAAAACAAAATTCTTACTGTTGACCAGATAGCATTCTAACAATACTCCCTTTGTAAATGCAAGTATTTTGGCCCACATCAGCATAGCGGATAGCTCTGCTGCCTTACAGTGCCAGAGACCAGGGTTTAATTCTGAAGTTTGCAGAGGTTTCTGGGGTGTGGAGGATGCCCTTTCTTCCCATGTCTGTGTGGGTTTCCTCTGGGTGGTGTGGTTTCCTCCCACACTCAAGATATGCAAATTAGATTGATTGGCCATCTTAAATTGCCCCTTAGTGTCAGGAGATTAGCAGTGTTATGGGTATAAGGCTTGGGTAGGATTGTTGTCAGTACAGACTCAATAAGCCAAATGGCTTCTGCACTGCAGGGATTCTATGATTCAAAGCCATAGTGTATTAAAATAAACTATTTCTGCAGAGTTTAAAATCCTGATAATTTTGCTTTGAAAATTAGATCAGAAACCTGGCTCAAATATCTGAAGAGCTTTGGGATACACGTCACATCTTTCAAATAATAGAAAAAAAAATGACATTTCATGGTTGAAAACATCCTTTAAATTTTGTCACCAAAAACATGCATTATTAATTAGATTTTGATTCTTTGGTGTTTTCTTTAAAAAAGGAATGTGGAGTATGACTTTTTAAATCATTAGTAATGTAATGATACAATTAACATATAGAGAGCAGTAGTTCATAAAAATTCTTTAGTTACCTTCGCACAACTTCTTTCCAGCCATCTTCCCTCTTCTGGCCACGCTTAGGACTGGTTAGATTCATCTTTCCGTTTGGGGAGGACAACGGCAGTGAAGTAGACTTGTGAGTTGTAGACAGTGAGCTGGAATTTGCTTCATTTGTGACATCGTGCAATCTATACAATAAGCACATATCATAAATCAGAAAATGACAATAAAAACATAGCATTAGTACTGAACAGTAATCAGTGCCAGCACACACTATTAATCTTACCTCGGGTGATTCTGAGTCTCTGAGATGGAAGTATTAGATTTTTCGTTTCTTGGAGGGTATAATTTCTGGTCACTGAAGTTGTGGAAGTCAGCAATTACATTGAGATCTTGGCTTTTACCACCGCTGCTGCACTCACTATTGCAGTCTGTACTGTCAACATTATCAGAATCACTGTTCCCTCCTACACCACCGCCTCTCGGTTCCCCATTTATTTTATTTTTATCTGCTTTCTGTTGCGCTATAGACATATGCTGATCTTCTAGAATTATTTGAACGCTCTGAGAAGAATCTTTAGTTTTGTTTTTCTTGTTTTTTCTGTTAGTACTTGGTGTGGTTACAACATTGGCTCTCTTTTTTCCATAAGCATTAGAAAAGGTGGCTGAAGTTGCAGAAATCCCAATGGTGGTAGTTGTAGTTGCACTGGGAGGCTCTATCGGCACAACCTCGTCATCTGTGAAGAACAGAAACTATTAGCTTGATTGCTTGAAAAAATCCATAATTATGTTTACAATTGACAATTAAAATTACTTACCTTCAAACCTATCCTTTTCTGGAGTTTGTTGCTTTTCTGAATTTTCCTTAACTCTGGCTTCTTCCTCCTCCTGTTTTCGCTTTTGTTCTTCTTTCTTCTTCTTTCTTTTTTCCTTTCTTTTCTCTCTTTTTGCTGCAAGAGCCAATTTTCGACTTTCTTCCCTCGACTATAACAAAGGTAGAAACAATTATGTAAAGATTAAAACAGATAAATTTAACAAAATTAGCAATGGGAAACACAAGTGCAATAAAAAGTTCCAATATTTTGGGATATCCATATTAAAACCAAATGTTCAAGTTACAATTACAAAACTAATATTCACCCTTTTCTTCATTACATTAAAAAATAATGATGCCAGCAAATCCAATCTTGTGGAAGATGAGACTATATTGAAAGAACAAAGACCCCCTAGAAGATGGGCTCCAAACATCACGTGGCGATAATTTTTAGATATTCAGAACAAACTCTCACCTTCTCCAAGTCCAGCTCTTTAAGAAGAATGCTTGCATTTTTGTTTGCTTCAGCAGCTTGCTGGTCTTTTGCTTTCACTATTGTTTCCATGCACTGGTGACATTTCTTAAGTAATTCCTAGAACAAATAGTAATCAACTTTAAAAACATTGTGTGTTAAATATTGGAACATAGAAAAACAGATTGCAAGTGGAGAATAATTTTGGAGAAAAAACTCCATTCACTACTTCACAAGATATTAAATAAACCATTTATGTTTTACATTAGGAAAAACAACTGTTCCGATGTACAAGTATTATTCTTTACAGGGACAGGACAACAGTTTAGTAAGCTTAGCCAAATCAGAACAACCCAGCTTCAGCCTCAACATGAATGGAATTCAAATCATATTTATCCACTTTGATGATTTCAACAGCAGATGGACTGAGGTAAGAAAAAGTCAGGTTATGTAATTGAGGGAGAAACAGGCTTTTTTGTGGAAAAAAACATGGATTCAGAATCTCAGTTAGAGGCAAATATCATGGTGACGTTGAAAACTATTTCATCCTAGCTGAGAAGAGAGATCCTGAATCCTCCTATGAAGCATTTGGAGACTTTTTTTTAAATACAGAAATTCAAAATAATCTCAACCACCTTCACAACCCAAAATTCATCTGTTCATCCAGCAACTCACTGGGGTTTTGATTAAACCCCTTTGTGCCTTTGAATGGGTTCAGCTCCAGATCACCATAGACTCCATTATTGAAAATTCCAGTTCAAAATAGATGGGAAAGTAGAGTAAACCCAATTGTCTGCACACTGAAAGTAAACCCAAGAGGTAAAAAATATTGTAATGAAGAACAAGTGAAACCTACATAACACAAGAATATACTCACTTTGTCAGTAATGGTTGCTATGTATCTCATACACTCAATATCAGATGGAAATTGGTTCACCTCCTTCACCAAGTACTGCACAACTTTCACATGACCCTGAAAAAAGTACAATTCAACATTATTAGACTTGAAAATACATGCTTAAAATGACATGATTTGTAAAAATTTACTGTACAGCTTCCTAATTCATGAACTGGTTCATTGTGCCATTTTTATCTGCTATTTACAAAGTTAAGTGACCTTAAATATGGTCAACTTTTTGGGCGTCATTTAATTTACACGTACATTAAGATTTGGTATGAATATTTTAAGGATAAAAGGAGGCTAAGAAACGGAAAAGCAAATCAAAAGAACCACTTGTAAACATTACTTAGAGCACTTGTTTCATTTCACCTCAGATCCCAAGTGATTGCCCCACATTCTTAACGCACGAGAGCTATATTACACTGGTGATTTTTTTAATGGTGGTCTGCACGGTATGCTATCATACGGCAAAAATATTGCTGAAACAGACATGCTGTTGCACTTTAGATGCTTAGAACGGACAACACTACCAATATCAAAGGGATCAACAATTTATACTGCAAAAGAGGATGCTGATTCGTTAGCAAGTAGACTTTTACTGACAGACGCATTGCTATGGAGAATGCAGTTCAACTGTCAATCTTTTGCTTAATACAATTCAGGCAAATCAACTTGGGTCAAAGCATTGCCGTGGAGAATGAACCAAGGAATAGTTGTCCCCCAAGCTTTCAAGTTAAAAAAGGTGCAATGCTTGGATATTTTCTTTTTATTTGCAAAGGACAGGGCCCTTTTTTTTTTTAGGGAATATTTAATTTCTAGCACACATATGTAAGCCACACTACGAACCCAACTGAATTTTAAATTGGTTGTTCATACAGTTCAAATTTTGGCCAATTAAGGATCACATCTGTTGTTGAAACAGTGTTCTCAGTTTTGCTAGCGTAGGCTGACCAGCATTTTGTTTCTAACGAACAGCTGATGGGACGTGCTGTTTTTTTCCAAATTTCCCCAGGTGTTGGGATATACGGCCTTCACATGACGTAACCTCACTGGCACTGAAATGCGTAAACCACATTACTCATTTGTGTGGTAACTAGAAGGTCTTTTTAGCTTGATGGCACCATTTTATTACTGGGGAATACCACTCATGTTGCTACTGCAAAATAGCATCATGAAATGGCTAGCTTGTGAACAGCCAAAAAAGGACATCTGATCTCCCAGTCATTGGGATGTATGGCCTACATATGTAACATCAGTGGCACTAAAATTCAGATACCACACCACCCACTTGTGTGGTAGGAAGAACATCCTACTGACAGCATCCTGTGTAGGACATCACAGTAGCAGCATGAAAAGGCTAGCTTCACCTGCTGCTCAAATATTTGAAGCACCTTACTCTGAGTAATCTGAGGCAGACTGGATACTGTTCAGAGCTGAAAGTGGTGGCCTTAGGCCCACTCATTGATATGGATATTGTTCAATTTATATCTCAAAGAAACTCATGAATGTGCCTAAAGCAATCATTTCTGGTCTGACAAGTGTGCAGTCTACCTATGGTTACCTTCAAAGGATAAGGTGGCAACAGATGAAGCTAGACATTTTATACTGCTACAATAGAGTCACAACACAGTTGTAATGTCCACCAAATGAATATTGCAGTTAAGCCAAAAAGATGTTCTGCCACCCATGCAAATGAGTATTGTGGTACAAATATGAATTTCATTGCTAACGATGCCAGAAATTAAGGCTGCATGTCCAAGCCACTAGGGGAAATCATAAAAAGCATGTCTCTTTGGCTGTTCACAAGCTAGACATTTCACACTGCTACTATGCAGTCGCAATATGAATGGCATACTCCACTATTAGGATGGTGCCATCAAGCCAAAATGACCTCCTGGCTACCACAATTAACGTATATGAATTTCAGTGCCAATGTGATAATAGGTACATCAGTCGTAGGTGCTAAAGGATGGGGTATTGTGAAAAACAGCACGTCCCTTCAGCTGTTCAAAACAGGCATGGTATTAATCAGTCTTTCCTTGCAAAACTCAGAAGTGTCCAAAATTAAATGCAATTTATTGATTGGACAGCATTTATTAAACAATCCTGATTGCACCAAGATTTACACTACCCAATTTAAAATTACCAGGTGGTATCATACTGTGGCTCATTTATACACATTAAAAGCTACAGATATTTACACACAGAAAAAGCTCTGTCTCAGCATGCAAAGTATTTAAGGATTGTCTCTTATTTAACTTAAAAACTTGGATAATAGCCATTCCCTGGTTCATTCTCCATGGCAGTGCCTTGGGGTGTACGGCTTAACCAGAGTTAATTTGCCTGGTTTGAATTTAAACAAAAGCTTGGTTGTTAAACTGTTCATTGGTACATTCTTCATGGCAATGTACAAGAATCCATTTATCAACATCCTCTTTTCATTCAGTTTAAATTGTTTTTTCCTTTTAAGATTTGGTATTCTTGTGTCCCTGATGAGTACAATATGAAAAACTCAGAATTCTGAACAACCAAACCAGCAGCAAAAACACTACAAAAGTAGTGTTCAGCATGGTGTTTCTCTTAAAATGCAATTTATGGCTTTGCAGAGAAATGATTAAACCACCAATCAAATGAGAAAAACCATTATGTTTGTATCTCTTCTGAGTAACCATGCAGACAATGTGCAGCTCCATCCTTTCCTAGGCATAAGTACAAGAGTAGTAGCAGCGAATGCACAACAAAGAAACAGTGCTAAATGATCCAAGTACAAGACCAAAAAAGCTCTCTGACACCAGGTCAGAGTCAGTTGTTCAAGCAAGTTAAATTATTTTTAAATCTATCCAGGCAGATAACCTAAGATTTTCTGTGTGAGAATTACTACATGACAATAATTTACAAAGGTAATTTGAAACTGGTTTACCTTGAACTATCATTTGTCAATACCTTGTGAAAAATTCCCTCGGGTCTAATAATTTTACAATCAAGATAGTCAAGACATGATTTTGAGAAAGGATGCACTATCTCTAGCATTGCTATATATCTTTCATTATCAGTGAATACTGGAAAAGTCTGCTTCTACAATCGTGTTGATTTGTTTCACTCAAGGAAAATTTTACAGGCCAATAAGATGGGGGCAGAGGAATGGAATGGATGGAATAAAGGCACAAGTGCACATACAAAAAGAGTTCAGGACAAAAGAATGCATTATTACCAATTTCTGCAACTGATGCGAGATGCACAAAGACACGTCACTCAGTTCTGGTGGAACTCCATAACTCAGGTTACATGGTTTTGCCTAATACTGTTAGCTCATTTAACTCCATGCACCCTGAGGGGGTCTTGATAGACAAAACTACCAACTTCAAAGGGAATAACAATTTATACTGCAAAGAGAGGATGCTGATTAGTTGGCAAGTAGAGGCTCAGTAGGTGATCTCAGACTTTTGTATCTTTTTCCCAATGGAAGGTGGTGGAAGACAATATGCCCAGGGTCTTTGATTATGCTGGCTGCTTTTCCGAGGTATTGCAAAAGTGTTGGTGGAATTAATGGATAGGAAGTTGGCTTGCATTATGACTGGGCTTCATTTGCCAACATTAAGCCTCACAAACTAATTAAGGAACAGCCTGGATGTAGTCAAACTCACAGAATAGTACATAGAACACTATAGCACAAACAGGCCCTTCGGCCCACAAGTGGGGCCGATCATATCAGTACCTACCAGGCCATAGAACTCTAACTCCCAATCCCACTAAATCCCATGTACTCATCCAGACTGAAGTCTTTTAAAAGACCCCAGTGAGTTCACCTCTACCACCACTGATGGCAGCTAATTCCATTCGCTCACCACGCTCTGAGTGAAAAACTCACCTCTACCATCTCCTCTGTACTTGCCCCCCAGCACCTTAAACCTGTGTCCTCTCAGTGACCATTCCAGCCCTGGGAAATAGCCTCTGAGAATCCACCCTATCTATTCCTCTCAACATATTACAAACCTTTATCAGGTCGCCTCTCAACCTTCGTCTCTCCAGGGAAAAGAGACCTAACTCCCTCAACCTATCTTCATAAGGCATGCCTCCCAATCCAGGCAACATCCTTGTACATCTCCTCTGCACCATCTCAATAGCTTCCACATCCTTCCTATAGTGAGGTGACCAGAACTGCACACAACACTCCAAATGGGGTCTGACAAGGGTCTTATAAAGTTGCAGCATTACCTCCCGACTCCTAAACTCAAACCCTCGATTAACGAAGGCTAGTACACCATATGCTTTCTTGACTACATCCTCTACTTGTGGGGCTGATTTAAGAGTCCTATGGACCCAGACCCCAAGATCCTTTTGCTTCTCAACACTGCAAAGTCTCCTACCCTTGATATTATACTCCTTCATCCCATTGGTCCTGCCAAAATGGACCACCACACATTTATCCGCATTGAAGACCATCTGCCACTTCTCCATCCATTTTTGCATTCTATGTCTCACTGCAACTTCTGACATCCCTCCAGACTATCCACAACACCACCAACCTTTGGCGAACTTACTAATCCATCCCTCTACTTCCTCATCCAGGTCATTCATGAAAATGACAAACAATGTTACACAATGTCCCAGACAATACCATCACCATTCCTGGATACATCTCACTGGCAGTTCAGACCAGCTGATGTGGTAACAGTGATATGCAGTTGAGGGAGTTGTTCTGGGAATTCTCAGCATCAAACCTGGACCCAAAGAAATCTCATGGCATCAAGTCTAACAACAGCAAAGAAGCCTCCTGGCTGTACTCTATACTGTCCACCTTCAACCGATGAATCAGTGCTCCATGTTGAAAACCACTTGGATGAAGCAAAACATACCTTGATTTTGGGGGGGGGGGGGGGGGAAATTTCAACATCCATCACCAACAGTGGTTTGGAATACCACAACAGACCAATATGGCGAGGTCCTAAAGAACTTTGCTGCTAGACTGGGACTGCAGCAAGTGACAAAAGAACCATCAAGAGGGAAAAACATACTTGACCTCATTCTCAGCAACTTGCCTTTGGCAGATGCATCTATCAATGACAGTATTAATAGGAATAACCATTCCATAGTCCTTGTGGAGATAAAATTCAATCTTCACAGTCCTCCAAGATGTTGTGTGGCACTATCACCATGCTAGATGGGATAGACTTTGAACAGATCTAGCACCTTAAAACTGGGCATCCATGAGGCGCAATGGACAATCAGCAGAATTGCACTCAACTACAATCTGCAACTATATTGCAGTAATTGTATTACACATTGCACTTTCCACCACTACCAACAAGACAGAGGATCAACCTTGGTTTAATAAAGACTGCAGATGGACATGCCAGGAGCATCACAAGCATACCTAAAAATGAGACAGCAATCTGATGAAACTACACCACAGGACTACTTGGGTGCCAAACAGCATACGCAGCAAGTAATTGATGGAGTTAAGTGATCACACAACCAACAGATCAGATCTAAGCTCTGCAGTCCTGCTACATCCAGCCATAAATAGTGAATGACAATTACACAATTCATTGGAGGAGGCAGCTCCACAAATATCCCAACCCTCAATAACAGAGGGTATCAGCACATCAGTGCAAAAGATACGAAGCATTCACAACAATATTCAGCCAGAAATGCCAACAGGATGATTCAAATCGGTCCCTCCTGGAGATCCCCAGCACGACGTTAGTTTTCAGCCAATTCAATTTATTCAAGGTGATATCACAAAAAGGCTGAAAGCACTGGATACTCCAAATATTCCAATACTATTCCAGCAATAGTACTGAAGCTGTCCTCCAGAATTTACTAAAGCCCTAGCCAAGCTATTCCAGTACAGTTACAACATAGGTATCTACTGAGCAATGTGGAAACTTGTCCAGGTGTGCTCTTTATGCCAGAAATAGGTCAAATCCAGCAATGGTTAATTACTGTCCGAGTCTGCTCTTGATTATCAGTAAAATGATGGCAGGGGGCATCAATAGCATTAACAAACAGCACTCACTCAGCAATAACATGTTCAAAGATGCTCCATTTGGATTTCGTCAGGGTCACTCTTACCTCACCACTGGCATTCCGTTCTTTTATTCATGTTCGAACCAAGGCTGTAAGGGATCTGGAGCTGAGTGACTGCCCTTGACATCAAGGCAGCATCTAGCAGAGTATGGCAAAACGGAGTCAATGGAAATCAGGAGGAAAACACTCTGCTGCTTAGAGACGGTTGTGGTGACTGGAGATCAAGCTCCAGGGAGTCATTGCAAGAACTCCTCAGTGTAGTGTCCTGGGCCCAACCATCTTCAACTGCTTCATAAATATACTTCTCACCATCATAAGTGGAGATGTTTGCTGATGACTGTACAACATTCAGTATTATTCACAATTCCTCAGATATTGAAATACATGTCCCAGTGCAGCAAGACCTGGACAATATCCAGGGTCAAACTGAGAAATGGCATGCAACTTTCATGCCAGGCAATGGCCATCCCCAACAAGAGGATCTAGCCATCACCCCTTGAGATTCAATAGCATTACTATTCCTGAATACCTACTAGCAACATCTTGGAAGGTATTATCATTGACCAGAAAGTGAACTGGACTAGTCACACAAATACTGTGGTTACCAGGGCAGATGAAAGGCTAGGAATCCAGTGGTAATTCTACAAGGTACAAGTCAGGAGCGTATTGAAATATTTGCCACTTGCCTGGGTAAGTGCAGCTACAACAACATGCAAGGAGCTTGACTCCATCCAGGACAAAGCAGCCTATGTCATTACTACATTTGCCACAAACATTCAATCTCTCCACCACTGAAGAACACAGGATCCATGTGTACCTCTATGCACTGCAGGAACTCACCAACATTCTTTCAGCAGCACCTTCCAAATCCATGATTACTACTATCCAGAAGGACAAGAGTAGCAGACACCTGGGAACGTCACCATTTGGATGGTCTCCACCAAGTTACTTACCATCCTGACTTGGAAATTTTTCACCATTCCTTCACTGTAGCTAGGTCAAATTCCTGGAAATCCCCCCCCACTAAAGGTATCTCAGTTGTATCTACACCTCAGGGGCTGCAGCGGTTTAAGCAGGGAGCTCACCATTATCCTAAGGGCAACTAGGGACTGGCAATAAATGCTGGCATTGCCAGCAGCATCCACATTGTCTAAATTAATTTTTAAAAAAGACAGCAGTAGCAAAGAGACTCAGTGTGGAGAAGAAATCTGACCACCTCACAACCCTCCCTCCCCGACCTGTAGAAATAACGCTAATAACGCTTTTACAGAGACATCAAGAGAGCATTTTGACGTGCTTATGCTGGTCTTAATATATGCATTTTTATTTTACAAAACAGTCAAAACATGGGAGGGGAGGGTGAACAGACTAAGAACTTACCTTGCGGAAAGCTGCCATCAGAGGTGTGATTTTCCTGTTGTCTGCTGCATCCACATCAGCGCCAGCCTGCACCAATAACTGGACCACATCAAAATGCCCACCATTTGCTGCTAGCCATAAAGGTGTGTTACCTTTCTTGTTGCGAACATCGATGTGTGCCCCTCTGCATAATTCAAGCAAAAATCCATGATTTTTGACTCTACATTTACAGGATCTTAAAATTAGGGATTAATTTATGTAAAATATAATCAAAATTAAATACCTGTTTATCAGCAGTTCACAAAATTTATAGTGACCTTTATCTGCTGCAATGGTTAAAGCTGTATCACGTGATGAAGGCACAGGTGGTGCATTGACATCAGCACCTTTGTCAAGCAGAACCCTCCCCACCTCAGCATATCCTCCAGAGGCAGCTTCCATTAAGGGTGTAAGACCAGTCTAAATAGGAACAGATTAAATTGCTCATTTATCCAAAGATGTGCAAGTTAGGTTGATTGACCATGCTAAATTGATCCTAGTTTCAGATGGATTACTAAATATGTTGGGTTACAGGCCTTGGGTGAGATTGTTATTGGTGCAGGCTCGATGGGCCGAATGGCCTTCTTCTGTACTGTAAGGATTTTATGACTATCCAGTGTGAAGGATTTTAGAATAATCCCTAAATATTTAACGTTTCACAAAATAGAATGCATGTGATCCTATCCTAGAAACCTTAAAAATATCCATTCACAGTCATTAAATCTACCACCTTAAACAATTCACACTTGTGTTTCAAGTTTTCTGATTTGATGCAGATGAGCACAGCAGACATTCTACGATAGCTGCAAGATAAATGATCAATTTACTTATTTACGTAGTGTTAAATCAGAAAGGAATTTTGGCCAACCGCCAGAACCCCCGATTATCTTTTGAGTAGTGCCATACAATTGTTAACATCCACCTGAAGTGGCAGACACGACTCTTTAGTATTACAAACAAAAAATGACATTTCAAACGATGCAGCATTTCTTCAGTGTGTCATTGGAGTTTGTTAACCAAAGATATTTATTAATATGCAATGTTCAAGCAGGATATGTACCAATAGGCAAACATTCTCAGCCGTTCCTTTTATAGATTACTTTGTACATAAGTTTATTGAACACTGCCAATGTAAACTTGTCCCAGTGAAAGTTCTTCAGCACTGAATTCTTAAGTCAACATTTCTAATGAAAATATGAAGAGCGGTGTGTATGACATTAAATTCAAGGTTCAGTTAAATCCATCCAGATTGGGTCACTTAACCACTGCCTACCAACAACACTCCATAAGTAGTTTAGAAGACTTCAGTTTATGCAGACTTTACAAAATAAGATTTTACAAAATTCGAAACAACTGGATAAAGAAGAGGTTTTGACAGGGCCATTTGGAAAACCGCCTAACAACCCAGAGGTACTTTATCTCACATCTTCTCCAGCACCCTCCCACTGTTGGGACTACATTTCTATCAACTTCTCTCTCTTCTCAACCTTCTGGGGCACGAGGTCCACACTGGTGATTATCTTCTGGTCCCAACGTATTCACGAATAAAAGATTGAACAAAACTAGAGCAGTACTTAAAATATAAAAGCCAGGAGTAGGATTAGCAACAACCTGTTGCATCTTTAGCACAACAAAACCTCCGTAGCACTTCACAGGAACATTATAAAATAAAGTATGTCACTGAGCCATGAGATATTAAATTAGATGATCAAAAATTTGGTAAATAGATATATTTTAAGGAGTGTCTTAAAGTGAGGTGGAGAGGTGTAGAGAAGGAGTTCCAGAACTTTGGGCCTTGGCAACTGGAGGCTCCAGCAAAGGTACATGTACATTCACATTACACTGATGGCAGTCAGCTTTAAGTCACTTAGCACCTTCATTGTTGCTAAATGATCAGATATCTAACACTGGATAAGCAGCATACTCCCTAACTGAAGCACTATGAAGACCGAAGCCATTGTTTTCATTCCCCATTCCAAACTCCATTCTCAACAACTAACTCTATCCCTCACTTTGGAGCATTATGCTATTAGATTATGCTATTCTGTTCATAACCTGATTACTTTTGATCCAGAGATGAGTTTCTGACCACGTATTGACTAAATACATCTATTCCCACCTCTGTAACATTGACAAATTTCACCTGTCACAGTTCATCACCTGCTGAAACCTCCCTCCGTTTGTGTTAACTCTAGGCTCAATTATTCCACCACATTCCTGGCTGATTTACCCTCTGTACATTCTACCTTCTGTAAACTTGGGTTAGCCTAAACCCTGCTGCCCATGTCTCAACTCGAAGCAACTCCCATTCCACTATCGCCTGACTGCTCCTTAACCTACACTGTTCCTGGTCAAGCAATACCATGATTTCAAAGTTCTCAACTTTTTCAAGTCTCTCCATGAGTTGGAGGTCCTTTAATTTTGACTTCTTGTACATTCCCAACCATAATTACTTTACCAAGTTGCCAAGGCCCCAACATACAGCACTCCCTCCTTATATCTTTTCCTTCCGCTTTCCTCTAAGATATTTCTTAAACTTCTATTTGACCAGGTTTTTGATCACATGACCTAACATCACATGCAACTCAGTGGCATACTTAAATTTATACTGTTCCTGTGAAGTGGCATGGAGGCTTTGTTACATTAAAGGCACTATAGAAATGAAAGTTATTGCTGCTATCTCCACTTTTGACATTTATATTGAAGTACCGCTTTATTTTTTATTTCATTCCAAGTGTGTGTTCCTTATAGTTCTGGTTTCTTCTTTGTCCCACCACAAAGTTTCATTTAGTTCTGTTCCATTTCTGCTTGCTTTCCTTAATTTTCAAATTTCTTCCCTCTAGCACGATTGAGAAACAAGATTTGTGTTCTCCCTGCGATTCCAGCTAGAGACCCCAGCTTTAAATGAGAAAATTTGGACTAGAGGAGTGTGGGAAAATAAAATTTCACAGAGAATGCTTAACAAAACACTCGCAGACATGGAATTGTAACTTGAGAAGACGGGGATCCATTTCAACCAGCGATAACTACATATCCCACAATTATGTAATAGTCTAGTACTACAAGTGAGGAAGCCTAAATTATCATTGCAATAAAAGTAATGGGTTATACAAGCAAATTCAAGTGCAACAAATAACGTGACATAATAACTGTAGTAAAACAAAGCATAACACTGGCAGGGAATTGCATATGCAAATTACTACATTTACTTCCAAAATACTAAGAAACTATTTTAATCAAATGAGTACTCAATTAATGGAAAGGCACTGGGGAGAGTTATAGAACAAAGATCTAGGGGTACAGATTCATAGCTCCTTGAAAGTGGAGTCACAGGTGGACACAGTGGTGAAGGTGATATTCAGCATGCTTGGTTTCGTCAGTCAGAATATTGACTAAAGGAGTTGGAATTTGTAAAAACATTAGTAAAGCCACACTTGGAATGTTGTGTGCAGTTCTAGTCATCCTATTACAAGAAGGATATTATTAAACTAGAAAGAGTGGAGAAAAGATTTACTAGGATGGCACTAGGACTTAAGGGATTGAGTTACAAGGAAAGGCTGGATCGACTGGGACTCTTCCTCTGGAGCGTAGGAGGCTGAGGGATGATCTTATAGAGGTCTATAAAATAATGAGGGGCACAGATCAGCTAGACAGTCAATATTTTTTCCCAAAAGTAGGGGAATCTAAAACTAGAGGGGCACAGGTTTAAGGTGAAAGGAGAGGGATACAAGTGTCCAGCAGGGTAATTTTTTCAGAGGATAGTGAGTGTCTGGAACAAGCTGCCAGAGGTAGTAGTAGAAGTGGATACAATTTTGTCTTTTAAAAAACATTTAGATAGTTACGTGAGTAAGATGGGTATAGAGGGAAATGGCCAAATGCAGACAATTGGAATTAGCTTTGAAATTTTAAAAAAGCGATATAGACAAGCTGGGCCAAAGGGCCTGTTTCCATGCTGTAAACCCCTCTAACTCTAATATGTTCAACCTGTGTTGCACGTAGCTCAAATAAATGAATGAGGGCAATACTGAAGTCAAATGTTTTAGAAAAAAATTACTCTTAGTACTACCTATGCTTAAACTTGAGTGATCTTTTACACATTTACGTTTTAATAATTAAAGAAATTTAACGAACCTTTGCTCTGTGCTCAACATTTGCTTTTCTATCCAACAGCAAACTGACAACTTCTGCTCGGCCTTGGAAACAGGCCAGAGTAAGGGCAGTGTTTCTATTGGTCTCAATCTGGGCATTGATGTCAGAGCCCATATCAAGCAACAGTTTCACTGACGCCACATGACCATTCATAGCAGCTAACATCAGAGGAGAAATTCCCAATTTGCTTCCCGTCCTGCAACAGAATAAACATTTTATGAATTTTACAAAGTTTTTGTTTAAATTACATGATACAGCCAATATTGCACATAGGAATGACTGAACATGGTTTCTAACTAGCGAGAAAAAGTTTTATACCTACTGGCTGTGAATGGTTATTAATTTTAAAAATGTTAATTTTTTAAAAACCACTTTCTCTTGTACATTCAATCCAATATTTCTCTCGCCTTTATTTTCTTTTGTTTATGATCTGACATTGAATTCACTCACTTCTAGTTAACCTTCCTCCAATCTTTATTGTTTATTTCTCAATCTTTGAATCTCATCAGTTAAGGAGACACATTTTTGGTCACCAAGGCCCCACGTGCCCTAATGCCCTCACTGTGATCATTTCCAATTAGCACTTTCAGCAACTTAAGCTCAAAATTATTTTGCTCTAAGAAATAAAACGACTAGCTAACTAGGCAAGCTTTAGTAAACTCAGACCTATTGAATCTAGATACTGCAATGTTCATTTTATTAATTTTTGGGGAAAACATTTTCATGATTAGGAAAGAATAGATGGATTGAGGTCAATGCTTTGAAATGCAAGCTTGAAATAACAGATTATCAAAATGAAGGCTAATGAACAACAGCCAGGAATGAATCTAGTTGACAGTCAAAAGACAACATGGATCATTTCTGAGTATTCTCCTTACATCTTCATGAAGTTATTTAACATGTAATACCTGGAATTAATTTCTGCTCCAGCATTCAAAAGAATCTTTATGATGTTAACATAGCCACCAGAGGCAGCAAGGCTGAGAGGTGTATAGTCTGAAACATTGCGATGCTCTTTGTTTGCACCACGAGCCAACAGCAATTCCACCACCTAAATCAAGAAATATGCAAAATAAGTTTCAGGTATTAATTTGAAATGGAAATAATGAAAACTTTATCAACCACTGCATACATGATCATTCTGCAATGATAACCCCATACTTAATAGGATTTTGTGCAGACAAGGCTCACATGAAATGCTAAAATTATATGGTTTTATTTGCTCTGAAATTTAGTATTGTTCTGATATTAATGTCCTGACAAAGGTTGACCAATGAATAATGCTGCAACACACCACTGAAACTATGCTTTGATGAAACTACTAAAATATACACAAGAGAATTAGCTTGCTGAATTTAGGAACAAAGGGACATTTAATTCATCAAGCCTGTTTCATCATTCAATAAGATCATGACTGATCTTAAATCCATACATCCCTTTATATCTCTGAACAAAAATCAATTGCAGGTTAAAATTATACCTGAACATCAAATGTTTCGTGTAGGAGTATTTTACACGTGCATCTGTGTGTGTAGAAATGTTTCCTAGTTTCACTCTGAAAGTTCTGGCTCCAATTTTTAGATCATGACACCAAGTCCTAGATTCCCAACCTGCAAAAATTTGTTTTCATCTACCCTATTTCCCTTAATCTCATGGAAAATTCAATCCAATGATCCTTCAATTTCTAATTTCCAAAGACCATCAATCCTAGTTTGTATAATCTTGGAGTTTGAGTACCATTCTCATAAATGTAGGCTAAAATCTTTCGAAGGCAAATATAGCCCAGAACTGCTCTAATTAGTTTAAGTGTAGTCTAACCAGGGTTTTGTATAACTGAAGCACAACTTCTGCCTCCTTATACTGTCATCCTCTAGAGATCTACGTAACAGCCAGCATTCTATATTAGCCTTTTTGGTTTTCTTCTTGGTCTGTTTACAACATTTTCAGGATCAACGTAAATGGACATTTCACATTTACCAAGTATCCTGTTCTTTTTTTAAAGAAGCTTCACATGTGCCTTGAAACCCATTTGCCTACTTAATCCATCAAGTAATTAATTTTAGGCTTCCACTATAGTCATCTGTGTTATCAGCAAATTTGGAGTGTAGCTCTCTGCCATCTTCTAAATCATTTAGAAATACAGTGAATGGTTGAGTCTCGAAGATCCATACAGCACGCTCTTACCAACATCCTGCAAAGTGCAATATCTGCCCATTATCCTGACACTTTGCTTCCTGCTGAACCAATTTCTTAATCAGATCAATAATTTGCCATAATTCCAAAGGCTTCAAACTTAGCCAAATTGATCAGGAACACTGTCAAATGTCTTGAAGACTACAAAAATAATTCTAAATCCACTGCTTTAGTCAGCTTAACAAAAAATCTGAAATGTCCTACTTTCAACAAATGAATTTTTTAAAAATCTAATAGCCAATTTAAAATCTTGGTGGTCCCTTCATTAAAAAACTACAGACTATATATTAATAAAATGGCAGCTAGATAACTTGGGGCGTTTCTTACCCATAAATAAGTGTTCCATCTGTTCGTCACTAATCCAAGACGGAATGTGTCCACTGCATACTTGCTCTACATTTCCCCCTAGCTGTTCTATCATCCACAGTGTATACGCACTACATAAACTCTGGTTCTGTTGTTGGTCATCATCCTCTAATTTTTCCCTGATAATTGACTGATCGTCTTGGCATGTCCTTCTAACACAGCTACCATGTTCAAATCTACCCTCTCCCTTTTATGAATGTCTATTAGTTGAACGAGGCCCACCCTGGTTTGATACAGAATGTAGTGTTAGTAATGTTACAATGTATCGCGCCATACTGATATTGTTTTGGGGATTGGTGAGACCATATCTCTCTGCTCCCTTGTAAACTACCTGAATTATGTCTGTGTCCAGATTACAAGCTTCTACTGAGCAATTTAGGTTAGTGTTTGTTCTGAAACCACGCAGTGCATGCTCATTCAAGTAAACTGGGTACAGGCAGTTAATAGAACACAGTTAACAGAAAAGTCTTTCACCTCTTGTCTTCCTCCAGAACAAGCCAATGACAATGGCGTATCCTTGGTGCGTTCAGATTGTGCTTCAATATCTGCACCTTTGTCTAACAGAATTTCTACAACTCCAACATGACCAGCTGTAGCAGCCAAAATAAGTGGAGTAAAACCTAACAGGAAGGAAGATAGACAAGCATATTAACAGATTAAAATTTAAATGAATATAATGATCAACGTGCAACATTAGAGCAAGCAATAAAATCGCATCTATACTCTGAATTCTTGATTTTAGCATCCCCATGGTGGAAAACATTAAGTGAATATAAACAAGAGATCTTTGCTGGGTTGTTGTAGGACTTGTTTTAACATCATTGATCCTCTTTCGACTTTCTCTCGACTGAAAAACAAACCTCTGGAAGTCATTCAATAATTTCTACGAGTAAACGTTCCACAACATTCAACACCTAAGTGCGCAAATAACACAGTCCAATGTTTTGTATTGGTCATCTCATTTCAACCTGAGAAGCAGCTTTTTGCTAACTGTTGCCTTAATTAAGGGCAGGTTACTGAACAATAATGACTCCTAACAGAAAAACAAAAATGTTGGAAAACCTCAGCACAATCAGTAATGAAGTTACCACTCACCTTTTTGGTTAGTCTCCATACAAGAGATGCCTGAATGTGAATTTTATCAATTAGTTAATTAGTTATACTAAACTCTGGACTTCCCAAAGCACAATGCCAAGATTTGCTTAGCAGTGCAATGATGAAAATGGCTCTCTGTCTCAAAGATTGGATGAGGTGTAATATAGATATAGAATTGATACAGTATTTTAATCTTGAAATTTCAGGAACAAACACATCCCCAAACTACATATAGATAAGTCACCAGTGCTGTTTCCAAAGAAAGTGGTGGTTACTTCCAGAGACAATGGCCTTTAGTAGCACAGAATATTCTGAAGTCATCTTCAGACCACTGATTTTGCTGACCACTGATTGGCAAATTAAAAAAATTCATTGAGCAGTCCTGAAAGGCACTTACACGCTCACAGAGAAGGGAGAAAGATAGAATATGATTAAATGGTTAGATTAAATAAGGTGGAAAGATAATAAATCTTTTCCTGTTTTTAATCCTGTCACAATAATATAAATCTCATCCTATTTCTAATTGCCTTCTACTCTGACAAAAATTCATCCAGGTTCGAAATGTTCTCTTTCCACAGACCTGCTGAGATTTGCCAGCATTTTCTGTTTTTGTTGGAAAGAAAATAAAGTTGAATATAAACACTAGTATGAATTAGTTTGCATCTATGCTATAAAACTATTTGACCAAAGATATCAAAGTATGCGCAAATTTGGCCTATATGCATTTCTTGGTATGGAAAGTACGGTGGTCAGATTCATAGCTTCAAAACATGATCATGATTTCCATCCTCCAAATGAACATCCTAATTATGCAAAAATTAAACAACACAAGGAACACAGTAGCTTAATAGTAATGTTATTGGACAAATAATCCAGGCTTCTGGACAGTTAGGTACAAATCCCATCAAGGTAATTGAGGAATTTAGATTCAATTAATTAAAAAATCTGGAATTAAATAGTCTTATTGATAACAATCATGAAATTATTGGGATTCTTGTTAAAAACACACCTGGTTCATTAATGTCAGTTAGACTTAGGGTTAGGGTTAATCTAACCTTAACCCTAAATCTTACCTGGTCTAGTAAACATGCAACCCCAGAGTAATACAGTTGATTCCTGAAGGCAAATGGACATAGCAAGCCGTACAGATATTAACTTTCTACAGGATAAAGGAAAAATTATGGATGCACCTACAGTACATGGACTACAGTGATTCAAGGTGGTGGTTCACCACCGCCAACTTCTTGGTGACAATCGGGTTCACATCCCAAGGAGTGATCATAAAAATAATTAAGAATTTTTAAGGCAAAAGAAACTGAAAAGATGTTAAATCATAAGGAAAAGAACCTTCCTGATAAATGGAACTGCATTCAGCTGATACAATGATACCGATGTAAATCCTTTATCCTTGTATCCTTGTAAAGTGTGCAATTAGCAATCAATATATTATTTCTCAACAGCGTCCAAGAATAAGATCCCCCATTATGCTGGACTGCACGTATATTTACAAAAGTATACTCACTACTGAACTCAGCAGTTTCAAGATCTTGTCTCTATCACTCCATTAAATGAAAGCTGATCTAAGTGGCAAATCGATGCATACCTTTTTTATCCCTGTGTTCAATGTTAGCACCACGAGCTATTAAAACTGAAACAAGTTCTTCGTGTCCCCCAGCGCACGCCAATGTTAATGCAGTATCATGGTTACTCTCAGTCTACATAGAAAAAAAGGACGTTGTTCAATGAAAGTTCAATCAACTATATAATGTAGAAGCTGTAATATTTATAAAAGTCATTAACATGCATAAAATGCAAGAAATTGGAGTAGTGGGCCATTGAGTCCCACCAAGATTACCTGTCACTCAGTAGGATCATAACTGATCTTCTGTCTCAAGTCACACCTTCCAGCACAATTCTCATATTCTTTGATTCCTCAAGTATCTAAGAATCTGATGATTTCTGACTTGAATATATTCTATGACTAAGAACTCACAATTTCTTAAAAGAATTATAAAGGTTCACAGTACTCGGTGAAGAAAATTTTTCATCTCAGTCATAAAGGGTTGCCTGGATATTGTGACCCTTCTGGGCTCTCCAACAAGGGGAAACATCTTCCCAACATCTATTTTATCATGTTTCTTCAGAATTTTATATGTTCAGTTGGATCACCTCTATTCCCTCAAGTGTAGGAGGATAATAGGCCTAGTCTACTCAATTTTTCTTCCAAGCATAATCCTCTCATTACAGGGATCAGTCCAGTGAAATCTTTGTTGTACTCACTTCAAGGTAAGTATATCTTTCCTTAGATAGGAGGCTAAAGCTGCACAAAAAAAAGGCCCAGGTATCTCATCAAGGCCCTATACGCAAATGCAATAAAGGCTTCTTCACCATTAAAGTTCAATCCTTTCAAATCTAATATGCCATTTTCTTTCCTAATCACTTAATGTGCACATACATTAACTTTGTGGTTCATGTACAAGGACATCCAGATCCTTCTGAGGTGTATTTCAATTTTTTTTTAAATCAGTTTTATTCCAACCAAAATTCCAATTTTACATTTCTCTACATTGTACTCCATCAATCATACTGTTGCAACTTTAATCTCTCTAAATCCTTGGCAGTCTCATTCTCATCACAGCCCATTTTCCCATCAGCAGCAAAACTGTATGCATTACACTCACATTACTGATATAAATTGTAAATAGCCGAGGCCCAAGCACGATTCTTATGCTCTACTAGTTACTTAGTACATGCCAATTCAAAAATAACCCAAGTACTCCTATTTTACTGTGTTGGTTAACCATTCCTCAAACCGTGCTAATAAATTACCCCAAGCCCCAATTTTGTGTAATAACTCTTCTGTGGCATCTTATCAGGAAGAAAAATCAAATAAGCTACATCTATTGCTTCTCCCTCACCCACCTACTAGCTACATTGCCAAAAATAGAAATTTTCTGAACACAATTTTCTTTTCATAACTCTGAAGGCTCTAAGCATTCATGTTGAGATTTTCTAAATGCCTCAATATCATTCACCTAATAGATTCTAGCATAATAGATATCTGTCCATAATCTTAAGACATACTCATTTTGTAAAATAATCATCCAAACCTTAGCATCAACCGTATTTAAAATACTGTATATATTGTTCACAAAATGCTCAAAAAATTTGATTTTACTATTGCCTGATGTATTACATGTTTATGGATTGTTTACCTGTGCGTCAATTTCAACTGAAGGATAGAGAGGCAGCATTGATGAAGGAGAAACAACTGGACTGGGAGTTTGAGTACGAGGCTGAGGAGTAGGGGGTGTTGTAGTGTGGGAAGGAGGATTCGGTCCAGAAGGCATTCTACTACTCACTGCTGCAAAACAAAATCAGTTGTCATTTCTTCAAAATGAGAAAGAGCTATAGAGTTTTGCTGTATGCATACAACCAAAGAATAAGCACATTCTGGAAAAAGTGAGAACATAATTTGTAATTGTGCCACTTTCAGTATTTTACAAATATAAACTAGAATTGAATAATTAAGAAATAAGACTCAATATCATTGTTTACAATGTAATACTGAAAATGTTCAATAAAAATTGAATATAGACCAATAGTGCCTCAGAAGGCTATTCCATTATGTCAGTATTTTACAAAACAGTATCGCACAACATGCCTAAATGAAGAGGCAGCATATTTAGAAACTACAGAAAATTGAAGAATCTCCATTCAAGATGTTTAATGACTTCAAACTATAACCCAAATTCTGTCAGGGATGGCACTTTAACCTTGCTTGTAAAATAGCCAGCAAGTTTCTAACATGAAAATCTGAGAACTTTCAAATTATAAAACAAAAAAGTTGAATGCATAGCAACAGAATATGCACAGTGAAAATAAATAATATTAATATTCTAATAAAAACTTCCATAAGTTCTACAATAATTGTTCAGCTCTCGGCCTCTCTGATTAAGCTGAAAAGTCAAACACTTTTTAAAATCACAATTGCAAAGGAAAGTATCAGTCAAATGGTCTTTACAGCTGCTGCAATTGAAACAATTACAGTATTCACTGCCCTATAAACAAGTGCTCTAATTTGGAAGCAAAATAATTTAGAGGATCTAGGTGGTTTCATGTAAGGAAACCCAAATTAGTTTATTTTGTGCAACCATCTAATTATCCTGGACTCCGTTCAAATGCCAAAATTCACTATAATTTCTGTTTTGTTGAGAACTGTTAACAAAAAGCTCCCACTGAAAATTATTAATAAACTGGTCCCTTCCCATCTGGAAACTGGATGTACAAGATGGTGGCCTGACTCCTTCAAGTTGACTTCATCCCTTCTTGACGACTGAATTAGATCACAATGTTGGATTCCCAAGAGTTTGAGGGGTATACAGTGGGAACTAGGTAAATTGTCTCTTTACTCCACAGGAATATAGGCATGGGGTTGAATTTTTACAGTTCTGACAGATTTTAGGGATGCCAGATCTTTTCCACTGCGCCATCGCAGGGATGACACAAGTCAGAGTGAGGGGCCCCTCCACTTTGCCCCAACTTCTCACAAACTGTTTTATAACTAATCTTAGGGAAAAAAGTTTGACATTAGAATGGGTAGAACGATGAAAAAGTGCATTTTTTTGTCAATTAGGCCTGTTCATCAAATTTTGTTCATAGACCACAATCTCCAGCTCATTTTTAATGACTCAGTTGCAACAAGATCAAATGTACCCATTTACAATCTTATATTAAAAAAGGCAGTATATTAGGGATGACAAGGTTCAGATGTCACATATTTCTCCAGTTGCTGAATTAATTTATACCACCATTTAGGAACAAAAAATGCAGTTACTTTTCAGTTACTTTTGTGGGATAAAAAAAAAGAATTCTTTGATGCAGTTTTTTACATGGAAATATTGTTTGAATGGGAAAATTCTCTCACTTCCTCCAAATCACCTGAAAGTAGAAATCCAAATAAAGCAGCCTGATTTATATAATTTTTTAGGTGCAATATGCAATTGTTGAAATTTCAAGTTGCTGTCCCAATGCCATATTATTCCTGAAAGTGGTCTGGCGACCCAATCCAAAACTCTGACAAACATCTCTATAACTACACAAAAATTAAATGCAAAATAAGTGTGACTCAACTTGTCATTTTCCATGTGATAGTAAAGATCCCTGAAGGCAGCAAGACAGGTTAATAGGTTAGTTAAGGTGGCATATGGGTCACTTGGTGTTATCAGTCTTGGCATAAGATTATAAGAATGGAGAGGTTATGTTTGAGTAGTACAAAATTTTGGTTAGGCCACAGCTGGTATAGTGTGCGCAATTCTAGTTACTTTAGTACAGAAAGGATGTGATAGCACTGGAGGAGATGCAGAGAAGATACACCAGAATGTTGCATGGGATGCAGCAATGAGGAGGAGTTGGATAGGCTCTGGTTGGTTTTCTTTAAGGCAGGGAAGGCTGAGAAGCCCCAACTGAGGTATACAATGGTGGGACACAGACAATGTGGATAGGAAGCAGCTGTTTCCCTTGGATGAAGAGTTAATAATTAGGGAGCATAATTTTATGGTGAGGGACAAGAGGTTTAGAAGTCATTTGAGGAAAAGGTTTTTTAATCCGGACGGTGATGGGATTCTGAAATATATTGCCTGGGAGGACAGTATAGAGGCAGGAAGTAGTATGTGAATGAACACTTGAAATGTCGTAACATTCAAGACCATAGCCCATGCGCTGGAAAGTGGGATTTGCGTAAATTTAGTGTAATTTTATCAGTGACAATTCTATGGGCAAAGGGCTTCGTCTGTACTGAATGAGTGACAATTCCAATAAATGGATATTTAATAATGCAATTTAAATATTGAAAATATGCATCCCCAATATGACAGTAGATTGATGTAACATTTACTGAACTAAGTAAACCAAAAAGCTACAAATTTTCATTTCATTCTTAAGAATCCAAGCACATCCCTGCAATTATACCTCAGCATCTATGAGTGTATCATATCTTTAGATGGGTCGGGGGCAGAGAATACACAGTTTATTTAGTTGATCACTATCTGCTGGAAAAGTACCTATCACAGACAGTGGGCTTGATTGTGATAATCTTGGTAGTCAGTGTGTCAATAATCACCATTTTTGTCAGGCTTGAAGATTCAATTGAAGGTCCAAATCGAAGCAATGACCCCAATAATAACAATATCACTGGCTAATAATGCTGCACTTAAATCACCAGAAGTAAGATAATTGGTTATTTATCTCATGTGTGTTTGTGGGGTCTTTATGATGACTATTGGCTACTGTATTTGCCTACACTTCAAAAGTACTTCAATTGCTACGAAGCCCTTTCCTCCCAAAATTAAACATTTCACATGAAGACCTTTCCTTTAACAGGATGTTAAGTCTCCAGTACGTCATCTAAAATATTATGCTTCATCAAGTATGGACAATGACAAATAGCAGAATACCTGACCATGTGCAGCTTCACTGCTCAGCCCCATCATAAACTCATTCCACATGTACAGATGAGCACTTCCACAAGGTACTCAAACTTTAGAGTTAGTATCCTGGCTAATATATACTCTGCCTTATACACATTATTGCTTCCTTGCTGAGATTAATGAACCCAGTACAAGACCTAAACTTGAGACCTTTCAATTAATTTTGACTTGCATCAAACTAAACTTGCCAACTCTGGGGAAAGAAATACAAGAAAAGGCATATGGCAGAGTTCTCTACTTCAAAAGGCCTACAGTAAAGCACTACATGAAAAACACCTTTACAAATTAAGTGACTGGATACAAACAATGAACTGATAATTAGCTAACAGGAGTCAGATCACAATAAAGTGGGAAAAGTATGGAATGCTAGAGCTGAAAGCAGGATCACTTCTTTTCCTTATAAACATGCAATTGCAATTTTTGCAGATGGCACCAAGCAACGAGGCAGTTAAGAGGCTACAAATAAAATGATCAGTGAAAAATGAAACTCAGACAAATGCAAAGTAATTCATACTTGAAATGAAGACAGACATGGTATTCCATAGATTGTGTAGAACATACCACTGGAGGAGTAAAAGAATGAGTTGAAAGAGATCGAAAGGGGATTGTTAATTTAACACTGACTATATTCAAGTAATACGAACACTGAAAGCAATGGGATACTGAATCAGTTAAATGCAAATTTCCAGAATTCAAGCCAAGTATAACATTCCTTCATTTACTACACCTGACATTATCATGAGTTATTGTTACGGCTGATCCCCAATGGTAAAAAAAGGAAAAAAGGCTCTAAGGCATGTCTCAATAAACTAGGATTCTTCATCCTCAAAAAACCTCAGAACAAACTTAAATGTGCATAAAATATTTAGCTCAATGGTGAAAGTAAAGCAAATGAAGAATTTGGATGCATCAGTCCAGAATGACAAAAGGGCATAAAATTTCCTCACACTCGGCGATTAACAACTGGTCAGTTTGGTGGGAAAAAAGAAGAAAAGTCAGGGTTTATTTACAAAACACTTAGGTAGTGCAAGTGAAAATAACACCATTACCATTTGCAAACTTTGAATAAAATATGGTTACAAGAGGTTTGAAAAATATGTTTTCCATAGTTTTTCTGAATTAAAATGTTTCAATTTTGCATTTGTTTTTCAGTAGTCTTCAGTACAAGTAGAAGTGCAGAAAGAAACTTAAAATTCTTTTTTAAAAAAAACTGCTGCTACTATTAGCACTATTGAGAAATTGCATATCAAACTGGAAAAACTTCTTAATCACCCTTTCCAAAAAGGCAAACAATTTAATTAAAAACCAATAAATTTTTTTAACAGTAGAAAAGATTAACCTGGGGGATTTGAGTTTGCAAGCTAAACAAGAGCTGCATTGCAATCTTTCTTAGAAAATGGGTATAAAAGTTAACTAAATTGATCTAAATATTGAAAATAGTTACTTCTACACTTTGCAGCCAACTTGTACAACTTCCCCCACACAATAAGGCAAATGGCCAAATAATATGTTTTGGTGTTCAAAATTTTTAATTTTCTAGCCAGGTAATGGGGAGAAGTAGATCTTTGACTTGGGATCCACACACCAAGACTTTCTTGAATTCCAGAATTGGAAATAGATCAACAGCTTCTGCCTGTCTGAGCACTGATTTGCTTCTTGTGCAATTAGAAAAACTATTTTACTAGCACACTTTGTCAGTGCATTAAAACTCAATTATATTTGGGTAACTGATATTATCTTTTGCAAATTATAATAGTACTACCATGGAATTACCCTCCTGCAGAATTAAAAGGCTGATTCAAAAGGAGTCTTTCACAAATTGCTGAAGTTAAACAACCTTCAGAACACTTCCTGTTCAGGGTGATATCCATTGCTCCAAACCAGGCAAACAGTCCTGAATTTTCAATTAAGTGACCATTCTTTGTACTCAAGTCTGGACAGAACGTGCAAGTCTTTTTCTACAAGTGCATGTGTATGGTAGGAATAATCATCAAAGCATGCATTTTCCAGCAAACAAATCACAACAGTAATTACATGCCAGAATAAAGGCTAGTTTAATTTTGCCTCTTGAATAGTAATGAGATAGGCAAAGAGGGATAATAGTGAATAAAATCTGTTTTTGAACTTTAGAAACTGACTTCAAGTCCAGCTCCAGACTGATGGGATGAAAAATTCTCCTTTGCAGTTCGCGATAATGATCCTGTGTGAAATTAGTTTAAGCAGCATCTATCCAAATTCAAAGTTGACAGAAACCATAGTACAAAATTTTACCCAAATATAGCAATCTCAAGAAAAAACTTAGATCAGTGGCATAGGAAGTATCACACCGTTAAAAGCAATGTGTGTTCTTCTGTGGTCAAGGCTGACAAACAGGATGATGGAAGGCTTATTCTAATCTGTTTGTGCTACACCTGATCTGGGAGTGTTTTAATGCAGACTACAGATTTTGAAAAAGGGATTAATCCATTTTGAATTTAATTCAATTTCAAGTCCAGTTAATCAGAACAATTAAAAAAGGAACTGTATTCTGTCTTCATCTTTACCTACCCAGAATCGTTAGTACGACTTGCAATTGCTGATCTCAGCTTTCCTATTTGCAGATAGTGAATGGTACAGGACAATGCAAGAAAGAGAACAAATACTTTAAAGTGATAATCTCATCTCCATAGGAGGGAAGGAGTCTCACCTCTCCTGGCGGAGCAAAAAGTAAACTTTTGAAGAGTAACTGGTATCCATGCCAAGTTTCTGCAAATAATGTAATTCAGCTATCAAAAGGAAATTGCCTTTTATTGGGAGAATTAGAATTTAAAAATCATAACTCACTTTCTCAACTTTCACCCCATATTAACAGATTCACAACACATTTAGTGTGTAGAGAGCTACACAAAATTACAAGAGATTAGGCCTAACTCTGCTCAGTGACTGGCTGCATTTTTATTCTGTTATGAAAGACATGTTGCTTAGAACAAAATCCTCGGATGTCATCATACTACCACTAGGTGCCACTATTATAATTTACCATTGCAGCAACAGCACAAAAATAAACTACAAACATCTACCATCGGCCAACTAAGAGCTCACTAAAAATTCACTAAGATTGAGTCTTACGCGCTGTTTAGAACTAAAATCCAATTAAATCTGAGAAGCAAACTTCATTCCTTATGACTAAACTATTCAGCAGCTTTCCAAAAATATCCATTTACAAATTCTAATCAGAATTTTGAACCAAAATTTTTTCAAATACTAAATATAATCAGATATTAGAGAACCACATTTATGGATCTAGAAAAGTTCATCACTGTGATAATTTATTTCAATTATTTTCTGCTTGTACACTTGAAATTAGCATATTAGAAGATATGGCCTAAAAATTTCAATTAGCATCAAGTTGACTCCAATCTACCTTCTGCAAAATTTTATAAACATTAAATTTTTCATATTTACGCACACCACCACTACTAAAAAACAGCTAACTTCTGACATTTTCACTAGTAAGTAATTCAATGTCATAATACTAAAAGTATTCACCACAGTTGACAAAAAAAACTTATTTCCAAACAAGATCTTCCATCAAATGACAAACTACCTTAACTCTTAAGGCTAGGATCACTTTGATGAAACAATGCTTTAAATTTTTGTCCATTTTATAAAATTACATAGTTGCTTAGCCCTTCATAAAATGGATAACTCAGAAGTGAGAGTTAGAATCGATTCATTTAAGATCATTTTTTTTTAGGAAAAAAGCATTTGGATTAGAAGATGGTAATACCTTATAAGAGTTCTTGAAGAAGATCAGCTTTATAAGAAACAAGAGGCTCAGTTTTGGTATATAAATAGATAGTTTTTGATTTTTAACTTTTAATGGAAGTGCTCCATTTATATTGTTTAATGGTAGTACCTGCAATTAGAGAGTAAATGAGCTTCACTGTTCACTCTACAATAAGACAAACAGCTGGTAAATAAAAGATAAAATACTGTATTTTTAAACTAGTTTTTGGCAGCCAGGTTTAAGCTGGTACAAAGCCATAGGTGCGAAATAGTTTCCTTGGAATTGTTTCATATTCGAAGTTGAATCCCAGATTTATTCCAATTTAACTACAGCTGTATGTCCCAGATTACATTACTCAGAGGCACTGGCTTCGTGGTGACAAAGCGTGAAATAAAACTGTCCAAGTTGTAGGATACTCTTTCAACTTCATGAGGATTAAACTATGATTAATAAAAATGATAGGCAGTTACAAAATTACCACATTAAAAAGGTCAAAGGGGCAAAAGGGTAGTCAAAATTGAGATCCTGCCCCATGCATTTATATGTGAATGGCAAAACATGTCCATTTTTAGCAAAAATAAACGGATTGCATTTTCAAGTTAATGTTTGTGATTTCAAGCCCACTATTTTTCATCTTATAAAATAAAAGTGTCAATGAAAAAATTAAAGAACATGAAATCTGAATTAAAAGTGCTGACAATGCACAGCAAGTTAACAAGCATCTGATAGAAAAGTTAACAGTTGAGATTTGGTTCTCAGAAGGGCTCTTTAGTTGTGATGAACAGTTAAAACATTAGGCTTATTTTCTCTTTCAGATGATTACCTTCTCTGCACTTCCAACACATACATTTTAAAAATCAAGAACTATTTGAAAAGGTATGGCATTAGTCAGTTGGCTTAAACAGCCTTGCTATTGCAATAGTTTGATTAAAGCATTAGTGTGCTGTTATAGTTCAGTGTCTCAATGGATCTAACAAAAAGTCCATTTGTACCTAAAAGCTAGTAGATGTGAGCAAAAGTAAAAGGTAAAGTTGACCAATTCTTAACCCACCTGCCATGATGTCATCAAGAGTGTCAGTTAGCGTCTGTGCTGGAGTTGCAACCATTAATCCATCAGGTGCTTGAGCTAAGAGTCCCTGTCCAAGTCCAGCAAGTTGTGCCTGTCCTAACAAAGGCTGGTTCACAATTACTCGCTGTAGATCAGGTACGTTAGTGATAGGATAAACAGAACTAGTAAAGTTTGGAGACACTTGTGTTGCTAAAGGTTGGATAGGAACAAACCCCATTTGGGTTGCAGGTGGCTGCTGCTGGCCATCTCTGTGCAAGATGGTGTCCACCTGAGGCAACTTTGAAAAGTCTTCCTCTGGCAGACAGTCACCAGTCCCCACCTGGGGGAACAGTCCTCCTTGTGGACATTGCTGCTGTTGTTGCTGGAGCTGAAGTGTCTGCTGTTGACCCTTGGCTTCCAAGTACTCTTTGGTAAACTGCTGCTGAGTTTTCAGCTGCAATTCCCTTTCAACTTTTTGCAGCTCTTTCAAAATCTTTTTCTTCTTCTGGACTTGCTCTTCTCTGCTCTTTTTTAGTTCTTCTATCTTGTCTTTGGTTAAAGTGTCTCCCTGAATCAATTCTAGTGACTTCAATTGTGCCTTCTCAATTGCGTTAATTCTTTGTCCCAGCTCTGTCAGCTTGCCTTCCGTCTCTTCCACAATGCATTCTAAAGGCTGGTACTCGTGGAAGGGCTGGACATCCTGTTCCGCTACCTGCAGGGGACTGGACTTCTGCTTGGATGTACCTAAGCACACGAAAAATGTTTGAAAAAATGCCATGCAAAAATTACTTACCCATGTGAAACCAGTGTAAACTTTGTGGCTTTTATTCAGTCTAGCACTGAACATAAACTATTCTACATTTGCTTTGTTTAATCTAATGAAGTATTTGTATTCCAGATATCACTTTTGTAGGGTTATCTGAAATTATGTCATGTTTTTTTTGTCAGAGAGGAAGAGGGAAAGGAAAAAAATTACATTAAATAGTATCTCCTTCATGGTATTTCTAGAAAATGTTAAGCTTGGATATAGGGCAGAGATACAAAAATAGCAAGATGGCTAACCAACATTAAAAATATTATAATAATACTCTAATCTAAGCAAATATGCATTCCCATGTTAGAATGCTACATCTATTGAAGTTTAATATTTGGGAACAAGAATTATCTAAGTCGAACTTAAGTGGCTCAAAGGACAACTAAAAAATTGCCAAATAATTCAACTGTAAAAATTCAAATTTTCCAAATCATATTTAATCATTTACACTTGGACCATTTCTGTTAAAGACCTAGACTAAATGTTACAGGATACTACTAAAAATGGCTATCTGAAGGAACTTTTTCCAAAATTTTCCAATAATAATACTTAAAATTCTGCAATCTATTTTTCATTTTGAATTATACTTGGTAAATCTCATTAACAATTGGATAATTACAATAATTGATTCATGTTTGTAACATTTCAAAAAATTGTTCCATGTTTCTCCAGATTTCTTTTTAAGGAATTGTACAACAGAAATCATACATGAATTTTCAATACTATAACCTCTCAGCATTGTCCATATGCTGACACCACAAAACAACAAGATGCTAATGAACTTTCAATATGCAAATATTTATGATTTCCAAATTAATTTTTCACAAAAGGCTATTTCAAGTTGACAGGTAAATTTCCCTCAATAATTCCACAGTTTCATCCAATAAAACTCCTGGTGATACTGAACAAAGAAAGCTTATTTCATAGTCTTTTAGTTGATCTCGGCCGGAACAGCAGGAAGGCTACGATCTTGGGGCTAGGGCAAGGAAATATAGACAGAATTGCCATTCCTGATTATTTCTCAACAAGGGTCACTGGATAATGTTGAAACATTGGGTACGGGCAGGATTAAACTCATCTTTAATAGCTCTCACAAATTAAAAAGTGTATTGACATATCTACTTCTATCCATATCACATCTCAACGTCTATCCCTTTCACCCATCACACACTCAATGCCCTACATTGCTTCTTGATCCAGCAACACCTCTATTTTAAAATTCTTGTTATGGAGTGCTTCCATGACTCACCAGTTCCTACCTCAGCACCACTTTAACCCTACAATCCTCCAATTCCAATATGTTTCCGATCATTCCACCATTTCTTGAGCTGCAGGCTTTGAAATAACTTCCCTAAACTTCTTTGCCTCTCTCCCTTCTCCCCTAAACTCCTTAAAATCTATTACTTTTAAAAATCATCTGTCCCTATACATTTCCCTACTTGACTGTCAAATTCTGTTTCACAACGCTCCTGTGAAGCACCCTGGGTGCCTTAGCTAGGCTAAAGGCACAACATAAATATATGCTCAGAGAAAGCCACTGCATGGACAAGACTACAGATGGAACCTGAACTCAATTACAACCTAGAATGAACAATCTTCTTCAGAAAAGGCATAAAATTGAACATATTAAAATTATCCCAACACAAAAGACCTTTAGTCAGTAATAAAAATTAAAGATGCTTAAGCCTAATTTTTGAAAAGTGTCAATTTTTTTTGGTGGTGTAAGGAGGAGGGAGGAACAGTGAGCAGGCACATCATGGACAGTTTGAAAACAGCCAAAATGTATTACAAACAGCAAACCAAAAAAACAAGGAGGATACTGAAGCTTTGGTCTTAGTTCTCAAATTCAAAATCTATAGAAATGAATTGGTCTGTTGGAAATTTAAAACAATCTATTAATTGACTATCCTTGTATGGTTCAGGAGAAAGAAATCTTCAAAAACTTTTAAAACTTGTCAGAAAAATGAGACTTAAATCAGTGTCAAAGCAAAAAGCAGGACAGCACACAAGATTCAGCTGTCTGGAGAAAGGGATTTTTAAACATTTTAAAATAGCTACTTTTAAACAAGGATATGCAATGCCTACTTACACTGGGTTTGTAAGACCTAATACCAGTGTGTGTGGCCAATTAACAACTAGCTACCCTCAATGAGGCAAGTAAGCAACTTTCTTATGGAATTTTGCTTTCTTAGAAAATGAAAGTGTTCTGTTTTACAAGACACGATCCTCATGCAAAAGCATCTGGTAAAAAGAACACTACATCATTTGCCACAACAATACATACAAATGTGATGACTTTTATGCTGTGCTTACACAAATGACAAAAAGGATTGGTGTATCATTTTTCATGAAAACAACACCCCTTGAACTGTGATCCAAAACAAATTTGGATTGCAATTCTCTTCCAGACATCCTTTGATTATATAACAAAGTGGCCTTTCACAGAAAAATTGCATTTTCATTTTGGAGCAATGCTATATTGTGATGAAAACTGGATGTTTTAAACAAAAGAAACTTTTTACAACTAAAAGATTAGATAATAGTCCAGAAGTTCAGTTATCTACTGGAATTACTTAATTTTTTCAGTAATATTAATTTTACTATCAATATATTTTTTCAAAATTAGCTGCATTTTTGTTAAACTAATTCAACAACAGGGCAATAGTAAGTGTTAGCTACTAATTTATTCTATTTTTTTCTCCAGCATATAACATTTAATGTCAATCATATAATAATCCAAAAAAAAGTGACTGAAATTGGCTAACAAAGAGTGGCACAGTAGATAGTGGCCAGTTCGTTCATTGTATAAGTACTGATATCAAAGTCATTTTAAAATTGTGAGAAGTTGATGAAAATACAACAGCTCATTTCCATTGTCTCAATTTTTAAAAAGATATTTTAAAGTTACAGTCACCTGCTTACTATGCATCAAAAACTAGATGCAAGGAAAATTTACACCAGTAAATTAGTAACATTATTCATAATGTTGACCAAGATTAGGATTTTCTAAACAATTCTGGATTTATTTATATATTTAGCTAAATTTATTTCAAGCAATTTATTTGAGAAAAGGCTGTGACTAACAGGATGCTGGTGATAATGCTTCTATTCCATTGTTTAAAAATTGGATATCCTAAATTAACACTGAAAGGGCATTATGTTGATCATTGCTTAATGACTTGAACATCTACTTTCTTATTGTTGCATTATTACTCTAATAGTTTTAGAAATTCCAAAGCACAGATCTCATGAACCAGATGACAATCTTTAACTAAACCTGCTGGGATCAGCAAAACTTGTCTACTTGTTTTTTTGAAACTGGGTCCTGATTGGGGTTGCTGCACCTAGAGAAATGGCAACACTAATAATATTAGTACAATAAAATGGAAGTAGCAAAATTTGCGATCCAAGTCTTAAAATGTAATTTATGTAGATGGATATGCTTTAAGCATTATTTCTTTAAGTCTGGACCATTAGTGGTACAGGCTAAGCAACTTGTATATCCCCAGAAAACGCTAACAAAATATTTCAATTACTTGAGAATTCTTTTAATGTGAAAAGGTTACTTTTTGCAACAGTTAAATACATTCCTACATTGCTAGTTAATCTAGTTTAAAATTATGTACTTCGCAATAAAGACAGCTGCAGACATCAGCCTGTTAAAGCAGCTTAAAACAGTCAACTAGAAAAGGACAACTCTTCATTGATTTCAATCCCAGCAGATATTTGTTAACAGTAAGTTACATATCAAAGATATTTTTTAAAAAGTTAGGCTAGATAGAGTAGTGCATTACAATGGAGTCTCAATTACCATTGTTCTAATCATTTGAAAATTTTTATGGCAGCATTGGTTTCTGCTTCCAGAAAAAATTCTGACTATAGAATTTTGCAATAGCAGACCTCCTGCCGTTAGTTAGCAGGCGTTGCAGTAGTTGATCTCATATGCCACATCTTCGCTTACAATTCCAGCCAGACACCTGCAAAAATACTTCATACACTAATCACCATCCTCACCTACAAAAGCAAGCGCTTAAGTTAGCATGGAGCCACTTTGAACAATCCCTTCAGATGATCAGAGGTCATTCAGATCACCAACGGAATTGCTGCAGTGTCTTCAGCTTTCCTTTAAGGAAGGAGTCCCTAGTTGTTGGCTATGTTGATACATAGAGAAGGATAGCTTATTACTGCAAAGTTTAATATGAATTCAGATATTAAAGCATTCCAAAATAACAATTAGCTAGTATTAGAAATAATAATTCTAGTAAATATTAAATCCACTTGCTATCTTTTGTATGTTTCTCTCACTCAACTCAAACTTTTAAAATAATCTTTTATCTGGTTTTAAATCCTTAAATACTGAGATACACATTAGACCACATTTGGGAGTTGTCATAAAATATAATATTTCTAAGACTAAATCAAACTTTGAAAATCTTCAATTTTTTTTAATGGCTGTGTACCCTGATATACACTGAAACTCACTACCAAGGTTACAGCTTTAAATCATGCTATTGAGGAATCCACACTGGCATTTTCATAGGATATAGCTGAACATTGTAGGGAAACGCTGTAATGGCCTAAATACACAGATTTTTGGAGGATACCCTCCCAAGCTTTCCTCTTAGCCTAAACATTGTGCCAGTGCTACATATCTTACCAGGACAGAGCATGGTAAGTTTCCTCCAGCTGTCAAGGTAGGAATACTACCCAAAGGCGGCAACTTTTTATATTGTGCTATGTAAAACTGAATCGCTGCCCACCTCCAAAACAGGCCTCTCAGCAGCTGGGCTTGTTGGTCAAACATCAGCTATGCCAACTGGAAATCAATTAGACTCCAGGTATTGAATTACTAAATCAGGAATGGATGCTTGATCCTTTTCCATTTTCCACCACAAGGATCATCACATCAGAAACAAAGACATCCTAGTTATCTTTTCTTAAAACCTTCCCAAGGAGGATCATCTTTGGTTGAGCACTGACAAGTGCAGACTTGATAACTCCCTACAATTCAGCTGACACCAGAGAGCAGCATGGTGAATAGTAAATTTGACAATGTAATGCCACTGTTTGCCTGATTATAGCATGAGCACCATACCTCAATTTGAGGTGCAAAACTTCAATATTAACTGCTTGCCTCACTACAAAACAAACCATGGTGGGTATAAGTTTTGGACATACAAAAATGCATTTCCTTTCAACAACAATCTTGTATTTTATAGAATCTTCAATGTGATGAAATGTTCCAAAGCTTACAGGTGGTCAAAGAAAAATGATTGAGCCAAGATGATAGAAGTGATTACAGTTTGGTTGAACAAATGGATTTTGAGAAAGTTATTGAAGATGGAGGTCTCAGTTTCCTCCTTAGCCACTGTCACTTGCTTTCATTATGCGGAAGGAAATATGTAGGACAGCTGGTAACATGCATACCATTTTGATATTGTAGATATCTAAATCCAATATTATGTACCAGACTTCCTCATCAACTGCTAAATCTAGGCCTTCATTTAACAGTTCTGGCAGAATTCCTTTCTGCAACAATTATTATTCCACCTCCAAAGTACTTAACGTAAGACAAAAATTCCTTGAAGTAACTATGTCCCCTTTATGCCACAAATCCACCTATGAGATCTGAATTTCTCAAGTGAACCAAAGGAAATCCTTCTTTTGCACATGTAGGGGGGTGAAAACATGACAAACTTTCAGGATACACCTCAAATATCCATAAGCTTTATTAGGCATGGGATTTTGAGGTCATTAGATCCAATGTTCAATACTTTTCCTCACTACAGACCTGATCAAGTTGACATCAATGAGGCCAGTATTTATATCAAAGAGCAAAGAGGGCCAAACCTCAGTCATAATACTGCTCTTAGAGGTATCTGCTAATGTAAAAGGTGTTGGTCAACCCATGGTTCAACATTGTTTAAGTAAAGCAGATTGTATCCCCAGATAAATTCACAAATTCATCAACATCACAAGAGATCATCTTTATAAAAGTAAACTAATTCTTTCAGCAATGCCTGGAAGGCACAGCAATTCTTGAAAAGCACTACAGTCATTTTACAAAACATTGAATGCGACACTGCATGAAATGGGCAAGAGTGATTATACTTGACTCCTTATTAGGCAAAGTAGTTCAGTGAATTTCTTAACTAACTTTGTTATGAATCTTGGATTTGGAGTACACATCTTATGTACTCTCTCAGCTTCTAGCTTCCTCATGGGAACTGTGTGAGGCACTACATTAAAATGATCTAGGAATGCAATTTCTCTCAGCTTTAGAACATCGATTGTATGTGAAGCTACAAACTACACTACACATTTCTCAAGACCAATATTTTGCTTACTCTGTGGGCCACCCAAGCAGCCAATATACATGCTGTAATGGCCTTAAGAATCATTTTAGAGACACGAGAATCAAGCTTTTTTTTTTTAAACACAGCTTTCTGGTCTCAGCTAAAACCCTTATAAATAGAAATCATGACTATATGCTAAAATATCAATGGTATGTCTTTCTCAACCAAAACATTCCCTATTCTCTCACCTCAAAAAGCAAAATAAATTGGCATTTTCTAACACTGATTGCCATGGCCATGAAAATTTTCACCCTAGAACTCTAGCTTTAGGAATTAGACATAAAATCTACCTAAACCAGTTCCCTGCCATTAGCTAGGTGACAATCCATGAAAAGTGATTAAAACCGTAAGAGGCAGAAAATCTTGACTGTCAAGGGGCACAAGTAGTGTTTGAACTGAATACACAACAAATCCTAGATAATCTATGCAACAAAAATAAAATTAGGAATTAAACTTGCCTCAAATGAAATCATGTGCTTAATTTATGAAATCAAATGAGTTGTTAGGTACAATTCCTACATGTTCCTTCATGCTTCCTTCAGTGTCGTTTTAGACTCAGGCCCTTAAGGGATGGTAATTGGGAAGGAAACTATACACTTAAAATCCACAGAAAAACACATCAACTTCCTCCCTCAACTAATAAGAAAACAAGAGACCCTCACCTTTATTAATGACAGAAAGCGTAGCTCCAACATTTGCTGGAGACTGGTCAGGTTCCTGGGGTGGAACTACCATTGCGAGTGCTTGCACTGGTACTCTGGGAACCTGAAAAAAAGTCAACAATTCAATTGCAAATTAACAGCACAACAGTCACAAACTTATACTCCTGTAAGTGATGCCTAACTTCACAAAATTTTCATTCAAAGTAAAATTCTAATGTTTACCAAAGCCTCAATTTCAATAAAAAGACTAATCTAATGTTCCCAACCCTACACATCTTTCCCCTTCAAGTATTTCGTTTCCGGTTGCTATTGAGTCTGCTTCGAGCATCCTATGCACAATACATTCTAGATCGCAACAATAAAGTAGAAAAAACTCATCTCCCTTCTGGTTTTTCTTTGCTAATCAACTTAAATGTGAGATCTTAATATTGACCCTTCTGTCACTCCATGTTTTTGAACACCTTGACTGAATCTTGTCTCTGCTGTAAAACAGTAAGCCCATTTCTCCAACTCATTGTAACTGAGCTCCTGAATCCCTGCTACTATTTTTGCAAATTTCCTATCGTTTTCATGTATGGTGTTCAGGATCGGACATAGTTTTCCAGTTAGCACTTAAACAGATTCATAAAAAGTTTAGCATAACCCTTTTCCTTTTATACTTTATTATTTATAAAGCAAAAGGTCCCACATGTTTGAAACGTCTAGCTTTTTTTGTGGCACTTTATTGAATACTATTTGGAAAGCCATATATTCCACATCTAGTGATTCTCCATTATTTTCCCTACACGTTGCATTTTTTAAAAATCTAATAAGTGTCAATTCAAACTTTAAATAAAGCCATGTTGATGAGTTCTAATCATATTATGCTTTTCTAAGTGCACTAAGATTTCCTTGAAAGTAGATTCCAACATTGCTCCAACGAATGACACCAAGATATAAAGCTTGCAGTTCCCCATTATCTTGCTCCCTCCTTTACTGAAAAAGCCACATTACAGTTGCCAACTTGCAATCCTATGGGAGTGTTCCAGAATCAAAGGAATTTTTCAAAATTACAGCTGGGGTGCAATCACTATTTTTGCAGTCAAATATTTTAGAACTGTAGGGTGTAGGTCACTAGGTTTTGGGGATTTTTCTGATTTTTGTTCTAAATTTCTTCAGTACTTTTCCTTCTGTTAATACTGATTACCTGAATTTATTCATATTTTAGCCATCTGGCAGAGATATTGAGCAAATTGAGCTTTGACAAGATTCATCTGGACTCGAAATGTCAGCTCTTCTCTCTGTTACCAGATCTCCTGAGATTTTCCAGCATTTTCTCTTTTGGTCTCTGTCATTTTCTGATTTCCCCTATGATAATTTCTCCCGTTTCTGCTTTCAAACAACCAATATTTACATTAATCTCTTCCCTTTTACATATTTATAGAAATTCTTACAATGTTTCCATATTTCTGACCAATATATTCTCATTCAATTTTTCCCTTTATCAACTTTTTGGTGACCCTTTATTGGTTTCTAAAACATGCCCAATTCTCAGACTTGTTATTGTTCTCTCAAACATTTTAAGCCTCTTCTTAACTACTTTTTAAAATCTAATACTATCTTCAACTTCCTAAGTGAGCCATGGATGCTTTTTTTTTTTAATGAGATTGTTTTTCAATAAAATGTATTTTTGTTGAATGTTTAAAAGTGTTTTAAATGTTTTCCTCTGTTTATTTACTGCCATATATTTTAGAATATTTACATAACAAAATTACCATTTGGCTTAATGAATTCATTATTTAGGTTTATTTTCCATACTAATTTAGTCTTGGTTTATCAACCCTAAAGATTTCCCACCGATAAGGTAGAATAATATGTAGTTGCTGGGTTTATGCCTCTACCCTTTTTGAACAGGCGCATAACCTTTGCATTCTTATAGTCCTTTGCACTGCTATTTGAAAATTCTGGCCAAAGCCTCCATGATTTCAATGTACACTTCCCTCATCACACAAGTGCATTTTGACTGAACCAGACAACGTCTACTTGGAGCTGTGTCAACTTTTTAAGTATCTCTATTTAGATCCTACCAAATTTTTCTATTACCTCCTCCACTGTGATTATTCATCTGGTTCATTAATGTCCTTTAGGAAAGGAAATCTGCCATCCTTACCTGTTCCAGCTACATGTATCTCCAGACTCAACAATGTGGTTGACTCTTAACTGTCCTCTGAAATTGAGTGGCTTGCCCCACCATTCAAGTTCAATTAATTCAAAAATTCAAAATCAAAAATGCTAGTCTTGTCCACCAGGCCCACATCCCATGAATAAACCAAAAATTACAACAGCATTCATGCCTCCACTGAAGGCAGATGCAAAATGTACAATAATATTTCAGCCATACCTTTAACTTTCTTCTTTCAGATCTCCAATTGATACCAAGCTTTGAATACCTTTTTATTATGACATTGGCATTCCCATTTATGAAAGTCCCTAATCTATTCTCATATACTATGTTTTTGACATTGGAGTTTTAAAATGGGTCAGAAAAGAACAGATTTCAAAATAATGGTTTAAACTTCCTGCCAGTCTGTAGTCTGGAGGGAGATGGCATTGGATAATCTTTTTCAACCAGTTCACAAAGTATAGGAAGCAATTTAATGACTCACCTAGAGCTGGAAAGATAAGTTTCCTTGTCCACCAGCCAGGATATTGCCACACTCAACTCTGAAAACAGAACTTAGAATAGGCATTTCTGACCATTCTTGTTATGAGAGAAATCACCCAATTCTGCAGCATGTATGTCTGTACGACTCCTTTAATGGAACAGTAAATTCCATACTTTCACCTCATGCACATCGCCACAACTAACAGCTGATCAATCATAATCAACTGCAAGCCTCACCTGTCATCTGTCTTTTCCAAATAAAGATATACAATGCAATACATCATACAAGACAACACAGGGCCAGACTTGCGGTGGAAAGAGTCGTGGTCTTGATTCCTCCACCTCTAATGAGAAGACTATTCAACAACTGAACAGACATTACATATTACTTGCAGCACACACCAGCCATTTGGCCCTACAAGTTTATGGTCTACAGAAGTCTCCTTCTATCTTTCTCCATCTAACCACATCAATATACCCTATTATTACATTCAACTGTGCGAATATCTAGACTCCCCTCAAATACACATATACAACATACCTCCTGAGGAGTTCCACATTCTAACTACTTTCTGGGTAAAGAATTTCCTCTCAAGTTTATTAGTACTCATATCTATGACCCTTACTTCTGGAAGTGGAAATATCCTCTATACATCCATACTACTGAATGTTCTGTATTAATCCTCAATTTGATATCACCTGCAAATACTGAAACTTTTTACTCAGTTCCAAAACATTTAAGAAAATAGTGAACAATAATGGTCCATAGATTAATCTTTGTTGAATATCACTTTTTGCCAATCTGAGTAATTGCTATTGATCTCCACTGTTATTCTGTAGCCAGTTTGTTATCCAGTTATTCTCTGATTCGACATGCTTTGACCTAGAATCAACTAGGTTCCATACCTTATCAAAGGACATTTGTTTGAACAATAACCTTATATACCCTATTACTTCTTCATAATAGTTCAGATTGGTCAAGCATGACCTTCATGTTTGAACATGCTAACCACTCTGGATTATATTTCTAGTTTCTGGATTTTTTCAAATTTATCTTTGAGTAATTGAAAATTTAAATTCCATTTTCCTACCACTGATGTTCAACTGTCTAGTTTCTTTGACTTATAATCCTGCTTATATATAGAAATCACATTAGTTCAATGCTGGTATGCAGGTACTATTTGCCTTATAATGAATTTTTAAGTGTAATATTGCCTCTGGTATAGCTTTCCTAGCATCTAATGTGCAGATGGAATTCATTTAGTCGCTTTGTCCTTGACGTTTGATTACTTTATGAATTTTCAGCTTTCTACCTTCAAAATTTCTTGAATCATTTCTGTTACAAAAGGGATGGCATCACAGTCTCGTTTACAAACAATGCTTAATTTACATGTTTTATGTGTGTGTGTGTGTGTGTGTGTGTGTGTGTGTGTGTTAAGGAAGATTTTTTTTAGTTTTAAGTTCTGCTCATGAACTGTAATGTGACTGAAAGGTCAGGTCATTTGGGTTTTATCTATGTAACATATTAAATATATTACATATCTATAAATATTTTAACAACACACCTTTGAGATTTTACAACCTCAAGTTATACAGTTGATAATTCAGTGAGGGGAAAAAAGAGAAAACTTTACTGTTGCTTAGTGACAGTGATTCAGGGGCACAGACACAAAAATACACAGGATTTGAGAGAAGGAGCGCAGTATGTGCATCAGAAAGAGAAGACAGGGATCTGAAACTCAAAAGGAAACCTGAACAGTTATGGGACTCAGTAAATGTAATCAGTTTAGCAGAGGTGCTACCAGAAGACTGAATTCAGGAAATTAAAAAAAGCTGAAAAATAATTTCAAATTCTAATGTGCATGACTAGCCCTGACTGTAATTTAATTAGGAACCACATTAGGGAGACTTTATGCCAATATACCTGATATAATTTGAAAGCTGAAATTCTATCATTTCAAAATGAAAAGGAATGCAAGCTGTAGCTGATATTAAAAATTTTAAAAGCATATAAGATGCAAAAGTTTTAGTCTTGTTCAATGTGTTTCAATTGCAATTTGTGATTTCTCAAATAATGTGCAACTTTGTTTCACGTGGATATGAATTTTGTAATTAGAACTTACATAGCATGTTAAAATGAAATGTATAAAATCAGAAAAAAAACACAGTTTGCTCAGACTTACACCCCACAAAATAACAAACTAAATTTCCTTGCTTCAAGTTTGCAGTTTTATTAGCACCTGCTTAAAAAGCAGATAAGCTAGCTGTCATATCAGTCTGAATAAAGTTAGTGGTTTAAATTTTAATGAGGTGCAACAGGTTGCAAGTAATTGGTAAACTCACCTGAGACTGGTCGTGTGAAGGTGGTGTGAGCTGAGCCACATCTGATCCTGGTACCGGCAGGATGTTGTTTGGGTAGTCTAATAAGTACGAAACCACATTTGTATGCCCCCCTTTAGCAGCTTCAATGAGCATAGTGGAACCATCCTAAGAAACACAAAGTTAAGCCAGCTCTTGTTTTTCAAAAAATAAATTTTCTAAAAGGATATATTTGTTACGTCAAATTTCTGTACAGTTTAGTCCTTTAAAAATAGATCTTGTCAAGGAGAATTTAAATACCTTTAATCGATGTGTAGGATCTGCCCCATGTGCCAAAAGGAGTTCAACAACAGCAAGGTGCCCTCCAGCACATGCTAAAGAGACCACTGTATGATCATTGTTAGCTGTAGCTCTGTTTACATTTGCCCCTGCAAAGACGAAGTTAGAACCTGGTTCATGTGGAACATTTGTGGCTGAATACACAATCTGCACACATTTTGCATCAATTCCAGTAATATCTTAAACAATTTAGTACACGCACAATAACTTCTAATGCCACAGGTATTCTCTAAAGCAACTTTTAATTAAAAATACATTTTTTCTAAGATAGGCAAGATACAGAAAGATAAAACTACATCTATATACTCCTCCTCAGCAGTTTTTCAGGTGAATAACACTTGATAAATGTATTATTTCAAAAGGTAGGCTGCAATCCATATTAAGGTAGTAGTAGGACACAGTGCTATGCTGCCTCAACTCCAGGGACCCATGTTAAATTCCCAGCTTAGGTCACTGCCCACGGAGAACACGCAACTTTGTCACGTTTGCATGGGTTTCCTTCCGGTGCTCCGGTTAGGTGCATCGGCCATGCTAAATTCTGCTGAGTAGCGACTAGGAAATTCTACATTACTGTGAAAATGCAATGAAGTTATCTCATTGCAGTGTTAATCTAAGTCTACTTGTGACACCAATAGATAAACTTTAAAATTTAAAATTAGGAAATTTCAATGTGGCTTTGTGAAAGGGAAATAGTACTTGAAAAATTTGTTTACAGGATTTTTGAGGATACATGTAGGATGGATAAAAGGAAACTCAGTAGATATAGTATATTTGGATTTCCAAAATGCATTTGATCAAATATTACTTAAAAGGATACCACACTAGATAGGATACATTCTGTTGGGGGTGATATATAAGTATAGATAGCAGATCATTTCAGAAACAATCATGATAAATGCTTCATTTTCAACTTGGCATATTGTAACTCAGAGTGTCACACAGCTCAGTGCTGGAGTCCCAACTATTTATGATCCATGTTAATGAACTTGAAGAAGAAACTGACTGTTGTAGCTGAATTTCCTGACAATCCAAAGATAGGTAGGAGAGCAAATTGTGAGGAACAGGAGATTGCAAAGAGCTATGGATAGTTAAGTAAATGGGCAAAGATTTAACAGATGCAGTAAAATGTAGGAACAGATTAACCACTTTGGAGGAAGAATAAATAAGCAGCAAATTATTTAAATGGAGACAAATTATACAATTCTGCATTATAAAGGATCCGGATGGCCATCTACATGAATTGGACAAAGTTACCATACAAGTGTAGTACAATTAGGAAGGTAAATGGAATGTGGCCTTCATAGCTACGGAATGGAGAATAAAACAGGGGAAGTCCTACAACTGTACAAGATATTAGTGAAACCAGAATATAGTTTTGGTCGTCTTACTTAAGGGATATACTTGTGTGAAAAACAGTTTAAAGAAACGTTCATTAAACTGATTCCTGATACGAAATGGTTATCTTAAGGGAAAATTGAATAGAATGGACCTACACTCAATTTAGAAGAACGAGAGATTATCTTATTGAAATATCCAAAGTATCTTCCATTTAAGATAGAAAAACTTTCACCATATCTCTTTCACAGTTTAGTCTTTAGAATTTTCTTCTCAGTGCAGTGGAGAATGGGGAATTGAACATATTCAAGGCTGCTTCAGACTGATTTTTGATTAGCAACAGAGTCAAGGGTTATGAAGCAAGCAGGGAAGTGTGGTTAAAGCCACATAGCAGATCAGCCATGATCTTATTAAATAGCAGGTCAGTTCCAGTAGGCTGAAGGGCTATTCCTACTGAGCATCTTGTGATCTTTACAACAGCTGCTTCAAGGATGTCAACAAAATGGATTATTCTTATCAAATTTAGTGATCAGGAACATATGATATTCCATGATCACACTGTTTCAGCTGCAATTCTCTCAGCATTTCCTGAATTTTTCATTGATAAAAATCAGCTTTTTTTTTTAAAAAATGCACTGCAAAAATCTACAATATTTTTGACATTCAAGGGATAGGAAAACAGGCAAGAAAGCAAAAGGATCTGAGAGAGCATTGAATAAGGTTACAAAAAACCTGGACTATAGGTTTTCCTAAATATAGGATAATTTGCTTGCGATTTCACCAGTTGTATTGTGCTTCAAGATCCCATACCTCTTGGAAAGCAAAGTCAACTGAGAATTATAGAATAGTTTCTGGGACAATAATACTATGTCTTACCCTTCACAGATATATAAAACCTCAAGGCACAGTCATTTCTAGTTACTTTTCACTGGAATTGCTTCGCAATCTTCATCAGGCAGCTGCATATTTTAAATAACCTGCATTATTCTGCTCATTTCCAAAACATGTGTCCATTGATAATATGGCTTCAAGAATTCAAAGTTGTTCAGATAGAAGTCACCCATGTTTCATTATCAAATTGACTCCAAAAAGAAAACATGTATTCCACTGAATGTCTCTCCTGCAGCAATTTACTACCTCCAGCTCCAAAGCACCCTTTACAAGTATATACTGGATTTAAAATTGTGCCAGTTGGGGTATTGCACAAATAGCCTTTTCTAATATCCAAGTAATGTTATTGCAAAAACATGTTTGTCCTGACACCTCAGTTGTGATGGAAAACAAAAATGGTAACCCAGAAAAAAATGCTACGTCCTATCTTGTACTTATGATGATCAGTAGGGGAGTAATCTCACTCAGCCTATTTCTTTTATGGTACAAGGAGAGGCCCATAAATTATCTGCAATGTCAACAGCATCTTTATCGGAACAATACAAATCACATTCACATACTATACCCATCTCATTTGTTTCACCCTTCTCATATCCTCCTCATTCATTCTCCTAGGGCATACATCCCTGCTTTCCACTACTTTGCATATCTTATTTTTCTGTTCACCCATGTTCCATGCTGCCCACCCTGATCCCCATTCCTCCTGTCAAATTAACTTTGTTATGCTCCCATTGTTTTTCTCCCTCCACTTTATATCCTCCTTCACCATGACCGTTCCATGCTGCCTCCGACACCAACCCCTATGCCTCAGGATATTTTGTTCAGCTCCCCTTACTGTCTGCAGTTTTCTTCCTTCAGCAACCACTGTCTTGCCACCAACATTCTAGCTTTTTAATCACCACCTCCAACCTCCAGCCAGACTAACTCAATCACTGGGCTCTCATCTTCAGTGGGCAGCAGTGGTTAGGACTGTTATTTTGAAGCATCAAAAACCAAGGTTCAATTCCAGCTTTGGATGACTATGTGGAGTTTTCACATTCTCCCTGTCTGCATAGGTTTTCTCCGGGTGTTTCAGTTTTCTCCCACAGCCCAAAGATGTGCAAGTTAGGCAGATTGGTCAGGCTAAATTGCCCCTTAGTGTCCAAAAATGTGTAGATTAGATAGTCTGGTTTATGGGGATAGGGTAGGGGAATGGAGCTATGCAGAGTGCTCTCTCAGAGAGTCAGTGCAGATCGCTGAGCTGAACGGCCTCTTACTGCACTGTAGGGATTCTATGGACTCTTCTGCTATTCGTTATTGCCACCAATGGTTTTATGGAACAGGAAACAGAGCATTTGGATAGACATAATTACAATACCTGCTCCTCATTATGATCTCAGCCTACATGCATCACTAGAAATTGAAATGTCTCACATCCATCAGACTTAGTAGGATCATGGAGTGGGGTAGGAACAGGAGGACATCAAGAGGGGAAATCAAATGGGACAGTCACATCAGTCACTGGCTACAAGAGACTTAGGAGCTACAGACTTATCAGCTACTGAGGATTAGGCCAGCCAAAAAGACAAGACAATGAAATTATTCAAAATATTTAATAGCAACGGGGTATTTCACAATGCTTGAATGCAGCTGCCCTGTGACGAATTAATAAAATACATACCATGTGTACTCATCCTCCACACATTTGGCACTTCATCCACCAAATCAACCAGCGATTGATCAAAGTATGTTTAAGAGAAAAACTGCACATTATAGATCACAATTTTAAACTCAATTTTATATTGGGGAAGTTCAGAACATCCTGTGGGATGAACACAAAGGCTCACCTTTACTGATGAGGAACTGTACTGTGCACAAATGGCCAGCTCTCGCAGCTTTCATTAAAGGTGTCCTCCCACCTTCAGATTCATGCTCCTAAAAAAAATGACAGCTTTGGAACCGCAGAAGTGTTCAAAAACTAAAACGCTAATTATAGAATGCTAATTCCAATAAGCTAACTTCAAAATACCATTAAACATAACCATACAGATCCTACTACATTTGTAATTTAACCTTACAATAAAAATATTTTATTTGAAAGTTATTTATAATCTTTGAGAGATTTGTCAATTGTAGTCAACTAAATTATCATTCACATTTCCACATTGGCCAAACCTACAACATTATGAGAGAATGTAGCAATTCTTACCAAATCAGCTCCTGCTTGTAAGAGAACATCAGCAACATCAGTATGCCCATTTTCACAGGCATATGTTAAGGCTGTATCTCCTGTAGCTGTAGTGGCATGCACATTTGCTCCTATTGAAGACAAGAATTCTTTTAACATTTCAGATATAACCTGTGATGCTAAACACATTTTGGATGTTTAAAACATTGGTAAGACTATCCAGCAAATACTTTATCACTTCATTTAGAAACATAACATGTTTTTAAATGAATAATTACCATAATGCATAAAATTTAAGCAGTAATTAAAAGTGAAACATTTGTAAATGCAGGTGCAATTTCTGTTTCAGATGCAAGGCTTGAAGTGGTGTTTGGTTCCACAAATTAGATTTGACATCTGACAGGCCTTCAAAGACTACACAAAGTTTCAAGTGTAAAACAGATAGTCCTCCATCCATTATCTCTCTAATAGAATTTTCAGAGTTGGTTAGCACCAATAATAATTAAAATACATTCTTTCCCATGTTAAATACATCATGATTGTGACTGAACTCCTTCCAAAGTGACAAAAAAATAATTAATTTACTCCAAGGAATTCTTGTTCATCTGTGAATCCAGAACATACAATGGTCAAAATGAGTGCCCGTATTAAGTGTGTGTGCATGTTTGGATTAAACATTAGATTTATCTAATCAAAATTATAGAAAGAAAATAAATCCTAAAAGATTGCCAAAATAAGGAACAGAGCAGTAAAAATTAAAAAGCACGTTTATATTTTGCCTGCAATTATTGGTAATCCAGTTAAGTGCTTACCCAAGCACTAGTAGCATAGGTGAAGGGGCTAAAAGTACTAATTAATAAATACTTACTATTAAAGAATCTCATTATAAGTTTACTCATTAATGCAGAATTGAATTTTCTGTCATAAGTGAAATCTGATTTAATAAATTACATTACTCTAATAGCTGGTTGTATTGTGTAACTAGATTATGTGGACAGACAAGGATGCACACTATATTGCTCATGATATTATAAAGTAGTACACTGCACTAACTTGTGATAGTACTTTTACACTTCTAAACCGCTACACAATTCTTCTGGATTCTAAAGTAACATAGTAAAACCTTATTTGGGATATTAGACACTGGGTAAACAATCACTATAAAATCAGAAACACACCTGCTGCAAGTAAATATTTGACCAATTCAAGATGACCTTCTTGAGCAGCCTCCATCAATGGTGTTGAACAACCCAATTCAATGTCAGCTCCTGCCTTTATTAAAAAGTCTGCAACTTCCAAGAAGCCTCCACAGCAAGCTAGAGTCAGGGCCGTCTCTTGGGTTTCTTCTGTCTGTGCATTTATATTGGCTCCTATAAGTAGTCCAGGCAATTTATAATTAATGAACAGTTTCGTCAACTGGTCCCCTACAATTTTAGTTATTTATTACTGTACAATAATAGCTTTTGTTTGGCAAATTTATTATGGAGCTTGGTATGTTACACAAATACTAAATAAAAGCTAGCTGAACTACAACCAAAATTGCTGACATTGTCCAAGGAATTCCAATGCAATGAGTAATCATTAACATGAAGTGTGGCTGGTGACGTATCAGAGGAAACTCAGTGAGGAGAATAATAGATTAGACAAATAAAAAGTATTTTTGTCTATTTCAATTTGGCATTTTTTTAGTCATAACATGCATGGGGCTAAGTCATTATTTCTTACTTTCTACTACAGTGCCTGGAATAGTTAAAACCATCCTCATTGACAGAAAATGATTCAGCTTATTAAGGGAACCAGAATAAACACCATCAGATATGGAGGAAAAAGATGAAGTTATCCAGTTGAAATACAATTTTTGTTTTGAATTGTCTGAACATGTTTCTTTTTAAGCAACTCTTGATTTTGAGACACATGCTGAAAATTTCTCTCATTTAAAATAGTTTCAATTTTATTTCATTTGTCTGAAACCATCCAAGATAAAAACAGACTATAGACAGCTCATGGTCAGCCATGAGATGCACTGTAAAACCTTGTGGTCAGGCTATCTGTACATCAGCACAACAGCTACTGCTGATTGTAATTTTCTATCTTTTGAAAACAGAAGGGTGATGGGATGTTGATGGAGAACAGGTACACCAATGGTCCTCTGGACAGAAGTCTAATTTCTTTAGCTCTTATTTACTTTGCTCAAATACTAAAAAGGTAACAGTAAATTAAGAGCAAAGTAATATAAACTTCTCTAGATAGCTGTATTCACACAAAATAGTCAGTAAATAGACAATTCTTCAATGCTATATCAATGAATCCTTGTTCAATGTAAAAGTTAAATATCAGTTCATTACATACCTTGAGCAAGCAGCAAAGCTACCATTTCTTCATGACCTTCTCGTGAAGCTTCCATTAATGGTGTATATCCTTCATCATTTACTTCTTCTAAGTTTGCTCCTCGTTCTATAAGCAAAGCTGCTAACTCCACATGACCACCACAAGCAGCAAGAGTTAATGGAGACTCAAAAGAATCAGCTGGCATGTTTACTTGTGCACCACTGTCTAAAAGGAGCCGAGCTACTTCAACATGGCCATCCTATTCAATAAAGACAATTATCAGCACTTTAATGTGTCAGAATACTGGTACTTTTTTTAAATAAAAACAAATCAAATGCAAATCCAGCCTTGCTTTATTTTATTGCTGACATTCAATCAATTTTGTATTCAAAGTTAATACAACAGTGAACACTGAACATCACACTGGTTTTTTTCATACAATCCAAACACATTGTTTACAGGAAAAAAAATTAATGTTTAACTTAAAAATCTTCAGATTTCTGTAGAAGTATTCATGAACATGCAATCAAAAAATGAATCAAGTTAGTGTAAAAACCAATTTTGAAAATTGTATAGTTTTCTCATCCCCGTGTTTTGAACTTTAATGTTTGAATGGCATGTTTGTCTCAGGCATCAAGTAGTTGACAATCTACATTTTGTGATTAAAATGTACTAAATGTTACGTTCAAAATAGTTAACATTGCATTTATTGCACGAGGCAAAATGTAATAAGCTGAGATCCAAAACGTGCAGCAATTTGAGGAGGAACAAGAAAGAGGAGATTCACAAGAATACTTACCATACATGCTTCCATTAAAGCTGTATGCATTTCATCTGTTTTGTGCTCCTGATCAGCACCAGCTTCAAGGAGAAACCTCACCATTTCTAAATGCCCTATAATACACAGGTCATTCAGAATATTAAGAACAGAAAAATCTTAAGTGTCAACTTGCAAATGTATTTAAAACATAAGTTTTTTGGTTTGAGGTTGTGTTCAGTTTTTCAGAAAATAAGGTACACACTTGCTCTCTGCATAAATTTGATTATAAAATAGTGTATTGCTCAATTCTTTGAATTCTTTAGAATTTTCCAGAGATTTGTAATTTGCTCAGTTGATGAGTATATTCAAGGCTAAGATCATTAAATTTTTGAACTCTGAGGAAATCAAGAGATATGGAGTGAATAGAGTTGAGGTAAAAGATCAATCATGATCTAAGTGAATTTTTACTCAGAAAAGGCTCAAGGACAACAAGGGTCCTTTATTTGGTTTTATGGAACATGAAAAAAAAACAAAGGAGACATTGGTCATATAGCAGAATATAGAGGGGCAAATCTTGGAGGAGGTCCAAGTATATATTTTGCTGTGGAAGCACCTCATACAAACAAGACTTATATTTCAAAGCTTCCTTGATTTTCAAATGCTTACTTTTATTTTTTGAGAAGGGGAGAAAAGATAATGATTGCACAATATACCAATGTGGCTGAAAGAAAATGGTACTACGCTTTGAGGGCTGATGTTGATCTTAAGGTGCAGGGAAGCAAATACAAAGGAGATGTCGGAGTAAGTTTTTCACTCAGAGGGTGGTGAGTGAATGGAACCGACTGCCATCGGAGGTTGTTGAGGCAAACTCACTAGGGTCTTAAGAGACTTCTGGATGAGTATATGGAAAAGAATAGGATAGGGGGTTATAGATAGGTCTGTGGATTGGTAGATGTGATCGGCGCAACTCGTGGGCTAAAGGGCCTGTTTGTGCTGTATTGTTCTATGTTGAAAGCCTTTATATTACCTAGTGTTAAAAACGCAACTAATATCGGTAAACAGCACCACGAATTTTCAAACCCTTTGGTGAAACTATATTATAACTCTTAATACAATACAAATTTTGCTATAAAAATTAAGCATTATTCCAATTGCCCTGAACAGACTAGTTTTTCAAGTTACTGATTTCTCTTTACCTTGCTATAACTAAAGATATCTCAACTAAATCTTCTTAGAAAAAGAAAACATCACATGACTAATTGCTTTAGTTTTAGTTACAGAAAATATCTAAACTAAATTTAATGTTTTCAATGTTCAAAGTACATGTTTTATCACATTTCATAGCTTATGGAATGTTAAATCCATACCTTTGTAACATGCCAGTGTAAGTGCACTTTCCTTGAACTCATTCGAATGGGTATTGATTCCAGCTCCATATTCTAAAAGCACCCGTGCAACCTCCACATGGCCAGCACTTGCTGCTTCCATCAGAGGTGTATGACCATTTTCATTGTGATCCTCAATATTGGCTCCTGCTTTCAGAAGTACTTTTACAACATCAACAAACCCGCCAGCACAGGCATAAGTGAGTGCTGTGTTTCCTTAAAATAAATTAAAGCATAAATGTCATCTCACTTCACTCAGAAATCAAGATTAGATAATTAAATACCGTACCAGTTGAAAACAACTTACCAGTTGAAGACTGAGCATTTACATCGGCATCATGGGCCAGTAGCAGTTTTACTATGTCTACGTAGCCTCCACTGGCAGCTGCCATCAATGGAGTAATGTCTCCCTTGATGCCACGATCTTCAACATTAGCATGTACCGCAAGCAAAACCTGAATAAAGTGAAATTAACAGGAGCTCAAAAAGGGTAGATTTTCTACTCAGCAAAACAAATTAAAGTTTGTAACTCGGAACTTAAGCAAGGGGCATGTCATGAATGGCTCCTGATTGACCTGTCACTGGGAAAAGACCAGGCCATTCCCATATTTGAGTTCGTTCTCATGAGACTTATTATCAATGCTAAATCTCATATATGACTCTCTGGATTTACACTATAATGTTGCACATCTAATTTCCAGACTTTTGGAGGAGTCATGGAATTCTCTAAGTACAAGAGCAGATCATACCTGATCTGGTTGATCAGCGTAGGGAAAGGGTTTCCACCTCTTGCACAGCCTTTCTAAAGCTCCTCAGACTGCAGTAAGTCCAACCTCTTGCTGTGTATACCCCTGTATCACCTAATATATTCTCAGCATCCTCAATCATAAATTCATTCTTATGTGCAGATATCCAAGCCCCAATGAAACTCACTCACAAAAGGTTAACCTTCCTGCTCATTGTTGTCACTCCTTCACCACACCTCCCACCTAAACCACAGTGGTCCTGCAGCAGTCATAGTTAGTTTTTATTTTGGCTCATCTTCATACTGTTCAGTTATCTTTCCACTTTGTGCATCTAATTTTTGACCACCTCTCCTTCCAGGTTCTCATTTACTACATCTCCACCTCACTACGTTAAGATTTCTTTCCTTCGTCATTACTTAGCTGCAAACCGAGGAACTCCTCAACCTCAGTGATTTTAGCCTGCACTTTAAATGAGCTGATTTCTCTATCTTCCTCTTCTTCAAGGTCCTTCATTTAATCTGTATCTGTCTCCTTGGTCCCTATGTACCTACTTGATTAAAACAGTTTTCTTCGGCAATCATTCCCAAATCATGGAATTATTTTCATTATGTAATGCAACAGCAATCTTTCAACTGACTATATCTCATGTCTGTTAAGTGATCACAACATCCAGTAAAAACAAAGGTTCAATTTTGCAGCAATAGACATTGTTCTGGTTTTGAGGATTTGCCAAAATTAATCTGTTGTGTCCACAATTAATTTTAGAACTAATAGTATATGGTATCCACAATAGCTTAACATGGGCTCATTACACAAATGTGCACTGGGACAGCTGTTTGTTTATTCCACCAATTCTCAGAGCCTTACAACTACAAGTTTTATTTTTACATTTCTGCATGTGTTAATCCAGGGGATTTACAATTGAAATGGTTATAAAAACTGGCAAAACAGGGAAGATCAGATACAAATTCACCACCTGTTTCCCTGAACTTAAATCAACACCATTCTAGTAAAACTGTTCTATGTGCAACAAAAAAGTAGATTTTAAAATATAATGAAATACATTTTGATAATTCTTGCTCAGGTACACTGATAAAGTTTACTCAATCTACTGCACTAAGCATGGTTCAGTCTCCTCCTTTGTCAACCCCACAACTACCCATCCTCCCATCTAAGGCAAGGAGAATAACACATTATCAATATTATTGCACATTTAAGTTGTCTATATTTCAGAATCAACTAATTGTTGGAATTTTTTCCAGGTTGCAACCAGAATTCATAAAAGCAGTTGGCACATTTTAATAACATGTTAAAGAGTAAATTTTAATACTTACTGAGGACAATTCAAACAACCTTTACAAGACTTGAGCAACTATTTAGTGTACACAGATATATACAGACAAAATTATAGAATGCTGTCTTAATGTCAACTAAGATTAGTTATCACAATAGAGAAATATAGACTGTACGCAAATCTAAGTAAAATACTGCCAATAGACTCATGTGGCCACTACATAATTACATGGCCAAACAATTCATTTTCATATTACCCAATCCAAAACGCTTTAGAAATACGGAAAGGAGGTGAAAATCTTCGTAGCTTGAATGCAGTACTGTACAGCAGGAAGAAGAAATTTTGTATGTTTGTTTATTATAAAACAAATGGGTTACTCAATACTTACTTGTGCCAGCTCATAGTAGCCAGCAGAGCATGCTAAGCAAAGGAGGCTTTCACCCTCTTCTGTATGCTCATTTACACTTCGTCCTTCATCTAGCAGTTTTCGGACCGCATTTACATCTCCATCTGAGCATGCTTCTGCTAAGCTTCGGCTAAATCAGGAAACAAATTTAAATAACTTATTCTTGCAGGTCATTAGATTTTATAGAAATACGTACACTATAGGTTTTATTTTTGAATTCTAGTTCTTGAACTGTAAAAAACATATTTGTATCTAGCAAGCGTGGCTCAAAAACCTGAAACAAGACATTTGGTCTTAAAATATTCACTACTAGTCATAACTACTGATGCCAGGGATTTTCTGCATAAATTGCTCTCGTATTATGAAGAGAGGTCCTATGAAGAGAGGTTGAAGGATTTGAGGTTGTTTTCGTTAGAAAGGAGGCGGCTAAGGGGGGATCTTATTGAAGCATATAAGATAATTAGAGGTTTGGATAGGGTGGACAGTGATAGCCTTTTTCCTAGGATGGAGAAAGCTAGCACGAGGGGACACAACTTTAAATTAAGGGGTATGAGTTATAGGACGGATATCAGAGGTAGGTTCTTTACTCAAAGAGTGATTAGGGAGTGGAATGCCCTGCCTGCAGCTGTTGTAGATGCGCCAAGTTTGGTGGCGTTTAAGAGGTTAGTTGATAAGTATATGGAAGAGAAGGGAATGGTTTAGTTTGGAGGGGCATTGCTTTTTATTTTGGTCGGCACAACATCGAAGGCCGAAGGGCCTGTTCTGTGCTGTATTGTTGTTCTATGTTCTATGTATTTAGTTATTCTACTGGTTAATAAAAAGTATGGTTTACCAGTTTAAAACCTCAGCTTTTTTAATTATATTGAATTTAAACATTTGCCAAAAAGGAAATCATTAAAATCAGGCAGAGGATGGCACATGTACAAGGAGTAAATAAAAGAAAACTGCAACATTAAAATTAGTTATGATACAGTGATCTGTCATCCACAATGTTACAGTCTCAATATATTAAAACCACATCTTATGTAAAGGCCAATGGTGCAACAATAAAAATTCCACAAATGGCACAGTAATAACAATCCTATGAAGACCAGCTGCTGCTTGAGCCCAATCCTGTATTAGGGAACTGGCACACTAATTCTCAATAAGCATCAACAAGTAGTAATTTACAAGAGCATGGATGGATTGCCATAAATTGAAGTTCATTTTTTCTGGCAGTGGAAGGAGAAAAGAAATTTCCTAGATTCCAAATGTCTCAGCTTTCCTCATTTGTGGATTCCTGAGTTAATTCATCATGACAGTTTAGCTTGTCAATCTCTATGCACAATATCCCACAAACAAAACAAAACATTAACTAGATTCACTGGAATATAAAAATAGTGCAGTCATAGAATTTCATTATCAGGAGTATGCAGTGCGTATAGAAGTGCAGAAATTCATCAAGGCTATTGCCAGGGCAATTGTTATGCAGTGATCAAATAAAATTTTTATTAAGTGGCATTCACCTGTGTTGTAGGAGCCCTATTCTTGAATTCTGCCAGTTTAAAATTACAGCTTTTGGTTTACAGTGATTAATTTAGTATTCTACAATACAGCAGAATTTATGCTGTGACTATCCACAAATCATTGCTTAGTGTGGTCAAAAGAGAAACAAAATAGAGGTGGTATAGGTCCATTGAGATTCTCTATCTCGATGTCATATTCCCACTCTTCCCCCAGACAGTGGTTGGCACCGCTGCCTCAAAGCACCAGGAGGGCCAGACTCAATAGTAGTCTTGAGTGATGAGGAGTTTGCACATTTTCCGAGTGTCTGCGTGGGTTTACCCTGGGAGCTCCAAAATTTGAGTAGTTAGGTGGATTGGCCTTACTAAATTGCTTCTAACATCCAACGATGTGTAGGTTAATTGCACTTCTATGATTCTATATCTCAAATATTAATGTCTAGAAAGCTATAGGAAATTCTACAGGTTTACCACCTTGATGAAGAAATTTCTCCTCACTGAAATCCTAAATGGCATACCCCTTATCCTGAGTACATGAATCTTTGTTCCAGATACCCCAAGCCAGAGGAAATATTACCTCTGCAATCAATTTGTTCAGCCCTGTCAGAATTCTTTTTCAATGAAATCCCTCTCACTTTTGAGCTCAACTGAGAAACAGGAAAAGTGATTAAATGGCTTTCTGACTGAACCCACAAATCTAAGGCCTGCACCTAATTTTCTGTCCTCACTATTAAGGATATACCCAAGCACCTATACTTGTGGTTTTTTAATATAAAATGAGCATTTTACTCTCCAACAATCAGGTATAAGATTAGAGCCAGCTTCCACGCTAACACAGCTTCCCAATACTTTTACTTTACAAGTCCTTCTAAATCACATATGTCTATTCAATATATTGTCTATGCTCTGGGCTCACACTGTTGGCATTCTATACTTGTTCTGTGTATTCAACCATAAACATCCAAGTCAGAAAACAATCCTGGTTTTGAAATCAGATTAGTATTTTGACTACAACTGATTAAAATTAGCAGCCACTGGGCCCTAACAAAACCTTAGCCAGTTAAGATTTTTTTTTTAAACATGACCAGTCTAAGGGTTAATCCGAACAAACAAATACTTTTTATGTACATGTCCCCTGAGATGCATAAACTTAAATAGTCAAACATTGTCATATTAGTTGTTCTGGTGCTTTTAAGCCATGCAATGACTAGACAAAGTAGAATATAATTGGACACTAGATATGAAGACCACTAACTGGGATTTTCACTACACAAGAGTAAAATCATTGTGTTAAAGCAACTTGTCTAGTGTTAACATAATTTAATTGATTCAGTTATCATAAATTCATGGAAAGAATAAGAATCAGAAAATACAATCAGTTGAAATTAAAGAATCCCAAAATCGCAGAATAAAGTTTTAAAGTTGTAGCATTGTATACTAAATGTTTTGCTGAAAAATCATCCTTTCCAGTTTCAACCTCTCCCCCACACAAATGCATAAGTAAAAAGAAACACATACTTGTCTGCTTGTCCTGCATTTAAAGTATTCTCTGCTCTCATTCGGGTCAAGGCAGCAGCAGCTTCATCCAACGCACAGCTAACAGAAGAAGTCAGTCTTCGGAGTACCTCAGGATCTGCGAAGGCTTTACCATCAGCAGTGGATAATTTACCAATTCCTTTTGTTTTGATTCACCACAGTTAGTAGGAGTGTTGCAGGCGAAAATGCAAAGACACAAACATAACAGCCACACATTAAATGCAGTTCATGCACAAATAAGGTTAGTGAGCCTCATTTCATACTAAACATGCAATTTAAAATAACATACAACTAAAATAACTTGACATTTCTGATTAAGGTATTGGAATATATATTAAGCCAGATGCTTCTGAAGACAGCAGCTTCCTTTCCTGCCTTGTCTCATTACTATTACAAGCTTTTTTAAAAATTGTCAAGTTTTCAATTTCTACTCTGCCCAATATAAATGTACATTGGTTGACAATTTTGACAAAAAGCAAAAATTAGATCTTAATCCTGAACATATTTTTGTGCTCCTTCCTATCCTTTTTGAACCAATATGAAAAGTACACAATGTATAAATTTGTCAGAAATATAGCCAACTAAAAAAGGTTTTCTTTGGTGCTGGATCATGAATTATGCAACTTGAAATTAAAATTTCAAGGCATGCAAATCACAGATGATTTATTCAAAAGCAGCCCTGGGACTAAATTTGAATTAACCTTCAGCAGTTTCAAACAAGCCTCTTTGAAAATGTTTGGACACCTGGTGAACTAATGTGCTATAAAACAAATCTAAGATAAATGATCATAGTGACTAGCTCTGTTAAGAAAATATATTTTAGGGAACTATAAAAAAGTTAGTTTCACTCGAGAAGCTTTCAACTGCTACACCTGTGCAGATCCTTGTTTTTCCTCAAGTTATTTCCAGCTTTATATCTAATACAGTCCATTGATTTGATGGTAGGCAACTATTTTAACTTTGCATTCTTGCATCCTTTGCAAAGGATGTTATAGATCACCCCATTTCAAGCATTCACTTGTGAACAGAAAGCACTTTCAGGTTTGAAATAGTATGATGTAATAGAGTGAGATGCTTCATTACTTTAACATTTACATTGTTACAATGTGATTTTGGCTTCACAGCGACATCACATTGCACTGGAAACCTGGAGTGAGTTTTTGACTTGTATCCAGAAAGAAAATGCAAGGACACATGAAAGAGATATTAGAAAGCTGCTGCAAAATATTATTCCTGAGAGGCATTAAACCATATTTGTAAAATGATGGTGGTAAGTCCCAGCAACATCCAGTGTATTTTTTAAACCCACCTGCCTGTCAGCCAGAATTATAAATAGAACACTGTCTGGCTGAAACAGATAATGCAGTTACTCAGCAGAAGTCGTTCAATTTCAACATAAATGTAAGGGACTGGATTATGCAATAGGAATAAAACATTCACTTTCATTGGAGCAAATCGGACAGTAACAGTCAACATCCACATGTGTAGTTAAATGAAAAAATCCGAAGGTTGCTGCACAATTTATCCCATTTCTTCATCATTTGCATTACTGTTACTTGGGTGAGACACCCATCATTCAAACATAAAGGATGTGAATTTACCACACTTTTCCAAATCAGGATAAGGCAAGAGATTTATTAAATATTTTAAAATTATGAAAAATGTTGATACAGCTAATGGAGAGAAACTTTCCAGCAGGAGAGCTGGTAACAAGGAAACTGGGTGAAATTATTTATAATATTTTTCCTTTCGAAAGGAAGTAAACATTTATACATATAAGATGCATAATATGAAGTTACCACAAAAATACCCTTTTGAAGTTGGATGTGATCGGAAATCGACAATTTTGATACAACGCTGATGTAATATCAAAGCTGTCAATGATAATTTTTGTAAAGTAGCATCACTATAGTTGTCGAAATAAAAACAAGCCCAAAATTCCTGTAAGTCACTCAACAGCACCTGCCATTAGTTACCGACTTAGACTTCTAGCAGTGGTGAAGGCCAAGATGGAAATGACATGGCACTTTCTCAAGTTTATCTCATATCTTGACTAAACAGTGCAGGCAAGTGTATCTTCTTAACTGAGGTTGAAAGATTGTGAAATGAACTGTGTATGGTCTGAACTAGGAAGAAGTTAGAATGGTGAATTTAACATTAAATCAGTTTGTTAAAAGTTTGAGACAAAGAGAAAGAAATAACATTTTAATTCTTGTGTTTTCAGCAGTTAAAAACTGAAGGATTGAGACTTTAATTAACACATTTTTAGTGCCAGAGAAGTTGAGTGCCAGTAATGATACTGCAAAGGGTTATAAGGGTACTCATTTAAAATTCTGTGCTGCATTTACTTCATGCGTACTGTTAAGTGCAGGAAATGCATGCCACTACGCAATTTTATAGAGAACCAGACAGCAAAAACCAATTTTCATCAAGCCAATGTCAGAGCATCATGTTTTTGTGTTTCTTCTTGCACCTATCCTTGCTGGATGTTGCTATGTTCCTGCACCTAAATAATGGTGAAGGCTATTCAGCCCAACATTATTTGGCAGCAATTAATGATTACTAATTCAAAAAAAGTCAAAAGCTAACGTTGAGAAAAGCATAACTCACCTTCATGAGGAATGCAACTTACAGGGATATACGGGGACAGTGTGTGAAGAATCCTAGCCCATCTGCTTTGGAAGCTTCTCCAGTCCTCTCCTTTAGTCCCATTCACCAAACCAGCTGGTCAATCAATGCTAGGCCTAACTGGTTCATGAAACGACTAGTTCACTAATGTCCTTTGGGGAAGCAAATATGTCATGGTTATCTATTGTGGCCTATGTGACTCCAGATCAATAATGTAGTTGGCTCAAATTGCCCTCTGAAAATGGCTGACTAAACGATTCAACTTTCTATCAAGATGTTTAATAGGAATAAAATTCGATGAATCATTCAGGATTGACTGAGGCACTGGATTGGCAAAGGCAGACCTTCCCTGATAAATACCCTCACTTATATCTGGAGAGTAATGCCAAAATTGGGAGAACTGTTCCACCAATTAGTCAAACTACAGTTCAACATACTATACCACTGGATGTGGTGACACAATGGTATACAGTCTGAGGTAGAGGTCTGGGATTCTTCAGCAATGACTCTGGACCTGAAGTCTAATGGCACCAGGTCAAAAATGGGCTAGCAAGGCTGACCATCTGCAGCCATTGCTGAATATTCCATGTTGAACACCACTTGGAAGAAGCACCAAAGACAACAAAGATCTCAATATCCATCACCAAGAATGGCTCAAAAATACAACAACTGATCAAGCCAGCCACATCTGAAGGACATATCACCAAGAACAAGAATATTCATGAAGTTTCTTCCTCCCACTGTTTATTTAGCCAATGTTCAGGCCACATGATGGGGATCATTTAGCTCTTATTTCAAATTTTCAGCATCTGCAGTATTTTGCATTTATTGGCAGTGACAGCCAACACAAGAAACCCAACCTCATCCTCACTAATATTCCTTGTTGCAAATGCATCTATTACAGCAGCATTAGCAGGAGCAACCACCTCTTGGAGAGAAAGTCTCAGCTTTGCACTGCAAACTCCCTCTATCATTGTATGGCACTACCAGTACACTAAATGGGACAGATTCAGAAAAGATCTCCCAGCTTAAAAGCTAGACTTCAATGAGGCACTACGGATCAGCAGCAGCAAGCCGCACTGGAACACAATTTGCTTTGCAACCCTTTTTTTAAAAGTTTATTCAAGAGATGAGCTTTGCTGGCTAGGCCAGCATTTATTGCTCATCCCCAATTGCTTTCAAGAACGTGGTGGTGTAGGTATATCCACAGTACTATTGAGGGAGTTCCAGGATTTTATCCAGTGACAGTGAAGGATCAAAAGCAGCTTGGAAGAGAACTTCCAGGTGGCAATGTTTCCATGTCTCTATTATCCCTGATTTTTAGACGGAAATGGTTGTGGGTTTACAAAGGGATAAGGAGCCTTGGTGAGTTCCTCCAGTAAATCTTATGGATGGTACACACAGCTGCCACTGTGTCAGTGGTGGAGAGAGTGAATGTTTGTGGATGGAGCGCCAATCAAGTCCTGGATGGTGTCACGCTTCAAGGTTTTGTTGGAGCTGTCCTCCTTCACCGTACTTCTAACCTGTACCATGTAGATTGTGAAGTCAGGAGTTTCTTGCTGTAACAGTCCTAGTCTCCAACCTGCTGAAACAAGGCTTCATAGCAAAAGGAATACGTTATTGGCTAAACCAAGACCATCCCATGTCCATTGAATGGGAGTGATCAAATAAACACTGGGAGGAAGAAGCTCCACGAACATCCTCTTCTTCAATGACAGCATTTGAGTACAAAAAAACTGAACTGCTTGCAAACACCTTGAGCAAAGAATTCTGAGTAGGTGATCCATCTCTGCCAACTCCAGAGATCTACGTTGTCAGAAAAGCAGCTTTCAGTCAATTCAATTAGTCTATATAATATCAAAAATGGCCCAGTACAACAAATATAGCAAAAGCCATGACAACATTCTGGCTAAAACACTAAAGACTTGTTCTGCAGAATTAGCCACATGTTGAGTCAAGCTTTCCAGTCTATCTACATTGATATCTACCCAAGAGTTGGAAATAACAGTGGAATCAAGTGGCATTTACATCAGCAATGACTTCTGCATCAAAATGCAACATGGATTTCACCAGAGTCACTGTCTCAGCCCACCCCAAACATTGACAAAAGGGCTGAATTCCAGAGCATAGGTAAGAGTGACTGCTCCCAATATTAAGGCACCATTTGATAAAGTGTGGCATCAAGGAGCCCTTGTAAAGCTGAAGTCACTAGGAATCAGGGAATAACTCTCCAGACTGGAGTCATAGTCTTTGAAGCTCATTTTTCATATTCCAGGCCAACGAGCACAGCCCCAAGACAATGTTGCAGAAGTTCCTCAGAAGAATGTTCTAGGTCCAATCATCTTTATCTGCTTATCACCGACTTTCCCTCCAGCATAAGATCAAAAGTGGGGATGTTACCTGATTGCACAATGTTCAGTCTCAACTGCAATTTCTCAAATAATGAAGCAGTCTGCCCCCACATGCATCACAGCCAGGAAGGCATTCAGACAAGTGGAATGAACACCTACCAAATGATAGAATTTAACCACATCAAATGTTTAGATTTCATGGCAACAACTAAACCCCAGTTGCAAGGGCATGTGGTTTCCTACCAAAGCCTTTGGTTAATGTCTTATAACATTTGTTTCTCTAAACCTTAGTAGTTTCACTTCAGCAACTAGTAAAAATCAAGAGAACAGCTGAACTAAGGGTAGGTGTGAAATGTATCCCTTCCGAAAGCAAGTCAACACTAACAATCACCCTGTAAAATTGCACCGAACAAGAGTAAATTACTTACACATTTCAAAATTTGCTTTTCATAAATGCAATTTTGACTGGTTACTGCTAAAACCCTCAAACACTGACAGAAAATAATAATACAGCAATTACTACATTTTACATATAATCAGGATGCTCATGGCATATATTCATATTCTCTTCATTGTTTTCTTTAATCACCACCACTCCATATTAGAGGAATGTATAAAATTGTACAAAAGAAATCAGTTCACTAAATACATCAATACTGAATTCATTCAAATATTTTTAATTCTCGGTGGGAAAATGCTTCAATTTTGTTAACTATCAACTTCACTTTGTGCTTTCCTTTTTAATCTACTTACATCTATATTGCTCATTTTAAAAACATCTAACATTTCTCTATGATATTTGTGTGTAGAAGTCCAAAATTATGGAGCCAAATAGGCTTACGTAATACTGTTTTATATGGCTATGTGCCAGATTTCCACATTGAAGGCATCATAAATCACCTAAAACTCTTCCATAAACAGCAAATATGTTTAACATAATAGGTGGGTAAGCAGCTTCGCATTGTACCTTTGGTATCAAGAAATTTAGCAACTGCAAACAACACAATTCATTGAGAAATTGGACAGCAGGATGTAATTCAGGGGTACTTTAGGAAGAGAAGGGTGGAGAAGTAAGAAATTCCAAGTGCATGCAAACAAAGCTCACATGAAGGGACAGTGTGATGCCTAAAGAGTCAGAGAAGCTTCTTGGAGGATACAGGAATCCAGAAGGTTATAAAGACAGTATTCTGTTGAAATCCAAAGCATAAGCCTCATTTCACACCAAATGTTGGACTAATTGACAGCAGAGGGAATCAAGAAGCCGAGGACTATTAGAGCAGGGTGCCAATTGCATAAGCTGCAGCACATCTCTAAATAGTAGTATCCATAGGCAGGATATAGGCAAGAAGGGTCAAGGGTTGTAAAGGAAAGGACTTTGGAAACTAAATAAGCGATGTCAGAGGAAGAGAAACCATTGCCAAGCCAGCTAGTGACATTCATGTTCCAGGAATTACAGGTACGTCTAAGTATATTTGAATAGGAGTAAAAGCAGGTGAGGTCATTGCATGGAACTGGAATAGAGAAATGAGAGAATAATGTAGTCAACCATATGAAACATCATCTCAAAGTCTAAGACAAAGAAAGATCATCCACCTCAGTTACAGCCACAGTGGATATTGGTGATTATTTGGATTACTTTGGTAGTGTAAAGGTTGAAACTGCATTGAAAAGAATCAGATTGTATCCATCTCCCCATAACACTAAGTTGAAAACAACAAAATATTCAAAGATTTTAGAGAAGGAAGAAGATTTGAGATGCCAACAGTTGGCAAGCGAGTTTTTTTTAAACCCTGAAAAGGAGGTATAATGAATGATTTTAAAGACCAGGAGGGAGGCACTGACAATACAAGTTAGCAAACAAGCCAGAAGATAAAGTTGCATAGGATTTGAATGGGAAGGGATCAGGGAGGCTAGAGATGTCCTTGTAGACACGTACTTGGTGAGATTAGGAACATTTAAAGGATATGTTGCAGTGGTACTAGCTTTCACAACAATCATAGAAAATAGGACTTCAGGGCTGGCACTGAAATGCTTGAAAAGCATTATGACTGAATTTACATTACATTATGACTGAAATACTTTGCAGAGTTCATAAGTTTGGCTTGAATAGTATATTATTCTATCCTTAATAACCAACTTATCCCAAAATATCAGGTGACTGTGCCAAGTTTGATCAATTCCAATTAAATACTTTCCCATTCCTTCCAAGAAAATGTTTACTCCACAAGGCTTCTGAGAAGGAAGATAGGGAAACTTGACAGGCATGATTGCGGGCTAATCATGTCCATCATCCCATATCTCCTGAAATTTAAATATTTGCCTACAAGCTGCATACTTAAATTTTATAAGTTACGTGATGATCAGCTAACACGCTAGCTGGTTGAGCATAACAACTGCCAGGCATTGGTGAGGAGTGTAAAAGCTTAAAAATGCAGAAGAGCAGCTTAGTTTTCTTTAAAAAATCTTTGAAGACAGGTGCTGCCAACAGAACAAAACCTCTGAACCAAAAGTGGCTTAAATCATTCTTGAAACACGTACTCAAGTAAACAGACTAGGCAAATTAAAATCCCCAGCAAAACTCAAACAGATGAACTTTTTTTGAGCCACGTCGATGGCAGAGAGGTAAGACACCACAGCCATTGCTTGGATCCACTGACAAATTAACAGATCTTAAAATACCTGAGTAACTATACAAGTCTAATTATGCAGAAAACTTTTGTACCACAAGTAATAAAACATGAAATGGCCAGACATCCATGTAAAACAAAACATGTCTGTCTTTTTAAAATGCCAGAACACCATACAAGTTGTCATTTGGGAAATATTGTGAGGAAAGTGGCATGGTGGCATTGTGATTTAACACACTGCCTCAGTGCCAGGGACCCAGGTTCAATTCCTAGCTTGGGTCACTGTGCAGAGCCTGTGTGTTTTCTCATGTCTGCGTTAGTTTCCACCAGTTTCCTCCCAGGTGTATCTGAATGGTCCATTGGCCATTCTAAACTCTCCCTCAGTGTATCCAAACAGGCACTAGAGTGTGGGGACTGGGGGATTTTCAAAGTAACTTCATTGCAATATCAATGTAAGCCTACTTGTGACGCTAATAAAAAAAGAAACTCAACCGCAAAGCTCCTTTGGCTGCACTTTTCAAACACCTGACCGCTAGCATCTGGAAGAGCCAGAACAGCAGTCACGCAGGAACACCATCTGCAAGTTCTCCACCAGGTCACACGCCATCCTGACTTGGAACTATATTGTCATTCCTTCATTGTTGCGGAATCAATTTCCTGGAACTTCCTTCCCAACAGCGTGGTGGGAATATCTACACCATGTGGTCTGCAACAGTTTAAAAAGATAGCTCACCACTCTTAAGGATTATTAGGTATGGGAAATAAATGCTGGTAATAAAATGCTGAGCAGCTGACAGGGGTGTTTGCAGACATTTTCAACCTTTTTTTTAAAACAACAGTGTGATATCCCTATCTTCAAGGCAATGACCATTATCCCGATATCAAAGAAAAGCCAAGTAGCATGCCTTAATGACTTTGAAAATGCTTCAAAATGTCAATCATGGCACGAAACATTCTTGCCTACCAGATTGCCTGGATCCACTACAGCTGCAACAGGACCACAGCAGGCACCATTTCCCTGGCCTGCACTCAACCTTGGAATACCTAGATAACAAAGACATCTATAATCACGCTCGTATTTATCGATTACAGTTCAGCCTTCAACACCATTATTCCTACTAAACTCATCTACAAACTCCAACGCCTGGAGCTCGGCTTCTTCCTCTGCGACAGGATCCTGAATTTCCTAACTCTCAGACTACAATCAGTAAGGATGGACAACAATACCGCTCCACAATCATCCTTAATACCAGTGTCCCACAAGGCTGTCCCCTCAGCCCCATATCATACTCTCATGACTGAATGGTCTCCAACTTCATTTTCAGGTTTGCTGATGACACCATAATAGGTCAGAGCTCAAACAATGATAAGACTGATTTCAGAAATGAGAGATTGTCATCTCACCAGTTCACCAGATTCTCAATCTCTTCCTCAATGTCAACCTAAGGAAATAGTCATTGACTTCAGGAAGTGTAGTGGAGGACATGCCCCTGTCTACATCAATGGAGATGAAATAGAAAGAAATAGTCAAGAGTTTCAAGTTGTTAGGTGTCTAGATCAACAACCACCTGCCCTGGTCCCCCGATGCCAACTATTATTAAGAAAGCCCTCCAACCTCCAAGAAATCCTCCATTTTCTCAGAAGACTAAGGAAATTTGGTACATCCACTGTGACTCTCACCAGATTTTACAGATACACCATAAAAACATTCTTTCTGGTTGTATCACAGCTTGGTATGACTCCTGCTCTATTCAAGACCACAAGAAAAAACAAAGGGTCATGAATGAAGCCCAGTTCATCACTGAAATCAACCTCTCACCCATTGATACTGCCTACATTTCCCACTGCCTTGGAATAGCCTCCAGCATAATTAAGGACCCCAGACATACTCTCTTCCACCTTCTTCCATCAGGAAAATGACACCAAAGTTTCAGGATATGTACCAACTAACTCAAGAGTTTCTTCCCTGCTGGAAGACTTTTGAATGGTCCTACCTTGCATTAAGTTGATCTTTGTTTACACCCTAGCTATGACCGTAACACTACATTCTGCACTTCTTTTCTTAATGGGCAGTCTGCTTTATCTGTATAGTGTGCAAGAAATACGGTTCATTGTATACCAATACATGTGACAATAATAATTCAAATCAAAAGTTTTTAATCTGAGGCTTTCAGACACGTTAGTCTGCCACGATCTGAAACAGCAAGCAGGAACTTGTGCTGGCATTGAGAAGACCAAGTCATAAATTAGAAAAGTGAGGCTAGTAGATTTGTCTTGTTTGAGCTGGACAGAGAATCACCAGGCAAACCCCCATATGATGAAAAGATAGTTCTGGGGTTAAAAGTTACCAGACCGGAAAAGGAACTGAAGCAAAGCTTAAAGAAGTTATGAATCACATTGAGCTCTGTCCAGGAAAATAAAATGACTACTAAAGGGACAGTGCAACACAATCTACTTGCAAAGTGGTTTTCAATTGCATTGAAAATAAATGGAAAAATTCTGTTCTTTAGTTTAAAGTACAAGCTGCCTAAAACAAGTGTTTAGTGCTTTTTGTCTGTTTGCTACAGTAAGAGTCTTAAATGTGAAATATTGTTATTGTTTCAATTCAAATTTCAAATTTCTTCCTTTGAAATTCTTCTTTTTAAAACTCAGTCCTTACAAAAATCATAAGTGTTTGTATATCTCTTTATTCTCTAACACCTATGGTTGGGGGCGGGGAGAAGCTTAATTCCCTTTTTTCTTCCAGACATGAACAGCTCAGAAGAGATACTAGGTTAAGACTTTACTATTTTCCACTCAAGTTTCTGTAAATGAACAAGACTGCATAAGATGCATGAACCTTCTGTTGTAGATTTCTTCCAGAACATTTTACGCACAGGCAGCACAATGATTAGCACCGTTACCTCTTAGTGCCAGGGACCCAGGTTCAATTCTGTCCTTGGTCAGTGTCTGTGTGGAGTTTGCATGGATTTCCTCTGGGTGCTTTGGTTTCCTCCCACAGTCCAAAGGCGTGTTGGTTAGCTTGACTGGCCATGCTAAATTGTCCCTTAGTGTCAGGGGATTAACAGGGAAATGTGGGTTCATGGGAACAGGTTTTGGGTGGGATTGTAGTTGGTGCAGCCTCGATGGGCTGAATGGCCTCCTTCTGCACTGTAGGAATTCTATTTTATTTTATGGATTCAGTTGTGCAGATGAGGAGCATGCATTTGGGAGCATGAAGATAATTTATAATAAGTTATAAGTGGCATGTACAGGACTGAGAATTTTCACTCATATCATAAAAGGACATTTTGAGCACAAGAAGCTTCTGCAATTGAAAGCATGCATTCTCACCTGAATCAATTTATTCAGCAACACAAGTAGTCAGATAATTACAAAATATCAAAAATGATCGAGAGGTCAAGGTTTATTCAAGTCATGATCATCAGTCAGAACTAGATTGCACCAATCCCTTTAAAAATGTTTTAGCATACATACAAACTGAATTTTTGACATTATAGTGTGGCATAGAGATCAATTTGCAATTAAGCAGTCTAAAGCTACAATGATGATGGTTTGCATGACATTAGTTACACCAGTTAGTCAGAATTCAAATTGCAGTGCAATCTTAAAATTAACACCATCAAAACTAAAGCAAAACCTTTGCTTAGTGCTAGGATGTCTTCTAAAACCAGTCACAAAACAACTTAAGTTTGCTACAATGAATTACATATGCCAACCATCAACTGAATGCATCAATGTTGGTGAAAACCACCATTCACAACATAACATCTTACATTTAACACAACACAAAGGAACGGGGAGGAGATATGCAGCAAAAGTTTACTGAGCTTGGAAAGGACAAAAAATAAAATAAGAGGTTCAGCTATCAATTTATTTCCAATTAAATCTTTATGAGCACACATCACTTTTTAATCATTTTGTTCTACCAGATAGATCATTGACAATACAACTTTCAATGAAACTATCTAAATGCAATTACCATAAATAAGTCAACTGATGCTGTTCTTGGACTGGAAATAATTTGGCAAAATATGCAGCAACATTCTACTATTTTAGATTTTATTCTAACAAATTTACTATAAAACAGATTTTTCTGTAAAAAAGTAACAAAAATTAATATTCTCAAAGCAAATGAATATCAATTCCTATCCAATGCTTCAAATCCAGAATTTCTTGACAAATGATAATGGATTCCAAAACAATTCTAGAACTCAGGGTAGAGTAAGTCATTGAATAAAATTATTAGTTGGATTTAGTTTTACTCGGAATAAAAGCAGTATGGTAATCAATTTAATCATATGTTTAAAGCATCTGTATCGTAACTTAGTAACATTTCAAGAATTACAAAGATTTGTTTTGCAACACTATTATGTACTAATACATCCCCTGCAGACCCCACTTATGTTGAGGGGGCAAGGGCTGTTATAACATCCCTCCCTCCCCATCTCCCCAAATCTCTGGTGACCCCTCAGATTTTCAGGCGAATGCAATGTTGGCCTTTATAGCTAGGGGGATAGAATATAAAGTAGGGAGGTACTTTTGCAGCTGTACAGGGTACTGGTGAGGCTGCAATTGGAGTACTTACTGTGTGCAGTTGAGCAAAGATATATTGGCCTTGGAGGGGTTGCAGAGAAGGTTCACCAGGCTGATACTGGAGATAAGGGCATTGGCTTATGAGAGAGACTAAATAGGCTAGGTTTGCACTCAAAGTTTAGAAGTTGAGAGGGGATCTTATAGAGACATATAAGATAATGAAGGGGATGGATAAGGTAGGGGTTGAGACACTCTTCCTGCTTAGCAAAGATAGCAGGACTACAGAGCATAGCCTCAAAATAAGAGGGTGGGGCTCAGATCAGAATTGAGGAGGAATTTCTTCACTCAAAGGGTGGTGAATCTTTGGAATTCTCTGCCTGAAGTGGTGGAGGCTTCCTCGCTGAATATATTTAAGTCAAGGGTGGATAGATTTTTGATTGACAAGGGAATTAAGGGTTATGGGGAGAAAGCAGGGAAGTGGAACTGAACCACTGCAGATCAGCCATGATCTTATTGAATGGCGGGGCAGGCTCGAGGGGCTGGATGGCCTACTCCTGATCCTATTTTTTTATGTTCTTACGTTGTGTGACTCCAAAATGAACAACTGTGGGAAAGAGACATTAGGTGGGGATTGGAAACTGCTGGATTGCCCTGAAAAAGTGAAGACCCACCTTTGTTTACAGGCTGTGGTTGTGGCAGCAAACCACCCTCACAACAGAAAATTGTCATAGCAACGGAGGGCAGCGGGGTGGAGGCAGGAAGGGGAAACAAATATTGAAAGGAGGTCTTGCAATTATCCACACAGTCTGAGCTCATGATCACTAATGCTGTCTCAAATGGAAAATGAACATATTAAAGTAGAACACAGAATTTACTGGATTTGTAAAACATCCCATTCAGGAAAATGGAGTGTTTTAAGCAGTTGCAAGAAAACTGGGCTTTCCAGCTAAAGCAGTATCAAAAATTACTTCCTGAAAAATCTGAACTTTAAGCAAGCAAATCCTGTAACCAAGAGGTAAAGGATTTTCAGATCTAGTGAAGTTGCTGAGAAAAGTGAAGTTTCATTGTCAGCTTTGGAACACACTGGAAAAGGATTTAAGACTATTTCTAATCGACAATTTGCTGCAAGGAATCCCAGCACAGCTTCAGGTACAGGAACAAAAATCCCCCATTCTCCTCGATCTTGATCTCAAACAAACTAAGCACAATGTCCTTAGATATTATTACAAGCAAGACAAAAAAATCTCTACTTCCTTCTCACCACAAATGGGTGGACTGTCTCTAGATCCGAAATACTTCACTGATATTTTAGCTGCAAGACAAAATTAACCTCAATTAATAGAAATGAGGAGGAATATGCTTGAGCTAAAACAAGGTATGTTTGTTTACATTACCATTTTAAAATGACACCAAACACTGTTGGCATTCATTTGGAGCTGTGTCTAATACATGCTATGACGGTGGTTCAGTGAATTTATCCCATGAACATCTGAAGCATGGTGGTCATTATTCCCATTACTCTCCTGCTTTTTTCATACCTATTCAGTGTCTGATTACAGATCTACTCCTCTACCATCCTGCGGCAGAGGCACCGTTCCATAGCAGAAGTGCGCAGACGGAAGTCTCGCTTGCCAGAGAAATAATTCTGTTTTGTAATGTACTACCACCATACAACTAAGAGCGCAAAACTAGATATCTAGGAGAAACTAAGCCAAAAATGAAATTTTATATCATCGCCAATAAGTTTATGACCAGCATACCATTTGTTCCTTGCTCACTATCAAGTCAGCTTATCTTACAAAGATCAATAACTACTTCACAATGACTCAAGAATCAAACAATACTTTTAGCAAAATGTATCAATTTTACACATATCGATTAACTATAATCAACTTTCTCTACGACTGTGGAAATAATCCTGGTATGCAAGATCTCTGTTCATAACAATAGTTTACCCAATGTTATCATTATCTTGGCAGATCTACATTAGGCATATTTTGACTAATACCCTTCTTAAAATGAAGTTCAAAAAGGCATGCAGTACTCACTGACCAAAATCTTCACTATTTTATTCCCAACATCTGCACAATTTGAGCTGTGTGTGTCTAAATTCAAAATTCTACAGGGTTAATTTCTCTCAAAATTGTATTTGAAATGCAGATTTAATGACAGTTCTGAAGCCTGTACACAAGTATAGAGGAACCTCAATGTACGTATATAGACTTTTAAAGCAGCAGGACATATTGAGAAAGTGGTTAGTAAAGCACATGGGATTGGGGGCTTCATACATAGAAGCAAAGTACAAAAGCAGTGAAGTTATGCCAAACCTCTATAAAGCTCCAGTTAAGCCACAACTAGAGAGCAACATCCAGTACTGGTCAACATATTTTAGAAAGGATAGGAGAATTCTTGAAAGAGAGCAGAGGTTTACCAGAATGGTTCCAGGGACAGGAAATAAGTACAAGGGTAAGCTGGGGAAGCTAGGATTATTTGCTTAGGGGCGGGAGATTGAGGGATATTTGATAGAGATGCTTGATTATGGTGGATAACGCAAAGTTATTCCTGTTTGTTGACAAGGGCTAGGGGAGACAGATTTAAGGTTTTGGGCAAGTGAGGTAGAGGAAATGTAAGGAAGAGCTTTCTTTTAATGAAAATGGAAATACCTTGGAATTCAATGTTTACAAAGTAATGGGAGCAGAAATGATCAATAATTTCAAAACTAAATTGGGTGGTTGCTTGAAGGAAATAAACTTGTAGGCCAAGGGGATACAGCTAGAAAATAGAACTGGCCAGATTGCTTCATGAAGGGATGGCTGAAAACTAGATTGGCCGAATAGCCTTCTCCAGTGCCATAAAATGACTCCACAATTGCATTTGTTACAATGCAAAAAGAAATAAAAACAGAGCACGCATCTTTTCTGTCTTTGAAACACTCCAAAGAACGTCAAAACTAAAACAATTGAGTATAGGCACTGTTGTAATGTCAAGAAAGAGAGCAACTTAAGGTTATGAATCAACATGAATTATATTAACAAACGTGAGAAAACTATAGAAGATTTGACACCATGTTACTTAGGGACTGTTCCGAGTAATATTTTGGGGGAAAGCTTTAATGTGATTAAAATAGGTTTCATCTTCATTAACTTACAATATTGCTTCAATTTTCTGTTTCCCTTTCCAATCAGTTTTTTGAAAAATGTGAAGGATAAAGTTGATGGTTAAACCAAACAATTTGGATCTATGGATGCCAGCTAATAAAATCTTAAAAATAAATATAACTACATGCAAGTTTTATTTACAGTTAACAAATATTGATGTTTCCACAGGGCACTTCCATCTACTGATTCTTCGTACGTTAATTTAAATTCACAATGTAAAAGAACTGGCGTAAAAAGGTCCTTACTGCAAGCTTTCATGAAACTGCAGACACAGTCTCTGAACAGTCCAGTCTTTAACCAGAGGAAAAAAATATGGGGGGAGGGTGTGCACACGGGCGATGGTAAAATGGATCCCCAAAAGACCAACCCTCACCAACAATGACAACAAACATGCTGCACACCACAATAAACATATCTTTGTTAAACCACATTTTAAAGAAAAATGCAATGCAGGACTCAAGTTTACATTGCATCTTTGGGACCTACAGATATGCACTGGTTTCTTAACAGTATTTAACCAGAGTTTTACAGGAATTTAAAAAAAAGTTAGTTTGTCAAAGAAATAACTTTGACAATTTCTAAGTAGGAATTGGCAAAGCTCAAGGAAATTTGGCAAACTGGGTCCAGAATTGGCTGAGTGGCAGAAAGCAGAGGGTGACGATTGAGAGCTGTTTTTGCGACAGGAAGCCTGAATCCTGTGGGGTCACACAGAAATCAATATTGGGACCCTTGCTGTTGTGGTTTATATAAATGATTTAGTCTTGAACGTAGGATGGTTGACCAGTAAGTTTGTGGATAATATAAAAATTCATAGGGTGCTAAGTAGCAAGGAGGATAATCTTTGATTACTGTAGGATATTGATAGGCTGATCAGTGGCAAATGAAATTCAATCCAGATAAGTGAGAGGTGATGCACTTGGCAGGGCAAACAAGACAAGGGAATAACGAATGACAGGAATCTCAGAAGCAGCGAGGATCAGAGGGACTGGTGCACATGTACACCAGTTCCCTAACGTAGCAGGAAAGATGGATAAAGTGGTTAAGAATGTATATGGTATATTTGTCTTCATTAGCAGAGGTAGTGTGTTTGAGAGTAGGGTGGTTATGCTGCAACTGTATAAAACATTGGTTAGGCCATAACTAAAGTAATGTGATTTCAGGAATCTCCATTATAGAAGGAAAATAATAACACTCGAAAAAGTGCAGGATGTTGCCTGGCTGGAGGGCTTTAGTAATGAAGAGAGATTGGATAGACTTAGGTTATTTTCCTTTGTGCAGAGGAGGTTGAGGGACATGACTGAGGTGTATAAAATTATGAGGGCCATAGATAGACAGGCAGAAACATTTCCCCTTGGTGGAGAGATCATTGACCAGTGTCACAGATTTAAGGAAAAAGTTAGGAGATTTAGAAGGGATTTGAGGAAAAACCAAGAGGATGCTGGGAGTCTGGAATTCACTGCCCAAGTGGTGACTAGAACATCTCATTCGCCTGACAAAGGCACAAAGACCGAAAGCTAGCAAGTTTATTATCAAATAAATTGGTTGGATTTAAAATTGATGTTTTCAGACCTCTTACTGAGTTTACCCCAGTCCAATGCCGGCATCTCTACATCAAGTGGTGAAGCAGAGACCTTCATAAATTCAAATAGTATTTAGATGTATACTCGCGATGCCAAGTCCTAAAAGGCTATGGGCAAAGTATTGGAAAATGAGATTAGAATAGTTAGGAGGTTGTTTTTGAATGGCTCTGGCGCAATGGGCTGAAGGCATTTTCTATGCTGTAGGCCTTTGTGACTTGAAATAGATACTGAAAAGAAAGCATTCTACAGGTAGTGTACAATAGGTATTAAAGCAGTTCAACAGTGTCTCTCAAAGTCCAGTGCTCCACACCACACTGCTTGATGGCTTCTGATCAACAAATTTTGGAATGCCATTTCTTCTATATCAACATTTAATGACTACTGCAATAATTTTCCAGCCATATAGTTACAATTTTGCATCTCTCATCTAAAATAATATTTGATTCAAATTACCCAGAAATCTCAAGTCTGATGATAACACATCAGCTTTGGTAGATAAAGATCACTGTGGTCTGCAAGGAACTACAGAAGGTCGTAAATGTAGCCCAATCCATCACGCAAACCAGTCTCCCATCCATTGGCTCTATTTACACTTCCCGCTGCTTCAGCGAAGCAGCCAGCATTATTAAGGACCCCAAGCATTCTCCCATCTTCTTTCATTGAGAAAAAATACAAAAGTCTGAGATCACATATCAACTCAAGAACAGCTTCTTCCCTGCTGCTGTTAGATTTTTGAATGGACTTACCTTGCATTAAGTTGATCTTTCTCTACACCCTAGCTATGACTGTAACACTACTTTCTGCACTCTATTGTTTCCTTCTCCATGAAAGGTATGTTTTGTCTGCACGCACACAACAAACAATACTTTTCAGTATGTTAATGTGACAATAAGTCAAATCAAATCATTATTCCAACTGAATCACAACTGATAACCAAGGATTTGAAACTCATACTTCACAAGCTCAAGGAGGAACTAAATAAGCAATATTAAATTGCACCTGATCAGTGGAACAAGAAAAATGAATGTGTTCACTTAAATTAAAAAAGGTACCGCCTAGATTTACTCATGATGTGCCAGAGCTAGCAATATAAACTACAGAAAAAAACCAAAAATGCCAAATAGTATGAAAGGGAAAAAATAAGTAGAAGGGAAGCAGACAAGGAGGAAACTAAAGCAATGAAATTAAAATAAAACATTTACATTTGCATTCTTTGTGTTCAAAAGACATGCTTCAGTGATGTATAGTCCTACCATAGAGGCATGTTTAGAACAGCATAACTTATACCCAACCCACCATGCCACAGGAATAATTCAAACACTTGCACTCCAAGAAAGTTACATTTTGAAATGCCATAAGCATTTATAATGCCACCTAATAAGCTAGAACTCAGATTAAAAATATCTGCAGCACAAGCCATTGAAAAATACTATTTTCTAAAAATCATTGAGTCAAAACATGCGGTACATGGTAAAACCTTAAACTCCAAACTGGAGTATTTTTCTCTAAAAGCATGGCTTTAAGATAATTGCATTAAGCAAACAGATTATCTTGCTTGCTGTCCAACTAAAAGAAAGTAACATGCATTTTATATCAATTCAGATGCTTCTGAATATCATGGTACAGCAAAACAGTGTGTATTATGCAATATCATAGAACCTCCTTGAATATTATCTCAAATCATTCATCCAGGAAGCCAAAAGAATTCTGCCACTGACCAGATATTTACTGTGATCAAAAGTTGAAAACTACGAGGGGAATATAAAATGAAGCAATTTACTTCCATATTAAAATGACAAAGATATTACCTCAAACTTGAAAATAGCTTGGCTTTAAAAGCACATGCTACTAGTGACTCATTTCTCATCTTGAATTTAGAATTGTACGTACTTCGCATACTGTTTTGAATGCCATAAAACATGCAACAGAAAGTGAATGCACTGGGGGCAAAAAAAACTATAAAACCACCATCTTCACACAAACAGCAAACACAAAAATCAAGGCAATGGGCAAACAGACCATAAATATACACATACCATATATCTCTTCCCATTCTGAATCTTCAGGAGAGGAAAAAGAAAAAAAATAAGTAGAATGACTTCAAATATTTAACCTAAACTCCTTATTTTAGAAAATATGTAGTGCAGAAGAATTTATACAGGCTGATAGGCCAAGGAAAGAATCTGATTCTGATCTGTTAGTGAAACAAATTACTACACTCGCTAAAAGGGCATTCAGCTGAAGATCCAAAGGATCCATTTTAGAGCTTATTTGAGTGCAGTACAAGTATGTTAATTTTCCCAGTTCTGAATCATTATCTCTATGGTCCTACATTAATACATTATTCTTATTTTATGCTGAAGACATACTATATGCGCTCCAATTTAGCACCACAATTACAGTTAAATCTTCCTCCACCTGAAAATCGATGTTCAGTCAAATCATAATGTTTTGTTTTTGAAAACTTAATTTTTCCAGCTTGTGACTGATTCAGGAGAAAATTTTTTTTTTTTAAGATGATTGGTCCAATTTAAAGAGAAAAACTTGGTGCTTATAAAAATCAAAGTAGCACATGTTGGAAATGCCAAATTTTAACCAAATTACATCAGCCACATGCCAGGATATTAATCACAGCATTGTCCATAGCAAATCTGATCAAATCTGGTTTGAAATTACTGAGCATATACAATGATTTTTGTGGAGCAGAACCAAGTGGCTATAAGACTTAAAGTTAAAAAGTCTAAAGTTGCTTTTTAATATTTAGAGAAATAGTTGAAGTGAAGTCCTACCTCTTTCAGCATTACAGAGAAAAATTACAAGGAAAAACACAGTAATGGCCATCTACAGTACACCTTTAACACAATAGAACCTGATCATGTCGTAGATCTGAAGAATAATATTAAGTAGACACGTGTTCTAATTTTAAAACTCAAAAAAAAACTGTATAGTAATGGTTATGTTGCAATTGTCCCATAAAAAGATTCAAACAATTCTGGCAATGGATAACTTGACCCAAGAGTTTGAGATTCATAGTTGAATCAGGACTAATGAAAAACATGCATCTTATGACATATGATATCAGAAATTTAAATTAGCATTACTAATTCCCAGTGCAGCTTTCTCCCATCACGCCCAAAGTTTGGGCAAAAAAACTTCTGAACAAATCATTCAAAAGTGTAAATGCATACTAAGCACTCATCAGCAGCAATTCATTCACGAAAACAATGAAATTGAAATGATTACTCAATGTGGGGAAAAAAATGATGAGAAAAGATTTCCTCATTTTATTTTTAAATGGATTTATTCCTTTGAAGCAGAATCTTCAAATACGTAAATGAGTAGCAACTATATCTTGTATAATTCATTAAATGGGCAAACTTATATAACAAATCAAATTGGAATATTTTCTGAACTGGAATAAACGATACTACACAGACAGGCAATATTTGCTTTTTACTTAAAAGTTCAATAATGTATTTTTAAAAGGTCTTTTAATTTTAAACCCATTGGAGTTATAGATTTAAGAGCAGAAATGGATCCAGACTATACAATTACATAAATGATGGCCTTAATGTGCCTAAAATAAACACTTAAGATTTGAAATATACGCCTGATAATATGCATGAATGACTTAAATGTGCAAAACTCACCAACATTGAAGCAATTTCTTTCTCCTCATTATCTCTAAAATGTTATCTATTTCCTTTTAGTTAAGTCTTGCTGATTTGAAACAAGATTTACCATTAGTGTCAAAGGTGAAGATCACTCATGACCCTATCATGGAGATAAACCTTGCAGGCCAATGAGATGAAATTCTCCTACAGTATCACATAAGGCCACACCTATATTCTTAAATGATTCAATAATGATAAGTCAAGAACAGATTTAAAGTGTTGGCTGGTTGAAAATTCCTTAAGCAGGTGATTTTTTTTCTTTTCTCAAAGTGGTTCCCAAGGCGCAATGCCTTCCTCAGTCAACCTCAACAAGAAAACAGAGCAATACCAAATTTGTGAAAATGGCTCTACACTTTCACATCAGCTTGGCTGAAAGTAGCAACAAAGCATGCTGCCTGAGCAGTTGATGAAATCATTGACATTACTTCAAGCAGCCATCTGGCAGAGAATTTTTTAAGATAGACTAGGAGTTGGCTACAAGTAAAATGCATATAGACTTTAAAGCTACCAAATACCAGTCAAATTTGGCAAGATAACATCAAGTACAACTAGGCCACATGCTCTGTACTTTTTGCTTCTCTTTCTGCCCCCTTAATTTTTATTTTTCTTAATCTAGTCAAGTGCTGTCCCATACTTCCACTTTTTCACTGCACCAAACTCTCCCCAAGCCTTTGCAACTCTAGTTTTCTTTCTTCCCATTTCTCCCATTGTACAAGTTAATTCTGTCCACAAGACCCAAATCCTATTTCCATTTAGTTCTGTAAACTATTGAAGTGGTTAGCAGCATCCCAACAACCTACAATTAAAATTCTAACTTCTTTAAGTTAGTATATTTAAATCCTATTTTAATCCTGCTCAGGGACCAGCTCTAAAGATTTTCTACTCTCATCCAATAAAGCCCGAAACATATCAATACTCACCTGCAATGTGCACATGCACAGGGAGGAGCTTAACGCATTCCTTGTAAAATACTGGGTGAAATTGACAAAACCATGAATTCTCTTTCTCTCCAAGAAATAATGTCCTGAGGGAGTTGAAGCAATCATATACACTCAGAAATTTGAAGGTTTAGTTCATACTTTGAGTCACAGCCAAAAAACTCATTCTCGCAATCAAATCTGTCCTAATCCACCAAGCCTATTAACAGCCTTTGACTCCTCCTTAAATCCATTTTGATCTATTTTGACCATCCATGCCTTCTTCTCTAGCTCGATATTCCTTTGTCTTATGCCTCTTGCAAAGCATTGAGATATTTTAATGCATTAAAAAGGTAGATATATAAATACAAGTTGTTAAACAATCCTTCGCCAAATACAAAGCTGCACATTAGCAAGTTAAAATTAGTTTCTTATTTGCGAATAGTATAGAATAGATCCAAATAACTTCCTAGTTTTTCTCATCCTGCCTTTTTTTTAAGCCAGCAGCAAAATCATCAATGCAAGCAGCTAACTTCCAATTAATTCAATGAGTCTTTTAACATTATCCAATTGCCACTTTCAGCCAAGTGTCAGTATTAAATTGTTACCTCCCCAAAAAGCACTCTTAATACATGTAATGCTTCAAAAATATTATTAGTTGACCTTGCGGCATTATGTATTGTGCACCTTACAATAGTCAACTAGCAAATTAAGCAAAGAAAGATGAACTGAACAAACAGGGAATACAGTGCATAGTGAGGAGCAGCACTGAACAAACTGAAAGGTGGGGCAGTATGCAAGAAAAAGGCTGAAGTAAAGATAGCCTTCTGTTACCTGGCAACAACAAAGTCTGGGACTTCAGGCAGAGGCATTCCTGGCCTGAGATTATGACTGCGATGGCAGCTGATGAAATCAGCAACGTTGAACAAAATAGGCTCATTGACAGTAGCCCAAGTATAGTTATCACTTCTCATTTTGAATGGTGATACAAGATAATGTGCTTATAGGATAGGAAATTCTCAATTTAATGGCTTTATAGAAACTACTGAAAAAGTATAGCCATCATTATATGTTTATATCCTTGTACAAAGATGCTGCTGCACAGAAAGCTACGATTTAACCAAATTGTACCTTTGCAGGCATTTAAACTTTAACTATCCAATTCTAACCCATTTCTCTGCCTATCCCTTCCCACTTATTTTTGCCTAGTTTTCCAACATTGTAACAGCAAAAACACTTCAAAAACACTTAAATGAAGTGCTTTTAGGAATTTTGAGTATTTTGAATGGCATTGTATAAACAGTTATTTAGTTATTTCCTAAATCACGTATTTAGGCTATTTCTAGCAAACCATTTAGAACACAGAGCATAGAAAAGCACAGCACAAATAGGCCCTTCAGCCCACAAGTTGTGCTGATCATATCCCTACCTATCAGCACTACCTACAACCCTCAATCCCATTAAATCCCTTGTACTCATCCAGAAGTCTCTTAGAAGACCCCAACGAGTTTGCTCCAACCTCACCGATGGTAGCTGATTCCACTCACCCACCCCCCTCAGTGAGAAACCTACCTAACATTTCCTCCGTACCTACTCGCCAGCACCTTAAATCTGCAACCTCTTGTAGCAACCATTTCAGCCTTGGGAAATAACCTCTAAGAATCTACCCAATCTATACCTCAGCATCTTATAAACCTCTCAGGTAGATTTCATGTTTAAAGTTAATGAAACAAAAATTGTTTTAACTTTCTAATGGTTTTAACTTTGTTAATCTTCAGTTTGCATTTCTTGCTGCCAATACAAATAATCTTTCGCTTAGTGTTTGAAATCCTCATGGTAGTTCTATGAACCAGATTGTCATTACAACTTACTTTCTTAAGATTTGTATTTTGGAAGAAAGACAATCATTTTAAGAACGATCATTTTGAAGAGCTAATTATCAAATCAGGAATAAGCACATTAATTTTCCACTGCAAACTGAGCTGAGTCAAACCATCATAATACAAATTCAACAACAATTAAGAGGACCCATTTCATTTACTGTAGACCATGAATATATAGGATTTGAGATGAATATCGAACTCATTAATCATTTGTGACTCAGTACAAACACTATAATGCCCATCTTGCATTTGGGTGCCAATTAAATAAAATCAGCTCCCTCACTGTTTGGGAAGTATTGGTATTATATCTGATCCACAATAGGTTTTCGCTTAAATCCTACAAAAAACGGTGGTTGCATAAATCAATGAACTTGATGCACATAACTTGAAAATACTTAAATTTTGCCACTTTACTATTTAAGTTGATGAATTCAGTTATTTCTTTCAACAGGATTCATTTTAAATTTTTTCCTACTACTTTTGTGCATATCATCCTAAAATTTTAAGCAACAGTATTTTGAGGTCATCAAATCTAAATGCCAACATTAAAAATCTTAACAGAATGGGCAACAAGAGAGCAAGAAACTGCTGGTTCCAACTTGTAATACAGTGATGTTATGAATGAAAAACTGTGAAACTGCCATTAATTTGACAGGTTTTCACCTTTTTCCTGTCATGGCAGCGGTATAAGAGAGTAACAGCACTTTTATTGACCCAATGGTGATGGACAGATTTGTGCAGAAAGGAAAAGTACAACCAAGTGAACAATGAGAACATTTTCAGGTGAAGTTGATCCTTTTGAGGAGGGATAATTTGAATTAGTTGATCCTTAGTTAATCCATGTCCAAATGCAGCAAGGCTAGACAATATCCAAGCTTGGGCTGACAAGTGGCAAGTAACATTTTTTGACATTCAGCAGCATTACCATCACTGAATCGATGAGAAATTGAACTAGCCACACAAATACTGAGACCACCAAGCTGGTCAAAGATTAAGAATTCTGCGGCGAATAACTCACTTCCTGACTACCATCTGCAAGAGACAAGCCGAGAGTGTATGGAATCTTCTCCACTTGCCTAGATGAGTGCATCTCCAACACAAAGCACATCATCATCCAGGACAATGCAGCATGTTTGATTGCTACCTCTTCCATAAGCATTCAATCTGTTCATCATTAACCTGTGACAGCCACGTATACCATGGCAAAGCAGCTGGCACTGTTGCCTCAACCACAGGACCTGGGTTCAATTCCTAGCTTGGTTAACTGTCTGTGCAAAGTCTGCGTGTTCTCTCCATGTCTGCATAGGTTTCTTTCAAATGCACCAGTTTCCTCCTGCAGTCTGAAAGACATGCTAGTTAGGTGCCCTAGTCTGCTAAATTCTCTGTGTACCCGAACAGAGGTTTTCACAGTAACTTCACTGCAGTATTAATGTAAGCCTACTTGTGGCACTAAAACTTAAAAAGACATACTACAGGACGTCACCAAGGTTCCTCAGTTATCATCGTGGCTATTCAAGACCATTCACAAGGACAAGCCACCTGGAATTCCCCTTCGAGTCACTCACCATCTTGACATGGAAACATATTGCCGTTCCTTCACTATCATTGGGTCAAAATGATAGTGAATCAAAATGATAGTGAATGGAATATACTCACTAACAGCACTGTGGGTATACCTACACCTCAGGAACCACAGCAGTTCAAGAAGGCAGTTCATCACCACCTTCTCAAGGGCAATAAATGCTGGTCAAACCACCAATGCCCCAATCCCATAAATGAGTGATTAAAAAAACTGGCCCATCCTCTGCAGGGACATGATGAACAGATGCGGGAGAGGGGCAAAAAAAATGATGGGGAATCATGGGGACATGATCTAAAAATTAGAACCAGATCTTTCAGAAGTGCTCCCACAGACAAAGGATGCTAACAAATTTGGAGCTCTCTTCTGCAAACAGCAATTTATACTATATCAACTGTTAACATAGAACATTACAGCACAAACAGGCCCTTCGACCTACAAGTTACATCAATCATACCCATATCTACTAGGCCATAGAATAATCTGTAACCCCCAATCCCATTTAACATGACATAGGTAGCCTGGTAGATTGGGCAGATAGATGGCAAATGGAATTTAATCCGGATAAATGCGAGGTGATGCATTTTGGCCAGAATAATGTAGAGGGGAGTTATAGGATAAAAGGTAAAACTATCCGGAGTATAGAGATGCAGAGAGACCTGGGGGTGCAAGTTCACAAGTCTCTGAAGGTGTCAGTACAGGTGGAGAATGTGGTTAAAAAAAGCGTATGGTATGTTAGCCTTCATAGGAAGGGGTATAGAATACAAGAGTAGGAGTCTGATGTTGCAGGTGTATAGAACGTTGGTTAGGCCTCATCTGGAGTACTGCGTCCAGTTCTGGTCGCCGTACTACAGGAAGGATGTAGAGGCCCTGGAGAGAGTGCAGAGGAGATTTACCAGGATGCTGCCTGGTATGGAAGGGCTGTCTTACGAGGAAAGATTGAAAATACTGGGGTTATTTTCCCTTGAAAGACGTCGGCTGAGAGGGGATCTTTTAGAGGTATATAAGATTATGAGGGGTATAGATAGAGTAAATGGTGGTAAGCTTTTTCCACCATTAGAAATGGATAGAACGAGGGGTCACGGGCTCAGGGTGAGGGGGGCTATGTATAAGACGAATATTAGAGGCCAGTTTTTCACACAAAGGGTAGTGGGGGTGTGGAATGCACTGCCGAGTAAGGTGGTGGGAGCAGGCACGCTAGGGTTGTTTAAGGGTCTCTTGGACAGCCACATGAGCGGTCTGCAGATAGAGGGATATAGCAGGACTGTTTGAATATCGGGAGGACCAAATAGTAGTAGACTATCTTTTAGTTTCGTCTCGGGAATGTCTTAGTTTTTTAGCATGTTTAATTAAGTCTTATTTGTTTCCGCAGGCAATTTGGTCCACCTTGTTGACCAACAAGGGGCGTGCATGCGGCATGTCGTGCGAGAGCTGCTCTTGGAGGTTGCTTCAGGAGTTGCCTAGTGCTTCACGTCGTCAGTGTATGCTTAAATTGGACCATCTGATGGGCAACATACAGCTCAGAGACTATCGCTGTTGCTGTGCTGACACATGGATTTGGGCCTGTATCTGCGGGAGTTTGCACGTTCTCCCCGTGGTTGCATGGGTTTCCTCCGGGTGCTCTGGTTTCCTCCCACATCCCAAAAATGTGCTCTTAGGCCGATTGGGTAACAAATTGTCCCTATATTGGTCCCTATATGGGAATCTTCAACAATAGGCATAGCCTAAAGTCAAGGAGATGTCATTAAGACGTTAGGACGGCGGCGTGGGCTCGTTGGGCCGAAGGGCCTGTTTCCTGTGCTGTGTTGCTCTTTGTTATTTAATCCCATATACTCATCCAGAAGTCTTTTAAAAGACCCAGCGAGTTCACCTCCACCACCACCGATGCAATTAGAGATTAATAAATTTGTTTAAAAAAATTGAGGAATACGAGGCAAATGCAGATGGAGTTATGTGGCAGATCAAGCTGAATGGTACAGTTGACTCAAGAGATTAAATAGCTTACTTCTATTCCAATTTAAGGGAACCAAAATCTGCAAAATAGGCAATACAACATATCAGAGGCTTTTAATAGGCAATCATTGCATATCTCATTTAGCTACCAAACATTTTTAAAACCCCGTTCATTTTCTCCATGGATTTGGAGCACATTTGTCTTTTACACATTTGTCTTTTCACAAATGAGTTCAGTCTCTTGCACTGCAGCCTGAAACATACTTGGAATTATTAGAACCCATTTACATTACTCTGTATCTGTCTACACATCAGTCACACTGCAAACCAAATACCTGCATTCCAATAGCTTTACCCACATTATTGTTAACAGACTCCACACGGAGTTCCTACCATTAATAATCAATTTCTGCCTTCATAAATGCAATTAATTTGACTTCCTATTCACTGTGCAACACAAAGTCTTTTGCAAAAATCAAAATACAGGCTAAGTTTTGAACTACCCATGGGAAATCATTAAAGTTAAGATCCCAGAATTCTGAAGCCTGGCTTGCTTTAGAAAATGTTGATAAATTGTACAGTATTAGTGCCAGATTCGTTTCAACCTGCGAGTTTGAACCAGGATTTGAAATGCTCGCTCCATGGAGTGTTCTCAATTTAATAACTGAGCAACACACAAGATTCCAACGATTTGTATTTGGGTTCCTGAAAACTCCTGAAATTCCCCACATTAAAGGTAAACTGAAAAGTGAAGAATAGCTATTTCTGGCAGTTTCCTCATTATTTTCCTCTGACAAACTTATTTTAAAACCACTTCATTTTTTGAGGGGAAAAAAATCCACTCCATCAAGGATACAACTGAGTTCAAAGATTGTAGCCGAGAGCTTTGTATTTCAAAAGAATGAACATGCTGTCATATCTTAAAGCACAAGATTAATTAACATCTGTCTCTGAAATCATACATCTGAAAAAGTTTTTTTAAAAACTGGAAAAAACTGCTACTCGCCCTAACATAAGCAGAGGTTACAAACCTATAGCCAAAATGCAGTGCAATATTCTTTTAACTTGCACCACAAAAATCTGTTTCTTAATTTCTGCTCAACTTGTTCCAAGTTTTTCAAAAACTTCGACTAGTCTTCCACTGTCAAGAATTATTTTCAAAATGAGGAGAAAAATGCTTTGTGTAGAACAGTACAATACCCAGCTCAACCACCTAAACTGAGTTGACTTATCAAGCACAAAGATCAAAAACTTGCAGAAAAACCAATGTACTTCAATGTTATACAATAGGGCTCCAGTGTGAAATTTAATTTTGCACTACAAATTGTCCCTGCCACCAATATTTTAGATCATGTTGTCCAACAAAAAAATTACTGACAACCCAAATTTGAAACTAAGTACTTTAATTATGCTGCTAGGTTTCTACACTTCAAATATATATGACCGATGCCCATCATCATACTTTAGTTTTCATTATTGGAAAAGCTACAAACCATTATTCCCCATAAAAATCCAAATGAGAAAACTGCATGCCACGATGATTTCAAATTTCTTCAATCTTCCATACAAAGTCACAAAGAGTCATACTACAATGTCTCAACTTAAGATTAGCTGAAACTCCAATTTTAAAATGCTGCAATTGAAACTCTACTTATAAACTACTGATGTCCAAAGCAATAAACTAAGTTTTAGCACAGAGCCACTATATATAATTTTCTTGGTGGATATAGTTTCTCCTTTGTCTTAGAAGTGGTAGCAGTGACAGAGACGATACAGAGCAAAGGAATAAGCAGATATAATTAAACTCCTGAAACAAAATTTATATTCCACAAAGGGTTTGACTAGTGCAAAATAGTTGAGATGCACGTGATGTTACTTGCGCCATATGAAAGTAGCTGGTAATTTTCCAAAACTTTCAGTTGTAGCTTCAGAGGTTTTTTCAATATGCTTGCAGGTGACAATCAAATTAACACAAAATACAATTTACAGCTTTCCAAATAGAAAATAAAGTTTCAGTAAAAAAAAGTTAACGACTAGAACGTGTTACAAAATGGAGGAAGAATTCAAGGAAAGCCATGTATGAGAAAACAAACCAGAATTTAGCAAAAGCATTACATTAGTGAACAGTTGTTGAACATGCACGAATGCACATTAATGTTGCAAGACTATGTTTAAAAAATTAAAATTTACATATTTATTAATCAGTGACACTGCTTAATCCATGCCAGTCTACAGCCAGAATGTGATGATATCCAGATTTGGATTGACATATACAAGTAAAATTTACATCAAGTAATACCCAGCATTCCCTTTAAGCCGTGATGGAGTGGGGCCATGCAGGGATCAAAATGTCCCAGCACAAGCAATGTTCCCTTTGTATATACACGTTAATCTTAAAGGGACCACATAGCACAACAATCTAGCTACACACAACAAACAGAAGTCTGTGGGAACAATGACCATAACAATTTCAAACAAAACAAGCTCAAGAAATTCCCCCTCGATTTTTGTTTTTAAATGAACTCTTAGGGAATGATGTTACAAATATGATTAGCATTTCTCATCTATTGCTAAGTTGCCAAAATGTTTGCATGTCATCTTCTTGAAATATTGCAATTACGTATTGAGGGTACTCTTAGAACAGTGGGGTAGGGAATTCCAAGATTTTGACTCAGCAACAAAGAAATGGTGATACACAAAGTCAGACTGGTGTGTGAAATGTGGAAGGGAACTTTGCGACATTTTTGCTCCAATGGACCCTATTTTTCCTTGAAGATTGCAGAGGTACTACTGAAGAAGTATTGGTGAATTGCTGCACTGTCATCTAGATAGTGCACATTGCAGCAAGAGATTAAGATGGTGTACGAGTTGTCAAACTGGCTGCTTTGCCTTCACAATGGTGTTATCCAATAAAATCCAACAGAGGGTGTTTTGAGATATCAGGACAAAGAGATACATTTTAAAAAAGAGAGGGATAGTGAGGCAGAGAGGCTTAGCAAAGGAATTCTAGAATTCAGAGTCAAGGTAACTAAAACAACAACCAGTAGAATGATTAAAATCAAAGACATTTAAAACATCAGAACTGGAGGAAGACAGATCACAAAGGCTGTGGAGGGATTTGAAAACAAGGGTGAGAATTTTTAAATTAAGCAGAATCAGGAGTTTATGTCATTAAGCACAAAGGTGACAAATAAGTGGAACTTGGTGCGAGTTAGATTATGAGATAATCTAGAGTTTAACTACCCATTAGGAATGGTCTTTTTAGGTAGCTTCAATAATGGCTTGCTAAATGCAGTTCAGAGTAACCACAAAAGGTTTGATTCATGCTCCAGCTGAAATACACTTGCCTCCCAACAGTGGAAGACAATGACAATCATTGGCAAAACCTGTCAAGAGAAACAGCCAAGAGTCAAGAATCTGCCTTTGTGCTGAGCACACCTGAAAAAGACAATCACAATAATACTCAAGAAGCTTGGACCACAAACGAGACTGTAATTCAGTTGATTAATATTCAAACCATTGGACTCACTATCCATCTTTCACTAATGCACTGTGGCTACACTGGGTATGATTTATGGAAGGCACTGTCGTACTCACCAAGCATCTTCCTCCTCTAACATCAATTGCCAAGAGGAGCAACATTGTTTTGGGAACAACACCAGCTCTGACATTAGTACCCTGTTTATACAGAGCCAACATCATCCAGAATTGGATATTTGTTGCCATTCATTGACCCTGGACCAACTGCATACTGTGGGAGAACCATCATTCCACAGATTGCAGCAGTTTAAGTGGTAGCCTTCTACCACTTTTTCCAGAGAAACTGTAGTTTTCAAAGTGCCATTACTAAAAATACCATCCCTAACACTTGGGTGTTACTAAGCCACTGAAAAATATGGTGCAGAGGGCACGAACAAAGTCAGAGAAATGCAAAAATGTTAGAACATAGAACATTACAGCGCAGAACAGGCCCTTCGGCCTTCAATGTTGCGCTGACCAATTATGAAAAAAGCAATGACCCTCCAAACTAAACCATTCCCTTCTCTTCCATAAATTTATCAACTAACCTCTTAAACGCCACCAAACTTGGCGCATCTACAACTGCCTCAGGCAGGGCATTCCACTCCCTAACCACCCTCTGGGTAAAAGGTTAGATATTACATTAACACATGGCAATATAGAATTGACTCTTCACAATATTTATGAGGGCCTTCACAGCATAATCCAAGAGATTACATTCTTTCATTAAATAGAAATATCAATGCCACATATGGGCACAGCACAGCAGAAGCTATAATTATATATCTTCCCTTCACATTCCCTAGAGCTGGGTTACCTAAATGAAATAAACCAAAAATGTTTAAAATCTTTTAATATAAAAATGGTTCTGTCACTTTGTGAAAGCATTTAGTAATTTAAGAGTTATCTGCATCTCATGAAAATGTCTTAAAAAGGGTGTGACTGAGAATCCCAAAGCCTGAGGGTTAAGACAGTAAAATATAAGTTGCTATCACCTCTAATGTTTACTACAAGCACAACTCAACCACTTTATTCTCATTTGCCCAATTCCACTGTATGTGAAATATATTTTTAAATAAAGAAACAAACCGGTCACATTAGTGTCACACCTCATCAACAAGTTCATTCCATTGAACTATACATAGAAATTCCATTTCCAAAAATCATGGCCAAGCAACCATATCATGCAATTAAATGACTCGAGACTAAACAGACCCATTCCCATTCTGAAAATATTCCTCCGGGTATTACATTACCGCTAACAGATAGGCATAGGACGAGTTGAACAATGTTTTTACTATGGCACATAGAGATCCACGTGTGATTTCAAAGCATACCTCATCATTTAACACATTCATTTTTGGTTAATTTGAAAAGGAAGTTTTTTTCTTCAACTGTTAACTTGACAGCCAATAACTTCCTCATGTTACTTGACTATTTGTCCTCGTCTATTAGTGCATCTTTCAAGTGACAATCAGCGATTGAATTAAATTGCTACCCCATGTTTCACTTTAGATGTTGGTCATTTAGAACCATAATATGCACCTCAATGTAATTTGTCAAATAAATAAAAATTATTAGATACTTTAAAGTTTCAGTGCCACACAAAAATAATGAACAATTTTCCATCTGGCATCACCATTCAATTATATTGAAAGGCAGCAGCAACATCAAAAAAAACCAAAATATGGAGCTGTAATTATTCCATTTCATTAGCAGAAACCAAGTAGATGGAAGGTAGTTTGTGTGGAGCAATTGAAATATATTGAAAAGAGAAACAAAACCAATTGTGAAAAGCAGGAGAAAATGCTTTCATCCCTTGCACAAAAATGGAATGGATTATCCTGAGCTATGTAGAAAACGTAGCTCTTAATCTCAAACCTTATTCTAAAACCAATTTCCAGCTCCAATCTCGAAAATGCTTACAAAACTATGTTATGCCTTAAATATGGTGAAGAGAAATGTTCCTTCTTTCATCACAAGGTGAATAGAACAAACAGATGGAAAACATCGTTGATTAATCATCAGTATCTGGAATCCAATTATGGAGCACTTAAGTTTTAATAAAAACTGGGCAAATCAAATATTGCAATTATTAGTATAGTCAAAGAATTCATGGAATCCATATAAAATAATGTCCTAAAAATGTTCTTTTATAGATCTAATAATGTGCAATGAGAAAGAGAGTTAATTTACTCGTAGGAGCCTCTAAGAAATAGTGATCATAAGATAAAAATCAAGTTTGAGTACGACCTAGTTAAATCTAAAACTCAAGTCTTAATTCTGGACAAACCAAACTATCTGAGCACAGTAGTAAGTTGGCAAAATTACATCAAATTCAATTTGCAACAAATATACACTGCTTAAAAATTAAAGCCACACAAGAAAGTGGTCTTGTATTCACTGGGGAATAGAAGAATGAGATGATCTTAATGAAATACAAGATTCCAAAGGGTCTTGATAGGGTAATTTAGGACATTTCCCTCCTGAAGGAATCTAGAGCTACAAAACAGTTTATAAGTAAGATGCCTTCCATTTAAGACAATGATAGCAAAAAATTTCTTCTGAGCGTTGTTAATCTTTGCAACTCACTTCCCCAGAGAGTAATAAAGGTCAGTCACTGAATATATTCAAGGCTGAATTAGACAGATTTTTAACAAGAGAGTCAAAAGTTATGGGAGGGGAGGGAGGTGGAACTGGCAGGAAAATGAACGAAATATCAGAACAGTCATACAAAACGTATGAATTAAGAGCTGTGGGCCATCTGACCCCTCAAGGCTGCTCAGATGATCTTACTGAATGGCAGGGCAGTGACAAGCGATAAAATCGTCCATTCTTACTCTTACTTCTGATGTTATGTCCAGATATGACTCTCAAAAGAAATTAAGATATTAGATTAAACAGAACAGCTGATAATGTTTCAAGGGCAGCAAATCAGAGGATTGAGAAGATTTAAGAATCCAGAGATGAATAAGTGATTGATAATGAACTAGAAAAGAGGGAATGAAAGTAAACTAAGGGATATAAAAACAGATCACAAAATCTGTGGTCTGCTATTCACTGGGGAGACCATGTTCTTTCAGAGTACTTCCATTCAGTCAACAAGCTTGTGGTCGCTTGTTATTTTAAATTCCCATCATGTTCCTAGGCTGAATTCTTTTTAGAATTGTTCAGCCTTTTCGAATATTACAAGGTCAAGAAATAGTTCCACACCTTTTGACTGACAGTTTAGCACCTTCTGGACTCAATACTGACCTCCATCTGTATTTTGTTTCCCCTTTAATAGGTTTTGCTTTTAGATGGCAGTTGCTCATTATTCTGTTATTCTCTGGAGAGATAGTGGCATAGTGGTAACGTCATTGGACTAATAATCCATAGGCCCAGGCTAAGGCTCTGGTAAATCTTACCACAACAGCTTGTGGAATTTAAATTTATTAATTAAACCTGGAATTAAAAGTGTAAGGTTTACTGAAACCGCTGATGGTTGTCATAAGAATCCACCCAGTTCACTAATGCCCTTGAGAAGGAGATCTACCATCCTTATGTGGTCAACATGGTTCATTCTTAAATGGATTAGCAAGCCCATTCAGTTGATTCAAACTGCGACAAACTGCAAAAAAAAAAATTAAACCAGATGGACTACCTGGCATTGACTTGGGGGACAGTAACAACAATAGCATGCCAAGCTGAGGAGATGAAATGCCAGGTGGATGATCCATCTCTGCCTGCTTCTGATTACCCCAACATTACAGATGCCAGCCTTCAGCCATTTTGATTCATTCCACACAATAAACAACTGACTGCATTGGATAATCAAAAAAATCAATAACCCTGACAACATTCCAACAATAGAACCGACTTATGCATCAGAATTAGTCATAACACTGGCAGCTAACTGAAAAGTTATCTAAGCTTGGCCTACAGGACAAATCCAACTGACCAATAGCTGCCCCGTTAGTATACTCTTGAGCAAAGTGATGGAAAGCATCAGTGCTATCACATGGTATTCAGTAATAATCTGCTCACTGTCATTCAGTTTGGATTTAGCCAAGGTTACTCAGCTCCTGACCTCATTTGTAGCCTTGGTCAAAACATAGATAAAAAGAGCTAAGCTCCAGAAATGAGGAGAGAATAACTGACCTTGGCATCAAGGAACTCCAGCAAATCTGAAGTGAACTGGTATTGCAGAAAATTTTCCAATGATTGAAGTCATACCTAGCATTAAGCAAGATGGTTGTCGGAGGTCAAACATCTCAGTCTCTGGACATCACTGCACAAGTTCCTCATGGTTGTGTCCTAGGCCCAATTATCTTCAATTGTTTCATCAGTGACCTTCTTTTCATAAGGTGGTTAGAAGTGGGGATGTTTGCACTATGTTTGCCACCATCTGTGATGGCTCAGATACCAAAGCAGCTCACATCCAATTGTAGCAAGCCTTGGACAAGATGCAGGCTTGAGATAAGTGGAAAGTAAAATTCACTCCACAAGTAACAGATAATGACCATCCTCAACAAGGAACAATCTTACCATTTCCTCCTGGCATTATCATCACTGAATCCTCATTATTAACATCCTGAGGTTTAACCAGGACCAAAAGCTGAACTGGACAAGCCATATAAATACAGCAGCTAGAAGAGTTCGTTGGAAACTGGAAATTCTGTGGAGAGGGACTCACCACCTGATTCTCCACAGCCTGTTTACCATCTACAAGGCAGAAGTCAGGAAGGAGCGTGAGGGAATAGTCACCACTTGCCTAAATGACTGAAGCTCCAGCAACAGGCCATTGATGCAGTGGCAGCAGTACGTCCCATGTACAAGATGTGCTGCAGCAATTCACTCAAGATCCTTCAACAGCATCTTTTAAACCTGTAACCTCCAAGGCCTAGAACAACAAGTGCAACAGATGCATAGGAATTGTATCACCTGTCGAGTTCCCCTCCAAGCCATGCACCATTCTGACTTGAACTATTTCGGTGTTGTTTCTCATCACTGGGTCAAAACCCGGGAAATCTCTTCCTAACATAGCACAATGGATGCTTCTCCAGATTGACTGCAGCATTTAAAGGTAGCATGGCATGTCACCACCTTCTCAAAGGCAATTAGTTGAGAAATAAATGTTGGCCTAGCCTGCTACACCCACATCCTATAAACAAATATTTAAAAAAATCCTACTTCTGGACACATTTATCTTTTATTTAAAATAACTTGGCCCATTAACACTCTTTGGCTTTGCACCACTAAGACTGGTCATTTAATTTCTCCTGCTTTTACATTTTTCCTTTTGCTCTTTCACATCCTCACCCCCATTTCACTTGTTTAAAACCCATCTCATTTTGAACTTCTCACTAATGATGAAAGGCTATAGGCCTAAAGCATCATTTTTCCCCCTCTCTCCATAGATACTGTCTGACTTGCTAAGTTTTGCAGCATTTTCTGTTTTTACATCGGATTAGCAATGCCTACCGTATCTTTCTGTAAATGCTTCTACAGGTATCTAAAAAGGAATGTGATTAGCAAATTTAAGAACAGGTCCATCACGAAGAGGTAAAATCATAATGGGAACAAGAGAACGGTAGAAGTCTTCAACAATTATTGTATATTGGTCTCCATGTAGAAGATAAAAACATTCCAGAAAGTGGCAATCTAAGAGTCTAACCAAAATGTGGAACTCAAGAGGTAATGTCGGCATTCACGAAAGAGAGGGGCTTCTTGACTGGTCCTGTCTCTGAGGGAGCTGTAGATCAGTTGAGGGAAATATCCATACCGAGGGAGGAAGTGTTAGAGCTTCTAGGTAGCATTAAAATTGATAAATCTCCGGGGCTTGATGGCATTTATCCCAGGTTGCTTAGGGAAGCATGAGGTGAAATTGCTGGGCCTCTGATGTAAATCTTTGTCTCTTCTTTGGACACAGGTGAGGTCTCACGACTGGAGAATAGCTAATGTTGAACCATTGTTTAAAATGGGTAGTAGGGATAACCCTAGAAATTATAGTCCAGTGAGTTTGATGTCAGTGGTAGGGAAGTTGTTGGAGGGGAATCTTAGACAGGATGTACAGGCACTTAGTGTTGCAATCTGATTAAGGATACGCAGCATGGTTTTGTTAAAGAGAGGTTGTGCCTTACGAATCTAGTAGAATTTTTGAAAAGGTGATGAAAACGGTTGACAAAGGGCGAGTCGTTGACGTCGTCTATAAATGGATTTCAGCAAGGCGTTTGACAAAGTCCGTATGGGAGGTTAGTTGAAAAGGTCAAGGCTAATGGGATACAAGGACAGGTAGTTAGACGGATAAGTAACTGGCTTGGTAATCGGAGACAGTAATACTGGAAGGGTGTTTTTCTAGGTGCACAGATCTCTGAAGGTGGCAGAGCAGGTGGAGAAGGTTGTGAAGAAAGCATATGATATGCTAGCCTTTATAGGAAGGCGTATAGAGTACAAGAGCTGGCCTTTAATGTTGCAGTTGTATATAGCGTTCGTTAGACCTCATTTGGAATACTGTGTCCAGTTCTGGTCGCCTTACTACCAGAAGGACGTGGAGACTCTGGTGAGCGCGCAGAGGAGGTTTACCAGGATGCTGCCTGGTACGGAAGGTCTGAGTTACAAGAGGTTAGGCAAATTGGGGCTGTCTTCCTTCGAAAGACGTAGACATAGAGGACATCTAATAAAGGTGTACAAGATTATGAGGGGTATAGATAGAGTAAACAGTGTTAAGCTTTTTCCGAAGATGGACTCAAATAGCATGAGGGGTCACAGGCTTAGAGTGAGGGGGGTAAGTATAATTTGGATGTGAGAGGGAGTTTTTTCACAGAGGGTGGTGGGGATATGGAATACACTGCCAAGTAAAGTGGTGGAGGCAGGCACTCTGGAGCTATTTAAGACATACTTAGATGGGCACATGAACAGAATGGAAATGGAGGGATATAGAAAACTGATTTAAAATAGGGATCATGAGCTGTGGGAATTCCCTGGGAAGTGTATAAAATGTCGACGATATTGATGTATTTGTTTTATCCTACAGGTACTTTGGTCCGCCTTGTTTAACAAGGGGCATACATGCGATGGATCGAGAGAGGACTGCTCTTGGATTTTTTTGAGAGTATCCTTATGCTTCACATTATTACTGTACACTTGACCTGGACCATTTGATGGGCAACATGACAGCTCAGTGACTATTGCTGTGCTGTGCAGATACATGGATTTGGGCCTGTGTCTGTGGGAGTTTGCGCATTCTCCCTGTGCTTGCGTGGGTTTTCTCTGGGTGCTCCAGTTTCCTCCCACATTCCAAAGATGTGCCCTTAGGCTGATTGGCAGAACAGATTCTCCTTAAATTGTCTCAAATATGGTTTCAATGCATAGATCTATAAACATAGACAGAGATCACGGATAGAAGTGGGAACATCAAGGTGGCGGCACAGGCTCGTTGGGCCGAAGGGCCTGCATCCCGTGCTGTTTTGTTCTTTATGTTCATAATGTAGTCCATTATATCATCCTACGCAAATGCATCACCTCACATTTAACCAGACAGAATTCCATTTGCCATTAATCAGCCCATTTATATCTTCCTGTAATCTCAGACCATCCTCCTTACTACTTGCCACCCTACCAATTTTCATATCATCTGCAAACTTACAGAACCCTGATACATTTGTCTAAATCAGTTATATAAACCACAAACAGCAAAGGCCCCACAGCTGGTCCCTTAGGGATCCAATGGATATAGTCTTCCAGTCCAAAAAACTCCCCTCAAAGATCTCCCATTGCTTCCTGTAACTCAGCCAATTCTGGATCCAACTTAACAAACTTCCTTGGGTCCCAAGAGCCAATCTCCCACGTGGGTCCTTACCAATAGTCTGCATTCTAGTGTTTAAAAGAGCAACTGCAAGCAAAAGAGATGAATGGATTTTGATATTTTGGAACGCCATAAGTTCGAGAAGTTTCTGCTCTTTGGAAAATAGCAACATAATCTCACAAACACAAGCTGGGAAGAGAAAAACGAAACTACAGGACAGTTAGTCTTAGGCAAAATACTGGAATCTATCACTGGAGATAGGATAACAGGGCACTTAGAAAATCACATGATTGATAAAGCAGTGTCAACATGGATCTATGAAACAAACCAGGTTCAGTAAATTGGTTAGATTTTCCTTGAAGGTATAACTAATAGGATGAATAACAAAACCAATTTAAAAGCATTCAACAAGAATGAAGAAAATTACCACTCATGAGATTAGGAGTAACATATTAGCATGGATTGGCAAGATATCCTGGTAACTATAGACTGGTGAGCCTTATTTCCATTGTGGGCAAAACTTTGGAAAGGATTATAAGAGATAGGATTTATTATCTAGAAAGGAATAATTTGATTAGGGATAGGCAACACGGTTTTGTGAAGGGTAGGTCATGCCTCACAAACTTACCAAGTTCTTTGAGAAGGTGGTCAAAGAAGTGAATGAGGGTAAAGTTGTTGATGTGGCTTACATGGATTTCAGTAAAACGTTTGATAAGGCTCCCCATGCTAAGCTATTGCAGAAGATACAGAAGCATGGGACTGATGGTGATTTAGCAGTTTGGATCAGAAATTGGCTGACTGCAAGAACACAGAGGGAAGCAACTAATGGGAAATGTTCATCCTGGAGTTCAGTTACTAGTGGTGTACAACAAGGATCTGTTTTGGGTCTATTATTTTTATAAAGGACCTGGATGAGGCCGTAAAAGGATGGGTTAGTAAATTTGCAGATGACACTAAAATTGGTGGAGTTGTGGACAGTGGAGAAGGATGTTGTAGGGACACAGATAAGCTGCAAAGCTGGGCTGAGAGGTGGCAAATGGCATTTAATACAGAGAAGTATGAAGTGAATCATACAGAGTACTGGGCTAATGGTAAGATACTTGGTGGTTGAGCAGAGAGATCTCGGTATCCATGTGTATAGATCCAGACTGATAGGACTGTTAAGGTGGCGTATGGTGTGTTAGTTTTTATTGGTAGAGGGATTGAGTTTAGGAGCCATGAAATCATGTTGCAGCTGTACAAGCCTCTGATATGGCCACACTTGGGAGTACTGAGTACAGTTCTGGTCACCACAATATAGAAAGGATGTGGAAGCATTGGAAAGGGTGCAGAGGAGATTTACCAGAATGTTGTCTAATATGACGGGGAAGTCTCAAAGACTGAGGGACTTGAGGTTGTTTTCATTAGAGAGAAGGTTAAGAGGCAATTTAATAGAGGCATGTAAGATGATCAGAGGATTAGACAACGTGGACACTGTGAACCTTTTTCCTCAGATGGAGATGGCTAGCATGAGGGGTGATAGATATAGGACAGATGTCAGAGATGGGTTCTTTACTCAGTAGTAAGAGCATGGAATGCCCTGCCTGCAATAGTAGTGGATTCGCCAACATTAAGGGCATTTAAATGGTCACTGGATAAACATATGGATGATATTGGAATACTATAAGTTAGATGGGTTTTAGATGGTTTCATCGGTTGGTGAAACAATCAAAAGCTGAAGAGACTATACTGCACTGTAATGATCAATGTTAGATGAAGTGCTGCTTCTCAAACTTGCACTGATCTTCAATGGAAGAGTGCAGCAGACCATGGGCAGAAAAGGCCTCAATTAAAATTCAGAGTAATGCTTGTGGACTTAATGGAGGTTACCCAGTTTGCGCTTGGTCTTTCTCAATGGGGAGGAATTCACATGAACACCAAATGGACAGCAAGTGGCACAGTGTTCAGCACTACTGCCTCTCAGCACCAGAGTCTGAGACATTTTGGGTCTTGGATGACAAGTTTGCATATTCTCCCAGTTTCTGCACAGGTTTCTTCTGTGCTGCTTTGGTTTCCTCCCATAGTTCAAAGTTGAGCAGGTTAGGGAGAATGATCCCTTTGCATTGTAGAATGGGTAGGTTAGGGGGATCAGCCATGGTAAACGTGGAGTTATGGAGATAGGGTGGTGGAAAGCGTGCGGGTAAAGTTTTCAGTACAGACTTTATGGGCCTAATGGCCTCTTTCTGCACTGTAGGGATTTGGTAATTCTAAGTACAGTTTAGTAAGCTCAAAGAAGTACAAGTACGTTGCAGTTTCACTTTGATGGAGTGCATGGAGCCTTGGACAATGGAGTGAAAGGGCAGATGTTGCAGTACCTGATCTTAGAATTCAGCATCCTAGAGCCTTCTGGACTCAGTAATGAGTGCAACAACTTCAGATCAGGACTTCAGGAGGGGCAATTTAGCATAGCCAATGAATCTAATCTGCATATCTTTGGAGTGTGGAAGGAAACCAGAGCACCCAGAGAAAACCTAAGCAACTGCAGGGATAATATGCAAACTCCCTACAACCACCCAAAACTGAAATCAAAACCAGACCCCTGGCACTGAGAGGTAGCAGTGCGAACCACTGTGCTGCCCCAGTTTTAAACAGACAACAGCTGGACCCGCTGGTATTTTATGTGGTGCTGCCAAATGTGGCACTGGATGGCTAAACCATTTGTTCGCCAAGTCTTTTGGACTCAAGAGCAGAGATGAGAGTCACAGCAGAGACTGAGTTTTTTTTTAAAATAGGGACTAGGATATTGAAAGTTGACAAGGATTCAATTGAGTAAATTTGCAAAGCTGCAGAAATGTTGCAGCAAATGAAGGGCCAAAGCTAATTATCTGTTTGGGGATTGATACACAGGAGAGAAGGAAAGAAGTTTTAATCATTTGTACAGAGCCTTGGTAATGTACACCATTTTGGCTCCTTACAACATAATGCAGGAAATAGACAATTTGGCTCCTCAAGCCTGCTCCACAATTCAATACGAGCATGGGTGGATTTTCCTCTGAACCCCACTTTTCCACCTACTTTATATTCTTTGATTTAGGCAGATTAAAAAATCTCTCGGTTTTGAACGTACTCCATAACAAAGAATCCACAGCTCTCTGATGTAGAGAATTCCAAATAATCACAACCCTCTGAATAAAGAAACTCTCTCAATTGTAAATGAATGACACCTTATCCTTGGACTATGCTTCTTGTTCTAGATTCCCCAGCCAGGGAAAATCACCTCTCAATGTCTAATCTGCATATTCCTTCAGGAGGATATACTTGTCTCAGATAAAGATTAACTAAACATGGTTAAAGGAAGGGGAGCAGTGGCAACTGAACATTCCTGGGTATAAGTGTTTCAGGCATGACAGAGGAAGGTCCAGAAGAGGTGGGGGAGTGGCGTTGTTAGTTAAGGAGAGCATCACGGCAGTGCAGAGGGAGTACAATACAGAGGACTTAGGAGTGGAGTTGCTGTGGGTGGAGTTGAGGAATAGAAAGGGGGCAATTACTATGCTAGGGGTGTATTATAGGCCACCCAACAGCCCACGGGCAGTTGAAGAAGGCATATGTAAAGACATTTTGGATAGGTGCAGAAAGAAGAGTCGTTATAGTGGGAGATTTTAATACCCCTAAGGTGGATTGGAAAGTACCTAGAGCTGGGGGTTTGGATGGGCAGGAATTTGTAAAATGTGTACTGGAAGGATCGTTGGAGCAGTATGTAGCTAGCCCAACTAGAGAAGGGGCTATATTGGATTTAGTTCTGAGTAATGAGCCAGGGCAGGTGGTTGATGTTGTAGTAGGGGAACATGTGGCTAACAGTGACCACAATTCTGTCTACTTTAGGATTCAGATGGAAAAGGATGCTTGTTGCCCTAGGGGCAGGATGCTGAATTGGGGGAAGGCTAACTACAGTCGAATTAGGCAGGAACTTAGGGAAACTAATTGGGAACGGCTGTTTGAAGGTAAGTCCACGCTAGGCATGTGGGGCTCTTTCAAGGGAATACTGAAAATGTTGCAAGTATGTGCCAGCCAAGAGGAAAGATGGGATTAGAGAGCCGTGGATTACTAGGGATATTGAGGACTTGGTTAGGAAGAAAAGAGAAGCGTATGATAGGTCGAACCAGCTGGGAACCGAAATAGCATTGAAGGAATAGAGAGAGTGTAGGAGGGAGCTCAAACAGGGAGTTAGAAGGGCAAAAAGGGGGCATGAAATGATTTTGGCAGATAGGATTAAGGAAAACCCAAAGGCTTTTTACTCCTATGTTAGGAATAAAAGGGTGGTTAGAGGAAAAAAAAAAAAAATCGGACCTCTTAGGGACAGAGGAGGGGAACTGTGCTTAGAGCCCAAGGGAATGGCGGAGATCCTGAATGAATACTTTGCATTGGTATTTACGAAGGAGAGGGGCTTGTTGACAGCTCCTGTCTCTGAAGGAGCTGTGGACCAGTTGAGAGAAATATCCATACCAAGGGAGGAAGTGTTAGAGCTTCTAGGTAGCATTAAAACTGATAAATCTCCAGGGCCTGATGGCACTTATCCCAGACTGTTTAGAGGTATGAGGTGAAATTGCTTGGCCTCTGATGCAAATCTTTGTCTCTTCCTTGCACACAGGCGAGGTCCCAGAGGACTGGAGAATAGCTAATGTTGTACCGTTGTTTAAAAAGGGTAGTAGGGATAACCCCGGAAATTATAGGCCAGTGAGTTTGACGTCAGTGGTAGGGAAGCTGTTGGAGGGGATTCTTAGAGACAGGATGTATAGGCACTTAGAGCGTTGCAATCTGATTAGGGATATGCAGCATTGATTTGTTAAGGGGAGGTCGTGCCTTACAAATCTGGTAGAATGTTTTGAGGAAGTGACGAAAACAGTGGACGAAGGGCGAGCTGTTGATGTTGTCTATATGGATTTTAGTAAGGCGTTTGACAAAGTCCCTCATGGGAGGTTAGTCGAGAAGGTCAAGGCAAATGGAATACAAGGACAAGTAGCTAGATGGATAAGTAACTGGCTTGGTAATAGGAGACAGACAGTAATAGTGGAAGGGTGTTTTTCTTGCTGGAGGTCAGTCACTAGTGGTGTGCCACAGGGCTCGGTACTGGGACCTCTTCTATTTGTAATATATATAAATGACTTGGAAGAGGGAGTAAGTGGAGTGATCAGCAAGTTTGCAGACGATACAAAGATGGCTGGACTTGCGGATAGTGAGGAGCATTGTTAGGCGATGCAGCAGGACATTGATAGGCTGGTAGCTTGGGCAGATAGATGGCAGATGGAATTCAATCCTGATAAATGTGAGGTGATGCATTTTGGGAGAAAGAATGTAGCGGGGAGGTATATGATAAAGGGTAGACCTATTAAGAGTATAGAAACGCAGAGGGACCTGGGGGTGCAGGTGCACAAGTCTCTGAAGGTGGCAGAGCAAGTGGAGAAGGTTGGGAAGAAAGCATATGGTATGCTAGCCTTTATAGGAAGGGGTATAGAGTACAAGAACTGGCCTTTAATGTTGCAGTTGTATAAAACGTTGGTTAGACCTCATTTGGAATACTGCGTCCAGTTCTGGACGCCTTACTACCGGAAGGACGTGGAGACTCTGGAGAGAGTGCAGAGGAGGTTTACCAGGATGCTGCCTGGTATGGAAGGTCTGAGTTACGAGGAGAGGATAGGCAAATTGGGACTGTTTTCCTTAGAAAGACGTAGACTTAGAGGAGATCTAATAGAGGTGTACAAGATTATGAGGGGTATAGATAGAGTAAACAAGGTTAAGCTTTTTCCTAGGATGGACTCGAATAGCACGAGGGGTCACGGGCTTAGGGTGAGGGGGATAAGGTATAATTTGGATGCTAGAGGGAGTTTTTTCACACAGAGGGTGGTGGGGGTATGGAATGCGCTGCCAAGTAAAGTGGTGGATGCAGACACTCTGGAGCTATTTAAGAAATACTTAGATAGAACATAGAACATAACAGCACAGAACAGGCCCTTCGGCCTTCAATGTTGCGCCGACCAATATAAAAAGCAATGCCCCTCCAAACTAAACCATTCCCTTCTCTTCCATATACTTATCAACTAACCTCAAACACCACCAAACTTGGCACATCTACAACTGCTGCAGGCAGGGCATTCCACTCCCGAACCACCCTTTGGGTAAAGAACCTACCTCTGATATCCGTCCTATAACTATCACAAATGATGGGCGCATGAACAGAATGGGAATGGAGGGGTATAGAAAACTGATTTAAAATAGGGATCATGAGCCTTGGGAGTCCCTGGGAAGTGTGTAAATAGACGATGATATTGATGTACTTGTTTTTATCCTACAAGTGTTTTGGTCCACCTTGTTGTCTAACAAGGGGCATACACGCGATGGGTCATGAGAGGACTGCTCTTGGATTTTTTTGACAGTATCCTTATGCTTCACATTATTACTGTATGCTTGACCTGGACCATCTGATGGGCAACACAACAGCTCAGTGACTATTGCTGTGCTGTGCAGATACATGGATTTGGGCCTGTGTCTGTGGGAGTTTGCACATTCTCCATGTGCTTGCATAGGTTTTCTCCGGGATCTCCGGTTTCCTCCCACTTCCCAAAGATGTCCTCTTAGGCTAACTGGCAAAACAAATTCTCCCTAAATTGTCTCAAATTTGGTTTTTAATCCATAGATCTATAAACATAGACAGGGATCGCGGGTAGAGGTGGGAACATCGGGGTGGCGGCGCGGGCTCGTTGGGCCGAAGGGCCTGTTTCCCGTGCTGTTTTGTTCTTTGTTAGACTGATTCCTCAGATCAAAGGAATACCTCATGTGGAAAGATTGAATAGATCAGGCCAATGGAAGAATTTGAGAGTGAAAGGTAAACACACTGAAACATTAAATTCATAGCAGCCTGGAGGCAGATGCTGGGAATTTGATTCCCCTCGCTGTGGAGTCTAGAACTTGAAATCACAGTCTCAAAATATAGGCCACTTTAGCTTGAGATTAAGAGACATTTTTTCACTCGAAACGTTGTAGATCTTGGAATTCTTCACCCCAGCAGGTTTGAGACATCAATTGGACTGTTCCCATTTCTTATTCTGATGGATCTGGGAACGTGTCATTCCATTTAGAATTTACATTAATCAATTGTAAATTACAACTGATTAATACAAGCTTAATCAGTAAATTCCTATTTTTACTCCACAGAACTCAATTTTTCAGAACAATTCGTTCTGGATTCTTCAATTCAATTTTTCAGTCTCTTGCTGACAGCAGGTATAGATACAGAGCCAAAAGATTTCCTGTGTTAAAACCATTTTATGATCCTTTATTTTGGGAAAATTACAATATAGAAACCTTGCTGATGGGTTCACTATTGCCTATTCAATAGTAATAATTTGGTTAAAAACAAATAAGTAATCACAAAAATCAGCTGTAAACAAAGAGCGTTTATAGCATGACTCAAACAAAATTCATGATCTCCATGGCAACAACGATGTGAATGAGAGTAATCAGCTTAGATAATATCCTATACACAGTCAGGCAGAAATATACTTCCAAATTTATATAGTTTGCCACTGAATTGAATGGGGAGAAATATAAAAGTGAAGGTCAATTTGATAAGTCCTTATTTAAAGTTGTAGTTGGATTCCTGAAAATCCCAATTTTAAATGAAACATCTCTATTTGAATCATGGGCTCACATAGGAATCAATATTAAAGCTAGAGTTGGATTTCTTCAGATCTTTCTTGTCTGAAGAAACTAACTGCATTTCTAGCTGGAAACTTATAAAATAAAACAAATTGCTAAATATAACAAATATATTTAATCAATTAGGTAGCATTAAATCACCCAAACAAGCCACAAAAAGCATAGCTTGTGTCTCACCAACACCCGCCTGAAACCCAGCTCAACCGTTTGCTCACTCCTCCTTCCCTGTTCACTTGGCCTGCCCAATGCTCCCCCAGTCTCTGGTGATAGCAGCAGCAGCAGCTCTGGTACTTAAACATGGTGGCAGCTGGCCCAGAATTAAAAGGTTGGTAGTTTTTACTAATAACTGAAAAGTGAAAACAGCAACAGAAATTGGAAAAAGACTCTAAAGAATAAGCATTGTTAAAAAACATTAAGGTGACTTAAAGTGAGGACTTAATGTCGTCTAATTTTTGCGCAAAGTGATGAAACATTTACACAAGATTAACAGTTTGTTAGAGATCAAAATATATTATTTTAACAGGATGTAACAGTGTTTGAACCAAATAAATTTGCATTTTTTTAATCTGATTCTTAGCAGAATTTTCTGCTGCCTGCGAGAAAGCAATATCCACGACGTGATATCAAAATGCGGCTTTGTATGCAGTATTATGTATCCATCACAGAAACATGCCAAACTATTAAAGGGGTACAGTTTCACCCTCCCATCTCAACTAACAGGCTATTTATTTCACTTACCAAAAATACTACATATTTTTATGAATATAGTCCTTGCAAATGTAAACTTCATGCCATTTAAATTGTCAGTCACTGTTTACAAATCTCAGCAATTTTTATTAGATGTCTGATTAGACTCAAATTAAAATTCATCAATCTTTAAATCAATAAAATATTTTATTGATCAGCTTACTTAGATTGTTAATTCTTTAATTTATATCCAAGTTACTCAACCCAATCTATAGACTGAGGTTAATTTATAATCGATATATTACGTATTTGTGGGGGAGGCATTGGAACATGTGCATAATTTATATTCTGAAAATTCACAACTGCACCAATGGAAAATTTAATTCTGTAGGAAAAAAACGAAGTTGCATGTTAATTTCTTGCACGTTAAGTTACAATCCGACTGAAAAGAATACCTGCTGCTTCAAGCAAGGCTTCTAATCTAGCTTGTGTTTCTGGGTCCACTGTTCGTAGATCTGTTCCATCTGCAGCACTTGATAACAGTAATTCAGATGCCGTTTTTAGCATTGGATTATCCAGATCTTCCTGGTCCAAAATAAATGATTCAACCTGAAAAAGATTACAATTCTACATTAACGATGCAATACAATACTTCCTTCATCCAACCATGAATTTGCTTCTCAAACAGAACAAACTCACAGGAAAATAAGAATGGGAATGAAAATTAAAAAGCGAAGGTTACACAAATTATACACAGCTTTAGAGGATGATACGCCCCTGTAAGATTGAACAAACCTGAGATTGCACAATATATCATACCAATAGTATGCTATTCAAATTCTGCATGCTTAATTAACAAAACATTTTGACCAATTAAAATTTTATGATGGAGGCTCAATTAAAGACTGCAGAACCCAAGTTACAAAAATGCTGCAATCTTGCTGCTCTGTACACTTGGGTCAGTGAAGTGTTGAAAGTTTGAAATGCAAATTATATTTATATACTGACAACAATTTATGACAATGGCTCCTTCCAGTGCCATCTCCTCTTTGAACTGTAAAACTGTACTGGTGTAGATACAGAATGCTTTATTATAACCAACTATGTTTAAACAAATCACTTACCGTCTGTAAATCATTGCTATTTTAGATTAAATCCAGTAAAGGAACCATTTCAGTTCCAGAGAAATATGTAATAGCTGTGGATAGGGGTATTGTTTACCAAAAAGCAAGATCAAAGACTAGCAAATAAAACTGTCAAACAGATAATGCTGTCATGATGACAGGATGTTGAAGGCGAGGGCAATGAGGGGGAGAACTTCAAAGATGCTCACAAAGCTTATGGTACGTTAGTTTGCATTATGACCAGTACATTACTTTGCAGCATAACCAGAATAAAGAAAAATTTGGATCTACCCCTTCACAATGAAAGCTCATCAACTTGGTTTAAAAACTTACATTTTCCTGCTACATTTAACCTTCAATTCATCTTTGTCCTTTTATCACATTTCACATTCGAGTTATAATTTGAAGGACACGAAGCTGTTCTTTTTCATCCTTATAACTAAAATAAATATAAACTCTATACACTCTCAGCAGGGTAAATCAACAATAGTGTGATGGTTATGCACTGCTCTACACCAACAATACCAAAATGAATATGATCACTACCCCAGCACAACAGCCTACTGAGTAAAAGCACTGCTTTTACAAACCTGAAGGTCCATTCTCTGGATGTACCGAGTTCGCTGATCTCAACTGAAGCAGTAGTAAGTATACTACATTTGGCCTCAATAAGGGAGGAAAGAGAAAACTCATCCAGGATTCCCATTCCTGATTGCTATCCAGTACCTCCAGCTGGAAAACGTGAATGTCAACATCTGTTGAGAACAGGACAAGGCTCAGCTATAAGAGCATCTATAATCAAAAAGATTGCTGACACGTTTTAGGCTCATATACTGCTGAGGTACCAAAATACTGCTGGTGTTTGTGGAGGTTTACCATAGCAAAAGTCAGTGCCTTCAGAGAAGGAGGGTAAAAAACATTAATACTGGCAGATCTCCATGGTGCTGCAGTTGTTAATCTAAGAATATGCTTTCTTGCTTACCTGGCTCTGCTGTGTTGCTGTTGCTCTCACAGTTGTTCCTGATTTTCTGTTCTTTTCTAACCTTTTAATGCTGTCTCTTTTTTTCCCCCCTCTGGCGTCAGATGCTGAGTGTTGGTTGGACCTTTCACTGTCATACTACAACAGCCGCATTTCTGGGGATTGTAGCCCCTTTCCCATTCCTTTAACTTGATCATTCATTCTTCTCCTCACTCCCATTTTGTTGCATCTCTTAATTCAACTTACAAATATACTTTTCCATTCCTATTTCCCATATTTACCCCACTATATATAACTCCTGAACACATCTCTTCACCACACAGCCAAGGGTACCTAACATGACATTCACTATTACCTTCTATGTTTTGTGTAAAGAGGAAATATATCAAACAAGATGATACATTTCTAACATTAGAAATTCCAAAATTTAATTGCAGAATAGTATGCACAATATGGATTTTGTTTGGGGAAATAGCAATTTATGCAAGGAGTTTTAGGTGTAAGCCCAAGCTAATCGTTGTTCAAAGATTCTGAATAAGATTGATTATCAGTTCCCCCCCTCCCTTCCCCATCCCTGTTTTTTCTGGGTAGTCAAACCAAAAGATTTTCCATTTTATGCTCTTGGCATAAAGAAACTACAGAGACACAGGATAAGGGAATCAAGTTGTCATTACTCTTCTGCGAGCTGAACTCTAGATCACTAATGTTCAGAGCACCTTATGATCTTTCCAAATTATACTTCAACAGGGAAGTGAAGCTATACAGTTGTACTGGTGCTTTTGTTTAAGGGAAGACTTTGCACTACCATTAATTACAGCCCAATTATTTTTTGCCAAGAGGAGAAAAAACAAACTGAATGGAAGATACTTCACTGAAAGCATTCCATATCTTTGGTAAAGGAATTAGATTTGTGGGTTCCTGAAACAACTGAGTAAATGCACTAAGTGTGTTACTGAACCACAAAGATCAGGAATTGTTAAAGATTCACAAGAAAAATAAAATGTATTAAAACTCACTCCAAACTAACTTTGCTACATTTTGTTAAGCATTCTAGAGCAAGTTGTTTATTCTTTAGTTTTCACCAGTACTACTATAAAATTGACCAGAGCAATTAATTGTTTTGATAACATGTTAGGACAGGGTTTTCATTAATCAGAGGCACTGACCACTTCTGTATGATGCCCTCTAGCATTCATATTGCAGGTGAATATAGTCACTGTGGCCAACAATTTCTGGAACAGATTTTTGGGACAAGAATTCAACTCCAGTGTATTTCTTCATGAGCCATTGATTTATAGCACTATCCTGCTGGCTGTCTACATCTGTGAAATTCATTTTCTAAACAACCAATTTGGCTTAAATTATTTATGAACTCTGCTTCAACAAAGCTTGTGGCAGAAATTTTTAAAAATTCCAATTTTCCCTTTCATTCTTTATGATGTTACTGGTGCCATTTCCCCAACCAAGTGAAACAAAATGATCACCTCACCATAATCTTTCAAAATCTAAAGACCTCCATCAGGTCATACTTCAATTTTCTCCACTCCAGTAAAAGTTGAAGCCCAAATTTCACATTGCAGTTGTACAAAACAAATGTCTCATCCCTTGTAACATCTAGTACATATTCTCTACGATTTCCCACTACTCAACATCTTCCTATAATGATTCACAAAGTGTGACAGTGGTTAGCACTGTGCCTCACAGTACCAGGAACTTGGGTTCCATTCTAAACTTGGATCATTGTTTGTGTAGAGTTTGCATATTCTCCCTGTGTCTTGGTTTTCCTCCCACAGTCCAAGATGTTTGGCTTAGGTGGATGGGACCTGCTAAAGTGCCCTTTCAAGAGAACTAGCTAGGGTAAATGCATAGGGTTATGGGGATTGACCCTGCAGTTGATATAGACTCAATGGCCGCCTTCTGCACTGTAGAGGATGCTGTGATTCTAAGACACTCAATTTCTGTCTCAGGCCTTGTACTAGTTCAATATTACCACTGCTTTGGTATTTCAAGTACCTCAGATACAAAAGCAAGGATTTAGGGAATTTAAAAAAAGGGCTTTTAGCAGCCATATTAATTTTGCTCTGATTGACTTTCAAACAAAGTCAAGAGTTGCAGTCATACTTTGGAATATAAAACCACGTACACGGAGATTTTTGTCCAATTTTAAGCTCATTACATCAGCCAGATCCCACTGAAGCCAAAACTACAGATTAGAACTGCAAACCCATCCTTAAGTCTCAAGTGTGCACACAATTTTTTCCTTTTGCAAACATTTCATTCTCAGTTACTATATTGCTGTAGCAGATGCATTTAAGAGGTATAATATATGAAGTCCAGTGGAGACAATGACACTGGAACTTCAAGAGAAGCATCTGTACTTCAAGTGACAGATGATGGCCTGTGACCTGTTACAAATCCATAGAAGACATATACAATTAAACAATTACTGCACTGAAGATCTTAAGCATGAGACACTCTGGAATTATGGTAAGCATTAAGCAGAGTTTACCCAGCTAATAAGCTATCTGTAAGGTTTTACTTGTAACTGTCCTTGACCTGAAACCTCTCACTAGAATCTTCATTTAGGCGCACAAATTAAAAACAGGGAGGGAAAGAAAATGAAGGGGGCTGGGGAAAACAAAAGACGTTAGAGACGCAGAGGGTGCATTGTGTAATGATTAAAGAGGACGCAATTTAAAGAGAGACAACCACAAAAATATTGTTATTGATTCAGAGGCTATTGAAAACAAAAGCAATGAGGAAATTGTGAACTTCTAAAAATTATTTTTAGGCTACAAAAACAATGTAATTCTGGGCACCCTATTATGGGAAAAATTCAAATGCAATTGAGCATCACATATAGAAACTGGGCCCATATCTGTACATGAAGTTTCCACAAGGCATAAGAAAGAAAAGGAGAATAGCAGCAAGGGCAATATTTGCAATATGAACGAAAGGAAAAGCCACTGCTGGAGATACACTGGCAGAGAAGCAGAAGTGAAACCATGGTAACCACACATTAAAAGACTGTCAACGGAGAGTGATGGATCACTGTGGTGAGATGAAAGGGGAGTATGTAATAGTGTATTGGACAGAGGAGGCAGCAAATGGAGCACAAATTATTGGAAGAGGGATTTCCAATTAAAATACACATTCAAAGAAGACAGGTCAATCTGTTAATGCTGCACAAAAACCTTAACTCAGCAGAGTCAAACATGTGAGAAAAGCCTGATCTACACAGTGTATTAAAATAATTTTGACAACAATGTAAGCTCCCTCAGTAAAGTAAGTTCACACCATCGTCACCTTTCCAAAGTACTATGCTTCAGAACCCAACTTTGTTCTCAAATCTACAATCAAACCCAAAGTACAAGGAAAACCAGTACTGCAGCAAACAAAAAGTTTTGATTTGATGCACTCCTGAAGAGAGCCAACAATATTGCTTTAACCTTTATTACTGAAAAGCACTTGGATGTAGAGTAACTACTTTGTCTGTGACAGAACAAATCAGAAAACTTAATAATGCTTGACCCTGCTACAAGTGACCAAAGAGAGCTCTAAAGATGCATACAAGTTTGAGGCCTAAACATGACACCATCGTGCTCCATCCAAATCAATGCCGCATACAATCAAACTAATCATTAGCAACTTCTTTGGGAACCATTCCCAAAAGCTACTCATTAAGCTGTCTCCAATTTTATGATGGATTTATTGAAAGGTCACAGAATAAGAAACAGAAAAAGGACAACATGCACAAAAGTAGTGGAGGAGTTATGCATGCACATAAGGAGAGACAGATTGCTAGTGGAAGAATGTGATACGGTCAGAGAAAAGAGGAGACAACGATCAAGGGAAAACAAAATGAGCATGACGGTTAGAGATAGAGGACAGACGCATAAAAGTAAGAGCTGGCAAACAAAGGGAACTCAAATAAGAGAAACCAGGAGTGTGCATGAATAAGACTGCATGCACAAAGAATAAAGAAACTGCAAGCTAACAATAGTTTGCATATGCAAGAAAGAGGCCCAGGAAATCACCAGATTGAGAAAATCAATCTCAAGCAGGAACCAAAGCACATGAGCAGAAACGCATTCATGAACAGTACCAGTGAAGATAAAGAAAGTGAGCACTAGGAAAATGAGAGCGAGCAAGCAATCAGGGAAGTGAGGAAACTGGGGAGTAAAAAAAGAGATTGCATTTAAATAGCATCTTTCTTGGTCTTACGACATCTGAAAAGCATTCTGGATTGCCATTTCTGTAAAGCAGATTGAGGGAGTGAGGCGGGGCAAGGTGTGTGTTTTCAAGGGGAAAAACAGCTAAGCAAGTGACAAAGCACAAGGGTACAAATTTACAAGATGAGAGACTGAATATTCCAGCATGCATGAAATGTGGATAAAATGTCATGGTCCAGGGACACAAAATTGGGGCCTAATTTAATATTTGTTCATCATGCTACCATCATTTGCAGACCACTCAAAAGAAAAATGTAAAGTAAACTTAATAGAAAACAGATAAATTAGTACTCTTCTTACAAACACCATACCTGGACCTATGGCTCTGAAGTCCATTGCAAACAATTTTCAAAACCTACTTGTACTGGCCTAGAAACCCACAAATACTAGAAGCAAAAACTCAATGCCGGAAATGCACAATGTCAGTCAGGATCTGAAAGAGAAAGATAAGTTAACATTTTCCTTTTGCATGTAATTTTTCATCAGTTCCAATGAAAATTTTCATTGAGAACTTTGATCTACACTACATACATTATGCAAGGTTATTACGTTAGCAATTCTGGTCCTTCACAGGGTAAACAGCAAAAGTAGAGTCAATTGCTTCATATTGCAGTCATGACATACCTAAAAACTCAACTGAAGTTTCTGAACATCCATCAGAAAATGGGTCCAAGTGACATGTGCCTTTGAAGATGTTTAGGGCATTTATTTAATATGCAACAAAACCATAGCTGTGACTCAGTTGATAACATCTTGTTGCTGGGACAGAAGATTGAGAGTTCAAGTTCCATTCCAAGGCTTGAACACAAAAATCAAGTAATGCAGTGCTGCAGTAACGTAGGGTGCGATGTTAAACCAAATCCCCATTTGCCCTTGCAGGGGATGTAAAGGAATCCTTGTCACTGTCTTGATGAGAAGCAGGGAAGTTATCCCATGTCCTTGCCAATATTTATATATTTGTCCCTTAATGAACACCATAAACATATCAAATCACTATCATATTGCTGTTTGTGGAAATTTGCACACAAACTCATTGCAGTGTTTCTTCCATTATAGCAGTGACTACACTTCAAAAGTACTTCACTGGCTACAAATCACTTTGGGACATCCTGCTGTTGCAAAATGCACTATAAATGCAACCAACCCCTTCCCCCACCCCGGCCAAGTTAACTGGATCAACAGTAGGAGTGTTGCAGCTAACTCCTTGGCCAAGTTAGGAAAGAAAATTATATCTGGCAGACAAGCACATGTGGATTCAGATCAGACGAGATACAGTCAAACAAGTTTATATTCAACTTAATATCTTTTTATTTCTTAATGACTCGCAAGAGTGCTGGCTAGACCATCATTTATTGCCCATCCCTAATTAATCATGAAACAATGGTGATGAGCTGTTTCCTTGAACCATCAGAGCCTATGTGGTGTGGATACACTGACAGTGCTGTTAGGGAAGGAGTTCCAATATTTTGATGCAACAACAATGAAGGAGCTGAAATACAGCTCCAAGTCATGATGATTTATGACTTGGAGGGAAACTTGCAGGTAACGGTGTTCCCAAGTGTCTGTTGTCCTTGTTCTTCTCAATGGTAGCGGTCATGAGTTTGGAAGGCACTGTCAAAGAAGCCTTGACAAGTTACAGCAGTGCATATTGTAGATGGTACTCACTATGCCCAAACCTTCAGAAAGTGAGAAATGGAAGAAAATTCAAAGACATAAGAACTGTGAGCAGCAAACAGGAGTGCAATGGAGTGAAGCTATATTTACTGAATGTGGAAGGCCTTATTTGAAGTAAACTCATCTAATAGCCATTATTCAAACTTGAACAGGACTACGAAGTAATGCAGCATCTGGAAACAATGCAAAGATTTAAAATGTGTACATCAACCTAATCTCTGCAAAGTCACTTACTAGGAGGCAGATCATTGCTTTTGTTCAAGCATGCAAATTGCCCTCTTTTACCTGCCCCACAGTTAGTATGAATCAAAACCTTATGAAATGGCCATCAGGTTATAATAAAAACAGAGGGATTCCAATGCCCCTAGCCAGAGGAGGAGATATGTGCTTTTCAATTACTTAGCCACATTTAATAATGGGTTCAAGGATGTTATTCTTAGAAGAAAAAATTAACTAGATTAACAAATAATTTTAAATTGCATCTACAATTAAAGCATTGGTGCCATGATTCCAGAAAGAAATGAACTAAAAAAAATCATTGAGCCATAGCAGACAATTATATGTTAAGCAAGATGTATTAGATCCACTGAAGAATTAAGTTGTTAATTTTAAATGCTGAGCTAAGTGCAAACAATTCGACTTCAGCGCAAAACGCTTGCCAAAAAATGAGCTCAGTCAGTTTATTCAAATTCCAGATAGGAATCAGGTTTACTTTCAGCAGCTTTCATGAATGTAAAGATCCTAAATGAATAGATGTTGTGACTCAATAATCCGATCCAAAGAAAAGAAATGACATCCTTGATGAGTATCTGTAATAGGACAGGATGATTGGAATGTCATATCAAAGAGATTTAGCTATAGGTGTTGCCAACAGACATTTGTCAAAGATTTAAGAACTGAAGTTTTACTAGGTTGGAACTAGTTTACATCACTGGTGGAGTTGAGCATCGTGATCAATGGAACTTGCATTGTCAGGCTTGTTCACATCTTCAGGCTCGAGTGATTCCGAGATTAGCCCTGATTCTGTCTCTATCCTGCCTCACTTCAAATGATGTGGAGATGCCAGCGTCGGACTGTGTAAACACAGAAGTCTCAACACCAGGTTAAAATCCAACAGGTATTTAGCAAAATCCACTAGCTTTCAGAGCGCTGCTTCTTTGTCAAGTGGGAGTTCTGTTCGCAAACAGGGCATATAAAGACAAACTCAATTTACAAAATAATGGCTGGAATGCATGTCTTTACAGATAATCAAGTCTTAAAGGTGCAGACAATCTGAGTGGAGAGAGCATTAAGCACAGATTATAAAGAGATGTGTATTGTCTCCAACCAGGACAGTTGGTGAGATTTTGCAAGCCCAGCCAAGTCATGGAAGTTACAGATAATGTGAGGTCCCAATTGAAACCGTCCTCATGTGTGCAGACTTTGACGATCAGTCTCTGCATTGTCGTGTGCCATGAAGGCTGCCTTGGAGAATGTTTACCTGAAAATTAGAGGCCAAATGCCTGTGACCACTGAAGTGTTCCCAAACAGGGAGAGAACACTGTTGCCTGGTGATTGTCAAGCGATGTTCATTCATCTGTTGTCATAGCGTCTGCATGGTCTCCTCAACGTACCATGCCTCAGGACATCCTCTCCTGCAGCATATCAGGTAGACAACACTGGCCGAGTTGCAAGGATATATACTGTGTATCTGGTGGATAGCGTTCTTACATGAGTGATGGCATCCATGATGATGATCCAGCATGGCTTGTACAGGGTGCAGTAGCAGGGTTGTGTCATATCTGTTCTCCTGAAGGCTGGGTTGTTTGCTTCAGACAATGGTGTTTGAGATTCTGCGGTTGTTTGAAGGCAAAAAGTGGGTGTGTGGGGATGGATGGCCTGGACTTGCAAAATCTCACTAACTGTCCTGTCTGGAGAGAGTACACATCTCTTTAACCAGTACTTAACGCTCTCCACTCACATTGTACGTTCAAGACTTGATCATCTGTAAAGACTCGCGTTCCAAAGTTTGTGTCTTTATATGCCCCGTTTGTGAACAGAACTCCCACGTACCTGACGAAGGAGCAGTTCTCCGAAAGCTAGTGGCTTTTGCTACCGAATAAACCTGTTGGACTTTTAACCTGATGTTGCAATTTCTTGAGTGCTCACTCCAAATGTCCAATAGTACCATAGCATAATTTCACTGCTTCTACATCCATGTAATAGAGATAAGGGAGAAAGACACTCACTGGGGTACTGGGATAGGTACATTGTGGAACCTAACTCCAATTTATCAGTTAAATCTTATGGGAAAGTCTGACTCAAGTAACCTTGTTTCACTTATCATCACGCTGATAGAATAAATTTGGACGTTATGTGCAAAATTACTGTATTTCATATTGTGCCACATACGTTACCCATATGCTCAGAAGCTCAATATTTGTTTGTTTAATTATGACTTGCTCTGTCTTTTCCAACAAAGAAAATAAAATTTACAGTCAACAAGACAAGACAGTATACATATCCACTGCAATGGATAATCCATGAAGCCAAAATCAACCCCATTTTCATTGCAGATTTGGCCATGAACATTCCATTAGGCACAATGGACTCAATATTTATCACATTCTATAAAGGATGCAAGTGTTCTTATAATGGTTGTAGCAACCTTATATTGTGAACTACTCCCTTGTACTCACACCAAGTCCAACTCGCCCATGACCCTTGGTCCTCAGACATACAACAACTGATCGCCAGCCAGCAACACATGGAAACATAACCTCGAGCTTGTTCTGCCACTTAATGAAACCATGTCTGGTCAAACTGTGGCCTCAACTCCACATTCTACCTATCTCAAATAAACTTGGACTCCTTGTTAGTCAAGAATCACCTACCTTAGCAATATTCAATGATCTTGTCTCCACCACCCTGGCCCACTCTTAAATAGGAAGCCACCTATTTTTAATGTCCCCTAGTTTCTCCTCGTGGGAGACTAGAACACCTTTTCAAAATTCACCTTATCAATTCCCTTCAGGATGTTATGTTTCACTCATTCTTCTAAACTGAAATGGATACAGTGCCAGTCTAAATAACTTCTTCATGAAATAACCATCCCATTCCAAGCCCTAATCAAGTGAACCTTCTCTGAACTGTTCCTAATATATTTAAACCAGTTCTTAAATAAGGAGACCAAAACTACACAAAATTCCAGATATAGTCTCAGTGCCTTGTACAACTATAGTAAGACATCCCCACTTTTATATTCTGTTCCCCTTGCAATAAATGACATTTAATCTGCATTCCCAATGACATGCTATAATTTTTTGTAATTCATGCATGAGGAAGCCCAAATACATTTTTCCAGGAGAGTTCTACAATCTCCATTTAAATATGCTGCTTTTCTATTCTTCTGGCCAAAGTGGACAAGTTCACAATTTTCCATGTTGTATTCCATTTGCCAAACCTTTACCTATTCACTCATTTAACCTATATCCCATTGTAAATTCCTCATGTCCTCTTCACAACTTGGTTTCCAATCTTTATGCAATCAGCAAATTTAGCATTCTGTTCCTTCAGCCAAATCATTGCTATAATTTGTAGATAGTTGAGACTCCAGCCTCAGCGGCACTCCACTCATCACATCCTGTCAATCCAAAATGGCCCATTTATGTGAACACTTGTTCCCAGATAGTTAATCAATCCTCCATCTCTGCCAATATGTTACACGCCTACAAGTTCCTATTTTGGGTAGTAACCTTTAATATTGCACCTTGTCAAATGCCCTGTAGGAATCTAAGTACAGTACATCCATAAGCCGCTCTGGCTTCACAATGCTTGTTACTTCCCAAAGGGACGCCAATGAATTAGTCAATCATAGAACATTACAGCGCAGAACAGGCCCTTTGGCCCTCGATGTTGCGCCAACCAATTAGGAACAAGCAGTGACCCTCTAACCTAAACCATTCCCCTTTCATCCATAAACTTATCTACTAACCTCTTAAATGCCACCAAACTTGGCGCATCTACCACTGACGCAGGCAAGGCATTCCATACCCTTACCACCCTCTGGGTAAAGAACCTACCTCTGACATCTGTCCTAAAACCACCACCCCTTAATTTAAAGCTACGTCCCCTCGTGCTAGCTTTCTCCATCCTAGGAAAAAGGCTATCACTGTCCACCCTATCTAAACCTCTAATCATCTTATATGTTTCAATAGGTCTCCTCTTAGCCGCCTTCTTTCTAACGAAAACAACCTCAAATCCCTCAGCCTCTCTTCATAAGACCTGCCTTCCATACCAGGCAACATCCTGGTAAACCTCCTCTGTACCCTCTCCAATGCCTCCACATCTTTCTTATAATGCGAGGACCAGAACTGTACACAATACTCCAAGTGCGGCCGCACTAGAGTTTTGTGCAGTTGCAACAGAATATTTACCTTTTACCTTTCACAAAAAGATGTCTCTGTACAACCTCAATAATTCATTCCAGTAATTTACTGGTGACAGATGTTAACTGGCTTGCAGTTTCCTGGTTTCGGTTTCTGTCACTTTTCTTGCTATTTCCTAATCTGATGGGATCTTTCTAGAATCTAGTGGATTTAGTTTTCCAAAATCCCATGAACGTACTATCTCAACAGCCACTTCTTTTAAATCTTGAGAATGAAGTCCATCAGGACGTAGGGATTTGTCAGCTTTCAATTCCAAAATTTTTTTTCACCTTTCCTCAGTGTTTGATTGTTTTAGGTTTCAGTCTCCCTTTTACTTCTTGATTCACAATTATTTGTTATTTATATATTTTTACAATGAAGTCGAATGCAAAATACCTGTTCAATTCATCTGCCATTTCCTGTTTTCCATTATTAATTCCTCGTTCTCACTACCTAAAGCATCTGCTTTACTTACCGTTTACCTTTAATACCTGTAGAGACTTTTCTGTATGTCTAGTTAATTTCCTCTCAAACTCTAATTTCTTCCTCATTAATCTTTGTCATCCTTTGCTGCTCCTTATATCATGCTCAATGTTCTCACTTGCCACTCACCTTTGTAGAATTATATACTTTATTTCAACTGAGTATTACCTTTAACTTCCTCAGTTCGTCATGGATGATGCATCCTTCTCCAAGTTGCATTCACTGGAGAATATATTGAGTATTCTGAAATATCTCTTTAAAGTCTGCCAATACATCTCCAATAATCTGTTCCTTAATTTAATTTCCTAGCTGGCTAAAATGAACTGCCTTCTTGCTGTCATAATTGTCCTTATTTAAGTTTAAAACATTTGTCTTAGACTCACCCTTCTCTCCCTCAAACTAAATGTGAAACTCAATCATAATATGATCACTGCTACCTCAGGAGCATCCTCACTACAAGGTAATTAACTTTGGCTCATTGCACATTAACAGAGTCTTCTATTTGGTATTGGAACATACTGCTCTAAGAAACTATTCCAGAAGTAGATTATGAACTCATGTAGCTTAGCTACATTTGCCAATTTGTTTAACTAATCTATGTAGATTAATCATGGATGATTTCATCACTATCCCTCTCTCACAGCCACCAGTATTTCCTATGTACCCATCCTAATATGCTGTGCTAACAATGAGAGGGTCTATAAACCGCTCCCACAAATGAATTCTTACTATTTCTCATCTCTACCCAAACTGATTCAACATCTTGATTTCCAGAACTAAGGTGTTTGCTCATCATTATCACCATTAACAAAGCTACACCTCCACCTTTCCTAGTTTCCTATCTTCCTGCAACACCTTGTTTTCAACTCCCTTGTCCCTTTCCATCGCCATAACCTCCTCCCAAGTGCGGAGCACACAAACAGGAAGTAGTTGAGACAAACAGCGTAGATACATTTAAAAAGGAAAGACTGGCAGGCAAACGGGAAGAAGGGAATGGGTTATGCTGGTAGAATTAGATAAATAAGGACTGAAAGAGACTCGGTTTAAACACTGGTAATCAATCACCTCTCTAAGCTGAATGAACAGTTTAATCTCTATGTAGCCCTACTATCTTCCAAATCAATATTCCTTCGAGCCCATTACCAATGTCATCAGTCCACCATTAACAGCCCTGCCTTCAATTGCCTAAGATCTGGAATTTCCTCCCCACTTCATTCTCTTCTAAGAGGAGCCTTGCAACTTAAAAGCTTTTGGTCACCTTCCCTAACATCTCATTGGCTTGTTAACACTCCTACAAATTCTTTGGAACATTTTATTACTTTCAGGGTGCTATACAAATTCAATTTGTATTTGTAATAAACAAAAGCTGACAAATTTGATCACATTGTGTTAAACTTGCTGACTTCAATCATAATGGACCTTAACACAATGAGGAGAGTAAAAAACAAAAATTCTTCTCCTAAATGCTACAGTGAATACACTTAGTATACAAATACAGTCATTAAGGTTGGGGGGAATATGCTAGGATTTGAACGCATTAGACTGCCATCCATTCCCACTATATACCAATGATGAATCCCATTCTCTCTTGCCCGACCATTGCTGATAAGTGTCTCATACTTGTGCTGGTAGGGGTTATTCATACTTATTGACACAAACATAAGCACCCTAGGTTGTTCACGAAGCAACTTCATTCTCAGTATACTGAGAATTTCATTTCTATTGTCTTAACCTAAAAGGTAGTGCGAGAAGTTAAAGGTTGGAATGTGCAAGAATTTACAATTTCCATAAACAGGAGGAGAGTAGATTAGCTACATCTAATATCTGGATTCAATATTTAGTAAGAAGTCTCACAACATCAGGTTAAAGTCCAATTTTTTGTCACAAAGCCACCAGCTTTTAGAGCACTGCTCCTTTATCAGGTGAGTGCCATGCTTGGTGAAAGAGCAGCACTTTGAAAGCTCATGGTTTTTGCAATCACTAAACTTGTTGGACTTTAACCTGTTGAGAGGCTTCTTTCTGTGTTTACCCCAGTCCAATGCCAGCATCTCCACTTCAATATTTAGACTAGACTGATGGGATAAATCACCTTGTGGATGGCTGCAAGAATCCTGCATTAATTGAATCTGAAAAGTCAAAATCCACATTTTACTGAAGATAGATGACATCATAAACTGCCAGTAATTCTTCACTTAATTGTCAAACTCAGAGCACAGAATGATTGGTGTGAAGGAAAAAAACAGTCACACTCATGGAACTGAGGGTTGGCATAGCAGCTGAGACACTTCCTTGGACACAAAAAACTTGACTGATATTCCTCGAACAAAAATTTGTAGCATCAACGACCTTCATGTTGATAAGACAGCATTCAGAAAAAAAGTGTATACAACACTGAACAGCAAAGGGAAACTAAAAGTAATTGATCATTGATACTCAAACAATGTCCACAATATTAACTGTGCAGCCATTCAATATGTAAATACTACAGTCTGAGAACAGCCACAGTAGGCCAGCTTCATGTACTGGCCCAGTGATGTATTTAAAAAGTTTTAATCTTCAACAGTAATGGTATCTGCTCCTTGATTCAGTGCAGTTTTGATCTCAACATTTCAGAATTTCTGAAATAGACTCCTGACTACTCTGGAATTGACATACCCATATATATTTGGGAACTGTTAGGACCAGTTTGTTTGTCATATTTTCAACATTTGTTGACATGAGTTTTGCCATGTCTGGAAGTAGTCCCCTCACCAGTCTACTGAGATTTGAGTTGCCACTGATTGCAAGATATCAATAAACAAAAATCAGAGCTATTACCTGACCTTTGTATTGTACAATGCACAGAGGCATTTCCACTTATGAAATCAAGAAACCAAATTGGATGAACTCAACTTTTTCAAATGCCAGAGCAACCTCAAGTTTTATTTACTTCAAAGCAGTCATCTACTATCAAAGTAACGCAAAGCACAACAACAGCAAGACTCAGTAACACAAGCTGTTTGTTAGATGCTGGTCCAGCCTAAAGGGGCTGGGAATGAATTCCCACTCCCTTCCCCAATTCGCTTCCCCAATTTTATGCCTTCTTTTCTCAAAGCTATGACTCATGTTGCATTATTATTCAGAAATGAACCTATGCAGTAAACAGGCACAAGCTATTTAATGGCTGGGCCTCTACAGTCCAATCACAACGCTCATCCAGTGCAGACCTGAGCACTTTACCCACTGGAGATAAACCAACAAAATCAGCTCTAATTCTATCCCTTCCCAAGGCCAATTGGAGGCAGCAATCAACTTCAAGAACCCTCCCTATGTAGCTCAATATCACTTTGATCAACCAAATTCAAAGGTTCCTTCTTACTCTTCATTTCCACACCAACTTAAAATTTTCCCAGCACTCCAAGTTTGCTCTGTTGTCCAAAATCTCATGAGTTTTAAAAACAGGCTTTCATAACCATCATAACAATTTTACTTTTCAGATGCACTTTATCTACTTTTATTCAGCATCAAAAAAACAGCTTGCAAATTTCAGTGAGTCAGATTATTACTAATGATTGATGATTCAATCTCAATAAAATAGTGTTTGCGGCTATTAGAAATCCAATCCAAAAATAGTGTCTGCTGAATGTTTAACATTGATTTAAATTGTAAGTGACACAACCATTTATGTGGACTTGCTTTCAGTGAATGTACATCATAATAGCCTAGCAGAACTCTTACCTTTATTTTTGAGTGATGCAAATACTCTACAATTTGAATAAACGTATACATCTCACTCATTCTGAAGCAATTAATGTTGCCATCAATTAAAAAACTTAAGATCTGCAAAACTTTAATGACAAAAGAATGCCTCTAGGGGCAAAATTCTTAATACATTAATAGAAAGCATTAAATACATGTAGTTTAAATTGTAATAAAAGTTAAAGTATTTTACTGCAACATCCGACATCAGCTTCGAGAAGCTGGTAGTACTTTTGCCTTTAGCTAGGACTGTGGAAGCTCCTCTTCAGGAATTGTAAGCTGTAATGCTGATGGCTCGTTTTCAGAGATATCTTTTAAATTACACAACAAACCCTATGCCTTGTTCAAGTGTGTTCAAATATTCAAAAGGATTTCTTTCAATGTCCTGGTCCATTCATCTCAGCCAATACCAATGAAAAAACTGATCATTCAATTAATGGCACAAAATAGCTAACAGTACATTTTTCACAAAAATTCAAACATGGGACAAGGGCATCACTTGCAGGCCAGTATTTATTGTCCATCCTTAGTTGCCCATGGCAGGCAGTTGAGAGTCAGCCACATTGCTGTGGTTCTACACTCACGTAAACCAGAACCGGTAAGGTACGAATGGCAAACTTCCTTCCATAAATGACATTAGTGAACCAGATAGATTTTTCTGACAATCAGCAATGGTTTCATGATCATCAGTAGATTTGTAATTCCAGATATTTTTTGTTGAATTCAAATTCCACCATCCACCCTGGTGGGACTCAAACACAGGTCCCCAGAACATTAGTTGAATTTCTAGATGAATAGTCTAGTGATAATTTAAGGTAAGTTTATTTTATTTAAGTTTATTTATTAGTCACAAGTAGGCTTACATTCACATGCAATGAAGTTACTGTGAAAATCCTCTAATCACGATACTCTAGTGCCAGTGCACCTAACTTGCACATCTTTGGACAGAGGAAACTGAAGCCATAGGGTGAATGGGCAAACTCCATACAGACAGCAACCCAAGCTGGGAGTCAAACCTGGGTCTCTGGCACTGTGAGGCAGCAATGCTAACCACTGTGCCGCCCTAATACCACTTGTCCATCATCTCCCCTGTTATTCATACAGTTTAAGACATGAGAATTTTTAAAAACACCCTATTAATACATGTTCTTATTTTACACTCCTTTTGCAAAACTTCATACTGAGGAACAACCAAGGGAAAGGCATGCAATTGTCAAGATGTTTCACACTATTTTAGATACCCAGTATCTCCACTGTAAAAGGTAGGGCTCACATTTACTGACCTGATTGTGCTTTGGTAATAGTATTGAAAAGTATCCTATTGGCTGAGTACTCTCCAGCCAGTAGTACAATTCTCCAAAATTTTCAGATTGAGACTTGGCTCTCATCAGTTCTCACTGTTCACAATGAAGCACCTATAGCAACATCACAAAATGGTCCTACAGGGAACAAATCTCCAAATCACATTATTCCCAGCAGCAAACATTTTATAAAAATGATAGCATTTATTTACTCTATATCAGAGCTTTGTCCAAGTAAGAAACACTATTGAAATATAAAATCTGACGAATCCTTCAGGAGTTATTGTTTGCAATCAGCAAAATCTCAAAAGTATTCAAGTTTTATGCCCTCAATCTGTAATGCATAAAGTTGCAAAGACTAAGAAGATTCAAAACTTGAGAATCTATCTCCAATCTATGCATATCAATGCCTATCCAAGTTGGAAAGATTCATTACAGTAGCTACTTTGGAGAGATGCTGGTATGAGGGAAAATGAATCACATTCACACTTCTACCAAGGCCCGAATTTGTGGAATTCCCTTCCTGAACCTCTCCATCTTTTTCTCCTTAAAAGGTGCACTTTAAAACTGCCAATCATCAGCTCAAATATCTTTGAATATGGCTTGATGTCAAATTTTATAACAACCATATGAAGTGTGTTAGGCATACTTTATTCAGTTAAAGGCACACTAGAATTACAATGTTATTGTCGATTATGCAATGACAACAGTCAAAACATGACTTGGCAAGAATATCACCCCCCACTGTCTTCATGATCCAGAGGGCTCGTTGCCCAGGTTTATACTCCAAAAAAAAACTCATTTTAACAATGTACCAAAGGACATCCTGCACCTATCAAACTATCTGTAAGTCGTCAATGTTTCTTGAAGAAAAACAAAATAAGTTTTTCTAAATAAATATCCTGTATTCAAAAAATTTATACTCATCATACCATTATGGATTCAACTTAGTCTGTGTCAGAGTCACTCGTGTTTAAACATGCTACTGAGCTTTGTACTATACCCAACCATGAGAGAGAAATGGAAGTGGTTGAAAGAAAAGGCCATCTTATATGCACTATGGTAGTAACAGAGTGAAAATAAAATTTAGCAGTTACTATATTGTAATTTTAATAGTCAATATTATCCACAAGCTTCCAAAGAATTTCCTCTTTCACAATTGTACTGATGTTTCAAATCTTCAAGGTTGTTCACTGGTTAATGTGTGCGTGCGTGCATTTAATTTGTCCTTTCTTTTGAAAATGCCCTGGACCACATGCATTTAATACATACATAATGCCGCATGTACTAACTGAATATGAAAATGTTTGAAAGCAAGGCCCCCCCAAGAATCAAGTACAATTATAAGCAGTATTACAATGGAGGCACTTGGGAATTCACAGTACCAAGTATTTAAATGTTAATTTTGCATCAATTTAGTTTAAGTATTAAATCTTGATCTGTTTTCATGACTCAGTTATGCTATGAGTCAGAAGAGTTTTATGGCATAGAAAAAACCCTTCAGCCCATTGTGTCCACGATAGCCATCAAGTGCATATTTATTTGAATCCCATTTTTCAGCATTTGGTCTGTAGCTTTGATGGCATTTCATATACTCATCTGAATACGTAAATGTTGAGGGTTTCAGCTTCTACCACCTTTTCAGGCACCGAGTTCCAGATTCCCATCACCTTCTGGGTGAAAAAGTTTTCCCATCCCCTGCCCCATAACTTAAATCTGTGCCTACTGATTATTGACTCCTCTATTAAGGGGAAAAGTTCTTTTCTATCCGCCCTATGCCCTTCACTTATATTCAACTCAATCAGGTCCCCTCTCAGCTTTCTCTCAAAGGAAAACAACACCAGCCTATCTAGTCTCTCGATAGCTAAGACACTCCAGCTCAGGCAACAGCCTGGCAAATCTCACCACTTTCTCTAGTGCACTTTTCTTCTGATAATGTGGTGACCAGAATTGCACACTGTATTCCAACTGTGGCCAACCAGCAATTTTTAAATAGCTCCAACATAACCTTCCTGCTCTGGTTTTCAATGCTTTGGTTAATAAAGGTAAATATCCCATATGCTTTCTTAATCACCTTATCTACCTGTCCTACTGTCTTCAGATCTCCATGGTCCACAAACCAAGGTCCTGCTGATCCTCTGAACTTCCGAAAGTCTAGCCAGTCATTATATATTCCCTTGTTACATTAGTCCTCCCAAAATGCATTATCTCTAACTTTTCAGCATTAAATTCTATTTGCGACTGTTCTGCCCATCTATCCAGCCCATTTATATCGTCCTGTAATCTAAGGCTTTGTTCTTCATTATTTACTATACCACCAATGTTTGTGTCATCTGCAAATTTAATTATACCTCTTACATTCATATCAAAATCACTAATGTAATCTACAAACAAGGGACTCAGTTCTGATCCCTGCAGAACACCACTGCTCACACGCTTCCAGTCACAAAACAATTTTCAACCATCTTCTGTCTCCCACCACTAAAGAAATTTTGGATCCAGTTTGCCAAACTGCATTGGATTCATAAGCTCTTGCCTTCCTCATCAACCTCCCATTTGGGACCTTGCTGAAAGCCTTACTTTCAAGTCCATGTTGGTTATATTACTGCACTACCCTCATCTATACACATACTCAGCTTGAAAAATTCAATCGAATTTGAGAGACAAGAACTCCTTTTCACAAAGCCATGCTGACTATCTTTGATTAATCTATATCTCCAAATGGGCATTAATTCTATCCCTTTTTTTTTAAAAATAGTTTGCTCATCACTGAAGTTTAGAATCACTGACCTGTGATTTCCCTACTTCAATAACAGTACCAGAGTGAAGTGATGAAATATGGATTTGAACTCTCAATCCCATGTTAATCTTAGCTAGGAGGTTAGCTGGAGTGTTTCGGCAGGGTTTAAACTAATATGGAGGGGCTGAGACCGATCTCTTGGTAGAGAGCGAGACGGGAGATAGAGTAAGCTTGGATGAGAAGAAATATACCACAGAGAAGGAGGTTCTGAATGGGCTTGCAGGTCTGGAGTGTGTCTGTTTCAATGCAAGGAGCATAACAGGAAAAACGGATGAACTTAGGGGCCTTAATATTTGCAAGGAACTTGGACGTGGTTGCAGTGACGGAGATGTGGTTAAAGGAAGGGAAGCACTGGCAGCTGAATATTCCTGGGTATAAGTGTTTCAGACGTGACAGAATAGGGTCCAAAAGAGATGGGAGAGTGGCATTGTTAGTTAGGGAGAGCATCACAGTGGTGCAGACGGAGGGCAATACAGAAGAGTTAGGAGTGGAGTCACTGTGGGTGGAGTTCAGGAATAGGAAGGGGGCCATTACTATGTTAGGGGTGTATCATAGGCCACCCAACAGCCTGCGGGTAGTTGAAGGCAGCATATGTAAAGACATTTTGGATAGGTGCAGAAAGAACAGTCGTTATAGTGGGAGATTTTAATCTCCCTAGGGTGGATTGGAAGGTACCTAGAGCTGGGAGTTGGGACAGGGAGGATTTTGTAAAATGTGTCCTAGAAGGATCATTGGAGCAGAATGTGGCTAGCCTGACTAGACAGGGGGCTATACTGGATTTAGTTCTGAGCAATGAGCCAGGGCAGGTGGTTGAAGTTGTAGTAGGGGAACACATGGCTAACAGTGACCACAATTCTGTCTACTTTAGGATACAGATGGAAAAGAATGCTTGTTGTCCTAGGGGCAGGGTGCTGAATTAGGGGGAAGGCTAACTATGATCGGATTAGGAAGGAACTGATTGGGAACGGTTGTTTGAGAGTAAGTCCACACTAGGCATGTGGGATTCTTTCAAGAGAATACTGAAAATGTTGCAAGATGTGTGCTGGATAAGAGGAAAGACAGGAAAGATAGGATTAGAGAGCTGTGGATTATTAGGGATATTGAAGACTTGGTGAGGGAGAAAAGAGGCGTATGTTAAGTCAAAGCAGCTGGGAACGGAGAAAGCATTGGAGGAATACAGAGAGAGCAGGAGGGAGCTCAAACAGAGACTTAGATGGGCAAAAGGGGGCATGAAATGGTTTTGACGGATTAGATTAAGGAAAATCCAAAGGCTTTTTATTCCTATGTTCGGAATAAAAGGGTGGTTAGAGGAAAAAAAAATCGGACCTCTTAGGGACAGAGGAGGGAACTGTGCTTAGAGCCAGAGGGAATGGGAGAGATCCTGAATGAATACATTGCATCGGTATTCATGAAGGAGAGGGGCTTGTTGACCGGGGTCCTGTCTGAGGGAGCTGTGGATCAGTTGAGGGAAATATATCAAGGGAGAAAGTATTAGAGCTTCTAGATAGCATTAAAACTGATAAATCCCCAGGGCCTGATGGCATTTATCCCAGGCTGCTTAGGGAGGCGCGAGGTGAAATTGCTGGGCCTCTGACAAAAATCTTTGTCTCTTCTTTGGACACAGGTGAGGTCAGTAAGAGGTCTGACAACACCAATTTTAAATCCAACTGATTTACTTGATAGTAAACTTGCTAGCTTTTGGCTTTTGTAGCCTTCCTCAGGCGAATGTGGTGTTCTGATCTGCAATAGCACACATATCAGCATAGACAGTTTACAGATTGCTGATTAGAATGCGAATCTTTACACCTAACCTGCTATTCAAGTCTTAAAGTGGCTAACAATTCGAGTGGAAGGAGCACTGTGCCCAGGTTAGAGAGATGTGTATTGTCTCCAGACAGCACAGTGAGGTTTTTTTGCTAACCCAGGCAAGTCATGGGGGTTACAGATAGTGTGACACGAAGCCAAGATCCATGTTAAGACTGTCCTCATGTGCAGAACTCTGATCAAAACTTTTGATGTGGACCTTCAGAACACCCCCCAGGCTCTCATTCCACGTACTCCCCGCATTGGAGATCTCTACTGCCTCCCAAAGATACACAAGGCAAACATACCCGGCAGTCCCATCATATTGGGCAATGGGACTCTGTGTGAGAACCTCTCCGGCTATGTCGAGGGCATCCTGAAACCCATTGTACAAAGAACCCCCAGCTTTTGTCTTGACACTATGGACTTCCTACAGAAACTCAGCACACGTGGAGCAGTTGAACCAGGGACACGCCTGGTCACAATGGATGTCTAGGCGCTCTACACCAACATCCCCCACAATGATGGCATTGCTGCAACTGCCGGTTTCCAGATGCAATTTTACAACTTGTCCGCTTCACCTTGGACCACAATGTCTTCACCTTCAACAATCAGCTTTTCATCCAGACACATGGAACAGCCATGGGGACCAAATTTGCACCTCAGTATGCCAACATCTTCATGCACAGGTTCAAACAAGACTTCTTCACTACACGAGATCTTCAACCAAGGCTATATACTAGATACATTGATGACATCTTTTTCCTTTGGACTCATGGTGAACAATCATTGAAACAACTGTATGATGATATCAACAAGTTCCATCCCACCATCAGACTCACCATGGACTATTCTCCAGAATCAGTTGCATTCTTGGCCACACGCATCTCCATCAAGGACGGTCACCTCAGCACCTCACTGTACCGCAAACCGACAGACAACCTCACAATGCTCCACTTCTCCAGCTTCCACCCTAGACACGTTAAAGAAGCCATTCCCTATGGACAAGCCCTCCATGTACACAGAATTTGCTCAGATGAGAAGGATCGTGACAGACACCTCCAGACGCTGAAGGATGCCCTCGTGAGAACAGGATATGGCGCTTGACTCATCGATCGACAGTTCCGACGTGCCACAGCGATAAACCGCACTGACCTCCTCAAAAGACGAACACGGGACACGGTGGACAGAGTACCCTTTGTTGTCCAGTACTTCCCCGGAGCGGAGAAGCTATGACATCTTCTCCGGAATCTTCAACATATCATTGATGACGATGAACATCTCGCTAGGGCCATCCCCACCCTCCCACTTCTTGCTTTCAGACAACCGCACAACCTCAAACAGATCATTGTTCACAGCAAACTACCCAACCTTCAGGAGAACAGTGACCACAATACCACACAACCCTGCCACAGCAACCTCTGCAAGACATGCCAGATCATAGACATGGACGACATCAAACGTGAGGATACCATTCACCAGGTACACGGTATATACTCTTGCAACTCGGACAACGTTGTCTACCTAATACGTTGCAAGAAAGGATGTCCCGAAGCATGGTAAATTGGGGAGACCATGCAGACACTATGACAGCGGATGAATGAGCATCGCTCAGCAATCACCAGGCAAAACAGTTCCCTTCCTGTGGGCGAACACTTCAGCAGTCACGGGCATTCGGCCTCCAACCTTCGGGTAAATGTTCTTCAAGGGGACCTTCATGACACACGACAGCGCAGAGTCGCTGAGCAGAGACTGATAGCCAAGTTCCACACACATGAGGACGGTCTTAACAGGGATCTTGGCTTCGTGTCACACTATCTGTAACCCCCATGACTTGCCTGGGTTAGCAAAAAACCTCACTTACTGTGCTGTCTGGAGACAATATACATCTCTCTAACCTGTGCTCAGTGCTCCTTTCACTCACATTGTTAGCCACTTTAAGACTTGAATAGCAGGTTAGGTGTAAAGATTCGCATTCTAATCAGCAATCTATAAACTGTCTATGCTGGTACGTGTGCTATTGCAGATCAGAACACCTCATTCGCCTGAGGAAGGCTACAAAGGCCGAAAGCTAGCAAGTTTACTATCAAATAAATCAGTTGGATTTAAAATTGGTGTTGTCAGGCCTCTTACTGAGTTTACCCCTGTCCAACGCCCGCATCTCTACATCATAACAGGTGAGGTCCCAGAGGACTGGAGAATAGCTAATGTTGTACTGTTGTTGAAAAAGGGTAGTAGGGATAACCCTGAAAATTATAGGCCAGGGCTCGGTACTGGGACCTATTATTTACATATATATATATACACACATAATATACATATATATAAAAATGACTTGGAAGAGGGACTAAGTGGAACGATCAGCAAGTTTGCAGACAATACAAAGATGGCTGGACTCACGGATAGTGAGGAGCACTGTCACGCGATGCAGCAGGACATAGATAGGCTGGTAGTGGGCTCGTTGGGCTGAAGGGCCTGTTTCCCGTGTTTTGTTCTTGGTTCTTAATAAAGTCAAATTGATTTTGGGAAGTATAAAACAGATCTGGCATTAAATCAAGAAGCCCCCCCCCCCCAAAAAAAAAACACTTTTGTAACCTTGTGCATTTACCATAGCCAATTTACCTAACTTGCACATCTTTGGTCTGCGAGAGGAAAACAGGGAGGAATCCACATATGCATGGGAAGAATGCGGAACCTCTTTGCAGTCACCCAAGGTCGGAATCAAACTAGCGTCCAAGCCAGCACTGCAGCAGTGCTAACCACCGTGCCACTCCAAAAGTCTCTGGTCATTGTTTCAAATTTTTCTGCACTCTAATGCCTTTATATCCTTGCTAAAGTATGTTCAGAATTGGTACAACAATTAAGACCACTGTTTGCAGAGGTACACCACATATTATTTGCTTTTGTGCTCTATGTCTCTTTATAAAGCCCAGACAGCAAGCCATATACTTCTCTCAACTGCCCTTGCCACTTTCAACAATTTGAGCATACACCAAGGTCTCAGTTCTTCCAACCACTTCATATTTCACTGCATTAAATTTAATCAGTCTTGGACCTTTCCTTTCCAGTAGACTACGCCCTCAAAGTCTATCACTATCCTCCTCACAATTCACAACACTTCCAAGTCTCAAGCTTGGCAAATTTTGAAACTGTCCTTTGTATACCCAAATCTAAGTTATAAAAGCATGCCTCCTAGTAGCAAGAGGAAATGGGAACCATAGCATTTTATTCATAGCAATATGCTCACCCCCCACTTTTCCCCACACCTTTCAAGGTGAAATTTCACACTTCTGACAGTGTCTGAAACTATGTAGAACCTAATCCAAATCATCATTCCCCATAAATGGATGTAGGTACTAACTACTTGATCATGGAGGTTAAAAGAGTTTGTCCTAATTCTTAATTCATCGCATCTACACTTGCCAGAAAAATTTTTTTTTTTTTTTTTACATATAATTGTAAAGGTTGGGAACAGTTAGTGCCTACTCCTGGCATGTGTAAGCTGTTGCTGTCAGCAATATCAGGCAATTGACTATAAGATAGCAGTAGGACCTTGGGTCAGGAGCCCAGAAGGAGAGAGATGCGGTAGAACACTGCGTCAGAGGTGCAACACAGACCCAATGGACTAAATTGCCTCCTTCTGCACTACAGTGATTCAATGGAAATTATTTTACTCAATTTCTCCTCATACTCGGCATTAATCTAGTCAACCTTCATTGTAACTCCTCCAAGTGAGTGTATTCTTAGATGAAAACAATTCACATTATTTCCTATGTGGCCTCACCAAAGTTCTGAACAAGTGCAGCAAGATTTCCTTACTTTTGTGATCAGACCTGTTGCAATAAAGGCCACGTGGCCATTATGGGTGAATAAGATTTCCTTTAAATGCCCCTCTAAACCTCCTGCCCCTCAACTGAAATCTATGCCGCCTAGTCACCCATTGCTCCAACCACGGGAGAGGTTTCTTCCTATCTACTCTATGCCTTTCATAATCTTATACATCTCAATCATGTTCCACCTCAATCTCTCTGCACCAAGGAAAACAACCACAGTCTATCAAATACCCATTCATAACTAAATCTCTCCAGTTCAGGCAATTATGATCTCATGAGAGAGCAATAACGAGTTATTTTCAGAATCTGAAAACTTCGGTATTTATAGAACATTACAGCGCAGAACAGGCCCTTCGGCCTTTGATGTTGCGCCGACCAATTAGGAAGAAGCAATGACCCTCTAACCTAAACCTTTTCATCCATAAACTTATCTACTAACCTCTTAAACGCCACCAAACTTGCCGCATCTACAACTACAACTATTTAGAAGGTACTAGAAGAATAAAGCCACAAAGTTCACAATTTAAATGAAAAGAATTTTACTATACAAACTCAATAAACATATGCCAACTATATTAGAAGTACAATGAACATTGTTACTTTAATTGAAGGTCAGAAATCACATTTTGTGCTGCACCCAAGGCTTTCCAAGACTGTCTCTGCAAATATTTTCCCATCAGTCTACTGTTGTCAATTCCCCATTCAACACAGGCATCTCTACCATATTAAGCATAGACATCTTGGATCTTAACTCTCATTTAATATTTTTTAATTCTGAATTTTTGCATTTTTCTCAGCTTGGCTCTCCCAGAAATTCAGCTCACTGTTAAGTGTTCTTCACTTAAATTTTAACCAACACAAAATTTCAACTGACCTTTATTTTGAAAGGGATGTTTTCTTCTGCAACCAGCTTGTGCTAAAACCTAAAACTCAACTATTTGAGAACAGAATCACACCACAATCTACTTACTTATAGCTGACATTGTTATTCTGTTGCTTATATGCTAGGTGAATTAATCACATGATCAAGTCAGTGAATATCCTAGAACAACCTAGTTCTTAAACGACCATTATCCCAATATAACTGCATTTTCCCCACAAAAGCAGATGGGCCAATACACCAAGTTAGAGCTCATTTATTTGCACAACTGGAATTCTTGCCCTTTTTATCCTCCTAAAGCTTATTGCCCTACTTAACTTTGTACAGTCAAACTTTACACTTATCTACATCATAAAGACAATCTAAGCTCTTCCTTACAACCAGCATTAGAAACCCCTGGTCATGGAACAGGGTTCCATAGCTCCATATCTGCTCACTCTAAATAACATCTTATTGAAAAAGGATTGCAAATTCTGCTATTTTGATCACAATTAGTCTTTAGATGCAGAATTTAATACATCATCATTGAGAGAACAGTCACCATCTTTGACCAACTCATGAGAAGTGCATGGTTAAGAAAATCAACCTGGCACACAACCAAAGATGTTAGTTTGAGGCCTGTGTTCTCAACAGCTTGTTTTATGGCTGTGAAACATCAACAACTTGCAGCTATCAAGCAAGGAAGCACATAGCTTTCATCTTCTCTGTTTGTACATTTTGGACAACTCAATGATCATGAATGTGGTAGTCTTTTCAAAGGCAAATCTCCCATTCATCAAGCAGAAGCAGTCCTGCTGGCTCAGGAAGATTTGTAGCATTGAATGTGGATAATGCATGCCAGAAAATCCTACAATAGGGTACCCAGAGTCAGAACACCAGTTCCCTTCAAGGATACTTGCAAATGTGACATCAAAGCCCTAAACATTGATTATCACACCTGCAAAGCACTAGTTGACATTGGGGAATTATGTCATCAACTGTGGGTCAGTGGGTATCATCATGACAATCAGTGGCTAGGCAACAAGGGCCGAAAACAAACTACAAAGACTTCCAATAATCACTTCATGTGACACCTGTGAAAGAAACTGACTTGCAGTTTGATCACTTCAACCATAAATAAAAGTTAGCTTAGTATGGTGTACTTATTCTCAATGGATTTGATTTGCTGCTTATACAATTATGTAAATAGGATGTCAACGACATTGTTATGGTTTGAAAATTGAGGGCCCAACACTGATCTTTGTGGCACCCAATAATAACAGCCTGTCCTACCTAAAATTGACTTGCTTATTTCTACTATTTCCTTTTCTTTAGCTTGGGTTAATATAGTATCCCTAAACTCGAGGTCTTACTATGCCTTTCATATGGCACCTTATTAAATGTCTTTTAAAAATCCAGACTTCCAAACATCTGCCTTGCCAGTTACATTCTGAAATACTAACATTTGTCAAACTCAATTTCTGATTCATAAAGTCACACCGACACTAATAAATCATCTGATTTTCTAAATACCCACCTATCACAATTTAGGATTCCAATGCCTTTCCACTAACTGATGTAAAGCTTCTAATTCTTTGTTTACTCTTTACCTTCCTCATCAAATAGCAATGTTACATTTGCGAGCCTCCAATCCATTGATACAGTTCCAAAACCTCAGGAATTTTAGAAGTTCATAACCCTAATCATCAGGCTCACTTCTCCTGAGCAATATTACAAGTTTCTAATCTAGCAATATCAATAATATCTTTAATGACTCAGGAATAAATTTTCATGTGGAATTCTTAATAAATAGAATGCATATTTATTGCAAAATATGAAATATTGCACTGCTGTTGTTACAAGCTGCTCTCATTTCTTCGTTGATAATCTATCCAACAGTATGGTTACTTCCAGAAGGCCCATGTACTACTCTCTAAGGTTTTCTGAACCATATAATTTTCTATCTGCACCCATATTGATTCTACTTCCTGGATTTCCAAGCTACAATCTTCATCCCTACATATCCTTTACCAGGGCTTCCCACACCATTCTTTTACTAATTTGCTTGTTGTTTCAAAGTGTCAAATACCCTGGAATATTTAGATCCCAACTTGGTCATTTTGCAACCCAGTCTCTGTAACAGTCATTGGGTCACACCTATTTATCTCAATTTGTGATTTTCATTCATCAATATTAGAAATAATTCATGCATCTAGATAAAGCACATTGGATTCCAACTTTTTTGCAGATTTGATCTTACTCTCTGATGTACTATCAATTAAACTGTTCTTTCCTGTTACATCTGCTTATTTTTACTCAAGCTTCTCTAAGGTCTTGCTTTTTCACAGTAGATTTAGAAATCTTCCCTTACCTGAATACCATCTCTTCCAGGCTCTTCAAATATAGATTATTAGATCCAAGGCTTTTGTTAACTTTTGGTCCCATATCTCCAGTATTTTTCTTTAATAATATTGTTAAGTTCCCCGCTTGGTTTGCAATACTTCTATGGTTTTTGACTTCTATTTTAAAGATAAATACAAAATATTCACTTCATGTATATTGACTTATTCCCCTTTATATTCTTTCCTGCATCAGCCTCTAGATCGACATTCACTTTTACAATCTGTTTTTATACTTCTTGCTAGTTTACTTGAGCCAGATTTTTTTCTGTTGAAAGGCCTATCTACAACTTTAGTTAATCAATTTGCCAGGACACTAGTCCCTACACAGATTAAGCAGAGTCTGTCATAACACGACAGCTCCCTCTTTCCTCTGTACTAGTGCCAGTACAGAAACCCTGGTCTCTCATACCACTCAGATGCACACATTCAGCACTGTGATTGTTTCGACTGTGTGTAGATTAGTACCTGATCCATATTGTAATCAGTACGGCATTCCTTTGCAACCTCCAACAAGTTGACAGCTTCCTCTATCACAGTTAGTTAGCTTAGTTACCCCTCAAAATTTGACCTCTCCCACAAAGACAGCCAAACTAGGGCAACAGCTCAACCAGCTGAGGCTTTTCCAGCTCTGCATTATAGCCCTCTTACCTACCTGACTCACTGTCACATCATCCTGTCCATGACTGCAAACCAGATCCATACCACTTGCCAGCTTAAGGGGAGTAAGTCCATCCTCAAGCAAAGTATATAGATAACTCTCACTTCTGGATGCCTGCAATGTCTGAACCTTGGATTCCTGATCAAAGTGGGAACTGACATTTTGGAACATAGAACATAGAAAAACTACAACACAAACAGGCCCTTCAGCCCACAAGTTGAGCTAATCAATCCCTTACCTATAACCCTCAATCCTATTAAATCCATATACTCATCCAGAAGTCTCTTAAAGACCCCAACAAATTTGCCTCCACCATCACCGACAGCAGCCGATTCCACTCACCCACCACTCAGTGAAAAACTTACCCCTGACATCTCCTCTGTACCTGCTCCCTAGCACCTTAAACTTGTGTCCTCTCGTAGAATCATTTCAGCCCTGGGAAGCGACCTCTGAGAATCTACCTGATCTAAACCTCTCAACATCTTATAAACTTCTATCAGGTCACCTCTCATTCTGTGTCTCTCCAGGGAGAAAAGGCCAAGTTTCCTCAACCTAACCTTATAAGGCAAGCCACCCAATCCAGGCAACATCCTTATAAATTTCCTCTGCACTCTAGCAATAGCTTCCACACCTTTCTTGTAATGAGGCAACCAGAACTGCGCACAGTACTCCAAGTTGGGTCTGAATAGGGTCTTATAAAGCTGCAAGGAACATACTTCAGACATGGTTGCTCAAAATCACAATACCCTCCATCAACTCCCACATGCTGCATATGGTTTATAAGCAGCATCATGTCTTCTACTAGCAGTCTTATGCCATGAATCACAGTTTAAAAATCACCAACTGTGACTTCAAATGTTCTGGCCACTAAATGGAGAACTCATTCCATCTGCAGCCAGCAAAATAGTAGCCTATTTCAGTTTATTCACACTGGTACTGCCTCCATCAACACTAAGAAAAATCAAATGATACTCTGTTATCACCTCACTTATAATGAAGTACCACTGAACTTAAAGCTGTAATATAAATACAATATCAAACATGTCAGAGTCTTGTCCAACATTTGTATTTGGACTTCCCTCAAAGCACTTCTGATTGGGCTATCTAAACAAAGGAGATATATTCAGACATAGGCTTGCAATGGCTATTTATCATTGAAATTAAGCTTCACGTGGGTGGATTAAATTGAGATAATTTAACTTGGGTCACAGACAATGGACAGAAAAAGGAACCAAGACTGTTTCTCTACCACTGAATTTCTCCCTAAAGCAATAATTATTGGAATAATTTTATAAGTCAAGCATAGGATGCCTTGACTGTCCCAGCAGCAAACCCCCTTCCAACACATACATACACACACCCCTCTTATGTTGCCTAGCAGACTGGTCATGTGCAAATTCCCAGCACTATGACAGATGCAGATAATTAGGAGAAAAAACTGAAGTTTAAACAAGGAATGTCAGGGTGGTTGCACGACTGACTGCAACAGTGTGTTTACGTAACAGACCTGCACAAGTTTGCTGAAAGGTGAATGAAGTACATAACATTCAAATAGGCCAGCCAGAGAAATCATTGCAGCTCATTCTCTGTCCAGTCCCAGATGTGTGTAGTAGAGCAGGTATAATGAAGAAAGCAGTGGATTTCAGCATTATCTGAAGGAAACTAAATGACCTTAATGATTGATTGTGAAATTAAATGTGAAAATAAGACTTTGATCAAGTACCCATCACATCAGAAAAATCTCCTGCTCAAACTTCAGATAACTTCATATTTGTCTCCCCTCATCAAGCTGGTCAACTCCTGCTAGGGTATTTCCCCACAAGTCTCACAACCAATAACAGTGGCGTTTTGAATACAAAAAAAAGAGTATTGGCAGGCTATTTCAAAGCCAAGGTCAATCCGCTTTTCAGTTGGATATTCACTTTCCAACAGGAGCTACTTTTATTTCATTTTATTAAAATTCTTGACTAATTTTACACCTCAAGCTTAGAGGTACTAATCAAAATGTTTCTTCCTGCATAGTAACTAAAGTAGCACCAAAAATCAAAGTAGGGACTTAGTCTCAATGAATTAGTGCTACATTTTTATCCACTATGTAAAAGAAATATGTTTGCCATTCAATGAAATCACAGTTGATTTATGTCTCAACTCCATTCATCTGCCTGGGCTCCATGTTTCTTCAGTCCCACGAACAAAAATCTATCGAATTCAGATTTAAAATCAACTGGGCTAACATCTGCTCCTCCATAAAAATGAAGCACAATGCCGCACTTCATGTGAAGGCGCATTCCCTAATTCATCTCCTGCTTGATCTGGCTCAGATTTTACAGTCAAAACCCCTTATTCTAGAATCCCACATCAGCAAGAAATGTTTATTTTCACATAAGTTACCAACTCCTTTCAAAATCCTGAACACCTCAATCAAATCGTGCTTTCATAATCACGGAGTCACACAGTACAAAAGAGGTCTTCAGCCCATCAAGTCCACACTGACAAAACTACACAAATCCCATCTGCCAGCACCTGAATGTTATGACATTTCAAGTGCTCATCATTGTACTTTTCTTTTTAAAGACTGAGGTTTCCCACCTCTACTACCCTCCAAGACGGTGAATTCCAGACTCCCATCACCTTCAAGGTGATATGAAATTTCTTCAAATCATCTCTAAATCCCTTGTCACACCGTAAAATTATGCCCACTCATAACTGATCCTTCAATTAAGCAGAACAACTGTTTTCTGTTCATATCCCCCAATCAGGTCTCCCTTCAGCCTTCTCTGCTTCAAAATAACCTAAGCCTATCCAAATCATAGAATCTTACAATGCAGAAGGCCATTCAGCCCATCAAATTTGCACCAACCACAATCCACTCAAGCCCTATCCCCGCAACACTATTCATTTACCCTGGTGAGTCCTCATGATACTAAGGGATAATTTAGCATTGCCAATCCAGCTAACCTGCATATCTTTGGATTGTGGGAAGAAACTGGAACACCCTGAGGAAACATGGGGAGAATATGCAAGCTTTGCACAGACAGTGACCGAAACTGGGAAGCTGGTGTTTTGAGGCAGTAGTGCTAACCACAGTGCCACCAATCACCCCATTACCACCTCTAATCAAAAGGATTCAATTACAATTTATAAATCATTTATCCCTTGGAGCCCTAGTAACTTTCTGGTGAATCTATACAGAACTCCGTCCAAGCCCAATATATTCTTCCTATGGTGCAGTGCCCAGAATTGCCCATAATACTACAAACATGATCTAATCAGAGTCTTGTAAACTGGAGCTGACATTCCACAAGCTTGTAGATTACTTTTTAGGCCTAAGTACTAAATTTTAGTCATGTGTACACATGGATTCTTAACCCTTTTTAGACCACTTGTCAATTTTTTTTGGCATAAATGGTGTTCTTCTGCCACTGTTTCACCCATTCATTTTATCTATTATGACTCTGTAAGTTAGTGCTAACAAAAAAAAACTGATCGACAAACTAGGATAGATGGCATTCTATTACATCAAGAGAAAGAACTAGAGTTTCCCCTGAACAAATGACATCATTGGGAGACAGAACCATATAGAAATTTCCCAACATAACTACACACTTCGCCCTACTTCACCTAGCAAAAAAGCATCACTTTGAAAGCTTGAGGTTTCAAATATACCTCTTGGACTATAACCTGGTGTCACGTGACTTCTCATCTTGTCCACCCCAATCCAACACTAACAACTCCAAAACATTTTTTAAAGAAGACGTGATCTTTAAAGGAAGAGATGACTTTCAAGCAAATAATGCAGATTACACCAATGAAGCTGTCTTCAGATTAAGGCTTAAATGGGTCCCAGTCACAAGCATAAGCTCCTTTAACAAATATTCCCCTAAGTGCTTTGCCAGAAATAACTGCACTAGTATAGCACCCAATGTAAATATATTTCACACTGGAGAAAAACAAAAATGGACACCCAAAGAATGGGTGATTCAAAGCTGAGAATCATAAACTCCCTACAGTGCAATAGGAGCCATTCAGCCTACTGAGCATGCTCTGACAACAATCCCACTCAAACCTATCCCTGCAACCTCATATTTACCCCGGAGGAAATCCACAGATACTGGGAGAATGTGCAAATTACACAGTGACCCAAGGCTGAAATTGAACCCACGTCCCTGGCACTGTGATGCAGCAGTGCTAACCACTGTGCTACCAGTAGTCAGAGGTATTTTAACAAGGGCCTTTAAAAGAAGCTGGAAGCAGAGAGAGAAAGAGAGTGCTTTAGGGAGAGAATTCAAGAATGCACGGCTTAGTTAGTTGCAGACATGGACAATGATGAAGCGCAAAAGGCCAGATCTGAATGAAGGTTCTTGGAACTATGAGAATAGAAAGTAGGAATGGACAACAATCAAGATTAAGAACATAGTAAGACATGGATCCAGGAAATGGACTCGAGTTCAGAACGTATTAGTTGTAAGAACTGTCACCAATGACTGAGTGAAGGATGATATATGGTGACACAGATTTGCAAAATCAGAGTTCAGACTGGAAAATGTGGAATGAAACAGACAACGCAGATAAAGTTGTCAATTTATAGGCAAGATTTTGAAATCAAACAGGGAGCCAGCACATGGGAAAAAATATAGCAGGAGCAAGTAAAGGACAGGAGTGACCAAGTTTCAAGTCGACAATCAGTTGTCTTGGTGAAAGCAGTGGTACTGAAACCATGTGTCAATACTGACTATTGCAATTTCACCCCAAAATAGCTCATATCTAGTGTACCAAAAAACTCTCAAAATACCCCAACTAGTGTAATTTTAAAGTGCTGTACTATTCTAGCCAAGCTTCAAGTACTAGGTTAGCTGAAAGATCAATGATTCCACAGAATATAAAAATTCCCTTGCCAGTCACTTAAAAACCTGCTCTATTATTAACACCACAAATATTTTGAAGACCAGGAATAGTCGCCATATGACTGAACAGAATATTCATCTGCAGAGCAACAGGGCTAGAATTCTGAGTGCTATCACGCCATCAAAACTGCCACCAAATTTGGAATACTGTGTCCAGTTGTGGTTGCCTTACTACCGGAAGGACGTGGAGAATCTGGAAAAAGTGCAGAGGAGGTTTACCAGGATGCTGCCTGGTATGGAAGGTCTGAGTTACGAGGAGAGATTAGGCAAATTGGGGCTGTTTTCCTTAGAAAGACGTAGGCTTAGAGGAGATCTAATAGAGATGTACAAGGCGGGTATAGATAGAGAAAACAGGGTTAAGCTTTTTCTTAGGATGGACTCAAATAGCACAAGGGGTCACGGGCTTAGGGTGAGGGGGGTATAATTTGGATGCCAGAGAGAATTTTTCCACAGAGGGTGGCAGGGGCATGGAACACGCTGCCAAGTAAAATGGTGGAGGCAGCACTCGAATTATTTAAAGATACTTAGATGGGCACATGTACAGAATGGGAATGGAGGGATATAGAAAACTGATTTAAAATAGGCATCATGAGCCTTGGGAGTTCCCTGGGAAGTGTGTAAATTGTCAATGATATTGATGTATTTGTTTTTATCCTACAGGTACTTTGGTCTACCTTGTTGTCTAACAAGGGGCATACATGCGATGGGTCATGAGAGAGCTACTCTTGGATTTTGAGAGAATCCTAGTGCTTCACGTTGTTAGTGTACGCTTGACCTGGACCATTTGATGGGCAACACGACAGCTCAGTGACTATCGCTGTGCTGTGCAGATACATGGATTTGGGCCTGTGTCTGAGAGAGTTTGCGCATTCTCTGGGTGCTCCAGTTTCCTCCCACATCCCAAAGATGAGCTCTTAGGCGGAACAAATTCTCCCTAAATTGTCTCAAATTTGGTTTCAATGCATAGATCTATAAACAGACAGGGATCATGGGTAGAAGCGGGAACATCGAGGTGGCAGAGTGGGCTCATTGGGCCTGTTTCCCGTACCGTTTTGTTCTTTGTTCAAATACTAGCTGGAATGGAGATTTACAAACAGCAGGGGGAAAAAAGATGTAGATTTCTCCAAATAAGCCTCTTCATTGACTTAAAGGGTCATTGATACCAAAAGTCCAGACAGTTCCAGATTTATTCAGTCTGATCTTATCAGAGCATCAATTGGTCAACCTATCTGCTGCTGACAGCTATCATGTTCCTCTGCTGGAAAGTGCACCTACACAAATAACTCAGTCATACTGCAAATTTAAAGCAAGCAAATAATCCCAAGGCACTTCACAGCGGGATTAAACAGAAAGAAAATGAACACTGGGTAAAAGGAGATAAGTAATAGAGTCAACGGCTTTTGCAAAAAAAGGTAGATCTTATAGGAGAAAGATGTGGAGGAACTTGTGTAAATAACTTCAGTGTACTAAAGCACATTTTGTCAGCACTGCTAATTAAGTGAAGGTAAGTGTGCATGCACGTGCATAAGTGTGACACCATGCAGAGATTTAAAATATAAAATTCCTATTCTCTAACATATTGGAGTCTAGAAGCCAACATAGTTCAGCAAGGAGCAGTCAGGAAGAGCAAATGGTAATTGGTACAACATCAAGGAGCTAAAGATTACACATCACGAACAATGGGAATAAGGTCGACACAGAACTAGTCAGTCAAGTCTGGAAGTGACAACGGTATGGATGAATTCTTCAGCAGTAGAGTGTTCTGACAAAGACACACATGGATTATATCATGCAGATAGAGACACAATTTATGATGGAGAGGATAATGGAGTTTAAAACTCAGCTCAGAGTCAAATAGTATACTAAGGATGTAAATATCCTAGTCAGGAAGTTAGGGAAGGGGTGGGATATTGCAGAATTATTACCAAGGATACAAAGGTAATGGTTTAGGTCTTCCCAACATTTAATTAAAAGTAAATTGCAGAAAATTAAAAACTGGTGAACAATTCTCGCAACATAGAAACAGTGGAAGGATCAAGAGAAGTGGTCCAGTAGATTTAAAGTTTGCATATAGAACCACAGAATCCTGTACTGTGCAAAAGGAGGACATTCAATCCACCAACTCCACAAAAGAGCTTCACACATATGGGGATAGGCTCAGCCTCCTCCACCCTAAGCCCACACATTTACCACGGCTAATTCGCCTAACTTGCACGTCCTTGGACACCAAGGGACAAATTAGCATGGCCAATCCACCTAACCGGCACATTCTGGAGGTAACTGGAACACCCACACAGACATGAAGAAAACATGCAAACTCCATAATCACCCAAGGTCAGAATTGAAGCCAGGATCCTGACACGGTGAGGTAGCAGTACCACATTGAGCTAATTCTCTTTCCAAACAGTAACGAAGAAACAGAATATTACTGAGGAATAAAGGGGCCAAGGATAGATCATTGGAAATTCCAGAAAGAACAGGATTATCATTTCTAGAGCCTTTCTAGCTATGATTGGATAGCTGAGTGTAGCCAATAGTTCCACTGAGCTGAAACAGAATGGCACGATCAGCCATACCAAAGATTGTATAACAAAATTGAAGCAGGATACATTGCAGTTCCATTGAATGTTAACATGTTGACTTTGGTTAGAGCTGTCTAATGCTGCCCAGGGACAGAACCAAACCTAGCAATGTAGGTAACATGGTTATATAATTTAGATAACAACACATTCAACAGCTTTAGAGAGGAAAGGAAGTCAGAGGGAAAGTAGTTTACAAGGGCAAGTGTTTTCTTTTATAAACAGATGATACAAAGCCATTTTGAAAAGGGACAGAGACAGTATATGACAATAAAACATAGTAGTTCAGTGGAATTGGATCAATGCACAAATTCAGGATAAGGAAGAAAAGTTTGACTTGGCAAGGAGGGAATGGTAGTAAATGAAACAGCTGAACAAATTCTCTCAATTTTCACACCAAAGAGTCCATTAGCTCCTTGCAGTTATTGTTAAAAGGTATGGTGACAGGAGAAATGTGTTGACAGACTTCAGCAGAAAAAAAATGAAATCTGATTACATGATGTATTCATCTAGTGATAGCTAAAGTGGCTGTGCAGCAGGTACTCAACCTATTCTTGAGGGAGTCAATATAAGACAATTTCACATCAAAGCAGGGTGAGAACATGTGAAAGTCTTACTTAGGACAGGAAAACAATGAGATGAAAGTGAAGAAGTGAATAAATTTATCAACAGTTAAAGTAGTATTGCGACATTGGGAATGAGGAATCACTAAGTGCAAAGCGAAAGGACCAATTATGCCTTGGTGTGACATGGCTCAATTATGTACCAATATTACAGTATTCAGCTCAATAAAATCACTTCGACAATAAACAAGAGAGCTGTTGGTCATTAAAAAAATTCAACTAGTTGGTACCTTCATACTACAAACAGGATTTGTTAAAAAAATTGAAAATAGTTTATCTGATTATGATAACCACATTAATAGAGTAATCCAAATTGTGCTGGCAGCAAAACTGATCAAATTTTCAAGTAATCCCTAGTAACAAATCATTTTCTATGTAACTTATCATATAGTCATCTAACTGCTATATATAATTTTGTGTGAATGTACAATAACCAATTTTATGACCCTCCCCCCCACCTTTCCTGCAATCCGATTTCAGCATAATTCAGCCAAGGACACATGAACAGACCAGTTAATTTAATTTTGTCCCATGTACTTTAAGGCATAATTTGTCCTTTTGCCTCTGCACCTAGTGACTCCTCGTTTTCAATGTCACAATACTTCTGTAACCGTTGATAAGCTGTCACCAACCAAAACTTAGTTTTAACTTTTGTCTTCTTCAGGTTATAGCATCTGAATCTATCAATTGTAAAAATATAACTTCCAGAGTTTAAGCTAAAGACAAACTGACGTTTGTGCTGTAATTTTCACACATCTATTCTGAAAATTGCAATAATTTGATCATCTCTGCAACTGAATGTTGTGCTTGCAGACTAAAAACAGCACTGCGCTGCCTTACAATGTCATACTGTTAAAAATTTCCTGGTCCAAATAAAAAAAGGCCGAGAAACCTGAAAAATAGAACTGGCTTTATCTGTGCCAGATGGAAGAGACATTCCACTTGCCACAGACAAACACACCAAATTCGCCTCCCAAGTGAAACCTGGCTTGTCAGGCTGATCTAGTAATAACATCAAAATCAAGCTGGAACTATGAGAGAGATACAAACTAGAACCATATTTCGTCTCGGAGGTTACATCATGTGACAAGGCCCGAAAGACTAGATTTGTGCGAACGGCGGAGGGGGGGTGGGTAGGAAACAGCCTTTAGGAACTCGAGGCCTACTATGCCCATTTCCCTTTATGTTGTTAGGCGGTTCTGAGGGCAAACGGGAACAACATGGCACGTTCCAACTTCGTTTCTAGCCAGATGTGCGCAAGAAAAACATTTACAGAAAATGGGGCTGAGAAAAAAAATTACTGAGTTAACATATCATGCGGCTGATCGCAGCTTGCTTATTCGATACGTTTAACACACTGTGGGAAACGTTTGGCACGGCGGCCCTGCACGGTTCAACCTGTATTAATCCACATATGTACATAGTGACTGAAAAGGCGGGGGTGGTGGGGGTTGTGGTTAGTGGCTTCAGGACAATTCAGGCCAGAACTAGTTTCTGGATTCCAAAAAAAACCCGAGGCAGCGGGGAGGGGGCCGCGCGGCTGCTGGGAGTTGTAGTCCGGACCCCCTTCTCCTCCGATTCCTTTCAAACTGCCGAGCCAACTGTCAAAACTACACTTCCCAGTATGCCAGGCGGCCGCCGCGCAAGCGCACTCTGCCCTCCGGCTCCTCTTTCTCTTCTCTTTCGTCTGTTCCCACCCCCCCCTCCCCAACTCGAAATCTCCGGCCTACCGTTTCAGCCGCCCGAGCCTCGGCTTCGTAGTACGCATTCAGACCCGGATCTGTACGCGCACCACCACCATAGCTGACGGACCCACCTATTCGATGGAGGAAAGGTGATTGCGGGGTGGTTGTTTTGGGGGGGGGGGGGGAGATGAAGAGGAGAGCGCCCTCCCCCCCCACTTATTAAAGCTTATAAAAATGATTGACTTAAAAAAGGGCTCTGCGAGTGACGATAGTGTAGTGAGAGTCACTTTACCTCAGAAACCTCATCCTCTTCGCTGCCGGAGAGCACAGCCAGCTTGAAATCCAGGCGATCCCCGGGTGTCGGCTCCAAAATGCGAACTTTAGTGCTGACGGCGGCGGTCACGGAGTCTATCTCGTCTTCGAAGCCGTCTGTCATCGTGTCCAGCGCTCGGTTCTCCGCTATCACTTCATTCTGCATATTCTTGGCCCTCTATCCTTACCGTGTCGTGGGCGCCTCCGAGTCTGACTTTATAAGAAGCCTTACGGGGTTTTCGGCGTCGTTTCGGATTTTTTTTTCCCTTTCCCCCCTATCTCCTCGCTTCTCTTCCGTCTTCCCCCACCCCCAACCCAACCCGCGCGATGCGAAGTTTGACTCGGGGCGACGAACAGCGAAAGCCACCGCGCCTCACCAGACAGACTAGGCCCCGCCAATATTAGTCCACCCGAACCATTAACTTCTGTGCGCTTGCTCCGACTAACTTGATAGGTGCACATCCGGCCTCGGCCGCTCCGCCCCGCCCCAACCGCTCGATGCCGATTGGTCGGCGGGCGATGCCGACGTGCCGGAGTTCGGCGTCACGGCGCCGAGACCGGGCGCTGATTGGTCGCTGCTTCTGTCAATCACAAGGGCTGGCGGGGGCTCGGATCAGGTTAGGTTGGCGATGTCTCCTCGGAAAAGGACCCGGATATTGGTGGTGGTGGTGGTGAGGGGGGGGGCAGGCCTTGTGTGTGGGACAAAGATTCATTTACACAGCTGAGACTTCTACCTGTCCACTTTATCATCATCTCACCATCTTTCTCTTGGGCATCTTAATCAGTCTTTTTTTTTTAAAAAAACTTTCACCATTTTGTCATTGCCCTTCTGCAGAGCCCATTGCTTCTTCCCACATGAGCAGCACTTGTGCTGTCCACACACATATCCAAACCTGAAGGCTCATTTTTCCATATCGATCATCAAAAGCTATTCCATGATAGCACATCTTCCCCACCGCCCCAAATTACATACTTCGAAGCTGCTCTGAAATGCGCCACAGGAGAAGTCCTAGCTGAAAGGCATCTTTTACATTGATTTATCCATCTAGACATCTCCTTCATACCTGTCATACGCAGCCCCTGCTGACGTTGGTTTACAGGTGATCACCATCAGGAAAAAAGTCAGTCTAGAAGTCTTTTTAAAAAGAAATCTGCAAACATCCAGCACTTTAGTGCTCTTTATCAAATGCAAAGTTATGCTGCTGTCAGGTTGCTAGGGCCTTAGGCTTATCCAAATAGAAGCAGTCTTAGTGCTGTGATAGAGCAGACAAATTTAAGTGCCTGGGTCCAGACAACATTTAAGATAGCAGCTGCATCTAGATAGTGCCTTGAACATGGTTAAAATTCAGAGGGTGCACTGAAGTCTTACCAAGCAAAAAATAATCAAAAACAAATATTAGGACAAATAACCGAAACTTTGATCAATGAGGTAGGTTTTAAGGAGTGTCTTAAAGGAGAAGAGAGGGGTGGGTGATTAGCAGTTTGCAAAAATAATTCTACACCTCAGGGCCTAAACAACTGAAAGCAACACGTCCAAAGGGAATGGCAAACAAATAGGGAAATCACAAGAGGCCAGAATTGGAGGAGCGAAGATTCTCGGAGGTTGTAAGGCTGGAGCAGATTACAACAATAAGGAGATGCATGCCTAGGTGGGATTTAATTTAATCTTAGTTTGATAAGACAGTAAAACAGCCAATGGAATTCTAGGTTTTTTCACAGGGGATCAAATATGAAAGCAATGAGGCAATAATGAACTTATACAGAAGCATAATAAAACTTCAGTTGTATTATTTTATGCAGCGTTGGGCTTCACATTATAGGCTAAATTTTGTGGCGTTGGAGTGGATAGAGTACAGGTTCATCAACATGCTTGGCAGGAAGATAAATTAATAGAAATGAAGACTTGAAAAACCGGAATTATTTGATAGAATATTGCAAGTTACATGGCAATTTGGTCGATGTGTCTGAAATGATAAATATATCACAGAGTGATATATTAGAGTTTAGGAATTGGGAAGTGGAGAAATCATAGACACAAGATTAAATATAAGAGATTAAGAATAGAGAAGAAGAGAAGCTTAACAGAGGACATTGTGAGCATCCAAAATGTGCAAATGAGATGGATTACCCTTGCTAAATTGCCCCATAGTGTCCAAAAGTGTGTAGGTTAGATGGATTAGCCATAGTAAAAACACAGGGTTATGGGGATAGGACAAGAAGATGGGTCTGGGTAAGATGCTCTTTCCAAGAGTCAGTGCAGAGTCAAAGGGATTCTATGATATGGAATTCATAGAATACTTACAGCACTGAAGGAGGCCAGTCAAACCATTTTTCCATGTCAATTCACTACAGGAGTCCAATTCCCCCAACGTTTCCCTGTAGCCCGCCATTTTCTTCTATTCAGATAATCATTTTATTCCTTTTGAGTCATATTTAAATCTGCTTCCACCACATTCTCAACAGTGTATTCCTTACCCCACAGCAACTCATGTTAAAAACTTTTTTCCTCATGATGCTTTTGAATTTTTGCTGTAAATCTTAAATCAATGTTTTCTCGTTGTCAAACTTTCCAATAACAAGAACAATTTCTCCTTATCTATCCTATCCAGATTCCTCATGATATTGAATACTTCTATCAAATCTCCTCTAAAGCTTCTCTAAGGAGAACACTTTTCCAATCTGTCCAAGTTACTGAAGTATCTTATCTCTGGAACTAATTTTTGTATCCTTTCCACCCTCTCTTTAATCCTTCTAAAGTTTGGTGCCCAGAATTGGATGCAGTGCTCAAATTGAGGCTAAAACAGTGTTTCACAAAGGTTCACCATAACATTCTTGCTTTTGTGCTCTAAGTCACTATTTATAAAACCTAGGACTGCTTTCTCAACCTGCCCTGCCACCTTGAATGATTTGTACATACACCAAATTTCTGGGTTCCTTCTGCCACTGGTCACCCCTTTCCCACCAATGGTTGAGAATTGTAACTTTTATTTCATATTGCCTCTGTTCATTCTTCATTCCAAAATGTTTCACTTCACACTTCTCTTTATTAAATTTCATCTGCCATTTATCCACCCATTCCATCATCCTATTTATGTCCTCTTGAAGCCAATCATTATCTTCGTAAAAGTTCAACAATGCTTCTAAATCTTGTAAGATCTATGTTGTACCTTGCACGCCCAAGTCAGATCATTAACAGAGATCAAGAGATGGTGCTAATACTGACCATGGGAAATCCCACTACAAACCTGTAGATACAATGATTCACTGATTTACCACCACTGTTGTTTCCTATCCATGTTGCCATTGTCCCTTTTATTCCATTGACTTTAACTTTACTGACTAGCCTATTTTGTGGTGCTCTATTAAATGCCTCTTTGGAAGTCCATGTACACTGCAGCAGCCACATTAGCCTTCTACCTTACTTCATCCACAAATTCACCAAGTTAGTTAAACATAATTTATATTTAACAAATCTGTGCCAGCCTTCTTTCACTAAGTCACATTTGTCCAAGTGATTGTTAATTTTGACCAGGATTATCATTTTGATAAATTTTTTCACTACCGAAGTTAAACTGACTGGCCGGTAGTCATTGGACTTATTCTGACACTATTGTTTGCAATAATTGAAATAATTGAAATGCAGTCACCACAGCATCTAAGGAGGATTGACAGATTATGGCCAATGGCTCTGCTATCTCCACCATTCTTTCAGTATCCAGGGATACATCTAATCTGGTTCAGGTGGCTTTTCATTTTGAAGTACAACCAGTCTTTTTTCTCCTCTTTATCAATGATTTGTAGCTCATCCAGGTTCTCAACTGCTTCCTCTATCATGATGATTTAGGGAGCAACTTCTTCCTTGACAAAAAGACAGGTGGAATGTAGTCATTTGGTACCACAAAAATGGCCTCTCCCTCCACGCTCCCTCCACCCTTCTCATCTTTAATTGAAAAATTATTCCTTTCATTGCCTTTTTACTTTTCATATCCCAAAGGAAATATTTTTATTTCCTTTTATGTTAACTGCCTGTCTCTTCTCATACTCTGTCTTTGCTTCTCTTATTTCTTTTCTCATTTCCTCTCCAATCTTCTGTATTCAGCTGGTTCTCATTTGTATTTTTAATCCTGACATCTATCATGCACATCCTTATCCTGGAAATCCTATCTCTTTAAAGGCAGCCAATTGTCTGTTGCAATTTTGCCTATCAGTTTTTGATTTTGATTTATTTGTGCCAGGTCTATTTTCAAAGAACAACAAACCATACAGCACAGTGACAGGTCCTTCAGTCCACCAAGTCTGGGCCAACACAGATGCTTCTCTTATCTAATATTTTCTTGCCTTTCCTTGGTCTATATCCCTCTTCCTTGCTTATTCATGTATTTATCCAGGTGCCTCTTGAACGTTGTTAAAGAATCTCCTTCCATCACCTCCTCCAGCAGTGTGTTCCAGGCATCCACCATCCTCTGTATGAAAAATGTACCCTTCACAGCTCTTTCAAACTTTCCCCTTCTCACTCTCAACCTATGCCCCCAAGTAATTGACCCTTCAACCTTGGGAAAAAGACTGACTATCCATTCTATCCAAGTCTGCCATAATCTTGTAAACCTCTTAATAGCTCCCCCCTCATCCTTCAACACTCCAATGTAAACAATCCAAGTTTGTTCAACCTTTCTTCATAGTTCATATCCTCAGAACCAGGCAGCACCCTATTAAATCTTTTCTGCATTATTTCCAATGCATCAACATTCTTCCGATAGTATGGCGACCAGGTCTATTTTCGTCCCACTGAAATTTGCCCTCCAACAATTAATTATTTTTATTCTGGATTGTTTCTTGTTTTTTTCCATAGCTAACCTAAAGTTTATGATAATATAGGTGGAATTTAGTATTCTTCCCTGTGGAGGGCATTTAATCAAACAGGAGGGTGTCAAATGGGAACCCTGCCGATTAAGTTCATTGTGGATTGGCCTATGGAGGGCCTTCCCTTGCCACATCCAAATGAAATCCATAACTGAGCAATTAATGCCTCATAAAAGAACCTCATCATGCCACGGCTGATATTAATTCAATGAGGGGTTTGCCATGCAGGTATCACAGAAGCTGTCTTGTGCAGGATTGCTTGCTGTCTCTCAGGCCGTAGAAGTGGAGGGGGCGGGGGCGGGGGCGGGGGCGGGGGCGGGGGGGAAATCAAGTGGTTGCCAGAGGCCTTGTGGTGGAGAGGCCTTGTGAAATGCACTCAGGTGTCTGATTAACATCAGGAACAGAGAAGCCCACTGAGACCCAGCCACCCTGGCTTTTCTGCTAAGCCCCACAACCCACTCTGCGATCCCATCCAATGAACCGCCTCCCATATTCACTCAGCTCTGCCTGCATCTATTTCTTAAATTAGGATATCAGACCAGCAGTAGCCACTCTCCTCATGGGAGGTTTTGAGTGCGTAACATAGTGTGAGCCAGAAGCCCAAGTTTGAATCCTAATCAAGGACTTGATGGCCACGGAAGGTACATTTATTTTCTGACCAAACATGTTGACTATCAACCTGTAATTCCTTCCAATACGCTTATGGCTGGTCCCTAAGAGGGAGGCAGTCTCCTTGTCGGCCAGATACACATGGTGGTTGCAGTGTACATACTTCCTCATGTGAAAAGATTCTGGACCCAATTTTACCATTTTGATCCTAAGTGCTAGACGGACTTGAAACTGGGAGTGTTTCAGATCCGACTTTTAGACCCTGAGGTGCCTCCATATGCACTCTGCCTGCAAAAATATCAGCAAATCTGCACCGTGCTGCACAAGCCTGTAGGAGGGTCTTAACATGTTCCAATGGGCACTTCCAATTGCACATGTGGAGAAAAAAAAAATGATAGACTGCTGCTCCCCTACCACAGGCTGAATAATGCCTCCCAGGCTGGATAATGCCTCCCCCTAGCAAGCCAGACATTGCCCTATTTCCACAACATTACTGACTGCCTTATCCCCCCCCCCCGGCACCCAGACTGATTACGAGCCCCTCCCCCTCTTCCTCCCCACTGATCTTAGGCAGAGTGGCAGCAACCCCCTTCACCCCCACTGATCACATGCAGAATGGCAGCAGAGCCTCCTTCCCCCCACTGATCACAGGCAGAATGGCAATGGACCTCTTTCACCCCACTGATTACAGACAGAGTGACAGCGGATCTCCCTCCCCCACCACCGATCTCAAACAGAGAGCCATCTGGCCCATCTCCCCCCAACACCCTACCAATCTCAGGCAGAGAGCCATCAGACCTACCTTCTCCCCCTCTTCCCCACCAATCTCAAGCAGAGAGCCATTGGACACTCTGCACTTAGCTCCTCACTAACCCTCACTGATTGAGCAGCCGAATCAGACTTATATTGAACATATTTCACACTGATTCTGAATGGCAAATGCAGTGTGAAGTAGAAAGTACCGATAATATTGGGCATGCAGCTGTTAAGTCAATTTAAATGCATGCAGATACATTTAAATGGCCGTCGTGCCCACTTCGGGCAAAGTCCAAATCGTGGCCATTTTTGGGCCTTGATAAAGGAGGCAGCAGTGCGGAGGCAGGGACGAATCGTGCTATTCAACTCACGATCAACTTTACCAAGTTTTTGCACCAAAATGGGTGCAATGCGATGGTAAAAATCAGGCCCTCTGTGCACATCTTTCCACAGGATCTATGGCTAATATCTTCCTCATTTCAACGGACTATATGAGAGAGAAAGCCACTACTTCCTCAGTGGCACAACTATTCTGTAATGCTGCTGGTAGACAGGACCTCAGCCCACAAACCTAGAGGAAGGCATGCCCCTGACCTGTCAAATGCAATATAAATGCTTGATTCATGGTTAGTGCAAAAATAACTAGAGCTTGGATCACGTTACAATCATATAGTCTTGTACTGAATATTGTGTGTAGCAAGTTACACTATCAAAGTGTAAGACAATAGCATAACAAAGCATCTTTATCTCCAGCACAAGAGTGACTTAGTGGCATTATGCAACGATTGGATTTGGACCTAAAGAGAATGGAAGAAAGATAAAGATATATGACCTTTAGAAAGGTAAAGGTGTATGCCATTTGTGCACCTGGCTGTGGCAGTAATAGAATAGGGCCTTGCTGAGATCTGAGAGCAGAATTGGGAGGCATTTTTTTCAAGGGAGAAAATGAGATTTTTGGGGCGGAAATATTTCATCTGCAACATTCAGGATTTCTCTTTGCTCTTACTCAATCTGGGCTCTCTGATTTTATTCGATCAATATGAAGAGAATGTGTATGGATTTTGTGAGACCAAGGAAAAACTTTGTTCCAAATTTTGCCATTGATGTGATCATCACAAGATTTGTTTTTAGATAGGAAAGATGAAGCAGAAAAATAAAATCTTTTTTTTTTTCACTGATGTTTCACATTTTTAACCCAAAAATATTGTTTGATTGTCCAGCTATTTAAGACTAATCCTGATTTTGAGTAACACAAACAGATCCTGATAGTAAACGGGTAAAACATAATTAAAATGTTGAAGTTTCTAATAAAGAATTAAGCATATAAAATATAATATCCATCTACAGAAGTCCTAAGAATGTTAGCATCTGTTCCCAGCTCAGGTTCACAAGAGATGCAAATTGAAGAACTTGCTGTGGAAGTCAGCCAGTCCACTTCATAATACTTCAGATTTCCTGGTCCTTAAAGAAATATAAATTCTTGGTGTGTGCAATATTCAAGAACAGTCACTGGACTTCAAAGTGATTAATTTCTTTAAACCACTTTGGGATGGTTCTGATGTTATGAGGTCTGGGAACTTCTTGTGCATACTTTATTTGGTTAGTATAGGAAGAGCTTTATGTCTTTGGCTTATTTACTATAAGACCCTTTTGTACATTAGAAGCTGTCTATAGAACTAAAAAATTGTTTTGTTTCTCAAAATGTATCATATAATAGTCATAGGTTTGCTATTTTCTGCATTCGAAAGTAAGATTACCATAACATTTTTGAAGGGCTTATATGTAAAGCATTTTTCTCTCTTCAATTTGTTCTGCTAAGAGCTAAATGTTACCTCAGAAGGTCAGAACACACCTTCATTTAACACAACTTAAAAGTGGTGTCTATTTTTCATTTATAGTCCATAACTGATTATACAGTTATGACTCTTTTGGAGAGATGCTCAAGAAACATCATGTTTATCCAAGAAACAAGTCACCACATAAACTGAATGATTCCGCTGTGATTGCTGATCATTTCGTTCCTAGGCAGCTTCAACTGTACCACTCTGGAATTCACAAGTTGTCAGAAAGAAATTTAATTTGTTCTTTCTTGGATATGAAATGTAGTAGAGTTGGATAGTTTCTCTCCACACTTTTATCTGCTGAAACTGCTGACTGTTGTTGGCAGACATTGGTGCCTCTGCCAAGTAGTTGGAACAAAGACTATCTGCAGTCCATTTAAATGTGGAGGCTATAGTACCTGACCCTAATTCTATTTTCCTCAATATCCATACGTGCAATTTATAGCACAAATAAAGAAGACACCATAAAGATCAGTTGTGCAAACTTGACTTTTTAAAAAATCTTCCTCCTTAATCACCAATTTTAACATCCTGATTTCAAGTCTAACTGAGTTCAACTAATTCTGCGCAGATTGAATATGGTGTTTTCTGGTTTGAATGACTTAATATCACACAAGGCGCACATGTACCCAGTGCACTGTTCACACAGAGACCAAATTTATTAGGACACATTTGCATTTTAACCCAGAGAGCACAGGACTGACCTTTATAACCATTGTGATGATGCTAAAATGCTTGCAGTCCTGGGATTAACTTTAAATTCTGATTACTGCTGCAATTGACTATGCTATTGTACACTCATTGTTAGTACCACCATTCATGTTGATCCTACTTTGTTCTATATCTACATTGGCTATACTGTTTTTCTGTAGTGAGTTGACCCTGTGCAGTTCTTTTTTAATGTACAGCAACTTTATTAATTTATTTATTAATCTCAATAAACATTCACAAAAATTGTGAATTAACTTTATAATTGAATATTTTTAAGCAGACACACTTTAAACAGTTTGGTTGCACAGAGAAGGCATAAATATTGTCTCACCTAATGGTCTTGCACTCTTGGACATCTTTTCTTCCGACATGATTTACCAACCAATTGCCAACTCTGTGGATAAACACTGTTGGAAATTTCAGTGAACCATTACAATACTCATTGTTTGGTATGTTGTTAATATGATAATCCTGCTTTTCTGCTGCTTACAGCATTTTAAAGTTATTTTCTCCGTTGCAGTTAAATCCCTCTTGCCTTGTTACATATTCTAACAGGACAGACAATTGAGCCCATTCTCAAACTTCATTCAATACCAGTCATTATATCAGCTGCAAGAAAGGCTGACCAAACTCTAGGCCTAAGCTCACCAAATGTTTGTTTCCTACCTTGGACAATGGGTCAATATTTCAATACTTATCCCTCAATCAATATCCCAAGAACAGATTATCTGGTTTTTATCACATTGCTGTTTGGGGTGTTATCTGGCTACTAGCTTAAAGTCTTTTCAAGCATTCAGTGTTATATGACAAACCAAAAGCCAAGAGTCAACTCAGATTCACTTAAACAAACTTCCATTTATTTAACACTTCAGGCACCAAATTCAAACTTACAACAATTGCAACACTAACTCTTTTACAGAATATTAACTATTTTACTGAAAATTAACTCTTCACTGAACATTAACTCTTTAACTGGACATTAATTTTAATTCTTTAACTGAAAACAGACACTGTCTAGTTTAGCACAAAGTGGCCAGGTTCTGATGTAGATTCTTTCCTTGTGATCCTTGAAGGTGTTCTTTAGGGCACTCTTGAGACAGTTGATCTGAGTTATTGCTGAAGACAAAGGGATAAAAAGTGTGTGTTTATCCTCATACTGTCCTAATCTTTCAAAATGTTCCCTGGCATTCAGACAATGGTGTAACCAGAAACCAATCACATTATTCGTTCAGCCAAAGGAGTTATTTGTAAATGACTCTGTATCACTCATCCAAGACTGCACCTAAGACACATTGCTCTATCCTCTATTGACGCCATCAAGTCTAACTCAAGTTAAACAACTTCCCATATTTGGCCAACAGAAGAAGTGACAGGTCAAAGCTCAGAGATCAGATCACAGCTCACAGCAATTTTACAGCTTGTGTCTGTTTTTGAATATATCTTGACCAAAATCGCAGCATGCTTAACTCTGGGCCACAATTTCTTTTTAAAAAGAATTATTGTTGTTGAAATCATTGTTGTGGTCGTTCTTTCCCCATGCACAGGGGAGTTTTCTGTATGCTAATTGGTTGCTGTATTTCCTACATTACACAATGATAAACACTGCAAAAAGTACCAATTCGGTTCTAAATCACTTTGAGACTTCTGGCGATCTTGGAAAAACACTGGGAGGAAAGATTTTCTGGTCCTCACATGGCATTTTGTGACAGAAGATGGCATGCAGTGACAAGATCTTTTGGTTCTCCCTGATGTAATTGAGATTTCCCATTCATTGCACCTCACACCGTTGGGAAACCTTTGGCAGAGATGCTCTATTAGCAAAAACAGACGGAAAATCATTGCTATATAAATGCATGTCTTTCTTTCCATCTTTGTAAACGTGGACTCCAGATTGTTGATGATCAGGGATTCAATAATGCTTATGCAATTGAACGTCAAGGGAAGATGATTAGATTCTTCTCTGAGGTGGTTAGTACCTATGATTTGTATGTCACTGATGGTGATGCTCTTGGATTTTTCGAGAGTGCTCTTGGATTTTTCGAGAGTATCCTAGTGCTTCACGTCGTTAGTGTACGCTTGACCTGGACCATTTGATGGGCAACACGACAGCTCAGTGACTTTCGCAGTGCTGTGCAGATGCGTGGATTTGGGCCTGTGGGAGTTTGCACATTCTCCCCATGCTTGAGTTGGTTTTCTCCAGGTGTTCCGGTTTCCTTCCACATCCAAAGATGTGCTCTTAGGCTGACTGGCAGAACAAATTCTCCCTAAATTGTCTCAAATTTGGTTTCAATGCATATATCTATAAACATAGACAGGGATCACAGGTAGAAATGGGAACATCGAGGTGGTGGTGCAGGCTTGTTGAGCCAAAGGGCCTGTTTCCCATGCTATTTTGTTCATTGTTCTTTGGTATTTACAACTTAGCCCAAGTTGAAATATTTTCCTGATCGTTTTGCATATGGACATGGACTGCTTCATTATCTGAACAGTGGTGAATAGAACTGAACACCTTGCAATCATCAATGAGCAACGCAGCTTCTGACATTATGACAGTGGGCAGATTGGTAATGTCTCAGCTGAAGATAGTTGTCCTAGGACAATGTCCTGCAGAACTCCTGAATGATATCTTGGTTCTGAGATGATTATCATCCAACTACCATGACTATCTTCCTATCTTGCTAAATGCAACAGCAGCCAGTTGGTGGGATAGCTTTGCTGCTTAATTCCATTGACTTCAATTTTACTAGGGCTTCCCTAATGTCACAGTTGGTCAAATGCTGCCTCGATGTCAAGGGCAGTCACCCTCACCTGATCTTTGGAAATCAGCTCTTTTGTTCATGTTTGGACCAAGGCTGTAATGAACTCTGTAGCTGCATAATCCTAACAGAGTCCAAGATGCATACTATGCTAAATAAATATTGGAGGATAAGGAACTTACAGTATTACAAAGAAAAGGTTTGGATGTGGGACGAAGCACGATTGATCTTTTAAAGAGCAAACACAAATATGACATGTTGGATGGTCTCCTTCTGTGCTGTATATTTCTTCCATCATTCAATAATTCAGACTGAGCACAGTAGTTAATTTTGAATGATTCAGGCCCTTTATATATAGTCAATAGTAAAGGTGAGAAAATAAAAGACCACATACACTAGAATTCTGATACAAAAACAGAAAATGCTGGAAACAGGCAGCAGATCTCTCAAAGGTTACAGCCTACGCATTCACCTAAGTTTTTCTTTCATATGTTGGCATATGTTTAGCATTTTGAATTTACAGAATGAATACAAACACGGAAAACTGCACAGAAGAAGTTAATAATCATCACTATGGCTCCATGGTGGCACTCAGTTTTCTGAATTAGAGAAGCATTGGTTCAAACCCCAGTCCAGAGTTGAATGCATAATCCAGATTAATGTCACCTTGAGATTTAATTTCTCCCAATGCAGTTATTCATGTAAATATACCCTTTGTGTTGTATTCAATACTAAAAGTGGGTATTAATAAATGGTTGAAGTAGCAATTTTCTGCAAATGTATATGCTTGTACCAAATGATGTACCAGAGGAAATCAAACCTCATTGTAGTAACCATTTTATGCACTGTTGTTGCCTTTTCAAAGAATCCGTTAGAACTGCAACTGAAACATTCAAGTCTTATAAAATTATTGGGAATAATTTTCATTCTCTCTAGCCCTATTTCACAATAAAAAGTAATATGATAGCGAGACAAATACAACATGTATGTTCCAGGTTCAGCTTACTGCTTTGTTTCTGCTTACTCAGATTTTCAGGTGCACTTTGATCTAGGTCAAAGCATCCTGCTGGAAACAGATGGGAGCCTCATTAATAAATGCAAATCGGAATCAAATGATGTATTTATGACCCATGATCCTATTTTCATCTCAGTCTGTTGCTATCATCAGCTCCTGCTCTCACCCACAACTCCTGGGTACTACAAATCATGATCTGGCTATGTTTAAAATTAATAATAATGGCCATTATTTAAAAGAATCCTACACTGCTGACAAGTAAACCTTAAGAAAGTTTTTGAGACATTTTATTTGTATTAGGTGATGATGTTTTACTGGTACCTAAGTTATGAAAATGCTTGGAGCCACTGTAGAAAATCCTTGAACACGTAAAGAGCTTTTTCATCGTACTCTTCTTCATGAGGGTACTTCTGGGAATTTCATTTGGGCCAAAGAAGGAGGACCAGAGTTTGAAGCTGGAAGAAGGAGAAAACAGTGCAGTAGCAGAAGAGAGAGCAATAGAAAGAACTTTGCTTACAAGAAATTGTACCATCCAAAAGAAATCCTAAGCAACAGTGCATTAGAAAGCTTCACTCCTCCAGAGAGGCTAAAACATGGTTATGTCACCTCCTTCAGCAAGAATGAAGCCAACTACCACAGGAGACCCAGCAGGATGCCACAGCAGAGATCCATGACGTCAATTGGTCTGCTGTTCATTTTGCATTAAGCAGCTGGCTGATGTTTTGGGTGCTAAAGAAAATATTTTCATCATTTCTTCAATGGGGAACTGGAGTTCTGCTCAATATGTAACTGACATGTGATCACACTTATATCATGTAGATCTATGCCCACTTTCATGGCAGCCACCATGGCAATTTTATATTATGGAATACCCCATTTTTCCCTCAATCTTTGTTTCTGAACAGCAAGCAAGAGTGGTTGAACTCATGGGGACAAGGAATATCCCCGGCTCCTCTCAGGAACACACATGCTGGAGAATAAAACTTTCTGAAAATCTTGGTCATGGCTCAAACAGATCTCTTGATGGACAGGCTAATGGAGCCCTCAAGTCATGATTCTCTTGGGGGCCAGTTTAGTTTGGTTGGCTGGACAGTGGTTGGTGTTGCAGAGTGACTCCAATAGTGCAGGTTCAATTCCCATATAGGCAGAGGTTATTTATGAAGGCTGCTTTCTTAACCTTAACCCTCCCCCCTCAGGTCAAATTACCACCAGTCAGCTCTCTCCCCTCAAAGGGATGAACAGTCTCTTGTCATCTGGGGCTAAAGTGACTTTATTTGATACTTGAGCAATAGAGGTTTACAGCCCGGAAACAGACCCTTCAGCCCAACTTGGCAACACTGCCCTTTTTTTAAAAAAAAACCCTAAGCTAATCCCAATTGCTCGCATTTGGTCCGTATCCCTCTTTATCCATCGTACCATGTAACTAAATGCTTTTTAAAAGATAAAATTGTACCCGCCTTTACTATTATCTTTGGTAGCTTGTTCCAGACACTCACCACCCTTTGAAAAAATTGCCCCTCTGGACACTTTTGTATCTCTCCCCTCTCACCTTAAACTCTAGTTTTAGACTCTCCTACCTTTGGGAAAAGATATTGATTATCGACCTTGTCTATGCCCCTCATAATTTTATAGATCTCTAATAAGGTCATCCCTCAACCTCTTATGCACCAGAGAAAAATGTCCCAGTCTATTCAGCCTCTTCTTATAATATCAAGTCCCAGTAGCATTGTAGTAAATCTTTTCTGCACTATTTCTAGTTTAATAATATCCTTTATATAATAGGGTGATCAGAGTTGCACAAAGTATTCCAAGTGTGGTCTTACCAATGTCTTGTACAACTTCAACAAGACGTCCCAACTCCTGCATTCAATGTTCTGACGAATGAAACCAAGCATGTTGAATGCCTTCATCACCACTCTGTCCACCTGTGGCTCCACTTTCAAGGAGCTATGAACAAGCACCCCTAGATCTCTTTGTTCTGTAACTCTCCCCAACACCCTATCATTAACTGAGTAATGGTACTCAGTTGCCCTTGGTTCAATCTACCAAAATACATCACCTCGTATTTGTCTAAATTAAACTCCATCTGCTATTCGTCAGCCCACTGGCCCAATTAATCAAGATCCCATTGCAATTGGAGATACTTTTCGTCACTGTCTGCTATGCCACAAATCTTGGTGTCATCTGCAAACTTATTAACCATGCCCTCTATATTCTCATCCAAATCATTAATATAAATGACAAATAACAGTGGACTGAGCACTATCCCTGAGGCACACTGTTGGTCAGAGGTCTCCAGCTTGAAAAACAATTCTGTACAATCATACTCAGAAGCCAATTTTGTATCCATTTAGTTACCTCATCCTGGATCCATGAGATTTAACTTTGTGCAACAACCGACCATGTGGTACTCTCCGCATACAAAAATGTTTTAAAAGATTATTAGTTTTCAATCTTACACAAATACCCACACATTTTTAACAGTTTCTGTTGTCAACCTTTAGTGCCTGTGTTAAGTGTTCTTCTACCTACTTTAATATTCGAGGAAGGTGCTCCCTCATTTTCTGTAACATTGGAGATAGAAGGCTGCTATGACTCAGACAAGAGCTCTCTAGATGTTTCTGGTCAATATTCTCAAGGAGCTTGAAAATTGTAAACAGATATACATTTCAGTAGCCTCTAGCTTGAAACAGGTAGGTGTGCTACTCTCCCATTTTCAGACCAACCTTCATGAAACCAAATTATTGGCTACCCATTTTTCAAAAGAAGCTATTTACAATGCACTTCTAACAGCAAGCACTTTGGATTCAAATAGATTAACACCTCAGAATCTCTTTTCCTCCTCAGAAACAAAAAGAGAGGTCTAACTTGGCAATATTAGGATTGCAGTGGCTGGTATTATTCAGGTAAATGCAACAGCTATTCTGCACCAAAAAATAATCCAAATGATAAAAATGACATTTTGAGATTATCCACTATTTATTTGAAGATTTTGAAAAGCTATGACTCCATATTATGTTTGAATAATCATGGAAAACAGGAGATCATTTATCAATGCTACATCACTCCCAATTTTTATTTCAATTGAGATGTTAATATCAATCATTTGACACTAGCACTCAACATCAAAACTATCTCTCTTCATGTGGCACCAAAGATTGCTAATCATGGTTCAGTGATGCCATGATTTCACAATGGGGCATGGAGAAGATGCAAGGTCTAAGAGCTAGCTTAGTCAGTACAGGGATTAAACCCACACTGTCATCAAGCAGCATGTCATTACTAACTGAGCTAACCAGCTCCACGTCAAAACTGTTCCCAGTTAATAACTGAAGACCAACTGGTGATTTTGTTTGCTTTTGTAAGTTGGTTCTAAATGATTAGGACCTGAAGACAATCTTGCCTGAAAAATCATTTGCTTATAATACTGTATTTTCCAGTATAACTTTACATGACCACTCATAACATAGGCACAGACTCCATGAATATATGGAGCATTTTATGGTGGCAGAGGAGAATTGTATATTAATTCTCTTTAAAGAGATGAAGGTAATTAAAGGATGAGTGCCACATTAAGGGTACCACACTTTAATAAACGATAAAAAGCATCTCAACCTATTTGAAATCTTTGCTTTGACTAAAACCATGGGGATTTAGGTAATGGCAGGAAAAAAAAGGGAAAGAGAACTTAGATGCAAACATGAAACTGCAGTTGTTTGGTTGAGAACACAAGCCTGTTTAATTGGTTCTGAAATGAAGTTAGTTTTGCATAAAGTTCTTGTAAGGAGGATTATCCTCTCTGCAATGCCACAGTACGATACTGACAGCTCAGTATTGCAGTGTGCCAGTAAGGAGATATAACCATATTTCAGATCAGAGTTGCCCATTCCTGTCCTTGAATTTGCCAATTCTATGATGCTTAGTAGGGACTGATGTCATTGTGGTATATGCCACAGCTCTGTAATTGACTCACTACTGACCACCCAGAATATGAAAACTAGATTCTCACAATCTAGTGTATCAGAGTATGCAGAAACATTTGGTGGCATTGTGGAAAACAGGCAATGCTGGTTCTTAGCTTTCTTTTATGTAACATCTCCTCAAAAATGGCAAGCTCTAATTGGAATTCTTTTGAAAAATCATCCATTATAGCAGCTGATTAGGCATTTCCTATATCTTATGATACCAAAAGGGGATCTGTGGCCCAGCTTTCAGCATAAGATCTACCAAACTGAGTAATTTAATCTCTGTGGAGATCGAATGTTGTTGTTAATGGGAGACTAGGGAGAACTTTGTGGGCAACTTAATTTGCATCGTATTCCTTCATATATTGCCCTATCCTTCTACTTATGGAACATCCGTGCATTGTGATATTTGTGGGATTGATGGTCAAGGCACATATGAAACTTGATGAAGCTCTACACAAAGATGGTCATTGGGATGAGGGCAACATTGACAATGTCTTTTCTCACTTCATTTCAGGATTTATGAAGTGTCCCTTTGGACACAGCCAATCTTCATATTTCAGATAAAGTGGAAGATGGCTCAGTGGCTATTGTAACATGAATAGATATAGGGCAGATCTGCCTCATATACAACAACACCAAAAGCACCTCATACCTGATGATCATGCTCTTAACTGCATTGAAGAGACATGTTATTTCTCCTACATACCCAATTTTCATTTTACTTTAGTAATACAGGCCGGTATTTACAACCTCTCTCAGGCGAGACTCATAAAATTGCATCCAAGGCTAACAGAGAAATCCGTTCTGGATCTGCTGGCGCCCCAATTCTGGGGTGAGCATTGTGATAAAATTGCACCCACAGTCTTCTAGTCTTTGGTGCACACCCTAGCTTCTCTGAACCATATTCCCAGCACATTCAAGTGACCTGATCTAATAATGAATGGAGAAAGGACTAGTTGGCATAGTTTCCAAAGAACATGACTTTGCTTTTTTTGCAATTTATTCTAGCTCCTGAGGCCAGTTTGAACTGGCTGGAGATACTGATCAATCTATGGACTAACAGCAAATCTAAGCAAAAGTTGGTGAAATCTCCACATGCAAGTTGCCTTGACCTGACCATCCTCTCTGTGCCAGGATGCATCAGTGTCATCAATGACATTATCACTGTGGTTAGAACAAAACAAGAACATGACCATAGACATAATATTGCATTTATTAATGCAAGCAACAAGTAATGATAGAATGGTATTCAACAAGCTGAAATGCACTATCAATGCTCAGCAGATCAATTTATTTGGTTCTGTTTATTCCAGTGCTGATGATGTAGAGATGCCGGTGTTGGGCTGGGATAAATACAGTAAGAAGTCATGACTAACAGGGATTTTGGCTTCATGCCATACTATCTGTAAGCCTGGGTTAGCAAAAAAAACCTCACTTACTGTGCTGTCTGGAGACAATACACATCTCTTTAACCTGTACTCAGTGCTCCTTTCACTCACATTGTTAGCCACTTTTAGACTTGAAAAGCAGTGTAAAGATTCACATTCTAATCAGTAATCTGTAAGCAGTCTGTGCTGGTATGTGTGTTATTGGAGACCAGCACACCTCATTCACCTGACAAAGACCATAGGCCTAAAGCTTGTGAGTTTACTGTCAAATAAATCGGTTGCATTTAAACCTGCTGTTGTCAGACTTTTTACCGTATTCCAGTGCTAACGTATATCTGAATCTAAGTAAAATAAAGGAAAAAAAAGCTATGCCAACTCTCCAACATATGGACAATCTTTGAATGTGTCTAGGTCTCTTTAATTTCCTGTCTCCAAATGTTCCCAATTTTGCTCAAAAACTGTCCATTTTAAGGGAATTGTTAAAAAAAGATGTGCCTTTCCTGTGGCATGAAGACAAAGAACAAAACAGCACGGGAAACAGGTCCTTCAGCCCAATGAGTCTGCGCCGCCACCTCAATGTTCCCACCTCTACCCGTGATCCCTGTCTATGTTTATAGATTTATGAATTGAAACCAAATTTGAGACAATTTAGGGAGAATTTGTTATGCCAATTAGCCTAAGAGCACATATTTGGGATGTGGGAGGAAACCGGAGCACCCGAAGAAAACCCACGCAAGCACGGGGAGAATGCGCAAACTCCCACAGACACAGGCCCAAATCCATGTATCTGCACAACACAGCGATAGTCACTGAGCTGTCGTGTTGCCCATCAAATGGCCCAGGTCAAGCGTACACTAACGACGTGAAGCACTAGGATACTCTCGAAAAATCCAAGAGCAGCCCTCTCATGACCCATCGCCTGTATGTCCCTTGTTAGACAACAAGGCGGACCAAAGCACCTGTAGGATAAAAACAAGTACATCAATATCATCGTCTATTCACACACTCCCCACGGACTCCCAAGGCTCATGATCCCAATTTTAAATCAGTTTTCTATACCCCTCCATTCCCATTCTGTTCATGTGCCCATCTAAATATCTCTTAAATAACTCCAGAGTGCCTGCCTCCACCACTTTGCTTGGCAGTGCGTTCCATTCCCCACCTCCCTCTGTGAAAAAACTCCCTCTAGCATCCAAATTATACCTTACCCCCCTCACTCTAAACCCGTGACCCCTCGTGTTGTTTGAGTCCATCCTAGGAAAAAGCTTAACCCTGTTTACTCTATCTATACCCTTCATAATCTCGTACACCATTAGTAACACTTTGAAGCACTGAAACAACATCGACATTGCAGTTTTACAATTCCAAGGAATCAAATACTCCGGCGACAGATACCTTTCAGAAAGGTTTGGGAGCATGCACATGACAAAAAGGTAAACTAATTGCACTTGTTTCAAAATCTCTACCTGTAACACAGTCTGATTACTCCAATGTCAATGGGAAACATTAGCTGTCGTGTTTAGAATTAGAGAGGTGTTCATGCCTCTCTCTTCGGCAAAATATTTGTTTTAGAAACTGACCATATGCCACTGAAGATGATTCGTGGAAAATCCATGGTTGCAATATCTCTTTATAAATTTAAGATTGTGGGGTCAGGTACAAGCCAGGTAACCTGATGGTCACAATGGATACTCTTAACAGATTCCCTAACCCAGCAGAATCAAAAGATATATCACTGGATCAACAATATAGTTGAAGGATGGCCTGATTCAATTCAGCACCTCACAGTACCAAAAACCGACAGACAACCTCACAATGCTCCACTTCTCCAGCTTCTACCCTAGACACGTTAAAGAAGCCATTCCCTATGGACAAGCCCTCCATATACACAGAATTTGCTCAGATGAGGAGGATTGTGACAGACACCTTCAGATGCTGAAGGATGCCCTCGTGAGAACAGGATATGGCGCTCGACTCATCAATTGACAGTTCCAACGTGCCACAGCGATAAACCGCACTGACCTCCTCAGAAGACAAACACGGGACAAGGTGGACAGAGTACCCTTTGTTGTCCAGTACTTCCCCGGAGCGGAGAAGCTACGACATCTTCTCCGGAATCTTCAACATATCATTGATGACGATGAACACCTCGCTAGGGCCATCCCCACCCCCCCACTTCTTGCTTTCAGACAACCGCACAACCTCAAACAGATCATTGTTCGCAGCAAACTACCCAACCTTCAGGAGAACAGTGACCACAATACCACACAACCCTGCCACAGCAACCTCTGCAAGACATGCCAGATCATAGACATGGACGACATCATCAAACGTGAGGATACCATTCACCAGGTACACGGTACATACTCTTGCAACTCGGCCAACGTTGTCTACCTAATACGTTGCAAGAAAGGATGTCCCGAAGCATGGTACATTGGGGAGACCATGCAGACACTACGACAGCGGATGAATGAGCATCGCTCAACAATCACCAGGCAAAACTGTTCTCTTCCTGTTGGCAAACACTTCAGCAGTCATGGGCATTCGGTCTCCGACCTGCGGATAAATGTTCTTCAAGGAGGCCTTCGTGACACATGACAGCGCAGAGTTACTGAGCAGAGACTGATAGCCAAGTTCCGCACACATGAGGACGGTCTTAACAGGGATCTTGCCTTCATGTCACACTATCTGTAACCCCCGTAACTTGCCTCGATTAGCAAAAAACCTCACTTACTGTGCTGTCTGGAGAAAATACACAATTCTCTAACCAATGCTCAGGATTCCCTTCACACACATTGTTAGCCACTTTAACACTTGAATAGCAGGTTAGATGTAAGGATTCGCATTCTAATCAGCAATCTGTAACTGTCTGTGTGGATATGAGTGCCTCTGCAGATCAGAACACTGCATTTGCCTGATGAAGGCACAACATAGTGTCGAAAGCAAAATTGATGTTGTAAAACTTTACTGATTCAATTCAGCATGTCTTTACTGGACTGTGGTAGGCATCTCCTGCGGAGTAATTTTTAAAGGCAGACAGGTTATCACGCCAGAATCTTTGCAACTCAATATTCTTCAACTTCAACATTTACGTATGAACATAAATCAGAGGGTAGAACATGCAAGACAGACAGTCGATGTGCCATGTGTGAAGAATGGCATTGAAGTTGTTATCAGTAAGTGTGAGCTGTGTCAAGGTCAAATGCCAAAAGAACCATTGAATCCACAGGAAGTTCCTACCCATCCTTGGTCTAAAATTATATCTGACCTCTTTCATGTCCATGATACTAACTTCATCATCATCGGCTACTTTATCAAACAATTTCACAAAACGTCGAGCACATTTGTCATGCACACTCTTCAGTTTATCTGGTGTGCTGAGAGATTATTATGGATAATGGCCAATAATGTATTGGTAAACCATTTCAGGATATTTGTGAAATAAGTAGTCTCAACACTAGGCTAAAGTCCAACAGGTTTATTTGGTAGCACAAGCTTTCAGAGCACTGCTTGTTCATCAGGTGATTGCAGGATTTGTTTCACAAATAGGGCATACATAGACACAAACTCAATTACAAAATAATGATTGGAATGTGATCTTAACAGGTAATTAAGTCTTTATAGGTGCAGACAATGTGAGTGGAGAGAGGTTAAGCACAGCTTAAAGAGGTGTGAATTGTCTCCACCTAGGATAGTTAATGAAATTTTGCTAGCCTAGGCAAGTTGTGGGGGTTACAGATGGTGTGACCTGAACTCAAGATCCTGGTTGAGGCCGTTCTCATGTGTGCGGAACTTGGCTGTCAGTTTCTGCTCAGTGATTCTGCATTGTCATGTGTTGTGAAGGCCACCTTGGAGAGTGCTTACCTGAAAATCAGAGGCTGAATGCCCTTGACCGGCAGCCTTCCACCCAAGGTGGCCTTCATGACCATAGGCAGCTCTCCCCTTTTGGGGGGGGGGGGAGGTGAGCTGATTAGTGGTGATTTAATCTGAGGATCAGCCCACCTCAGGTGAGGGGCAAAGTTGAGGAATCGTGCTTTCATGAATAACCTGAGCTGGTATAGGAATTGAATCTGTGCTATTGGCATTGCTCTGCTTCACAAACTAGTTGTTTAGCCAACTGAACTGAACTGAACCCCATCCTATATTTAAAGTTTATTTATTAGTCACATGTAGACTTCGATTAACATTACAATGAAGTTACAGTGACAAACCCTAGTTGCCACACTCCAGCTCCTGTTCAAGTACACAGAGGGAGAATTTAGTACATCTTTCATATTGTGGGAGGAAATCGGAGCACCTGGAGTAAACCCACGCAGATACAGGGAGAATGTGCACACTCCACACAGACAGTGACCCAAGCCGGGAATCGAATCCCGGTCCCTGGCGCTGTGAGGCACCAATGCTAAGCACTGTGTCACCATGCAGCCCTTAACAGCCTAACTGAACAAAAGCTTTGCAAGATGAAATCCCTAATTCTCAAATGTAGACAGACGAAACAAGAAGTACACATTGCAATGTTATGTCTGAGATTGAAATCTATAAGTACAACGTTTCCATCACTGGCAGAGCCCTTATTTGGCAGTCCAGTGGATAGCAACTTACCTACTTTTACTCAGTCTACTGTTTCAGAAGCTAGAAAGGAAGTGTTAAAACTATAAGAGAAAATATACAATATGCATGGTACAGAATTGCCAATTTTATAGTTGGAACGAGTTTGCATCCGGGATCTTACAGAGATATGTTTCAACTAGCCAAGTTGACAACAATTTGCTCAGCACTAAGGTTCTATGAAGTCATTACATATAAAGGCACAATGGTGAGGCATAACGATTCCAGTATCTCAACCACCATGCTGTCCTATTATATTTGGAATAAGATCCCAAATAAATCACAAACAAAAGATCCAAGATGATTATCCCACAGTTCACTGTGAGCAATTAAAGAAAGCTATGGAAAAGATTACCATCATAAGACCTGGGTGTACCAGCAGATTACTTCAATTCTTTAGAGGCTCAGAGATTACTAGTCTTAGGTAATAGTAACTAAACATGAACATGTATTTTCAATAGATATTGTTCTTTGTAAGGGAGGAAGGACATCTTTAAAGAGAAAGAGGGGTGGTATAATATGTGTTTAAGAGATTGCAGCATAACATCACTAGAAAAGAACTATGTCATGTGATCCAGATTCAGTTTCACTTATTTTGGAATAGAATACACAGGCAACTCTGAGGTCTTTGATCTTTATCCTTCTGATGTGTTTTGTGTCAATAAATGAACTACATTGTTTTTATCCAATCGTTTATGAGTAGTTGATGCTTTTAAATCATTATAACATACATGACAGTTATCTGGCATATTTTGATGTTTTATTATATCTCACAAGTTGTAAAAAAGTGAGATTTTCTTTATCTGCTAGTTTTTACTCATTGCCATGAATAAAGAAACTTGCATCTTCTCTCCATCACTCTAAGATGTTAATTAGTCCATCTTATGGAGGATTAGAGAAGAATACATGGATGTGCAAAATTATAATATCCAGTTCATTTCTAGAGTTTAATTGTCATGCCTCAAGTTATGCTATAATACGATATTGTGTAGCAAGCATAAATCCTCATAGGGAATATGGTATCTGCTTACAGCAGGAATGATGTTGAACTCAAGACAATATCTAGAAACTCGTAACATGTACAATGAAAAAAAAGCATTTTATAACAAGCAAAATCTTAAGGTAAAAATGCTTCATTTCATCATAGCTCTGATTCCACCACTATTATCTCTGGTACAACTATCTGAAATGGGGTACAAATATATAGGCATCATTTCAAAAGACACTTGGAATTAAGTAGAATATATAGCAAGCAGAAGACCGCAGAATAGAAAAAACATATATTTCAACTTTATTAATATTACCATCATTGTTTCATCTATTACATAGATTACATAGATTTTGCAGCGACAACAGGAACTGTTGCTGGCATGAGAGCAAAAGGGGTGAAGCGTATTCAGGTAAGGCTAATGATTTATTTTATCTTGTAATAATAACATGAAACTGCAGCACTTCTTTTCACAATGGGTTGTTTTGAAGGTTGAGTATGTGAGACTGCTATTAAACATTCCAGTTTTCATCAGCATGAAAAATTAATTTAGCTTAAATTAATGGCGCAATGTTGAGGGTTAGGGTGCATACTGCCCTTTAAAGTGTGAGTTATATGGCCCCTGAAGCGGGGCTAGCTTCTCCCAGCGTGGAACATGGTTAAGCACTCTAGGTTCTGACTGTGGGACAGTGTAAATCTATAATAAAGTGTTCCAGTGTTTAAGTTAAGAAACCCTACTTTGCAGTTCTTCCCGCACCTTATTTTAATTAATACACAGAGCAATCAGATTTTCCCAAAACTATGATTTATTCCATTCCTATCTGAAAAAAATGATAGCCGCCAAAGGTTAAACTTCAATAACGCTATATTGTCGCTGGATTTGGAAAAGACTTAGTACCAATTCTCAGTAGAATCTACAGATGGTGGATCTGCAGGGCTCTGAAATTTGTAGAGACTACAACTTAGTTGGATAAATCTGCCCCTTAAATCAATTCACTGAAAAATTGGTTCAACAACCCATTTTTATTATTGCAGGACTGTAATCTTTAATTTGAACAGATGAATATATAAATTTATACAGCAACTTCTATGTTTTTTTTTTATTGTTAGTAAAATTTCTAACATGCAAAATGTTCTTCCTCCCCACCATTTTTTCACTACAGGACCATTAACCGAAGCAGAAAGGGAGATAAGAGAAAGATGAATTTTTTGGTAAAATGAAAAACTACTTCTATAAAGTTGTTACATATTAACTTTTAAATGCCAGATTTAGTTCCAACATTTTTAAAAATGTAGGCATTGCTGACAAGGCCACTAATTGCTCTTAAGAAACTATGGTGTGCTTCCTTCTTGAACCACTGCTGTCCATGTGATGTAGATGTACTCATAACATTGTAAGGGAGGAACTTCCAGAATTTTGACCTAGCAATGGTAAAGAAGCTACCATACAGTTCCAAGTAAGGATGAGTACTTGCAGGTCCTGGAGATTCTATGCATCTATTCCAGGTAGTAAAGGATATAGTTTGCATAATGTTATTGAAGGGTTCTTGGTAAGTTGCTGCAATGCATATTGTAGATGGTAAATACTGTTGCCACCTATGTTGGTAGTGGAGGAAATGAATGTTTAAGGTAGTGGATGGAGTGTTGATCAAGCTGGCTGCTTTGTCTTGGATGGTGATAAGCTTCTTGCGTGTTAAGCATAAGCTTTAAGCAAAACGTGTAAACAAATTAACAATTGGTGTTTTTATTAATTTGATTAAATCAAGAATGCAAATCAGGAACAAGATTAAAATGCATTTAAACCCAGTCACATAGATCCATATAAAGCCCTACTATCCAGCATTTTCATACCTTGCAATAGCATTGTTTGAGTGACAAATAGTCACACAAGAGTTAACCACAATAAATTAATGATTCTGTTGAAACAAACACAATTTAGTATTTAGCTTAATCAAACTGAAAATCTACAAATATAGATGTAAACAACCAATTCATGCCAAACAATTTAAAAAACATTAACAATTTCAAAATCTTTTAAATTAGTATCAATAACATAGCTGACAAATTATTCAGAACAACATATCTACAATTGTACTTAAATTCAACTTAGATATTATGCTGGACAGAAAGATATGCTTTCTGTCCTGTCAGGATTCCGATTCCTAAAAATTGCCAAGTAAAATGCACATGGCTAATATTGCATTACACAGTGTATGCAGCATGTTACATCACTGACAAACAAGCCATGGTCTGTGCCACTACCCCTTTCCATAAGCCAGTTAGTCGGATCATATTGGAGAGAGTGCAGAGGAGATTTACGAGGGTGCTGCCTGATTTGGAGGGTGTAATGAGGAAAGGTTGGGGGAGCTGGGTCTCTTTGGAGTGCAAGAGTTTAATAGACTTAAAAGAGGTTTATAAGATGATGAGGGGAATAAAAAGAGTGGACATGCAGAGACTATTTCCTCGGGTGGATGTATATGTTACTAGGGGCATAACTATAAGTATAGTTATATATAGTTCATGGTGGGAACTATAGCAGGGATGTCCGAGGTAGTTTCTTTACTCAGAGAGTGGTTGGGGTGTAGAATGCACTGCCTGATGCGATAGTGAAGTCAGACACTTTCGGAACTTTCAAGCGGTTATTGGATAGGCACGTGGGGCATAGCAGAATGATAGGGAGTGGGATAGCTTGATCTTAGGTTTGGACATAGCTCGGCACAACATCAAGGGCTGAAGGGCCTTTACTGAACAGTACTGTTCTATGTTCTATATAGTTACATTTGCTCCACACTCTGTCTTACACTTGCAAATTTTTCCTCCTGAGAAAAACACAATTAATTCCTTTTAAAATAATTTACACTCTGAGCACTAACCAGTTGTGGCAGTGAATTCCATATTCAATCCATCCACCCTGGAAAAATATTTTTTGTCCTTCCACTTTAATTTGTGCTCCCTCAAAACCATATTGGAAACAACATGTTCTACTTATTTTATTCTAACCCTTCTTAAGCTTGAAAACTTCTATCAGGTCAGCTTCTCAATTCTGGTGAAAGAAAATCCCCAGTTCTCAACTGTCACTTTATAAATGCAAACCTTCATCCCTCATAACATGCTAATAAATCTACAACAATGGTAACAACATGCATTTGTACACTTTGATTTCAATGTGATAAAACATCCCAAGATGCTTCACAGAAGTATTATAGAAGAGAAAATAACACCAAACCTCATTTGTGCTGTTAGGGCAGGTAATTCAAGGATTGGTCAAAGATTTTAAAGACTGTGTTAAAGTTGGAAAGTGTGGCAAAGAATTGGCAAGATTTCAAAAGGGAATTCCAAAACTTAAGGCATCTAAAGTGGAGCAATTAATATCAGGGCTGCTCAGGCAGCCAAAATGTAAGGAATGCTCGCAGCTTGTGAGGTTGTATGCTGGAAGAGATTACAGTTAGGAAAGGGCAAGGCCATGGATGGATTTGAAAGCAAAGGTGAGAATTTTAAAAGTGAGGTATTGCTTAAAATAGGAGTCAGTGTAGGTCAGCACTCATAAGGATGGTGGGTGAATGGGAATTGGTGCACATTAGCACAGAATGGGAGAGCTTGGGATGATTTTAATCATTTAAACATTCTCACTGAAGTCATCCTTTTTCTAGATCAATAAATCTCTGTATATGTCCTTGTAGCTCACATGGCCTGTAAATAAGGATGCAAGTAAAAATGTTTCACTTCTGTAATTTTTCACTGTATGTAATTGAGTCCAATGAAAATATGTAAATGTTTTAATATAAGGGTAGACATTATCAGCTAAAGATAGTAAGATTCAAAATAACAAAATTGAATTATTAAAAATGCAGATGAACTTGTCCAAAGTTCTTTTTCAATTCAAAAGAGCAGTCAAGGGCAACCTTTTTGCATCTTGTGGTGCAAAATTAGTTTTTATTATCAAACCAGAATAAGCCCCTTTCCAGAGTTTGCTTCAACATCAGATATTAACCTTTCAAGTCTGTCTTTCAATGTGGCCTTTCCTCTCACAGGGTATTCTGCTCCTGTCGAAATACAAATAGATAAAGGCTAAGCCATAAAAAAAATTATGACAGATTGTCAGCAGCAGTTAATCGAGATTCCTATGAATTTAACATATTACTATTTTGCTAGGCATTTACTAGGCATTTTATCATATGTTAACTTGGATAAATTGCATTTTAGAGAGGGGAAATATAGCATATAATATGCTCAAATATTGGGTTATACAAGTTAAGCAGATAATATATGACCCATACATATAAATATTGGTAACCGTCACCACAGAACTCCTGGATTACCATAAAAACCTATTTGGTTCACAAATGTCCTTTAGGGAATTAAATCTGCTGTACTTTCCAGATTAGTCTGCATGTGATGTGGTTAACTCTTAACTATATGCTTAAATGGCTTAGCCAGCCATTCAATTCCACAAACCACTGCAACAAAGTATAATGAGGATAAAATCTTAGATTGCCAGGTCAGCTGCTCCCTCCATGGACCCCAGAATGCTTGATTAAGAGCATCCCCACCCCGAGCCCCAAACTGTAGGGAGGCTTCCAGGACTTATTACTTATAGAATCGTAGAGCAATACAGCACAGAAATAGGCCCTTCAGCCCAACAGATCTATGCCGACCATGGTGCCCTCCCAGCTGGTCCCAATTGTCTGCATTTAGCCCTTATCACTCTGATCCTTTCCCGTCCATGTATTTATCCAAATGATTTTTAAATGTTGTTATTGAACCTGCTCAACCACTTTCTCTGACAACTCATTCCATATGTGCACCCTCACACCCCACCCCACACCCCACCCCACCATCGATCCCTTTTAAATCTTTCCCTGTTATCCTCCATATGTAGTGGATAGTTCACCATGCTGCTGGTAGAATGCTAGTGTCAGTGTTAAGAAGCTCGTAATTGGCTACTTAAATGGTACAATTAACCTCTAGGCAGGAGGCCCCTCATTCATTTTTTCCATCATTGATAAAATGCAATGGCTGTACCACGCCCCACTTCCCTTGCCATTTCATCATATTATTACCCTCCAGCCTGCCCCTCATGGTCTGGTAAATCCAACGCATGAAATCAGGCAACAGATGGACAAGAGCATACAAGAATTGTTCCCTCAGTTTTCAGCCACATTGAAAAGAGTAGGAGTGCATCGCCAATATCTTCATTTTTTTGCTTTGTAGCCTTCAGTCTCTCACACCAATAACTGTTGAGCACTGGTGAGCAACTTGAGGCTTTGGTTCACAAACACTTCATCTAGGTTCTGATTGCACCCCAGTGAGACATTCTGTTGACCATTGCCCATGCACAGTGTTGCCACATTTTGCTGATTTCTATTGGTATAATGAAAAACAAAGGCAAGTGAAGTGGGGTCCACATTAATTGCACACAACATTGACTGAATGTAAGAGCTGTGCATTCCCTCTGTGCCCAAAGTGTGAATATTTCTTTTGTTTTTACCATTTAAAGTTGATGATAATTCTATTAATATATACATGATTAAGTATTTTCTATAATGTGTTTTGAAACATTTGGTGTGCACTAAACGTATTTAATCTTATTCATGGGGTCATAATTTGCGAGCAAGTCTGACATCAATCTTGCAGCTTGCTGAGATAGAGGGTCACTCATGCAGCTCGCTCATGAACATAGATTGCCCATCACTGATGTACAGTCTTCACCTGCTGCTGCTTTTTAATGTACTAGTAGGACTGCTGAAGTGTACGTCCTGAAGGAACTCTTTTCAATTTTCCTGCATGCCAGACTTGCATTTTCTCTCAGCCTAGTACTTTGCCTGAAGCCCTCATAAACCTCCATGACATGCTGATAATCGAAAGATTGAACATAAATATCAACTGACATCAGGACCAAATTTAAGTTCATAATCCAATGCACCAATTTACAATTTCTTCCTTGACCCAATTCCCCAGCTATATATATTTAAAAAGGTTGTTTCTTGATTCTAATGACAACCCTGGAAGCCCTTTTCTCACTCAAATTGACTTTTTCACTCAAATCAATGCCTGAAAGAAAATATCCCCAACAAGTGGCAGACATATTGCCATTGTAACTGAATTCAGCAAGGTTAGCAAATCTTGTCAACTGTGACTGAGAATGGGAAAGAGTACACACACATAAAAACATAAAAATGTGTATATATTTTTTGCTCTCTGTTCTCAGCCACCTCTTAGTGATTTGATAAGGAATTCTGTGTGTGGAATATGGCAGTGTGTGAATGATAGTATGTTTGAGTTTCAGCAACATAATTTTCTTAGCAAGCGAGATTGAGGATAAAAACAGTTTGGCACTAATTATTTTGTCTAACTAATGGTCTTGGAACAGGAGTAGATCATACAAACCCTTGGGTCTGTTGCACCATTTCAGTAGATCATGCCTGAGCTCACTTCAACTCCAATTACTTGTTTTTACTCCATTTTCCCCCTCATTCTCTTATTTAACAAAACCCTATTGTGCTCAGTCTCAAAAATCTCAATTGACCTAGCAATCACAATCTTTTGTCAGTAGGAGTTCCAGAGTTCCATGACCATTTGTGTGAAAAAAATGCTTTCTGATTTCACTCCTGAATCTAATTTTAAAATTGTTCTCCCTTGTTTTGGATTCCACCATCAGAAAAAATGATTCTCTGCCTCTATCCCATTGAACTCTGTTTATCATTTTAAACACTTGATGAGATCCTTCCTCAACTATCTAATCTCAAGACAATAGAAACCAAGTTTATGCAACCTAGGGCCACAAAGGGTGTGCATTCTGACTAAAGCTTCTGAGAACAAAGCTGCAATCTACTATACATCAAATGCTGTAAAGTACGGACAATTGATCGAGGATAGATTGTTTGTCATTGCTACAAGTTGAATTCACATTGTTGTTCCTTGCAAAACAGAATAATATTGTATTGTCTGGCCCCTTAAAAGGACAATCAGCCAATAGTGATCACATGATCTTAGAAAACCAATCTGAGGACCAGAGTGCTGACAAGGGTTCACCCTGTAAGCATGGGCCATTGCCTCAAATCAATCCTGGATGCTAACTGGCAGTTCCTAAGCTGCAAGACTCTGTAAGATAGTATGTTGTAAATAAACATCAGGACTAGGAGACAACCAGGTGACCTCTTGCGAATCTCCAAGATGTTTTCTGATTGCACAATCAGCTCTACATCAGAAATTGGCGCAAGCTGATTATCGAATGGGAATAAAGATTCCTTAGGACCAGAATAAAGGTCAGTGAGTGGGAGGCTGGATGGGGGTGGCCAGTGTATTGATCCAGTGACAGATCGGCACATGCACAGTGCCTGCTCAGCACATTGATTCCAGCCTCTCAGGTGGGAATAGGCCCCCCTCCTTACTTTCAAGCATGAATCAGTCCCAGGCACCCTGTGATGCATAGAGTGTCATAGATTCATTCTGGTAAGTATGCCTAAAAATTGGGTGTGAAATTCTCCCATTTTTGCACCCGTTGGACATAGTTTTGTTTTGGGAGAGTCACAGCCCAGTTGTTTCATACCCAGCTGGTGAGCCAAAGTTATTACAAATATGTAACTTAAGACTTCCATGTGATTAGCAGGCTCAGGACGGTATTTTCTGGCCCTGCTAGTGTTTCTCTGCCCCCACCACTGGTCCATGGCGGGGTCTACAATGGCTCCCTACCAATGTGAGACAGGTATGCTCACCCTGCTGGTGGGGAGAGAGGCCATTCTGGGAGGTCAGGGACAAGGGGAGAGGGCTTTCTTTTTTGGGCTGTGCTAGCCTGGCACACTGGCACTGAACCATACCAAGAAGGTGAGGCCAGAGTTGGGGGGGGGGTGCAACCCACAGACACTCTGTATATGGGATCAGTGGGGAGGGAGTGAAGGGGTAATGGGGGCTGGCCATCTGATATTAGGACTGGACTGGCAGGGAGTCCAGTAAGCTGGTGACCATGATGAGGTCAGGATGGCCAGTAATCAGGGTGGGGGGGGGTTCAGAGGCAGGTCAGCAGTTGGGAGGTTGGCGATGGGGGCAGCCAGTTTACTGATCTCCCCACTGACAGATCAGCTCATGCACAGTCTCTGCTCAGTGCACTAATTCCGGCCTCTCAGGCGGGAGTAGGCCCCACTCCTTACTTACAAGCGTGAATCCGTCTCAGGCACCCTGTAATATACAGAGTGTCAGAGATTCATTCTGATAAGTATGCCCAAAAACCAGGCTGGAAATTCTCCCATTTTTGCATCTGTTGGGCATTTAGTATTGTTTTAGGAGAATCACAGCTCTGTTGTTTCATATCCAGCTGATGAGCCAAAGTTATTATAAATATGTTGCTTTTTGTTTGGCCTGATCCAAGCCTCCAGCTTGTCCCCTTGAAACAGATGCTCACATGTATATTCCTTGCCTCAATATTTAAACAGTTCCATCTTCAAATTTTGAGGGAAGGTGACAAAAAGTTCTGACACAAGAACATATGGTGGCATTAACAATAGATTACTGAAATTTTATCCAGAAAAATATAGATAAATATTGAAAACATACACAAATAAATAGATACATTTTACCAGATAATGACATCAGTTATATCATAATTCAGAAATTCATTTGCTTGAGTAAATGTTTATCAGTTATTCCATATCATGATTTGTTTTTGTACTGTTAGACATGCTTTCATACTCAAAAGGTTACCTGCACAAAACACTGAATTGGTGATGAATCCAGTATAGTGATACAATCAACTTACCATTTATTCTTTTAATTCACAGAGATATTTATATCGGGGCCTTTTTGTAGGTATAGATATTCAGACTAGAGGAAGAAAATAATTTACAAAATGTTAAATTCAATTTTTAACCTCAATTTCAGCTGTTTAGAACTGCTGGCTTAATTCACACAGAATATTTATTCTGCAATTAATTTTGCAGCAGTAGAGCTTTTTTCCCCATTTATTCTGCTGATGGCATACACCTGAGCATGGATCCATAGGTTTCAGCAGCTCACTGGTATCTTTCTGAATCTACAAGGCCCTATGCCAGTCTGAGATTTGGTTAGGCTTTTCAATGATGAGGGCCTAATCTTGTTCTTGCTGGGATAATTTTCAGATGGGATCAGGTATTACAATTTGTACTGGTATTTTTTACTCTCCACCACTCAGGAGCACTGTGTGATGGATTTTATTGCTCTCTGGAGATAAGGTTGCAGATGTGAGTCCTCGTAATATGGTGGCAGAATGGGTCAGGAGGGGAGTGAACATCTTCTCATCACAAGAGTTTTCAGCAGTGGGAAAGATAGTAGTGTGGCTGCTCTCTAAATGGAAACAAGAGGCCAATCAAATAAGAGCCATTTGCTGCCCTTGCCAAGAGTTTACCAGCATCAGGAGAGACTTGGAGAGACCACCAGATAAGCCCTGGTGATTTCCAAGTAGGCTTCTGATGGGGACCCCGCTATGGCAACTACATGGCCCACAGAAATGTTCAAGCAATTGTTTTCCTCTGGAGATGAGGTGTTTCAGTATTCTAGTAGATGTATGGGCTCTCGGTCAAGCCTCATTGTGCATTATTGGCTATTGTCAATTGCACACTGTTTATTTACACAAGATAAAGAGGTTTCAAATGTTTGCAGTTTCTACTATTGAAACTTTAAGGATGTATATGGTGACATTTTTATTTGCCTTCTTTAAAGGAAATGAAAAGTTATCATGAATGTCTTTTTTACATGTATTTTCACTATAAAATTCTGCAGAAGGTATAGAATGGGCATGAAAATGCCATTGATTGGCATGGAATATAGGACGGTCCATAGCCATACCTTGTATGGGTGGCATGGAGGTTATAAGAGGCCATGGGGGCTGGATGGAGGGTGTGAGATGGAATACGTAAAGCATGAGAGTGTGTGTGAGGGCTGGAGGGCTTTTCTGTTTCCATTGCACTGTCGTGAAGTCCCACTGCTCCAAGGTGTATCTTTCAAAACAACCTTGGCACCCAGCAGCCCATGTGGCTGCCTCCCAAAATTATCCCAGCTTGGCTGGCCAGAATGCAGCCCATCTCTGCTTCTCCTTGCCCTGGGATGAAAATCCTGTCTTTGCAGGCACACTTTCACAGGTGGTCTGAACTATGAATTTTCCCAGCTCCTGCTTATCCATCTCGAGGATAAAAAATCCAGCCCATCATTTATAACCTAGGCAATGACTATCTTAGGGACAGGATTTGTGTAGTATTTAAACATGCAATTTCTGGAATTTGGCATGGATCGGAGAGGCAACAACACTCTTGACAAACTTATGGAATAAAGGGAGACAAGAAGTGGGACCACGTTTGCAGAGAATGCATGAGTTAATGAACAAGTGAGGGTTGGTGACTTTGGAAAAGGAACCGTTAACAATATCAGCTAATATAGGATTCAGGAATTAGTTGAGTAATGAAGAGTGGACCAACCTGTGGCTTAGGGAAAATGAGGACAGATTAAGAATAAAAATTGGAAAATGATGATGTCTTGTCTGGAATGGTGGTAAGATGGAGATGAGCCTTTGGATGGTGAAAAGAGAAAAGGAAAAAGAAGCAGAATGAAGTTGCACAGTCAGTCTTGGTGTTAGAGGCAAAATATTCCATGCATTGTTCGTATTTCATATTGAAAGCCATGGTTTAAGCAGCTATTTAGCTTTACAAAGTAGGACTGTAGAGTTCAGGTTGTAGAGTAGTAAATGATTTGGCAAAATTTCAGAAAAGTATGTGGGACCAGATTTAAAACAACATTGTACCTTCAAATGGAAATATTGCTCCGTTCTATGGAGAAATTGAATATTTTAGCACCAAGTTTAGTGATTAGGGACACGGAGTGTGATTTTCCCAGAAAAGTGTTGAATTTATGTAAAAACTGGAGTAAATCCCTCTGGTTCTTTCAACAAGAGTTTCAAAATGAATCTCCCACACTTTGTGCATTGCAGAATGGACTAGCGTGATTCACTTCAGAAATCAGTGGACGGGCTGTTCCCGCTGGAGAGGCTGGCAGCATAGCATCGAGCAGGAGAGTGTGCATGCGACGGTCGGTCAGCATTGGGATTGACGCATACACAGTGGCCCTATCTGCCGGCCTCCTGAGTTGGCCAGCCCCACGATTCTTTTAGAACATCCCACAGGCCGATTGCTAGCTCCTGTTCATGTTCAGACCAGACTCGAACTGCCCCACCTCCCAGTCAGCCTCAATCTCCCTCCTCCTCCCCTCTTCAACCAGCAGTCCTGAACAACCCCCTGCAGTTCCGACCCCACTGCAACTCTGATTACCCCAGTAGGCTGCTCCCACTCCCACCCCCAAGGCTAGTTCCGATTGCTGACTTTACTCTCTCCCCCACTGATCCCAACTGCAGAATGGCAGCGAGACTCCCCCACCCCCAATTGCCCCACCCCATGAGGATCCACCTCCAATAGGCTCTGCCCCCTTGGCACTACCTGGTGAGCAGTGCCAAGGTGCCCCTGGGCATCAGCACTTTGCCGCTTGAGCAGTGCCGGGGGCCCAGGCTGATACTGCCAAGATGACAATGCCCAGGGGGCACTCCTGGCACCTGACCCTCTGGAGGGCCTCAATTACCTCCCCTTCCCTCCAGCAGGGTCAGGCCGCAAGCTTCACACAAGTGGGCAGCTGTACTAAGCCCTGTGAACCACTGGGGTTCCCCTGAAATTACCTTAAATGTGTTAAATTTTTAAGAATCGCTTTGCAAATTTGCTATTTACATTATAACATAAAATATTTTCTCCTGAAAAACAGGAAATTAGAAAATAGTTCATATAACTTGGTTTAAATTAACTTAGTTTTGAAGTCACTTCAGTCATGTAGAGAACTTGGATGTTATCTACTGCTGTCTGCTTTAGCTGTTGCCTGTATGGGTCTAAGCAAGTAGACTGGCTGCTGTTTGGACTTGACCAGGTTAGCAATTCCATATGTGTGAATACATTCTCTGTTGAGCATGCATGTATATCCATGTTTGTAATGGATATACAAACATCCATTTGTATATGTATCTGTGTGCAAGTGGACTGGCTGCTGTCTAACTCTGCATACAACTGGCCCATCTGCTGTCTGCACTTTATTTGACTAACTGGTGACTCAGTCAAACTGTCTATTGGATGTGTGTGACTCAGTCAAGTGTGTTTGACAGGCTGAATACAACTGGGTTCGTTCTGCTTCTGATTGGACAGACTGCATCTTTCAGACTGGGCTGGTTGCAATTGACTGTTGCTTGTACGTAGCTGTACTGATAGTATGTGACTTGGCTGGCTGACGCCTGCATGTGACTCAGCTAGCTGCATACTGAACGTAGTCAAACTGTCTATGTAAAAGTAAGCTCCCTGGTTGCTCTTTGCACTGAATGTGCAGCTCCTTTTGCTGAAGCCAAAGCTGTTAACTTTAAAGATATGTTGGTAGGTATATTTATGACTAAACAGAGCAAGACAGATTGAGACCCTATTTAAACGCATGAAGCTGTGTTTATTTTCTTTTAGAGAACTATCAAATAGGTTTCATTTAGAGAAACAAGCAAGCCTTGACAAGAATAACTGAGGCAATGGTATAAAACTTTCTAATGTATTATTTATGTATACTATTAAATATACTATTTCCCAGTAACAGGCTGTGAAACAAAAATCTGGCATCAGTGATTGTCGCACACAATAAGCAGTAGCACGTTAGTTGGAGTTCAATTGTGGAATTGAGCTGACTGTCTGACATGAATTCAGTGGAGGATTTAAGAGATCATCTCTGTCGAGAGCTTAATTTTTCTCACTTAAAATGTTGAAAAACATAAAAACCTATTTGGATATAAATAAAAATTATCAGTGGTCAGTTTGCATTTGTTGTCTTTCCTGAACTGCTAGATGTGTTGCATTTTTTTAAATCCAGTCTGCTTGATGCAAATGAGGTGGATGGGTAGTTTAAATAGTCAGAGGGGTGGTGGTTAGGGCGATTTTACATTGCATTTTCCCTTGTTTCCCAGCAGATTGAAAATTGCCAGTCCCATGCAAACAGGGAACCTATTAAAATAGAAAAATTCTCCTTCCCTCAATGGCATTAAGTGCTCTGTGATGCATTATTAACTTTTGGGATTTGGAGACCCACACTTTGTGATAAAAGTTGGCAGCAATTAGCAGGTCAACAGATACCAGTTAATTTTTATTTTGCATTTTTTTTTAAAAAGGTCTCATAGATCAGGAGGAGGAATGATCAAAAGGAAACGTTGATCCTCCTCTCCCTCTGCAATTCCTTTTCTTTTCTTCTTTCTCCAATGTTGTCATTCAGAGCATTTGGTAAAGAGATTTTGCTATTAAATCTTTCACTTCAGAAATAGCTAAGCTTCACATTTATGTTCTGAAATAGTGTTAGGTTTTGAATACTATGCAGGAATTAAATCTAATATTTACTTCCACAAATGATTCTACAAATTATTTTGCAAGCAGTTAGTCTTGTTATGCTTTTTGACGGCAAGGGTATTTACATGATACTGTTCTACAAGATGCTTTTAAATTGCCACATTTGTACTAGAGTTAATATGTTGTCGGCTCAGAAAGCAATGCATGGCTGAACTGTGCTCCGACCAGCAGAGAAGAATAATTTATTTAAATCAAATTCTAAGCTTGTGTTTTATACTACTTGGAAATCATACTAAAATACAACTGTTGAAAGGAAATCATCACTCAATGTAATCACCAGCTGCTCATAGAATGAGGAGAGGTAAACTGCCACTAGATGGCTGCAAAGATCTCAAGTTTCAGTTGTGTTACATTTCTGTATTAAAGAGACAAAATGAAAAGAACGATACTCACGTCTTCACTCTCGCTGTTTGACATTGTTTTCTCAGTCTTCTTTTCTTCCAATGCTTTGTTCTCTTTCTCAGGCATTGCATCATCAAGCCAGCTTAGATCATGTCTGGAGAAGACACATTCCATTGCTTTCCGCACCCCCACTAAAGCCAGGAGCTGTCACCAATCAAACACCAACATTGCCATTTAATAAATTTCTAATGGGCAACATGGTGGCACAGTGGTTAGCGCTGCTGCCTCATAGTGCCAGGGATCTGAGTTCAATTCTGGCCAGAAATTAGCATGGAGCTGATTACACTATGGAAATCGCAATTTCCATCTGATTAGTGGGCCTGGGACTAAGGTTCCCAGGCCAGCTGATATCTCCCCACTGCCAGAGGTGGTTCATTCCAGAATTTACTCCTGCTCCTACTAACAGGGAATAGGTAGTCTGATCCTGCTGGAGGGAAGAGAGATCATTGAGCTCCACCAGGAGGTCAGAGGTAAGGGAGGAATTCCCTGGGCAGTGCTAGCCTGGCCCTCAGCACTGTCTATTGGGCAAGAGCAAATGGCAAATGGGTGGAGTGATCGATGGGGTTGGAGGGAACCCGCTGCCACTCTGCATTGGGATCATTCAAAGGCCGGTGATGGGGGAGTGCAGAGCTGGCAGTGATTGGCAGGCCAGCAATGTGGGACCACTGTGCATGCTCGCATCTTCGCGCTGACAGATCAGTGCTCAGTGCTATGCTGCCAGCCTCTTGAGTGGGAATAGACCACCCCTTCTTTTCAGAAGGAATCTGCTAGGGCACTCTGTGATGCATGGAGTGTCAGAAATTCATTCTGCAAATCATGCTAAAAAAAAACTAGCGGGATTTATTCCCATTTTCTCACAAGTTGGGAACTTCAAACCGGCCTATATGTTTTGACCCAGATGTGTTTTTTAAAGTAGGTTGGTTTATGTTCATTTTTAACATTATGGTAATAAAGTAGAACAAAGAACAAAGGACAAAACAGCATGGGAAACAGGCCCTTCGGCCCAATGAGCCCGCGCCGCCACCCTGATGTTCCCACCTCTACCCGTGATTCTTGTCTATGTTTATAGAATGTGCATTTAGATTGTGGTTTGTTTTTCACAGAGGTTAGTGTCATACAGAATAAGGGTGCAGACTCCATGGGCCAAATGGCCTCTTTCTGTACTGTAAGGATTCTATGATTCTATCAAGCAATACCTATTCAGCAATACCATACTCTCCATGTTCATTTTGTGTTCTACCAGGACCACTCAGCTCCAGATTTCTGTTTTGGTCCAAAATGGACTAAGAAGCTAAATTTCAGTGATATGGACAGAGCTACTGCCTTGACATCATGGCAGCATTTGATCAAGCATTTGATTAATGAACCTGAGTAAAACTGAATCAGGAAGAAATCTCTCCACTAGTTGGGGTCACACCAAGTGTAAAGGAAGATGGTTGTATTGTTGGCAGGATAGTCCTCAAGGTAGTGTCCTAAGGCCCAGCCATTTTCAGCTACTTTGTCAATGGCCTTCCCTCAGTTATAAAGGTGAGGGACATTCACTGATAAATGCATAGTGTTCAATCCCATTCATAATTCCTCCAATAATATAGCAGTTTATGTCCATGTACAACAAGATCTGGACAATTTTCAGGCTTGGGCTCATAAATGGCAAGTATAATTTGCATTACAAAATCGTCAGGCAATGACGATCTTCACCAAGAGAGAATCCAACCATCTCCTCATAACATTTAATGGGATTACCATTCATAAATTCCCCACCATCAACATTCTGGGAGCTACCATTGATCAGAAGCTGAACACATATTAACTCAGTGGCTAGTAGAGCAGGTCAAAAGCTGGAAATTCAGTGCTAGAGGGATGGGTTTGTTCACACTGTGAGCGGTTTGGCTTGGCTTGGAACTTGCTCCCCATGAGGGTGGTAGAATCACAGATGATAAATGATTTGAAAATAAAACTAGATGAGGAAAATGAACTTGCAAGGCTATTAAAATAGATTGGGAGATTGACTGGATTTCTCTGCAGAGCTGGTATGGGCTTAATGGGCAGAATGATCTCCTTCTATGCTGTTGTGACTCCACAACTCTTTTGAGTAACTTACTTTCTGATTCTCCAAAGCCTGCTCATCATCTATAAGGCACAGCTGAGGCGTACAATGGAATTCTCCCCATTTAACAGGATGAGTGCAGCTTCAACAAACATTCGAGAAGCTTAATACCATCCAGGATAAAAAAAAATCTGCTTGACTGGCACCCCATTCACAACCTTAGACTTTCGCTTCATCATTACCAACACACAATGTCATTCCTTCTCTGTGGGATCAAGGTCCTTGTACTTCCAACTTAAAAGCACTACTAAAACTACAACCCAATTGCAGTGGTTCACAAAGGTGGTTCACCACTACCTTCTCAACAGCAATGAGGGCTAGACGATAAATGCTGATCTTGCCAGCAATGCCCATGTCAAAGAACAAAGAAGAAAACAGCATGGGAAACAGGTCCTTCGGCCCAATGAGTCCGCTCCACGACCTCGATGTTCCCACTTCTACCTGTGATCCCTGTCTATGTTTATAGATCTATGCATTGAAACCAAATTTGAGACAATTTAGGGAGAATTGTTCTGCCAGTCAGCCTAGGAGCACATCTTTGGGTTGTGGGAGGAAACTGGAGCACACGGAGAAAACCCACGCAAGCACAGGAAGAATGCGCAAACTCCCACAGACACAGGCCCAAATCATGTATCTGCACAGCACAGCGATAGTCACTGAGCTGTCGTGTTGCCCATCAAATGGTCTAGGTCAAGCGATGTGAAGCACTAGGATACTCTCGAAAAAAAATCCAAGAGCAGCCCTTTCATGACCCATCAGGTGTATGCCCCTTGTTAGACAACAAGGTGGACCAAAGCACCTGTAGGATAAAACAAATACATCAATATCATCATCTATTTACACACTTCCCAGGGAACTCTCACGGCTCATGATGCCTATTTTAAATCAGTTTTCTATATTCTTCCATTTCCATTCTGCTCATGTGTCCATCTAAGTATCTCTTAAATAACTCCAGAGTGCCTGCCTCCACCACTTTACTTGGCAGCGCATGCCATACCCCCACCACCTTCTGTGTGAAAAAACTCCCTCTAGCATCCAAATTATACCTTACCCCCTTCACCCTAAGCCCATGACCCCTCGTGCTATTTGAGTCCATCCTAGGAAAAAGCTTAACCCTGTTTACTCTATTTATACCCCTCATAATCTTGTACACCTCTATTAGATCTCCTCTAAGTCTACGTCTTTCTAAGGAAAATAGCCCCAATTTACCTAACCTCTCCTCGTAACTCAGACCTTCCACATAAAGCAGCATCCTGGTAAACCTCCTCTGCATTCTCTCCAGAGCCTCCACATCCTTCCGGTAGTAAGGCAACCAGAACTGGATGCAGTATTCCAAATGAGGTCTAACCAACGTTTTGCACAACTGCAACATTAAAGGCCAGCTCTTGTACTCTATACCCCTTCCTATAAAGGCTAGCATACCATATGCTTTCTTCACAACCTTCTCCACTTGCTCTGCCACCTTCAGAGACTTCTTCACCTGCACCCTCAGGGTCCCTCTGCGTTTCTATACTCTTAATAGGTCTACCCTTTATCATATACCTCCCCCCCTACATTCTTTCTCCCAAAATGCATCACCTCGCATTTATCAGGATTGAATTCCATCTGCCATCTGTCTGCCCAAGCTACCAGCCTATCTATGGCCTGGTGTATCGCCAGGCAATGTTCCTCACTATCCGCAAGTCCAGCCATCTTTGTATCGTCTGCAAACTTGCTGATCACTCCACTTACTCCCTCTTCCAAGTCATTTATATATATTACAATTAGAAGAGGTCTCGGTACTGAGCCCTGCGGCACGCCACTAGTGACCGACCTCCAGCAAGAAAAATACCCTTCCACTATTACTGTCTGTCTCGTATTACCAAGCCAGTTACTTATCCATCTAGCTACCTGTCCTTGTGTCCCATTAGCCTTGATCTTTTCAACTAACCTCCCATGAGGGACTTTGTCAAATGCCTTACTGAAATCCATATAGACAACATCAACGGCTCGCCCTTCGTTGACTGTTTTTGTCACCTCCTCAAAAAATTCTACCAGATTCGTAAGGCACAGCCTCCCCTTAACAAAGCCATGCTGCGTATCCCTAATCAGATTGCAACGCTCTAAGTGCCTATCTCTAAGAATCCCCTCCAACAGCTTCCCTACCACTGACGTCAAACTCACCAGCCTATAATTTCCAGGGTTATCCCTACTATCCTTTTTAAACAACGGAACAACATTAGCTATTCTCCAGTCCTCTGGGACCTCACCTGTGTTCAAAGAAGAAACAAAGATTTGCATCAGAGGCCCAGCAATTTCACCTCATGCCTCCCTAAGCAGCCTGGGATAAATGCCATCAGGCCCCGGAGATTTATCAGTTTTAATGCTACCTAGAAGCTCTAACACTTCCTCCCTTGGTATGGATATTTCCCTCCACTGGTCTACAGCTCCCTCTGAGACAGGACTGGTCAAGAAGCCCCTCTCCTTTGTGAGTACCGACACAAAGTACTCATTCAGGATCTCCCCCATTCCCTTATGTCCCAAGAATGAATAGAAATATATTGCCAAAACCTACAAGAAGATCATCTGGGGTGACATGGTGGCAGAGTGGTTAGCACTGCTGCCTCACAGCACCAGGGACCCAGGTTCAATTCCTGGCTTGGGCCACAGTCTGTGTGGAGTTTGCACATTCTCCCCATGTCTGCGTGGGTTTACTCCAGATGCTCTGATTTCCTCTCACAATCCAAAGATGTGCAGATTATGTGGATTGGTTATGCTAAATTGCCCCTTAATGTCAGGGGGACTCACTAGGGTTGTAGAGGTAGGGTCTGGGTGGGATTGTGATCAGTGCAGACACAATGGGCTGAAAGGCCTCTTTTTGCACTGTAGGGATTCTATGATTCTATCATCTGTTAGATGAGGGCAGGTACTTATTATAAACAGGACAGTGGAAAAGTAGAAAATAATTACCTTTGATATGGAAAGGATTACAAACTTTTTTTTATTATCTTATCTCTGTAATTAAAATACTATTCCTGGTTCCACTGGCTAATTTTATAAGTATCAAGACAGACATTGGGTTATTGCACCTTAAAATTGAAAATATCTGTAAACCACCAAGTTACAACTTACCATAACGGGAAAGATGATTGCAGCAGCTGTTGATTTTAAAACCCAGAGCAGAATCAGACACAAGAGCTGAAGCAAAGTGAAAAGGTGGATACGGCGCAATGGAACATGACGCAAGTAGATTAAGTCAGGCTGGTGCTTAGCTGGGGTCAACAGCAACTTCAATCTGTCCATGAACTATCGAAGAAGGAGAGATGCAGATAGTTTTGTTATTATCGACATGCTTCCTCCTCACCTCGTTCACTCAAGTTTGTTCGCTTTTTTTGTTTATCTGTCAGCTTTGCACTTGTTATCTTTTGTTCTTCCTCCAATTATTCTATCAGATTTGGACACAACTTTATTTTAGAATTCATGCACTTCAATTCCTACTTACCAATTCCTCTTTGCTCTGTCAACACAACTTCGGTAGTTATGAACGAATTTATTTTTAATATCAAAGTTTCACTTTCACAACATTCCTTCCTCAATCACTCAAATATAAAAACCTATGTGAAATACATTTGATAATAGTGCAGTAGTAGTGGCCCAGCTGTTCTGAGGGACAGTAACTCTGATAACTAAACTGGGATTACATCTACAGTTGACTCCCACTGTTAATTCCATTGGAGCCTTTGGGAGATCACCTAAATTAAATGCTGGCGGTAGGAATCACATTGGGTATCTGTCTCTTCGCCCAAGGATGCTGTCAAATGTAAGCTTAATGTCCAGCCTTGGAAATAGTTCAGCTGTCTTAATGTTTTCCTAAAAAATGGCAATTTAAAGGAAACCATGATAAACAAAACAATTTTGTCCTAACAAACATGCAATAAGGATGGGTTACTTTCCTGTCTCAGAACACTGCCCAGGAAGCCTTTCTCTCTGCTTATTGCAACTGTATCATTCATGGCAAGCATTACTTGAAAAAACCTAAAACAGGAGATCATACTAAATGCACTTTTAAAATAGAAAACTGACTGAACGAACAAAACAGCGGGTTTGGATCTGTAGTCTCAGAGCCCTATACAGTATGTTAAGAGATAAGCTGACACCAAAATATGCTACACACTCAGAGCTGCGTTCCAACCCAGTGCAATGTATATGTGGCTTCCCTACCTCTCCCAGACTACAAGCAGCAGCAGGTTCACCTTTGCAATGTCTCCTGAAGTTACCACAGCTGCTGCTGAAGGAATCCAAAACAACTCCGGAATCCAGTGCAGAGGGAAAACAAACACAGCAGCTTCATGTGTCGACATCATCTCTAGTGCACTGTAGTTTACAAAACCTTAAGCAGTTGTGAAAGCTCGGTGAAAAGAATTCTGTAAGATGGATTAGCATTGAAACTGAAAGGTGTGCTTCTTAAAACCAGATCTTGCCAAATGTGCCAAACCAAAAATTGAGGTTTTTGCCAGCAGTGTTGTCTGAGGATGTTTTCTTAGGTTAAAGTCCTTCTAAATTTAAATGGGTTGTTGGAAAGCACTCTAAATGAAACATATGTCTGTGTGGCCCCTAACCCATGAATCCCTAAAGTTAAAGCCTAAATGTGCTGAAAGGGCCAAAGAGTTTTGGCCCATTATATTTAACATTAGCCAATTCCCCAAAATGAACACCCAGAGAGTTATCATTGACCAGAAATTGGGCTGGACCAGCCAATAAATATTGAAGCTATAAGAGCAGGTCAGAGGCTGGGAATTTTGAAGTGAATAACTCATCTCCTGATTCCTTAAAGCCTATCTACAATCAATGAGGTACAAAACAGGAGGACCATGGAATATCCTCCACTTGTTTAGTTTCGTGAAGTTCCAATGACACTCAGGAAGCTTAATACCATTCAGGACAAAGCAGCCTGTTTGATTGGCATTATATCCATTGCTTAAAAATTAACTCCCTCCACCACATATGAACAGTAGCAACAGTGTGGACCATTTACAAGAAACACCCCAGCAAACCCCAAAAGTTTCTCCAACGGCACCTACCACGGACAAGTACAGTATTTGCATGGAAACACCACCTTCAACAAGTTCCTGTCCAAACCATACACCTTACTGATTTGGAACTACAATTGCTATTCTTTCATTGCAGCCTAGTCAAAATCCTGGAATTCCATTCTTAACAACATTTTGTGTATTGCAGGAATTCAAGGCTCTGGCTTACCACCACGTTCTCCAGGGCAATTCGGAATGGGCAACAAATGCTGGTCTCGCCAATGATGCCCAAAACCCTTGAAAGATTTAAAAAGGATTTAAAAAATGTATTTCCTGTCAATTATTCCTTTGTTACATATTTTCAGGTAGAACATTCAATTCTCTGTATCTGATAACACAACCCCTCTGAAGTGTCATCACTCGTCATGTGTTCTATGAACCCACAGAGGTGATCATGCAATGCCATCATTGCATGGTTTTGACAGGGGGGGTCAACATGAGCTGAGGTTATGGGAGGGATTTCCACCACCAGAGTGTCCGAAAAACTGCTGTATCTGGCTTTAAAGCTGCAGTTCAGAATTTAACTAAAAAATTATAGGACACAGAACTGTCTGGTTCTGTAACCAGGAAATGGGAGACATCCCCTATCTGGACTGGAGGGCCACCTTGCAGCAATGAGTAACGTTAGAGTATCATGAGTAGATGCAACAGAGCTTGTAAGTGCAGCCACACAATGGTCAAATCATGGAAGCAAATAAAGAAACAATATTTACCAATTCTACACACTCAGAACAGTATTTTATGGAGGTTACAGGAGGGGGAGGATGTCTTGCTTGCCAATGGGAGAGCCAGCGAGAGGCCTGTGTTGCCTCTTTTGAGCAAGTCCCAAAGAATAAAGGGCCACTCAGGCACTCAACTGGGCAGAATTGGACTTTCTTTAGGACCTAGGACACAGGGGGACCGAAATCCTGCTTGTTGAGAGCTAACAGTCAATCAGAAGTCAGTGGCTCTATTGAATGGGAGCACCACTGGGAGGCAGTGGCTGCTGCTGAAATGGCATCCACACAAACTCTCGAAATATTGCTGGATCCTGAATCCACAAGTGAATGATGGTGAGAAGAAGAACAAAGGAGTGACTCTCAAGTCCCTTTTCCCAATGCTGGGTCCCGTGATCAGGCACCAAATGCCTTGGTCATCACCTGTCCAATTAAATGATCCCCCACCCTGCTTAAATGTGCTACAGGGGAAGAGGACATTAAATTTCATTCCCAATTTTTGGAATTTTATAAATTAAGATGATTTAAAACAACAAAAAGGGAATAATAAGCTAATATTAAGCAAAATCTCTAACTTGGGAGTGGAATTATCTCACTTTTAAGAAAAAAGCTTCAGTTCAACATTTGGTTTGTAATGCATGGTTAGAATTATACAGTCCTGTTTTGGGATAGATTGTTACCAGTCTACCATTTCTAAATAAGTAGAGGTCTCTGGCCTAGTTATGTTATGATCTGCACTGTAAGATCAGAAATTACATATCTACATTAAACTGACAACCCAACAAGGCTGAACATTTAGAAATGTATAAAATATTCTACATTCATGTTTTAGTAGATTTGAGGTTTTTGTAATGCTGTTCCTGTGCAAACATTAAAATTGGAAGTATTGGCAATCATCACTTTCCTGCCTCGGTTAACAAGAATCATCTAAAGGAAGATTAAACATTGGCTGCTCTTGTGGGTGTTCATCAGGAAATATCATGTTTGGCAAAAGCACTTTGCAAATGTCTCAGAATAGAACAGTGAACAAATATTATTTCCTCCATAGTTCCTTCCGTTTGAGAAGCAAAAGGCTGGATTTTTCTTGTACTGGTTGGTTAGCAGCAGAACAGGAATAAGGCTGCATACATACCTATGCTTGGAATCCACTGAGAACCAATTGCAATTTATTCCTGGGGCTGGATTTTCCCTTTGGAGGTGAATCAGGAAGCAGGTTCAATTCTAGGTTGAAAACACCTCTCTGTCGCCAGCCTATGAGAAGTGGGATTTTTCCAGGGTCTGATCCATAATTGGATTGGAGATAGGTCTGCCATCCAATTTGGCAGTCTTGAAATGGGAACGGAGGGGTTGGGCAATGCCAGACTGGTTCCAATCAAAGGCCCACCTTGGCTGCCATCTTCATTGAAAAAGTCAAAATCATTTGAAATTGGTGATATAAGACATTAAAATTGCTTTGAATGTTGGCTGCAACTTGGAATACAAGTACTTTCCTTCATAGTCTTTCTTTTTGCTACCCAATATATGAATGATGATCCAATCTGATAGAACATTTATGAAAAAGGCAAACAATTGCAGATTTCTTAGAACCATTTCCAAGTTGTAAATATACTGATAGCCCAGCTGTCTCACTCCTGGCTCCTGCATGTGCCTGCAATCCATCATGTACAGTCGTAGCAACTCCCAATAGCGTACTTGAATTGAACAGAGCAGCCCACTTTAGGGACAGCACTCTGCACACCTTCCCGAGGTGAAGTGCCTCTATCCAGTTGCACGAATTTGACTACTCTTTAGATATGAGGACACTAACAGTTCAATATCCTGGACATGCCCAACTTCTCAGTACACCTCAAGGAAATTTGTCTCCTTAAATACTTGCCACTCAGCACAAATCCATTCCTTAATGGCCTGCACACCATAAGAGCCAGGTAATCACACTAGGAAATGGCCTTGGCCAGAAATAGGATCCCAATGATGAGAACCATCACTCAGGTCCTGCAGAAAGAGCAAAATGATGATAATGAGACCATCATTCCAGGTGCAATTGACCACTGCTGAGGCTCATGTGTACATGATGTGATGGTGGGTGTGGAGGGGGTGTTACCTAGTGGCAGGGCTGGCTATGAGTGGAGCAAGATGTGAGCTCCTCATTGACGGGGGCACAGACATCTGTGACCATTTGCCTGGAGAGCAGAAGTGTCCATCAGCAATGACTTTCTGACGGTTTCAGGTAGCTTTGCCTGTTTCAATATATCCTGAGTGTTGGTTAACCTCTCCTCCTTTATAGCTGTAGCTCTGCAGCCACGTGCTCCTGATGTTCAGGACTCTTCCTCACTGTGCATGCTGCCACTCAAATGCGTCAATGACCTCTATGTGTGATGAAGCAAGTCCCATTTTCAGATGCATCCTACCTGTTGCCCAGGTGATGTCCAAGTTGGCTGGTACAATACCAATTATGTTCACTGAGGTGGCAGAGACCTCCATCCTGCCTTTGCACTCTCCCTTAATGAGTCCCTGCAAATTTTCAGTGTGTGCAACAATACCTTACAACCAGTCCAAGTAATTGAAACGCATTACTTGCCTACTGATTAACCAGGTTATTGTTCACAGATCTCCTCACTGGGCATGATTGTGGAGGTCTCTTAATTCCTTGTCATCTTCTGCAAAATAGCATGGTGTCTGAAACGGGACCTATTACTTGGCTCCTTTTCTCTCTCCACCCCATCTTCCACTCCCCCCACACACACTTACATCATTGCACAAAATGGAGAAGGGTTGAAGTGGAGACAGGACTTCCAGCTTCAACATTCAGTGGCTAATTTGTTTGCTGTCCAGTTCAGGATGTGAGAATTTCAGCCCTGGAGTTTGAAATTTATGTGCAGGATGGGTTTGATAAAATAATATGGTTCATGAAACTGTACCTACAGCTGGGAGAAAATTTCAGTATCAGTACAGCTTTAAATAGGCTTCCTGCAGCTTTAAAGGGTCATCCATTTCTCAGCCGATGACAAAATTCTAGCAGGGTTAACAGATTACCAGAAAGGAAGTTGGGTTTACAGGTGCTTTTAAAATAGTTTATTAAGTAGTTTATTCAGAAACAACTGTGTAAACAAAGCATTGCACAAATAGAGTGGAAAAGCATACTACCTATGATAGCAAAAGGCCAACATAAACTGCAGCCCATTAGGTGCTGGCAAAGTTGTCAGCCTGGCCAGGTTTGTGATGGGCCAGGATTAGTTCATACAGAAGTTATTTTGCTGTACCTCCTATCTTGTCAATCTGTCAGTAACTAGCATTGACTAATCAAATGCACTTTAATCTCTGAACAAAATATCCCTATTTATAAGTCACTAGAGCACACAGTCTGAGAGCTAGCTTTAAGTTTATATTACAAGGATATATTGTTATCCTGAGAATATGTATCCCACAAGGAAACTCAAGAAAGGGAAATTTTTCTTTCAGTTTCTGGTAAAATGTTTGGAAAAACTCTTGAATGCTTTTGCCTTTGATGTTGTGGCATTAACTCAGAGTTAAAGTACTACCACATACAAAATCTGCTCTTCCAACTATCCCATCTCCCGTCTTTTTTAGTTCCAGATACACAGACCACACCACTGTTTCCTTTATCCATGGAAAAGTAGCTAACCACAAACCCCAATGAACAATACCTCCCTTTTTCTCACAAGTTCTTTTCCTTGATTAGTTTTATTCGTTCACAGGATGAAGACGTCACTAGCAAGGTCAACATTTGTCAACGATTCCTAATTGCCTTGAGAAAGGGATGAGAACCATCTTTCTGAATAAATGTTAGAGCTCAGTTAACTATCTGTTAGTCCGTGATCACCAATAGACCAGACTGAGGAGGATGGCAGTTTTCCTTCCCTGAAGTCTCTCACTGGAGTAAATGGGTTTCCTGGTCATCATCATTAATATTACCTTCTTAACTCAAGATTCATTTCAAGAAATTTAAAATCTTCAGTAGCCATGGTGGGATTTGAATTTATATTTCCAGATCAGTGGTCCAATTGCCATTCACGCCTCTCAGTGGTACACCCCTGCTGCTGGTTTCCTGGTACATTTGGTGCGTTCAATGGGAAACCCCATTGACAATGGCCGGACCATAAGATGCTGCCACCAGTGAGTGGTGCCCCACCTCCAAATACATCACGGAGAGGGAGAAAAATCCCACCTCAGGCCTCTGAATTACTCGTCTAATAACATAACCATTAATTGGCCTTAACTATTTAATGCATTTAAAGAACTTCGATTGGTCCACAGATGAGCATGGTGTCTCCCCTGCCACTAGTAAAATTGCAGTGGGAGCAGGTAGGTGATGGGCACAGTGCCCACTGCCCATAGAACCCAATATTATTGTCATCCCACCTGCCATCTCATCCACAGGGCAAGGAAAAGGGCATAAAATTCCAGCCAAGATTTCAGCAAGTGGTAAAACCCTGCTGCAAGTATTGGTGGGTTTTCATTTTCATTACAAATGACCTAATAAAAGGCTTAATTACATATCTCATTAAAATAAAAACAATGCTTAGAGACCACAGACAAATGTGCTTACCTGAACACTGCTGAGAGCAGATACACCCATATACAGAAAGATTCCAAACAGGACTGGCATAGGGATGTACTAAGGAGCAACACAAATTAATTTATTCATAATTTTTAAAACAGTCACCGTCACTAAAAGTCATAATTAACATGATTTATACACAAATATAAATGCTGTGGAATTATCATCACCTTAAGAATTGGAGCAAGACACAGTGATAAACCAATGAGGATGAATACAAGCAGCCCGGTCACTCGCTGTTCCCTACAAACACACAAAACAACAAGGAATAAAAGAATACATCAAATTTTTCTAATTAAATTGAATCGTTTTAATACTCCTGGAAATTTAGTGTAGATTTACATGGATGAAAAGTTGCATTGCTTCTGATAAAACAGTGTAAGTAACGCTATATTAAATAAATTGGGCTAGAAGTAGACTCGTGCTGTACCAGTTCTTCAGTGAAAAATGGGAACCAAAGGATTCCATTTGGTATACATGATATGTGCCCTTGTCCACGCTGGATATGCACTGCCAGTAATATTGGCAAGGATGTCCTGTCAAGGGCATCTGCTTGGAATTGCTATTAGGCCTATTTGTCTATCCAACTGGCGGCATCATGCCTATTTTGGACTCCTTTCCTTGAAGGTTGCCAGTTGACCACAGCTTGACCATATATATTGTAGTCAATGTTTTCAGATAAAAAATAGCTGTGCTGATGGTCTTCAAAAGGAATCAATGGAACTTCCAGCAGAAAGCGGTAGCGAAATTGAACAGAAGTTTGAGGACAGCACAGAAGTTAAAGATTGACTTAAGAATTAGGGGCAGTGTCAGTAATCCTAGCATCAGACAGATCAGGCAAAAGCAAGAGAGAAAGCAAAGGAAGTCCAGATTAAACTGCATTTATTTCAATGCAACAGGCCTGACAGGCAAGGCAGATGAATTCAGGACTTGGATGGGCATGTGAGACTGTGATATTATAGCAATTACTGAAACATGGCTAAGGGAGGGATAGGACTGGCAGTTCAATGTTCCAGGGTACAAATGCTATAGGAAAGATAGAACAGGAAGTAAGAAAGGAGGGGGGATTGCACTTTTGATTAGGGAAAACATTGCAGCTGTACTGAGAGGGGATATATCTGAAGGTTCGGTCACTGAGTCTATATGGGTAAAATTGAGAAAGAAGAAGGGAGAAATCACTTTGATGGGGTTATACTACAGCCCCCAAATAGTCAGCAGGAAATTGAGGAGCAAATATATAAAAAGATTACAGATAGCTCCAAGAAAAATAGGGTGATAATTGTTGGAGATTTTAACTTTTCCAACATTGACTGGGATAGTCATAATATTAGAGGGTTGGAAGGAGAGAAATTTGTTGAATGTATTCAGGAGGAGTTTCTCATTTAGTATGTGGATTGCTCAACTAAAGAGGGGGAAAAACTTGACCTCCTTTGAGAAATAAGGAAAGGCAGGTGACAGACGTATTAGTGAAGGATCACTTTGGGATGAGTGACCATAATTCTATTAGTTTGAAGATAGCTATGGACAATGATAGGTCTGGCCCAAAAGTTAAAATTCTAAATTGGGGCAAGGCCAATTTTGATGGTATCAGGCAGAAACTTTCAAAAGTTAATTGGGGAAATCTATGGGAAGGCAAGGGGACACCTGATAAATGGCAGCCTTTCAGAAGTGTGTTAACCAGCGTTCAGGGTAAACACATTCCTCTTAGAGTGAAGGACAAGGCTACCAGAAGTAGGGAAACGTGGATGACTCGGAATAAAGAGGCTGTGGTCAAGAAGAAGAAAAAGGCACATGACATGCATAGGCAGTTGGGATCAAATGAATCTCTTGAAGAGTATAGGGTGTGTAGGAGTAGAGTTAAGAGAGAAATCAGGAGGGCAAAAAGGGTACACGAGATTGTTTTCACAGACAAGGCAAAGAAGAATCCAAAGCACTTCCACAAATACATAAAGGGCAAAAGAGTAGGGCCTCTTAAGGATACCAAGGTCATCTGTGTGCAGATCCACAAGAGATGGGCGAGATCCTAAATGAATATTTCTCATTACACTATTTACTGTTGAGAAAACATGGATGTTGGGAACTTAGGAAAATAAATTATGATGTCTTGAGAAATGTACATATTCCAGAGAAGGAGGTGCTAGAAGTCTTAAAGCATATCAAGGAAGATAAATCCCCAGGACCTGATGAAGTGTATCCCAGGACATTGTGGGATGTTAGAGAGGAAATTGCAGGTCCTCTAGCTGAGATATTTGAATCATCATTAGTCACGGTGAGGTGCCTGAAGATTGGAGAGTGGCAAATGTTGCACCTTTGTTTAAAAACAGCTGCAGGGAAAAGCCTGGGAACTATCGGCCCGTGAGCCTCACACCCATGGTGGGTAAGTTGTTGGAAGGTATTTTGAGAGACAGGATCTATAGGCATTTAGAGACACAAGGATTGATTAGTCAGCATGGATTTGTGACTGGAAAACCATATCTCACAAATTTGATTGAGTTTTTTGAAGGGGTAACTAAGAAGGTAGATGAAGGCATACAGTTAATGTTTAGCAAGGCCTTTGACAAGGTATCGCATGGTAGGTGTTGCATAGGTTAAATTTCACAGATCCATGGTGAGGTATCTAAATGGATACAAAATTGGTTCTTGACAGAAACCAAGGGTGGTTATAGAGGGTTGTTTTTCAAACTGGAGGCCTGTGACCAGCATATGTCCCTCAGGAATCAGTGCTAGTCCACTGTTATTTGTCATTTATACTAATGATCTGGATGAGAATATAGGAGGCATGGTTTGTAAGTTTGTAGATGATACCAAGATTGGTGCCATAGTGGACAATGAACAAAGTTATCTCTGATTGCAACAGGATCTTGATCAGTTGAGCCAGTAGGCTGATGAATGGCAGACAGAGCTTAATTTAGACAAATGCAAGGTGATGCATTTTGGTAGAATGAACCAGGGCAGGACTTACTCAGTTAATGGTAGGGCGTTGGGGAGAATTACTGAGCAAAGAGATCTAGGGTTACATGTTCACAGCTCTTCGAAAGTGGAGTCATAAGTGGACAGAGTGGTGAAGAAGGCATTCAGCATGCTTGGTTTCATCAGTCAGAATGTTGAATACAGGAGTTGGGATGTCTTGTTGAAGTTGTACAAGACATTGGTAAGGCCGCACTAGAAATACTGTGTGTAGTTCTGATCACCCTGTTATAGAAAGGATATTATTAAACTAGCCAGAGTACACAAAAGATTTACTAGAATGCTACCTGTACTTGATGGTTTGAGTTATAAAGACAAACTGGATATTCTGGGACTTTTTTCTCCAGAACGTAGGAGGCTAAGAGGTGATCTTATAGAGGTCTATAAAATAATGAGGGGCACAAATCAGCTAGGTAGTCAATATCTTTCCCCAAAGGTACGGGAGTTTAAAACTAGATGGCATCAGTTTAAGGTGAGGAGGGAGAGATACAAAAGTGTCCAGAGGGGCAATATTGTCACACAGAGGGTGATGAGTGTTTGGAACAAGCTACCAAAGGTAGTAGTAGAAGCAGGTACAATTTAAAAAAAAAATTAGATAGTTACATGGATAAGATGGGTCTGGAGAGACATGGGCCAAATGCAGACAATGGCTTGAACTTGAGGGTTTAAAAGAAAAAGAACAGCATGGACAGTTGGGCCTGTTTCCATGCTGTAAACCTCTATGACTCTGACTCTAAGGCAAGTTAAAGCAAAAGAAACTTAACTAACCGTGAAGTTGGAAGAAGCAGAAGTGCTTCTCCTGTCTTCATGTCAAAATTATGGGCTGTTGCTGCCAGCATTTGTCCCCTTCCTAATTATCTCCTCTCCACCCAATCTCATTTTGGGCCTACAGCCAGCATTCTCCTAAACCCTGTTCTCTCCTAGAAAGTTCCCTCTAGGGCTAGGACACTTACAGCATGCTGACATAATCAAAAAGACCAGTGGACCAATTTCTCAGCCATTATGTCTTACATTGATAATTCCCTTAACACATTATTACAGAAATGGTTTGAACGTCCATTCTTGGAAACTACACAAAGTAGGATTTGTGAATTCTTTATTAATGAAGCCATGATGTACAAAATATGAACAGTCAAAATCATGGTATATCAGAGCCTTCAATTTTCATTCATTATTCATTATGTTAACCGTTTCTTATCCTCAGTCCTCTTGAAGGTGGGAACTTAATTATGCTGCGTGCAGTTCTGTCAGCAAAATCAGCCAACTAGAATCATATATAACTGAATTTTCTTTTCAACAGGCTACTTAATGCAAGTTCTGGGGTGTTGCAGTCAAATATAATGTCTTAACACTATCCTGGCTAAAACAGATACATAAGAACAAGAGTAGGCCATCGGCATGCCTTCTTATTCAATTAGATCATGGCTGATCTGAAACTCAACTCCAATTGATTCTTGTATCTAACAAAAATCTATCCATTGTTGAAAATGCCAATGGTCCCAGCATCCACAATCTTTTGGGGCCAGAGTTTAAATCTCTACTACTATCCCATGTGTGAGGACAGGAGGAGTACCTCTGCTTTGCCTCAGGTATGTATTATTTGTAAAAAAAGTCATCTTGTTATAATTTTACTCCTGAATGATCTTGTTCTAATTCCAAAGTTTCTGCCACTGAAAAAAACAATTTTTCTGGATTTACCTCATCAAATTCGTTTAACATTATACTTCAATCTTCCATAATAAGTGGAATATATAACCTATCCTTTGTGAGGTGTAGTGCCCAAAACGGAATGTAGTGCTCTAGATGATGTCTGACCAAGGCTCTGCACAACTGAAGTATGATTTCTTCACCCTTGTATACCAGTCCCTCTTGACATAAAGTCCAATATTCCATTCTTTTTTATTATGTCTGTCTAGTGGTTTTTAATGATTTTTCTGTTTGAATTTCCAAATCTTAGCTCCTCCATAACCTTTAGGGAGTTTTCAGAATATAGAAAGTAAGCTGATTTGTTTTTCTCATTGCCTAAGTGGATGGTGTCTCATCCGCCCACGTTGAAATCCATTTGCCATAGCTTTTCATACTTGTTTAATACACCTATATACAGGTGCAACTTCCCAACTTCACTGCTCGCTATCACTCCCAACTTAGTGTCACCTGGAAACAGAACTTTCTATCCTTCATTTACATCATAAATAAGTATGGTGAACAGTTGAAACTGCAGATCGGACCTCTGAGGAATATCACTAGCCAGATCCCTCCAGAATATCTACCCTTTCATCCCATTTATTGTTCCCTGCCACCCGACCAATTTCTAGCTCAAGTCAATATGCTCCTGCCAATTTCATATGTATCACTTTTGTTAATAATCTCATACTCAGAATGTTACTGAATGCCTTCTGGAAGTCCATACAAATAATATGTATTGACACTCTTATCTGCATAGAAACTACTGTCAGCCATGAAACAAAAGCATGTTCTGAACAAAACATTGATACAACAGTTATACTTAAGCTGAGAATTCCAGGTATATCTGCTGCAGTTCGTGGATAGTCTGGCTATGGATGTGATTTGGTTGATTACACAAAAACACAATGATGCTCAAAGAAAGCATATAAACCCATTTCAAAATAATTCTGATGATGATGGAAGCCATGCGTATATAATGAATCTATATAAAATCCTCAGAATATTATTGAACATACCTCACACCCATAAATGTGGGCTCTACACCTGGGGCAGATTTTGTTGTCTCCATTTTCAGGCTGTCTATATGTGCAAGGGATATTACAGTCGCGGACACATACCAGGGCAGACCCATGAATGAAGTGAGGATCATAAGGATAGCTATCCAGAACAGGTCTAGGTGAAAGCCAGCACCTTTCTGTGGGGTAATTGTCACAGTTTGAATTGGGAAAAGAAAAGACATGCAAAATAGAAATTACATCTGTCCAAAATCATTCACCAAAGTCTTACCCTTATTGCCATTCCTCTAAAAACTTCAGGAAATGTTTTGTGTTAGAGCAAGACAATGGAATCCTTTTCATACCTTATAAAACAACATTATTTCCCTCACTTTAGTGTTCTGAAATTGCAGATCTATTACTGAATGAAATTCTATTCACAATTTTGCCGCTATTCCATGGAAAATATTCATGTTCCACATTTTCAACATACAGTTCAAGTTTATGTTGACTTCTGATCCACATAACTGTCTCATATTTTGTTTGTTTAACATGAGATTGAAGATATATGATCCTTTTCAAAAGACCTATTAACTTGATAAAACTAAATTATAACCAGTAAGTGATACTTTAGCTTTGCAGTAATTATTTTTTTGGTAGGATATATCAGTACACAGATTATTAAAGTAGATGAATTAATTAAATTTGTTTGGAGTTTTGTGAAATAAAGAGAGCAGTAAATTAGTTTTAAACACATGTAATAAAAATTGCTCTTTATGGCAGGGAAAATAACAGTGACAAAAAATACTCTTGTATTTTTTTTCTGCCTTCATTGGAAGCCATTATCACCTAATCCTCCAGTATCTGATGAATCTTTTTGTTTGTGCCTGGATAGTTTGTATTAGAGAGCTATTCAACCATGAGGGAGATGGCACCAAACTTGAATCTGTACACTTCCAGGTGAAATGGCAATCTTAGATTGTTTTCTCTCTCAAATACTAAATAGGATGATAAGTGAAGAAAGTATGTGGTCGCAGGGTTTTTACAGAAGAGCAGAGTTTCATTCCTAAAACATTAAAGTAATTTTTGGAGCTAGAGAAAGCTACAGTAAAAAGTTGATTTATATTGTACCTTTCAAAAGAAAAATATTCGAAGGCACAGAGATGTGCAGATTAGGTGGATCAACCATGCTAAGTTGTCCCTTCATGTCCAAAAATGTGTAGGTTAGTTGGTAAACACATGGGGTTTCAGGAAAAGGGTGGGGGGGAGGTGCATGGCTGGGTAGGATGCTCTTCCAGAGAGTTGGTGCAGGCTTGATGGGGCAAATGGCCTCCTGCTATATTGTGAAGATTCTAAGATTCTATGATGATGGCGATGAGATATAATCAGGTAAAAACAGTTGCTCAGATAGAGATTGAGATAATAGGACTGCTTCCCAAAGCTTTGCCAGAGGTTGTAATTAAAGAGGTCCTAAAAGGTGGAGAGAGAGCTGATGGAGGATGGGAGAGAAATAGAGAAGTTTTGAAATGGAGCTCAAGGAGATGGGGCTGAGGAGACTGAAGGCACAGATGCTAATGATGGAAGAAGGGGATGTTGATACGCAAAAGGCCATCGCTAAAACAGAGGGAAGTTCTGTGCCTAGAGGAGTTTCAAATGATAGCTAGATGAACAGCTGTGAATAGATTTAAAGAGAAATAAAAATTTAAATTTAATGTGTAAAGGAACTGGAAGCCAGTATCAGAGTCCCTACAGTGTAGAAGGAGGCCATTTGGCCTGTCAAGTCTGCACTAATCACAATCCCATCAAGACCCTATCCCTGTAGCGCACATATTTACCCTAATAATCTCCATGACACTGAGGGACAATGTAGCATGACCAATCAACCTAACCTTTGGAGGGTGGGAGGAAACCTGAGCACCCAGGAAAATCCCATGCAGGTGATAACTTATTATATAGAGATGATTGGTTATTTACTCGGAAGCAGAGAGTAACGACAAATGGGCCATGTTTAGATTGGCAGGATGTTACAATCTATATCAGTGATTTGGATAAGACACTAAATGTAGCTAAATTTGCCACTGGCACAAGTTAGCTCAAAAAGTTAGAGGAAGTAAAGAGTCTACAAATGAATATAGGCAGATTAAGCGAATGGGCAAAAAAAAGCACATGAATATTATGTGGGAAAATGTAAACTTATCCACTTTGGCAAAGCAGCATGCTATTTAAATGAAGAGAAATTGGTGGTTCAGGGACATGAGACATGAATCACAGTGTAGGTCAGTAAAATCATTGTATGATGAGTGAGACTTAATGCTGGATAGCATATGGGCAACTTAGTTTACAGGGATGAGAATGAAAAACCAGAAATAATCAAGTCTCAAGATGACAAAGACGTAGGTGAGGGTTTCAGTGCCAGATTGGTTGAGACAGGAGTGGAGATGAGTAGCATTACATGGATTAAATAAATAACCTGTGTGACAGACTGGATATAGGATCAAATGTTCACCTTGGACTCATATGTGGTAAGATTATGAACACTTCTTATTCATCTTGAGGCATGGCTAGGGAGAAGGGCAGAATCAGTGGTGAGGAGCTGGAGTTGAAAACAATGGTTCAAGTCTTCTCAATACTTACCTTGGGGGAAATTCTGGCTCATCCAAGACTGGATGTCGAACAACTGTTTGACAACAGAGGCAGTGGAAGGAATAAGATATGTGGTGAAGAGGCGGAACAAGTGTGCATTTGGAAGCTGACTCCCTGTCAACTGTGTGCAGATTTCTCCCTCTAGCCTATCTCTTTGGCTGCCTTTATTACAAACTGACAATTGGATCACTTTCTTTTTGAATTCTTAGCTCTTGTATTGGAATATAAGAACTTTACAAAGGCACAATCAGAGATAAATGGATGCAGAAAAAGTGGATATTAGGAAATGGGATTAAAGGCTTTGCTAATAAAACTAAATGGAAAGATAAATCTAGAACTAATAATAGTGAGGATGGGCTTCAGGAATACAAGAAGAGTAACAGGGAGGTGAGACAGCAAGTAAAAGAGTGAAACAGGATCCGAAGACCAACAAATAATATAAAAGGAAAAAGCAAGCAAAAAGGAACAGGTATAAATAGGGTAGGACATCTCCAGGATGCAGGGAGAATGGAGAATCATAAAATTGCTGCAGTGCAGAAGGAGGCCATTTGACTCTCTGAAAGAACATCTTACCCAGGCCCACACCACCTATGTCAGGAATAGGACCTTGTGATTGTGAGAGGAGAAATAAGATACTGTAATGTTTTCCATTAAAGCAAAAAAGGTTAACAGGAGATTCAAGTGGAGCTTTTTAAAACAGCAAAAGGCCATTTACACTGTTTGGAAAAACAACAACTAATGGACTTTGATCATAAATTCAAAATTATTAGATGAGTGCAGAATAGGGTTGAGAGATGTCTCTTTATACAAAGGGTTGTTGGAACATGGAATGCTTTGCCATTGGGAATGGTTGAAGCAAAGTCCATTGTTTCTTTTAAGGGAATGTTGGATAAATATTTGAAGCAGTAAGAGGTACAACATCGTAGTGGAATGTGAGATTACATTTGGATTGCTCTATCAAAGTGCCTGAACAGATATGATAGGCTAAATTCCTCCTCCTTTGCTATAAACATATATGCTTGTAATGCAAGCATTTGCCAATTGTTGGAAAAACCCATCTGTTCACTAGTGTCCTTTAGGGAAGGAAATCTGTCATCCTTACTTGGTCTGGCCTACATGTGACTCCAGAGCCACAGCAATATAGTTGACTCTCAACTGCCCTCAGGCAAGTAGGGATGGGCAATAAATAATAGCCAGCCAGCAATGCCCATGTCCCATAAATGAATAAAAAACCACCATACAGCATAGTTGAAGCAAATAATATGAATTGATAAAAGTACTTATTTTCTAAAAAATAATTTTGGAAATAAAATTCAAGCTGACTTGAAATTCATTTTGCAATTATATGAACTACTTGAAATGTATCATCTTGCAAAGGTTCTAACTGGCAAAATAGTAAAACAAACATACCTTTTCTTAAAAAAAAGAGACTAATTAACAACAAACCTTGAGTTTATGTTCCTTGCGGTTCAGAATGAGAGCAGTAATCTGTTGGTCCATAAAGACAAGTATTGTGACCAGTAAAGCTGGCACAAACGCAATGAGGCACATCCACCATTCATTCCCTCCAAATGGATACACAAACCACCCTCTGTGTGGGTTTGTTGGCTTTAATAAAAAATAATTATATTGATCACATTGCATTTCTTCAAGGCGTTACAATATATTAATGTCCACTTATCCTCTGCCTTTCCCTCCTCATCTAACTATCTGTATAAATCTTTATTTCCTTCATCTTTATATGTCAATTTAGCTTTCTCTTAAATATATGTGTATTATTCATGTTAACAACTCCCAAAGGGAACGAGTTCTCACCATTCACACGACCAAAAATGTTTCTTGTGAATTCTATATTGGATTTTTAGCAATAACACCAAAATATTTGAGAGAAAAATATTTTGCTAATTTTTCTGTAACTCAGACATTTCATAATAGTGAACAAATTATTGCTGTTTAAACATCAAAAATTTATGCATTAAAATGGGTTGTGTGATAGCAGAATTTAATATTGGTTTGGAGTAGTTTATAATCAGCAGCTTAAAATAAAAACTGGTTATATTAAAAATTTTGACAAAGAGTTATTGCATTTTGGAAACTAAAAACCCCAAAGAGCCGTATAAGTTTCAACCCAACTCAAAACTCACGTAACCATATAATTCAAAAAGAGATGAGTTTATAAACAAATGTGAAAAGGATTTAGCTAACCCCTTTATCAGGGAAACAATATCCTCTTTAAATTTATTACTGTTGCCAGTTGTAGTAATAACCAAGCCAAAATCAACTGAAGATCTCATTACACAAGAATATAATACTCAAATCTTCCATTATAACACTACAGCTTTTCTAGCTACATAAATCATCAATAATTATTAGTTCAGCATTGTGGTGTTAAACCAAGAAAACCCTGTCTGTGCAATCCTTAAAAACAGACTTTTAAGCATACTCAAGGGATAGAAACTTGCCAGTTTGCCAGAACGGTGACTAACAGCAGTTTTAATATTTTGCAATCACATCTAAAAAACAAATGATATTGATTGTGCCTAGAATATCAAAATGGGAGTTTATGGAATTGATGAATTGGCTTTCTGTAACAGGATAAGCTCCTGGGACAGTCACATGCAGTTCCCTTCACAGTGCTCGCCAGAATCGCAGATTCTGTTATAGGACAGAGGGAGGCCATTCAGCCCATCATGCCCATATTGGCTCTCCATCCTCACCCCCATCTTCATTTCTATAGAGTACTTTTATTTTTCAGCAAAATCCTTCACAAAACAAAGTATTGTGGTGGAAGGGTTCCTCTGAAGGGCACAAGAGGAAGAAGTGAGGATCCCCCCATCCCATTCCACATAAAAAACATGCATTGCCCACATGGCATGGACATCTCCAACCACTGAATAAATGTCAGTGGCTAAGCAAGGAGGGAAGTGGGACTCAGTTGGACCAGGCCAGGAAGGCCTGATGCCTCTTCCCTGCTGCTTGTGAAATACCAACAGTGGTGGTAGGTGTTTTTTGCTCCCCAACCCACTCCAAAGGTTGGGGTGGGGCTGTAGAGAGCAGGAGAGGGCATACAATTTCATTCCTTACCATCATTTCCCATCATCAGTAGATATAGGAGAGGGGACAAAATCAAAACTCTCACTCAGAGTGCTACAAAGTATCTCATACTGCAAATTTGAAAGAACGAGAGAGGATACAATCAAGCTTGCTTACGATGTTCTTTAAATAGCCTGCTGAGATTCACTGTCTAGGCTCATTTACAAAGAATGGTCAATGGAGAGCTGCTGACATCTCTAAAACTGTGCTTCAAAGGAGAAATAAATAAATTCAGTCATGTATTTTGAGAGGTGCAATCTTGCATCACAATTGAAAAATGGACAATGGACAAAGTAGATTGAAGAAATAAAATAGCGGTTTGTAACTATGACATAGGAACATTGATGTACACTTAAGTTCGGTACCCAAGAAATGATTCAAGGGGCAATCCAATTCTTTCCCAATAAATTATCAAATAAATAAATATAGTACCATGGTTGTTAGCACTGCTGCCTTACAGTGCCTGGGACCTGGGTTCAATTCCTGGCTTGGGTCACTGTCTATGTGTCTGCATGGGTTTCCTCTAGTGTCCCGGTTTCCTCCCACAGTCTGAAAGACATGCTGGTTAGGTGCACTGACCTGAACAGGCACCAGACTGTGACGACTAGGGAAGTTTCTCAGTAACTTCATTGCAATGTTAATGTAAGCCTTAGTTGTGACTAATAAATTAAGTTTAACTTTAAATAATTAGATAATACAAACAATTACAGTTCATGTTCACAAACCTTAAGCTCACTTGGCACAATGAGTTTTGGGGTATCCACACCAACTAGAATATCAACTCCACAGAAGATCAGTATTGACAGGATGATGGAAAAATCACTGATAAGTTTCCTGACCTAAGGAAGAAATTAGTAAATTGTAAAACTATCAAATAACAGAGCCATTTTACATGGTTTCATTCAGACCAACTGATCCAACGTAAGCAGACATTGTGATAATGGGTCATTTGTCTACACTTGCCTTTTAAGTTGTAAACACCAAGTTAAACAAGTACAATAATTAATGTAAATCACCTATATCTAAACAACATTTTCATGGCTGATTTTGTGATAATAAGTGGGAATACTGAAGATTATTTATGGACAGCCATGCACAGTTTTAAACTGGCAAAAGGCAAACTTAAAAATAATGCCAAAATGTTCTTGGTGTGGGCAGAACTTAGCACATGGAATGGGCTGCAAGCAAGGACAAAAACCTTGGATCTATTTAAGAGACAGTTTGATGTCCTGATGGGAAGACAATTGATTTTTCTGGAAGGATGATGTCATGCAAGTTGAATGCCCTCCTCATCCATATTTATCCTATGACCTTTGCAATTTGAGACAAAAAGTAGAACTATTTTCAATATGGGAATTGAATAGCCAGAGAGTTAACAAACGTTTTGTTCCAAGTTTGAGAATAGTTAACCACAATGTATTGCAAGACTCAGCACCACATGATTATTTCAGTTTGATTTTTCAATCGGGATAAAAGTAAGTTGCAATCACTTCAAATAGTTTTAATGCCCTCTCAGAGAGATTATAAAACATAGCCAAATACCATGACAATGTAAATCTCTGCTATGTGTTTGCCAATGCTGAGATACAAAAGGAGGCTTCCACCTTTCACATTCCTAGGCCAGTCAAAAGTTTGATTCCTGCTTCAAAATCATTTCAATGTCATGTGAAAGCTGACCAGAGGAACTAGCTTCATCAGGGGGTGACACGGTGGCTAGGGTGGCATTGTGGTTAGCACTTCTACCTCACAGCACCAGGGACTCAAGTTCAATTCCTAGCTGTGCAGAGTCTGTGCAGAGTTCTTGCCTTGTCTGTGTGGGTTTCCTCCGGATGCTCCGGTTTACTTCCAAAGCCCGAAAGAGGTGCTGATTAGGTACATATGCCATACTAAATCCTCCCTCCGTGTACCCAGTCAGGCACCAGAGTGTGGTGACTAGGGGATTTTCATAGTAACTTCATTGCAGTGTTAATGTATAACATAGAACACCACAGCACAAACAGGTCCTTCGGCCCACATGTTGTGCCGATCATACCCATATCTACAAGGACGTAAAACTATCTGTAACTCCTAATCCCATTTAATCCCATGTACTCATCCAGAAGTTTTTTAAAAGACCTCAGTGAGTTTGCCTTCACAACCACAGACGGCAGCCGATTCCATTCATTCACCACCCTCTGAGTGAAAAACTTACCCCTCACATCTCCTCTGTACTTGCTGCCCAGCACATTAAACCTGTGTCCTCTCATAGCGACCATTTCAGCCCTGGGAAATAGCCTCCGAGAATCCACCCTATCTATTCTTCTCAACATTTTATAAACCTCTATCAGGTCGCCTCTCAACCTTCGTCTCTCCAGGGGGAAGAGACCTAGCTCCCTCAACCTATTTTCATATTTCCTCTAGATCCTTAACATCTCCTAGTTCTCTGAACCTTTTGTACACCTTTCCTTTCTTCCTGACTAGATTCATCACAACCTTTATGCATCACAGTTCCCGCAATCTACCAAAATCTCCTTATTTCATCGGAACGTTGTCATGCAGAGCGCCAGACAAACATTCCTTGAAAATCCGCCACCTTATTTCAGTACTTTTCCCCAAGAACACTTCCTTCCAGTTTACCTGTCCAATTTTCTGCCTGATGATTTCATATTTCCCCCCACCCCAGATAAACACCTTCCTATCCTGCCTGATCCTATCTCTTTTCAATCTATCGTCAAGGAGATAGAATTATGATCACCATCCCCGAGATGCTCTCCTACTGAGAGATCCGACACCCATCCTGGTTCATTAGCTAGCACCAGGTCAAGTACAGCTTCTCCTCTCGTAGGCTTATCCGTGTGCTATGTCAGGAAATCCTCCTGAACACACCTAACAAATTCCTCCCCATCCAAACCACTTACCCTAGGGATATTCCAGTCGATGTTTGGAAATTAAAGTCTGCCATCACAACAAACTTGTTATTACTACATCTTTCTAGGATCTGTTTCCCTATCTGCACCTCAACTTCCCTGTCACTATTGGGCGGCCTATAGAAAACACCCAGCAAAGTTATCAACCCCTTGCTGTTCTTAACTTTCACCCACAGAGACTCTGTAGACAGTTCTCCATGGTATCACCTTCTCTACAGCCGTAACACTGTCCTGATCAACAGTGCCACTCCACCACCCCTTTTGCTTTCCTCCCTGTCCTTCCTGAAGCATCTGAATTCCAGCACCTGAAATACCCAGTCCTGTCCCTGAGACATCCAAGTCTCCCTAACGGCCACAACATCACATTGCCAAGCAGCAATACACTCCTTAAGCTCATCCACTTTATTCATTACACTCCTGGCGTTAAAATAGACACACCTCAGATGCTCAGTCTGGGCGCTTCCCTTCTCCATCACCCGTCTAACCTCCCTTTCATATTGTCTACAGTCTCTACTTGGGAGCTAAACTCCTCGCTCTCAGTCACCTCATCTCGAGTCCCTCCCCCCACCCTTTCTAGTTCAAAGTTTTAAACCTACTTGTGACGCTAGTAAATAAATAAAGTAGAATTCCAGCACAAGAAGACTCAGCCTGTAATACTGTGAGCCCAAATCAATTCTGTCCTCATCTGACATTCATGCACCATCAGTTTCCAGCAGAAATTGTGGAAAGTGATCAGGAATGAGAATATTGCAAGACCTTCCACTGCCCCCATAACATCTCTGGGAAAGTTTGGAGCCTCTCTCCCAGCTGAAATGGGATGCAAAAAATTATGTCACTAAAGTTGCTTCCAAACAAATCAGTCTTCTCCCAAAAAAAATCTTAAGTGCCCAATGGGTAGGAAAATGGGAGATTTTACTGCCCATTTTTGGGCGTATTTACCTGAATGAACCTCTGACACAGTGTGCCTTTGAGGGATTCATACTGGTAAGTAGGGACAGAGTCTCATCCTATCCGAGAGGCCAGTGGCATAGTGCTGAATGGGTCACTTTGCATGCGCTAATCTGTCAGTGGAGGGATTGACGTGTGAACATTATCCACCCATCCCAAATCATCTGCTTCATGATCACTGACCTTCCCATATCTTTCTAGGCCCTTCTCCCTGATCCTAGTCTACTACCTCAGCCAAAATGCTGGCCTATCAGGACCACCCCAGGCCAGACCTGATCTTTCCCGATGGGAAGCCTGGATTGATCCTCACTCCCTCCCCCACTGATCCCATTGCAGAGTGGCAGAGGGTCACCATTGATCATCCCCGATATGCTCCACCCTACCAGTATGCCTGCCCCTCTGGCCCCACTCCTTTGGCTTTGCCCAGTGCTTGGTGGACTGCCAAGATGCCAGGCTGGCATTGCCCAAGGAGCAACACCCTTGCACCCAGCCTCTTGGGAAGCATCTTTACATATCCCCAACTTGCCATTTTTACGGCTGCAGGTAATGAGGTGGGCAAGTGTTCAGTCTTTATGAGGCTGCATTATTTAAATCAATTACACTGTGTAGGCTTGAGTCTGATTTAAAACTGATTACTTCCAAACAGGTTTCCTAAGTTGGGGAAATCTGGCAACAAAATCAAGAGCTGCTGTCTCCAGAATGCTTCACCAAAATCTCAGTGTCCCTGACCTGAACAGGTTTCCCCTGTGTGATTGAGCTCCCCTGTACAAAATCTCTTAACTATAGGGACACTGATCTCAGCAAGTGGAAAGAAGATGGTAGCAGTGCTGCAATTACTTTCAAAGTTCAAAGTTTCTGCCCTAGGTCACCCTGTAGTGACCCCTGCTGGAAGTGAGCTTGTGAGGATCTCAGATGACAGTAGATTCTGCTGATACTTAACTTCAAAGGTTAAACACAAGAGATAAATAACAAGAGGCCAGGAGAAATTGTTTTATACGAGTGTTACGAGGTAGAGCCTTCATTTCCAGGGTCATTGGTAGAGAGACACTATGGGAGGAATCTCAACTTATTAAGGCCTGACAGGAACAGGACAGGTGCATAGATAAAAGTACTATGCAAAGATTTCCTGCGCCATTCCTTCTTGATACCAACCTACTGTTATTTTAACCAACTGATAATTTTAAGTAGGAGCTTCATTAAAGAAGCAAATGAAGGTTTTCTCATGTCATTTGGAACTCAATGACAATCTACTGAATGCAGATGCCTTCTTCAACAGAATCTGGCAGGGAAGACAAAGCCCTTAAGGCATGTTGGAAATTTATCTTAGTGGGGCCCAGTGTTCCCACGACTCTTCCCACATTACTATATATTGTTATTCAATCTGTAAAATTCTGTGCATAGGTAGGAACTAATGTGTCATGTTGTAAGTGTTCCAGAGGGCTATATTTCACAGCTGCACAAGAGATTGAAGTGATTTGCAGAGAAACAGTTCAACCTGGTTTTTCTTTTAATCGAGATAGCATGGCAAAATTAAACATGAAGAGTTTGATTTTTGCAAACTTCATGTGCGATTATTAAGAATGTCTGGGAACCAAAAGACAACAAGAACATGTAACACATGCAAAACAGTTGCATTTACGCCTATCCCCAGTTTAGTACTGCGTGTAGACACCATAACTTTGACAAAACCAGACAGCCGCTTCTTTTTGCCCATTTCTAACAGATAGTTGGCCAATATAATGGAAAATAAGACCTCTCAGAAGTGCCATATTTCAAATGAGGAGTTCAATTGAAAATCCATCTGCTCTTCTCAGAGGGAATTAAGAGATCCCATGGCACTGTTGCAAAGAGTAGGTGAGTTACCCCCAGGATCTTGGCTAATATTTATTGCTATGTTGTCATTTTCTATCACTATTATGGACAGAAATCCATTTCCTCCTGAGATATATAAGAATTTTACCTTTGGTGAAGGAGCATCTCCACCTATTTATCAAATTTCATTCATAGGTTCTCAGATCACATCAGGATGTTTTTATCCAGAACCAAATATTAGATTTTGATTCAACGGCCCTGATTTTAATTCCCTTCACCATGTCAGGAAACCAGAAGAAAGCAGATCAAATGAAAGGAGTGACTGAATTTTGCTAATCCAACTTTCCCACTCTGTCATAATCTTAACTACTTTTGAGAAGGTGAGCACAACTCCCACAGGAAAGCAACAGGACCCTTTCTTCAAATATATACATTGGATTCAAAGATATCTTCAGGACCTGTTTGCTATTTGAATTGAAGATTTGAGTTAGGACAGCCAATTAGGTAAATTCTAAAGTTTTATTTTCAGTTTCTTTTAACAGTTTAAGTTTATTTATTAGTGTCACAAATAGACTTACATTAACACTGCAATGAAGTTACCGTGAAAATCTCCAACATCTGTTCAGATACACTGAGGGAGAATTTAGCATGGCCAATGCACCTAACCTGCACGTATTTCGGTCTGTAAAAGGAAATCGGAGCATCTGGAGAACATGCAGCCTTCACACAGACAGTGACCCAAGCCAGGAATTAAACTCTGGCACAGAGAGACAGCTGTACACAAATGCACACACATGCATGCATGCACACGTGCACACACCCTAGTGATCGCTGGGAAAAGTTCCCGAGGGATTAGTACTGCCAACCCAAAGGAAAAAATAGTCAAACAGGGAAGTAAGAATATCGGTCTGAACTGTTCTGGAACACTTTAAAATGGAACACCAGTAAAATGGGAAATAAGAATACTGGTCCAAACCGGTTTTTCCTTTTGGGAAATTTCTTTTTCTTGTTGGCAGGCCAGATTGTCTGGATATATTTATGTAAACGTATGTCAGCCATCAAGATCAGCAAGGCCTACAGGTCCAAGACTCTTTGGCTGCACTGTCTCCTTCGAGCACACAGTTAAATCGCAGCCAATTGATTTTGTTTTCCCTCTCCCAATCTGCTGGTCTGGGTGAAACATGAACTCTGCCACGCAGAATCTCTGAGCCTTTCATTGCTAATATTAGCTCTTTGACAGTCAAATGACTGGTCTTTAGGTATTTTTAGCTTCAGGAGTGCCGAGAGGCATATTGCTTTCAACAACGTCCAACATGCATGTCCTCGCCCAGCTGCACTAGCTTTTAAACTGGGTTCAGTGGATCATTTGCCTGGCAGTTTTTGTTGGCTCTCATTTTATCTCAGCAAGTTGAAATGCTGCAGGCGGGTGGGCGGGTGGGGAGGGGGAGGGGGGATTTTCAGGGTGCATTTGACTTGGATACATGTCCTGTTATGGTCTGATTCTCTCTTGATAGGACCATAATAGGATTTGCAACAGGGAGATCTCTGTTTGAGATCTATCCTCATCCCTATTCCCCACCTCTCCCCCGCTGCTGGCACTAGAGGGTTGTGAATCTGATTACCATGATATTTACTGAATTTAATATAATTAAATGGCTTGCTTCTGTGAGTGCTGAATGTCACGCCGCTGCGAATCACTACTGGCCTCCAGCAGTTGAGAAGACTGCATCAGATGGGGCAGAAGTCAGTGTAGCTCCCTCCTCCCCTACCCCCTGAGTGGTCAGGGACATAGCTAGGAAGTGTCCTATCCCAAGGGAGTGAGTCCGGGGCCTCTAGGGAACCATTTTGGCAGGGGGAGGGCTGTGGGGGAACAAAGACATGCAGGTAAGGTGAATTAACTGTGGGAAATGAGTAGGATTATGAGGATAGGGCAATGGTTTGGGCCTAGGTAAGATGCTCTTTCACAGAGTTGGTGCAAATTTGGTGTGCCGAATGGCCTCCTTCTGCACAGTAGGAATTCAACGGATGTCAGGGTGAGGGAATGGAATTGGTGAGATTGACAATGGGGATGGGATGCCTGATGTTTCTTCAATGGCAGCGATTAATGAGCGATGCAGAGTGATGTTGGTGAGAATGGAAGGAGGTGGTTGAATATTTAATAGTGGGGACTGAGGGGGTGGAGGGACATGAGGGAGAGAGATGTATGGGGGTGGAGGTTGCCCTTCTGTGGTCAAGGGTTGGGCTTTGAAAATTAGGTACATTACTTGTTGCCATGTAGAAGAGTCTGCTATAAAAAATGCAACAAATTGTACTTACTGCTGCTGGGAAGTATCTGCTTGTTTTAAAGTTCTTCAGTGACATGGAACAAACAAATGTACCAAAGAAAAGAATGAAGGAAATGAGTGCAATGTCTGGAATATAATCGCAGGTTTCGCCCATAAGCTGTCCTCCAAACCCCAAACAGTCTTGCTTTGTAAGTGAGTTCCAGTTGACAGATTGCATGTTGGACTGAAAGGAAAACACAGTTAAACAGGAATACCAAAACCTTGTGCAGTTGTTTGCATATTTATTAAATATTTACAGGTCATAAAAGATATAGATCTCCTTAATTGTCAAAATATTCTGTGTCATATAATTTAAAAGTCAGAAGAGGTTGTACATGATATATTTCTTTTCAAGATGCTGGCATTACCCTGAACTAGAAATATGACAAAGCTCTGGAGTTGCACTGAAGACTCAATGAGTGGATGCAGCAACTAGTGTGAAACAGATGGTCCCAGGTTTGATTTAGGATCCATGCTGAGTTCGCCAATTTCAATTGCGGTGACTTTAATAATGCTCGAGGTGGTTTAAATGCCTTCGGATTCAGAGAGGGATATCATCTGCAATTCCTCCCTCTGATTTCTGTCCATTGGGAAGCATGCATGTGGGGAGACCTGGTTAGAGCAATCTCAAGTTCAGTTATGTTGCTGCCTTTTGTTCAATAACCAACTAATGTTTTGGGCAATTATCCAAAACAGTGGAACCTTAGACTGCTCAGACTCCATTCCTGCACATTGCTACTTTATCTGGACCCTATTTTAGGCAGGAGAGTTGTTAGTTTTGTTAATCAATTTTATATGACATAACTAGAATCCCAGTGACATATTAACCAATGACTAACTTGGGCAGCTCTTATTAAATCCTATTGGACTGGTGGCAGTGTCGGGGGGCTTAAAACACAAGGACCGGTCGAGACTTGTTCCTTCAAGCTCTAAGTGGAAAATCTGGGATCATACTTTTACCCATGAGAGCTTGACAAAACTTCCACTGCAACTTACATAAGTGTCATAGGTTGGTCTCCAGGCTATTTGCTCTTAGTTAATATTCCACTTGCCTTCCTAAACACTTGCTGTGACTGCATACTAACTTTATGTGATTCATGTGCTGAGACACCCAGATCCTTCTGTACAGTAGAATTTGCAATCTTTCTCCATTTAAGTAATATTTGATTGATTTATTATTGTCATATGTCTTGGGAAACAATGAAAGTATTATTTCTTGCACACTATATAGTCAAAACCATACTGTTCATAGAGTATGTGGGGGGAAGGAAAGGAGAGGATGCAGAATGTAGTGTTACAACCATAGCTAGGGGAGAAAAATCAGCTTAATAAATGGTAGCTTCATTCAAAAGTCTGATGGCAGCAGGAAGAAGCTGTTCTTGACTCGGTTGGTACATGATCTCAGACTCCTGTACCTTTTTCCCAACAGAGGAAAGTGGAAGGGAGAATGTCTGGGGTGCGTGAGGTCCTTGATTATGCTGGCTGCTTTTCCGAAGCAGCGGGAAGTGTAGATGGAATCAACGGATAGGAGGCTCGTTTGAGTAAAGGACTGGACTATATTCACAGTCCTTTGTAGTTTTTTGAGGTCTTGATCAGAGCAGGAGCCATACCAAACTGTGATACAACCAGGAAGGATGCTTTTTATGGCGAGAGTTGTAGTGAACATGCTGAATTTCCTTAGTCTCCTGAGAAAGTAGGTGTTAGTGGGCATTGAGGGACTAGGACAAGTTGGTGATCTGAATGGCTAGAAACTTGAAGCTCTAGACCCTTCCCATTTCACCACTATTTACATAGACAGGGGCTCCACAACGCCTCCTGAAGTCGATGACTATCTCCTATGTTTTACTGACATTGGGGGAGAGATTATTGTTATTATACCATTTCACTAGATTCTCTACCTCTTTTCTGTACTCCATCTCGTTATTGTTTGAGATCTGATCCACTATAGTGGTGCCCTCAGCAAACTTGAAAATGGAGTTAGCATGGAATTTGGCCACACAGTTATAGGTGTATAAGGAGTGTAGTAAGGGGCTGAGTGTACAGCTTTGTGGGACACTGGTGTTGAGGTTAATTATGGAGGAGGTGTTGCTTATTTATACTGATTGCAGTCTGTGGGTTAGGACGTCGAGGATCCAGTTGCAAAGCGAGGAGCTGAGCCTCAGGCCACAGAGTTTGGAGGTGAGTTTTGTTGGGATAATGGTATTAAAGATTGAGTTGGAGTCAATAAATCGGAAACTGATGTAAGTGTTCTTGTTATCCAAGCATTCCAAATTTGAGTGTAGGGCCCCGGGAGTTGGCATCTGACCGTGGACCTGTTGCGGTGATAGGCAAACAGTAATGGATCCAGCCAATCTGAGAAACTGGTGTTGATGCATTGCATGACTAACCTTTTGAAGCACTTCATAATGATGGATGTCAGAGCCACCAGGCTGTAGTTATTAAGGCACTCTATGTGGTTTTTCTTTGATACAGGGATAATGGTTATCTTCTTGAAGCAGGTAGAGACCTCAGATCATTGTAAAGAGAGGTTAAAGATGTCTGCAAATACCTCCCTCAACTGGTCCACACAGGATCTGAGTGCTTGTCCAGATATCCCATTTGGTGTTCTCTCCATTTGTTAACTTTTAAGAAGGTCTATCTGTCGTCTACGATGGCGACTTTGGATACCAGTTCGGACAAGGTTGGCAGGGTGGATGATGATCTCTCACTGCTCTTTTTCTCAAAACGGGCATAGAATGTGTTGAGTTCTTTAGGGAGAGGCGCAGTGTTATCAGTGATTCTGAAGACCTTTCATGTCTAATGTGCTGCTTTGCTGCTGTTCCAACTAAAATGGATAAGTTCTCATTTTTCCACATTATACTCATCTGTCAAATTTTGCCCACTCACTTTAACCTATCAATATCCTTTTGCAGACTCCATTGTTTCCTCTTCACAACTAAATTTCCTACCTATCTTAACATCATTCATCCAAATTATTGATATAAATCGAAAATAGTTAAGGCCCCAGCACTGATCACTGTGGGACTCCACTTGTTATATCTTTCTAACCTGAAAATGACTCATTTTATCTTCCTTTCTGCTTCCTATTAGCTAACCAATCCTCTATTCCATGCTAATACGTTACTCCTATATTATGAACTCTTATTCTGCGTAATAACCTTTGAAGTGCCACCTTGTCAAATGCCTTCGGAAAATCTGTATACAGCTTATCCACTAGTTCGCTTATATACATGTTGCTTGTTACTTTCTCAAAGAACTTTAATAAATTAATCAAAAATCATTTCCCTTACACAAACCACATCGACTCTGCCAGATTGCATTTTGATTTTCTAACTATCCCACTTTAGCCTCCTTATTAATAGATTTGATAACAGTAACTTATTAATAATAATGATACAATTGTACCCCACCTTCGGGAAAAGAGAGGAGAACTTTATTATTACTTTGGAACATATAAAATTTCTCAGTGGAACCAAAACTTACAGTTGTACTGTAGGTGACAAAGCCAGGTTTAGAACGTGCATCACTCGTTTTGTTAAACAGACTTGTAACATTAGCTGAAGAAAAGAAAGCAATCATGTGAAATTCAATGGAGAAACTAAATTTTTTTTCAATGATGTGCTTAAAATTGTTTATATAAAGATGAACAATTTATTTCAGTGGAACCTTACCTGTTTCAGGGGGCAAACACGAGCAACGATAGAGAGTAACATGGTTGATGTCGTATTCAGAATTGATTGGATAATCTTCTGCCAAATTAAACATTTTCTGAAAAGCGTCATGGATAAAAATGAAGCTGATAAGTGCGCAGAAACCTTCTTCAGTGAACCGTGTGAAATACTGGATTAGGTAGCTGGCCTCGGTTGCAACCAGAATGAGACAAAAGAATGCTGTCCAAATTCCAATCCAAAGACGAAATTCCAAATAGTCAAGCTGATAATCACTATGGATGCATTGGAAAATAAGGAATATTGATTGAGCATTTAATAAAATGCAGAATTCTTCCAAACCACTGTAGCTTTAAACAGTGTCAATTCCTACATCTGCAAAGTTGACCATCGCCAGTTAATATGAAGTAACTGGATAAACACATGTATGTAATTGGAAACTACGCACTAGAATTTACATAATGACAATGAACTCATTCAGAATTTGTTAGTACTATAGATTTAACTCTTTGGGTTATTTACCTAGAGCTAAATTTCATAGAACAAACCACATTTCCAAGTACAGTATCTGGACAAAGTAATATGACCTGAGCTTTGTCTGTAGTCTTGCAGGAACCAATTAAATTATTCTTCAACCCCCAATTTTTTAAAAAATGCAAAACCATTAGTTCTAAGGAGGTTTTCCTCACCAAATGTGAGGTCCTGCAGGGCTATACTTGTAAACCTTTCACAATTACACCAAGTAGTATACGAATCTAGTGGAATTTTTTGAAGAGGTGACAAAAACGGTTGATGAAGGACAAGCCGTTGATGTCGTCTATATGGATTTCAGTAAGGCGTTTGATAAGGTCCCTCATGGTAGGCTGATAGAAAAGGTGAAGGTGCATGGTATACAGGGCCAGGTATGTAGATGGGTTGAGAACTGGCTTGGGAGGAGGAGACAGCGGGTAGTATTGGAAGGCTCTTTTTTCAACTGGAAGTCTGTCACTAATGGTGTGCCACAGGGCTCTGTACTAGGACCCCTTCTATTTGTGGTGTATGTAAGTGACTTGGAAGAGGGGGTAGGTGGTGTGATCAGCAAATTTGCTGATGACACTAAGATGATTGGATTGGCGGGTACTGAGGAGCAGTGCCTGGCAATACAACATGACATAGATAGGTTGGTAGATTGGGCAGATAGATGGCAAATGGAATTTAATCCGGATAAATGCGAGGTGATGCATTTTGGCCAGAATAATGTAGAGGGGATTTATAGGATAAAAGGTAAAACTATCCGGAGTATAGAGATGCAGAGAGACCTGGGGGTGCAAGTTCACAAGTCTCTGAAGGTGTCAGTACAGGTGGAGAATGTGGTAAAAAAGCGTATGGTATGTTAGCCTTCATAGGAAGGGGTATAGAATACAAGAGTAGAAGTCTGATGTTGCAGGTGTATAGAACGTTGGTTAGGCCTCATCTGGAATACTGCGTCCAGTTCTGATCGCCGTACTACAGGAAGGATGTAGAGGCCCTGGAGAGAGTGCAGAGGAGATTTACCAGGATGCTGCCTGGTATGGAAGGGCTGTCTTACGAGGAAAGATTGAACACACTGGGGTTGTTTTCCCTTGAAGGACGTCGGCTGAGAGGGGATCTATTAGAGGTATATAAGATTATGAGGGGTATAGATAGAGTAAATGGTGGTAAGCTTTTTCCACCATTAGAAATGGATAGAACGAGGGGTCACGGGCTCAGGGTGAAGGGGGCTATGTATAAGACGAATATTAGAGGCCAGTTTTTCACACAAAGGGTAGTGGGGGTGTGGAATGCACTGCCGAGTAAGGTGGTGGGAGCAGCACGCTAGGGTTGTTTAAGGGTCTCTTGGACAGCCACATGAGCGGTCTGCAGATACAGGGATATAGCAGGACTGTTTGAAAATCGGGAGGACCAAATAGTAGTAGACTATCTTTTAGTTTCGTCTCGGGAATGTCTTAGTTTTTTTTTAGCATGTTTAATTAAGTCTGATTTGTTTCCGCAGGCAATTCGGTCCACCTTGTTGACCAACAAGGGGCATGCATGCGGCATGTCGTGCGAGAGCTGCTCTTGGAGGTTGCTTCAGGAGTTGCCTAGTGCTTACTAGAGCACACCAAAAATGTGCTCTTAGGCTGATTGGGTAACAAATTGTCCCTATATTGATCCCTATATGGGAATCTTCAACAATAAGCATAGCCTAAAGTTGAGGATATGTCATTAAGACGTTAGGACGGCAGCGGGGGCTCGTTGGGCCGAAGGGCCTGTTTCCCGTGCTGTGTTGCTCTTTGTTCTTGTTCTTTGTTCTCATCAAAAAAGAGAAGCAATATACTGCACGAAAAATTGAGTACTGAACACCCTTTCTGCACTCTAACTCCACTCGCCCACTTCCCAGCAATGGTACTATCAATGATCAGAGCAAAGACCTTAAAGCATATGCCACCATTATAAGTGTGTGGATGAAAAGAAAGAAAGAGAGAAAGATAATTTTACATGGCTCTTGTGTTGTACAATCTGCACAGTGTATTCCTTAACTAGAAGGAGCATTCTAAAGAATGTTTTCCATATTTCCCGACGATTTGCCACCAGTGTTTAACCAGAAATCTTCCAGGGACACAACATATGATTCTCAGCTCCAGATTAGATATGCATGAGCTTTGTAAATGTGATAAATGAAAGACTGAATAGCATCAGAGCTCACAGAAACACAGCTATTCCCACATTCAGACCACTACCTTTCCATTTTGAAAAGGGTGTATAATGGTCAGCTGATCTGCTCCTATCCATTTTGCTCCCCTATCAAACTGGAATTTCACCCCCAATTATTTCAAAATTTGATTTGTGGTTAAGCAGAGATCAGTATATATGGGGGCATCACATATTTGTCAGCAAGATAACTAGCTAATTTTAGGAACGTTTCTTTAAAAGTATGTTTATATGAATTTGGGGCACAAAAAGCAAAATAGTAAGGAACTATAAATAAATATTTTAAAGCCAAATCTTTGCTGCATCGCGTCTTGAAACATTCCCTGAAAGATCTGTTGGCCACATTTTTGTAAAGGTAACAAAAAAATATTTTTTCCAATATCCTTTGTGGTTTGTTAATGCTGGACAGATGTTTATTTCCTATTGAGTAAGGAAAATATCGTTATTTTTGTAGGAAACAGGTGCAAAAGTTATAAGAAGTATAATTCAAATAATTCCTTTTTATTTTTAATTCCCCTTTGAAGAATAGACTTAGAGTGCCTCCAGTGGCTCAATTGGGTAAGGCAGGTAAAGCTGAGTCTTTCAGATCAACAAGATCCCAGATTTGATTCTCAGGACAGGATTTTCATTTTGTGTTGGACTGTGGCAGGTCCCTACTGTGCAACCTGCCAGGAGCAGTCATTCCACATTGATTTTGGCTGGATTTATAATCAAGTTGGCAGGGGGAAATGGCAGCTATCTTCAAGAAGGCAGATTAATTATGGTGTTGGAAGAGCGAGATATTTCCTTCTTGTTCACATCTGGAGAAATCCTGACCAGCATTCTCCTGAACTACCTACTTTCTGTGGCTGTGGAAATCCTCCCAGAGACACTGGCCCAGAATTTCATAGAGTTAGGCTAGCTCCAGAGACATTTAAAGTAGCTGACGAGACTCGATTCTGAGATTCCACCTCCATTCCTGGTACTGTCAAATTTTGCTTTCCTGTGATAAGCATGCAGGTAGAGAGCCTATCTTTTTCATTCTTGTCCTGTCAGGGTTTTTCACAGCGATAAGTTTCTCACAGCCCCCTGCAGCTTTGCAAAGTTGGGCCAGCTTCTCCATGATTACAGCCCGTCAGAGGACTGTGAGCCACAGTCTGAACATGGGAACCTTTTGAGCGGTAAATACAAAAAGTCTTACCCATACTTGTTAACCCAATATGACATACAGAATCAATGCGTGGTATAATAATAATGGCAAGTATTGCAATGAGGAGGAAAGAAAGCCTCACTCAGGAATCTGCTTTCTATCGTAAAGCAACATCATAAACTTTTATAATAAGGTATGACCATGGGTGCCATGTCACCATCATGGAGAATGAACCATCCCCATCCATGTCCAGGCAGGTAAGATGAACCTCAAAGCCTGTCTAATATACTGGTCCCTCGTCTTCTGGTATAGTTTCTAATTCCTTGGGTATTCGTAAGTCAGCGAGAATGTCAACACAACTTGCTTAAACGCACTATTCACTCAGCTTAATTGGCTACCCACCAGTTTAGGACTGATAGTCCTTCCCGCCTTTGGGAAGATGGCCCAGTATTGGGCTGGTGCTGACAAACTGGCACACTGGTGCAAATTTTCCACATCCGCCTTGTCTATACTGGGGGCTGAAAATTCTACTCACAGTTCCCATATTAACTTCACTCTGTTAGACATGCCGATGAGTTAGCATAGAATGTGACCACTAATTACTTTACAACCTTTATTACGATACATTCATGGTAAGAACTAAGAAAGTCGATTGGTATTTCATCAAAGATAAAACCTCAGTATCAAACATATACTGAAACCGATGTAATATTCAACTATAGTTTTCCTACCTGCTAATGTTGAAGAGGAGACGCTCAAATACCAATACAGGACCAGTGCTACCAAGAACAGTTAATGGTTGGCCAGCAAAGAGACAGAAAACTGCTCCGGCAATAGCTGTTCCAAGAAAGCTCTCTATGACGCCCTAGATAAGTAGAAGAGAGAAAGACAAAAGATGGTGATCATTCTGATGCAGAACTGATTTTGTTTTTCTATAGCAATGCAGTCATAGAAGAGAAAGCAGCAGAAGTGAAAAATTACAGGAAAACAGATAAAGGGAAGAAATGTAAAGTTAGAAAAGCGCACAGGGTGGCACAATGGCACAATAGTTAGCAGTGATGCCTCATGTCTCCAGCGACCTAGTTTTGATTCCTGGCTTGGGTCACTGTGTATGTGGAGATTGCACATTCTCCCCGTGTCTGCGTGGGTACCTTCTAGGTGCCCTGGTTTCCTCCCATGGTCAAAATATATGCAGATTAGATTAATAGAACTGAATTGCTCTTTAGTGTCCTGTGATGTGTAGGTTAGAAGGATTAGTGGGGTAAAGATGTGGGGTTACAGGGCCTGGATGGGATTGTTGTCAGTGCAGACTCAATGGGCCAAATAGCCTCCTTTTGCACTGCAGGAATTCTACTCCATAAAAAATAAGAGTGAGAAAACAAACTGGGGAAAAAAAAGCAAAAGAAAATAAGAATGAACAGTAAGCTATAAATATTGTAGTATAACTCGAGGCTTAACAGTATTCTTGTATGCACAGAACATGTACAGAAACAAAAATAGTAGAAACCAATGTAATTATTTTTACTTTTGGTTAGACAAGCTGACTATCTGACCAGGGTAAAGAGCATTATAGTGTGTAATTACTGTGACTAAAGTAGTCTTTTATTGTGCAGGCACTGTGAACTAATGTGCCAGATGAAAATTATAATGACGTAATACAATTAAAATAAATAGCACCAAGTAATTTGCATTCAAACCTGCATACTGTCGGTTGCATCACCCAAGATTCCCCCAAATGTAATCGCATTTGTTACACTGGCCAGATAAATGAACAGGACAGCTGAAAGACACTGGAGGTTCAGAGCATCATAAAAGTCACTGGCAAACCAAGGTGCTTTTCTTTTGATGTCATTGATCAATCCCCCAAATAACCTGGAGATGGGACAAAAAGTAGTTTTCTTTTCTGAATCTATTGCAGCAGATTTTTCACTGGTTTACATGATCAGAATAACTTTCTACTCCTGTGTTTAACGTTTAGTGAATCAGATGATAACTGCACTACTCAATTTGAAAGTGAGTAGGAAGGTCCTAGCTTCTGTTTTTGAGCTGTGTTGAATTCTCAGCTGAGATATGTTTCTTCACGTAATAATGTTAAAAGATATATATTCTTCAGTCATAGGATTTTTAAAAGCATAACTGCATTATATAAAGTGCAGTGAAATGTTATTTTTCAATAAATTACATGACACTATAATTACAATTTCACAATTACAATTTCAGGTTATGTATACAATATATTATTTAATGTCAAACATTCTCTCGCACCTACAGCCCAAGAGTTTTATATGGCCCTCGTTGGGGTTGTACCGAGTTGGGGTTGGGGTTGTAAATAAGCCAAAAGTATGATGTAGGTACTCACTTTCCTGTTCTTTTCAAATCCTCAGCGACATGCAGATTACTCCCATACCTTTCTTCATGGTGAATATGACTTCCTTTATGCATATGAACTTTAAAATTATGAGAATACTTAGATTTTCTACAGATAAAATACAAAAGGGAAAAAGATTCAACTGCAGCACAATTTGGTGCTATGATGATGTGGTATGCAAATTATTGTACCATCAAACTGAACTGAGAACAGTTTATATCTGTAATACATTCTGTTCATACAATGACAGAAGATTGTGTAATTGCATGAGACTCCATTGAATGGAGGTCACATTACAAGTTAGTAACAGTAAATGCCAGTGTGGGAGTAATTGAGAAATGGGACCAAATACAATGAAGCACAAATAAGTTGAGAAAGTGGATTAAGGAATGGCAAAATGGCCATTGAGGGCAGCAGCAGAAACTTGCCATTGATGTAGTGCCCTTAGCACAATAAAATATCAGAAGATACTTCGCAGGAGCATTACCAAACAATCCAACACCAAAATATAACAGCAGAGATGAGGTTAGGTGACAGAAGCTTGGACAGAAAGATAGGTATGAAGAAGCGACTTAAAGAAGAAGAAACAAGCAGAGAGGTTTAGAGAGGGATTTGCTAGATCCTCCTCATTTGCACATTTGTGTAATTAATAAGGCTTAAATTATCAAGTTGTACTTTACATAAGCTTAGCAATGAAAAGTCTTAATTTGTGTGCATTATTGGAATGTTAAGAATATCTTTGTTAGTATTCCTTTAAATGCCAAAGGACTGTAATATAGCCTTAAGAAAGAAAAGATGAAGTTAAAACTGGGACACATTTTGCATATTTGAGCTCCAGTGTGTCCAGTATTAGCAATAAACAGAAGCGAAGACTGCAATACTAAATGGTTAGAAGAATGATCTGAAGACGGCTCTCCAGTTTAAAGGATATAAGTTAAGGTTAGATTAGGTTGGAGCACTCCTCACATTGATCAAGAATTTTAAAAAATTGGTTAGAAATTGTTGGTTGTACTGACACAAGTATACATTCTTAGGCTGGATGTGGCAAATGCTGTCTGCAAAAAAGATATAAAAATGGTGAAACATCACTGGAGTTTTTGCACCTGTCAGGAAATAGCATTTGTTTCAGGACACTTGCTTGGGATTTTGCAGAGAAAGAAAGTTAGGAGTTAGTAGTAGAGCACTTGTTAGCATTCATGCAGGACATTGCTAATTGATGGGTAACTGTGATAGAAATAATTAAAGTAATTGTCAGAGGTTGGGGATTGTCATTGGAATCCAGATCAGTGTTAGAATCCAACATTAGATTAAACTTAATTGCCTTAAGAGAAAGTCAATAGCTTTTGCTAGAAAGATGTCTCCACTAGAAAGAGAGAGAGAGAGAAAAGGATCCACTAGAGTTGGTGAGTGCAATCTTATAATCTCATCCCATTGAGTTTCAGTGAGGTGAGAGACAAAAAATGTTCAGGTGAGAGACAAAAAAATGAGAAACGCGCCTGGTTCCTCGCCTCTCCCTGTTGAAGAGACTCTGTCTTGCCTAATTAGTACTTATTACAACGGACGTTCCCCAAAGGAGGTGATATGGTGCTCTCACCAGCTCGCTAGCCAGCAAAAAAGTCCCCCATTACTTGGATTAAATTCTACCCAATAGGTGTACCCTACCCCAATGTGACTTTTCAGTTCTTTTTTTGTCTAGGAAGTACAGTGGAAGAATAGCTTTAAGAAATTATTTAACTACTGATCTCAGCTTTCCAATCAGAGGATTTTAGAGAGGAAAATAATGCCTTTGAATAGAAAGTGTCTATTCTCAGATAAGGCAACACCTTTTGCCATTTTTGTGGAACCTCTTGCAGCCTTAGCACTGACAACAGGTAGAATAATTTCCTACTGTTAGTCAGGAAACAATCTAGGCATCTATAATTTTCGTGCTTACTTAGTGGATTTATTCTATTGTATGTAGTGGACAAAAGCAATGAAAAATGATCAATTCACTCAACACCTACCGTTTGTGTGGTGATGGAAGAATCTTTGGTGGTGCTATCCGTAAAGTGGGATCCCACTTCCCTGGTGGAAGCACAGTTACCTCATCAAGGAACACATCAACTCCAGCTAAAAGGTCTTCCTTTGATTTTGCCTTAAATGCCACAACTTGAAATAACTGCAAAATAATTATTGCATATTATTTAATCAACTAATTAAAATCAATGAATAATTCATTATAAAGTAAATGCCAACTATAAATATAGCTTCTCTTAAAAAATATTTGCTGAACATTCAAGGTCAAATAAACATAAAGATTAAAAAATACTTTTGTTATACAAAAATTGTTGAAAGTGGTAAGAATCTATTCCTGAAGTACAATTCTATGGTAACATCTATATGAGGGTGATATTTAAGGAGCAGGGAGTATTACTGATATCAAAAGCATTTGATCAGAGGGCTGAGGAAAATAGCTGCCTAACAATCATCTTTGTTTAAAGTGGGCTATGTAATTGCAGGAGTCTAGCAGAGATTTGAATTAAGTTCATGCAAGCAATTGAAGGAGGATGCATCGTAGTAAGTTGCATTGCATAGAAAAAGAAAATACATTTCACAGAAAAAACAACTCTAACAAATTTTGCCTACATGCTTGGGTGAGGCAAATACCAAAACTCGAATGTTCTGCAATTGAATATCTATTGTCTGGTATATATTGGCCCAATTTTACCATCTTCATTCTAAGTGCTGAATCTGGATGCAATTCAGATCTGATTTGGAAATCTGCTCTCAGTCACCCCCATATACACTCAGCCTGAAAAAAATCGCAAATCTGAAACGTGTTGTGGGCGGGGCTTAGCAAACCTGAAATGATCAGAACTCTGAACTGCGCATATACAGTGAGAAAAAAATTGAAAATCGCGCCGCTGTCATATCACTCCCTGGCAAGCAGCCTGGGAGTGAAAAGCCGGAGTAATGGCTCCCAAAGACATCATCTACCATTCCTACAACATAACTTTCCCCCTTATCCACCCAACCCCCACTACCCAGACCAATCACGACCATCTGCCCCCTTTTTCCCCACCAATTGCCCACAGTGGTAGTGGACCCCTCCCACCCCACTGTCTCCCCCTCCCCCACCAGAGAATGATTGGGCCTTGTTCCCCCTCCCTATCAAAGATACATCTGACTTGCCTCCCCCCCACCCCACCAACCAGACAACAATCTGGCCTTCCTCTGCCCTTCCCTTCCCGTTCCATCAGACAACAATCTGGTCTCTGACAATGTCTGTGTGCCACAATGGTAAAATCAGGCCCATTGTCTCAAATATTTTGCACTGTTTATCTGTTGTCTTGCACATCTATACATTTTCTTATATGTTTCTCATGCCATGTGAGATAGCTTGTATATTTGTCACAGTTTTTATATAGTTAACAAATTCCACCAAAAGCTTTAATTTTATAATTGGTTCATGGCTTGCCTCATCGGTAAGCAGAGTTGCAACAGCTCTCCCAATCTGATGATAAGCCATTGCCTTAGCCTTTGGCCCAAGCAGAATGAACAGGAACCTGAAAGAGAAAAAGATACTTCTGGATGGAGCTGTTCTAGAAAAATATATTTTCATAGAATCACTATAGTGCAGAAGAATGTTAATTTAGAAATCGTACAGTGCAGGAGGAGGGCCTTCCATTGAATCTGCAGCGACAACATTCCCATCTATTCCCATATTTTATCCTACTAATCCCTCTAATCTACACATCCCAGGACACTAAGGGCAATTTAACATGGCCAATGCACTTCACCTGCACATCTTTGAAATGTGGGAGGAAACCAAAGCACCCGGAGGAAACCCATGCAAACACAGGGAGAATGTGCAAACTCCACACAGACAGTGGCGTGGGAATCAAATTTGGCCTATTGAGTCTGCACCAGTTCTTCAACAGAGCATCCTACGTAATTACCCTGCTAATCCTCCTAGCCCACACATCCTGGGGCATTAAAGGGCAATTTACCGTGGCCATTCAAACTAACCTGCACATCTTTAGGCTATATGAGGAAACCAAAGCACCCGGTGGAAAGACATGCAGACACAGGGAGAACGTGCAAATTCCACTCAGACTGGAATTGAACCCAGGTACCTGGTACTGTGAGGAAGCAGTGCTAACCACTATGCAATTGTGCTATTCATTTTATTTTAAGGTAAACTTTATGAGGCCTGAAGGCAGCCAACATGTATCAGAATTTCAGAAACATGTTCCCTGCATAAACACAGTCTCAAAATTTACTCTTTCTGGAATAACTATGCATAGGCAATAAATGCTGACCAGACAGCAACATCCATGTCCCATGAATGAATAAAAGAAACAACTAATAAATATATTAGAATCTAACAAAAATAATTTAAAATATACTCTTGTGCTAAACATATTGATCATAGGAAATAATCTTTTAGCCTTTCATGAGATGTGGGCATTGCTGTCAGGGCCAACAGTTGTTATTCATCTCTAATTGCCCTTCAATTGAATAGCTTGCTGGGCCATTTCAGAGGGCAGTTAACGACATTAATTAATTAATTAATTAACGTAATTACCCTGCTAATCCTCCTAGCCCACACATCCTGGGGCATTAACGGGCAATTTACCGTGGCCATTCAAACTAACCTGCACATCTTTAGGCTGTATGAGGAAACCAAAGCACCCGGTGGAAAGACATGCAGACACAGGGAGAACATGCAAATTCAAATTCACGACATTGCCGTGGGTCTGGAGTCACAAGTAAGTCAAATCATGCAAGGATGGCAGATTTCCCTCCTGAAAGAACCCAGATGTGGGTTTTCTTTTACAACAATTGTTGATAGTTTCATGGTCACTTTTTCTAAGATAAGCTTTATATTCTACTCCGCCATTGTTTTCCCCTAATTCATTGTGCTAATACTAGTTTTGTAGAATTTGAAATCAAATTAAATCAAGTTCTGTTCCATTATTGGGCAGTTGAGAGTCAACCATGTTTCTGTAGGCTAGACCGGGTAAAGGTGGCAGATTTCCTTCCTTAGAGGACATTTGTGAACCAGATGGGCTTTTCTGACAGATTTTTTTTTATTGAATTCAAATTCCACCATCTGGCGTGATGGGATTCAAACCCAGGTTCCCAGAACATTCATTGAGTTTCTGGATTAATAGTCCAGGGATATACCACTAAGTCACCACTTCCCAATGTATCACAAGTAGGTTCTTACAAAATTTAACTGGAACCGGAAAAATCAAAGCATAAAACCTAGCGAAGAATTGAGACCAATAAGAATATAACTTTCCAAGATTTTGAACATATCTAGACCCAATACATTGTTCCTTAAGAGTTTAATCATTTGAAAATGCAATACAAGATGTTTCTTCAACTGTAATTACATGTTTCAATATTGTACCATAGCTTGATCATATTACAATAGCCAATACTGCTCACGTTATTGCATGCATCTTATATGTATTTGATTGTAGCATAAAAGACAGTCCAGGGACCATGGAGAAAAAGTTCTGTAAAGCAGCAGGGCAAATCGTAACTATGAGCTGCCATGCCAAATCAGGAGTAGGATTCAATTCTCAATAAAAAGAGTGAACATAGAAATATTTTTCGTAGAATCCCGACAGTGCAGAAGGAAGACATTTTGCCCATCAAGTCTGCACCAACCACAATCCCATGTAGGCCCTATTCCTGTAACCCATAATATTTACTCTGCTAATCCTGCTGATACTAGGGTCAATTTAGCATGGCCAATCAAGTTAATCTGCATATCTTTGGATTATGGGAGGAAACCAGAACACCCGGAGGAAACCCACACAGACACAGGGAGGACCTAAGGCTGGAATTGAATCCGGGTCCCTCATGCTGTGAGGCAGCAGTACTAACCACTGTGCTGCCCAATTGCAAATTACAAATCCATTAAAACGTGAACATAACATTCATTCACTTAGGTTATAAAAGCCAAAATGACTAATGCTTGGTAAATCTGCACAGAACACATGAGTTACAGTGAGCAAGATATCACACTGAGTTATTCATTCAGGTAAATTCAGTTCCAAATTTCATTTGTGCTGGAAGTGTAGCGAGATACTAAAAATAACCCTAGTATTCCTGTATAAAGAGGAATAAAAATAAAGAATTCCCAGTCCTAATTATTGAGCTGCTGCTGAAAAGTGAGCTTCTATAAGCAGGATCAGACTGACCTATAATTATCCCCATATTCAAATAGATTTGCAACAACCACTATTCAGACTCAAACTGGCAGTATGCATTGAGGGAGATGTAGAAAACTTCTAGAGAGCCACATCCCAATGTACATCAGTGGGAAAAAGTAATTTAATAAATAATTAAAACATTTGTGTCATACATGAAAGTGAAATTAACTCCAGACGAATCAAATGATCCTTACCTGGTTGGCAGTGGAACCTCTGTCAGAGCCCCAAGGATCACAGCCGCCTTTAATCGCACAAAGGCAACAAATGGCTTATCCAAAAAATCTACTTCACCGACAAGTACATTTGTGGCTTCAGCATCCTCTGGGATTTGTTTCTTGAATTTATTATTCAGCTAAATTTTTTTTAAGTATCAGAAACATGAATGTAACTTTGCAGAAATTATAATAGAAATGCAATTTTAAAATCTTACATGAATTAACTATAGGCCAAGGCTCTAAAAACTTATTTCTTTTCACCAACCAATCATTAGAAAGTAATTGAATCAACCTAAGTTCCAACATTGAACAATTAACAAAAGTTAATGTGTTTATGATGTGCAGCAAGTGATATAGTCTAGAAACTGAAGGCTTGCATTTGCTGTGGTTTGCAAGTCTGGAATGTTATGAAGTTCAAGTTCCATTTCAGATGCCTGAACACAGCAATGTAGGTTGACACTTCAGTGCTGAGATTAGGGGTGGGATTTTCTAGCCACAGTCACCCTAGGATTGGAAATTCCCCCCCTGAGGTCAACTGGCCTTTGCATGGCTCGCTAAATCTTCTGCCCCACCTGCTGCGATTCCCATGGCGGGCAGTACAAGAAAATTCTGCCCTAGATATTAAAAAGGGTCCCTTGTTTGTCCTCACAGCTATGGGCAAGATTTTCCAGTCTGTCCCACTGTAAGATTGGAAAATCCCACAACGATCTTTTGCTGTTCTGTCAAATTTTCTGTCCTGCCAACAGAACTGGAAAATCCAAGCCTATGCAACTACAAGGGACTTCTCCTAGGTGTCTTGAACAATACTTATCCTTCATACGGCACAATTAAAACAAATTATCTGAACATTATCATACACTCTGTGAGTGCTTGTTTTATATTTCTACATTACAACCATTGCTGCATCTCAGAAGTATTTAATTGCCATAAAGCAGTCTGGGATGTCCAGAAATCACAAAAGGCATAATATGCATGGCATTTTTTCTTTAGATTTTTGATCTTTACTGATATCCATTGAAGGATGCACTAATCTTCATGCTCCTTGGTTAAGAAAGTGCAAAAATTACCAACTCTTAATTGCTATCTATTGCACTAAGCAGGTAACTGTTATTGTGGATTTGAGTTGAACTTAGTCTCAGCTGAAATAGTAAGCTATGCAAAAATAGAACAGACTGGGGAAGATTGAGTAACTGTGGTGAGAAGGATGCTTTTTCCCTGTCTCTTTAGGGCAGTTTTCTCAGTCAGTAGATGACACAGTGGCACAGTGGTGAGCACTGCTGTTTCACAGCACCAGGGACCTGGGTTTGATTCCAGCCTTGTGTGACTGTTTGTGTGGAATTTGCACCTTCTCCCCGTGTTTACCTGGGTTTCCTCTGGGTGCTCCAGTTTCCTCCCACAGTTCAAAGATGTGTATGTGGATGAGGTGGATTGGCCATGCTAAATTTTCCCAAGATGTGTAGGTTAGAGGGATTAGCAGGCTAAAAAGGTGTGATTGTGGAGGTAGGGTGCATAGGCGGGCCTGGTTAAGGCATTCTGTCAGACAGTCACTGCAGATTTTTTAGGGCTGAATGGCCTCCTCCAATATGGATTCTATGATTCTAATATGCTGCTACCCAACAAGGAAGCAAGCCTACCATGGTAGAATTTTCAGTCTGAGAGTGAATCACTTTGGTCAGAAGGAACTTTGCTAAACTTAAGTAAGGGTAATTACAAAGGAATGAAGGCAGAGTTGCCTGAAGTGGATTGAGAAAGGTGTTTAGCAGAAAGGACATTTAATCAGAAATGACAGATATTCATGAAAACAATTACTGACATAACAAAGATATATCCCACTGAGGAAGAAGGATTCTGGGAAGGGGATAAATAGACCATGGTTAACCATGCAAGTTAAGAATAATATTAAGCTGAAAGAATAAAATACACAGTGTGCCAAGATTGGTGGTAAACCAGATGTAGTAGTGACCCCCCCCCCCCCCCCCCCCCTTAAAGGGCGAGTGTCTGGAAAGTCATGAGACCTGCTAGCCCAATGGGACGGGTGCGCAAAATCCCAGGGCTAAAAATTTAAGTTTTTACCATCAGAATCGATCCTACAGCTGAATGGAGAAGATGCACATTGAAGCATATAATACGTGGTTTGAGTTGGTTGACAAATAGTTGCTGTTGTTAATAATCTGGTGGTCATCAATCATTCTGATTATCACACCAGAGGATTGGGAAGGTTTTAAAAGCCAGCAAATATGGCCAAAAAAAGAGAGCAAAGATGAACTATGAGGTTAAAGAAGCAGTTATATAGAAAATGAACAGTATTAGTTTCCTTTATATATAAAAAGGAAGAGAGAGATCAAAGTGAACATAGGCACCTTAGGGAATGAGACCATGGAAATAATAATGGGGAACCAGGAAATGGCAGAGGGGCTTAAATAATAACTTTGCATCAATCTTCCCAATTGAAGATACGAATAGCATTCGAAAAATACTAAATAATCAAGGAGCAAAAGGGAGAGGAAATAAATACAATAGTTATCATTACAGAAGATATATTGGGAAACTAATGAGGCTAAAGGTCAAGAAGTCCCCTGGAATTGATTGGTTTCATCCGAAGATATTTAAAAAAGTAGCTATAGGGATCTTGGATGCATTAGTAATAATCTTCCAAGAATTCTTAAATCCTGGAAAAGTTCTAAATGATTTAAAACTGCCAATGTAATTTTCTTATTCAATAAGGGAGGGAGACAAAAAAACAGATAACTATAAACCAACTAAATTAACATCTGTCTTTGGGAAACTGTTCATTATAAACTATATAATAATAAAGCATTTAGAAAAATATGGGTGGGAATTTTCTGATCATTCATTCTGGCAGCGAACGGAGGTTTGACTAAGTGCCAAGTTCTCCAACCTCATTTGCAGTGGTGGTGGGAATGAATGGCAGTGCCAAGCTCACCAAAAAGACTGGCATGGAGAATTCTTATTTTCTCACCATTATGACACTTGGAATTTTTGGGGAAAATTTCATCTGTAGTTTTTAGAGAGTTTTTAAGGTCTTTGTGGGACAAAGAAGAATATCTTCTGACCCATTTGTTTGTCCAACCCCAGTATCTGTTCCCTGCCCTCCATCCAATAGCAGTCAACAGGCCTTACCTGCTTGCTGGCTATGTGCTTTGGGCAGCTTATTTTCCATCACAGGAAAGTAGGCAAACTACAGAATAGCACTGCAAACTGTTTGGCATGTGCACATATAAAGGGAGAGTAAACTGAAAACTGTGCCATGTTGAATGATATTTGGTTAGCATCTATTCAACACCCACATTAAAATGTTTGCATTATTTCTTAAATCCGTTTAAGTTTATTTATGAGTGTCACAAGTAGGCTTACATTAGCACTGCAATGAAGTTACTGGGAAAATCTCCTGGGTGCCACACTCTGTTGACTGTTCAGATACACTGACAGAGAATTTAGCATGGCCAATGCACCTAACCAACACATCTTTCAGTTTCAGTATTTGACCAAGAGGATCACTGGTGATGTGACCAAACGTAAGAGCCACAATATTTATTTGGATTATATACAGAGTATGGATCCGGTGAGGAGTCAGGAATGGATCTGTGGATGGGAAACTTGGAACTATGGGTTTGTCGGATGCCCAGTTGAAATTAATAGCAGAACAGTTTTTTAATGCTTTCAGAAGATTTCCGCCTGACAGCCATCTTGATTGTGAGGCTGGCTGTCGAGTGGATAGGAAATCTTAAGAAACAGTCAGGAATAGGAAGGAAGAAGAGATTGAGGTCAGGCTGTTCAGCTCAAGACCATGAGGAGTTTGCAAAACTCATCAGGAGTGATAGCATCAGTTGGGGGTGGGGTTGATTAGTACTGGTAGTTGGGAGTTGACAGTGGTTGTAGAGGAAGCTGTGGAGGGAAATCATGCAGTAGGGGTAGTTGGGAAAAGATTGTATGGCGTTAATAGAGGGGGTCAGTTATCTGGAATGAAGCAATATCTCTGAAATCACTTTCTATCTTAATTATAAAGACGTTGTGTAAACATAAAACCATGCTGTGATAGTTGGCTGTATGTGTATAATTCGTAGACACAAAATTACTTGTTGACACTCATCAGATTTGCAAGGTACTTCCCCTGTTCGTAATATCTGTCATCGTAAGATATTATTAAATAGTAATGATTGATGGGACAATCAAATGCAATTCCTATTGGTTAACATACATTAAGTCCCGTTACTATCCATATCATCGAAACAACCTGTCTTTCATTTATCTACTGGACTCAGCATTTAACTTTAATCACACACAGACAAGAGTTGAAAATATTTACTCCGGTTGCTAAAGCGGTAAAGAAAATCTAATGGATTTCTAGGCTTTATCAAGAGGTGTAGAAGATAAGAATCAAAATATAATCATAAGCCTTTATAAAATTTAAGACCTCAGTTTTTGTGTGCCATATCAGGCATCAAATAATAGGAAGGAAATTGAGGCTTTAGTACAGCTCAAGTTAATTTGGATATTTCTTGATGTGAGGGAATTCCAATATGACAAACATGAAAAACTGAGTCTTGTTGTTTTAAACAATGCAGATTAGAGGGGGAAATGTTTAATATTATCAAAGAATCCAACAGGTTAGGCAGAATGACTGTTTCCTGCAGTTGAGGTGTCAAGAAAGATAAAAAGCTACAGAACAGCAAGCAGGAGAAACTTCATACCAAGTTTTGAGGCTGTGGAGTTTATTTTCAATATTGAGGCAAAAACCATGTCAACATTTAAGGTTAGATTTGATGAAGGAAAAGAGGACAAAGGAATATGGGAACAGGAATATGGGACTGGCAGATGTGATTATAAATTATTTGCTCATGAGGACAGCAGAGGTGGGGGTAAAAGTCACTAAGAACTGATGTCCAAAGTCAAAAGATGGGCAAATTATGAGGATTGGCCAAGCTAAATTGCCCCTTAGCTTCCTCAGATGTGTAATTTGGGGAGAATTAATGAAGTAATTGCATGTGTTATGGAGATAGGATGAAAAGGAAGGTGGACCTGGGTAAGAGGCTCTGTCAGAGAGTCGGTGCAGACGTGATGGGCCGAATGATCTTCTTCTGCACTGAAGGATTCTATGGGCTGTTTGGGCCCAATGGCTTGAAGCCCCATTGTTTGTGCCTTCCTTTTTTGCAAATTCACATAAAAATCTCTCCAGTTCATGCATTGAGAACCCAAATTCACTATCTATAGTTTTAAAAAAACATCTATAGTTTCAAAAACAAAAGAAGCAATCTTTAAAAATGCAAAAAAGAAGAAAAATAGCTGAAATCAAATCCACGATGTACTTTCTGCAGTTAGCCATCTCCACATCCCTGCAGCCCTGGACACCTCATTGCCCCACTCAAAGTCCATCTCCATTCTCAAGTAAGTGTTTCATATTTTACATTTTCTTGTTTCGTTAGCAAATTTCTTCAGTAAATTTCTCTTTAAATTTCTCAAAAATGTAGGAGTGATTTTCAGCCTATTTTTGCCTTCAGAAAGAACAGAGCAAAGATGAATATAACCCCAGCACAAGTTGGCAATGCCAGGTTGACGCAATGTGGAGATGCCGGCATTGGACTGGGGTAAGCACGATAAGAAGCTTCACAACACCAGATTAAAGTCCAACAGGTTTATTTGGCAGCACAAGCTTTCGGAGCACTGCTCCTTCATCAGGTGAGTGAGGACTTGTGTTCACCAACACGCCATATACAGACAAACTCAATTTACAAGATAATGATTGGAATACGAGTCAATATAGGTAATCAAGTCTTAACGGTGCAGAGAATGTGAGTGGAGAGAAGGCCAAATGCAAGTTAAAGAGATGTGTATTGTTTCCAGCCAGGACAGTTGGTGAGATTTTGCAAGCTCAGGCAAGTTGTGGAGGTTACAGATAGGGTGACGTGAACCCAAGATCCCGGTTGAGGCCATCCTCATGTGTGCGGAACTTAGCTATCTGTTTCTGCTCAGTGATTCCGTGTTGTTGTGTGTCATGAAGGCTGCCTAGGAGAATGCTTACCAGAGGATCAGAGGCTGAAAGTCTGTGATTACTGAAGTGTTCCCCGACTGGAAGGGAACACTCCTGCCTGGTGATTGTCAAGTGCTGTTCATTCATCTGTTGTTGTAGCATCTGCATAGTCTCCCCAGTGGCTAATTGACAGATTGAAGGCAGATAAATCAACAGGCTTGAAAATCTACATCCCAAGTACTTAAAGAAGTGGATCTAAACTAGTGAATGCATTAGTGGTCATCTCCCAGGATTCTATAGATTCTGCAGATTGGAGGGTAATGAATGTCACTTCAGTATTCAAAAAGGGAGGTAGAGAGAAAACAAGGAATTATAGACCAGTAAGATAACATCGGTAGTGGGGAAAATTCTTGAATCATTATCAAGGACTTTAGAGCAGAGCATTTAGAAAGCAATGGCAAGATAAGACAGAGTCAGCATGAATTTATGAAGGGTTGACAAATCTGTTGGAATTCTTTGAAGATGTAACTAATAGAGTTGATAAGGAGGAATGAGTTGATGTGGTATATTTGGACTTTCAGAAAGCATTTGACAAAGTCCCACGCGAGAGATTATCGTGCAATATTAAAGCACATGTATTGAGATGGATTGAAAACTGGTTGGCAAAGAGGAAACAAAGAACAGGAATTAATGGATGCTTTTCAAATTGGCAGGCAGTATTGGTGGGGTGCCACAGAGATCAGTGCTAGGACCCCAGTTTTTCATAATATATATTCATGATTTGAATGAGGGAGCAAAATGTAACATTTCAAAGTTTGCAGATGATACCAAGTTGGGTGAGAGGGTGAATGATGACAAGGATGCAAAGATCCTTTAGAATGATCTGGACAGGCTGGGTGAGTGGGCCGATGCAGTATAATTTGGATAAATGAAATGAGATTATTCACTTCGGAAGCAAAAACAAGGAGGTGGATTACTGCCTGAATGATTGTAAACTGGGAGTGGAGAATGTGCAGTGGCACCTGGGTGTCCTTGTGCACCAGTTACTAGAAGTAAGCATGCAGGTGCAGCAGACGATAAAGAAGGCAAATGGCATATTAGCATTATTATGGGAGGTTTCGAGTACAGGAGCAGAAATGTGTTGTTGCAATTATACAGGGTCTTGGTGAGGCCACACACTGTGTGCAGTTTCAGTCTCCTTTTCTGAGGAAGGATGATTTTGCTCTCAAGAGAGTGCAGCAAAGTTTTACCAGGCTGATTTTGGAGATGGTAGAACTGATATATGAGGAGACATTTAAAGTTTTTTTTAAAGTTTATTTATTAATCACAATGTAAGGCTTACATTATTACTGCAATGAAGTTACTGTGAAATTCTCCTAGCTGCAACACTCTGGTGCCTGTTTGGGCCAATGCACCTAACCAGCACATCTCTCAGACTGTGGGAGGAAACTAGAGCACCCAGAGGAAACCCATGCCAACACGGGAAGAACATGCAAACGCCACACACCAGTGACCCAAGCCAGGAATCGAACCCAGGTCCCTGCTGTTGTGAGGCAGCAGTGCTAACCATTGTGCCACCGTGCTATCCTTAGGCTAGGATTGTTTTTGCTGGAGTTCAGACGAATGAGGGGATTACATATGGACTTATAAAATTCTAACAGGTTGAGACTGGATTGATGCGGGAGAATATTCCCGATGGTGGATGAGTCCAGAACCAGTGGTCACAATCTGAAGATTCAGGGTAGATCATTTAGGAGGGAGATGAGGAGATATTTCTTCACCCAAAGAGCAATGACCCTGCGGAATTCATTACCACAGAAAGTAGTTGATGAAAAACGTTGAATGAATTCAAGAAAAAGCTAGATGTAGCACTTGGGGTGAATGAGATCAAAAGTTATGGGGAAAAAGCAGGATTAGGCTATTGAGTTGGATGATCAGTCATGATCATAATGAATGGCAGAGCAGGCTCAAAAGGTCAAATGACCTTTCCTACTCCTATCTTCTATGTTTATTTAGGAACATAGTCTTCATGAATAGGGGCACTTCACTCTATTTCCTCCAAGTCTCTCTCCTGGCTCTTCCTGTGTTCAATGTAAAAACTTATATATTGTATCACAGAAGCTACTACCCAATAATATTTAATTTTATAATTGTTATTATATAATTAATGTTATGATTAGAAAACAAAAATTAAAATCACATTTCATGGATTAATATGTTGGTGTGAATAATTGCTTATATCCTAAAATAACCATATTCTCCATTGCAAAAGGTTTGTGAAGGTAAGAACTATGCTGGAACTTGACACCATGTTAATTTGAAAAATAACCATATACTTACCTGTTCCTGCAGAGGTTTTTCTGAAATTTCATTGGTGAAATCTGCAGTTGTTTTATAATTCAAAGGAGCTGATCGATCTGAATAGAAAAGTAAAATATTTTGCCAAGATATAGTTTTCATTTTTTTATCAATCCCAAAAACATTTTGATGACATTTCTGATTAAGAAATGAGGCCCAACTGAATAATTTCCTAATGTTAACCAAGATACCAATATTGGTCTTATATGCAAAAATGGAAATATTGGTCATTATTGACTACTGTTTAGATATATTAATTCGCTTGCATAGCATTTACAATGAGAATTATCAGAGAGGAACAGCCAAACATTCACTGGAAAGTCAAAACAGCATCTTCTGATTTTCTATGCAACTGAACATATAGTAAAGATTCAGTTCTGGACTTCCATTGCTGTATTAATGAGACATGAAAAATCATGGCACTGTATATTCATTGTTGTTGCACAAAGATAACATCAGGACAAGTTCCTGCACTACCACTACTGTTGTATTCCATTCATTGGCAGCACATAACCAACCACAGATATAAGAACTGTTCTGTTTGTCTCCCTCCCTACATTTTGAGGGTGTAACTAGAATAGATAAGACAGAGTTAGTGGGTGTAGTGTTTTTGGACTCTCGGAAGACTTTTGATAAGTTTCCTAGAAGAGTTTATTAGGCAATATAAAAGCACATGGAATGGGGGGGTAATGTGTTGACGTGAATTGAGAATTGGTTGTCAGAGTGTGAGAATAAATGGGTCTTTTCCGAGTGGCAGGTAGTGACTAGTGGGACACTGTAGGGTTCAGTGCTGGGCCCCAGCTGTTCATGATATATGTAAACGAAACCAAATGTAACAGTCACAAGTTTATTGATGACATAAAACTGGACAGAAATGTGAGTTGAGAATGATGCAAGGAGGCTTCAAGATGATTTAGACAAGTTGAATGAGTGGACGAACACGTGGCAGATGCAATACAATGCGGCTAGATATGAATCAATTCCAACTTCCTGGATTCCCAGGATCCAGTACAGTTTGCCTATCCCTACAACAGTCCAGGCTACCTCTCTGGCCTTACACTCAACTGTGGAATGCCTGGATGACAAAGACACCAACATTGTCTATAAAGACTCCTCTTTATTGACTACAGCTCAGTCTTCAACACCATTATTCCTACAAAAAACTCATTTCTAAACTTGGCTCCTCCCTATTTGACTGGATCCTCGACTTCCTAACCCACAGATCGTGATCAGTAAGGATAGGCAACAACACCTCCTCCATGATTATCCTCAGCACTGGTGCCCCACAAAATTGTGTCCTCAATCCCTTATGGTCCTTGTACACCTCCGACTGTATGGCCAAATTCCTCTTGAACTCACTTTTCAAGTTTGCTGATGACAGTACAGTAGTGGGTCAGATCCATTTGTCTAAGAACATAGAACATAGAACATTACAGCGCAGAACAGGCCCTTTGGCCTTCGATGTTGCGCCGACCAATTATGAAAAAAGCAATGACCCTCCAAACTAAACCATTCCCTTCTCTTCCATAAACTTATCAACTAACCTCTTAAACGCCACCAAACTTGGCGCATCTACAACTGCCTCAGGCAGGGCATTCCACTCCCTAACCACCCTCTGGGTAAAGAACCTACCTCTGATATCCGTCCTATAACTATCACCCCTTAATTTAAAGCTGTGTCCCCTCGTGCTAGCTTTCTCCATCCTAGGAAAAAGGCTATCACTGTCCACCCTATCTAAACCTCTAATCATCTTATATGTTTCGATAAGGTCCCCTCTTAGCCGCCTCCTTTCTAACGAAAACAACCTCAAATCCCTCAGCCTCTCCTCATAAGACCTGCCCTCCATACCAGGCAACATCCTGGTAAACCTCCTCTGTACCCTCTCCAATGCCTCCACATCTTTCTTATAATGTGGGGACCAGAACTGCACACAATACTCCAAGTGCGGCCGCACTAGAGTTTTGTACAGTTGCAACATGACGTTGCGGCTCCGAAATTCAATCCCCCTACCAATAAAAGCTAAGACTCCATATGCCTTCTTAACAACCTTCTCGACTTGACTGCCTACTTTCAGGGATCTATGCACAAATACACAAGATCCCTCTGTTCATCAACACTATTAAGAATCCTACCATTAGCCATATACTCTACACATTTATTATTCCTGCCAAAGTGCATTACCTCACACTTTTCCACATTAAACTCCATTTGCCACCTCTCGGCCCAGCTCTGCAACTTGTCCAAGTCCCTCTGCAGACTATAACACCCCTCTTCACTATCTACCACTCCACCGACTTTAGTGTCATCTGCAAATTTACTAATCCATCCTTCAATACCCTCATCCAGATCATTTATAAAAATTACAAACAGCAGGGGCCCCAAAACAGACCCCTGAGGTACACCACTTGTCACCGAACTCCACGATGAATATCTCCCATCAACCACCACCCTCTGTCTTCTATCTGCTAGCCAATTCCTAACCCAATTAGCTAAATCACCCTCTATCCCATACATCTGCATTTTCTGCAGAAGTCTTCCATGGGCCACCTTATCAAACGCCTTACTAAAGTCCATATATACCACATCAACCGCCTTACCCCCATCCACCTCCTTAGTCACTTTTTCAAAAAACTCAATGAGGTTAGTAAGGCACGACCTACCCTTCACAAAACCATGCTGACTATCTCCAATCAATTCATTACTCTCTAAATAACTATAAATCCTATCCCTAATTATTCTCTCCAATACTTTGCCCACAACAGAAGTAAGACTCACTGGCCTATAATTCCCTGGAAGGTCTCTCTTCCCCTTCTTGAACAACGGGACCACATTCGCTATCCTCCAGTCCTCCGGAACCACACCCGTAACCAACGACGACCTGAAGATCAGAGCCAGAGGCTCTGCAATCTCCTCTCTTGCCTCCCAGAGAATCCTAGGGTAAATCCCGTCCGGCCCAGGGGACTTATCCAACTTCAAACCCTCAAGAATATCTAGCACATCCTCCCTATCTACTTCAATACTTTCCAGTTTGCAACCCTGTACCTCAGTGTTCTCCACAACTACATTTACATCTCCCTGCGTGAATACCGAAGAGAAATATTTATTCAGTGCCTCTCCAATCTCTTCAGGCTCCACGCACAACTTCCCACTGCTGTCTATGACTGGCCCTAATCTTGCCCTAACCAATCTTCTATTCTTAACATATCTAAAGAAAGCTTTAGGATTCTTCTTAATCCTATCCTGTAGCCTAAGAGGCATACAGCTCCAACAGCACTGAAGAAGCTCAACATCTATCCAGGATAAATGCAGCCTGCTTGGTTGGCAGCACATCCACTGCCTTGAAATTTCACTTCCTCCACCAGCAAAATACAATGGTAGCAGTGTGTGACATCTGCAAGAGGTGCAACTCACCAGATCTCCTTGAACAGCATCTTCCAAGTTCATTACCTCTAACACCCAGAAAGACAAGAGCCACAGTGCATGGAAACACAACCACCTGCAAGATCCCCTTCAAGACACACATCCTGTTGACTTGCACATACATCGCTATGCCGGCACTGTTGCTGGGTCAAAATTCTGGAACTTTCTTCCTCACAGCTGTTCTAGAAGGTGACTCACCATCACCTTCTCAGCGGCAATTGGGAATGGGCAATAAGTGCTGATCTAGCTACTGATGTCCCACATTCCAAGAACAAATAACAAAAAAAGGGTACTGGCAAATAATGGCTTAAAGAAATTACTTACTTGCACAAGAAACATTCATCCATAGATCAGTCATAGTCTGCATTCTGGATTTTTTTATGTGGTGTCTGTGATTTCTAAGAAGGACGTACATGACCTTTTCCTTGAGCACATTTTTAAGATTGCCATTTGTAATTTCATTGCTGACTATTGTCTCTGAAATCAAGTAAATTTTAAAGATTAAACCTGATATAGAATTTGATGCTAAATGAACATGCCTAAGAATTATCACAAATTCTTTATTTTCTACTATTAATTTCATCCTTGAAGCCTGACATTTCTCGTGATATTGGTCAACATGATGCATTTGGTAGCTTGTCCAAATGACTATTTTACACAGGTGAGCCAAGAAAGTAAGTGTGCATAAGCCCCTCAATGTAATTCGGTGTCACAGCAGAGTCTGTTCTTTGCTTATTCCATTTTTTTTTATGCACTGGGTGGAATCCTATCCAATCCTGAGAGACAAGTTCGGAGATTAAAGTAAGGGCGGAGGGGACATAATAAGGCAAAAGCTTGGTAAATAGAAACTCTGCCACTTTTGCCTTGATTCAGTCTGGGGATGAAAGCTTCTGAATGGCCTTCCCATTCCCACTGCCATTGGGATGTTTAAAATGGCAATTAAAGCCTACTTAAGGGCCTCATCCCACGACTTCTGAGATTCAACTGGCGGTAACTGTGGGAAGTCTTACAGGCTCCCAGGATGGGTCATTCATTGGGCACTAAGTGTTTGAAGGTGGGATCTTGTTCAGAACAAGGGGCCCATTCAAATCCACTTTCCTGTCCTTGCACCTGAACCTCCCTTCTCCTCTCACTTTCTGGTCAGTGCTAAACAACAGGATGTTGATAGTGGGAAATTTGGTGTTGGTAAGGTTATTGAAAATCAAGGGGCAATAGTTAAATTATCTCTTATTGGAGATGGTCATTGCCTGGCGCTTGTGTGACACGGACCAACAGTCTTGCAGCCACACATCCTACCTAACTCACCTGAGGCCTGGGGTCCCTCAGCCATCCTGGGCATGGGCCTCTGGTAGGTGGGAACTGTCCCTGTTGGCACTGCCTTCAATACATAACTGCCAGTTTCTAGCTGCCAGCTCTCAGGAGGCAGGGTTTCTTCCTCAGGGTACTTGATCTCACGTGGATAGTGATGGGCCTTCCCTCAGTGCTTGACATTAATAAGGCCATCTATCCTCAAAGGAGAAGACACAGGGCTCTTAGGGTATTAGTGATTGATTAAATCACGGCAAGCACCAATATCGTTTTATTGATCTTTTTATTTATTCATTCATGGGATATGGGGATTGCTGGCTAGACCAGCATTTATTTCCCATCCCTAATTGCCTTTGAGAAGGTGAAGTGAACTGCCTTCTTGAACTGCTGCCATGGATATGGTGTTAGGAAGGAGTTCTAGGATTTTGACCCAGTGACAGTGAAGAAACAGTGATATCTTTGCAAGTCAGCATGATGAGTGACTTGGAAGTAGTGTTGTTCCTGTGTATTTGCTGCCCTTGTTCTTTTAGACGCTAGTGGTCATAGGTTTTAAAGAGGCTATCTAAGAAGCAATGCACGCTGTAGATAGTACACACGACTCCCAATGCACATTGATGGTGGATGGATTGAATGTTTGTAAATGTCTTGCCAATCAAGTGGGCTGCTTTGGCTTAGATGGTGTCAAACTTCTTAGAACTGGTGTCAAGCATTGTTAGAGCTGCACCCATCTAGGCAAATGGTCAGTCTTCCAACACATTCCTGATTTGTGCCTTGGAGACAGTGAACAGGCTTTGGAGAGACAGGAGGTGAGTTACAGCTATAGTATTTACATGGTTAGTCCAGTTCAGTTTCTGGTCAGTGGTAAGTAACAGAATGTTGATTGTGAGGAATTTGGTGATGGCAATATCATTGAATGTCAAGAGGTGATGGTTAAACAGTGAAGAGGCTTTAAAGGGGTTTTTAGCAATACACTTCCTAGTTGGATGGCCTAGAGGAGAGTCATCAGCATGAGGGGGAAGGAAAAATCAGAACTACAATGATAGCAAATGAAAGGTATTCCATCAGGAATCCTTCTCCTCCCAGCAGTTTGTACACTGAAGACAACATAACCTGCAGTGTCTGAGTAGTAGTCCATTAGGAGGCTGTATTTCTCTTGGGAGTTGTGTTGCCTAAGATCCACGATTAAATGCTGCATGACTGACAAATGTTCACATCAGACAGAAAGTACTTATTCTGTGTTGAAGTTCTGATAATACATTCTTATCTTAGAATATTACAGAGCAGTCTTATCAATATAAACTATTCCTTCAGTTCTTTAAAAATTCATATTGAAAAACTTTATAGAATATGCCATCCTGACTGATAAATATACTTTAGTGCTCTATTACTTAATACAGAACATTTATTATCACCTAATATTTCTTTAAAATTGCTTGCTTCTAAATCAAACAGAAGCGTTCCCCTTTCAATGCAGGTACGTAATTCGAACAAACTGTGTAAGGGCAATGTGGTAACATGAGGCTTGCTCCATCTTTCGCCTCCTTCTTCGATCTTTTCCTCAAACTTTATCCACCTGTGAATGAATAACAGAATTGGCATTCGTCATTGCATGGTCATTACTCATTTGAAGGACTGTATATTTTGCAAAATGAGTTTATACATTAGGCATATCTGCAATACATAACTTCCACTTCTCTAGTACTGTTACTTCAGAAAAGCATTCAAAAAGCACAAGGAAATCTGGGCCAATGAGAAAGCTATCACAAAGGTGGTCTGTCAAGAAAGTGGGTTTTAAAGTGTGTTTTGGTAGAGAAAAAAAACAGGATTATTTAGGGAAGAAATTCCAGAGTTTGGGATCGAGACAGCAACAAATGGGCTATTAATGTTGGAATTAAGGGAGAGGACTGTCAAATAAATCACACTGAGAAACATGCTGACCTCATCAGGGAAATGATTAGAGTGAAAATGATAGGGAAGTCTAATCTATGGAGAGATTTATACAATAATAAAAGTTTAACTTTGAAGTGCTGGAAGGTTAGCCATGAAATTGTTTGAATAATTGGGGGTGATGAGGATACACTTGAAGGTTTCAACAGGAGATGAACTGAGGTTGGAACAGGAGTGGACAATTTTACATGCAGTCTTTATAACATGGAAAATATGGATCAGAAACCTGGCTCCAGATTGAATGGAATATCCTGTATGTTGTTCATTCTGGTTCAGACAGGGAGTTGATGGCATGGATTGGGATTTGAGATGGGGATGAAAGATGATTGTTTAATTCTTCCCAACATGTAGTTGATTTTACCTCAATAATACAATCTTCCAAGCATCACATAGCCTCCACACCGTGTTAGTGACCCAGAGGAGGCAGCTGCACAGCAAGAGGTCAGAGATGCAATCAATTGGGAGGATTTTAAACACACACATGCAAAAAAAAGGCAAAAATTCAGTACTTCCAGGATGAAGGATAGAGCAAATGATCATGTGATGACGTGGCTACAAATAGGATTACATGTTGTGAACATGGGAGTTCTCCATGGAATTATGGGATTTGAAATGGGGATGAAAGATGATTGTTAAATTCTTTCCAACATGAATACAAACATGAAGTAGCTTCTCAGCTTCTGAATAAATTATTGTTTGTTACAAGTCCTTGTTGTCATTGTTTCAAGAATCCAACACATTTACATAGTGCCAGAAGTTGGCAGTATGGCACAAGGACTTTGCTGCACCAACCCAATTGTCTCTAATGATTTGGTACCACCTCTCATAGATTACCAATAGCCATGAAACAGAAAATAGTCAATGAGTTGTATTGGATGATGATATTGGGTGTCAAAATTCCATAGATGAAACCACGGAATGGATTTTAGCAATAGTGGTGGCAGTAAATAAAGATGGAACCATTAGGATATACATTTACTCAGTTCACTTAAACAAGGCATTCTCAGATACCATCACCTTACAAAGATCATGGAGCAGATGATAACAGACATGCTAAATGCTAAGGTATTCAAAACCCTTGTTTCAAAATGAAGGTTCTGGCAGATTCTGTTAGATCCTGAGGAATCTTTAAAACAAACCACATTTATCTCTCTGATAGGAAGATATTATTTTCTTCATATACCCTATGGGATCTCCATGGCAGTGAGGTCTTCCAGCAACTCTTTACAGGCCAACCCTGCAAAATTGTTGCTGATGACGTTCTTGTTTGAGGTCAAATTATATAGAAATATGTTGCAAAATTTGTCTGATACTCGACAGAATCAGAACCATACACTTGAAGCTTTACCTTGTGAAGTGCAGTGATTCATGTACAAGGACACCTAAATCCCTCTGCATGTCAGAACTCTGCAATCCCTCAAAATTGAGATAACATTGTTCTTTTCTTTCTTCCTGCTAAAATGGACAATTTCACATTTCCCCACATTATATTCTATTTGTCAGATCTTTACCCACTCACAAAGCCTCTTCACATTCATTTGTATTCTTTTATCCTCTTACTTACTTTTCTACCTATCTTTGTGTCATCAGCAAATTTAGTAACCATACCTTTGGTCCCTTCACATAAGTCATTTATATAAATTGTAAGGAGTTGATGAGCTGGCACTAATTTTTGTGGCATACAACTCATTAAATCTTGCCAACCAAACAATGATCATTTATGCTCACTCTCTGTTTCCTGTTAGTTAGCTCAATCTTCTATCTGTGCCAATATATTATCCCCCTACACCATGAGTTTCGATTTTTTGCAATAACCCTTGATGTGGCGTCTTATCAAATGACAGCTGGAAATCTAAGTACAGTGCATCCACTGGTTCCCCTTTATCCACAGCATGTTACTTCTTCAAGGAACTCAAGTAAATTGATTAAACATGATTTCCCTTTCACAAAACTGCCACCCATTGATTCTGTCTACACTTCCTGCTGCCTCAGCAAAGCAGCCAACATAATTAAGGACCCCACACATGCCAGATGATCTCTCTTCCACCTTCTTCCATCAGGAAAAGATGCAAAAGTCTTAGGTCACATACCAACTGACCCAAGAACAGCTTCTTCCCTGCTCCTGTCAGACTTTTGAATGAATGTACCTTGCATTAAGTTGATCTTTCTCTACACCCCAGCTATGACTATAACACTGTATTTTGCACTCTCTCATTTCCTTCTCTATGAACAGTATGCTTTGTATAGTGCATACAAATACTTTTCACTGTATGTTGATACATGTGAAATAATAAATCAAATCAAAAATTATGTTGACACTGCTTCATTACCTTTTTTATCCCCCAAGTGTCCTACTGTAACTTCTTTAATAATGGCTTTGAACATTTTTCCTATGCCAGATGTTAAGGTAACTGGCCTGTAGTTTCCTGTCTCCTGAATAAAGGAGTTGCATTTGCTATTTTCCAGCCTAATGGGATCTTCTGTGAATCTATGGAATTTTGGAAAATTAAAACCAAAGCATTAACTATCTACTTATTTTAAGATCCTAGGATGAAATCTATTATGGCTCATCCACAGTTCCAAAAATTGCTACGTACCATATCTTTGGTAATTGCGATCTTCTTGAGTTCCTTCCTCCCTTCCATCTCATGAGTTACAATCATTTCTGGGATGTTACATGTATCTTTAATGTGAAGACTGACACAAAATACCAGTTCACTTCATCTGCCAACTCCCTATTTATCATCATTAATTTCCAGGCTCACTTTTCTAGAGAATCAATGCTCACTCTGTTAACATATTTTTAAAATACCTATACAAACTTTTATTGTCTATCTTTATAAGGATAATTACTCACCATTCATAGTAATTACTCTTGGATTTACCATCTCCATTAACAATTAGAGGTGTAATTTTACTCTAATACCAATTATCTCTGAGGAAGATTCTAAAATTGGACAGAAAAAGCATTAACAATTAAACTGTATGGCTTTCTGTGAGATTCCTCAGAGATAGACTGCCTTTATCATATAATTAAAGATCCTTTGCATTCAAAATCTTCCCTTTAAGCATGTGACATGCTCTTAATTTAGTTTAAGCTAATAAAGTTATTATGTTCAAACAGATGTTTGGGGGAATTTTGAAATGGTACAGCTAATCAAATTCCACCTCTTAGTTTTTAAATGCAGATTAATATGGGTTATCTTGAGGGCTCAGTGTAATAGCTCCATGGAGGTGAAAGTTCTGTCACCATGTTACTTTATTTACACCATATATCTGTACACAGCCAGCTCTCCAGTTGCTCCCTGCTGAAAGCAGACTGGGAGTCTGACACACCTGCTTTAAATAGGGAGCACGAGGCTCCCTGATTTAACAATCAATTAGGACTCGTCAGGTAGTTCTAGCAAGCCAACCTCATTAGCCTGGCTGAAGTCATCACACTCAGTAACTTTAACTTGTGAACATATGAGCCAAACTGACCTACAAAAAGATTCCATATTCTATCCCATTTTATACTAAAATACTTGACTTTAGTTGTCGCCCTCATACTGTTACTACAGCTAGTGTAGATACATTTGTTATAGGGAAATAAGTGGTTATTTTGCTTGATTATAAATGTATAGGGTGAGATGACAATGTGAATGGGCTCAGCTACAAAACAGCTACAGTTTTATTATCTGTCAAGGACGCATACATACACTAGCAATGACCGTTTGGGTAAGATATGCAGGTTTTAGATGAGGTGGAAGGAAGAAAAGGAATAAAGTCTCTCTGTACAAGATAGAGAGGACTTTTCCAAGCACTGCAAAACAGGTAGCAAATAAATTATTTGAAAATAACATTATTTTTTACTTCATTAGCTCCTTGATTATTTACCTCAACTGTAGATGCTTTACCACAAGCCCATTTCTGTTCTCATCTTACTGTATATTTCTTTGAATTTTATACCAAAATATCATTGCATGCATTAATATATTTTTTCTTAAATTGAAATCCAGCTATGTGCAAGGTACATAAACAGGTAACTTACCTTGCTGTTTCCTTCCATTGCAATTCTTTCTTATTGACATGAAAAAGTTCATCCAGCTCAGTGAAGAGAAGAGGGGCTTTGGGTTCATCCTCTTCACCCAATATAAAGCAGATTCTCCTGGTAGCAGGTGAAGCATTTGAAGTAAATATACCTCTATTTACTGCCTGTGAGACTATAAGGGAATTGCGGCTCTGCAGATCTGTTTTGCATACACAATTGTTGGCTGCTTCATCAGTCTTATGTGGAAGCAGCTCTTTTGTCTCTTCAGATGTCATTGTTCAACTGGCAAAGCGTACCCTGAAATCTGAAATTACTTACTTCTGTAGTGAGTGCGAAGTACAATTGAAGTCTGGTCCCTTAAATGCAGTGAGCTACTGATTCTCAGCCATCAAAATTACTCAATACAACTCTGATGACAGTGGAGCTTCACCAGTAAATCACAGATAAAACTTGTTCTATCCAGACTGATGCAGCTTGTGTTACTGAAGTGTGATATACTTCTGCAAAAAAAACAACAGCTTTCTCTTCTTGCATCCCTGAATCCTGCAAAACACCTAACAAATATAGTCACTAGATGTTCATGATTATGTTCCTTATTATTTATTTTTGTATAGCAGATGAACATATTTTCAGAGGTAATATTTGGAAAACAGCATGTGCTGATGAGACGGTGGTTACAATTTTGACTATATACTCGGCTTATTTAATGGTTTTCTCTTTTCCTAATAAGGAGTAGGCTGATGCTGGAGTGTGGTTCCGTAGGTTGCCTACAAGATCTTCCAATAAAGCTATTCTCCATGAGTTAGTATGCATAATCACTGCTAGCAAACTATTTGAACATGGGAGAATCAAAGCTGCTTTGTACTAATGCCCATCCAAAACTTCTAAAAGCACATATTCCAGAAGAGATTACTGGTGATTAGGAACATACATATTTGTTCTCTTTTGCCCATCTCAAACACAGTACCGAGGCTAATTGTAGCATCTCACTGCTTTTCCAGCTGAGACTTAAGACATAACTGAATGTGGAACCTCAATGTCTGTATGCTTGAGATCCAAACCACCAATTCAGTAAGCAATTGCCATACCTCCAGTATCGGTAAAAATGCTTTCATAATTTTTTTAAATATAGGCTTAGAAATGGCATGATGGAAAATGAGGTGATTGTTTAAAGGTCACTTGTACCAAAATAAGGAGAATCATTTGACAAGATGCATATTTGATATCATTAGTTTTACATTGGTGTTGAAGGAATATATTTAATCAAAGTGACATTGGCTAGAGCCCAATATAATTATTATATGGAGTGCATAACAGAGTTGTCTATGTCTTGCAGAAATTTCTACCAACAAGCAGCTATGTTAACAGTGTAAATAGTATAATGTATACAAAAACAAATTTCACCATACACAGTATTATTACAAAAACAGTATTGTAACAAGAATTTAGATAAGGAATCTGATCAAATAAAACAACTTTTAAAATTCACCTGGTTTTCCATCATGCCATTTCTAAAGCAATGGGTCATGTTTGTCCAGTCACTCTGATATATAACTAAAAGTGGCCATTATTCATTTCTGAGGCCGGATGAGGACATCATTCAACCATACAGACACCATGTCCAAACTATCATCAGCCAATGTCTGCATTCCCAGCAAGAATCACAGGACAGTTATCAGGAATAGGAATAGTGCTAATCTTTTCTCCTGCTTCTCCCAAACTTATCATCAGGAATGCTGAGGAAGTTAACTGCATTATGTCAGTGTTCTTGCTGACTCAATCAACTTGAGATCAAAACTGGGATCTTCCTGATACTTAGGCACAGGCGTGCGCACCCCAGAATGGCATTTTCTGTTGGTCGCGAGTAGAATCTTACAAGACTCGGGAGAAGCTAAAATTCCGGTATTAGTATCTCATGTGAGAGAGTTATTCAGTTGCATGGTTAATTCAATCTGGCTTTTTGTACATTAGTTTTTTATTGTTGACAATAAAACTTCTTTTTATTTCAAGCCACATCAGGTCACTCCCAATTTATTTCACATACTTTGTATGAAGGAAGATTCTTGGGGTTCTAGGAATCCAATCACCTTAGCCTGAGAACATCATTGTAGGAGTTCCTCGTGTGAGCGTGACGGGGAGTTAGTGTGGCTGCGAGTAAGAGGGGTGAATGTGTGTGTGTGTGTGAGAAAGGGATGCATGCAAGAGAGGGGTATGGGCGTGTGAGACTGATGCATGTGTGCGAGGGGGGAGTGTGTGAGAGAGGCATGAAGGTGTATTTGAGGGTGGTGAGTGCTTGTGTGTGAGAGGGAATGAGTATCTGAGGGGGATGAATGTGTGTTGGAAGAGTCTGTGTGTGTGGGGGAGTGGGGAATTGAATATGTGAGGGAGTACAAAGAACAAAGAAAATTACAGCACAGAACAGGCCCTTTGGCCCTTCAAGCCTGCACTGACCATGTTGCCTGACTGAACTAAAACCCCTTACCCTTCCAGGGACCATATCCCTCCATTCCCATCCTATTCCAGACGACCCTTAAAACTATCATATCTGCTTCCACTATCTCCCCCGACAGCAAGTTCCCACCACACTCTGTGTAAAAAACTTGCCTCGTACATCTCCTTTAAACCTATACTCCCTAGTAATTGACTCTTCCACCCCGGGAAAAAGCTTCTATCCACTCTCGCTGTGCCCCTCACAATCTTGTAGACTTCTATCAGGTCGACCCTCAACCTCCACCATTCCAGTGAGAACAAACCAAGTTTCTCCAACCTCTCCTCACAGCTAATGCCCTTCATGCCAGGCAACATCCTGGTAAATCTTTTTTGTGCCCTCTCCAAAGCCTCCACATCCTTCTGGTAGTGTGGTGATCAGAATTGAACACTATATTCCAACTGCAGCCTAAGGTTCTATAAAGCTGTTACATGACTTGCTATTTTTTAAACTCAGTGCCCCAGCTGATGAAGGCTAGCATGCTGTATTGCGTTCTTGACTACCTTCTCCACCTGCATTGTCACTTTCAGTGATCTGTGTACCTGTACACCCAGAATCCCTCTGCCTATCAATACTGTTAAGGGTTCTGCCATTTATTGTATATTTCCTGTCTGTATTAGACCTTCCAAAATGCACTACCTCACATTTATCCGGATTAAACTTCATTTGCCATCTCTCCACCCAAGCCTCCAACCAATCTATATCCTGCTGTATCCTCTAATGGACCTCATCGCTATCCACAAATCCACCAATCTTTGCGTCATCCGCAAACTTACTAATCAAACCAGTTACATTTTCTTCCAAATCATTTATGCATATATGTATATTAGAAACAGCAAAGGTCCCAACACTAATCTCCGAAAATGTCACTTGTCACAGCCTTCCATTCAGAAACACATCCTTTCACGCTACCCGTCTTCTATGACCGAGCCAGTTCTGTATCCACCTTGCCAGTTCACCTCTGATCCCATGTGACTTCACCTTCTGCACCATCTATACTGAGTGTGGGTGTATGTAAGAGAAGAATGTGAATGTTAAAGAAAAGGGATGAGTGTGTCTGTGAGAGAGAGGGGATGACTGTGTGAGAGGGGATGTGTATATGTAATAGGAGTGGATATGTGTGAAACAAAGCTTTGTGTGTGTGAGAAGGGGGAAATGTGTGACAGAGAGGGTTTGAGTATGTTGTGTGAGATGTGTATGAGAGAAGGCAAGTTTGTGTGGGGATGGGGCATTTAAATGCGAGAGTTGGTTAGCATGTGAGAGTGGTAAATAGATGAGGGTCAGTGTACATGTTTGAGAGAGGGTGAGTATATGTGTTTGTGAGAAAGGGAGGTGTAAGAGTGTGAGAGTGCCTGTGAGAGAGGTGTGTGTATGAGGGTATATGTGAGCGAAAGGGTAGTTTGTTTATGAGAGGGGTATGTGTGTGTGCATGTGAAGGAGAGGCAGCCTGTGTGTGAGAATGGGGTATGTATGGAAGAGGGAGGTGACTATTTGTGGGAGGGCTGTATGTGAGAAGGATGAGTGAGTTGAGTGAGAAGACATGTGAAAGGGTGTTTTTTTGTGACGGGCAAGTATTTGTAAGAAGTATGTGTGAGGGGCAAATGTTTATGAGAGGGCATGCGTGTGAGGTGAGTAGATTTGGAGAAAGGGGCAGGTGTTTGTGAAAGGAGAATGTCTGAGGGATGTGTGTGAATGTGTTAAAGAAGTGATTGTGTGTAAGAGGGAGTGAGTGTATGTGTGGAGTGGTGGGGTAATTGTATGTGTGTGTGTATGAGGGAGACAGAGGTGCGTGTGTCCAATAGAATCAGCTTTCTTCCATTAAAAGTGACGAAAGGGAAGACTTAAATTTTTTTCTAAATAATGTAACCATTTCATTATTTCCAGATTACTCACTCCAAAAGTGCACACTACTTCCGGCACTTAAAGTTGTTACACTCAAGTGGTTATGGGAGGTTGGCTTTGCCAGAGATTAATGTGAGGGGGCCTGTGTAGCTGGCAAATTGTATTTTGCACCTATTTCATGACATAAAAGTGACATAAGTTAGGAGAATGTTGGGTTTCCCTGGTGCTGCTAAGACAGTATTGGAAACCTGGGCTGCTCAGAGTCTGCGGATAATAAAAGCAAATTAGGTGAGTAGACAAAGTTATGAATAGAGGACAATGTGAGAAAGTGCAAGATTATTCACTTTGATTGTAGTAGAAAAGTAGAATCTTTGCAAATGGCAGGTTGGCCTTTATTCCAAGAGAATTGAACTAAAAGGATGAAGTCTTGCTACTGTTATATGGGATTCTGATGAGGTCACACATCACAGAATCCCTACAGTGCAGGAGGCCACTCAGCCCAGATCAAGAACAATCTCACTCAACTACCCCCGTAACCCCACATATGCACACTGTAGTAAAGAGCAATTTAACATGGGCAATTGAGCTAGCCCACAAATCTTTGAACTGAGAGGAAATCCACAGACTTGTGGAGAATGTGCAAATTCCAGCCACCCAAAACCGGAATTGAACCTTAGTCCCTGGCGTGTTGAGACACCCATATGGAAGACAGTGTGCAATATTAGTCTCTATATTTAGGAAGGATATATTTGCATTGGAGGTAGTAGTGAAGTTTCACTAGATTAGTTCCTGAGCTATGAAGCTGAGTCAACTGTGTCTGTATTCTCTGCAGCTTAGAATTAGAGGTGATCTCATTGAAATAAAGAACAAAGAACAAAACAGCATGGGAAACAGGCCCTTCGGCCCAACGAGCCCCTGCCGCCACCTCGATGTTCCTACCTCTACCCATGATCCCTGTCTATGTTTATAGATCTATGGATTAAAAACCAAATTTGAGATAATTTAGGGAGAATTTGTTTTGCCAATTAGCCTAAGAGCACATCTTTGGGATGTGGGAGGAAACCGAAGCACCCGGAGAAAACCCACGCAAGCACGGAGAGAATGCGCAAACTCCCACAGACACAGGCCCAAATCCATGTATCTGCACAGCACAGCGATAGTCACTGAGCTGTCGTGTTGCCCATCAAATGGTCCAGGTCAAGCGTACACTAACGACGTGAAGCACTAGGATACTCTCGAAAAAAAATTCAAGAGCAGTCCTCTCACGACCCATCGCGTGTATGCCCCTGGTTAGACAACAAGGTAGACCAAAGCACCTGTAGGATAAAAACAGGTACATCAATATCATCATCTATTTACACACTTCCCAGGGACTCCCAAGGCTCATGATGCCTATTTTAAATCAATTTTCTATACCCCTCCATTCCTATTCCGTTCATGTGCCCAGCTAAGTATTTCTTAAATAACTCCAGAGTGCCTGCCTCCACCACTTAACTTGGCAGCACGTTCCATATCCCCACCACCCTCTGTGTGAAAAAACTCCCTCTCGCATCCAATTTATACCTTACCCCCCCTCACCCTAAGCCCCTCGTGCTATTTGAGTCCATCCTAGGAAAAAGCTTAGCCCTGTTTATTCTATACCCCTCATAATCTTGTACACCTCTATTAGATCTCCTCTAAGTCTACGTTTTTCTAAGGAAAACAGTCCTGATTTGCCTAACCTCTCCTCGTAACTCAGACCTTCCATACCAGGCAGCATCCTGGTAAACCTCCTCTGCACTGTCTCCAGAATCTCCACATCCTTCTGGTAGTAAGGCGACCAGAACTGGACATAGTATTCCAAATGAGGTCTAACCAATATTTTATACAATTGCAACATTAAAGGCCAGCTCTTGTACTCTATACCCCTTCCTATAAAGACTAGCATACCATATGCTTTCTTCACAACCTTCTCCACTTTCTCTGCCATCTTCAAAGACTTGTGCACCTGCACCCCCAGGTCCCTCTGCGTTTCCATACTCTTAATAGGTGTACTCTTTATTATATACCTTCCCCCTACATTCTTTCTCCCAAAATGCATCACCTCGCATTTATCAGGATTGAATTCCATCTGCCATCTATCTGCCCAAGGTACCAGCCTATGTTCTACTGCATCGCCTGACAATGCACCTCACTATCCACAAGTCCAGCCATCTTTGTATCGTCTGCAAACTTGCTGATCACTCCACTTACTCCCTCTTCCAAGTCATTTATATATATTACAAATAGAAGAGGTCCCAGTACCGAGTCCTGCGACACACCACTAGTGACCGACCTCCAGCTAGAAAAACACCCTTCTACTATTACTCTCTGTCTCCTATTACTAAGCTAGTTACTTATCCATCTAGCTACCTGTCCTTGTATCCCATGAGCCTTGACCTTCTCAACTAACCTCCTACGAGAGACTTTGTCAAACGCCTTACTGAAATCCATATAGACGACATCAACAGCTCACTTTTCGTCAACCGTTCTTGTTACCTCCTCAAAAAATTCTACCAGATTTGTAAGACACGACCTCCCCTTAACAAAGCCATGCTGTGTATCCCTAATCAGATCGCAACGCTCTAAGTGCCTATACATCCTATCTCCAAGAATCCCTTCCAACAGCTTCCCTACCACTGACGTCAATCTCACCAGCCTATAATTTCCAGGGTTATCCCTACTACCCTTTTTAAGCAATGGTACAACATTAGCTATTCTCCAGTCCTCTGGAACCTCACCTGTGTCCAAAGAAGAGACAAAGATTTATGTCAGAGGCCCAGCAATTTCACCTCGCACCTCCCTAAGTAGCCTAGGATAAATGCCATCAGGCCCCGGAGATTTATCAGTTTTAATGCTCTAACACTTCCTCCCTCAGTATGGATATTTCCTTCAACTGGTCCACAGCTCCCTCAGAGACAGGAGCTGTGAACAAGCCTCTCTCCTTCATGAATACCGACGTAAAGTATTCATTCAGGATCTCTGCCATTCCCTCGGGCTCTAAGCACAGTTCCCCTCCTCTGTCCCTAAGAGATCCTATTTTTCCTCCAACCACGCTTTTATTCCTAACATAGAAGTAAAAAGCATTTGTATATATTGAACATTTGAAATAGTTATACTAAAGTTATAAATGGTCACTTCTTCTGAGTCTTTCAGTCACTACTGGTGTAAAAGATTCTTAGTTAGCAATTCAAATTGCTTTGTCAGATGGTTCAATAAAAGGATGGTTAGAGGAAAAATCGGACCTCTTAGGGACAGAGGAGGGGAACTGTGCTTAGAGCCCGAGGGAATGGTGGAGATCCTGAATGAATACTTTGCATCGGTATTCACGAAGGAGAGGGGCTTGTTGACAGCTCCTGTCTCTGAGGGAGCTGTGGACCAGTTGAAGGAAATATCCATAGCGAGGGAAAAAGTGTTAGAGCTTCTAGGTAGCATTAAAACTGATAAATCTCCAGGGCCTGATGGCATTTATCCCAGACTGCTTAGAGAGGTGCGAGGTGAAATTGCTGGGCCTCTGACGCAGATCTTTGTCTCTTCCTTGGATACAGGTGAGGTCCCAGAGGACTGGAGAATAGCTAATGTTGTACCGTTGTTTAAAAAGGGCGGTAGGGATAACCCCGGAAATTATAGGCCGGTGAGTTTGACGTCAGTGGTAGGGAAGCTGTTGGAGGGGATTCTTAGAGATAGGATGTATAGGCACTTAGAGCGTTGCAATCTGATTAGGGATACGCAGCATGGATTTGTTAAGGGGAGGCTGTGCCTTACAAATCTGGTAGAATTTTTTTTGAGGAGGTGACAAAAACGGTGGACAAAGGGTTGATGTTATCTATATGGATTTTAGTAAGGCGTTTGACAAAGTCCCTCATGGGAGGTTAGTCGAGAAGGTCAAGGCAAATGGGATACAAGGACAGGTAGCTAGATGGATAAGCAACTGGCTTGGTAATAGGAGACAGAGAGTAATAGTGGAAGGGTGTTTCTCTGGCTGGAGATCAGTCACTAGTGGTGTGCCGCAGGGCTTGGTACTGGGACCTCTTCTATTTGTAATATATATAAATGACTTGGAAGAGGGAGTAAGTGGAGTGATCAGCAAGTTTGCAGATGATACAAAGAGGCTGGACTTGCGGATAGCGAGGAGCATTGTCAGGCGATGCAGCAGGACATAGATAGGCTGGTAGCTTGGGCAGACAGATGGCAGATGGAATTCAATCCTGATAAATGTGAGGTGATGCATTTCGGGAGAAAGAATGTAGGAGGGAGGTATATGATAAAGGGTAGACCTATTAAGAGTATAGAAACGCAGAGGGACCTGGGGGTACAGGTGAACAAGTCTCTGAAGGTGGCAGAGCAAGTGGAGAAGGTTGTGAAGAAAGCATATAGTATGTTAGCCTTTATAGGAAGGGTTATAGAGTACAAGAGCTGGCCTTTAATGTTGCAGTTGTATAAAACGCTGGTTAGACCTCATTTGGAATACTATGTCCAGTTCTGGTCGTCTTACTACCGGAAGTACGTGGAGACTCTGGAAAGAGTGGAAGGAGGTTTACCAGGATGCTGCCTGGTATTGAAGGTCTGAGTTACGAGGAGAGATTAGGCAAATTGGAACTGTTTTCCTTAGAAAGACGTAGACTTAGAGATTTGATAGAGGTGTACAAGATTTTGAAGGGGATAGATAGAGCAAACAGAGCTAAGCTTTTTCCTGGGATGGACTCAAATAGCACGAGGGGTCACGGGCTTAGGGGGAGGAGGGTAAGGTATAATTTGGATGCGAGAGGGAGTTTTTTCACACAGAGGGTGGTGGGGGTATGGAATGCACTACCAAGTTAAGTGGTGGAGGCAGGTGCTCTGGAGATATTTAAGGAATACTTAGATGGGCACATGAACAGAATGGGAATGGAAGGGTATAGAAAACTGATTTAAAATAGGGATCATGAGCCTTGGGAGTCCCTGGGAAGTGTGTAAATAGATGATGATATTGATGTACTTGTTTTTATCCTACAGGTGCTTTGGTCCACCTTGTTGTCTAACGGGGGGCATACACGCGATGGGTCGTGAGAGGGCTGCTCTTGGATTTTTTTTCTGAGAGTATCCTAGTGCTTCACGTCGTTAGTGTACGCTTGACCTGGACCATTTGATGGGCAACACGACAGCTCAGTGACTATCGCTGTGCTGTGCAGATACATGGATTTGGGCCTGGGTCTGTGGGAGTTTGCGCATTCTCCTCGTGCTTGTGCGGGTTTTCTCCGGGAGCTCCGGTTTCCTCCCACATCCCAAAGATGTGCTCTTAGGCTAATTGGCAAAACAAATTCTCCCTAAATTATCTCAAATTTGGTTTTTAATCCATAGATTTATAAACATGGACAGGGATCGCATGTAGACGTGGGAACATCGAGGTGGCGGTGTGGGCTCGTTGGGCCGAAGGGCCTGTTTCCCATGCTGTTTTGTTCTTAATGCAGCTCAACAAGTCCTTATGGACAACTGTCGCATTAAGCCTGACCTGGTAACTTCTGAAAGGAATGTGCTAACACACCTTTGGGGTATGCCCCAGAATCTGATATTGGGGCATCAAGAAAGTGGTGGTGTCAGGAGGGGACAAGGGCGATGGGCTGCACGGTCTGCTCCAATCATTTATGTTTTTGTATAACTATTTAGGCATTTCCAAAACAGTGATTTTCCAGAGTCATTGCTGAAAATTAGATGCTTTTGTTCCAGAAACATTTTAAAAATCCAATTCCAGCCATGAACAATTAGCATCATTTTATGTTTCCCTTAATGCTTTGTGGTCATCACAGAACTATAATAAAATGAACAGAACCAGATATATATTTTTATTAAATTAATTCAAAAAACCACATTCAACAAACACAAAAGTGGATTTGAAAATAAACAAAGTGGTTGAAAACAGAACTGATTAATAAATGTTGTAGAATACACAATATAGAAATCTATAATTCATATCTATTTACATTACTAGCATTCACATAGGAGCAGTTCTGTCACCACAACTGTTTCTGTTAATGAAAACTGTATAAGTCCCAGCTTGAAAGAGGTACTATAATATGCAATGGTTAGAAACAAAAAAAAACCTACAAAACATTACATTACAGAACGTTTCCTAAGAAGGTGGACAGAATGGCATAGCAATACTGAAAAATACTGAGAACATTTTAACAAAAGCAGAAATTTGATACTGATAAATAATGGCAGCACACAGCAAGGCAGTAGTAAGTTAACATTACAAATTTTTATCAAAACCAATGGGCAAACAAGGAATGAGGTAAAGTACGGCAGATTAAACCAACTTGTTTAAAGAGGAGGTGGCCGGCCACAATATTAATCTATTTGCCAAGACAACTGAAAGATAGAAATGAACAAGTGTATAACTCAGGAGGTGAAAAAAACTCAAGGAATACACAAGATGGAGATCAGATCTGAAATTGAAACAAAAATTAGCAAGAACTGGGGGCCTGAAGTCCTGGAGAAGAAAACTGATCCAATGTGTTTTTCCATATAAAAGATTAGTTGTCAAAAGACACAACTGGGCAAGTCAGTCATAGCAGTCAGAATGCTACTGAATGAAATCTGAGTTGCATTATAATCCAAGGCATGCTGTCATGTAGCACTAAGCAAATCAGCATCACGTAGATTATCTTTTAGCAGAAGTTCAACCAGAATAGCTTTACTGACTTACTGTTTATGGCAACTGAACGCACACAATATTTTCACAATTCAGTCACTCACACCGGTTCACTAAGAATAGAGTAGCCACCAAACTACAGATTATGTAGAACTATCTCGTTACAATCTAAGCCATGTTATTGCAGAAAATTGGCATTGTTAACATCATACTTGGATAAAGATTGACAAGTGCAACAACTTAGTCATCACAGTTTGGAGAGGGAAAAGAAAGGCAAGCAGGAAATGAAATAAACACACACAGGACTGAATGAGAGCTGTTTATATGATAAGTAACTAAGTTACTCTTGCATTATCTGTACAAAATAGTCAAAATATATTCTTCAGATGCAGGTATCTGCTTCCAATTCCACAGATAAAACAAAATCAGGTACATGTTTTGTCTCTGCCATCGTACTATAAATTCTGCAAAAATGTCTTCACCTGTGAACAAGAAATAAAGTTGCAGTGTTACTAATTGTTACAGATGTACTGTTTAACTATTACATACATCAGTTAGCTATTTAGTCATAAAATTAATGTACATGTAGTTTGAAAGTTAATTTCAAAAATACTGAAGCAAAATTGTAGAAACTACAATTGCAATGAAAGCTTATTCAGCCAACCAGTGTCATCACTTTACCTAAAAAAAACCTCTCATTTTAGTTGAAAAATTAAAACATATGAATATAGAATTTCAGATAACTGGACCAACTTAAGTAATAAATTGTTATCATGCAGCATAGAGAAGAGGTCACTGAAACAGAAATTCAACTTAATTAACCTTATCTAGAATGTCTTCTTGTTTTATCTTGTCATCTTTAAAATCTTCATTGACATCCAACTCCAGAATAGGGATGTCCTTCAAGTATTCAAAGTCAAGCCTGAAATAGTCAAGTATAGTAGAACATTTGAGGTGGCAAAAAAAAAGAAAATGAATTATTGTAAAATTATATTATCCAGACTAGGATAAATCCAAGACTTAAGACGAGGTGGGGGAGTTCTTATATGTGGAGGTTATTTACTGGGCTTCTCAAAGGGCACCATGAGCATCTCCAGCTGCTGGATTTCTGGTGTCACCAGTCTTGCCAGAAATTGGCGCAGAGATGAATAAATTATTTAAATCATGATTTACATCTTATTAGTGGGCCCACTAGCCTCTCCACCCTCGCCAGGATATTTCACTCCAGATGGATTTACAATACCTCCACACAAACAGTAAGTGGGCGCCCCAACCCACTGGAGTGAAGGGAGATCCCCTAGGAAGTCAGGAATAAGGGGCAGTGTCCCTGGGCATTTCCAGCCTGGCCTGGCCCAGGGTTCACTTTGGCACTGCCCATCAGGCTGCACCAAGGGGGTAGGGCCTGTGCGCGTGGGGAAAAGAGATCCCATTGCTACTCTGCACTCAGGATTGATGACAGAGGGTGGACAGCAATCGAGTCAGGGGCTGGCCTGCACATATCTGGGGGGTCAAGAGTCTAACCAGCGACCGGGAGGTTGGCAGTATGGGGCTATGCACACGCATTAATCTCAGTGCAGATGCAATGACCCACTCAGTTCTACTGGCCTCCCCAGCAGGGTAACGACCCGGCCTCAGCTCTTCAGCATAATTCGCGCTCGGGCTCTCTGTGATGCAGAGTGTGGGAGATTCATTTGGAAAATCCTGCTGAAAAAGGCATCATAATTTACTCCAGATTTTATGCAAATTCAGCACTTAGAATTTTTTGGGGGTTAATTCCACCCAAGGTGTTAACCAATAAATTCAAATAGACCCTATGTACCTCATTGTCCGGTTATGGAGCCAACATTCATGTTTGAAATGCAGTTTTTCTAGGTACTCCATCTCAATTCCTTGCTCCTCCTCCCTGCCTCTCAGGTGAAGGCGCTCCATACATTTCTAGCAAAGAACAAGTGACAGATCTCTATCAGTACAAGTTAAATTAATTTTTTTGGAGAAAAGAAACTGAGCAAAAAAAAAGTCACTTATTTACTTCAGGGGTTGCTCGGAGGTAGATCATGGCATCCAACTCAATTTGTGAACCAAACTGGTTTAATATCCAACCATGCCAATCTTGGTAAATGGACCATTCAGTTTCATTCAGATTTCCAGATTCAAACAAATTTGAGGCAAATATATACCTGTTTGGGGACAGATAAAACTAAATATCATGAATTCATAGCATGCTAAACACCGGAATGAATAAACATAGAACAATTTAATAGTTAAAACGAACTTATATTTATTAAAAAGTCAGGTAATTTGAGTAATTTTATATTTCCAACCCTCCCCCCTACCATGATTTATAACATTAGAAGTTTGTGCATCACCTGTCACTATATACAGATCTTTCATAGAACTGTACAGGATGTTCTGCCTCTTGAAGTTTGGCGCTGAACGGCTTAAGCTGTGCCCGAACCCTACTCAGGCAAGCGTAGGTTTGAAATGTGTATGCCCATCTGCTTGGTTTGTCATAGAGCATCTGGAGGAGATTACCACCACTCTTTTGGGATGTTGAAAGTTCCTATTTGGTGGGGAGGAGGTAGGGAATTCAGAAGCAAAAACTAGTTAGGAGAAATTTCACCAAAATCTACACATGAAACTTCAAATGAGTTACCCAATAGTGCTGTGTTGTAATGTTAACTTGAAAATAACAATCTTGCAATCAGATACTCATACGAGCTACACAGGGGCTTGCAATCAAGCCAGTTCAACTGGCAAAGACAGGAAGCATACACAGCGTGTAATGAGAAACTGAGAATACAGCAGCTTTTGTCCACAACTCTGGGAGAAGAAATTATTTCAGAAAACTCTGAAAACAGAACTAAAAAAACCGTTTCCTACAACTTTTAAACTGCAACTTACTCCAATAATCCAATCAAAAACTGATTGTATTTCACCTGTGCTAATTACCTGGAATTCATTTTCTGTTGTTTGAACGTTACACCATTTGGCAATAGGCTCAGGTACAACTTCCCATTCATAACTGGCTCTTTCCAATATATGAACAAAAGTAGATTTCCCTGCAGCTGTTAAAAAATAAAAACAATGTATAACCGTCCACTCAAAAATAGAACGTAACCACGATTAAACATTTGTAAACTTCCATTAGAACCCTAGGCAGCTTAAACACATGTTGTATAGCATGTAGCGGGCAGAGAAATTAGAGAACTTAAAAAAACTTTTAAAAAGTGTATATGCATTTGAAAACATTACTTAGACACAATACGTTTTGTGCAAAAAGACTGGACAGGCCGTGGGGTATATATAAAGATGCAAGCATGTCATAAGCAGGGTGACTGTTCTCTAGAATAACTGCCAAATGTTCTGAAAATAACAACTCATTGAGTTGTTGCAAACTATTTCAAAGTTCAAAGCGGGAAAAAGTTTCTTAACTTTGCTCGTGTGGGAGAGGCAGGAAGCAATGGAGAACAATGTTAACTGGCACGTACAGCAAGATCTCCCGCGCAATCGATCACCCGATTGTGAAGAACAAAAATGTAACAACATCCAGGCTCTCAGCCCAGAATCACCTCATCTCATTCAATTTTAATGCGACCGACTTGGGCAAATGCACTATTTCAAAAACTTTCCTCTTTAAATTCGCAAGTAAAACACTGGAAACTTACTGCCCGCCAAAACATATCGGCGCCAATACCGCTACCAGAACCCCTATTTGTGCAAAAATGAATTGGAATATCAGTATAAACGTTTCAGTTCACTTACCAATGTTTCCTTCAATTGAAATCTTCCTCATTCTCTTTTCAAAGCTGTCGTCGAAAGTGGGACTGATACACATTCTTTTCGGAGGAGTAGCCATAGTGCTTGCTGGTAATTCTGCAAGTTCCTTTGAGCAGTGCTTAAACGTGTTTGAAAGTGGCGGGCTTCGTTCGTACTTCTAAACTCAGAAATCGCTCAGCCCGCCTCCTTCCTAACGTATCTCAATACGATTACGGAAGTGCTGCCCTACTGTACATTCATTGTAGCCAATGAACTCCGCATATTTAACAACGAGGAGTACAATTAAGATTTTTCTCTTCCTTTTATTATTTAATTTTTATTTCATCCTTGAGTTACAAAATCAATGTTCAGAGTGGACTGGGCAGACCAAATCCATCTCCTTATTCCAGAAACCAAATTCAAATGGAATTTAATTCATAGTTCTCACATGCGAGGTAGAAATATAGAAAATAAGAGCAATAGGCCATTCGGCTCTTTGAGCCTGCCCCACCATTCGTTTTGATCAGGGCTGATCATCAAATTCAATATCCCGATCTCCCCTCCATCTATATCCCTCAACTCCTTTAGTATCTAATTTATTCTTGAAATCACACAATCTTTCTGTGAACTAAGACATTGCACCCCATCTTGGGCTTGATCCCATGCTTCAACTGAGCCAAAAACCAGCTTTCTGTCAATGTCTTCAACCCACACAAAAAAATCTGAAAGTGGCCTCTTCTGGGGGGCAAGGGGCCCAATCAGCTGCCTTCTTTAAACATCAGGCCCCTCTTACTCTCTGCTCTCCCTACTCCAAAAGGTCTGGCCCCACAGGACCTTCTTCAGCCCCCATCCCAGGCCTCTCTATCATTACACCCACTCCTCCTCTGCTCAATTCCCCACACCCCAGGCCTCACCTTCCCAACCTATTCTCCGACCCCTAATCGCTTCCATAATGACTCCATTAGGTCACAGAAGGATCAAGGTCTTCAAGGTCTTTTTTTCATCATGATGTGCAGATTAAAAATATTCCGTCAGACAGAATTCGTTTAATTTCATGAGGGAACATTTTATGAAGTTTCCACCCAGTTCCCAGAGGTGAATCAAATACAATTTCAAAATAACTATCCAAGTTTATATATTATGAATTATATATTTATGTTTATGTCCTCAAGTCTAGTGCTCTTTGCTGTTTCCTTATCCTGAAGTCTTGCATTCTCCGTTTTTCTGTTCGACCTCAATCACGTGTCCATTTTCGGGTCCTGAAGTCTCACTTCCTGCTGTCTTTTGGTTCTGTTGTCCTTCATTCTGTCGTTTTTTTTTGGTTTGGAGTCCTCAAACTTCTTGCTGTTTCCTGCCCTGAAATCTTGTACACTCTGCTGATTTCTGGTCCTAAAGTCTTGAACTCTGTTTGTTTTGTGTTCTGAAACTTTGCACTCTAGTTTTAAGTTTTGAAGTCTTGCACTCTGCTGTTTTCTGGCCCTGAAATCTCAAACTGTTGTTTTCTGTAGTGTATTTCCTAATGTATGCTGTACACTTGTGCTGTACAGTCTGCTGATTTTTGGTCCTAAAGGCTTATAGTCTCTGCTGTGTCCTGTCCCAAATCATACATATACCACCAGTGGTGATTTTCACAGCAACTTCATTGCAGTGTTAATGTAAGCCGACTTATGACCAGTAAATAAACTTTACTTTTTGGTGGGCAATCTGCCACTTGGGGGCCAAATGTAGCTATCTGGATTCCAAGGGATAGCCCATGAGACATTTTGTAGGCCACTAGTCATATGTGGGGTTGCCACATTCCACTGATTTCTGTCTGCATATTATTTTCTGATTGCTATGAATGAAGGTAAGCATTTATAGCAGGGCAAATGAAATGAGGTGCATGCTGATTACATATGACATTGACAATGGGAGCCATGTGCTCCCTCTGCATCCAAAGTGTAAATGTTTATTTTGTTTTTTTATTGTTGGATAATTCCATTAATATATAAATGGTGTAACATTTTCTGTAATTCATTATGAATACTTTGTGTGCATTAAATGTATTTAATCTTATTCATGGGGGTCATGGTTAGTGAACAATTGCTGATTGCCATCTTGTGGCTCATTCTACTGAAATGGAGGGCCACTCATGTGGCCCACTCACTAGCCTAGGTTGTTCATCACTGCTCTCCATTGTCTCCTACTCCAAAGACTCTTACTGTTTGCTGTCGCTTGCCGCAAAATCTCGCAAACTTCAATGTCCCTAAAGTCTCACAACTCTGCTGTTTCCTGCCAAAAAGTCTCACACTTTAGTGTTTTCCACTCTGAAGTATCGCAATCTCTGTTGTTTCCAGCTCCAAAGTTTCTAAATCTCTAGGTTGTTGCCAGAAAGTCTTGCACTCTCTGCTGTTTTCTGCACCAGAGCCTTGTACTCACTGTTGTTTCTGGCCTGGATTCCTTGCATTCTCTGTCCTGAAGTTTTGCAACTTTCTGCTGTTTTCTCGTTCTGTAGTCTGTCACTCTCCACTGTTTTATAGTCCTAAGTCTCATACCCTCTGCTGTTTTTCTGCCCTAAAGCCTCTCACTCACTGCTGCTTCTTAGTCCTAAAGTCTTGCAGTATACTATTTTCTGACACTAAAATCCTGCACTCTTCGCTGTGTCAAAGAACAAAGAAAATTATAGCACAGCATCAGGCCCTTCAGCCCTCCAAGCCTGCATTGACAATGCTGCCCATCTGAACTAAACCCCTAACCCTTCCAGGGATCATATCCCTCTATTCCCATCCCATTCATGGATCATGATGGGTGTCAAGACACCCCTTAAAAGTCAGTATTGTATCTGCTTCCACTATCTCTCCCAGCAACAAGTTCCAGGCACCTACCATTCTCTGCGTAAAAATCTTGCCTCTTCCATCTCCTTTAAAACTTGTCCCTCACACCTTAAACCTATGCACTGTAGGAATTGACTCTTCCATCCAGGGAAAAAGGTTCTGACTATCCACTCTGTCCATATCCTTCATAATCTTGTAGACTTCAATCAGATTGTCCCTCAACCTCTGAAGTTTTAGTGTGAATAAACCAAATTTTTCCAACTTCTCATATCTAACGCCCTCCATACCAGTAATATCCTGGTAAATTTTTTCTGTTACCTTACCAAAGTTTCCATATCCTTCTGGTAGTGTGGCGACCAAAATTGAACATTATATTCCTAACTAATGTTCTATAAAGCTGCAACAAGCTGCTAAAGCTAGCCAATTTTTAAGTTCAATGCCCCAGCATGCCATATGCCTTCTTGACAACCTTCTCCACCTGCGTTGCTACTTTCAGTGACCGTGTATCTATACATCCAGATCCCTCTGCCTATCAATATTCCTAAGGATTCTGCCATTTACTGTATATTTCCCATCTCTATTACCTCACATTTGTCTGGATTAAACTCCATCTGCCATCTCTCTGCCCAAGTCTCCATCCGATCCATATCCTCTGATGGTCCTCATTGCTATCTGCAATTCCACCAACTTCTGTGTCATCCACAAGCTTACTGATCAAACTAGTTACATTTTCTTCCAAATCATTTATATATTCTAAACAGTAAAGGTCCCAGCACTGATCCCTGAGGAACATCATTGGTTACAGTCTCCATTCAGAAACACACCCTTCCACTGCTACATTCTGTCTTTTATGACTGAGCCAATTCTGTATCCACCTTGCCACCTCACCTTTGATTCCATGCGACTTCACCCTCTGTATCAGTCTTCCATGAGGGACCTTGTCAAAGGCCATGTAGACAACTTCCACTGCCCTACTCTCATCAATAATCTTTATCACTTCCTCAAAAAACTCGATTAAGTTAGAGAGACATAACTCCTTCATAAAACGAAATTGCTCTCACTAATGCATCCACATATTTCCAAGTGTCTCAAAGAATCCTCTCCAATAATTTCCCTACCACTGACGTAAAGCTCACCGGTCTGTAATTACATGGATTATCCTTGCTATTTTTCTTTCCTCCTGCAAAGTCTTGTGCTTTTTTGGTCATAAGGTCTTGCATTTCCTACTTTTTTCTGGTTCGGTGGCCTTGAACTTTCTGCTATTCTCTGGTCCAGAACTCTCACATTCTCTGCCATATTTTGGACTTGATGTATTGCACTCCTCTTTTCTGGTCCTGAAGTCTTGCACAGTCTGTTGTTTTCAGTCCTCAATGTCTCTCACTCTCTGCTATTCTCTGATCCTGAAATCTTCCATACTGCTGTTTTTTGATCCTAAAGTTTTTCACTCTGCTGTTTTCTGGTCCAAAAGTCTGATACTGTTTCCTGATTACTGGTCTTTAAATCTTGCACTCTTTGCTGTTTCTTGTGTAGAATCCTCGCACTCAGTGATGTTTTCTGGTTCTAAAGTCATTCACACTCTACTGTCTCATGCCACATAGTTTTGCTCTTTCCTTTGTCTCTTGCCCTGAAGTCTCACGCTAAGTGCTATTTCCGTCTCTGAAATTTCTAGTCTCCACTGTTCACAACCACAAAATATCTTACTTATTGCTGTCTCTTGTCCTGAAGTTTTGCACTCATCACTGTTTCCTACCCTGAAATCTCCCTCCACTATTATTTCCCGGAGGTCTTGAATTCTCTGCTGTGTCCATGACCAAAATTTCTGCTATTTCCTGTCCCCAAGTCTCACACATACAGCTGTTTCCTACCCCAAGATCCCTCACACAATGCCACAGATCCTCACACACTGTATCTTGCCCCCAAGTATTGCACTCTCCACTGTTTCCTGTTCACAGATTCCTTGCTGTTTTCTGGCTCCAAAATCTCACAACGTCTACTATTTTCGAGTCCTGAAGTCTCACACTTTCTGTTGTTCTCTGGTCCAGAACTATTGCATTCTCTACTGTTTTCTAGTTTTGAAGGCTCACACACTCTTGCTGTATCTGGCACTGAAAATTTACACTTTCTATTGATTTCTGGTCCTGAATTACACAACTTTCTGCTGATTTCTCATTGTGAAATCTCAAACTCTGTTGTTTGTGGGTTCTAATGTCTTTCACTCCTTCCCGATTTTTAGTTCTGATATCTCCCACACTGTGCTCATTTCTGGTCCTGATGTCTCACAGCATCCTGCTCATATAATGTGCTGAAACCTCGTACTTTCTGGTCATAAATTCATGCACTCTCTCTGTCCTTTGGCCCCAATGCCTCTCACTCTTCACATTTCTCTAATCCTTAAGTAATTCACACCACTGTTTTATGGTCCTAAATTCTGACACTCTCTCCTGATTTCTAGTCTTGATGTCTCAGAACTTTCAGCTGGTTTTTGGTCCTGAAATGTCTCAATTTCTGCTATTCCTTGGTCCACAGTTCTTGCACTCTTGGCTGTTTTCTGATCCTAAAGTCTTGTATTCTCTTCTGTTTTCTAGTTCTGAAGTCTTGGAGTCTCTGCTGTTCTCTGTTCAGCACTATCATACTCCCTGCTGTTTGCTGCCACAAAACTTTTGATTTTCAAAGGCTGCCACGCCGTGCATTTTCCTGCCCCTAAGTCTCAATCTCCACTCTTTTCTGCCCAAATGTCTCTCAGATTCTGCTATTTCCTGTCACAAAATCTTGCACTCTCCAGTGACTCCTACCCTGAAGTCTCACACTCACTGCTGTTTCCTGTCCTACAATCTCTCACTCTTGGCTAGTTCTGTCTCGCAAGTCCTGCACTCTCCAATGTCTCCTGCACAGTATCCCTCACATCCAGCTGTCTCAGCCATAGAGTCAGTCTGTTGGCTGTCCCCTGCCCCAAAGTAGTGCACATCCCACTGTTTTTTGGTGTTAAAGCTGTATACTCACTGCTGTTTTCTCATCCTGAAGTCTCACACTCTCTTCTGTTTCCTGGTCAAAAAGTCACACATCTTATCTCTCTTATCTCTCTATCTGATCCTGTTGTCTTTCACTCTGTTGTTTACTGATCCTATAGTCTCGGACTCTCTTCTGATTGCTAGTTGTGATGTCTCATATCCTCAGCTGTTTTCTCATCCTGAAGCTTCTCAATTCTGCTTTTTTTTTATTTTGATGCACTCTGCTGTTTTCTGGTCTGAACATCTTTCATCCTGCCATTTTCTGGTTCAGTATCCCTGCCTCTCTGTTGTTTCTGAGTCCTAATATCTCGCACGCTCTCCTAATTACTGGTTCTGAAGTCACACATTCTCTGCTGATCACTGGTCCTGATATCTCAACTCCCTGCTCATTTCTTCTGAAATCTTACACTAAATGCTGTATTCTAGTCCTGAAGTCTCACAGTCTGCCATTTACTGGTCTGGAGTCTCTCCACAGATTCCTGATCCAAAATCTCTCATGCTCCACTGTCTTCAACCACAAAATATCTCATTCAACTGTGGTCTTCCCCAAAGTCTCTCACGCTCGGTTTTCTCCTGCTAGAGTCTCACTCTCTCAAATGTCTCCTGCCCCAAAGTATTGCACTCCATATTGTTTTCTAGTCATAAAGCCTCATTCATACTCACTGCTGTTTTCTTGTCCTAAAATTTTATACTTTCTTCTGTCTCCCAGTAATAAATTCACACAATCTCTGCTGTTATTTGGCTCCAATGTCTCTATTTCTCTGCTGTTCTCTGATCCTGATGTCTTTCACTCTCTGCTGTTTTTTGGTCGTAAAGTTTGGCACTTTCTCCTGATTTCTAGTCCTGATTTCTGACAACTCATTTGAGGTCCTGAAGTATCACACTTTAATTTTTCTTAGTCCAGAATTTTCACACTCTTGCTATTTTCTGATCCTAAAGTCTCTACACTGTAGCCTGCCCCGTAGTCTCTCACATTCCATTGTCTCCTGTCCCATTGTCCCATTTCCTGTCCCAGGAAACAGCTACTGTTTCCTGCCTATAAATCTTTCAGTCTCCACTGTTTCCTTCCCAGAAGTCTCAAATCTCTGCCGTTTCCTATAACAATGTACTTCATCATCCTTTGCCCAGCGTCTCTCACTTACTGTTGTTTCCTGCTATGACATCCTTCACTCTCCAGTGTTTCCTTCCTCAAAGATGCAAATTCCCATTTCTTCCTGCACTGGACTCTTGATGTCTCTGTCGTTTTCTGGTCCTCAAGTCTCACAGTCTCTGTTCTTTCCTGCCACAAAATCTCTCATTCTTAAGTGTTTCCTATTCCAGAGTCTCTCACTCTGGTTTTTTCCTAGCCCTAAGTCTCTCAATTTCTGCTATTTCCTGCCACATTGGCTCATTCTCTCCACTGTTTCTGATCCTAAAGTCATGCACTCTCCCATGTCTCCAGCCCTAACATCCCTCATGCTCCGCCATCTCCAGCCATCACTTCTCATTGTCTCAGCTATCACCTGCCCTAAAATATTGCACACTCTGCTGTTTTCTGTTCATAAAGCCTCGTACCCTTTGCTCGGAGCTGGCCCTGAAGTCTTGCACTCTCCTATTTTCTGGTCCTAAAATCTCTCTGCTGTCTCCTGCCCCAAACCTTTCACTCCTCTGTCTTCCATCCCAAAATCTCATTCACTCAGCTATGGTCTCCCCAAAATCTCTCACACTCTTATCTCCTGGCATACAATCTTACTCTGTCCGACATCTCCTTCCCTGATGTCTCACCCAGCCGATGTTTCCTTCCCATAAATTTCTTACTCTCTATTGTCTCCTTCCCAGAGGTCTCAAATTCTCTGCAGTTTCCTGCCAGAAAGCCTCACGCTCAGCTTCTTACGACCCTAAATTCCTCAATTTCCACAGTTTCCTGCCAAAATGTTTTTTTTATATGCTTTGTTGTCTCCTGTACCAAAGTCTCTCACTCACCATTGTTTCCTGCCATGAAATCCCTTCCCCTCCACACTTACCTTTCTTGAAATCAAGAACTCTTTGCTTCTTCCTGCACTGGATTCTGGGACTCTGCTGTTTTTTTGGTCCTGAGGTTTTGCACTTTCTGCTTCTTCCTGGATCTCAATCTCCACCCTTTCCGACACTGAAGTCTCTCAGCTTCTGCTATTTCCTGCCACAGTGTCTCGCACTCTTCGCTATTTCTGACCCTCAAGTTCCAGCACTCTCCAATGCCTCCAATCCCAATGTCCCTCACACTCCACAGAGTCTTGTTCTCTCAGCTACCTGCTGCCCCAAATTATTGCACGCCCTGTTGTTTTCTGGTCGTAAAGCCTCATATTCATCGCTGATTTTTGGTTCTGAAGTCTCGCACTCTCTGTTCTTTTCTGGCCCCCATAGTCTTGAACTATGTACTGTTTTCTAATCCTGATGTTTTGCCTTCTGCTATTTTCTGGTCCTAAAATCTGGCATTCTCTTCTGATGTCTCACATTCTTGGCTGGTTTCTCAACTTGAAATCTCTCAATCTCTGCAGTTTGCCAATCCTAAAGGCTTGTACTCTGCTGTTGTCTGGTCTTAAAGTCTCACATCCTTCCTGATGACCAGATCTGAAGTCATGACGCATTCTCTGCTGATTTTCTGTCCTGAGATCTCAAATTGAATGCTATTTCGTCATGAAATCTTGCACCTAATGCTGTTCACTGGCCCTGAAGTTGCTCTACTATCTCCTGATGTAAAAATCTCTTACTCCGCTGACACCTACAAAATCTCACTCCATTGTCTCCTAGTACAGAGTAGCACTCTCTCCAATGTCTCCTGCCCTGAAAAATCACACAGCCGTGTTTTTCGTCCATAAATGACTCATTCTCTGCTGTTTGACCCTAAATTCTGGCACACTCTCCCAATTTCCATTCCTTATGTCTCACAACGTTCTGCTGATTTTGGTTCCCAGAAATCTCCCAGCTTTCTATTGATACTGGTCCTGAAGTCTTGCATTCTGCTGTTTTCTAATAGTCTCTCGCTGTCCACAGTTCTTTGATCCTGATGTCTGACATGCGTCTGTTTTCTGATTCTAATGTCTATCACTTTGCTTTTCTCCAGTCCGAAGACCTGGCACTCTATGAAGTCACACATTCTCTGCTGATTTCTGGTCAAAACTCTCGCATTCTCCTCCATTTGCAGGATCTGAAGTCTCTCCCCTGTCTCCTTCAATGAAATCTCTCACGATCCATTCTCTTTTACCCCAAAATCTCACAGATTCTGCTATAGCTTGCCCTAAAGTCGCACACTCTGCTGTTTCCTGCCACAGAGTCTTGCTGTCTCTGATGTCTCCTACCTCAAATGCTCACTCAGCCGATATTTACTGCCTGTAAATAAATCACTCTCCACTGTTTCCTTCCCAGAAATTTCAAACTCTTCACTGTTTCCCGCCACAGTGCTCGGGCTCAGCTGTTTATGATCCTAAGGCTGGAATTTTGCTGGTGCACCCACCCCAATTCGGAGGATGAGCAAGACTCGGAGAACAGCATTCTCCGTTGGCCTCAGGTGAGATTGTACGAACCTCAGGCAGACATGCTGGTAAAATTCCACCCTAAATTTCTCAATCTGCACATTATCTTCCAAAATGTCTTCCACTGTCCATTGTCTCCTGCACTGAGGTCCCTCACTCACAATGTTCCTTTACAAAACTGCTCATGCTTCACAGTTTTCTTCCCAGAAGCTGCAAATTCTTCCATTTTCTACACTGAAATTTTGAACTCTGCTTTTCTTCTGGTCTGCAAGTATTTTGTCTGTTCACTGGACCAAATCGCTCACACTGTCTGCTGATTGCTTGTCTTGAGATCCTGCATGCTCTTGATTTCTAGTTCTGATATCTCACCATGTTCTGCTGATTTCTGATCCCTAAAGTCTCACAACATTCTCCTGATACCTGGTCCTGAAGTCTCGCACTAAATGTTTTTGAAGTCTTTCCCTCTGCTGTTTGCTGGCTCTAAATCCTAGCACTTTCTCTTGATTTCTAGTCCTGTCTTCTCACATCTTTCTGCTGATATCTGGTCCTGAAATGTCACTCTCTCTTCTGTTTCCTGGCTGTAAAGTCTCAAACTCTCTGTTGTTCCCTCCACTGTTTCATCTCCGGATATCCCAAACTCTTTGCTGTTTCCTGCCACAAAGTCTCACACTCAGCTTTTTACGACGCTAAATCTGTCAACTTTTTAGGACACTAAATCTGTCAATCTCCACATTCTCCTGCACTGAAGTCTGTCAATCACTGCGGTTTCCTTCCTCAAAGTCATATGCTGTCCATTATTTCCTGCACTGAAGATTTCATTCACCACTGTTTCCTTCCTGGAAGTGTCAAACTCTCACCTGTTTCCTGCTGTTTTCTGAAGCGCATGTCTTGCACTTTCGGCTGTTTGCTGGACTAGATCGTTTGCACTCTTTGCCGATTTCTGGTGCCTGAAGTCTTGCACTCACCGTGGTTATAAGATCTTGCACTCCTGCTGCACCCTGGTCCAGAATTCTCAAACTCTCTATTGCTTCTTGGTCCTGAGGTCTCATAACCTTCTGCTTATTTCTGATCTTGAAGTCCCTCAATCTCTGCACGTTGCAGATCCAAATGTCTTGAATACTCTGATGTTTTTCAGCATTTGAGAAAGGATATATTGGCCTTGAAGGGAGTACAGAGAACGTTCACAAGACTGATACCAGAGATGAAGGGGTTAGCTTATGAAAAGAGATTGAACAGACTGGGTCTATACTCATTAGGGTTTAGAAGGCTAGGAGAAATCTTATAGAGACGTACAAGATAATGAAGGGGCTAGATAGGATAGAGGTAGAGAGATTCTTCCCGCTTAGAAAGGATAGGAGAACTAGAGGGCACAGCCTCAAAATAAGGGGGAGGGGAGGCAGTTAGAACGGAATTGAGGAGGAACTTCTTCACCCAAAGGGTGGTGAATCTCTGGAATTCTCTGCTCAATGAAGTGGTGGAGGCTACCTTGTTGAATATATTTAAGTCTGATATATTTAGATTTCTGATAGACAAGGGAATTAAGGATTATGGGGAGAAAGCTGGGAAGTGAAACTGATCCACTTCAGATCAGCCATGATCTTATTGAATGGTGGGGCAGGCTCGAAGGGCTAGATGGCCTATTCCTCCTCCTATTTCTTATGTTTTCAGGCTCAAAACACTTGCAGTTTACCATTTTTTGATCATGAAGTCTTGCATCCTGCACTTTTCTGGTCCAAATGTCATTCTTTCTGCTATGTTCTGGTCTTTAGATCTGGAACTCTCTCCTGATTTCTGTTTTTGAAGTCGAACAATGTTGTGATGATTTCTGATCCCCAAGGTCTTGTACTTCCTCCTTATTTCTCTCCTGCAGTCTTGCACTCTATTCCTGATGTCTCACAACATTTTTGCTGATTCCTGATGTCTCCCAACTTTCTGCTGATACCTACTCCTGATATTTCGTACTTTCTGCTATTTTCCAATGTCTCTCACTGTCCATTGTTATCTGATCCTGATGTCTTGCTCTTTGCTTGTGGCTTGTAGCATTTTTAACCCTACTGTTTTCTGCTCCAAAAATCTGGCAATGTCTCTTGACTTCTAGTCCTAATGTCTCATGACTTATTGCTGATTTCTTGTCCCTGAAGTCTCATACTCTGTGGTTCCTAGTCATAAAGTCCTCCATTTCCCATTGTTTCTTGGTCCAGAATTCTCAAATTCTCTGCTGTTTTCTAGTCCTGAGACCTCACAACTTCTTGCTTAATTCTGACCTTGAACTCCCTTAATCTCTGGTGTTTTTTTGGGCTTTGAAGTCTTGAGCACTCCAGTGTTTTCTGGTGTGGAACTCTTGCATTCTCCGCCATTTTCTGACTGTGAAGTCTTGAATCCTGCTGTTGTCTGGTCCAGACTGTCTTTCATTCAGCTGTGTTCTGATCCTTAGGGCTGGCACTCTTTCCTGATTTCTGGTCCTGATGTCTCACAACATTCTCCTGCTTTCTGGTTCCTGAGGTCTTGCGCTTCCTTCTGATTTCTCATCCTGATGTTTCGCACTCTTTGCTGCTTTCTGGTTCTGAGGACTCAATTTCTGTTCCTGTCAGTCCTTGAAGTTCCTCAAGCTTTGCTGTTTCCTGATCCAGAAGTCTAGAATTTTTGTACTCTTCCATTTTCTGATCACAGTGTCTTGCACCCTGCTCTTTTCTGGTCCAATGTCTTTCATTCTACTGTGTCGTAAGATCTTGCACTTCCTATTGATTCTGCTGTGTCATAAGATCTTGCACTCTATTGATTTCTCATCCTGTGATCTTGCGCTCACTCTTGATTTCTAGTTCTGAAGTCTATGTTCTGTTCACTTCTGATCCCTGAAGTCTTAACTTTCTTCTGATACCTAATCCTAAAGTGTCTCACTTTCTGCTATTTTCTGGTCATAAAGTCAGACACTTTCTCGTTCCTGTCCCCAATGACTCGCACTATCCACTGTTCTCGAATCCTGATGTCATTCACTTTGCTGGTTTCTGGGCCAACAGTTTTGCAGTCTTTCCTGATCTCCAGTTCTGATGTTTCACAAGTTTCTGCTATTCCCAAGTTCAGTATTCTCACATACTTTGTTGCTTTCTGGTTCTGAGCACTTATAACTTTCTGTTCCTGTCAGATTTTGAAGTCCCTCAAACTCTGCTGTTTTCTCATCCACAAAAACTGTTTTGTTTTCCTAGCCCAGAATTCTCATACTATTATCTGTTTTCAGGTCCTGAAGTATCACAGTCTCTGCTGTTTTCTGGTCCTGAAGCCATTCACTCTGTTGTTTTTTGGTCCAAAGGTTTAGAATCCTCTCCTGACTTCCACTCCTTATGTCTCACAATGTTCTGCTGATTTCTGGTCCCAGAAGTCTCCCAACTTTCTGCTGATACCTGGTCCTGAAATCACTCACTTTCTTTCATTTCCTGGTCATAAAATCAGGCACTCTTCTATTTTCTGGCCTCAGTGTCTCTCACTGACCACTGTTCTCTGCTCCTGAAGTCTTTCACCCTGCTGTTTACTGGTCCTTAAGTCTGCCACTCTTTCGATTTCTAATGCTGTTTTCTCACACCTTTTTGCTGATTCCCAGTCACCAGCTAAACTCCCACACTCTTTTCTGTTTCTGCTCATAAATTCTCACACTTTCTGCTGTTCACTCATTCAGAATTCTTGCACTCTCTGCTGTTTCCAGGTCCTAAATCTCGCAACTTTCTACTAATTTCTGATCCTGAAGTATCACACTCTGTTGATTTCTGATCTTGAATGTCACAACTTTCTGCTGATTTCTGGTCCTGAAATCTCATACTGTCCATTGCTTTCAGGACATGACATCTCGCCATTATCTCGCTCAATTGTCTTGTATGCCTAAAAACGATACTCTCCATAATGGCCTGCACTTCAAACTCTGTTGTCTCCTGCCACAGAGTCTCGCCCCTCTGATGTCTCCTGTAACAAAATCCCAGAAATCTCTGCTCTTTCTTGCCATAAAATCACACACTCAGCTTTTAATGACCCTAAATCTCTCAATCTGCACTTTTTCCTGCCTAAAAGTCTTACACTCTCCATTATGTCTTGCACCAAAGTCTTCCACTCTCTGCTGATTTGTGCCACAAAATCTCTCACTCTCCGTTTTTTCCTTCCGGAAGTGCCAAACTCTCACCTGTTTTCTGCATCAAAATCTTGAACTCTGCTGTTTTCTGGCCTACAAGTCTTGCACTTTCAGCTGTTCTCTGGGGCAGAACTCTCGCATTCTCTGCTGAATTCTTGTTCTGATGTCTTGCACTTATTTTTGATTTCTTGTTCTGATGTTGCATCATGCTCTGTTCATTTCTGGTCCTTAAAGTCTCACAACTCTGTGCTCTTTCTTGGTCCTGAAGTCTCTCAATCTCTCCTGTCTGCTGGTCCCAAGGTTTGGGATGCTCTCCGATTTCCAGTCCTGAAGTCTCCCACCTTTTCTTTGATATCTGGTCCTGAACTCTCACAATTTCTGCTGTTGTCTAATCATAATGTCTCTCATTGTCCACTGTTCTCTGATCCTGATGTCTTCATGCTGCTTTTTCTGGTCCTAAAGTAGTTTGCTCCGCAATTTTCTGGTCCTAAAGCCTGCAACTCTCTTTTGATTTCTAGTCTCATTTTCTCACAACTTTATGCTGATTTCTGGTCACTGAAGTGATGCATTCTCTTCTGTTTCCTGGTCATCAATACTTGTATTTTCTGCTGTTTTCTGGTCTGAATTGTCACAACTTTCTGCTGTTCTCTGATCCTGAAGTAATGCATTCTGCTGTTTTCTGGTCCTGCAGTCTCTCCTTCATTGCTGTTTTCTAGTCCTAAAATCTCCCCAGATTTCTTCCTCTGAAGTCATACATTCCTTGCTGATTTTTGGTTTTGACATCTCAAAACTTTCTGCAGACTTCTGATCCTGAAATCTCAGACTGTTTACCATTTTCAGAAATTGAAGTCTCTCCACTGTCTCCTGCTTTAAAATCTCTCAGACTGCAATGTCTCCTACCTCAAAATCTCACATTCTCTGCTGTAGCCTGCCCCAAAGTCTCACACTAAGTTGCCTCCTGCCACAGAGTCTCGCTTTCTCTGGTGTGTTCTGCATCAAAGTCTCCCAATCACTACAGTTTTTTTCCTGGAAGTTTCTGTAGTGTCCTGGTCATAAGATCTTGTACTCCCTGCTGCCCCCGGTCCAGAATTCTTGAACTTGGCTGCTTTCTGATCCTGAGCTGTCACAACTTTCTGCTTATTTCTGATTTTGAACTCCCTCAATCTCTGCTGTTTGCTCGTCCAAACGTCATCAACACCCTGGTGTTTTCTGTTCCGAAACTCTTGCACTCTTCCATTTTCTCATTGTGAAAACTTGCACTCTGCTGTTTTCTGGTCCATATGTCTTTCTTTCTCTTGTGTTCTGGTCTTGAACTCTGGAACTCTTTTCTGATTTATCAACATGTAGTTTAACAATTTTCTGATGATTTCTGATCCCTGAAGTCTTGCACTCTTTACTGATGTCTGGTCCTGCAATCTTGCACTGTCCCATGATTTCTAGTTCTGAGTTTCACCATGTTCTCTTGATTTCTGATCCCTAAAGTCTCACACCTTTCTGCTGAAAACTTCTCCTGAAGTCATTCAGTCTGCTGTTTTCTGGTCAAAGAGTCTGGCATCCTCTCCTGATTTCCATCCTAATGTCTCACAAGTTTCTACTGATATCTGCTCCTAAAGTCTCGAACTATATGCAGTTTACATGGTGTACATGGAGTTCAGCAAGGCATTTGATAAGGTCCCCCATGCAAGACTTCTTCAGAAGGTGAGAGGGCATTGGATCCAAGGGGCTTTGGCCTTGTGGATCCAGAACTGGCTTGCCGGCAGAAGGCAGAGAGTGGCTGTGGATGGGTCTTTTTCTGCTTGGAGGTCGGTCACCAGTGGAGTGCCCCAGGGATCTGTTCTGGGACCCTTGCTGTTTGTCATTTTCATAAATAACCTGGATGAGGAAGTGGAGGGATGGGTTAGCAAGCTCGCCGACGATACAAAGGTCGGTGGTGTTGTGGATGGTCTGGAGGGCTGTCAAAAGTTGCAGCGGGACATAGACAGGATGCAAGACTGGGCGGAGAAGTGGCAGATGGACTTCAATGCGGATAAGTGTAGTAGTCCATTTTGGCAGGAATAATGGGATGAAGGAGTACAATATCAAGGGTAGGAGTCTTAGCTGTGTCGAAGAGCAGAAGGATCTTGGGGTCCAGGTCCATAGGACTCTTAAATCGGCCTCGCAGGTGGAGGATGTGGTCAAGAAGGCATATGGTGTACTGGCCGTCATTAATCGAGGGATTGAGTTTAGGAGTCGGGAAGTAATGATGCAGCTTTATAAGACCCTTGTCAGACCCCACTCGGAATACTGTGCACAGTTCTGGTCGCCTCACTATAGAAAAGATGTGAAAGCTATTGAAAGAGTGCAGAGGAGATTTACAAGGATGTTGCCTGGATTGGGAGGCATGCCTTATGAAGATACGTTGAGGGAGCTGGGACTCTTCTCCCTGGAGAGACGAAGGTTGAGAGGCGACCTGATAGACATTTATAAAATGTTGAGAGGAATAGATAGGGTGGATTCTCAGAGGCTATTTCCCCGGGCTGAAATGGTCGCTACGAGAAGACACAGATTTAAGGAGCAGGGAAACAAATACAGAGGAGATATTAGGGGTAAGTTTTTCACTCAGATGGTGGTGAGTGAATGGAATCGGCTGCCGTCGGTAGTGGTAGAGGCGAACTCGCTGGGGTCTTTTACAAGACTTCTGGATGAGTATATGGGAACTAATGGGATAGGGGGTTATAGATAGGTCTATGGCTTGGTAGGTATAGATGTGATCGGCACAACTCGTGGGCCGAAGGGCCTGTTTGTGCTATAGTGTTCTATGTTCTATGTTTACAGGTCCTGAAGTCTTGGTACATACTCTTTATGTTCAGTGGTCCAGAGATCTCACAACTTTCTGCTCTTTTCTGATTGTGAAGTCTCTCAATCTCAGCTGTTTTCCAGAGCTGAAATCCTTCACTCCGCTGTTTTCTGATCCAAACATCTGGCGTCCTCTTATGATTTCCTAATCCGATGTCTCACACACTTTCCACTGATACCTAGCCCTGACATCTAGTACTAGATACTCTTTACTGATCCTAAAGTCATTCACTCTGCTGTTTTCTGGTCCAAAGGTCTGGCATTCTGATGTTCTGCTGATCTCTGCTCCCAGAAGTCTTCCAACTTTCTGCTAATGCCTGGAACTGATGTCTCACAATTTCTGCTGTTTTCAAGTGATAAAGTCAGGCACTCCGCCTATCTTGTACTTCGCTGTTTTCAGGTCCTAAAGTATTTCAGTCTGCTATTTTCTGTTCCTAAAGTCTGTCACACTCTCTTGATTTCTACTCCTGTTTTTTCACATCTTTATGATTTCAGACACAGAAGCCTCTCCTTCTCTGATCTTTTCTGGTCCTAAAAGCTTGCACTCTGTTTTGATTTGTTCCTTTGAGATCACGTATTCTCTGCTGATTTCTGTCTCTGACATCTCACAACTTTCTGCTGAGTTCTGGTCCTGAAATCTCACACTCTCCAACATTTTCAGAACCTGCAGTCTCTCCACTGTCTCCTGCCCTAAAATCTCTGACATTCCATTGTCTTCTACCACAAAATCTCACATAGTCCACTATGGCCTGCCCCAAGGTCTCACACTGAGTTGTCTCCTCCCACAGTCTTCTTCTCTCTGATGTTTCCTACACGAAAGTCTCTCAATCACTGCTGTTTCCTTTCCAGAATCTCGAACTCTCCGCTGTTTCCTGCCACAATGTTTCACACTCAGCTTGTTATGACCCTAAATCTCTCAATCTCCACATTTTCCAGCCAGAAAATGTTACACCCTCCATTGTCTCGTGCACCATAGTCTCTTATTTACTGCAGCTTCCTGCCACAAATTCTCTCACTCTCCACATTTTCCTTCCCAGAAGTTTCAAACTCTCTCCTGCTTCCCACACTGAGATTTCAAACTGGTCTGCACTTTTTGCTGTTCTAAAACTTTTGCAATTTCTCTGCTGATTTCTCATCATGATGTCTTGCACTCATTCTTAATTTTTATTTCTGATGTCACATCATTACCTGTTGATTTCTGTAATCTAAGGTCTCACAACTTTCACTTGATACCTGGTCTTGAAGTCTCACACTATCTCTTGATATCTGGTGCTGTAATTTTGAATTTTCTGCTGTTTTGTGGTCTGGAATTCTTGTATTCAATGCTGTTCTCTGTATCTGATGTTCAAACCCATGTTTTCTGGTGCAAAAGTCTGACATCCGCACCTGATTTTTTTTCCTGATGTCACACAATTTCTGCTGATTTCTGGTCCCAGACATCCTCCAACTTTCTGCTGGTACCTGGTCCGGATTTCTTGCTCTTGCTGCTGTTTTCTGGTCTTAGTCTTGCACTCTGCTGCTTTCCAGCACCAATATCTCTCACTGTCTGACATTATCTGATCTTGATGTCTTACACTTTGATGTTTACGGGTTTCACTCTTTCACTTCACTGTTTTATAGTCTAAAGGTTTGGTGTTCCCTTGTGATTTCTAGTCACATTGTCTCACAACTTATTGCTGATATCTGGTGCTTGAAGTCTTGCACTCATTGTGGTGTCCTGGTCATAAGATTTTGCACTTCCTGATGTTCCCGGTCCAGAATTCTCAAACTCTCTGCTGCTTTCTGGCCCCGAGGTCTCTCAGTTTTCAGCTTATTTCTGATCTTGAGGTCCCTCAATCTCTGCTGTTTGCTGGTTCAAATGTTTTGAATACTCCAGTGTGTTCTGGACCGACAGTTGTGCACTGTTCCATTTTCTAATAGTGAATACTTGCATCCTGCTGTTTTCTGGTCCAAATGTCTTTCTTTCTGCTACTTGCTGGTCTTACGTTCTAATCCATGAGATCTTGCACTCTCTATTGATTTCTTGTCCTGCAATCATGCACTCTATTCCTAATGTCTCATAACATAGAACATAGAACATAGAACAATACAGCACAGAACAGGCCCTTCGGCCTTCGATGTTTGCTTGGGGGGGGATTGTCAACTTCGCTCTCGTTCTGATGCTGTGAGGGGGGTTTGTACCTCCTTCCTAGCTAATTCTGCTAATTTCTGATCCCAGAATTCTTCCAACATTTTGCTAATACCCAGTCCTGAAGTCTCACACATTCTGCTGTTTTCTGGCCCAATGTTTCTCACTGCTCACTGTTCTCTGATCTTGATGTCTTGCTCTTTGCTGTTTATAGTTTGTAACATCTTTCACTCCGCCGTTTTCTGGTCCAAAGGTGTGATGCTGTCTCCTGATTTCTAGTCCTGAGATCTCACAACTTATTGCTTATTTCTTGTCCTTTAAGTTTTGCACTTCCAGTGATGTCCTGGTAATAAGGTCCTGCATTCCCCATTGTCTCCTGGTCCAGGATTCCCAAATTCTCTGCTGCTTTCTTGTCTGTGGTCTCATAATTTTCTGCTTACTTCTGACCTCGAATTCCCTCAATCTGTGCTAATTTTTGATCCTGAAGTCTTGAACAATCCAGTATTTTCTGGTGCAAAACTTTTGCCCTCTTCCATTTTTTGATTGTGAAGTCTTGCACCCTGCTGTTTTCTGGTACAAATATCTTTCTTTCTGCTATGTTCTGGTCTTAAAGTCTGGCATTCTCTCCTAATTTCCGGTCCTGATGTCTCACAATGTTCTGATTATTTCTGATCCCTGAAGTCTTCCATTTTTTACTGATTTCTCGTCCTGCAGTCTTGCACTCCCGATTGATTTCTAGCTGTGATGTCTCATTGTGTTCACTTGACTTCTGGTCCTGAAGTTTCACAACTTTTGGCTGATATGTGGTCCTTAGATCTTGAAACTTTCTGCTGCTTTCTGGTCCTGAAGTCTTTCACTCCTGTTGCTTTCTTATCGAAAATTCTGGTATCCTCTCCTGATTTCCAGTTCTGATCTCTCACGACTTCCTGTTGATACCTCGTTGTGGAGTCTCGTACTATATACTGTTTTCTGATCCAAAGGTCTTGCGTTCTCTATGTTTCCTGGTTCTGAATTCTCCACTCTGATTTGTTTTCTGGGTCTGAAGTCTCACGTCTTTCTGCTGATTTCTATTCCTCACAACTTTCTGCCCTTTTCTGATCCTGAAGGCTCTCAGTCTCCGCTATTTTCTGGTCCTAAAGTATGCTATTGTCTTGATTGTGGTCCTGTTTTCAAACATCTTCCTGTCATTTCCGGTCATTGAAATGTTGCATTCTATTGTTTCCTGATTTTAAATACTCGCATTCTCTGCTGTTTTCAGGTCCAAAATATCACAATGTTCTGCTATTTTCTGGTCCTGTTGTCTCTTCTTCTTTGCTGTTTTCTGATCCTAAAATCTCACACTGTCTCCTGATTTCTTTCTGAAGTCATACATTCCCTGCTGATTTCTACTCCTGATATCTTAAAACTTTCTGCTGACTTTTGCTCCTGTAATCTCACACTCTCCACCATTTTCAGAACCTGAAGTCTCTCCACTCTCTCCTGCCCTAAAATCTCTCAGACTCCACTGTCTACTATGCCAAATCTCACATACTGCACTTTGGACTGCCCCAAAGTCTCACACTCAGTTGTGTCCTGCCACAGCATCTTGCTTTTTCCGATGTCTCCTGCACCAAAGTTTTTCAATCACCGTGGTTCCTTCCTAGAAGTTTCCAACGTTTCCCTGTTGCCTGCCACAAAGTTTCACACTCAGCCTTTTATGACCCTAAATCACTCAATCTCCACATTTTCCAGTCAAAAAATATTACACTTTCTAGCATCTCCTGTACCATAGTCTTTCACTTACTGATGTTTCCTGCTACAAATTCTCTCACTCTCCACACTTTCCTTCCCAGAAGCTTCAAATTCTCGTATTTCCTACACTGAGGTCTTGAACTCTGCTTTTTTCTGGTCCACACTTCTCACTATTCTATGGACCAGAATTCTCTCACTGCTGATTTATTATCCTGATGTTTTGCATTCACTCTTGATTTCTATTTCTGATGGCTCACCAGAATCTGTTAACTTCTGTAACCTAAGGTCTCACAACTTTCAGCTGATACCTGGTCCTGAAGCCTCAAACCATCTGCTGATATTTGGTCCCGTAGCTTTGAACTCTCTGCTATTTTCTGGTCTGGAATTCTCACACTCAATGCTGTTTTCTGATTCTGAAGTAATTCAATCAGCTGTTTCTGGTCCAAAGGTCTGGCATCTGCTCCTGATTTCCATTCCTGAAGTCTCACAGGTTCTGCTGATATCTGGTCTTGTATTTCACACTCACTATGGCCATAGTCATGAACTCTGTTGCTTTACAGCACCAATGTCTCTCACTGTCTGATGTTATCTGATCCTGATGTCTTGCACTTTTCAACTTGTAACATCTTTCACTCCACTGTTTTCTAGTCCAAAAGCCTGGTGTTCTCTTCTCATTTCTAGTCCTGATATCTCACAACTTACTGCTGATTTCTGGTGCCTCAAGTCTCGTACTCTGTGCTGTTCTGGTCATAAGATCTTGCACTCCCTGCTGTTCCTTAGTCCAGAATTCTCAAACTCTCTGCTGCCCTTCTGATCCTGGGGTCTTACAACTCTTTGCTTACTTCTGATCTTAAAATTCCTCAATCTTTACTGTTTGCTGGTCTAAACTCTTGAACATTTCAGTGTTTTTTGGTCCAAAACTCTTGCACTCTTCTATTTTCTAATTGTGAATACTTTCAACCTGCTGTTTTCTGGTCCAAATGTCTTTCTTTCTGCTGTGCTCTGGTCTTAAGGTTGGCACTCTCTCTTGATTTCTGATCCTGAAGTTGAACAATGTTCTGATGATTTCTGATCCCTGAAGTCTTGCAGTCTTGACTGATTTCTCATCCTGCAGGTGTGCTGTCTCCATTGATTTCTAGTTCTGTCTCTCAACATGTTCTCTTGATTTGTGATCCCTAAAGTTTCACAACTTTCTGCTCAAAACTGATCCTGAAGTCCTTCACTCTGCTATTTTCTGGTCAAAAAGTCTGACATCCCCTCTTGATTTCCAGATGTCTCACAAGTTTCTACTGATAACTGCTCCTAAAGTCGCAAAACAAAATACTGTTTTCAGGTCCTGAAGTCTTGGTAAACTCTATGTTCCCTTGTCCTGAAGTCTCGCACTCTCTGCTGATTTCTGGTCCTGAGGTCTCACAACGTTCTGCCCTGTTCTGATTACGAGGTCTCTCAATCTCTGCTGCTTTCTGGTGCTGAAATCCTTTAGTCTGCTGTTTTCTGCACCAAACATCTAGCATTCTCTCATGATTTCCAGTCCTGATGTCTGACAATTTTCGCTCTCGTACTTTATAGTATTTTCTGATCTTGAAGATATTCACTTTGAACTGGTCCAAAGTTCTAGCATTCTGTTCTGATTTCTAATCCTGATGCCTCTTGATGTTCTGCTGATTTCTCCTCCAAGAAGTTTCCCATCCTTCTGCTGATGCCTGGTGCTGACGTCTCACAATTTCTGCCGTTTTCTGGTGATAAAGTCAGATACTCTGCTGTTTTCTGGTCCTAAAACCTGCCACACTCTCTTGATTTCAAGTCCTGTTTCCTCACATCTTTCTGATTTTGGACATAGAAGCCTCTACTCCTCTGTTCTTTTTTGGTCCTAAAAATCTTGCACTCTCTCTTGATTCCTGCCTCTGAGGTCACACATTCTTTGCTGACTACTGTCCCTGATATCTCACAACTTTCTGCTAAGTTCTGGTCCTGAAATCTTACCTTCTCCAGCATTTTCAGAACCTGAAGTCTCTCCACTGTTTCCTGCTCTAAAATCTCTCAGACTCCACTGTCCTCTACCCTCAAATCTCACATCCTCTGCTATGGACTGTCCCAAAGTCTTGTGCTCTGTTCTCTCCTGCCAAAATCATGTTCTGTCCAATATCTCCTGCATAAAAGTTTCTCAATCACTATTGATTCCTTTCCAGAAGCATCAAATCCACCACTGTTTCCTGCCACAAAGTCTTGCACTCAGCTTTTTATGATCCTAACTCACTGTATCTCCACATTTTCCAGCCAAAAAGTGTTACACTTTCCATTGTCTTCTGCACCATTGTCTCTCAATTACTACTGTTTCCCGCCACAAATTCTTTCTCTCTTCACATTTTCCTTCCTGGAAGTTTCAAACTCTCTCCTGTTTCCCACACTGATACTATGGACCAAAACTCTTGCACTCTTTGATTTCTCATCCTGATGTCTTGCACTCACTCAATTTCTATTTCTGATGTCTCTCCATTATCTGTTCATTTCCGTAACCTAAGATCTCACAACTTTCAGCTGATACCAGTCCTAAAGTCCAGCATTATCTGCTGATTTCTAGTTCTGTAGCTTTGAACTCTTTGCTGTTTTCTGGTCTGGAACTCTCGCACTCAAAGCTGTTTTCTGATTCTGAAATTGTTCAATCCAGTGTTTTCTGGTCCAAAAGTCTAGCATCCGCTCCTGATTTCTATTTCCTGATATCTCACAATTTCTGCTGATTTTTGGTCCCAGACATTCCCCAACTTTCTGCTGATACCTGGTCTGAATTTCTTGGACTTGTTGCTGTTTTCTGGTCATAATCTTGCACTCTGCTGCTTTCCAGCACCAATGTCTCTCACTGTCTGATATCTGATCCTGGTGTCTTGCACTTTGGTACTAATGGCTTTCACTCCACTGTTTTCTAGTCTGAAGGTTTGGCGTTCTCTCCTGATTTCTAGTCCTAGTGTCTCACAACTTACTGCTGATGTCAGGCACATGAAACCTCATATTCACTGTGGTGTCCTGGTCATAAGATCTTGCACTCCTTTCTGTCCCCTGGTCCAGAATTCCTGAACTCTGTGCTGCTTTCTGGTCCTGAGGTCTCTCAACTTTCTGCTTATTTCTGATCTTGAACTCCATTAATCTCTGCTGTTTTCTGCTCCAAATGTCTTGAACATTCTGGTGTTTCCTGGTATGACAGTCTTGCATGCTTCCATTTTCTGATTGTGAATACTTGCACCTTGCTGTTTTCTGGTCCAAAATGTCTTTTTTTCTGCTATGTTCTGGTCTTTAAAGCTTGGCATTCCCACCTGATTTCTAGTCCTGATGTCTCACAATGTTCTGCAGGTTTCTGGTCTCAGAAGTTTCCCATCTTTCTACTGAAAACTGATCCTCAAATTAAGACTGATGCCTCAAATTTTCTGTTGTTTTCTGGTCATAAAATCACACTATCTTCTGCTTCCTGGCCTCAATGTCTCTCACTGTCCACTCTGATCCCGGTGTCTTTCACCCTATTTTCTGGTCCAAAGGTTTTGCACTCTCTCCTGATTTTTAATTCTGATGTCTTCTTGCTGATCGCTGCTCCAGAAATCACACACACTCTCTGCTTTTTGGTCCTGTGGTCCTTTTTTGCTTATTTCTGATCTTGAAGACTCTCAATTTCTGGTCCTGAAGTCTTGAGCACTCCAGTATTTTCTGGTCTGAAATTCTTGCACTCTTTCATTTTCTGATCATGAAGCCTTGCACCCTGCAATTTTCTCATTCAGATGTCTTTCTGCTATGTTTTGGTCTTAAGGTTTGGCATTCTCTCCTGATTCTGGTCCTGATGTCTCACAATATTCTGCTTATTTCTGATCCCTGAAGTTTCCACTTTCTACTGATTACTCACCCTGCATTTTTACACTCTCGGTTGATTTCTAGTTCTGATGTTGCACGATGTTCTCTTGATTTCTGGTCCTGAAGTCACCTGAACTTTCAACAGAAATGTGGTCCTGAGGTCTTGCTACTTTCTGCTGTTTTCTAGCCCTGAAGTCCTTCAGTCTGCTGTTTTCTGGTCCAAAACTCTGGCATCCACTCATGATTTCCACTCCTAATCTCTCACAACTTTCTGCTGATACCTGGTCCTGAAGTCCTGTACTATAACGTGTTTTCTGGTCCAATGGACTTGCTCTCTCTACTGTTCCCCAGCCCAGAATTCTTTCACTCTTAGTTGTTTCTGATCCTGATGTCTCACAATTCTGCTGATTTCTGGTCCTGATGTCTCTCGATCTCCTGTTTTCTGGTCCTAAAGCTCACACTGTCCTGATTGTTGGTCCTGTTTTCTCACATCCGTCTGCTGATTTCCAGTCACTGAAGTATTCAGTCTATTCTGTTTCCTGGTCATAAATACGCACAGTCTCTGTTGTTTCCTGGTCCAGAATTATTGCACTCTTTGCTGTTCTCTGCTCCTAAACCTCGCAACTTTCTGCTGTTTTATGATCCTGAAGTATTGCACTCTGCTGTTTTCTGGTATTATAGTCTCTCCTTTTATGCTGTTTTCTGGTCTTAAAATCTCTCAGTCTGTCCTGATTTCACCTTGACCTCTGGATTTTTGTAACTTAAAATCTCATAACTTTCAGCTGATACCTTGTCCTGAAGTTTCACACCGTCTGCTGTTTTCTGGTTCGAGACTCTCATGCTCTTTGCTGTTTTCAGGCCCTGAATTGCCTCAGTCTCTGTTGATTTCTGGTCCTGAAGTCTCATATTCTCTGTGGTGTCCTGGTCGTAAGATCTTGCATTCCCTCCTGTTCCCTGGTCCAGAATTCCTGAACTCTCTGCTGTTTTCTGGTCCTGAGGTCTCACAACTTTCTGCTTATTTCTGACCTTGAACTCCATCAATCTCTACTGTTTGCTGCTCCAAACATCTTGAACACTCCAATATTTTCTGGTTCAACAGTCTTGCACACTTCCATTTTCTGATTGTGAATACCTGCTGTTTTCTGATCCAAGTGTCGATCTTTCTGCTGTGTTCTCGTCTTAAGGTCTGGAACCCTGATGTGATTTCTGGTTCTGAAGTCTAACAATCTTCTGATGATTTCCGATCTCTGAGGTCTTGCACACTCGATTGATTTCTCGTCCTGCAATCTTGCACTCTATTCCTGATGTCTCACAATGTTCTGCTGATTTCTGATCCCAGAAGTCTCCCAAGTTTCAGCTAATACCTGATCCTCAAGTCTCACACTTTCTGTTGTTTTCTGGCCCCAATATCAAAAGAATAAAGAAAATTACAGCACAGGAACAGGTTCTTTGCTTCTTCAAGCCTGAACCAATCATGTTGCTCAACTTAACTAAACCCCCCTACCCTTCCAGGGACCAGATCCCTCTATTCCCATTCTATTCATGTACTTGTCAAGACACCCCTTAAAAGTCACTACCATATCTGCTTCCACTACCTCTCCCAGCAATGAATTCCAGGCACCCACCACTCTCTGTGTAAAAAAATCTGTCTCTTACATCTTGTTTAAACTTTGCCCCTCGCACCTTAAACCTATGTCCCCTAATAGTTGGCTCTTTCACCCTGGGAAAAAGCTTCTGACTATCCACTCTGTCCATGCCTCTCATAATCTTGTAGACTTCTATCAGGTTGTCCCCCAATCCCCATTGTTCCTGTGAGAACAAACCAAGTTTCTCCAACTTCTCCTCATAATGTCCTCCATAACCAGGCAACATCTTGGTAAATCTTTTCTGTACCTTCTCCAAAACCTGCACATCCTTCTGGTAGTGTGTCTCTCACAATGTCTCCAAAGAAGAAAAAATGCTGTCTTCTGATTTCTAGCCCCAACAACTTATTGCTCATTTCTTGTCCCCGAAGTCTTGCACTGTTTCTGGCATCCTTGACATAATGTCCTGCAATCCCTGTTGTATCCTGATTCAGAATTCTCAAACTCTCTGCTGTTTTCTGGTCCTCAGGCCTCGCAACTTTCTGCTCTTTTCTGATCCTGAAGTCTCTTAATCGCTGCTGATTTCTGGTTCTAAAGCCTGCAACTGATTTCATTGTTGGTCCTATTTTCTCACATCTTCCTGCTGATTTCCGGTCACTGAAGTGTTGCACTCTATTCTGTTTCCAGGTCATAAATACAATATTTTCATTTGTTCTCTGGACCAGAAGTTACGCACTCTGCTCATCTTTTCTTGTGATATTTTGCAATCACTCAATTTTTATTTCTATTGTTTCACCATGATCTGTGAATTTTTGTACCTAAAGTCTCACAGCTGATACCTTGTTCTGAAATCTTGTGCTGTCTGCTGTTTTCTGGTCCTAAAGCATCTCTATCTCTGTTGATTTCTGGTCCTGTGGCTTCGAGTCTGTTGTTTTCTAGTCCAGAACTCTCATGCTTCCTGCTGTTTTCTGGTCCTGAAGTCATTCAATCTGCTGTTTTCTGGTCCATAATTTTGGTGTTCTCTTCTGATTTTTAATCCTGGTGTCTAACAACTTACTGCTGATTTCTGCTGCCTGAAGTCTTGCACTCTCTGTGGCATTCTGGTCATAAGATCCTGCTCTCCCTGCTGTCCCTGGTCCAGAATTCTCAAGCTCTCTGCTGTTTTTTGGTCCTGAGGTCTCACAACTTCCTACTTACTTCTGATGTTGAACTCCTCCAATCTTTGCAGTTTGCTGGTCCAAATATCTTGAACACTCCAGTGTTTTCTGGCCCAAAACTATTTTCTGATCGTGAATATGTGCACCCTGTTGCCTTTTGGACCTGATGTCTTTCTTTCTACTATGTTTTGGTCCATAGGTCTGGCACTCTCTCCTGATTTCTGCTCCTGAAGTCTAACAATGTTCTGATGATTTCTGACCGCTGAGGTCTTGCACTCTCTACTGATTTCTCATCCTGTAATCTTGCACTCTATTCTTGATATCTCATAATGTTCTGCTGATTTCTGGTCTCAGAAGTCTCCCAACTTTCTGCTGTTTTCTGGTCCCAATGTCTCTCACTGTCCACTGTTATCTGATCCTAATGTCTTGCTCTTGCTCTTTATGGCTTGTAACATCTTACACTCTGCTGCTTTCTGGTGCTGTCTCCTGATTTGTGGTCCTGATGCCTCAGAACTTATTACTGATTTCTTGTCTGTGAAGTCTCACTCTCTCTGTGGTATCCTGGTCATAAAATGCCATATTCCTTGTTGTCCCCTGGAACAACAGAATTCTAAAACTCTCTTCTGGTCCTGAGGTTTCACAACTTTCTACTAATTTCTGATTGTAATGTGCCTCAATCTGCTCTTTTTTGGTCCTGATGTCTTGCACTCTTCCGTTTTTTGATCATGAAGTCTTGCACCCCTGCTGTTTTCTGGTCCAAATGTCTTTCTTTCTGCTATGTTCCAATCATAAGGTCTGGCACTCTCTCCTGATTTCTGGTCCTGATGTCTCACAATGTTCTGATTATTTCTGATCCCTGAAATCTTCCACTCTCTACTGATTTCTCATCCTGCAGTTTTGCACTCTCGATTGATTTCTAGTTCTGATGCCTCACCATGTACTCTTGATTTCTGGTCCTGAAATCTCATATCTTTTGGCTGACATGTTGTTCTTAGTTCTCGCAACTTTCTACTGTCTTCTGGTCTTGAAGTCTTTCACACCACTCTTTTCTGCTCCAAAACTTTGGCATCCTCTCCTGGTTTCCAATCCTGATCTCTCACAACTTTCTGCTGATACCTGGTCCTGAAGTCTCATACTATTATGCTATTTTCTGGTCCAAAGGTCTTGCACTCCCTACTAATCTCTGGCCCTGAATTCTCGCACTCTCAGCTATTTTCTGGTCCTGAAGTCTCACAACTTTATGCTCTTTTCTGATCCTGAAGTATCTCAATCTCTGTTGTTTTCTGAACCTAAAGCCTGCAATGTCCTGATTGTTGGATCTGTTTTCACTCATCTGTCTGCTGATTTCTGGTCACTAAAGTCATGCACTCTATTCTGTTTCCTGGCCATAAGAGCTCACAGTCTCTGCTGTTTCCTGGTCTAGGGTTTTTGCACTCTCTGCTGTTTTCCTATCCTAAATTTCACAACTTTCTGCTGTTTTCTGATCCTGAAGTATTTCACTTTGTTGTTTTCTGGTCCTAAAATCTTGCAGTCTCTTCAGATTCCTGCCTCTGAATTTACGCATTCTCTGCTGATTTCTGGTTCTGATATCTCGCAACACTCTGCTGACATCTGCTTCTGAAATCTCTCAACTCTCCACTGTTTTGACAAAGTCAAGTCTCTCCGCTGTCTCCTGCTCTAAAATCTCTTAGATTCCACTGTCATCTACATCAAAATCTCACACATCCCGTTCTGGCCTATCGCAAAGCCTCTCTCTCTATTGCCTCGTGCCACAGATTTTGCACCAAAAACTCCTGCACCAAAGTCTCTCAATCACAACGGTTTCCTTTCCAGAAGTTTCCAACTCTTTGCAGTTTCCTGCCACAAAGTCTCACACTCAGCTTTTTATGACCTTAAATCTCCACATTTTCCAGCCAAAAAGTGTTATACTTGCCATTATCCCCTGCAGCTTCTCACTTACCACTGTTTCTGCCACAAAATCTCTCCCCCTGCACAGATTCCTTCCTGGAAGTTTTGAAATCTTTCCTGTTTCTCACATCGAGATGTTGAACTGTTGGATATTTTCTAATCCGCACATCTCACACTTTTGGCTATTCTCTGGACCTGAACTCTCACACTCTCTTCTGATTTATTGTCCCAGTGTCTTGCACTCACTCTTGATATCCATTTCTGATGTCTCACCATTCACCACCAGCTGAATTCTCTAACCTAAAGTCTCATGACTTTTAGCTAATATCTGATCCTGAAGTCTCTCAATCTCTGCTGTTTTCTGGTCCGGATCTCTTGCACTCTGTTGTTTTCTGGCCCCAAAATATAGCATTCTCTCCTGATTTCTATTCCTGATGTCCCACGACTTTCTGCTGACACCTGGTCCTGATATCTTTCTCTCTGCTGTTTTCTGGACCAAAAGTCTTGCAATTTTTCCTGATTTCCAATCCTGATATTTCTGCTGATCCCTAGTCTAGAATTCTCAAACTCTCTGCTGCTTTCTGATCCTGAGGTCTTACAAGTTTTTGCTTATTTCTGATTTTGAAGTCCCTCAATCTGTAGTTTCTACTTCTCTGCTATTTTCTGGTCCAAATGTCTTGAACATTTCACTGTTCTCCAGCACAGAACTCTTGCATTCTCTACAATTTTCTGACTATGAAGTCTTGAACTCTGTTGTTTTATGGTCCAAATGAGTTTCATTCTGCTGCATTCTGGTATAAGGTTTGGCACTCTCTCATTTCCAACCCTAATGTCTCACAACATTCTGCTGCTTTTTTGTCTCTGGGGTCTTGCAGTCTCCGACTGATTTCTCATCCTGACATCTTGCACTCTGCTGCTTTCTGGTTCTGAGGACTCATAACTTTCTGTTCCTCTCAGATCTTGAAGTCTCTCAATCTCATCTGTTTTCTGGTTCATAAATCTTGAAAACTCCATTTGTTTCTGGTCTGAAAATCTCATACTCTGCTATTTCCTGTTGTTACGTCCTGTAATATCTCAATCTCTGCTGTTTTCTGGTCCTGAAGTCATTCATTTTCTGATCCCAAGGATCCTCTTCTGATGTCCATTCCTGATGTCACATAGTGTTCTGCTGATTTCCGGTCACAGAAGTCTCCCAACTTTCTGCTGATACCTGAAATCTCACATTTTCTTCTGTTTTCTGATCATAAAGTCAAGCACTCTGCTGTTTTCTGTCCCCAGTGTCTCTCAGTGTTCAGTGGTCTCTGATCCTGACGTCTCTCACATTGCTGTTTACTGGTCCTAAAGTCCACTCCTTTCTCTTGATTTCTTGTCCTGCTTTCTCACACCTTTCTACTGATTTCTGCTCACTCAAGTGTCACACTCTTTACTGTTTTCTGCTCATAAATTCTTGCACTATCTGCTGTTTTCTTGTCCAGAATTCTTCCAATCTCTGCTGTTTTTCAGGACCTGAAGTCTCTCCATTGTCTCCTAAATCAAAATATCTCACATTCCACCGTCTTCTATGCCAAAATATCATACACTCCATAGTCTCAAACCCTGTTGTCTCTTGCCACAGAGTCTCGTTTTCTCTGATGTTTCCTGCAATAAAGTTTATCACTTACCACTATGTACTTGCTAGAAATCTTGAACTCACCACTTTTTCCTGCCATAAAGATTCACACTCAGCTTTTAATGACAATAAATCACTCAATCTGCATAGTTTCCTGCCTAAAATTCTTATACTCTGCACCAAAGTCTCTCACTGTTGTTTTCTGGTCCGCAAGTCTTACACCTTTGGCTGTTCTCTGAACCAGAACTTCACACTCTCTGCTGATTTCTCATCCTGATGTCTTGCACTCACTCTTTGTTTCCTGTTTTGATGTCACATCATGTTCTGTTAATTGACATTCCTTAAAATCTCACAACTCTGCACTCTTTTCTGATCCTGAAGTCTCTCAATCTCTGCTGCTTTCTGGTCCAACAGTTTGGGATCCTCTCCTGATTTCTATTCCTGATGTCTCATAATATTCTGGTGATTTCTGGTATCAGAAGTCTTCCAATTTTCTGCTGTTACCAGGTCCTGTTGCCTCATACTCTCTGCTGTTTTCTGGTCCAATGTCTCTCACCGTCCAGTGTTCTCTGATTTTGTTGTCTTCCACGCTGTTGTTTTCTGGCCCAAAAGATTTCTCTTTGCTGTTTTCTGGTTTTATAGTCTCTCCCTCTCTGCTATTTTCTGGTCCTAAAATCTCTCACTCTCTTCTGATTCCTCACTCAGGTTACACATTCCCTGCTGATTTCTTATCCTAATGTCTTACAACTTTCTGCTGATTTCTATCCTGAAATCTCTCTGTTGTCTCCTGCACTAAAATATCTCAAACTCCATTGTCTTCAGTGCCAAAATCTCACACATTTCGATATTTTCTGCCCAATGTCTCACACTCTGTAGCTTCCTGCCATAGAGGCTCACCTTCCTCAATGTCTCCTGCAATAAAGTCTAATACTCACCGCTGTTTCCTTCCCAAAGTATCAAACTCTTCACTGTTTCTTTTGTGGAAATCGCCACTCTTTTTTGCCACAAAGTTTCAGACTTGGCTTTTTAATGACCTTAAATCTCTCACTCATCGCTGTTTCCTACCTAAAGGTTTACACTCTCTATAATCTCCTGCAGCGAAGTCTCTCACTCATCGCTGTTTCCTGCCACAAAATCTTCACTCTCCACTCTTGCCTCCCCAAAAATGTCAAACTCTCACCTCTTTCTTGCACTGAAGTCTTGAAATCTGCTGTTCTCTGGTCCTAAAGCCTGGCACCCTCTCTCGCTTTCGAGATCCGTTTTCTCACAACATTCTGCTGTTTTCAGGTTGTGAAATCTCATGCTACCTGCTGCAGTCTGATCCTGAGGTCTTACAAATTTCTGATTTTTTCTGATCTTGAACTTTCTCAATCTCTGCTGTTTTCTGGTCCTGAATTCTTGAGCACTCTGGTGTTTTTTTGTCAAGAACGCTTGCACACTCTACCGTTTTCTGAGTGTGTACTCTTTCACTCTGTTGATTTCTGGAGAATCCCAACTTTCTGCTTATATTTTGTTCTAAAATCTCACACTCTCTGCTGTTTTCTCATCCTGGCATTTTCCACTCTTGATTTCTAATTCGGATGTTGCATCATGTTCTGTTGATTTCTGGTCCTTAAAGCCTCACAATTTTCTGCTGATTTTTGGTCCAGAAGTCTCTTCCTATCTGCTGCTTTCAGGCCCTGAAATCTCACAACTCTCTGCTCTTTTCTGATCCTGAGGTCTGTCAGCTGTTTTCAGGTCCAGAACTCGCACACTCTGCTGTTTTCCAAAGTCTGGGATCCAAAAGCCTGGGCTCCTGTCCTGATTTTCAGTCCTGATATCTCACAATGTCCTGATGATTTATAGTCCCAGAAGACTCCCAACTTTCTGCTGATACCTGGTCCTGGTGTCTCGCCTCTCTGCTCTTTTACAGCCGCAATCTCTCCCACTGACCATGATTCTCTGCTCTTCTTGCCTTCCACACTGCTGTTTTGCAGTCCGACAGGATTTCACTCTGATAAAGTCTTAGAGTCTGACATTGTCTTCTGATTTCTATTCCTGATGTTTTCCAATATTCTGCTGATTTTTGGTCTCAGATGCTTCCCAGCTTTCTTTTGATACTTGTCTTGAAGTCTCACACATTTTGCTTTTTTCCGATCATAAAGTCAGGCACTCTGCTGTCTTCTGGCCTCAATGTCTCTCATTGTCCACTCTTCCCTGATCCTAATAATGCTGTTTTCTGAACCCAATGTCTCTCAGCATCCACTGTTCTCTGATTTTGATGTATTGCACTTTGCTGTTGATGAGTTATAACATTTTTCACTCCACTAGTTCTTGGTCTAAACATTTGATGCTCTCTCCTGATTTCTAGTCCTGATGTTTCACAACTTCTGGCCCCTTAAACCTTGCACCCTCTGTGGTGATCTGGTCATGAGGTTTCACACTCTCTGCTGTTCTCTGGTCCAGAATTCACACACTCTCTGCTGGTCTCTGGTCCTGCGGTATTTCTGATTATGAAATCCCTCAATCTTTACTGTTTTCTTGAATATTCTAGTGTTCTGCCTGGAATTATTGCACTCTGCCATTTTTTGATCAGTCTTGCACACTGCTCTTTTCTGGTCCAAAAGTCTTTCAGTCTGCTGTGTTCTGGTCATAAGGTCTGGCACTCTCTCCTGATTTCTGGTCTTGATGTCTCACAATATTCTGCTGCTTTCTACCCCTGAGGTCTTGCATTCTCTACTGATTTCTCATCCTTAGGTCTTGGAATCCCCCTTGATTTCTAGTTTTGATGTCTCACCATGTTCTGTTCATTCTGTTTTCTGTTTTCAGGTCCTGAACACCTCAATCTCTGTTGTTTTCAGGTCTAAAGGTTTGGCATCCTCTCCTGATTTCTGGTCCTAGAAGTCTTCCAACTTTCTGCTGATATCTAGTCCTGAACTTTTGTACTTTCTTCTGTTTTCTGGTCATAAATTCACACACTCTGCTGTTTTCTCATCATAATGTCAGGCACTCTGCTGTTTTTTGGCCCCAGTGTCTCTCACTGTCCACTCTTCTCTGATCCTAATGTTTTCCACAATGCTGTTTTCTCGTCCTAAAGTCTGCACCTCTCTCTTGATTTGTAGTCCTGTTTTCTCACATCTTTCTGTTGATTTCCAGTCACTTAAGTGTTGCACTCTTCTGTTTCCTGCTCATAAATTCTTGCACTTTTTGCCATCCTCTCATCCAGAATTCTTGCACTGTCTGCTGAATTTGGGTCCTAAATCTCACAACTTTCTGCGAATTTCTGATCCTGAAGTATTTCTTTCTGCTATTTTTCTGGTCCTGTAGTCTCTCTATTATCTCACTCCACTGTTTTCTATGCCAAAATATCACACACTCTGCTATGGTGGTCCCAAAGTCTCAAATTCTCTTGATTTCTAGTTCTGATGTCGCACCATGTTCTGTTGATTTATGGTCGCTAAACTCTCACAATCTTCTGCTGATATACCTGGTCCAGAATTCTCACATTCTCTTCTGTTTTCCTGTTCTGAAATCTCACAACTGTCTGCTGGTGCCTGGTCCTGATGTCTCACACTTTTTGCTGTTTTCAGACACCAATGTCTCTCACTGTCCTTGTTGCTGTTTTCTGGTTCAGATGTCAGGCATTTCTTCCTGATTTCTCGTCCTGCTTTCTTGCACTTTCTGCTGTTTTGGTCCTGAAGTGTTGAACTCTCTGTTGTCTTTTAGTCCAAAATTGTCGCTCTCTGCTGTTTTCTGATCCTGAAGTCTTGCACTCTGATAAAGTCCTAAAGTCTGGCATTGTCTCCAGATTTCTATTTGTGATGTCTCTACAACATTCTGCTGTATGCTGGCCATGAAGTCTCGCACCCTGTTGATTTCTGGCCCCATGTCTCTCACAATGCATTATCTTCTGATCCTGATGTCTTGCACACTGCCATTTCTGCACCTAAAATCTTTAATTCTGTGATACGACGGTCCTAAAGCATGGCCAATCTCTTGCTTTCGACTCTCGTTTTCTCATAACATTCTGCTGGTTTCTGGTCCTCAAGTCTCACAACTCTCTGCTCTTTTCTGATCCTGAAGTCTCTCAATCTCAGCTGTTTTCTGGTACAGAACTCTTGCACACTCTGCTGTTTTCTCATCCACAATTATGGGACCTTCTCCTAATTTCCAGTCTTGATGTTTCGCAATGTTCTGGTGGGTTTTTAGTCCCGGAAGACTCCCAACTTTCTGCTGAAAACTGGTCTTGATGTGTTGCACTCTGCTGTTTTCTGGTCCCAATATCTCCCACTGCCCATGGTTCTCTTGCCTTCCATGCTGCTGTTATCTAGTCTGAAAAGATTTCATTCTGATAAAGTCCTTGAATCTGACACTGGGCCCAATTTTACCAAACATTTGTCCTTGTTTTCGGGCACGAAATCACGATAAATTCAGATGTCGCACCTGTCAAGCGATCTGTGCCAGAAACCAAGCAGATGCGATTTCACTGACACTTGATTTGGGCGCGGATCCATTAGCATGCATTTAAATCGATTTAATGAATCATGCGCCCAACTCTACCACCAAATCCCAATTTACCGTCTTCGGATCTGTTTTGGATCAGCTCTGTTACAACGTGCAGAATAAAAATCCTAAGAGGATTCCTATTTTGCAGGAAGCCCAACCTCCTCGAACACCCTTCGCAGATCCCCACTAATCACCCTGGCAGATCCACCCATCCCTGCGATCCAAACCCCCTGGGAGGCAGACTTCTGCCTCCCCACCCCTGGGGAGGCAGGCCAACCCAGCAGATCTCTCCCCGGTCAGACACCCCTCCCGGGAGGCAGGCCCCCTCCTTGAGATTCTCCCAAGTCCATCCTCCCCATCCTCCACCAGCGCCCCCCACCCACCAACCAGAGATCCATCTGGGCCGCCCCCTTCCTCCTGCAGACACCAGCACTGATCCTCAGGACTGGCACTCTCTCCTAAAATCTGGTCCTGATGTCTCAGAACATTCTGTTCATTTCCGGTCTCTGACTTCTCCCAACTTTTTGCTGATGCCAGGTCCTGGTGTCTTGAACTCTGCAATTTTCTGGCCCCATGTCTCTCACAGTGCATTTCTTCCCATCCTGATGTCTTTCATGGCTGCTGTAATTTGCTCCTGAAGTCTTTCACTCTACTGTTCTTTATTCCTAAAGCCTGGCGCCCTCTCTTGTTTTCGAGACCCATTTTCTCACAACATTCTGCCAATTTCTGATCTGAAATCTCGTATTATCTGCTGTTTTCAGAGCCTGACATCTCTCCGCTGTCTCCTGTGCTAAAATCTCTCACACACCACTGTCTTCTATGTCAAAATATCACACATTCTGTTATGGTCTGCCCCAAAGTGTCACACTCTATTGCCTCCTGACACAGTCTCCTGCAACAAAGTCTATCACTCACCGCTGTTTCCTTCTGGGAAGTTTCCAGCTCTTCGCTCTTTCCTGCTACTAGGTGTCTTATTCGGCTTTTGTGAAGTTAAATCTCACAATCTCTCACTTTCCACATTTCCGTACCAAAAGTTACAAACTCTCCCGTTTCCTGCATCGAAATCTTGAACTCTCCATTTTCCAATCAGCAAGTATCTCACTTTCAACTGTTCTCTGGATCAGAACTCTTGCGCTCTCTGTTGGTTTCTTGTATTGATGTCTTGCATCTTGATTTCTAGTTCTGATGTCACACCATGTTCTGCTGATTTCTGATCCTTAAACTCTCATAACCTTCTGGTGATGGATGGTCCTGTTTTCTGGCCCTACCATCTCTCACACTCCACTGTTCTCTGATCCTGATGTTTTTCACTCCACTGGTTTCTAGTCCAAAAGTCTTGCACTCTCTCCTGATTTCCAGTTCTGATGTCTCACAACTTTCTGCTATTCCCTTGTGCAGTATTCTAGCACTTTGCTGCTTTCTGGCTCTGAGGACTCATAACTTTCTGCTCTCCTCAGATCTTAAAGTTTCTCAATCGCTGCTCTTTTCTGGTCCTAAAGTCTTTGACTCTGCTGCTTTCTGGTTGTAAACTTTGACACTCTCTCCTGATTTCTAGTCCTAATGTCCCACAAGGTTTTGCTGATTTCTGGTCCCTAACACCTCACAGCTTCTGCTGATATCTAGTCCTGAAGTCTTGCACTATCAGCTGTTTTCAGGCTCTGAATTCTTTCACTCTTCCCTCTCTTGCACTCTCTCCTAATCCTTAGTTTGATGTCCAGAACCTTCTGCTGATGCCTGGTCCCGGAGTCTCGCACTTGCTGCTGTTTGCGGGTCACAAATTCACGCATTCAGCTGTTTTCTGTCCCCAATGCCTCTCACTGTTCTCTGATCCTAATGTCATTCACTCTGCTGGTTTCTGGTCCAAAAGTCTTGCACTTTCTCCCAATTTCTGATCGTGATGTCTCACAACTTTCTGCTGTTCCCTGGTCACTTTCTGCTGCTTTCTGATTCTGAGGACTCATAACTTTCTGCTACCCACAGATTCTGAAGTCCCTCAATCTCTGCTATTTTCTGATCCAGAAGTCTTGAACACACAGATGCTTTCCTTTCTGGAATTCTTGTGCTCTCTGCCATTTTCTGATCGTGAAGTCTTGAACCCTGCCGTTTTCTGGTCTAAATGTCTTTCATTTTGCTGTCCTCAGGACTGACACTCTCTCCTGATTTCTCGTCCTGATGTTTCACAAAATTCTGCTGCCTTCTGGTCCATAAAGTCTTGCACTCTCTGTTATTTCTGGTCCCACCAAGTTCTGTTCATTTCTGGTCACTGAAGTCCCAACTTTCTGCTGATACATGGTCCTTATTTCTTGTACTTTCTGCTGTTTTCAGGTACTCACCTCTTGTACTCTCTGCTATTTCTAGGTCCTGAAGTCTCTCAATTTCTGCTGTTTATTAGTCCTGAAGTTATTCACTCTGCTGTTTTCTGGATCAAAGGTTTGGGACCTTCTCTTCATTTAAAGCCCTGAAGTCTCACAGCTGTGCTGGTTTCTGGTCCCATAAATATCCCAACTTTCTCCTGATGCTTGGTCCTGATGCCTCGCCTTTTTTGCTGTTTTCTGGTCATAAAGTCAGGCACTCAATTATTTTCTGGCCCCAGTATCCTCATTATTCTTTAATCCTGATGTCTTCCACACTGCTGTTTTCTAATCCTAAGGTCTACCATCTGTTTTTTCACGTCTTTCTGCTGGTTTCCAGTCACTCAGGTGTGACATTGTTTTGTTTCCTGCTCATAAATTCTTGCACTCCACTGTTTTCCAGTCCAGAATTCTTGCATTCCCTGCTGTTTTTGGTCCTAAAATCTCCCATTCTCTCTTGATTCCTAACTCTGTGGTCACACACTGCCTGTTGATTTCTGATCTGATATTTTGTGGTCAAAATGTTTGGCATCCTCCCCTAATTTCCAGTCCTGATGTCTCATGTTCTATTGATTTCTGGTCCTAGAAGTCTACAAATTTTCTGCTGATACCTTGTGCTAAAGTTTTGCACTCTCAGCTGTTTTCTGGTCATAAAATCAGGCATTCTGCTGTTTTCTCACCTGAAAGGCTCTCACTGTCCACTGTTCTCCGATCTTATTGCCTTCTACATTGTTGTTTTTGGCTCCTAAAGAATTTCACTTTGCTGTTTTCTGGTCCTGTAGTCTCTCCCTTCTCGCCCAATTTCTCCTGACTCTGAAGATACGCATTCCCTGCTGCTTTCTGGTTCTGACATCTCATAGATTTCTGCTAATTTCTGGTCCTGAAATCACACACTCTCCGCTGTTTTCAGGGCCTGAAGTCTCTGCTCTCTTCTACACTATAATCTTTCACATTTCACTGTCTTCTATGCCAAAATATCATACACTCTCCCATGGCCTGCTCCGAAGTCTCACAATTTGTTGTCTCTTGCCACAGAGTCTCACCTTTTCCAATGCCTCTTGCACCAAGTTACTGAATCACTACAATTTCCTTCCTATAAGTCTTGAACTTTCTGCAATTTCTTCTGGAAGTCTCAAACTCTCTGCTCTTTCCTATCACAAAATCTTGTACTGAGCTTTTTTATGACCTTAAATCCCTCAATCTGCAGAGTTTCCTGCCTAAGTCTTACACTCTCTGTTATCTTCTGCATTAAAGTTTCTCACTCTCCCCTGTTTCCTGCCACAAAATCTTGAACTCTCTCCTGTTTTCTGATCCACAAGTCTCACACTTTCTGTTCTCTGGATCAAAACTCTCGCACTCTGTGCTGATTTCTCCTCCTCATGTCTTTTAAAGTTGGTTTATTTATTAGTGTCACAAGTAGGCTTACATTAACACTACAATGAAGATACTGTAAAAATCCCATAGTCAGCACACTCTGGTGCCTGTTCAGCTATATTGAGGGAGTATTTAGCATGGCCAATGCTTTCTCTGCTGCTACCTGGACTAAAATCTCTCATATTTCAATGTCAAAATATCACACACTCTGCTATGGCTTGCTCCAAGTCCCACACTCTATTGTCTTCTGCAACAGAGTCTTGCCCTCTCTGATATCTCCTTCAACAAAGTCTAACATTCAGCACTGTTTCCTTCACAGAAGTCTCAAAGTCTCCTCCTCTTTTTGGCCACAAATTCTCGTACTCAGCTTCTTATGACCTTAAATCTCTCAATCAGCACAGTTTACAGATAAAAGTCTTATACTCTCCATATCTCCTGTACCAAAGTTTCTCACTTACCTGTTGTTTTCTGCAACAAAATCTTTCACTCTCCACTCTTTCTTTCATGGAACTTTCATTCTCCTGATGTCCAGTCTCTGAAGTCTCCCAACTTTTTGCTGATACCTGTTCCTAAAGTCTTGCATTCTCTGCTGTTTCCTTGTCTTGACATCTTGCATTCTATCTTGATTTCAATTCAGATGTTGTACCATGTTCTGTTGATTTCTAGTGCTGAAGTCTCTCAACTTTCCGCTCTTGTCTGATACTGAAGTCTCTCAATTTCTGCCGTGTTCTGGACCAGAACTCTTGCATACTTTCTGTTTTCTCATCCAAAAATCTGGAATTCTTTCCTGATTTCCAGTTCTGATGTCTCATAATGAACTGCTGATTTCTGGTCCTAGAAATCTCATAACCTTCTGCTTTAAGTCTCATAATTTCTACTGTTTTCTGGTCATAAAGTCATACTCTGCTGTTTTCTGTTTTCTCTCACTGTCCACTGTTTTTGGAACCTGATGTCTTTCATTCTGCTGTGCATGGCTCATAAAGTCTTTCACTCTGGTGTTTTTCTGGTCCAAATTTCTTGCACGTTCTTCTGACTTCTAGTCCAGATATCTCACAAGTTTCCACTGTTCCCTTGATAAACATTCTTGAACTCTCTGCTGCTTGTCATTTTCTGATCACAAAGTCTTGCGCTCTGTTTTCTGGTTGAAATTCTGCTGTTTATTGTTCTCAAGATCCAGCAGCCTCTCTTGATCTTTGGTCCTGGTGTCTCAGAACATTCTGCTGCTTTCTGGTCCCTGAAGTCTTGCACTTCCTTTGGATTTTTCATCCTGATGTCTTGCACTCTCCCTTGATTTCTAGTTCCGATGTCTCACCATGTTCTATTCATTTAGGTCCTTGAAGTCTCAACTTTCTGTTGATACCTGGTCCTGAACAGTCATACCTGGTCCTGAACAGTCGACTGTTTTCATGTCCTGAAGAAGTCTCCCATTCATGGTTGTATTTTTTGTCCTAAATCCTGAACTCTCTGCCGTTTTCTGGTTCTGAGGATTCACAACTTTCTGCTTAACTCTGACCTTGAACTCCTTCAATTTCTGCTGGTTTCTGGTCCAGAAGACTTGAACATTCTGGTGTTTCCTGGTGCAAAACTCTTGTACTCTCTGCCATTTTCTAATCATGAAGTCTTCCCCTTGTTGATTTTTCATCCAAATATCTTTCATTCTACTGTATTCTGGTCTTAGGACTGGCACTCCTGTTTTCTGGTTCTGCTGTCTCACAACTTTCTATCAAATTCTGATCCTGAAATCTCTCACTATCTGCTTTTTCTGATCTCAAAGTCTTTCAATCCCGAATTTTTTCTCGTCTGGGATCCTCTCCTGATTTCCAGTTTTGATGTCTCACACATTCTGTTGATTATTTCGTTCCAGAAGTTTCCCAGAATTCTGCTAGTACCTGGTCTGAGATGTCTCACTATTCCTACTGTTTTCTGGTCCTAACGTCAGGCAAAACTCTGCTGTTTTCTGGCTCCAATTCTCTCACTGTTCACTTTTCTCTGATCCTGTTATCTTCCACGCTGCTGTTTTCTTGTCTTAAAGGATTTAGTCTGGTTACTTCTGGTTGTCTCTTCTTCTTTGGTCCTAAAATCATGTGTTTTTTTGGTCTGAAATCTCCCACTCTCTCCTGACTCCTGACTCTAAGGTCACACATTTTGTACTGATTTCTGAACCTGACATTTCATAACTTTCTACTGAGTTCAAGTCCTGAAATCTCACATTCGCCATTTTCAGAACCTGTGATCTCTCCACTGCCTCACACTCCACTGTCTTCTATGCCAAAACATCACACACTCCACTATGGCCTGCCCCAAAGTCTCAAACTCTGTTGTCTCCTGAAACAAAGTCTAACACCACTGTTTCTTTCGCCTAAGTCTCAAACTCTCCACTTTTTTTGGTCACAAAATCTCGTACTCAGCCTTTTATCACCCAAAATTTCTCAATCTGTGCAGTTTAGAAATAAAAGTCTTATATTCTCCATTATCTCCTGCACCAAAGTCTCTCACTCACCGCTGTTTTCTGCTGCAAAATCTCTCACTCTCTATTCTGTCCTTCATGCAACTTTCATTCTGCTGATTTCTGGTCTCTGAAATTTCCCAACTTGCTGTTTAAAGCTGTTCCTAAAGTCTCGCATTCTCTGCTGTTTTCTTGCCCTGACTTCTTGCACTTTCTCTTGATTTCTAGTTCGGATGTTGCACCATGTTCTGTTGATTTTTTTAGTGCTGAACTCTCACAACCTTCCACTCCTGTCTGCTCTTGAAGTTGCTCAATCTCTGCCATTTTCTGGATCAGAACTTTTGCATACTCTGCTGTTTTCTCATCCTCTCCTGATTTCCAGTCCTGATGTCTCATAGTATAGCTGATTTCTGGTTCTAGATAACTCGCAATTTCTGCTGTTTTCTGCTCATAAAGCCATACTCCACTGTTTTCTGGCCCCAATATCTCTCACTGTCCATTGTTTTCGGATCCTGATATCTTTCACTCTGCTGTTTTTGAATTGTAAAGTCTTTCACTTTGCTGTTTTCTGGGCGAAAATCCTTGTATGCTCTCCAGATTTCCAGTCCTGATGTCTCACAATTTTCCACTGTTCTCTAATCAATAATTCTCAAAGTCTCTGCTGCTTGTCATTTTCTGATTGCAAAGTATTACATCCCGCTGTTTTCCGGTCCAATATCTTTCGTTCTGCTGTGTTCTTGTCCTCAGGACTGGCACTATCTCCTGATTTCTGGTCCTAATGTCTCAGAACATTCTGCTGCTTTCTGGTCCCTGGGGTCTGGTCCCTTCTGATTTCTTGTCCTGATGTCTTGAATTCTCTCTTGATTCCTAATTCAGATGTTGCACTCTCTTGATTTCTGTTCTTTAAAGTCTCACAACTTTCTGCCAATTTCTGCTTCTGAAGTCTCACATTCACAACTGTTTTCTGGTCCTGAAGTTTCATAACTTCCTGCTGCTTTCTGGTGCCTGAGGTCTTGCAGTTCCTTCTGATTTCTTGTCCTGATATCTTGCACTCGCCCTTGATTTCTAGTTCTGATGTCTTATCATGTTCTGTTTATTTCTGATCCTTGAAGTTTCAACTTTCTTCTGATGCCTGGTCCTGGTCTAGCTTGTACAAGCTGCTATTTTTAGGTCCTGAAATCTCCCACTCCCTTCTGCTTTCTGGTCCTGAGGTCTCCCACTCTCTGCTGCTTTCTGGTCCTGAGATCTCCCACTCTCTGCTGCTTTCTGGTCCTGAGGTCTCTCAACTTTCTGCTTAATTCTGATTTTGAATTTCCTCAATCTCTGCTGTTTTCTGGTCATAAGTCTTGAACACGCTGGTGTTTCCTGGTGCAAAATTCTTGCAATCTGCCATTTTCTGATCGTGAAGTATTGTATCTGCCATTTTCTGATCTAAATACCTTTCATTTTGATGTAATCTGGTCCTCAGGACTAGCACTATCTTCTGATTTCTGGTCCTGGTGTCTCCCAACTTTGTGTTGATAGCTGGTCCTGAAGTCACAGATTCTCTGCTGTTTTCTGGCCCCACAGTGCATTGTCTTCTGATCCTAATGTTTTTCACTCTGCTCTGGTCCTAAAGCCTGGCCCTCTCTCTTGCACTCTGTCATTTTCTGATTGTGAAGTCTTTCACTCTGCTGATTTCTGGTTTCTAAAGTCTTCCTACTTTCTGCTGATGCCTGTTCCTGTAGTCCCGCACTCTGCTGTTTTCCCATCCTGATGTTTTGCACGCCCTCTTGATTTCTAGTTCGAATGTTGTACCCTGTTGATTTCTGTTCCTTAAAGTCTCACAGATTTCTGACAATTTCTGGTTCAGAAGTCTCTTACTATTTGCTGTTTTCAGGTCCTAGTGTCACCCACTCTCAATTTTTCCTGGTCCTGAAGTCTCACAACTTTCTGCTCTTTTCCAATTCTAAACTGTCCCAATCTTTGCTGTTTTCTGGTTCAGAACTCTTGTACTCTCTGTTGCTTTCTCACCCAAATATCTGGAATCGTCTTCTAATTTCCAGTTCTGAAGTCTCACAACTTTCTGCTTTGTACCTGCCAGGCAAGGAGGAAGTAGTCGAGCGAGGGTTTACTGAAGAAGTTGAATTGCTTGTGAAGAGGAAATAGGAGACTTATATCAAGATGAGACATGAAGGCTCAGTTAGGGTGCTTGAGAGTTACAAGTTAGCCAGGAAGGACTTAAAGAGAGAGATAAGAAGAGCCGGGGGGAGGGGGCATGAGAAATCTTCGGCAGGTAGGATCAAGGAAAACCCTAAAGCTTCCTATAAGTATGCCAGGAATAAAAAAATGACTAGTATAAGATTAGGGCCAGTCAAGGACAGTAGTGGGAAGTTGTGCATGGAGTCCAAAGAGATAGGAGAAGCGCTAAATGAATACTTTTTGTCAGTATTCACACAGGAAAAAGATAATGTTGTCGAGGAGAATACTGAGATACAGGCTATTAGACGAGATGGGATTGAGATTCATAAGGAGGAGGTGTTAGCCATTTTGTAAAGTATGAAAATAGCTAACTCCCTTGGGACAGATGGGATTTATCCTAAAATTCTCTGGGAGGCTCAGGAGGAGATGGGAGAGTCTTTGACTTTGATCTTTAGTTTGTCATTGCCTACAGGAATAGTGCCAGAAGACTGGAGGTTAGCAAATGTTGTCCCTACAGGGGGAGTAGAGACAATCCTGGTAATTATAGACCAGTGAACCTTACTTCTGTTGTGGGCAAAGTTTTGGAAAGGATTATAAGAGATAGGATTTATAATCATCCAGAAAGGAATAATTTGATTTAATTTGTGATGGGTCATGCCTCACAAACCTTACTGAGTTCTTTGAGAAGATGACCAAAGAGGTGGATGAGAGTAAAGCAGTTGATATGGTGTACATGGATTTCAGTAAAGTATTTGATAAGGTTCCCCACAGTAAGTATTGCAGAAGATACAGAGGCTTGGGATTGAGGGCGATTTAGCAGTTTGGATCAGAAATTGGCTAGCTGCAAGAAGACAGAGCGTGGTGGTTGATGGAAAATGTTCATCCTGGAGTTCAGTTACTAGTGGTGTATCACAAGGATCTGTTTTGGGGCACTGCTGTTTGTCATTTTTATAAATGACTTGGATGAGGGCATAGAAGGATGGGTTAGTAAATTTGTGGATGACACTAAGTTGGTGGAGTTGTAGACAGTGCGAAAGGATGTTGCTGGTTACAGGGGGATATAGATAAGCTATAGAACTGGGCTGAGAGATGGCAAATGGGTTTAATGTGAAAAAGTGTGAAGTGATTCACTTTGGAAGGAGTAACAGGAATACAGAGTATTGGGTTAATGGTAAATTACTTGGTAGTGTGGTGAGCAGAGAGATCTTGGCACCCAGGTTGATAGGATTGTTAAGATGGCTTATGGTGTGTTAGCTTTTATTGGTAGAGGGATTGAGTTTAGGAGCCATGAAGTCATGTTCCAGCTGTACAAATCTCTGATGCGGCCGCACTTGGAATATTGTATACAGTTCTGGTCATCGTATTATAGGAAGGATGTGGAAGCATTGGAAAAGGTACACAGGAGATCTACCAGGATGTTGCCTGGTATGGTGGGAAAGTCTTATAAAGAAAGGCTGAGGGACTTGAGGCTGTTTTCGTTAGAGAGAAGAAGGTTAAAAGGTGACTTAATAGAGGCATATAAGATGATCAGAGGATTAGATAGGGTGGACAGTGTGAATCTTTTTTCCTTGGATGGAGATGGCTAGCATGAGGGTACATAGCTGTAAATTGAGGGGTGATAGATATAGGACAGATTTCAGAAGTAGGTTCTTTACTCAGAAAGTAGTAACAGTGTGGAATGCCCTCCTGCAACAGTAGTGGATTCGCCAACATTAAGGGCATTTAAATGGTCATTGGAAAAACATATGGATGATATTGGAATAGTGTAGGTTAGATGGGCTTTAGATTGATTTCACAGGTCGGCGCATCATCGAGGGCCAAAGAGCCTGTGTTGCACTGTAATGTTCGATGTTCTATACGTGCTCCTGAAGTCTCATCCTCTCTTCTGTTTTCCGGTCATAAAATTACGCACTCTGTTATTTTCAGGCCCCAATGTCTTTCATTGTCTACTGTTCTCTGATTCTGATGTCTTCCATGCTGCTGTTTTCTGGCTCAAAGGATTTCACTCTGCTGTTTTCTGGTCCTGTGGTCTCTCCCTCTCTGCTATTTTCCGGTCCTAAAATTTCCCACTTTCTCCTAATTCCTGACTCTGAAGTCATGCATTCCTTGCTGAATTCTAGTCCTGAAATCTCACAGTCTCTGCTTTTTCAGGGCCGGGAGTCTTTCCACTTGTTTCCTTCCTGGAAGTCTCCAATTCTCCATTATTTCCTTCCCATAAATCTCAAACTCTCTGCTCTTTTCTCCACAAGGTTTCACACTCACCTTTTTATGACGCTAACTCTCTCAATCTGCAGTTTTCTGCCCAAAAGTCTTACATTCTCCGTTATCTCCTGTTGTTTTCTGCCAGAAAAATCTCTCTCCACTATTTCCATTCCAGACGTTTCAATCTCTCACCTGTTTCTTGCACCTGAAATCTTGAACTCTCTGCTATTTTCTGGTCTGCAAGTCTTGCACTTTCAGCTATTCTCTGAACCAGAGCTTTCACACTCTGTTGACTCCTCGTTCTGACGTATTTTAAAGTTTATCAGTGTCACAAGTAAGTTTACATCAAAACTGAAATGAAGTTACTGTGAAAATCCCCTAGTCAGCACACCCTTGCACCTGTTCGGGTACATTGAGATAGAATTTAGCATGTCCAATGCACCTAACAAAATCTCATCTTTCAAGAGTGCAACCACTCATGATTTCCAGTTCTAATATTGCATCGTGTTCAGCTGATCTCTGGTCTCACAACTTTCTGCTGATCCCTCGTCCAGAATTCTCACACCCTTATTTTCTGGTCCTGAGGTCTCACAACTTTCTGCTAATGCCTGGTCCTGATCTCTCGCACTTTGTTTTCTTGGACTAACATCTCTCACTGTGTACTGTTCTCTGACCCTGATGTCCTGCATGCTGCTGTTTTCTGGTTCAAATGTCTGGTATTCTCTTCTAATCCTGCTGTTTCATACTTTCTGTTGTTTTCTGATCCTGAAGTCTTGCACTTTGCTAAAGTCCTAGAGTCTAACATTGTCTATTGATTCCTATCCCTGATGTCTGACACCATTCAGCAGATTTTTGGTCCCATAAATCTGCCAATGTTTTGCTATATCTGGCCCTTATGTCCTGCACATTCTGCTATTTTTTGGCCCCAATATCTCTCACTATCCACTGTTCTTTGATTTTGATGTTTTGCTCTTTGCTGTTCATGGGTCGTAACTCCTTTACTCCACTGTTTTCTGGTCCAAAGATCTGACGTTCTCTTCTGATTTCTGTGCCTGATGTGACAACTTAGTGCTTATTTTTGGCCCCTGAAGCCTTGCACTCTCTGTGGTGTGCTGGTTATGAGATCTCACACTCTCTGCTGTTCACTGATGAGAATTCTCAAATTCTCAGCGACTTTCTGGTCCTGAGGTCTCACAACATTCTGGTTATTTCTGATCTTGAAATCCCTCAATCTTTGCTGTTTTCTGGTCCAGATGACTTCAACATTTTGGTGGTTTCTGGTCTGGAACTCTTGCACTTTTCCATTTTCTGATTGTGAATACTTGCACTCTGCTGTTCTCTAGTCCACATGTCTTATATTTGGCGCTCTCTCCTTATATTTAGTCCTGATGTTTTGCTCATTTCCGGTTTCTTCATCTCCCAATTTTCTGCTGTTCCTGAAGTCTCGCACTCTTTGCTGTTTTCTTGTCCTGAAGTTTCTCAGTCTCTGCTGTTTTTGGGCCTGGAGTTTTGTACTCTGCGCTGAGTTCTGGTCTGGAACTGTCATTCTCTCTCTCGCTGCTGTTTACTGACCCTGAAGTCTTACACTATGCTGGAATTCTATACTCTGGCATTGTCTTCTGATTTCTATTCCTGATGTCACACAACCTTCTGTTCATGCCTGGTCCTGAAGTCTCACACATTCTGCTGTTTTCAGGCCCCAATATACCTCACTGTCCACTGTTCTCTGAGCGTGATGTTTTGCACTCTGCTGTTTATGGGTCGTAATATAAGAACATAAGAACATAAGAAATAGGAGCAGGAGTAGGCCATACAGCCCCTCGAGCATGCCCCGCCAATCAATAAGATCATGGCTGATCTGTAGTGGTTCAGTACCACTTTCCCGCTTTCTCCCCGTAACCCTTAATTCCCTTGTCAATTGAAAACGTATCCACTCTTGACTTGAACATATTCAGTGAGGAAGTCTCCACCACCTCATCAGGTAGAGAATTCCAAAGGTTCACCATCCTTTGCGTGAAAAAAACCCCTCTGCAACTCCGATCTGAACCACACCCCTCCTAATCTTGAGGCTGTGCCCTCTAGTCCTGCTATCTTTGCTAAGCAGGAAGAGTCTCTCAACCTCTACCCTGTCCGTCCCCTTCATTATCTTATACGTCTCCGTAAGATCCCCTCTCGGCCTTCTAAACTCCAAAGAGTACAAACCTAGCCTATTCAATCTCTGCTCATAATCCAATGCCCTCATCTCTGGTATCACCCTAGTAAACCTTCTCTGCACCCCCTCCAAGGCAATATATCCTTCCTCGAATGTGGCAACCAAAACTGCACACAGTACTCCAGCTGCGGCCTCACCAGCACCCTATACAGCTGCAACAGAACCTCCCTACTTTTATATTCTATTCCCTTAGCTATAAAGGCCAACATTGCATTCGCCTTCTTAATCACCTGCTGCACCTGCATACTGTGTTTTTGCGATTCGTGCACAAGGACCCCCAGCTCTCTCTGCACCGTCACATGCCCACTCACTCAACCTATCTAGATCCCTCTGCAGGCTTTCCACACCTTCCATGCAATTTGCTTTTCCACTAATCTTTGTGTCATCAGCAAATTTTGTCACCTTGCACTCAACCCCTTCCTCTAGATCATCTATGTAAATGGTAAATAGTTGAGGCCCCAGCATCAAACCCCTTGGGGCACTCCACTAGTCACCAGCTGCCAATCAGAATAGCACCCATTAATACCTACCCTCTGCTTCCTATTAGACAACCAAACCTCTATCCAGTCTAACACCCTACCCCCGACTCCCTGCACCTTAACCTTCTGCAGAAATCCAAAAACACCATATCCACCGGTTCCCCTCTATCTACCACACTAGTCACTTCCTCATAGAACCCCAATAAATTCATCAAGCAGACTTCCCTTTATCGAATCCGTGCTGTGTCTGCTTGATCAAGCAGTTTGTATCCAGGTGTCTCTTTCACTCCGCTCTTTTCTGGTCCAAATTTCTGGTCCAGTTTACCAAATGGTAAATCTTTTCTGTACCCTCTTCAAAACCTCCACATCCTTCTGGTAGTATGGCAACCAGAATTGAATATTACATTTGAATGTCTCACTAACATTCTACAACACTGCCAATTTCAAACTCAATGCCTTGGCCAATGAAGGCAAGCGTGCCGTATGCCTTCTTGACTACCTTCTCCACCTGCATTGCAACTTTCAGTGACATGTGTACCTGTACATCCAGATCCCTTTGCCCATCAATACTCTTAAGGGCTCTGCCATTTACTGTACATTTCCTATTTGTATTAGATCTTCCAAAATGCATTATCTCACAATTAACTGGATTAAACCCCATCTTCCACCTTTCTGCCAATGTCTCCAACAGATCTACATCCTCTATATCCTGATTTTTAGTCCTGATGTGTCAAAAGTTACTGCTGACTTCTGGTCCCTGGAGTTTCACTCTCTCTATAGTGTCCTGGTCATGAGGTCTTGCACTCCATGCTGTTCCCCAGTCCAGAATTCTCAAACTCTTATTGCTTTCTGATCCTGTGGTTTCATAATGTTTAGCTTATTTCTAAAGTACCTCAATCTCTGCTGTTTTCTGGTCCAGAACTCTTGCATGCTCTCCTGTTTTCTGGTCCCTAAAGTCTCACAACGTTCTGTTGTTTTCTGGACCAAATGTCTTTCATTCTACTGTATTCTGGTCCACAGGACAGGCATTTTCTCCCTGATTTCTGGTTCTGATGTCTCGCACTTTCTGTTGTTTTGACACTAATGTCTCATGCCTATTCACTGTTCACTGATCATGCTGCTGTTTTCTGGCCAAACATCTGGCATTCTCTCCTTATTCTAGTTCTGACGTCTGCACTTTATGTTGTTTTCTAATCCTGAAGTCTCTGTCTCTGCTGTTTTTTGATACTGAAATCTTGAACTCTCTGCTGTCTTCTGGTCTGGACTCCAGCTCTCTCTGCTGCTTTCTGAACCTGAGGTCTTGAACTCTGCTGAAGTCTGGCAGCTTCTCCTGCTTTCCATTTCTGCTGTCCCACAATTTTCTTCCATTTTTGGTTCCAGGAGTCTCCCAATCTTTTGGTGATAACAGAACCTGAAGTCTCACACGTTCTGCTGTTTTCTGGTTTTGGTGTCTCTCACTGTCTATTGTTCTCTCATCCTGATGTCTTGCACTCTGCTGTTTATGGGCTATAAAATCTTTCACTCCACTGTTTTCTGGGCCAAATGTCAGGTGCTGTCTCCTGATTTCTAGCCCTGATCTCTCACAACTTACTGCTGATTTCTGGTCCCTCAAGTCTTGAACTCTGTTGCTTTCTGCTCCTGAGGTCTCACAATGTCCTACTGACTTCTGATGTTGAAGTCCCTCAATCAGTGCTGCTTTCTGCTCATAAAGTCTTTCACCACTTTTGCGCTTCCGATACTCATTCTGTCACAACATTCTGCCTATTTCTTATCCTGAAATCTCACACTCTCTGCTGATTTTTGCTCCTAAGGTCTCACAAGGTTCTACATATTTCTGATCTTGAAGTCCTTCAATATCTATGTTTTCTGGTCTAGAATGCTTGAACACTCTAGTATTTTCTGGTCTGAAACCCTTGCACTCTGCATTTTCTGATCACGAAGTCTTGCACTCTGCTGTTTTCTGGTCCAAATGTCTTTCATTCTGCCTCAGGACTGGCACTTTGTCCTGATTTCTGGTCCTGATGTCTCAGAACATTCAACTGATTTTTGGTCTCTGATGTCTCCCAATTTTGTGCTAATATCTGTTCCTGATGTTTCACACTCTCTGCTGTTTTCTGGCCCCATGTCTTTCACAGTGCATTATCTTCTGATCCTGATGTCAGCCACCCTGCTGTTCTCCAAAACTAAAGTCCTCTCCCTTGTTTTTGACTCTTGTTTTGTCACAACATTCTGCCGATTTCTTGTTCTGAAATCTTATACTATCTGCTGCTTTTTATTCTGAGGTCTCACATCTTTCTGATCTTGAAGTCCCTCAATCTTTGCTGTTTTCTGGTCTCTGAAGTTTGCCGTAATGCATTGTTCTCTGAGCCTGATGTCTTTCATTCTGCTGTTCTCTGGTCCTAAAGCTTGGCCATCTCTCTTGCACTCTCTGCCATTTTTTGATCATGAAGTTTTTCACTCTGCTGATTTCTGGTCTCTGAAGTCTCCCAATTTTCTACTGATACCTGGTCTCAAAGTCTTGCACTCTCTGCTGTCTTGCACTCTGTCTTGATTTGTAGTTCTGAAGTTACACCAGGTTCTGTTAAATTCTGGTCCTTAAAGTTTCACAGTTTTCTGTTGTTTTCTGGTCCTGAAGTCTCACCACTTTCTGGTAACTTCTAATCCTAATGTCTCGCACTTTCTGCTGTGTTCTGGTCCTGAAGTCTCAGTCTCTGTTGTTTCTGGTCCTGAAGTCTTGAACTCTCTGCTAAAGTGCTAAAGCTCACAAAGTCAGGTACTGTTTTCTGGTCCCAATGTCTCTCAATGTCCATTATTCTCTTATCTTGATGTCTTGTATTCTGCTTCATGGGCTGTAAAATCTTTCACTCTACTGATTTCTGGTCCAAAGTCCCAAAGCTGTTCTGATTTCTAGTGCTGGTGTCTCATAACCTACTGCTGATTTCTGGTCCCTGAAGTCTCGCACTCTGTAATGTTCTGGTCATAATGTCTCACAGTTGCTGCTGTTATTCGGTCCAGAATTCTCGCATCATCTGCTACTTTCTTTTACTTTGCTGTTTTCTGATCGTAAAGGATTTCACTCTGCTGTTTATTGGTCCTGTAGTATCTCCTATACTTTTTTTCTGATCCTAAAATCTCTCACTTGCTTCAAATTCCTGATTCTGAAGTCACACATTCCCTGCTGATTTCTTATCCTCACATCTCCTATTCAGGATCTGAGGTCTCTCCTGCACTAAAATCTTTCACATCCCACTGTCTTCTATGCAAAACTATCTCAGACTTCGCTATGGCAATGTCTCACACTCAGTTGTCTCCTGCCACAAAGTTTCACCCTCTCCTGCAACAAAGTCTATTGCTCACTGCTGTTTCCTTCCTAGAAGTCTCAAACTCTCCACTCTTTCCTGCCAGAAAATCTTGTACTCAACTTTTTATGAACCCTAATCTCCCAATCTGCACAGCTTTTGCCTGAAATTCTTAAGACTCTCTGTTATCTCCTAGAACATAAACTCTCACTCTCCATTGTTTCCTTCCCAGAAGTGTCAAACTCTCACCTGTTTCCTGCACCAAAATTTTAAATTTTGCTACTTTCTAGTCCGCAAGTCTTTCAGTTGTTCTCCAGCCCAGAATCTCGCACTCTTTGATTTCTTGTTCTGATGTCTTGCATTCACTCTTGATTTTTAGTTCTGATGTTGAAGCATGTTCTGCTGATTCCTGGTACCTAAACTTACAACATTTTGCTGATAACTGGTCCAGAATTCTCACACTCTCTCTTCTTTTTTCATCCTGAAGTCTCACAACTGTCTGCTGAAATCTGGTTTTGGCATCTCGCACTTTCTGCTTTCTGACTCTGATGTCTCCCGCTGTCCACTGTTCTCAATTCCTGATGTCCTGCATGCTGTGGTTTTCTGTCCAAATGTCTGGCATTGTCTCCAGATTTCTAGTCCTGATGGCTCAGAAAATTCTGGTAATTTCTGGTCTCAGATGCCTCACAGTTTACTCCTGATACCTGGTTCTGTAGTCTCGCACACTCTGTTGTTTTCTGCTCCCAATGTCTCTCATTGTCCACTGTTTTCTGATCTTGATGTCTTGCACTCTGCTGTTTGTGGGTCATAACATCTTTCATTTCACTGTTTTCTGGTTCCAATGTTTGACACTCTCCTGATTTCTAGTCCTGATGTCTCACAACTTACTGCTGATTTCTGGTCTCTGAAGTCACTTACTCTCTGCGGTGTTGTGGTCATAAGGTCTCACACTCCTTACTGTTCCTTGGTCCAGAATTCTCAAACTCTCTGCTGAGTTTTGCTCCTGAAGTCTCACAACTTCCTATTTATTTCTGATCCTGAAATTCCTCAATCTCTGTTGTTTTATAATCCAGAAGTTTTGAACTCTCTGGTGTTTTCTGGTTTGGATCTCTTACACTCTCTGCCATTTTCTAATTATGAAGTTTTTCACTTTGTTGATTTTTGGTCTCTGAAGTCTTCCAACTTTCTGCTGGTACCTAGTCCTAAAGTCTTGCACTCTCTGTTGTTTTCAGATGTTGAAATATTGCACTTTCTCTTGATTTCTAGTGCTGATGACTCACCATCTTCTGTTGATTTCTGGTCCTTAGAGTGTCACAATTTTCAGCTGATTTCTCGTCCTGACGTCTCTTACTATCTGCTGTTTCTAGGACTTAACGTCTCCCACTCTCAGCTGTTATCTTGTCCTGAAGTCTTACAACTTTCTGTTCTTTCCTAAACCTGAAGTCTCTCAATCTTTGCTGTTTTCCAGACTTGAATTCTTCCACACTTCTGTTTGCTCGTTAAAACTCTGAAATCCTGTCCTGATTTCCAATTGTGAGGTCTCACAACATCCTTCTGATTTCTGGTCCTGATGTCTCACACATTCTGCTGTTTTGTGTTCATAACGTCAGTGACTCTGCTGTCCTCCATCCCCAATATCTCTCACTGTCAACTGTACTCTGATCTTGATGTATTCCATGCTACTGCTTTTTGGCCCTAAAAGACTGCACTCTGCTGATTTCTACAGAAATCTCACAACTTTCTGCTGATGCATGGTCCTGATGTCTCGCATTTTCTGCTCTTTTCTGATCATAAAGTCTGTCAGTCTCTGCTGCTTTTTGTTCCTGAAATCTTGAACTCTCTGGTGTTTTCTGGTCTGGATCTACAGTACTCTCTGTTCTTTTCACACCTGATGTTTTGCACTCTGATAAGGTCCTACAGCCTGGCATTGTTTCCCGATGTCTCACAATGTTCTGTTGATTTCTGGTCTCTGAAGTCTCCCCACTTTTTGCTGATACCTGTTCCTAAAGTCTCACACTCCCTGCTGATTTCCTATCCTGATGCCTTGCACTCTTTCTTGATTTCTAGTTCCAATGCCAAGTATATTCTGTTGATTTCTGACCCTTAAAGTCTCACAAGTTCCTGCCGATTTTTGGTCCTGGAGTCTCTTACTATGTGCTATTGTCTGGTCATGAAGTCTCACAAACTTTCCACTCTTTTCTAATCCTAAAGTCTTTCAATCTCTGCTGTTTTCTGGTACAGAACTCTTGCACTTTCTGCTGTTTTCTCATCCAAAAGTCTGGGATTCTCTCCTGATTTCCAGATTTGAAGTCTCCCAACTTTCCAGTTGATACCTGCTCCTGAAGTCTCGCACTTTCTGCTGTTTTCTGGCCCCAATGCTTCTTACTGTCCACTGTTACCTGATCATAATGTCTTCCACACTGCTGTTTTCTGGTTGTAAAGGATCTCATTCTGATGTTTTCTAGGCCTGGATTTTCTTCTTTTCTGATGCTTTCTGATATTAAAATCTCCCACTCTCCACTTCTGCTACAAAGTCTTATACTCAGCTTTTTATAACCCTAAATCTACACAGTTTCCTGCCTGAAGGTCTTACACTGTCCATTATCCCCTGCACCAAAGTCTCACTCACCGTTGTTTCCACAAGATTCCTTCCTGGAAGTTTCAAACTCTTACCTGTTCCCTGCATAAAAATCTTGAACTCTACTATTTTCTGATCCGTAAGTTTTGCACTTTCAACTGTTCTCTGGACTAGAACTCTCACATTCTGCTGGTTTCTCGTCTTGCATTCTGTCTTCATTTCTTGTTCTGATGTCGCACCATGTTCTGCTGATTTCTGATCCATAAATTCTCACAACCTTCTGCTGATGCCTGGTCCAAAATGCTCAAACTCTTTCCTTTTCTCTGATCTTGATGTCTTGCATGCTGCTGCTTTCTAGTCCAAACATCTGATTTTCATTCTTAATGTCTTGCACATTCTGCTGTTTTTTGGTCCTGACATCTTGAACTCTGTGCTGTCTTCTGGTCTGGAATTGTCACACTCTCTGTTGCTTTCTGATCCTGAAGTTTCGCATTTGGCTAAAGACCTAAAGTCTGGCATTGTCTCCTGACTTATAATCCTGATGTCTCAAACATTTTGCTGATATCTGGTCCTGAGGTCTCGCACTTTCTGCTGTTTTCTGGCTCCAATGTTTCTCATTGTCCATTGTTATCTGATCTTGATGTCTTGTACTTTGCTGTTTATGGGTCATAATGTCTTTCACTCCAAGGTGTTCTGATCCAGAATTCTGATGCCCACTCCTGATTTCTAGTCTTGATGTCACCCAACTTTTTGCTGATATCTGTTCCTAAAGTCTCGCACTCTCTCCTGTTTTCTCATCCTGACGTCTTGCACTCACTCTTGATTTCTGGTCCTGGTGTCTCACCATGTTCTGTTGATTTTTGATGCTTAAAATCTTGCAACTTTCTGTTGATTTCTAGTCTTGATGTCTCGCCCTTGCTGCTGTTTTTTTTGGCCTTGAAATCTTAACTCTGCTGTTTTCTGGTCTGGAACTGTCACTTTCTCTTTGCTGTTTTTGGTCCTGAAGTGCTAAAGTCTGAAACTGTGTCCTGATGCCTGATGTCTCGATATTCTGCTGATTGTTGTTTCCAGAAGTTTCTCAACTTTCTGCTAATAACTGGTCCTGAATTCTTGCATTTTTGTGTTTCCTGGTCATAAAGTTACACATACTGCTGTTTTCTGGACCCAGTACCTCTCACGGCCTATTGTTCTATGATACTGATGTCTTTCATTATCTAGTTTACAGATCGTAATGTCTCTCACTCTGCCATTTTCTGGTCCAAGAGACTTGCATTCTCTCTTGATGTCTCACTACTTCCTGCTGGTCCCTGGTCTAGTATTCTCACACTCTCTGCTACTTTCCGGTCCTGAGGACACACAACTTTCTACTCCTCTCAGGTCTTGAAGTCCTTCAATCTCTGCTGTTTTCTGGTCCATAAGTCTGGAACACACTGGTGTTTTCTTGTCTGGAACTCTTGCAATCTCCGTCATTTTCTGATCATGAAGTCTTGCACCCAGTTGTTTTCTGATCCAAATGTCTTTCATTTTGCTGTGGTTCTAATCTTAAGGTCTGGCACTGTCCTGATTTTTATTCTTGATGTCTCACAACATGCTGCTGATTTCTGGTCTCAGGGGCTCCCAAATTTCTGCTGTTACCTGGTCCTGAATTCTTGTGTGTTTTGCCATTTTCTGGCCCAATGTCTCTCATAGTCCATTTGTTTCCATTACTGATTTCTTCTCGTGAAGTCTTTCACTCCACTGTTTTCTGGTCCTAAAGCACTCCTTCCTAATTTTGAGACCTATTTTCTCACAACATTCTGCCAATTTCTGATTCTGAAATCTCGCACTATTTGTTAAGACCTGAAGTCTCTCCACTGTCTTCCATCTCAAAACCTTATACATTGCGCTGCAGCCTGCCTCAAAGTTTCTCACTGTTATCTCCTGCCACAGAGTGTCACCTTCTCCGATGTCTCCTGTCCTGTAAGTCTCACATAGCCAATGTTTCCTGCCTGTAAATTTCTCAAATGTTACTGTTTCTTTTCTGGAAGTCTTAAATTCCCTGCTGTTTCCTGCCACAAAGTCTCGCACTCAGCTTTTCATGACTCTAAATCTCTCACAATTTCCAGATTAAAATTCTACAAGCTCTGTTTCCCTGCACTGAAGTCTCTCACTCACTGCTGTTTCCTGCCACGAAATCTCTCTCTCCACTGTTTCCTTCCCGCAAGTTTCAAACTCTCACCTGTTTTCTGCACCAAAATATTGAACAATCTGCTATTCTCTAGTCCACAAGTGTCACATCCAGAACTCTCACACTCTCTGCTGATTTCTCATACTGAAGTCTTGCACTCTGTCTTGATTCTAGTTCTGAAATCTCAACGTGTAATGTTCATTTCTGGTTCCTAATGTCACATTACTTTCTGCTGAAACCTGGTCCTGAAGTCTTCATTGTCTGCATTGTTTGCATTTTCAGGTCCTAAAACCTCTGAATCTCTGCTGATTTCTGGTCCTAAAGTTTTGAACTCTTGACTGTTTTTCTGATTTGGAATCCCCGCATTCTCTGTTTTTCTTTGATCCTGAAGTTGTTCATCTACTGACTTCTGGTCCAAAAGTCTGGCATTCTCTCCTGATTTTGAATCCTGATATCTCACAACATTCTGCTGGTTTCCGGTCGCAATGTCTCTCACTGTCCACTGTTATCTGATCCTGATCTCTTGCACTTTGCAGTTACTAGTCATAACGACCTTTACTCTACTGGTGTCTGTTCCAAAGGTCAGTGCACTTTCTTCATTTCTAGTGCTGATATCTCACAACTTACTGCTAATTTCTGGTCTCTGAAGTTTCCCCTCTTGGCAGTGTCTTGGTCATAAGGTCTTGTATTCCCTTTTCATTCCCTGGTCCAGAATTCTCAAACTCTTTGTTTTCTGGTTCTGAGGTCTTATAACATTCTGCTTATTTCTGATCTTGAAATCCCTCGATCCCTTTTCTGTTCAGGAATCTGAACATTGTGGTGGCTTTTGGTCTAGAACTCTCGCATCCTCCCATTTTCTGACTGTGAAGCCTTTCACCCAGCCAATTTCTGGTCCAACTGTCTTTCGTTCTGCCATGTGGTCCTAAAGTCTGGCGCTCTCTCCTGAATTCTGGTCCTGATGTCTCCCAATTTTCCACTGATACGTGGTTCTGAAGTCTCGCACTTTGAGCTTTCTATACATCAGAACTCTCCCACTCTTAGCTGATTTCTTGCACTCTTTCTTGACCTCTAATTCAGATCTCTCACCATTTTCAGTTGATTTCTGGTTCCTAAAGTCTCACAACTTTTTGATGATACTTGGTCCTGAACTCTCACACTATCTTATGTTTTCAGGTCCTTATGTTTCATACTCTGCTGTTTTCGGGTCCTGAAGTCTCACAACTTTTTGCGGATTTGTGGTCCTGAGGTTTTGCAAATTTCTGCTGATTTCTGATCTGAAGTATCTCAACCCCTGCTGATTTCTAGTCCTGAAGTTTCAAATTCTTGCTGTTTTATGATCTGGAACTTTTGCATGCACTGCTGTTTTCCAATCCTGAAATCTTGCAGTCTACTGTTTTTTGGTCCTGACATTTTTCACTTTGCTGTTTTTCAGACCTGCAGTCTCTTCTCCTCTGCTGTTTTTTGGTCCTGAAATCTCATACTCATTGCAGATTTTCATCCTGAAATTTTGCTCTCTCCACTGTTTTCAGGATGTAAAATGCCTACTCTGTCTCCTGCCCTAAAGTCTCCACATTCTGCTGTATTCTACCCCAAACTCTCATACAATCTGCTCTAGTCTGCCTCCAAGTCTCTCTCACTCTGTTATCTCCTGTTACAAATGTTCGTTCTCTTCAATGTTTCCTGCCCAAGTCTCATTTGGCTGCCATTTCCTGCCCATAAAATTCTCACTCTCCATTGTTTCCTCCCCAGGAATCTTGAACTCTCTGCTGTTTTCCGTGATGGGAGTGCCACTAAAATCAGAACCATAGTCTTGCACTCAGCTTTTTATGACCCTAAATTTCTCAAACTCTGTTGTTGGACTTACACAGTTTGTTGACTCTTGCTGAAGTCTATCACTTACTGTTGTTTCCTCTGTTAGGGACAAGTTCAGAAACTTCAAAGTACACAATGAAGTTAGCCAAGGTCCCAACTATTTTTGATTTTAGGTTTGTGGGAGGTCAGGTGTTTCACTCCATCTGTGATTCTGTTGGCCACTAGGAAGCTTTAAATAAAATAAACTTTGTTTAACAATGCAATTGAATTATAACAAAAAGCATGACTTTTATCAATTGAAATACTTAAACATGACAAGATACAATTCTTAACTGCTAGCTTTTCTGTATTAGTTCCAATTTATTTATTTCTCATAGGCATAAATTTCTCTTCACAACAGCAGGCTTACATGCAGATATGCAGGCTGCTAGTCTCTAATCTCCAGAACACCTCTGGAGAGACAATATCTTCTTGCAGGTCTCAGATCTTAATCCCCAGAGACAGAAAGAAGGAAGAGCCGCAGCTCCTTGAAATCTGAACTGAAACCTTTTCCTCTATAAGCCTAACTCCCCGCATTACCACAAGATGTGCTCTTGTCAATCAACTCCTACTCTGATATCCTGGGAAAAACTTGAAAAAAATAACAAAACTGCATTAACTCAAATTATACAAACATCGCAATAACTAGGAGCAATTACTTTTCTGCATTCTCAGTAAATAGGTTGCCAGGAGCAAACAAATTGGCACTGTCATTGGAATTCAATTTTAAACCATTCCCTTCACAAGAAACATGACACAAAATAATTTCTTAAAGGCATAGTATTATCATACCTCCAGGACATCTCTACTCTCCACTGGTTTCTTCCCAGCAGTTGTGAACTTACTGCTGTCTCTTGCACCAGAACCTTGACCTCTCTGCTGTTTTCTGGTCCTGGTATTTCGCACTTTTTGCTCTTCTCTGGTCTGGAACTCACACTGTCTGTTGTTTTCTGCCCCTGAACTCTCATACTCTCCACTGTTCACTGATTCTCATGTCCCTAATATTTTTCATCCCACTGTTTTCTGGTCTTAAAGCCTGGTATTCTCTCCTGATTTCTATTTCTATTTTTGCACATCATTTTGCTGATTTCTGGTCCTGAAGTGTCAATCTCTGCTCTCCCCTGATCATAAGATCTCACAATCCCTGCTGTTTTCTGATCCTGAATTTTAACATGCTCTACTCATTTTCTGGTCTTGAAGTCTCACAACTTTCTGCTGATTTCTGATTCTGAAATCTTTCAATCTCTACAGTTTCCCGGTCCTGATGTCTTGCACTCTTTTTTTTTGGTCCTCTTATTCTCTGGCTCTCCACTATATCTTGGTTCTAATGTCTTGCACTGTCTCCTGATTACTGGCTCTGAAGTCATGCATTCTGTGCTAAATTTTGGTCCTCACATTTAACAATTTTCTGCTGATTAATGGTGCTCAAATCTCACACTCAATGCTGTTTTCTGAGTTCTCTTCACTGTCTCCTGCCCCAGCAATTCTCACTCCACTGTCTTCTACCCCAAAATCTCACTGCAGGCTAACCCAAAATCTTTCATAATCTGTTATCTCCTGTCAGAGTCCTGCTCTGTCTGATGTCTCTGATGTTAAATGCTCACACAGTTGATGTTTCCTGCTATAAATCCCTCTCTCCCCATTGTTTCCTTCCCGGGGTCTCGAGCTCTCTGCAGTTTCCTGCCAGAAAGTCTTACTGCATTGGAACTTTGAACTCTCTGATTCCAAAGTCTCACATTCTCTTCTGTTTCCCGCCACAAAATCTCTCATGTTCAAGTATTTCCTACTCTGAAGTGTCTCACTTCCTCTTGTTTTCTGGTCCTAACGTCTGGCACTCTCTCCCAATTTCTAGTCCTGATGTCTCTCAACCTGGTGCTGTTTTCTGGTCCTGAAGTATTGCACTCTGCCGCTGTTGGTCCAAAAGTATCTTATTCTCTGCCATTCTCTGATCCTGAAGTTTTGTAGTCTGCTGTTTTCTGGTCCTAAAGAATTTGACTCTGCATTTTTCTGGTATTATAGTCTCTCACTCACCATGTTTTCTGATCCTCACATCTGGTACTTTCTCCTGACTTCTAGTCCTGATGTGTCATTTGCTTCCTTTTTCTGGTGATAAAGTTTCCTTTGCCCTGCTGTTTTCTAATCCTGAAAATCCCACACCGTCTGATAATTTTTGGTCATAATTTCTCTCAAACTCTGTTGTTTTCTGGTCCCGAAGTCTCTCAACTTTCTGATTTCTGGTCCTCAAATCTTCCACTCCGCTGTTTTCTGGCCCTGAAGTTTCTTAATCTCTGCTCTTTCCTGCCCTGTATTTTACACTTCTCTGAGATTTGCTTATATATCTGTTGTTCTCTCTCTCCCAGACTATTCAGGAACCAAAGATATACTACCAGCAATGTGATTCTTCCTTTTTTGTTTTTAATTTCCACCCACATGGCCTTAATTGAGGAGCCTGCTAAGATATAATCCCTCCTCAGTACAGTAAATTAACTCATTGATCAATATTGTGATGCCACATCCTCTTTTACACCCCCATCCATCTTGCCTCAAGATTGTTCATCCGGAATATTGAGCTGCCAGTCCTGCCTCTCCTTCAACCATGTGCTAATCAACCTCACCCCAACAGCAGTAGTAAACCATCCTATTTCTACAATACTGGTTCCATTCCAATTCAGGTGCAATCCGTCCAACTTGTACAGGTCCTACCTTCCCCAGAAATGCACCCAGTGATCCATGTTACTAAAGTGCTCCCATCAACACCATCACTTCAACCACACATTCATCTGCTCTATTCTCCTATACCTATACTCATTAGCATGAGACTTCAGGAGTAATCCAGGAGTACAGTCGTGAGGTCCTAATTTTTGATCTGCCACTTAATTCCCTGAAGTTTTGCTACAAGATTTAATGCATTTTTCCACCTATCTCGTTGGTACCAATGTGAATTATGACCTCTGACTGTTCAACTTTCCCTTTCAGAATGCCGTGCAACCAATGATATCCTTTAACCTGGCACCACGAGAGGTAGCGCATCATCCTGGAGTCCAGGGTAATACAAAGATAGCGAAGTCTTACAGTCTGCTGTTTTTTGGCCCAAGTCCTGCACTCTTCACAATCTCCTGCCCCAAAGCTTTGCACTCTCTGCAGTCATCTGGTCATTAACTCTCACACACCAGGCTGTTTTCTGGTTATAAAACTTCATATTATGCTGTGCTCTGGTCCAGAGTTCTCACACTCTCTGGTAATAAAGTCTCAAACTCTGCTATTTTCTGCTCCTGAAATTGAGCACTCTGCTGTTCTCTAGTCCTATCATCTTTCACCCTGCTGTCTTCTTGTCTTGTAGTCTTTCCCTCTGCTGTTTCCTGATCCAAAAGTCTCGTGCTCTGTCCTGATTGCTGGTTGTAAAGTCATGCATTCTTTGCTGATTTCTGGTGCTGACATCTCGCACTTCCTGCTGCTTCCTGCCCTGAAATCTCACTCATTGCTGTTTTCTAGTGCTGAGGTCTCACACACTGCATCCTTTTCTGATCTTGAATTCTGTCTCCTGCCCCAAAATCTCTCACGCTTTTCTGTCATCTACCCCAATATTGCACATTCCGCTGTTAATTGCTTCAAGGTCTCTCTCTCCATTTTGTCCTGCTAGAATCTCGCTCTCTCTGATGTCTTCTGCCCCATGGTCTCATGCAGTCTGTTTCCTGTCACTAAATCTCTCACTCTCCACTGTTTGTTTACAATACCTAAGTATTGCATTTTGTGCTGTTTTCCAGTCCTGAAGTCTCACACGTTCTGCTGATTTCTTGTCCCAAGGCCTTGTGCTCACCTGTTTTCTGGTCTTGAAGTCTCTCACTCTCCACTGTTTCCTGCCACAAAGTCTCGCACTCAAATTTTTTTCAGAACGAAAGCCTCTTAATTGCTATTGTCTCCTACCCTGAAGTCCCAATCAGTGTATTTCACTGCCACAAAGTCTCACACTCAGCTTTCTATAATCCAAGTCTCACAATGTCCACTGTTTCCTGTCCCAAAATCTTGTACTCACTGCTGTTTCCTGCCATGAAATTTCTCTCGCTCCAATGTTTACTTCCTGCAAATCTCTCCATTGTTTCTGGCCCTGAAGACTCACACCCTCCACTGTTATCTGCACCTGAGGTCCCTCACTCTCTGCTGCATTCTGATCCTAAAAGCTTGCAGTCTGTTGTTTGCTGATCCTGAAGGCCCACACTCTCTGTCATCTCCTATCTCGAAGTCCTGCATTCTCCAATATCTCCTGCTCCGTAGCCTCTCACTCCACTGTCTCCAGCCACAGAGTTTCACTCTCTCTAGCTGTCTCCTGTCCCCAAGTATTGCATTCTCCACTGTCATCTGATCCTGAAGTCTGTCACTCTCCACTGTTTTCTGCTTTTATAGTCTCTCACTCTCAACTGTTTTTTGGTCTTGTAGTTTCTCACTCTCTGCTGTTTTTGGTCTTGTGGTCTCTCACTCTCTGCTGTTTTTGGTCTTGTGGTCTCTCACTCTCTGGTCTCTAATACCAGTTTTCTGGTATTGTAGTGTCTCATTCTCTGCTGTTTTCTGGTCTTGTAGTCTCTTACTCTCTGCTGTTTTCTGGTCTTGTAGTCTCTTACTCTCCACTGTTTTTGGTTTTGTAGTCTCTCATTCTCTGGTGTTTTCTGTTCTTGTAGTCTTTACTCTGCTGTTTTCTGGTCTTGTAGTCTCTCACTCCCCACTGTTTTCTGGTCTTGTGATCTCTCAGTCTCCACTGTTTTTGATCTTGTAGTCGCTTACTACTGGTCTTGTAGTCTCTCACTCTCCACTGTTTTTAGTCTCGTAGTTTCATACTTTACACTGTTTTCTGGTCCTAAAGTCTGGCTCTCTCCCTGATTTCTAGTCCTTGTGTTTCATAACATTATGTTCTTTCCCGGTTTCAAAGTTTCTTGATCTCAGATCTTTTCAGGTCCTGAAGTCTCACACTCTCGCTGTTTAGGCCCCAATGTCTTGCACACTCCTCTGTCTCCTGTCACAGAATCTGGTTCTTTTGGCTGGCTGTTGCCCTGAAGTATTGCACTCTCCACTATTTCTTGTTCATAAACTCTAACACTCACTGATGTTTTCTGATCCTGAGATTTTGCACTTTCTGTTCTTCTCTGGTTCAGAACTCTTGCATTCTCTGTTTTTTTCCCATCCTGAAGTTTCGCACACGCTGTTATTTTCTAATCCTGATATCTTATACGCCATTGATTTGTGGTCCTGAAGCCTTGGATTCTAGTCTGTTTCCTGGTCATGAAGTCTCACAATTTTCTGCTCTTCTCTGATCCTGAAATCTCACAATCTGATGCCTTCTGTTCCCAAAGCCTTTCACTGTTTTCTGGTCTTGTTGTTTCTCACTTTCCACTGTGTACCGGCATTGAAGTCTTGAACTCTCTGATTTTTCTGGCCTTGAATTATCACATTCCCTGCTGTTTTCTGGTCCCAAATACTCTGCCTCTGCTGCTGTCTGGTCCAGAACTCTCAGACTCTCTGCTGTTTTCTCCTCTTAACTCTCACTCTGTTGTTTTCTGGTCATGGATTCTCATGCTCTTTGCTATTTTCCGGCCTTGAAGTCACTCACTTGCCACTCTTTTCTGGTCCGAAAATCTCTCCCTCTCTGCTGGCTGCTGGTACTAACGTCTTACATGCTGCACTTTCCTGGTCCTGTAATCTTGTGCTCTCTGCTGTTCCTGAATTCTCAAATCCCTGCATTTTTTTGCTCTTGAAGTCTCATACCTTCTGTTGTTTTCTAGTCCTGAAAACACACTCTCTGCAGTTTTGTAGTCCTGAAATTTCCTACCTTCTCCTGTTTTCTGGCTGCAAAGTCTATCACCCGCTGTTGTTTTCAGTCCTAAGATCATAGTCATAGAATTTACAGCACAGAAACAGGTCCTTTTCACCAACATGTCAGAACGGCCAACACCTATCAATTTTAATCAATTTCCAGCCCTTGGTTCCTAACCTTGCATCCTATTGCATTTCAAGGGCTCATCTAAATGCTTCTTACATGTTGTGAGGGTTCCCGCTGTTCCATCCTTTTAGTCGGTGAGATCCAGGTTCCCACCCCCCTCCAGGTGGAAAGGTTTTTCTTCAAATCCCCTTTAAATCTTCCGCCTATTCCTCAAATCTATGCCCGATGGTTACTGACCACTCAACTAGTGGAAAACATTTCTTCCTGTCTATGTCCTTCATAATTTTATACACCTCAATCAGGTCTGCCTCGTCCTTCTTTGCTTGAAGAATATCTGCAGTTTAACTAGTCTCTCTTCATAGTTGAAATGCTCCAGCCCAGGCAGCATCTTGCTAGTTCTCCTCTGTACCCTCAATGGTGCAATGACTTCCCTCATCTAGCAACCACAACTGCACACAGTATACTAGCTGTGCCTGACAAGCATTTAATACAGCTCCATCATAACTTCCCTGTTATGCTTCAGTTAATGAGTTAAGTATCCCATATGCCTTTTTAACCAGAGACCTATGGGCATACATCCCAATGTCCCTCTGGTCTTCTGTATTTCCCAGCAGCCTACCATTCATTCTACATTCCCTTGCCTTCTTAGTCCACCGACAGTATATTACCTTAAACTTTTCAGTTCCATTTGCCACTGTTCTACTGATCATCTATATCGTCCTATAATCTAATGCTTTCTTCCTCTCTATTTGCTATACAGCCAATTTTTGTGTCATCTGCAAACTTACTGACCATACAACCCAGTCTAGATCATTAATGTACACTACAAACAGCATGGAACCCAGCACCAACCCCTGAATTACATTACTGGACATAGGCTTCCAGTCAAAAAAAACAATCTTCAACCAACACACTCTGCCTCCTGCCACTAAGCCAATTTTGATTCCAATTTGCAAATTTCCCTAGATCCCATGAGCTCGTTTCCTTCTTAATCAGTCTCCATTGCAGGACCTTGTCAAAAACCTTACTGAAGTCCATGTAGACTACATCAACTGCACTGCCTTGATCTATGCACTAAGTCACTTCCTTGAAAAATACAATCAAATTGGTTAGACATGCATCTCCTTGACAAAGCCATGTTAACTATCCTTGATTAATCCTTGCCTCTTCAAGTTGAGATTAATTCTGTCTTTCAGAACTTTTTCCAATAATTTCTCCATATTAAACTTATTGACCTGTAATTACCTGGTGTTACCTCTGGGAACTTTTGCTGGCTTTCATTTAATTACTCAGATAACACAAAGACTTGTGGAGACAGTTTCTGGTTAAAGGCGTTTCTTTATTTTCTAGGCCTGGTCAATATACAAAGGAGAGAGATTTGAGGCAGTTTCAAATCATTCTAAAATTACATTATGCTCAGTATTACAATTATACAATTTCCAAAAGTCACTTGTCTGCCTCTCTGCTCACCCCAGCCAGATACGAGATGATAATTATTAGTATGGATTATTTACCTTGGCCAATAACATTTGCCTTCTGACAGCATGGGAATACGTGTGTTTGTGGACTTTGAGAGTCTTTCTCACAGTCTCCTAACATTCCCTAGACCTCCTTATCTGGTGTAATGTATAATCTATTCATTGATCTGTCCGAGATCTCAGCACTGTTCTTGGCTACTGCATTAGGACCATCTAGAGATACTGATAACAATTGCTTTCTCCCTTCACTCAGTAGCTGTATTGTTCCGAAAAATGTTTTTTTTTACTTGACAACATCCCATCACACCTTAGAGCAGTGTGTCATTGGCCAAGGTGTATGCTTTAAATATAGAATATAATTGGGATGATTCTCCCAAAAAAATTCTAAGTGCTGACTTGTTGGGAAAAATGGTGTAAATCACAATTGTTTTCTCAGTGGGAGTTCAGACTTGAATCTCTCACACTCTTCACGCTGCAATCGTGAATTATCATTAAAATCTCGGGAGGCGATACGAGAGGCTGACAGTTCAGGGCTTCTGTACATGCACAGTGGCCCCAAATTGTCAGATTACACTTTGCTGGCTTGCCTTGGATCTCCGCAGTGCTGCCCATTGCAACAGCCCTTTCGCCCGACCACGCCCCCCACAAACATTCCTGGTCCAGGCCCGACATCTGCTCTATCCCTGTCCTGGAATACCACAATCTCCGACGACCACTCCCCCCGCCCCCCCAACACACACACACACACACACACACAAAAACAGGAGGTAATCTTCGCTGACAAACTACCCTCATTAAGGAATGTAGTTTCATCAGGTTTTTCTGCAGGATGCTGTTTGGAGTTGAGACAGATTGAGAGAGAGAGACAGACAGAGAAGTGCTTTTGTTCCCCTCTCTGGAGCTGGAGACCCTGCTGAGTGAACGTTCCTGTTTTGGAAGCTGCAAGAGGTATCCTTTCCTATCTCTGAAGTTTGAAGATTGGAAGCTGCTGGAGACTAGCTTTACTTCTGCGCTTTGCTGCCTTTAGAATACTCTGAAATCTCTGAAGTAGGCTGTTTGGATTTCTGACAACAGGTGTTACAAAGTTGAAATCTAGTAACACATGAGCATACTCATTTTAGCACTAACTAATGCTGAAGAAGGGTGTATACATCTATGGGATGTTGTTTTTAAATTGGAACAGAGATAGCTAGCTGTTAAGAACTGTACTGTGCCATGCTTAAGTGTTGTAATTGGTAAAAGTTATGCTAATTAGTCATAGAAGTTTACAGCCCTTCAGCCCAACTTGTCCAGGCTGCTTTTTTTAAAACCCCTAAGCTAATCCCAATTGCCCACATTTGGCCCATATCCCTCTATACCCATTATACCTACGTAACTATCTAAATGCTTTTTAAAAGGTAAAATTGTACCCGCCTCTACTACTACCTCTGGCACCTTGTTTCAGACACTCTCCACCCTATGTGTGAAAAAATTGCCCCTCTGGACACTTTTGTATCTCTCCCCTCTCATCTTAAACCTATGCCCTCTAGTTTTAGATGCTCCCACCTTTGGGAAAAGATATTGACTATCTACCTTGTCTATACCCCTCTTCTTTTGGTTAAATTCCAACTGTGTTGTTAAATAAACTTTGTTTGATAAAAAGCTTCCTAGTGAGTCACTTGAATCATACCTGGAGTGAAACACCTTATGCTCACCAACGCCAAAATCAAACGTAAAACCTAGGGTCTAAGCCAACTTCACATTGGAGTTTCTGGCGTAAGTCTCAAAAAACATTAAATTTATACCAAGTGGATAATTGCTTATTTTTTAAATAAGCAGGAACTCTTACCTCACCTTAATGTAGCTTTACAATAGAGAAAACAACTTGCCTAAAAATCAGCTTTCTGCCTTATTCTGATATCATTTTCAAAAATTGACATCGGGCATTTGAATTCCGGTGCCATCAGGTTTCTGGATGGCTTAGCTCCGCTGAGCCATCCAGGTCACCTTCACAGGTCAGCTCCTAAGTGTCAGGAGCGCTCTATTCCACCCCGTTGCTCCCTCGTAGGTCAGCTGCTTCCACAGGACAGCTGAAATTATAAACGTATAACTGTCCTGTACTTCTACAGCAAGGCAAGACTATTTTCTGAAGAAGAAACAGTTAAAAAGTCAAAAAGCAAGAGCAGCTCTTTCCGTATGCACCAAATTCCCAAATGTATTCACTTGGACAGTCTCACTCAAGGTAGCCTGTCCAAAACTTACCTTGCATGCACAACTTACCTGAAGTCCTAAAGTCTAGCACTCTGCTGTTTTCTGGTCTAGAAGACTCACCTTTCCACTGTCTCTAGCAGCAAAGTCTCTTACTCTGTTGCCTCCGGCCCCGTAGTCTTGCATTCTCTGCTGGTCCCTGCCATGAACTCTCATTCTCTACTGCTTTCTAGTTCTGATGTCTCACACACTTGTTTCTGACATTAAAGACTAGTATTCTCTGTTATTTCTGATCCTTGAAATCTTACGCTTTCTGCCGTTTTGTGGTCCTGAAGTCTTGCAACGTCTGATTTTCTTTTGGTCTGGAAGGCTTGTTGTCCTTGTTTCTGGTTCTGAAATCTCTTACTCTATGTTGTTTTCTGATCCTGATCTTCGCTTTTTGCTATTTTCGAGGTTTGAGATCTCTCATTTTCAGTTGTCTCCTGCCGCAGACTCTCACTCCTCATGCTTCCTGCCTCCAAATCCACGCGGTCCCACTGTGCTGGTGCAGATCTTTTGCACAATCTGCTGCCTTCTAGTCCTAATGCATCCTCGCTCTCTCTGCTGTTTTGCTGACTGCCGACCAAAGACTTACACTCCCCACCTTTCTTACCCCGAATTATTTCATTGTCTGCTGTCCTCAAACCCCTCACACTCCTAAATCTCACGTCTACTGCTGATTTCTGGTCCTGAAGTCTTCCACTCTTCGCCGTTCTCTGCCCCAGAGACTCTTGCTCTCCGCTGCTTTCTGGTTCGGACGTTCCGCATTTCCCCTCTTCTGGCACCTGAGACTTGCAGTCTCTGTTATCTCATGCCTTTGAATGTCCTTCCGGCCGTTTTTTTTTGCTATAGTCTCACGCTACATAGATTTACACTCCCCGCCTATTCTGGCCTTGCAGCTCTTACTGTCTCTCGTTCTGTGTCCTTAGCTCTCGCATTCCCTCCCGTTTCTGTCCCTCGAGTCTCTCAGTTTTCCCGTTGCTCCTCGTCCCAATTTCCCTCACTTTCCCGCTCTTTCCTAATCCCAAATTCTCTCACGCTTTCCGCTGTTCCTCGTCCAAAATTCTCTTTCCCTGCTTTCTGATCCAAAGTTCTCACACGTCCCTCCAATTTTCTGATTCCAAACTTTCTCACTCTCCCAGTTTTCTGATCCCAATTTCTATCACCCCTTCTACTTTTGCTTGCCCCCAATTCTCGCTGTTTTCTGATCCCAATTGCCATCACGTTCCCGCTCTTTTTTGATCCCAAAATCTCCGATTTTCCCGTTGTTCCTTATCCTAAATTAACTCGCATTTTCCCGTTCTTATCTGATCCCAAATTTTCAATTCCTCTTCGGAAATTCTCACGTTTTGCTTTCAATTGCCCAACTTCTCTCACACATTCCCGCTGTTTTCGGATCCCAGATCCGCTCCTTCCCTGTTTTCTGATCTAAAGATCCGTCATTTTCCCCTCCTCTGATCCCAAGTTGTCACTTTCCCGCTATTTTCTGATCCCAAATTCCCCATCTTCCCGCTGTTCGACTTCCCAAAATACTCTCACACAATCCCGCTATTTTCTGATACCCAATTCTCTCACTTTCCCACTGCTTTCTGATCCCTACTTCTCTCACTTTTCTGCTTCTCCTCATCCAAAATTTTCTCACTTTCTTATTTCCCTTTCCCCCAATTCTCTCACATTTCCGCTGCCTTCTGATCCAAACTTCCCTCACACGTTCCCGCTGTTCCTCATCCCAAATTTTAACATTCCCGCTGTTTTCTAATCCCAGTTTCTCTTTTTATGTTATTTTAGTGATCCAAAGTTCTTTCACTTTTCCATGTTCCTCATCCCAAATTCTCTCTCTCGCTGTTTCCTGATCCCAGATTTGGTCGCTTTCAGCTGTTTCTCGTCCTAAATTTTCCCTCCTCCCGCGGTTTCTCATCCCAAATTGTCACGCCTTCTTGCCGCTCCTCTTCCCAAATTCTCACCCACTTTGCGGTGTTCCTCATTCAAATTCCCTCTCTCTTCCCAATCCTTTGCCCCGACTCACCGCTGTTTTTTTGGATGCTGAAATCTCAGGGGGTTGTGCCTTTATAACAGAGATGGGGATAAGTGAATTTAAAAGGATAATAAGAATTTTAAATCAAGGCACCGCCTGATGCGAGTCAATATAAATAAATAATTGACTGGTCGGTGACTGAGACTTGGCGAGAAGCTCTGAGCATCTTTGCCAAATAAAATGACGTTCCCTCAAAAATGTCAACAACTTTCTCACAAATACTTCAACTCTAACTTTAAATCATATAATTGGGTATTCAATATAACTTTGCTCCACAAGGCAAGAAGTAATAATTAGAGCAAATGATAAACTGTTCTTTTGTCACAAAATTTACCGCATTATCAATGACTCAAAATAATGTCAAAGAGTTTGAACTGTTGGGAGGCAGAATGCGAATAACGGACGACTTCGGGGAGGGGCCAGAGCTGCGCATGCGCAACAAAGGGCGGGCCCCGCTTTGCGCGCGCAGGGCGGGGCCAACTCTGCACAGGTGCCGCAGCGAAAGCGGGTGGTGCAGACTGGTCTGCGCACGTGCAGCGCCGACACGCAAGCTCGGCTTTGCGCAGTCGCAGCGCCGGCGGCGGGACCAGCCGCGCGCAGGCGCAGTGGTGGTGACGTACAGCTTCCGTTCGGCTGAGGCGATCTCCACGCTTTTGAAAAGAAAAAGGAACGGAAGGAGACGCGGCGGTGTTAACGGACGTGTTGTTGCTGTCGATGTTATAAACCGAAATTAATCTTTGGGTTGAGATTTTCTATCGTCTGTATCGCTTCCTCTCCGGTGAGTAGTTTTGCTCGGGGTTTGTTTTCGGGTTGCCTTTGAGAAAGCGAGTGCGCGGTTTGTCGGCGCGTGCGCGCGGCCTGGGCCTTGCTGTGGAGGCCTCATTTTCTCGGGTGTCCCTCGGCCTTTTGTCTTTCTCTCTCTCCTCATCGATGGTCTCCCTGAGCCCAGCTGTATTTGCGAGGTAGTATCCGGCGGACTGCTCGGAATACATTGGTGTCAAATTATGGGAAAGTGCTGATGCCGCTCGGTGCCGAGTTGAGGCCTAGGCACCCCTCCCCCCGCCTCTTTCCCCACCCATCCCCCCCCCCCCCCCCCCCCGGGATTTCTACAAAGCTGAGACCTGCCCGGTTTGTTGTTTTTCCCTCCTGAACTACCAATTTAAAAGCCAGGAGCGTGGCCTGATCGTGAGAAGGCGTCTGAGAAAGAGATGGAAGGAGAAGGTATGCTTCCTGCTTTATGTTCACTGACAGTGTGTGGTTGTTGTTATTCCTGTTTGTATTTTCCTATAGTCGATGGAAGATCATTAACTCACAAATGAGTAACGACCGAGGTGGTAACCTCGTAAACTTAATTTTGGTCAGTTAATGGTGGCTGAATAAAATGGACTCTGGATATTTCACGTTCGAAAACTACACTTTGAATTCATGTTTGTGTTGTTAGCTATTTTAGAAGTCGAGTGCAAAGTCTCAACAAATGCATTTCATGTGATGTAAAATAATCATCCATTTAGTTTTTAACTATTTTCTGACCTAGGACCTTTCACATAATTAATATATTTGATCGTTATAAACCATATTTTAAAATTGTTTGAGACCAACTTTGAAAATGTTACCACTACTAGTTCCTTGAAGATATGATTATGAAGCTGCTATCCAGAGACATGCATTGTATTGGTACTATTCAGTTATTAAAAATTTATTTTGAAATTAAACATTTTTAAATAAAATATTTATTCATTGAATTAGTTGTGACCTGTACTGAAATATGGTTTTACTGTCACAACAATCTGAACAGATTGAGTTCTGTCCAGCATAATTTTGGCATTTGGTTAATCATATATCTTCCCTTCTCCCCTGAAAATAAGTTGTATCTTTTCCTGTGTTTTCTTCCCCAAGTTAATTTGAGGTACGGTGCACTCACTGTTTCTAATTTCACTGACCAGCTGACTTGCAATTCTAGCTTTGTACTTAGTTTGTTTTTGATTATTTTGTGGGATATGGCCATCACTGGGTAGGCTGCCCTCTTGAATCGCTGCAATTTGTCTTCTGTGTGTTGACCCACAATGCTTTCAGGAAAGGAATTCCAGGATTTTGACCCAGTGACTTTGGAGGAATGGTGATATATTTCCAAGTCAGGATGGGGAATGGCTTGGAGGGGAACTTGTAGGTAGTTCCATTTATCTGCTGTCCTTGTCCTTCTAGATTGAAGTTATGGATTTGGAACATGCTATCCAAGGATCTTTGGTGAATTGCTGCAGTGTATCTTGTAGTACACACTGCTATTACTGAGCATCAGTGTTGGAGGGATTGAATGTTTGTAGATGTGCCAGTCGAGCAGAACTGCTTTGTCCTGGATTGGGTCAAGCTGCTTTAGTGTGTTGGAGCTGTATCTATCCAGGCAAGTGGGAAGTATTCCATCAGACTCCTGGCTTGTCGATGGATAGGCTCTGGGGATTTAGGAGGTGAATTACTTGCCACGGTATTCCTAGCCTCTCATCTGCTAAACAGTTATAACTCTCAAACAGTTATAATCACTGTTTGTGTGGTGAGTCCAGTTGAGTTTCTGGTCAATGTTAACTCCAAGGATGTTGACAATGGGAATTAGTGATGTTTGCTCCATTGAGTGTCATGGGGTGGTGGATAGCATCTGTGCTTGGTGATCGTCATTGCTTGGCGTTTGTATGGCGTGAATGTTACTTGCCGATTGTCAGCCCGATTAGGGATATTGCCCAGATCTTATGGCATTTGAACATAGACTGCTTCAGTATCTGAAGAATTGCAAATAGTATTGAACATCCCCAGTTCTAACCTTATGAAGGAGGGAAGGTCATTGAAGCAGCTGAAGCTTTTTGAGCCTAGAACACTACTTTGAGAATGTCCTGGAGCTGAGATGATGGATCTTCCACAATCATCTCTCTATGTACCAGGTATAACTCCATCCAGCAGAGGGTTTGCTCCCTGATAGCCATTGATTCCAGTTTCATTAGGGCTTCTTGATGCTACACTCGGTGGAATGCGGTCTTGACGTCAAGCACAGTTACTCTCACTTCAGTTCTGGAATTCAATTCTTGTTCATGTTTGAACCAAGGCTGCAATAAAATTAGGAGCTGAGTGAACCTGGTGAAACTCAAACTAGGCTTCATTGGGCAAGTTATTGCTAAGCAGATGCTGCTTGATAGCACAATTGATGACCCCTTCCATCACTCTTCTGAAGATCGGGAATAGACTGGGCACTAATAGGTCGGGTTGGATTTGTCCTTTTTTGAGTACAGGGCATACCTGGACAATTGTCCATGTTGGGAAGATGCAGAATACTTAGTCAAATTTGCCTTGACTACTTGAATTTAGAAAATGAGGAAGCTTTCACTGCCAAATATTGTGATTGCATGTCAGGGTGGGAGGGGAGACGCAAGAGAATGTTATAGGAATAGTGCAGTTACAGGTATTTTGGTGGCACAGTTGTTAGCACTACTGCTAGGGTCCCAGGCTCAATTCTGACCTCAGGTCACTAGTTGTGTGGAGTTTGCACTTTCTCCTCATGTCTCTGTGGTTTCCTCTGGATGCTGTTGTTTCCTTCCACAGTCCAAAGATATGAGTATGTTGATTGACCATGCTAAATTAATCCGAGTGAAGGGGTGATTGGCAGGGTAAATGTGTGGGATTATGGGAATAGCGCGTGGGTGGGATTGACAGACCTGATGGGCTGAGTGGCCTCCTTCTGTACTGTAAGAATTCAATGATTTTTGGGAGGTAGTTGTCTTGGGTCAATTCTGTCCTGTATACTTGGCAGATATATTTGTGAAATTGCTCAGTTTTAGCTCCTAACTGCCAAGGGTGTCGTTGACAAGTATGCCCATGTGTGACGAACCAAAAGAGTGGAAAGCAATTCTATAAAAGAAATTTGTCAAGTCTTCACTTATAGTGAGTTGACAGTCAGTGCAAAATCTGGTTGCAGGAGAAAAGTGTGAATGAGTGTCAGCAATGGCTGTGTGGGTATCATTCACCTCTTGAATCAGAAGGTGGTGATCTCAAGTCCCATTGCAGACACTTGAGCACAAAGTCTAGGCCTTTATTACAGTGCGGTTGTAAGGAGTGCTGCACGGTTAGAGATTCTGTCTGGTGCAGTCAGCTGGAATATGGCACATTTCTGAAGTGAAGTGAGTTCTTTCTTCTTTGTCAATATTTGCTCATTAACCAATATCACCTTTTTAAAAAAGAAATCTTTCATTTTCGCTGATTTTTTTTTTGTGTGCTTTGTGTGCAATTGTCTGCATGTTACCTGCGTTACAACAAATATGACACTTCAAACCCTCATTGGCTATGAAGTACTTTGGCACACTCAGAGGTTGTGAAAGGAATGATATAAATGAAAGTCTTTATCATGCAAAGCAGTTACAGGATACCATATCAAACTAGAGATTGAATGTCTTCAAATAGTCTTCGAAAGTTAATTGTTTATTCTATGTCTAATGTATTTGTAATGCAAAAATGTGTTAACTCTCTCTTCAGGATTTTTAAGAGGAAGAAATACCACATCAACTGAAAGAAGCCATGTCTAGCTCAGATACTGATGGATTTGTTGTCCGTGTCCGTGGATTACCTTGGTCATCTGCTGCTGAGGAGGTGTTACACTTTTTTTCTGGTATGTGAAATGAAAAGGATAACAGGATCAAAATAATTATCTAAAGGCAATTGGTGGAAGTACCAAACTGTAATTATACATTAGTATGTCAAATATCTAGTGACATAGAGGATTGTACAATGCTAAATGCATCAATGATCTTGCAATAAATATTCTATAAAAATAATTGACATGCATGTTGCTAATTTTTTGCATCTTTTAATATCTACATTTTTCAAAGGTAAGATTTCAACATAATTGACATATCTAACCCCCACCCTCATTAGTTCACCAGTGTGTGTTCCTTTGATGCAATTTACAGTGTCAAATTTGCATCGCTTGTGACTAAATTAAGTGCATTTCGTAAGTTGATTTTAAAAATTTGTAAAACTATTCAGAGAGGAGTCTGAGATGGCACAATCTTTGTTTTAATATTGTTAACTTCCTTTCTGAAAAGTGAAACTCCTTTTTAACCAATTTTTCCTTCATTTATCATCACCACTTCTCATAACATTTTAAGAATTTGAAATCATTCTGCCCTGCAGGTTGCAACAAGGAGCCCATTTGGCCCATCAAGTCTGCACTAACAGTCCCACCCAAGCCCTATCCCCATAACCCACGTATTTACTCTACTAATTCCCCTGGCATGAAGGGGCGATTTAGTGTGGCCAATCCAGCCAGTTTGCACATCTTTGTCGACTGTGGGAGGAAACCCATGCAAGGTCATGGAGAATGTGCAAACTCCACAGTCAACCAAAGCTTGAACCTGGGTCCCTGATGCTGAGAGATGGCAGTTCTATCCAGTGTGCTGCCCATGTGTTAATTGGCAGAAGCAATGGGTCATTTTTGAGTTGATAGGTTGTAAATACTATGATACCATGAATTGGTATTTGGACTTCAACTATTAAATCTATATCAAATGCTTAGATGGGACCAAGTGTACATAACACTGTAGTTCACTGAAATACAGCTAGGAGGGCTATAAACTGTGTGTATAATGCAAAAGCATATGAACAAATTAAGTGAGTGGGCAGAAGGTGACAGGTGGAATATGATGTGGGAAAAAATGTGAAATTATCAACTTAAAAGCAATAGATATGCAGAATATTTTAAAATGGAGAGTAGATAATGTTGGTATTTGGAAGAGTATCAGTTTTTCAATAAAAGTCATACCAGCATATAGGTACGCAAATGGTATGTTGCTCTTGATCACAAAGGTTTTGGGTGAAGTCTTACTACAGTTATATAGTGATTTGGGTGAGACCATACTTGGAGTAACTCGCAGTTTTGATCTCCTTATTCAAGGAAGGGAATGTATGCCTTTAAAAAAGTATAATAAATGTTCAAACTAATCCCTGGAACGAGGGGATTATCTGGAGGAGAATGTTCTATAGTTCCTAGATTCGAGTGAGAAGAGATCTCATTTCTGAAGAGTCTCAACAGGGTAGATGCTATACAGTTTTCCTCAGCTTGTAGCCTAGAACAAAGGTCACAGACTCTGATGAGCAGGTCAGTCATTTTAAATTTGCTTTTGGGATAAAAGCGTCGCTTATTGGGCCAGCATTTATTTCCCAGAGCTTGATTTGGAAAAAATTAGGTAATGTACTGTTGGTCCACTCGTTTTGTGGGACTAACAATGCAGTGGAATAGATTATTAAAGGATAGAATGCTGATAATGTCACATATAGAGGAACTTTATGTACGTAGATTTCTGAAGGTGTTTAGACAAGTAGATAAAATGATCAAGTGACATGCAGGCTCTTTGCTTTTCTTAACTCTAGCATTGAATGTAGGAACTGGAAGTTATGTTCTTACTATATGAAAGACTAGTAAGGTTACAAATGTATACAGTAAATGGCAGAATCCTTGCGTGTAATGATAGGATTTGGGTGTATAGCTACACAGGTCACATGGCAATGCAGGTGGAGAAGGTAGTCAAGAAGGCATAGGCATGCTAGCCTCCATCGCCTGGGATTTAAGTTTAAAAATTGGCAAGTCATGTTGCAGCTTTATAGAACCTTAATTAGGCCACACTTGGAACTTAGTGTTCAATTTTGGTCATCACACTACCAGAAGGATGTGGAGGCTTTGGAGACAGTACAGAAAAGATTTACTGGGCTGTTGTCTGGTATGGAGGGCACTCGCTATGAGGAGAAGTTGGAAAAACTTGGTTTGTTCTCACTGGAACGATGGAGGTTGAGGGGTGACTTGACAGAAGTTTACAAGATTGACAGGCATGGACAAGAGTGGAGAGTCAGAAACTTTTTCCCAGGATGGAAGAGTCAATTACTAAGGGGCACATGTTCAGGATGCAAGGGGCAAAGTTTAAAGGAGATGTATGAGGTAGATTTTTTACATAGTGAGTGTCTGGAACTCGTTGCCAGAGGAGGTAGAGGAAGCAGATACGGTAGTGATTTTTAAGGGGTACCTTGACAAATACATGAATAAGATGGAAATAGAGGCATTTGGTCCCTGGAAGGGTTTTAGCTAAATTGGGCAGAAGGGTTTTAGCTAAATTGGGCAGCATGGTTGCTGCAGGCTTGAAGGGTCTGTTCTTTTGCTGTAATTTTCTTTGTTATATAAGGTCTGGTCAGTGTACTACTGAAAAGATATTATTGCAATAAGGGAGGATACAATGGAAATTTACAATTATCGTGCCTGTAATGGAGAATCTTAATTATGACTAAAGGTTGGGTAGGCTGGAGTATTGTTTGGAATAGAGGAGGCTGAGGATTGTTACAATTGAAGTGTATAAAATTGGGAGATCTAAATGGTCAATAGGAAGACCCTATAACCTTTGATTAAGGAGTCCATTACTAGGAAGCATAGATTTATGGTAAGTTGCAGGAGGATTTGGGCAGAGATTTTTATCTGGAGGTTGGTAGAGTTCCGTAATTTGCTACCTGAAAAGATGATAGAGGCAAAAACCCTCAACGTTAAAATGTACTAAATGTGCACTTGAAATGCTGTAACCTATATTATGGACCAAGAGTTGGAAAATGCTGTTGGACTACTTGTTGGCCTCTCTCTGCTCCTAATTTCCATGGTTCAATAATCCTGGTTCCCTTTGAAGAATTGCCTTACTGAATTGCTTCAGTCCACGTTGTGTCAGTAAATCTCAAGACTCCATCCAGTTGCACACATTCCATTAACTTTGTTCAGTGAATTTTAAATGCCAGTTCGTTCTTTTAGCTTCTGTTAGGTATGCTTATGCTCGGTGCTTGCACTTACACTGCTTGGTTAGGACATGGGGATTTTTGTCTGGATCTTGCTTTTTGTTTTTGCTTCCCTTGGTGACTTGAATGAGATTTTTCTTTGCATTCAAAGTAGAATGGGACTTGAACCCTGCTGATGTTTGTTAATTGCTTTCACTTGTTAAGTTATAGGTTGCGTTGTTTACAGACTTGCCGAACAAATTGATGCTTGATCATAAAGGCAGATATTTGTGATTTTTCCACTCTTAATATGACCTCAGCTGATTTTACAACTGGACAATCAGGCCATAACTTCTGTTTTTGTTCAGAGGTGCAGGTGAACAGCCACAGGATTGTCAATTAACTTTTATCAAAATAAAACATTTTATTAAACATGAACAGATTGGCTATAATGTAATGCATCTTCACCCGCATGCAACTCTTGGATGCATACAGATTTTGAAGGAGAACAAATATACTATAATGTCCACAGTCCATTTAACCCATCAGAGAGACACCACACTTGTCATACTGTGAGCAAACTGGAACTCTGACTTCCACATGGGTGTTTCCAAACTCCAGTCTCAAAGCAACGTGCCTTAATCTTTTCTCATGCTATTTTCTATATGCATTCAAGTTCCACATTTGTACCCAGCATTACTAATTGAACACTACTGCTTCACAGGTAGTATTAAGGTGTCACCAATCTTGGGATTACTTGAGATATCTGACTTCTTGCCAGCTGACTTCAGCAGGTCTGCACCTTTCAGCTGTATCTTTAACTGGGAGCCTCTCTGTCCTGTTTTTTTTTTACCTTCAATGAACAATGCCTTGTTCATATTCCAGTCCTTAATTTGATTTGTCTTCTTAGGACTTCTCTCTTTCATCCCCTGGTCTTAGAGTTATCTGTTCTTTAGCTTTTGGAATTGCTTTCTGCCCCTCGCTCCATTGTCTTATCTGTCAGTTTTTGAGAAAAACTATTTTCTTGTATCTGATTCCAACTGGACCACAAGTGCTTGTGCTTTTTAGTGTGAGCCGTTGGTTGCTAAGTGATAGACTAGTCTTTCTTTAAGCCTTGTTTGTTTTCCTATTGTAAACTTTTTATTTACAATGCAAGTATAATCTGACCAAAGTCCACAGACATACAGATACATTTGTTTAGAATGAAGCTAACTAATCCATTTAAATACAAAAGCACAACATTCAACTTGAAGTTATACCTTGTTTCTAATACCCATAACAACAAATATAGATACTTAAAATTACCCATTTCCTGATACCTGGCAATGTTTTACCATTGGAACAAGAGGGCATTCATTTCTTGAACCTATTCTGCCTAGATCAAGTTGATTTTTCTTCAATTCTATTTGTCCACAGTAGTTTTCCTTGATTCCTACCTAATGCAAATTTTCTTCTTTGAAATTTCAGTTTTCCCAGCATCCAACAGTTGGGGAATTCTAATTGTTTCTCTCTCCACAAATGCTGCTGGACCTGCTGAGTTTTTCCAGTGTTTTCTACTATTTCAGATCTCCAGCATCTGCAGTATTTCGCTCTTAAATATAAATGTGTAATCAACATGGGTTTGTTTGACCTAATGATGCACATGGCAGATTTACTTTCAGAATTATTTCTGGCATTTATGGATTAAGTTTATGATGAGTATAAAATTCTTAACCAGTGTTTGGTACTTTTGAATGCTTAAAAATATTTGTCAGCTTGGCTTCTCTACCTCTTACATTTCAGATTGCAAAATCTTAAATGGGATTTCTGGAATTCATTTTACGTATACCAGAGAAGGTCGTCCTAGTGGGGAAGCATTCATTCAACTGGAAACTGAGGAAGATTTCAAAATTGCAATGAAGAAAGACAAAGAAAGTATGGGGCATAGATATGTAGAAGGTAAGGTCATAGTTTTATGGGGTTTGCTGTAATTTCTGCTTTTATATGTGACAACAAAAAGTATGGCACAGGAGCAGGCCCTTTGGCCCTCCAAGCTTGTAATGATCATGATGTCTGTCTAAGCTAAAACTATGCACTTATGGAGTCCATATCCTTCCATTCCATTCTATTCACATTTCATCTAGCTGCCCCTTTAAATGCTACTATTGTATCTGCTCCCACCACCTCCATAGGCAGCATGTTACAAATGTTCATCATTCTCTTTTTTTAAAAAAAAGAAACTTGCCTTTCACATCACCTCTAAACTTTTCCCCAAGCACCTTGAGCTTATATCCTGTAGTACTTGACTTTTCTACCCAAGGAAAGAACATCTCACTATCCACTCTGTCCATGCCACTCGTAATCTTGTACATCTTTATTAACGCACCCCTCTGTCATTCCAGTGAGAACAAACCAAGTTTATCCAACCTCTCCTCGTAGCTAATACCCTCTAGACCAGGCAACATGCTAGTAAACCTCTTCTGAACCCTCTCCAAAGATCCACATCCTTCTGGTGGTGTGGTGACCCAGAATTGTAGACAATATTCTAAATTAGGCCTAACCAAGGTATTGTACAGCTGCAGCATAACCTGCCAATTTTTATATTTCAATGTCTCAACTGATGAAAGCAAGCATGCCGTATGCCTTCTTCATTACCTTATCCACACGCCTTGCCTCTGAGTGATTGGTGGACATGTACGCCCAGACCTCTGCCCTCAACATTCCTAAGCATTCTACCATTTACTCTAATTACTCTATGCATTGGACTTCCAAAATGCATCGCCTGCCATTTGTCCAGATTAAATGCCATCTGCCATTTCTCCAACCAAGTCTCCAACCAGCCTATAACTTGCTATATCCTCTGACAATCCGCTTCACTATCCTTAACTCCTCCATTTCTTGTCACCTGCAAACTTACAAATCAGGTGCAAGTTTGATCCAAATCACTTATGTGCTATGAACAACAAAGCCTCCAGAACTGATCCCTGTGAAACACTGCTAATCACAGTATACATTCAGAAAAGCACCTCTCTACTGCTGTCCTCTGATTTCTATGGCCAAGGCAGTTCTGTATCCATCTTGCCAGCTCTCCGCTGATCCCTCATAAAATTATTGGCTTTTATCAATGCTGAATATTTGCAAGAGCTGCTACTGTTGAGCAAATAGATTCAACAAGTATTGTTTTTTTTCCAGATTACTGTTTTGCTGAAACATTTTTCAGACATAATTATGTTTACTTGTCTAAAGTGATTTCTTGAACTTTTTCTTTGAAAATCTAGTATTTAAATCTAACAATATTGAAATGGACTGGGTTTTGAAGCACACTGGCCCCAACAGCCCTGATTCCTCAAACGATGGTTGTGTTCGTCTTAGGGGATTACCGTTTGGCTGCAGCAAGGAAGAAATAGTACAGTTTTTTACAGGTATAGAAAACAGATTTTGTTCTGTAAGTTTTGATAAATTAGCTGTTTTCAGCAAAACATTGTTTTAATTATGCAAGCCCCATGTCTGATGATCTAAGTATTCATTTTAAGGCTGAATGAGCTAATGGAATTCATTTCCAGGTGATAAGGTAATATTTTCTGTTTTCATTTTAAATTTGAATTAAATTAGTTGTAAAACTTGGTAGTTTAAATGAGGTGCAATGCATTAACTATGCAGTCAAGTAATCATGTCTGCTGATTCAATGAAACAAAGTTCCTCCACATGATGCACGTTTTTATTTTGTTCTGTATTTCAGAACTTGTTGCTTTTAAGTAGATGCCACTTCGTATATTTTCCCAAAGGATAAAACAATTTTCTGTACTAATGGACATCCCATGCTAATTTGGAACAAAATTGAGATTATAGTTAATATTAAAACTCCAGTCACAGGGTTATCTGAATGAAGGTGCCTAATAGTTTTAAGTAAGTTAGAACTCTCACTCATCACTTGTCCTCTATTCTGTTACACGGTTTTGTTTCCAAAAACTGTTCACAGAAGCTTAGCATTCAACTATGCATATGCTATGATTCTATATTATCATCTACCTAATCAAAATATCAGTTTTGGAGCAGGAAAAATATATTTCTCTTAAACTGAGACAGCAATCCTTGGATATTTGTGATTGCAATGTTAGAACTATGCCTACCAGAATTTTCACCTTAATCCTTGCCTTGAGAATGTTCAAAATATTTTGAACATCAAAATATTCAAGTGAACAAAATCCAGGTATGGTTCTTGTGGTAGAACATTTAAGATATTGCTTTTGCATACTGTTCTTCCGTTTACCTTCACCATGATGAATTTCTATGTCCACCTTTATAATTGTACTATGATAAAATAGCTGTGATGCAGTGTCTGTGTCCTGCCTCTCCAGCTCTTGCACTTGCGCTGCAAGGAAACTTCATTATATCAATCAGTTCTACTCTTTTCAAATTACTGTAGCTTTTGGCTTGTATAAAGTTTGATTATTTTTTCAAATGGGTATTGAATGTTTCTGTTAGATTCACTTGCCCCTTTATTTCAATCCCATACCATTCCAACCTCCTGCAGCTCAAACACACCACTCTGTGTACAGCACTCTGGGAAATCAGTTATTTTTTAAATGTGATATAGAACCTATGATTGGTTACTTTATCCTGCTTATTCTAGTCTCAGCTAATGTTTTGTAAATTAATTTTTGAAATGAGGTTAAATAGTAAACTGAAATATTTGTTCTGATCTGTATAAAACTTCGGTACATTTGCTTGCTGGCTTTCTATGGTTATAGATTTATCAGCATTCAAATGCAGCATAGATTTTATAGATGCACGATCAAAGTTGAAATATCAAATACTGATCTGAGCTTCCGGAAGTAACGAGTGAAGATTGGTTGCTTCCCAGCAAATGGATGAAGAAATTATAGGAGAACACTGACTCAGCTTCTGGAGACTGTGTGCAGTGGCTTCATAGATTACTCCCTAGGAGCAAATGGTGTAATTGGCTGCAGGGAGAAGGCTTGTAGGGAAAACCTACTTAGCCTACTTGTAACCAAATGGCTAATTTTTGGGGTTGGGTGAAGAGTAGGAAGTCAGTATTGACAGTTGTGACTTTCCTACGCATGCAAGACGAAATGCAACCTATTTTCCCTAGTGGTTGCTTGGGTTAATTAGAACATATCATGTGGCCCTGAGCAGATCAGGAAAGCTGTATGTTCAACCTGTAATTTTTATTATACAAAAGCTGCTGGGACAGCTGAATCTGGCCTCAGTGCCTATAGAGTGGGTGTGATAAGATTGAAGATTTCCACTCTTTTGACATTGCATGTGTGGACATCAGGTGAGAACAGGTTTGTGCCTGGCTGTGATGGCCCCACAATCCAGTAGCACACTTACAGATTCACACATGGCAAAATTGCCACTTGATTGGGGCAACAGATGCTGAAATTGAGGGGGAGGAGTGGGCTGTGGTTTGGTTACCATATTTTTGTTTCTTGAGTTATCCTAATTATTGCAGCTGTCTTTTGAATAAATTTACTTGGAGGAAAGAACTTGACTGTTAGTTGCATTGTGTTACTGTGGATTCTATTTTAAATTGTAATGATTCTTGCTTTGTTCTAAGATGTTGTGTGACACAAGTAGCTGTGCTTCAACCCAGGATTCCTGTGGTTGGTTAGGTTCTTGAATATTTAAGCATGGCATAATTGTCACAGAACACTTTAGTGCATTTTATTTTTGTGACCTGTAACTTACAGTACTTTACATTTTATAAATGCAACGTCATAAGTAATAATTAGGCATGTGCACCCTTTAATACTGTCCCCTACTGGGGTTATTTGTCCTTGGGTTGAAGGGTTGGAAATCGTGCCAAATGGGATAACATTGCCGATGGACTACCAGGGGAGGAGCACGGGGGAGGCCTTCGTGCAGTTTGCCACACAGGAAATAGCTGAAAAGGCTCTAAAGAAACACAAGGAAAGAATAGGGCACAGGTGGGGATGGATGGATGAGTCACTTTTCTTATGGTATATGATTGATTGTTATCTAGTACAAGTGCTGCAGTATGCCGAATGTTTCACTTGGATGTGTTTGGGTTTTAAATAAGGTTTATCACAATTTACAGTTTTTGATACCATAAGAAAATGTGATTAAGCACAATTTAAAAACTCTTTAAGCACATTGTAACACTAATTTCTGTTTTAATTAATGTGTTGACTATTTGTAGATGAAATTGAAATGTAACCTGAAAAGCTACTTGCCATCGTGATTATTGTTTTTTGTATTTATATCATTGATATCATCAACAATTGGATTTTTTGGACATACCTATATAATGTAGCTGCTTTTTCAGATGTGATGAAATTGTACATTAGGATTGGCTTAACACAATTAAAATTACAAAGCTGTTTTTAATTACTTGTGGCAAATAGCTTTTCAACATAGTTGAGCTATTAAGTTAACTACTCTTTTTTTAAAAAAAAGCATATGAACCTTGCTTCTGTCTATGGACAGTCAAGCACATAAATATTTTTTGCATAGTATATTGCAGCAGTTACCTTTCATGCCTGAGATCCTTATTAGTTAATTTAGCATTGATATCAAAGTCTGGCCCAGTGCAGTTGGCAGTGTGGTGGTTAATTTTCAGGCAGATTGACAAAGTAATGTGTAATGTTAGCATTACATTGCTCATGGCTTGTACCAGATCTAAAACACACAATGTGAAGCTGTGACTACTACCTCATTAGAAAGCATCCTGTGCATATAGAACTTGATGTCCCTAAATTTGTTTAGCCTCCAGAATACAAATAGGATCACATGGAAGTTGATATTTTTATATTCTTTGTTTTTCCCCCTTTCCCATTTGTATGGGGCTTCATTCTATACTGCATCTTTTTCTCATATTTGCAGAGATCTTGATTGCAGAATTCATAGGGAAGAGCTATTAATTTCAAGTCATGCAGTTTTTTTAATTTTCACGGTAATTATCGTGACCAAATGTGTGTTCTTTTGTTTCAACTAATGTACCCTGCTCTAAAGGCAGACATTATGAACCTTTTTTGATGGTCAAGAAAGGCTGAGGATATAATGTTATATGTAAATTAGGATCTTTTAGCAATTACAAATCAACAAAACTGATTTTAAAAACAAATTGCTCAATTTCAGATTTCCAGCATCTGCGGTCTTTTCTCTTTGTTAAAGAGCTGATTTTGGCTTTTTTAAAGTTAGGTCCACGCACTATTTATTAACATAGAAACTAGAAGCAGGAGTAAACCATTTGGCGCTTTGAGCCTGGTCCGCCATTCATCTGGACCCCACCCCACCCCACCACATTAATATTCCTTTACCCCGAAGAACTATATCTTTTTTTCCTGGAAATCGGGCAACATTTTGGCCTCCACTACATTCTATAGTTGCGAATTCCACACATTTACCACCTCTGGATGAAGAAATTTCTCCTCACCTCAGTTCTAAAAGACTTACCCCTTATCCTCGAACTATGATGCCTAGTTCCGAACACCCCCACCATTGGGAACATTCTTTCTCAATCTAACCACCCTTTTAGAATTTTAAGTTTCTATGAGGTCTCCTCTTGCTGTTCTAAAGTCCAGTGAATATAATCTTAACTGATTTAGTCTGTCCTCGTGACAGACCTGCTATCCCAGGAATCAGCCTGATAAACCTTTGCTGACTCCTGCTGTAGCAGGGATGTCCTTCCTGAGATAAGGACACCAAAACTGCATGCTGTACTCCAAGTTCAGCCTCACCAATACCCTATACAATTGCAGCAAACCATCCCCATCTCTGATGCCAATCCTCTGAAAATGCCAACATACCATTTGCTGATTTTATTGCCTGCTGTACCTGCATGGTTACTTTCAGTGATTGATGCATGAGGACTCCAATGTCTCATTGATATCCATCCCTCAATTTACACACCATCAAGTAATAAGTTGTCAATTACATTACTAATTTATTTGTCACAAGTAGTCTTACAGTAATACTGCAGTGTTGGTACGTGAAAATATATTGTCACTAAACTTATTTAATCAGTTGCATTTATTGGCAAATTAAAATCACAATCTAGCATAGTTAATATTTCTGAAGTATGACTTCAAATTACTCAAATGCATTCAATATTTCACTCCAGTACCAAAGGAAATTGAAGGTTCTCTGAATTCGTGCAGGATCAGTTTCTTTTGCAGCAACTCTTTCCAAGTTGTTGGGATTTCCCTAGTCCACCAGTGAACTGCTCAGAATTTACTCCAGATACCCATAAACAGTTGAGATTAAATTTGAGCAATCAGTCCTTTTTAGCTATCCATAAGTTTACGCAGAGTTGATGGACATTGTCGGTTGGATACATGAATACTCACTATTGGCAAGAGGTTTCTGCTGTGTCACTTATAAGCAATTTAATAATTGCTAATGTGGGAAGTTTTTGTCTTTTTTCCCTTGCATTTTTAGTTGCCCTTCAATTAGTACGTTGGCAATAAATGCATATGCTTTTTCTTGGGCAAATGTTGCCTACAGGAAAAGTTTAACTCATCCTGCTTAACTATGACTTCCACTATGGAAATTTCTTTTGCCAGTCTTTGATATAAAAAACTGGCAGTTTTTTAATCAGTTAGAAAATAACTGGGCATTTATGTTCCAAGATTGTTGCTAATTAGTCCCCCCTTTACCAATTCCAACATGCTGCATCCTATTTGTATATGGAGTTTGAACAAACATTCACTAATGTAATGTTACCTGCTGTAGATATGATCTTCCTTATTCTTTGAATGAAATTACACTTCCACATGGCTTTTGTCCTCTTGTTTTTTCTGATTTGATGCCATATTTGACTTCTTTGCTAATCGTAGAACAAAAGATGTAGTTCCGAGTGAGGCATCATATTAAACAAATGAGGAAATAATCTCAAAAGAGCTGTGTCTTGGGTGAATATTTTCCTATCTACGTATTTCCTGATCCAAATAGTTGCTGTTGTATGTGGAGGTTGTACATCGTTCAAAGAATGAAGAAAATTATCTTTAAGATGAGAATTTAATAGTTTGAAACCTACTTAACTGCAGCTTAAGACAGAATTGCTGCTTAATTTGTTTGAATGTTTTAAAAGCCACGTTAATTACATTTTAAGAATACTTCATGATTACTTAAGTTGCTAAAATATTGACTTAAGTTGTCACGGGAAGTTACAGTAAACATAATTTTGTAGAATTTCATTTCACAATCAGAACTTGCAATTTGAGGTTTTTTAAAGTGCACAATGAACCTTGTAAATATCTGTAGCTTTTAAGTGCTTTACAGAAGAACCTGATTTAATTCCAATGGGGCTATTCTTAAAATGTGCATTTCAAAAAGTAACGTCATAGATGAGGATTTTGGCCCTTGGCTCTGAAATTTCATTCTTTTGTGTGGGAAATGCATGGTTAGGATACCTCTAAATTGAGTACCATAGTTATTCTTGTAGCTAATTTACATATTAATAGGGTTAAATTGTTTAAATACACTACGTAATCTTTTAGGTACATTGAAATTTTCAAGAGCAGCCGTGCTGAGGTGCGGACCCACTATGATCCTCCCCGAAAATTAATGTCTGGTTTAAGACCAGGTCCTTATGACAGACCAATGACTGGGAGATCAGCCTATGGTCTAGCTAGTCGATCATCGTATGAAAAGATGAGACGTGGAGTGTATGGTGGTGGTAAGTAAACTGGTTAGGATGTTGATCATGATTGAGTAATTTAATGCTTAAGCAGATTGCATTTCTAGAATAATGCTGAGAATTGAATTTATTTGACTTATAGGATTCTAGGTTGTAATATTCCCGTTTATCTATATATTTCATTATCAACATTTAATTTCTTTTCGTTTCATCTGTCACCAAAGTAATTGGCTTGTATACAGTAATAGTGCCTGAATTTGGTTGTTCAGAGTTCTTTCAAATGCTGTATTGAGGTGTTCTTGATTTAAGCTAAGCAGTGACCTTTCAATCTATGATATACATTTGCAGTTGAGTCTTACCTGCACATTGCTGTGGATATGTTCAGGGTTCATAATTGAGCTAATGTCACCTAATTGCTCAAATGATTCAGGTTATGGAAGTTACGATGATTACAATGGGTACAGTGATGCATACGGCTATGGGTCAGATCATGGATATGGACGAGATGGTGGTGAGTTTTTTAACTGGACATTATGACAGAACATGTGCAAGTATTTCAGAATCTCAAAATCTAATTGGTTAATTTATTCACAGGATTGTCTGCACAAGGATATGGAAATAGTGATTCTAGCTTTCAGAGTACAACAGGTCATTGTGTACATATGAGAGGTCTGCCATTCCGGGCTACAGAGAATGATATATATAATGTAAGTATTTTAAAATGTTTTCTATCTTTACTGTTTGTGTGTGTGTGTTTTGAATGTGTTGATATCTTCTGCCACATGTTGAACAAATAATCCCATGGCCCCCGCAGGGACTTCTGCATCTTGTGGAAGAAGAAACATAAACTAATCTCAGATTATTTTCGAGTAGCAATCCTGATGAAGGAACGTGTAACTGCTACCATCCTAAAGTGATGTAACTGAGATTTTGGGAGGAGGGAAATAAAGAGCATTTCTGTGTCTACCATGTTACAACATCTGTGGTTGTCTTTTTACCCGTAGGTTCTTTAGACTTTTTAAGTAAACTGTGTTGTAGGTTACTCATTCCAGATATGTATATATATTAACTGCAGATTCAGAAAACAACTTATTCATTCCACTGAGAATGGAATTATCGAATCTATAGGTCCTAACGTCTTTAAACTTGGGAAAATGTCTTGTTTTTGCTTGCTCTCATGTCTTGTTCAAATGTTGTGGACTTGGCAGAGTCATTTGGTATTGCCATTAGTGAATACACCCTATCACAAATTTCAGAACAAATTTGCAGATTTGATTATTTTTTTCTGGCCTGAGCCTCATTGCTTTTGAAATTGTCACTCATGGCACCAGTTTTGGACTTGTAAACTTTCCTTTCTTCAGCAACCTAAAGAATTCATTTGTATAAAATTGTTTGAAACTGCTTTTGTTGATTTCTTTCAGTTTTTCTCACCTCTGAACCCAGTCCGTGTTCACATAGAGATTGGATCTGATCGTAGAGTCACAGGAGAAGCTGATGTGGAGTTTGCAACCCATGAGGATGCTGTGGCTGCTATGTCAAAGGACAAAGCCCATATGCGTAAGTTGATATAAAACTTCACAGTAAATTGCAATACAACTGTAATATTCCCTGAAATTCTACTTTTTTTTCTGTTAGAACATAGATATGTGGAACTTTTCCTGAACTCAACCTCTGGAGGCAGTGGTAGTGCCTATGCAACTCAAATGGCAGGGCTGGGTAAGTGAAGTGGATATCAACTTCAGCCATAGTTTGACATTTTTGTGATTCATATCTTGCATGCTTAATGTGCTAATGTTAGTATCCAAATAATGTCATGCTGCTTTATGGTAACAGTTGACTTTTCTATGTACATCAATATGTAGTTAATTTGTTTTGGAAGTTGGTGAATTTGTAAGATGGAGTGCAAATATTGCAGTTAATTTTGAATATTGGCAAGGAACAGTGTTGTTAGTTAGAATTTCACTTAATTTTTTGGATAAGCAGGGCTTTTTAATTTGAGTAGAGTATCCTATAATGATGGTATCTCGACACAGTGGCCCTTAGAATTTGGCTGTTCTCTGACAAGGACCTAACAGCTTTTGAGATTGGCTTGTTCGATCCTCAGTGGAAGTTGATCAGTAATTTTGTGTACTGGGCAACAAGAGAATGTTACTACAATTAATGTGTTAAATCTGTTTTCTCCATGGTGTTCCGTTAATGTTGGCCTAGTTTCATTATGCATTGTAAGCACTGCATATATGCAAAGAACATCTATTTGCTCCCAAGATGTAGAACTGAATTGTAGAGGCTTTTAGTCATTCTGTAACCATCCTTCGCTATGGAATCAGTCATTGGAGCAGGAATCAAATCGTAGATGACATTGGGGATGGTATTTATATAAAGACATGTTACAAGGGATGTCTGTTTTTAGGAAGCCAGTCAAGCTATGCAAGTCCAAGCTACGGTAGTCCTAGCAGTCAGCAACTAAGCACTGGATATGGAGTTTATGGAAGTCAAGCAAGCTTGAGTGCATATGGTAAGTGATGTATGAAATAATTGAACTTTGTATAAAGCTCTAGTCCTGGCAGCATTTTTCCCTAAATTGCAAAAGAAAAACAAATTTTCATTATCAAATAATTTTACAGGCAGCCAAGCTGGAATTAATGGAAGTTACTATGGAACTACAAGCAGAGGATCCATGGGAATGAATGGCATGGGTGGAATGTCAAGCATGACTGGAGGTTGGGGGATATAACTTTTTCACTATTTAACAGATACCAGTTACCAGCTTAAACTTGGTTATGCTTATGAAACGTGAATTCAGTATACGCATTCCTTTCATTATGACTAGAATTCAGCATAAGCCTTTTCCTAGGTTGAGGAAAATTCTAGGATGGCACCAGTGTGTTCATCACATGATTTTAGTTTCAGAGACCTAAGTTTCATTATGTAAAGTATTTTGGCACTAGTTATTGAAATTTTTCTGCCCTATGACCTTCGTTGCATATGTGCAGTGTACTGCTTCTGCGGGCTTGATTTAATGCAAGTCAGGCACACAAAAGTAGATTGATGCAAGCAACATTAAGATACAATCTAGATGTCTTAACTGATTGTAATAAATATTATACCCACTTAAATTCCCAGTATGTTTTATGGGACTGAAGACCTTAATTAACTAATTGGCAATGTATTCTGTTTTACTGTTTAAAGAAAAATGTAAAGTGTAGTTGTGCATAAGTATACAAAAACATTTTTGAAACTTAAACATGACAAAACTATAAACACTGGGTGTAAACTGAACAATTATGTGCTTATATTTGTTGCTTGACTTCATTTTTTATATTTGTCAAAAACAAGTCTCTGGTTTAATTTTTTTAGAAAGTCAAAATGATGAGAAGCGTCTTTGGATGCTCAATGGCGAAATAAAAATTTTAATGTAGAATTTTTCTTTAGACCGTTATTGTAGGGTTTAATCTTGGTCTTCAACATCTGAGACCTGACGAGTCACTTTTGTTCATATTTGTAAGGTGCAAAGTGAAAATAAACTCACTCAATAAAGCTTTGCCGTTTTTAATTGTGGCGACTTTTTGAAGTTGTGAATTTGTACTCTTCCAGTATTTTGCTGGAGCTTTCACATGCAGTGTACGACAAAACCTGGTCCTATGACAAAGTTGTAATTTCCAGTACTGATTATAGGAACCCTGCTTAAATTATAAATAATTCAAAGATTATGGTGGCTTACTACTTCTATTCTAATGGAGTCCATATATTTCTACCATATTTCAGGCAGTGGTGCATTCTTCTGTTTCAGTTCACAAGACAAGTATATTCTTGATCGTTTTGCAACGTTGGCTGCATCTTGCTACCACTTCAACACTAAACTTCTGGTAGTTCCAATTTGATGTCTTTTGTTGTTCATGTGCAGCTGGCTATTTCCTTGCCAGTTTTTTTTTTTAATTTTGCTTTTGGTCTTTGTCCTGGATGTACATAATTTTTTGCTTTTTTCCTGATGTTTTGATAAAAACTAGAAGCAGGACTAGGCCATTCAGCTCTTCAGGTCTGCTCTGCTGTTCATCTTGACGATGGCTGATCATTGGATTCAATATCCTGATTTTTCCTCCCTCCTCCCATATTCCTTGATCTTCATAGCATTTGAGGCTACGTCTAATTTCTTGAAATCAGACAACCTTTTGGCTTCAGCTACAGTCGGTGGTAATGAATTCCATGCATTCACTAACCATTGGGTGAAGAACTTTCCCCTTGCCACAGTTCTAAATGGTTTACTCCCTTATCCTCACACTATGACCCCTAGTTGTGGAGCCTCTCATTATTGGGAACATTCTTTCGAAACCTTCCTTGTTGAATTTTATAAGTTTCTGAGATCCCCTCTCACACCCTTCTAAATTCCAGTGATGAGCCTTGCTCAATTTCCATTCTGCTAAATTTACTGATTCCTCTGTCATTTTAGTGGCTTTGAGTTGCTCTGAAAACCTGGAAATCAGTGGTCAGTTGCAAAATTGGGATTAGTTATTATTCCTTAAGCTGTGAAAGTGGCTATCTTCTATTCTACCAGCCATTTCTTATTCTTCAGAGTAACACTGTAAGCTATCTTAATTGTCTAATTCAGAACTTAGAAACGTCTGAGGTGATTTTGCAGATGAATGGCATGTACTGAAATCTTCAATTCATAAAATACACATTTGCAAAGATCAGCTGATCTTTAGCATATCGAGATACAATCTCATGATCAACAGAACAAAAATCCTGAATGTACGCATATGTAAAATGCAACCACTAATTTGGATGCATCTTCGCCCTAGAAACAAAATAAGTCACCTATCCTCCCAGTTATACTAAATGCCATTACTGCAACAGTTGGTGCTTTCTATATCAAGCATTACTACATAGGGTGATGAGCCTTCAACAAAGGGCTGATGAATTTGCTAGCAAATCTTGCTGCTCACTGGCAATGTGACTACAAGCCAAACACAAAACTGTGAAAGATCAAAGCAGGAACATGTGTCCAATATAGATCAAAGATCCCTACAGTGTGGAAAGAAGCTCTTCGGCCCATCGAGTCTGCACCAACCACAGAAGCATAAGCCGAGCATCCGTTTTGGCATTGAAAAGCCGACTATTCTATTAGTGAATGATATGATGAAACCTGATCAAACCCAAATGGGACTGCTCCAGTCGTCAAAAGTACTGATCAACCCATTGAAAATAATATAGTCATGGTGTAATTGCCATGACCAAGGACACCCCTTATGGTTTTTGGATAGTGCATTATTGCTGCTAGCAAAAAAAAAATTCAGGACTTCCTGTATTAGTGTAACCATTTGAACAGGTCATTGATTTTGCTGGACTTGTAATTTTAGTTAGAATGCTTGAGACCCAGTGTGATGTCTTGTCACTCCACAGGAATATCAGGCCTACAGTTAAGCCCAGCTCCACCTCAAATGGTGAAGTATACAACCAGACTTCAAGCAAGCTAACTATTTTTGGCCCAACAGGCAACGATCTCCCAAGACTGCATTGATCAGGAGAGTGAAGTGAAAAATGCAAGAAAAGAGTGACCAACTATGATTTCCCTGTAATAAATAGGAGCATTATACCATACAGTTTGTTGTGTCTGCTTTGCCATTCGGCTTGATCGTGGCTTGACTTACCTTTTTTTGCCTGCTTTTCCCTTTTCTTGAGACCAAAAATTGCCTGGCCTTCAGTATCCTCAATGTGCTATCCACAACTCTCTGGTAGAGAATTTCAAAGATTCACAAGCCTCCAAATACAAATTTATCCTTCTCAGTCCTAAATCAACCCATATGTTCTTGATATCCCCAATTGGGAGGAAATAACTTTTTAAATAGTACATTTTTCAATGAGATCATCTCCAAACTCAGACTAGAGCAAATTTACACCACCTTTGTAGGCTCTATTGGACTTAAATAGCTGTGCCTTCATACCGTGGAATCTAAATGTATGCTAAAACTTTTATGAATAGTGACCACAGCTGCTTAGACTGGGAAGCTGTAGCCTGATATTACTCTTGTATATGATCTGTTAAACCACAAAGTATTCTCTGGCAAATTGACCCTCTAGTTGAATTGCTGGTCATGAAAGAACAAGTGGATTTGAACTTGTTGCAATTTCTGCATTGCTTGGTGGAGCAAGGATCAAAAACAATGTCATATTCCAGAAGAGATGCAAGATTGGCATAGCCTTCGTAGACCTTTCATTGGCCTGCAACAGTTGGGCTTGAAGGATTTGATCCTTGTCTCAAAATATGTAGTGCACATTCTGAGCAATGGTTGGTAGTGTCTATTTGGGCAATGGACAGCTCCATCCAGTTCATCAGTAAACTGCCACAGTATTTGTTTTAATGTCATGAGCAACTCATATTTAGCAGACATGTAAATTTGCGTGTGTGAATGACCTTTCCCTTATAATGTAGCAGCAATCAGCGATGAGTTGAATGAAGACCTAAAGTTAATGTTTAGGGCTATTTTTAGAAATGGAAGCTCAAGTTACTGCATTGCACCTTGATAATATGAATGTTAAGCACACCCTGAAAGTGATCTAATGTAACCATATTATCACATGACCCCACTTTAGCACCTCTTTGAAACTGAGCCACATAATAATCATTTCAAGAAAATAGCTACCAAGATAAAGACTAGGTTCAGAAACTGGCTAGAACCAACTGGAATGTATCAGTGTTTTGGAAATCAGTGATGGTCCTAGAGTGCTCCATTATGTATGTATGTGTATATATATGTATATATATATATATAATGGCTATACTGAACTTGTCCCACCGAACACTGCAATGCCATGTATCACTGGAATCTTCAATTCCAACCTGAAATGCACTAGCTGACTGTGCGTTTTGTGCAACGAACGTTCCAGCAACTCGCAAGAATCAATAGAAAATAATTGCCTGATCCACCAGAATTTCAACAATGTTACTCAATACTACCTAGTTACTTGAGTCTTTTTAATGTTAACTTCTACTCTGATGAAGCTTGAAAAGTTAATGAGTTTTTAAGTTAATTGTCTCATGAAACCTACTGAAAATTCCTGGCTTAAATCTTCCATGAACCATGAGATACAGATAATTGAGGCACAATGAAAAATTAACTGTCCAAGTTCTAACTAGTCACCCAGAACAGATGGGAGCACATAAGGATTTAAAGCCTAACTCTCATTCAAAGGAGGTGTTCTAGAGATACTCCAAATGAAATTACTTGCCTTTGAGTAGTGAGTGTAACATTGTAGATATTACCCTACATCCACAATAGAGAGGAGAAACCAGTTTCTTCAAATCACTTTAACTGGTTTGCTACCCAGTTATTCTGTGTTATTCGGGAAAATATTTGTTTGAATTAGGTCTCTGTCCATGGTTGAATGAACAAAACTTTTGTATAGAGCTTCAGCTGATCCATCTGTCTGCCTCAAAATAATTTCAACAGTTCTTTGTAAAATGCCTTTAACATACTAATGGCATCCCAGGGTCCTTCAGGGAGGCGTAGCTAAATCGATATTGGCACCAGGTTGAAGAAGAGTCTGTAAATGAAAGCTTAGTGAAGTAGGCTTATTAAAGGAGCAAATTAGAGTGAAATTTAGAGTTGTAATTCAGAGCTTTGGAATTAGGTATCAGTAACCAATGGTTGGTTGTAGTGTAAGTGGAGAATTGGAGGAATGCAGAACTCTTGGATGGTAATAGGGTTGGCGGAACTTGGTCCATCTGCTCTGTCTCAAAAGATGAGGCCATAGAGAGGTTTAAACACACATGATGACTTTAAAATTATAATGTTGGGGGACCGGGAGCCAGTGTAGTACAATAAGCATAGGGAGTGAGGGACTTTTTTTTGATAGCAGGTTGTAGAGTTTTGGATAGCTTGTTGATCAATTATGGATAAGTTTGGAGGTAAGAAAAGCAAAGGCTATGGGATGAATTTTGGCTGCTATGGAAGTACAGGTAGGCGGTGTTTGTAAGTGAGAAGATATGGGGTCAGAAGCTGAACTCAGAGCATGTGAAAAGAGGTAGCAGCACCAAGATGAACAAGGGAAAAGAGAACCCAGAGGCAGCAGTCATCACCTAGAAGAGCAAGTGTTGATCCCAGGGGGCATTAGTCTCGTCAGAAGGAAGAGACTCATTCCTTGAGCCTGGATATTCTGTTGTGGGCAGTGAAATTTCACTATCTCTGAAGTTAAGATGTACAGTCATCTCCTCATTGCAGACATAATGTAATGCTCCACTCTGGTAAGGCGTATGTTCTGTCTCAAAAGGACGAGCAGCTGGTAGTCCTTCAGTAGCTTCCACTGTTGCTGGTGACTTCCAGACCAGTTATTTTGGGTGGTAACTTCAATTGTATCATTGATGCAGCTGGATGATCTAGCAATGCTGACAGCAAATGAATGCTGCAACCAGACTCCTGATGAAAATATAAAAGATGCCAAGCTGCATGCCATCATCAGCAACTCTACATTTGGAGCGCAATAAAGATATATCTGGTCACAGCCAGGTATGTCTTCCCATTCAGGATATGCTCCCTGTTTAAGTCCTGTGTTTTCACAATCGGATTCATCGACATCAAGACAGTGTTCTCTGACAATAATGTTGGGCCGGCACAGTGTCACAGTAGTTAGTACTGCTGTCTCACAGCAGCAGGGACATGGGTTCAATTCCTGACCTGGGTCACTGTCTGTTCTGAGTCTGTACTTTTTCCCCTTATCTGCATGGTTTCCTCCCCCAGTCTGACAGATGTGCTGGTTAGGTGCATTGGCTATACTAAATTCTCCCTCAGTGTACTCGATGCCAGAGTGCAATGACTAGGGGATTTTCACAGTAACTTCATTGCAGTGTTAATGTAAGGCTGCTTAACTTAAACTGAACTCCTACTGGCTAACTGTCACTTACAGGAAGACCAGAGGTTTGACAGGGGACATGAAAGCTGAATGTGAAACCATTGACCCCAGAAAACATTGAGGAACTCAAAAGGAATTATAATGGTTGGGGAATCATAAGCCCCTCTTTGAGTCCCTAACACTCTGGTAAGGGACAACAGAAGAGAACACCAAGAGCTTTTTCATCCTCAAAGGTGTTCACAAGACAAGAGAGACAGGATGAAATGTCCTGACTCCATAAAATCATACCAAATCTGCTGTAGCTGCAGTCAATGGGGGTCAATGTCAAGAGGGATCTCCAGAAGGTGAAGGGCCAGCAAACCCCACTCTTTGCCTCAGAGGCTTCCAAGATCATTGTCCAGGCCAGAGTCTGCTCCATAGAGCAAGATGAGACAAGCTTGCGTTTCTTCTTCCAAGAGGTACACTGAAAGTTATGTGATCAATAGCCTGATGAAAGCTGTTGGCTCAGCAGAGATACCATGGTCTGACATTTTGAGGAATATATGCCAGACTATATGATGTGAAGCACACAGACAGGACAGCCTTCTAATCCTTCCTGTCCTCTATCATGGGATGTTTCAGAGGACAGTGAGTAGGAGAGTCTAGACAAACTGCCAACTCTGGACAATTTGACTGAGGCCCTTGAGTCTTTGAGAAGAATAAAACTTCCAGAAACGACAGCTTACCAGCTGAGTTGTATTCAGCTCTGTAGGACTGGATTCGTCCAGACTTACTGGGAATGTATACTTCTAGCTGATAGTATGTTACAATCCATGAGGAAAGACATTATTCTCATCAATAAATGGAAGGGGAAAAGGGAAGAAATTAGAAATTGAAGATCCACTTCAGTGTTGAATGTGGATTGTAAACTTTTGTCCAAGATCATCGCCGATCAGATCACGTCTGCTGTGGAACTGGGTCAGACCTGCTATATTCCCAGCAGAAGATCTCTGACAGCCTTGCGCTGCTCGGGGATATGATCACCTACGTGCAGGATGGGATGTAGGTACCTGCCTCATTAGCCTAGATCAGGAGAAGATCTATGACAGAATATTCAACACTTATAAGATGGATGTGCTTTCCAAACTAAAATTGGGAAACGAATCTGAAATTAGATCTAACAGCTTAGTACGCCGTTTCAATCAATGGATGTGTATTGGAAAGCTCTCCAATTACATCTGGAATTAGGTAGGCTGCTTCCTTGTCTCTACTCTGTTTCTGTGTTGTATAGAACCATCTATTGAGTCCATCAGGAAAGCTTTGGACTTAAAATGAGTAATGACCCCAGGCAGCAGAGGTACTCAAGTGAGAGTCTCCCTCTACATTGATGATGTAACTGTCTTCTGCTCGGATCCACTGTTGCTCTGCAGACTCATCAACATCTGTGACTAGTTCGAACTGACCTTGGGTGCCAAGGTGAATCATGGCCAGAGATGTTCTTTGGGAAATGGGCGAACCAATCCTTAATCCTTTCACCATTGGGTCAGAGGGACTGAGGGTGCTGGGAATATCGTTAGGAGGGACCAAGGTATGCATTAGAAACTGGTAGAAGAGAATTGGTATAATTAACCAAAAGCTGGGTGTGTGAGAGCATCGTTCCCTTTCAAACACCATCTCAGTGATGCTGTACTGCATCACTGACAACAGATCTGGTGCGTTCCCCACGCCTGCACTATAGCAATCACCTGAGCCCTTCTTCTGCTTCAACTGGGGGTCAAAAATGAACCATGTTCATAGGGACACAATGTTCAAATCCCTCGATTGGGGCAGGGGCGAGAGGAGGAGGAATGTGCCCAACATCACCCTAATCCCGATGGCCATCTTTGTGTGTGGCTGCATCAAGCTATGCTAGATCCTTGGTATGCAAACATCAAGTGTCACTATGTGCTAACGTTTTTTCAGTTCCCTGTGTTGCAAAAGATGGGTCTGTCCATGCTTCCGCAGAATGCTCCAAGTATTTGGACTCTGCCATACCATCTGTCTCTCATGGAAACATTTATTTTCTGAAACAACTTTGAACACAAGTCCGTGAGGCAGTGGTCTGCATGAATATCCGAAAGGCCCTGCGGGAAAAGGAGATGACAGAGCCTTTTGAGTGGTTCCCTAAGCAGACTAAAAGTTATTTGGCAGAATGCCTCATCACCAGAACTTCCAAACCAGCACCAAGATATAGCTTGGCAGGTGGTGAGAAAGGCCCTCTCTATCACATTCTACGTACCTGGGTTTGGGAGCGGCATGGTAGCTCAGTAGTTAACATTGCTGCCTCACAGCGCTAGGGACCTGGGTTGATTCCCAGCTTGGGTTCGGTTCCCTGTCTATGCGGAGTTTGCACTTTCTTCCCACATCTGTTTGGATTTGCTGCAGATGCGCTGGTTCCTTCTCACAGTCCAAAAGATGAGCTGGTTTGGTGGTTTGGCCATGTTAAATTCTCCCTCGGTATACCCGAACAGGTGCCAGAGTGTTGTGACTGGGGATTTTCACAGTAACGTCTTTGTGGTGTTAATGTAAGCCTATTTGTGATACTAACAAATAAATAGTCTCACCCCATCTGTACGCCGCCTTTGGGGAAGAGACTGTTGTTCATCCCCTGGTGGAATGTGCCTTTGCAAAGGAAGTCTGGAGAGATGAGATGGTTTTTGGTGAGACTCATCCTGAGCAGCTCTGTGATATAGGACTCTGTGCTCTACAGACTGTTCCCAGGGCTGGATTCCAAGATAAGCATCAAAGTTGCTGGAGGATCATCAACTGGGGGAAAAATGCTCTTTGGTCTGCCCGAAACTTGTTGGTCTTCCAGTGCAAGGAGTTATGCTCGTCTGAGTGTTGCAGATTGGCACATTCCAAAGTCCAGGACCACGTGCTGAGGGATGCATTAAAGCTTGGTGCAGTTGCTACAGAGATGCATTGGGGAAGGTTGCTATCGCAAGGACTTTCAGCCACAATGAATTGAAGGGTGCAGAACACCTTGAACCAAATGACTCTGAATGAATATAGTGAACATTACATTTGGAGGATAACTTTTGTTATGTAGACAACATTTAAATACCTTTGCACTTTGTAAAGATCATTTGAAATGGATGTAATGTTTCTTTTATTATATTAAATCACATCAGAGTGTAACTTGATGTATGTAAAGAACCTGAATATTATTGCACTTTGTGTGGTGGCCATTGTGGAATGTTTGTAATTTTCTTTCAGATATTCTATGAATAAAATATATTTTTGCAAAAAAATCATCTAGAAAGGTAAGGGAAAAAAGAATCCAGGCAGTAAAGGTCAAGTTGCCACATGACCATAGACTGATCTCCTCTTTCAGGAGGATCACCACACGTGAGGCAGAGGTCAGGGTTGAGAAGGCAGACCTTGACGTCCTCAGCCAGACAGGGAATCGAACCTGTGCTGCTGGTGTCACTCTGTATCAGAGACCAGCCATTCAACCTGCAGTGCAGTCCAATCTGTGGCTCCAGAATAGAGCAGCCACATTCTGAGAGAAATTAAAATGTGACATCACAGGAAGATAGATAAATGTTTGGTTGGTGAATATTTTGCTCATTTAGCTCCAAAACATGTAATTTATTCATATTGCAAGGTCTTATTAATTGTAGGCAAGTTTACTAACCTTTAGTATAGCAGTTTTTTGATTATACAGTGTTGGTTATAAATTAATTTAGATTAATTAATGAACACATAATTACAATGGCAGTGCAGGTGATGTTTATTGCAAAGTGTAGGAGTACCTAGAATCTAGTAGTCATTGTCTATGTAGGTACCAACAACATAGATAGAACAAATAAAAGCAAATTACTGCAGATGTTGAAGAAAAAGCTGGAAAATCTCAGCAGATCTTGGCAGCACCTATAAGGAGAGAAAAGGCTGACATTTCAAGCCCAGATAACCCTTTCATCTGGACTCAAAACGTCAGGACTTTTCTCTCCTTATATGTAGAATGAAGGCATATTCTACTGAGGGAGTATGAGTAGCTAGGGGCTAAATTAGAAAGCAGAACCTCAAAGGTAATAATCTCTGGATTATTATCTGAGCCACAAACAAGTTGGTGTAGAGTAAATCAGATGATGGAGTTAAATGTCAAATAACAAAGATTGTACGGAAGCGAGGAATTTTGATTCATGGCACTGGTACCAGTACTGAGGAAGGAGGGAAATGTAACTTTGGGATAGGCTTCATGTGAACTGTGCTGGCACAAGTGTTCTGATGAGTTTTATAATTAGGGCAGTAAAGAGGGATTTAACTAAATAGGAGAGGTAAGAGATCAAGTTTGGGAAGATGTGATAAATTAATTAGAAAAGACAAGACAGAAGAGCAAGGTAGGAAGAATAAATGAAATGATGAAGAATGTGGCAGGAAGAGCATAAAGACTAACAGTGCACCAGCAGATGAGACTAGAGGCTATAAAAAAGTAAAAAGACTGAACTAAAGGCTCTGTACAGGTAGTCAACTTTGCGATGTTAGGCCAAACAACATTTACAACATTTATAAATTGATGCTCACACCAGAATTCTACCTCCCCACCTGCCTCAGAACGAGAGTGGGCAAGGGCAGACAATAGAAATGCCTGTTGACCTTGGGCAGGATTTTCCAGTCTCAGATCGAATGAAGCTGTAAAATCCCGCCCCCAGTTTCAATTATGCGATGCCACACTGGCAAACGATTAGTCTTTACTATGATATTAAAGCACGTTACTGCGGATACCAGAATTTGAAAGAAAAACAGAAAATGCTGGAAAAACTCAATAGGTCCAACAGCATCTATAGAGAGAGAGAGAATAAAGTTAACGTTTCGAGTCTGGCATGATGGCACAGTGATGAGCACTGCTGCCTCACATCGCCAATTCAGTTCTTGCCTTGATCGCTAATTGTTTGGAGTTTGCACATTCTCCCAATGTCTGCCTCCGGGATTCCTCCGAGTGCTCCGGTTTCCTCCCACAGTTCAAACATGTGCAGGTTGGGTTGATTGGCCATGCTAAATTGCCCCTCAGTGTCAGGAGAACTGGTAGGGTAAATATTTGAGGTTATGGGGATAGGCCTGGGTAGGATTGTTGTCAGTGTAGGCATGATGGGCCAAATGGCCTCCTGCACTGTAGGGATTCTAATTCTGTGACCCTTCATTAGAGCTGAGCAGAGTTGAACTTCACCAACTGTTTGTTATCTTCTGCTTTTCACTATCTCATATGGGCAAATTGTATCTTAGATTCAGTGTAGATGTCTTTGAAAATATAGGCATTATTACATCATGGGAAGTACACTACTATAAGGCGGTCATACTGAAGCAAGATTTCACAAACCTTTCACTATTTAGTGAGAATAGGCTATTGTGCCTTAGTTCAGCAACCAAACTCCTATTTATCACATTGTTCCGATGGGAAAACCAGTGCTAACTTATGAAGATTCCATTTACAACATGGTTTTGAGGAACCAATTGTATCATAAATCTGAGGGTTGCCTCTTTCTGAATGCATGTAGAATTTGTAACAGATCAAATGAATTGCCAGCACAAGTAGAGATAAATAGATATGATCTGATAGTTATTATATAGACATGGCTGCAGAATGGCAAAGACTGAATATTTAAAAGTACATGACATTTAGGAAGGACAAGAGTGGTGAGGTAGTTCTATAATTAAGAATGATCTTAATTCTGGAAGGAAAGAGGTAGAATCAGTTCGGGTAGAGATTAGAAATAGTAAAATAAGAAGTCATTTGTGGGAGTGATTTATAGGCCTCCTTAACAGTAATCACACTGTAGTATGGGGTATGCAGGAAGCTTATGAGAATGGGGCCTTGTGAGAAAGATACAGTGCTAATCATGGGTAATATAGATTGGACAAATCGGATTGGCAAAGGTAAGCTATATGATGAGTTCATAGAGTGATTCTGGAATAGTTGATGCAGAAGTAAATCTGTATGGAGGAAACAGTTTTATCAGAGCGAACTAAGCTGTTTAAAGGAGCTGGATACAGGAATCTCTGAATTCTGAATTGCCATGACTAGTGACATTAACAAAAGAGGGATTTGTCAAGGTGTACCTTGCTGGTGATGATATCTATGAAAACTCAGGCAGATTGGAATGATTGCTGAAGAACACTGGTAATTTTGCCTGCCATGGTGGGAGAGGTGAAGCTCGCTGGAGAACTAGAAGTATTGTTGGAACTGTTTCTTTAATATACATATCTACTAGAAATAGAAGGTAGAGCAAAATCATTTTATAAGACATATTTTGGTTGTGTTAGTTAATGCTAAACTTGTCTTATCTCTAATCTGATGCATCAGTTTCCTGTTAACTAATTTGATTATAGTTTATTCCAGTAAATGCCTTTAAATATGAAATTCATAGGTCATTTGGCAAATTCATCTCTTAAAAATTTATCAGCCTCAGTGGGGATCATAACAAATTGGGGAACATACAGGGTAGAACCCATATCTGTAGAGGGATAGACTGGAATTTTCCAAAGTGTAAACAACTAACATTTATATGTTCAGTGGGAAGTCAACATGGCAACTTTTAATTCTCAGATGTTTTTGCAATGAGAGTATATATGCAGTTGTATCTGGAAGCAGTTGACAAAAGATACACACGAACTTGTATTGTTTAATCTTGCTTGAAGACCTGAATATTTTTCTGTGATATTTGCGGCATAATCAAAGCTCTGCCCACAACAATCTTTGATATCCAAACCTAAACTTTCACTTATTTCCAAAACTGTTGTCTCCAGACCGTCAGAAGTGGGAGATTGTAGCTGGACAAAACAGAGAAATCATTCTACAACTTCATCATTGCTGATCACATATTTAAAATTAATGTTAATTGGTCCGCATGACCCACATCTGGTTTTGAATCAACTATTATGGAATAGTATTTGACTTCTTTAACTTAATTAATGAATTAATTTATGAGTTGCTTTGCATTAGAATGATAAAGGCATCGTAGATTCTGTGCATTAAAAAGTTGGTCTTCCCTGAGCCACAGTAGTGATAACTTTTCAAATGCTCTTTGAGAAACTCGTCAAATTCACTGAGGTATTCAAGGCAGCCTAAAAAAATTACCTCTTCAGTTTAACAGTGATGACTTATTGTGTCTTCTTAGAGGTAGTCCCAAAGAATCATAAAACCCTACAGTGCAATAGGAGGCCATTCAGCCCATTGAGTCTGCACAGACAACAATCCCATCTAGGTCCTATCCATGTAACCTACATATTTACCCTGCTAATCTCTCTAACCTGCACATCCTGGGACATGAAGGGGCAATTTAATGTGGCCAATGCATCTAACCCACAGTTTGAAAGTGGCACAGTGGTTAGCTCTGCTGCCTTACAGCTCTGGGAACCTGGGTTCAATTCCGGCCTTGGATGACTGTCAGGTGGAGTTTGCATATTCTCTCCATGTCTGCCTGAGTTTCCCTCGAATGCTGTGGTTTCTTACCACACTCTACAGAGGGATGTAGGTAAACATGTGGGATTACAGGGATAGGGCTTGGGTTGGATTGTTGTCAGTGCAAGCTTGATGGGCTGAAAGGCCCCCTTCTGCACTTTGAGATTCTATGAACACATCTCAGCACTTTCCTCTAGTAAGAACAGTCCTTTTCAAATTTAGCCGATAACACAGAATCAATTCTTCCAGATAATTTACAAAACTTTAATATGAGCTCTGGAAGTTTAATGATCAGCAAGATCACAGGAAACAGAAGGTAGCAGTCGAAGGGTCTTTTTCCAGCTGGAGGTCTGTGACCAGTGGTGTTCTGCAGGGCTTTGAGGTGGGAACTCTGCTTGTTGTGATATATATAAATGATCTGGAAAAAGATGTATTTGGTGTTATCAGCAAGTTTGCAGATGACACGAAGATGGCTGGACTTGCGGATAGCTATGAATATTGTTGAACAATACAGCAGGATATAGATAGGCTGGAAAATTGGGCGGAGAAATGGCAGATGGAATTTAATCCAGATATTTGCGAGATGATGCATTTTGGAAAAACTAATGTAGGGGGAAGCTATACAATAAATGGCAGGGCCATCAAGATTATAGAAACACAGAGGGACCTAGGTGTGCAAGTCACAAATCCCTGAAGGTGGCAGCACAGGTGGGGAAGATGGTGAAGAAGGCATATGGTACGCTTGCCTTTATAGGAAGGGGTATAGAGTATAAAAGCTGAAATCTGATGTTGCAGCTGTATAGAACGCTGGTTAGGCCACATTTGGAATACTGCGTCCAATTCTGGTCGCTACACTACCAGAAGGACATGGAGGCTTTAGAGAGAGTGCAGAGAATATTGCCTGGTATGGAGGGTCTTAACTATGAGGAGAGATTGGGTAAACTGCAGTTGCTCTCCCTGGAAAGACAGAGAATGAGGGGAGACCTAATAGAGATACAAAATTATGAAGGTATAGATAGGGTGAATAGTGGGAAGCTTTTTCCCAGGTTGGAGATGACAATCACGAAGGGTCACAGGCTCAAGGTGAGAGGGCTGAGATTTAACTCCGATATCAGAAGGACGTTTTTTATGCAGAGGATGGTGGGAGCCTGGAACACGCTGCCGAGTAGCGTGATGGAGGCAGACACGCTGGCATCGTTTAAGAATTACCTAGATAGTCACGTGAGCAACCTGGGAATGGAGGATACAAACGGATGGTCTAGTTGGACCAATGAGCGGCACAGCCTTGGATGGCCAAAGGGTCTGTTTCCTGTACTGTACTGTTCTTCGTCTTTTTTTTCTTCGTCAGTTTGCAAATTAATGTTTCCCAAAAAAATCAATTTCTAGTGTCTTTTGTCCCATTTCTCTTCACTCTCAGAAAATGCGCCTTATGAAAGCAGAATTCCTAATCCATTTTTGGCCTGCAACTTCAAACTCTTCTCAAATTTTTCATGTTGCCTGTGTTTTCTGATTCATTCAGGACAAAATAGTCTATCATACCCAAGAAACAGACTTTGGCCAAAAGGCAATTACTTCAGGGTAGGTTTCTTCCTTCACTTCAGCAGCAGCAGAATCAGCGGTATCTTGTAGTTCCATTCTCATTTTCAGAGTCCAATTTCTTGTTTCCTCAAAATTCTTGTTCATACTCAATGTAGTAACTTTAGAAATCAACGTCAAAGTCATCAGATAGTCCATCCACACCTTGGTCAACACTTCAAACATTCTAAAGTGAAATAACAAACTGTCTTTTTGCCTAGTTTTGTCATTGCCCCCCCCCCTCAATTGTCTGCGCTTTTGACTGCCAGGCTGGTAGAGTTGCTTCACATTGACTTGATTTTTTTTTATTTTAACAGATGGATTTTCTGAAAGAGGAGGCTTTTTTTTTAATGTCCCTCATCCCTGTGGTTCAAACTGACCCTGCTCACTCAACAACCTCGCCGTTCTGCTGGCTGACTGCCTGACTGGTTATCTGGCCTCCTTGGTTCATTGCCTGGTCCTCCTCACCCTTGCTGGCCTAGTTGAGTCAGCCCGCTGTTCGCCTTGATGACAGCCACAACTCCTCAGCCCATGCACCATATTTCTGCTTGATGATGACCTTGGAAAATGTGTTGGCTCACTCACTGGCTACCTCACCTAGAAATCTTTAAAGGTCAACAGAAAGCCACGAGAAAAACTATAAATAAAAGTAAGATAGATTACGAGAGTAAACTAGCTCAGAATATAAAAACAGATAGCAAAAGTTTCTACAAATACATTAAAAGAAAAAGGGTAGCTAAGGTAAAGATTGGTCCTCTAGAGAATTTAATAACAGGAAATGAGGAAATGGCTGAGGCATTGAACAGGTATTTTGTGTTGGTCTTCACAATGGAAGACACAAATAACATGCCAAAAATTGACGACAGGAAGGCTATAGCAGGTTAGGATCTAGAAATGGTCATCATCACTAAAGAAGTAATATTAGGTAAGCTAATGGGCAAAAAGTAGACAAGTCTCCTCGCCCTGATGGAATACATCAGGGCCAGGCATGGAAATAATAAATGCACTCGTGGTAATTTACAGAAATTCGTTGGACTCTGGAATGGCTCCAGTAGATTGAAAAACAGCAAATGTGATGCCACTGTTTTAAAAAAGAGGTAGACAAAAGGTGGGTAACTGTAGGCCAGTTAGCTTAACTTTTGTAGTGGGGAAAATACTTGAATCCATCATCAAGGACAAAATAGCAAGTCACTTGGATAGAAATTGTCCCATTGGAAGACACAGCATGAATTCATGAAAGGCAGGATATGTTTAACAAATTTAGTGGAATTCTTTGAAGACATTACAAGTGCAATGGTCAATGAGAGAACCAGTGGACATGCTGTATCTGGATTTCTAGAAGGCATTCGATAAGGTGCCTCACAAAAGCTTGCTGCATAAGCTAAAGCTGCTGTATTGGTGTGGATAGAGGATTGGTTAACTAACAAAGCAGAGTGGGATAAATGGATGTTATTCTGTTGGTAATTAATGACTGGTGGTGTGCCTCAGGGTTCAGTGATGGGACTGCAATTGTTTACAATTTACATAGATGATTTGGAGTTGGGGACCAAATGTAGTATTCAAAGTTCGCAAATGATAAGGTGATTGGCAGAGCAAAGTGTACAGAAAACATTGAACATCTGCAAAGGGATATAGATAGTTTAAGTGATTGGGCAAAGGTCTGGCAGATGGAATACAAAGTTGGTAAATGTGAGGTCATCCATTTTGGTAAGAATAACAGCAAAAAGGACTTATTTAAATGGTAAAAAATTGCAGTATGCTGCTGTGCAGAGGGACCTGGGTGTTCTAGTGCAGGAATCATAAAAAGTTGGTTTGCAGGTGCAATAGGTAATTAAGAAGGCAAATGGAATTTTGTCCTTCATTGCTAGAGGGTTGAAGTTTAAAAACATGGAGGTTATGTTGCAGCTGTATAAGGTGCTAATGATGCCACATCTGGAGTACTGTGTACAGTTTTGGTCTCCTTACTTGAGAAAGGATATATTGGCATTGGATGGGGTGCAGAAAAGATTTACTGGGTTGATTCTGGCACTGACGATTGGTTTATGAGGAGAGATTGAGTAGATTGGGATTATATTCATTGGAATTTAAAAGAATGAGGAGGAATTTATTGAAACATATAAAGTAATGAAGGGAATAGATAAGATAGAAACAGGGAAGTTGTTTCCACTGGCAGGTGAAACCAGAACTAGGGGCATGGCCTCAAAATAAGGGGGAGCAGATTTAGGACTGAGTTGAGGAGGAACTTCTTCATCCAAAGGGTTGTGAATCTGTAATTCCCTGCCCAGTGAAGCAGTTGGAGCGACCTCGTTGAATGTTTTTAAGTCAAGGACAGTAAAGGAATTAAGTGTTATTGTGAATGGGTGGGTAAGTGGAGTTGAGTCCATGAAAAGATCAGCCATGATTTTGTTGAATGGTGGAGCAGGCTCAAGAAACCAAATGGCCTATTCCTACTCCCCTATATTTACCTGCTGCTTGGCCTCGCCTCGCTTTCGCTCTCCCATCGGTTCTCCTCAACCCTGCTGCTGGCCTGGTTGACTCACCACGCTACTCCCCTCGATGACCATCGACACCTCATTGGCCCTCATGTCTCACCTCAACTTGACAACAATCTCAGGAAACGTGTTCACTCACTGGCTGCCTTGCCTGTTGCTTTGCCTCACCTCGCCTCACCTTCGCCCTCGGTTTGTTGTCCACTAGCCTGCTGCTGGCCTAGTTGAGTCACCCTGCCGCTCCTCTCAATGATGCTTCTTTATGAAAGCCGAAAACTCTTCCTCAGCCTTTACACCCGAGGCAAGCTCACTGTTGGCTTAGGCTGCTCTGGCCTCATAGAATCATAAAATCCCTACAGTGCAGAAGTAGGCCATTCAACCCATCGAACTTGCACTGACAATGATCCCACCCAGACACTATATCTGTAATCCCATATATTTACCCTACTAATCTCCTGACACTAAGGGCTACTTAACTTGGCCCGCACATCTTTAGACTGTGGAAGCAAACCAGACACCCGGAGGAAACCCTCACAGACTTGGGGAGAAACTGCAAACACACAGATAGTGACCCAAGGCCAGAATTGAACCTGGATCTCTGGCGCTCTGAGCCTGTTTAAACCCCAGCCCTGCTCAGAAACTAGCTTGCCTTTCTTTTATATTTAGGTTACCCGTCCACACTCCTCAGCCCTGGCGTGGGGATCAAGAGTTGCCCCACACCTCTCCATGACAACTGACGGCCATGGCCTGCCCAACATTTGGCCCTCAAGCTTGTGTCCCCTCAAGAGAAAACTGAGACCTTAGTGTTGATTCAGGCTGCCTGCCTGGCTATCTGGCCTCCTCAGCCCTGGTTAAGAAACCTGGGCTGATGCTGTTTTAAAAAGTATTTTTAGAGATCCTCATTACTACTGCTCTCCCCCAAAGTCACCGAACTCTCAGTGATCTTCATGTGTTTTACCACTCTAAGGGATCTCCACCAATCAGAGCCCAATGTTGCTCTGCATTGGTTGATGATTCAGAGCTCTGATTGGTACCCCAAAGTCACCAGCCAGTGTTGGACTCCCCCACTGGATGGGGCCCTATGCATAGGCATGATATATTGCACTGTAAGTCCACTTCCACAAGCGATGAGTGATCTCTTGGAGTTGAGGACCCAGAGAATGATTCACCTTTTCCACTGTTGGATATGCCTTATGACAATTCTACTTTTTTAGAAGAATCTGCTATGATGTTAGTGGCTGAACAGCGTTAACTTGTTATGTTGCTGAATCTACCAATTTATCATGTCCTGTTGTATATGAAGAGTGTTTCATGGAGAATGCCTTGCCCAAGTTCAGGTTAGAGTCCATAGAGGATCACACTGTTACAGAGCTGGTACCTTCCTAGGGTGAAAGTCAATTAGCATCCATCCTTCAGTCCCAATTGAAAGTCTTCTCTTTAGAGCTGGAGATCAGCAAGGAAGCTGCAGCAGAACCTTTAGCACTTCTGAAGCTGCAGGATCCTGTACAGCATCTTCTTCTGAGTTAATGATAGAAATGGTGTCATGACGGAAGATAGAATCATAAAATCCTACGGTGCAGAAGGAGGCCATTCGGCCTCTTGAATCTGCACCGACTGCAATCTCCATAATCCCATGCATTTACCCTAGCTAGTCCCCCTGACATGAAGGAACAATTTAGCATGGCCAATCCACCATCCACACATTTCTTGTCATTTGGAGGTTGTCTTGGCTCCATATTCTTAGCAATTTTTCCCGTTGCTCATTGTGGACCATCATGGTACAAAGAGAAATGTGGATCTCTCACAACAATCTAAAAAGTAGGTGGTCCTTCCTCCCACCCCCTCCCCCAAATATCACTGGAAATAATCTCTTTTCCTGACAATCTTTCAGGAAATTTTCATTTTATTCCTTTATTGTCCAAGCCAATTGAAGTAAATCTCAGATCTTCAATGCCTTTTCAGCTTTTGATACAGTTATCTCAGTCTTTCGTGGAGTTGAAGATCATTCCTCTTCTGAAACATCTTTCTGGAGTCCTTTGAAGAAGCAACAAGTTCCTCAGAGTATTCTGAGTTCTCATTCCACAGAATCCAAAGTTCAATTCTCTTCATACTTCTATTTTGGATCAGTTTTTCAGTGAAAAATCTTCATTCACCTGTAATTCAATCATCCTGTATCCCCAGGTTGCTTCCCTGTAATGTTAATATAAAGTGCTCTCAACACATGATGATGGTGTCCTACTAGATGCAGAAGAAAAAACCATGTCTCCAAGACGTCTTGCCTAAGAGCTGAATATACTGAAGCCACTGGATCTTGATGGGGGAGGAGGGCTTCTGATGAAGTTTCCCCCATCTCCTTTCTGCCCAAGCTTCTCCCACAGAGGTTCAATTTTCCCACCAGTCTAACAATTGAGACAGGGTGGAAATATCCTTAAGTGGCCATTTAAGGATTCAACTGGGGCAAGGGCAGACTTCCTGTCCAAGGCTTTGCCCACACCAGTTCAAAATCATTGTATGGTCATGGGAAGCAGGAATCTGGAGAGAATCTCATTACAACACTATTATATCTTCAAGAATTTTGTTTTAATCAAGTTCTCTACAGTTAAGCAAGCGTTTGGTTTTTTTCATTGTTGGCAAACTATCTGCTGAAAGTCTTTATTATGCTTCATGGTTTAAATGGGGTTATGTCTATTTTTACCCTGAATCTCAGGTACTTTCTGGGATTATTTTTATGACCCTGCATTGAAAGGGATAAGATTGATTGACAAGTCAAAGTCAGTTGGTTCCTCCCCAGAAAATACCAAGGATTCATCTTCAGTTTTAGTTTAGAGTCAGAAGCTAATTGTCAAGTGGTGAGCAGGTTTTCTCTCTCTCTCTCTCTGGTCTTGTAGATTCTGCTGGCTAGCTGGAAGGTCTCCTGGCCTTTCTGGAATAAAAGTCTGCTATTAGTGTTTTGCTACCTAGTAACTAGAGTCTGTCCCTGGTGTTTTGGGAAGGTGTTGTTGTCTGTTGTATTAAGAAAACTGCAGCATCCAACCCCCAAAGAACTAAGTTCCGGCATCACATGAGCATTTGTATTTTCTGTGCTAAATTTCTGCTAAGGGTTTGTTTAAGGGATTTGTTTGGTTGGAATGATATTAGCTGTTAAGATTTATAAATAAAATGTTTTTTTCTTGTTTGTAATTGGTACAAGTTGTTGCTAATTTTCTTTCTATACATTTTAACTGAATTCTTAAATAAACTTTATTTGATAAAAGTTCCCTAATGAGTCATTTGAATCATACCTGAAGTGAAACACCTCATGCTTACTCTAACTAAATTCAAACTGCAAAACTCATGATCCAGGCAGACTTCAAAGAAAATCTTTGGAGTTTCTGACCTCAAATATAGCAACGTTCCTTCAATTTCATGCTCCCATCTTCCTGAAAGCTTGCCTGTGGGGAAGTGTAAAGTCCTGGGCTCTGTCTAACTATGTACTTTTGACTTAGGGTGAAACAGAATGTTCTGAAAAGAGGACTGTGAATGCCTGTAAACAGTTCAGTTCAGAGAAATGCCCATGTAATCTAGTTGCCATGGAAGAGAAACCTATGGAAATGTCGGGTGATAGTTTTATCATTTTTCACAGAAATGGGAACAGCTAAAGTTGAGATCAAACCAAAAAACACCGGAAATACTTAACAGTACTCAGCAAGTCTAACAGCATCAATAGGTTCAGCAATAGTTACTGTTTCAGGACCTTTCTTCAGACCTGAAGGAAGGTAGGAATGAAGTAGGTTTTGTTCAAATGAAAAAGTGGGCAGGAAGAGAAGAAGAGAGGGTTTGTAATTGGGTGACAAAAGATTTCAAGATAAAAAGATAAAGAGAGTGGTAATGGTTGCAGTAAAGAGGCAAAAGATTTGGCAAGAGTGAATGTAAATAGCAGGGTAATGAACAGCTGTGTTCAACATCAAAGATGCAAAAACCAGATTAAGATCAGAACACACCAAAAAGTAGAAGATGGAAATTACAGTCTGAAATTGTTGAACTCAGTGCTCAGCCCAGAAGGGGGTATAGTGCCTAAATGAAAGATGGAATGCTGTTCATCAACATTGCATTGAGCTTCATTGCAACATTGTAGCAGGGCAGGGATGTAAGAGCAGGGTAGAGAATTAAAATGGAAGCTTAGGTTAATTTATGCAGGTGGTGGTGTTCCTGTTTGTTTGCTGCCCTTATCCTTCTAGATGGTTGTGGTTGAACATTTGGAAACACTGTCTAAGGAACCCTACATGTGTTCCTGCTACACTGACCTTGAGTCATCCTGTCACCTCTGTGCCAATCAAGCTTGGTACAATGGCGGGATGCATCCAGGAACCAGAAAACTTTATAATAAACTTCCAATTCTCACCCTTCTCTCACCTTCACATCGTTCATTTCTGATTCTCCTCACACTCACTTTCACCATCTCCGTTTCTAGGAACAGGCTATCAACTAATATTCATTATAAGCCAAGTGACTCCCACAATTACCATGATCAAGCTCCCTCATGCCCTCCAGTCTGCACAAGCTCCATCACAGCTTCAGGCACTTGAGTTTGATTTCCAGCTTGGGTCATTGTCTGTGTGGAATTTGCATGTTTATTCTGTCTGCGTACGTTTCCTCTATGTGCTCCAGTTTCCATCCAAAGATGTGCAAGTTAGATACATTGGCCATGCTTTAGTGTCCCAGGATGCATAGGTTAGAGGGATCAGTGGAGTAAATATGTGCTGTTAAGGGGATAAAGCCTGAGTGAGATTGTAGCTAGTTCAGACTTGATGGGCTGAATGGCCTCCTTCTGGATTGTAGGACTTTCATGAATCTTCCCCCAACTGCAGAAGAAGTTTTTAAAAGCAGCAAAAGGGTGTTGTGAATAGCTCTGAGAACCAACACAGACAAGGTGCTGACAGACCTGTGGTACTAAATTTCATGACGTTTGGAATCATCTTTTGCACTTCTCAGAATAAATCATTTATCATGATCTAGCCTAGTTCTTTGTAAGAGCTTAGCTGTGGAGAGCAGATGTGTTTTCTAAACTGTTTAACTTATTTCCATTTATTTTCAATAACCAGTAGCATTGTGTTAACATTTTAATTCTTTACAATAATGTTATTAAATAGGGTTAAATTGATCTTCTGGAACTACCAATCTAGACAGATTTTCTTATGAGGTGTATATGGCACTCCAGGGTGCAGTTACCATTTTTATCCACAAGGAGGGAATACTAACGAACCTTAAAGTTTCAGAATCTTGTTGATGTTAAGTTTTTAGAGTGTGTTGATTAAATATTCTGACTACTTTGGAATAAGTATACAGGATAGTTTGTGGCAGAAAGATGCATTCCTATTGTTCTGCACTGCCAAGTTGCAGAACCAATGATGGGGTGATCAGGATAATTTTGACAATGTGCTTGTATTATGGTCAATTAGAATCATAGAGATATACAGTATGTAAACAGGCCCTTCAGCCCAACTTGTCCATGCCAAGTTTCCTAAACTGAACTAGTCCCATTTGCCTGCATTTAGCCGATTTCCCTCAAAAGCTTTCCCATCTATGTACCTGTCCAAATGCAATTTAAATGTTATAATTGTACCCACATCCTCCAGCAGCTCATTCCACATACGCATCACCCTCTGTGTAAAAATGTTGCCCCGCAGGTTCCTTTTAAAATCTTTCCCCTCTCACCTTATACCTATGTTGCCTGGGACAAAGACCTGGACTATTCTCCTTTCCTATGCTCCTTACGACTTTATAATCCTCTATAAGGTCACCCTTCATCCTTCTATGCTCCAAGGAAAAATGGTCCCAGCCTATTCAATCTCTCCTTATATTTCAAATCTTCCAATCCTGGTAACATCCTCGTAAATCTTTTTGCACCCTTTCCATTTCCTAAAGCTGAGTGACCAGAATTATTGCACGGTACTCCAAATGTTGTGCTGTTTACCACAATTTCCTGACACTTGATGCAATTTCCTGACAATTGTTAACAGCTCAACCTCTTATTGGTTGTCTTGAGAACTGGCTTTCGTGGTCTTCACTTTTGAGGCAGAGGAAGAATGAACCAATGATCAAAATGGTGCACTGGGGACTGAAATTCTTCACACTTGGAGACACAGATTAACCACAAAGCAATATCTAAGAAGAAGCTCACCAATGAATAAGTTGCTCTATTTTAGACCCTATCACTGACATAGGGCAGGGTCCCCAGTAAAAGTATATAATCAGGGAAACTTTTCCAGCAGAACTTGGGGACTTTGAATGGAGGATGGATACAATGAAGTCCTAGTTACATCTTTATTTCATAGACACGATGAAACATGAGGAATTATTCCTTGAGCAAGCACAGTTATAAGGTATACCACTCACAAGTATTGGTTAGTAATTTACAGGCGAGTTTCACATATTGCAAATGGATGAGAAATCAGCCAGTGCAGACCTGCAATTATTAGACTCACACTGTATGTAAGCAGTATTGTTTGCTCGTAAAGACTAATCAACTTTAACTTGATCTGTGTATTTACAGCAACAGAATTTCCATTATCAAACTAACCAAGTTTTAAGGAAAGAAAGGAACATTCGAACCATGCAAGTTGGTGTGGCAGACAGACCTGAGGGAGTGAACCAACTAATGGTGGAAAAGGGATGCAAGGGCTGTGTGACCTGTCTCATGGTGAGGAGAGCCCTAACGCTTTTCCATTGAAATGGTACAATTTGGTGCATTTTGTTCCCTATGTTCATTGAAATAATGTTGCTTTATTTGTGCAACCTATTTGAACATTATTTTAATAGCTACCATTCTGATGTAAACTGTGTTTTCATGTAAATATCATATTCGTGTTAATGTGCCATTTTGTTATGATTCCTTCAATTCATGCCATATTAATCCCAATAAAAGCTTTGATGTAAATATGAAATTTTGCATGATATGTTTTTTCTGATGCAGTCTTTTGGATTTGGTTAAACTTATACGTTTGATTGTAATAGTTTGGAAATGTCTAGCCTCACGGTGAAATTACTTGTTAACATACTTTTCAAGCTGCAGCTTTCAGCAGACCAGAATTAGATCAGCAAAGGCTACAAATTCACAATGTGATGTATATTCATGTTTGTTACTAGTTGGAACAAGATCACTTTTAGAGTCTGATCATGTGATGCATTGATGATGTCATCGCCCAAATGGGCAGTCCATCCTAACAGCCTGTAGAATAAACACCTTTCTAATAAAGCTCTTGTTTGTTTGTACGTTCATGGTCTGCAAGCCTTTCTTTTAAAAATACCACAACATGATATTTGGCAACAACATCTTACTTGCAATTTGATCTTTATGTGATTGACAATGATACCTATTCAGGCAGCACCGTGGTTAGCACTGCTGCCTCATAATACCAGGGATCATGGTTCAATTCCAACTTTGGGTAACTGTGTGAAGTTTGCATGTTGTCACTGTGTCTGCATGGGTTTCCTCCTGATATTCCAGTTCCCTTCCACAGTCCAATGATGTGCGGTTAGGTTGATTGGTCATGCTAAATTGCATCTTAGTTTCAGGGGGACTAGTATGTTACGGTTGTAGGGCCTGGTTGGGATTGTTGTTGGTGCAGGCTTGATGGACCGAATGGCCTCCCTCTGCACTGTAGGGAATCCATGATTCATTCCTACAACATACCAGCTTTGTCCCAAATCTCTGCAGATATTTAAATTATTTGGAAGAGCCCTGGGTGTTACCAGAGTCACTTGTTCAGTTCTATCTTTCTCCCATGTCTGGCCCCGCACCATTCTCCCCACTGCTGTTACCTTGTTGAGCTTACTCATGCCTTCACCGCTAATCCCATATTTCCTGCACAGCCTCATCTCACACCATCCTCACTCCTTCTCTTCTTGGCTGGAGTGCCTGGCCCAGTCTGTTCGAGCGATAGGAGGAGACTCCCACATCACTGCTTTGGAAACCAGAACTTTTCAAATTTTGAGGCACAAATAGAAATGTGGACAAATGGAAGTCCAGAGAGACGTCCTTACAGGATGCAGGAGAAATGTCAAAAATACAGGATAATCCTCTAACAGTCAACTGACTGTTGGTCATCTTGGTCATTTTCCGAGAAAGAACTGGTTAATTTTGCCTGTTCTTGTCAACTATAATTTTTCTCACTGACCAAAGAATGAACAAAGCAAAGCATTCCGAGCAAAAACAGAAAATGTTGGAAAATGTCAACAGGTCTGACAACATATGTGGAAAGAGAACGAAGATAACAGGCTTGATTTTACCATTGCAATGCTCCCACGATGTTTTGGGTGTGGAAACTTGGTAAATTTGGGCATGAGGCGATTAGCATGATTTGTGCTTGCGTCTGCACAGATGCCCAGTTTATCAAAGCCCAAAAATGGCCGGGATCCAAACCACACCTGAAACGTGTGCAACAGCAATTAAAATGAATTTTTATGCATTTAACTTTAATTAATGGGTTGCCCACCAACTTTACAGGCACTTTCCCCTTTAGCATCATGTTCGTGCATCCAGATTCGGCATGAAGCAGACATGCTCGACAAAGGTCTATTTTAGGCTCTCCAGCGTCAGAAGAGGTAAGTTCAGAGCTTCCAAAGTACTCTGACTCAGATTGGTGAGGGGATTGGGGGGGGTGGGGGGGGGGGGGGGGGGGGGGGGGGGGGGGGGGGGGGGGGTGCTGCAAAGAGGAAGTGGGTCAGATCATTCTTTGATGGGGAGGGGAGGTAGGGGAGGGCCAGATCTTTTCTAGTTGGAGGCTGAGGGCGGAGAGGAGGGAGCTGGATCAAATCAAATTGATCCAGCTCAAATCATTCTCTGGTGGGGGGTATGGGAGGAGGGAGGCCCGATCGTTTCCTGATGGGGGTGGGGGGGGGGGGGGGCAGGGGAGAGGACAGGTCTGATCATTCTCTGATGGGGGGAGGAGGGAGACCCGATCATTCTCTGGTGGCGGTGGGGGGAGGGGCTGGCGGGGAACAAGAAGGGACAGAGGGGGGCTCGATCATTCTCTTATTGTTGGGGAGGAGCATGGCAAGTCTCAAGAGGGAGGGAGTGAGGAGGGAGACCAGATTGTGCTCTAATGGGTGGCAGGGAAGAGGGAGGTGGGTCAGAAGTATCTCTGGTGGTTGGGGGGCGTAAAGGTGGCCTGATCATGCTCTGGTTGGGCAGGAGGGTGTGGGACAGGGAGGGAAGCCAGATGGATCTCTGGTGCAGAGGGGCGCTGCCACTCTGCGGGCAATCGGTGGGAGAGAAGGGGGCAGAGAGTAGTGATCAGGCTGCATAACAGGCAGTGATGCTGGAAAAAGGGGACAGTTATGTCGTGGGGATGGGAGCGATATAAGTGGGGGTCTTAGCTCCCGCTTATCGCTCCTAATCTGCTTTATCCACTTTTTGCAGTTCAGAAGCGATATGACGGGGGAACGTTTTCAAATTTTTTTTCACTGCCCATGCACAGGTGAAGGCTCCAATCAGAGCAGCAGCATTTCGGGCACAGTAAGTCCCACCGCAGCGAGATTCAGACGTGATTTTTTTTTTATGGACTAAGTCAGTACAGGCGTGCCGAGAGCAGCTTTCCAAGTCGGATCTGAATTGTGCCCAGATTCAGCATTTAGAATCAAAATGGTAAATTCAGGCCCAATATTGCAAGTCTGGATGATTTTTCATCAGAGTCATTGAGACTTGAAACATTCGCTCTGTTCTCTCACCTCAGAGATGCTGTCAGACCTGTTGGAAACTTCCAGCATTTTCTCTTTTTGTTTCAGATTCCAGCACCCGCAAGAATTTGTTTTCATCTTAAAGAATCTTAAGCATTGGCTGTGGTCAGAACCCCAAAAGCTAAAGGCGTTTGCTACCACATAAATCTGTTGGACTTTAACCTGATGTTGTGAGACTTCTTACTGTGTCCCAGCAGGAACCAGCCCTCAGACTCTGATGTAGAATCATCCAGAAAGCTTGGTCACTCAGATTGATAGCCTAAATTTCAAACTTCATGACTGACTGAAATATAACTGCACAATATTCACTAAAACTGTCTGTAAACAGCAGACACTGCCACTAATTGAATGCTTTATTGATCCAAATTTGCCAATAAAAATGTTTATTGACATTTAACTTGGACTAGGCAATGGTTTCCTGGGAAGGAAGCATCTAGTTATTTTTGGGGAATTTCATTCATCCATTTGACCGTTTGGTCTTGACCTTGCAAACTAATCATTTGAAAAAGAGCCACATAATGGTATAATTGTGTAGAACATACAGCATACCGATAGTCCATTTGGTTTAGCTTGTCTGTGCTAGGGCTTACATTCTGCACAATTTGCTCATCCCATCCACCTTACATCAGCATTGTTTTTTTTCTACTGCTGTCCTCTCACCGACTGTTGTTTCATTTTGAAAATATCTGAGCTTTCTGCTTCAATCCTGAACACACAAGCAAAATGTTGCAGATACTGGGAACTTGAAATATAAATAGAAAATGCTGGAGGTCAGCATCTTTGGAGAGAAACAGATCGTCACAACCTGAAACATTTATTCTAGTTCTCTCTGCAAATGCTGTCTGATCCACTGCATATTTCCAGCATTGTCATTTTTTATTGGTTCAACCCCTACTTGTGGTGGCAAGTTCCAATTCCAACCAATGAGCAAAAAGATTGTTCTCACTTCTCTTACATTTATTAACCCAAGTGTTTGATTCTTTCACAAGCGGAACATTGTCAGCAAATCTATCCTGTTCAATCCATTCATAATGCAAGACCTTTAGCAGAGCGCCAACTTTTATAAGTCAAATCTGTTCAATTTTTCAGATAACTATAATCTTTGAGTTTACCATCCTTTGTAAATTGTTTTCATTTTCATCAGTGCTTGTGTTTAACTACAGCAATCTTCCCACCACACAGAGATCCATAACTCTTGAGGACCAAGATTCAATTTAGACCTGTTGATTATGGTTCAGTCCAATTACTTACTTTCCATCCCTAATTGCCGTTGAGAAGTTGGTGATGTGCACCTTCTTGAACCACTGTAGTCCATGTGTACAGTCTTACCCACAGTGCTGTTAGGGAAGAAGTTCCAGGATTTGATCCAGCGATAATGAAGGAACAGAGATATATTTCTGAATCAGGTGGTGGTGTTCCTATGTGTCTGTTGTCCTCGGCCTTCTAGATAATGGAATGGTACTGAAAACTATGCAATTGTGAGTGAATATTCATACTCCTGATCTTATGATGGAGGGGAGATCTTTGATGAAGCAGTTGAAGCTGGTTGGGTCTCAGACGTATCCTAAGGAACTCCTGCAGTGATGTCCCAGGACTGAGGTGATTGATCTTCAACAACCACAACTATCTTCCTTTGTGTTAGACATGATTCCAACAAGTGAAGGAGTCCATTTTGCCAGGGCTCCTTGATTCAACATTCACCCAAATGCTGCTTTGATGTCAAAGATAATCATTTGCACCTCACCTCTTGAGTTCAACTCTATTATCCATGTTTGGATTTAGGCTCTATTGAGATCAGCCTTAACAGAACATCAATGAGCGGGTTGTTGCTAAGCAAATGCTGCTTCATGGCAGCATTGATGAGCCTCTCCCATCACATTACTGATGATCGAGGGTCAATTGATGGAGCGATAATTGGCTGGTTTGGATTGTTCTACTTTTGTGGACAGTACATACCTGGGCAATTTTTCACATTGCTGGATAGATATCAGTGTTGAATCCGTACGAGAACAACATATTGTCAGAGCCCATAATCTTTGCAGTATCCACTGCTATTTCTTGATACCATGTGGAGTAAATCAAATTGAAGGCTGACATACGTGATGTTGGGGACCTCAGGAGGAGGTCATGATGGATCATTCAGTCAGCACTTCTGTTGTTTAATTGTCCATCACCAAATGTGCCACCAAACTTAGTGTGATTGAATTTAAGCTATTCCAATCTGATCTATTCTATCAGATCTGTTCCCAATATAAATCATTCAGAACCTTTTTTTGTAACAACTTCATAATTATCACAGAAATTGGCAGTTTATTCAAGTGAGCCAAAAAACCCTATGTAAAATTTTGAATAAGTTTCATGGTAAAAATTACTCTTGCAAAATAATTCACATTGGCTTTTAAGTGTACACTTTCAGTTTATTATATATGGTTCTGTTTTGTTACTCCATGCATTCACATTTGGAACATTTGGTAAAGATTTTAAAATGTAAGGTTTATAGTTTTTCAAACTGGTCTTTCAGGTCTCGAAAATTCTTCTGGCTCTGCAGCACCCACCTGCATCAAAATATTTTCTGCTTTTTATCACTGGAAATCAAATTGCTCAATGTCCTATCCCTCCCATGTCTAAGGTTATCATGTTCACACTTCTGACAGCTGTCAAATTTTGCCTTCACTTTATCTTGACCCAGGTTCACATTTCCAATGCTCAAACAGTCTGAGATTCCATCCCATGGCTTACATTCAGCTTCTGCATTGATTCTCAGCACCAGGTTAGATAGTTGTATCTATATTTAAAAAGCACTTATTGACTGTGATCTAGTTGTTGTGCTAGCTTCAGGGACAATGCCCATAATGGCCACCAAATCTTGTCAGTGATACAAATCCTGTTTTGGGTCTATGAGATTTTAATTTTTGTAATTTTTTACAACCTCTCCAATGACATAATCATGTTCTCAGTGAGGAAGAGCGCAGAGCTGATTAGTATATTTTATAATAAATTTGCATGTAATTATAGGACTTAATGCATAATGTCACACTGGCATGAAACATTACTGGTTTTCAAAAACAATTAACAGTAGTTAGCACTGCTACTGCATTGCACCAGGCACCCAACTTCAATTCCAGTCTTGGGTGAGTGTCTGTGGAGTTTGCACATTCTCCCAGTGTTTGCATAGGTTTCGTCCCAGAAATTCACTGATGATTGCATAATATTCAGCAACACTCACGACTCCTCAGACACAGATGAAGTCCTTGTCCAAATGCAGTGAGACTTGGACGATATCCAGACCATGACTGACAAGTGGCAGGTAACATTTGCACTACACTGGTGCCAGGCAATGATTAATGAGTGAGAATCTAACCATCATCTCTTGACATTTATTAGCAGTACCATCACTGAATACTCCACAATCAAAATCCTGGGGATTACCATTTACCAGAAACTGAACCAGCCCTGTAAATATTATGGTTACAAGAGCAGTTCAGAGACTCAGAATTCTAAGGCGAGTAACTCACCTCCTGTCCACTATCTTCAAGCACAAATCAGGAGTGTAATGGAATACACACTATTTGCCTGTATGAATGCTGCTCAACAACACTCAAGAAGCTTGGCACCATTGATTGTTTGCAGATGAGATGCCATTCACTACCTCCAGCAGTGGAGTGTGTACCATCTATAAAATGCATTACAGAAACTCAGCAAGGCTCCTTAGACAGCTGTTTCCGAACCCACAACTATCGTGTAAAAGGAAAAAGGCAGCAGACATCTGGAATATCATTCCCTGGAAGTTTGCTGCTTCAAGCCACTCACTGTTCTAACTTTGAAGTATATTGCCGTTGCTTAGCTATCACTGGGTCAAAATCCTGGAACTCTCTCCCATACAGCACCATGGAGCGTGCCCACAGGACTGCAGTAGTTCAAGAAAGCAACTCACCATCATATTCTCAAGGGCAATTAGGGATGGGCAATAAATACTGGCTGCTCACAACCCACAAATGAAAAGTAAATTGTAGAAGCTTTTTAGTCATCTTGTAACTATGCTTCATTATAGGATCAGTAATTGGAACAGGAATTAAACCATAGGTAACATTTGAGATGTGTATTTGTGTAAAGACAAAGTACAAGAGATTTCAGTTTTTAGGAAACCAAGTGCAAGCAACGGTAGTCCTAACAGTCAGCAACTAACTATCATTAGCTGGATATGGAGCTAAAGAAAGTAAAGCAAGCTGGAGTCCGTATGGTAAATGATGAAATAGCTGCTTTGCATAAAGCACAATTTAGGCAGCATTTTCCTCAAATTGCAAAAAGAAAAATCCAGTTAGTTTTCAAATAATTTTATAGGCAGCCAAGGTGGAATGACTGGAATTTGCAATGGAACGGGAGGTTGAGAATCCATGGAAATGCATGGCTGAAGTATCAAGCATGAGCCAGTTACCAGCTTTAATTTGGTTATGTTTGCTTATCCATTAAGAATGTTTATGTTAGTGTACACTAGTCACTTGCCTATCAAAGTCCTGCCTCACCAGCCTTCAATCTCTTCAGGGTGTGCTGCTTCTACAGCACCATCCCATATACATTCCTTTTGTGCAAGCACATTTGTAAAAAAGCCCTAAACAGAGATGGTTCGTTGCTAATTGCTTTCATATTACTCCAAACACAGAATTTACCTCCACATGAACTGCAGTTTTTTTAATAAATTCAAAAAGAAAATGTAGATTTTCTTTTTAAATAACTGAATTACTTCACAGGGGTTAAGGCTAGGTGATGAGTGAAGATACCATACCTCACTGTTCCCTTGAAAACCACAAGCTGCAGTGACCATGCTGAACTTGCATTTGTGATTTTGAATCTTGGGTATCTAAGCACTAGTATTTTATGTTCTCTGCTTAGGTGACTGAAGATATAAATTTTAATTTATTTGCAAAATGCAATTTGCAGTAACCTACAAAGTTGAAAAACGTAATTCCTAATAGAACATCTTGTGAAGTGACAACAAAGCTTAAGTTAGTGAAAACAACAGTCACAGCAGAATGAGTTGAATCTGTTTTATATTGAAGTGCATCAGACATTAGAAATATACAAAATAGTACATGGAGAAAAGATTTAACACATTCAGGGAAAAACACAAGTGGAACAAGTATAAAGAAAAATCTCAACTAAAAGCATACAATTGTGTTTTTCACATGCATACATTTCTCCCCTCCTGTGGCAGAACAAAACACTCTTATGACTTGTTCTGGCAAAGCTGTGGTGCAGCTGTCCATTTCGATGTTCACAAGGTGTAAGTGACAGTTGCACAACATTTTATTTCCAGCAGTATAATGGGCTACATAATTAAATTCATATGTCTATATTCTACAGCATCAATACAGGTATTGCAATTTAATGTTATCCAACAAAGGCACATGGAGCCATAAAAATAGCTTTGAAGTACAAATACAATATTATGGCACTGCAAACCTGAAAAATAATTTTTTCCACCTTCAGCCACCATTCATTCTCAATGGTATTGACCATAACTGAGTGAAAAGAATACATTGGTTAGTATTAATCATGTAAGAGAACTGATATACTCAGGTCAGGAACTGATTTAAAACATTTTTTGGAGGGAGAGATTAAACAAAGGAGAAAACAGGCCAGGAATGCAGTTAATATTTGGAAATGAAGGTTAATGGCAATCTGTGTTACTATTCTTGACATATTTTTGTAATAAAGGTACTGTATGACCTTACATATAGAGCAAAAATATCAAAACTTTTGATTACATTTCTAGTATTTGACTTGTGTCAATTTGGTCAATCACTTAATGCAAGCCCTTTTATTTGGACAGTTACATGAAAATATTCAGCTTTGAGTTTCAGAAAAGATATTGGCATATAGAACTTAATTTCTGTAACAGCTTTACTGATACAGTAGAGCTAAACCAGCTGGCACTAATCCTGCTGAATTCATCACCTCAGGAAGTATTTGAAGAACATCTCTGTAGTAGTAGCGTATGGCAAGTATCACAGACCCGCACAGGTTTAGGATAAGATGGTAGTGCTAACTCATTACTGGAACAGTTGTTGCAGAAGATGTCACCACAGTTTCTACAATGATGCTGGTGGTAGGAAAAGACAGGATTTAAAAAAAAGGTTAGAGTAAGATACATTTTATGTCAACATGTTTAAACAGTTTCTCTTTCCTCTTTTTCTCAACAGTCCATGCTGAGATATCTTCACACTTTTCTTACCATAATTGCATTCCAGGAACTTAAAAGTACTGGAAGAGTATTTTAGTATTTCAGACAGATTTGTCCTCCCCCATCACTTAGGCATGTAGATTGTATCCAGTGATTGGAAGAGTCTTTTTTTTAAATTGATATCTTTCAGCACTTTAATCAAAAGGGCACTTAGTTTTTTTTGGGGAGAATTGCCCCTCTAGTAATCGTGGACTAGAAGCAGAATCAAAAAATTAGAGCCATAGCTTTGAAATTTGGAAACACGTCTACATGCAAAGTAGTAGTAGTATGGCACAAAGGCAAATATTACAGGAGATAGGTCACAGATTAACCACAATCATACTGAACAATGGAACAGGCTTGTCTCTATATTCCCATTCACAGACAGAGATATCAGCACATCAGCTCAGTTAACAATATTGCTCTATAAGTGACTTTTCAAAGCAGAGCTCGTCAATGATGATTCTGGGACCTTCTAACTTGAGCAAATATTTTATATGAAAAATAAAATTTTCTCTAGTTTTAGTTACTGAGAATATCTATATTTGACAGTATTACAAATTAACATACATTACTTGATTTCTGAAGACATGGGATCAGAGAAGCACTGAAAGTCATCCTGTGACATAGCCCCAGGCATCTTTTGGAGATCAATGTTCAATATAATTGGAAGAGATCCAGAATTTGCTTGCTTACCAATTGCTCAGCAAGCAGTACATTACAGACACACCAAGACTGTAGCTAGAATTTTTTGAACTACTGTTCTCCATCTAGCAAGGTATTGCCTGCCAGATGTCATTGTTGCATAGAATTGCTCAAAATTAAAACAACAGTCACTGCATGTCTTAATATTTTTCAGGATTTTAGATCAATTATTAAACAGTGAGTTTTCTTATTGGTATCTCCCTCAAAGGAGGCCAATTTAAGACAGGCATGAACAACACTAACCTGTCTTTGAACAGCAGAGCAAACATTTTTCACCAGCTGTCCAGCAAAACAGGATGTGATCAGGACCACAACATTTTTAGTCTAAGTTTAGTGTAGCCTAGGAAAATGAGATGGAGAAAAGCTTTTTATTTTTCCTGCTCACCCCACCAAACAGATTTGCAGGTGTGGAAGGAGTCATTTTAGCAACTGAAAGAGAAAAAACTCTTTAGTTTAGCAACTAAATAGAAAAAAATGCATTTACATGGAACAGTATTAAGACGACAAATGTTTCCTAATCTGTAATAATGGGCTGATTAAGACAGAAAACAAAGATGAAGGGCACAATGAAAGAGAAAAAGGAAAGGCAAGATGGATCTGCCAATTGTGTAGTGAAAAGGACAGAGGGATAATATTCTTAATGCAGAGATTCAAGAGGGTAGCTCAGCATCACCTTCTCGGCATCAATTAGAGATGGACAATAAAACACTGGCCTAGCCAGCGATGCCCATTCTGTAAACAAATAAAAAAAGTACAAAAGGAAGGACAACAATAAGAACTTAAAGCTAAAGTATATGATTTAAACTCTGAAGAAATGCAGTTCTTAAAATTGGCAATGTTACATTTTGAAGCCACTTTGATCCTGGAGAACAATAATAATTAGTTAAATTGAGTGGAAGTGTCATTAACTATTTGAGCAATACCTTTCTTCTCGAGATTGAAAATTCTTTCTCACATTGTTTGCAGGACGTTGCTTCATCATCCTTCAGCCAAGCATTTCCCTATCAATAAAAGCAATTTTACACCAGAGCTCAGCCAGAAATTAACACATCATCAATTTGTTCAGCATTACATTAACTACATTTAATTTATTATAATTCAATTGTTCAAATTAAGTTACATAAAAAAGTACAAGATCATTTCAACTAAAAAGTTACCTCCACAAATGAGACAAGTTAAATTGTTTGGGGCACAATAGCCACCTTGAAATACAAAGGCTATATGAAAAAAAGCACAAAGGAAAACATACTAAGCCAAATATTCATCATGATACTTCAAGCTCTAATGAACTGTGAAAGGTTTCAAGGCATTGCCAAATAAATACCTTTAATGCTTTATTGACCTCTTTAAAGTCCTCCATTTTCAATTTTGATCTGAAAAAAATTTAAATATCACCATTCTTGCTGATTTAGCTAGCTTAACAGGATTTGATGCAGCTACTTCAATTATTTATAGAAAAGCATTAACAAACTCAGATTTATACCAAAATATCAACTTTCCTTAAAATATTTTTTTTTGCGATTATATGGAGCTCTACATTTTGAAATTGTTAAATTTCTAAAGTTGTTAATTTAATTGTCAAATTACCCACAAACCTACATCTGGATCCATTTAGTTGAGTATTACTCTCAATATTCTGTGTCACCTTGGTCTTAAAGGATAAAAATGAACCCCAAGTTGAAACCAAGCATCTAAACATGAAAAAAACACCAACTTACTGACTAAGATGGAGTCCCATTTCTTGTAGTGCCTGTTCTTGTTCTTCGCAGATCTTTTGTAGTTGCTTTTTCTCATCCCTCAACTTTTGCATTTCCTGTAACACAAATAAATCATTTAGGAACAATTACTGCAAATGGTACAATATTCTGTTGTTATTAAGTGGCTCAGTAGCAGCTTTGTGTTGTTGTTCTAGTATGTGGAACACAAATTAAAATTCAAACAAAAATTGTTCACATCACCTACTGATTCTATTTCCTTCTCTTTGTATTACATGTCAACTTGTCCAGTTAAAACATGAAACCTACCAAATATTTTATCTACCGTATTTTTTTTCCATTCATGTGAGCCAACTGGGGAGGCAGCAGCATAGTGGTATTGTCACCGGATGAGTAACCAGGGTATACCTGGGAACCCAGGTTCAAATCCCATTTACAGATGGTGAAATTTGAATTCAATAAAAAAACTGAAATTAAAAGTCTAATGATGATCATGAAATACTGTTGTTCATCATAAAAACCCATCTGGCTGACTGTCCTTTAGGAAAGGAAATATGCTATCCTTAACTTGTCTGGTCTATATTTGACTCCAGACTCAGAGCAATGTGGTTGATTCTTGGGGATTGGCAACAAATGTTGGCCCAGCCAATGATGCCTGCATCCCATGACAAGAATAACAGTTTTGCACCTTCTATTTTGTGCATTTTTCAGCTGTTAATCTATGACATCATATGTGGCAGTAAACATCACAGTGGATTCTATTAAACCATCTTCAGCACAAGATATTTTACATTCAAAATATCAAGAAGCAGTTCTTTGACAGAACATGACAGATCGTGCAATGACATACATGAACTGTTAGGTACCAAAATCTTTTATAGGCCATAACAGGAAAGCATTACAAATGTCAAAATGTACCAAATACAAGTGATGGGAGATTGATGATCACTTTCAGAAGGTACAACTAAGCTACATTGCTCCTTTATAATGAACCTAGTGCTTTAGGAAGCCTTTAGCTTTTTTGCATTTTAATACCTATGCAGAGAGGAAATGCTGGGCTACTCTTACTTAGAGCACTGAAAATCATCTTATGCCCTTGATAAGATGTTTGCACACCACACTGGCTCAGGTTCGAGTTAAATTTGCTCTGGAAGAAATGTGCTTGAAACAAAGTCATACTTTACTGCATGGTTTGGTATACATTTTTTTTGAGTACAGAAGAGAAAGGCATACCAAGCTTTTCATCTCGCACCTATCAGGTCTTAAATAAACAATGATCCCTGATGCATTTTCCATGTCAACAACACAACCAAAGCTTATTATGCAGCCAATCAGCACTCTTTTCTCATGCAATATAAACTGGCATAGCCATTGAAATTTGGCATTCTTGCATCTGTCCTGACAAGTGCAAGACAAAAAGCTTCGACAGAATGTCTCTTTCCAGCAATACTCAAGTTCTGTATCATGAAACTATTTGTATATTCTTTCCTTCCCTAATAGAAAGCTGTAGGAACAGTTGCAAGTAATGTGCCAATAATAAATCTCCAAATAGGGGGGGGGGGGGGGGGTGGTGGTGGGGGGGGGGGGGGGGGAGAGAGAAAAAAAAAGACAAGACAAAAAAAAAAGAAGAAAAATCCCCGATATTCACTGGTTTACTAATATACTTTTGACAATAATAGAATTCAAGATACAGACTGTTTTCGCTAATATTGCGGCGGCTGCAGTGCTGGGGCCCTGAACCAGAACCCCAATTAACTCAGGAAGTCAGGCTACACTGCAACAATTTTTCTATTTTGGCATAAATTAGAGGATAGAATACTTCAGTCCAGGAGTAATGCTGCTGACAAATTAGGGATCGATCATTGTAAAAACAAAGTTTAACTCTGACAAAATGAAGTAGCTTAACTCTCAACAGCTAAACAATCGTTAAAAACAAGAGGAAACACTTTCAATGTCTATTTATCACTGTTTCAATTGCAAATAAGCAACTTTCTCCTACAACTGCTAACTGTACTTGAAAGTCCACTTGCTATATAAAAAGTATAAATCAATCTTGAAGCTTTCAGAGAGAGATTAAGTTTTTAGAGCTGCTTGCAAACCTCTGTCTTAAACCGCAGGACTGAAAGTTGTTTACTCTGCTCCTCCCGTTAACCACATCATCACATGATCCTGTCAATCAACCTAATCAAAATCCCCAGAGGAAAATTTACTCTTTCAGCAACAATCCATTAAGGCATGTGGGATTCTTTCAAGGGAATACTGAAAATGTTGCAGGAAAACTATGTGCCAGTTAAGAGGAAGGATGGGAAAGGTAGGATTAGATTACTAGGGTTATTGAGGACTTGGTTAGGAAGAAAAGAGAGGCGTATGTTAGGTCAAAGCATCTGGAACGGAGACAGCGTTGGAGGAATAAAGGGAGAGTAGGAGGGAGCTCAAATGGAGAGTTAGAAGGACAAAAAAGGGCATGAAATGGTTTTGATGGATATGACTAAGGAAAATCCAAAGGCTTTTTACTCCTATGTTAGGAATAAAAGGGTGGTTAGAGGAAAAATTGGACCTATTAGGGACAGAGGAGGGGAACTGTGCTCAGAGCCCGAGGGAATGGGGGAGATCCTAAATGAATACTTTGCGTCAGTATTCATGAAGGAGAGGGGCTCGTTGATCAGTCCCGTCTCTGAGGGAGCTGTAGACCAGTAGAGGAAAATATCCATACCGAGGGAGGAAGCTTCTAGGTAGCATTAAAACTGATAAATCTCCTGAGCCTGATGGCATTTATCCCACACTGCTTAGGGAGGCGTGAGGTGAAATTGCTGGGCCTCTGACACAAATCTTTGTCTCTTCTTTCGACACAGGTGAGGTCCCAGAGGACTGGAGATTAGCTAATTGTTGTACCATTGTTTAAAAAGGGTAGTAGGGATAACCCTGGAAATTATAGGCAGATGAGTTTGACATCAGTGGTAGGGAAGCTGTTGGAGGGGATTCTTAGAGATAGGATGTATAGTCACTTAGAGTATTATAGTCTGATTAGGGATACGTAGCATGGCTTTGTTAAGGGGAGGTCGTGTCTTACGAATCGGGTAGAATTTTTTGAGGAGATGCCGAAAACTGTCGACGAAGGGCAAGACACTGATGTCGTCGATATGGATTTCAGTAAGGCGTTTGACAAAGTCCCTCTTGGGAGGTCAGTTGAAAAGGTCAAGGCTAATGGAATACAAGGACAGGTAGCTAGATAGATATTAACTGGCTTGGTGATAGGAGACAGAGTAGTAGTGGAAGGGTGTTTTTCTAGCTGGAGGTCGGTCACTAGTGGTCTGCCGCAGGGCTCGGTACTGGGACCTCTTCTATCTGTGATATATATAAATGACTTGGAAGAGGGAGTAAGCGGAGTGATCAGCAAGTTTGCAGACGATACAAAGATGGCTGGACTTGCGGATAGTGAGGAGCATTGTCAGGCAATACAGCAGGACATAATAGGCTGGTAGCTTGGGCAGATAGATGGCAGACGGAATTCAATCCTGATAAATGTGAGGTGATGCATTTCGGGAGAAAAAAATGTAGGGGGGAGGTATATGATAAAGGATAGACCGATTAAGAGTATACAAACGCAGAGGGACCTGGGGGTGCAGGTGCACAAGTCTCTGAAGGTGGCAGAACAGGTGGAGAAGATTGTGAAGAAACCATATGGTATGCTAGCCTTTATAGGAAGGGGTATAGAGTACAAGAGCTGGCCTTTAATGTTGCAGTTGTATAGAATGTTGGTTAGACCTCATTTGGAGTACTGCGTCCAGTTCTGGTCGCCTTACTACCGGAAGGACGTGGAGACTCTGGAGAGAGTGCAGAGGAGGTTTACCAGGATGCTGCCTGGTATGGAAGGTCTGAGTTACGAGGAGAGATTAGGCAAATTGGGACTGTTTTCCTTAGAAAGACGTAGACTTAGAGGAGATCTAATAGAGGTGTACAAGATTATGAGGGGTATAGATAGAGTAAACAGGGTTAAGCTTTTTCCTAGGATGGACTCAAATATCACAAGGAGTCACGGGCTTAGGGTGAGGGGGTATGGAACGCACTGCCAAGTAAAGTGGTGGAGGTAGGCACACTGGAGTTATTTAAAAGATATCTAGATGGATACATGAACAGAATGGGAATGGAGGGATATAGGAAACAGATTTAAAATAGGGATTACGAGCTTTGGGAGTTCCCTGGGAAGTGTGTAAATTGACAATGATATTGATGTATTTCTGTTTTATGCTACAGGTACTTCAGTCCACCTTGTTGTTTAGCAACAGGCATACATGGGTCACGAGAGGGCTGCTCTTGGATTCTGAGAGTAGCCTAGTGCTTCATGTTGTTAGTGTATACTTGAACTGGACCAGTTGATGGGCAACACGACAGCTCAGTGACTATCGCTGTGCTGTGCAGACACACGGATTTGGCCTGTGTCTGTGGGAGTTTGCACATTCACCCCATGCTTGCGTGGGTTTTCTCTGGGAGCTCCAGTTTCCTCCCACACCCCAAAGATGTGCTCTTAGGCTAACTGGCAAAACAAATTCTCCCTAAACTGTCTCGCAAATTTGGTTCCAATGCATAGATCTATAAACATAGATAGGAGTCATGGGTAGAAGTGGGAACACTGAGGTGGCGGTGTGGGCTTGTTGGGCCGGAGGGCCTGTTTCCTGTGCTGCTTTGCTCTTTGTTCTCTTTCTGAAGTAGAGAGATACTCCAGCTTCTGAGCTATATTCCTATCACACATTCCAACCACAGTGGTTATACTATTTATCACAATACGTAGAGACTCCAAGGCCAGATCTGAGGACTGAAATGTTAAAAAAAATGTAATTTAATTTCATATAGTTTGAACAATGTTCCGTGACAATATGGTCAATGTAGAAGTTCTGACACAAAGTTAACATAGGGTTAAGTACACAGTGACTCAGTGGGTTATGTATTCCCTTACATCAGCCTAGTATTGGCACAAGCCATCTTAAGAGAAAATAAACTGTAGTACAAAGGAAATCCCATGGTCCAGCTATTAACTAGCACAGAAGCTAGTCACCCTAGGCCAAGAGAAACAATATCCTGACTGACCAGTAGAGCTACTATGCCAGCACTGTAAGCAAAGCTCCCCTACAGACAAGGCCAATACTCTGCATATTTAGCCCAACACTTCCAAGCTAACAGGATTGGACACTTCGGCGAACTGTACTACACCAAAACAGCTAAACACAAGACCCAAAATGATTCAGGAGGTAAAGATGCACACCAGGAGAAGACACAACCATGTTTCAAGGATGAGGTCAAAGATCCAGGATTATCATTTTGGATTGCAGACATTTTGGTTAATGGCCATCTCACAAACTTTAAATCAAACAGTGTTACAGTCCTGTCAGACAGAACCATGGCTGGTAACCCAATAGCTGGTGCCACCCATGACACACCTACAAAGAGCAGGAGCAGAAAGCTCCTTGTGAAAGGGATCCTACAAGTCATATCAAGTACAAGGATAAAGGATACTAAACCACAAAATCTGTGTCAAACCTAATCTTCTATAACAGATCAATGCGGTCAATCAATAATGGCCTCGCTTCAGTATAAAAGTGAACTCCCAAAGCTCTTCCACAGGATTGGGTGACTGGAAAATGCAAACAAAATCATACAGAGGGAGTATGCTGAGCCAGTCCCAAAATTGAACAGGTATCTGTGTTTTTGCTAACTTAACATAGTTTCAATGAAGCCATAGCCAGAGAAGTACATCCCATGACTTCAGTAGATGAAATTCTGACTAAACTCTGAAGTTGGATATCAACAACAAGTTTTCACAATTTCCTCCTGACAAAAAGTCCAGACTACCAACCACACATTACCCACTTTGTCAGAATCTGCTTTACCTACCTGCCATTTGGAATCATTTAGCCACCAGAAATATTTCAATGTATGGTGTCAATCATTTTGCAGGGCTACACAGATGACACATCGGTTCATGGTCCAATGGTGGACATGACAAGAGAAACACAGCAGTTTCAGAAGTGCTTGCAGGAAGTAGAGCTGGCACTGAATTCAGTTCTGATCTGCATCAGCAATAAATGCCACACAGCAGATCGAAAGAAAATTAAAGCTATTAGCAACTTCCCAACTCCAACCTCAGTTCCAGACCTTCAGTGATTTTTGCGAATGGTGAATCCACTAGCAAAAATTTTACCAAATTTGGCCTAAATCTGAAGCATCTGCTAAAGACCAAGCATGGTGCTGGGACTTGTATCGAGACCAAACATTTATTCACATTAAGGTGATGCTGCTTTTCACTGACATTTTAGCTCACTCTGCCCCACTCCTGCCCACCACCACAGCAGCTGATGCTTGGCACACAGGCTTTAGAATGGTCTTATTTCAGGAACAACTAGATGCAAGTCATCAACCAGTGTACTACACTTCCAAAGAGCTCTCAGACATGGAGATGAGATACGCCATCACTGAAAGGGAAACCCTAGAAGTCATGGTGGGTATGATAAGTTTTCAGATCATATCATCAGTCTCAAGGTCACAACTGAAACAGACCATAAGCCAGTAGTTTCATTACTGGATGAGAAGGAGCTAGCAAAGATGCCTCACAGACATACTGCCAATGCCTCATAAGGTGGGTATACATCAAAAGATAACAAAGAAACAATGGCAGACATTTTCCAGAGCCACAAAAAACCTTCCAACAAAACAGAATATCTAGTAGAAGCCTGCCAGTGACCACAAGTAAAGTTCAATAGATTTATTAGGAACAAAAGCATGAGGAGTATTACATCTGCCACTACTGCCAACAAGATGGCCAGGAGGTCATGTAATGGTACCATGAAAGCTTAGAATGAACAGTACAGCACAGGAACAAGCCTTTTGATCCAAAGACACCAAATTAAACTAATCGCTTCTGACTGCCTTGATCCATATCCCTCAATTGCTTGCATATTCATGTGCTTATCTAACATCAGCTAACTCCTGGCTTAAATACTTTACTGCCTATGTACATTGTGCGTGTAGTTAAACATATTAGTTAACCTACTTACGACAACAAAGACCCCCCGAATGATATCCCACGCTCTAGAACAGATGGTATGGCTGCCTTGAAATTATACTGGCCAGCTCCTTCTGTTCTAGTATAAGCCTAAGAATTCTTGTTGACCTAACAATTATTGCTAATTGGCTTATAACTAACTTTTCAGGGATAAACTGCTTGGAACTAAGAATAACAGCAGTAGCTGTGAATGGCATAGGTTCTTGATTCCATCCATGCAGTACAAGGACTCAAGTACTGAATGAAACACATATTTAACACAGAGAATAAAGAGCAAACAAAGGAATTAGAAAAAAAACGACTATGTTCAGGAAGAGACAGTTAAGCAAAGCAAGTAAAAAAAATCAAAGTGCAAAGGTCAGAGGCAGTGGTCTCCTGAGATTAAGAAAATTCCAGAAATAATTCAGTGAAGAAAACCAGATAAATCTGTGATCAGAATGCACCAATTTTATTTCTGGCCACCTGATGTGACACTTGCAGACATCAAACAGTACGTGCAAGAATTTCCAAATTAATGCACTGAGAAATGCACAAAAAGAAATTTGTATCTGTCTGATATTAAATACATCTTCTGTCCATACAGCTAAAATTTCACTTGTCCTCATTCAGAGTTCAGATATAAAATGACAGTCATCAAATTTTTGTTGTGTAGACCAAACAGTAGTTAATATTTGAGTTGACTAAAACATTGCGGTTGAGCACTGAGGGGAAAAAAATTCATTCCATCCAGCTTTTTCTTCCTTGGATTTTCCTGAACTATTTAACTACAGTCAGTAGGGACAGATAAGGTAGCCATCTATCAAAACACAACTTTTGCAAATTGTCAACTAACCAGTTTCAAACCTCAAAAAAGATTAAATTACTCAGTATTACGGCAATACTGGATTTCTTGTTCAAACTTCACTAGTATCAAATTAAATTAGATACAGCACTTCCTAACCAACAGAAGACAGGGAGCCCACAAAAGTACAATAATTAATAAGTGGGACGTAAATTTCAATTTCCTGATGGCGGGTTGAGGTGCAGAGATAAAATCAATGCTTTACTGCGACATGTTGAGCTTCATGCCATCTGTGGTGGGTTCATACTTGTAATACATTTGAATGCCATGAATACTCAGTGTAACATCATCTAAAATTACGATAAAGATAAAATTAGGATACCTTCAAGATAAAGTCAGCAGGCAGCATTGCATCCAATTCATGTTTAAAGGCAGTATGTACCAGTTAGCTTTGGGCAGTTGTGTACATGGTTTTCGTTGACTAAGTCTACGATACAAGCGAGGGAAGCAGGAGGATGACAAACTGCATGAAGATTTGGAATTGGCAAGTATGAGTCAGTGGAAAAGGGAAGGGTTTGGTGTCCAGACTGTGGTAGGGAAAGGGGTGGTGGGGATAGTTAGTCCAAATAAGAAGATGGAGGAGCCTAAAATGGCATTATCAATACAGTCCAATTCTGTGTATACCTCAGGGTTATAGCTGGAAAATCCTTGTAGGGCTTTGAGATCATCTAAGCCACTTCTACTCCTCCTGTTATGAGTTATCTTGGGCAATGTCCTTTCCAATACATAAAAAGGGAAAGCCAGCTGAGCCTGCAAGTTTAATCACATCCCATGGACTGCAACTCTAGATGCTAATGCGGACATGCAATAAAGAGTGAACAGGAGAACACAATACATTCCCCCAACTCTCCTTTGACCATCAATGCATGCTAAGAATGGGGCATGCCAGTAAATTGACGCCTCTGACCAAATAAATATAATGCATACATGAATAAAGTGAAACCAATGTCATGCAAAATATTTACAAGTCACGCATAAAGAAACATGCATACCACCATTGTGATCTCAAATCTTTGTAACAGGATCATCATCTCCAAGAGATGTCCTTTCCAGAATATCTCCAGAAATTGGTCTTGGGGCCCTTACTCTTCAGAGCATACAAAGGCAACCTTTCCAAAAACTTCAAAGCCAGACTCCAACCATTCACAGATAATTGCATGATTTAGGCATCATGGAGCACTCAAGATCATATCAATTCCAAGATAATTTTTTGGAATTACAAAATTGGCAGGACATACAGGAGATGGAAATCAATACCAAAAATTGATTTGTCACATCACTGATCAACAAAAAGGATCCATCAACAGATGGCTTTAAGTTCTGTAATCAAATCACACAGATACATAAAACCTGGGGTTCATCTGAATAAACTATCAATGAGATTTCCACATTCAACAGCTAACATTCAAAGCAAAAAGCGTTCTTGGATTTTGCATTTTCAGTATTTCAACAAAAATATCAGAATGACAGCTTACTTGTTTGTCCAACTGGACGTATGCAAATGATTTCTTGGATTCTTATTTGGCAATAAATACAAAAAAATTGAAGCAATCCAAAGGAGAGCTGCAAATTTCTACGTGGATCAGCATGGTAAATACACCAGTGTCACATCCTTGATCAAAGATGTGAAATGGGAATAACTACAGCAAAGGAGAGAGAAAAGTAAACTGATCAGGTTTGCCAAAATATGGAATGAATTCGTGGGAATTGACAAAAATAAGTACCTAGTATCCTCCAGCAATGACATAGTAAGGTACCCATCCATATAAACCAAGATAGGGTATCAACAATCTCTCTCTTCAGGAACAGTGCCATAATGGAACAGACTGCCAGAGAAAATACTTATAGCTCCATCATTTGAAATCTTCAAGACAATCTTTAGATTATCTCCATTTATAAGTTCTTCATTATCATGACTAGCATATCAATGAGTTATGTCTGGCTCAGCTAGTGCTAACCACTTTCCTTATTATAGGAGAATATGGGAGTTAGTCAGTGATGTTGACACAATCAAATCAGGAGTAGAAACTTATTCTGGGCCTTCACCAGTGAAATTCATAAATTTATCTTGAAAGAACTATCGAGATTATCTTCAACTAGAACAGCAAACATGCAAGTTGGAATTATGGAGCCAAATGTCTATGGTTCCAAAAGCTCAAATTTTCCAGAATACTGATTTGCTCAATGCCATTTTAAAAAACAAAATATTTATCTGCAGAGAAATCAAAGCACATTTACCTTCTCTAACCCTGACTTCTGCTGCAATTGAGCTTTTAACTGAGATGTTACATCTCTCTCTTGTTGCAACTGTTGCTGAAGACTTTGCCTTTGTTCCTTCTCAGCCTTAAGTTCTGAATCCAAGATAGAGCTATAATTTAAAAAATAAAATTTACAACAATTAATTGCAATATTTTATTCAGAGTCAATTTTAAAGTCAGATCAACTACAATGTGACCTAGCTGCTCAACTGATTATTCCATAGCCAATATGATACCATGATTAGAGGGAAGAAACACTTTATAATATGTGATCAATAGCAAAATTGGCATTCACATTGTGTCTTGTGCTAGTGGCATTCTTTAAAACATTTAAAAATTAAACAAAATAATCTACTTTACATAAGGCCAAGCAGGTAAATGCACTGGTCTAAGATCCAACTCCCTTCTTCATCTCGTATCTACTCATCCAAAATATTCTGGAGATGATGTTGATTTGGGAAGCTAGGGTAGATGCAGGAAAATTTGAATCCAAGCCAAAATTGGTTTAATGCTCAATGATCAGGTGATAGTTGTAGACTTCAGGGTCATGAAAATGGGCCGAAGTGTGACAGGTGGAATTCAATACCTTAGTGTTCATATGTGCAAATCTTAAAAGTAGCAAGGCAGGTTGATAAGGTGGTTAGAAAAGCATGCTGGTTACATAGGGTGATAAGCAGAGGGCTTAGAATATAAAAATAAAGAAATTGCAGTAAATCGCTGGATAATTCTGACACCACATTTCACAAAAGATTTAAACGCTTTAGAATATGTACAGAAAAGATTGATCAGATATCATCAGAAATCAGGGATTCAGTTGAAATAAATGTGGAAAAGTTGAAACTGTTCACTTTAGAACAGAGAAGGTTCCAGAGAGGTGACCTAACAGAATTTTCAAGTTGCGAGGTTTTGCTGGGGTGAATAGAGGAGACAATTGCCTCTAGCAAGTGGGTTAATAACTAGATACTATAGATTTATAACTGTTGGCACATGATCTGGAAGGGAAATATTCAGGGCCTGAAACATTCTGCCTGAGAAATGTGATGCAAGATGATGCCACAAAGAATTTTAAAACAGGGAGTTGGACAAGTACTTGAGGAAATTTACAGGATTTTGAACAAAAAACAGAAGTGTAAAATTAAGTAACAATGCTCTTTCAAAGAGTCGGCAGAGACTGGATGGACCAAACTGCCTTCTCCAGCACTCTTTGAAAGTTTCTCTATAACTCTGAACATCCATCCAGTCAATAAAAGATGGAAATCGATATGAAAGAAAGTAAAACCTTTTAAACTATTGGTGTGGGGGAAAGAAAGAATGCAAAGGATAGGAAATGTAAAATCCAACACACGTATTAATTCTAATTTTGAAACTTTCCCATTAAGCTTGTCTCATCTGCTTTTTGAGGGGTCCAATTTAGGGAAAAGGGCTCCACATTTCCATTACTCTAATGGGAAAGCATGCTTATTGACTCCCCTCTTAAATAACCCAGCTTCAAATTTGTAAAGTTGCGCCACTTTGTTCTTAATTTCCCCACTGCAGGAAATAGTTCATCTCCATCTATGCCACCAAAAACCTTTAATTATTTTGAATAACACTTAGGTCTTTTATAGTCAAGATAATACATCTCCATGCAACCTCTTCTCTGATATAATGCTTTTAGCCCAAGCATTACTCTGGTCAATCTGCTGCACCCCTGTGCCAAAGCCAAAACATCTTCTGAGATGCTGTGCTCATAACTGAATGAATGAATAAATTTAGAATAATTATGTTACATTCATAATTACATTTTATAAGTATTTAATATATCTGTCCAAATAGTTCAGAAAGCTCAACACTTTGGTTAGATCCTCAAGATTTAATAGATCGGAATGTCTAATGGACAATGTTTTTTTTGAGGGGAGATGAGCACTGGAGGCAAAGGAACAATCTCACTCCTGATTGCTATTTAGTCAAGACAAGGTAATGATAACTGCAATGCACTGAAGAGTGGAAGCTGGTTTTTTTGGAGCATAAGACATCATAGTGGCTAGTTGGGCTGAAAGACTAGCTTCTATTCTGGAAATTCTAAGCAGGCAAAATGTAAAATTTATAATTACATTATCAAGGTCCAAATCTGTTAAGACAGATGAATGGTAAGTTTGTGATTGCTTTAAGATCAAATTTCCTAACTACCATTACAAATGATCTTGCTGATTCTTAATGAAAAATTGCAAGTTAGATACAGATAAAAATCCTTTAAATATGGCTTTATTTACCCCTCCCCAACTGCTGCAGTTCAGAATTTGAAGCATTTGATTGATTTGTATCCTATCCACTGGCTTACAAAGTTATAGAAAATATAAATAGGTTTTGCTTTTCGAAAAACCTTTACAGCAGTTCTTCTGTGAAGATCTGCAAACATCCATTTCTTCCAGCAAAATATGAATTCCATGCATTGGAAAAATGCTGAACTGAAGGATCACTGAATCCAGGTTGATAAGGTTATTAAGAAAGCATACGGTGTGTTAGCTTTTACTGATAGAGGGATTGAGTTTTAGAGCCATGAGATCATGTTGCAGCTGTACAAAACTCTGGTGCAGCCGCACTTGGAGACCTGTGTACAGTTCTGGTCGCTGCATTATCAGAAAGATGTGAAAGCATTGGAAAGGATGCAGGGGAGATTTACCAGGATGTTGCCTGGTATGGTAGGAAGGTTTTATGAGGAAAGGCTTAGGGACTTGAGGTTGTTTTCGTTAGAGAGAAGATTAAGAGGTGACTTAATTGAGGCATACAAGATGATCAGAGGATTAGATAGGGTGGACAATGAGAGCCTTTTTCTTCGTTTGGAGATGGCTAGCATGAGGGGACATGGCTTTAAACTGAGGGGTGATAAATATAGGACAGATGTCAGAGGTAGGTTCTTTACTAGAGGGTAGTATGGGTGTGGAATGCCCTGCATGCAGCAGTAGCGGACACACCAACTTTAAGGGCATTCAAATGTTCATTGGATAGGCATATGGATAATATTGGAATGTTTAGGTTAGAGAGTCATTAGATTGGTTCTACTGGTTGACGCAACATTGAGGGCTGAAGAGCCTGTACTGCGCTATAATGTTCTATGTTCACTGTCAGTGTTTACTCCATAGGAAAAGGTTTTTATTCATTGGTCTGAATGCTGATTCAGAAAGACTTAAGACTCTGGCATGGATCATGTAAAGTGAAGTTTATTTGAAGTGTAAAACTTAAAGCATGATTAAACAATGCAGATGACGTAACAAAGGGTAGGTACTTGCACAATTTTACTTTTTTAGAATTTAACTTTCCCTTTAAGTAAATTCATGGATATTTGTAGTTCATAGCTGAAGTATTATTATCACCATGTCAAATTATTCCATCTGATTTTAAACAGACAAATAAATTAAGTGTTGTATGCATTAAGGAACCATAAGCTCATTGGAAACCAATGGTGAGATTGGTTTCCAATGCACTGGGTTCATTATAAAAGGAGCAAATGTAGTTTAGTCATGCCTTCCGAAAGCAATCGTCAATCTCCCATCACTTGTATTTGGTACATTTTGACGTTTGTGATGCTGTCCTGTTATGGCCTATAAAAGATATTTGGACCTGACAGTTCACGTGTATTGGTGCATGGTCTGTCATGTTCTGTCAAAGAACTGCTCCCCAACTACATGTTTTCTACTGGTAAGGGATGACGTGTTGTTTGCTAATGGTGGAATTCTCTGGTCCTGCTGATGTCAATGGAAATGCCCAGTGACGTCACCCCATGTCAGCGGAAAACCTGGGTGGGTTGTGCTGCTGGTGGGACCAGAGAATCCCACTGGAATGAATGGCCAGAGAATTCCAGCCCAACACTTGAAGAGCATTGCTATTGAGGACAGTGTAGTATGATGTCGTAACCAGTGAACAAAGAATTTGTGTAGATGGTTAATATCAAATTCTACTTAACATTTCTTTGGAAGACAATTCAATTGAATGCTGAGAATGTAAAGTTTTGGATAGATGTTGGAAGAAAAAGGTAATAAGAGCATGGAATGCTGTGCCTGTAGCAGTTGTGGACTCGTCAATTTTAAGGGCGTTCAAATGGTCAGTGGATAGGCATACAGATAACATTGGAATAGTTTAGGTTAGAGAGTCATTAGATTGGTTCCACTGGTCGGCACAACATTGAGGGCTGAAGGGCCTGTACCGTGCTGTAATGTTCTATGAAAACATTCTTAGCCAATTCTTCTGAAACAAGAACAATCATATGCCCACTTGAATTGTATAAACCCCAGTAGTAGAATTACAGACTGTTCCAAACTTGTTTACAAGTAATTTTAACTGGTCATTCTGTCTTGCAGGACCTTATTACACATTTGTAAGCAGATCTAGTACTTCTTACAATCTAAAAGTTAAGCATCAGGTTTCTCTGCCTTCCTCAAGGAACTCCCTGGCACTGCTGCTCTCTCACATTATCACCCATGACCATCACAGAAGATGGCATCATCAACAAACTACACAGGAGCTAGGCCAAGATTCAGAATTAACTGATTAGATTCATTACAAGAAAGTAAGTTAGTAACAATGCAAACAGGACAAACTTAGAGACAATGATGGCAGTAAAAAGCTTGATTTTTTTTAAGAATTATGTACTTCTAACATCTTCCACCAGTAGTGTGTTTGTATTATCCATAAATTATTGGATAGCATATCTCAACATTTACTATTGGACTTCTTAAAAATTTAAAGTTACTGTGAAAATTCCCTTAGACTTAGCAGCAGAATTAGGCCACTAAACCCAATGAATCTGTTCCGCTAAGATTTTTCTCACCCTGTTCTTCTGCCTTTATCCCATGACCCCTGATCCCCTTATTAATCAAGAACCTATCTATCTCTTGTCTTAAAGACACTCAGTGACCTGGCTGCCACAGCCATCTGTGGCAAAGAATTCCACAAATTCTGGGTGAAGAAATTCCTACTCATTTGTTTTAAACAATCGTCTCTTTAGTCTGAGATTGTTCTCTCTGATCCTGGTTTTTTCCTACTGGTAGAAACATCCTGTCCATGTCCACTCTACCCAAGTCTTGCAGTATCCTGTAAGTTTCAACAAGATTCCGCGCCCCCCCATCCTTCTAAACTCCAACGAGTACAGACGCAGAGTCCTCAATCGTTCCTCATACAACAAGTTCTTCACTCCAGGGATTGTTCTTATGAATCTCCTCGGGACCCTTTCCGACGCCAGTATATCCTTCCTTAGATACGGGGCCCAAAACTGCTCACAAATATCCAACTGGGATCTGATCAGAACTTAATGCGACCTCAGAAGTACATCTTGTATTCTAGCCCTCTCAACATGAATGCGAACATTGCATTTGACTTCGTAGCTGCCGAATGAAACTGCATGTTAACCTTAAAAAAATCTTGGACAATGACTCCCAAGTCCCTTTGTGCTTCCAAGCATTTTCCCATTTAGAAAATAATCTATGCTTTCATTCCTCCTTCCAAAGTGCATAACCTCACACTTTTCCATATTGTATTTCATCTGCCACTTCTTTACCCACTCTCCTAGCCTGTCCAAATTCTTCTGCAGCCCCCCTGCTTCCTCAATGATACTTGTCCCTCTATATATCTTTGTATCATCTGCAAATTTAATAGTGCCTTCAATTCCTTCTTCCAAATCATTAATGTATATTGTGAAAAGTTATGGTCCCAGCATTGACGCCTGAGGAATTTCGCTAATCACTGGCTGCTATCTGTTGTGATCTGAACTGAATCCTGTGTCTTTGAGACATGACTTTGTAAGCATTTCTCCAATCTTTCAGTTAGCAAATTTCAAGAGAGGAGCAGGGAGAGGGGAGGATTATTGGAAATCATTAAAAAAAGTTTTATTTTGGAAAGAACTTATGAGCTTTCAGAGGATAAGTGAAGTGACAGTCTAATCAACTTCTTCCCAAGGTGTTCATTAAACAGGTGCCTCCTTTCTGTCTCTTACCAAGGCATATTTAAACAAAAATGGATCTTTGCAAGAAACCCAAACTGAGACCAATTTCCAATTGCCCTCAAGCATTACGAGCCAAGATCAAGAACAAATAACTCTGCCCTGCCCCACCCCATAACAGCAGTATATGCTTGTGGGCATGATTCTAAAAATTACTAAATTACATTAAATTACTTCAATTTGAGAACAAAGTACTTAAATGTACCTCATTTCCAAATCCTATAAAAAATCCAAAAAATGTGCACGCTTCATTCAATGGCATAGAAATTCAGTTGAAACAGCTTATGGGTTGTTGAATCCATATTTCAAAATACTTTTCATAGCAGAGGTATTAATTTTGAGAAACTGCCTCTGCATTGCAGTATTTCCCCAAGAGGTGATGTATCGAAGCTAAATGTGCCTTATCACCTCTTGAATAACTTCTCACAGCATGGCAAATTCTTAATGTAATGAATATTAATAATTTCTCTTTGGGAGTCAGCTGAGTTTCTCACCAGTGCTGCTAACAATCCCTATTCAGTGCTCAATTTCCTTTTATAACTTAAAGCACGATAATAGAAAAAGATCTTTTGATCAAAACTAAAAAGTTAAACTCACCCAGCTAAAAAGTTGCATCAACAGAATTTTCGTACGATAAAATTAACTGTCTCAATTCAATGGGTAACACTGATGTGCCCCAGCATAAATCTCTGGCCAATAACTTAGGAGTTTCATTATCCTATTAGTTGCCAGTATTGAGGGAAATGATTTGGTTACCAGTGCAATGACTCTTTAAGAAGATATACTGCTGTTCTGATTTCTTACCGTTGTTTGTCCAGTTCACTGAGCTGATGCTGGAGATTCTCAATCTTGCTGACGAATTCCTCTTCAATCTTGCGATTCTTCTCCTCCAGCAGACGTCTAGTTTGTTCAGACTGCTGCAATCTAAGATTATACAAAAAGCAGTGTCAATGAATGAAGAATTAAAATTGAGAGAGATCAAAAAGGTCGAGTTGTACAGACATGAACTAGGAATTATAGCAATAACTCAGATTTCATATTACTCTGAACCCTTATCATTTACACATTGAAAAGCTCTTTCACTGTTTTTCTGACATCAACTAGCATCCAACAATACTGCTTTAGCTTGGCTAACATTAGTGCTTTCAGTCATCATGTTCCGTACTTCTTTTGTGGAACTATTCAATTGCATAATGTACAGCAATACATCCAGGATGAGGAATTCAATATGGAGAGTGAGGCAGAAGGGGACAAAAGAAAATCAATCCATACTCAATGATTTGACACAGTAGTTTATTAACACACAGCTTGAAGTTCTTTATTTTGCATCAAGTCTACTAATTAGCTATTCCATTGAAATGTCATTTTTGATTTTCAACAAGGCTGTTAAAGTTAAAATAGTGCACCACCCAATCTGGTACTGAACCACAAAGAACAGAAAGTTCTCAGATTTGATCCCAGAGCTGATTGTATAACAAAAGAAAAACAATTATATTTTACCATGTTTTAATGCAGTTTAGATAAGTGTGCCTCAAAAGATACTTTCCACTTTGTATCATTTTCTTTCAAATATATGATATTTCTTTGACCGTTGACAGAATTTCATTTCCAAACAACATTCCACAGTATGCTATCTGTTGATTGGAAGTCAGGCAACTTATTACCAAATCTATCAAGAAGTCTTAACTAACCCATCTCCTTGCAAACGAAAGCGCAAATATTATAATTATGTAAAGACAAATTTAACACGCAGAATAACAATAATAATTTTAGCTCTGAATATACAATGTAATAAGTGAATGGAATTTATTTTAATTAGATTTTGTTACTGTACCTTTCCTCCATTTGTTTTGTGGCATCAATCATCTGATTAGTCTTTTGTTCCAAAGAGTTTATCATCTCCGTCTTTTGCTGTGCTGAGCCTTCAGAGTTCTAAATGACAATTTCATCACAACAGAACAAATACTAGAATAGATCACACCTGCAACATTTTATATCTATAGTCATAAGAACTTTGTTCGGCATCTTTTAAAGATGAGTTACACCACTGTTCCGAGTACTGTGCAGCTTTTGTTACCCAATTATTGAATAGATATTAAAACCAAACATAACACACAGCATGTAGCTTCACTAGGGATGAAAAAAGTTGTTAAAAGTAGAGATTTGGGATCCCAAAATTATTTCTATTCACATAAAATTCCAAGAGATATTAAAGATTTTTTGAAAAAGTATTTCAATAGGAATAATATGGAAAGGCCATTTCCCCAGCTGGTGTCAATGAAGAGATGTCATTAACTCAAAATAGTTTGAGTGGTAGAGTTGCAAAATACATAATGTTTCTATTGTTATATACTAGTGTTAAATCCCATCATTGTTCTGCTTGTAAATAAGATACACATAGCAATATGATTAACTAGAAGCGATTACAGACAAATAAAGCTCCGTTCATTTTTAAATCAAAATCTGCCTGGGTATCAAGTTTCCAAGATACAACAAAAACCGGTGACAAGGATTAGGGCAAGAACTTGCCAGCTATGGTGACCAATGTGCTACGTGACACAAGTAAACAAAAACTTGCAAGAAGAGACACTTGACATCGTTGACAAACCATCAGCCATTCACCATCAATCTTGCACCACATACAGGAATTCCGTCAATTGCAGCAAGTAGAATGCAAAGACTGGCTTTGCTTTTGTCTGCACGTACTTATATAATAAATGGCCAATCAAGTCTACATTGCTACATGAACAGACTTTCAAGAGTGACAAACTGTCTGGTGGTGACAGTGTGCACAAAAGAGAATATCTTTTATTTTGAACAAGTATGCAATGCACCTGTGATTTCTAGGCAAGTGAGAAATTACACTCTGATCATGTACTCTCAAAAGTATGGATCTGGTTTTATGAGGCTAGACTTCGGAACTAACATTAAATCTGAAACCTTGCTATTCCAAGACATCAAATACAGTTAGGATGTCTTCTATGGAGGCTGAGTAATCATTCCACCATAAATAAGGTATTAGAGAAGCTACATGAAGGTCATTGTAGAGTTACACAGATGAATTGGCAAGAAGTTATTTCTGGTGGTCTGGACTGGATGCAGAAGTTGAGCAAAAAGCTAGAAGATGTTCTTCTTGTGCAAAGATAGAAACCAGATGCCCTTTGCAATGCTGCAAGCATGAGAACGGCCTGATGAGGCTCTTCAACGTCAACATGCAGATTTTGCAGGACCATTCGAAGGATACATTCCCTTAGTAAAGTTTGATGCTCTCACTAACGGCCAGAGGTTGCTATGATGACCACTGAAAAGCTAGGAGAAATATTCAGTCACTTTGGATTTTTTGAACAGCTGGTAAGTGATAACAGACTCGTCTCACAGGAATTAAGAACTTCCTCCAACATATTAAATCCACGCTATATCACCTTGCTATTAATGGACTAGTAGAAAGATGTCCAAACCTGAAACAAACTTTGGAAAAAACCAAGGAACAAGGTTCACAAACACAAACTCCTACTGATCTACCAGAATACCACACATTCCACAACAAGATTGCTCTTGCCTTACTCATGACGAAAAAGCAGCTGTTGTTCACATTCAGTTTCCTGAAACCTCCAAAATCTAAGGAGATTGTGAGACAGCAACAACAAATATAAAGTGGAATGGCAGGAAGGCAAGGTAAAACAAAGTTCTCCATTGAGTACAAGGAGTTTTGACTCGAGAAATGGATTCTTGACATCATCCTTGCACAGACCAGACCTGTCTCTTAAATGGAAATGACATTATCTGGAAAAGACATACATATCAGCAAATGGCTGGAAGAGCAGATCCATCAAATCTGCAGTCTCATGAAAATTGAGGTTTAAACTTACAAATCTTTCTAAAACCCCTACACTACCAGACACCTCACTTTTTGTTCAGAAACAGAGACAATCTCTATTTCCTACATCAACGCTGGTTAAATTAACTATCGATGACATCACTGGAAAGACGAAGATGCTAGAGGTTCAATTTAACATGATGATGCTGAAGGTTTGCCAACAACTATTCCAAGACTGACAAGTGCCACGACCATCTGACTTGAAAAGTGACTGACTTACTGACTATTGTCAACGTTGACCTTGCTTGGGGAAGTTCAATTTGGAGGGAGAGGAGGGGAATGTTATGCATTTGGGTTCATCCCTACTGACTCACTGGAGTTACTTTGTATTAAGGCTGCATCAGAAATGATGTAACAGACCCAGCACGGGAAACAGAGAAACAGCAGATATGAAAAAGAGATCACAGGCCACAAATAAAGCTCCATTTGTTATAACCAAAGTCTGTCTTGTGTATCATGTCTTCACCATACGACATAGCACTTCCACAATGTATAGCCTTGATTGCTACTTGCTCAATAAGGAATGTCAGAAACGTCCCATCTTCCTTAATGCTTTACCTTAGCTTTATGAAACATCTGCAAATTAATGGCTTTGACTTCTTCTAACTGTTGCCGAAGAGCTACTAGTGTATCTTGCTTCTCATGTGTATCCTTCTCCAGTAGCTTCATGGCTATTTCCATTTCTTGCTTCAAGCTCATCTGCAATTCCAGTTCTTTCTCCAGTTCCTGAGTAGAAATTATACACACATCTTTAACCATTTAAAATGAACAAAAAAATTGCAAGTAGTGAGGATATAGATTTGAAGCTAAGTGAGATTTTGGCCACAGTAGTTATTTTTTAAAGAGGCTATTACAGATAGGAATTCCTGCACAGACAGAACGAAAAATGATCATATCTAAAGAAACGTTCAAAGCTTAGATAATTTTCAGGTTTTTTTTTTTAAGGACAGTGCTGAAATTACACAAATTAAAAATGTCTTCAATATTGAGAAGTTTTACAAAATTAATAACCAATCTTTTTATTAGCTGCTGCTTGTTTCAAAACCAAAGCACAATTATCTTCACAAACATTTACCATTCGAATTTTTCTCTCTTCTTTCAGCTGTTTCCAGACTTCATTATACATTTCGTCTAGGCCTTGGCGAGTTTGTTTATATGTTTCCAGTTCTACTTCAGAGTCTTGTCTGCTGACCTGATAAAAATGTCAGAAACAGTTTAAAACGCGGTGAAAAAAGGTTGCAACTTCCATATTAAGTAGTTATGACGCACAAAAGCATAAGTTACTTAAGTAACTTTACTACAAGTCTTCATTTTAAGTCACCTATTCAATGTCATTTTGCTTTAACTGAATTTGTTTCTTAGGGCTAGTTTTGTGTCATTTTTTCACTTTTACTACATTTCCACTCTGGCCCGCAAGTTTTGAAGCTGGATCAACTACCATTACCAGAGGTCAAGGAAAAGAGTGAGGGCCAAGATCTGGGACCATAGGGCACAGTGTCTGACCCAGAGATTCAGCTGGATCAGTCATTGCCAGAGAAGATGGGAGGCTTTCAATGAAAAGCTGCTAGCTGGATAATGAAAGTAACAGGACCTCCTGCTCCATTGCAGCTATCTCCCCAAATGCTATGGGAATCTATGACACACTCAAAATTGTTTTAATTAAAGCAACAGTTTACATGAATGCAAATAGGTGAGGTCATATACTTTGACAGTTACTGATATTTACTCCACTCTTCTTTTCCCTTTCTTCTTCTGAAATGCATCAACCTGATTTACATGTTATTAGGCAGCCACTATGTTAATGCCAGAAATTAGAAACGAGGCTAGAAGAGTGGGATAGGAATCCTAAATCACCTTCTGATTGAAACTGTATTTTTTTCCGAGCTGTTCATCCTTTAGTTTGCAAAGAGACGACACCATTACAGTAAGCCAAGACAGCATACTGGCAAGCAATTTATGGTAAATTTTAGTTGGGGAATTTACGCAGTCGTCCTGACATTCACAAAAATGTTCTTACTGCACCATTAGCTGCTCCTGGTTACAGCAAGATCAGACATTAACTGACGAAGAGAAAAATCTATATAGCTAATGCATTGACTGGTTGGTTGTTGGTAGGACTATGCACTTTCACGGGCTGAGATTTTTGTAGGGTTCAGACAATTCTTTGAAGTTAATAGCTTCTGTTGGTAACTATTAAGTTGATAAGGCTGTTCTTAAAAAAAAAATACACATCAGATTTTGTATCTAGCAGGAAGGCTTCCAATTTTAGGCATGGCACTTTAGGGAGGATGTCAGGCCTTGAAGAGATTGTAGAAATTTACATGAATTATCATAGGAAATAAAAGACTTCAGAAATGTGAAAAGGTTAGAGAAGCTGAAATTGTTCTTCTTGGAGCAGAGAAAATTGAAAAGATTTGAATAAAGGCATTCAAAACCATGAAGGTTTTTGATAAGAGTAAACAATGAGAAAGTATTTCCACTAGCAGGTGGGGGCAAGAATTAATAGGAAGGAGAACTTTTTTAACCCAAAAAATATTGATGATTCAGAAAGCAGGACATAAAAGAGTAGATTCAACAGTAATATTTAAAAGGAACTTGTTTTATTGGAAAGAAGGGAAATTCTAGGGTTATGAGGAAAGAGAATGGTATGGAACCAGTTGAATGGTTTCAAAGATCAAGGGCAGACACACTAGGCTAGATCATCTCTTTCTATGCTGCAGTATCCTTGAGAAGGGCCATTGAAAATACATTATGCCAGAAAACAAGAAAAATGCACAGCAGTTAATGACCTGGACAATCATTCACCAGGAGCAGGCAAGCCTCCAGTACTTCACCTATCGGTGGATAATTTCTTAAAAATTGAGTGAGCGAATATAAGCAAGCAATTAAGTTGAATCTTTTCTTCACTTTAAATACATTACGTTCACTTTGCAGCAACAGGCAATTCAAAGCAAAAACTCTGCCTAATTTTTCTTACTACCTCATCTAGGAGCAAACAACATAGAACATAGAACACTACAGCACAAACAGGCCCTTCGGCCCACAAGTTGCGCCGAACACATCAAAACCTACCCAGCCATAGACCTATCTATAACCCCCAATCCCATTGGATCCCATATACTCATCCAGAAGTCTTTTAAAAGACCCCAGCGAGTTCGCCTCAACCACCACCGACGGCAGCCGATTCCATTCACTCACCACCCTCTGAGTGAAAAACTTTCCCCTAGCATCCCCTCTGTACTTGCTTCCCCGCACCTTAAATCTGTGCCCTCTCGTCGCGACCATTTCAGCCCTGGGAAATAGTCTCTGAGAGTCCACCCTATCTATTCCTCTCAACATCTTGTAAACCTCTATCAGGTCGCCTCTCAACCTTCGTCTCTCCAGGGAGAACAGTCCCAGCTCCCTCAACCTGTCTTCATAAGGCATGCCTCCCAATCCATGCAACATCCTTGTAAATCTCCTCTGCACCCTTTCAATAGCTTCCACGTCCTTCCTATAGTGAGGCGACCAGAACTACGCACAGTACTCCAAGTGTGGTCTGACAAGGGTCCTATAAAGCTGCAGCATTACCTCCTAACTCCTGAACTCAATCCCTCGATGAATGAAGGCCAGTACACCGTAAGCTTTCTTAACCACATCCTCCACCTGGGAGGCCAATTTGAGAGTCTTATGGACCCGGACCTCAAGATCCCTCTGCTCTTCCATACAGCTAAGACTCCTACCTTTGATAGTGTACTCATTCATCCCGTTGGATCTGCCAAAATGGACCACAACACATTTATCCGCGTTGAAGTCCATCTGCCACTTCTCAGCCCAGTCTTGCATCCTGTCGATGTCATGCTGCAACTTCTGACATCCCTCCAGACCATCCACAACACCCCCGACCTTCGTGTCATCGGTGAACTTACTCACCCATCCCTCCACTTCCTCATCCAGGTCATTTATGAAAATGACAAACAGCAAGGGTCCTAGAACAGATCCCTGGGGCACTCCACTGGTGACCGACCTCCATGCAGGAAAAGAGCCGTCCACAACCACCCTCTGCCTTCTGCAGGCCAGTCAGTTCTGGATCCACAAGGCCAAAGCCCCTTGGATCCCATGCCCTCTCACCTTCTCAAGAAGTCAACATTAATAGTTCCCTAATTGCCACCTTAGATGAAATCAGCTAACAGAATGGGAAAGGAATAGATCTTCTGTTCAACATGGGTTAGTAATACATTTACTCAGCAGAAAAGGAAATTCCCCAGTTGCTGACTTTGATGAATAAGCAAACTCAAAATGGGAAATGAATTTTTGATCTTCAGATCAGGATGGCTTTGCAAGATTAACTCTTGTTAAAAAGCTAAATGCCTCTTCCTTAAAAGTATTTCCTAAATATTTCGATTATATTTTTCCTTGTACTTCTGAACATGATAATTCATAGTAGATCACTGAAAATGGTTCAACAGAAATCAGGCATTCAGTGCTTGTCTTAAGTAACAATGCTATGAAATTATCAGCAGTCCGTTCCATCATAACCAAGCCCATACCTGTCTTCATGACAGCATCAACTCTAACCGCTTACACTTCACAGATATCATTAGGCAATCATATGATTTTTCCTCCTTTTTGCCCAGGGCTATCAAGGCCAATTGTGGTGCTCAGGCCACCATCAAACTAAAATCTAATGACATTCATTATGAATAAGTGCATTGCAAATGTGTCAAGTCAATAGAAATTATAGTTCTTTGATGAAAACAGTATGTTAGTTTGAAGAAAATACATTTGCCACATACACTCAGCAGAAATCTGAAGGCATTGAAGCTTTACATTTTATTTTAGGAATTTACAGCATAGAAGGTAAGCTAGTTTTGCTTGAAACAGGAGTTCCGTCAAAGATATTTTCATAATAACTCTAAGTCCAGACATTATTCTAAAAGAGTTCATAGATGAAAAGCAGGTCTACGCACTTATGTAATGTAATATAACAAACAGAAATAAACAAGAGTTGGGCAGATTCTACTGAAACTCCACTAACAGGTCGTTTCAAACGGTAACAGCATTGTTAGAAGTTAAATATTTACTGAGGAGCCATTAATACTGGCTCTCCTGCATTTGCCATCCCATTGGAAATTATGAAAGTTTGAACATACCTAAAAAGTTTCAAGCAGGTACATTCAAGGCAAACATTAACATCGGTTATATAAAATCTAATATATTTTCACAATTAATGCCATTAATGAGTTAACACTGGGCATCAGGAACACTATATCTGGATTGGAAAATTAAAACCATTTTAAATAATTAATTAAAGCTGAGCAGCACGGTGGCACAATGGTTAGCACTGCTGCCTCAACACGAGGGACTGGGGTTTGATTCCGATTTTGGTGACTGCTTGTGCGAAGTTGCATTTCTCCCCATGTTTGCATGGGTTTCCTCTGGGTGCTTCGGCTTCCACCCATAGTCTAAAGATGTGCAGATTAGTTTGATTGGCCACGATCAATGCACAGGATTACAGGATAGAGCAGAGGTGGAAGCCTAGGTAAAGGATTGATGGAGACTCAATGGGCCAAAAGGTCTCCTTCTGTACTGTAGGAATTCTTTGTGGATTACATTTGAACTAGTTCACCATCCCCTACCTACGTCCTCCAAAACAAAGTGCAAACACCACCGCAGACAGATCCTTACCCCACTCTAGTCACTGGTCTCCCTCATGCACCCATCGATCCCAATAGCAGAGTGGCAGCAGGACCCCCCACACCCCACCAATTGCCTGAAGCCCCACCCCACTTGAGACTGCCCCATGCATGCTGCACAGTGCCAAAGTGCCCCCTGGGCATGGGCACTTTCCCCTTTGGCAGTGCTGGGGCACAGATTGCCAATGCTCAGGAGAGCACCAACCCCGCTGCCAGATCCCACTGGGGACTTGATTGGCCCCCACCTCAGTCCAGCAGGGTCAGGCTGCCAGCTCCTCGAAAGTGGGGAGCAACTCTGAGCCCCACAGAAGTGAAACATGTTGGTGGTGGAGCGAGAGGGGTTCTCCTGGGACTGGAGAATTCAGTCCCAGGCCCGCTAACAGCATTTAAATGATATTGAATGATATCAGCCCTGCCGATTTATGGTGCAGAGTAGACTGCGCTAGGCACCGGGAGATGCTAGCAGAATACAAAGATTCAGAGGAAGCCCGCAAACTACCCCATGTGCAATTCTCCTGGCCCACTGCACTAAAAAAAAAATCAGTACAGGATGGGAGAATCCTATGAGCTATGGAGATCCATCAAAGACAGTGAAAAAGACAATACCAGACCAAGCTATAACCCCAGGCTAGTCACATGGATTCCCGTCAACTAAAGCAATGTCTGCAAGACATAATAGGCAGGCAAAATCGCCATCTCCCCAGTGAGCTCAACGCATTTTATGTCTGTTTTGAGAGGGAAGCAAAAGCACACTCTCCATCCTGGAAGCCTCAGACGATTTGGTATCCAAGGTCACCACTGCTGATGTCAGAGCAACCTTCTCCAAAGTCAATCCACAGAAAGCAATTGGCCCAACTGGGGTACCTAGATGAGCACTCAGGCCCTGCGCAGACCAGCTGGTGGGCGGTATTCGCAGACATCTTCAACTTCTCTTTATACCAATCTGAGATCCTTACCTGCTTCAAGACAACCACTATTATCCTGATACCAAAGAAAGCCAGGTAGCGTGCATTAATGACTAACATCTGGTGGTTCTGACTTCCATCATTGTGAAGTGCTTCAAAAGGTTATTCATGGCACAAATCAATTCCTGCTTCACTGACTGCCTGGAACCACTATAGTTTGCCTATTGCCACAACTGGTCCACAGCAGACGCCATCTCCCTGGTCCTACACTCAACCCTGGAACACCTAGGTAACAAAGACATCTATCGTCAGTCTCCTATTCATAAACTACAGCACAACCTTTAACACCATTATTCTATAAGACTCATCTCCAAACTCCATGGCCTAGTGCTCGACTCCTCCCTCTGCAACTGAATCCTAGACATCCCAACCTATGGACCGCAGTCAGGATAGGCAACAACACCACCTCCACGATCATTCTCAACACCAGTGCTCCACAAGGCTCTGTTCTCAGCCCCTTACTATATTCCTTATACACTTTTGACTGTACGGCCAAATTCCCGTCCAACTTAATTTTCAAGTTTGCTGATGACATCACCATAGTGGGTCAGATCTCAAACAATGACAAGAGTACAGAAATGAGATAAGAGAATAGGTGCGACAACAATAATCTCTCCCTCAAAGTCAACAAAATGAAGGAGATACTATTGTGAGTCTGATCTCAACAATGATGAAACACAGTAAAATTTAAAATTTATTTATTAGTCACAAATAGGTTTACATTAACACTGCAATGAAGTGACTGAAAATTCAAGTCACCACACTCTGGCGCGTATTTTAGTACACTGAGCGAGAATTTAGCATGGCCAAAAAACCTAACCAGTACGTCTTTCAGACTGTGGAAAGAAACCAGAGCATCCAGAGGAAACCTACGTAGACAAGGAGAACATGCAGACTCCGCAGAGACAGTGACCCAAACTGAAATTGAATCTGGTGTCCCTGGCACTGTGAGGCAGCAGTGCTAACCACTATGCTACCGTGACGAGACAGAGAATCTGGTGAAATGGTGCTGGTGCTACTACCTTTTTCTTAAATGACAACAAAACAAAGGAGATAATCATCAACTTCAGGAAGCATAGTGGAGGGCATGCCCTTATCAAAATCAATGGCGATGAAGTAGAAATGGTCGAGAGCTTCAAATTTTTAGGTGTTCAGATCACCAACCTGTCCTGGTCCCTCCATGCGTACGCTATAGTTAAGAAAGCCCACCAACATCTGTACTTTCTCAGAAGACTAAAGAAATTTGACATGTCAGCTACAATTCTCACCAAATTCTGCAGATGCATATAGAAAGCATTCTTTCCGGTTGTATCAGCTTGGTGTGGTTCCTGTTCTGTACAAGACTGTAATAATCTACAAAGAGTCGTGAATGAAGCCCAGTCCATTACTCAAACCAGCCTCCCATTCATTGACACTGTCTATACTTTTGTTGCCTCAGAAGTGTAGATACTTTGCTGTTTTCAGGACCTGTTGTCTTTCCGCTGTCTCCTGCCCAAAAAATCTCTCACTCCGCTGTCTTTGTCAAAAAAACCCCCCCACAAAATCAGCTATGGCCTGCGTTTACACTTCAACACCATCTACACCTCCCACAGCTTCGGAAAGCAGCCAGCATAAATTAAGGTCCCCAAGCACCCCTGACATTCTCTCTTCCACCTTCTTCCATTGGGAAGAAGATACAAAAGTCTGAGGACATGAACCAATAGACTCAAGAACAGCTTCTTTCCTGCTACCGTCAGACTTTTGAATGGACCTACCTAGCATTAAGTTGATTTTTCTCTATGCCCTAGCTATGATTGTAACACTACATTCTGCACTTTCTCCTTTTCTTCCCTACGTATGGTGTGCTTTGTCTGTACAGCACTCAAGAAACAATACTTTTCACAGTACATTAATACATATGACAATAATAAATCAAATTAATCTACTAGTTTACTATATTTTGGATCCTCTGCAAATTTCCCTACAGTAGAGTCTAGGCCATTCATTAAAGTGTAGAGTAATGAACAAAAGATTCCAAAGTGCCCAGAGGACCCCAAACGCAAATCACTTCCTAATCTGAAACCATCCTTGCACCAATACCTTCATTCACAATACTGAGGTAATTCTGTGTTCCTCCTCAGAAAAAGTCATTGATCCTAAAGCTAATTCCACTTCTCTCTTACATAGAAGGGTTCTGTCAAAGGGTCACATGGATTCTGCCAAATTTTCTGTTTTCAATTCCAATTTCCCTTCAAATGACCACGAATTTAGTTTTACAAGAAAAAAATTGTAATTTCAATTACCACATATATCCCTTTTACAGCAAATAAAGGGACAGTGGATGCCAGTTTTCTGCTTTGCAGAATATCACATTAGCTCTTTTGACCAACCTCCACTCGGCGTTCACTTGTTTCAAGGATTGATGAATTTTCTTGCTTTAACTGATTCTGCTCCTCTTGAAGTGACTGAATTCTATCATTTGCTGCAGCAAGCTGCAAGAATATCAAAATAAGCATACAATCAAATTGCAGTCTCAAATGGAATGCCAAGAAAAACACCAATTAAAGATCTGATAATTACTATTCACCTCTTCAATTATTTTTGCATTAGTTTTTTCTAATGAATCCAGTTTTGACTGTAGATCTGAAACGGTACCACTGTTAAACAAAGATTTAATCAAATGTTAATATATGTCATGAACACACTCAGATTAAATCAAGAGGTGACAACACACATGAAGAGTCACTAACAAATTTAGTTAGTACACTGTAATAAAACATTAATAACAATCCAGATAACATTTGAATTTTTATCCTTTTGAACATATAGCCAAAGTGTATAATTATGACATTTAACACAAATAATTTAAGATTTTATTCATTTATACAGCACATGTACAAATAAAGATTTTTAGTGGTTCACCTTAAGTGTCTGTTGAGCTCTTCGACATAATGTTTCTGGTCCAGGATTTTAGTGAGTTCCATATCCCTGCCAGTCAAGAAACAAGTCAACAATAGATCGTTGATTTTTAAACATCTCCAAACTAAGCCAAATGCAGCCAACTGAGCTCTTAAATTTTCCTTGTAAGCTATTCATGTCACGTTCTCAGATATACCTTTCTAGCTGAAGGATCCTCTTGAGAAGAGATTCAATCAAGTCTAAAAATAGAGTCTTAAATATAAACAAAGCAAACAACATAGGCTGGGCACCCCAAGTTGGCCAAAATAGACTGAGAAACTTGAGATATGAGGATAGAGAAGCAATCAATAACAAACATTTAAGGAATCAATTTATACTGTTGATCAGGTATTGGCATAGATGTTTATCATTTTAAAGTGTGAAAAATTCTGGTATTAAATGTCCCATTTTATTCGACAAGGATAGATTGAATCATAATTATAATGATTAGAAACCATCAAATTCATTGTCTTCAACATCCAATACAAAACAAAGTTATTTTATATTTAAAATGCCCTTCAGTTAAACTGGAGATCATGGTGCCCTCTTCCTGATTTGTTAGGCCCTACTCCTCTAGTTCTTTGCGTAAACCTTGCGTCCCCTCTCTACTGCTCAATATATCAAAAAAAAAGCTGACTGTGCACCTCAAGCTTCACATTGGTTCAGGCATGAAAGCCAATTCTGTGCATTTTTGGGAAGATTCCAGTCTTGTATCCAATTCTACCATCATCATTACAACCACAAAATCTGGCCAATATGATTAGGTATGTCTTTTCACACCAAATAAACAAACTCAAATTAACTTAGGGGAGTCAACATAGATTTATGAAAGAGAAATCCTTTGACAAATCTGTTCAGAGATTGTGAAGTAACTGGAGGAATAAGTGCATTTGGATTTTTCATAAAGCATTTGACATTTTTGCACACTAGAAGACATTATACAAAATAGCAACTCAAGGAATTGGGTCACTTTATTAACAAACTGAGGATTGGGTTAATGGAAACTAAAAATAAATGCTCATTAAGCTGCAACCTTAAGCCATATCTCAATTTTGAAATTCAGATTCCTGTTTTCAAATTCCTTCACAGATTCAACCCTCTCCTACTGCTAATCTCTTTCAGCCCCCTCGCATTCTGGGCTCTGGAGGATTCTCAATTTTAATTATTTCGGGAGTCTGGATTCTACTCCCGAAAACCTCACCAACCCTCTACTTCATTTTCCTTCTTTAAGTTAGCACAAGAATCAGTGCCGACGCCTGAGCCATTTACAATCTGTGTTAATCACGTGGATGAAATGAATGAAGCATCTCTAATTTTGCTGACAATATAGTTATGTGGGAAAGCAAGCCATAAGGAGAATGTGAAGAGGCTATAAAATCCTCCACTTCTCAAAAGTAAGCCCATTCAAGTTCAGATTTAGAATAAAAGCATCGTCCAGAATTAAGTTCTTGCGATGCTGTTTTCAGGGAAACATCAAGCTTTTTCTATTTTTCATTTCGTACAAAAGAAAATGGATAAAAACCTTGTTCAGGCAGCAATTTTGTCACTGTCAATTTTGAAACTTTTAGCAGTTTATGCACAAGTGGTTTTGACTACTCACTGTTTGCTGTCAGAACTATCCTGAACTCCATCTTTAAGATACAACGAGAAGTCAATCACTCCAACCTGAAATTCAAGACAAGAAAGTTAAGAAAAATTTCATCCCGTAGCAACAAAAAAAAAAAAAATCGGATTGGGTTCAGCAGCAATGAAAAATTTCAATCAATCAGTAGTTATGGAACTGAAGATTATAGACCCTTGGGGATGTGCAAGATACTCTATTCAGCAAAAGAGAAACACCCACTTAGTATAAACTAATGACAATTAAAGCTCGTCTTTCACAAGTAGTTGACAAGCAGCCAGCCCACAAAGCTCCCGAATACACTGCTTTTGCAATGATAAGCACATCAGCTTCCATGGTTTTTGGCAGTGAATTTTGCACTTACTTTTGGTGGGAGCAAAGGGTAGGTAAGAGGCCAGCTACTGTGATACTGGGATGCATTCAGCAAGTGCCATTAAAATGCTCCACGATCTGCTGAGCATTTTATGTATTGTTATGAAAACTGTATTTACCTTTGAGCTTGGAGGTTGGGAGCTGCAACTCCTGACGGACCTCGGACTTTCTGCGTATGTGCAGGCCAGCAGTGGGCTGCACTTGCGCAGTTCTGCAATTGGCAAATATTTCAGGCCTAGCGCACCTGCGCATGAAGAGGAAAAAGGAAGGCATGAAATCTCAGATGACTGGGAACATAACACCACAGCTGGCAAATATCCCAGGCAGAAGGGCGAAGTCCCAACAACTGGAAAGGAAATATAGAGCTGTGGCAAAAGGAAACCCCAGTTAAGGATCAGGGACAGAGGCAGGCTCCAAATTAGACAAAGGCCTACGGGAGGCAGATTTTACGCAAAACAATAGTTTAAGAGAAGCCTGGTAATGGTAGAGGAGGCTTAGGAGAAGTTCTAAAAGATCGAAAAAGGCAAAAGTTAACAACTCTGCTGTGGGCAATTGGATCAAAAGTAGGCTTTTGGAGCCATAACATTCTGCTCGGCACAGCCCAAGATTTGAAGTTGTGACTAGAATTTAGTTTAACGCGTACATAGGAACTGAGGGAAATGCAATCTTAGGAGATGAATCCTGAGAAACGGAATCTGAGAGAGAGAATGTCCCAGGAGATGAGATTGAAGCCTATAAGGTGGACCATTGTTGAAGCTGTCCAAACTGGAGTGAGTTGGTGAAAATTCCAAGGCAAGATCTTCAAAGATGAAGATTGAAACCTTTGAGAGGGAGGCAGAGTTTCAGTGAGATTGGTTGACCCAGTGACACCTGTTTGGGTTGAGAAATCCACAGAATCTGATTTGGTCACATTTACCATTCATTACGCATTCAACTGCAAATTGACTTGTTAATTTGCATGCACCTCATACTCCATCATTCAAGGTATATATAAAATAGATATTTTAAATAGTTTAATCTTTGATCTTGTACAGTAACATTTATTTTTACTTGTTCAAAGCTCAGAATTTTGTGGCTTTGTTCACTGAGAAAGTGTCCTCAACTGCAACTTGTCTACTTTAAACAAAACATTTTTGGGCTACAACCAGATCGTGCCACCATATCTTGGGGCTTCTGGTCAAGGATTATAATGTACATTAATCATATATTAGTTTTTTTTCATACTCATGGGAAGTTATCAGCCGATTTTTCCAATATAGTTTTGCCAGCCATTAAAGTTGGCTCACCCCCAATTTTTTTTTTAAAATACTTTGGATAGCTCCTCAGTCTTTTCCATAGAGAATTTAAAAATTATGGGGGCAATTCTCCCAAAACAATTCTATATCAAATTTGCATAAAAACTGGAGCAAATTTTTTTTTTCAGCAGGAGTTTAAAAACAAGCCTCCCACGCACTGCACACTGCAGAATGTGCTGCCATAAATCCGGCTGAAAAATACAGGGACAGGGCAAATCCCCACAGAACAGGATGACAGCATAGCACTGAGCAGGCCACTGCACATGTGCAGTGGTCCCAGTCTGCCCACCTCCCCATCACTGGCCAGTCCCGCAATTCCCACACTGCCCCAGCCCTTGACCCAAAAGCCCCCTCATTCACTCCAGCGAAGTTGAGCCACCCCAGGCCTGCTAATTACATTCAATCATGAAAATCAGAAGCTATACATGTAATTGGCTCCATGCCTATTTCCGGCACGGAGCTGGCAGTGCTGGAAAAATGCACTCAGGCCCAGGGCCCAGCACAGATTGTGCCAATCTGGCATACTTAAATTTCCCAGCCTGCCGCATTGATTTTTTTAAAAATCACAGCAGGGTGGGAGAATTGCCCCTTATGATACCATAACCCACTTGACTACTCATCTCATTCTTCAGAGCCAGAGCCAACATTCTCACTTTCCTCTTTGGGCCAGGATGTACTGGTCTGAAAAATTGTCCTGAAAATACCTCAAACTCTTCTACTCTCTGTCCTTTGTATTATAACTACCAGTTGATATTAACAATATAGTCCCCCATTTTAATTGCCATGAAGTTTTTACATCTAATTCTCCCAACTAGAGTGACCTATAGAGTATTTGTACATCTATTGTTTCTTAGCTCTAGCCAAATAGATTCTGAGTATGATTTTCCATTTACAAATTGAGAACCTGTATAATTATTTCTGGTGGGCCATAGCAGCTTGGTTGGGAAATCCTGCAACAGATCAAAAATTAAACGGTTCTGCACACTACATATCTCAAATATAGCAATCTCCACATTATTCCAAGTACCTCTCAGACATTCTCTCTCTGTACTATTTTCTTTAATCACCATTGCTACTCCATCTGCTTTTCCTGAATACCTTGTTTCCAGGAACATTTAGCACCCAATTCTGCCCTTTTTTGAGTCAGATCTCAATTATCTCCACCATATCATATTCCCATATGACTATATGCAACTTCAGATCAGTAGCCTTGTCTATCACATTTGGCACATTCACATATTGGCACAGAAAACTTGAAAAACTTATTTTACCTCCCCCCCCCCCCCCCCCCCCCCTCCAATCTAACATCTTTCAATTATCTGTGCCATCTGATTTTCCTCTAATATTTCCTACACTTTTGTCCATGAGCAAATTGCTCGTCAAGGAAATTGGGTCCAGTTCTGTTCAGTGCAACTCTTCCATTCTTTACACGTCCCATCTCCCTTAGGATCACACCCAATATTTCAGGAATCTAACACATTTTCTATACTCATCATGCATGGAGTACTTGGAATAATGTGGAGATTGCTCTATATGAGATATGTAGTGTGCAGAACCATTTAATTATTGATTTATTACAAGATTTCTCAACCAAGCTGCTATGGCCCACCAGAAAAATTATACAGATTTTCACTTGTAAATGGAAAGTCATATTCACAATTACCAGGATCTGCTCTACCATGACTAGAAATGTGCAGATTAGTTTGATTGGCCATGATAAATTGCCCCTTAATATCAGGAGGATTAGTAGGGTAAATACATGGGATTACGGGGATAGGGCCTGGATGGAATTGTTGTCAATGCAGCCTCAATGGGCAGAATGACTTCCTGCACCTTAGGGATTTTATGATTACATGACCATTAATCTCCCCACTAGAGAGTGTCTTAACTGCTATAATTTTTCCCTATTTACCAGAAATATCTTCAGCAAAGTAACATTGATGGTTTGACTATTCCCAAAGCTGCTTCCTGCAAGTTTATCATCCACCTTTTTAATCAATTATTTTCTTCAGGAGGGATAAACACAATTTCCTTCCTTCATTCAGCTTAACAGTCTAACCAATGTAGCATACCATTAGAATACCTACATTGGCAATGTAGTTATTGTAATACACACAAATCTATAGCAAATTAGAGACCTCCTCTGATGAATCTCATAACTACATAAATGAATCAGTGATACTAGCATAGGAATGTTCAAGTTAGATCACTAGACTATACTCAGTCAACTTGAGTCAAACATCAACACGATAATAGGATTTCCATTGTTGATTCCAATGAAGATTATTGAATTACAAAATGCATATATGGATATCATGTTGGCTACAGGGGAACCAAATACAACACTGCCTTTTCTGCAGCACTAATAGATGTTTATTCCATTTAGTGCAACTTTACAAAGCAATAATAATAAATACAAATTACTGAATCATAACAAACACTGGCAAGCACACATTCACGTCATAATTAAAGATATTTTGATAGGATTCTTGCTTAGAACTAGCAACAAGTTTCACATTAAAATAAAACAAAAACCCAACTGTATAACTTTCATGCACAAAAAAACTTGTGTTATGGGGGCGGGGGGGACAGTGGGGTGGTGGAGTCTCAAGTGCAAAACAGTTGAGACCTTCTGAAACTAATGCCACGTTTGTTGATATAAGCCACGTCACCAGTACATGCACAACCACCTCAGTGCCGCAGGCCTGGGCAAGGATTGTCACTCATCAACATTTAATGAGTGACAATCCAAAATCAAAAAGTATTTTTTTTTTACACACTTTACAGTTTGTCTTTAGCAAAATACTTTCATCAGAAATTAACAATTTAACACTCAAAATTAAAACTTTCAAATCAATTTCTGATCAAAGAACATCTCACTAATACTTGAGCAAAATACTATAGATGCTGGAAGTCAAAATTAGTTACAGAAAATGCTGGAAATATTCAGCAGCTCTGCCATGTACACAATTGCCTTCTCACAACCTTCCAAGCTAACTAACTGCTCAATGAGAAAACATAGATAAACCCAAAACAAAAGACTGCCTCCCTCCAATCTGACCCCATGTCAACAACATACTTGGAATATCCCAGATAGACTAACTTCTGAAGTGATGTAATTCTATAACTAGAGTTTTATCTTCAAGGCTGAGGAGGTTGTTTGGCAGTAGTTATCATATAGGATCCCTACAGTGCAGAAGGAGGCCATTCAGCTCACTGACAGCAATACTACCCAGGCCTACATTACTGATCCCCCTGACATCCCCGACACTAAGGGGCAATTCAGCATGGCCAATCAACCTAACCTGCACATTTCTGGACTATGGAAGGAAATCAGAGTACCCAGTGGAAACCCACACTGACACAGGGAGAACATTCAAACTCCACACATTCACACAAGCCGGGAATCAATCCCCTGGCACTGTGAGGCAGCAGTGCTAACTACTGTGTCACCATTAAAATTCCATTTGCTCCTAAATGCAGCAGTCCTAATTTTTTTCTGGCATCTTTAGTGGAGAGCTAGTGGAAAAATGCTAATGCAGAGGCTATTGGTAGTAAGGGAATGCATCTCTAACATGTATCAAACTGCTGCAACTTATGGAAGATTTATTGTGCTAGGTAAAATAAGAGGCTGTTTGCAAACAGGCTTATGGTTGTGGAGCTGGTTAGAACCAGATCATGCTGCAGCCTAGAGAATAATGGGAAGGTACTTACTGAGATGTTGCTTAAGTTGCAAAACTTGTCCAGCAACAAACAGAAGGATATCAAGGAAACCTCATTTGTTACGACACTGGACTGAACACTGTGTGCCTTTGAAATCAAAGTTCGTAACCAAAAGCTTTGTGTCATCACTGATTCTCCAAAGAATCAGGATTTAAAGCTAAAATCTAACAATTTGAAGCTAGAATCCAACAGTGGGGGCTGTAATAGGCACTCTGTGGAGGAGCAGGGTTACTGGATTTCCACTCATATGCAGATGCTAATAGTTGCTGACTGATAGAGTCAATCATGATGAGTGTTGCCATTTCAGAAAACTAGGCAATGACATGATGGGTTGAATGGCCTCCTTCTATGCTTTAATCATCTGTTCTAATCCTTAATAGATTTGTAACACAAGTAGATTTCAGAACTATGAAACAACTATAAAATACATCAGTCCTCGACTAAAATACCTATTTCTTCACATCCCTAATGTGTGAAAATGATGAGAAGACATATAAAATTAAAGCCCGAGAACTCCTTAAGGACAAGTGGTCAGATAGTCAGCAAGTAACTCTGATAAATATATGTTTTGTGACAGGAAGCATGAATGGGGTAAATGATTTTTCTTGTCACAGATAAGCGAACAGGACAATTATGGCAAGGTTTTGTGATATAGAATGCTTCAAAATAATTCCAATAAATAAACTCTTCATGAAGCAGCTACTCTATTTCTAAAAAAAAGCATCTAAACTCCAGAATATTTCTATAATTCTATATAAGAATTTTAGAATTATTTTTAAAAACCAAGATATTACATAAAATATTACCTGAGAATCCAAGTCTTCTCCTTTTAAACACAGATTTGCATCAATAACTGTAAGGCCCACCAAAAGACCAACAATAACTGCTCCCTCATCATGCATCATCAGTGCATTTGGGTCATAGAATTCACTACATGAAAAGAATACTTGAATTAATTTACATAAAGCTTACACTGACTTGTTAATACTATGCAAATGTTAAAAAAAGGCAACATTTGTTCTTTTGTTAACAGTAGCAGCAAAAGTTGCATCCTGCACTCCAATTTAAGGCTAACAACTTTCCAAAAGCCAATGTCATTTTCACATATCTAACAAAAAATAATGGCGGGTCGCAAGATTTCAAAGGTACCACATCAGTTTATGGAGCTGTCAGCACAGCATTGTGACATGATCAATGGAAACAATCCTGGTGACTGACAACATAAATCCCAACTACTCATCTTGCAAAAGATTCAGTGACATTAGTAGCAGACGGACCGTTAGAACAAGCATAAAAGATTGTTGAACAGTATAAATGCATGCTGATGGTGAACATTTAAAATTTTAAAGCTAAAACATGCTAGAAAGAACACACAGATATTTGAAAGGCTGCTGTTTGTGGGGAAAAAATATCAAAATAAGGACAGAAGTATATACTGTATTTGAAATAGATGAAAATGGAAGCTAATATTGATGGAAAAGACAAAAAGATTGAAGCTCACCAAGCTCCAAATATTAAAAAGGCATGCCGAAATGTTGCTCGGGAATCAGTCCGAAGAGAACCACGTAATGCATACAATAAATACTAGGCCCGAACTTTCGCCTACCCAATCTTCAACTGTTTTATCAGATCACCTTTTTATTTACCATTTCCACACCTTTCACCTTGTGGCCAAACAACCATTCACTTGAACAGAATATTACATTTAGCCTTGATTCTTCACGTGAATTACATGGGAAATTAAGCAGCATTGTTAAATGTTCTAGCCTCAACTATGAAACTAGCTTTCCTTTACTCAACTTAAGTAGTTAAAAAAGGAACTAAAGTAGCTGATTGGAACACACACCAAACACAGCTGCGACTAGGTTAAGATTAGTAATTAAATATAGATCAATTTAGGAGGGGGAAGGTAGAAAGTGGGTAGCTGTTATAATTAGACAAAAATAAAGCTCTTGGAGCCAAGGATTTAAGTTGTGAAATGATATGAACAGAATCTCTCACTGATGTAATGAACTACCAGAAGCTCAGACACCCAAAAAGCAGAATGGTAAAGGATGAAAATTTTACACAAATTAAAGCAACAGGTAATAATATTATAAGTGCAAGAAACTTTAATTATTCATAAAGATGAGGAGAAATAATTACAATAAAAAGGGAAGTTCCTGCCCCATCCCAAAGAATACATTGCTGCTCCAACAAAGTACACATTAATCAAACTGGCTCCAGCTAATGAAGTGAAGATAGTAAATGACCAAATTGTAGAACATTTAGGAAGTCATATCCACCACTAAACCCCAAAAATTACAAGGAAAAAATAACTCAGAATCACAGAATCCTCTGGTGCAGAAGGAAGCTATTTGGCCCATGTCTGTATTGAGTACAATCTCACCCGGCTCTATCCCTAAAACCCGATGCATTTACATGCCAGGGAAATAATATTTTGCTTAAAGGAAAAATGGTGAGCAAAATGATGTCATGTAGTGGGAATCAAGAAAGTAGAAACAGGTGCAAGTCAAGTAAATTCCAATAAAAATGGTGAGTGCAATGATTGCAGTTCGATGAGTGAATAGGGAAATAATCAAATTTGAAACAAAAAGACTACACATAAAAAAATATTAAAATGTAGGCTAGTAAACCTCAAGGAAATACTGGAAGGCCCCATAACATTGCAGCTAATGAACACATTTTGCATGATAACCAACTAGTTAGATTTCAGAGCTAGAAATGCATTATCAGAATGTAAAAACTACAAGAAATGTAAACAGTCCAAACTTAAACAAAAAAAGGAAGAACATATGAAAACATAAAAGGATGGACATCGATAGCAAGTGAACAAATTATCAAAATCTAGAAAAAGAGTAAAACATAAATTGAGGAGAAAGAGTCTTATAAATGAATACAACAATGTGTACAGAGTTCATAATAAAACAGTGAAGCTGAAGGCAATCATGTGTAGGGAGGAAATAGATACAGCAAGGATTACCAGGATATGGTGACAGAAAAATCAGGACTGGGAATTGAACATTGTATGTTTCAAGATACACAGAAAAGGTAAATGGATAAAGAGAGGAGACAGAGTACTTTTAGTGATGGTGATAGCAAAATAGGACTCAACTCTCAACAAGAAAAAAATAGAATCCACATTGATTTAAAAAAAGTAATAAATGATCAATCACACTAAAAGATGAAGCCTATGGAGTTGAATATCAGCTGGGACAGGGGTAAATGTGCAAAATTAAGGAGATATGGATTGTATCTGTGTATTTTAAAAGAATCTCTCAACATTTTATTATTCTTTTATGGGGACTTGCATTACATTTTGTAGAACTATCCCATGGCCATGTCAAGTAACAGCCTGAAATATTTTGATTTCATTTAATGCCACATGTATTAGTATACAGTGAAATGTTTCTTGTGCAGTATATAGATAAAAGTATACGGTACATAGAGAAGGAGAGGATGCAGAATATAGTGTTACAGTCATAGCTAGGATGTAGAGAAAGATCAACTTATTAAGGTAGACCCATTCAAAAGTCTAATGGCAGCAGGGAAGAAACTGTTCCTCAGTCACTGATGTTCCAGACTTGTCCATCACCATTCTTGATTATGTCCTATCCCATCAGAGGTGGTGGGCAGCACATTAGTAGTTAGGAGTTCTCAATATTGACGCCATACTCCATGAAATCTCATGGCATCAGTTAAAACACACGAAAGAAAATATTCTCCAGATTAACACTCATCACTCTCCCACAGCTGATGAGTCAGTACTCTCATGTTGAAAAAAAGGACTAAAGATTGCAAAGGCACAGAATGTACTCTGGATGGAGGACTTCACGTCCATCAGCAAAAGCTACTTGATGATTGAGCTACTTTTGGAGCATAAGTCCTCAGTACTAATGCCAGAATATTATCAGGACCCACAGCTTTCTTTTTTGTATCCTGTACTTTCAGACTTCTCGGAATATTAGGTGAAGCAATTAAAATGGCCAGGGATTGGTTTCTGTGATGTTGGAGACCTCAGGAAGAAGCCATGATGGCTCATCTACGAAGCACTTCTGGTTGAAAATGACAGCAAATGCATCAGCCTTATCTTTGATGAGCTGGGCTCCAGTATCATTGAGAATGGCGGTATTTGTGGAGCCTACTCTTCTGGTTAATTGTCCACTACCATTCACAACTGGATGTAGCAGGGGAAGTTAGAACTTTGATCTGATTACTTAACTCCATCTATTACATATTGCTTCTGCTCTTTGGCATGCTGCTAGGCCTATGTGGTCACTTCAGCAGACTGGCAGCTTATTTTTAGTTATGCCTGTTGCTGCTCCAGACCTCATTTCAGACTTGTTCCAAATATGGACAAAAATGTTGAATTCAAAGGATGATACAACTAACTGCCCTTGGCAACACAGCAATATTTGACATTGTGAATCAATGAGAGCCTAACCTTAAGAGACAAGCTTCTAGCAGAACACAAGATGGCGTCAGGTTAAATAAGTACTTTTCTTCAGTATTCATAGGAAATGGGATTGCAGAACCACTACAGGCAGAGGTTGCTAAAGGGCAATTTGTATTACAGCTCCTTGGTTCATAGTTGTAAAAAAGAAATGAATGACAAATGAACGCAAAACATTTGTCATTCCTCCAATGAGAATGACAAAAATCTTGATCAAAGGGGTGAATTTAAAAGGAGGATTTTTAAAAATTGCCATATTTGGGGCAATTAATAGCTGTTGGGGCAAAAGAAAACAATTTCAGAGACAAAGGACTATTTGGTGGTGAGATGTTGTCAAGCTGGAGAATGGGCAGATTTTAAAAAATTTATTCTTTTCTTAGTCTTAGAGCCAGAGAAAGATTTGGGGCTTGCCCTGTTCAATCTCACTGCTTGCTCCATAAACCAATTCAAATTGAATCCATTTCATGATCCCCACAAAACAGACATACAATATAATATGACAGGAACACACATAAAAGTTTATTTATTGGTGTCACAAGTAGGCTTACATTAACATGCCCCATAAGTTGTCCCATCGTGTCAGGGGGAGTAGTTAGGGTAAATGCATTGGGTTATGAAGATAGGGCCTGAGTGAGATTGTGGTTGGTGCAAACTTGATGGGCCTAATGGCCTCCTTCTGCACCATAGGGATTCTGTGATTCTACGATTCTAATACTGCAATGTGAAAATCCTCTAGTCACCACACTCTAGCACAGTGTACTGAGGGAAAATGCAGCATGGCCAATGCACCAGCCAGCACATCTTTGGACTGAGGGAGGAAACCAGAGCACCTAGAGAAAACCCACATAGACACAGGGAGAAACTCTGCACATTTCGCGTAGAAAATCGAACCCATATCCTTGATGCTGTGAGGCAGCAGAGCTAACCATTGTGCCACCTTGTGTTACACCTGGGATTGGAATCTCTGATCTAGTTTGCTTCTGCCCTGCTACCAGCAAGAATGGAGAATTTGGCACTTAGCCAAAACTCCATTCACTATAATGGCGAATACCAGTTGCACAGAAGGTTGGAGGTTTCCGGCACTGATCACACGATTGATCTTAGCCAACAGGCTGAGAACATGACTAAAATATAAGGCCATGAAGGCTTTAAATACAAAGATGAAACATTTAAATTGGAGGCCTAAAAAAAACCAGGAAACTAAGAATATAAACAAGGCCAAAGTGATCAATGAGCAGAGTAAAACACAAAGGTTAATAAAATGGGTCCACAATCATGACAAGAAAAATAATTGGAGAAAGTTGTTATAGAATGTTAAGATAGAATTCTCTGCCAATACAGCAGAAGCAAAATCCATAAATAATTTTAAAAACAGGTTAGTTATGTGGGAAAACTCCACTAACAGATATGACGTACAAAGGGAATGGGAGCTGATGTGGTTTGTGGAAAAAATTGATGGAAAACAGCCATTTGTTGTGCAGTAACATTCTATGATTTCATGTCATTTTAACAACCAGAAGTTCAAGTAATCATTCTAGAGGGTTTTGCCATCAGAGTGACAACTATTAACTCTATCCCAGCAAAGCAAACGTTACCTACAAATAAAAGCCAAAATCACCTCAGCAGGTCTTTCCGATCAATCAAGGCCTTCAAATAATCAGCTATTTTCTTCTGCATTAAAGCAAGATTAAGCCACGCTCTTCCTCGTCCTACAGGAGTTCTGAAAGTAAAACGTTACGTTTAATGCTCTTCATCTCAATAAAGCACCAACCTCAAAAAAATTTACAAACTCACTTAAGCCCTGGCAGGTCTCGAACACTTGTTGCTATTTCAGCAGCCTCTGGACAAAGTTTTTCCACCAGCTCCAGAGGACCCCAAAATGACTTGTTTGGCCCAAGAAAAGTCTTCTTTACTGTGAGTGATTTAAAAAAATGTTTTATCAGTCCTATGATCTTTAACTGAATGAAGCACAGCTATTGAAATATCATCTTGTACCTTTCAGTCCGTGCTTGAGACACTGCTCCATTACCACAAAGAACTGTTGGAGAGGGGGATAATCTGCATCCAGGGTTCTTCCCAGGCTTAAGGCAGATTGAATGAGCACTTTAATACTAAGTTTCATCATATTCATGAGGTTGACTCGCTCAGTTTTCACATGCTCATTAACATCTAGTTAAAAAAACAAAATTAACTGATTAGAAATAGCAGAATATTGTTTGTATATATTAAAAGATCATGGTAAAAATAACATTTATGTCACCTTAAAACATGTGTGCAGCAATCTCACAGTTGAATTCAACTTTCAAGCTAGTTTCATGTTCTTATAATTTGTTATTTCCCATCCTTGAAACAAATAAATTAATTCTCCTCTAGCTTGTACTGCCCTTCTTTTCTCTTAAACAATTAATTTATCTGTCACTAGTTGAAGGGCACCAAATACTTCCAGCTGTGTTCATGCATTAAGTAGCTTCTGGTGGTAAACACAAAAACTGCCAGTGTCTGTCACATACATACAGATGCAACCAGGAAAGAGATATCACCCAAGGAGAGGGTTATAACTGGATGAAAAAAAAAGTATATTTAACCATATGGCACAACCGTCAAAGTACCATTAGCACAGTTATTTGCGAATTACAAAAGCTACATGACTATATTCTTTACTTTCTGCAAATCACTGAAATCCATCAATATTTCCCTGATAAAAATCAACAATTTCTTGTTTGCTTTATGGTCAGATACAGAATACGCGTTGAAGCAACAGATTTTAACCCCCTCTGCTCACTCTATAAGGGAACTCTTTTAGTGTTCCAACCAAATAAAATCAAATTAACTTAGGGACAACTCAAAAGGGGTAGCTCCCTGAAAGTAGGGAAACTGCCCAAAACAAAAAAAGCCAAGGAAACTTAAACCTTGTTGGTATTCCACGAAGCACTCAGGAAGATCTATTGACCCCACCCACCTACCTTCATGGTTATCATAACAGGTTCCATTGGAAGACTGCAAAATTGGGCACAGAACTTTTAAAAGAAAAATTAATTTAGATCACATTTTATATCAATGCAATTCCAAATATTTAGATTCATCCATCCTTCAATGCAATTCAATTACATTGTTTTAATTTAATGTAAAACATCATGCAAAAAGAGAATAAAGGTTTCTAACAGCTGCTACAAGAACAATTTGTACATTTAGAGCACCTCAAACAAAATAGTTGTCCCAATTCCCTTCAAATAAATGTTCTGAAGCAAACTTTGTCATCAATAAATAAGGTAATGAAGACCAGAATCTTGGTCAAGTAGATAAGCCTGGAATATCTAAAAAGAGAAAAGAGGTAGAAAGATGGGAGAGATCTAGGCCCTAGACAACTGGACCAATTAAAATGAGAGCTGTTCAAAAAGCCAGAATTAGATTAGTATTAGATACCTCCTCTCACTGCCTCACCCCCCCCGCCCAAGGGACCCTCTCCCCTCACTCCCTCCACTCCCAACCAAAGGACCCTCTCCCCTCACACCAAGGGACCCTCTCCCCTCACTCCGTTCCCCCCTCCATGGGACCCTCTCCCCTCACTCCCTCCCCCCCTCCACGGGACCCTCTCCCCTCACTCCTCCGTTCCCCCCTCCACGGGACCCTCTCTCCCTCACTCCCTCCGTTCCCCCCTCCACGGGACCCTCTCCCCTCCTCCCTCCCTCCCCCCCCACCGGGACCCTCTCCCCCACTCCCTCTCCCCCCCACCAAGGGACCCTCCTCTCACTCCCTCTCTCCCCCCCACACCAAGGGACCCTCTCCCTCACTCCCTCTCCCCCTCTCTCCCCTCTCTCCCTCCCCCCCCCCCAAGGGACCCTCTCCCCTCACTCCCTCTCTCCCCCCCCCCCAAGGGACCCTCTCCCCTCACTCCCTCTACCCTCCCCCCCCCCCCCCCCCACCAAGGGACCCTCTCCCCTCACTCCCTCTCTCCCCCCCCCCCCCCCCCCCTCCCTCCTCCCTCTCCCCCCCCCCCACAGGGACCCTCTCCCCCTCCCCCTCCCCTCCCTCTCCCTCTCCCCTCCCCCCCCCCCCCCAAGGGACCCTCTCCCCTCACTCCCTCCCCCCCCCCCACCAAGGGACCCTCACTCCCCTCCAAGGGACCCTCTCCCCTCCCTCTCTCCCCCCCCCCCACCAAGGGACCCCTCCCCTCACTCCCCCTCTCCCCCCCCCCACCAAGGGACCCTCTCCCCTCCCCTCCCCTCACTCCCCTCCCCTCTCCCTCCCTCCCCCCCCCCACCAAGGGACCCTCTCCCCTCACTCCCTCCCCCCCCCCCACCAAGGGACCCTCTCCCCTCACTCCCCCCCCCCCCCCACCACCCCACTCCCCCCCCCCCCCCCCACCAAGGGAACCTCTCCCCTCACTCCCTCTCCCCCGAGGGACCCGCCCCCTCACTCCTCTCCCCAGGGTTCCACCCCCTTCATTCCCCAGTACAAAAACCAGTAAATACTTAAAAATCTCTGCAACTCTGATAGAATGTGTAGGTAGAATGCAGATGAGTGTTAAAGCTCGGCCCCGCCCCTCCAGCCCTACTTTTGCTGATGGTGTTGTCGCTGCTGCTGCTGCTGGCTTTGACAGCGAATCCCACGGCTGCTGATTTTAAAGCACTTCCGTAGTTCGCCGTCAGCGTCTCCGATGCTTTCCTCGCCAGTGACAGGATGGGGGTCGACCAGCCGCCATCCTCTGCGCCTCGCCCGCCGGCGGCCGGCGATGAGGGCGGCGGGGGCTCGCGGTCCGTCTCGTTAGCAGCGCCGCTCAAATCCTCAGCTTCGTCCGCCATCTTGCTCCGTGCCGCAAGCACGCGCAATCACTCGCCAGGAAATCGAGCGAGAGTCACGCAACCCGAGCAGTGGAGCCTCGAGCAATTCACCAGTAGGAGAAGGGGCACTGCGCCGGCGCACTACAAACAATTTGCGACCTTTTACCCCAGCTCTATCTGAGATCTATTTCAAACCTTCATCATCCACTGTTCTCTGAAGCAGATGTCACTGTTTTCCTGCCTTTGAAGGAATCCTGGTTCCACTCCTGCAGTTGAATTCAGAGTCTTTAAATGTCATCCTGGAAAGCTGAAGTTTCTACAGACTTCCCTTTTAATTGAAAGCTTGTCATTTAAGGACTCCCTCTCCCCAAATTACATATTACAAATTCTCAATGTGTTTATAATTTTTATTTGGGACAATTTTTTTCTCAGGGTGTCAATTCCACTGTTCTTCCACTTCCCTTAAAGTTTGCGAATGTAACTTAATTAGCCTTTCTATAATCTACCAGTTAAATTTAATACATGTAATTTAGCATGAGAGCTGAGAAATGTAATATCATGTTGCCAGTGTCTGCAAAGACAAGCAGAAGTGAGCAGTTTCTAAGCCTAAAAACTGCTGAATATTTGACTAGCGTAATAAGAATTATGAGCAGAGTAGGCCATTTGGCTCCTCAAGCCTGCTGTGCCATTTAATAAGATCATGGCTGATCTTCTCTTGGACTGAGCTCCACTTACTTGTCCGTTCACCGTAATACTTAATTCCTTTACTGTTCAAAAATTTATCTATCCTTGCCTTAAAAACTTTCAGTGAGGTATCCTCAACTACTTCACTAGGCAGGGAATTCCACAGATTCACAATCCTTTGTGTGAAAAAATTCCTCAACTCAATCCCCAATCTGTTCCCCTTTTTTTTTGCCCACACCACCAAAATTGTTTATTTAAAGGAGAGTGTAAAAGAGGATGAGAATATGGGATGCATGGTTAGTAAGTTTGCAGATTGGTGGCATAGTGGACAGTGAAGAATGTTATCTCCAATTGCAGCGGGATCTTAATCAATTCGGCCAGTGGACTGACAAATGGCAGATGGAGAAAAATTTAGACAAATGAGAGGTAATGCATTTTGGTAGATTGAACCAGGGCAGGACTTACTCAGTTAATGGTAGGCCATTGGGGAGAGTTACAAAGCAAAGAGATCTAGGGGTATGTGTTCATAGCTCCTTGAAAGTGGAATCACAGGTGGACAGAATGGTGAAGAAGGCATTTGGCATACTTACTTTTATCAGTCAGAACATTGAATACAGGAGTTGGGATGTCTTGTTGAAGTTATACAAGACATTAGTAAGGCCACACTTGGAATACTCTGTGCAATTCTGGTCATCCTATTATAGAAAGGATATTATTAAACTAGAAAGAGTGCAGAAAAGATTTACTAGATGCTACCAGGACTTGATGGATTGAGTTATAAGGAGAGGCTGGATACACTGAGACCTTTTCTCTGGAGAGTAGGAGGCTGAGGAGTGATCTTATAGAGAACTATAAAATAATGAAGGGCACAGATCAGCTAAACAGTCAGTATCTTTTCCCAAAGATAGTGAAGTCTAAAACTAGATGGCATAGGTTTAAGGTGCAAGGGGAGAGATAGTAAGTGTCCAGAGGGGCAATTTTTTCACATAATAGGTGGTGAGTCTCTGGAACAAGCTGACAGGGGTAGTAGCAGAGGTGGGAACAATTTTATCTTTTAAAAAACATTTAGATAGTTACATGGATGAGTATTGAGGGATATGGGTCAAATGTGAGCAATTGGGATTAGCTTAGGAGTTTTAAAAAAGAAAGGGCAGCATGGACAAGTTGAGCCAAAGGGCCTGTTTTCATGCTGTAAGCCTCTGACTCTAAGTGCAGGTTGATGGAGGTGAGGTTGGTAGAGTTTCCAGACCACATAATGGAACAGAAAATATAGAAGGTGGCAGGAATCTAACCCTCAGGCAGAACTAAAAAGGTGACAAGTATGAGAAGAGAGGTGGTCAATACAGGACTGAGGGTGTTGTACCTAAATGCCCACATTATACGGAACAAATGAGCTTGGTGCACATTGAAATTGGCCAGTATGATGTATACAGAAACTTGGCTGTAGGGGGATCAGGGCTGAGATCTAAATATCCAAGGATATATGTCATATCAGAAGCTCAGCAGACAGGCAAAGGAGTTGGAGTTGCATTATTAGTAATGAATGAAGTTAAATTGAAGCAAAATGCGATATAGGATCAGAAGGCATAGAATCCTTGTGGTTAGAGCTGAGGAATTGCAAAGGTAAAATCCTGATGGGAGTTATGCACAAGCCCCCAAGCAGTAGTCAGGATGTGGGATAGAAAACAAATCAGGAGATAGAAAAGATATATTAAAAAGGCAATATTGCAATAATCATGGAGGACTTCAATATGTAATTGGATTGGGAAAATCAGGTAGGTACTGGATCCCAAGAAACGGAATTTGTGGAATGTTGAGCTTTTTTGGCAGCTTGTGGCCTACTAGGGAACAGACAATTCTGGATTTGGTGATGTTTAATGAAGCAACCTGATTAGCAAACTTAAGGCGAAGGAATCTTAAGAGAGCAGTGACCACAATATGATAGAATTTACCCTGCAGTTTGAGAGGGAAAAGCTGGAATCTAATGTAATGGTATTACAATTAAATAAAGGTAATGACAAAGACATGGGGGAGCTGGCCAGAGTTGATCAGAATGAAGTTAAATTGATAGCAAGGTGCTACATAGGATCAGAAGGCATAGAATCCCTGTGGTTAGAGTTGAGGAATTGCAAAGGTAGAAAGAACCTGATGGGAGTTATGTACAAGCCCTCTAGCACTAGTCAGGATGTGGGATAGAAAACAAATCAGGAGATAGAAAAGATTTATTAAAAAGGCAATATTACAATAATCATGGAAGACTTCAATATGGAATTGGACTGGGAAAATCAGGTAGGTAGTGAATCCCAAGAAACGGAATTTGTGGAATATGGAACTGATGCACTTCAGATCAGCCATGATCTTATTGAATGGCGGGGCAGGCTCAAAGGGCTAGATAGCCTACTCCTGCTCCTATTTCTTATGAAAGAGGGCCTAGCAGGGAAGATAGTGCAACAGCAATGGCTGGGAATTTAGGAGTTATTTGGGAGGCCCCGTAGAAATTCATGCCAAAGAGGAGGAAATGTGCTAAGGGAGGATAAGGAATCTATGGCTAATGAGGGAAATCAAGGACAGCATAAAGGCAAAAGAAAAAGCATACAAAATGATAAGGATTAGCGGGAAGCCAGAGAATTAGGAAGGCTTTAAAAATGAGCAGAGAACAACTAAAAAAGCAATAAGGGGGGAGAAGATGAAATATGAGTGTAAGCTAGCTAGCAATATAAAAGAAAATAGGAATTTTTTTTCAATATATAAAAGGTAAGGGTGAGGCAAAAGTAGATATTGGACCACTGGAAAATGAGGCTTGAGAAGTAATAATAGGAAACAAAGAAATGGCAGAGGAACTGAATAGCTACTTTGCATCAATCTTCATGGTGAAAGACACCAGTGGGATCCCAGTGGGAGCCAGAGCTCCAGGAGAGTCGGTGGGTACAGGCGAATGTAGTGGCCATCACTAAGAAGGTGGTTCAGGGGAAACTGAAAGGTCTGACCTAGACTGGATGAACTATACCCAGGGTCCTAAAGGAGATAGCTGTGGAAATTGTGGAGGCTTTGATAGTTATCTTTCAGGAGGCAAGCAAGATACCAGAGGACTGGAAAGTAGCTAATGTAACACCACTGTTCAAGAAGGGAGGGAAGCACCAGATGGAAAATTATAGGCCAGTTAGTCTGACTTCAGTTATTGCCAAGATTTTAGTGTTCATTATTAAAGATAAAATCGCAGACTATGATAAAGTAGGATTGAGTCAGCATGGCCTTGTCAAGAGGAGGTCATGTCTGACATATTTGTTAGAGTGCTTTGAGGAGGTAATAAGGCAGTTAGATTAAGGAGAAGCAGTGGAGGTGATTTGTGCTGCATAGGAGACTGTTAAATAAGAGCACATAAGGGCTAGATTCTGGCATGACAGAGGATTGGCTGATTGGTAGAAGACAAAGAGTGATTTTTTCAGGATGGCAGCCAGTGGCTAGTTGTGTGCCTTGTGGTCAGTGCTGGGATCTCAACTTTTCACAAAAATTAATGATTTGGAGCAAGGTTTTGCTATGGTTGTAGATGATACAAAGATATGTAGAGGAACAGATAACATTAACGAAATGGGGGCTGCAGAAGGACTTAGAAAGGTTAGAAGAGAGGACAAAGAAGTGGCAGATGAAATACAATGTGGAAAAGTGTAAGGTTATGCACTTTGAAAGGAGGAATGGAGGCATAGACTATTTTCTAAATAGGAAAATGCTTAGGAAATCAGAAACACAGATTTGGGAGTCATTGTTCAAGATTCTCTTAAAGTTAATCTCCAAGTTTAGTCGGCAGTTAGGAAGGCAAATGCAGTGTTAGCATTCATGTCAAGAGGGTTAGAAAACAATGGATATACTTCTGAGGCTACATAAGGTTCTGTCAGACTCCATTTGGAGTATTGTGAGCAGTTTTGAGCCCCATATCTATGGAAGGATGTGCTGGCCTTGGAAGGGGTCCAGAAGAGGTTCACAAGAATGATCCCTGGAATGAAGATCTTGTCATTTGAGGAAAGTTGAGGACTCTGGGTCTGTATTTGTTGGAATTTAGAAGAATGAGGGGGAATCTTTTTGAAACCTACAGGATATTGCAAAGCCTGGACAGAATGGAGAGGATGTTTCCTCAAGTAGGAAAAACTATAACCAGAAGGCACATCCGCAGGTTAAAGGAACGATCCTTTAAAACAGAGATAAGGAAGAATTTCTTCAGTCAGAGAGTGGTGAAGCTGTGGAACCTTTTGCTGCAGAAGGCTGTGGAGGCCAGGTCAGTGAGTGTTTTTAAGTCAGAGATAGATAGGTTCTTGATTAATAAGGGGATCAGGGGTTCTGGAGAAAAGACAGGAGAATGGGAATGAGAAAAATAGCTATGATTGAATGGCGAATGGCCTGATAATCAATGGGCTGTAGCCTAATTATGCTGTTATTGACTTATGGTTTGAAACTGTGATAGGATCTGAGGCCATTGGAGAATACCTGCCCATTCACAATGAGAGTTTTTCAAGAACAAGTACATAATATAGTGGACGGCACAGTGGCTCGCACAGCTGCCTCACAGCTCTAGGGACTTGGGCTCGATACCCTGCTTAGATCACTGTCTGTGTGGAGTTGCATATTCTCCTTGTGTCTGTGTGGGTTTCCTTCAGGTGCTCTGGTTTCCTCTCACACTCCAAAGATGTGCAGGTTAGGTGCATTGGCAATGCTAAATTGCCTCTTAGTGTCCTAGCATGCGTTGGTTAGACAGATTAGTGGAGTAAATACGTGGGGTTATGAGGATGGGCCCCTCGTGGGATTGTTTTTGGTGCATGCCCAAATGGGTCAAAGACTCCTGCATTGTAGGGATTCTATAAACTTATTTAGCAGATTAATGATGTCATTTGACAGAATATTTCATTAACAGAACTTTCAAAAAGCATTGAGATGTAGCTTGGTGATGGTGAGAAGAACCACCCTATCAGATGCTTCCTGCATCTCAACATCTCTGCATTTTGCCCTTGAAGGCCCTTTGCCCACCTCTTTCTGGAATGTGCCTTTGCAAAGGTCTGAAGAGAGCCACATTGTTTTATGTATATCCATGGGAGGTCATCCCATGGACATACATTGAGAACATCAACTGTAGCTTGAGGACCATCAACTTGGTGAAAGATGCTTTTTGGTCTACTGGAAACCTGTTCATCTTCCAGTGTTAAATGTTGTCCGCAAACAAGTGTTGCAGACTGGAACATTCCAAGGCCAAGAACTACATACTGAGGGACATACTAAAGTTTGGCAGTTGCTACAAAGAAGCAATGGGGATGGGTCACCACCTTAGGTCTTTCAACCATATTATGATAAGAATTGGAAACTGGGTAAAACCACTGGGCTGTATGTTTCAAATATAATGAATCTTATTAACTGTATTTGTAAATGTAGTGATTAATATGCAGTATTGAAACAAATAGATTTGTTTTGTATTTAATGTAAGCTTTGAATGATCATGTTTTATACTTTTATAAATGTTATGAATAAAAAGTCCATTACAGTAACATGAAAAGATACCACATCAAAGGTTACTACACAAGATAAGAGCTCATGGTCTAAGAGGTATCATCATGAAAAGAGGAGTGTTTAGCTAACAGGAAACAGAAAGGAGAGATAAATCAAGCATTTTTAGGTTGGCAAGCTGTAATCAGTGGAGTGCAATAGGGATCAGTGCTTGGGACCTCAACGATTTACTATCTACATATACTTGAATAAGGGGACCAAATGATTGTTAAATTTGCTGATGACACAAAAATAATTGGAAAAGTAAGTTTTGAGGAGGACAATACGGGGATTAGGGGGTTATGGGGAAAAGGTAGGAGAACATGGATGAGAAAAATATCAACCATGATTGAATGGCAGAGCAGACTCGATAGGCCGAGTGGTCTAATTCTGCTCCTATGTCTTATGGTCGTATAATCTACAAAAGAAGTTAGATAGGTTAAATGAGTGGGCAGAAATCGGCAGATGAACTATATCATAAAATGTGATCTTGTCCATTTTGGCAGGAAGAATAGAAAAACAGTAGAATATTTAAACGGAAAGAGATTGCAAGCTACTATGCAGAGTGACCTGGGTATCCTGGTCACAAACGTTAGTGTGCAGGTACAGCATATGGTTTGTAAAGTAAATGGAATTTTGTTTTTATTACAAGGGGAATACAAAATAAAATTAAGGAAGTTTTAAGATGATTGCACAGATGTTGAGACAACATCTGGAGTACTGGGTACAGTTTTGTTCTTCTTAGGAAAGGATACAATTGCTTTGGAAGCTGTTCATAGACGGTTAACACAACTGATTTCTGGGGTGTCCATTGGAATTTAGAAGAATAATGGTGACCTTATTGAGATATAAAAGATCCTCAGGGGATTTGACAGGGTGGGCACTGAGAATAAGTTTTCTCTTATGATAGCGACTAGAGCCAAGGATTCTGGTTGAAATAGGGGGCTGGAGATGAGAATTTTTTTCTCAGAGGGTTATTAGGATGTGGAATACCCTTCTTCAGAGTCTAATGGAGATGAGGTTGCTAATGTTTTAATGCTGTGTTAGATCCTTGATTGACAATGGGGTCAAAGTTTATCAGGCATAGACAGGAACGTACATGATCTTAAGTGGTGGAATATGTGTTACTTGAATCATAACATCAATTGGGTTCTCCTGCTTTGTCCCCACTTCTATCAGAATCCTCCTGTACATCAATATAGCAAAAACACTTTCTCAGTTCTTATTATGCAAGGCTATAGGTTGGCATTGGTATTTAAAACCTATTGACTCAATGGGTTTCTTGGCCATGACCGTGTGGACATCTCCCCCTGGTGGCCCACGTTTGTACTAGAGCAAAATCACAGTTTTGTGCTAGGTGTCTCTTTCAACTGCTTTTTTGTAAAAGGCCAGAATATTACTGCCGATCTCATTGCGTTAAATTTCCCAACTATCAAATTTCTACATTTAAGCACTAAGTCAACCACCCCTTAACACTGATTTCATATGTGATATTTGCAATCAGATCTACAAATCAAAGTTTGGTCACATCACATATGCAATGACAGCAACCTAGATCGACAACTGGTCTTCGTGCCGAATATTTAGGATCACAGAATCCCTACAGTACAGAACGAGGCCATTTGGCCCATCGAGCCTGCCCCCAACAACAATTCCACCCTATCTCCGTAATTCTACGTACTTACATTGATAATACCCCTGAAACTAAGGTCAATTTAGCATAGCCAATCAACTTAACATGCACATCTTTGGACTGTAGGAAGAAAACCAGAGCATCTGGAAGAAACCCACACAGACATGGGGAGAACATGCAAACTCCCCACAGACTTACTGAAGCAATGGATCAATCTATCATTATGCAACTTCAATTCTGATACTTTCCAATAAAATTAATTTAAAACCTGAATAATTGATGCTTCAACAATCAAGAGTCAAAAGTAACAATTTTAAATAAGAACGTCTCCAAAGTCCAATTCATGTTCCAGAAATTCTCAAACAGATTACTCAAAAATTTACATAGCTTCCAATTTATTACATAAGCTTGCAAAAACTTTAATTAAATGTTATCATTCACTGTTCATCCTCAGATAATTTGTGACAAACACATTTTGTGCCAGTTGTGTACATTGCAATGCTGTGAATTTCTCCTTATTAATTTGTTATTTCCTATTTTTTATAAATCACCAGACCAAAATGTCCTCCATTTTCTCTATGATCACATTCTACTCAAACAATCTCTGACATCATGACAATTTCACCACATCATACAGTTCTAAAAATAATCATATAAATTATCTAAAACGTGTCCATAGAAGGCAACAAGTATCTTCTGAGATGTTTTATTGTAAATTCCTCCTCTATGTTAGCCCAGAGAAGTGGCAGTTTAATTGACAGGGATCATGGGTAGAGATGGGAACATTGAGGTGGCGGCATGTGCTTGTTGGGCTGAAGGGCTTGTTTCCCGTGCTGTTTTGTTCTTTGTTCTTTGATTATCACTGTGTTCATAATACATACATTGAAATCCAGCATTCTTATTAGGCCAGCTGAAATTTGTGTGATGCAGCAGCTTCCAGAGGGCTGCAGTCGAGGGCATCTCACTAAACAATGCTTTTTTACATGGTATTAGGTGCCTTATAAAGCAGATCAGTTTAAAGGCCCAGCCATTATAAAGTCAGGGAGGGTAATAAGTGTGTAAGGTAAGTGCGCAGGATTAGTGGGGGGAGTGGTCACGCTGTCCCAGGGTTGGATTGGCTGGTGGGGATTGGGTGGTCAGTGGAGGGACATGGTGGTCAAATGGTCCAGGGGGGCATTAAGTGGCTCGCAGAGTCATAGGTTGGATAGTTTGCAAAGGGACCAAGTGGTCAAAGGTGATATATTGTGAGTGAGGTGGGGGGGGGGGGGGGGGGGGGGGGGGGGAAGGAGGATGAAGCAGTGATCCAGAGGTGGGTTAGAGAGGGGTGGGTTAGGTAGTCAGTGGTTTGAACGGGGGGTGGGGTAGTGTGGAGTTGTCCATAGATATGTCAGGTGATTAGTGGGGAGGGAAAGTCAGGTGATTGGCAGGGTCTAATGGTCAGAGAGTTCGGTGGTTTAGGGAGCGCAGCTGAGTGGGGTTATAGTCGGGATGTTATTCAAGGGGGGGTGTATAATTAATGGGGGCTGTATTTGGTAGCGGTGCAGCAATGTTAGTGAGACAGTGTGGTTGAGGCATCCTACGCAGGTTTGGGAGGGGGGTAAATGACGTTCCATCGGGGTCGGCAGGGTGAGACCATTGGGGATTTGGAGAGGGGGTCCTATGAGCTATCAATGGTTGCTGTGTGTGCCCATAGGGGATCAGGGAAATGGGTGGAGTTTGGAGGATAGCTGCTTTTCCCACAGGGGGAGTTGGGAAAGGTCAGAAGCCAGAAGTAATTTTAATTCTTCTAACTTTTTCAAGGTAGCTATTACTGTAGGATAGTTAGAACCACCTGAAGTTTACAACTTAAATCTCATTTTCAGGTGGTTTGAAAACAATTGGCCATCAGAGGTTTGAATTTCCTGGCTGATTGCTGTGCAATCCTAACTTCTGGGGTAGGACTCATCCTAGGGGTTCCCCAGATAGATTGTGATGGAGCTCAGAAATCACAGACTATTGTTTATTGTATCCTACCGTTGCTGACACACCTGTCCATGATAGTATTGTAAGAGTTTGTTAGTGGCAACAAAGTCCCATCTTTATATGAAAACCCTCCCTCATGTGGGATAACACTATCGCTATTTGGATATACTAAAAACAGACCGAACAATCTCAATATCGAGCACTCACAAGGTGTTGTGACCCCCACAATCTGTTACAACGTGGCTTAGCATAGTCTTCAGAGCAAGCAGAGGAGAGATTCCTTGCAGAAGCCATGCCCTCTTTTATGACAGTAGCTACTATATTCCGAAAAGAGTTTGAATGTCCCAAAGCTTCTTTGAAAATCTGGGGAGTGAAAATAAATCTGTGAGAGTAGGTAATGAGGCAGGTTAGGTGAGTGGATAAGGGGGTAAAGTAGATGAGAGGGTATGGTGACAGGATGGTGAGCTTGAGTCAGGTCGGGTTGCAGGGCTAGTCAGCTGGTGATGGCTAGTCATGTTGCATTGAGGGGAGGTTAAGTCAGGTCGGGTCAGAAATGAGTCTTGGGATGGGGGGATGGGGAGTAGTGTCGGGGGTGGGGGGGGGGGGGGGGGGGGAGACGGTGGCAGGCAGTCAGTATGAATGACATGGTCAGTTGCATAGCTATCCAGCAGCTTGACTAGGGCTTTTCTATCTAACCTTTCCTGAGTAATTATTCTGATTAGTAAGTAGAAGCATTCAAAGTCTCTGCCTCTAATTCAGATTTTTCCAGAAGGTCCCAGGTCAGGGGAATTGTCCATCGGAACTTCAAACTTTCTAGGCAATTCCCATGGAGTTATTGCATTAGGACTTACAAGAGGCCCCATAGTGAATTTTGCAGGGTTTATTTGGTCTCCAATTATCCAGAGATCGGAAGATCTGAGCAACAGCCTTTTTCTGCATCTCACACTGATTGGAATAGAAAATTTATTAACAAATTCAGGTTATAAAGTGAGAAATGGATGCTTTACTTGTTTTCAAAATTCAAGTCATTTGTTTTCATTTTACTCTATGCCTCTTCTGTTATGCTGGTTAAGTTGAGAATTCACCCTTTTTGGAAACCGTTAGCCCAAGACCACATCTGACCTTGCCAAGAACATTCAACTTGTTTTCCTTATATATTAAAATGGATGCTACTGGATGTCTGTTGAAATATTAACCATGATATGGAGATGCCGGTGTTGGACTGGGATAAACTCAGTAAGAAGCCTCATAACACCAGGTTAAAGTCCAATAGGTTTATTTGATAGCAAAAGCCACTAGTTTTCGAAGCACTGCTCCTGCATTAGGTAAGTGGGATTTCTGTTCACAAACAGGGCATATAAAGACACAAACTCAATTTACAAAATAATGGTTGGAATACGAGTCTTTACAGGTAATCAAGTCTTAAAGGTACAGACAATGTGAGTGGAGAGAGCATTAAGCACAAGTTAAAGAGATGTGTATTGTCTTCAGAGAGGACAGTTAGTGAGATTTTGCAAGCCCAGGCAAGTTGTGGGGGTTATAAATAGTGTGACATGAACCCAAGATCCCACTTGAGGATTCCTCATGTGCGTGGAACTTAGCTATTAATCTCTGCTCAGTGACCCTGCACTGTTGTGTGTTGTGAAGGCCACTTTGGAGAACGCTTACCTGAAAATCAGAGGCCGAATGTCCGTGACTACTGAATGTTCCCCAACAGGAAGAGAACACTCTTGCCCAGTGATTGTCAAGTGGTGTTCATTCATCTGCTGTCACACATGGTGTCCCCAATGTACCATGCCTCGGGATATCCTTTTCTGCAGCATATCAGATAGACAACATTGGCCAAGTTGCAAGAGTATGTACAGTGTACCCGATGGATGGCGTTCTCACATTGCGTGAGATGATGGCATCCGCATCGATGATCTGGCGCATCTTGCAGATGTTGCTTGGCAGGGTTGTGCATGATGTGGTCACTGTTCTCCTGAAGACTGGGTGGTTTGCTGCGGACAATGGTCTGTTTGATGTTGTGCGGTTGTTTGAAGGCAAGAAGTAGGGATGTGGCGAGATGTCAGTCTTTATCAATGACATGTTGAAGGCTTCAGAGAAGGTGTTGTAGCTTCTCTGCTCTGGGGAAGTACTGGACTACGAAGGGTACTCTGTCCACTGCATCCCATGTTTGTCTTCTGAGGAGGTCAATGTGATTTTTCGCTGTGGTATGTCGGAACTGTCGATTGATGAGTCAAGTGCCATATCCTATTGTTATGAGGGCATCTTCCAGCATCTGGAGGTGTCTGTTGCAATCCTCCTCATCTGAGCAGATCCTGTGTATATGGAGAGCTTGTCTGGAGAGGATGGCTTCTTTAATATGTTTAGGATAGAAGCTGGAGAAGTGGAGCATCATGAGGTTACCTGTGGGCTTGCGATGCAGAAAAGTGCTGAGGTGACCATCCTTGATGGAGATGTGTGTGTCCAAGAATGCAACTGATTTTGGACAGTAGTCCATGGTGTGAGGCTGATGGTGCGATGGAACTTGTTGATGTCATCATATAGTTGTTTCAGTGATTGTTCACCATGAGTCCAAAGGAAGAAAATGTCATTGATGTATAATATTGGTTGAAGGTCCTGTACGATGAAGTTGTCTTGATAAAACCTGTGCATGAAGATGTTGGTATACTGAGAAGCAAATTTAGTCCCCATGGCTGTTCCATGTGTCTGGATGAAGAACTGGTTGTTAAAGGTGAAAACAGTATGGTCCAGGATGAAGCTGATGAGTTGTAAAATTGCATCTAGCAGTTGTTGGCATTGAGGGCTGAGGCAGTTGCAGCCAGCTGGAGACAATACACATCTCTTTAACCTGTGCTTAATGTTCTCTCCACTCACGTTGTCTATATCTTTAAGACTTTATTCCCAATAAAGACTCGCATTCCAACCATTATTTTGTAAATTGAGTTTGTGTCTTTATATACCCTATTGTGAACAGAACTTTCACTCACCTGACAAAGGAGCAGTACTCTTGAAAACTAGTGGCTTTTGCTACCAAATAAACCTGTTGGACTTTAACCTGGTGTTGCGAGACTGCTTACTGGAAATATTAACCAGCAGAGGGTGCTCAACATGGGATTTTCAGCTCAATCAATCTCCAGCTTTAAGATTGCAGCGTGTTTCTATAAACCCCTGAGTTTTGTCACTATTTTATGCATTGAGGCACAAGCAGTTTAAAAAGAAATATGCTTATGATAACCAACTTAAACCCTTAGCATAGGTCCAAATTTAAGGAATACCATGGCCTGAATATGTTGGATGGTAGTGTTTCCGTTCTTGCCATCCGAATAGGTGGCAGGAAACACATCCCACAGCTATTTCATGTTTGAATGAGTGTCAGTTGGCTATTAGTGGACTCCTGCTCCTCATTTGAGAAGGAATCCCATCTACCTGAGCTACCAACCAATCTGATTGACAAGAGCTGCAGTGGAGTGAAGAGAAAATGGATTAATGTGCCAGAGCCTAAGTGCTGGGACCACGGTTCCAGAGCAGAGAGAGTCAGGAAAGCCAGGGGGTAGGAAGGGAAGGCTGAAAGCAGGCAAAGTGAGACGTTGGGGAAGAGGCAGGAGGAAGAGGGACTGAACCTTAAGGGGTTAGTCAAGAAGTTAGAAGGAGGCTTCTGATGGAGATGGCTGCCACCCTCCCCTGGAGCCCAAGTCCATCTATTTCTGGGTTTCCCCCACATCCCCATACCAGGTAAATCTGTCTGCCAGCCTAAATATTGAGGCTGTGTGATAAACAACGCATAACCCTTAAGTGGACAATAATTGGCCACCTAGGGGCCTGGTCAGGTGGGGCAAGTGTAGGTGACCTACCCAAGGACTTACCCACCTCAATGCAAAATTGCTGTGAGGTCAGGGCAAGCAGGCAGGAACCCAGATGGAATTCCATTTCTTCATGCTACTGACCTCTAGCCCACACTCCACCCCCCAATCACCCACCTAAAGTGCTGCCAGCAGAACAGTGAGAAATTCAAGCCTATGTTCTTTGGTTGGCCATTTCTCCACAATGTTAAAATTCACAGACACTTGTTCAATGGTGACAAATCCACTAATGTTGGAATTATATTCTTCAGATGACATAAAAAATGTTGTCATCAAAAAAAATAGAAAAGTATATCCTTTAAGAAACCTTAAAAATAAATAATTCTGGCAATAGTCTTCAATTGATTTGAGTACTTCAAGGGCCCATGTAAGGTTAATAATATTCCTAGGTTGTCTAGAGGTCTTCTGAATCTATAGGATATATTTACATTTTTAATTTCTTCCAAGTTTCATGATCTCAGTTGCTGCTGATTCCATAAATATTAAGCTTGGTAATGTTATCTTGCTTCCAGAGTGTGTCAGAGAAAGTAGGGATGAATATCAGAGGGATACAGCATTATTCTTTCTTAATTATACTGGGAGGCAGTGCTATAGTGGTATTGTCACTGGGCTAGTAATCTAGAGATCCAGGAAAATGTTCTGGGGACCTAGATTCAAATCCCATCATTGCTGATGGAATTCAATTAAGACTCAGAATTAAAAGTCTAACATGTCCTTTAGAGAAGGAAATCATCTTTATCTGGCCTGAATCCAGATCTACAGCAATGTTGTTGACTCTTAAATGCCTTCATTTGAAAATGCCCACATCCCCTATAAATAAATACAGGCTGATGCTATAGTTGTTAACTTTAGAGGTGGATCCTGTAAATGAGTGCTTGTAAAAGTGCATAAAGATTGGCTTCAGTTCTTATTCTTTACCAACTGGCATTCTAGAATATAACATGATAGCAGAATACAGTTAGTTGCCTGAAGATGAAATCTAGAAAAATAATTTTAGACAGAAAATTATAATCTTAGTGGCCACTGTAGGAAATGGCAGAAAGTACTCTCTGATGTTTTTGGGCAGAAACTATATGACCAGTGGATATACGTCCTAGCAAAGAAGAAACATGTTGTTGCTTCCTACAAGTAAAATCAGAAGTATTTTGTGAGATGGATGCTTGTGTAAATGTATATAGTGATGAAGATTTGGACATCCTGCTAGAGTCCTTGGATGAAATCTACATGAAAGATGATGGCCAGAATTCCCTGGCTGTTCACACCCTGACGTAACTGGAAGCGAGGACAGAGGATTTAGGCGCAGAGCCAAATCTCCGTTCACTGCAACGGGATTGGCGAATCCCATCGGTTCTGTTAAATGCATTATGAGGTATTGTCGGACATTAACAAATTTATAGAGGATTACTTGGACAGATCCCACCTGCTGAAAGGTAGCTCACCAAGAAATCTTTGTTTTCCGAGGACATGAAGTGGACTAGAAAATACTAATAGGAAAAAGAGGGAGAGAAAAAAAAAACCTCTTGGTTCAAGTGTATTAGTTAATGTTTTTTTCTCCGCACTATTTATTATGTATGTGTGTGGTATGTTATGCATAACAACAGAAAATGGTTGTAGTAAAAATTCTGGTGTCTTCTTAGCAACCACAGATATACAAGGTCCTTGAATGTATTGAAATTAGGATGTTGTTATAAATACAAACATGAAAAACTTTTGAGAAGTAGCAATGAGCCAAATGACTTCAATAATAAATAGATATAGAACTTACATCATTATACTGAAGTACCGATTCATACTTTTTCATTTGCTTTGCATATATCCGGAAAAAAAATCAAAATCCTGGCTAAACAGTCTACAATACACATTACTGAGGTCAGACAGAATAATTGATAATGCTATCAAGGTCATGTACCAAAACATATATATTTATTGCAAATATTTGTTATATAGGAAATCACAGAAAAGAGAATTTTTATTTTAAACCAGTGATTAATGGGGTATGACAATGTTTAATATTTTTGGTTTTTCACTCAGATAAATAAATATAATCAGCACTGTACTGATTTAAACATTTTTCCAAAAATCTTAGTCCACGTTTATCAGAACAATGATTTGTATACCATGAATTTTCTCTCATTTTTCATAATGCATTTGGTTTCATAGGTCTGGAATTATTTTTTGGTAGCATGGCAACCATTCTTTCTTGGTCACATGACAACTGAAACAATATTGTAGCAGGCGTGGCAAGGCGTGGTATTTAGGGGCAAAAGTGAAAGCTGTGTGAGTCATCTCTGGAAGAAAAAGCGACACTTGCTTTTATTAGCAGCGATAGGTGTAGTTGCTTGCTACTGTGAGGTACTATCTTAGAACTCATTGCATCTACACATTCTGAAAAGAGAAAAATAGTTAGTAAATCTACTACATACAATATGATTTGTCTAATTGGTCCTGCTTTCACTTTATTTTAAATTATGTAAGTACAAATGTGCAACTTTTGTATGTTTGGATATAAAACAATATTGTGTAAATGATTCTACTTTTGTTCTCCTCAGGTACATACCATTTGTGATTGACAAGATAGGGAAGCAGTCTTTGTCACTGTGACCTGATTGTCAGAGATTGTGCAGGCTGAGTATTAGTTCTCCCAAACAATTGTTCCAATTATCTTTTTAAACTGCTGCCAATGCTTTCTCTGTGCTAAAGGCTGTGGTCAAAATACCAATAATGAGAGATTACAGACCCAAGGTGATCAATGCTCCAGTCTTAACAACCATCAAATGCTAAATTGGGCTGAAAGATAGTGTTTTAGTTCTTTAATATTGCTTCTTCACCTTTTGGCAAAGATCAAGTGTAGTATCAACATGCTGTGCTTTGTTGAAGTTATTAAGTTACATTTCAGCTTCATTTGAAGCAATTTTTAAAAGTGGCATCTCGGACTTTTAGCTAAGATGCAAATGAGATCAAGCCTTGGAGGAGGTGGAGGATCACGTAGGTCAAGCCGAAGACAGGAAGTGAGAGCCTTGTCTTGTCAGTTTGGATCGGAAATGTCTCAACTTGTTGAGACTCTGAATTGGACTTGATTGGATTGAATTAGAATAAAAACAAAAAAAAAATTGAGTTCTTTGAGTAATTTATACACTTTGCCATACAATAGATAATAGATTATTTGTCAATATTAATTCACTTTATAACATTCTCTGTGCAAATAGAATCAGCTTCTACACAGACATTGGCTGATGAAATTCAACCCTACCACCCCAGCCTCTGCTGTTAGACTGTTTCTCTAAAAGCTGTTAAATTTTGACAATGAGAAAGCAATCATGTTCAACCCTTCATGATGCTGTAACTACTACCGACTTTACCCAGTCATCACCCATTTCCTCAGATAAAGCTAGTTGGTTCATTATCTTGGCCACCTATCTGAACCCAAACTGAACTGGCATCTTATCTGTCCTAAAGACAACCTGTTCGAAATTTTTAATGTCATGCACAGCCTTCCTGAAATACACATCAATGCCTTCATCAGCCTCCAAACTTGATTGTTCCAGTTGTCTCCAGGACAGGTTCTTACCTTTCGCCCTCCAAAGTCTGCAGTTCGATCACAACTCTGTTGTATGTGTCCCACTAAAGTATTATCCAGGCTTTTTTTTGTCTTCTCTGGCTTCCTGTTCCCCTGGGTGGTCTTAACAGGGACCTTGGCTTCATGTCACACTATCTGTAATCCCCATGACTTGCCTGGGTTAGCAAAAAATGTCACTTACTGTGCTGTCTGGAGACAATACACATCTCTCTAACCTCAGTGCTCAGTGAGGTTAGCCACTTTAAGACTTGAATAGCAGGTTAGGTGTAAGGATTCGCATTCTATCAGCAATCTGTAAACTGTCTGTGCTGATATGTGTGCTTTTGGAGACCAGAACACCTCATTCGCCTGATGAACGCACAAACGCCAAAAGCTAGCAGATTTACTAACAAATAAATTGGTTGGATTTAAAATTGGTGTTGCCAGACCTCTTACTGAGTTCCTGTTTCCCTAACATGTCCAATTTAAATCTATGGCTGAACCCTCTACCTCTCCACATCACTCTTATCCTTTACATCATTTCTTACAAAACATTTTTTTGACGATGATTTAGTCATTGCTAGAATATTTCCTTCCTGATTCTTGCTTACATGCATCGAGGAGGACATTTTCCACATTAAATGCAAGTTTTTGTTATCACAAATGATCCTTTGAAACTAACCTGCAGCTCACCTTTTCTCATTTTGTTTTCTCCAGCAAAGCTTTCTATTTATACTGATAAAACAACAAAAAGGTTTGATTTGTACCCATAGAAAGACTGACACTGAAATTCAAACAGAATGTTGTTCAGTTGTGTGGTAGGCAAAATATCCTTTTGGACTGAAGACAACATCCTGGTTGGAAAATACTACTTGCAAAGCCTCTGCATAGTAACAACATGAAATAATGCAATGTCAGGTTATGTTCTATTGATTGGCTGATGAAATCAAATAATAAGTTACTTTGGTTGTTTGTAATAGGCAGAGTGCCAACTGTACTCAACCAGTCAGTGCTTACAAAATCCAGAACAAAATTTTTATTGCCAGAAATAAAATACATTTAGACACAGGGACCCATTCTCTACAAACGCAAAGAACATGTTGCAATCTTGCATCTATTTTTGAGCTATCCTAGAGCTTTGGAAGCTTATACTTTCCTCTTACTTTCTCTATCGCAACATCTCGGCCAATGAGAGTTGACTAACCAACCAATAGAGGCCTTTTTTCCTTAAGTAAAGATTGTTATGGTGCATGTAGCATTCTTGCATTGGACTAGATGAGGATAGGATGTAAAAACTTCTACAACATGTTCCTCTTTTCAACAATACTCAATTTACTATCAAGCAATTATTTATATACAAATTTATGCATATTTAAAGAATAATAACAATAGAAATAGCATGAGTAAGACATCTAACCCCTCAAGCCTGCCCCACCAAACAATAAGATCATGGCTGATCTGAAAGGGTTCAGTTCCACTTACCCGCCTGCTCCCCATAATACTTAATTCCTTTATTGCTCAGAAATAAAAGTACTTCTATATTTTACAGATTAAATATTGAAGAGCTTCAAATCCTAGAACCAATTATTGTAATTTCCCCCATTTCAAAGAACAAAGAACAAAACAGCATGGGAAACAGGCCCTTCGGCCCAACGAGCCTGCACCGCCACTTTGATGTTCCCACTTCTAACCGTGATCCCTGTCTATGTTTATAGATCTGTGGATTAAAAACCAAATTTGAGACAATTTAGGGAGAATTTGTTTTGCCAATTAGCTTAAGAGCACATTTTTGGGATGTGGGAGGAAACTGGAGCACCCAGAGAAAACCTATGCAAGCACGGGGAGAATGCGCAAACTCCCACAGACACCGGCCCAAATCCATTAATCTGCACAGCACAGCGATAGTCACTGAACTGTTGCGTTGCCCATCAAATGGTCCAGGTCAAGCGTACACTAATGACGTGAAGCACTAGGATACTCTCAAAATCCAAGAGCAGCCCTCTCACGACCCATCGCGTGTATGCCCCTTGCTAAACAACAAGGCAGACTGAAGTACCTGTAGGATAAAATAGAAATACATCAATATCATCGTCAATTTACACACTTCCCAGGGAACTCTCAAGGCTCATGATCCCTATTTTAAATCCGTTTCCTATATCCCTCCATTCCCATTCTGTTCATGTGCCCATCTAGATATCTTTTAAACAACTCCAGAGTGCCTGCCTCCACCACTTTACTTGGCAGCGCGTTCCATACCCCCACCGCCCTCTGTGTGGAAAAAGCTCCCTTTAGCTTCCAAATTATACCTTACCCCCCTCACCCTAAGCCCGTGACTCCTCGAGATATTTGAGTCCATCCTAAGAAAAAGCTTAACACTGTTTACTCTGTCTATAACCCTCATAATCTTGTAAACCTCTATTAGATCTCCTCTAAGTCTACGTCTTTCTAAGCAAAACAGCCCCAATTTGCCTAACCTCTCCTCGTAACTCAGACCTTCCATACCAGGCAACATTCTGGTAAACCTCCTCTGCACTCTCTCCAGAGTCTCCACGTCCTTCCGGTAGTAAGGTGACAGAACTGGACGCAGTATTCCAAATGAGGTCTAACCAACTTTTTATACAACTGCAACATTAAACGCCAGCTCTTGTACTCTATACCCCTTCCCATAAAGGCTAGCATACCATATGCTTTCTTCACAACCTTCTCCACCTGCTCTGCCACCTTCAGAGACTTGTGCACCTGCACTCCCAGGTCCCTCTGCGTTTGTATACTCTTAATAGGTCTATCCTTTATCATATACCTCCCCCCTACATTCTTTCTCCCGAAATGCATCACTTTGCATTTATCAGGATTGAATTCCATCTGCCATCTATCTGCCCAAGCTACCAGCCTATCTATGTCCTGCTGCATTGCCTGACAATGCACCTCACTATCTGCAAGTCCAGCCATCTTTGTATCATCTGCAAACTTGCTGATCACTCCACTTATTCCCTCTTCCAAATCATTTATATATATTACAAATAGAAGAGGTCCCAGTACCGAGCCCTGCTGAGACATATAAGATGATTAGAGGGTTAGATAGGGTAGATAGTGAGAGCCTTCTTCCTCGGATGGAGATGGAAAGCATGAAGGGACATAGCTTTAAATTAAGGGGTGGTAGTTATAGGACAGATGCTCGAGGTGGGTTCTTTACTCAGAGTATAGTAAGGGCGTGGAATGCCCTGCCTGCAGCAGTTGTGGACTCGTCAAGTTTAAGGGCGTTCAAATGGGCTGTGGATAGGCATATGGATAGCATTGGATAAAATTGGTTACATTGGTCGGCGCAACATTGAGGGCCGAAGGGCCTGTACTGCGCTGTAATGTTCTATGTTCTATGCAACATACCATTAGTGACCGACCTCCAGCTAGAAAAACACTTTTCCACTATTACTCCCTGTCTCCTATTACTAAGCCAGTTACTTATCCATCTAGCTACCTGTCCTTGTATTCCATGAGCCTTGACCTTTTCAACTAACCTCCCGTAAGGGATTTTGTCAAACGCCTTACTGAAATCCATATAGACGACATCAACGGCTCGCCCTTCGTCGACCGTTTTCGTCACCTCCTCAAAAAATTCTACCAGATTCGTAAGGCACAACCTCCCCTTAACAAAGCCATGCTGCGTATCCCTAATCAGATCACAACGCTCTAAGTGCCTGTACATCCTATATTTGATCTTCTCCAATTGCGAGGATAGAAACTTTAGCTATCAATTGCACTTCTTACTAAAATGCCCAAATGCATATACACAAGAAGAAATGGTACTTCCTTTTCAAATAAATTTGAAGCCAGTTGCTTCAGAATTAGATCTTCAGATGAGATTCCAATGATTTTGGCATTTCTACCAACAATGAGCATTTTAGGGACATTATCTTTCTTTCCAGCTTGCCACCAAGATTTTATCATCCTCCCCTGGTCAATACAGTCTGACTCGTCTGGACACAGCTGTTGTGAATATCAACACATAATCCTCCTTCTTCCCTTGCCAATAGTACAGTCAATAAAGTCCTCATTCAGCGGGCATCAGTCACACTACTTCCAAGTCATTAGGAAACCAAAGAAACAAGATGACTCATACACTGACCAACAGCACTAGTTTTATCTGAACTCCTGGTTGGATAAACTGCTCAAGCTGAATAATTAGTACTGAGAAGTATTTTCATAGCTGCCTTCCATATATATACAGCCAAAGTAGTGGTTGTAAAAAAATAAATTAACTCACTTCATTAAGCCAAACATGTGTGCCAAGCAACTCTGCAATTTAGGCCCAGCATTTATTTATTGGAATCCATATCATTAACTGCCTGAAGTACCTTACTAACTTCTCACAACCATAACCTAATGGTCCCATATTAAAGTCAAACATTAAAAAATTCAGGTTTTAGATATACTTCAGGTTCTGTGTCAAAAAATTTTACTGGTCTTTTGTCAACCGAATTCTGTTGGATGACATCATATTTTGAGTGGATGATGCTTGTAAGACACCATGCTATTTGTAGTATTTGTAAATCAAAAACAAATAAAGCATATATGATTATACACATATCACAGTTTTCTTCTTTTGATGATAAGTTTTAGAATTTAAATGTTTGCCATTGATCATTCAGGTTATGAATTCACTGTCAATCCCTTATTCATTGTCATGTGACTTGTGGAACAGTAATGGTACATACCCTGTTTATCTTGAACTTTCAGATGTTTGAACACTTGTTGAATAACCAATTTAAGCTGGGAAATACCAAATCTTATTACTGTGCTATTTGAAAACATTACATAGAGTAAATGTAAACAAGTTCATTTTCTAGATTGCAAATGTCCCAATTCATCACGCAATAATATACATGATGTTGGGGCATCCTAAAACTTTTTTATAAATTAATTGTCATTAATATAACAAACTTAGAAGTTCCAGTGACACAGTATGTGGACTTGCAGGTAGAAACCATGACTTTTGTGATGTAAAGAGTACTTCCAATATATAGTGATGTCATAAACTCAGGTTCTCCTCAAAGTGGTTTACAGCTAATTAGTTAACTTTGAAGTATAGTCACTGTTTTAATTTAGAATATCCAGCTGTCAATGTGCAAACGGCACTCTCCCAAAAACAGCAGTGTGCTAATGATCTGATCTGTTTTAGTGATGTTGTTTGAGAGATAGAGAATGACCAAGACACGAGAAGAACCCCCCTAGCCTTCATCTCTTTCATTCATTTGAGGAAGCAAATTTAACATCTTAACCAAAAAAAAGTACATCTGACAGTGCAGCATTCCTTCAGCCATGAAATACCGAACTAGAATTTATGCTGAAACATAACCAAAATACTAAATTAGAAGGACAATAGTTTTAATTATATTATAATTTACTTATTTCCTGTCCTTTCATTTTCACTCTAACTAGCTTTTACCGATGCACCATAGAAAGCATTCTTTCTGGTTGTATCACAGCTTGGTATTGCTGCTGCTCTGCCCAAGACTGCAAAGAACTACAAAAGATCATGAATGTAGCCCATCACTCAAACCAGCATGCCATCCATTGACTCTGTCTACACTTCTCGCTGCCTTGGTAAAGCAGTCAGCATAATTAAGGATTCCAGATGTTCTCTCTTCTATCTTTTTTCATCGGGAAAAATATGCAAAGGTCTGAGGTCAAGTACCAACCAACTCAAGAACAGCTTCTTCCCTGCCGATTTCAGACTTTTGAATGGACTTACCTCACATTAAGTTGATCTTTCTCTACATCCTAGCTGCGACTGTAACATGACATTGTGCACTCTCTTGTTTCCTTCTCTATGTACGTTATGTTCTGTCTGTATAGCGCACAAGAAACAATATTTTTCAATGTCTACTAACACATGTGACAATAATAAATCAAATCAAGAAATCAAATCTTGTCAGATTTGGAGATCAGTTTCTTTCTTTCTCATGAAACTGAGCAAACAATGATTTGATTTTGTTTTAAAATCAATATTGAAGCCTCAAATTCTATTTGGGTAATATAATGCACAATGACTAAGTTAGCACATTTAAAATTAATATTGGGTATAGATAGATGCTGATTATTTCCATACATATCAATAAAATTCCAGATCATTGGAAAATAATGTGTTAATTTGTACTGCATTATACCATTTAACACAATGTATTAATCTTTCCCTACGATGCAAATGTGTCACTTTAACTTAAAATGCCTAAATATTAAGTCAAGTACCAGTTCAATCATAAGTTTTATTCTCTGCTGATTTCTACAGGTGATGCTAGATAGAGCATGTTTGGAAATTATATGCAGCAAGTTTGCAGGATCTAGTTTTAATGCTTTGCATCTCTAACAAAGTCTAACATTTGGAATATCACAGATAAATGTGTGGTATATGTATTTATTTATATGCTATCTTTTATGGGACTGTATAAGGTAAGTTGGAGAATTTTTCTTCTGTTCAAAAAATGTGAGCTTCACTGGCAATTTATTGATCACCACCAATTACGCTTAAGATATTGGTGGTGAGTCATTTTCTTGTGCTGTTGCAATCCATTTAGTGTAAGTACACCCACATGCTAGTAGGGAGAAAATTTCAGGATATTGCCCAACGACAGGAAGGAACTACGATATAGTTCAAAGTCAGGATGGTTTTTGATTTGCAGGGGAGCTAACAGCTGGTGGTGCTCCATGCAGCTGCTGCTCTTATTCCTCTAGCTGGTAAGAGACCTTTGGTTTGAAAGATGCTCTCAAAGGAGCCTAAGTAAGTTGTGAACACTGAACTGGTTTCTAATGTCTCTCTGTTGCCAGTATTCTTTGTCTCTTCCTCTTCCTCTAAGCTGCAATTTCCCAGTCTCCCTCTCTCAACTTTCCCAATTTTAAGGACCCCTTTAATTTCACACACAGCCCCATTTAAAAAACATTCAAGGATGTGGTCATTGCTGGCTAAGCCAGCATTTATTTCAGAGGGTTTTTTTTAAGGAGTCAACCACATTGCTGGAGTAACATGTAGGCCAGATCAGGTAAGGTGAAAGATCTCCTTCCATAAAGGATCCAGATAATTTTTTTATATTACAATAATGTTTCCATGAATTTTGAATCTGAATTTTAATTCTAGATTTTTATCAAATTCAAATTTCACTATCTGCAGTCATAGGATTTGAATCCAGGTCCCCAGAGCATTACTCAAGGTCTCTGGATTACTCGTCAATGACAATACCATTATGCCATCCCTCCCCCTCCCTTGGTTTCAGGATCCTTCCCTGGTTTCAAAACAACATCATGATTCCTAATTCTGGAGCCCCTTCCAGATGGCACTCCATGATGGTTAGGAGACATAATAGAAAACAGAGGATACTCTAATAGAAGCTAGTGACATCATGGATTGGGCGAAGGAGAATGCACTACAGCAGAACATTTAAATTGCTTATCCTCCTGGCTGCTGGATGCTAGGAGGAACTCTGACTGAAAAAAAAACTTTTGGACATTCCATGAGGATTGGAATCCCTACCTTTTAGTTCTCTCTCTGGTTAGTTTCGTTCGCCCCAAAACTGTAAAATCCCATCTGAGTTCAACAGACCTTTCTATGGTCCTCCCCTCACCTGCTCCAATTCCTGTGGTGTGTGGGACAGTAAAATTTGCCCATTAGAGTATTTTATTCTGGTTCCATATTAAAAAAAGGATGTAAAGATATTAGAGAATATCCAGAGAAGAAATGCATGGTTATCAGGAAAGGATTGACAAGCTTGGTCTCTTTTCTCTTGAAAAAAGACTGAGGAGTGACCCATTAAAATTATTGCAAGGTTTTGGTAGAATGTATGTTGAGAAAATGTTTCCTCCAACGGGAAAGAGGATAACCAGAGGTCATCAATATCAGATAGTCACCAAGAAATCTAATGTGAATTCAGAAGAAACTTATTTATCCAAAGAGTGGTGAGAATGTGAAACTTGTTACTCCAGGGAGTGGCTGAAACAAAGAGAAAAGATTAATTTAAATGAAAGCTAGACAAGTGTTTGAAGGAGTAGGGAATACATGGTTATGATTATAAATTTCGATGAAAAACAATAGAAGAAAGCTCAAGTGTAAAATAAACATTGGTAAAGCCTAGCTGGACTGAATAGTGTGTTTCAATGCTGTGTATCCTTTATAATCCTATCTTTCCTTTCATGTGCAAGGTGTAAGGTAATATTGTGCAATGTCATTATGAAAGGAGTTATCAAAGGTTGTTACTGAGATGAAGTCAGTGGAAAATAGAAAGTTCACCCCACCCCCTCCAGTTGAGTTTGGAAGGCTAATTGGAATGTTAAAGATGTTTGTCATGCTTGAATAAGAAAATTATTTCCTCTGGTGGGGTATGTCACAACAAGGGACACTATTTCAAATATAGTTAAGCCATTCAAGAGTGAAATAGGGAGACAGTGGCCTAGTGGTATTATCGTTAGACCATTAATCTAGAATTCAGCTCATGTTCTGGGGACCCGGGTTCAAATCCTGCCTTAGCAGATGGTGGAATTTGAATTTAAAAAAAAACTGGAATTAATAATCTGCTGATGTCCATGAAACCATTGTTGATTGTCAGAAAAACTCATCTGGTTCACTAATGTCCTTTAAGGAAGGAAATCTACCATTCTCACCTGGTCTGTGAATGCAGAGCCATAGTAATGTGGTTGACTCTCAACTATCCTCGGGGAATGAGGAATGGGCAATAAAAGCTGGCCAGCCACTGTCACTCATGTCCCACAAATTAATAAAAAAAATTAAGGAATTCTTTCACACATAGGGTACTGATTTGTTTACATTGAGGGAGAGATTATTGTTGCCGCGCCAGATTCTCTATCTCATTCCTTTTCTCTGTCTCATCATTGTTTGAGGTCCGATCCATTGCCATGTCAACATCCCAGCAAAGCAGATGCTGAAATTTGAATTCAATAAATAATCTAGAATTAAAAGTCTAATGATGACCATGAAACAATTTCAGCTGTTGTAAAAACCTATCTGGTTCATGAATGTCCTACATGAGACTGCAGATCACAGCAATGTGGTTGACTCTTATCTAGCATGAGGGATGGGCAATAAAGGCTGTCCCAGCCACAGACACTCATATCCCATGAACGAATAAAAACAGACCTTGAACTCTGGCTTACATAAAACCTTCAAGACAGCAGTGGAGTGAGGCTTCAGAAAAGTTGTGCCCAGCTCTTTCCATGCCAATGTTCACAGTAAACTGGAAAATATTCTGTATCTAAATAAATAGTAAAACTACAATTAACAAAATAATCTTGGATAAACTATAGCAGGGCACCCAGGTACCACAGAAATGCACAGGAAACCCTGGTTAAACCTTGCACTGCAACGGATCAACACACACATCCCTGACTTCCAACTAAGTGCATACATTACTCCCACTCAGCACCAAGTCTGGAAAGCTAAAGCACTTTTATATATAAATGGATAATACCCAGCCAGCATTTATTATTTAGCAAATATTGTATTTAAAATGCAACAATCCTACATTTGTTCAGTTTCACCCGGGCTAAGTAGTTTTTGCCTGAAGTCATTTTGACAGTGTTAAAAGTTTGCTGCGGAGAAACAGACAGCATCACTTTGCTCTTGTGCCAGTCCCAACAAAGCTTCACACTGTGCTCAGGGTTAAGGCACGTGGTTTGGCGTCATTTTCGTCACTCGCTGCCTATATATCCGGAGGACCGCAGTTATTCTTAACCCGCCGCCAGTCTGCAAAGGAATATGAATAGTAGCAGAGACATTTAACAAATCGCCTGTCTGGATTTTGCCCTGGCCCCTGACTGCCCAATAACCAAATCGTTTTAAATTCAGGCTGCCAGGAGTGTGCTGGTCTATTAGGGAGCTGGACTTTTTTTTTCCCCCTCTCTGCTGTGAACGCTTCAAATCAGAATTATCGGGGTTTGGCCAGCGTATTTGTGTGTGTGCTGAACAGAAACCGAGAAGGGAATAAGTGAACGGATTGTTATCACCAAGCGGTCGCAGCTCAGCATGAGGACTTCCATAGCAGCAACCTTCCTCGTCCTTCTAGCCGCAGGTAAGAGAGTGACTTTTACTCTAACCTAACAAAACAAAGAAGTAGGAAAGTTAAATAGACTGGACGAGGATCTGAAATTCTCCCATAACGTGGCAGTGGCAAATTACATCTGATCGGATGGTTTCTCTCCAGCAGAAGTTTGATCACTTATTTTGGGGCGGGGGGCGGGTGAGTTTGGAGAGCAGTGGTAACATGAGCCGCCTCCCTATCTGTGTATAGATGTATTTGAGGGTATTTTTCAACTGAATTTATGTTGATGTTTCACGATCAAGTTGTTTTTCGCGCAGTTTCTGGTCGGAGTGCGCTGGGAGCGGCGATCGAAGGCTATGAGAGTGAAGCAAGCCGGAGTCTCAGGAGAGGGGAGAAGGATATTCTGACCATCCTGGGAGAGGTTATTGAAGGGGAACCGACTGTACAAACAGCCGAGCATCTAGCCAGTGGCCGAACTCCTGAAACACCACAAGGTAATTAATGTTAGAGCAAGATTGCCCCCTGAGGCTGAAACGCACAGGGACAGAAATTGCGGATTCTTATTTCTTTCAGCGGCAAAGTTTCCCTTCCACTTGAAGAAAGTTGAACAAAGTGCTTTTTACTGTGGTTGGCGAGGGATGGGAGAGGGAGGGCAGCCTACTAACAGCTCCGCGATATTCGAGCCGTTTGTACCCATTTTTTGGGGGGGAGAAAATCACTAATGTTTTGTTTATTTTAAACTAGTGGCCTTTTATAAATCAGCGGAAAACTCAACTACCACTGAAGCGGGCAAAGGCAAAGGAAAACGTCCAAGAAACAACAGACGTGGCAAGAGAAAGGGCAAAAAGAACCCATGCTACAGAAAATACAAGGACTTCTGTATTCATGGGGAATGCCAATACTTGAAGCATATTAAAGAGGTATCATGCAGGTATTTAATTATTTCTTTTAATCTGTTCAGACTGGGGGGAGGGAGAGGGCGTTGCTGACATCGTGGGTGGAGTTCAGGTAATCTGGCCACGTAGGTTACATCAAAAGGTCTCCACTGAGTGTGTAAAACATTGAGACAATAGTCTTAACATTACGCATACCTGAGCTCCAGCGTGTCTAGACAAAGCGGATATCTTCACAGTCCCCTGGAGCAAAGAGGGAAACGGATAACCATTGAAGTTTTTTTAGTTTTCAATTTCTAAATTGCAACATCCGCAGTATTTTGTTTTTCACAAGCCTAGCCTCTGAAAATTCAAAGGCTAATTTAAATCAAATTCTACAAATGTGGAAATTTAAAAAAAAATTAGTGTTGCTGACACAATTCACTCTTTAACAGTAAGTTTAACTGAATCATTGGCAATCCTTTATTAAATATTATTTTTTTCTACGTTAGAAAAGTGCAAGGAATTTATCAATTCATTGTAATTGAATTATCATACTTTGACATTTGACTTTGGTGTTTAATGTAAAACATTGCACTGTTAATATATGAACACATGACTGTTATAAGACAAATCAGATATATTTTTAATTATTTGCCACCACAACTACGCAAAATGTTTGCTTACTTAATGTATTTACCAGATATGTTTCAAAGCATTCATTTTTTGATGAATGCAAATGCATGTCACGGTTGCATATAATAGTCACGATATTGCTGAAATTTGTTACATGCTTATTTTACGTTTCATAAATAAATTAAAATGTATTTCTTCACCCCTTTATAGGTGCTTTTCTGGATATGAAGGAGTAAGATGTGGTACCTTCATTTTAGCTGTGGAACATCCAAAAGATCCAAATAGCAACACAACAACTCTGGCTATTGTGGCAGTGGTGCTCTCCTCCCTTAGCCTCACTGTAATCCTTGTCCTTTTGGTTCTTGGGTGAGTTATCTATAAATAAATATGTTTTTCTATGTAAATCGTAGGATTTTAAAACTGCTTTTAATCTAGTTGATCATAAAAATCCAGAACTAATGTACTGTTTAAGCAGAGAAAATGAAAATAAATCTCAGTAAATAAATCTGTTTAATCATTTGAAAAATGCATATCAAAATAGTTTCTGATAACTATACTTAACAGTGGTTCTTAAAATGGATTTGGTATCAAATATCACATGATTAAAAACAATATCTGTGTGAAATAATAAGCCATATTCTGACATTCTACTGTTATTGCCTTATAAATCTTTACAGTTTGCTTTTTGATAGATATCACAGGCGAGTTGCCAGTTACGAAATAAAAAATGAAGAAAAGATTAAACTTGGGAATAATAACAGTCACTGATTTCAAAAGAAGTGGTAAGTTATTCAGTCATTCGTCTGATGTTTTGCGTTCATCATCCAAAAAAAAGTTAAAAGAAATTATGTACAAGATGTGTGATGCAAAATTATGTGGCCTGAATTTGGAGTGCCACGGAGTTAAAATAAATATGGATTCATGTCTGTTAGAACGAGTTCTTAAACTCAGGATGTTGCTTTGTGGAGGATCCAAGCACAGATCAGCTGCTTTACTATATATCAAGGAAAATTAAGGAGATGGTTATCGTTTCAATCTCATAGCAATCTGTATTAGAGCAGCGATATGGCATGCCTGGGAGAAAGCTGATGATGATTTTTTTGGTTGGGAAGACAGATATTGCAGGAAGGTTACTTTCTCAAGTAGACATCTTATCCAAAGAAAGTTACTTAGAAAATGTCACACAGACAAACAGTGCCGTGCAGAACATAAACATTGTTACACTTCTCAAGGACTAGAATTAGACAAACAATGCCATACAGACCGTAAACGTTGTTTTATTTTTCAAGGACTAGAATTAGTAATGTGGGACTTGCGGCCCATAGACTGTGAATGATCTACAACCCAAAATGCATCCATCAACACGCGTTTCCTATTGAGATGCAGGAGCAAAACCGGTATGGCCCAAATCAACAATTTTCAATACCCTAACTAGATTCATGAGTTCCAGTCTCCCCTATCAGCTTGTTTTGTATTTGCATCACCATGTCGTTGAAATTGGAAACACACCTTCTAATTTAATTCTCCAGTCCAATATCAAGCTTTTGGTATCCTATTTAATTTCAAGCTAAAGTAAAGTAACATAAATCAAATTTTTTTACAGGGATTTACACAAGTAATTTCCTGACAAAGTGATTTATAGGTGTTTAAAATAAAGCAACAGATTATTATTCTTTCATAAAAAGTAATAAAGGACTTTTGACTGATTCCAGTTTTCAGTAGTAATGATTAAAATGCATTTCTGCTTTTGACAGTGACAGAGTCATATTTTGCAACAACATGGAAACTTCTTGCTCTAAAAAGAGTGATACTAGTGTGGATGGGGTGATAGAATCGTTCTGACTACATCCATAAATACATTCTCTCTTTTCTCTCAATCTTTCTACACCCTGACAGTGCACAGGTCTGATTTATCTTTTTTCTGTAGCTAATTATTCCTAGAACAGATTGATAGTCTATTGCCAGAGGCTTATAGCTTATACACTACATCAAGCACAGCTACACTCAGACAAACTAAGGAGCAATTTGGCGTGGTCAGTTCACCTAACCAGCATGCTTTTGAACTGTGTAAGGAAACTGGAGCATCCAATAAAAATCCACGCAGACATTGGGAGACCATGCAAACTGCTTACAGAGAAATCCCAGGCTGGAATTAATCCTGGGTTCCTGGTGCTGTGAGGCATCAGTACTAACCATTGCATCACTATTTCACCCTAGAAATACAGAGGGGCAAAAATATGTTCTTCCGTATATGCGTGGGTTTTCTTTGGGTGCTGTTGTTTCCTCCCACAGTCCAAAGATGTGCAAGTTAGATGGATTGACCATGTGCAATTGCCTCTTGGTGTCCAAAGATGTTAGATGGATTAGCCACGATAAATGTGTGAGGTTAGGGTGTTGGGCTTGGGTAAGATGCTGTTTCAGAGAATCAGTACAAACTCATTGGGAAGAATGGCCTTCTTCTGTACTTTGGGATTTTAAAATTCTAAGTCAGTGTTTAAGAATGATCAATTCACTGGGTACTTTTTAAATTGCAGGTACAACATGGCTACAACATCTACCTCAATGATGGAAGAAATCAAGAAAGGATAAAAGATAACCTAAAGAAAGATACAACAGATGAAAAATCAAATTGTTCATGTATGAATGAATGAAGTGATTGCATCCATTGGGTGCATATCTATTCTCCAGCAGCTGGGGAGACTGGAAATTAAAGGTGTATCCACCATTGCATTTTCTTAACATACTGTTAATATTTAAAGCAATTTATTTATATTCGCATTCTTAAATTGTCAGTTTATATTTATTTTAGTATTATTTTATATTTTAACTTATTTTAGGTTATTTGCAGCTCATTATTTAAAGCATGTGATTTCTGCTGTTGCCTGTTTAAAAATGTGTACATTTGAAATATTTAAAAGAGTTTCTCAAGAAAAATGACCATCCTAAAATAAGTAAATAGCAAATGATGAAATGAATTGCTGGTGTAAAATAAATGTGTTGTTTTTGTATGAGTCTGACTGTATGGATTTTTTTTACTTACAACAATTTAAGAAATCATCAACCAAAAATCTCTATGTAATACGTGCAGAGAGGGAGAACCACTGGTTTATATTATTTTGTTATAATGTTAAATCATAATATTGGATGTTGAAATCTTTTTGTATCAGTTATTTTCAATAAAGTAATGTAAATGTAACTGTATTTGCTTGCACAGTTGAAGAAAGTTGGCAAGCTTGCCCTCTCGTTTTCTCAATTGGTAAATGCACCATTTAGCATGATCATTAGTCAACAAGGCTAAGAAAGCTCAATCTCTGGTCCTGTGCTATATTAGTCGCACAAAGCTGGGACCCTATTGTTGGCCTCAGTAAATGCAGGATAGGGAGAGGAAAAATGCAGCCAAAGTTCATGCTCATGTTTGCGATGCAGTAGCTGCTGTTGGCACAGCACATGATTTGATGTTGGGTGAGGATAGAATTGGGCACCCTCTGTTGAATCCAAGATTCAAATAGCCTTCCAACACCCACTGTCTAGACTTAGGCATGAAGAGTGGTCACTTAGATGAGATACCAGACTAGTAGTGGAGCCTGTAGGATCATCGCCGGTAACAGTTGCCATCTTCAACAGCGGAGGACATGGAGTTAAAATAGAAGTGGATATAGAGGGGGTAGGGAGGGGACGTAGTGAAGAGAAACTTAACTTTAGATTATTGTCTACAAAATACAAAGCACGTTAACAGTCACTTAGTGAAAATGCAAGTATTCATTTTTGCAGTCTGTTGCTTTTATATTTTAAATAATCCTGTTTGCTTAGGTTCCTATTGAAGATAGCTTTAATATTTGGGCTGGTCTGGAAGCATAATTGAAGAATGACATTTGCATTTATATAGTACTTTTCATGACTACTCGATGTCTCATGGCATTTTGAAGGAAAATACCATGATGAACTGCTATCCAAGGATTAATGCATTCAAATTCTATAGCAGGAATAATTGCAGGAGTTAAACATGTTACTGCACACCCTTTTAATATGACCCTTGGTGGTCAAGACTTTGTGCGTGTTGTAATGAATGTCACAATATATAGCATAAACTATCATATAAAAATTTTAGAAGCTAGTAGCGACTTTCCAGCAGAAATAGAACTTGAAGTAAAAGCAAAATTCAATCCCTTATCCATGTTGAAATTGTTGATTATACTCTGGATATCTGTAGAAGCATTAGTTTCCTTGGCTAGTAAATACAAATTGCAGGGAGGGTTCCCACTCCTGAATGCTTTCCAATGATTCCTGCTGAAACATGTTTGCATATGGACATCAGAAGAGGACAGGATTAAGTTTAGCTTTATGCCTCATAGCTCAATAATATATTGATGCTCATCACAGGCTGGGGGTTTCAATACTGTCCCACAACCACATGTAACTGGAGACTCAGTTCTTGAAGCCCAGGCAATTTGATTATGCTAATTTCAGATTTATATCTGATTCATCAGATTGTCCTGTTACAATTTTATGAGCTTAAAGTTTTCAAAAGGGTTGTTCTGTTGCTTTGCTGTGGATTAGTTCAAATCAGATCAAATTGTGTTGGTATCAGCATCTTGAGATCTAAGTAAATAAATGGAATTATGGACTTCTTTGAACCTCCACATTACACTTCTTTCTGACCATTTCTATCATCCCTCCACAAAGAAGAATGACCACTTAGGCAAAATGTTGGAAGGCTGCAGGTATACACAGAACTGTATTACAGCTTGTGTTAATGTCGCTAAGATAAAAGGAAAAATGCGTTTGATATAAAACACTTTGAATATGTACACCAACACTTGGAATATTGTGCCCTATGGCTCTCTTTTGAGCATTACTTGTCGTTTTTCATATTTTGGAAACTTTAACACAGTCTGTGTTAACCACTTTATTTTGTCATGTCAAATGTGACATTTGTACTACACCTACTCATTCTTTCATGACTTCCAGCCAGACAATATCCTTTTCACATAGCTGCACTGGAACTTTGATTCTTAATTGCAGACAGACCTCCTCCACAAGCAATTAAAAGGAAAATGTCTTATGCACATAGACAACAGGGTCTGCATTGTCCAAACATTTAAATTTGAATGCATGTAGGTTTCAAAAGATTTTTAAAATCCAGTTTGACATTGTGCTAGAGTTCTTCTCTAGCAGTGTCAAACTAAGTCAGCTCCAACTCTGAACTTACAACTTCAGTGAAACTGCTAGGTGGAATAACTTCTAACTGCTGGGAAGGTCAGCTACAATTAACTTTGTGTGTGGGTGGGAATATCTCCTGATTAGCTTTACCAAATGTGTTATATAGGAATTGCTTTGCCAGATCAGGAACATTTCACTGAACTGAGATTAACTAACTAGGCCTTATCAAGAAGCATGAATTAAAGGACCTACTCAACTTCTGCATGAAAAAAGTGGCTTCTTCAATTACAGAGCAACCCTAAATTGTTCTACAGAATGGTAAAACTGAACCATAAAACTACAAAACATAGAAGCAGAAATATGCCATTTTGTCCATCAAGTCTGTTTCAGCATTCAGTGAGATCACAATTGACCTGAAATGATAATCCTTAACTCCACTTTTCCACCTAATCCCCACAACCTTTGATTCCTTTCCTGATTGAAAATCTGTCTATATCAGCCTTGAAAATACCCTAAAGACCCAGCCTCCATAGCCCTTTGTGGTAAATAATTCTTGGAGAGACGAAATTCCTTCTCATCTTTGTGTTAAATGTGTGACTCCACCTTGCTCTGAGATTACGCTCTCTAGTCCAAGGCTCTCCCGCAAGGGGTAGCAATCTCTCACGTCCCTGCCAATTCTATATCTCAATAAGGTCACCTCTTATTCCTCTAAACCTCAGTGAGTACATGTTCAATCTACTCAGGGAATCTGCACAAAAAAATTCCTCCATATCCAGAATCAACCTCATAGAATCTTGGAATCATTGGGGGCGATTCTCCCAAAAAGGTTCTAACTGTTGAATTCGTGAGAGGAATGATGTAAATCATGATTGTATTTTTCAGTGGGAGTTCAGACTCAAATCTCCCACACACTGTGATGCAAAGGTCACAACTGTGAACATCATTAAAAACTCGTGAAGGGCAGGACCTATTTACGCCAGAGTCTACAACTCTGGAACTTTGCACATGCGCAGTGGCTTTGAATTGTCAGCCTGCAGTTTGCTGGCCAGCTCGATCGCTGTCCAACCCAGAATCCCTGCCCTGCTGACACGCCACTCTCCCACGGTGGACCCCATGACCATTCCCAAGCCAACCCTGACACTCTTCCATCCTGGATCACCCCCATCTCCAGCCCTCCCCAGCAGTGATAATCCCACCATCTCCCCGACAGAAGGCAGACTTCCCCAACCCGGCAGACCCTCCCCCATGGGAGGCAGATTTCCTCAGCAGACCATCACTTCCAACCTATCCTGACCGCGGGCCCTCCAATCCTGACTATCTCAGTGCAGAGTGACAGTGGGACTCCCCCCAATGGATCGTTTCCAAACCCCACTCCCTAGGCCCTGCCCCCAAGCTGGCCCCTCCCCTTTAAGCCCTGCCCCCTTGGCACTGCTATCTAAGCTTTGCCCCCTACACCCCACTCCATTACCACTACCCGATGCCTGGTGGGCTGTATCAAGGTAGCCCCTGGGCATGGACACTCTGGGAATGAGGTTGGGTGGAAAGAGGCAATTTCCCTGTGGTCTTGGAGGTGGCTAAGAATGGGGTGGCTCAGTATGGTTGCAGATTGTCTCATACAGGTTCAGCAATAGGATAAAGTGGAATCAATAGTACTGTTGTGCTATTCTTTGTAACAGTCAAAATCTTCCGATGTTTAGAGACAGATCTCAGTTAGAGAACTGTGTACCGTTTTAGTCTCCTTACTTCAGAAGGAACACAATTGCATTAAAAATAGTTCAGAGATGGTTCACTTGACTGATTCCTGAGATTAAGTGATTATCTTGTAAAGAAAGATAGAGCAGGTTGGGCTCTTACCAATTGAAATTTAGAAGAACGAGAGGTAATTTTACTGGAACATACAAGATTCTGAGGGGGCATGACAAGATGAATGCTGAGAGGATGTTTTCCTCTTCTGAGAGAGTCTACAAGTAGGGGATAATTTAAAAATGAGAGGTCTCTCATTTAAAATGGAAATAAGGGTTTTCTTTTCCTCTCAGAAGGTTGTTAGTCTGTGGCATTTTCTTTCTCACAAAGCAGTAGAGGCTAGGTCTAGGAATATATACAAGATACATTTTTGCTCAACAAGAGGGTGAGGGGTTATGGGGAGGGGGGGGGGGGTGATGCTGAAGCACAAAAAAGAAGTGGAATTCAGGCTCCCAGATCCTCATTTGGATCCCTCAAGGGGTTTGAGTTGCTGTGGCAACATACACTTTTATATGCATTTGTAATCTGGAATGATAGTGGGGATTCCAATTTCTTTCCACCACATCGCTGACCAGAAATGTCTTCCATTCTCAACCATTCCCCCCATTAACATATATTAAAAGAATTAATAGCATATATATGAAAAACAGTTTACTTTAGCTGAGGTTTCATTTTTTTATATAAGCTTCCCTTAACAGTAAATATCTACAGGTTGTTAAGCTGCAGGGACCTCACACTAGAACCTGTTCTTGTACACATGTCCAGGGGCTGCAAGAATGCTGACTTTTCTTTCTTTGCTAGCTCAGAAGATCTGAAGGAAATTGTGGGACCATGACTAATGCTTCAGTTAAAAGCAGGGTTGCCAAATCTGGCTGGGTGCATTCCTGAAAGTTTCATCATATAACCCCTGACACAGCAGTCCCTACGCTCCCACCATTGGTCACCTAAAAGATTCATTCTCATGGGTCACCATCTTCCCACAACCAACCGGAAACAGACTCTTTGTTGTTCAGTTGAATTGTTTTTGGCTGACAGTCAGACTGCTTTTGTCCCCATTTCTGATATTTTTAAAACTAATAAACATGTGTTCCAAGAAAATTTAGGAAACAAAGTTTTTTTTTAAACACTCTAATGATTATTTCCCACCAATTCTGTTAGCAGCAGAGTCTTGGAGATAAATCACTAATCTCTGGAGACTCCAGGTCAATCCTTTTGATTCGATTGATTTGATTTATTATTGTCACATGTATTAGTATACAATGAAAAGTATTATTTCTTGCACATTAAGCAGACAAAACATACCATACATAGGGAAGGAAAGAAGAGATTGCAGAATGTAGTGTTATACTCATAGCTAGTGTGTATAGAAAGATCAACTTAATATGAGATAGGTCCATTCAAAAGTCTGATGGCAGCAGAGAAGAAGCTATTTTTGTGTCCTCAAATTTTCGTATCTTTTTCCCAATGGAAGAAAGCAGAAGGGAGTATATCCAAGGTGCCTGGGATCCTTGATTATGCTGGCTGTTTTTCCAAGGTAGCTGGAAGTATAGATAGTGTCAATGGATGGGAGGCTGGTTTGAGTGGGTTTGGTTCATGACCCTTTGTAGTTTATTGTGATCTTGGACAGAGCAGGAGCCATACCAAGCTGTGATATAACTGGAAAGAATGCTTTCTATGATGCATCTGTAGAAGTTGGTGACAGTTGTAGCAGACATGCCAAATTTGCTTAGTCTCCTGAGAAAATAGAGGTGTTGGTGAGCTTTCATAACTATAGCATCTGCATGGAGAGAGCAGGACAAATTGTTGGTGATCTAGACACCTAAAAACTGGAGGTTGGTAACACGAGTGTATCCTGTTCCAGATTGGTAAATCGAATCTGACAAGTTTTTTTATTTCAAGCATAATTGTGTGTGTTTTTTTAAATTAATATTTTTATTGACAGTTTTTCCATTTACATTTTTCCACAAGATGCAACAAATCCTCAAAATTTAGTGTACGGTACAGAATGGTCATTATTCCACATATAAGGAACAAAGAACAATACAGCACAGGAACAGGTCCTTCAGCTCTCCAAACTTGCACCAATCATGTGTTCCTAACTACACCATCTGTTTGTATCCCTCTATTCCCAATCTGTTCTTGTGGCTATCTAAATAAGTCTTAAATGGTCTGCCTCAACCACTTTACAGGCCCCTACCAGTCTCTGTGTAAACTACGTCCCCCATGTATCCCTATTGAACTTTGGCCCCATTACCTTGAACTTGTGACCCCTTGTGTTTGTCACTTCTGACCTGGGAAAAAGCTTCCAATTGTTCACCCTTCCTATGCCCTTCATAATTTTATAAGCTTCTATTATGTCGCCCCTCGACCTCTGTCTTTCCAGGAGAATAAGCCTAGTTGGTTCAATCTCACCTCATAGCTAATACCCTCCATAACAGGCAACATCCTGGCAAACCTTTTCTGCACTCTCTCCAAAGCCTCCACACGCTTCTATAACCCAGTAATGTGGCGACCAGAACTGGACGCAGTATTCCAGATGTGGTCTAACCAACTTTCTCTGTAACTGCAACATCACATGTCAACTTTTATTTTCTATGCCCATCCAATAAAGGCATGAATGCCATATGCCTTCTTCACCATCTTTTCCACCTGTGCTGCCATCTTTAAGGATCTGTGGACTTGCACACCCAGATCTCTCTGTATGTCTATACTCCTGATAGTTCTGCCATTTATTATGTAGCTCCCCCTGCATTAGATTTACCAAAATGCATTACTTTGCATTTATCTGGATTAAATTCCATCTGCCATTCCTCCTCCCAATTTTCCAGCCTATCTATATCCTGTTGTATTCTCTGACAATGTTCATCACTATCCGCAACTCCAGCAATCTTTGTGTCGTCCACAAAACTAACTAATCAGACCAGCTACATCTTCTTGCAAATCATTTATACATATCACAAATAGCAGAGGTCCCAGAACAGAGCTCTGCGGAACATCACTAGTTACAGACCTCCAATCAGAAAAAGACCCCTCCACTGCTACCCTCTGTCTTCTATGGTCAAATTAGTTCTGTACCCATCTAGCTAGTTCACCTTTGATCTCAGGACATTTAACCTTTTGCACCAATCTGCCATGAGGAACCTTGTCAAATGCTTTACTAAAATCCATATAGACGACATCCACGGCCCTTCCCTCATCAATCATTTTTGTCACCTCCTCAAAAAACTCAACTAAATTTGTGAGGCATGACTTCCCTCATACAAAAACCATGTTGTCTATTGCTAATGAGATTATTCAGTTCTAAATGTGTATAGATCCTATTTCTAAGAATCTTCTCCAACAATTTCCCTATCATGGACATCAAGCTCACCGGCCTATAATTATCCAGGTTATCCTTGCTACCCTTCTTAAATAACGGGACCACATTTGCTATCTTCCAATCCTCTGGGACCTCACCTGTATTCAGTGAAGAAACAAAGATTTTGTTAAAGGCCCAGCAATTTCATTTCTTGTCTCTCTCAGTAATCTAGGACAGATGCCATCTGACATGGGGATTTGTCTACCTTAATGCTTCCTAAAACACCTAACACTTCCTCCCTTGTAATTGCGATTTGTTCTAACGGGTCTATACATCCCTCTTAGACACTACCAATCAACATGTCCTTCTCCTTTGTGAATACTGATACAAAGTATTCATTAACTTTCTTGGGTTCTAAACATAATTCCCCTCTTTTGTTCTTGAGAGGTCCAACTCTTTCTCTGACAACCCTCTTGTTCCTAATGTATATATAAAATGCCTTGGGATTCTCTTTAATCCTGCCTGCCAAGGGCATTTCATGGCCCCTTTTTGCCATTCTAACTCCCTGTTTGCATTCTTTTCTACTGTCTCTATATTCCTCCATTGCTTCATCTGTTTTTAGCTGCCTGGACCTTATGTATGCCTCTTTTTACTTTTTGATTAGACCCACAATTTCCCTGGTTATCCATGGCTCTTGAATTCTATCTTTCGTGTCCTTCCTTTTTACAGGCACATGCCTGTCCTGCACTCATATCACTGCTCCTTAAAAGACTCCAGATGTGGATTGACCATCGAACAGCCTCTCCCAATCAACAGCCACCAAATCCTGCCTAATCTGGCTGTAGCTAGCCTTCTCCCAATTCAGCAGTTTTTACCCATAGAACAACGCTCATCCTTTTCCATGAGTATTCGAAAGTTTACAGAAATGTGGTCACTATTTGCCACAGCTTCCCCCACTGAAACTTTGATGACCTGACCCGGCCCATTCCCCAGTACTAGATCCAGTATAACTCCCTCTCTAGTTGAACTATCAACATATTGTTCCAAAGAACCTACCTGGACACATTTTATAAATTCCACCTCATCTGGACCCCCAACCCTAAGAGATTTCCAGTCTATATGAGGGAAATTAAATTCTCCCACTACAACGACCCTATTTTTTATTCAACTGCCCAGAATCCCCTTACATATCCGTTCATCAACTTCCCGTGGGCAGTTGGGAGGCCTATATTATACTCCCAGCTTAGTGACTGCACCCTTTCTGTGTTCTACCCACAGTGTCTCTTTACATGATCCTTCCAAATTGTCCACCCTCTGTACCGCTGTTATATGCTCCCTAACCACTATTACTTGTCCCCCCTCCTCTGTCTTGCCTAAAACACTTATACCCTGGAATATTCAGGTGCCATTCCTATCCTTCTTTTAACCAAGTCTCTGTCATTGCAACGACATCCAAGTTCTGGGCATGCATTAAGGCTCTAAATTCATCTGTTTTGCCCATTATACTCCTTATATTGAAGCAGATACACTCCCGACCTCCAGGCCCACTGAGTTCATCCTTCCCCAGATTGCTCTTCCTCTTAGGTAGCCTTGTCTTGTCCCCATGTTCATTCCCAGTTTTACGCTTGCTGACCTATTGTTCTGATCCCCACCTCCCGTCACAGGATACTATATCCGCAAGGGAACTAAGTCTCAAGAAGGAGAGCAGTCAAGAAGCCCCCAGAAGGGGTCATCTCGGGGGAGGGTGAATTACTCCAGTGCCCAATGCACCTTCCACCTGACCCAGGTAAACACAGTTACTACTATCCTAATCTAGTCAATTGAGCTAAACGTGGCTCAACAACACACTAAAATAAGAGCTGACAAGCCAAACATACTCATATTTCTCTTATACACTGAACAAAGCAAACTATCCCTATCTCTGGCACCCCAGAGACGCCACTTAAGCTCCACTATCAATTAGCTTCCACCCATTTTCTCTCAACAAAGAAACCCTAACACCAGGATGATATGTCTGTCCACTGTACATTCCATGAATCAAATAATCAAGTAGCTACTATAACAAACTGCGTAGCCAAGTAAATATAGAAGACCAACACAAGAAAGCCTAGGTAACCAAGGATTAGCTGACCCCACCCTGCTGTGCAGCAATACAACTTCCCCCCCCTCCCCCTCCCCCCCACAACACCAGAGGCAGCAACAATAAAAAAAAACAGTCTTTTCTGTCTGTAACTTTATTGAAAACAGGCAAGGAACCCTTAATCCCAAAATAATAAAAGTACAAAATAAAAATGTGACACCAATAGCTCCAACGAGGATTTTCCTCACCTGCCATCTGGGGTGCCCAGAGATAGGAGTAGTTTGCTTTATTCTGTACCAAACCACCTATCCACCACCCTGTTGCGGCATTACTCATTTTATCTACAAATCAAGTGAAGGGTACCAAAAAATATACTCCCTCAATGTAAATGCAATGATTACACCATATTAATAAAAACGGGTATATACCGTACAACTTTTATGTCAACTGATTCAGCTCCTCAATAGAAAGAAGGAACATCTGTGACTTTAATCTGCATATGAATTTGGAGAATCAAATTAGTCAGAATACAATAGAGGAGAAATTTCTGGAGTGCATTTGGGATGGTTTTCTGGAGCAATATGTTGAGGAGTCAAAAAGTTAACAGGCCAGTGTTGGACTGGGTGTTGTTCAATGCGAAAGGATTAGTTGGTAATCTAGTTGTGAGAAAACTGTTGGGGATGTGTGATCATACTATGATAGAATTCTTTGTCAAAATGGAAAGTGATGTAATTGATTCTAAGAGCAGTGTCCTGAATCTCAATAAAGGTAACTATGATGATATGAGACATGAATTGGCCATGATGAACTGGGAAACATTATTGAAAGGAAAGACAGTGACAGGCAAGGACAGGCATTAAAAGAAAAATAGGTGAAGTCCAGAAGTTGTTTATTCTGTTTGACACAAGAGTGGTAAGGAAATAGTGACCAAACCATCACTTACAAGGGAAGTTAGAGATAGCATCAGATTAAGGAAAGAAGCATACAGATTAGCAAGCAAAAAAAATAGGCATAAGAATTGACAGAGATTTAAAATTGAGCAAAGGAGGACCAAGGCATTAATTACGAGGGGAAAAAATAGAGTATGAAAGTAAGCTAGTGGAGAACATAAAAACTAACTTTAAAAAATTTCTACTGGTATGTAAAGAGAAAAAGATTGACAAAAATGAAATAGGAACCTTACAGTTAGAAATGGGAGAGTTCGTAATGGGGAATAAAAAAAAGCCAAGGAATTGAAGTCATACTTTGCTTCAGCCTTCGCAAAGAAAGACTTGAATAATGTACCAGAAGTTCTGAGAGAAACAAGTTTTAATGAGGAACAAAAGAAAATCAGCATTGGTAAAGAAATGGTTTTGAAGAAATTGATGGGATTAAAGGTGGATAAATCTTCAGGTTCTGATAACCTTAATTCCAGAGTATTTAAGAAAGTGGTTGTGGAAATAATAGATCCCTCGATGGTTATTTTCCAAAATTCTTTGGATTCTGGACTAGTTCCTATAGACTGGAGGGAAGCTAACGTAAGCCTGCTTTTCTAAAAGGAAGATAGAGAGAAAACAGGGAACTTTAGACCAGTGAGCCTAACGTCAATAACTGGGGAAGTTGCTAGAGTCCATAATCAAGGATTTCATAACTCAGCATTTGGAAGGCACTGGTATAATTAGACAAAGTCAGCATGGATTTATGAATGGGAAAACATGCTTGATGAATCTATTGGAATTCTTTGAGGATGTAACTAGTAGAGTTGCCAAGGAGAATCAATGGATGTGGCTTATTTGGACTTTCAGAAGGCTTTCAACAAGGTCTCACATAACAGATTACTATGTAAAGTTAAAGCATATGCCATTGCAGGTAATGTCTTGAAATGGATAGAAAGCTGGTTAGTTGATAGGGAGCAAAGAGTTGGCATAAATGGTTCTTTTTCTGATCGGCAATCAGTGACTAGTAATGTTCTGCAGAGATTTATGTTAGGGTCCTAACTGTTCACATTATATATTTGAGTTGGAAGAGACAACTGAATGTATTATCTCCAAATTTGCAGATAATACAGTTGGTGGGAGGGTGACCTGTAAAGGGGTTGCAGAGATACTTCAGCATGATTTGGGCCGGCTGAATGTGTGGGCGAATGCATGGCATATGCAGTATAATGTGGGGTTATTTACTTTGGTAACAATAATAGGAAGATTTGAATGAGTACAAATTGAGAGAGGCGGGTACTCAGTGAGACCTTGATGTCCATGTGCATCAGTTACTGGAAGTAAGTGTACAGGTACAGCAGCAGTAAAGAGGCAATGGCCTTCATAGCGAGAGGTTTTGAGTATAGAATTAGGAATATTTTACTGCAGTTGTATAGGGCATTAGTGAGGCCACATCTGGCATATTGCGTGCAGTTTTGATGTCCTTGCTATAAAGGGAGTATAGCTGATTCCTGGGCTGGCAGATCTGTCATATGAGGAGAGACTAAGTCGATTAGCATTATATTTACTGGAGTTTAAAAGAGTGAAAGGGGACCTCATAGAAACATATAAAATTCTAATAAGATTAGACATGGCAGAATCAGAAGGAATGGTCCCATGATGGAGGAGTCCAGAACTAGAGATTATAGTTTGAGGACAAGGGGTAAACATTTTAGAACTGAGGTGAGAAGAAATTTCTTCACCCAGAGGACGGTGAATGTGTGGAATTCATTATGCAGAATGTAGCTGAGGCCAAAACATTGTCAAATTTTAAGAAGAAATTGAATATAGCTCTAGAAATTAAAGGGATCAAGGGATATGGGAAGACGTGAGGAGCAGAATATTGAATTTGATGATCAGTCATGTTCAAAATGAATGGCAGAGCAGGCTCGAAAGGCCAAATCAATGACTCCTCCTTCTAGTTTCTATGCTTGTCTGCTTCATTCAATCTCTTTAGGATATCTTGCAGTTCAGCAATGTGATCACCAACAATCTGTGATGGTAGCCATCATGTCGATACCTATGACATTGCTGAAGAGTAGGTCTGCTCACAGTCAAAACCATCACTGTGAATTTGGTCCCACCCTGGCCGTCTCAATCAAATGAGATTTTCTGAATTAACTGTCACCAAATTTAACCAGGAGCTTCCAGGAGCATAGCACAGATTATACACAGAAAGAAATATATAATACATGATAGAAATATAGAAAAATAGAAAATAGAAGCAGGAGTAGGCCATTTGGCCCTTCAAGCCTACTCTGTCATTCAGTTTTACCATGGCTGATCATCAAAGTCAATTTTCTGATCTTCCCTTCCCTCGATATCTCTTGATTCCTTTAGCCCCAACAGCTATTTCTTGTTGAAATCACACAATGTTTTGGCCTCAACTACTTTCTGTGGTAGTGAATTCCACAGATTCACCGGTTGAAGAAATTTCTATTCATCTCGGTCCTAAAAGGTTTACCCCTTATCCTCAAACTACAACCCCTAGTTCTGGACTGTCCCATTATTGGTCGCAATTCTTCCTGAAAGCGCTGAATATGTGGGAAAACTATTTTGTCAGTTCAGCTTCTCATTTGAATCTCCGCAGTCTGTGCATTGCAGAGATTCCAGTCATGAATATAATTAAAAACACAGGGGGGCGGAGCCTATTCATTCAGGAGTCTGACAGTTTTGAACTCTGCATATGCACAATGACCCCGATCTGTCAGTCTCCCCGTTTGCTGGCCAGCCCAATTGCTGTCTCAGAGCGTCCCAATGCACACCCACCCATCCCAGCAATGGCAATCCCCCCATCCTCTCATTCTCCCCTCCCCTACTGACTCCTTTCCCTGGGTCAGATCCCCCCTGAACGCTGCTGCCCTTCAGCAGACCACCCCCTCCAGTCTGCTCCAATTACTGCCCTCCCTTCATGCAAGATCAATTCTATTGGAAGAGTGATAGCAAGACTCCCCACCAATTGATTGCCCCTAGGCCTCACCCATTATAGGCCCTGTCCCCTTGGCACTGCCTGATGCCCAAAGGGCAGTGTCAAGATGTCCCTTGGGCATGGGCACTTTGCCCCTTGGACAGTGCCAGGGGACACAGGCTGGCACTGCTAGGGTGCTAGTGGGCATCATACTCCAATTGCCTGAACCCCCTGGGAGGCTCCAATTGCTCCCCCCCCCTTCATTCCGGCAGGGCTCCTGCTTATTCCCCGAATATGGGGAGTTAGTGTATACCCCATCGGAATGAAGTACTCTTGGCAACATGGGAGATTCAATTGGGACTTGAAAGTTCCCAATGATGTACTACTAAACATATTTCAAATACATTTTAAAAAGATCCGGAGAACTTACCTGTCTTACAGTGTGGTCTGACTGACGACTGCTTTCTGGCTCTGGGAGGCATATGTGTGTTCCTGGTGCATGCGCAAATCCCGGTACAAGGCAAGGCATCTCCCACCATGACCCACCAGAAAAGTTGTGGGACATGATGGGAGAATCGTGGTCATTCTTTCTGAATCTACTGTCTAGTTCTGTTTAAATAAATATAGGTTATGTGCCAGGATAAAAAAAAATTAAAAGCTGAGTAGCGCCAGAGCTTGTGAAAATGCAGTCACTCCTACAATAACATCACATGACCCCATTAACGGGAGATAAGTGAACATTACAATGGAGTTTAGTAAAAGCTCTATGGAGATAATTTTTTCTCTCAGAGTTTAAAATTTATTTCTTAGTTTCACAGTAGTCTTACATTAAAACTGCAATCAAGTTACTATGAAAATCTCCTAGTTGCCACATTCTGACACATCTTTTGGACTGTGGGAGGAACCTGGAGCAGCTGGAGGAAACTCATGCAGACAGGGGTAGAATGTACAGATTCCATACAATGATCAAAGCTGGGAATCAGACCCATGCTGTGGGACGGCAATGCTTACCACTGTGCTATCTCATTAGTCTATAGCATTGTTTTCCCTAGAAAGTAGTGGAGGCTGGGCCACTGGATATAGTAAGAAGTACAAACAAAGAACAAAGAACAGTACAGCACAGGAAACAGGCCTCCTAGCCTGTGCCACTCATTGGTCCACCTAGACCATTCATTTGTATCTCTCCATTCCCAGTCTGCTCATGTGACTATCCTGGTAAGTCTTAAACAATCCCAGCGTGTCCACCTCTACTACCCTACAGTGCATTCCAGACCCCCACCATCCTCTGTGTAAAAAACATCCCTCTGATATCTGAGTTAAACCTTGCCCCTCTCACCTTGAGCCTGTGACCCCTCGTGATCATCCCCTCTGCCCTGGGAAAAAGCTTCCCACTGTTCACCCTATCAAAACCTTCATAATTTTGTACACCTCTATTATGTGTCCCCACATTCTCTGACTTTCCAGGGAGAACAACCCCAGTTTACCCAGTCTTTCCTCATAGATAAAACCCTCCATACCAGGCAACACCCTGATAAATCTCCTCTGCACTCTCTCCAAAGTCTCCATGTCCTTCTGGTAATGTGGTGGCGACCAGAACTGGACACAGTACTCCAAGTGTGGCCTAACCAATGTTCTATACAGCTGCAACATCAGATTTCAGTTTTTATACTCTATATCTGTCCTATAAAGGCAAGCATGCCATATGCCTTCTTTACCATCTTCTCCACCTGTGCTGCCACCTTCAAGGATTTGTGGACTTGCATACCTAGGTCCCTCTGTGTTTCTATAATCAAAACACCATGTTGAAGTCCAAAGGTTTATTTGGTAGCAAATGCCACTAGTGTTTACCCCAGTCCAATGCAGCATCTCCATATCACCACTGAATATACACAAGTTTGCATGATCAAGGTTAAAAAAAAATTTGAGCTGTGATTTTAATTTCCCATTTTAACTGCTGTTCAGTTTTAAGGCATACGACGCCAGTATGGACAAATATCCTTATTTCCCAGCTTCTACTGGTATTCTGTTTTAAGACATATTAGGCCAATTTGGACCAGTACTTTTATTTCCCAGAATGTATTTTTTGGGGCGGGGGTGAGGAAAGTGGCACTCAGATTCCTCAAGGAATTTGAGTTGCTGCAAGGCAATGAACACTTTCGCATGCATTTTCCTATCATCAACCTTGAGCCCAGTGCATTATCCTGGGTGATGACATTCGGGTTAAGTCTGGCAGCGGAGGAGGCGCGAACTGCGCATGCTCACATTCTCTAAAGATGGCGGCGCCCGTGGACCTGGAGTTGAAGAAGGTACAGAGAGGCAGCGGATGATAGTATCTGCGCCTTTTAATCTGCTTTCGATAACTGATCGTTGGCTCTAACTTTCTAAGAGTAAAAAGCACGTGCCAGGGGAGTTTTTATCATTTGCTTGGTGGGCATTAAAACACGCAGGCCCGTTTAAATTGAACATTTCCTCAGCCTGTCGAATTGAAAAGATTCCACTTGTGTAGAATCAATAGACAGCAGCACCACTATTTTCCTGACCTTGGTGCGAGTTTAAACTTATAAGGTTTTGTCACATTGTGGACACTGAAAAAATAAACTTAGTTTTCACGTTAGAACTGTTGATTAAACGTCTCATGTTAATATTTATTGAAAACAATGTTGGAAGCACATAGTTATTCAGTGTGACCAGGATCTGAAAGAGAAATATGGATCATTTTGGGTGGGACCCTTCACGAGATGTCTGCACTTTTAACTGCAAAATGATGTCTTATGCATTTCCAATTTTAAATATTTTTATTACCTGGATTAAGGGAAGATACTTGTCATGATATTTAACTGAAATGGTTTCAGGGATGAGAAACTTCATTTACAAGAATAAATTGGAGAGACTGGGATTGTTTCCTTGGAGAGAAAAAGGCTGAAAGGAGATCTGATGGAGGTGTTCAAAACTATGAGGGGATAAAGTAAATAGGGAGAAACTGTTCCCCTTTGTAAAAGGATTAAGAATGAGAGGACACTGATTTATGGTGATTTGGAGAAGAAACAAATGTGATGTGAGAAAATACTTTTTCACACAGTGGGTGCATTTGGGTCTGGTTTGCATTGCTTGGAAGTGTGGTAGAGGCAAGTTCATTTGAGACATTCAAGAAGGAATTAGATGATTACTTGAATAGAAACAATATGGGAAGGTAATGATCTAGTGTACTATCATTGGATTATTAATCCACAAACTAAATTGATTTTCTGGAGACCTGGGTTTGAATCCCACCTTAGCAATTGGTAGAATTTGAATTATGTAAGAAACGTCTGGAATTAAAAACCTACTATTGTCGATTGTTGGGGAAAAACCTATCTGGTTTGCTAATGTCCTTCCTGGTCTGACCTATATGACTTCAGAATCACAGCAATATGGTTGAGTCTCAACTGCCTTTGGGTAACTAGGGATGGACAAAAAATGCTGGACAGCTAGTGACTCCCACAATTGAATAAAAAAAAATGCAGAGATAATGGGAAATGTAGAGCCATATGATCATTTGGCAAGCTGGTGCCAAATGGGGTGCAATGGGCCAAATAGTCTCCATCTGCATCATGACAATTCTGGGATTCTGAATATTGTAGTCTTAATGGCTCATTATGCAGTTCAATGATGGGCTTGGGAGGATTACAGAATTGTAGAAGTTATATAACAGTGACAAACTGCTCAACTTTAAAACAATCTACTTCGGATTTGGGTGGTACCAGTAAGGCTGCATTCATTGCTTATGCTGTTGCCATGAGTATGTGGTGGCTTTCCCCTTGAATGTTTTTAATAGATTACAGGAAATGGGCATTGCTGGCTAGGCCAACATTTGTGCCCATTCTAACTGCTCTTGAAAGGCCTAGTTGGCATACCATCATCCTGTGAACAAATAAAAATATCCTGCTGCAGCCCACTAATGATCACAGTAGTGTCACATAGAAAATTCCAAAATATTAACCAGTAGATATGTGTGTGTGTGTGTGTGACTTGGAGGTGATAGTTTTATTTTGCTACTTTTCCCTTTCTTGATGGGAGAGGTTGTGCAGGAGGGACTACTGTTAATATAACTTTGGTGAACTGCTGTCCAATTTCTGGAGGTTTTATGTGGAACTACACGGTGCCAGTGATGGGGCAGGAACACATTTGGTGAACCATAGCATGCAATGAGTTATTTCAGTTTGCAAAAGTACTTTAGAATAAAAATGTATAGATAGTGGATTGTAAAATTTCAGAGTTTTGACTTGATTACAATAATAAACTCTCAACAGTTAGTTATGACATATAAATGGTGTCGAGTTGAGAGTGGTGGAGCAGTTTCAATTGAATTATTAGAGGGAATTGGATTGTTATCTAAAAATAAAGAATGTGTAAAGTTAGGGGATAAGGCAGGGAGTCGGATTAGGTAGAACACTCTTTCAGAGAGTCAGTATAGACTTAATGGACTAAATGGCCTCCTTTTGCACTGTAAATTTTCTGTGATTCTAAATGCATTGTGCATCAAGGAAAAATATTGGGGGTGGCACAGTGGTTAGTGCTGCTGCCTCTCAGCACAGTGACCCCAGTTTAATTCAATGACCATCTGTGTAAAGTTTGCACATTTTCCCTGTGTCTGCATGCATTCCCATTTCCTCCCACAGTCCAAAGGTGTGTAGGTTAAATGAATTGGTCATGCTAAATTGTCCCTTAGTGTCAGGGTGATTAGCAGGGTAATTACATGGAGTTACGGGGATAAGACTTGAGTAGGATTGTTGTCAGTGCAGGCCTGATCGGCTGAATGGCCTCCTTCTGAACTGTAGGGATTCTTTGATTCTATAAATCAATCACTGGTGACTCCAGAATTGAATAAAGAAATCTCATCTCTTAAAACTGCATATTTAATGAATGGAAAGAAATATCTGGGAGTCATTTCAGGTTGATAGTTTTGAACAAAAAAGCAAAATCTTGTGAATGCTGGAAATTTGAAATAAAAACTGAAAATGCTGGAAATATGCAATGGAACTGGCAACATATGTGGAGGAAGAAACTGAGTTAATGTTTTGAGTGGGATTCTCCCAAAAAAAAATTGTGCCAAATTTACGTAAGAATTGTAGTAAATCCAGCTAGTTATTTCACCGGGATTTTCAAAATGAATCTCCCGCACTCTATGCACAAGAGTGACCAAGTGTAAATCTCATCAAGAATCAGTGGGCTGGAGAAGTTGGCAACAAAGCACTAAATGGGTTAGTGTGCATGCTCGATCTGTCAGAGCACAGATCAGCGCATGAGCAATGGTCCTGCACTGCTAGCCTCCCAATGGCTGGCAGCAGAACCTCCACCCTCACTGATTGCTGGTCCTGCTCTCTTGGCACTGCCCCCTGCGATAGAGCTGACCACTCTTTCCTTGGAAAATTGAAACCATGCAACTGTTGGGCTGGGTTTGAGACCAATTGTGGAAGTTAAAATACTCAGATTAAAAAAAAATCATGCCTTCTCTGTAATAGCTTGTGAGAATGTTATTAGTTGCAGACTTTCAAGGAAGCCTGTCTGCTTTAGACTAACCTTTTCTTGCCTAGCCCTCAAAACATTCTGTTTTTTGACCTTCACTGGAGGATGATCAAGATCAGATTTTTTTCCATAACAAGTAACAAAGGTGAAATATGGGGATGTGCTATGCAAACAAAGAATTAGCAGAAGTCAATTTTTCATTGATTGAGAAAAGGCGAAAAGCCAGGATCTAATTGGCAAATATGTCTGTCAATGAAAGATATAAAAAATCTCTTGTTCCTGATTTGTTGAAATTGACTATAACTGCTGCGATCTTTTTCTGTAATGTCAGAACACCTCCAGCCATTTTGATGGAGGGAGGGGAGTTCTCCTTGTACACAAGTAACTAAAGACCTTGCATTGGGCGCATGGTGTCCAGTGCTGTTTGTATTAAGAGTCGACTAAATGTGCCTAAGGTTGCTGGTACCTAAGGATCTCTGACATAGGTACTTGTTTGTTGTATCCAATGATACCTATTAATTTATTCAGGTGGAATTTTTGTTGGAAGTTGTATATGGAGGGTTTTACCAGATCAGCCTTCTTGTTGGGAGTCATAATTTGGGTAGACAGAATAGATCAGTGTCAATGGCAGGTTGGGGTGGAGTGGGGCATTGCAAACTTTATCATTTTGTAGTCTGTTGTAAGTAAATAGATATGTAACAGGAAGCCAAAGAAGTGGTGATGAGTGTGATAGCATTCAATTCGGTGCCAACTCAGTGTGGGTGTGACGATCTTTGATCAAACTTGATCAAATTCTGCTGTTAAGTACGAGAGTGCAAGTACTTAAGTTTGGTGAATAGTGGTTGAAACACCACGTGTTGAGCTGGCTAGTTTGGCAATCAAGTTGTTTTGAACTTAATCTTGGCTGAGTTATTTTTGGATGTTGCCGGAAGATCCTGTCTAGGGACACTCGGAGATATATTGGAGTTGTATGGTGCTTTAATGTAGCCATTCATTTGGATGTTGAACTCTTTATTGGCTTTTGTGTTGTGAAGATGGAATAAACTGGACATTTTTTGTAGGCTTGGCTTGTGTTGCAGTATTGTTCAAGTTTGACAAGTCTACATTTAGAGTCCGGTCCAAGGTGTCAAAATCAGGAGTATTAATGTACATAATTGTAACCCCAGTACTAATCCCTGTGATATTCCACAAGTTATAGATTGCCACCTGGAAAATGTCACTTTTATCCCAACTCAGACTTCTATTAGTTAGCCAGTTCTCTATCCTTGCTAATATATTATCATAACACCATGGGTTGTTATTTTATTAAGTACCCTTTTGTGCAATATCTTACTTTTTGGAAATAGATTACATCTACTGGTTTGCTTTTTTTCTATCCTGCTTATTACCACCTCAAAGAATTTGAATAAATTTGTCAGCCACAATTTCCCCTTGATTAACCATGCTGACACTGTTTGATTATATTAAGCATTTGTAAATGTTTTGCTTTTACATCCTTTATGATGGACTGTAACACTTTCCCAATGACAGTTGCTAAGCTGCTATATAGTTACCTGTTTTTTGCCTCCCTTTTTTGAATAAGGGTATTAGGTTGGCAGTGTTTCAAACCACTGAGACTTTTCTAGAATTTAAGGATTTTTGGAAGATTACTATCAATCCTAACTATAGGTACTATCTCTATACCTATTACTTTTAATATCCAAGAATGCAACCTATCAAGTCTAGGGCACTTATCGGCCTTCAGCACCATTAGTTTCCCTAGTACTTTTTTTCAATGATAGTTATTGTATTTATTTCCTTCAGGCTTTTTGTCCCTTGACTATTTTTAGTATTTTTGGAATGTTGTTAGTGTCTGCTACTTTAAAATTGACACAAGTATTTATTTCACTCCTCTCCATTTCCTGGTTCTCCATTATTACTTTCCCAGTCATGCTCCCTAAAAGGCCTATGTATATTTTGGCCTCTTCCTTTCTTTTTGTATATTTAAAGAAGCTGTTACCATCCATTTTTATATTACTTGCAAGTTTACTTTCATTATTCATTTTCTCCCTTTATTTTTTGGTCATCTTTTGTGGGTTTTTAAAAGTTTCCCAATCCTCTGGCTTACCACTAGTCTTTGCCGCATTGTATGTTTTTTCTTTCAGTTTAACTTTCTTGGTTCACCATCGTTCATTTCTCTCTTTCCTAGAGTCACTATTCTTCAATAGGACATAGCTTTGTTGTGAGTCATGAACTATTTTTATAAAGATCTACTGGTCAATGTCTTTTTTGATAAACACCTTTCCCAGTCCAGTCCAGCCAACTCTGCTCTTGTTCCTTTATAATTACCCTTATTAAATTTAGCACAGTTGTTTTTGATTTAAGTTTCTCAGTCTCAAAACTGAATGCTAAATTTGACCATGTTATGGTCACTGATTGTTTGTTAGGAGATTTTTTTACTCTGAGTTTGTTTGTTAAACCTGCATCATTACAGGGAAATTATGTAAAAAATATTTTTAAAAATATCCCTCCCCCCATTCAGTGGAGGCATGTCATGCCCTGTACAGGCATGTTATAATATAAACTTTTAATCAATACTTGTTAAAATTGAACACTACCAAGCTGTTAAGATGGATGCTGCAAATTATGTGACTTCTGGCATCTCTACATCATTTGTACTAAAGACAGTATTAACGCTCTAGTTACACTTAATAAGACTGGGTACAGGTGAGAGTATCTCACAGCCATTTGTGGAATTCATGCATCTTATTGTTTAAGAATGGGTCAACATCTAAAGACTGGAGTTTCCAGACTACTTATCTCCATGTTTTATACTGGACAAAAGGGAAAATCAAAATTCAGTGGCCACTATCAAATCTCATAGGATCCCATTATCTTCCTCATCCAAACTGGACTAGATAGACCTCAATATTAACCCCCCGGTCATGTAATCAAAACTGGTTTCAGAGACTACATCCTTATTAGTCCAGGACCCAACAGATCCATCAGAATTATCAGTCATCAGCCTGTCTGAGAGGTAGACTTTTAAAACTATCTTCAGGTCATCAACAGCCAAAGTACTTAACCTGATCCAGTTTTAAAGTTTACCTGAGCCAATCTCCTAGATATTCGACCGTAAGAAATCTTGGTTATAAGGCCCTCACTTGTGTCATCTAAACATTCAAGAATCCACAGACCTGCCACATTAGAGACCAGAAATCATAAGTCAGGAAATGAATTAACTGTAATCTGTATAAGTGCACTATCTTTATCCATATCCAATCTTTATGCGTGTGCGCGTGTGCATGAGATTGTGTGTGACTTTGCATTAATTTGCAGTAAATATGTGAGAATAAATAACCTTTATGTTAAACTCACAAAAGCTCGCTTACGAATTATTAAATTGGATTAAACACTCTAAAGGTAAGAAAAGACACACCTCTTTCCGTACAAATCATACTGATTATAGGCAGTAAGGGAGCAAGTACAATACGTCCACAACATTAGAATCTTTGGATTAAATTGAGGATTTCCTGAGAGGTTACTTTCCACAGAAAGTATAAATACATAGAGGCTGCTGTAATCAAAGCTAATTTGTGTTGATATTTAGAGATTCATGAAAAGAAAAGATTTGATTCTTGAAAACATGTTCAATTTCTTATGGACTTTTTTGAAAAGCTGAAAGTTCAGAATAACGTAATGTGATAAAGAGTCATAAAAGTATTTTTCTCTTTATAGCGAAATAATCAAATTGGTTGCGAGAAAAGAAAGGGCAGACAAGATTTTAACTTGCTCAAAATTTATTCATTTACGCAGTTAAAATCAGGTCCATTACATGTCTAAAACATAATCATATCTCAATCTGTAATCTTAATAAATAATGTTGGTATTGCAAAATTAACAGTCACACTTCAAATTAATTCCTGCACATTTTTTCTCAGGCTTTTGCTGAATTGCAGACTAAAGTGCTTGATACGCAACAGAAGGTGAAACTTGCAGATTTGCAGATTGAACAATTAAATAGGACCAAAAAACATGCACATTTAACAGATGGAGAAATATCTACAATGCCAGAAGAGGCACGCATGTATGAAGGTGTTGGTAGAATGTAAGTAATATTTTATTGTTCTCCTAGAATGAAGTTAACATTAGACCCAGCTGTCTCTTATCCTGCTGTAGCTTTCTAAAAGTTTTCTCAGCTTTTTGTTTTTTTCTGTAATTTGCAATATCTCTGAATTAAGAACCTAGGTCTACCCGTGCTGTTGAGGAAAGGATAGATATTTCATGACAGAAATGGGGAAAATAAGGGGGCCATTTAATTAGGGAGAATTTAATGGGGTTGAGAGTTATAGATACGCTAGTAGGAATGGATATGATCGGCACAACTTGTAGGCCAAAGGGCCTGTTTGTGCCGTAGTGTTCTATGTTCTATTTATGCCCTTTCTACTGTATCTCTTAGTGGAAAGCAGAAAATACGGGGACTTCACACCAACTCTTGACAGAAAATGTACAAAATATATGGCAAACTGAAGAAAATATAATGTTCTCTAAGCTAATCAAATTTATTACAAGAAACTAAAATCTGGAAATAAAACATTGGTACCAGTAAAAGTGACCATGAAGCTATTAGATTGTTGCTAAAGCCCACTCCCTTCACTAATGCCTTTAGAAATGGAAATCTGCTGTCCTTACTCTGTCTGGCCTTCTTGTGACCAGCCAACATCATTGTTTGTGACTTTTAAAACATCCTCTAGAGTGACCTAGAAAGTCACTTAGTTGTAAGTTAATTAGTTGGTAATTTAGTGCAAAACTGGACACTACACTCAGCTGAGACCAAAGCATTAAATCAGGACATGATAAATGCTCAACTAACTCAGTTCACTGTGCAAAATCCTCAATACTGTCATCTGTGGACTGGTGCCAAAGTTGGGAAAGTTATCCTACACATTAATTAAGTGACAGTTTGTCACAGCCACCTTCCAGACTTCTCCAATGAACATTCCTTCATACATCCAATGCACCGACAGCACAGGTTTCCAGAAGTGTGCAGTCCTATAAAGTTTAAGGGAAATTACCTTCTGAGTCCTTTTCGTTTATTCTAGAGCTGATGAACTCCCACTGATTCAGGTTAAATGTGGAAAAACAGACCTCATACTGAACATTACTTACCGCCCTTCCTCAGCTGATGAATCAAAGTGATGTATTTACTGTAGTTGGGGGATCTTCAATGTCTGTTACCAAGACTGATTAGGCAGGCAGAGCTTTTGGTAAATGTTGATAGCAGCTCAGTGGAATTGCCTGAAATCTTGACCTCATCAGTCTATTGCATATTGATATCACAGTGCCCATCCTGATTTCTATACTTACATCATCCTTCTCCATATTGAACGTAAAGGCAAAAAAAAATTAAAGCTCCCCTACGTTTTCCGGCTCCACACACACATTGCCACTTTGATCTCTAATGGGCTCTACTCTTTCCTGGTTATCCTCTTGCCCTTAATATACTTATAAAGCATCTTAGAATTTTCCTATATTTTGCCCTCCAGTATTCTTTCATGTCCCTCTTCGCTCTTCTAATTTTTTTATTAAGTATGGTTTCTAGGGCCTCCACTCTTTTTGAGCCCCTGTACCTGCCATAAGCCTAATTTTTTTTCCTTGTCGAATCCTGTGTATATATCCCTTGATTTGTTGGCCGTACCTTTTAACATGTCGGCCCTGTACTCTTCCTATTTCCTTTCTGAATTGCTCTGTTCTGATGTGGATTTTCTTAGAAGTAGTGGTTCCCTGTTCTCTTTGGCCACACCCTCTCTTAACATATTAAAATCAGCCTTCCCCCAATTCATTCCATTTTTGTCCTTTTTCATAACTGCTTTAAATGGTTACTATCACAGAAATGCTCTCCATTGACACTTCTATTACCTGCCTGTGCCATTCCTTAAATTACATCCAGTAGCACCTCCTCACTTGTAGTACTTCTTACTGCTGGCTCAAAGAACTCTCCTGGATGCATCTTAAAAATTCTACGCCCTCTTAACCTTTCACACTTTGACTGTCCCAATTAACAATGAGGGAGTTGACATCCTGTGTGACACGGTGGCAGAATGGCCAGCACTGCTGTCTCACAAGACAAGCTTGGGTTACTGTCTGTGGGGAATCTGCAAAGTCTCTCCGCATCTGGGGGAGGTTCCTCCAGGTGCTCTGGTTTCCTCCCACAGTCTGAAAGGTGTACTGGTTAGTTGCATTGGCCATGCTAAATTCTCCCTCAGAATGCCTGAACATGCATCAGAGTGTCGCGATTAGAGATTTTCACAGTAACTTCATTGCAATGTTAATGTAAGCCGACAAGTGACCAATAAATAAACTTTACCTTTATTATTCCTTTTACACTTTTCTGAGATTTACTTACATATCTACTCCTGTATCTCTTCTGAGGTCACATATCAATTGACTCAAGAGTAACAACTTCCCTGCTGCTGTCAGACTTTTGAATGGACCTACTTTGCATTAAGTTGATCTTTCTCTACACTCTAACTATGACTGTAACATTACATTCTTCACTCTTGTTTTCTTAACGATATGTTTTGTCTATATAACATGCTTTTCAATGTATGTTGAATAATAATTTTCAATGTATGTTAATATATGTGACAGGAATAAATCAAATCAATTCGAATCTCTTCTTGACTGTTTGGGATCTATAGTATACTCCCAGCAAATAATTGCCCCCTCTTTAAATCATTTTCTTTGTTTCTATCTATCTATATGCTCTCAGTTGTGGAGCTTGCTAAGTTATTATCCCTCCTTACTGCAGTAAATTTACTCTTTGATCAATACAGTGACGCAACAGCACTAGCAAACCTCAACGCAAGAATATTCATCCCATTTTGGTTCGAATGTAACTCATCCAACTTGTACAGATTACACTTTCCCTATTGATCCTGGAAACTATAGCCTTTCCTCCTGCTCTATTGTCCTATTCTGACACTCAGTAGCGCATAAACTAGGAGTAATTCAGAGATTACAACTTTTGAAGTCCTGCTTCTTAATTTTCTACCTAGCTCCCTAAATTCTTGTTGCAGGGTCTCATCTCTCTTTCTACCTATGTTGTTGGCCACAAAAACATCTGTCTGCACCCCCCGTTATTGAGACTTCTAACACTATTGCTCTTCCGTCCTTACTCCTTCCTCGCTTGTGCAGCTGACCCACCCACAATGCTGCGAACTTGGCTCAGGCTGCAAAGGAACTGTCACTCTTACCATTTTTCACCATAGAAAAGTGGCTCTTGATTGAAATGCTTTATGTGGCTTTCCTAATCGCCCGCCTGCTCCCTTTCTTCTGACATCATAGAATCACTGTAATGCAGAAGACTATTTGGCCCATTGAGTTTGCACTGACCACAATCCCTGCTAGTCCCCTTGACACTAAGGAGCAATTTTCCATGGCCAGTCAACCTAACCTGTACATCTTTGGAGTGTGGGAGGAAACTAGAGCACCTGGAGGAAACCCACGCTGTGGTCTACGGTCCATAGACTAGGATTACCCATTCCCTCTATGACTGCACCCTTTAAGCTGAAGGCTGACCATATCCCAAGATACTTCTTAGTCTTGTGCATGCATCACTATGCCTCCAGCTAATGCTCTTTTTTTTGCTTTTATTCCGGTTCAATCAAATCAAGTCCAATTCAGAGTCTCAACAAATTGAGACATTCCTGATCCAAGCTGACAGGACAGGGCTCTCACCGCCTGTCCAGGGCTTGATCTAGATGATCCAAGCTGATTGGCGTAGGCATAACTCCTCCTCCAAGGCTTGATCTTATTTGCATCTTAGTCAAAATTTTAAAAATTGCTTCAAATGAAGCTAAAATGTAACCGAAAGACTTCAATCAAGCACAGCACGTTGATACTACACTTGATCTTAGCCAAAAGGCCGAGAAGTGGCTCTTAAGCTGGTCAAATCATTGCTACTTCCTGCATTTGTGGTCATTTAGACTGTAAGGACTGTCGAAAAATTCCCACTTGTAGGCTGTGGAAAAAATGAGATTGAGCTTCCCAGTCATCCTTTAGCTATAAAGCCTTAAATTTAAGCCAAGCAGAATTTTTGAAAAAAGCTAGAACTCTTACCCATTGTAGTTTTAAAGTCGAGAACCCACTGCCAACCAATCAGCTCTCTCCCTTACTGAATCATAGAATAGAATCCATACAGTTCAAATGGAGGCCATTTGGCCTGTCAAACCAGCATTAACAACAATCCCATCCAGGCCCTATCCCTGTAAACCCATGTATTTACTATCCTAATCTCACTGACACTACACATCTTTAGACACTAAGGGGCAATTTAGCATTGCCTGTCCACCTAACCTGCACAATTTTGGACTGTGGAAGGAAACCGGAGCATGTGGAGAAAACTCATCCAGACACAGGGAGAATGTGCAAACCACACAGAGACAATCACTCGAGGCTAGAATTGAATGCAAGTCCCTGGCGCTCTGAAACTGCAGTGCTAACCACTGTGCCCGCTTCATGCTGACGTCACTGTTCAAAAATTGACATCAGGCTTTTGAATATTGGCACTGCCAAGTGCCTAGAATCTGGAGAGCTTTGCTGTGCTCCGCTTCACCGTCGGGTCAGCTCGCCGAGTGTCTGGAATGCTGTGCTCCGCCCTGCTGCACCTTCACAGATAAGTGTGACACTGAAAATAAATTCACTTGGGATCGTGGGAAACTATTCAGTGGAGACAGAATACAAAAAGATTAAGAGTAGGATTTTTACGGCCTTGCTCGTTCCAACACTGTAAAATCCTGCCCAAGGTCAAAGAACCTCTCCGTGGTCCGCCCCTTGCCTACTCCAATTCCCGTGACGGGCAGGTGGGTAAAATTCTGGCCCAAGTGTCTCAAATTCCAATTCCTTTTCTGTGTTGAGTTAAAAAATTTTAGCCAGGATATTACGATGGGCATCTTTGACTGGAAATGTTGGTGGTGTGTGGGGTTGGATGTAGAAAGAATAAAAATACTATTGTGCTTTCCAGTTCCTAACTGCTGTAAAGTGTGTGTTTATATGTCAATTTAAAATGAGAGTGAGCTTGTCTGTGATGTCTAATACCATTGAATTATAGCATGTAAGCCCTGAGCTCAAAAATGAAATATGTCCACTTGGATGAGGTTCTGTCCTGATGGGTTTGGGTCGTGTGGATGACCGAAGGGATAGTATTTCGTTGGTATAAATACTTCAAGCTGTTGAAATAATATCAACTGAACCCTGAGATTTAATACTGTTTTAGAATCTGCAGGAACATGTTGTTTTGGAATGTACAGGATTGTATCTATTAATTATCTCAAATTCATACTTTTTTCTCTTTTAAGTGTATTATGGCTAACAGGGACAGATTGATTCCCAATTGTGCATAATGCTGGTACCAGTTGTTCTGATTAGAAGTGGTATTGAAATTTAGCTTTGTGGCTAATATACAGGAAACTTTGCTTAGAACTCTTCAGTTGTTCACATCAGCTGGATCTTCTGGTCCCACCAACAGCACATCCCTGCTCTAGGTTTCTAGCCAGGTATGGGGTGGAATCAATGGGAAATCCCATTTTTAAGCCATGGGGAGGCCAGCCAACCCTGCCCCATAACTTTGTATCATCTTGCACTAATCCATGTTGTGAAATGTAAAAGGAATGAAAGAGAAATGTATCTGTGAACAGCTTGCAATATTGAAGCAGAGTTGGATGTTTGCCTCTGAAACCATTTGGAAAAGCTGCACGTGTCCATTTCGCAGAAAAAAATTCAATCAGGCAGCCCACGAGGACCCTGTGTTGTAGTAACAATGTCAGTGGAATTATAATCCAGAGGTTCAGGCTAATTCTTTCGGGATATGGGTTCAAATCCCACCATGCCAGCAGGCAGATTTTACATTCAATTAATAAAAAATCTGGAATTGAAAGATAGTCTAATGGTGACCATGAAACCATTGTAAAAATGCATCTTGTTACCTTCTGTCCTTAGCGGAAGGAAAGTCGGAGGAGTGGTAGATAGTGAAGAATGGGTGTTATAGTTTGCAGAGAGACTTGGACAAGTTGCAGAGCTGGGCTGAGAGGTGGCAAATGGAGTTTAATGCGGAAAAGTGTGATGTAATTCACTTTGGCAGGAATTACAAATGTGTAGAGTATAGGGCTAATGGTAGGACTCTTAATAGTGTTGAAGAACAGAGGGATCTTGGTGTTTATATGCATAGATCCCTGAAAGTTGGCAATCAAGTCGATAAGGTTGTTAAGAAGGCATATGGAGTCTTAGCTTTTATTGGTAGGGGGATTGAATTTCGGAGCCGCAACGTCATGTTGCAACTGTACAAAACTCTAGTGCGGCCGCACTTGGAGTATTGTGTGCAGTTCTGGTCCCCACATTATAAGAAAGATGTGGAGGCATTGGAGAGGGTACAGAGGAGGTTTACCAGGATGTTGCCTGGTATGGAGGGCAGGTCTTATGAAGAGAGGCTGAGGGATTTGAGGTTGTTTTCGTTAGAAAGAAGGCGGCTAAGAGGAGACCTTATTGAAACATATAAGATGATTAGAGGTTTAGATAGGGTGGACAGTGATAGCCTTTTTCCTAGGATGGAGAAAGCTAGCACGAGGGGACATAGCTTTAAATTAAGGGGTGGTAGTTATAGGATGGATGTCAGAGGTTCTTTACCCAGAGGGTGGTAAGGGTATGGAATGCCCTGCCTGCGGCAGTTGTAGATGCGCCAAGTTTGGTGGCATTTAAGAGGTTAGTAGATAAGTTTATGGACGAAAAGGGAATGGTTTAGGTTAGAGAGTCATTGCTTTTTCCTAATTGGTCGGCGCAATATCGAAGGCCGAAGAGCCTGTTCTGCGTTGTAATGTTCTATGTTCTAAATATGCTATCCTTTGATAACACTAAAATAGTAAGTTGTGATAATGAAATAAGAAATTTACAAATGGATATAGGTAGGTTTGATGAGTGGGACAAAGTGGGGCAGATGGAATGGATAAGTCTGAGGTTATCCCTTTTAATTGAAAAAATGGAAAGGCAATTTATTATCTAAAGAGAGAGAGATTCTGGGGTGCTTTGGTGCAGAGGGATCTAGACGTCCTCTTGCATGAATCACAGAAAACTAGTATGGTTTAAAAGAATGAAAAAATATCTAATTCAGGTGTAGCAGATGATAAAAGGAATTGACAGAGTGGATGTAGAGCAGATGCTTCCACTTGTGAGGCAATCGTATTATTAGAATAAAGGGTAGCAGACTTAAAGAAATCAAGAGAAACTATTTGTCCCAAAGGGCCGTGAACCTATGGAATTTATCACCCCAGAGTGCGGTGGATGCCGGGACATTGAGTATAAATTTAAAGAGCACTTAATTTTTAATTATTAATGGGCTAAAGGATTATGGAGAATGGGCAGGAAAATGGAGTTGAGACTGAGCAATGATTGTACTAAATGACAGAGCAGCTCAAGGGGCTGAATTGCCTACTCTTGCTCCCAGCTCTTATGGTCTTATATACATGGGTCTCCAGACTTATAGCAATGTAGTTGACTCCTATATGCCCTCTGAAATGCATTTTCAACCCATTTGGATCAAGGTCAGTTGAGGGTGGACAACAAATGCTAGCCATGCTAGTGACCCTTGCATCATATGAATGATAAAAATTTGGAAATTAGGGTGTGCTGGACCATTCTGTTAGTATAAATCTGGAATCATATTGAGATTGAGGACATAAATGTTTCATCTATCTGATGCTTGTAAGAATAGCTGGATGAAATCAGTTTTTGCACAATGTAGATCTGGACCCAAATGAGAAAATTGTCTATATTTTGATGCTGAGTGATGCCAATGTTGTTGACAAGTGTGGGGATGAGAAAATAGGATGTTAGGATAGGATGGTTTTTTCTGATGTTGGAGTTGATGCCCAATTTTGGGGAATTGTAGAGGAAGCTCTGCACCTCGATATTCTGTATCTTGGTTGAATGTTTTTTTTTATAGACACTAGATTTACAATACTTAAATCGTCAAAATTCTTATCATTTGCATCCCTCACCTGAATGAATACAAAAGAATTCTAATGCTTTGGGCTACAAACTCAAAACATGTTGGTCAAAATGCTAAAATGTGATCGTAAACTCTTAATTGATCCTTTTGATTGGTATTGTTTGCATATATCCTGCCTGGTATTTTTAAGTGTTTATCGGCTTGAGGAAGTGGATTCCAGTTCCAGACATTAAATTCAATTGAGGATTCTAAGGAACAGGGCAATAATAACTATTTTCTTTGTTTTCAATATATCCCAAAGCAGATACATTTTATTTTATATCCGCTGCAGATTATTTGCATACCTTTTAGCACACAAACAATGGAAATGTAAAATATTGTCTATATTTAAATAGAATTGGTAAGAGGCTTCCTCTCATTACTTAGTTCCTGTTTAAAGAACGAACATGCTGGAAGTAAGGATGTGACATTGTGTATATAAATAAATAATGAACATTGAAATGTAACATGAATAAAGAAATAACTGTTCTCAGGAAAAACTAACTTCTATAAATGTTTTGAGCCACAAGCTGTTTAAGGTTAAAGCTGCCTGATTGAGGAGGAAATATCCTCTGCCAATGGCTGTCCCATCTTTTTGATAATTGTCAACTGAAAATGTTTCATTAAAGTTCAGGGATGGATTGGGGGGGGTGGAGTTCTTCCAAAAGAAGGTCTAAATGTCGAAGTCACACAAAAACTGGAGGTTTTCAGGAGAAATTTCAAAATGAATGTCTCACACTCTGTGCATTGCAGAGTGCACTGGCATTAATCAGTTTGAGATTCATGGGGGGGCGGGGGTGGAGAGGTGTGTGGTGGTGGCCTGTTCCCGCTGAAGAGGCTGGCAGCACAGCTGTGAATGGGCCACTATGCCGATCTGTCAGTGCCAAAATTAATGCTTGTGCAGTAGCCCACATTGCCAGCCTCCCGATTGCTGGTCAGCCCCACAACCCCCGCATCACCAGCTGTGCAAGCTCCCCATGACCTGATCGCTGGCCCCATCAGCCATCCCTGGCCTGTCTCAATCTCTCTGCAGCCCTGATCTCTTGATTCCCCCACACACTGGTAGGCCCCCCTCCCTCTCCTCCCCCCTCCCCAAGTGCCACAGCAGGCTGAGACACTCTCACCCTGATGGCTAGTCCCGATCACTGTCCTCCCTCCCTGTGTCACTAGGAAGTGCAGAATGGCAGTGGGACCCATTTTCCCCAACGGGTCACCTTCTGGAGGTCCTGCCCCCATTACACCTTCTTTGCACTACCCAAAGCCCATTGGTCATTAGATTAGCGCTTTGTCCTTTGGGCAATGTCAGGGGGCCCAGGTTGGCACTTCAAGCTGGCAGTGCTCAGGAAGCATCACCCAGTGTCTGACCTTTTGACAGGTCTTGATTGCCCCCCTTCACTCCAGTGGGTCGGGCCAACTGCTCCTGCAGGTGGGGAGAAATACTAAGCCCCTCTGGCAGAGGAGGAGAAGCTCGTGGGCCTGGAGATTTCAGTCTCAGACCCGCTAATGATGTTAAGATTCTATGGTAATGAACATAATCATAATTTATGCAGCTCAACGCTGATTTCTGGAGGGGAGCTGATGCCATTAGAAATCCCGTTGACAGACTTGTGGGGGCCGTGATGCCCCGCAGGTAGTTTACGAAACGGACTTTGCTGGAGTCTCCTGACTCACTGCGCTGCAAAAGTGGTGCAGCAGGGTAGGAGAATTCCGCCCCCCCACCACCAATATTTTGAATACATTTTAATTTAATGTGAAGGACTAACTTCTGTAAATTCTGCTTCTTCAAAAATATATTATACTGTAATATATTTTTGAACACTGAATTGTGCTGAAAAATGAAATAACATATTTTGCATTCGCCACATAGAGCAACTGTTACAGGATCACTTAGATTCTTATAGTATTTTGCCTTTTTCATGATCTATACAATCTGAAGAAGCAGTTTTTTTCACTGCATGACTATGCTTCAAAAAGTATTTCAATAACTATAAAGTACTTTGAAATGACTGGTGGTTGTGAAAAGTGCTAAATAAATGCAAGACTTTTTTGTGGCTGCTTGTGGTAATAGTTGCATTTCTTATACCAAGATCCTTTTTGAAGTGGAACTTTTTAGTTGGAAGTAAAGTTAATTTATGCAGGATAGATACTGGAAGGAAGAGTGCATATGTGCCATCCCACCTTATGGGTTTATCTCTTCAATTGATGGTTTCTCTGATTAATCTCATGATTAATTGAAAGTAGAAGCAGACGTGGGTAGAAAAAAATGAAGCAAATAGAGAGTTAATGAAAGCTGCTGAACATGTAGCAGGATATAGAATTGCAACAAATGTTACGAAACATAATATGAAGTTGATGTACTTGTCATCTTCATTGGCTGCACTCCAATTGAGAATATTCTATTCAGGGAGATGATTACATCATTGTAGCTATAGTAAGAAAATGATGCTTCTTTGCATTAATCTGTATGAACATACCGTGGCTATATTCAAGGATTGGAAGGGTAGACAGCAACAGGACAGACAGGATTTGAAAAGTAATTTATTAGGTGATGCTGTTCACCACCAACAATCAATACAATATTTTTTTACAAAAAGTTGGCAGACATTTGATAAACGTACCATGAACAGTGAAATGCATGTTATATAAATCGAATTATGATGAATTGTAAATTAAATGGTGCAACAAAATAATGCAACCTTTTAGCAAATTTTGGTGGCATCATTTTTAATAACAGCTGTATTTATTTATCACCTGTTATAGTGATCTAATTCTTTTGCTGTTGGTGGTGTTTTGTAAATTGAAAGACCAACAGAAAAACATAGTATTTCAGATATCAGTGAATCTAATAAAGATCTTGTGTGTCAACTGAGTGGTACATATGAAATTCAGTTGAAAGTGCAAAAGTAAACTTTTTATTTATGCTCATTAAAACCGTGGGAAAGCAAATAGCTTGAAATTCTTCAGATAGTCCAGTAAGTAAATAGTTTGTGCATTTGGTACCAAGTTATAGAGACCAGAAAGATTTCATGTTTGATAACTTGTCTGTGTTGACTGAGTTATTTTCAGACAGTAAAGTGGTATGGTATCATAATGATCTTCAGTGTCCCTGGCGGGGAGAGACTTGCATTCCTAATTCAGGGACACTAAGGGTGACTTTGGTGCCAAAATATTGTCCTGTCTGAGTCAACAATGATTCTGTCCTGCATGTGGACTTCTAATTGACCCATTATGAGCTGATCAAGTTTCAAAGGCAGCCATGCTACGATACGTTTTAGTCTACTAGATTGTAGAGAATGCTTAGACAATTACAATTGATTGTACCATCGAAACATTAAACTCTGGAGAACACAAGCTAGGTGTTCTGATTTTTGAATTAATCAGATGGAGATTGTCTTTCGCACAGTTCATCTGTTTATAATTTAAAAATCAGGAAACTGCAGATGCTGACAAGCTGAGGAAAATGCAAAGTGTTGGAAATGCTCAGCAGATCAGGCAGTAAAATAAAAGGAAAATACTGAAAATGTTGGAGATCCAAAATAAAGCACAGTGCTGGAAAAAGGCAAAATCTGTGTAGAAAGAAACATATTTAATGTTTTGAATTCAATATGACTTTGTCCAAAACAGATCAGACAGCATTAATGGAAGCAAGGAATTCTGTTAACGTTTCATGCTGATGGCCTTTTAGAATGACTACCTTCTCTCTCCAGAGGTGCTCCACCATTTTCTGTTCCTGTTTTTTATAAATTGTCAAATAATTTATTATGTATGTATATGTCTCAATGATGTGTGATCTATTATTCAATTAATAGTCTCATGTTCACTACATGTTTCCTTGTGTCTATAAATCTATCTTTGTGGTCTCTCTCAGTTGTGATAAATACAGGAAGCTGGTAGCTAGTTCTTCAGGTTAATGCATTTTCAGGTCACTGACAAGTCATAACTATGAATGTGAAGGCTTGCATTTATGTAAAGGGAATAAGAATCTCACGATGACTTCCATAATACAAAATGAGTCCAAGGTACCAATCATAACTATTGCTAATTTAATCTGTTATGTAAATTCTTTTTTTGTGATAAACAATTTATAATTGCAGTCTAGAATATTTGGTTCATTCATGCATTCCGTATTGCTTCTAATATAATCAAATGATAAAAGGACAGATTGTCAAATTGCGAGGAAAGCTGTATCATATTCACAATTCATACAAGGTTAAGTTTCTGTATTTAAGAGGTCCTGGTCACCTTCTAAAAGTTGTGTTCTCCATGAAATAAGGAATGCTCACAACTCTGCAACAGTGGAATTCTGCATCATTGCGTGTGGTCAGAATAAGCCACATGTTTTAGTATGTAAAGAAATGTGGTAACTTTTATATTTTACATAGCCCCATTGCACACTGGTATTTTTCATGAAGTCGCCTGATAATTCCAGGTATTAATATATAAATGGGAGTTCTGCAGTTTTAAGATACTTCAGAAGTATTATCGGACTGGTGCACGATTGAAAAAAATTGTCTGGACCCTTTAGATTCAAACTGGAAGTACACAATTTAAAAAAAATGTTATCATTTATACAGCTATAATGACCCCGCCTTATGTTTTTGGAAGTGTTTTCTTTTCTATCATTTATACACAGTGTAGTTAACATGCGTGTTAACCATTTGTTGATGCTACTGTAGGATCTCTGAAAGATTATTTTGTACTCTTTTTGGTAAGAAGGAAAATTTGACATTTTGATTAGTCCTTTTTCTTGCTGTTAATCTGTGCTCTCCTAATCTTTAGGACATAACATCATACATAAGGAGAGAAATTTGATTTTTGTTAAACATGACTGATATTTTTAATCCTCCCATTTTTGCATGGAATGAAGTTGCTTTAATTTGTCCTCCCTGCTCTCCTTCCATTTTCCAAAACATTTTAATAGAATACTTGCTGTTAACTTAAATGACTTGTTTTTGTCCTACAATTTGAATGTTTCCCAATCAGTTGCTGCTATGCAGCATAGGAATCCCAAACACTGGTATATGATCCTCTGGCATAGAGGAAACATCTCTGCTAGTTCACAGAATATATTATCTAATAACATATTTAAGGTCAAATGGAAACATTTAATTTGTATTTATTTTCCATTGTGAGTTTGTGTAAAGAAAAGAAGTTAGGATACTTTGCAGTGAATTTTGGTCTTTGTAGTTGTTTTCTCAAATGTAGTACTTGTGGCAAATTTTTCCTAGAAAGGTCTCTACATCATTTGATTGCTATTCCCTCTCAGCCTTCTCTTTGAGCTTTCTAACATGGGTCGATTGAAGCAGATAACACTTGCAGCAATGCACTTTCCAAAAGGAGAGACCATCATTCGCACTTATCTTTTTACCTGGAAAGGTGAAATAGCTGGCAGTTTCCTAAGAGTACAGCACTACCTGATTGAAGCAGAGGGTCAATAGATTAATTCCACTGGAAGATTCCCTTTTTCCAGCAGACTAGTTCATCTGGAGTAATAGCAGTGTGTTGCCTACTCCACGGGGAATCACTAAAGTCCAAGAGGAAACAAGTTCCCTGGGGATTATACTGTTGCTGATTGATACAAAAGCTGCTGCCTACACCAGACACTTTCCAATACTATTATCGTATGAGAGATATGACTCTCAACTGACAACTTTACTGAGGCAACAAATGTCAGTTTCCATATTCTCTATCATAACATCAATACTTTGTTTAACTAACATTCTGTTAACAATCTATGTCAAATGTAAATGTGTGCATGATTGCACCAACAATTAGAGGGATATTATATTGAGAAAGTGTTCAATTTATTCAAGTGTATTCCCTGAATAGCAAATTCAGTCAAAAGCTGACATTTATATAGCATCTACAACAACATAAGATCCCTTAAGTACTTCACAAATTGAATTTGACAGGGAGAGAACATTAAACATTGCCCAAAATTATGGGTTTATCAGAAGATTTTTAAAACATCAGAGAAAGGCAAACATGAAGAGAAGGCTATGGAAAATTAAGTCAATGCCACCAAAGATTCACCATTGGTGAGGTAAAAGGAGAGAGTTATATTTTAAAAAACTGGTTATAGAAAAAGTATTGTAGAGACAAAGTGCAGCCAGATCATAAAGAAATTTGATAGAATGAATTGTTTGATTGGGATACAGGCCAGTGAAGATCACTGATGGCTGAGTGCAGAACAAGTAAATATGGGAGTTTGTGGAGATTCGGAGGCCATAAGCAAGTTCAGATTTGGGAAAGCACGGATAAGGTTTTCAGTGGCAGAGGAGTATCGTGTTGCTTAGACGGAAATTGGTGGTGTTGCTGATGGTTAGGATATAGTTTAAAACTCAGTTAAGCATCAAATAGAAAACTAAGCATTCACATATGTGCTTTGGTCTGGGTGAGTGCTGGCAAGGGAGTGGAAATCAGTGCTTAGAGAAGCATGAATGAATAAGAAACAGCCAGCACAGATTTCTGAAAGACATTTCACATTGTTGCAGAAATCTAGTTTGTTATTAATATGTTTTAGAATATAACTTTTAGTTTTAGAAATTAAAGTTTTAACTATAGAAAATGGGTGAATCTGGTTGAGAAACCATAAGTGCAACTCAAACAATCTGGTTTGAATACACTTAACAGATAGCCTATGTTTGTTTTGCGACGTCGGAATAGATAATGAAAAAACTTGAACAATGAATGACCCATCTCTAAGCTTGTAATTGAGCCAGGGCATTTGGAGAAAGGATTGTAAAACTCCATTAGCAATATAAACTTTTCAAATGGGTTACAGAATCGAGAGAGTTTTGTTGAGGGTATATTAATTTGTTTGCATTTACTGTTTAAGACTATCCCAAAACATACTACTTTGCTGTAGAGACAGGCAATGGGATTAGATTATTCTTTAATTTAATTTATTTGTGCTTGATTTCTGGCAGAAATTGCAAGCAGTTGCGCTTGGGAACATAACAGGGCAGTTAGAGTCTTGTTCTTATGTAGGCAACAAATCATGGATAGGGAAAACCAAAGAAAACGTATTGTAGTAAAGTGAAAATTTTATTGTTCTCTTCATGGATTGCGGATGTGGCTGAATCTCAGTTTGGATTTCATGAGGGGAAAAGCAGATGGGCGTTTTACTCCATCTTGCAGCCAGAGGGGGGATCTACAGTGATCCTCATGGAACCTTGGGACAGCAGGCAATCAACAGAGATGGCTTGGAACAGGAGAGTCTTGCTAAAACTGTTAAGAAGGCACTAATTATACCAAACCTGAACACAATGAACAGTTTTGGTCCCCTTTACTAAGGAAAGATCTGCTGCCTTCAGAGGCAGTCCAGAGAATGTTCATTAGGTTGATCCCAGGTATGGAGGGATTTTCTTATGAGAAACAGTTGAGTAGGGACTGCACTTATTGGATTTAGAAGAGTGAGAGGCCACATTATTGAGGCATATAGGATTCTTAGAGGGCTTGATATGGTGCTGAGAGGTTGCTTTCCCTTGTACAGTCTAGGATCAGAGGGCATAATCTCAGAGTAAAGGGCCATTTACTTAAGACAGAGATGAGGAGGATTTTATTCTTTCAGAGGGTAGTGAATCTGTGAAATGCTTTACTGTAGAGAGCTGTAGAGACTGGGTCATCAGATTTGTTCAAAGATGAAATAGACAGTCTTTTAATCAGTGAAGGAATCAAGAGTTATGGGAATAAGGCAGGAAAGTGGATTTGAGGATTATCATTTCAGATCAGTCATGATCTCATTGAATGGCAAAGCAGACTTGATGAGCCAAATTACCTATTTCTGCTCCTGCATCTTATGGGTGCTATGAGAAGGCAGTTGGATATATGCTAGAAACCCAAACATGGAGCTGAGTCATCCACCTTTGTGAGCATCAAATAAAAGCTGGAGGATCACTTAGCCAAAAGGCTAAAGGAAGAATCCCCATGAACTATAAACTAAGAGAATAACTGGAACACTGAATAGAAATTAAGTGACTTTTGGAGGACTGTGCCATACCTTTGGGTTGGAGTGAATGAATCTTCAAGATTTCATAAGGTAAATGAACTCTTGGGGAATTAGAAAGTAGAACTGTGTTTATAGTACAAACCTTCATAAACTATAGTGTTAGTTAACAGTATTTGCTATGTTTATATACAATAACATTTATTTTTGATTAAAAAAAATATATCTTCTCCATAGTTCTCAGTTATTATTGGGTGTTCGGAACTGCCTTTAAATGTTAACAGTCCTTAACAGGATAGTAACAACATTATGAAATGACTTGATAAGATAGTATATATAAATCTTTTAAAAAACATTGGATAAAGTATGTCATAACAGACTTATTTGGAACTTGGAAGCACATGAGATTAAAAGGACTAATTTACTAAGGAATAGGAATGTTGGATAGTACTTCTCTGATAGGAGAGAAGGATGTTCTCCAGCGTTCCCTAGGCTTTTGTACTGGGACTAAAATTAAAGGTAAAAAATGCTGGAAATACTTAGGTCAGGAAGTGTTGGTGTAGAGAGAAATAGAATTAGTGTTTCAGGTCGCTGAATTTTCTTATATCCACATGTGAGGTTCCAGGGTTAGGGTGAGGTTAGTCTCTGGGTTTAAGGGTTTTGCGGTTTAGTAAAATTCAGAACGTGATTTTGGACATGTAGGAGTTCAAAGTCTGATGATACTTGAAGTTGTTAAATTCTTGAGGTGGGAGGATGGTGGGAGAATCTAGCTGCCTTGATGGGGAGGGGATACAGATGAATGAGCACCCAATTGCCATTGACTCAATGAAAGGTAAGTAAGACCAGTAGTGAAGAATACAGCACTAGTGGATGTGGCCTATGCGGATGCATAGTAATGTGATGTGAAGGACTTGCACTATATTATGTGGTATTCATGTCCTTTGAGAATATGCTATAAATAGTTAGAAATGGGTAGTAAACAAAAACAAATCCTATTCTTGTGCGCATAGCAGCATTCCTGGTTCTGTATACTTAGCACTACAGCAAAACAAATTGGATCCAGGGTTGAAAAATAATTCTTGAAGTCAATATGTTACAGAGTGTATGATAAATGAACATTACTCAAAAATAACAGTATACTTATTTCTGGAAGTGTGCCAGTGGATTTTAAATCACTGACTCAACTTGCCTGATGGTCATATTTTGTTACAGTGTTACTTGGTGAAATGTTTGTATTTGTAATACAATCCTCTTTTATGCAACCCATCTTTTTTATACAAAATATATTTGCATGCAATGAATTCATGATTTATTGTGTTTTAAGCATATATTTTAAAATCACCCTCCAGGATTTATTGAAGTATAGCTTAAAAAGTTCAAACATTCTGTTTTTCTTTTATAGTTTTTTGGAGGACATCCAATAGCCACTGTAACATTTTTGTGCTATGTCCAAACCTAAATTAGAATTTAATATTTTCTTCAGAGTCAACTGCAAAACCAGCTTACATAAGGTCTACATTTGGTCTTGTCGTATATATCTGTGTGATTTTACGAGGTGGACTTTCTAAAGTGATGCTAAGCCAAACAGACCCACAATATTCCAGGATTAAACACTGAGGAGGGGTGAATTAGCTGACTTGGGCTGGCTGGTCTCATTGCCTGCAGGTTAAGGAGAGGAAAGTTGAGGCAGCTTTTCCTTCATAATTGTTATGCTGTGATGTACAGTTTAAAAAAAACACATGGGGGTAGTGTTTTAGGACAAGATCAAGCTTGACAATGATGTCCCACATAGTCAAATAGATCATTACTTATCGTCCACAATTGGAGAATTGCACTTAGAACTAGAGGACGAGCAAACCCATCACATTTGCTACGTGAGAAAAATAAGAAATTAGGGACAAAATCAGTACTTAAGTAAAAAGCTTCAAAAAACAACACAGCACGGGAAACAGGCCCTTCGGCCCAACGAGCCCATGCCGCCACCTCGACGTTCCCACTTCCACCCATGACCCTTGCCTATGATTATAGAAATCTGCATTGGAACCAAATTAACGAGACAATTTAGGGAAAATTTGTTTTGCCAATCAGCCTAAGAGCACATCTTTGGGGTGTAGGAGGAAATCGGAGCACCTGGAGAAAACCCACGCAAGCACGGGGAGAATGCGCAAACTCCATAAAACCTTCATAAAAAAAGTATAATTCCATAGTGCCATAAAACACAAAAACATGCAACTTTTTGAAGCAATATAGTCATATAGTTCGTAGTGTGTTATATCATTTCACCTTATTGTGTTCCTTTTTTTATTCAATCAAAATTCCTTGCTGCGTAACTAATATTCCATTGAGGACAATTAACATAATAAATTTATTTGCCTGTAAAGTATTTAGAAGTATAGTTTGGCATCTGGAATATCAGTTATTGTTATAGTAATAAAACAATTAAAGGTGATAAGAATATGATGGACCCTTCTGAAGTTTGATTTTACACTTTTATAGTTCTCCTCTTTCAATTATAGAATCAAATTTTCAAATATCAACAGAATAAGACAAAAGTCAACATGGATTTATGAAAGGAAAATCATGTTTGACAAACCTACTGGAATTTTTTGAGAATATAACTAATAGAATAGATAAGGGTAAACCAATAGATGTGGTGGTGTATTTGGATTTTCAGAAAACCTTTGACCAAGTCCCACATAAGAGGAACTCTAAATCTAAAGGGATTGGGGGTAATATATTGATATGGATTGAGAATTGGTCAGCAGACAGGAAACAGAGAATAGGAATAAAGGGTATTTTTCAAAACAAGCAGTAACTAATGGTAACCTGCAGGGATCAGTGTTTGGACCCCAGTGCTTCAAGCTATGCGTTAATGATTTGGATGAGGGAACCAAAAATAATATTTCAAAGTTTGCTGACAATACACAACTTGGTGAGAAAGTGAGTGATGAGGAGTCTGTTAAGAGGCTTCAAAGTGATTTAGAGAAATTGGGTGAGTGGGCAAATGTGTGGTAGATGCATAACATGGATAAATGTGAAATTATCCACTTTGGATGGAGACATAGAATGATAGAGTAGCATTTAAATGGTGATGGATTGGGAAATGTGACATACTAAAGGACCTTGACGCCCTGGTATGTCAGTCACTGAAAGCAAGCATGCAAGCAATTAGGAAGGCAAATGGTAGGTTGGCCTTCATTCCAAGAGGACTTGAGTACACAGGCAAGGATGTCTTGTTGCAGCTGTATAGGGCCTTGGTGAGACCACACCTGAAGTATTGTGTGCAGTTTTAGTCTTCTTTGTGAAAAAGGATCTAATTGCCATGGAGACAGATTGATTCCTGGGATAGCAGAATTGTGGTATGAAGAGAGATTGGGCCAACTGGGTCTATATTCACAAAAATTTAGAAGAATTTAAGTGGATCTAATTGAAACATAAAATTCTGATAGGAACGGACAGACTGTATGCAGGATCTAGAACAGAGGGTCTCAGAATAAGGATCATTTAGGAGATGAGGAGAAATTTCTTCAGAGGGTGTAAATCTGTGGCATTCACTACCACAGAAGCCTGTGAAAGTCAAGTTTCTGAATACTTTTATGAAAGAAATAGATTTTTAGGCTTCTAGGCATCAAGGGGTATGTGGAGAATTGGAGTCTGGCGTTTGATAGAGAATTAACCATGATTATGTTGAATGGTAGACCAAGCTTGAAGGGCTTATTCATGCTCTTAATTTTATGCTTCTAGTAAAGTCTTGTATATAATTTTTTAAAAAAAAATTAAGATCTCATTTTGGATAAAAACATGAAAAAAATCAAACTTTCAAAAGGTTTAATTTTGAAATATTGGGGAAGGGACTTACATGGCATTATTGTTTTTTAGGTGTTCATGCTATACATGTAAAATCTTAGAAATGAGTTGAGGTAATGTGATTTGGCGCACAATATTAATCAGTTTATCCAGTTGCGACTTTAATTCCAGACAGCACTTCCCATATCCTGCAGAGTTTAATTAAAACCCACAAAAAAAATAAAAGATCAGGTGCAGTGTTAAACAGCAGCAGACCACTTCGCGTACATGCCACGTAGTGCTTCCCGTTGGCTTTGTTCAAAACAGTGTTGATCAAATTTGGACTGTTCTTGTTAGTCCTACTTTCCCTTTTTACAGCTATAAATTAAGTTATTTCATATATTATAGAAGCTTTATGTAATGCAATAATTAAAGAAACACACAGCCACACACCTATATAATATTTGGAAAAGGTGGCGTCCAGCTTCTGTGCTCTGATTATGGAAGTTTGCCAACTTTCAGGCATGGAAAAAAAGTTTCATGGTTAATTGATATTTTTAAATCTCTCCTAACTGAAAATTGAAACATCATGTTTTCTCATTTTTTTAAGGTTTATTCTTCAGCCAAAAGTTGTAATTCACAAACAGCTCCTCGAAAAACAGAAAATAGCAGAAGAAAAGATCAAAGAGCTTGAGGTGAGTCCTAATCAATCCTGCTCTCAGCGTGGGACTGAATGAAGAATGCTGAAATGGAACTTTCTTTTTAAAGCAAGTGAATTGCGTTTCTTGTTAAGGCTACGCCCCCTGTCCCTGCAAGGAAATCTGTCTTTGTTTCAAAATAGTTGAAACAGAACCTTATTTAGTTGCCTGCTAATTCGATCCTAAGCCTGATGACGAACTGTAAAACAAGACACTAATCTTTTTCTTGACAATTAGTTTGTTTACAGAATGCAGCATTACATACGCATGCGCTTCCTGCCTACTCTCCAAAGTCTTTTTTTAAAGTAAAGGCTGTATGTACTTCATTAAGCAATGTCCTTTGCTTGTGTATCTGAACAATGCAAAGAACGTACCAATCATACTACCCTTCTTGATGACAACAGTTTGCACATGCTGAAGCCAATCCTCTTTTGCCAATCTTGAATTATGGATTGCTATTTTATTGTTCAGCTGCATAGCTGGTGTTGTTGTGAATGGACTGTATCTTATAGATGGTCATAGTGCAACCGCAGTTCACTGGTCGTGGAGGGATTGAGTATTTTAAGTATTGGATGAGGAGCCAGTCAAGCAGTCTGTTTTATCCTGGATTATTTTAATGTTTTGAAAGTATTTTTAAAAAGTTCTATTTATTAATGTCACAAGTATGTTTACATTAATACTACAATGAAGTTACCTGTGAAAGTCCAGCAGTTGCCACATTCTGGTGTTAGTTGGGTATACTGAGGGAGAATTTCGCATGGCCAATTCATGGCTAGACTTAGCCAGTAATCTTTGCACTGTGGAAGGAAACCAGAGGACCTGGAGGAAACCCACACAGATACGGAGAGAATGTGCAAACTCCACACAGACTGTGACTTAAATCAGGAATCGAACCCAGGTCCCTGGCACTGTGAGGCAGCAGTGCTAACCATTGTGCCATGTGGATTAGTTTATGAAGTTGTGAGCCTACTGCTATAATTAAATGGGCAAATAAGCTATTCTTTTAAGTGGAATAGACTGAATCACACCTTTAAGTACTTTGTGCATACCTTGTGGTCTAATTGTTGTGGAAGATAGTTATCAATGTAAACAAATTTTAGTTATGAAGGATATGATAAAGTTTGTCTAATAAAAGACTTTTACTGAAGCAACGCCTTTCAGAACACATTGCATTCAAAATGCTTTATATCTAATGAAGAATTTTTGAAGTGAGTCATTCCTGTATTATAGGAAACACGGCAATCAATTTGCACACTGTAAATGCCTACAAATGTGATAATAACTAGGTAATCTAATTTTGTGATATTGATTGAGGAATCAGTAATGGCCAGGATACTAGGGACAATTCCCCTACTTTTCTTCAAATATTTAAATTTTAGGGAGACATGAAAAATTAAGTTTTAAACTTATAGAATAAATTACCATAGAGGTAACTAAAAGGAATATAAAAGTAGAAGAACCAGCTAGATTTCTGTAGAAATAGCACAATGATGGATATGGCAATTAAGTGAGCTTGAGATTTATTGAAAATGTATAGCTTATTGAACATAACTACCTGTGACATGTCACCTGTTTTAGTGACATGACTTGCAAAATGTAGGAGTTTTTCAGTTCTTTCATGTCTATTCAATTTTGCCAATAATTGTAGGGAAGTTCTGTAATGGTTTGCCCTTATGGTTTCTCATGGTGATATCAGTCACAGTATTTACAGGAGTAACTGTATAAAATTTTGGTATAATTGGCTATCAACCAGAATTCTTTCACCATAGACTTATTATTTAGATAAAATGATGGTGATTATTGCCACAAAGACAAAATTGAACTTATGTATTGTTTGGTATCAGTTGCTATGTATTGTTAAGATGTATATTGAAATAACTGATTTAAAATGGTGATATGTTTCTTGAGTATAGTTTTGTATATGTGTTTGCTTGAAGATACTTAACTCAGTGGGAAAAAGCAAAGAATGTTATTAGTAACTATTAAAGTTTCTTTAATAGCTGTGGTGCACCCAGTGGTCTCCTGAGGCCGTATAGTTGTGACATGAAACTGGAATTATAGCAGAGAAAGAATGAACTTCAAATTCTATAGTGCCTTGTGATGTCCTTAGGGTACTCCAAAATGCTGCACATTCAATTAGTTATTTTTGACTTGCAGTCACTATTATTTAGATAAATATGACAATCATCCTCTGCATAGCAAGGTCCTAGGAACAACTAATTAAATAAATGCTTAGTTAATCTCTCTGTGGTGATGCTTAAGGGAGTAATATGTAGGAACTGGAAAACTCTTTGCTTCTTCATATAAGTCTTGAAATTGTTGTATCTACTGGAATCTGCAGATGATGTGGCGCAAGAGTCCGAACGGCCATTTTCTGTGCAACGTACTGCTATAAATATACATGGCTAAAATTCAAGCAAGGTAGAAGTGTTTCTTGGGATACTGGTCAATGTTTGTCCCTAAACAAACATCATTCTCATTCAGTATTCCTCATCTGAATTTGATACCATATTCTTAAATTGTTCTTACGTCAAATGATTTATCAGGATTCAAATGATCCATTTATGTCTTATACAATCATTCAATGTCCAATAAGGTTCTGTTTCAACGTTTTCACTTCAGTATCAATGTATCAAGTTGTTTTGTGTTTCCTTGAGCTCAAGATACCTAATCTGAGGGATCATTTTTATTATCCATCTGTACATCCTTTATAAAGCCAGAATTTCCCCATTGTAACAATAATTAGAACATATTGTACAATGGAATTAATGCCTCTTCATATAAGCCTTTGCAACTAATGTTCTTTCCCATTAGCTGTAAACCCATGACTCTGATTTTCATCTATACTGCTGTTGTTACCCTTCAATACCATTAGATTCCTGTCCTGTGTTATTCCCTACAGTCTGTCCATCATAACCACTGTTTCATATGTTCCCAGCTCTCTCCCTCTTGCATTTTCCCACATCAATCAGTTGTTAGCACAGTCTGCCAAACTAAATTGATTCCTCTGTACAGGATCTGCTTGATTTCTATTTGTTGCAACTCAGTGTGTTTTGGATTATCAGCAGACGGACAGCTTTATAACTTTTAATATCTGTGACAGCTTCAAAATATATTTTTTCAACCAGGTATTATAAATTGAGTGAGGTTTTACAACCTGGTTAAATCTGTTTATTCGTGATTCCGTTTATTTTGACTTTGAATTTGATTTGTAGTTATAAGCTAAAATAAGTGGATTCTAGAGTGCAATTTCTTGTATCATTTTGAAAGATTATGAGTGTCCAGTGGTAATAAAATAGTATAGAACTATAGAATCCCTACAGTGCAAAAGGAGGCCATTCAACCCAATGCATCTGCACCCACTCTCCAAAAGAGCATCCCGCCCAGGCCCTTGCTTCTGCTCTATCTTCATAATCCATGCAGTTAGCATGGCTAACCCATCTAACCTGCAGACCCTAATGGGCAATTTACCGTGGTCAATTCACCTAATCTGCATATCTTTGGACCGTGGGAAGAGACCAGAACACCTGAGGAAATCTACGTGGACATGGGAAGAATGTACAGATTCCACACAGACAGTCACTCAAGGCTGGAATTGAATCCAGGTCCCGAGCATTGTGAAGTAGTAATGCTATCCACTGTGCCACCGTGCCGCCCTAATTAACTAGTTAACTATACAATCTTCCTTCTGATTAGGGTGATGCATAACACAAACTGTATATGCTGAATGTATATTCAGCAGTGATACTGATCAAAATTTGCATATAAATGATGAGTTAGGAGACACACCTATTTCATCTATTCCAGCAAGTCTCATGACATATCATCCTGTTGCAACCATTCATTTGCAATGTGAACTTTTGTGATAATCATCTTGTGAATCATTGTTTTCATTTGTTGTGTGGCTCTCTTTTGAACTCATTCAGCAAATCTCTTCCACTTTTTATTCCGTGATGTTCAGTGGTGTGGTTTGAAACTTAAACCTCCTTTCCGTAAACATGATCTGAAGTTTGAATACACCACATCATATGGTCGAATTATGTTGTTTGTAAAAGCCAGCATCCTGTCAGAGGAAATTATGTTGTGATGATGGTAAATCTTTTCAGATTTTATAGTAGAATGTCCAACTGAGATTTTTTTTTGTCTCCCCATCTCAAATGTAATAGAATGCTGTGATGCTAATTATTAACCAGAACAACATTCAAAAGTATTGTTAGTTATTTCATAAAATTAAAATGAAATACAGATCTGAGTTCCCCTCTACATTTCCTAAGTTATCTGGGTGGCTTGAATTGTAAATTATACTGGATGTGGGTAGCATTTTGGCTTGGAAAATTGATGTAGATTCAGTTGTGAAGAAATTTAGAAACTGCTCCTTTGGAATTAATGAAACTGTTTTAAAGATGTATCATTAACAGATATATACCAGATTGTTTCTAAGCCTTGCCCTCCACAAGTACAATTTATTCAGATTACCATGACTTGTATCCTTGCCTGCATCGTCCCTGTCCTTATAAAAGTCTTATTAGAAGTATGGACTTCAGCAAATAAACTAAGAACTTTGTTGTTATGATCCCGAAGAAAACCATTAATTTTTTAAAAGAAATTCAAACTCTTTGTTAACTAAAAGAATCACACTACAAGATTTTGCATTTTAAACCAGAACCTTTACTGTGCAAGAGGTAAACAAAGCAAGAATATTTAATTTAATGTTAAAAATATTTGATTAATGTTTATAGTTTAAATCTGATAATCTTGACAGACCATCTCCCATTCTGTTGTTAATACCACTCAAAAATATTTCCTCATACGTTACAGGATCTTGAGGTTTCTCTCGCACCTTCTAGGATCAACAAGGGTGTGCCACAGGTTTTAGGAATTCACTTTAATTCTCCTAGTTTCCTAGTCTACTGTTTAGACTTTTGAAGCATTCTGTCTCTTTGTGAAGATTCCACTGCTGGTCACTTCCAGGTATCTCTGACAAGCTTAATTCCTCATGCACTTTGACCTTTCATTCTGAGCATGGGCCCCTGCTAGCAATTCCTCCTCACAGCCTTTCAAGTTGATGCTGTGAGTAAACACACAGACAATCTCAACCCAAAAGACTGCCTCTTTACAAATATCTCCATGGCAATGACACACCTGGGATGTCCTAGGTAGTTAACTAACTAACTAACTTGTGAAGATGAGAATCTAGGTATAAAATTACATTGTCTAGGCTGAGGTGTTGTTTAGAAATAGCTATCATTCATAAAAACCCTCACTTTGTCCTAAATGCAGCAGCCCCTTTTTTTTTTCCAGCATTTTTGGTGGAGAACTAGTGGGCAAACTTCATAATTTACTTGCAGTCTGTTGGTTGCCAGGGCACCCTGCAGAAGAGGAAGGTTAGTGGATTTTCACATTTTAACTGCGCATGTATTGATGCCAGTAGTTGCTGAAAATAAATTAGTCCATTGCTGTAGTGAGGGTTGTTATTGCAGGCAGCTGGGCACTGACACAATGGGCCATATGGTCTCCTCTGTACTTTAACCGTTCTATGATTGCATGACTATGCAAAATCCAAGCCCTTATACTTTTGTGGTTTTTCTTGTAGCTATTACACTTTTATGACTTTATAAAAACACAGAAAAATGTTTTCTAAAACAGTTGGTAAAAAAGCATCATAACAATTTGGTTAGAAAGCCTTTGTAGGGTTTGTCTTTGTGTTTAACCTCTAAATTTTATGTTTCTGTGCCAGAAGCTGAAACTCCGAAAGCCTGATTCACTCTTCATCAATTTCAGGATGCATTTTCTAATGGAAAATACGTGCTAATATTCTGTGGAAATGTTCTCTTTGTCAATATTTCGTCTTTTTTACCCCACTTCCTGACTGAAATGATTGGTTTTACATTTGTGAAATGTCTATCAAAACCTGAAGCTTGGGATATATAGAAGCAAGTAATTGAAGAGACTAGAATTAAAGAGTGTATCTGTTGGATTTAATGCAAAAGGGTTAGGACGGAGAACAGGAATAAATATTTTACAGAGGGTCATGAGGCTGTGCAGTGCTTAAAACAGAAATATGTCATCGTTTAAGAATATGTTAGATGGTTAAAGACGGGGCTGAATGTGGTATGCAAAGAGGTCAAACAAATGGAATACAGTATAAGGGTACTGCATGTACAAAGATTAAGAATTAGATGTGCCAAATGGCTTACTTCCATTTTGTAATTTCTTTGTAATGCTGTGAGAAAAGTGAAACTTTAAAAACTCCACAGGTAATTAAATTGGCAAGTTTAAAAGTTTGTTGCATTTTGTAGTAATTTTTGAACCAATAACTCATGATAATCAAGGTGAGAATACTATCTCTGAACTGAGTAGACACTTGAGAACTGAAAAGAGAAAGAAATTGAATGTACACAGTGATACTTTTGTACAATCCAAACAAGCCTTAGGATTTCTTTCTTGCTGTCTGCTTTATTAAGTAGAAGTGAATTTGCTCACTGTTTGACGCTTGGAAGGCAGTCGCATACTTAAGAATTTTCAGTATGGTGAGATAGCTGGAACCAGCAGACACCCAAAACTCTTTCAGAGATGCTGGAAAATGTGTCATGAAGGCCCTAGAATTCTTGCTCCTGGGTGATGCTGGTCAGCAATAGAGGGCACTGGTGATATTACCTATGAACTGGTGTGCACACCATGATGATTAGTGGACATAGCAGCTTGACAACAAATGCCACCACCAAAAACAACAACCACAACACACCTGGTGACCACTTTTTATACAAATTTGGACAGAATCTGCTTACCACATATTGGTTTCTCAGATCATCTGCAAAAATGCATATCAAACTATACCAAGCCCAACAGATTTGCTTTTTGCATGTATGTTATCTTACATAAATGGAAGAATGCTGGACAACTGCCTTGGCACTTCATTAATGAAGTCTTCAAACTAGGGAAGAGAGAATGAACAGTTGGTGTGAGCTGTTTCATGTTGCTTTACGTAGATCTTAAAGTTATAGTTAGCATTTGTAAAGATGGAATCTGAATAAACAGTGTGGAATTTTCCCACCATGGGAATCATTAACCTTGGGCAGGACTTTCTGGCTTTGGGGCGAGCCCGGTCGGAAAATCACACCCCCATAGTGTCCAACGTTGATTTCTGTTCTAGGATTTCTAGCCTCATGCTTAGGCAATCTGTCTAATACAGCTACAAAACTGATATCAAACTGACAATGTGGAAATTTGCCTGGTTTTGTCCTGTTGACAAAAAGCAGCACCATTCCAATCTGATCAAATACTGCCTCTTTGGAGTTAACAAAATGATGGAAGAATTGCTATGAAGTGGCACTTACTCAGCAACAACCCGCTTGACGGTGTTCTGTTTCAGCTCCCCCAAGGCCACTCAGCTGCAGACGTGGACGAAAGAGCTGAATCCTAGAGGTGAAATGAGTATGATTGCTCTTGACTTCAAGGCAGCATTTGAACAAATGCAGCACTAATGAGCTCCAGCAAAATTGAAACTGGGGGAATCTGGGGGACAACTCTCCACTGGTTGGACACATACCCAGCACAAAGGCTGAGATTATTGGAGGCCAACAATCTTAGCCCCAGGACATTACTACAGGAGTTCCTTAGGATTGTGTCCTAGGTCCAGTCATTTTTAGCTGTTCCATCAATGATTCCTACATTAGAAGTTCAGAAGTGGGAATGTTTGCTAATGATTGCATAATCTTCCATACCACTCACAACTCAAGTACTGAAGTAGTCGGTTAAATTGTGTAGCAAGACTTGGACAACATTCAGGCTTGGGCTGACAATGGCAAGTAACATTCGCACCACACAACTGACAGACAATGACCATCTCCAACAAAAGAGAAAATAACTATTTCTCCTTGATATTCAGTGGCATTACCATTGGTGAATCCTTCTTCATTAGCATCCTGGGATTACTATTGATCAGAAACTTAACTGGACCAGCCATGTAAATACTGTGCATCCAGGAGTGGATCAGAAGTTGGGAATTCTGCAGTGAGTTACTCACTTTCTGACTCCTCAAAGCCTGTCCACTACTTACAAGACAAAGTCAGGAGCACGATGCCTGGATGAGTATAGTTCCAACAACACTTGAACTCATCAAGAACATTCATAATAAAGCAGTCCGCATTAAACATTCACTCCCTCCACCACTGCTGCACCATAACAGCAATGTATGTCATGCCGAAGATGCGTTACAGCAACTCAACAAATTCTCCTTCCAAATCCGCAACCCCTAGCCAGAATAAGTACAGCAGACACATGAAGAAAACCACTACCTTCAAGTTCCTCTAAAATCTCACATCATGCTGATCTAGAAGTCTATTACATTCTTTCACTATCGCTAAGTCAAAATCCTAGAACACCTTTTGGGTGCACCTAACCACATGAACTGTAACAGATTACAAATGCAGCTCATTATCACTTTCTGAAGGGCAATTAAGAATGGACAATAAGTGTTGGCATTGCCAGTAATGCCCAGACCCAAAGATGAATAAAATAACAAGAATTGTGAATGCAAAGGTGGAACTGAATTTTTAAGATGATGAGTGCTTGGCACTTGGCGCCTGCCATCCTGAGAGTCAGTGGAGAACACATTCCCGCCGACTCTTGACAGATCTGCTGCTATTTCATGGTTAATTGAGTGTAGACTGGCAGTAGGCGGAACTTCCATTTACCCTTGGACAAAAGTTCTGCCTTAGAAAGCCTCTCAGTCAATCATATTGACCTACAGTTCTTCAGTACTTCCAGGTACAGCAGTGCAGTGGCTGGAAGAGGTACTGCAATGCCTTGTCTGACACTAAGTCCTGGGACCATACTTCAGGCAAATACCAGAGACCTCGAGGAGAGGGTGCCCCAAATCTGAAGAGGCTTTCAGTTGTCAGAATATATTGATTAATAGAAAAAGATTACATTGTCAATTGCCTCCGAGTTTAGGAAATGAAAATACTGTACAAACATTTTAAATGCTGTACATTTTGGAAACTCAATACTGTAAAGAGTTTTTCAGGTTTTTGTGAATTGATATATGTCAGTTTAATAGCTTTGCTCACCACTGAACAAATATTGATAGCACTGTTTGCAGTGAGAGATACAACAATGTCGTTGTATTATTAATCATTAGTTAGTTCCAGGTTTTAGAAAACTTTTTAACCTTTTGTTTTAAATTCAAGCTCTCCTGTAATTATTTTGAGTGAAGTGACAGTTGTTAATATCTTTAAATTTAATTTTATTCTTAATTTGCAAAATCTGTTTATTAGTCTAGTCCCATGATTGATGCAAAGTAAGAATCTATGTTTTGCCACCATATAAATGCTGTTTATAATTTTGGGCCGCCTTAGTTTAATGTTTAGGTCACTGTCTAAAAGTGTAATTATTTGAAGTGTGTAGAAAGTGATTATTAGGATTGCTGATACAGTGGCTGGTCCAGTTCACATGATCTTTTCTGCACAAAGATATGCTGGGCACTTGATTTGGCAGACGTGTGCAGAATGAATTTCTAAAAATAATCTCCTTTGCGGGGGCTTTGGGCTGGTGGTGGTTACTGATGTAATGCATTGAATGTAGTTCTTTGCAAAAGGGCAGAGGGGAACTAACACATTTCTGGTAGGAGTGGCATTTCTTTAAACTGCTGACGCATTCAGCTGTTTGTATCTGTCTCTTCCAAAAGCCTGGACCCAGAATGTTTTCCTCCACTGATTCCTTTCTGAAGTGAACAAAGCCAACTTTGTAATTGGTTGGAGAATTTACAAGTTTTACACAAAGCTGCAGTACTTGTGCGAAATTCTTTTTTGTTTGAGTTCTTTACCGATTATCTGAAATATGGGGCACATTGTGCCTAATGCTCTGGCACAGTAGAGTCATTTTTGTTCAAGTGTTATGCTTTTTAAAGTTTTGTAGCCATTGGTATTGTGAATATGTTGTAACTATCCAGAATTGTTGGCTTCACTGCTCTCCTCCCCCACTCCTGTTGCTATACCAGACAAAGATAAAATAGGAAACCTTCTTTCTGTGGTCTTAAGTTTCCTGCAGCAGACAGATGAGAAGTGGAATAGTGCAGAGTCATTGGGCCAGAATGCATTCCCATTAACACTTCCTGTTAATCCTATCATATCATTAGATTTTCTTTTTCTTCCAAAGATTCTAAATTACCAGATGAAATTTATTTTAAGCATAGAATTGAGGACAAAATGTAAGCTTGTTGATATGCCCCAGGGGTGCACCTGCTTTCAGTTTTATGCTCAGAAAAGGAGATTTTCACAGTAACTTCATTGCAGTGTTAATGTAAGCCTACTTGTGACACTAATAAATGCACTTAAAAGCTGGTCACTTCAATTTTGACTCCCGCAGGATACCTTGCTGCACCCTAAACTTTAAAGAGAGGGGAGTTTCTTTCTCTGATGTGAAAATGTGATTCCTATATTTTCACCAAGTCATTTTGGGAAACATTTGTCATTGTTTGAATTCTAGCATCCATGCATTGAAAACTTTCCAAACATGTTTACCTAGATGGTTTTCTGGTGACCTGATTGACCTATTCAGTCCTTGTCACCTAGAAATCTAATGCTAACTATGGCTGAAGGCTCCATTCTTCCAGTGATTTATTTCACCCATTTACGTAGGAATCATATTGTTCTTTGCATTATTGCCACATTGTTAAAAGTGACTTTCTGACTGATTTAACATTCAAAAGGTTTCTTTCAAGAAATACCAATTTGTGTATTTACTTCTATATGACTCATGATATTTTATGTTTTTATTTACTTAATCATTTACTACATTGGTATTTAGCATACATCAAGGTGAACTATGCATCGTTCAGACAGAAAGCTGCCTCAGGTTCTTCCGCTGTAATAAAAGTGTGTTGCAAGCGGAAGTCTATCCCGCTCTAAACATGTTTTATGGATACTGTTGCAATTCCCACCAAAAAAGAAACTGATGAGCTATAAAACAAGTTAAATATGAATAAAAATCCACACTGTCTTTTCACTTTTTGTGGGATTTTATTTGTATTTTACAAATTTATTCATTTTATACCCTAATTAATTTTACTTAATTTTATCTGTAAGTATAGAAGGAAAATAAATTAGTATTTCAGGTGTAACCCTACATCAAAATTATTACCCTGACTAGGAAATCTAGAACAAAGGGACACAGTTTCAAAATAATGGGATAATTATTTAGGACAGCGATGTGGAGACATTTCTTTACTCAATATTGTGAATCTTTGGAATTTTTTTACCTCAGAAGGTTATGACTGCTCCATTGTTTAATATATTTAAGGCTGAGTTGGACAGATTTTTGGTGTCTTGGTGGATCAAGGAATTTAGGGAGTGGGTGATAAAGAACAAAGAAAATTACAGCACAGGAACAGGCCCTTCCGCCCTCCAAGCCTGCACGGACCATGCTCCTGACTGAACTAAAACCCCCTACCCTTCCAGGACCATATCCCTCCATTTCCATCCTATTCAAGTCACCATGTATCTGCTTTCACTACCTACCCCGGCAGTGAGTTCCAGGCACCCACCACTCTCTGTGTAAAAAAAAAACTTGCCTTTTACATCTCCTTTAAACTTTGCTCCTCACACCTTAACCCTTTGCCCTTTGTAAGTGACTCTTCCACTTTGGAAAAGGCTTATGACTATTCACTTAGTCCATGCCCCTCATAATCTTGTAGACTTCTATCAGGTGGCCCCTTAACAGTTTCTCCTAACTTTCCTCATAGCTAATGTCCTTCGTACCAAGCAACATCCTGGTAAATCTTTTCTGTACATTCTCCAAAGCATTGACATCCTTCTGGTAGTGTGGCAACCAGAATTGAACATGATATCCCAAATGCAAACTAACTAAGATAACTAACTAACATGACTTGCCAATTTTTAAACTCAATGCCCTATGACTCAACTGCTCTTACTGTCTTAGTGTGGCCCTCATTGCTACATAAACTGGAGTTGAAGCCTGAGATCATCTGTGATTATTTTGAACGATGTAACAGGCTTTGTGAGCCTTATGGTCTTCTCCTGCTCCTATTTCTTATGTTTCTGTGACTTCTGAATTTTTAACTTATTTGATCTCTCCACAGAAAGTCACAGACTTGCTGAACATTTCTAATACTTTTTATTTTAGTTTAGATTTCCAGAATGTGTATTTTTTTTCCCCAATTATTTAAACTATTTTTCTCATGTGGAAGGCTGTGGAGGCTTTGGAGAGTGTACAGAAAAGATTTGCCAGGATATTGCCTGGTATGTAGGGCATTAGCTATGAGGAAAGTTGGGAGAAACTGTTGAGGGACCACCTGATCGAAGTCTACAAGATTATGAGGGGCATGGACAAAATGAATAGTCATAAACCTTTTCCCAAGGTGGACAAATCACTTACTAGAGGCAAAGGTTTAATTGTGAAGAGCAAGGTTTAAAGGAAATGTAAGAGGCAAGTTTTTTTTATACAGAGGGTGGTGGGTATCTCATTTTATGTATTGTTGATGGCCAGTAGTGATTTTTTTTATATAACTTGCCAGAACAAGTTTTGCTTGAATATTTTGCATGTTAGGCAAGAGGCTTAAGGTGTTCCTAAGAAAGTCGATTGATGATATTTGTCATGCACTGTTTCTAGGCTAAAGATTTGAAAGCTGATAAAGCCTCCTGTGTTTGTTTCCATGGCAAAATCAGGAGTAAACAAAAGGAACAAATATGTTACTATAGAGGGACTTCAAGTCAGTTTAACTTGACCATTTCTAATTTCTTGAGTCAGCAGAGTGTGAGTATTGATCAACAGTGCCCCTCTTAAAATTACTGAAGGTCTTAAATAAGTAAACATTAAAAAAATTGCTAAAGATTTGAACTATATGGAAAATGTTGTATCATGCAAATCTCCATGTTAATCGTAAGTGGGAAAGAAATGAAAATTGTTTACTTATCTCATTCACTAACATTTATGAAGGCTGACTTAATGTTTATTAAATATCTGCAGCAGTCTCATTCTCAAAACTTATTTTTGTCCTTCATTGTAGACCATTCCCTCTCTACAGCCTTTAGTATGCTTACAAAAACTTAGTGTATTCATTTTAGACCATTTTGATCTTTCCTCACCTCCCCATCACAATTAAACAATCACTTGCATTTAAATCATACCTTTATTGTTGGAAAATGGCCTGAGGTGCATCTTTGCAGGAGTCCCTTAGGGTAGTATCCTCAGCCCAACCATCTTCAACTGCTTCATCAATGACCTTCTCTCTGTCATAATATCAGAATTGGGATGTTTGCTGATGACTGCACAATGTTCAGCACCATTCACAGTCCATGTTTGAATGCAACAAGATCTGGACGACATCTAGGCTTGGGGCTGACAAATGGCAAGTAACATTTGTGCAACACAAATGCTAGACAATGACCATCACCAATAAAAGACCACCCCTTGACATTTAGTGGCATTACCATCACTGAATCCTCTACTGTCAACAACTATGGGGTTACAATTGGCCATTAACTCAATTGGACTCACCGCATAAACACAGTGGCTACAAGAGTAGATCAGAGGTTAAAAATACTACGGTGAGTAACTCACCTTCTGACTCTCCAAAGTCTGTCCACCATCTACAAGACACGTCAGGAGTGCGATGGAATACTCCCCATTTGCCTAGATGGGTGCAGCTCCAACAACATCCAAGAAGTTTGACACCATCCAGGACAAAGTAGTCCGCTTAATTGGCACCACATTCACAAATGTCCACTCCCTCCACCATTGATGCTCAGTAGCAGCAGAGCGTACTATCGACAAGATGCACTGCAGCAATTCACCAAAGATCCTTAGACAGCATCTTTCAAACCCAGGACCACTTCCACCTAGAAGGACATGGGGAATAGATAAATTGGAACACCACCACCTGCAAGTTCCCCTCCAAGCCACTCACCATCCTGACTTGGAAGTATATTGCTGAATCTTCATAGTCACTAGGTCAATCCTGTAATTCCCTTGCCAACACAAATTATGGTCAACTCAGAGCACGTACAGCGATTCAAGAAGGGAGCTCGTCATCACTTACTCAAGGGCAACTAGAGATGGGCAATTAATGCTGTCCAGCCAGCGATACCCATGTTCCATGAATAAATAAAGTTTGGTCAATGACAAGGAGAAGCTGTGGAGAAACAAGGTCAGTGGATGATGTTAGGAAACAGATAGTTCTACGTAATTTATATTTGTTTTGTGAGTATTGGAAATAAGATATAGCTCTAAGTAAGTTTGATTTTCAGTTTCTATATTTGGATGTTAAAAAAGCTTTAATTTGGTTCAGATTGTAATGATGGTTTTATGATGTTAAAACAGACAGGGTTTAAATAAAAAAAACTAGACTTTCCTTAACAATGAAGGCTACACTGAGATAGCAAGAGCGGTTGAGTCAGTTCCAACCTGATAACCCAGAAAAAGTTGGCTCTCACAGAAATTGCCAGAACAGGGAAGACATGAAGAGAGACCGCAGAAGGCAGGTCTCAAGCTGAAGAACAGAAAGTTCTTTTGAAACTAGGGAATGGGACAAAAGAGAGTTCCAGGACAATTATGGAGTCAAAGGAACAAAGAACAGGAATCTGACAATGTCCTGTTCATTGGAACAGAGTGGGGCACCCCAGTTAAAGACAGGCCTGCAAGGTGCAGTCATGGGAACATAGGTTAATGAGAAGCCAGACATTCGAGGTAATCAGAAAGTTGTTGACTTTTTATCACAATAAAGTTCTGTTGGCAAGGCTCGGTACCTGAGAGAGTCTGTGAAAGTTGAAGTTTGCAAACAAGTCGTGATTCAAGGCAAAGGAATGCCAAAAGGAGAGGCTGAAAACCTAGGAGGTGGATCTTTGGCTATCCAGAAGTTTGGGAGAAGATTCCAACGAGAGATCTTTGAGAATGGAGATTGAAAATCCTTGTGTGAAAGTCGGAGTTCCACTAGTTGGCTCATAGTGTGACAAATCTCTGGGGAGAATTGATGAGGAATCCACAAAGGTTGCATTGCTTCTGCCACTTGGTTTCAAGGTGTGGGGTGTCTGACTGCATTTGACCTGTTGGTTTACATGTATTGTGTATTTATTGTGAACCTTAATAGACATTGTATTATCCTTACAAATTTGTACATGTCTGTAGAAGTATAGCTGGGGTGAAAGAGTAGTGCATTGTAATTAATTTTCACTTGTTTAATAAATGCTTATTAGTTAGTTACAAGTTCATTGGTTTCTTGTGATTCTGTTCATCCAAACAAAAAAATAGTTAGGATCTGTCAAACCAAGTTCCATCCTGGATCTAACTTTTTTAGTAATAACATCAGCTGTGTTCATAACAGTGGCATTTCAGAACTGAAGGAATCGTTCCCATTGGTGAGGCAGTAGGAGGCAGTGAAGTATAAGAGGCCAGAGTTGGAACAATGCAGTTTTGGGACAGTCAAACCTGGAGATAACACAAGTTTGGATGATAATTTTCTGATTAGTTGAGATAGGGTGGAGACAGTAGTGATGTTCAATAAGTGGAAGTAAAAAATAAAAGTTGGAAGCTCAGCTGTGCGTCTAATAGATGTACTAGCTGAAGACAGCCTGGTTCAGGGAAGAGAATGCAAATTGATGGTAGGGCAATGTGGAGAGGACAGTAGATAATGGCTTTGGTTTACTTGTATTTTTTTTCAGACAATAGTGGGTCTTTGAGGACTGGATGTTGGACCAGCAGTCTAACAAGACGCACGGACTAAAGGGTCAAGAGGTGGTGGGATGGAGTGTATGTGCGTGTGTTAATTTGTAAATTTACTATGGTTTTCTTCAGTATTTGAATGTTTGACAGCCAGCTGTAATCAGGAATGGCATATTTTTGATTTCCTTTGTTTATGATAAGCTTGATCTGTTCAAAATCTTTTTTATCTCAAGACAAAATTAGATATTGCACTTGGGGGTAATGGGATCAAGGAATGGGCGGGATCAGGGTATTGAATTTGATGATTAGCCATAATCAAAATGAATGGTGGAGCTGGCTGAAAGGGCTGAATGGACTACTCCTGCTTCTATTTTCTGTGTTTTTGTCTGTTTCTAAGAAGTTAAAAAGTGCATCAAATACATACTTAATCCAGTTCCAAGCCCTTTTAAAACCTCTAGGTATGGAGTAGTTGAAGGTTTCTTGAAAGAACACGTAAGTAGCTTTACGTTCAGGAGCAATATTTTGGAGAGGTTTTATGCAGGAAATACAATTGCTTTCAATGTTTTAAGGAGGAAAACTATTTTCTGCGCATTAAAATCCGTTTATCTATGCTGCCTACTTGATATATTAGATTTCAATAAATCTGTTTGGTTTCTAACCTAATCCATAGTGTGCTGATGTTTAGATTAGGAAATTAAATTAAAAGATATAGTGGTAGATAAGCAGTGAATAACATTTAAATAAATATTTGTAATATTACCACAAAGAATAGTAACGCAGAGGATTGGAAAAGTTTTACATTGTAGCATAAACTTATATCCCCCTGGATACTTGATACTTGGCTCACACTTGCATTATCGTCTTGTGGTTGTCACATATCAGTTGCACATTAAGGGAGTGCCAACACTTCTAATTTATAAATATATCTGACTGTGCTGATGGCACCTTCATTGATACATGGATGAATCAATCTATGACTCCTGGACCTGTGGAAATCCTGTGAGGAAAATTAAGTCTTCTGGATTTGATTTGCTTCATCTGTCTCAAAAGTTACTAATGTTGGAAAGCCCTCACAAATGAGTCGTAGGTGATCTGGTTGATGCAGCTGTGGGCTGCAGATTGTGAGATCCTACCTATGTCAAAATCTCAGCCCTGGAAAGCTCTGGATGTGAAAAGTTTGAAGGTTATGATCACTTTAATAGCCATGGACAGTGAATGGCCACCTTCTCTTCTTGGATGGACATCTGCTTCCAAAAGATGCCCAAGGTCTGTGACTATCTGCTGTGAAAGGTGGTTTCTTTAGAGGCAGTGCGTTTCACAAAGATCTAGTAGAATTGAGGGTATCTATTTTTTTGCAGTGCAGTATTGTGTTTGTTGCCTTTGTTTGTATTGATACATGTGGTAATAGAAAAGGCAGGTACTGGAAAATGCTGGACCTCATCCTCAGAATTCCAGCTAATTGCTACATATATAGAAGCCATGTCACAGAGATGTCTCACAGGCAATAGGGCGAGATTACCCTCAGAGTCATCTAAAGTTACTGATGGTGGTTGCAAAATGTTGCCATGTCCAACAAAATCAGTGAGGTTAGGCTGAAAGAATGGCTCTTGTTGGCAAAATCCTTTAACTGACCAAGTTTTGCCTGTTCCACCCTTTATAGTGTTGTATAACACTCTATAACCAATTGCCATTGTACACTCGCCTTCTCCGATCTGAAGAGCTAATGACATAGGTTTTAACCCAGTCTTTATTGGGAAAGAAGGATTCTATGCCTTAAAGGCTCTTAGTTGACTACTTGTCCATTATAAATTGACCAGCTTACAATGTGCATTGCATTGTTTGAAGACACCACAGTAGAACATAATTTTGCAACAAAATTGAACTTGTTTTTTTGTTGTCTGTCAGGCTGTGCACATTTATTTTAAAAGAAAGAAACCTGATAAACCAGCGAGTGAAAAATCAAGAAAAATGCAGATTCCATATTAATGTCTAATATATACGATCAAGACTTATGCCTTCATCAATTGAAGGATTGAGTTTAGGAGTTGGGAGATAATATTGCAGCTTTATAAGACATTAGTCAGACCTCTCTTGGAATACTGTGTACTCTGTTCTGGTTGCCTCATTACAGGAAGGATGTGGAAGCTATTGAAACAGTACAGAGGAGATTTACAAGGATGTTGCCTGGATTTGGTTGCATGCCTTAAGAGGATAGATTGAAGGAGCTCGCTCTTTTTTCCATAGAGACAAAGGATGAGAGGTGACCTGATAGAAGTGTAGAAAATGTTGAGAGGTATAGATCAGGTGAATTCTCAGAGGCTTTTTCCAAGGGATAGAATGGTTGCTACGAGAGGATACTGGTTTACTGGGGAGTAGGTACAGAGGAGATATCAGGAGTAAGTTTTTTAATCAGAAGATGGTAGATGAGTATAATCGACTACCGTTGGTGGTGGTGGAGGTAAATTCGATAGGATCTTTCAAGAGACTTCTGGATGAGTACATAGAACTTAGTAGAATTGAGGGTGATAGGTAAGCCGAATAGGTTTGCATATTATTAGTGCAACTTGTGTGCTGAAGGGCCTGTTTGTGCTCTAGTTTTTCTATTTTCTATATTCTATTTTCTAAGATGGTGCTGTTTATTGTTTACTTGGAAATCACATTAATGTCAGAGAATGCAAGCTTAAGAACAAGAGGAAAATTGGAAAGTAAATTGTCACCTTCAAATTAATTTTGTGTTTTTTGTTAGGGTTCTCCAGAGTTCCACAGTTATGAGTCAGGAAGATGCCTTTTATTCTTCTAATTTGCCATTGATAATACTGAATGGTGCAGTGTGGGTGGAATGGAATTTGATAACCCACACTGATGAATGCTGAGCTTATTTGAGAAACTATTGTCTATTATGAACAGCCTTTGAAATTTTAACCAAATTGCAGCAATGGAAGGAAGCTTATGTCTTTAAACATACCCCAAACCTATTTTTTGATAGTATTTTGCATGTTATGATTATGAATATGGTATATTTTCCTTTTTCAATATGTAATTAAAACTTTGCATTAAAATGTGAAAAATCAGATAATATTTTAAATTGAAAATGCAGAAAATGTCATTGTTGCTGAGTAGAATGCGGGTTAATGTGGTTAACCCTGGTCTATGCCTTACTCATTTCGTTGCTGCCCTACTCAACATTAGCTTGTTCCCTCATATGGAATCTTCCCTAGTTGATTGCATTCTCACTACCGGCCACACCCAGTTTGGTCTGTCTCTGCCCTTTTTCCCTTTGTACTTGTTGGTCCCTTATACATAATTTTATAATGCTTGTGTTTAGTCCTCCTTCTTGCAGCCATTTAACCCAGCCCCTACTAGTTTTTATCCCCCCTTGTGTCTTCCTTCAGCTTCTCCTGTGTGTGTCTCCTCCATTTCAGTTATGTTAGCTGCCACCTTAATTTCCCTAACTCTGTTTCCTTTGACCTTGTTGGCCTCTTTTTCCCATAATCTCACAGTTCGCATTCTTGGTTCATTGTTGTTGCAGCTCCTTTTAATATGAAATTTTTATCTGAACATACTTAATGACCCACCCTGTACAGCTTCCTGCAGTAAAGTATTTCATAGATTCACTACCCCCGTGAGAAGAAATTCATCCTTATCTCTGTGTTGAATGGACAACCATTTACTCTAGTTCTTCAGAAATAAAGAAATGTCAGAAGTGAATAATATAATATTAAAGAGAAATATAAATATGACCTACACATTTTTATTCTGACGACAAATGTCTCTATCTCGTTGTATGGCTCAGCTGAAATACGGATGTTGGATTTGATCCTTGATCTTTGCTGAGCAACATGCATCTTGGTATGGCACAAGTTGATGCAGTGCATCTAGTCTCTATCACTGTAAGTTAGGGAAGATAAACTTAGTAATTGTTCCCTTGCTGGATCGATATTATATTCTGTCTTCTGGAAAGAATGTGGATATTTAAAGAAACCAGGATCAAACTCTGAAAAGATTTATCCAATAATTGAGTATTGGTAATCAGTGAAATAAAGATAAAGGGGTGGCATAGTGGTTAGCACTACTGCCTCACAGTGCCGGCGACCCATGTTCAGTTCTGGTCTCAAGTCACTGTCTGTGTGGAGCTTGCTTGTTCTCCCCATGTCTGTGTGGGTTTCCTCTTGGTGCTCTGGTTTCCTCTCACACTCCAAAGATGTGCAGGTTAAGTGGATTGGCCATGCTAAATTGCCCCTTAGTATCAGGAGGACTAGGAAGGTAAATATGAGGGACTATGGGAATGGGCCCTGGGTGGGATTATTGTCGGTGCAGGCTTGATGGGCCAAATGACCTCCTGCACCATAGATTCTATGATTCTAATAGTAATTTGTGTTAAATTGCAGAGGGTTCCATACTTATGGAAGAGCAAGAATGGCTAACTGAGGTGGGGCTGGGGTGAGGTATGGGGTGAGATAGACAAAAATGTCATGTCAATCATATTTGCCTTTTCAAAAGTTTTGAGAAACACATAAGCATGCTGCTAAATTATTTTAACTTTTAAACCATCCTGCAATAAAAGGAAAAGAATTGCTTCTTTATACTTTGAATTGACATTAATTTCATTTCTTAAAAATTGTCATTTGCTTCAGTTTTGGAAGATATACATTCCAGTTCTGTGGTTCTGTCTTCTTCCTCTGTGTTGAACACGACTTAGGAATGTTGTTGACAGTTTGTAACTTGGCCATGGTACAGAACTCGTTTTTATAGATCTTGTAGGTGTATAAAGGTGACCCAGTAAATGACACAACACTCTTTGAATATTTGTTAATCTTTCTGCAGTGACTCACACAAATACTGTAGCCATAGGTATGCAAAAATGTTTGTATGCCCGTAGGATAGATTTATTTTTCAATGTTAGTTATAATTTTTAGTAAAATAATGTTTATTTCCACATTGTTCAGACTTTTTTGAATTGGATACTCCAATAAGTTAATGGCAATGCTAATTAAATTGAGATAAATGCATGACAAAGCATGCAATAAAAATTGTTGGTGTTGGAAACTTTATTTCTGGGGGCAATTAGTACTGATGCTGAGGAGTTTCAAGGGAAAGTACCTATCGGGGTTTGCACAAACTATAGCATGGTTTCTTAGACTACCTGACTTGCTCTATATATAGTCAAGTACCTACCTTTTAGATTTGATTTTACCATTGAAAGGTTTTCCCTAGAGTCCAAAGATCAAGAAGGGAAAAGCTGGAATCAACCACACACGTACACTACACACACACACCACACAAACAAAATGGCCCTCGCCACTGGGTGGACTTTCTTGTCCATGCTATAGTTATCAGTGGAAAAAAAGCAATCAATGTTTTGAAAATTACTTGCACATTTTGATGGTGCTCATGAAGTGATCATCGTTTAAAAAAAAGGGTCTGACACTGCCCCAAAACAATGACTTTTTGGGCTGGACAAATCATAACCTTTCTCAATCTTGGGTTTAAAAAAAATTACCAAAATTACTTTATCCAAAAAAGTAGAGTTTGTAATCCATTCAGTTCCTCAGGAACTTTAAGCTCTACATAGAAGCTAAATTTAATGCTCAGTCAGAAAGTCTATCTGAGTGAACCTGGGGGTTTTCTTGGAGGTCAGATGTTAAAGATAGTTTATTAATGTAAATTTTTGTTGTAATATGTTTCAAGGATGCTTATTTTAATGTTGGAAGATGAGAGTTTTATAGAAATGATTTAGAATTAAAATTCCAGTTTACCGAGACCCTATGTTTGCCAGGAAGTGGGAGAATGAGAAAAGACCTGCCAGCAATTGGGAGAATGAGAAAAGAGATGCATCACCTGGAGGAGACCAGTTGGATGAGTGCTATGTTTCTAGTTCTACAAGCGAACATGGGCCTTATTGACATAGGATCTAATTTTAACATTAAGATATGCTTTAATCTTGTGATTGTAATACTGATGCTGTTTAGAAACCTCTATGAGACCATCTTACTGAAATAGGCTTCTTAAAGGCACTATTTGAATTCTTTAAAAATCTTTGTATCTTTGGATAGTCTGCAGTGTTTGCTCTGAGCCATGTAATTGTGCAGCAACCTGAAATTTCTTTCCTTTAAGCTATCATGTGCAAGACTGCGCAAACAGATTTAAAGGTCATGCACTTAAATGAATTATCTGTGCACTATGAAACAAGATAAAAAAAAAGACATGCTGACAATTACACATTTTTCTTTTTTCTTGCTAGTATTTGTGTCAGTAGTTTTAGTTGCTGCTTTCATTCAAAATGTGAAAAATGAAATGCAAATGTATTTCAACAGGATTATCAGAAAGAAAACTTCATGAAGAGGCAACAAATACAATGATACCTGAGGTGATGCCCACACATATTTTGTTACTCCAGAACCCTGTTTTATATATTCCTACAACCTAAGTTTATTTTTTCTGGAAGTTATAAATTTGTTGGCTCTTAATGAGACCCTCAGCTTCCTCAGTATGGCAATTTCTCATAGATTTTCATGCCCATGGGATGGGGAGGGGACCACAGGTTGGGGTGGTGCTGGGGCGGTGGGATTGGAGGTTGGGTTGGAGAAGGGTTGGAATTGAGAAGGATCAGAAAATAGGGGAGTTAGAGATCTGGCATTCGGGCCTTAGGGGTCGTGTGGTGGGGGGAGGGGGTGTCGGGCTTCAGTGATGGGGCGAATGAAGCAGTCAGGCATTGGGGGATTGGGGCTAGGTGTTGTGCTTCTGGCATGGTGTGTTGGGTGAGGGTTGGTTAGGGCTTCTGATCAGGCCCTTTGGTAAGGGGTCCATGTAGGTAAGGGGAATTGTGTGGGGCAGGGAATAGTCTGGGAGTGTGGCGAGTCCCCTGGGTATCGGGATGTGGGAAAGTTCCATGGCTGGGTTGGACTGGAACTGCACAATAGTTAACTAGAATTTGGAAGTGGTTTTAGTCCTTTTCTGGGTAACTATTGGTGTAACCTAGTCAGAACCATCCAAAGTGTGTGATTGAAATCACATTTTCAGATGGTTCTTAGTGCAGGGCAATTGCCCAGGAGACGTTTGCACTTCTAGGCAATTGCCATGCAAGCCCTATTGGGAACTTCCAAAGACTCTTCCCCAGCACATTAAAAGTTCATTCTGTTTATTCTTTCATGGGAAGTGAGTGTGCTGGCAATGCCAGCATTTGTTGCTCTTATGCATAGATCTTTTTAGGTAACAGGCCATTGAGGGAGTAGTTAATAGAGCAAGAGGAATCTTGGGCTTCTTCAATAGAGATATCAAGTTCAAAATCAGGGAAGTTGTACTGAATCTTGATAAAGCAACTAGATTATTGCATCCAGTCTAGTCACCACTGTTTTGGAAGGGTTTTAAGAGTTAGTGAGAGGGTGCAGAGGGGATTTAGCAGAATGGTTTCAAGAATGAGGAATTTTAGCTGCACACAGGTTGGAAAATTTGGTGTTATTCTCTTTGGAACAAAGGAGATTGGTGTAAAGATTATTACAGACTTGGTAGACAAATGAAAATTGATCCCATTATCCGATGGCTCAAGAATCAGAGAATTTTAAGGTTTTGGACACAGGAAATCTGAGGAAGAACATTTTACACAGTGTATAGTAATGACCAGAAACTTGTTGTCCACGCAGACAGTCGCAGCAGTGACCACTGATGACTTCAAAAGGAAATTAAATGGGCAGTTAAAGGAAATAAATTTGCAGGGCTACGAGGATAGAAAGGTGGAATGGGACTGACTGAATTGCACTTCGGAAAGCCACCATGGATTCAGTGGCCTAAATAACCTCTTATTTTCTCTCGTGTCTCTGCATATTGCAACAAAAGGCTAGAGGGTAACTTCATTTGTTGGAAGTAAGAATCAATAATGTCAATATCTTTATTACTTTCACAGTAAGTCGGTCAAAGATAAACCTGAAGAAGGAATGCCAAATGTGAGTTTCGTTTAAAAAGAAACAGGTGTTTATATATTATTTAACCTTTGGGTAACTCTAATGTACAACTCAGACATTTTAATGATTACCTACAATTGTATCAGAAACTCTCCAGTATCATGAATAGATTGCTTGGCAGACAAGAGATCATTCTAATTTCTGTTATGTTTGTACTGTTGTTATGGTTTCTATCTGGTACTCCTAACGATACATCATTGGAAATTCCCCATTCTGTTTCTGCTTTGTGAATTATAATACACAAGGTTACTATATTTAGAACTGCATATCTTGCTCATCTTGCACACTCATCAATGTTCTCTCTGAAATTGAGTTGGGGTAATTCATTAGATTGCTTACACAGTTCCACCCATATGATGTAATTTCTAAAATGAAAACATTCTTATATTTCATTGTATAATGCTTGTAGTCTCACCTATTTTTCCTTGCAATCCTCGTGTCGTGGTCGACAGTCCACACAAAGTGATCGCTTGTTTCTCTTATCAGTACTTCACACAATTTGATCATATGTGGTTGGTTACAGTTGCATCACTCAACACTTATTCTACAATCAGTATCATTTAAAACTTGTTCAAGCTTAATGTTATTTTATCTGAAATTTATTAACCTCATGTTTGCTCTCAAATCGATTTCTGCTTCTGTACAATAGAAAGGGCAATTACTCGTGTGAAATTGGACAAGCTAATATTGGCTAATTAATATTAGCCAATACCACACTGATATTGCTAGATAATAATCAGGAGTGGTATCCCCTTGGAATATTTGTTTAGCCAGATCCTACACTTATTTACCTACCCTCACCTGTTGCAATGCTCCCAGTGTGACGTAACCACAAATAAAAAGTGATTTTAATAATTGTTCAAATTTAGGGGTAAGAAATCAAATATTTATGAGATTCTATTAAATGAGAAGATGTAAGGATGGAAAATTGGATGAAGAGGACATTTTTGAAGATACTTTCAGATAGTTGTTAAGTTTACTAATTTCAGAAATAATGGGTTGGTGAATCATTATGGTGTATTTCATTCAGCTAGCCATTGAGTTTTTAGGCATTGAATTTACCATGATCTACATATAAAGTACCTGAGAGAGTTCGGAGAGCTAACAATTAAGGCAGTATAAATTCTGTTAACTTAATTTGTAGCATCTGTTGTTAAGGAGAACATGACTGGATGAAAATTAAGATAGCTTCCATTTTACCTGAATAATGTGGCTTAATTCAAAATTCAGTATATCACTTCCTTGCATAGCTAATTAAACACTAAAGGATGTCTCATTTGGACCAAGCATTCCATAACATTTGCATTCCAGGAGTCACTCATATTGAATATTATATCTGGGAAAAATGTTCCAGTGACTCTGCAATAACACCAGCCATTACTTTACCACACCAACTTCAGTGTTTATCGGACATAACACCCCCTTCTTCCTTTCCCACATCAGGAATCCTAATGATTTCTCTGAGGTTTCCTGTTTGAGGACAGGCTTGTACTACGGACGTCACATTACTGGATTGAGACTGTTCACACTCATTACACGTAGGGGACCCAAATAAGCATTTTTGGTGGGATTGTTTACAGAGCAATAAATATTTGCTACATTAGTCAATGTAATGTGGTGCATTACATTGTACAATGTAAGCAGTTATTAATTGCCATACATGGATTCTGGTTGTATCATATAACATCTGTCACATATGATTAACTCTTCTGAAACTGAGAACTTATTAGCATGCCATGCATACAGGACAGAGTGACATCAGAATACTTGAAAAAGAAGAGTATGCTGAGACATTCCTCTGTTGTTTCATCAGGGAAAAGATTGAAGTGGTCTTTGAGTTGAACTACTTTTTAAATACGTTGTGCAGCTATATTTTTGTATGTTGGCCATGAGTGTTTAAAAATTTGTGGGGGTAATGTTACACTGTGCATTCTGTTGTCTGTCAGAATAAATGTTAGGGAGTATCACTGCAGTTGAGGCTTCACAAAGACACTACTTTATAGTTTTACTAACTTTGTTCCAGACAAATTGATGAAAACTAATTTCCAGAGTGCAGATTATCATGAAAGGCCAGTATTCCAAGTCAGTATGATATACTGGCTGAATTTTCTTCCCTGTTAAATCAGGCAGTAGATGCAGGAAGTATTGTCAGGAGCTTTTCCTCCTTCTTTCTGGTGTCTGTTATTTCATAGAACAAAGTAATTATGGGCACTGACTTCATTTAAACATTTTTTATAAAATAGATACTTCCAATCTTTGAAACCTCTGTCAATGCTGGAGCTGTTTTGTTCCATTCCATATGAGTTGGATGCCTCAGTGAAAGACATGCCAACAGGAACCTACTAAAAAATCTTATGTGAGTATGATCCAATGGAATCAGCTCTCATGAAAAAGGGTTGATGCAAAGCTGGTTCCATTGGACTCCTCATGGGTTGAATCAGAAAACTAGAGCATCATGTTTAATGCAGCGTCTTAGAGGAACCAAGATAAAGGTTTTTGTCCAGTGTGTGCAGGGAGATTTCCTGACACAGTATATAGATAGGCTAACAGGAGATGAGGCTACATTGGAATTGGGACTGGGTAATGAACCAGACCAGGTGTTAGACTTGGAAGTAGGTGAGCACTTTGGTGATAGTGACCACAATTCGGTTACATTTACCTTAGTGATGGAAAGGGATAAACGTATATCGAAGGGCAGAAGTTATAGCTGGGGAAGAGGTGATTATGAGGCTATCAGGTGAGATTTAGGATACATAGTTTGGAGTAGGAAACTGCAAGGACTGGGAACATCTGAAATGTGGAGCTTATTCAAAGAGCAGCTACTGTGAGTCCTTAATAAATATGTACCTATCAGGCAAGGAGAAAGTGGTTGAGCGAGGGAACTGTGGTGTACTAAGGAAATTGAATCTCTGGTGAAGAGGAAGAAGGAGGTTTATGTAAAGATGAGACGTGAAGGCCCAGTTAGGGCACTGGAGAGTTATAAATTAGCCAGGAGGGAGCTAAAGAGAAAGTTAAGAAGAGCTGGAAGAGGACATGAGAAGACTTTGGCAGATAGGGTTAAGGAGAACCCTAAAGCTTTCTATAGGTATGTCAAGAATAAAAGATTGGGGCCAGTCAGAGACTGCAGTGGGAAATTGTGCGTGGAATCTGAAGGGATAGGAGAGACGCTGAATGAGTATTTCTTGTCAGTATTCATGCAAGAAAAAGTCAGTGTAGTTGAGGAGAAAAACTGAGATACAGAGTTGTAGACTAGATGGGATTGAGTACAAAAGGAGGGGGTGTTAGCAATTCTTGAGAGTATGAAAATAGATAAGTCCCCTGGGCTGGATGGGATTTACCCTAGGATTCTCTGGGAGGCTAGGGAACAGATTGCAGAGCCTTTGGCTTTGATCTTCATGTTGTCATTGGCTACAGATGTCGTGCCAGAAGACTGGCGGATAGCCAATGTTGTCCCCTTGTTTAAGAAGGGAATAGACACCATCCTGGGAATTATAGATCGGTGAGCCTTACTTCTGTTGTGGGCAAAAGTTTAGAAAGAATTATAAGGGATAGGATTTATAATCATCTAGAAAGAAATAAATTGATTAGGGATAGTTAACACAGTTTTGTGAAGGATAGGTCGTGCCTCACAAACCTTATTGAGTTTTTTGAAAAGGTGACCAAAGAGGTGGGTAAGGGTAAGACAGTTGACATTGTTTATATGAATTTTTGTAAAGTATTTGATAAGGTTCCCCCTGCCAGGCTACTGCAGAAAATGCAGATGCATGGGATTGAGGGTGATTTAGCAATTTGAATCAGGAATTGGCTACCTGATAGAAGACAAAGGGTGGTGGTTGATGGGAAATATTCAGCCTGGAGTTCAGTTACAAGTGGTGTACCTCAGGGATCTGTTTTGGGGCTACTGTTGTTTGTCATTTTTATAAATGACCTAGATGAGGATGTAGAAGGATGGGTTAGTAAATTTGCTGACGTCACCAAAGTCAGAGGAGTTGTAAACAGTGAGGATGGATGTTACAATTTGCAGAGAGACATAGATAAGCTGCAGAGCTGGGCCGAGAGGTGGCAAATGGAGTTTAATACAGAAAAGCGTGAGGTGATTCACTTTGGTAAGAGTAACAGGAGTACAGAATATAGGGCTAAGGGTAGGACTCTTAATAGTGTCGACGAGCAGAGAGATCTTGGTATACATGTGATTAGCTCCCTGAAAGTTGGCACGCAGGTTGATAAGGTTGTTAAGAAGGCTTACGGCGTGTTAGCTTTTATTAGTAGAGGATTGAATTTCAGAGTCATGAGGTAATGTTGTAACTGTACAAAACTCTGTGCGGCCGCACTTGGAGTGTTGCGTACAGTTTTGATTGCCGCATTATAAGAAAGATGTGGAGGCATTGGAAAGAGTGCAGAGGAGGTTTACCAGGATGTTGCCTGGTATGGTGGGAATGTCTGATGGGAAAGGCTGAGGGACTTGAGGTTATTTTCATTAGAGAGAAGAAGGTTAAGAAGTGACTTAATTGAGACATACAAGATGATCAGAGGGTTAGATAGATAGATGGTGAGAGCCTTTTTCCTCGTATGGTGATGGCTAACATGAGGGGTCATAGCTTTAAATTAAGGGGTGGTAGTTATAGGACGGATGTCAGAGGTATGTTCTTTGCTCAGAGGGTAATAAGGGTGTGGAATGCCCTGCTTGCAGCAGTTGTGGACTCGCCAACTTTGAGGGTATTCAGATGGTCAGTGGATAGGCATATGGATAACATTGGAATAGTTTCGGTTAGAGGGTCATTAGATTGGTTCTACTGGTTGGCACGACATTGAGGGCCGAAGGGCCTGTACTGCGCTGTGATGTTCTATGTTCTATAAAACTTCAGGTATGAATTAATTCAGAGTATTATAATACATAATCAAGAATACCCTGAAAGGCTCTATCAAGGACATGAAAATTGATGTTGCATCATGGCAGACCCTTACCTCAGCTTGGAAGAGTTCAATTGCCAAAGGCACACCAGCATATGAGGAGCAGTGTCAGCCCAAAACAAGTGCAAAGAACACAAAAACCATGAGAACAGTTATCCCAACTGTTATCTGCCAGCCTTGTTTCTCTGTCCTTGCCACACTTTTGTGCCAAGATAGGACTTAACAGCCACTTTTGCAACACCTGGATAACAAATGAAGATCGTTTTCTTCGAACTGAAGGATGAATGATGTTGACATTAAATACATTAATATATAGACTATGGTACTATATTTGCAGCAGCAATTTTACTTGTATTGCACCATTGATAAAGTAAAATTTGCAAAGTGTTTCACACACTGGAGATCTGAGGGTAGATGGCCAGAAGCTTGATTAAAGTGGTAAGTTTTCAGAAGCCTTTTAAAGGAGGTGTGTGAAATGGAAAGGATTGGGGATGGAATTCCAGAGCTTATGACCTTGGCAGTTGAAGGTACAATCACCGTGGCTGAAGTGATTAAAATCAAGGATGTCCCATATGTCAGAATTAGAGGAGTGCAGATATCTTATAACATAGAACATTACAGCGCAGAACAGGCCCTTTGGCCTTTGATGTTGCGCCGACCAATTAGGAAAAAGCAATGACCCTCTAACCTAAACCATTCTCTTTTCGTCCATAAACTTATCTACTAACCTCTTAAATGCCACCAAACTTGGCGCATCTACAACTGCCGCAGGCAGGGCATTCCATACCCTTACCACCCTCTGGGTAAAGAACCTACCTCTGACATCCGTCCTATAACTACCACCCCTTAATTTAAAGCTATGTCCCCTCGTGCTAGCTTTCTCCATCCTAGGAAAAAGGCTATCACTGTCCACCCTATCTAAACCTCTAATCATCTTATATGTTTCAATAAGGTCTCCTCTTAGCCGCCTTCTTTCTAACGAAAACAACCTCAAATCCCTCAGCCTCTCTTCATAAGACCTGCCCTCCATACCAGGCAACATCCCGGTAAACCTCCTCTGTACCCTCTCCAATGCCTCCACATCTTTCTTATAATGTGGGGACCAGAACTGCACACAATACTCCAAGTGCGGCCGCACTAGAGTTTTGTACAGTTGCAACATGACGTTGTGGCTCTGAAATTCAGTCCCCCTACCAATAAAAGCTAAGACTCCATATGCCTTCTTAACAACCTTATCGACTTGATTGCCAACTTTCAGGGATCTATGCATATAAACACCAAGATCCCTCTGTTCTTCAACACTATTAAGAGTCCTACCATTAGCCCTATACTCTACACATTTGTAATTCCTGCCAAAGTGAATTACCTCACACTTTTCCGCATTAAACTCCATTTGCCACCTCTCGGCCCAGCTCTGCAATTTGTTCAAGTCTCTCTGCAAACTATAACACCCCTCTTCACTATCTACCACTCCTCCGACTTTGGTGTCATCCGCAAATTTACTAATCCATCCTTCAATACCCTCATCCAGATCATTTATAAAAATTACAAACAGCAGGGGCCCCAAAACAGACCCCTGAGGTACACCACTTGTAACCGAACTCCACGATGAATAACTACCATCAACCACCACCCTCTGTCTTCTATCAGCTAGCCAATTCCTAATCCAATTAGCTAAATCACCCTCAATCCCACACATCTGCATTTTCTGCAGAAGCCTTCCATGGGGCACCTTATCGAACGCCTTACTAAAGTCCATATATACCACATCAACTGCCTTACCCCCATCCACCTCTTTGGTCACTTTTTCAAAAAACTCAATAAGGTTAGTAAGGCACGACCTACCCTTCACAAAACCATGCTGACTATCCCCAATCAATTCATTTCTCTCTAAATAACTATAAATCCTATCCCTAATAATTCTCTCCAATACTTTGCCCACAACAGAAGTAAGACTCACTGGCCTATAATTCCCTGGAAGGTCTCTCTTCCCCTTCTTGAACAATGGGACCACATTCGCTATCCTCCAGTCTTCCGGCACTATACCCGTAACCAACGACGACCTGAAGATCAGAGCCAGAGGCTCTGCAATCGCCTCTCTCGCCTCCCAGAGAATCCTAGGGTAAATCCCGTCCGGCCCAGGGGACTTATCTAACTTCAAACCCTCAAGAATATCTAGCACATCCTCCTTATCTACTTCAATACTTTCCAGTTTGCAACCCTGTATCCCAGTGTTCTCCACAACTACATTTACATCTCCCTGCGTGAATACCGAAGAGAAATATTTGTCCACTGCCTCTCCAATCTCTTCAGGCTCCTTGCACAACTTCCCATTGCTGTCTCTGACTAGCCCTAATCTTGCTCTAACCAATCTTCTATTCTTAACATATCTAAAGAAAGCTTTAGGATTCTCCTTGATCCTATCAGGCAAAGTCTTCTCGTGTCCCCTTTTAGCTCTCCTCAACTCACTCTTTAGCTCCCTCCTGGCTAATCTATAGCTATCCAGTGCACTAACTGAGCCTTCAAGCTTCATCCTGACATAAGCCTCCTTTTTCCTTTTAACCAGCGAATTAACTTTTTTAGTACACCAAGGTTCCCTTACTCGACCATTTCCTCCTTGCCTGATAGGGACATACTTATCAAGGACTCGCAGCAGCTGCTCCTTGAATAAGCTCCACATTTCAGATGTTCCCAGTCCCTGTAGTTTCCTAGTCCAACCTATGCACCCTAATTCTCTCCTTATGGCCTCATAATTACCATTCCCCCAGCTATAACTACTGCCCCCAGCTTCATGCCTATCCCTATCCATCACTAAGGTGAACGTAACCGAATTGTGGTCACTATCACCAAAATGTTCACCAACTTCCAAGCCTAACACCTGGTCTGGCTCATTGCCCAGCACCAAATCCAATGTAGCCTCACCTCTAGTTGGCCTATCTACATACTGAGTCAAAAAACCTTCCTGCACACTTTGTACAAAAACTGACCCCTCGAACGAGCTAGAGCTATAGCTATTCCAATCAATATTAGTAAAGTTAAAGCCCCCCATAACAATTACCCTGTTACTTTCACTCCTGTCCAGGATCGACTTTGCTATCCTTTCCTGTACCTCTCTAGAACTTTTAGGAGGTCTATAAAAGACTCCCAACAGGGTCACCTCTCCTCTCCTGTTTCTAATCTCAGCCCATACTACCTCAACAGACAAGTCCTCATCAAACTTCTTTTCTGTCACTGTGATACAGTCTTTGACTAATAATGCCACTCCTCCCCCCCTTCTACCTCCTTCTCTACTCCGACTGAAGCATTTGAACCCCGGAACCTGCAACAACCATTCCTGTCCCTGCTCTATCCATGTCTCTGAAATGGCCACAACATCGAAGTTCCAGGTACTGATCCAAGCTGCAAGTTCCTCCACCTTATTGCGAATACTTCTTGCATTAAAGTATACGCATTTCAAACCATGCCCTACTCCACCCGTACGCTGCTGTGCTTTACAGTTCTCATCTATGACCCCCCTATTCTCATCCCTCTTAACATCCAAACTACTCAGGATCCCACCCCCCCTCTGAATCAGTTTAAACCCCCCTGCAAATTTTCCCCCCAAGATATTGGTTCCCCTCTGGTTCAGATGTAGACCATCTCTCTTGTAGAGGTCCCACCTACCCCAGAATGAGCCCCAATTGTTCAAGAACCTGAACCCCTCCCTTCTGCACCATCCCCACAGCCACGAGTTCAAATATTCCCTCTCTCTGTTCTTCTCTAAACTATCCCGTGGCACAGGCAAGAATTTGGAGATAACCACTCTGTCTGGTTTGGCCCTAAGCTTCCACCTCAACTCCATAAATTTCTGTTTAATATCCCCTCCCCTTGTCCTACCTACATCATGTGTCCCTACATGAACTATGACATGGGGCTGACTCCCCTCTCCCTTAAGAATCTTAAAAACCCTTGGAGCGCTGAGGGGCTGAAGAAGAATGTAGAGTAAGGGAGGAATAAGGCCATGAAGAAATTTGTAAACAAAGATCCAAAATTTAATTTTGAGATTTTGCTTAACTGGGAGCTATATTGGTTATTTGTGCATTTGTGACAAGTGAACAGGACTTGCTAAGAGTTAAGACATGGGCAGCAGAGTTTTGGGTGACTTTCAAGTTTATGGAGGGTTGGATGTTGGAGACCAGCCAGGAATGCTTCGGAATAGTTGAGTCTAGAGGTAACAAAGGTAAGAATGATGATTTCAGCAGCAGATAAACTGAGACGGAGTGAAGTTAGGTGATGTTGGTGCAAACGTGGGTTTGGTATTTTATCACAGGGTTAACCATGACACCGAGGTTGTGAACAGACTGGTTTAGTCTCAGACTCCTGCCAAGGAGAAGGATGAAATCAATAATTAGAGAACAGAGTTTGGATCAGGGAATGAAAACAATGGCTTCAGTCTTCCCAGTGTTTATTTGGAGGGAATTTCTGCTCATAATTTAGCAATAATAGAAGAATCGAGAGAAGTGGTCATGAGGAAGAACTGAGTTTGTTGACTGCATACATGTGAAAATTAATATGTGTTTATGATATTGCCAAGGTTCACAGTGTAGATAAGAAACAGGAGAAGTCAAGGATGGGTCAAGGATTGATCTTTGTGGAACACCAGGGGTGATAGTGCAAGGATAGGAACCTTTTTCCAATGATATTTTGGCTGTGATCAGATAGATAAGAATGGAACCAAGCATGAGCAGTTAGTCCCAATTGGTGACAATGGAAAGTGTTGGAGGAGAATAGTGTGGTCAGCCATGTCAAATCTTCAAACAGGTCTTATTGTAAGAGGAACTACAGATGATCTTTGTCACAGATAGGATATAAATTTTGAGTTGTTTCAGCAGTGTAAAAATCTGATTGGAAGGATTCAAACATGAAGCTGTGAGAAAAGTGGTCTCAGATTTGGGTTGGTGGACTTTGGAGAGAAAGGATAGATTGGAGTTGGGGCAAGAGTTTGCAAGGATGGTGGATGTCTGCTTTTTGTTGATAGAACATGTTTGGGCAATTTTCCATTTTGCTGGCTGGATGCTAGTGCTGCAGTTGTATGGAACAGCTTGGCTATGGGCTGGAGTTCTGGAGGATTAGTCTTCATTGCAGTTGAGGTTCTGAGTGGGCTCATGACCTTTGCTTTGTCAATTAATTGCCTTTAGTCCATTCTTGATGTTGTATGGAATTAATATATTTGGCTGAAGACTAACATCAGGAGAAGGCTGAAATGAATCACTCAATTAGCACCTTTGGCTCAAACTGGGTGGCACTGTGGCACATCGGTTAGCATTGCTGCCTCAAAGAGTCAGGATTCAATTTGGGGCTCGGGTGATTGTCTATGTGGAGTTTGCATGTTCTCTGCCTGGATTTCCTCTGGGTACTCTGGTTTCATCCCACAGTCCAAAGCTATGCGTGTTAGGTTGATTGGCTATGTTAAATTGTCCCTTCGTGTTGGGGGGGTTAGTAGGGCCGGGTATGCAGATAGGACCTGGGTTGGATTGTTATTCGTGCACACTTGATGGGCTAAATGGCCCCCTTTGCACTGTAGGGATTCTATGAAACTGTTTGCAAGTTCTCCAGCTTTGTTTTCTGCTCTGTTGTGCTGGGCTCTACCATCATTGAGGATAGGAATATTTGTCGAGCTGCTTCCTCAGTTATTCAGTTGTCATTCACATTTCACAGCAGGATTGCAGAACTTATTGATCTAACAAATTAGTCTCAGCTCTGTATCGCATGCCGCTTCTGCTCTTTAATGTGCACTTGGTTCTGTGTTGTAACTTCAGCAAGTTAGCATCTCATTTTTAGCTTTGCCTGGCGCAGTTCTGCGAGTGCTCTCCTATACTCCTCTTTGAATGAGCTTGTGGTAATGATAGGGAGGAATATAGAATCATATGTTGGTCAGGAGATACAGATTGTGGTTTAAAGCAAACCTGCTGCTGCAGATTGCATTTAGCACCTCACCGACGCCCGGTTTCAAGCTGCTAGATCTGTTCCAAATCTATTTCCTATAGCATGATCATAGAAACTCACATTACAAAGGAGCATGTCCTCAGTGCAAATATAAGGACTGTCAGTAGCTACTCCTACCAATATTGTCACAAATCCCATACATCGGTGTCATGTAGATTGGTGAGAGCAAGGTCAAATAGTTTTTCCCTTTATTGGTTCTCTTGCTATCTTGGCACAGGCCCAGTCTAGTAGGTATGTCCTTCAGGACCCAAGCAGCTCGTAGTAGTGCTACCAAGCTACTCTTCAAAATGGACATTGAATTGTCCCACTAAGAGTACATTCAATGCTCTTGCTTCTTCCTGTGCTTTTCCAAGCAGTGTTAAACATGAAGGAGCACTAATTTATCAGCCAAGTAGGAGGTTAGGTCTTGGCAGCAAGTTTTAATCAATTGGAGGTTCCCTCATCCATATTTCTGGTACCTAGGTTGATGTTGTGTGGTCAGTTCAGTTTGTCTTATTTGACTTTTTTGTAGCAATTTTCTACAACTAAGTTACTTGCTAGGCAATTTGAGGGGAAGTTAAGAATTTTAACCACATTGTTGTGTGTAAGGAGGCACATATAGTCTACATCAGATAGGATGGTAGAGTTCCTTCCCTGATCAACAGGACATTAGTAAGCTAAATGTGGGTTTTTATGACAATCCAAAAATACCATAATCATCAGTTGTGAAACTAGCTTTTTATTCTAGATTAATTAATTAATTAAATTTAAGTTGCCTCAGCCACCATGCTGGGATTTGAACCCTTTCTCCCAGCATACACTCTGGATTCCTTGTCCAGTAACATTGCAACAATGCAACTGTCGCCCATGTGTTCCAGTCAGATCTGGTGGTGGATGGCTGAGCCAGTAATCTCCCAGATCCTTTCAGGGTGGCACAGTGGCATAGTGGTTATCAGTGCTGCATCACAGCACCAGAGACCTGGTTTTGATTCCTAGATTGGATCATTGTCTCTGTGGAGTCTGCACATTCTCCCCTTATCTGTATGAGTTTCCTCCGGGTGTTCTGGTTTTCTCCCACAGTCCGAAAGATGTACTGGTTAGGTGCACTGGCCATGCTAAATTCTCTCTCAGTGTACCCAAACTGGCATTGGAGTGTGGTGACTGGGGGATTTTTACAGTAACTTCATTGCAGTGTTAATGTAAGTCTACTTGTGACACTAATAAATAAATCTTTAAGATTTGTGCCCTTTGGACTTAAGGGAGTGGTGTTAAGGTCAGTACTAGGGGCAGTGACAGGATGAGAGAGTAATCATTTTACTGGGAATGAGGCATCAAAGGTTGAGATGGGCTAGTAGAGCAAATCAGTAGGTGCAGAAATACTTTGGCAAATGGAGGACCAGAGGCTAGATTATGGGATCATCTTCTTGACAGAGGTTTATTAGGTTCTTGCATTTAACCTGCATTTGGCTGAATGAGCGTGGATATGCCGATTCCCAAATAAATAGATAAAGAAGCTAGTATGTCTCAATTAATTAATTTAGGTAAGCTTATAAATTAAATAGCTCTAAATGCCAAATGAAATGATTGTTCTTTAGTTGCCTCGAAGGTTAAATGGACTTCACTACACTTTGTGGTACTGAGTCAGATAGATGAAGAATATCCCCCATGGTTTGTTCCGGTCTTTGATGAGTTAGCTAACCTCAGATGAGGCCGGAAAGCGACAGGGGTGCTCGTGTTGGTTTTCTTTTGAGAATGTCTCTGCAGTAATAGTAGCTATTTATCCAGCTGTACTGAGTAAAAGGAAACACATTTATTTTCCAATACCCATCAGGAAGACACTGCAAACTTATAAATTTATTTCTGAATTCACTGCAAGTTTGTACTTCTCTCCCACAGCACATAATAGCATCATCCTTACCACAGTGCAGTTGTTGACTCACTGTGAGGAATGCTATGGTGGAGTGAGGAGCAATTTTTTAACACAGAAAAAAAAAACGTACATTCTGCATACATTTTGCACCGGCATATTATGAGTCAGACCTATGTTAATAAAAAGATATAAAGAAACAAAAGCAATTATTTGGAATGCTTGGCAATACTTTCCTAGCAATTAAAAAAAATCTTAGTTTGCATTGGAGCCAGAAAGTCTGTAACCACTAGCTCTATTAATTGCATTTAGAAGAGAAAGGGAGTTCCAGTGACTTATCACAATCACAACAGCCTCAGGAATCATTGATCACTCACTATTACTATACTTAATAGCAACTAGATGTTGTGGTGCTATATATCCCTACAGATGCACCACCATAGATGTGCAAGTCTGACCCCACTAGTGTTTCTAGATTCAGCACATTTATATATACCAATGCCATTACATTTCTCGGTGAGAGTTTCAGGTTTTCGTGAAAAGCCAGTAGATTTGACCAAATTAGCAGCCTAAAGCCCAGAAGAATTTATAAAGGATTGATTTCACAATGGGTAAAACTTGTATTTTGACTTGTTTCAAGCCGAAACCCTGATGTTGAATAAACTTTTACTACCACTTCTGTGATTGCAGTCAATTGGATGCTGGATGGAAGGTGATGGAGCACTTCCCAAGCTTTATATTTCTCTACTTTGCCTAGCTGCATTGTGCTATTTAGCTGTTTGCCTGAAAACAAGACATGGATGAGGCTAAATCTTTTTTCTTAAATTCAGGGGAAAAAGCTCCAGCTCGAAATTTTCCATCCTTATCCTTGATTTAGTCTTTTTATTGAAGATGCTTTACAGATGAATGATGATGATATAGATAAAGAGGTTGATGCAACTCTGGACATTTGTGCATGACAATGACTCTTGCAGGTTGTTAGGAGAAACCAATGTGTTGGATTATCAGAAAAGAAGGTGATTTGGAATTTCACCCATAGATGACATGATAAGGGAAAAGGGCTGTATCTTCTAACATTCTGGGGAGAATTCTCTGACCTATCCATGCCAGTCATTTTCAACTTTGTTATTCAGCTAATGTTTTATGGAGCGTTTTAATAATTATAATGTGATCTCTTTCATAGAGTCCGTTGCTGAAAAGACTTTTACCTGCTCTATTTCCTCTGATATTACCCTCCATTATCAGTCAGAAACTTTGCGGAAGCCGCAAGTCAGGCCCCATCCAGAAATTAGATGGCAAAATTTATCATTGCTTCCCATCTGCCAGCTCAGCCTTCAGCCATGAGACATAGGAGTAGAAGTAGGTCATTAGGCACATTGAGTCTTTCACCATTCAGTGAGATCATTGCTGATCTAATGTGATAATCTTCATTCCACTCTCCTGCATTATCCCCATAATGCTTGATTCCTTTACTGTTTAAAAATCTATTACAGCCTTGAACATACTCAATGACTCAGCCTCTACAGGTCTCTGTGGTCAAGAGCTCCATAGATTCACTTTCCTCTGTGAGAAAAATTTCTTTTCATCTCTGTCTTAAATAAAGTGACTCCTTACTGTGTGATTATGCTCTCTGGTCCTAGACTCTCCCACAAGAGGAAACATCCTCTCAGTATCTACTCTGTCAAGTCCTCTGATAATTGCCTCAATAAGGTCACCTCTTGGTCTTCTAAACTTTAATGAGTACACTCCTAACCTACGCAATTTTTCCTCAAAAAAAATCCCTCCATGCCCGAAATCAACCTCCAATGCCAGTATATCTTTCCTTGGGTAATAGGACCAAAATTATTCAGAGCTGACAAAGGAAAAGTGGAGATGAGGACCAGAATATCAAACCTGAGACTAAGGTCATGATTTACTGAGTAGCAGCAATCCCTGCAGTCTTTATGCTGTGGAGACTTCTCAACTCCCCTGCATCTCTTCCCTAAGACCTTAAAGTTGTGTCTTCTAATGAGAGCAACACCTCTTTTCCTACCTTATCTAAATATATCACAATTTTATACATCTATCAAATCATGTTTTCAATCTCCTTTGCTACAAGGAGAATAACTCCAGCTTGTCCAACCTAATGACTTCCTTGTCATGCTCCATGACAAGTTTCATTTGTGCCTTTTTCATAGAACATATCTCATTATAAAATTGCTTTCTTCAGTTACTTTACATGGAATTATAAACTCTGTTGATGATTTCAATGTATGTCATCACCAAACATAAAACAAGAAATACTTTTATATTTCTCATGTCAATCCTGCTATCCAAAGCTTTTTAAAATCAATCCACCCCACCTATTGTTGACATTCAAGCACTATCTAGTCCTGCACAGTTGAAGGATTGTGACTAAAACATTTTCATCACAAGACTAAAATTCTTGTCTAGCATAATTTGTATGGAATTACAGGGAGAAATTTTACCAAAAAATGACAAAGTGTCAGGCTCTGAGTGAAAACTGGGTATGCTTCTCTCCAGAGTTAACCCCTCTGCCCCCAACTCCATGGATGTCGCCAGGACTCCCTAACATCTCCTGTGAGATGGTGCATCCCACGCCCCATCCCCAATAACAGTTGTCACCAGCATCCCTGCCAGACTATCATCGTCGGCATCGGACTGCTTAACCTGCCTGTTCCCAAACAGTCATCACTGCCATTGTTCCCTCCGCACCTTCAAACATTCATTGTCAGCATCGTCCCCCACATCCCCATCAGTTTCACGTCCGCTGCCTCACCACCAGCACAAATCAATGAGTGAATGACGTGATATCAAGAGTCCACAAGGTTTGAAAATATGGCCAGGGATCAGTATATGAGCTGGGTGACTGATAATTATATTTAAATTTAACATAATACATTAAAATAACGTTCTCGCCCAAAGTGTGTGTCACCAGTAAGGAGCAGAGAACATTGCGAAACGCAGTCTCCCTGGAGAGAATCACATTTCCCGATTCTTTCTGGGTTTTCAGTCCACACCACTGTCCTCTCTCTGACAAACACAGGCTTAAAATTGACCTCATTATCTTCCTTAGAATTCTCTTTACTATTCCAAGATCCTACCTCTTCATTTAGTCAGTTCACCACATAATGATACTGCCAATCACAGTCGAAGGGCACATTTACTATCCCTCCGACATTTCTGGGCTTCATTCACCCATTTGTTTTGTTTTAGTTTTGCCTTCTACTGTTAGAACCAGATCTGCTGAAGGTATTTGCATCCTTGTTCTGTTTGCCTTTAATTCTTCCATTGTGTGGATGTAAGTATTGGACCAATTTGAAACTTGGCAATCATTAACTCCTCTATTTTTCATGTTACCATGGAATGTTCCATAAAAGCTAAATGAAATAACTGATTCACGAGGAATTTTATTAAAGTTGCAGACATTTGAATTCAACAGATCTGTTCCTCAGACGGCTGTGAACAGCGTTCATTTTATAGGATTTATTGGATTTCTATGAGAATGTGACTAGTGTGGTAGACAGAGGGGAACTGATGGATGTGGTATTTTTAGATTTCCAGAAGGTGTTTGATAAGGTACCCCACAAAAGGTCGCTGCAAAAGATTAGGGTGCACAGAGTTGGGAGTAAGGTGTTAGTGTGGATAGAAGATTGGTTGTCTAATGGGAAGCAGAGAATTGGAATCAAGGGGTGCTTTTCTGGTTGGCAGTTGGTGACTAGTGGAGTGCCACAAGGATTGGTGCTGGGGCCTCAACTGTTTATCATATACGTAGATGATCTGGAGGAGGGGGCTGAGTGTAGGGTAACGAAATTTGCTGATGATTTTTTGGTAGGAATAATCGTCGGAAGGATTACTATTTAAATGGCGAAAAGCTGCAGCATGCGACAGTGAGAGGGACCTTGGGGTCCTTGTGCACAAATTGCAAAAACACAGTCTGCAGGTGCGGCAGGTGATTAAGAAGGCAAATGCAATGTTGGCTTTTATAGCTAGGGGGATAGAATATAAAAGTAGGGAGGTACTTTCGCAGTTGTATAGGGTACTGGTGAGGCCGCAGCTGGAGTACTGTGTGCAGTTTTGGTCGCCGCATTTGAGGAAGGATATATTGGCCTTGGAGGGGGTGCAGAGAAGGTTTATTAGGCTGATACCAGATATGAGGGCATTGGATTATGAGGAGAGACTGAATAGGCTAGGTTTGTATTCTTTGAAGTTTAGAAGGCTGAGAGGGGATCTTATAGAGACGTATAAGATAATGAAAGGGATGGATGATGTAGAGGTTGAGAGACTTTTCCTGCTTAACAAAGATAGCAGAACTAGAGGGGGAGGGGGGGGTGGATTCAGATCAGAGTTGCGGAGGAGTTTCTTCACGCAAAGGATGGTGAATCTTTGGAATTCTCTGCCTGATGAAGTGGTGGAAGCTTCCTCGCTGAATATGTTCAAGTCAACAGTGGATAGGTTTTTGATTGACAAGGGAATTAAGGGTTACAGGAAGAAAGCAGGAAAGTGGCACTGAACCACTACAGATCAGCCACGATCTTGTTGAATGGCGGGGCGGGCTGGATGGCCTACTCCTGCTTCTATATCTTAAGTTCTTATGTTAGTTTTATCCTCTGAGAATAAAGCACCAAGTGGAACTATTTGCCTATTCAAATGATACATCTTAGCACAATCCAGTAATTTAAACCCTAGTATCTATCCAATTGAGTTTCATCAATTTATTTTACAATATTTTAAAGTCCGTGATATAAATTTCTTTAGAATGAAATCTGTCAGATTCTGACCATGCCTCATAGGCATGTAGCAGATGATTTTTCTTGTAGATTTTATCCAAGAACTATTGTGGAAAATCCAAACACTCACCACTTTTCAAATGACAGGCACGTGTCTCACAAAATACTTATAAATTTTACTTTTTTGTAGGAATGACCACGCCAACCCTGTTTTCCCTTTGGCAGTGACATAACCAGCGTCCCACGTATCTAGATTTTTTCTTCCAGCTCCAACGTTGTGGTTGAAAAGGCAGTCCTAAGCTGACAAATTTACAATTGCTTCATACCATTTTCCACAGTGCCCTTTAGGATTTTAATTTTCTCATTATTTTCCCCTTAATTTTCAACCTTCACCTAAACAACCTTTCTCTGCAAACATGTTCTATCCGGAAAACCAAGCAATGAGGGTTACAATTGGAATCAACTTTAACGCAACGTAATTTGCAAAGATACGCATTACAAACATGCACCTCATAGTGTAGCCATCAGAATTTTGGCCTGTTCCTATTTATGGGAGCATAAGTGAATTCCCAGTTAACGTGCGCCATCTGTGTAAAATTAAACAGTTAATATTCAGTTAATACTAACTTAATTGACTGCTCATGGCACCATATTCTTGGACTGCATTCTGTTGTGCCAATCAGCAATGTCATAATTTGTTTGAATGGATACAAAATAAGATTACTTGAAAGTTCTACCAAGCCATTAGCTTCTTGATATGATCTGGTTAGGGACCAGTAGCTTTTTGTTTAAAGCAGTTCGAATTTGAGGTTCAAGGCATTTGCTCAGAGAATAAAGCCACATGATTCCATTGCCTTTTACATCAACTTTATTATAAAAGATCAGATTAAAAATTTGTAACATTTATCCTGTACTCTTACATTCATTTATATGGGGTGCGTGTGAATTGACAGGCAAACTGTGATTGAACACAACATACATGATAGATGTGACCAAAGAGTCTGGGGGGGAGAGCACAAGAATATAGTTTTGAGTTAGAGGATTAGCCAGCTCAGGTTCTTTCTCCTTCCTTACCCCAAACCTAATCAGAGATATTTCTTCGTACCAGCTGTTGTAGATTTACACAGCAAATGTATATAATCTGTGGTACTAATAGCAGAGAGCTCATGTTCTTCTTGACACTGATGGGTGAGAGTCATGTGCTTTTCTGTGTGTGAACTTAAAAAGACATGGTGCTTGAAAATATATTAATAAGGCTGGATTATGTCGTAGATGAAGGTTACAAGTTATACAAACTTATGACTGGTCAGTGTTACAAACTGTATAATTACTCCATATTTTACATAGGACTGTTTCAAGTGCCTGGGGGGGAGGTTTTCTAATTGAAGCACATGTATCATATAATCATATAAAACCTACAGTACAGTAGGAGGCCATTCGGCCCATCAAGTCTGAACCAACAGTAATCCCATCCCAGGCCCTATCCCCACAACTCCACACATTTATCTTGCTAATCCCTGTAATCTACACATCCCAGGGTACTAAGGGGCAATTTAGCATGGCATTTGCATCTAACCTGCACATATTTGGACTGTGGGAGGAAACTGGAGCACCTGGAGGAAATCCATGCAAACACGGGGAGAACGTCCAAATTCCACACAGACAGTGCCCCAAACCGGGAATCGAATCCAGGCCCCTGGAGCTGTGAGGCAGCAGTACTAACCACTGTGCCACCGTGCCGCCCTATGCACCGTGCCGCATATATGTATACTTAATTATTCAAATTATTTAATGAGGGCTGTAATGGTTAAAATAAGCAAATTATCTTGGATGCTGGAATCTGAAACAAGAACAGATGATACTGGATAAACTCAGCAGGTCGGACAGCATCTGATAGGAGAGAAAGCAGAGTTCACATATTGAATGCTTTGAGCAAGATCACAATCTAAAGCTGCCGAACTCAATGTTGATTTCCAAGGACTGCAACATTCCCAACTAGAAGATGAGATGCTGCTTTTCCAGCTTATTCACTGGAGCACTGCAGCAGGCCAAGGACAGGCATTTGACCATGAGAGCAAGATGCTGTGTTAAAATGGCAAGCAACAGGAGGTTGGGTTGTGTTGATGAACTGAGCAAAATTGGTCTGCAAAGCGGTCACCCAGTCAGTGTTTTATCTCCCTAACGTAGAGCAGCAAATACAATAGACCAAAATGAGGAAAATGAGAGTCAGACACTGCTTAATCTGAAAGGAGTGTTGCGTCGTAAGGAGGTAAAAAAAGTTGTCGTATCTTCTACTAAAGAGTCAAAAGGAGTCAAAACATTATCTTTGCTTTCTCTCCTAATAGATGCTGCCAGATCTGCTAAATTTTTTCAGCATCCTTGATTCTTGCTATGATGATTAATAATTCTTTGAAACCCTGGAGGTTATTGTAATAGCTTTTCTGCTGATCTTGTATCTATTTTAACTACAGATAAAATGATTGCTTTTAAGAAAATGTTTGAATGGGCAGCACTGTGGCACAGTGGTTAGTACTGCTGCCTCACAGCACCAGGGACCCAGGTTCGATTCCCAGCTTGGATCACTCTGTGTAGAGTTTGCACATTCTCACTGTATCTCTGTGGATTTCATCCAGGTGCTCAGGGTTCCTCCCATAGTCTAAGGATGTGCAGGTTAGGTGCATCGGGCATGCTAAATTCTCTCTCAGTGCACCTGAGCAGGCGCCGAAGTGTGGCAACTAGGGGATTTTCACAGTAACTTCATTACAGTGTGAATATAAGCCCACTTGTAACTAATAAATAAACTTTAAGAGTGGGGTGAACAAATTAGGAACATGATGCAGGCTTGGAAACTAATTTCAGAGAGTGGATATAGGATGTATGTTTTTTGAAGTAGCTTCCTTGGATCCAAATGTCTGCAAAGTTGTCAGATTTCTGTTCACCTCATGAGATCCCTCTGCTCAGTTTTTGCAGTTGTATTCCAAGCAACATTAAAAAATCTAGTGCCAAACTCTATTTAGTAGCTGTATTAACTGATGATTCGATGTGTTAAGGAACTGGTTTATAAAAGATCGAATCAGCAATAAAGTGGGTGGTTCATGCTTGTGAGATAGAAAATTCCGGTGGAACAAGTTTATAATTGTGGAGGATGTAATAGTCTGATCTTAGTCTGACCTTCATTTCACTTTTTCCTGAGGCTAGACGGTGTGTCAGTAACCACAGGTCGGTGCTCAAGGATTGTAGATGTAGCAGAGTTATTTCATTTTTTCCCCCAAACTTCCTATCATCTGCCAAATTTTGGGATTCATTGAAGTATGATTCAACCAGTGTAAGCTCAGTTTTCTACATAATTTATTGAAAATTGAGCCTCAAACCTCAGCATCCTAACAGGCATTTCTCTCTGATGACAAATATTCATTGGTTCTCAGAGCTTAGCCATTCCCATTCATAGCTGGCCTGGACTGATGAAGACATTATTTGTTAATATCCCTATTTTGACCAAGGACACTAGAAACTGAAGAGTTTCTTTATTGTTGATGGAATTCGCAGAAAACTCTTGACTTAACATGGGCCTTTCTTACTTTAGCTTCTACATCTTGGAAGTTGCAGACCATGTCAGGCACTTTTTGCTCTTTGGGAGCTGCGTCAAGAAAATATGTAAAAAGCTACAAGTCACGAGAAATAGTGAAGGTGTAGGCATTAATCATAAAATGAATGTTTATTAGAATAAGGATTGTTAATGCTGAGAATGAATGCTGTTAATTTTTGGCATTTATGGGCCAGATTTTCACTGTTGAGGTGAGAATTGGAAGTCAGGAATCTTGCTGAGATTGCAATCCTGTCTTCATACCTGCAGTGCAGGCTGACAGGGCTTGGAGGGTGGAAGCGGAGGTGGGTGAATGTCAAAGCAGCAAGGTTAAAAAGACCACCTCCAGTCCAGACATGTGGATCTAGATCCTCAGATCAGTACAATACTCCCTCACTCTCAAATCCTTCACCCCATTACCTCTTCACCCAAAAATCCATCTCTCCCTCACCCCCTACTCCCCCATCCCGTCTCCCAATATTCACTATATAAGCAACCCTCACAAGCCCTCTATAGGAACATTTGAAAGCTTTTGAAAGTTTATGACTCTGTAAAAAGCAAACATGGTTTGAATAGACATTTCAAAACATTATTTTGCCAAGAAGTTCATAAATCTGCCAAGGCCATCAGACTCTCATTCCCCAAGCTGGTGGAGTAAATAAACACTGCATTACATAATCCATGATTATTTTTGAAATCAGGTGAAATGTAATACATCTTTCAAAGGTTTAAAACAGCCAAACAGATGGCCGAGCTGTTCAAAAAATGAATGAAAGTCTCATGAAGTGTTTAAACAATTAGCTCTGAATGTCACATTGGGCTAGCCTTCAATATTACGCAATTCAGATTAACATTTCATCCAGTGGATTATCTATTCAAATGCATCAAATGCTTTTACAATGTTGTTCAATCACTTCCCATTTTGCTAATTGTCAGGAATGACAACCTGGCAACCATATTATTTAATAGTCACTTATCTTCTCTAAACACATAACTATCATTACTCATGTTAATAAATGCAGTTTTTAATTGTCAAAATGACAGCATCATTTTTACTGACATTTTATACCTTTCCCACCTTCTATGCATAGTACATAACTCTGCTCTGCATTTAGAAACTCTTCCAAAATGTGGCTCAATGAAAATTATAGATGTTTTGAAATATCCGCTTCTCGAATGGGATCAGTAACTTCTACATCTCAGTGTATGTGGTTTTGATCGGCTCTTTTTCTTGCGCTGGCAAAGATGGCTAGCATTGGAAATTGTTTGGTGGGGAGTGGGGCTAGGTGGGGAGGAATGTTTCCAATTGGCCACCCACCATTTTATTTTTTGTTTATCTCCATTGGTTCCCACTTTCAGAATGGAAAATCTGACTGCCAGTGTTAGCATCATGCGCTTCCAGAAAAGGTAATTCTGTGCTGCGTAAAATGTTCTCTCTATTCTGCCTCAGTAGTGTGCCTCAGCCCAGACTCAGAAAGGCTACAATTATTGCATCAGTATGATATTTTCCCATTTGCCACCCCAGGCATCATGTCTTCTTTGGAAATGAGATTGCTAATTTTGTGCCAGTTGAAGACAGTGATGTGGACCAATGCCCATATAATGAGTTTCCTGTAACTCATTTGGTGTGCAATACTTACTGACTGAGCAAGATTTCCATCCTCTCAGTCTGAGCTAGATTAGAATCTACTATGTTTTTACTCAATTTCTTAACATGTTGACCAGATGCAAAAGTTCACATAAGCATCACTGCTTGCTTGAAAGGATTACATTTAGTTTTTCAGTGAACTTTGATTTGAGTTAGGAATTCTGGAAATAAAACTGAACTGGTTGTGACTTTGGAAAGAAGCTTCTTCGAAATTCTTCGAAAGAAGAAAAAACAGCGGATGAATAATTTCAATGTGGTCGTCTTCTTTGTATCTGTCATAGTGATTCCATTTTGCAATTATGCCAACACCAATAAGTTATACAGTGCTCTTCTGTAGTTTGATTCAGTTTATAGATATTGGTACTTCCACATCAGTATTCCTAGTAAAATGTGTAATCAATTTCAATCAGTCAAAATAGTATTTTATTCATTACGTGGCATACATGGAGGAAGTATAGTTGAGTAATAACTTAGTCATTGCATGATTAAAGTCTTCAAACCTAGGTGGTAGTTACAATTGACAGGAAATGATTTATCCACCAAAAGAGACCAAAGAATGAATAATTTCTGCCTTATGGCAAAGTTGCTCTAATTTTAAAGTTTTTTGTAAATGTGAACAAAATGAATAAGTATAACTCAAATAAGTTGACAGTAAACATTGCAAATTTTACTGCCAAAGCATACTGTGAATGCTGGAAATCAAATAAAAACAAAAGATGCTGGAGAAACCAAAAAAGAAACAGTGTTAATGTTTAAGGTTGATTAATTTGCATTCAGACTGAATTATTAACCCTGTTTGTCTCTTTACAGATGGTGCATGACCTGCTGAGTATCTCCAGCCTTTTCTGTTTTTATTTGTGAATTCTACCAGTAGGTTTGAATTCATCAGAAATTGTTCCTGATGCAATTATACAGTCAAGTCTATTTGTTCAACAAACATTTTAAGACACAAGAAGACTTTTAAACGCAGTCATTAAATCGTGTATTTATTATTTATTAATGTTTTTCTTTGTTCTCCCAACCTGTCCTGAATACAGTGATTCATGTTGGGATACAAGTGATTTCATAGGCTGAGATTTCATTTGAATTTAGTATATTTGTTGGCCTACCTCCATAAATTGCAGTTTTAGGAGTTGAAAATATGGCTGCTAGCCATTCCTCAACATGTCTGTTCTAGCGATCCCAACTCCCTCTGGTTATCTTTCTGGCCTCAAACCTTGTTTAAAAGTGTGTGTTTTACTTTTTAAACATTTCCTTAAATCATCCAGCATGCATAAACATTTTGCATGAACGCCAAGGAATGCACTGTACATGAAACTCCTGTGCATCACGTGAGCTGGTTCAGAATAGGAGGGAACCGACTGCATCAGTACAAGAGTGATCTGATAAGTGGGTAATGATCTTTTCTAAATTAGTTTGTGCGTCAGACCTGAAACTGAAGTGGAGTTCTGAATTCAATCCAGTGTCCTTTTCCAACATTAAATGCAAAAAGGTGAACTCACTGAATTATAGAACCATACAGCGCAATAAAAGCCCATTTAAAGTTTATTTATTAGTGTCACAAGTAGGCTTACATTATTAACACTGCAATGAAATCACTGTGAAAAGTTCCTAGCCGCCACATTCAGGCACCTGTTCGGGTACACTGAAGGAGAATTTAGCATGGCCAATGCACTTAACCGACACATCTTTAGACTGTGGAAGGAAACTGGAACACCAGGAGTAAACCCATAGAGTCATGGGAAGAACGTGCAAACTCCACTCAGACAGTAACCCAAGCCAGGAATCAAACATGGGTCCCTGGCACTGTGAGGCTGCAGTGCTAATCACTGTGCCGCCATGCTGTCCCTGTTCCATCCTGGCTCAGCCCATCGAAACTGCACTGACACATTAAAAACAACTGAATTCCTATCTAATTCCATCTTTCAGCACACTGTACTTTAACTGTGGTCTCACCAAAGTTCTATATAACTCTAACATGACTTCCCTGCGTGCCTCCCATAAGTATCCCAAATGCCTTTGCCACCCCCCTAATAACATGTCCTTTCCCCTTCAGAGATCTAGGGACAAACACATCAAGGTCACTTTGTTCCATTTCCTAGTACCCTGGAATCTGAGTTTGACTTGTGAACGATACATAAATGTGCTCATTTGGTGGAGGAATGCACTGGCTGAAGTTTGGACTAGTCTTTTTTAGAATGATTCAAATGTAGTTAGTTGATCAGTCTACTCTGTTAGGTAGACAGCACACCTATTTCCCATTTAACCACTCAAGCAGCTGTTGTAGATTAGATTACAACTGCAGAGAGATTTTAATTAGGTGAGCATGGATTTGTTGTACAGATTTGTCATAAACTTTGACACATTATTGGGTTACAAAATGTGAACGCCGCAGAATCTCACCCGTGTATGAGTTTTTACTCATCTAATGATAAGTCATCAAAATGATGTTCTGAGGCTTCAGCAGGAAATAAATTCCATATATGGTTGTAGGTTGGGCTGACACCTCAGCACCTGATTTTGTCATTAGTTGATGAAGTTGCATCGCGGAAGAATTGGGTGGGAATGTTAAATAGGAATTTGATGTGTGGAAAGAAGTTGAATGCGTGTTGGCAGCATTGGGTTGGCTAGTTTCCAGTTGCTTGCCCTTTGACAAAGGTCAGCCGGATTGTTCTTTGATCTTCATTAAAACCAAGGAAGTGCAGTCGCAGAATTTTAATCTGCCCTAATGAGCACTCTTCATTGCTTGAAATTATTAAAAGTCACAAAAATGAATATACTCTTTTGCTTTCTAATTTGAAAAAGTCATTTTTCTTTCTGACTGACTAATATAATTGGAGCAAAGTATAGTTTGATTCATTCAAATGAAATTACAATTATGATTTATGCTTCTGCTTGATAAGCAGATCTTTCTAGTTTAATTTTGTGCAGTTTACAAAATCTTGCTGAAATACTTCTGAAATATGTCAGGAAATAAATATTTTAAACAATATATTGTTTGGTAAATCCATGTTTTGTATATTGTTAAAATTTTATATTTTCTTACAACAACCAAAAAGTAATTGTGCCTAATCCTACACACAAAAAATGCAGCATTTTTATAAAATTTACATTTGTGTATAGAGGAGTGTTGAGTCTGCAAAGAGCCTGTGTGGGTGTGAATATGAGAAAGAAAAAAATTATAAGCAATTTGCATCCAATTTCTTTTCCATAGATGGATCTTGTAAATTGCCCATTCATGCAGGCAGCTTGCTTATTACAGTAAACAGAAAATCCTGGAGTGGAAAGCATTTCTTGCAAGTTGTTGGGATTTTAAATTATGTTGGAACATGATGATATTGTAGTTGAGCCTGAATGAATTGATTTAAATTGTTGCTACTGACTAGAAAAGCTAATTTCACTCTACTTTCTACCATTTAAAAATTTCTGTTTTAACAGAGCTGTTTCAATATTCCAATGATGGGAAACAGAAATGGGAAAATTGTGATGAAAAATAAAAGTAGTATGAGTAATTGTAGGGAAACAAGAGACATATATGAAGAGCTGATTAGCTGAGCAATATAAGTTTGTCCTTATTACAAAAGTACTCCTTTAAATCACTTCATAGAATAGAATAGAGTCATAGAATCCCTGCAGTGCAGAAGGAGGCCATTCAACTTATCAAGTTTGCACCAGCTGCAATTCCTTCCAAGCCCTATTCCCATAACCTCACATATTTATCCTGCAAATCCTCCTGACACTAGAGTAGGTTTAGCATGGCCAACCCACCTAACATCTTTGGAAACCAGAACACCTGGAGAAAACCCACACAGACACGGGCGCTCTGGTTTCCCGGAGGAAACCTACACTGATGGGGGTGCTCCAGTTTCATGTGTCACAATTTCATAGAATCTGCAGTGTAGAAGGAGGCCATTTGCTCCATCAAGTCTGGGGTCAGAGAGTACCAGCAACTTTCCGACAAAGCATCTTACACACCGGCCCACTCTTTCCCAATAATCCTCTAGATTTACTTGTAATTCCTCCTAATCTACACATTTTAGGTCACTAAGGGGAAATGTAGCATGGCCAACCCACCTAACTGGAACACCCAGAGGAAACCCATGCAGACACAGGGAGAACATGTTAACTCCATGTAGACAGTGAACCAAGGCTGGAATCAAACCCAGATCCCTGGCGCTGTGAGGTAGCAGTTCTAATCACTGTGTCACCATGTTGCTGTCTGTAATATTGCTTCATAGCTTCTGTTGTATGAGCTCTGGTTGTACATAATAGTTCTGGAAAGATTGTTGCAAAATATCTTGTTGCAAAATATCATGTTTCGCTTAGCTTTGAAGTTCTTTAAAATTGTGCTTTCTGGTCAACAGCAAAGCACTCATGGGTACATTTATATCCATTTTACATCAAACATTTTTCTGAAACTGTCACAACAATATTTCTAAGTCTTATATGCTATATAATCCTGAAATAAGTCTGCCCCCTACTGACACACAAGATATGGACATGTAAGTCATCTAACTGATCTGGATAACAACTAAAGTTCTTTAAAATGAAAGGCTTCCAGTATTGAACACTGTTTCATAAGAAAATGGAGAAGGAACACTAATTTAAAAAAAATCTGAAACACAAGGCATTGTAAAATGGATAAAATTAAATTGTGAGTGCATAACCATGAAATATAAATGGGAGTGCAGATCACTCAACCGCACAAGCTTATTTAACATGATCGCAGTTGATCATCTGCCTCAATTCTATTTTCTCACCTGCTTCCCAGATTCCTTAATTTCCTGAGAGACCAAATGTCTTGTCATCTTAGCTTTGAGATATACTTAGTGAAGGAATATCCACTATCCTATGCAACAAAGAATGCCAAAGATTCACAATCGTTTGAGTGAAGAAATTTCTCCTCATCTTAGACTGAAATGAATCAAGGGAAGCAACTGTTCTGTGTCGATCCAGAATATTTAATAGGTCCCCTAACAGTCGATACACAGCAGAACAAAGTATACTGGAAGAAATAAATGGGGTGAGTAAAAAAGGTAACAAAATAATCCTGAGTGACTTCAATTTAAAATTAGATTGGATGACTCAGCTTTGAAAAAGTAGCCTGCAAGATGAATTTATAAAGTGTATTTGGGACAATTTTTTCAAGAGCGTGTTCTTGAACCAACCGGGGACGAGGCTATTCCAGACCTGGTAAGAGACAGGATTAATCAATAATTATATTAAAGGAACCTTTAGGGGATTGCGATTATAATGTAATAGAATTTCATGTTCAATTTAAAGGGGAGAATTGTGAATCTAATGTGAATATTTTAAACTTGAATAATGTTAATTATAAGGATATAAAAGCAGAACTAGTTAAAGTGAATTGGGAAATAGTGGCAGATCTTTAAGGAGATATTTAACGACTCTTAGCAAGATTTATCCCAGATAGAAAGCAAGATTCTTTATGAAGGATGCACTATACATGGATAAAGAAATTAAGGGTGGTATGAAATAGAAAGAAACAGTACAAAACAGCAAAGATTAGTGGTAGGTCAGAAGATTGGTCAGAATTTATAAGCCAAAACAAAGGACTAAAAAAAAACATGGAGAAAATAGAGTATGAGCTAAGTTTCTACAAGTATTTAAATAGGAATAGAGTAACTAAGCCAACATTGGTTCTCCAAAGAGTGTGAGTCTGAGGAATTAATAAACACAAATTGAAGTGTTGAACAAGTATTTTGTGTTTTTCTTCGCTATGGAAGATTTATAAAACTTCCCTAAGAAATTTGAATATCCGAACAAGAGGGAGAAATGTAAAACTAGAGAAAGGTGCTAGGAAAACTATTATATCTAAAGGCCAACAAGTCCCCAGGATCAGATTGTCTTCATCCTAGAGTTTTAATAGAAGTCACTGAGAGAAAGTAGTTGCATAGGTTACAATGTTCAAAAATTGCTTAGACTCTGGAAGAGTCTCAGTGGGTTTAAAAGTAGCAAATGTAACACCTATATTCAAGGAACTAGAGAGACAGAAAGCAAGAAGCTACAGGCCAGTTAGCCTAACATCTGTCACAGGAAATTTACTAAAATACTTTATTAAGGAAGTTATGGTAGAATACTTAGAAAATCATTATGTGATCAGGCAGAGTCAGCATGGTTTTGTGAAAGAAAAATTAATTTGTTAAAGTTTTAAGAGGAAATTACAGGCAAGGCGGATAAAGGAGAACCTGTAGCAAGTGTCCAGAGGTGTACCTGTGCTAGTATTTAAATTACTAGTCATTTAAGTACATGACATAAATGACCGTGTGGTGGGTTAAGAATAGTAAGTTTGCAGATGATACAAGGATTGGCCAGTTGGTTAACAGTGAGGCTGTGTGTCATGGGCTACAAGAAGATATAGATTGGATGGTCGAATGGGCAGATAAATGGTAGATGGAATTTAACCTTAAAAAGTGTGAGGTGATACATTTTGGAAGGAGTAATTTGACAAGGAAATATTAAATGAATAGCATGACACTAGAAAGTTCCAGGAACAAAGGGACCTTGACATGTTTGTCCATAGAGATCTAAAGACACAAGGACATGTTAATTGAATGATGAGAAAAGCTTATGGGGCATTTGCCTTTATCAGTTGAAGCATAGATTACAAAAGAGGGAAGTCATGTTGGAGTTGTATAGAACTTTGGCCACAGCTAAAATACTGTGGGCAGTTCTGGTCACCACATAATAGGAGCAATTGCACTGAAGGGACTGCAGAAGAGATTCATTAGGATGCTACCTGGGATGGAAGTTATGAAGAGAGGTTGTGTAGTCATAGTTGAGTTTCAATGGAGCAGAGAAGACTGAGGGGCTATCTGATCAAGCACATGAGACACATGGACAGCATAGATAGGGAGTGGCTTTCCCCTTACTTGAATGGTCAGTCATGAGGGGACATAGGTTCAATGTGAACAGCAGGAAGTTTAGGGGAAATGTGAGGAAAATCTATTCTAGCCGGATGGTGGTGATGCGCTGGAATACACTGCCTGGGAGGGTGGTGGAAGTAGATTGCCTCATATCCTTTAAAAAGTACATGAATGAACATTTGACACGCTATAATATTCAAGCCTATGGGCCAAGTGCCGGTAAATGGGATTAGGTGGGAGATCAGGTGTCTCTTGTGTATTGATGCAGATGTGATGGGCCAAAGGGCCTCGTCTGCACTTTGACTCTATGTCAACATAGTGTATTTGCATTTCCAAAAAAGCATTTGAAAGATGCCACATCAAATGTCACTCAGAGGCAAGAGAGCATAGTGTGGGATAACATATTAGCCTGAATAAAGGCTAACAGGAAGAAGAGAGCAGAGATAAATGGGCCTTTTTCAAGTTGGCAAGCTGTAACCAATGGAGTGCCATAGAGATTAATGCTGGAGCCTCAACTATTTAGAATCTACATAATAGCTTGGATGAAAGGTAGCTAAATTTGTTGACAACACTGAGATAGATAGGAAAGTAAGTAATCCAGAGTCTGCAAAGGGATACAGACAGGTTAAGTGAATGGGCAAAAAATTGACAGATGGAGTACAATATGGGAAAATGGTGAACTTGTCCACTTTGGCAGAAAAAATAGAAAAGCAGTACATTATTTAAATGGTGAGAGATTGCAGAATGCGGTGGTACAGAAGGGTTCTATTGTTCTGCTACATGAATCACAAAGAATTACTATGCAAGTACAGCAAGCGATCAAGCGAATGGAATGTTGGCATTTATTGCAAGAGGAATGGAATATACAAGTAGGGAAGTTTTACTGCAGCTGTACAGGACCTTGGTGAGATCACATCTGGAAGACTATGCACAGTTTTGATCTCCTTACTTGAAAAAGATATGATTGTATTTGAAGAATGCAAGCATATGAAATAAGAGCTGAAGTGGGCCATTCAGCCCTTCAAACCTGATCCACCATTCAATAATAACATGGTTGATCTGTATGTATTGAGTTCCACATTCCCCACCTACACGTGATAACCATTTATTATTTGCCTAACAAGATCCTATATATTTCCACCTTTAAAATATTCAGTGACCCTGCTTCCACCACCTTCTGAGGCACAGATCGGAATTTTCTGACTGTTCACATTGGCAGGTTTTTCCCATCCTGCTTCAGTGAACAGAGATTTAGCTTGTTGCCAAATTCTGCACTGGGAGTGCAGTGTGAATGGGTGCTAAGATTGCACCCCTTGAGTTCCAAAGTCACACAATCTTCTGAGAGAAAATAATTCTCCTAATCTTTGTCATATAAGACTGACCCTTGATTTTGAAACGGCACCCTCTACTTCTGGACTGTCTCACAGGAGGAATCCTTTCAACATCTACCTTTCAGTACTGTTTAGGATCTTATTACTTCGTTAAAGTCACCTCTCATTCTTCTAAACTCTAGCATAAATAAGCCCACGTTTTCCAATTTATCCTTAAAAGACAACACACTCATTCCAGGTGTTAACCTCCCTCAGAATCTTGTATGTTTTTAAAAGATCACCTTCGATCTTCCACATTCCAAAGACTAATATGAACCTGTGAATTAGGAGCAGGTTTAGGTCACTTGGCTCTTCGAGTGCAATTCCACTGCAATTTAATAAGATTGTGGTTGATCTGTTTCTAACCTCAACTCCACATTCCTGCCTATGCCCTGATAATCATTCACTCCCATGTTTATCAAGAATATATCTCTCCCTTTCTACAAAACCTGGTGTTCCTGGATTCCTCTGGGGACATCATATCAATGCCCAGCTTAGTGACTACACCTGATAGGCATTGTCTGTAGCAGACCAGAACTCCTGATTTCAAGCAGTTAGATCATCTCAACCTCTGAGTCACCGGATTACAGATGAACAACACTGCATCTATCTCTGCCTTAAAAATATTAAAAGATTCTCCCTCCACAGCCTTTTGAGGAAGACAGTTGCAAAGATTCATGACCCTCTGAGGGAAAAAAATTCTCCTCATCTCTGTCTAAATAAGTAACCCCTGGTTCTAGATTCTCCCACAAGAAAAAACACCCTCATAAGTCCACCTTGTCAAGACCCCTTGGGATCTTGCATGTTTTAATCAAGTTGCCTTTTACTCTTCTAAAACCCAACAGATGCAAGCCTAGTCTATACAGCCTTTCTTCTTAAGATAATGCATCCATTCCGGCTATTAGCCAAATATACCTCAGAGCAGCTTCCAACACATTTACATCCTTATGTAAGAAGACTAATGTTGTATATAATACTCTAGATGTGATCTAATCTTTGTCCTGTATAACGGAAACATAAAGTGCCTTCTCTTGCATTCAGTTTCCCTTGCATTAAATGACAACATCCTATTTAATTTCTTCATTACTTACTGTACCTGCATAAAAACCTTTTGAGATTCATGAACTAGGGCACCAGATCCCTATGCATCTAGGAATTCTGCAATCTCTTACCATTTAGATAAATGTTTCTCTTTTATTATTCCTGCCAAAATGGACTATTTCACATTTTCCTACACAGCACTCCATTTGCCAGGTCTTTGTCCACTCATCTAACCTATCTATATTCTTTTGTTGTTTCTTTATGTCCTCTTCACAACTTACTTTCCCATATATCTTCGTGTCAGCAGCAAATTAAAAACCATACCTTCAGCCCCTTCATCCAAATCATTTATATAACATGTAAAGAACTGAGGCTCTTGCATTGGTCCATGTGGCACATTACTCGTTACATCTTGTCAACTAGAAAATTTATGCTTATTCTGTTTGCTATTACCTAGCTGACCTTCTATCCATGCCAATATGTTACCCTCTACATCATGAGCTTTTCTTTTCCACAATAACTTTTGATGTGAAATCTTATTAAATGCTTTCTGAAAATCTCACTGCAGTGGGTTATATTTTTTGAGACTGAATAACTTGGGAGATTCCATGATACACTTAAGTATTTGAAGGGCAAGAATAAGAATATGTTTTTCCAGTTCCATGCTTAAGTACTAACTCATGTATTTTGTATGGTGTTTCTCATGACTTTTATGATGATCTGATTTATATTAACAGGAGTATTATAGCAGTTAGGCAAAAAATCATGGGAGAGTTGAATTCTTTGTTTAGTCAGTGAGTTGTTATGATCTGGAATTTGCTGCCTGAAATATGATGGAAGTGAATCCAACATTAACTTTCAAAAGAGAATTGGCTCTCTTGAAAAGGGAAACATTTGCAGATCTTTGAAGCGACAGGGTTGGAGTGGAGCTAATTAATGACTCTTTTAGACACCTTATATGGGTTTGATTGGATAGCTGACCTTATTCTGTGATAGATAATTCTATGAAGCTGTTGAATTCTGTTGATCATTGAATAGGGCAAAAAAAAGACACATTTGTAAGGAGAGTGCTGTTTATTTAAATCTTTGAATAATATTTTGCATCTTTTTTGCCGCAGCTGGATTGTACACATTATGCTTTTATTCACGTTGATCATTGTTTTTACATTGAAACCCTCTTTCTCTAATCTCTATCTTTGTCGTCGCCTTTCTTTTGAACTTTTTTGGAATTTGTCTACCAGTCTCTCTGCTGAATGTCTTTCTGTTGAATGAATGATGTTACAGATCCCAGCGAGTGCCTCGGAGGCAGGAAACTGAATTAATTAGCTGAGTGGGATTGTATGAGTGCCAATTTTGTGTATGCATGGGCACAGGAAAAGATATCATTAGCAATAAGGTTAGAACACACAGCAGAAAAGTATAGGAAAAGTAAATGTGTGTATAATTCAATTTATTTATAATTCAATTCAAAGTAGCAGCTGAGTTATAAACATAAGGAAATGAATGATATAAAAAGATTAGCTGGTCTTGATGAACTTCTAACACAGAATAAAATATTTATGAAACAGGAAATAAGAACTATATTACACCAGAAAAATAGGTTGGAAAGATCTCAATACAATCAAGAAGATACCTCCAATTCCTACTATTCTTTATCCCAGCAGTATTTTTTCACTCATGTAAACCATTGAAGAGCTGATACTTGACATGTATAAGCTTCTTGCTTGGGATTGATGCTGCTGCAGATTGTTTTCACCCAGTGAATTTCTGAATATTCAGTCAATGCTTTTCACCCAATCCATATCTCTCTCTCCAGGACACCCGATGCAACATGATGGCACATTGGTTAGCACTGCTGTCTCATAAATCCAGGGATCTGGGTGCGAATCTAGTCCTTGGTGACTACTTGTGCAAAGTTTGCACGTTCTCCCTGTGTCCATGTGGATTTCCTCAGAGTGCTCTGGTTTAAAGATGTGCAGGTTAGGTGGATCGACCATGCTGAATTGCCCTTTAGTATACATTAGGTGGATAGCCAATGGAAATGTGTGAGATTATGTGGATGAGAGGTGGCGGGGATGGGGTTTCCTGGGTAAGATGCTGTTTCGGAGAATCAGTGCAGGCTCGATGATCTCCATCAGCACTGTAGGAACTCTGTGGATTCTGATTAACTCAGTCTGCTTGTAGGCTCTTTGCAAAACTAATCACTTCACTGAGTTCTGTAAATGATTATTCATTCAACTACTGATCCCCACATCCTTGCAATGTTTTCTTTCTGAAGAGCTGAAAATCCATGCTTTCATTCTTTCACACACTGTGAATCCTTTCTTCTGTCTATTCCTTGCGTCTATGTCATGCTTTCAGTAGACTGCGCTCCACTGTATGGGAACGTTAAGGAATCAGCCCAGCAACAAAACTGAAGGTCTACAGCGCCATGGTACTCACTACGCTCCTGTATGCCTGTGAAACGTGAATTGTGTATCGAAGGCATGCAAAATAGCTCAATCATTTCCACATGACTTGTCTTCGCAGAATATTACGCATCAGATGGCAAGACAAAGTACCAGACACTGGACTTCTCTCTAGAGCAAATCTACCATCAGTCCACACATTGCTAATGAGAGCGCGTACACGAACAGCTCCTTTTTGGGGAACTCTCTGCTGGAAGACGCTCTCATGAAGGGCAGAAGAAATGTTACAAAGACACATTCAAGGCCTCCCTGATGTCGCTTGACTTAGACTCGACCACCTGGGAAATGCTGGTACAAAACCGCTCCTCCTGCACTGCCTCATCCACAAGGGCTGTCGAGGTTATGAAGCAAGGTGCATTGCTGAAGCACAACTTAAGTGCGAGCTGCACAAGTCCAGAGCCACCAGCGCAACAGCTACAGTGTCTCACAAGTCTGTCCAATATGTGCCAGGGCATTCCGTGCCCAAATTGGCTTGATCAGTCATCTTCAGGCACACCGCATCCACCCTCAAAATGACTAATGGTGTCGAGGTCCTCATCGACAATAGGCGAACAACAACATGTCATTTCACCACTATCACTGTGCAAAGATTCTTTTCAGTCAGGGATCTAGTCAGACGCCCCAGGCACCAAGACTTACAAACAATCTAAAATGGAACTGAAATTAATTTGTCTTTCTTAATACACAAATATATTTATATTCAATTTAAAAATTACAGACTGTTCCTAACAGGAGTTCTAGGATTTTGACCCTGCGACGGTAAAGGAATGATGATATAGTTCCAAGTCAGGATAGTGTGTTGCTTGGCAAGAAACTTGCAGGTGGCAGCATTGGCTTGCATCTACTGCCTTTGTCACTTCCAGGTGGAACATTAGGCTGGAAGTTATTATTTAGTATTTGTTTAACTAATTGAATATCTGTCTTTTAACTGCCATGATGGGTTTTGAACTCTGTCTCTGGACTATTAGTTCAGGCCTTTGTATTACTAGCCCAGTTACATAAGTACTTTTCCCAATTTTCTGTGGGAATAAATCCTATGGGAGTATGTTATATGGAAGGAATCTACTACCTTTTGCACTTTGAACTTTTGTACTTAGTTTAGAATTTTATCCAGATCTACTACAAAATTTTATAGAGTTAAACACATAATATTAAATACGCCACTCTTTAGGAAGGCATATTTTTAAAAAATCAAAGTAATTGTAACTATTTCCTAATGCATTATTGATTATGTCTTTAGTTTTTAGTCACCAGGTAGCATGGTGGCTAAAAGTTAGCACTGCTGCCTCACAGCGCCAGAGACCCAGGTTCAAGCCTGGCCTTGGGTCACTGTGTGTGTGGAGTTTGCATATCCTCCATGTGTCTACGTGGTTTTCTCAGGGCGCTCCGATTTCCTCCCACAATCCACAGATGTGTGGGTTAGGTTGATTGGCCATGCTAAATTGACCCTAATGTCAGAGGGATTAGCAGGTAAATATGTGGGGTTTTGGGAGTAGGATTGTGATCAGTGCATGGGTGGGATTGTGGTTAGTGCAGACAATGGTCTCCTTCTGCACTGTAGGGGTCTATGATTCTATGAAATTCACACTTTTGTGATACTATTCGTATTAGAGAACCAGGTTATTGTCTTAATGGGGATAGTAGCTTGAGGTTCAGTTATTCATCCACTGAGTTCATGATCTTTGCTATCCTGTGAAGATGCTAAGTTTAGAAACTCCTTTTCGCTCATGCAGAGGTATTAATGAAGGCCAAATGACTTTGGTTGTACGAAGTTTCAGGAAATGATGGGACAAATGGACAAAGTTTATAGCCATCCAAGAAAAGGAGAAGAGCAAGGTCATATTTTACTAAGTCCACATTATGTAAACATGTGGAGCAACTGCTTCTCCAGTGCCCATGAAGATTTTCAGATCTGTGCAGTGTCAGGAGAATACTGTGGGTGGGTAGCTTTCGCTGTCTGGTTAATAATAAATCTATTTCTGGAATATTAGGAACTTTCCAGCACTGTTGAACAGCTAAGTGAGCAAAACAGGAATTGGGTGGTCTGCATAACATCAAAATTGAGCTGATTGAGACTGAAAAAACAATATAGATGATAAATAGCATGAGTAATGTCACATGGATTAACAAGATAAAACAATAAGTGTACACTTAGACAGAAAAAAGCCAACATTACACCAGAGAATATTGATAATATTGTATATTCTGGCTGCCATTTTGGAAAATCAAAGGAAGACCCAAAACATGTTTTGTGCTTTTCTGTTATGGTGCTTATATATTAATCATGATTAGAAAGGTATGTACTACAGGTAAGTTATTCATTAACAAAAATTCCAGTTTGTTTGCATGGATAGAATGAAGTCTGATGCTAACATTTAAAGGAAGAAATTTACCTCTTCTAACAAAGTAATTTGTTGCATATCCTGTGGTTTTAGAATTATTAATATTTGAGCCAGCTCTATTTGCAGCTGAACAGTTAATGAAATACATGAGTGGAATGGCAGTGGATTTTAACCTGTATACCCAAGTATGGACCCAAGATCTATTTGTCATAAATAATTCAATTGTCAAAGGATTTGGCAATTGCTGTGGTTCCTTTATAAACATTAATAGGAAAAACTAAATCAGGATACTATAAACCAAACTAATTGTGTGCTTATTGTCTCTTAATTTCTTAACAGCAACGGAAATCTTATTTGGAACGCAGTGTGAAAGATGCAGAAGACAACATCAGAGAAATGCTAATGGCCAGAAGAGGACAATAATTGTTTATGTTACTGGGAATTGGGTTTAAAAATAAAACAGAAGCCACTTTTATATTAGTGCCCAATAGTTTGGATTCTTGGAGATTGGTGTCCATGAGCCAACTCCCAACATTAGCCCAAAGTCCATCACCCTTCTAAAGTGACAGACTTGTAATTTTCTTTGTGGGTCGATGATTCTGCTGCCAAGTGATAGTAGTTGGATTAAGTTGTTCAACTGCAGGAAGTGACTCTTGGCTAACAGTCTTCTCGAATCCAACTGAAACATAAGTTAATATAAAAACAATTGAGATGGTACAACTTAGCTTTCCAAATAATGATCATTTTGCTTTCAAGAGCACGTTGTCCCTGTGATCTGTGTGGTACATGACTGCCTCAATCTACAAATCCAGCTACACTTTTATTATCATATTCTGTTTGTTTGGTTATTCATTATCTTTATCGAAAAAGCAAAATTGTATTTTATTTAATTTGATAAATGTAAACAGTCCCACTTCATTTTATGAGAGTTATTTTGACACTGAAGTTTTGGCAGCCTTTCTTGTTTAGAAAGCAGACCTGTGGTTTCTTTGTATCTGGTTTCCCAAAGTAAGTACAATAGGTAAACTGATATCGAGACAAGTTTATAACATAACACCACTGCTTTCCACATTCTGATATCTCTTTTCACATTGGAATGTAAGATTATATAAATGTGCATTTGTGAATTTATGAGATGTCTTGCTCTGAAACTGTCTCATTATTTGTTTTGCGTATTGAGAAGTATCTGGTGAAATGAAAATAAAACATCATAATATAAAGTGGTGTCCAGCTCTCCATTTTTTCAAGTCTCGGATTGAACACATTTTATCATAATATTAACACTTGCTGTCCCCCAAGTATGAAGATGATTTTGACTGTGTCATTTTTGTGACCAATGATACCATCTTAATGCTGGAACAAAAAGTACTTTAGCAAAATTTGTCCCTGCGCTTCTCCGTGGTATAAATTTATCCCATACCAATCACAGGGGGCTCCAACTCGTGGCCAGACAATACAGGCAACACTTGAATTTTTGAACTGTTGTGATTAAAGTGTACGGCTGACCTACAGAAGTACTAAACCATAAGACACTAAAGTTACAGTGTGGTGCATTTGTTATGCAAATACATAGCTTATGATTCCAACCATTAGTGTTTTTCTAACTTGACTTCAGAGAGTAAGGAACTTCCTTTATGTGTTTTGTGGCAAGTACGTCACAGAGTATTTCCTTTACAAAACTTCTGAGTAAGAATTGTTTGATTCAGAGTTGTGGAGTATTAACTAACATTACTGTTATACGATGTGTGGGACTTCTTATTGTGCCCACCCCAGTCCAACACCATCATGATCATAATAAATGGATGGGTGCAGCTCCAACGCTCAAGAAGCTTGACACCATCCAGGACAAAGCAGCCGCTTGATTGCATGACATCCACAAACATTTAACCCCTCCATCACCATCGGACTGTGCTGCTTCTTGAGTGCTGTTGGAGCTGCAGCTATTCAGGCAAGTGGGGAGCATTCCATCACATTCCTGACTTGTGTCATGCAGATGGTGGATAGAATCTGGAGAGTCAGGAGCTGAGTTATTCGCCATAGTATTCCTAGCTTCTGTCTGCTCTTGTAGCCACTGTGTTTATGTGGTGAATCCAGTTGAGTTTCTGGTCAATGGTAACCCCAAGGATGTTGACAATGGGGGAATTCAGTGGTGGTTGCACCATTGAATGTTAAGGAACAATGGCTAGCGTGTCTCTTATTAATTTTGGTCACTGCTCGTATTTGTGTGATGCAAATGTTATTGACTGTGTAATATTCAACAATGATAACCATTATTGTACTTGGTAAATGGTACTGTGTACTCTTGGACAGTCTGCAAAGTTAGCCTTTTGTTAGTTCTTGGGATGTGGACATTACCAGTAAAGCTGGCAGTTATTGCCTGTCCCAAGTTGTCTGAGGAAGGTGATTGTGAGCTGTTTTTTACTTGTTAGGCATGTCCAGAGGTCATTTAAGAGTCAGCCATATTGCTGTGGAGTTGCAGTCATGTTTCAGTTAAACTGGGTAATAGTGAACCTGTTAGCCTTTTCTGACAATCCAACAGCTTCATGGTCATCTTTGTCAGCTGTTTGTTTCCAGAGTTTAAGTTCTCAAATGCCATAGTTGGATTACTATATCTACTCCTACCCCTCGTCAAATATTGCACTTACACACTTAGGAGTGATGTGATTTCAAGAAGGAATTAGATATTAGGTGAATTGGGCATGCTAAATTTTCCCTTAGTATCCCAGGATATAGAGGGCTTAGGGGATTGGTGGGTAAAAAGGTTTGATTACGAAGTAAGCCTGGGTAAGAATTGACTGGCTAAGACTTCTTCTGCATTGTAAGGATTCTCTGATTCCAAAACTCTTAGGGCTAAAGGGATCAAGGTATTTTGAGGGGGGGGGGTGTCAAATCTGGGTATTGAATTTGATGATCAGCCATGCTCATAATAAGAAGTCTCAGAACACCAAATTAAAGTCCAACAGGTTTATTTGAATTCACAAGCTTTCAGAGCACTGCTCCTTCCTCACGAGGAAGGAGCAGTGCTCTGAAAGTTTGTGATTGTAAATAAACCTGTTGGATTTTAATTTGGTGTTGTGAGACTTAATATTGTGCCCATCCCAGTCCAACGCCAGCATCTCCACATCATGATCATAATGAATGGCGGAACCAGCTCCAAGGGCAGAATGGCCTGCTCCTATTTTCTATGTAACTATGTATGATGGAAGGAAGGTCATTTATAAAGCAGCTGAAGATGTTTGTATCTAGAATGCTAACCTGAGGAACCCCTGCAGTGATGTCCTGAAATGAGATGATTGACTTCCAACAGCCAAAACCATCTTCCTTTCTGTTAAGTATGACTCCAATTCCCTTGAATCCCAGTTTTGTTGAGATTCAAATGCTACACTCTGTCAAATGCTGCTTTGACATCAACGGTAGTCACGTCACCATGTGCTTGAAGATTGGTTGTCCAATATTAGACTAAACTAAGCTTTTAAGAAATAGGTATGTTTTTGATAATTGAAATGGATTTAATACCTTAACTGTATTCCTGAGCTGAAGCTATAGAAAGTTAAGACTAAAGGCTTATCATAATGCCAATGTTAACTATTACCCAAATATATTTGAATTGAAGTGTTTGCATGATGAAAAGTGCAACTGGAGGAAACACAATTGCATTGGCCTCAAAGTTTTTCAAGCTTGAGACTTTTGAAAGAAAATCCTTTGCTTAAGTTTAAGCATGTTACATGATAACAAATTTGAAAAAAAGAGTAACTTCCATTGGGGTTGTGTTTGTACTTTGGAACAGCTCAGAAATATTCAGATGGTAAACAGAGGTTGAAGAATACTTCACTAAGTATAATTTTTTATATTTCATTACATAATATGTAACAATTTTGAGTATTTCTGAGAGATATGAGGTTTTATACAAATGCAAATCCTTTCTCTTTTATCTTCTTTAAAATAAGAGCTACTGGAAAGGGGGAGAGCACTTTGATGTTTCCTGATGGAGATGTCTCCAAATTTTAAAATGATGTGGAGAATTTTTTTTTTCATTCACAGCCAAGTTGTAATTTGCATTCCTTCACCACCACCTTCTCAAGGGTAGTTAGGAATGGGCAGCTGAATATACCTGTGATACCTATGTCTTGTGACTGAATAAAAAAAAGTTGATGCCAGTTGAGCCCATTGTCCATTCAGGTGGACATATATGGATCCCAGTATTTAAAGAAGGTCCAGTTTCTTGGCAATTGTTTAATTCTCAACCAACATCTTTTCTAAAATAAACAAATGTTCCCGTCTTTTATCTCATTCCATTTTGTGGGACATGTGCTTCATAAATTAACTGCCACATTTCCCTACATTATGACTGTGATTATACTTCAAACGTGTTCAAATGGCAGTACAAATGCTTTGGGCATCCTGAAGGTGTGAAAGACACTGCATAAATGCAAGTTAATTTTACACTTAGTAGCCTTTAATAAGCTTTGATGCAAAGTTTGTAATTAAGACATGTTTGTTGGATAGAAAAAGCAATATATCAGTTCAAATGATTCATTATTTTAAGGTGCATTTTCAAAATTAATGCTGTATTAATCATGTAGATTGATTATTGGGGTGGCATGATGGTACTGTGATTAGCACTGCGGCCTCACAGCGCTAGGGATCTGAGTTCAATTCGTGACTGTGTGGAGTTTGCACATTCTTTCTATGTCTCCATGAGTTTCCTGTGGGTGCTTTGTTTCTTTCTGCAGATCAAAGATGTGTAGATTAGGTGAATTGGTCATGCTAAATTCTCCCTTAATATTCCCAAACAGGTGCCAGTGTGTTGTGACTGGGGGATTTTCACAGTAACTTCATTGTAGTGTGAATGTAAGCCTGCTTGTGACTAAGAAATAAACTTTACTATATTAAATGTGAGCTTCTTGTTGAAAATTTGGATGCTCTGTACCAGAAACCGATGAACACAGTTTTAAACCCTATTGTTAAGTTAATAGTCACATGTAATATAAAGCTTAAGCATTCGTTTTTAAGCAAACCAGAAAAATGTCTTAAACATTTGTGACTGCTTATTTGAGTAATAGCTTTTACAGTAATAAATCAATGACATCAGAATCGGCAGAACAAGATAGCTATGAAAGATTCGTCAAGCTTCAAGCTTTTGAATACGATGCGCTAAAATGAAGGTAGGGAGATTTCATTGGTTTACAGTAATATTCTATTAAAAATGTTTTGGTGCCTTCATGTGGTGGCATAGGGTAACAACTTAAAATTTGTAATAATTGACTTCTAAGGAAAGAATGTAATTTAAAGGAAGAACATGATCAACCATTTGCTCACCAGACTTCTCAAGTAATCTGTAAATGCAAAGAATGTTTCTAGAATTTAGATGATTGTTTTCCTTCTTTTAGTTGGTTTAATTAAATTATAAAATGGACAAGAAAATAGAGTTATAAAAACAGCTTGCATTGATATACTGCATTTAACAGAAAAAGATATTCTGAGGTGTTTCGCAGGAAGGGAACAACACCAAAACAAATAATAAGTTTTTTTTATTTGTTCACAGGATTGAACATCATTGGCTTGGCCAATATTTATTGCCCATTCTATATTGCCCACGAGAAGGTAAGCTACTTTTTGACATTAGGAAGCTTGGTCAAAAAGACAGCTTTAAATAGGGTGTTAAAAGAGGGATGTTAGTTGAAGAGGTTTAAGTAGAATTTTAGACCATGAGTCTAGGTGACTAAAAGCCCAGTTTTCCTATCCCCAACATTGGTGTTGGGGCTAGGAAAACTAGATGCACAGAGGGCAGATTCAAATGAAGGAAGAGTTTGGGAGAAGGGTTGTTATGGGGCTGGATATCACAGATGTGAAGAAGTGAGGCCACAATGAATTTAAACATGAGGATGATGAATGTGAGGCTTTGAGAGACCTGGAGCTGATGTAGGTCGACAATGATAAGGATGGTAGGTGAGTGAAACTTCATGCAGAAAAGTTCACGGGCAACAGTGTTTGAATGGGTCAAAGTTTACTGAGGGAGGAAAATGGAAGGCTCGCCAAGACATCGCAACAAGTCATGTATGGAGGTGACAAAAGCATGGATGATGGTTTTCAGCAGCAGGTTAAGGGAGGGCAATGACAAACAATGATTGAAGGTGAAACTAGCGTTTCCTCTTGATATGACTTAAGGGAGGAAGGCAAGGCTAAGAGGTTTATGGAGAATATTCCAGAGCCTGGGTGGTGGAGGAGGAGGAGGGGGGGGGGGGGAAAGGGTGGGTATGGTACTAAGCAATTGACAGCCACCATTAGTAGAATTTCTAATATTAGTGATGCACAACAGGTCAGAATTAGAGGAATACCAGCATCTCAGAGGTTATGATGCTGGAGGAAATTACAAGGAAAGGGATGGGTGAGGAATTTGTAAACAAGAATGAGAATTTTAAGGTCAAGACATTGTTTAATCAGGAGCCGATGTACATCTGTGAGCACAATGATGCTAGAGGAATGGGAATGAAGATATGAGCATCAGAATTGCTAGAGAAACAAGGGCGCAATCAAGTCAAGGGGTTCCACAATGCAAAATGGAAGAGGAGCATTGGAGGAGGATGTGTTGTCGATCTTCTGAAAAGCTATAGAGAATTTGATATGGATTATCATTGAATATCAACTGTGCAGAATGAGGCCATTTGGCCCATCAAGTCTGCACCAACTCTCTGACAGTGTGCTTTACCCAGGCCTTGACCCCCAGCGTATCTCCATAACCCTGTAAACGTATTCACTGTGGCTAATGCACATCTAATCTGCAAATCATGGGGCACTAAGGGACAATGCAGCATGGCCAAAACACCTAATCTGCATACTTTTGCACTATGGGAGAAAACTGGAGCAACTGTTGGAAACCCAAGCAGACACAGGGAGAACGTGCAAACTCTAAAAAGGCAGTCACCCAAAGCGAGAATTGAACCTGGGTTCTTGGCGCTGTGAGGCGGCAATGCTAACCACTGTGTCATCGTGCTACGCTGAGAAAAAAATAGACCAGCACTGTAGTCATAGAGCATGACTTTAGATTTTTAGCTATCTCAGAGCTGTAGTAGAAGCAGAAACCTACTTAGATTCAAACATGAAATAACAGGAAAGATGAGTTTAGGAAGCAGCAAGGCATCAAGATATTTGGAGAAAAAAGAATAATTGGATGATTGAGGTGGGAGATAGTCTGCAAAAACTGTTGAACAGAAAGGAACAGGTACTTGAGGAGAGGATGAAATGATAGTTTTAAAGGGGAGGGATATGGCAGAGCAAAGTGGGGTAACGTAAAAATATGCACCTTCCCTTTAACTAGTTTAGAATTTAAAAAAAAATTGTACAATCATGTTAAGGAAATGTTATATCACAAGAGTGGATTTCCATGTTAGAAACTTATGGGCTGGAACCACATGGCCGCTCCATCCTACTCCTTTAGTATATTCTGACAAATATTCCTATCAATTAATGAAGCTTAAGTGGTTATCCAAATTTATAGGATTACAAAAATGCTGATTTTTGTAAAAGTTAGGTGAGTGTTTTTAATTCTTCCATCTGATACGAGCGTCACCGACAAGGCCAGCATTTGTTGCTTTTCCCTAATTGTCCTTATGCAGGTAATATCTTATGCTGCCTTTCTTTAGTATCATTAAAGTGTTTGACATTGAGTCAAGGCAGTTAAAGTATTTTCCACTCATTAATAATAAAACATGCCATATGGATAAAGTAATGTTCTTTCTCAAAATCCTGGAACAGATTAACAATATCCAGTTAGTGATTAACAGCCCGAAACTCCTTATGCAAATATTGCAATGAAATGGGTTTGTAATCTGCTGTACATTTTCCTTGTAAACATGAAAGTGGAAATAAGTTGTTACTGAAGCTGAAGTATTATAAAAGCAAATCTCTAAAGCAGTAAAAGAAAATAAATAGCCAACCTAATTGTTTTCTTCAGCAGTGTTTCATTGACTGTTTTGAGACATTCTGAAAATGCAAAAGGTGCAATATAAATTGCAGATGATGGCACAGTGGTTACTATGGCACAGTGCTTAACACTGCTGCCTCAGAGCGCCAAGGACCTGGGCTCGATTCTTGGCTTGGGTCACTATCTGAGTGAAGTCTGCACATTCTCCCTGTGTCTGCATGGGTTTCCTCTGGGTGCTCTGGTTTCCTCCATAGTCTAAAAGACAGGCTGGTTAAGGTACATTAGCCATGCTAAATTTGCCCTCAGTGTATCCGAAAAGACACCCAAGTCAGGTGATTAGGGGATTTTCACAGTAATTTCTCATGAGCCTACTTGTGATACTAATAAATAAAATAAATGGAAATCTTTTTCTAAATTCTGCAAATTATGAAAATGTTTTCAGCAGTTCAGTAAAGAGAAAAGCAGATGGTGGCTTTTTGGTTGGATTTGTTTCATTAACTGAAGGCAACAATTTCCATTTATAATGCCACTGAGGAGAAAAAATAAAGTTATAACACTAAGGAGGAATAGTACTGGAATTCAGCAAAATATATTTTATTTTGTCATTTTTCTGTATTTTCTCTAGTGGCAAACAAGGGATTTTTGTGCTGGATTTCTCAGGGATCATGGAAATATATGTCCACAGACCCAGTGCTAACCCCATATCAGAATTACTTCTCATCCCATTTTATTGCTATTTTCGCAAATTCTTAGTATTTATTTCTTCCTCTTAAGTATCATGATTCATTTGGTGATATAGCCACTTATGATAATATATTCCAGGAAATAAGAACTAGGTGAAAGTATTGTTTCTATGAGATAATGTTTGCTGATGTACAGAGAGGAAAATCAGCAGTTAGGAGAGCGTGTTCTGCCATATGATACATGGGAGAATATGCATTTAAAATTATTGCATGACTTTTAAATTGCTGATTTATTCAGTAAGAAAATGCATATTTATGTTGTACTAAAATCTTAGTTATTGTAAATTAAATGATCATAGAATTCTTACAGTACAAAAGGAGATGTCACGGGGCAGCACGGTAGCACAGTGATTAGTAAACTGCTGCCTCACAGCACCAGTGACACAGGTTTAATTCTGACTTTGGGTCACTGTCTGTGTGGAGTTTGCACGTTCTCTCTGTGTCTGCATGGGTTTATTCCGGGTGCTCTGGTTTCCTCCTACAGTCTAAAAATGTGCAGGTTGGGTGGATTGGCCATGCTGAATTGCCCCTTACTGTCGGGGGACTAGCTAAGGTAAACATACAGGGTTATGGGGAGGGGGCCTGAATGGGATTGTGGTTGGTGCAAACATGATGGGCTGAATGGCCACCTTCTGCACTGTAGGGATTCTATGGGCCCGATTTTACCATTTTGATTTTAAGTGCTGAATCTGGGAGTGTTTCAGATCTGAATCTGCAATGCTCTCATACGCACTCTGAAATAAAAGCAACGATTCTGAATCACGCTGTGGAAATCTGGAGGTAGGACTTACTGCACCTGAAATGCTGCTGCTCCGATTCGAGCCTTCAACTGCGCATGTGCAGTAAAGAAAATTGAAAACGCTCCCCTGAATGTTGCTCCCAGACCAAATAATACTTCTCCCCTGTCTCCCCACAGACATTGTCCCAGCCCACAGCATAACTGTCCCTTTTCCCCCACACCCCACCCCGCTACTCAAATTGATCATGGCCTCTGCCCCCCCTCCCTTTCTCCCCACTGATTGCACGCAGATCCTACCAGGGAGTGATCTGTCCCACCTCCCTCCTCCTTACCAGAGAATCATATAACCCGCCTCCCTCCACCCCCACCAGAGAGTGACCTGACCTGTCTCCCTCCCCCTCCACCACTGATCTGAGTCAGAGAGCCGCTGGAAGCTCTGAACTTACCTCTTCAGGAGCTGGTGCGCCCAAATCGGACTTTGCAGACCATGTTTGTTTTGCACTGAATCTGGATGGGCGAATACAGTGGTAAAGGAAAAAGTGATGGTGAGTTTGGGTGTCCAGCCTATTATAAATGCATGCGCATTTTGGGCGTGGTGCCAATCGTGGCCATTTTAGGTCTTGGTAAAGGGGGAATGGGTGTGTAGGCGGTTGTCACTTGCGTTACTCATTTCATACCCGACTTTACCAAGTTTTCGTGCCTGAACACGGGTTTGATGGTAAAATCAGGCCCTATCTATGCGACCTCCAACAGACCATCTTACCCGGGCCCTATCCTCATAACCCCACACCTAGCTAATTCCCCCAGCCTATACATATAAGAGGAAATTTAGCATGCTCAATCCATCTAACTCGCTCATCTTTGGACTGTGGGAGGAAACCGGAGCACCCAGAGGAAACCCACGCAGATGCAGGGAGAATGCGCAAACTCAATACAGAGTCACTGAGGCTGGAATTGAACCTGGGTTCCTGGAACTATGAAGCAGCAGCGCTGACGACTGTACCACCGTACCGTCCCGATTATGTGGCAAAGTAAGTACAATTCTTTGTTTGTGCAACACTGTGGTGATTGTCCCTTTATGGCAACATAGGAATAAGAGTCGCCATGTGCACAAATAATGCTAAATTTTATAAATTTGTGAGCTTTACAGAAACTACTGGCTATGTCACTGAAAGAAAAATAAGATTGACATATGGTGAGAAAAGTCATTTACGTTCATTCACACTGAAGCACTTTTACCTAAAATGCACAAACACAGACAAACAAAGGAAAAGTTTTTAAAAAGGAGATAAACAAAAGACAGGTAAGTGTAGGCTGATTAGCTTAACTTTTGTAGTAAGGAAAATGCTTGAATCTATCATCAAGGAAGAAATAGTGAGACATCTGATATAAATTGTCCCACTGGTAAGATGCAGCATGGGTTCATAAAAGAAAGTCATGTTTGACTAATTTGGTGGAATTCTTTGAGAACATTACATGTGCAGTAGCAATGGGGAATCTGTGGGTTTAGTGTACTTGATTTCCAGAAGCTTTTGACAAGGTACTGTTGCACCAAAGACTGCTACATTAGATAAACATGCATGGTGTTACAGGTAATGTATTAGCATGGATAGAGGATTGGTTAACTAACAGAAAACAAAGAGTGGGGGTAAATGGGTGTTTTTCTTGTTGGCGATCAGTGACTAGTGTTTGGACTGCAATCGTTTACGATTTACGTAGATGGTTTGGAGTTGGGGACCAAGTATAAATTTGCAGATGACACTAAATTGGGTGGCAGAGCAAAGTGTGCAGAGGACACTGAAAGTCTGCAAAGGGATATAGATAGTTTAAGTGGGTGGCAGATGGGGTACGATGTTAATAAATGGAGATCATTCATTTTGGTAGGAATAACAGCAAAATGGACTATTCTTTAAATGATAAAAAGAATTGCAGCATGTTATTGAGCAGAGGGACCTGTGTGTGCTTGTGCAAGAATTGCAAGGAGTTGGTTTGCAGATGCACAGGTAATTAAGAAGGTAAATGGAATTTTGTTGTTTATTGCCAAAAGGATGGAATTTTAAAAAATGGAACTTTGTCCTTTATTGCTAGAGAGATGGAGGTTATATTGCAGCTGTACAAGGTGCTGGTGAGGCTACACCTGGAATATTGTGTAGAGTTTGGTCTCCTTACTTGAGAAAGGATATACTGGCACTGGAGTGGGTGCAAAGGAGATTCACTCGATTTATTCTGGAGTTGAGAGGATTGGATTATGAGAGAGACTGAGTAGACTGGGATTATATTCATTGGATTTCAGAAGAATGAGGGGAGATCTTATAGAAACATATAAGATTATGAAAAGAATAGATAAGATAAAAGCAGAGAAGTTGTTTCTACTAGCAGGTGAAACTAGATTTAGGGGGTATAGCCCCAAAATAAGGGGAAGCAGATTTAGCACTGAGATGAGGACAAACTTCTTCACACAAAGGGTTGTAAATTTGTGGAATTCCCTGCCCATTAAAGCAGTTGAGGCTATCTCATTGAATGTTTTTATAGCAAGGATAAATGCATTTTTGAACATTAAAGGAATTAAGGGTTATGGTGAGTGGGCGGGTAAGTGGAGCTGAGTCCACAAAAAGATCAGCCGTGATCTTATTGAATAATGGAGCAGGCTGGAGGAACCAGGTAGCCTACTCCTGCTTCTAGTTCTTATGTTCTTATAGCACTCAAGAAACAATACTTTTCACTGTATCTTAATACACATGACAATAATAAATGAAATCAATTCAAATCGTTTCTGTTGATGTGCATCATTACTGAACAGTCCTACAGATACTCCTAGCTCACCAGCAAAGGTTTGCTTTCTTCTCAATAGGTTGAAACATCCAGGGTCCGATTCTCCCATCCCGAGAGAATGCACGTATTTTGGCGCGTTGGATTGGAAGATGTTCGTGCCGGCCATTTCGTGGGACTCATGCACGTGCATTCCCAACACGTACATGTCTCCTACAACCAAAGAGCAGACAGTTGGGACCGTGCTAGAAACCGGTGGGAAGATCAGGTAAGGAGAGATCATCACTGCTGGGGGTGGAGGGGCGGGTGTGGGGGAGTGGTTGAAGAATATGGTGCTTCAGGACGGTTGGGGGTGCTGGTTTCGAAGCTGACCTGGGAATTGTCATGAGGGCCATGATTGGGCTGTTGGGGGGTGTTGCGAGGGACAGCAGTATGGGGGTCTTGGGCTGGCCAGTGATTTGAACTGGCCAACAAACTGCAGGCTGGCAGTTCAGGGCCACTGTGCATGAACTCTCAGATTCCAGCGTGAATGAGCACCCCTCCCACCCCCCACATGAGCTTTTAATGATATTCACAGTTGTGATCTCTGCAGTGCCCAGACTGTGAGAGATTTGAGTCTGAACTCCCACTGAAAAAAAATTGTAAATTACACCATTTTTTCCACCAGTTTGGCACCTAGAATATTTTTGGGAAAATTGGGCCTCCAATGTCCTTTGACAATCATTCCATTCTCTATTCAAGCTTTCCAGATTCAATTATTATCAAGAAGGCACCTCTCAACTACTCCCCGTTCCTTAAATCTCCATGAGTCCCATCTGTTCCCTTTCGATCAGAAATCAAATTCTCAAGAGAATTCTACTTGTTCGCTTTTTTTTTCTCTGTCTCAAACAGCAGATGTCCTTTTTCTGTGAAAAAGCTGTGAAAGGTGGTAAAATTGCTGTTCTGCCCTGATGAATTTCCATTTGAGTTCTTCTCTTCTTGGCAACTGGATCACATGGGCACGTCTCTGCGCTGAGATGTTTTCCTCTCAAAGGATACTGCCCCTAATCACCCCGGGGGGCCTCCAGTCTCATGGACGAGGCCATCATGTCTGGTCTCCGTTGCTGGGGGACCATATGTGATCCTTGCCAGTGAGGCCCTCCACAGTGAGGCCACCAAGGCATGTGAGCATGGATGATTAAGACCCAAGGCCACTAATAATATTTAAATCATCCTTGCATCTTTCCCAGATGCGAGGCTGATTACCCTGGCAATTCAGTGCTCGTATCAACATGAGGGGCGAGAAACCGGACACAAGCCCCGTTTTTTTGCCTCTCTTGTAATCTTACTGAATCACCGCGCAGATTGACTGGCATGATAACCCAGTAAGATCATCCACTATAGAGTTTTCAATACTTCAAGATGACCCAAAATGTTTACAGCCAATGCAATACTGTTGAATTCTCATCCCTGTTGTAATGTAGGAAATGAGACAGCCAATTTGCATGTGAGGAGTTCCCACCAACATTGCTGTGATAATGATCTTGTAAACAGTTTAAGTAATCTTGATTGTAGGGTAAATATTAAGTAAGACATAAGTAACTACTCTCATTTGAACTTCTGCTATGGGATATTTTACATCCAACTAACTAGATGCCTCATCTGAAAAATGATACCCCCAGTAATGAGACTCTCCCTCAATGTTGCACTGAAGTCTTAGCCTAGAATTGTGTGCCCATTGGTTCTGCAGTGGAACTTGAACCCACTACCTATCTGCATAACTAACTTAGATGCAACCAAAAGTTATGATTTTTGTCTCAGTGAATGTAAACTAATTGAATATCAAGTACAGTACATTGCATAAAAAGTACATTAGACTTATGGTCTTAATGTAGTTTGTTACTTCGTGAAATAAATATTTAGAGATATGGAATAAATCTGGCAAAACTCAGATTTATAACTAGAATTAGAGAAGTATGAAATTTTTTTGGTTTTATAACGCATCGATTTTCAGTTCTCATAATTTCCAAATCCTCCATGGTTTTGTCATCTCTGTAGCCCTCTCCAACTGTACATCCCTTTATCTTTGGTCTCTTATGCATCTACATTTTTCACAAGCTCTCACAAAATAGTAATGAAATTAGCTTGTTTCGTTTAAGCAATAAAATGTTGAGTAGGGCTGCAGATAAACTTGCTCAGAAGAAGGGTAATTTGGACTTGAAATGTTGGCCCTATTCTCTCCTCACAGATACCGTCAGACCTGCTGAGATTTTACAGCATTTTCTGTTTTTGAAACACACCTACTTTTGCGCCATGTGATCCACTAAGTTGGAATTAGTGCCTAGGTTTAATGTCTCATTCAAAAGCTAACAGCTTTTTTCTGAAAGATGAGCCCAAATCCTGAGTGGGGCTTAAATAGGCAGGTACAGGTGCTATCATTGAGATGAAGTCAGCATAGTAAATTTTAACATTGTGATAATGTGAAGGGTAGACTTTGAAACGTGATTAAATGTCACCTCATGATGACTCATCTTGTTCAACAGTACACACCATTAAATTCCTTTTTTTCCTTTAGTAGTTGTGCCTTTTTCGGATTTCCTTTGGAAATTGGATTCCAAAGGCTTGTTGCTATGGTTAAAATTTGTGGGTCCAGCATAGCTATTTTGAGAATCCGTCCAAAAAAATTCACCATTGTAGTTTTGTGGGCGATATAAATTGTCAACAGTAGTATTTGCAAAAACTTTATGCAAACACTTGCAAATCATTAGGGTAACATTTCAATGAAAACCTTTTTCAAAATGCGGGCATTTAGAGGTTACCAAGCATCATAAATGTTTCAAAGGATCAGCATTAGACATTGTTTTTTTAAAGAAATCAAATAAGGTTTCAATTACGATAAAGGCTATGCTTTAAATAGCAACTTCTGTAGTTATTGCACATAGTTCAGATACACTCACCAAGCTAAAGTACATTTGTAACCGAAAACTCCTTACTCTGTAGATTCTGGTGCTAGATGATAAGCTTTATGTAGTTAATCTGGTTACACATCAAAGACATTATGTAAATTGGTTATCTCTTAACAGCACTACCTACGTAAGATCTTGGGCGTCACATGGATAGACACAGAAGTGCAATGGAGGACTGGTTAGAGACACCTTTGTAAGATTACGACAGAGAGCCAACTGAAGCTAGCAGGACAATATTTCTCTTCCCAATATGACAGTAGAGTGGCCACCACCAAATGGGAGAAGAGGGCTTTAATTTTAAGTTTTAAGTTTATTTATTAATGTCACAAGTAGGTTTAGATTAACACTGCAATAACGTTACTGTGAAAATCCCCTACTTGCCACACTCTGGTGCCTGTTTGGGTACACAGAGAGAATTTTGCATGGCCAATGCACTTAACCAGCATGTCTTTTGGACTGTGGCAGAAAACTGGAGCATACAGTGAAAACCCTCGCAGACAAGGGGAGAGTGTGCATTCAGTGGCCCCAAGCTGGGAATTGAACCCAGATCCCTGATGGTGAGTAGCAGTGCTAATCACAGTGTCACTCTGCTGGACCTACAGTTAAGAGGAGAGATTAGATAAATTAGGCCTTTATTCTCTCGAATTCAGAAGATTGAGGGGTGATCTGATAGAAGCCGATAAAACATTTACAGGGAAGGACAGGTGGAAGAAGATTAACTGTTTCCACTGGTTGAAGGCTATAGAACCAGGGGCCATAGTCTAAAGATTAGGGCCAAGCGTTCAGGATAGATGTTAGAAAACACTTCAACACACAAAGAGTTGTGGAAGTTTGGAATGCTCTTCCTCAAATGAAAGTGGATGCTGGTTCAATTGTTAGGTTTAAATCTGAGATAAACATTTTTTTACGGAGCAGCAGTATCAATGGATATGGGCCTAGAGCACGTATATGCATTAGGCCACAGATCAGACATGATCTTATTGAATGGTGGAGCGAGGGGCTGAATGGCCTACTTCTGTTGCTATGACATGGCCAACCAAAGAAGACCTGGAGGACACATTTAAGGAAAACCTCCAAAAACAGACCACCACCTAGACTGGAGCAAAGGAGATTGTGATGAACTGAGGCCAATGGTGGAGTCTTACTGCCAAAAGTCTCAAATGGGACTAAGTAAGAAAGTCTGGTTACAGAAGCAGAACTTCTCTACTTTCAATAAAGGTAAAATTGCCATAATCTCAAATGACCATTGGCTGCTCTTCCCTTTGAGGGTGAGAGCTGAGTGGTGATGATTTAACCCGAGGATCAGCACACCTCAGGCGAGGGTCAAGCTTGAGAAGACAGGCCATCATGAATAACTCAGTTGGTATGGGAATTGGATCCACACTGTTGGCATTGCTCTGCAGCACAAACCAGCTGACTGAACTAAACTGAATACTTAGGTCAACATTTCAATGAAAACATTTTTCAAAATGTGGGTATTTACAAGTTAGGACAGTACTTCCCAAACTATTTGCACATTGAACCTTAACTGACACTATTTTCAAGCTGAAGTGGCTGGGGTTCAACATTTGTGATGTAGAGATGCCAGCATTGGACTGGGGTAAACTCAGTAAAGTTTGACAATACCAATTTTAAATCCAACCGATTTATTTAACACCTCACTCGCCTGACAAAGGCCGAAAGCTCGTGGATTTACTATCAAATAAATCGGTTGGATTTAAAATTGGTGTTGTCAAACTTTACTGAGTTCAACATTTGTGCAGGGCTCAGGTTGGTGTTCAAATCTACCATACTCTTTACAGTAATGATAGGCTTTCTGCCTTTTCTGCCAATGCATTTGATTGTGCCTATACATCAGCCATCTTTTGTAAACTACTCCATCAAATCCTCAGCTGAATCCTCTGGCGAGTTGGCCTCTTGTGCTCCCTTTGTCCCTGCCCTGGCTGCAGGCCACTCATACCACATGTCTTAATATCCACAGATCCCATCTTTAAGCTATCCTCTAAAATATATGTGATGTCAGCATCAGAGCTAATGACTGAGAGTGAGCTGGACTTCATCAGTCTCCCTATTCTTTCACCTCTGCTTGGCCAGATTCCAGTTCTGGAAAGGAAAAAGGCACAAAAGTAGGATTGCAGTGAGGGGAACTGGGTAGGAAGATTCAAGCATCTGCAATTTGTAAATTAGCAAAGACTGTGGGACGAAGGGGAAGTGAGATGTGAAGAGATAGATAGTGATACACTGCTACCTAACTATGATAGTTTTAATCACATCACTGGAAACAGCTGTTTACAGTTGGCTTGCACCATCTCCTCTTTGGAAGAGTAAAGAAATAAAAGATTTGATTGTCCATGCTTATTGTCCTCTTGTCTTATAAGGAGGGGAGGTCTATAAACAAGTTTGGTGCAAAATATTTGGGTGATGTGGCAACAATGGCTGAATAGCTGGCAACATATGCAAACTAAGGTGTGGTTGTGAGGCTAATTATTAAGGGTGAGGTGAAGTTGTGTAACTTTTGAATCATAATTGATAAGGGATTGTTTGTAGGTGTCATGGAAACTAGTACATTGAGTACTGCCTGAAGTTAGTGAAGCAGTTTTGTGGGATATAGTATAATACAATATATTCACTGATCTCCATCACTTGTATTCAAGATATTGAACTCTTTGTGACATTGTGTCCAGATTCTTGAGGCTAGATACCTGGAATTTACCAGCACTGCTTTTTGGTCCAGCTATCTCCTTGAAGTTTGGCCTCTGGCCCCATGGATAGATGACATGTCTTTTATTCTTTACTTTCTGCACCAGGGCCTGCAGTGCAGTGTCTGAAAATCCTGAAGCTGCTCACTGCTATGCTGTCATTCTTATGACTTTACCAGGCCAAACTCACTTTTACAATAACTTCCAGCAAGTACTTCAGCCAAAACATAATTTCTCTTGATGAGCTCCGCACTGGATTGAGCCTATGTTGCTCTCACTATGTCCCTAAAAAAATGAAGGATAAAGACGGCAAGATTCGGGAACTCTGGATGACCAGAAAGATTGTGAGCTTTGTGAAAAAGCAGGCATACATAAATTTCAGGAAATTGAAAATGGATAAGGCTCTTGAGGAATATAAAGAGAGGAGGAGAAAGCTTAAACAGAAACTTAGGCAGGCAAAAAGGGGCCATGAAATGTTCTTAAGGACAGGGTAGATCCACACAAGGACAGTGGAGGGAATGTATGTGTGGATCTACATTGTCATTCTACAGCATGTTGAAGGGACGAGATATTGGAGGTTTTGAAAAATATTAAGGTGGATAAGTCCCCAGGGCCAGATAGGGTCTATCCCAGAATAATGAGACAAAGGAAAAAATTGCTGAGGCCTTAGCTAAAATCTTTGCATCCTCTTTAGCCATGGATCAGGTACCAGAGAATCAGAAAGTAACAAATATTGTTGTTCTGTTTAAAAAGGGCAGAAGGGTCAGTTTGGGAAAGTACAGGCCTGTGAACCTTACATCAATGGTGGGGAAGTTACTGGAGAAGATTCTTAGGGACAGGATGTACTCACATCTGAAAGAGAATAGGCTTGTTAGCAATAAGCAGCATGGTTTTATGAAGGGAAGGTAGTGTCTCACAAACTTGATTGCGTTCTTTGAAGAAGTGACAAAAAAAAATTGATCAGGGCAAGGGAGTGGATGTTGTATACATGATCTTTAGTAAAGCCTTCTTTCAGGTTTCTCATGGTAGACTGATAAAGATGAAATCATGTGTGATCCAAGATGAGCTGGTAAGATGGATACAAAATTGGCTTAGGCATAGAAAGCCAAGAAAAGCAGTAGAAGGGTACTTTTCTAACTGGAGGCCTGTGACAAGCGGTGTTTCATAAGGATCAGTGCTGGGGCCTTTGTTGTTTGTAATTCCTATATAGATGACTTGGAGGAAAATGTAGGTGGTCTGATTAATAAGTTTGCATTAGGTACAAAAATTGGGAATGTAGCAGATAGTGAGGACGATTGTCAGAGGATTATAAATCAGTTGAATACCTGGGCAAAAAGATGGCAGATGGAATTTAACCTGGACAAGTGCAAGGTGATGCATTTCGAAAGAAAGAATGTACAGAGTTATATGATAAAAGGTAGACCTATTAAGAGTATAGAAACCCACAGGGACCTGGGGGTGCAGGTGCACAAGTCTTTGAAGGTGGCAGAACAGGTGGAGAAGGTTATGAAGAAAGCTTATAGTATGCTAGCCTTTATAGGAAGGGGTATAGAATACAAGAGCTGGCCTTTAATGTTGCAGTTGTATAGAATGTTGGTTAGACCTCATTTGGAATACTGCGTCCAGTTCTGGTCGCCTTATTACCAGAAGAATGTGGAGACCTTGGAGAGAGTGCAGAGGAGGTTTACCAGGAAGCTGTCAGGTATGGAAGGACTGGGTTACGAGGAAAGGTTAGGCAAATTGGGGCTGTTTTCTTTAGAAAGATGGAGACTGAGAGAAGATCTAATAGAGTTGTACAAGATTATGAAGGGTATAGATAGAGTAAACAGTGCTAAGCTTTTTCCTGGGTTGGAATCAAATACCAGAGGAGCCACGGGCTTATGGTGAAGGGAGCAAGATATAATTTGGACGTTAGAGGGAGGTTTTTCACACAGAGGGTTGTGGGGATATGGAAGGCACTGCCAAGTAAAGTGGTGAAGGCAGGCATGCTGGAGTTATTTAAGAGATACTTAGATAGGCACATGAGTGGAATAGGGATGCAGGGATATAGTAGACTGATTTAAATAGGGATCATGAGCCTTGGGATGTTCCTAGGAATGGCATAAGTTGTGCATGTTGTTGATGTATTTCTCTCTTATCCCACAGGTATTTTGGTCCGCCTTGTTGCCTAACAAGGGGCATACAAGGGGTATCCTATTGCTTCATGTTGTTAGTGTACGCTTAAACTGGACCAGTTGATGGGCAACTCGACAGCTCAGTGACTATCATTGTTGCTGTGCAGATACAGGGACTTGGGCCGGTATCTGTGGGAATTTGTGCACTCTCCCGTGCTTGCGTGGGTTTTCTCCCACACCCCAAAGATGTGCTCTTAGGCTGATTGGTGAAACAAATTGTCCTTAAATTGTCTCTCCAATTTGATTCCAATGCAGATTTCCCTATACATAGACAAGGGTCATGGGTAGAAGTGGGACTGTTAAAATGGTGGCGCAGGCTCATTGGGCCGAAGGGCCTGTTTCCTGTGCTGTGTTGTTCTTTGATGTGATTTGGAAGATCTACTGCAGAAGAAAAGTATACAGTAAATGGAAGAACCCTTAGAAATATTAACACAGAGGGATTTAGGCATGCAGATCCATAGTTCCTTGAAGATGGCAACTCAGGTGGACAAGGCAGCACATTGCATATTGGCCTTCATCAGTCAGGGCATTGAGTAGAGGAATTGGAAAATCATGTCACAGCTGTATAAGACTTTGGTTAGGCTGCATTTGGAGTATTGTGTACAATTTTGATTACCACATTACCAGAAAGATGTTGATGCATTGGAAAAGGTGCAGAAGAGATTTAACAGCTGCCTGGTTTAGAGGAAATAGACTATGAAGAAAGATTGCACAAACGTGGATGTTTTCATAGGAACTTCGAAGGATGCAGCAGAGAATCTGATAGAGGTTTACAAGATAATGACAGGTTTGGATAGAGCAGATAGTCAGTCTTTTTCCCAAGGTCGAAGGGTCAATTACTCAGGCATAAGTTGAAAGAGGGGGAAAAGTTGAGAGATGTAAAAGGGCAAATTTTTCCACACAGTGCTGAATGTTTGGAATGCACTGCCAGAGGACATGGTGGAAGCAGATTCTCTAACAACATTCAAAAGGTGTTGGGATAGATACCACATAGAGGCAAGAAAATATTAGATGAGAATCTGTGTCAGCATAGACTCAGTAGGCCAAAGGTCAGTTCTCTATTCACAATTTTTCACTTGCTACTTAAACGAACAGCCACTTAACAGCATGTACAATATTGATTACCATACTACAGAAGGATGTTGATGCATTAAAAAGGGTGCAGAAGAGATTTAACAGGATGCAGTCTCATTTGGAAGGAATAGACAATGAAGAAAGATTGCAAAAATGTGGATTGTTCTCATTGGGTACATACTTGCAAGCAATAGATGTGGCTTAAGTACAACTATTTTTAGGTTTATTTAATTTCATATTTTGTGCTCTGGCCCATAAGCACTTCTCAGAATCTCAAATACTAAAAATGGTTCCAATGGATTTTAAGATCACTTATTCTATGCAAAAAGGAGAGAAAATGGGCCTGCCATCAACAGTAAGGAAATGCTAGAATCTATGAAGGATGCGATAACATGATACTTAGAAAATCATGATTTGATAATTCAATCCAGATTTAAGAAAGAAAATGGTGTTTGGGAAACAGTTTATTTGTGGTTGTGACTACTTGTCTAGGATGCAGTGTGCAAAAAAATATTTACTATGGTGCCACTGAAGAGGCTATTATACAAAAGTAGCATTCATAGGATTGGGGGCAATATATTAATGTGAATGAAGAATTAGCTAATGGACAAAACCAGTAGAAATAAGTGTGTCATTACAGATTACCAGGCTGTAACTAGTGGAAGACTGCAGGGATCATTTCTTTGGCCTCAATTATTCACAATCTACATTAGCAAAAATTGAAAATGTAACAGTTTCCTCATCTAAATTTGATGTGGTATAAAGTTAGGGGGGAAAGAAGGTAAGTTTTGTGGAGGATACTGATGAGCTGTAAAGGGATTATAGACAAGTTATGGGAGTTGATAAAATAGTGATAGTCAGAACATGGAGAATGGTGAAGTTATTTTGGCAGGAAATGGAGACAAGCTGAACATTTGAACAATGTTCTCTCCATATTGAACAAAGATTGGTTTTCAGAGGGTCATAGTGTCCTTACATAAAGTTAGTTTTAGCAAGCACATAAGAAAACAGTTATGTTAGCTCTTATTATAATATGATTGGATTACTAGAGTAAAGAATTACCAGGTTTAATAGGACTTTGGTAAAATTATAACTGGAGGTACTGTGTTCTGTTCTGGTTTCCTGCCCAAGAAAGGACATATTTGTCTTCAAGAAATGTAACAACTGTTCACTTGACTGATCCCTGGGATGAGAAGATAGTCTGAGAAAAGATTTAAGTGCCATAAGATGTTTTTTTTAACCCCTAAAAGGTGATTAATTAAAACAAACTAATGGAACTTGGTATAAGTAGATACTGGGAGGATATTTCCTTTGGTTGCACTAAGGCCAGAATATAAATACTCTCACCCACAACAGGTTCTGTGGTGAGGGAAGGGATGGGGGAAAGACAGAATGAAAGAGATCCAAAATTGAACAAAAGGTCTAACTCAGATGAGAAGGGAGAAGAGAATATCAGAAACCCCTTTCTCACTGTGGGCACCTTTCCATTAGGTCCTGGCGATCTCCAGACCTGTCTTACCATCCCTTACGGTTAACCCTCCAAAACCCTAATACTCCCCCCATTAACCTTTCTTCCAATTCCTGGCACTCAAGTTTCCAGGCAGTCTGGCTCATTTCAAATCTTTTCTGGCTGCAAGAGAACTTTGACTGGTAGCGCTCCAGTCTTTCCAGAAAATGTGATTGATCAGTAACTCTCCAAGGTGGAACTTCCTGTCTGTGATGGGTGGAAGTCTCACCTACTGCCAATAACATATGTAGAGAATGCAGTGACTCCAGCAGACCCAGTGTTAATGAGAATGTGTCCTTGTGACTCCTGACCTCAAAATTAGGGGTTGGCCATTGTAATGGGGAAATATTTCTTCAGTCAAATGGTTGCACATTTCTGGGGAAGAGAATTCCAACAAAACAGCAGGCTTTGGGAATATTCAAGATACAGATCACTAGATTTTTGGATATTTAGGGAATCAAACAAAAGAGTACAGAATAGCTGTGAGGTAGAAGATCAGCCATGATGCTGAATGGTGGGAGCAGGCTTGAAGAGCTGAATGGCCTGCTTTTGTTCCAATTTCACACATTCTTTGACCTTCTGTGCTCATCAGGTATTCTTGAGTTGCTTAATGGGCAAAGGACATTCACAGTACTGATGCATAAATTCACTTTATTCAGTAAGTAGTAATTGAAAAGTTTTGTCTTTAATGTGGAATATACAGTTCCAAAAAGTATAATAAACTAAAACACAGCAATTTTTACTTTACTTTCTCCATTTCTAGCAATTCAAGTTCCACAAGAAATATTAGGAGTCATTTTACATAATAGTCAAACAGAAGTTAAGATGCATCTATTTTCATAAGTATCAAAGTGAATCCTTTGGAACTTTTAGCTTGTTTAAAAAAGATTATCTGCATAAATTAACGTTTGCTCATTATTTGGACAGGCCATAAGACATTGTACCACACTGACAGAACTTGCCATCCAGTTATTTAATCACTAAGCTAGTGGCATTATGTGACCAACAAACAGAAATCTTTAACAGGCATCTTTTGAAAAAAAAAGTAGCAAGTTGGTATTCGAGCTTCGATTTGAAGGCCGAGCAGCAAGGAAGTCTGGTATGTGGGGAATTTCCATGTAGTTATGGGGCTTTAGGTCAACATATCCCAAAGGCAACAGCAGCAGAGGGCAGTCCAGCATGCTGTCAAGCACGTATCTCCAGTGTCATCTCTTCTGCGATCTTCTACAACGTAAACTGCAATGAGAAATAGTTTAGCAGATGAAAATAAGAGCTTTTAAGACTGATTCTTTTACCTTCTCAGCCAACCCCATAAAAATAGTAATTAACGAGGTGATGTGTTTTACTAAGAGGAAATAGAGGCGACTACTTGAATAAAAACATCTGAATGGGTTAGAGGCACAAAGAGATCCAGGAGTACAATTATACAAAATGAGAAGTTGCACTGTAGGCTAACAAAGCTATGAAGCATGTCAAAGCTCTAGGCTCATTTCTAGAGGGAAATGAGAACATTGCCAACATTGGAAATCCAAAATAAAAACAAAATATCAACTTGAAACATTAGCTCCATTTCTTTGTCCATACGTTTCTGACATTCTCATTTTCAGGAAAACTGAATTCAAAAACAATGAAGTTGTGTTAAAACCAATGCAGTAACAACTTGCATTTATATGGATTCTTGGTTAGACTAGAGTACCGAGCAGTGTGACATTCACATTATAAGGCTGATTGAAAATTTTCACTTTTACTGCTTTGAGAAAAGATTAAACTCGGGCAAAAACACTACTGGAAAAAAAAGACAGTCATTAAAATTATGAAAGGATTCAACAAGACATATAAAAATATTTCCACTTGTGGGCTAGTCCAAGACAAAATAATTGGCATAATAGCTAAATAAGAATTTTTGGGAAAACATTGTATATTCAGCATGTTGAAAACAAGGATTGCGCTGCCATATAGTCTGGTTGAAGTAAAGTAGCATAGATCTCTCTAGGAAGCACTAGCTAATATATCAGGGAGAAAGGAATAGAAAGATATATCAATTGGTAGAGCTGAAGTAAAGAAGAGTGGGAAGCAGTTCATGTAAAATGTTACATATATGAACACTGTTGGGCTAAATGGCCAGTTTGTGCTGTAAATTCTATGTCAGCCATTTTTAAATGAAATCAGTTGGAGATTTTAAATGTATTTCAGTTCAATTTTGTTATTTAAGTGTTGGAAAAAATAGTGCTATAGAGCAGCTGTAAAGCCTTCAGTAATTATCTCTTTCAATACCAAAACAAACTAACTCAAATTAACTTTGGGGATGTGCTATTTTAAGCCAGTCACACAATCATTTGAATATTTGGTATGGGAAGACCACCGCAACAATGTTGGCACACGTCTCCCAAGGATGCAACATCAGGAATCAGGATGACTGTAGTTTCAAACAAATGTATTCAGAAAAGACAAAACAATTAAATCCATGCATCCCATGGGATATGCAAGCCTTGTGGATTGTGCCAAATAGAACCTGAATAATCTAGACTCACACCAATATAAAAACGAAGAAATTATATATTTTCTGATCAGGATTATTTAAGGTTTACTTCGATAGGCACATGAGTGGACTAGAGATGGAGGGATATAGGACACCGTTCTAAATAAGGATCAAGAGCCTTGGGACGTTCCTGGGAATCAACTGATTCCTATGGACCTTCCAGCATATTTTTATGGCTCACTTGTCTTACTTCTGAGCATCTGGAGATTGTGTGAATGTCTGTATAAGTTGTGCATGTTTATTGATGTCTTTTCTTTTGATCCTCAGGTGATTCGGTCCGCCTTGTTGTCCAACAAGGAGCATACATACAGTGGGTCATGTGAGGGCTGCTCTTCGATGTTGCTTTGAGTTGCCTAATGCTTCACGTCATTGGTGTGCGCTTAAACTGGACCAACTGACAGCTCAGTGACTATTAGTGTTTGCTGTGCAGATACACGGACCTGGGTCGGATCTCCGACTTAGTCGGTGTCTGTGAGAATTTGCACATTCTCTCTAGGTGCTCCAGTTTCCTCCCACACCCAGAATACATGCTTTTAAGCTGATTGTTGTTAACAAATTGTCCCTAAATTAGACCTCCCTTAATCTGGCATACATTCTTTAAATTTGCATCCCTTTATTGTGGGGTTCAAGGAACGTAGATAGAAGAAGCCGTAGGTAGAAGGAGGATGGTAATGAGGCACTCACTAAATGTTAAAATGGGCGGCATGGGCTTGTAGGGCCGAAAGGCCTGTTTCCCATGCTGTGTTATTCTTTGATTTCAACTGAGGCACCATTGTCCTATTCCGGTGGATTGAAAAGTATCTTATGCTGTTACATGTAGATGACCAAATGAGGTCTGGTATTCTTGTCACTGTTTATCCCTCACCACAGCTAAGGTGGAGTAACTGATTTTATCCGATTGTTATCTGTGGGATTCTTCCCAGTGCATTAGTTACATTTGACTATAAATGTGACCATACATTAAAATGAATGAACTGGTTATGAAATATTTTGGGATACAAAAGGCACAATATAGAAGCAAGTTTTGCCTTTCCTGTTGAGCCATGAGCCAGCCTCAGGCTCATTGTATGAATTTGTGCATAGTTCAGAGTTGTGCAAGGTACACCTAGAATTTTATCTATTTATCTTTCTCATTCTGCATTGCAATATCATGTTTTTTTTCCTGCTTTTATCTGTCTCATCTCTCCCAATCTCATCCAGTTCTGCTTTAACTGTTTTTAAACTTCAATTTAGTAATTAGTCACATTAGAATGGGAAAGACAGTATCTGCCTCTACCAAGTTGCTAATACTTAAGAAAATGTATCTTTTCCATTGGATCAAATGGGAGATACTAATTGGCTTTAAAGCGAATGTTAGTGCAAGGAAATGTATCTTTTTGCAAGCACTTTCTGAAGTTGAGAGCACCCTGTAATCCCATTTCATTTAGGTTAGGTTTTGGTTTCACTCATTCAATGCCATGAACATTAAAAACTATTTTATAATAAGGTTTTAAACACATGCACACACTAATCTTAACTTCAGTATAGGGACACAATGTCAACAATTCCAGACATCAAAAATATGATTAACTATGAGGCAAAAATCAAAATGGACAAGTACATTTCAGTTAAATTTGATAAGGAAAATCTCTTAAGAGGCAAAATATTTTGGGAGGAAGAGGACATATATCTCAGTGCACCAACCAAGAATTCAGATGCCCATATCTTTAAAAATTAAGAGCTATGTAAAAAGAAAGAAAATACGAGATCCTAGATTTTATTAAATAGGATCATTCTGTACAACAATGAAGAGGTAATACTGAACCTCTGTAAATCATTGATAAGCAAAGTTATGAATTCAGTTATGAGAAACAAGTAGGAAAACCATTGATTCTTAAGTCTAAAGGTGGTTAATCAAATTAGATAGCGATACCCAAAATTGAGCAGATTGGTGAGATAACTAATGAAAAATTTTTTCCAGTCAGGAAAAAGCTGGCAACTAGCAAGTTCAAAGATCACCAAGTATAATAAAAAGGTTACTTTCCAGTCAAAAGCTGTTTGAAAAAAATTAAAAACTTACAGGGAAGGGCACTGCAATGGTACTAAATAGGTAGCTCTATTAGTTGTAGAATATTATGATTTTATCTACAAGAACAAAGTAGTACAGCACAGGAACAGACCTTCAGCACGTCAAGCCTGCACCAACACAATGCCTTTCTAATCTAACGGCATTTTGCCTCTATTGTCTGTATCCCTCTATTTCCTGACTATTATTTATATCAAGATTCCTCTCTTGTATCTGCATCTAACACTTTCTTTTCATATATTGTATCTGTATCTTGTATATATACAAGATATATATATATATATATATATATATATATTCTTTTCATATATTTGTTCATGGAATGTAGGCATCACTGGCATGGACAGCATTTATTGCCCATCAGCCAAGGACATCTAAGAGTCAAGCGCATTACTGTGGATTTGGAGTCACATGTAGGCCCGACCAGGTAAAGGATGGCAGGTTTTTTTCCCTAAAGGATATTAGTGAAACAAACTTGCCAATTTTTATACTTCTATGCCCTTACAGATGAAGGCAAGCATACCATATGCCTTCTTGACCACCTTATCACTTATGTTGCCACTTTCAGGAACCTGTGGACTTGTATGCCTAGATCCTTCTGTATGTTAATACTGTTGAGGATTCTGCCACTTACTGTATATTTTCCTCCTGCATTAGATGTTTCAAAGTATGTCACCTCACTCTTGCCCAGATTAATTTCCATCTGACATTTCTCCAACCTTTCTATATCCTGCTCCATCCTTCAACAATTTTCTTCAATATTTGCAGCTCCCCCAATCTTTAAGTTGCCCACAAATTTACTAATCTGACAACCTACATTCTCCTCCAAGTTATAAAAAATGAGGTTGCTTATTTTCCTTCTGGATTATTTTTGAACATATAGACTGTGTTTTATAGGTACTTATTCCATTTTTTTTTAAATGGTGAAAAGTAGCAGCAGTGCACTCCCATGCTTTGATTAACACTGTTTGCAATTTTAAGAGAAAGCTTACTCAATTTAAATTTATAACCATTGCAAAATGTTGGCAAGATGGTTATGCTCTAATCTCTGATCTAATAAGGCCCAAAGTGCGTGTCCTTCAGACCAAAATGATTAGATTAGAATTATAATCCTAATTATTCACTTTACACGCGTATAATCTATACACTGGTATAATACAGCATTACGTTTGTGAAGTTATCTAGTGTTTCTTTCTAACTAAGAAATCTGAACTGATACCTACAATTAGTTGGTACAATATATTACTCTATGAGATTTCATCTATATTTCTCTGAAAAAGGTAGAAAGTTGTGTTAGGATGATGCGGGCTGTGTGAACAAAGACAAATAGGATCTCAAGTGTAGGAGCAAAAGAAACTTAAATTCAGCAGATCCGGCAGCATCTGCTGACAGAGAAACACAGTTAAAGTTTCAAATTCAGAATGGTGTTTCTTTGAAACTGAACAGAAAAAGAAATGTAATTTGTTTTATGCCACTGAAAACAGGGGTTAAGTGTAGGTTCGAGGATGCAAGTCTGAATCTTGTTTCCGCTTCTGACAGTTCTCATTTATTCTGCCATTAACACTTGCAACGAATCAATGTTTTGTTGTTTACTATCACCATTACTACTGCATTCACCTTTTGTTACATGAATCTTTGTCCTTTTATCCCTCCTGCATGCTAAATTCTGACCCTCCTTTCTGTTGTACTCATCTCTCTAGCCCCACTACCTCCCACATTATTCAACAGCATAAAACTCTTCACATCTCTTTAGTTCTGAAGATGAGTCAAATTGGAACATTACCTCCATTTCTCTCTCCATAGATGTTGTCAGACCTGTTGAGCTTTTCCAGCATTTTTCCTGTTTCTTTTTCAGATTTCTAACCTCTATAGTTTTGCTTTTTACATTACTTCACCGCAGAGCAAACTGACAAGGACTTCAGTAAAAATGTTCCTAATTTGTCCTGAAACTAACAAATAGCATCACTTGCATTTATAGATTTAATTTCTACCACAATCTGTTAGAGAATATTCCTCAAAGGGCTCTGAACATTGCAGGGATAAACCAGAATAAGGACAGTTATTTTCAATAAGTTAAACAAAAATGTCTAATTCTACTGGCTTTTAATTCCATTTATATTATGGTTTTCTCAATGTTGTTCTAATTTATCCTTTTCATTCTTTTCTCAAGCCTTCCAATTTACACAAAGACTTTATTTAATGCTAAACATAAACCAACATTTTGCACACTTTGCAATCTAAAATAATTATCCAAGTTCATATCCACATCTCTGTATTCTGATCAATTAGGAACAGAGGCAAACACTACATGGTCCATTTAATGCTGCTTCAGAGATGTCCACATATTTCTGATGAAACTCAACTACAATTAAATCTATGCAGTTATTGGGCAGAAACAGCAAAACAAAAATAAAATCTGTTGGTGTTGACTGTTATTGGAATCAATTTTCATTTGAAAAAAAATGTAGGATTTGACCAAATTGAAGACTTGTCAGTTCCAAAATGTTTGAAAGCAGACAACAATTTGTATGTTATTGATCTCGTAAAAACAGACCTTATCTCTGCTCATTGCAAAGACACAGAAATAATCAGATGCTGGTGAGATAATTTTGAATCACTGATGGTGAAATAATTGGTGGAATGAAAATGAATCCACAACATCAGGTAAATGGAAGGAGGGAGGACTCCAAAAAAGTGTTAAATACAATATAAAGGAAATTCACAGGATAAATCAATGGATCGGTGCAATTACATTTTGATTCATGAATGAGAAAAATATTTTTGAATGGTGAACCTAGATATTAAACAGGAAACAAAAGAAAACTGCAAATACTTTTGATGCAAGGACAATAATTGACTGTGGGTCAGTTTAGACAGGGATATATTTAGAAAGACAAAGCACACAAATTTCTATTATTGTTTATAATGGATGAAATACAAATTAAAACCTGACAGCAAAGGTGATATTCCAAATTAGAATACATATTTAACATTTTGAAGGATTAAAGTAGCTATTTAAAATAAAATTCCTCAAGTAATGGCAAGGCCTGTCCAGAAGTGGGGTTATCGTCACAGGATATTCACCATGAATAATTTATAAGCAATACCAAACTTTGATCTCTTTCCCAAGTGAATTATTAATCCTATATATAAACTGGGAATGTTAAAATGGTGTTATATTAGTCTTATTTGACATTTTGCTCAATGTTCCCTTGGTTTGCCCCAACAAAACCCTCTCCTCCCCCATAAGGCACTTGTCCTTTTGGTGTTGACTTTTGCTCCCAGCACTGAACTTTTGTTCTCCTACTGACACATTCCACTAGTTCATCTTCTCATTATTAGCATTCTTTAATCTGAATGGCACGATTAATACTACTCTTGTATCATGTCCATGACACCTTTCTCAATCTCTCCTTTACTCTGACCTATCCCTGTCCTAGCTCTTATTGCATTTCTACCTTTCTTCAGTTCTGTAGAAGGGTCATAGAACATAGAACATAGAACAATACAGCACAGAACAGGCCCTTCGGCCTTCGATGTTGTGCCGACCAAAATAAAAAGCAATGCCCCTCCAAACTAAACCATTCCCTTCTCTTCCATATACTTATCAATTAACCTCTTAAACGCCACCAAACTTGGCGCATCTACAACAGCTGCAGGCAGGGCATTCCACTCCCTAATCACTCTTTGAGTAAAGAACCTACCTCTGATATCCGTCCTATAACTCATACCCCTTAATTTAAAGCTGTGTCCCCTCGTGCTAGCTTTCTCCATCCTAGGAAAAAGGCTATCACTGTCCACCCTATCTAAACCTCTAATCATCTTATATGTTTCAATAAGGTCCCCTCTTAGCCGCCTCCTTTCTAACGAAAACAACCTCAAATCCTTCAGCCTCTCTTCATAAGACCTGCCCTCCATACCAGGCAACATCCTGGTAAACCTCCTCTGTACCCTCTCCAATGCCTCCACATCTTTCTTATAATGTGGGGACCAGAACTGCACACAATACTCCAAGTGCGGCCGCACTAGAGTTTTGTACAGTTGCAACATGATGTTGCGGCTCCGAAATTCAATCCCCCTACCAATAAAAGCTAAGACTCCATATGCCTTCTTAACAACCTTATCGACTTGACTGCCTACTTTCAGGGATCTATGCACACATACACCAAGATCCCTCTGTTCATCAACACTATTAAGAGTCCTACCATTAGCCCTATACTCTACACATTTATTATTCCTGCCAAAGTGCATTACCTCACACTTTTCCACATTAAACTCCATTTGCCACCTCTCGGCCCAGCTCTGCAACTTGTCCAAGTCACTCTGTAAACTATAACACCCCTCTTCACTATCTACCACTCCACCGACTTTAGTATCATCTGCAAATTTACTGATCCATCCCTCAATACCCTCATCCAGATCATTTATAAAAATTACAAACAGCAGGGGCCCCAAAACAGACCCCTGAGGCACACCACTCGTCACCGAACTCCACGATGAATATCTCCCATCAACCACCACCCTCTGTCTTCTATCTGCCAGCCAATTCCTAATCCAATTAGCTAAATCACCCTCTATTCCACACATCTGCATTTTCTGTAGAAGTCTTCCATGGGCCACCTTATCAAACGCCTTACTAAAGTCCATATATACTACATCAACCGCCTTACCCCCATCCACCTCTCTGGTCACTTTCTCAAAAAACTCAATGAGGTTAGTAAGGCATGACCTACCCTTCACGAAACCATGCTGACTATCCCCAATCAATTCATTTCTCTCTAAATAACTATAAATCCTATCCCTAATAATTCTCTCCAATACCTTGCCCACAACAGAAGTAAGACTCACTGGCCTATAATTCCCTGGAAGGTCTCTCTTCCCCTTCTTAAACAATGGGACCACATTCGCTATCCTCCAGTCCTCCGGAACCACACCCGTAACCAACGAGGACCTGAAGATCAGAGCCAGAGGCTCTGCAATCTCCTCTCTTGCCTCCCAGAGAATCCTAGGGTAAATCCCGTCCGGCCCAGGGGACTTATCCAACTTCAAACCCTCGAGAATTTCTAACACATCCTCCCTATCTACTACAATACTTCCCAATTTGCAACCCTGTACCTCAGTCATATATACTCGAAACATCTCTTTCCACAGATGCTGCTAAATCTGCTGATTTCATCCAACAATTTTCTGTTTTTATCTCAAAGTTAGATTAAAAGTGCACTGGAAGAGAAACAGAGTATCTATACTTCAACTGCTCAAAGTACAGCTAACAACAGTACAAAAGGTAATCCATTTTGCAATATGGTGAAAGACTGAAGAGTGGGTAGATCTTTCAGGCACAATGGGCTAAACAGTTTCATGGACTATGAGTCCATGCCCTCATGGGAATTAATTTTGGATTAATATTTCTAATAGTAATGAGAAGCAAACACAATACACAAAGAAACATTACACAGAACATCTTTTAACCAACCAAAATGCAATAGTATTTAAAAATTAAACTGCTGCCAATGCCCTTGCTAAAATTACAGGTTTCCAAATTGGATCCATGAGGTCAGATATTTGTCACAAGCATACTGCCTCATGAATTCTGTATTTTTTCATTTTGCAACTGTTGACTTAATTATTTCTGTTGCTGCAGGTGTATAATAATCTTTTGGAAGTTTGGAGAGGAACACTCCTAGTTTGTGGAGTTTTCACATGCTCCCCGTGTCTGTATGGGTTTCTGCTATATGTTCTGGTTTACTCCCACAGTCCAAAGATGTATTAGACATGGTAAATTATCCCGTAGTACCCCAAGATGAGCTGGTTAGGAGGATTAGCTGTGGTAAATGTGTGCAGTTACAGGGATAGGGTGGAGGTTAGAGCTTGGGTGGGATGCTGTGTCTCAGAGTCAATGCAGACTCAATAGGCCAAACAACCTCTTCTGCACTGTAGGGATTCCATGATAGTTATAGTTATAAATATTGGCAAGGGTTTCCTAACACATGTTTAGAAATGAATTGTATGAATGCAAATAACGTGGTAAACAGTCTCTCAATGAAATATTTCTGTAGGTAACTATTCATTTTATATAAAGCGCAGCAGTGTAGACCTATATATCTGAGAGATCAAGAGGTAGAAGAGACCACAGTATATGTATTATTAGAGTATACAACATTTTGAAGGATTAAAGTAGCTATTTAGAATAAAATTTGAGTGGTGGCAAGGCCTGTCCAGTAGTGGGGTTATCACCACACAAAATATTCGCCATGAATAATTTAAAGCAATACCAAACTTTGATCCCTTTCCCAAATGAATTATTAATCCTATATATAAACTGGAAGTGTTAAAATGGTGTTATATAAAATGCCAAATTTATTCATGTGGGTTGCAAATAAACTGCGTACTCAAAAACGTATCATGCAAATAATGCAAACCAAGCTGTTTTTCATTTTCAGAGAGGATATTTTAAAATTACATAACAATAGATATAGTGGGATCAGTGACAACAATTGGTGTACAATCACTAGAAGAAAATATTGCTTTTGTGAAAATATGCTCAGCTAATAAGCAGATTATAATAAATCAGTCTCATGAGCAATCTAGTGAAGGGTGCAACTGAAGTTAGAAAATATCACCCTATGGTATCAAGGCATAAAAAGTACAATAAAAACCTATTGCAGTAGACCGTAAAAAGAGACAGTTAACACTGTGAAATAAGAGTTCACAAATATGCATCTGATTTTTCTTCACTTATTAGTGGTGAGAAATCAGATCTGGCTCTCAGCTTCTTCAATACAGATAAGTAACTAAAGGCTAGCAAACAAGTCTGCCTCAATTTTTTTTAAATTGATGACACAATTAAAGGGCAAGGCCTTGACAAGTTGATGTTTTATGATCAATATTAGATTTCTACACAGATAACTCATTTAGTAAGTTTCAACCATTCCATTCTTGCCCTCCCCACTATTACTATTTTGCTGTATTCCAAAGCAACTTTTCGTACTGTTGCTCACTTAATTGATAAAAGGAATCTGGGGAAAAATTCCACACATTTGTATTCCATGACCTAATTAATTATTAAAGTTTAAAGTTTATTCATTAGTGTTAGAAGTAGGCTTACATTAACACTGCAATGAAGTTAGCGTGTGAGAATTCCCTAGTCACCACACTCGTGTCTGTTCGGGTACACTGAGGTAGAATTTAGCATGGCCAATGCACCCAACCAGTTAGACAGGCACAAATATCATTTTTTAATGCAAAAAATTTCATAATTGAGAACAAACATCCAAATAATTGACTATACAAGGCATTTTAAATGGAGTGGATATACAGATCAATCATCTAACTCTGTTGGAAACAAGCTGGAGGGGCTGAATGACTTTCTCCCATTCCTGTTTCAGATCGATTGCAAAATGTTCTAAATGGCACTTGACTCTGTATATGCATAAATAAACAAACTGATCACTGATAGGTATATATCCTGATGGAAAAAATGAAAAAGACTGCAAATAATTTATTTACAAGCTACAGTATCACAATATTAGTCTCACTTGAGATTAAGTCAGTGATGAGAAAATGCCTTGATTTCAGATTCAGCTAGGAACTCAAGTAAGACCAGTCTCTTGAGCCCATTCCAATCAACTAGCTCAAAGCCAAACTATACTCAACACTATTTGTTCCTCTTTATGCAATGTGTTTCGATACCGCTGCCCAACAAAAATCTATTTCAATCTTGAAAATCTCAGTATAAATCAGTGGTCTTAGCTTTCTGGGAGTAAATATTAGATGTGAAAAGTGCTTCTAGGTTTCACTTCTAAGTGGCCAATTTTAAAGTTATGTCCTTAGTCATCACAGCTGAGCTCAAGCATGCAGTTCATGTCATAGCTTTCAACCTCCTGGATATACTGCTGTGTGGATAGCTCACTTTGGTTGGGTGTCCAGCAGTTTAAAGGGTTTGCAAGCAGAGAGGGAAAGGTAACTGCCTAGCAATGACTGTAATACTACATTCTTGCACTCTCTCATTTCCTTCTCTATGAACAATGTATTTTATCTGTATAGCGCATAAGAAACAATAATATTCACTGAATGATAATATGATTATAATAACTCAAATCAAAAAATGGCAAGTCCAGACAGATAGTGGCACCTTCCTCTGTAACCTGTATTCAGAAAATAATTTTTCAAAAGCAAAACGAGAAGCAATAATGTGGAAACAGTCAAATCTTTGTGGGCACAAATACATTCTATGATGATACCCCATCCTGGTATAAGAATTATGGATGCCTCTAACCTTCTGAAGAACAATGAGCGGGGTGGATGAACAATTAAGAGTCATGGTCCACATAGGTACAAATGGCATAGAAAGAGGATGAGGTTCTGTAGGATACAGTTTGAGGAACTAGGAAATAAATTCATTAGCAGTCCCTCAAGAAAGATAGCAATCTCCAGATTACATCTGGTTCCACACATAGATAGAAATGTTTGGTTGAGAAATGGTGCGGGGGGGGGGGGGGGGGGGGGGGGAGTGGAGAGAGGCTTTAAATTCGTGGGGCATTATGACCAGTTCTGGGTCAGTTGCACCCAACAAGGTTGCCAACAAGAAAAGCTGTAAGCTATGTAAATTCACTTTAGGAAGGAATGGAGACAAAGTGCAGAGAGAAGGTGCAGAAAAGATTTACAAGAATAGATTTCAGTTATACAGAGAGATTAGAAAAATTTGGGTTGTCCTTTTTGAAGAGGTAATTAAGATTTAATAGAGGTATTCAAAAATCAAGCAGAATTTAAATATAGTAGACAGAAAAATGTTCCCATTGGTGGAAGAGCTGAGAACAAGGGGCCACTCATTTAAGGTGATTGGCAAAAGAAGCAATATCAACATGAAGAATTAAAAAAAGTAATTAGGATTGGAATGCATTGTCTGAAAATTCAGTGGAGGCTGATTTAATCATGGGTTTCAACAGAAAATTGGATAATTATATAAAAGCAAATTACTGAAGATGCCAAAATCTGAAACCAAAAGAGAAAGTGCTGGAAAGTCCCAGCAGGCACGGCAGCATCTGCAAGGACAGAAAAGAGCAGACGTAGAATCCAGTTGACCCTTTGTCAAAGCTAAAAGGCATAGAGGATATTTACACTGCAGAGGGAAGGAATAAAAAATGAATCATAGCCATAGAAATCAAGGGAAAAGACTGCTAATGGCTGTCCAAAGAGAGAATAAAGGGTGTGAATTGCCAAATAGCAGAGAAGCTGTAAACTGTGCCAGATGAAGATATTTGGGGAAGTAGGGGCGGGATGGAACAGATGCAGAATGTAGAAGAGGAAGTGGAGGGAGAAAAGGGAAGGGAAGGAGGGAAGAAAAACGATAAAGAAATAAAAGGTAAACAATAAAAAAATTAAACAAAATAGAATGAAAACAAAGGGGTTCAAGGTGGGGTAGAGCAAATCATCTGAGGTTGTTGAATTCAGAAGGATGTAAAGTGCCTAGCAGGAAGATGAGATGCTGTTCCTCCAGGTTATGTTGAATTGTTTTCATTCTATTTAACTTTTTTACTGTTCTCTACCTTCTATTTCTTTGTCTGTCTTCATTTTACTTCTCTTTTCCTCTTATTTCATCCCTTTTCCCTTACTTTTTCTACCCCTCACTGCTGCTTCCCCTTTTCTACAATCTACCTGAACCCCATTTCCTCCTCCCTCCCCCACCATCTTCATCTGGCACAGTTTACAGCTTCTCTGCCATTTGGCCCTTCACACCCTTTATTCTCTCTTTGGACAGCCATTAGCAGTCTTTTCCCTTGGTTTCTATGGCTATGATTCATCTTTTATTCCTTCCCTCTGCAGTATAAATATCTTACTTTCTATGCCTTTTAGCTTTGACAAAGGATCATCTGGACTCAAAATGTCAGCTGTTTTGTCTCCTTACAGATGCTAGCAGACCTGCTGAGATTTTCCAGCATTCTGTCTTCTGATGATTGGATAATTACCTAAAAAGAAAGATTTGCAGGGCTATGAAGGAAGACTGGGACCTGCAAGTTGTCCTCAGAGTTTAGCAAAAACTAAACACAACTAAAAATTAATCAAGCTGCACTATAAATGCACCACAACTAATTGAGCTTGTGCTAAAACAATTTCCAGCAAATAAAATACTCTGCCTGAGTCTCCCAATTTAACATCATCTCCCAGAAATTAATTTTCTCACAGGTATCATACTTAAAGAGCTGTGACTATTGAAGGTTTCCTTTGATAATTAGCTAGGCAAGCAAAAGGAATTCAGTTAATGGTGAATTCTTCAGCAATACACTCGCCAAAATAACATGTCATATACCAGGATGAGGATTGCTCATGGTTAATATTACGATGCAATACTAAGCAGGTGATGCATTCTGCAAAGTACCATAATCTGAATGATGATGCTAAATAAAGATTCCATCCATTCAGCAGCTCATAAAATTAAAAATGTCACAGTACAATTTATCCAAGTGCTTCCTCTGCAATGAATATCACCAAAAAAAAAAAGCACTAAACCAAAGAGATGGCAATCTCCAAATTAGCCAATAATTACTGGCACAGAATATATGGAAAAATGCATCAACTGTTATTTTGAAACAAAGTTTGAAATAAAGTACCTGAGATAATTCATCATTACTATCTGGGCAGAAGAGAGGAAAAACTTGCACAAAGTAAACCTGACAGTCCTTCTAATCCTAACCCAGGATAGTAACATAATTTGTGGGGCATGTTGGAGGCATATAATTCACAAATCTGTGCTGTACCCAGGTAGTAAGGATGAAAACATTCTATACAAGTGGTGATAAAATTTGCAAATGATACCAAAATAGTATACCAAAGCAACAGAGGAATATTTATTAAAGGGGAAAATGGACTAAAAAAGCAGTAATTTTGATCTGATTCATTTTGATAAAAATAAATGAGTCTTTGATTGAAAGTAGGCTTGTTGAAAATTAAAGGCAGCATTGCAGGCTGCTGGATCTCTATGGCAGTTGAAATTCTCCCGGTGTCATAAGTGTGAAAACGGTGAGAAAACTGGAATGATTCTTGCCAGTCTGTTCAATGTGGACTGAACTGCAATCGTCTCACACTTAATCACTTTTAGGGAGAATGGTGAGTGGTGCATCAATTCTGGGAGGGGCAGAGTCTTGGTACTTCCAGATCAGTTCCAAAATGATCTGGCCCTGTTCCAAAAAGGTGCACGGATATCTTGGTGCATCAAACCCTTTACCCCACCTCATGGTCATCAGGAACCTCCTCTTCCCCCATCCTCATTATCAGTATCATGTTTCCCCACTCCGCCCTGACACAGATCACCAGCAATGGGCACTCACGACAGGTCCCCTTCAGGACCTTTAACATGCCCCATGCTTTCACAAACTATCCACCCCCCCCTCCCCGAACCTGGCAATAACCCACCCCCTCACTCACCATAGCCTCCCCCTTCAGGACCCACCTGCACTCTGGCCCTACCCCTATGGCATTGCCACTGCCCAGCTGGCACTACTAGAGTACACACTAGTACTGGCTTGGCACAGCCATCTCCGTTAGTGGGTCCATAGTGATTCTTGCCAGGTTCTCACCGCACCCGAGGATCAGAAGATTCTACGAGTGTGAGAATCCAGCGAACTCGCTAAGCATACTTAATGCTACTTACAATATGCTAAATTGGCCTCGCGCCCTTTCTGGGCAAGATCCAGTTTGTGCCAGTAGCAAGGGACTGGGACAGTTGCAAACCATTTGGCACTGGGCGCAAAACCTATTTTTTAGGGGACTGTATACAATTTTCCCATATTAGCACGATCTACGCCAGGTGCGGTGAAGCTGGAAAACCATGTTTTATCTCAATAAATATAACTGTCAGGAGATAATGACGAGGCTACTGAAGACTTAAAAACACAGTTCAAGTACTGTATGCCTATAATGGGCTTTACACTACAGCAAAGACATTGTGATTTGTGAGGATATAGATTTAGAAGGGTGCTGGCTGGTCTGAAGAAAAATAAGAAAAGAAAATTGAGACTGCACAAAATTAAAGGATGGAACAGGGTTGTTAAATGCAGATATTCCAGTAGTTTGGCAAGTCTAGAAAAAGGGACCACACATACAATTAAGTGCTTTCGAACCCAAAACAAGAAAACGTATTTACTCTCACAATTAAAACACTATTCATTCCCAGGGTGAGTGGTTGGTGTGGAAACTATGCCAACGTTGAATGTTAGATTGAATAGTTTGATGAAGGGAGGGGGTGGGAAAAGGGGTTAAGATAAGCAAATAGGGTATGCAGATGTAATCAGAACAGTTTTCTTGCTATACAATTACAAGTTGTTGCTGGAGGATAAGCATCTACATAAATTGGTTGGGCTATGTGGAATATTTGTCACAACTATGTATTTATGTCTTATATTGTACTTACTTTGGCAGCAATTTAAATATACTTGTCTCTCTTAAAAAAGGATTACTTCATTTAAAATAGAAAATGACTGAATATCTTTTACTGCTTAAAGAACTGAATCATTTCTGCAATGATAGCAAACATGGTAATAAAAGAAAATATGAACTATTTACAAATAATTTTGGTGCCTTCATTAGGTTTTGCAGAGAACATTTGTGATTGTGGTTAGACAAATTAACCCAATAGTTCATGCAGTATTTTCTCTGTAATCCAAAGTAGTAAGTCCCAAAATATCATCAAGCCACGTTGGAATATTACTTATTGAAGACACAGGGCTCCAACAGAAAAAATAATGTATGTGAATCTATAATATTCTCCTTAAATTCCAAGAACATGAGCATAAGAGTGACACTCTTTTGCCAGTTAAAATATACATCAGGCAGGAGCATACAAAACTAAAGTGTCATAACTAACAATATTTAATATCAAAATACTCAACTTTTTCTACATGCCCCCATACCCCCCCCCCAAAAAAAAAGTTGTCCAGATGGTCAAATTAATCTCAAACTTCATTAAAAACAAAGCAAAGACAATCAAGAAGATTTGATTCTCAGGCAAATTAATAGTCACATGGACAAATCAGATCAATCAGGGAAAGCCAGCACAGATTTAAGAAAAAATTGTGTTTAATTAATTTGAAATTTTCTGAAAACATAATAAGATTGAAAGGTCATATCACAGAACCTCTACTGCGCAGGAGGAGACCATTTAGACTATCAAGTCTGCATCAACTCATACCTCGGTTTACTCCATGTATTTATCCTGCGAATCCCCCCACCCTATACATCTCGGGTCACTAGGGGCAATTTACTATTTTCAATCCACCTAACCTGCACATCTTTGGACTGGGTAATATTAATGATGTGGCATACATGGATTTCCAGAAAACATTTGCTACCTCATAACAAGCTCGTGAACAATTACAGTTCATGGAATAAAAGGGACAGCAACAACAGATAAAGTGGCTGAGTGACAGGGAACAGAATGCAGTGGTTAGTGAATGTTTTTTTAGGCTGGAGCAAAGTTTACAGTGGAGCTCCCCAGGGGTCAATGTTGGGATCCTTGGTCTTCCTGATATATTTCTTCCTATAGCTTGGTACATAGGATACAATTTCAAAATTATTAGATGATACGAAACTTGGTAGTATTCAGAAATGTGAGGAGGGAATTTCAAAAGGACTTGGGCAAGTTGGTGAAACAGACAGAGAAATGATGAGGTTTCTTTCAATGCAGCGAAACACAAAGTGATTCATTTTTGAACTATAGAATCACTACAATGCAAAAATCTGGCACATCAAGACTGCACCCAATCTCTTCAAGTAGTATCTCATCCAGGCCCTCTTCCACCCTATCTCTGTAGCTCCACATATTTACTATGGCTAATCCAACTAACCTGCATGTCTTTGGACTGTGGGAAGAAACCAGAATACTTGGAAGAAAACCCACACAGATATAGGGAGAACATATAAATTCCATACAGTCACCCAAGACTGGAATGGAACCAGGGTCTCAGGTGCTGAGATGCAGCAGTGGCACTATGCTGCCCTGGTAGGAAGATGATTTGATAGGAAGAGTGTTTACATGCATAAGTCATTGATGGCAGGACAGAATGACAACAGTTACTAAAGGATACAATAGTTATTAATAGGGACATATGAGTACAAGAACAGGGGGGTTATATTGAATTGGACACTAGTTCAGCATCAACTAGAATATTACAAGTAATTCTGGATACTGCATTTTAAAGGTGAAGGTGTTGGAGACAGTATAGAAAAGATTCATGAAAATGCTTCCAGGAATGCAGTATTTCAGTTACGAGGATAGATTAGAGAAATTGGGACTTTTTTTTGGAGGAGAGATTGCCGAGATTTAAACCATAAGACATAGAGCAGAATTAGGCCACTTGGCCTATCAGGCCTGCTCCTCTTGTCAGAGGTATTCAAAATCATGAGGGATCTGCACAGAATAGATAGGAAGAAATTATTCCCACTCTCTGGATCAAGAATGAGAGGGTGCAAATTTAAAATAAGTGATAAAAGAAATAAATATGACAGATTAAGGAAAGTATGGTTGCTAAATTTGGTCATGATACAAAGAAAGGTACAGAAGTTCTGAAAAGAACATAAGGAGGCTACAACGGGGAATACAGTTAAGCAATTAGGCAAAGGTCTGATAAATGGAACATAATGTGGAATATACGAAATTGTTCATTGTTATGAAGAATAAAAATCATTATCAAAATGATGAGAGATTGCAGAGGGATCTAAGTGTCCAAGTGCATGAATCACAAAAGGCTCATTTACAGGTACAGCAAATAATTAGGAAAGCTAAGAATGTTGTTTACTGCAAGGACGATTGAATATAAACGTAGGGAGGTTATGCTTTAATTGTACAGACATTGGTGAAATCGCATCTGGAGTATTATGGCTCAGAGTAGTCTCATTGTTTAAGAAAGAAAGTAAATGTACTAGAAGCAATTAAATAGTTTATTGAGCTAATACCAAGAATGGATGGGTTAAGGGAAGACTGAACAGGCTAGGTTTGTACCTGCTGGAGTTTAGAAGTGCAAGAGATGACTTGATAGAATCCTACAGTGCAGAAGGAGGTCATTCAGCCCAGAGTCTGCACCCATCATCACACCACACAGATTTGATTGAAACATAAAAGATCTTGACAAGGTGAATATGGAGAGAATGTTTCCTTTTGAGGGAATCTAGAACTAGGCATCACTGTTTAAAAATAAGTTTGAAAAGTTTATTAATATCACAAGTAGGCTTATATTAACACTGCAATGACATACTGGGAAAATTCCAGTGCTGTTGGAATACACTGAGGGAGTATTAATCATGGCCAATGCACCTAACCAGCATTTTCTGGATCGTAGGAGGAAACCAGAGCATCTGGAGGAAAATCGCACAGACAGAGATCGTGCAGACCTGCACAGACAGTGACCAGAGGCTGAAACTGAACCAGGGTTCATAGCGGTGGTGAATGAGGAAATGAGGTCCCTATTTAAGATGGATATTAAGTGAATGTTTCCTCTCAGAGGTTAGTGAGTTTTTTTGCCCTTCGTTCTTCAAAAGGTAGTGGAAGAGTCTTTGAATGTTTTCAAGGCAGAGGTAAATAGATCCTTGATAAAGAATGGGGTGAAAGGTGATCAGGGATAGGTGGGAACATGGAGTTGAGGTTATACACAGATCGGCCATGTTTATCTTGAATGACCAAGTGACCTACTTGTACACGTGTATATATGTAAAAGCTCTCATGCAGTAAATGGTTAAGATTTGAAATACATTGTCTGGTGAAGCCAGGTTCAAACAAAGCATTCAAAAGGGAGATTAGACTAAATCTGAAAAGAAAAAACACAGTTTTGGGAAGAAAAACTAGCACTAGGCGAAAAGCTAATTTAGATAGCTTGTGGTGACACAATGGGCCAAGTCGTCTCCAGCGCTGGAATAATTTGTGCCCCTAAATAATAATTTTCTGGACATGCCTTAGTTCATTTTCATTTATGATACTTAAGTCTCTCTCATGTGGTCAACTTTTGTTTCTGGGCAGTCAAATGGTGGGTATGGCAAATTAATGGTTATATTGCTGGACTAGTGAATCAAAAAATCTCATCATAGGGTTGTAGAGCTTAAATTCAGTGAAAAGATCCTAAAATAATGTACTAAAAAAAGACAAGACTGTTGTAAAAATCTAATTGGTTTACTTTAGGTAAAGTATTGTGCTATCAATACTTGATTTTGGCCTACTCTAGGTAACTTCAGTCACGTACCCTTATTGACTCTCAATTATCCTGTGAAATAGCCAGGTAAGCTACTAAGATTCATCAGTTAAGGGCAATTAGGGATCAGCAACAAGAACAGAAAACAGCTGGGATATTGCAACAAAGGATGGGTAAGCTCAGGCTTCTGAAAGATGGAAGACCAATCAGGAATACAATGAAATAATCAAGTCTAAATGTAACATTCAGGCCTGGATCAGGGTTTCGGTAGATGAGATGAGGCGGAGGCAAAGTCAGGTGATATGAAGGCGGACGTGAGGTTTAATGACAGAGCATCTATGTGGATGGAAGCTTATCTCAGAATCAAATATAAGCGGGGCTGCAAACATTCAATTTGTCATATATTCGGATACAATAAAAAGTATTATTTCTTGCACACAAAACAGAAAGAGCTTATGGTTCATAGAATAAATAAAGAAGGAAAGGAGAGGATGTAGAATGTAGTGTTAGTCATAGCTAGGATACAGATAAAGATCAGAAGATGTGGAAATAGAACATTGTTAGAGAGAGTTTATAAGAGTTAGAGTACTGTTTTAAAAACATAGAACAAGTGTAAAAGAGAATGAGAGAGTATGCTGCAGATAGCTCGTAAGAAGTTGCCACGCCAACTATCCAATTCTACTTCGGACAGCTGCCAGGGAGAGGAATGAAGTTGGCCAAAGAACAGTTCTTTTGTGGAGACAAAAGCAACTTGTGTGAACGATTTAAAACTTAGTTGGAAGAAACTTCTGTTATTGAATGTTGGACAAAATGTGTGACAAAAATAAGACACTGGTGGGGTTAGAAGAGGTGGTGGCAGTGGTGAAGCAGAGTTGGGGGCTCTCAGCACATCTGGATGCTGAAAGCATTTTTTTAAAATGATATCACTGAGGGGAATCATTCAGCTATGAAACAGAAGCAGAAGAATGATAGATCCTCGGGGACACTACAGAGGTAACAGTATAGGTATGGGAAAAGAAACTAGTGCAGGTATTTCAGCATCTAAGACTGAATGGAACCAAGTGTGAGCAATCCCACCCAGCTACCCGATGGAAGGCTCTGTCAAAGACTGCTGGCAGGTCAAAGAGGATAAGTAGGATGAGATTACTCTGGTCACAGTCCCATAGAATATCATTTGTAGCTTTGCTGAGGGTTGTTTTGATACTGTGGCAGCAGAAACTTAATTGCCAGGGTTCAAACAGGGAATTTTGGGATGGGTGGGCATGAACTGAGCACCTGAAAGGAAAGGGAGATTGGAGATGAGGCAGCTGCTTTCGAGAACAAAAGGGGGAGTTTATAGAGAAAGTTGACAACAGCAGATCTGAGGGGGTTGAGGAGGGGGTGGGGACAGGGCAGAAACAGTGCTCAAGCATAGGAAACAATGAACAGTATCTATCAATATTGCAGCCTGGAAGAAAAGTAGAGTTGTCAGCAGTTTGGTGGGATTAGGGTCAAGGCAACAGGAGGTGGATGTCATAGACAAGATGAGCCCAAAGAGGTCATGGGGCGAGACTGGAAAGAAACTGGAGAAAGGCAAGAGTTTGTGGATGAAGTTTGGGAATAAGGCAGAGAGAAACATGGGAAAAGTTTGGCTCATTAACTAGGGGAAGAAGGAAATTAACAGAAGTAGCTGAATAGAGTCTAAATCTTAGTTGCAATGAAGTCCAGGAACTATTTGCATTTGTTGTTAGAAGTGAGCATGAAGGTAAGGGGTTTAAGTCAAGTTTTTACAGAAGTGATGCTGGATTTTGTTTTTGCATTCCAAGAGGATCCTGGAACAGTGAACAGTATTGGTGGAGGATAGAGGAACTCAATCATGCTGTATGTTGTCCAGCCAGATCTGGGATTAAATGGCTGAATCACTTATTTGCATTAAAATGTTCAAATACTTTTAAATGCATCTGGTTTGAGTGTGGAGATAAGCTATGTCAGAAATGGGCAGGGTCAGAGGGAAATAAGGACAGTGACAAACTGGGAGGTGAGGATGTTTTACAAAGATGAGATGCATAGAATATTAATATGGTCACATGACAGCTCTTGGGTGCAAAATATACTGGAGTTGAACTAACAGATTGTCACAGCAACCACCTTACTTGTCTGTGTCCCTTCTCAACAAAACTGAGCCCTGTGTGTGTTTAACACCGCCACCCCCCTCACTGTTCATAAAAGGAGGATTTCAATTCAACACCACTATCTTCAAGAGGAGAGAAAATCAACCAGCCAGGACTGCTTCAGTGAGAAACCACAGTAACAACAGCAGCCACTGTGTGAAGTGACTCTCTCTGGCTGCGAACAAAATGTTCGGGCAACCCATGAATAATTTTTCTGAAATAACCTTTTTTTAAAACTTGGCCAAGTTTGAACATCTGATACTCTGTTTTTATTGTGCACGCCTGGCGATGTTGCGTGTATTTTTTGCATTAGTTACAAGTTGGACATATTCATACATTTTAAACCTTTTGTTAATAATTTCTCTATCTTTACCCATTTTAGTCATTAAACTAACTCATTAACGCAAAGAATCTGGCTGGTTAATTATTGTACCGGACTCTACACAAGTTCATATTGAATTAGGAATATCTCTTCTTTAAAATACAAGTTCTGTTATAACCAACCCAGGAGTGGGACTAAGAGAGGAGACAATCCTCCTAACCTGGTCATATTAAATATTGTTCAGATTAGTAGCAGCATTCTAGGCTAAAAGGTAAATAGTTGGGAATTTGAAATTTCGCTGTAAGGTGAGAACTTTTTCCCAGGGGCAGTGGTCAAAAAGAAGCAAGGTTGGGAGGACAAGTGGGTGTAGGTGAACACCAACACAAGAAAGTGATCAGCAATGGCCTTATCTGTGACTATCAAAGGATACGGAGGCACGCAAGATGGCAAGGCCCATGGGAGAGCTATGAACATGGGGAGAAGAATTCATCTGAAGAGCAACATTTAAGGAGGACTGTGAACTCTGAAGAGAGTTTGATAAATTGAGATGGAGACTGAAATCATTTGGTGCAAAGGCTGAGGGAGGAATGCTGTGAAGACAGCTCAGTGAGAATCTTGGTGCAATACTTGGGTGGAAAAGTAGAGAATGAGGATTTTACTGAACAGTAATTTTGAAATACTAAAATAGGCTTGCAAAGGTAGCTTCAAATGATGAGGAATTATTTTGTTTTAGGTTTGTAAGTGCTTTTTTTTAAAAAAATCAACAGAAGCTCAAGTTTGACAATTTAAACATTTGGATGTAGGCAAGTTAAGGGAAAAAAGTTCCCAAATGGTGAAATACACTCTTGAAACAGTAGGTCGTTCATTTTATTTTCTGTTCTGTTACTTAATGACATTGTGACTGATCCTTATCTGAACTCTATCCACCCAAGTTAGCTTCATATCCTTCCAACATCTTTGGCCATCAAAAATCTATTCATCTCGATTTTAAAAATCAACTGAGCCAGTATTTGCTAGTCATTGTGATCTTGCTGCAGAAATTGGTTCAAAGAACTGGATAGCCTGCCCTCATCATTTCTTTTTGGACTCCTGCCTTTAAATGGAAATGTGCATTTATATAGCACCATTCACTATCTGAAAACATCTCAAACGTGTCACAACCAATGAAGTGTAATCAATGTTGTAATGGAGAAAATGCCATTTCCAAATTGTGCATAACAAGCTCTCATGTGTCACTGATGTTGGTTGAAGGGTCTACATTGTCCAGGGTCCTGAAGAAAACTGTCTTCTCCTATTCAAGTAGTGCTACAAGATCGTTTATTGCTTACTGAGGGGATAGACTTTGCCTCAATTTAAATCTCTCAACTCAAAAGGTAGTAGCTCTAGAAAGTGGCCCACAACTCTACCACTCTTTACAAGAAATAGTTTACTAAATGGATTGGCTGATTTCAGGATTTACCCACCTTGTCCCAACTCTGGCTGAAAAAGTTTATTTCTATTTTATCAGTGCTCCTACAATGAGGCAAGTTTTACAAATATTTACTATCATGGTAATACATAAAAATGGATGAGGCAGACAGCTTTTGGAACCCATAAAATATACTCAACATGAATCAGCATTTTTAAGCGAAGGAAAAAAGTGCATTTCTATTTTCCAAAACGTTGCTGTGGGCATTTAACCCCAAAAAAGTTGCAAAATTTCAAATTAATTTGACTTACTGGAAACATGGATTTCACACAAACATAAATACATTACATTTATGTGGTCGTGTGCATAGGGTTTTGAATATGTAATGCATACTTATAAGTATTAAGATAGTTTACGAAATGGGGTAGTCAGAGGAAAGCAATACCTTGAAGGTTTTGCAGGAAAATGCACTGAATGATAGGATTATGTGCAAGGCTCAATTCCTGGTCTATGTTGCTTGAGCTGATCTCTGCTGGTGTTGCAATAGAGATCCTACAACTGGCTACATCAGCTACGAGCAGCAAGTCAGGAGTCTAATCCATGCAGCACTCTTGGAGCTGTTACCTTTGAGTTGAGAGATTAAATCAAGGCTAAGTCTACCCTCTCAGTAAGCAGTGAAAGATCTCGTGGCATTCCTCAAAAAGGAGCAGACAGTTTTCTTCAGCAATCTGGACAAATGTAGACCCTTCAACCAACAATGACACAAATGAAAACTTGCTATGCACAATTTGGATATGGCATTTTCTCCATTACAACAATTACGCTTCTTTGCTTGTGAAGCGTTTGGGATAATTTCAGATAGTGAACAGTGCTATATAAATGCACGTTTTCATTTAAAGGCAGGATTCCAAAACAAATGCTGAGAGGAAGCAATCCAGTTCTTCGAGCTAATTTCTGCAGCAAGATCATGACGGAACTTTTATAATCAACTTCAATTTTCTCAAAGAACAAAGAACAAAACAGCACGGGAAACAGGCCCTTCGGCCCAACGAGCCCACGCCGCCACCCTGATGTTCCCACCTCTACCCACGATCTCTGTCCATGTTTATAGATCTATGGATTAAAAACCAAATTTAAGACAATTTAGGGAGAATTTGTTTTGCCAATTAGCCTAAGAGCACATCTTTGGGATGTGGGAGGAAACCGGAGCTCCCGGAGAAAACCCACGCAAGCACGGGGAGAATGCGCAAACGCCCACAGACACAGGCCCAAATCCATGTATCTGCACAGCACAGCGATAGTCACTGAGCTGTTGTGTTGCCCATCAGATGTCCAGGTCAAGCGTACACTAACGACGTGAAGCACTAGGATACTCTCGAAAAAGATCCAAGAGCAGCCCTCTCACAACCCATTGCGTGTATGCCCCTCGTTAGACAACAAGGTGGACCAAAGCACCTGTAGGATAAAAACAAGTACATCAATATCATCATCTATTTACACACTTCCCAGGGACTCGCAAGGCTCATGATCCCAATTTTAAATCAGTTTTCTATACCCCTCCATTCCCATTCTGTTCATGTGCCCATCGAAGTATTTCTTAAATAACTCCAGAGTACCTGCCTCCACCACTTTACTTGGCAGCGCATTCCATACCCCCACCACCCTCTGTGTGAAAAAACTCCCTCTGGCATCCAAATTATACCTTACCCCCTTCACCCTAAGCCTGTGACCCCTTGTGCTATTTGAGTCCATCCTAGGAAAAAGCTTAACCCTGTTTACTCTATCTATCCCTTCAAAATCTTGTACACCTCTATCAGATCTCCTCTAAGTCTACGTCTTTCTAAGGAAAACAGTCCCAATTTGCCTAATCTCTCCTCGTAACTCAGACCTTCCATACCAGGCAGCATCCTGGTAAACCTCCTCTGCACTTTCTCCAGAGTCTCCACGTCCTTCCGGTAGTAAGGCGACCAGAACTGGACGCAGTATTCCAAATGAGAGAACGCAGTATTCTCCCGTCCTTCTATTTCCTAGTTCTGAAAGAGCAAGCAATTTCAGTCTTAAATGTCAAATAAGTACTTGCAGCTCTGAGGTACAGACTTTTCACAAGCCCAAGTGAAGAAATTTCACCTCATCTCCGTTCCAAATTGCCATTGCCGTATATGGAGATTACGTCCCTTGTTGTGAACTCTCCAGCCAGAGCAAATAAACTCAGCAACCCTGCTTGTCAAGCCCTCTAAGCATTTTATACATTTTAATTAGATCATTGCTCATTCTTTTATGCTCCATTTCTCTTCATAGCACAACCCTCTTCCCAAGAATCAAATGAATGAACATTTGCTGCATCAATTTAGGTATGGATATTAAGTAAGGAAATCAATACCAGGCATGATCTCATCAAAGCCCTTACATAATTGCAGCAATTCTTTATTTCTATACTGCAACTAATTGCAATGAAGGCTGATATACCGTAAACACTGTAGGAAGGCAAGTAGTATCTGGTTATCAACTTGTAATGGTTTCCAAGTACTCTGCTTTACTATTTTTACTACCAAAGTAACCAGCCTATATGTTTATGCATCTCTATGCCAACCTCAGTTTACTTTTCTATCTCGCTTTGTATAATCAGTGAACCTGGATTTATGAGTGCAAATCATTGAAATAAATTTAGATGAGGTCCAAAACTTATCCTTGTGGCATTCCTCTATGCATGCTATTGAATGGAAAAGTCTAAATATACCATATCCGCTGGTTTATCCTTATCTAGCCTTTTGAGTATAGCCTAAAAAAAACAAGTTTGCAAACATCATTTCCCTTTCAAAACCATGTTGGCTTTACCTAAACAAATTGTGATTTTCCAAGTCACTTCCTTAATCATAGATTTTAGCACATTCTTTACTACTCATATTAGATTTACTGGCTAAAGTTCCCGGTTTCCTCTTTTCTTTCTTTCTCAGCAAAGGGGTTACATTTGCTATCTTTCCATTTCACAGCTTTAGAATCTTGATGATAAAAATCAATGCATTTTCTGCAGTCATCTTTTTAAAATCCCAGGTAAAGGCTATCAAGTTCAGAGGATTTTTTTTCCACTGGTGGTTTCATTAATTCCCCAATACTTTCTCAGTTAGGTGGATGACTGGTTTATAATGTGAAATAATGGCAAAAATGTGGGTTCAATTCCCGTACCTGAAGTTATTCATGACAGCCTGCCTTCCCAATCTTGCTGAGGTGTGGCAAACCTCAAGTCACATCACCAGCAGCCTCTGATTACCCAGGACCATGACGACTTTATCTTTATATACTGGATAAAAGCAAATTACTGCAGATACTGGAATTTGACAAATAACCACTTGGACTCGAAACATCAGCTCTTTTCTCCTTACAGATGCTGCCAGACCTGCTAAAATTTTCCAGCATTTTCTCTTTTGGTTATCTTTATACACATTTGTTAAAGCTTCTATTATCTTTTTTTAAATATATATTCGTTGTTTGTTTACTTCATTCTATTTTTTTCCTTTTATCACTTCCTTGATTATTATTTGCTATTTATCTCAAACTGCAGGCTTATTACTTTTTGGTAACATTACATTTTTAATCTGATGCTACCCTCTATTTCTCCAGTGGAGCTCTTATTCCATATTGCTTGAGCCGATCTCTGTTGGTGATGCAAGAGGTCCTGCAACTAGCTACGTCAGCTACAAGTAGCAGGTCAGGAGTTCTAATCCAGGCTGCAATTTAGTGCAGCACTTTTAGAACACTCAAAATACATTTTCAGGGAGAAATATTTGCTATTGCTTATCCACCTTCATATCTTCTAATCTAATTAGGTCGCTTGTCTCTCATATCTCTAATTGGTTTTGCTTAAATTTAAGATTCTAGTTTCAGAATTAAATTTAACAGGAAAATCTTCTAATTCAGTCACAGGATGTTGACAAGGCCAGCAAAGATTGTTCAATCCCAAATGCACAGGAGTAAGGTGATTCTATTATATTATGATCCCACTTCCCAAGAGGGTTGTTTACTATAAGATTACCAATTAACCCTGACTCATTGCACAATACTAAATCAAGAATAGCCCGTTCTCTCATTGGCTCCTCAACACTGTTCCAGCCTGTGACTCACACAGATGTGTGGAGTTGGGGAAAGAAAGTCTCAGTAATGACCGTCATGGTTAAATATCCTCATTGTCAGAGCTCAGACAAGAAAAATAGCTACATGGGTAATGTATTGGAGAAATACTGGTCATCTTATATGACAGGCTTTTAGAAAGGAAAAATAAGAAATCTGGAATGACCAGATTTTCAAATAAATTTGGTAAATTGCAGATTAGATATACTTACAATGGATGGTAAAGTTTCTAATCTTTAATATCTTAGCAACATGGTCATCCAACACCATAACCACAAGTGCAAAGTTCAATAGTTTATCACATCACATTAATCCTCAAAGATCAATTAATAGTTACAGTATGAGGTTTAAAAATCAATAGAGATTTGTTAAAATGATGCATGAACAGTTCAATTATTTCAACAGATTTTGAAAGAGTTATCAATAGCATGCAGTTGATTTCTTAAATCAAGCCATTTGTCAAGTTTAAATCAAGAGTTTTAAAGGGTTCAGAGTTCTGGCAGAGGAATTTTCTGAATAGTTTTTTTCATTAAGGGCAAGAAAAGATCATTTGGTTCAGGTTTCCCTCATTTGTCTTCTGCGAGTTGCTACTCACTTATTGTGCACCTCGTTGTGTTTGGGCTACACAATTTTCTTGATATTATATATAAAGTTTTGACTATCAATTCTGCACAAGACAAACAATATTTAGATTTCACAAATAGAGCTAAGTACTTAGAGTTTAAAATATGACACAAGATGTTATCACAAATAATCTAACAAATTATATTTTTTAAGTCACATTATAAAGTGCCACTGAATAATGTTAGTGCAACAGCTTATTTTCTTGTTCTGTAGTTAAAGACGGTCAATATGCTGCTGAAATCAGGAATGTTAATTATGTACTTTGAAACCAAAAAAAGTCAAAAATCTTATTATCAATGGAATAAAAATCATTCCACCATTATATGTGGGAGATTCCTATTAGTGATCAATGTTTTAAATTAATTTGTTTTTCCCATAGGGATGTGGGTGTCATTGGCTAGGTAAGAATTTATTGCCCATTCCTAATTACTCTTGAGAAGATGGTAGTGAACTGCCGTTGTGAACCATTTTACTATAGTGTAAGTACAGGGAAAAAGTGCCAGGATTTTGACCCAGCAATAATAAAAAGGAATAATATAGTTCCAAGTCAGGATTGTGTGGGGTTTGGAGGGGAACTTGCAGGTACTATTGCCATGCATTTGCTGCCCTTATCCTCCTAGGCTGTGGGTTTGGAAGGTTTTGTTCAAAGCACCTTGGTGGGGCACAGCAATGCCTCTTGTAGAAAGCATACACTGCTACAACTTTACATTGGTGGTGAAGAGAGTAACTGTTGAATGATTGAATGTCATTCAAGCATGCTGTTTTGTCCTGGATTGTATCGAGGTTCTCAAATGCTGTTGGAGAGTTTTCCATCATACTTCCTTGTAGATGGTAAACAGACTTGAGTAAGGAGGGGAGTTACTCTCTGCCTAATACCCAACTCCTGACTTGACTTTTATGTACATTCGTTGTTTGTCAAGAGAGTTATTTTGCAACTCTTGAAACGTTACACAATCCAGGATAAGGACTTTCAAGTCAATAAATCACATGAATCTTATTTTTGTCAGATACAAATCCCCAAAGCCAAGAAACAGTTCCTCATTTGCTGAGTTTAAGGTGATTCGTCCACCACTTAGTCTTGGTAACGTGTGAAGCGTCATTTGTGCCTCTCCATAAATGCATGAGGAATTTGTGCTGAAGCACCATGGTAGAGGTTGGCCTCAAAATCCTGAACCTGGTCAGAAAGGACCACTCTTGCTGTGGTGGTTCATAATCTGTTATTCAACTGATGTGGTTTGGGTTTGTCACAAGAAACTTGTGAATTCCTCATTTACAATTCCTTGATTTAAAGATTGTCTGATGGTAGGTCTCCCTCAGGGAGGTTGTTCCATTTGGGATGCTGAGATGGAAAACAGGTGATGGGTTGAACAGGTCATCATTGAGTGGCAAGTAAAGGGCAGCACATACACCCATGTAATTATACATTCCATAAATTATATCCAAAAAAGTGAGAAATATTACCAACAACATGTGAGTAACATTATGTGCAATGTCAAAGCAAGGAACAGAAATGAAAATTAACTTCAGAAAACAAACTTATTTCCAAACAGAGCAGTTTAGCTAGCCATTAAATGAAACTAAAATCTGAACGGTTATTTTGAGAGATGTTCTTCATAGAGTTTCTGCATTCTAGTCAAGAAATTGATTCTTTCAATCAATTAAGAGTAAGAAAGTAATTGAAATGTTTCATTTTTCAAATACTTGGTTGAGTAAACAATTTTGCCTAATTTTATTACAACTTTTGAGAAGACGAATTGCAACTTGAGTTTTAACACAAAGATATTAACAAACATGTTACATTTCACTTTTCTCAAACTTTCAAAAGAGTACAAAGTGATATCTTCTTCTAAGCCAGCCAATTCATTGAATAAATCTCACTTTTAACCTCAATTTTCACAGAACCATATCTTCAACCTTGATGATATATTAAAAGTTAATATAGAAACTAGAAGGAGTAGGCCTTTCAAGCCTGTGCCATTCATTTTGATCTTGGCTGATCATCGAACTCAATATCTTGATTTCTCCCCCTTCCTACGATATTCTTTGATCCCTTTAGCGCCAAGAGCTATATCTAATTTCTTCTTGATACTGGACAACATTTTGGCCTCAACTATATTCTGTGGTAGTGAACTCCACTTCACCCTCAATGAAGAAATTTCTTCTTACCTCAGGTTTACCCCTCTATTCTCAAACTATGCCCTTTAGTTTTGGACTCCCCTAACATTGGGAACATTTTTTTTGAATCTACTCCGTTAGAATTTTAAATTTGTATGAGATCCCCTCTCACTTCTAAACTCAGTTCATATAATCCTAACCGATTTAGTCTCTCCTCATATGGTAGACCTGCCATCCCAGGAATCAGCCTCATAAACCTTTATTCTATAGCAAACATCCTTGCTCAGTAAGGGCATCAAAACTGCACACAATAATCCAGGTGTGGCCTCACCAATGCCCTATATAATTGCAGCAAATCATTCCTATTTCTATACTCAAATTCTCTCACTAAGATGTCCAACATATTATTTTCCTTCTTGTTGGCTGTACCTGTATATTTACTTTCAGTGACTGATGCATAAGGACACCAAGGTCTTGTTGAGTATCCATCCTTCTCAATTTATATTCATTCAAGTATGAATTTGTCTTTGTATTATTGCTACCAAAAGGATAACCTCACATTTATCCACGAAAAACAGCACCTGCCATGCAGATGCCCACACACACAGCCTGTCCAAATCACACCGAAGTATCTCTGCATCCTCCTCATAGCTCATCCTCCCACTCAATTTGGTATCATCTGCAAACTTGATGATAGTATATTCAGTTCCTTCTTCCAAATCATTAATATATAACAAGAGTTGGGATCATAGCACAGATCACTGTGGGACCTCACTAATCACTGACTGCCAATCAGAAAGATCCATTAATGCCAACACTTTGCTTCCTATCCACCTCATGACATTACCTGTAATCCTACGTGCTTTAACTTTACATAGTCTGTTAGATGAGACTTTTCAGAAGGCTTTTGACAAGTCTAAATAAACCACTTGTTCTCCTCGGTAAATTCTACTGCTGGGAAGGCTTAAGTTAACCAAAGGCCAAGAACTCCATTATCTAATTACATTACTACTCACCCTAATTCATTCAAGATTCCCACCATGATTGCAGAGTTCAGATTGGTCCCTATCAACTTACTTCAAATAAATGTTGGGAAGACTGAAGCCATTGTCTTCAAGATCCTTCCACAAACTTAATTGTCTAGCCACAAACTCTATCTGCTCTTTGGCACATGCTCAACAAGGCTATTGACAATTTTGTCACCTTATGTGACCCAAAAATGAGCTTCTGACCTTGTATCTGATCCATCAATAAAGACCAGCACTGTGACATTGCCTGACTCTTTCTGCCTCAGGTTTATCTGCAGCTGAAACCCTGATCAATGCTTTTGTTATCTCATGACAACTCTATTGTTGTCCTGGCTAGCCTCCCACCCAAATAAAATTCAGATCATTCAAAATTCTGCTGCCATATCCTGACTCACAACAAGTCTTTTAAGCCACTATCCTTGTGTTCACAGACTTACTTTAGCACTTGGTCAAACAACACCTTGAATTTAAACTCCTTGCCCTTGTTTTAAAATCCCTATATGATATCACCATTTCCTATTTCTAGCCTCCTCTAGTCCTACAATCCCCAAGAGGTCGTAATTGGAAAATTGTATTGGTTCTATCATTGGATGTCAGATATTCAGTTCAGATCCTATGCTCTGTAATTTCTTCTCTAAACTTCTCCTTTTTCCAAGTGCATTCCTTAAAATCTACCTCTAACAAGTGCAATGCTTCGGTGAAATCCAAAGCAAATGGTAGGGAGCAGCACTGCGTCTTCTGATTAGGCACGATATACCTTCAAGACTCATTGAATTCAACAACTTTAGATGTGACACTTTTCTTCCATCAAAATCCCTCTTTTTTTAAAAATGCTCAATATTGTTTCAATGCACCACCCCCCCCCCTCACTCCATCTGTCTCTTAACGTTGCTACATCTTTGTTGCAATCTCTCCCAGCTACAGTATAACATTCAACATACTGGAATTAAAAAAGGGGTCAATGGAGAGTCAAATGGACTTAAAACATTAACTCTTTTCTCTTCCTACAGTTTCCTGCTCTAATACCCCCTTAAGTGGTCTGGTGTCAATTTTTGTTTGAGCACGCTCCTATGAAGCATTTTAGGATCTTTTACTGTGCTATATAAATGCAAGTTGTTGCAGTTAATTTTATTTGAAAAATCTCAGGATAATCTTTACTTTTTATATATGGTTAGAATTCAAGAAAAACAGGTTGTAAACAAGTTAATGAAAAATCATAAAAATGTGCATGATCGAACAAACCTTTTCTTTCACACACACCAAAACATTGCTGTTAATTCAAATCAAAAAAATTTAACCATATTTAGAGTTTAAGTAAATTAAAGCAACCAAACTCAATTTTTAAAAACAAATATTCAGGGAATCATTGAACTAAAACACATTTTAAATACTTTGCCATAAGGTCTGTCAAGGTTGTCAAATTTCTTGGTAGATTCATGACAATCATATGCTTAAAATAAAAAACTTATAATATTTAGATTTATCAAAAATAAATTGAAAGGCTTTCACATGTATAAAACTTCAATTACAACTACAATTTCTAGTTAACTCATTAAAACTTCAGATTTATTGATTTAATTGAAAAACATTTTCAGAGTTAGTCAATCATACCTGTGTTTTTTGGAGCTTCTGCATAAACCATTCCTGGTTGAGGAGGTACATTCTGCCAACCATACTGTGGATAACCTTGATATACAGGCTGCCCTCCTGGGGGAGGTGGGTAGCCAGGGTAAGCAGGATTAGGACCCGGTCCATACTGTTGCGGATAAGCTGGATATGGACCAGTTGGGCCTGGCCCAGGATAAGGTGGCGGGTTCTCGTTCATTTAGGATACTAAACTGAAGTGCTTCTGTGACTTGAAACCAAAAAGGAAAAAACATGTCACCAAAATGAGCTTACTTTCCAACTGTGATTAAAAACTATGATTGCTTGCAACAGCTGAAGAAAAAACTGAAACTTGAATCTGTTTCAATGTTAATTTCCAAGTTTTGATGAAGGATCCACACCTGAAATGTTAACTCCATTGATATTGCCAGTTTCTGTCTGATCTGCAGAGTATGGCCAGCGTTTTATACTTTCGTTTGAAATTCCACCATCTGCAATATTTTCCTTCATAAAATGCATCATTTCATTTGAAGTCTCTGCCCATCTTTCTCAGCATTTTACAATTAGACTCAAACTAATCAAGGTCAGTCACTTGGTATAGGGGCAGATTATTTTACAGGCCCCAAGCAAATGTGGGAGTGCCTGGTAAAGCTTGCTATCAATGTAGGAAAACTGCAAACAACCATTATCAGTTTAATTTAACCATAATGGTAACATGAAGATAACATTTGCTTTATTAAGGCAGTATGCAAACAATGGATCGATTCTACTCCGTTTTCTTGACATACATTTAACGGATGGGGACGCAGAAAGCGTGTGCAGGGAGTGGCCAGGGTTTCGAAAAAATCTTAATCCATTCTGCAGTTATGCAACAGGTTACAGGTTTATTAAATGATCTTATACAGGTACCTTTAATATCAATTATTAACATGGGCCAATCTCCATAACGACAATAATACCGCGAAAGCCGAGGGAGGGCGGAAAAGGGATATTGAAAAACAAAAAATCAAAATAGATCAAGAACAATTTGTTTATTCAAAGGCGAACCCTGTAGCCCGCAGTGTGATACAGGCAAACCTATTGGGAACTTTATAATGACAGAAGATCAAGGAAGAACAACGAATTTGGGCGGCAGATTGACCTTTTCCTATCTCTGATTTAGAAGTACTCCCCAAGAAGTACAGATAACTCGATTTGTTTTTAATTCCGATGTTCAAAAATAAATAGAAGTTCGTCGTACTTCCATGTTGTAGGAAGGCACAATGAATCCCATTCAGTTTTCAAACTGATTATTTTGAAACATATTTACTGCTGGCTCCAGCACCATTTACAAACACAGTCACATTTAATTCATGTGTCCAATTCACAGAACTGGGAGAGCAGGTGAGAGAGCGAGAGAAAATATCAGGAGTCAAGCGGATTAACGCCATCGCGATTTTTAAACTCCAACGTGAACGAACAAACTGAACGGATAATTGACAACAAAGTCGATCGATAAAATAGATATGGGGGGGGGGGGAGGAGGGGGAAACACAATAATCCGGGGGGTGGGGAGGTGAGGAGCCACACAAAAGAGAGAAAGGTTTAATTTTTTTAATTAAAAAAGGCTGCTTTAAAAAGAGTGTATCAAAGGGAATAAATAATAAGCTGCTGTCGGTTGAGTTCCCCTTTTGCCAAAAGAAACGGAAGTTTTTCTTTTTTAAAAAAAGCTCTGATTCCAAAGCAACAATAAGAAGGCTTTGGTGAGAACTCGGCTGGAGGTACTGGTGCTGTTAGTGCAGGAGCTGCTTACCTGTGCGTTCCGCTTTGTCCCCGCTCCACCTGTGCTCCCGCTACCACCGCTTCGCTACATTCACAATCTTCCAATGACGTAATGCAGCCAACCCCAGAGCACGTGATTCTGGGGCCAGCAGGATCCGGCCGGGCAGACTGCGCAAGCGCGCTGCTGCGCCTGGGCTGTGGAATTTGCAGGCTTGCCTCCTCTTCTTATTTATTTATTTATTTTTCTTTCTCTTTTTCCCTTTTTTCTCAATCTAGCGGCGTGTGACGCAAGCTGCTGCTGCTGCTATTCAAGCCCCATTGCGGGGGTGCAGCTGCTGGATTGCGGGCTGCTGTGCGGGGAGACACCTTTCATAAAGGACAACTCTTGCCCTGCTGACTTTCGTTCACATTGTTGTGTGAGGCTCTTGTCTCTGGAAGGAGGACGTTTTTTTTTATAGAGTTAAAAATGCGCAAGGACGGTGTAAACATACCGAACATTTTTTTATATAAGTAAGCAATTCCCCCCATAATGGAGATTTATTTTTAGAAATAAACTATTCCCCTCTCATTGTGGAGATTTTTTTTAGAAATAAGCCATTCCCCCTCATAATGGAGATTTTATTTAGAATAAACTATTCCCCTCGCAATCGAAATTTTTTCACAAAAATATACTTTATTCACAAATCTGTGAGAACATTACAAACGTGTCAAAATTAGCGTCTCTCTCTCTCACACACACACGGCAATGACATTCAGGTTCCTTACATACAACAAGTAATTTAAGATGCTTCAACACAGTAAATCGAAAAGATATGTTCTCTGTCCACGATACTCTAGTGCTATTCGGAGCAGGCTCCTGTGTGCTTGACGAAAGCTGCACTGCACTGCAGGGAAACCCATTTTAATCTTGGATAATTGTGCCACCTTCCTAATGATGATGACTCATTACTCTGTTTTGAGGCTGTGGGAGAGCCGGAGGAATGCCTGCCACATACACAGCGGATCCGATTGCTACCTCACCTGTAATTTCTTTTGTGGGATTTATTAATACAATATTTTGATCCTTGACAGGTTGAACCACATGATGTTGAGAAGGTCGTTGCCACAAGTTTTTGAGTTAATTCACAAAGTGAAAGGAACCTAATAGGAGGCTAATTTTCAGTTTGTACACTTTTGAAGATCATTCTGAAGTCATGTGGATGTTCAAAGCAATAACAGAACAGTCCAAAGATATGCAGCCAAAAGAGAAAATGCTGGAAAATCTTAGCAGGTCTGGTAGCATGTAATTCAACAAGGTCATCAACTCCATAAGAGATGGGTGAGATCCTAAATGATTACTTTTATGAAAATGTGACCAGTGCGGGAGACAGAGAGGAACTGATGGATGTGGTGATTTTAGATTTCCAGAAGGCATTCAGTAAGGTGCCTCACAAAAGGTTGCTGCAGAAGATTAGGGTACATGGAGTCGGGGGTAAAGTGTTAGCATGGATTGAGGATTGGTTATCTAACGGGAAGCAGGGAGTTTGAATAAATGGGTACTTTTCTGGTTGGCAGTTGGTGACTATGGCATGCCACAGGGATCGGTGCTGGGGCCTCAACTGTTTACCATATACATAGACGATCTGAAGGAGGGGGCTGAGTGTGAGGTAACAAAGTTTGCTGATGACACAAAGATGAGTGGAAAAGTGAATTGCATGAAGGATGCGGAAAGTCTGCAGAGAGATTTGTGCAGAAGCTGAGTGCGTGGGCGAGGACCTGGCAGATGGAGTATAACGTTGGCAAATGTGAGGTTATCCACTTTGGAAGACATAATAGTAGGATGGAATATTATTTAAATGGTGAAAAATTGCAGCATGCTACTGTGCAGAAGGACCGGGGGATCCTTGTGCATGAATTGCAAAAACTCAGTCTGCAGGTGCAGCGGGTGATCAAGAAGGCAAATGGAATGTTGGCCTTTATCACAAGGGGGATAGAATATAGAAGCTGGGAGGTCTTGCTGCCACTGCACAAGGCGCTGGTGAGGCCACAACTGGAGTACTGTGTGCAATTTTGGTTCCCTTATTTGTGAAAGGATATATTGGCCTTGGAGGGAGTAAAGAGATGAGGAGGTTAGCTTACAAGGAGAGATTGAGTAGATTGAGCCTGTATTCATTGGAGTTTAGAAGGGTGAGGGGGGATCTTATTAGAGACATATAAAATAATGAAGGGGCTAGATAGGGTAGAGGTAGAGAGATTCTTTCCAATTAGAAAGGAAACCAGAACTAGAGGGCATAGCCTGAAAATAAGGGGCAGGGAAGTTTAGAACAGAGTTGAGACGGAACGACGTCTCTCAGAGCGTAGTGAATCTCAGGAATTTCTGCCCATTAAAGTGGTGGAAGCTACCTCGTTGAATATGTTTAAGTCATGGCTAGATAGATTTCTGATCAATAATGGAATTAAGGGTTATAGAGAGCAGGCGGGTAAGTGGAACTGATCCACTTTAGATCAGCCATGATTTTATTGAATGGCGGGTCAGGCTTGAAGTGCTAGATGGCCTCCTCCTGCTCCTATTTCTTATGTTCTTACTTCTCATCAGTATTTACTGTTGAGAAAAACATGGATGTCAGCAAACTTGAGGAAATAATTAGTGATGTCTCTCAGAGTGTACCTATAACAGAAAAGGAGGCACTGGAAGTCTTAAAGCACATCAAGGTAGATAAGTCCCGGAACCTGATGAAGTGTATCCCAAGACATTGTGAGATGCTGGGAGGAAATTGGGGGACCCATGGTAGAGATATTTGAATCATCGACAGCCACAGCTGAGATGCCTGAAGATTGGATCTTAGCAAATGTTGTGCCTTTGTTTAAGAAAAGCTGCAGGGAAATGTCGTGGAACTACAGGCCGGTGAGCCTCACATCTGTAGAGGATAAACTGTTAGACGGTATTCTGAGAGACAGGATCTACAGGCATTTGGAGAGGCAAGGACTGATTAGGGACTATCAGTATGGGTTTGTGAATGGAAAATCATGTCTCACAAATTTGATTGAGTTTTTTGAAGGGGTAACAAAGAAGATAGATGAGGGCAGTACAGTTGATGTTGCCTACGTCTACTTTAGCAAGGCATTTGACAAGGTACTGCATGGTAGGTAGTTGCATAAGGTTAAATCCAGGGTGAGGTAGCCAAATGGATACAAAATTGGCTTGATGATAGAAGACAGAGGGTGGTTGTAGAGGGTTGTTTTTCAAACTGGAGGTCTGTGAGCAGCAGAGTGCCTCAGGGATTGGTGCTGGGTCCATTGTTATTTGTCATTTATATTAATGATTTGGATAAGAATTTAGGAGGCATGGTTAGTAAGTTTGCAGATGACAGTAGGATTGGTGGCATAGTAGACAATGAGGAAGGTTATTTAGGATTTCAGTGGATCTTGACCAATTAGGCCAGTGAGCTGATGAATGGCAGATGGAGTTTAATTTAAATAAATGCAAGATGATGCTTTTGATAGATCAAACCAGGACAGGATCTACTCAGTTAATAGTAGAGTGTTAGGAAAACTTATAGAACAAAGAGATTTAGCGGTAATAGTTCCTTGAAAGTGGAGTCACAGGTGGACAGAATGGTGAAGAAGGCATTTGGCATGCTTGATTTCATTGGCCAGAACATTGAAGACAAGGGTTGAAATGTCTTGTTGGATTCGTACAAGACATTGGTAAGGCCACACTTGGAATATTGTGTACAGTTCTGATCACCCTATTATAGAAAGGATATTATTAAACTAGAAAGAGTGCAGACAAGATTTACTTGGATACTCCTGGATTATTTGATGGTTTGATTATAAAAAGAGACTGGATAGACTGGGACTTCTTCCCTGGAACATAGGAGGCTTAAAGGTTACCTTATAGAGTTGTATAAAATGATGAGCAGCATAGATCAGCTAGTAATCAATATCTTTTCCCAAAGGTAGGGGAATCTAAAACTAGAGCGCATAGGTTTAAGGTTTGAGGGGAGAGATACAAAAGAGTCCAGAGGGGCAATTTTTTCACACAGAGGATGGGAAGTGTCTAGAACAATCTGCCACTGGTAGCAGTAGAGATGGGTATAATTTTGCCTTTTAAAAAGTTTTATATAGTTACATTGGTAAGAGGGATATGGGACAAGCAGGGGCAATTGGTACTAACTTAGTGGTTAAAAAAAAGGATGGCATGGACAAGTTGGGGTGAAGGGCTTGTTTCTATGCTGTAAGTCTCTATAACTCTATAATCCTGGCCTTGGGTCACTATCTGTATGGCATTTTCACATTCCGTGTCTATGTGGGCTTTCTCCAGGTACTCCAGTTTCTTCTCACAATCCAAAGATGTGCAGGTTAGCTTAATTGGCCATGCTCAACTGACCCTAGTGTCGGGGATTTAGAGGGTATAAATGTGGGATTATGGGAATTGGGCTTGGGTGGGAACTGGTCCATGCAGACTCGAATGCCAAATGGCCTCCTTCTGCACCATAGGGGTTCTATGATTCATCTGTAAGGAGAGAAAAGAGCTGATATTTCGAGTCAAGAAGATGCGCAGGTTAGGTGGGTTGACTATGCTAAATTGCCACTTAGTTTCTCAAAATGTGTAAATCAGATGGGATTAACCATGGTGAATGTGTGGAATTACTGGGATAGAGTGGGGAGAGGGCTTGGATAAAATACTCTGTCAGAGAGTCAGTGAAGATTCGACACACCAAATGGCCTCTTCTGCCCTGTAGGGATTCTATCATTCTATCCATTTTAGTATTACATCTTAGGATAAATACTGGAGTGAAATAATAGGAAGCAAGCACACAGATTTAGAAACAGGAATGCTGTTCGGCCCTTTGAGCCTGCTCCAACATTCAATAAGATCATGGCTGACTTGGTTTGGTCTCAACTCTACTTTGTTCCTTGACCCCTATAACTCAACCCTTGTCTATCAAAAGTCTGCCTAAATCTGAATAAATTCAATAACTCAGCTTCCACTGCTCTCTGAGGAAGAGAATTCCTAATATTAACAATCCTGTGATAGAAAAGAATCCCTTCACCTCAGTCTTAAAAGGGAAACCTCTTATTCTTAAATAAAAGCAAACTACTGCAGATGCTGGAATTTGAATCAAAAACCTTCCACCTTCAGAAATGGATAGGACGAGGGGTCATGGCCATAGGGTGAGGGGGGCTATGTATAAGACGAATATTAGAGGGCAGTTTTTCACACAAAGGGTAGTGGGGGTGTGGAATGCACTGCCGAGTAAGGTGGTGGGAGCAGGCACGCTGGGGCTGTTTAAGGGTCTCTTGGACAGCCACATGAGCGGTATGCAGATAGAGGGATATAGTAGGACTGTTTAACTATGGCTTTTTTTCCACAGGTAATTCGGTCCATACTTGACCAACAATGAGCATGCATTCGGCAGGTGGTGCGAGGACAGCTCTTGGATGTTGATTCATGGGTTGCCTGGTACTTCATGTCGTAAATGAGTGCTTTATGTGGACCATCTGAAGGGCACCATGACAGCTCAGAGACTATCGATGTGGCTGTGCAGACACTTGGAATTGGGCCGGTGTCTGCGGGAGTTTGCGCGTTCTCCCCGTGGTTGCGTGGGTTTTCTCCGGGCACTCCGGTTTCCTCCCACAACCCAAAAATTCGCTCTTAGGCTGATTGGGAAACAAATTGTCCCTATAGTGAGAGTCTTCCATATTAGGAATAACCTAAATCTATAATAGGATAATGGAATTGCTACTATATGGTTATGACGGCGGCACGGGCTCGTTGGGCCGAAGGGCCTGTTTCCCGTGCTGTGTTGCTCTTAAAAAAAAAACAGAAAGTGCAAGAAAATCTCAGCAAGAGAAAATGGAGCCAGTATTTCACATCTGGATGATGTCATCATTCTGTCATGTTCTGATTGTTGTCACCTGAGGCTCATTTCCTATGAGGTTATTGATTAATCCTGACTCATTACCCATGACCAGGTTTAGAATAATCTGTTTCCTGATTGGCTTTAGAATGTACTGCTCTTTGAAATTGTCCCACATACATTCTATAAACTCTCTTTCCAGGCTACCTTTACCAATCTATTCAACGAATCAACGTGTAGTTTAAAGTCATCACAATTATTGTGATATCTTTCTTGCATGCTGGATTTATTTCTTCTGTATTCTTTGTTCTACAATGTAACTACTATCATGAAACCTAAAATCTACTCCAACAAGTGATCTGTTACCTTTCCTATTTCTTATCTTTACCCAAACTGATTCTACATCTTGCTCATTTGAAGCAAGGTCATCTCTTACTGTACAAATGACATCCTTCATTAACAGAGCTTTGCCACCAGCTTTTCCAAACTTAATTTCTTTTTGAAATGTCAAATACTCTTCAAATATTCAGGTCCCAGCATTGGTCACCCTGCCTCTGCAAGGTAGGTCTGTTCAAAAATCTGATAGCAACAAGGAAGAAACTATTCTTGAGTCAGTTAGTACGTCTCCTCAGACTTTTATTTTTTTTCCTGATGGAAGGAAGTTGAAGACAGTATTTCCAGGGAGCATGGGGTTTTTGATTATGCTAGCTATTTTTCTGAAACAGCAGGAAGTATAGCTAGTGTTAATGGATGGGAGACTGCTTTGAGACATGGACTGGGCTTCATTCATGACCCTTTGTAGTTTATCACACCGTTGGATAAATCAGGAGACATATAAAGCTATGATATAACTAAAAAAAAATACTTACTATGCTGTATCTGTAAAAGCTGGTGAGAGTCATAGTAGACCTGCCAAATATCCTTAATCTCCTGATGTAGTAGCGTTGTAGTAGTGTCAGTATGGAGAGACCAGGAGGAGATTGTTGGTGATCTGGATATCTAAAAACCTGAAGTTCTTAACCATTTCCACTTTGTCCCTATTGATGTAGACAGGGGCATGTCCTCCACTATGCTCCCTGAAGTTAATGACTATCTCCTTTGTCTTACTGACATTGCAGGAGAGATCATTGTTGTCACTCTAGTTCACTAAATTCTCTATCCCTTTCCTGTAGTGTCTCATCATTGTTTGAGATCTGACCCACTACGACGGTGTTATCAGCAAACTTGAAAATCGAGTTGGAGGGGAATTTGGCTACACGGTTAGAGATGTATAAAGACTATAGTCAGACTTATGGGGCACCGGTGTTGAGGATGATTATGGAGGAAGTGTTGCCTATTCTTACTGATGGTAGTCTGTTGGTTAGAAGGCTGAGAATCCATTACAGAGGAAGGAACCGAGCCCCTGGCTATGGAGGAAAGATGTAAATGCATTAGAAACAATTTAGAGGTCTACTAGATTAATTTCAGAAATGGGCTATTTGTTTTATGAAGAAAGGTTGGAGAGGTTAGGTTTGTATCCACTTGAGTTTTGAAGAGTAAGAAACAAGTTGCTCAAAATATTTAAGATCCTGAGGAATATTGGTCGGGTGGATGTGAGAGGATGTTTCCTCTTGTAGGAGCATCTAGAGCCAGGAGTCACTGATTAAAAATAAGAGGTTGCTCGTTTAACAGAAATTTTCTTGGGAACTCTCTTCCCCTGAAGGCAATGAAAGCAGAATCTTTGAATATTTTTAAGCAGAGCTGGATACATTCTTAATTAATGAGGAGATGCAATGTTATCAGGAGGCAGGAATACTTGGTTGAAGTTACAAGCAGATCAACCATAGCTTTATTGAACAGGGATAGGCTCATAGGGCCTACAGGAAAGTAGCATGTTGAAGGAGTTTGGTTTGAGATGAAGAATTATAAAGGCAAAACTTACTTATGGTGCAGGCCATCTAATTGTAATTATATGATAGGTCAGAGTACAAAAGAGATAGTAGAAGCTTGTGAGCATGGGGGAATTTAATCTACACATGGATAGGAAAAACGAGAAGGGCAAAGGTAGCATGGATGAAGCGTTCATCAAATGCTTTCAGGATAGTTTCTATGAGTAGAACGTTCTGGAGCCATCGAGAGCAGGCTATCCTAACTTGGTACTGTGCAACGAGATAGGAGTAGTTGATTACCTCAAAGTAAAGACACCCCTAGGGAGCAGCAATCACATAATATGATTGAATTTTGCATTCAGTTTGAGGGAGAGAAGAGGGATTGAAGATTACTATTTTAAACCAGTAGTAATTCATATCTGTATGACCTCATACTTGGTGGGTAAGATGACTCAACAAGGTCTGCAGATTCAACTTTAACCAAGTATATTATAATGTATTCAAATTGATGCAAATCAGGTTTGCGCTCTTCTGGGCATAAACCTCATTGCGTCATCGGAGAAATCTGAGAAGATTGTGATTGGCAATCCTGCTGATACTAAACCATTTTTGGCTTCTCCCAATATTTTGCAGCCATGCTAATTTGCACCTGAGGCTAATGGGCCCTCTAAATTTCACCCCATACCTTTAAGAGTAAGGGTAGATAGCAAGTCAGAAGATTGGAAAGAATATAATGAACATCAAAGATTGACGATGAGAAAGGAAAAAAATACTTGAATACAAGAGAAATGTGGCCAGTAATATAAATCATAGAATCCCTACAGTGCATAAGGAGGCTATTCAGCCCATCTGCTGTCCCTCAGCCCTCCAACTGAACATGCTATCCAGGCTTTATTCCCATAACCTCACATATTTACTTGCTACTTCCCCGAACCTATACATCTTGGGACACTGATGGACAATTTAACATGGCTAATCAACTAAACCCTAACCTGCATATCCTTGGACTGTTGGAAGAAATCAGAACACCCAAAGAAAATCCACACAGACATGGGGAGAAAGAGCAAAGTCCACACAGACAGGCACCCAAGATCAGAATTGCATCCAGGTCCTTGGTGCTAACCACTGTGCCCCTAAATATGGATTTTCTGTAGATAATTAAATAAGGAAAGAGTTAACAAACTGAGCATTAGTCCTGGAGGAAGTGCATGTGGAGAATTAATAAGGAGTGTAAGGTTATCAGTAGGCAAGAATATTTAGTTGAAGTTATAAGCAGAAAATCTTATCGAATAGCGGAGCAAGTGGCCTATTTCTGTTCCTAATTTGTAAGTTTGTATGCAAGGATTTTTATTTTTGTTAACACTTGAAACCAGGTCTCCTGTATATAATGTCTCTATTTCAGTGTGCAAATTACTCCCATAAGTTGTCTGAATATCTCACTTATGAGAAATATACTCCAACTGTTCTGTACTTAATTTATGCTGGTGTGAACTTGGAGGGCAACTGGCCAGACTTCTTTTGATTGTGAAATACTTAAACATGTGTGGCGTGACACTGGCAGCTCTGTTTCAGTGATGCCTGGAGTTGACCTGGCAAGCTATCTATCAAAAATGGCTTCGACCCAAGATATTTAAATTGGCTCAGCCATTGGACAAACAACATTTGATAGAACGGTCTTAGATGGATTTGTGAAGGGCACTTGTCCATCCAAAAACAAATTGTGAGACATTTTTTCATGAAGAAAATCAACACTAGAACAGTTAGTTGCATTATATTTGTGCGCCTTCAATATAGTTGTTTGGTTATTCTATGAACATATATTCTTTCAAACATGTGTAAATCTATAAATATAATACTAGATTCCCTGCATTTACATTCACAGATAGTCAGAATCAAAAGTATGGTTTCTGGTATTCATTGCTGATGCTTGGCAGCTTTAAGACAATGATAGAATGCCAATCAAGTTGATACAGCATATTTCCTCAAGCTAGTTATCATGTGTCACGACTTTGCCTTGTATCATGCAATACCAAGTGCATGATAAAACTAACAATTTAGAAGCCATGAGATTTCATTAGGTATTTCACGGGATATGAGTTTCCCAGTAATGAGATCAGCAATTTTAAGACAAACCAGAAGAATATCATCCTGCTAATAGGAAACACCTTACTTAAATAACTCAAACCATTAAGCGGAGACATGCATATGTTAACCTTTCAGAACCACAGAAGTTGAGAGGACAGACAGCAAATACACAGAAAGAACCATCAAAGGAAAAAAATGTATAATTGCCAACCTTTGCAGCATGGTGGCACAGTGGTTAGCACTGCTTTCTCACAGTGCCAGAAACGTGGGCTCAATTCTGAGCTTGGATCACTGTCTGTGTGGAGTTTGCACATTCTCCTTGTGTCTGCATAGGTTTCCTCTGGGTGCTCTAGTTTCCCCCCATAGTCCGAAAGATATGTTGGTCAGGTGCATTGACCCAAACATGCGCAAGAGTGTGGTGACTAGGCGAATTTCACAGTAACCTCATTGCAGTGTTAATGTAAGCCTACTTGTGACTAATGAACTAATTTTAACTTTAACCTTTTGTGGAAGCAGAGAGGCAATTTCCAACCAGCGACCTGTAAAATGATTCAAGCTAGGGGGCCAGAAGCAAGAGTGCAGACACCTTTATGGAGGCAGTTAAAACCATATTTTTGCGGAACCTCGAAGAAACATTTCCCAGAATAATTCCCAGTCACGTACAGTGTGGTAAGTATAATGTGGTCTTTACTTATAGATCTATTGAAATGGACATTGTTTGGAAAGAGGGTAGTCCTGGAAGAGTTCAAGTCTTGTAAATTCACTTTAACCGAAACTCTACCAGCTCACCCACAACGGAATCGGTGTGGAGGAGGTTCTGACATCAAGACATCTTCATTAACTTTGGATGGGAATTTCTGGTCTTGCCTGAGCAGTCCGTAAAATCCTGCCCTTGAGTTCAAAAAAGATTATTGCTAATGAAATGTATGGATGTGTTTAGTAGTTCCTATACATAACTGTCTTAGATCATTATAGTCCTGTTTATGTATATGTGTCTTTTTCCTTACTGTAATAAATAGTCTCCATTAGTGTTAAATTAATACTGGGCTGGTTGATGTTCTCACTGGGTTTTGCACATGACTCCTCATACCACGAACCAGTGTTCTATGTTGGGATATCTTCACAAATAACATCAGGCGGGTTCCAAGCCATTTGAATAAAGCTTTTCGCGCACTACCAGCACTGAAAAATATAGGCTTCTCAGATTTAATATTTGTCACACTATTATTTACCTAACAGTTTGGTAAGCTTGTCCATGAAACAAATAATCTTGTTCTCAAAATTCTATATGTGTACAATACATACTTTTTCCAAAACACTTTGATTACATTTTTTCTAACTTGAACAAAAGCATTGATTTAAATTTTTGTGATGGTTATCTGTTTTCTTCACTGTTATAATTTATTGAATAATAAAATGTTTTATACTGAATATTTTTGTATTAATTTACAATGAGCATTTTCCCCAACCTAGCCAAATTGCACTCAACCCAAATTTTGAATAACTGAGAGATTCATCTGTTTTACTGGTTTAAGTTTAAATTTATTTCTTAATGTCACAAGTAGATTTACACTAACAGTGCATTGAAGTTACTGTGAAAATCCCCCAATCCACACACTCCAGCACCTGTCCAGGTACACTGAGGGAAAATTTAGCATGGCCAATGCACCTAACCAGCATGTCTTTTGGACTGTGGGAGGAAATCTGTGCACCTGGAGGAAACCCACGTAGACATGGGGAGAATGTTCATCTTCACACAGACAGTGACCTAAGCCAGGAATTGAACCCAGATCCCTGGTGCTGTGAGACAGAAGTGCTGACCACAGTGCCACCATGCCATACTTTTCAAATTATATGCAAATTGAGATGTCTGGGTAAAATTCTTAGATTTATATTTACAGCTCTGACTCAGCTGTCAAAATTGCTCAATACTAATAAATTGGGAAAATTGCTACATTGGGGTCTGCATACAGCCTGTTGTGACATTTCCTGTTAGAAGGAAATGCTAACTTTAGTAATAGGCTGCAATGTAACTGTTGGAACAAATAGCAGAACTTGTAAAAGCATCATATACTCCATTAAGAAAGAAAACAAACTTAGAAACATGTAAACTAAAATGTGCTGCATGAATGAACGAGTGTTTCAACACAAAGCTCTGTGATGACAAACACAACCTAAGATCTGAGATTGTAGGAACAGTGGTCACAAGTTCAGATTTTGAAAAGGATCAAGAAAATCAAAGAAGTTTCTGTTCTTGAAACTGTGGCTGCAGTGATGGCTGATTTTCGCAAATACAGTGAATACAGGCTGGTGGATGACCTCTTGGTTTCTGGTAAACATGTTATTTTGAAATTGTAGTATCTCGAGACAGGTTTCATAAGAAATTCCAGCAAACTATTGCATATTAAAATATGAAAAGAATATTGGCAAGTAAAAAAAAAAGTATAAAATGTAGCAAATAAACTGTCAAAAAAATGTTCAAACTCTCTCCAACAGAATTTGGGCAAATTGGAGTCTAAGGAGTATATTTGCAAGACCAATGAAGAATCCATTGGATTGGTTAAGTCTGGAGGCATGTATAAAGGGTTCAGGGATGGAGAGGCAGAAATGAGAAATGATATACAGATGTGGAAGAATATGATGTTTGGGATGAAGAGATTTGCTGAAACTCAACTCAGGGTTAAAGAGATAGCAAAATTACAACAGTGTGGTCAAACTGTGACCAGGGGTAAGGGTTAGATTACTAACCAGGAATTTGAGTGGAGGCTGTAGGCAATGGTTTTGTTTTTTCCAATGTAGAGTTAGAGGAGATTAAGGCACAACCAAAATTCGTGGCATGATGTTTTGCAGTGTGTTTCATGATGGTGGATATAGTCAGTCATTGACTGGCAGAGGGACCTTTTGGTATTGCCATTATTTACGAGGTTTCCTGTTTTTTTTTAATTCATTCATGGGATGTGGGCTTCGCTGTTTAGCCAGCATTTTTGCCATCCCTGAGGACATTTAAGAGTCAACCACATTACTGTGGACTTGGAATCACATGCTAGCCAGACCAGGTAAGGACGACTGATTTCCTTCCCTCAGGACCACTCCCCCTGCCCCGCTTCCACAACTTGCTGCTGAGAAACCCAGATGCTCATCATTGGCAAGATCAGAAGATATCGCCATGGGAATAGCTGGAAAAATCAGGCGCAGATGTTAGACAGTCTGATATCATATCAAAAGTTGAGAGGTTAAAAAAGGTGGTGGAAGCTAGGGTTTGAATGTCATAAATATACATGTGGAAATTGACCCTGTGCCTGTGAATCATATTGTGAAATTTTATCTTCTTCACATGCAGATGGGAAGATGATAAGCATGCCAAAGGTCATTTGGACACTCGGAGATATACTTACAGAATTTTCACCACGTTTGGATAAATAACCATTATGTCACCATGCTGCCCTTCCTTTGTTCTTGGTTCCCCTGCCAAATTATAAAATTCTCCCAACCCTCAGGCATACTATTCTTTTTGGAACATCTCTGGCAACACTTCCTTTGATCTAATATTATCCCAAACTCCTTATGTTAGCTGTGATCAGACAATTGTTGAATGCTAAATTCTCTGTTCTCATTGGCAGTGGTGGAAGGGTGTGAACAGTTGGAGAACTGCTACATTTGTCATTGATTGCCTACTGTGATGTATTTTAATGTAGTTTCCCAGTCTGCCACTCATACCTATGTCATTTGCTTATTATAGCACCCCTAAAGTACAGAAGGAGGCCATGCAGCCCATCAAATCTGCACCGACAACAATTCCACCCAGGCCATTCCCATATCCCCACATATTTACCTGGCTAATCCCCCTAATACTAAGGGGCAATTTAATATCACCAATCCGCCCAACCTACACATCTTTAAACTGTGGAAAGAAACTGGAGAATCCAGAGGAAACCACACACAACATAAGGAGAATGTGCAGACTCTGCACAGTGAGTAAGACTGGGATTGAACCTGCATCCCTGGTGCTGTGAGGCAGCAGCGCTTAACAGTGTCACCATGCCACCTCCTTACAGTAACACCTCCTGTTATTTTTACTGTAACTTCATTGCAGTGTTAAGGTACACCTACTTGTGACAACAAGATTATAAAAAATATATTATTAAACTAGAAAGAGTTCAGAAGGTCTTTACTAGGATGCTACTGGGACTTGTTGGTTTGAGTTATAAGGAGAGGATTGATAGACTGGGACTCTTTTCTCTAGAACATAGGAAGCTGAGGGGTGATCTTATAGAGGTCTATTACATAATGAGAGGTATTGATCAACTAGATAATCAACATTTTTTACCAAAATTAGGGCACATTAAAACTAAGGTCATAGGTTTAAGGTGAGAGGGGAGAGATACAAAAGGGTCCAGAGAGGAATTTTTTCATACAGAGGGTGGTGAGCGTCTGCAACAAGCTGCCAGAGATAGTAGTAGAGGCGGGTACAATTTTGTCTTTTGAAAGGAATTTAGATAGTTACGTGGGTAAGATGGGTATAGAGGGATATGGGCCAAATGCAGGCAATTGGGACTAGTTTAGGGGTTTAAAAAAAAGCGGCATGGAGAAGTAGGGCTGAAGGGCCTGTTTCCATGCTGTAAACCTCTATAGGAAATAAACTTATTGCCAGTTCCCATCTCTGTTATTCCCCTTCCCTGTTAGTCCCCCTCCCTGTTATCTGGATTTAAGATCTTAGTTTCAGACTTCATAACATCATTTCTACATTCAAATTTTATCATAGTATGGACATGACTCCCTAAAAATATCTTTACCATCAGGTTGTTAATCAATCCTTCCTCATTGTGCCATACCAGACCCAAATAGCTTGTCCTCAATATACTTATTTTTTTAAAAATTGTATGTATTCCATGAATTTGTCCTCTACACTATTGTCTCAACTTAGTTTAGTGAATCTATATAAAGATTAAAACTCCCCCATTATTCCAATTACATTTAGTCAATGAACCTCTAATTTCCTAATCCATATTTTACAATACAACTGTAAACAACTTCCAGCAATGTTTTCTGCCCTTTGCTGTTTCTTATCTCCACTCAAACTGATTCAACTTCTTGGATTTCTGAGCTATGATTCTTCCTTTCAACTGCCTTTATCCAATTATTTTCCATTTTGCCTATCCCTTTTACAAGTTAGGTTTCTGGAATATTTAGTCCTAACTTTGACATCAGCTTTAACTAGTGCTAGCAATTCATGATAGCTGTCCCTGGAAAAGGACCATATAGTGTACTGAAGATCTTCAAACTGGTGAACACTAGAGGGACAGACGTGCATCATCGCCCAGAAATATAATTTCAATATAATTTCTTCGGTTTCCTGTAAAGTTTTGGTGTTCTTTTGGTAGTGTCCCTCTAATTATGAGGGACATATTCTTTTTCAGTTCTCTCTCCAAAGGCAAGTCCAATTGACAGCACCACAGCCTCTACCATAGGTAGGATAAGGAGAAAAGTCCCAAATCCACTGCGGCCAAATCCAGTCAACTACCCCCATCCAGCTTGCTGTCTACTGTTGAAGTGTCTTGGAAGGATTTACAAGTTGATGTTCAACCCATTTGGCCATATTATGAACACATCTTCTGTGGCCATCAGGTCCTAGAATGTGACTTGAAACTGGAGCTTTTGGCTCAGAGGCAAGAATCCTAACACCACACCACAAAACCACTGGAAATATCTTTCCACTTTTAATTGACCAAAATAAAAGAGGTAGCTCCAGTCATAATATTGGCCTTCCATTCAGACGTCCAGCTGATCAATATGGTTGGATATATGCTGAAATCATTTCAAGCAGAAGTCAGCATATAGTTTGTTGGGTCTGCTGTTTTTAAAGTATCTGGTGATTATAGACTTGAGCATACAAAACATTGAAACTTATGTTAAACGATATAGAAGGATTAGCAAACAATGAGGAAGATGAACAAGCGTTTAGAGATGTAATTGTCGGAATTCTACTGCCCTGCCCACCATGGGAATTGGAGCAGGTGAGGGTGGATAATGGGAACATCTGTTGACTTCGGGTGAGATTTTCGGGTCTCGGATTGTGTGAGGCCATTAACTCCCGCCCAATGTGTAGAAGTGTGACAGTTGATTTTTTGTAGTTAAAGGTAATGCAAGCATACGTCAAATCTCTGAGGAGCAGGTCTTTCACTGTCTTTCCGTCCTACACCTCTGTTTGCCTTCAGGAATCTCCCCAAACTCCAGATGAAATGACTAAGTGTGGGTGGATCACAACGACTTATCCCTGTGGAATTGTCACCGCTTTTTTCACGGAAGATGACACTATGTTTGGGAGAATTCAGTCCTAACTCTATAATGGACTATTCGAATGGGTTGAACATTTATTGGGGACTGCATTGTTTAACTCTCATTATTGAATAAAAGAACTTAAAGGAGAGGGATGTGGTGCCTGGCTCCTTTAAGGGGTGATCTGCCAATAGGGTTGACCCAGGAAAACCAGCCAGGGGAATAGGGTGGGAGTTCACCTGAGCAAGCACAGGCTTTTTGCTGTAGTTTGATTCCGATTTTGGACTGACAGCTGTGAATCTGCAAGAGTCTATCAGATAGTGGGCGGTTTTCTGAGCCTGCACTCTCTATGTGTGGGATCACTGACGGATGAAAATCTGGTAAAAACTGGAAATTGCAAATCTCACTGGCAAGATTGCAATCTCCAATTTTCTCTGTTCCTCACCGGCAAGCTAATCAGGTTCATCTGGGTATGAACGCGATTTTAATAAATTTAAATATCATGATCCACCACACCCTCACCAAATTAATCCATCCCCATCACAAAGTATTCACACCTCTCATGTCAAGGTTTACAATAGATTTGGCTGAATAGAAATCTGTCGAGGGATCCCACGGGTTGTGCCGAGGATGCAATGCCAGGGCAGCTGTAAGGACAGCCTCATATGTGGGAATCTACTTTTTGCAGTGAAAGGGAATGGATGCTGAAGGAGTTGCCGGCGATGATCCAGTGGTTGAGAGAGGGTGTGGAGAGGGGATGATGATGCCAGGAAGGGTATGTTCAGTGGGGGTAGGGGAGAATGGACGTGCTGGGAATATCAGGGGAGGTGGGAGAAGTTCCAGATGTTCTTTTTATGGTGGGTCGGGTGGGGGTGGTGCAGGATTGGGGAGAAGAAGTGGGCCCAGAAACTTCTTTACTGGGGATAGTTGAAATTATTCTTATTTGTGGAGCAGGTTCCTGGCTCTAAGAGTCCCCACTTCACCAGATGGACACGCAAAGCCCACCCACTCTTTTATTAGATGTTAAAGTGCCAAGTGTAAAGAAAACAGACCAGTGAAGTTAGAGATTTTCACAGCAGTTTTGTCACCAGAACTGACACTTTATCAAATTCTGGTAAGACATTAGATAATGTCTTAAATAGACATTAGTTACTTCTTTCCATCCTCAAGCTATAATCTGCCCACCAGCCTAGGAATTGAGGTTGGATGGGAAAGACCCTTAAGTGTAAAATTCTGGCTATGGAGCAGTGGAGAGACTGAGGCAGTGAGATTACTGGCTGCATCAATACAATCAAATGGCCAACCCTTACTGTAAAACCACTTTGCTTTTCCATCCAAAATGATGCAATTCTGTTGAAAAATATGTTGTTATATCTGAAAAAAAACCTGTAAAACAATTGTACAAAAGAAAATAATTAACAGAATTTATGTTTATTGAAGCTGTCACACATTGTGAGTTACATATTGATGACAAGTTGATCATGCTAAACTTTTAGATTCTTGTTATGCAAAGAACATACCGTACTAGGTGAATTATGACAAGTAGTTAAGCTACTATGCATGCGTGTTTTAACAGAATTTCAAGGAGTGGCTTCCTAGAGATGGCCATGCATCATTTCACTCCACTGTCGTTGACTTTAACAAACTGAAATGGAGATGTAATGATATTCTAATCTTTTAATATAAATACAGTTTTTCAAGCCAACAATTTGAATTAAAACTTGACAATTAACAGTCAAGATATAAACATAGATTTTGCAAACCTTTGTAGAATAAAAGTTACATACTGATTTATCTATTGGTATGGTTCTTTTAACTAAAGAGTTTATGGAAATTCGGTCTTCACATTCATTACAAAAGTGTGCACCATGCATATTTAAAATATACATGTGCAGGGTTCAGTTCTCCCTCCCTCAGCAACGATGACTTGCAGTGTTACTGATTCCTCACTTTTCTAAGTGAGCCGCAGAATAGTTAAGCACTGTCATCAATTTATTTTTGAATATCAGACTAGGGGAATGTGATATATTAATAGTGAAACTTTATTGGGGGAATTTGACAAAGGAATTTTTTTTGTAGCCAAAATACGGCAGACTTGTTTTTAGCTGGTCACAACTGTTTATCATCAAATAAGGCTGTGGTTATATTACATTACTGGTCAGAAACTGGTAGCTGCAGAAGATAAAGCACAACCCACAAGACCTGTACTGTGATTCCTAGATGTGAACTGTGCTGTGGTTTATTTTTAAATAATGACATTTAGTATTATGTTCACATGTTTTTATGTAATCACTATTCCTGACCACTATTCATTTAACAGTTTTATATGAGCATATTTTTTAATGTGTTCAGAAGATCCAGTGGGCTACTGAGCGTTTTTCAAGCCAACACTAGAGTTATACTTTACTTGACACCACGTAGTGTGGAATTGTGTCCTTAAGGGAGTTCATGCATGGCTGCATTTTGGTGGCCTGACACTATTTATCTTGCTACTTTTACAATGATACTATTATTTTCACAACTCATTTGCAGCAAACCAAAATGATTTAATCCTTAGCAATGTTAATATATACTTCTTAAAGTCTGGTACTATTGTGTATGTGGTGTTTAAGACAGTACAGCAATAGATGGGCATCTGACTATAGCTTAATGGGACAATGTAAAATAAAACAGTCAAAAATTCTCTCAACAAAGATGGGGCCACTTAAAATTATCATTGCACCTAACGGTATTTCAGAGGAACATCAAAATAAAGGAGAACATTATTAACTCTTGGAGACGGAGCTGGAGATTGCTTAGACCAAGCTGCAGCTGGTGAAGACAGAGTACAGGAAACTTAGTGGTGGGGAAGGAAGCCGATGCATGGAATAAAGAACAACTTTTGTCTGTGTAGAATCCATAGTGTCCCTATGGTGCAGGGGGAGGCTGTTCAGCCCACTGGGTCATGCACCTACCTGCCGAAACAGCTTTTTACTTATGCTCATTCTTCCACCCTTTCCCTGTAATCTCATGCATTGACTATGGCCTATCCATCTGGCCCGTACATTTTTGTTAACAGAATTCTCTGCTGCTTTATCTTGTATTGTCTCATTAAGCTATATATAGAGTGAAGTATAGATGCAAGAGATTAAAGCAGCACAAAGGCTGTCCTGGGCGGAGCCCCTAGTTCTACATGCGTATTACATACTTCCAGAAGAATCTGCTTGAGCAGGGACTCCACCATTTTGTGTGAACATTCACTCTCAGTTTCCACTGAACTCTCAAGTCTGATGACCCTCAATTGCTGTACTATCTTAAAGAGATAGATACCATGTACGCAATGGGGCCAGCACTGAATGCAATGCTCTAGGAGAGATCTGATCAAAGACCTATTGAACTGAAGAATAACTTCTTCTCTTTGCAATCCAATCCCCTACAGGCAAAGGCCAATTGTGCATTTTGTCTTTTTGATTGCTTTTGCTACATGTCTGTGAACTTGTTGTAATATCAGTTGTTGGGAAAATGAAGGAATCTAGTTAAGGAAGAATTAATAATGCATTTAGAAAAGCATAGTATGATTAGGACAAAATCAACATGGTTTTACCAAAGAGAAATTCAGTGTGGTGAATGTATTACAGTTTTTTCAGGATGTGACTAATAGAGTGGATAAAGAGGAATCAGTAAATATAGTATACCTGGATTTCCAAAAGGCATTCAATAAGGTACCATGCAAAAGATCCTGGTTCATGAAGTTGCAGAGGACAGTCTGAATGAGAAAACCCATTAGTGTAAATCATGTTTTTGAACTCCTGTGAAATTTCCCACTCTGCTATCAATCCTGCACGTGTTCCACCCATAAAAATAGGAGCAGAAAATCCCCCCTATTGTGTGCAGTTTTAGTCTCTACATTTCAGAAAAGACATATTTGCATTGGAGGTGGTTCAGTGAAGGTTCATTAAATTGGTCCCTGCGATCAATGGGCTGTCCTATGATGAAAGGTGATGGGATTACATTCTCCGGAGATTCAAAGAATGAGAGGCAATCTAATAGAAACCTGACGCAGCTTGATAGAGTAAATGCTGAAGGTTGTTTCCATTGATTGAGGAGTCTAACGCATGGGTGCAGAGCCTCAGTAAAGCGCTGATATTAATATTTGGGGTGAGGGGAAAATACTTCACTCAAAGAGTTCTGAATTTTTGGAATTCTCCATCTGAGAGGATTGTGGATACACCACCACTGAATACATTTAAGACTGGTGTGTCTGGGAATTAAGGGATATGAGGAGTGGGCAGGAAATTAGAGTTGAAGATCAGCTATGATTATATTGAAAGGGAGAGCAGGCTTAATGAACCAATTGGTCGATTCCTGCTCCAATTTCTTGTGTTCTTGTGTTTCATCTTTCAAACATTAGGGAACTCCAACTTAACTGAAAATTGCCATTTTACTTTCACTGCTCCTGACACCACAAGAAGCTGAGCATGTACACTCAGCAGGCACTGCATTTATCAATGTACATTTATCTCTGGTACAGCCATTAGCTGGAGTGGAAGTTCCCCAGATCATGATTTTCCTGGCTCTGCTTTGAGTGATGTTAGTGTTAAGTGGTGCCATGGATGCTCAATTTTTAATTTGCCCAATAGCTGCACAACGATTTAGCAGCACAAGAGACACTGATTGTACATGAGGAAAATTTTAAATGGAAGGCGTTATAAATATTAATCCAGTCTGCATCATTTTAATGTAATGTATACAAGATGTACTCCACCCCATTTGTAACTACTCTACAGAAGCTTTTGTGTGTTCTTGTATTTTTTTATGCAATGAAAGAATATTGAGATTAAGTCAAAACCTATCAACAGAATTTGGATTCTATCTTATTGAGGGCAGCAGATAAACATTTAAATCATTCCGCACCTTCTATGGCACAATAATAATCATGTATACAAATACTTATCTTGTTTGGCATTTTGCCTTATGCCACTTTTCTTGGGACTCAAGTGTATGCTTGACCTGGACCATCTGATGGGCAACACGACAGCTCAGTGACTATCGCTGTGCTGTGCAGATACATGGATTTGGGCCTGTGTCTGTGGGAGTTTGCGCATTCTCCCCGTGCTTGCGTGGGTTTTCTCCGGGTGCTCCGGTTTCCTCCCACATCCCAAAGATGTGCTCTTAGGCTAATTGGCAAAACAAATTCTCCCTAAATTGTCTCAAATTTGGTTTTTAATTCATAGATCTATAAACATGGACAGGGATCGCGGGTAGAAGTGGGAACATCGAGGTGGCGGTGCAGGCTCATTGGGCCGAAGGGCCTGTTTCTTGTGCTGTTTTGTTCTTTGCTCTATGTTCTTTGATTCAATCAGCTCAATTTGAATCTTCCAACTCTGCAATTTGAAGCTGTGTTTTAACAGGAGTGTTAAATACACTCTTCCACTGCAAGAGGAACTCCTTCCTTTTGCTGCACTTCCTGCAGCAACATCTCAAACAGAAGGACAGAATTTTCCACACTGTATTCAATGTACAATATATTTAGGGCAAACTATATGCCATTCTGTAGAGCAATGACACCCCTTCAGGTTATTGAACATAAGCAGTCCTCTGTTTATTCAGGGTAAGCAGATACCCTTTATGCATTGTTGCCTTGTCCAGTTCATCATCTTTCAGCCAATGTACATGTAAGGACCTCATAATTGAGTGGGCTTTGCTCTGATTTTACTGATCTTGTAAAACTAGGATGATAGTCTGAAAAGTCATACTAAGTCAGAAGAGAAAAGTTAACTTTGTTATTTAAAAATACCTGATTCCTTATTAATGAAGTAACAATGAATAGACTTAATATATTGTGGGAAGAATTCTCAAAGAATGTATTTATGATGTCATGATGAAAAATAGCCAGAGCAATATTCCCTCTCTGGAATGGAAGCACAACCCTAAAAGTCAGAAACTTAATTTGGTGGAAGAGATATTTAGGCACACACATTTTTAAAAGCAAGATTGCAAGTATAAATAGTGTAAAAAAAGAATAAATGGGATTCTGAGCTTTATACATCAGTGCTTTGAATACAAAAGCAAAGAGGTTATTTTAATACATTTATGAGCTAAAATAGTGAACCTGCAGATGGAATAGTGAGCGCTTATGTTTTGGAAATCATAGAAGAAATCATAGAAACTCTACAGTACAGAGGGAGGCCATTCAGCCCATCAAGTCTGCACCAACCACAATCCCACCCAGGCTCTACCCCGTATCCCTACATATTTTACCCACTAATCCATCTAACCTACGCTATATAAAAGGCAATTTTAGCATGGCCAATCAACCTAACCCACACATCTTTGGACTGTGGGAGAAAACCGGGACACTGAAGGAAACCACGCAGACACGAGGGGAATGTGCAAACTCCACACAGTGACCCAAGCTGGGAATCGAACCCAGGTCCCTGGCGCTGTGAAGATCAAAAGCTGGAGCTTTTGAGAATCGTGTTCTGAAAACATGCAATGTATTATCATTAAGTTGATCCCAGGAATGAAAGGGTATAATTAGAAGAAAGGACTTTCATAACTAGAGTAATATTTACTGAAATAATATTTACTAGAACTGTTGGAAACTATGAAAAGATTGGAGAGACTAAATGGTGAAAAGTGATTTTTATTGGTCAGTGAGTTTGAAAAATGTATCTAAATCCATGTCAGTGGATTGGTTAGTGAATTGTGAAAAATGTATCTAAATCCACGACTAGAAATATAAAGGAGGAGACAATAAAAATGTTTTCCTGAAAATTGATTAAGCAATGGACTATATATTACCAGAAGAAGCCAAACTAATCGCAACAATTAGATCACAAAGAGAGAAATGTTAAAGTATATAGGGCAAGAAAGGAGGAATAAGTCCCTCGGTCTGGTGTGTAGTTAGCATCGACCTAAAAAGCAAAAAAATCTCCTCCTGTCCTGAAATTCTGGTTCCTGAAATAGCACTCTGAAACTTATCAGCAGATGTTATAATCCACTCAGCTGGTTTTATATTCAAAAATTTACATATCATTGTGATGAATGTTTTTGTCGACTGAAAGTAAAGAATGCATTATTTAACTGGTGACACAGGTGTTGCCCCAACCTGTTTCTTAACTACTTACTTTTCTTTGTTAAGATTACCTGATCTAATATTTCTTTATGGAGCCTGTTGTTATATTTTGTACTAGAATGCTCCTGTGAAGAGCTTGGGGTACTTTATTATATCACAGGAGTTATATAAGTACCTGTCAGTGTACTGAGACGCAGACTAGTGAAATGCATAGATAAAGGACTATTTGAATTTATTTGGTGTAAGTTACATTCTCATCTAATTCATTATTAAAAAGTAGTAATCATTTTTTTTTAAGTAAGCGAGTCAGCAGTCACGAGTAACAGTCAGCTAAAATGATCACTTGAAGAATTATTTACCTTCTGGTCTTCTTCAAATAGTATCATGGAATCTTTTAAAGCCTACTGAACAGGCAGGCAGGAGCTTAATTTAATATCTCATCTGAAAGTACAGTACCCCATCAGTACGTCACTGAAGTGTCAGCATTGATTAGTACGCTGAGGTGGACTTGAACCCATAGCCTGCTGACTCAAGGGGGTGGGGGGGGAAATTCTTCCAAAAGAATCCTAAGTATTGAATTCACGTAAAAACTGGAGTAAATCCTGTTGTTTTTTTTCATTAGGAGTTTCAAAATGAATCCCCCACACTGTGCATTGCAGAATCCACTTAAGTGAATTGCGTGAGTCCGTGGACAGAGCTTATTCCCCCTGGAGAGGCTGGCAGCATAGCGCTGAGTGGGCCACTGCGCATGCGCTAATCTGTCAGTGCTGAGATCAGCGCATGTGCAGTGACCCTGCATTGCCAGTTTGGCAGTGCCAATCTGACCAGGGGCAGTGCTCCTAACATGTCTCTCTCCTCCAGAGACTATACTTACCTTGACACTACTGGTAGGATTCTCTCAACTGCATCTTATCTTTAAATTTCTGTTGTTAACCTTACTGACATGATCATGTTGACAAGCTTTGAATATTTAGTAAGGGAGGGGATTATGTGGTGAGGAGGCATGTAGTCCCAATTGGGAGAATCATGACCTTATTCTATCTTAACTCGGGAAAGCCTGCTTAAATTGGTTTGTTTTCAAACATAATTATTATTTGTGGGAATCCCAAATGGTGACAAACTGCAGTGGGTCTGCATTTCAGGCCACGGGCCCTCATGATTGCTGCTGAAGGATGGCTGTTTGAGGCTGTCTGCAGTAGCACGGTCCTGACAGCTCTCTCTCTGTCTGTCAGACCCTTGCTACTGATAATGCCCATATACAGCATTAGAGGTTTGCACATGCTCACTACCTCTCTCTACAGGCTGTCTGGCAAGTTAAGCCCTGCCCCCAATCTCTCTGGGTAGAAACTAACTAGCCCATCTTTTCAGAGACAGAGTGCATAAAATTGGACATGAAAACTTGCCTGAAAAAATGGATCTGGATCACTCCCATTTTCAGACCATCTGGTACTCAGAAAAAATCTCGTAAAATTCTGTCCAAAGTCTTGGTTGAGGAATTCTTAAAAATGGTCTCTTATATCTATAGTCTATATGCGTGACTTGGACGAAGGAAACAAATGTACTTTAGCCCAATTTGTTGATGATTAAAAAAAATTGATGGGAGAGGAAATTGTGAGGATACTACAATGAGGCTTCTCTACTCCAATAATCTGCTGTCAGAGGCTGATTCATTGAAAATTTTCAGGGATGAGGTGGACTGATTTTTGAGGGTAAAGGGAAGCAGACAAGAAAGTGGAGTTGAGACATAGATCATATCATGGTGATCTTGTTTAATGATATGCAGAGCTGAGGGGCTATGTGATTTACTCTTGCTCCATTTCTTGGCTGAAATTTCATTGCCCTGCCTGTGGTAGGAATCAGCGCGAACAAAGGGGCAGACGTGGGAAGGTCCATCGACTTCAGGTAGGATTTAATGATTTCAGGACAAGCAAGGTCATAAAATCCCACCACTTATGTTATAATGTTTTTATGTTGTAATAATTGCTAGAGCAGTAGTCCCAGAATCTTCTGTTCCTCAGTCTGAGTCTGTGTTTTCCACAACGGTGAACCAAGAAGCTTTGACGTTTTTATTTTTTGAGGGAAATGGTGAAAAGTCCATGCCCAGGAAAACCAACGAAAGAAGAGTATGGTCTCCTTTCTCTTGCTAACATCTTTCAATGCTGAATAAAATGCAGCAAATGCACCAACGACGTGAACAATAATCTGCAAGTGGGTTACGTTTCTAAGAAATTCACATTCAATGTAAGCATTTACAGTTACATCACTTGTACAAAAATATTAAAATAAACAAATAGGAAGATTTAATCCGATGGGAGTAAGAAGAATAATGGCACATATTGACATGGAGCACCCAATTACTTGTACGGTTGCACTCTGAACTGAATTTTGTTGCTACCATGGCGATGGTAATTGGAAATGTGTAATCAGAAGTATTATACAACATAACACTATGGAAATTATCTCAAACTGTATCAGTATAACCTTTTATTTAAACAATGAGTTATTTGTCTTCAAACTTCCATTCAGCTCTGCATAAAGCTAAATAAAGAGTGAGAAAAGTATTTTAACTCTTATGAATATGTTCTTCAAATTTTCATAGTAAGGATCTGAAATTCATACAGTAGCTGTAGTTTACTTAAATCACGGCTTCTCTAACTTAATCTCATAGCGTTGTGATGTGTATTGGCCTCCACTACTGAAATTTATTTATTATTGATTAGTGTCACAAGTAAGCTTATGTTAACACTGCAATGAAGTTACTGTGAAAATCCCTTCGTTGCCACACTCTGGCGCCTGTTCGGGTATATTGAGGGAGAATTTAGCATGACCAATGCACCTAACCATGTCTTTCGGACTGTGGGAAGAAAGCAGAACACCTGAGAAAACTCACGCAGACACACGGGGACAACGTGCAGAGTCTGCACAGTGATCTTACCCAGGAATCAAACTGGGTCCCTGGCAGTGTGAGGCAGCAGTACTAATCACTGTGTCACCCAAAACATAGAACATAGAACATTACAGCGGAGAACAGGCCCTTCGACCTTCGATGTTGCACCGAAGTAATACTTTTCTCCCTATTAGTCTGTTTAGAACCATAGAACATAACGGTACAGAAACAGGCCCCTTGGCCCCTCTTGATTGTGCCGAACCATTTTTCTGCCTAGTCCCACTGACCTGCACTTGGACCATATCACTCCACAGCCCTCTCATCCATGTACCTGCCAAGTTCCTCTTAAATGTTAAAAGTGAGCCCGCTGGCAGCTCATTCCACACTCCCACCATTCAGTGTGAAGAAACCTTCCCTAATATTCCTTTAAACTTTTCCGCCTTCACTCTTAACACATGTCCTCTAGCTTTTTTCTCCCCTAGCCTCAGTGGAAAAAACCTGCTTGCATTCACTGTATTTATACCTATCATAATTTTATACACCTCTATCAAATCTCCCCTCATTCTTTTTCACTCCAGAGAATGAGGCCCTAACCTATTCAACCTTTCTCTGTAACTCAGTTTTTCAAGTCCTGACAACATCCTTGTAAACCTTCACTGTACCCTTTCAACCTTATTAATATCCTTCCTGTAATTAGGTGACCAAAACTGCACACAATACTTTAAATTCAGCCTTACCAATGTCTTAATACAACCTCATCATAACATTCCAACTCTTATACTCAGTACTTTGATTTATAAAGGCCAATGTACCAAAAGCACTCTTTATGACCCTATCTACCTGTGACACCACTTTTAGGGAATTATATATCTGTATTCCCAGATCCCTTTGTTCTACTGCACTCTTCAGTGTCCTATCAGTATCTTACAGTGTCCTGTAAGCAATTGTATAAAACCGATGGGCAGTGTTCAATGAACTTGGTAAACAGTTAGGTTGGGATTTTCCTGTCTGCCGATGTTGGGAACTGGTGTGGTTGAGATTGAAAGATATGGAAAGCAGTTTGTTAACTTTGGGCATGCAGGATTGGAAAACCCCCATCCATATTACGGCCCAAGGCAAATCTGATTCATTTTTGGCAAGCATACACGTCTGCATCTGTTTCCTGGGATTTTTTTTAAAGGATCTTTGAACACTGGGACATAGGATGAATTATGCTTTTTTAAAGAATGTTCTGGGTTGTTTTGTTTCAAGTGTTGATTATTTTAGAATGTTGTGGATTTATGAACTGCTAGCTGAAATTGGTCACAGTTGTCAAAATGTGAGCAGAGTTTTCAGAGCAATTGTTGGACGTGTTGACCTGAGTGACACTTCCTCAATGATATAGAAGCTTTTAAAAAGAAAAGATTTTTATAGTAATTCAGCCAAACACCAGTTTCCTGTCAAAATACAGTTTATTGTGTGCCAAAGAGAAGGGCTGTGACTGTGGCTCACAGTCAGGTAGTCTTTACCTCGGGACTATAATGGCAGTCTAGATAGAGTAAAAGATTTTACAACACCTGTTGACTGTATTGTGCCTGCCGCACATTGTGTTTTAATCCTTATACGATGGACAAATAACTGTGAGTAGACGTCTTGTTAGTACAACCAATATTTATTTAAGACACACAATCGATAATCACCCACCCAACCAACAATAAGTTATTTTACAGAAAATACTGAAGTTCAAGTCCAATACAAGAATTTGACTTAACTTTGCATGACTGACAAGTACCCAAGCAGATTTTGGCCTTTATCTGTACCCTGGTCTCGGTTGTCCTCTGCGTAGTCTGGTCCTTTGATTGGTCTGGCATTCTGGCTCTGGTCTTCCTTCCTTCTCGGATGTGGTAGCTCTCCTTGTGTTGGTCGTCGCTGGCGATGGTATTGTAGCCTGTTTGTGGGGTCAGAGAGAGAGAGGGAGAGAGAGAGAGATTCTTGTTTGTGCATCACCCTTTATACCCCATTGGGTTTCGTGCTCCTTTTGACCATTGCCAATCAATCGATCAGGACTTGATCATCCTGATCGATAAAGTCCAATCGGGTGCTGCCACACCAATCTCTGGGTGTATGCCCAACGGCCATGTCTGCCCGTGCTGGGGACACGTAGAGTACATACCTCCCTCCCAAATATGGTTCTCCTATATCTGGTAAACAACCCAGTTAGTCCAGAAATGTCTTTTGTCCTGGAGATGACCCATATTCTGTGTATTCACTCGTCTGAGTTGCAGCCTGTTTATCTCTGTCATTTAGGCTGCAGCCTGTCATTTTAGTTCTTGCCCAATTATCCCAGAGTGCTTTACAAATCACCATTTTAGATGGCCCGTTTGGCCACAGTCATGAATGCAAAGCATAATGGATCACAAACTCAGGACCAATATCTGTTATGAATTCCCCAGTCACTCAACAGTCAAATAAGGCCCAGGTGTTAGCATGCACAGTGATAGTACATTCCTACAACATATTCTAGGAGCTACAGACAATAACACTCTTAAAATACAAACAACCACATATTCTAAACCCATTATTATAATAAGCTAGTTACCCACAAATGCAAACAATCAGATATTCCAAACACCATTATTACAATAAGCTAATTATAAACCAACATTCAAACAAACATTAGAATAAAGTTCTCACAGATCTGAGGCACATTTTGGTTGAAGAATTTCCAATGGCTCATTAGTACAAGTCGCAAAATGGCAGGCTTCCTGTAAACATTGCTCTACTGAATTCGAGGGGACCATGTTTCAAGGGTGACCCTATATTCTGCCTTGGGGTGATCCTGTTTTCCCATCGGCTGAATTGGACTGTGAGGATGATTAGGTACCAGGGTGAACAAAATCACTATTACCACCAAGTGTGATATCATGCGAACAAATGGATGGATTTGGATGTTTGAGCCCCAGTTCCAAAGGTCAATCCACCAAGACTTTAATTTCTTTAATTCTCCTTTTCATCTCTTGGGTCTGCTGTATTACTTTGGTGAAGGTTCTATGGGCAATAGCGAATTTGGCCTGAATCAGTTTCAATTCCTCTGGCAGGAGTTTTAGGTTTGTGTCATATTTTTCATGATACTCCCCAGAGTCTGTCGGAACTCGTCAGTGGCTTTCAAATCTACTCTCTCTCTCTTATGAATGTCTATTAGTTGAATGAGGCCCACCCTGGTTTGATATAGAATGCAATGTTAGTAATGTTACAATGTGTCACATCATACTGATATTGTTTCAGCCGGGTGGTGAGACAGTATCTCCTTGCCCCCTTATAAGCTACCTGAGTTATGTCTGTGTCCATGCTACGAGTTTCTACTGAGCAATTTAGGCTGGTGTTTGTTCTGAAGCCATGCTCATTCAAGTAAAGTAGGTACAGACATGCAATTATTTCATCAGTTTGCTGAAATCTGTCTAGAATAGTGCCTATGAGCCTCCCTTCTTTCTCCACTGCATATGGTAAAGTGCTGACATGACCTATCCAAATATCCTCATAGATAGTCCCTACATTCTCCACTTCAAAGATCCTCAGTTCGACCTGGTTGTCAGTGATTATGGGGAGCCATAATATCATTCTCAGGGCTTTCCCTGGAGTCCCTTTGCAGTCGCCATTGAACCAGAAATTGGTCAACTGCCGCATCTGGCAGCCAGATAATTCGGGGTGTTGCTAACCCATAAATAAGTGTTCCATCTGTTTGTCACTAATGCAAGATGGAATCTGTCCACTGTGTACCTTCTCTAGATTTTCCCCTAGCTGTTCTATCATCCACTGTTCATATGCACTACATAAACTCTGGTTCTGTTGTTGGTCATCATCCACTAATTTCTCCCTGATAATTTGATTGATTGTCTTGGCTTGTCCTTCTTACACAGCTACCATGTGGCTGCTGGCTGTGTTCCCAGTCAATTCTTCTTCAGCACCTTGCTGATTGTCCTCGCTGATGGAACTTAGTGTCTATTTAACCTGTCAGAACTCTAAGTTTATTGTCTGGGTCAGCTAAATCAAGGGCGTTGATGATTGCTATCCTTGCCCCGTATGCTGTGGCCATTGACCAACTCCATCCTGGATCTTTCCTGTCTTTCATCCATTCCCACCTTCCGTCCTAACAATCTGCGAATTAAGTGAAGGTATAATCTCTTAAATTGGGGAGAACACCACTCTGGCACTTGGGTCCCAGCTATATCCACCATAGGCACCAATTCATGGTGGATGTTGTCATACAAGGTTTTCCCTACGTGTTTTAGTATCAATCCATTCTGTGCTCTAGGAGTGACTTTAGGACAAATCGAGTGGGATGGGTCTGGTGTTGGCTTCGGCCCAGTTCTTACTTCATACAATGCAAAGTTTCCGTCTATGGGTGTCCCAGGGCACCGCTGCCGGAGCTCTAATCCCTTTTCTGGGCTGTTGGCCAAACATCCAATTTCAGAGCACCCATTATTTGAAAATCCCCTCCAATCCCCTTCTATGATGACACTCAGATAACATTTAATTGAACTGCCATTTGGTTTTTTGTAAACCAGTCACTCGTTGTTACACCCAAACATTATATTCTTCTCCGGATGCACCCATAACACACCCTCCTTACATTCCCCCATATCAAGAGGGGCAAACCATAAATAATCTGGTACCACAAGTTCATTTTGCTTGGAGTGTCCTGTGTGCTTACCCCAATGAAAAGTCCAATGAGCTAGATCATGGGTTGCATCTCTGTCATCATCTATCACTGTCCTGAGGAGATCAATGTAATTTCTGCTGTTATCACATCTAATATTTGATACATATATGTATATTTAAAGCATCCATTCCCCCTTTTTTTTGAATCCTTATTTGAGAGTGATATGCTCAGGAAGACCCAAGTATTTCAAGTGTCACTTGTGTGTTGTAATTTTTTAAAATTCTAATTGTGAAGCACTACAGAGCAATTTTTTTTGTTCAGATTGATGAATAGATAAGTTGTGGGAAAAATGCTTATTTAACTGTCCAGCAAAATCAAGGCAGCCAGTTTTAGTCTAGCAACAGTCGCCATTAATTGTATGGATTCGAACAGCACTAGAGTCGTTCTGTAATGACCTGAAGAGGTGTCTGTTCTACAAATGTTTTGGAGTTTGAAAGCGAGCCACATGTAAAATTTAGCACAAGTGTCTCTAAGAGTTGAAAATGTGTTTCTTTAACATTAGGGGTAAAGAGATGGCCCTTCTATCATTAGAACACTGGAAATAAGATTCTCAGTGTTACTTGGAACACAGGACAGCTGAATATTGTACCAGGCTTTTGCACTGTAAAAGTTTTGTTTATCTCATTTCTTGCTGAGAATGCAGCTCAGTCACCTTGAAGATTTTAAAATTTAGCACAGCTGTCTCAATGGCATTAAAATTTAGTGTTGTTGCCTTGAAGATGTTAAAATTTAGCATAGCTGTCTCAAAGATTTTAACACAGCTGCCCAAAGATATGTATAATTGGCTTCATATTATTTTACCTAGAGAAAGCTGGTGAAAGAACTGGTATTGGATTATATAAGTAACCTGGTTAATTGTACTAACAGTATTCAACTGCTTGTAGACTGGTGCTTCCATCAGAGATTCTTGTATCTTGCATTAGTCTGTACTGTAGGCTAAATTTCATCATTTGGGGCACCTTAGATTCTTTCATCCAGCATTTTTGTTAACCAAATGGAGACTCATCTTCTGAATCATTTGTCTCATGGAACTCCATCATTATCTTCTCACCTGGTTTCTATACCCACGTCTGTTTGTTGGACTACACTGTGGGCTTTGCATTTGAATCAGTGTTCAGGTGTCCTTCATCTTTGTATTCCACTCTAATTAATCTGTATGTCAGATCCCTTATCATATAGGGGATGCAACATCGGGTGTCCACATTAAAATAACCCGGTGTTGTTTAGTCAGGGCCTTAGTGTTGGATCTGGAGTGTTTAGGCTTATGTTTATGGGAGAATGCATAATGCTGTGAGGGCTGATATTTGGTGAGTTGCGCCAGTCCTCTAGGGTGCACAAGTTTCCTGTAATGTCTGGGTCGATCAGAAGTCCTGGGGCATTTCAGGTGGGGACGAGGCTCTGGGTTGCAGTGTGGTAGGCATAAAGGTCTGATCTGAACCTGAAAGTGGATGGGAAGGTGTCCAAGGAAATATATTTCTGGGTAAGACCATTCAGATTGCCTAACGTCATTCTTCCTATCTCTAATGAGAGATAGTGGAAGTGATTATTCTGACTCCTGTAAGCTTTCTGTTGATTGACGTGGAACCAACCAATTTCCCGTTGGTGATTAGGACTTTATACACTGAGGGGCTTATTTTGTTGGTGATGGTATGCAGACCAGCATATCTCAGAGACAAGAAAGAACCGGGGTTGTAGAAGGAAATCATTACCTGCTGGCCAACTGTATATTCTACCATTGAAAATGCCATGCTTTGTTTCTTTTTAACTCCTAATTGAACAGCTGTGGCTAATTGGGCTGTTTTAATGTTCTTGGTTAGCTGCTGGACGGCTTTCTCATGGGCAAGTGCTGTGATAGCAGGCTCAGTTAAGTCAAACCCCCTTGGTGGTGAAGCCATCTATATGGTTACAACAGTACCCTACTAGACCTAGGAAATATTGGAGGGCACTCACATCTCAGGGTAGTGGAAGATCCCCAATAGAGTCTACTCTTTTCTGTTCAATCTCCCTCTTCTATGGGTAATCACTGCACCTAGGTACATAACCTTGGGTTGCAAAATTTGGGTCTTCTTCAGATTGACTTTTCAGCCTAATGAGTGGAACAGTGCGAGTAATTCATCCAGCAATGTTATATTTTCCTTTTTGACATTAGTCTGTAACAATAAATCATCTACATATAGGACCAAGCACTTGGGTCGGGAAAATGTTTCTGGTCTGGTAGCAGTCGCTTGTGAAAGATGGACAGGGAATTATGGAAACCTTGTGGTTTCTTTACTTCAGGCATGGTGCATTCAGACTCCTGTGGTAGGCAAGTCCAAGTGTATTGCTGTCCTTGGAAGGTAAAGGCAAACTTGTACTGGTATGACTAATTTAAAGGGATGGACTAGAAGCTGTTACTAATATCTAGTACCATGAAAAACTTTGCCTGGGCTCACTGTCTCATCATAGTGATGGCATTCATGGCTACTATGGGGGCCATGAGTGGGCTAACCTTATTTAATTCCCAGTAGTCTACGGTTAACCTCCATGATCCATCTATCTCCTTCACAGGTTATATCGGCGCATTACTTGTGGATGCCATTTATCTCAACACCCCCTGCTGTAATACGCTGTCAATTACTTTGGCTACCCTCTGCTTGTCTGGGGAAATTGTATTGTCTCTGTGGTTTCAGATCCGGCCCTTCAATTAACAATCAAGTTTATGCAGTGCAAAAACCCCATTGTTTCTTTGAAGTACCTCCCTGATGGCTCGATCCCTGCTAATTGGTTTGATCCCTCAATCATTCCAGTCGGGACATATGCTAATAGGATTAGCACAATAGAGGAATTCTGGTTTTGATCCCTTATAATGGAATTCCCCTATTGTGGCTAATCCTGTTAGCATGCCCCAACTGGAATGATTGACTGTGCTCTGCTAATCATAGCCATCTGCCAAATGCATCGATTAGCTGGATTGAATGAAAGATTACATTTATTTATATAATCAGACCCCAGGATGTGTTCAGTGCTTGGGGGAAGGTCAACTAACACTACCGGATGCTCACACACCATTTTACCTAAGCGGTACAGAGCTTGTAATGCGTCACTCCTACATGTGTCCTGTAAATTCACTAAGTCTAATTGTGCCTGTAGCTGGCCAAATGATGTCTGTTTTTAATTTTGATACATTTAGGGTAGTTCAGGAGCCTCCGGTATCCCAAAGGAATTCTACGAGGTGACCTCTTACCTCACCATTAACTAGGGGCTCCCTATGCTATCCAAGCTGATGTTACAGATCCAGGTTGGGGAGGCTGGGCACCGTTAATCTAGGGTTCCATAAGCAGAGACAGTTGGATACAGTGATAGGCTTGTGAAGCTTGTAGTTCTGGTAGTCTCAGGGATCATGTATATAGTGGTGGGAGTCTCCCACAATCTCGAGCGAAGTTTCCTGGCTGCCCGCAATTAAAACATGTCCCTCTATCTTTCCCCATGGCTGTTGTGTAAGCTGGACCTGTACCTTCCTGGTATTGGTGATCCCCTCTGCCCTCGTTTCTCCATACTGGACCCTAACTACTCCTCATTGAAACATTCTCGCTTCCCTTTCTGACTGTGACATTGAGTTTCCCTCAACTTCCTGTTCCCAGTCTCGAGCTAAGCGTTGGAGAACCCATGCTTCATTGTGAGTGGGTTAACATTAGAGCAAGCTTTCTTGCCTTCCTCTGTGATATGCAAGACTTGGATGAATCAGCCTCATTTAATCTAGCCCCATCTAATTCCCCATATACTCTCGTGAAGCGGATCTAAATGACCGGCAAAAGCTTTTGGATGTTCCCCTTTCCTCTGTCTACAGTTATTTAACCCATCTACAGATCCTCTTTATTGAACCCTATTGCGGTTAATATTTCTTCCTTAATTTTGTTTAAGGCTCCTTCCCCAACATTTTGAGGGACTGGCAGGGCAGATCGTACAGACTTGCTTAAGCACGTGACTATCAGCTTCACTATCATCTAACCCATGCATTATCTTCTGCTGCCTCACATCCTCAAACAAATTGTGTGGATCAGCCAATGGCTCAAAAGTTGTGATATTATTTGTGATTTTGGCCAATTGTGCCACTGTAAACGGGGTTGTATATGTAACAGCTGGGCCCTGAGACTTTCCTACCTGACATTCAGTCATTGTTGGATGCATCAGTACTGGAGATGAATCTGGGGGGCGTAGTGGATGACATATGCTGGGAAAGATGGTGGTGGACCCCAATCCTCAGTTTGTGTAATGTAGTCTAGCATTCTTCTTTAAAAGTCCCAATCTGCATTCTGTATCTCCTCTTCCTCTACTGTCCTGAAGATACACATAAATCCGTTCTGAACCGATTCTAGCTATGAAATTTCTCACTGGTATTTGGAATGATCAGCAGTTGCCTGTTTCTGTTCTGTAGCGCTTTTATTGCTGCCTGCAGATCAGTGCACTTAGCTTCCAATTGTGCTACTGCCTGCTTGGCTTTACCCTTGGGCATCTTGCTAGATAGGCTCTCCCACACTGGGTTTGAAAATTGCTCAGATGTAACAAATTTGCCTACTTGGTTCTTCTTAATTTATCTACCTCCCTGTTCTTTTTGGCTCTGATCTGCTCTATCCTTTCCTGCTGTTGTTCCTTTAATTTCTTAATCTCTTCCTCCCTTTCAGTTCTTATTTGTTCTATTGTCTCCTGCTGCTGTTCCCTTAGCTTAATCTCCTTCTCCTTTTCCTCCTCTGCCTGATTCAATTCTTTCGGTTCCTTACAAACTGTGTTTAATTCTTTTTCTGTTCCTAGTGTCTGTCCTAAACAGCTCACAATGGCAATTTCTTTCTGAATTTTGTCTGCCCATTTTCCTTGAACTTTCCTTAGATCATCCCAATACTTCTGCCCTAGCGATCCCAGTGCCATCTCAGTGTTTGGCACAAGATTCTGCCCATAGGGGCCATCCTTTCTTCTTAATAAATTCCCTGATTTTTGTTCCCCATATGGGATACTTCTCTGTCTCTCTGCTGTTTCCTGCCATTCTATATTCAACAACAAGTTGATCGGACTGCTGGAATGGCTTTAGTCTATCTTTTGGTGCTAATCCGTCTGGATTGTAATGCAAACCTACGGAGTTTACTCTATCCTCCTTGTTAGTAACAATGCATGCACAATAAACAATTTCCCAAAAACAGTTATTTGTTTAATAAGGAAACAATTTGGCTCTGAGGTTTACATAATAGTTTAATATGGATTCTGCAGGATTTGATATCGGAGCAACAGTTACTTCTTGGCGATGTCCCAGCAGAGCTGCCAATTGTTGTGACTGCCACACAGTCTATTTTAATCCTTATACGGTGGACAAATAATTGCAAGTAAATGTCTTGTTAGTACAACCAATATTTATTTAAGACGCACATCAATAATCACCCACCCAACCAACAATAAGTTAACTTATAGAAAATACCAGAGTTCAAGTCCAATACAAGACCTTGACTTGTGTAACTGGCAAGTACCCAAGCAGGTATTGGCCTTTATCTGTCCTCTGGTCTCGGTCGTCCTCTGCGTAATCTGGTCCTTTGGCTGGTCTGGCACTCTGGCTCTGGTCTTTCTTCCTTCTCAGGCTCTCCTCATGCAGGTCGTTGCTGGCAATGGTCACCGTTGTTGTAGTCAGAGAGAGAGAGAGAAAGGGAGAGAGAGAGACATTCTTGGTTGTGCACCCTTTACACCCTGTTGGGTTTTGCACTCCTTTTGGCTATTGCTAATCAATTGATCAGGACTTGATCACTCTGATAGATAAAATACAATCGGGTGCTGCCACACCAATCTCGGGGTGTGTCCCCAGTGGCCATGTCTGCAGGTGCTGGAGGCATACAGACTACACACCTCCCTCCCAAATAAGAGGTTACGCTTCTCCTATATCTGGTAAACAACCCAGTTAGACCAGAAATGTCTTTTGTCCTGGAGATGACCCATATCCTGTGTATTCACTTGGCTGAGTTGCAGCCTATTTATCTCTGTCTCTTAGGCTGCAGCCTCTCATTTTAATTTTTGCCCAAATCGCTATTTAAGATGGCCCATTTGGCCACAACCACTTCCCCTTGAGTGATCCTCTGGTCACTCAGTAAAGCAGCTTGTACTTCACAAAGTCCACAGTGAGATCTATTAATGACCTTCTGTGGTCTTCCTGGCCATCATAACATCCTTAGGTGCGCATCTCTCCCAGCACCTCACTGTAACGAGGCTCTTTCCCTCATTTTGTGTTTGGGCAGAGGTCTATCTGGGACACGGGTTGGGTCAGGCTGTGTAAACCGAACAAGGAACTTTTTTTTCTAGTGGGAATTTCACAAGGTTATCAATGCAGGATACTCCTCAGAATCAACTTCAGCCTGGAGGCCTACTTCTTTAGCCTCCATCTCCATGTCTGTACCTTTTCTATCTGGAGGGGCCAACACGGAGTCAGATTTGAGCTGAGGGCTGGCATTAGCTGTGGCTAATTCCAAGGCCGGTGATGGGGCCTACTCAGGCAGGGTCTCCCTCGTTCTGAGATGATCCAAGTGCTTCTTTAGGCTTTTACTCTGAACTTTGACCTTATAAAGTACTGGTCTCCATAATGATTCCAGGGACCCATCTGGGACAATCCCCAATTTCTTGATATGAACCAGATCACCTGTTGGAAAAGTTCTTTTTGATCTTGTAGAATTGTAATTCCTTTTTCTGGTTTTTCTGTTGGGACTCCATCCTTACCATCAGGTTTGGGAAAAGCTCAATCTGATACAAAGGCATTGTCCCATTAACAGATCCACTGGAACAACATCTGTCGTGTGCAGCGTTGTGTGGTCCTGTAGTCGAACAAACATTATACCGCTTTAGTCTCTGTGAACGCTGCTGGCTGTTTCTTCATACCATTTTTGGAGGTCTGAGCCACCTGTTCTGCCAGTCCATTTCACAACAGGTGAAATGGTACTGCGTAGACGTGTCGGCTACTATTAGAGAGCACGACGTTCTGGAAATCAGCGCTGGTAAAGGCTGTGTCGTTAGCGAAAACCAGGACTTTTGGCACTGAAGCTTTGCTGTAATTTCTTGACTGCAGCCTGAGAAGTGGTGGAATCCATGCAGTGCACCTCTGATCGCTTGGAGTGTGCATGCACTATGGTTAAAAACATGGAAGCCATGAAGAAGCCTGCAAGTCCCATCCTCATCACCAATACAATTCACCCAATTCCCATCACCCTTTATTGTGCGCCAGAGAAAAGGCTTGCAACTGTGGCTGAGAGTGAGGCAGCATTTACTTCAACAATGGTCCAGGTAGAGTAACAGACTTAAAAACCTCCACTGAATGCTTCCTATTGGGTGAGCCTCTACTTGCTCAATAAGGCAGCTCATATTTCATGAAACCCATTGGGAAATTTGCTGATGATCCCGATAGCCTTCATGGCCATCAGGATAACTTTTTTTCAATTTTGTAATTACAGGTCATCAACAAAGCCTGGGAAAAAAAACCACAAGGAAAAGCTGCAAAATTGCAATAATATTCAGTTAACACAGCAAAGGGTAAGTGTGTACTCGATTGAGTGATGTGCCCTCTTAATTTTGAAAATATGACCTTTCAACTTTCAACTGACTGGCAATTTTGCAATTCAAAATGAGATGGAACAAAAGACTTAAAATTACAAGACCACCTGTCAAGGTGAAGGTGAGAGAACAATTAAAGCCTTTACTGGTCTCCTTATATCTCAAATGCATCATTCCAGGCAAAATCCTGGTGACTGTATTCCCTATCGTGCTATCACAATTTTCCTGTAAAGGTGATCAGACTGAACACAGTACTCCAGCTGTGATTTAACCAAAATTCTGTACAGCTCCAATATTACCTCTATCTCTTATACTTTATTCCACGACTGATAAAAACAAGTGTCCCACATACCTTCTTAACTTCAACTGCTCTGCCTACTTCAGGGATTTCTTCTCTGAGCTTCCTAGTATCCTCCTTCATTAAATACTCCATTATTTCGTTACATGTAAGATATTTGTGTAGGTATCCCCCATGTTGGTGTGGAGTTGGGTTGTGTTTACTTTTATCGGTGATTGGGGTGCCCTTTAAAGATTTTGCCCCAGTCTCTGCGGAACCTTTGTTGCCAGATCCATCGGGCAACTCCATCCACTTTCCTCAACCCCTCCCAAACATTCCCTGCCATAGTGATGGCGAAAGCCATGCCCACAGCTTACTTTTTGTACAGAGTACACTAAACTCTGGAGAGAAAACACGGCAATGCAGCTGGAGAGCTACACATCGAGTTTCTCACCTTAGCGTGCACTCAGTGCACTGAGGGGAAGGTTGCTCCCACTGGGTGAGCAAATAGTCTTGTGCACTTCGTTAAAATGCCATTTCTGGTACTTGTTTTGCTGTTTCTTTTTGCCTGTTTATTTGAGGTTGTTAAAAGCTCCCACAGTCATTATACTCTGAATTTTACTTATTTCATACATTTCTTCTGCTACTTCCGGTCCTTCATTCAGTTATCTGGACTGAATGCATGATCAATTATTAGCGTGATCAATTCCCTATCTTTTATTTCAATCCCATACGGATTCTCTATTTAGTCTTCTGTTAGTTATTGTCCCTTTTTACCATTGCCATGATGTTATCCCTAATTAGTATGGTTATTCCACCTACCTCCCAATCCTCCTTAACATTCCAGGGGCGGTATGGTAGCACAGTAGTTAGCACTACTTTTTAACAGCTCCAGGGACCTAAGTTGGATTTCTGGTTTGGTTCATTGTCTGTGTGGAGTTTGCACATTCTCCTTGTGTTTGCATGGGTTTCTTCCGGTGCTCTGGTTTCCTCCCACAGTCCAAAGATGTGCAGGTTAGGTTGATTGGCCATGCTAAATTGGCCGTAGGTGCATAGGTTAGAGGATTCGTGGGTAAAATATGTACAGATTTATGGGGGTAGGGCCTGGGTGGAATTGTGGTTGGTGCACACTTGATGGACCAAATGGCCTCGTTCTGTACTGCAGGGTTTCTATGATTTCTGATTGTAACAACCAGCACAATTTAGTTGCCAGAGCTTACCTTTATTTAGCCAGTTTTCAGTTATTCTGGCTACATCCTCATTATGAATTATTGTCTCCAGCTCACTCATTTTATTTGAATGTTGTGTACATTGCTGTTGAGAGTATCTTCCCACCCACGCAGTTTGTTTTACCCTTTGGGGAATAGTGGGGGAGGTAATAGAGGATTTCTGAGCTGATTATCAGAGTGTTGAACACTTCTTTTGTTGCTAACAAGTTCAGAGGTTTACTGGCATGTCTGTCCAAATTTTGGGGGCGGGTGAGGCTCGGAGAACGACATTTTGCATTGGCCTCAGGTGGAATCTTACAAATCTCAGGCAGACGTGTGGCAAGAGTTTCTGATCCAGCATTAGGAGCATTACCACTGCACCACAAAGTCTCCTATTGAACAGTAATCTGCTGTTATATATATTTATACATAGGATTATGACTTAGTTTAATTTCATAATTAAGGTCTTTGTATTCACTTCCTGATAGCTTGTAAGTTTTTCTATACTGGAATTATTGTGCTGTTTAATTTCTGCTATGGTTCAGCATATGGTTACAGCATGTGATTCAAATGAGATCTTGATGTCCAGGCAGTTGATTTCATATTTAATAATTGTCCTCTTTATTTTTGAAAGTTGTTTTATATTTCTATTTTATAACTATTATTTCTGGTCACTTACTGAGAACATCTTCAACCAGCCCCTGCTCTATATATACAAGCCATCAATAATTCATTTCTAAAATATTATATGTGCCATCTAACATCATAAATAATAAGGAGCATGCATTCTGACACGTAAGCAATTGTGTTACTGAATTTCTGAAGTGATAAAATCCTCTAATTTCCTATATTCATGCTAAAGTAAAGATTCACAGTGATAAAAATATATTATCATAATTCAGGACCTCTCACCATTTTCTATATATATGCAGAAAATGCAGACCTAAAGTTTCAATTACACGAGAAAATCAGGGCAGTACAGTGGCACAGTGATTAGCACTGCTGCTTCATAGCACCAGGGACTCAGGTTCAGTCCCAGCATCAGATGACTGCCTGTGTGGAGTTTGCAATATTATCCCCATGTCTGCTTCGGTTTCCTCCCATACTCCATAAATGTGGGTTAGGTTGATTGACCATTCTAAATTGCTCCCTTAGTGTCACTGGATTTGCTGGGTAAATATGTGTGGTTACAGGGGTAGGGCCTGGGTGGGATTGTTGTCGGTGTGGGCTTGATGGGCCAAATGGCCTCCTTCTTTACTCCTTCCTTCCTTCTACGAAACCATTCATGCAAAGGGTGACATTCATGGGTTCATGTGGTTGCAGGGGCTGGCAGCTAATTATACTGAGATAACGGCGCTGCTAGTGCCATTTATCTGCTTAAATAAAAGGATAAAAACAACTTACTGTGAATGCTGGAATCTGAAACCAAAAGAGGAAATGCTGGAAAATCTCAGGAGGCCTAATAGTATCTGTAAGGAAAGAAAAGGGTTGATGTTTTGAGTCCAGATGATCAAAGCTAAAAGGCACAGAAAGTAGGAGATATTTATACTGTAGGGTGAGAGAATGAAAGATGAGATACAGCCCCAAAACCAGGGAAAGACCAGGAGTTTTAAAGTTTATTTGTTAGTGTCACAAATAGGCTGACATTAACATTGTATTGTTACTACATTAATGTGAAAATCCCCTAGTCACCACACTCCAGCATCTGCTTGGGTACACTGAGGGAGAATTTAACATGGCCAATGCATCTAACCAGCACATCTTTTGGACTGTGGGAGGAAACCAGAGCACCAAGAGAAGACCCATGCAGACATAGGGAGAACATGCAGACTCTGCACAGACAGTAACCCAAATTGGGAATTGAACATGGGTATCCGGTGCTGTGAGGCAGCAGTCCTAACCACTGTGTCACTGTAGATGTGTTCATGGCAGTCCATAGAAAGAATAGAAGGTGTGAATGGCCAAATGACAGAAGCTGAAATCAGAAGGTAAACTGTGACAGATGAAGATATGGGAGGAGAGGGGAGAAGTAAAATTGAGAAAAAGGAGGAAAAGGGAAGCAAAGGTAAGAAAAGCATTATCTGCTTTTAGCTGTCCACTTGGGAGAGGCACCAAAAGCAGTCTACATCTCTTAAAGGGAATTCCCAATGGCTGCAGGGTTAAAAAAGAGATTGCAAGAGGCTGGAGAGTTCCAAGGAACTGTATAACCAATGGAGAGTTGAAGGAAGTGCTAAGGGATGTCTAAAGCTTGGGGCAGCTGCTGCAAAGGCTCTATGGGGAAGGTCGCTGTCAGGGAACTTTCAACCATGGTGAACTGAGGGAGCAAAAAGAATGTTCTCAGGGCCATGACTCACTGAATATACAGTGAATACCTCAGCTATACTGAAGCACCTCAGAGTGCAACTTATTCTATGTAAACCACCTTCAAGAAAACTTTACAACACTTGTGAAGATCGTTGTAAAATGTCTGAAATGTTTCTCTGATTGTACTGAAGCATCTCAGAGTATTACACCGCATATGTAAAGAACCTGAATATTATTGCTTTTTGTCTGGTGGCCATTTTAGAATGTTTGTAATGTTCTCACAAACTTCTTATGAATAAAATAAATTTTTGGAATAAAAAGAAAGAAGGGTACTGGTGAGCTGAAAACTGGACTCCGCAGAATGGAGTATTTAGAAGGCAATGTAGAGCTCCAGAAAGCATATAAATTTACAGGGCAAGACTACAAAGGGAATTATCACGGAGAAGAATGATTTGAAATGTGATTTGTTTGATGAGCTAAAAGCCATAAGCTTGCAAAAGCTGGGAAGATTAACCAGTGGAACTTGATGTGCAACACAATACACAGGGAAATTTAGAACAATTGAATTATGGCTGATAAGAGTTCAGCAAGGAAAGTGTTGGGATAAGAAAATTTAGGGATTGCCACTTCATTCACTCTTTATCAAAAGAGTTGGGGTAGGTGCTGGGTTGAGACATTGGGTGCTATGAATGGGGCAATAAGCAGAAGCAGAATGTATTAGAGACAGCTGTCTGGAAAATATTTTTATCTCCAAAATCAATTCACCTATTAGTTGCCCCTGTCACTTCCTCTTCCTATTTATGACATTAGTTCAGATTTCACAGGCAGTACTGAAGACATGGCGTTTGCCATGCATCTTGCTTACAGTTACTTACAGAGCTTTATGTGCTTTAGAGCCATAACTTACACTCATTTAGTGTGACATCCTTTACAGAGGATCTGTGGTAGGTGTGAACAGGACAAACAACAAGGTGTCTCCTCTACACATCTGGGTGTAAGTCGTCAGTAACTCACATGGTAGCAGTGGAGGGTGGGGATGGGCTGGGTGAAATCTTAACCTTAAAATACATTCATAGGGGCAGGAGGTGCTAAAATCTCAGAAATCTGTTTCCAACCCAAACATTCTTCTATTTCTCATTTCCAGGGGTCAGAATGTGGTTGTGCAGCCTATCTGTTTCAAGGTTATAGGTTGGAATATTAAATATAATAATAAGGTTGAAAGCCTCTGTTGCTTGGATTTTTCCCGGAGCATTTATCACCCAACAACTTCATTAACACTTCCAATCATCACCTCCCACCACCACCACCAGGCCTCTGGTTGTCCTCCATTGCTCACAGTCTCCAAACTCCAAACATCACTGAGGTAGCCGCCATTTCAGCCTTATTCCACAATGGTCATCTTTTCTTCTGCTCCCAATCCCAGCCTATGATCACTCTACCAAGGCCTCTGAGCCTGCCAGATCCCAAGATGGCCTGTGTTGCCCCACCCTCTTTCCTTCCGGTAATTGGCAGCTCATCAAATCTATCCACACACCCTCTCCTCTGATTTCCCAATTGACCTCCCAGTGATTCAAACACTTTCATTAACACTTTTATTTTCCTTTACCCCTAGCCCCCAGCTAACTATCTCTCCTAAATCCTTCCCCACTTTCCTTGTTACAGACAGGCCTGCAGCTGTGACCTTTACTCCTTGCCTAATTGGGGATCCAACCTGTAAATCATTTTGGGCCGCTGTGTGGCAACAGATCAATAACATTGCTTAAACGCTGTGGAGTTAAAATTCCATGGTGTTCACAAGAACCTCACAACTCTTTAATCAACTTGCATCCTGCTGATCAGGTAAGTAAATCTTCTCAGTATGGAGTTGAAAGCTGGTTGTATAAATTAGTATATTTAATCCACTGTAAGGTTTTGTACAGAAAATAAAGAGAAGAGAGATGTTATTAAAAGCGAGAGACATGTAAGAGACAGATGGCTGAAGTATTTTTAAATCTTCAATAATTAGATTCTCAATTGAGACTCTACATTTTCAATGTTAAATTTTCAGGGCCAAAGAGGTTGTTTGGCAGTACTTAAGACTTAGCATACCGTTAAAATTCACCTACACTTTAATACACCAGCCCTAACTTATTCCACCATGTTTAGTGAGTGAATGGGCAAATACTACAAACTCACAGGCATTGCATTCTTTTCAATGCTGAGTCTATTGGCAAAGTGTCAATAAAGTGTAATTTGTGAAGGAGAAGGAAAATTGGACAGCAAATTTTGGATTTCCACATGTTAAGTATGGATGTTAGGGAACTTGGGGAAATAGATATTACTGAGAAGGAGGTGCTAGAAGTTAAAGCGCATCAAGGTAGATAATCCCTGGGACCTGATGAAGTGTATCCTAGGACATTGTGGGAGGTTAGGGAGGAAATTGTGGGTCCCCTAGCCAAGATATTTGACTCATCCGTAGTCATGGGTGAGGTGCCTGAAGATTGAAGAGTGATAAATGTTGTTCTTTTGTTTAAAAAGGGCTGCAGGGAAAAGCCTGGGAACTATAGATCAGTGAGCCTCACATCTGTGGTAGGTAAATTGTTGGAATGTATTTTGAGAGACAGGATCTACAGTCATTTAAAGATGCAAGAACTGTTTAGGGATAGTCAGCATGGTCCTATGAGTGGAAGATTATGTCTCACAAATTTGATTGAGTTTTATGAACGGATAATTAAGAAGGTAGATGAGGGCAGTGCGGTTGATATGTCTACATGGACTTTAGTAAGGCCTTTGACAAGGCACCACATGGTAGGTTGTTGCATAAGATTAAATCTCATGGGATCCAGGGTGAGGTATCTAAATGGATGCAAAATTGGTGGCTTGACAGGAGCCAGAGGGTGATTGTAGAGGGTTGTTTTTCAAACTGGAGGCCTGTGACCAATGGTGTGCCTCATGGATCAGTGCTGGGTCCACTGTTATTTGTCATTTAAATTAATGATTTGGATGAGAATATAGGAAGCACGATTAGTAATTTTACAGATGACATTAAGATTGGTGGCATAGTGGATAATGAAAAAAGTTATCTCCAATTGCAACAGAACCTGATTGATTAGGCTAGTGGGCTGATGAACGGCAGGTGGAATTTAATTCAGACAAATGCGAGGTGATGCACTTTGGTAGATTGAACTAGGGCAGGACTTACTCAGTTAATGATGGAATATTAGACAGAGTTACAGAACAAAGAGATCTAGGGGTACATGTTCAAAGCTCTTCGACAGTGGAGTCACAGGTGAACAGAGTGGTGGAGCAAGCATCCAGCATACTTGGTTTCATTGGTCAGAACATTGAATACAGGACTTGGGATGTCTTGTTGAAGTTGTACAAGACATTAGTAAGGCCATACTTAGAATACTGTGAGCAATTCTGGACACCTTTTATAGAAAGCATACTACTAAACTAGAAAGACTATAAAAAAGATTTACTAAAATGCTACAGGGCCTTGATGGATTGAGTTATAAGGAGAGGCTGGATAGACTGGGATCTTTTCCCTGGAGTGTAGGAAGCCGAGAAGTGATCTTTTAGAGGTCTATAAAATAATGAGGGGCACAGATCAGCTACATAGTCAATATCTTTCCCGAAGGTAGGGGAGTCTAAAATTAGAGGGCATAGGTTTAAGTTGAGAGTGGAGAGATACTATGTGTCCAGAGGGGCAATTTTTTTTACACAGGAGTTGTGAATGTCTGGAAAAAGCTGCCAATAGTAGTAGTAAAGGCAGGTACAATTTTGTTTTTTAAAAAATATTTAGATAGTTACATGAGATGGATGTAAAAGGATATGGGCCAAATGAGGGCAATTGGGATCAGTTTAGGAGTTTTAAAACAGAAAGGATGGCATGGACAAGTTGGGCCGAAGAGCCTGTTTCCATGTTGTAAACCTTTATGACTCCATGTGCAGAAAGTTGCTGTTCAATCTGCTCCATAGTTATAGTGAGGGCTGATAGGGTCTTATCAGAAAACTTGGATTCTTGTGCTTGACTATGAGTTTCCTAATCAAAATTCCAGTGCTGTTGTTCTTTTGCTTAAATCCTATGCTTCATCTAGCAATGATCTGTATCAGTCACTATGATTCAGCACAAACTACTTATGGATTATTGTTTGCATTGTGATAAATTGTAGAGTAGCATAGGCTTATTCATTAAAGTAAACACTAAAGTTTTATCAAGTTTTTTGTAATGGAAAATGTACAAGATATTTTACTGTACCTGCGACTATAGCACTTTTCATAGTAAGTTAACAATTGTGTACATCTCAGCCTTTAATCAGCTCTTCTCAATTTTAATAATTGTTATGCTGAAAATACAGAAAAGCATTAAATATAAAGGAGATGGAGATTACTTACAGTAATGTGCCAGAGTGGAACATTCTGCATTAAAGTTGCATTGTTAATTAACTTAGAGTTACTAATAACCCTGTTTCTACCCCATTATTTCAAACACATGGGATCTTGAATATCCCTGTATTTTCACCCAGAGACATATGCGATTAGATGGCTAATCACATACGCAGGCTAAAAAGTGATGGAATTTTGAGAGTAAATGAGATGTGCACATGCACAAATATAGTATGTCTTGATCTCTCCAATCTTTTTGATTATCCATAGATTCCTGCTGAACATATTTTTATGACCACTGGGTGATATAAAATAAAAGCACATTGCAGCAGATGCTGGAATCTGAAACAAAAACAGAAAATGCTGGAAAATCTGGAGAGAGGATAGAGCCAACGTTTCAAGTCTAGATGGCTCTTCGTCAGAGCTGAGGACAAAGAAAATAGGACAAGATAAGGTGTATAAGATAGTTATGTTTTAAACTGTCTTCTTTAATTCAAGCTAAAATGAAATAGTTTGGATTGGGGGATAGAACCTCCTCTGAAATTTGCCCAAGTACAAGCACATGTGACTTGGCTGCCATGGTCAAAACTTATTAAAATGACGATGTAGATTTTAATACTTTGGCAGAATAGCTCAGAGAACAGTCGCTATTTGGAAGCACAGGAATCTCAATCAAATGGGGAAACCTGAAGATTTGGACTGCAAGTTGGTGCTAGAAGAGAAGGACTGTTTCAGAGTTAACTGTCAAACAGAGTGCTGGTGAGGATTGATTCCAGGTTCGAAGAAACTGGGCTTGTGAAGAGTTAAAGACCACAGAATCTCCACTTGTTACTGGAGGTCCTTTCAATTATGCTAAAAGGATGAGTGAAGAGAACTTTGTTTAAAAAAAGAACACTGGAAGATTCACCCTGGTGGGGCAAGAAAAAAGATCCCTTTAAAGTTGAGTGAAACTTGTCGACATGTTTGTTTAGAAGAACGCAAGCTGATTTCATTGAAACATACAACATTTTTAAAGAGCAAGAGATACAGTTGATGCAGAAAGGATATTCCCCCTAGCTGGGGGGAGATGGAGTTGGGAGAGAATTGGGGTTGGAGTACTATAAAAAGTGGACCCAGTTTCAGAATAAGGGGCAAGTTATTTAGTATTGAAATGAGAAAGAATATCTTCACTGAGAGGATGGTGAATCTTTGGAATTTTCTACCTCAGAGGGCTGTTGAAGCTCAATCATTGAGCATGTTCAAGACAGAAATTGATAGGTTGCTAGATATTAATGACATCAAGGGATATGGGCCAGTGTGGGAAAATGTCATTGAGGTAGATGATAAATCATGATCTAATTAAATGACCCGAGGATCTGAATTACCTACTTCTGCTCCTATGTTCCTAATTTAACTTGCTGTTTACAATGCAATGAACATGTCTACTATAATCCCCATTCCCAATTTTGAGACCTGTGCAATTTAATCCCCAGACTGTTTAATGTACACAAACAGGGGTTAAATGAGTTGAAATTTTAATTATCAGATTTACAAAAAGAATACGTGGTGTGAGCTTGACATTTTCCTTGGGCTATATTTGTTTACTCCACTTTCTATTGATTTATGCCCGTTTTTGCATTTGGGCATATTCTAATTTCATAGGGAAATTTGGGGTGAACTCAACATCTGTAGAATGAGTATAAGTTTTGATCGCTGTGGAAATTCCAGGCCTTAGAAACAACATCAATAAAAAATCTAATTAGTAACTTTCAGCTAGAAATTGTAAGCCACGCAATGATGTAGGTGCTGTTGTTGCTGCAGTTGAACTGAATCATCAATTGACCACAGAAAATCAATTCTTCATGGTTTATAAATAATAGTACCTTTTACTAATTGGCGTGATATACACTAAAACTGTTCCAAATAATTTCTGTGAAAAATTAAAATGCTTTTGGTAGCGTTTCACAATTACAAACTACATTCTGCAAGGCCAGGAAAGTTGACTACTGCACGTACATCTTGTATTGGCATTGCAGACCATGGCATTACAAACTAAACATCAATTGATAATTTTAGAGCTTTATCAATTCATTTTATCAACTTTGCAATAATCTTGTAGCCTAACTTAAAACCAGACACAGTTGCCAGAATTTTACTGGCTCGCAGAACAGCATTTTCTGTTGGCCTCTGGTGGGATCTTTCGAACCTTGGGCGGGCGAGGCGGTAAAATTCTGACAGGATTTGTTTGATACTTTTGCTTTTTTCATGCTGTTTAGGGTATTAAACACTCTTTTCAATCATCATTGCTTTGCCCTCCCCCCTAAAAATACATAGTTTGGAATAAATCCATCGACTGGAAAGGAGGTAAAACATTTGAGTCTGAGAGATGAATAAAACCAGTAAACAAGCTCTACCTAAAGGTAGAGCAGAACATCTTTATGCAGAGTTTCAGTTGCCATATTGTGGAGCGTAATGCTGTTTGTTGATTTGAGGGAGGCATTCCCTCTCCAGGTACAGTGACTTGGGTGACATTCAATTCATACATACTTAACAACATAGTATAAACTAGCAGCAAACAAATGTACTGTTTGATTTTTAGGGCCTAGAAGTTCATTTTAAAATGTGTTGTCTCAGCAGGCTGCTTGGGGATATGCCGTAAGTGGCCGCAGCTCAAAAGTTTCATTTAAATGAAACTTAGGGCTGACCATTGAGTGGGCCCTCATCCAGGCTGACTTGTTTAGACAGAGGGATTATTCCTGTTCACACTAGCAAACTAGCCTCATTGAACTTTAATCCCCCATCCGCATGCTTGCGCTGAGAATTCTGAGTTATTTATTTGCAGTTGCCTTCATTGATTTGTTTCATTTTTCTTATTCTTCTGAAGATAGCTAGGTAACATCTCAGAGAAACTCCAAGCTATCAATAGCAGGAGATAATTTTGGCAGTATTAGGCAGACTCCAACTCAATGCCTTCAATTGGTCTCTTAAGTATACAGTCAGAAAGCTCAATCCCCATCAGGCTTGGGAACTCAAGGCACCTGATCTTGTTTTTGCATTTCATACCCTGAGGGAAACCTTCAGAAACTCAAACTGGAAAATGTTGATGTTTCCACACCATTTTTCAGTGTCACATTTTTTGGTTTCAGTTCCACAGTGGTGGATTTTAATTGTTACCTGTTTGAAAATAATGATTCATCTTGAATAACTGAAGATGTCTGTTTGGAATATAAGATTCCTGAAAATGCCCCAACATTCAGAGAAATAATCATTACCTGTAGTTGTCTGTTGTAGTTTAATTAATACCATTTGGGGCATTTCTCTACTTTTGCAGATGAAGGCTTTGTCATATTCTGTCAATTAACTGTGAGTATGTGTTTTAGAGGGAGTGAATTAAAGGGCACATTCTCCCAGTAGAGTTCAGGCTCAGCAAACACGCTGCATCATCTTCTTATAGTTATGCAATTTCTCCAGAGAGATCCTGTTTGTGCACTTCAGAATCTTCATTCAAGCTTCTGAAAACCAGCCAATCACATTCCAGTCTTTGACAACTATTTTCCTAAATAGGATTGACAATCAGTTGAATTCAATTAGGCAATAGAAAATAGAGAGCATGGTAAGGTCATAGCAGTTCCTGTGCTGTTAGACAAATGTGTTAGATCTGGAATAGGATGATTAGACTGGCTGTGTTTAGCTCCAAAGTGACTATACTCAAATATATTTTATTGCCTTAGGGATAAAGTGACTCAGTGTACCTGCTCCTTTTCAAATAACATTGTTTAAAGTTCAATTATTAGGATCACAAATAGGCTACAATGAAGTTACTATGAAAATATCCTAGTCACCACACTCTGGTGCCTGTTCGGGTACACTGAGGGAGAATTTAGCACAGCCAATGCATCTAATCAACATGACTTTTAAGATTGTTGGAGGAAACTGGAGCAACTGGCAGAAACCCACACAGACACGAGGAGAATGTGCAAACTCGACACAGACAGTGACTCAATGCTGGAATCAAACCCGAGCCCGAGGTATTGTGAAGCAGCAGTGCTAACCACTGTGCCACCGTGGGGAATATTCAAACAAATAAAGCAAAGCAAGTTATTCAGAAGGGTGCACGTGGGTAGCTGAAACAGTAACTTAATATTAGGAAAATTACGGGTAAAAATAGTACAGGATGGTTACAGTTACTATGTGCAAACATGAGGAGAGGCAGTTGGACAAGCGTCAAGATATAGAGAAAGGATAGTAAGGACATAAATTAAAGGCATGCTGGAAATTACTGTTTCTTTTTGACTTTGTGAGGGAGACCACAAGACTTTGATGTCAAAAGCCTTCATCAAAAGTCATTGAACTTGACTGTCGATGCTCAGGAGGTGCATTATGACACCAAAAACAAGAACAACGTTTTTATCAGCAACTTTAACATAATAAAACATCCCAAAGTATTTCCCAGGAGTGTTGTAAAGCAAAATTTGATCTGGGCCACATCAGGAAATATTGGGCCAGGTGACCAAAAGTTTGGTCATGGAAGTAGTTTAATGGAATGTCTTAAAGGAATTAAACTGGATTGCAAATCTCTGTGAGATTGAGGGTAGGAGTTCCAGAGTTTAGGGATCTTGGCAGCTGAAGACACAGCCGCAATGATGGAACAATTAAAATCAGGGATAGTCAGGAGGCCGGATCAAATTTGGCTTCTTTGCCAGCTGTCTAAGTTAAAACTGGGCCTTAGGATTCACAGCACAGATAAAGGTCATTCAGCTCACTTAGTCTATGCCAGTATTTGTATTTCACATAAACCTCCTCTCACTACTTACTTTTTCCCAACCTACTCCCAGCTCTATCCTTTCCTTTATTCCTTGTGTATGCATCAGATCTTCTATTAAATCTATCATTGCTATCTACTTCCATTGCTCCATTTAGTAGCAAGTTGTATTTTCTCATCACTGTCTGTAAGGATATTCCTCAAGATCTATTTTTACCTGTAAGTGCCTGCCTGATGTATTAGCCAAGATCTGATTGAATGGTGGAGCAGGCTTGAAGGGCTGAATTTACCTACTTCTGCTCCTAATTCCTATGTTCCTATGTTCCTCTCTCATATTTAGGTTTCCTTGTTTTAGACTAAAACTTAAGTGGAAATAACTTTTCCATGTGCACGCAATCATAATTTTATGTTAGTATCCTGCAAATATTGTTTTGCAATTGCTACCATGTGAAAACAAAATGCCCATTGTGAATTCAGTAAGTAAGAGATGAGTGTATGCTTGGAATGAGAGAGAGAGGTGGCATGGATTCCCCCTTAGGGAGAAGTGAAGAAGGATTCAGTGCAAGAAGGAAAGAGTTCAGATTGCTGAGGAAGGTTTGGGTGGAGGCTAGATGGGGAAGGGAATTAATGTTGTCAGGTGTAAAGCAGGGAAATAGCAAAGCAGTTCCAATCCTTGTTACTCTGGTCAGAACATTCCCACATTTAAACCAATGTGTTGGGGATGGTGCTATTAGCACTGACTTCCTCAACCATCTCTCTATTTTGAATGTTCTATTTTTCCCTATTTAATAAAAAGAGGATGGGTATAAATGTTTTGGTCCAGTAAGCGGGTATCAGCATCATGTTGTGTGATTAATTTGTCCCTTTTGTTGCAATGCAAACATCATCCAACTTTCTGCTGTCTGCCAATTGAAATTACTTCTATGCCTAGCCAGAGCTAACTGTAATGTTGATTGGCTGGAAGGGCTTATATGATGTTTGGTTAACACTAGTGTCCAATTTAAAGTGCCCAATGCATTGTAGCTGCTGCAGATGCTGGCAATCAAGAATCAAACTGATTTGATGTATGAAACATTGAATTATGGTAAAAATGAGTGAACGCAGGCTTCAAAGTTTTTGGACGCTGCACCTGAGACCTTGGTAGGGAGGGAGAAAGTCTTTGTATTCACAGGAGGCTTGGAGGCCTTCCAGAAACATAATCAGAAGGCAATGAGTGCAGATAGCAGTTGATTACAATACCAATTCTACATCCTTGCAGATACATTGGCCCTGATTTTACCAGCAGAAGCTCACAGAACAGCATTCCCCATTGGCTTCGGATGCAGTCTTACAAGTCCTGGGGGGGCGTGCCAGTAGAACGTTAGCCAATGATTTCATTTTTCAATGATTTTATTACATTACAGGCTAAATGAGCCTCAGCTTCCCCTGAATGGAACACAGACATTTCTGCAGGGACACAGGAAACTCTCCAGGCATATAGTGCAAAAGAAATAACAGGAGATCTCTCTGGGGGCCATAGCAAGGAATCTGACTCCAAGGATCTGGTTGCTGACAGAAGTTCAATGATCTCACAAGTGATTCAGCTCAGAAAGTTGTTAGCTGGAACTTTGGGCTCAACTTCACACCATTGGAATCTAATCCGTGTTGCAAACTGATTGATTTCATGATCTTTCCGTCCTCTATTCTTTTGGTGGTCATGCACTTGTACGTGTATGTGTGTGTGTGTGTGTGTCCTGCATGTAATTTTGATCTTTAAATAATATCTCCCATACACAAACAACAGCACTACTGTTACATTCAGGATAAGGAAAATCTACTGAAATCCCTGTCCCTCTCTTAACTGTCCGTAATCACAGCATTTTTGAGAGGATGTGTTTTTAACTCCCAGGTGTGTGGGTGATTTGAATATTCAGCAGTAAGCTTTTGTGGTTTAAACAAAGAGTATTAATTCAAGCATTCATCTTGAATTTTCACATAATCACTCACACAACACATTCAGGAAAAGTACAGTTGGAGAGAGTAGTGCACTTTTATTTGTTGTTAAAAAAACAATAGTTTGTAATTCACATAGTTGCCTTGTTTCAGGGAAACTATGTTTTGCAGTCCTAATGGATGGATTTCATCACATTTGAGCAGTTTAGATGAATTTAACAGCCAAAGTCATATGTTAACGTTATTTGCAGGAATTTCTGAGGTACTGGATTTCCTGCAGGTCATGAAATCAGTTACTTGTGCTCTTGACACTGGCAGCTCAGTTTCCTGGTTTGGTGGATTTGAACTGAAATAGCTTCCAATCCACCACCCCCAGACTGCTGGCCTCTGTGACCTGTCTCCCCTCCCTCTCCAATGGCCGGACTATCTTCCCCAATCCCATGTCTAGTCTGATGCTCCATCCCCATGTGCAGCCTGACATTCCCTCCACATGTCCAGCCCAAAATCCCATCCCCATGTACAGCACAACATATCCTTGCTGTGGCCAACCGGACCGCTCCCCCCCTATGGTCAGCCCTGATCACCCCCTATCTCCTAAACCCATCAATCCCTAATGCAGAATATGCAGTGGATTCCTCTCCCATCACTACCCATTAGCCCTACCCAATAGGCCCCACCCCACTGGCCCTGTCCCCTTAGCATTATCCAGAACCCTGTGAGCAGTGTCCAGGTTATCCAGTGGGCAGCGCCAGTTTGCCAGGCTGGTACTGCCCAAGGGGAAACCCCCTGCCTCCAACCAACTGGGCTGTCCTCAATGGCCTATGTCCCAATCAGTGTGGTCAACATGCCTGGTCCCTGTTGATGGGGACTAACTTTAATCCCTGTTGGTGCAAACCTCTCCCAGTGCGGTGGGAGATATTAGCAAGCCTGGAGCTTCTAATAATATTGAAACAAGATTCCCCCAATGAAAATATGGAGCACTGATTTCCGGCTGCCTACCTTTAAAAAAATGGCCTGGAAGTGTCTTGATTGGCTGGATGATGGTCCAAATCCTGCTGCAGGTTGCCTGCTGATAACTCCCAGCCCGCTGCGCTACTTGACAGTGCAGCAGACCAAGAGAATCATGCCTTTTGTCTCTGTAGACTCTGGACCAGTTATTTAATAGCAATAGTTATTATTATTGCAATAGTTATTTAACAGGCAATCTGACCTTTGGTGGCCTTTTTTTTAAAGTTTTTTTATAAGTGTCACAATTTACATTAACTCTGCAATGAAGTTACTGTAACTAGTCGCCACACTCTGGCGCCTGTTCAGGTACACTGAGGGAGAATTTAGCACACCCTAACTAACATGTCTGTCAGTCTATGGGAAGAAACCCACACAGACATGGGGAGAATGTACAGATTCTGCACAGACACTGACCCAAACTGGGAATCGAACTGGGTCACTGGTGCTGTGAGGCAGCAGTGCTAACCATTGTGCCATGTGATCTTTGCAGCACATTATCCACTTTTTTTTTAAGTGAAAACATCAGTTCTAAAGATTCTACACCAAATGAAGTTCATATTTTAAAATTTTTATTTGGTGGATGCCAATTTCATGTCCAATAGCTCTCTATGCCCTCATCATATCAAGCAGGAACTTCAGAGATGTGTCAGAAAACCTGGACTCCTCTTCCAGGCTGTGATATTTTCAGCCAATGCAAGGACCAATGCCAGCGATGAGAAAGGTGCCTTTAAAAGGTGCGTTAATGCTTTAAATAGTCTCTGCATACTCCCTGGAAATCCTATCTTGTAAGTGGGTGATGTGCCTGTGACAGATTTCAGAAAGCAGGCAGTCTGCCAATCATATGTTACTGAGGATGATCAGCTAAATTGCAAGAGGCAAATTAACAGTGTTGCTCCTCCCTCCCTCCTGACAGCTGCTGCCAGTTAAGATTTCCCAGTAGAGGTTTTGGAAGGAATTAATTAATGCCAATTCTAAGACTTCCAATAGGTGGCATGCATGTAACATTTTACAGTTGGTTATTTTGAGATTTGGTATCACTCACAGATTCTGCAAGGAAAATATTACCTTTATGGCTAATCATTGTAACGTGGAATAATGCTCATAGTATTAACTTTAAAATTGTTTACCTCCTGTCTAGCCCTTTTCATAGCTACGTTGTAAAATGATGGAAAAATATATGAAACAATCTTTAAACTGGGAATCTCATGGAATTTCCTGAACACTTTATAGCAATAGATCTCACTACTTAACCAATTGTTCTTTATTGATCCCTATGAAATTCCCAAGTGCAAACATTTAATTAATTAGTTAGCTCTTTCAATGTTAGTTATTCCAATATATTAAAATTTTTAAAATTTAAATGAAAATTCTTTCATGGGATGTGGGGCATTGCTGGCTAGGCCAACGTTTATTACCCATTCCTACTAGCCCTGGAGAGTGTAGTGGTGAAGTGCCTTCTTAAATCTTTGCTATCCATGCAGTGTTGGTACTTCCACAGTGCTGACAGGGAGGGAGTTCCAGGATTTTGACCCAATGACAGTGAAGCAATGGTGATACAATTCCAATGCAGAATGCCATGACGTGGAAATACTGGCATTGGACTGAGGTAGGCACTTTAAGAAGTCTCACAACACTAGATTAAAATCCAACAGGTTTATTTGGTAGCACAAGCTTTCAGAGCACTTCCCTTCATTGATCATTACTCTTCTTGATGAAGGGTGTATTGCTTGGAGGGGAACTTGCAGGTTTTGGCAATTCAGTGCATCTGGTGTCTTTATTATTCTAGATGGTAGAGGTTGCAGGTTTGGAAGATGCTGTCAAAGGAGACTTGGTGAGTTGCATCTTCAAAATAGGTTTGTGGCAAAAGGAAAAGATTGGGTATGTGGATGTTAGGAAAGAGGATGTGTTAGAACTTTTAAATTCTATCAAGATAGACAAGTCGCTAGGACCAGACGGGATGTACCCCAGGTTATTGTGGGAAGTGATTGCAGAGCCCCTGGCAATGATCTTTGCGTCGTCCATGGAAACGGGAGAGGTTCCGGAGGATTTGAGGATTGCGGATGTGGTTCCTATTTTTAAGAAGGGGAACAAGGATAGTCCGGGAAATTACCGACCAGTGAGTCTGACCTCAGTGGTTGGTAAGCTGATGGAGAGGCTTCTGAGGGACAAGATTTATGAGCATTTGGAGAAGTTTAGAATGATCAGAAATAGTCAGCATGGTTTTGTCAAGGGCAGGTCATGCCTTACGAGCTTAGTTGAGTTCTTCAAAAATGTGACTGAACACATTGACGAAGGAAGAGCAGTGGACGTGGTGTACATGGACTTCAGCAAGACATTTGATAAGGCTTCTTGGCCTTCAAGGCATGCAAGACTTCTTGAGAAGGTGAGAAGGCATGGGATCCAAGGGCCTTTGGCCGTGTGGATCCAGAACTAGCTTACCGGCAGAAGGCAGAGAGTGGTTGTGGATGGGTCTTGTTCTGCATGGAGGTCGGTCACCAGTGGAGTGCCCCAGGGATCTGTTCTGGGACCCTTGCTGTTTGTCATTTTCATAAATGACCTGGATGAGGAAGTGGAGGGATGGGTTAGTAAGTTCACCGACGATACAAAGGTTGGTGGTGTTGTGGATGGTCTGGAGGGATGTCAAAAGTTGCAGCGGGACATAGACAGGATGCAAGACTGGGCGGAGAAGTGACAGATGGACTTCAACGCGGATAAATGTGTTGTGGTCCATTTTGGCAGGAATAATGGGATGTAGGAGTACAGTACCAGGGGTAGGAGTCTTAGCTGTGTTGAACAGCAGAAAGATCTTGGGGTCCGGGTCCATAGGACTCTTAAATCAGCCTCGCAGGTGGAGGATGTGGTCAAGAAGGCGTATGGTGTATTGGCCTTCATTAATTGAGGGATTGAGTTTAGGAGTTGGGACGTAATGATGCAGCTTTATAAGACCCTTGTCAGACCCCACTTGGAGTACTGTGCGCAGTTCTGGTCGCCTCACTATAGGAAGGATGTGGAAGCTATTGAGAGAGTGCAGAGGAGATTTACAAGGATGTTGCCTGGATTGGGAGGCATGCCTTATGAAGATAGGTTGAGAGAGAACAACAAAGAACAAAGAACAACACAGCACGGGAAACAGGCCCTTCAGCCCAACGAGCCCGCGCCGCCATCCTAATGTCTTAATGACATATAGAGACCAATATAGGGACAATTTGTTACCCAATCAGCCTAAGAGCACATTTTTGGGATGTGGGAGGAAACCGGAGCACCGGAGAAAACCCACGCAACCATGGGGAGAACGCGCAAACTCCCGCAGACACAGGCCCAAATCCATGTGTCTGCACAGCAACAGCGATAGTCTCTGAGCTGTCATGTTGCCCATCTGATGGTCCAATTTAAGCATACACTAACGACGTGAAGCACTAGGCCACTCCTGAAGTAACCTCCAGGAGCAGCCCTCGCATGACCTGCCGAATGCATGCACCTTGCTGGTCAACAAGGTGGACCGAATAGCCTGTGGAAACAATTAAAGTATTTAAACAGTCCTCATATATCCCTCTATCTGCAGACCGCTCATGTGGCTGTCCAAGAGACCCTTAAACAACCCTAGCGTGCCTGCTCCCACCACCTTACTCGGTAGTGCATTCCACACCCCCACTACCCTTTGTGTGAAAAAATGCCCTCTAATATTAGTCTTATACATAGCCCCCTTCACCCTAAGGCCGTGACCCCTCGTTCTATCAGAATCTAATGGTGGAAAAAGCTTACCACCATTTACTCTATCTATACCCCTCATAATCTTATATACCTCTAATAGATCCCCTCTCAGCCGACGTCTTTCAAGGGAAAACAACCCCAGTATGTTCAACCTTTCCTCGTAAGACAGCCCTTCCATACCAGGCAGCATCCTGGTAAATCTCCTCTGCACTCTCTCCAGGGACTCCACATCCTTCCGGTAGTACGGCGACAAGAACTGGATGCAGTACTCCAAGTGAGGCCTAACCAATGATCTATACACTTGCAACATCAAACTCCTACTCTTGTATTCTATACCCCTTCCTATGAAGGCTAACATACCATACGCTTTCTTTATCACCTTTTCCACCTGTTACTGCCACCTTCAGAGACTTGTGAACCTGCACCCCCAGGTCTCTCTGAGTCTCTATACTCCGGATAGTTTTACCTTTTATCCTATAACTCCCCTCTACAGTATTCCGGCCAAAATGCATCATCTCGCATTTATCCGGATTAAATTCCATTTGCCATCTATCTGCCCAATCTACCAGCCTATCAATGTCCTGTTGTATTGCCTGGCACTGCTCCTCAGTCCCCGCCAATCCAAGTATCTTAGTGTCATCAGCAAATTTGCTGATCACACCACCTATCCCCTCTTCCAAGTCATTTATATAAATCACAAATAGAAGAGGTCCTAGTACTGAGCCCTGTGGCACACCACTCGTGACTGATCTCCAGTTGGAAAAAGAGCCTTCCACTAATACCCGCTGTCTCCTCCTCCCAAGCCAGTTCTCAACCCAGCTGGGACTCTTCTCCCTGGAGAGACGTAGGTTGAGAGGTGACCTGATAGAGGTTTATAAAATGTTGAGAGGAATAGATAGGGTGGATTCTCAGAGGCTATGTCCCTGGGCTGAAATTGTCACTACGAGAGAACACAGATTTAAGGTGCAGGGAAGCAAATACAGAGGGGATGTTAGGGGTAAATTTTTCACTCAGAGGGTTTTGAGTGAATGGAATCGACTGCCGTTGGTGGTGGTAGAGGCAAACTCGCTGGGGTCTTTTAAAAGACTTCTGGATGAGTATATGGGAACTAATGGGATAGGGGGTTATAGATAGGTCTGTGGCTTGGTAGGTATAGATGTGATTGGCGCAACTTGTGGGTCGAAGGGCCTGTTTGTGCTGTAGTGTTCTATGTTCTATGTTCTAACTTCCTAAATTTCTAAACTGACTATTTAGCCACTGTAAAATAGCACCATTCAATATAATGTCTGAACAGTCCAATCTTTAATTGTTACTTAGACAGGGGAGAAAACAGCTTGTATTTATTATTCTAGGCTGGCATATAAACATCGAAGGTGAAGTACAAAAATCTTTTAAAAAGAGGGAAATAAAAGATAATGACAGATTGGCAAATTAAAGGAGGGATTTTGAATAAACAGGAAATCCAGGTAGTTGACGCCCTGAACAAAAGTCCTCTACTCCATACTGAAATAAAATGCTGCTGAAACTAGAAAGACAAATAAAGACAATGCTGGAAGTACTCAGCAGGTAAAGCAGCATCTATGATGAGATAAACAGATCTTTGACAATCCCAATCATTTTAATAGTTATCCCCAATCTTTATAATCTGTCACTACTGCCACTTTACTCTTCAATTATGCTTCAATTCAATAGATTCCAGTGATAGATCATTGAATTCATAGAATCCTACAGAGCATAAAGAAGTCATTCAATCCATCAAATCTGCATTGGCCCCAGCTCTACCCAGGTCCTACCCTCTTGGGGCGGCACGGTAGCACAGTGGTTAATACTGCTGCTTCACAGCTCCAGAGACTTGGGTTCGATTCCCGGCTTGGGTCACTGTCTGTGTGGAGTTTGCACATTCTCCTCGTGTCTGCGTGGGTTTCCTCCGGGTGCTCCAGTTTCCTCCCACAGTCCGGAGATGTGCGGGTTAGGTTGATTAGCCATGCTAAAATTGCCCCTTTATGTCCTGGGATGTGTTGGTTAGAGGGATTAGCAAGTAAATGTGTAGGGATATCGGGGTAAGGCCTGGGTGGGATTGTGGTCAGTGCAGACTCGATGGGCCGAAGGGCCTGTTTCTGCATTGTAGGGTTCTATGATCTACGATTTATGATCTATAATCCCTTGCATTTAACCTGGCTGGCCCTCTGACACTAAGGGGCAATTTTAGCATAGACTAACCTGCACATCTTTCGACTGTGAGAGGAAACCGGAGCAGCCTGAGGAAATTCATGCAGACACGGTGAGAACGTACAAATCCTACACAGACAGTGACTGAAGCTGGGAATCGAGTCCCTGGTGCTGTGAGACAGAAGCGTTAACCACTAATGAACCAGAAATGTCAACTTTGTTTCTTTCTCCAATGATGCTGTCTGACCTGACGAGTATTTCCAGCCTTTCCTGCTTATACATCGGATCTCCACTTCAACATCGCTATGCTCCAAATCAAAGAAGTGCCGCACAGTCTGAAATTATATGAAGTTTCAGCAGAGATTGCAGATTTGACTTTTTGTCTTTCCTCATCCAATGTACCTATGTTCCATTCCTATAATTAAAGCTTTTTTGATAGAAGATATAAATGTTTTGGCAAATTCTCAAAATGTCCATAGCCTGGACATTCAGGTGCAGTTTTTTTCAGAAATTAAATTAGGTTCTGTTGTTGCAGAAGATTAAGAAAAGCTTTTGAGAAACTAAGAACTGTCATGTCTCTGAACAGTATTGTAAAATTTGCCCTTGTTATTTCTGCATTCCAGTAATGTAGGCAACATTCTCCAGGAGGTCAGTCACTGGCTGGTGATTATTGATGCTGGTCCCTGAATGGGTAACTAAAACTTCCAAAGCTCAATTATGAATTAGGAGAATAAAGTGGTGGCGGCAACAAGTTAGTAAAGAATGGGAACAACTATTAAGTCAAAGGGATTGTCGAAGTGTGTGGTGGCAATATTGTAAAGGGGATAGTTCCTCCTGTGGGGCAGTAACATAAAGAGAAAATTTGTTTCGGATAATTTCAAAGCCTGAAGTTCTAGGTGCATATTTTATCCCATTCTCTTTTAGTCCCTACAGATAAGCTTTATGTCTGTCAATATATTCTCTGCTCTCTATCCCATATGGTAATTTCCCACTGAAAGTTTTTTTTTGTTCTGATTGTTTGAAGGGGTTTTAGATTTGTAAGTCCAAGTTTGTCTTGCTGCATGTACTTTTAGTTTGTATCCCTTAGACTTTGATGTGCAGTGAACAGTGCAAGGCTCACTCCATTGAAGAATATGTTTTGAACTCTATTGGATGGTGGGTAGATTTTGCTCGGTGAACAAATCGAGGAAATTGGTACATTCTTGAAGCATATTAAGGCCATTTGCATCGTTTCCTGCAGAAATAAGTCACTATCCTTCAGTTGGTTGAATATTCCAAGGATTAAAGGACTATATCATACACTCCCTTCGGTGCAGAAGGAGGCCATTTGGCCCATCAAGTCTGCACCGACAACAACAACACACAGGCCCTATCCCTGTAACCCCATGTACTTACTCTGCTAACCGACCTGACACCAAAGAATATTTTATCATGGTCAGTCAGCCGAACATGCACATCTTAGGATTGTGAGAGGAAACTGGAGCACCCAGAATAAATCCACGCAGATATGGAAGAATGTGCAAACTCCATACAGACAGCGACTTGAGGCTGGAATTAAACCTGGGTCCCTGGTGCTGTGAGGCAGCACTGCTAACCACTGTGCCATTGTGCCACCCATATCAATTCCATCTGTATTATCAGTATACAGTGGTAATCAATGCAATAACCTCTTGGCCAGTTGGAAATCAGAAATAACACTGAGGATTCTGCCTTCCTTCAGGAAGATAGCACCAGAGAGTTCTTTGCTCACAAATTCAGCCACTATCCACACAGGTATAAAAGATGTCATAAATGCCCTAGTAGTTGCTTTGAAGGATAATGACTTATTAAGTCCATTCACATCATTTCCTGAAGAAGTAAGTCATTATCACTATGCAGAGACTGCGAAATGTGGGTGTGAGTTTTGCAGCAATGACAGATTTATTAGGGAGACGTGGAGTTTAGGAACTGTAATTATGTGCCCTGATTACTAGAGATAGTTGGTAGGTAACTAACAGAGGTGTGACACACTAAGTGTTGCAATGGGCAGGAGATAGCATTTGAAGAAGTATACATTGCTATAAATCACTTATATGAGCTTATTGAATATTTATTTTGACACTATCTCCAGGTCTTTGGTGCCAGATTTGATGCACTTCTTTTGTGGTTATCTCTTCCATTTTCTTTGTAGTGTATGTTGGAAAGCCTCTGGCTCCCTGCAGAATAAATGGGGGAGGGGAAGGGGAGTGGAATTCTCCCATTCCGCCTGCCACAGGAATAATAGCAGTTGGGAGGGTGGGCGACCATGCAAACATCCATTGACCTCGGACGGGATTCTCCAGTTTTAAGGTGAGCGTGGATGGACAATCCCACCCTTGATATTTCTCCACATTTCTAGTTCCTGGATTAAGATCTCCAGTGCTGGATTGAAGAACCTGACAGTGCTCCTCCTTTGTCTGCTGTTTTAATGCTCCTCTTTCATTCCTAAAGTTAAAAAAGTTAGTTTATTTATTAGTCACATGTAGTTTTACATTAACACTGCATTGAAATTACTGTGAAAATCCCCTAGTCGCCTGTTCACACACACTGAGAGAGAATTTAGCAAGGCCAATCCACCTAACATGCTCATCTTTGGACTGTGGGAGGAAACTGGAGCACTTGGAGGAACCCCAAGTATAGACAGAGAGATTTCACACAGACATTGACCCAAGCCGGGAATTGAATCCAGACCCCTGCCACTGTGAGGGATCAGTGCTCACCACTGTGCCACTGTGCCCACCCTTGGAAGAGACATTGATAAATATAGTTCCAACAACTGCTGCAGCCAGAATGTATGTCCCCTATAAAAGGGGTGAGCTAACTTTTAAACAGTGCAGGCTACCTTCAACATGGGCCAGCATGACGCATACCTGGAATGATGAGTGCAGTCACTCAGAAGCTGTTTAATGCTGGCCTGCATGTCATATTCATGTCATCACATGATGAAGGAGCAGCACTCTGAAAGTTCTGAAAGTGATTCCAAATAAACCTGTGTTGGATTTTAACTTCTTATTGTGCCCACTCCAGTCCAACACCAGCTTCTCCACCTCATGACAATCGAGATGAGCAGAAACAATGAAGTGTACATTTTGTCTGCATCACTTTGGTCAAAAGTGGAGTAATTCACAAATCCAGCACTCAGATATTAGCCCAGTTTCTGGGCATTCATCTGTTATTACTGCATAGCCAGTTATTTTCTTCTCTCTGTAATCATATTTTCTCATTATTTGTTTCAACTGACAAAAGACAAACAGTCAACAGGAACTTAATTTTGTTAATTCATTGATGGGATGTGGGTGTCGCTGGCTAAGCCAGCATTGATTGCTTATCCATAATTGTTCTTGAACTGTTCTGCTCTAAGATGTGTAGGATTAACCCACAGAGCTGTTGGGAGGGGTTCCAGACAAGAATGCTGAAGGAATGTAGTTCCAAGGCAGAATGGTTACATGGTGACTTGGAAGGGAACTTGCAGGAGGTGTGTTTGCTACCTTTTTCTTTGTAGGTCGTAGAGGTTGTAGGTTTGGAAGGTACTGTCAAAAGAGCCTTGGCAAATGACTGGAGTGCATCTTGGAGATGGTACACACTTCTACCATTGCCTGGTTGGGCAAGGGGTGATGATGTGTAAGATAGTCCTTCAGTTGGGATATAAACTTTTGTATGATTTAGATGATGACTGCATAGGCTGGGATTTGATTGGCAGAACCCACGTGGAAGATTTGTCAGCTCAGCCACAGTCCATTGACTTTCAATGGGATTGGACGATTCCAGCAGAGAGTAGGACTGGAAAATCCCATCCAATAATGTTTTTGCTTTAGTGATATTTATTGAGGGATAACCAGTTTCACATGCAGCTTAACCAGTGGCTGTTAAAGCAACTATTGCAAGCCATTATCATAGAGCTAAAACTTTTTTAAAAAAATTGACTGAATGTGGAAGCCAAGAGGTGCAGAAATTCTTCTCCCACTACCACAGGCATCTGTGGGGTAAAAATAATTCTGCAACAGCTGTGATATACTGTAGCTTTAATGGGTAGATAGCACTTCTAACAATTCAAAGTTGAAATTTCTTGCTGAGGAAGGGTTAAAAGTAATCTTTTGCTGATATTTTTAAACTACTTGGCAAACAAATGCTATATGAATGTTGAGATCTATTTATAGCTTCTTGGGAAACTATGTAAATGCTATTTTTAGCTTTTTTGAGTAGGAACAACTTAAAGTGGCAAGTTAACTATGAGCAATCTACTTGTGCTCTTAATAGTGAACTTTGTTTCATTTTTAGATTGAAAGATGGAAGAATTATGATCCTGGTTCCGAATATGTCATCTAAATCCATTTGTGAACAGGAAGTCACACTTCAATCTTGGAACAACTGCAATTATAAATGTGAAAACCAAGGGCCATGCAAAATCTGAACTTTGCTTTTAATTTTTTTTAATTGTCATAATACATTGCATTAACACTGCAATGACATTACTATGAAAAACCCCTAGTTGCCACACTCTAGTATTTATTCAGGTACATGTAGGGAAAATTTAGCATGGCGAATGCACCTAACCAACACATCTTTCAGACTGTGGGAGGAAACCCACATAGATACGGAGAGAACATGCAAACTCCACACAGTGACCCAAGTCAGGAATCAAACTCACATCCCTGGCACTGTGAGTGGTTAGTTAAAGGCTAACCTCTGTGCCGCCTATAATTTTGCTGTGGCTCAAGTAGCTATTATACAAACCACAATTGCTCAAAAACATGAACGTAGATTTATATCAAAAGGAGATCAAATAGATTTACTCTTATTTTGATTTGCTACCATTATTTTTTCTTTATTTCTTTTCTTCTGTCTGACAGTTGCACTCAGTAATTGTTAAATTTGGTGTAGCCTAAAACTTCCTCAGATGAGATGAAAGGTAGGAAGCAGCTGCATCAAATAGTATTTTATCAAACAACAATCATTTTTGAGCAAACAGTTTATCCAGAGCTGGACAGAATAGTTGTCTGAAGCATTCAGCAATGAGCTGCATACTGTGATTCTGCATTGTATTGGGGGTAACTTACTAAATGTGTTCATCTTGAGATAAAGTCATGGAAATAGGAAAGAAGATGCTGCCCGATGACAGTCTGATAATAAGTGATGTTAGCATTTTCTATTCTATCGAAGGGAATGATAATTGCAGCAGTGAAATGCTGCACAGAAATTTCTCACTGTAATTAGATGTCAAGTACGGATGTTGGAAGTAAAAGAAGCCCTGCATGGATGAAGACATAGACACATGGAAAATAATTAAAATTCAAGAGCGTATTAATGTAGTAGAATGGTGGGAATATGATTTGAAATAAAAGCAACAGTTTATCAGCCAGTAGTGATTGGAGAATAAGCATACAAAATGAAGGAAAAAAAATGAAAACTGACTGTTTAATGCGATGGTATGTAGAACAGTAGTCAGCACTATTGCCTCACTGCTCAAGGGACCCAGGTTCAAATCTGGCCTTGGGTGACTGTCTATGTGAAGTTTGCACATTTTCCCTGTGTCTGTGTGTGTTCCTTCCGGGTGTTCTGGTTTCCTCCTACAGTTCAAAGATATGCAGATTAGGTGGACTAGCCATGCTAAATTACCCTTTAGTGTCCCAAAATGTTTAGGTCATACGATTAGCCATGGGACATGTGGGGTCATAGGGAGAAGGCCTGGATAAAATACTTCATCAGAGAGTTGGTGCAGACTCAATGGGCTGAAAAGCCTCTTCTGCACTGTTCAGATTCTATGAAGGAGTGGAGAGACAAGAAAAATGACATGGAGTAATGAAAGTATGGCAAAATTATAACATACTTGGAAAGTTAAGTATGTAGGGCGGGATTTTTTGGCCTTGCCAGAGATTGGAAAATCCCACCAAAGGTCAATGGTCCTTTCCATGGTCTGCCCCTCACCTGCTCCAATTCCTGCAGTGAGCAGGACAATAATATTCGCCCCATAGTGTTTATTTCTCTCAAATTATTTTCTTTAACAAGCCACCCAAATTGTTCCCCTTCAGAATCTGTTCAATTATCTACATTGGCCATAGCATTGATATAATTGCATTTTACTTATTTGTAATTAGCAGTCAGTCAATGTCAGTCAGTCTGAGAAGATGCTCAAGATATAATACTAAGAAACAGAAACTGTATATACTTGAGTAATAGTTGACTGCGTGTATAAGCCGACTTAATTCCAACTTTAGCCAAAAAACCCAAACTCCTTGCACTTGCCACCCATTCGCCGCTAAAGTCAACTTGTCCTGATGCAGACCTACTCATTTGAAGATGGCTGTTTAGCTTCTCGTGTCTGTGCAGAGTAATTAAAATATTTCTTGGCTTCTTTTGTGTCAGCTTTGGGAGCAGGGTGGCAGGAACAGCCTCTGACCCAGCAACTCTGTGATCCGCTGATGCACCACAGGAAACAGGAAGGTATCAAGACAAAGATGGCTTTCAACCCCTTGAAAATATTATTTGCCAAGCCTTTCCTAAAAATTTGGACTCAGAAACCCAACTTTTATATGAGTATACACGATATACCCTGATTCTCTATATCATAGACCCTATAGATCTATATCATGTTCTCTTTCTTTTCACACAAAAGTGGGGGGGGGGGCACAAAATAACATGCCAAACTAAATTGAAAATTTGTTGTACTCCTATATTACTGAGGGGGTACTTTTGATGTATGCAAGTGTGGTACCATTTCCCTCAATTTGTAGTTTGCAAGAAGGCAAACAGACCCTCTGTAGGAAGGGAAAAAAGGATTTGCTTTTACTCTGCACCCTTCATAATATCCCACAGCGCTTCTCAGCCAATTAAAAACTTTTGAACTAAAATGCGGGAAAATATTGCAGTCAACCTGAACACAGCAAAATCCAGCAACACAAATGCCCAGATGTTGATTGAAGAATAAACAATAGCCATGACACCAACTCATTGAATTGTGCCATGAGATCTCTTGTATCTGCATGAAAAATCACACAGGGCTTTGGCTTAACAATTCATTTTAAATGAAGGACTCCCTCAGTCTGGGATTATGTACTTAAATCACCAGAATGGGACTTGAAGCCACAATCTATTAACTCAAAATGAGCTATCTGGTTTGCATGACACTCAGTCTGGACAAATTTCAGGGTAAGAGATATGTGATAGTATTAAAGTACATTCCTCCTCAACATTGGGTGGCACGGTAGCACAGTGGTTAGCACTGCTTCTTCACAGCTCCAGGGTTCTGGGTTCGATTCCCGGCTCAGGTCACTGTCTGTGTGGAGTTTGCACATTTTCCTCATGTTTGTGTGGGTTTCCCCTGGGTACTCCAGTTTCCTCCCACAGTCCAAAGATATGTGGGTTAGGTTGATTGGTCATGCTAAGGAATTTCCCCTTAGTGTCTAGGGATGTTAGTTAGAGGGATTAGTGGGTATAATGTGGAGGGATATGGGGGTAGGGCCTGGGTGGGATTGTGGTTGGTGCAGACTCAATGGGCCAAAGGGTCTCTTTCTGCATTGTAGGATTCTATGATTGCCCATTATACGTGACCACCTGCAAAGTGTAGATTGACAAAAGATTTACATTACAATTTTAGCAGGTTCATTATTGTCTTGACGCTGGTGTCAAGGAATAAATGCAATCTTGTTGTGGTCACACTTCCTTCAGCATCTAAAACCTCTCAGACAGATCCTGTTGTCTTTTGTAGGTTAATAGTGACATGTGAGTATAATGATGAGAAGATATATTGCCCATATTTTATTGTAACAACCATCATGATAACACCACTCTGGTGACCTTTTTTTTTCCCTTGCCTGCTCTTTTGAAATAAGATTTTGTTCTGAGAAAGATCAGAGGTTTAGTTTCACTTACATTCTTCTCATACCATTGTTCCTCTCAGGAATTCCGTGGGGAGCAATTATAACATTTTTGAGGAAGCAGACACTCTTGCCTACATTTTCAAAGTGGGGTTCACAGCCCTGCACATACATCCCTGCACACTACCCTTAGTGATGGAAATGCAGATTTGCAGCTTGCAGCATGAACTATTCAGCCACTATCTTCGACTTATAGGCCTAAGCCTATTACCGACTTGCCCCAACCATCGATGGGCAAAGCAAGCCGGTAAAATTGTGTGAGAGCCACAAAATCAGGATCACACCCGATTTCTTGGCTCTTGCGATCTTACCAGCACCAGATATCCAGCACGATCAACCTCTTGACCATTTCTGGTGACAGGCTAAATGATTTTTTAAAATATATTTGAATGCTTGTTTGCATTTCATTAACGAGCTCGGGATGCAATCGTACAGCCTCACTTGCCTTTGTGGCCTCTCTGAGGGAGGATTCTCTGCAGAGAGGAAAACACCTGGTCCCCAGCAATAGAAAAAAGCCATGTTGGCCTCGCAGGTATAACAGGCCATTGAGGCTCCCTCAAAAGGTCGAGAACCAGGGGGGTGCCCCTTGGGCAGTGCTGGCCAGGCACTTTGGCATTGCCTGCCTGCCACCTTGGCAGTGTCCACAGGATACCTTGACACTGACTGGAGGGTAATGCCAGGGGACAGGACCTGAAGGGGGAAAGGCCTGAAGGGACAGGTCAGCCCAATTGGAGAAAGATGGGGGGCATGTAGCGCACTCTGCTAGAGATTGGTGGGAGAAGAGAGGAATGGGACCAATTGTACATTCTGTCTGCGATTGGTATCGGGGGTGGGTCTGCTGCGCACTCTGCAGGAGATCAATGAGGAGGCATGTTTAGTCTGGGCGGCGGGGTGATATTTCCGGGCGGTGTGGAGCTCACGATTGAGACTAGTGATTGGCCGTGGGCCACTACGTTAATGGGGGAGAAGGTTCTTTGAAGCTGGTAGCAGGAGCAGAGGCCTGACAGATCTTTCCTCTCTCTCTATCAGGTCTCGGCTTTTACAATGGCATATGTGCAGCCACAGAGGCTTACTCCCTCTGCAGCTAGAGCGAGCTGGCTGGTGAGTTAAACCTCATCCACTGCCTCTAGTAGCTGGAAACAGCCTAGCCCATTTGTTCATTCACCAAATACATAAGAGTGGGAGTAAGGACTCACCCAAAAAACTGATCTGAAACTCTCCCATTTTTCTTCATTGCCCATAGCTGGACACTTTGAATTTTTCTCGTGAAATTGGCCCCATAATGTAGTAGGGCTGTAATTTCAGTGACGTTAATCTCATTCTTTGAGAGCTGATCTTTAAAAACAGAATCTTGTAAATGGAGCCCTTTATTCCCAACAAAAACATACTTAAAGAAATGGGCATATTTTAGATTTTGCCTCTAAGTTTGATTTGAACCCCTGCACCACCAACACCACGAGATAATCCATTCATGTTGCTGCAAGGGCACACTGGTGTAGATTATGACTGCTCTGACACAGTGTGTACCTGCCAGGCATACCCACCAGAGGAGATTAGGTGAGTACATCACTCAGGGGAGAGACTGCCATGACCAGTTTCCATTTTAACTTTTGAGCACCAGGGTGGCCTTTAAAACAGGCACCCCAATCTTTAAAAAAATGAAGTTGTTGGCAGGGCTAGGTCGATCTGAGCCTGTCCCATTAGTGTGATGTCATGGGACTTGCCCCTTTAACTCCTATGCACTAAATTGACAATGGAGAAAGCTGCCATTGGTGCCGGTTGTTTCAATGCTGCTTTTCCCACCTGCTGCCCCAGTTTGTAAAAGAAGGTAAAACTGTACTCTAAGTCTTCTTAAAGTAAAATGCAATCTTTTAAATCTAAGCCATTTATTTTGTTGCTAAGATTATTGTGGTAGAAATTTGGGATCAGCGTGGCACATACAACAGCCAGTGGTTTATAGCTGTGAGAAGACCATTTCAGTGCAGACCTAGGCTTGCAGAGAGATCTTGTCCTTCTTGACTTGGAGAAAGACAAACTCCACAGCAAGCCTTGAGAGAGAGTGCACAATATATCATTTCAGGAAAAAGCTCAATGACCTTGCCCATTCTGCTAAGGTAAAATTACTGTGCAATGATCTTGCTAGAGCAATTCCATCTCCTTTGCACTGTGCTCTAAGGACTCCCACCTCCTTCACCTCTGAAGATAACTGCAATTTGCATTTACTGCCCTTTTTACTACAATCGTTCTCAGCAGCTGTCATCAGAAGCAGACACTTGCAGCATTTTACTTTCACCAAGTAACAGCTGGAAGGTTTCCACTCTTCTTTTAATGCTATCATGTGTCACTTGCTCACCATTTCCCTGCACATTATCACCTCTTCATTATGTGCATTACTTGCTAAGTTTCACTTTCAACATTCACATTATCCTAGGATGCTACATGACAATCCTTCTCATCAGACAAACACTACCGTTCTCCCCTTCCTTCAGCACAACAATCTGTCGCATAATTTAAGTAACAGGATTGGGACCATCAGAGGGATAACTTCTTTTCAAACTCTCATACCCTTGTCAGGGGACACTTGGAAATATTGGCACAGACCTCTAAGGAGTGATGGGAATGTAGGAGCTGGAGGTTTTGTCCACCATTGTTGCTGCTTTTTCTTTCTCCTTTCCCAAGTAGGAAAACCTACAAGCAGCTTGTATCCTTATGTGACCTTAGAGTTCCCATCACTCCCATAGTAAGAACAAAGGTAGGCATATGCCAGAAGGGATCAATGTCTGGAGGGATGCCACCATCATAAGAAGAGCAGAAAAGGCCACTTATAAATATCAGCATTGGTTAAAAGTGCAAGATGGCTGGAAGGGAGGTTAAAAAACTGCAGCATAAATTGTGACAGTGAACCAGATTTGAGGAAAAGATCTCAGACTTGCAGACAGGACACTGATCACATGAGAAAAAAATCATGTAACAGCATTCCAAGAAGCGAGAAGGGATGATTGGAGTCATAGCTTGATCAGAAAGAGACCAAAGCAGAAATGTCACAAAAAGCAGAAGTTCCACTTTTTGAGATTTTATTTGTAAATTGGAGATTTGATCATATATACAATTCTCTGCCACAACAATTGAATGTCTTTGCAGAAATATGTTTGCTGGAATCTTGTGTTTGATATGTGACATAAAAGTATTTGAATGGGAATTACTCAACAATGTTACAAACCTGAACAGACCTGCACCGAACTAAAAACTTTCCACTTAGCTCAGCACTTCTTGTCTCCTCTTACGTCCCCTGACCTGATTCCTCCTTTCTTATTCTCTTCCTTACTTTTTTAACCCTGCATTCCTCTCACTCTCCTTCCCATTGCTTTCTCCCATTCTGCTGTTTCCCCTCCTCCACTTCTTTGCTCTCCTACCCCTCCTGTCCTTCTAGACCTTCTTCCTGATCTATCTTTCTCCCTACTTCTGTATCAATCAGCATCACTCATGAGCCTGTTCAGTCTTCTCTTCTGCTTTTGTAAGTCAGTGTGTCTGTCACTCCCCAGTTGTACTTTACTCATTAGAAAGTTTATTTAATTCTATTTCTGTGCACAATACATGGGTGATCAACAAATAAAAATATTTTGCTGTCTCTCATTTTACCACAAAAGGTTCTTAAGGTATCATGAAAGCTTTTATTTACTTGGGATGCATTGTTCAGTGATGACAGATTACTCTATTCAACACCAGTACCTTCTAACATTGATTTTTAATTCTTTTGTAGTTATTAATGGTAATTAATAATTACATTCCAGCATGTTTTATGTTAAAATAGGTTATCCAAAAAATTAAAGGATACCACTTAAGTAATTAACACTGCCTACAACTACAACCGATATTTATATGGTCCTTGTAATAAAGGAAAATATCCCATGATATTCTACAAAGGAATAAGGAATAACAAGGATGTTGAGCTAAAGAAAGAGATATTAGGAGTTGTGCTCCAAAGCTTAGTCAATGAGATGGGTTTCTAAGGAGAATGGACCTAATAGCCTGCATCCTCACGTCTTGGAAGAAGTGACTCCAGAGATTGTAGATTTCCTAGATTCAGGAAAGGTCCCAGTAGATTGTAAAGTTGCAAATATAATTTTCACGTTCAAGAAAGAAGAGATCCAGAAAGCAGGAAACTATACGCCAGTTAGTCTAACACCTATCATTGGGAAAATGCTAGAATCTATTATTAACGAGGTACATTATTAAAGAGAAACATTTAGAAAATCACAATACTGTCAGGCAGAGCCAACATTGTTTTGTGAAAGTGAAATTATGTTCGACAAGTTTATGAGAAATCTTTGAGGGTTTAACAATAAGGGTAGTTTGAGGGCAAACAATAGATGTAGTATATTTGGATTTTCAAAAGCCTGTTAATAAGGTGCTATATATAAAGTTACTGCACAAGATAAGAGCTCATGGTGTTTGGATGATATATTAGATAGATGATTGAATAACTACTAAGAAACAGAGTCAGGATAAATGCATCTTTTTCAGGTTGGCAAATTGTAACATGTGAGTTTTGCAGAGTGACTGTGGCCTCGACTACTTACAACTTATATTAATGACTTGAATGAAAGGACTAACTACTGTAGCCAAATTTACAGCTGATAGATAGATAGGAAAGAAAATTATAAGGAGGCTACAAAGAATCTGCAACTAGATAGAGATAGGTTAAGTAAACTGACAGATATTTGGCAGATGAGGTATGATGCAAAAAATGTAACGTTATCCATTTTGGCAGGAGGAATAGAAAAGCAAAATATTATTCAAAATGAGAGAGACTGCTACAGAAAACAACAAAGTAATGCAGAAGATTCTGGGAGGAGAATCACAAAAACTTAGCATGCAGGTAAGAAGTAGTTAGGAAGGCAAATAGAATGTTGGCCTTTATTGCAAGAGGGTAGAGTATAAAATAAGGCATAAAAACAACATGCTAGATAAACACTGCAGATCCATCAGCAGCTGTAGAGAGAGAAACAGCGTTAGAATTGAGTCGATGTAATCAGGCAGCCTTCCTACAACCATGCAGGACATTATTCTGACAGCACTGTATATTGTTTCATCTCCTCCTTAAAGAAGCACACACTGTTAGGGTACCAGATCAGAAATCCTAAGGCATATTATGAAGCCAGACTAGACCTGAATAATTATCAATTTAGGCATTACTGTGAGGATAAAATGTTGTGTGATTCTGCTGATGCACTGTTACTAGGAAGCTTTATTTAACAACACAGTTTAGCGATAAAAAATGAATTAGCTTAACTTCTAACAATTGAACAATACTTAAACATGACAGGATACAAGTCTTAACTGCTAACCAATTGCTATGAATTCCAGTTCAAGCAATATTCCTTTTATAGACTTAAACACTCTCTTTAAAATTAGTTAGCAAAACACAAGTATATTTTCTGTGATTTAGGTTACTGGCCCTGGAACTCTCAGATAGAGCTTCTTAGAGAGAGAGAGAGAGCCATTGCTTTCTTCTGGCATTCGAGGCAGCAGATTTTGCTAGACAAGTCGGCACCCTGCAAAACATCTGAATTCTAAACATAACCCTTCTAAAAACATGATAAATATATTCTTAAAGGCACATCATCATCCTACTTGCACTGGAAACAGTACAATGTTTGCTAGGCTGATTCCTCTGATGATGCAGCTGTCTTATGTGTAAAAGCTGAGTAAGTAGGCATAATACTCACTGGAATTTAGATGAATAAACAGTGATCATATTGAAATGTAAAGTTTTTGATCTAAGATGATGTTTTCTCTTGTGGGAGAATTTATAACTACAGGACATAATTTAAAGATGCCACCCAGTTAAGACAGAGATTCAGAGAATTTCTTCTCTCAAAGGATCATAGAATCTTTGGATTTCTCCTCCACAGAAAGCAATGGAGGTTGGGTCATTAAATTTATTCAAGGCTGAGTTTGATAGATTTTTGATTAACAATGATTATGGGGGCAGGAAAACAAGTGCTGTTAAGATCACAATCAGATCAACTGGTAAAGTTGCCACTGACCGAGGTGACCTTAGACTGGTGATGATTTAACTTGAGGATCACCACACCTCAGGCAAGGGAAAAGGCTGTGAAAGCAGGGCCTTCATGAATAACCTTAGTCAGTAAAGGAATTGAACCTGCTTTGTTAGCATTGTTCTGCATCACAAACCAGCCATCCAGCAAACTGAGCTAAACCAACCCAGATCAACAATTACCTTACTGAATGGCAGAGCAGATTTAATAGGCCAAATGGCTGATTCCTGTGCCTATTTCTTATGATCTTACAGTTGGGAACAGTACTCAAAACATTAAGTGAGAACTGTCATCCTTAAGTAAACTCAATACATGCTAGAAAAGCACAGCCAGCCAGGCAGCATCTGCAGGAAGAGAAAAACATGAGTTAATGTTTCAGGCCAATGACCTTTCATCAGAATTATACAACCATAGAAAACTCTACAGTGCAGAAGGGCATTCAGCTGATCGAGTCTGCACTGACAATTCCACCCCAGGCCCTATCCCACAACCCCATACATTTACCCTGCTAATCTCCCTAACCTATACATCATGGGACACTAAGGGGCAATTTAGTGTGACCAATCAACATAATCAGCACATCTTTGGACTGTGGGAGGAAATGGAGCACCTGGAAGAAACCCATGCAGATGCAGGGAGAATGTGCAAACATCAAAACTCCACATAGACAGTGATACAAATTGGGAATCAAACCTAGCTCCCTAGAGGCAGCAGTGCCAATCACTGTGCCACCATGCTGCCCACAAGTATCTATGTTTCTGTTGGGGGGGGGGGAAGTGGTGGATGAAAATTTTGAATGTGATGATCAGCCATGATCACGATGAATGACGGTGCTGATTCGAAGGGCAGAATGGCCTATTCCTGCTTCTTGTTGATATGTTTCGAAGTTTGAGATTTGACACAGCTTATAAGCAAATAGGGCCGGGGAAAAGTCGGGAGTGTGGTGGGCCGAGGTTATAACGCCCTTTCGGAGCGACTCAAACCCGAGTTGGTCGCAGCTGCCTGGTAACCAGCTCTGTGAACCGGCTAACACCAGCCGCTGTAGATAGTGAACACACTGAGCGAGCCAAGGTATCTGATCCCAGCCCGTGCTTCCCCCATTGGTGCAGCGCTGTGCTCTGCCAGCCAGCAGCCTCTGTGCGGTTGGTTGTTAAACCGGCAACTAAATGTTGCAGCACATCCGCAAGTAGATAGGCTGTCACACCTACTGCAACAGGTTACTTGCCAGTAACTGGAAAGTCTTTTCATGTGTGTGTTTTTTAAATAGTAATCCTCCCCCGCCCCCCGTCTTTTTAACGTTGCATCGCTGTTCGTTGAGCTATCTGGCGTTGTATTCCTTTCACTGGTGGCTGGAGCTGAATCGGGTGTTGGAGCTTGCAGTGGGCTGGGTCTCGCCTCTCCTATCTGACGCACAGCTCCAGTTTATATTGAGGTTAGAACACGAACCTCGGTTCATTCCTTTCAGTTCCGGCTGCAGGCAGTTGCTGCTCACATGGGTTGCGTTGTTTACCACGCTGCAATCGCTGGTCTGGATGATATGATTGCAGATTTGAACGCTGACATTTCGGACCTCACCACCTCGTCTTAAGTTGTTTCTTAAAAAAAATCGACTGGAGTGATTTTAGGGGGAAGAGTGACGGGGTGGGGGAAACTTGAACGACCTCAGTAACAATGTGGGCGAAGTTCGCGCTGATTTTATGTCAGCACCACTTTATCCTTTCCTTGGGTAAGTACAAGATATTGCATTGTGAATCGCTGTGACATTTAAGCTAAAGAGAAAAAAGACTATTTAAATTTCTGTATAGTAAAACCATTTATTGCGAAGGGAAAACAGACTATTTAAATTTCGTATAGTAAAGCTATTTATTGCCAAGAGAGAATAGACTATTTAAATTTTTGAATGGTAAAACCGTTTGTTCCGAATTATCAATTAAATATTCTGAAGTCCACATTCTAATCTATTCTGACTGTTGGACAGATGAAATGGTATGTGCACGAAGCAGAAAAGACCCTCCTTTATTGTGTGGATCAGGAAGTAATGCTTTACATTAAAATGTTCTGATGGTTCTTTGTGGTGGGGGTTGCAGTCAGTTCGCGATCTATCTTGCAATCCTGTTTAACGCCTGGTCACAGTGTAACAGGACACTCGGGAACCTGGCCTTACCAGCCCAAGTCTTCTGTCAACTTTGCTGTGAGATACTGGAGGGGCTGAGCGTTAAGCTCGCAGCGAGAGCCTCAGCTGAGCAGAGAGGTGGGGTGGGTGATGAGGGAAAGAGCAGGGCTGATGGAGGAAGCGGCTGCGGTGTACACCCGTAATGTAGCAGATTGCGTTCCGCGTCCTCTCCTTTCGAAGGTGGACATTTCCCGCCGTGTTAAATCAAAGTAAAACCTTTCTTTTCTTTTTTCAGCCGCCGAAAGCCCGACTACGCACGGAACAACACAAACCGGTTCTACCACAAACGCAACTGCATCTCTGTCAGGAAATTCATCCAGCGCTGTTAGCTCCCCCACGCATCCTACCACAACCTCGCAAAACATTACAGCAGTCAGCAGTTCAAAAACGGATGCATACTCTGCACTTTCTTCCTCCACTCTGACTACACTCTCAGACACAAGGCAGCTAAACAGCACCCTGTTACCCACTACATCATTGAATTTCACTTCTCAGAACAGTACACCTGGAAATGCCACAACAGTGCTGCCCACCTCAGTCCCCAACACAACACTGGATAGTTCCGTCTCCTGGACCAGTTACACGCCGAACGTAACAAATAACTCAACTCAGAGTGATAACACGACTGGCACAACGCACAGTCCGCTGACAAACAATACGACCCACACGACTTCACTTCATACCAACGATTCCACCGACAGTTCTTTCACAAGTCGGGAACCGGTATCCCTTCCAATCAGTACCAGGAGCAGCGAGGCCACCACATCAAAACCCACCACCTTCACAACAGCTACCGCCCTGACATCTTCGAGCCCAACCTCCCTTCCAAGCATCAGTCCCTTAACCAACAGCACAGGAAAACAGAACAGAATTGCGACTTCCAGCGAGACAGGTGAGAATCAACGTGACTCTTTCAAAGACGCACAGGTCACCAGGAGTCTGTGCATGTAAACCCTCTGTAAAAGTAAAATCATTGCAGAAATTTACTGTGATCTCTGCCTGTCTTTTCCCACTCGGGCTGTGTTTATTTTTGTTGAAGAAGGGAGCGATGGTCATCAGCATCACTGGCAGGAGACAGGATAGTATTAGAGAGGTGAGGGCACTACATCTGTCAGTTCAGTTATAACTATTACAAGCAGTTTACTTCAATAACCATAAGGCTGTAAACATGCTAATTGATTTCTAGGCTTCATCTCAAGAGGTACAAAAAAAAAAGCTAAGAGGTAATGATCAGTCCATATAAAATTTTAAGACTTCAATTAGAGTAGTGTATGCAATATTGGGTTACACAGGACAGGACGGATGTTGAGGTTTAGGAGAGTACGCTATGTATTTCACCACAACGCTTCCTGGTATGATGAAATGTCAATATGGAGAAAGACATGGCTCAGTTTGGACACAGTCTGGCAAAAGCAACTCTTGAGTATTTGAGCTTGGCTGAGCATCTGTCCCACAACTGAGGTTCAGCAAGTGATAATAAACAACAGCAAGTAACCTTAGCCTCATAATTTTGACAGCAAATTACCTGATATTCCAGAAAATGCTGATTAAAACATCCCACAAAATGACTGGTACAAATACAAAGTACTAGGGATGCTGGAAAACTGAAATAAAAGCAGAAAATGTTAGGGATATCCAACTGGTCAGTAAAGACCTGTCAAAAGAAAAACAGGATTTGAAGCCATTGACCTTTTATCTGAAGAAGTGTGTATGAAAATCTTGCATTATAATCATATTGTTTCTTCAACATGCTTCCTTGATATTTGTACATGGCCCCGCAACACCTGTGGTGTCTGGAACAAATCTAGCAAGTGTCTTCATCCTTTACTGTTCTTTAGTTCTGTCCTTACTGAATGTTCTTATTTTCAATTGCTGTGGTTGTGTCTTTTATCTATATTACTTTCCTCATCTGTTCCCAATTTTCATTTATTCTCTGGAGAGTCCATAGCCTGGAACGATTGGCTTCCAATCCCATGTTGCCAGGTTACTGTAATGGATACAATAGCAAAGGGTCAAGTTTCTGCTCATTATATCAGTGTAATTCGGGTGTAATTAGGTGATCAGCACAGAAGAGCAGGAATTTTTAAACAATAGCACCTTTAATGTGCTAAACCTTCCAAGGTGCTGCACAGAGATATGAATGTATGCAACCAAAAATGACACTGAGCTACATAAGGAGGTATGAAATTACTTGGTAGCACGGTCAACTGTCAAACCGGTCATGAAGGATGCTAAGTGATTACTTTTGTTATAGTCACAAAAAATAGCATTTGTGATTCAGATAAAAGCCACTTTGATAAACTTGAGTGTGTGTTTGAGCAAAGCTATGCACGCTTTTGTGTTTTCTGTGGTCTGTTGCGCTGGTTCAATATTTAATTCAGTTTAAACAGACCCTACCCACAAATCTGACCATACCCTCAGATAAAATTGGAAGATTCTGCTAATTGTGATGGTTCAGAATTATAATTACTTTCTTAGGTTCACAGGCTGCAACAGGCATATATATTTTAAAGTTTTTTGAAGACTTAATGTCCTTGTTAGGTAGTCATTTTGCTGGTTAAATCAATTCATATTATATTAACAAAACTGTACCTGTCTTTTACTCATCATTATGTCAAGGAATACTTTTTAACAGGAAAAGAAGGAATAATTATATTGCACTTCTTGATTGCACTGCTTCATGGAAGATTTTAAGATTATGATTTATGTGCTATAATATTTGACCGGAGTTTGTGCTTCCAGCGAATCTGTTTTACTCCATGAGTTCATTAACTTAATTCTTATTTGGGTAATTGTCCCAGACTTCCTAGAAAATGTATTTCTCACATTTTGACCTATCACATTTTTGGTTGCTGATGATCTCTGCATATGTTTTGACTCTTTATCATTCCTGTTTTATATTTAATTGATATTTCATTATTGTTTCTATTTTTCCTGTTTCCAGATTATTTCTATTATCCTTTTTTTCCTTTTGCATTGTGATAATTTTTCTCTTTTTTAAAATTTTTAGGTTTTTTTCTACCCAGATCCTATCCTCTCTGTTGGTTAACAGTCCCATCTGCAATCTATTTAATTGTGACTCTCCCCCTCAGTTTGGAAATTCCCTATGTCTAAAATAATTCATTTTTTGCTGTCTCTGTGCTCTCATCCTCCAACTCCCCTTCCACACTGCCTCCTGCTCCAGGGTTCCCTAGCTATATTTCTGCCCATTCTCCCCACAGCCTTTTTACTTTTTCCGCAAAGTTAGCAAGTAAACTGTACATGTTGGACTGGGCCATTTTCCGCAGTTTTCCCTTCCTCTGCTGACTGTCATCGCACACTTTTCCTGAACTTGTATCTCTTTGCAATGTGACTGTCTCTTGGCGTGAGTTGTCTAAAGTTTTTTTCTGCCTCTCTTATGTGTGGGAATGTCTCTTACTCACTCTTCAGATAGTTATCTCTGAGCTGGAGTGATTCAAGATCAAAATTTCTCTGATAATTCTCAGGCACACCCTCACTCTTCTGAAATTTCCATATTCTACAGGTTCAAATTGCCATTATCTCAGCAGTTATTTGGTTCAATTTATTTGGTTCAATTATATAGTTAAATGCTAACATTATGAATAAATAATTGGAAGTTAGCTTTTATTTCATGAACTCCACTGGTGCTTGCTCTGTATTGGCTATGAAGTCACATTTCAAATTCTCCATTAATGCCATGATTTTGTGTCCTCTTTAAATATTTCTCTCAGTTTCTACTTGAATATATTGTTCCTGTGAACATCCTTGGGATCCTAAAGACGTTATATAAATGAAGATTGTTGATGTTGGACAGTATTTTAACCATGCAGAGACTGCTTTGGAAGTGGGAGGATGGGGAATATTTGAAGGTTGTAGATCAGGTCATCTAGCTGTTGCATCCTCACATCTGAGTGATCTTATGGGTACCAGATTAGTAGCAGTTAAGTGAACTCTTTGGAGAAAATTGGTGAATACTAGGATCTTCCCAAAAGTGGATGTGTTTTCTGCTGTTGAGGCTGATGGTCTGAAGATGTCCGGAGGCAGAGGCAGGACAAAGGTGGACGGGACCAACCACTTTTCTTTCAATTCCATTCCCCCATTCTCCCCTTCCTGTTGCACCACCAGTAGCTCCAAGTGGCAGACGACTACATCTACAATTATAAGCAAACCTATGGAGCACCTTCTCCATGGTAAAGGTCTGACAGTTCTGATCACTAACTTTTACCACTTTTAGATGGCTTTTGAAAGTCCTTCACCTTGAAGTCCTCTTGAGGGTGGCACAGTAGCACAATGGTTAGCATTGCTACTTCACAGCTCCAGGGACCTGGGTTTGATTCCTGGCTCGGGCCTGTGTGGAGTTTTGCACATTCTCCTTGTGTCTGTTTCCTCTGGGTGCATCAGCAGAATCAGATCTCTAGTGGGGCTGAAAGCCATCAAGAGTCTTTTGAATTCTTATTAATTCTCATGCCTCCAGTTGACACCTGGAAAAATCTCAGCAGCTGATGGAATTTCAATTTTCGGGCATTGGGACCATATGCATGTCACAATCCATTTGTTTCCAACTGAGAGGTTTTTGTCCATTGTTAATTCATTCAGCATCAATATTCAAATCCTTTCATCTTTCTATAAGATCCCATCTTTTCTGAAGCTCTTTTCTGATTCTATTTGCTGACAGTGTGACGGATTACTTGATGGACCATTGAAAAACTTTATGATCACTTGTTGGAGGAATTTATTAATGAGCTCTGACGAAGGGTCATCTAGACTTAAAACATTGGCTCTATTCTGTCCCCACAAATGTTGTCAGACCTGCTGAGATTTTCCAACATTTTCAGTTTTGTTTCAACTTCCAGCATCTGCATTATTTTGCTTTCATATTAATGAGCTATTGGTTAAAGACTGCACACCACGTTTAAGCAGATGTATTGAACAATGATCAAACTGAAATGTTATTTATAAATTCCATTTTAACATGAAGACGGGGGAGATGACGAACATTGTTGCTGATTTATATTAAAAAAAATTTTCTCATTATCGGATGGCATGGTAGCACAGTGGTTGACACTGTTGCTTCATAGTTCCAGGGTCCTGGGTTTGATTCCAGGCTCGGGTCACTGTCTGTGTGGAGTTTGCACATTCTCCTTGTTTCTGCATTGGTTTTCTCCCACAGTTCAAAAATGGGTTAGGTTGATTGGTCATGCTAAGAAATTGTCCCTTAGTGTCCAGGGAAGCATAGGCTATAGGGATTAGTGGGTATAATATGTAGGGAAATGGGGTAGGACCTGAGTGAAATTGTGTTTAGTGCAGACTTGATGGGCAGAAGGACCTCTTTCTGCACTGTAGTGTTCTATGATTCATAGATACTGCTACCTCTGCTTTCAGTCAAACGGGTCTATATAATAGTCCATGAAGCATTTTCTTTCATTAGCCATCAGTTTATTGCCATTTGTTTTGAGCTGTTAATAGTCAACATTTCAGGTATAAAATGTAAGATTTAAATATTAAAATAATTGGTACACTGGCAGGGCAGTGCAACAATTTCCTGCCAGTGGTAGCCAATATTGCCAATAAAGAGCAAAACCCTGGTCCAAAGGGTGATGCATTGAAGCTGAGACTCTATTCATCATTTCATTGAAACATTAGTCAGATGTTTCTCTTTCTATACTTATCCCATGTTTCTCCTGTTCATTAAAATTAATCAGATGAAAATCAAGGGCTGATGCATGCACCAGCAGAAAACCCTGGCCCAATAAAATGCAGTGAGGTTGAGTTACCTTTCCTCTAGTTTCCTTTATTAAGATGTTTGCTTGATTGTGAAAGTAAGCATTTAATGGCAAATACTGGAATAAAATATTAATATTGCATCAGGTGGAAGCTTTTGCAACAAGACGTTTGCTGACTAGCATAAATCCAGAGGTATAATTTCAAAATCAGTGCCATAAATATTTAATCTCAACAAGAATATAGTTAAGATATACATAATGGACAAAATAAAAGAAAATGCAGCCAAACCATAATGGGTTAGCGCTCAGTGAAGATGCTTTTCATACAGGTTTGGAGAAAAGAAGAGATGGGGGAAAAGGAAATCACACAGGACCAAGCTTGATGTTCTTCAATATCTGAATGTTGAGTTAAAACAGTATTGAGAAAGACTACAGCAAGTCTCATTTTTCATGGTGCACATATTTTGCAGATGGACTGTCCAAGGAGTTTTTGGTCCCCTGTTTGCAGATGCAAAGGGCCGAACTCAATTCAGCCTTGTGCTGTGGAGTTTTTGCCCATGTCAATAGTCATGGAACTCTTCTGTCTTCTAAAGAGCGTAGAATTCCTGTCCACCATATTGGACTTTAAAGCACATATTTCATGCCTGAGAAACAAAAGTTGTGCCATTGAATTTCTTAGAATATTTAGAATATCTACAGTGCAGAAGTAAGCCATTCAGCCCATCGAGTCTGCAAAAATCTCTGGCAGTGCATCTTACCCGTGCCACAGATTTACACTGCTAATCCCCCTACCTATAGAATTTGGGACACTAAGAGGCAATTTATCATGGCCATCCAACTAATTTGCACATCTTGGATTGTGGGATGAAATTGGAGCACCCAGAGGAAACCCATGCAGACACAGGGAAAATGTGCAAACTCCACACGGACAATCACTCAAGTCTGGAATCAAATCCGGGTCCCTAACGCTGTGATGCAGCAGTGCTTGGCACTGTGCTGTAGCACTGCCTCTAGGCAAGAATGTCTGTCTATCTTGATGTTTACCATATTTCTATGTTTACCATATTTGAGGGCCCATTCTAAAAATTGGAAATTATTCAAACTTGCCTCATGCTAAAATATGTCTCATCCACATAACAAAGGATGGTGGGGAATGAGGGATTTAACTTCTACTGTGTGCAATAGTGTAAAAATAGGTGAATTGTAGCTTCTGTTTTATATCTCCCTAGATTTATATTCCCTTTGACTTTAATAGTTCAAGTAAAATTGTTATTTAAATGAATAAATAAAAAAAATGACATTTAAGAAAATTGAAATTAAATTGAAGGAAAATCTCTTTTGACTTCAGTTGGAACATTTTGAAGAAACCATAATTGGCATTTGCAAAAATATATTACTTACAAACAGAAATACTTCTGATGCTAATCAGACAGAATTATGGATGGTCAGAGAGCCAAACTGTGATGCAAGTGGAAAATTCCTCTTTAACAAGAAGGAACTAAGATACTGAAAATTGTTATTTAGTGCAATGTTGGAGGCAATTAAAATTCTCCAGAAGTAACGTACGTGCAAAACAGGTGAATTGACAGCTTTTGGATTCCGTACGTTAATGATGCACAGAGTAATGAGAAAGTGTTTGAAAATTAATTTGCAAATTAAGGTTCAGGGTGTAAGTGCTATATTTGAACAGGATCTTCCAACAAGAGAGATTGTACTGTTTATGAACTTGTTAAGAAGATTTTGAAGATAATAAATGTTTTTGTGTGGTGATTCACTCAAGGATAAGGAGGGATTGCTTCAGTATTTAATTTTATTGAAAATACATGTAAAAATTGCAGTCATATCCAGCAGTCCGGCAAAAATGAAATAATAATTGTTTACTGAAGGAGTTAATTTAGGAGCTGCAGGGAACTTTTGTGCCAGAATTTTACCGCCTTGCCTGCCCATGGCCAACAGAGAATGCTATCTGCGAGCTTCGCCTACCCCGATTGTGAGTTGGGCATGCTGATAAAATTCTGGCCTTCAAGTGAGGATTTGTGTATGCGGTCCGTATGAAACAAACTGTTGGAGGAAATAGTTGCACCGTTGACCAAATTTATTTCAGAATTCTGCTGAAAAGTGCTGTGTTTCTGAATCATTTTGTGATGCACTCATCAGAACAAACCCAAGAATGCCAAATTTCAAACAGTCGCAGTTTAGACCGCAGGAGCAAAGGGTGCTGATTGATAGGTAAGTTGACTCTGAATGGCTGATGCACTACTGTGGAGAAAACAACGGAACTATAGGCTTCCCAGGATCCCAGGTAATTCAAAAAAGGCCCATATTCCTTTTGTTTGTAGAAGTAGGATCCCAGCATATTAATATATGTCATGTCCAGCAAGAATAAATGAACCACGTTATGACCTTGAGAGCGGATGCTTCATTTTAGGCTTGGCAAGGGCAGGCTGGTTGAGTACTGTCTGTACTTTGCCTATTTGAGCAATAAGTTAAGTAAGCTGTGATTACATGTTTGCTATGCAAGTAGTATTTTCTACCTGCAGACACTGCCATCAGTCCAAAAAGGTGTTTTATTTATCACACAATTGATCACTGTTATGTTTGAACTTTGGTGCTAGTGTGACACCAGGTATGTAAACTGTATGTCCCAGGGATTTACTGATTGAATCAGACTACATGTCCCTTCAGTTGTTCGTAGCAGGCAAATTACGGAACATACTCAAATTTGCTCTTGAAAAAGCTCAAAATAAACTCCCATTAATTCTTATCTATTGGGATTCTGTGATTGGGCAGCAGTTGCTGAACTGTTACACCATTTTAAGATAATCAGTGGAGCTTGTAATGTGATTCATATATGTTTGCTCAAAGTAACATATATTAATACACAGGGATCTGTTACCCTCAAACAAAAAGAATGTGTTCAAGCCTTGTGCTATATCTGAATTAGTCAAGAGATTGGGGAGTTTCTAGTTCCTTGCTGCATTCCCCATTGCAATGACTTGGCCAATCAATGTAGATTGTCAACCAATCAGTATAACTTGTGTTTGTTTGAAATTTGTTGTTTTTGCATTTGTCCTAATGAGTGCAAGATAAAATGCTTCAGCAATATCCACATTTCATATTACCAAGATTGAGTCATGCGACAATGGGCCATGTTTGCATATGTTATAATGAGAAACAAACTCTAGGATGCCATGAAAGAATTGTGAGTATGTGTGAGGAAGTGTATCTTAGGCATACGTTTTATTAACATGAGATGAAATTTGCATGCAAAGTTGACACATTCAAAATGTCGGAACAATAAGTGCAGACAGAGAATGGCAGTGTTGTAATTTTATTTCCTTTCCACAAAATTCCATTTTTGCCCTTAAGATGGGGACAGGATAAAGGAAATTTCATATTTCATGTTGCATCTATTTTGATGAAGATTAGGTTGTAGATGATCCAGTTATTCCTTTAAGTACATCTCTTCTCTTTTGCTTTCCTAGTGACGGGCTGAGAACCTCTGGCCTGCTAGACTGCTCGAACCTTTAGTGAGGTTTGTGATGGGATTCCCAAGCACTTGTGTTTAATTCAATCAAACACAAGCCGGAAATCAGAACATATTGGGGAGAGGGAAGGCTATTTGGGAGATGATCAGTGGAGGGAGGATGACAGTTGAGCTTGGTCATTGGGATGGCAGTCGTGTGAGGGGATTGGTCAGAGGTGGCACTCGGCATGGGGAGGGACTCAGGATTGGCTGTTGATGTGGTGGGGGGGGCATCAGGGATGGCCATTGGGGTGGAAGAGTTCGGGGCTGGTCCATAAGGATGGGGACGTCAGGGCTGGTCATAGGAAGGGGGTCGAGGCTGGCCATAGTGGGGGGTGTGTGGGGATGGGAAGATCAGGGCTTGCTGGGGACATAGACATCGGGGCTAGCCTGGGGAGGTCTGGTAGGCTATCGATTGCGATGTGTGGGAGATTTGGAATGCTGGCGATTGAGGAGTTGCAGGACTGGCTAGCAATCCAAAGCCAGTGATTGGGAAGCTGTCAACTGGGAGCCACTGTACATGCACCGATTGCTGCACTGACAGATTGGGCATGCGCAATGGCCAGCTCAGTGCCATGCTGCTGGCCTCTTGGGAGGGAATAGACCCTGCCCCCTATTTTTCAGAGTGCATCACACTGAGGTGTCAGAGATTTGCTCTGGTAAGTATGCCTGAAAAATGAGAGGGAGTTAATCCAGTTTCCACACCACCCCACCCCCCCGCCCCCCACCCCCCACCCCCTGCCATGGGGCGCTTAATTTTTGTTTGGGAGCATCCTGGCCATGGCATTCCAATTGTTCATCTATGGTTGAGAGGTTGATTTGGAGAATTCATTCCTAGACATATACATCTGAAGGGAACACTACAATTTTTTTTGTAAGGTGGCCTCACCTGAGGCTCCCTCCAATTTCCTTCTCTGTTCCGAAATTCTTTGCTAAACATCTGATGATTGACTATGGAAACATTCTTGATGGATCCTGGTATTCAGCACATAATGTATATAGGTCATGGTGTCATGATATTGTGCAGTGGTTTATTCATGTAAAAGAAAAATGTTCCAAAGGGTGTGGGTGATATTGGCAAGACTGCTGTCATGGAAGTTGCTTTGAAAAAGTAGTGCTGTTTCTTCTTATTGATGTCATTTGTGGTAGGCAGTGTTCACTTATTGATTATCCTATAATTTTGTCTTTGTTATAATTAGGAAAAAAATGCATCTCGATTCAGTAACCCATTGCAGTTAGATATACCCTGTTCAGGATTGTGTTAATCTTAACAGGTAGCAACACCTTGGTTTGGATTTCTCTCCTTTGCTCATTTTTTCCCCCAAAAAGATTCTAAAAGGAAATCCCTTGTTCTCTGCAGGAAATGGTCACCAAACAATGGTCAACCTCAAATCAAACGACACAACGACAGATGTTAAAACTGTTGGCAACTGAAAAAAAAACCCACGAGAAATATACCCCTGATTAAAAACAAAACACCAATAGACTTTGAGAAAGAATGTAATTTCTACCCTAATTTGAATAGTAGGGCCAAAAATGAGTAGGTGTTTTCTGTGGCTGCTGGAAATGACAATCTGAAATGGGGTCAGTCAGGAAGTGGGCATCTAGCAGAACTCTGATTAATTCTCCATCCGTCTGTCTGCAAAACTGTAAAATCAAGATTAGCATACTTTAATTAGATGAGAGAGGATATATTTTGATTGGTGTGAGTTATACATAAACTCTAGTGGGCAGGAAATGTCGGTGTAAAATTGCGTGTATCAAGTTCATTGCAACTGTTGTGGTAATATTCAGACCAGGGGAATTCCACTTATTTTTTTTTCCACTTTAAGAAATGCATTCAAGACATGTGTGGTAATAATGCATTAATCCTGCCCCAGTAGATGGCACAAGTAAGATCTATAACTGCCTAATAATGGATGTTTGCTGAGAAGGTTCCAATTCAGTGTATCAGACTTTTGGTGGTACTATACGAAAGAAAGGATTTGAGGCCAACCAACAACAAGAACCTGCTTTTACTTGTGTCTTTAACATAGTGAACCTTCTTACTTGCTGCATTGCTACAGCAGCATTATTAGAGAACATTTGAGAATGACCCATGTAAAGAGCTATTGAGACAGGTTGAGTAAGATTTAAGGAATCACTTGAAGGAAGAAAAGGAATCAGAAATATGATGGAGAGATTCAGAGAGGAAGCAGGAGAGAATTGTGGAAGGAATTTTGGAGTTTGAATCTAAGATAGTTGAAGATTTGGTCTCAAATTATGGAGCAAAATAAATTGGGAATACACAAAAGGTCAGAATCGAAGGAAGGTATCCTGGGTTTGTCAGAAATCAGCTTTCTATATCTGTAGGCCCTGGCTTCCCATCATGATGAATTGTCTTCATAAGGTCTGGGTTGTCACATATGTGCTGCTGCCATGCAATATGTTGACAATGAAATGTTTTTGGAAAATTGGGTCCAACTGGGTGAAAAGGATAGGGCATGAATGTCTTCGGGTGGGGGGGGGGGTCTTTCACCCATTTAGTGAAAGAACTGTAAAACCTTAGAAAAATGGCATAAGTACTATTCGTCACGATGTGAAGCTCTTTTGCAATTGGCACAACCCCTGCAGAAATTGAGTCTCTTGGCTTTCAACGATTTGTGTGAAAACTGCATCTATATTGGATGCTTTAGGCCCACAAGTCTTACTAAAATGGAATCAAAACATTGCAAGGAAAGATGTGAATAACTGCAGTTTATCATACAGCACCAGTATTTTTACATTGTTTCATTTTCTCTTTTCGGCATGATGGATAATGCAGCTTGAGTACAAGAGAGCATGTCCTGAAGTTCACACTCCTCCACCAGGCGGGTTTATAGGCAGAGGGTGAGAGTAAAACTCCTCCAGCAGGCTTGTGGCTGGATTCCCAGCTGCTTCGATCTCTCTGCAGTTTTATGCTGAGGTGGGCAAACTCTTGGACGATTCCATGCCCTTGCTCCAGCTGAGATCAATCATTGACTGCTTATTTTGCACCCAGTCTCAAATTTTAGGCCAATGTATTGGGGGAAAGCCTGAAGATAATCTGGTCAGGCCTCAGCTGGGAAAGGAGGTACACCTGGATCAGCAGCCTCTTTTTAACTTTTCCTCCCTCTTACGGATTGCTAATTCAGGAGCTCCTTATCACCGTCTCCAAGCCTCTCAATTACCCTCTCCACGCTGACACCCACAAAACTTCTCTTTTCCTGGAACCCTGGGACTTTGGCTTCTGAGGCTGCTCCAGGCCCAATCCTGTGCATTGCAGCTTCTGCAGGGACTGGAGAGTTGCCAGATGATCCATCTAGGCTGACAGCTCTCTAAAGCAGGCCATCTTACTGAGGGGCAGAAGTCCCGTCTGCAGCCAACTTGTTGCAGCATAAATCACCCCAGTGCTGAGAGTTTTGGCGAGAATGTGTTCATCCCGCTATCCTAAAATTCCTGGCCAGTGTTTTGCCCAAAGCCTTCTGACATGTAGAAGACACAATAAAATGCAAATCTAGTACATTCTAATGCTCTTGTTTATGATATTGCTACTTACTGAGATGCAGGTAACTTAGTTTAACCGGTAAATGAATTTAGAAATTTTACTTAATTTGTTGTGCAATTTTATTCTTTAGGTATAAGTTCCTTAGCCCTCTAAGTCAATAAATCATATTATTTATGAATGATATTAACAAGACAAAATGATTTGGGGTTTTCTGCCTTTATTGTGTGAAGTGCTGTCTTAAAAGATGATATAAAAAGGATAGTAGTTCTTCACTGATGATGAATTTGAATCAAATAAAATTAAAACCTGCTTTTGTGGGGAAAGGTAGTATTTAATATTAAATGATGATGGAATCATAAGCCAGTTGACAAGACATAGAGTAAGTATTTGAATAGGTATATGATCTCGTCAACAAAAATGTTAAGGTATTCTGTTATTTAAAGAAGAGGCCAAGGTTTTCTATACCTTCCTGTCGATTTGGACTGTATTACAGGATTCCTGATTATGGGACCATTAGCATGCTAGATGTATAGTCTTCAGCCCCTACTTGACAACTCAACAGAAAATGGACAGAATTCATAGAAATAGGCCTCAGGCTTCTGCTGTCATATGAGAGATTGCACAACCTGAAAAACCAGATGTTTTCTGCATGATTTAAAATTCCTGTCTTCAGCCTATGCAGATGCTTTGTGAGCAAAGTGAAACCCATCTAGATGAATATACCCCAAAAATGGGCACCTGTAAAAAGAAAATGCGTGCTTATTGAGAAACCCAACTGACTTTTATAGCAAAGATGAAAGCATGAAAACTCGCAACTTGTGAATTACTGCCTTCATTAAAACAAGCCTTTTTACAAAGGAAAACACTGGACGTGGCTGTTATAAAGTTGCTATAACTCAAACTTTCACTGATTTGAGGTCACTGGTGCTCCCCTTTCTGTGTGTACATTTTTGTCAGTTCAGTGTCTTCACACCAGGTGAGAGCAGGTTTTGTAAAAGAAGTGACTTTTGTGGAATGGAGAACTCTTGATCCAGCATGCACAGAGTTCGAGAAACTGCTCCATCTCTGGGATTGAATGCTTCAAAGTTCTTACCAAGAATATTGAGTGTTCTGTCCCTGGATAAATTATTTCCCCATTCAACTGAAAAGTTTTAAGGGACATACGCTGACCATTTTATAACGAGGACACATACAATATCCATGGTGTCTGTAATTAAGAGACTTCACTGCACAGGTCGAGGCTGTGGAAAAATATTTCCTCCCCTCCCCTTCGGTGCACCATTAAATGTGAGAGGCTTGGGTCAAACATGTTCCCTGTCCAAAATTCAAATCACTCAAATGGCGGAAAATTCAGTTGAGGTCACATTTCCCTCATTTGCAAAATGTTATACTTAACCCCAAAATCTGCATCAATGGGATCAACTCCCAGAGAATCTCGTTAAGGTTTCAATTCCTTCTCAGGATTCTGTGTATACACACTGGGTCTCCAGTATAATGGTTCTGCACATGTCTAATGTAGGTTGTAAGAGTTTGTTCTGATAACTGCTGCTTTTGCCTTATATTCTATAAGGAAGTCTGAAGGTGAAAGGAATTAAACTTGTGTGGGACATGAAATAGAGTTTGGGAAAGAGAATTATTGTCGCGTTAAGATCCTCATTGAATTTCTCTCATGCTGGACATGGTGTTATGTGTGAACAGTGGAGCTATTGGGTTTAATCTTCCCAAAATGGCACAACTGTGTTGCATCAGCTGAGAAAAGCTGTGTAGAACTCACGGTCTTAACAGATGCCTGATTAAATGGCATTCTGTGCAATTTCAAATTGCTGGTGAGGATCAGAAGCCAGCATGGAGGGGGAGGGGTGGAGATGCATGGTCCCTCACTATGGACATCCAGTACTCCCAATGGAGATGAGCCTAAAACCCAGTAATTACATTTAAATTTATTAAAATATATGGAAATCAGGTTCATGCAGGAGAACAGGATGGAGAAAACCTTGTCAGCGCAAATCCTGTTTTTGGCCACTTGTGAGATTTAGCCATTATGGAATTTTCACCTATGATTAAGAGGGCCACTGGATTGCAGCCAGAGTTGTTGAATAAATCACTTGTGAGCAGCTCTGGGACAATATTCCCACAAAATTGTCTTTGTACTGGTTATACTGCATGGTTAGCTTACATTTTAAAAGTTACTGAACTTTCCTGGAGATGATTGCATGCCTATTACGATGCATGATATATTTCAGAATACTACATGGCCATGCACACCCACACTTTAGAGAGATCATTATTCCCAAGCAATGGGAAGGAAAAAACTGAGTTCAATGTCTTTATCAGTGTAAATGCTATAAAAATTGATTGTGGCCACCTTATTGCACATGGAAAAATAGTACAATGGTTTGTTTCTCTTTGGCAAAAACTCAAAGTGCAGTTGCCATTCAGTACAGTATGTTCAGATTTCCATAGGATCCCAACAATGCAGAATGAGGCCATTTGGTCCATTGAATGTGCATTGACTCTGTGAAAGAGCAGCTTAGCTCAGGCATTTACTATTGTTAATCCACCTAACTTACGGGCTGTGAGAGGAAACTGGAGCACCCAGACAAAACCTATGCAGACACTGGGAGAATGTGCAGAATCCACACAAACAGTCGCCCAAGACCAAAATTGAACTTGGGTCCCTAGTGGTGTGAGGCAGCAGTGCTAACCACAGTGCCACTATGCTGCCTTGGGATAGTAGTGCCCTGCATTGCTGAACCAGCCAGAGTTCTCTATGGTCTGGATATATATTGTTAAACTCTCATTTCTTTGAGGGCTAAGGCAAGTTTGATGACCTGACAGGTCAATCTGCAGATCAGAGTGGCTCACGAGTCACTCATCCGCACTGGTAGCATGTCCCAGCTGAAGTGCAGGAGTAGGAATTCCAATGATTCCACACTTTGGCAACATCTCTGCCTTCTTAAGGACAGATCCCACCATTTCCCATTGTTTTGGACAATGGTCTCCAAAGTCCCATCCAGATGTGGCCCAGTGAGGGCTACATATGGCCCGCGGGCCATAATTTGGAGATCCCTGGTCTTTGGAAATATTGCTGGTCTCCCTACAGAATTATGTCAGCAGTTCAGTGGAAACCATGAGTAATTTTTGCCACAGTATCTTTGCCATCATTATTTCAGTGAAGAACCTTACGTAGTGGAATATTTCCAAGATTAAATGATTTAACAATCTGGTATAGGACTCCTATGTTTAGTCCTATTACATCCCAGTGGCAGGTTTGCTGTTTTTAAAAGAAGTAGATAGATTAGATGAGAAGTGAAACAGGAGAGTGAGAATTATGGTGTTGTTCTGTTGATATGTAACACTAAGAGAAGCATTATTAAAGGAAGGAATGATGTGGAGGACTTGGTATATGTTTAGTTTTGATGTGGGCTTAGGTGGTTCTGCAGTATAGTGTAAAGAACTATTTGCTCAATCTCTTCAGCATGTTTCCTTGGAGTTCTATCAAGTACTTTAAAGTGTTACTTTTGCAATGATCAGATGCTGTAGCTAATACAAAGGCTGACCAACTGCTCTTCAATGTTTATACTGGAGAATTAAAATACAGTTAATGGCACCTATCAGTCCTGGAATTTAAAGTGCCAGAAAATTTTGTACAATGCTGATATGATGATAGTGTTGATGTTTTGGACATTCAATACTCCAGCTGACATCCTTTCTTAACCCCACACAGCTGAGCACATGTTCACTATTTGTGCACTTCTGCATTGGGGAGACTGGTTAGAGTCAGCAAGAAGTGCTTTAACACCTGCTACACCACTCCCTGTAGACTTTGGCAACTTGAAATAACTATCAAAAGCACCAAACACTTGTAAGAGTCATAACAACTGTCAGCAGTAATCAATCAGTAAATAACGAGTTAATAATCCCTTCAACTTGTGCTGAAGGGGCTTTTTTCTGTTGCTAAACATGTGTTCAGCTCAGTGAGGTTAAGAAAGGTTGCCAGCTGGAGTGTTGAGCTCTAAAGTGTCATTCCATTATGTCATTATATCCCTTTTTATTCTATCTTCTTAATAAAAAAGAACAATGTTATAATGTGAACATGCGCCTACCAGTGTGAAATCGAGTAATGGTGCCATGTCTTCATCAGCACTCTGTTTTTTTGGTATTCCTCCATTGTTTGTTCAAATTGCACCTCTTGTGTATCTGAGAGGGAAAAGACACAACGGTAAGGTTGTGGAACGTGGTGTAGGGAGAGAAAAAGTATGAGTTTCATGTTTATGTAATTGCTCGTCTACACTTGCAAATTCAGCAGAGATTGTGGGATGAGGGTAAGTGGGATGTGAGAAGGAAAATTAGATAAGAGGACATCATGTTTGATGGCTTCAACCCTGTTGCTGGTCACTGCCTTAACAGTAGATATTCCATTAATGGCCAACATGTGCATCAGGACATTCCAGTGCAGATATCCCTGATGGTTAGTTCCTGATGCCTCCAGTGTGTGCCACCTTGTCTTGCAATAGAGAGGAAATTTGACAATTGGTGTTGTGCAATCTGCTCAGTTGATCATTCAGTAACTGGCAGTGTGTGCATGCTCTGGACTGTACGAGGGTTGTAACAGTGGTCTTGGCAGTGATGGTGTAGTGAAACATATGAATGTTCGGAATGAGTCCTGAGAGAGATTGTTGATAGCGAAAGATGGGGTTGTGGTGACTTGAGTACCAATTGAGACAAGTGGTACAGCAGGTGGGATATGATATTTGAAGATGCATCCTTAGCCACTCATGTGAGATAATTGAACTTCTTGCGACACTGCATGCGAACCCTCAGAACCTGATTCCTGACATTAATCGCAACCACTATCTTGTCCCAACACTTTCTGACTCTGTTTGTCTTGAACATCTAGGAAGATGCTAGGTGAAGCATAGCACTTAAAATACATTGAATATAAAGGCAAGGAGGCTAAGCTAAATTTGTATAACTTAATTATCCTGCAATTGATATGTTATATACTATTTAAGGTACAATGTTATGGGAAGAATGTAAAAGCAATGTGAAGGATGTAGTGTATATTGTCCAGAATGTTATCAGGGATGAAAATTAGCAAGAAACATGAACATTTGAGGGTTTTTTCACTGGAGTTAAGACAGCCAATCAATATTCTAGTTAAGGTCTTCAAGATTACAAAAGATTTTGAAAGTGAAAGGTTTTATCCAACGGTTGGTAAGATACCGGAATATGACTGTGTAGTGGTTATGTTAACGAGTCAGTAATCCATAAGACAGGCACTATTATCAAGAAACACCCCAACATGGTGATTTAAGAGTTTAACAAACATACTATTTGTTCTCAGGATTTGGGTGTCACAGTACAACCCTAATTGTCAACGAGAAGGCACTGGTGAGACACCACCTTGTACAACTGCAAGCACAGTGGTTTAGTATAATAGAATAGCTTACTAGGTCATTTAAGAGAGTAGTTGCTTTGGATCTGGGTCAGATCAAGTAAAAACAGCATTCCCTCTTCGGAATTAGTGAATGTTAGTAATCCAGATTCATTTTTACAATAATCTGGTAGTTTCACAGTCGCCATTATTCAGTTTTATTTCTACTTTCGAAATTATTTAATTATCTGAATTCAAACTTTCAGGTGCCATGGTAAGATTTTAGATTGGAGTTCTGGATTACTATTCCAACTTCAATCAAATGTAGCCATTGATTTCAGCTTAAAAATCTAGGAATGAAGAGACGGGAGTGAATTTTACCATCCTGCCCACCACAAGAATCGGAGTAGGCGAGGGGTGGTCCATGGAAAGTTCCATTGACCTCGGGCAGGATTTTCTGGTTTCAAGATGAACAAGACTGGAAAATCCTCCCCTAGTTTCAGTAAAGTGACCATTGTCATAAAATGCCTGCAATTCTTAGTCTTTGCCCATTTGTAACTCTAGTTCCACACTGGTGTCCTTGACTCTGAACTTTGGAGTAAGTGAGCAAGCAAAGCACTCAGTTGTATCCAAACCACCACAAATACTGTCGTTTAGGGACGAGGGCTATTATCAGTTTCCCAAGGAAACTAGAATAAAGGTCTTGCCAGTGATGACCAGATCCTGAAAACAACAAATTAAAAAAAACACAAGCAGAGTATTATTCAAAACTTATTTCAGAGTTTATTTATTAGTCACAAATAGGCTTACATTCAGACTGTAATGAAATTACTGTGAAAATCCCCTAGTTGCCACATTCCGGTGCCTGTTTGAGTACACTGAAGGAGAATTTAAGATGGCCAGTGCACCTAACTTTTCAGACTGTGCAAGGAAACTGGAACTTCTGGAGGAAACCTACCCAGACCTGTGCATACTCTACATGGATAGTGACCCAAGCCAGGAATTGAACCCGGATCCCTTACATTGTGAGACAGCAGTGCTAACCACCATGCTGCCCCTAAAAGAAGACAGCTAGAATATGAAATTTTCTTGCACAAACTCATAGAGTCTCTACAGTGCAAAAGGAGGCCATTTGGTTCATCAAGTCTGCAGTGACCACAATCCCAGCCAGACCCTATCCCTACAACCTGATATATCTACACCACTAGTCCCTCTAACACTAAGCAGCAATTTTTCATGGCCAATCAACCTAACCTGCACATCTTTGGACTGTGAGAGTAAACTGGAATCACCCTGAGGAAACCCACGCAGACACAGGGAGAACATGCAAATTCCATATGGAATGTCAACTTATGCCAGAATTGAACCTGTGTCCCTGGCACTGTGAGGCAGCAGTGCTAACCACCGTGCCACTGTGCCACCCTAATTTAAACAGTTGTTGAAATGAATGTTATGAACAGGATTTTATGTTTTGAATCAGGACTCTGCCAATGGGTGGACCTGGCAATGATTGTGTTTTAATGGGTCAATCACTGTTAGAAGGCACGCTCTCCATTTAAATAAGAATGATGTGTGGGCTGTCAGAACTGAAAGGTTAATAGAAAGATCTCCAACACAGAGGGTACTACAGCCTACCTTTGCAGGTTGAGCAGGGAGGGGGACAATCTCCATCTTCAGGCACCCTTTGAGCCACATTAATTTTTTTTTTTACAATGTAAGTGGCCACAGCTGTCAGACCACCATTGTGAAGGATCCTCTTCACAGAATGTAGCCCGTGACTACATTTGTGTCCAGGGAGGTGGAAGAGCTCTCAAAAATTTTCTGGAACCCTGACTTCCCAATCTGATGCCTCCAGGCTGCTGGACGTCATAGCAAAATTCCAATCATCCTCTGATAATTGCCTTTAAACTAGTCTAACAAGCTAGCTGCCATTCGTGGATGTGCCATTGTTTGTCTCTAGAATCTGACTCCACCAGAATGCTTTTGGGGGCTGAATGGTGCTGCTGGCTGGTGATGTATTTGCGGGCTCAGCTCATTGTGAAGGAGAAACCCTTTAGCAGGATGAGCACCGATTGCAGCTATAGCCCTGTGACAGAAGCAGCTTCAGGGTGAGGGGGAGAAAGGGTGTGCAGAAGTTAAGTAAAGGAAACTTTACTGGACTCTCCTCCCAGCCACCAAGTGGCTGTCTCCAGGGAAAACTAGGGTGGCATGATGGCACAGTGGTTAGCACTGTTACCTCATAGCACTGTGGACTCGGGTTCAATTCCAGCTTGGGGTCACTGTCTGCATGGAGTTTGCACATTCTCTCTGTGTCTGCATGGGCTTCCTCCAGGTTCCTTCCCACAGTCCAAAGATGTGCTGGTTAGATTGATTAGCCATGCTAAATTGCCCTTTAGTGAGGTTCAGCAGGGTAAATATGTAGGGTTACAGGAATAAGGCCTGAGTGAGATTATGGTAAGTGCAGACTTGATGGGCTAAACGGACTCCTCCTGCACTTTAGGGACTCTATGATTCTGTGAAGACCAGGTGTTGCCTGCAGCATGAAGTCTACCCACTATGGGTAAGATCCTAATATTGCAACCTATCTGCTCCATGAATTGGCTATCCTCTACTCTCAGGTTGGTGGCCACCTCAATTGCTCACCCATATCTGGCAGGAAAGTATTGTGTGGTTGACCTGACCTGCCATTTTCAAAATTCTCCCACACTCTGGCCCGACCACCACCAAACCTACGAGGTACCACCCTTAGGTTGTGAGGTGAGCTTCTATATATGTACAAAGAATAGCAGCTGGAATTTGGATCATTTTAGATCATTACAATATATTTTAATATAATTGTGTATAAGTTAACAGCTTACATTTATACTATAAGATTGTTCTATTTAATGTTATCCAAGGAAAGTTGATTATTGCATTATTAGTGATGCTACACTACCCTCTTAGACAAATACCTGTTTGCTTTCTGTTTCAAAATAAACTGAAATTCTATGATTAACCTTCCAAACTCAGTCTTTGTAGTATGGTTGCAAAATCTGAGCTATTAAGATTCATAATGGGATTTCTGCCACAGATGTACTACTAATTCAATTTTGCTGTTGTGTCCTTTTCTATGATACAGCAGTTTAACTGATTTAGTAGTGTTATTACATGGAAAGTGTAGCCATCAATATCGTGGCTTGTTCAGTTTCCTATTTTGTTTTGTCTGGGAAGCTATAAAAACAGTGCAGATTTCCTAAATGGACTGCCTGTCTCCCAGAGCTTTTCCAGACTTTTGTTCTGATACAGTATGAGTTTTCTTTGGTTAAATTTGAAGTTAACCTTAAAAGAAGAACTTGCTAACTACAAAAGCATTGTAATAGTGTTGCCTGTCCTTATAATTGCACAAATTAAGACTTGCAAAAATTTTCATCAAAATAGTATTTAACAAATTAAGCTCAAGCAAAAAAAAATTCCAATAATAGGTCATCTGAATTACTAAATAAATCCATAAGTCAAAAGACTAATTGGGGTTTAGTATATTGTAGGTACTGTTTTAGACTGTTTTGAAAGATGGCTTCTTTTGGTAACATAGCATGTATTTAAGATGTTAATAATTTTGTATTTTTGTTGACAGGAACAGCTTTAACTATTATAGTGTGTGTGATACTCGCTGCCATAGCAGTACTGGGCTTGGTGATGTATTTAAAGAAAAGGTACGTTCATGCACTTCAATGGGTACAGGGGAATAATGCTAACCAGAATCCACAAGAGGATGTCAACATAGCTAATACTTACTTTTCTGCAGAGACTTCTTAAAAAATGTTTTACTCCATCCTTTAAGTTATAAAGCCAATGCTTAGGAATGGAATGGGCCAACACAAATCCATCCCTTTCTTCTTCCAAAGACCAAATTCAAATCCCAAATTAATCCACTGTGTTTTGCTTTCACCCTCACATCATTAGTCTGATCAAATCCAAACCCAGTTCCCAAAAATCAAAGAGTAACTTTTCCCACAGTAACCATATTGAATGATGATCAGAAGTTGATTACTATAAGTCAGTATTTACCATATAATGACAAGATAGATTCCCATAAACAAGCTGTGCTAAAATTGTACATTTTCTTGACTTTGATGTCTCAGAGTTATGGATTATGTTTAAATCTGTGCTGACATTAATTTATATAAAACTGAAGTTGCTTGTATTAACAAATCCTGAATTTCCCATTTATATTCTATTCGCCTGTATGGCAAGAGCTGAAAACATTCAAAGAAAGAACAAAGAAAATTATAGCACAGGAACCAGCCCTTTGTCATCCAAGCCTTCACCGATCATGCTACCTGACTTAACTAAAACCCCCTATTCTTCTGGGGACCATATCTCTCTATTCCCATTTCATTCATGTACTTGTCAAGATACCCCTTAAAAGTCAGTACCGTATCCGCTTCCACTATCTCCACCAGCAACAAATTCCAGGCACCCACCATTCTCTGTGTAAAAAAAAAAAAATCTGCCTTGTACATCTCTTTTAAAACTTGCTCCTCGCCCCTTAAACCTAAGTCCCCTAGTAATTGATTCTTCCACCCTGGGAAAAAGCTTTTGACCATCCACTTTGTCCCTGCTCCTCGTAATCTTGAAGACTTCTATTAGGTCACCATTCAACCACTGTCATTCCAGTGAGAAGAAATCAAGTATCTCCAACCTCTCCTCATAGCTAACACCTTCCATACCAGGCAACATCCTGGTAAATCTTTTCTGTACCCTCTCCAAAGCCTCCACATTTTTCTGGTAGTTTGGTGACCAGAATTGAACACTATGTTCCAAGTACGGCCTCACTAAGGTTCTATAAAGCATCAACATGACTTGCCAATTTTTAAACTCAATATTCTGGCCGATGAAGGCTAGCATGCTGTATGCCTTCTTGATTATCTTCTCTATCTGTGACATTCAGTGAACTGCGTACCTGTACACCCAGATTCTTTTGCCTATTAATACTTAGTGTTCTGCCATTTATTGTATATTTCTATCTATATTAAACCTTTCAAAATGCATTACCTCACATTTGTCTGGATTAAACTCTATCTGCCATCTCTCCATCCAAGTCTCCAACTGATCTATATCCTGCTGTATCCTCTGATGGTTCTCATCGCTATCTGCAAATCCTCCAACCTTTGTGTCGTCCGTAAACTTACTAATCAATCCAGTTACATTTTCCTCCATATCATTTGTATGTATTACAAACAGCAAAGGTCCCAGCACTGATCCCTGAGGAACAGGACTTGTCACAGCCCTCCATTCAGAAATGCACCCTTCCATTGCTACCCTCTGTCTTCTTTGACCGAGCCACTTTTGTATCCACCTTGCCAATTCACCTCTGATCCCATGCGACTTCACCTTCTGCATCAGTGTGCCATGAAGGATCTTGTTAAAGGCCTTACTAAAGTCCACGTAGACAATATCCACAGCCCTACTCTCATCATCTTCTTCACTTCCTTGAAAAACTCAAGCAAGTTCATAAATACAACCTCCCCTTCACAAAACCATGTTACTTCTCACTAATATGTCCACTTATTTCCAAGTGGGAATAAATCCTGTCTCAAAGAATCTTCTCCAATAATTTCCCTTCCGCTGATGTAAGGCCTTGGATTATTCTCTGGATTAATTACCTGGATTATTCTTGCTACCCTTCTTAAACAAAAGAACAACATTGACTATTCTCCAATTCTCTGAGACCTCTCCTGTAGCCAGTGAGGATACAAAGATTTCTCTCAAGGCCCCAGCAATTTCCTGTCTGGCCGCTCTCAGTATTCTGGGGTATATCCCATCAGGCCTGAAGACGTGTCAACCTTGATGCTTCTTAAGAACCTGAGTACCTCCTCCTTTGTGATCTCAATGTGATTTAAACTTTCTACACATCCTTTCCCAGACCCATCATCCACCTTCTCTTTGGTGAATACTGATGCAAAGTACTCATTTAATACCTCGCCCATTTCCTCCGGCTCCACACATAGATTCCCTCCCTCGTCCTTGAGTGGACCAACCTTCTCCCTGGCTCCCCTCTTGCTCTTTATATATGTATAAAAAGCCTTGAGATTTTCCTTAATCCTGCTGGCCAATGCTTTTTCATGATCCCTTTTAGCTCTTCACACTCCTTGCTTAAATTTCTTTCTATTTCCTTATACTCCGCATTTGCTTTGTGTGTTCCCAGCCTCCAAGCTTTGACTAATTTTCCTTTTCCTCTTTGACCTGGCTCACAAATCTCTCATTACTCAAGGTTCCCAAAACTTGCCATATTTATCCTTCGTCCTTACAGGAATGTTCTGGTCCTGAATCCTTATCAACTTACAATTGAAAGCCTCCCACATGCCAGATGTTGATTTGCCCTCAAACATCTATCCCCAATTAACATTCTTCAGTTCCTGCCTAATATCGTTTAATTAGCCTTCCACCAATTTAGTGTTTTAACTTGAGGACTATACTTATCTGTATCCATCAGTACCTTAAATCTTACTGAATTGTGGTCACTGTTCCCGAACTGCTCCCCTACTGAAACATTGACCCACCGGCTGGGTTCATTCCCCAATACCAGGTCCAGTATGGCCCCTTCTCTAGTTGGACTATCTACATATTGTTTTAGAAAGCCATCCGAAATGCTCCTTACAAACTCTGCCTCATCCACATCGTTGACACACTAAGTGAGTCCCAGTCAATATAGGGGAAATTAAAATCTCCCACCACAACAACCTTGTTACTTTTACATCTTGCCAAAATCTGCCTACATATCTTTTCCTCAATCTCCCACTGGCAGTTGGGTGGCCTACAGTAAACCCCCAACATTGTGACTGCACATTTCCTATTGCTGAGCTCTACCCATAATGCTTCACTGTATGACCCCTCCGAAGTGTTCTCCCAGATTCAGCTGTGATATTTTCCTTAACCAGTAGTGTAACTCCTCCACCCCTTTTACATCTCCTCTATCCCGCCTAAAACATCTATATCCTAAATGTTAAGCTGCCGATCCTGTCCTTGCCTTAACCAAGTCTCTGTAATGACAACAACATCATAGTTCCTAGTACTAATCCCCGCTCTAAGTCCATCTGCCTTACCTGTTATACTTCTCGCATTGAAACAAGTGCACTTCAGTCCACCAGACCCTCTCTGATTAGCAATCCCATCCTGCCTGCTGTTTCTCTGAGTCTTACTGGCCCTAATCTCTGCTAATCCATCTTTGCTTTGGGTCCCACCCCCTGCCAAATAGTTTAAATCCTGCCTCGTGACACTAGCAAACCTCCGGCCAGAATATTTGTGCTGCTCCAGTTTAGATGTAACCCGTCCTTCTTGTACAGGTCCATCTGCCCCAGAAGAGATCCCAATGGTCCAGATATCTGAAACCCTTCCTCCCACATCAACTGTTTAGCTATGTGTTGAGCTGCAATACCTTCCTATTCCTAACCTCACTAGCACGTGGCATAGGGAGTAATCTTGAGATTACAACCTCAGAAATCCTGCTTTTTAACTTTCTACCTAACTCCCTAAACTGCTGCTTCAGGACCTCATCACTCTTCCTGCCTATGTCATTAGTACTGATATGTACCACGACCTCTGGCTGTTCACCCTCTGCTTATCCGTTCAGAGATATCCTGGATCCCTTCCAAAATTTCAGAGCTCCCAAAATTCAAACAAGAAATAAATGAATAAAAAATATAAACCTAATTTGAGGATTGCATTTCCTGACTTTTCAAGGATTATAATATTGTGCGTCCAGGGACTATATGTGATTCATAGGCTGCAGTTTGAATGTCGTTCCTCTAGGCTGTCCTAAGCAAAGATATAGGGTAGAGTTTGCATGCAGTGATGTGGGTTTTGGGGTGCAATTCGAACAAGATTGGTATCCCCATAAAAAGATAGCAGAATTTTAAGTTCACTACATTCAAAGCAAGTTGTTTTTCTGCAGATCCTTGACAAACCTACAAAAAGTAGGCCTGTCTGTAATATTCAGCCTTAAAAAAACTGACGTTATAGCCCAATATAACTGATATATTTTTGAAAAATGAATTTTCAATTATTTAAAATCTTGTTATTTAATGGTGGTGAATTGACCTGATGATAAAAATGGTAAATCTATTTCAAGATGTACTAACTAAACTGCACAAAATTATCACTTTGAAATGTATAAATGAAATATTTAAAGCAAATTTTAAATAAAATGTTTTTAAAAAAACTGCCTTATCGCACTTGGTCATGCCAAATTCTGCATTTCCTAATAGGCAAATGAGTTTGAGCAGAAAATAGAATCATAGAATCCCTACAGGCTATTAGGCCCAGGGAGTCTGATTCACTCTCCAATAGAGCATCTTACCCAGGCCCATTCCCTATAACCCCACATTTATCCTGCTAATCCCCCAACCTATCCATCTTTGGACTCTAAGAGCAAATTTAGCATGGCCAATCCATCTAACCTACATATCTTTGGACTACAGGAGGAAACCAGAGCACCTGGGGGAAGCCAATGCAGGCACAGGGAGAAAGTGCAAACTCCACGCAGTCATCAGTCGAGGCTGAAATGAACCTGGGTCCCTGGCACTGTGAGGCAGTAGTGCTAACCATTGCATTACTGTTCTAAAAACAGCTTGAAATTCGGGCGCACATTCTACCCGATCTCCAATTTGCATCCAAAATATAAACTCTGTCCCAGTAGTCTGGATTACCCTACAGAACAAAAAGTAAAACTGCCTTCTCCTATTAAAACAAAAACAGCATGTGGACTTTGAGATGTCTGTTAATGGAATTGCCTGTATCTTGGTACAAATGAGTTTCACTTGTTTCTATGGGGTACATCAGATAAGAGCTTTTTGTTGTGGCAGGCCTGTGCTTTCTATTTAGTGAAATTTAACCTAGATTCTGTTTGGAAAAAACAGATGAGAAAATACTTCCATTTCCTTTGTCCATCAGTCAATTCTAGTCGAAACAACATTAAACAATAACGATGACCCAATTAAATATCATTAAAATATCCAAAGGTTATAGCCCCCATTTGGAGATTGTATTGAGTGCCAATGTTCAATTTATATCCATTGATTTATATTAGTTCAGTTTGGGAATTCTGAGCTCCACGTAATTTGTTGTTGCTGGTGAAATAAGAAAATGTGGACTTGTATGTCCCCTTGACCAGAAGCAGATAATTAAAAGTACATTTTGTCTTATTTTTAGGAGAGTGTTTTATAGTCGTCTACTGGAAGACAATACAGCTGGAACTTGGAGCAATTACAACAACCCTGCCTTTGAAGATTTATGACGATAATTCTTAAACTTGTAACTTTTATCTACAATCAGGCACTAAGCCACAAATGTACATAGCAAATATTTTCTTGAAACTGCATCAAGCTCTAAATGTGTTTTCTTATGTTCAAAGCTGAAAAACAAGGTGAAATTAGCCTTGGGTGCTAGCAAAAATGGGCAATTGCAATTCAGCAGCCCTTTTTATAACTCCCCCTTGTTTTTTCCCTTTCACTGACCTTTTGATTTACATGCTCATGACTAATTGTAGTCCCAAATGATACCTTATACTTACAATTTTTTTTTAAATTCTTGGAATCTGAGAGTTTGTCACAGTGTTTAAGTTAATAGCATCAACAGTACTCGACCACACTATTAAATTACAGTGGCAGATCCTGGTATATAGCAACAGCAACCTGAGCTAATGTTTTGGATATTAATCATAAGGCTTGTTTTTGCAAATCTAGGTTACATTTTGTCCAAATCTGCTTAAGCAGGAAGTTGCTTAGTCACAGAATTGAAATGCTCTTTATTTTCTGCTGATCTAGATAATGTTAGCGTGTCAAGCTTCAAGCTAATAACTAGTCAATGTGGTTATTGTTAACAAACGCCAGAGCAAATTTGACTGCATACAAACTAGCGTGTGGAAAAACAGTTACTGTTTCTAGGGAGGGCAATGAACCTTTTGTGTTTTAGTGATCGAGTAATGTTACCGAAGATACAGCTATGGCCAGGTCAACTTTGGATTCATAATACTTACCCAAAAGTTTCTTTAAATAAAGGGACTTTGATTTTAGGTGGATTTGACTTATTACTGATGCATGATTACAATAACATCAGTCAAATTTCCACAGATAAGGACTGTAGAGTTGACTTAGAATACTTAAAATTGGATTTCAAGTTACTACATAAGACTGCCTTTTATTAAAGATCTCAGCTTTATTCTATGAAAATACCTCAACCAAAAAAGATTATTAAGTTATAAGGATTGTCAGGAATCAAGATACAGACATTTTATTATGTATTTATGCTGGAAAGGGAAACATAGTAATGTTTCTTCTCAAAGATGTGTTGAATAATCATAACCTATTTTACTTTCTTTAGATTGCTTGTCTAATATGCATAGAGAACTGATGAAGTGGTTGTGGTGTGTAAAATGATAAATGTCACATTTATGATGTGGTGATAGGGCTCTTACTGCTTGGATTGGAATTTTAGGGATTGTTAACACCAGATATAAGTTTAAATGTGGTATAAAATAATATACTCAGTAAATGGTGTTTTCAGGCTGTTATCCAATAAATGTAATTTTTTATATGTCGTCAGTGATTTGGATGTGTTCAAACTGTTATCAATTATCCTGAGTATTACTGCAAGAATATTGGATACACTGAGGAATATTGTGTTCCGTTTGCTATGTAAATAGGGAAAATATATTTAGTTTGTGTTGGAACAGTGTTGGCACAAGTTCAGATGTTTGTATCCTGCGCTTGCCAGGAAAGAGTGGAAGAAGAGCTGTGCTCCTTTGTGCTCAGTCATTCAAGCATTCTATGATACCTTAGCCTAGCCTTGGTTCTTACGATTTACTAGTGGGACAAGAGTTTGGCAGAATAAACTATTTATCCTATATTTCATGAAAGGTTAGGAACAGAAAGATTTTGATCCACAATGTAAACAAATAGTTTATCCATTGCTTATATATTATCATTTACCTACATTTTCTGGCAACCAGAAATATAGGAGGCGATTCTTGACACTATTAGTGGATCCCGCCAGTCCCAGAGAATAGCAGGTGGGCCTAAAAATCCATTTCACACTGGTACTAAACAGTTTGTTTGTCTCATGGCCCCCTTCCTAATGGCGTGAATTGGTTCGCATCCAGGAAAGACACGAGGTCGATTAGTATATGTAAAAGAGCATTTAAATAAGCATAGCTCTTTCATATCCCAACATGTGGAATTCACCAGCCTTCAGGTGTAGGCCTAATGGCAAGAATCATTACTGGTCTTTGCTAGCAGAAGCCTGCTGCAATGAGAAGCTTGGAGGCCATTGAAGCCTCCGAGTGGTTGGGGACATGGCCAGGCAGTCCCTGAGTTGTAGAGCCTGAGTGGAGATCATACTGGGAGGGCTTTGCAGGAGGATGTTTTGACTGGTGGGCTGAGGAGGTCATTCAGGGGTGGGTCGTGAAGGTGGTCATGATAGAGAGGGATGTATTAGGGGTCGGGCAGGGGGAATTTATCAGGAGGGCCCTTGGGTAGGAGGTTGGGGGAGGGGTTTGAGGTACATGTTGCTGATGAGGGTGGCCAGAGGCTATCCCGATGTGTGTGGGAGGCAGGGATCTCCCAGTGCACTCTGAGATCAGGCTGCCCTTGTGAAACAGTGTTCAAGTTTCTGAAGTTAGATTCACCAGCCTCTTTTGGTTCCCTCCCCACTTCTCCAATTTCCCCCTCCTCTCAAACTCCCTCCCCTCTCTCTGCAAACTCCCCCCGCCACATCAGAGGAATTGGTATTGATATAGTTCAGGTACTCTGAGCATCCTTGAAAAAATTAACTGATATTATTATTAACTGATTGGGTATCAGTTTTAATGCAGTTCTCTAATGGATTTCAGGACATTATAAAAGCTGCCTTGACTCCTAACATGCACGAGAGTGAAACTCCTATCTCTCCAAAAAGTGACTGTTCAGAAGAATTGCAGTGCAGAGAGCACCTGAGAGACCAGCACAGATCACTCAATTATTCTTGCTGTTATGACATTTGGAAATTTTTTGGGAGAATTCTGCCCATTGTTCCAATAATGAATTACCAATACAACATGCTTGTTTGTGAATAAAATGATGAACAGAAATGGTTAAATAATATGACAATGATTCATCTATCTTCCAACTAAGGGTGACTTGATTGATATGGGCTCATCACAGGCCATTAATATAGCTTGTTGGTACTGATATAGTTCAGGTGCTGTGAGCATCAAAGAACAAAACAGCACGGGAAACAGTTCCTTCGGCCCAACGAGCCCGCGCTGCCACCTCAATGTTCCCACCTCTACCCATGATCCCTGTCTATGTTTATAGATCTATGGATTAAAAACCAAATTTGAGACAATTTAGGGAGAATTTGTTTTGCCAATTAGCCTAAGAGCACATCTTTGGGATGTGGGAGGAAACCGGAGCACCCGGAGAAAACCCACGCAAGCACGGAGAGAATGCGCAAACTCCCACAGACACAGGCCCAAATCCATGTATCTGCACAGCACAGCGATAGTCACTGAGCTGTCGTGTTGCCCATCAAATGGTCCAGGTCAAGCGTACACTAACAATGTGAAGCACTAGGATACTCTCGAAAAAGATCCAAGAGCAGTCCTCTCATGACCCATTGCGTGTATGCTCCTCCTTGAAAAGCCCCTCACGACCCATCCTTGAAAAAATTAACTGATATTGTTGACTAAGACAAGGTCATTCATTTGAATGTGCTTCCTGCACTCTGGATGCATTTAACATGATACGGACATGGAGGTAGATGGAACTGTGAATGGCAGCAGTCAACGAAGGGCTGCGAACTGAACACCAGTGACATTTTTTGCTGTGGGGGGTTGGGGTGGGAAGCACAGGGCTGTTTTGACAGAAGCTCTTGGGGCCTTCAATTTACATCCTAAATTGAGGCATTCCTTTCACTACTGTGCTAAATAGGCACTGTGCCACAGGGAGATGCTCCAATTCTCAGGTGGCATTATGGAGAAGAATGCCAATTTAGTTTCTTGTGGGCATGTTGATGAGCCTTCTGCTTAATTTGTATCACTGGCTTTCAATCTTGTTCATGGTAATTGGTCATACTATGTGACCAGTTAGAATTAGAAGGCATTATCTTCATGAAAACATATTGGATAAACCACCTTTTCCTTTGAGGACAGAGGAGAATCACATCAATGTTGATGACCATGCAAAAAAAGATGTCAGTCTATTTTAATCCCATATATTTTTAATATTACTGAACAAAAGCAACATTTCCTCAATTGTTTTTCAATGTTATTTAAGAATCCAAAAGAGCATTGGAGTAAAAACTGACAAATACCTTTCAGAGGGAAATTGGGTAAATACATGAAAGGGAAAAAATTGTAAGGCTATGGGGAAGGATCAGGGGAGTTGGACTGATTTTTAGCTCATAGAACAGGTACACAATTAATGAGCTGAATGGCTTCTTCTTGCTATTTTTGATATTCTCTTCCATTGCTAGGACATTGACTGCTGTTGCACGTTCCTTGCTCTTCTGCTTTTGAAATGCACCTTCATCATCACACGGATCAATTTCCCTTCACCAGGTATTCTATGATCCTTCATAAACCAATAGCTATTGTGCAGGGAGATAACATCAACATTGATAATAAATTCTACAAACACAATATTGGAACTGTTGTTTCTGTGCTAAGAATGGCATTTTAAATGGAAAGCCTTTTGTTAATAGGTTTATTAGAGAAATTGATATTCAGACAACACATGACAGTGCAAAGACTGCAGGAGATCTTGCATTACAATTGCTGAACTTAGTCAAGGTAATTGTCTTGGATCACCCCAATGTTGTATTATAACAATTTTGTTATAATGTTTTCATCTGAAAAGCCACTGCATCATGTTATACATTTTGTGAACTGATTGCGTATCAGTTCTAATGCAGTTCTCTAATGGATTTCAGGACATTACAAAAGCTGCCTTGACTCCTAACATGCACAGAAAAAATAAACATATTGGCCACATTTTGAGGTCAGCTGTGAAATGAAACTTGCCATTGGCCTTACCACGCAGGCTCTTGAACAGAGACAGCCTGTCTGGTATGGTGCCCTCTACAGGGGGTCAGTAGAGAACATGAGCACAGCGTACAACAGCAAGGCCTCTCAACCAATCAAATTGAAGAAGAGACAGAGGACAGTGTTCTCTCTGGCTGCAGACAGCAGTTTGATCAATTAGTTGGGTGGCAGGGGTTAGTGATGTGGAGGTACCTACTACTGGGATACTTCACAATGCTGTGGAGTTTTAGTCCCGCTGTCTAAGTGATGTCAGTGATGAGTTAGGAACATAGTACTTAGGAGCATGAGAAAGCCATTCAGCCCCTTGAGTCTGCTCCAGATCATGCCTGCCCTGTCAAAAGGGCCAGTTTGATTGACATCTTGGGCAGGATTTTACAGCGTCTCTTGACGCAAGACTGGAAAATCCTGTCTGAAGTCAACAGACCTTCCCATTGCCTGCTCCTCACCCACTCCAATTTCCATGGCAGATGGGGCAGTAGAATTCTTGTGTTTGTCTATATCCCCTTGCAGACATTCTGCATCCTCTTGACCACTTGTTTTCCTACTTATGTTGGCACCTTCAGCAAATTTAGCTACTGTACTATTGGCCTATTTATCCAAATTGTTGATCTAGATTGTAAATAGTTGAAGCATATCACCTTACCAATGGCTCTTGTTAGTGTCATCTATTTAGCTTGCCAATCTGAAAATAACCATCCCTGCTTCCTGTTAGCTAACAAATCCTTCATCCACACCAATATGGTACCCTGTACACCATGGAGTCTTATGTTGTGCAGTGATGTGGCACCTTAATGCCTTCTGGAAATCCATGTAGACCACATCTACAGGTTCCTTTCCCTTGCCCATTTTTTTCTCAAAGCTTTAATAAATTAATTAAACACTATTTTCTTTCATGTAGCCATATTCACTCTGTCTGATCAAATTATGAGTTTCTAAATATCTTGCTACGATCTCCTTAATAATACATTCTACCAATGTCCCTACGACAAATGCTAGGATAGTTCCCTGCTTTCTGTTTTCCATCCTTTCTTGAATAACAGTATTTGACATTTCAAAAAGTACAGAAGCTAGGAGAAGATGGTGGGGTGGCTCTGTTAATTAGGGATCTCATTATTACAGTAAGAGACATCCTTGGCTGGAAAGGGCAACAAATTAGTTCCGTTAGAGATCAAAAAATAGTAATGGTAAGAGGTGTCTTAATTATATAGGCTTCCTAACAGTAGTTACACAGTAGGACAAAGTAGATAGGAAGAATTAAATGGGACATGTAAGAAAGATACAGTAATAATCATGGGCATCTTTAATCTACACATTAATTGTATGGATCAATTGAATATTTTCTAACCTACTGAGACCCATCCAAAATCTAAGAAATTTTGGAAGGTTATAACCAATGTCTTGACTATCTCTGTGGCCACTTCTTTTAAGATCCAATGATGCAGGCCACCTGGTCCTGGGGACCTGTCAGACTTTGTGCATGTTAGGTGGATTAACCATGGTAAATGTGTGGACTCATGGGGTTAGAGTGTGGACCTGGGTGAAATGCTCTTTTGGAATCGGTGCAGACTTGATGGGCCAAGTGGCCGCTTTCTGTATGTGGGCGTTCTATGGTTTAGGTCTAAAAGCACCTTTTCCCTAGTGATGGTGATTGTTTTAAGTTCCTCCCTTGTGTTTTCCTCTTGGTTTTCAAGTACCTTTAGGAAGTTTTCTAAGTTTTCTACAATAAAGACAGACACAAACTACCTGTTAAACACCTCTGCTGTTTCCTTGTTTTCCATTCACAATTCCCCAAACTCACCCCCTAGAGGACTGACACTTGCTTTAGTTAAGCAAAATATTGAAGACGCTGGAATCTGAAATGAGAGCAGAGGATGCTGGAAAAATCCAGCAGGTCTAACAACATCTGTAAGAAGAGAAAGCAGAGTTTTAAGTCCTTTGGCTCTTCATCAGAACTGAAGAGAGGATGAGTGTATTAGATATTAACTGTGAGAGATGGCAGCAAAAAGTAGCAAATTTTAAGAATATGGCAATTAGCCATGGTGGTAATCGGCGGGTTGAGGGAGAATCGGGATCAGCTGGGGCAAGAATTGGTGGGAGTGGAAACGATGTCTGGGGCAGTGGTTCTCAATAGGGAGTGGGTGAGTAAAATCTCCCACTGTGTGTGTGTGTACACGGTGCATTGTGAAATTAGAGCACGTGTAGAATGGTGACCCTGGAACTCAGCACATCACTTCCTGGTGAGAATGAGCTCTGCTTCTTCCCCTGCTGGGGAGAATCACATTTAGGCTTTTCTTTTCTCTAAGTGTCATACAATTGCAACTGGGAACTTGCCCCAAAATCAATGAAATTCTCTCCTGTTTTGACACTCATTCAGCACTTAGAATTGTTTTGGTAAAATATCCCCCTAACATCTGTTTGTATATTACTAGCCAGCTTTCTCTCATGTTCTTTTCTTTCTCTCTTAATGATTTTTTTACTCATTCTTTGTTGGTTCTTAAAATTTGACCAATTTTCTGACCTCGCACTAAACTTTATAGATTTCACTTTGATTTCAATTCGTTACTTTCTATAACTTTCTCATTCAGCCATTGATGATGCACTTTTCTTAGAGTCTTTCAGCAAAGATTTATTAAAGAGAGTTATTAAATATCTTCTTAAGAGTATTGTTGGCCAAGACCTGCTTTATCGGCTTACATTGATGCAAAAAAGACACTTAAATTTAGTACAACCGTATTTTGTTCTGAAGAGCTGACTCAATCGTGATTTCTGAGAATATAGTACAGAGGTGACTCACACTCATTACTGAGTTCTAGGTATTACCTCTATTGGTGAGGGATCTGGCCAGGGACTCAGTCACTCAATATGGATATCTATTTCTCTGAGCTCAGAGTCTTTTTTCTCTAGTGGTTGTTCTTCTCTGAGCTCCGAGCTGAGGGTCTTCTTGTACAGAGGCAGTGAAATGATTAACCACAATGTTCCAGTGAAGTGATCAACCACCACATTCACCAACTTGTGTCTTCCAAGTTTTTGCTTTGGGCTCAGAAGATGTCCTTAGTTGACATTTTCAAGCTATATTTGTCTGCCTGCCTGATAGAGTATGCCACTATATCTCTATTGTCCTGCCTTTTAACCTAGCTTCCCATTCACTTTTGCTGGGTCTGCTTTCATGCACGTGTGATTACCTTTATTCAAATTTGAAACACCAGTCTTAAATTCACACTTCTCCCCTTTAAACTGAACATGAGGCTCCTTTATTGTGAGGTTTTTGATTACACCTCCCTCATTATTTATTACCATGTCCAGAAAAGCATGCGTCCTTGAAGGCTCAAGAATATGCTGCTCTAAGAAATTGTTCCATACACATTCTATGAGCTTATATTCAATGCTATTCTGCAAATCTGATCCATACAATTAATGTGTAGATTAAAGATGCCCATGATTATTACTGTATCTTTCTTACATGTCCCATTTAATTCTTCCTATCTACTTTGTCCTACTGTGTAACTACTGTTAGGAAGCCTATATAATTAAGACACCTCTTACCATTACTATTTTTTGATCTCTAACGGAACTAATTTGTTGCCCTTTCCAGCCAAGGATGTCTCTTACTGTAATAATGAGATCCCTAATTAACAGAGCCACCCCACCATCTTCTCCTAGCTTCTGTACTTTTTGAAATGCAAATACTGTTTAATATTCAGGTCCCAGCCTTAGTCACCTTGCAACCGTAAATCTGTAATAGTTATCAAGTCACATACTTATTTCTAATCGTACTAACAATTAATTTTTTTTCAAGCTGCACACATTCAGATTGTCCTTGTAATCTTTACAATCTCTAGCCTTAACTGCTGATGCACTCTTACGTTTGTACTCTCTGTCCGTTCCTGTTGCACTCTCATTATCAGTACCCAAATCATTGCTCTGCTCTCTTACCCAATTGTTTGATATGTTACCACATCTCTTGCATGTTCCTTTCCCTCCACTACTTTGTTTAAAGCCCTCTGTACCACTCTAATTACATCAAAAGACTGGCCCTACCATAAATCAGAGGAAGACCATCCCAAAAATATGAAGAACAAAGAAAGTTAGAGCACAGGAACAGGCCCTTTGACCCTCCAAGTCTGCACCGACCATGCTGCCCGACAGGTATCATATCCCTCTATTTCCATCCTATTCATGTATTTGTCAAGATGCCCCTTAAAACTCACTATCATATCCGCTGCCACTATCTACCCCGGCAGCGAATTCCAGGCGATCACCACCTTCTGTGTAAAAAACTTGTCTCATACATTTCTTTTAAACCTTGCCTTTTGCACTCTAAACTTTTGCCCCCGAGTAATTGATTCTTCCACCCTGGGAAAATGCTTCTGACTATCCACTCTGTTCATGTCTCTCATAATCTTGTAGATTTTTATCAGGAGTTCAGCTCCCTCTTTCCCTGGTCCTGGCACCAGTGCCACATGAATGATAATTAATTTCTACCACAGCAGCCTTTGGCACATACATCCTAGTTAGTGCAGTTAGAAATAAATATGTATGACCATTACAGAGATATGGTTGCAGGGTGACCAATGCTAGGACCTGAATATTAAAAGATATTTGACATTTCAAAGAGTAAGGAAGCTAGGTGGAAGCGTGGCTCTATTAATTAAGGATCTCATTAGCACAGTAAGAGATGTCCTTGGCTGGAAAGAGCAACATATCAGTTTGGTTAGAGATCAAAAAATAGTAAATTTTAATTTCTAATCTCATTTACTCCACACCAGTTTGCTCAAGGCTCAGGTAATAATCTTGTTATTATTATGTTTGAGGTTCTGTTTTTTTAATTTGGCCCCTAGCTGCTCATATTCCCTAAACAGAACCTTTTTCCTAATCCTATCTGTGTCATTGTTAGTGATGTGAATCACATCAAATAGATCCTCCCCCACTTTCTGCATTATTCTTTCCAGCTCTGAACAGATGTCCCAAACACTGGCTGTTAAAACAAGTACAAAACAGTTGTCTGGACTCATTCTCTTGGCTTTGGAAAACTGTGCTGTACTCCTAACCATATAGTCCCCTGTTCTCTCTACATGTTTATTAATTCCCACTACTTGAATAGCTTCCTATACCAAGATGCCTTGGTCAGTTTACTCACCCACCTTACAGTTCCTTAAGCCTTTAAAGTGGGCAGCACGTTGGCACAACGTTATCACTGCTGTCTCACAACGCCAGGGACCTGGGTTCAATTCCAGTCTTGGGTCACTGCCTGTGTGGAGTTTGTGCATCCTCCCCGTGTCTACGTGGGTTTCCGCTGGGTGTTCTGGTTTCTTCCCACAGTCCAAAGATGTATGGGTTGGGTTGATTGGCCACTCTAAATTGACGCTAGTGTCAGGGATTTAGTAGGGTAAGTATGTGGGATTACGGGAATATGGCCTGTGTGGAATTGTGGTTGGTGCAGACTCAATGGGCCAAATGGCCTCCTTTAGCATTGTAGAGATTCTATGATTCTTGCCTTCATCTATATAGGTTGCAAGATCCTTGAACCTATTCACAACTGCAAATGCCGAGGCTTTGGATCAAGGTTGTTTCCTGAGAGAGGGAGGGTCTCAGAAGGGAAGAGGGTGGGAGATCTTGACTGGGAGGTTCCTGGGTCTAGTTTGTGGGTGGGAGATGGGACTGAGATTTGGTTGAGTGCAAAAGATCTTGGAGAGAAGGCTGTTGGGATTTTGGCTACAGATTGCTGAGTGGCGGGAGGGTGGTGAACAGATCTCGGACAAAATCATGGAGCCACTTCAGGCTGGTCCTTTGATCTGGGTGTAAGTGTGAGAGCACCGAGTTCCTGAATCCACCAGCTGTTCACCTTAAGGAACCTGCTGGCCTTGCCATGGCTCAGGAACCTTGGCGGAAAGCAGTAAAATTCCAAAGTCTGCACGGCAACTCTGACACCCACCATTAAGGTTAGGCAAATGCCTCTGAAATGGATTGTTACTCACTGCTTTCCCCAACCCTCAAACAAACCTTTTGCTTGGAAGCCAGGACAACAACTTATTTCAGATCTCTCAGTTAAAAGGCATTTTAACATGTGAATATTCTGAAGAACCTGTTGCATGGAATATGCATTATGCACTGTCGATCCACTTTTACTGGGTTGTATAGCTGCAAAATAGACATTGAAAAATGAAAGGAAAATTATATTTTATAGGAATGAGAGGGTCATGAGTATTTGGAGATAATATGAGTTGCCTTGGTCTCTCTCCCCTCCACTGCCCATATTCCATCACCACATTTAGCTCCTCCCTGAACTTGCTTCCTGCTGACAGGATTGGTCTGTGGGTTGCCTGGCAATGAGCCACCCAGAGCTGGTAAACTGTAATGGTTTCCATTTAGCCCCAAATACTTGGCGTAATCAATTAGTTAGTCTTTGGGCTTAAAAAAGTAAACAGGACAGTAAATCCACCTTCTTTGTGAATTTAGTGTTTTGCTCTCTGGCTGTAATATTCCAAGTGTTATCCACCAAGTCTGTGCAGTGTATTAAGCAGTTCCTTTGTCTGTAGGGAGATCTTTCCCTTTGATTCATTTCATGTGACGGGATGACATTTTGTTCAAATGAAAGTTTGAAAAACATACTCTACGTAATACAATGTTATGCAGCAGACCAACTTTACAAGAAATAATGTCTAAAATGAATGGAATTAGAACTGTATATTTTTGTGGAGAGAACTTTAATTCTCTCGATTGACAGAGAAGATGACCGCAGAATTAGGCCATTCATCCCCTCTAGTTTGCTCTGCCATGGCTGATCTCCTATCTCAACAACATTTTCCTACACTATCCTTGTATCCCTGCTTTCTTTAACGTGTAGATGTTTATCCATTGTTGTCTTGAACAAATTCAATCACTAATCCTCCCCACCCCTCTGAAGTAGAGAATTCCAAAGATTCACCACTTTCTAAGTGAAGAAATTCCTCCTTATCTCAGTCCTAAATGGCCATCTTATTCTGTCACTGTGTTCCCTGGTTACAGACCTCTCAAGCAGTGGAAACATCCTTCCTATATCTACCCGCTGAGCCCATTCGGAATTTTATAAGCTTCAATTAGAATATCCCTCATTCTTCCAATCTATATTCTTCTCAATCTCTCCTCATTTGCCAATCCTGTCACCTTCTGTATCCTGTAACACCTTCTGTGTTCTGTTTGCTGAACACTTGTTGCATTTCAAGCATATCCTTCCTTATGTAAGGAGACCAAAATACACAGCATTCCAGATGCAGTTTCACAAAGCTTCTATACATTTATAGCAATATTTACTTACTCCTGAATGGGAGAAACACTTAAATTACATCTTGTTCTGTTCCCATTGATTGCTTATTTTAATGCTTCTGATTTTAGTAGTGGATTAGGCATCACTAGTATCATAATAAATAAAAAGTGAGTTCCGAGATTTTCATTTGAGCTTGGAAATTTAAATGAGACACAACCGCTCTTCCAGGTGAGGCTATCTGCAAACTACCAAACTCCTCTCTGGTAGTGAGAAAAAACTTCACATTGAGGGACCTGTACAGGATGGCTCATCCAAGCCTTAAATAGAAAGCTAGGCTTCTGTTGACCAGGACTTCCTCCTATTGGCTTTGGAACTGTCTGAACATACCTTGTTTCTGGGCATGTCAGAACTGCCCGATCTTCACGCTTCTTATTCCCTCATGGAGCAGTTGCTGCTTCCCGCATGAACTGAGTAATATTTACATAAGACCAGATTGTTAAAGTCAGCTGAGTGTTCGACAAACACAGATTTGCTATCTGTTCCCACAGAGAGATTAAAATTAGTCAAGTGTACATCTATTTATGCATTCCTATATGGTTTAATTATTTTTACCTTCCTTAGAATGTGATAATGAATTGCAATGAAAACAAAGACTTAGACAAATGATAAGAAGGAGAGAGAGTGCACTGCGTGGGACAGTGTTATTCTTTTAACAATTAAAGAGTCTTATACTGGGTCCCCATAGGCATTGGGACCAATTTAAGAGAGGCCTGGACCCTCCTCTTGCTAGGAGCCAGACTGGGGAGGGCTATTTTCCCAGAGGGAACTTCTTAATTGGCTGCCTCTGGATTCATTGCCTAATTAAGGATGTTGGGTGGTGGCTCTCAATGCTGTTAACTAAATCAAAGGGCTGGCAGCTCAGGAGCCTTGGCTATCCCACCAATAGGATTGAGTTCAGCTCATGCAGCTGGAAGAACATGAGGGTGCCTGGGCATAAAAGTATTCAAATATTTAATCAGGGCCTACTGAACAAAGAGGAAATCTCTTTGGTAGTGATTGGGTCCTGAGGGAACCATCACCATTGGGACATTGGCAGGCGGGGCATTCCACTGCTGGCAAAATGTCACTGAGTACTCCAAATGGCCCCTAACTGGGGCTTTAAATATTCAATCAGCTGTTCTCCTCTATTGAGCAGGCAGCTAATCTGCATGCTGGCCACTTTCCTGGGAAGCTTGCCAAGTGATGGGAATGCATTGGGGAGCCTTTTCAATGCAACTACTTCATACACCCACCCCCGCATCCATCCCCCCGTGCCCTCTCCAATTCCGCTCTGCCTCTTAGCTTGCCACATAGAGGTTGTGAAAATTTAGTCCTAAATCTCATGACATGGTCATCCTAAGATTTCTCCATATTCCAGTTTGTCAGCATCATGAATTAAATATTTCATCATTGACTTTGTATTAATGTGGTTCTGTTATTGTAATATTTGTGATCTGGATGATGGGGGAGGGGAGAGTAATGATCTACAACAATATTAAATTGACTCATTATATGACCAAGATATGTATAAGATACTGAAGCACGAGGATCTGTGGATTTTATTGATATGCCTTTAATTTATAAGGCATTGCCTTATTAAGTAATGTATATCATATTCATTGTTCAGAACAGTAAATTTATCTGTAGTTCACTCAGAGCTTATCATTTCTTAAAAATATCTGACTCTTTGACCGACTCTCATGCTCATTATTTTTATATACTATGGGAATCCAAACTGCACCAAATGCCAAATTCCAGGGAAGACTGCTAATCTGCACAAGGCCACGTTGTGGGAAGCTACGTTCTTCCCACAATATTCCCATAACAATTATTAATACAGATTTACTGGAGTGAGGAGAAGCCAAACATGGCAACTATCTGGCATCTATTAGTACTCACTCCCATCCAGATAAAACTAGCAATTTACTAAATTTTTAATTTTACAAATTCTGTACATGATTTGAAGTAAAGTAGACACAATATCAGATAGAATTGCACACCATTGTCACAGAGTCATAGAATCCCTACAATGCAGAAGGAGGCCATTCAGTCCATTGAGTCTGCACCAACTCTCTGACAGACCATCTTACCTACTCTCTATTCCTCTTCCCCATGTATTTAACCTTCCACTCCCTTAATCTATATACCTTGGGGCACTAAGGAGAAATTTAGCATGGCCAATTAACCTAACTTGCACATCTCTGGACTTTGGGAGGAAACTGGAGCACCTGGTGGAAACCCATGCAGACAGGGGGAGAACATGCAAACTCCATGCAGACAGTAGCCCATGTCCGGAATTGAATCCAGGTGCCGACATTGTGAGACAGCAGTGCCAATCACTGAGCCACCGTGTCACCCTGTTAGTTTGACTGAGCTAATGCCAGGCTGAAAATAATGCTCAAATTTATAAACAAAAAAAGCCCTTGATCATGCTTGCCTATAATTATAATGCATAAATGGCCCCATATATTAAGTAACCTGCTACCGTTAAGAACAACATATGATAGTTTTGAAAAGGTAAAATTATATTACTGCCTTATTTAATCTAATTTGTTTTAATGGTAGCAGTTTGCCAAGACATTGTTCAGATGAATTGGAAGATATACAATGCTGTAATTTAAGTAGCGGCATGTCACTTATTGCAAAATACTGAATTACTCGGGTCACAGTTGAGACTTTATGGGTCTCCCAGAATCAGGGTGCTTCTTAGATCTGCTAGGACTCCTGAAATTAGGACGAAAAGGGCAATTAGGTATGAGTAATAAATGCTGGCCTAGCCCACATCTCATAAAAGAATCAAAAAGAGAATTGAAACAGTTGGCTGCTGTGTCTCGAGGATGCTGGTGGTCGCTGTGCAACTGGAGTAACTTTTAAAACAAATTTGCCTTTGTATTCCCACTCGATATCTCTACTTCCCCCATTAGCTCCACTCTCTACCCAAAATGACTTATTTCCCCACTCTATCATAAATTACCAGGAAGCAATGCCTTGAGGACTGTACTAATATTGATAAATAGATTAAAAATCTGCACTTTGTCTGAATTGAGAGTCAACAATGGGGCATAATTATTGGAGATTTGTCAATTAGTGTGTTTTCAACGTCTGTTTACTACATTTTAAACAGTAAATGACTGACATTGGTTGTGATTTTCAGGAATTGTTCAATATGATCAAAAGCATGACCAGAGTAAGTGCATCAAATAACATAAACAGAAAATAAGTAAAGTGGGAATGAGACCACAGACAGCAGACTGGTTTGATATTGTAGGAGAAACTGGCGTATCCTCACTTTGCACTGATGTTCACTGTGCCTATCAGAGGAACATGATCTCGCAAAATTTAATAAAAACAGATTGGACTGGTTTTTGTGGGGTCAATGGTATTTCATCCATTGGTCAGTGAACCAGCTGGGAACTGATATCAGTGGGGAGTGGGGGGAGGGAGGGAGGGGAGGGGGGGTTCTGATAGAATCAAGTGCCCTCCAAGTACTTGAATAGCTACCACTAGGCCTCCCCAGCAATTGAGGCCCCTGGAGGTGGATGCCCCACCAGCTGAGAGCTGCTGGCCAACCAGAGGGTACTCATCATCACCGTTGTCAACTAGTGTGATGACTGTTGGCAGCAATGCACCCATCAGAGGCTCAGCAACATCACCGAGATGTCACAGAGGATGTAATGGGGGTGGCAAGGTGGGACAAATGCAGATCATAGGTTTTCATTGACTGCCTTCCTTCCTGATGCCAAGTTCCCAATTGACAGAAGCCTGAAAACGAGGGACCTGCCCATGAAGGGACTGTTGGCAAAATTGGCGTGGTTTGCTGGCCAACTTTCCATGGGCACAAAAAAGCCATGCATCTCATGTTAAATACCCGAAGCACCAATAATGAGCCCGTTTGACGTCCTGCCAGTGATGATTGGAAATCAGTATTATCCCCTTCTTTCCTCTGACTAAATCTGAAAGTAGAGGGGAGATGGGGAGTACGGTTGGGGGATGGTTTTTTTGACATAGTGCCTCCCTTGCAAATATGTGGGCCATGTCACCATGGTTCCCACAGCCTTGGGTTGCAATAGTGCAATGGACTGCATAAAATCCAGCCCATTGTGTAGAAGAGGTAGGAAGGCAGATCAAACTAATGATATACATCTCCTGCATGATATTTTAACCAAAAATTTGTTATTTTAGATCCATGGCCAACAATGGATGTGGAGGAGATGGTGGAGGCAAATTCAATAGGGTCTTTCAAGAGACTTTTGGATGAGTGCATGGAATTTAATAGAATTGAAGGTTATAGGTAAGCCTCTTAGGTATGGATATCATTGGCACAACTTGTGGCTGTAGTTTGTGCTGTAGCTTTTCTATGTTCTATGTTCTAACAAATATATTCAAAGATCACATATTGAATATGTACAAATATGTACAATTGCCAAAGTCCCAATATATAATATTTATTAGTTTTAACTGAGCTTCCCCTCCTTTAACACTAACATGCCAGGAAAATGGCTTGGACTGTGTATTGGTTGCTACTTAACATTTACATTGGCTCACTTCTATCATCTTAACTCTTTCATTAATATTACTTATGCCAGTTTTCTGTCAACAGCATGAGAAGTACAGTACTGGCTAGAATCACTTCAGCTTGCTGGATGTTAAGAATTGAAGAAAATACATCATTGAAGAAGATGTATCATTAGCTACTTTGCTTCACTACTTCTATGGATGCAATATGAATATTTTTTGCAAGAACAATAGGTACAATGGCAAGGTTTCAGAATGACAACAGCTCAAATCTACTACTGTACTCTGTATATACCCTTCAGCACATCAACCTGAGGCAGTTTGACACAGTCTCCTAATTTAAATGGAATTGGCATTGATTATGTGGTAGTGAGCATGTAGCGAGGTATGATCTTATCTGGACTAATTAAAGAATCAATCTAAAATTCTAATTAGAGGCATTATGAGTTTAAATTGACAGAAGGCATGGTCTCAGAATGGGAGAATATTCAGTGTTTTGCTCATTGGTTTAATAATGCATCACTTGATTCACTGCAGTTTGCAGTGAGATGTTGGAGTGAAACAGTTTTCCGCAGGCGCAGGAGAAAAGAACTTGTTACTTCAACAATGAAAGCAACGGCTGACAGTGAAAGAGATCTGTAGCAGAAGCATTGTGCCATGCTCCTGATATCATCAGAGGAAATGCTTTAATAAGCTAACCAGGTCAGGAAAAATGGGCGGACTTGCATATTGGTGAACCTGCTGGTACAGTGCTTAGCACTGCTGCCTCAGAGCGTTGGGGACTGGGGTTCAGTTCCTGGCTTGGGTCACTCTTTGTGTGAAGCCTGCATGTTCTCCCTGTGTCTGCATTGTTTCTTTTGGTTACCTCCCATAACTTGAAAGATGTGCTGGTTAAGAGCATTGGCCATTCTAAATTCTCCATCAGTGTGCCCAAAACAGGTGCCAAAGAGTGGCAACTAGAGGATTTTCATAGTAACTTAATTGCATTGTTAATGTAAGCCTACTTGTGACACTGATAAATAAAATTTTAAAAATGTTAAAACCTTGTTTTGCGCTTAAATCCCCCTCATTCTGCCATATCGATCACATTACTCTTCATATCCACTCACCTTATGAACTTCCATTTTCTAGTGTTCTAGGCAACTGAAACACTACTCACCCAGTCAATTGAATTTGCAAATAATATTACTCTATCTTGTGTTGAGAAATACAATTCTGCCCAGAAAACTGCATGTTCATCCTTCTCTTTCTATGTACTTTCCTACAATGTCTCCTACCCAACTACCACTGCCACTCAACCTGATTCTTATGCCTCTCTCAATAGTCACTGTCTTCGAATGCACTGCATTCTTTGGATGTTCTCTTTCTCCTGTTGTAGAAGGGAACACAGCACAATAGGGAAAGGAGAGAATTAGAGGTGATTCTCCACAGATCTGCCAGTCAAATACTGGAGAGGAGAAAGTGCTGTTTTGGTAACTGACCACCAGAAAAAAAGATATCAGGACCTCTCAGTACCTGGTGATAATTAAATATCAATGATCAATGAATTTCAGAGGCAAGTTAAATATGATCAGCTTCATGTTAATAGGTTGCAATATCCTAACTTTGTAAATACTAGTTGATATCTTTTCTCTTTACATGTTCAGCATCAATCAATCTACCTTGTGAACAATAAACCCTCAGAGGAGTTGATTCTTTCTGAGGGTGAACCATCGCAGGACTTATGTTCACAGAATTCCAGGATTTATTATTAGATTAATTTAGATAAATGCGAGGTGATGCATTTTGGTAGATTGAACCAGGGCAGAACTTACTCAGTTAATGGTAGGGCATTGGACAAAGTTACAGAACAGAGAGATCTAGAGGTACATGTTCACAGCTCCTTGAAAGTGGAGTCACAAGTGGACAGAGTGGTGAAGAAGGCATTTGATATGCTTGGTTTCATCGGTCAAAACATTGAATGCAATGTTGGGAGTTGGGACGTCTTGTTGAAACTGTACAAGACATTGGTAAGGCCACACTTGGAATACTGTGTGCAATTCTGGTCACCCTATTATAGAAAGAATATTATTAAACTAGAAAGAGTGCAGAAAATATTTACTAGGACGCTACAGGGACATGATGGATTGAATTATAAAGAGAGGCTGAATAGACTGGGACTTTTTTCTCTGGAGCATAGGAGGGTGAGGGGTGATCTTGTAGAGGTCTGTAAAATAATTAGGGGCATAGACAAGGTAGATAGTCAATATCTTTTCCCAAAGTTAGGGGAAATCTAAAATTAGAGAGCATAGATTTAAGGTGGGAGGGGAGAGATACAAAACTGTCTAGCGTGTGGTAAATGCCTGGAACAAGCTGCCAGAGATAGTAGTAGAGGTGGGTACAATTTTATCTTTTAAAAAGCATTTAGATAGTTACATGGGTAAAATGGGTGTAGAGGGATATAGGCCAAATGCGGGCAATTGGGATTAGCCTAGGGATTTTAAAAAATAAAGGACGGCATGGACAAGTTGGGCCGAAGGACCTGTTTCCATGCAGTAGACCTCTATGACTTTATGATTCTAATTTAGTTTAGTTTGGAATTGTTTCACATTATATATCATAATATATTTATTAATTGTTGATCCAGTATTTGTCTATTAGGTATTCCACTAGATCTTTTAGTAAGATTTTACATATGAATATACAATCACTTTGCTTAAGTACCAGGTTGAATTATTCAATATTGTTCTCTGCATTGGGTCTATCTTTCACTGAAATGCAATGAGCTGGCTGTGGCATCTAAAGTGTGCTTTCAAGCTGGCAGCGTATTCTTCTGTAGCACCGGGTGCTTCTCCCATGTTTTAGTGGTTAACTTTTTATATATATTTATCAAAGTTAATGTTCCTGTCAGAGGGCTTAGACCCCACATTATATATTTTTAGTACATATTTTATATATATATCCTCACAGCTAATTTTGAAATTTTAAAAACTGGACAATGGCCTTTTAAAATTGCTGAAGCTGTGTTTGTCTGTAACCCTGATCAAAAGGAAGCTATTTGGCTGGATCAAAGGGATTTGTAGCTCTTAATCTGTGAAGAGACTCTAACACACTCCTGTTGGTTGCAATTACCAAGTTCAGTTAGAATTTTACAAAGGCCATCTACATTTAATAAGCCAGTTCTGGCCAACTGAGTCAAATCATCTGCTAGAACAAAGGATCCACAAAGTCCCTTTAAAACTTAATGGCTGGACCATTAACAATCTCAGAGACCCAGACAAAGGAACACACATTCTTTGTTAAAACAAAGTGGAGAGTGTGACATGACTCCCTTGCCAGTAGAACCAGGAATATTGTCTTGTAGTATCAAGAAACCTCAGTCTGCCATTTTTTCATTTATCTAACAGCAAGGCAAAAAAAGGGCTAAATTCAAAGTTGAATGCTTTGCCCCTTCTACATTGCTCTGAGTAGAACTTCTGTACAATCACCAGCAAGACTGATTCATCCCCATGTGCCCATTTCACTGTAAAGATTAACTCCACTGAAAAAGTGAATCATCCAGCATCAGTTCAGCATGCCAACCTCTTTGAAAGAATACACCATTGATCCTGGACTTTGGACACACATGAAACAATAATTATTTTCCTGTGGTCTTCGCCTTGTAAACCTTTTTTTCTATCCCTTTTTACTGTATGAACGCTTTGTGTGTGTGCAAATAAATTAACCCTCTGAGTTAATTCTATCTCAAGTTTGCTGTAAGTTAGTAATAGAAATCTGATGAGACTGAAATCAAAGGGCTGGGAAATATGTCACACCTAATGAAATTAGAAGCAAATCAAAAACATCTTTCTGTTTATGGACAGTTGTTAAATTATACCTGTTCAGATTACACCCTACCCTTCATCTCCACCACTTGTACATAACATTTCTGTTAACATAAGTTTTTTTTTATAGTTTGGAATGGTCACAACATTGTTTTACACCTCAACTAAAATTTTTTTAAAGCCTCATTATATCTGCATTCTTATTTCTGAAAGCAACTTTCACTCAATTCTGATGTTGTCCTTGTTTCATTCAAATGATTGTTCTGTCTCCCTCTCATTGACTCAATTTTTTTTTCAAATGATCACCACAGCCACATTTTTTCCCCGGAAACAATCAAATGGATTCTGTTTTGTGTATGCTGAGTCTCTTGTTTCTAAATCTTTGATTTGATTTATTATTGTCACATGCATTGGTAATTAATGAAAAGTATTATTTCTTGAGCAATATACAGGCAAAACCTACCGTTCATAAAATACATAGGAGAGAAGGAAAGGAGAAGATGTCACAATCATAGTCAGGGTGCAGAGAAAGGTCAACTTAATGCAAGGTAAGTTCATTCAAAAATCTAATGGCAGAAGGGAAGAAGTTCTTCTTGAGTCAATGGGTATGTGATCTCAGACTATTGTAACTTTTTCCTGATGGAAGAAGGTAAAAGAAACTATGTCTGGGGTGCGTGAGGTCCTTAATTATGCTGGCTGCTTTTCTGAGGCAGCGGGAAGTGTAGTGAAAGTGACTTTGATTTGATTTGATTTATTATTGTCACATATATTAGCATAAAGTGAAAAGTATTGTTCCTTGTGTGCTGTATGGACAAAGCACACCATTCATGGAGAAGGAAATGAGAGAATGCAGAATGTAGTATTAAGGTCACAGAGAAAGGGTATAGAGAAAAATCAACTTAATGCAAGGTAGTCCATTCAAAAGTCTGATGGCAGCAGGGAAGAAGCTGCTCTTGAGTCACTTGGTATGTAATCTTTTGTATATTTTTCCTGACAGAAGAAGGTGGAAGAGAGAACGTCTAGGTTCATAGATCCTAAATTATGCTGGCTGCTTTGCCGAGGCAATAGGAAGTGTAGACAGAGTCAATGGATGGGAGGCTGGTTTGTGTGATGGATTGGGCTACATTCATGACCTATTGTAATTTCTTGTGATCTTGGGTAGAGCAGGAGCCATACCAAATTGTGATACAAGCTGAAAAAAATGCTTTCTATCATGCATCTGTAAAAGTTAGTGGTAGTCATAGCTGACATGTCAAATTCCCTTAATGTTCTGAGAAAGTAGAGGCATTGGTGGGCTTTCTTAATTATAGTGATGACATGAGGAGACCAGGACAGGTTGTTGGTGATCTGGACACCTAAAAACATGAAGCTCTTGACCTTTTCTACTTCGTCCCCATTGATGTAGACTGGGGCATGTTCTCCTTTACACTTCCTGAAGTTGATGACAAACTCCTTCATTTTTTAACATTAAGAGAGAGCTCATTGTTGCCACATCAGTTCACAAGATTCTCTATCTCGTTCCTGTACTCTGTCTCATCATTGTTTGAGATCTGATCCACGACGGTGGTATCATCAGCAAACATGAAATTTTGAAAAATTGCTGAAAAATATTAAAGATACATTTTTGTAGCATTGTTGTAATCTAGATCATAAAATCATTGATTAATTTCCTTTGAGAAACTTAGGATCTTTGAAAATTAAAAGTATTTTGAAATGTGCAAAAACCTAGATTAAATAGTTGTATTTAAATATTTACTTTATTTAATCTGCCTTTGTATTAAACTAAAAGTCATTAAACATCCCACTGCCTGAGTCATTTCTTATTTGTTTTTTCAGTGTAGATATCAGAATTTTTTGAATTGTTTTAATCAGCATCTGTCCTGTGTCAATGTCATTCTAAAATGAAATTAGCTGCACCTTATCAGAATTAACAAGGTCCATGCTATCTTTACACTGTTTCAGATTCCAATGTTCCTGTCTTGTGATAGAATATCCCTCTCTATTCAATGGTTGAAAGAGAATCAGAGAGCAGATTTTTAACCCTATATTTTAATCTCATTTAGCCAGAATACAATTTATCTAATCAATGGGCATGACGATGTGGTGATTTCAGTTAGTCACCACTACTGCAATAAATTACTTGTTCTGAGTTCTCCTCCCTACATATAGAAGTTCAAATGCAGACTTGGACATGCGCAAGTGTGATTATTAAGTCATGCATTAGGCTATGGAAGCCTCCAATTCGCCTTATAGGATTCCAATATAAATCCTCCAAAAGCTGAAGATCTCTGGACTATGATTCTATCAGTTACCCTGGGATTATGCTAATTGGTGTCCACTAGCTTGAGTACACAAACATGAAAAAATATGGCCCGTCAGATCTGCCCCCGCTCAGAGCATCATGATTAAATACTTCCTCTCTTCCTTCCTTCCCACTTTCTGCATGCCCCATTCCCCTTTCCCCTACTCTCTTGGGAGAGCAGCTAGGATATTGAAGGGTCAGTGGGACTGTTAATTTGTGAACTGGCATTAGAAAATGGGTAGGAAATGTGCTGGATTGAAAGTTATTACTATTTCACTATTATCCTCCAGGGATGGGAATCTGCCACCTCCATCTGATCTGGCTGACATGTGACTTCAAACTCACATTACATGATTGACTCTTAATGCTTTGCAGGCAATTAGCATTGACCAAGAATAAACTAAACCTCACTCACATAACGGTTTGTGATGTTTTTCATCAGCTTTCAGCTAAGTGAAGCACTCGACAGCAGAAATACCTGTTTTAAAGAGTGGAGCAGATGAGCAGGGAAGTTTTACTGCAATTATGTAGGGCTTTCATGAGATCACAACTGGAATTCTGTATATATTGTTCTCCTTAACTAGGGAAGGATATAGAAACCTTAGGTTTGGGAATGCAATGAAAATAGATTCCTGAGATGACAGGATTGTCCAATAGAAGATATTGAATACAAAGGGCCTATTTTCTCTGGAGATTAGGAGAATGACAAATGATCCCATTGAAATATATAAAGTTCTTAAGGAACTTTACAGTTTAGATGATTAAAAGCTATTTTCCATTGCTAGAGAGTCTAGAAATAAAGGCTTTAAGCTCAGGGTTGGCCATCTTGGACTCATGAGGAGAAATCTCTTCATGTAGACGGTTGTGAACTTTGGAATTTTTGATTGCAGAGAGCTGTAGACGCTCAGTGAATGAATATATTTACGAAAGAGAGTAATAGATTCCACAGGCATGGAGAATTAAAAGATACAGGAATGGACAAAAAAGTTGTAGAAGTTCTCCTATTTCTTATGTCCTTGTGTGGAAACATAGCCTAGAATTTTACATGGGGGCAGTGGCCTTGCATTCCCCTTCTCCCCACTTACAACTCCACCTCACAGGTTAAACCTCTTATTGGTACATGATAGGGCAAAACAGTGAAAGTTCCATGATAAAACAACTTTATTATGAGAAAGGCAGCTCAACGTTACGTATCTAATGCAAAGTTCAGCCAACGACAAATAGCATGAATTATGTTCCTCCTGTGTCAAAACTGGACAAAGGAATGCCCTTCATCCTTCAGTTTAATCTTCAGTTCTTCTTGCTTCTTTCTTCTTATTCCAGTCACTAAAGCAACCTCTGTCATCATCCTCTGTCTCCTTCAACTAAGCCAATTTTGAATCCACTTTATCAAATTACCACATATCCCATGTGCATTTGCCTTCTTTATAAGTCTTCCATGTGGGATCTTGTCAAGGACTTTGCTGGAATCAGTATTGAAAAGAAGCTTTTAGCTCACTGAGTAGAGAAACTCCACAGGTTGGCAATTTTGTATAAATAGAAAGCTTTCTGAGTCTTTTGAATTTAGTACTGAAGCGTTCAGAGCTGTGTCCTCTTCTAAACCTATTCTTGACAAGCGTTGACTGTATCATAAAGTCAAAAACAGAAAAAAGGTCAGTGTAGAAGCAGTCAAGATGATATCAATGTGGATAGATCTGGACATTGTCAACAGCACAAATGGCCTTGATTAAAACTACAGGTATCTTCACCAAAGCTCTGTTAACCTATGAATAAGAAGCATTTAGCCTTTGCTTTCAGGCCACCTCGAACAAGAAGAAAGTGCAATTGCTTAGATACAATATAATTCCAGTTATCTTTATAATTGATAAAAATTCTTCCAAGACAGGGTGACACAGTGGCACAGTTGTTAGCACTGCTACCTCACAGTGCCCGGGATCCAGTTCAATTCCGGCCTTGGGTGACTGTCTGTGTGGAGTTTGAACATTCTCCCCATGTATGAAGGGATTTCCTTTGGGTACTCTGGTTTCCTCCCACAGTCCAAAGATGTATCTATTAGGTTGATAAATTGCCTTTAGTATTAGGGGGATTAGTAGGGTAAAATATGTGGGAATAGAGAATGGATAGGAATGTTGGCAGTGCAGCTCAAGGGGTTGAATAACCTCCTTCTGCACTGTAGTGATTCTATTCTATGTAGAGTAAAATCAGTGACACAATTGCTTAGACAATATGATTTTTAAAATTAATTTGCAGGATGTAAATGTTGCTGTCAAGGTGAGAAGTTACTGCCCATTCCTCATTGCCCTTGGGAAAGTAGTACAAGCTGCTGCAATTTGTGAATTCCTGATCTACTGTAAGGCAGAAAGATCCAGGATTTTAGAACAAAGAACAAAGAACAAAACAGCACGGGAAACAGGCCCTTCGGCCCAACGAGCCCACGCCACCACCCCGATGTACCCACCTCTACCCACAATCCATGTCCATGTTTATAGATCTATGGATTAAAAACCAAATTTGAGACAATTTAGGGAGAATTTGTTTTGCCAATTAGCCTAAGAGCACATCTTTGGGATGTGGGAGGAAACCGGAGCACCCGGAGAAAACCCACGCAAGCACGGGGAGAATGCGCAAACTCCCACAGACCCAGGATGACAGGGATTATATTTTTCTGAATGTTAAAGACACATTGTACTTGCAAGCTCTGCAATGAACTCTGTTGCAGAATTCCATATATTGAGATCAAATATAAACACAATAAAGTACAGCTCTAACAGCATATTTTTTATGTCTACATTAAAGTATGGCTCACAAATATGAGTATACATCAAAGCAATGAATGGCAGATTTATGGATCTTAGTTTTTACTAATTTGAACATTGCTAAAGGCCCTAAGTGAAATCTTAAGCAGGACTGTATGCACCCTAGCCTGGTTGGTTGATGATTACTAACTCCGTTGGTATGGACACTTCATGCTCACTTCATGGTGAGGGCGTGGAATGCCCTGCCTGCAGCAGTTGTGGCCTCGCCTACTTTGGGGGCATTCAAATGGTCGGTGGATAGGCATATGGATGATATTGGAATAGTTTAGGTTAGAGGCTCCACTGGCCGGCGCAACATCGAGGGCCGAAGGGCCTGTACTGCACTGTAATGTTCTATGTTCTATGTTCTATGTTTTATGCTCCATTCTGACTCTACCTCTGCCAGACCATCAACCACAAGCCACTACTAATATAGGAAAGACCACAAGGCAATCCCAGACTAAGAAAGGATGACAACATAAAAGTGCTCTCTTAACAACATGGATTTAAAAATCAAGAGGCACAAGTGAGAGCCCTGAACCATAATATTTTACCCAGATCCACCTTCCATGCTATGCCTGCAATCCCACACATTTACCCCGCTATGCCCCCTAACACTAAGGACATTAAGGGTAAGTTAACCTGGTCAATCCACCTAGCTTGTACATCTTAGATGATGGTAGTGAACAATGGACAATGAAAGAAGATGGCAATGTAAATATCCTCTTATAGATAATCCCTGAGAGGCCAAAACATGTTAGGACATGTTAGCCAGAGCACATTGTAGAGTTTCTCCTAATCAGTAAAAGCAGTGCAAGTGTCCTTTTAAAATTATATTGGTCTTCAAATATTCAAATATTCAAATATAATCACTTTAGTAGAGATATTGTTCTTTGTTGTAATTCTTCTCTGCTGCACTTCAGGGAAACGTTTTTTCATTCATTCATGAGATGTGAGGTGCCAGGCCCACATTTGTTGGCCATTCTTAATTGCCATTGAGAAGATGCTGGTGATCTACTTCTTGAACTGGAACAGCTTATGTGGTATATCTGCAATGCTGTTAGGAAGGAAATTCCAAGATGTTTACTCAGTGACAGTGAAAGAGCAGCAAAATATTTCCACGTCAGGAAGGTGTGAGCGAATTAGAAGGGAACTTGTAGGTGGTGATCGTAGAATCATAGTATCTCTACAGTGCAGAGAGAGGTTATTTGGCCTATCAAGTATGTACGCTCCCTTACCCAGGCCCTATCCCCATAACATATATATATATATATATATAAAACTTGGGATACTAAGGGGCAATTTAACAGGGCCAATCCATCTGATCTGGACATCTTTGGATTATGGGAGGAAATGAGAGTACCTGTAGGGGACTCACGCAGACAGTCACCCAAGACCAGAATTGAACCTGGGTTCCCTGGCACTGTGAGGCAGCAGTGCTAACCAATGTGCCACTCATGATGTTCCCATGTCTTTCTGCCATTGTCCTTCTAGTTGGAGAGGTTTTCAAGGTACAATTCAACTTGTAATGACGCACTCTGCCAGTACTGTGCTGCAGTGGCGGAGGGAGTGAATGTTTAAAGGCGTTCTATTGGATTGCTTTGTCCTGGATTGTCAAGCCTCCTGAGTGTCATTTGAACTTACTCATCCAGGCAAATGGAAGTGGCCATTGCCTATGTGGTGTGAACATTAGTTGCGACTTATCAGTCCAGTCTGAATGTCATCCGGGTCTTATTGCATGTGGACATAGATTGCTTCAATATCTAAAAATATACAAATGTTCTGAACATTGTGCAGTCATCAGTAAACTCTTCTCTTCTGATGTTATGATGGAGGGAAGGTCATTGATGAAGCAGCTGAAGATGGGCGGGCCCTGGACACCACCCTGAGGAACTCATCCAGTGATGTCCTGGACAGATTAGCCTCCAACAATCACAACCATCTTCCTTTGTGCTAGGTATGACTCCAACTAGTGGAGAGCTTTCCCCAGGACTCCCATTGGAATTCTGTCTTGATGCTCTCACTCCCAACTGCCCCTTTGAATTCAATTCCTATGTCCATTCTTGACCTGGGTTATAATGAGATCTGGAGCAGGGTGACGTGCTTGGGACCCAAACTAAGCACTAATGAACAGGTTATTGCTGAATAGGCGTCACTTGAAAACACTATCAATGACATCTTCCATCACCTTGTCAATGATCGAGAATGGATGGATGGGGCAATAATTGCCCAGTTTGAATTTGTCCTGTGTTTTGTGGATATGACATAGCTGGGTAATTTTTTACATTGTTGGATAGATCTGAGTATTGTAGATATACTGGGTCAGCTTAGCTGGGAGCACTGTAGTTCTGAAGCACAAATCCTCAGTACTACATGTGAGATGTTTTCAAGGTGCATAGGCTTTGTGGGGGCCATTATTCATGGGATCAAGGACATGCCTCTTCACCTACAAATCAGATGTTGAAATTATTTTCTTCCTTGAAAAGATCATGGGAGGAATTTTGACAAATAAATACTGACAGCCTTTTTGGACATTAAAAGTCTTTGGTATGTTGTAAAAAAACATCAGCCAACCACCTGGCAAGCATTTTTAAATTTTGGTTGCAGGCCACCTACCGGATGGTAGCTTGGCGATAGAATCTGCGAGGAAGTCAACAGCAAACCACTTCAATAACATCCTTAGTAAATGCCAGAAAAATCGCACTATATGAGACTTGCCTAAAAGAACAAAAACCATGATTTAACACAAAGCAGTCAAGATGACTTCTAGTTATTTGTGAAACATTTGGAAACCAATGATTTTCTAGATACATGTGATTTTGAAGAACAATGTTGTATTTATTATTCCACAACTTATGCTTTCACAAAGGCAAGTGGTCTGTTTTCTTTCTTTCCCCAAGGAAAAAAAGACAATGAGATCATTGACCAAAATTAGTGTCAACACATATATGCCCAGATTCCTGATACTGAGTCCATTGTTTATGCTTCCAAAATATTTTCTCATAGAAATCTACAGTACAGAAAAAGGCCATTCGGCCCATTGAATCTGCACCAACTATAATCCACACAGGTCCTACCCCCATATCCCACCCATTGAACTCTCTACTTTGCACACCTCGGGGACAATTTTAGTACTGCCAATCAAACCAAACCTGCACGTCTTTGGACTGTGGGAGGAAATCGTAGCATCCAGAAGAGACCCACGCAGACACAGGGAGAATATGCAAAGTCCACACAGATAGTAACCTGTGTTGGGAATTGAACCCAGGTCCCTGGAGCTTTGAAGAAGCAGTGCTAACCATTGTGCTACTGTGCCACCCAAAATTTTCTGTCTATTTCAACCAACTGGTTAGCCATTTTGATATCATGAAGATGGATTTTTCTTATGACCTTTCTTTTAAATGAAAATCTAGGTGAAGGAATGAAGCAAAACAAAATTAACTTCTTTTTACAGAAAGGAAAACAAATAGGTCAGAGTTTTGCACTCACTGAAGAGGCATGCAATAAACGTTAAGGATTGCCAATTGGAACATGTTGATGTCAGGGGGACATCCTGATGTTATCACACCGCCTCACAGATATTTCATTTGATGAGTATCTGTGGAAGTATGAATTGTGTCTGTCAGCTGTTAAAGAGCCAATTAAGTCAATTTAAAGAGCAATTAAGAGAGAATGTGAGTGACCAACATGCTTTTACACTCAGCATATGGGTCACTCAGCCAGACGACTTTCATATTTTCAATGCATTCTATATCCAGAAAGAAGTCTCACAACACTAGGTTGAAATCCAACAGGTTTATTTGGAATTATGAGCTTTTGGAGTGCTATCCTTTCATCAGGTGAGTCTACATCTAGGGCAGGCTCAAAGGCCCAGTGCATGCTGGTGAAGTGAACAGTTGGGAATTTGCCTATGAGTTGTTTGGAGTAGGTGTATCAATAGTTTCTGGCATTCTTTTGTGTATTCTGGAGAACTCTCTGTTTTTTGGAGGCTCTCTACTGAGACTCCTTGAATGTAGAAACCTGTGCAACCATCTGCACAGACATAAGTTTTCTTTTATTATTCCTTCATGGAATATGGATGTTGCTGACAAGGGGAGCATTTGTTACCCATTCCTAATTGCCTTTGAACTGAATGACGTGAGGCCATTTCAGAAGGCAGTTATAGAGTCATAGAGATTTACAGCGTGGAACAGACCCTTTGGCCCAATTTGTCCATGCCGCTCTTTTTTTTCTAAACCTCTAATTTAATCCCAATTACCCACATTTGATCCATATCCCATTATACCTATGTAACTGTCTAAATGCTTTTTAAAAGACAATATTGTACCTGCCTCTACTACTATTTCTGGCAACTTTTTCCAGACACTCACTATCCTTTGTGTGAAAAAATTGCCCCTCTGGACACTTTTGTATCTCTCCCCTCTCACCTTAAACTTATACCCTCTAGTTTTTGACTCTGGGAAAAGATATTCACTATCTCGTGGATCTGTGCCCCTCATTAATTTATAGACCTTTGTAAGATCACCCCTCAGCCTTCTACGGTCCAGAGAAAACAGTTCCACTCTTTCTAGCCTCTCCATGTAATTCAAACCATCTAGTAAATTTTTTCTGCACTCTTTCTAGTTTAATAATATCCTTTCTATAATAAGGTGACCAGAACAGTAGACAGTATTCCAAGTGTGGCCTTACCAATGTCTTGTACAATTTTAACAAGATGTCTCAATTCCTGTATTCAAGATTCTGATAAAATCAAGCATGCTGAATGCCTTCTTCACGACTCTATCCACCTGTGACTCCACTTTCAATGAGCTTTGAAGATATACCCTAAGTCTCTTTGTCTCCCCAATGCCCTATCACTAATTGAATAAGTCTGCCCTGGTTCAATATACCAAAATGCATCATCTCATGTTTGTCTAAATTAAATGCCATCTGCCATTTGTCAGCCCACTGGCCCAGTTGATCAAGATCCTGTTGCAATTGAACAAAACTTTCTTCACTATCCACCATGCCACCAATCTTGGTATCATCTGCAAATTTACTAACCATGCCTCCTATATTCTCATCCACATCATTAGTATAAATGACAAATAACAGTGAATTCAGCACAGACCCCTGAGGCTCACCTCTGGTTCACGTGCCTCTAGTTTGAAAAGTAACCCTTTACAACCATCCTCTGTCTTTTATCATCAAGATGTAGAGATGCCGGCGTTGGACTGGGGTAAACTCAGTAAAGTTTTACAACACCAATTTTAAATCCAACCAATTTATTTGATAGTAAATTCGCGAGTTTTCGACTCTATAGCCTTCGTCAGGCAAATGCAGTGTTCTGGTCTACAATAGCACTCATATCCACACAGACAGTTACAGATTGCTGATTAGAATGCGAATCCTTACATCTAACCTGCTATTCAAGTGTTAAAGTGGCTAACAATGTGTGTGAAGGGAATCCTGAGCATTGGTTAGAGAATTGTGTATTTTCTCCAGACAGCACAGTAAGTGAGGTTTTTTGCTAACCCAGGCAAGTTACGGGGGTTACAGATAGTGTGTCATGAAGCCAAGATCCCTATTAAGACCGTCCTCATGTGTGCGGAACTTGGCTATCAGTCTCTGCTCAGCAACTCTGCGCTGTCGTGTGTCACGAAGGCCCCCTTGAAGAACATTTACCCGCAGGTCGGAGGCCGAATGCCCATGACTGCTGAAGTGTTCACCCACAGGAAGGGAACTGTTTTGCCTGGTGATTGTTGAGCGATGCTCATTCATCTGCTGTCGTAGTGTCTGCATGGTCTCCCCAATGTACCATGCTTCGGGACATCCTTTCTTGCAACGTATTAGGTAGACAACGTTGGCCGAGTTGCAAGAGTATGTACCGTGTACCTGGTGAATGGTATCCTCACGCTTGATGATGTCGTCCATGTCTATGATCTGGCATGTCTTGCAGAGGTTGCTGTGGCAGGGTTGTGTGGTATTGTGGTCACTGTTCTCCTGAAGGTTGGGTAGTTTGCTGCGAACAATGATCTGTTTGAGGTTGTGCGGTTGTCTGAAAGCAAGAAGTGGGGGGGTGGGGATGGCCCTAGCGAGATGTTCATCGTCATCAATGACATGTTGAAGACTCTGGAGAAGATGTCGTAGCTTCTCCGCTCCGGAGAAGTACTGGACAACAAAGGGTACTCTGTCCACCGTGTCCCGTGTTCGTCTTCTGAGGAGGTCAGTGCAGTTTATCGCTGTGGCACGTCGGAACTGTCGATCGATGAGATGAGCGCCATATCCTGTTCTCACGAGGGCATCCTTCAGCTGTCACGATCGTGTCTGTCACGATCCTCCTCATCTGAGCAAATTCTGTGTATATGGAGGGCTTGTCCATAGGGAATGGCTTCTTTAACGTGTCTAGGGTGGAAGCTGGAGAAGTGGAGCATTGTGAGGTTGTCTGTCGGTTTTCGGTACAGTGAGGTGCTGAGGTGACCGTCCTTGATGGAGATGCGTGTGTCCAAGAATGCAACTGATTCTGGAGAATAGTCCATGGTGAGTCTGATGGTGGGATGGAACTTGTTGATATCATCATACAGTTGTTTCAATGATTGTTCACCATGAGTCCAAAGGAAAAAGATGTCATCAATGTATCTAGTATATAACCTTGGTTGGAGATCTTGTGTGGTGAAGAAGTCTTGTTCGAACCTGTGCATGAAGATGTTGGCATACTGAGGTGCAAATTTGGTCCCCATGGCTGTTCCATGTGTCTGGATGAAAAGCTGATTGTTGAAGGTGAAGACATTGTGGTCCAAGGTGAAGCGGATGAGTTGTAAAATTGCATCCGGAAACCGGCAGTTGTTGGCATTGAGTACTGAGGCAGTTGCAGCAATACCATCGTCGTGGGGGATGTTGGTGTAGAGCGCCGAGACATCCATTGTGACAAGGAGTGTCCCTGGTTCAACTGCTCCATGCGTGCTGAGTTTCTGTAGGAAGTCCGTAGTGTCAAGACAAAAGCTGGGGGTTCTTTGTACAATGGGTTTCAGGATGCCCTCGATATAGCTGGAGAGTTTCTCACACAGGGTCCCATTGCCCGATACAATGGGACGGCCGGGTATGTTTGCCTTGTGTCATCAAGCCAATTTTGTATCCATTTGGCTACCTCACTCTGGATCCGTGAGATTTAACCTTATGCAACAACCTACCACGCTGTGTCTTGCCAAAGGCCTTGCTAAAGTCCACATAGACATCATCAACTGCACTGCCTTCATCTACCTTCTCGGTTACCCCTTCAAAACACTCAAATTTGTGAGACATGATTTTCCACTCACAAAGCCATGCTAAATGTCCCTAATCAATCCTTGTGACTCTAAATGCCTGTAAATCCTATCTCTCAAAATACCTTTCAACAACTTAGCCACCTCAGATTGAGGCTCACTGGCCTGTAGTTCCCAGGATTTTCCCTACAGCTCTTTTTTATAGAACATAAAACATAGAACATTACAGCACAGTACAGGCCCTTGGGCCCTTGATGTTGCGCTGACCAGTGGAACCAATCTAATGACCCTCTAACTTAAACTATTCCAATAATATCCGTATGCCTACCTAATGACTATTTGAATGCCCTTAAAGTTGGCATGTCCATAACTGCTACAGGCAGGGCATTCCACGCCCTTACTACTCTCTGAATAAAGAACCCACCTCCAATATCCGTCCTATATTTATCACCCTTCAATTTAAAGCCAAGTCCCCTCATGTTAGCCATCACCATCCAAGGAAAAAGACATTCACTGTCCACCCTATCTAATCCTCTGATCATCTTATATGTTTCAATTAGGTCACCTCTTAACCTTCCTCTTTCTAACGAAAACAACCTCAAGTCCCTCAGCCTTCCCTCATAAGACCTTCCCACCATATTATGCAACATCCTGGTAAACCTCCTCTGCAACCTTTCCAATGCTTCCACATCTTTCTTATAATGCAGCGACCAGAATTGTACTCAATACTTCAAGTGCGGCCACACCAGAGTTTTCTACAGCTGCAACATGATCTCACGGTTCTGAAATTCAGTCCCTCTACCAATAAAAGATAACACATCCTATGCCTTCTTAACAACCTTATCAACCTGAGTGCTAACTTTCAGGGATCTATGCATATGTACACAGTGATCGCTCTGCTCCTCCACACTACCAAGAGTCCTTCCATTAGCCCAATATTCTATAATTCTGTTACTTCTTCCAAAGTGAATCACCTCACACTTTTCCACATTAAACTCCATTTGCCACCTCTCAGCCCAGCTCTGCAGCTTACCTATGTCTCTCTGCAAACTGTAACATCCATCCTCACTGTCTACAACTCTTCCGACTTTAGTGTCATCTGCAAATTTACTAACCCATCCTTCTACACCCTCATCTAGGTCATTTATGAAAATGACAAACAGCAGTGGCCCCAAAACAGATCCCTGAGGTATACCACTAGTAACTGAGCTCCAGGTTGAATATTTCCCATCAACCACCACCCTCTGTCTTCTATCAGTTAGCCAATTCCTGATCCAAACTGCTAAATCACCCTCAATCCCATGCATCCATATTTTCTGCAGTAGCTTACCATGGTGAACCTTATTAAACACTTTGCTGAAATCCATATACACTACATCAACTGCTTTACCCTTATCCGTGTCTTTGGTCACCTTCTCAAAGAACTCAATAAGGTTTGTGAGGCACGACCTATCCTTCACAAAACCATGTTGATTATCCCTAATCAAATTATTTCTCTCAAGGTGATTATAAATCCTTTCCAAAACTTTGTCCACAACAGAAGTAAGGCTCACAGGTTTCCAGCATGGTCTCTACTCCCCTTCTTGAACAGGGGACAACATTTGTTATCCTCCAGTCTTCCGTCACTATACGTGTAGCCAACGATGACATAAAGATCAAAGTCAAAGGCTCTGCAATCTCCTCCCTAACCTCCCAAAGAATCCTAATCAAAGGCACAACATTTGCCATTCTCCAATCTTTAGGCACCTCATCCATGGCTATCAATGATTCAAATATCTCGACTAGAGGATGTGCAATTTCCTCCCGAGGCTCCCGCAATATCCTGGGACAATTTCATCAGGTCCCAAGCATTATCTACTTTGATGCACTTCAAGACTTACAGCGCCTCTTTCCCTGTAATATGTACACTCCTCAAGGCATCACAATTTATTTCCCCAAGTTCTCTAACATCCATGCTTTTCTCAACAGTAAATACTGATGAGAAATATTCATGTAGGATTTCACCCATCCCTTGTCGATCCTTAAGAGGCCCTACTCTCTCCCTTGTTACTCTTTTGCCCTTCATGTATTTGTAGAAATTCCTTGGATTTTCCTTTGCCTTATCTGCCAAAACAATCTCGTATCTTCTTTTTGCCCTCCTGATTTCTCTCTTAGCTCTACTCCTACCCTCCCACAATCTTCAAGGGATTCATTTGATCCCAGCTGCCTATGTATGTCATGTGTCTCTTTCTTCTTCTTGATCAGGACCTCAATATCCTGAGCCTTCCAGGATTCCCTACTTCTGCCAGCCTTGCCTTTCACTGTAAGAGGAATGTACTTACTCTGAACTCTGGTTAACACACTTTTGAAAGCGTACCATTTATTAGACATCCCTTTGCCTTCCAACAGATTCCCCCAATTAACTTTTAGTGGTGGTAATGATCATCATACAGGATCATAGAATCTCTACAGTACAGAAGGAGGCCATTCAGCCCATAGAGTCTGCACCAATGACTATCCCACTCAGGCCCTATCCCAGAATCCCATGCATTTACACTAGTTAGTCCCCCTGATGGCAATTTAGCATGGCCATCCACCTAACTTGCACATCTCTGGACTGTGGGAGGAAACTGGAGCACCCAGAGGACACCCACATAGATACGGGAAGAACGTGCAGACACAGTGATCCAAGCCAAGAATCAAACCTAGGTCCCTGGTGCTATGAGACAGCAATTCTAAACACTGTGTTACCATTCTGCCCATTGCTGGATGAAGACAGATATCCTGCTCCATAGGTTGCAGGGTACTGAATCTGAGGAGGAACCTGAGGAGTTCCAGGTTGAGGAGTAGGATCTGGACATAAGGATGCTTATGGGAGGAATGGAAATTAGAGAAGCCTTGATTCAAAGGCCTTTCAGTTAAGAAGCCAAAGAAAGGACTAAGGGTGATGCCAAGTGAAATGTTATCTTACTGATTATTGCTGATGTGACACACCTGTCATCTTCACTCAAATCCTGGCCTCTGAAATACTCTTTGTAGTTCTTCAAATGCGTAACGCATGACTCCCAGGTCTCTTCCCTAACAATGGCATGAAGCACTCAAATTTTATAATAATGAAGGCAAAGATATAGATGCAGAAGTATACACATGTCAAGGAAACATTAATCATTCATGAGACCTCATATGTGATTGTTGTGACTTTAATTTCAGTTTGTGAGTGCTATTTCTTGGTGATGCCCTTCTGCTAACAGTTGGATTGGAGGCAGACTGTTGACTAATTCCTTGATGGCCTTGATGACCTTAGTAGCCATCCTTTGGTTGCCAGAGCCTATGTAAGTTTAGGATGGTGGAGTTGAGTGTCATTACTTGCCACTCCCTAGTCATCACTGTCTTATCAGATACAATGGTCATTGGCAGAGGGGCAGAGGAGCAGATGCCATCATCAGGAGCACCCTGAGAGGAATCCTCACAAGCAAATTGCATGTCACCACCAACATGAGATTGGCTTGAATTTTCCTGCTTACCACTGATGGATGGGCAGCCAGTAGAGTTACTAGGTGTCTCATCCATCTCTCACGTTGGCAGTGATCATCTTGTAGATCAAAATGTAACCCCAGAAACACTTGATTGAATTCCTGCAGCTGCCTCTTCATCAAAGTGCCATAGAGGAAGCTGTGTATTCTGATCTCTGGACCAATGCACTGTTCATACTACACATCAAACCCTCCAACACTGACAGCATGGCATGTACACCCTCAGGGATCTTTGCCAGATTTTCACACACTTTCCGCTGGATATCCAGCATCTGCCACTTGCCTCTCACCTGCAGAGTTGAACCTCACTCAGAACACATTTCACATGGGCTAGGAGGTAATTAGCCTGCCAGCATGAAATTTGCTTTGGGAGTTGATTGCCAGCAGGAGCAAGTTTCATCTTTGCTTCTGGTGCCATCGATCGTGCTTTCCTCCCAGGCTAAAAATTCAGGCCATAGTGTCTCTGCAGAGATGGATGGTGGAAGAAAAAGTCTTTATAAAAAGGATAAAGTTTGCAAGGTTCTGATGTTGTCAATCTAATGCTGAAGATGGGTTGCTGGTCTCAGTAGACATCTGGAAGTTTTCACAAACACAGCTTCAGCGTGGAGGATAATAGAACCGGAGCATAATCAATCCTTCTCGTCTCAACCTCTGAGGTTTCCACTGATGTGAGGTTTCCTAGCTAGATACTGATATCCACAATGTTTTCAGGCAAGGCAAGGACAGTGTAAGCTGGGCAGCCAAACTGCTTCTCAGTTCATTCTTATCTGAATTTTAAAAACATAAATTCAAAACATAAAACTCATCCATGAAGGTTGATTTTCAACATCAACAGAATTATGCTGGTCAGTGATTTCTTGGAAAAGGTGTGCTTGCTCACAGTCAAGGTGAAATTTTAAGCTTTTCTTGAAAATCCCAGGATACCAAATAATGCAATGTTCTTTCAAATTAAAAAAGAACGAGTTCCTGAAGACATGATTCTAACACATTTAAAATTAAAGTGACTAATTCTCAAAATAAGATGTGAATTAATCCATTTAGGAAATTAGCCTAAGGTTTCAATGAGTTTAAATCCAGTTAATGATAGCATAAAATCCACATCCAAGAAAATAAAACTCTTGTGTCTCCATTTGCAAATACCTAAAACCTTCAAACCTAAATTTGAAGTGAACTACCGCATAAACTCCCAATTGGATATCTTTTGGGGATAATACATTTTAAACTTTAATTGCAGCAGACCATAAAATATTCTGTACTCAGGCAGAATCCATTGGGAGTGAGATTGAAGTTGAAAATTATCAATTTTTGTGACATATTATTTATTGACATTGGGAAAGAATTTTATGAGCTCTGAAGGTGCCATGGCATGAGTCAAAGCAGGAAATACTGAACAAAATGCAACAGAAACTTTGCTTTATATCCCAGTTATACATCACAAAGTTAATGCTAAAGAATACCTTCGAGGCAGTGTTTGTTGCTGAAAAATGGAAAAATAACTTGAACATGTACAGTACTTTAAAATTAAAATCATTCTTCACAGAGCATGTATTGAATGTTGAATCCTGGTGGATGTGTTGGAGGAATCAATATAGTTACAGTGCGCAACAAGGCCATTTGGCCTGTTGTGTCCTTGCTGGCTCTCTGTGAAAGCTACTCAGATAGTCCAAATTGCTTATATTTTCCCCGTAGGTCTGTAAAGATTTTCTGCTTTGATTATTATCCAATTTTCTTTTGAAAGCTATGATTGAATCTTTACCTCGGCTGTTCATCACTTCCCACCCACCCTCAACTACCCCTCAGAACGTTTTGCAATGATTCAAGTGACATCCTTGAATCTGGCACCAGGAAGGCAATTACCACCCTACAATTACGTCCCCAGCCATAGGGAATGGCTGCATGCTTCTCTATCAAATGCATTAGCACTATTGCTTTAATCAATTACACTTTTCATATGAGATCTCAATCTCATGCATGCACTGCAATGACACCAACTGCTGCTGAAGCTCCCCCATCTGATAACATTACACTTATTAGACTACAATCCAAACATACCAGAAACTGAGTTAATAGTGTTGCTGGTCTGGACAAGGGAAAGGAGATATTGATGGGAGCTTGAAAACAATAGCCATACTTTGAACTAGGTTGGGCAGGACAGGCTGAGCAGAAAACTAGCACTATGTCACCACAATATTAAAATGACGATTTACCGCCATGGCAGTGGCCTAAGTGCATTGATCGCAGCCAGGCCTGCCCATGTTCAAGGGCACAAAAGTCATCGGCGATCAGAAGGTCAAGGGTCTCCAAATGAAACACAGCAGTTTTTCACTAGCCATGATGTGGCTACTCACTGAACCTGACAATAGGGATAGATTATGGAAGCATTTTATAAGAAGTGAACTGTAGGTTGACACAGGGTAAGAAACTAATTGAAGGCAAGTCTTGCATTTAATTCATCACCTATATCATAATTAGCACCTTGGCCTGCAATGTGTTTTATAGCAGTTTCTGGAACCACATCAATAATTTATTCAATCTGTGGGCATCGTTGGTAAGGATAACATTTATTTCCCATTCCATCAGCATTGATATGGCTGTGATGAATCATTATGCATTAAATCATGCATTCCTTGTGCTGAAGATGCTGCCAAGTTCTGGTAGGTTCCGCAATGGGGTTCCATGATTTTGATCTAGTGATGATGAATGATGAAGCATTTCCAAATCAAACTAGTGTGTGACTGAGAGGAATTGGAGGTAGTAATATTTTCATATGCCTGCTGTCTTCATTGTTCTCAGTGGAAGAGATCACAGATTTTGGAGTCACTGTTGAAGAAGCCTTAGTTGATCTGTTAAGGATGTGCATAGGATGCCAAAAAAAAGGTTGCTTTTCCTGGATGGTGTCAATCTTCTTGTTGGAGTGGCACTCATACCGGCAAGTATAGAATATTCCATCATACTTACATAAGTGGTGGAAAAGCTTTGCGAGTCATGTGAGTCACTTAACGCAAATAGTAAGCCTCTGGCATGTCCTGGTAGGTTATAACAAATATTCTATTCCACTGAAATTAGAAACAAAATTCTAAGTTTGGAGTATTAGCCACATGAAGTCTCTCATAAAATCAGCAGGTTACCACACCTTTCATAGACAGTTAATGACCATTCTTCACCCTCTCTGTCATGCTATATACTTTGCACTCTGCCTGATATCAACTTCTCTAAATCAGCCCCAATACCTGCAGTCCTTTGTTCCATGCCCTAACATTGAATTGATTCACTTACCTAGATTTTTCACAGTTTGTCTAGGTTGCCCTGCAACAAGCTGAAGCCTTGAGGCTTGTTGGTGTACAGCAGAATGAGGAATTCCAAATATCCCAGCTATGTGTTGGACATTTTGAGACAGGAGCACCAAATGCATTCTTCTCTTCATGGCAGAACGTCTAAGATCATCATCTGTACACAGTGCAGACTTGGGACTGACAGATCTTCTGCTGCTTTTCAACCACATCAGTTTCTTTGTTCTTGTTCTTTGTTTCTACTGCACCCTTGTGTCTCACCACTTGAAAATTTACAGCTAAAACCGTTGGTAATCCCTTTTGTGAATATCCCTGGGTTGATGAGTGCAAGGGAGAGGATGAATGATGAGGCAAGTGAGTGACCACCAACATTGGCATAGGTAGAGGAAATTGCTCTTCAGCATCCTTCACATCTGCCCTGTGACTCACAACCACCAAAGGGAATTCAGTATTGTTCAGCTAACTGCTGGAGCAGTATTCTGTCTCAATTGTTAACCTTCATGATGAAACTAGAAGTAAAAGTAAAGTTTATTTAATAGTCATAAGTAGGCTTACATTAACACTGCAATGAAGTTACTGTGAAAATCCCCTAGTAACCACACTCCAGCTCCTGTTCAGATGTGCTGAGGAAGAATTTAGTGTGACCAATGCACCTAACCTGCACATCTTTGGACTGTGTGAGGAAGCAGGAGCACCCAGACGAAACCCACACAGACATGATGAGAATGTGCAAACTCCACACAGACAGTCACCCAAGTCGGGAATGGAATGTGGGTCACTGGCACTGTAAGGCAGCAGTGCTAACCACCATATCACCCACTATTAATTGACGAGCGGATTGAAGAATACACACACACACACACACACACACACACACACACACACACACACACACACACACACACACACACACAACACACACACACACACACACACACACACACACACAGTCTCTCTCTAAAGGTTAACACATCGCCATTCCCAATTCCTAGAACAGAGTTGAATTAAATGATTTCCAGTTGAAGTATTACAGCAGATTGGTATAAATTCAGCTCCAGTGGCCTACAGTTCCCTAGCATGATGTGCTGTTTCCCTTTCAGGAGAAATATGTTACATTTATTGGTTACTGCGGTCTTCAGATCCTGCAGTTGCAATTTGTCAAGATTCGTGAACTTATATAATATAAGCACTTTAACAGGAAGCAAGAACCAAAGATCAGACATTCAAATGAGTAAAAAGAGGAAATGAGAATTAATATCTGTCCCAAGTTTTATTTATTCTATGGTAAGAAACAATGTGCCACATGATACCTCGGACAGCTGCTTGACTACAGAGCCGCAGAATATGCTTCTCTGTATTTCAGTAAACTGCTCTATTATTTAGTTGGCAGGACACAATTTTTGCTGGCCCTGTGAAGTCATTAGACTAGTTCCAAAATTGTAAATAATCCTGGTGGTTATGGGTCTTATCCACAGCTGTCCATGTGAGGCATGAAATGGCCTCTTCCAAGTTGGAAGAGAGCTCTAAGAAATTAAGATGCTCTTCTTTTCACTTCTGCTGCAGCAGTTATTTATTTCCTCTCGCAAAAGTCTGTACAATCTTTCAATTGTATGCCGTCCCTTAAAATATATGGAAACAAATGCAGGAAAATATTAATTGGTCTACTGAGCCAGTCCCATACAGTAAAGATACAACTGAGATGTACAGAACAGAAAATGGCCCTTCAGCCCATCGTGGATGCACTAATCAAAGATCAAAAATATTTTTATAGCTGTTTTTTAAATTTAAGTTAAACTGCAGGTTAAAGAATGTGACAATCTATAGTCTACTGCAACCTTAAAAAAATTATAGTAAAAATTTTTCATAATTGTTGAAATTTGACTCTCATTTTCAATTTAAAACAGTATTTTAAATCTGTTTTCCAGCACTTGGAGCGAAGCTCTGTATGCCTTGGCATCAGAAGTGCACATACAAATTCTTCCTAAATGTTATGATCATTAGGCATCAAAATATTAATGTTTCTTATCCAACAGCAACCATATCATCATATTTAACCCATCTCCTGCACTTCTGCAGTTACTTGTTTTCCCAAACTCAAAACTATGATAGGATGCTCATTTTCCTCACTTTTCACCTTAGTGGTCTCCACATTCAAAGGATCATGTCAGCTATCTCCATCATGATGGCAACACCAAACACATCTTCTTTCAACCTCCAAAATCATCAATCTGCAGGGATCTTTCCCTCCGTGACACCCTGGTCCACTTCTCCATCACCCCAACACTGCATCATCTTTCTTCGTAATTGCAGGTCTAACATCCATCCCCTTACCTCCTCTCTCCTTATCATTAAAGGCATCAAATGCTCCTTTCAGATGAAGTGGTGTTTCACTTGCACCTCTTTTAATTTAGTCTACTATATTCACTGCTCACAATACAGCTTCCTCTACATTGGGAAGATTCAACGCAGATTGGGTGACCAATTTGAGGAACACCTTACTCAGTCTGTGACATGACTCTGACATTCCTGCTGTTTGCTATTTCCACTCACTATTCTGCTCCCATGTCTGTCCGTTGCCACGTTCTGGTGAAACCCAACATAAACTGGAGGGACAGCATCTCATCTTCTGATTGTGACATTTACAGCCTTTTGTTTTTAACACTGAGTGCAACAATCTGAGACCAAGAACTCTTTCCTCCATTTTGATTTTTTTTCTAATCCCCTCCACTAAAGGATCGTCTATAAGTTAAATAAGCAAAATACTGTGAATGCTGGGATCTGAGACAAGAATAGAGGATGCTGGAATAACTCAGAAGATCTGGCAGCATCAGTAAAGACAGAAAGCAGAGTTAACGTTTCAAGTCCTTTTGGCTGTTCGTCAGAACAGAAGAGAGAGTGAATATGTTAGTTATTAAAACGTAGCTGTGAGAGATTGCAACAAAAAATAACAACGTTAAGTGAAAAATACAGATGGTTTGGTGTGGGAAGGTGAGGGAGGAGTTTGCATTGAGGCAATGCATGTATGGGATGTTTTTAACAAGGGGCTTAAAACAGTGGAAAAAAGTTCACAATCTAAAGCTGCCAAACTCAACAACTGTAGCTTGTGCTGACCTTTGGTCCACTGCCATACCTTTATCAGCATCTTCTTTAGTCTTTAACACTACCACTAACACATCTTTGTCTTGTGTCAATTACATCTTTGTCAATCACTCTTGAGTTCCCATCTATCCCTGAACTTTTATTCTGCTCCATCTTATCCACCCTCTGAACCCCACTGTATAATCCATCATATTTCTGCCTCTCTTCAACCCTGAAGATGAGCCATATGGACTTAAAGGACCTGACTTTACTATTGCATTGTGCCTATTTTTGGGCATGAAAACTTGGTAAAGTCAGGTATGAGCCCATTAGCGCAATCTGCGGCCATGTCCATGCAGATGCCCACTTTACCAAGGCCCTGATCCGAACCCTGCCTGGAATGTGCGCAATGGCAATTTAAATGCTGCCCAACTTTACCAGCATTTCCCCCTTTACTATTGCATCGTACATCCAAATTGGGCATGAAACAAACATGCTTGGCAAAGGTTGGTTCTGGGCGCTCCAACTTCTGAAGAGATAAGTTAGAGCTGTCTGACTCAGATTGGTGGTGGTAGTATGGGGTGGAAGGGGAGGTGGGGAGCCCGATTGTTCTCTGGCTTGGTGGGGGGGGGGGGGGGGGGGGGAGGGAGGCCTGAGCATTCTCTGGTTGGGGGTGGGGGGAGGAAGAGGAATAAGTCAAATCAGTCTCTAGTGAGGTGGGTGAGGAGGGTTGGGGAGGGAGGCCAGACCATTTTTTGTTGGGGGAAGAGAGGAGGGAGGCCAGATTGCTTTCTGGTAGGTAGGGTTGAGGGGGGGGGGGCACGGGAAGGAGGCCAGATTGTTCTTTGATGAGGGAGAGGATGGAGAACAGGGGGATGGGGGGACTGTGGCCACTCTGCGTGCGATCAGTGCAGGCAAGGGGGGCAGAGGGCTGTAATCAGTCTGGACAGCAGGGGTTGTTTGGACAAAGGGGACAGTTATGTTCTGGAGGTGGGGCAATATCTGTGGGAGGCCATTGCTCTTGGGTCACTTTATCCATATTTTGCGGCCCAGGAGCGATGTGACAGGGGCACATATTTTCAAAACCTTTTTCACTGCACTTGCGCAGTTCAGTGTTCCAATTGGAGCTCCAGCATTTCGATGTGATAAGCCCCGCCTGTGGCAAGATTCAGACTCGCAATTTTTTTTCAGGTTAAGAGCTTACGTGTGCATTTGAGAATAGGTTTCCAAGTTGGATCTGAATTGAACCCAGATTCAATACTTAGGATCAACATGATAAAATCAGGCTCAAGATGTTAACTCTGGGGTGACAGTTAGTACAGTTGTTAGCACTGTTTCTTCACAGCGTCAAGGACCCAGGTTCAATTCCCAGTTTGGGTCACTGTCTGTGTGGATTCTGCACATTTTCCCCGTGTCTGTATGGCTTTCCTCCATGTGCTCTGGTTTTCCCCCACATTCTGAAAGACTTACTGGTTAGGTGCATTGACCCCGAACAGGTGGCAGACTGCGGCGACTAGGGGAATTTCACAATAATTTCATAGCAGTGTCAATGGAAGCCTTACCTGCGATACTAATAAATTAACTTTCTACAGATGCTGTTGAGTCTTTCCAGCAGTTTTTGTTTTTGTCACAGCCACTTGGTTCTCTGGAAGAGACAATAAATGGCAAAATTACACCTCACTCCATGCCTTTCTAACATATCTAGTTTAGGATTTCTCCATTTTTTTAAATTCAATATGGGACATGGGCATCGCTAGCTGACCAGCATTTGTTGCCCATTCCTGCTGCATTATGGAAACTATAACCTGCAAATAGTGTCATTTCACCCGCCAATTCACTGCAATACACCGCATGGCTCAGTTGATAGTACTCTTGCTTCTAAGTCAGAAGTATGTGAATTCAAGTCACAATCAAGCACCTGACCATAAAAATCTAGGCTGACACTCCAACGTAGTACTGAGGGAGTGCTGTATCATTGATGTTGTCTTTCAAATGAGGTATTAAGCTAAAGCCCTGTCTGCTTTCTCATGTGATACAAAAGATTGCAATGTGCCATCCAAAGAATGGTGTCGTGGCCAATATTTGACGTGGAGATGCCGGCGTTGGAAGGAACTGCGTGTTCCAAAAGCTTGTGGCGTTTGCTACAAGTAAACATGTTGGACTTTAATCTGGTGTTGTGAAACTCCTTTCAATATTTACCCTGTCAGGGATCCTGTCTTTGGATTTGTTTGCTCTCTCATGTGAATACAAAAGATCCAACAGCACTTGAGAAGCTCAACACCATCCAAGACAAAGCACCCTCCTTGATGGGCAATCAATCAACAAACATTCATGTCCTCCATCATGGACACAAAGTAGCAGCAGTGTACACCACCCACATGATGCACTGTAGGACCTCACCAAGGTTCCTTAGGCAGCATCTTCCTAACCCACAATCACTACCATCTAGAAAGACAAGTACTGCATATAAAATATTATCACTGAAAGTTCAACTCTTCCACCTTACTTATCATCCTACCTTGGAACTATATTGCCTTTCTTTCACTGTCACTGGGTCAAAATCCTGGAACTCCCTTCCTAACAGCACTGTGGGTGTACGTACACCACGTGGACTTCAACAGTTGAAGTAGGTAGCTCACCACCACCTTCTTAAGGGTAATTAGCAATGGGCATTAAACATTGTCTTAGACAGTAACCTCCACATTCCATAAATGAGCTTAAAATATGCACTATTTTGATGAAGTTTTCCCCAATGTCCTGGCCAATATTTATTTCCCAATTAACATCATATTGTTCATTGTGAGTACATAGAAGAAAAGTAAATGTCATTAAAATATATGCAGTGTCAACTCTACAGGAACTCTGTAGGCGTCCCTCACGATAGTGTCCTAAACCTAACCACCTTCAGTTGCTTCAACAATAACCTTCCTTCCATCATAAGGTTAGAAGTGGGCATGTTCACTGAAGACTGCACACATCGTATCATTCACCTCAGATACTGAAGCAGTCCAAGTCCAATGTGGTAAGACCTGTACCACACTCAGGTTTGGGCTGACAAGTAACATATGTGCCACACAAGTACCAGGCAATGATCATTGCCAACAAGAGAGGATCTAAACATCGCCCTTTGACATTCAATGGTATTATCATTACTGAATTACCCAATATCAATATCCTGGGAGTTATCATTGGCAAGGAACTGAACTACACTAAGCATTTAAATACTGTAGCTATTAGAACAAAAAAAAACTTGTCCACCATCTACAAGGCACAAATCAGGAGTGTAATGGAATACTGTCCTGGGTAAGTGCAGCCCCAACAACACTCAACAAGATCTAGGACAACGTAGCCTACTTGATTGCTATACTTTCCACAAGCATTCACTCCTTCCACTACTTATGAATAGTGGCAGCTATGTACCATCTAAAGGTTACACTGCAGGAACTCTGCAAAGTTTCTTAGGCAGCAACTTCCAAACCCTGACTACTACTATCTAGGACAAGAACAGCCAATACCTGGGAACAGTACTACCTGGAGGTTCCCCTTCAAGTCACTCAATATCCTGAATTGGAAATAATTGCTGTCCTTCATTGTCACTGGGTCAAATTCCTGGAATTTCCTTCCTAAACAGTCCTATGGTGTACTTAAACCTTGAGGACTGCAGTAGTTCAGGAAGACAGCTCACCACTACCTTCTGAAGGGCAAGTAGAGGTGGGCAATAAAGCTTGCCTAGCCAGCGACACTCACGTTCCATGCTGTTGTTTGTGGCAACTTATTGTGCACAAATTGGCTGCCCCCTTTCCTATATTGTATCAGTGACAGTGGCCTTAAGGTGAAAGTGTCAAGAGGAGCATTTTTTTCACACAGAGAGGGGTGAGTGTCTGGAACAAGTTGCCAGAGGTGGTGCTGGAGGCCAGTAAAATTTTATATTTTAAAAAGCATTTAGATAGTTACAATGGTACAATGGATATAGAAAGGTATCGGCTAAATGTGGGCAATTGGGATTAGCTTAGGGGTTTTTTAAAAAAAGGGTAGCATGGACAAGTTGGGCTAAGGGCCTGTTTCCATGCTGTAAACCTCAATGACTCTATGACTACACTTCAAAAAGGAATCAATTGGCTGAAAAACACTTTGGGAGGTTTGATGTGTAAAAGACACTATATAAATGTAAGCTTTCCTTTCTTTTTTTCCATTGGTGCATAATTAGTAACACAGAGCAGCATTTGTTAACAAGATTATGTTTAGTTCCTTCTTGAAACCCATTAAGGTTGATTTTTGCACCACCAATGCCAGCCATCTGTTCCACATACTTGTCACCTTTTTATTAAAATAGACATTCCCATTGCATTTTCCATTCTTTTTGTCTTTAATTTGCTAATATCATCCATTTAAATCCTACACAGGTAGAAAAGATTACTTGGATTCAATTAGTGCTAAAGTTTTCAAGTTTTAAACGCTTGTATTATATCTTCTTTCATTTTTTCTTTAGTGTAGTCAGTCTTTTCTCACATATCACTCTCTCAAATCAATGCTTCCCAAGATGCTTACCAATATGACTCCACTTTAGCACTTGAAGATCATTGTGACTCCGAACACCAACAATAATAAAACAGCAATGTAGTATAATTAAGTATTTAATTATTAAACTTGCAAATTAAAGATTAACATACAACACACCATGCACAAAGAAAAAGCTGTGTTTTAAAACTATTCTGTTAAAGTTATAGAAACCATAGAAACCTGACAGTGCAGAGGGAGGCCATTCGGCCCCATGAAGTCTGTACTTACAACAATGCCACTCAGGCCCTATCCCTTTCACCCCACATACTTATCCTGCTAATCTGCATCCCAGGACACTAAAGGGAAATTTAGCATGGCCAATCAATCTAACATCTTTGGAGTATGAGAGGAAACCCAAGCAGGCATGAGGACAATATGCAAACTCCACACAGATAGTGACCGAAGCTGCAAACTGAACCTGGTCTTTCAAGCTGGAGCTGTGAAGCAGCGGTGCTAACCACAGTGCCACCATGCTGCCCTCTGTTATTACTTAAAATTATTAAAGCTATGTTATTAAAATATTATTTTATGTAGTCACGGGACCTAATGAGTCTCAAAACCTGCAGTGTTTTGGAACTATACACCTCATCTCCAGTTGATATCCGGGATTGATTGATATTGAAGTCTGATGCTGACAAATGTGCTAAATCCAGCTTCATCCAAATATATGCTGGCAAAAAGAATCACTGCTGCTAATGTATGTAGTGCGATTTAGGATTGTCACTCTTTACTCTGAATCAGAATTCTGACTCTAGGAATTGCTTCATTTACAAATCGATTGCATAAAATTTCAATAAGCCATCTAATTTCAGCTGTGGGCAAATCCTGCTCCTCAGGCTGACTTTTAAAATGTTTTTGGACACGATCGAATCTTCATCACAGCCAGAATGCAAAGTGCACCTCCAGGCAGCTGAGATAGACAGTCATCATATGAGTGGAACACTGTTCAATTTCACCATAGATAGAAATTTGGAAAGTTGGGGGAGGTGGGCGCATGGAATCATATTCCAACTTTATTACTCTTCCAAAATGCAATTTTGCCTCTTGGAATGTCATGCAATCTGCCAGGGCTTCACTAAACGATTGTGCCCCTCTCCCCCCAACCCTCTCCCTCACTTCCCACCAATTTCTAATGCAATCCTGGTTCAACTTCGATCCTCTCCACTCCATAAATTTGGACTCATTGAAAACTCAGCTGCCTATGTCCTCACATACAGCAAGTTCTATTTGTCCTGTGCATTCTGTCAGCTTCTGATTAAGCAATATTTCAACTTAAAAATTCTGATCCTTATGTTCCATGGCTACCTTTGTTTACTACTTTAAGGCATGCCTTAAAATCTACTGCTTTTGATTGTTCATCCTAATATCTCCTTAGGTTGCTTTAGCTTTATAATTAGCTTTATAATGCTCCGGCGAAGCAACCCGGGATTTTTTACTTATTACATTAAAACTACTTTCTAAATAAAGTTGTTGCTGATGGTTTTAGTGACCTGTCCTCTATATATTGGAAAATAATTAGAAATATATTTTCTTCATGAGTAAATATATCAAGCTAACTTTCAACAATTCTTAACATCTAGGACAGGATTTTACGGCCTTGCTCATCTTGAAACCATAAAATCCTGCCCAAAGTCAATGGACCTTTCCATTGTCTGTCCCTCGCCCACTCCAACTCCTGTGGTGGGTGGTGTGGTAAAATTCCAGTTCTAAACTTCCTTGAAAATCCCTTCAGTTCAGCCAGAGACACGACCATGCATTTTCTGGCAAGGAGTCAAAAAGCTTTTTTATTGATATAGTGACAGGATGTGAAGTTTCCTCTTTACAAACATTGGCAAGATATCAATGCACATCCATTCACATGGTCCAAATTGTTTTGGAGGAAACAATAAAGCCAATTTTCTAATTTAACCAATATCATTTCAAGTCTGTTCAAAACCATTTTTTTTTGCAGTGAGCAACAATGACAAAATTGTAATGGAGACAAAGCAATAAAAAATGACTGCTGAAAGCAAGTGTAAATACAACAGCTTATTGCAACTCTCAGAATCTCAGAAAGTGCATCACAAATAATGAATTGCAGTAGCACGAATGTAAATACTGCAGTTGCTGGAAATCTGAACTAACCTGCTCAAGACTTGAACCATTACCTTTGTTTTTATCTCCACAGATGCTGCCTGACCAATGGCGTATTACTTTCTGTTTTTGTAATGAATTTAGTGACTTTCTATATAAATAAAATAGGAACCATGCACACAGACAACGATTGGACAGAAGGCCGATAGTCAGATTGAGGGAGGAATATTGCCTAGAAGTGTGATGAAAACTACCTGCTCGATATATAGTGCAGTAAAACTTTCCACATCCACCTGGGTAGGTAAACAAAACATTTGAGGTTCCAACTGATGGATGTGAATCGCTCCAAAATAGGACTAAATTATTTGTTCAAGACCAGTTGGAAGATATAAATCCAAAAGCTACTGACTCAGGAGAAAGATTGTGGCACAGAGATACAGTGTTTAGCACAGCTGCCTCACAGTGCCAGGACCCAGGTTCAATCCTATCTGTTGGGGTTTGCATTTTCTCTGCACGTCTACGTGGGCTTCCTCTGGGTACTCCATGTTCCTCCCACAATCCAAATATAGAATCATAGAATCCCTACAGTGCAGAAAGAGGCCATTCAGCCCATTGAACCTGCACCGACAACAATCTCACTCACCCCCTACCCCCATAACCCCACATTATCCTAGCTAATCACTGACACTAGGAGACAATTTAGCATGGCCAATCCATCTAACCTACACATCTTTAGACTGAGGGAGGGTACTGGAGTGCCTGGAGGAAAGCCACACAGACACAAGGAGAACGTGCAAACTCTACACAGACTGTGACCCAAGCCGGGAATTGAACTCAGGTCCCTGCTGCTGTGAGGCAGCAGTGCTAACCCCCACTGTGCCACCATTCTGCCCTGTATATGCACATCTGTGTGCAAATATATGCAGGTTAGATGAATTGGCCATGCCAAATTGTCCCCAAGAGGTGTAAATTAGGCGGATTAGTGGGGTAAATGCATCGGGTTAGGGGGATAGGGCTTGGGTGGGATGTTCTGTCAGAAAATCAGTGCACACTGAATGGGCTGAAGGACCTGCTTCCACACTGTAAGGATTCCAAGCTTCTAATTGAAGAAAGCTGTTTACAGTGTATGCAATATGGAACAAAATAAAATGCCATTTTCTGGTCCCCGCACCAGGAAAGGGTTCCTGGCCGTGGGTTGGGTGAGCCATGCAAATCACCATAGACACTGGTGGGACAGGAAGATCCTGCCTGGGGCCAATGCCGTGCTGCCTTTAATCAGAACTCATTAACCTGAAATGTTAGCTCTGATTTCTGTCCAAAGAAGCTTCCAAATTTGCTGAGTATTTCATATTTTTGATTTCGTAATATTAGTCAAACTTACCTGGTCAAGACCGGTATTTCATGTTTTTGGTTTCGTAACATTAACCGAACTCACCTGGCCAAGACCGGCAGGATCGGAGCAGTGCTGGTTTAAATGCCTCTCTGAATCTAAATTCCAACTGGGCGACCACATTCTGTTAGTTCCCCACCGTGCAGTTTGGTTAACATTATCCCTCAGGAAAAAGGTTGCAAAACTAAGCAGCAAGTTACCTGATGCGATCGCTCTGCCAAGTTCCCTATTTGTATGTGTCAGTCTTGAAATATCGATACTTACCTTTGACTTAACTTTCAGATGGATATTTTCATGCCCTTTGTTCCAGAAATCCAACCCAGCTGTGGTGGGGAATAGCTATTCATTCTAGAATAGCCTAAATATATAATGATACTATTGTACTGCCTTTTTCAAGTTGATATTCATATTACCCGATTTGTTTCTGAAAAATATTTTAATAATTTCCACACACACATTATCCGGTAGCCAAGTTAGAATCCAATCAATAGTGTTTTATTTCAGGAATATAAAAATGAAATAAAATTCAAAATTTAAGGGGAAAAATAGCAGACATTCAGACAGTACCATGAGCAGATTAGCCTCTGAGTATGGTATATGTGTCCATAAACTAACTTTGATTAACTCCTGCGGTTTTAATCTTCTAATGAATTGTCAAACATTTTGTCATTCATTTAATTGCGATCTGATTTAGGAACCTGGAACTATCGTTCCATTAAAAACTGGCTCCCATAAAGGTTTCTCCATAATTTGCCATTTAAACGATGCATAACTTTATAATCTAGACATGCAATTTAAAGCTGAGGGATAGATTTCAAAAGATAGAATTTCTGCCACCTAGTGGTCTTAACCGGACTTCCTACTGGAAGGAAATGCCGCTTCACAGAAAATAGATCCATGAGTGTCACCAGTCACACGATACATGACCATCGGAGATGAACTGTGCCAACTGTGTACTGACATTTTATACAGTCCATGTCTGAACTCAATATCTCAGATCGTTGGTTCAGAATCACCACGTTGCTGGATGCATTCACACTTGCTCTGTTCCATTCACCCACTTGGTTCAGTTTTAAAACATGAGCTGCTCCCTCATGTGGCTCCTTTCTGTGTCAGGATAAAATAGCATCAGTGTGGAGAAAATGTTGAGAGAGCCAAGTCATGGTAAACTGTAGAAATATGTGTTCCCAGGACATGATAAAATGAGGTTCCAAATTAAGAGATATTTTATTGAAAGCAGACAATGGCCTAAATCAGTCTTATCCAAAGCACTGCCTTTGACTGTGGTCAAACAATGGCAGAACTTTTCAAATCCCGGTCAAGGAGGCGAGTTTCAATGGAAGACTCTTCTTGGGGCTGCTCCTTGAATCATGGGCCGTTTCTCTCCTGCTTTTGCTTCTGATAGGCAGGCCAGTGAGATGAGAGAGAGGAACAGCCTCTGATTAGTGGGGCAGCGAACACTGGCATTGGTGAGTGTGCTGAGAGCTGCTAGGCTGAGGGAAGTGGAACAATAGCAGGACTGGGGATCCAGGCATCTGGCCTGGAGTCCAGGGAGGATGAAGTTGAATTGGGTCCGAGCAAGGCAAAATGGAGGTCAAGTGGGGCTCTGGGAGGATGAGGTTAATTAGTGATTGGCAATGTCAAGGTCAAATCTGGCTCTGGCGAGTCATTATCGAGTTGAGCCCTAGAAGGTTGAGGTCGATTTGGACTTGGGAGAGCAAGGTTTTGGCAAGTCCTGGGAGAGTGAGGTCCAGTCAGGCCCTGGAAAATTGTGGTTGATTTGGGCATTGGGAAGGCGAGGTTCTGGCATGCCTGGGGAAGATAATGGTGCATGGTGAATATGTGGGGGGGTTTGGGATTTTTACCCTCCATGGCATGTTTTGTGATGGTGGAGGTGGCCCACCATTCATCAGTGGTGGGCTCTTTCAATCTCACCACAGTCAATGAAGTTTCCCGTTGCTCATACCCTTTACTGCTGGAGAACCCTTGGCGCGGGGGTCACCATTGCGCAAACTGGATGATGTACCTATAAAATCTCATCCTCAGTGTGCGTATTTGGGAGTGAGTGAGAGAAACTCAATAAGGGGATAAGTGCAAGAGACTGAATGAGAGGGAGGGTGTGAGATACTGAGTAAGTGAGGGGATAAATGAGAGAATCTGAGTGAGGGGGTGAGTGTGACTGACTAAGTGAGGGGCTGAATGAGACGGTGACAGTGAGAGACTGAGTGAGTGAGGGGGTGAGTGCGAGAGACTGAGGTAAGTGTGAGAGACTAATTAAGGGGTGAGTGTGAATCTGTCTTACACTTTAGGTTTCTCACACACTTTTACACCACCACACACCAACACATCTACAAGCACCCACTCACATTCACCCACCCATTTTCCACTGACCTTCTCACACTGGCCATTTTTATTCTTTACTCTTTTTTAACTTAATAATTTATTATTCGGACATTGCTATACTTTTCTCATCAATTTCTTAGAGCCTCACCTTTTCTTTGAAATTGAGGTTATTATTTTGCTAAACCTTATTTTTCCAAATTTTGCTTATTAGCCAACCGAGTGAAAAGTTTGGACAAGCCTGGTCTGAAGTTTCCAGTCTCTGATGATTGGAGATTGGGCATACGACAAAGATGTATGTTGGAATCCCGTGGAAATACGGATCAATGTCCATAGAATTGTCTGGTAATTTTTAAAAGCAATATCACCCACTGCCTGGAACCTCTGCAAATGTCTCTGGACCTGAGCTGGAGTTGGAGACTTGGGATAGCTTCGTACTTATGACTATTAATGGTTAAGCACTCAGGAAATGTTAGACAGATTAAAACCTGGCTGATTCCACATCTGATACCCCCTAACCTCCTGACTAGCTCCTGATCATCTGACTGTCTCCCATCTGATCTGATTAGCCTCCAAACGGATCCGACTACCCCCGACCACCCACCCCAAACAAGATCTCCATTTCCTGACTACCTCTGACATGATCTGACACCTCTCTGACCAGCACATCACCCAACTATATTCACGACCCATAACCATTTGGCCACTCACCAGATTTGATTACCCCAGCTGACTAACCAGCCCTGCTGCCCCACTCTCAATATTTCCCTGAACCCTCCAACCAGACTTGTCTAACCCCCAACTGATCCAACAGCTATCCACCCAACCATCTCCCCCCAACCCAACTTCATCCACTCAATGAGACAAGACTACTACCCTGAGGCGACTACACTCCTCCACCCCTGATCAGACACAACTACCTCACCTAACCAGCAGGATAAGAATACCCTCCTCAACCATCCTCTGACCCAACCAAATCTTCACTTGACTGTCTGCATACCAATCTGCCCACCCATCCACTCACCCACCCTATGTGGCTATGAAACCTTACCCATTCAACCACTTGCCCATCCACTCATCCATTCACTAACTGACCCCCAATAACTAGACCTTTAAACTTACCAGGTAGAATATGGCAGTTGGTGTTTATAAAAGGGAGCATGTCCACATGTTCCCTTGACTTGAGGGGAAGCGATGGCCTAGTAGTATTATTACTAGACTAAGGTACTGGAGATCTGGGTTCGAATCCCGCCACGGCAGAGGGTGGAATTTGAATTTATTCAAAAAAACACCCGGAATAAAGAATTTATTGATGCTATGAAACAATTGCCGATTGTCATCTGGTACACTAATGTCCTTTAGGGAAGGAAATCTGTTGCCCTTACCTGCTCTGGTCCACATGTGACTCCAGAGCTTGGTTGACTCTCAACTACACTCTGGAATGGCCCAGCAAGCCACTCGATAAGAGCAACAAGACATGGGCAAATCCTGGCCAGCCAGCGACACCCATGTCCCACAAATGAATAACAGATTAGACTTATGAGATGCTGCAGTGCACATTTCTTTGACATCTGGGATTTCAAGATCCCAGAAGTGTGCAACAGCATTGGGTTGGCAGAACTTCTGTGTGCAGTAGGTTTGCATATGGTATTGTCTCTGCTCAGAAGATTCAGGCGCATGTTTCTGCTTTCACACAGCCTTGTTAGGATTCACATAGACTTAGCATGTGGACTACAGTATAAGATTTTAAACTCCAAGTTGATCTACATGTTAGACAGCTAGTGATAACAATACTCGTGAAATAATTTTGCGACTGCTCTATTTTTAGGTTCAATACATCTGCTTTGTAATTTATAGATGGAGTTACAAGGTCTGAAAGGGAAATCAGTCCATCTATACAGCACTTTTCATAAGCAAACTGTTTCACAGGCAATGAAATATTTTATTATGTAGGAAATTTATTACAGCTTATATTTATAAAGCATCTTTAATGTCACAAAATCTCCAGATTTCTTCATAGGAATATTATAAAACATTTTAAATTAAAGCACAAAACTGAACCACATAGAGATATTAGAGAAGCTGACCAAAGTTTGGTCAAATTTCTTCTAACAAGTATCTTAACAGAGGAATGTGATGTGGAGAGGTATAGGAAGATGATTTCAGAGCTTAGAGTCAAGGCAACTGAAAATGTGTACACCAATGTTGGGACAATTAAATTGCAGGCTTCTCAAGAGGCTGGGATTAAGGAGCACAGATTTCTTGGAGGGCTGTTAGGCTGGAGAAAGGAAGGGGTGAGGCCATGGGGATTTGCGAACAAGGACAGGCATTTTAAAATCCAGATGATGCTTTACTGGGAGCCAATGTGAGATGATGAGTTGAGGGGGCGATCGGTGAATTGGAATTGCTGGAATTAAGACACGGGCAGCTGAGTTTTGGATGACCTCAAGTTTATGTAGGGTATGATGTGGGAAGCCAGCTAAAACTTTGGAGGTTGGGTCCTGAGGTAAAAAGGCATGAATCAGTGTTTTGACCAGTGGTGAGTTGAGATGGTGTGGTGCAAAATTGAGTGATATTATGGATTTGGAAATAGGTGGCTTCAGTGATGGTGTGAATGCATGATCTGAAGCTCACCCGGGGTCAAATGTGACATCAATGTTGAGACTTTCATCCCAAGTCAGGCTAGATTTGGGAGATTTCCTGGTTTGACAACCCCAACCTTTAACGATGTCTTCTCACAAGTCAGATTTTTGGTTGTGGGGGGCGGGGGATGGTAGGGGTGACAGGCAGAAACAGTTGTCAGGGTGGATGACCATGGAATGAATTCACAGGCATCTGGGTACAGAGCTGGGCTGCATGCAAGATCTACCTCTGTGCTACAGAACTATGTTTGGTGGCATGGTGATACAGTGGTTAGCACTGCTGCCTCACAGCACCAGGAACCTGGATTCGATTCCCAGCTTGGGTCACTGTCTGTATGGAGTTTGCACATTCTCCCTGTGTCTGCGTGGGTTTGTTTTGGGTACTCCAGTTTTCTTCCACAGTCCAAAGATGTGCAGGTTAGGTGCATTGACCATGCTAAATTCTCCCTCAGTGTACCTGAACAGGTAGCGAAGTGTGGTGACCAAGAGAAAGAAAATGAAAATAAAACAAAATACATTCCTCTAGTTCTCACTCCTCACATCTCCATGCCAACTCACTGAATATCCTTGAAGTTCCTGAAAACTTTGACACTTTGTGGATAGCTTTGTCACCTTTGACCGGTTTGACATTTCCTGGGTAACTTTGATATCTTTGACTAGTTTGGCACTTCCTGGATAGCTTTGATAGCTAGTTGACATCTTCTCGACAGTTGGACAATTCCATGACAATTCCTTGACAGCTGTACAGCACTTTGGCAGTTCCTTGAAAGTTCTAGTGATTTTATATGTAAAAAAATGCATAATCATGTGGACTTTTAACAATGCCAAAGGGTACCTTACTTATTCCTTAGGTGTTCCGGGACCCTATCCAACATGATACCTTATCTCTCCAAAAGGTTACTGGAACATATACACAAAATTAAAACCTCAATTACTTTTCCTATCTTTCTGCACAGTCCAGATTCCATAATCTTGTACTTCCAAAAATCCAACACCAGTGCTGCAGCCAGTGATTTTAATGCCAACTACCTCTGTGAATTACACATCCGTGAACTCCCGCTTTAATCCAGGCCTGCCCCTGTCTGTTTGAGAGATAACAAGCTCATGAACTAATGGCCATTTCCAGGATTTTCACCACAGTAGAGAACCTCTCAAGTTGTGATGAAAATCCAGGCCCAATTTGCAAACAGACAGGTTTAATCTCAGACTGTTGCCAGAGAAAGGTCTGGTGAACAGAGTTCGGGAGGGTGAATGAAACCACTATCATATTAAAGGGAAGTAAAAACTAATTGCTGTTTAAAATGCACGTTCAACTTACATCAATTGGTTAATTTATCTCATTATAATATCTGTATTGGATAGTTGGTTTGCAGCAATCCTTGTTGACGCAGGTGGTTCAAAGTGTTTGGGTGGACATAACAGAGTCCAAAGAAGGGAGAATTAAGAAACTACCGTCTATTCTAACACTGGAATACTGTAGTTGCAGGATGTGTCATTCAAAGGATACACTGGAGCAATTGCTGCTGATTTCAACAGCACCTTTCAGTTCAGCACCTTCTCATATGAAGAAGAAGGAAAAGAGCAGTTGTGCCATGGAAGCACGATTCCTGACTTGGACATCATCATGATTCCTTCATTGTAGTTGGGCCAAACATCATGTAATTCCCTACCTGACTGTAATTGTGGAATGTCACCATTACAAAGACTGTAATTGCTCAAGAATACCCAGTACCACACTCTTAGAATACCTAAGAACGGCACTAAAAGAAAGAAACTTGCATTTATATAATACCTTACACGATTGTAGGATGTCCAAAGCATTTAATAGCCAACAATGAACTTTTAATGCAAGAGCAATGTAGAAAATATGGCAGCTAATTTGCACAGAGTACACTCCCACAGACAGCAATATGATAATGACCAGATAATCTGTTTTGTTATGTTGATTGAAAGATAAGTAGTGGCCAGGACACCAGGAATATTTTTCCGGCTCTTATCGTGCTACAGGATCATTTTCTTTTAAGGGAGTCTGTGGCCTAGTGGCATTATCGTTAGACTATTAATTTAGAAAGTTAGCTAAAGTTCTGGGGACCTGGGTTTGAGTCCCACCGTGGCAGATGGTGGAATTTGAATTTAATTAAAAATATCTGGAATTAAGAATCCACTGATGAGCATGAAACAATTATCAATTTGTTGATAAAACCCACCTGGTTCACTAATGTCTTTCAGGGAAGGAAATCTACTATTCTAACTTAGTCTGGCTTACATGTGGCTCCAGAGCCAGGGCAAAGTGGTTGACTCTTAATGCCTTTCAAGGGCAATAAACGATGATTAACTAGTGATGCCCATGCTCACAAATGAATAAAGAAAATGTTCATCTGAGAGGGCATACTGGGCTTTGATTTAAATACTGCACCTATAGTGGTATAACACACCCTCTGCACTGTACTGGAGTGTCAGACCTGTATTTTCAAGTTCAAGTCCTGGAGTGGGACATCAACCTAGAACCTTTTGATTCAGACAACAGGGTTACCAATGAGACCATAGCTGATATCCATACAATGGAAATATGGCAGCTCTTCCACATTCACAAGAAGAAATCTCCTGGGAATTGAAACATATTCTGTAATATTTTCAACTGCATCTCCTAACATTTACTGTTGTTTCTCTGAATCCTGAACAAACATACTGCCATCTATTGGCAGAAATAACTATGGACCAGATTTAAAATCCATGTTGTTCAAATCCATATCCAATATCCATATTGTTAAAACCGTTAAGGAAATAATTGGGCTGGATCTTGCTTGAAAATAACATTTTGCGCCAATACATTATTAATGTACAAATTGTTTGAAAAGTTCAGGAGATTGAGAGGTCAAAAGATATGCTGAGATTTGCAAATCTCCAGAATTTACTTATTGATTTACGTTACTCTGCCATTTACCTCAAGCAAAATGCACTTTGCCTTTAGTCTCCTAATTTTTAAAAACTGATTGGATTTGCACATTATTTGCTCATTTAATTTGCCAAAGGTAGTTAAATTTTTTAATTAAATTTTGTAAGCAACATTCCCTGCCAAGTTTATTGTGGATAGCCAATGCTACGTGTACTCTCACGAGTAAAGTATTTAACATGGAACAAGGTCTGTATGGTACCTTCTGGGCTTCTGTGTATCCATGCATGCCAGTTACTTAGAAGGGACATAAGTAGTGTAATCTGAAATAACTATTAGCCTGAAATAACTATAAATGCCAATCAACCTCTCTGACTCTAAAATTGAACAACTTTGAGAAGCCAGGGAGAAAGTAAGTAGAAAATGTAACTGGGGGGTCAATTGGTCCATGTTTCAGGGGGGGGGGGGGGTGCATGGAAGGATTAGGGGAGGGACGTTCAGGTGGTCAGTGGTTTGGGAGGCAGCTGGGGGTTATCGGAGAATCAGGAAAGCGGAAAGGAATTTTGAAGTAGTTGGCAGGTTTGTGAAGGTAGTCAAGGGGACTTGGGAAGTTGGCATGTTGGGGGTGGGGGGGGGGGGGCATGGTCAGGGGATCTAGAGTGTAGTCAGTGGTGAATAGGGTAGTTGAGAGGGTATGTGGGGATGTGGAGAGTAGGTGGGGGTAGAGTGGGAACATAGAACATAGAACATTACAACGCAGAACAGGCCCTTCGGCCTTCGATGTTGCGCCGACCAATTAGGAATAAGCAGTGACCCTCTAACCTAAACCATTCCCCTTTTATTGCGAATTCATTGCGACCATGTTTTAGGTATCTAACAGCTGTTAAGCCTCAAAAATATTTTAATGAGGGACCAATGTGTATTGATGGACCGGAAGAGCAGGACAGGCATTGAGTTTCTTTGAGTTAGCTTCACACTTTTTGTTTAAGTGTTTTCTTTAGGAAAAGCAAGAACACTTGTCCTGACTCTGCAGTGTTCTTTGATGCCATCACCCACCTCCACACCCAACCATCCTCTGAAAGTACCAGGGGGGCTGAAGGGCATCATTAATGTAATTAAGGAGTTTGAAGTGGTTTTAATTTTTAATTATTCAAACCTTTCTTGGGAACTTCCTGTAAAGCAGTTGGAAACATCCAATTTATATCCGAGTATCGCATGGTTCTTAATACATCAGCAGCGGGATTTTACAGCCTTGCTTCAGCAAGATCAGAAATTCACACCCGAGATTGATGGACATTTCCATTGTCCGCCCCTTGCCTGCTCTGATTCCATGACAGAGGGGTGGTAAACTTCCAAGGCAGTTCCAACGAAGGCCTTGTGTGGTGGTTTCTGGGGGAAACCCAATGCATGTTATGAATACCTATGAGGTATGAGCCCGGAGATTGGACGTTGTAAGCCTTGTTCTTCTCCATTATTTGGATGTGTAGAGTTGGCAAAATGATCCTATCCACAATCCTCTTTCAATCATCCACCAACTAAAAACTAACTCCAGGCAATCATGTGCAGAAATTTAACGTATTTTTTAAAACTTTGATTAATATGATGTAGAAATAAACATTAATGTCAGAACAATATTGATATTTTAAATGCTATTTAAAAATAACTAGTGTAAACCTACAGATACAAACCCAAAAATATAAATTTTTAAAAAATGTCTCTGCTTCATTGAGATCCCATTTTCCCCATCATTCTTCTTAATTTTTTTTTATTTATTAAAGTTAGTAAAACTCATCCTAGTTTTTCTATAACTGTCTTCTTTGACAGTGTCTTACATTTGGGGCACTTTGTCTTTTTAAATACAAATAGTCTCAGATTGAAATATAGTTTCAAAGTTCTTTCTTTTTCAATCAATTAATGCAAATATTTTGTCCTAGTTTAGTTTAGTTCAGGTTTTCTCCTGTTATTTTTAACTGATGTGGTCTTTACAAACATATAATTTTCATCACCAAAGCAAATATTGCTTAAGTCAATCCTTCATACCCCATGAGTGAAAACACTCAATGAACCAGAAAATTACACATGGCATCAAATTCTGTGTCATTCCCACTACATCAATTTTTTGTCTACTCCAAAAGGGTGACACAGTGTTATGGTGGTTAGCACTACTACTTCACAGATCAGGGATCCAGATTCAATTCCAGCCTTGAGTGACTGTGTGGAGTTTCCCTCGGTCAGCATGGGTTTCCGCTGGGTGCCCTAATTACTTCCCCATACTCCAAAAATGCATAGGTTAGGTTGATTAGCCATGTTAAATTGACATTAGTGTCAGGGAGTTAACAGGATAAATATGTGGGGTTACAGGAATAAGGCCTGATGGGATTGTGGTTGATGCAGACTCAATGGACCAAATGGCCTCCTTCTGCATTAGGGATTCCATGATTCTATGATGTGATATTACTGAAAAGAGAGACATTTTGCCAAAGCTTTTAGTTTTGCATTCATCAGGACAAATGCAAGAATGCCACATTTCAAAGGAACAGTTTGGAGAAAAAGGTGTGCATCATTGGCAGGTCAGCTCTGATTGGCCAAAATGTTGCCATAAAGCAATGAGGAGCTATTTCACACTGCTGTTATGCAGTGACTATGTGGAGTGGTATTTTTCATTAACAGGATAAAATGTTGTCATAGAATTTTACAGCTCAAAAAGATGCCCTTTGTCCATTGTGTCCATGCCAACCATTAAACACATCTATTCTGATCCCATTTTCTGGCACTTGCTTTGAACTTTATGCTATGGCTTTGCAAGTGCTCATCTAAATGCTTCTTAAATGTTAAGAAAATTCCCACCTCTACCACCCTTTCAGGCAGTGAGTTCTAGATTAAGACCACCATTTGGGTGAGAAAGTTTTTCCTCAAATCCCCTCTAAATCTATGACCCCTAGTTATTGTTCACTCTATTAAAGGAAGAAGTTCCTTCATCTGTACTTTATTACTTGGTACACCTTGATCAAGTCCTCCTTCAGCATTGGATAAAAGCAAATTACTGCAGATGATGAAATCTGAAACCATAAGACAAAATGCTAGAAAATCTCAGCAGGTCTGGCAGCATCTGTAAGGAGAGAAAAGAGCTGACATTTCGAGTTCATATGATCCTTTATCAAAGCTAAACTGTATAGAAAGTGGGAGACATTTATATTGCAGGGTGAGTGAATGAAAGATGAGTCATTGCAAAAGAAACCAGGGGAAAAGGTGCAAATGGCTGTCCACAGACAGAATAAAGGGTGTGAATGGCCAGATGCAGAGAAGCTAAAATAAGAGAATAAACTGTGACAGATGAAGATGTGGCGGGGGGTAGGGATGGTAATGAATGGGACAGAGGTTAAAATTTAACAAAGGGGAAGCAAAGGAAGAGAAAATGTAAGGGAAGGGGGCAAAGTAGGCGGAAAGAGTTGGGGGAGAGGAGAAAAATGAAGAAAGACAATAAAGAAATAAAAAGTAGAGAACAGTAAAAGAATTAAATATATTAAAAACATAGGAATTGAGGTGGGGTAGGAAAAATCATCTGAAGTTGTTGAATTCAATGTTGAGATAAGAAAGCTGTAAAGTGCCTAGCTGAAAGATAAGATGCTGTTCCTCCAGTTTGCATTGAGCTTCACTGGAACATTGTAGCAGCCAAGGATAGACCTGTGGATGTGGGAGCAGGATTGTGTGTTAAAACGACAAGCAACCAAAAAATCAGTGTCCTCATTGCACACAGACTGAAGGTGTACAGCAAAGCAATCACCCAGACTATGCTTGGTCTTTCTGATATAGAAGGGACCACATTGAAAACAGCAAATGCAACACACCAGATTGAAAGAAGTGCAAGTGAAATGCTGCTTAACCTGGAATGAATGTTTTGGACCTTGGATGGTAGGCGTAGAAGAGGCAAAGGTACAGGTGTTATATCTTCTGTGATTATATGGGATTGAGTGACAGAGAGGTGTTGGATACAGTGGAGGGGTGATCTAGATTATCCCGAAGGGAATGATCTCTGTGGAATGCTGACAGAGGAAGTGAAAGGAAAATATGTTTCAGTGTGGCATCATGCTGGAGTTGGTAAAAATAGTGGAGGATTTTGCTTTTAATGTAGAGGCTGGTGGGGTGAAATGTGGGAACAAGGGGGATTTTATCCTTGTTCTGGGAAGAAGGGTGGGGATGAGGGTCATGGCACGGGTGATGGACTGCACGCTTTTGAAGGCTCTGTTAACAACTGTCGATGGCAATCCATGGTTGAGGTAAAATGGGCACCTATGGAATCAGCACTTTGGAAAGTGGCATCATAGGAACAAACGTGACAGAGGCGAAGGAGCTGAGAGAAAGAGATGGAATCCTTAAAGGATGTGGGGTGTGAAGAGCTGTAGTCCAGACAGCTGTGGGAGTCAGTGAGCTTGTAATGGATATTGCTAGATAGTCTATTGCTGGAAATGGAGACAGAAAGATAAGGAAGGGAAGTGTCTGAAATGGACCAGGTGAAGGTGATGGAAGGGTGAAAGTTGGAAGTGAAGTTGATGAATTTTTTGAAGCAGCACCAAAATAGCCATCGATGACCAGTAAAGAAGTTGTGGGAGAGGACCCTGGGGTAGGCCTGGAACAAGGAATATTCCACATACCCCATAAAAAAAACTCTCTACATCTCCATCCCACACCAGGATGGCCTGAAAGCTCTTTGTTTCTTTTTTGAAAAGAGGCCTGAATAATTCCTATCCACCACCACTCTCCTCCATCTGGCTGAATTCATTCTATCCCTCAACTTTTCCTTTAACTCATAATAATGGGTCTTAGCAACACTTTTTTTAAAATGGGGTATGTGGAACATTCCTTGTTCCAAGCATACTCAGGTCCCCTCCCACAACTCCTTTACCGGCACATCAATGACTATTTTAGTGACACTTCATGCTCTCATCCAGACCTCAAGAAATTCATCAAGTTCACTTCCAATTTCCATCCCTCCATTGCCTTCACCTGATCCATCTCAGACACTTCCCTTCCCTTCTGTCTCCATTTCTGACAGTAGATTATCTAATGATATCCATTACAAACCCACTGACTCCCACAGCTATCTGGATGACAGCTGTTCACATCCTCCACCTCCATTGCATTTGTTCCGATGATGCCACTTCCCAAAGTGGTGCTTCTAATACGTGCACCTCAACCGTGGATTCCCATCTATAGTTGTCAACAAGACTCTCAACAGTGCGCAGTCCATCGCCTGTGTCATGACCCTCACTTCCTCCCAGTACAAGGATAGAGCACCCCTTGTTTTCACATTTCACCCCACTAGCCTCCATATGCAAAGCATAATCCTCCGCCATTTTCGCCAACTCCAGTGTAGTGCCACCAACCACATCTTCCCTTCACTCCCTCTGTCAGCATTCCGCAGAGTCCATTCCCTCTGGGATAATATAGTCCACTCCTCCATTGTACCCAACACCTCTCCTGTCTCTCATGGCATCCATGCAATCGCAGAAGATGTAACATCTGCCCCTTTACCTACCTTGGATGCTTACCATCCAATGTCCAAAACATTCATTCCAGGTTAAGCAGCACTTCATTTGCACGTCTTTCAATTTGGTATATTGCATTTGCTGCTCCCAATGCGGTCTCCTCTGTATCAGAGAGACCAAGTGTAGACCGGGTGATCGCTTTGATGAGCACCTTCGATATGTGTGCAATCAGGACCTTGACCTTCTGGTTGGTGTCTTAAATTCAGGATTGTGTTCATGCTATCCAAAATGTAACTATACAACATTGTGAACCCAGGGTGTGAAAACAGTGCCCTTTTGTGATCTGAATTGAATATTTGATCCTTTCACACATACTACTTCAAAGCTTGTTCAAACAGACCTGGAGAGACAGACCAGATAACAATTACTATGCTGCTTAGTGAACATAAAGGGCAAGTTATTGATTGATTCTAAATGAATACTCATTGTCGCATGACAGTACACTTCTCTTGACCAGTTGATTGCCTTGCTTGATAACTCCTAACTATTCTCTTGCATGCTCCTGAGCTTAGCCAAAGCTTGTCCATGCGGTTTTCCATTTAATATAGAAGTTTACAACCTTTGTTTAGTGCTGCCAGTTGTTTCTTATCTTAGATTTTAATCCCTAGGCATTCATTACCAGAACAGAAAGCTTTGCATAATGGTTCAGGTGAAGGGTTATTTACGTGAAATGTTAATCTGCTTATTTCTCCACAGATGCTGCCTGACCTGCTCAGTGTTTCCTGCATTCTGCTTTTATTTCAGATTTCCAGCATCGCAGAATTTTTCTTTTCTCAGTGTTTCCTGCATTCTGATTTTATTTCTGATTTCCAGCATCGGCAGTATTTTGCTTTTGTAACTGCAAGCAGAGACTTGTCAACGTAATCAGTGTAAGTTTAAAGTTTATATACTGGTGTCACAAGAAGACTTACCTGAACACTGCAATGAAGTTACAATGAAAATCCCCCAGTTGTCACACACCAGCGCCTGTTCAGATATACTAAAGGAGAATTTAGAATGGCCAATGCATCTAACAGCACATCTTTCAGACTGTGGGAGGCAACTGGAGCACCCAGAGGAAACCCACACAGACATGGGAAGAATGTACAAACTCCACACAGACAGTGACTTAAGCCAGGAATCAAACCCAGGTCCTTGGCACTGAGAGACAGCAGTGCTCAACACTGTGCTGCCTGGAAGATTATTGATTACCAAGAGAAGTTAGTTCATGTTTTATTAGTCACAGTTTTGGGGAGAATTAGCATTTTAAGCACATCATGAATGTTTATTTTTAAAACTAGCACTACATTTTACTTAAAAATATAAATTTTATTCGTAACTTTTTTCTATCTTGTCCATTTTTTCCAAATGGACAAGATAGCTTCAGAAATTTGACATTTCAGTTTAATAACTTAGCTTTTGGTGACAAATATTTGATTATTGAAAAGTACTAGATCTAAGATGTTTTAGGGGTACCTCCCATTAATAGATCTGACTCCTGCTCAATCTTAATTATTTATGTGCTCCCCATTCCTGACTCAGAAGTCAGTAGATTTTGAATACAAATTTCTGAAGGCAGGAAATGCTTTCTTAAACTGCCTTCTGACCCCATGCACCACGAATTTTATCAAGTGATTAGAACACTGATAGATTTGCAGTCTCAGCCTGCTCCCATCTGGGGTATTGCAATCAATTTTGAGCACCTAACTTCAACCAAAAATGCTCAAGTGTATTGTGCACCTACTTGACTCATGTATTGGATTACTGACTTTGCTACAGATTAGTTTATTTCGAAACTAGCAGCATCAGATATGCAATCTTGCAGTTACCTGAAAGATGATAATTGTTATTGCAGGTTGGTCTACAAAACATAGGCTCCTACTCCAATGTCAGAGACCCGCCATACTAAACACCATCCTTTTGTGCTTTGATTTAATCCTAAAGTGCTGGAATATGTTAGAGAGACACCTGGATATGTGCCAAAATCTGGAAGGAGCCAGGATAGAAAAAGAAACTGGGCATGTAGAAGTGACATTGCTTCTCAGAACTTAGTCATCAAGATACAAGGCATTCTCCATGATGGTCTAAGTGCAGTGATGAGCATTTAACTTCCTCCAGGCCCTGCAGGAAAAGGAGATGGTAGTCCTTGTTGGATGGTTTCTGAGCAGACTCTCAAAGTCATCCTGGGACTTTCAAACAAGCACCTAGACACAACTTGGCCAATCATAAAAAGACACTCCTCATCAGATCCATCCTGTATGCCTGGAACCTCTCTACTTCTGCATGCTGTCATTGATGCAACTATAATGGGGTAGAAACCATCACCCACCTTTTTCTGAAACATATCTTTGCAAAGCAAGTCTCAAAAAAGATGATGAAGCTCATTCCGAGCAGCTCTGTGACACAGGATTCCATTTTTTACAGGCTATTCACACCAAGCCAAATGTTAACTGCTGTTGGAGGACAATCAGCTCAATGAAAGACTCTTTTTCGTTTTTCAGAAACTCAGAAAATTTGACATGAAATGTATATGTACAAGTGTTGTGAGACACCTCATGCACTGTACTGAAAGAAAGTGAACCTACGGTACTTTGTGCAAGGTAAAACTTGAACAGTTACATAATGTACCTTTACAACTTTGAGGAATAAAGTGTATTTTCAGGAAAAATAAATAATTCTTAAAAATGCAGCATTAAACACATCATATTTTGTTTTGAGCCTTCACTACCTTTGTCCCGGAGATAATTATATTAGTGTAGAGAAAACAGTATTTTGTTGAAATTGCCAAGGAATTCCTTTTGAGTTTGTTGGGCTTAGTAGAAAATGCAGGTCCATACTGCTTAATGTAATAAGTAAACTTCATAGATGAAACCTAGGACTTTAATGTTAAAAAAAGATTTCTTTTCACAAAAGAATCCACACTCTCTTCGGTGGTGAAATAACACTTTTGAACAAGCAGAAAACAATTGCTAGTATTTACAGCTGAAAATTATTTCAGTTTATGAAACACCTATAATGTTGTGTTTTTAGTGACTCTAGTGCAATGCATCAACTGAAACACTACATGAGCATTCTTCTAATATTGTGAGAGATCAAAGTGTTTCTTTAGGATATGTTTCTAAGGATAATATCAATTAAGTTATCACTTGTGTAACTACAGTCAGGAAAAAGGTCAAGTACTATATGCTATGATGGTACAATGCTATTGATATATTTTATGTTTAGGGGGATGCTTTGAGATTTTGTGTTTTTCTCCAAGCATTTGGTTTCCCTGGCAGGAATCAGCAATTGCTGCAAAGCAGAATCATTACTTATTTTATCCATGTATGTGTTTATCTAGCAGAAGGCTTAATGGGCTTTTGTTTACAAAAGGAAAGGATCTGAAGTTGTTTTAAAATAAAGTAATGGAAGGTGAGTTAGGTACACAGAGTCATGTGATATCAGAAATGGGAGGAGTCAGGCTTGCACCAGAAAAAAACATTTCATTTTCATTTTAAAAGAACAATTTGTCAATGGAGATATTATAAAGAGGCTCTCTCTCTGAAAAGTCTGTCTGAAAGCTCCAAGGCTGTTGCCCAAGTCAAAGCAAGTAAATCTGGATTTGCTAACTATACTTAAAGTGTATTTTAGGTCTATAAAAGAAACATTGCTTAATTGGAACTGAAATAGTGATAAATTAGAAATCAAGACTTGTTTCTTTCCATGTTTAAAGATTGTTCAATAGTTAAGAATTGAACTACTTTATTTTGCTAGAATTATACTTAAACTATGTTACGAATAAAGCTTGGTTGAATAAAAAAAAATCCATAGTTTGTCAATGGAGTTACTCCTGAGGTGAGGTATCCTTTCCTCACATTTATGCCAAAATAAAAAAATAGTTGGGGTCTAGCGTGGCTTCATAAAATACCTTGGAGTTCAGGTCCAGCTCCCTAACAATACATTAGTGCATATTAAACCCAATTTCTGGGCAGATCTCAGCGATCTCATAATGGATATTCCTTACAAACACAATTAGGTTCCACATGCCCAAAGATCAGTGAAAAATCACTTACTGATTTTGGTAAGTGAGCAGGCTCTTTGCACTATAGTTCTGCCCATGGAAAACTGAAAAACAGTGGCAGGCCCAGCTTGCTGATTTATTTCTAATTACTGTTATGGCCTAAGTAAATTATTTATATTACTCTACTGTAGTGTCATAATTTTGATTTGGTGCGATTGAACAAATCTTTGTTGAGAGGAGAGAATCTTCCATACAGAACACGATACTTTTTCTTGCATATTTACATATTCCACCTGGAGTTTAACTTGACACACCCAAGTGAAGCCTGGGTTTTACCATTGAGCAAGATGTCAGACAGTGCTCCATCGACACAGATAAATTAATACCATAACCTTTTGCGGAGCTCTGAAAAGGGAAATTAATGTAAAGGATAATTCCATCAGCAATGAACTTGGTTACAAGGCTCCATGGGATGTACCAAATATGACATAATTTAGTAACAGAAAGCAATGAGACTCTCCCACTGATGGGTTTAGCTAAACAGTCCAATTAATGATCCAGTAATGTTTCTGCAGCTGATGTCCATAAACTCCTGGTTGTAACTGGAAAAACAGCTACTCCTACATCCTCAACACCCTGTGAAGACTAAAGGAGTATCATACTTCGCATATTTAATATTATGAAGAACTTCTTTTCACATCCATCAATTCTATTCTTACCAAGAACAAAAGAGTTACTACAGCAGCAAGATTTCAAGTCTGACAGCATCTGTGGAGAGAGAATAGAACCAATGTTGAGAGACTGGATGACCCTTCATCAGAGGTAAGAGCAAAGATAATTAGATGAGATTTATATTGGGAGCGGGGCTTCAATTGGGCAAAGAAAACATAAATGATGATGATGAAAGTAGCTGAAAAAGGTGCTAAAAGTATTCATTAAGTGATCAGAATGTGTGAATTGCAGCACAGAACTACAAATTGTGAAAGAATTATCTGGGGAAGATTTTCCAACATTTTCTGTTTTTGTTTCAGATTCCAGCATCTGCAGTATTTTGCTTTTATCTTAAGATTTCAGTCTTAGCATTTCTGGTAGGAATGCAGCTGTTGCAGAAAAATATTGAAAAGATAAAATGGTTTTCAAGCACCGGTTGGCATCCTGAAACGTTTTTAGTAACCAGTTTTAGTCTTGGATATATTCATTCAATATTTTAGTAATGGAGTTTCTCATTTCCCACAACAGAAACATTACCTGGAAGACATTTTGATCAAACAATTGTTATAAAGTAGCCCACGGGTTCATTATATATTCATTGCACACATTAAGGAATTTGTAGCAAGACAGAGAGCAATTTATTCAATTTTATGCTCCTTGTTTGCCCAAGTCTGACTCAAGCAATAAGGGGTAATAAAGAAATGCAGCATTATTCATTATTTTAATTGATCATGAATCATTCCTGTATATGGGTGATAAAATTTGAAATGCTAACTCTGAAATTATTAGACAATGGCCAACAGTAACATTCCAGTTGAATGCTCAGAGGTAGTTACATTAAGAAGGTTTCTAATTTTTAAGCAAATATATTTCACTCTCAATGAAAAAAATTACTAAAGTTAATGGTTTGCTGAATTTGATTATTATGTCCTGAGTTAATCTGATTAAGGATGCATTTAACCAGCAAATTAAGCGATAAAGATTGGAGCGTAAATATTGAATCAGATTAATTCTCTAAATCCTGAAAGCACTAGGGCCCAGTTCCCACTTCTTCCCACATCCAACCAGGTTGCAAACATTTCTTTCCAATGATGGGTGGCGTTGCTGATATGGCGGACAGTATGAGAACGAATTTCTGAAAGAGAGTTTCAATTTGGTTTGTAAAATAAAAATTGGAAGGAAGTCTGATTTATTCTTAGCTGACTTCAATGTTGAGAAAATGTCCGCGCTGGACTGGGGTAACCTCAGTAAGAAGTTTTACAATACCAGAGCTCCGAAAGTTCGTAATTGCGGACAAACTTGTTGGACTTCAATATAGCTAAGAACTCCAATCCTCCTCGGTGGATGCGGAAATGCGCCAGAAACAGCCATAAACAGCAAGATAAAAGCAAAGTACTTGATGCTGGAATCTGAAACAAAAACAGCAAATGCTGGAAAATCTCAGCAGGTCTGACAGCACGTGTGGGCAGAAAATGGAGCCAACGTTTCAAGTCTGAGTAACGGATTCCAGCATCCACAGTATTTTGTTTTTAGCAGCTCTGACGAAGGGTCATCCAGATTCGAAGTATTGGCTCTGTTCTCTCGCCACAGATACTGACAGTCACAAACAGGCCGGGGAGATCACTGATAACTACTTCCTGGCACAGCGCACCTCTCCATACACCGTTGCAGGGTTGCTATCCGGAAGCCTTGAGCTCAGTGATCCCATTGAACTATTAATCCATTGAACCAGCACAGCAAAGAACTGCAGCCGCATGAAGTGCTACCGGAGGGGGAGCCCAGAATCACAGTGACTACCAAGAAAGGAGCAGCCAATTCAGGCAGGGATGAGTGAATCCCGCAAACCTGGAGTAAATAGTGAAAGACTATTTTCACTGGTGCGCTGGCCGATAGGGAAATAGGGGTTGGAATAGATTCTCACTGAAGAAAAGGAACAAGGCAGAAGAATCTTTGGCGTTGAAGGCTAGTAGACCGCGAATTACATGCGGCTATTGTGGCACAGACTAAAACTTTATTTTGAACGGAATGGGATAGCTATTTGGCAGGAATATATAAATAATCTGGGGGAATGGGTTTGCAGCGGACAACACCAACAGTAGCTGTCAAATGACATCTTCGTGTGCTCTAATTTATATTATTCTATGAAATCTATCCTTTATTATGCACCGTTCTACAATTTTCTAAAAGCAAAATAACGTGAGTCTCATAATATTGGCAAACAGGTCTAAAAACATTGCCCCATTTAGGTTCATTTTCGTCACCACAAATGAATCAGAAAACACATTATTTTAATTCTCTGGTGGGCTTTTTTAAAATGAAATCCATGTTTTGACATCCGTGCCCCTGCCGCCGCTACATCTGCTTACGATCTTCTTGCTTTCTTCCCGGGCAACCGGCGGATATTTTACTGTTCCCGATAATCAGAGTGAGAATCACATACCTGAGGTCAGTTACACTGCGGGGAGGTGAGCCGAGGCTTACTGCTGGAACGATATGTAATCTTCCCAGCTTTTGAAATAATCAGACAACAGGAGCAAAGGAAACGGTAAATAGTAAGCAATCGAGTGGAAATAGACGGAGATTTTAAAATCTTGGAGAGATTACTGAGGCATTGAAACAGATTAAACCAGGTTTACTATAAACATTTCAAAATCTAGTGGATATTCCAAAAGATAATGGGGAAATAACATACTATGTTATGTTAGATATGTAAAATGGTCCAGTGAAGCTGTATGTTAAATATAAATTAACATCCTCCGTTTGAATATAACACATGAACATTTCAGTGTCGAGGTTAATTGAGAATATTTCATAATATTAATTCTCAATAGCGACCTTTCGGCATTCTGCCGAAGATTCGTTCTCCCAGACTAACCTTGTTAGTTCTGATGATATTTCAATGATATGGGAAATTACTATTTTTTTAAAATCATTTTTCAACATTTAGTCTTTGGTGTCATCAATGTTTGCTTAATCTCCAGAATTGACAAATGTATCTGCTGCAGATACGGCTAGGTTCTTTGAAGTTTAAGCTATATGACAAAAGAACACTTACATTGTTAATTACTGAGTATAACACAACGCTGAATATTTTACACAGCCAACATCGGTTAAAGGTAAATGCAGTACCTATGAAGATAAAATAACACCCACCATGACAGCTCTTGGTTGCACACGCACGGGGATCTGCTTTAGCCATCGCCCGCGACCCTTACTAAATAATACTGGAAATACTCAACAGGTCAGACAGCACCTGTAGCGGGAGGAGAAACAAGAGTTAAAATATTTTAGGAGTTCTGACCAGCCGCGAGTTTTTTTTAAGTTATATCCAATCAAAATCCAATCAAGCTCTCTATCAGGGAGACATTACAGATCCCAGCTAACAAAACATCCTATCTTGGGCTGGATCTACATGATCCAAGCTGATAGGAGCAGACATTGCACCCCCTCCAGTATTTGGTCTCATTTGCACTTTAGTCACCAGATGCTGTCTAACCGGCTGCGAGTCGCAACATTTTCTACTTTAATTTCCCAGTGTTTGGATTTTCCACAATATCATCATTGGAAGATTTTGGAGTTGATTTAACCATTTTCCGGTTGGTGTCAACTAAGTGATAACGAGATACAGATCTGAACTGGCACTGTTGACCCACCCCCGTTAGCCAGTTCGATGTGTATTTGGTCATTTTAAGAGAGGTTAAGAGGCCCCGCACCCAAAGCGCCAGCCAGGGTCAGCTGAGAAAACTATTTCAATTTGCAAATCAGCCAGAAGAGGGGGCGGATGCAGATTATTTCCACGGGCTGAACAGTTTAGCCTGGGTAATTGAATCTGGAAAAGCAGGAAAGCTTCTCTGATTCCCACAGAAATAAACTACCAACCGGAATTCTCCCCTCACTCCCATGATAAAAACCCACCTTCATGGTAGCCAAGGAAGCCAGATATTTAGCCTTGATGTGCTAAACTGTAAGCGAATAGCCTTTTGAAATGTCGCAGCTCAGATATGAGGCAAGAGCATCAAAATTAATTAAAGAACTTGCTTGATTCCCTGGGAGAAGGAATTATCTGACGAAGGACGGGCTGAGCGCGTTGGGCCTGTATTTAGTGGTGATCTTATTGAAACCTATTAGATTCTGAGAGAGCTTGGCATGTTGGATGCTGAATTTCCCCCTTCATGGGGAATCTAAAACGGGGGAGGGGGCGGCATAGTTTCAAAAAAAAAGAATCTCCCATTTCAGAAGGAAAAGAGGGATTACTTCTCTCAGATCGTTGCTAATCTTTGGAATTCCCTACAGGGAGATCGGTAGAGGCTGGATCATTGAATATATTCCAAACTGAGTTAGACAGACGTTTGATCTGTGAAGGTTATGGGGTCAGGTAGAAAAGTGAAGTTGAGGCCATATTCAGATTAGCTATGAAGTTAGCAGCCTCATGGTGCTAAAGAAGCTACCTCTATCCTCATCTCTTACGTACTTACTGTCTGGGCTGGAACTAATTTAACTTCCACTGTCTGTGAGATTGGCAGGTACAGAAAATTATACCCCAAGTGAACTCAAGTTAGTGAACAAACAACCTAGATAACGGCCTGGATTTCACAATCAGTGAAATGATGGCGCTCAGCAGTGATAATGAAGAAAGCTGCCACAACAATGTAATTCCTACTGTGGGTGGGCATTTCCCCTTTCTCAATATCATTTTGAATCAGCAGCCAAGTCAAAGCGGCATCCAACAACAATGATATCATCAAGTAGGATTAGGCAAAGAATCACATTGAAGTATTGTCACTGCCAGCAAACCATAAAGTAAAATTTTACAAAGAGCGAAATACGCGATTGGGAATTAAACAGGTATTAAAAGTAGCTGGAATATCAGACTTTTAAAACATAAAATGCACATTTGAGAAATGTGACATTCCACAGATATAAAATTAATTTTCCAGTGAATAAGTGTATCAGTAATTATGAACTTAGTGCGACATTAAAAAACTCATTCAACAAGGTGTTATTTTTGAAAGGTATCAGACCAAGATTAATAACATAAAGGGGAAGTTCTGCCTGATTTGGGGGTGGGGGAAGGCATCAGGCACTTGGCATCTTATAGAGAAGCACGGAATCACTGACGCCAGTTTTTGCGTTTAACTATCATCATGCACGCACTGCTACAATTGCGGTCAGCCTCACGGAATAAAAGGTGGCAAATGCTGAGAGTTTTTGTGTAATTGTTACCCTAAAATTCCATACAAAAGCCTCGTGAAACTATCAAATGCAACATTAGTTTGTTTTAAAATATTTTCACTGCAGTTTCTTTTTCATTAAACAGTATGTGAGATTTATTCAAATGCGCGGTTCTATTTGGAGAGGAATACACTGGTTCTGGAGCCCCCTTTCCATAGTATCCAATCGGTTGTACACAATTCCAAAAATTAACTTTGCTCAAACCCTTTCTAAGTGATGAGACGGAAGTTTACAACACGACTAATCAAGACCCCTCTTATCCATGTCTCCAGCCCCGCGTTAATATCTGGTTTTACTTTATATTCCTTTTCCATTCTTTACATTGTGATTCTCACGCCCCTCCTCCCCTACGCTCCGCCTATGATGCACAACTAGTACTCCATTATTAATCAGTATTGATCTTGATAAATGCTTTCGAATGACTAGAAAGGCTGAAATTGGGCCGGTAGCGCATGACCTCCCATAAATTCCCGCTGATTGGGGATTATTGTAATAGTTATATGTCCTTATTAAAAATCTGACAATAGAATTCGGCTCAGAGCAAGCGTCAGATCAAGATGCCTTATCTTGTAAACTAGGATCTTGTTTGGCTTTTGGGGACCATGAAGTGGATTTAATTGGAATTTGAACTTGGTGTTGGGATGGATTTGGGATGGCCCGGTTCATTCTGAACATTGGTTTTGTAACTTTAAGAATGGAGTTTTTTTTTAAATGATAAAATTATTGCAAAAATCTTACTAATGGGTCAGATGTAATAGAGACAGCGATTTTACCTGCATTGACGTATACAGGAAAAATGACACGAATCTATTTGAGAAGGAAATGGTGCGTAGGCTGCCGAGCGAATCGAAGTTTAAAACTTTAATGTGTTGTTTTCTGTCTAGGCGCGAATGGGAAATGCCGCGTTCCAGCCTCCAGCAGCCTCAGCCCCTGAGTTACACTTCACAAACTGCGGCAACAGCGCTTCACCGGCTCAGGCTGTCAAAGTGACGGCGTTTGCTCATGGCGTGTACACTCGCTACTGCTGCACCCAGTGAATAATAACATGCACACAGACAGACAGACACACAAAATCCACAAAATGGAGTCTAGCGGAAAACAGAGATTCAAAATGGACAGAATATACATGGCACTAAATCTAAACATGCCAGATCGGGACTGCAACCTTCAGTGGTTCGATCGACATGAAATTTGTGAAGAGTGCCAGGGAATGGGGAATATTACTCCCCGCGGGCCAGCACACTTGATAAGTGGTGGTGATTTAATGATTCCGAAACTCCATTCACCCACACGCCCCACTACCACTAGTCAAACCTTACCAAAAGGAGGAATTGGTTTCTGCTTAAAGCAGCAGCGCGCTGGTAGGTTTCCAGAGCTCCGTTCAATATGGGATTAATCTGCCAAACGACCCATTGTATTTGTGCAAGTCACCACGTTAGTACAGACATGGCCCCATAATGCATTAAGGAAATAAAAACAAACCTATTAGTCACCCGGAAAGAATCTGAGATCTCAGTTTAAAAGCCTAACCTTGGTCTAATTGTCATTTCGCAGTAAGATTGGGAGATGGTTGGGCGGAGGAAACCTCCCGAGTTGCGCAGGTTGAAGAGGAATCCCTCATCTGGCCATTTCTTTTCAGGATGTTCCGGGTTGTTTCGTTACAGACGCGCGGCAGTCCCCAGGATATTACCGTCATTCAATCAATTAGCAAGGAAAGCTGTAAAACCGTCACAAATTAAGACGCCGCCTTATTTTGCAGAGCAATGCAAAAGAGGTCATGAGTAGTTTACGTAAGAGCGTGAAACAGGATCAGAGAAAAGTGGTGTTGTTTTACCTGGCGACATTGATATGCGGCGTTGCAGCTTCATGACTGCATCAGACGTCATGTGTAAACATTTATACATTTACTCTCTGAAAGCCTGCCCCAGACCCCGTCACCAGCGGCGATGCAGGAGCTTCCGAAAAGCAGACCCCGAGTGCTGGAGGCAGGTAAACAGGGACGGCATGAAGGGAAAGGGAAATAGTGATTTGCAGAGGGGAAACCCGGGGCAGGAAGATATGATTCCGCCGCTACCTCACTGGAATTACACTAAGAGTGAGGCTGACAACACGCACGGACTCCCCGCACGCCACAAAACACCAGCCCCACCTGGGCCAAACTGAGAGATCCGCACAAAATAACAGAATGTGCGATTTTCTCACAGAGCTCAGCTTAGCCCCTACATCCCCTTTCACACATCTCCAACTCAGCAGCACCGCAGGAAGGTGGCAGGCGCCCGGGACAAATACTCTCTCCAATAATCCCGTTATCGCGGTGCATCATCCCTTATTTTCAAACATTTCTTCCATTTGAAATGATATTCTAGTCACCACCTCCACAGCCACTGATGGTGGGGCATTCCGTGGTTTACAGTTCAACATCCTCCCTTCTCTCTGCCTCCTTGCTTTGTCCTACTCCATTTATTTATTCCCCGTGCACTCACAGTCAAACAAAACCACTCCCCGTCCTCCGCTCCCACCCCCCCCCCCGCGGGGCGGGGGGGGGGGGGGAGGTAATTTACCTCTCAGGACTGCTGTAGGACAGTGGATTGTGCAGACCAGAAGTTGTGGGTTGAAGTCCAACACCAGGTTCGCTACGGAAAATACAGTTCAATGGACTGATAATCAGCTCGGGAATCCTTCCCCACCCTAAAGCGGTAAGAGTGTGCGAAGATGCGCTGGAGGAAAAAAACAACTCTTTACTAGCTGCATCTTTCTCCACTTAACATGTTGCTGCGGCTGTTGCTCCCACCTGTTTGAAAAATACCGATTTTTCCCGAGGAGTGAGGCAGCCATCTGGAATTTATTGCGCAGTGCAACGAACAGGTCTAACATTAACATCCAAAAAGCGCGTCAAGGTAGATAAATCCCCAGGACCTGATGAAATGTATCCCAGGACGCTGCGAAAGACTAGGGAAGAAATTGCGGGTCCACTAGCAGAGATGTTTGAATCATGGACAGCCATAGGAGAGGTATCTGAAGATTATCAAATGTTGTGCCTTTTCCCCTGCTGGGGAAAGGCTGGGAATTGTGAACTCGTGAGCCCAATGGCGGTGGTGGGTAAATTGTTAGAAGGTATTCTGAGAGACGGGATCTATAGGCATATAGAGAAGCAAGGATTGATTGAGGACAGTCAGCATTGGCGTGGTGAGTGGAAAATCATGTCTCACAAGTTTGATTGAGCTTTTTGAAGGTATAACCAAGGAGGTAGATGAGGGCAGTGCAGGCAACATTGTCTACATGGACTTTAGATTATTGCATAAGGTTAAATCACACAGAACCCAGGGTGAGGTAGATAATTAGATATAAAATTGGCTTGACAACAGAAGACAGAGGGTGATTGTAGAGGATTGTTTTTCAAACTGGAGGCCAGTGCTGGGTCCACTGTTATTTGTCATTTATGTTAATGATTTGGATGAGAATTTAGGAGGCTTGGTTAGCAAGTTTGCAGATGACACCAAAATTGGTGGCATCATGGACAGTGTTATCTAGGATTACAATAGGATCTTGATCAATTGGGCCAGGGGCTGGTGAATTTTAGATAAATGTGAGGTGAAGCACTTGGTAGACTGAATCGGGGCAGGACCTACTCAGTTAATGATAGGATATTGGGGAGAGTTATAGAACAAAGAAACAGGAATACAGATCCATATCTCCTTGAAAGTGGAGTCAAAGGTGGACAGGGTGGTGAAGGCAGCATTGGGCATGCTTGGTTTTATTGGTCAAAGTATTGAATACAGGAATTCAAGTTGTACAAGACATTGGTAAGGCACACTTGGAATACTGTGTACAGTTCTGGTTACCCCATTGTAGAAAGGATATTAAACTAGTAAGAGTGTAGAAAAGATTTATCAGGATGCTACCAGGACTTGATGGTTTGAGTTATAAGGAGAGGCTGGATAGACTGGGATGTTTTTTCCCTAGAATGTCGGAGGCTTTGGAGCGATCTTATAGAGGTCGATAAAATAACAAGGGGCTTGATAGTCAATATATTTTCCCAAAAGGTAAAGGAGTATAAACTAGAGGACACAAGTTTAAGGTGAGAAGGGAGACATACATGAGAGTCCAGAGGGCAATTCTTTCACACAGAGGGTGGCAAGTGTCTGGAATAAGCTGCTAGAGCAGTAGTAGGGACAAGTACAATTTTGTCTTAAAAAGCACTTAGATAGTTACATGGCTAAGATGGGTATAGAGGGGTATGAGCCAAATTCATGCAACTGGGATTAGTTTAATGGTTAAAAAATGGTCTGCATAGACAAATTGGGCTAAAGGCCTGTTTCCATACTGTATACCTCTATAACTCTAGGTTTGTGGCTTCACAACAATCTCAAAGGGAATGCACAGTATAAACAATTGCATTTGGCTAGGCTTTTGCTGGGGGGTGGGGGGTGGGGGGTGGGGGGGAGGTGTTGTGGAAAGAAAGTGTGGGTATTGTGTTCTCTCTGGCTGAAGAATCTAGAACCAGGGCGCACAGTTTCAGGATACAGGGTAGGCTATTTAAGACAGAGATGAGGAAATAATTCTTCATTCACAAGGGCAAGTGACCCTGTGGAATTCTCTACTATGGAAGGCTGTGGAGGCCAAGTCACAATGTATTCAAGAAAAAAAGATTTTAATGATATCAAAGTATAATGGAGAATATGGGAATATGGCATTGAGATCAAGAATTGGATATGATCATACTGAATAGCAGAGCACACAGAACACAACAGCAGCAGGAATAGGTCACCAAGACTTCAAGCCTGCCCCACCATTCAATATGATCATGGTTGATCTATGCCAGTCTCAATTCCTTTTTTGTTCCATTTCCCTATTCCTCAATCCAGCAAATATTTATCCACCTCCACTTTTAATACTGCAGCCTCTATCAGTCTTTTGGGAAGGCTCACTACTAGTTACTGAGAGATCAGGTGCAATGCCTAGTCTTGTCACCCTGGATCTTGCATGTCTCTCTTGTGGGAACATGAATCAGATACAATTTGAATTAGATTGAGGAATAGGGAAATGGAACAGAAAAGGAATTGAGGCCAGCATAGATCAGCTATAATCATATTGAATGGTGGGTCAGACTTGAAGTCTTGGTGACCTATTCCTACTGCTATTATGTTCTGTATGCTCTGCTACTCAATATGATAATATCTGATTCTTGATCTCAATGCCAATTGGTTTTTGGAGAAAGCAAGGAGATGGATTAAAACCTTGGCTTATCTATTTTGTGCACTGAATTTGTAACTCTGAAAAAGGAATACAATTAAAAAAAATTAAAAGGAAACATTTATCATAACATCATTTCCAACGTTCCTTTCTCTTCCCTGCCTGAGTCCCAAATCCTTCAATCATCAGTCACCTTCTCTCGCTAAGCCTGCATTTCCAGTCTCCTACATTCCCCTAATCTTATTAGTCCATTCCCCAACTGATCCTTTCTGTACTCACTTAACCCCAGAACAACTCTCTTGAACCTGGGCAACTTCTAAATTTTTGTTTCTTACTCTGCAGTTGATCGATTTGGGTGGTGGTGGGTGGGGGTGGGGGATGGGGATTGGGTGAGAGAGGTACAATGCAGTTACAGAACTAAGCCTGAGGTTTATCTGTAAAGTGGTAGTGGTGTCACAGTGTGGAGTGTAGACATGGTGGATATGGCTGCGGCCACAAATTTAAAGTAATTCCAGCAACATAGAAACTAGGAGCAGGAGTAAGCCATTTGGCCCTATGAACCAGTTCCACCATTCACGTTGACAAGGCTTATGATTGATTTCAACAGCCTGATCCCCCTTCTTCCCATATCCCTTGATTTCCTTAGTTCCAAGAGCTATATCTGATTTCTTCTTGAAATCAGATAACGTTATGGCCTCAACTACATTTAGTGGTAATGAATTCCACACATTCACCATCCTCTGGGCAAAGAAATTTCTCCTTTAAAAGGTTTACCCCTGATTCTCAAAATATGATCCCTGGATCTGGACTCCCCCACCATTGGAAGCATTCTTCCAATGTTTACGAATGTTTACCAGGTTGACCCCTGGTATGGCAGGTCAACCATATGAGGAGAAATTAAATCAGTTAGGATTATATTCACTGTAGTTTGGAAGAATGAGAGGGGCTGTCATAGAAACTTACAAAATTCTAACAGAGTTAAAATTTTGTAAGTTTCTATGACAGCCCCTCTCATTCTCAGGGGTCAACCTGGTAAACATTCGTTCTACTCCCTCTATAGGGAGGATCTCCTTCCTCAGATAAGGACTCCAAAACTGCACACAATACTTCAGGTGTGACCTCTCCAACAACTTATACAATTGTAGCAAAACATCCCTATCCCTGTACTCAAATCCTCTCGCTATGAAGATTGATGTAACATTTGCCTTCTTTACTGCTTGCTGTATTTGCATGCTTTCAGCGACTGATGCATGAAGACTCCAAGGTCTGAGTTTCCACCTCTCAGTTTATACCCATTCAAGTAATAATCTGTTATCACTATCAAAGTGGATAACCTTACATTTATCCACATTATACTGCACCTGCCATGCAGATACCCATGCTCTCAGCCTGTCCAAATCCCATTGAAGCATCTCTGCATCCTCCTCACAGATCACCCTCCTACCCAACTTTGTATCATACAAATTCAGAGATAATACATTCAGTTTTCTTTTCCAAATCATTAATATATGATGTGAACAGTTGGGGTCCCAGCACAGTTCCCTGTGGAACCCCACTAGTCACTGACTGCCAATCAAAAAAATGATCCATTTATGCCAACTCTTGTTTCCTATTTGCTAACCAGCTTTCCATCCATCTCAACACATTACCTGCAATCCCACGTATTTTAACTTTACATAGTAGCCTGTTATGAGACACCTTATCGAAAGCCTTCTGAAAGTCTAAATAAATCCATTGATTCTCTTCAGTCAATTCTACTAGTTACATCCTCAAAAAATTCCAATAGATTTCTCATGCATGATTTTCCATTTGTAAACCATGCTGATTTTGATTAGTGCCTTCCAAGTGCTGAGTTATGAAATCCTTGATAATAGATCCCCAGTCAATCTGGGAGAGCTGGCAATCCTAGGCTCTAGCAGTGCATTCAACCATTTTTATTTCAAGGTAATCTGAACCAACCCGAATATACATCTCCTTTAAGCAATCCAAAAGATACTAAGACAGAGTATCCAAACATTAACTAGTAAAGGAATCAAGGGCTATGGGAATAAAGCAGAAAAGTGGAGTTGAAGATTAGCATATCAGATCAGTGATGATCACATTTCAATAGCAGAGCAGACCTGATGGGCCAAATGACCTACTTCTCCTTCTATGTCTTAGGGTTCCACATGCACAACTTAAATGTTTATGCTTTTCGAGCTGAGGATACTTAAATATATTTTATACTTAAAAATTATATAAGTCAAACCAATCCACCCATGAAGTAATGAGATATGCTTTTTAATAGATGCATTTGGTGCTATACTGTAAAAGTTGAATGACTATTATTTTATGAGTATCTTAGAGAGTCTACATCCTTACAATATACTCACAAACATTTTAAAGTTACTTCTAGAACACGCATACATGCATTTTTTTTTATTCATTTGTGTGACATGGATATCACTATCTGGCCTGCATTTATTGTCCATCCTTAGTTGCCCTTAAGAAACCAGTAAGTTGCCTTCTTAAATTGCTACAGTCCATGTTCTGCTGGTTGACCACAATGCTGTTAGTGAATTGAATTGGTTGGAGACTGGCATCCGAGATGCTGGGAATCACCGAAGGCGGCCAAAATGGATTATCCACATGGCACTTCTGGTTGAAGATTGCTGCAAATATTTTAGCCTTATCTTTTGCACTGATGTTCTGGGTTCCTCCATCATTGAGGATGGGGACATTTATGGAATCTCCTCCTTCAGTTTAATTGTCCACTACCATTCTCCATAGAAATTGCCTCTTAGTGTCCAGGGATGCGTAGGTTAGAGGGATTAGTGGGTAAAATATGTAGGGATACGGGGGTAGGGCCTGGGTGGGATTGTGTTCAGTTTAGGCTCGATGGCCAAAGGGCCTCTTTCTGCACTGTAGGGTTCTATGATTCTCGACTGGATATGGAAGGATTGTAGAGCTTAGGTCTGATCCTTTGGCTGTGAGATCACTTAGCTCTGTCACTTGCTGTTTTTGCCATTTGGCATACAAGTAGTCCTGTTTGGTAGTTTCAGCAGATTGATACCTCATTTTTAGATATGCCTGGTGTTGCTCCTGGGATGCTGTCCTGCACTCTCCATTGAACTGAGGTTGATCCCCTGGCTCGATGGTAATGGTTGAGCAAGGATATGCCAAGCATGAGGTTGCAGATTGTGTTGGAATACAATTCCGCTGCTGTTGATGGCCCACAGCACTTCATGGATGCCCATTCTTGAGTTGCTAGATTGATTCGAAGTCTGTTCCATTTAGCACATCATAATGCTACACAACACGATGGAGGTTATTCTCAATGTGAAGGCAGGGGACTTCATCTCCACAAGGATTGTGTTGTGGTCACTTTTACCCATGCTGTCATGGACAGGTGCATCTGCAGCCAGTAGATTAGTAAGGATGATGTGAAGTATGTTATTTCCTCTTGTTGGTTCCTTCACCACTAGACCCAGTCTAGCAGTTATATCTTTTAGAACCTGACCAACTCAATCAGTAGTGCTGCTGCTAAGCCACACTTGGTGGTGGACACTGAAATCCCTCATCCGGAGTACATTTTGTACCCTTGCTGCCCTCAGTGCTTCCTCCATCAATTGTTCAACATGGAGGAGTACTGATTCATTCATCAACTGAAGGAGGACTGTATGTAGTAACCAGTAAGAGATTTCTTTACCCATGTTTGACCTGAAGCCATGAGACATCATGGGGTCCGGAGTCAATGTTAAGGACTCCTAGGGCAACTCCCTCCCAACTGTATACCACTGTGCCACCACCTCTACTGGATCTATCTGCTGCTGGGACAGGACATATTCAGGGAAAAGTAAGGTGGTGCTAAGGTGTTATCTGTAAGGTACGATTCTGCGAGTATGACTACATCAGGATGTTGCTTGACTAGTCCATGAGACAGCTCTCCCAATTTTAGCATTAGCCCCCAGATGTTAATAAGGAGGATTTTGCAGGGTTGACAGAGCTGTTTGTTTCGCCATGGTCTTTACCAGTGCCTTGGTCGATGCCAAGTTGTCCATCTGGTTTTATTTCTTTCTTGAGACTGTAGCGATTATTAAATTGATGGCTTGCCAATTCATTTCAGAGGGCAACTGAAAATCAACCACATTGCTGTGGTTCTGGAGTCACATATAGGCCAGACCAAGTAAGGATGGCAAAATTCCTTCCTCAAAGGACATTCGTGAACAGATGGGTTTTTCTGACGATCGACAACGGTTTCATCAATAGACTCTTACTTCCAGATATTTTTTATTTGAATTCAAATTCCACCATCTGCTGTGATGGGATTTGAACCCAGATCCCCAGAACATTATCTGGGTTTCTGGATTAATAGTCGAGCGATAATACCATTAGGCCATCGCCTCCTCTTCTTATTGCACAGAGGTTGCATTTACATCATTAAACACACACGAGATATTTATTACCTTAGGCTTGGTAGTAAATCAAGCATTAAATGTCACCTCTAGATTTAGACTATTAATTTGAGAAAAAGCATTTTGCTTGATTGGTTAAAGCTCTTGCAAGTTGATTGAAGGTGTAATATATTTTTGGAACACAAGTTAGAACTGATTGTCAAATACATTACAATGATTTCCAATAGTTAGGTAACTTTTACTAAAGTACAATGTAGAACCTAATTTTCATTTTTCTTAAAAAAATGGAAAATCCAGGCAACTTTCAGGATCTACGTCATAAATACACTCCCTTTACAGAGCATCCTTGGTTTTTTTGGAAGGTTGCTAATCAAGACACTCCACACATTTCTATTTCTAGCAGTCTTTACTATAATTTCACAATGTGGCAAGAGGAGAAGGCAGGCCCCAAAAATTATCTTAGCAGTACATGAACTAAATTTGCACCATCAAGCACCATATTCTAACCATCTGAGTTATGCTCAATGCTCCCACTATGGATAGGGTACTGTGATGAATCCTGAAGAAATTTAGGAATAATTGGAGGCCAGTCATTCTCTCAAACTGCCTCCACCATTCTATTTGATCATAACTGATTGCAACCCAACTCTATTTGCAAGTCTTTGTTGCATTTACCATGATACTTGACCTAATAAAAAAAATCTATCAACCTCAGACCTGAAGATGTTTGTTGATGTAGCATAATTTCCCAATTCTACTAATTTGTGTGGAAAATGTTCTTCTAATTTCACTTTAAATGACATGATATAACTCTAACTCTAAGATTGTGCATCCTGGATTTCTCCACTATAGGAAATATCTTTACTATGTTTACTTTGTTAAATTTTAAATTCAAGGGAATATAATCCAAGTTTATGCAATATGTCCCTGTAATATAATCCTTCATATCTGGACAGCATTCTGGTGCATCTGCACTGATCCCTGCACAAAGCCAATATATTGTGTGAAGGGAACATCAAAAGGCTACAAAAGAATATAAACTTGTTAATTGGACAAGATAGCAAATGAAGTCTATTGTGGAGAAGTGTGAAATTATCCACCTTATGCTTGGAGAAACAGCATTTCCAAGAGACACACATGTGCCCTTGTTCACAGACTATAGAAAATTAACATTAGCCAACAAGCAGAAGTAAAAATATAGGCATTTTGGGACAAAAATTATATTAGGCAAGGGAGAGGGGAGAAGTCAAGATAGAGGAGAGAGTTCATGGTCTGAAGTTGTTGAACTTAGTCCAATGGCAAGCTGCCCTTTATTTGCAAGGGAGTGCAGAACACAAAGCCTTTCAGATATCAGAATGTTGATGAGACCGTACTTGGAAGTTTTATGTACAGCTTTGGTGTCCTCATCCAAGGAAGGATATACTTGCCTTTGTAACAAAGATTCTCTGGATTGATTTCTGTAATGAGAAGGGTGTCCTATCAGCTTATTGTTTTTCTAAACTTGAGAATAGAGGTGATCGCATTAACTTGTATAATATTTTTTAAAAAAGGGCTGTGATCAATGACATTTTAGGCAAGAGAGAGAATCAAATGATATAGAGATAGGATAGCAAAGTAGATTTGATACAAGAGTTTAGTCACAATCTTATTGAATGGGGAGCAGGCTTGAGGGAGCTTGTGACCAACTCTGACTTCCATTTCTTTACATATTCTTATCCTTCCTGAAGTGCAGCACCTAATCCAGATGGGGCTCAAAAACACCACAAAAACTGAAGAAAAACTTTAGCCTCCACATATACAACATTAGCCTTTTTGATTACTTTTGTATTAAAGCAGTAGCTTTCAATAATTTGTATATCTGAATATTCAAACACTTTGCTGCTACACAATTTCTAGATTTGCACTATTTTTTAAAAAAATGCCCTAATATATATTTCCTCCCTGCAGTTTGCCACCTGTTCCAACCTTGCACTGGTTAGTATCCTAATCAGCCTCACCACAGCTTTCTTCCTTATTCTCACAGGTACAAAGTACAGCATACATGTTGAACAGGATCAATTCTGGGGTCCCTTATTCTCTGCCTCCATTAAGTTTTCAATTTCCTACCATCAATCGCGTACTGCTCTCTCTGTACCTCTCCAAATAGTGTGACTGTTTTCTGTGGAGTAAACGACCCTGACGTTTCTCCAACTCTTTTTTGTGTGGGAGTATAATTAACTTGTGTTCGAGCTCAATGTTCTGAGCCTATGTGACTCAGAATCAGAAATTTCCCACATATTCATCAGGGACTGTCCACAATTCTGTCATCCAGACCCACTGCTCGTACTGCAATTATCACAAAATATATATTTATTTTGTTGCAGTTGTTAATTTCTCTAAATACTTTTATTTCTCTATTTACTGTAGTCAGTTACATATATTTAAAACAGTTTAGTTTCAGCCTTGCCTCTTCCTTATTCAATTAAAAAGTTGCCCCTTAACCTACAATATAGTTAAATGTTAAAGCATAAATAAATAATTAAACACTTAGCTTTTGTATCTTGGACAGTGCTGCTCCTTCCTCTGCATTGGCTATGGAGTCATATTCTTCATTCTGTTTCAGTGCTACCACAGTTTTGATATGCTGCACACTCTTTAAATACTCTTACCAAGAATGACTGTGATCTTCCAATCTGTCACTCATTTATGAGCTTCACAATTATTGTACCATGGTTAAATGGCTCTAATGGGTTTAATCACTGTTGGTAGAAACAACTCCTTCACGCTTCTTCCAAGATGGTGCATGGTCAGGTGATAAGACTTTGATAGCTGAAATACCAATTGTGGCACAAAATAAAATACTTCTGTGAAATCATAACATGATTTTATGCAAACCTAAATTCAGAGTTGAGTCAACAATGGATGCTAATAAATAAATACTACTAGTGATGAAGTTGTTTTTAATTTGCACACTGCAAACCAAACATGGTTATCATGTAAAATATTAAAAAGAAATAGCATCCTTTTACAAAACAATGAGACAAGTCTTAAAATCATATAACTTTGGGAAGCATTCATCTCTCAGTTTCAAGAAGATCTCAGCTTTGCTGTTGCATGGTTTGCTCAAAGACAACGTAATCCAATAGAAATTGCTAACTAACTATAAAAATAGCAACAACACTCTTAACAGCATGCAACAGGTTTACAAGAACATAGTTTATATACAGTACAAAAGCAAACATGCTTCGTGTGCATATCTACAAATATCTAACAATTAGTTCAAAACCTTGCCCTTGGTCTTTCTCATTCAGCAAAGTTTTGAATTCTGACATTAATATATCAGACAAAACACATTTCAGAGAAGCTTCTAAATCTTGTCCAACAGTTGGAGGTGGTACTTTTGACATCAGAATGATTATCAAGTAGGTTGCCTTGCACAATGAGTTGTGTCAGAGATGCCCTTGCTCACCATCCAGAATACAGTTGGATGGGGCTCTCTTGTTGGAACCACTTGTTATTGGTTGAACTTACTGATCTGGTTGAAATGACTCTCCATGTAATGGTGCTGATGTTTCCATCGTGCTGAAGTCTGCTATTTTCCCCCAGGTCATAAAGCATTTTAACTGATAACCGATAAACTGTAACCAAGCATGATCAAATAGCTGCTTCTCATTTTAGCAAATTATGTAAATATATTAAAAGTGCATTGTTACAAAATGAGTACTGAGGTGATATTCCTGATGGTATGTGTTACTTTAAAAAAAATCATGGGACATGGGCCTCGCTGGTTAGGCCAGCATTTGTTGCCAAGCCCTAACTGCCCTCGAATGGAGTAGTATTTTAAAAGTCAAGCATGTTGCTGTAGATCGGGAGTCACACATATACCAGACCAGGTAAGGACAGATTTCCTCCCCTAAAGGATATTTGTGAACCAGTTTTTTTTTAAACAATTGACAAAGGTTTCCGGGTCATCATTAAACTTGTAATTCCAGATTTTTAAAAAAATGAATTCAAATTTCACCATCTACTATGGTGGAATTCAATTCTGGGTCCCTAAATTACTCGTTCAATGACAATATTACTATGCCACCCTGAACTCATTTTTCCTTACTCATCAAGATGTTCTTGGACGTATGGCATGGATCAATTTATTGAAAAAGTGGGGATCTGATATAATGAAATTGAACAGATCAAGCTCGATTTCCTAGAAACATATTGGACTGTTCAATGTTTGTAACTATAGGTTCTGCAAACTACTCAGGACTGGAAAGCCTGTAGATACTGAACGTCTTTTGATATTGACAAGATAAGACGGACAGATGCTGAGCTATGCTCGGAAAGTGAACATTGAAGATGCAGCAACATTCTATATAAAATGTCTAAACTTCCATCCATATCTTCTAGTTTGCAGAAACCAATAATTGGATCTTCAATGTCAGTAAAACAGAGTAAAGGCTTTCTTCACTGCAGCAACAGAAAAAAGAACCAATGCTCAGTTCAAGGACACCTTTTAAGATTCAGCAAGGAATTGTGTGACCACCAAGCTCATCTACATGGCCACTTATTTATACTGATGGAATAAGTCAAATTTCAGCTTTATTATGCGAATCCAAGATTTGTATCCATGTTGTTATTCTATCTGTTTATAATTAAAACCACTGATATATAGTGAGGGAACTAGATTCCATTTTTTAATCGCAAGAGATTCTGAGATTTTTAACATTCTGGGAACTGAATTCCGTGATTCTATTTTTCTGTGAAAACTGTAAATTAGTTACTCATCATCTTAAAGAGACTACAACCATGGTGATTCTCTCTTGTTGACTATCTAGGCACACATACAGCATACTGAATGATTCATTCAAATGCTGTGCTTTTTGCATTACTGAAGTTTACGTTCATATCCAGTGTGTGTTCTCAACTCTAATTCAAAAAAGCGTAGTCTGACAAAGGAGAGACTGTACCTTTATTTGTATAAAATTTTATTGGAATTTAATGAGCTGGGATTAAACAATTCAGTAATAAGTATACACCAAACAATATTTTAATATTTATTTAGTGCTGATTTGGCTAGATTTGTATTTATAATCATTCTCCTTTTCAGTACACAACACTACAAGATCACAATCAAATTCGCAAGATATATTTATTTTCAGATAATCTTCATAAAATATCCCATGCATTTCTAAGAAAATTGATATGTTTCAAAATAAAATGCATCCATGTTCAGTAATACTGCAATATACAAGACCTTGATGCAAGATTTTTATCAATGTTTAAAACATTGAGACACCAATCTATTTTAAATAAAACTTAGCTGCAAGTCAAAATTGTTAAAACATGACTTTTGTTCAAATTTACTTTTTTAAACTAACTCTTTCATCTCTAGTTCTCAAAGACACACAGTGGACCTTAGTCAGGTCAGAACAAAGGTAATGTCACATAGCTGTTATTCCCACAGCCAGTACAGCATTAGCCTTCAGTACTGTGCATGTACAAATTATGAAGAGTAGAGATTTTGTCATACATACTTTTGAAATACTTATAACAACAATATTTGTGTATTAATTATATTTTGTATTGTGGCATGCCCTCCTGTGTCACAAATTCACATTGTTAAATGTTATGCAAAAATTTTCTAACAGGAAAAACAATGTTCAAATATCAATACTTACCTGCAAGATTCAATTGTGATGATATGCTATGCCACTAGATGGCATTTTATCTCCCCTTCCCCCCCAACCCCTAAATCCAAACCCCCAACAACACAAATTATTCAAAACACTTTGAGACTGAAGTAACTGAAATGTATAATTCTGAAATATGATTTAAACAAAATTTAAAAAAGACATTTACATATTTTACAATCATAATCAAATTTGTCACTTGAATTGTCTTTGATTGTCTTCATTAAAGTTTTTATTTAAAGGCTTAATCTTGCTCCTGGCTTAAACTTGATGTGCTGCCCCGAACCAGGCCTCTGTTACTGAAGGCAGATTCTGCAGTCTGATTATGTGCAGTGCATCCAACTTCCCATGATGCACCAACAGCATTTACTCAGCTGAACCACTGGAACATTCTTCAGCATCTAGAAACTCCTGCTCAGTTGTTTTTCAAAATTATTTAAAGGAAAGCAAAATGGCAAATTTTGACATTCGTTTTTAAATGTAGAGGGTGTGTGCATCTGTGTGCGGAACAGAAAAGAGAAACGACATTGATTACTCTTCAGTTAAAGATTATATTTTGCAAAATTTTAAGTTCAGAAAGCAGATCAGAAACGGAGAAAGTGGTGTTTTATCTCAAATTGCCAGACAGGCATAAAATAAGAGTTGGAGATTGATTACCTATTGTAGAAGCCACTTTATTTTCATAATGTAAAGTTAAAACTGGGATATTTCAATAATGGGCAGTTGATTGATTTTATCCAAGTTTTATACCTAGCAGCAAGCTAAAAATGTACTCGTGTCTTTCCTCATCCTAATGAGTTTATTTAAACAGTTAAAATTTAAAACAAATAAGATGCCCTCTGTTACCAACTGCTTATCACCTGTGTTCTGTTGCTGGTTAGAAACTTTAAACATATTAAGTTGTCAAGCAGAGATTGTGGAAGGGGAGATTTTTCTCATTTTAATTTGAGTTATTTTTTCAAAGAAAACTTGCATTGAAAAAGAATGAAGATCTTTAATAATGACCAGATTAGCTTTGATGCTGATTTTAATGTTTACATTTTCCCATAGCTGTGCTAAATATTGAAGTAGTACGAGGAGGGAAGGAGGGGAGAGATTGAAATACTAAAGATCATAATACCACAAGTAATATTTGCAGCAACTTCTTAAATTATTTAAAACATGACATCTAGCCAATGCTATCAAGACCCCTAACATTTTTTCTTCCATCTTAGCTGACAGATACAAGGAATAACAAATTAAACCTCATATTCTATTGTTACATACGCCAAAGTTCAGGAATACCTTCTGCAGTTCTAAACTCAGGTTCTCCTCAAGTGTAATGCCATGCCAACTTGCCCACCTCCACAACTACTAAACATCAGAAGTGTGTTGTATGATGCTGATCAATATCTCATCCAAGCTCTCATACCAAAGCATTTCCTCAAAGCCAACACATTTCCAATGTTCACCAAATACAGTAAGCAAAATGCTCAAACACTCACCTCATCACACAGTGTCTGTTCAGCAGGAGAGTTTAGAGCATTGATTCACATATACACTTGAAGAGTTAATCTTTTTCCCTTTCCTGCATAGAGGTTGCCTGGCCTGCTGAATGTTTTTGCATTTTGTGTATCATTTAGAGGACTGCCACCCACCAATTTTAGCTAAACACAAATCCTTTCTCCAGTTATTTCCAAATGTCTTGCGGTCAACCTGCAAATAGCAATTGTTGTTTCCATGCATACTGGGCTTTAAAAATAGTAATATTTTCAAATCATAACAGAATATTACAATGAATACACATTCATGATTTTCACAGAATGATAGCCAGAATTCAATCCTCAAAGCACCAGTAGAAAAAAATCTACAATAGAAATTTGACCTATTCAGTTGCCAACATTCTGCCTATAGCTTAGAATCAAACTTACAATTATAAAGTTGAGTTTTCTCTGGATCCATGATGACATAAGATTGCAACAGTTTATGTTCCAAGGCACTTTCTGATTTGGGGTACCAAAGTTAGTAGACATTACTGTCTATTAATATCTGATTCATAACCTATCCAAAGTAGTTATCATTTGCTTCCCCTTCTCAGTAAACATCTCTAACTGAATCATAGCTGTTTCATACTTATCAATAGATTATAAATCCTGCAGCCAGTGAAGGGCTAAAGGATAATAATTTCTATGTGAAATTGAAACTAGATTCTCATATACTGCTGATCATTTAGTTACAGAAACAGGCAATGAGCAAAGCATATGTGCTATGGATTTCCCAAAAAGAGAATTCCCAACTTTGAAAACTGATGGGAATAGTTGTTTGAAGCAGCATTGAGTGCAAGAAAAGTGGTCAGAGATGGAAATGGGAAGGAAGGGAAATTTGACAGAGATGAAGACGTAGGAGTTCTGAGGCAGATTAAGTACAAAATAAAGAAGGAAGTTGATGCTTGAGTCATATTCATGAGAAAATTAGGCCTCAATAAATGTGACTCATTTTGGAAAATTCTTACTAATCTTTACTGAAGTTTTTCACACGTTTTAAGCAAAATTACCTTCACAGTTAGTTGTCACAATAAAAATTAACTAATTTTAAAAAAATTTACTGCATTCTTAAAGTTACAAAACCAACGTGCAAAGTGGGTCAGACGAGCCTAAACCATCTCCTTGCTTGCTCCACAAATTAAGTTCAAACTGAATCCAATTTATGGTCCCTACATTGGAGACAAACAAAATCCAATCTGACAAGACAAGACATTGCACCCATCTGGGACATAACTGATGCTTGATGTTTGCCAAAAGATCGAGAATTATATGAAGGAGGAAAGAGAGGGAATAAAATTAAGTATAGAGCAAGGAGCAGAAAGGACAACACAAGCAGTGAAGTGATTGGAGGTAGGATTAACAAATTTAGCTTCATGTGATTGTGTTAGTAGGAGAAATCACTGAGAAGAGGCACTGAATATAAGAGAGAATGGATAGAGAGATACACATCAAGAGATAAATGAGAATAAACCATAAAAGAATGGGATAGCTTTTGAATTTGGCATTTTTATTTTAACTATTGCAACTGATGAACACAAATTCAATGCCACATTTTCTGTCTCAATATCAAGGAGAACATTTCAAAACTAATCCTTTACTAAACACAAGAGAAAACTTGGTGTGTTTTTAAATTAGTGGAAGATAGCTGGTTACAAAATTAAATCTAGCATTGAGAGATTTTAGAATTCACATTAACTCACCATTCAATCTGTATATTACAATCTAAATAAAATAGATAGTATGCATTTGAATCACATTTGATTATATTGAGTTTTAGGAAGTAATCCAGAATCGCAGACTCAGACAATCTGTTGGAAGTTTTTAGATAAGACTTTTTGAATTTGTTCAACATTGAAGAGCTAATTCAGTCTCATTAAATGGTGCAAGGTCTAGATAGTTGTCACTTGCACGACTTGAGTATTTTAATTCAAGAGGAACAGAAACATTTTACAGCAGATCGGAAATTTTAAACACTCAATTTGAATCATTCAATATCTCACTGCAAAAATCTCAAAGTGTACATCAATATTAATACAATATATTGATATATACTAGGGCTGATCAATGACAATAGTTGCAGCATCAGACAAAAAAAACTTGTTATCTATGCCTTAAATACAAAAGATGTTCATTGTAACTAAAATATACAGTATTAGACCTCATCTGTTTCCTTTAAAGAAATTGTTTCAAACTTCTTTTCCATGTTTACTAATCTTCTTAAAGTCCTAAAAGATTCTGATTTTGCACACATGTAATAAACCATAGCTGTCACTTCAGCTGATCCTTAATCTATTTTATAATCTTCCATTTTTCTTGCAATGTATTATTGTTTAAAAATATTAAAGTGAAATCAGAGGTTAAGTTGTAACATCACTAAAGCAGCATAGAAATCCTGATCACATGATGAAGCAATTCAATAAAATTAAAAAGATTAAAATATACATGACACTATGAAACTACAGTCCATGGGTTATAAATTTACTCTAATTTCACTCTAAATGATAAAACTGTGGTTCAATTAGAAGTTGTGCTATACTCATTAAATAGCTTTAAATACTTGGATCATAGAGAAACATTCTAAAATGGTCATGCAACCAAGATTACGGCATATATAGCATCATTCAGCCCATCATGTCTATATCAGCTCATTGCTAGAGAAATTTGAATCCCATGGCCCTCTACCCATAGCTCTATAAACTCCTCTGCCTCAAATATTTACCCATTTTTTTTCATTTTTAAATAAACAAATCTCTGTTTCACTCACTGCTATGCCGAAGTATTATATTTTCCACCAATAATCTGTCCCATTCGGCTGTTACTTTAAATTGATAATCCCTTATCACCGACTCCCTAAACAGAAAAAAGTCCTAACATTTCATTTTAAAAAAAAAACTTGATTAAAACTCCTGTTAGCTTTCTCTGCTGCAGTGTTAATTGGCCCAATCTGTCAATTCTTTCCCACTGTTTCCAATCTCTGACAATGCCCTGGTGGACATATGCCAATTATTATTTCTAAAACAAGTCACCCAAAATTGCAGCATTCTAGTTGTCATTTATATAAATTCATTATTACTCATCGATATTACTTTATAGCTTCACTGACCTGCATTTTCAGGCACTTGGATATTTGAACTTCTGTCTTTATATAAACTTTCAGGTTTTTTTTCACAAAACCTGTGCCTCAATCCTTTGCTTTTTGCCCCAAACCTCACATTTACCCTTATACAATAAAATTTCTCTCATGCTTGCCCACTTTGTTCATCAGTTTTATCTCCTTGGTCTTTTACTGATCTCTTGACAAACTTCTGAATTTGTGTCTCCTGCAGCCTTCAAGATTGAGCTTCATACCAAGTCCAAAGTATCTACTAAACATTTTCAGAACAAAATTGAACCTGGCACTGGTTACCATTTCCAACTCTTTTCTGGTTTGTATAAAGCTCATCAGATTTTTCGTTCACGCGGCTATAGGAGGACAGATTGGAGCTGGATTTGACCGTTTCCGCAATGCTGTATTGTCAACACTTTTTTCCCGAACTGTATAGAATTCTGCGTCCTTTTAAACCCAAGAAGTGGGATAATAGGAAATTCAGCTGCTGCATTTCCTTTTAAACCCAACGTCTGGGTTTCTTTTTCAATCGTATGAGATACCAAACATTTCAAAAACAAATCTATCTACTTATTCGTTACTTTCTTAAAAGCAAATCAGTGCAAACGTTTAATATTTGTGATGTTAATCTAACTTTACCCGATATCCCTACTTCTTTTTCCTCGATTTGATTTATTCTCTTTATTGCCCCCGTGTGAACATTTTGCGCTCTCTGCGGTCCGTACTTTGCCACCGACTGTCTGCCTTTTTAAACAAATCGCCCCGATTCCCTCCCATTTCATCAAATAGTCCGCCTCATCCCTTTTACCTTCTTCCTGAAGTGCCAAACAATCTCTGAACTATTTTGTGGTCAACGAAATATAATTATTCGAATTCTACTAAAGTTTCAAAGGTGAAAGCTTTTTCTAAAACAGAAGATTTATAAAAACCACGCTTCACTTCACTGCTTTTACTCATCATCCGGCCTGGGTCGAACAAAAGCCAAGCAATACGAGTGTACATATTTCAATAATTGAAAACTGTAAACTTCAAAGCAGCCGCTTTAAAATACACGATTGTAAATCTTATATCTAATCTCAATGAGCAAAACTCGCAACAAATACGAACGAGATACATAAGTGTAAGCGTAATGTTGGGCTGAAGTTGTGATGTTATCCATCACACTCAAACCCAGGAGTGACTATTAAACTAGAATTGCCAGGTTTTGTCAGGAGGCTGTTACTTCAGTCAAGGCAATTTCCTTCAACATAATTTAACCCCCAGATTGCTTAGAGAGCTTCACGTCCAATATTTTTCTTTTCATAAATACGTCCAGTATGTTTCTTTTAAATAGAAAGAAAACATCGGTTGGACATTTTTTAAAATCTAAAAACAAACTGGTTAAAGATTAAATAATGAGCGTTCGTTAACTTATCCAAAGTAAACGCTCAGGACAGATCACGACTCCTTCCAAGTTTAATCAAAGGATGCCTTCTTTGAAATCTGCTATTCTGCAATCTTAACTCACCTCGGGCGCCCTTGAACGTGTTTTGCTCCCCTGAAACTGATGACTGACTAACCGGTAACTCTGATCAATACCTTCTCCGAAGATCTTTGAGTGCGGAATGAACAGGCGACATCATCGATTACTAGTTTTTAGTGATTAAACAAACCAGATGTACTACCACAGCTGTCCATGGGATTGTAGGTAGTCAGTCCAGCAGTTTATGCTGTTCATGCATTTATCATTGTAATGAATGCAATCACAAACGTCCCATTTCTGGTCCCAGTTTTCGGCTGGTCCTTGAATCTAAACATTGCAGCTCTCGAAATGCGCAGAACATTTTATACACACGCACACACATACAGATTTTTAGAAACGTACACATCATCACCTTCTCAAGGGCAAACTAGGGATGGGCCATAGCCAGCGACATCCACAATGAATTTTAAACAGATTATTTGTGTACTGTGATATATCTTTTCCTTTTGATTCGAGGCATTAAGTTGAACATGATCTGATTCTGATCAGGTGGTGATGTTCAAGAACGTTTCCTTGTAACAAAATTCTGCAGGTGTTTTTGAACAAACTGGAGCTGCAGCTTATTCCCACTTGTTCGAAAATGACAGTCAAATATTTAACTCATTTGTTCCGTCGAACGGTTTCAGTTTTTAGCCGTCCCAGTTATAACTGCGGAGTTAATCGAGATTGATTAATCTCGGTGTTTAGATTTAGCGGGGAGATTTCTTCCAACACAATTGCATTCGCCACAGAGCCGGGTTTTCTCATTTAAGATCCGACTACGCGAACTGGGTGCGTGAGAGATAGTCCAATCGTCCCAGTGGCTTCTCACAAAATATATTCGTCAATCAATTTGAATTTTAAATATAGAATCGGGCAAAAACAAATAGGAGTGACGATCGAACCCCACGTTAAAATAGGCCGAAATTACAATAACGTTACAACCTACAACATATTTTAAACAAACGGATCCATTTTTATGGATTTTGTCTGACTCGAAACATCCACGAGCAAAAACGAGAAATTGAAATTGCTGAAAAATTTTATCATACTAAGCCATTTTGCCACTTTAAAATTTTGTAGACAAGTGCCTTCTCTTCAGCTGTCATATCCTACAGATACCAATTTTATTTTTTAATTTAAAAGAATTAGGGACTAAATTCGATATTTATCGAAACTGAGCTCGGTGATTAACTCTCGCCTATAGTTCGCAAGGAATGTTTAATACAAATACAGTACTTAATAAGGATTAACTGACTGATTAGAGAGTCAATAAAGTGAGTGGCCAGCAGCAGCTAAAGCTGTCTTGCAGGTCAAATAGGAACGATTCTTTGTGGCTGGAAACAGGTGATGGGAATGTTCTGTAATCTGGGAAAGGCAGAAGACTGGCACAACACAAGAGGATAGAATACAAGGCTTCGAAGTATACTCGAGACTTTGGTAGAAGAAAGTTAGAGAAATATTCCGTACCTGAAGGGATCTGGGTATGTTCTATATCTGTAAGGATCAGCGGGCATATGATCTAAAGACAGTGTGAACTTCAGGCTAACGCCAGGATTAAATTCCGGACCTGGATGCAGTGCAGCAACGATCTTTCAATAGTGAATGTTTCTTCAAATGCAGCATGTTATCAACTGCACCCTAGCCTCAGAGATTTCTCAATCCACTTGCCTACGATCTCCAACCGGGACTCCGAACTATCATTTGCATACTACACATTCAGCGTTGTTGCAAAGTACCCTCAAATCTCTATCTCAGCTTACACACACTGCCAGCTATTCAAACAAAAAGTCACATCAGCCAAACCAATTACCCTACACTAACAAACATCCCCCCCCCCCCCTCTCTCGCAGGACACGACACACAAGAGATACGAGCCCGTCTAGATATTCTGACCTTGGAGAGGAGATTATTCAAGCCATCATTGGGATGCCTGCTGCCAATGACATGGCAACTGCCGGTGCTGAAACTGTTAAAGAGGATGAATATAGAACAGTACAGCACAATTCAGGCTCATACCTAATCCTCTTCCTCACCACAGACATTCTCCTGATTTACAAGCTGCAGATGGAGCAAACGTTTTACTTTACTCCACCTAGCGCCTGGGTATCTGAAAGAAAGAAATATACAAGCGCAACTTGGCCAGGCGGTATATGAACAACAAAAATGTGATGATCAAGACACAGCATTATTACTCGATTTAACAAAGCCATAAAAAATGTTTCGGGTAGTTGCCTTTCTTACCTTTTCCAAGTTTAATTTGGTTTATTTGATTGGCATTAAAAAAATCATATCTTCAGACACAAATCTTGTTTCTTAATGAATTAAAGATATTAGCGGCTAAATTTGATACTTATCGAAACTGGGCACAGCGATCACAATTCCCGCCTAAAGGCCGCAAGGCAGGCTGATTAACACAAATACAGTGTCTAACCAGCATTAGCTGACCGAAAAGAGGGCCGACATGATGAGCAAATCTAAACCCCTCCATTCTCTGTATGCAATTTAAAGGCTAGAGAGGAGGATCTAAACCTGGCAGCTAGGCCAAGGATAATGCAGGTAACACTTCCCCAAACCAAGACCACACAAGTTCTGGTGCAGAGGACTCAAATGAACACTTCAATAGAAGAGGTTACAGAGGTAGCTGGATTATGGACAATTAAATCCTTGGTATATTGGGGAGCCTGTCCAGAAAGACTAGTTAATCCCAAAGTAGCAAAAAGAGACCAGCATGTCTAGGAAACCCAGGACTCCTTTGAATTGTTGAACAGGTATGAAATTTTAGAGGCCTGTGAAGTGAGCAATATGAGGGATGCTGTGGAGATGCCAGTGTTGGACTGGGGTAAACGCAATAAGAAATCTCACAACTCTAGGTTAAAGTCCTCCAAGTTTATTTGGTAGCAAAAGCCACTAGCTTTTGGAGCGCTTGCTACCCCTTCGCCAGGTGAAATCTTCTACTCACCTGATGAAGGGGCAGTGCTCCAAATAAACCTGTTGGACTTTAACCTGGTGTTATGGGACTTCTTACAATAAGAGGGAACCAGGGGTAGATGATCTGAAGGAAAACTACTGTACCATGGTACCTGAGGTTACTTTGGGAAAAGAGAGAGAAGCTTGTAGGCAGATTAGAAAGGTGGTAGTAGTGGGTGACTCAATAGTTCCGGGGATAGACAATCTAGTTGCAGCCGAGATTGAGAAACCTGCATGGTCTTTTAATTCCTGGATGCAATGATTCAGGATAAAGGATTAAACAGACAAAATTCTGGAAAAAGAGGCTGAACAGCCAGAGACTGTGGCTTAAGTGAGAACTAACAACATAGGGAGGGATAGCTTGGAGGTCTTGCAGGATCAGTTTAAGAGTTAGGGAATAGGTTGAAATGCAGGACCTCCAGAGTAGTAATTTCAGAAATACTAAGGTGACATCAGCTTCACCACTTATGCAAAGATAAATCAGGGAGATAGATGCACAGCTTGTGAGGATGATATAGAATGGAGGGGTTTAGATTTTTGGGAAAGCAGAAGGCTGATCAGAAGAGATGGCTTCACCTGAGCTGAAATGGAATGAATCTCTAGGTTGAATAAATAAGGTAGTGAGGGTAGGTATGAACGTGTTAGGCAGGGAGTGGATTGGCTCATGGGCCCAGTTGTACCAGTAGAACTGGTACCAAATAGAAGTACCAGTGAGGGCAAAGGTTGGAAGATAAGGGAACAGGGAAAAGGAAGTGAGGGAAGGCTTGAGTGTTGACGGTAAATAAAAACGATCATCTCCCAAAGAGCAAGAAAGAGATAAGGGCAGGGTTGAATATTCAAGTAGAGTTTAGTGAACAAAACTGGGGAAATATGAGCAGAAATTGCTCAGGGATATGATATAGTAACATTGGAAGAAACATGGCTCAAGCCAGAACAGACTGAATAATTAACATCCCAGATTATAAGGGTAGGTAAAAAAAATGTGTAGCAGTCTTGGTCAATGTTCCTGAACAAAATGCAGTTCCTGAATTAGAATCTACATGGTTGGATGTGAGAAACAGGAAGGGAGAGGTGACCTTGTTTGGTATTTATCATAGATCTCCAAATAGTGGGGAAGAAATAGAAGCGAACATTTGTAGACAGATTATGAAAACCTGCTGGACAAGTAGAGTTGCACTACTTAATAGGTTGGGGATTTCAATTACACTAAGGTAGGCTGGGAAAAAGGTAGAGTGTGGGGCATAGAAGGGGAGAAATTCCTGCAGTGTGTACAAGATAACTTTCTGGAAAAGTATATTTCCAGTCCCACTTGGGAGGAAACTGTGCTGAATCTAGTCCTGGGAAATGAGTCAGGCCAGGTGGAGAATGTTAGAGTGGGGAAGCAGTTGGGAAATAGCAGTCATAGTATAATAGGATTCAATACTAAGTTGGAAAAGGATAAAAATCAGCCATGCATTCAGAACCCAGACTGAAAAAGGACACATTTTGGGGGCTAAAAGCTGAACTGGAGCAGATTGATTGGAAACACATTTACGTGGATAAAAAAAGGGAGACTTTCAAAGGACAGATGAAATAGGATGCAAACCAGGTATTACACTCATGAGAAATAAATGCAAGGCATCCAAAGTTAAAGCACCCTGCATGATGAAGGATATTGATGAGAAAATAAGGAAAAGAGAGACATATGACGCACGCTAGAATAATAATAGCAATAGAAGTCAGAAAGAATATCTCAAATGCAGGAGAGGGGGATAAGGTTGGAATAAGGAAGGCTAAGAGAAAGCACAAGGATAGGATGACAGGCTATGCCAAAACAAATATATTCTTCGAACATATTAATGATAAAAGATTAGTTAAGGATAGAGTGGGGCCCGTAAGGGACAAGCAGGGTAAAAACTCACTGAGGCAGAGGGTATGACAGAAATACTGAATTTGCTTTTCCAGGGTAGGGAGCAAACTATGGAACCATTGACAGAAATTTTCCAGGTGTCTCTGAACACAGGATTAGTCCCCAGGGACTAGAGGATTTCAAAGGTGATGATGTGTTTAAGAAAGGAGCAAAGGATAACTCAGGAAACTACAGACCTGTCAGCTTGACATCAACAAGGGGTGAAGACCATAATATGGTATGAGATAAATAGATACTTTAGAGAAAAATACTAAGCAGCGTGGGACATGGAAGGGGAGAAGGGACATGTTAGGCTTTGTCAGAGGCAGGTCAAGTCTGACAAATTTGAGTTCTTTGACAAGGTGACACAGGCAATAGATGAGAGTGGTGCCATGGATGTTGCATATTTGGATTTTCAGAAAGCATTTGATATTGTGTCACATGGCAGGTTGGTTAGCAAATTAGAAATGTTTGGCAGCATAAATTAGAAGTTGGCTAAGATAGGAAAGAGAAGGTAGGTATAGATGGGCATTTCTTAGATTGGAGGTGAGTTGAAAGGGTCTTCATGTTGGGAACCTTGCTTTTTCTGATTTATATAAACAATTTAGAGATGCATATTGAGGGCAAAATATCTAAATTTGCAGATGATACTAAGCTAAACTATTAGCGAATTGTGAGGATGAGGCTGAATGACTTCAGAGGGACACTGACAAGTTGGGTAAATGGACAGACATCTGCCTGATGAATTTCAAGACAGCAAAATGTGAGCTAATGCATTTTGATTAAAGAAACACGGAGACAATACTGGCTGAATGGTACAATTTTGATGGGAGTAGGGGGACCTCGGGGATTCAAGTGCACAATTCCCTTAAAGTGGCAGGTAAGTTGAAACAGTTTAGAAGGTTTATAGAATCCTTGAGTTTATAAATAGAGACAAAGAACATGAAAGCAAGGAAGTGATGCTACACCTCTGCAAATCATTGTTCAGATGACATATGGAGTAGTGTGTTCAGTTCTGATCACCTTATTTAAGGATGGATGTTGAAGCCCAAGAGAGTGCAATGGAGATTTACTAGAATGACACCAGGAACGAGGAATTTTAGATGCAAGGAAAGATTCTCCTTGGAAAGAGGAGTTTAAGTGATGACTTTATTGATGTTAAAAATTATGAACAATAATTTTAACAATAACAATAATGAAGGATATTCTGTTTCTACTAGTTGGTATGTCAGTGATCAGGAGTCAAAATTTTAAGATAGCCAGCAGAGAGCTGGAATGAGATGAGGAGAAATTCCTTTACGTGGAGAGTTGTTGGAATTTGGAATGCGCTGCCTGGGAGTGTGGCAGATTCCATAGAAGGGTCCAAAAGAAAGCTGGATACATATTTGAAAATAATGAATCGAGTACTATGGCAATAGGGCTGCAGAATGGATCTAGCTGGGTGGCTCTTTCAGGAGCCAGTACAGACATGATAGAAGGAGGCCATTCAATCTATGCTGTAAATTCTATGAATATAGTACAAGGTTTTGTGCAGAGCTAACCATTTCAAGCATATGAAATGGTGGCCAACTCCTTTAACACATTTGCAGATCCCAACCATGATGTGACATCTGATGGCCAATATTGCAGCTTCCACCAGCAGTTGGAATGCTGCAGTAAAAGGTTTGTGTTATTCTTCAAGCATAGACCGCTTTCATATTGGCTTACAAGATGTCACAGCAGCCCAGTAATCTGCCTTGCAATAAATTTCCAGAATTGCTGACATGCTCCATGGAGCACAAACCTGCTGTCTTCTCTCAGAGAAACAGCATTCATGTTCCCTTTGCTGCCACTCCACCATGCCCTAGCTGTTACTCATCAGGTAGCCTCTGCTCCTGCAACATGGTGTAGTCTACAGCTGGGCCTCATTGGCTCAAGGCTGTTGGCTCAAGGCTGTTCTCCCAGGCTATCCGCCTCCTCCTCTATTGAAAAGCCAGCAATCTTCCACTAGAGATTCTGTAGGACTGGGGAAGCAGTGTGAAGGAGTACCAAAACAGGCAAAGGGGTACAGAGGACAGTCACTAAAAGGAATGCACAGTGTGACAACTTTTACATTTGATTTGGAATGTTTGTTTAGTAAAAGCATTTTTTTTCATTTTGGTCAGGCTGACACTGTGACGGAGAGAGACAGAGGAAGGCTAAATGTGACATAGCTGGTAGCCGTGAAATGGGTTGAAGGTATCAAACTTGGATGAGTTCTTCACAGATAGCCTAGCCAGAAAGGACCTGCTACAGTTGCCTCTCTCTCTGTAATCACCATATAATTGGTGACAAGGGCCGATCCATCACAATGGCAAGAATGTGCAGCATGCAGCAGACTAGACACCCCCAGAGTGGTCAGTGGTGAGTTCCTTTCACTCATTAAGGAGACATCATCACTGCTTCCAGCACAGTGACCTGCATAATTCTCCGCATATGGCTGAACAGCAGTGAGGTGCTAATAGAAGAGAATTCTCTCTGTTGTGGTATTGTTAACATGCAGCATCCAGAAAACTGTATGTGCAGTGAATGATACCCTACACCATGGGGAACTTGCAATTCTACTAAAGCCATATGCTCACTTTGCAGTACTCTCCAGAAAAAATGCAATGAGGTAAGCTCTCAATCAACAAAAAGTGTGTGTAACCTCCTTTATGTAACATTTGATGACAAACTCCAGAATGTTACAAATATCTTCAACCAACCTGGAGGGAAATGGACATGTTAAAATTCATTGCCATGGTCACCAACATAACCATTGGCAATGCAGTCCTTGCCCTTCTGAGATTGCAGTTGTGGTTCAGTAATGGTAGATTTCAATAAGGATATCTTTACTGGAGTTGCATTTATTGTTTCTCACTAAGGGTAAGATAGAAGAATTACTTCCTGAACATCCTGGCTGGGATATGGTGTTCTACAAAAGACCTTCCTTTTATTCTCCTCCCTTTTTCATCAGCTTGTTCAGTTGTGTGTCAATTATTTAGGCATTCCCTTGAAATACACCATGTAAAGTCGCGCACTAATGCCAGGAGGTGGAGATGGAGAAGGAGAATCAACCAGCAACTATCCTGCAAGTAATTGATGATCACTTTATGTAATGCTAGTGGGAGTCTTTTCTGCTGTTGAACATGTGTTCAGCTGTGTTAAGAAGTATTAACTGGAGTGTTGAATGCCAAAAAAGCCAAGCGAGCATCAATTCAATGTGCATCTGATTGAGGTCATGACCTGAATGTTCTGCTTCCTTCTAGCAAAAGTTCTATGCACCTGCCCTAATTCCCTCACTAACTTGGTGTCCAGTGCCTCCAGCGCTGGACGCCATGTTACTGAGGGAATTCAAAAGTTCACATGCAGCCATGGATGTCATTTTGGACATCAAACCTGCAGTATTCAACCATAGTAGTGTACTTTTATAGCAGTTACAACATTATAAAACATCTCAAGGCACATTACAGGAGCATTAAGGATAAGACATCAAACCACAGAGATCAAACAATGGGGATTAACAATCTGAATTTCACAAAGCTTGAATTTACAATCATATTCTCAGGAGGTCCGAAAGCACTTTACAGCTAACAGGTCACTTCTTAAAGTGTAGTCTCTATTGGCAAATAAGAAAATTTGGTGTTAACCGAGAAAGAACCAGGGCATTAAGGAAAAAAAAACTTCCTGATGAAGAGCATTGGGATTTTTTACTTCCATTTGAACAAACATGTGGACCGTCAGTTTAATATCGTACCTGAAAGGAAATACTCTGATGATGCATTATTCCCTCACTACTGTTCTGTTAAATCTAGAGTATATGCTTAAATCGAGAGTAGAGCTTAGACTCACCTTCTGACACAGAGGAAAGTTACCAACTGAAACTTATTGTTTAATATATAATTTGCAGTGAGTAATTGTGTGTCAGGTACAATGTCATATTTATTTGCCAAGAATATTTGAAGCAGCATTTGCTCAAAGAACAATTAATTGGCTGATGAAAAAGTACTTGAGATTTAGGACAATTGCTTGAATGACTTTCCTGAAGATTGGATGTGAGAACATCAAACACCAAAGCACAGAATGAGGTTATTCTGGACATTATGTCTATGTCGGCTCAATGAAAGAGCTATTCAATTAATTCCATTCCTCTGCTGCTTCTTCATAGCCTAATAAATATTTCCATTTGAAGTATATATCCAAACACCTTTTGAAAGTAAAGTTCCCACCAGATTTTCAGGCAATGCTTTCCCAATCATGACAACTTGTGCTGAAGATTTAGTGCCTACCATGAAAAACAGCTGCTGCTCTAGCTCTACGTCTCTAAACAATGGTACCATTATTTAATAAGATACATATGCTGCCCAAATAGTAGTCAGGATAATAGCAATACACTTTTTTTTTTGTGGCTCATGGTCCTGATGTATGATTAAACCAAGCAGAAGTTCAAACCCACAGCTTACTATCTCATGACCACTTATTGATTATTTTGTTTTGTGGGTGTGGGATGAAGTGAAGAAAAGCTTAGGGTATTTTTGAGAGTTGAGACAGCTCTAGGATGTCATATCCAGCTATGGAAGGGTAGAATTAAGACAGGTTACTGTGGCAGATTCAGTGAACTGATACCTAAGCCAGACAGGCGTGCCATATTTCAGGGTTCTAATGAAATTACCCAGTAAATTCAGAAGAATAAAACCTGGAAGGCTAGCTCTGCCATTGTTGCCCAGTTTCTTTCCTGCCTCAACCTGATAACTGAGGGAAATGTACTGTTTTTTGTTCATCATAGGAGGAGTTATAGAAGCTAGAGAATGAAATTTTATAATGTAGGCTTTGGTTTTCAATCCAGCAGTAATTCTTTACACAATCAATCCCCCAAGTTATTTTTAAAAAATTGAGTCCAAACTTTTGCTTTGCATCTGCTACAGTTATTCTGCAACTGCTGGGAGGATGACACGAATAACCTATTGCTGATAATAACTTGTTCTTTGCTCCTTGTTTTTAGCACTTGCTGTGAGGTGGGTAACGTCACTGGTTTATTCCAGGGGTTAAATAATTTGAAAACTTGAGCAATCAAGTGATAGTAAATGTTGGTCTTGCCACCTTGATGCTCACATTCCATTAACAAGTAATAATAAAAAAAAACTTATTTCAGTGAAATGGGCTCACCCTAATCTCCAACTATCTAATATTTTCATTTCATTTTGAGAAAATGCCAACTTTTTCTTCTTAATTCCTCAAATTCAAAAATAATAAATGAGCAAAATATCATGTTGCAGGAAAAGACCACTACCCTTATTTTACACCTCATTACTGTCTCCCATTACCCCATTTGGTCTAATTTTCTGCAATGTAACAACAGTGGACAGATTGCAGGGAATAACATCCCAGAGCTCAAATCTAGTATATAGGATTTACCAGGTTATTTTACACTAACAGGTGAATAGAAGAAAGTTATGGTAGAAATGTTTTTGTTTGAGAAATTATTTCACCACTTAAAATCTATTCACTTAATGAGTAGATTGCCAAAAAACTATAAATGCAGAACAATGAAAATAATCAATTAGCATAATCAAATTTTAAAACCGACATCAGAACAGAACTGAATGTTTATGCACTATTATATTCAATATAAAATTGGTTAAGTGTATGCTAATGTTGCTTGCTTATTAACGTTTCTCAAAATAGAAAATTTTCTGTCTCCATGGGCTGCATCCAACCTCACCTATAATTTGCCAATTTAAAAGGTTTACACATGTAAGAAGTTTAATTTTCCTTATGCTGACAGATTTTAGCTTCTTTTTGACACATCATGATAGTAGAAATATAACATAATGGAAGAGAAACTCATTCTGCCTAGAGCCTTCCCTACCATTTAATTAGATCATGCCTAATCTGTAACTGAATCCGTTTATCCACTATTGTTTCATACATCTTGATATTCTTATTTAACAAAAATCTATTGATTTCAGTCTTAAATTTCAAAATAACCCAGCCCTATATTCTTTTGAGAGAGCAAGTCACAGATTTCCACTATTCTGTGTGAAGAAGGCTTCAGAATTTTGTACCTCAATGTCCGAGCTCTAATTTTAAGACTTTTTTTGTGCTGGATTCTCTAACCAGAGGAAATAGTTTTTGTATTTTTCATACTGAGTCCCTTAATCATATGAAATACCTCATTTCAATCACCTTTCAACCTTCTAGGGAATGGAATCCATGTTTATACAACTTGGCCACATAATTTAACCAATTAAGCCGTATTATCATCTGGTGAATCTGTATTGCACTCCTTCTAAGGCCAATATACCTTTCCTCAGGTTCAATATTCCAAACTGAATGCTGTAACTCTTAAAATTGGGTCTCACCAAAATATTATTTTTTCATTGTTTGGTACCCATGCACTAGTTTCTTTTACTCATTTAGATGATTGCCCAAATTTCTTTGCTTCCCCACAGCTCCTAGTTTGTCGCACTTAATTTTCTAATTTGCTTGTTCAAGAACCAAAGTTGATGGCCCAAAAATCCTCCACGTTACATATCATCTGCCACAACACTGCTTGCTCAATCTGTTTATTTCTATTGTATCTTCTTGGTCCCATCACATATCTTACTGTCTTCCCTAAATTAGCATCATCTAAAGATTTGGATATACAACAACATTTTCTCATCTAAGTCATTGATATAAAAGGTAAAAGCTGCTTTCCCATTTCAGAACCCTGGGTATTACCTGTGAACTCCTGATAATTGGAGAATTGATCTCCAACCTCCCAGCCAATTATCAATCTATGTCATATTGTTACTTCCAATTCCAAATGAACTAACTTTTGGTAATATTTCTCTCCTGCAAAAACTTATCAAATGTCTTTTGAAAATCAATATGGGCAATGTCCAGACACTTAGATATTTATCATGATAGCAATTTCTTCCCAAAATAAAAACTCTAGATGAACCAGACTTGACCTAACCTTCCCAAATCCATCCTGACTTTGATTACTTCATACTTGTTGCAGTGCTCAGTCATGCCATGATAAAGTATTTTTCCCACAATTCATGTGCCAACTACAGACTTAGTCCAACAGTCCATAAATTTTATCTTTTTTCTCTCCCTCAATTAATAGGGATGCATTTACAATGTTTCAATTCAAAGATGTATTTCCCAAACCAATCAAGCTTTGAAAAATCTGCACTTTCCTCAACTATTTCTTTCAATATCCTTGCCTGGAAATCAACAAGTATTTGTTAACAGTAGCTAAATTCTCATCCTTTTCTGGTTTCTTTCACCATTAAATCCACTAAGTTTGTCATCTTAGAATTTTAGGTTCAATTGCACCACTGGTATTTTGTCCTGAAGGGGCCCAATTGCCTACTCCTAATTTGTATGTACTTAGTAAAAAAAAACCTTGCATTTACAGAGTACTTTTTAATGACTGGTTACAGTCTCAGAGAATTTTACTGCCAATGAAGTTTTTTTTGAAAAAGTGACTGTTAATTTGTGCTTAGCAAAGTCCCAGAAATAACAACATGATGATAATCAGATAATCAGTTTGTAGCTTGATTTGAGAAATAAGTATTAGCTAGGATATCAAGGTTAACTCTCCTCTTCTTCAAAACAATACCATGGAATTTTATTTACATCCAACTGAGCAGGTAGCCGAGGCCTTAGTTTAACATCTCTTTAAAAGGCGACAGACACCTCCAACAGTGCATGCTCACTCAATACCATACCGGAGTTGACCTTTATGCACAAGTCTTGGAGTGAAACCTGTACTGAGACTCATGACTCAGAGGCGAGTGTGCTACTAACTGAGCCACAGCTGACATTATATGGTATTTTCCATTATGTATTCAACACACAATCTAACCAATTGAAAATGCTATCAAATTAACTGTAAAGACACTAGAGCTCTCTCTTCTTTTCATATGGCATTAATAAGTGTTCTCCAAGATAAGTCCTTACAGCAATCTTTTGTTCAGAACTTAAGAACTCAATTCAAACAACACCTTAAAAGAATTACCTTATCACGAGGATTTTGACATCCTAAACAGAGGCTGTATTTGAGGTTGTAGTAAGAAACCTAACATTTTATCACTGATTGAAGCTATTCATACAAAATGGGTATTAATAGATACTAAGTTAAAAAATGGAAAGTTAGGACTCCACATGCCATTCTTTGAAATAGTAAGGAAGAGCTATCTCACCTGAAGGTGAGCTAATGTTTTAAAACTATTTTCAAATTAAAAGTTCACAGTTAAGGATTTTCCAAAATTTCTTTCAAGTTCTAAAATGTTGCTCTTTATATTTTTTCCAGTCATCAAATTGAGTGATGATCAAAGGACAAATAGAACACTTCATTTTGGAGATCCTGCATCAATGTCAAAACACTCTTGATTAAGATACAGAATGGACAGATGTCATCTTTAGCACTGTTGCCTTACTCCATCCTTGTTTGACCATTTTTTTCTTACTCTTTCATATCCAGAGCAGCTATTTTATAACAGGATTAAAATTTGAATGGGTGCTTTTTTTTTATTACAAAAAGCAACATTTTAGAATTTGGAAGAAATTTTGGAAAATTTTATTAGATTTTTGGTTGGCACAGACACCACGGGCTGAATGGAGTATTTTTAAAACAACATTTTACGATTCTACTTTTCTATAGGAAGCTGCATAGAAAACAGTTGCAATTTACTTCACATAGGACCTTTACAGCCAACCTAAGGTAACTTACAAATTACTTAGATCGAAATCCACATTCTTAGGCTAGCAATTACACATTTGACACCCAATGTCTCAAGCTAGAAAATGTTTATTATCCAAAGCTTTTATATCCCCAGTTTATGCACAATCTGATCTCAATTAGAGCACTTTTTGGGATACTACAATTGACCCAAGTGGGATAATTAACTAAGATTCCTATGTTTCATTACTATTTAGTTATTCTGATTGGAACTACATGTTTTAGAATGTTATGCAGGAATAAAATTGGCTCAATTTGATGTCTACTGCAATTGAATACTTATGCAAATACTCAAGCTTTGCATAAAAAGCTTGAACACATAACGTACAGGATAGGGAGGAGTGACAAGAACGAGATTACAACATTCATGGAAGCATACCCTAAAGAATCAACATCCTCTCATGACAGGCAAAGAATTCCAAAGCTTTGACAACACCAGGACTCGCAAAATGTTGTCTTTTTGAATGTTCTGCCAAAGATCTAAAACTATGTATCTTATCTACTGTTCCACAAATGCCAACTACAGTAGTGGAATTCCATAAATATGGCAACAGTAAATCAGCTACTAAAAGCAGCCTAGTATTGACTTCAGTCTCTAAATCCAGGGGCTGTCTTTGAATCTTTTCTTGACTAGTCTGCATTAAGACATCTTGGCTAAATTGCTTGGACCACTTCATTACAGCAAGGGTTAATTGTTGACTGGTAGAAGGAAGAAGAAAAGAAACTACTTAGCTTATAAAAAGTGCAATTCTTGTCAGTCAGTCACACAGCCTAACAATGTTGGTGTCCACGGATAAATCTGTGGTTTAAACCATTTCCTCACTATCTACAAGAAGAGACACTGATACAGAAGGTAGCAGCAAGATATCCACATCATTTTCTTCGATTATCTTTCAGAGAAGCATTCTGACTCGTCCCACAGATGGGCCGGAGCAAGAAAAATAACTATTTCCTTTGTTCAAATTTTCTTAATTTATTGCAGAAATGCTGTTTGAAACATTCTACTCCTTAATCAAATGATGTTCTCTAAAAATACCATCTTATTCAAGTTTACAGGGCTACATAAAATGGAAAAGTATGATTTTTAGTTCACCTTCTCTTGCTGATATTACTATAGAGCTATTGTACAGTAGGAAGATCACTGAGACTGGGTCTATCCAGGAGTTTCATGCTATGAGGATACATGACATTCCATTTCTCATTCTACATTAAAACCTAGCTTGCATTACCATTTTCAGTTTTCTTTTCTTGCTCAGCCGAAGATTTTATTTTCTCAGTAGGAATCAGTTCTAAATCATGGCTTTGGAATTTGATTATTCCAACTTGTGAAGTTCTGATATCCTCAGTTTCTGTGCTGATTATATTTTTTTCCAATTAAATGTATTCCACTACATGCTCATACCAGGCTTCAAATATTGCATATCCTGTTGTGGGCTTTGCTGAACACAAGAAGTTTTTGCAGGATGCACCTGAACTCACCAGAAGTCTGTCTTCAGTCCAAACCTAAAATGAAGCACAAACACTCCAGGTCAGAGAGATTAATCTAGCACTGTAAGAAATTGTAAATGGTTGCACCATCGACTGTTTCAACACCCATGAAACCAGGTTGTAAACAATCTTTTAAGACTTTCCAATGACACAACTGTCTTTCCAGTTCTTGTCTCAAAACCAGGGTAGATTCTGGTAATATATGCTGTTGCAGTAATCTCAGCAGATGTTGAAGACAGCCCTTGTACTGCATAGTGCTGCAACATCTGTTAAGTCTTCAATGATTGTTCAAATCACCATCATGGTCAGGAAGGTGTCATCACGAGGAACCTCTGACCTGGATTTAGTTGCCCCGGCTAACACTCATGGATCCAGTAAGTCTTTGACTGAGTAGCTTCTGCTCCTGCCAACATACAGGGAGCACAAGCGGCATCCTCTTGAATTCTTTATCTTATGGAAAACCTTTTGACTGAAACAGACCCAAAGCTGATGGATCATGAAAGGCTTTACTCTTGGAGTTCTTGGATGAGTACCACCCTTCTTTGAAATCATTCACCATGAAAGAATTAGACTTGATATTGCTATGGAGACTTGGCAGCCCAGAGTAATGTTGTGACTCAGACACTACAAGTTCTGATTTCAACCTTTGCTTCAAAAAAGGTAACTTGTACTAGTCCTGGATGATGGCTCAATTCAGTTGTCTTTATTAGTTGCATTAGTTGTTCAGTTTGCTTTGACCAAATTACTTACCAGCCTCAAGGATTTTGCTGACCCAAGAGAACCTTTTTGAAATCTTCAAATTCAGGGGTGTGTATGGTGGGCAGGGGTGGGGGTTGCGATTTGGTTGTGATATATGAGCATTTGGCATATGTCAAAGGCAGATCTTGCTGGTTTGGTTTAATGCCTAACAGCAATAGTTAAGTGTAAGCCTTTATTCTACTCCTTTTGCTTAATTTGATGGGTCAGTGCTGAGTCTAGTGAGTTGTTCTACCTCATGGGGTATGCGGTTTTCCGTATTTCCCTTTAGATCAGATCTATGGCTGACTGCCTATTTGATTTGGAAGGATAAGTAAAACTTTCATTGGGCAGAGTGGACAACGTTACAATTCTAACAGCCATTTAAGCCATTTTTCTCTGTCTTGGATTCTTCACTGATGTTCCAAGCACTAACATGGGACTGACCTAAGCCCTTGATATTTTTCAGTCTGAAAAAAGATTTGTTGGTGGCCTTCAGGAAAAAGGATGCAGGAATGTCCTGACACCTTGGATATTCTGTTCAATATATTGAACTAGTTTTGTATTTCACAAATTTCTGTTCATCTTAGATAAAAATGCTGGAGCTCCCTTTCATGAAAAAAATATTTCTAGAACAGGTATTTTCAGCAAAACAAAATATTGATATTTACTTCAAACATATCCCCAAAAATAGAAAATCATTTGAGAAGTGATCCCAAAGGGTGATTAGCTCTAATGTTGGAAAAAAATCCATTCTGAAGGAAAATGTATTTACTTTAGGGTTAAAGAAATAATTTGAGAGAACTGAGTCAAATAATCCACACAGTAGAGCAGTGAAGTAAACCTAATTTTTTTTTGAGTTTCTTCCTCATAACGTAGTTCCCATTAGTTACATTTTCCTAGCTTCTATTCCAATTACCACGAACAAAGATATTTCAAAATGTTTCGAAGTATGAGAAATAATATGTCAAACTAGCAAGACCATTTTAAACATTCTTACTTTAAAGGAACGGTTCAAAGGTCAACTAGCAAATAGAGAAATAGCATGACCAAAAAGATGAAAGCGGGATTTTACGACCTCACTTGGGCGTGACAGTAAAATTCCACCTGAGGCCAACGAAGACTTCTGTTCTGCGAGCCTCACCCGCCCCAAAACTTCCTGGGGGAAGTCACTAATAATGTTAAATTACTATGGACCCATTCTGTACTCAATTCTGCATCCTCAATGGTTGAAGTTAAAGAACTCCTAAATTGCCTCAAGTTTCAATATTTTCACAAAAACAGAAGAACCTTTAGAAATAAAACCCAAAACGATGATTAGTCAATAACCAAAAAGGGCAATTAAACTTACCAAAACTTTTGGAGACAGTGGGATTCAGATTCTTAGATTAGGATCTTTTCTGAAGTTTAAGGAGGATGGGCTGCAGCTAAATTGGAGGCGGACCAATATCCTGGCGGGCAGATTTTCTAATGCTATAAGGTAGGGTTTAAACTAGATTGGCCGGGTGGGGGGGGGGAGGAGGAGGATCCTCAGCAGCGGGGAAGCAAATGAGGGGCTGAAAGGTGATGCAGTACTCAGCAACAGCATACTGAATAGACATGATAGCCAAGACCACGGCAGGCAGCGGGGAAAACCTGTTGGATTAAACTGCATTTATTTCAATGCAACAGAGCTGACAGGTAAGAACGATGAACTCAGGGCATAGATACATATGTGAGACTGGGATATTATACCGTAACAAATATGTGAGGGACAGGACTGGCAGCTTAATGTTCCAAGTGCTTTAGACAGGACAGAGGTGGAGGAAAGAGAGGAGGCAGAGTTGCATTTTTGATTAAGGGGAGCATCATGGCAGTTGGAATGAAATAACCGTGGGATCATCCAACAAAGCTTTGTGGATGAAAATAAGAAATAACAGGGTGATGGCATTATGGGGTTGTATAATATGCCAAATTGTCAATGGGAATAAGAAGAACTAATATGCAGAGAGATTGGGGAGGCTTCCAGGAGCAATAGGGTTGTCATAGTTGGGGATTATAATTCTTCTAATATAGGAACCGCCATAGTGTTTTAAAGGCTTAGAATTTGTTCAGTATGTTCAGGAAAGTTTCCTCAGGCAGTATGTATGTGGAGGGTCCTATTTAGGAAAGGGTAAAACTTGACCTACCCTTGGAAATAGGGCAGGGCAAGTGATTGAGGTGATGGTGTGGGACCACTTTGGGACCAGTGATCATAGTTCTATTAATTTTACAGTAGTTATGGAAAGGAACAAAACTGGTCCACAGGTGCAAGTTCTAAATTAGGGCAAAATGAATTTTAATTGAATTAGACAGGAGCTTGCAACGGTTGACTGGAGTAGCTTATGTAAGGGCAAAGGGATCCCCGGCAAATGCAAAGGCTTTAAAAATGAAATAGCTGGAGTTCAGGCTCTATATGTTGCTGTAAGGGTGAAGGGCAAGGCTGACAAGAGTAGGGAACTCTGGATCATGAAACACATTGAGGTTTTAGCCAGGAAAAAGGAGGAGGCATGGTTCAGGTAGAAGCAACTGGAATCAAGGGATTCCCTAGAGGTGTGCAGAAGATACAGGAGTATCCCCTCAAGAGCAAAAACGGACACGAGGAACTGCAGGAGATGGTCGAGGTTCTAGATGAATATTTCTTCTGTGATTACCGTGGAAAAAGACACGAAGGCTTAGGAACCTGGAAAAGTTAGTGGTGATATATTGGGGACAGTTCATATTACAGTAGAGGAGATGATGGATGTATTAAAACATATGAAGATGAATAAATCTCCTGGGCCCAACCAAGTATTTCCAAGAACACTGCATGAGACTAGAGAAGAAATTGCAGTAGTCCTGGTTGAGATAATTGCATCATCATTAGCCATAGATGAGATACCAGAAGGTTGGAGGATAGCAAATGTTGTAGAAAGAGTAGATAACAGTAGTAGATGCAATTTATCTGGTCTTTCTAAAGGCCTTTGATAATCTGTTATGGGGCACCTTAACGAATAAGAACATTGTGGGGGGAGCATGGGGACAAGAGCAGAATGGATCATTAGCTGGCTTCAAGACAGAAATCAGAGAGCAAGAATAGACGGTTGTTATTCAAAGTGGCAAAGATGGGAAGGGGTCAACACTGGGATCACTGTCGTTCACAATTTACACTAATGATGTGAACTTTAGAATCAAAAAAATCTTTTAAATTTGAAGATAGCACCAAATGTTTGAGGGTGGGGGCAATATTGAGGAGTACAACAAATTAAAGGAGGGCATTAAGAAACTTGCAGAATGGCAAATAATTCGCAAGAAATTCAACTCAGGCAAATGCTAGGTAGTGCATTCTGTTAGGAAGAATACCTATTACTTGAAAGGTGCAAGTCTAGATAAGGTAATGGAACAAAAATGATCCTTGAGTATAAATACACCAATCACTAAACATGGCACACAATTAGCAAGACCATAAAAAGACAAAGCACTCGTGTTTATTTCCAGAGGGATAGAATTTAAAAGTGGAGAAATAATGTTAAAACTTGTATTGAATTTTAGTTGGACCATGCTCAAGAATCTAGTGTACAGTTCTGGCTGTCATATCACTGAAGATATAAAGGCATTGTGAAAAATAAATATAAAAAGTGCAGAAAAGATATACAATGACAATACAATAAATGCAAGAGTATATATCAAAGAATTGACAGGCTGGGTCTCTTTTCCTTTTAAAGGAGAAAAAAGAGGTATATTTAAAATTATGAAATGTTTTGATAGCGAGAAGGTGTTTTCTCTTGTGGTGGAGGGTACCATCAATACATCAATAACCACCAAAAATAAGAAACCTATTTTCCCAAATAGTAGTAAGAATGTGGACCTCACTACCATGGAGTGTTGTTGAAGCACAGTGTAAAGATGTATTAAAGAAGAAGCTGGACAATCATATGTGGGAGAAAGGAATAAAGGATTATGATTGTAGATTTAGAGGAGGAAAGATGGGAGGCTATCAGTGTGAAGCACAAACATTGGCTTCAATTGGTTGGGTCAAATGGCCTATTTCTGTACTAAGTAATCTTGTGTATCTAGAAACATGAGATCTAGAAATTTAAAGTACTTAAGAAATGTTCAGGATATCAGCCACTAAAAACTAAACAGTTGATCTCGTTTTAGCATGTGTGAAAGACATCAAAATTTTGTTTTATAAAAAATGTTGGACCATATGTGATGATACCATGCCTCCAAGAAATAAATTTTTACTATGTTTCTTCTAAGGGGCATGTTTAAAGTTGGTTGTTTTTCAAGGTGCCAATTTGTCTGGGAAAACATGCAGCAGCACAGTGCCAGGACCCAGGTTCAATTCCCAGTTGGGATCACTGGGTCTGTGAAGTGTGCATGTTCTCCTCATGTCTTAATGTGTTTCTTCCCCATGAACTGGTTTCCTCCCACAGTCCAAAAGATGTGCTGGTTAGGTGCATTGGCTATGCTAAATTTTCCCTCAGTGTACCCAAACAGGCACCGGAGTGTGACAATTAGGAGATCTTCACAGTAACTTCATTGCAGTGTTAATGTAAGCCCATTTGTGACACAAATAAACTTAAACATAGCTCCACATTGAGAATGCAGGATAATGAGAGTTTTAGGTAAAGGTATGTTGGTCTGAAACAGTTAATACATTTGTGTTTATTTAGGTTTTCAGAACAGAATTTTGATTACATTGATTGATAGGGCCAGCACTGTGTCTTAATCAGCAGAGCTAAGGTGGCAGGAGAGATGTTGTTTTAAAAGTCAATTTTTACCTGGTTCTGAAAGAAGCAAGACGTATTCCTCTGTCCTCTTCAGAAGTGCTCTGAGAACTCGGATTTGCAATTTAATTACAAGCATGTAAGCCTGTGTTTGTTCACTGAATTTGAAAGTTTAGGGGCAAGGGGGAATTAAGAGATATATTGTTTAGATTGCAACTCAGATAAGTTAGCAGTCAAGAAATGCATTTTGTCACTTTAACCAGTCTTCAAATATTAAGCTAGTGCATTTGTTATAGCTAAACTGTGTTGTTAAATTAAGATTATTTTGATAAAAGCTTCCCAGTTTGTCAGTAGAGTAACAAGTGAAACATCATATCCCCAAAAGTTGCAAATAGTTGGGATTTAGTCTAAGTTCATAATACACTATGAGGTTTCTGCTCCGTACCTTAACATGTACCCTTCACAATAAATTAAGTAGTAACTGAGAATCTTTATAATAGAAGGGCAACAAAAGTCATCACTTTAGTGATTAGCTAGTAGCTGTTTTACCACAGAGATTAAGTGATGATTTATATCGACTTTCTCAGTTGCTCCTAATGGATTGTATATGAATGGATTGTGCTCCAAACTGGGCTGTTACTAATCTCCCCAAACTTAGTACATGACTCTCAAAATCAGGCAGTTATTTTCCAGAGCTCTGGAAAATGTGATCAAATTCCTCATTCACATTGCATCTTTTGTGAGCATAACAAGCTAAGAAGTTCATTAAGATATAGGAGCAGAATTAGCCCATTTGGTCCATTGAGTCCGCTCCAACATTCGATTATAGCTGATATGCTCCTCATCCCTATTTTCCTGTCTTGTCCCCATAAGCTTTCAACCTATTACCAATTGAAAATCTAACTCCTCAAGTGTACTCATTGTCCCAGCATTCATTGCTGTCTGGGGTAGTGAATTCCATGAATTCACAATCCTTTGGGAAAAGTAGTTTCTCCTCAACTTTTTTAAATTTGCTACCCCTCATCCTAAGACTATGATCTCTCCTCCTACAATGTGCACCAGCAAAAGCTTCTGCTCCACATCTACTTTATCCATACCGTTTATCATCTTGAATACCTTAATTGGATCTCCCCTCATTCATAGAATATTACAGTGCAGTACAGGTCCAACGACCCTTGATGTTGCGCCAACCAGTGGAACCAACTTAATGGCCCTCTAACCTAAACTATTCCAATATTATCCATATGCCTATCCAATGACCATCTGAATGTCCTTGAAGTTGACAAGTCCACTACTGCTGCAGGCAGGAAATTCCATGCCCTTACTACCCTCTGAGTAAAGAACCTACTTCTGACATCCGTCCTATAATTATCACCCCTCAATTTAAAGCTATGCCCCCTCGTGTTAGCCATTACCATCTGAGGAAAAAGGCTCTCACTGTCCACTCTATCTAATCCTCTGATCATCTTATATGCCTCAACTGGGTCACCTCTTAACCTTCTTCTCGCTAACAAAAACAACCTCAAGTTCCTCAGCCTTTCCTCATAAGACCTTCCCACCATACCAGGCAACATCCTGGTAAACCTCCGCTGCAACCTTTCCAATGCTTCCACATCTTTCTTATAATGCGGCGACCAGAAGTGTATGCAATACTCCAAGTGTGGCTGCATCAGAGTTTTGTACAGCTGCAACACGATCTCACGGCTTCGAAATTCAATTCCTCTACCAATAAAAGCTAACACACGTACGCCTTCTTAACAGCCTTATCAACCCTGGGTGCCAACTTTCAGGATCTATGCACACATACACCAAGATCTCTTTACTCATCCACACAACCAACAGTCCTTTCATTAGTGCAATATTCTGTAATCCTATTACTCTTTCCAAAATAAATCACCTCACATTTATCCACATTAAACTCCATTTACCACCTCACAGTCCAGCTCTGCAACTTATCTACGTCTCTCTGCAAACTGTAACATCCATCCTCACTGCCTACAATTCCTCCAACTTTAGGGCCATCCGCAAATTTACTAACACATTCTTCTACACCCTCATCTAGGTCATTTATAAAAATGACAAACAGTAGTGGCCCCAAAACAGATCGCTGCAGTACACCACTAGTAACTGAACTCCAGGTTGAATATTTCCCATCAACCACCACCCTCTGTCTTCTATCAGCTAGCCAATTCCTGATCTGAATTTCTGAATTCTTCTTAATTCCAGAGGGTACAGGCCTAAAGTGTTCAATATCTCGTCATATGACAAACCCATCATTTCTGGAATCAATCTCGTGAACCTCCTCTGAGCTACCTCCACACTACATGTTTCCTCAAATACAAGGCCTAAAACTGTGCACAATACTCCAGGTGTGCCCTCACCAATGCCTTGTGTAGCTGCAACAATACTTTATGTTTTATGTTCCATTCCATTTGCTTTCTTTATTATCTGTCTACCCGCATGCTAGTCTTGTGTGACTCATGAGGACACCCAGATCTCTCTGCACCAGAGCACTCCAAAGTCTCTCCCCATTTAGATAACAAGTTGCCTTCCCATTTTTGTGACCAAAATGCATGATCCCACACTTATCCACGTTAAATGCTATCTGCCGCATTTTGGCCCACCCTCCTAACCTATCTATATCCATTTGTAAGATTATTTCCTCATTGCAATTTACTGTCCCACCTATTTTGGTGTCATCTGCAAATTTGTTTATAGAGCCTTTGACCTCTGTATCCAAGTCATTAGATTGTACCTGAACTACTCAAAATTGCATTTCTTCAAATCCGACAAATTTGAAATTACAATGTGGCAAATACGCTCCAGTCTTGTACTGAAGAAATTATTCTCCTCACATCTCTGCATTCTGGAGATTCTTCAAAAATCTCTAAATGCAGTGCTATCAATTCTGTAAAGACTAAATTATCAATTATAATTAACATCTCATGGGCATCTACCGCTCCCCCCACAAGCTGGGTTCCTTACATATTACCTCCACAGTTGATTTGGTTCTTGAACACAAGAATGTAGACTATGTCAAGGATGAGAACAGGCTATTTAGTCCCTTCAGGTTCATCTCTAAATTCCATTAACTCCAATCACAGCATTCAACTACATGTGGAAAAATAAAAAAATTGTTTTTCCTACATTGGTTGGATGATAGATTGTTATAGATACTTGCTAACTAGAGAAATAGTTAGCTTTAAACTTGCATCCATCTTACTTTTTTTTGACCTTTCAGAACTTTTATGATTGGATTAAGAAGAAATCCTCAGATGTTTACATTACATTTTTAAGAGATTAAGAAAGAGAATTTACCACAAATGTCTGAGGAACTTGTTGTAATATACAAATAAATCCACAGTTATTTGCTCCATTTGTCGGTTATTACCATAACCGAGCAATATGATATGTAACAGATTAATTAAAAGTCAGGGTTGGAGTGAACGAGCAGATAATGCTCATGTTTTATGGCAAGAAATGAAATGCATAACTTGTACTTAAGATGAAGTCTATGGGCTAATGCTCCAATCACAAACAGCATTTTTCTTTTATTGTCTCCATAAGAGCATAAGATATAGGAGCAGAATCAAGTCATTCAGCCCATCGAGTCTGCTCCACCATTCACTCGTGACTGACAAGTTTCTCAACTCCGTTTTCCTGCTGTTTTCCCATAATCCTTGATCCCTTTACCAATCAAGAACTTGTTTTAAGTGCACTCATTGACCTGGCTTCCACAGTTTTCTGTGGCAATGAATTCCATAGATTGATCAGCCTCTGGCTGAAGAAATTCTTCCTCATCTCATTCTAAAAGGTTGTCCCTTTACCTTGAGGCTGTCCTACTCATGGAACATCTTCCCCACATCTACTCACAGAACCCATCTCCTTGTGCAACATCTTGTTAAATAGTATTCTATTCGGGCCTTTCATTATTCTATAAGATTCAATGAAATCCCCTCTGGTTCTTCAATACACCGTCGAGTACAGATTCAAGACTCTTCTGATGCTCCTTACATATCCAGCTTTTCATTACTAAAATCATTCTCGTGAACCTCCTCTGGACTCCCTCCAAGAATGAAAATAGGCTATTTAGCAGCACATCCTTCCTTAAATATGGAGCCCAATATTGCTTGCAATATTCTAAAAGTGGTCTCACTAAAAACTTCATAAAGCCCCAGCAGTACATCCCTGCTTTTGTATTCTAATCCTCTCAAAATGAATGTTAACACTGCATTTGCTTTCCTAACTACGAAGTCAATCTGCAAGGTAACCTTAAAAGAATCCTGTACTAAAACTCCCAAGTCCCTTTGCGTTACTAATTTCTGAATTCTCTATTTAGTAAGTAGTCTACACCTCTATTGTTCCTACCAAAGCATATAACCTCACATTTTCCCACGTTGTATTCGATCTGCCAATTTTGTCCATTCTGCTAACCTGTCTAAATCCTTCTGCAGCCTCCCCATCTTTCCAATCCAATGTTCTTTGTTTCTCAAGTTTTCAAGTTCCACTGGTCATTGTGTTCTATGCTCATTCAAATGCTGTCAAAACTCAATTCCCAACCAATATAATTAACATTTTCAAATATTCTCTTGCCCAAACATGTTAACCTGAATCCAAACTCTCTGGCTCAATGGATCTATACTGCTTTTAACAGATGTTTGAGAGAAGCTTGAGTGAACTGCTGCAAATAAGTTAATAGGGGAAGAATTTTTTAAGGACAATTCCTGCTACTCATTACTTGATTATTACCAAAAGACTCCCTAGAACTATAGAATTCCTACATTGCCAAAGGAGTGCCAGTGTCAACAATCTCATGTGGACACAATCCCCGTAACCCACATATCTACCCTGCTAATCCCCTGATATTAAGAGTCAATTTAGTATGGCCAATCAATCCATCTGTCCTGATCCCCCCGTGTTGACACTACAGTTAAGAAAGCCCACTAACACCTCTACTTTCTCAGAAGATCAAGGAAATTTAGTCTGTCAGCCGTGACTCTCCAATTTTTATAGATGTACTATAGGAAGCATTCTTTCTGCCTGTATCACAGCTTGGTATGGCTCCTGCTCTGTCCAAGACTGCAATAAATTACAAAAGGTCACGAATGTAGCCCAATCCATCACACAAACCAGCCTCCCATCCATTGACTGTCTACACTTCCTGCTACCTTAGCGAAGTAGTCAGCATAATTAAGGACACCCACGCATCCTGGACATTTTCTCTTCCGCCCCCACGTGGGAAAAAGATACAAAAGTCTGTGGTCACATACCGATTGACTCATGAACAGCTTCTTCTCTGCTGTCATTAGACTTTTGACTGGACCTACTTTGCATTAAGTTGATCTTTCTCTAACAGTAGCTACGACTTAACATTACATTCTGCACTCTCTCGTTTCCTTCTCTATGAACAGTATGCTTTGTCAGTATAGTGCGCAAGAAACAATACTAATACATGTGACAATAATAAATCAAATCGAATCTAACCTACACATCTTTGGAGTGTGGGAAGTATCCAGAGCACAGAGGAAACCCATGCAGACATGGGGAAAACGTGCAAACTCCACAGTCACCCAAGATTGGAATTGAACCCAGGTCCCTGGTGCTATATGGAAGTAGTGCTAACTAGTATGCCATCACACCCCATACAACAAATGCAATAGTCCTGGTTATTTATGCAATGAACATGAGCTTTCTTAAAAGATTATTCATAGTTTTCAACAGCCAAATATGCATACAGATTACCATAATATGCAAAAACAATAATTCTTTCTGCCTTCTCTACCACCAGGTATATTTCAAATACTTGCAGAAATCAAACTTAGACAAGTTTAAAAATATATTACATATGGTACATACACATTTTAGATTATTATAGCTTTTGATCCGGTTTATAAAATAACAATTTCTGCGATCTAGAGCAATTAGATGTCATAATGAGTCACTCTGGGATACACCTGTATTTCAACAACAATGTGAATCATTTGTCAAAATATTCCCAATTGATTTTTTTCCCATAACACATTAATTCATAAAGTTTTATTGCACAATGACAAGCAAGCCACTCCATTTTGAAGATATCATTCTAATACTTTGGCAATAAAAAAGTGAATATTTAAAAAAGGTGCATGTGGGCACCTCCTTGATCTTTCTTATTATCATTCCTTGCGGGTTCTATCTTTGATTGGGCCACTTCACATTTAATTTGTTTCCTTTACATCAAAGCTAAACTGTAGGAGATAGCCATGAAGAAAATCAAATCAACAATTATTGTCTATAGTTATACATCGAAGAATGGTTACCTCAATGAAGTGCCCGAGACCTAGCTGCTACCATGCCAACATGATGCACCACACCTTTAAGGAAGGAGAAAATTATGTTGAGTGTGAGGGCACAGGAAGTGCAAAAAAGTACTCAAACTTCTTTTGTAAAGCTAAATCATGGCACATACAGAATAAACTACAGATAATACAGAATGTAATTTCTGAGGTAGACAAGCTTCCTGAAGGTATTTTCATGGCATTTTTCTACGCAGGGCAGTTTCATTACAATACACATACAAAACCTTTCCCAATTTCCAAATTACTAGTTGTGCTGAAACTACTAAAAGAATTGAGAAATTGCTACTCAAGATTCAGTGTAAATTTAAGTCACTGCGCATATGAAGTACATATACACATGAGCAAATCATGGGGAGAAAAATCATCTGTCTTACTGATTCTCCCCAAGTTCAGTATGATATCCATAACATATTCAACAATCTTGCATCTAAATGCACACTGTCAATTATTTTAGGGCTGCACAGTGGCAGAATGGCAAGCACTGCTGCCTCAGTGCCAGGAATTATATTTTCATTGCAACTTCTAATTCCAACTTTATGCTAAAAACTATGCCATGCTGTAATTATACCCATCATCTCCCCCAACCCAATATCAATTATCCTTCCCCCAAGAGTTCATTTTTTTTTTAGTACACTGCTGGGATCTAACCAAGGGAGGCCATTCTGCTGGATTGTACAACCTAGATAATAACTGACATACTATATATAGTGGTCTTATCAGATTCCTTCCTTTCTTTTCTCTTCCATCTCCCACCCCACCAAAACTCAATTTCTAAAGAGAAAAGTGGAGAATAGAGAACAGAGACAAATAAAACTCATGGGCAGCAGTTTCCTTGACAGCAACTCCACCCTCAGATGAAAAATATTCGATTGCAGCAGCTTTATCATTAGATTAATTTAACATGATACAACCAATGTACTCTAGTTTTTTTTTAATCAAATGGTAAAAGTTAACTCATCACCCCAACTTGCTCCCAACAGCAACATGATTTCTCTTTACTATTTCTTTTAGCTCCTCCAGACAAAGGGGTAGAATTTAGATTTATAATCAAGGTTTTGTTTTGCATTTTAAACAAATATGGTAGCAAGCATTTCCCTACCCATCAATATGCTTAATAAAAATCTGTAACAGGGCTTAAGTATGTACAAAAACAATAACTTAAATTTCTTTTTGTCATTGACTAGGTTTCTCAACAAAACACTCATGAACAAGATCAAAATGTGTGGAGTCAAGGGATGAGTAGCAGAATGGGTAGCCAACTTGCTACAACATAGAAAACAGAATAGGAACTTAACAGTATTTACTCAAGTGGTAAAAAGGTGGGAATTGGTGTTCACAATACTATTGTTCATCATTTACATAAATAATTTTGACTCAGGAATCAAAAAAAGTTCAAAATTTGCAGATAAACCCAATTTTGGAGGGTGAGGATATAGTCAATAGCAAGGCAATGTGATAAAATAATTCAATAAACTACAGAATAGTCATATATGCAGATAAAAGTGAGGGATACATTTTAGATTTTAGTAGGAAAAATAATAGAAGCCACATATCCTTTCAAAAATATCTAAATTAGATAGAGGAACATAAATATCTGAGAGAGCAGATACACAAACACTAAAGCAGCGGAATAAAGAAATAAAAAAAAAATACTGGGGAATAGAGGGATAGAATTGAAGAGCAAGGAAGTGATGTTTAATTCCTGTACAATCTTGAATAGACTACACCTGCAATACTGTGAATAGTTTTGGTCTCCAAAAGAATATAAAGATTCTGGAAAGGAAGCAAAAAAGATTTACCAGAGCGATAACAGAACTGAGAGATTACATCCATCAGGAAGGATTCAATGGATGTTCTGGGGACTTCTTCTCTATCAAAGATTGAGTCATGACTTGATTAAGATTATGGAAGGGTTGAATAGGGTAATCATGAAGGAGCTGTTAAAATAGTCACCACTAAATCCAAAATGGAATTCAGCAAAAATGTGTTTACCCAGAATTGTTAGAACGTGGGACTCTCCACAACAAAAACCAGCTGAGGTGACTATGACTAGTGCAAGTAATGAGAAGCCAATAAATGCTTGAGGTAGAAAGTATAAGAGATAGATGTTGATTGAGCTAGGTAAAAAAAAGTGGGAGAAAGTTTGTGTAGAGTATAAACATCAGCATAAACCAGTTGTGCCAAATGGTCTGTTTTTAAGTGCTGTGAATGCAATGTAATGGCACACATTTCTAGATAATGGAATCATTAGAATTTCGTTAGCAATAAAGAATGTGTGTTCCAGCCTCATCCAATGCTGGTACTGAATTTTACTAATGTTATGGAAAAAGACGACATCTGGCATATTAAAAATAGCTAACATTTTAAAACACTTTTCCTTTAACTATATTTCCAAATGGAAGAACACCATCATCCTACAGTTGGAATAATCACACTAGTTACTTTTGTGCGCGCTTTGGTTTATTTGAAATGTTAATGTACACAGCTCAACAGACAAATTGTAATTTCTCGTCATGGTCTGGTATGAAGCCCAGGGATTGAGCAACTGAAGCCAGCAGTTTACAGACATTACCAGGTTGTTTCCAAGGAGTAAAAACTTGAAACACTCTGGTCTTGGGGATAAATCGTTTCATTTTCAAAAGAAAAAGTATATTCTAATAACAAATGATCGCTCATAGTCTTTAGCTCTATTCTCCTTCTTGATATGTGTTTGAAGGCAATAGTGATTCCATGAGGAATCATCTCAGATAACTTAGAGTATATGTTACCAAGAACTTGCCGGGAAAGAGACTCTCAGAAGTACTTTTCTGCAAAAGGGTATATTTGACTAATTCTAATTTTATGTATTATTGTTTTTGCTTTAACTCATTTCATCTGTAAATAACTAATTAATTTCACTACTGTGCAGCACTGTAGTTTAATGGTGATATGCTTCCAACTTCAGAAATGACAAGATTATCTAACATGGAATTTGCAGTAAGCAAGTTTAATAAATTTGAGGTTAAGGGCTAAACTTGTGCTAAACTTGCTGGGGCTCAGGTACACAATGCTGAGGAGACCGGCAATTTCTGACAATTTAGTGAGTTCAAATGCTCATTCTCCTTCTCCCAAGAGTATTTCAATTGGAATTAGGCAAAAGTCAGAAAACATCCTTTCTATTCAACTATTACAATTATGTTTTTGAATCCTCAATTCATTAAAAAGATACAGATTTTCTCAAGTTGCATCCTTTTTTTTAATCCAAAATAATGACTAGCAATAAAACAAAAATAGTTCTACTTTACATCGAGGCTTCCCCACCAGAAATAGCTAAACAGCACCTTGTAATGCCTAATTTTTAATCAAAACCCATTTCTTATCTTGTCTTCCAGCTCCAGTTTCACACAGAAAACATCAATCCATTACAGAATCAGTTGTGCCAACCTGATTGGGTGTTGCTCTATAGTGGCTATGCTCTCTCCTTGACTTTTGGGTGAAACTTTAAACTGAGCACCCACTTGCCCTTTCAGTTGGATGTGAACAAAACAATTTCGTGCCACTAGTCCAGGTAATAAGAAATCCCTCCCAGCATCCTGGTCAACATTTAAGCTGTTTTGGCATATTTGTTTGAAGGCTTGTTGTACACAAAATAATTGCCATATTTGCCTACATTGGTAACTATTATTGACTGTGAAATCTTTTGCAATGCAGAGGGCACGCAAGAACACAAATACAAATGACTCTTTCTTTCTCCTCCATTAATACAAATGTTAATGCACAGAAGTAAAAAAAAATCTAAAGAGTAGTCAAGAAGGTTGCAAGGCATTGAAGTTGTATTAAGATTTTTTCCTCTAACTTGATTGTCAATGTTCTTATATAATTAATTCCAAAAAAAAATCCTAAAATTTAAGTTAGGCAAAAATGTTGCAATTATGAGGAATAACAAACACTGATTTATTTTCTACACAATAAATTATCCAAATTCTAATTTGGGATCAGTTGTGTAAAAGGGTTAAAATACTGTACATGCCCTCTGTGGTATGGGTTAAAAGCATATTTGTTCCTTGGCTGACTGCATTTAGGAGGATGGGGCAATCTGGTGGCTGGTGACATCTGGAATTAAAAGCTCACCTGAGTAATGGTGACCATGAAATTCATCAATTGTCATAAAAATCTATCTAGTTCACTAATATCCTTCAGGGAAGGAAATCTGACGTGTTTACCTACACTGCCTAACACGTGACTCCAGACCCACAGCATAGTGGCTGGCTCTTAACTTTCCTCCAAAATGGCCTAGTAAGTCACTCAATTCAAGCGCAATTAGAGATGCACAATAAATGCTAGTCTTACCAGTGACACCCACATTCCATGAAGGAATTTTTTAAAAAGCTATGTTTCTATGGACCCAAGGTCACAATTCAAATTAACAGTCTCACAACACTAGGATGATTATCTGTAGCAGTTGCAGAATTGTGTTGTTGGGGCTACACTTGAGTTTCAGTAAAGAAAACTTTGCTCTGTAAGTTAAAGTGTTGCATCCAGCTACAAAATTATGAAATGTTTACACTCAGTGTATGAAATTAAAAATACACAAAAAATATATCCCAAAAATTGTTCCATTCCAAACATAATTTCTGATTTACCAAAAATTAAAACAAATACAAGTTGGTCGTTCAATGTTGAACTTTTTTTTTGATTAGTTTACTTATCACTAGTATTGATCTTATGTAGCAAAACTAACCAATAACCCAAACATAGTAAATACGCTTTTGCTTTAGGCTCTGATACTTGCACTGCTACAGTGATAAATAACTAGTCAAAGACGGAGTGAAATATACTTCATGAAAATCATGAAGGAAGTAATTAAATTACAAAGCAGCAGACCAGGACATGAAATTCTGAGCTTATATTGACCATAGTACAAGGACGGATTTATGATTTTTGCTGAAAAGATCCTAATATAAAAAATGGTCAAAGTTGAAAATCCTGAAATTCCGTGTCATAGTTTAGGCCTAAATAGAAATGGTTTGAATCGCAGAGTAGCAGAGGTTGACTTATTTGGTCACAGTAAATTAATTTTCCAGATCATCAGGTATTTTGACTGGCTAAAAAAGGGAGATTTGTTAACTCAATTGTTTTATTAGCAGAAATGAAATGAAAACCCTCTTGGGAGTAGAGGGAAGCTTAAGTAAAAAACCTAAGACTAATAGAGTAAATATTGATAAAACAGCATCGACAGAAATCTGGCATCAAATAGCTTACCTGTTTTATCAGGTAGGTACAAGTAGAACATAAAAATTGAATCAAAATATCTGCAATACTATTTGGTTTAGGCACCAATTTCAATGTTAAGAAGTGCAGCTAATTTAGTTTCATTTTTCAAATGAAAATCTATACAAGATTATACAGATGCAATCCAGCTAGGTTGGCCAAATTGAAAGAAAACAATCCTTTCCATCATCTTAGTGAATTGGGCAAATTTCAACTTGAAACAAAGCAACCTTCTTACAGCACAGGGAAATTGAGGATGGAAATCTAGGTGCTCACACATACCACCTTTTAGCTTGTTTGAGAGAGGGAATGGATCACACATTCTCTTGGATAGAAAATTGTGCACATCCAAAAAGGGACCTAAAATATATTGTCTGTTCACACATTTACCATCTAATACGTACTATAAGAAGATGTGCAGAAAGTTTCAGTACAGGAAGTTTATTTAATTTTGAAAGTCTAACTACATTTGATTATGTTCATTCATATCTTGCTTTTACCAGAATGCATCAGAATGATTAGACTACATTACCAAAAATTAATTCATAGGTTCATAACTAAATTTGGAAACTGGACTTTTCTATGTTTCATAAGTGGGGTAAACAAATCAACACTTAAAATTTTAAACAGAACATGTGATTACCATCATTCTTTAAATGATCAAATTATATGTATTCAATATTTTATGTGCAAGGAATGAAAATGTACAGCATGTAAATCTTTAGAAATTTCGAAGAATACAAAAGCACTTGGAGAACGAGCAACATGAGGGTACAAAAAAGTCCTATTCACTCTAATGCATTCTTAACCTCAAGTTTAATTTAATAGTGAAAATATATTTGAGTTTTAAACAAGCAATTGCAAAAATTTAAACGTTTCTTGGATTAAAATTAACATCTTGCTTTGGACAAAGGTATTTTGTACCAACCAGAGTCATAATTTGTCTCCAGTTATTATTTTAGAACAAAAACAGAAAAATGCTGGAAAATCTCAGCAGGTCTGACAGCATCTCTGGAGAGACAGCAGAGCCAATATTTCAAGTGTAGATGGCCCTTTGTCGGAACTGTGACGAAGGGTTATCAAGACTTGAAATGTTGGCTCTGCTCTCTCTCTCTCCAGAGATGCTGTCAGACCTGCTGAGATTTTCCAAGCATTTTTCTGTTTTTGTCTCAGATCTGCAGTATTTTGCATTTATTATTATTTCTGGATGGGGAATATTGGAATATCAAAATACATTATTGTTTTTGAATCTCATTTGAATGATGCAAGAACTAAATAGAAGCAAGATTGGATGGCCATGGCCATCCATTCTCAAATTCAAGAACTTATGGAAGAGTTTAATACCAATAATATTCAGGGAGATCAAGATATTCTTAGTGTGTTCAGTCTCAAGTTCATAAATACAGGAAACACAGTAAAAGTTGGGCTTGAAATAATTCAAATATTCAGAATGGGAGTATTAAGTGTAGGCTGCTTCAGGGCTGTACACAAAATAATTGCCATATTGCATGGGGTAATTAGTCATTATCTATGAACTTTTATTCTTGATTGGAGAAGTGTGATGCAATACAGTAAATGCCATCATTCAGTAATTATATTGATATTATTGCCAATAATGGTTAAAATCAATGGCTACAGTACAAAAAATACCCTTTTATAGTCCACCAATATTATTCCTAGTTTGTAACATGTGAGGTTACACTGTCTTTAACAGTATAACAATACTGCTACAAAACATCTTGTAAAATTTGAATTTGGGAATTTTCTCTATGCTATCAAACTACATAAATTACATTATGATGCAATGGAAAGCTTGCAAGTGTATATGGCCAGCAAATGTCACTGTTGTGCTACTTCTATCTCAAAAAAAAAATCTGCAAGCCATTTGCATTTTAAAAGTACATTCCAACAAAATAGTCTACCACGAAAGATTCTCAAAAGGAATTTATTAGGATTGTGAAAATACAACAAAAAATATTTCTAAAACTTCTAAAATTAACTTCATTTCTGACAATTAAAAATTAAATCAGCACCATGCTTAATTGATAGTAAATGGCAGTAAATCAGTCAAATATTTTAGGTAAAAGTTTTGAAACAGACTGGAAAGGTAATAATGGTATCACATTTTGACACTTAGCAAGTTTTACAAACTGAGACTTTAAACTTAAAGCAAAGAAACTTACTAGCATACTATTTTTGGTTTTCTTTTAATTGGTTCCTACTCACATACTGTAAACAGTAAATTAATTCCAAATTTGACTCCTTGCCAAAAATGCATTTCTTAATGCACAAGCTTTTTTTTTGATAATAAAAGTGCCTTGCTTCAAAAGAAGTTGATAAAGATTGGAATTTACCAATTCAAATTTTAGAACTTTAACTAGTGTACAGTCAGGCTCGCAGAGGATGGTGGGGCAGAAAGAAAAAGTACAAATATTTAAAAATCCCAGTTATTGCACATCACTCATCTACTAAATTTAATCACGACACCTTTTAAATCTGTGGCACCTTGCAAAATGATGGCTATTATCGCAGCAGGCTTCTACTCAACTTTTACGCACAATTCAGGCCAACTCTAACTGCTTGGCTGCAAGTCAAATGTACTGCAAAACGTAAGGTTGTGTTTCCAAATAGATAGTCCTACTCTAAAATTCTGCACAGATTTAAATCTGAGAAGAGTTATTTTGAGGAGTATTTTTGAGCCATATTAATTGCCACTCCTGGCATGAAAATAGCCACATTTGAGGTTCATTATCATTGAGAATATGGTAGAATTCAGACAAGGCAGAATGGCTTTCAGTAAATATCATTGAAGCCAGTATCCGCCGGTCTGATTAAAGCCAATGAATCTTCGAACTGCTGCACTGCAAAGCTGCTGGCACTTGAAGCAAACTGGCAAGCACACAAATTCAAAATCATGTACAATATATGAGTGGAGGTGGGGCAGGTTTCAGGTCACTACTTAAAACAAGGGCTGCCACAACAATTGCTGTATAGTCTGTAAATCATTCAATAATGTATTTTCATGAAATAAGTAATTTATCATTGGATTTGTGTGAAATGTATAGTTTACATTTCTAATTATTAACCTCATACATTCTTGGTCAAAATCAAATAAAATTACATTTGATTGCATTTACCGATCTTGTCTTGCTGTAATTTTGTTTTCAAATGAAGACTCTACTTGTGTGAAATGTTATTTTGTAAGCTGGATTACTTTAGCAATGGTATTGGACAAATCAGATTCTGCATGACTTGTTAAGACAAACCATGGGAGTGGAAGTGACGATGGGGGGGTGGGAGGGTGGTGAAGAGTCATCAGCAAATTTGGAAAGCTGATTAAACTTTGTTCTAAAACAATTGCCTATTCTATATATTGGATGTAATATAAACTTTTTTTTTTACAGGAAACTGTAAATATATCTGATATTCAATACTTCTAATATATTGATCTGTATAATTACAATTCAACAGTGATAGGGTTAGTGATATTTATTGCCCAGTTTCACACTAGTTATAATTCCGCTGCTGAAATTTTGTGCTACATGAATATAACAACTCTCAGATCACAGTAGCACCTAATTGTTTTTGCAAGTAGTAAAAGGCAACTGGCAGGGCAAGTACTGGCAATGGCTGTTAAACTCAGCATTATAAAAAAATACAAAAAAAAGCATCAAATGTTACAATAAAAATTCCTTAATGTTACATTGTCATTTGCACCGAATCTTGGAAACCCTCAAATAGATGAGAAGTATCTAGGTTCACAACTATTAAGAAATGCCTAGCACAAACGGCTAAACTTTTCCACTAAACAATGAAGTATGAATGTGCTTACAGTAATATTTAGTACCTCATGTATACATTTTACTGTACAAGGAATTAAAACACTTCTTATGCAAAGTGAGGCTCTGATTTAAATGACTTGAGCCAGGAATTATTGTTTACACGTTTAGATCAAAGCAGCCCTTGCTTTACTGACGACGGGAAAGCATAGTTCTGAAAACTTTACCACAATGGTTGTAGAATTCTATAAACAAACCACACAAAAGCCAAATAGTCTAAACTATATAACAAGGAATTTTATCTCTACATAATCCCAAATAACAAGGTCACAACTGACTGAAGAACTACAGAAAGAAAACTGGGAAAATCCCAGAAAGAACAAAACAAGACCTTTACAGTGATTAGTGACCTAAAATGTAATACTTTCAACTTGCCAGCAACAGATAATCCACATGAATGCAACAGTCACTAGCAATCAGTAAGACGTAAAACATTTTCATAGGTTGTATGACAAAAAGAAAACAAATCATGAATATAGTGTTAATACTGTGATATTATAAAGTGCAGAATAATCTGTGCCTTTAGAATGTTCTAAAATATGATATTAACCAAACAGGAAATGTAATCTGGAAGAGATGGCCCCCATAAAATGTTGTCATTGACACGTCACTCACTCAGATTCCCACTTAATATTAAGATGACCCCTTTCCCCTACAAAGTAAATAAATGCAATTTCCTCTCTTTACAGGTAACAGTAATTCAGGCAATAGCTTGCTACATGAATGCACTCACATTAAAAGTTCCCTATCAATTGTTAATTATGTACCATCTGATAGAATGCATATAATTTGACAACTAATCTAAATACATTAAATACCAGTAACTCACATTCACAGTTAAGAGCAAAATTATCATAACCTAACTTAAAATGTGCTACTTGCTTTGTTAATCATAGGTTAACATTTGTCTGTAAAAATCAAACGACTTTGCAGTTCATTTAAATGCCTTTTTTAATAATTTGCTTCATGTTCACAGAAGTTCCACTGACCAGTTTTATATGTTTAAGGTCCAGATGCAATGCATATTGTATAAAAGAGAGCACTTCTTAATAGTTTTACCTTGCATGAATAAACCTATGTACCTTTTAACTCTACAGACTTCTGCATTACATTTAACAAAGCTCAGACACACAGCATGCCTAGCCCTCATATATACACATCTCTAATCACAGGTATATAGGGTGTCAAATATACTATAACCTCCGTATAATGTTGAAATTTGGTAACAAAATGAGAAAACTAAAAATATTATTTACGTGTTCTTCTAAAATATCTCTCATTTTGTGCTAAGTCAAATGTTAGCTCACATGAAAAGGACTTATTTCATTATAATTCAGCATATTATCTGACGATTGCAAACACTTTTAATAGCTTGAACGTGTACAAAAGTCTTGGTTAATTAGGGAAATAAACACTCAGTTTTTGTTTATCAAGTAGGAAACACAGTTCATAATGTTATTACTTAGCAGCTGCTTACGGTTTACACGGTTGATAAGTGGACAAACATCCAGCGATGGGTGACAAGTCGAACTGTCAGTTGTGGAGGTTTGGTGGGTGGTGCTCCCTCGTAGTTAAACAGTTACAGTTTTACAGGAAGTGTTTTATTACAGTTTTATCAGTCTTCCTCCCCATCATCTCCGGGAGCTTCTTCCTGCTGTTCAGATCTTTTCTCCCGCTGTCTCTCCTGTATTTTCTTCATCTCCTCCGCGTATTTACTGAAAGTATTTCCAAACTTGGCCCACACTTTGTACGGTATCGTGATAGAATTGCGGTACGATGGTTTCACCTCACTTACTCTCATAAAAACGCCATACTTGTTTGACCCAACGTCAAAGAAAAATCGCTTGTTGTCCACAGTGAGAGATGTCCCTTCGGGCAGCTCAGTGGGTTCCTCTTCGATGCCGTAGTCGTCGATTAGTTTGGCGAGCGCGTCGCGAAATTCAATCAGCCCCTGAGCGGGGAGGGCGATAGTCTGACCCTGTGAGCCAAGGCCGTGTCCCCGGTTCACGGTCTGGCGGATCCGTAGGAACCGGCCCCGCTGGTTCTCTTTTAAATCCATGTAATATTTACGGTTCTCCCGCACCAGGAACTCACTTTTCAGCGCCCGCCGCGGCTCGTCCGTCTGCATGTCCGGGTTGCTGGGGCCCAGCTGCGCGTAGTGCTCGATGAAATCGCCCAGGTAGTCGCGGAACTCCACAGCAACAGACATGGAGAGAGTTAGGCGACTTTTATTGCCCCCCGCGCCCACCTCCGCTATCTTCAGGAAGCGGCCCTTGACATTCTGCTTGACGTCCAGGTAGAAGCGCTTGTTCTGGATGTCCACCCGCTTGGAGGCCAGTTCCTGCGTCTCCTGCTGCAGCTGCTGCAAGCTCGAGCTGACCGCCCCTTGCTCGCTGCCACTGTCTCTGTCCGCCATGATGGTAGCCTTCTTCCAAACTCCCAGCAGCCGGCGACCTCGCGAGACTGCAGCAAGGGAGGAGACATTTTGTTAGAGCCGCCCTCATTGGCGGAGGCCGCCATAACTCCCCGCCACCCGCCAATCAGCAGCCCTCTTACAAAAGCTCCCCCCCACAAACACTTCCACCTCCCCGCTCTGCCTCCCAACTGCTCAAGTATCGCAGCAAAGCAGCTGATGTCTGCCCTCGACAAAGTGAGACATTTGCACACCAGATAACAGGAGAGGGGAGGGGGGAGGGAGAAAGAAAGTGATGGGACAGCATTTGGTTGGACCCCATTGCGTGACAACAAGCATCCCTTAATCATTTGCAATTCTGCCACCCCAGCTCAATGCTACTGAAATCCTCCTCCTGCTCCCCCCCCCACACACATTAATATCATCATATGCTAATTTTGCATTTTATCACCTGACAATTTTGATTGATAAACGTCCAGGCTCAACAAATGTTGAAACAACATACACCCTAACAGACATATGCAACTTGTGTTGTTACAGGGCATATCAATAACAGCAGTTGATCAGCAAAATGGCTGCATTTCCTAGCAAATGCATAAAGCGACTACAAACATAGTAAATAAATCAGTGGCACTTCATGTGCTGAGGTGACACATCATCTAATCGCTGTTTTGTTTTGCACATGAAATATTATTTTGCATATCTCAAACCCAGATAGCCAACAGATGTTTTTTAAACCAGAAATTGGAAAGCAATCAAGAAAATTCAAATTGTAAGTTTGAAATGTTCCTTTTTTACTTAAATCAGATGGATTTAAATGAAGAAAATATAGATAATCACCCCGAACTTACATTATCTTCACAAGAATGTGTAACCTTTCCACATAATTGCTGAAATGTGTACCTTTCTCTGAAAAAATGTCAATATTTTATATGAAATGGCATTGCAGTAAACGATTGCTGCTATATTGCGTATTTATTTTTACTAAACTGGATGTCAATGTGCAATAATTATATTTAGCATATTTGAACAGTTATCCCATGTTCCAAACAAATTGCAATTTCTACTATCAATTTTGATTAAAAATGAATATCATGAGGGAAGGGAAAACGATCGACATGTTACTAATGATGCTACAAAAATATGACTGAAGAAAAGCTTGATAATACAGAACTATATTGTGAGCCGTTTAGTAATGTCTGCATGTTGTTGGGTAAAAGGAAACGTAACAAGAGTAGTTTCGGGTTTCAAATATTTTCAAACCACTACAATGTAAATCTTTATTTATTCTATCTGATCGTTCATAAACGTATCTGATCGATCACAAACTTAACTTTTATATTATTTCTTTAAATATGTTCTACTTACTGGAAGCCATCGCTTTCTCAATATGCTCATGATTAATACAATACGCAACATCATCTGTATTTCACGAAATGCTCCTAGAAATGATCCTAACAGCTTGAAACTCAAAGAAAGATTGACACATTATAAAATCTTCACAAGAAGGGGATCAATAACTTGGCACATAATTTTCGATTAATTATGTTTATGATTAAAAGCAATAGAAACAGCTGTGCATGTAATCGTTAGTTCATCATAATCTACATATTCGTACCTCACACGGAATCCAAATGCGCACTGAACACTGAGTTTATCAATTTTATTTTCTACGACGAACGTGAAGTTCCATAAATAAACCTAGGTTTATATTATGCGATTGAACATTTTATGTGGTCAGTTCAGCAGCCATAATAATATTATGTTTAAAAAAAAGTACCTTGTATACCTGAGTCATTTACTCTTGTGAGATGAGCGAGGATTTTGTTCGCTACAGTTGACTATGGCAAGTAAAGTCACAGCACAGGCGGTAATCTTATGTTTCATAGTTTCAGATTAAGTATTTTAATATGTCAAAAACTGTAAACTTTTTTTTCTGATTTCACGTAACTGAGGTCTCTACTTTTAATAAAACATTGCATTTCACATTCATGCCAGGAGGTAATATGATTGCTGATAGGTAATGGTTTTCTGATCATAATGGTTCAGGTATCACGATTGTGCGGGGCAGGATTGTTGGACCAGATGGATTTTTTTTCTGGCTGTCGCTTCCGTATGATCGTCTGATCTTGAAATTTTAATTAACGCGGCTAATAATTGGAAACTAGATAGGGAAGGGAACCGGTTCGAAAACCAAACGATCGCGATGTCTGGAAGAATAAACTTCTGAAAACGCAAAAACTACCAGTTAAAAAGCAACAATTACCGCTTTCGAATGGGGCTTTCGAAAAAATCTGATCTCCACATTGCAGTTCACATTCTCAATTTTCCCCACAGAATAAATCTTTGGTTTTAATTCACATCAGATTCAAGTGGGAAAGGTGTTTTAAAGAATAACTCGTGAAGAGATTCGCTGAACATTTGGAATAATTTTGCTGAAACTAGCGGAAACGAATTATTCAAATTCAGATACTTAAGTAATGTAAAAGATTTCAATTCAAACTTTTTAATAACCAATTTCTTTATTTCAGGTAACATAAATAGCATTTCTATTTAATAAACTTAAATCTTAAATCGCGGTTGATCGTGACTCCGTTTATTTTTTCAGTTAGTGGGCAATATCGACGATCAATGGAAACTTTCACTCTTAAAACAATTTAGTCACTCAAAATATTAATATTAAAATGATTTAATTTGCCACGTTTTAAATCCTTAGACTGTCCATTTGACTCTCGTCAATGAATTAAAGCCAGAATTTGGCAATGGCTAAAGTATTATCACAATAGCAATCTCACGCCACCGGCCAGAGTTTTTGTTTCACTCAATCAGTCAGATAAAAGTACATGCCCAAACCATTTCAGGTCAGACAATACCAGTTTAGTGCCAATAACGTGTTACTTTAAATTCTTGGGATAACATTGGCTTCAAGCAAGAGTACGCTGCATTGAAAAAACAGCTATTCTTCACCAGCGTGTTTTTCTTTATCATTCAGTAAAATTGACTCTGATGGAGAAATTTCAGTTTTATATTCTTCAGGGAGCGAGCAATGACTGCAGATTTTACAATTAAGTCAGAATTATCGCTTGGATAAATATAAGTTATTCCTTGGTCAAAATGTTAATGTCCTTCAGGGTCCGAAAAGTTTGAGAAAAATGACGTCTTTCACAGTTTTAAATCCATGTTTTCGTAGCTCTAGTGAAGGTCCCTCTTATCATGAGCGCTCCGCCAATGATTTTATATACAAACAACATCAAATCCCCATGTAGTTAACCCGACCTAATAAAATGATGGCATAAAGACAGAAAGTGATGGAAATACTCAGCCATATTCGGTAATCAGTCCTATTGCTCTCCAAACGTTATATCTGTTTCTCTCTCTTCAGATGCCAACTGCCCTGCTGGGCATTTCCAGCACTTTCTGATTTTATTTCAGATTTTCAACGTCCGCAGTATTTTGCTTTTATTACAAAAAGATGCACGGGTTGTTTCCAATATTTTACAGCAACTTTGGGGTAACTGGTGCAAGTTTTGTATGCCTAACAGTCGAATATTGGGACAGAAATTGGTCAGAAAGTTATTTATCACAATGAATAGCCCATTTGAAAGATGTATGATATTTTTCAAAATGGATTTTCTGCAAGATATCGAAAACTGTATTCAGCATTTTTCTCGACCTGCTTCCAAACAGGCCAATGAAAAGCCAATCTACTAACAAATGTTTTAAAATGAACTTGTTTCACATCCTCAAAGCATCAATTATTAGGCTTAAGGTTTGATAAGTAATTTCTATGAGCGGCTCTTTATATTAGTCCCTCAAAGAATCAGCAGCGAATATTTTTTTTCTACTGGAGTTTTATAAAGATAGGTTTCTCAATCATAATGCTCTTGCAGTGCGTTTTTAAAGCACGTGCACTTTAGTTCGAACATTCTAAAGAAAAGACATAGAGATATAAACATTATACATTACCACCTTTACATCTTGAAGCTACTTGAGCAAGTCATATAGCTGGGGGAATTGCTTTTCGCATGGTTGTACCTCATAGCAAATGTCTCATGGTTTGCCACTGACGCGTGACAGAAGCTCATAGGCAACGAAAGTGTATCTTTGTCACGAGAAAAGTTAACAAGCGACATTTTTGGAGTAGCCGCAGAAGCCAACCCCGGCCACGTTGGTTATAGAGCGTGTGAAATTGTGACCGATACCCAAAGCAATCAGAATGCGTTTACGAAAGTAAATAGGCCTGTTGTGGTTTAGTGTTTTCTTAAATCAGCAATGTCACCCGAGTTGACTATGCAGATACTTGTGTCTTTACATGCAAGTATCAGTAACATCTGTCTGTTTAAATCTTACGGCAACGCACAAAAGGGGAATGCTGAGCGCCGCTGCTGAGTTCTAGAATGCGACACATTTCCCGCTCTTCGTTTGTCTAACTCGTTCACTGCATTATTACCTCCAACCAAAACCAGTGCATTAGTTGTAACAAATTTATATCCGATTCTAAACATTTTCAAAAGTTGTCAGGCGTCAGATTTTTCACATTAATAGGGTTAATGATTTTGCTCCTTCGCCGACTGCTAATACAAATCTTGAAGTAACTTAATGAAGAAGGCCCATGGGTTAGTGATTTTATTTACACAAAAAGAACATTTTAATAGATTGCGATTAGATTGCAGTTTTAGTCATAAAGAGTTAGGAAGATGGGTAATTTCGCAATTAAACGCCATAAGTGAAGCCAAAGCAAAAACATGACTAAGGCTTTAGACATGAGGAATTAACCTGCTGTCTGCATGTTTTACAAAATATACTCTATTAACATCTGCAATCAAAGTATTGTAAGAATTAGCTTTTAAGTCCAGCAAATTACCCTCAAAAATGATTTAAACCTTTATTTTCTAAAATGCAGTATGATGTTTTTATTTTCTTCCATTGATAGTTTGTTAATCTTAGCACAATATATTGATACTAAAGCCCTGACTGGCGTTTCATTAAAGCCGAGTTCCTTCCACCAATAGGATGGGACCTTTTCAACCCAAAACTGAGCCAGCAATATTATTGACAATGTAGCTGCCTTTTAAAAAAACGAAGGAAATGTACAATTCACTTGACATGCAGAAAAAAGACCATTAAAATAATGAACAGGAGTACTGCGACCTTACCCTGCAGCTTTCCTGCTCGCAGACTTTGCAGATCTAGGTGTGATTACCTGTCAGAACTATGATGGCCGAACAGTGAAGTGCAGTTTATTAGGAAGGGCCTGATCAGAGTGCTGCCACCTTGGCACAATCGATGGTGAGAGAAGAGAAAGCGACTCGTCTCACGACATTACGTTCTCCTGCGTCCGACACGATCCCCAGTACGTCAGGGCAACGTACTGCATGGCCCCGGAACTTCAGCAGCAATCGGGGGAGGCAGCGGAGTTGCTACTGCTCTGATCAGAAGGTCATTTCCAACAAGAAGGGAGTATTTCCCCCCCCCACCATTCGCTCACCCTAACCTTAGATTTGTGTCTGCATGTGTGTGTGTTTATTTTCGCAGAGAGAGCGCCCATAAGAGACAGAATGCGAGTGAAAAGTAGCGACTGCATTCCTTCTTCTCAAAGTCTCCATAACGTGCTCTGCCGGCGGTGTTTTAGTCTTGCGATTGAAATCTTTTCATCTGTCTGCATATTGTTTCTGGTAGCCTTGTAGGTTCCTCAGCGATTAGATTCCCGTACATTATATACAAGTTGATCTTTAGCGGGTTGTGAAAGGTGCCACTTCCAATATGGTTAAAATGGAAGCTGACCAGATAGGAAGAAAATGTCATTTTTGTAGTTCCACCCCAACAAGCTGTTGGTAATAGGTTTGAAGGCTTCTGAAGGTAATTTTCCAGTTTCACATATCCATTTCTATGTGCATATTGATGTACATATGTACAATTTCATTATATAACATCTGGAAATGTTTTCCTTTACCTGCACATCGCAATGGCGACAACACAGTCTCTGAATTGTATCGTCTGGCGGAGCGGGCCGTTTCTATTTCTGCTCTTTTATGTTCTGATATGGGTTGACTGTAAGAATCATGCTTACAAAATCAATATCTTCTTATCACTTTGATCTGTGTTTTTTTTGTTTGCTGTCGCAAGGAAGATAATGGCGTAAATCTTGAAAATGGAAGAGAATAGCACTTTTAAAATGATCCTTCAGGCTAATGAAGTGGATTTTAGATAGCGGAATTGTTTAGAGATGGACTCGGCTGGCATCTTAAAGCCTTTGTGTTTAACTGGGTAGGTGAGACTCCACAGAGCAGAAAAGAGAAAAGGGATACTGACACCGGGTGCTCCGATTTCCTCCGACAGTCCAAAAATGTGCAGGTTAGGTGGATTAGCCATGCTAAATTGTGTCTTAGTGACTGAAGATGTGTAGGTTAGGGGGATTAGCAGGTAAATACGTGAAGTTATGGGGTTAGAGCGTGGGTGGGATGCTGTTTTGAATGGTGCAGAATCAAGGCAGAAAGAGACCGTTCAGTTCAATGATCTCTTTTTGCAGTGTAGGGATTCCATGATTATAAGGTACAGAATGTTCTGGAAGAACGGAACACCTGAAAGCAGATCTGACAGGAAGTGGAACATTGTTTAACAAAATAATCTGGTTGGAGCTGTCTAATGCAGAAAGCAATTCTAACATTCTAATGAATAGGTAATTCTAGAAGGTAGCATGGAATTATTGCTGCCAGTGGTGGGGCAAAACAAGGAGATGTAATGCTGAATTTTGATGCAGAGGAGTTTGTAGTGCTGGTGGAGAATAATTATATAGAGATAGGAAAGACCAAGAATTATAAGAATTATATAATCATATGCATCAGTTGGTTGTTACATTGCACTACTACAGTGACCATACTTTGATAGTGCTTCATTAGATGTGAAGTGCTTTGGGATATCCTGAAGTTGTGAATGATGATTTTAATGCAATTAAACTGGGAACCCATTTAGCAATTTTAATATACTAGCTAATCTCCTTTGGCATTGTTCATAGAAAGTTGGAGAATGATATGGGGAATGAGAAATAATGGGCAATGTGCAATTGTACGCAAAATTGACATAAAAATTTTCAGACTCTTCTATGAAAATGGCAGTGAGATTAATGTATTCTTTGGTACTTATGCATAAATGGCATCAACAGCTTCAGACAGGACAAATATGAGGTTAGACACAGATCAAGAAGTTGCTCTTTGTGGTGCACTGCTTCACCATTGAAACACATTGAGTTGTATGAAGTTGCTGTACTGACATTGAATATACAAGCTGAACTCATTATAGAATGTTAAGCCTCATTATATCAAATCTAAGAACATATTTATGGTATGATCCATGTTAATTATTGCCAATCAACCTGTCTGATACTAAAAAATAAGTGTTACAAGTGTGGATCCTCATTCTTACATGTGTTAACTCACTGGAATTTTAAAATGCAAAATTTAAAATTTAAACGTTCTGTTTCTTTTTTGTGTTCTTTTTTCTCTTAATCCAATCTTTTTCTGTACCTGATTTATCATTTGATTTCATCCACTTTAATTTGAAATTCCTTCTCAGCTCCGTTTATTTCACAGTTCTTCAATCTGATTTGTTATGGAGCTACAAAAATGCTTACTCTTTTCACTCAGCTGATAGATGCCCTGTTTCCCTTGCTGCAATACTATCTCACAAAAAATGTAAAAAATATAAATGTGCAGGCCAAGTCTAACTAATAGCCTGCTGGAGAAAATTGTGAGCAAAATAAATCATTGTAAAAAATTGAAAATTAGAATAAGATGTACATTTAGGAAATACTTATGTAACAAAAATTTGGGGAAATAGGAATCATAATATATCTAATTATTTCTGATGCATTCACAGAAACAATTTGTGATATGCCCTGTCTGTAACACCAAATCTTACTTGAGGTTTCTCTGCTGGCTTTCTTGTTTTAAATTCATTCATGGGATGGGGGATGTCACCAGCAAGGTCAGCATTTTCTGTTGATACATATACAGCTGAGTGGCTTGCTAACACATTTCAGAGGATTGTTAAGCGTCAATCACATTCCTGTGAATCTTGTGTAACATGGAGGCCAGATTTTGTAGAGACAGCAAATTTCCTTCTTTAAAGGATATTGTTGAACCACATGAGATTGTACAGCAATCTGGTAACTTCGTGGTTACTATTACTATTAGATTTTAATTCCAGATTTGCTGCATGTTTTCTAGCTGCAACGGTGGGATTTGATGTCTTATCTCCAGATTGTTAGTCCAGGCCATTACTCCAGTAATACAACCACCATTCTACCATACTTGATTATACATTATGATATAGTAAACAGTGTCATCATGGTTCTACATTTCAGATACAGTACTCTGAGAATTGATTCAGCTATTGCATTGCAATTACTGGTTTCTTAAAAATTGTAGATTTTTAAGCTTGAGAATGGTATGGTATAAAGGGGAAAATATTTGTCGGAGATTTCTGATCTTTAGCTATTTCCCTAGGCATTCACCATTTCCTGCTGGAGGACCCTGCAAAAATTCCAGGCAGGTATTCAAAGAGTGCATGATTAACTTAAAATAGTGCCATATAAATTATATTTCTGTCTTTTGATTTGATTTATTATTGTCACATATATTAAAATACAGTGAAAAATATTGTTTCTTGCACGCTATATGGAGAAAATATACTATTCATAGAGAAGGAAACAAGAGGGTGCAGAATGTAGTGTTACAGTCATAGAGAAAGCTGTAGAGAAAGGTGTAGAGAAAGATCAACTTAATGCAAGGTAAATCCATTCAAAAGTCTGAGAGCAGCAGGGAAGAAACTATTCTTGAGTCGGTTGGTACATGACCTCAGACTTTAGTATCCTTTTCCTGAAGGACGAGGGTGGAAGAGAGCATGTCCAGATTGCATGGGGTCCTTAATTAGGCTGGCTGCTTTGCTGAGGCAACAGGGAGTGTAGACAGAGTCAATGGTTGGGAGGCTGGTTTGCATGATGGATTGGGCTACATTCACAACCTTCTGTAGTTCCTTGCCATCTTGGGCAGAGCAAGAGCCATACCAAGCTGTGATACAATCAGAAAGAATGCTTTCTATGGTACATCTATAGAAGTTGATGAGAATCATAGCAAACATGCCAAATTTCCTTAGTCTTCTGAGAAAGTAGAGGTGTTAGTAGGTTTTCTTAACTATAGTGTTGGCACTGGGGGAGCAGGACAGGTTTTTGGTGATCTGGACACCCAAAAACTTGAAGCTCTTGACCCTTCCTACTTCAGCCTCATTAAGGTAGACTGGGGCACATTCTCCTTTATGCTTCCTGAAGTCAATGACAATCTCCTTTATTTTGTTCACATTGAGGGAGAGATTATCGTTGCTGCACTGGCCTAAGAGTCTTCTGTGTATTACAGCAATTCTTCATAGCCACACTAAATTATTCGTTGTGAATTATTCGATGTTTCACCTAGCATCTTATCAGATTTCAATCATACTGTGATGTTGATATTTAAAAACCTTTCTTCCACTTAGCTGATGAAGTGCATGTAACAGCTGTTTTCTCTGAGCACTTTTGTGTTTGTAGCAAAAAGCAATTTTCAAAGCAGACCAAGTCTTCTCGGAATTGATATTCGCCATATATCAGATGATGTGCCCAGCATTAATAATCACCCTTTTATTGTGATGTCTGCCATTGAAGATGGTGTGAGTTGTCCACAATGGCCAGAAAATTCCATAATGTTAGATTAAAGCATTTTGGCTGAAACTAATAGCCTTAGTTTTAAATGGAATAAATACACTGCAAAAGTAAATCATAGCTACAGGTAATTTTCGTGGAGGGGGTTCTTCTGTTATGACTTCAACAGAAACAAAACAAAAACATTATGTTGTATCATATTTTGGGATTGAGTTCCTGATCCCTCTGTCTCATTACTGCATCCCTTTCCATACTCCCTCACCCTGCTGCAATATCAGCTAGGGTTGCTGCTCATGATCTCACCCCACTGATCTGGAAAAACTAAAAAAAAGGCATAAACTTGTTTCTTGCTTTTTCCTTTCGGTGTTTTCATCAAGCTGCCACTGTTACAGAAGGCGATTATAGAATGCCTGTAGAAATTCAGCACAAATACATTTATTTAAGTGCAATACGTGGAACAATTAACTGATTCCTCACATGCCTTCCACTGGACTCCTGCTGTAACTCAGATGGACTTATGAAGAAATGGCAGAAGCAATTGCTTGTGACATTTTTCTTGGGGTTTCTCTGATACTCCAGCAAAATAATGGCAGCATTCAAAAGAACCCCATGGAAATTATCACCCAGTAAATTTAGTCCAAAAGGGATTAAAATGTTAATTTTAGAGTGTATTTCTTACAAAATGTTTCAAAGATCATTTAATGTGAATGATCTGAAAATTGATCAGAGGTTCTCCTGATCTTTATCTTAATGAACAGCATATTGAAACTTGGCAACTGACCTCCTGCTCACGTGGAACCACATCCTGTGAAGTTATGTTACTGTAAAGACAGGTTTTCCTCCAAAACCTTACTTATTATACAACAATCCGAGATTAAATTTGCCCATTCAATTTTTTAAAAAATTGTAAATGCCTATGTTTCTTTTGCTCCCTCCTGTTGCATTCCTCCTTCTTGATATTATGATCCAAGAATATTTCTGTAAATTGCGAATAATGTCAATCAGAACCAGAAAATACTAGAAACAGTAAGCAGACCAGTCAGCAAATGTGAAGGAAACTGAAAGAACTACAGCTCAATATTTCTAGCATTTTCTAAGTTTATATATTATGAAATGCTAATTCTCCCATAATGTTTCAAAGAGATTGCCCAGCCATCCAGCAACTTTCAGCCAAGAAAAGACGAATCTGAGGAAGTCCTTTCAGAACAAATAATTATAGAATAAGATGCATATATTCTCGTTCCTCCACCCCATTCCATGATCCATTCTCTCATGAAGATTCACAAGAATAATTTTGTTTAAAAAAAGACATATCTGGTAATCAAAGAAGCACGAGAAGAATAAATAGACTGGTTTTCAACATGATAAAGTTGAATGTGCACTGACATGGGGTTTTACCATTGATGGAGGTTAGAGGCATGGAGAAATAAATGCATTTATGTAGTTGGGGGTGTCTGTGCACCGGGATAAATGGGCTCCCGCATTATAGGAATTCTATGATGTACTGCTGACATATTCACTGAGGTGAAGATGTTTGACATGGTTCAGTAGGGAAAAAGAGTGTCTGTCTCAAGTGGAAGCAAACAGGTTTGAGGGTTTGGGATTGTGCCATAGAAGGGAAGGCATGAAATGCTGTTGCAGTAAATGTTGCCCGTCTCTCCTTTGCTTCAGTATGTGATGCCTTTCATCTCCATGAGAACTTATTGCAAGAATATGCCCAAATGGAATTCCATTTCTGCTCCTGATCGTAGATGGGGTTTGAAGATCTGAAAGTCTGCTAATGATCCTGCCTTCTAATGAGTATCGATTGTGGGTATATCCAGGTAGAATTGCAAAGAAACAAAAGCTTTAAGATGTTTCTCAGTTGCGGAAACCTGTAATCAGTCTCCTGACGTTTCAGTATAATGAACTTCTTACTTTGAACTGTATCTCCTGGCAGCTGATGTCCCTCGGAAACCTCAGTTTACATTACTAGAATGCATTAGCAGTACAAACCCATTCAGCTGTGCCAGTGGTTCTCCAACATAAAACAATGAGACAAATGGCAACTCCACTAGTGAATCACAAGAAGACACAAAAAGTACAAATAAAGATTTTAAAGGTGCACAGATAGTTTTCACTTTAATTTTCTTGTTTAAAAAGATTCTGCACCATTTCTGAATGGGAAATGTATGGAAAGTGGAAAGTAAATTTGCTCCTTGTGATACCTATCCAATGTCATAATAAATGTAATACATAAATTTCCAGTTTTTTCACATTTAATTTCAGTTGGGCATGTTTTATGCTTTCTTCTACCTCACAGAAGCTGACTAGCAACTCTCAGCTGCTTCTGTCTACCTTCATCTGGACCATGACTTAATCACCAGAACATCAGACTATTGTTTCCTGTACATTCAAGAATCTCATTGCCAATGATACTTTTCCACTCACAGAGTCCAATCTCATAATCTCCCAACCCTACAGACTCCACTTCTGCATCCTTCCCAAAATCGCCAAACCAGATGGACTTTGTAGACCATTCATATCAACCTATTTCTTCCTATCTTGATGCCATCCTCTTTATCCTTGTCCAGCCTCTTCCCACCTACATTCATGATTGATCTGATGCCCTACGCCATATCAACCCTTTCCAGTATCCTAGTCCTAACTGCCACCACCTGCAGTTGACATGAGTTTCAACTGGGTTGGACACTCTGGTCCAATTTCCAATTTCAACACTCTTGTCCAATCATGTCCAATTTCCCATCCTCCGCCCATGGCACCTTCCAATGAAATCACAGAAGGTCTCCCTTTATCTCCTCCTTCCTCACCATTCAAGACCCCAAACACTCCTTTCAGGTTAAGCTGTGTTTCACTTGCATTTATTTCAATTTGGTCAATTTGCTGCTTCCAATGTGGATCTTCCTTGCATTAGAGAGACTAAACACAGACTGAGTGATCACTTTGCAGAGTGATCACCTCCGCTCAATCCGCAAACATGACTCCAAACTCCTGTAGCTTGCTATTTTAACTCATCATATTGTTCTTATGCCCACATATCTGCCCTTAGCTTGTTGCTATGCTCCAGTGAAAGCCAGCGCAAGCTGGAGGAGCAGCATCTCATCTTCCAGTTGAGCATGTTACAGCCCTTGGGATTGAATGTTGGCAGCTTTAGATTGTGACCTTTTCCCCCATCTTAAACCACATTAAAAAAAATACGTGTATTGCTTCAATGCAAACTCCCTCCTCCCCCTCCCACACCAGGCCATCTGTCCTTTGTTCTTAAAGTTACTACTTTTTGTTGTTAAAATCTCACAGCTCTTAACACATTCACCCTCCCTTCAGTTCCGATGAGGAGCCAACAGGCTCAAAATTATGCTTAATTCTGCTTTTTTTCCTTACAGATGCTGCTGGACCTGCAAAGTTTTTCCAGTGTTGTAAGTAAAATAATACCTCTGAGACTTCGTAAGTCAAACCACTTGTGGTTTTTATTTCAAAGCTCTGGCGTTTATTCCAGAGCTTTGGTAGAACTGATAACAATGGACTGCCAGACTTCTCATAGAACATAAACATAAGTGGGCATTTATATATTATGAGTTCCAGCAGTAATCACAATTCAAAGTTCCAATTCCTCCCAGACCTCCGGGTCTTCCTTCCCTGGTCACGATTTAGCTTCTGAGTTGACTAAAGATTACTGTCCAGCTAGTAGCTGTAATCTTGACACAGGCTTAATCCGGTCGTGATTCAAAACCCTTCTGCAGGAGTACCGGCATCCCAGCCTTTGAAGTTACTTGTGTAATCGCGGCTGTCCCAGCAGGACTCTTCCTGTTAAAAGCCGTTATCGTGATCTGCCATCAGCAGCTGTCAAAAGCCAGTATTGTAAACTACCATCTGTGTAACGATGTCCAATTAACACAAATAAGGAAAATTTGCAAACTCTACAAAATAACAGCCACATTAAACTATCTGCCTTTATAAAAATGAGAGTTAAAGCATGTAAGACATGAACAAATAATTTATATTACTGCCAGGAGCAGTATAAGCTTGAGAAGACCAATCATGATGAAGGGCTATGTTTGTGACATATTCTAGGTACAAAATCCATTAACACTTTCCCTTCTTCAGGTACAAAATGCATTCACCCTTTCCCTACTTCACCAGCATCCTTTTTCTTCATTCAGATTCCAGCATCTAGGGCCTGATCCCTTAAGTACCCCACTAGTCACAGCCTGCCAATGCAGTATTGACCTATTTATTCCTACTTTCTGTTTTCTCCCTTATTGCCAATCCTTAATCTATGCATATTACCTCCAATCCCATGTGCTTTAATTTTGCTAACTACCTTCCTGTGGGGAACTTTATGAAAAGCCTTCTGAAAACCCAAGTTTATGATGTCCACTCACTCCCTTTATCAATCTTCAAAAAAACTCCAGTAGGTTTGTCAGACATGACTTCCATTCATAAGTCCATTCTGATTACACAATCAGATCGTTATTTTCCAAGTGTTTATTTATCACATCTGTTATAATAGTTTGGAGCACTTTTCCTGTGACTGATGTAATGCTAACAGGTCTGTAGCTTCCTGTTTTCTTGCTTATTACTTTTTTAAAGAATGGGGTGACAATTTGTTACTTTCCAATTTGCAGGAACGATTGCAAAATTTATAGATCTTTGGAAGATGATCACCAATACATTCAATACCTCCATAGTTATCTCTTTCAACACTCAGATATAGACTATCAATTCCCAGAAACTTATCAGCTCTCATCCCATTAATTTCTCCAATATAACTTCCTTTCTAATACTAATTTCTTTCACTTCTTTGTTCTCCTTCATCCCTTGAATCTCTAATTCTGGGGTATTGCTTGTATCTTCCTCAGTGAAGAGAAAGACAAAGTAATCATTTAGCTTCTTTGCTATTATCCTGTTTCCCATTATAAATCCTCCTGACTCTGCCTATTGTGCCAATATTGTGCATTTTAAGAAATGTATTTTAATCATGTTTCTCTGCAGATTTTTTCAAATAGGCTCTGGTATTTTCTTGTTGCCGAATGTCTGGAAGTGGTGATCTTTAATTCTTACTGCAGGAATGTAATGGACAACATGTTTATTTTAATCTGGGATAATGCAATGTCATGCAGTTTTAATAATCCCTTGGGAGTGCTGACTGGGGCTTGATTTGGGGATGATTGACAGTTCAGGTGATGCCTGGAAGACAGGTTTTTTTCCACAGACAAGTCCAAAGCTTTTTCATTTTGCTGAGAAGCTGTTTGGACTTGAGACAGAAAGCAGTGCTTCTAGTTTCCCTCTCTCTGGAGTTGGAAATTCTGCTGGAATTCTGAAGGAGATTCTCATTGACTTCAAGAGTGTAAAGAAAAACATGCCCCTATCTATATTAATGGGGGTGAAGTAGCAAAAGTCAAGAGCTTCAAGATATTAGGTGTCTAGATCACCAACAACCTATCCTGGTCCCCTCCCCCATGCCAACACTATAACTAAGAAAGTCCACCAACATCTCTACTTTCTCAGAAGACTAAGGAAATTTGGCATGTCACTTTTGACTCTCACCAAGTTTTATTGATGCACTGTAGAAAGCATTCTTTCTGGTTGTATCACAGCTTAGTATGGCTCCTGCCCAAGAACACAAGAAAGTACAAAAGGTTGTGAATGTAGCCCAATCCATCATGCAAACAGCTTCCCACCCATTGACTCTGTTTATACTTCCTGCTGCCTCCACAAAGCAGTTGGCATAATTAAAGATCACATGCACCTCCGACGTTCTCTCATCCACCTTCTTTTGTTGGGAAAAAGATACAAAAGTCTGAGGTCACTACAAACTGACGCAAGAACAGCTTCTTCCTGCTGTCGTCAGACTTTTGAATGGATTTACCTTGTATTAAGTTGATCTTTCTCTTCACTCTAGCTCTAACTGTAACACTACGTTGTGCACATTTTCATTTCCTTCTCTATGAATGTATGCTTTGTATAGCATGCAAGAAACAATAATTTTCACTATGTACATGTGACAATAATAAATCAAATCAAAAATCAAAGTCTGAGTTGCTAGCTGGAAGCTGATTTAAAAAAAGGCAGTAGGCAGGATTTTTGGCCTTGTTTGAGTGAAATCGGAAATTCCCACCTAAGCTAAACTGATATTCCTATTGTTTGCCCCTCGCCTGCTCCGATTCCATGATGGGAGGGATCATAGAATTCTGGCGAGTGTCTCTATCTGTCTCTCTGTCTCTCACCAGAAGTGTGCTGAAAGTTCAAGGACTGAGAAGCCTCACAGTTTTAATCCACATTTCAAAGGACCAATTCACAGCAGTTGTTAAAAAGCTGCAATATCCAGTATCATGTGAGCATACTAGTTTTTTGTTCCAAATCAAGGAAGGGGTGTATGTTTATCAGATGTTGTTTGACTTGGAATAACATAGTAAGTTGTTAAGGCTTATACTGTATTGTAATTGAAATTTATAATTGGTAGAAGTTATGCCAAATTTTTTTTGTTATAATTTAACTGTGTTCTTAAATAAACTTTGTTTGATAAAAGTTTCCAAGTGGGCCACCTGAATCATATCTGGAATGAAACCCTTATACTCACCAATGCCAAAAACAAAGGGTCCAGGTGAACTTCATAAATCACCTTGGAGTTTCTGGCCTGGATCATAACATTATAATGGACCATATCTGTCAAATATTTCCTTTTTATGCACCTATTGAAGCTTCTAGAGTCAACTTTTTATGTTAACTAGTTTATTCTCATATTCTATTCTCCCTTTATCAGTTTCTTGGTTCTCCTTTGCTGCATTCTAAAATGTTCTTCATCCTCAGGTTTATGTCTATTTATGAGAATTTATTGGTTTTTTCTTTTAATTTTATACAATCCTTAACTTTCTTTTTTAGCCACAGTTGACTGACTTCTTTTTTGGATCTCATGCCTTGAAGGAATGTATAATTGCTACCAATTATAATCATTCTTTAAAAGGTTACCCATTGCCTCTGTACTATCACACTTCTTAATGTATTTTCCCAATTTATCTCAACAAATTTGCACCTCAAACCTTCATAATTTCCCTCATTCAAATTTAATATCCTGGCTTCAGATTGAACTACTTTCAAACAGAATGTAAAAACCTACTATATAATGGTCACTTATTCTTAAAGTTCTTTTACAACAAGACTTCACCCTTTTTGTTACATAATACCAGATCTAAAATAACCTGTTCTTTAGTCAGTTCCTCAGCCTGTTGCTCTGGAAAACATCCATAACACACTCCAGAAACTCATCCTTTATGGCATTAGTGCTGATAGGGTTGACACTGTTTGTCCCTTAATTCACTAATGCTTCACTGCCTTCACTATGTTATTAGCTTACGCTTCAATCAAGCTTTGGTATGAATTTGCAAGTTGAAAGAGAAAATCCAACTGACCACATGCTGTGTCCCACTCCAGCAATATTTTGTCTACCATGACAATCACTTTATCAGCAACCAATATATTGCATTTGCTGATAAGACAATATATTCTTCAGTAACTATGCATGGTAAAACGAGAAGCAGCGGAGATCTGGGTTTGAATTGCTGAGTACTTTGTTTATACTTAGAACATAGAACAATACAGCACAAACAGGCCCTTTGGCCCACGAGTTGCGCCGATCACATCTACCAATCCACAGACCTATCTATAACCCCCTATCCTATTCTTTTCCATATACTCATCCAGAAGTCTCTTAAAAGACCCAGTGAGTTTGCCTCAACAACCTCCGACGGCAGTCGGTTCCATTCACTCACCACCCTCTGAGTGAAAAACCTACCCCTGACATCTCCTTTGTATTTGCTTCCCTGCACCTTAAATCTGTGTCCTCTCATATTGACCATTTCCGCTCAGGGAAATAGTCTCTGAGAGTCCACCCTATCTATTCCTCTCAACATTTTATAAACCTCTATCAGGTCGCCTCTCAACCTACGTCTCTCTAGTGAGAAGAGTCCCAGTTCCCTCAACCTATCTTCATAAGGCCTGCCTCCCAATCCAGGCAGCATCCTTGTAAATCTCCTCTGAACTCTCTCAATAGCCTCTACATCCTTCCTATAATGAGGCGACCAGAACTGCGCACAATACTCCAACTGGGGTCTGACAAGAGTCTTATAAAGCTGCATCATTACCTCCTGACTCCTAAACTCTACTCCTCGATTAATGAAGGCCAGTACACCGTACGCCTTCTTGACCACTTCCTCCACCTGCGAGGCCGATTTCAGAGTCCTATGGACCCGGACCCCGAGATCCTTCTGCTCTACAACACAGCTAAGACTCCTACCCCTTATATTGTACTCCTTCATCCCATTATTCCTGCCAAAATGGACCACTACACATTTATCTGCGTTGAAGTCCATCTGCCACTTCTCCGCCCAGTCTTGCATCCTGTCTATGTCCCGCTGCAACTTTTGGCATCCCTCCAGACCATCCACAACACCACCGATCTTTGTATCATCGGCGAACTTGCTAACCCATCCCTCCACTTCCTCATCCAGGTCATTTATGAAAATGACAAACAGCAGGGGTCCCAGAACAGATCCCTGGGGCACTCCACTGGTTACCGACCTCCATGCAGAACAAGACCCATCCACAACCACTCTCTGCCTTCTGCCGGCAAGCCAGTTCTGGATCCACGAGGCCAAAGCCCCTTGGATCCCATGCCCTCTCACCTTCTCCAGAAGCCTTGCATGTGGAACCTTATCAAACGCCTTACTAAAGTCCATGTACACTTGACACCCAAATCGGAATATTGTGTTGTAATAACATTTTAGACTTTTATTGTTTGAATTTTCTGAAACCAAATGAATAAAAAGAAAACATTTTTTTTTATTCATTTAATGATTTCACCTAATAACTTTATTTCAGAGTACACATTGCATATCCTAGGATGCAGAACAATTTTTAAATCATTAATTTCAAAATTATGGGCTGGGGCTTGCATAAAGATAATGGCATGTCAACAATGAATGTTATTAAGATGCAAATTAGTAGACAACTTATGACAAAAAATGCATTTTATGCATTAATTACTTATTAAACTTGCTGCAAAAGTGGGTCTAGTACTTAATAATTGTGAGAGAATTTCCAAATAATCAGGGATTTAAGAAACTGATAAAGGTACAAGCACAAAGTGAAATGACTCCAGATCAGATTGACAGACTAAGAGGAGTACTCTCTGCATAAAGACATATATAATCACAGTAAAAGATTTAAACAAGTACAAGATTTGAACAAGCATCTCTGATTTAAACATGTATTTTGGATTTTAAAAATGTATTTTTAAAGTAATCCGTGCACTTTAGTCAAAAGCAGGTTGCTCCAAGTGCCTGATGGGATAAAGACTGACTGAGATGAACCACATTTTTTGGAACAATGAAACCCCAGAATGTATATACTCTTATTAGCATAAATTATGGACAGTGTGAGTTCCCAAAGCCATAGCATGAATAGCTCTTCAGCACAAATTTCTTTCTCTGTAAGCTCTTGTAGTGTGAGCTATTAATTGTGCGGCATGGGTAACAGGGCACCTAGGACCTTATTAAATAACAGAACAAATAGTCTATCATTGTACGCAATGAGACTTAGTGATCGAGAAATAAACAGAAGTAGGACTAAGAGTGAATTAAAGTGGATGAATTCAGTGTAAAATTGAGTGCAGAAAGAAAAATAAAAGAAGATAATAATAGATGAGGGAAATAAGGAATGCATTAAGTAAAATCAAACAATGAAAATTGTACAAATTTTAAATTCAATTTGTACTGACAAGACAGTGCTTCTCAGACATGGGAATATCAACTGTCTGACTCGACTATTGATATAATCGTGAATTAGTAAGAACAGTACCTTTGAACTCCATAATTAATCCGGGGTTGCAAAATGACAGGGTGAAGAAGCATCCAGATTCTATGGACCAATGAAATCCCATGATGGCAGAGGATATAATGTAACTGGCTGACTTATATGACAACTGTTAACAATGACTGATTTGTACTAACGATGACTGGTTCATAACTAACTGGAAGGCAGATAAAGCAAACTTGAAAATGTATAATTATTCTGTCTGAGGTATTGTAACTTAGAGTGGTATTGGAATGCTCAGGAACTTCTCTTCAGAGAGGCATTGGACTGGCAAATGCTATCTCTCCCAGCAATTGTTGCTCAAATAAAGATTCGTCTTTAACCAGGATACCAACTTTGCGAGTCTTTGTATGAACTGAAATTTCAGCATTACTCAGTCTCTGAAAAAACCATGCAACAATAACGTAAACATCTGTCTAACAATGTGATGATTGTTAATGACTGCCAATCAATCTCTCTTATCCAGAAAGTGAATGATTAAATATTGGAGTCTCATTCCTTCAGGTCATTAGGTCACCAATTGTTGGAAACGTATCACATTTTAAAATTTTGTATGATTTTCATTTTTTGGTTTTACTTAATGCATTCTTTATTTCCCTCTATTATTATCATTTTATTTCCCTTTCTATAGCCAATTTTACATTGAATTCACCTGCTTTAATTCACTCTCCTCAGTCCTATTTTTGTTTATTTCTCAATCGTTTAGTCTCATTGGATAATAGAATAGATTCTTTGTTCTGTTGTTTAATAAGGTCCTAGGTGCCCTGTTATCTGTGCTGCACCATTAATAGCTCACACTGCAACAACTTACAGGGAAAGAAATTTGAGCTGCAAAGCGCAAAGGAAAAGACTAACTGGGCTGCACTGAGATGCCCTGCTCCAATATTTCCAGTAGTATAGAATTGAAAAGTAGGGAAATTATGCTAAGCCTGTATCAAACCTTGGTTAGACAACAATAAGAATACTGCTGATTGCCATAAACAAAAAATATAGAAGCATTGCAGAGAAGATTTATGAAGATGATACCACTAGTGTGTGGATAGACAGATCAGGAAAGAACTGAAAGCAGAAGGCTCAGGGATGACCCTAATGAAAGTCTTAAAATTCTCAAAGTTTTTGAGAAGGTGGATAGAAAAATGATGCTTTCTTTTGTGAGGAAGGACTTTTTTGATGCCATCAGTATAAGATAGTCACTGACAAATCCAATAAAAAAAATACAGAAGAAACTTCATTACCCAACAAGCATTAAGAATGTGGAACCTGCTACTACAATGTGTGGTTGAAGTGAATTGTCAACACAATTTTAAGGCAAAGCTGGACATAGATTTGAGGGAAAAAGGAGTAAATGCATATTATTGGAGGGTCAGATCCATGATTGAGATAACAGAGTCTTCCATCAACTAATGCTTTAGCATTGGGGAAACAAAAGCATTCCACCCTTCCAACTTGCTCTTTCATTCATTTTGATCATGACTGATCATCAAATTAAGTATCCAGATCCCCCTTCCTCCATGTAAATGCTTTTAGATTAGATTAAGATTAAGATACACATATCTTCACCTTCCCCATTAATCCCTTTAGTCCCCAGAGCTATATCTAATTTCTTGAAATCAGATGTTTTGGCCTCAACTACATTCTGTGGTTGTGAATTCCACACATTCACCATATATAATCACAGTAAGAAATTTAAACAAGTCAGAGATCTGGTTGAAGAAATTTCTCCTCACCTCAGTTCTAAAAGATTTATCCTTTATCCTCAAACTATGACCCCTAGTTCTGGACTCCCCCACCATTGGGAACATCCTTTCTGAATCTACAGTGTTTACCTCTGTTAGAATTTTCTAAGTTTCTATGAGATCCCCTCTCACTCTTCTAAACTTCAGTGATTATAATCCTAACCGATTATCTGAACTCCCCTCATATGACAGACATGCCATCCCAGGGATCAGCCTGATAAAACTTTGCTGTACTCCCTCTGTCAAAAGCCCCATCACCAAGTTACTTTATTTACACCATATATTTGTACATAGCCAGCTCTCCAGTTAGTCCCTGCTAAATGCAAACAGGGAATCTGACACATCTGCTTTAAATAGGGAGCATGAGATTTTCTTATTTAGCCATCAATTAAGATTCATCAGGTACCTCTTTTGCATACCCAACAAGTAAACAAACTCAAATTAACTTAGAGACAAATTAAAAGGGGCAGGCCCCCCAAAAAGGAAGGGGAGATGGCCCGAACAGAAACCAAAGTCTAAAGGAAACTTAAAACCTTAAATCAAAATGTGATTGTCGGGGTTTTTATGCCCCCCAGCCCCTATGATGCCCAGTGGCCACAGAAGGAGTCAATTGTGCCCGTGGACACTGCATGCTCCATCTCCAGGGACACCTGACCATGAATGTAGCCGCAGTAGAGGGCAGAAGTCAGGATGGACAAAACTGCTGCCTGGACCTATTGATGGCGTGTCTTGCCAGACCCAGGAGCAGGTTATGAGGAGATCGGCATCCGATCTACCCCTCATCGCCCCAGGTGCCTGTAGATCAGGAACATGGGATTGAAATGCAAACAATACATCAGTAAAAAGTGTTTGAGAAAACCAAAAAGCGTGTGCAATCTATAACATGAAACATAGACATGGACTCCACAAGACTACAGAAGAGGCAAGCTTGGGAACTGGAAAAACCTTCAGTTGTATGACACTGCTGCATGCAGCACCCTCCACCCAGGTCCCCAAGATAAGACTCAGATATCTCTTTTGACATCAATCAAATAAATGAACTCAAATTAACTTAGAGACAAATTAAAAGGGCAGCTCCCCAAAAGGAAGGGGGGAGCAACCCGAACCAAAAACAAAGTCAAAAGGAAACTTAAAACATCAACTGAAAAAGGTGATTATCAGGGTCCTATGGTGCCCAGTGGGCGTGGAAGGCATCAACTGCACCCATGGACACCATATGCTCCCTCTCCAGGGACACCTGGCCGCGAATGTAGCCATGGTAGAGGGACAGACAGTCAGGATGGGCGACCCTGATTGCCTGCTGCCTGGACCTGTCGATGGTATATCTCGCTAGGTCCAGGAGCAGGTTCTAATTTCTTTTTGAAATTAGACATTTTGGCCCCAACTACATTCTGTGGTCATGAATTCCACACATTCACCACCCTCTGGTTGAAGAAATTTCTCCTCAGCTCAGAGAGGAGGTCGTCTTCCTGACCCATCCCTTTCCTCACCAGATGTCCATAGATTAGGAGTGTGGGACTGAAGTGCAAACAAAACATCAGTAAAAGGTACTTGAGAAAACCAAAAAGGGAATACAATCTAAAACGTAGAACATAGACATGATCCACAGACTCCACAAGGCCACAGCAGGGGCATAGAACATAGAACAATACAGCACAAACAGGCCCTTCAGCCCACGAGTTGCACCGATCACATCTACCAATCCACAGACCTATCTATAACCCCCTATCCTATTCTTTTCCATATACTCATCCAGAAGTCTCTTAAAAGACCCCAGTGAGTTTGCCTCAACAACCTCCGACGGCAGTCGGTTCCATTCACTCACCACCCTCTGAGTGAAAAACCTACCCCTGACATCTCCTTTGTATTTGCTTCCCTGCACCTTAAATCTGTGTCCTCTCGTAGTGACCATTTCAGCTCGGGGAAATAGTCTCTGAGAGTCCACCCTATCTATTCCTCTCAACATTTTATAAACCTCTATCAGGTCGCCTCTCAACCTACGTCTCTCCAGTGAGAAGAGTCCCAGCTCCCTCAACCTACTTCACAAGGCTTGCTTAAGGGCAGTCTTGGGCACCCATGAACTGGAAAAACCTACGGTTGTATGGCACTGCTGTGGGCAGCACCCTCCATTCCATGTCCCGAAGATAAGATGCATCAGACAGTTCATACTCCAGTAAGCCAATCTCATTAACGTGGCTGAAGTCATCATACTCCTTCCACCCCAAAGTCTGATGAATCCCCTTGGTTTGCTTCTCTCAGGGGTCTTTTCCTTCGCTTGAGCCTCCAACTCAGTCTCTGATACAGGTTGAGTGCCTGTTTCTTCCGCACAAATGCCAGAGGTCTGGTTCCTTGTCCACTTCAGGTGATAAGGGAAATCGCTGCAGCTTCATCCCCTGTGCCCATTTTGGATCCTGAGGTTCCCATCAAGGGAGCAGGGGAGGTGGTGCTGGCTTGTTGAAGGGGACTCTGCTCATCCCTAGGGCTGCAAAGCGGACTCAGCTCCAGAATGGGTGGAAGGCTTGAGGCCTGGACTTGGTCCAGGGTGTTTCCTTACCATTGCCTCATCTACCCATACTTGGTAGGATACCAATGCGGTCCTGGACTCGACTGTTTCAGTTACTGGCACAGTTCTCATGTAGAATAGTCCAAAAGTCAAATAACCACCTTGAGAGTTTCGTCTCTAAATGAGGTCGCAGGCTGTTTTTTCAACCCGACCCTTAATGTCTGATCTGCTCTCTCCGTTAGCCCAGTTGATGTCAGGTGATAAGGAGATGTCTTGATGTGCCAGATCCCATTTGATCTCATAAATTTTGTGAACACTGAACCATTATCGGAAACTAATACTGCTGGGATCCCTTACGTTGCAAATGAGGTGTGCAGTTTCTCAATGGTTACCATCATACTTGTCAAGCTTAGTTTATAGGCATCTAACAACTTGGAATGGGCATCTATTATCACCAGAAACATGGACCCCATGAACGGGCCTGCAAAATCGATATGGAGTCACAACCATGGTCTGCGTGGCCATTCCCATAGGTGCAAGGGGGCTGCCGATGGTGCCTTCTGCCTCTGTCCTGCCAGTTTCGCTATGTCTACCTCCAGACTTGGCCACCAGACATAGCTCCTGGTCAGCATCTTCATTTTTGATACCGCAGGGTGCCCATGGTGTAGTTCGGCCTGCCCTGCTTTGGGACAATGGCCCATGCTTGCCACAGTAGTATCCCTTCTTCCACCATGATCTGCTCCCTCCCCACTCCAGTATGGATGGAACTGTGGATGGATCAGTCTTTCCAGCTGCCCTGTTAGCAACAGGTGCTTTACCTTTGCCAATACAGAGTCTTTCTATGTCCACTGGCATATATTGTATGCACCGGGAACCCTAGTTCCTAGTCAGTGCTCGAATTGATACTGATATGCCTCCAGCAATCATGTCCAATGCTGGATCTGGGCTGATGCTATCGGTGGCATTGCTTTGTCTTCCTTCAGTAGGTGCAGCAAAGGTTTATGAACTGTTACGATTGTAAATGTTTGCCCAAATACATACTGGTGAAATTCTTTGACTGCGAAGATTACCATCAGTCCTTTCGTTTCAATCTGGGCGTATCTTTGCTCTGCCATTGCCAGGGTCCTGGAGGCATACTCTATTGGCTGTTCTCATCCATTCTGACACCTGGGTGCCAGGACTGCGCCCACTCTATATGAGGGTGTGTCACAGGTGAATACCTATTCCTTCTTGGGGTCATAATATACCAATACCTTTTTAGATGAGCATTGCTGTTTAATTTTCTTGAAGGCCCTGTGCTGATGGGCCTTCCATTCCAAAATCTGCCCTTTTTTTAGCAACTAGCGGAGGGGATCAAGAATGGAGGTCCTATTCTGTACGAATTTCCTGTAGTATGTTACAAGTCCTAAAAGCCTAGATAGTTGTAGGAATCTTTCATTGCTCGCAGGTTGTAGCTGAGGTAGGTTACTTGTGGTGCTAAAAAGACACATTTCTCCCTTTTCAGATGCACTCCTACTGCTGCTGCAGATCTCCTGAGAACTTCCTCTAGGTTCTGCAGATGTTTCACCCTTGTTTTACCCATAATGAAGACATTGTTTAGATAAATGGCAACCTGTGGTAACCTCTGTAGGATGCTCTCCATCATCCTTTGGAATATGGAACAAGCTGACGAAACCCCGAAGGGCAATCCTTTATACTGGAAGAGGCCTTTCAGCGTATTTATTGTGATGAATGTTTGCGAATCCTCGTCTAGCCATAATTGCAGGTATACATGGCTCATATCCAGTTTTGTGAATAGGAGTCCTCCTGCCAACTTTGTGTACAGGTCCTCAATCCTGGGAATTGGGTATTTGGCTAGTTGAGTGTAACAATTTATCTTCTGTTTGAAATCACCACAAAGGCACAGTGAGCTGGTTTTAAGATAGGAACCATGGATGCTGGCCATTATGTGAACTGGACCAGTTTAATTATTCCTTTGTGCTGTAATCTTTTGATTTCTGATCAACCTTTTCCCTTAACGCAAAAGGTACCGGTCGGGCTTTGCAGATGTTTGGGACAACTTCCAGGTCGATGTGCAATTTTGTCTTGACTCCGTTGATTGTCCTAGGCCTTCCCAAAAAACCTCTGGAGATTTGATCAGAGCCTCATTCAGGTGACCATTCTCAGCTGGGAGGTATTTATCCAATCTAGTGGATCATTTTTAGCTAATTTTGCCCTTATAGGCTCAGTCCTGAACCTTTACCATTAATAGGAATCTAACTAATTGTTTCAAATAAACAATTGGCACATGGGTTGTACCCATCACTTTCAGGGTTTCCCCCATATAGGTCTTCAGTCTTATTGAAATTTTGGTCAGGGTTAAGGGTTGGAGTCCAATGCGTATCTTATTTAAACACTGTCTCCCCTGTGAATGATATGGCTGTGCCTGTGTCAATTGCCATTAAAATTGGACGCCCATTCGTCTCACTGACAATTTGATGGGTTCTGATTTTGTCATCGCTATGCACACTAGCCATTACTTGTCAGAGGTAGGGGGAGCTTTCAGGTTGTGCATTTTCCTGTCCCTTGGCCTATGTGTTCCTTTTGGCCATGTTGGTTTAGAAGACTTGGTTTTACTTTGTGCATCCTGACGCTGGGAAGAATCGCAATGTCATGTTGGGCGGGAGTTTACAGGAACTGCTGTCACTCCGGGCTTAACTTGATCTTGTCTAGGTGTGGTTCTATTGACGGACTTGGGCTCCCTCATATCCGAATCCTTCCGGAGAGCCACTATGCAGTGGCCTGCCCCATAGTAGTAATCCCCTAAACCTGGTCTTGGCTTGTACCTCCATCAAGATATCTTGGAGTTCATGTTGTTCTCCACCTGCTGCTTTTCCTAACAACAACGCCAACTGTAATGCCTGTTTGTAGTCCAGCTGGGCTTCTGCCAATAGGTGTTTCTGTATAGTCATATTGTTAATTCCGCACACCAATCGGTCTTGGAGCATCTCATTTAGTGTCACCCTGAATTCGTAAGTCTCTTCCAGGCATCTTAGCCTTGTTAAGAAACTGGTAATTGACTCCTCTGCTTCTCTAAATGAGGAGTAAAAATGATATCTCCGCAGAATCAGGGTGGCTTACAGTAATAATATTCTTGAACCAAGTTTGACAACTCTTGGAAGGACTTTGTGTCCAGTGCCTCCAGGAAAGTTAATCCTGTATAATTGATAAAACTGCTGGTCCACACATTGTCAGAAAGATAACTTTTTGCTTCTCATCTGAGGTTATATTGTTTGCCTGAAGAAGTACTTCATCCTTTCCACATATTGGGCCCAGTCCTTCACTGCAGGGTTTAAAGAATCCAATATCCCAAACAGCTACATGTTTTCTCAATAATGGCTTACCCTCAATATGTGCTGTTGTTCAGCAAGTTCCTTCATGTCACTCTTTCTTCCTAGTTACCACTGTAATAACTCCACAGAGATAAAAGTCCTGTCACCAAATTACTTTATTTACACCACACATCTGTACACAGCCAATTCTCCAGTTGGTCCCTGCCAAATGCAGGCTGTGAGTCTGACACACCTCCATGAGGATCCCTGATTTAACCATCAATTAAGATTCATCAAGTAGTTCATACTCTAGGAAGACAACCTCATTAGCCTGGCTGAAGGTGTCACACCCTCTATAGCAAGAACATTCTTCCTCAGATAAGCACACCAAAACAGCACACAATGTTCCAGCTGTGGCCTCACCAATGCCCAAAGAATTGCAGTAAAACATCCCTATATTCAAATTCTCCTATTATGAAGACCAACATACCATTTGCCTTCTTAGTGTCTGCTGTACCAATATGCCATACAAATTTTGATCACCTTCTCCATCTGAGTTAAAACCTCCAGGGAATTGTGAATCTGCATGCCTAGATCCCTTTGCGCCCTTTGCAAATATTTCTAAGGGCTCTACCATTTACTGTATACTTTCCTTCTGCAGTAGACCTTCCAATTCACATCATTTCACATTTCTTTGGGTTAAATTCCATCTGTCATCTTTTAGCTGAGGTCTCCAGCTACTTTATATTCTGTAGTATCCTCTGACAATCCTTTTCACCATCCGCTCCTCCCCCAGTTTTTGCTTTTGTTTGCTAATTTACTGATCAAGCCACCAACATTTTCCTCCAAATCATTTATATATATTACAAACAACAGAGGCCTCAACACTGAAACTTTCAATACTGATGTAGGAGGAGATTAAGGTCTCATTAAATATCCATCTCTCAATTTATACCCATTCAAGTAAAAATCTGTTTCCCGTTATTGCTACCAAAGTGGATAACCTCACATTTATCTACATTATAGTGCACCTGCCCACACACTCAGCCTATCCAAATCATGCTGAAATATCTCTGCATCTCCTCGCAGCTCATCTTCCCATCCGACTCTATATCATCTGCAAAGTTGGAGATAATACATTCAGTTACCTCTTCCAAATCATTAACATGTATTGTGAACAACTGGGGCCTTAGCACAGATCCTGGTGGAACCCCACTGGTTGCTGGCTGCCAATCAGAAAATTACTCATTTATACTACTAGAACATAGAACATAGAACATAGAACAATACAGCACAGAACAGGCCCTTCGGCCTTCGATGTTGTGCCGACCAAAATAAAAAGCAATGCCCCTCCAAACTAAACCATTCCCTTCTCTTCCATATACTTATCAATTAACCTCTTAAACGCCACCAAACTTGGCGCATCTACAACAGCTGCAGGCAGGGCATTCCACTCCCTAATCACTCTTTGAGTAAAGAACCTACCTCTGATATCCGTCCTATAACTCATACCCCTTAATTTAAAGCTGTGTCCCCTCGTGCTAGCAAACTTATCTACTCTTTGCTTCCTATCTGCTAACCAGTTTTCTGTCCATCTCAAGACATTATCTGCAATTCAGTGTGCTTTAACTTTACATAATAGTCTGTTATCATTGAGTATCATAGAACCCTACAGTGCAAAAAGAGGCCCTTTGGCCCATCGAGTCTGCACTGATCACAATTCCACCCAGGTCCTACTCCCACATCCCTACATATCTTATCTGCTAATCCCTCTAACCTAAGCACCTTAGTACACTAAGGAGCAATTTCAACATGGCCAATCGAGCTAACCGTACATCTTTGGACTGTGGGAGGAAACTGGAGCACCTAGAGGAAATTCACGCAGACCTTGTTGAAAGCCTTCTGAAAGTAAATAAACCTCATCCACTGGTTCTGCTCAGTCAACTCTACTAGTTACATCTTCAAAGAATTCCAATTGATTCATCAAGCATGATTTCCCATTTGTAAATCCATGTTGACTTTGTTTGATTATACCACTGCCTTCCAAATGCCGAGTATGAAATTCTTGATAATGAACTCCAGCACCTTCCCCAGTACCAACGTTAGGCTCACTGGTCTATAGTTCCTCTTTTCTCTCTACCTCCCTTTTTGAATAACAAGTTTACATTGGCTACCCTCCAATTTGTAGGAACCAGTCTAGAGTCCAAATAATTTTGGAAATACTCACCAATGGATCTACTATTTCCAGGGCCACTTCCTCAAGCACTGTGGGATGAAGATTTTCAGGACTTGGAGATTTATCCACCTTCAATCCCATCAATTTCCTCAAAGCAATTTCTCTACTAATGCTGATTTCCTTCAGCTCCTCACTTAAATTTCTAGTATATTATTCATGCCTTCTTATGTGATGATAGAAGCAAAGTATGAATTTAATTCCTTGGCCATTTCTTTACTCCCCATTATGAATTCTTCCATTTCTGACTGTAAGGGGCCTACATTCATTTTTGGCAATCTTTTTCTCTTTGCATACCTGTAGAAACTTTTACTGTCAGTTTTTATGTTCTACGCCGTCTTATTTTCGTGCTCTATTTTTCCCTTCTTAATCAGTTCCTTGATCCTCCTTTGTTAAATTTTAAACTGCTCCCAAATCTCAGATCTATTGCTTTTTCTTGCCAATTTGTATGCTTCTTCCTTGAATCTGATACTATTTCTAATTTCCCTTATCAGCCTTGGTTTGACTGCAATTTCTTTACCATTCTTGCGTCAAATAGGAATTATCAAATTCTGGAGTTCATCTGTTCGTACTTTAAATGCTTGCCACCGCCTGTTCACTGTCTTTCCTTTCACTAATGTTTCCCAATCCATCATGGCCTAATTATGCCTCGTATCATCATAAGTGTTAGGTGAATAAGGAATAGCACTTACAACAGGTGCTAGAGCTCACACCAGGGTCACAGTGTCCATGCATTTCTGTGAGCCAGTAAAGACTTTTGAAACCTTTGTGTGCAGAGATTTCTGAAGCAGCTAGTGATCTGAATATCAATTTTAGTCACTGAATAGATGCAGTTTATTTGAGTGTGGAAGGATCGGAAGTGATTTTGGTCACAACTGTTAATGTAGAGTGACAAGGATTGTTAGTCATTGTCCTACAGCTGCTGCTGAAGTGCTCTGACTACAGGCAGGTTTTAGAGCCTTCCTGTTTCCTTGCCATCTTCTGTGCCATTGATATCATCTTGTGCTGCAAACTGCCTGTAGTGAATATGCTATGCATCTTTTGAGTTTATTTTGCAGACCTCATCACAATTTACCACTGAACTGACAGTCAAGTATATCAAATGCCCTTTCAAACTTGACCGTGTAATTTTGAGTTTCATTATTTCATTAGATTATTTGAACATTTTCTTTTCTTTACTCATTCATGGGATGTGGGCATCGCTGATAAGGCCAGCACTTGTCGTCCATCTCTAATTGCCTTTGAATAATGTGGCTTGCTAGGCCATTTCAGAGGGCATTTAAATGTCAAATACATTGATTTAGGTCAGGAGTCACATTTAGGCCAGACCAGGTAAGTTTGGGAGACATTCTTCCGCAGAGGACGTTAGTTAACCAGGTTGGTTTTTACAACGATCAATGATAGTTGTCATGGTCAACATTACTGAGATCAGCTTTATAATTTTAGGTTTATTTATTGAATTTAAATTCCACTAGCTATCATGGTGAGATATAAACCTACATCATCAGAGAATTAGCTTGGCTTTCTGGATTGGCATCCTAATGATATTACCACGATGCTACCACCTCCCTTTTCTCCCGCAAAAAAACAGGTTTTTGATTTTATAGATTTGGTCATAATGCAGTTTGTTACTTTTTGACTAATGGACTAGACTTGGTTAACTCAAATAAATGGTGTGCACTGATTTTGTATAATTAATATGTGCCAACAACATAACATTATATACATTGCACATGACTTGCAAGTTTATTGATGGGAGCTCTTTATTCACATACCTGAATTCAGGATCTATATTCTCAACACATGGATAGACGACCACACTTGGAACACCAGACGATGAATTTCTTAAGCAGTTGTGTGTGTCTTATTCTCAGAAAGCGGAAGTCCTTATATGACTAAGCTGGCTATGGTTGGACAAGATGCAACAAGATGAATGTTAGCATTTTATAATAACTTTCAGATCTTGGAAGAGGTCTGTGCCATAGATATTTGTGTGTGCTAACCTTCATAGTTACAAGATATGGTTACAGCCAAAGATAGTTCCAGTTCTGTACACAGCTAATAATATAAGTCATTAAGCACTTATCTGCTGCAGAATAGGTTTATGCCACTAGCATTGTTCTTTCAATGCAGCATAGTTAGTTGGCAGCTTGTACATGTTTTCTGATTCTTCCTCTGTTGCAAAACAGCTGCAGTGAAACCCTCTAATATTGTTGCTGTTCAGTGCTGCAGTTAAATAAGTAATTGTTTTTGAGTGTTTAAACCTATTTCAACTTGTGCTTTATTAGACAAAAGGTTGTCTTGAAGTTTAATGTGGAAAATTGCAGTATGGGTTATTTAATTTAGTTTGTCCATTAGTTCATTGGCTTAGGAGCTGTTCATTCATCATAAAGTAATGCATTATAGCTGTTTTTCATTGAGATTATAAAGTAAGAGTTTGCAGTTATTGAACCAATAAGCTGACCACTGTCTAGACATCCACTCCACACTAAATAATAAATGGATAACATTAGAACAAGTTTCTGCTTTAGCACTTTTAAGTTCTTATCAGACAAGTTAAGATGCTTTGGAGATCATTGGGGTTTCTTATTGTATTTCAATAGTAAAAACTTTAGGATTTCCTCAATGTATTAGGTGCAATAAAATTGAAAACTCCTGTATCATAAATAATTTTGCAATTCATATGCAAAATGTATAGGAAATATTGCTTCATGTTAATCTCTTGGGGATTAGTTCTGCAGGAATGTTCTATGGTCTCAAAGACGGAACTTTATCTATCTGTTTGCATGGTTGCATTACTTAATCCTGTCTGAACATTGCACAAAGATGACAACGCAGGGACTCAATGAATTATTTGATGATCTTAATTTACGCTTCTCCCTCCATATACCCATCCTATTTCTAAGTAAATATTTATCCTATTTTCTTTAAAGAGTCAGTCAATGCTGTGTTTTTGTGCTTTGCCGCGCTGTGACCTATGGTGCCTCTATAGGCAAAACAGAATTTTTATTTCCATTTTCACAACATTTATTAATTTTCATTCGTCTCTGATTATGGTTAAAATTGAATATTTTACTTAGCTCTTGATCATCTATGTTCTTAGGATGTGGATCATATCATCCCTCAATCTTTTCCCTAGCAAAGATATTCTGAATTTATTTTTCTTGTTTGTTCATGGGATTTGGACATTACTGGCAAGGCCAGAATTTATTATTTATTTCTCATTGCCCTTGAGAAGGTGATGCTGAGTTCTCTACACCTCTTCTCATTCTTTGAAACTTTCAGGTCTATATCTATTGTCACTCATCGTAAAGCAAAGTATTGTTGTCTCAAAAAAAACTTTGACCAGATTTGTATTACTGGACAACAAAGAGTACTCTGTCCACCGTGTCCTGTGTTCGTCTTCTGAGGAGGTCAGTGCGGTTTATCGCTGTGGCACGTCAGAACTGTTAATCGATGAGTCGAGCGCCATATCCTGTTCTCATGAGGGCATCTTTCAGCATCTGGAGATGTTCTACTGTGGTGCCAAGGGAGGCTTGGTTGTTGCTGGTGGCGATGCTGAGTTTTTGTCCAGTACTTCCCCAGAGCGGAGAAGCTACGACATCTTCTCCGGAGTCTTCAACATATCATTGAGGATGATGAACATCTCGCTAGGGCCATCCCCACAACCCCACACTTCTTGCCTTCAGACAACCGCACAACCTCAAACAGATCAATGTTTGCAGCAAACTACCCAACCTTCAGGAGAACAGTGACCACAATACCACACAACCCTGTCATAGCAACCTCTGCAAGACATGCCGCATCATCAACATGGATGACATCATCAAATGTGAGAATACCATTTACCAGGTACACGGTACATACTCTTGCAACTCGGCCAACGTTGTCTCCCTAATATGTTACAAGAAAGGATGTCCTGAAACATGGTACATTGGGGAAACCATGCAGACACTACGACAGCAGGTGAATGAACATCGCTCGACAATCACCAGGTAAAACTGTTCCCTTCCTGTGGGCAAACACTTCAGCAGTCACGGGCATTCAGCCTCTAACCTTCGGGTAAACATTCTTCAAAGGGGCCTTCACGACACACGACAGCGCAGAGCCGCTCAGCAGAGACTGATAGCCAAGTTCCGCACACATGAGGACGGTCTTAACAGGGATCTTGGCTTCATGTCACACTATCTGTAACCCCCATGACTTGCCTGGGTTAGCAAAAAACCTCACTCACTGTGCTGTCTGGAGACAATACACATCTCTCTAACCTGTGCTCAGTGCTCCTTCCACTCACATTGTTAGCTACTTTAAGACTTGAATAGCAGGTTAGGTGTAAAGATTCACATTCTAATCAGCAATCTGTAAACTGTCTGTGCTGGTATGTGTGCTATTGCAGACCAGAACACCTCATTCACCTTCATTTGACTGAGTGTGGCATCAAGGTCCCTAGCGAAACTGGAATCAATGAGAATCAGAGGGCAAATTCTCCGCTGGTTGGAGTTATACCTATTACATAGGAAGATGGCTGTGGTTGTAAGAGGGTCAGTCATCTCAGCTCCAGGACATCTTTACAGGAGTCCTTTAGAGTGGTATCCTAGGCCCAACAGTCTTTGGCTGCTTCATCAATGACTTTCCATCAGTCATAAGGCCAGAAGTGGAGATGTTCGCCGACGATTGCATAATGTTCAGCACCATTCGTGACTCCTGAGATACTGAAGCAGTCCATGTTCAAATACAACAAGATCTGGACAATATCCAAGCTTGGGCTGACAAGTTGCAAGTAACATTTGCGCCACACAAATGCCAAGCAATGATCATCACCAATAAAAGACAATCTAACCATGCCCTTTCACATTTAGTCTGCCACTGTCAACATCCTTGGTGTTGCCATTCAGCAAAAACTCAACTGGACTCACCACATAAACACAATGGCTACAAGAGCAGGTTAGAGGCTAGAAATACTATGGTGAGTAATTCACCTTCTGATTCCTCAAAACCTATCCACTATCTATAAATAAAGAGTATGATGGAATATTTCCCATTTGCCTGGCTGGGTGCAGCTCCATCAACACTCAAGAAGCTTCACACCGTCCAAGACAAAGCAGCCCACTTGACTGGCACCACACCTAAAAGCATTCAATCCCTCCATCACGCTGAGTAACAGCAGCGTGTACTATCTACAAGATGCACTGCAACAATCCATCAAAGGTCCTTCCAAACAGCACCTTCCAAACACATAACCACTAGAAGGACAAGGTTAGCATGTCATTAATATTTTAACCAGCCTCATGTCCAGGAAAGCTACAAGGCTGATTTAAAGTTTTTTTTTCCAAAATTTATTTATTATTGCCACAAGTAGATTTACATTAACACTACAATGAAGCTATTGTGAAAATCCCCTAGTCGCCACACTCCAGCATCTATTTGGTACACTGAGGGAGAATTTAGCATGGCTAGTGCACCTGACCAGTGTGTCTTTCAGACTGTGGGAAGAAACTGGAGCACCCGGAGATAATCCGGCAGAATTTTTGAGCAGAACGGGGCTGGCAAATCTTGAGTGTGGAGAAATCAGGCGCAATCTTGATTTTTCACCCCTCGCCCTGTCTTGCCAGCTTGCCATGACGATTGATCGGTGTGGTGAACCAGAAACATCCTGCCCATGGAATCATACAGTGCTGAAAAGACCCTTCAGCAAACTGAGTCTGCAGTGACCATAACTATTACTAACATGGTACTAATCCCATTTTCCAGTCCTTATCTCATATCCTTGAATCTTTCAAGTGCTCATCCAAGTAAATACTTTTTAAAGGTTGTAAGACTTCTGGCCTCCATTACCTTCCCAAGCAGTGACAACGGAAGGATCCTCATTGAATATAAGCCTGAAGAGCATTGAAGAGAATTAAAATGAGTTCTGCAGTGCTGTGACACACATGAATTTATGCCAGAAAATTTGACTGAGCATTCATGATTTCATAAGATTTGTGAATTTTTAGGAATAGTACAAAGTAAAATTGATTATAAGTCTTTGCCAGCTACTGTGTTAGGTTAATGATGTTTGCTTTGTTTAATTTTTCTTCACCTGCAGTGAAGTTTGTTATTGCTGCATGTTTGGGTTGCTACTTTAAACATTAATGATCCTTAACAGCATTGAAATATTCACAATACTTGCTGCTTGTTGATTACAAATATAATGTATATCAAGCAGTAACAATGTGACTTTGGTTTCCAAAGTTTGCATGCTATAGTGAAATACAAACTGAACATAAAACATAGGGTGATCAGGGTTTAGCATCTGGTATCAACTCACTATCCAGATGGGCGGAATCACGTGACATATATACAATATAAAGAACAAATGCCTCATCGCTGCCCAAACTGTCGTGCTGCTTGCCTTTGAATTCCCTTTAGGATGGTGGACTATACTCAATTAAATCTGCATGGTGTATGGGCAATGTGGCTACCTGCTTTGTAAATGGAAGGTGAGGGATAACCCAAAATGTAGTGGCAGCCATGAGTCACAGAGCATGAAATACATCAACCAGCCCACTAAAATCTATTGTAGGAGGAACTTCATTTCCCCAGTTGGCATCTCAGGACACCATTGAGTGGATAGCCAAACTAGGCAGGCCACTAGAAACATTTCCTGTCACAGGAAAGTGGTAATCATAGAATCCCTACAGTGCAAAGGAAGGCTATTCCGACCATCAAGTTTGTACCGACAACAATCCTATCTAGGCCCTGTTCTCATAATCCCGTGTATTTATGCTGCTGGTCCCCCTAAGACCTATTTACCTAACCTCCTATTTTTGGAGTGTAGGAGGAACACAAAGGAAAGCTACAAAGACATGTGGAGAATGTGAAAACTCCACACAGAAAATCACCCAAGGCCAGAACTGAACCTGGGTCTCTGGTGCTGCGAGGCAGCAGTGCTAACCACTCTACCACTGTGCCATCGTAGCAAGAGTGAGAACAGCTGCAGTTCGAGAACACAGATGGGTTAAAAGGAGCAGCAGATGTCCGACAAAACAGTGAGAGTAGCGATAGACTAGAACACAGCAAAGATAAATCTCAAAGTTATATCACAGCAGGAGTCAATATGTGGAGTGAATGTACTGGTGAACATTTAATTCAGTTCACTGTAACAATAACTAAAGGAAAGGATAGGCTAAATCCATTGATTAGCCCAAAATATCAAATTGTCTTTAGTTTTTATCATAATTACAATCAATGTTCAATTAATTAGATCCAGGGGATGAAGTTTAAATAAGGGATCATAACAATAAAGTGTTTGAAATTTTTCAATAAATTAAAATCTGAGATATATAAATAATAAGAGTTAAATAAAAACATTTAAATTAACCTCAGCAAGTGATGTAAGAATAAGGAAAACAGCTGATTTGTGAAAGAAGTTGTAATATTTCTGATTAACTTAATTATATTTTGAATTGAAATTTCTGGGTGAGATTTTTGGAAGCTAATCAACCTGGGGGAGCATCGCTGTATGTACACTGTATGGAGGCTATAACAGCCGTAGGATGGTTTCTTCCATTACTGATTACAGGCTGATTAATTTGTAATCCTGAGTTGAAGTTTATGGCTCCAGCACAGAGAGCTGTGTTCTTGACAGCTACACATGCATCAAGTGTTGCAAATTTTAGAACTTCAGCAGCAGCTGGCATCATTATGGTGCATCTAAAGGAAAATATTACAGTGCTGAAGAGAGAGGATATCTTAGAGTGGTCAAGGGCAGAATCTATTTAATTAGAACTAAGAAGCAACAGAGAAACCATTAAACTACTTGGTAAAAGCTTTAGAATAAACAACAAAGAACAAAGAAAATTACAGTGAGCAATGGAAGAGGCCCTTTGGTCCTCCAAGCCTGCATCAACCATGCTGCCCAACTTAACTAAAAACCCCCTACCTTTCTGGGGACCATATCCCTCTATTCCCATCTCATTCACGTACTTATCAAGATGCCCCTTAAAAGTCACTATTGTATCTGCTTCCACTACCTCCCCCTACAACAAGTTCCAGGCATCCACCATTCTGTGTGAGAAATTTGCCTCGTACATCTCTTTTAAACTTTACTCCTCGCACCTTAAACCTATGCTCCCTATAATTGACTCTTCCACCCTGGGAAAAAGCTTCTGACTATCCACTCTGTCCATTTACTTTATCTGTATTGGACCTTCCAAAATGCATTACCTCACATTTGCCTGGATTAAAGAACAAAGATCAAAGAACAATACAGCACAGGAAGCAGGCCCTTTGGCCCTTCAAGCCTGCGCCACTCATTGGTCCAATTAGACCATTCGTTTGTATCCCAGCATTCCCAGTCTGTTCATGTGGTTATCCAGATAAGTCTTATATGATTCCAGCATTCCTGGCCCCCACCACCCTCTGTGTAAAATATGTCCCGCTGATATCCAAGTTAAACCTCGCCCCCTTCACCTTGAACCTGTGACCCCTCGTGATCGTACCTCTGCCTTGGGAAACAGCTTCCCCCTGTTCACCCTATGTATGCCCTATTAGATCTTCCAAAATGTATTATTTTACATTTGTCTGGAGTAAAGAACAAAGAACAAAGTCTCCAACTGCTCTATACCCTGCTGTATCCTCTGATGGTCCTCATTGCTATCCGCAAATCCACCAACCTTTGTGTTAACCGCAAACTTACCCTTCAACCCAGTTACATTTTCCTCCAAATCATTTATATATATCACAAACAAAAAAAGTCACCAGCACAGATCCCTGAGGAGCACCACTTGTCACAGCTCTCCATTCAGAAATGCATCCTTCAACTGCTACTATCTGTCTTCTTTGACTGAGCCAGTGTTGTATTCACTTTACCAAGCTCACCTCTGATCCCATGTGACTTCACCTTCTGTACCAGTCTGCCATGAGGGACCTTGTCTGTAATTATCTGCCTGTAATTACCTGGATTATACTTGCTACCCTTCTTAAACAAAGGAGCAACATTGGCTATTCTCCAATCTTCTGGAATTCCCTTGTAACCAGTGAAGGTACAAAGATTTCTCTCAAGTCCCCAGCAATTTCCTCCCTTGCTTCTCTCAGTATTGTGGGGTATAGCTGTTGAGGCTCTGGAGACGTGTCCACCTCTCAGTGTTTCTCTTTCTTTTTGATCTCAACGTGACTCAAACTATCTATATATCCTTTTCCTTTCTCAAGATCCACCAAGACCTTCTCTTTAGTGAAAACTGACACAAAGTACTCATTTAATACCTCGCCCATTTTCTCTGGCTCCACACATAGATTCTCTACCTTGTCCTTGAGTAGGCCAACTCTCTCCCTGGCTACTCTCATGCTCTTTATATGTATATAAAAAGCCTTGGGATTTTCCTTAATCCTGCTGGGCAAAGCTTTTTCATGACCACTTTTAACTCTTCTTACTTATAGGTTAAGTTTCTTTCTACTTTCCTTGTATTCCACATTTGCTTCGTGTGTTCCCAGCCCCCAAGCTTTGACAAATGCTTCCTTTTTCTCTTTGACCAGACTCACAATATCTCTCACTATGCAAGATTCCCAAAACTTGCCATACTTATCCTTCAACCTTACAGGAATGTGCTGGTCCTGAATCCCCATCTACTTACATTGAAAGCCTCTCATATGCCAGATGTTGGTTTGCCCTCAAATATCTGTCCCCAATCTACATCCTTCAGTTCCTGCCTAATAATTAGCCTTCCCCCATTTTAGCATCTTGACTTGAGGACTACACTTATCTTTATCCATCAGTACCTTAAATCTAACTGAATTGTGGCCACTGATCCTAAACTGCTCCGCTACTGAAACATTAACCACCTGGCTGCGCTCATTCCCCAATACCAGGTCCAATATGGCCCCTTCCCTAATTGGACTATCTACATATTGTTTCAGAAAGCCATCCTGGATGCTCCTTACAAACTCTGCCTCATCCACACCCTTGACACACTAAGTGAGTCCCAGTCAATATCGGGAAACTAAAATCTCCCGCCACAACAACCCTGTTACTTTTACACCTTGCCAAAATCTGCCGACATATCTGTTCCTCAATCTCCCACTGGCAGTTGGGTGACCTATAGTGACTTTGTGACTACATCTTTCCTATTCCTGAGCTCTACCCATAATGCCTTGCTGTATGAGCCCTCTGAAGTGTCCTCCCGGAATATAGCTGTGATATTTTCCTTAACCAATAATGTAACTCCCCCACCCCTTTTATATCCTCCTCTATCCCACCTGAAACAGCTATATCCTGGAATGTTAAGCTGTCAATCCTGTCCTTCCCTTAACCAAGTCTCTGTAATGACAACAACGTCATAGTTCTTAGTACTAATCCCGACTCTAAGTTCATCTGCCTTACCTGTACCACTTCTCACATTGAAACAAATGCACTTCAGTCCACCAGACCCTCTCTGATTAGCAATCCCACTTTGCCTGCTGTTTCTCTGAGCCTTACTGACTCTAATCTCTGGTTCCCTTTCTGCTAATCCATCTTTGCTTTGGGTCACACCCCCTGCCAAATAGTTTAAATCTTCCCTTGTGACACTAGCAACCCTCCCAGCCAGAATACTTGTGCCCTTCCAGTTTAGATGCAATCCGCCCTCTTGTACAGGTTCCATCTGCCCTGGAAGCAACCCTAATGGTTCAGATATCTGAAACCCTCCCTCCTACACCAGATGTTTAGCCAAGTGTTAAGCCACACTCTCTTCTTATTTCTAGCCTCACTAGCACATGGCACAGGGAGTAATCCTGAAATTACAGCCCTAGAAGTCTTGCTTTTTAACTTTCTATCTAACTCCCCAAACTGCTTCTGCAGGACCTCATCACTTTTCCTGCTTATGTTATTAGTATCAATATGTACCATGACCCCTGGTTCAGGCCATCAACTAGTGGGAACAAATAAATGAACAGATTTGCAAGAAAATTACAGAGAGGTGAACAAATTATAGAGTAATTTTAATGTAGTACTTTAATGATCTTAATGTAGATAGTAACAGTGTAAAGAGCAGAGAGAGGGAAGAATTCCTGAGGTGTATTCAGGAAATTTTTCTCGATCAATATGCTTCTAGTCCAATGAGAAAGAATGTTTTGCAAGATTTGCTTCAATGGAATAAGAGTCAAGTGTTGTTAGGGGAGCGTTAGTGAGGCAGTGATCACCATATGAGGTTTAGGTTTGCTATAGAAGATAGGGAGGAGGCCTCAGGATCTGAAGTAATAAATTGAGGAGAGGTTAAACTAGAATAAAACATTGGCAGTTACAACTGTAATGGAGCAATGAACTGTGTTTTAAATGGGACTGTTTAGATACAATCAAGGTACATTCCCAAAAGGGGAAAGATAGGACATCAAAGTCAGACGTTTCTGGATGATGGAGATAACAGTAAAATGAAGCAGAAAAGGGGTATAAATAACGGTCGTAAGGTTGATAGTATCAGTGAGAACCAGGCTAAGTATGGAAGTTCAGAGGGGAAAAGGAAATGAGAAGTGTAGTGTATGGCATAAATGAGAACTCAGAGGTCTTCTGTAAATAAATAGTAAATTGGTAGTAAAATTATGGGTGAGCCAATTATGGAGTAAAAAGGGATCTGTACTAGAGACAGAGTAAGTGATTACAATTTTAAATGAGTACTTTGAATCCACCTTCACTAAGGAAAAATATGTTTTCAAAGTCATAGTGAAAGTGGCAGTAATGGAGACATTGGATTGCCTAGCAATTAATAAACATTTAGAAAGGCCAGCTGTATTCAAAATTGATAACTAGATGAAATGCATCTGAGGGAAGTAGAGATGGAGGCACTGAGTATAATCCTCCAGTCTTCCTTTCATGTACAGAGGACTTTGTGTTATGTTCTGATTAACATTCACCCCTCATCACCTGAAGCATCAAAAGTTATCATCTCCTCATTGTTATTTGTACAACCTTGTTGTCATCACATTACAGCAACGAATACATTTCAAAAAGTACCTCACACGCTGGAGAGGTGATGTAGCAGAAAAAGATTCCTGAGATGCTAGAACTAGTTCTGGGGCAAATGCTTATGGATGGGCTTCCAGCTAGGAAAGTAACTAGTGCTTTGGAATAGTGATGTAACTAATATTGTAGGTATTGCAACCTGGTTCAAATAAGGGTGGAACGATAACTTGAGCAAAAAGCAGCTAGTCACTTTAATCTCGGTTGGATAGATTTTAGACCTATAATTCAGGGCAAAATTACAAGTCACTTGGACAAATGTGGATTAATTAAGTCTTACATTGATGTGTTTATATGATCAATAGTACTGTGTCCTACATTTTGGAAATCCAACCAGAGAGGCAAAACTAACTGCCTGTTCATTCTGGCTATTGTCATGTTTGGGGTTGTTCACATAAGCAGATATCCTGACAAATGGCCCATCTCTCACCTGCCATACACATTTATATGCAGATCTCGGCGATAACCTGGTGATATGTTTTGTGGTGCACTAGAATGAATTAGATGCAAACAAATTGATGTAGTAGTCCCTTTTGCATTGAAAGGCATGATATTGCCATCAGGTTCAAGAGGAAGCAGTTCTTCTTCAGGAGGTTTTAAATATACAGGCAATGTGATTGCACTGGAGGGGATGCAAAGGAGATTCACCATGGGATTGAACATTTAAGTTATGAAGAGAGGTTAGACAGACTTGGGTTGGCTGTGTTGCAGCAAAGAAGACTGAGGGTACGACCTGATTGAAATGTGCAAGATTGTGTGCATGGACAGAATGGATAGGGAGCCGCTGCTCTCCTTAACTGAAGGATTGGTGACAAGGGGACATGGTTCAAGGTGAGGAGCAGGGGGATGTGAGGAGAAACTTTTTTATCTAGAGTGGTGACAGCCTGGAATGTGCTGCCTGGGAAGGTGGTAGAGTCGTGTTGCCTCATATCCTTTAAAAAATACCTGGATGAGCATTTTGCATGTCATAATGTTCAAGGCTATGGGCCAAGTGCTAATAAATGGGAGTAAATGGGAGTTCAGGTGTTTCTTGCATGCCAGTGCAGACTGGATGGGCTGAAAGGCCTCTTCTATGATCCTATGAATGGACAACAGATGTTGGCCTGGCGAGTGATGTCCATATCCTATGGAAGAATAAAAAAAGGAGCGAGGTTTTATTGTTGACATCTCTTACATTCATGCACCAATGGTTTTTATTATCAAAGGTGTCAACCTTGGTTCGTTGGTAACACTCTCTCATCTCTTAAGTCAAACGCTAGAGGCTAGGCTAATGATACTTGAATATGTAATACATGCTGACACGCTAGTGTAGCATTGAGAGTGTGCTGTGCTGTCAGAAATGCTGCCCTTCATATTAGATGTTAAACCAAGGCCTGCTTTCTTAGTTGAGCATAACACTTTCCAAAGAAGAGAGGAGCTTTGTGTTATGTTCTGATTAACATTCACCTCTTATCACCTGAAGCATCAAAAGTTGTCATATGCTCATTGCTATTTGTACAAACTTGTTGTCATTGTATTACAGCAATGAATACATTGCAAAAAGTACTTCGCAGGCTGGAGAGGTGGTGTAGCAGGAAAAGATTCCTGAGGTGCCAGAACTAGTGCTGGGTCAAGAGTGATATGTGCTTCCAGCTGGGAAAGTAACTCTTTGGAAGAGTGGTGAACCTAATATTGTAGGTGGGAGGGAAAAATATGCAGAATAAATACAAAGGAAAGCAAAAAAGGAAAGTAGAAAAAAAAGGAAATTAATATTATAAGTTTATGGGTGGCACGGTGGCACAGTGATTAGCACTGCTGCCTCACAGTGCCAGGGACTCAGGTTCAATTCCCAGTTTGGGTCACTGTCAGTGTGCAATTTGCACATTCACCCCGTGTCTGTGTGGATTTCCTCCAGACGCTCTGGTTTTCTCCCAGAATCAAAAGATGTGCAGCTTAAATGAATTGGCCATTCTAAATTGTCCCTGAATGTCAGGAGGAAACTATCTAGGATGGATGCATGGGATTATGGTGGTAGGGCCTGGATGGGATTGTAATCGGTGCAGATTCGATGGGCTGAATGGCCTCCTTCTGCACTGCAGGATTCTAAGATCTCTTTTATGATATAAAAGGAGAAGTTTGTAAACAATTGCTATAAAAAATGACACAAGGTGAAACAAAATGAAGTGTGAAGAACATTAATAATTATGGAGAGAGAATACATAGAAAGATGTATTGTAGACAGAAGTAGGAACTTAATATTCCTAATTATAATATTTTCACAAACAATAAAAGGATAGAAACAGATAAGTTATTATTGTTACTCAAGGATCCTAGAGCAGCAGTTGAACATAAGGCTGTTTTCGGAGATAATGTTAAGACTAAATCTATGAATTGAGAAAAGGAAGAGGTATGATTCAAAATGTGCATTAGGGCTACAATTTGGTACAGAAAAAATAAATGGCAATGTTCGCAACCTGATCAAAACAATGGGCTATTAGCTGAATTTAACAGTTTCCAAATAGACTGGATAAAAGTAATGATGTTCATAGAGGGAGCATTTATTAGAATGCATCCAAAACTGATCCACAGATCAATATGTTTATATTTGAACAAGGATGTGAGTGCTGCTGTATTTAGTTCTGGGCAATAAAATAGCACAGATAACCGGTAAGGAAACGGAAAAATTGGGCACATGATTAGATGTGATAACGGACAAGGAAATGAAGATTCAAAATTAAGCTTGCTGGACTTGAAAAGGTCTATAAGATAAGAAGACAGCTGGTTTGATCCAAACTAAACTAAAGAGTTGGAAAGAAGAATGTTCCCCTCTGAGCCACTCATCGACCTGACTTGGAAATGTATTACTGTCCCTTCATTTTCGGTCAGTCAAAATCTGGAAACTCCTGCCCTAACAGCTCAATGGGTGTAAAATCTAACAGCACTAGATAGCCTGCAGCAGTTCAAGAAGGCAGTTCAACTTCACTTTCTCAAGGACAATTAGGGATGAGCAATAAATGTTGGCCTAGCCAGCGATGTCCATCCACACCTCTTGAATGAATAAAAAAATGTGAGTGCCTAAGGCCATTGTCAGACAGACCTCAACAAAGTGACCAGCACCTACACCATGAACCTTGGGAATCAGTATTGAAAGAGGATTAATGGCCCAAGTGAGCAGCAAGGTGGTCACACCTCTTCATCTATTGTCTACCTCTTTAAATAACACCAGCTATAGGTTCGTTCAACCCTCCTTGAGCATACTAACCCATTATCTCTACAGATCAAGTCAGTTATCAGCCAATTACACTTAAATGTGTGTGATACTAGTTTCATCTAAGAAATGCTTTTTTAAAAATCATATTCTCTGCAGTTCCTAAGCAGGCCTTTTGGTTTCATTGTGGCATTGGCTGCCTGCTTAGCAGTCTTTATATTGATGCTTCAATGGCTTAAATGAGGTTTTGATTATTTTTATTCTGGACTTCAGACTGTGTTTGTGATTTTATGACCTTTGCACTGTTAGGGGGAAGAATGATTGACAGGTCAGGTCTCAGCAATTCTTTCATTTTTAGATTTGGATTGCTGGTTACTGTTTTAATTTAGAAGGTGTTTGGATAACAGACCGAAAAGCAGTGTTTCTTTCTACCTGGTATTTCTGGAAGCAGGTCTTCTTTCCTTTCTGGAGTAAAAATTCTGCTGTTCGTGGTTTGCTAGCTGATAACTAGAGTCTCTCTCTCTCTCCCTGGTGTTTTGGTAAGCTGTTCTAACTTCAAGCTTGTTTGTGAGTATGTTAAAAAAGCTGCCAAGTGCAACCAAAGAACTAAGTTCCAGCATCATGTGAGCATTCATATTTTCAATTTTAAACCTATGGCAGCTGTATGTTTGTAGGAAAATGTGTTTGGTTGGAACATTTCATTTGGGTTTATAAAATGTCATGGTCATTTTTTTTTCTTGTTTGTAATTGGTAAAAATGATTGCTATATGTTAACTGTATTCTGAAATAAACTTTGTTTGATAAAAGCTCCCTACTGAGTCATTTGAATCATACTTGAAGTGGAACATCTCATGCTTACCCTAACCAAATTCAAATTGCAAATCCTATAATCCAGATGGACTTCACAAAACACTTCAGAGTTTCTGACCTGAATTATAACACTTGCAATCTGTTTGGTGGTATAAATAATACCAGAGGAACATCAGAAGCAGAGTTAAGGGAGCAATTGAAGAGATTATCCATAGCAATACTGTTATCCTGATTGGAGGGCCTGGGGTTGGGAAATCGGGAGATTGACAGGATGTTCCAGAAGGAGCTGATGATCATGGACTAGTGGAATATAATTAAATTGAATAGTGGAAAGATAGAAACTGAGCAACAAAAACAAGGATGTTGAGAGAAACAAAGCACTGATTAGAGGCATTAGCAACTATAGAAGCATTGGAGATTGCAAATTAGACTTTAATACACAAGCCAGGAAATCGAGGAGCCAATTTTCACTCCATTTGACAAATGGAGCAGTGGCAACTCAAAAGTGGTGTCAGAACACCCCCTCCCCCCCACCCCCCACCCCATTGCTACTAGTGTTCCATATGCTGCCGCTTTAACTTACAATGGCAAAACAGGATCAGAGGAATTTTGAAGGTGATGGCCTAACTTGGCTGATAGTGATGTGCAAGAATCTCACACTTACCCAGAAGAGGCTGAGGTTAAATCTCCAGAATGCTTAGCCTCAGTCTGATCATCTTTTCTTAGAAAGTTACCATATCAATGAAAAGAAATACTGTGGTTTGGCAGCCTGTTAAAGGGGCCAGGGATAAGCTCTCTGTGAAACCCCTGCCAATTTCACATTCTAAATCATCCTTGGAAAGGCACACTGCATCATTTTACAGCTGCATTTAGACAGAACTATAGAACGCAGACTAGGTCGTATTCCATGTCTGCAGTTGGAGCTGAAAATAGAAACAGCCCAGAATGGTACATGCTTGTACACCGAGGAATTAGGCATCTGTAATTTGAAACCTTATTACTATTATTGTCAATTTTAAAGTGCATCAGCATGAAAGATAAAATCGAACATAATCAAGCTTAATAGTAAGTATATATTCTTGCTATTCAACAATTAGATGTAAATATTAAATATTTAAGTTTTGATTGCAGAGTTGCATTTTAAATACAGGCACTTTGAAGAGAATTTTTTTTTGTTGGCCAAGGGAGCTGTGTTAGCCCATCACTACCCTTAGCATTTCCTATCCTGTCACTTCTCCACATCAAATCTCCTTTGAAAAACATCCATATTCATCCTCCGTGCCCAACATAGCATCCTCAGGTGGGTTCATCATGAAGCAGATAAAATGCTCAGTGAATTGCATTAACTATGTCCTTAAAGTTAAGTTAGTAGTCAGAGAGAATGTTGGAAAATTAAAGTCCGAAGGCTAAGACTGATAGAAATAAAATTAACCCGGAATAGAAGCCAAAAGAGTGAGATCACAGGCCCAAAGCTAATTTGTTAAGGGAAACATAAAAATGTCTTGTCTTATCTGGATCTGTGCAATCCCATTCTTCACAAAACAACTAATTATTCAGGGATTAAACAAGTGACTTGGCATGTTGAGAATTCAATGGAGGGGTTGGCAGGAATGAAAAAGTTGAACATAGAAAGAGAGGTTATGGGAGGGGGAGAACTTGTGAGAAGGGTCGAGGGAGCCGTGGATGGGAGGAGCTGTTGAGTGTGGAGGAATGAGGAAGAGTTGTTGCACAGAGTGGTTATGCAGAGCGATTGCTCACAAATGGGAGAGGAGTTGGGTGAGGTGGGTGAGCTGGCTAACAGGAGACATAAATGGATCATTTTCTGGTTGACAACATGTAATGAGGAGTGTGCCACAGGAACAGTGCTGGGGCCTCTTCCTCTTACAATCTATAAAAATGATTTGGATGAAGTGACAAAAGGCATTGTTGCTAAATTTGCTGATGACATTAAGATAGTTGGAAAAAATATTGTGAAGAAGATAAAGGTATATAGACAGATTAAGTGAGTAGACAAAGATTTGGCAAATGGAGTATAGTATAGGAAAATGTGAAATTGTCCGTTTTCGCAGGGAGAATAGAAAGAAACATATTACCTAGATGGTGGAAGATTGCAGAGCTTTGAGGTGCAGAGGGATCTTGGTGTCCTAGTCCTAGTGCATGAATCACAGAAGATTAGTATTAAAAAAAGATATGCCAAAGCTTTTTGTCTTGTACTCAACATGATACTTCACAAGAAAACCAATATAAAGTGAATACAAAAATTTATACTAAATGAGAACAGAATATTGATTAGTTGTTTGACAAGTTGATTCTGATTGGTAGATGTATGTCTAACATTAAATGTGATTCCACAATTGGACAACATTTCCTAAATCATCCTTAGTGTTCTAAAAATTATGTTGACAACCAATTTAAGATCATCAATCTGGCATGCAGTGTGGCACATTTGTATGTACTGGAAGTTTCAAGTTCTTTGCAAACAGGAAAAATCTGTTCACTCATTGCCCTATTTCGGCTATACAAAATAAATGATAGCCATTCACTGATTCATTCTCCAGTGCAATGCTTTGATCAATCAAGATCAAGCTGCCTGATTTAAATTTCAAACAATGCTTGGCAGTTATCTATCAGTCAACTGATGTATTCTCCATGACAACATCTCTACCAGAGATCACTTGCCAACCAATCAACATTGTGTAGGTTGTTGTTTTTCCCTTATATTGGAATTTTTGTGAAGTGGCTTGATGAGTGCAGATGAAAAGTTTTGATATGTCTCTTTTTTCAGCAATACTCAAGTTCTGTACTACCAAATGGCTAAAGATTAGTATGTAGGTACAGCAAGTACAAAAGCTAATAGAATTTTATTGTCTATGGCAAGGGAAAGTTAACACATCTTAATTACTCTTGGGAAGGTGGTGCTGAGCTGCCTTGCTTGGCGGGGAACTTGCATGCATTAGTGTTTCCATGCATCTGTTGCCTTTCTAGGTATTAGAGATCGCATATTTGGAAGGAGCCTTGGTGAGTTGCTGCAGTGCATCTTTATATCATACACACTGCTGCCATAGTGTGTCAGTGGCGGAGGAGTGAATGATTAAGGTGGTAGGTGTTATGCCAATCAACAGGCTGCTTTGTCTTGGATGGTGTGTAGCTTCTTCTGTGTTGTTGGAACTGTACTTACTGATCAAGTAGAGATCATACCATTATCTTGTGAATGACAGGCTTTGGCGATTCAGAAGGTGAGTTGCTCAGCTCAGAAGTTATTGTCTCTGATCTATTCTTGAAACCATGATACTTATATGGATGGTCTAATTCAGCATGAATATTACTTGCCACTCATCATTCCAAGCCTTAATGTCGTCTAGGTGCTGCTGCATTTGGACATGGACTACTTTAATATCTGGGAAGTCACAAAGGGGACTACTCAGCATTATGTAATCATCTACGAACATTCTCACTTCTGTCTTTATCATGGCAGAAAGGTCAGTGATGAAACAGCTGATGATCAGTGGGCCTGTGACAGCACCTTGTGAAAGCACTGCAATTTTAAAAATTACCCCAATTTTAAGTGAATACTTGAGAGACATTTCAGGAGTTTATGAAAACTTGTACTAAATCAGAATAGTTTAAGTTTGAATGTCGCTATTCTTTTGAGAAATAATTCATGAATTCTATAAGGTCTGGTGTGCTGTATTCCATTATCACCATAAAGATCACCATCTGAAATCTGGTCCATTGGGACAGAATTACGATTCATAGCAATCATTGTATTTGAGTTATAACTGACTGTTAAAGGAGATAGTTATTTGATCTCTGCAGTTCTGATTGGGAAGGTGTCTATTGTCTTATTACTTTAAAAATAATCACATGTATAAAGGACACTAAACAAAACTGTTTCACTTAAGATGCTCAAATTGTTCTGACAGTTGTTTTCAGGGGTCAAATTCAAAGTGCCATTGCATGTTTGATGTTGAATTGATGTACCTGGATGTACAAAGTTGGTCAAAGTTTCAGAGAGAAATAGTGAACCTCGTTTATCTGACTCACTTCACTACATTGCATACTCTTAAATGTGTTTTCTGACTACTTGTACAAATAGCTTCTTCATGGATGTTAGATTGGTCTTTATTAGGGTGGCTTTAGTGGTGGTGTTCTGGTCCCTAAGAAATTTTGTGACCAGGCAGTACATTTTGGATGAGGAGGAATTTAATGCAGAAATATCAGGACAATCTGTTAAGCAACAGAAGTTCGTACTTAACAAATGAAAAGAGACAATAGCATAGATTTTGATGGTTCTTGCTTCCCACTGATTCTAGTAAAGGCAGACAGCTTATGGTATGTTCCTTTATCTCTTACAATGTATTTAAGTATGCACACTGACCCTATTTTTGCTATCCATATTTATCCTTTGCAGCCAGAACTCATGCTGTGTTCTAATATTGCTATTGTTTTGTTATTCCATTTGCGTTTGTGTTCGCATGGATTTCCTCAGGATGCTCCGGTTTCCTCCCACAATCCAAAGATGGTCAGGTTAGGTGGATTAGACATGGTGCATTAATACTTACTGTCCCAAAATTCAGCATGAATATTACTTGTCACTCATCATTCCAAGCCTTAATGTCGCCTAGGTGCTGCTGCATTTGGACATGGACTACTTTAATATCTGGGAAGTCATAAAGGGTATTACTCAGCATTATGTCCATGGTCCACCCTTCATTTGCTATGATTCCCATGGTGGGGTGGAATTGGAAAATTTGGGACAGTAAGGGTTAATATTCATGCTGAATTAGACCATCCATATAAGTATCATAGTTTCAAGAATAGATCAGGGACAGTAACTTCTGAGCTGAGCAACTCACTTTTTGAATTGCCAAAGCCTGTCATTCACAAGATAATGATATGATCTCTACTTGATCAGTAAGTACAGTTCCAACAACACAGAAGAAGCTTGGTGGTGTTCTGGTCTCTAAGAAAGACACCCCATCCAAGACAAAGCAGTCTGTTGATTGGCAAAACACCCACCACCTTAATCATTCACTCCTCACCACTGATACACTATGGCAGCAGTGTGTATGATATAAAGATGCACTGCAGCAACTCCCCAAAACTCCTTCCAAACATACAATCTCTAGTACTTTGAAAGGCAACAGATGCATGGAAACACTAATGCATGCAAGTTCCCTGCCAAGCAAGGTTGGGTGGATTAGCCATAGGAAATGTGTGGAGTTATGGGGATAGGGTGGGAGAGAGGGTCTGAGTAAGGTACTCTGTCAGACAGTCGGTGCAGACTCCATGGGCCAAATGGCCTCTTCTGCGCTGTTGGAAGCCTGATTCTATTTGTTAAGAGTCACAGATCTGCAAACAGGATATCCTAAAAACTTTAACAGTTCCTTGTTTACTTTTTCCTATTTGCTAAACTTAATAACCCTTATGCTGATTTGGTTGTAACTCTGAAATCCATTGATCTATACATTTCAAAGCACATCCTTTGATCAAAATTAGTAACAGATGCTGAAGTCTTGCTGCCATACACACTGGCAGGATCTTATAGCCCCCCGATGGCATACCCATGTGGTGGGTTTCCGAGCAATGACGGGTATGTTTAACGGGAAACCCTGCTGATAACAGTGAGCTGCATGCCTCCTCCCACTGCAGAAAAATTCATCGCAGAGAGGGAGAACAATCCCACCCACAATTTTAAACATCTGTCCTTCTTCCTCTTGGCTGTTCAAACTATCAACTTGTGTTGCAGCATAGCTTCAATTTGACTCAAGTCATACGGGTCATAGGCGGGAATTTCTGGCCGCGCTTGCCCGGAAACCGGAAAATCCCACCCGAGGTCAACGGACCTTTCCATGGTCCACCCGTCACCTGCTATGATTCCCATGGTGGGGCGGAATTGGAAAATTTGTCTTCATTGCATCCTAAGCATAGAATTTAGAACTAATTTTTTATCTACCTCAGTCATACTGCAACATCAACTTCAAGAAGTGTAAAGTAGAATACACCCCTGTCTACATCAATGTTAATGTAAACCTGGGCACAACATGAGAGTGCTGCATTGTTGGATAAACTAATTTTGGGATAAGGTATTAAAACAATCCTCTGTCAGCTCTTGCAACCTGCTTAAAGGCTGAACGCAGAATCCACATGTGTTGATTAAATGAAGAGAAATAAGCCCACAAAACAACTTGATTGTATAAAAAACTTAAACAAATGAACACTATTAACTTAATATATTTGGTAACTATGAATGTTGTGCACTCAGGTTTACTTAAAGTAAAACCTTTATTTATTTGTCACAATGAGGCTTACATTAACACTGCAATGAAGTTAGTGTGAAATTCCTGTTCTTCCTTCCTACTTGTCCTAAGAATTCCTTTGATAAGACACAGCATCTTAAAGTTATTTACTTCTGTAGGGACCACTTTTGGAAATTTCTCTTCAGCTACAGTTGTTCTCAGAGAAAAAAGCTTTCATTTACCCTTTCTTGTCTGTGGAAATATTGGTTCTTTGTTCTTGTTACTTTTCCAATACTGTCAAGGTAATCTGCTGGTTACTTTTATTTTGCAGTAAAATATGAGGTCCCACTGTAGATTCTCCCACTAACTTCAAAATAGGTAATGTTCTAGCTTCTGTGCCACAGCATTCAAACTGAGATTAAGTCTTAATAATAAAGTAAGTGTTTTACCCTATCTATAGTACAGATCTATCAGATGTAATTTATTTTGCCTAAATTCTGCCAGTGAACTGCAAGCCACATGGAGTCTAAACTGCAACTAAAAATCTCTGAGCAAATACTTAGATAAATGGAAACCGCTGAGTTTTCCAAGCCCTCGCCATCTAAATGATAACGTAGCTTGTTCTAGGCTGTCCACAAACTAATTATCCCTGATTTACAATTTTTTGATCTGATGAAATAAATCAGGCTTTGCATCCTTCTAATGCTTTCAATCTAATTTAGTTCTAACTCCAGAAGCAAAGTCCTTTTTCTTGACCATACCTCTTTACCAGCATTTTAGACACCATGGGTGAGATTTTTAGTTGTGCTCACCCCAAGACCAGAAAATTCTGCCCATGGTCAACGGATATTTACGAAGTCTGCCTCCAGCCTGCTATAATTCCCGTGGTGGACGGATGGGAAAATTCCAGCCCATGTTTCCATTCTCCAGCTAAGTAACCACACTTCCTTTTTTACAGATTTATCTCTTCTAACCTGAAGCTATTAAACATTAACTTATGAACTGCCATTTCTTTATGTCATTATACAACAGTAATTTTCTTGAAACTAAATGTTTTCTCTAAACTTTAACATGAAGTTTGAATAAGATATTTAAAACACTGTCAGAATCCAAAAACAAAAAATGAAATGGCACCACTTGAATTAGTGGAGATGTCCTGGTCAAGATTTACATTGCAATCAACATTGCCAAAACAAGTTGACTGGTTATTTATCACATTGCTGTTTGTGGGATCTTTCTCTATCCAAATTATCTGTCACATTTGCTTAATTATCAAAGGTAACTATACCATAATTAATTCATTGGCTATACAGAATTTTTTGGTTGGCTTCATGGTGCTGTATATGTACAAATTCTTTCACTCTTTGAAGTAGTTTTTGGGAAACTTTGCCAGCCCTAGCTGTATAAATGAATTTAGACCACAGTCTCAGACAAACTAATCTGAGCTGGTCTCACTGCAGGGTGAACAGGCATATTGAAGTACAAATTGGCTGATCTATACTTAGTCTCTATGATGCATTAATACAGCCACTGCTATAAGTTTGAGAAAAATCTATTATCATAAGATTTCCTGTTGATCACACACCATTGTATGTATGTCATATTATGTTAAATAAGTCCCTGAGCCTGAATAAATCTTTTGGGTATAAGACATGTAATTTTAGAATCTGTACATTTGGTCCATGAAATTTGCACTGAGTCTCTAAAAGAGCATTTAACTAGTTCCACTCTCACCTTTCGCCTCATAATGTTACACATTATTCCTTTTCAGATTGCAATCCAGTTCTCTTTTGGATATCTTGACAGAACTTGCTTCCACCATCCCCTCAGGATAATAATTTAAAAATATAAAAACATTTGACTTCTTCCTCCATGGCAATTATGCAGGGTAGTGGAGTACAATTTGCACCAGTCATTAATAAAACTTTCACCACTTGTGATTCATCAGATCTTCCTCATTGTCATAATAAACTACACTCCATTGTTTCCTTGCATGCATTTACTCTTAGTGTATTCAAATTCTGTCATTCTGAAAGCCTTTCTACCAGGTTAAATTTCGTATTTAAATATGTAACTGTTTTGTTTTAAAAAAGTATTTCTTATAACATATGCAAATATTCACACCATGCAGTAGGGAAATTTACATTGTACAGCAAGTAATGCTAGCATTTAGTTGCCAAAAGAGGTCAGATAAGGTAACGTAATTTGTAGTTCCAGGAATAACAAAGCTAAACATTTTAAGAAGTTTGTTTTGCCAGATTGAAAAGTTGCTTGATTTAGATCTGACTTCATAATTCAAGCTGTGTTATCTGAAACCTATATGAAAGTAATGAAACAAATCTGCGTGTCATGACCCTATGTCACCATTATATATTATGGCCAATGCACTTAACCAACACAACTTTTGAATTGTGGGAAGAAACCAGAGCAAACTCATTCAGACCTGGGGAGAACATGCAACCTCCATACAGACAGTGGCCCAAGCTGGGAATTGAACCTGGGTCCCTGGCGCTGTGAGGCAGCAGTGTTAACCACTCTGCCAATAAGAACAGCAAGAAACTTTGTAGAAGAGCACATTTTCTCTTTCAAAAAAGGGTGCTTTTTTTTGAACAGAAGGGCATATACTTGAGGGCAGACCCTCAGTACTAGAACATTGCAGATGCCTGCCCCAATATTTGCATGTGGGAGAACCATGTCCATTACTCGATCAAACAACACAATATCCATTTCTTCCGCATTAACTCTACCACATCAAGGTCCATCTTGGCTTTGTGGAAGCACTCTTACCTTTAAGTCAGAAGATTTTAGGTTCATGCCCTGCTCCAAGCACCTGACCACATAATCTAGTCTGATACTTGAGTACAGAACTGAAGGAGTACTGAATACTGTCTGAGGTCAGAACCCTCTATTCGCCTGATGAAGGAGCAAACCCTGAAAGCTTGTGAGTTTATTATCAAATAAATCGGTTGGACTTCAACCTGGTGTTGTCAGACTTCTTAGTGTTTACCCCAGTCCAACGCTGGCATCTCCACATCAGGAATACTGCATGGGCAGAGGCAGTCTTTTGGATGACATGTTTTATATGAGGTCCCCTTGGGTGGGTGAAAATGATCCAACGGCCCTAACTGAAGAAGAACAAGTCAGCCCTCTCTTTTGCTTTAGCAAATATTTATCCTTCAAATAATAAAACAGATTATCTAGTCATTAACTTATCTGTTTGTAGGAGCTTGAAGTATGCAACTTGGCTGCTGTATTCCTGACATTATAACAATGACTACACTTCTAAATTAACTTCATTTAAAGGTAAATCACTTTGACAAATTGTAACATAGTGAAAGGGGCTACAGAAATGCAAGTTCTTTCTTTGCGTCCTGTCCTCACCATCCTACAACTGGCACATGCAGTAACTCCTTTTCCGCAAGTGTCACTTTCCCACATTACTCAGACACTGGACTCTCCTCTCATGACCCACAATTCAATATCCAGTCATTCTATAACCAGGAGACATCTTTCCAACTACAAATCCCGCACCCAAATTCACACATATACTGAAATTTACCCAATACTTCAAATCCCAAGACTATCCCCCAATAGCATAACCATGTGTGCATATATCCTTTTTCTCTCACCACTCTCCTGTTTGTTATTGCTCCTCTGTCTCACATTGGATTCTGGTCCTGTTCATACATTATCCTGTCATGTTTTTCTGCTCCCTGCAATTACTAACCTTCCAACTTCTTTGTCCCCTAACCATAATGTAGCACACTCCAGTTTTGTACTCATCACACTCTTCCGCTCTTTCCTTCAAACTTTCTGCACTACAATATTTTGTACCCGTTCCTCCTGAATCCTTTATATCTGCTCACAGCAAAAACATAAATCCCATCCTTTCCCTTTGATTGCCACAATGTAGTTGTAACCTTTGCAGAACAAACATTAGTATAATCCTGATGCAAATAAAAATTTCCACCTGCACATTATGATGAGATACTTCCAATGGTTAATGTAATGTGACAGGGTGCGAACCAAAATGTTGGGAGCAAAAAGTAACATAACTGATCTGCAGTTCATTACTTTTTGTATTTGTTGAATAGGGGAAAAACCAGGTAAGTTATGAAGAATGCATATGAAACTTCATACTACTCTGGGCTAAGACCAAACTGGTAATCGAAAGTTCAAAATACACTTCAGGAAGGCTTTGACGATTGCTTCCATTGATCCATGGATGAGGACCCATCTCATAGATCATTCAAAGTACTTGGAGGTGATAAATGAATGAATCTAGTTTTCTGAACGCTTAGCAACAACTATGTATCATCATAATACTGAATGTTCTAAATGCCAAAATCATTCAGTGGTAAATTTGATGACCCTAAAATGTGAATCATATTATTTTCAGTCTTTTGTGTTATAATCATTTATTTAATTTGCACTACGGTTCCCTTTCACATATCCTCTTTTTTAAGTACTTTTGGTTCTATTTCATCTAATCCTTATGCCTAATGAATATTCAAGTACATCACTTTTTAATGGCCATTTAATTATTAATCTATTTTTCTCCACAAGTTCAGATATGACCTCATCTCTTCAGTTACTTTAAAGAGAATAATAGCATTATTTCCTACGTTGAAAAAGGTAATATTTTCATCATGTTAATTTCGCCATATGGTTTGACTTCATACTATCCTCCACCAACTCTTATTATCCAGCTGATTGAGATTGGACTAATTGATTCTATTCTTTTTGATCCAGTCATTGATAGTGTAGAAGGAGGACATTTGGCCTATCAAGCCTGCATGACCACAATCCTACCCAGATCCTATTCACATAACCCCAAGTATTTACCCTGCTAATCTCCCGACACCACTGGGAAATTTATCATGGCCAATCAATCTAACTGGAACATCTTTGAAATGTGAGAGGAAACCAGGGCACCTGGGGGAAATCCACGTAGCCATGTGGAGAATGTGCAAACTCCTCACAGACAGTCACCTGAGGCTGGAATTAAACCCGGGTCCCTGGCATTGTGAGGCAGCTGTGCTAACCATTGTGCCACCATGCTGTATGTCATAAGAAAGAATCACCTGCAGTGGCCACTCTCGTATCATTACATCTGGTGTCCCTGGGGACATATTCATGGCCCCCTCCTATGGTGGGTGATGTCATCTAAAAATATTGGTCCAGACTTTTTGTCACAAGCTCAGGAAATGCAAGTTGGCCTTGTTCTCAACTTCTAAAACTTAAGACCTCCTCCAAACTCCATTCCCACATAATGCTACCTTCAAGAAATGTGGTGGGAAGGTGTTAAGCTTTCTGAGCTGTGACGTAGTGCAGGAGGTTTGTGGGTGCAGAGTCAGGTTGGCCAGAAGGACCTCAGTGTTTGGGGGCTGCAATACAGCTCCCAACATTGTTCTTATGGCCCCTGTTCTCCACCCTTCCATATTCCTTATGTCCAGTATCCTGTTCCCATGCCTGTCATGTCCACCACACTCTCCCATGCCCACCATTCCCTCTTCATGTCACATCATACTCACCATATCCTCTCTATGCCCTTCATGCCTCCTCCACACTCCCCGTGCTCCTGCAAGCACTCTTGTGTTATCTATACACCATGTATTCTCACAAATATCTGCTATGTGCAGACATCAGAAGCCATGCCTTTGATATAGGCATTAAAATAAATAAACTTCTAATATCTAATATTGCTGTCATGTGGCTAGGTAAGATTCTGTTCTGAGAGTCAGTATAGTCTCAATGGGCTGAACTGGTCTCTTTCTGCACTGTAGATATTTATGGTTCTATTCTATGGTTTATTCATAATGGGCTAAGCTATAACAAATATTGGGAAATGCAAACAAACCTATTGAAACTGATAAATCATTTGTCTTTCCCCCCTCAAAGCTTCACCAAGTGTCCTGTCAATCAAAGCAGTCCAAGAGCAACTGATTATTTTCCTTTCTAAATAAAAACTGCTGAAGGCTTTAAAAAATCAATTTAAAGGGCCCTGACCATTTAAATACTTCAGATAATTATGCCAGAGGTATCAAGCTGTGTTTTGAAGACTTAAGAGCATTTTTCCAATATGAAAAGTACTCAAATGCATCTGACCACAACCAATGGTGGTCAATGTTAGGGTCAACTTACCATTACAGGACAGAGCCCTGTGATGAATCACTGCAATTAAGACATATCTACATTATAGTACAGTCCCTAATAATTGAAAGTGTCAAATACTTTAATAGTTACCTGACAGAATATTCATGACTTTTCACCAGGGTTCCCCCAGTGACCATGAACACATCAACATTTAGAAAGGAAAACATCACTTGCTCTTGGACTGTTTTGATTGACAGGGCACTTGGTGCAGCTTTGGGGAAAAAAGCATAAATGTTTTATTAGTTTTAGTAGATTCCACTGTTTGCATTTCCCAATATTTGTTATAGCTCACCACTATGAGTGGTGGTATATATTCTCACATATGAGAATAGAACCATAGAATCCTTACAGTGACAAAGAGACTAATTCACCTGTTGAGACTGTACTGACTCTCAGAACAGCATCTTACCTATGCACATGACAGCACTACTAGATATTAGAAGTCTTTTTAAGTGCTTCCAAACGCCCCCATCGGTACTCAAAAATAACCAGATGGTGACCCCATCTTCAGAAGAGATAACTGCAGGGTTGCAACTCAAAGCTTCCCTGACCCACACAAAAGTAGAGTAGGCTGGGTAAATTCTGCAAATTTAAAGTTAGTGCAAAAAGTTCCTTAATTTTTATCATTGCTGACTACTTTCTCACCTCCGTTACAAGATGAAATTTCAGCATATGGTGTCAGGGCACACAGGTTTGATCTCACCACATCCCTCTTGACTCCTTCACTGTCTCTAAATTGTCAGACTGCTTGTTTATTATCCAGTATTGGGTAGCCCACGTTCCCTACAGTTAAATATTGGGAAGATCCTAGAAAATTGCCTTCTGTTCCTCCCACAGACTTTGTCCCCTAACCACTGATTACATATATACATCTCAGCCTGGAAGCTATCTCAGCTGAACTAGACTATTTACAAAGCAAAATATTGCCGATGCTGGGAATTTGAAATAAAAACAGATAATGCTAGAAACGCTCAATAATTCTGGCAGCATCTGTAGAGAGAGAAAAATAGAGCCAATATTTCAGGGCAATGGCATCCGGAATAAATCTCAGCATTTTCTGTTTAAATTACCGACTGTTTGTAACCTTGTATCATCCCAAGATCAGCATTTGACTTTTAATCCTCACCATCACCAAGATCACTTATTTCCACCTCATTTCACCACATTGCTGGACCCTGCCCTGCCACTGTACATCTGCTGCTGACACTTTCTGCTTTTGTCACCTCTAAATTTGACTCTACGAATAAAATTCTGCCCGGTTTCATTCTGTGATCTTGAACCACACAAAAATCTGCAGCTCATAATCAGACATATGCCAAGACATGTTTGCTCATCATCCCTGTATGCATATTGACTCCAGCTAAGCAAAACCTTGAAATTAAAACTTGTATCAAATGTCTCTATGACCTAATCATAATATTGAATTTCCCCCAACCCTACAAACAGAGGTACCTATTCTCCTCCAATCCAATCTTTAAACAACTCTGATTTTAATCACTCCACTGTTGGCAACTGGGATTTCAGTTCTCTTTCCTCTGTCAGGAAGTTTAAACCTATCTTTTTAACCAAGCTTTGGTCCAGCTTGTTGTCTAATGAGAGGCATACATGCGATGGGCCATGAGAGGGCTGCTCTTGGATTTTTTTCGAGAGTATCCTAATGCTTCACATTGTTAGTGTACGCTTGACCTGGACCATCTGATGGGCAACACAACAGCTCAGTGACTATAGCTGTGCTGTGCAGATATGTGGATTTGGGCCTGTGTCTGTGGGAGTTTGCGCATTCTCCCGTGCTTGTGTGGGTTTTCTCTGGGTGCTCCAGTTTCCTCCCACATCTCAAAAATGTGCTCTTAGGTGGATTGACAAATCAAATTCTCCCTAAATTGTCTCAAATTTGGTTTTTAATCCATAGATCTACAAACATTGACAGGGATCACGGGTAGAAGTGGGAACATCAGGGTGGTGGCGCGGGCTTGTTGGGCTGAAGGGCCCGTTTCCCGTGCTGTTTTCTTTTTTGTTCTTTGACATTTAGGGTGGCACAGTGTCACACTGCTGCCTCACAGCACCAGGAACCCAGGTTCATTTCAGGTATTCGCTCACTGTTTTGTGGAGTTTGCACTTTCTCCCTGTGTTTGCATGGGTTTTCTCTGGGTGCCCCAGTTTCCTCCCACAGGTTAGGTTGATTGGCCATGCTAAATTGTTTCTAGTGTAAGGGGATTAGCAGGGTAAATGTGTGGAGTAACAGGAATAGGGCCTGGATGGGAATGTTGTCATGCAGGTGAGCTGCCTATCAGTATGTGCGTCCTACCAGACAGATACAGATTAAACTCTGCCATGAAAAGGTTGTGGGCATGTTGCTGAACACTTGGTGAGGTCACTTTGTCCACTGCCCCCCTGAATGCTCTGACACAAAAGGAGCTTTGTTGTCTTCAGGAAACATAGGGTGAGAGAAAAGTTCAGTAGCAAATTCCTCGCTCTCTAACCTATGGTGGGATATTTCTTTGTTTTGTTGGACCCAAAATAAAAATAAAAGCATTGTACCAGCTGATAAGTAGCAATATTGAATCAGTATGCAAACTTAATCAACACTACAAAATCTCCATTTACTTTCCTGCAAAAATTGTAATATTTTGTTGTGGAATTAGGAATTTAAAAATGTCATTCCAATATTGGAATCATTATACCCAACAGTGACCTCTTGTGGCTAAACAGAATCATTCATTTTTATTTTGTGTTGTTGGAAATGCTGCCTTTTTTCTGCCTACATTTAAGAAAAAGACGCAAGGATAGAATCTCCAAAATTCTCTTAATCTCAGTCAACAAGAGATTGTCAGCAATTCTGGAAAAATGGCATAAATGACTACCTATGTCATTCCTCCAGCAGTTCTATCTGTTCAAGGCCAAAGTTGGTTAGCACAGTTGGCCGGATAGCTAGTTTGCAATTAAGGATGACCCTAACAGTGAGGGGTGAATTTCCATTAAAGTTACTCATGAAAGCCTGCCTTCTCGACCTTGCCACTTGCCTGAGGTACGGCGATCCTACGTTAAAATCGCTGCCAGTTGGTTCACCCCATCAAAGGGAAAAGCAGCCTACGGTCATAGTATGTTGTCTTTTACTGAAGTTAAAACATGAGAACTCGGAAAGAAGTTCCCGGTAAAATTCATTAATTTGTAATAGTTTAATTAATATTTCACCAAATCTTTAAGTTCTGGTATCTATTCTCTGAGTTTTTACATGGTATTTTTCATAGGATATGTGATTCTCCCATCTCACTGTGCTGATACTTCAGTGGGTTTGGAGATTTAAATGGTGCCTGATTCGTGTAATTCATGCTGGGTGTCCAGCATTCAACATGTCTCCTAGATCTGGATTTCTGGCGAGAATTGCATTCTATATTCAGGGGGCAAATTTAAATATAATTTAAATATAATTAGTGGGCTAGGGACTGAAGTCTCCGAGCCTGCTAGTCTCACCCTGTGCCTGCCAGGGGTATTTCACTCCAGTGAGGGTGACAGTCGCTCCCCATTTGCAGGCAGCTGGCAGCCTGACCCCATTGGAGTGAAGGGGGTAAATCAATCGAGGCCCACTAGATTTTGGGCACCAGGGTGGTGCTCCCTGGAGCATTGCCACCTTGGCAGTGCCAGCCTGGGCCCCCAGGCACTGCCCAAGGGGCAAAGTACCAGTGTCCAGGGGTTATCTTGGCGCTGTCCAACAGCCATGGGGCAATGCCAAGATCATAAGGCCCATTAGAGGGAATGGGCCTAATAGGGGACAGGGCCTGATAGATGGGGCCTCAGAGGGCAATTGGTAGAAGTGGGGGTCTTGCTGCCATTATGGAGTCAGGATCGGTAGGGGAGAGAGGGAGGTCAGCAGTTGGGGCTGGCCATCAGGTGAGGATGGGGCAGCCTGCTGGGGGAGTCGGGACAGCATGGGGAGTTCAGTACTGTAGGGGGAGGGGATAATTTAAGAATGCCAGTGGGGTGGGGCTTGTTCGACAGTGTGGGGGGCAGAAAATCAAGGTGGACTGGGAATGGGGATGGGTGAGTGGGTAGGGGGGAGTGTGGTGGGAGTGGTTGAAGCTGGCTTGGACATGCCTAGGAGACCAGCGATTGTACCATGGTGGGTTCGGAGGGCTGGTGTTGCAGGCTAGCCAGTGATTGAGCTGGATACTGATCAGGAGGCCGGCAGACAGAGGCACTGCGTGTGTGCCAATCTTAGATCCGACAGATCGGTACTTGTGCAGTGGCCCACTCAGGGCTGTGCTGCTGACCTCTTCCACGAGGATAGGCCCTGCCCCCTGCTCTTCAATGGGATTTACGCCAATGCACTTAAAAGTATGCAGAGTGTGGGAGATTCTTTTTTAATCCCCCACTGAAAAAACAGTGTGATTTACTCCAGTTTTTATGGGGCATGATTCTCCCATAAAAATGGGAGACACATCCCAAAATGGGAAATTCTCGCACACATTCACCAGACCTTTGAATGGTGCACCAAATTTTCCGTCTTGCCAGCTACAATTTCCATGGTGGGGTGGGACGGAAGAATTTTGGCCAACGTATATATGGGATCCAATGGGATTGGGGGTTATAGATAGGTCTATGGTTGGGTAGGTTTTGATGTGTTCGGCACAACTTGTGGGCCGAAGGGCCTGTTTGTGCTGTAGTGTTCTATGTTCTATGTTCTATGTTAACATTTCAGCTAGATGACCTTTTCATTTGAACTTCTGTATGAAAGCTTTAAAACCATGCATCATATTTTAGTGTCAAACTTAGAATTTTGTTTGGGAGAATCGCCCTTAAAATATCCCATAGAATCAAATTCATTTCGTATAGGATTACACAATCAAGACCTTTGACTTTGAAGTGATATGGATTGTGTGGGAGCTGAGTTTAATTCTCATGGGCATGGGTCTCAGCAGCAGACCTGGAAGTTGCACTGTTGCCAATCAGAAGAGATGTGAATGGCTGATGAAGTCATGGAGACATGGGATCCATTCAGTCATGCCATGGGGTTGGGGGTGGGTGATGACGGTTGCAGCATATCTTAGCACCATCTGATAGAGAGGCAGCTGCTGGTGCCTTTTGAAATGGTTGCTAGACATACATGCAGTGATCCTGCAATTTACAGGCTCACCTGGGCTACCAGTTTGACTGAACTGGAAGACTGTTAATCTCCTTTTGCTGTAGGGAAAGCCCTGAACACATATGGCACTACTGTGAACTTAAGGAGCAGACCACGAGGCCAACTTGCATAAGAGAAGAATTCTAGTTCCTATGTATAATTTACCAAGCCTCCGGACAAGTGTTTCTCCAGGCTGCATGGGAAAAGTAGGAGGTATTCCAACCAAGGGAAAGCTAGACAATGATCTCCTACCTGACCAAAAAAATCTGCATGGAATAGCATAAGAGGTCAGCAATTGGATTCAGCAACATTAATGGGTGCAATATCATAAATGGTTCATTGACCTTCTCCATTCTGACGGGGTGAGTCCTACTTACCGCTCATTCAAGTGGATTGGAATTGTTAATGCAAGGTGAATAGCTAAATGGGGATCACTTTGTCAGTACCAGCTACCTGGTGATGCATTGATGCATTTAGACAAGTGCAATGTCCTCCATGTGAGGGCAGACATATGGAGAAGACTCCAGCAGATTCCATTGTGGGCCAGAGGGATGCCAGCTGTAAATGTGATCAGCTGACTTTTATGTGGAGCCTCAATGTTTCTCCTTTGGCCTGCAGGAAAAACAAGTCCACAACACCAAACAGAGGTGGTGGAAAAGCAGACATTCACAAGCTGATATTGCAGAGGGGGGGGCTCTCGAATTATATTAGTTTCATTTTTCATTTTGCTGATTAGGTGCAATGGAAGACAGTGAATGGACAATTGTTGTACGTGGACCATACGACTAGGCAAAAAGTGGTATTTATTTCACTTGCATAGAGAGTGCTAAGGCCTGGGTGCAGTGGGACCCCAAATGCTAAGTTGGGAATTTAATGCAAGTGGGAATTCAGTGCAGAGGGGGAAAGAGCTGCTTCTATTTTTTTCCAGTATCCAGGGGCTGGTGAGTGTTCAAGGCTTGAAATTAAGGTGGGTAAATTGTTGGAAGGTATTTTGAGAGACAGGATCTACAGGCATTTAGAGACACAAGGACCGATTAGGGACAGTCGGCATGGCTTTGTGAGTGGAAAATAATGTCTCACAAATTCGATTGAGTTTTTTAAAGGGGTAACCAAGAAGGTATATGAGTGCAGTGCAGTTGGTGTTGTCTATTTGGACTTTAGAACATAGAACATAGAACATAGAACATTACAGCAGAGAACAGGCCCTTCGGCCTTCGATGTTGCGCCGACCAATATAAAAAGCAATGCCCCTCCAAACTAAACCATTCCCTTCTCTTCCATATACTTATCAACTAACCTCTTAAACGCCACCAAACTTGGCGCATCTACAACTGCTGCAGGCAGGGCATTCCACTCCCGAACCACCCTTTGGGTAAAGAATAAAGACTTTGACAACATAACGCATGATAGGTTGTTGCATAAGATTAAATCTCATGGGATCCATGGTGAGGTATCTAAATGGATACAAAATTGGCTTCTTGACAGAAGCTAGAGGGTGATTGTAGAGGATTGTTTTTCAAACTGGAGGCCAGTGCTGGGTCCACTGTTATTTGTCATTTATGTTAATGACTTGGATGAGAATATAGAGGCGTGGCTACTATGTTTGCAGATGACACTAAGATTGATGGCATAGTGGATTGTGAAGAATGTTATTTCTGATTGTAATGGGATCTTGATCAATTGAGTCTGTGGGCTGACAAATGGCAGATGGAGTTTAATTTAGACAAATGTGAGGTGATGCATTTTGGAAGATTGAGCCAGGGCAGGACTTACTCAGTTAATGGTAGTGCATTGGGGAAAGTTACAGAACAAAGAGACCTAGGGGTACATGTTCATAGGTCCTTGAAAGTGGAGCCATGGATGGACAGAATGGTGAAGAAGGCATTCAGCATGTTTGGTTTCATTGGTCAGAACATTGAACACAGGAGTTGGAATGTCTTGTTGAAATTGTACAAGACATTGGTAAGGCCACACTTGAAATATAGTGTGTAATTCTGGTCACCCTATTATAGAAAGGATATTATTAAACTAGAAAGAATACAGACAAATTTACTAGCATGCTACCGGAACTTCATGGATTGAGTTATAAGGAGACCTGGATAGACTGGGACCTTTTCCCTAGAGCGTAGGAGGCTGAGGGGTGTCTTATAGAGGTCAATAAAATAATGAGGGGCACTGATCAGTAGGTAGCCAATATTTTTTCTGAAAGGTAGGGGAATCTAAAACTAGGGGGCACAGGTTTAAGGTGAGAGGAGTGAGATACGGAAGTGTCGAGAGGGGCATTTTTTTTTACACAGAGGGTGGTGAGTATTTGGAACCAGATGTAATTGTAGAGGTGTGTACAATTTTGTTTTTTAAAAAACATTTAGATAGTTACATGCGTATAATGGGTATAGAGCGATATGGGCCAAATGTGGGCAATTGGGATTAGCTTAAGGATTTTAAAAAAGGACAAAAAAAAGGCAGTATGGACAAGTTGGCCGAAGGGCCTGTTTCTGTGCTGTAAACGTCTATGACTCTATGACTATAATGAGCAGGGAGGTGACTGTTTGTTTAGTTTTAAATACTTTAGTCCTTGAAACGAGGGCAGTAGTTTAAACTGATACCTAGCAAATGTAAGTTTTGCGTTAAATTTATAGCTTAACTAGATAACATAGAAATATAAGAACATAGGAATTTAGCCCTTTGAGCCTTCTCCGCCATTCGAACAGGTCATGGCTGATCTCTTCCTGGTCTCAAATTCACTCTCCACCTTTCCTCTTATCCCTATTTCCCTTTTTTTATTAGAAATATGTTTATTTCCCTCTTGAAACCATTCAATGATTCAGACGCCATCACGATATGAAACAACGAGTTCCACAAATTCACCACCCTCTGAGAGAAGTAATTCCTCCTCATCTCAGTTTTAAATCTACAGTCTCGCAGCCTATACCTGTGATCTCTTGTTTTAATTATCCCATAAGAAGGAACATTTGGGCTATTTTACTTTATCAATCCCATTTAAAATTTTATATACATCTTACTTTACATATCTTTTTATATTATGTATACAACATAATATAATAATAGTATAACAAATAAATTATATATATTTTTATATACCTTTTTATAAACTGAGTGATATTTCTCAACTTGAAAAGTAATTAGTTAAATTAAGCACAAAGAGGTGATATATTGCAGTTGATGGGTATCAGTATGATTCACAGCAAAGTTTTTAAAATTTAAAGTTTTAAATTTGTGGGTAAACAAGAGGTTCTGTTGAGGGTATACGAGCGACTAGGGACTAAAGTTAAAAGCTGAACTACAAAAGTAAATCTCTGGTTTACTACCTGAGCCACAAAGAAATTGGCTCAGGGTAAATGTGTGCCTCAGGTTTTGTTTGGGAGAAATATGTTTCAATCCATGGGGCACTGGCACCAGTACTGAAAAAAGAGGAAGAAGTTCTGTTGGGATTACCTTCTCCTGAATAGAACAGGAATTGATGTAGTGACAGGTCATATGATTAGATTTATGGAGAGGACTCTAAATTCAATAGTATTGAAGAACGTTCATGTGAAGGGGAAATTTGGAATGTCAAAGAGAAAGAACAAGGCAGTAGTGCAGGATAGTGATGGGGTAATGATAAGCCAGAGTATAGGAGGAAGGGACATAGTGTACAAATGTAAGGGTGCACCAGCAGATAAGGTCAGAGTAGAGAATTAAAGGCTGTTTACCTGAATGCATGCTGCCTGCATAATACGATGGATGAATCGACAGCATTAATGAAAGTAAATGAACATGATATGAAAGCCATTACAGAGACGTGTTTGCAAAAGCACCACAGATAGGACCTGAATACTCCAGGGTATTTGACATTTTGGAAAGACAAGAAGAAAAGAAAAAAGTTGGATGATTCTGTTAATAAAAAATGCATTCAGTACAGTGGTAAGAAATTATCTTGATTTAAAGCCTCAACATGTAGAATCAGTCTGAGTGGCAATTAAAAAGGAGCAAAGGAGATAAGTTACTGGTAGGAATAGTTTATAGGTTCTCCCTAATAGTAGCTATTATTTGGGCTAGTGTATAAATCAAGAAATAATGGCAACCTGTAAGAAAGATACTGCAATAATTGTGAGAGATTTTAATCTTCATTGTGGTCGGATGAATCAAATTGACAAAGTAGCCTGGAGATGAGTTCATAGAGTGTATTTAGGACAGTTGCTTAGAAGAGTGCATTTAGAAACAGTATATTTAAGATCAAAAGATTACCTGCTGAGCTGAAGCTATTGGCCATTTTGAAGAATCAAGCATCCATAATGGCCACCGCCATCATAAAAAAACGCTTCCTGCCTGAAGGCTGGTAGAACAGAGTGATTTTCCATTTCTTTTTCAAACCAGAATACCTTACAATCAGCAGAGGGTAGCAGGTGCAGAGATTTTTTTCAACTTTCAAAAGCAGGGTTTAAAAAAACAGTGCTGGCGATCTATTTAAATCACAGCACAAAACATGACAGTAAAGATTGAGATTTTTTTCCTTTTACTTTTTAAAACATTATGGCGCTTTTCACAACTGGAAAAGCACTGACATGCATGATAACAATTACACAATGCTGGTCAATGTCAAGGTCAACTTGTCTTTTCAGAGCAGATTCTACTGAATTAACAATATATTACAGTAGAATGTCTAACAGTGACGTTTAAAGGTACCAAAATGTTTGCAGATACCTTTCACCTTCTCAGCAGCATCCCACAGTGGTCGCACAGTCCTCAAAGAGTTTTTTTTCAGGGCTTCCAAAGCTCACAGCAGCGCACAAAAGTAACACACAGGAGGAAATGGAATTTATCCATGATCTTCACAATGGGAACTTGGACTTTGAAAGAGGTACAAGCCTGCTTTGCAGCAAAAACCTTCCTGACCATAGCCAAACCCCATGAAAATGGTTTGGGGTAGGGAGACACAGGCAAATTGTTTTCCAGCAAAAAAAATCAGAGTTCATTGTTTTGCACATCTATTAAACTCCAGGCCCAGAATTATATGACTATTTGTAAGTAAACTGAAAACCATTTCAAATTGATACAAAACTAATGGTGCAGGAAGTGTTTCATTATACTGGAATGTACTTTCTCTTTGTTGTGACAATGATGGAGTTCCTGAGGGAGGCTAACTTGCCAGTTTGTTTTCCTTTGTTAAGATCAGGTATTTTATGTTGATAGTTTAGGGATAAGTAAAACTTGCCTTGATTTGTATGTTCAATGAACATTTTCCCATGAGCAATAACTCTGTAAAATTAATGACACATTAGTTAGTACTCCTTGTTTGAGGTTAATAAATATATGTCCTAAAATTAATTTATTTGGGAAAGTAACTTTCATATAACCTGCTGCATTGAGTGTTAAACTGAACACTTTTGATCTAAAGACTAAACTAAAAAATAATTAAATTATTAATTGCAAAAAAACTATAAATATTGTCGGCTTTAAAAGAAACAGTTTAGTGACAAATAAATGTAGTAAATAAATTAATTTATTCAGCAAGAAATAGCTAATAGAGGTATAATGATGAATAAAAATGATATTAAGCAACTAAAGTATTAAATGTTGATACAAATAACTATCATACCTTAATCATAATGCCACATTATTATTGATGTTTGAGGAATGGATTGGGAAAACAAGACAAAATTTGACTTCAACAGTGCCACATAATAAATGATATTTGAACTGACTGTTCATACTGTTCAATCTGCTCATACTGTCACTATTTGCACTCCTGCAGAAGTCAAATTTCACCCACCTAATATTTTCAAAATCATGCAGTTCAGTTTCCTTGACAGCAGAGGGCAGCCTATTTACACATCTGTTATATTTATTCTTGTGCTGTTTTAGCTGTAGTTGTTACATGCTTTCAGTAGAAGGTGCTCGTGGAACACAGCTAACTCTGTCGGGCACTATGTCAAATTTCTGTGATAAAACTAAGAAGAATGGTGAACCAGAGGGAAACAGTGTTCATCCATGAAATTTTGTAAATATCTGATATTTAATCGGGAAAATTATTTGAAGAGGAATACTGGCTTCAAAAATTTGGTGTCAAGCGTATTTCTTGCTCAGTGATTTATGTCAGTAAGCAGGGATGGATTGATAGCCTAAATAAGTTAAGAAGGTTTTCACAGTCAGAATCCAGATTCTGACTGTGTTGCAATTTGCTTTGAAAAAATATTTCAGGGAATTTGGATATGTAGTCATAGAGGTTTACAGCATGGAAAACAGTCCCTTCAGCTCAACTTGTTCGTGCCACCGAGGTTTTACCACTACGCTAGTTATGAATGCCCGCATTTGGCCCATATTCCTCCATACCCACTTTATCCATGTTACTGTCTAAATGCTTTTTAAAAGACAACATTGTACTGGCCTTTACTACTAACTCTGGCAGTTCATTCCAGGCACTTACCACCTGTGTGAAAAAATTGCCCCCGGACCGTTCTGTATCTCTCCCCTCTTACTTTAAACTATGACCTCTAGTTTTAAACTCCCCTACCTTTGGGGAAAATTTGTTGACAATCTACCTTATTTATACCCCTCATTATTTTAGAGACCTCCATAAGATCACCTGTAAGCCTGCTATGCTCCAGAGAAAAAGTCCCAATCTAGTCAGCTCCTCTTTATAACTCAAGCCATTAAGTTCCAGTAACATCCTGGAAAAAGAAATTTTGATGCAGTTATTTCGTTATGTTACACTCCCATTTATGTTTTGGGAAATGAATTTCATGATCCAGTGACGAACCTGGGAAAATAGAAATTGATTTATTTTCTTTCATTTGGGGAAAAGATTGCTTTCTTATTGAAGTCGATAATTCCTCCAAGACTGACAATGTATGTTCAGAAAATTTAGAACATTTTCTTTTTTGAAATCAGAGTCATAACATAGCAAAAAAGTACAAGTGAATATATTTAATTTGATAGTATGTGAAATATGCTACATGGGAAATTGTATCTTTTAAATAAAAATAATTGCTTGTTTACTGCACATTAGCTTCCTCATGCCTGTCTGGATCTTTGAAAGTGCAGACTTTCTTCATTTCAGATTATTGTTTGGTCTCTTTAGAAGTGAGCATTCAGCTTTAATCACCTTTGCAGGCATAGCATTGCAGGATTCAACTTCAACAACTCTCAGTAAAACAATTCTCTTCAACTTTGTGGATTTCTCCCTCTCACTTATTTTGGATCCATTTAATTATTGACCTATTTTATCAAAGGGTTTGTGTATTTAAGCAAAAAGGTCTTACTACACTTTTCAAAATCATTCATCTTGATAATATACTTCCGTTTTATATTTATCCTCTCAAAGTGTATCACCTCTTACTCTTCCACATTGAACTGCATCTGCCTTGCATTTGCCCATTTTCACCATCCTGCCTGCCATATTTGAGCCCATAGCTGTTCTCATCATGATCTAGCATTACACCAAGTTTCATTTTGTTTCAAGAACTCTGCCCCCGAAGCTCTCTGTGGCAAGAAGTTCCAAAGATTCATAACCCTCTGAGAGACAAAATTCCCCCTCATCTCATCTTAAATTAATGCCTCTTCATTTTGAGACTTGGCCTTATGCCTTTGTATAGGGCACTCTAGGGCTGTTAAGATGGAATCTATATTTAAGTATATCCTATATTAAACAGACAGTCTGAGCAACATTAATAAAATGTAATTGCATGAGATATGCAGAAAGATGACTTCATGAAGTAGGGATTGGATTAGGAGGAGCATAATTTAGGTGCTTGTCATTTAGTAATTGGAAAGTTGAATGGAAGGAAGTAATTGAATAAGCGATTAGATGCCCATCAAACATGAAAAAATAAATATATGAATAGGCAGTCAAGAAGGAACAAACACGGATGAAAGGATGAGGCTCTTTATTTGCTAGCTGGCTTGGCACTCTGATCAGTCTAAAAGTCTGGAAGGGATCAAGAAGGAGCGACATTCCGAAAGCTTGTGCTACCAAATAAACTTTTTGGACTTGAACCTGATGTTGTGAGATTTCTTACAGGGATCATTACAGCAGATAGCAGAGATCAGGCTGTTCCATCTATATAAGATGAAACCAGTAAACCTTCTTACTTCTCACAATTCATAGGAGGAATTTTCCCATCCTGTCCATAGCAGGTGTGAAGGGTGAGGGGGAGGGAGCGGGGAGGGGGGTCGGGGGGCTTGGACGGTGGTGGACCTGCAAAGATCCATTGATATCGGGTGGGATTATCCAGCTTTGAGGTGATGCAATTAGGAAATCCTGCCTTGTACATCTACAATATCTATTCTTATTATGTATTTCTTTTAACAGTCACTTCTCAATAAACTACATCATAATTTTAAACTAAGCTACTTTAGACCTTCAGAGAAATTCATTTGTGTCTTCTTAACTCTTGAGTAAACTGTTACCCCCATAATATCTTACAATGGACTGTCATTTCTTTAATAAGCCTCCCAAGTGTCACTTTGTAAAATGCCTTCCAAAAATCTATTTATAAATCTGCAGCACTACCTTGATCAGACATCCTTCTTCTATAATTCAATCATGTTAATTCAAACACCACTTTCCTTTGACAAAACTGTGGTTTCTTTTGGGTTCCAAATAGGCCCAGCCTTTACCTTTGCTAACCATTTATAAAGAGTTTTAGGCATCAATCTAAGATTGCCTTTTAATCTTAACCTCTCCTTCCCAACTGTATTTTCCATATTCTTTCTAATTATTAACTGAAGCTTGATGCTAACATTTGTCATAGGCCTCCTTTTTCAGTTTTATTTTAATTTCTATTCAGTGTTTCATTCGGAGTGCATTACCTGTGGAGACTCTACCTTTTCTCTTTAAAGGATCATGCCTAGTTTGTACCTGAAATATCTCTTTCCCTGAAATGCTCTGTAATGCCCCATTATAGCCTTTCCATGCAGTCACTTTCCAATTTGGCTGTGCCAGGTCCCTTCTTAAATCATTGAAATTAGTTATTTCTCAGTTGGACATTTTTACTTTTGATCCTTTGTTCTCTCTTCATAATTAATATGAACTGAATTATATTGTTGTTACAGTTAGCTGGATGATCTCCTGCTATAACATTTGCCCTATTTCATTTCCCAGAAACAGATTCAACACTGCTTTCTTCCTTGTTGGACTGGAGATATATTGATTGAAGAAACTTCAATCAATCATACATATCAGAATTTCTTCTTCTTCCTTACTGAGCACTATGTTTTTCTCAGGCAATGTTAGGGTAATTAAAGTGTTCTAGTATTGCTACTCTCTTTTAGATACATACCTTTGAGATTTATGAAACATTTGCACATCCATCTCCTTTTTCCTTCTCACTGTTCGAGTTCAATAAAAAGTAAGTTCTCAACAACGTAACATCTCCAACTCTGTTCCTCAACACAAAACAAATAAATTCAATTCTAGAACCATTTAATAAATTCTTTCAATTTGGACTTGTAGTACCCTGTTTTGCATTTTCTATTTAACTTTTCTGTTAAATGTATTGACTTGGATGGGCAAATTATAATGACTACATCACCAAATGAAAAATTGTTCTCAATACTCATGCATCACAATTGTTATCATTTGGTGTTTTTTGTTATCAAGAAGGGGTGATATTGAAGAAAGCGCTGTGATGTAGTTAAATCACTGAAGATGTTTGGACCAAGGATATTATCCTGGATGGTTCCTGCAGTGATTTCCAGGGATGACATGAATGGCCACAACACCACAACCACCTTCCTACATATCAGGTATAATTCCAACCAGCAGAGAGCTTGCCCTCTGATAACCGTTGATACCAGTTTTGCTAGGGCTCCTTGATGCTACACTTAACCAAATGCAGCCTTGATGTCAAGGACTGTCACTCTCACCTCATCTCTTGAATTCAGCTCTTTCATCTATGTTTGAACCAAGCCTGTAATGAGACCAGGAGCTGAATGACCCTGGCAAAATCCAAAGTGGGCATTACCAAGCAGCTTATTGCTGAACAAGTGCTGCTTGACTGCACTGTTGATTATACCTTCCATCACTTTACTGATGATCGAAAGGTAATAGGTTGGGTTGGATTTATCCTCTTTGTATGTATAGGACATAACTGGGCAATTTTCCACTTTGTTGGGTAGATACCAGTAGAAGAGTTTGGCTAGGGAAGTGGCAAGTTCTGGAGCACAAGTTTTCAGTGCTATTACAAGAGTGTTATCAGGGCCCATTGCCTTTGCAATATCCAGTGCTTCTAACCATTTCTTGATATCACATGGAGTGAACCAAATTGAGTGGAGACTGGTATCTGAGATGATGGGTACTATTGGAGGAGGCCGAGATGTATTGTCCACTTGGCATTTCTGGATGAAGGTTGGTGTGAATGGTTCTGCCTTATCTGATGCACTGATGTCTGAGCTCCTACATCATTGAGGATGGGAATATTTGTGGAGCCTCCTCCTTCTCCAGTTAGTTGTTTAATTGTCCACCACCATTCACAACTGGAAGTGGCAGGAAGGCAGAGCTCAAAACTGATCTGTTGGTCATGGGATCGCTTAGCTCTGTCTGTCATTTACTGTTTATATCATTTGGCACCCAAGTAGCTTCACCAGGTGACACCTCATTTTAAGTATGCCTGGTATTGCTCTTGCCAAGGCCTCCTGCACTCTCCATTGAACCAGGTTTGATCCCCTATCTTGATGATAATGGTTTAATGGGGGATATATCATGCTATGAGGTTGCAGATTGTATTCAAGTATAGTTGATGGCCCACAGCGCCACATAAATGCACAGTCTTGACTTGCTAGATCTGATGGAAGTCTGTTCCATTTAGTATGGTGGTAGTCACCACACTCCAGCGCCTGTTCGGGTACACAGAGAGGGAATTTAGTATAGTTAATGCACCTAACCATCTTTTGGACTGTGCAAAGAAACTGGAGCACCCGAAGGAAACTCATGCAGACATGTGGAAAATGTGCAGACTCTGCATAAACCGTGACCCAAGCTGGGAATGGCATTTGGATCCCTGGTGCTGTTGAGATAGCAGTGCTAACCACTGTGCCATCACGCTGCCCCATTTTTTCAGATGCCAGTGGCTCCCTAATACCGTTCTGTATTGGCTGTTCCCCTGGGGGATGTGGATGGCCGCTAATTGTGTTTCATAATCGTTTTCAGGCTCACTGAGACTGCATGTCCTATATGTGGTTTGTATATCCCAATCCAAATGATTGTATGTTGCCACTTTGATTTGCTGCATATTGTGATGCATAGGGAAAAGGACGTACAGTATTGTGTCTACACATGATCACGTGCTAGCTGCTGAATTATGTGTGGTAGCTAGTGGCCTTGGGCATGCAGTTGCAATTCTTTCAGCCTGCCATGAAAAGAGGCAGACTTTATCTTGTGATAAGAATTCATCAAGCACCACAAAATATATGGCAATAATTTGTTCCCTTTCTCCAGTGACTGATATTTAAATTAGGGCCAGAATTTTATCACTATTCACACCAATGGGATTTTCCATTCCACTGCAATGAACAGAGATTTGTTTGGCCACCAAATTCTCCAACCTCGCTGAAGTGCGAGCATGATGGGATCAGCAGGTAAGATCTAGGAGTTTGTATCTAGAAAATCATTTCCTATCAATTGTGATGAGCTTGTTGATACTCCAACACAGTGGAGCAATGGCACCTAAACTTTTTTATTTGATTTGATTCATTTATTATTATCACCATGTATTAGTATATAATGAAAAGCATTTTTTCCTGCATGCAAAATAGACAAAACATACTGTTCATAGAGAAGGAAAGGAGAGAGTGCAGAATGTCATGTTACATTCATGGCTAGGGTGTAGAGAAAGATCAACTAAATGCAAAGTAGGTCCATTCAAAAGTCAGATGGCTACAGAGAAGAAACTGTTCTTGAGTCAGTTGGTACGTTTCCTCAGACTGGAAGAAAATGGAAGAGAGTATGTCTGGGATGCATGGGGTCCTTAGTCATGCTGGCTGCTTTTCCAAGGCAGCAGAAGTGTAGATGGAATCAATGGGAAACTGGTTTGAGCAATGACTGGGTCAAGAGAAATCAGACTGATTGTAAATCTCATTTCTAGCAGTAATATAACATTTTACTGCCTTCTGAAAACTTTTAAAATAATATTTCTATTCAACTCTAACTCAAAACAATTGACCCATCAAAAATAACTGTGGAATTAATAAGGGAAAAAGGAACTGCATCAGATGATCACCATTTAAACCTTTCAGAAAAATTATGTTGTTTGCAATAAGACAATTAATACTTGCATGTTTAATCCCAGGGATTGAAGTATTACATGCAAAATTCAAAACTTGCGTCCCAGATCCTAGTTAAAAGACAGTTTTCAAAGTGTACATTAACTGTCATCTATATGGTGGTAATGGATTCTTCCTTAATATCAAACTAAATTCTTTATCATGAGAAGGCTTCAGTATATTGAATGATGATGTGGAGATGTTAGTGTTGGACTGGGGTATGCGCAGTAAGAAATTTCACAACAAGTCCAAAGGTTTATTTGTTAGCATGAGCTTTTGGAGCACTAAGCCTTCATCAGGTGAGTGAAGAGTTGGGTTTGAGTGATCTTGTGGTGTAATGGTTACGCGTCTGACTCCAGACCAGAAAATTGCATGTTCAAATCACGTCAGGCTTGTAGAGCGTTTACTCCAAGGCAGCTTTCAAGAGATATGACAATGAAGAATCGCTGAGAAAAAATTGATAGCCAAGTTCTGCACATGTGAAGACGGCATCAACCGAGATCTTGGGTTCATGTCACACTATCCAACTCCTACAACGTGGCTGGGCTTGCAAAATCTCACAAACTGTCCTGACTTGAGACAATTCATATCTCTTTAACTTTTGCTTCATCCTCTCTCCACTTGCATTGTCTGTACCTGTAAAGACTTGTTTACCTGTTAAGAGTTGCATTCCAACCATTATCTTGTAATTGAGTTTGTGTCTATACGTGCCCTGCTTCTGAACCCAATTCTTCACTCATCTGATAAAGGGGCAGCGCTCCGAAAGTTCGTGCTACCAAATAAACCTATTGGACTTTAACTTGATGTTGTGAGACTTTGAACTATATTGAGTGATAGTTGATAAACCCATATCTTGACTCAAATACATTCCAATTAACACAACATTACTGTTAAAACATAGCATATTTGCTGATATTTGGGACGTTGTTTTTCATTAAAACAAAGCACTTCCCGCAGCCTTGGAAAGGCAGCCAGCATAATTAAGGACCCCATGCACTCTGAACATCCTCTCTTTCACTTTTTCTGTTGAGAAAAAGATACAAAGTCTGAGGACATGGACCAACCAACTCAAGATTTTGATAGTAACTTATTCCCTATTGCCATCAGACCTTTGAATAGGCCTACCTTGCATTAAGTTGAACTTTCCCTACACCCTAGCTATGACTGTAACACTACATTCTGCACTCTCTCGTTTTCTTCTCTACGAAAGGTATGCTTTATCTGTATAATGTGCAAATCAAATCAAAAAAATATTCAAACTTTTAGTCAGTTGGTTTATCTATTTATATTATTTTGATGAACCTAGTTGGTAGTTTGTGCTAGTGCTAATTAATAAGCAGTCATAATTTTAGAGGTTGCAGTACACTGCAGTACTTAAGAAATCCTGTGAGATTTTCCAGTATTGTGAGTGATATCCCACTGACACAGAGGAGTTAATAAGCTGTTTAATGGATTCTGCTTGGTGCAATGGGAGGTTACGCTCATGAAGCAAATTAGCAGGCAAGATCTTATTAACTTGATTGAAATGTCAGTAATAATGTTTTAATGTGGAAGCATCAATCTACATTATAAAGAACTGTACAAACACTTTCAGTATCAATAGTAAATCAAGTAGAGTTCATTGTTACCCAATTGATCCAGATGGCGATCTTTTGTAGCTGAACATTTTTATGGTTTTGAAAACGAAAAGTTCTTAGATTAAATTTTCCTTTGAAAAATTGATTAAATACTGCATTTTTATTGTTAGTTTCAAACTCACAGCAGAAATATTTGGTTTAAAGTGTGTAGTCCTTGAGAATGTGATTTTGTTTGTGGAATTTAAGTAACCAATCATGGTGCTTATAATAGGCCCTTTCAAGCAATTAGCAAGCCACTGTAATTGTGAAAAATTCATTCATGCAATTATGGCAGTCACAGTCTTTCTCAATATCTGCTCAGTGAACTAACCAGATTTAACAACTTCTAGAACTTGATATAGCGACAATGTAATGCTGACAAAGTTGCATTTACTTACTTACCCACTCCTGGTTGCCTGAAGAAAGTAAAGGGAAAATTAGCATACCTGTCCATGTTATGTGCAACATGTCAAGATTGTAAACATAGCATATTGCATCATAAATTCCCATGGGTCAAGTTTGCCTTAAATGATCCGCATGTTGCTCTCTGTTTACAGACTAAATTGGCACATCAATCCTCTGCCTCTGACTTCATCTTTTGGCCATGGTAGAAACATTGAATCCACTGATTTTTATGTCCCTTGAAACTGCCCATGTTTTCCTAAACATCACTAATTGTTAACCAAATTTCCTTATATTACAACAATGATATACTTACTTAACAGGCTGTATACCACTTTGGAAAGTCCTGAGGTAATGAAAAATTCAATGTAAGCCAAACAATATATTTACTTTTAAAATAGACTGAACTGGGAAACAGAGTGACTTTGGGGAGTAGGAGTTCTCTGTCTGACTGGTGGAGGAGGAAGAAACTTTTTAAGTCAGAGAAGTTTACCCACTATCACAGTGAGTGACAACAATTTTCCAGTATGTCCCTTCCCTTTTTCTTGAAAAAGTGTGTAACATTTGTCACTGTCAAGTCCTTGCAATATTATTTTGCATTTTCATGGTTCCTAAGATTGTAACCTGTTTATGATGAGGGTGACTGTTTTACTACGTTTATTTGTGACAATATGACATTCTCCTCATTGCTCCGCATAATTTGTTTTGGAATTATTCCTGAGTTTGTCTCTACCGTTAAGTCCATTCTGTGCAATGATCCTTTTTATGGAAACCTGCTGAAATCAGTCTTATACATTACTATTTGCTAGTTGAAATCTAAGTTCCTATGTTGTACATGCAATCTTCAATATAAAGTCGTATTCCGCATTAACTCTTTCCATCTCTCTCACAAATCATTTCATAGATTGACACTGCTAAGTTCAAGTCTCTTCCAGTATGGAATATCTTTAAATGGGGGATGGAACGTGTTAGTGTGGCACATTAGGGTTGGTGTAGAGTCATAGAGGTTTACAGCATGGAAACAGGTCTTTTGGCCCAACTTGTTCATACCGCCCTCCTTTTTTTTAACACTAAATTTCCTACGTTTGGCCCATATCCCTCTGTACCCATCTTATCCATGCACAAAAACTCACATGCTGGGGGTGATATAGCTTAGGAGGCTCACTGCTGTCCTTTGACATTATTGTATGGGAAAGTGATCATTGTTATTGTTCAGGGTCCTGCAGACAGGAGTCACAGAGTGCAGAGAAATGGAAATGGGTCACACATGACAGGCACACGAGGAGGTATGTGGATCTCATAGATTGAAGTCAGAAATAAGAGACAGTCTATAAGCGCAGCAGGTAAATGTCAAGAGCAGTGACGAGAAGAATGGTGTACCTAAGGGAAAGGAGAGGGGGGAGGGTGGAAAGGAGTGGGGAGAGCTGTGTGCTCCACAAGAAAGAAACATAGTTTGCTGTGCAGGGCTGTTCTATATTGACTGTCACTGGCTTGGTACGCTCTGTACTGGGCTGCAGAGAGTATGGTCTTAGTGACTGGAGATACCTGCAGCCTGTAAATAAGAAGGACGTAATACAGGGGACGATGTGAAGCTCTCATGAAGGGTGTTCAACTCTGTCAGTAATGGTGCACATAACTTCTAAACGGCATGGGCAGAGGTTTACATAGAACATGGACACATTGCAGGTGATGAGCTCGGGTCAAGGGCGAGGAAGGGCAGGAATGCCCACGACAACAACAATTATATTATTGGGGGAAGGCAGTAGAATGACAGGCAGTAGTTTTATTTTTGCCTTGTAAGGCTCTCGGTAAATCAGAGGCAAAAGGACAGTGAGGGAGGGAGGACCGGACTCAATTCTTAGGTAATGTAGCACCACCGCCTTGATATCCCAGAACAATGGTGTCCTGCACAGATTGTAGTAACATCAGTTCTATACAGGAGGGATCTGAGGTTGTGAAGGAGGACCACGGTGCTGGGCCATGCGGCCCCTTCTTGGAAAACACTGTCACTTGTTGGTGCTGCTACCATGGTCAGGATTGCATTAAATTGCATCGGTCATTGTTCAGCTCATTCACACCCTGGGGGGCAGGGAGAAAATTAGATTACAAGTGAAATGGATCATGAAGCAGAAAGTCATAAAGAGGTAAATGCGAGCACAGTACTCCTCAAAGACATTCATGTATTGACATCCAGGGAAAACTTGACATTGGAAGACATGGAATGAAGGCAAATCTACATTAAGATGTAAATGAGACAAGAAGACAGAAACTTGTGGCTGTAGTAGAGGGCAGTTAGTTCTGTGAAGGATGTGTGAGAAGAGGGATGTTATTTTAGTGGGAGATTATAAATTGGAAATCCCAAATTGTTTAGAGTCAGCGCAAATGACATTTTCATGACTCAGTTTCAGGAGAGCTAGAAAAGCTAAGGCTGACCTTGACCTTATTCATCAAGGACCCGATTGCTGTTGTTAAAAAGTTGACTAAAACACTTGCCAAGGAAATTATTAAAATCCTAACTAATTATTTTTCCCTTTTTATTCCTTCTTTCGCTCCCCTCAATTATATTGTTAATAACCTTATCCTTCAAATTATTCATTTCTATTCTGCTACCTATACTACTAGACCTCCAAGTGAATTGTTCAACAGTATTAAATAGACAGTGGCCATAGAATAATTAAATTTAACACGATCTAAAACTCAATTAAACTACTAACAAGGAGGAAAGTTTGTGACATTAGAAAAGCTACATTCAGGTGAATTGAGACAAATGAATGGGAGGATGATTGTCAATAATTTAATGGAAGACAAATGGAATATCTTTAAAATTCAGGCCTTTTAAGGAAGAAAACAGCGACTGTAGTTTTGAAAAGGAGAAGCATCATGCATAAACAAAGAGAAACACCAACAATGACATGGTTGAGTGAGAAGTTGACCAAGGAAATGGGACAATCTCGTGGAAGAGATGTGGTTTGAAAGGGCAGGAACAAGGGAAGACTGAGAAACTTAAAAGTGACAAATAATTGCTGGAGTTTTAGTGTGAAGGAAATGTTATTTTTTTAATATTTCTGGGGTCTAGTCTGGTATTCTGGAAAGTAAGATTGTGTTTTATTTGTGTGGGTGTGGTGTGGGTGTGAGTGTGGGTATGGATATGTGTGGGTGTGTGCATATGATTAATTAAGTTGGGGACTTAGTGTCTACAAAGTTGAGGAAATCAGAAAAGGTGTGTGAAAAGCAGGCATTTGAAATGAGCAGGCCCAAGTTAGATGTTCTCGAAATAAACATGATATGGGTAAAAATTGCATTAGGAGGTAAGTAAGGATTTGGATTTTAGCTTCCGAATTTACAAAAGTGGTAAGAAAGAGGTTACAACTTAGAAAAGGTCATAAACAAATCAGGCCATGTTATAAAATATTAGAAAAGTGATGGCCAGACGAAGAACATAAATGATTTTTAGTACCTGAAGAAAGGTAAATTTCAAGAAAGGGAATGGATTCCAACAATGGGAAAAGATGAAAGAGAGAAAAAAATAAATTTAAAGAGACATTGGATGCTCTGCAAGGGGTGACCATGTAAGATGTCCCAAAGAGAGAGGACTGTGCTGATACAGAACCACAAAGAAGTGATCAGCCTTTAGACATCTCAGAAAAATGACTGGTTGTTCCAGAAAGCAGGGTTTTGGGTTAAAATCTTGAATTTCAACAGCCGAACAGGAGAGAGAGAAAAGTCTGGGAAATACCTCCCTTAGAGCTATAGTGGATTGTGTCTTGTGGTATTGGCAACACAATGGCACATGGTTAGCATCGCTGCCTCACAGCACCAGGGACTGGGTTCAATTCCCAGCTTGGGTCACTAAGCAGCATCTGAATATTCTCCCTTGGTCTGTATGGGCTTCCTCCAGGTGCTCTGATTTCCTCCCACAGTCTGAAAGACTTGCTGGTTAGATGCATTGGCCATTATAAATTCTCCCTAACTGTAACCAAACAGGAGCTGGAGAGTGGCGACAAGGGGATTTTCACAGTAACTCCATTGCAGTGTTAATGTAAGCCTATTTGTGACAATAACAAATAAAAACTTAAAAAAAAAACTAATATTATTCAAATATTGTAGGTTAAATGGCCACTGGAGTTGACCACCCCCTGGCAGTCCTTGCGCAACAATCCCCAACCTCCACGAGATGCAGTAGGCACTGTCAGTATTGCTTATTACAATACCAATAGTGGCTTTTGCATCCTGTGGCACTGCCAGTACTGGTTAGCTGCCAGTCTCTGGTGGGTACTTGATATGATAAATTGGGTTGGGGGCCTGTGGTAGGGTTGCCGCTGGCTGGCCAATCAGTGGACAGACCTGCCGTTGTGACCATTAAATTCCAAATAGTTTCTTGCTATAAAGAAGCTGTGACCTGCTGAGCATTTCCAGCGTTTACAGTATCTGGTTTTTATATTGTCATCTTAAATACAGTTGAATGAGTAGCACAGCTTATTAGTATGATTATTTACTTATGCATATGCTCAACAATGGCCCATTTTGGAACTAGATGGAATTACACCACCCTTGAATAAACATTTTAATGGATTCTTTCTGGATATAAGAAATTCTAAGCTGTTTCTAGGAAAACAAAACTTAAATCACTGACTGCTTTCTAGATGATTAAGCACATTTCTAATCTCTAACAATATTAGTTGACCTAATGAAGTGTATCGCAGGACATTGTGGGAGGCAAGGGAGGAAACTGCAAGTCCCCGAGCAAAGATCTTTGAATCACCGACAGCCACAGGTGAGATGCCTGAAGATTGGAGGGTGGCAAATGTGTGCCTTTGTTTAAGAAAGGCTGCAGGGAAAAGTCTGGGAATGACAGGGCAGTGAGCTTCAGATCTGCAGTGGGTAAGCTGTTAGAAGGTATTCTGGGAGACTGGATTTGTAAGCATTTAGAGACACAAGAACTGATTAGAGAGTTAGCATGGCTTTGTGAGTGGAAAAATCATGTCTCACGAATTTGATTGAGTTTTTTGAAGGAATAATCAAGAAGGTAGATGAGGGCAGTGCAATCGATTTTGTCTACATGGACTTTGATAAGGAACAGCATGGTAGATTGTTGCATCAGGGATCCAGGATGAGGTAGCCAATTAGATACAAAATTGGTTTGACGACAGAAGACAAAAGGTAGTTGTAGAGGATTTTTTTCAAACTGGAGGCCTGTGACCTGTGATGTGCTCAGAGAACAGTGCCGGGTCCACTGTTATTTGTCATTGATATTAATGATTCGGAAGAGAAAATAGGTTAGTGAGTTTGCAAATGACATCAAGATTGGTGGCATAGTGAATAGTGAAGACAGTTATCTAGGATTGCAGTGGGATCTTGATCAATTGGGCCAGTAGGCCGATGAATGGCAAATGGAGTTCAATTTAGATAAATGTGAGGTGATTGAACCAGGACACGATTTACTCAGTTAATGGAAAGGCATTGGAGAGAGTTGTAGAACAAAGAGATCTAGGGGTATATATTCGTAGCTCCTTGAAAGTGGAGTCAAAGGTGGACAGGATGGTGAAGAAGGCATTTGGAGTGCTTGGTTTCATTGGTCAGGACATTGAATTCGGGAGATGGGACTTCTTTTTGAAGTTGTACAAGACATTGGTAAGGCCACACTTGGAATACTATGTACAGTTCTGGTCACCCTATTATAGAAAGGATATTATTAAACTAGAAAGACTGCAGAAAAGATTTACTAGGATGCTCCCAGGACTTGATGGTTTGAGTTATAAGGAGAGGCTGGATTGACTAGTTGGTGACAGGGGAGAGATACAGAAGGGTCCAGAGGTGCAATTTTTTCACACAGAGTGTGGTGAGTATTTAGAACAAGCTGCCAGAGGTAGTCGTTGAGGTGGGCAAAATTTTGTCTTTTAAAAAGCATTCAGACAGTTATATGAATAAGACGGGTATGGAGGGATATTGGCCAAATGCAGGCAGTTGGGACTTAATAATAAAAACTGGGAGACATGGACAAGCTGGACTGAAAGGCCTGTTTCCATGCTATAAACCCCTATGACTCTATATCTCATTGCTCTTTGCAGCTTTGACTTCAGAATTATTCACTGTACCTCCCATTTTGGTATTATTTATACATTTCTGCATTACTCCCTCCAGCTGCTTCACAGTGAAAAGCAGCAGTCCCAGAATACAACTCTGTTAGAAACCATTACCTATTTTCAACAATCGTGAGAATCTGCTGTAATTCCCTTTCTCCCTTTCCTCCCAATTAACCAGTTTCTGATCCAATATGCTACCCTCTTCTTGATTTAATATCCTTTAAGTTCAAGCATGCCACAACGACTGTATTTTCCCCTTCACCGCCTCTGTCACCTTCTCTAAGAACCGAATCAGATTTGTCAAACATGATCTTCCTTTGGGAAATCTGCGTTGCAACCTTTCAACTATATTCTTGGAGTTCAGATTCTGTCCAGAAGAATTTCAAGCTTGAATCATATCTTGGACAATTACATCATCATTTTATTGATGGGACTTGTCAGTCATTATTTGCATTGTAAAGGTGCTTTTCAACAAGACTGTACTGAGGCAGATAGAACAAAATCTCGTTAACAAACTGGATTTTATTTCACATTAAATGTCAGCTTCATGGTGTAGGCTTTTGTGGCGAATTTGAATGACCTGTTTGTTTTTCCTCACTCTGTGTTCGTGACAAAAAAAAGCCACTTTAATAAAGCAAGATGAAACATGCATTTGCAACTTACACACGTTCTGGAAGTACTGCCACCGTAAATAGCAGAGCATACTGCTATAAAAAGAGCACATGATAAAATGTTATTTTCTCATGTCCAACTGATGGAGAATACATGCCATCTTTCCTTGAATGAATGACAACTGTGCTTCTTGATGAATCACATCAACAAACTGGATGTTCAATTTCTTTCCAAAAAAATTGAATCCATTAAATACCTGCCATTCAAGATTGCATGTCTAATCTTTTGCATTAAATCAATTTGGGTCCAGAGTCTGGAAGTAATTCTGTTTTGCTGAAAGTGTTGTTATTAAGAGTATATATATTCCACAAATATGCCTATGCTTAACTAGCCATCTCTTGCAACCATTTAAAAAAAATGCAGGTTACAAGCACTTTTTCAAATTTTTCTCTCAATATTTATTTACATTTATTGCAACAAATTTGTTTTTGCAGAAATATTCCAGGACTGGTGATAAGCTTGTCAATTAGCCTAGAGATACATCTTGAAAGGTTGAAAAGTCATTCTTTTTCAAAACCATTTCAGAGATTTAATCCAGTGCTGTGTGGATATCAAAGTAAGTTTTGCAATATTGCATCAGCACAATTTTCTGACAACCTTGGAAGTCATCTTCAATTGTTTAAATGTTACACTGGTTCCCCAATCTATAGTCGACTTCAAAAACAAATATAGGATGTCTTTAATTGTGAACCATTGATGCATTGAAAACAAAGCTTGATCCAACTGGAATTTTGATTATACTTCTGAGGGAAGCATCCAGGGCAAAAAAACAAAGGCAGAAGAGGAGGGAAATCAAATCAATTGGTTAAACTAGGGAAAAAAAATAAAGGAATTAGGTATTCGTTAGGACAAAAAATGTCAAGGAATAACTTTCGATACGAACAAATGAATGACCAAATGTGTATATTGCAATACTATGGGTGGGACTCTTCCACCCCATAGCATGTTTTTGAGAAGCAAAGGCTTGCCATTGGCCACCAGATGGATTTTCTTGTCCACTGAAGTCTATGATGTTTTGCCAGGCTTGCCCAGCCCGGAGCCATGGAACCTGTCACAGGTGGTCGCCTTTAGTGGGACTGGAAAATCACACCAATGGGAAGGGCCAGAAAATCCTACCCATATTCCTATTCCACCCACTGCGGGAATCATAGCACGAGAGGGGCAAACCATGCAAAAGCCCATTAATCTCAGGTGGGATTTTCAGGTTTTGGGGTGAGCTCAGTCAGAAAATCCCAATACTGTGTGGGAAATAAATATTAAATAAAAATGATTAAAATTAATTTAAAAGATAATCAATGAGAGAATTAAAGAAAACAGTTAAGTTTGAATGAAGGATAGGAAGGACAGAAAATGAAGAAGGTTCAAATGTTATTTAGAAATACTTAAGCATAAGTATAATACATATGTAAAGAAAACTGTCAAATGTGCCCCTTAAAGACAGATGCAGGCCAGAGTAGAAAGAATAATGAGAACAACTTTTTTTTTAGTTCCTCAATGGGATGTGTGTGTCACTGGCTGAGCCAGCATCTCTTGCCTATCCTGACTGCCCTTGAACCGAATATCTCACTTAGTCATTTCAGAGGGCAGTTAAGAGTCAACAACATTGCTGTGGGTTTGGAGCCACATGTAGGTCAGACCAGGTAAGAATAGCAGATTTCCTTCCCTAAAGAACATTAATGAATCAGATGGGTTTTTATGACAATTGACAATGGTTTCATGGTCATTATTAGACTTTTAATTGAAGTCATAGAGGTTTACAACAGGGAAACAGGTCCTTCGGCTCAACTCATCCACCCTTTTTTTTAATCCCCTAAGTTAGTCCCAGTTACCTGCATTTGACCTATATCCCTCTATGCCCATCTTATCCATGTAACTGTCTAAACGCTTTTTCAAAGACAAAATGATGTCTGCCTATATTACTACCTCTGGCAGCTTGCTCCAGACACTCGTCACCTTCTATGTGAAAAAATTGCCTTCCTGGACACGTTTGTATCTCTCCCCTCTCACCTTAAACCTATGCCCTCTAGTTTTAGACTCCCCTACCTTTGGAAAAAGATGTTGACCATCTAGCTGATCTATGGTCTTCATTATTTTATTGACCTCTATAAGATCACCCCTTAGACTCCAGAGAAAGAAAAGAATCCCAGTTTATCCAGCCTCTCCTTATAATTCAAACCATCAAGTCCTGGTAGCTTCCAGTAAATCTTTTCTGCATCCTAGTAAATCTTGTTTAGTTTAATAATGTCCTTTCTATAATAGGGTGATCAGAACTGTACACAGTATTCCAAGTATGTCCTTACCAATGTTGTGTACAACTTTAATATGACGTGCCAACTCTTGTATTCAATGTTTTGACAAAGGAGACCAAACATGTTGAATGCCTTCTTCACCAATCTGTCCACTTCTGACTCCACTTTCAAGGAGCTAAGAACCTGTGCCCCTGGACTCTTTGCTTTGTAACTCTCCCCAACACCCTACCATTAACTGACTAAATCCTGTCCTGGTTCAATCTACCAAAATGTATGACCTCACATTTATCTAAATCAAACTCCTCCTGCCATTTGACAGTCCACTGGCCCAATTGATCAAGATCCATTGCAGTCTGAGATAAACTTCTTCACTGTCTGCTATGCCACCAATCTTGGTGTCATCTGCAAATTTACTAACCGTGCCTCCTATTATCTCATCCAATTCATTAATATGAATGACAAATAACAGTGGACCCAGCGCTGATCCCTGGGGCACACTGCTGGTCACAGGCCTCCAGTTTGAAGAATCACCCTCTGCTTTCTGTCATCAAGCCAATTTTGAATCCATTTAGCTAACTCACCCTGGATCCCGTCAGATTCAACCTCATGCAACAACCTATAATGTGATGCCTTGCTCAAGTCCATGTAGATAACATCAACTGGACTGCCTTCACCTACCTCCTTGGTTATCCCTTCAAAAAACTCAATAAAATTTGTGAGACACTATTTTCCACTCACAAAGTCATGCTGACTATTCTGAATCAATCCTTGCATCTCTAAATGCCTGCAGTTCCTGGCTCCCAAAAAATACCTTCCAGCAACTTATCCACCACAGATGTGAGGCTCACTAGCCTGTAGTTCCCAGGCTTTTCCCTGCAGCCCTTTTTAAACAAGGCACAAATTTGCCACCTCCAATCTTCAGGCACCTCCCCTGTGGCTATCAATGATTCAAATATCTCTGCTAGGAGATTCCCTAGCCTCCCTCAATGTAATGGGATGTACTTCATTAGGTCCCGGGGACCTATCTACTTTGATGCACTTTACAACTTTCAGCATCTCCTTTTCTGTTATACGTACACTCCTCAAGACTATTTATTTCCCCATGTTCCCTAATAGCCATGCTTTTCTCAACAGTAAATACTATTGAGAAATATCCATTTAGGATCTCACCCATCTCTTGTGAATCCACACGATGATGATCTTGTTGATCCATAAGAGGGCCTGCACTCTCCCTAGTTACTCTTTTGCCCTTTATGTATTTGTAAAAGTTCTTTGCATTCTCCTCTGCCTTATCTGTCAAAACAATTGCATGTCCCTTTTTTACCCTCCTACTTTCTCTCTTAACTCTATTCTTACATCTCCTATACTCTTCAAGGGATTTACTTGATCCCAGCAGACTATGCATGTCATATGCCTCCTTCTTCTTCTTGACAGGGCCTCAATATCCCAAGTCATCCAGGGTTCCCTATTTCTACCAGCCTTGCCCTTCACTATAAGAGGAATGTGCTTATCCTGAACTCTGGTTCACACACTTCTGAAAGCCTCCCACTTACCAGACATCCTTTTGCCTTCCAATTAAATTTTGAAAATTCTAGATTTTTTTTAGTTGAATTCAAATTTCACCATCTGCAGAGTAATGATCTGGGGACCACGATCCCCAGATCATTACTCTGCGTCTCTGGATTAACAGTCCAGTGACAATACCACTGTACTACAACCTCATATTTGTTTACAAAAGGAGGAAATAGACAAAATAGTGACAGCACAGGAGAATGTGCAAATTGGTCATGTGGAGGATTTTAGTGTACCTAACACAAGTTCAAATCTGGTAATGGAGAAAATCATAGGACTAAGGAAGACAAATCTCCAAGGCCAGATGGTTTCCACTCCAAACGTTAAGGGAGGAAATTGCAGATGTATTAGTCAGCATTTTTCAAAGCTTGCTAGGTTCAGAATTGTACTTTTGAATTAGAAAACTTAAAATGTCAACATAAAAGTTAAGAAAGAGAGAGAAACTAGGTAATTCAAGACATATCAGTTAACATAAATTCTGTGCATGTTATTGGTGTTTGTTGTCAGGGGTAGAATGATTAAACATTTGATCAAGTATCAGTTGGTCAAAAAAAGTGATAGATTTGTGTGAAATAGTTAATTTCCTACAAAAGTAGTTTTTTAAAATAAATCACTGGTATGGTCGATAAGAAAATTTCTATAGATGTTCTCTAAATGGACTTCCAACAGATGTTTGATAAAGTTTCTTTCAAGTGATTATTAGCAATAAAATCAAATTGCTTAGAATTGAAATTAACCTTTTGACATGTGTCAGAAACTAATTGAGAGTAGGTTCATGGGATGCAACAAGTGGTGTTTCCTAAGCTCTGACCGTAAGACCATAAGAAATAAAAATTGGGAATAGACCAGGTTCTGACAATGGAAATCTCCATTGACCTTGGGCAGTAACATCTAGTTATGTCCGAGTGAGGCCATAAAATCCCACCCTATATTTAAATGTAAAATTTACATCTTGTAAAATTACACATGGCACATCAGATGTACAGTTTTCAAGTATCATTTCATACATACTTTATATAAGTTCACAGATTTCACAATGCAGTCTATTTCTTTATACTGTGTATTTACAAACTTTCATCACAGTGGATGACTTATTCCACTGATTCCATTTATTTGAAGGAATAGGAATGCTCTTCCTCACTCCACCGGAATACTGCAGGCTGCTGCCAGCTCAGATTTGACCCCTTCAACTTTGCTTCTGCCAATATCTAGCCATAGGCAGACACATCAGCGACAATGCCTGCAGTTCATTCTGGGATATGAATGAACTGTATCAAACCATTTAGCTTCCAAAACTCCTTGCTGCCTTTGAAATAAAGCCTTGTGATAAAGTTAACTTGGGCTTTAGACTAGCAAAGATGGCCAAGAATTAAGCATTCTACCAACTTGGCACCCATTTCTCCTCTATGAAATAGTATGCTGGTTGACAGAAGGGTTTCGCTGATAGTCTGCTGGGATTCTGGTGATCTTAGACCTCTTTGCCATGTGGATTGTAATGTTCTTAAATCAAATCAGGTGGCACAATGGTTAGCACTGCTGCCTCACAGCGCCAGAGACCTGGGTTCGATTCCCAGTTTGGTCATCATCTGTATGGAGTCTGTACGTTTTCCCCCTGTCTACATGGGTTTTCTCTGGGTGCTCTGGTTTCCTTTCATAGTCCAAAGACATGCTGGTTAGATGCATTGTCCATGCTAGATTCTCCGTCAGTGTACCTAAACAGGCGCCAGAGTGTACTGATGAGAGAATTTTCACAATCACTTCATTGCAGGATGATATAAGCCTATTTGTGACACTAAAAAATAAACTTTTACTTTACGTCTGGTAAATATTGCCCCAAATGCTTTCTCACACCATGCAGGTTGCTTTTACTGGGACATTTCATGGCATAGATGAAGGATTGGCTTCAGAATCAGCAATGGTTGCAGGATTGACAATATCACAGGGCATTCTCAACATGTCCATTGATCAGTCCCAGAGCAGTATCTTTGGACAACAATGATACCAAAAAAAACTAGTTATAGTGTTCTATAGTGAAGAGAAGCTGAGGGATTTGAGGTTGTTTTCGTTAGAAGAAGGAAGCTAAGAGGAGACCTTACTGAAACATATAAGATGATTAGATGTTTAGATAGGGTGGATAGTGATAGCCTTTTTTCTAGGATGGAGAAAGCTAGCACGAGGGGACATAGCTTTAAATTAAGGGGTGGTAGTTATAGGATGGATGTCAGAGGTAGGTTCTTTACCCAGAGGGTGGTAAGGGTATGGAATGCCATGCCTGCTGCAGTTGTAGATGCGCCAAGTTTGGTGGCGTTTAAGAGGTTAGTAGATAAGTTTATGGACGAAAAGGGAATGGTTTAGGTTAGAGGGTCATTGCTTTTTCCTAATTGGTCGGCGCAACATCGAAGGCTGAAGGGCCTGTTCTGTGCTGTAATGTTCTATGTTCTATTTCAGAAGCCATTTTTCAAACAAGGAAGTTCTCTCTGTCCTGTCAGTCTCATCCTTTACTGTTACTTAAGATCATATTTCAGTGTGTTTTTATCTGTATTTTTAGAAGTTGAAGAACTTGCCATCAGTTTTTTGGTGCAGGTGTACCTTCAAAGTTATCTCAAACCCATTTAAGCTGGCCAACAACAACATTTGTGAGAAATGCTCCCATTTTTCCATGATATGTGCCACCAAAAATCCCATTGCAGAAACCACATGAATTTCCATGTATTCCATTGCAGAATGCTATGCAGATAAACTTTGAACTGTGATTGTGCAGATCCACGTATTAAAGTTCTCAATATTATCACTTCCTTCCCACAAAACACTGCAGACTGTTTTTCTTTTTCCAGTAATTGTCCAGACTTGGGTAGTCTACAACATTGAACCTATGGACTGGACTTGCCCGATATTTCTCTTTTAATCTCTCTGTCTGTATCCATAGTGTGTGTAATTCTGGAGATGCTCACCAGCGATGACATAGAGTACAGTTCAGTAGGTAACTTCCACAAAAATAAAACTGAGTTCTTCTACTTCTATGAATACAGATGAAAATAACATTTCAAAGCAAGGAACAAAAAAAGAATTAAGCTGATAGGAGAATGGACTTTCCTGCTTGTAAAGTTGGGGCAGTTGTTTTTAATGCACAACAGATTATTGATTAACTTGGCACATTTTATAAGACCTGATAATTTTTTAGTTGATATGTACTCCTCTTACACCATAAGAAGATACATCCCAAGCTAACCGTAAAGGTAAATTAGGATCAAAGTGCATGAGAGCCTCAGCCGTAACTAACACTTACTTTGCCTGCATGAAGGCATTATTGGTTTAGCATTTCCACATCTTGTTCTGGCACAAGATGTATATAATAGTTTCAGAATTTTTGTCAAGTATGGGACAAATCTTCTATAACAGTACAATAATCCAGAAAAGAATATAACTGGCTCATAAAATGAGGAGCCGGCACTCTGTGATGGCCTTCATTTTAGGAGGAGATTTGTGAAGGCTAAAGGCAACAATCACATGTTTCAGGTGCTCAATGCAGGATTGAAAAAATTCACATTTGCCCTTATGGACTCTGAGCAGTCTTTCAGTCCCTAGAGAGTGGCATCCAAGTTTCGAAGGTTGTCCTCTTCATCTCTCCCAAGTGATTAGAATGTCATCCAGATAATACTCGACTCCATTCAGTCCATTTGGGATCTGATTCATTGTCCTTTGAAACAATGCAGGAGCAAATGTCATACTAAATAGTAATCTTCTGTACCGTAGCAAGCTTTTGAGTGTAGTGATTGTCCATTTTCTTTGCTTAAACATTTTCTTTTGAGTGGGTTAGTAAGTTCATGTCCTTTATCGTCATTACCAAGTTTGTTACGTATTAGGAGAATGACACTCAGGAACATTTGATAAATGAACATTGCTCCATTGCAGTGTTTTCTCTCTCATACCTGTTGCATCTTTGTTTCCTGCTCTACATCAAATTGCATCACTTCCTTGCATGTATTACTACAGCAGCGCATCGCAGTGAGCTGGAAGGGACAAAAATATAACAATTACTATAAAGGATAAGGACTAATTGTGCTGGACATGATATATTAACATCGATAGAAGATTGGCTAACTAACAGGAAGCAGAGGATCAGAATAAATAGACCACTTATCTATTGGCAAACTGTAACTAGTGGAGCACTGTTGAGATCACAAGTATTTACGATCTATTTCAAAGACTTGGATGAAGGGACAGACCATATAATAGCTACATTTGCTTATGGTACAAAGATAATAAGACAGAAAGTTATTGACTCACTTGGCACATTTTATAAGACCTGATACTTTTTTACTTGATATCTACTCCTCTTACACCATAAGAAGAAGCATCCCAAGCTAACCGTAAAGGTAAATTAGGATCAAAGTGCATGAGAGCCTCAGCCGTAACTAACACTTACTTTGCCTGCATGAAGGCATTATTGGTTTAGCATTTCCACATCTTGTTCTGGCACAAGATGTATATAATAGTTTCAGAATTTTTGTCAAGTATGGGACAAATCTTCTATAACAGTACAATAATCCAGAAAAGAATATAACTGGCTCATAAAATGAGGAGCCGGCACTCTGTGATGGCCTTCATTTTAGGAGGAGATTTGTGAAGGCTAAAGGCAACAATCACATGTTTCAGGTGCTCAATGCAGGATTGAAAAAATTCACATTTGCCCTTATGGACTCTGAGCAGTCTTTCAGTCCCTAGAGAGTGGCATCCAAGTTTCGAAGTTAGAACATAGAACATAGAACATAGAACAATACAGCACAGAACAGGCCCTTCGGCCTTCGATGTTGTGCCGACCAAAATAAAAAGCAATGCCCCTCCTAACTAAACCATTCCTTTCTCATCCATATACTTATCAACTAACCTCTTAAACGCCACCAAACTTGGCGCATCTACAACAGCTGCAGGCAGGGCATTCCACTCCCTAATCACTCTTTGAGTAAAGAACTACCTCTGATATCCGTCCTATAACTCATACCCCTTAATTTAAAGCTGTGTCCCCTCGTGCTAGCTTTCTCCATCCTAGGAAAAAGGCTATCACTGTCCACCCTATCTAAACCTCTAATAATCTTATATGTTTCGATTAGGTCCCCTCTTAGCCGCCTCCTTTCTACGAAAACAACCTCAAATCCCTCAGCCTCTCTTCATAAGACCTGCCCTCCATACCAGGCAACATCCTGGTAAACCTCCTCTGTACCCTCTCCAATGCCTCCACATCTTTCTTATAATGTGGGGACCAGAACTGCACAAATACTCCAAGTGCGGCCGCACTAGAGTTTTGTACAGTTGCAACATGACGTTGCGGCTCCGAAATTCAATCCCCCTACCAATAAAAGCTAAGACTCCATATGCCTTCTTAACAACTTTATCCACTTGACTGCCTACTTTCAGGATCTATTGACACATACACCAAGATCCTTCTGTTCCTCAACACTATTAAGAGCCCTACCATTAGCCATATACTCTACACATTTATTGTGCCTGCCAAAGTGCATTACCTCACACTTTTCCACATTAAACTCCATTTGCCACCTCTCGGCACAGCTCTGCAACTTGTCCAAGTCACTCCGTAAAGTATAACACCCCTCTTCACTATCTACCACTCCACCGACTTTAGTGTCATCTGCAAATTTACTGATCCATCCCTCAATACCCTCATCCAGATCATTTATAAAAATTACAAACAGCAGGGGCCCAAAAACAGACCCCTGAGGCACACCACTCGTCACCGAACTCCACGATGAATATCTCCCATCAACCACCACCCTCTGTCTTCTAGCTGCCAGCCAATTTCTAATCCAATTAGCTAAATCACCCTCTATTCCACACATCTGCATTTTCTGTAGAAGTCTTCCATGGGCCACCTATCAAAAGCCTTACTAAAGTCCATATATACTACATCAACCGCCTTACCCCCATCCACCTCTCTGGTCACTTTCTCAAAAAACTCAATGAGGTTAGTAAGGCATGACCTACCTTTCACGAAACCATGCTGACTATCCCCAATCAATTCATTTCTCTCTAAATAACTATAAATCCTATCCCGAATAATTCTCTCCAATACTTTGCCCACAACAGAAGTAAGACTCACTGGCCTATAATTCCCTGGAAGGTCTCTCTTCCCCTTCTTGAACAATGGGACCACATTCGCTATCCTCCAGTCCTCCGGAACCACACCCGTAACCAACGACGACCTGAAGATCAGAGCCAGAGCTCTGCAATCGCCTCTCTTGCCTCCCAGAGAATCCTAGGGTAAATCCCGTCCGGCCCAGGGGACTTATCCAACTTCAAACCCTCGAGAATTTCTAACACATCCTCCCTATCTACTACAATACTCCCCACTTTGCAACCCTGTACCTCCGTGCTCTCCACAGCTACATTTCCAGCACTCTGCGTGAATACCGAAGAGAAATATTTATTCAGTGCCTCGCCAATCTCTTCAGGCTCCACGCACAACTTCCCACTGCTATCTTGTCCTCTTCATCTCTCCCAAGTGATTAGAATGTCATCCAGATAATACTCGACTCCATTCAGTCCATTTGGGATCTGATTCATTGTCCTTTGAAACAATGCAGGAGCAAATGTCATACTAAATAGTAATCTTCTGTACCGTAGCAAGCTTTTGAGTGTAGTGATTGTCCATTTTCTTTGCTTAAACATTTTCTTTTGAGTGGGTTAGTAAGTTCATGTCCTTTATCGTCATTACCAAGTTTGTTACGTATTAGGAGAATGACACTCAGGAACATTTGATAAATGAACATTGCTCCATTGCAGTGTTTTCTCTCTCATACCTGTTGCATCTTTGTTTCCTGCTCTACATCAAATTGCATCACTTCCTTGCATGTATTACTACAGCAGCGCATCGCAGTGAGCTGGAAGGGACAAAAATATAACAATTACTATAAAGGATAAGGACTAATTGTGCTGGACATGATATATTAACATCGATAGAAGATTGGCTAACTAACAGGAAGCAGAGGATCAGAATAAATAGACCACTTATCTATTGGCAAACTGTAACTAGTGGAGCACTGTTGAGATCACAAGTATTTACGATCTATTTCAAAGACTTGGATGAAGGGACAGACCATATAATAGCTACATTTGCTTATGGTACAAAGATAATAAGACAGAAAGTTATTGACTCACTTGGCACATTTTATAAGACCTGATACTTTTTTACTTGATATCTACTCCTCTTACACCATAAGAAGAAGCATCCCAAGCTAACCGTAAAGGTAAATTAGGATCAAAGTGCATGAGAGCCTCATGCAGACATTGCATGTCTGAAGAGTATGCAATGAGACATTGATAAGTTAAGTGAGTAGGCACAAAATTGGCAGAGGGAGTGAATTTGAGAAAATGTGACATTGTTCATTTTGACAGGATGAATCAAAAAGTATGATATTATTTAAATGGAGAGAGCCTGCAGAATGCTGCAGTACAGGGGGATCCGAATATTCTTGTACATGAAACATCAGAAGTTTGCATGCAGCATGTATTAGGAAGGCAAATATAATGTTCTACATGCAAAGGTAATAGAGTATAAATGTAAGGAAGTATTGCTATATTTGTAGAAGGCAACGGTGATGCCCCACCTCGAGTAATGTGAATAGAACATAGAACATAGAAAATTACAACGCAGAACAGGCCCTTCGGCCTTCGATGTTGCGCCGACCAATTAACAAAAAGCAATGACCCTCTAACCTAAACCATTCCCTTTTCGTCCATAAACTTATCTACTAACCTCTTAAACGCCACCAAACTTGGCGCATCTACAACTGTAGCAGGCAGGGCATTCCATACCCTTACCACCCTCTGGGTAAAGAACCTACCTCTGACATCCGTCCTATAACTACCACCCCTTAATTTAAAGTTATAGGACATAGAACATGTCCCCTCGTGCTAGCTTTCTCCATCCTAGGAAAAAGGCTATCACTGTCCACCCTACCTAAACCTCTAATCATCTTATATGTTTCAATAAGGTCTCCTCTTAGCTGCCTTCTTTCTAACGAAAACAACCTCAAATCCCTCAGTCTCTCTTCATAAGACCTGCCCTCCATACAGGCAACATCCTGGTAAACCTCCTCTGTACCCTCTCCAATGCCTCCACATCTTTCTTATAATGCGGGACCAGAACTGCACACAATACTCCAAGTGCGGCCGCACTAGAGTTTTGTACAGTTGCAACATGATGTTGCGGCTCCGAAATTCATCCCCCTACCAACAAAAGCTAAGACTCCGTATGCCTTCTTAACAACCTTATTGACTTGACTGCCTACTTTCAGGGATCTATGCACATATACACCAAGATCCCCCTGATCATCAACACTATTAAGAATCCTACCATTAGCCCTATACTCTACACATTTATTATTCCTGCCAAAGTGCATTACCTCACACTTTTCCGCATTAAACTCCATTTGCCACCTCTCGGCTCAGCTCTGCAACTTGTCCAAGTCTCTCTGCAAACTATAACACCCCTCTTCACTATCTACCACTCCACCGACTTTAGTGCCATCCGCAAATTTACTAATCCATCCTTCAATACTCTCATCCAGATCATTTATAAAAATTACAAACAGCAGGGGCCCCAAAACAGATCCCTGAGGTACACCACTTGTAACCGAACTCCACGATGAATATCTCCCATCAACCACCACCCTCTGTCTTCTATCTGCTAGCCAATTCCTAATCCAATTAGCTAAATCACCCTCTATCCCATACATCTGCATTTTCTGCAGAAGCCTTCCATGGGCACCTTATCGAACGCCTTACTAAAGTCCATATATACCACATCAACTGCCTTACCCCCATCCACCTCTTTGGTCACTTTTTCAAAAAACTCAATAAGGTTAGTAAGGCACGACCTACCTTCACAAAACCATGCTGACTATCCCCAATCAATTCGTTTCTCTCTAAATAACTATAAATCCTATCCCTAATAATTCTTTCCAATACTTTGCCCACAACAGAAGTAAGACTCACCGGCCTATAATTCCCCAGAAAGTCTCTATTTCCCTTCTTGAACAATGGGACCACATTCGCTATCCTCCAGTCTTCTGGCACTATACCTGTAACCAACGACGACCTGAAGATCAGAGCCAGAGGCTCTGCAATCGCCTCTCTCGCCTCCCAGAGAATTCTAGGGTAAATCCCGTCTGGCCCAGGTGACTTATCTAACTTCAAGCCCTCAAGAATATCTAACACATCCTCCTTATCTACTTCAATACTTTCCAGTTTACAACCCTGTATCTCAGTGTTCTCCACAACTACATTTACATCTCCCTGCGTGAATACCGAAGAGAAATATTTGTTCAGTGCCTCTCCAATCTCTTCAGGCTCCATGCACAACTTCCCACTGCTGTCTCTGACTGGCCCTAATCTTGCCCTAATCAATCTTCTATTCTTAACATATCTAAAGAAAGCTTTAGGACTCTCCTTGATCCTATCAGCCAAAGTCTTCTCATGTCCTCTTTTAGTTCTTCTCAACTCCCTCTTTAGCTCCCTCCTGGCTCATCTATAGCTATCCAGTGCACTAACTGAGCCTTCAAGCCTCATCCTGACATAAGCCTCCTTTTTCCTTTTAACCAGCGAATTAACTTTTTTAGTACACCATGGCTCCCTTACTCGACCATTTCCTCCTTGCCTGACAGGGACATACTTATCAAAGACTCGCAGTAGCTGCTCCTTGAATATGCTCCACATTTCAGATGTTCCCAGTCCCAGTAGTTTCATAGTCCAACCTATGCACCTTCCTAATGGCCTCATAATTACCATTCCCCCAGCTATAACTGCTTCCTCCAGGTTCGTGCCTATCCCTATCCATCACTAAGGTGAACGTAACCGAATTGTGGTCACTATCACCAAAATGTTCACCAACTTCCAAGTCTAACACCTGGTCTGGCTCATTGCCCAGCACCAAATCCAATGTAGCCTCACCTCTAGTTGGCCTATCTACATACTGATTCAAAAAACCTTCCTGCACACTTTGTATAAAAACTGACCCCTCTAACGAGCTAGAGCTATAGCTATTCCAATCAATATTAGTAAAGTTAAAGTCCCCCATAACAATTACCCTATTGCTTTCACTCCTGTCCATGAATAGTTTTGGTCTCTTTACTAAAGGAGGGATTTACTTGCATTGGAAGCAGTTTGGAAAATGTCCACAAGGCTGCTTTCTGGGATGAAGGTATTTGGCTTATTAGAAAACGTTGCACAGTTTGGACCTATAATTTCGGAGTTTTGAAGAATGCGAGGTGATCTTTTCGAAGCATATAAGAACTTGAGGAGGCTTGACAAGATAGATACTCGGGAAATTTCAAATAAGGGGGCACAGTTTTAAAAATAAGGACCAAGATTTTATGGCCCAGTCGCATTAGAACTTACTGCAGGAAACTCAACAGTCCAATCAAAAACCCATTGACCTTCAGCAGGATCAGACAATGCAGCAGTGGGCAGAACTGGAAAATCCCATCCATGGTATCTCCTACTTATGACAGAGATGAGGAGTAATTTCTTCTGTCAGAGTGCGGTTAGACTTTGGCATTCTCTTTCACAGAGAACAGTGGAAGATGGTTCATTGATTTTATTCAACATTGCATTAGACAAGATTTTTGATCGACAAGCACATTCAGGGTGATGGGAACAGGCAGGAAAGTGGACTTAAGTCCACAATCAGATGAGCCATAACCTTATTGAATAACTGAGCAAGCTTAATGGGTTAAAATGGCCTGTTCATACTTTTCTATGTTCTTATAGTCAAGTAGTCTTTGATTTGAAGTCCAAACTGCGATAAAAGATGATGCGATAATTTTTTCACAAACATGAAAAGCTGTCAATCACCAAATCATTTTGAGGCACAGCAAAGTGATAATCAATTTACCATAACATTTGCATGTGTGAAGATAAGTTAATCTCATGCACTTGAGCCTCAGGCAGCCTGAAGGCTCCTGATAAAACAATTAGCAGATACCACGTACACATGTAACTGATTAATTGCAAGGTAATCATTATTAACTGATTCTGACATCTAAGTAAATTTAGTAACTATTTCTTGTTGAGGAATTTGCCTTGTCAGAAGTGGCTCATTCACCACTGAAGCAACAACTTGCAGAGATAAATAGTATTAATTCTTGTCCAATATATCAGGTTTCTACTGACATTTAATTCCACTAGGACTCTGTCTTTTTTTCTAAGTGTGGGAAATCTGATTTGGGGAAAGTGTGAGGGGTCAAGTACTTCTTCATGTAACATCTTCTGTCACAATGTCATTCAGTGATACAAGATTGCTGAATAATTTTATTCTCCGCCAGAAATCTGACTTTACTGGAACCAAGTAACATGCATGAGGCAGGTATGTTTACATTATGATTGTGGCTTTGTGTAGAGATGATTGCAGTTAGGAGTGTGGTGACTTAAATTTTCAGATGTATATTGTGCAAAGAAGCTAGTTTCATTCACAATATCTGATTCCCTCAAAAAATGCCAACAATTCTGTCCGCCTCCCATGCACTCTGCCCATGCAGAGCCTCAACAAGTTCTAATCCTTAAAATTTGAAACATGGCCATCTTGACATACTTCCAGTGATGGAACAGGATTCAAAGGTTTCTTAAATTTAATTTTTATGTTTCCTTCAAGGTTCAGCAAAGTAAATGTTGCCACAGCAGATACAGTGATTGTAACACACCCCATTCGATAACAGCTTTAAAGTAGGGATATTCATAGAACAATTAGCCATAAGCAGAATTATCTGCTTGCATATTACCATTAGGTATTAATGAAAGATCCAATAACTTTATCTGAAGATGTGCAGAGGAGTCGTTCTGATCAGCGTTTGATAAATCAACACCAGTAAAACAGATTACCTGGTCACATATCTCATTGCTGCTTGTTGAATGTTTTGTGCACAAATTGGCTGTTGAATTTCCCCAAATTACAATAATGACAACAATACAGAATATTTTATTGATTATAACTTGCTTTGGGACATCTTAAGATTTGAAAAGGTGCCATATAAATACAATTTTTTTGGAAAGCAAAAAACCCTATTGTGCTTACATACAAAATCTGTCTGAACCCCAGTACAATGAAAAATTGTGCCGGCAAAACTATTTATCTATCAATCAGCAAATTAATGGCAATATTTCAATCGTAATATATGGGCAGTGCAATGGCACAGTGATCAACACTGCTGTCTCACAGTACCAGGGACCTGCATTCGATTCCTGGCTTGGGCCACTTGTGTGGAGTTTGCACTTTCTCCCCACGACTGCGTGGGTTTCTTCCACCTGTCACAGTCCAAAGATGTGCGGATTAGGTGGATTGGCCATGATAAAATTGCCTCTTCGTGTCAGGGGGATTAGCAAGGTAAATGCATGGAGTTGTGCAAATATGGCCTGGATGGGATTGTATTCAGTGCAGACTCAATGGATGGAATGGCCTCTTTCTGCACTGTAGGGATTCAATGAGATATGGATTTAAATACAGGAATAGGGATGTTTTGCTGTAGCTTTATGGGGCATTGGCGAGGCCATACCTGGAGTATTGTGTGCAGTTTTGATGTCCTTATCTGTGGAAGGATGGTCTTGCTACGGAGGGAGTGCAGCTAAGCTTTACCAGGCTGAACCCTAGAATGACAGGTCTGTCATATGAGCAGAGATTAAATCAGTTAGGATTATATTCACTGAAGTTTAGAAGAATAAGAAGGGATCTCATAGAAACGTATAAAATTCTAACAGGATTAAACAGAGTGGATTCAGAAAGAATGTTCGTGATGGTGGGGGAGTCTAGAAGTAGGGGTTATAGCTTGAGAATAAGAGGTAAATATTTGAGGATAAGGGATAAATGGCAAACTCCATTTGCCACCTCTCAGCTCAGCTCTGCAGCTTGTCTATATCCCTCTGTAACCTGCAATATCCTTCCGCACTGTCCACAACTCCACCATGTTTAGTGTCATCCACAAATTTACTAACCCATCCTTCTACACTCTCATCCAGGTCATTTATAAAAATGACAAACAGCAATAGCCCCAAAACAGATCCTTGCAGTACATGACTAGTAACTGAACTCCAGGATGAATATTTCCCATCAACTACCACCCTCTGTCTTTTTTCAGCTAACCAATTTCTAATCCAAACTGCTAAATCACCCTCAATCCTATGCCTTTGTATTTTCTGCAATAGCTTACTGTGAGGAACTTCATCAAGCGCTTTACAGAAATCCACATATATCATATCAACTGCTTTACCCTCATCCACCTCTTTGGACACCTTCTCAAAAAACTCAATAAAGTTTGTGAAGCATGACCTACCTTCACAAAACTGTGTCAAATATCCCAAATCAAATCATTCCTTTCTAGATGATTATAAATCCTATGTCTTATAATCCTTTCCAAAACTTTGCCTACAACAGAAATAAGGCTCACTGGTCTATAATTACCAGGGTTGACTCTACTCCCCTTCTTGAACAAGGGGACAACATTTGCTATTCTGCAGTCTCCTAGCACTGTTCCTGTAGATAATGACGACATGAAGATTAAAGCCAAAGGCTCTTCAATCTCCTCCCTAGCTTCTCAGAGAATCCTAGGATAAATCCGATCCAGTGCAGGGGACTTATCTATTTTCACACTTTCCAGAATTACTAACACCTCCTCCTTATGAACCTCAATCTCATCTAGTCTAATAGCCTGCATCTCAGTATTCTCCTTGACAGCATTGTCTTTTTCCTGTATGAGCACTGATGAAAAATATTCATTTAGCACCTCTCTTACCTCTTTGGACTCCATGCACAACTTCCCATTACTGACCTTGACTGGCCCTAATCTTACTTTAGTTATTCTTTTATTCCTGACATATCTATAGAAAGCTTTAGGGTTTTCCTTGATCCTACCTGCCAAAGACTTCTCATGTCTCTTTCTAGCTCTTCTTAGCTTTCTCAGCTAACTTGTAACTCTCAAGCACCCTAACTTGAGCTTTCACAACTTTACATAAGTCTCCTCCTTCCTCTTCACAAGAGATTCAACTTCTTAAGTAAACTATGGTTCTCTCGCTCGACCACTTCCTCCTGGCCTGACAGGTACTTGCTTATCAATCACATGCAGTAGTTCAAATTCCTTGAACATGCTCCATATTTCAATTGTGCCCATCCCCTGCAGTTTTCTTCTGCATCCTATGCATCCTTTTGCAGACGATACAAAGATGGCTGGACTTGCGGATAGTGAGGAGCATTGTCAGGCGATGCAGCAGGATGTAGATAGGTTGGTAGCTTGGGAAGACAGATGGCAGATGGAATTCAATGCTGATAAATGTGAGGTGATGCATTTTGGGAGAAAAAATGTAGAGGGGAGGTATTTGATAAAGGGTCGACCTATTAAGAGTATAGAAATGCAGAGGGACCTGGGGGTGCAGGTGAACAAGTCTCTGAAGGTGGCAGAGCAGGTGGAGAAGGTTGTGAAGAAAGCATATAGTATGCTAGCCTTTATAGGAAGGGGTATAGAGTACAAGAGCTGGCCTTTAATGTTGCCGTTGTATAAAACGCTGGTTAGACCTCATTTGGAATACTGCGTCCAGTTCTGGTCGCCTTACTACCGGAAGGACGTGGAGACTCTGGAGAGAGTGCAGAGGAGGTTTACCAGGATGCTGCCTGGTATGGAAGGTCTGAGTTACGAGGAGAGATTAGGCAAATTGGGACTGTTTTCCTTAGAAAGACGTAGACTTAGAGGAGATCTGATAGAGGTGTACAAGATTTTGAAGGGGATAAATAGAGTAAACAGGGTTAAGCTTTTTCCTAGGATGGACTCAAATAGCACGAGGGGTCACGGGCTTAGGGTGAGGGGGGTAAGGTATAATTTGGATGCTAGAGGGAGTTTTTTCACACAGAGGGTGGTGGGGGTATGGAATGCGCTGCCAAGTAAAGTGGTGGAGGCAGGTACTCTGGAGTTATTTAAGAAATACTTAGATGGGCACATGAACAGAATGGGAATGGAGGGGTATAGAAAACTGATTTAAAATAGGGATCATGAGCCTTGGGAGTCCCTGGGAAGTGTGTAAATAGATGATGATATTGATGTACTTGTTTTTATCCTACAGGTGCTTTGGTCCACCTTGTTGTCTAACAAGGGGCATACACGCGATGGGTCGTGAGAGGACTTCTCCTGGATCTTTTTCGAGAGTATCCTACTGCTTCACATCGTTAGTGTACGCTTGACCTGGACCATCTGATGGGCAACACGACAGCGCAGTGACTACCGCTGAGCTGTGCAGATACATGGATTTGGGCCTGTGTCTGTGGGAGTTTGCGCATTCTCACCGTGCTTGCGTGGGTTTTCTCCGGGTGCTCCGGTTTCCTCCCACATCCCAAAGATGTGCTCTTAGGCTAATTGGCAAAACAAATTCTCCCTAAATTGTCTCTAATTTGGTTTTTAATCCATAGATCTATAAACATGGACAGGGATCGCGTGTGGAAGTGGGAACATCGAGGTGGCGGCGCAGGCTCGTTGGGCCGAAGGGCCTGTTTCCCGTGCTGTTTTGTTCTTTGTTCTTTGTTCCTAAATCTCACCTAATCGCATCATAATTTCCTTTCTCCCAGCTATAACTCTTGCACTGTGGTATATACCTATCCCTTCCCATTGCTAAAATAAATGTAACCGAATTGTAGTCACTATCACCAAAGTGTTCACCTACCTCGAAATCTAACACCTGGCCTGATTCATTACCCAGTACCAAATCCAATGTGGCCTTGCCTCTTGTTGGCCTATCTACATACTGTGTCAGGAAACCCTCCTGCAAACATTCGACAAAAATTGACCCATCTAAAGTACTACATCTAAATAGCATTTCCCATCAATATTTATAAAGTTAAAGTCCCCCTTAAAAACTATCCTGTTACTTTTGCTCCTATTTAGAATCATCTTTGCAATCATTTCCTCTACACCTCCAGAACTAATCATCTGACAATACACAATGGAATAATTGTTGGCATATTTCAGCCCTGTTGGCTTGCCTTTAAGTGGACTTTAATTTGTACCCAGAAAAAAATCCAAAACATTGGGTTGGCTTTAGGAATTGGAATTATCTCAAGTGGCAAGTTGCTACCTTGGACTGGCATCACGTCTGCCAGTCAAAAGATTTCACACCTCATTTGGGTTCAGATGAAGCAAATCATTTCTAATGCTGCAGAATGCCATATCCTATCCAAGTTGTTGTGCATCAACATTGGCTCACAGCCCTAAGCACTGCAGCAGTGTTCAGAGAACAGGAATCTGCTGGTGGATAAGGCAGATCAATCAACCAGAATGATAGGGAGGTGTTTCTCCATTCTAAATGTGAAAAGATGGATTCAATGAACATGAGGCACCTGTCTGAGATTAGTTCTGCATTTTGATTCTAAGGCAGCTTTCTTAGTCTGGTGAAAATAACTAAATTTGCTCTCAACAGTGGAGCACATCTCCAATCTTTATCTTGAATTACATGCTGCATATCTGTTTCACAATGGAGTGACATTGAACAGCATGGGTGGGACTTCCATTCTGGGATTTGGGCCTCAATGTTACAACAACTTTCTGAGCCCACACCATGTTGGCAATGTGCATGAATTGCAAGTTTGTTATATAAAGCAACAATTGACCTGGAGTCATGTTCAATTCCCATTTAGTGATGGTGGATATGGGAAAGAGACAAGATACATGCAGTAGTAGGCTTAACTTAAATGTCAGCTGGCATCCATTGCTGAAGTTATCTTCACTCAAATGATGTAGCATGGTGCAGGGCAAAGCAAAGTGAGAAAAGAGGCCACCCTAACACAGTGCGATGGCAGTTGTTCTCATTACTCCCACTGCCCCTCCACACCTCATTTTCATACAGTTCACGGGAAGTCAATTTTCCTCAGGTCACTTTAACCCCTTTTGCCAATTATTTCGAATCTGTGCCCTCTAGTTTTAAATGCTGACTTAGGTGTGAACTGTTACTCACTACTTATCCTGGCCATATCCCTCAGGATCTTGAATACCTCTATCAAGTCTCTCCTCAATCTTCTTTTCTCCAAGGAAAGCTATGACAACTTCTGCAGTCAGTTTTCACAGCTACAGCCCTTCATTCTTGTGAATCTCCTCTGTACTCTTTTCAATACTTTCATATCCTTCCTCTAGCATAATGCCCAGAATTGGACATAGTACTCTTGATGAGGCCTGACTAGTCTCTTATACAAGTTCAGCATGAACTCCTTTCCTTTATACTCAGTGCCCCTATTAATGAATTCTAAGTTTCTCTTTTTGCACCTAGTGATATGCAAGACATATTTTTGTCTGTTTCCATTGCTAGTTTTTTTCCTGGAACAGATCACTCATTTGCTGCCAGTGATTCATAGCTTGAAGGGCTCCATATCAGACATTGGTGTGTTGGAAGGGTTTTACAGGTTGATGCTCAACCTGTTGACTACATAATGAATATCCAGTTGTGGGGTGGGACTAAAATCCAGAACTTCTGACTCAGAACCAAGGACACTAACCACTGCATCACTAAGATACGATACACTTTATACGATATACTAAGATACGATCAAAGCCTAAGATACGATACACTTTATTAACTGCTCTCTCAACATGCCCTGCCATCTTCAATGTCTTATTTATATATAAACCAAGATCCCTCTGTTCCTGCATTACCTTTAGAATTTCTCCATTTGTTTTATGCTGTCTGTCTATAATACTGTCAAAATGAATCACCTCACATTTCCGTCACTTGTTTGCCCAATCCACCAACATGCCTAAGTTCTTTCAAAGTTCAGGACTATCCTCATCACAGTTGACAATATTTCCGGTCTTCACATCATCTGCAAATTTGGAAATCATGCCCTGCACATCACAGTCTAGGTCATTACTATTCATCAGGAAGAGCAAGGTTCCCAAAACTGACCCCTGATGAACTCCACTACTAACCTTCCTCCAATCAGAAAAAAACAACCATTTATCATTACTCTATTTCCTGTTCAGTCAGGAAATTTTTTATCCAAGTGTTTATTTTCCCTCTTATTTCATGATCTAGAATGTTGCTCACAAGTCTGTTGTGCAGTACAATATCAAATGTCTTTTGAAAATCCATATACACCATATCAATAGCAGCACCCTTATCAACCTTCTCTGTGATCTCCTCAAACTACTCCAATAAGTTCATTAAACATGATTTTCCCTTAATGACTCAATGCTGGCCTTTCTTAATTATCCTGCCCCTTTCTAAATGATTATTGATTTTGTCCTGAATTGTAATTTCCAGATGTTTCCCTACCACTGGTCTATAGTTGGTGGTTTTATTCTTGCACCTTTTTTTGAACAAAGATGTCACATTTGCAATTCTCCAGTCCCCTGGCACCACCCCTTGTCTGAGGAAAACTGGAAGATTATCACTAGTGTTTCTGCACTTTCCATTCTCAATCCATTTGCACAGATACATCTCATCCAGTTCTGGTACCTTATCCATTTTAAGTAAAGATTGCCGTTCTAATATTTCTTTCTTCTCAATTGTAATTTTTTTCTCGTATACCAGTTGCTTCCTCTTCTCACCTTGGCTTGGATAGCATTATCTTCCTTTGTAAAAACAGATACAAAGTACTTGTTTCATATCTGTGCTGTTTCTCCTGCCTCCACGTGCAAGTATCTTTTTTTTTGTCCCTAATCGATCCTACTCTTTTATCATGCTCATTATTTATATGCTTATAAATTTGCATATTCTCCCCATGTCTACATGGGTTTCCTCCTGATGCTCCTGTATCCTCCCAGGATTCCCTTTTACATTGGCTGCCAGTCTCTTTTTATGCTCTCTCCTTGCTTTTCTTATTTTTTTTCCATTTCCATTCTGATCCTTTTTTTTATCTGACATCTGTCATACACATACTTCTTGCTTTTCATTTCACCTGCACCTCTATCTCTCTTGACATCCAGGAGGCTCTGGATTTACTTGCCCTATCTTCCCTTTCAAGCAATCTTGACATTGCCTGCAATACCTTTTCTCTGAAGTTGGCCCATTGGTCAGCCACCAGCGTTTCTGCCAGCATTTTATTTGAACTCACTTGACTCTGATACCATCAAAGTTGGCTTTCCTCCAAGTAATTAACCCAGCTCTGGATTGTTCCTTGTTCTTTTCCATACCCACCTTAAACCTTGTCTCTGAAGTGCTCTCTCTGTGATATTTAATCCACTTAGACCAATTCATTCCCCAGAATCAAGTCCAATAATGCATCCTTACTTAAAATTCCTTGCTGCAGCTAAAGACTCCAGCAAACCTTCTTTGGAAATGTTAAAGGGAGGTCGTGCCTTACGAATCTGATAGAATTTTTTGAGGAAGTGACGAAAACGGTCGACGAAGAGCGAGTTGTTGCTGTTGTCTATATGGATTTCAGTAAGGCGCTTGACAAACTCCCTCATGGGAAGTTAGTTGAAAAGGTCAAGGCTAATGGAATACAAGGACAGATAGCTAGATGGATAAGTAACTGGCTTGGTAATAGGAGATAGAGAGTAATAATAAAAGGGTGTTTTTCTAGCTGGAGGTCGGTCACTAGTGGTGTGCCGCAGGGCTCGGTACTGGGACCTCTTCTATTTGTAATATATATAAATGACCTGGATGAGGGAGTAAGTGGAGTGATCAGCAAGTTTGCAGATGATACAAAGATGGCTGGACTTGCAGATAGTGAGGAGCATTGTCAGGTAATACAACAGGACATAGATAGGTTGGTAGCTTGGGTAGACAGATGGCAGATGGAATTCAATCCTGATAAATGCGAGGTGATGCATTTCGGGAGAAAGAATGTAGAGGGTAGACCTATTAAGAGTATAGAAATGCAGAGGGACCTGGGGGTGCAGGTGCACAAATCTCTGAAGGTGGCAGAGCAGGTGGAGAAGGTTGTGAAGAAAGCATATGGTATGTTAGCCTTTACAGGAAGGGGTATAGAGTACAAAAGCTGGCCTTTAATATTGCAGTTGTATAAAACGCTGGTTAGACCTCATTTGGAATACTGCGTCCAGTTCTGGTCGCCTTACTACCGGAAGGACGTGGAGACTCTGAAGAGAGTGCAGAGGAGGTTTACCAGGATGCTGCCTGGTATGGAAGATCTGAGATAGGAGGAGAGGTTAGGCAAATTGGGGCTGTTTTCCTTAGAAAGACATAGGCTTAGAGAAGATATAATAGAGGTGTACAAGATTATGAGGGGGGTAAAGATAGAGTAAACAGGGTTAAGCTTTTTCCTAGGACGGACTCAAATAGCACGAGAAGTCACAGGCTTAGGGTAAGGGGCTAAAGTATAATCTGGATGCTAGAGTTTTTTCACTAGAGGATGGTGGGGGTATGGAACGCACTGCCAAGTAAAGTGGTGGAGGCAGGCACTCTGGAGTTATTTAAGAGATACTTAGATGGGCACAATCACAGAATGGGAATGGAGGGATATAGAAAACTGATTTAAAATAGGCATCATAAGCCTTGGGAGTTCCCTGGAAAGTGTGTAAATTGTCAATGATATTGATGTATTTGTTTTATCCTACAGGTACTTCGGTCCGCCTTGTCTAACAAGGGGCATACATGCGATAGGTTGTGAGAGGGCTGCTCTTGGATTTTTTGAGAGTAGCTTCATGTCGTTGGTGTACGCTTGACCTGGACCAGTTGATGGGCAACACCACAGCTCAGTGACTATTGCTGTACTGTGCAGATAGATGGATTTGGGCCTGTGTCTGTGGGAGTTTGTGCATTCTCCCTGTGCTTGCGTGGATTTTCTCCAGGTGCTCCGGTTTCCTCCCACATCCCAAAGGTGTGCTCTTAGGCTGATTGGCAGAACAAATTTTCCCTAAATTGTCTCAAATTTAGTTCTAATGCATAGATCTATAAACATAGACAGGGATGACAGGGATCGTGGGCTGAAGTGGGAACATCGAGGTGGCGGCGCGGGCTCGTTGGGCCGAAGGGCCTGTTTCCCTTGCTGTTTTGTTCTTTTTGTTCTTTGAAATCAGGGCAAAATCTGAACAAAAAATGACAGAGTGTTGTTCCTGACAAGAAACCCATGTGTTTCTTTCCAGATTCTACCACACTCTACCAAACAAATTCAAGGGGTGTGATTGATGTTATCATGGAGGAGGGAGGGGCCTAAATACATCAGCAAAACCTGAATGCATAGATAGTTGGGCACCAACTTTAAAGGGCATCCCAATCAGAACCTCAATAAACCTTACCCATCCCACCATTGAGGCCCCAGGGGTTTCTCCCATCCCCTGATCAGAGTAAAATGGGGTGACTGTCTGTATGGAGTTTACACATTCTCCCCATGTTTGTATTGGTTTGCTCAAGGTGCTCTGATTTCCTCACACAATCCAACGACGTGCAGATTAGGTGGATTGGACTTGCTAAATTGCCCCTTATTGTCTAAAGGTGTGCAGATTAGATGGATTGGCCTTGCAAAATTTTTCCTTAGTGTCCAAAAGTGTATAGTTTAGCTGGATTAGCTGTTGCAGGGTCATGGAGTTAGGGTGGAGAGGAGTGCCTGGGTGAGATGCCATTTAAGACAGGTGAAGAGGAATTTCTTCCCTCAGAGTAGTGAACCTGTGGAAATCTTTGCTGCAGAGGGCTGTAGAAGCTGCATTGTTGTAAATATGTTCAAAGCTGAGATAGACAGGTTTTTAATCAGTAATGGAATCAAAGATATGGGGATGAGATAGAAAGGTGAAGTTGAAGATTATCAAATCAGATCAGTCATGACCTCATTGAATGGTGTTTCTTCTGTTCCTGTGTTTGTAAGCATTGGTCACATTACTGCAATAAGATGTGACCTGAATTGGATTAAATATTGTCAAGTTGATACAAAAATTGAGCTTGATATTTGACATCCCCACTTTATAATGTATAAGTTCTTAGCTACATTTAACTATTTGGTTTGGAGTCACACCCAAACAGCTCTAGGCAGCTAAGTAGCAAAGATGGTTTTAATCTGTTTAGTGAATGGAAACCCTCAAGCTTATCCTGAATTGTTATTGTTGGTAGCTGTTCTGTTCTGTTTACAAGTGTAATATGGAACTTGAATATTATTGAAAAGAGACATGTTGTTGAAGCTTTTTCATCTTTTACTCATCAGGACAAATGTAACAAGCTTGAACAAATGTTCAAGCAATCATAAGCATGGGTTGGTGTAGTGGCACAGTTGGTTAGCACTGCTGCCTCATAACGCCAGGAACCCGGATTCGATTCCCGGCTTGGGTAATTGTCTGTGTGGAGTTTGCACATTCTCCCTGTGTCTGTGTGGATTCCGTCTGGATGCTTTGGTTTCTCCCACATTCTGAAAGATACGCTGATTAGGTACATTGACTCAATCAGGCGCTGGATTGTGATGAATTAGGAAATTTCACGGTAACTTCATTGCAATGTTAATATAATCCTTACTTGTGAATAATAAATAAATCTTTATTTATATTACAGGAGAAAAGGTGGTTGATTGGTTGGAAATTCAATTCTAATTGGATGAGGTTTTGCAATGGAGAAAGTAAGAGGGAGGTATAGGCTCCCCAAGTTCTTGGATAATTTAAAAAAATAAGGCTTAAACATATTCCTTTTTTGGCAGATATAAACGTATATTGCTTTGCGCAGGTATAACTGACCATATTATGACATTATGAGATTAACAGATTATCTTAAATTGGCCTTTTATGTAATAATCAGCGCACTCAGGATTGTTCAGCATGTGCTTCTTAACATTGGAATGTAGATGTTTTTGCAAGTGCGGGCTAATTGAGTAGAGTGGGCAGATGGTGGCATTGTTGTTAGCATCGCTGCCTTATAGTGCTAGGGATCCAGTTCAAATCTGGTCTTGAGTCACTGTCTGTGTGGAGTTTGCACTTTCTTCCTGTGTCTGCACAGGTTTCCTCGAAGTGCTCTAGTTTCAGCCGGTAGTCCAAAGGTGTGCAGGTTGGGTTGATTGGCCATGGTAAATTGACCCTTAGGACCCAATTTTACTATCGAGTTGTGTCTGTTTTCGGGTGAGAAAACTTGGTAAAGTCGGGTATGAGGTGAGTAGCACCATCTGTCACTGCCCTCTGTGCCCTTTACCAATGGCTGAAAATAGCCGCGATTGGGACATCCCCCATTTCTGTCACAACAGCAAGGTAAATGAATTTGAATGCATTTAAATTGAATTAATGGGCTGGATGCCCAACTTTACCAGCATTTCATCCTTTATCACCATGTTCGCCAGTCAGGAATCAGCGCGAATCAGACATGCTCAAAAAAAGTTCCATTCAGGTACTCCATCAGTGAGGGTCAGTGAGGAGGTAAATGCATGGTGAATGACAGCTCTCTGCTACGGATGTCCTGTTGTTACTACCATTTTCTGTTTCAAGTCAGTGGTGGCTCTGTGAGTGTGTGAGCGGGGTGGCGGGTGGGGGGGGAAATATTACTCAGCACTGACCTCGAGTCTTGTGTTGCTGCTGGATCTTAGTGCACTCAGCTCACTTCAAGCTAAATGATGTGCACAAAACTCTTGCAAATTGCACTGCTGCAGCCTCTCAACTTTGCAAGGAGCTATGACTGTGGGGAGCATGTGACTGGGAGAATTGGGGGAAGAGGCTGTTATTGTGAGGAGCATGTGGCTGGGGGAAAGGGGGAGTCTGTGACTGTGGGATCTTATGGCTAGGGGAAAGGGGGGACTACGATTGTGGGGAACGTGTGGCTGGGGGAATTGATGGCATGGACAGTGGCTGTGCTCGGGGCAAGCAGCATTCCATAACCTCTACATGTGTTTCTCTCCATTTTCCTTCTTACCCCTTTCGGAGTGACAACATGGCTTTTTCTATGCAACTGGTCGATCTTGCTGTTCCTTTGGTTGCTGCTGGAGCTGAGGAGGAGAAGCAGGAGGATGAATTGTGAACACAAGAGGCCCGGGCTTCACCACTTCTAGGACTAAAGGGAGACAACAACCAAAGGCAGGAGGTAGCCATCATTCACCCAGAGGAGGGCACAAGAGAAGGAGGGAGCAGAGACCCCAGCAGGAGAAGGAGGGAGCAGAGACCTCGGCAGTTCTGTGTATGAGTGTCCTTCAAGCAGCTGTTGGACACCATGTGCCGCTGACATCTCTAGCTCCAAAAAGACCTGCAACCTGTTGCAGGACCTGATACCAAGAGGTGCTGGGGGAAGGCACCCACTCCTGGTGGCTGTCAAATTGATGGCCTAAACTTCTACCCTACTGTCTCTTTCCAGACCCTGAGTGGAGATGCCTGTGATGTCTCCCAATCAGCCATGCGCACCTGTGTGAGTTAGGTCACTGAGGCCCCAATATGTCCAGTCTGGCCAGTTCATCAACTTCAATCTGGATCTGGCACAGGGTTGCAGGGGCCAGAGCCATTACAGGGATGCCTAACATGCAGGGACCATCGACTGCCACACGTCGCCCTCAAGGCCCCCCAGTAGAATCCACAGAGATTTATTAATAGGAAGGGGTTCCATACCCTGAATGTTCAGCTAGTGTGCAAACAGAATATGACCATCATGTACCACTGCACCAGACATTCAGGCAGAGTGTATGACAACTTCATTGTCAGGAGCTTGGACATCTCGGAGGCATTTGAAGAGGAGCCCAGGCTGTGGAGGTGGCTCCTGGGTATTATGAATTACCTGCTTTAGACATGGTTGATGACACCTGCCAGGAGGCCTGTGTCTGAAGCAGAGATTCGCTATAATGAGGTCCATGTAGCCACCCACAAGATAGTGGAGTGGTGCATTGGGCTCCTCAAGATGCGATTCTGGTGCCTGGAGTGATCTGGTGGGGCCCTCCAATAGAACCCTATGATCTCTCCCTGCATGATGGTCATGTGCTGTGCCCTGCATGTCTAGTAATGTAGAGAGGTGACCTCTTGCAGGAAGAAGAGGACATGAAGGCCTACAAACTGGGCGTAGCTGGGGTGATGACCAGCTGGAGGAAGAGGAGGAGGAGGAGAAGGAGGAAGAGCTTGCTGAAAAACACCAACCAAGCACTCGAAGGCTGCAGCCCAAATGTGAGGGCGACACAAGAGGCCCTGATCACCACGTGGTTCACTCACGGGAGGTTTGTGTGGGGGGGTTCCACCACCCCCCACATCCTGCTCCATAATTTCCTTCTATATTCTTCAACATTGTCATGTCAGAGTGCTCGGCCTGAACACTCTGTGTTAGCCAATTTTTTGGCAGGTAGGAGGGTGATGGCACCTCGCTGAGCACCTTTATGATGATGCCCTCGTGCAAACTAGTCTGAATCCTACCTGAGATCTGTATACAAGCTCGCACCTGGGCCCACATCTGTGGGCTCTGGAACCCCCCCCCTCCCCCCTCCCTACAGAGCCCTGTGGTCGGTGGAGGACAGGAGGGAATCGTTCTTGAGGTCTGGGAACCAATGCCTTCTCTTCCTGAGTGGCATAGTGTTGAGGGGCCTCCTCAACTGCCATCAACATGAAGCATCGTTCCAGAGATTGTTAATAATACAGGGTTCCTATTTGAGACAAATCTGAGACAAATTAGTCACAAGTGGGTGGTGAAAAAACATTTAATTACAATAAAGGTGTTTAAATAATAAGTTCTAATATAAAAACGTGTGAACAGAGGACGTTAAGGTGCTTAAATATCTTTCTAACTGGTATAGCCCTTCATCCATGCCATCTCAGAGCAAGCACAACTTTCTAACCTTATATAACCTACCACGACGTCTCAGTAATTCCCCAAAATGTACATTAGAGGTAGAGGGGACAGCTGCCTACCTCACTCTGTGGCCTATGATACGTGTGGCAGGCATCATTGAGGGCCCTGGCCTGCATCTAAGTGTCCATGAACCTATTCATTCCACTGCCTTTGAGCGTCCCAGTGTTAGGAAGTGGGGTGTCAGAAAATGTAGCCTTAGCCACAGTCTCCTGGTTGGAAAGTCCCAGTATGGGCTCAAGCTCTTCCTCCTCCCTGGGCCTCTGAGTCATTCCATGGGATAGTGGTGCTTCTGCAGTAAGTTCCAGAATCTCTGGCATTACCTGACACTGCCAGTTCTGGAAGACCACCTGCGTCCTACCCATAGTGGCCGAGCCCTCTCTGATGGCCATTTGAGTTAGGAGCCATCTCAGTGGCTGCAGAAAGTGCCTCCTGAAACTGGGCCAGGCTCTGTGGCCTCTCAGCCATGATCCTGTGCAACTGGGCCACACACTCAAAGGCTGCTGCTGTAGCCCACTGTGTCTCAGTTTTCAGTCTCATTTGGTCTCCTGCAAGCTCTTGAGCCTATCAGTCATGGACTGCAGAATCTCGAGAAGCCCATTCAAACCCTCACCTGTGGCCCACTGTGACACAGTCAGGCCCTCAGGGATTCTGTTGAGGTCTGCTGTGACTTGGCCATCGCTTGGAACTTGCCACTCATGGTGAGGATCCGCTGCCCAAAGCCTTCTACTGCAGATGCCACTCTTGTAGATTTGGCGTTGGAATCACGTAAGACAGACAATAGCTGATACATATAAAAGCTGTGGAACTTATCCCAATAGCCTCACAGTTGGTCCAGTGTGGCCACCAGCCCCTCCTGCTTTTCTTGGCTCTGTTGCTGCATTTCCAGTAGCTGAGGGAGAAGTGATCTCAGAGAACCAGCATGTAGCCTGGGGCCAGCTGAGTCCTCACCATCAGTAAGCCCCCGCATGCCGGATGCCCCAGATGTCCCCTCTTCCATCCGATTTACATCAGCAGATGTGCCGTGCTCCCCAAAGAATGACCTAGAAGCCTCAACACTAACTGGACCCACCAATGTGTCTGGCATGGTGAGTTGTGAGGTGGCAGCTGGTGCCAAAACGGTGCTATCCTTGGAGGTCCCTTCACCCATTTCTTCCGAGGACTTGTCCAAGCTATCTGGACCAGGATGGGTGGGAGTTGCGGACAAGTCTGGAGTGCAGAATGCCCTGGGACATCCAGATCTGTCCCTGCAACACAGAGCATAAGGTTAAGTGCAAGGGAGGGAGAGGAATCTGGGATGCCAAATATATGATTCACATGTCTTCATTGAATATAGGACAAAGAGCCAAGAAAATTACATAACAGGAACGGGTTCTTCAGCCCTTCAAGCCTAGAATGACAAGGCTGCCCATCTGATTTCTAACCCTCTACTCTTCTGGGGACGTTATGTCTCTATTTCCATCCTTTTCACAGAGCTGTAGAAATGCTCATTAAATGTCTCTATCTTATCTGCATCCACGATCTTCCATGGCAGCGAGTTCCAGGCATCCATTACCCTCTCTGTGCAAATAAACATGCCTCTCCTTCCCCCTCGCAAGCGAAATTCATGCCCCTGAGAAGTTGCAAAGTCGTTGAAGAATGAGAGGTGCTCACATCTTGACGGCAGCCCGAACATGCTGTGGCTGAGAGTCCACATCTCCCCTTCTCTAGAGAACTCCAGCACCTGCTCCTCAAAGGCAGTGAGGACCCAGAAGTCTGGCTCACCATCCCCTGAATTCACCCTCTCGCTGTGTTATGTTGATATTCTTCTGTGGAGGCAGAAGGACCCATACTGGGACCTTCCAACCAGGAGACTGTGGCTAAGGCTACACTTTCTGACGCCCCAATTCCTGACTCCGGGGCTCTCAAAGGCAGTGGAATGAATAGGGTCATGGAAATATCCCAGCCACTTAGAAGCAGGCCGCCCTTTTTTTTAAACCTCTAAGCTAATCCCCAATTGCTCGCATTTAGCCCATATCCCTCTATACCCATTTCCCATGTAACTATCTATAGCTGCCATTGACTTTGCTCTTGCCTCGCTTCCCGGTTTGGGGAGCCAGTGTCCTGGCACTGACCAAGGCAGCAACTCCCTTCCAAGCCGAATTTCCATTCCCCCCCCCGCCCCCACCCCAACTTAGTCTGCATCCTCCTGGGAGGAAGAGGGTGTCCTGCCTTGCCTCTGCTGCATCCAGCAGCCTCCCCAAGTCACCCTCAGAAAATCAGGGGGCTGGTCATGCCTACGTTTTGTGCAGGAATGCCTACCTGCCTGTCCATTCTTGAGTTTTTAATGGGGTTGCACCTCTTTAGGACAGATCAGTTGCTGTCAGTTTGGCAGGGCATTCCAGCAATTTCCACACAGTTTGCTTGTTAGCATTGAGGGGAAAGCAAATAAGCGCTTGCCAGCGTGCTGGGGTAGGGGGTTGGGATGGATTGTGGGTGGGTGGATGGGGTGGGGCGGGAGAGGAGATGGCAGGTTGTGAAGGGGGATGAGCGGGATGGGGGGCAGTGTGGATCAGTGCTTCAATGATTGGGGACAGAGGAGAGAGAACAAAGTATCACACAGCCATCGGAGTCCAGAGGAGATGGGGGCCTTGTGCAGGAAGATCTGGGATTGGGGTGCGGGGGATTACTCTGCCTGATATCCGTAGGGTGGAGGGGGAGATTGGATCTCTCTGCCTGTGATGAGTGAGGGAGGAATGGGAGTCCGCTGCTAGTCTGCCTGTTATGATTGAGGTGGAGAGGGGGACCCGCTGTCACTCTGCCTGAGATCGATGGGGGGGAAGGGGGGGAAGGAGCTGTGGTCTGTCCTGGTGGGGGTGGGGCAATATCTGTGGGGGCCAGGGGGAGGCATTATCTGGCCCGGGCACGATGTGATAGGGGAGCAGCATTGTATCATTTTTTTTTGGTGAGCATGTGCAATGGATGGTGCTGATCGGAGCTGCAGGAATTTGGGCTTGATAAGCCCCACCCACAGACTTGTGCAGCACAATTTAGAATCGCTGATTTTCTTTCAGTTCATATGGGGCACCCAAGAATGGGTCTAAAAGTTGGAACTGAAACACTCCCAGTTTCAAGACCTCCCAGCGCTTCAAATCAAAACGGTAAAATCGGGCCCATAGTGTCAGGGGAGCCTGCAGTGTAAATGTGCGGGGTTATGGGAACAGGGTCTGGATGGGATTGTGGCCAGTACAGACTTGATGGGCCAAATGGTCTTCTTCTGCATAGTACGGATTCTATGATTCTATGTACTCTGCCTATTATGAACAACAGAAGCAACATTCCATTTGATTCGATCAGACAAACATTGAATCTATGTACCTGGCATTACACGAGCAGTGAAATTCATACACAATGTTGTTTAATTGTGTGCCAGGCAGAATATTCTTTTGGGCTGAAGCAGCACCTGTTCAGGGAAAACACCAGTTGCATTAGCCATTGTATTTTCGCAGCATGAAATGGTTTGCTCAAATTTTGTTCAAATTTTTAAGATACTTGTCTTTCCAGGGTAATTTAACGTAAACCAGACACTTTTCAAGTCTAACATTAGGACTGAATGGAGGTCACAAGCCTGCACTTGGTGACAGGAGGACTAACAGAAGGGTATAAAAGCAAATTACTGCAAATATTGGAACCTGAAACCAAAAGAGAAAATGCTGGAAAATCTCTGTAGGTCTGGCAGCATCTGTAAGGAGAGAAAAGAGCTGACATTTCGAGTCTAGCTGACCCTCTGTCAAAGCTAAAAGGCACAGAAAGTGGGAGATATTTATACTACAGGGTAAGGAAATGAAAGATGAGTCATAGCCATAGAAACAAGGGAAAAAGCTAAGAGGTGCTAATGGCAGCACATAGAGAGAAGGTGTGACTAGCCAAACAACAGAAAAGTTGAAATCAGAGGGTAAGCTGTGACAGATGAAGATGTGGGAGGAGATGGGTGGGAGAGAGATAAAATTGAGGAAGAGGGAAAAAGGGAAGCCAAGGGGGAGACAAAGGAAGGAAAGGGGGGATAAAATGGAGGGAAAGAATGAGGGGGAAAGAAAATTAAAGAAAGACAGTAAAGAAAGAGAGACGTAAAAAAATTAAATAAAATGAAAACAAAGGTGAGGTGGAGCTAATCATCTGAAGTTGCTGAATTTGATGTTGAGACCAGAAGGCTGTAAAGTGTCTAGTTGGAAGATGAGATGGTGTCCCTCCAGTTTGCACTGAGCTTCACTGGAACATTGCAGCAGGCCAAAGACAGACATATGTGCGTGGGAGCAGGATCGTGGGTTAAAATGGCAAGCAGTAGGAAGGTCAGGATCCTAATTGTGCACAGACTGAAGGTGCACAGCAAAGTGATCACCCATTCTACGTTTGGTCTCTCCAATATAGAGAGTATTACTGGAGGTAGGTGCTTAATTGGAAAAATAAGGACAGAATGTGCGCTCTCGATGCTACCAGCTCTGAAGATTCAGTTCCCCCATTTGGCGGAGAATGCTGCTGAGACAGGTCAGAGATCAAGAAGTCCTCAACATGGAGATGCATTTGGAGAAGTTGATTTAACGTAAAAATGCATGAGAACCAGCACATATGCCTCCTGCCTAGAGAGGAAACCCCTCTGAATGGAGTCATGGTAGGGTGGGTGGTGAATAACCTTTCCTGCCCATGGTTCCCCTTTTGCTCCATGAAGTCTGTGGCTTCAGTGACTCCTTGAATTGTTACAGGGAAGTAATCCCTGCTGACCTGGCAGTTCCCCACATAGGCAAGGGGCACTCTGCTGCCAGCACAATGCCATTGTGCCATCTAAATCGCCTATAAATGGGCCCTTTACTATAGTGGTTAACTGCCTAATTCCATTCTGCGGGCAGTCAATTTGGGCCCCTGCCTGCAGTGGGAAACATCCCTGCACTGCATTAATCAGACCAAAATATATTTCTATTAATTTGCTGAAGTAAACGTTGCTCAAAGCACTTCATAAATAAATGTTTTTGTTGTGTATTAAGTAACCTTTACAAACTTCAGAACGAGCAGCATGCCAACAAACACAATACTCAAGTTGAGCAATATAATGAACAGAATTTGCATATCATAAAATTACCGTCATCGAACAGGAGGAAATGTCAAGCTCAGTTAGGCTGCAGCTGCCAAAGTTATTTTCTCCACAGGTCATTAAGAACCAGGAGAAAGTCTAAGTGTTGCAAGAAGCACGGAAAATGAAACACAATTTATTATACTGTGGAAGCTTTGCTGAGGACAGTTGACAACCTCAGTGACTTTTTGTATTAGGGAGTTCTGCTCCAGCAGCCTGTGACTCTGCAGCTTTCAGCAGGGTTTAATCTGTCATAGAGGGTGCATCACTGCAGGGAGGACATGGTGACATTTTCCACTTGAGAAAATCAATCCTGTCACTTACTGATAGGTTCCAGCTGAATCTGCTGATAAGAAAACTGCTGGAGGGAAAAAAGCAGAAGCATGCAGAAAGCAATGGAAAGTATGTGCCCTTCAAAGGCTCTGGGGGCAGGTTCCATTTTGCTTATGCAAAGGTATAGTTACCAATAGTCATGGTCCACTTGCAATATTTCATATTGTTTTGTTCATTACGTGATATCTAAAATCTTCATGACAGAATTTACTAAGTATTTTTCATGCTAGCATTCTTAAAGTACAATAGTAAAGATATAATTTTAACACTGAAAGTAGTATTTTAAATTGAATGTTTAATTGCACATATCTGTTTTCTGATATCACTAAAAATATATACATTTTGCTCAATAATCATATCATATACTTTATTTTTAATTTATGTCTTTTCATGCACTGATTTGACATGACTAATAATAAACATGATTCAAAATATTAGAGGTAAATTTCTGAATTTCAGAAGTAGCACTTTGTTTACATTTCTAAGTGGACTTGATTTGCAAAGTATATAATTTAATAGAAAAAAACTACCAAGTTTGTGTTTACACATTTTTCTATTAGTATACTAATAATTCATTAGTATCTTATATGTGTTTACATTTCCTGTAAGTATCACCCTTATTTCTTGTAACACGTTCTCACCATATTTTGTTGAGTGGCGAAGTAGGCGAACAATAACACATCTGTTAGCACTGCTGTCTCACAGCGCTGGGAACCTGGGTTAGATTCCCGGCTTGAGTCACTGTGTGTTGGAGTTTGCACATTCTCCCTGTGTCTGCGTGGGTTTCCTCTGGGTGCTCCAGTTTCCTCCCACAGTCCAATGATGTTTGGAATAGGCTCATTGGCTGTGCTAAATTGATCCTAGTGTCATGGGATTTGTAGGATAAATCTGTGATATTACAGGACTGGAGCCTGGGTGGGATTGTGGTGAGTGCAGACTTGATGGGCTAAATGGCTTTCTTTAGCACTGTAAGGATTCTGATCCTATGAGACAAAGTAAAATAACACTTAATCAGAACTGAAGGATTAGGAGTTTATGGATCAAAAGTAAGGATAGTGAAAATTATCTGGAAAAGAAGACTAACAGCAAATCTGCACTAATAAGTAATTACCATTTACTTCGTGTATTATTTTCATTATTTCTTTATTTGAAGACCTTCGCTTCTCTGACAAGCCTAGCCTTGGACTTGATCCTGTTACCCAGAGGAATGAATCTAGCTGAAGACAGATTTTGTGTAAATGTGCAATTTCAATACATCAACAGCAGTTTGTCATCTCAATTGGAACTGTTTCATTTCTGCATACAATATTATCTATTTTGTTTTAATTTTTGCAGAAAAAGAACAGCAGGCAAATTTTGAAAGCTTTCTTTGGGACAATGTTAAACTGAATGAATGAAGAAACTGAACGTTTCTTGTTGAAACAGAAAGGCTGATTGTGATCTAAAGAGAGAAATACAATCAGGCAGGCACTGACCATGCATCTGTGCATCTTGAACTTACAAATGATATTGGCTCAGAATTTACTAGGAAACTAACAGTCCATTCATGCTGCTTGGCATTATTACTGCATTAAGACTCTGTGAAGAGGAAGCAATACATTGTGAAATGTGAATCGCCACACATTGCCAGATGCTTTGTGCCACTCCATTCTTCCCTTAACCTTATAAGAAATTGGAATTTCACTACTAACAACAACCCCATTGGTGAAAAACAATTGCTGGATTTGCGGCATAAATATGAATTATCTCACTGCAGAGAATTATGGGTTGCTACTTCTTGGCATAAGAGCCTTGATAATGGGGTGAATTATGGTCCTAAATTGTCACTCGACTGAGACACCCAAAAAGAACATCTGGGTAATCTCACTCTGGCAGGGTAGCTCCTGGAGAAGCTTTAACATTTAAATCTTTAAAATGTTTTCTTTCTGTCTCTTTTCACTCCCTATCTTAATCCAAGCTTTCTTTCTCTCTCTTGATTTCTTTCTGCATAGAAATTTACTTTAATTCATCCTATTCCCATTCCATCTTATTGCCAAACTTAAATTTAATTGGTTAAAAGTTTATTTCTTAGTGTCACATGTAGGCTCACATTAACACTATTGCCACCTGATTAGAATAAAATCCTTTGAGTTGATGACTCCAGTCAAACAACATCTGTTATGGTTCCTCTCCCTCAGTATATCCCTGACTGTTTGTTCTGATAGTTTCTATGTCCCTTTAACCTGTACCTGCACATTCTACACAAACTGGTAAGGTTTAAAGTTTATTTATTTGTATCACAAGTAGACTTGCATTAACACTGCAATGAAGTTACTGTGAAAATCCCTCAGTCACCACATTTCTGCATCTGTTCAGGTATATTGGGGAAGAGATTTAGCATATCCAAAGCACCAAACCAGCATGTCTTTTGGACTGTGGGAGGAAACCAGAGCACCCGAAGGAAACCCACGCAGACATGGAGAGAATGTGCATAGGCAGTTACCCAAACCAGGAATTGAACCTGTGTCCTGGCACTGTAAGGCAGCAATGACCATAAGATTATAGGACGTAGAAGCAGAATTAGGCCACTTGGTCCATCAAGCCTGCTCCACCATTCAGTCTGAGCTGATATTTTTCTCATCCCCATTCTCCTGCTTTTTCCCCATAACTTCTGATTCCCTTATTAATCCAGAACCTATCTGTCTTAAAGACATTCTGTGGCAAAGAGTTCCACAGATTCACCACTCTCTGGCTGAAGAAATTCCTCCTCATCTCTGTTTTAAAGGATCATTGCTTTAGCCTGCAATTATGCCCTCTGGTTCTAGTCTTTCCTACTAGTGGAAACATCCTCTTCATGTCCACTCTATATAGGCCTCGCAGCATCCTGTAAGTTTCAATAATATTCCCCTCCCATCCTTCTAAACTCCAACAAGTACAGACCCAAAATCCTCAACCGTTTCTCATATGACAAGCTCTTCATTCCAGGGATTATTCTTGTGAAGTTTCTCTGGACCTTTTTCCAAGGTCAGCACATCCTTCCTTAGATATGGGGCCCAGAACTGCTCACAATATTCCAAATGGAGTCTGACCAGAGTCTTACACAGCCTCAGAAGTACATCCCTGCTCTTGTATTCTCACTGCTAATCATTGTGCGACATGCCACTCCCAAATACCAAGGTATTATAATCAATTTAGACTTCCTGTGCCTTGTGGTGCAAAACAAATGCAACTGATGGGTGAGGAAAGAATTTCAACACGTGGTGCCCAGCTGCAGAAAATTCTGGGTTATTATTTTTCCCAATGGAAAAGTTAAGACATTGAGGAGGGATTTTTTTCTCCCTCTTCACAGCATGTTTCTTGGCAGGAGGAGGTAGTGTGCCACTCGTTGATGGCAGAATCTCATGGCCCTGTCGTTATCAACGGGGTTTCCCATTGACTGCACCCCTCACTGCAGAAAACCTTAGAGTCCCATCAGTGTGAACGGTAGCAAGATTTCAGTGAATGTCATTGTGTGTAACAATCTTTCAATTTATTATTCCACAAAATAATTTTAATATAAATTGAATGGGTTTTACAATTAAACTTTTAGTTAGAAATTATTATCTTCATTTGTTTTAAATTCAGATAGGGAAACAGAGAGAATGAGGGAAAACGTGAGCCAGACAGATTGAGATATTAAGCTGTGGCTTACTTTTCTAATTTGAAAAAATAATTCTTTATTAATGTAAATTGCAATGGCAGGCCAATAAGTGATTCCCGCTGTTACTTAGATTTGCCCTGTCTGTTTAATCTCTATGATATTTTGCCATACAATTTTCTGGAAAAGCACAGTTCCCTCTAAAGAACATCTCTACAGGGTAATATTAGCCCAGAACTTCCCAGGAAAATAATATCACGCTCATGCTGCTTGTGCTTGTCATTATTGGTATATAAGGATGTAATGATTTATGGAGAGAAAGCAATACTTCGTGAGTTGTGAATCAACACCCCACAAACAAGGTAGTTCAATATCATTATCTCCTTAACTGGTCAGATTGCAGGGTTATGAAACTAACAGTACAAAGCTGAGGAGGAATTTAATGGTAGAACTGTGAATTCAACATCAGCTGAGGTAAGGAAAGTAAAGGAAAGGCTGAATTAAGTGAAGAGAAATGAAGTGACTTTGAGGGCAGAAGGCTCTACACTTGTTAATTTTAGTGTCAGAGATTTGACTGACAGTAACTAACGCTTATGATATCTTAAAGGAAAATAGACTGAAATGAGCAAGCAGTAACTTTCTGTGGTGAGATCCGGATGGTCCAAGTACAGGATCTTCATTCCATTCCAAGCATTGGAATGTGAATCCACAGGCACTAACTGCAAACTGCTGCATCTCGGGCACCAACTTTGGAATTTTTGCATTAATTGTGCATCTGCCCATGCCTGAAACAACTGTGTGATTTGCATATTAGTAACAATTAGTACCATTGGCCTCACTTTTATTTCGACAGTGAATTCTGAGCTATTAATATTTTCTGAGTTGACATTGGTCGGAACTCTACCGCCATGCCTGCCATGGAATCGGCAGGGGTGAGGGTCTGACAACAGAAATCTCCACTGACTTCGGGTGGGAATTCCCAATCCTGCCCATACGAGGCTGTAAAATCCTGCTCCATGTTTAAAAATGTTTCTGATAGAAAAAATTCTGTCCATGTACTGAGAAGCCTAGTATCATGCCCATATGGACTGAGGATCCTTTTCAAGCTATTCAAAATTGTTGACTGAATTTTACAAATTCAAATTAAGAACCTATTTCCATAAAGTAGACATTTGTCATTCTAGAGAAGTAAGACAGAAAATGTGCAACATATAGATATCAAGGAAGGAGCAAAGTTATTTATTTAAAGAAAAAAATCGCTTATTTTCTAACAAACAATCACAAAACACAATTTAAGGTTTGCAGAAATGTGTTAGAAAATGTATCACATTCAGATACCCACTCTGGATATCACCAAGCTTATGTTTTAATCTCCCTTCCTAACTCTGATAAGTCACAGAGTTCCCCTTCACAATGCTACAAAATACAGAGCACTCCCCCCACACCAAACTGCAAAAGACAAATACATCCAAACTCTATTGAATGGCTGAACACTTTATGATAACATTGTTCTCATTAGTAAGAAGTTTCAGGATTTTGATCCAGCAATGATAAATGAATGATAAAAAATACCCAAATGAGGAACATGCATGATTAAAGGAGAACATGGAGATGATAGTTTTCCAAGGATGATGCTATTACCTTCCCTGCAGGGATGGGAATATTATGGAGAAGAGTTTGGAGACTGAAATATATATATGGCGGTGCAGTGGAATTGGGGCAAAATCCTGGAATTCCTTCCCGAACGCCACTGTGGTTGGACTTGCATCACATGGACTGTAGCAATGGCTCACCATTCTTTCCTCAAGGGCAATTAGGGAAAGATAATAAATGCTGCCTTGCCAGGTCCCATGAAAAAAATACAGAGGTCATGAGTACAACTCTTACGGTTACAATTTGTGAAAATGAATTCAATAAATCTTATAATTTATGGACTAGGGTTTGAAAAATAACTAAGAAAACTGTAGGATTGTTGGAAAAAAAAAATTTGCCTAGTTCAGTAATGCCCTTCCAGAAAGTCACACTAATTGCTGGACACTTAATGTTATCTGATGTGGTCTAGCAAGTGCAAATGTTGCTGCAAATGTCTGAAGATCAATACTTAGCAAGAGCTCCAAAGGCATTATCAGTTCCAGTTGAGATTAGACAACTTTTGAAATGGCAGTCCACCAGATGTGAGCTGAGCAAGAAGAAATAACTAAAATCAAAAAATGCTGGAAATATTTATCAGGTCCAGCATTTTCCATTTTTGATTTCAGATTTCCAGCATCCATCATATCTTTTTCTCTCGAAAGAACAAATGACTTGCTTTCCTTTGTTTTATCAAAGTATTGACTTTTTTCCTACATAAAACACAAATCTGAATTAATGTTCCACGCAGTGGAGGGCGATTGTGCTGCAACATTTAGTTTCTCACAGTACAGAACAAGATATGATTCATTATCACATACCTTGGTATGTTTTATTTTTCATTTGCTAGTTGTCACAGAAATCAATTGATATTTTTGTGTTGTTGAAGTGATTGTCTTTTCGCTGCAGTAAGATTCCAAAATCTCTCTTCTTAAACATAACACCTGTATTATGTACAAAAATCTCTTCCCAATAAATTCCTGAATATAAATTATTAGGTGAATATGTGAATGTATGCATGATCTAATTATGAATCAATATGCAATTCAAGGAAAACATTTTGACTACTTTAAAATCAAGTATCTTTAAATAAATGTATCAAATTGGCAAGTAAAATGCCTGCATTTCCAACCAAAGGGAACATTACAATTACATTACATACAGTGCAGTGCAATGCTTTAGTTTTAAATGATACAGGCACTGCCTAGCTAACAGGTCAACATAGGTTCTTCATTACTTTGTCTGGTTTGCCAATCTCCATCACTTTTGTGACATAAAATGAGATCCTCGGGGAAAATCCAATATAAACAATCTGTCTGGCCTGATTGTAATCAATATCCTTTATATTAAACTGCAGAGGAATAGTTTCTGACCTACAGCACAAATTTTCTGTGCATTACCAAAGTGATTCAGTCAAATTAAAAAGAACAATCTACATGCAAACACAACACATTCTGACACTAAGTGAAACCGAAAGTACTGTGCAAGTGCAAGAGTTACATAAAATGCATCAAAGAAAGATTTAATCTATTCTTTTTCCTTAGACGGTGAAATTCAAAACCAAGTATAATAAACAATTAATAGTGGTTCACGTGGCAGCCAGTTTGAATCATGGAAACTCTACAATGCAGAAGGAGGCCATTCAGCTCATTGAAACTGCACCAATAACAGTCCTCCCCAGGCTCTATCCCCATAACCCCATGTATTTACCCTGTTAGTCCTCCTGACACTGAGGGGCAATTTAGCATGGCCAATGAACTAACCTGCACATCTTATGAGCGTGGGAGGAAAGCAGAACACTTCGAGGAAACCCATGCAGATACGGGGAGAATGTGCAAACTCGACACAGATAGTGACCCAAGGCTGGAATAGAACACAGGTCTGTGGTACTGTGAGGCAGCAATGCTAACCACTGAGCCACCCCAGAGTGTTTGAATTCTCTTTTTAAAAAAGACAAAGTTTTGAGCAGATGCAGCCTGATATCTAAATTAGGGTGGGGAAGTCCTCTACCAAAGATCCATCTTTAAAAATGACCATCATTTTGGTCTGTACCTTGATCCACCTGTCAGGCATATATTTTAAATGCAGCAGGTCTCCTTCCCAACACTGCCCGTGCCCCCCCACCCCCCAAATCATCTTGCATTTTCCAGACTTGATTAAAATTTCTGAAATTGGCAGTAATGGTGTGGCATGTACTGAAGGAGTTTGTCCTGATTCAAACATTCTGCATTAATCATTTGCTATCTGACATGTGTCCAGTAATGTACATTTCCCTTGGACAGAATGATAGGCTTGGGTTAGGTTTAGAGGTGGCAGAGAGCAGGACAAAATGCTGGAAGAAGGAGGAGGAGGATTCGAAAGATTCACAGGAGGAAGCCATATATGCACAGGGGAGGAATTCTTCTTCCTCAAACTAAATGAGAAGATATCTATGTTTCACTAAGAATCTATTTGTTGAACTATGTCATAGCCTCTAGAGCTGGACAAAGACAGCATTGCTACTGCCTGTGAAAGTGACCCTAATCATTAACCTTTATGTGACTGGCTCTCTCCAGGCTATAGCAATGATATTTGCAATGTTTTCTACTTCACTACTCACAGTTGCGTAAGGGAAATCACAGAGACACTGTATTCAAAAAGTGGTGAATATACTTAGATTGGGATTTTCCATGACCCTTGTGATGTGTTACTAGCCAGCAGAGGGTGCCTTCCATTGGCTGGTAGTAGGATCTTCTGGACCCACCACTGTCAATGAGGTTTCCTGCTATATCCAACAGGAAATCCACAGTGGAAATGGCCAAAATATTCTGGTTCTCATTTTGTCTTGCCAGAGAGAAACAGGCAGACCAAATAGTTGACATTGTGAAGATTGCAGGTTCAGCATGGTGCAAGATAACATTAACTGCATGCATGTCACATTGCCAGTGCTGCATTTCAACTCTGATGTCTATAACTTAAAAGGATTCCATTTCCTCAAAATCCAACTGGTGTGTGCAAACAAGACAGAGGGTAGCAGTGGAAGGGTGGTTTCTGAATGGAGGGTTGTGACAAGTGGTGGTCATCAGGGATCAGTGCTGGAAACTTTGATGTTTGTAATATATATAATTGATTTGGAGGAAAATGTAATGGGAGTGAATAGTAAGTTTGCAGATGACACAAAGGTTGGTGGATTTGCAAATAGCGATGAGAGCCATCAGAGGATACAACAAAATATAGTTCATTTGGAGATTTGGGTGAAGAGATAGCAGATGAAGGTTAATCCAGTCAAATGTGAGGTAATGCGTTATAGAAGGTCTAATAAAGACAGGAAATATACAGTAAATGGTTGAACCCTTAAGAGTATTGATAGGCAAAGACATCTGGTGTGTAGCTACACAGATCACTGAAAGTGCCAATGCAGGTAGAGGAGGTAGTCAAGAAGGCATACAGCATGCTTGCCTTCATCGACCAGGGTATTGAGTTTAAAAATTAACAAGTCACCTTGCAGCTTTATAGAACCTTAATGAGGCCGCACTTTGAATATTGTCTTCAATTCTGGTTGCCACACTACCAGAAGGTTGTGGAAGCTTTGGAGAGAAAATCAGAATCAGAAAAGAGAGAGAATCAGAAAAGATTTACCATGATGTTGCCTGGTATAGAGGACATTAGTTATGAGGAGAGATTGGAGAAACTTGGTTTGTTCTCACTGGAGTGACGGAGGTTGAAGGGAGACCTGATAGAGGTCTATAAGATTATGAGAGGCATGGACAGAATGGATAGTCAGATGCTTTTTCCCAGGCGGAAGTCAATTACTAGGGGGCATACATTTAAGATGTGAGGTCCAAGATTTAAAGGAGATGTGCGAGGCAGATTTTTTTACACAGAGAGCAGTGGATGCCTGGAACTCGTTGCCAGGGGAGATAGTGGAAGCGGATACAGTAGTGACTTTTAAGGGGCATCTTGTCAAGTATATGAATAGGATGGGAATAAAGGAATATGATCCCAGGATCATAGGGTGTTTTAATTAAGTCGAGCAGCACAATTGGTACTGACTCGGAGAGCCAATGGACCTGTTTCTGTGCTGTAATTTTCTTTGTTCTTTGTTCTTCATGTGAACACATCAGGTACTAGGTCACCACCTGGTATCCTAGCAGAAGGTAATGATTACTTTACACTGCAACAATCCATTGTACAATGTATTAAAATGGGTGCTTAAATGACTCATCCACTGCCTGAACCAGTCGGGAGGAACCACTGCAGTAATTGGCAGAATGGATGCCAAGATGTGTGTGGTGGACTGCCAGCCATCATGAGGGCATGACCACTTCCACCAGTTATGTAGTGAGGAGGAGGAAGAAGGCGATAAATTGCACAGTCTTCTTCTGACTGAACTCCCTGTTATCAACTCACTGACTGCGGTGTGAGTGAATATAATTCAAACTTTCCAATCACCAATGGTCTCACATCATACCCTCCCTCTGTTACTGATCACAGTTCCTTTTGACCTGAATGCTAAAATTAAAGCCAAATCACAAAACAAAAAGCCCAAACCAAATGAATAGATCAAATTTTGCCATTTTGTTGCATACAATGTTTAACTAATCACCCTTGCACATTTCTTTAGTGTCTGTTTTCCATGTGCCTTTGCGTGTCCTCATGTTCCCACACAAAACCAGCCCAGTGGCTGCAGCATGGCTGGCAAAATGCTGCTGACTTTCAGTTGCACCCATTGCAAAATGACTTTGCACAGTTCTGCCCTGAAGGCCCAGCCTCAGACTGTACCACCTCGGCATGATAACAGCAGTCTGGGCTGGCTGCCTGATAGGAAACAGAAACGGCATTGGCTTAGTGGCAGAGGTGAGGGGACAGATGCTTTATTCCACAGGCATGGTGACTGTAGCCTGAGCTTTCTACAGAGCAGTCTGAGGTTGTAGGGCAACAAACTGAGTTACACATCTCCAGAAAGAGCTTCCACTGCAATGGCCAGGCACTTTGTTTCATCTGCTGAAAGGCAGCTAAAATACTGGACATTGGATGCTGCATCATGAATGTTCTTATGGAGTTGGACACAACTTCCACTTTGGAAAGCATTGACCCCAAGTTCTGGGACAAGTCATGTGAAGGTTAATGCTGAATTCTTCTTCTCAGTAACCACAGTCTTTTTAGTAGGCTGATCAATACACCAAGCATTTCAGTGTACATATCCATTAGATTTCTTCACTAGACTGTACCATCAAAGTCCTTATCTGGACGTCTGAGCTTTTATGTTTTGACTTTGGGATGATGGTGGGAAGTGGAATGTGGATGCTGGATTTTTGGCTTTGTGGGAAGATAGAGTCAAGGCCACAGAATAATTGAACAATAGAACAGCTTGAGAGGCTGAATGGCCGACTCCTGCTCCTATTTCCAATGATCTTATAACTTGTGTGTGATTTTGTCCATCAGCAAGTTGATAGCTGCATCACTTCTGTCCTAGCTGCAGTCCACTCATGCATTGTCTGAGCTGGTGGCTGTGAGTCTAAGAAGGAGTGACACGGGTTTTTGTTTGAATTACTTTCTACTTTTCCACCTGTTTTCATCATGGCCTGGCCAGGTCGTAGTTTTTGGTATCTGAAAGGAGAAAGGCACAAGGATAGGGGCGGCATGGTGGCTCAGTGGGAATGCACAGTGGGTAGCACAGCTGCTTCACAGCACCAGGGACCTATGTTTGATTTTCGACTTGAGTCACTGTCTGTGCACAGTTTGCACATTCTCCCCGAGTCTGTGTGGGTTTCCACTGGACGCTCCAGTTTGCACCCACAATCCAAAGATGTGTGGGATAGGTGCATTGGCCACAATAAATTGCCCTTTACTGTCCTAAGATGAGTAGGTTAGTGGATTAGTGGGGTAAATATGTGAGGTTATGGGGAGCAGGCCGAGGTGGAATTGTTGTCAGTGTGGGCTTGATGGGCCTTCTTCTGGCCTTGAATGGCCTTCTTCTGCATTGTAGGGTTTCTATGACTTCTATAACATTGTGTGGCAGAAGCAGGAGGTGCTTGATATGGATAGATAGCATCTCTCCTGCTCTGCACCTCCTGCATTAATGCCTCCAGTGCAGAGTCCTGATGCCACAGGAACCTGCTTTTTGCTATTTAGCATTACCTTTTGCCAGGCCAAACTCACTTTAACGATGACTTTAAATCCTGCTGATTTAGAACAGTGCAGACTGTCTTTAAGTAACGCAGGTTAAATGGAATCCTTATAAGTCTCCCACTATTTTGTGGCTCTGCTCAGTTGTGCAGCCATTCAACAGTTGCTTAGCATTGGCTGTACACTGCAATCATTCAAAATGCAAGGAGCACAAATGTTATGTGGGGTTATTTCATGGCCATATATTCTGGACAAATCTTCTTTCACATAGAGCACAGTTACTGACAAATGAATAACCAGCCAAATGTCATTAAAAGTTATTCAATGATAAGTATTGCATGAGCATGTTAGTGACCAATGTAAAAGTAGCTGCGCCAGACAATCAAACTTGCACAGCTAAAGTATGAATCAAAACATTTGCTAATATTAGATGCTTAATATTAGCATGCTTGGTGGCTTAGAAAACTATTATTATGATTTTTATAAATTATAGATCACCCTGTGTTGATTACTCAAGACATAAGTTGGACAGAGCCTCCTTATCCAGCTTAGAAATGACAGACAAATACTAAATTCCTTCAATGTTGCTATTTCATAAGAAGCAATATTCATACCCTCTGAAGAAATATTCTACAGTAAAAATATTTAATTGGTAATAGATAAGGCGAAATGCAGTGTGTTCGTAAGTATTTAGATTTAGATTTCTTTTGAATTGGTCTGGGAACAAAAATCAATTCAATTGAAATTAGATGCTTGGCAAGAGAAGATGCAAAAAACAATTTTTGTTGTTGATGTGACTGTTATAGTCCAATCGAATTTTGATTGATTTTGTTCACTCATGGCTTAATTGAACTGGTCAAGCATTGAAAATATGAAGTGTGTTATGTTGAGAGATTGTCCCTTTAATTTAGGATAAAATGGAGGAGGGAAGGGAGACATGGAGCCCGTTCTGAATTCTGTATGTCAACACAGCTGCTTGGTGTGGTTTGCACAGGGACAATGAAGCCCCGATTGTTTTACTGGGAAGAAGGTGCAACAGGCTCACACTCATGGACAATGGCAGGAGTATCTGTGACGGTTAGAGTTGGATTTCTGCTACCAAAGTGAATAGCTCGATTCAGGAAATTTTCTGACTCACCCAGCCCATCTCAATAAAAACATGGTCTGTCAAATATAGTCCAGCAGAGGGTTTTATTAAACTCTTAGTGACAGCTGCAGTCTGTCTAGTTCAAAAGTTTTAAAGCTTATTTATAAGTATCACAGGTAGGCTTACATTAACACTGCAATTAAGCTGCTGTGAAAATCAGCTTGTGGCCACCCTCCAACACCTGTTCGGTTCCACTGAGGGAAAAATTGGCCAATGCACGTAACCAGCAAGTCTTTCAGACTGTGAGAGGAAACCAGAACATCTGATGAAAAACCATGCAGATACAAAGAGAACGTGCAGACTCCGCACTATGACCCAAGCCAGGAATCAAACTTGGGTCCCTGGAACTGTGAGGCAGCAGTCTAACCACTGTATCACTGTGCCACATTAAAAAGTTTAAAGAGTATTTAAAAAGCTAATTATTATAACAGTTATTCAGACTACATTCCATCCTTCAAAAACTTTTACATCTGCTTCATCAACCTGCCACTTCCTACTGAGAGTAATGACCCTGCAAGAGCCAAAATAGGGTCTGTTTGAATTCAGCACAGAATTCAAATAGCTTGCTGAGTTTGAGTTTCCCTCTGTATGAGTCACTCTGTGCCTCTTTCACCTGACAGCAAAGTGGGATCTGTTGGAAGTGGGGATTGGTCTTCCTTATCATTGTCCTACCCTGTAACTAAAAGAGTAACTAGGGAGAGAGTAGGACCTCTTAAGAATCAACAAAGTCATCTATGTGCAGAACCACAAGAGATGGGTGAGTATTCACTGTTGAGAAAGAATGAATGTTAGGGAACTTGGGGAAATAAATAGTGATGTTTTGAATTGTGTGCTTATAACAGTGAAGGAGATGCTGGAAATCTTGAAGCGCATCAAGATAGATAAATCCCCAGGACCTGATGAAATGTATCCCAGAACATTGTGGGACGCTAGGGAAGAAATTGTGATTCCCCTAACAGAGATATTTGAGTTATTGATAATCACAGGTGCAGTGCCTGAAGATTGGAGAATGGCAAATGTGTGCTCTGTTTAAGAAGGGCTGCAGGAAAAAGCCTGGGAACTACAGGCTGGTGAGCCTCACTTCTGTGGTGAGTAAGTTGTTGGAAGGGATTTTGAGAGATAGGATCTACAGGCATTTATAGATACAAGGACTGATTAGGGACAGTCAGCATGGCCTTGTGAATGTAAAATCATGTCTCACAAATTTGATAGAGTTTTTTTGAAGATGTAACCACGAAGATAGATGAGAGATGTGCAGTTGATGTTGTCTACACAGATTTTAGCAAAGCATTTGACAAGGTAGTGCATTATAGGTTGTTGTATAAGGTTAAATCTCACGGAATCCAGGGTGAGGTATCTAAATGGATACAAAATTGGCTTGATGACAGAAGCAGGGGGTAGTTATAGATAATTGTTTTTCAAACTGGAGACAAACTGGAGTGATGTGCCTCAGGGATCATTGTTATTTGCTGAGTACAGTGTTATTTGTCATTTATATTAATGATTTCGATGAGAATATAGGAGGCATCATTAGTAAGTTTGCAGATGATACCAAGATTGGTGGCATAGTGGGTAGTGAAGAAGATTATCTAGGATTGCAAAGGAATCTTGATCTATTGAGCCACTGGGCTGACAAATGGCAGGTGGAGTTTAATTTAGATAAAATGCGAGGTGATACATTTTGGTACATTAAACTAGGGCAGAACTTATTCAGTTAATGGTGGGATGTTGAGGAGAATTATAGAACAAAGAGAACTTGGGGTACAGGTTCATAACTCTTTGAAAGTGGAGGCACAGATGACAGAGTGATGAAGAAGCCATTTGGCATGGTCAGTTTCATTGGTCACAACACTGAATAGAGGAATTGGGACACCTTGTTGAAGTTGCATAAGACATTGATAGGTCCACACTTGGAATACTGTGTACACATCTGGTCACCCTAATATAGAAAGGATATTATTAAACTCGGAAGAATGCAGAAAAAATTTACCAGGATGCCACTGGAACTTGATGGTTTGAGTTATAAGGAGAGGTAGATAGACTGGGACCTTTTTCTCTGGAACATAGGAGGCTTAAAAATGATCTTATGGAGGCCTATAAAATAATGAGGGGCATAAGTCAGCTAGATAGTCACTATCTTTTCCCAAAGCTAGTGGAGTGTAAAACAAGATGGCATAGTTTTAAGGTGAAATGGGAGAGATACAAAAGTGTCTGGAGGTGCAGTTCTTTCAGAGGGTGGTGATTGTCTGGAACAAGCTGCCAGATGTAGTAGTAGAGGCAGGTACATTTTTGTCTTTTAAAAAGCGTTTAGACAGTTACATGGTTCAGGTGGGTATAGAGGGATATGGGCCAAATGCGGGCAACTGGCGCTAGCTTAGTGGTTAAAAAAAAGATGCAGCATGGACAAGTTGGACCAAAAGGCCTATTTCCATGCTGTAAACTTCTATGACTCTACCTGCTATTTTTAAAGATCTGCAAAGTCTTCCCAATTTGGCACTAAGTCTCCAAATTTCAGAAGAAGCTGTTAGGAGTTTCAACTTTTATAAATGGTTGTATTGTAAAGTGTTTATTTAATTCAAACATAGAATGAAATTGGGGGACCTTGAGGACAGTTGATTAGCATATGCGCCTGGATACAAGGATATTTGATTTAGATTGCCATGGAGAAGGGAAATGAGAGGGCACAAGTCTGTAAAAAGTCTTTGTAGGATAAAGTTGCATGTTCTTCCTAAGATATCACTGAATCTATCAGATCAGAATGGGAGTGAGGGAGAGAGACAGAGAGAAAGAGAGAGCGAGAGTAAGAGAGAGAGAGAGAGAGTGAGAGAAAGAGAGTGAGAAGAGAAGAAGAAAGAAGAAATCAGTCTCTATTGTTCACTATGCAAAATGTAGATAGGATCTTACTCTGGAATTTAAATGATCGGGTTTTTGAGGATTTAAAGAGGCTGTAAGATTCACCGAGCTTTGGTTAGAGGGAGGAATCTCCAAGGTAACTCTTACTGTGAAGATTAGTTTAGGGTTAGAAGCTATAAACCTGGAAAAGGAAAATAGAAGCAAGCCATAGGAAGGTTAGAATAGTTTTGGACTGATTCTTGGAGAATTAATGCCCACTTAAGGAACAGGATAAAGTGTAACAGTGGAAGGAGTTTTCAATCATTTCAGAAGTTGAATAGGGGGTGTATTTTGTAGTTTAGAGTATAAGATGCCAACAGAATAGTGTTTAGATATTGTTACTTTTAGTTTCTTCTATTATAATAGAAGTATTAAAACTTGAAATCTTGTGTGATCATTTTAGTAAGAAGCCTCACAACACCAGGTTGAAGTTCAATGAATTTATATAGTATCATGAACTTACAGAGTACTGGTCCTTCATCAGGTGAGTGAGTCAGTTGTAAAGCTTTTTATTATATATATCACAGTCCAAAGCTGGCATTTCCACATTGTAATTTTTTTCAGTCTGTCACAACAATTCAACTATCTTTTTAAAGATTATTGGTCTCTATGAGGATTATTACACAAGAAATACCAGCCATTGTTGCAAAATAGGAAGAACAAAAATTATTCTACAATCATTTTAAGGTGACAAACTCATTAATTTTCACAAAACTCATATCCTTCTTATTGTAAGATAAATTATTTCAAACCTCAATTACTATCATGTCTAGATATTGGTGTTCTTATTGCTAAATGCAGTTTATTGTCACACGTGCAAGTATTTGGACAAAATACTAAATTTGGAAGGTGACACCACCTTATCTATTCTTCATCCCTCTGGCTCCTTGGTGCTCTGTGAATTACCCAGTGTTACATGCTGGCTGTCCAGATCTTCTTAGCTGAATGTGTCTGACTGTAGGCAAGGCTCATCGATCTCTTTTTCATCATCATATCCTCATTACCATCAGCAAAGTAGTCCCCAAGAAAGAAATTTCTTTCCTAATTTTTCTTGTCCTCATTATCATTTTCCTCCTCTTCAATATCCTTGGCCCTTTGTTCCTAGAGGGAAGGACCATATATATTAAGGAAGTGTAATTTTAACCTTCGGAGTTTAAAGCAACAGTGAAGAGTGAGGATATTTCTGTTATTTCATGGAGATATAATGGTAAATGAGTAGACAGCCTCTATTAACCTGTAGCCTGCACTTTTCACTAATCTTGTTATTGTTCGTGGTGAGAATGGAGTGCCACTTACAAGCTGCATGGTGAAAGATGCTATACAAATGCACTATATAAATACACTTGCCGAAGATCAGCTATTTAACAAATGTTACATTAAATTCATGTGGTGGAGTAAATAAAAACATATCCTCCTTGTATTGATTAAACAATGACTATTTATTTAATTATGCATATAGGACAGGGGTACTCTTTACTGCCTTTACAATTCCTTCCTCACAGCAGATTGTTGCAGTATCCATTCCAAATAGAAGTCAGTAGAGAATATCTGAGCTGTTAATATAATGTTTTGCTGAATGCACCAAAATGAAAATAGCTAGTAACATGAAAATTTTATAATATGCTGGCTGTCTCATAATAATCTGTCTGGCTAGTAACAGGATTAGCAAAGAGAAATAAACCCTCCAGTGGCAAAGTTGGTCAGCTTTTGTGAAGGAGATTGCATTCAAACCTCTGGCACTGTCCTGTAGAGATGATTATCTGGGATGGTTGAGTTTCCTTGTTAATGACATTCAATGTCGATACATCATGAGTCCATCATGAGTTAAGCAGGTGTTTCCCTGAAAGGTTTAAAGGACAATGGACCTCTTTCTGGCTCAAATCAATTACAATTCTGTCCCCTCTGCGAAGAAAGTAAATAAAAGTCCAGATTGTAGAGAAAATAGAGTTAAAGGAAGTCAGTGTGGGTGAGGCATGAAGATGAAATAAGTCTCCAGATAATACCTGTTACAAGGATTGAATCAACACCTTTTCCTGAAGTTTTCAAAGTTGTGTAAGTGTAATTCATCCTTTCCAAAAACAGGGGAGTACGAAACAACCATTAAATATGGTCGTACGTCTAACATACTTGTGGTGATTATCAGAAATATTTTAACAAAAAGATGCCTGGAAAGCGGAATTTTAACTGCACCCATTTATTAATGCTGAATTTAGTGCAGTGCAAGTTCTTCTGCAGCTACTCGACCAGAGGTGTCAATTGAATACTGGAGGTTATTCTCCCAGCCAAAAGCACTGCTCTAGCAGCGCAGTGGACTGAGTGAATCAGCGGAGGCCATTTAATGGGTTCTTGCTGTGTGCCATAGCTTCCAAAAATTAGTGCAGAGCTAATATAAATATTTAAATTTGGATTTCCATTTGATTAGTGGGCCTGAGACTGATATCTCTGGGCCCTGAGTGGTTCCAATGAAGCTTACAAAAGTTCCCCTTACAAAGATTATGGAGGCTCCCCCAGGAGGTTGAGAGTAAGGGGGTGCTCCCTGAACATTGCCAATCTGGCAGTGCCAGCCTGACCCCCTGGCACTGCCCAAGGGGCAAACTAGTAATGCCCAAGTGATACATTGACACCCTCAGTGCCAAGGGGTGGGGTGAGGCCTACGGGGGGGAGATCAGTGAGAGTGGGGGACGCTGCTGCCTCTCTTCATAGGGATCGGTGGCAAAGGTGGGGGGGGAAGGCTGTGATTGGGGCTAGCCATCTGGTGCAGGAGATGTTGGTCGAGTGTCGGCACAGGTGAAGGGGGAGGTGATTGGGGCTGCCGGTAGGGAGAAAGAATTTGGGGTGATCAGGGCTGGCAGGAAGGTGGGAGAGACATTGGGGCTGGCCCCAATATGTCCATGAGATCAGCGATTTGGGGGTGGGGATGCAAAAGTACAGCAATGCAGTGTCGCAGGGCTGGCCAGCGATTGGGAAACTGGCAGTGCGGCGCTATTGCACATGCGCTGCTCTCCGTTCTGACAGAGCGGCACGTGCTCAGTGGCTTGCTCAGCACTATTCTTCCAGACTCTCCAGTGGGAATTTCAATGTGAATCACGCTGAGGTTAGGGTTAAGGCTAGGGTTGCAGTACTCATGGTGTAGAAGATTCATTTGGTAAATCACGCTAAAAAACCAGCAGGGTTACTCCAGTTTTTACACAAATTCTGCACTTGGAATTCTTTTGGCATAATCTCCTTCATTATCTTTCCATTGGGACTCTGAGTATTTGTAACATACCTGACTTCACAGGCAGCATGGTAGCACAGTGGTTAACACTGCTGCTTCACAGCTCCACGGTCCTGGATTCGATTCCTAGCTTGGGTCGCTGTCTGTGTGGAGTTTGCACATTCTCCTCATGTCTGCATGGGTTTCCTCTGGGTTTCCTCCCACAGTCCAAAGATAGCGCTGCGATCTGATCAGGGATATGCAGCATGGCTTCGTCAAGGGGAAGTCTTGTCTTACAAATCTAGTGGAATTTTTTGAAGAAGTGACAAAAACAGTTGATGAAGGACAGGCTGTTGATGTCGTCTACATGGATTTCAGTAAGGCGTTTGACAAGGTTCCTCATGGTAGACTGATAGAGAAGGTGAAGGCGCATGGGATACAGGGTCGGGTATGTAGATGGGTCGAGAACTGGCTCGGAAGGAGGAGACAGAGGGTAGTAGTGGAAGGCTCTTTTTCCGGCTGGAAGCCTGTCACTAGTGGAGTGCCACAAGGCTCAGTACTAGGTCCTCTTCTATTTGTGGTCTACATAAACGACTTGGAAGTTGGGGTAGGTGGTGAGATCAGCAAATTTGCTGATGACACCAAGATGCTTGGATTGGCGGGTACAGAGGAGCAGTGTCAGGCAATACAACAGGACATAGATAGGTTGGTAGACTGGGCAGATAGATGGCAAATGGAATTTAATCCGGATAAATGCGAGGTGATGCATTTTGGCCGGAAAAATGTAGAAGAGAGTTATAGGATAAAAGGTAAAACTATACGGAGCATAGAGACGCAGAGAGACTTGGGGGTGCAGGTTCACAAGTCTCTGAAGGTGTCCTCACAGGTGGAGAAGGTGATAAAGAAGGCGTATAGTATGTTAGCTTTCATAGAAAAGGGTATAGAATACAAGAGTAGGAGTTTGATGTTGCAGTTGTATAGAACGTTGGTTAGGCCTCACTTGGAATACTGCGTCCAGTTCTGGTCGCCGTACTATCGGAAGGATGTGGAGTCCTTGGAGAGAGTGCAGAGGAGGTTTACCAGGATGCTGCCTGGTATGGAAGGACTGTCTTATGAGGAACGATTAAATAGACTGGGGTTGTTTTCCCTTGAAAGACGTCGGCTTAGAGGGGATCTCATAGAGGTGTATAAGATTATAAGGGGTATAGATAGAGTAAATGGAGGTAAACTTTTTCCACCTTCAGAAATGGATAGGACGAGGGGTCATGGCCATAGGGTGAGGGGGGCTATGTATAAGACGAATATTAGAGGGCAGTTTTTCACACAAAGGGTAGTGGGGGTGTGGAATGCACTGCCGAGTAAGGTGGTGGGAGCAGGCACGCTGGGGCTGTTTAAGGGTCTCTTGGACAGCCACATGAGCGGTATGCAGATAGAGGGATATAGTAGGACTGTTTAACTACGGCTTTTTTTCCACAAGTAATTCGGTACATACTTGACCAACATTGAGCATGCATTCGGCAGGTGGTGCGAGTACAGCTCTTGGATGTTGATTCATGGGTTGCCTGGTACTTCATGTCGTAAATGAGTGCTTTATGTGGACCATCTGAAGGGCACCATGACAGCTCAGAGACTATCGATGTGGCTGTGCAGACACTTGGAATTGGGCCGGTGTCTGCGGGAGTTTGCGCGTTCTCCCCGTAGTTGCGTGGGTTTTCTCCGGGCACTCCGGTTTCCTCCCACAACCCAAAAATTCGCTCTTAGGCTAATTGGGAAACAAATTGTCCCTATAGTGAGAGTCTTCCATATTAGGAATAACCTAAATCTAAAATAGGATAATGGAATTGCTACTATATAGTTATGACGGCGGCGCGGGCTCGTTGGGCCGAAGGGCCTGTTTCCCGTGCTGTGATGCTCTAAAAAAAAATGTGCAGGTTAGGTTAATTAGCCATGCTAAGAAATTGCCCCTTAGTATCCAGGGATGCATATGTTAAAGGGATTAGTGGGTATAATATGTAGGGATATGGGGGGGGGGGGGGGGGGGGGGGGGGTGTAGGGCTGAGTGGGATTGTGTTCGGTGCAGACTCGATGGGCTGAAGGCCCTCTTTCTGCACTGTTGTGTTCTATGATTTCTCTTGACTTCTGGCCAGATTCAAACTGATAGTCATACTAGTTTAAACTGAAGCTAAATTGACCCAGAGTTTGCAATGATAGGGTACTTAACAGTACTTGCTTTTAGTTAAATTTGTGTCCTTGACCCTAAATCCAAGTGGTCAGTAATTTGCTGAATATGAGCTGCTCAACCTCCTCATGATTTAATAGCTGAAATAAATATGTTCATTTGTCTGGGAACCATGAAATGGATTGAGTGTGGGTTGGTTTTTGGGGCAGGTAGAGATGTGACTTGGGGGTTTGCTCCATTTGCTCTGGGCATTGACTGTGGCTCAGGGGAAGGGATAATGTTACAACAAGTGAAACAGGGCAACTGGGGCTTGAGGGAACAGGGCAACCAACAGGGTATCTCCTTACTCAAAGACAGTTAAAGATTTGGGAATTAAGACTCCTTCCCTGCCATGGATAAAATATTGGCAGGAGTGGGATGAGACCCTTAAAGTAACTATTAATTCCACTTGGCTTGGACCTTATCTGCTGTAGAATTTCAGACAAGTCGAGTGGATAGGTAGCAGAAAGGATTTTACATACTTCCCTGTCTTAAAGTCCACAACTGGGAGAGCGTAAAATCTGTACTAAAGGATTGTAAATCTTTGGAATTTCCTACTCCAATGCTGCTCCATTGTTGAACATATTTAAGGCTGATATGGACAGATTATTTGGTCTCCCAAGGAACCATTAGACATGGAAGTGGATGGCAAAATGGAGTTAAGGTCAAAGATTAACCATGGTTACATTAAATGAGCAGGGCCATATAATCTATTCCTGCCCCTATTTCATATGTCCATATGAAAAGTAATTTATTTAAATGATGTCCTCATTTGCTGTAGGTGGTTGTTAGAGATATCTAAAACATTTATGGAGTGGAATTTTCTCATCATCCCCACCTCCCAATTCCCCCCCAAAATGGGAATTGCAGTGGGGGAACGAGGGGTGGGGGGGTTGTTGGAGAAGGGGTACCGTGCAAAGTTCTGTTTACCTTGGGAGGGGTTTTCCAGTCCTGGGATGAGCGTGGCCAGAAATCCTGCTTATGGTGTCAGATATGCTTCAAACTGTTTCACTGCAAAATGTCACACTGCAGAATTCATCTGAATATTACCCATCTTGAAGTCAAAATATGGGCAAATTGTATATCAATTTCTGCCTTGAGATTTAACATTGGTGTTAGATCACATCAGCACAAGATATATTCCACTTTACGTATAACTCCCTCTGCTGGCTCATTTCTCACTCTGCCTTTTAACTGATGAGACCGGACAGGAAAATGGAAGAGACCAATTTGTACTTCAGTAAAGAAGATGAGAATATTTGATTTGAATAGCTATCCCACATTTATGGGCATGCCTTTATTCACATTTATTTTTTGACCTTGGCTATTGGCTGGGTTCTGATAGACCTCCAACAAGCATTGCTTTCAGGGAGAAATGTTCAAATAGCAATGTTGGGACAACAATTGAAGCGGGTAAATAAAGATACAGATGGATCTGAGATTCCTCAGTCTCCAAGTTCCTGTTAACATGTCAGAAAAAGTAACAGTTCTCCAGCAAGGAGAGCAGCATGAAAATTCCCTGGGTAATTTTGCTTTTATATTTGAGTAGGTGTTATTTCTAAGATAAGTCCAGTAGAAGATCTGAACCCCTAGGAATTTTAAGTGCAATAATGGATGGACAGTTTAAAAGCAGCTTGGTGATTCCTGACATTGGACAATCCTGCAAGACTGAATGGCAGCAGTTCCCTTTCAGTTCTGATTATACCTTCTCCTACAGGATGGAATGATGGCACAGTGGTTGGCACTGCTGTCTCACAGTGCCCAGGTCCCGGGTTTGAATCCCAACTTGGTCACTGTCAGTGTGGAATTTATACATTCTCCCTGTGTCTGCATGGAAGTGCTCCAGTTTCCTCCCACAATCCAAAAATGTGCATGTTAGGTGGATTGGCCATGCTAAATTTCCCCTTAGTGTCAGAGGACTAGCTAGGGTAAATGCATGGGGTTATGGGGATAGGGATTGGGTGGGATTGTGGTCTGTGCAAACTTGATGAGCTGAATATGTTCTACACTGTAGGATCCAATGATTCTATACTGTCTCTCTAGCCCCGTTTATATTTTGTGTTCCCTTTGAAGTTCCCAGGATCCACTCTTCAATCATGCCAAACCCTATAATACCTCTCTCAGCACTTACCTATGCAAGTACAGCAGATGCAACCTCCTTCCTTCCCACCTACAAGACCATTCTGATCAGGTGAGACAGCAATTTACTTATTTCAGTTTAGTGTACTCTATTTGCTGCTCAGTATGCCCCCTCACACAAGTTCATTTCAGACTGTAAGTGAAACCCAAAACTGCCACTCACTTCCAATTTTAGCTCTCCATCACACACCCTGATCTCCATGTTGTCGATCTCCCACATTGTTCCAATGACTCACCACAGAAGCTCCAGGAAAAACATCGGGCCCGCTCGATCCAATGGCCTGGACCATAAGAATCATAGAGTTACAGAATCATAGAAACCATACATTGCAGAAAGAAGCCATTTGGCCCATCAAGTCTGCACTGACCACAATCTCACCCAGGTCCTATTCTCATATGCCTACATATTTACTTGTAACTCCTCTAATCTCTGCATCTCAGGACACTAAGGGGCAATTTTAGCATGGCCAATCAACCTAACCTGCACATCTTTGGATTGTGAGAGGAACTGGAGTACCTGGAGGAAACCCACTTAAACACGAGGAGAATGTGCAAACTCCACACAGATGTCATGTCCATGAGGCATCGGTCCAAAAGCAGATTTGCGCTGGGTACAAAATTTGTAATGATGATCCCTGCCTATCCTGCTGGCGCCGATCGGGTTTCAGCTCATAGCTGGCAGGAATCTGATACGTTTTCAAATTCACTGCTTTAAATGTAACTAGCCAGCTTGAAGCTCAAATAGTTCCCACTATTCGCCCATCTCCCCAGCAGGATCTATACCAGGCAGGCTTTCATACAGTTCCTCACAAGCTGGGCCAAATCACTCATACCTGCAATGTTGTTAGGGAGGGAGCAGGGTAAGGGTGTGTGGGGGCAACTTGTTATTTGTGGGTAGTGGCCTTGTATAATAACATCAAGAAATCCTTGCTCCAGTACTTGAAACCTCATGCTCTGAAGGCCAAAATACCACTTGTCTTTTTTATTGCCTGCTGTACCTGCATGCTTACTTTCAGTGACTGGTGTACAAGGATACCCAGGACTCATTGCACATTCCCCATTCCTGATTTATGGCCATTCAGAAAGCAATCTTCCTTCTGTTTCTGCTACTGAAGTGAATAACCTCACATCTTTCCAAATTATACTGCATCTGCCATTCATTTGCCCACTCACTCAACTTATCCAAATCACATTGAAGGATCTCTGCAACCTCCTCACAGCTCACTCTCCCACCCAACTTTGTGTCATCTACACAAAGTTCACTTAGACTAATTCATGGCATAAGAAGGTAGTCTTATGGAGGCAGATTGAAAATATTGGAGCTTATTTTCCCCAGAATTTAGAAGAGTTGATTTAAGGGCCTTGACAGGATAGTCACTGATAGGATGTTTCTGCTGGCTGTGGAGCCTATAACTCAGAGTTACAGTTTCAAAATAAGGGAGTGGCCATGTAGGACTCAAATGAGATATTCCTTGATTCGAAAGGCGATAAACCTTTGAAATATTTTTACTCTAGACGGCTGTGGGGTGGCCAATTGTAAATATACCCAAGACAGGCATTAATGCAATTTTGGATACTGAGTTAATCAAGAGATATGGGATAATATGGGAAAATGGAGTTGAGGGAGACATAAAGTGAGGATTGTATTGAATGGCAGAGCAGACCTGAAGGGCCGAACAGCCTACTCGAGCTCCTATTTTTTTAAGAGCTCTAATTATGTTTGCAAACATGCAGCTTTTCGCTCCTGTTGTCTTTGTCGGTTGTCCAGAGGAGTGGGGGAGGACAGGAGTAGTGGATTAAGCTCACTGATATTTGTTATGCTGATTATATGCACAGCAAGATGCTGCAAATGCCAATGACACGAAAAATTAATTAATTTCGGTTCAGCTGCTTGAGGGAAAAATATTGGTCAGAACCCGAAGGCAATGCCACTCTTCAAATGGTGCCACAGCATCATCCACAAACCACAAGGTGGTGTTTTGTTTCACTGTCGATGCTATTTCTTTTGATCATAAATCTCACTAACCTAGCTCAGATGTTGGCAGCTCTGGGAGTTTACTGTAGACTGTTGCAGTGTTGTACTGGTTGAACTTTAATATCATCCCTCCTTGTCTAAGCATCAGCCCAAACTGAAGCTGAATTAGCACATCAGTTTGAATTCCAACACCCCCCCCCTCCCGCCCGATAAATTTGGGACTCATATTTTGAAGACAGACTCAATACAAAATGAGTCACTGCACAGTGAGAAATACATTTTCTATAGATGCTGCCAAAGATACCTTCTGGCGGCAAAAAATCAACATCACAATAAGGGGGCATTTAAAGATCAAAATTCCAGAATAAAAATATGTTTAATATACATGAAATTCAGAGTTTGTACTATATATGAAAATACTTTTTGAAAAGTTTGGACTTTTTCTAGTAAAAATATCTGCTTAGGGTTAGAGGATATATTAGTTTTGTGGTTCTTTATTCATATTGTTTTATTGTTTTCTAATACAACTTTTTAACTGCTGCTGAAAAAGACAATACTTGGCACCACCACTGTAGATTCCAGTCTCCAGCCAATTTGCTTTATACCACATGATGTTAAGAAGCAGCTGTATGCATTCAGTACTGTAAAGGCCATGAGTCCTGACTACAATCTTATGCTATTTCAGAAGACATCACAAGGAGAACTGGTTTGTCCCCTAGCAAGCTATTCCAGGACAATAGCCATTCAATGTGTAAGATTGCCCAAGTATTTCTTACCAATATATCTAACACAATCCAATTACTGTCCTCTCAGTCTATCCTTAATTAGATACTGTGACCACGCTGGCTTTTATTAGTGATACATATAACAAGATGGTCACCACTGCTGAACTTTATTGAATGCTACAGCAGTTTGTAATCTGCTCTATAAGACCACAAAGCTGAATTACATTACCTTATAAGATGTGAATGCATGTGAGCTATGAATTTTTTAAGACATTTTGCAAGTTATATATCAAAGTTTGGCTAATGGAGGCTGTCACAACAACTTTTAACATCAAGGTTCAAGGTTAATTAGATTTGGAGAGTGGCAGTTTGATTCAGTTTGATCTACTCTGTAGTTTGTGTAATGTAAGCAAAAGTTTAATCAAGATACCATGCTTTCTAGGTTATCTTGCTAGCTGCCAAATAGATGTCAGTAAATGCATCGCAATGAATTAGCTCACGCTGAAGGAAGAAGTAAAACACAGAACAAACTATTACAAATATGAACACATTAGAAAATAACCCAGCATTAATGATATTAATGACATTAATGCTGCACTAGCATTGTGACATTAATTCATTCTCTGTTACACACATTTATACAAAACATGACAAAGTACAGAATGCAAAATAATTTTAAAAGAAGTATCCTTCAAAAATAATTGAAGTTATTTTAACCAATATTTGAAGCAATCATCTACATTCTAACCTAAAGGGCCGAGACTCTCAGTTACCAAAAACAACTTATTTAATAGTGATTGTCATGTATCAAGTCTTTTGAATAGGAATGTATTATGGTCAGATAGCACTAATCTAGAAACTTTCAGCAGGATCAGTTCTGCTACAACCAGTCATCTATTTAACTGAAAGGAATGCTTGCATTTATGGAGCACCCTTCATGATCACCAAATGTCTCAAAACACTTCTTAGCCAATGACATACTTCCGAAATGTGATCACTGCTGTAATGTAGAAAATGCAGCAGTGAATTTACACAGCAAACAGCAATACGATAATAAGCAGACAATCTGATTTTTATGATGTTGACTGAGGAATTAATATTGGCCAGCACACTGGGGAGAGAATGCAATGAGATCTTTTACATTGACTCAGTGTGGACAGATGGGCCTCAATTTAACATTTCATCTGGGGTGGGAGATGAATACAGCCCATTGCGATTTAGAGACAAGTGTACTATCAACTGAACCATGGTTAGTGTGACTGAAAATCACATTTCATTTTGTTTTTTGTGGCCAAGGCAATCTTTTCCTTCTTATTACTTGTTTTAAATGAGATAATTTTCCTTCTTTGTGCTGGTAGCATATCCAAAGAAAAGACAAATTTATTTTACCATTTCCAACTTTGACTATTCAGGTGTCATTCCATCCTCAAACACACCATTGAAGTACATTTTGTCATCTGTGGCTCTGTCACCATTTTTTGCAGCAAATCCATTTTGCATTCCAATTTTCTGATTATCTTTCCCTCTTTTTTTCAGATATTTCACTGTTGCACAAATGTTCTGTGGAAGGATGATCTGATTCAAGACTGCTTTCAATTGCTTATATGAAAGTGTATTTGGGAGCACTGAATTGTTCTTCTAATTTCCTGAAGTATTTCCATGATTCCAACTGAAAACAACACTCCTTTCCCACAGATGTTGTCAGACCAGCTGAGATTTTCCAGCATTTTCTGTTTTGGTTGAAAACAACACTCACTGTAGGGTGACATGTTGGTACAGTGGTTAGCACTGCTGCCTCACAATGCCAGGGACCTGGGTTCAATTTTCAGCTTAGCTCACTGTCTGTGTGGAGTCTGCATGTTTTTCCATGTCTGATTGGGTTTCGTTCCCGGATGCTCCAGTTTCCTTCCACGGTCCAAAAGGTGTGCTGTATAGATGCATTAGCCATGCTAAATTCTCCCGTAGTGTATCTGAACAGGTACCAGTGTATGGGCAACTTGGGGGTTTTCACATTAACTTAATTCAAAGTTAATGTAAGCCCCCTTGTGACACTAATACATGAACTAACTTTTAAATCTAGCTAACTTATCCAATATTTGGTGGTGCAATTTAAGAAATGCTAAAGAATATTTCAGAATTTTATTTAATTGGAGAATATTCCATCACTTTTCTGACATTGCCTTTTTAGATGGTGGAGAGGCTTTTGGGAGTCAGGAACTCACTCCAGAATTCTTAGTCTCTGACCTGCTCTTGTAGTAAGAATCTTTATATGTTTGGTTCATTTCAGTTTCTGGTCAATGTTAACTCCCCAGGATGTTGATAGTGGGGGATTCAATGATGATAATACCGTTGAATATCAAGGGAAGATGGTTAGATTCTGTTTTGTTGGAGATACACCTTAGTTAGAGCAAATGTTACTTGTCACTTATCAGCCCGTGCCTGAACATTGTCTAGGAAGAATATAGATGGACATGGATGAAACAGTATAAGGGCATTTAATCTGAAACATTGGGATATTTGTTCTCAATGCGTAGATACCCATTCACAGCATTTACAAAATGACATAATAACACTTAGATTTCTTAGCCCATTATTGGCTGAAATGGCGGCTCATTTCCCCAGAAGATTATTGGGAGATTTGTCAACTGTTAGCTAAAGACCAGTATCCCACCTTCACAAAGAAACAGAACTGTCTTTACCAGTCAAAGTCAATTCTGCCTTGAGGTTTTTGCAACTGGATCCTTTAATCAACATCTTGTGACCTTTGTCACATTACTTAGGAAACAGCTCGCCAATGATATTCCCTTCGGACAGGCAACAGATTGCATTTGCTTCCCAGTGGAACGAGGGGGACAAAAATGCAAGCTATCCAATTTTACAGACTGGCAGAGTTTCCACAAGTGCCAGGAGGAATTAACAGAACATATGCAGGGCTCAATGTCCCATATGACAAATCCTCAGGTTTCTTCAATTAATGTGCAGCTTGTGTGTGATGCCAATCATCTTATCCTGCTGCCCAGGAAGCTGTCAAGATACTTTCAGTATGTGACAGTCTCCTTTCAAAAGCATGTATTGGGGTGGTTGCTTAGTGATTGTTTGCAGCCGTGGCTTATGACTTCACTAAGCCTTTCAAAAATAAAGGGACAACAAAGAAAATGAGATCCAAGAAATGTAATACAGTTTATAATTATTCTGAAATGTAATCTTTAACACCTGGATAAATTTGGTACAGCCCTGGTAGGAGACACTGAAATCATTGTAACTTGCTGTGCACTTTACAATATCACAACAAGAAAGGGTTGCTGGTTCAATCAGCTAACAGGATAGATGATGAAGATGGAAGTTGGGAAAAGGTAAATCTTTAGCCTCTACTATCAACATGACAGGATAGAATGTGGAACAAGAGCGCCATCAACCAGAATCAATGGAGGACACAATTTAGAGCTCCGTATTTTCAATGAGATCAATGATCTCTTTGAATTCACAAATAATTTATGCTATGTCTCTCTGTTATGCACCTTCCCTAACCTGAAAATGTTCCTTACTGTCAAAGAGCTACTTATTTATGAGTTTATATTCATCTTGCCATCATCTAAATCCATAAATGAACACAGAGACAAATGCCAATCCTCTCTGGTCAAATATATTTACTTTGCAAAGCAACATTCACTAAAAGGTGCAAAGAAAATCTTCAAATTATTTATTATCTATGTCTCCATTTGTGCCAGCTAAACTACTTGCGTTTTCTGAGTGCAATGACATGAAGAACTGAATCAGGGGAAAGTTCCTTTGGGTTCTGGCAAAATGAGGCAACTTATAACTGAGCATCACAGACAGAATTTATGTGCTTTCTTTCACTGCCGATGATCAGTATGTTAGAAGTGAATGTTTTCTTATCCTTAGAATGAATTTCCTAATTAAATAATCCCAGCAATAAGTTTAAAAATAAAGATTATTTACTGTCACACACTTATCCTAAATTTAATGCACCAGTTCACACATTCGTCATAAATCACTTTTTCTCACATACAAAGAATAGATACAGATGAAGGTAGTATAATTTTACATATTGTATCTCAGTTATTTTTGTGACAGGCCTATAGTTTCTTAAATGAGGTTGCTACTTTAGCTGAAATAAAAGTTAGTAAAGTCAAATATTCTCATCAGTCTATGAGAGTTCTCGTAGTCAAATCCCCATAATGGTCGATCTTAGGTGAACTCAAATTTGGAATAGCTTGACAAGCTCTGTCAGAATTTCCATTTTCATGGTATTTTTGCTTATTACCTTGGCTAGTTGGATGAATTGCAGATAGTTTAATGACTTTTGGTGGAATACTCCCTCTGATTTTGCAGTACTTGCTGACTTTAAAAGCAAAAACTAAACACCTCCCTTATCATGTGATTTTCATGAGTTCAAATTCGTTTTTCTAAACAAAGGGTGGTATATGTATTTATTCTAATCACTTTGTGTTTGATAGCTTAAGAATCACCCAGCTGAATTTGGTTGCAAAAACTACCATCACACAATAAAAAGTCAATAGGATCCAGCCACATGATCATACATACATTCAGATTCAATGTTCCCTTTTATTCGGGGTAAAACAGAGAGATAGGCTGACTGGAGTTCTTTTGTTCCTTTGCTGATGATCCATCCCTAAACAAAGGTATGTGTGAATTCCGTTAATGGCTGTGAATGTCCATACTTAATTAGGTAATCACTTCAGATGCAGGAGTGTCCAAAGTATAAAATACTAATGGTCACAGCATTTGTCACAACCATTTTAATAGTTGTCTAATTTCAAAAGTGTTGACTAAAAGTTCATAACATAGGACACTTCATAATGCACATCTCAGGTGGATTACCTTCCAGCTGACTTTCAGTTGGAGTGTGGCAAACTGCCATTTATGGGCGAGATTTGAAAAAAAAGGGAATTCATTCCTACTCATTCAACTCTTTTATCATTCCTCATTGGAGAGTACAGGCCTTGAGGTGCAACTGATTGGTATCATTACACACAAAAAAAGCCTGAATTAGGTCTTAAAAGTTCCACAGAAGAATGGCATTAAGGATGACTTTAAAGGCAGCTTTTGATGCAATGGTAGCTGCCACTTTAGAAACCACCAATGTCCTCAGCATCTCTTCCTACTGCATTGTTATAAAAATAAACCTCTTGGACTGTCATTCGCTCCGGAGCGTACTGTAAATCATGATAAATGTCATACAAATGTGTTGCAATTGCAAAAAGTTCACCTGCTAATGCATTATTTTAAGTGAATATAAATTGTAACCACTATTTATATGAGATTAATACATTGTCTGATTGTGCTACTGAGATACGTCTGAAGAAATTTTTCAAAGTTAAAAGTGCTTTATAAGTATAAATTGCTATTATGATTATTAGTTGTGCAGGACCTTTTATTTTGCGGGAAGAAAGCAAAGAATCAAAGGGGTGTCTGTGATTTGGTTAATTCTTTTGCTCCATGTCAGCACGTGCAAACCACGATGTTCAAACCTGCAGGTGCATTTCTGCTTTTAATCAAGTTCCCTTCAGTGCTTCTAGAATCCTTCCAACAAGCCTTGTAATGTGATAGAGTGGTTCTGAGTTAAGTTGGTGTTCAGGTATTTTGAGAAGTTCTTCCTTTTATAATTGAATTTCCCAAAGACCTTGGTGTTGATACAGAAAGTGTAGGAAGGATGAAGTCTGAGGGATACTTCTCACATTGGTATAAGATAGCTACTAAAAACAATGCCTTGACTTACCTCAGCCATTCTTTTGTGGTCTTCTGACAGTGGAGATATTATTATTTAATTTTGCAACTTTTCCCCACATAACTCAATAGAGGTTTTTGCCCTCTCTCCACAGAAGTCAATTTATTCTAACTCTTAGCTCAGCCAATAAGCCATCCATGTATATATCTAAGAATCTTAGCAAGATTCCCATTGCTGACTAGTGAATCACATGACCAAGCGGGGAATAGAGATAAGGCGGTTGGTCTAGATAGGGCAATGTGAACAGTGTAGGCTTGGTGAGCCAAAGTGTCTCTGCTGTACTGTTCTTTATTCTCTGTTCTGTGTGATTGGAATAAGTTGCTTTCAAGCTTAACGTGGGCTAGAATTTCAAGTCCTCTCACCGGCAGGTTAAAGGAACAGGATTCCCTTTGGGTCCCCCTTTGGGATTTTAATAAAAGCAAATTACTGCGGATGCTGGAATCTGAGACCAAAAAAGAAAATGCTGGAAAATTTCAGCATGTCTGATTGCATCTGTAAGGAGAGAAGTGAACTGATGTTTTGAGTCCAGATGACTCTTTGCCAAAGCTTTGACAAAGGGTCATCTGGACTCAAAATGTCAGCTCTTTTCTCTCACAGATGCCATCAGACCTGCTGAGATTTTCCAGTGTTTTCTCTTTTGGAAGCAGGGATTTTATGCTGGAACAGGCAAAGCTCCAATTGGGGAGCCTTTACTTGCCCCAACCGAAGCCTTTAAGTGGCTTAAGAGCAGCATGGTGGCAAAGTGGTTAGCGCTGCTGTCTTACAGCACGAGGAGTCCGTAGTAAGAGCTACCAATAAGTGTTTATATTTGGATATATTTTAACATTTCATCAATGAGCCATCACCACAGCAACATTAAAAAACAATAAAAAAAATTGTAATAGGAGCAGGCAAGGGATGGACAATGGAAATTGACCTTGGGTGGGAATTTCTTATCTCGCTTGAGCAAGGCCGTATGATCCCATCCATAGTGTCATAATATGAAGCTTTGATAGTGGATCAAGTTAAATCCCTACAATTGTTGTCTCTGACTGGACTCCTGTTGTGCCCAGTAGAGACAGAGAGGTGGATTGTTCTTAAACATGTAGATCGTCTTCTGTGTAGAAAGACACCCCAGCAATCGGTGTTATCATCGAGAACTGTTTTTGAATCTGTAAGCATCGATGTACTGAGTACTTGATTGACCTGTTATAGACATAGCTGATATCCCTATGGAAAAAAATGGTATTGAACTGCCTGTGCCAGAAAAGGTATCCACTATTTGCAGTTCCTGTTAACATTGATCCAATGGAAGCACCTCAGTCTACAGAATTGCACCTCTCTACAAGAAACAGAAAAACCCCTCAAAGACTCAAATTTATAATTGCAAACTGGTCTGTATAATGTTTAGTTAGAGTTTGCAACTGAATAACATTGTCTTTGAAGACTCTATAAAGGAGTTAAAGGGAAAGAGATGAGGTGATTTGCCCTTTTAAGAGCAATACAACTACAGAGGGTCACCTGGCTTGAGTGACCAACTAGGATGAGAATGGGTAATCACCCTAGGGGGTTGAGACTTCACTTGAACAGAAGATTTATAGAAGACATCTGGGGACTGGGGCAGCCAGAAAGCTAACCTCTGTAAAGATTTCCTTATTAATAAATATCATAATAAATATCAGAATACATGTTGGCACAGTGGTCAGCAAGCTACCTCAAAGCACTAGAGACCTGGATTCGATTCCCAGCTTGGGTCACTGTCTGTGAGGAGTTTGCACATTTTGTCCGTGTCTTTGTGGATTTTGTCTGGGTGCTCTGGTTTCCTCACAAGCCCAACTAAAAATGTGCAGGATTAAGTGCACTGGCCATGTTAAATTGTCCCTCAATGTACCTGAGCAGGCACTGGAGTGTGGCGATTACAGGATTTTCACAGTAACTTCATTGCAGTGTTAATGTAAGCCTGCTTGTGATACTAATAAATAAACTTAAAAGCTTAAAACTCTTTTGTGTTCCTGTGAAGTCTGTCAGCGTGCATCAATACATGTCTGGCATGATTCGATTGACAAGTTTGCACACAACATTGTTGGAGTTTGGAGGACACTTATGTTGGGAAATGGGTGCTAATAAACTAAATTTCTCATCCACTATTTACCTCTCCCCTATCAAAGCCTTTCATAATTTTAAAGTCCTCGAATAAATCAGCCTCCGAATTTCTGAATCTGAGGAAAGGTTGCCCATTTTATTCTGTCTTTACTGACAGTTATAACATTTCAGTTCCAGTATCATATCTGTAAAAAAAATTGTATTTTCCAGTCTCTTTTCTTTCTTTGTATAACTAGAGAGCAGAACTTTGCACAGCATGGTCGAGGTTCCTCTGTCTCTCTGAGTTCCTGGTATCTTCAGTTACTCCCACTATTGTTTATATCACTACTTATTAACACTCATTAGCACTCATGAAATCATTTCACTGGTTGTCTGATCCAGCTTGTTTATATTTCACAACTCTGGGATATTTCTGGAACTGCTCTTCTCTGTCTTTGGAGACACTAGACTGCTGGTAATTTGGAGTATAGTCAGAGACCTGAATGTTAGTGCAGAAAGCAAGCAAAAATAAATATGAATTTTTTTTCTTGTTTAGCTGAGGACATCATACCCTGCTATTTTAGGAATTAGTTGTAATGAGATTTGGAAGGTTTCACTGTTGATCCACTCCTGCATCCATAGAGGCTATAGTTTCATAGAAACTTTTCTTTTTATTAATTATTAAATCAATTATTCACAAACTGACATGGTCTCATGCTGACAATATAGTTAAAAAAGCCCACCAACACCTCTCCTTGGTCAGGGGCCCAAGGAAATTCAACATATTTGCTATAACTTTCACCAATTTTTACAGATGCGCCATAAAAAGCATCTTTTCCGGTGGTATCACAGCTTGGTATAACTCCCGCTCTATCAACACCGCAAAAATCTACGAAGGGTTGTGAACATAGCCTCATTCATCACACAAACCAGCTTCCCATCCATTGACTCCGTCTACACTTCCCACTGCCTTGGAAAAGTAGCCAGCATAATCAAGGACCCCTTGTACCCTGGACATACTTTCTCCACCTTCTTCCCTCCGGGAGAAAGATACAAAAGTGTGAGAATACATACTGCCCAGCTCCTGACGCCATTAAACCTTCGAATGGATCTACCATATATTAAGCTGATCTTTTTCTATGCCCTATCTGTGATTGCAACATTATATTTTGCACTTTCTCCTTTCCCTGTCCCCTTTGTACTTTATGAATGGTATGTTTTGTCTGTACAGTGCACAAGAAACTATACTTTACACTGTATTCCAATATATGTGACAATAATAAACCAAATAAAATCAAATGGGATAGAAGTATTGTTGGCAAGTCAAATATTTACAATTTATGCATAATCATCCTTAAGAAAGTGATGATGAGCTGAGTACTTGAACTGCTGCTGTCACTACGGCAAAGGCGCTCCCACAGTGCTGCTAGAGAGAGTTTGTGACTTGGAAGGAAATTTGCTGTTTCAAGAAGATGGCTCATCATCAATCTCGTAAGAAAAATTAGGGATGGTCAATAAATGCCGGGCTTTACACCACAAACAAGTAAAAATGTTGATAGCTGCGGCCCTCAAGGGCATTGAAGGTCACATGTTTGGAATGTGCTGCTGAAAAGCAAGTTGGCACGATGGCACAATGATCAGCACTGCTATCTCACAGCACCAGGGACCCGGTTCAATTCCTGGTTTGGGTCAGTGTCTGTGGGGAATTTTCATGTTCTCCTTGCATCTGTGTTGATTTCTTCCAGGTACTCTTATTTTCTCCCATAGTCCAAAAGATTTGCTGGTTAGGTGCATTGGACATGCTATATTCTCCCTCAGTGTAACTAAACAGGTACCAGAATATGGGGACTAGGGGATTTTCCCAGTAACTTTATTGCAGTGTTAATGTAAGCCTACTTGCGAATAAAAAATAAATAAAAACTGTTGGCAAGTTTCTGTTATACATCTTTTAAATGGTATGCAGTGCACCAGGGCTGGAGTGAATAAATATTTAAGATGGTAGTCAAGTGGACTGTTTTGTCCCAGATGGTGTCAGGCTTCTTGAGTATTGTTAGGGCTGCACTCAGCCAGGCAAGTGGAGAGTATTCCATCACACCCCTGGCTTGTGTCTTCTAGATGATGGGCAAGCTTAAGGAGTCAGGAAGTGAATTACTCACTGCTGAATTCCCAATTCCTGTAGCCACAATATTTATGTACTTGGTGACATAGGTTTCTGTTCAATGGGGACCCTCAGGATGTTGATGGTGGGGAATTCAGTAATGATAATTGGTTGAATGTCAACAGAAAATTGGACTCTGTCTTATTGGAGTTGGTCATTGCTTGGCACTGCCACTAATCAGTCCAAATTAGCTCTTTCTGTAGCTGACATGGAATGGGATTTTCTGGTCCCACCATTGCCAATGGGAATTCCACTGAATGCACATCTCACCACTTGGAAATCTATGGCAGGGGTATGCCACTGGTGAGACCAGAAGACACATTGGCATGAATGGCTGGAAACTTCTGGGCATGGACTGTCTCATTATTCAAGAAGGCATTGCAGAATGCTACCGTTTGCAAATATCTTCACTTATTACCATACCTCAGTGGAACAATCATAGATGAAGCAGCTAAATATGGCCAGGAAGGAACTCCTGCAGAGATATCACAAGGTTGAGATGAACTTTCCCCCAATTTCCATTCACTTCAGTTGACTACAGAGTTTGATGCCACTCTCAGTCAAATGCTCTCTTGATGTTAAGAGTAGATATTGCACCATTGAAATTTATTTCCTTTGTTCCTTTTTGTACGAAGACATTAACAAGGTCTAGAGCCAAGTAGCAGAATTCAAATTGAGCATCAATGAGCAGCTTATTGATGAGTAAGTGTTAGCTGATAGCACTGTCAATAACACTTTCCATCACTTTGCTGATGATTGAGGGTAGGCTGCTAGGCTGGTGATTGGCTGCTTTAGGTTTATCTTGCTTTTTGTGGATAGGACAGGACATACCTGGGCCATTTTCCATATTGTCAGATAGATGGTAGTGTGGGAGCTGCACTGGAACAGTTTAGCTGGGGTCACAGCTGGAATTGGAGTACATGGAGCACCTGGCCAAGATGTTGCTGAGACCAATTGGCTTGGATTTTGCACCCTGCACAACGTGGCTCTCAGTGGTAAAATTGGTTTGCCACTGGCCATCAGCATGATCTTCTGATTCCGCTGAAGTCAATGGCCATTTGTGTTGGTTGTTGGCTATGCTGTCAGGAATCTGCCTCATGGGTTGCCTTTGGTGGGTTCTGAAGGTCCCACTGATGGGAAGGACTGGATAATCCAGCCATGCTCTTTGCTGTATTCAATGTGCTCAGCCAATCTCAAATGGCTTCTCAAATGCTACTAATCATTTGTGGACTTTGAGCTGATTCTGGCAGATTATTGAAAATATCATAGCTGAACACGAACCAATTCTCACTTCATTCTGTGTACATGCAATTCAGGCAAAGGTCGCTTATTAGAAATTAAGGGGGGTAAGTAATTATTTCCTTCATTTTGTGGAAAGCAAGTGGCAAGTGGGCGAGAGTGCAACATGCCAATTAAAATGGATCAGTTGAACTACACATTCCATTTTCAATCTGTTATCATTTCAAACTGCTTGATTATTCAGGTGTTTGGGAAACTCATCTGAGACTCATATATTTATGCAGACCTGCATCCCAATTTATCAGTAGTTGACTGTATTCAACTACTATTAACCTAGAGGTTAATAGGGTGCAGCAGTCAGTCCAGTGGCAAGAATCTAATCAAACCATCTAAATAATCCAAGAAGCTAAGTTTTAAACTTTCCCAGGTACCACAAAGGAAAAATAGACTTAGTTCACTCAGATAGCCCTCACCTCCTTATCTCTGTCCACTCATTGTCCCAGAATGACTGTCTTCCCACCGCACTTACTTTGACCCCAACAAAACATCACTTCTTTGGATGTGAACATGACTGGCAATGCTAGCATTTCTGGCCCATCCTTAATTGCCCTTGAGGTGGTGGTGGTGAGTTTGAATCACTGCAGTACATGCTATATTCACAATGCTGTTAAGAAGACAGTTCCAGGAATTTGACCCAATGCCAGCGATGGAATGACAATGTAGCTCCAATTCAGGATGGTGTGCAGTACAGAGACAAACTTGCAGTGGTGATATCCCATCATCTCCTGCCCTTGTCCTTCTAAATGATAGATGCTGCAGCTTTGGGAAGGTGCTATTGAAGAAAGCTTGGGAAGTTACTGTCGTGTACTTGTATTTGATGCATGGTACATTGGGTGGAGGGGGTGCCTGCTTAAGCTGATGGATAGAGTGTCAGTCAAGAAGACGGCATTATCCTGGATCTACTAATTATCTTGAGTGCATTGGAGCAGCATTCATCCAGTGAATTGGAAGTATTCCATCCACGTTCTTGACTTATGCTTTTTAGATGTTGAACAGCCTCTAAGGTGTTAGCTACTGGTCAAAGAATTCCTAGCCTCTGACCTGCTCTAGTAGCCGCTAGCTTTGTTGGAGCAGGAATTAGGCCTTAGAGATGGTCATTTTGGCCATGTCCACCATTGAATGTCATTTGCCACTTATCAGCCCAAGTGTAAATGTTGTCTCTGGATCTCCATTTTGGTTGCATACTTGGCCAACAGTACGTTAGTGGAGCTTCGTCTCGTTATTCCTGGACAGACCAGCTGCTCGGCAAGCTGCTCTCTCACCCTGGAAATACAAGTCCCACCAACAAGTGGCATTCCTGGTTGCAATTCACTTCCATATCCTTGTTGTTGTTTGTCCATCGTCTCGATGAGGACCTCAAGAATCATTTTGAGGCTGGATCCGAAGATGACTGATCAGGCCAATTCGGGCACAGAATGTCCTGGCACATATTAGACAGACTTATGTAAGCACTGTCGTTGTTGTGCTGGTGGCTCTGGACTTGCGTAGCTCACACTTAAGTTGTGCTTCAATTGCTTCAAAAGCTTGACAGCCCTTGTGGATGAGGCAGCGCCAGGTAGGGCAGTTGTGTGCCAACGTTCCCCAGGTGGTCATGTCCATGTCAAGTGACTTCAGGGAGGCCTTCAGTGTGTCTTTGTAATGTTTCTTCTGCTCTCCACGTGAGCATTTATCTGCAGAGAGTTCCCCAAAAAGGAACTGCTTGGGAATGCGCTCGTCCAGCATACGGATGACATGACCTGTCCACCGGGTCTGCGCTCTCATCAGCAGTATGTGGACTGATGGGAGACTTGCTTAGAGAGAACTTCAATGTCTGGTACTTTGTCTTGCCATCTGATGCATAATATTCTGCGAAGACATATCCATATTCTCGGGGTACCATAGAATGAATTAAAGAAAACTTACCATTTAGTTGTCAGAATGAGATCTGAACCTGTTTCCTTGGGCTTTCTCACGCCCCTGCTTCCTAATGCCTCAGTGAGTCAGTGGTTAGTATTCATCATCCTGGGATTGAAAACTGAGCCCTTCTACAGTGACTCAGAAGCACAATGCCTGACATATTCCAATTTCTACTGCCTCATCATTGGTGGCCATGATTTGGGAAGGCAGTGGTATAGTCAAATGGTCACTGGTCTCATAATCCACAGACCCAGGCTAATGCTCTGTGGACTTGTGTTTGAATCCCACCTTGGCAGATTGTGAAATTTGAACTAATTAAAATCAGGAATTAAAAGTCTAATGATAGGAATGGAACCATTGTTGATTATCATAAAAATCCATTGGGTTCACCAATTTCCCTTACAGAACAAAATCTGTTATCCTTACCTGGTCTGACCTATGTGTAACTCCGGAGCCACAGCAATGTGGTGGACTCTCAAATGCCCACTAAAATGGAGTGCAGTTGAGGATGGGCAATAAATACTCGCCCAGCCCACATTCTGTAAATGAATTTTAAAAGATCAATTTAGTATGAAGCTCTGGAATAACATCCCTTAACCTAGCGATGTCTCTCTACTCCTTCAAAACTCTCCTTAAACATTATTTTTATCCTAATATTTTCTTAAGTAGCAAGGTATAAAATGATGTCTGATTATGCTCTTATGAAGTTCATTGGGACATTTTGCTGTGGTGAAGGTAAAACATGAATGTTAGCTGTTGTGGTAAAGATTGTTTTCATACTGGGCGCCTTGACTCAAAAACTTTGATCTTAGCTTGTAGAAGGCTGAAGATTGGCGGAGTGCAAAGAAAGGGGAATCCTCACATGAGTGTCCTGAGCAGCTCAATGCAGCTGTGAACAACAGACTGAGATATGTGAGAGATCTTTCCTATAGCATGATGGTAGGATCCTGTGGCAGAGAAATGAAGCCTAAGAACTGCTCATATAGTAGTGGCTACTAATCATGGGATGCATAGTTCAGCAGGCAGCAGGACTTGTTCCAGGGGTGGGACCTGCAGTGGCAGGTCCTGAAGGAAGCAGGGCCTGTTGGGAAGGGACCTGAAGGGTTTAGGGTCAATGCCCAGTCAGGGAGGAGGAGGTGCCGGCTGCACACTCTACATCGCAATCAGTGGAGAGGTGTGGGTGGGAGTGAAGGAATGGGGATCACAACCTGCTCTGCGTGCAATCAGTGGGGGGAGGTGTGAGGCTTTTAATCAGCCATAGATTGTGGGGAGGGGGCTGGTTTGAGACTGGCTACAGCAGCAAAGGCCTGATGATCTCTCTCTGTCAGGCTTCTGTTGTTGCAATTGCACATGTGCAGCTATAGATGTCTGCACATGTGCAATAATTCCCACTGCTGTGACAGCAAACTGGCTGATGTGGCTAGAAATGGTCTCTGCGCTCAGTGCATAAGATTGGGAGTAAAAAAAACGATCTGGGACCTTCCTGTTTTCACACCCTCATAGAGTCATAGAGGCATACAGCATGGAAACAGGCCCAATTCGTCCTTCCCAACCAAGTTTCCTAAACTGAGCTAGTCCCACTTGCCTACATTTGGCCCATATACCTCTAAACCTTTCCTATCTATCAAATGTCTCATCAAGCCTGCCTCTGGTGGGCACCTGGATTGAATTCAAAAATGCACAGATAGAATGGCCATTGGACTGGGATATGGGTGCATCGGGATAACAGTAGAGCAAGCGCTGTTATCTCAACCACACCCTTCCCTATTCACGTCAGGGATCTATGTTAAAATCAGGGCTAAAATTTTCAAGGGTTTCAGCCTACATGAGGAAAAAGGACAGAGTATGTGAGAGGGAATGAAATCTGCAGTGGCAAAGAAAAGAATTTTCAACTGTCGAGACAGAAAGATTCATTCATAGTCAACTTCAGATTTTTCTCTCTCAACTGAACAGTGAGCGTGGCACATCCACTGCATACAAAAAGCTTCTTCATTTATCAGAGTTAATGCCTCTGAGCTATGCAGGCTGCCTATTCCTGTACTACTGCAGAAATCTATAGGTGCCACCCTATAAAATGTAGCTATTGCATTGCTCTCAAAACCCCTAGCCAAAGCAGGATTTCTAACTTCAAATAAAAATCTGCAACCTCAGCCAGAACTTTATTTTATTGTTTTAATTTTGTAGATGGTTCAATTCTCTATTATAGGGACATCAAAATTCTGCTGCGTCAGACTTGAATCAATATAAAAATCAATAAAAACATGTTTTGCGTAATTAATCTTTTTGGTATGCACCTTATTAGTGCTATACCTGGTATAACGTGTAGTTCAGTAATTCAGCTGAAAGAAAATTGCATTTACTCAAATATTAAGTATACTGCCTTAGTCTACTGCAATTCAATGATTAGCAATTTATTTCAGTTTGCTCTGCAGTCCATTGTTCATCACTTTTCAGCTAGGTGGTGCTAGATTTAAACACAAAAAGGGAACCAGGCTGTGAAAATAAATTATTGCAAAAACACATTAATTTACTGCAGTTTTCCAAATAGACAACATTATCTACAAATTGACCTCAATTAAAGAGACAGGATTCTTTCCTGGCAGTCTGAAATGGTTTCAACTGCAAATTATTTCAATAGTTAGCAGCTTAATGTAAGAATAAAAATCAGTTGTTTCACATATTTATGATTACGGATGTGTCTCCTGGAAAGGAAAATAATGAATCTGCAGTTATACATATAAATACGTAAAATGTGTAAACATGTAAGGGCAGCACGGTGACATAGTTAGCACCATTGCGTCACGGCGGTTGGGACCAGGGTTTGATTCCCAATTTGTGCCACAGTCTGTGCAGAGTCTGCATGTCTTCCCTGTGTCTGAACGGGTTTTCTCCCACAGTCCAAAAGACATGCTGGTTAGGTGCACTGGCCACGCTAGGTTCTCCCTCAGTATGTCTGAACATGTGCCAGGGTGTGACGCTTAGGGGATTTTCACACCAACTTCATTGCAGTGTTTATATGACACTAATCATAGCCTCATAGAATCCTTGGTGCAGAAGAAGGTCATTTATCCCATTGACTCTGCTCTGACCACTATCCCAGCCAGATCCTACGACTACAACCCTCATAACTCCATGCATTTACCGTAGCTAATTCCTCTCATACCAAGAGACCAAGGGACAATTTAGCATAGCCAAAGCACCTAACCCACACGTCTTAAAAAAAAATCTTGTCAGTTGTTCTCCAGCTGCTTGAGGGAAACCTGTTTTGCATTCTGCACACTACTTTACCCCAATATTCTCGAAAAACAGAATCCTATCAACTATGCTAATTTGGAAAATAATGGTACTTTATCAAGAAAGTGAAGCAAGCCAGTAAAGCCTTATGAAGTCCATTGATTCAGTGAATTGCATTTACTGTAAGTAATTCAGATGGGTATAAGGTGGGGAAATCAGAAATAAAGATCATCTAGTTCTGTGCTCCATTTTTGGGATCTATGCATTAAATAATAACGGTTATGATTTTATCTTCATTCCTGTTACCCCTTTCTAGATCTGGGTGTGCAGGAGAGAATTTTAAAGTTTGTGGATGATACTAAACTTGGAAGTTTTGTAAACTGTGATGGGAACAGTATTGAACTTCTGGAGGAAGGTTTGCAGTGGGGTTTCCCAGAGGTCAGTATTGGGACCTTTTTCCTTCATGATATATATCTCTTTCACTAGAACAGTATTGAGTGCAATACTCCAGTTGAAGCTGAAGAAGTGTTTTGGACAACTTTATCATAACCTTCTTGCTCTTGTATTCTATAGGGGGAATTTTCCCATCTCACCCACCACACGAATTATGGCAGTTGGGGTTAGACCAAAAAAAGTTCTGTTGACCCTGGGCAGGATTTACTGGAGATGAGGCAAGCGTGGTTGGAAAATCCCACCCCACATATCTATTAATAAACTTTGTTTAATTAGCCATTCTCTCAATTTGTCATGCCACTTTCAATGCCTTATGGACATATACACCCAATTGTCTCTGCTGTTGCATCCCTTTAGAACAGTACTTCATACTTTTATACTATCTCCCCATGTCTTCCCCCATGAAGCACCACACATTTCTCAGCATCAAACTTAATTTGCCACTTGTCCACCCATTCCATCACCTTGTCTATGTCCTTTCGAAGTTCTGCACTATTTTCCTGATATATTCATGATGCTTCCAAGTTTCATTTCATTCACAAATTTTGAAACTGCACCTTTAAATCAAGTTCTAGGTCATTAATTTACATTAGGAAGAGCAGTGGTCCCATCATTGTCCCCTGGGGAACTCCATTACAAACCTTTTTCCAGTCTGAAAAACATGCATTAATCACTACTCTCTGTTTCCCGTCAGCCAGTCAATTTTGTATCTATGTTGACATAGCTATACAAAGCTATAACTTTATTCACAAATATGTTGTGCAGCACTGTATCAAATGCCTTTTGGAAGTAAAGTAAGTACTGTAATACTTAGTAGTAGCAGTTCATGGGCAGAAACAAGATCTTCATGTCCAGGAGGAGGATATTTGATTTTATTTCAAGTGCAGATAAATTTAGGGCCTTTTAATCACTGGAAGGCTGATGTTGCAGGGGGCAGGGAATATGCATGCAGTATTTTTATTCTGAAGTGTTGAAAAAATATGATGGGAAAGTTCAGCAGTGCAGGTGGGTGAAGGAGGGAGTGGTGGATGGTGGTGCACACCAGTTTTCTCACTTGAGCCGGCACTTTGAAGAAAAAACAGAAAATCCCACTCAGGGATATCACCTGTGCCTCTGATTGAGACATTTTGGTACTTTGGCACAGGTGGAAACCTGATTGCAGTTCCCAAAAAGTTAGGCACAGAGCACGGAGTCAACAATTTGTTCAAGGCTCTGACGAAGGGTCATCTTCACTAAAATGTTGGCTCAATTCTCTCTTCACAAATGCTGTCAGAACTGCTGAGATTTTCCAACATTTTCTGTTTTTGTTTCAGATGCTTGCACCTGCAGTCATTTGCTTTTATTCACCTTGTTCTAGAACTTCACTAATTGGTTCCAGAGATGAGGAGTTTGTTGTACGAAGAGAAATTGAACAGTTTAGGCCTATACGCTCTGGAATTTAGAAGAATGAGGGGAGATCAAATTGAAGTATATAAGATGATAAAAGGTATGGATAAAGTAAATGAGGAGTGGATGTTTCCTCTTTTGGGCATTCTAGGACGAGAGGTAATAGTCTTAGGATAAGGGTAGCAAATTTAAAACAGAGTTGAGGAGAAACTACTTCTCCCAAAGGTGAATCTGTGGGAACTCACTACTCCAAAGTATGGTGAATGCTGGGACAGTGACTAAATTTAAAAGGGAGTTAGACAGATTTTTAATCGGTAATGTGTTGCAGTATTATGAAGAGAAAGCAGAAAAATGGGGATGAGGAGAATACCAGCCATAATCAAATGGTGGAGCAATGGGCTGATTGGCTTGATTCTCTTCCTATATTTTATGAACTTATGAACTTGAGAGTTAAGAGATGCAAAGGTTTACTCATCTTTTGCAAAGCATAGTCTGCTCAACCTCTCCTCAAAGATCAATCCTCTCATCCCAGAAATCAGCCAAGTGATCTTTTCTTGCATTCCTGCTCAGGAAATTATATCCATCCTATGGCAACGAGAGCAAAACCTGGTGAAACAAATGTTCTGCGTCGCCCTGACTTCCTGCACTTCCAGGAAAGCAGCACTTTCAGTGGAACTCCAAAATGCATCTCATAAAGAGTTTGAATGACTTGGCTTCCACCTAAATTTGTACCACCCCAAAGGCAACAGTGCATTTCACATGGCTAAAATGTGTACCATGCCAAACTGCTGCCAGTGAAACCAGGCGAGCAATTTGAAAATTGCCCCTCTGGGTGAACATTGAGCTGTGACTGATACTTAGCTATTGCAATAGCTTAAGCAATTATAAATAAAAATTAAAAGTAATGCTTGGATGTCAAAGCTTATCCATTATACATTAACGTCTGTTTACTTGATAACAATTGAAGTGGTCTCTTGAGATGCCAGATTCCTAAGAAGCCTGTCAATGATAATACATCTTGGGATGTTTCAAGCACAAAGGCCACAAATAGCAATTAATTCAGTAATAGGTCTGTGTTCTGAATTCCAGTACTTAGCAGATTATATACAGCATATTGTTTGGAGATTGTAGCAAGCCATTTTCACGCTCAGTTATGAATAAGAGCTACAATAGTTTAATGACTACATAAAAATAGTTAAAACAGCAACACTGATTTTCAAGCAGGATATGAGGATATGTTAGTTTTGCAGATGGTGTTCCTAACTAATGAATACTACCATTGGAATTCTAATGCATCGCCCGCCATGGGAATCGCAGTAGACAAGGGATGGACAATGAGAAGGTCCGTTGGTCTCGGGTGGGATTTTCTGGTCTCAGGTCAAGCAAGGCCGTATAATCCGGCCCTATGTGAGTGTTACATCAATATACTTTTCTCTTTATAAGAAAGTATTTAGTTGCAACATTTGATTATTTGTGTTTCCAAAAGGAGAAACTGACAGATATCTCTATATGTGATTTTACCATTGCGTTGCACCCAGTTTTGGGCGTGACCTGGTGGCAAAGAGGGGCATAAAATCTTTAGTCTGATTGGCACCGGTTTTCTCTACTGGCGCCATTTTACAAGCGCCAGATTTTGAGTGCAGTCAGCCTCTTGCTAGAAATGGGTGAGAGGCAGGTTAACGTATTTAAATTTATTTTAATGCTGTCTAACATCTGCTTAGTGAGCCCAATGTTCAATCGTCTAGGTATGTTCCCTTTCATGACCCCTAGAGAAAGGTTCTCCCCAGCAAGTTCAGGCGCGCCATGAATGGGGTGCAATCAACTCGGTCTTGCTGGTGAGGCCCCCTTGGGAGGCCAAAGGCAAGGGAGGGTACCCCTCAGGCATTGCCACCCTGACTCCTGGGCAATAACAGTCTGGCACTTGGGCAATGCCCACTGGGAAGTGCCAGGGGACAGGGCAAATGGGGAGGGACCAGTTGGTGTGGGGCTAATGGGGGAAGGGGTCCACTGCAGGGATCAATGGGGATAAAAGAGGGAGAGAGGGCTTGCAGTCACTCTGCAGTGATCGGTTGTGGGGGGAGGGAGAGAGAGGAGGGCTGCAGCCACTCTGTAGCAATCAATGGGAGGGTGGATGGGGGTCTGTGATTGATGAGGGAGTCATGATGTAGAGATGCCGGCATTGGATTGGGGTGAACACAGTAAGAAGTCTGACAACACCAGGTTTAAGTCTAACCAATTTATTTGATAGTAAACTCATAAGCTTTTGAAGTTTCCCTCTTCGTCCGGTGAATGGAAAGTATTGGCCTCACAGAGCATATATAACAGCACAGACAGTTTACAGATTAGAATGCGAACCTTTACACCTAACCTGACTGATACCAGATTTTGTGTTGTGACTGGTGCTGGGAACCATGATGTATAAATACCCACATTTATTTGTGTTCAGGGAGAAGCCTGGTAAACTACTGTTAGGTGCAAAATTTCTCCCAAAAGCTTTTGTAATAAAACTACTGTACTTTGATTCACTAACAATCTCAGAGGTGTCTTTTTATCTACAACAACACCATACATCTGTACACAGCCAGATCTTCAATTGGGCAGCATGGTAGCACAGTGGTTAGCACTGCTGCTTCACTGCACTAGGAACTTGGGTTTGATTCCTGACACGGGCCTTTGTTTGTGTGGAATTTGCACATTCTCCTTGTGTCAGAGTGAGTTTCCTCTAGATGCTCCTGTTTCCTCCCACAGTCCAAAGATGTGCAGGTTAGGTTGATTGGTCATGCTAAAATTGCCCCTTAGTGTCCTGAGATATGTAGGTTAGGGGGATTAATGGGTAAAATATGTAGGGATAAAGGGCTAAGGCCTGGGTGGGATTGTGATCGGTGCGGAGTCAATGGGCTGAATGGCCTCTTTCTGCACTGTAGTGTTCTATGATTGCTCCCTGTTGAATGCAGAATGGGAGTCTGACCATCAGAATTAAACAGGGAGCATGAGGCGCCCCGATTTAACAATCAATTAGAAACCATCAGGTAGTTCATATACCAGCAAACCAACCTCATCAGCCTGGCTGAAGTCATTACTGTTCCCCTGTTAGCACTGGCAGCACTCAGCAAGCCCCATTCAGTTAATTGAATGGGCCAGTCTATGTGGATCACGCTGATTTTCAGATTTCATTGGCGCCCAACACTGTCAGTTCTGACAAGTGGGAACAGCATTCCAGTGCTCCCTCCAGCAGCCAGCTTCACTTTAGCTGGCATCATGGCGGCAGGGAAAGCTACCCCAAGGTTTCTGGATACTGACGCGAGCCTGTTGCTGGACGTTATGAAGGAGAGGAGGGCCACCCTGATTCCAAGGCTTGGGAGGAGACAACCTGCAAATCTGGTGGCTCATGCTTAGGAAGTGATGGACGATGCAATCAGCTGCAACAGCATCACAAGGAGGACTACAATTCCATGCCAAAAGAAGATGAATGATCTTCGCCGAGCTTCAAGGTAAGAACCCAACTGTCTGCCTCGGCATTACTCCTGATTCAGCAGGACATCAGGATTCCAGATAGTGTTGAATGAGGCTGGTGAATCCCGTCCTTTTGTTTGAGAATACTTCTGCAAAGTACCTTAGGATGTTTTACTGCACTGAAACAGAATGAATTCAAGTCATTGAATGATCATTGATGGATCATTTACTGGGACCAACATCAATGGATGATCGAAGCAACCTTGAGGAAAGCTAACCAGATCTTGAGATGTAAAGGCAGAGATATGCAGCACAAATTCCAGCTGTAATTATGCATAGATATGGCTACATTTTGAATACAATGAATATTTCTAGCTGCTCAACTCCAGCAATGGGACATAAATAATGAAGACATTGCAAAGGACAATAATCTAATGGCAGAATTTGAGCTATAAGGCTACCTTGAGGTTGACTCTAAAGAAGATGATGCTTAGGAATGGTATTGTCCAAGAGTTTTAAACAAACAGGTAAATTGATCCTGATAGCATGTGCACCTTTATCACAAACACTCATACTAGGAAGCACAGGCTGTAGATTAAAAGAATGAATTTTTAAAACGTTGCCTGGTCATAAAGGCTGCAGAGTATTTTCTACTTCTGTACTTTCTCTTGTTCATACATCTCATGGGACACAAAATTAAACGCTGCATATAAAACGCATTGATTTCCAAATTGATGATTTTCCTGTGGGAGCTGGATTGATAATGGCAGCTATATTTTTACTTGTTAGCTTCTATAACCATAAAGATGTAGATTGTATCCCTACACAATGCTGAATCAATATTGCATCCCATGGTTGGAATACTTCTGTAGAACATTGCTTCAAGATTTCATTTGCATGGCATTAAAGGAGCCATGGTTAGTAGATCTTTTGGAGTCTTTTGCAACTGCTGGCTATTTTAACCCTCTACAAATACAAACTGCATGAATTGGATACTAATCCTGCAGTTCCATATCAAGTATTTATGCTATGTAGGTTTGCAATAATTATGCACAGTATAGACTGGAGATGTTGGGCCTGTTTTCCTTGGAGAAGAAAAGATTGAAAACAACTTTGATTAAAGATATTCCACATTATGAGATGTCTGGACAGAATGGATATGAAAAAAAGATCAAGAACATGGTAAAAGAAGAAATGGAGACATGAGGAGAAACCTCTTCATGCAGCAAGTAGTTAGGATTTAGAATATATGGCATGAGAGTATGGTGGAAGCAGATTCATCAAAGCATTTAAAAGGGAATTGGATTATCTGAAAAGGAAGAATGTGCAAGGCTTTGGGAAGAAGGCAGAAGTTTGGCACTTGGTAAATATTTCTTTTGAAGTGCTAGTACTGGCAATGGCCTTCTTCTGCACTGTAAGATTCTGTGATTTTGTATTTTTCCAGAATAAAATTTAATTTGTGGAGCAATGCTATTATTAATTTGGTCAAATGAAATGATCGATTTAGAGATAATTTTCTACCTGTGGGGATGGTTTTAACCTCATTTGCCTTGCAGAAACTGATCACTGTCAGTTAAAATTGTTCAAGCAGATTGTAATCTGCTAGGAATTGGCCAAATGTTTACCTTTTCCATCGAGCTGATGGCAAGGAAATATCACTGCTATTGGGAGCTTCATTACATATGTACAGGAGGTTGGGTCCTGAAAATGTCATCGGAACTCAAAGGGCATTGTAATCATTCTACCAGGTGAGAAGCGGGTGGAGGTACAAATTGGACGAAAGAGGTAGGTTTCTCCAACTTTTTGTATGGGGCCAGGAGACAGATTTACAGTTTCCTGAACTCCTCAAGGAACACTTGCATCTCCATTGGTGCTGATTACCCTCAACATGAAACTGAGCCAATATGATCCCTGCCAAGCCGTTTCTGCCATTCACCGATAGGTAGTTTCATGGTCACTCTGTTTTCTGATACATTTCTCCAACTTACTACGTAGGAGGGGAGGGGAGTTGGCCATCATCATTTAACTAAGGCCCATGAGTTAAAATATCTCAGACCTCATTTATAAATGGCGGATGAGTTTCCAACTTACCTCACCCCTTCATATAGATAGCCAAAGCCCATCTGCAGTTAAAATCCAGCCATCTTTATTCATTCCAATTTTTCGTTCAATTTTAAGTCCATGGAATTTATTTTTCTAATGAGCTAATTATTGTCCGTCTTTATTTCGAGTTTAAATATAGCCACAAACTCTTGTATTGCAGTAGTTCATTTGTGACTAAACCGTTTGCTGATTTGTTGTAGATATTTCACAAAGAAACAGAATCAGAAATGTTAAAAAAGACAAGCTACCTAACAGGCTTCACAGGTAAAATACCTGCTGTATTTGAAACAGATTTAACAAGAGAATGCTTACTGAGACTTGTCTGCATATAGGGGTCCATTTAACAGTGATTATAAGTTAATAGATAAAAGCACTCAGTTAATGGTAGCTCAAAATTTAAAAATAGCAGAGTTTCTTAAGTGCACATGTACTTGCCTGTCGTCTGTTTTTATTATTGATATCCTGTGAGCTGAAAAACACTGAAAATGTTGTTCCATGTTTAGAAGGCAGAGCTGACATGAATTATGGAGAAGCAGCAGACATGTAGAATGTACTACTGCAATGGCAGGGCAAAAAAAAATCTGTGTTTATCCACCCATCTATCAAACAAAATCCTGACGCCATACAAATCTACTGTGCAGCTATACTATCAAGACTCAAGAACTGCAACAAGAATAAATCAAGTTATTGTTGATATCTTTACTTAATAAAATGATTGCGAACAAATTGTAATGAAAAATAGTGTAAAACAAAAGCAGAGATACTATCAATTTTAGTACTTATTCCTTAATTTCTACATAAGAGGTAGAAACTCCATGTAATAGCTTGTGGATTTTAGTGAGCCACAATGACAATAAAGCTCATATTTGAACTTGTTCAAGACTGAAAAACAACAGCTGGAAAGAGATCTTTTGAATGGAAGTAACCAATATTCACAGTCCATTCAAAGAAACAGAAAGAGATATTTCAGTATAGTTTGACATTTTTATGCAGTCTTTTTAATATATTTCCAAAAACTGCAGTTCATTGTAAAGATGCTTGATATTTTTCATGTGCCCTGCTTCCGAACACAACCTCCTAACTTTGCATAATCTTTTATCTGAAGGAAACACGGTGTTGCTCAGAGAACTCCTCTTTTCGAGACGAGACAGATAATGCAGAGATCTTCCTGCCTCTCAGGATAGAAAGCTTTGCTATTGCAAAGCTCTCCAAATAATAGCTTGGCCATGAACTGAGGAAACACATTCCAACTGTGACAGATGGATTCATGAGACTACAGTTCTGGGACCTGAAATCTGTACCATCTGGTTCAGATACTGTGTGCTTACTATTTTTTTTGTTAACTAATCTTATTGGCCAGGATTTTAACCCACCTCGCACAGTCAGAATGGTACATGGGAGGGGTTACAATAAGGGTGAGTGATCTTTGCTGCTTAAAGTGTCTCTGGGCCAAATTTTCTCACGTCCCTGCTGGCAGGATGAAGTGATGGAGTTAGGTGTACAGAGAGAGAGCAAAGAGTTATAAGGGAGGGTATTCAGAGCGGGTAAGGTGTCTGGGGGAAGGTCGGAATCGGAAGAGTGTAGGTGTAGGAGGGAAAGGAGTGGAGAGATGAAAGTGTAAGGTGTGTGTTGTGGGGAGGAAAGGTCCAAGTAAATGTGCAAGGGAAGGGTTTGTGGAGTAATTGACTACTTCCTGATGAGTGAAGTCAGGGTGAGTGTGGTGGGATGAGATGGTGACTGTGAGAGGGGGCAGAGAGAGCCAGTTAGAAGGCTGAAGATGTAGCAAGGATGGTAGAAAGGAAAGTGATTGTGGTAATCGGGGCTTGAGGGTAATCATGTGGGTGGGGGTGGGGTTGCCATGAAGCTACAGGGCATGTTCACCTAGAGATTTGTGAAGGAGAAGTGTATGGGCTATAGGGTAATGGTTGGGAGCGCAGATATGATGCCATTGGGGGTCAAGACTGATGGTGGAAAGGACATGAGCTACAAGGAAAGGGGAAATGAGGGTGGAGCTGAGTGAGAACCCTGACCACTACCATTTTTTCAGAACTGAAAGTCAGCATAGCCTGGTGTTGAACAGGCACAGATGCTGCATGGGAGTGTTGTCAATGGATGGACAGGAATGCGGGTCAGCTTAGCTGGCCAACTAAAAGGGAACTCATAGGCAGCAGTGGAAAGTTTGGGACAGTGAGATGAGTGTAATGGAGGAAGGCTCCATGTGCATGGGGGAATGTTTTCACAAGGCTCGGAAAGGCCATAATCACGTGGTGCAACTGTGTATGGCTAAACTGTGAATGTTGTGGGGAGGTGGGGGGGAGGGGGGGTGGTGCTCGCAAAGCCTATATAATGACATTGCAAGACAACACTAGATATTCCTATTGACAGTGAATATATTTACAGCTAACACATTGACAGTGATTATCCATTCAATTACCAGTGATTTTACATGCCTGTGTGCTGTCCTGACATCCACAGCTGGTGTGCAGGCAGCTTGTAGAGTTGGTGGCACTGTTGCATTTGATGACTTTGTGATTATCCCCTGGAGATCCAAGGCTTGGAGGGCCCTGGCTTACTTTGGCTGTCCCCCTGTGGGTCAGCCGCTCCCTCTGTGCTGCAGGATAAAGTTGAAGGGGTCACAAGCCGAGGGGATTCGGACAGAGTGAAGAAGACTTGAGAGTCCTGACTGAATGAGCTAGGCATGTCTAGCTGCTGCTCCCCCTCCTCCTGGGTGCCCAAAGGGCCAAGCTTGACTCTCTAAGGGAAAGGGAAATCTCCACTACATGAACTCAGCTGTGGCAATGGGAATGAAGTGTGGGTCTGCATTCATCTCCAACAGGAAGTTGGTCTTCTGCTAGACCAGGGTCTCCATGGCATCTGCCATCCTTCCCATGGGGACCTTCATATGGGCACAAGTGGACACAACTTCACTGGGAGCAGGCGGAGAGTCTCTTCTGACTCAGGTGTCCCTTGTTGAGGGCTTCCAACAACCCTGCCTCTTACTGACTCTCCACCACAAGTTGGAAGGCTGATTCCAGAAGATTGTCATCTGAATGGGACCTCACAGATGCTTCTTCCCTCGCAGTCCTCTGAGATCTGGGAAACTTGGTTGAACCCACGTCGTGTGCTGTGGAGGGTTCAAGTGAGCACTATGATGTCTCAATAGATATAGGGTTCTCCTTTTCTACTCCCTTCTGTCTCATTTCTGGGCTGGAGTTGAGGAATGGTAAAAAGTCCTTACCCTTCCTCAGGCTTTGATCTTTTCCTGGAGGCACCTGTAAGTGAGAGTGCAAGTGACAGCATCATCTGCCTCCGACATAAAGGAACATTCAACCTTCAGGTTTGCATTGAGTGGATGAATATTTACTAGGTGGACACACAAGGCCAAACTCTCCAGCACCAATGACTCAGTCCCTCAATCCCATTCCACTCCTGTGAGTTCCCTCTCCTCAAATTCCACCAAAGACCTGAACAATGATTTGTTCTCATGTCTTCTCACGTTATGTACGATTGTGACGGAGCTTCTCTCGCTCAAAGAAGAGAACATATTTAAGAGGATTTGCATTTTGCATTGATTTTGCATTGATTTAAGCATGGGAAGTTGGTTTATTAATTATTCCTCCCCTTACAAAGTTGTTCATTCTGGAAAGCAGGTCATTACTAGTGTAAATTGGGCAGAAGTGTTGTGGACCAGCTCCCTCCACATCCACATGCAAGAGATAGGCTGAGATAGGCATATAATTTCCAAAGGTTTCTAGTTCTCTCCATGCCTACACCGGTCTCCCTTATGTTTCCCACTGGTCCCATTTCCCATTGGATGCAATGTTCCACGTCTGCTGAAAGGTGAAAGAATAGTTACATACACCATAGTGTGGATTCACTGGAGTGGGGCTGTTTGGTAGGACATGCCATTGCCCTAGGTCTTGGATCCTGATATATGGCAGACTTTGTGGTTTCTGCAGCCATTAATGAGACTTATCTTGGCAGAGTAAATAAGGTCACTCATCCCCTTCTGTCACTGTATGGCCAGCCTCTTATGCACACCCTTGGCACTGATGGCATCAGTCACCGGTGCCCATGCAGCATTAATATTCCTGTTTAGCCTACCCCTCCTATCAGGAGGGTAGAGACATTCCTGAGCTCTTGGACATGTTCAGGAAGACACCCAGGGAGGTGTCCCTCAATTTACAGCAGGGCTGGCAGGTGACCCTGCAGATCGCTTTGGTCCCGGATGTCTGTGCGTTTTTTGATTATGATGCTCCAATGCGATGCTGGGATGTGTGCCATCAGGTCCGCCCTGCCTGGGCGAGAAATCCCGAATGCGTAATTAATTACTTACGGCAAGATATGGCTTCATTTCCTGTTGGCCTCTGCAGTGGCCAGAGTGGACTCGGAACAGACACTTCGAGGTAAATCTGTGACAGAACAGTGAGATGCATTTAAGAAAGAAACAAAGACGGTACACAGCCAATGTATTTCAATGAAGAAAAAGGATGGGACCAACAAATCTAGTGAACACTGACATCGAGAGATATGAAGTATTGGATTAAGAGGAAAAGGGAGGCTTATGGCTGATATCAATGGCTCAAAAGAACAGGAGCCCTAGAGGAGTATAGAATGTGCAAGAGGGAACTTAAAAAAAATGATTTGAGCAAAAAGGGGGCATAAAAGGATACTGGCAATAAAGAAAAGTTCTAAGTTGTTTACAAGTAGATTAAGGGTAAGGGGAATTACTAAGGAAAGAATAAAGCCCATTAAGCCCATGTGCGAAGCCAGGGGACATAACCGGGTTCTAAATAAATATTTTGGGTTCACTAGTGAAAGAGATGATTTGGATATAGAAATCAGGGAGAAGAACTGTGATACAATTAATGAAATTAAATAGACAGAGAGGAGGTTCTGAATGGTCTGGCAGTCTTAAAAGTGGATGAATCTTCAGGACTGGATGAAATGTATCTCAGGTTGTTGAGTGAGGAAAGGGAGGAAATAGTAGGGATGCTGGCAATAATTTCTAATTCTTCTCTGGTCACAGGAGAGGTGCCAGAGGACTGGAGAGCAACTAATGTGGTACCATCATTCAAGAAAGGAGGAATGGATAAGCCTGAAAACTACAGGCCAGTCAGTCTAACATCAGTGGTGGGGAAACTATTGGAAACAATTCTGAGAAACAGATTGAATCTGCATTTGAGAGGCAAGAATTAATCAAGACTAGTCAGTACAGTTTTGTTAAGGAGAGATCATGTCTGACCAACTTGATTGAATTTTTCCAAGTAGTGAGCAAGTGTGTAGATGAGAGTGATGCATTTATCAAAGTTTACTTGGACTTCAACAAGGTCTTTGATAAAGTCCCATATGGCAGTGGACGCCACCCCCCCCTCCCCCACCGATTTGAACAAAGATAAGAGCCAATGGGATCCAAGGAGCACGTACACGGCTTTTTTCCACAGGTAATTCGGTCCATACTTGACCAACATTGAGCATGCATTCGGCAGGTGGTGCGGGTACGGCTCTTGGATGTTGATTCATGGGTTGCCTGGTACCTCATGTCGTAAATGAGTGCTTGAGGATCGTGTTAAGGAGCTGGAGCTGGAATTAGAGGAGCTCAGGGTAATTCGAGAGGTTGAGGAGGATATAGGCAGGAGTAACAAAGAGATTGTAATTCCTAAAAGTGATAATTGGGTAACTATTAGGAGGAGGGGTAAGAAGCAATCGGGGAGACAATCCCCTGGGGCATAGTTCATGTGGGGACACATGATGTAGGTAGGACAAGGGAAGGGGATATTAAACAGAAATTTATGGAGTTAGGGTGGAAGCTTAGGTCCATAACAGGCAGAGTGGTTATCTCTGGACTCTTGCCTGTGCCAAGAGATAGTTTAGAGATGAACAGAGAAAGGGATAGTTTGAACTCATGGCTGCGTGGATGGTGCAGGAGGGAGGGGTTCAGGTTCCTTAACAATTGGGACTCATTCTGGGATAGGTGGGACCTCTTCAAGAGAGATGGTCTACACCTGAACCAGAGGGGGACTAATATCTTGGGGGGAAAATTTGCTAAGGCTATGATGGGGGCTTTAAACTGATTCGGGGGGGGGGTGGGATCCTAAGTAGTTGGGGTGCTGAGAGGGATGAGAGTAAGGGGGTTATAGAAGAGAGTTGTAAAACACAGCGGCGTACGGGTGGGGTGGGGCATGGTTTGAGATGCGTATACTTTAATGCAAGGAGTATTCGCAATAAGGGGGAGGAACTTGCAGCTTGGACCAGTACCTGGAACTTCGATGTTGTGGCCATTTCAGAGACTTGGGTAGAGCAGGGACAGGAATGGATGTTGCAGGTTCCGGGGTACAAATGCTTTAGTCGGAGTAGAGAAGGAGGTAGAAGGGGGGGAGGAGTGGCGTTATTGGTCAAAGACTGTATCACGGTGATAGAAAAGAAGTTTGATGAGGACTTGTCTGTTGAGGTAGTATGGGCTGAGATTAGAAACAGGAGAGGAGAGGTCACCCTGTTGGGAGTCTTTTACAGACCTCCTAATAGTTCTAGAGAGGTTGAGGAAAGGATTGCGAAGTCAATTCTGATTAGGAGTGAAAGTAGTAGGGTAATTGTGATGGGGGACTTTAACTTTGCTAATATTGATTGGAATAGCTATAGCTCTAGCTCGTTAGAGGGGTCAGTTTTCGTACAGAGTGTGCAGGAAGGTTTTTTGACTCAGTATGTAGATAGGCCAACTAGAGGTGAGGCTACATTGGATTTGGTGCTGGGCAATGAGCCAGACCAGGTGTTAGGCTTGGAAGTTAGTGAACATTTTGGTGATAGTGACCACAATTCGGTTACGTTCACCTTAGTGATGGACAGGGATAGGCATGAAGCTGGGGGCAGTAGTTATAGCTGGGGGAAGGGTAATTATGAGGCCATCAGGAGAGAATTAGGGTGCATAGATTGGACTAGGGAACTACAGGGACTGGGAACATCTGGAATGTGGTGCTTATTCAAGGAGCAGCTGCTGCGAGTCCTTGATAAGTATGTCCCTGTCAGGCAGGGAGGAAATGGACGAGTAAGAGAGCCTTGGTGTACGAAAAAAGTTGATTTGCTGGTTAAGAAGAAAAAGGAGGCTTATGTCAGGATGAGGCTTGAAGGCTCAGATAGTGCAATGGATAGCTATAGATTAGCCAGGAAGGAGGTAAAAAGTGAATTGAGGAGAGCTAAGAGGGGACACGAGAAGATGTTGGCTGATAGGATTAAGGAGAATCCTAAAGCTTTCTTTCGATATGTTAAGAATAGAAGATTGGTTAGGGCAAGATTAGGGCCAGTCATAGACAGCAGTGGGAAGTTGTGCGTGGAGCCTGAAGAGATTGGTGAGGCACTGAATAAATATTTCTCTTCGGTATTCACGCAGAGTGCTGGAAATGTAGCTATGGAGAGCACTGAGGTACAGGGTTGCAAATTGGGAAGTATTGTAGTAGATAGGGAGGATGTGTTAGAAATTCTCGAGGGTTTGAAGTTGGATAAGTCCCCTGGGCCGGACGGGATTTACCCTAGGATTCTCTGGGAGGCAAGAGAGGAGATTGCAGAGCCTCTGGCTCTGATCTTCAGGTCCTCGTTGGTTACGGGTGTGGTTCCGGAGGACTGGAGGATAGCGAATGTGGTCCCATTGTTTAAGAAGGGGAAGAGAGACCTTCCTGGGAATTATAGGCCAGTGAGTCTTACTTCTGTTGTGGGCAAGGTATTGGAGAGAATTATTAGGGATAGGATTTATAGTTATTTAGAGAGAAATGAATTGATTGGGGATAGTCAGCATGGTTTTGTGAAGGGTAGGTCATGCCTTACTAACCTCATTGAGTTTTTTGAGAAAGTGACCAGAGAGGTGGATGGGGGTAAGGCGGTTGATGTAGTATATATGGACTTTAGTAAGGCGTTTGATAAGGTGGCCCATGGAAGACTTCTACAGAAAATGCAGATGTGTGGAATAGAGGGTGATTTAGCTAATTGGATTAGGAATTGGCTGGCAGATAGAAGACAGAGGGTGGTGGTTGATGGGAGATATTCATCGTGGAGTTCGGTGACGAGTGGTGTGCCTCAGGGGTCTGTTTTGGGGCCCCTGCTGTTTGTAATTTTTATAAATGATCTGGATGAGGGTATTGAGGGATGGATTAGTAAATTTGCAGATGACACTAAAGTCGGTGGAGTGGTAGATAGTGAAGAGGGGTGTTATAGTTTGCAGAGTGACTTGGACAAGTTGCAGAGCTGGGCCGAGAGGTGGCAAATGGAGTTTAATGTGGAAAAGTGTGAGGTAATGCACTTTGCAGGAACAATAAATGTGTAGAGTATAGGGCTAATGGTAGGGCTCTTAATAGTGTTGAGGAACAGAAGGATCTTGGTGTATGTGTCAATAGATCCCTGAAAGTAGGCAGTCAAGTGGATAAAGTTGTTAAGAAGGCTTATGGAGTCTTAGCTTTTATTGGTAGGGGGATTGAATTTAGGAGCCGCAGCATCATGTTGCAACTGTACTCAAAGAGTGATTAGGGAGTGGAATGCCCTGCCTGCAGCTGTTGTAGATGCGCCAAGTTTGGTGGCGTTTAAGAGGTTAGTTGATAAGTATATGGATGAGAAGGGAATGGTTTAGTTAGGAGGGGCATTGCTTTTTTTATTTTGGTCGGCACAACATCGAAGGCCGAAGGGCCTGTTCTGTGCTGTATTGTTCTATGTTCTATGTTCTATGTGGACCATCTGAAGGGCACCATGACAGCTCAGAGACTATCGATGTGGCTGTGCAGACACTTGGAATTGGGCCGGTGTCTGCGGGAGTTTGCGCGTTCTCCCCGTGGTTGCGTGGGTTTTCTCCGGGCACTCCGGTTTCCTCCCACAAACCAAAAATTCGCTCTTAGGCTGATTGGGAAACAAATTGTCCCTATGGTGAGAATTTTCCATATTAGGAATAATATATATATTTTTATATAGGAATATTAAAATAGGATAATGGATTTGCTACTATATAGTATGACGGCGGCGCGGGCTCGTTGGGCCGAAGGGCCTGTTTCCCGTGCTGTGTTGCTTTATGAAAAAAAAGAAAATTTAACAAATTGAATCCAGAATTGGCTGAGTGGCTGGAAGCAGAGGGTGATGGGTTGAGGGCTGTTTTTCTGACTGGAAGCCCATGTCCAGTGATATTTTACAAGGATCAGTGTTGCTGTTTGTGGTTTATATAGTTGATTTAGACTTGAATGCGGGAGAGTTGATCACTAAGTATGCAGGTGTGATGGACTGAAGAGCCTTTTTCTGGGCTGTACACCTTAATGACTCTTGTGGGCTCAATTTTAACACCAAGTTGTGCCCATTTTCGGGCGCACAAACTTGATAAAGGCGAGCGTGAGGTGAGTAGCGCCCACCTCCATGCTAGTTTCCCCCTTTGCCAAGGCCTGAAAATGGCCGCCATCGAGACCACACCTGAAACAGGCGTGACATCAATTGCATGCATTTAAATTGATTTAATGGGCTGCACACCAATACTTATTTGTATTCCCTCTTTACCACAGCATTCGCCTGTCCAGATTCAGTGCGAAACAAACATGGTCTGCAAAAGTCCGATTCGGGCACTCCAACTCCTGACGAGGTAAGCTCAGAATGTCCGGCAGCTCTCTGTATTAGGTCAGTGGGCAGGTGGGGAGTGGGGTGGGGGGGAGAGGGGGGAGAAGATAGATCAGAGTCTCCCGCTCAGTTGGTAGTGAGGAAGGAAGTGTTCAGATCAGTGGTGGTGGGGGGGTGGGGGGGGGGTTGGTGGCGGTGGTGGTGGTGGTAGAGGTTGGACAGGCAGGGGATAGGGGTGTCCATTGCCATCCTACCTCTTCTCAGTCTGCGTGTGAACGCTGAGAGGGGAGGGGAGCAGGGGGCCGTGATCAATCTGGATAGCAGGAGGGTGATGGGATAAGGGGCCATTAATGTTATGGGGTGGGGTAATGTCTGTGAGGCTAGGGAGAGGCATTATCTGGCCCAGCAATGATGTGGCAGAGGAGCTGCTGGGTTTTGGGTGTGTTAAGCCCTGCCCACAGATTTCTGCAGTATGATTCAGAATCACTGCCATTTTTGCAGGCAGATTGTGTATGGGAACACCTGAGAATGGGTCTAAAAGTCCGATCTGCAACACTCCCAGTTTTAAGTCCATCTGGCACTTAGAATAAAATGGTAAAGTAGGCCCCTATAACTTAGCTCTGGATGGAAGAATCTGCACTCTATTTCTGCTCAACACTATCTTATCCTTCCAAGCTGGCCAAAACTGCAGGCAAACAGGTTGCTATTTTACAATGGAAAGTCATATCGATGATGACATCTTAACAATAGTCAGGAGGAATTCTACACTCTCTGCAGAACCATCGCAAGTGCATGATCTGGCCAGAAGAAACCAAGACAATTTGAAAAGCATTACTCCAGTCAAAGTTCCTCATGGGCTTGAGGAGCAGGAATGCTGCCCTCGGGTTTTGTAAGGAGTACTTATTAATTGCTTTCAGATCTCTGCACCCACTGATGATCAAGATCACACTCTGCTGCTGCAGCCTCCTACTGCCAAATTCTGGTCCATCTGCAGCAGATGGGTCCAAATGGATGTTGGATTGAAGCACAGAAACACTGTAGTGCAGAAAGAGGCCATTCAGCCCATTGAATCTGCATCGACAACAATGCCACCCAGGCCTTATCCACGTATGTAATCTCATGTATTTTTCCCTGCTAGTCCCCTGATACTAAGAAGTAATCTAGCATGGCCAATCCAGCTAATCTGCACATCTTTCGACTGTAGGAAGAAACCAGAACGCCCCGAAGAAACACATGCAGACACGGGGAGGACATTCCAACTCCACACAGACAGTCACCCAAGGTTGGAATTGAACCCAGGTCCCTGGCACTGAGAGACATCAGTACCTAACCACTGTGCCACCATGCCACCTTAACTTTTATTTTAATGAGTACTGGTCATTAAAATAGGCAAGCTGTCCACATCCCCAAACAGTTGTATCACCTGCTTCAGGTCACATGCGCCATTCGTGTCCCTCTTTTCAAATTGGTGCCATTAACTCCACAACTTGCAAATTACAAGTAGTAATTTGCAAGCATTTTCCTTTGGACATTCCAGAAAATAGGTTTTATTTCTGGTTCCTTTTAGAGAATGAAACATTTGAAAATCTTTTATTCCGTTTATCAGATCTGAGATTTTTTTCATTTCTGTGAAGGCAAATGCTGCAACTGTGTGAAATGAAAAGTATCAATTGCGAATCTGTCATGGTAGTTGGCCCATTAAGTGTTTAAACCCTAAAGCACATCACTGGTGTAATGTATTTGTCCTGTGATTTTCTTTTAAACGTCAAATTGAATTTACAGAAATGAAAAGAATTATTTCGATTCTGGAATGCTTTGCTCATCATTTGTTATCTGCAACCAGTATTGGGACCAAATTGTAGCACATATTAATAACCAAGCGTGCTGCTGTGATTAGCAATAGCAACAAATAATAAGAGGCAAATGGTTCATTTATTTGAGTTAATGCTTTTTATTAGCAAGGCAAAGCTTGGAATATATATTCTAATATTGCCTTAAAAAGAGGAACTGCAGATGAATTAATAAACTACGTTCTCTGAATAGAGTGGTGAAGGAAAATTCATGCTCTATGATAGGCTTACTTTGTTGTATGCCTACCTTCTGAATGTTAGACTAATTTCTGTCAGGTGGGCATCTCTCTATTGATGTCTGCACCAACAATATATTGGAGCAGTGTTGGTGGCAGCAGTTGTTGATCTCGAAGCGGTCCTCAGAGTGACTAGCTTCATCCTTGAAAGTTCTCCTATGAGTCAAAGACAGAAAAGCTCATTCAGTGTGTACTCAAGTTTACCCTTGAAGAAATAACAGCTAAATGTAAGATCATTGCAGCACTTTTGAGGAAGAACAAAACATTAAAACTACATATGGTGATCCCACTTAGCCTTTTCCAACTTCTCTTGGCACTTAAGTCTCCAAATGTGACCTATCCTGCTGGCTATTCGCAGCCCAGCTGCCTATTATCTGATGGCTCATCCTCTAGCAGTCTCAAATTCCTTGGTAATATTTGTATTTTTGCGGTACTGATTAGATTTTTCTGTTAAATTAACATTCTGAAAGCAAATGGGGAAATTGGCATTTGACCTGCCAACAGTAACGATGCCTTTTCACCCTTTATAGTGCACAACTTGGTGCAAAGATTTCTGAGGCACGGGTATCGCGTTGAATCGCTGGCAGGGTGGCCTTTGGTTTGTCTGTCCTACTGGGGCCTCTGTAATCCAAGCAGGATATTTAAAGGGTACTGCTGCACCATCTCTGGAGGGTTGAAATCTAGTGGAAAGTCCTGGCTTCCAAAGGGTGGAAATATGTTGACTCAAAATTCAGTGATGCCTCTCTTGAGTGCCTCCCAAACACTGAAGAGCCACGCTGTGAAGCCCTTTACCCCACTCTGGAGAAGAACATCATCCAAAATGATACATTCAACGTGAAAAGCAGTGATTGCCAACACTCTACAGAACAGGACAGCACCCAGTGCAGGAAGATGGTGAATGAACTTCTCTATTCCACTAAGTATGTTGCCCTTATCTTGCTCACTTGTGCATCCACAAGTATCTCACAGAATCACAAAATTGCTACATTGCAGAAGGAGGCCATTCATAGAAACATAGAACCCTACAGAGCAGAAAGAGGCCATACGGTCCATCACATCTGCACATCTCACATGCTGCCAGCTCAAAGGATATCATAATTCATTCTCTCAGGCACATCTTTATCTTTTCTGGATCACATGAAAGAGATCCCAGACTGGTAAGTGGAGCTCAAATGCAAAGTCCTGACCTGCCTTCGAAAATAGAACCATCCAATTTGCCAGTGAGGATGTGGACCATTCCTGTGCTGATGCTGTGGTCAGCAATGCTCAACTAAATGAGGATTCAGCACTACAGTATCCATTAGACAATGATGCTGTGAGCAATGTCTCCTGTTCTGCAGTACAAGTGATACACTAGTTATCTCTCATTTCTTTCACAGATACTTATGTAGCGGGGGAGGGGGTGGAGGTGATACTTATGGATGTGGTCTTCCATGTCTGTGATCTGTGAAGTGGTCAGGGAAACAACATTTCAAATGCGGATGTGAGGCATCGGATTTCACAGATTTCAACCTGGATCAGGTCCAGCTGGATGAGATGGTGTGGGATTTGGCACCATCACTGGTCTGCCGCAGGTGCATAGGGTCATCAGTTACACTCATGGAGCACTCTGCACCCCATGGCATCAGTAAGTCCAATTTATAAACAGGAAGGAGTTCCACTACTTTAATGCCAGGTGATCTGCCTCCACTGGATGAGAATAATGCACAAGTGTGCATGTTTTCCAGGGAGCATGCATGATAGCTTCACCCTTGGACAATCTCAAATCCTTGCAATATTTGAAGGTAATCCCAGCTGCAGGTATGGCTGATTGGGGACAAGGGATACCTGCTGATGTCATGACACATGATACCAGTGCGGAGGCCTGAGGCCAAAGCTGAGGGACACTACAACAAGATCACAGCACCACTCGGTCTATGATTGAATGGTTCATTGGGCTCCTTAAGCGACACTTCTGCTGCCTCAGCTGATTTGATGGGGCCCTCCAGTACAGTCCCCAGAGGGTCTCCAGCATCGTGATGGTCTGCTGTGTCCTACATAACTTGGCACAGCAATGTGCTTGATGATGGCGTCCAGGAGGACTGGAATATCTCCTCTAATGAGAAGGAAGTATAGGAGAGAGTGGAGGGAGAGGCTGAAGAAGGGCTGGAGGATGGAGACCAGATGAGAGTGAGGGTTCGCATGGGTTGGAGAACCAGGAATGCCTTCATTTATCGTGCTTCACACAATAGAGGCACCATGTTGTCTGATAGCTCTACAACAATCCCCACTAGACCTTCATGACTCTACTGTGACCAAAGGAGGAAATCCACATGAAAACCAGCTAATCAGGGTGCTGGGCCTGGGGAGTCTTTGTGCTTGCTTGGCCTGTCAATGTAGGAGGGTAATGATGAACCACAGTTAAGAAAGTTCTGATACTCCTCAGCTTTGGCTTATGCCTGACTCATGTCTGTCTGCTGTCTCTGCATTGACTCCTTCCTCATATATGAGTGAAATTTGAACCTACAAACTTGTCCCTGTATCACTAAAATGGGATTAAGGGTGAGGGATTAGGATTCACTGATTAATGCCTAAGTTTTTTCAGGATGTATGATATTCTTGGTCTGAGTGGGCCTAATTGTTTCCCTTACATTGCGGACTTGCTGTGACCAATTGGGGTGAAGTACTATCCTAGTGGAAGGAGAATCAATGAGAGTGAGGCCCTAAGGTTGTGAATACCAAGAGGTTTTAATAAGGTGCCATGGATAATTGCTGCATTTGATTATGACCCCCTTTTCACCCATGCTCAAACAGTGCTCCTACAATTCCTTACTCTTGCAGACTCTCCCATTATGTCTGGGTGTTTCCCAGGATGTACGTCATAAATGGCAGTGGTCTGCTGCCTTCCATACCCTGTTTCCTGAGATACCTTGGGCAAGCAACCTCCGCCACTGCTGGAAAATTTCAAGATCAGCCAAAACTCCATTCATTGAAGCAGAACTGCAGAATTCCAGCTGCAAGCAAGGTCAGAGAATTCTGGCCTTCATCATTTTTTAGGAAAATTCCGTCCTGGAATTTCGCCTGGAGAGAAACACACCATTTTCCAGTCAGACAATACTCTGACAAATTTTGGAGAAACTCCCCCCACTGTTCCTATAGGAAAATATACACAATTAATTGGATCCGATGAGAAGAAAAGCTACCAGAACTGATGCTTGCAAAAACATCAATAAAAAATATCACAACCTGGAGTGGCCTGTAATCAAAGAGAATTTGTCATGGAGGGTAATGTTATAAGTCAGATAAGACTAATTCTTATGTAATGTGGCTCTATCATAATATAGTCAGTTGGTCTTTATTATATTGAAAGTTTTTATACTGTAAGTTCTCAAATCTGCATATTTCTTTCCGAAGTTCAGAAACATAGCTTCTGAAAAGGCTTCTCTGCCTTTGCCAGCATTACATTGGCGGAAGACCCACATTATGCTTGTATATTGGGTTCCTGCCAGCCTTCTGCCAAAATTGGAACAACAAAGCAAGAGCAGCCTTAAAAAATTCCTTGTAGTGTTATTTTTCCTTTTTTGTTTGGCTTTTTTTTGTGAACTTCCAGGGAAGAAATGTGATAGGAGCAGTGTGATAATCAGAGAGGTGATAATTGCAAGCATTTGTGTGAAAAGTGGTGTCACATTTCTCTTGGGTTATATTGTATAGCCTCAAATGTTACTCACTTGTACGATCTTGTGATGTGTTCTTATCAATTAATATTAATTCATTGCCTAACCAATTGATTCTGGGACATAGAGACTCAGATTATTAGCAGGTATTCAGAAAGCTCAGCTTGTCTTCTTTGGAGAAAAGAAACAGGGGCAAGGTATGGTCCAGAGTCTAAAAAGTAGTGAGGAGGAAATCAGACCAAATGAGGGGACAGAGCCAATGGACAGAAGTCTGAAACCAAGATGCTTTAATTGCCACTTTTAAAAATCTCCACCTCCCACATTCACTCCATAGTGGGTATATGGAGCATATTCCTAGCAAAGTCTTAACAGCTGTGTTCTTTCCATTCTAAGTACATAGCTGGATAAATATCTGGGATTGTTTTGCAGGTGATATGGATAGAATGTGAGACTAAATACTTTGGTTTGATTTGATTTGATTTATTATTGTCACATGTATTAGCATACAGTGAAAAATATTGTTTCTTGTACACTATAGAGACAAAGCATACCATTAATAGACATGGAAAAGAGAGAGTGCAGAATATAGTATTACAGTCATAGCTAAGGTGTAGAAAAAGATCAACTTAATGCGACAAAGGTCCATTCAAAAATCTAATGGCAGCAGGGGAGAAACTGGTTTGGTATGTGACGTCAGACTTTTGTACATTTTCCCGATGGAAGAACGTGGAAGAGAGAATGTCGGATGTGTTCAGGGTCCTTAATTATGCTGGCTGCTTTGCTGAAGCAACAGTAAATGTAGACAGAATCAATGGATGGGAGATTGCCTGATGGATTGGGCCACATTCATGACCTTTTGTGGGTCCATGGAAAATACTTATCTTCTTTTATTCATATTGGAATAGGGGAAAAATGTCAGTGAAGGGCCACAGGTTAGGGTTGAATGGTGGAAGTGTGAGATTTGATCAGCATTCTGCAGTTTTGCTTAATCAGGAAACATCTGTACAGAACTTCTCGGAGGAGATTAAATTGGCAGAGTAAGGTCCTTAAGCTCAGAGTTTAGGATGAGTTTGGATGGGCTAAACATTTGCCCTGACACACATTTGCCATCAAAAGGTCTCCATTGCAAGTTGAGCCCCGATATATTGGAAAGTGGTGACATTTATTATGAGTACAAAGCTATGATAAGAACTACTAATTGTGATTTTCCCAGGATAATGCTCCCTTAATATTTTAAAGTAATTTAGTCAGTGTAATAATACAAATGTTTGATATTCTAGTCACAGGCCAAGATTTGGTGGATCTTCTGGTCTTGCCAAAGTCAATGGATAATATTTGTCAAAAAAATGGCAAAGTGTCAGGAGATGACTGAAAATCCTGCCTGTATCTCTCTAGAAACACAGCTGCATTTTCAGACCAGGTTTTCTGGTACATAGTGCACAGAAAATCTGGGGTTCTGGTTTATGCCATAACTCTGGCTGGATGGGTGGGGCACCATACACCAGAAAGGCTGACTTCACAGAATCGAGGTGTCCACAATCACATATTAAAGTTAAAACCCCTCTCTCCTATCATCATCAGCACTGGGGCATCCAAGGCCCCCAAAATACAAGCATCCCCCCCTCCCCACCATCAACCTCACATCATGAGAAGCCCCCAGTGGAGTTTCCTACTGGCAAAGGCCCTAGTCCCACCTTTAGACCCAGCCCTGACATTGCTAAGATGCTTGGAAGAAGAGCCAAATCATTTCCCTTAACAACCATTCTCATCTCCAGTGTGGTCATCATGACTGATTACTGTTTTTGGAGATCAGTAGGGGATCAGGTCAGAGAGAGAAAAAATATGGAGAACCTGGAACCCACTGCATATTTTGGAAATCAGGTTCATGCCTGACTTGGGGAGGGCGGGGTGGGTTGGGGGGGAGGGTGGGTGAGGTGGGGGGGGTGGAGGTGGGGGGGGTGGTGGAGGTTGGGGGTGTGGTGGAGGTGGGGGGGGGTGGGTGGAGGTGGGGGGGGTGGGTGGAGGTGGGGGGTGGGTGGAGTGGGGGGGGTGGGAGGGTGGTGGAGGTGGGGGGTGGAGGTGGGGGGGGTGGGATGGTGTGGGGGGGGTGGGTGGAGGTGGGGGTGGGGGGGGGTGGGGGGGGGTGTAGGTGGGGGGGGGGTGGGGTGGGTGGGGGTGGAGATGGGGGGTGAGGTGGGGGGGTGGGTTGGGGTGTGGGTGGGGGGGGCGGGGGGGAGGGAGTATCTCATTCTGTGATCTCCCCAGTGCATATCCCGCTATGACCCTCTGACAAGAGTTAGCAGTCATTATGAGTTTTGCAACCATGGAAAACGGGGCTGAAAAGTCATGAATCCTTACTATTGCTGTAAAAAACAGCCATTTTCGCCAAAGATCTTTGTTTTTGCATTCATCAGCAATTTCACATATATATAAATCTGAAGAAGTCAACAGATTTAAACTGTATGATTGGCTGGCAAGCAGACTCAAAAGCATTGCCATGGAGAATGCACCCATTGATGGTGACAGATAGTTAACTGCCAAATGTAAAACCAGGCAGCTTTGTTCTGATTGGTTAAGTCATTGTTCCCTGAATCAGCAGATGGCTCTGACTTACTTTGCTTTTCGTCTTCATTCTGTGCATTAGTATATGTAACTTTCATTACATCTAAATGCACCATATTGCAAGCCTCTCTGACAACCTTGCATTGGTTGCCAGTGTAATTTAGCAAATGCTATCCAGTCATGAAATGTTAGACACTAGACAGGATTTTCTGGTCCTTCCTATGGGCAGAATTTTCCAGTCCTGCTGAACATGAGGCCCTGTGGCAGGTTCTCTGGTTTCAGAATGAGTGAATACCAAAACTCTCTGAGCATTTGTGCGACTGCAAGATCCAGCTGGTGGCCAACCAACATCACTACCAGAAAATATACTGAAGGAGGCCTGGAAAACCCCACCCACCGTGTTTTGAGATTTGCAAGCATAGGCTGGATGAGTACATTCTGTATCTTGCACGTTGTGAATTGCAGGAGGGACATATTGTTTGATATGATTTGCCAGTCATTAGGATGTATAACCTAGATATCTAGCATCACATAGACATTGAAATTCATGTACCACATTAATTATTTGTGTGATGGGCAGCTCACATTTGATGGTAGCATCCTCTTAATGGTAAACACCATTCATGTTATTAGTACCGCTGGAACAGCTAGCTTCACCTCTTGCTCAAATGATTGAGATGCCTTGACCTTTCAGGGTAATCTGTGGTAGACTTGGCACTTTCCAGGCCAAAAGTGATGAACTTAGACCCACTTATGAGTTTGCACAATTTACAGTATGAAATAATCTGACCAGGATAGTCATCCCATAGAATGTCTTTGATGCACTGTATTTCAGCAACAAACTATGATGATGAGAAAATGGTTCAAGCCTTATTTACAAAGTTGCTGATAATGTCTATTAACTATCAGTGTAATTAATATTATTATTAATATTAATAATTATATTAATATAATAGCATGTAGAACTATGCTATTAGTTCCATATGCTATCATATTAATAATATAATTATTATTAATAATTAGGATGTGTAACTTTAAGAATTCCAATGCCAATACTGATGAATGGAGGACTTGCAGTAGACCATGGAAGAGAACTGCCTGGCTGATTTCTCAATTAGTGTGTCAGGGAGATTGAGTTCATTTGACTGCTCCATTTCAAAGGTGGATTTGAGTGCACGATGGAGCCCATTAAGACATGTAAAGAAATTATTCATGTAGCTACATATTTAAATATAGCAAAGGTATCATCTTCAAATCATTTCTCACAGAACCTAACATAGTTTCCAACGTTAGATGTGATTTTGCAATTGGACAACATTTGCTAAATAATTCTCAGGGAGCAAAGAACAATGCTGGCAACTAATTTAAGATTGTCAGAAGGGCTCGAAGTGTGGAGCATTTGCATGTACCTGTTTCAGCTATATACAAACTAAGTGACAGACATTGCTAGTTCATTCCTCAGAAAAATGCCTTGACCAATCAGAATCAACTAATCAGAATCAAACAACCCTTGGCAGTTAACTATCAGTCATCATGGTGCATTTTCCATGGCATTGCCTCTACCAATCACAATCCACTTGCTAATGAGTCAACATTCTCTTTTAATATAGTATCAGTATGCTGTCTCTCTTGGATTTAAATTCTCCTGCTGAATGCAAGATGATGTAGAAGACAGAGGCAAAAAAAGTTACTGTGAACATCCCTTAATCGCTGCACTCTAGTGCCTGTTTGGTTACACTAAGGGCGGGTTTACCATGGCCAATATACCTGACCAGCAAGTATTTCAACTGTGGGAGGAAACTTGTGCACCCAGAGGAAACCCATGCAGACATGGAGAGAACGTGCAGCCTCTGCACAGACAATAACCCAAGCCGGAAATCAAACCTGGGTCCCTGACACTATAAGGCAGCAGTGCTAACCATTCTGTCACCATGCCACCCTAAATGTTGGTTTCACAACTAACCTTTCTTTCATCAACTTAGCTTCAGTTCGCTGCAGAAAAATCCTGCAACATATGGATGGCAGCCCCAGTTGTGCTCTAATTATCTGAGTGTTTGCCCTAACTTCTGAAATTAGCCTGAACCCGGGATTTCAAGAAGGACCAGGGACTTGAGCAACAGGTGAGTGAAAGTTCCACTCCACCACAGGACTTTTTTGTTGCATGATTATAAATATACCAGGATTAATGGGAAACAAATTTGTGTTTTTATTAGCATACAATTTTTTTTTGCCCATTTTGGAAAATTCTTAGGAACAGTTTTCCTAAGAAAACTAAATCAAAATATTTCTATGCATTTTCCATCAGGACCCTGTACATTTCATAAGCCTAGTGACAAACGGCTAATCAGCTGGATATTCATATTGTGAAAGGATCCGTCTGCTGCCAAATTCAGAGCTTATTCTCCCACAGAAACCATTCAAAGCAAATCATAAAGATCAGATAAAATGAATTACGTCAATTTTCCAGTGTCTTAAAGCTGTCAGAAGTGTAAATGGAAAATAAAAATTCACAGATGAAAAATTCCAGGTTGTGATGTTCTCCAACTGGAGGTGAAGACTGCCCCCACACTTTTATTTTAATATTACTTACACCATCCCGCCATTTTTGGTGAATCTGATGACATTTTCCATTCTTATTACGACTTGTGTTCTCTTCATGTAACAACAGCAAAATTGGCAGTGTAGAATGCTAGAATTTCTGCTTCTGGGCTTCTCAACTTGCGATGTAACAATTTGACTTGAACACGGCTGTTAAGATAGCACTTAATTAATATTCAGATTTTCTGAAATAACTTTTATATCACAAAATGTTCAGACCATCATCTTGTGTTCCACATATTGAGTTTCAGAAACAATCCAGATTCAAATGGTTTACTTTGCTTTATGTATATTTTCAGACTTTGAATGATGAATTCTTTTTCAGTGCTCTTTCCTATAACAATACTATTTTGGTGTTTTATGCTTCACAAGCAGTAAACAACTTTCTGTATCCTTTATGATTTTGTTTCCCATCAAACAAGTAATAAGTGCTGATTTTAACTCTGAGCACTTCAGTAAGATAGGCTGCAGTAGGAGCACAAATCCCTCAAGACCTCCTAATCTTCACTTCAATAAGAATATAACCTTGACTTGGGCAGTCTGCCAAACTGACTCGTGCCATCTCTGGGCCCAAAGTTTGAAGGGTATCTAAAGTAGCAATATATCTCTCATAGCGAGTTCGCACTTCAGGTTTCACCTATAGTCACTGTGCCTTGTTTGGAGGACTCCGAACCTAATTCTTAAGGGCAGGGTGAGAAGAGCAACTTGGGACTTTTCAATGGTGTTCTGGAGGTTTTAATTGAAGAGTTAACGGAATCCACATGAGAGTTTTGAAGGAAATAGTGGTTGAGGCTTGGACAGAGAACGCAGACAAGGTTAGCTGCCACCCACATCAGATCTTGATATGCCTGCAATGCCTAAAGAAATTCAATGAAATCAGAGGAGCAGGGAGCATGAATACAGCTTTTATTGTTCCATCACTCTCATTGAAAATTTTACCCACTCCTTTCCCACACTCCCAACAATCACCATCACATCCTCCAAATTTAAATTCTTGAAACATTTTCTTTCTCATTTGAAGCACACTCACTTTTCCTTTTCACTCTGCACACCGCATGCTAACACCATTCTTCTCAGGTACATTCGCCAACTCCTCTCTCTTCACTTCACATTCAATGCAATTCCTTTCACATTCATCACATTCCCATCTTCATTCCATCTTACTGCTTCACCTCTCAACACATGGCACAAGTTGCACATGTCACACCTATTTTTTTTAGCATTCACTTACTCGCACTTCCTGCAAGACCAAGCAACCTTTAGGTAATGGAAGACAACATCATTGCTCTCAACGTGCTATCCCACATGGATTCAGCATTCTGCAGTCAGTCATTAAGAGTCAGTCAATGTAGCCAGGCAAACAGAGTCTACTCACACACCCTGAACAGAGGGAACAGCCTGAAGATTTGTTCTGCAGGAATAACCCCAAGCACTGATGAAGGTGAGGAATTCCACAATAGGTCACCCACAAATTATCGTAACTCTTCATTTACCTCAGGAGAGATGGAGCAAGCTCCAATATTTGAAGCTGCTTTCTCAGGATCGTCATCTACTAACATCCAACTCCTGCCTGCTGGCCTAATTTTTCGAATGATAGGCATGATGCCACACATAAGAAGGCCATTTTGCCTATCATAACTGTGCCAGATCATTGAAAGAACTATCCAATTAATCCCAGTTCATTTATCTGACTCGTGTTTCAAAGTTACATCATCTGCTACCACCATTGTTTCAAGCAGTGCTCTCCAGTTTATAGGAACTCACTGAATGGAAAATATATTCTCCATATCTCTCCTCTGGTTGTTCTGCCAATTACAGTATCTGACAGTAAAGTTATTGACCCACTTGCCAGTGGAAAGAGTTTCAAAACACTTCATGAATTTGAATACTTCTATAAAATCCCCCCTTGTCCTTTGTTCTCTAGTTTTGCCTCTAGTTTCTTTCCCAATAGCATTACCTCCACCTTATAGAAGGAATATCTTCCTGAAGGTGTGCCAATTCCTTCCCAAGTCAGACACAGACACTCTGCAGGAGTTAGATAATCAGAAAGAGGAGCCAGCACACTCTAAATGGCAGCCCAGGAGATCATTAACTGGAGTGCAAGGTCATCTTCGAGTCCAGGGATGCAGCTCTGTGAAAGAGTTATATATGAATTGGATAGCTAGTCAAAGAACTTCATCACAGTAACTGAGCAAATGAAGGAGTGCATTTCCAGCCTAAATAATACCATCTCACATGGATTCAGAATTCTCCAGTCTATCAACAAGAGCGTGTCCAACTTAAAGCTGGGCAAGAAACTAAATGCTTACATCTTGGTTTGATTGCCCATCTTGGACATATTGTTAGACAGAGAAAGAGATCGGAGCTTTGGAGAAGTCAGTCATCTCCTGCAGTCTATTCCACTGAAAATGATAGCCACAGGAACTGCAGTGGGAACATACATGTCTCTCTCAATCTGTCTCTCTCAGACGCCATCTTGGCTTCCCCTTTATCACCCCATCAACCAATATCTGCTTTGGTGCCAGAAAATTAGCTGGGCCGGACTGCTTCAGCAGTTGTCACAGTCTCATGCATCCAGAACAAACTGGCTGCAGAGATTAGTGACACAGCCTTTCACCAGCTTTTCTCAGTCTACCATGGGTCAATGTGTGGGAGTTCCTCTCACACATTCATGTCCATTTCAACAAGTACTTCAGAGCACCCTTAAACTGTACCATCTTTGGAACTATAGCATGTTACAAGGCCTCATCCAACAAGCTGCAAAAAGTCAGAAACTGACCACAAAAACTCTGCTGCAGACACGGGATAAAAGCATGAAGAACAGCAGGAGCCTGGTTTGAATATCCTGTCTCTACCACACCACCCCCCGCCCCGTTTCACCTCCCGCCCCCCACCCACCAACTCCTTTTCTCAGGATAACATCTATTATCTCTGCAGACCTCTGCAGATTGACTTACTGAGTAACCTCAGAACACAAGTTCTGAAGCCTGGCAGACAGCATACTCATTTCGAGGGATAAACGATACTGACAACCACTTTGTGGGGAATAGCAGAATTAAGAATCTCCCTTTTAAGAAAAATGCAATGAGCACAGAGGTATGAAATGAATTGAAGGCTACGCACAGCATTAAATTTATCACCTGTTTCACATTTGGCAATTTGATCCACAGTATGCTATCATAGCAGGTTCTGTGTAGGCATTCTTAGTGTGTCATATATATAGTTGTTTGAATGATTTTGATATTAATGCAGAATTAAGTGTGATGAAGAATATAACAATGACTGTTAAGCAGAAGGGCTCTGTGTAACTTCTGATGGAGAGGAATGAACAGATTACTGGAATCACTGAGTAATGTGCTGACTCCCCTTTCTCAGTGTTGAGATGACCTCCCTTCTTCTGCTGCTTTGTCATGTTACCCAGATCTCGCTCATTCAATTCCTGTGCCACTTTCTATATAGAGGCTTCTCTGTACTGGTAAGGTTGTGAAGTTCAGCAACCAACACCATTGTTTAACAATCTTCATATTGGGAACACCAGACCTATTGTGACATGTAACCTTTTGCTTCAACATTCCTATTGGAGTGTTTAATGATGATTCTGGTTGCATCAGGAGCAGCTCAAGAGATAATTAACAAAGAGATAATTAGTAACAATCAAAACAGATGAAAATTAGGGCAAGCTTATAAAATAGATTGGTAATTCACTGGGAGATAGGAGACGGTGTAAAGATTGACAGGATGTGTGCTGGGGTCTCAGCTCTTTAATCATATGATTTAAGTGATAGAATAGATTTTTATACATTCAAGCTTGTGAATGATACACAGTTTGGGTAGTACTCCACTATTGTAACTTCTCAATAATGGGTGTAGAAGATTACAAAAAGGCAGATGGATGGATAAAACTGTTGGACATGGAGTTTTGCATGGCATACAAGAAAGACAAAGAAGAGCATTTGTTGAATAGTTAGAAGTGAAGGTTTAAGGAAAAGCAAATCAATTTGGCTATCCTTATCTATAAACTCCCAAATCACTAAAAGCTAATGGATCAATACTACAAGTAATCAAAAAAGCTAAGGAAATGTTGGCCTTTATCTCATGCGAGCTAGAATACTATGTGGTGGAAATGATGCTTCAGTAGTATACCATTCATCAGACTTCATCTGGTAATCTGTGTTCAGTACTGGACACTGCACTTATTCTCCCAAATAAAAATTCTAAGTGTTGAATTTGAGTAAAAACTGAGTAAATCACACTAGTTTTTTTTCAGCGGGAGTTTAAACACGAGTCTCCCACACTCTGTGCACTACTGAGTGCACTGGTGTGATTCACATTAAAAAGCTGGGGGTGAGGCCTATTACTGCTGGAGAAGCCGGCAGCATGGTGCTGAGTGTGCTACTGCGCATGCACCAATCTGTCAGCACTGAAAGCAGCACGTGCACAGTGGGCCCTGTCTGCCGGCCTCCCAATTGCTGGACAGCTCGATCACTGGCCAGCACCATGACCACGCATTGCTGACCCTCTTACACCCCCCACAGCCCAATTGCTGGCCCAACGAACATGTCCGGGCCAGCCCCGACCCCACCTCTCCTAGCCCACCTTCACTCCCACTCCTCCCCTCCACCCCCAAACTACCAGCTCTCTCGACCACACCCCTATCCCAGCCATGCCAGCCTATGCAGACATAGGGAGAATGTGCAAACTCCACACAGACAGTGACCCGAGGTTGGAATCGAACCTGGGTCCCTGGCTCTGTGCTGATCACTGAGCCACTGTGCAACCACATTGTGCACCTTGCAGATCCTATTAATGCCCTCTCTTACATAAGCACAGATGGATATGCATTCACCTAACTCAAAACAAACTTCTCTCCTGTTGCACAACCTCCAATTAACAGTGCTATTTAAAGAGATCCAATTTTCAGATTAGGAATTTCTGACGTTCATTTGCTGTCATAGAATTAGTGAAAATCTTGTGTATTGTCTTATTCAAGAAGCTCACATGAGGACTGGAGTGCAGTTTAAAGGGCTCTGAACAGAAAACCTGTGCACAGTCATGGGAGATATAATTACAGTCCCTCTTGGGCTGTACCATCATCTGCAGCTACAGCATAAGCAAAGAAGAGAAGTTATGGTAGTGGGAGGAAGTGAAGGTCTCTCAACAGGAGACATAGTCACCAAGGTCTTTTGAGAGCCCTTTCCTATCTCCACCCTAGCCAGAAACAAAATGGGTATGACTCACCAAGGAGGTGGTCACTGAACTGTGCCAATTCCTTCAACTAGGCCTGCAGCCACAGAGGAGAGGAAGAATGGTGATACCAATGGTCACCAATTTCTACATTGGAGGATCTTTCCAGAGTGTAGAAGACAGAGGCAAAAAAATCTCAGTCTGCTGCATCAGGATGCAATGGGAGACTTGTTCGCAAGGAGAGGGATCTTCAACAACTTCTTGCTCAGCAGTGAGAAGGGAGGTGCAGGAATTGCATTTTTCAGTGGTAATTGGCTTCCCATCGACTACAAATACAATCCATGGCAATATGTACTGGAAATACAAAGGGTTCCACTCTCTGCTATGCAGTTGCTGTGCGATGATGCTCTGGGCATCACATTAGTGAAAATCCATTATACCAGCAGCAATCACAATGCTTTTATTCTGTGCCAGTAAGCTGTTCCTCTCAACTGTGAACTACCACCATAAACCAGAAAATGGCAACAAGTTGTATACATAGCCTATGTCTTCCCTTCACCACCCTACTACACATGGACTTGGCTCCTGCACCAGGAATATCTATATCTTTATTGCAGTCATGAGATTAGAGCTGTGCACAGCACCCTAAATGTGGTCTAATTAATGCTCTACATAAGTTTAAAGTAACTTATTTGCTTTTGAATTCTATTGCCTACTGCCTAAAAATGTAGTTGAGTCAGAAACTCTTGTAACATTTAAGAAATATTTAGATATTCACTTGTGCTGCCATAGTCTCTAGGGCTATGGGCCAAGTGCTGGAAGATAAGATGAACGTAGTCAGATCTTTGATGATTGGCATAGACATGATGGGTCAAATGGCCTTTTTCTGAGCTGTAAATATCTATGAATCTCTGAAAAATGTCCCAAGACACTTCACAGGAGTGTCATAATTTAAAAAATGTCACAGATGCGCAACACATACAGAACTGTTAGGGGAGATGATCGAAGCTTTGGTCAAATAATTTGGTTTAAGGACTGTCTTAAAGGAGAAATTAAATGTTTTAGGAGGGAATTCCAGAGACATGGCAGCTAAAAGTCTGGTCACCAGTGGTGGAAAGATTAAAATGGGATGCTAAAGAGACCACAACTTGGGAACACAAATATCTCAGACAGTTGTGGAGCTGGAGGAGATCACAGGAATAGGGAATGGTGAGCCAATGGAAAGATTTAAAAATGTGGATGAGAATTTTAAAATCAAGACATCATGGGAGAATGGACCATGATGTGAGATAGCACATAGGCAGCTGAGCTTTGGATGGTCTCAGTTTATAAAGGGTAAAATTTGGGAGATCACCTTGGAGTGAAATGGAATAGTTAATGTATAACATCTCACATTTAAATACTGCCAAAGAAGTGATATGCTGTTAAAGCTTTTTGTTTTCCATTCATCAGGAAGATGCAAGAATGCCAAGTTTCAAAGAGAGCAACAACTATTGTTAATGACTGGTGGATTGTATCAAATAGCAGTGTTGGCTGTTTGAAGTTAGCAGAATATTGAGTGTATTCAACCACCCCATGTTTGCAAAATTCAGAACGAAACGTGATCTCACAGTAGACAGCACTTGCTGAACAATCATGAATGCACAATGAACTACACTAATGACAAATGATTATCAATTGAGCTCACATGGTGGCTCACCTACACTTGCTGAAAACAACATCTATTCATATACAGGGACCTGTCTTCTCCTCTGCAGGCAAAAGGAATATATCCAAACATTGCTCTTTTTGAATTAAACAGAAGTGTGGGGGAATAATAGATCTCTGGTGCTGTCTCCATGGCAATGCCTCAAACAACCAGAGTTGACTTGCCAACTAATCAGCACCTTTTTCTCAAGCAGTGGAAATTGTTGTTCCCTTTAAAATTTGGCATTATTGAGTCTGTCCTGATGAGCGAAGGAAGAAAAGCTTCAGCAGCATGTCTCTTTTTACAGAAATGCTGAAGTTCATCATTTTACAGTTACTCATATTGAAATTTATTTGCCATTTGCATAATCATTCTATACGTTTATCAGTGCCTTTTATTTTGTTGCTGCCTCCTTCAGTATTAACTCCACTCCTAAATTTGGTATGAAAGGATATGGAGCCCAAATGGACAATTAGATTTGAGGTATCAATCAGCTATGATCACATTGAAAGGCCAAACAGACTAGATTGGCTCTGTGGCCTATTCCTGCTCCTATGTTTCAAGAAAAGGTTCAACAATTAAAAAAAGTTAAAGTTCCAGATTCAGTGATCAGTATCAAGCTAGATATTCATGGACTGACAGCTCTTTTTATTTATCAATGTTGCTGGCTGCTTTAGTGGTGCTTTCATGATATTATATCTGTGTCATCGATAATGGACCATATTTTTTGACTTGTGTTAGAAAGCAATGGCCTGCAGGAATTAGAAGACTTTAATGTGCACTTACCTGCTCTGAAAAACTACTCTGGAACTTCCAATCACTGGAACTGCAGGGAAAGACTCCTTGCACCCTCCATGGCAATCCAGCTCCAGGGCATTCAAGTAGCCAAACCTCCTTTTTTACACTACTAGCTGCTGTAAAGCATCTAGTTTAAAGGGCTCAGTAAACCTTGGGAAGGTTTTGGGGTGGGGGGGGGGGGGGGGGGTGTGTGGGAACAGTTAGGTTGGCATGGGTCTATGATTCCATGGGAGGTCTTCTGATCAGGTCAGGGGTCAGTTCTGTGGTTCAGCTCAGGGAGATTGGGTCAGGTCCACAAATCAGGGGGAATGGTAAGGCTAGGTCCAAGTATCACAGCTGAAAATGCTGAGTTGGGTCTGCAATAGGGGGAATCCTTGGGGAGGATCAGGTAGTCGAGATACTGTTGGTAGAGAAAGCGGGTGTTTCATCAGGGATAGCAGCTGGGTGATATGGGAGTTCAGAGGAGTAACTGGTCTGAGCCTTTACAATAGTTATCCTGAGGTTAGAAGAGGTTTCAATGCATCCAACTTTATAGTTACTATTGGTGTAACTTGAGCAGAATCATCAGAAGTTTAAATCACCATTACTGATGGTTTACAACACATGGCAATTGCCCAGAGGAAGTTAACTCTTCTTAAATTATTAAATGTCATCTTAACATCAACTTTCAAATAACCTTAAGGTTGCCTTCAATAAGACGTATATACAAAAAGAACGGAGATGGACAAATTTAAAGTGCACTGTTAAAATGCGTATACAACATATAAAAAATTCCTTCTAGTAATATGAAATAAATACTGTTCAGAGGATTTGTGCAAACTTCAGTAGTTGTGCCTGAGATCGACAGCAAGAGATTAAAAAGTGTTATTGTCAATTGCAGCAATGCCAGCAGCAAATGGGCAGTAGCACCCAGTGATGTGGATTTCCACACATCTAACACCCATTTTCTGACAATGGAAAAGAAAATTGTCCACAGGGCAAAACAGACTGCCTTTCCGAAATGCTCATTTTTATATTTTGACTAATTTAATCCCTATATGTAATTTAATAGTTATGGTAGCTGTTGCCGGCATAATTATATCTTAAGAATAGTGCAGGAAGTGTCAGATTTCATGCAACAGACATGCAACAAGGATCTATGGACAAAATGAATCATGTGTTGCAGCTGAGCTTGCTGAGATTCTGGAAAGAATTACTGTTTCATTGAGTGCTCACTGACAGAAATTTCACCGCAATGGAGACTCCATTTAACGTTACCATGGCACTTAACGTAGCTGAAGAAGATAAGTGAAGCGAAGGGCTGCCAGAGAAATTAGGTTGCTCCAAAAATGTCAAGATATAATACTATACCACCCATCACTTCCACTAGCCCATGGACAACTATTTGGCAATGTTTAAGAAGCACTGTCTATAAGTACGAGCTGTAACATTAATGCAGTTACATGGAGCTGTACTCCCTATTTCAGAAGACATGCAAATGATGATGGACATACAAAATTGCAACTCACGATCATCTTTAGACATTGCTAATGGCTGCCAAGGTAACCACAACACATATTTGTAAGCCTTGACTTTAACATAACAGGCATCAGCAATATTAGCCATTTTACAGTCCATAAATGTTTCAAAAAAGTGACTAATGCTTTATTCTTCCTTTCTGTCTACCAGCAATCACAGCTTAGGTGCCCAAATCCATCAGACTGCTGATTTTCCAAGAGTGCAAAAGGTGATTGATAACTTGCCTTTATTCCCTTTCTAAAAGGACTTTTATTCCATTAATGCACACCCAGTTTGTAATCATTCAGGCTGTATCCTGCAGGCTTTTGAGTAAATGAGCTGAACTTCATAAACCTTCACTCAGCAGGGCTCAGAACAATTTTTCTTCTTTGAGGGTTCTTTTTGAGATATTTGGGGACTACTATTAGGTTTTCAGGGGCTCATTTGTCTGTCTCAATAACTAAGATTTGGTCTACGCAAAACGGTTGCTTGTTTGTGTCAAACACAATCACTGCGCTACAAGTAATTCACACTGTTTGTAAAGCTTTGAGAGGTGAATGCAAAGCTTCCTTATAAAATAAGACTGTACAATATTCACACAGCGTTCATTACAACAGTATTGGCTATATTTACTCCATACAGTAGCTCTTTACCTTATCCAACCTTAAACTAGAGTTTTCATATTCATCTGCAAGGAATTTGTTACTTCAGTGACTTCATGGGCTGGATTTTACATTTCAAGGAAGGGTATGCACCCAATTGAAGTATACATAACACTGGGTGACTCAATATCAGGTATGAACTTTGAATTCATTGCGGACGCGTGAAATAATGAGATCGGCAGGTGTGCATGGTAGTCAAAGTCATACCCACCAGCAATTAAAGGGCCTTACCAGACTATTAAAATGCCCAATTGACCAAGATTTTATGTTGTCCATGTGATTTTTTGCTTGTCACATGGGCAAAAAGGGCAGACAAGAATGTCTTTTTTTAATCAAATTGTTACCTAAGGGCAGGGTAAGAGGGCCCTGGAGCATAAATACTTTCATTTCATTCGTAATGTTGCTACTTTCCCTTCCACTAGTCGTGGCCACTAGTGAGCCGATCAGTTGAAAGCATTGGAGAATATGAGCACGTGGCTGGAGTATCAGTTTCTCACCAATTCTGTTAATTTCATGCAAGAGGGAGACTCTCATTGTGGTTGAATTTTTCCAAATGTTTTGGAGGTTTTTGAGAGTAAATTTGCCCACTGTCTCATGTATTTTGAACCCTGCAGCATTGCATCCACTTCTGCCACAGTCTTCTCCCCTTGCTGCCTTGTATTTTGTACTTCAGACAAAATTCTCACTTGCTTGTGAAGGCCTCCTTCATCTTACTCCACCTCCTTTGCCACATCTTGTCCTTTTCAATCTCGAAAGACAGTAGGGGATGGATGGTTAGAAAGGCTGTCGGAGAAAGGAGTTCTCATGAAAATAAAGCCTGAACCACAATATCAAATGGGCCTTGAACCTATTCATTCTGCTGCTGCATTTGTTTCGTAAGCCATTGGTGAGGTGCACCCAGATGAATGTTGAGTTGTCCCTTTAAGAAGCATTCCTTCCCATATACAGACCCTCAAACACCATCTATGCCCTTTCTTGCACAATCGCAGTCATTCTCAGCACAGATCCACATTGAATGGAAAGCAGTGATTTTACTGCTTTGTGATATGTGAACATATGTTTTACCACAGTGCCTCACCTTACAGCATGTGGATTGTTTGAAATATCTAATTCTCCACCAGGTATTCATATAGGTTAATCATCAAAATTTCATGTATAAAGTGGGCAGTTGTCTGTAGATCCTGCTGGTGGTAGATAGTAATGGGATGGTCTAATGCTGATTTGGTACTGCCTGATTAATCTGACTTGCCTTAGGGCCTTCTGGTCTTCTTCTTCCCCTTCATCTTCCATTAGGACCAAACCATGTTCAATGGGATCTATTTCTTCTGATGTTAATAAAAGCCAGTCCAGTTATGGCGGTAAATATTCTGGACAAAAACCAAATAAATAAGATTTGCATTAAATCGTCTGTCCAATCTTTTTAATATGTATAACACAAAGGAAATCCTTTTGAACAGTTCTCCTTCTCCCCTGTCTTCTCTACCATCAACTCCAACAGCAAATATAAGAAGCTCATGGAGCTTCTTTGTCACTAAGATTGAGTCAATCCGATCAGATGTCTCTGCTGCTTCCCTTGTTTCATCTGGCTGGACCGTCTCTAAAGATCTTCCCAGCCCTAAACTTGAACTCATGTCCTTTTGGCAGCATGCTTAGCCTCACAGTGCCAGGGACACGGGTTCAATTCCTGGCTTGGGTCACTGCCTATGCAGAGTCTGTATGTTCTCCCCATGTCTGCATAGGATTCCTCTGGGTCTCCGGTTCCCTCCCATAGTCTGAAAGGTCTGTTCATTGGCCATAATAAATTCTCCCTTGGTGTACCCAAGCAAGCACCTGAGTATGGTGATTAGGGATTTTCACAGTAACTCCATTACAATGTTAATATAAGCCTACTTGCGACACTAATAAATAAATTGAAACAACTTACTGAAGAGGGTGCAGAGGAAATTTGCTTGAATGATACCAAGAATGAAGGATTGGGGAACCAAGAAAAACTGGGATTGCAGAAGAGGTTAAGGGGATATTTAATATTGGTGCTCACAATTATGAAGGTTTTGATAGAATAAGTAAGTAGAAACTGTTTCCATTGGAAGGAAGGTTGGGAATCAGAGGACATCGATTTATGATAATTGGCAAAGAACCAGAGGGAAGGTGAGAAGATTTGATTTTGTGTAGATAGCTGTTATGATCGGGAATGCACTATCTGAAAAGGAGGTGAAGCAGATTGCATAAGGGAATTGTATATATATAATTGAAATGAAATTACTGTAGGGAAACAGCATGAGAAATTGCATAACTCTTTTAAAGCACTAGCACAGGCTAGATGGACTGAATAGCCTCCTCTGTGCCATATCATACAGTGAATAATGATCACAGCCAATGGGATTCCCAATGGGAAAGCCCATTTTGTAACCCTTGGGTTTCATATTATGTTGAGATACAATTTTTATCTGCTTAATGCAGAATTTATGATAATGTTTCCTGAGTACAAAAACAATTTTATTTTTTGCAAATTCCAAGGTAGGAGAAGAAGTCTCGAAGAATAACACCATCTGCTGACTTTGCTATTACCTATTTTGTACTATATCAAAAAAAAAATCAAGATCTACTCCACTGTTCTTAATAAAAAATACCTTCAAAAAGCTTTCCTATGCACAAAAACCTACCCAAATACTATTGTTTATCCAACAATATGTTATCTGTTTTGTACATCAAATGCATCAATAACTTTACATTATTAATGTGAACTAAATCCCATTTAACAAAGAAGTGGCATTTGTTTATTAATGACCTCTCCTGAGGTGGGTTTGGTGATGAGGGAACATTTAACCCAGAGAGTGGGTGGTAGGAGGGGACCTTGTCTTCACCTCTTTGCCCCAATTAAGTTCACCGCTGCTTGGAATCACCCATGGTAGAGATCATGGATGCGATTCTCCCAACTTGACTTACAACTTCTCCGGGGGGTCGGGATGGGAGATGTGCGTCACCGGCCTTGTTCCTGGGATTTGCGCATGTGCCGGGAACGCATGCACATCTCCCAGAGCTGCAGAACAGTCACAGGCCAGACCACGTTGGAAACCAGTGGGAAGGCAAGTAAGTAATTCTTTTCTTAAATGTATTTTAAATATATCTTCAATGTGATTATTGGGAACTTACGGGTCCTGATTGAATCTTTCACTTCGCCAGGAGTACTTCACTCTGGGGGGCTTAGAATAGTTCTCCATCTTCAAGGAATTAACGAGAGACTTCGCTGGAATAAAGAGGGTGGGGGCAATTGGTGCCCCCCAGAGGGGCAGGTGGTGGAGAGGTGGTGACTTCTGGACATAGGTGCCCCGACAGTGTCAGCCTGTGCCCCTATCGGGCATTGAGAAGTGCCAATGGGGCAGGATCTATTGTATGGGTGCCTAGGGGTGATCATTGGGGTTGAGGATCCCATGCCACTCTCATGCTGAATGGTCTGGGATGGAGGAAGGGCAGTGCTTGGGGCGGACTGGGGGAGGGGGTGGTCTGCCGGGGGGAGCCTACCTCCTGGGGAGGGGCTGACATCCTTGGGGTGGGATTCAAGTAGTGGTTGGGGTCTGCCATGGTGACGGGGGTGGGGAATCGCCATGGCTGGATGTGGTGGGCTGGAAATAGGGACGCTACCGGGCAGGGGGATGTTTGAGAGCTGGCCTGTGGAAGTGTTGTGGATCATGATTGAGCCATGGTTGGGGGGGCGGTGGGGTGGGTGAGCTGGAGGGACAGCATTGTGGGGGTCCTGGGCTGGCCAGTGGGCCAGTGATCAAGTTGGCCAGCAAATGGGGAGATTGACAGATCGGGACCACTGCGGATGTGCAGAGTTCCAGAACTGTCAGACTCCAGTGTGAATAGTCCCTGATCCCTGGGTTTTTTAATAAGATTCACAACTGGGAGCTCTGCAGTGCACAGAGTGGGGAGATTCAAATAAGAAGTTGAACTGACAAAACAGTCGCATTCTAGAGCAACTTTCCTACCAATTCAGCGCTTTTGGGAAAATCACGGTCCATGTTCCAGCATTCTCCAACACAGCTCCGGAAGCCTTGTACAGGGCTGAATGAGAGGAGAGAGAGAGAGGTCTCTGTCAACTGCAGACCAGGAGACTTTCTACACAGGCACTATGAAGACAGTGTGGACAGATAGTCATTGTGGGCTTAGATGCAGTGATACAAGGTGTTCAAGTGGAGAGAATGCATTTTGAAAAGCCATATCCTTGTAGCCATCTCACACACTGCTGAATTCAACCTTTCCCCTTCAGTCATCTTCCAACAACATCAACCAACCACAACTCACACCTTGCAGTCATTGGGCTGAATTTTGGAACCCCTGGAAACCAGGAATGGAAGGCAGAGATCCCTGCAAATACTATAATCATAAAATCCTTACAGTGTAGGAAGCCATTCAGCCCATCATGTCTGAACTGACAACAACCCCACCCAGGCCCTATTCCTGGAACTCTACATCTTTACCCTGCAAAACCCCATGATACTAAGGGGCAATTTAGTATGTCCAATGCACCTAACCTGCACATCTTTGGATGTCGGGGAAAACAGGAGAACCCAGAAGAAATCCATGCAGACATGGGAGAACATGCAAACTCTACACAGGCAGTCACCCAAGGCTGGAATCGAACTTGGGTCTCTGGCCCTGTGAGGAAGCAGGGCTAATCATTGTGCCACCCCATGCCATTCAGTAAAGGACAGAGTAACCCACCCAGGAGCTGAACCCAGTGCCAGCAACAAGCAGGCGTGTAGGGAGAGTGGGAAAAAAATCCTGCTCTCTCCCACTGAGGACAATTAAACAGCTTAAAAATTTCATTAAAGCCTTTCTGAAACCATAGGTTAGGATATATAAAGGGATAAAACTGACTTCCAAAACTGTCAGATTCAGAATAGTTGAGGAGAATGGAAACACAATGAGGAGACAGTCATGGTTTGCCCAGGACCGCACCCCATAGCAGGATCAGTTGGGCAATGGGGAGCATCACAGTTGATAAATGGGTGCCCTTGGAATTGTGTAGGTGACAGGAGAGATGGCACTTAGCACTTGGGCACTAAATGGGGTCATAGCCAGGTACCAGGATTGAAACTCTCCTTTCACCTCTTGCTTCCTCTGGTTCAGCAGAAAGTTTTGGCACAAACTGCAGATCCCTCTCTCAGGTGCAACACAGTGGCACAGTGATTAGCACTACTGCCTCTGAACCCGGGTTCAATTCCTGGCTTGGGTCACTGTCTGTGTCGAATTTGCACATTCTCTCCATGTCTATGTGGGTTTCCTCCAGAGGTGGTCTGTTGCCTCCCACAGTCTGAAAGACGCACTGGTTAGGTGAGTGAACTGAATAGGCACCATAGTGTGATGACTAGGCGAATTTCGCAGTAACTTCTTTGCAGTATAAATGTAAGCCTTACTTGTGACTAAGTAATAAACTTTTAAATAAGCTTTACTTTTGGACAACCAGCAGCCTCAATTACCTAAATAAGTCCCACACTTCATGTGAACCACATCTGTTTCCACGTCAACAGCACTCAGTAGACAGGAAATCTGTTTCTATATCAATGAAAATCTGAACTTTAATCAGTAGACTCCAGAAGTGGGTGTTTGAACCCAAAACAGACATGGTTTTTTGTTTCAGTCATTCACTGCCCACTGTTTCACTTTACCCTCACACAGTTAGGGCTCTTGCAAGCCACACATCCGTACCTCAGGCTTACACACATTGTTAGCAATTCAACCATGATCGTCACATTAGCTACTGACACACTTCAGTCTCTCTTTAAGAAAAGGTGACATTCAATCTCTGTGGATTGGATGTATAATATGGATGGTGGTGAATGTGTGAATGGATGAGTAGATGAATGAGTGAATGGGTAAGGTGGCATGGTGGATTGGTGGGTGAGGTAAGTAGATTTGGTGGCACATGTATAGAATGGTAAATGGGTACAATGTAAGTTGGGTAAGTGGGTAGATTGATCAAATAGATAGGGTGGAATATAAATGAAGCGGTTTTGGGTAGAGTGTTAAGTGGTTGAATGGGTAGGTGGATCATATTTAAGTTAGATTGGGCCAGGAGGGGTAGTTATTTCAGAATCTAGTCAGGTTGGGTTGCTGGTTAGTTGTGTGGTAGGGATAGTTATATTGGGTTATGTGGGGCAGTCGGGGGATTAGTATTTGTGATTGGAAGATGGAGTTAGTACTATAGTTACGCAGGAATTAGATTAAGATTTGTCTGCTTAACATTTCCTAATGAATTATTCAGGTAAGTCCAAGGAACTGCCCAAAGTCTCTGACTCTAACTCAGAGCAGTAAACATTTGTGGAGCAAATTCCTGGGCAAGTTCAAACCTCCTGGGCAATTGCCATGGTAGTTCGCGCATCAGGACTTCTAAAGACTCCTGATATGCATCTTGGCTTGTATGTTTGGTCTCCAACAATCTGAAGACTAGAGGATCTGAGCTAATATGAATTTGTGAGATTTCATGGTTTAGAAAAATTGTACTAACTCTGAAATTAAGTTAATGTTCTGACTGAACACAAGATGTGTAGCCAGAATACAGAATTCACTGCTTTATGGCTATGCAAATCAGATGTCTTTCAGGTCCCCTGATGTCATCAATTACATGCAAGGAAATATAGAAGCCAGACAGGTAGAATGGAAGATTTATCACTATTATCCAGGAAGTGAGAAAAAATACATAATTCACCTCGGTGATAGAAATATGAATCTTCAGGGCTCAGCTTCCAGCAATATTCAAAACACTATAGGTAGCATCTGTAGAGAGAAAGAAAGGTAGATTCAGTATTCAGTATTGGTAGCCTTGCATTAAAGAGCTCTACCTAAGATCATCAACCTAATTAAAAGATGACTTTCACTTAAATGGCAGGGCGGAGTCAATGATTAGGAAAGCTTGGCCTTTTGGCTAAGATCAAGTGTCAGATCAAGCCCCAAGACAGGATGAAATGTCTTTTCTTGTCAGCTTGGATTTTGTATGTTTCTCTTGTGGGGACCATGACTTGGATTCAATTTGAATTTCATTTTTGGAACAAGCAAGAAGTTGGATTCGGGTTTATCTGGCCCACTCTGCACATTGGCCTCATAACTAAAGTTTTTAAAAAGTAAAGTTTATTTATTAGTGTCACAGTAGGCTTACATTAACACTGCAATGAAGTTAGATGAAAATCACCTTTAGGAATGGAGTAAAATTTGAAAAAAAGACTTTCACTTATATAATACCCTTTACAAAGTACTTTACAATTAATGAAGTACCTTTGAACTGTAGTCAGTATTGCAATGTAAGAATGCTACCTTTCTCCCAGGACCTTCTGACTTGGTGAATGTTTCCAAATTTTCTCTTTTTATTTTAGATTTCCAGCATGATCAATATTTTGTTTTCTCGGGGGGTTGGGGAAGTAGTACTTTGATTCCCCCAGATCTACAGTTTATTTCATATACCAAGCTTTAAAGAGCCAGCAGCTCTTTAATGTCTGAACAGAGATGGGGGTGGGTAGTAGTTTGGGTTAGCATTGTAACTTGAATCAGAAAATGAATAATGACTGAAGAGAGGCTTGGTGATACAGTTCTGTAACATTTTACTTCATTTACAAACACAGATGCTGGCTGATCTGGATATAAGTATGGCACAATTTTCCCATTTAACATATTCCTTTTTACTATAATAGTAAGGGGTGGTTGCTGTGCCTGTTCTACAATTCTATTTGATTTTATTACTTCATAATCCCGATTGACTGCTGAGCAATAGTTTACCAGAGTATTATTTGTCCATCTGACAGAGAGTTGAAGAGTGTTTGGGATGGGTCACATAAATTTCCAGTGAATTTATCATCAATGTCAGGGGCTTATCTTTTATTCTGACCACCAGACTTCTCAGAGAAATTTGATCACATTTCAGTTCATGGGGATTGTGGAATCGTATGTGGAAATGATCCTTTGCACTAGGCATACGAAAGGTGCCTGGAATGCACACAATGCATGATCTGATGTGACTCAGGGTTTTGTTTGATTAATGAATTTGTAGATTGTAAATCATTGCTCAGGTTCGCCTGAACAAACATCAGCAAACAACATTTTAAGGTTGCTTTGTTTCCGTAATTACAGGTGGGATTTTCCGGTTGTTTTCTGGTGGTGGGATTCTCTAGTCCCGCTGGCAGCTCACTCTGCCCTTGGGTTTCCCGGAAGAGTAGGGCAGCTTCAACGGGAAATTGCACTAACTGTGATGGGACCAAAGACTCCCACTATCAGTGAATGGCATGCGATCTCCCAACTGCCAAGCAACATGAGGCTGGGAGGCTGGAGATTTTTTGCATAGGACCAGTGGGTCTCCCAAGATGTTGCTTACAGTACATCGATGTGTCTCTGGTTTGTGTAGATGGCAAGGAGCATACAATTGACAACTCAATCAATTATCCTGAAAAGTTGGAGCAATGTCTTGTTAAGGACACAAAGCCCAGTATTTATTTTAAGCAAACATAGATTGCATGAATATTCAAAGTTCAAGGCCTGGATTTTATTGGCATCTTGGTAAAATTTGAGATTTGATAAGTGTATACTTATATAATAGTATACTTGAGAGAAACCAATGACTTTGGGTCTATGGTTCTCAAAACCTTCCACAGCACAAGATTTCTTCGCTGGATTTCTGGATCTCAAGTAGACACACAAATAGAGACTGATTGCCATGATTTGTCAATAACTCCATTATCATAGTGTCAAGCAGCCGACAGATTGGCAGATTAGCAATTCCTTTGTTCTCATTAGCGTTCTGTCTATGATTGCTGCAATCAGTTTTCCTTCGTTTCTCAATCCTACTACTGGATCAGTTTATCTTTCAATTTTCAGTGATGTCACAATTTTCCCTGAACATTAACCTTCCTATTCTCTTTGCAGATAATGACTGATTGCTGTGAGGTTTCTAGTAGTTTTGTTTCCGGGTTCAAGCATCAGAATTTTTTAACCTTTTATTTATAGCACCACGTTAATATTCTTTCTGCAAGTATTTAATATTGTGTCCTGAATTTATATTTTGAGTTTAGCTGTACCAATAAGCTTAAAAAAACTCAATAATTGCTGATGAATTATAGGTGTCTGTCAATTCAATTCAGTTTTGATCAGTACATATATAAATGGTAGAGTGCAAAATACATCCAAGCTGAAAACTTGATGAATCGTGGCCGACAGAACTTGCAAATCTCCCAAAACATTCATTTTTATATAACGTATTAAAAGATAATTTTTTTGCTTGTTTATATTCATTGGGTGTACTGTTTTTGCTAAGTCTAGGAGAACTGTATTAATAATGGTCATAAACATATCATAACGTAGAACTGATTATAAAGACTTGCACACAAAGATTATTTGCAACAACTATGAAGGTTATTTATATTCTATAGAATGATTTTGTTTTAATTTTTCTCTTGAATCACATTCTAATAAGTTACACCCTTCTTCAAAAGAAGTAACTATTACCTGACATTACATCAACGAAAATAATGCAATGTTGGTCTGAGAAATCGGATGATCTCCTGCAATCTGTGACCAGCCTGAACAAGTACACCACTTCAGTAACTGATTTCATTATTTAGCATGTAAAAGACCGTGTGCCAAAGAAGCATGGCTTTCTGTGTATTCCCCAACAGGAAGCCATGGATGGACAAGAATATCCTCTGCTTGCTGGAACCTAGATCTGAGGTGTTCAAGTCAGGTAATACTGAAAGCCAGATATGATCTAGGGAGATCCATCAAAGATGCCAAAACACAGTACTGGACCAAACTGGAATCCCAAGCTAGCCAAACTGACTTCTGCTGAGTCTACAGGACATAATAGGCTACAAGATGAAGGCTTGTAAAATTGCCAGCTCCAATGCACACCCTCCCTGATGGGCTCAATGCATACTACATCCATTTTGAACAAGAGGTCAGCGAGAGCATGTCCTCCACTCTGGAAGCTCACGGATATTCTCTCTTTCATCTTCTTCCATCGGAAAAAAGATATACAAATCATGTACCAACTGATTCAAGAACAGCTTCTTCCCTGCTGCTGTCTGACTTTTGAATGGACCTACCATACATTAAATTGATGTTTCTCTACACCCTAGCTATGACTGTAAGACTACATTCTGCACTCTCTTGTTTTTTTCTCTATGAATGGTATGTTTTGTCTATATAGCACAGGAAACAATTCTTTTCACTGTAATACATGTGACAATAATAAATCAAATCAAATGGGTTGCAATAGGCTACAAGCCAATAATGATTCATGTAAAATCCATTAAAAAACTGTATGAGAAATTTATATTTAATGTATCACCCTTTAAAAAATCTACACCTTGATTTCCTGTGACATTGCTGATGAAAGAAAATAAAAGTTTCTTCCTCCTAATCTCACTCTTTTTCCATTCTCTGTGGCTTGACAGTCTTACATAATTTTCCTGTCTCTCTAAGGCTCTCACACAATTTTCTACCTTCCTGCACTACTCTTGTAAAATTTATAGATGCACCATCAAAAATATTCTTCCTGGTTGTATCACAGCTTGGTATGGTTCTTGCTCTGCCCAAGACTGCAAGAAACTACAAAAGGTCATGAATGTAGCCCAATCCATCACGCAAAACAGCATCCCATCCATTGACTCTGTCTACACTTCCCGCTGCCTCGGCAAAGCAGCCAGCATAATTAAGAACCCCATGCACCCGGAATATTCTCTCTCCCATCTTCTTCCATCGGGAAAAAGATACAAAAGTCTGAGGTCACATATAAATCATTCATTTATATTTGACTCCATCTAAATTTTTCCTTTATTGCTTCTTTTCTGTTCTGCGTGTCTCCTATTCTCTCTGTACCTTTCTAAAACCTGCTTGGTTTATGGCATGCAGCAGGAGTTAGAAGAGTAATTTCGAAAGTCTGGGGAGTGGAGGTGATCTTCCTTTCTTGTCCTATAGTCAATGGGCGAAGTGAGCTGCTAAGATCATAAGAGAAGCGAAAAATTGGGCTTGCGCCAGATTTCCCACATATCGCCATTTTGCTGGCATCAGATATCCAGTGAGAACAGCCCTGTGCCCTTTTTGGGTGCAAGGCTGAACTCAATATTTACATTCTATTTTAAATAGAATTTAAATATTGTTAATGAGCTCAGGACAATATCATCTGGGCTCATTTGGCTAAATGGTTTCGCCAGGGAAGATCTTCATTGGTGAGGATCATGTAAGGTCTCCATGTATGGTCAGAACAGGTGCCTGTCGTAATGGCCTCACTGGTAAGACAAGAGGCTGTTGAGGCCCTCTGGAGGTTGGGCCTGGTGGGCATGCCCCTGGGCAATGCCAGCCTAGCACTAGGCAATTCCAAAGAAGCAGAGCTTGAGGAGGGGACAGTGTAGGCTCTATGACTGGGATTGGGCAGAGAAGGTGGGATGATCAGCTGGCCCATGCATAGAACATAGAACATTACAGCGCAGAACAGGCCCTTCGGCCTTCGATGTTGCACCGACCAATTAGGAAAAAGCAATGACCCTCTAACCTAAACCATTCCCTTTTCGTCCATAAACTTATCTACTAACCTCTTAAACGCCACCAAACTTGGCGCATCTACAACTGCAGCAGGCAGGGCATTCCATACCCTTACCACCCTCTGGGTAAAGAACCTACCTCTGACATCCGTCCTATAACTACCACCCCTTAATTTAAAGCTATGTCCCCTCGTGCTAGCTTTCTCCATCCTAGGAAAAAGGCTATCACTGTCCACCCTATCTAAACCTCTAATCATCTTATATGTTTCAATAAGGTCTCCTCTTAGCCGCCTTCTTTCTAACGAAAACAACCTCAAATCCCTCAGCCTCTCTTCATAAGACCTGCCCTCCATACCAGGCAACATCCTGGTAAACCTCCTCTGTACCCTCTCCAATGCCTCCACATCTTTCTTATAATGTGGGGACCAGAACTGCACACAATACTCCAAGTGCGGCCGCACTAGAGTTTTGTACAGTTGCAACATGACGTTGCGGCTCCGAAATTCAATCCCCCTACCAATAAAAGCTAAGACTCCGTATGCCTTCTTAAAACCTTATCGACTTGATTGCCAACTTTCAGGGATCTATGCACATATACACCAAGATCCCTCTGTTCTTCAACACTATTAAGAGTCCTACCATTAGCCCTATACTCTACACATTTTTTATTCCTGCCAAAGTGAATTACCTCACACTTTTCCACATTAAACTCCATTTGCCACCTCTCGGCCCAGCTCTGCAACTTGTCCAAGTCTCTCTGCAACTATAACACCCCTCTTCACTATCTACCACTCCACCGACTTTAGTGTCATCTGCAAATTTACTAATCCATCCTTCAATACCCTCATCCAGATCATTTATAAAAATTACAAACAGCAGGGGCCCCAAAACAGATCCCTGAGGTACACCACTTGTAACCGAACTCCACGATGAATAATTTCCATCAACCACCACCCTCTGTCTTCTATCTGCTAGCCAATTCCTAATCCAATTAGCTAAATAACCCTCAATCCCATACATCTGCATTTTCTGCAGAAGCCTTCCATGGGCCACCTTATCGAACGCCTTACTAAAGTCCATATATACCACATCAACTGCCTTACCCCCATCCACCTCTTGGTCACTTTTTCAAAAAACTCAATAAGGTTAGTAAGGCACGACCTACCCTTCACAAAACCATGCTGACTATCCCCAATCAATTCATTTCTCTCTAAATAACTATAAATCCTATCCCTAATAATTCTTTCCAATACTTTGCCCACAACAGAAGTAAGACTCACCGGCCTATAATTCCCTGGAAAGTCTCTCTTCCACTTCTTGAACAATGGGACCACATTCGCTATCCTCCAGTCTTCCTGCACTATACCCGTAACCAACGACGACCTGAAGATCAGAGCCAGAGGCTCTGCAATCGCCTCTCTCGCCTCCCAGAGAATCCTAGGGTAAATCCCGTCCGGCCCAGAGGACTTATCTAACTTCAAACCCTCAAGAATATCTAGCACATCCTCCTTATCTACTTCAATACTTTCCAGTTTGCAACCCTGTATCCCAGTGTTCTCCACAACTACATTTACATCTCCCTGCGTGAATACCGAAGAGAAATATTTGTTCAGTGCCTCTCCAATCTCTTCAGGCTCCACGCACAACTTCCCACTGCTGTCTATGACTGGCCCTAATCTTGCCCTAACCAATCTTCTATTCTTAACATATCTAAAGAAAGCTTTAGGATTCTCCTTGATCCTATCAGCCAAAGTCTTCTCGTGTCCCCTTTTAGCTCTCCTCAACTCACTCTTTAGTTCCCTCCTGGCTAATCTATAGCTATCCATTGCACTAACTGAGCCTTCAAGCCTCATCCTGACATAAGCCTCCTTTTTCCTTTTAACCAGCAAATTAACTTTTTTAGTACACCATGGTTCCCTTACTCGATCATTTTCTCCTTGCCTGACAGGGACATACTTATCAAGGACTCGCAGTAGCTGCTCCTTGAATAAGCTCCACATTTCAGATGTTCCCAGTCCCTGTAGTTTCCTAGTCCAACCTATGCACCCTAATTCCCTCCTTATGGCCTCATAATTACCATTCCCCCAGCTATAACTACTGCCCCCATCTTCATGCCTATCCCTATCCATCACTGAGGTGAACGTAACCGAATTGTGGTCACTATCACCAAAATGTTCACCAACTTCCAAGCCTAACACCTGGTCTGGTTCATTGCCCAACACCAAATCCAATGTAACCTCACCTCTAGTTGGCCTATCTACATACTGAGTCAAAAAACCTTCCTGCACACCTTGTACAAAAACTGACCCCTCTACCGTGCTAGAGCTATAGTTAAAGTCCCTTTAACTTTAAAGTCCCTAAATGCAGGTGGGGACAACTGGCTAGGTTGGGGCTAGAGTGTGATTGTGGGAATCTGGCAATAACGGGGTGGGGCATGGGGGAGGCCAGCATTATCCAGGGTTGGCTACCCGTCATATCTATTGCATACGCACCCACATAGGGATCTGTGCACGCGCAATGGCGCACACTGGTGTAATCTGCTGGCTTTTTGGCAAGTTTAGGCTCATCCCCTTCCCTTGCTGGCAGCAAACATCTTGCTTCATTTGTTGCTCACAACATGGTAAGATTGAATTTTTAACTCACCCAAAAAATTGGTATGGTTCTGTCACGTTTCGTGTTTGTTAGGTACTTAGAATTTTTTTGGGAAGATCACCCTTGGGATTTTGGAGCAATAGGGAATAGCAAAACTAGAAAGCACTCAGTTAGTCGAGGGACTGAAAGGTGTTATCTCAAAGCAATCGGGGATCTGGAATTTAGAAGTACTGAAGACTGATGCATTTGATCACCGGAAAGTGTTGGACTGAAATTCTTCAGCTACATTGTCAGTTGGCAGGTGAGGCATAAAATCTAATGCCATGGAGGCAGCACAATGCCTGTTGCTTACCTACCAACTATCTGCAGCAAGGGAGGCTTCAGGCAGCCCACTGTCAGATCTCAAACTGTGCTTAGATAGCTTTCCAAACAAATTGAAGATATCGGCCTAGGGGGGTGTCACAATGGTAATATTACTATCCTAGTAATCCATGGATCCAGGGTGATGTCCTGGGGAACTGAATTTGAACACCACAACAGATGTGAAATTTGAATTCAATAACAAAAAAGTTAAAATTCACCATTGTCAATTGTCATAAAAACCCATCCGGTTCACCAGTGCCAGGAAATTTGCTGATCCTACTCTGCCTGGCCTACATGTGACCCCCCAGATTTCAGCATGGTTGACACTTAAATGCTCTCTGAAATGGCCAAGAAAGCTTCTCAGTTATATCAAACTGCTAAAAATTGAATGGTATTGGATGGAACACCAGACATCAGAAATGAGAACATCAAACTCAGCCCTGTTGACCTTGTAAAGTCCTCCTTTTTAATATCTGGGGGTTTGTGCCAAAATTGGGATAACTGTTTCACAGACTGGTCAAACAATACTTACAGAATCATACCCTGCAGGTAATGCTCCAGACATCATCATTCTTGGGTCTATCTTGTCCGAACAGAAGAACAGACCCAGAAGAGGTGTTGGCACAGTGGTATACAGTTGGGAGGAAGTTGCCCTGAGAGTCCTCAACATCTGAACCCAGGAAATCTCATGGGACCAGTCAAATAGGGGCAAGAAAACCTTCTGTTGATTACCATGTACTGCACCCTCCTTCCCCGTGCCCTTGCACTTAACTGATGAATCAGTACTTCTCCAATGGAGGAATCACTGAGTGTGGCAAGGGTGCAGAAGTTACTTTGGGTGAGAGACTTCAAAGTTCATCACCAAGAGCGACTCAGTAGCATGATTACTGACTGAGCGAGCTGTGTCCTAAAAGACATTGCTGCTAGATTGGGAATGCAGCAGATGGTAAGAAAATTAAAAATAAGAAAAATATACTTGACCTCTGCCTCACCAACCTGTTTGCTGCAGATGACTCATGGATGTCCAGTCCTTGTCCATTACTGTATTAGCGGAGTGACCACCGCACAGTTCTCGTGGAGGCAATGTCCCAACTTCACATTGAGGATACCCTCCATCAGATTCATAGGCACTATCACCATGCTGAATGGGATAGATTTCAGATGGATCCAGAACTCAAGACTGGGCATCCATGAGGCCATCATTAGCAGCAGCAGAATTGTACTCAACCACAATCTATAGCCTCATGGTCCACCACCTCCCTTCCTCTAACATTACCACCAAGCCAGGAGATTAACTCTGATTGAATGAAGGGTGCAGGCAGGCATGCCAGGAGCAGCATCAGGCATATTTAAAAATGAGGTGTCATTTTGATGAACCTACAATACAATACTACTTATATGCCAAGCAACATAAAGAGCAAATGATAGCAATCCCACAACCAAAGGTTCAGATCTAAGCTCTGCAGTCCCCTAACAGCCCACGTGAGTGATGATGGACAATTAAACAGCACACTAGAGGAGGAGGTTCCACAAATATCTGCATCCTCTATTATGGGGGAGCTTATCATTACATCACTGTAAAAAATAAGGCTAAATAGTTTCCTGCAATCGGAGTAGATGACCCATCTCAGCCTCCACCGGAGATCCCTAGCATCACAGGTTCAGTTCACTCCTCATGACATTACAAAATGGTTGAAGATACTAAATACTGCAAAGACTGTGAACATTTGGTCATTGGGATATTTTACGATAAGCAGTGCTGCTCGTTGACTTGCTGTTGAAGAGTTTGTTTCATCTGTTGTCTTGTGAAAGCTCTGACTTATGCTTGTTAGTTTTCTAATAACTAACACTTACAATCCTCCTTGAAGTGATAGGGAAGCAATGTTAATTTGAGGATGAAGGGAACATCACTGTTGGTGAAAGATTGGACTCAGTTCCACCTTAGTGACAGAAACAGTATGTATATACTTCAGTCCAATGCACCTGCAAGACTCCTAGACACTATTGTTGGCTATCTCATTAATATGATTTGCAATGGAAGCTAAAATTATTTCCCATTGACTCTGGATTGCACTGAGCAAATCACATTCCTTATAGGGTAGGTGATCCTTGTTGGATAAGCAGCTGAAAGCCTACCAATACTCATAGTTTTAGCTGATTAAATTTTGGCAGTATTTCTGCAGCACTTTGGAGCCCTTGAGCCTTGGCTCTGCCTACCTGTGCCATAATTCACTGGTTATGTAAGCAGAAATGTGTTGTTAGAGGGAGCTTGCATTCCATGTTAGGTAAATCCAAAACTGTACCCACACTAATTTCTTAGTAGTTTGACTTTTAAGTAACTCAATTGATTGCTATCATTCACCTAGTTTACGCCAAGAAATAGATTTTTCCCTCTTATCTGGGATGACACTGTGCAATTAACCTGCATCCATTCCTTCCACTGCTGGCAGCACACAGATTTTGCTCATGAACAAAGGAGAGGGACTCACATTGCACAGGGGGCGAGGGACCTTCCAGACAGATACAGCAAAGACAGTTTGGATAGCAGTGTAACACTGGGGATTTGGATATTGTACTGCAAAATGTTCAATGACACCATATGAATGATCAAATCTTCAAATATCATATCCACACAACTGAATCGTTAAGCTTACAGATTGCTCAATTCACCATCTTAACTTCAATCACCAACCAACCGTCTCTATCAACCATCTCTCATATCCCACATTCATAGCTTCACCTCATTCTCAAGCACTTAGCACTGCTGTGAGTCTCACGTCCACACCTCACTGCTTCCATACACTGCCAACTATTCAATCCTGGAAGTCACATCATCAAAACATATTGGATCAAAATTACTGACGTGATCCCTTCTCTCTTGCAGGACAAAGTGGCCCATAACCAGAGGCAGCAGCACACAGACAGCAATGGCAGCTCTGACGGAGGGTCGTCCTGACTTGAAATGTTGGCTCTGTTCTCTCTCCACAAATGCCATCAGACATGCAGAGAATTTCCAGCATTTTTCTGTTTTTCTGTTTTTGTTTCAGATTCCAGCGTTCACTGTTTTGCCTTTAGCACACAAACATCAGTGTTTTAAATTTATGGAAAGGAAATTACTAAGGGATGAAGACAGAGTTGGCTCTGGAGAACTGGGGCCATAGATTAAAAGGTAAGACAGAAAACTAGCAGCGCCAGACATTTAAGGAGATGCTTCCAAGTTCTCAACTAAGACTTATTCCACTGAAAAAAAGAAACGCTCCAAGACAAGGTTGTTTCATCTATGGATAACAAAGAAAGTTAAAGATGGAATCAAATTACAAGCAAAGGCAGATAAAGCTGTGAAGATTAATGGTAAATTGGGAGATTATGGAAACCAGCAAAGAATGACTAAATAAACAGAAGGATAAAATGGAATATGGGAATAAATTAGCAAGGAATATAAAAATGTGCAGTGAGAGCCTCGACAGGTGCATAAATAGGAAATGAGCAGTCAAATAACCATTCGTTCCTTGGTGAGTGAAATTGAAATTAATAGGGGGGAGCAAAAGAAATGATAGAGACTTTGGTTGTAATTTTCCGTTCACTCCAGCGGGTATTTCCCAATTTGCTGCAGCAAATGTAAATTTGACTTGTTGGCAAATTCTCTGTCTTCACTGCAGCAGGAGCATGGTGTGAATGGGTGGTAAGATCACTCCCTTTGAATAAATATTTTGTCATCTGTTTTCATGACATAAGGCACAAAATCTGATCCTCGAAATATTAGCGTCTTAAATGAAATTGCTGCAGCAATCAGTGGATGGGTTGCTGCTAATCTTTGAAAATTCCATAGATTCTGGAAATGCTCCAGTGGATTGTCATGCTTCTATTCAAGGAAGGAGGCCGAGACAGTGAGGTGGAAACAATAGGAAAGTTGGTTTAGCATCCGCAGTTAAAAAGTGCTGGAATCTATTATTAAGGAGGTATTAGTAGGACATTTAGAAAATCATAATACAATCAGGTAGATTGATTTTTGAGAGAGAAATTGGCTGGAATTTCACTGACCTGCCTGACTGCCCCAGGAATTGGGGTGGGCGAGAGGTGGAGCATGGAAGTGTCCATTGACATTGGACAGGATTTTGTGGTTTTGGGATGACTGAGGCCATAAAATCCCACCCATTGTGGTTGAAAAATGTATTAGAATTCTCTGAGGATGTAACAAGCAAGGTTGGTAAGGGGGACAGATAGATGTAGTGTGTTAGGATTTCCAAAATGCATTTTGTGAGCTGCTACATAAAAGTTTACTGCATAAGAGCTCATAATAAAGGAGTGGTAAATTAGCATGAATGAAGGATTGGCTAACTGTTTAAGGTACGAGAGGCAAGTTTTAAAAGAGATGAATGAGGCAGATTTTTACACAGAGAGCGGTGGGTGCCTGGAACTCGTTGACAGGGGAAGTAGTGGAAGTGGATACAGTAGTGACTTTTTAAGGGGTGTCTTACCAAGTATATGAATGAGATGGGAATAGAGAGATATGGTCCCCGGAAGCATAGGAGGTTTTCGTTAAGTCAGGCAGCATGGTCGGTGCAGCCTTGGCGGGCTGAAGGGCCTGTTCCTGTGCTGTAATTTTCTTTGTTCTTTAACAGGAAACAAAGAGTCAGGATAAATATGTCATTTGCAGGTTGGCAAACTGTAATTCTCGTGGTGCCACACTGGTCAGTGCAGGGGCCAAAACTATTTACAATTTATGATAATGCCTTAAATGAAGGGACCTCTCGCATTGTGCAGGATTTTCTGAAATCTCCACACCGTGTACTGTGGCAGTGGAGGTGCCTGTTTTCTGCGGGAGGTGGGATCTTCCAATCCTGCCACTGTTAGCGGGGTTTCCCATCGGTTGTACCCTTCACTACCAGGGAACCCATAGCAGATTGTCACCACTGGCAAGACCAGAAAATCCCACTTGGTGGGAAGAGCTGGAAAATCCTACCCATTGTGACCAAATTTGCTGACAATATAAAGATAGGTGAGAAAACAACTGTGAGGAAGGCAGAAAGTATTTGCAAAAGTGTATTGATTGGGTAAATGAATGGACAAAAGAATTGATAAATGGAGCATAATGTAGGAAAATTTATGGTTATTCACTTTAGTGGAAAAAATGGAAAGCAGAATATTATTTAAGTGTAGCAAAAGTTCTGGATGTCCTTATGTATGAGTCACAAAAAGTTATCATGCAGTTACAGTGAGTAATTTGGAAGGCAAATGAAATATTGGTCATTATTGCAAGGAGATGGAATACAAAAATAATTGTGATACCACACCGGGAGAACTGTATATAGTTTTGTGCTGGAATTTTCCAGTTTCACTACAGTGGGCAGCATCTCAGGTGGGATGGGAAAATCTGGAGAGCAGCAGATCTTTAATGGTTCTCCAAATGATCACATCCTGCCTGCAATGATGCCACTGGTGCTATCTGCTAAAAAAAAATCAGCCCTTCGGCTTGTTATTTAAGATAGGATATACTTTTTTAGGGGAAGATGGTGGCATGATAGTATGATCACTGGACAAGTAATCCAAAGGCTCAGGCTGATGTTCTGTGGGTATGTGCTTAAAAATCACAATAAGAAGTCTCACAACACTAGGTTAAAGACCAACATGTTTATTTGTCGCAAACACCACTAGCTTTCAGAGTACTGCTCCTTTTTCAGGTGGGTGGGAGTTCTGATCACAACCAGGGCATGTAAAGACACAAACTCAATTTACAGAATAATGACTGGAATGCAAGTCTTTACAACTAATCAAGTATTAAAGGTACAGACAATGTGAGTGAAGAGAGAGTTAAGCACAGGTTAAAGAGATGTGTATTGTCTCCAGACAGGACAATTAGTGAGATTTTGCAACCCCAGGCAAGTTGTGGGGGTTACAGATAGTGTGACATGAACCCAAGATCCCAGTTGAGGCCATTGTCATGTGGGCGGAATTTGGTTATTAGTCCCTGCTCAGTAACTCTGTGCTGTTGTGTCGTGATGCTTACCCAAAGGTCAGAGGCTGAAGTGCTCTCCAACAGGAAGAGAACGATCTTACCTGATGATTGTCAAGCTGTGTTCATTCAAGCATTGTCGTAGCGTCTGCATGGTTTCCCCAATGTACCCCATGCCTCAGGACATCCTTTCCTGCAACATATCAGGTAGACAACATTGCAAGAATATATATTGTATACCTGGTGGATGGTGTTCTGTATCTTTTGTACTTGATTAGCTATAAAGATTTGCATTCCAATCATTATTTTGTAAATTGAGTTTGTGTCTTTATATGCCCTGTTTATGAGTAGTACTCCCACTACCTGACGAAAGAGCGGTGCTCTGAAAGCTGGTGGCTTTTGCTACCAAATAAACTTGTTGGACTTTAACCTGGTGTTGTGAGACTTCTTACTGTGTGTTTACCCCAATCCAATGCCGGCATTTCCACAGCTTAAAATCACACCATAGCTATTAATAAAATCTGGAATTAAAAGCTGATCTCAGTAATGGTGAGCATGGCAATTAAACTCACCTGGTTCATGAATGTTCTTTAGGACTGGAAATATGCTGTCTTTACGCGGTTTGGCTTACATGTGATTCCAGACACACAGCAATGCGGTTGACTCTTAATTGCTCTCCGAAGTGACCTAGCAAGCCATTCAATTCAAGAGCAAGTTGGGGTGGTTAACAAATCATAGCCTTGTCAGTTATGCCCATATCACAGAAAATAATAAATATATTTAAAAAGGCTTGAATTTATAGCAGCTCAGTGAAGATTTACTGAGTTGATTCTTTGAATAAAGGTATTGTCTTCTGAGGAAAGATTAAGCAGGTTGGGCCTATACTCATTGAAGTTTAGTAGAATGAGAGGTGATCATATTGAAACATAAGTTTTTGAAGAGGTTTCACAGGATGGATACTGAAAGGATAGTTCCCCTTATTGAGGAATCAAGATCAGGGATCACCATTTCAAAATAAGGCTTCTCCCATTGAAAATGGGGTTGAGTTTGGAATGGAATTAGTCAATTCCAAAGAACAATGATCTCTTGGGGATCAGTAATGTTTGGAATTGACAAGCTCAGAAAGCAATGGAGGCTGCATCATTAAATATATTCAAGGCTGAGTTAGTCAGAATTTTGATCTATAAGAGGGTCAAAGGTCATGGGGACTGGCTGGAAAGTGGAATTAAAGACACAATCTGGCCAACTATTATTTCTTCAATAGTAGAGCAAGCTCAATTGGTCAAATGATTTACACCTGCTCCAATTTCTTATGTTCAGGGGACAGGCATGGTGGATGCCATTATCTCAATGGAGGAGACAGTGTTTGCCATCATTGGCGCTGCCTTGTAGCCAGCAACAGATTTGTAAGTTGAAGATGTTGGTATGCTTAATCTTCCTTCTCACAACCCACTTCCCTCCTTTCCCACAATTATTTCTGATTTACAGGTTGCAGATGCTGTAAGCATACATCTCTTACATTCCCCCACTCCTCTTCTTTCATCACAACCTACCCTTACAATCTTTCTTCTTTCCATCACCCCTGAAATGCAACCTGGCCAGGGAGTGCTGCAGAAGGAAGAAAAAGTGGAAAAAGAAGAAGAAACACTGGCAATGAAGAAACACCTTTACCCGCTGTCAAATTCACAGCTACCAGTTCAGTTTCTTACATGGCCCCTCCATTTGATTCTCACATTGATTTTACTTTTAAGATTACTGTCAAAAGTATTTTGCACTGAGCTTTTCTCTTTTTAATCTGTTGTTTGTAGTGAATGAACTTCAAAAGCACACGTACAGTTACAAAATAAATGTGGCAAAGACATGGATGCCGGAGATGAAGCAAAAACACCTTGATGCCAAATTTGACCTCTATCGCCATGAGCTTACTTTAGAGCTTACCTTACTGGTAAGGCCTCAAGTACAAGTGGCTTGGAAGCAGGGGATGGGGAGGAGGATAGTATAGGTGCCAGCCTACCATAGTGTGAGATTGTATATTAATTCTACTGTCGAGTAGTCACAAGAGGACCTTAATGTGGCAGCACAGGAAAGCAGCTGATGGGCACAGAAATGCTTGGCCATATTCACTGTCAAGGAATATGGAGGATTCCAGCATTAAACTTCTACAAACTTTACCCAGATTTCACCTATCATCATGTTGTTCACTCACACAATTTGCATATACGGCTTTGCAACCACTTCCTGTTTTCCTCACAACTTACATTCCACCCAGATTTGTATTGTCAGCAAATTTGGTTACATTACTCTCAATCTCTTTGTGTAAGTCACTCATATAGCAGCAGAGATGTCTCATCCATCACTGATTCTTTCAGCACTTTACTAGTCATAGGCAGCCAACTTTAAAATGCTCTGTTAATCCTTACTCTTTGTTTCTCAACTGTCAAATAGTTTTCTAGTCAGTCTAACATAGTCTCTGCAAATTAAAACAGAAAGTGGTTGCAAAGGCGTATATGCAAATTGTGTGAGTGAGCAACATGATGATAGGTGGAGTCTTTATCTTTTGTGTGGTGCCACCTTAAAAATCTTTGGAAATTCAAATATATCACATCTATTGCTTCCCCTTTATCTAATTTGTTAAGTTCCTCTAATAGTTTTTCTCTGCTGATATTAGATTCCTCATGATTACTATATGTTTCTGGTATATAAATTGAGCCTTCTACACTGAAGACTGAACAAATATTTTGTGTCTATATCTGTGTCATCATAATTTCCCTTGCCTCTGCTTTTAAGGTAATAATATCAACTCAAGCAACTCTCTTACCTTAATGTACTTGTAAAAGCTCTTACAATCTTCCTCCCGAACAGTACTGTGCGTGTACATACACCATATGGACTGTAGCAGTTCAAGAAGGCAGTTCACCTTCTCAAGGGCGATTAGGGATGGGCAATAAATACCAACCTAGCCAGCATTGGTATTTATTGAATACCATGAACGAATGAATTGAAAACATCTGTTTTTTTAATCCCGTTACTTTACTCTCATTCTATTTTTCCCTTTCTTGTCAGCTTTTTGATGGCTTTGCTTTGCTGGTTTCTAAAACACTCTTAATCCTTTGGCTCATAACTATTCTTCACATGACAGTAGTTATGGCTCTGTGAATTCTCAGGATAACACATGCACTCTTTCATCACTGCCATTCACGTGCATTTGCTGTTGTGCAAGAGCACTCGGATAAGCAAAACCACATGGAACGCAGACACTAACTTTTGTATTGTATTGGATAATTTGATTGATAAGGTTGGTTTGGAATCTTTATTTTGTGACAGTTTTTGTTTCAGCATTGTGATCAAGAGGACATTGTGATTGTCACTAACAGAGGGAAGTGAAGTTGAAGGAGAGTTTTTGAGTGCAGAATTGGGGTTATGCCATTGAATCAGCCAATCCTGAACTGCCCATGTAGAAACAGGTTGGTTGGTTGGGTCCTTCTTCCTTCTATTCTTCTTCCTTCCCCTTTTCCTCATCTTCAGCTGCTTACTGTGTGTCTTGTATCAAGTGTTGCGCCCTCATGATAGTGATGTTGTGCTGGATGCAGCAGACTATAATAACTAATGAGACATAGTGAAAGTTTTGCAGGGCTCCTCCGGTACTAGTAAAGCAGCAGAGATGTTGCTTGTGAATTCCAGTGATCTGCTTGATTATTTTTCATATGACAGGATGCTGTTATCATCTGCATGCTGTTCACGTGTGCTTAGCTTGTATATCAGAGACATGAGCTAGGTGCTCAGTGGATAGCCCAGCAGCCCCCTTGCTTGTATTGGTCCCAATAATGAGGATGGAGTGGCCTGCCAAAGAATAAAGGCTTCATAACTGGCCAGCGTTGATCTGCATAATAAGCTAAGTATGAATATTGAGGGAATGGGAACTTTTTGATGTTGTGGTACATATTTGATGCAGTTGCAACACAACCGATATTCTGCACCAGGGGGAAGACTGCTATCCAGATGAAGCATATTCTGTCTGCCTTCTCTGAAAGGAACACGGCACAAAGAAATTTATGGTCGCCTTTACACACACTGGTAATGCCATCCTTTCCTTACTCTGAGGTTGCAGTTATGTGTGTCGCAAATGGTAGAATTCAATGAGCACTTCCTCAGTGAAATGGAGGCATTATGTACACTTCTTTACTGAGCTGGGACAGAACATATCCTCGGAACAGCCTGGGCAGCTAAGGTCTCCAGCTGCGAGTCCTTCTCTTCCCTGTTCAAGCAACTTGCCCTCCAGAGTGTCATTATCTGCTTAATCTTTCTGTCATGCTGCAGATCAAGGAAGATGGAAAGTACAATACCCAAGACTGGGAACAAGTGGTCTGAAGAGAATTCTTCAAGTGAGATCAAAACTTCCACCATGCCTTGCAAATGTCAACAAGTAGCAGTAGAAAATACCCAAATACCTCTCCTAATTCAAAAGCAAAAGACTGTGGACACTGGAAATCTGAAATAAAATCAGAAAATGCTGGAAATACTCAACAATCAATGACCTGAAATATTCACTCAATTTCTCCCCCTACTTTCCACATTTCCTGATTAATGACTACCACATCAGCAACAGGCAGTAGAAATCATTCAGCAACTAACCTGAAAGTGATTGGTAATTTCTTTAAATAATGTTGGTTGGGAGTTAGGTGTGGTTCTTGCTGATGTTGACTGTTCAACGGTTCAGATTAAGTGAGGATGTCAGCTGGAGTGATATACTTGGCAAATGCAGCATTACACATCACCCACTATCACAATTTACCTACTCTTTGTACTTCCAATGTATTCTCCCCATGCCTAAGTTAAAGATCTATCCAAAACAGTGTCAGACATAGCCCACTCTGGAAGGGTATGCACACTTTGCAGATGCCATCTCACAGGCAATATGGGCGGTACACAACATAAGCTTGTGGCCATAAATCCAATCTGGGGGATAGTCAACTAGTCGGCTAAAAGGCTAGTGTGTGGTGATGCCAATAGGGCAGATTTAATTCCTGCTCCAGCTGAGGTAGACTTGGATCCTGCTGCTTCACTCTGATCCTGATGCTGGAAAGCATTGGCAAACCAACACTGAGAAATAGGCAATGGCTCAGGATGAAGGATCAGTAGGCAATGAGGCAAGGGTCTGCTTTTCGAGAAGAACACCAATGAATGTAACATTCTCTCCACATCAATGCCACACTGGAGAAGTTTTGCGTATCTATGTGTGTGTGTGTGTGTGTGTGTGTGTGGGGGGGGGGGGGGGGGGGGGGGGGGGGTGGCGATGTTGGTGGTGAGTGGGCGCACATGGGCTTTTAAGACTCCTGCAATTTGCAAGGGAACACTGCTTTGTAAACGGCAATTCCAACTCAGACGCTGGGAGTCGCTGTGCATGACCAAAACACTTCACTGGTGGTCCGCATTCATCAGCTGTGTAACCTATCAAACCCCAGCTTCATACTACCCTGGGAGATTTAATAGTATATATTTTCATTAAAACAATTGTAGTCTAAGGCTGAACAAACACACAAACCCTGCATGTGTAAAGCCTATAACCCCTGTACAAAAAAAAGTGTACAGTATTTTCACGTGGCGGTTGACAAAATACTCTGTACCTGTGTTTTGCAGATGCTGTTGCATTTTCAATCGCTCCTCCCTATTCCTATTCAGGTTGTTTTCTCCATCTAGTATCGCGGTTTCTGTACAGAATAGGTGTGCAGGCAGCAGCGAAGATCCTCATACCCAGAGGTCTGTAGTACTAAGTGGATGTGATCGGAATGCATTCAAGTTGTGAATAGATAAAAGGCAGGAAAATAATACGCGAGGGCACACAACTATTTTAATATGCAGAGGCACCGGTCCACGGTGGGACCTGTGATCATAATCATTAAATCATCTTTTCATGTGTCTGCCTTGCGGGGGGAAGAAATGATCAGTTAACTGTTTCAATGCAAACCCTTTGATCTGATTATCTCCTGAGGAAATGAGATATGCCCGGGAGCCGCAGAGACTGTAAAACCCGAATCTAGTGCCCATCTAAACGATAGATTTGAGGTATGAGATTTGTGGAAAATGCAAGCTCGAGTCTTCGGAAACTATAGTTGTTGTGGGGGGGGGGGAACCCAGTTTAGTTACTATAGCGACAGCATTTCCAACATCATTTGAACTTCGTTAATAAGAGCTGGGGAATCATCAGGCGATGTGCTAGGTGCTGGGGAGCTCAGTGGGAGATGCAGGAGAACTGCGCCTGTTAAATGACACACACACAGCACTGCGATGGAACCGCTGTTCCTAACAAATGACGGTAAGTGGGATCGTGTTACAATTGATGAAAGTAAAAGTGGATTTTTGTTGTTGTTGTTGATATTTGCCAGTCGATGCAGTGTCAGGTTTAGGCAGCAGTACAGTATTACGCCGTTTCCGGTTCCGAGCGGTGTTTCCCCATGCAAACACCCAAATGCCATGGACACTTACGCAAGATCTCTCGCCCAGCCGTGCGACTCGAGGCGATTTGCGGTCCACTTTGTCACAAGTCTGCCTCCTCCCGACTCAGCCCCGCTACACCTCAGTGCGGCCGGGCGCGGGCGTGCATCTCCACGATGAGGCTTGGTGCCGTCCGCTTCGCCATGCTGCTCGCCGTGGGGGTGTCGTTCGCCTGCTCTCCCCCCAGCCTCAATTCCTTGCAGGACCAAGCCTACCGCTCAGCGGTGGTGATCGAAGGCAAGGTGCAGTCAGTGCCACACAACGCCACCGAGCCCTACAGTGTTAATGTCAAAGTGCTGGACGTGTGGCCAGTCAACAGCGGGGGACTGGAGAGAGACCAGCTCATCACCATCGGGGATTTTGGATCAGAAGCATCATGCATCAAAGTAAAAAAGAACCAGAAATACATCTTTTTCATGGACCCAACAGATGAGCCGTTAGTATTCAAGACATCATTTGCTCCACTAGACACAGGCGGAAAGAATCTAAAAAAAGATGTTGGGAGGATCTTGTGTGAGGACTGCGGTAAGTTTTTTTTCTTTCTCTGTCATATTTTGGTAATACGTGTTGAAATTGTGTTTTTTTCTGCTGTTGTGTGGCATTATGACAGTTCTGATCGCACACGAAGTGATTGCAGGTTGACTGAACCCCCTAGCTCTGGTGAAATGGTTACCTTCATTGATAGCAGGATGAGATGGGCAATTCGAGCTGAAACATTTAGGAGCTTCGTGTTGGTGGGCGTTTTATTATTTTTTTTGCCATCGTTCCTGCGTGTTGGTGTTATGTCAATTTAAGGACCATCTGAAACAAAAAACTTTGCCACAATTTCCTCGGCTCCTTCTTTTATCGTTTCAGCAACAACAACAAAAAAAGACTTTTCACCTGAATTGGAAAGTGTGTGTGTGTGTGTGTGAGGGGGAAATATAGCCCTCTCTGAATGTGTGTTTTAGCGTTTTAAAGAAAGGTTACTTTTTCGATTTGATAAGTTTTACACTGAATGACGCATGGTTTTTGATACCTTTTTTCGGGGGTGGTGGGGGTGGGTGGGAGACACACAGTTGCAAGCTGCGGGCTGGTGAGGTTTATGAGTTAGCTGAATAAGACTGCATCTGGTGTGTTTGTGTCCGCTGTTTATCATTATGCAGGTGGGTGTCTCACGAGCGTTAAATAGACCGTGAGCATTTCATAATGTGGCACATCAGTGTCCAGAGGAAATTAGCAATAGGTGGTGGGGTGTGGGGTGTTGGCGGGGTGGGGAGGGGATAGTAGGTGAGGGGGAGAGAGATAGTCACCAACTATTGGACAAGGGCGGGAAAAATATTGGTGCAATTCTGCTCTATGGATTTAGTTCAGTGCGGTGTAATTCGGATAACGATGCGATTTTAGGGACGTTTCGTTGCAGTCGCTTCCATGGTAAGGGGCAAGTTGTATTCGGGTATTTTTTTTAAGTGTGTTCAAATTGAATTTATTGGAGGGGGTTCTTGTTTTTTTTTAAGCTGCCTCTCCCCTCTTTCACGCCTGCATTTATGATCGTCCTTTAGGGGCAAGGTTCTTTTTTTTTAGTTTGCATTGTTCGTTCACGGATGTTATTTTTCACCTTTTTATGTAAATGTGTTCTTTTGTGCTACTTTTTAAAGGTGCAGTAATTATGTCACCTCAAGTAACAAAATGGAGCACAGATACTTAAGAGCCAACCATTTAGGTCAATCTAAGGTTGGCTTTGCAAGCCTATGGACTGCATTCCATCGGTCGGGTTTTAACATTAGCATCGTACTGGATACCCATGGCACTCAATGAATGGGATTAATACCTTAGAGGGAGTTCTGATGTTGTATTTTGTCACACACCACATTAATTTTCTCTGAAACCTATCTCTTTGTCCAGGTGACCCATTTTTGGGTTATAATTGGCCAAAAATATATCAGTGTTATGAGGACTGGAAGCTTAGTTTCTCAGTTTTAATCATAGGACTGTAAGGTTTCTATAAGCCTCTGTATTTAGTTCTAATACAACAAACACGTTTACCATTTAACTATTGAATGCATGCTCACTCACCATGCAGTGTGTTTCTTTTCTTTTAATAGATATTCCAGGTCATTTTTTCGATTGTGTTCTTAAAAAAAAGCACTGCAAGTTTATGTTCTCCTTACCTGGGTGATACTGACTGCATGTTGGATATTAGCTCTGTGAATTCTGGTTGTGCATAATGAATGAATGTGAGGAATATGCTGTCGTTAACTATGTGTTAGTGCATTTATGCATGATGGATATTGTGTAATCATAATTTGTAGTTCTTACTGCTCTAAAATTCACGTGTTTGTGTGCCAGGTCTTACAGTAGTTGGTTTACGTAGTCACATTTCTTAGTGTTTATTGTCGAATTTCCACATATTACGAATTTAGACGTAATATGTTCCCATTTACATCTCCAAAACTAACTTTTACATGCTGGTGTTCATTTTTACAGATTAAAGGGCCATGCCAGATTCAGCATGACTTAAAAGGAATCCCTTAAAGTCACTAATCATTATTGAAAAATAAAACAAATGTATAGAGTGATAATTAAACCAAGCTGGCTAATTAGCAATACATGCGAGACTTAAAGAAAATCTTTTTTTATATCCTTTCACAGGATGTGGACATTACTGGCAAGGCTAACATTTGTTGCCCCAACCTCAAATGCCCCTTGAATTGAATGGCCTCCACGGCCATTTCAGAGAGGCAATTAGTGTCAACCACATTGCTGTGGTTTTGGAGTCTCATGTGAGCCAGACTGAGGAAGGACAGAGACTTCCTTCCCTAATGGACGTTAGTGAACCAGATAGTCTTTTACAGTAATGAATGATAGTTTCATGGTCGCCAATACAGAGATGAGCTGTTATTTTAATTGAAATTAAATTCCACCAGTTAATCTGGTGGGATTTGTACCCATGTCGGGATTTTACGACTCCTTTTGAGCGAGGCTTGTAAAATCTTGCCCGAAGCCTTGGCCTGGAATTCTTCATTGGCATTGGGCAGGATTTTATAAACCTCGGCCGAGCGGGGATGTAAAATCGCCGCCATGGGTACAAATCCCACCAGAGCAATTGGTGAAATTTAATTTCAATTCAGATAACCTGGATTGACTGGTGGGTGTACTAGAAAAATTCCAGTCCATGCCTCCTGGCCTGAGCCTCTGGTCCAGTGACATTATTACTGCACCACTTCACCCCAACATCCTCTTCACAATTGTCTTTATGGTTTGTCAAATGGCAGTGACAGAGAAATCTTCAAATAGCTCCTTCCATTATCATCATTTTCGAAGGTCAAACATTTTTAAGAAGAATATCAATTTTTTGATATCTTTTGTAATTATTTCCATGCTTTCCTGTTAAATATATGTATCACATTAGAAGCACAGAGGATTTCAGAAACCTTGAGATACAGGACTGGAGCTAGAAAGCAACATTCAACCAGTCTTTGTAACATTTAATGTTGTAAATATTTGTTCTGGATAGTAAATACTATGTACTTCATTGAGGGTAACACCTTGGAGCAATTTTGATCTTGACGATGTGAGCTAGCTAAATTAATATCAGGTGGTGTGCCTTCAAATGAATGTGTAAATTCAACCCCCTCATTCAGTCAGTGAGTAACTACTCCAAGCTTGATTTTCTGCAGCCACAAGAATCATTTCTAAATAACACGCTGATAGGGACAGCACGATGGCACAGTGGTTAGCGCTGCTGCCTCACAGCGTCAGGGTCCTGGATTCAATTCTGGTCTTGAGTGACTGTCTGTGTGGAGTTTGCATATTCTCCCCGTGTCTGAGTGGGTTTCCTCCCACAGTCCAAAGATGTATAGATTATTGCTAAATTGCCCCTTAGTATCAGGGAGATTAGTAGGGTACATATGTGGGGTTACGGGGATAGAGTCTGGGTGGGATTGTGGTTGGCAGACTTAGTGGGCTGAATGGCCTCCTTCTGCACTGTAGGCATTTTATGATCCTTTCAACAGTAAGTATTCTGCACAAACATTTTGAAAAACAAGTATCACAGTACAAATCCACCTTTATGCATTGGGCAGAGTTGTCCTTTTGCCAGTCTGTGTCCTCAGGTATGTGAAAGCATTATGTTTTTCGAATGCCATTTGCTAGAATTATATCTTTATTGGTAAGTATTTGGAGCATCTGGAAAAGGCACTGACATATAATCATATAAAATGCCATGAAGTGCTCTTGTACTTCCTACTGTCAAGGTTGTGCTACTGTGATCAAGATATGCTGTTGTTGGATCCCGAATAAATAATTCATTCAGTTGATTCTTGCTAAGTTGTAGGCAATTTTCTTCATCTGTCACATTCCTGATTAACATAGCTGTGTTTTAATTGTGGACAACACTTTTTAAATTTACTTCAAGGTGACAGACTTGTGGTAATGCTAAACATATGTTTGCAATTTTTTTTCTCTTTTGGCACAACTGTTTTCTCCAAAGCATCTTGTCAAGGTTGCTAACTGCCAAGGTTTATTTTCTTGCTCTGCAAATCTTTTTTCATACAAAGATATGATGAATTTGGTAAATATGAAAATGTGTTCCTACCTTTTCACACTCCCTCCTGTCCACAGCAAGCTTTGTTGCAGTCACTTTTGGAATCTTTCGTAATCTGACTTGAACAAAATATTAAAATCAACACTATTTTAGCTGTTTTTATATGGGTACCAATGCTGACATTAGCAGCATAACAAGAGATCTTCACTTCAGGTTGCTTCGAATATGTTTTCCAATTACTTTAGATACTCTCTCATCTCAAACCAACCGATATCTTTAGTAAAGTCTCAAATAAAAACTTAAGACTGTGTTTGTGTTTATGTTGACTATTTAACAATGTTAAATTGGCTGTATGAATATTCTTAGTTTATTGAGTAAATGGCAAATTATATTCCATTCAAAACTACAACTCAATCTTTCAAGTTTAATCGTTGTCAAATCTTTTTATTGATGGATCATAATAACCTCTTCTACCTTATCTAATATGTGAGTTCTCCCTCGTTGAAAGTTGCTTGCAAGCTAAGATATTATTTTCAGGTGAGAACAGTGGACAGCTGGCTTAAAACCTTTACTGTGGTTTTCTGCTACTGTGCTTGTCAGCTTCTAATTTCCACATATTTTACAGCACAGAAACAGGCCATTCAGCCCAACTACTCTATGCCCATACTTATACTTCACAAAAGCTTCCTTCAACCTTATTTTGTTTAACCCAATCAAATAACCTTCTACTTCTTCTCCTGTCATGTGTTTATCTAACTTTCCTTAAATACATCTGTTATTTGTCTTACTTTTCAATGTAGCAACAATTTCCACCTTCTAAGCACTTAGTAAATATTTTTTCCCACATTCCAAATTTAATTTATTTCTTCATACTTCTGGTTTATGGTGATTCTCACAAGTGGACGCTTCTTCTCTATATCTATCTTATCAGACCCTTTCGTAATATTAGACCTTATTAAATCACCCTTGAGCCTTTTTTTCTGGAGTGGTGCTGGTATAACCACTGGATTAGTAATCCAGAGGCCCAAGCGAATGCTGTGGTGACATCGGTTCAAATCCCAGCATGACAGGTGGTAGAATTTAAACATAATTAATGAATGAATCTGGAATTGAAAGCTGGTCTTAGTAATGCTTACCTACCATGAAGCTATCACTGATTGTTATAAATTTCCATCTGGTTCACTCAGGTCCTTTAGGGAAGGAAGTCTGCTGTTTTAGCCTACAGGTAACTCCAAACATATACAATGTGGATGACTCTTAAATGCCTCCTGAAATAGCTGAACAAGCTATTCAATTAAAGGGAAATTATGGGCAACAAATGCTGACCTTGACAGTGACGTAGGATACCATGATAAAATTTAAAAAAAAGAGTTTGAACTTATTCAGTCTTCTATGAGAAATATAAGACCAGATTCTTTGACCTCAACTGCAGCTGGGACTTTGGTCCCACTGCAGAGAATAGAGATATGGGTAAATGCAAGATTTTCCCTCCTCACTGACTAAGGGTGGAGCATGAACAGCTGGAGAATTTCAACCAGGGTATCTCAATATAATATGTAACAATATAATATAAACATCAATGCAAATTCTTTTTACACCCATTTCAGTTCCTCCATTTTCATCTTATAATAGCCAGAACTGTTGATACTAAGGTTCTACACAAGTTTAATATAATCTTTCTGCTTTTCAACTCATCTTCCCTGAAAGGAATCCCAATGCTTTGCTCTTTATGGTCCTGTTAACCTGTACCACTATTTCAGTGATTTTTTTTTACTTGTATCCCTGATGCCTGTGTTGCTCTATCCCACTTGGATTCTCACTTTCCCAGGAGAATATCATCTCCTAACTCGTCCTACTACTGCCTATCCAAATTGACATTCATTTGCCAATATGCACCCATTTGGCAAGTTCATTAGTGTCTTATTTTGTTTTGTTGCAGCCTTCCTCAGTGTTAACAATATCCTGTCTGTTTGGTGCCATACATAAATTTTGAAATTGTTGGTGGAATTTCACCAGCTCGCCCACCTATCGATGGCTGGAGCAAACAAGTAAAATTGCTCGAGAACTGAGAAATCAGGTTCACGCCTGATTTCTTGGCTCTTGCGATTTTATGAGAATTGGATTTTCAGTGAGGCCAGCCTCCCACCGAAAATGGGCAAGAAGCTGAATAATATTTAAGTAGGATTTACATATGCCGGGCTGACTTGTCTTTATGGCCTTGCCGGACAGATTCTCTCTGGCAAGGGAAACATCTGCTCCCCATGAGTAGGGAACAGTCCTGTTTGCCAAACCGGTGAAACCGGAGGCCCTAGAGGCCCCTTAGGGAGATCAAGGGCAAGGGGACTGCCTCTTGGGGAGAGCCAAGATGCCTTTACATCTTGGCAGGGCCATCTTGGCATCTTGGTTTTGCCAGCCTGGCATCTGAGCAATATCCAATGGGCATCTTCGCATTGCCAGGAGTGGGGCCTATAAGGGCAGGACATATGGAGGTGGGGCATTTGGGAGCATGGCCTATGGGGGCAGGACATGAAGGGAGTGGAGGGGGCCCGCTAGATACCTGCAATGGGATCAGATCAGGGAAAGGGGGCCTGATCGGTCTCTGTGTGAGTTTTCATGCCCAATCTTATGCACTGAGTCACTAAAAAAATAGTCAAGTCTGTTTCTAGATGCTGCGCACAGTGTGTGGGCTGGCTTGATTTGTCAGCCAGCATGAAGAAGAGATACTGCACATGTGCAGATCTCTGATTCTGCATATGCTCAATAAAAACTGCAGGGATCTGACAGACTATGAGCAGAAATTTACTGGCATGTCCATCCAAGACAGTGGGGGCTAGATGCCTATGTGTTGTGAGGCTTGTGATCAGTCGTGGGCTCCCACAGTTATGGAGGAGGGGAGGGGAGCCTGCAGTAGCAGGGGCCTGACAATTCACTCTTTGAATGGAATTGTACAGGCACGCCCACTCCAATTCCGGGGGCCAGAGGGGCTCAGAGAATGCCATTTGCCATTGGCTTCAGGCAGGATCATACAAACCTTGGATGGACATGCCAGTAAAATTCCACCCATAGTCTGTCAGACCCTGCAATTTTTACTGAGCATATATAGAATCAGAGATCTGCACATGTGCAGTATGTCCTCTTCAAGCTGGTTGATAACTTAAGCCAGGCCACACACTGTGTGCAGCATCTAGAAACAGACACAACCATTTTTTCAGTGACTAAGTGCATAAGATTAGGCATGAAAGCTCACCCAAAATCAGATCAGGAACTGTCCCATTTTCAGGCTAGCTGGACACTTAGAATCAATCTCATAAAATTCCGCACTATATCTCTGACTCTGAAGTCTAAATAAGTTATGTCAATGATAATCAATGATTGTCCCAGCATGGATCTATGTGGCATACTACTTTCCAACTTTCGCCAATCTGAGTGCATAATCATCTGTTTTTATGTTTTGTAGCTAGTTGTCCATTCACTCTACAACTTGTCATTTGACATTACTCTGATCTTAGTCATGAATCAATTCCCAAAAGCATTTTGAAAATCCATATATATTACATTTACTACATTACCCTTGTTTATGCGTTCCCTTTTACAAAAAAATAAATAAATTTGATTAAGCAAGTCTTTTACTCTTCAGATCCATGCTGATTACACTTCATTTTCTAGATGTTTTCTTATTACATCTTTGTATAAAAATTCCATTATTTTTCCTTTTATTGATGTTAAGCTCTATAGTTCTGTGGACTTGCTTAATCTTCCATATTAAATTGGGGAATCACAATAGTTCTGTGTGAGTGATCTAGCTTTACTCCTTTTTCTAATGTATTGTTTATTTATGCGTATGTCTGTGTACGTGCTTTTGCTACATCTTTCAATACGTTTACATGAATGGGACAAATTTGTGGGCTAACTGATGAGAAACAGCAGATCTTTAATGCACCATTTTGATTGGTCTTTACATTGTTTTGCAAAACAGATCAAAAGTGAAGCTTAAACATCAAAAAAATGATTTTTTTTACAGGCTTTGGGCTGCTGTCATTGGTCAGAGATGTGGCTTCTAAGCCAAGTTTTGCACAAGAATTATTTGATTTGGGCTATTAATATTCAGGCAGCTCTGGATGGTTAATGACATAGCTTAAATCACAAAACAGTTATTAGCTTCAGCGGGGAAGTTTGGATTTTGTTCCAAGATTGATTTGATGCAGAAACTATTAACATTGGTAACATTGATCTAATATTGCCACTTTTGTTCATTTTGTGCTAAATTATGTTTCAAAAATGTGTTTCCAGTACAAAGAAAATGTTAGGACCTTTCCCAATTGTTTTATCTTTTCAGCCAATATATTCTGAAAAGTATGGTGCTGAAATGGTTTAATTTATAAATAGATGTCTGATTTTCAATCTAAGTTCTGCAACTTGATTACTGAGATTTGAAAGAAAATCCCACAGTTTAACTTTATCATGAGTATCCATAAATATAGAAAATGAAATCACAGTTGATAGAATGCTGTGTACTTCCAATATTTGCTGATTTTCATAGAATCATAGAACCCTACAGTGCAGAAAGAGATCATTCGGCCCATTGAGTCTGCACTGACCACAATCTCACCCAGGCCCTACATATTTACCCATTAACCCCTCTAACCTACACATCTCAGGAGACAAAGGGCAATTTTAGCATGGCAGATCAACCTAACCCATACATCTTTGGACTTCATACAGAGTAAACCAGAGGAAGGTTGTCCTTTCATATGTATTGGTCCCCAGTTTCCAGGCTCAATTAAAATGTATCAAACAACATTGTGTATACATAGATAATTTTCTGACTTTCACTTTATCTGGGAACATTACCTGCCAGAGTATATTTGGGAAATTCAAGTGTGTGCTGTCTTGGATTTTTTAACTAGTTAATGAATGTGGTTATGTGCCGGGCATGCCCACATACATGTGTTGCGCAAGGCACCCTGCTGTAGAAAACAAAGGTGAGTTGCACTGAAATGTGGAACATAAGTGGAAATGTTCATTTGGTATGAAAAAACATGCAAAATTACAGTCGGTATTCTATAGAGGTTAGCAAACCTGCTTTCAAGATAAGTGAAAATGATTTATACTTGAGTTCTTCATCCTTTGTGTTTTCTATGTGCATATTTGGATGTTTACTTATTTATATATATAAATACTTACACAAACTGCAAAACAGTATAATACAATTTCATTTTTCATGGCTTTCCTTGAAATGCTTTCACTAGTTTGAATTTGAGTGAACAAATAAGCATCAGTGCAATTCTATTTGAAATTGCTAAACTTGACAGTGCCTCTTGGCAGTGAGAACTAATCTCATACCAGTATGGTTAATGGCATATTGTCAATGAAAAAAAAGTTAAGCTTTTCATTCAGGTAACCAATAAAAGACAGCATTCTCTTGGCTATTTCGTACCTTTCTTAAGATATTCCGAATAAAGGCATGCTAAACATATTCGCTGAAGAAAGGAACAAAACACACTAATCACATTTAAAACCATGTGATGTACACACCATGTAGAAGGTTGTGGGCTGGAATTTTGTGGGGTTGTGAAAATTTAGCAGACTTTCAAAATGGTGGATGGGACTTGAATGTGAATGTTCTGCCCCAATTTTCAACAGGTTAACTTTTACCAGAAAGGGAAAAGAGTTGGGCATGATCTGCATTGAAGAAAGCCCAAACTCACCAGGACCATTTGAACTGAGTGTTGAGGTTAACCAGACCCCATTTTGGCTGCTGCAAGGACCTTACCCTACAATGTGTGAGCCACATATTGATGGAGGAGATGTAAACACTTTTGTAGGGTGGCTTGTGGCCTGCAAAACTATCATGATCTGAAATTTTTTTGAAATACCTTGCTCTTTAAATTTAAAGAAGAATTAGCTATTGCTATGAGTTTTCTTTTAAATCTCTGGTGGACTGCATTCATTGACAGGCCATCTGCAGCAGTTAAGGAAAATAAGTAGTATCTTGTCACGCAGTTCCAACTGAGTTCTCTGGGCCCACTGTTAGATTGGCAGTTTAAATGGGCTGTTTAAGAATTAGGAATCTTTGATGTGGGGTCTGAATAGAAGTTTGCTTTTATAGAGATTAACCACTTGCAATTTCAAAGCTTTAAATGAATTTCGTGAATGGGAATTATTTCACTATCAAGTATGTATGAGTGAGAGGTGTATTGGATTGTTAGGAGTTTAATCTATGTCATCACTTGGTGCCTGAGATCTGCCCATGACGGACATGGGGTACTTGGCCATGAAGAGGCATGGGGCTTTAAAGAGACAGAGGGTAATGGCAGGAGTTGGCATTGGGACTACACAGGGACATTGGGTTGATGGGACATGAGATGATATTGATTTGACATGGGGCTACTAGGGTTCATGAGGCTGGGTGGAGAGAATGAAGTTTGAAGTTTATTTATTAATGTCACAAGTAAGGCTTACATTTACACTGCAATGAATGTGAAAATCTCCTGGTCACCACACTCTGGCGCCTGTTTGGAGAACTCAGTAAGAATTTAGCAACACCAATTTTAAATCCAACCGATTTTTTTTGTGTGGCTAATGCACGTAACCCAGCCCACCTTTCAAACTGTGAGAGATTACCAGAGCACCCGGAGGAAACTCACGCAGACACAGGGAGAACGTGCAGACTCTGCACAGACTGTGGCCCAAACCGGGAATTGAACCCGGTTTCCAGCGCTATAAGGCAGGAATGCTAACCACAGTGCCACTGTGTCGCCCATGAAATAAGGGTGACAGCTGGAGAGCTTAACAGCTTCGTAAATAACTTAGACCAAGACCTATAATCTGCTTCTGGGTTCGAAAGCCAAACTCTATTCACTACTCAGTACCCCTCCCTGCCTCGATCTTCCACCTTCAAGCAAAAATAATGCCTTTACTGAGACAGGTCTGGCAATTTGGCAAATTTCTCGAGTTACTCACCTTGGCAACGAAAATCCAGTCCTGTTTATTTGATTGACAACGTTCAAGGATAGTGAATTCCTATTGCCTCAATATTTTTAAAAATAAATTTATTTTTAATAAATAAAATTTATTTATTTATTACTATCAGAAGTAGGCTTACATTTACATTGAAGTTACTGCAAAAATCCCCTTGTTGCCACATTCTGGCGCCTGTTCGGGTACACTGAGGGAGAATTCAGCATGGCCAACTCACCTAACCAGCACAGCTTTTGGAGTTTGAGAGGAAATCGGAGCACCAGGGAAAACCCACACAGACATGGGGAGAGTGTGCAGACTCCACAAGACAGTGACCCAGAATCAAACTCCGGTCTGTGAGCTGTGAGGCAGCAGTACTATCACTGTGCCCCCCTCAAAGGAAGAGCAGAACTATTCAAATAGCACAATAATAAAGGTACTGTTTGGAAACTGGAGGTAAATTTGTGAATTTAATATTGGAGAAGAGCATTTTTTTTGATCTTCAGCTCCCTTTTATTTAGTCTGTGATGAATGGCTTCTGGATGATTTTTTAGAACCCACTGAGCAACACGTGGAGTCATGAAAGTAGGTAACCTAAAATGTAACGTTCAGCTTTCTTTTGAAAGACAAATGGAAACTAGAGCTGATTCTATCACCAGGGACACGTTCTATATCAAGCTTAAAGTAATAGAGAAAATCTAGCCATTACCTGCCCATTTTTACATCCTGTAGACGTCATACAGATGATCTAATATCAACTGCATTTGCTTCTTTGAGTGTGTGTAGAAAAGCGACGGCCTGGATAATTGTGATATTAATTATAAATTGTGCTTATCAGCAAATTACAGAGACTGTGATATCAGATTGAAAAAAACTGAAATCTGGACCAGAAGATTAAATTACCAATCCCAGGACTATAAAATGCTTTACAGGTTTAGTAGTAGCAATTTACATACACATACATGAAGTAATGATGAATGTGGTCTTGATTACCAGCTAGTGCTTTCTACTGCTCTTACTCAATTGGAGCGCTCTCTTGCTCTGCTTCCTGATGCTATCCCTGACATGAGAATGCTGTGTTCTCCTCAGAGCATTGCAACCATTTGGAGTTGCGGACCTCAATTTCCCAGGCTTGTTCACCACAAGCGTAAATCCTGTTACGGCTGTTTAATGTGGTGGGAGGCCAGAAATGGGATTTGCACCAATGGGAACTTCCTGGCCCCTCCCCGCTGGTGTTATCACACGCAGAGAGGGTGAGAACCTGATTTAAATCCACTTGAATGTCCTTAGCAAGGTAAAAGACAGATGTTCCGGCCTCACTGAATTTTTCTGCTCATCGGCGGGGTATCACATGGACAACAGTTGCTGCTGCTCTTTAAAAATGCGGACCAGGCACCATGGAGTCTGAGAGCCAGGGAGGAAGTGAGTATTGCTCTCCACTTCGTGCCAGGTACACTAGTAACTTCTAGCCACATTGGGGGTTGAGGGGGGGTGCGGTTGATGGAGGGGTTTTTAAAGAAAGTTTGGGACTGGAGGGTGTTGTGCTGGGGGTGGTAAGAGGACCCAGTCTTCTCTGAGACAGAAGGTATGATTGATCTGTGTAGCCTTGAAGCCTGCTGTCTTTCTGGTTTAAAACTACTTAACAGTCTACAGCAAATCTGCAGCCTGTCTGTCCTAAAATCTTCACTCAGAACAATGTTATTCTGCAGCTTGTCTGTTGGAACAGCATTTCACACCCCATTATGCGATCTAGCTTCACGGATCTTCTTGACGTTGTTTGTTTACAGAGCATTTTAACGCCATTCACTTTGGGCTCTGTGGTTAAACAGCTGTGGTCTGGCTTCACTTGGAGCTTTTTTTGAATGGGGGTTTTCAATCAGGTTGACCTTAGCTTGCAAAGGTTGTTTTGAGTAGAGCCAGAATTCTCTGGTGGGATCTTCTGGTCTTGCCCCCGCTTGTTTAAGTCATAGGTTATCGGTAGTGCAGTGGCTGCCCAGGTTCCTAAGTGTAAAGATATGACAAAAATTAGATTTTATGGGGTGATCAGGCCTGAGTATGATGCCTATTAATGGTGCTTTCTTTGCCTCAGAGAGTACTTGTGCCCTCTAACATTCCCGTAAGTCTTGCTCCTCTAACCATTTAACCTCATTAATATCAGTTGTCCACATATTCGAAGTTAAGGTGAGGAGTTGAACCCTTAGGTTTCAGGACTTGAAGGTTGGGTTCAGAACATTGAAAGGAATAGGGTGGAGTCTCACAGCAGCAATTACTAGGGGGATCACAGGGGCATGCATCTGTCACAACACATGATGGACTGCACTGTGGCTGTTGTGAAGGGAGGTAGTGCTGGCTTCTGGATACGGGGTTGGTTGTCAGCCTCTAGGATCATGAGGAAAAGTAGTATTGAGAAGGACTGAGGGTCACGACATGGATCACCTGACTGATTTTCTCTCATTCTCTCTCTCTCATTCTTCCCAGATACTGTCTCTGTACAGAGACAGTGGAGCTGGCGATTATTCTAATCACAGCAGTGGAAGTGGTCAAATAATGCCAGTTCTGAGAAGCCCAACGCAAGGTGGAGCCTGTGCTAGTAGAACAGGAGACCACTGGTCAGGATCAAAACATGGCCACTCATCAGGCTGGGGGGGTAGGGCGCAGTCAAAGACATTGGAGAAGGAGACCTCAGATTTACTGGTGTTTCTTGGAGCTGCTGGACACCATATGCCACAGAAGACGCTGTCTGAACGAGGAGGCAATGCGGCATTAATGCCATGTGGAAGAGGAGGGTACCTGCTCCCTGTTGCTGTGAAACTTACTGCAACCCTAAACCCCTTTGCGTCCGGGTCATTCCAGGGCTCAACCAGTGGTTTGTGTGGGATCTCTCAATTATTAGCTCAGAAGTGCATCTGAGAGGTCAGAGATGCTCCAAATGCCTGGGTCTCCAATCAGCTTTAACCTTGACCAAGCCCACTAGGTTGCCTGGACTGCAGGACTTGCTGCCAACACCGGGATGCCTTAAGTTCAGGAGGTCATCATTAGGACAGATGTGGCCTTGAGTGCACCATGGCATCAGGGAGTGCCCTTCATCATTCATAAGGAGCTCTGCTCCCTGACTTTCCAACTAATTTGTGACCACTGGCTGAACATCATGTGCATGTGCACAGTTCCCAGAAAGCATGGATGGGAGACAGTTTCATTTTGGGGCAATTGCAGATTCTTTTGGTCTTTGAGGACTACCCCAGGTTGACCTATGGGGGACAAGGGCTACCCGTTGATGTCATGGCTGATGATCCAATGCAGAGGCACAAGGCTGAGGGAGATTCCCATTATAATCAGGTTCAGTGCCATCTGGACAGTAACCAAATGGTGCTAAGGAGTCCTGGCGAGGTGTTTCCATTGCCTCGACTGCTCTGATGATGCACTTCAGTCTAGCCCCCTGAGAACCTCTAGATGGCCTGGCCTCATTGGATAGTGATCCCGAAAGACATGGGATTTGGTTTCATTAAATGGGAAGGATAAGGGTCTGGGCAACTCACTTACGACAGGTCATCTAGATGAAGGTGCAGTACATCCTCACTTTCCAGCACAACCAATCTCACTGTCTGTCACAATTTGCTCTTGACCCTCCCCTATTTGGTGAATACTGCACTGCTTCTGATGCACATCAGTGGAGACAAGAAAGACCCAGTGATTAGACAGTTGAAGGTCTGCTGGATCCCAGGACATAGTTGTGCATTGGCCTTCTTCCTCTCCTTTTTATCATGGGCTAACTTTTCCTGTAACAAAGAGGATATTCTGAATCAGGTTCTGGTGCATCGGGGGTCTATAATAATTGGCATGTTGGGCATCTTGCCTAGGCACAAAAGAGTTATGATAAGGAGTTCTGGGATTTGGAAGAAGATGCAGGGGGGGGTCATGTGATTGGAGGCTACTAGATGCCAGCAAGTGGATTAAGAGTGATCTTTTAGGAGTGATGGGCGGGACTAATGCCAGAGTGAAATAGGTGGTCACTCATCATTGCAGCTTCTAAGAGGTCATTCATCTTCATGTGGAATTGGACCCCCATCCTCCTGGCTTGCCTGGATTTGATGAACCATTTAAATGCAGCTTCTCAGCTTGCACACTCAGCTGAACCTGAGCGAATCAGGCATCTGGCTAGTCAGGCATGGTTAGCTGGTCGGCTGGACAACTGGTTATTAACACAGAGCGATGCCAACAGCATGGGTTCAATTCCCATACCAGCTGAGGTTATTCATGAAGACTTGCATTTTCAGACTTGCCTCTTGCCTGAAGTGTGGTGACCCTCGGGTTAAATCACCATCAGTCAAGTCTCCCCATCAAAATGGAGAGGAGCCTGTGGTTATCTAGGACTAAGGTGACTTCACCTACCCTACCTTACTGTTTCACGTGAAAGAGTAATAATTGCACTAAGTGGCTAAGTTGGGGGTGGGGAGGGGGAGTTATCAGGACAGCGCCAGCCACTAATCTTTTGCCCAAAATGACACTTGGTTTTTTTCCTTTGAAGAATTCAGCCCTCAATGTCTCTCTGGTGTGAAAAGAGATGAGAATTCCACCGAGTAGGTCAGCCTGATCCAGATCACAATTCACCTATAGTTAGCCATCCTTTTGGAGCTTTGGGAAAACTACCACCAGCAGAGGCATGTGCGAGATGGAAAGATGCAGCAAGGCTGCCATCTTAGAGATTCAGGCGCCCATTTGAAACGGTGTCCCAATGTCAAAGTTAAGTTGAATGTTCCCTCCCCCGACCACAGACACTGTGATCATCTCCAGACATGGGAAACACCCCCAACACTTGACTCCCAAGGGGCAACCTCCCCTCATCACTAAACACACACACACACACACACACCCCTTCATATCAGTGAGGCATAGTTAATTGATATGATTATTATAATCATTTTAATGGCACAGTAATGCTAAAATGTATTTAAAACAAGAAATATAAATATACTGTGGACCACTAGCCCTGATGTGGTAGATGTTACGTCATGATTTTCATGTTAACTCAATGAATTTGAATTGTCTGATGACCAGGGAGATATCAACATCTTAAAACTTTGCATGTAACAACTCCTTCATGCAGTTTGCTGTTATCTAACAGTGACAATATCCAAATATGCCAGAAATATAATGTACTTAATATTCAGTGCTGCAGACCTTCTTGCTCCCATTACTAAAATCTTTATCTCTTATCTCTTTGAACCGTTGCTTCAGGACTCCCTGAGCTGTCTCATTTATCCAACAGATGTTGCTGTGAGGCTCACTTGATAGGTGTCCACCACCTCTGGATTTTTAGTCTCTTGGCTTTTTTTTCATTTGTCAAATGGGAGCTGTGCTATAAAAACATGGCAGAGTTCAGAGTCAGAATTATTTGATTTAGTGGCAGGTGGCACTTATTACACTTCTGGGCCAGAATTTCAAAGGTAAATAAATATCAACAATGCTCAAATAAATGAGGATGGGTTTTCCTTTCTGCAACTCACTTTTGAGCGATTTTGGAGCACAAAAATCAACTGCCACAATACCACCCCAAACATTTGAGCCAGAATCATCTTCCTTGTTACTTAGTAATCTAGATAGTGCCTAACCTATTGAGAGTGGGTTAAGATTTATTTTTTCTGGAACTTTTTTCTGAAGTCTTCAGACAGTTTTTGGGGGCAAAGTAAATTTAAATGTAACGCTAAAATGGCCCAAGTATAGCATATCCACCTGAGAAATACTGCTCAAAATAGCACTTACATAGAAAAAAACAAAAAAAATTGAAAAAACCCAATAGATCTGAGAGCATCTGTGGTGAGAGAAACAGAGTTAATGTTTCGAGTCTGAAAGTCTTCTTCAGAGCACTTAAACACAGACAAATAATGTTCTTTGGTTAGGTTTAAGACAGTTCCCTGGGAATATTGATTTTTTTTTTAAAAAAAATTGGATACCTCATGGGTGGCACAGTGGTTAGCACTGCTGCCTCACTATGTTGGGGGCCCAGGTTCAATTCCAACCTCGGGTCGCTATGTGGAATTTGCACGTTCTCTCCGTGTTTGCATGGATTTCCTCCCGCATTCTAAAGATGTGCAGGTTAGGTGGATTTTTTCCTTAGTGCCAGGGGATTAGCAGGATAAATCTGTGGGATAATGGAGTTAGGGCCTGTGTGGGATTATTTAAGGTGCAGGCACGATGGGCCATCCTTCTGCACTGTAGGGATTCAATGATTCTCTTTTCTTGTGTGGTATGAGATTATGGAAGAAGGATGAATTGAAGGTTACAAGAGATGATGTTTGATTTCAATACATTTGATAATCATCCTGTGAGGTTTAGAGACCAACAGGTCTTACATATATTCCTTTGCTGACAAATACCTGATTTGGCTCTACTTTCCCTTTTTTGAGGGCTTACTTTCAGTTGAGTTGAGTTGAGTAAAAATTTGCAGCCCTTTTGCAAGAAGAGACCAATATAGTGAAACTAACCATTGGCTTGAAATGTTTTGCTACCTCCAGGCAGGTTTTTTTTATGTCTATTCGTGGCACACTATGGTAAATGTATATTTTGTGTGATAGAGTGTAGAGTGCGGACTGTCTCTTTAAGAGTGTGGGTGAAGTGACCCCTGGTCAATTAATTTCATCCAGTTTGAGACGTAGTTAGACAGGCTAAGATCTGACTGTGGAACAGTGCACACCTCTAATAAAGAGCTCGTAATGGTCAAGTCAGCAAGCCTCCTTGTGATTCTTTATGCACCCTTAGTCCATAGGAGCATAAATAACACACACTGCTGGACAAAGAAAATTATTGATCTTATAATCAAATGAAACTTGGAATTTGTTATTTCCAACAGAACTTTCGAAACAAGGATGGAATACCTAATTCTATAGAATGATGAGGTTGACAGATACAAGGAATAATTGACAAAACAATTGTGTCTTTCGTTGTCCAATATGGCGAACTCTTCAGTTTCATGAATCAAAGATGTATTTATTCATTAAATATCCAAGTAGTTACCTTTAAGCTGCTATGAGATCTGAAATAATTCAACATTCTATTCCTGATATAACAGAACTGCTTATCAGGATCACTGATGATAAAGCTATTGTGTATAATAACTCCAAAAGAACATCTCAAGCAGAAAAGTAAAGCAAGCATACCAGGTAAATGGAACAGGAGTGAAGTGTCACATTGGATGCCTAGTGAATTCTTACAACAGTGCCCAGTAAAAGTGTTCAGAATTATTGTTAGTTGCTATGTGTTGCATTATGTTGCTGTGCAGAAGGGATAGTACTCCCTGAAACTGATGACAGGGGTTAAATCTTTCATCCTTACATTATGAGGAAATTGTGCAGGATGGAAAACGGTAGAGTAAGGTAAATTGTAAGCTTTAATCAGAAAAGAGAAAGTAAATTAGGTAAAGTGATGGACTATGTTCTGTATAAGGGATCATTAATTGACCTTCTAGTTGAATATAAGCTCCTTGGGAAGCCAACCAACGTGGAGTTCATATATACCAAACCCCGTATAAAACAAGATCCTGAGAGGGTCCATTAATCTTTTGGTCCTGGTTGGGACCTGTTGTGTTCACCACAGGCTTGTGATTATTGTTTATTTTCATTTTGTGCAATAAAGCACAGTTCCTTCACAGCCGACTCCTGGAATTATTGTAGAATGCAATTTCCTGAGTTTCTGTTTTTCTCCTACATTATCTACAACCACCTTATTGAGATGTGCAATCTCAGCATTATCTGCATATTGATTCCATTATACAGAGAATATATGCTTGCACCAAGTAAATTGCAGTTACCCACAGAATTGAAGTCTGAGTTGTCCTCAGGATCCCATGACAAGATTCCACAAAAGATGTTATTGATCTCCTAAACTCTTAATTGCAACTAATACTTATATGTGGTGAACACAACAGGTCCCAACTAGGAAAAAAAGTTTAATGGACCCTCTTAGTGTCTTGCTTTATACAGAGTTTGGTAAACAAGCTCTGCTTGGTTGGCTCCCCAGGGAGCCAATTGGGAGGTCAATTAATGATTCCCTATGCAGATCATGGGGGTTATCACACAATCCATTACTTTACTTTTAATGAGAACACTCAAATATAATTTGCTTTCTCTTTTCTGATTAAAATGACCCAAATAAATAAATGGTCATTTATTCACACTCCATGGTGGAATTTTCCTCAGCTCTTTACCATTTCTAGCTACTTTGCTTGCTCAGTTCTTTTTCTGATGCTTCTCTGAAATGTGCGCTGGGTGTTGCAAGGTTGAGCGGTCTGATGTGTCTTTTATCTTAGTGAAACTGTTGTCCCCAAGGAACTCGCTGCTGCTATTGGATCTAGTACTAGTTTTCATTTGTTTGTAGTGCTAAGAAAACTGGGCCCAGTTCAGAAAATTCTTTCAGTGGTGGCATTGGAAGAAGCCATCATGAAGCAAGTATGTTATCTTTAAATGGAAGATAGCAAGATCTGTTACCATTACTGCGTAGCTCACTGGTGCTGGCTGAAGATTCAAGGCCATTTTCAAACTGAATAGTCCCAAAAGAATTGGAGACTTGTAAAAGTGACATTTTCGTTTCAATTTCTTTACTCATCTGTTACTGAAGTGGATTATAACTCTTGCCCCAAATACAGATTGGGAGCACTCCCTCAACATTCATCCTCAACTGAATTCTGGGCAGCAACTTCACACTGACATTTACTTTGGGTCAGAAAAAGTAAACCACATCTGTCCCAGAATGCAACCATTAAGAGACCATTTCCCAGATAGCCATATAAATAATTTATTGGCCAAGTTATAACTACGCAGATTTTAAAAGGCTTTGGGTGTCTCCCTTCAAAAATGGTTTCTTCCCACTTTCAGAACATACAAGAGGTGCGTTCGTATACTGCATTCGGAAGACTACAACAGTTGTTATACTCTATCAACTTATTTACAAGTTTATTACAGAGCTATTTAAGAAACGATGCAATTTAAAGTGAATAAATACATCACAACGTTAATTACTATAAAAATTAAAAAAACTTAATTCTAATACAGAATCTAATAAAACTTTAAAAGTCACAATGTCACAGCTAATGTCAATTTTAGAATGCTCATCTGTATTCAAAGCAATGTTATACCTGAATTCTTGAGCATACCAGCATGCATTCAGATAGAAAAGTAGTCTGCTTTGCGATACCCAGCTCATTGACAACCAGGGAAACATTGAGGTAGGACTTCTAGTACCCTTCTATAATATTCCTGGTTTTCTGAAATGGAACTGGAACAGTTATATCCTTCTGTATTAGATTACATCATTATTCAGCAGCAATGAATTTTGCCTCTTTAATGAACTCCTTCTATTAGATGGGTCCTTATTATTCACCATGATTTAATTGTTAAAATGGTTTTATTATCCACAATGTGAGCCTATATATGGTCATCATGATCTTAATATCTCTCCTGTTTACCTCTTTGTTAATTTTATAAAAGAGATTTAAAATTTTTAATAGAGGAATCGACTTTTTAAAAGACTGCTTTTCTAATTTTTTGAGGTAAGTACTGAGAACATCTTCTGAAAAGATAAGGAGAGACAATATCATCAAAAAAGCTTTTAAATTATCTTTGAAAATGACTTTAGAACTTTTTCTTATCTTTCCTTAGTATGAAGAGAACTTAAAAGGCGCTGGTATTACTTTCTCTATGGTACAGATAATGTCCATTTAACACCAGTTGAAACCAAAGCTGTCAGTTAGTGCTGCCCTATATATGTTTTCAGGCTTCTGGGTAAAAAAGGCTATTCTTTACATCCGCTTCCACAATTCCAAAGTATAGTTTCTTAATACATATGAATTCTGTCTGTTTACTTGTGTGTTTCCTTCATATCATTAATACCTGTTTAGCTTACTAGTGGTGGATGAAGACTCATTTAAGACCCAATTAAAATGGAAGCTTGTGCAAGTTTGATTTGATTTATTATTTGATTTGATTGGATTTATTATTACCACACATATTGATATGCAGTGAAAAATGCGAGGTGATGCATTTTGGCCGGAAAAATGTAGAAGAGAATTATAGGATAAAAGGTAAAACTATACGGAGCATAGAGACGCAGAGAGACTTGGGGTGCAGGTTCACAAGTCTCTGAAGGTGTCCTCACAGGTGGAGAAGGTGATAAAGAAGGCGTATAGTATGTTAGCTTTCATAGAAAAGGGTATAGAATACAAGAGTAGGAGTTTGATGTTGCAGTTGTATACAACTTTGGTTAGGCCTCACTTGGAATACTGCGCCCAGTTCTGGTCTCCGTACTATCGGAAGGATGTGGAGTCCTTGGAGAGAGTGCAGAGGAGGTTTACCAGGATGCTGCCTGGTATGGAAGGACTGTCTTATGAGGAACGATTAGATAGACTGGGGTTGTTTTCCCTTGAAAGACGTCGGCTTAGAGGGGATCTCATAGAGGTGTATAAGATTATAAGGGGTATAGATAGAGTAAATGGAGGTAAACTTTTTCCACCTTTAGAAATGGATAGGACGAGAGGTCATGGCCATAGGGTGAGGGGGGCTATGTATAGGACGAATATTAGAGGGCAGTTTTTCACACAAAGGGTAGTGGGGGTGTGGAATGCACTGCCGAGTAAGGTGGTGGGAGCAGGCATGCTGGGGCTGTTTAAGGGTCTCTTGGACAGCCACATGAGCGGTATGCAGATAGAGGGTTATATTAGGACTGTTTAACTACGGCTTTTTTCCACAGGTAATTCGGTCCATAATTTGAGCATGCATTCGGCAGGTGGTGCGGGTACGCTCTTGGATGTTGATTCATGGGTTGCCTGGTACCTCATGTCGTAAATGAGTGCTTTATGTGGACCATCTGAAGGGCACCATGACAGCTCAGAGACTATCGATGTGGCTGTGCAGACACTTGGAATTGGGCCGGTGTCTGCGGGAGTTTGTGCGTTCTCCCCGTGGTTGCGTGGGTTTTCTCCGGGCACTCCGGTTTCCTCCCACAACCCAAAAATTCGCTCTTAGGCTGATTGGGAAACAAATTGTCCCAATGGTGAAAATTTTCCATATTAGGAATAATATATATATTATTATATAGGAATATTAAAATAGGATAATGTATTTGCTACTATATAGTATGACGGCGGCGCGGGCTCGTTGGGCCGAAGGGCCTGTTTCCCGTGCTGTGTTGCTTAATAATAAAAAAAAATAATAAAAGTATTGTTTCATGCGTGCTATACAGACATAGCATACTGTTCATAGAGTACATTGGGGAGAAGGAAAGGAGAGGGTACAGAATGTAGTGTTACAGTCATAGCTGAGGTATAGAGAAAGATCAACTTAAAGTGACTTTTTAATTTGAATTTACTTTAATTCCAAAAACTGCCTGAAGTCTTTGAAAAGGTTCCAGAGTGAATTAAAATCTGTGCAGTAAATCCACCTCAGAAATATTATTCAAACCACAATGCAGGCAGTGTTCTCATGTTATGTTTAAGGCAGTAACCTAGAAATATTTATTTTACAATTGGTATACCTCCTCTTTCTTATGTGTGTAATGAAATAATTTTTCCCATAATCTGAATCCTATGCACAGAATCTGTATAAATCTGAATAATTACTCTTTTTAAAGATTAGGTGCCTGAAATCTGGCTCACTTGACACTTCAGTGAGGAAAAGGAATAGTCACTCCAGGTTCTCATTCTCACTACTCAGCATTCTGGTCCATGCAAACCATTCTGACTCAACATAACAACAATAACTAGCAATTATGCAGAGTCTTTAACATTAGAAACTGTCCCCAGGCACTGTACAGAAGTGTAATTAGACAGAAGTTGGCACCAAGTCAAAGAATGAAACACTGGACTGGATGACTTTAAGCCTGGTTAGAGTCAGGTTTGAAGAACAACCTTAATGCTGGAGCGATGGATCAGTGCTTGAGGTTTGGATGTTGTGATGGGGGGAGGTTTAGGTCAGAACCTTCAGAACATTGGATGCAGAAGCCTGAAACAACCTGCAATCACCCTTGCCCTTTGCTTATTTACCTAATCTGGGCACTTTGCCTTCTATTTATCTTTTTGCCTTCCTAAATGCTGCAAAGCTCCTTCCCCAGATTTAACATTTCTCAAATTGTTACTCAAACTCCTACAGTAGCTGTTCTTTGGCAGTGTTTACCTTTCCCTTTACAACAAGAGACTGTACAATTAAAAGAATGTGACTGGCACAAACACTTCCTGTTCTCACTCATATGGCAGCATGCATTCCAATATTATAAAGCTTTCAGATACATGTTCTATTTAGACATCTCTTCCTCAAGTTTACTGTGGCAAGGTGAGTTCTCACAGTAATGTGGAATTTAAAATGCTGCATTGCTGTTTCTAGCGATTTTCTGTGAGGCAGTCAATTTTCAATTAATTAGATAAGGAGAAGCCACGATGTGCTTTGAATGCAGCATCCAAAAATACCATAGCCAATCATGTCAAGTTATTAAATTTTATCCTACACCACTTGCACTGTCTGGTGGAGGTTGTACTGACAGCCTCGATCACCTCCTTTCGTTTGTTCTAAACCACTGCATTATGAGTTTATTGGCTTTTGGTACTCAGAAGGACTTCTTATCTACAGCTTCTTTCTGCTAGAAGGTCACTCAACAAATTTGGGAAACATTCCTGTTGCTGACACCCGTTGTCTTCAGTTCTTGTTATTCTGCCCCCTGCCAAAAAAATATATCCATTTAATTAGTTGCTGTGTTTTAAATACTGCAGTGACATTGAATTTCTCTCTGTTCTAGCGATGCTAAGCCAAAATGCAGCAGTGTTTGCACGATCAACACACTCCTGATAACTAATGAGAACAAGTTCAGGAAACCTGAGTTGCTTAGCACTGGACATGTGTGCATGTTGGGAGATCTAGCCACTAGTCACATGCCAATAGGAAGAGATTCTATTCTAAAATGTTGTAAGTAACTCAAACAAAGACAAATTTTGAAGTGCTACATAGATATGTATTCTCTCCAAGAAGAGACATCAATTCAAAATACAATTTTATACAGAGTAATTTTATAATCGAGCAATCTGGGGCCTAATATCAGAATCAATAGTTACTTGATGTATTCACTGAAATAATTATGTAGGGTTGAAGTAATAGTAAAACATTGTTAACGGAGTATAATTGTACCTGCTGATGATGATTATCAGGTTATATTTGCTAATATATTTCCCAAAGGGTTTAAGGAAATAAACATAACTCTCACATTTTCATTGCATTATATAATTCTTAGGAAAATATTAATGCATTATTCTTGAAGCAATCAACATTTGGGAAGTATCCTTCTAAACATTTGTTTTTTTAATTATCATCAGATAAAAAAACATTGTGTGGCATACTGCTGTAATTGAAAAGGAATAATAAGACAAAAATTAATTTTTATCCTCAGAGAAATATTTTGTCATGTGTGTAAATGTGTTTAGGCACATATATTACACTTGGCTTCATAATTTCATTAAGCAGAGTTAAGATAATCTATTAACCAAAAACTGGGACTTACATTTAAATGTTTAAGAGTTGATTTTGTCTGGAAAATGATATCCTTTTGGGCTTCTTAATCTTGTCAACAGAGATCACAGCAAATAAATTTAAAAGGGCTATGTTTAAGAGAACACTACAACAGCGATTAAGTTGTGGAACTGAGATTCAGTAGTACATTATTCTCTAAAATTAACTGTGGACAAAAAACATTAAAAATCCAAATCAATATTGGCTGATTACAAATCTTAATTTTCAAGAAATGAAACTTAACTTTTAAACTTATGAATTCTGCTCATTGTTTGGCATGTCATTATTAACTTTGTGAATATACTGAACCCTGTCCAATATCATCCATGGACTGTATATGACCTGGAAGCTATGATTTCCACTCCACTGTCAATACTGTTGCATGATTGCTCATGTAAGTGGCATAGAGGAGAGCTTGATGGAATACTTGACAGCAATTTGATGCTATGAGAGAAGAGGTGCAATGTGGTGTTTCACAACACAGGGATCGGTCTGAGAAAGGGAGCAGGAGAGACTGAGACCTGAGAGCTGAGTCTGGAGACATTATTTAAGTGATCAGGTAGGTGATTGATTGGTGAGTTTTATGTTTCTTTTTTCTAAACTAGGGCAATAATTTAAACTAGGACTGGGGAGATGTGAGTACTGTATTCAATTTTTCACTTAACCAATTTAACAACAAATAATCAGTGAATGATACTGCAAATTCTGAAACTGTAATTAATTTAAAAAAATGCACTAGAGTTGCTAGGGCAGCTGATGTGTTGCAGGTTGAGGTTAGTGGACACAAGTGTGGTCCACACAATCATATTTACAATAATGTCTCCAGTTCAGGGTTGAGCTGGGATTTCAGTTTTGGACATTACGATGCATCAGGTAGGCGAATAGTTATCTGGATACCTTATCCCAGAAGGCAGTCCTGGAATTTGGGTTAGGTATTTCAGATTTAGTCTATGGTCTGAGCCAGGAAAGTGTGGCTATGAGTGAGGCAAGTATGGGGATCCGGAAGGTGCAGAGGAGGAGAAAGTAAAAAGGATTATAAAGCGGGAATATTATGGTTAGCGGGAATAGATAGTGTTCTCAGCTAAGCAAGAATGTCTTGAAGACTATAGTTCCTGCATAGTGCTGGAATTAAAGACTTCTCCTAGGGCTGGAGAATAACTTGGAGGGGAGGGGTAACATCCAGTTATCATGGTCCATATAACTACTAATGGCATAGGTATGTTTTGCTAAGGGAATATGAGCAGCTAAAGACTAAATTGAAAAGGAGAACAATAAAAGTAATAATCTCTGGATTAATATCTGAGCAACGAGCAAATTGGCATAGAGTAAGACAGATTAAAGAGTTGAATGTATGACTCAAAGTTTGGTTTGTGAGAAATGTATTTCAATTCATACAGACTGAAAGCAGACAGGGGAAAGAGAGAGCTTTTTAGATTGACTTGAACGGTGCTGGGATCTGTGCCCTCATAAATTAAATAACTAGGGAGGTGGGAGGATGTGATTTGCGTTCCTGTTTGAGAGGAGGGGATCAGCAATGGGAGCGGCCAATCCTTCAGAATCCCAAAAAGTGGATTTCTTGTTTTAATTGTCCCCACCCCCCGCTGATGACATAACTAGAATCGCAACGATTAATGTTGGGATCCCTATTTGAGTATGTTTAAATACCGTTCTTCTCCATTAGATTGTCCATTCATGCCATATGAATCATGACAGGTACCCAACGATGTGAATCTGGTGAGCAGAATCTGCTGAAGGCATGCTGGTATGTATACCTACCAGCAGGGGTATGGTCATGCCTAGGCAGTATTCTAATAGTGCTCCTGCGCTGTGGCTGGAGTTAGTGACAGCAGGTGTTCTGTGGAAGGGGAAGCAGAATTGCATGGGTGGCCGTTCTGTTGGTGGGGGGCAGGGAGGGGCCTTCTATTCTGATTTTTTTTTTGTTTTGGGGTGTCCTTTAAAGATGCCGTTCTGACCTTATGATGTCATGTGACCTGTAACTTTACTTTTTGTACCAAAGTCAATAACAATAAGTGTGGAAGCTGCTCTTGTGACTGATAGCTTCCATTGCCATTTTTGCCATTTGTTGCTGCCCTCTGCAAAAAAATGAGAAATTTCGGCTCTAGGACTGTAAAGAAGGTTTGAAATTAAATAACTGGGATAAAGTTGGGTTCAAATGAAGGGAAATCGAGGTAGTTAAGGAAAAAGAACAAATCAATTGTGCAGGGTAGCAATATAGTTAATGATAACCAGGGTAGGGAAAGAATGTACAGAGTGTAGGAATGTAAGAGTTGTCAACGTAGGGAAAAATGATAAAAAGACAGAATGAATCGTCCTTTATTTGAATGTGCACAGTACTTGTAACAAGATTGATGAATTAATGGCACAAATATGATATAATCAACATTGTGGAGACATGATTGCAAATTGACTAAGGCTGGCAACTGAATATTCAAGGATATTTGACAGTTTGAATGGAGAAAGAGAAAGAAAAAGGGGTAGCTTGGTTAATGAAGAATGAGATCAGAAAAGTCATGAGAAATTACATTGGCTCCTCAGATTATGATAGAGAATCAATTCTGAGTTGAGACAAGAAATAGCAAGGGAAAGAAATCACTTGCAGAAGTAGTTTATAGACGCTATGACGGTAAGCTAAATCATGAAATTATGGGGCTTATCAGAATGGCAGTGCGGTGCTGGTATAGTGATCCAGAGATTCAGCATAATGCTCTAGGATGTGAATAGTGGAATTTCAATTTGCTAAAAATCTGGAATTAAATGTCTAGTGATGACCATGAAACCATTGTTGACTGCTGTAAAATCCCATCCCATTCCCATTGCTGATCCTCTCCCCTCAAACAGGAGTGCAAACTGTCCCTCCCGCCGCCCCAGTTATTTAATTTACGAGGGCACTGATCCCAGCACGGTTCAAGTCAATCAATCTAAAAAGTTCCCTCCTTCCCCTGTTTCGTCCCAGTGTCCTACGAATTGAAATACACTTCTCACAAACCAAACTTTGAGTCATACATTCAACTCTTTAATCTATCTTTTATCTGTCCTTTAGGGAATGAAATCTGCCATCCTTTCCTAATCTGGTTATATGTGACTCCATGTGGTTGACACTTAAATGCCTCCTGAAACATGTAAGCAAACCATTCAGTTTATTATGGATGGGCAATAAATGTTGGTCTAGCCAGCGATGCCCACATTCAATTAAAACAAAGGATTTTAGACAAATCAAATTGGCAATGGTATCTTGAAATGAATTCACAGTGAAACAATTGTGGAACCAACCAGGAACAGACTATCTTATTTTTCGTAATGTGTAAAGAAATAGGATAAATTGATAATTTCATAGATAATAGCTTATCTTGGCAAGAGTGTTTAAAACATGATAGAATTTCACAATGAGTTTGAGGCTGAGAAATTTGAGTGTGAAATTAGTTTCTTAAGCAGTTATAATATGAAGACATGAGAAAGATAAAGGAAAGTAGGAAATAAGTTAAAAGATACAGTGGTAGATAATCACTGGCAGCCATTACTTTGTAAGATATATTCCATTGAAAAAAAATCTCTACCCTGGCAATTCTCCCCGTGTCTGTGTGGGTTTTCCGCAGATGTTCTGCTTTCCTCTCACCATCCAAAGATGTGCGTGTTGGTTGGATTGGCCATGCTAAATTGCCCCTTAATATCAGGAGGTTAGCCAGGGCAAATGTGTGGAGTTATAAGGATTGGGCTTGGTTGTGATTGCAGTTGGTACAGCCTCAATGAGCCGAATGGCCTCCTTCTGCATTGCAGTATTCTGTGATTCTATGAGGAAGATATGAGCCATCCACAGTTAACTAAGGAAGCTAAGAATGGAATCAAGCAGAAGATTGTGAAGATTTTAGAAAGGAAGACTGAAAATTATAAAGAGGGAGAAGTTAGGATTTGTGAGTATACCAGCAATGAATATAAAAAAGGATAGTGAGAGCTTTTACAACCGTAAAAAGATGGAGAGTAGCTAAGGTGAACATTGGTCCCACAGAGGATGAGACTGGAATTAATGGAAAACAACAATGTGGAACAACACCGTGGCAGAAAATTTGAACAATTATTTTCTGTCTACATGGTAGAAGACAGTAAATGCTACATAAGAATAATAGAAACTCAAGGGAAAAAAGGCATGAGGAACTTAACTATTCATTATTGCTATGATAAAGAGTGGGACTAAAGGTTGACATGTGGCTTAAATCTGATGGCCTGCAGCTTGGAGTCTTAAGAGAAATAATTACAGAAACTGGATACTTTGATTACAATTTTTCCTCTATTCACAAATGGTCCCAGAGGATTGAAAAACTGCAAATATGATTCCCTTTTTCAAAAAAGGAGGGTGATGGAAAGCATGCAACAACTATAGGCCAGTTAACGTAACATCTGCTATTTGGAAAGTGCTGGAATCTTTTATTCAGGGAGCAGTAGTGGGATATTTGAAAAATCATTCTATAATCAGGAAAAATCAGTAAGGTTTTATGGAAAGAAAATCATGTTTACCAAATTAATTAAGAGTTCTTTGAGCACATAACAAGGAGAATGCATAAAGCCTGTAGTGTCAGGTATTTAGAGTTCCAAAAGGAGTTCAAGAAGGTATCACATACAAGGTTGCCACACAAGAGACAATCACATTGTTGGGTGTAATATATTGTTTCCTGTTGGTTAGTCAATGAGTTTTGATAAATGGCTCATTTTAATGTTACAAGATTGTACCTAGCATATTCCGTAGGGATTAGTGCTGGGGCCTCAACTATTTACAATCTATATTAATGATTTGGATAAAGAAACAGTGTGTGTTATAGGCATCTTTGCAGACAGTACAATAATTGGTGGTCAAGGAGGTTTGAGAAGGACAGAATGAATCACCGAATTGCTAGGTGCAACATGAAGCCATTTGGCCCATCGTGTCTGCACTGGCTCTCTGATTGACCAATTTACCTTGTGCCATTCTCCCTCTCCTCCCTGTAACACTGTACATTCTTTCTTTGCAGATAATGGACTAATTTCCCTTTGAATATCTTGATTGACCATGCCTTTACTACACTTTCAGACAGCATAATCCAGACCTAATTCACTCTGAATGAAAAAAGACTTTCCTCATATCGCTTTTGCTTCTTTTGAAATTGCTTTAAAGATTATGCCCCTGGGTTAGGAATGGTTTCTTAACCCATTCACAAGTATCCCTATTTACTCTGTTTGGACCTTTGGGATTTTGTATACAGCCGAAAAATCTCCTCTCAACTTCCCCTTCTTCAAGGAAAACATGCCCAATTTCTCCAATCTCTTTTCGTAACTAAAGTTCCTCATCTTACAATCATTTTTGTACATCATTTGCAGCAAAGAGATTATTGATATATGAAGTGCTTAGCTAAAAAAATTGGCGAATGGGATACAATGTGAGTAAATGTGAGGTTTTCCACTATGATGGGAAGAATAGAGAATCAGAGTGTTACTTAAATGAAAAGAGAATGCTGCAATATGGAGGGATAAGGCACAAAAGAAGTAGGTACACCAGGTAATAAGAAGGCAAATGGAAGGATAGCCTTCATTGCAAGGGGATAGTGCAAAAAAGCAGGGAGTCATAATATAAATCCCACACCTAGAGTACAGCAATAATTTTGCTGTCATTATTTAGGGAGAGATAAGGTTGCATTGGAGACAGTTCGGAGAAGATTAATTAGGTTGATTCCTGAGATAAACAGATAATTTTTCTACGGAAAGCTTGAGCTTGTTTGGACCTACATCCATTGGAGTTTAAGGGAATGAGAGAAAGAACTTATTGAAATATAAGATTCTTAGGAGGTTTGACAGAGTACATACTAAGAGGATGTCTTCCTTCACAGGACAGTTTAGATTTAGGGATCAAAGTTTCACAATTCGACGTTTTCCCTTTAAAATTGAGATAAGGAGGAATTCCTCTCAGAAGGTGATTAATCTTTGGAATTCGCTACCCAGGAGAGCACCAGATGCTGGGTCATTAAGTCAATTCAAGACAAAGTTGGAGAAAATTTTGGTCTACAACAAAGTCAAGGGTCACGTAGGGCAGGCAGTGGAGTTGAGGCCACAATCAGATCAACCATGATCTTATTGAATGGTGGAGAAGACTTATGGGACAAATGGCCCATTCTTCCTCCTATATTTCATGTTCTTATGAACCTCTATAGAAAGGATAATAGAACTTATGCAGCAGTGACCAGGGATAAATTTTCACTCCCCATCAGAGGTACATCTTGCTACAGTTCAGCGTTGCAAGAGATCAAGTCTGCATCTCTCCAAAACGTGGAAAATTGGTCCATCAGTGTGGTAAATGCATGCCAGTGTTCTGCTTGATGGAGAATAAATCACTTCTGATTATCCACTACAATAACAAGAGCAAGAATTTTTGGCAAGACCTACCAGCTGCCAACTTAGGTTAAAGATCAATTGAACTCAATCAAATTTGTCAGATTTCATTGAGGGCTTTGAAATGCTTCAGAAAATCAGAAGTAATGTGGATTTAAAAAAATTGGCAGCAAAGATGTTAACTTAATTCAGCATGTGCAATAAATTATCATATTATGGGTTGGGTTGTAAAATGCTGAGTTTTACTACATTAAAAAGTAATCAAAGCCTCATTCATTTCACCTATGTGCTGCAGTGGTGCATTGCCTCAGTAATTATTTATATGTGGAACACTGCCTTAATTGTACTTTATATCTTAAAGTATATCCTTAAACTACCAAATTTGTGCTGGAATGACTTCAGGATGGGCTACAGTTTAAATTAAACATGATATGCAAACTTGTGTGCCTGCATCCTTTAAACTTTAGAGCTTCTCCTTTGAGAAATGCATTTGATCTTGACGTTTTTGTTGAGAATCCTTTGGTGAAAAGTGCCAATTTGTATTGGAAGAAATTACCAGAACTATTCATTATATAAAAGTAGATGTTAAAATGAAAAACATTTAGTGGCACAATGATTAGCACTGCTGCTTCATAGTGTCAGGGACCTGGTTTTGATTCCCAGCTTGGGTTACTGTGTGGAGTTTGCATGTTCTCCCCGTGTCTGCATGGGTTTCCTTAGGGTGTTCTGGTTTTCTCCCATAGTCCAAAGTTGTGTGGTTTTAGGTAGATTGGCCATGCTAAATTGCCTCTTCGAAAGGGGCACTAGCTAGGATAAATGCATGGGGCTTTGGGGATAAGGCCTGGTAATATTGTGGATGATGCAGACTCGATGGGCTGAATGGCCACCTTCTGCACTGTGGGATTCCATGAAAAATGTTGAGAATAAGTGTTACATCAATTATATCAATTATAACAGTTGATGTTACAATTGGATGCAAATATCCCAAAGTGGAACCCTAGCTCAAAAGACTGAATATTTTACTCTTTTTAAATAAATGTGGAGAAAGAGAGTCCCTGGACTTATGATTAGCTTTTAAAAATAAGAATTAACATATATTAAACATGAAAAGTTTGACTATAAAATATTTACTTGATTCCTTCCTCCTCTATCTTTACAAATGCACTCAGGTTTCAAGGATAACACAGGTTATACAGCATACTTTATGCTGTAATATTTTCAATAAATGCATAGTACCTGTAACCCTCCAGAATAACTGTGGTCAGACAACACCCCACTCTGAAACTAAGCCACTCAATCGATCTCTGAAATCCCCCCAGATGATTATCATATGCGTATTTCCAAATTGCACTCTCAAAAATATATGGCGTAAAATCCTTTTTTAAACAATGCTTTCCCACAACTGTTTTCATCAAGGTTTTCCAACTGCTTTTCAAACATGGTCTTTTCTCAGCTACTTTAACAAGGAATTGCCTCCAGGTTTTCCAACTCTCCTTTCAGTATTTAATTGTCTTGAATTGCCACAGGCATCCAAATTTCAACACAAATTCCCTGCACTCAATCCCCAGTTGAATATTATTGTTTTCAAAGGATTGAAATAAGTTCAACAAACTTACAATTGCTTCAGATGCCTGTCTTTCCCCTAGCCAACTTTATTCAGGTCTTCATGACCAGCTCTGTCTTCAGCTTCAGTGACCTGTTGCCTCTGCCAATGGCAATTCCTCTTTGTTCCTTTAACTTCAAACTTCCTGGAAACTTCTAGTTTCTAGAACTAAATATTCTTTAGCTTCTCTTGAGCTTGCTTTTGTGCCTATTACTCCATTGTATAGTTTTCTTGCCTCTAGCACAGTTGACAGTTGTTTCTTCTCTGGGTTCTTATCTCCAACTGTCTAGATCCAGTTAAACACTAAGACACAAAAGAGATTTTCCCTAAAAGTGCCTGGCGCTTGCTAAGCAACATCTCAGTCTTTCCTTAAGCTCATGTTTACTTTTCCCATTGTAAACTCTCTGAGCCCAATGTATCTACCATTTGAACTGAAGTGTAAAACTCCCATACATGCAAACACCTTTGTTTAACATGAATTTAACCACAGGTTTACCCTTCCTTGTACAGAAACACTAAATTAAACACACTTAAATCTATACATTAATTCTAATGTTTAAGAATACAATTACAGATCACTTAAAACTACGGCTGGAATTATCCAGCCATTCAGCCCTGGGATTCTCCAGTCCTGCCGCAATGCAGCACACCCATGCCCATGGCTTTCCTGCCAGTGTGGGGTGATGTCAATCAGAACTCCCATTGATAGCAGTTGGGACCAGAGAATCCTGCTGCTCACAAAGAACATGACACCTCCAGCTTGTGGGAAACACATAGCTGGGAGGCTGGAGAATCCCAACCTACCTCTTTCCTGATATCTTCACCTTTGAAAGAAAGAAATCTTCAGAACAACAAAGATTTCTTTATATTGGTGTGACCTCCACTTTACTCAAACTTAGCACGAATATCTAACAACATAACCTATTACACCATATGAGGAAATTTCACAACTGCACGTCATGCAATACAATGATGTACCCAAAAACAAAACAATAAAGGTAACAACATTATCATAATTCACCTCTTACTTCTTATTCTTTTGGTTGCCAGTTTTTAATTCGGTCAATAATGTTTCGTTTAAGTCTGCAGTCCTTTTCGTTACTTGTAGATATAGTTCCACTCTGAAGCCCACTTCACACATTCACCTTTTGTAAATTTGCATTTCGATTTAACACAGTCAGAATGTCATTTTTGCATGCCAGCATCATCTCATTTCTTTTCTCAAAATCTCTTTCAAGAATGTTGCTGAACTGCTGATGGTTTTGTATTCTTGTCTATTATTTGAATTTTTTGTGAGTTTGTTGTTTCTCCCATCTCATGCAAGTTCTTTTCAATTCTGTATAAGCCTTATCAATCACTTCCTTCCTCTGAAGTTTCATTGTCTATTCTAAAATTCAATGATTTTGCACCCAGTCCTCAATATTTTTTTGAGTGGTGTTTTACAAGCTGTTCATTTACTTTTATTCCAATTGCTACATCTTGTTTAGTGTCACTGGCAAGCATTTTTAAAACAGTGCCTCTGATCATTGACACAGAAAGATCATTTTGCAATTTCAGTTCTCCTTGTTGCCAGTTTGTAATTTTCTATTTTGTAGGTGCTGCATTTGTTTTCTTGTGGTTCTTGATATGTCAGTAATATTACTTGGATCAGTTCTTTATTCAACTGTATCATTATTTGACAATGAATTTTTATTCATTGGAACAATTTTAGAACTGTGACACTGTCATTCTACCCATCCTCTCCTTCACCTTCTCCAATTTGCTTCCAGTTTCAAGAATCTCATTGTTTTCACAATGAACTTCTAACAGTTCATTATGTTTTGCACTTCAACCAATTATTCTGATTTATCCAAACTTCCTTTTCTTGTTCAAGGCATTTTCCAGGATACTTCATAATGATGTCTGATGCTAGACTTCACCAAGTTTTAACAGAAGATCGGCCTTTGCTTTGCCAAGTTTATCCTTTGGATATTTAAGTCCTCAATCAAGAACTCAGTTCTGATTTCCCTGATTGATTTTCAACTGTTCTCACTGATTCTTGCTTTTAATTCTCAAACTCCTCTTTCCAACATGAAAGTTGATTTTCTACATGAATCAGATTTTCCTTCATTTGCTTGTTATCTGTAATAAGTGTTTCAATATACTCCACAGTTTTCGAAAGTACAAGATCAAAAGTATAAGATCACAGTGGCACAATGGTTAGCACTATTGTCTGTTAGTGACAGGGACCCGAATTAGATTCCCAGCTTGGGTCACTGTCTGTGTGGAGTTTACATGTTCTCGTCACATCTGCGTGGATTTCCTCTGGGTGCTCTGGTTTCCTCCCACAGTCCAAAGATGTGCGGGTTAGGTGGATTAGCCGTGCCAATTGCCCCTTGGTGTCAGGGGGACTAGGTAGGGTCATGGGGACAGGGCCTAGGTGGGATTGTGTTTGTTGTAGACTCGATGAGATGAATGACCTCCTTCTGCACTATGGGATTCTATGAGAAGCTTTGAAAATAAGCCTCATTCCATAATCCAAAGATGTGAAGGTTAGGTGCATTGACCATGTTAAATTGCCCCTTTGTGGCTCGGGATGCATAGGTTAGAGGGATTGGCAAGGTAAATATGTGGGATAAAGGGGATAGGGCCTGGGTAAGATGATTTTCGGTGCTGGCTCAATGTGCTGAATGGCTTCTTTCTGCACTGTAAGAATTCTCCGATTCTATGACTTTTCTACTGCAATACAGTTATCTTCACATTATTACCTTCACAAGGCAAATCATTACTTAGGGTGAGATCTATTCTTCCAGTAGGTAATTTAGGAATAATTCCCACTGCAATAGTTCCATTTACAAAGTTACTTCTCATATTAATTGTTTACAAAGAAATAGATTCATCCCTTCCATTAATTTCCCTTACTAACACTTAGTTTTCTGGGATACAAATTATATCATCAGCTGCTATCGATGATTGAGTTGTTCTATGTTGCTCAAAATCTTGATTTGTTTATTTATTTTGTTAGACGAGTAAGGGAATACACCTCCCTTTGAAACAAAACATTCACAATGTTCAGTAGTCTGCCTTCCTTCATTAGGACTCAAATAATTCTCTGAACAATTCTGAAATCTATCTCTCTTTCTCATAGATTCTGTAGGAATATGTTTCACTTGTACCACTGTTACAATTTTAATAACCATTTCCTTTTCTTGTGCTACCTTTCCTACTACTGCAACTTGTTATCTCATTTAGAGCCCAACAATTTGCCCACATTTATCCCACTTTGTTACATTGGAAACACTTAGGCCTCAGAATGTCACTTCGACCCTCAGCGCTTTCTCTTCTGATCTGAGATGAAATTTTCTGACTGTTTCCAACTGTTCCATTTTTTTTCTTGACTATTTGTTTTCCTTTGTTCTTCTGACCTTCCATCTTTTTCAGGTTTAAGAGAATGACAAAAGAAACAATTTGCTTCTATGGACTAGTCTGTAATCATCTGCTAGTTCTGTTGCCTGTCTAGCAGTTTTAACTTTTTGTTCTTCAACTTGAGTTACAATAAGCAAAGGCAGTGAATCTTTAAATTCTTTTAAAAGAGTCACCTGTCGAAGGGCTTCATATGCTACCTCTATTTTCAATGCCCACACCCAATCGTCAAAATTATTTTGCTTTACCCTCTGAAATTCAGTGTAAGTTTGTCTTGGCTTTGTGCTTGCATTTCAAAACTTTTGTCCATTTGTCTTGGAAACAGCTTATGTCCACCAAGGATATTTTCTTTACTAAATCATAACGTGGAGATGTGTCTTCTGGAAAGGATGCATATGGCTCAATCACTCTACCTATTAATTCTACTTTGTCCAAAATTCTTTTGAGTCTTTCATCTATTTTGCTACCTTTTTGAAATATATAAAGAATGTTTTTATATCTTCTTCAAATATTGGAAGAGCTCATATGTTATACGTTTCTCCACTGGGTTCTTATATGTAACTATGTTCTTCCTCAACCACTTTAGTGGCTCTGCTTTAACTATAAATTTTTAAGCTGAAATTCTCTGTTCCTCTCTTTTTTCTTTGTTCCTTTTCTAACTTCTCCATTTCCAAATTAAATTTTCTCATCTCCATTTCTCTTAGAAAGGCTTTTTTATTCTCCCTTTCCCTTTTTACTGCATTTCAAGCTACTTCATTTACATTTCCCTTTGTAATTGAATTTTTGCCAACTCAATTGCCTCAGCTTTTGGGGAATGTAGTCTATCAGACAAGCCTTGTAATTTTAAATGTTTTGCTATGACTTCAATGGCATTAGCTTTCCTTACTCTTGCAGGTAATCCTAATTCCAATTTATCTGCTAATTCAATTAACTGACTTTTGATTACTTTCTGGAAAATAGTCAGAGTAACATTTTCCATATTTAGAAAATGTTTAGCAATTTTTAGTGCTATTTTGGATTCTAATCCATACAATATACCTTACAACAACTCCCAATTCCTATGTTCCATACTTCAATACCTCCCTTTATTCTTTTCTTTAACGTTCACAGATTCCACCTTTTGACAGCAAAGCTTAGACCATGTTTTACTAATTTGTATCCAATGACTCGCTTTTCATGTTTCAAATCCCAACAAATAATTGCTAATACAAAGAACAAAGAGCAGAAGAGCATAAGAACAGGCCCTTCGGCATTCACATTGTCCAATCCAGACCAACTGCTTATACCCCTCTATTCCTCTGTTTATCAGTATCCAATAACTCTTTCTCCAACTTTTGAAATTTTGCAAGAAACCGCATGTTTGTTATAATCACAGTTGATGTAATTGGATTGGAAGATCCCAGAATGGAACATTGGCTGAAAAGATCATAAACTATTTTTTGGGCAATGCGGAGGAACAGAGTCACAGGATTGTCAATTAGTTTTTAACAACAAGAAAAAACATTTATTAAAACATTTATTAAACATGAAAAGTTTTACCATAATACAACAATCCTTCACTTCCCTTTTATCTTCAAAAATGTATCCAGATTGCAAGGAAAAACTCAGATTACACAATATACTTTGTGCTGTAGTGTTCTCAATAAACACACAGTCCCTGTAACCCAAAAGGCTAACTGTAATTAGGCAATATCCTATTCTGAAACCAAATGGCAGATACCACTCAATTGATCTTCTGTGGATTTGGATACAAATTCACTTAAAACTGTCTCTATTTAAACAAATAATTTCATCCCTCTGCAGCGCAGAAGGAAACCATTTGGCCCATTGATTTGGCACCGAATTTCCAAAAGAGCATCCCATGCAGGTCCTTCCCTCTGCCCTATCCCTATAACCCTGTGCACTTACCATGGCCAATCCACCTAACCTCACATCCTTGGACTGGGGAAGAGCACAATAAGAAGTTTCACAACACCAGGTTAAAGTCCAACAGGTTTATTTGGTAGCACCAGCTTTTAGAGTGTCACTCCTTCTTCAGGTGAGTGGAGTGACACTTGAAAGCTTGTGCTACTAAATAAACCTGTTGGACTTTAACTTGGTATTGTGAGACTTTTTAGTGAACTTATCCCAGTCCAACACTGGCACCTGAGGGAGGAAACCAGAGCACCTACAAGAAATCCACGCAGAAATGGGGCGAATGTGCAAACTCCACACAGGCAATCACCCAATGCTGCAATCAAACCTGAGTCCCCGGCACTGCCAAGCAGCAGTGCTAACCATTGTGCCCCCATAATTATAGATCAGTTAACCACACCTCTGTTTCCTAATAGCTGCCACGTACTTCTGGCATGGACTAAGCACATATATATCGTATTGGACCTTCAGTCCCTTGAAAACTCCATAATTTGTAATCAGATCTAAAGCATGTGCCTCTGAAAATGTAACTTCGACTTATCAAAGATCATGGAATAGTTAAAAGATAGTGATTGCATAATTATCCACCAGAAGGAGAAAATAGTGTGTTCTTGAGATAATCTGCTAAGGAAGTTGATGAATGCAGTGGGTTCATCAGCAAGGCAGTTTATACGGTTGAATGATGAATGAGAGGAGACCAGTGATACAGAAAACAGATATGGAGAAGGGTTTGAGGAAATTAAGAAATTGTTGGAGAAAAGCCAGGATACAGCATGTGAAGAATCATTTGAGAATATAGATACTGTTCAGCAAATCTTTGGTGAAATACCTTAACCAAGGTATTTTTAACAATTCTAACTTGGGCTTTAAATTTGTCAAAAGTTATGATTCAAAGACTAAACAAGAATAGAGTTCCCAATGGCCCTTTAAAGTAATCAAAAAAAACACAGATTGTGCCTAATGTGACAGAAAAAGCTTGGTGACTGTGAATTACGATCTTTTGAGACAATAGTTTCACACTAGAGGAAACCTTTAATCTTATGGAGTGGCTGTTTGGCCGCAGGTGTTGTATTTTTTGGTGACCTCATTCACCTTCTGGGTAAATGCAGTCTATTACAATGCGTCTATTTGTGATTGTTTTCTGGAATTGCTGCCACGTCCCCCTCCTCGGAGCACAGACATTCCCATCTTCTGGGCTCCAAACACAAAAAAACTGGAAGAGATCGATTACATTGATGCAATAAGCTAATAAATGATCTTTTTTAATTTGGTAAACCTGAAAGTTCCCTTTCCGATTCTTAACTGTTCTAATTAAGTAAAACTAGTGTTTAAGAGGTCTTATCAAAACCATTCCATGAATACTGGTGCTCTCGCCATTTTCATTTTCTAGTGGCCAGCCGTTCCATTTCTGCTGGTCTATACATTATGCATATTTCAGATCCTTTTATTATTGCTTAGGGTACTGATTGCAACTTTTGAGGACAGCTGAGGTGGATGGCTGTTGTTGGCTCCAGAAACTGCATCCAATTTTTTTCATGGTTAGGAGGTCTTGTGGCACAGTGGGTAGTGTCCCTACCTCTGAGCCAGAAGCTCCAGGTTTGAGTCCCACCCCTTGAATCCCTTGATGACCAAGGAAGATGCATTCGTAATGCAGCCAAACAGGTTGAGTGTCAACCTGCAAACCCTTCTAAACACGTCATTGGCTGGCACTAAGAGTGGGAGAGATAGCTGGTTAGCCACATTTGATGTGAGTTGGTGCTCCTCAACTGTGGGGAGATTCTACAAGCTGGCTAGCTACTTGTGAGAATTGCAATGGGATAGAGAATTGAGCATCAGGAAAACATGGATTTTGTGCTGCTAATCCTGATTGAGTTGTCACCCACTAAATGGTCTGAAAAAGAGGAAGTTAAACCACTGATACATCTTGAAAAAACCACAGCTGCCAATTAGACTTAGAGTCTATGTAAGCATTGTGGTTAGGAACAATGGAAATATTGAGATACATTCAAGCTTGAAGGGAAATGAAAATAACAGAAAATACAGAGGCAATGTGGAAACTTATTAAGTTGTCAATGGAAGCTTATTTCAAAGCACTGCACTTTGAAATTGATAGAGATCAAAGGTTTTCAGTGCAACAGAGAGGGTTTCAAAGGTTGCAACTTGTGAGAAAGGTGCAGTGATTTCATATCTGTGAATTCACTAGAGTTGATGCACAGCTATGAATAATGGACCCCCCTTCCTGCCTCCTGCAGGTGAAATTGGCATCTCTCTCTCTCAGAGGACCTCGAGATGTCTACCCTGAAGCTTCTGACAGAGAGAAAGAGAAATCCCTGCTGCAGAATGGAGTGCTGCAGTGATTTAAAAGCCTGTCAGGTAATCAGAGGGTATGAAGATTAAAGTGACGTGGGCACTTCAGAATTTTCACAGCTAACAAGCAGGAATAAGAATGTTCATTTTCACGTCTGCCCAGGCTAGAAGGGGCAGTTCAGCCATGAGATCCCCATCCTGAGGGACAATGGTCACATCAACCCTGGGGGAGCTATATATCTGCAGCAGGACAGTGGTAGAGGGGCAAATACCCACTGGACCTATCTTCTTCACCACTCCCAGAGTCCAAAGTGGGAGGCCAGGGTGTCAGTGCCAAGGCATGGGGCTTGATGGAGAGTCTGAGTGGGGAAGGTCTGAATGGGGAGGGAATGAGTGGGGAGATTGGGTAACCCTCGTGCCTGTGTGGTGGTGATGGGGTGAGGGGATGACCTGTTTTTTCTTGGATGGGATGGGAGATGCCCCTCTTTTAGTGAGGAGCTGGTGGTACTCCCTGGTCAGCAGGGAGAAGGAATTACCATTTGATTTATTTTTGTGGGGAGGGGAACTTGTCTCCAAGCATTGGCACTGAGGCAGCTTTTAAAAAGGGTGCCACGATGTCTTAACAGTGGGACTGGCTGTCGGGTTTCTGCATCCAACAGGTGGGCAAATCCCAGGGCCAGTGGGAAACCCTCCCATTTTCCGGCTGGCATAGGCACTGAGTCCCAATTCGGGAGAACTGCAGCCTATATGTGCATCTGGCGACAGACTAGCAAGCTGTTCCAGGAATGACCGGCTACGGAAATAGATGCAAGTTTGCCTTTGTTCACCACTCGGGTGCGGTAAGAGAATTGAAATTTCCCTCGTCATACAAACATGCTGCCAGTGCTGGTCCACCACTTCACTTCCCCTCAGGATGGACCTGAAATGCAGTGCGACCACAGTGTTCAGTTGCAGCAATTTAGAAAAGAAACAGGAGACCTAACAGCCAGAATTTTCCGGCGGTCCTTGCCAACAGGATTTTCTTGTCGTGCTGCGGTGAACGGAGATTTGGCTGAGCGCCCAATTGTCCATCCTCACATCCAGCAGTGGCAAGGTATGAACAGCCAGAAAATTCCATCCAAAATGTATTTCCCAAAGGGGTTTAGAAGGTTCAGCAGGCGCAGGTGGGTAGCTGTTATATTCTGAAAGCTCAATTTAATATGTTCATCCGCCAATAAAAAACATGCCCTCATTGTTCAAAATGTTGCACGTAATTCTTCACACACTCTGCTTACAGTGTGTTTGGTCATTGTAACGAAGGCCACACTCATGATTCTGTGTTTCTTACAGCCCTCTTCAATCACATTCTGATGGATATTCAGTATGATTCATATGCCGATAAGGTTCAATAGAAATCTCATTCAGTATACTGCATTGCCTGCATCGATCTATAGTTTTAAATCAGGATCAGGGTATGACAATTAGCACTGAATAATGTTGCTCTATTAAGGTTATGTTTAAACTTCAGAAAATATGAATTTGTAAGGTAGGGTCCAGAAATTAATGTACGCTCGAATCAGCTGTGGCCACGAACCACTTTGCTGAAACGGATGTGGAAGAGGATGACACAAACATTGACTTAACATCTGCTTCATCAATGACTTCCTTCTATCGTAAGGTCAGAAATGGAGACGTTCACTGATGACTGCACAATGTTCAGCATCATTTGCAACTCCTCAGGTATTGAAGGAGTCAATGCAGCAAAACCTGGGCAATATCCAGAGTTGGGCTGTCAAGTGGTAAGTAAGATTCACGTCACACAAGTGCCAGGCAGTGACCATCTCCAACAATCTAATCATCAGTCCTTGATATTCAATGGCATTACCATTGTTGAATCCCCATTATCAACATCCTGGAGGTTACCATTGACCAGAAATTGAACTGGACTAGTGATATAAATACTGTGGATACCAGAGCAGGTCAGAGGCCAGAAATCCTGTAGTAAGTATCTTATTTACTAAACCCCAATGCCTGTCCACCACCTAAAAGGCACAAATCAGGAGTGTGATGGAATACTTTCCATTTGCTTGGATGACTGCAGCTCCTTCAACATTCAAGAAGTTTGACGCCATCCAATAAAGCAGCCTGCTTAATTGCTATTCCGTCTGCAAACATTTAATCCTTCCACTATTGTGCACAGTAGCAGCATTCTGTACCTGTATCTGCTATAAAATGCATTCCAGAAACTCACCAAGAAATCATTCAATAGTATCTTCCATACCTACAACCATTATCATTTAGAAGGACAAGGGCAGCAAACATCACCACCTGGAAGTTCCGCTCCAAGCCACTCACTGTCCTGACTTAAAAATATACTGTCGCTCTGAGTACGCACAAACCACAAATACTATTGGAACTTCCAGAGAAATCCAAACCGCTGAATTGGCAGGAAAACTGTTCTACATCCTGAGTATTTTGTCAGTTCAGCTTCTCACCCGAATCGCCCCACCCTCTGCACTGCAGAGATCCCAGTCATGAATATCATTAAAAACCCAGGAGGGCATGGCTTATTCACATCAGAGTTTGATAACTCCAGAATGCTCTGCATGCACAGCAGTCTTGATCTGTCAGATTCCCCAATTGCTGGCCAGCCTGGGATCCTCGCAATGCTGCCCTTCCAGCTCCACCCGCCCCATCCCAACCCCAAACAGCATGATTGCTGCCCCCACAACAATTCCTGGGCCAGCCCTGATACCCCCTGTCCCAGAGCGCCCTGGTGTTTAGCCCACCCCCTCCCTCTTCTGCAGTGACGACTCCTCCACCCTCCTTACCTGGCAGACCCTCCCCCCTTCTCTTACCCCTGACCTCCCCAGGGTCAGACCCCCCACTAAGGCAGGCCCACCCCCACTAGACTACTTCCCCCTCCCCAGCCCATCCCAATCACTGCCCTCCTTCCATCCCAGAATGATCTCGTCTGCAGACTGGCAGTGGGACCCCCCATTCCCACCAATCTCCTCAGCCCCACCCATAGTAGGCCCTTTCATTGGCATTACCCGATGCCTTAATGGTAACACCACCTCCCCCAACCACCTGACCCCTGGAGGGTCTGATTGCCCTACGCTTTATTCTGGCATGGTGTCCCGCTAGTTCCCCAAACATGGGGAGCTAATATAAATCCCACCGGAATGAAGTACTCCTGGGAGGGTAGAAGATTCAATCGACACCCAAAATTTCCTGATAATTAGATTAGTGGGTGCATGGTAGCACAGTGGTTAGCACTGCTGCTTCACAGCTCCAGGGACCTGGGTTTGATTCCCAGCTTAGGTCAATGTCTGTGTGGAGTTTGCATATTCTCCTCATATCTTTGTGGGTTTCCTACGGGTGCTCCAGTTTCCTCCTACAGTCCAAAGATGTGCGGGTTAGGTTGATTGGCCATTGCTAAATTGCCCCTTAGTGTCCTGAGATGCCAAGATTAGAGGGATTAGTGGGTAAAATATGTAAGGATAGGGGGGTAGGGCCTGGGTGGGATTGTGGTCAGTGCAGACTTGTTGGACTGAATGGTCTCTTTCTGTACTATAGGATTTCTATCCTATTTAAAATGCATTTTAAAAAGATTCAAATTATTTACCTGCCTTTGCCGGTTTCCAGCATGGTCTGACTAGTAACAGTTCACTGGCTCTGGGAAATGCGCATGCATTCCCAATGCTTGCGCAAATCCCAGTACGAGATCGTTGATCCTCATCTCCAACTGTGACCCACCAGAGAAGTTGCGGGTTGCGATGGGAGAATTGCGGTCTCAGTTTCTAAGTCTTGATCTTCAAGTTATATTTCATGAAGCACAGCGTATGGCATCATATGTGAACACAGTAGGAAATCTCACAACACCAGATTAAAGTCCAACCAGTTTATTTGATAGTAAACTCACAAGCTTTCGGAAACGCTGTTCCTTCGTCAGGCTCTTCCACACACCTGACAGTGGGTTTATTATCAAATAAACTGGTTAGACTTGAACCTGATGTTGTGAGACTTCTTGCTGTGTTTACCCAGTCCAACACCAGTGTTTCCACGTGATCCTATGTGAAGGCATCCATATCACATACATTAACATTTAAGAGTTGATGTAGTTAATTGATGTTAAATATTCAGAAATCTATTTTGAAAATATTTATTTTCTAATTTACCATCACAATGTTTTGCCTTAAAAATTAGGCTCGTTTTGGAATAACTGACCAACCCCACATTTTTATGGCATTCATTTCTAAAATATCTAACCCATGAACAGAAATAACACCATCAATTTCTGAGGCAACAAGGGCATTATCAGATGTTTCCTTGTATAATCAGATAATCATATTTTCTTTAAGGTTCAATAGACTATTGTCATTTCATCCAAGAACAAATCCATTTATTAATGGGCTGTTTTAAATTTAGAACTTTGAAAAACATACCATAAAGCCATAAATTATCATCCCAAAACCAATCAAAGAGATTGAAATATTCCAAAAATATGTGCTGGACCTCCATTAGGTGTATCTTTACAGGAACATCCAGTCAACAATGAGTAAAACTGGCATTTAGTTTTCACATTGCTGCAACTATATTTAATATCCAGCTGAGAGATAACCCTCCTGTGTCATCACATTGCATCTTTGGCTTTTGGATTATGAAAATTAGATGGCTGTTTGTTAGCTCCCGGGCTTCTGGTGTAAAAATGGCCACTGAAATCTTCTTGTTATTCTTAACACAATTTATGGTAGAAATGCACTAGCTTCAAAGGTGTAACTAAGTCAGCTATATTTTAGGGTGGCACAATGGTTAGCACTGCTACCTCACAGTGCCAGGGACCTGGGTTCAAATTCTACCTTGCGTCACTGTCTGTCTGGAGACTGCATGTTCTCTCTCTGTCTGTGTGGGTTTCCTCTGAGTACTCCGATTTCCTCCCACAGTTGAAAGACATGCCGATTATATAAAGTTCCCCATGGTAGGCTACTGCAGAAAATTCAAATGCATGGGATTGAGGGTGATTTAGCAGTTTGGATCAGGAATTGGCTAGCTGATAGAAGACAGAGGGTGGTGGTTGATGGGAAATATTCAACCTGGAGTTCAGTTACAAGTGGTGTACCTCAGGAATCTGTTTTGGGGCCACTGCTGTTTGTCATTTTTATAAATGACCTACATGAGGGTGTAGAAGGATGGGTTAGTAAATTTGCTGATGACACCAAATTCGGAGGAGTTGTAGACAGTGAGGATGGATGTTACAGTTTGCAGAGGGACATAGATAAGCTGCAGAGCTGGGCTGAGAGTGGCAAATGGAGTTTAATATGGAAAAGTGTGAGGTGATTCACTTTAGTAAGAGTAACAGGAATACAGAAAATAGGGCTAATGGAAGGACTTTTAGTATTGTCGACGAGCAGAGAGACCTTGATGTACATGTGCATAGCTCCTTGAAAGTTGGCACCCAGATTGTTAAGAAGGCGTAGGGTGTGTTAGCTTTTATTTTTTATTGGTAGAGGGATTGAATTTCGGAGCCATGAGATCATGTTGCAACTGTACAAGGCTCTGGTGCAGCCGCACTTGGACTATTGCATCCAGTTCCAGTCGCCGCATTATAAGAAAGATGTGGAGGCATTGGAAAGGGTGCAGAGGAGGTTTACCAGGATGTTGTTGGGAAGGTCTTATGAGGAAAGGCTGAGGGACTTGAGGTTATTTTCATTAGAGAGAAGAAGGTTAAGAGGTGAGCTAATTGAGGCATACAAGATGATCAGAGGGTTAGATAGGGTGGACAGTGAGAACTCTTTTTCTTCAGATGATGATAGCTAACACGAGGGGACATAGCTTTAAATGAAGGGGTGGTAGTTATAGGACGGATGTCAGAGGTTCTTTGCTGAGAGGGTAGTAAGGACATGGAATGGTCTGCCTGCAGCAGTTGTGCACTCACCAACTTTAAGGGCATTCAAATGGTCGTTGGATAGGCATATGGATAACATTGGAATAGTTTAGGTGAGAGGGTCATTAGATTGGTTCCACTAATAGGTGCAACATTGAGAGCCGAAGGACCTGTATTGCCCTGTAATGTTCTATGTTCTAGATGCTAAATTCTCCCTTAGTGTACCTGAACAGATGCCATAATGTTGCAACTAGGGGATTTTTGCAGTTAAAAAGTTAAAGTTTATTTATTAGTCGCAAGGAAGACTTCCATTAACACTGCAATGAAGTTACTGTGAAATTCTCCTCGTCGTCATAGTCTGGCATCTGTTCAGGTCAATGCAACTAACTAGCATGTCTTTCAGTAAGATAACTTCATTGCAGTGTTAATATAAGTCTACTTGTGACATTCATTAAAAACCTTATACTTTTTATAATAAAAATGTCTGAATGTAATTTTGAGATGTGTGGGTGGCATCACAGAGTGTAAGTGTCAGGTTAACCCACTATTTTGAGACGTACAAAGGAGCGTAAAGTCATCAATTGCATTTTAAAAATTTCTTTTTTAAACATTCATTGTTAATTTATTCACCAATTAACTGTTCTTTTTTTCAGTGCTTAGGTTACGAGTCATGGTGAAAAACAACATTTCCCCAGCAAACAGTAGTGCTTCAGCACCAGCAGAATCAGCCCATTATTACAGTGAGTAACCCACATACACAAATCTCTCAGTTCAATACAAGAATCAATTGCTCTAGGTGCACAATCTGTATATGGAAAACCAGCAATCTTCCTTGGAGAAAGAATATTACTTTGGATATTGATGAAGCATTTTGAGGTTTGATACAGTGGGAACATCAAACCACATCCAATCTTAACATCAAGTCTGTGGAACATCTCACTACTTAGTTTCTAAAAGGCCCGACAATATAGTAATTAATAATGCATTCAATAGGGACACACGAGATAACATTTTATTAAGTCTTTCAGTGCTTAGATGGTCTGTTGAGTCCTTTTAAAAATCAAATGTGATATTGGAATCCTTGTTCGTTTCACCTACATGATGCATTAGGTGAAAACTGTTACAAATTTCTATGCAAATTGTTGATGGTGATTCTGCGTCCAGTAGAAACAGGTTGAGATTGAATAAGTTGTTTCATTCAGGATACTTTCAGACAAGATTAATGTTCTAATAATCTGGATTACATCATATCTGTTACGGGAATAATGGATTAAAATTTATCATGGCACAAAGTTTGGCTTACTTCTTCAGTCATTTTACGTGAAAACCTAACATAACTACAACAACTTTTAAGTCATGGTTTTCTGAAAGATATGTTGATGCAACAAGAGTTTGATGTCTAATTATGTTTAAAAGTATTCAAGGATAAAATAATTGACGCAAGACTGACGAGCACATTATTTGATTCATTCAGGAATTACAATAATAGAGCCATGGCCATGCAATTTAGTAAAACATAATGTTTTTAGGAAATGCAGTATCTCGTTAATCATATTTAACGTAGTAGCCCAATGATGTTTAGCTTTGAAGATTATAATTAATCCATCAGCTTGGCAAAATTAGCTTTCTCCATTTTGTAGAGCAAAGTAAGATATTGCATAGTGCCCACAACCAGGAACTTCTGGTACAGCATCCCTTATGCAAGAGTGTTGCTGGGGGGATGGAAAGTTTGACGGATCAACCAAAGGTCCGTAGACTTCGTAGTATTATAAAATCATGGCCTATATCTTTGATAGTAATATAAAATCACAGCTTTTTTGATCTAGTAACAGTCAAATTATTGTAGAGAAACAATTCTATCGTACACTGCAATGTTTGGGATTCAGGCTGTGGAATGGCACCTTTAGCAAATGATTTGTAGTGTCCTTTCTTCTACATTCAGCTAACACTTTGTGATAATTATTACCTTTTAGAGCCAGTGTCAGAGTAATTTTTTCACCTTTCTAACTTTGGAAAATGTTATTTTATTGCCAAGATCCAACCAACTTCTAGCCTTTGCAATAATTATATATGTAAAGGAAATGACCATATATCTCATGTACAGATTCAAGTTAGATGTATATAAAAAAAAACTTATATTTATATAGGGGCTTTTGTAACCTCAGGTTCTTCCAAAGTACTTTTGTATGAAATATTTTGTATTCAGTATAGTCACTGTTGCAGTGTCGAGAATATGGTAGCTAATTTACACACAGCAAGGTCTCAAATAATGGTGTGATAATGATCTATTTAGGTGATGTTGGCTGAGGGATAAATCTTAAGCAGGAAACAACTCTCCTGCTCTTTTTTGAAATAGTGCCATAGTATCTTTTACATACACCTGCAAAGACATAATGAGACTTGGTTTAATAACTCATCCAAAAGACTTATTCAGTACTGCACCATAGGATCAACCTAGATTTTGTTTTCAAGGTTTAAGAATGGATCTGGAATCCACAACCACTTGGCTTATGTATGCTTCATATCATAGTTCATATGTTTTGGAGGAATAAAATTGATTTTTAAATTTATGTTCCGTGTGCAAAAACTTTGGTAAACATCCAAAGACTGGTAAACCAGACTGCCTTGAGACAATTTCAATTGAAAAGGCAATTTGTGTTTCCTAGATGAAGTCAAAGTAAAAGGACAGGTCATAAAATAGCAGGTGATCTTACTTAACTAAAGAACTGGGGTATGGCATCTGCAGTTATTCCAGTAAAAGGGTGTAAATTATTGATTTTGTTTCCCAGAATTAAATAAAGCTTTTGAAATAAATATAGGTAATTTGCATTTTTACTTGTGAACAGGTCATGTGTGTCACATTTCACTCACAGAGATGGGTGAAACTTAGTGAGATTCTTCGTTTTGAGTTTATCTCAGTGAACTCAGTTAGCGTATAGCTGGCAGGCAAGACTGGTTTATGTTTGGAAAGCAGCCAAGAAACTGTCAACTTTGGACTTTACGTAGCTTGTAGCTCCTTAGAAGTTGAGAGATAAAGCTCGACCTACACTAGAAGTAGAATAAATACTGGATCAGTCATTCATGATGCAGCCATTGAGTGGGAGCTGGGATTCAGTATAAAACAAAGTTGTTTATGCGAAAAACAACTGGAAGATTAGTTTATCTGGATGTTAAAGGAAGAAATGCAGAGTAATCCTCTCGGTGAAGGGCCGTTAGAATTCTGGAAGTGATCAGTATGGTTACAATTTGAAACTCTGGCCATGGGCTGTTGAAAGCCAGGGTGTTTCCTGATGTTTTAAGTCACTATGCAGGAATCACTTGGAGATGTCTACTTGAGCTGTGGATCCCTGAGAATGTTGGAGGATCAGTTAGTCAAAAGCTAATGGAATGACTTCCATGAAGTCTTGTATCTTGGAGAATAGTTGGGACACTAAAGAGAAACCAGAGTGCATTATAAAATTTTTGGTTTGATCCCCAGAGGAGTGAGTGAGCCTTCAAGATTTTGCGAGTTAAGGAACTCTCAGAGGGTGTGCGGCTGGAGGATAATAAAAGGAATTGAGTTTATAGTATAAGTCTCTACAAGCTTTATTCTCAAGTTAATAGTGCTTGCTTTGCTTAATTTCTCTTTTATATGTGCAATAAAAAATGTGAAATATTGTAGATCTGCTAGTTAAAGTCTGGCTATTTGCATTTCTTCTTTAATCATAGATTCAGAAAGAACGTTCCCAATGGTGGGGAAGTTCAAAAGTCAGGGTCATGGTTTGAAGATAAGGGGTAAATCTTTTAGAAATGAAGTGCAGAGAAATTTCTCTACCCAGAGAGTGGTAAATGCATGGAATTCAGTGCATTCAAATATTGTTGAGGCCAAAATATAGTATGATTTCAAGAAGAAATTAGATATAGCTCTTGGGACAAAAGGGGTCAAGGGAAATGGGAGGAAGGGAGGGATCAGGATATTGAATTTGATGATCAAGGTGAATGGCAGAACAGGCTTGAAGGGCCAAGTGGCCCATTCCTGCTTCTAGTTTCTATGTTAATATCCCACATTTGGAAGTGAGAATTATACCACTGAACCATCAACACCAGAAACGTGCAAAATAAAAGTGCTGAATCAGTAGTATTGAAACTATCATGTTTCTCTTTCCCTAATTGTGCTGAAACCAAAATATGGAGCAAGGCGAGGAGTCAGGCTCCAAGAGCTATTTCTGCTGATATAAGGATTGAATCCAAGCTGTTATCATTATTCTGCCCTATACCCCAGCTAACCGATATCAATAATATGTTACAAATCAGAAAGACATGTAAACTACAATAGTGGAAGTGATTATCATTTAGTAATGCACATTCACTCAGGAAATTAGGAAAACCAGAGAAAGTTGAAAGGCTACATAATGGTAAGGGGAACCTAACAATACTGGAACTAACATCATCGGAAAAACTGGAGAAATTCTGGTGTCCTTGTACATGAATCACAAAATGTTAGCATGCAAGTAATTTAGGCAAATAGAACGTCAGCCTTTATTGCAATGGGTTTGGAATGTAGAAGCACGGAAATCTTGCTACAACTGTACAGAGCATTTGGTGAGATTAGAGTACTTGATACAATTTTGCTCTCCTACTTTGAAGGAGGGATATACTTGCAATTGAGTCAGTTCAGGGAAGATTAATTCCTTGGATGAATGGGCTCGTTTCAGAGGAAAGATTGAATAGGTTGGGCCTATACTCATTGGAATTTATAAAATGAGAGGGATGTTGTTAATTCTCAGAGCAATAATGGAAAATGCTGGAATATCTTAGCAGGTCTGTGAGAGAGAGCAGAGCTAATGTTTTGAGTCTGTATGATCCTTGGGTAGATTCTCATGGAGCTTTACAGGCTAGATGCTGAAAGAATGTGGGAATCATGGGGGAATTTAGAACTAGGGGCACATTTCCAAAGTAAATGGTGTCCCATTTAGGATGGAGGTGAAGATGGAATTTCCTCTTCCAGAGGGTCATTAATCTTTGGAATTGAAACTGGGTTATCAAATACTTTCAGGACTGCATTAGACAGATTTTTGATCAACAAGGGAGTATAGGGCTCTGTGGGGCAGCCAGGAAAGGCCACAACCATATCAGTTTGAATATAGATGGTGAAGCAGGCTTGGTGGAGAAACAGTCCTGGTCCAGCTGTTATTTTTTACATTCATGGTATGAAATTTCAGGCTGGATGTACAGTCAACAAAATAAGAACTGTTTGTCAATTTATAACACAAGTGGAATGGCATAAGTAAATTATGATAGATGTAGAACCCCTTCAAGCAGTCAATATTAATTAGAAACATTAAATAAGAAGCAATGTGAACTCATCCATGGTGATTTCCTGACTCAGTGCATCAGGGAATCTATAAGAAGCATTTCTCTTTTAGACACTTTTGTGCATGAGTCAGCCTGCATCTGAGTGTAGAAGTAACAGATCCATTAGGCAACAAGCTCTATACTCCGAGTACATTTAATTGGAGCTTGGGAAAATACAGCCATATAACTAAACATTAGTGTACAACATTAAGCATGCATACATCAGCAGAGCTGGTTGGAGGGTGGAAAGTAAAGGTACTGTTCACAGATGTTATACAAAGGTATGAGGAAGATCAAATCCATTTGGGTTGATTATGGTTTCAGCTTAATCTGTGAATGCGTTAGTAATTATTTTTAATTTGCATCAATTATTTGAATTGCATCAATATTTTCCACTCACCTGATGAAGGAGCAGCACTCTGAAAACTTGTGAATGCAAATAAACCCGTTGGACTTTAACCTGGCATTGTGAGACTTCTTATTGTGCCCACCTCAGTCCAACACTGGCATCTCCACGTCAATATTTTGGACCCAGACAGCAGGATCTTCTGGTCCCACTCATGTCAAACCCTCTGCCAAAGCTGGGCCACTTTCACCACTGCAAAACTGCGGAAGGGTGAAAAAAAGATTACCAAATTTTTCTGAGGCTGATAACCCATCGTGCAGTGAAAATAACTGAGAAATTACAAAGGAATTTGGACTATGTATTATTGTACTATGTATACTATGTAATATGTAATGTATTAGAGCAATTACAAAAGTGAATGTAAACATAACATAGAAAAGAAATAAGAATATGTACAATATGAACGACAACAATGTCTTGGATTTATAGAGTATCTTCTAATCTAGAAAAAGTCTCTTTGAAATTAATTTAAAACTTTCTCAGAATATTCTCCAGCAAAACTTAATGCTACACTACTTTATATCTTGCATTCATATCTTTCATATTGCAATTTCCAAAATTAAAACTTCAAACAAAAATGACAATTTTTATTTAATTATTGGTTTTAACTGGCAATGCCACATTTTAACATGATTCTAACTTAATTTTATGTAGTCTATGCATGATCGAGTATGAAGTACAATACTCTGACTAGGGTATTATTAATCCTCCTCATCTTACAGTATCTTTGCTGAACCACTTGGAAGTAATTAAACATTTCTAACAACAATGTCAAAATTGCTCATTGGAGCTGTTCACATTTGCAATTTTCCTACACTGCATTCGTAATATCACTTAATATTTTAATCTAACTCTGTTATTTTTAGGTCTCATTATAATACTGCATGACAGTAAAAGCTTAAGTTTAGTACAATCAAAGCAGTGCAAAAAACCTATGCATACGTTAGGCGTATGTATTATATATAACAATGCTAAAAAATGTGGTAACTTGGCATGTGAAAAATCTGAACATCTTGTTAGCTGCCTTAGATACAAGCATCAAATTAAATAGGTAAGAAACTTGATAAATGCTAAGTGAGAAAAGACCACCTTGGCCTATTAATGTATGGTAATTATATTGTTCGAATACACAGGTAAAGGGCATTGTACTCTAAACAATATAAATAGGGTATCCCTCTATATTTTTCCATTCAGTGCAGAGGGGTTTCCTGTTTGGCTTATTGCTGCCCATTCCCCACCTCCTTGCCCTACTTTATTGTCAGGACTTGTCCAATCGCCTGAAAGTGAGGGAGGTCCCCAGTGGAGGACTCTCTATGTGGGAGCCCTTCTTTTTACCATCAGGGTCTTGTCATATGAGGTGTTGCATGCAGCAGTGCCAAGCTACTGTAGATTAGTGATTCAGGGACTCCCAGGCCCTTTCTGCTGCCAAGGGGAGTCTGTGCTCCACGTTTATGTAGATTGCTTGAAATTGCAATTTTGTTTTTAGATATTTGAGGGGCTGCTGCTCAACCTTCATTACACTTCAGCTCCTGGACAAGGTGGCCATTAACAGATCCATGCAGCAAGCAGTTGAGAGAGTCAGCCAACCTGACTGTCTGCCCCTCTACCATGGCTACATTTGCAGCTGGGTATCCTTAGAGAAGAAGCTCGCAGTGTGTATTGGCAGGCTTCAGGCCTTCCGCATCCAGTAGGTGCTGTGGGGCATGGGGTGGATCACATGAACTTCAGCAAGGCATTTGACAAGGTCCCACATGCAAGACTTCTTGAGAAGGTGAGAGGCCATGAGATCTAAGGGGCTTTGGCCTTGTGGATCCAGAACTGGCTTGCCTGCAGAAGGCAGAGGGTGGTTGTGGATGGCTCTTTTTCTGCATGGAGGTCGGTCACCAGTGGAGTGCCCCAGGATCTGTTCTAGGACCCTTGCTGTTTGTCATTTTCATAAATGACCTGGATGAGGAAGTGGAGGGATGGGTGAGTAAGTTCGCCGATGACACGAAGGTCGGTGGTGTTGTGGATGGTCTGGAGGGATGTCAGAAGTTGCAGCATGACATCGACAGGATGCAAGACTGGGCGGAGAAGTGGCAGATGGACTTCAACGCGGATAAATGTGTTGTGGTCCATTTTGGCAGATCCAACGGGATGAATGAGTACACTATCAAAGGTAGGAGTCTTAGCTGTGTGGAAGAGCAGAGGGATCTTGGGGTCCGGGTCCATAAGACTCTCAAATCGGCCTCCCAGGTGGAGGATGTGGTTAAGAAAGCTTACGGTGTACTGGCCTTCATTCATCGAGGGATTGAGTTCAGGAGTCAGGAGGTAATGCTGCAGCTTTATAGGACCCTTGTCAGACCACACTTGGAGTACTGTGCGCAGTTCTGGTCGCCTCACTATAGGAAGGACGTGGAAGCTATTGAAAGGGTGCAGAGGAGATTTACAAGGATGTTGCCTGGATTGGGAGGCATGCCTTATGAAGACAGGTTGAGGGAGCTGGGACTGTTCTCCCTGGAGAGACGAAGGTTGAGAGGCGACCTGATAGAGGTTTACAAGATGTTGAGAGGAATAGATAGGGTGGACTCTCAGAGACTATTTCCCAGGGCTGAAATGGTCGCGACGAGAGGGCACAGATTTAAGGTGCAGGGAAGCAAGTACAGAGGGGATGCTAGGGGAAAGTTTTTCACTCAGAGGGTGGTGAGTGAATGGAATCGGCTGCCGTCGGTGGTGGTTGAGGCGAACTCGCTGGGGTCTTTTAAAAGACTTCTGGATGAGTATATGGGATCCAATGGGATTGGGGGTTATAGATAGGTCTATGGCTGGGTAGGTTTTGATGTGTTCGGCACAACTTGTGGGCCGAAGGGCCTGTTTGTGCTGTGGTGTTCTATGTTCTATGATACTTTAATTTCATTAATAAAGTTTCCTTTTGATTTTTTTAAGAATAAATAGGGGACCAGCTTAAATCCTGATAACTTTAGTAGCAGAGAATGGTTGGCTTAAAGGTGGAGATTGGAAATGAAGATTTTTTTATTCTGACAGAAGGTTGTATTTGGTGTTATTTTGGAGAAAAATGACTGAAAACAATTGTCAAGTATCAGGGTATGATTTTTCAATGTTGCTCTGTGAAGCAGAACCATATGACTAATGGAAGTATGAAATAAATATGTGGACATGGGTTGTGTTCTTACCAAAGAAAAAGCAAGATATGACCTTGGTACTTACACTTCCCAACAGAAGCAGGATCAGGTATAAAGTATTTTTAAAACTAGAGGCTCATCAATTGGACACTGAGGAAGTTTTGGATAATCTTTTGATTTGATTGATTATTGTCACGTATATTAGTATATAGTGAAAAGTATTGTTTCTTATGTGCTATACAGACAAAGAATACTGATAATGGAGTATGTAGGAGAGAAGGAAAGGAGGATGCAGAATATAGTGTTACAGTCATAGCTAGAATGTAGAAAAAGATTAGCATAACATTCAAAAGTCTAATGGCAGCAGGGGAGAAGCTGTTCTTGAGTTGGGTTGGTACTTGATCTCAGATTTTTGTATCTTTTTCCCGCTGGAAGAAAGTGGAACAGAGTATGTTTATCAGAAATGTGATCTGTAGAATGCATATAAGATGTAATAAAACTTTGATAAATTTAGAAGGATGGACAATCATTCCATAAAGGAGTATGTTATAGAATTTAGCACCTTATTAATTCTAATTGGAGATGCAAAATTCAGTGCATGCTTTCACTCTGTTTGATTGTGCTGAAGTGTAAAACATGGAAAAGCTCCTAGTCTTGACTGGAATTAAATTCTCAGAAAGAGATGTGTTTTTGGAACAGACGTCTGAAGCTTTAAAAAAATTCTGGGAAAACATTTATTTTCAGCCACTTTCATGGCACATGTCGGATCTTCAGTGGTAACACACTAGATGGAGAAATTGGTGCTGGCACAGTTTTGAATCTGTTTAGATATGGGGTGTAAACATTAATATGGAAGGAGAACGACAAACAAAAGAAATGGGAATGGAAACTCTTTTGGTAGCTCTAGCAGATGACAGGAATTGGGTAACTATGGAGAATGAACCTCCATGCATGACCAAAGAATGGTCAACGGGTATTTCAGATGTGACTTGAAATGTCTTGATGCAATGAATTGTCTGAAAAAGAAAAAGAGGATATTTAAAGTGACACAAGATAGGGGAGATTTGGAATGGGAAGATGATGATACTATTTGGTCACAAAGGAATTGTATTGGTCACTAGAAATTTTAGTCTGACAATGGATGTTCTAGTTGTGAAATCATTCAATTGTGTTACACAGTGAGGATTCTTCCACAGCTGGTGGAGTGGATGACTGATTAAAGTGTTACCTGGATTCTCTAGATAGTACTCATTGAAGTGAGGTTAAGGAAGATGAAAATTCTATTTATTTCAGATTTAGGGACAGTAAGACAATTCTTTGTAAAATAGTGGGGGTCACCCATTTTATCAGAACAGTTGTGATTTCACAGTGAATTACCCTTACTGTTTAGTAAACCATTTGTGTAGAAGTCTCGAATGAAATTTGATATGGAACATGATAATGCAGTTGTTTTTGGGAAATCTATAGATATATGGTTTACAAAATTGGGACATTATTGTACCACCCTTAACAAGAGGTCCTGCATCCAAGGAAGAAATAGATTTAGTAAGAAGTTTGATTGGACAACTAACCTGGTTGTGCATCCAGACTGGACCAGAAGCTAGTTATGATGTATTGGAACTGAATATTATCATGAAATGTTCATGTAATGTTCATGAAATTATCATGTAATGTTCTATGTTCTATGAAACATGCTATAGTTGAGAAAGTTCTGAGAACAAATAAAACATTAAAGAAATTGATTTCAGACTCAGGTTTGCAGCTTTGGGTGATTCTGAAGTTAGTCATTTTAACAATGCTACACATGTCAATCACCCAGATGGATTTTCTAGTACAGCAGTGTTTATCATACTTTTTGGCAAAAAAGAATGACAAATGTTGTCCATCAGCCTGGGAAGTGAAGAAAATAGAAAGGATAATTAAAAGTGCCTAAGCAGCAGAAACACTATCAAGGAGAAGTGATGGAGATGTTAGTTTGCTAACAACTTCGTGCGAACAACACTTAAAAAAGCTCATCGATGGGAGTCTTTCGCTTGCCGACAAGCCTCCACACGACATCAGCTCCACTTCCTGCGTGAATGCCTACGACAAAATATCTTACCACGTAATGTAGATTTACTACTGTTCAATTTGCTATATAAATGTAGGTACTATGCAGGAACACACCCACAGCTAAGCACTGACTATATTTCCTCGTTTGGTGACGAAACGTCTGCAAGCCAATTGCCAAGCTCGGCGAACATAACAACAGATGATCAATCTACCCGAGCTACCAATTTTCACTAACATTGATAGAAAATCTATATTTTTTGCTTTGTTTTGAAATTATTGGTGCATGTTATTGCTTGAAAAAAGAAAGGTGAATCGTTTAATGGGGTGTTAATGATGTTATTAGAATGTAGAGTAGAAGAGCATTGTTTATTTAAATACTTGGAGCACGTATCAATAGGGACCAACAGAGGGGTTGAATTGCATCATCATCCCCAGAAATGATATTTTGATTTGAATTTGTAAGTCTCCTTACGAAATTATGCTTCTTGTTCCGGTGCCCCGCTAGCAGCTGGTCACCCTGGTTCATTAGTTTAAGAGACTACAAATAGGGAACATCTAGGATAGTGGATGTGTATGCGGAGAGCTGCAAGACTGAACAAGATCAATAAACACCTTCTATAAAGAAAAGCTGTAGGTTTTGACTGAACCAACAGGCTTGGATTTGATTCACATGCCCTGCATTTCTTGGGCGAGATTTTCCAGCCTTGCTTGCCTTGAAGCAGGAAGATTCTACCCCTCTCTTGGGGGAATGCCCTGCTTTGGAGTGTTGCTGACCAGTTGGCTGACAGCTCTTTAGTGCCAGCAGTACCACTGGAAGCATTGACCATTGCTGGAACTTACTGATGGACCAACCATGCCTAGGAGCCCATATACATCCAGGGTCATTGGGGTCAGGTTGGCAGACCACAGCAAAATGGACAAGGGACTGATTTTGAGGTGTAGAGGGGATGGAGGGAAATTTAAAGAGTAGAATTAACTTGGAAGGGTGGGGTGTAGGAGGTTGGAGTGAAATCAAATTAAAGGACACAAAATGGTTACCTGGCACACAAAATGGACATTGGGAAGGGACATCAAGAGGCACTGACTTTGGGCATATATGTTACACAAAGAGTTAAAACCCGTAGTGTTTGAATTACTGCAGGAAACAAGTCATACCTTGAGTCACCTTAAACTTGAGATAAAAGTAGACCCAGAACAATGAGTTTGGTAATGAGATAAGCCACTAATGGGGGCATAAATGTATATAACAAGATCAGCCATTGACAGAGGACATACTGCATAAATGTAGTTACTGTATGTACAATGATGTGATAACTGTCAATGTCCTTACTTGTCTGTGTATAACAATGCATTAACTGTCGATGTCCATACTTATCTACTCAATTTGTAACGATGTGCTAACGACTAAACGTCCACGCTACCTATTATCTAAAAAATGTAAAAGATGCTCAACTACGATTGTGTAGTTGAGAAGGTGACTGCCTGTACAGCGGAGTGCCAGCACTTCTCCCAAAGCTTTGTCCAAATAAAACTATTTGTTGAACCTCCAAATCTGACTCTGAAGTGGCGAATTTCCCACAACAGAGGGCAATCCTGTAATGGGTGTGAGGGAAGAGACCACAAAGAATGTCCTCCCCTTTTCCCAACAGCAACCCCTACAGCTAAAGCTGATGGACTTCCCTGCATCATACTCGCAGTGGTGGAATGAGGCACTTAAGTGAGCAATAATTAACTTAAGGGCATCAATAGGCTCAAGGGTTGGCAGATTGCCTGACAGTTCTCCTTTACTGTTGAACTGTGCTGGTGGCAGAGGTAGGTGGATAGGTGGTGAGTACAACGTTTGCTCATTTAATTTCACCTTCAAACTCACTGGTGGGGAGCGTATAATCCAACCCTTAATTTTATTATTTATCCCCGTCTCAGTGAAATGCTCAAGGTAACCTATCTTTAGTAAGTATAAAAGCTATGTGACATACTGTCAGCCTAAGCAGGACTTAATCTTCTAAGTACTTCTTCAAGTACACTAGTTAGTTTTATGCTGCTGTTCATTGTTCTGTGCTTCAGAGCTTCGTCAATGAATCAGCCTGTTATGGATTGACTGCTTTGATTACACAAGAATAATGAGAATTATAATGAAATCGCTCATCAGATAAAATCATATCTGCAGCAGAGCTGTCATCAAAGCTGTTGTCAATCTGTTATATTTGAATACGATGTTGCCAACATTTTAACTCATCTGGGAAAAGCAATTGAAAAACTTTTTAGACAATATGAGTAATGAGCACAATTCATTGGAGAAAACAAATGGATTACTTGAAAGAAAAGTATATCCAAAAAGATGGGTGTCACTCACACTCTGTGGCAGCTAATCTAATGTTATTTTCTCAAGTTCTTTTGAAGTCTTTGAGCTCTTTTCTGTAAGTAGCTATGTTGACATTTGCAGAACATCTTTTCAAGTTTTTTTTTGTGTGTTTTAATAAATCTTTCATTGTCTTTGTAGGTTAGAGTATCTGTAATGTGCTAAGGTTATTTGTATTTGTACTCTAACTCACCCAGAACTTCTTGGCTCTCCAAATAAGGTTCTGATAATATATGGCCTCTGTTTTCATTGACCTCCACTGACTCCACATCCATTAACACATTAAACTTCAAAACTCTTGTGATGCCTTCCAAATCCTCCTAGGTTTATGTGACTTAGATGAGGTTGGATTTTAATATTAGTTTGTTCCTATCAGACTGCTAGCTTCCTGCTAGGGGGAATGGAAGCTAGCTGATGGCCAATGAAAAAAAAGTTAAAATGAAATACAGATACTTTCTTATCCATGGTAATTTATCCCTTGGTAGAATCAAGTATTCATCATTACATTGTGAAACTGAATAAAACACCAAATTGTACGACTCATTGTGAGAAACTCATTAAACCTATTGCACTTTTTCTCACCGTGGCCATCCCCTCGTTATGGCTCTCATTTCTGCACTCCAGAGTCAAAGGGATGCGGACTTGAAAGCATATTGGAGAATTACTGGTTTAGCCATTCGCAGCCAGATTTTCCTGGACCATATAATGCACAATTTTACCTATCTATCACATTGCTCGCTATCCCAGGTTCATCTGGGAAACATGAAGATAACTACAAATTTCATGGCTGGAATTTTCCGGCCATCCCCAATACCACTGCAAGCAAGCATAGGAAATTTGGCACTCAGCCAAATCTTCGTTCACTACAGTAGTACAGAAGAATTCTGCTGGCATGAACAATTGGAAAATTCCTGTCTTCGTCCTTATTGCAAGCCATCTTTTCATACATCTACCTTCTGCTTCTTCTGTGCTTACACCCAACAACATGAGGAATGAATGGAATTTCTTGGTACTTTTAAGAAACATATTAATTTTTGGAATAGGATATTGCTGATCTCCAGTTCTCTTAGGCAAGGTGATTGTGATTTTCTTAATTCTTGAACCTCTGCAATCCATGCACAGTAAGGAGAGAGTTCCAGGATTTTAAACCAGTGACACTGAATGATCCAGGATGATATGTGATTTGGAGGGGTACTTGTAGGTGATGCTATAGCCATGCATTTGCTGCCCTTGTTCTTCTAAGTGGTAAAAGTTACAGGTTTGGAAGTTACTGTCAAAGGAGCAGTTCACTGTTATGCATGTGATGGATGAACCAGAGTTTGCTCCCTGGCATGATGGTAATGGTAGAGTGAGGGCTTTGTTGGGTCATGAAGCTACAGGCAATTAATGGAAAGCAGCTCTCCTGCTGCTGCTGCTGAAGGCCCAAAACACCTCATGAGTACATAATTTTGAGCTGCTCGATTGGTTCTGAGTTGATTCCATTTAATACAGTGGTAATTTCAAGCATTACAATGGAGGGTATCTGCAATGTGAAGATGGGATTTAATTTCTACAAGGATTTGCGGTTGTCACTTCTATCAGGACTGTTATGGATAGATGCATCTGCGGAAAATATGTTGTGGAAGATGAGATCAAATCTCTAAGGTTGACACCATTTGAACAGCTGCCTGTCATTTTGCTTCCCTCTTGTTACACATCGGGTCAAAGTTCCTTGAAGGTTCTCTTCCTGACCTAGATTTTCTCTAGCTTCTGCAATTGTTCAGCAATCCTGAAGAATTGGGACTGATTCTGGGATAGGTGGGACCTCTACAAGAGAGATGGTCTACGCCTGAACCAGAGGGGAACTAACATCTTGGGGGAAAATTTGCAAAGGCTATGCAGGGGGCTTTAAACTGATTCAGAGGGGGGTGGGATCCTGAGTAGTTGGGGTGCTAAGAGTGATGAGAATAGGGGGGTCATAGAGGAGAACTGTAAAACACAGCAGCGTACGGGTGGAGTAGGGCATGGTTTGAAATGTGTATACTTTAATGCAAGAAGTATTCGCAATAAGGTGGAGGAACTTGCAGCTTGGACCAGTACCTGGAATTTCGATGTTGTGGCCATTTCAGAGACTTGGGTAGAGCAGGGACAGGAATGGATGTTGCAGGTTCCTGGGTTCAAATGCTTTAGTTGGAGTAGAGAAGGAGGTAGAAGGGGAGGAGGAGTGGCATTATTAGTCAAAGACTGTATCACAGTGACAGAAAGGAAGTTTGATGAAGACTTGTCTGTTGAGGTAGTATGGGCTGAGATTAGAAACAGGAGAGGAGAGGTCACCCTGTTGGGAGTTTTTTATAGACCTCCTAAAAGTTCTAGAGAGGTAGAGGAAAGGATTGCAAAGTCGATCCTGGACAGGAGTGAAAGTAAAAGGGTAATTGTTATGGGGACTTTATCTTTACTAAAACTTTACTAATATTGATTGGAATAGCTATAGCCCTAGCTCATTAGAGGGGTCAGTTTTTGTACAAAGTGTGCAGGAAGGTTTTTTGACTCAGTATGTAAATAGGCCAACTAGAGGTGAGGCTACATTGGATTTGGTGCTGGGCAATGAGCCAGACCAGGTGTTAGGCTTGGAAGTTGGTGAACATTTTGGTGATAGTGACCACAATTCGGTTACGTTCACCTTAGTGATGGATAGGGATAGGCATGAAGCTGGGGGCAGTAGTTATAGCTGGGGGAATGGTAATTATGAGGCCATAAGGAGGGAATTAGGGTGCATAGGTTGGACTAGGAAACTACAGGGACTGGGAACATCTGAAATGTGGAGCTTATTCAAGGAGCAGCTGCTGCGATCCTTGATAAGTATGTCCCTGTCAGGCAAGGAGGAAATGGTCGAGTAAGGGAACCTTGGTGTACGAAAAAAGTTAATTAGCTGGTTAAAAGGAAGAAGGAGGCTTATGTCAGGATGAGGCTTGAAGGCTCAGTTAGTGCAATGGATAGCTATAGATTAGCCAGGAGGGAGCTAAAGAGTGAGCTAAGAGGGGACACGAGAAGACTTTGGCTGATAGGATTAAGGAGAATCCTAAAGCTTTCTTCAGATATGTTAAGAATAGAAGATTGGTTAGGGCAAGATTAGGGCCAGTCATAGACAGCAGTGGGAAGTTGTGCGTGGAGCCTGAAGAGATTGGAGAGGCACTGAACAAATATTTCTCTTCGGTATTCACGCAGGGAGATGTAAATGTAGTTGTGGAGAACACTGGGATACAGGGTTGCAAACTGGAAAGTATTGAAGTAGATAAGGAGGATGTGCTAGATATTCTTGAGGGTTTGAAGTTAGATAAGTCCCCTGGGCCGGACGGGATTTACCCTAGGATTCTCTGGGAGGCAAGAGAGGCGATTGCAGAGCCTCTGGCTCTGATCTTCAGGTCGTCGTTGGTTACGGGTATAGTTCCGGAAGACTGGAGGATAGCGAATGTGGTCCCATTGTTCAAGAAGGGGAAGAGAGACTTTCCAGGGAATTATAGGCCAGTGAGTCTTACTTCTGTTGTGGGCAAAGTATTGGAGAGAATTATTAGGGATAGGATTTATAGTTATTTAGAGAGAAATGAATTGATTGGGGATAGTCAGCATGGTTTTGTGAAGGGTAGGTCGTGCCTTACTAACCTTATTGACTTTTTTGAAAAAGTGACCAAAGAGGTGGATGGGGGTAAGGCGGTTGATGTGGTATATATGGACTTTAGTAAGGCATTCGATAAGGTGTCCCATGGAAGGCTTCTGCAGAAAATGCAGATGTATGGGATAGAGGGTGATTTAGCTAATTGGATTAGGAATTGGCTAGCAGATCGAAGACAGAGGTGGTGGTTGATGGGAGATATTCATCGTGGAGTTCGGTTACAAGTGGTGTACCTCAGGGGTCTGTTTTGGGGCCCCTGTTGTTTGTAATTTTTATAAATGATCTGGATGAGGGTACTGAAGGATGGATTAGTAAATTTGCGGATGACACTAAAGTCGGTGGAGTGGTAGATAGTGAAGAGGGGTGTTATAGTTTGCAGAGAGACTTGGACAAGTTACAGAGCTGGGCCGAGAGGTGGCAAATGGAGTTTAATGTGGAAAAGTGTGAGGTAATGCACTTTGGCAGGAATAATAAATGTGTAGAGTATAGGGCTAATGGTAGGATTCTTAATAGTGTTGATGAACAGAGGGATCTTGGTGTATTTGTGCATAGATCCCTGAAAGTAGGCAGTCAAGTCGATAAGGTTGTTAAGAAGGCATACGGAGTCTTAGCTTTTATTGGTAGGGGGATTGAATTTCGGAGCCGCAACGTCATGTTGCAACTGTACAAAACTCTAGTGCGGCCGCACTTGGAGTATTGTGTGCAGTTCTGGTCCCCACATTATAAGAAAGATGTGGAGGCATTGGAGAGGGTACAGAGGAGGTTTACCAGGATGTTGCCTGGTATGGAGGGCAGGTCTTATGAGGAGAGGCTGAGGGATTTGAGGTTGTTTTCGTTAGAAAGGAGGCGGCTAAGAGGAGACCTTATCGAAACATATAAGATGATTAGAGGTTTAGATAGGGTGGACAGTGATAGCCTTTTTCCTAGGATGGAGAAAGCTAGCACGAGGGGACACAGCTTTAAATTAAGGGGTGATAGTTATAGGACGGATATCAGAGGTAGGTTCTTTACCCAGAGGGTGGTTAGGGAGTGGAATGCCCTGCCTGCGGCAGTTGTAGATGCGCCAAGTTTGGTGGCGTTTAAGAGGTTAGTTGATAAGTTTATGGAAGAGAAGGAAATGGTTTAGTTTGGAGGGTCATTGCTTTTTTCATAATTGGTCGGCGCAACATCGAAGGCCAAAGGGCCTGTTCTGCGCTGTAATGTTCTATGTTCTCTCTGATCTCCCTCATGTCCTCTTCAAGCTCATTTTATTAATGAGACTCACCTCATTCCCACACTTCCCAATTCCCATTAATCTGCCAACTTCCCTGCCTGACTCACAGCTTAACGATATTGTTAACAATTTTCTGTCTTCAGATACTTAATCCTTTCCTTCAAATCTGTCATTATCTCCCCTCTGCTCAAAAAACAAATCTCTCCACTTCCACCTTTGAAAACCACTCATCTCCAACAACTCTTTCCTCTCCAGGACCCTTGAATGTGCTATTGTCTCCTTGACTATCGCTCTCAGATCCTACAGTCAGGCTTCCATTCCTCTCACATTAATGAATTGGCTCTCATTAAAATCACAAATAACATCCTGTGTGCCACTATGTCAGTGATAAGATTTCCCTCCTTATCTTTCTCAACTTCCTGTCCACAATCTTTTATCTGATTTACTCCACAATCCTTCTCCAATATCTTTCCAGTTGGGTTGGACTACACTTGCTTTCTTATCTATCAGCTCATAGCTAGTGAATCACATACAGTGGTTTCTCTTCTCACTGCACACCTTTACCTCTGATGTCACTGCAGGATTGACCTTTGACTCACTTCTATTCCTCATCGTCTTCATTCTCATCTCTCATAGGTACACTGATGACATTTACTTCTACCTCTAACTGACCCCTCCACTCTCCTCTAAATAGTTGACTGCTTGTCCAATATCCAGTATTAGATGAACAGAAATGTCCTCCAATTAAATGTTGGGAATGCCTTCAATTTCCAGTCCCTGCCACAAAGTCCATTCACTTGGCAATTGTCTGAGGCTGAACCATTTGCTTTTGCAATCTTAATATATTTGAACATAATTTTACAACATTACTGAGATTGTCCAGTTCCACCTTCATAATATTTGCCCAGTTCTACCATTTCTTCCTCAGCTCATCTACGGCCTAGCTTCATTCACATCTGTTACCTTCAGACTTGACTGTCTATAGACTTGAGGTCATTCAGAACTTTGCTGCCTTTGTTCTAAGATGCACCAACTTTGATTCACCTATTACCCATATTTATTAATCTATATTAGCTCTTGGATAAGTAACATCTTAATTTTCAAATTGTAAATGTTGTTTTCAAATCTCTCCAATGCTTTGTTCCTTCCTACCTCTGTAGTCTGGTTTGGCTTCATGACCCGAGATTCTGGCCTCTTGAACATCACCAATATTAATCATTCCACTGGTAACCATTGTCCATGTCCTCAGTCCTGAGAAGTTTAAGTTCTGGAATTCTTCCTAAATCTCTTTGCATCTCCACATCTTTTCTGTTTCAAGATGTTCTCAAAACCTAGCTCACTCTCTAAGTTTTTGGTCACCTGGACTAAAATCTGCTTATGTGGCTTGATGATGAATTTTGTGCTTGTTTTATTATATTAAATGTTCTATTTAAATACAAATCGTTGTTGATTGTTGAAGATTTAGCTTGTTATACAAAATCATGTTTTCCAACAATTAAAAAAAAAGCAATTTACCAAGGCTCCTGAGACATCCATGACCTGTATCATCTAAAAAGATAAAGGCAACACCACCACATATAAGATCCCTCACAAGACAGACACAGTCCTGGCATGGAATTAAATTGCCCTTCCTTCGCTGCAGCTGGGCCAATAATCTGGAACTCTCTGCCTGACAGCTCTGTGGGTGCGTACCTTGACCGCATGGCTTTCAGTGGTTACAAAAGTTGGCTTATTATAACCTTCCCAAGGGCGTTTCAGGATGCTCGCCCAGCCAGTGACACCCACATCCCATGAAAGAATGAAGAAAAATAATGTTGGTATTAAATGCAGCAGAGTACCAGGTTCTTTCTTTCTGTCAGGGCATTGAAGAGGTTAAAAACCAGTTAGATGCAGGCACACAATATTTACTTGCTTATTAAGCTAAATATGCGACAGGATTAGTCATTTCCCTGAGTCAGTTACATGAGCAAGGAGCCAAGTCCATTCAATTCCAGTGCAAACAATTATGTGACTGGATTTTATACATACTTGATTGGTGGTTCTTTTCAATAGACAATTACTCAGCCCTGGTTGTCTTTTGGAGTTAAAGGTAGGAAACCTGAGTGAAAACATTGGAAAGAGATGTCATACAGAGTGCTTCTAGGAACAGTATGGATAGGGAAATAACTCTGTAAGATCGTTATACAACAAAAACAGAAAATACTGGAAAAATCTCAGCAGGTCTGACAGCATCTGTGGTGAGAGAATAGAGCCAGTGTTTCAAGTTGTCATCAGGGTTGCTGACAAAGGGTCACCCAGACTCGAAACATTAGCTCTATTCTCTCTCCACAGATGCTGCCAGACCTGACAAGATTTTACAGCATTTTCTGTTTTTGTTTCAGACTCTATCATCTGCAGTATTTCACTTTTATTTATGTATGTTATTGTTCATCACACAATGTGATTATTTGTTCTAATTACCTACCAAAGCAGTTAATCACTCTTCATGTTTTCTTTTGTAGTTTAACATATCTGATTGGCACTTAAAGTTCAAGTCTAGTGATGTCTTATTTTGCTACCTTCTGAAGTCAAGGAAGTGAACTTTAGGACTCATTAAAATTAATAAGCTAAAATCAAGTAGTGATAGAATCAGTGTTCTATCACTGACATATCACTACATTTACCTAGATATTTTGACAAGGTAATGCACTCTCTGGCTTATCAGCGATGAAATCTCACCATGTGGTCCAAGACTGTAACATCAAAAGAAGTCAAAATTGTAACTTATAATAATAATGGTAAAATTTTTTGATGGTGACCGAACTTTGGGAACTTGTGCAAATTACGCTCTTGTAATTTATCAATATTATTTGATAAATAACAATATTTATCAAAGAAATTTAAGCTTCTAATGGTTATCATCATGCTGGCTGTGGCCTTTTGTTAATGTCTCTGACACTGATTTTAGTGTTAGAGGCTTAGCCTCAATGGTATATATTTGCATGGAAATTTATTCTAGTATTCGCCCACTGTAAATCTCAGGCATAAGACAGTAACTAACAACAGGAACTGTTTTGAAAAGGGCTTAAAGAACCCCCTCATCTTTAGTCACTCACTACCCTACTCATTCCCTACCACCAATATTTACACCCTTTTCTTCTGTTTCCTGACAATGCTTACAACTCCTGCACCCCCAATGACACTTACACCCACTGCATCTGCTAATGCTTACATACGCTTGTTATGATTCTCAGCCAAATCTTATGTTATTGTTGGAGAGGTGGGGATGGGGGATGGTGGGGCGGGATAGGAGATCTGGTTAGAGACCAATAATGTTTTGCTTCCAGTAGAAAAAAATTGAGATTCAAAATGCTTCGTAAGTGAACAAAGCGACAAGATTCCACAGACTTTGGATAAACAAAAATAAACTTTGTTATACAAATTCAAAAAGATAAAACAATTTACAAGACCCATCTTAAGCATGAACATTCAGGATAAGCATGAGATACATGCGAATTAATAGGCTCGCAGTATACCACAGATGCAACTGGAGCAGATTCTATGGATTTCTCAACAACCCACCCAGACATTAGTCACATTGTGAGCCAACCAATTTCACTGAAATTTTGTCTTTCTCATGTGGGGTTCCAACCTCCACCTTTGAAGATATTGTCTTGGAATTCTGTCCAAAAATCATTTCCATGTGGATGATCATAGTAGTGACCCACCTTGTGAGATTCTTTCCCCATGGATCTATGCATGTTCAAGCTACACCTTCCAAGCAAGTTGAAACTCAAGATCAGTGACCTTGCCAAGCAGAACATTACTGTTCCAAAGGAGCATCTTTTCCTCAAAGGCCCACAGCATGAAGTCACCATTTTTCAGCTGCCTTCTCGGATCTTCAGGGCTTTTCTCAAGTTCTCTTCACTTAAATTCAGCACCCTGCAGCTCTTTCTTTAGCTTGGAACCTATTTCTCCACTCCTTCCTTTTCATGAAACTTAATGGGACATATTCCTGTCCCCTGCTTTCATCACTTACTTGGGACTTTCTTTTGGGACCTCTCCTGCCCTCGTCCCTGATCTGCAATCTTTCCCTTATATTGCTCCTATTTTCTCTCCCAGAGACACCAACTAGATTTTGGCGTTCTGTTCCAGGTCATGTGACCTGCATTTTCACGCCGTTCTTTTTTTCTGCGCCGGTGTGCAGGGCTCGTTCTCAACCTGAAGAAAAAAAAACTGCCCATGTGCAGCCAGTTCTGGCTGTTACGTGCATTGGAGATCTGAGGATTGTCAGGAGTCAGTTTCCAACCTGTGAAGTGAGGAAGCTGAGTCCATCCTGCATCCTTCCTCCCTGCACCCCCAACATAACTCACTCCTTCCCTGCACCTATGGTGTAGTTCACTCCCTTCCTGCACCCCCAACATAACTCACTCCCCCCCCGCATCCAAGATGCAGCTCACCCACTTCTTGCACCCCCAACGTAACTCATCCCTCCCTACACCCAAGATATAGTTCACCCCCTCCCTGCACCCACGATGTAGCTCACTCCCTTCCTATATCTTGACATTGCTTACCTCCTTCCTGCAACTACTAATTTCGGTGGCACAGTGGCACATTGCTGCCTCACAACGCCAGGGATACAGGTTCAATTCACAACTTGGGTCACTGTCTGCACAGAATCTATACATTCTCCCCGTGCCTACATAGGTTTCCTTTGGGTATTCTGGTTTCCTCCCATAGTCCAGAAGATGTGCTGTTTAGATGCATTGGCCATGCTAAATCCTTCCTCAGTGCATCTGAACAGGTGCCAGAGTGTCGTGATTAGGGTATTTTCACAATAACTTCATTGCATTAATGTAAGCCAATTTGTGATACTAATAAATAAACTTTAAACTTAAACAATAGTCACCCTCCTCCGCACCACGACAATCCTCACCCTCTGTGCACACCACAATCCTCACCACTGCCTCTGCATCAGCTGCAACCCAAACAATGCTCACCTACCTCCTCCAAACTCCTGATGATATTCACTATTCCTCTCACCCTCCGGGCCCAGTTTTATCAACAATTTGAGCCCGTTTTTGATGCAAAATCATGGTAAAGTCAGGAGAGTGGTCTTTATCGCGATCTGCACCCGAGTCCACACAGGTCGCCACTTCACTGAGACTTGTGAATTTTCATGTATTTAAATTAAATTAATAAACTGCCCGTCCAACTCTATCAGCATTTCCCCCTTTATCACGTGTTTACCCCAATCCAGAACCGTATTTTTAGGGATCTGCTGAATAAAAATCTGAGTCGGGCGCTCCAGCCTCTGAAGAGCGTGTTCAGTGTTTCCAATGGCTCTCTGACTAATACGTTGCAAGAAAGGATGTCCCGAGGCATGGTATATTGGGGAGACCATGCAAACACTACGACAGCGGATGAATGAGCATCGCTCAACAATCACCAGGCAAAACAGTTCCCTTCCTGTGGGTGAACACTTCAGCAGTCATGGGCATTCAGCCTCCGACCTGCGGGTAAATGTTCTTCAAGGGGGCTTTCGTGATACACGACAGCGCAGAGTCGCTGAGCAGAGACTGATAGCCAAGCTCCGCACACATGAGGACGGTCTTAACAGGGATCTTGGCTTCATGACACACTATCTGTAACCCCCGTAACTTGCCTGGGTTAGCAAAAAACCTCACTTACTGTGCTGTCTGGAGAAAATACACAATTCTCTAACAATACTCAGGATCCCCTTCACACACATTGTTAGCCACTTTAACACTTGAATAGCAGGTTAGATGTAAGGATTCGCATTCTAATCAGCAATCTCTGACTGTCTGTGCTGATGTGTGCTATTGCAGACCAGAACACTGCACTTGCCTGATGAAGACACGGGAGTGTTGAAAGCTCGCTTTTTTACTATCAAATAAATCGGTTGGATTAATAATTGGTGTTGCTAAATTCTTACTGAGTCTCTGACTCAGGTCAGTGGTGGGGTTGGGGGTGGAGGCGGGTCAGATCATTCTACAGTTGGAGAGGGAAGGAGGGGAGTGAGATCAGATCATTGTGTGGTTGAGGGGAGGGAGGAGGAGGTGGATCAGATGTGTCTCTGGCAGGGGGGGAATTGTTGTCTGGTGATGAGGTGGGTCAGGTGTTCTTCTGGAGGGGTTGGGCAGTGGGGCCAGACTATTCTCTGGGGGAGGGGTGTGGGAGTGAGGCCAAATTGCTGACTTGGGGGTTGCGGGGGCGGAGGATGGAGGCAGGTCAGATCGATCTCTGGTGGATGGGTCAGATAGATCTCTCTCTGGTAGGGGAGGAGGCGGGGTTGGTCTAGGTAGTGTGGGAGTGGATGAGGGGGGCAGTGATGTGTGTGTGTGTGTGTGTGTCCCTTATCCACAACCTCACTCCTCACATACATCACTGCCCCCCCCCTTATCCACCCGCCACTACCTAGACTGATCACCACCCCAACCCTCCTTCTCCTGCAGTGATTGTCTGCAGAGTGCAGCAGATCCTCTGCCCTTCCCACCAGAGATCCATCTGCCCTCTCCCCGCTGAGATACATCTTACCCTGCCTCTGTCCCCCCACCCACCCCAAGGTACACCCTCGCTTACGCTTTTCACTCCCGGGCTGCCTTCTCCACTTTCTGCGGCATGGGAATGATGTGACACAGGCATGCTTTTTCCTACTGTTTTCTAACTGCGCTTGTGCAGTTCAGAGCTCCGATTCTTCCGGCAGCGCTGAGTCCCACCTACATTGCAAATCAGACTGGAAATGGCTGAGAGCTTATTGGGGCGCCTGAAAGTGGATTTCTAAGTCAGACCTGTGCTATGCCCAGAATCGCCACTTAGACTGAAAATGGTAAAATCGGGCCCTCTGTTTCAAAAGTTAATAATGCTCAACTTCCTACTCGCAACTCATTGCCAGTGCTCAGCCTCTTCGGCACAACCCTTGGCAATGCTCATCCTCCCCACTTCACTGCCATTTCTTCCCCCCCATCCCCTCTCCCAGATGATACTCACCTCTCCCTCATCCAGTCTCCAGCCTGACCTACCAGAACCCTTGTCTCCTGTCTTGCCAATGTTGACAGCGTCAGCACATTACGGTCAAAGAGGCAGTGAATTATGAACATTGCCAAGATTGGAATGTGAGTGAAGGTGGGTGAGCATTCTTCTGGGTGCTGGAGGGAGAATGAGCATAATTGGGGGCATTTGGAGGTCAATTCTTCTGGGGATGTTGGAGGCGGCAAGTGAGGGAAGGGTGAGGCATCGTTGGGAAGTGAGAGAAGGAGAATGAGCATTATCTTGGAGAAGTGAAGGTGAACATTGTGAGGGTAGTGAGGGAGGGAGAGAAGGTGAACAGTTTCATTGGGTGGTTGAGGGTGAAAGGTTGGCATTGCTGAGAGGTTGAGGAAATATGGGGGTGTGATGGGGAGGAGGAGTAGCCTGAAGGATAGATGAGCAGTGTCGGGGGAGTGCAGGATGAATTATGTCTAGGTCCTCTGCTTTTTCTGGTGTATATTAATGATTTTGACATAATTGTAGGTGGCATGATCAAGAAGTTTATAGCTGATATAAAAATTGACCATGTGATAGATTGTGGACTGCAGGAACATATCAATGAACTGGTTAGATGGGCAGAAAAGTAGTAAGTGGAATTTAATCCAGAGAAGTGTGAGATGGTGCATTTGGGGAGATCAAACAAGACAAAGGATTGCACAATAATTGGGAGGATATTAAGAGGTGTAGAGGAGGCAAGAGATCTTTGAGTGAACGTCCATAGATTCCTGAAAGTAGCAAACACGTTGATAAAGTTGGTTAAGGGGATAGATGGAATCTTCTCATTTCTTAGGCGAGGATGTAAGAGCAGAGAAGCTATGTTGAAACTTCATAAAACATGCGGTTCTGTTCACCTCATTTCACTCGAGAGGATACAGAGGAGATTGCCGAAGATGATACAAGGGTTATAAAGTTACAACTAGGAGGAAAGACGAGATAAGCTGAGGTTTTTCTTGGAATCGATTGAGACATACAAAATTGCGTGGCTTAGACAGAATGGATGGAAAACACTTGCTTACTTTAGCAGAGGTATGCAACTCAAGTGCTGTAAACTGCATGGCTACAGACCAAATGCAGGAAAACAGGATTAGGCTGGGGCTCATTTTTCAGCAGACAAGATGGGCCAAGTGACCTCTTTCTTAACTGTAAACTTTCTATGATTGTAACTCTAATCATCTATCTGAGCTCACTAATATTCAAAAAACTGATATTTCGTTTTCGAAGGATATTTATGAATCTAGTTTGCTCTCAGTCAGTAGCGTATCAAACATGATCCAAATTACACCATGTTGTGTAGCAGCATCATTGTGCTAAATCAGATGATTTTGAACAGATCCAGCAATTCAAGATTGGGATCCAGGAGACCCTGAGAGTCATTATCAGCAGTGGAACTGGAGTCAATCGCAATCTGTAACCTCATGGCCTGGCATGTCTCCCACTCCACCATTATCACCAAGCCAGGGGATCAATCCTGGTTCAATGAAGAGTGCAGAAAGGTGTACCAGGAACAGCACCAGGCATACCTAAAAATCTGTCAATCTGGTGAAGTTACAACAGAGGAGTACTTTTGTGCCAACCAGCATAAGCAACAGGTAATAGGCAGAGTTAAATGATTCCACAACCAGTGGATCATATCTAAGTCTGCAGTCTTGCCACATTCAATTGTGAATGGTGGTGGACAATTAAATAAGTCATTGGAGGAGGAGGAGCCTGTACAAATATCCCCATTCTCAATGAATGAGGAACCCATCACATCAGCGCAATAGATAATACTGCAGCAATCTTCAGCTGGAAGTGCTATGTGGATGAACTATAACCACCAGCATCACAGATGTCAGTCTTCAGCCAATTTAATTCACTCCATGTGATATCTAGAAACAGCTGAAGGCACTGGATTGTGCAAAGGCAATGGGCTCTGACAGTATTTTGGTAACTGAAGACTTGCTCTCCAGAACTTGTTGCACCCTTACCCAAGCTGTTCCAGTACAGCTACAACCAATATTTACACGACTATGTGAAAAATTGTTCAGGTACTTCTGTACACTAGAAACAGGACAAATCCAATCCAGCTAATTATCACCCCATCAGTCTATCCTTAGCCATCAGTACAGTGATAGAATGGATCATCGAAAGCTTATGAAACAGTACTTCCTTAGCAAGAACCCTGTTTACTGAGGCTCAGTTTGGCTTCCACTGAGTTACTTAGCTCCTGACTTCACTATAACCAGAGATAAGGTGTGACATCAAGGCAGTATTTGACCGAGTATAGCATCAAGGAGCGCTAACAAAACTGGGGTCAATGAGAATCAGGCATAAAAGCACTTCACTGGTTGGAATCATACCTGGCACAAAGGAAGATGGGTTGGTGACTGGAGGTCAATCATCTCAGCTCCAGGACATCACTGCAGGAGTTCCTCAGGGTGGTGGCCTTGGCCCAAGCATCTTCAGCTGCTTCATTAATGACTTTCCTTCCATCATAAGGTCAGAAGTAGGGATGTTTGCAGCTGAATGCACAATGTTCAGTGCTATTCACAAGTCCTCAGATACTGAAGCAGTCACTGCCTAAATACAACAAGACCAGGACAGTATCCAGGCCTGGTCTGACAGGTGGCAAGTAATGTTCATACTAAGTTCAACAAGAGAGCATCTAACCATCACCACTTGACATGGCATTACCATTGCTGAATACTCACTACCAATATCTTAGGGGTTACCATTGAAACCGAACTGCACTAGCCATATAAGTACTGTAGCTACAAGAGCAGGTCAATGGTTAGGAATCTGTGAAGTAACTCATGTCCCTACTCCACAAAGTTTGTCCACTATTTACAAGGCATAAGTCAGGAGTGTTGGAATACTCTTCACTTGGCTGAATGAGTGCAGTTCCAAAAACAGTCGAGAAGCTCAATACTATCCAGGAAAAGGTAGTCTGCTTGGTTAAATATAAATATTCATTCCCTGCACCACTGGTGAACAGTAACAGCATGTGTACATTTGCAGGAACTCACCAAGATTCTTTATGCAACACTTTCCAAACCCATGACTAGAAGATAAAGGCAACAGATATCTGGAAACATTACCACCAGAAGTTCCTCTCCAAGTTGCTCACCATTCTGACCTGGAAATAAATCAGTGCTCATTAATTATCACTGGGTCAAAATCCTGAAACTCCCTCCTTAACTGCACTGTGGGTGTACCTACAGCTCATGAACTACAATTCAAAAAGGCAGCTCACCACCAGTTTCTCAAGGGCAACTAGGGATGGGCAATAAATGCTGGCCTAGGCAGTGACGTCCACATCAATAAATGAATTTAATATAAGGATTTAAAAATGTTACATATATGCGATATATGGTTAGATAAGGTAGCTTTAAACCCTCCATCCCATTCCTTTTGATGAGAGGGCTTAACTGCTAAGCGTACTGACTTGTCTAATCGATGGTAGATAGGAATTAACTCCGAATATATTAAACAAATGTGGTTGCTATTTGATCTCTTATGACTGTGTAAGTGGAAAAGCCAATTGTATCTACTAAAGCAGATTGGCTGAGTGATGGGCAGATGGCATAAAGCCTTACCATTTTTGAGGTCTAGGCTTAATTTACAACTTGACATTCATCTTTGCTATTTGTCACTAATTCAAGAAGGCTCCCACATTGACTTGCCTGACAGCAGGCGTTGGAGGAAGATGGGAATGTTGGGTGACTGAGAATAACTGGAATCCTTTTTTTGCTTTTAGGCTGTGGGCTCACCTTAACTCATTTGTCTTTCTATATTAGGTCACTATGCTTTAAATCCTCATTCTGTGACTGAATAAAATTACCACTGGCACATCAACTCTGTGTGTGTGTGTGTGTGTTTGAGTATGCTCAGGTATTTTTTGCTTGTATGATCATTCTTCAGTTTATCTTTATTTTAAATGTCTGCTATAACATGTGGAGGAGATATTATAGTCTCTGACAAAATCCAGGATACTCGGAGAATTGTAATTCTATCCTATTCATTGAATTCTGTTATCAAACTTGACAATTTCTGAAATGTCATTAAAAGCAGAAGATCTTGCTGAGGTATTTAACTGTTGTTTGAGCAGGTGTGAAGTTCAGATTATCGATTTCTGGAAATCATGAGTAATTGTAGATGATGAGAGTAGATAGATTCTGCCATTGATAGAAAGGGAATACAAAAATCACACTTGCTTTTGGGGGGGCTGGCTAGGCTAAACTGCCTCTTAGTGTCAAGGGGACTAGCTAGGGTAAATGCATGGAATTATGGGGATAGGCCTGGGTGGGATTGTGAGCGGTACAGATTCAATGGATCGAATGGCCTCCTTCTGCACTGTAGGATTCTATGACTCTATGAAGGAAATTTGTCATGCAGATATGTATTGATTCCCAATGGACAGGCAACACAACTAGCCACTTACTACCTGCCGGACACATAATTTTCTTCATTGGTATCATTAAAGCAAACTCCACACGCTGTGTAATTAGTGGTCTCCACCTCTGCATAATATTTTTATGGGAACACATTTCTCCACTATGGTAGCTGGCAAACCATAAAGGATGCAAAGTTTCCTTAGCCTCTTGTCCATGTCTGCTAACCACACAAGACTTTGTATTCATGTTTCCCTGATCATTATGGTCTACACCCTAGCTATGACTGTAACACTACACTCTGCACTCTCTCGTTTCCTTCTGTATTAAAGGTATGTTTTGTCTGCATAGCAGGCAAGAAGTAATACTTGTCACTGTATGTGAATACATGTGACAATAATAAATCAGATCAAATCAAATCAAAAAGACTTACGCTGCAGTTATTTCAGCTTTAACAAATCAATGATCCATTAGTGACAAGATGTACAATGGAGATCAATCATCTCAGTCCCAGAGCATCACTGCAGGAGTTCCTCAGGTAGTGCCCTAGGGCCAGACATCTTCAGCTGCTTCATCAATGATCTTCCTTCCATCATAAAGTCAAAGTGGGGATGTTTGCAAATGACTGCACAACACTCAATGTCATTCACGACTCGTCAGATACTAAAGCAGTCACTGCCCAAAATGCGGCAAGACCCAGACAACGTTCATGCTTCACTATTGCTGGATCAGGATTTTGGAACTCTCTACCATACAGCATTGTGGGTGTACCAACACCATGTGAACTGCAATGGTTCAAGAAGGTGGCTTGCCACCACGTTTCCAAGGGCAATTAGTGCTGGGCAATAAAAAAATGCTAGCCTAGCCTTATCCTTTGAAAGTATAAAAAAGATGCAATGCCACATTTCAGCAAAGGTTCTTCAGCAGCACCATCCAAACCCAAAAGCTCTACCACCTAAAATAACAAGGGAAGCTGGCACATGATTCACAGTCTGCAAGCTGCTCTCCAACTCCCAAACATCTCAACTTAAAATATATTAATGTTCCTTCATCCTGCTGGATTAAAATCTTGGAGTTCCTTACTCAACAACACTATGGGAGAGCCACATCTTTTCATGGGCAATTGGGGGTAGGCAACAAATACTGGTCTTGGTAATGACACCCATATCCCATGAATTAATAATAAAAGGAATTACTTGTGTAGCAACATTACAATATCAGTTTTTTTGTTTCTCATTTGATACTATTAATTTCAATGTATTTGGAGTTGCAAATGTGCAATGAAAGTATGAAAGGCCTGTTGATGAAAAGTTTCTAATAAGCCTATGTTTAGGTTTTGCGACATATCATCAATTCAGCTTGCAGCTACACGATACTCAAAAATCATTGCAAATTGAAAAGCCACCTCTGGATCTGCAGAGAACAATTTAATACAAAAATGGGTGGCACAGTGGTTAGCACTGCTGCTTCACACTGCCAGGGACCCAGGTTCAATTCCTGGCTTGGGTTCCTGTCTGTGGAGTTTGCATGTGCTCCCTGTGTCTATATGAGTTTTCTCCGGGTGCTCTGGTTTCCTCCCACAGTCTGAAAGACGTGCTAGTTGGGTGCTTTGACCCAAATAAGAGCTGGAGTGTGGCTATTAGGGGAATTTCACAGTAATTTTATTGCAGTGTTAATGTAAGCTTTACTTTTATGACTAATAAATAAACTTCAAAAAAATCTTTTTAGCCTTAAACAAAATGACTATGTAATGGTGACAATACATTAGAAATACTGCACTCCACAAATGTTGCCTAATCAATTTGGCTGTGTCATTATTCTGTAGGAAGCAACGGATAATCAGCATAATGTTTCATTCTGTTCTTCCTGGCCTCATCAACCTGAGTTTGTGTTGCTCCAGTATGTCTTCTTTGTATGCCCACCGAGTACCAAAGTAGAACACTAACAATTGTGGTATCAACAGTGTGTTGTGACGCGTCAAAGTGTTTAACTTCTGTCTGTAATTTCGCATCTTTTATAATTTACTCTCTCAATGAGTCCTTGACAGAGGTGAGAATTAGAACTATACGTGACCATTCTTAATCAGTTTCATCTCAATGACACTTACACTGGATAGCTTTCACCTTCTTTCGTGCTAATGTCAAGCCATCATCTCCACATACCACTCTAAAGGATCAGAGTAGCAACCCACTAAATTCACAGCTCATGTTCCTTAATCAAATAGTATCTGCTTGCGATTAACCCCAGGACCTGGGCAGGGGTCTTGGCAGGACAGGGAAGGGGAGAGGGTCATTTACATGTTAAATCACCAAATTCAGGAAACATGACAGTGGGTGGTGGTGGTGGTGGTGGTGGTGGGGGGGGGGGGGGGGGGGGGTGCATGGGTAGAGGGGGCATGCACAATGGTGTAGTGAGGGGAGAGGGGGGTGAGGGGGAGTGAACAAAGCCATTTCTCACCAGCAAAACAGGGTTGCAAGAATAGCAAAATGATTCCTCCCCTGCTGTGGCAAGCCAGTAAGATCACATCCAACTTGTCCAAATCATACTGAAAGGTCTCTGCATCTTTTTCATAACTCACCCTCCCTTCGTATTGACTGCAAATTTGGACGATGTAAGTGCTGCTTTCCCCTGAGAGGCGACTCGCTCCAACAGTTCCAAGGTATTATATCTGATATGCAGGGGAATAACCTAAGAAGATTCCTGCACTGCTTGCCTCGTCCTCTTATTCTGCCCAATGATAACCGATTCCCTTTCTTCGTATGGAGTCTTAGACTGTGGTGTGACTACAGATTTACCTTAAACTCTGGCTTCCTTGCGTATTATCACCTTCAGGGCTGACTGCAGTGTCTACTGGAGCTAGAGAACTGCTGTTCATTGTTTCCCAAAGTGCATCACTGGCAAGGCCAGCATTTGTTGCCCAATCCTAGTTACCCTTGAGTTGTTTTCTTAAACTGCAGCAGTTCTTGTGGTATAGGTAGACCCACAGTGCTGTTATGATGGAATCGGGTGGGTGGATGGAGCAGTCGTACCAGCTCAAGCTATTTACGGCAGTGCTCTGGCTGAAGGGTGAGCCAGTCATGGAGGGGGGCTCGCCACTGACTTTGACACCAGGGAGGGGGACTCCACATACCACCTGTGTGGACCCCTCTCCTGTCCGTAATCTCCAGCACACTAAAATACAATGATGCTGCTAGAATTTATGTGGGCATGAGGAGTAATTGAATAGAGTTTGCTTGGTAAGACGGAGTAGTGAGACATATACTTTAGAACATAGGTGAATAGGTGAATTTTGCTCCAGTTTTCAGAGCTGCTGAAGTCATTGAAATGCTTCAGAACTGAATCCCTATCTCTTCATCTCTTCACTCCTGCTGTTTATTTCTTGGCCCAATCTCCAGCTGTACCCTTTTTTATGGTGTTGATTTTCTTTCATCACTCTTAAAGAAAGGCTCCTTGCCCTGAAGGCACCCAGCAGCACATCCATAGGCATTTTATAAACTTATTAATAATATATTATTAGTATCACAAATAGGCTTACATTAACGCTGCAATGAAGTTACTGTGAAAATCCCCTAGTCGCCACACTCTGGCACTTGTTTAGGTACACTGAGAGAGAATTTAGTATGGCCAATGCACCTAACCAGCTCATCTTTCAGATTGTGGGAGAGAACCGGAGCAGCCAGAGGAAAGACACAGGGAGAATATGCAGACTCCACATAGATACACAAGGCCAGAATTGACCCTGGCTCCCTGGCGCCGTGAGGCAGTAGTGTGCGATCAGTTAACAGATGCTATCACTCATTCAGGTGGCTTCACTTTCAGTGGTCAACCCTGTGTAGAGGTTATGGCTTCCATTCCTGTCCTTCTTTCCCAGGCCTTCCAGATGCTTCACCTTATCATGGGACTCACAATCTGACAGTTGTGCACCCATTGCTGGGTAGAGTCTTCCTTCTGGATGGGTGACCACCCAATTAAGCTTGGTAATTTTGCCCCCACTATCTGCTCATCTGCCCCCACAATGTCAGGAATTGATGACCACATGTCCCCATGGGCTGAGTGAAAATTCCACGCCACCTGTGCAGTGCCAAGGGCACCCTATAACAAACACCTAGCCCCTTGTTGCCCTGCTGACTCTCTTATGGGGCTAAAATAATGCCCTGGCTCCCCATTCTTTACCGACCAACCTCAACTGTTCTAAAGCTGTTAGCTTTTACAACCCCTGAAATATCTCCCATTGTCTTTCACAAGCTTGAAATATGTTTTTAACAGATAGAATTGACCTTAATTGGAAGGAGAGAGGGATTCATGTCACCCCTCCCATGCACTGCTGATTGTTGGTGGCACTAGATTGGAGTCTTGAGGGTGACATGCTGCTCAGTGCTGTTATTTTAGGGGCCCCATCCCTCCATCACCATTGTCATAGAACCTCTGAAAATTCAGGCCAGATGCCAGTCTAAAACACATGTAAAACAAGTCGCAGATTTGCATTCACAAAATGTGCCAGTCCATCTTAGGCAGTAAGATAAATAAATAACTTCTTATAAAATTGTGCAAGTGGGGGAAGGGCAAGAAAAACAAATAAATATTTACATCTTAATCAAATATTTGCATTTCACCAGTAAGAAATTCATTTTAAATTTAAACAACTTGAGTAAAGGGTGTCAGGATGAAGAAACAAATAAAGTTAGTTTAAGTTCTGGTTTAAGTTTATTTATTGGGGTCATAAGTAGGCTTACATTAACACTGCAATGAAGTTACAGTGAAAATCCTTTAGTTGACACACTCTGATGCCTGTTCTGGCACTCTGTGGGAAAATTTAGCATGGCCGATGCACCTAAACAGCACATATTTTGGACTGTGGGAGGAAACCAGAGCACTCAAGAAAACCCACGCAGACATGGGGAGAACGTGCAGACTTTGCACAGTGACCCAAGACTGGAATCAAACCTGGGTCCTTGGCACTGTGAGGCAACAGTGCTAACCACTGTGCCACCATGCCACCTTTTGTGTTATATGTATATTTGCAAATACATCTATAATTATACATACATAAAGTTCTCAGTGAAGTATAGAAGATGTTGGGGAGCATTTTACATTTGTGATGCTGTATATCTTTCAACGTTGGTGTGATGTACAATGTTTCCAGCTTGCACAGTGATACGCTGCTTCAGTAAATCTGCTGTATTACAGCACTGGGGAATCACTTCCATTTAGGCTGCAGTAGGACTGCAGTGAACATTGAAAACTGTAGCCTTGGTTTCAAAAGTAGCATCACAGAAATCTCACAGTATCTGGATTAAAACCTGTCAGAGACATGGAACTTAAAAAGAACAGCTTCCATGGGAAAAAAATAAGGCTGCAGAGAAAATCATATAATCTGATTATCTCTACTGCTCGGCTGCACCAATTACCTTCTAAATTCATCACAATCATCATTCGAGATGTACAGCAAACATGCACGGGTCGTTGAATGCAGTTCTCTAAAATAGGGAATCTTAATGGCTGTACTAAAGTGCAATGTTTTTTATTTACAACATATGTATTAAGCAGACACCACAATGAAGAAATGTGGTAGACACATCCTTATTTTCATTCCACATTGTTGAAAATGGATTATTAAATGTATAATGAACAAGACATAAAGCTGGGAGGGTGGGGAGGAGCGGTGGGGTAAGAAATTCATTCGCATGCACCCACAGATCACTTGTACGGCTCATGCAGCGTTCTTCATTGATATCATTGTACAACATTGCGTGAACAACACAGTTAGTGGCCCGCAGCACACTGTATCCCCAAGAAATTAACACAAGTCTGTTTAGTAATGCTGGCAATACATTACTAATATGGAGTCTGATAAACAATATAGAAATGATTTATTACTACTGCACCTTGAAAATTATTTTGCAATTAGTGTTTGCTGATAAATTCACATTTCAGCTCCATTCCAGTAAGAAACTGAAGTTCATGATTGATATACAAACATATGTATAGCATTCATAAAGTATAATCCATAATCATTAAATGGCAGACCAGGTAATGATAGACTACTTCAGATACTGCAGCTGAAGCTCAAGAAAGATATTGGCTCCTCTCAAACAGTTTGCAATGATTAACAACTGGTGCAAATCTAACTAAATTGGTAATGTGCAAATAGGATTTAAATTTCAGGGGTTAGCTCATTTGCATCGATTATAAGCAGCTCCAGGTGCAGATTTGGACATGTGCAAGAAGTGCACTAATGGTGCGAATAACGAATTGCATGATGATGATGAAATTTAAAGAGACAAGGACAATTAAAGAGAAGCTAGCAGGAAGAAAGGACACAATATATTACAGCTTGGAAAGACCCAGAAAATATTTCAACTGAGCCTTTGGCAATGCAGAAGGGAAAGCTAATGGGTAGGCAAGAATAAAAGAAAAGGAAACCCCATGTTCAAACCAAGTAGCAGAGTGTGTAGAACCACATCTGAAGTGTACAGAGTGCCCTAACTGGCTTGAAATTGGAACAAGGTTTGTGGTGCACCCATGGCCTTTAATCAAGACCACAGAGCAGCAGCTCCCAAGATGCAGACAGCGAAGCAGGTAGGGCTTGTTAATAAGGAGGAAGTGGATTGTTGTGGGTGGTGAGGTGAGGGATGGAGAGAGTTAAAACAGTCTGGCAACTGGCCAGAAGATAGCCCCAATATGATCTTTAAAAAGAAAGATATGATTTTTCTTTCCAGGGAAGCCTCCAGAAGCTCGTTTGAGCTGCTGTATCCATACCTGCTACAACAGGCACTGGATACCATCTCTACCAATTGGTACATTAAAATTAGAATTGATGCCCTATGCCCACCTTTGGCCCAGATTTACACATATTTAATCAGCCTCTTGCCTGTTTTGGGTGAGAGTGTTTGGTAACCATCTAAATTGAATCAGGAGGATAACTGAGTGTCCCAGGTGTCCACCATCTTCTCTTTTCTGTGGTTGCCTGTTTCTCGGGGAGCAACAGATGGCTGGTAGTTGAAAATCTCCTCAGCGATGTGGTACTATATGAAGTTTGTGAAAGGAAGATGGTTATTTCTTTCCCCAAGACCATTATCATGGAAGAAATCACAATATTATTGCTCCCACCCTGTGAATTGGGTGAACGTGGGGCAAGAATGACAAGATCTCTACAGTCTACCTATTCTGTTTTTTTTTGGTTTCTTCAAAATCTCTTGTCTAATCAAGAAAGTTGAGACACTAGATTTTAAACTTAAAGGGGGCGATTCTCCAAAAGTACTGAATTGGTGGGAAAACTCAGGGTAGTAAAGGCGTGGAATGTCCTGCCTGCAGCAGTTGTGGACTCGTCAAGTTTAAAGGCGTTCAAATGGGCAGTGGATAGGCATATGGGTAGTATTGGAATAGTTTAGGATAGAGGGTCATAAAGTTGGTTACATTGGTCAGCGTAACATCGAGGGCTGAAGGGCCTGTACTGCGCTGTAATGTTCTGTTCTAGATCATGACTGTTTGTTTTTTCAGTGCAGCTTCTCACTCAAGTCTGTCCACTCGGTGCAATGCAGAAATCACAACTGCGAATACCATTAAATTCGTGTGTTGTGTGTGTGTGTGTGTGTTGTGGTGTGTGTGTGTGTGTGTGTGTGTGTGTGTGTGTGGCAGGTCTACTCGCACTGAAGTCTGACAGCTCCGGAACTGTGTGCATGCACAGATCTCTGTTTTCCCATTTTTAGCCAGCTCAATCGCTAGCCACCTGGGACCACCACGGTGCTGCCCCTCCAGCCCCCCCCCCCCCCCCCCCCCACAAAGCCCATCGCAAGCTCCCACAACAATGCTGGCCAGCCCTGACCCCACCCTGCTCCAGAGCGTCCTAATCTCCAGCCTACCCCCCAAGCAGTGATCCCCCCACCTTCCCCCTTATTCTGGCAGAAACTCCCTCCTCCTTCACTCCCCCCATGGGTCAAACCCCCTGCCTGGCAGATCACCCACCCCAACCCCATCACTGGCCTCCCTCCCGTACAGACCAATGGCAATGCAGAGTGGCCATGCTGCACCACCACCCCCCCCTCCCCCCGCAAACCCCACCAATCATCTCTAGGCCCAGCTCACAATAGGCCTCACTCCTTGGCACTGCTTGATGCCCAATGGGTAGTGCCAAAGGCTGATACTGCCAGGGTGTCCATGCCCAAGGGGCACCAACACCTGCTGTTGATCTCTTGGGGGTCCCTGATGGTCCCTCCTTCATTCCAGTGGGATCTTTGCTAGTTCCCCAAATCTGGGCAGCTACTCTGAATCCTGCCAGAATGAAGCACTCCTGGTGGTTTAGGAGATGCTATGGGGGCTGCCATGGAATGGATAATAATCATATTGATATGACATTTAAATTACATTTAAAACATTCAAATTTTTACCTCACTTCCCACTGGAAGTGCATTCGAGTGGTGCCATTTTTTTTTGGTTGGGAGATGCGCGCAGGTTGTAAATTCTTGCAGGGAACCTGCATAATGGCCGACACGCACATCTCCGAACCCGAACCACTAAAAAAGTTGAGTCGCAATGGGAGAATCGGGCCCAAATTTTCTAAGAGCAGCCAATACTTAGTTACAAAATTTTTGGTAGCTAGCTACTAGACAAGCCATGTTTTATTCATCATCTTTTAATGAATGTTTTAATTGCATTAAAATTAAATTTAAACGAACTGCTATTTCAAGAAAAGAAGAATCTATTAATTATTATCAGTACTCTTTCCAATGCATTACATTTTAGAAATTTTATGTAAATTTTTAAAAATGTTTTTTACTCCACCCTTAAAGTTTCAAAGCCAATGCTCTGAATGGACTGGGCAAACCCAAATCCATCCTATCTTGCTTCAAAACCCACCTTCAAAATCCAATTCATGGTCCCTACAAGCAAAACAAATAAGATCCAAGCTGACAAGATAAGACTTCTTCAAAAGAGAACAACGTAAAATAAGCTTTTGTAAAACCACATGCTATGACAGAGACATAATCTGAATGGGTATGAGATGTTGGATACAATGCCTTAAAACTTCTGTTCTGGTAAATATAACAGTAGCTTCTTAATTTTAAGCCAAAGTTTTGCAGAAGATGCCAATGGACTCAGAAATAGTCTATTAGGGTTAGAGTTAGGGTCAGAAACCTTACAACAAGAGATTAATCGAGTTTATACAGCATCTAATCAGTGACAATTAACTGATTATACAACACAGAATTCTGAATAGTAAAGCACAAGCCATGTGCACACTATAGATGAACAAAAATTGACAACATGAGACCTTGAGTTATTGGTTGACCTTTTACACCCATATTTAAACAGTACAAGATGACGATGGATTGGTGAATTATTTTGCCAAATCCAATCCCCAGGTCATTTTGAAGCTGCACGGTGCCCTTGTCAGATCTCACCTTAAATCCTGCATGAAATTCAGATCATAGTGATTCATGTGAACTATCAGTGACGTAAAAACCATTACTGAGCCTTAACCTTAATTATTCCAGTATAGGAATTATTGAGTGAGCAAAACATGGAAGATACTGTAATTCCATTGTGAAGTCAAACATGATAAACTATTACAATGTGCAATTGATACCATCATCTCTAATGTTACTATTTGATATTCAGAAGACGACAGAATTTTTAATAATTGGCATTTACAGTTCATGAGCTGAACTTTACGTGCTTCCAGAGGCCATGTTTCCTGTAGTGGAAGCACATAAATTAGGTGGGCACCCATCCCACCATCTTCCTGCCACTGCTGAGCTATCCCCAATTCACATGGCTGCCAAAATTGGCAGTTTGCCCATCATATTTAAATGAACTAATAATATCAATTGGACTTGTTATCTAGCCTATTATTATTACGCCTCATGATCCACATTCTGAAATTCACAGTTAGAACATAGAACATTACAGTACAGTACAGGCCCCTCGGCCCTCGATGTCGTGCCGACCTGTGAAACCAATCTAAATCACATCTAACCTAACTACTCCAATACCATCCATATGTTTATGCAATGATCATTTAAATGCCCTTAATGTTGGCGAATCCAGTACTGTTGCAGGCAGGGCATTCCATGCTCTTATTACTCTCTGGGTAAAAAAACCTACCACTGACATCTGTCCTATATTATCAACCCTCAATTTAAAGCTATGTCCCCTCATGTTAGCCATCTCCATCCAAGGAAAAAGGTTTACACTGTCCACCCTATCTAATCCACTGATCATCTTATATGCCTCTATTAAGTCACCTCTTAACCTTCTTCTCTAACAAAAACAGCCTCAAGTCCCTCAGCCTTTTCTCATAAGACCTTCTCTCCATAACAGGCAATTTCCTGGTAAATCTCCTCTGCACCCTTTCTAATGCTTCCCCATCCTTCCTCAATCCTCTACCAATAAAAGCTAACACACCATATGACTTAACAACCTTATCAACTTGGATGCCAACTTTCAGGGATCTATGCACATGGACACTGAGATCTTTCTGCTCATCCACACTACAAAGTAACTTACCATTAGCCCAGTAGTCTATATTTCTGTTACTCCTTGCAAAATGAATCACTTCACACTTGCTCGCATTAAACTCCATTTGCCACATCTCAGCCCAGCTCTGCAGCTTATCTATGTCCCCCTGTAACCTGCAACATTCTTCCGCACTGTCCACAACTCCTTCGATTTTTAGAGTCATCTGCAAATTTACTAACTCATCCTTCTAGCTCTCATCCAGGTCATTTCTGAAAATGACAAACAGAAGTGGCCCCAAAACAGAACCTTGCAGTACAACACTAGTAACTGAGCTACAGTATGAACATTTCGCATCAACCACCACCCTCTATCTTCTTGCAGTTAGCCAATTTCTGATCCAAACTGCTAAATCATCCTCAATCCCATGCCTCATATCTTCTGCAATAGCTTATCAAACACTTCACTGAAATCCATGGACACCACGTTCCAAGGATAAGTAACCTTGTATGAAATTTCTGCTCCCACGTGGCAAATACTAGGTTTAGGGGAAGATATTGCAGTTGGAATACTGATCAGTGCTTTGAAAATACAAAACCCTCCTGGAGGTGTTAGGACTCTGAGATGAACTCCAGGACTATGATTTCCAAATCCTGTTTGCACCAGACCTCGACACTGCAGTCCTTTGAAAATCCAGCCCAAGGTTTGACCAGAAAGCCGCACAATCTGACCATGATTTTCTCTTGATTTATCTTATCTGTTTACTACATATTTCATCATTCTATTGCTATTGATGACTGCTGTTCTGCATTGGTTGAATGTTATTATCCAGTCTATTGAGACTCTTAGGTCTCTTTCAACTTCATTCTTAGATATTTGCATACTTTTCATGGAATCAGCGTGATACCAGTGTTTCTTTATATAGGGTACTTTATACTTTTCTCCCCTAATGTTTACTTGTTATATCACCAAACTAAACATTTTTTTCAACTCATTTTGTAATTTTTGTGCTGGTCCCATCAATTCCACTATTCCTGCTAGTAAATATGATGGTTTTGTTTTGACTTTCTTTATTTAAGACGTTGATATAAATTAGAAACTATGCTTTTATCGACAGATTGCATTTCATATAGCGTAATGCAGTCCACTTAATCACAAGAGTCCCAAATAGTCATTTGACAGTGGCAAAAACCCTCCAATTAATTTGGAGGGTCGAATGAGCTGATACGGGATTGCTGGCTGCGAATAGCAGGATATACATTTGGCTCATTGATGAGACAATTAACACCCATTGGATGGGATTTTCCAGCCATGCTCACCAAAGAAAATCCCTTCACAAGATCGACAGACCTTTACATGATCCGTGACCTGCTAGCTATGATCCCAAGGTGTGAGGGATTGAAAAATACTGTCCATTATCTCTGAGACCCACTGCAATTCAGTGGTGGTGGGAGGATTAATTTGGAACATATGGCTTTCCCATTGGGTTTAGCAGTGGCCTACACTGGTGGGCAGTGGTGGGGGGGTGGTGTCGGTAAAGAGTCAGGGTGGATGGCTTCTCATTATTGGGCATTCTGTGCCCAGTTGAGGGATGCAGCGGTGAAAAGGGAAGGGAGGTTGCACTGAAAGCCCTTGACTCTGACTCCACCTGTATCCCTCTCACTTGACTCCCATTCTGTCTGCCTTGCCCATGATCACCTTTCATCTGATCTCTTGGTGATCATGGGGCATTCCCAGCAGCTGCCAACAATCCTGGTGGCATTGTTAATAGTAGAGAGCGTCTGGCTGGCAGCTCTTGGCAGGAATATCCTTAAACTTGGTTAAGGCCTAATACTCGCCACTTAGTACTAATAAATGGAACCGACAGGAATTGCCCATTCTGAAGGATCTCACCCACTAAATTCAGCCAAACATGGGGCCCTGTGGTTAGTGCATCTTGCATCTGACAGAGCCCTTCTCACAAGTAGGCATTATTTTCCATCCTTCGGCCACTTTCTTATCCATTGACCAGGCTTTCCCTGAATTCCCAAGGCTTTGCACTTGATTCATAACCATTCTTGTTAAACTTTTTTCATGACCTTTTGGAATTTTCAATAACACACCAGAGAGCTTTCTGAAGGCCACCTGGAATGTTACTTAAAAGAATCAGAGTGCTTGGTCAGACAGGATGTCCCCTTCCATATTAATTTATTATTATACAGATAATTTTCAAGTTTTTCCATGACAATCAATTCCTTTATTTTACACAAAATTGAAAGAGGACAAAGGGGTCTGTGAATTAAGGTGTTAAGATGTGGACAGCTCAATAATCTCTTTCCAACTGACATGCAGTTCTAGTGTCATGTTTAGCACAAAGAAAGTTGGCTGTTGTTGCTGTAGGGCATTTATCACAGTCTCAGGGCTTGACTTCATGAGTTTCTTAGGTCCAACCATCTTCAGTTGCTCCTTCAATGACCTTCCCTCCATCATAAAGTCAGATGTAGGCATGTTTGCTGATGATTTCAGTGTTCAGTCCTTTTTGTAACTCCTCTACTGAAGCAATCCGTGCTCATACGTAGCAAGACCCAGACAACATTGAGATTTGTGTTGATAGTGACAAGTAGCATTTGTGCCAGACAATAACCATCTCCAACAAAAAGAATCTAATCATCTCTTGCCATTTAAAGGCATCACCATCCATCAATCGCCCATGATCAACATCATGGGGGTTAGTGTTGACCAGAAACTTACCTGCACCAGCTAGATGAATACTAAGAGCAGTCATGTTGTGGAGATGCTGGCATTGGACTAAACATAGAAAGAAGTCTCACAACACCAGGTTAAAGTCCAAAAGGTTTATTTGGTAGCAAAAACCACTAGTTTTTGGAGCGCACTCTGAAAGCTAGTGGCTTTTGCTACCAAATAAATCTGTTGGACTTTAACCTGGTGTTGTGAAACTTCTTACTGTGTTACAAGAGCAGGTCAGAGGCTGGAAACTCTGATGTGTATTTCATTTCCTGATTTTCCAGGGTCTATCCATTATTTACAAGGTGCAAATTAAGAAAGTGATAGAATACTCACCATTTATCTAGATGAATGTAACTCCATCAACAATGCTACTGAGTACAACAGTTCCAGGCTCAGGCTTATTCAATCAACACTGACTTCATAGCAATAGCCTGCAATTAAATCATGCAAGTGTAGTTTTGCACATGCCTAGGGCTATGTGTAATATTTAACTTGACAAGTAATGATTTTCTATCATGTGGCAGCAGTGACCCACATTGATTACAATTAAGCAGAATATAATATTAAGTTAATTAATATGCATCGATTACTTGATCACTGCATATAACTAAAAGCTAAGTGTTTGCTATAATCTTCCGACTTGTGCAGTGGTTCAGGAAAACAGGTCACCACCTCATTCTCAAGGACGATTAGAGATGTGCAATAAATACTAGCCTTGCCAGCAATGCCCAGAGCCTATAAATGAATGAATAAAAATCAGGAACACCCTCATAATGATTTCCAATACCTCACAGACATCATCCCAAATTTTACTTGGGAGTCTGTAATAAATGCCACATATTTCTGGAGATTAATATGTTTAAGCATTTTCAGTTACTATAGGACTTGTATTTCATTTCAATTAAAATAATTAATTTGCTTTTGTTGTCTGTTTGGGAAAAGTAGGTTGTTTATTTCTTCCCTCTGAATACTTGGAGGAATTTATCACTTGGAATGGTTAACGATTACTTTCCATTTCCAGTTTGTCGTCTTAGTACTGAAATACCAAAAGACTTTCTTAAGGCAATTTTTTTGATATTCGTGGAATGTGGATCTCACTAGTTATGTCAGCATTTATTGCCCATCTCTAAATTCCTCTGAGAAGGTGATGGTGAGTATTTTTCTTTCTTGAATTGCTGTAGTTTCAGTGGTGTAGGTACACCCTCAGTGCTGTTCAGGAGGGAATTCCAGCATTTTAACCGAGCCACTGTAAAGGAATGACTCTATTTCCAATTCAGGATGATGAGTGACATGGAGAGAAATTTCCAGGTGGAGGTGTTCCCATGTGTTTGCTGCCCTTGTCCTTCTAGATGGTAGTGGTCATGTGTTTAGCAGATGCTATCTAAGGAGCCTTGTCGAGTTCTTGCAGTGCCTCTTGTCGATAGTACATGGTGCTGTCACTGTGTATGGGTGAAGGAAGGGTTTCTTTATGGGTGGGATAGCATTCAAATAGGCTGCTTTGTCCTGGATGGTGTTGAGCTTCTTGAGTGTTCGAGCTGTATTCACTGGTAAGTGGAATGGATTCCATCTCCTGATTTGTGCATGGTAGATGTTGGACAGGATTTGAGAAGTCAGGAGCTGAGTTACTGATCACAGGATTCCCAGCTTCTGATCTGCTCTTGTAGTCACAATACTTAGTATTTTAGTTCAGTTTTTGGTCAATGGTGATCTTAATAGTGGAGGATTCAGTGAATTCAGAGGATTCAGTGCCACTAAATGTTAAGGGTTGATGGTTCAATACTCTCTTTTAGAGATAGAGATAGTGATAGTCTGGGTTGTGCAATGCTACCTGCCGCTTGTCAGCCCAAACTGAATATTTTTGAGGTCCTGCCGCACAGGGGCACAGATTGTTTCAGCATCTGAGGAGTTGTGAATGGTGCTGAACATCCCCAATAATAACTTGGTGAATGAAGGAAAGTCATTGATAAAGCAGCTGTAAGTAGTGGGGCTCAACACTATCCTGAGAAAGTCCTGCAGTGATGTCCTGGGAATGAGATGACTGACCTCCAACAACCACAATCATCTTACTTTGTGCTGAATATCTCCAGTGGAGAGCTTTCCCTCTAATTCCGATTGCCTTCAGTTTTGCGAGGGCTCACTCAACCAAATGCAGCAATATCAAAGGCAATAACTCTCATTTCACCTCTTGAGTTCAGCTCTCTTCTCCATGTTTGGACCAAGACTGTAATGAGGTAAGGAGCTTGAATGGTCCTGGTGGAACCCAAACCGAACACCAATAAGCAGCTATGGCCGAGTAAGTACTGCTTGATAGCATTGTTGATTACTTTTCCATCACTATACTGATGGTCGAGATCAGACTAATGGGGCAATAATTGGCTAGGTTGGATTGACCTAGTTTTTATGGACAAGGAATTGCTGGGCAATTGCCGATTGGATGCCAGAATTACAGCCTCTGTAACTATGTTTTTATTCTCTGGCTCTTTTTACTCTTCAAGCCTCCCATTTTAGCATTTTGCAACATATTGAATATTATGCCTTTTCTCCAAAAGATTGTTGCAGATTATGTTTTTCTGCTTTTTATTCTTTATGGATTCCATTTCAATCGTGATTGTTAATTCTGAAATTACAGGGACAAGGTATGCATGATCCTGCTTATCTTACCAAAGCATTATTCCTTTCCACCAAAGATATGTATTTCCGTCAAAATATTATTGAACATGCTCCCCAAATAAATTTGCTGAGAGAGTGTTTTCTCATGTTTTTGAAGTTTGCCCATTTAAAATTAAATACCTCTTTGGAACTTCTAAAATTTACAGCAAGTTGAATTTAATAATTCTCTTGTTGTTTCAGGAATACCATAAGTGCCATGTTAACTGGGAATCAGCTCAGTGTAAGCACTTCCCTGATGTACTCGATCATGAAGCAGTTACATGTCATCTTAATCAATTCTGACTCTGAATCTCTTGGGTTTTTCAATTTGAGTTTTGTTGATTGAAGTCACTGGAGCCACTCCAAGAAATTGTTAACTGTTCAATATTGAATGACTAATTTAAGGGTAGAAGGAAGGAAAGATGGTGAGAATAAATCATGCCAATTGAAAGTGGCCAACAATAGATGGCTCAAAGATACACTTAACAGAGTATTAGGGACCAAATCAGAAATTCCAAGGTTGAAGTTAACTTAGATCCCAACCTGTTTTTAATTTGACATTAGGGCAATCATAAGTGTTTCACACCAGATACGATTTGATTGACCCACAAGAAAGTTTTTATTAAAAACAAACTTTATTTAACAACACAGTTAAAATATATCAAAAATAATTGACATAACTTTAATCAACTGAAATACTTAAAGATGACCAGGTATAATTCTTAACAGTTAACTATCTCTAGTTCCAACGTAAGCAGTATCCCCATAGACACACATACTCCTTCAGAATCAGTAGGCACAAAAACAGAAATGGTCATGTGGGTGTTACTTTTCCAACCTTTTAATCCCTCTGGGCAAAGATACAAAAAGATGCCTGATGTATGACCCCTATACAGCAGCATCCATAAAAAAAAGACTTATTTCCTGGCAGATTCCAGTCTCCAAATTCAAAGAGAGAAAGCGAGGCACTTTTTCTCTCAGAATTTCAAGTAATGACTGACTTGATTTCTTGGTGTAAGCCTGATCCTGCCCAATCACATGATTTTCCTATCAATCAACCTAGTGAAGCCCTACTTTGAAAAACAGCAGGGAAAACACTAAATTGACAGAATTGCATTAGTCCAGATTAAAACAGACACTTCAGCAATTAAGTTCAATTACACTCCTGCTGTAACAAGTGCTGCCGGTTACAGACTAATTGACACTGGCTAATATAACTGAGTGTGAAACTAAACCCTGCATAAGAAACAAGACACAAGTACACGTCTTAAAGGCACAGTTTTATCCCAAGACTCTTATTTTATTCAACTGAAATAGCTATTTACCAAGTTACAGACTGAAGGTGCAAAATAGCAATCCTGTGTGTATTATGTAGCAAACATTGTTGATATAATTACCAAAATTAAAAAAGGCAGAAAAATGCAGAATGCATGAAATACAAAATCATGTAAAATACAAAATTTTGTACAGTCAATCTATAGTATAACAAAAAGTCTACAAAACTAGAAAGGAAATGTCACCAAATGGAGTTTGCAGGCTGTATATTTGTTTCATTTCAAACCTGATTGCTCAAGGAAATGAAGCAGGGTTCGACAATAGAAAAAGAAGCCAAGGCTATAGAGAAAGAAAATCTCTTTTCTAAGGTAACATCAAGGTCACAAGACTTTAGCTATGAGAGGTTACAGAAGCAGGGATTTTTTTCATTAGAAGGGAGGCAACAGTGATCAACTGTTCAAAGTATTAGTGATTTTGTGAAACAAATCAGGAAAAAGCCTTTAGTATCAACCATTAAGGATTAGCGCTGAGTCCCTTTCCCTAACTGGCATGGATGACCAGCTGAGTAAGTGGGACAGGAAGTACCATGGAAGTATCATTTTCTTGTCCCGAGACTTAGTCCCAGATGGAGAATTCATTTTCTCATCAAATACTGGAAGTGCTACAACAGAAGTTCTTAAGATTTGGCAATAAGTTGAGCGTTCAGGAACTAATGGATAGCAGTAATGAAATACCATTCTAACTTTATTGAAGTCTTTTATTGAAATAAGTCAAACTTCCAGCAACTGAAAGTAAAATAAGTATTCTGAGGTGCAGATCATGGGAAATGTTTTAAGAGATGACTTAGTAGATGCGGTTGATTTTTATAAAAACAGGGAAGTGGCTGAATTTTGATAAAAGATGATTTCAGTCGCAGTTACAATTTTGAATACCAGTTATGGAAAGGATATTTGAACTATCAAGAGCAATAGGAAAGATCCACTCGAATGATATCAAAAATGATAGCCTTTAGTTATAAAAAAGTGGCAAAGGCTAATATCTTTTTCACAGTAACAGAAAAAGAGAACAATAATGTAGCATTCTGAAAATATCTGTGATGTTGAATGGTAAATGACTGTTTTCACTGCTGATAAATCAGTAACAGGTGGGCATAAATTCAAGATTTGGATTGGAAGTATAAAGGGGAGGGGTCGTAAGAAGTGTGTCTTTCACACTTTTTATTTGAACAAATGGTTATTGATGAACAGATTAACACTGCAAAAACACTGCGTCATATTTGTAAAGGAAAAATATAAATCAGTACCAAAAATGGAGAAGAGAAATAGAGCTAAAAAACCCATCTTGTTAATTCTTGGATCAAGTTTTTTAAAATAATTGAAAAATGCAGCAATGCAGTATAATCCTATTGTAAAATAAAAATCTTCCTTGTTTTACATAATTAGGAGTCCATGTTCAGCATTTTGGTTGCATGAAGTGTTAATATTTTATGTGCAATTGCTTCACCTATGAAAAGAAATATGAACAAATAATGCATTTTGCCACCACAAGTGAATGTCATTCCTGTCGTACATTGTCTGTCTATAATTCATTATCATTACTGTTGTAAGGTGTTGGATACTGTTCAGTAAGTCTTAATGAGTTTTCATACTCTTAAGTTAACTGTATGTATTATATTAACTACAAATACATATGTACAGTAAAGGATTCAAGCTAGGAGTTGTCTCAATGCTCACTTGCATGCACAACTCTTTCCAATAGTGGACTGACCCTTAGATACAGATTGTGTGTCCTGTTATACCACTGTGTGAATGGGACTTTACTCAGTCCCATATTAAGCCTCAATGTGTCAGACCTGTATAACGGAATCACCAATTTTCTATCTATAGAATAGAATGGATAGAAAAAAAAAAGTCTTAAGTTTTTATTTTGAATCCTAACAAAAAGTCATTTTTTAAACATGGCAAAAAAAGCGCATATAATAGATAGCCATTATTTAAATAATGGCTGTTTATGTTATTTATATTCCGAAGTTAAAAGCATAAATTGCTAGAAATACTCAACTGGTCTGAAAGCACCTGGAGAGAGAAATAGTTTCAGGTTGATGACCTTACATCAGTCTGTTCTGATGGAATCTCATCAACTTGAAATGTTTAATCTTTTTCACTCTTTACAAATACTGCCTGACCATGCTGGGTATTTGCAAGATCTGATGCTCCACTTTTAAATTTCCAGCATCTGTGGTATTTTGCTTTTATATACTTGAGTGACTTATTCATAACTGAGCAATGTATATACCTGAAATGCAAACAGGTATAATTAGGTGTCATTCTTTTGGTTGTTAGAATTCTGTGGACAAGTAGTTTTATAAATAAAACTAAGAATTCTGTTGCCACATTATTTCCAAATATGGAAAGCTCACAAGGCTCATTCCACTTTGACTGGATCTCAAAGCAGTTGAACACTTCTAAATATTATTGTTGTTTCATTGCTCAGAGCAGCGATAAAACTTCCAAATATCTAGCTGCAATTCTCCCTTACCTTCCAGGACCATATTTCCAGCAACTGCTACTTCACTTGACTGCTTTGCTTCCAGAGTTGCAGTTTTTACCATTATGCGGAGCATTGCATCAATTGGCAATGACTATTACTATTTCTCTGCAATGTTTCTCATTGATAATTGGTCTTCACACAGCATTTAAAATCAAAATAAGAACAAATTACACAGGGCCCTTGGGAGATATGTTCCATGATGATACCATGTGCAATAATCCATATTTGCCACAACGCTTCACACATTTTCAAAAAGCTGGTTTGTGTTTTATGTTTTCAGATAGTTTAATGCCTAGAAGCAGGCATGAAACATATTCCTGGCTGTTATTGGCCCCTGAACACAATTTCACTCTGGTTGGCCACTTAAAGACCACCGAGTGTGAAACACATTCAGTGAAAGTTTGGACATTGTCAGAAACGATGGGTGGTGAGAAAAGGGAAGGTCTGGGCTGGCACATCCAGTGGGCTCACTCAAGAAGACAGCCATTGCTGGGCGCTCCCAAGGAGCTGCTGACCTGTGAAAATTAAATAGCAACCAAAAAGCCATGCAAGGAGGTCTAGCAAACACATTCAAACACAAACCTCAGTCCTCAGGTTTACATACTAAAATTTTATTTTAGCCCTGACATTACATTCTGTCTTGTATCGAAGCTGAAGCTAAAACACAAAGGCCACCTGGCCAGTTGGTAAAATTATATTCTATTGGTCCCTTAATGGGCTAAATTGCCTGCTTGTTTGTGGATGGGCCCATTTCCAACTTTTGCACAAGACCACAAACCAAAATAGTGCACAGTGCCATTAGAACATATGCCTGACACCTTCTCACATGAGTTCAAGACTTCTGGGTTGGGTGCATGCCCGCCCGAGCAACGTAAACCTAAAAATAATATCAATGGGCAGTGTTAACATTATAAATATAATGCTTAAATCACAATCACATGTTAACCAAAGCTGACCAGAACTTTGCGATAACATCATTGCTGATGAGTTATTTGATCAAATGCTACTGGCCATTGGGCCTCTGTGTACGTCTGGTGAATGCATGATATTGCATTTTCACGCTTTATTTTACCCAATTAACAACCCGCTTTTTTACAAAACAATTAAGGATAATTTTCTTGCATTTTTGAGCACTTCTGTTTGAATAGCAAATTACATAAAGCCCTCTTGATGTTTTGAAAACTGGCAAGCAGCCACATATTTTGTTTTTCCTTCCAATGTAGCAATTTAATTATGGGTTGGATTCTGCTGTAAACAGTTTCTCTGTAATGCAACAAATGCCAAAAATACGGAAAGCACACCTGCCCCTTGGATAAGTACCAGTAAACAATCAGCTGTCCAAATTTGCAAACTACCAGTGTCTGATGCAGCTGTAACACTAAAATATTCGGAACAATGATAGTATCTTCTCGTATTACGACTAAACAGCTTACCACATTCCGGGTACAGACTTGGCCAGCTAACTTATGGTAGCCATATAACAATGTAAAATAGTCCTAAATAGTTCTCCCAGAGACATCTCTATTACTTGTTCCTGCTACATATAGTTGCCCTCAGCAGACAATCAAAACAGTTTATTATTTCAAATTTTCTCTAGAAAACTTTTTTGTCTGCAATTCCATTTGCAACCCCAAATGGCTTCATCCCCAAAGAGCCATGATATCTCTCTCCTATCACTGTCCAACTCCAATACTAGTGCCTTCAGCATTACATCCTTTAGTACAGAATCCTGATCTGCACTAGTGTTCAATTGTTCCGTATTTAAATTTCGTCCATATTTTCTTTGAAAAGAAGCCTTTAAGATGAGCAAGCTTGCTGCACCATGCTGTATCTGAATAACACTGTCAGTCAGTTGATAACATGATGTTAATGTATCTTGTTGGGAGGAAGAAAAAACTGTGGGCAAGTCAGGTGATGAGAGTTCATTTTCAGTTTCAGTTTTGGAGTTGGGGATTAGAAGCATCAAGCTCAAAGAAGTCTCTCTCTCCCTACTTCTCTTTTGGAAATTCTATTGCATTTCTGAAGGGTGAAAATCTGCTGTTGTTTGGGGGCAGGACCAGAGTCTGCCTGGTGCTTTGGCAAGCTATCTTGTCTTCAACTTATTCTGAATGAATTAAGACTGACAGTTTCAATTCTCCAACCAAAGGACTCAATTTTCAGTATCATGTAAGTCTGTGCTGTGTTAAACCTGTGAAAAGGATCTTTTGTCTGTAGGAATGGGTTGAATGAAGCATTGTAGATATCTTTGTTAAGAGTTATACACTATCATTGTTTTTTATTTGTAATTGGTAAAAGTTCTTGCTAATTTTCTTCCTATACGTATTAACTATATATTCTTTAATGAACTTTGTTTAATGAAAGCTCCCCAGTGGGCCACTTAAATCATATCTGAAGTAAACATCCCATGCTTAAGCTAGCCAAATTCAAGACACAAAATTTATGATTCAAGAGAGTTTCACAAAACATTTTGGAGTATCTAACCTGAACCATAACAATAAGCAGATAAACAACCTACTCAGTCACACATTGCAGTCATGTAATAGTCATGAAGTATTTTATTCACCTTGAATGGACTCGGTGTGGGCAGACCATGGATCGGTACCGCTGAAATCAAAAACCATGGCACTTGAATTCTAACTCCCTATCTGTTTTAGAACCCATTGTATTTTCACCCTGTTACATTAGGAGCAAAGCAATATTTGAGCTAAGGATATCAATGGAGGAAGAAGGACTAAGGATAGAATTATCAATTGTAAGAACTGGTGATTATGGTTCGAACGTTCATTGTTCCATTTTGGCCCATGAAGGAAGTCATGCTTTGCCGAATGGATAATAAAACTTCTAGAAAGTTATTAAAACATTTAAATTTCTATGGTGTAGAGATAAATTAAACGTCAATATTTTTGACATAGCTACAGAATGTCTAGCTTGTAAGCACAGATTCAAACTCAAGAGGTTTAGAGGTTGGAATGGATATAGAACTATCTCTGCAGATAGTGGAGCACAGTAGGAGGACCAAAATAAATATTTGACAGAGAAAATGATTGAAAGGCTTGAGATAGAGTAAGGTTAATACATTTTAAACTTCGGGATTGTCCAAATAGACTGCAGTGATCTCTACCAGCCTGTCATTATCCTATTTTTCTTTGATTCAACAATTGCACTGCAAGAGAAATGGAGATTGCAGGCATTGAGGATGTTTAGATTGTGGAATTGATGAGGATAGATGACTGAATGTAAAATGGAATCACATTGGAACGTAGATAAACCCTGCATGACCAGTTGAAGGATTCAGTGATATAAATATGGTGAGAATATTTGTGCTGTTTCTGGCTCTCTATTGTGCTGATTCAATGTCTGATATTAAGAATACTTAGATCTCCGTCCATAGAATAACATAGAACATTACAGCGCAGTACAGTCCTTTGGCCCTTGATGTTCCGCCAACCAGTGGAACCAATCTAATGACCCTCTGATCTAAACTATTTCAATGTTATCCATATGCCTATCCACTGACCATTTGAATGCCCTCAAAGTTGGTGAGTCCACAACTGCTGCAGGTACCCTCTGAGTAAAGAATCTACCTCTGACATCCGTCCTATAACTACCACCCCTTTAATTTAAAGCTATGTCCCCTCATGTTAGCCATCACCATCCGAGGAAAAAGGCTTTCACTGTCCACCCTATCTAACCCTCTGATCATCTTGTACGCATGATATGGTGTTGCCATAACATGATGTGGAGTTGCTGATGTTGGACTGGAGTAGGCAGAGTATGTAGTCTCTCAACACCAGGTTAAAATCCAACATCTTTATTTGGTAGCAGGAGCTTTTGGAGTGATGCTCCTTCATCAGGTGACTCACCTGATTTGGAAACATACAGAGCAAAACATCTGATGAAATCCCTACTTAGCAGAAATGAAGATACTACAAATCCGCAGGCTGTTATTTGACAGCAGTATCCTTTGTCAGTGATTGTGTTTGGCTTATTTTTAATTGAATTGTTGAATTTTAATAATTTGGAATAAATAAATATCATGGCTCAGATCTTCCAGTCAGAAGTGACACTATTGGTGGTTGTCATTAACTGCATTAAACAGCCTTGTACTTTGTCACCGTTTCAGCTGAGAATTTCTGGGGTCTGGGAATTGAGGGGCAGTGAGCATTGTCAGGAGGTGGAGTGAACATTGTTTGTGTGAGGGCATGAATATTGCTGGGATAGGTCTGGGGGATGGGGTCAGCATTGTCATGACTATGGGATGGGAAGCATTTGGGGAGGATTGTGGAGGTGAACCTTGGTGAGAAGGGTTGGAGGGGTGTACATTATTCAGGGTATGGGGAGGTTAGCACTATTGTGCAGTGGGATGGGGGGGGGGAGGTGGCGGGGTGATATGGTGAGCATTGTCGGGAGGGAATTAAACATCGCCTGGAAGGAGAGTTGGGAATTCAGCAAAGTTGGACTGTGGAGGATTGATACTTGTTGCGCATGCAAAGAAGGGATGAACATCATTGAGAGTAAGGAGGGAGTGAGCTTTGCCTGTGGAGGTGTTGTTAGCCTTGTTGAGAGAGATGAGCATAGTTGGAGGTTAACTAATGTTGGGGTGCAGTGGGATGTAAGCATTGACTAGGAAGTAAATATTATTGCAGCGCAGGGAGGGTTAACATTATTGGGGATGTAGGGTGGTGAGCCTTGTGAGGGAAGGTGCAGAAGGAGTGGTGAACAGTGTTGAGGATGGCAAGGGGTTAAGTAATGCTGGGGAGTGGTGGGGTGACCAGTATTTAGGAGGGGTGTGGGTGTTGAACAGTATGAGAGACATGGGCTGGTGAGCTTTAAAGGTGTGTGTGTGGGCCATAAGCATTGTCAGGGCTCTGGGGGAGTGAGATGGAGGCATTGCATTGTCAGGAAAGGATGACAAGCATTGTCAGGGATTGGGGAGGGATTATGGGTGAGCATTGCCAGGATGGGGGTGGTGAGTATTGTCCAGGTAGTCCTTTCACATGGTCCAGCCGCACAATCCTTATTTACCCACTTCTCTGAATCCCAACCTTTCTAGCTGATCCCGATGTTGGGTTTCCATTCCATATTGAAGACAGTCCTAGATGCTTTCTGGCTTGATAAAACTTTCAACTCTTCCTCCCTTTTTCACTCTCCCACTGCTGCTTCTACAAATAAATAAACTGAAAAAGAGTGGCTAGAGTAAACATTGCTCCTTGAGAGGATGAGAAGGGGGATATAATAATTGGAAATAAGAAAATAGCTGAGGCATTGAACAGGTATTTTGTATTGGTCTTCACAGTGGAAGACACAAATAACATGCCAAAAATTGATGACAGGAAGACTGTGGAAGGTGAGGACCTGGAAACTTATTATCATAAAAGAGGTAGTTGTTGGGCAAATTAATGGGGCTAAAGGTAAACAAGTTTCCTGGTCTTAATAGAATGCATCCCAGGATACTGAAAGAGATGGTGGAAGAAATAGCAAATGCCCTAGTGGTAATTTACCAAAATTTGCTGGACTTTGGGCTGGTTCCCACAAATTGGAAAACAGCAAATGTAATGCCACAGTTTAAAAAAGGAGGTAGAAAAAGCCAGATAACTATAGGCCCATTAGCTTCACTTCTGTGGTAGAGAAAATGCTTGAATCTATCATCATGGAAGAAATAACAAGACATCTGGATATAAATTGTCCCATTGGTAAGATACACATGAGTTCATGAAGAGAAGGTCATGTTTGACTAACTTGGTGGATTTCTTTGAAACAATACATGTACATGGACAATGGGGAATCTTCTGGATTTCCAGAAGGTGTTTGACAAGATCTACCAAAGACTGCTACATAAGATAAAGGTGCACAGTGTTAGGGGTAATGTATTAGCATGGATAGAGGATTGGTTAACTAACAGAAAGCAAAGAATGGGGATAAGTGAATGATTTTCTGGTTGGTGATCAGTAACTAGTGGAGTGCCTCAGGGATCAGTGTTGGATTGCAATTGTTTAATTTCTTGAATTAGGGACCAAATATAATGTGTCAAAATTCGCAGATGACACTCAGATGAATGGCAGAGCAAAGTGTGCAGAGAATGCTGAAAGTCTGCAAACAGATATAGATCGTCTAAATGAGTGGGTGAGGGTCTGACAGATGGAGTACCATGTTGGTAAATGGTAAAGGTCATCCATTATAGTAGGAATAACAGCAAAATGGATTGTTATTTAAATAGTAAAAGATTGCTACACACTGTTGTGCAGAGGAACCTGGGTGTCATTGTGTGAGAATCACAAGGAGTTTGTTTACAGGTGCAACAGGTAATTAAGAAGGCAAATAGAATTTTGTCCTTCATTGTTAGAGGAATGGAGTTTAAAAACAGCGAGGTTATGTTGCAGCTGTATAAGATGCTGGTGAGTACTGTGTATAGTTTTGGTCTCCTTACTTGAGAAAGGATATATTGGCACTGGACGGAATGCAGAGGAGATTCACTAAATTGATTCTGGAATTGAGAGAGTTTGAGTAGACTGGAGCTATGCTCATTGGAATTCAGAAGAATGAAGGGAGATTTTATAGAAACATATAAGATTATGAAGGGAATAGATAAGATAGAATGTTGGAAGTTGTTTCCATTAGCAGATGAAACAAGAACTAGGGGGCATGGCCTCAAAATAAGGGGAAGCAGATTTGGGACTGAGTTGAGGAGGAACTTATTCACGCAAAGGATTGTGAATCTGTAGAATTCCCTGCCTACTGAAACAGTTGAGGCTACCTCATTGAATGTTTTTAAGACAAGGATAGATACATTTTTGAACAGTTAAGGAATTAAGGATTATGGTGAGCAGGCAGGTAAGTGCAGCTGAGTCCACTAAAAGGTCAGCCATCATCTTATTGAATAACGGAGTAGGCTCGAGGGGCCACATGGCCTAATCCTGCTCCTAGTTTTGTTCTTAGGACAGGCACAAGTGTTTCATCATATCACTAATAACATTTCCAAATGTGGACTCCCTATCACTGTTCTTGATAGCTTTCTCCTCTGTTCTCCTTACACTTCTCATCTATTGCCATCCTATGTTCTCATATATGAGAATTCAGGAGAAGGAACAGAATGAGTTTGCTTCATGGTGCTCTCTCAGACTGAGAGTATAAACATACTCAATTAAACCTTGGAAAGTCATGGGACCTAATACCTGCCAGGCAGCAGAATAAATTGTTCACTTCTGGCTGCAGATGGTCAACTGATTCGTGCAAGAAATTACAAGACATAAACAGAGTTCTTTTTGTTGTTTTTCAGTGATATACAGGCCTCTGTCCAGCAGTGTGTCTTGCTGGTGCTTGTAATGTACTGTGCACTGGATCACCATTATTCTAATATATGTGGAATGATCCATAACCCACATAGAAATTAGAAGCAGAAATAGGCCATTCAGCCCTTTGAGTCTGCTCTGCCATTCATTTTGATGATGGCTGATTATCGAATTCAATATCCTAGTCCCCCCATATCAAAAGAAAAATCTCCCTTATGATTCTATAACTATTGAAGGAGTAATTTTAAATGGGAGTTTGTCTTCTGATGTTGCTCCATAAGAGATGGTAATCATTTCAGATCAATTTTACGATGCAAAACACCATCCTACTCATAGATGCAACTTCATTGACCTTGTGCAAATACACAATCAGCACAAGTGAAAATATGATTGACAGGATTTCCTCCCACTGCGTTATCCAAAATTAGGGTAATAAGAATGCTACGTTATAAGAAATGTAATAAAATTGGACTATGACACCTATTACTATCTCACTGTTCTACAGTTCTCTCTCCCTATTTCTGTATAGCTGCTACAGGTCACTCCTCTATTTACCTGATTCCACTTCAGCCAGAGGGGAAAGTCCTGGACCTGGCTTATTTTTTTTCCTATCCAGCTTTGTCTCTTTTGCTTCCAGATATCACTTTCAGGTACTGCCAGTTAAACTATGGCAAGGAAAATGGTGGGAATAGCTCCATATTGTCAAAACAGTGAGTATCAGGGGCCAACTCTCTGCTGGCTAGAATCATACCTAGCACATAGGAAGATGGTTATGGTTGTGAAGTGTCAGTAATCTCAGTTCTAGGACATCTCTGCAGAAGTCCTTCAGAATAACATCCTCGGCCCAACCATCTACAGATGCCTCACCAGAAGTGGGGAAGTTTGTTGATTACACAATGTTCAGTACCATTATGACTTCTCTGATAGTGAAGCAGTCAGTGTTCAAATGCAACAAGATATGGACAATATCCAGGCTTGAGCTGACAAGTGACAAGTATCATTCATGTCACACAAATACCAAGCAATAATCATCATCAATAAGACATATCTAACCACTGTACTTTGACATTCAGTGGTGTTACCATCACTGAATCCTCTGTTCTCAACAGCCTTGGGGTTACCACTGACTAGAAACTGAACTGGACTTGCTACTTAAACACAAAAGCAGGTCAGAGATTAGGAATACTGTGGCGAGTAACTCACCACCTGATTTCCCAAAACCTGTCTGCCACCTACAAGGCATATGTCAGGAGAGTGTTGGAATACTCCTTACTTGCTTGGATGAGTGCAGCTCCAACAACACTCAAAAAGCTTGACAGTATCCAGGTCAAAGATGTGACTGGCACCACATCCATGGCATCCAGTTCCTCCACCACTGATGCTCAGGAGCAACAACGTGTTCTATCTACAAGATGCACAGCAGGAATTCACCATTGATCCTTAGCGCCTCCCGAACCCATGATCACTTCCATCTAGAAAGACATGGACAGCTCCTCTCTAAGCCACTCCTGACTTGGAAATATATAACAATTCCTTATACCCACTTTATTACGATTACCAAATCAGAGGATCAACCCTGGTTAAATGGTGAATGCAGGAGAGTATACCAGGAACTGCAGTAGGCATACCTCAAAATGAGGTGCCAATCTCACAAAATCTCACAACTAACGGGTCAGATCTAAGCTCTGCAGTCCTGTCACGTTATATAGTAAATAGTGATGGTCAAGTAAATAGCTCACTGGAGGAGGCGGCTCCACAACTATCCCCATCCTCAATGAGGGGTGAGCATAAGACATCAGTGCAAAAGATAAGGCTGAAACTTTTGCAACAACCTTCAGCCAGAAGTGCTGAGTGGATGATCCAACTTGGCCCTTTTTTTTTTTGGAGGTCCCAATATCACAAATATCTTCAGCAATAAATACTGGCCTAAACAGCCATGCCCAAGTCCCATGAGTTGTTTAAGAATACTAGTGGAAGCTGAGTCTGCTGAGATCTTCGTCAAGATACTGTTCCAGACTTTGAGGCCTTGTAAATCCTACTTTGTCTTCTGCCTCTTCAGATGCTGCAGCATTGCCATGATTTCTCTGAGGCAGCGTTCTATTCATTGAATATCTAATCACCCTGGAGTCAGGAAGCTGGGCCTGGCTCATGGTAGGATCAGGATAGGATCAGTAAAATCTATTTGGTGAAGGAAAGAGAAAGGTGGCACAGTAGCACATTGGTTAGCATTGCTGCCTCACAACACCTGGGTTTGATTCCTGGCTTGGATCATTATCTGTGTGGAGTTTGCATGTTTTCCTCATGTCTCTGTGGGTTTCCTCTGGTGCTCTGGTTTCCTCCCACATTCTGAAAGATGTGCAGTTAGGTGCATTGACCAAAGCAAATGGCAACTAGAAGAATTTCACAATAACTTCGTTGCAGTGTTAATGTAAGCCTTACTTGTGACTAATAAATAAGCTTTACCTTAAAAGAAAAACTGAAAATGTTTTCCATTGCTGTTTATTGTTTTCTTTAACTTTTTTATTGAAAAAGAGTAACTGTTCTATCTTTAGATTATAGATTTTTCTTTGAAATGCATTGCACCTTATTTGATAATGGGTTTTAAAATCAGTTTTTCATTGCTTGAACAGCTTCAGGAAACATAGACACAAAAGTGATAAATGTGAGAGTTTGGACTGGGTGAGATGTTAAAAATTAAAAATCTCAAACCCATTTCCAACCTAACTTTTTCAGTTTCCCAATCTTCTTCCTAGTTACGTAGCTAACCCTGTTAATATGATATATAACATAACATAAATGTGAAGAAGGAAAATCTTACTTAAGCTCTTTTATGTTAACTGCAATTCAATTTATGCCACACATTTTATGATCATTTCAAATATAATTTGTGTGCTGGACAAGTTTTGCAGAATAATATGTTCTTCCTTACTTACTTCAATGGTACTTTTTTTCTTCCTCCACAGGCCACCTTTAATGAACATAAATAACTTAACATTGGAGCAGACTTCCATAGGAAAGAGTTGCTTGCATTACTGTGTGTTGTAATTCTGTTCATGACATTAAGCATTGTTTGTTATTTCCAATAAGTTGTAAAGACTTTCTTAGTGACCTACATAGTTTCCCTATCTGGCAATGACTCGGTTTCTTAAATTCTCAGTCTTATTTTCAAATCCCTCTGTGGTCTTATCTCTTCCTATCTTTGCAACCTCTTCCAACCTTATAACCTTCCAAGTTATCTCCTCACTTCCAACTTTCATGTGACTCCCCAATTTTTTTGCTCAAGTTTTGGTGGTCATCTCCTCAACTGTCTGGACTCTAAGCTCTGGAATTCTATTCTGGAACTTCTCCATCTCTCTGGTTCTCTTCCTTCTCCTTTAAACTGCTACTTAAAACATATTTGGAATGAAGATGGTTGCCTGGTCTAACATCCCCTTCCGTGCTTTGTGATAGATTTCGTTTGATCGCTGTTGTGAAACATCTTGGGATGTTTTAGATTTTGCGTAGCTTAAGGAATGTGGATATCGTGTGGGGTGAGTATTTATTGCCCAACCCATGTCCTTGAGAAGTGCTGATGTGTCACCTTCTTGAATTGCTGCACTCAATGTGCTCTTGGTGTTGTTGAGAATTCCATAGTTTTGACCCAGTGATGAAGGAATAGTATTATAGCTCCAAGTTAAGGTGGCACATGATGTTGTGGGGAAGCCTTGGGGAACTTGCAGGTGATGGTATCCTATGTTTCTGCTGCCCTTGAACTTCCAGGTGGTAGAGTATGTAGATTTGGAAGGCACTTGTAAGTTGCTGCATTGAATCTTGTAGATGATATACACAACTGATTCTTGTGTCACATCCTACCTGAACATTAACACTGCCAGAAAATAATCCATTGTTTGGGTGGAAGGTGAATTACTCATGATCCCTACTGAAAATACTTGGGAGTCACTCTGGGCAAGTTCCCTCCTCTCAGCCTCATCTCATCAACATTGGACAAAAAAGGTGAACCTGTCATGGAAACCATCTAGATAGTCGTGGGGGAACAGAGCTGTATCACTTCACACTGCAAGAGTGACACTGGTCTATCTTGCTGAAGAATACTGTTATGCTTGATAATCCTGCAGCTACCAGTCTAAGATCCTGGATGTGCAGTGAAATTCTGCCATTAATACAGTGTCAGGAATGCTTAAAGCCAGAGCCTCTAGTAATGTTTCACATTGTCAACACTTTCTTAGCGACCTACATAGTTTCCCTATCTCTGACACTATCCTATTCCATGAGATGGAAAAAGTCACAAGCAGCACTGCCATAAGGATCCTCCATTCACAATAACTTCAGGAACAGACCAAAAAAAATTATGCCTGACATTCTAGGAATTAGTGGCCATTATCTATGCAACTAGTATCAACGCAGTCCTAACTTCTGCCTTGTGGCAGGTTTGGGTAGTCAAGATATGAGCTACTTTCCACAGAATTTCAATCTCTGACCTCGTCCTGTAACTACAGTATTTATATGGCTAGTCCAATTCAGTTTCTGGTCAATGCTAACCCCCAAGATGTTGATGGTAATGTTGTTGAATGTTGAGAAGAGATGGATAGATGCATGAAATGACAATCGCTTGGGTCTTCTGTATGCAAACTGACATGGGCAGCTTCAGTACCTGAGGAGTTGTGAATGGTGCTGAGCATTATGCTATCATCAGTGAACATCCCACTTCTGTGGCAGGATTTTTCTGCCCTTCCCACTGACTGGAGCTTTTAACCCTGCCAAAATTAACCTGCCCAAAGGGCAAAGTGACGATGCCCAGAGGGCACCTTGGCACAGCCTATCAGGCATGGGGCAATACAAGATCATGGAGCACATGGGAGGCATGGCCAAGGAGGTGATCGATGGGGGAGTCTCTGCCATTGGGATCGATGAGGGGAAGGAGGGAGGTCTGCCTGCGGAGATGTCTGCACCGCAGGGTGATAGGGAGATTGGCACTGCAGGGATGGAGGGCTAGAGATCAGAGCAGTCTGAGATGAGGGAGGCTGGCCAGTGGGGGGGGGGGGCATGATTGGGCTGTGAAGGCATTGGGGGTGGGTGGCCCTGTGAGGGTCCTTAACTGGCCAGTGATTGAGCTGGCCAGCAAACGGGAGGCTGACAATTTGGAGCCACTGTGCTGTGCAGAGGCCTGCTAGTTTCAGCTTCCCAAGCAGGAATAGCCCAACCCCTGAAATCAAATGATATTCACTCTGCATTGCACATATAGGGGAGATTCTAGTGTGAACTCCCATTTAAAAAGTTACTTGTTTTCTCTCGAATTTCACGCTTGGAAAGTTTTGGTGAATTCTGGCCCATATGTCTGTTTTTGTCCCCTCTCCCTTTATAACTTTGGTTAACTTAAGTCAATCAGTCTTAGATTTAAAAATAACAATTGATCTAGCAGCCATGGCCGCTTGTTAAAGAAAGTTTCAAACTTCTACCACCTTTTCATGAAAAAAATCATTATTCTCCACTCGTGGCAATTTCTCCTCTCCTTGGAAGCACTTCAAATTCAAAACACTGCAATTAGGAGCATTGTTTGTTGCTTTTAATAAGATACTGCTAGCTTTGTGACAAACTTGATGGAATGTTCTTTACTCTTAGTTTTCCTTGAGATAACTTATTTAGTAATAAGGATTGCTCTACTAAAATTCAAGATGTGGGGGAAGAGGGTAGAGGAAACACTAGTATTAAAATTCTGAATTCTTTAATGTGAAATCATTACATTGCTGTTAACTTATTGTTGCTGAAAGAAAATTCAAGATATTTATTCCCATATTGTTTCTAGTGTCCCCTCAAGTGTTTCAGAAAACGTCAAAGATTGAAAGTAATTTGAATGAAATTAAATTTTAGGCCTATTTCATCATCATATATTCCTTTCAAAAATTGGGTCACTTCTCTGATATTAAATAGCTGTCTCACTGCGTTACCTCAGTAGTTCCAAAATTTAGGACAGATTGCACTAAATTCTATTTATCTACACTACAGTCAGCCAGCTTTGTAAAAAATGAACACCCCTGCCCTCATCTAACTATTAATAATTCAACACTTAAGGGACTAGCAGGAAGTATTTGCATTGGAGGGGGTTGGTTACATCTGTAAGTTACAGAAATTGCTACAAATATGAGATGGCTATTCTTGCCATCATAAGCTTAATTTTAATGCACTGCTACATATTTACAAAAATTGCAGTATGAAATCATAATTAAAGCATAGCATATCAAAGGCAGATATCTATGAATTGTTGATTGCTTGCTGTCCAGAATGCCCTTCTGCGTCCAGACCTCAATGAGTCACATTCTTTCTATGCTGCCATACAGTTATCATTACTTTTCAACAACATTGTAATGGTTGATGAACTGACTTTTAAAGTCTTTGGCTAGTTGTAACTCTTTTCAGTCAGGCCCTGTAGAATTTTTAGTCCACCTGTTCAGTTCACTTTATCGGGTTGTTCTGGGTCTTTAAAGGGCATGCTAATGGATCTCTTCTGACACAGATGTTGAGGTTCTTTTTCCTGATGGGGAGCCTAAGGCATGGTCTCAGGGAGAGAAATTTCTTTACTGGTGAGGATTGCGAATCTTTGGAATTCTCAACTCTTGATGGTTGTGGATGTTCAATTGATAAGTATATTCAGGATTGAAAACATTTTGGACTCTAAGGGAGTGAAGAAGTATGGGGTCAAGTGGAAATTGAAGAAAAATGACCATATTAATTACAATTAGAGCAGTTTAAAGGGGCTATATGACCTATGACCCAAATCTCCTATTTTTTACATTCTTGAAAAATATGATTACTCTTTCTAATCTGAATCTAAGCTGGAATTCTTGCCACTGCAAGTGAGGATGGAGAATTTGGCACTCAGATAAATCTCCATTTACTGCAGCAGGAGAATCCCATTAGCATGGATGGCTGGAGAATCTCACCCCTTATGTCTTTCTGTTGCTGATTTTTGCTCTCTGTGTGTCTATTTTATGTTTTAGCTGCTTCTCTCTCGGTATCTCTTTTTTCACATTTGTCACTATCTCTATCCTTCTCATTTCTCTGCCTTTGCTTCTTCCTTTTTAGATGGGGAATGGTGAATAGCATGCTGTGCATGTTGGGAACAAAACTCATCAAAGACTGTAGGCTGCATTTTAGAGAAGTTTGTATCTCTGTAGCTCCCTTGCCTAATCACTCATCCCTTGTTCTTAGTTTCTGTACCAGAATATCTATCCTATCCATTTTGTGAGTTTAAGGTGATTCCTACCACAGGTAGTTTCTGTCACGTGACCATAGTATCAGTGTTCCCATTGTCCATACACATAGTTTGATGGGCTAAGCAATTGTCATACAGTGAGAAATGAATGCCTGTCTGTCATCTGCACCTTCTTGTGATAAAGTGGTTTTCTTCACAATCATCTTTTCAATTTGCAAACAAGCCTGGGTGAATATTACGTCCCAGTTTTTATAGGCAACATAGAAACTGGGATGCAATAATGGATCTGTTGCATTCTGATGTCCCTTTAATGGAATGTCTCTCAAAAGATTTTATTTTAATGTCATACAAGCAATTTAATTCCACCTTAGGCAATTTCACATTTTTTTGCAATCAAAGGGGGCAGATCAGTTGACGTTCATCTCCCTCCCCCCCCCCCCCCCCCATACACTTTACACTGCTCCTTCCCTCTTTTCCCCTCCCCCCCCCCCCCCCCCACTCCAGATCTAGCTTGTCAAGGTAAATTGTCCATATTATGTGCTTTTTGTTTAAAAAATAAAATGTCCACTCTTTTTTTAATAGCACATGATGCCAGTTATGTAAGATTATGCCCAAATGTTTAGAAAGCAGTTAGCATAAGTTATGTCACAAAGCTCACATCTTTAACATTGGAAATACTTAGCACTTTGCCACCTACAGGAGTTACTGGTATACTTCAGAAATTTACAGTGATTTTTCAATGTAATATGCACCTCATATTGTTCATAATTTAATTTTCTATATTTGTGTGACAGACTCAAGTAGGCTGCAATTAATAATTTAGTGAATAATTGAAGTACCTGCCCTATCCTTGGGTATTGTTGAAACAATGACAAGCCTGGATTAATCAAATTTGAGAGTTGAATTCAAGATGATAGCACTGCATGTTCAAATAATATTGACCTGGAATTTGCAGTCAGTGGTGGTAAAAGATGCTCAGTGTTCAATAAACATAGAGCTGGCTACAGACTTTTCATGGACCTTTGAGGCTCCTCAGTTGTTTGATCCAGCTCAAAGCGCTTTACAAAGTAAATGCGGTGTGTGTGAAAACAGCGAAAGCAAGACTCTTGAATGAATGAAATCTAAGAATTCTCACTGATTAAGAAATAGAAAGAAAAAAATAAAGAAAAGCATTTTTAAATTTTTCAGAAGCCTACAACAATAATTAATGTCAGAGGGAATGAGACTCCACACTAACAAAATAAAATTTTCAGGATCACAGAAGTTCTTTGGCAGTGATTAAAACTTCCACTGCTGTTACAAAATGCCTTATTTAAGACTGCCAGCTCCAACTTTGTCTGGTGTACTTAATGGTTAACTAATTGATTTGCACTGCCACCTCACACCCTTGTATGTGTTTCAATGTTGAGTTTATTGGTGAAACACTCAGGTAGCACATGTCTCTGAGGAGCAGGATAAATGGGGCACCAGACTTTTCCTGACTGTGCAGATGCCATAGGTTATTATCCGATTTATTCCTTAACAGATGCAGATAGCTTCTCTCCTTTTTTTTTGCATAATTCAGGCGTATCATCTCTTGATTATGTTTGAAAAAAATGTGGAAATCAAATATTAAGTTCCAGCTGGTTTCTTTGGTGTCTTTTTCATGCAATTGTACAACTTGAGAGATTTGACAGAATTGGACATTTTTTCACAAGTATCATCTTCTTAATCTATCCATTTCTTTTGAAAAAATGAATTATTTTAATTGGTTTGAAATTGTTAATTTCATCAGTGTTCCATATTAATTCCTCATGAATAAGTAATGTGCACTTGATTCAAAACCAATAGCATTCATCTAAAAACTTAAAAGCTGTGGCAAGGCATTGTATGTTCCATTCCACCTTGGTACACTAAGCAACATTTTTTAATTTGATGTGATTAATTAGTTTGATTTATTATTGTCATATGTAGAGTATTCAGTGAAAAGCATTGCTTCTTGCGTGCTATACAGACAACACGTATACCATACATAGGGAAGGAAATGAGAGTGCAGAATGTAGTGTTACAGCCATAGCTAGGGTGTAAAGTAAGATCAACTTAATATGATGTAGGTCCATTCAAAATCTAATGGCAGCAGGAAAGAAACTGTTCTTGAGTCAATCATTTCCTTATAATAGTACTGTTAGAAAGGCCACCAAATCTGTACTCCAATCCTGTAGTTGTCAAAAACCATTAAAAATCAGCCAAATAATGACTCCAGAAATTCCCAGAAGCCAAGAACAATGATTCAGAGACTTCACAAACATTTTAAATATTACCACTTATGCTGCTTTTGTGTGTTCACAGCACAGGTGAAATTTAATGCCTTCTGTCATGGCAGCTTTGGTTCTCATTTCATTGAGGGGAGTTTGGCAATTGAGTTGGTAGGGTAGACTAGAGAGGATGTTTCCTCTTTGGGGCAATCTAAAACAAGAGGTCAGTGTTTTAGGAGAAAGGGTGGCAGATTTAAAGCAGAGATGAGAAGAAATTATTTCTCTCAAAAGGTGGTGAATCTGTGGAATTCACTACCCCAGAGTTGGTGGATGCTGAGCCTGTGACTAAATATAAGGAGGAGACAGACACATTTTTAATTTGCAATGGGTCAAAGGGTTATGGAGAATGGATAGGAGAATGGAATTGAAGCATTAATGTAAATATGCTGAGTTATGGGGATAGGGCAATGGGAGTGTTTGAGTGGCATGTTCTTTCGGAGAATCAGTGAAAACATGATGGACTGAATGGCCTCTTTCTGCACTGTAAGGTTTCTATGTTTCTCAGCTAGTCATGATTATATTTGAATGGCAGAATAGACCCAAGGAGCTGAATTGCCTATTCCTGTTCCTACTTCCTACACTCTTATGTTCTAAGTTGGGGTCCTTGCTATCATCCCATCTCTTCCTTGAAAAAGTCAATGATGGGAAGATTTGTAGATGGCTTCAGTGCCCATGCTGGTTGAGACCCTAAAATGGGCAATTACTGCCCATTTAACAAACTTGATTCTACTGTCACTGGTGGCAAGGGATCTCACCATGCAGGAAGCAAACTCTGCTAGGGTTTCTTGTCAGGTTCCGGGTGGGATGTTCCCCTGTCCAAAAGCACTTAGCGCTTGATTGAGGGATCTGATTTTTATGAAAGGTTTACCACTAAGAACCGTTGTCAACACCCCTCTTCCATGCCCTTTATTCTGCAAACCCTTTCCGCTACCACTTACACATGACCTGGCTCCCTCGGTGATCCTGAACTACTGATAAAAAGCTGTCCTTTTGCTGGTGCAGAGGCAGCTGGAGCAGGCATTGGCTGAAAAGTAGAATAGCAACAAACACAGGAGGACAAGATAGTGGAGGAGAGAAACAAACAATCAAGCAGCGAGAATGAAGATTACACCTGCACTATTTACATATAATTATTCCTGCACAATAACTATTTTCTACAAGGCAATTTTCTTGAATTGTCACACCTTAATTTGAAAAGAAATTGGCATTTAAATTGTATCCATACACGTTATAATGTCCCTTGTGCAGGAATTCACCAAAAAAGAACAAAAGAAAATGCTGTGATACTGCAAAGAATGTCTGCTGATGGTATGAGAGTCATGCAAACCTGTAATGTTCTTACCAATTAAAACACTCTTTGCATATACAAGAAACTGAAGGATTGCAAAGTTCAACAAATTCCACTGTGCACAGATTTCATGTGTCTCTTCCAAGCTGGTAAAGTGACTGGAAAGGGCAGCTCAACTCATGCAGTCAAGGTCATCAATCCTACTGCTAGACTATGGAATGAAGAGACTGAATAAATAGTTCCTTAGGAACAAATGCTGAAGTATTGGTTTCATTACAAACAGAAATAACTGTGTACTAATAAATCAGTCCTGAACGTACAGTAATTCCTCAAAAAGACAGATACCTTTTATTTGCGTACTACATGTTGATGCACACATATTAGTTTCTCTATTTCAAAAAGTTAGTGGGGAATTTTTTCGCAGGAGTTAATATTGCCAGATACAAGAGGTAATAGATTAGTCAGTGATTAGAGTACTAAAGGTCATTTCCTTTAATGAAGCAATTGATTTTCAACTATTATATGTCTTTAGTTTACTTCTGCTGAAGTTCTTTTTCACTTGGACAAAAGCCACGACTTTTACTCACACAGGTTTCCAATCAGTCTAGCCGCTTGCCATAGTTAGGAGAAACTAATTTCACATTTATTACAGTGTTATTTATCATGAGTTGAATAGTTTCTTAGAATTATAATCTTAAATTGTTTTTTCTGTATGGACAAATGTATATTCTTTAAGTTATAGATGGGGATTGGGTAGCATTTCTTGTCCATATAATTTAAGCATGCAAATGCATAGCGTTTGAATACAAAGATATATGTGATACTTAAGGAAGATAATAGTTACCAGCATCCAAAGCTTCCAAATCCACCATCTTGTTTTGACAAGTTGCGTCTATTAAAACACCAATCTGCTTAGCCATTAAATGTAGAAAAAAAAAATCCCAACATACTTCACATAATCGTAAGCAGAAGAATGACCACCAGGCCAAACCCGGACAATTGGACTAGTTGGGACGACATCTTGATTGGCATGGACCGCTTGGGCTGAAGGACTTGTTTCCATGCTGTTGACTCTAAGCCAATGGATATATTAGTAGGAATGACCCAAATGTTGACCAAAGTGCTAAGTTTTAGGGAGCCTTCCAGGAAGAGAGATACATGGAGAGATAGAGGGATTTAGATAGGAGGCTCCAGCAATGGACACAGACACCAATGATCAAACCAAGGGAGGAGAAATGCACAAAGGGTGGGAGATAGAGGAAGGGAGAATATGAGGATGTGGTAACTCCTGAAGAGATGGTAGAAGTCGAGTGGAATGAGGTGATGGAGAGATTTAGGCACAGTGATGAAAATATTAAACTGAGACACTGGAAAACCAGGAATCAACCTTGGATAGTGAGAACATGGATTGTCAAGTGGTAAACGGCCTGGATTTAATCCAGAGCAAAAGAGTCTAGCCCGCTACTGTAGGAACCATCAAAACTTCTGTATCATGGGGGGGTCGGACAAAAGGACAGGGATTGGCTCTCAGCAAGCCACTTCTCGACGCCGGTCACTCCTTTATGCACATGGTGCTGGACAACATGGCGCTCTCCTCCTCCTGCTGGGAGTCTGTCAGAAAGCTTTAACTAGGTTTGTTTTCCAGGCTCCCCACGTGAGCACTTGTGTGCCTGCCACTGATTGAATCCCAGGCTCTTGAGTATTAATAAATGCCTACTTAATCTCAATTGATGTCAGGGTGGGAAAGCTGTTCTCACCTGGATTTAATCTGGTCAGAGGCAGGAAGGTAGTGGTGTTCCTATCCGACATCTCCCACTACATTAAATACCTCCAAACCTGGGGGAAAGCAGTAAATTCCACCCGTTGTGTGGGAAAGTATATGAACAGTAGCAATTTGGATGAGCTGAAGTAGAGGGTGACATTTAGAACAGTCCAATCTGGAGGCAACAAACACCAGGGTAAGCAGGAGAGGGAAATGTTACAAAAGCAAAACTAAGTAGCCTTTGAGAAAGGGAGTATATGGGGATGAAAGCCTTGTTTGCTCATTCTGATGCCATTACCAGAAAAACATGAGTTGTAATTTAACCTACATGATTGGGGGTGAGAAGGCCCTTCCTTATTGGTTGGAGAGTCAAAGAAAGATTTGTTTCATTTTTTTTATTAGGATAGCCTACTGTGCCAATGGCGAGTTTTCCCTGTGATCAGGGAGCCTGTCTGTGGAGAGCTAATTTGAGGCCAGAAGCTCTTCATTGCCCACCAGCACAAAAGGGGAAGGATGTCTGCTGCTAATGCACCTATGAAAGTGCAGTAGGGAAGACTGAGGGAATAATACAAAAGAAGGACCTGAGTAATGATGGTGTGGGCAGGATAATTGGGTGTGATCTGCAGCAAAGCCAAGGGGTGGCTCTCATTCTCATCCCCAGCACCTTCCAAGGCTCTTTCCCAATACTGGGTATCCTAATCAGGCAATAAGTGTCTTTGAATGAGAGACCACGCCATCACCTTTAGGCCCTTATTTTCTAGCCTTGACAGACTTGCCTCACAACCAACCCGAGTACGCCCAGAATGCCAGGCTCTTCCAGCTTGATTCCTCCATGCCTCTGACCTGTCTTCCCCTGGATCCCTCTTCAACTTCTCCATGAACCCATCCCCATGACGCACTGTCTCATCCCCTAATCACCTTTGTCAGTCCGGAGCCTCTATGCAAGAGTCCATTTTTCTGCTCCCCTCCCTTGTACTGTTGCTTAAAAAAGGAAAGCTGCTGATCTTTCACACAACTGCAGGAAGCTACTGGTGCACTCTACCTTTTCATGCTGATGAACCAGGTGCCTCAAGATTCTCATGTGCCGTTGACTTTGGGTAGGATTTTCCAGCCCTTCCTGTGAATGGGATCTCCTACTCCTGCCAAGAGCAACAACTCCCAGGTCACCCCCTCCCCACCCCCACCTCCCCACGGCAGATTCCCTGACGGCGCAGTCAGTGAGCAATGCAAATACCGTTGACTTCGGAGGGATCAGAAAATCCCAATGGTGGCCACTGGCAAACTGGCTCCACTGCTGAAAAACCTGTTATGGGGAGCTATATAATCCCAAGCCTTTGTCTTGAAGGTGGGACGTAATTTAAAGAATGATTATGTTCATAAGTATTCATTGTATGTAAATATATTGCAAGTAGAGCGCCCCATTGGTCGACATGTTGTTTGACATGCTTCATCTCTGCATCTCCACCTGTCATTGGGAAATTGAGATTTTGTATCACTCCTAACTAAGTCACACCCACGTTCCAAGTTTCCTGTTCTTGTAAGTTCCGTGAAATAGCAATAAAATCCCCCTGCATTTGCTTGGCAATGTACCAAGACAATCAGATTTTCAAGGTGTATTTTTGGTAAATTTTTGAAAATATTGTTTGATCAAATGGCTAGACTCTCCAAAATAACACTTACAGCTCTTATAAAATGCGGTCACCTTGTTAAATTTAAATTCAAAACTGTTTATCATATTTTTTTCTTTCTGTTAATCTTTTCTGTGAATTGGCTGAGAGAAGATTGATATTAAAGCAAGAAAAGGTCAGCATGTAATAAAAATAACGGACTGACATTTAAAATGTTAGTCAATGAAGGGTGTGTACTAATGACTTTGCCATTCTCAGATACCAAGGCTTAAATCAAACCTTTAATAGAAATAAAAAGAATAGATGACTGATGCATAAATATATATAATACATACCTACTCAATTTCAATTTTATGTGATTGCTGTTTTAGTGTAACAATTTTTTAAACATAATAAAGTTAAATATCTCCTATTGCATTACAGAGTTTGAAATATTGCCTATAGCAAGTAAAAATAATGACAGCAGTTTGAATACCACGATTGGGCAGTATGATGACACTATTGTTCGCACTGCTGTCTCGCATGCCAAGGACCTGGGTTTAATTCCAGCTTCTGGTGATTGTGTGAGTTTGCATGTTCTCCCCATGACATCTTGGGTTTCCTCCTGGTGCTCTGGTTTCCTCCCATGATCCAAAGGTATGTAGGTTAGGTGGATTGGCCATGCTAAATTGACCCTTAGTGTTCACAGTTAGAGATAGTAGGGTAGGCTGTAAGAGATGTTATGGGGATAGGGTGGACACAGGGGCCTGGATAGGATGCTTATTTTGAAGAGTGGGTGAGGATTCTGGGCCGAATGGCCTCCTTCTGCACTTTAGGGATTCTAAAATTCTATGGTTCTATGGAGAAATGAATTGAAACTTCCTTTTATCATTAGATAGTGATTCCATGTTACAGTTACTTAAAAACCGTGCTATTTATGTTCGTAGAGTGTGAGAAAGGCAAAGATCCATGGCCGAAATGCTCCCAAGAAAACATCTAAGTCCCAAATTCGCATGAAAAGTGGAATAATTGACATTGGTTTTTTCAGTGGGAGTTCAGAGAAGAATCTCTCACTCCCACATTCTGTACATTGCAGAGGCCAATAGTGCAAATATTATTAAAAAAATAGGGAATGGGACCTATCCCTGCTGGAGAGGCTGAAATCAGGTTGCTAAACGGGCCACTGCACATGTGCCAATCCGTTAGTACCGGGATCAACACATGCGCAATGATCCCGCACTGTTGGCCTCTCGATAATCTGGGAGGCTCTGATTGCACTCCCCTCACTTCAGCGGGCTGGGGCCACTAGTTCCACGAAAGTAGAGAGATACTGTAAACCCATCTGGAGTGAAATATCCTGGCAAGAGATAGAAGCTATTGCATTTAAATTAAGTGCAAAATAATATTAAATTACTTCTGCATTTCCCTGCCGATTTACAGCGTGGATCATATACCCCCAGAAATCTAGCACTGGAAGACACTATCATGATAGGAATACGTGTGAGAAATCACGCATCGCCCACTGTGAGATTCTCCTGACCCACTGTGCTAAAAACTTAACACAGCGGAATGAGAGAATCGCAGCCCATAAATTTGAACACTTGGGGCTGATTTTCAACTGTCAGCCAATCGCTTCTTATCTAAAAAATGTGCAGCAAGTAATCTTTGATAATTTTGAAAACATGTATTAAACTTGCTCTGGGCTTACTCTTATAAGCTAGAATCTCATGAGATCTTTGGGAATAGGCTTAGAGGCAGGAAGGTTGGCTAAAGACTGAGAGGCTGAGGTGAGGGGACCATTTCAATAGTAAATTAAGATGTTCCTCCTGCCACCGCTGCTAGTATTGTACCAGCAGGGGAGGGAAGGGCCTCTGCCAGGTAAACCTAAGTTGTCCTCACAGTAGACTCAATGAAGGAAGCGGGAAATGGGGGAGTCTCCATTTTGGGCACTGTTTGGATTATGGAATGCCTTGATGGCATTGACATAATCTGCCCTCAACTAACTTTATCCCTTCCTTGCCACGTTTGCCTGACTTTAAGAGTACATACCTATTGATGTGCCTTCTTCCTTGTCTAGGGGTAGCACTGTTGAGGCTACTGAGCAGCTTGTGCTCTGCTTTAGCTGGTAACTTTTGGGTGATCTATAAGACAAGTGGCTGCTGCTGGAAAAATGTGGTCTAGAGTCCTGTCCCCTGTTGAAGCGGGTTTGCAACTAACCCCCACCTCCTCCACTCCCTCCCCCACCCCCCTATCACCCTCTCCCCCCCTCACCATCTTCCCATCTCATCCCACCCCAACATTCAGCAAGAGTTTATCATCTTTGTGTTAAATCAAGCCCAAAAGTGGGGTGCAATCCTTCATTTTGTCAGTTTTGACCTACTTGTCCCCCTTATGGACAAGTAGGTCCATAAGGAATTATGGACCTATTTGAATTGGATTCAATTGGTTTTTGAATTTGGTTTATGTAGCAAGCAAGGAATGGATTTGTGTCTTTACGAAAGAAACCCAACTCACAACTGATCGCTTTCATAATCTTATCTTATATTTTCAAATAATTAAGCATTTCTTATTCCTGAAAACTGTTTGTGAAGCATAAAAGTGGAGCCAATTTTACATACTTTCACATTTGTTTATTGAGTCACACATTATAAGCGTCCACTTCATAATCCAACAACTGCAGTTTCAGTTTGTGTCAATTTGTAGAAAGCTCGAGTGAATTCCCAGTTATTGTCAACCACCTGCATACAATTAAACACAATTAATGCCCCATTAACATTTTTAATTCTAAATCTCACATCTACATGCTTGAGAATCTCACAATTGAATATATAACCCTGTTCTTTTTGCTGCCAAAAATATATCATCCTTCTCCGTATTAAGTTGCATCTTTCCCATTGTGCTGTCCTAGTAATGGGACATTATTTTGGCACCTATATAGCAACAACAATGGAGGCAAGTGGGTAAAAGGTGGCTTGTTAAGTCATTTAAAAAGCCAATTAAGATAATTGTTCAAAGTTTGACCATCAGATGGCTTGATGCACCCTTCTGATAATAGAGCATGGATACTGGAGTTCAAGAGGGCATTTGCAATCCTTCACCCCTCTCCCCCCACTGCTCCCACTCCACTAATTGGCTGATCTAATAAAATCAATGTCAGATTGCTATCCCCTGACAGAGTCATGCTCCACATTTGACCGCTGCGTCAGAATCATGCAAAAATTGGAAATAATTTGAGTCCTTGCATTTGCCCATGAAGTCTTTTAATCTGTCTTGCTGTTTGTCTAACCTCTTATTTTTGTGCTATCAACAAATGTTTTTTTTTCCCCTAAGACCAAGTCCAAAGCATTTGTGTACATGCTAGGGAACATGCATTATTTAAACTCCATCCCTTAGGATGCAACCTTTCTCCATCCTCCAAGCTTTCCCCAATCCAAGCAATTTCCATTCGCTCTATTCATTTGCTTCCTGTCCAGGTGGGGGTCTGTGGATTCGTGTTCCATTTCCACCCAAGCAACACCTAAATATAACTGACTTGGTGAGGAATCCAGGTTTAAGATTTAATATGCCCTTATTCGAAATAGTGTTACTGGAAAACAGAGAAGCAACAGGCTTCCAATATAACCCATGGACAAGACTTCAACCAGACTGGGGTCTCTAAGGGAACTTGTTCTTTGGGGAGATCAAACCCAAGTTGCTTAAAATTGAATGATTCTGTTTTATTCTAAGCCCATGTAAAGGAATCCACTAGGGCTATATGCAGTATTTGTTGTTTTTAAGTAATACATCTTGCATTATAGGGACAAGGATCATGTAACCGGTATTTCCATATTAAATACATATACATACCCAAAATTAGCTTTTAGACTTGCCCAAAACTAAGTACAAAACTCTGTGCATGTTTGCATCACCTATAGATTATGCTTAATGTGATGATTGTGATGAATTTCTGAGATACATCTGGTTTTTATTAATGTTAGGCCATTTTTGCATGTCAGAATTTTAAAGGAATGTGAAATGGATTTTATTTAAATGCTGACATGTGACACATTGCTTTGCTTTGTTTAACATTTTCATACCATTGAGTTTTTACATTGCTCTGGATTTTTTTTTGGAATTTTTGACAGCATACTCTTTGTATTTGGCATCATTTCCCCTTTGAAATGATGATAATTTCAGGATTTTGTGCAAGTGCAGAATAACATGGAAATCTTAAAGTTGCAGATTGTTATTCATTGCTGCACCACAGGCTGTGATGTGCAGGCCTCTCTGGAGCCAGCAATTGGCAAAATCAACTGATGATACCTTCTCATTTTTCTGTTCTCACGTTACTGTTAGAAGCCTCAGTCTTGCAGATAGCCAGCTTATCCCCCAATCAACTCAAACCCTCCAGCTCTTGAGCACCATTCTGTCTCCTCACAAATGAAGGGAGAATGCAATATGGAAGCTCCTGGAGAAGGTTTACATTGGCCTATGCCTGTCGCTATTCACTTTCTGCTCTCCGTTCATCATATCCTGTATGGCTGAGACCACCATGCCAAGGAATAACAGCAGAGTCTGTGTGGCTGCAGGAATAGAATCAGCTGGCCACCATTAAAAACCACTTGCTCACCACAGATCCCATAGCCTGACCATCCAGCTTCAACCTGTCAGGCTAACATTGGGCACCAAGGCCTTTGTGCAGCAAATCAACACAGGTGGGGTCTTGCGGGGAATCCCCGCAGTCTGGTGCATCCTAATCAATGACTGGCTTCATTGAAGACTGCCCTCTGAGAAAATCCATATAGACGTCTCAGAGCTTCATTTAGCCATTGAGGAAACTATTGCCTGGCTTGCTAATTATTCCATATGCTAAAACAAACTCATAAAAAGTCATGCCTTATTATGGCCAGAAAAAAACTATGTTTTATTGGAAATCTGAGTAATAACTGCTAATTAATTGATCTGGTCTTGATAAAATAATAGATATTTTGTGTTGTTCAATGTGAATGAATTACTTGCTAGGGGCAATTTTCCGGATGAGTTTTGGAAATCCCACAATGTCGGGAAAATCCCAGGAGATGACTGAAATGAGATTTGTGCTAGGTGCTAAATAGTTTCTCCCAGCAGATGTAATCAAGTTCAACCCTAGAGAGGGCATGCATCTGATTACCATACATTTAAATGTACTTACCTATACTTACTTACAGACAGTGGCACAGTGATTAGCACTGCTGCTTCACAGCGTCAGGGACCTGAGTTCGATTTCTGGCTTGGGTCAGTGTCTGTGCAGAGTCTACATGTTCTTCCTATGTTTGCATGAGTTTCCTCCGGGTGCTCCGGTTTCTATTTATAGTCTGAAAGACATGCTAGTTAGGTGCATTGGCCATGCTAAATTCTCCCTCAGTGTACCTGAACAGGAGCCAGAGAGAGTGAACTAAGGGATTTTCGTAGTAACTTTGTTACATTGTCAAAGTAAGCTTACTTATGATACTAATAAATAAAATGAACTATTTAAAATCGGCTTAACATCGAACCTTCCAGGAATGTCAAACGTTCCTACCCTCTGGTGCCGGCGGGAATCACTACTGACCTCCTACAAATGGTGACCAAATGTGACCACTAGATGGCTCGGAGGCCACTGTGACTCCCAAGAAGTCATGGACATGTCAGGGCAGTTCCCTGGCACGAGTTGACACTTCCAGATTGGCACTGCCAGCTTGGCATTACAAAGAGGTGTTCCTTTAAGGAGGTGGGGCCTGAGGGGTAAGGCTGGAAGGCGAGTGGTCTGATGGGGCCTGGGTCTGTAAAGGGTGGGTACGAGAGGCCAGGTGGCAGGATCGATAGGTTCACCCATTGGGAGAGCCCCAATGGCAGTGAAATGTTCAGGGTGGGTTTTCCTGCCAACTAATGAATGTTTGGGGTGGGGGGAGGGACATGCCATAAATGATGGAGAAGGGGTGTCTTTTAAAAATGGCTCTCCCATCCCTGTGATGCTAGGCTTGCCCTTTTTGGCATAAAACACACCTTCCTCAACAAAAGGCTACGTTTGGGAAGATCACGTTGGAAAACCTGCCTGGTTTTCTGGAGAGAAAAATGCCACTTTTCTGACTATAACTGGCACTTTGCCAATTTTTTGGAAAAATTCTGTCCACTAGATTTTGGAATCTTCCAGTACTGGTGAAGGTGGCATCCTCGAGCAAGTTCCCAGGAGGTGGAGCAGATAACACATTAAGAACCATAGTCTTGGCCGGACTAGAAGATTCTGGCAGCAACCAGTGAAGAGACACCTTTTCCCCTGGGAAATGTGATATGGAGGGAGGAGTGTTGGCATTGGGGAGGGGTTAAAATCTCAGTCAAAATTTTAAGTATCTTTTTTAAAAGGCTTTTCATGATACCTCAGTTTTTACCATCATCTCATGTGAATGCCGCAATCTTTATTACTCTCTTTGTAAATTTTTTAACTAGTGATTTGATTTTAGTTTCCCATTTGGCTGATGTCCCTGGCTGTCGCCAAAGTGTGCAGAGTGGTTCACTCAGTTTGCACGACTTAGAAGCTATCTTAAAATGAAAGCTGTTTATTTGGTGGCCAGCGCTTGACTTCCCCATAGGACCTACTTCAAAGAGCAAAGAGAATTACAGCCCCCCAATTGGGTCCCCCAAGCCTGCAGCAGCCGTGCTACCCAACTGAACTAAACCCCCCAACCCCTCCAGGGACTATATCCATCTATTCCCACCCTAATTATCGTATTGTCCAGATGACCCTTAAAAGTCACTATTGTATCTGCACTATTAGCTGATGTGCCAGATTGGAGATAACTATACTGACAGTAAGTTGTGCTCTGTACAGACTCAAATCAAAAAATTGTGATATTTGCAGTCATTTACCCTATTCTTGCTGCCCGCTGCACTGATGACAATACTGTAGTTCTGGCATAATTGGGTCCAGCCTTGTTTTCAGCAGCCCAACTTTAACAGGGATCAAGCAAAGTTACTAGGCTTTTTCTTGCATTGAAATTAATCAGAAGGCAATGTGTGAATTTTATCATGAGATTTGTGACAAACCTGATACAATAGTTTACTTCTAATTTCCCTGATGGAAACTCAGCTAGTAGGCCATTAGGATTCCTCAGGTTACTCGCCCTCTCTAAAGAATCAGAATCCACCTGCCCATAATTTTAACTCGATCTCAGGAGCCTGTAGCAATGCGGCCCCATTGCCAGTGGGGGTCCATCTTTACATATACATGGCTGATGCTTATAATATCATTAGGACCTGACCACAAATTTAATTTGCCTGGAAAGCTGACTTGGAACAGCGAGGATCAAGAGCCTGCAAATTTTTCCTTCCCGTCATAGGACCAGGAATGTCAAAAGTGCTCCTATGGATCCATAAGCAAAGCTGCTTTGGACTGCCCTCCAAACTTAAATGTGAAACCTCTGTAAATTATTCCCAGAATCGGATCCCATTGTCTACCTTGTGCTGATAGGAGACCTTTGAACAACCACAGCTAACTTCCCACCTGTCTGGGGTGGTAGGTTAGCTGGCAGGATTTAAATGATATTCACATGACTGATGGATGGGAAGTTAACTCACCAGCATGATTCCTACTGGAAGCCTGTTGACAGTTCCAGTCCAGCCCGACCTCTTTGTTTAAATATTTCCTTCAAATTCTTATTCTTTTAAAAGAAATATTTAAAAGAAAGTTGTTTTCCTCTCTGGGATTTCTCTTCTTGTGTTTTTGTGGCTTGCAGCATTTCCAGTCAGTTATCTAGTGGATTGTTTTACATTAACGTTTTGCAAACTATCAATCTTGAAATGTACGTTTTGTGAAACTGATGATAAATGGAAAGTCCTATTATGTATTTACTAAATGGTCTTGATTGCCTGATCTTGGGCAGTTGGATGGCTCTGGAAATGATGTTTTGGGCTTCTAGCCAGACCATTGCGAATCTGAATCACAAGCTTTACAGTTATTACAAGGCCAGTCACATCATCAGTACATCCATCACCTCCATTTGCCATGACCATTAATATGCATGTCTGATGCCTGATGTGTGTCGGGTAGTCAAATCTCTTGCCCTAGCTTTAATTTAGTTACAATTGTATCCTCAACTCTACCTTTGGTACCCCAGTTCCTATTAAAGCTATTACTCTCCATCACTTTGGCTATTTGCCCTGGTGCCATCCTTATCTGCCCTCCTTTACGTTTTAAGTGATGCAAGCTTGAAGAGAAATGGCTGAGAACTGCTCACTGCCAGATCTGTTTGGATCACATAAAACACGATTGGGTTCTGTTTTTCCCTGTGTAAACTGCTCGCTATTTCAGGATGAGAAAAAAAAATTCCTGTTTTCTTTTCGTAGAATCTGTACAAGGCAGAAAGACACACCGACTCTCTGATAGAGCATCCCAGCGAGGCTCTATTCCTGTAAACACACATATTTAGCCACTAATCCCCCTAAACATAGACACAGCGAAAACATGCAAACTCCACGTAGTTACGCAAGACCAGAATCAAACCCGGATCCCAGAGCAGGAAAACAACCCTTATTTCTTTTAAAAGAATAAGAATTTGAAGGAAATATTTAAATGAAGAGCTTGGGCTGGATCACTTAAATGTAAAGGAGGCAGCATTGCTAACCACTGTGTCACCATACTTCTCTGCTGCAAGCTATCTCCATAAACACCTATCCCTGCCTACCCATTCTTGCCTCTGCTAGAAACTTGCATTGAATAACCTCACCCCACAAACTAATCTGTCCCACAGCATATCATTCAAAGTGGCTCCAAAGTTGCAGTGCTCCGAGATTTGCTTCAACTTGTTGATATAATTTGTAACAATTTACCCTGGGGCTCTTCTTGAATTAAACTTATATCTCTGTAATATGACCAATTATTTTGGATGGATCTGTGACTTTTCCAATTCAATGATCTCAATGACTGAAAGACATACTTGAGGCTGTGAGACTATGAATCAACTTCTAAACCTGGGTTCCACACACACTCGGGGATTGTCTTTCTCTTCAATTCCTTCTGAAAGCAATAGCCCAAACACTCTGGGTGGGATCTTATGGCTTGCTTGGGCAGATCAAAAATTCCTGCCCAAGGTCAGTGGAGATTTCCATTGTTGGACCCTTGCCTGCTCCAATTCCGTGGCCAATGGGAAACCGCTCAATATCTTCTGGCCCTCACCACATTAATTAGGTACTTGGAGGTTAACACTTACCCATGTCTACCATTCTCTTTCATGTCCCCTTGCATCCTCAGCCAGTGTGCATGACAGAACCAATGAGCCACAATGGAAAGTCTCGGCACACAATTAAAAAAAAAATCCATTAAGCATCTTGTGAAAACAGATCCCTGCTGAACTAACCCATTGTGAGTCTTGGAGTAGAAGCAAAAATTCCAATGAGGCCATTTGTGAACTGTATCAGTATGTGCCTCCAGGAGGTCATGATGTAAAGATGCTGGCGTTGGATTGGGGTGGTAAGAACTCAGTAAGAATTTAGCAACACCAATTTTTATTCTAACCGATTTATTTGATAGTAAAATTGTGAGCTTTCAACACTCTGTGTCTTCCTTAGGCAAATGGCATTTGCCTGAGAAAGACACAGAGTGTTGAAAGCTCACAATTTTACTATCAAATAAATCGGGTTGGATTAAAAATTGGTGTTGCTAAATTCTTACTGAGTTCTTACCTCCAGGAGGTGACATGGATGATGGAGGTGGCTTCAGCAGTATCTGGCAGTGAGAGATTTGTGGAGTGAAAACTAGAGGGCGTAATAACCTTTAATACAAGCCCCTGAGAATTGAATGGACCTCCTAACCAGCCATCCTTGACACTCCCACCCTAATCCCCTGCCTTGTCTGCCACGAGGAGGCCTCATAAGACACCTAAACTGGTCATCACCTGTGGGGAACCTGCAAAACAACGATAAAACCCAGTCAGCCCCTTTTAATTGGGCTCAGTTGGATTTTAATGTTGGCACCATTGCACCCAGACACCAACTGGCATGATGGCTAGTGGGCTATTTTTAGTGGCTGCCCTCTTTAGTTCCCAAATTCTGCCCTCTATTATTCTCTGTGGGTGTCACAGTGGCATAGTAGTTAGCACTGCTGCCTCAGAATGCCAGGAACCCGGGTTTGATTCCCAGCTCAAGTCACTGTCTGTGCTAAGTCTACATGCCCCCGTGTGGGCATGATTTTCCTCAGGATGCTCTGGTTTCCTCCCACAGTCCAAAAGACATACTGCTTAAGTGCGCTGACGATGCTAAATTCTCCCTCAGTGTACCTGAACAGGCACTTGAGTGTGGTGGCTAGGGGCTTTTCACAGTAACTTCATTTTAGTGTTAATATAAGCTTACTAGTAAACATTCAATTCTCTCCTCTGAGCATTTGCACTACTTTCTGTTTTTATTTCAGATTTTCACAATCTGCTATACTTTATTTCTGTTATGAAGTTAAGCTTCATTTTGTGCAACGATACTAAAATTTACTAATAATAGTTAATTGTATTTGCATGTGCACTCTGTTGACTGAGTTTCATTCTACAACATCCATTGGTATTTAACAAAGTAAACTAATTCTGCAAGTAAATAACCAGCAGGTTTCTTCAATGGGTTGATAACTTGCTAAACATACAGTCTCAGGGTGGAAGAGTCAATTACTAGGGGGCATAGATTTAATGGGTGAGGGGCAAGGTTTAAAGGAGTTGCACAAGGCAGATGTTTTACACAGTGGTGGGTGCCTGGAATTTGTTGCTGGAGGAGGTAGTGGAAGTGATATGGTAGTGACTTTTGAAGAGTGTCTTGACAAGTACATGAATAGGATGGGAATTGAGGGATATGATCCCAAGGATAGGGGGGAATTTAATTAAATCAGGCAGCATGGTTGATGCAGGCTTGGAGGGTCAAAGGGCCTGTTCCTGTGCTATAATTTTCTTTGTTCTTCGTTCTAATTCCAATTAATAGCCACTTAAGGTCTGTTCCATTCATGCTACAATTTATCCCGCAGTGGGAGAAAACCGGTGCCAAGTATGAAGCCAGGTAGCTTTCATTGCTCGGTCTGGTGGTATGGGGAGGGGAGTTTCTCCTTTACATATTCCTCAGGAACACACACACACACACACACACACACACACACAATAGAATTTTCCTATTCTGTCTATCATGGGAGTCATAAGGGGGTGTGAACTACACAAAGGTCCATTGCCTTCGGGTGGTAATTTAGAGCCTTGGGGTGAGCGTGGCCAGAAAATCCCACCCTAGGTCCTCTCCATGCTTGAATTTCCCCTTCCCCCTATCCCTGCCCATCTCAAGTCAAATATTGGCCCATCGGTTGCTAAATGTGGGGTAAGCTGACAGAGTGAGGCTTAGCTTACTCCATTTACATTAGAGATGAGAACCCCGACCCAGTGTAAAATCACAGGCAGGATTTTCTGGCTCTTCCCGACAGTGACATTTTCAGCTTCATCTGAAGGCTATCCCCGTGTGGCAGGTTCCCCGATGGTGGGATGGCCGACCCATGCAAAATGTGGTAGACATGGTGGAGGAGGGTGCGAAACTGGAAGATCCCACAGTCAAACAATGACAAGCCGCCACAACAACACATTAAAATGATGAATATCGATTTGTAGGTTGAGGTCAGCATAAAGAATGGTTTTCTTTCAGCTTAGCTGTGGTTTGAAGAATTGCAATTATACCTTTTGATCTAATATCTAAGATGGCACAACGTATGAGGAATGATGAATTAAATTGTTGTGTCGAAGATGACTTAGGGACTCCTGTGGGTCTGGGACATTCCATTAATGGGTAAGTTTTTAGTAAAGATGAATGATTCAAATTTAGTTGATTTGAGGAATAAATAAACATGCCCCTGCAATGAAATTAGATTATTACTGGAGGAAAATGTACTTTTCAGCATTAATTTAAAACTCCACTTTTGATTTATTTTTAATAGCACTTTAGCATTAATATATGAACTACTTCTCACTTTTCTGCAAAGGTATCTATCTTCAATCTTGAAAATGTCCCAAGAGAGAATAAATTCACAGGGATAGCATGGCCCCAAGTGCAAATTGATTCTCAGCAGTGGGTAATGGGGCTAGTATAAAATTTAATTCCGTAATTTATATAAACTCAGGATTTGTTAGCAGTTACCGTGAAGGAATTATACCTCTGCTTTCTGCCTTAGTTTTATTACTGAATTCCTGGCTGCATATCAGACCAGTTGGGGGAGATCTTAGTTTGGACGTAAAACATCTTGATTTAAAAGCCACTATTAGGTGACCTGTTTTAAAGTGCAACAGCAGGCTCCTGATTGGTGCTTGTTGGTCTGGTATTGCAAAAATCTGCTGGCTTCAGCAGAGAGGCAAGACCTACTGTGGAGAAATGGCCGAGGGAAGAGCGAAGCATTCCCAGATAATGAGAATGGGAAGGTAGCAGGTTGGAACATCTTTGCAGGGTTACCACTCAAAACCTTTTAGGAAAAAAAGAGAGCCAAACCCATTATAGCTGACTGGTTAGACTGCAAAATGCCAGAACAAAGTGGGCCTATTGTATTTTGCATGCTCTGAAAATGTGAAATAAAAACAGTCATACAAATACTCAGCGGGGAGAGTGAAACGGAGGGCAGAATTTGGGAAAGAAAGAGGGCAGCTACTAAATAACTCAAAAAGCCATCATGCGACTTCCCCCATGTGTGGGTTCTGGTGGTAACACAACTCATAACTCCCAACCTTCAACTGAGGCCAATTAATGGGGGATGACTAGGATTTTCCAGTTGCTTTCTAGGTCCTCACAAGTTTATATATCTTGAGGAGACGTTCTAGTACCAGATGGGGCAAATCCGCTTAGTAGGTCACCTCAGTTCTCTAGGACTTGTATGAAGGGCTGTTAGGCTCTCGAGCCCTCACTCCTCAAATCCCTCACCCACTAACTACTGCCCAAGCAACCTCCATGACCCTATGCCATCTCCTAAGGTGCATATCGATCCAATTTCCAGATGGGTTCGTTATGAGTATTTGGCTCTATTTCATAATTCTCTAGTGGATTAGATCAGCAGGGGTCTGTTTTCACAGGTGGAAGTGGAATATTTGCATTAATTGATTGGCATCTTTGAGGTTATAGTAAATTATTATTTCCTTCAATTCTTTCTTTTAAATTCTGCATGCTTAATTAGACACATAAGAGATGTGAGGTGAGATAATGCTTCAGTTATTGATATTGTAATAATTCTGTCAGATTGACACTTTTATCAAGTTGTGAAAATAGCTTTTTTTCAAAACAGATTTGTGAATAGATTTTTTTTTTTTGAAACTATATTTCAAGATTTGCCATTGTTATTGTATGGCTGATTGGTTCTGGAGTGCATACTGGGTGAGTGGGCTAGAGCAGGCACAGGACCCCATTTACATTGCTGAATCATTATCCAAACTGCTTTGAGCGGGAATGTTGGGCATGTGTTTAATGGTTGGCCTGATTCAGGTAAGCAATGGATCTGCAAGATTCCCAGAAGATTCTTCTCTGCCAATCATCCTTGTTTTTTGGGGATTGAAAAATTGAAAAATGCCCTATTTTCTTAAAACTAGCATGGAATTATTAGAAAACAGATTTATCTTCCAATACTGAAAACCAGTTTGGTGGCAGACTGGAACAGGATTTTTTTTATGGGTTAAACCTTTTGCTGAAAGCAACAGGTTTTTACTACAGATGATAGTGTAAATAGGATGGAGAATAAATTTGATTTGATTTACTATTGTCACATATATTAGTATACAGTGAAAAATATTGTCTGTTGCGTGCTTATACAGAGAAAGCATGCTGTTCATAGGGAAGGAAACAAGAGAGTGCAGAATGCCATGTTACAGTTATAGCTAGGGTGTAGAGAAAGATCAGCTTAATGCAACTTCGTTCAAATGTCTGATGGCAGCAGGGAAGAGGCTGTCCTTGAGTCGGTTGGTAAGTGATCTGAACTTCTGATTCTTTACCCAACAGAAGAAGGTGCAAGACAGTATGTCAGGGGTTGCATGGGGTCCCTAATTATGCTGGCTGCTTTTCTGAGGCAGTAGGAAGTGTAGACAGAGCCAATAGATGGAGGGCTGGTTTGCGAGATGGATTCACAACCTTTAGTAGTTTCTTGCAGTCTTGGGCAGAGCAGGAGCCATACCAAGCTTTGATACAACCAGAAAGAATGCTTGCTACAGTGCATCTGTAAAAGTTGGTGAGAGTTGTAACTGACATGCCAAATTTCCTGAGTCTTCTGAGGAAGTAGAGATGTTGGTGGGCTTTCTTAACTATAGTGTCGGCATAGGGGGATTGGGACAGGTTGTTGGTGAATGCTATGGCAAACTGCTGAAGATACATTTATTTTACACATCGAACCTGCTCCGCCGTTCAGTATGATCATGATTTGATTGTGACCTCAAGTCTATTGCCTCACCCCATCATGATTCTTGATTTCCTTGTAAATCAAAAATCTGTCAAACACATATATTCAATGGATCTAGCCTCACTGCTCGCTATGGAAGAGATTGTACTTATCTCCATCTTGATTTTTTTTATACTGTGTCCCTTAACTCTACCCCACAAAGGGAAGCATCTTCTCAACATCCACCTATCAAGTTCCTTCAGAATCGTATATGTTTTAATAAGATTCTTATAAACTCCCAATGCATATTGGCCCAACCTGCTGACTTTTTTCATGAGGCAGCACTCTCATTCCAGGAGTCTTCTCTGGACTGTCTCCAAGGCAGGTGCATCCCCCTCCTAAAATTGTGCACAGTACTCTGTGCTGTCTCGCCAAAGTCCTGTGTTATTTTTAAAAAAAGAATTCCCTATTTTTATTTCCCTAGCAATAAGGGCCAACATTCTATTTGTCTTCCTAATTACCTGTGGCAGCTATATGCTAACATTCTTGTGATTAATCTGAGGATACAGATCCTTATTTGCCACAGCATTCTGCAGTATCTCTCTGCTTTTCAGTTCTTCCTAAACTTTTTCATTTCTTCATCCCCTTCTCCCACTTGCAGAACTGATTCAAATCCTCCTTACTTAATCAAGCTTTTGATCATACTTCTCAAAACTTCATTTTTTGGCTTGACATCCACATATTTCTTTACAACCCAGTGAATTGCTTGAGGGCAATTTTCTGCATGAAAAGCAGCCTTTACGGTGATCCCTTGAGACAATGGATTAAATGGCTAAATTGGCCTTTTATGCTATTCTTCTGGGAGTTCTGCCAATCTCTGAATGTTCTTAACTGAGATCAGGGCAGCTCTGTGGAGATTCAGTGTTACAATATAAGTGCAATTTCATTGCTTTTATACTATGTTGCAAACTCAACAAATGTTTTTGTGAAATCAAGGCATCAATTTTATCTGCCCCTGCCAGCCATGTTTTCAGTGGGAAGGCACGTGCATGAGGGCAGGTGCCAATCCCACCACCATTCTCATCCACCCCTGAGGTCACCTGTATAAAATGCCATATTTAAATAAATAATAAAGGGTTAACTGTAATTCTCAGCAATAATATACTGACCCCAATAATACAGTGCCCAGGCCATAATGCGGATGGTGTGGACAGTCAGATGGGAGTGGGCAGGCTGTTTTAAATTTTTTAAAAGAGTGGGAATGAAATGGGGATTTTATTTTCAGGGGATGCTCTTTGCGCGTTGCAGTTAGCCTCGAAGACAATGACCACTATTTTCTCCTCCCGGTCTTTAAAAAAAACAAGCCAATCCCAACTCCAGCGCAATCCCTAAACTGCCTCAGTGTTCCCTGCCCAAGACTCTGCTGGACACCCAGGAATTATCTTGCTCCAAGATTCTTGGGCCTGCTTGCAATCCTAGCAGGACCCATTAATGCACTTTTGGTGCTGCTGGGAATGCTGGAGTAGCTGGCCAATCTGGCTTCCATGGATGGCTGCTTATTTAGCTGGAGTATGTTATGACTGTGGTTGGCTAGGGTAGAGTGAGCTGGTGCCACACTGACTGACTTTGCTTACTGAGTCATCTTTCTGCTTCTTAAAATTCTTTCTCCATACAATTGTTTTGTTAAGCTTTGTGTATGAATGTATAAAACAACAGTGTCACATTATTGTAATTGCGAATGAACCATAGTGGTATTCGGTTTGCTCTGGATTATTGGACTATGGGCTCCACCATTCATGACCTTGGCCATTCCAAAGATGGTTTGAAAGGGTTGTAACAAGGCAATTTTTTTCTAGAATTATACTACTCTGTACAATAACTACAATATATTATGAATGAATCATTGGTAACAATGTGATAGAGGAGGATTTCTTGGAGTGTAAAAGGGATGTTTCTCTTGACTAATATTTCAAGGAATCAACTACACAGTATGCCATCTGAAACTGGCTATTGTGCAATGAGAAATGAATAATTAGAAACCTTGTAATGTGAGATCCTTTGGGGAAGAGTGACTATAATGTGGTGGAATTCTTCATTAAGATAGAGAGTGATGTGGTTAAATCTGAGATTAGCATCCTGAACTTGAGGAAAGCTAACTTTGATGGTATGAATTATGCATTGGTTAAGATAAGCTGGCAAAGGATACTTAAAGGGTTGCCAGTGGATATGCAATGGTAGACATTTAAAGAATACATGAACTTCAACGACTGTACATCCCTGTCTGGTATAAGAGTAAAATGGGGAAGGTGGCTTATCCATGGCTAACAAGGGAAATTAGGGATGGTGTTAAGGCCAAAGAGGAGGCATATAAATTAGCCCAAAAAAAGCAGCAAACTCTAGGACTAGGAGCAATTTAAAATCCAGCAGAGGAGGATTAATTTGGAAGGGCTGAATAGAACATGAGAGTAGGCTTGCAGAAAACATAAAACCTGATTGCAAAAGCTTCTATAGATTTGTGAAGAGAAAAAGACTGGTGAAGACAAATGTAGTCCCTTATAGTTAGAAGCAGCTGATAATAGACAACAAAGAGATGGTAGACCAGGTAAACAAGTACTTTGGATGTGGATTCAGAAAGAAGGACACAAATAACCTTCCACAAATATGTGGCATGGAGGTCTGGTACGAAGGATGAACTGAAGAAAATCCTTATTAGTCAAGAAATTGTATTGGGAAATTGCTGGGATCAAAAAACCAATTCATCTCTGCATTCCTGAGCACTCCAGGAACTGGCTTTGGAAATAGTGAACACTTTGGTGAACTTTCTTCAGCGTTCTCTAAACTCTGAAACTTACTCCAGCGTTCTCTATGCTCTGGTGGATTGGGGTGTTGCTAATATAGCCTCACTTTTTAAAAAAGGAAGGAGGGAGGGAGAAAGAAGGAAATTATAGTCTGATTAGCCTCACATCAATGGTGGGAAAAATGCTGGAGTCAGTTATTAAGGATGTAATAACAGAGCATTTGGAAAGCAGTGACAGAATCGGTCCAAGTCAGCATGGATTCACTAAAGCAAAATTGTGCTTGACAAATCTGGAATTTTTTGAAGATGTGACCAATAGAGTGGACAGGGTGAAACAGTCGATGTTGTATATTTGGACTTTGAAAAGGCTTTTAACAAGGTCCCACACAAGAGATTAGTGAGCAAAATTAAAGCTCATGGTATTGGGAGTAATATATTGATGTGGATAGAAAACTGGTTGGCAGACAGGAGCAGAGACTGGGAATAAATGGATCCCTTTCAAAGTAACAGGCAGTGACTAAAGGGGTTCTGCAGGGTTCAGTACTGAGACCCCAGCTATTCACAGTACACATTAATGATTTAGATAAAGGAATTGAATGCAATTTCTGCTAACTTTGAAGATGACACCAAGCTGGATGGCAGTGTATGCTGTGAGGAGGATGCCAAGGCTGCAAGGTGACTTGGACAGGCTGGCTAGGTGGGCAAATACTTATCAAATGCAATATAATGTGGATAAATGTGAGGTTATCTACCAGGAAGGAGGAATATTATTTGAATGATGGCATTTATGGAAAACGGGATGTACAACATGACCTGAGTGTCATGGTGGAGCAATCGTTGAAGGCTGGCATGCAAGTACAGCAGGCGATGAGGAAAGCTAATGGCATACTGGCCTTCATAGCAAGCGCATTTGAGTATAGGAGTAAGGATGTTGTATTTCAATTATACAGAACCTCGATGAAGCTGCATCTTGAGTATTGTGTGCAGTTTTGATCTCCAAGTCTGAGGAAGGACATTCTTGTTATTGAGGGAGTCCAGCAAACCAGACTGATTCCTAGGATGGCAGGACTGACATTTGGAGATGAATTGATTCAGCTTATACTCACTGGAATCGAGAAGAATAGAGGGTATGTTATAGAAACGTATATAATTCTGATGGGACTTGACAGGCTGGATGCAGAAAGAATGTTCCTGATGTTGGTGAAGCGCAGAACTAGGAGTCACAATCTAAGAATAAAGGGGTAAGCCGTTCAGGACTGAGATGAGGAAGAAATTCTTCACTTGGAGATTTGTGAAGCTGTGGAATTTGTTACCACAGAGAGCTGTTGAGTCCAGATCATTAGATATGTTCAAGATGGAGCAGGATGTGGCCCTAGTAGCTAAAGGAATTAAGGGATGGGTATGGAGAGAAAATCGAAGTGGGAAACTGAAATTGCATAATCAACAATAATCATGTTAATTGGTGGTGGAGGCTTGAAGGGCCACATAGAAACATCGAAGGTAGGAGCAGGAGGAGGCCATTTGGCCCTTTGAGCCTGCTCCACTATTCATTACGTTCATGGCTGATCATCCCGCTTTCTCCCCCATAACTTTTGATCCCATTCGCCTGAAATGCTATATCCAGCTGCCTCTTGAATAAATTCAATGTTTTGGCATCAACTGCTTTCTGTGGTAATGAATTCCACACGTTCATCACTGTTTGGGTGAAGAAATGTCTCCTCACTTCTACCCTAAATGGTCTACCCTGAATACTCTGAATCCTCAGACTATGATCCCTTGTTCTGGACTCCCACATTATTGGCAATATTCTGTTTCTACTCTGTCTAGTCTTGTTAGAATTTTATATGTCTCTGAGATCCCTCATCATTCATCTGAACTCCCGTGAAAACAATCCTAACCTAGCAATCTCTCCTCACACATCAATTCTGCCATCCCCGGAGTCAGGTTGGGAAACCTTCGCTGCACTCCCTCAAGCAATAAAATCCTTCTTCAGAAAAGGAGACCAAAACTGCACACAAAACTCTACATGTGGCCTCACCAAGGCCTTGTATAATTGCAACAACATATCCCTGCTCCTCTACGCAAAACCTCTTGCAATGAAGTCCAACATACCATTTGGGGCAGCACAGTGGCATAGTGGTTAGCATGCGGTCTCAGTTCTGGGGACCTGGGTTTGATTGCCGCCTTGGGCCACTGTCTGCGTGGAGTTTGCACATTCTCCTTGTGTCTGCGTGGGTTTCCTCCGGGTACTCTGGTTTCCTCCCACAGTCCAAAGTTGTGTGGGTTAGGTTGATTGGCCATGCTAAATTGCCCTTTAGTGTCTCAGGATGCATAGGTAACAGAGATTAGTGGGGTAAATATGTGAAGTTATAGGGACAGGACCTGGGTGGGATTGTTGTTGGTGCAGACTCTACGGGCTAAATGGCCTCCTTCTGCATGTAGGGATTCTATGATTTGCCTTCTTTACTGCTTGCTGAACGTACATGCTAACCTTCAGTGACTAGTGCGCAAGGACACCCAGGACCCGTTGCACACTCCCCTCTTCCAATTTACAGCCATTCAGGTAGTGATCTGCCTTCTTGTTTTTGCTTCCAAAGTAATAATCTCACACTTATCCAAATTACACTGCACCTACCATTGATTAGCCCAGTCACCCAGTCTGTCCAATTCATTCTGAAGGAGCTCTGCATCCCACCTCCAACTTGGTATCATCTGCATACTTTGAGATGTTACGTTTTCTTCTCTTATCCAAATCATTAATATAGATTGTAAATAGCTGGGGTCCCAGCACCGATCCCTGAGGCACTCTACGAGTTATTGCCTGCCAATTTGAAAAGCACCATTAATGCCTACTCTTTGTTTCCTCTCTGCTAACCAGTTTCCTACCCATCTCAATGCACTTCCCCCAATCCTGGGTGCTTTAATCGTGCACGATAATTTCTTGTGCAGGACTTTCTCAAATGTTCTTTGAAAGCATAGTGGCCTACACCTGCATCTATTTTCTATGTTCTATGTTTCTGTGTTTCTACGAACAACATCACATCTTAAAATATAAAGTGCTCTTAAATTGTCAACTCCTAGAAATAAGTGTAGGTTGTCAAGCGATTTCAACAAGACTTCTGATTAAACTGTTACAGCCATGTTTAACGAAACTCATGGGTACTTGGCAGAACAAAAGAATGCACGAACCATGCCAACTATTTCTGTTTGCCTGTAATAAACCATGTCGGCAAATTGACACAATGTAAAATGGATGGCACTACAGTGCCAGGCACCTGGTTTTGATTGGGTGACTGTCTGTGTGCATGAGTTTCCCCCGGGTGCTCTGATTTCTTCCCACTGTCCAAAGAAATGTAGGTAAGATGGGGTTACAGGGACAGGGTAGGACCTGCATAAGATGCTCTTTCAGAGAGTCGATGTCGATCCAGTGGGCTGACTGCCCCCCTGCTGCTTTGTAGGGATTCTATGAGTTGTGAAATAGAAGTCAAACCATAAATATTTTCTCTACTTGCAGGACTATTGTTCCCATCTTTTTAGAATATCTGTAGATGTGGCTAACTTTTTAAAAATATACCTCAGTTGCCAGTGACTGCAAGAAACAGAAAGGATTTCAAGTTTGAAGACTTTTATTACAATGAACAAATTAAAAGCAGAATAGTGCAAATGCTATGCACTAGACAACCTATACTTTGAACTCCCGAAATGATCCCCCATTTAAGTTTTAAAATGATGAAAAATGCCCTCCATGGTTATACTTTACTAGAACCAAGGATAAAGAAAATTATAGTGCAGGAACTGGCCCTGCGGCCCTTCAAGCCTGCACGGGCCATGCTGTCTGACTGAACTAAAACCCTGTACCCTTTTGGGGACCATATCCCTCTTTTGCCATTCTATTTATGTATTTGTCCAGACACCCTTTAAAACTCGCTATCATATCTACTTCCACTATCTCCTCCAGCAGCAAGTTCCAGGCACCCACCACCCTTTTATTAAAAAAACTTTCCTTGTACATCTCCTTTAAATCTTGCCCCTTGCACCTTAAACCTATGCCACTTAAGCAGACACCATTCATCAGGAACGTGTCCAAAGCTATTTTCAACTCCTGTTGGCTTATTTCCCTTTCCCTTTGCCAGACGGATAATTTATAATCTCCAAACTAACTTCCTGGTGGAAGGTACATTGGAGATTCCTCCCCATAGCCAAAGTTGTTTTCAGTTTGAGCGCATTTTGTTTTCTTTTCACTTGCATTTGTGTGGCATTTTTGCCTTTTAATTTATAGACGATTGATTTCTGAGGAATGACCGTTGGTTATTTTATTGCTCAGACTGAGCTTATAGAAGTTTGGCCCAGCCCAAGTTTTTTTTACTGAAAAATCATGACCAGAAAAGGTTATTTTATTACTGTAAAGGTTACAAGTTATTATTTTAAGACTTTACAAAACAGATTCTACATTATTGGTGACATTAATTTTTGTATTAGTGTGATTTTTGTCGTACCACAAACGGCAATCTGCCTTTCTCAGGTACTAAATAGGAAGTCTTTTCTATGTCTGTTCATGACTGATACATGATAATATATGTATTGAAGTCTTGAAACGACAGAATTGTGTTACACATTATGTTAGATTGATATTTAATCTCAGGGACCAGAATTTAAATCCAGCAGAGAGTAATATCGAAATTCTCCTCTATCTGCTGGCTCAAAATTTCATTTGTGAAATAATTTTGGCTCATTTTATTCCTGTTGACATGAGTCCCATGATACAACATACACCCCAATCCATCTGACATTAATTTAATAATCTCAAATTAATGGACACAGATAATTGGTATGGGGAGCATGGTAGCACAGTGGTTAGTGCTGCTGCTTTACAGCTCCAGAGACCTGGGTTCAATTCCCGGCTCTGCGGAGTCACTGTGGAGTTTACACATTCTCCTGATGTCTGCATGGGTTTCCTCCGGATACTCTGGTTTCCTCCCATAGTCCAAAGATGTGTGGGTTATGTTGATTAGCCATGCTAAATTGATCGTAGATGTATAGGTTAGAGGATTAGTGGGTTAAAAAAAATGTACAGATATGGGAATAGGTCCTGGGTGGGATTGTGGTCGGTGCAGACTTGATGGGCTGAATGACTTCTTTTTGTACTGTAGGGATTCTATAATGATTAATAATTTAGAACAAAGAACATTATAGCACACGAACAGACCCTTCGGCCCTCCAAACCTGCACCGATCGTGCTGCCCAACTTAACTAAAATCCTTTAACCTTCCGGGGACCATATCACTCCATTCCCATCCTATTCGTGTGTTTGGCCAGACCTCCTTAAAACTCACTGTCGTATTTGCTTCCACTATCTTCCCTGGCAATGAGTTCCAGGCAATCATTACCCTCTGTGTAAAAGACCTACCTCATACGTCTTCTTTAAATCTTGCCCCTCAGTTATCTTGATTCCAGGATATCACTGCAGGAGTTTCTTGGGGGTAGTACCCAACCCTTAACCATCTTTAGAAGCTTTATCAACGATCTTCCCTTTCATCAGAAAGTTAGAAGAGAGCATGTTCATTGATGATTACACAATGTTTAGCATCATTTGCAACTCTTCAGAGGCTGAAACAATCCATGTCCAAGTATAGTAAGCCTGGACAATATCCAGGCTTGGGCTGACAAGTGGCAAATAAAATTCACCTCACACAAGTGTCAAGCAATGACTATTTCCAACAAAAGAGAATCTAGTCATTACCACTCAACATTCAGTGGCATTACCCCACTATCAATACCCTGGGGGTTACCATTGCCCAGAAACTGAATTGGAACAGCCATGTAAATACTGTGGCTACAAGACTAGATCAGAGGCTAGGCATCCTATGGTGAGTAACTCACTTCCTGACTCCCCAAAGCCTGTCTACCATTTACAAACCATAAGTCACGAATGTGATGGAATACTTTCCATTTATCTAGATGAGTGAAATTCCAACAAAACTTAAGGAGTTTCACACCATCCAGGACACAGCAGGCCATTGGATTGACATCTAAAAATGTTCACCTCCTCTACCACTGGTTCAGAGTGGCAGCCATGTGTAGTATCTACAAGATACATTGCAGGAACAAATCATGGCTCCTTAGACAGCACTTTCCAACGCATGACCTGTGCCATCTAGAAGAATAAGGGCTGCAGACATTTGGGAACCTCACCACCTGGGAGTTCTGGTCCAATCCATTCATCATCCTGATTTGGAAATATATTTCCATTCCTCCACTGCAACTGGGTCAAAATCCTGGAACTATCTCCCTAACAGCACCGTAGGTGTATTTACACCACATGAACTGATGAAGTTTAAGCAGCAAGAGCAATCAGGGATGGGCAATAAATGCTGGGCTACTTAGTGACACTCATTTTCCATGAATTAATTTTTAAATAAAGTTCAATAGGTTCCAGAAGCTTTTTCAAAATCTAAACCCATTCTTCTTTTTTTCAGAGCTCTGTGATCTGGTCCATGGATCAGTATTTCCTGCCATGTCACTGTTTTGGCAGTGTTCCCACAGCTCCCAGTTTCTTCAGTGCTATTTTGCATTGACTTTAGGCTCTGCTTTGATGATAGTTTTCAGGTGGTTCTTAAATTAATGAGTAAACTGTCTGGAAGCAATAAATGGACAGATTGTGCAATTGTTTTAATGAGCGCATTTAAGCCTCATTGAAAGCGTTATTGTGTGCTCACAATGTTTTCAAGATCACTTTGATCACATGCTATTATTTATTCAGTTGTAGATAGTTGCATACAGTCCACTATTCAATCTGCATGTTTAATTTGTAAGGTTTGCGATGTTCAGGAGAGGATCTTTTAGAAAATCCTTCGGGCATAGCATTCATCCAAGGTTTATAACAAGGTACAATATGTGGAACAAATCTTAATGCATGAATTAATTATTGCCAAGGTTGATTTTGTCATCTCAGCAGTGAAATGAAATAGATACTGACTGGAGTTCTGGCTGCAACACTGCAGCACTGCATTCTCTTAATTGCACTACATGCAGTTGACATCACCACCACTCATTCAACACCTCCACTATCTCTGATTGTTACGTTGCTTGTCCGACATCAATACTGGATGAGTAGTAATCTCCTCCAACTAAATATTAGGAATATTGATGTCATTGTCTTGAGTATCTTCAAAGATGTTTTTCCCTCGCCTCTGACTCCACCTTTCTCCCTGGCAATTCTCTGAAGTTGAACCAGACTATGTGCAAACTTGATGTTGTATTGGGCTCTGAGAAGAGCCCCCAACAATACATCTGCTTGTTGATCAAAAGTACCTACTTCCACCTCTCTTTCATCAGCCATCTCATTCACATTGCCTGTTGCTGAACCCTTATCTGTGGCATTGTTGCCTCTAGATTTGAATATTCTGGCCTCTCATCCTCAACTCTGCATAATTTGAACAAATCTAAAACTCTGAAAAGAAGAAACAAGAGAAATACTTGCATTGAGGCAGTTCTTTTCATGATCGTTGAACTTCTCAAAGCGCTTTGCAGACAGTGAAGTGCTTTTTGAAGTGTACTCACTGTTGTAGTGCTGCCATATCCTAATTCACACCAAGCCTCATTCACCCTGATCTGTATTGGTCATCCGCCCGATAATACCTTGATTTTAAAATTCTTATTTGTGTTTTTAAATGTTTCCATTGCCTGATCCCATCCAATCTCTGAGATCTCCTTTGGTCCTACAGGCTTCTAAGAACACAACACTACTCCATTTGCATATCTTCTATGTATACTTTTCTAATCACTGAAACATTGAGGTATAGGATCATAGAATCCCTACAGTGCTGAAAAGGTCATTCAGCCCTTGGAGTCTGCACTGACTCTCTGACAGAGTATCTTACACAGACCCTCTCCCCCATCCTATCCCTGTAGCCCCAAACATTTATCATGACTAATCTGTCTAATCTGCATGTCTTTGGACACCAAAGGAAAATTCAACATGGCAAATCCACTTAACTTGCACATCTTTGGACTGTGGCAGGAAACCGGAGTTCCTGGAGGAAACCCATGTAGACATGGGGAGAATGTGCAAACTGGTGAAACAGACAGTCATCCAAGGCCAAGAATTGAACCAGATCTTTGGAGCTGTGAGGTAGCTGTGCTAATCACCATGCCTGCATCAGCTGTTCAAGCCTAAGCTCTGAAATTTGCTTCTCAGCCTCTCTGTCTCATTTTAAGTTTAAGTTTATTTATTAGTGTCACAAACAGACTTATATTAACACTGCAATGAAGTTATTGTGAAAATCCCTAGTTGCCACACTCCAGCACTGGCTTGGGTACACAGAGAATTTAGTACAGCCAATGCACTGAACAAGCATATCTTTCATACTGTGGGAAGAAATCAGAATACCTGGAGGAAACAGGGAGAGCGTGCAAACCCTGCACCAACAGTGACCCAAGCCAGGAATTGAACCAGGGTCCCTGGCTCTGTGAAGCAGCAGTACTGACCACTGTGCCACTTTCTACCTCTTTGATCAAGCTTTTGGTCGTCTCTCCTACTAATTCTGTATGTGGTTTTGTGTTTAATGATGTCCTGGTGAAACTTCATGTCACTATATCATAGATGCTGTATAAATGTAAGCTGTTGTGTTATTTTCACGTGACATACTACTAAGTGGTATCAGCTTAGCATACGATAAGTCATATTCACCATTTTATTCTGTTTGAAATGCAAATTCAGTAACGGATGTGTCATTTGAAAAATATCTGGCCTTGACTTTAAGTTTGCTTGAAAAAAATGACATTGGTTTATTCTTATTCATTTTAATATTCTGCATGCGTTCAACTTGTAGAAGGGATCAAACTGAATAATTTTGAAGCGCTCTGTCAAAAAATGGATTGGAAAGACAGAATGACTTTCCAGAAGAATAGAATTCAATCCTTTATCTCCTGAAACTTGCAGCTCAAGACAACCTTCTATCCATGCTGATTATAAGAGTAGTTACTAATGAGAAGCTGTGCTGCAGACTTGTGGCCAGGGCAAATCCGGCCTCTCTGTATGCGTGTGACAATGTATGTATGCAGACATATATACAGAGAGAGATATGCACATATTAATTTTGAAAGGTGCCTTCAAAAGAAACTTCGATGTATAATGTTTAGGAAGTGATTTTAGTCTCTGTTGGAGTTATGTACTAATGAATTTTCTTTCACGGGCAACAGTCATTATCTCATTTAATGTGAATTGCTGCACTAAATTGCACAGTAATTGTGTGCATGTGTTGAGGTGATATTCAATTATTAAGCATTGGATTGCTTTGATTTATATACCAAATACTATATTTGCCCATGTTCAATTGCAGAAACACTTTTTGTGCGGATTGAGCATGCGTGCTTTTATACATATTGCATGAAATTTATTTCCAGGGAGAAAAGTAGTTGTAATTATTTTGATTTGTTCCTCTTTTTAACCTATATTCATGCGAATGGAGCCATTGAAAATAAGCAATTCATTTTACATCCAGACTTCCCATAATTTTATTTCTCAATGTTTCTCTGTACAGTGTGTAAATGGTTTTGTTTTATATTCTGCCTGAGGGAGTGCAGGTAATTTGTATCCAAAGTGATTATTTTCTGCATATTTAAAGGCTGATCCTGAGTAAACCTGGGAATGATATTGCACTGAAGTATTAATGAGCCTGTAACAGATTGGGGCATCCATAAGTTCAAGCATTTTGGACATAACTTCTCCAAATTATAAGGCATTTAAACCAATAATAAGGTGGACTTACATCATCCAGGTTTTGAGAAGTTGGAAAGCCTATTACCCAAGTGCTCTGATTCTGTGTCCCAAGCCAGAATCCATGCTTAAAAAGACTATGGATACAACACTGCGGCCCTGTTGTATAACCTGTGCTCACTATAGGCCAAGCTGTATATTAGGAATTTTCCCTTAGATGACCCACTGATAATGAGAGTCGTCACGTCAATATCTCAAATTTAATCTTACATAATAATTGAAAATATGGGGCTAAAATGTATGTGCCCTGGCAGGCGTGTCGTCTGTAGGGCAGAGCACATTAAATAGCTTGGGAGCCAATCCCATATCTTTCTGCCCACCCTAGAGCTCACTGTCATAATATGCAGGTTTGGGGGGGGTTGGTACTGAAACTGGCCACCTGCTTGTTATATTAAAATGACCATTTAAAAATCAATTAGGCTTGTTGTCAAACCTGTAATAACAATAATACACTGCCTACACCATGATGCGCTCCCAAACTCTCCTGGCTTAAGAACCAGGATTCGGTTGCCCCAGGGATTCTAGGTCTTGGGCTCCTCTCTTCAGCTGCAGTTGCGGCATCTGCCACTGATGCCCTCCTAACACTGCTGGGACTGATAGAGGGCAGGGCAGGGAACAGAAGACCAATTCATCCTTTGTTACTATACCTCACAGTGCTTTATTGCTGCAGGCTGCTGGGTGTGTTAGTTGGCTTCACACAAATGTTGTTTCCAAAGAGAAGGTAGGGTGGTTGCAGCATGATTATATTTCCCCCAACCCCCCCCCCCCCCCCCCCCCCCCAAATCCCTCCCCTACATATTATTCAGTCCATGAATGCAGCTGCCTTTTTGTGATTTAGTATTCTGGATGAAAAAGAAATGTGGCCATAATTCTCCAACCGTGCTGCAGCTGGGATTCTCCAGTCCCGCTGCATGAATGGAGGATTGACTGAGGGCAAAATTCTCCATACTCGCTGGCAGTGGCATGTGAAATCGGAGAATTCCAGCCCATATATACGGAACACTAAGGACATTAATAAAGGAAGACCTGTACTAGCGTTGAATTAATCTAGACAACTATAACTAAAAGCTTCTGTATGAAATTGTTCAATTCTTTGATGATATTTATCACCAAAGAATGGAATTCCCATTTGCACTTATTATTTGAACTGGCAACTCCAGAATTGAAGCAAATCACTAATGACGCATCACAGCAGCCTCAACGTATGTGAATATCCTTTTGTGCACCCATTAATGTTTTTAACTCGCATGCCAATTATTTGATCTACCATTATTAAATCATGTATAGTTTTATGCTGAGTACGTGCACATCAAACAGCAGATCAAATATAGTAGAATCTATCATTAGGGGTTGCCACTTGCTGCTGTTTAACATAACTTGGGTCTTCAAAAGGCAAGCCAGTGTTATAGAGTGCTTTGTGTGCCACTATAATCGTACGCTTCTGACATATTTGTGAGCAAATGACTTCTGAATATTGAAATCTCGCAGTTTTGCTTCAATTGCTAGTTCTCATTGGAGAAATAGATTGACAGGACTGTGAGCCCAACATTCAGAAATGATCACTCACATCAAACAGTGTTTGTGACGGTGCAACAAAATTTTGCAACTCAGATTCTAGAGTATGAATTGAAGCAGAAGGCCTCAATTAGTTTAAACATGGTTTTAGTGCACTCGGGGGAGCTATTGCAGATGGGCACGTGGAACTCAGTAATCAGTGCAAGTATTAACTCCTGTGGACATTTGTATGAATCTTTTATTAATGTCACAGAGATGTAAAGTTTGCACAATTCTATGAATCAATTAACCTTCATGTTCAGCAAAATATATAGAAGGACATGAAAAAGTCAGGCACTTTAGAGCTCATTCTAATGAAGCAATCAAAGCTTTGAAAACTTGGGGACAGCATTTCTGCCTAGCCCTTCATTTGGTGACCTGCTTCTGTGTAATTAAAAGGAACACAGCATCCAACGACAGCAAAAGCTAACTGAACTGTGGCACCTAATAAATAGTAGAATATCATACAAAGCCACTATTATTTTATCGTTGGGAGCTACGATGAAAAAAATGCATTGTAGGAAGAGTGTTTGGAATGGTTTTGGTATAAATTGCATTGTAGAGTGAATGACATAATGAAATATTAACATTTTTACACAGTAACTTATTAATTGGTTGAAATGAAACCATGCCATTTAAGTTATGCAAAGTAAATGGTTTTATGATGTTGCTTTCATATTTTTTAAATTAATTTAATTTAAGATTATTAAGTTTTTTGGTTATTAAGATTAAACAGCACGAGAGTCCTTAGGCCGTGACCATGGCAATGCCCACCACACTCATCTGCTGGGAGACTCATTGGGCATCCACATCACTGTAAGCATACATCATATACCTACCAGCCCTATATTACTGGAAATTGTGATCCATGTTTTCCCTTGGAGGGCAAGAATGTCCAACCTTCCACTTCCATCCAGAGAAATTAAAAATATTCTCTGATGAAATTTAATTTATTTCCTTTTCCATTTTCCTGTCACAGTCTGAGTGCTTCCCTGGCCTCTGGTGGCACCCACTTGCACAGTACTGGAAGCTGATTTGCTTCATGATGGACCAGCTCCCAAACATACCTTCATGATCAGGGAAGTGGGAAATCTTATGGTGCTATTTCTCTGTATCAATGGCCTTGTTTCGATCAATTAGTGACTCTGTTATTGCGAGTGGTGTGTGGAGCTCAGCGGAAGATATTGGAGAACTGGAGTTATTTCAATTAAATAGATATTTAACTGGCTGCTGCTAGCAGATTTGAATTCCCTCTATATATGTTTCCAGAAATGCATGAAATTGGACACAAATGAAATATGCAGCTTAGAGGGTAAGGTAACTTTGGCAATAAGTGAGTTATGCACATGATTTATGTCCAAACACTCATCAAAAAACTTCTCATCTGAACACATCCTTGCCCATAAAGTGGCCCTGTCCCCAGTTAACACATTTGCACATTTTCAGAGGCCCTGCTCAAAATTGAACCAGATTATGAGGCATAGGAACATAGGAATTGGGAGCAAAAATAGGCAAATTCACTCCTTCGAGTTTGCTTCGCCATTTAATCAGATCATGGCTGATCTCTCTCTCGTCTCAAATCCACCTCCCCATCTGTTCCTGACATTTCTTTTCTTTATTAGAAACGCACTGCAGTCACTTGAAGCAGTTTGTCATAAACGGGATAGAAATCAGCAATTTTTTTTAAGGAATCCAAAAACACAGTTATTTATCAAAAGAATGAAAACCTTAAGGTTCACAGTTTAAACAAAAGAATTTTGCTACATGAAGTAAAGAACATAGACTGTAATTACACTCTTTCATAAATAGTCAGTTATGTTAAAGATAATAAAAATGCAATAAATGCAATTACTTACTCCCAACTCAAATGCTCTGACTCCACTTTTCTTCAATACCTATTAGACTTGCACCTCAAAGCTCTCATTACTGACATTTATTACTGATTAACCGTTTGGCATGGTACTATGTCATTGATTCAGATATGGACTGAGATTTTTTTGGGCCTTCCGTTTACTGCCAGTAAGGTTGTCCCTTCAAATCTCCTCCAACCATCCTAGGTCTATCAACTCAACATCAGCATTTCTGTCATTTCAGCTCAGCTACCTTGAGTCAGAACTCTGCTTGATTTAATATTCTCTAACTATGGAGATTTGTATCTCGATTTCTCTCTTTCCCCCTTCAGCTTGGCTGCCCCAGACATTCAACACACTATTAATATACTCCTTCAATTTTTGCCAAAAACCAGAATCTGACCCAACTTCTGCTGAAAGAGATGTTTTCTTCATTTCAGCTTGTTCTAAATTAATTCTCGAACTAAAGTATATGAACTGTGAACCAACACTATTCGAGTTTTTTTCTCTATTCTTCATCTCCTAATTCAGGTGATGGGCAATGAAGACATTAACATCTGTATTACTGTAGGCAGCTATTTAATCTTGATAACAGTGATTAAAGATAGTTCTAATTTCCCTTCTTCCCTGGTTTATGTGCTAATGAAGTAAGAAGAAAACGAGGAAGAGAAAATAAGACCCAGAGGTGAGGCACCATCAGCAGTGACACCACCTCTTTGGATTATTTAGCTTTCCCCCTCTTAGCTAGTACCTTAGAGTCCAGGATGACTTTTTCCACACTACACAAGTTCATAGGTGTCTGAGGAGTCCAATGCATGACCTATAGTCTTTGTCAGAGATGGAGGAGATGGTGGTTGAAAGAGCATTTGTGTGGGGTATTCAGGTTGCAGTACTCCTTTCACATTGGACACTTGGCTTCAGCTTGCTGAAGGTGTTCAACTCCTTTCTAAATGCTTTTCCTCCACGGGTCAGTGTTTAAAAACTCTGTGACTATCCTGAACCAATACACCACTACAGTAACTGACTTCATTAGTAAGTATGTAGAAGACTGTGCGCCAAAGAAGCAAATCCATGTATTCCCTAATCAGAAACCATGGATGAATAGGGATATCCGTTGCTTGCTGAAGTCCAGGTCTGAGGTGTTCAAGTCAGACAACACTGACCTATCCAAGAAAGCCAAATGTGATCTAAGGAGATCTGTCAAAGACGCTAAAGGACAATACCAAACCAAGCTAGAATTCCAGGCTAGCCACACCAACCTCAGCTGAATATGGCAAGATCTGCAACATGTAACAGGCTACAAGATGAAGGCATGTAAAATCGCCAGCTCCAAAGCACCCCTCCCTCATGAGCTCAATGCATTCTAAATGCATTTTGAGCAAGAGGTCAGCGAGATTGTGCCCTCCTTCCTGGAAGCCTTGGATGAATCTGTATCTCAGGTCATCATTGCAGATGTCAGAGCAACGTGCTTGAAGGTCAACCCATGGAAAGCAACTGGCCTGAATGGGGTACCAGGACATGCACTCAGATCCTGCGCGAATCAGTTGGTAGCGATATTCACAGACATCTTCAACCTCTCTTTACACCAATCTGAGGTCCCTATCTGCTCCAAGAAGACAACTATCATCCTGGTACCTAAGAAAAACAAAGCAGCATGCCTTAATGACTATTAGCCAGTGGTTCTGACACCCATCATTATGAAGTGCTTCGAAAGATTAATCATCAAACAAATCAATTCCAGCCCCTCAGACTACCCGGATCCATTACAGTTTGCCAACCGCCGCAACAGGCCCACAGCAGACGCCATTTCCTTGGTCCTGCATTCAACCCTGGAATACTAGACAACAAGGGCACCTATGTCAGACTCCTATTTATTCACTACAGCTCAGCCTTCAACACTTTTATTCCCACAAAACTCATCTCCAAACTCCGTGGCCTGGGCCTCAGCACCTCTCTCTGTGACTGGATCCTGAACTTCCTAACCCATAGACTACAATCAATAAAGATAGGCAACAACAGTTCCTCCATGATCATCCTCAACACCTGAGCCACACAGGACTGTGTTCTCAGCCTCCTACTATACTCCTTATACATCTCTCACTGTACTACCAAATTCTCCTCCAATTTGATTTTCAAGTTGCTGATAACATCACCACGGTGGGTCGGATCTCAAACAATGATGAGACAGAGTACAGAAATGAGAGAGAAAATCTGGTGAACTGGTGTGGCAACAATAATCTCTCCCTCAATGTCAACAAAACAAAAAAAATTATCATCGGCTTCAGAAAGCACAAAGGAGAACATGCCCCTGTCTACATCAATGGGAATGAAGCAGAAAGGGTGAAGAGCTTCAAGTTTTTAGGTGTCCAGATAACAAACAACCTGTCCTGGTTCCCCCCCATGCTGACACTGTAGTTAAAAAAGCTCATCAACACCTCTAATTTCTCAGTAGACTAAGGAAATTTGGCATGTGAGCTACAACCCTCACCAACTTTTACAGATGCACCGTATAAAGCATTCTTTCTAGTTGGTATGGCTCCTGTTCTGCCAAAAACTGCATGGAACTACAAAGGGTTTTGAATGTAACCCAATCGATTATGCAATCCAGCCTTTCATACATACATTGTGTCTACCTCAGCAAAGTAGTCAGCTTAATTAAGGACTCTACACACCCCGGACATTCTCTTTTCCACCTTCTTCCATTGGGAAAAAGATCCAAAATCTGAGGTCACGTACCAACCGACTCAAGAACAGCTTCTTTCCTGCTGCTGTCAGACTTTTGAATGGAATTACCTTGCATTGAGTTGATCTTTCTCCACACCCTATCTATGACTGTAGTAGTACGTTCTGCACTCTCATTTCCTCCCTGTGAACAGTATGTTCTGCCTGTACAACGCACAAGGAACAATATTTTTCATTGTATATTAATACATGTGACAATAAATCAAATCAAATTATTTTGGGCCATTCCCAGGCCAGGAATTCCCAAGTGTTGGTGGGGATGTTGGACTTCTCCATGGAGGTTTGAGCGTGTCCTTGAAGCATATCCTCTGCCCTTCTGAGCTCTGAATAGACCACTTGTTTCAGGGGTTTTGTGGCAGACATGGGACTGATCACGTGTTCAATGCTTGGGGATGATGGTCTGAATGTGAACATTGATGTTGGTGCTTCTGAATTGCATTAGATTTGCAAGATCTTGTGGATGCAGCACTGATGATACTTCTCCAGGATTTTGAGGTGCCTGCTGCACATAGTCGACATCTCTGAGCTATATAGGAAAGTAGGTGCCTCTCCAGCAGTGTCAGCCTGTTCTCATGGGGGAAGGGGGATTCATTTCGAAGGGGGAGCGAATGGAGCAGTATTGGGTACTGGCGATAGTTGCAACCAGCACCTGCTATCACGGGAAGGTAGGAAGAGGAAAGGGGCTGATGATGAGGGACAATGGGCATTGATTGGGAGCAGGAGGAGAAAAATGCTGATTCTGATCAGACTGGGGACAAGAGTCCATGAGGCCCCCTTAGTGGCTGGGAGGGAGATTTCTAGATGTTCTGCTCAGGGAGCCCTTTGAAGATGACACCCTGATCTCTGTGTAGTTGGGTTTTGTCAGCATATTGACATGGTTCTTTGATTTTTTTTTTGATAGAATGTGGTAAGATCTGGAGAGCAAACCAGTGTCTTCCTCTGGCAAAAAACAGATCGGTTTTCTCACCAGAAACAACATTCTGCCATTTTTTGATAAGATTCCCCTCAGAGTCTCGGTTAAAGTGATCTTCAAAGTGCTCCTTCCAGATCCTTAGCCGAGCCAGCACATGAACTTCAACTGACATTCAAGGAGAAGGAGTTATCTGAGTGACAGCTCTGCTTTACAGAGGAGGTCATTGGCCAAGTATTTGAATCTACAGAGATTTTAAAAACTGAGTTACCATGTTGCAAGACCTGAAGATGACCCAGGCCACCACAAAGCACTTGTGCAGGAATAGCTAAGGTGAAATGTCATGTAATTGTTAAGGTGAAGTAACATGTACCACATGTCAAAAATGAAGCAGAGGAGGAGGGCACAAAAGACTTTACAATGGTTTCCAGTTTCCCCAGAGCACAAATGATTATAGGCTCCTGTGTGCACTAGGAACAGTTTCTGCTCTGCTTTTGGTAGATGAACATCATGGATGAGTCCTGAAGTGTGTGCAGGACTCATTTGCAGGCATGAATAATTTAAATCCATTTATCTACATAGGTAGATTAAGGCCACCCAATTCCAGGTGTTACAGATATATCTTTTGCTTCAATGATGAACAAAACTACAGATGAAAGTTCTTTTTCAGCCAGTAACTATACTTGCTCATTATTACATTTCTCTAACTTACCATAAATCCACTGATGTTTTTTCATGACCTGATAAAGACTGGGCTTTGTTATAAAATTCAGAGCCTGTTAACATTGCTGAGTTGTTTGTCTGATTGAAATTTTCAAACAGCGCTTCGTCAAAGATATTGAATACTGAACTCCTGAGTTGAAAGATCGCTAAAACTGGAATATAGCGGAGGATTAACTGGTTGCCTGAAATATTTTCTGAGTTAATAGTGGATTTAATTGCCTGCTAATCATAAATGCACAGATATCCTTGCCGATAAATTACTGAGCCCTGTGCAAAGCGTGTTAAGTTTTCAGAGCACTGGTGGATAAATCACTGGTACATCGACCATATCAATAGATACTAGGAAAACTCATTAACGTAAGAACTTTGGGAATTATAAAATGCTGATTGATGCAGTGTAAAAAGGAAAGAGCCAATATTTATCGGGTGTAATCCCCCTCCCCACCAAAAAATTGTAAAGGCGAAAGTACTGGACTAGTTCACGGCAGTCTGCCAGGCACGCTCTGCACCGCATTCTGCCCAAACTCAGTCACTTTTCAGCTGAGTTGAGAGTTTTGCGCCAGTACTGAGAGAGTTGGGCCCTAAACAGACTGGTGGGCCTGACTTCAGAGTTCTTGGGCATCATTTCGCAAGAGCACCCCAATCTCAGAGTGCACTGGGAGCCCTTCTCCCGCTATGGATACTGCGACTTCCCCCCACCTCCCCATTGGCAGCATATTCCACCACTTCCTCCGCAGCACAGCTGCTGGTATCGGGGAATTGGAGCCTTTCCAATGGGTCCCCCTACCTGACCACTGGGGTCATGCCCCCCCCACCCCCATATTGACAACAACAATGCTTCCCCCCCTGCATGACCCATTTTATGCTCCATCCCTTCAGAGCCCACCCCCTTGGCACTGCCACTAGCACATTGGCAGTGCCCAACTAGCACCTCCTTGTGCATCATGTGCACATTGCTTAGCCATTCTTTTCAACTTTCGGGCTTCAATGGCCTCTGAGCTTACCAGCATCGCCATTGCATCTGGTTTCTATTGGAGACGAGTACTGATTCTTGCCATTCTTGTCATTCTGTGCTAATTGGCCTTGCATCCTTTCTGGGTGCAGTCTAGTTTGCTCCATTAGAAAGGGACCGGGACGAGTTGGTACTGGCTGCAAAACCGATTTTTAGACTGCACGCTATTTTCTCAGATTGACGTGTTCTATGCCAAGTGCAGCGAGGTAATGGGTCATTCCCATTGACATTATGAGCTAGCTTTTCTTTTGTTTGTGTGAACACCATAAATAGGCCAGGAGTTTTGGATTCAATATTTCTGCATAGGATTCCTGACAGTTTCTCAGAAGGGTAACACTTTTCCTGCTGCCACCACCCAGCAGTGAATTTCACCAATTTCCTTGTGTGAGATTCCTTTGAGATTTGTGGATGGGCTTTCATCAGTAATACAAAAGCAAAAGTTAAGCTGGGGGATTTTCAGCAAGTAAGAATGCCAGAGGCAGGGGCCAGAGGACAATGCTGGGAGTAGGGAGCACTTCTGTTGGAGAAATTCAGGGTGGGGAGATTCACTATTCGAGGGGGGCATTCCCTGGGTGGAGGGGGGTTCAGTGCTCTTTGGGAGGGGGCATCATTCTTTAGTCTTATTCTTTTTAGATCAGTGCACCCTTTAATAAAAGGTGTTGTGATGTCTCAGATGCCAAGATTGCTGGAGATGAGTTCATCCTGCCAGCATTGTGACATGGGAACCACCTTCAGGACTTATTCTCTCAAAGTGTTTAAAACATTTGGAAGGGAAAGGTGCAGCGCAGCTAGAGAGCTACTCAAAGCTTTCTTTGCCCAAGTTGAGAAAATACTGCCCACGTTGCATTCTAGAAATCAGAAATAAAAACGGAAATTGCTGCAAATACTCAGCAGGTCTGGCAGCATCTGTGGAAGGAATAACAAAATTAACATTTCAGATCTGTAACCTTCCACTAAAATAGTTATTTCCCTTTGCTTTCAGGCAGCAATTGCCATTCATACCTCCTCTAGCCAAAGCTTTATTTGTCCTATTATAACTCCCTTTGGCCTTGCATCATGAAATTTTTAGTCATTAACTCTCTCCTGCCTTTCCCCCAAAACAGACTTTCCCTTTTGTTCTTTTCCCACCCCTTTCACTTGCTTAAAACTTATTTCTAACAATTTCTTATTCTGATCGGAGGTCATCAATCTGAAATGATAACTCAGTTTCTCTTTCAACAGCTACTGCCAGACATGTGAGAACCTGCAACATTTTCTGTTTTGATTTCAGATCAACCACAATATTTTGTTTGTGTTTTGTTGAAGTGTAATATCACTGTTTCAATTGTAACTATGTGAAATAAGATCTCCTTATCAGTATAGTTTGCATTGCCTTAAGCCGTCATGTTTCCAAGCAGCTGATCAATTTTTGGAATATTTGGAAGGTAGCTTGCATGGGAAGAATCAGGCAGTACCGATGTACATGCGTGGAAAATACGGGATGAGATTCTTCCCTAAAGAACCCAGTAAACTCCTCCGTTGAATTCAGAAAGAAAAAGAGGATGCTGAACAAAAAGTAGATGATAACAGAAAATGCCGGAAAAGCTCAGATGGTCTGACAGCATCTGTGGAGAGAGAATAGAGCCAATGTTTTGAGTCAGGGTGATCTTTCATCAGAGTTAGGTCAGAAACATTGGCTCTATTCTCTCTCCACAGATGCTGTTAGCCCAGATGAGATTTTCAAGCATTTTCTGTTTTTGTTTCAGATTCCGGCAGCCGCAGTGTTTTGCTTTTGTGAAAGATGGATGATGATGTTTACCAGGACTGACTGCAGTGAAGGTACATAATCTGTTTGTGGGTATGTGAACTAAGTTAGTGGTGTAAGCTGCACAACATAAGGAGTTAGAGTAAAATTGTCATGATAAGGAAAGATATAAGGGGAAAGATGGGAGTTTATAAAATATCATCTACAGTAGAAAGAAGCTGGGATGACTTATCCTTAGAATAGAAATAGATGCTGGAATTTTGTAAGATCCCACCTGAGGCCAATGGAGAATGCCGTTCTGCAAGCTTCATCTGTCCTGAATCAGGGTGGTAAAATTCCAGCCAACCCCTTTGTTCTTCTGCTAATATTTGCCCCATTGCAGCAGTACAGCACTCTTGTCCACTTATTACTATGGCCGTGTTGCTGTTTATCCAGCACTTAAACTCTGTCATAAACAAAAGCTTACTGATGTTTTTTGAAATATATGTGTATAGTCTGGAACATGACATTCTGAACTCTCTCTCCTTTTCTTCTCTATGAACAGTATCCTGCAAAGTGCGCAAGAAAAGTACTGTTCACTGTATACGAATATATGTGAAAATAATAAATCAAATCAAATGAGTTTGATTTGACTGGCCTACACCAAAATCATATTTAAGGACATAATACATATACTTGACGAGTCATTTTGTCGTAGAGGTTGGCGGAGATGTGAGGGTTGAGGGCTAGAGGGCCTAACGGTGTTTAACACAACAGGGGTGAAGTTGCAGAGAACTGATGCGAGCTTTACTAACTAGCCTGCCTCAGCACTCACCCTCACCAATGGCCACTTAGCACCTGCTTCTCGGGTAAGCAGGCCCAACCTGTTCCTTCAACCCCTCATCTGAGGAGTGCCAGAGTAATTCTGTCAAAGCCAGCCTTTATTATAAAGCAATAAACATGTTGGCAGGCCTTTGGCTAAGCCACAATCATAATAATGTTTTATGCAAAAATCACAGATCTATGGAAATTGGAATCCTGCGCTGCCTACAACTCCCGAGTATAAATTGGCAGTGCTTAAGCTACACATTCTATATCCATTTATACCATGTGGCAAGTAACCTAATAACAGTCTTTAAAGGGACCACTGAAGGCTGCTCATAAAGAAGCAGCATGGTGGCACAGTGGTCAGCACTGCTGCCTTACAGCATAAGGGACCCAGGTTCAATTCCGGCCTAGGGTTACCGTCTGTCGGGAGTTTATACATTGTTCCTGTGTTTATATGGGTTTCCTGTGGGTGCTCTGATTTCCTCACACATCTATGCAGGTTAGGTTGATTGGCCATTTTAAATAGACCCTAGTGTCATGTGGATTAGCAGGGTGAATATGTGAGGTTACAGGAATAGGGCCTGGTGGGATTCTGGTGGGTGCAGATTCAATGGGCTAAATGGCCTCCTTCTGCACTGTAGGAACTCTGTGATTCTAAGCCAGGTAATTTATAATTGTCAGTTTTTTGGGGCAAAGAAGAATAGGATTATTCCTTCTAAGCCCACAAATAATCCACAGTTTGTTGCCTCCCTACCTGACTTTACTTCCCCAGCAAAAGCTGGTTGATCCCTTGCCTTCCCAATAATGGTGACCTGCATTGACCAGCCTGAGACTAGGGTCATGTCGGTAGCTTGGATGCTTCATAGACTTTGAATCAGTTTTGTGCGGAAGCTGAAAATCTAACTTGCAGTCTTCATGAAAGACATTTTTTTTCAGCTGGGCAAGGATGAATGCCAAAACAGCCATGTCTCATTTTGGTAGTGATGTTTAGAGACATTGTTTGCATCAATTGACATTTTGTACATGCACAAATGAGAAAAGATTTGTCAGATATATTTTCATAATGGTTTTTTCTTTACAACATAGCTTTGCAAATCGTATGATGTGCTATGCCCAACATTAATGAGAGGCTAAAAAAGGGCACATTTATCTACAGAGGCGATTCTTTTTCACACTATTACAGAATAGCAATCAGATAGCAATTTATATTGTAATTAAAGGGATGCAAAGTACTGCTAGCTCTGGTTCTTTTGTTCATAGTTTTCATATCTGTAGTTGTAAATAATTAAGAGCCACATACTATGAGAGGTGGAGTCATTCACATAAACTGTTTGCAAGACAGGGCTAGGTCTCTGCTACTGAGGCAGGTAGCTCAAATGGAGAAATTTCCCAACAGACTTGCATCAGTATAAATGACTCTATTAAACCCAATATTTGCTCCTCAGAAGCAGGAGGGAGAGGAATCAGAATGGGCCTACCAGTCTTGGAAGCAGGTCCCAGGTGGCCATTGGTGAGTGCAAGTGTCGAGGCAGGCTGGTTAGATGGTTCGCCTCAGTTCTCTGCGACCTTATCTCTGTTGTGTTAGATACTGTTAAGCCTACTAGCTCTTAACCTTCACACTCCCAGCAACTCCCCCATACTCCCTTGCAACTTGCATGACAAAACATGCCCCCACCCTGTTGGCCCATACACCATGCTATCTGCATGCCAACTCACCGCACGGTCGCGCAGTGGTTAGCGCTGCTGCTTCACAGCTCCAGGACCTGGGTTCATTTCCCAGCTTGGATCACCATCTGTGTGGAGTTTGTATATTCTCCTTGTGTCTGCGTGGATTTCCTCCATGTGCTCCAGTTTCCTTCCACAGCCCAAAGATGTGTGGGTTAGGTTGATGGGCAATTTTAGCATAGCCACTTAATGTTCTGAGATGCCTAAATTGGAGGGATTAGTGGGTAAAATATGTAGTGATATGGGGGCAGGGCCTGGGTGGGACTGTGGTCGGTGCAGACTCGATGGGCCGAATGACCTCTTTCTCCACTGTAAGGATTCTATGATCCACGTTCCTAAAGAAAACTAACTCGAGGCCCTTCCCCCATCTCTCAGTGCCACCTCGATTCACCCTGTATCCTCCATAGACAGACCTCAGAAGTCATGTGGAAACGAATAAAGCATATAGCAAGCAAATACTATTCTTACATATTTCTATATACTTGATTACTTAAAAGAAAACTCCCATTCAAGAACACCATTATGTAGTTAATCTCTTATTTAAAAAGAACCTTATATTCAGATCCCACATCAAAGAAAACTAATCCCTTAATAGTCTCTATCTAGTCTGACCAAAATGAAAGAACCCCCACTGCGATAATTTTAGTTTCTGAAACTCAGCCAATCATTCGTAATAACATAATAATAGCCCATGGAGAAATGTCAACAAAGCCGTCTATTGAAGCTGTACAGGCAGATGGTAATTTATGTAACCTACACCAGCTGGCCTGTCAATCAACAAATTCTGCAGCTTTTTTTTTAACTCTGACAGCTTCAGCCGTTCCATTTTCACAATTAAAAAGCCGGAGATTTTAAAAAATTTGGATTACCATCATTATACAGACCTTGTGCACACTTCATGAACAAATCAGTCTGCTTGATTTGCACCAAGTCCACAAACATCCACTCCTTCCACCATTGACACTTAGTAGCAGCACTATGTACTATCTACAAGGCACTACAGCAATTCACTAAAGATCCTTAGACAGCACTGTCCAAATACATAACTACTTCCATCAAGTTGAACAAGGGCACGTAGGAACACCACCACCTGCAAGTTCCATCTACAAGTTACTCGCCATCTAGACTTGGAAATATATTGCTATACCTTCACAGTTGCTGAGTCAGCATCTTGGAATTCCCTTCCTCATGGCATTGTGGATCAACCCCAGCACCTGGACTGCAGCATTTCAAGAGGGCAGTACACCATCACCTTCTTAAGGGTAACTAGGGATGGGCAATAGATGCTGACCAGCTAGCAATGCTCATATCACATGAATTAATTTTTAAAAATTTGCATTGACTCATCAATTTGCAACTCCCACACTGTGGCTTCCAGGCCCTTACAATAGGCAAAATGGGTCTCTTGAACTCAACACTAAATTCAATTGATCTCTTTGGGTTTCCATCCAGTGTGATTTATGCCCACTTGTTGCCCACTAGCAAAAATTGGATTGGTTGGAAATTGGTGCAGAGATTCCACTTCTGGCTCCATCCGTTACTTTTCATGGTCTCTGGAATCTTCACAATTACGTGAAAATCCAGCTCTGAGTATCTAAATCTCACTGAGAACTTAGTGGCCTCGCTCAATTGCTCTGATTTATTCAGTGCAATTAACCTGATATTGGCTTACTCAGCACAAAAGGATGTGAAATGTTCAGGGAAATTGCATCTTGTGCAACCAGATCATTTGCAGTAGTTTAAAGCATTGCATTAGAAGTAGGTCAAGCTATGCCACCTCGGGTGAATTACTTATTGTTGGGATTTTCCATTAATTGCTCTTATTTGCAGGCCTTCGAGGAGGCTCCAAAAATTAAACTGGATTAAGGAAAAAGATTCAACCTGTTGCATATTGAGTGGCACTAACAAAGAAGGCAGGCACCAAGAATGGCCAACTCATGTGAGTGTTGATTGCGTCATTGCACAATGCATTTGCTGATATTATATCAATACATTACACTGGTTTCCTCTTTTAAAAATAATGTATTTTTGTTTCTGTGTTTTGAACTACATCTACAAATCAAGTCTAGTGATTGGTGTTTATTAAGCCTTTCAGATCTTCAGGTTTGGGTTAGAGTCAGGTTTTCATCTGTTTGGTTTTGGTTCAGTGCTCAAACATCCTGTTTCTTCCTCAGAAGTTGGCGCTTCAGACCTTGAAGTCTGAACTGATTCGGACTCTGGCTTGAACATGTGATCAAGTAGATCTACTCATGTTTCGGTTCATCCCTTGCTGGGATCATGTGATCCACATGACCATTTCTCACCCTCCCATTAATTTCAAATATCTTTTAGCTCCACACACATCTGCCACATTTCCCCAGGCACCATGTAAGTAGACTTGTGAGGTGGACTCAGGAGATGAATGTGCTTATTTTGCCTGAAACCGAATCCTCTTCTGTTTGTGTCATACTGGATGGTTTTGACTGAATTATGTCAGCTTTCTCAGTCGAGTTTGGGAGAATCTGACTCAAACTTGTCCTTAACATCTCCTCATCAAAACTCGACAACTGGACACCATACTGTAGAATGTAGGCTTGTTCTGCAGAAACTTTAACAGGATGTTTTATCAGCTGTTCCACTTGGAACCTGGATGGTAAAGATGAGTGAAGGTATTTTTGCTACCATTTTGTTTCAAAAATGTTTGGACCAGAGCAGAACAAAATTGAGGGTCATTATCTGACCTGGTGAGGAAAGGACTAGTGATATATTTCCAAGTGAAAATGGTGTGTTACTGGAGGGAAACTTCCAGGTAGTGATGTTCCCGAGCACCTAATATCTTTGTCCAATTAGTTGGTTCACAGGTTTGGAAGGAGCATTGCTGAGTTGCTGCAGTGCATCTTATGTAATACACACGTTTAGTTCACATAAGATTAGGGTAATTTACTAGCTTGTATAAAGGATTGCGAACCAACAAAAAGCAGAGAGTTGGCAAAAATGAGTCTTTTTTGGGTTAGCAACATGTAACTAGTAGGGTGTTACAGGGTTCAGTCTTTGGACCCCAACTATTTACAATCAGTCTTAATGACTAGGATATAGGGATAGTAGAAATCGTAGCTAAATTAGCAATTTGTATTAAGATAGGTGAGACAGTAAGTTGTGATAATGAAATAAGAAATTTACAAATGAAAATGGATGTGTTAAAGGGGCAACATTTGGCAGATAGAATTTAATGTGTATAAGTGTGATGTTATACATTTCCGTAGGAAAAATACAAAGAAAATTATTGTCTAAATGGAAAGAAACTGCTGAGTGCTTCAGTGCAAAGGGACTTGGATGTCCTCATGCACGAATCATATAAATGTGTGCAGGTACAGCAGATAAGGAAGGCAAATGGATAGTAAGGAGGACTTTGTAGGGTTGATAGGGCTCAGTTTGCTTTTATCATTGGCAGTGCCCAGGTCAATGCTATGCTCTCTGTCTTGTTTCATTAATGTTAGACTTTGATACAACTGAGTAGTTTGCTAGGCCATTTCAGAGGTCATTTAAGAGTCACATGAAGGCTAGACTAGGTAAAGATGGCACATTTCCTTCCCTGAAATGTATCCATGAATCAGATGGGTTTTATGACAATCAAAATGATTTTGTAATCACCATTACAGAGACTAGCTTTTAATTTCACATTACATTAATTGGATTTAAATTCTACCAACAGCTGTGATGGAATTTGAACCTGTATCCAGAGCATTAGCGGGAGCCTCTGGATTACTAGTTCAGTGACCTTATCGCCACCACCTCCATTATAATATTGTTCATATTAGATTGGTGTTTTTACCATGATCCACATTGAGAGGTTATTGATGATTGTTATTTCCTTTTTCACAAAGTCTATGCAAAGTCTTTGAAATAGTCAAGTTGGCCATGAACATCAAAACAGGGAGGTGGTTGTGGCCTTGTGTTTTGTTGCTAGACTATTATTCCAGAAACAAAGCTAATGTTTTGGGGACCTGTGTTTGAATCCCACCACAGGAGATGATGGAATTCAAATTCAATAAAACGTATCTGGATTTAAGAATCTACTGATGACCATGAAACCATTGTCGATTGTCGGAAAAACCCATCTGGATCACTAATTTCCTTCAGGGAAGAAAATCTGCCATCCTTAACTGGCCTGCCCTACATGTGAGTCCAGAGACACAACAATGGGAGTCAATGTGGTTGACTCCCAACTGCCCTCAGGCAACTAGGGATGGACAATGAATTCTGGCCAGCTAGCCAGCTCAGCCAATGCCCTATGAATGATTAAAAAAAAAGTGAGGTTATTCATGTCTTGTTTCTACAGTTTTGGCAGATGGTAATTTCATTTACAATGATTCTAGGTCACTGTCTGATCTAGGTCAATAAACAAAACTCCTTGCAATGTGTTTCGAGTTCAAAGACTGCAGCGTTTTCTCAGTGTAAGCCTTATTGAAATGATGTCAAATGTCTGCTCATAGACAGAGTGTCTCATGGCAAAGGTTGTATGACTGGGGCAAGCCAGATAGGACTTGTAGTACTGTTGCATTTCAAAACCCAAACGTCCCCCTTTTCATAACGAACAAAAAAATTCCTTCTTCTAACAAGTGGCAAATTTCTATGCACTGTTACGTCTCATTGTACCCAAGTCAGCCACTATCGACTGACTGCTATCATGCATTAACAACTGTTCATTCAGCTGGCTGGTCTCTGCACCTGCTTTGCATAACAGGGCAGAATTTTCACATCCTGCCTGCCATGGGAGTCATAGCGGGCAGTGGTGGACCATACAAAGGTCCATTGACCTCAGACAGAAAATCTGGTCTTGAGCTGAGTGTGGCCAAAATATCCTACCCATAGTCTTTTAAACTGTGTCACAGACTTCGTTATCATTGACCTTTTATCTGACTGATGTTCCTTGTCCAGAGTGTGGTTCCCGTGACTTATGATAGTTTATGTTGTTCCCTTTCGTTGTTGGGAAACCACGGACCTCTGAGCCATAAAAACTGTCTAACTTGTTCAGCTTGGCACCTGAACACTTGTATGTGAAATTATTTACCTTCTTGAAGTTAAAATACTGCTTTTCTCATGTTGGGTAATCCATCTTTTCCATTGTATTATATCATCCACTGTATTTGCATCTTGCCCTTTGTCCGTAATCGCTCTATTCTTTTGTCCTGGAATGTCTGTCAATATAATGTACTTCCTGGTTGGTTCTGTCATAAATGTGTTCTAACTGATGTTTTACAGCCTTTGCACTTCGACATATGTTTATCGCTTTCTTAAGTAGAGGTTTCTTCTGTCAATAGACCTACCCTCATTTAAAGGTCCCGTTGGCCAAAGATAATTCTACCTTTAATCAGATCATCCTTTCATTGTTCAAATTCATATGATTTTGCTGTGTTACCACAGTCACATTCTGATTATTATGTTCATTTTCAGTTGAGCTTCAGTGTTGAATACATAGTGTTCATAAGTAATGTTCATTCTGGTTCAAAGTGTACGTTCAAGGTTTTCAAAATCTCTGTCTTTTTTTTATACGTCAATTAGATTTAAAGTGGTTTATCATTTTTAGCAATTCCTCCCCAGCAGTGTTAGAAGTATGACTACTCTTGTTGTTTCTAGCTTATTAATTAAATCTGTTGCAAGCTTGTAGTTTTGCGATTGCAAGTGCAGAAACTGCCAGTTCTGCTAGATATCATTTTTCATTTTGACATGACTGAGAGTGGAAAATTTACAACTATGTTCATTCTCCCAGTATTTTCCTTGCAGCCTTCAGTGTCTGTTTTTCCTTGTTCTTCTTCAACAACTTGTAGAAGCTTTGAACATTTCTGTTTGTCTTTCTGAGTTGTAATTTCTTTGCATCATTTCCCTGTTTCAAAACTATTTTTTTCTCTACTTCTGACACAATGCTTCATATTAAAAAATTGCAGTTCTTTCTCAATGTAGGCCTTTATTGGACTGAATGTTACAGTCGTACTGTAAGAGAGATACAGTACACTCGAGCATACTACCACGTTATAAATAATGTGCATCCTGTTCCACCAGAAGCTCAAACATCCTAGACCACTGCTACACAAATATCAAACATGCCTACCATTCTATCGCCAGCCCATACTTTGGTAAATCAGGCCACAAGGCTGAGCTCCTGCTCCTGGCTTACAAGCAAAAACTGAAGTGGGAGAAACTGTCAAAGAAAGTCATGCAATGTTGGTGTGAGGAAGTGGATGATCTCCTAAGGTACTGTTTAGAGTCAGTGGACTGGTCAATATTTAAAAACTCTGCAACCTGCCTGAACAATTATGCCACAACTGTAACCGACTTCATTAGTAATTGTTTAGAAGACTGTGCGCCAAAGAAGCAAATTCGTCCCAACCAAAAACCATGGACGAACAGGAATCTCCAATGCATATTGGAGTCTAGGTCTGAGACGTTCAAGTCAAGCGACCCTGATCTATACAAAAGAGCAGATATGATCTAAGGAGATCCATCAAAGATGCCAAAAGACAGTACCAATCAAGCTAGAGTCCCAAGTTAGCCATACTGACCCCTGCCAGTCGTAACAGGCTACAAGTATAAGGTATTTAAAATCACAGGCTCCAAAGCAATCCTCCCTAATGAGCTGAATGCATTCTATGCTGTTTTGAACAAGAGATCAGCAAAAGCACACCCGCCACCCCTGAAGCTTCAGATGAACCTGTATCTGAGGTCACCTTTGCAGATGTCAGAGCAGCTTTCTCAAAGGTCAACCCACGGAAATTGACTGGCTCAGATGGAATAACTGGACGAGCACTCAGATGCTGCATGGATCAGCTAGCACAGATGTTCATAGATAACTTCAACCTCTCTTTACACAATCTGAGATCCCTATCTGCTTCAAGAAGATAACTATCATCCTAGTGTCAAAGAAAAACTAAGCAGCATACCTAAATCACTTTCATTTGATGGCTCTGGCATCCATCATTATGAAGTGCTTCAAAAGGTTCGTCATGGCACAAATCAATCCCAACCTCGTGGATTGCCTGGATCCACTATATTTTGCCTGTTCCTGCAACTGGTCCACAGCAAATGCCACCTCCCCGGCCCTGCGCTCAACCCTGGATTGGCTGCAGGGCCGGGAGATTCCTATTTATTGGATGCAGCTCAGCCTTTAACACCTATTGAAATTCATCTCCAAAATCCTCTCTCTGTAACTGGATCTTAGACTTCCTAACCCACAAACCCCAGTTAGTATGGATGGGCAACAACACCCCTTCCATAATCACCCTTGACACTGGTGCCCAACAAGGCTGTGTCCTCAGCCACTTACTATACTCATTATAAACCTATGACTGTGTGGCCAAATTCCCCTCCAATTCAATTTTCAAGTTTGCTAATGACACCACTGTGGCTTAAAGTTCAAACAATGATGAGATAGAATCTGTGAACAATAATCTCTTTCTCAATGCCAACAATATGAAGGAGATTGTGATCGACTTCAGGAAGTATCGAGGAGAACATGGTCCTGTCTACATCAATGGAACTGAAGTAGAAATGGTCAAGAGCTTCATGTTTTTAGGTGTCCAGATTGCAAACAACCTGTCCTGGTTCCACATGCCAACACTATAGTTAAGAAAGCCACCAATGTCTCTAATTTCTCAGAAGCCTAAGTAAATTTTGCCTGTCACTATGACTCACCAACTTCTACTTAATCACCATAGAAAGCATTCTTTCTGGTTGTATCACACATGGTATGGCTCCTGCTCTGCTCAAAACTGCAAGAAACTACAAAGTATGGTGAGTGCAGCCCAATCCATCATGCAAACCAGCCTCCCATCCATTGACTCTGTCCCACTGCCTCACCAAAGCAACTAGCATAATTAAGGACCTGACCAACACACTATGGACATTCTCTCTTCCATCTTCTACCATCAGGAAAAGGATACAAAAGTCTTAGCTCACATACCAATTAACTCAAGCATAGCTTCTTCCCTGCTGTCATCAGATTTTTGAACGGACTTACCTTGCACTATGTTGATCTTTCTCCACACAGTAGCTATGACTGTAATACTACGTTCTGCACTCTCTCCTTTTCCTCTCGGTATGTTTTGTCTGTATAGTGTACAAGAAACAATATTTTTGACTGTATGCTAATACACATGACAATAATAAATCAAATCAAATCAGTTTACTATTGCATCCTTGACTCTGCCATCATTGGTATTGCAAATTTTAGTCATAGGGATATGATCTGGCATGAAATGTCTACCCAACAAAAACTGAAGAAACTTTTTGATTCTGAAAATAATTCTGGGCACTTCCTTTTCTATCTGTGCATCATTGCATTTTTTCTTTATTAGAGTATGCAATGTGAATGCAATGAGCTTCTTTGATCATCATCCATAACATTACTGATCACTCATTCTATTCCATAATTTGAAGCATCACACGCAAACTTCAGATCATGATTTGCATTGTAATGAACAAGTAGTGCTTCATTAGTCAAGCTCCCTTCACGTGCACCAAAAGCATCTTGCTATGCTTTGGGCCATTTCTGTTTTTCCTCTTTCTTCAACATCTCAGATATTAGAACTAACACCATTGCAAATTTGAGCAGAAGTTGCAAATGGTATTGGACTATGCCTAGAAAAGATCTAAACTCAAACTCATCTTTTATCTTTGGGGTATTGACAAAAGCCTTTATTTTCACTTTCACTGACTTTAGCTGGTTTTCATTGATTTCCAGGACAAGGTAAGCTATCTCAGATTCTCTTCCTCTTTTGTGACTGTGATCAACACGTGACCCTGATTATGTATATAGGATGTGGAATTCATTAAAAATGTTTTCTATTGTTGCTTGGAAGATTTTTGCCATTAATTGCCATTTTGCCTGAATTCATGCCATTAGGGAGCCTTGTGAATTGGAGTATGAACTCAGTAAGAATTTAGCAACACCAATTATTAATCCAACCGATTTATTTGATAGTAAAAAAGCGAGCTTTCAACACTCTTGTGTCTTCCTCAGGCAAGTGCAGCAACTGCACTTGCCTGAGGAAGACACAAGAGTGTTGAAAGCTCGCTTTTTTACTATCAAATAAATCGGTTGGATTAATAATTGGTGTTGCTAAATTCTTACTGAGTTCTTACCACCCCAATCCAACGCCGGCATCTTTACAATTGGAGTATGACCCAGATGTGTATAGATATTGTAAGGTACTTCTGACTCTCTTGATTTATGTTGAGCCAAAGATGAGGCAATCTTGGCTCTTACTAAGCTAGCACCAAAATCTTGTGAGTTCGGTAAGAAATACTGCTCATAATCCACTGACTGCTTGATATATAGTCCCAGAATAGCCTTCCAGTTTTGCCTGAGTGGAGCACTGAGTTGGGCATCTGCAATCACTTTGTTCAGTTTTCACTAGCGTATCATTTCTCTCTAGCTTGTATTGTTCTTCTCTTCAACTCAGATTTTCATAGCGTAAGGAACTTGCCTTATTTTGCAATTTGCATAAGGCTGATTAGGATATATACTTTTCTATGTATCCTTCATAACTGTCCTTGAAAACATTACCATAACTATAGCTGATCAAGTTGGTTGGTTTTTTCAACTTGGAAAACATGCTTGCAGTCCAACTTCAGCCAGTCTTTGCCTAGTGATATTGGTTTGCAACATATCCTGCTGCAATCATGGCCTTGTCCTCATGATTGACGTTGCACTTTATTTGTCCACACATTTCTAATATTTCACCAGAGTAGATTTTCAACTGATAGTGCTCTCAGGTACATCACTGAATTTGCTCTTGTACCTGGTCTCCACTCAATGGAGCAATCTGCAGTCATATTGACACATATATTAATGAGTTGTTGATTTACCAAAGGCTTGGTACAAAAGTCTCTGTCATTTGAATGATTAATGGTGGTATAAATGATGTGCAGCCTGCTCCTGTTAGGCACTCTGGATTCAGTTTGAGATTGTGAACTCTATCTTTATGACATCACTGTTGGAATGAGTTCTCTTCCTTGCTTTGCCTTTCACTTGGTAAGCGGCTGCAATACATCCTTTCAATTAAAGTCTGCTCTGAATTGCCTTGGGCGCAGAGTTTGTTTTCACAAAAACAAAAATGGTGAGGCTCTATGCAGCCTGGCCAAAATCTTCAGCATCTGAGCAGACAGGTCATGGATCCCATTCACTGAGCCATTTGCTGCCAATATTTGACCACCTAAAATGGTTATTATCAAGATTTGTCAGGTGGTAGTAGTAAAGAGAACAGATGCCAAGAATGGTCAATTTGTATGAGTGTTTATTGTATCATCACACATAATATATGCTCATAATGTATGAATGCAGTACACAATCCAAATTACAAATATACCAATAGCAAAAATTTAAGTAAGCCAAGAATATGGAATTATATTCATTTCTTGTGGCCTCTGAAATGCCAGCACACCATGAGAACCTGCTCTGTGTTAGCATCCTAATGACCAAAGTACTCTGAGCAATTCCCATGTTAACATGAATGCAAAAGAAAGAGAATTATAGCAATGACAATTTGGTCTACCATCCTGCTTAGTACTAGCTCTTCAGCTGGAGAGTTCAACTGGATTCAACAGCCTTGAAATTTCGTGGAATCATATACATCCCATGTGTCATCTCTCAGCTGGGCTTTTTGTCTTTCATGCTGTTGTTAATCACTCCATGAATGTTGGGGACAGCTTATTTAAATATTCATTGGTAGATCAATGGGACTTAAAAATCTTGATTTTTGCCCCATTTTTATCGAGCACCAATACTCTTTCAAACTTGTATCAGACTTTGGACCCTCATCCTATTTATATATCTCATTGTTTCCTTCTTTATCATGTTCCTATATTTATCATATTTCTTTCCTGAAATCTGTTTTTCTTGCATGTCTATTTAATCTAGAGTCGGCAAACTTTGTTTCTTCCATATTCTTAAAATTTGTTTAATTAATAATTTATTAGTTTCATTTTAAAATATATCCTATTTTCTAAACAGGCTGAGAACAGCCTTTATTTCTATTTCTAAACCCAAATTAGCTTCCATCAGCCCATTAATACTGGCTACTTTTCACTCTAATATTTTTACCTTTCTCTTTTATTCATTTTTAATGTGAACTTTGATGATGTTGTAGCCACTATTTCTCAAGTGTACACCCACTTTTAAGCAGCTAACTTTCGCATGCTGCTTCATCAGCCCACAATTAGATCCCGTGCTGCATTATCCATTGTTGATTTGATTTAATTCATTATTGTCGCATGGGATGTGTTGGGATGCAGTGAAAAGTATTGTTTCTTGCACACTATGCTATACAAAGTCTACTATTCATGGAGTACATGGGGAGAAGGAAAGGGTGGAGGGTGAAAAAAATAGTGAGTAGAGTTTTAAAAGCACAGAACAAGAGTAAAAGATACAATTAGAGGGTACACTAGGGACTGCTTGCAAGAAGTTGCTAGGCTCCGATACCGTCTTGGATGTGCCACATAACAAATCAGAATAATCTTGAATTCATTCTAATAACCTCTATCCATTTTGGCCACAAACCTTTGAATTTGCTTATTTAATCTGAAGGCTCTGATTTACTAGCATAGTCATTCTGAAATCAAGGCGAGTGAGGCTCGCAAAACAGTGTTCCCCATTGGCCTCGGGCACAATCTTACGAGCCTCGAATGGCAGTGCTAGTAAAATCAGGGCATAGGGTCTCTAACTCTTATGTTATTAGAAGGTAAATTTCTTTTGCTACTGGTTAAAACCTAATATAGGAACAGATCCATTATTATTTTTCAGTATGTCCAAATAGACTCTTTCGCTCACCACTGACAGTAAGATAATTGACGTTTAATAACTGACATTCTTAGTCTCTATACGTGTGTGACCCCCAAAGAAATCATCCCCTTTTTTTATTTTTATTTTTATATCACGTTGTTTATTCTGTGTTTAATATACAGCTGGCTGTAAACTGCCTTCTGCTAGCTATTTCCCCTTAGAGATTAATTCAGAACTAAACACCCAAGAGAGACAATGGATTAGTCTACAACCAAACAGTCCTATTGGAAAAAGAGGGACCAGTTTGCTCAGGGTTAGGAGAAACTGAGTCTCAGAGTTGTTACAGTGCAGAAAGTGGCCATTCAGCCCATCATATATTCAGCACTCTCTGAGTAAACTGTTCATTTTGTGCCTTTTTTTCTACCATTTCCCTGTAACCCTGCACATTGTTCCTTTTTCAATAACAGATTAATTTCCTTAGAATACCTTAATCAAACCTATACTATTAGTCAGTGCATTCCCAAACTTTGACCCCACATTGAATGATTTTTTTTTTCTCACATTGGTTTTGCTTCTTTTGCAAATTATCTTGAGTCTGTCTACTTGCATTCTAATATTTTTCCAAGTGGGAATAATTTCTCCCTATCTACTATGTCTAGACCCATCATGATTTTGAATATTGCCTCAAATCTCCTCTTGGCTTTCTTTTCTCAAGAAAAACAGTCCCAACCTCTCCACTCAATCTTTGCAACTGAAGTTCCTCATCCCTGGAACCATTTTTTCTGCACTCTCTCCAGTACATCCAAAAGTGCAATACCCAGAACTGGACACAGTATACCAATTGCAGCTGAACTAGTGTTTTTACAAGTTAAACATAACCTTCTGCACTCACATTGTATGCTGCTATTAATAAAACCCAATAATTTGTATGCTTTATTAGCTGTGTCTCAACCTGGCCTGCCAACCTGTTATGATTCAGGTCAGAAACGTAAGGTGTGTTTTATTGAGGCAGCCTAGATCATACGTTTTGCACTGTGAAGTTTGGTGCAAATAAGCATAAGAAGTTTCACTCCAAGTATAATTTGAACAGCCCACTAGGGAGTCTTTGTCAAACAAAGTTTATTTATGAGTATAGTTAATACATAGAAAGAAAATTTAGCAAAAAATTTTACCAATTACAGATAAGAAAATAAACAATCATGATATTATATATACCTTAACAGCTTAATATTCTGTTCCAAACAAACAAACACTCCTAATAAATACACAGTCATCTCATGTTTAGCAGCGAAAGTATGCTCACGTGATGCTGGATTTTGCAGCTTTGTAACATCTGCTGTTATTTAGTCCTTTAGATGGAGAATTGAAGCTCTGACTTCCCCATCCTGTAGCTCTCAGCGCACCTTGAGATAGAGATAGAACCATGTCTGGACTCTAGCTTTCAGCCAGCAAAAGTTCAAGAGGCAGAGGCACTCCTTATTTCTAGTTACTAGCAAGCCAGCCAGCAAGGGCTAAATTTCCAATACCAGGGAGAGACACAGAAATACTACTTGCAGATGCAGTCCTAACAGCTTCTAACTAGACAAACTGAAAATGACATCTTCCTGTGTGGAAAAAAGCTGTTTCCCTGACTTGTCAATCATTCTTCTCCAACAATTGAAAAGAGCTGTAAACTCATAAAACTTCAGTACATTGCATTAGGCCCAAATCAAAAATAAACAAAAAGGCCCATTATATGCCTTCAATAGACATCATGGCAAAGATGCAAAAAGAAGCAGAAAACCAGGATTAAAGATACATTTCTTAAAGGCACAGTAGAATCTCACATCTTCAATGACTTAGATACACAAACACCCAAGTCTCTCTGCTCCTACACACTCTTTCAAAGTTTCCCAATTATTTTATATTGTCTGTCCACATTCTTCCTCCCAAAATAAATCACTTCACATTTCTCTGCATTGAACTTCATTGGCCACCCATCTGCCCATTCACTAATTTGTCTATATTCTTTTGAAGTTACCCACTAACTTCTTCACAGATGACAGGTTTTGTATCCTCAACAAATTTTGAAATTGTGGCCTTGATACCAAAGCCTGGGTCATTAATATGTATCAGAAGGTCAAGGGTCCCAACACTAACCCCTGGAGAGCTCCGCTACAAACCTTTCTCCAGCAGGAAAGACATTCATTCACCAATAATCCCTGTTTCCTGTCGCTTAGCCATTTTTGTATCCATGTTCCTACTTTCCCTTTTATTCCATGAGCCATAACTATGCTCATAAGCTTGTAGTGTAGAACTGTACCAAAGGCTCTTTGGAAGTCCATGTATGGCCTTTCAACAACATTGCCCCCATCAATTCTCTGTTATCTCTCCAAAAAACTTCAGCTAGTTAACTAAATAGGAATTTCTTTTAAGAAATTCATGCTTGCTTTCTTTAATTTAGCTGAATATGTCCTAGTGTTTATTACTTTTTCCCTGAATTATTGGTTGGGATTTTTTGACTCCTGTTCTGATGGATCTACTAGCCAATCAGTGTGGTTCCAGAGGGTAGGAATTTTGCTCCTCACCCATTCAGCACTCGTTAATGAGCCCTACACTGCTTTATTGCTAAAGGGCTGCTCGATATGTAAAATGGTATCACATTGATATGTTTTGATAGGTCTTGGGGGATTAAGTTTATTTATTAATGTCACAGCGGGCTTACATTAACACTGCAGTGAAATTATTGTAAAAATTCCGTAGTTGTCCACCACACTCCAACACCTGTTCAGGTGGGGGAGAATTTTGAATGACCAATGCAACTAGCTAGCACATTTTTCAGAGTGTGGGAGGAAACTGGAGCACCTGGAGAAAACCCATGGGGAGAATGTGCAAATTGCACAGACAGTGACCAAGCTGGAAATTGAATCCAGGTCCCTGACGCTATGAGGCAGCAGTGCTAAACACTATGTTGCCACAGTGGGGGGTGAATTCAGGAGTACAGGATGAACTACAGCATCGATGTTTAATGTAAAAATATTCTTTTCCACACCAATAATATTGAGGTACATTTCTAGGGATCGTAAAGGTTGTTTAAAGGTATCCAACTTGAAAATAAATCCACTTTAATTGCAGAAATCTTGCTAGAAAGTTAGCTTCCAGATTACTGCCTTTCACTAAGCTGTTTAATCAGAAATTATAGAATCCTGTAGTGCAGAAAGAGGCCATTTGGCCCATTGAGCTGCACCAATCACAGTCCCACTCAGGCCCTATCCCCATATCCCTACATATTTACCCACAAATCCCTCTAACCTATGCATTCCAGATCATTAATGGCAATTTAGAATGGCCAATCAACCTAACCCGCACAACTTTGGACTGTGGGAGGAAATCGGAGTGCCTGGAGGAAACCCATGCAGACACAGGGAGAATACACAAACTCCACACAGACAATGACCTGAGCCGGGAGTCAAACCCAAGTCCCTGGAGCTGTGAAGCACTAGTGCTAAACACTGTACTGCCATGCTGCCCTTGTCAGTGATTTTACAACTGCACCAAGATAATGTACTGAAATAGGTTCTTATTTGTCAAAGGTAACAAATTATTGTAAAATAAGGTGATGTTGGCAGTTACAATGGATCAGGATCATACTAAAGAGAGGTTTTTCCCCATTTTCATTTTAGTTATATGCTACTGCTCATTACATTGCAATACATAACCAGATAAGAGCCAGAATTAGAATTCTCTGATCTCTGTTGATGATCTAGGGATGACGTAATGGATCACAAATGGACAAGCAGAATCAGAAAATGAATTTTAGCGCATTTATTATTAAGGTATAGGATCTTTGTTCCTTCTCACGAAAGGAAAATTGCACTTTACTGTCTCCCATAGCAGCTATAAAGCAGTAATAAATGAAAGGATGACATATCATTAAACTTAAAGAAAGGATGACAAGTTCTCTACACAAGGAAATTTGTCTGCTAGATCATAGTCTAAACAGTCTAGCCTCCTGGGAATCAATCTCAAGCCAATTTGATTAAATTAGCTCAGCTGTCTTTTTCAGAGACCATAAACAATGATGTGATGAGCTTAGAATAAAATTGATATTGTCAGCTCATCTACGAACAGCACTGATGAGATAATATTGTTTCAGCTATAAATTACACAAGTAGACCCTCTGTGTTCCCCAGAGATAAATGAGGAATTTTACTCATTGTGTAAATTAGTTTCTCAATACAATTCCCCATCCGCAAATGGTTTAAAAAACAATACTTTGGATCCACTGAATTTTCCAAGTTGAACACTTTTTCAAAATGGAACATCTGGAAGTATCAATTAGCAGGGAATAATCTGATATTGAATTCTTCGTCAACAGATAAACCTTATAGCACTGAAATTTCCCAGTGGAGTCCCTCTCAGCTTCCACATTGTTGCACAAGCTTAAAAAAACTATCTATTTAACGTTCAAGTGAAAGAAGCACCTTATTGATCAACTTGCATTGATCAGTACTGACTAAGTGGTGGAAACCTTCCTTCTCATTCTTTATGGTGCTCAATCATGGAATGTTGTGGGACCCAGACGCACTGCGAATGGCATGATCTCTGAATTTTTGGGAGGCCATTCAATGAACTAGAAACCAATATCTGTAGAGAAAATGTATGAGTCATATCCACATATTAGTGCATTAAAAAAATTTGAGACATTTAGGAATTCGGCAATTGATAATGGCGCTTTCTAGACCTCTGGGATAATTACAGTACATTTGAAAGAATGGACAATTATTATATTGGAGTTTGTAGGGACAGAGAGAAGAGTCTTTGCTTCCAAAGTCACTTAATTTCGACAAGACAAATAAAGTTAAACTTTTTATTTATTAGTTACAAGTAAGGCTTACATTAACAGTGCAATGAAGTTACTGTGAAATTTCCCTAGTTGCCACACTCCAGCGCCTTTTCAGGTCAATGCACCTAACCAGTATGTCTTTGAGACTGTGGGAGGAAACTGGAGCATGCGCAGCACATCAAGAGAACACGCAGATTCTACACAGACAGTGACTCAAGCCAGAAATTGAACCTGGATCCCTGGCCCTGTGAGGCAGCAGTGCTAATCACTGTGCCACTGTGCTGCCCTGTTGTGACAAAACATTGGGCCCATTTACCTATCTGCTTAGTGATTGTTTTCTACTCACCCTAGAAGAAGTCATTATAGTTGCAAAGGTGTAACTTCCTGTTATCCGGTATGTGGCCATTTTGTGGATGGTAAAAGCATCTTTTTCTCAGAACTGTCAAAATGCTAAAACAACAAGATCTAACTGCAAGTCTGACCTCAGGTTCTTGCTTGAGTATATCTTAAGTACCCCCCATTTATTTACCAAAACAGCAAAAATATTCAAAGATGAAATGATGTTGCATTATAAGAAAAAAATTGCTAGTAATTTGAAATATGATGCGATTCTATTTGTAGCTCTTGAAATTTATTATAAACATAAGCTTGAATCTAATTTGATGACAGGCATTCATTGCAGAATAATTGTATTTAATGTTGCAGTTTTCAAATGTTTAGTTTCATTTTACAATAATTACTTGATGAAAGATCCATATTTATCATTTTTTCCCATTGCAAATTGTTTTATTGCACAGTATTCAACAGAATTTCTAATTGCAAAAATTCTTGGATTGTGAATGATTGTTGCAATCAGCAGAATATTTAAAAATCCAGTCTAATTACTTGAGCAACATTCTAATCTGCCATCATAAAACATGCATTGTTTAACTTCACATGTTAAGGGAAAAATGCTCCTCTTCCTCTGTACTTGAAATCTCAGTATGAAGATGATTATTTTTCCAAATGCCTCTCCTATTCAATTCCTTATAGACCATAAAGGCAGAGCAATGTTAGTATACTTGAGCTAGGATTACAGCAAGAACAAACAGCAGACTAGAAAAATAAACCGAGGTGATGATTAACCAATGCATTACTGTTATCAATGCCAATAGATGTTCACTTTTAAAGAAAAATTGAACAACATCTGAATTAAAATCAATCTGCTGTTAGATTGCATAATGTACGCTGAATCCTCAACTAGGGAAATTATTGTGCCAGAGCATAACCTTTTACTTTTTCCCGATATGCTCAGCAGGGAAGAAGCTGCCCTTGTGTCAGTTGCTGACTCTGAGGACATATACCAACCGACTTAAGAACAATTCCCCCCTGCTGCCATCAGAGGTTTGAAAGGGCCTACCTTATGTTAAGTTGATTTTTCTCAACACTGTGGCTGTGACTGTAACACTACATTCTGCTCTCTCTGCTTTCCTTCTCTATGAATGGTGCGGTTTGTTTGTATAGCATGCAAAAAACAAACTTTTCTCTGTATGTAGTAAAAGTCCCACAATAGCAGGTTAAAGTGAATCATGGGCTTTCAGAGCACTGCTCCTTCATTAGGTGAGTGGAGAGGTGGATTCACAAACACGGCATATATAGACAGAGATTCAGTTGCAAGATATTGGTTGGAATGTGAGTCCTTACAGATAATCAAGTCTCTACAGTACAGGCAATGCAAGTGGAGAGAGGAATAATCACAGTTTAAAGAGGTGTGAATTGTCTCAAGCCAAGACAGTTAGCAGGATTTTGTAACTAGTGGGGTACAACAGGGATTGGTGCTAGGACCCCAGCTATTCACAATATATGCTAGTGATTTGGATGAGGGAACAAAATATAATATCTCAAAGTTTGCCAATGATATCAAGTTGGGTGCGAGGGGGAACTGTGACGAGGATGTAGAGATTCCTGAGAATGATCTGGACAGGTTGGATAAGTGGACTAATCAGTGACAAATGCAGTACAATTTGGATAAGTGTGAGATTATTCACTTTGGAAGCTAATACAAGAAGAAGATACACAAGAGTCCAGAGGGGCAGTTTTTTCACTTAAAGCGTAATGAGTGTCTGGAAGGAGCTCTCAGAGGCATTAGTAGAAGCGAGTATAACTTTGTCTTTTAAAAAGCATTTAGATAGTTACATGGATAAGATGGGCACAGAGAGATTTAGATCAACTGTGGGCAATTGGGACTGGCTTAACATTAGAAACCGGGCAGCATGGACAAGTTGAGGTGAAGGGCTTGTTTCCATGCTGTAAACCTCTATGACTCAAAGAGGATCAAACCCAGATTGTTTACAGTTCATCATTTATAATATCATCATGCCTGTAATGGGCTTGTCAAACTGATTCAGAGCCCCAATGGCAGTGCATCTTGATTTTGCTTGAGTGATATGGATCTGGACAATCTTCTGGATTTCCTGTTAACCACATCAAATAAAATTGCAGCATATGAATTCCGAACCTAGAAATGTCAGCTGAGTCACTTTGGAAAATGAAGTATTTTTGAAGCTGGAGGGACCAAATTCTTGCAAAATTGTTTAGCCTGGCTTGATCCGCTATGGGTGGCTGCTGGTGCATGAAAATAAGACAGCAAAACACAGGTGAGCACAGCACAAAATGTCCAGCAGAGAAAAGCCCAAATTACTTGTACAAAGTCTCAAAGCTGTAGTGAAGCAAGCAAACCTATCCAGCAAACAGAGACGTCAGCTTTTTTAGAACAGGTAGTCACAGATGTAAACCTCAAAGGTGTTATTACATCTGTGATTGCTTAGTCCAACAATTAAGTTTATGTCTTGGATAATTTTACTCACTTTCTGCCAGTTTTGAGACTCTACATGAGCAGCTGGGTTAGGCCGTCCTCTGCTGAACATTTTGTGCTATTTCTGGCTGTGTTATTGTTCATATGCCAACAAGCCACCAGGAATGTCTGTAATTTACCACCTGGAATCTCTATACTGTAATTCAGTGTTTGATCGGCAACAATGCCCAAGACAAAGATTGTCTCTGTTTCATGTCCTCCGAGCCACAGACACTGTATGTAATTCCAGTAATGATTACATGTTGCATTTAAGAGTAGTTGTGATAAGGTGTCTTTTTTAAAAAGTGTTTCGCCAAAATAATTGCATACATTAGGCTGGGTTTAACAACGTGACTTGTTTCATCTAAGTCTTTGCTTGGAAAACTTTGAGCTGAAAATCAAATATTTCATCAACATAATGGAATAAAGTTCAAAGTGTAGTATTAGTCACAAGTAAGGGTTACATTAACACTCCAGTGAAATTATTGTAAAATTCTCCTCATCACCACACCCTGGCACCTGTTGAGATCAATGCATCTAACCAGCATGCCTTTTGGACTATGGGAAGAAACTGGAGCCCCTGGAAGAAACCCACGCAGACACAGAGAAAACATACAGACTGTGCACAGAAGTGACCCAAGCCAGGAATTGTACCCATGTCCCTGGTGCTGAGAGGCAGTCGTACTAACCACTGTGCCACTGAAGGACTACTCAATTTTCTATGTGTATCATGGATCTCACAGAATGGAATTCTGTGCACATGGCTTTATTTCTGGTGCAAATAAAATATCCCATGGATAAATGAAACACTTTTTATTTCTCTGTTCATTCATTCGTGACTTCAGCAATTGTGCAGCCTCCCACCCTCACAAAAGAACCCTTGTGTAAATATAAAGAATGTATTTTTTTGCTGATTGCCATATCCAGCTGGATTCTCTAAGTCCTGTAGTGAAAGGAGATTTGACTGAGCACCAAATTCCCCATCCTCGCTGACAGTGACAACAGAACATGAATGGCCAGAGAATTTGGATTAAGTGTCAGGAGAGTGGCTGGGATTTTCTGCTAATGTTCACATGGAGCACGATCAGTGATGGGAGTGAAATATATTGTGAGAAGGCCAAAGTTGTTGATCATGACAATAGAGAGTGATTGCTCCCTTCCCCAGTCAGGGATGGGCACTGTTTTCCAATGTTCAGTGTCAGGAAACTCATTGTAATAGATTTACATATACTTATTAGGTTTCTACACCAGAATAGTAACCCCACATCAAAAAATCCACCCGCAGTGACATGATGGCAGAATGGCACAACTGGTCTCAGCAGACATGTAGCTAGCGAGCAGACGTCCAAGGGGAGCTTAAAGATTAATGCAATGCTCGGGGGGGGGAGGGGAGTGTCAGGGTAATGATGCTGGGGGTTCACCTGGGTGAACTGTGCTCACTGTACACTGGGGTAGCCTTTAAAATTGGCTTCCTGGATCACCAGGTCTTTTAGGTAAAATCAAGCATCAGATCAAGACCAAGATGGGATGCATTATCTCATCTTTTCAGCTTGGATTTGCTCATTTCTCTTGAGGACACTGTGAATTGGATCCAATTAAATTTCAAATTTTGAAGTAAACAAGGAATGGATTTGGGTTTAGTCCGGTCCCTTCTGAACATTAGCTTTGTAACTTTAAGAATGAGGAGTAAAAGGTCTTTAAAAAGTGCCGAAATTGGTGGTGAATCAGAAGCTGCCCCATCAGCAATATGTTGTGGAACCTGTGACTTCAACTTTCTTTTCTAAGTGTCATACTTAGGGTTGCCTGATGTCCTTTAAAAATCTGGATGAGCACTTGGTATGTGTAACATTCAAGGCTATTAGCCAAGTGCTGGTAGATGGGATTAGGTGGGAGTTGAGGTGTTTCTCACATGTAGGTGCAGACTTGATGGACTGAAGGTCCCCTTCTGCGTTGAGTGATTCTATATGGAGGAGAAAGCCACCATTGACTTCAGTGAGTTCAATGCTGCTTTTCCTGCCCAACATTGGCCTTTGCCGTTTGCAGAAAAAATCCGGCCAATTGGTTTATGCCATTCATAGCTTGCATGGTATTATCTATTAAGCAATGTATCCTAAGGAATTGTGAAATAAATATTAAAATGTGCTAATTGGTAAACACAGCACATCACAATAGCACAAAATGAACAGCAGTTTTTGACTATGCAAGATCTATATTTTAAAAATGTGCATGGTAGAAAAATATTACATCATTAAAAATAAAATAGCCTTACCTTCCTCAGCAGGTCCTTGAAATCTAATAACGTTTGTACTGTTTTCACAGTCTGAGTAGTAATTTTCTTTTAAATGGTAGTATATATTTGACATATTTGGAATAAGTTGAAGCTTCAATACCTTATGGTATTTGCTTATCTTATTTTAGAAGAAACATTAGTCTGTGTCATTGTTCAAAAATCCATGAAGCAATCATTTAAAAGATTTACTGCCTTCAACTTTAGATTTGTAATATCTTATATGGCTCTTCAATTGAGAGAGGAACCAGGTTTGTTGTTGCTTCTGGTACAAATAAAATATCCAGATACCATTACTTTGAAAGCAAGATTCACTACTACCTTTATGGTTGGCAAGAAATTGATGTGTTTTTCAATCATTTGTTTATGCCAAGTCTAAAGTTTTTAGATGGACCGAGAATTTCTCCTGAAAGGAGCATTTTGATGAGATGAGGTATTAATCTCCTAAAGAGGCAGAATCCAAGAAAAATAAAGCCTCATCCTGCAATTCATCAACTGGCTGCAAAGCTGCATGCAGTAAAAGAATTAAATAAATTTCCTTTTTAATCAGTAGTGAATTTATTTTTGAGCATCAGTGATGGAAAGGTTGCATTTTATCAATATATTTTAAACATTTACTAGGAATTTATTTTTTGGGACTATATTTTTACATTAGACTGAATTTAATGCCCATCCCCGAGGTGAGTTTGGAGAGAGGGGGCATTTAATCAGGCTGGAGGCTGTAGTGTGGTATCCGATTAAGAATGGGGCAGGAAGGCTTATGGATGGCCTACCTAATATATCGGCAGTCATTGTATCATCATTCTTCATTTGACTGAGAAAAATATCCTGCAGGCAACCTGATACCTGCTGTATTCAATTTTCAAATTAAGTAAGTAGTTTCATAACACCAGGTTAAAGTCCAATAGGTTTATTTGGTACACGAGCTTTCAGAGCACTGTACCTTCATCAGATGAGTGAGGAGTTTGGTTCACAAACAGGGCATATATAGCCACAAACTCAATTACAAGATAATGCTTGGAATGTGAGTCTTAACAGGTAATCAAGGCTTTACAGGTGCAGACAGTGTGAGTGGAGAGAGGGTTAAGCACAGGTTAAAGAGGTATGAATTGTCTCCAGCCAGACAGTTAGTGAGATTTTGCAAGCCCAGGCAAGTTGTGGGAGTTACAGATAGTGTAATATGAATCCAAAACCCTGATTGAGGTTATCTTCATGAATGTAGAACTTGACTATCAGTTTCTGCTCAGCGATTCTGCATTGTGTGTTGTGAAGGCCGCTTTGGAGAATGCTTACCCGAAGATTAGAGGCTGAATGCCCTTGACTGCTTGATAGGAAAGGAATATTTCTGTCTGGTGATTGTTGAGCAGCGTTACATTCATCCATTGTCGTATTGCCTGCATAGTCTTGCCAATGTGCCATGCCTTGGGACATTCCTTCCTGTAGCGTATCATGTAGACAATGTTGGCCGAGTCACAAGAGAATGTGCCGTTTATGTGGTGGATATGTTCTCACATTCAAGATCTGAAGATGATGTTCTCGTGTTCACAGTTAGAAAGTTGCCTCAAAAATAAATAGCTCACAAAATACAAAACAGTGCCAAAGTTGCATGTATAAGTATCAGACACAACTGAAGTGAACAAAAGCCACTAAATGACAAAAATGAATTGGAAAAGAAAACAATTGATCAGGTGGCATTCGCATAGCAAAGCTTTATGAATTCCGTTAGTGGCCAAAAAAGCCACACAGCTTCTTTGAAAGACTTAGCATCATGGTTAGATTGAGGAATAGGATGTGGCTGACATGTAAATATATCTGTTTTGTATTCATTTTAATGGTTGACTCCTTAAACGCAAATGCATAATTGGCCTTAGCTTGGTTCGAGGCATTGAAGACTGATCAGATTGCTTGCCCTAATAACATCTAACCTTGAGTGCTGTAGGAGAGGTACTAGGTGAGCCATTAATTTAACTGAGTAATAGTTCTTTGAGAGCTGGACTAGTTTGAAGTTACTGAAGAAAGAGCTTGATGCATGAATGCTTACACAAATGTGTCAAGCTCCATATGTTAATATCCAGTTAGGACCACATGAACAAAAACTGGCCATTCAGCCCGTTCTTCCATTCTGGTTGACCTATATCTTAATTCTACCCAATTTTGTTCCCTATCTTGTTGGTAAAGCTTTATAATTCATGTTCTTAATCAGCTTGAAATACATAATTGAACAGTTGCATAATTAATTTCTATCTAAGCTAAAGACTAATGATTCAATGATCCATGGTTTGAAATAAAATGCCAACCAGCATTAATATTTTTCACTGAAAAAGCAGTTTTACTAATGTTTGGGCACTCAAGTAACTAACACATAGGAAAATATGACCAACACAGCGTTTTGGAGCTCCTGCATCTCAAAACATTCCACTACATTATTGTTGGTGGTTGGGACAGGTGGAGGTGGAATTGAGAGGATGCACAAGGAGTGGATTGAAAGGGAGTGTACACAAGGACTGGCAGGGCAACAGAGAGTGTGTATGAGGGATGGGAAAGAGAAACTGTGTGAGCAGTGGAGAGGAAACAAACCTATGTGTTGCGGGGGGCAGATTAGAGAGCGTGTATCTGAGGGGTGGGGAAGAGAATGTGTGCAAAAGATAGGGAGAGAGTGAGTGCAAAGGGTGGGTTAGAGAGAGTGGGTGCAAAGGGTGGGTTAGAGAGAGTGGGTGCAAAGGGTGGGGTAGACAATGTGTGTGAAAAGTGGGTAGAGAGTGTGTCTGTGAGGGGTGGGATAGAGAGAGTGTACACAAGGGGTGGAGTGAAATGGGAATGTACACGAGGGCTGGCAGGGCAACAAAGAGTGTTATGTAGGTGGGATAGAGAGAAGGCGTAAGCATTGAAGAGGAAATAAGCTGTGTGGGTGAGGGATGGGGTAGACAGTGTACATATGAGGAGTAGGGTAGAGAGTGGGCGTGAGAGGTTGGGTAGACAGTGTGTATTTGAAGGATGGGGTAGAGAGACTGGATGCAAGAGATGGGGTAGAGAGAGTGTGTGTGAGCAGTGGTGTAGAGAGAGTGTGTGTGAGCGGTGGGATAGAGAGAGTGTGTGTGAGGTGTTAGGTAGAGAGAGTGCGCAAAAGGTGGAGCAGAGAGAGAGTGCGCAAAAGGTGGAGCAGAGAGAGAGTGCGCGAGGAAATGGGTAGAGAGTGGATGTGAAGAGGACGGACTTTGGCATTCTCATCTGGTTTGTGTGGTAGGAGGCTGGATAATGAGGCTAAGTTCAGGAATGCACAAACTAAACCCACCTCTGATCTGATTGTTCGGGAGGTACTCCTTCCTTTCCAGGCACCTTGTGCCCAATGAGGGAGCCACATCACTGCTCTTCACAATGCTTTCCTCCCACTGCTTGCTGGGGTCTCCCTGATCTGGCCATCCTGTCTCACTAACTTTCATCCCAGGACTCCAGCCTTGTCCATAGCTCCTGATGGCAGTTTCAATACCAGGGAGGACTGCTGGCTTCTGACTGGAAATTGCCCTTGCTGGAGCTGCCTAATTGAGCGCTAATTCTGACAGGGTTTCAGGAAATGACCAAGGTAAGGTTGTTGTCACTCGCTGTCTAGTCATTGGATGGGCTACTGCCACAACCATGAAATGCCATCCAATATTTCAGGTCATTGATGATCAGAACAAAAGGTTGTGCTGTTATCAAATCAGCATTAATTGCCAATTGATGTCACGATCTGCCAACTTTGCATGATTCCAGCAGGCGCTCACTATGTCCCAATATGTATAACACTTGGAATCATTTAATTCACATGTGTGGCCACATGCACTGCGGATGTCATTTTGGATCACTGGGTGCCAGTTGCCCCAGATTCTTATTCAAACCTTTTGTTCCCTACTTTTAATCCTGTTAGAATACTGTGTTACTTTAATTATTATGTTTGTATTCATCATATTACCTTCACAAACAAGGGGTATACAGAGCTCATAAAACATCGCACTAGGAAGAAAAATGTAAGGTACCTTTAAACCTCCATTTTGTGTGATAAATATTGATTTTCCTCAAAAACATCAGTGGAAAACTGTCATCTTAAGCACTAGTTACAAGTAAATAGTGAGTTGTGTGCAGCTATTATGATAATCACCTGTCTACTGTCAGTTCTCAAATATTCCATTTATGATATATTTCAATAACATTTGGATATTTTTAAATGTTAAGGAAGGGATGGTTTACATACAGAGAGCAGGACTAATCTTTTTTGGATTGCCCAGGTATGTATTTGGAACCAGCACAGTATTCAGGGCATCATTAAACTGAAAGCAATTGTCGGCACCAATCTCTTCTACGGATGCAAATCACCGACAGCATATAGAGGGCACTGTTAGCAGCTGGAGAAGTTTCACTGAAGCCACCTCACATTGTATTGTGTGGCAAGACAAGATCACTAACAATGAAGTACTGGAACATGCTGACACCACCAGTATTTAGGTTGTGGTAATCAATACTCAGCTCCATTGAACTGGAAATGTTAGGATGGACGACGTACAGCTACCAGAGTAGGTGCTTATGGAGAACTGATAAATGGCAAAATAAAGGATGGTGGACAACAAAGGCCTTGAAAGGACACACTGAAGAGCCATTTGAAGCAGCGTGATATGGTTGTTGATTCTTACGAAACCCTGGACATTGATAGATAACAATATGTGCTGAGGTGAAAGAAGAGCTTTGAACTATAACTCCATGTCAATGTAATACAAGAGATAGAAGGAATGACTATGTCAGGGCGAATAACAGTCTTGAGCCAGTACTATAAAAGCACCTTTAAATGATATGTCAGTGCGAATAACGGGCTGGGAATAGTGTTATGTAAAGTTTTTAGTTTAGCTTATTAGAGTCACAAGTAGGGTCATAGAGTTTACAGCATGGAAAGAGGCCCTTTGCTCCAACTCTTCCATGCCTCCCTTTTTTTTTAAATACCTAAGTTAGTCCCATTTGCCTGCGCTTGGTTCATATAATCCTGTAATGAAGTTACTGTGAAAATCTCTCAATCGCCTGTTTGGATGCACTGAAGGAGAATTTAGCATGGCCGATGCACCTTCTTCTTTTGGACTGTGCGAGGAAACCTGAGCACCCGGAAGAAACCCACACAGACATGGAGAGAACGTGCAGGCTCCGCACAGGCAATGACCCAAGCCGTAAATCCCTGGCACTGTGCTATTTACTGTAGACAATATTAATGGCACAATGACCAACATAGTTAAGATCATAGCTATCTTGCACAAATTCATGTCCTATGCTTCTTTGCACTGTCATCTTCGAGTAAGAGGGGTTTGCAACTATTGCTGCAAAGACCACATTCATCACTTCATCCCTTGAACAGAACACTTTCTGGGACAATGAATTCTTAAAATACCCAGTCTATTTTATAGTGAAACTTAGTTTTAAAATTAGACCTTCACTGTCATATCTCCTAGGTTAGAATTAAGTATAATTATTTTGCTTCCACTTCAAACATTACAACAAAGATTGTTGGCAGGAATGGTTAGTATTGCAACTCACACTTCTGTGCTGATTACTGTTTAATTTTTGTTTTATTTTGGTACGAATGTACTATTATGTAGAATGATAGTCTAATACTGAACTCGCTGTATCCAGATGGCTCAAGCTCAAACCTCATCATGGCAAGCAGTAAATTTGAATCCAGTAATTTGGCAAGTACACGAGTAAATGACCAAGCAAGTTGCGAGATTGCTTCCTTAGTTTCCCTGGTTTGATAGGGGAGGCAGAAACCCTTAACACATTTAATAGGTGCCTGAATCTATACCTCAGTTGTTGCAACCTGCAAGGCTATGGACTGTGAACTGGAAAATGGGATTAGAATGGGCAGCTAGTTATTTTATCTTTAATTGTTCTATTGGTGCAAATATGATGGGGTGAATGGTCTCTTTTTCTATGGCTCCATGAAAAAAATGCTATTTCTATCTTCTTTGATTCATTTTTGAGTTTTGTCTCTGAATATAATTGGTTTAATATTGATTTATTACTGTCAGAAGTAGGCTTAAATGAACAGTGCAATGAAATTACTGCGAAAATCCCTAGTCTCTACACTCCGGCGCTTGTTCGGGTACATAGAGGGAGAATTTAGCATGGCCAGTGCACTTAACCAACACGTCTTTTCTGACTGTGGGAAGAAACCGGAGCACCTGGAGGAAACCCACACAGACACAGTGAGAATGTGCAGATTTTGCACAGGCTGTGATCCAAGCTGGGAATTGAACTCGGGTCCCTGGCATTGAGAGACAACAATACTAATCATTATGTCACCATGCCACCTCCGTACTCTCAGGACACCTTGTGATAGGCAATAAATGCTGCCTTACCAATGTTGCTTATATCTGCAGAACAAATTGAAAAAAAAACTGTACTTGGACTATAATCTGGCTTCATTCATATGTTAAATATATCAGTTGTATTGCGTGGTTTGAATGCGTTAGAATACACTTGCATGACTTATGTTCAAAATTCTATTGCAGAATACGATTATTCTGTTATACAATAACCTGTAAAAAAGAGAAGGTCAATGTACTGCTTACTACTGGGGCACAGATTCAAAGTGAGAGGGGAAGAGTTTAAGAGAAATGTCTGGGGGGAAATTTTTCACACAGAGAGTGGTGAGTGCCTGGAATGTGCTGTCAAAGGAAGTGATGGAAATAGGCGTCTTAGCAAGATTTAACCGGCTTCTAGATGGGTACCTGAATAGGGAGGTAATAGAGGGATAGGGTCAAGTAAGGGAAAAATGTCTTTTTAAAGATTAAAGATTAAAGAGCAACACAGCACAGGAAACAGGCCCTTCGGCCCAACGAGCCCGCGCCGCCGTCATAACTATATAGTAGCAAATCCATTATCCTATTATATTATTACTATATAATAATATATATATTATTCCTAATATGGAAAATTCTAACTATAGGGACAATTTGTTTCCCAATCAGCCTAAGAGCGAATTTTTGGGTTGTGGGAGGAAACCGGAGTGCCTGGAGAAAACCCACGCAACCACGGGGAGAACGCGCAAACTCCCGCAAACACCGGCCCAATTCCAAGTGTCTGCACAGCCACATCGATAGTCTCTGAGCTGTCATGGTTCCCTTCAGATGGTCCACATAAAGCACTCATTTACGACATGAGGTACCAGGCAACCCATGAATCAACATCCAAGAGCCGTACCCGCACCACCTGCCGAATGCATGCTCAATGTTGGTCAAGTATGGACCGAATTACCTGTGGAAAAAGCCGTAGTTAAACAGTCCTACTATATCCCTCTATCTGCATACCGCTCACATGGCTGTCCAAGAGACCCTTAAACAGCCCCAGCGTGCCTGCTCCCACCACCTTACTCGGCAGTGCATTCCACACCCCCACTACCCTTTGTGTGAAAAACTGCCCTCTAATATTCGTCCTATACATAGCCCCCCTCACCCTATGGCCATGACCACTCGTCCTATCCATTTCTAAAGGTGGAAAAAGTTTACCTCCATTTACTCTATCTATACCCCTTATAATCTTATACACCTCTATGAGATCCCCTCTAAGCCGACGTCTTTCAAGGGAAAACACCCCCAGTCTATCTAATCGTTCCTCATACGACAGTCCTTCCATACCAGGCAGCATCCTGGTAAACCTCCTCTGCACTCTCTCCAAGGACTCCACATCCTTCCGATAGTACGGCGACCAGAACTGGGCGCAGTATTCCAAGTGAGGCCTAACCAAAGTTCTATACCACTGCAACATCAAACTCCTACTCTTGTATTCTATACCCTTTTCTATGAAAGCTAACATACTATACGCCTTCTTTATCACCTTCTCCACCTGTGAGGACACCTTCAGAGACTTGTGAACCTGCACCCCCAAGTCTCTCTGCGTCTCTATGCTCCGTTTAGTTTTACCTTTTATCCTATAACTCTCTTCTACATTTTTCCGGCCAAAATGCATCACCTCGCATTTATCCGGATTAAATTCCATTTGCCATTTTCGTTTAAGGTTTTTTTAAAAGATTATAGGAAACTACAACTTCTGGCTGGGAGATCATGATGAGCACGTGTTTGGAAGGCTGAAAGGCCTGTTCCTGTGCTGTACTCTTCTCTGTTCCTGTACTAATGTTATGTCCCAGTACTATAAAAGGATCTTTAAATGATATTTGTAAATGCTATCCTTCATGTTATCGAAAAACATGGTATACAAATTTAATAACAAAATCTGTACAATTCTAACACTGGACTTATATTTAACATCAAATTTTCAGCATTTGATGAGACAAATTTTAAATCTGAGGATATTTACAATGTTATAAAATGCAATGGGATTTTTCAACCTCCATGTATCAATAGAAAATCAAATTGACACATTGCAAGGGAAATGGAGGATACAAACAAGTAAGTCTTGTTACAATTGTACAGAACGTTGATGAAAGCACATCTCAATTAAGAAGTACTACTTTTCTACCTCAAAAGATAACGGACATGCAGCAAGCAAATCCATTTCAAAGAACAAAGAAAATTACAGCACAGGAATAAGCCCTTCAGCTCTCCAAGCCTGCGCTGACCATACTGCCCGACTGAATTAAAACCTTTCCAGGGACTATATGTTACTATTCTCATCCTATTCATTTATTTGTCCAGATGCCCCTTAAAACTCACTATCGTATCTGCTTCCACTGCCTTCCCTGGCAGTGAGTTCCAGACACCCACCATCCTCTATATAAAAAAGTGTGTCTCATACGTCTCCTCTAAATCTTGCCCTTTGCACCTTAAACCCCTAGTAATTGACTCTTCCGCCCTGGAATTGACTCTTACACCCTGGAATTGACTCTTACACCCTGGAATTGACTCTTCCATCCTGGATGGGTGTCTTCGTATGGTGCACCATTGTTGATGGCTGCCAGTCACTGAGAGACCGATTCTGTCATATGTGCCATACACAAAGATATCAAATGTTGTCATGGGTTGTTGTTTCTGTTGTTGGTGTCTGTTGTCAACCTGCCGAAACTAATAATCATCATGGTAGTGCATGCCAGCCCTAAAGAGATGTTGTTGTTTTTCCCTGTTGTCAGCTAGTGACTCCCAACAGCAATAATCAATGTTTAGGACTTCCATGTCACACTTGAAAACATCCTTGAAGTAGAGCTTTGGGGTATCCTACCAGTTGCCTGGCTCCAGCTACCTCATAAGAAGTCTGACAACACCAGGTTTAAGTCCAACTGATTTATTTGATAATAAACTCACAAGCTTCTGAGGCTACCCTCTTCGTCAGGTGAATGAGGTGTTCCTCATGAGGAGAACACCTCATTCACCTGATGAAGAGGGTAACCTCAAAAGCTTGTGAGTTTACTATCAAATAAATCGATTGGACTTAAACCTGGTGTTGTCAGACTTCTTACTGTGTTTACCCCAGTCCAACACCGGCATCTCTACATCATATCCAGCTACCTCACCATAAAACTTTGAGTGTGCGACTATCTTCCATCCAATGGACACAGCCAAGTCAACAAAGCCACCTCTGTTTGATAGGAAACCTGTCTTTCAGAGGACCTCTATATTCATGATTTTGTCTTGCCAGAACATGCCCAGCAGGTACCACAGGCAGCTAAGATGGAAATTATTGAGCTTTTTATCCGTGTAGCTGAAAAGTGTCCATGCTTAAAAACCAACAGGAAGATGCTGAGAATACAGGCCTTATAAACTATCAGCTTGGCCCTAAGGCTCAGTTTGATGTTATGCCATGCACAACTTCATGAGTCAGTGGAAGGTGGTAGCTGCATTTGCTATGTTGTTTCAACTCTTATATGAAAGGACACATTGTGGACCAGAGATAGCAGAATTTGTCGCTCTGCATAAGAACATTGAAAGCAGACACGAGTACTTGACAGTGGAGAAGTGCACACAGATGTATTGTTTGTTTGAACCAGTGAAAAAATTGCCTTACAGTGAAATACCTATCTCAGTCACATGGAGCATCATCAGGACTCATGATCTTACGCCAAAAGCATTCATTGCTCCCGGCTCAATCTAAAAAGAGAAAGATAATTACATGACTTCTTTCCTCTGCTACAAATTGTTTCCTTAAACAACTTACATCCTTCACTCTAACTACAAATCCACGTGAGAAGAACTCAAATACTCACGACCACCCATGACTTTGCCCTCAATTAATGCCATCCTTACCTATTTAGTTTCAGCCAGAGCATTCCTATGAATAATTTATCTTCCCACATTTGCACTGTTATCTCTGGTTTCCTCCCAATAATTCATCTGAAAAATCCACTTTCTCATCTCTATGCTCTGCCTCACTGCATCATCCAAAAACAGGACATAAAGTCAAAGTTCCACATGTAAGCTGATTATATCCAGTTCCATTCATCTCTCTAATCCTTCATTGTTTTTGTGGTGTCAGACTGATTGTCTGAAAACTACTCCTGTATAAGCCAATTTTCTCCAGTCAAAAATTGAAAAGATCAAAGCGACTATCCTTAGCCCACAGCACATGAGCTATAACTTTCTGGCTCCCTAGAGGCATTAGTTGGGGGGGAAGCGGGAGATGGTGGTGGTTTTCCAAAAATGCACAAAGGAATCCCTCTCCTCTTGGAAGTTCCCGGGTGAGTGTTTATCCGACAATTGTTCAGAAGCACTAACTTCCCCTGAATAATTGTGCTGCGCTGGGAACCATCCAACAAAGTGATATAAATCCTAATCCTGCTATGTCTCAGATTGAAAGGTTTTGCCCCTGTCGTAACTTAACGATTTCTCTCCTTTCTCTATAGTCTCTGTGAAACATTCCAGAAATGCTACCCTATTTCATCTCTGGCCTCCTTCTCTTTCTAAATTGGACCTGGAGTAATGAATCCCCTTCTCCTAACATTGGCAGCCATCATTTAAACTATTTTAAAACTCCTCTATTTGCTTCTCTCCCTTCCTTTAAGGATATCCTTAAAACTCCTTGACTAGGCTTCCTCTCATATCTCCTATGGTTTGGTATCCATTTTTGTCAGATTATTCTTCTGCAAAGCATTTTGGTCATGTTTCTATATTAAGGGCACTAGGTAATGTATTGAATTTTCTACTTTTAAACTTTTGATGAGGATGTATGAAGTTCTTTAGTTATTCAGCCATGGAATGACAATAGGATAATAGTCTGTTCTATATCATCCCCAAATTTCATTAACTTTCGTCTGATTCCACTGTCAAGTTGGAGCCTCACTTGTAGCTAATGTAATGAAGCTCTCATTTTCGTTCCTCCACACTCATCTGCTTTTTAACCCACTAATAGCTGCTGAGAAACTCCAAATTCTCTGCACTGATAACTTGAAGATTGCAGCCCCACAGTGCAATAATGAAATCAGCATTAAAATTATATTAAGAATTATATGTTAGCAGTTGCATTATTGCAATAATTGTTAGAAGTCTCACACTACCAGGTTGAAGTCCAATTGATTAATTTAGAATCATGAGCTTTTGGAGTGCATAAAGGAGCAGTGCTCTGAAAGCTCATGATTCTAAATAAGCCTATTGGACTTTTACACAGTGTTGTGAGACTTTTTACAGTGCCCACCCCAGTCCAATGCCAGCATCTCCACATCATGGCAATAATTGTTGTTAGAGCTGCAATACTGAAGCAATTAAGTTACTTGTTTCTCTTTATCTCTTACCCTCATGCTATTTTTATTTTAACTTTTCTGATATATTGATATATATTTTTCTCTTTTTTTGTATTAATTACATCACCTGCTCAAACCTGTCTCAGGCTGCAATATCAATTGTTGAGCGAATAAGTAAAAAGAAAAACCTGATTTCTTGATGCTTGAAACTGGTTATAATCTTCATGTTCCATTAAAGGAATGTAGGAAAATTCTTTGAGGCAGAAAAAAGTACAAGGCTAGGGGGCAAGATGGGAGGCTGTATGACATCGGTTAGATTGTTCCAGCAAAGAGTGACAACAGATGGTTGGGCTCATCCTAATACCGGAAAATCTCACCCGAGGTCAACGGACACTTGCGTGGTCCAACCCCCCCCTCCCGTGGCAGCAGGATGGAAAATGCCCCTGTTGACTGAACTCACTCAGTGCTGTCTATCTGGATGGTTTTGCGGCTGCATTGATTCTAATTATATCAACATATCTCGGACATGCAAAACCCCACATTTAACCTGATTTATACAAAGTTAAAAGTTGTGACCTAAATGATGGACTTGGGTAATTGTATAAAGCAGTACGTGCACATTCACAACTACCGCCAAAGTTAAGTTTCCAGTCTTGAGTCATTTGGAGAAGGATACCATTGAAGAAGGAATACAAGAAAGTTAGGAAGGCATTGGCTTCAGGGATATCAAAGCACATCTGCAACTTTCATACTGAAGCCTAGCATTAACCTGAAGCTGGGGCACTAACCTTAATGTATGGCTACTCTGGTTGCTGTAAGGCCTAAATAGAAGAAGGTTAAAAAAAAACTTCCACAAATCAGTGGCACCCTGTGGCACAATACTTTATACAAGTTCACAAGGACTACACTGAGATTAGGTACAGCGTTCAAAATGAAAGCAGCAGCTTAAGCACATTGATTTGAATACTGATTTATATGTCACATATTGATCTGCAAGGCAGATGATGAGCCTTGCACAATAATGCAGACCGAGCAAAGTATTGGCAAACTAACCTGTTGTTACTGTATTAAAATAAATTACTTAAATATTGCCTGTAATTAGATAAAGAACAGACCGAGAATTGTCGTCGTGCCCCAAAAAAACTCTTCAACTCATCGCCTAAATTGATTCAATAAAACAACAGTGATTCAAAGTAATTAGAATCTGGTGCAGGTGAATTGTCACCTTAGGAGAAAAGATGTAGATATAAATACTGTATTACTGCATAGAGCTGGATCCCATCCAAACCATGCACTTGATGAGTTTTTAATGATATGAAAGCAGTATGATAGTCATTCAAAATGCATAGGGTGGTCCTCTCCCACTGTAACAAAACATGTCTCTTCCTCTGAGGCAGTCCCTTGAGATAGAGGATAACTTGCTACCACTCTGTTTGATGGTTTCAAACTGGGTAAACTCAGCAGGTGTGCGGCATCTATGGAGAGAAACAAAGTTAATGTTTCAGATCTAAATGATCCTTTTACAAAATAGATCATTTAGATCTGAAATATCAACTCTGTTTTACTCCGCGGATGCTGCCAGACCTGTTGAGTTTGTCTAGTATTTTCTGTTTTTATTTCAGATTTTCAGTATCCGCAGTGTCTTGCTTTGATTATGTTGATGGGTTCTCAGAAGATTTATAAGTCCAATGCATGACCTTTGCACTATGCCACATATGGGGCATGTGATTCTTGGAGGTACAATTGGTAAACTGCTTGGAAGTTTGTGTACAGCCTTGACTTTGCCTCCACATGTTTCCAACAAAATCTTCCATGTATTTGGTGCCTTCCCAAATGAATGTCCCAAATGGTCACTCCCAAAACAGGACTTGTATGAGGAGTAGGTGTGTTTCACCATTCAGGGATTTTTGTAGGACATCCCTAAAGCATTTTCTTTTTCTCCAGGCACTTTCCTGCAACAATTTAGTTTTCATCAGATCAGTTGCTTTTGGGAGTCTAGTGTCACAACATTGTGTTTTCAACACTCTTCGATAATAAAAGAATCATAAAATCATGACAGTGTAGAAGGAGGCCATTTGGCCCATTGAGTCTGCACTTTCTCTCTAAAAGCACATCTTACCCAAGTCCAGCCCCCTGTGACACCTGCAGATAACTTCATTATCCATCTAACATACACATCTTAGGATACGAAGGGGTAATTTGACATGGTCAATACATCCAACCTGCACATCCAAGGACTGTGGGAGGAAATCGGAGAGATTATTGTTGTCGCATCAGTTCACCAAATTCTCTATCTCTTTCCTGTGCTCTGTCTCGTCATTTTTTGAGATCTGACTTGCTACGGTAGTGTCATTAGCAAACTTGAAAATCAAGTTGGAGGAGGATTTGGGCCACACAGTCATAGGTATATAAGGAGTATGGTTAGGGGCAGAGGACAGTGAGGCACTGGTGTTGAGGATGATCATGGAGGAGATGTTATTGTCTATCTTTACTAATTGCGGCCTGTGGGTTAGGAACTTCAGGATATAGTCATAGAGGGAGAAGCCAAGCCCTCCGCCACGGAGGTTGGAGATGCGTTTCGGAGGAATAATGGTGTTGAAAGCTGAGCTAAAGTCAATAAATAGGAGTCTGCCATTGGAAAGATTGGGAACCACTGCTGTATGTATCACAAGACTCATTCATAAGGGATTGAGTAAAACATTGCACTGGACCCTCCGATTTCATTCACAGCTGGAATTCTCCCGTCTGGCTGCGGTGAGTGGAGATTTGGCTGAGCACCAAATCTCCATTATCACTGGCAGTGGCAGAGGGGTATGAACAACCAGGGAATGTGTTTTCATTTATTAAATTTAGGCACATAAAAATAATCTTACATAGTTGTGAAGTTTGGGCACAAGAATTGTTCTGCTGCTTACAGCAGAAGTGGAAGCGAAACTGGAACACGTGACACAGACATTATTTCCTTTCAGGTGATATATATATATATAGACACATACTGATTATCTTAAAGGCATTTTACAACAAATTTCATCTAAAAAAATGAGACAAGACACATTAATGCTTGGGGTGTAATAGTCCTGCCAGGACTGGATACAGGAAGATAGCTGAAGCTATTTTTTCTATGGAGCAGCATAGCTTGAGGAGAAGTAATAGCAGGTCAATGGCTTTCCCTTGGCGCTTTCCCTCATAGTGTCATAGTATCTAGATCAATCGATTTGCTTCTTCTCACACCATCCAGCTGAGACACAAGTTACGAATTCTTTCTCCACTCTCAGGTATTGTATTCACTGTTCCTTCACTTGGAAAGATCAAATGAAGAACTAGTGATAGTGAATACTATCATATAATGGGCTGAAGGGCCTTTTTCTGTGCTGTAAATCTTCATGATGATGACTATCAACTCTACTCCCTAACTGTGTGACTAAAAGGTAGCCATTTTACCTTCACCTGCTTTTATGACTCAATGCTATATTTCTGTCAAATTCATAGAAATTCCTGGAAATAGGAGTGGTTTTAATCATATCAATCGGAGGTAATGAGAGTAGCTGGAGAGTGAAGACCCAGGGGATTCTCCAACCATTTTTTCACTCTCCTTCCACATGCTAGGCCAAAAAATGTTCTGGGTAGTTTTTTGAGATGGATTTTAACCTTGCCTAATTAGTGGAAAACAGGTGGGTAGCTACTTAAAAGGTACCAGGTGACTACTCTGAAGCCATTTTTTGAAAATTTCATCAGACGCTGATGACACAACCCCAAAGCTGCTGGAGTGATCTCTTAAATATGCCAGTCAAGATCTCATGACATCATTGCTTTGATTGCAATATTAATTAAGCCTGAGTGGTGAGCTTGCTGCAGTTTTCGCATAGAGTGAAAGCTTATCCGATGAAGAATGGGAGTTGTTCGACAAAGGTTTTATTTTTCTTTGTGGAGCAGGGATCTCACTGAGAATGCAGAAGGCTGATTAGAACCCCCTTCCCCATCTTCACCTTTGCTCATGTACTGGCTAGTGACCAAGGGCTGATTGATTCGAAATCCATATCTGCCTGTCACCCACTTCCTGTTGTGCTCTGGTGTGAAGTTGACTAATGAGACAATTTAATTCTTTTTTTAAAAATTCTTTCATGGGATGTGGGTGTTGCTGTCAAGACCAGCATTTGTCATCTGTCCCGAACTGCTCTTTAACTGAACATTTCAGAAGACAATTAAAAGTTAACCACATTGCTGTGGATCTGGAGTCACATATAGGCCAGACCCAGTAAGGATAATAGATTTCCTTCCCGAAAGGACATTATTAAACCAGATGGGTCATCATTACAGAGACTAGCATTATACACCATACACCAGCTATCTTGGTGCAATTTCAACTCATTTTAAACCTTAAACAGGTTTAAGGTGCTGGGCAGCAAGTACAGAGGAGATGTTAGGGGTAAGTTTTTCACTCAGAGAGTGGTGATGGTGGAGGCGAACTCGCTGGGGTCTTTTAAAAGACTTCTGGATGAGGACATGGGATTAAATGGGATTGGGAGTTACAGATAGTTCTATGGCCTAATAGGTATGGGTATGATCGACGCAACTTGTGGGCCGAAGGGCCTGTTTGTGCTGTAGTGTTCTATGTTCTATGTTCTCTGTTCATGTTTCCAGAGGATTATCCTGTGCTTCTGGATCACCAGTCCAGTAGCATTATCACAAATGTCACCATCTCCCTCATTCTGCCAAGAGTGGGTGGGAGCCTCACTTGCCCTTGTGATTATCCACTACAAATGTTTGCAAATTAAAATCTACCCATTCATTTCCACTGCTGTCCCTGGGGGTAAATGTCAGTCCCAATTATACATCCCTTCCATTGATGTCAATTGAAAAGAAGATGGGACAGTTTGTAAAATGGATTGACAATCTGTTCCCGCTTGTTTGTACTTGTTGATGAAAATCTTGCCCCATTGATTTCATGTTGGTGCAAAATCAAATATAGTCCTGGAATATATTTTCACATAGCAGGAATTTACCTTGGCAGACTCTTTGAATCTGATAATATAGTACATACAATCGAACAGGATCATTGGTGATGCATTTGCACAACACTCTCAGAGGGAGAACTAGCTGCAAACTTAGTCAGGAGTGTAAATCTGGCTGAAAATAACACTGCAGCTGCAGATTCTCCCGCTGAGGAATGTGCTGCATGATTCCATGAGAATTATAAGTTTATATTTATTATTAGTGCCACAAGTAGGCTTACATTAACATTGCAATGATGTTACTGTAAAAATCCCTTAGTCGCCACATTCTGATGCCTGTTCGGGTACACTGAGGAAGAATTTAGCATGACCAATGCACCTAACTAGCACATCTTTTGGACTGCGGGAGGAAACCACAACATCCAAAGGAAACCACGTAGACACAGGGAGAACACGCTGACTCCAGACAGACAATGATCAAAGCAGGAATTGGTATTGTAAGGCAGCAGGGCTAACCACTGTGCCACCATGCCACTCAGGTTTGACCCAGGATCATTATTTATTTATTCAGGGCAATATTAAATGATCAGTGAGAAAGGAGCAAGCCTGTAATTGTCAAATTTTCTTCATCATTCACCAGATTGTCCATTTTATTACTGATAATGCAAAATATGTTGTCCCATTGGAAGATTAACTCACTCCTGACTGTAGCTAGTTAAATTGTCAGGGAGGCCAGTGAGACTATCAAGAAAAAAATGTAATCAATGAGGTTATGAGAAACAAGGTTGGCAGCTTGTGGCTTCAGAGCTGTTTGATTTTATCTGACTGCCCTCAGCCCCACTGACCAGCTGCCCGTTTCCTCTCGAAACCTGTGGCAGGCGGATGAGGAGTCCTGTGGTGGATTGCTGTCTATTCCTGTCACCTCATGCCGGGAATTCAAACCCTTGCTGCTTCTCCGTTTGGACAGATTGAATCCTGAATCTGTGAATGCTGCCATACTCAGTTTGACGCAAAGTTGTCATTTTTCAATTAGGTTTTCAATTTTCAGCATTACCAGAATTTATAATACAACACAAGGGGCTCCCTTCCGACCAGATAACTGCGACCTTATTCTTACAATTCATTTTTCTTCTTCAGCACATCATAAGGAACATGTGGCGCTGACATTTAAGTGCTCCGAAGGGAGCACAATTTGTAGTTATCAGATGGGGGCATATCCTTTAATCGCACTGCTTAGTAGAATATCACTTTTCCCATGACGGTGCACATGATTACTTACAGATCATTTTCTTTTATTTTGATGTTCTCAGAGGAAGAGAATCAAATGGAATGTTTAAATTGAGACAATGCAACTGTAACATTGCGATTTACAGTGAAGACTTGTTTGTCACATTAGGAGTAATTTTAACCTAAAACATCCTGTAGAAAATTGTAGGTATTGGATTAGGTGCCAGTTTCACACCTGATTTAAATCTGAAGTTAAACAGACAGCCGATCCCCTTCCATTGATTTACTGAAGAGCAAATTAGGTTACAATTACACCTATTCAGAGAATTTAATGGTTGTAGTGGTGTATCCGTCCCTCCTGCCATTATGGGAAGGCCACCAGTGGTCAGTTCTGGGAGGCCTATCTGGATTAAGTTCCAACTCAGTAACTCCCTTGGCTGCTATTGCCCTGCCAGGGGTCAATTTCCCGCTGCACTTTCTGGTGTGGGGCAGATGTCCTGCATTCAAGAATTGGTGACCAGTCAGAGACCAGCAGCTCTCCAGTGTCTGCAGTGCTACTATCAGGAATGCTGGATCCAGTCAGCAAGGCCCTGATGAGGGAATAGGAGACAGCATCATTGTAAGGGCAGGGGGTATCTTACCCAGGCTCCTTGCTCACCATCAACAGTTCCCGATGATGTGTACATGGTGCCAAAGAAGAAGGAAAGCCCCAACCCCCAACCAGGCTATAGACATGCCAGCCAGTCTTTATCTGCATCTCTTGCACAAGGTGTGTTGCCCACCTGCCACTGGTGAGTATCAGTGACAGTGGGATGTGGTCCTTAAGTGGACACTGATGGGCCTCAGAGGCCATTCTTGATCCTTCGACCCTGGACTTAATTGGGAGGAATCGAGAAGGTGACAGTGTCTGCACCCCATGGTACAGACCTCTACCTCCCATCTTGATTCCAGGGGGAGCATTAAATTCTGGCCATTGTATCTAATGTCATGTTTCAATTCCCCCAGTGGATTGAGTTTTACCATAGGTCTCGGGACCCCAATGTCAGGCTGAAAAGCAGGTCCTTAGTCTGCATTTGTGGCAGTGGGACAGGGTCTATGATTTTACTGCAGGCGGGAACCTAATTGGTCTCTTGTGGGCTTACCATCCGGTAAGGATAATTTTGGACTCCTGATAATGTTAATCCAGTCAAAAGACGTGGCAGTTCTGAAGCTTCAGCAATGCCACTGGGATGGGTGGTCTCAGACAGGTAAGTGCAAATTAATATTAGAGGGCTGAGCCAGTGGAATCTATGGGACAGGGAAAGCCCCTCTGGGGGGATAAATGGGGGAGCAGGGGCTTATTTAATGTCCTGTATTTCATGTTCGTGGTCCCCTCTTTGAGCCAAAAAGCCTCAGGATGCACTGCTGGCCATTCCACTCCTTCCAAACTTTTGAAGAAAGGTTGCTTCCATGTAGCTGACGGCTTTTCAATACTGGTGGAAGTGGGAGGGGGTCTCTAATATTGGTAAAATATCACTGGCCATGGAACATGGCCATTAGAAGCAGTGGGCAAACATCTTTCTCACTGGAACTGGTGCAGACTTACTGGGTTAAATGGCCTCCTGTTTTGGCTGTACCATTCCATGGGACAGAAGCTCAGAACTGAGGTTCTCTTTCCACTTGTGGAAATTATTTTGTTCACTCTCACACTCTCACGTTATGTATTCTGGCAAGAAATTCATTATCCACAGAATTAGTTCACCAGTGATGTTAATTTGGAGGCTGATGCACTCTAATCATTGTATCAAGTCCTTCCCGCTTCCAGGAACACTGCCAACGGGCGCTATTTCTGGTTTAAAGATTTGAAGAATGTGTTATAATAATCTCAGCAGGGTGTCGCTGGTGCTTCTTCGTCTCTGAATTCGTCATTGGTCTGAGTTGAAACTGGTATGCTGGAGCTGATGTGAGATAATTTTCTCTGGTAATTTTCATAAGCAGCCTATAGGCTGATAGATTGTCAGCTTGTCCCATTACTGGACAGTCATATTGTGGTTTATACACCACTGAGACCACGGCAGGAATTTTACAGTCCCACCTGCCATGAGAATTGGAGCGGGTGAGGGGCGGACCATTGGAGAAGTCCGTTGACCTCGGGCAGGATGTCATAGTTTCAGGATGAGCGAGGCTGTAAAATTCCTGCTCCACAGTTTACTTTCAAGCGTCTTGAGAGCAGGCTCAGCAATAGTTTATCATGGGCATCATCTGTTAGGTGCCTTGCTGGACATATATTTGGCGCTGCTTGTCCTTGGCATGAACTTAGCTTTGGTAGGGGTAATTGGGTGGTATCTGGTGGTATCAGTTCCATCCAACAATGCCACCTATCTCAGATTGCCGTGAAGAAAACTATTCGTACACTTGGCAGGAGAGCTCCACTCCCAATTGTTCAGTTTTCTATGTTCTGAGAATGGAAACATTCACACTATGGTTAGTTAATTCAAAAGGAGTACAGAAAGTTCATGGGATTCTTCTAAGCAATCTTTAAATCCATGTTTGACACAGCACTGAAGTCTTGTACCTCTTCTCTGTGGAGTTAGGTCAGCATCAGAGACTGATTAATACCGTGACTCCAAGGTCACGATGAAGCACAAACTGCTTTGCAGCAATGCTAATATCACAGTATAAGCACATTCTTAATCTTGTTCGCTACAAACCGAAACTACTGTTGAGTTTTCATTACCACGGAGCCTCAAATGCATTTTTTTTTTAATCTGCTTTTCTCATTTTGCCTTCTAGGCCTGAGCACGTGAGATTAATATTCCATATTGTTGATCGCTAGATATTTAAGATAGCTCTCCAAATTATTTGTATTAGAATAGAGCCAAATTTAATCCAAAATTTTATTTAGATGATAGCATTTCATGCTTCATATCACGATGAGTTTCAAAAGCAAAACAGAGATTTGATTCTGATTCTGCTTTCAGTCATTGGACTGGATCATTACTCAGCCTCAGGTGGATTTACACAGGTGTACCAGCCAATGCCAGTATCCCTCCTGTTTCCATGTGGTATCATCCTATTGGCTCAGAGATAGTGAGCTGTCATGGTGACTGTTTGGGGAATGGAGCTTGCTAATGAGATGTCAGTGAGGCTTGATTTCTAAGGTCCCCTTGTCAACTTGATAGGCGGCTGGCTGGCACTCCACCAATCAAGCCTCAAGTACTTCTTTTCACCACATCTGTTTGTCTAACCTCATTTTTTAAACAGTGCCGTTTCTTTTCAAATTTGGCCCTGCTGAGAAGTCTAAATGCTTTGATTACATTCAATTTCATGCTTCAGGGCCATTAACTAGCTTCCTGATTGACAGGTTCAGGCTATTTCACAAAGGCAGTAGCTTTGTTTATTTCTGCTTTTCTTCATGGTTGGTTAAATTTGACAATGACAGTTTTTTTAAAACAGGCTTTCTCTTTGATCTCAACTACCTAATTGAGTCAGCAGCTGCTGATTCTTACCACAGTTTTTTTTTAACCTTTGCCCTTTGATGTAAGACCTGGGCTGATTGTGTTTTTCCACTCCAACCTTTTTCTTCTTCAACCTGTCACATTGGAATAGCATGCCTGCACTGGAGGTAGCTTTCAGCCATAGGAGAGTCTGGTGCCACTCCCCTCATCACCCAGGCAATGCCCCCTGCTATTCTGGCAGTGACACCTCTGGTAGTGTCAGTGTCACAGTGATATCCTGGCAGTGACACTACACTGCTAGGGCGTCACTGCCAGTGTGTCGCTGTGACATTGTCACTGCAGCACCATCCCATTAGCTCAGAGATAGTGAGCTGCCATGGACAGCTGTTTGGGGAATGGAATTTGCTAATGATAACGTCAGTGAGGCTTGATTTTTAAGGCCCTCTTGTTAATTTGATAGGTGGCTGGCTGTCCACCAATCAACTGCCCACGCATCAAAACGGCTTGATGAGCATCAGATCATTTTGGCTAAGAGTTTGTGTTTTTCCTGAGTACTTGTTCATTTTAATTTCATTCTAAAAATTTGGATGTTTCAACACTGAAGCAACTTATGAATGGGCATAAGTTGCATGGGCAATTAATATTTTTTATCTATTATTATTGATCATCTTACGCTATAGCAAGAGCAGCAATGTGGGAGTGGAGGAGGGGCTCACATCTCCATGAACTAATTTGAAAGGAGTTTTGTGAGCGATACTTTTAGTCTGGGAATTGAATATTGTTCTCTTGTTTCCTTGTTTCTCGTTATGCAGTTTTTGATTGTTTAGCATCAATGTCAAATATATTTTAAAAGAAATGCAGTTGGTATGGCCATTAGACCGGTGAGTCTTACTTCTTACTTCTGTTGTGGGTAAAGTATTGGAAAGAATTATTAGGGATAGGATTTATAGTTATTTAGAGAGAAATGAATTGATTGGGGATAGTCAGCATGGTTTTGTGAAGGGTAGGTCGTGCCTTACTAACCTTATTGAGTTTTTTGAAAAAGTGACCAAAGAGGTGGATGGGGGTAAGGCAGTTGATGTGATATATATGGACTTTAGTAAGGCGTTCGATAAGGTGCCCCATGGAAGGCTTCTGCAGAAAATGCAGATGTATGGGATTGAGGGTGATTTAGCTAATTGGATTAGGAATTGGCTAGCAGATAGAAGACAGAGGGTGGTGGTTGATGGAAGTTATTCATCGTGGAGTTCGGTTACAAGTGGTGTACCTCAGGGATCTGTTTTGGGGCCCCTGCTGTTTGTAATTTTTATAAATGATCTGGATGAGGGTATTGAAGGATGGATTAGTAAATTTGCAGATGACACCAAAGTCGGAGGAGTGGTAGATAGTGAAGAGGGGTGTTATAGTTTGCAGAGAGACTTGGACAAGTTGCAGAGCTGGGCCGAGAGGTGGCAAATGGAGTTTAATGTGGAAAAGTGTGAGGTAATGCACTTTGGCAGGAATAACAAATGTGTAGAGTATAGGGCTAATGGTAGGACTCTTAATAGTGTTGAAGAACAGAGGGATCTTGGTGTATATGTGCATAGATCCCTGAAAGTTGGCAATCAAGTCGATAAGGTTGTTAAGAAGGCATATGGAGTCTTAGCTTTTATTGGTAGGGGGATTGAATTTCGGAGCCGCAACGTCATGTTGCAACTGTACAAAACTCTAGTGCGGCCGCACTTGGAGTATTGTGTGCAGTTCTGGTCCCCACATTATAAGAAAGATGTGGAGGCATTGGAGAGGGTACAGAGGAGGTTTACCAGGATGTTGCCTGGTATGGAGGGCAGGTCTTATGAAGAGAGGCTGAGGGATTTGAGGTTGTTTTCGTTAGAAAGGAGGCGGCTAAGAGGGGACCTTATTGAAACATATAAGATGATTAGAGGTTTAGATAGGGTGGACAGTGATAGCCTTTTTCCTAGGATGGAGAAAGCTAGCATGAGGGGACATAGCTTTAAATTAAGGGGTGGTAGTTATAGGACGGATGTCAGAAGTAGGTTCTTTATCCAGAGGGTGGTAAGAGTATGGAATGCCCTGCCTGCTGCAGTTGTAGATGCGCCAAGTTTGGGGGCATTAAGAGGTCCGTGGACAGGTTAATGGTTGAAAAGGGAATGGTTTAGGTTAGAGGGTCATTGCTTTTTCTTAATTGGTCGGCGCAACATTGAGGGCCGAAGGGCCTGTTCTGCGCTGTAATGTTCTATGTTCTATTTGAAGTACATTACAAGCCCAGGATTCCTGCCTAAGTTTAATGGACATTTTACTGGGTCACCAGACTTCCTGCCCACAATGGGTCTTGCAGGGATGAGACTGGAAAACCCTGATCTGTGAAATCTCAATCTGAAGGGTCAATTCCCTGGGGCTGCTAGCTGTAGGCCGGATTCGCAATAGCCCATACAATTGGACCCAAGAGCCAAAATGGGATTCTTGCCAGGAGTCAAACTCAATGTGAGCCTTCCAGTCCACTTTTGCTGGCTCCAAGCAGGTTCTTGCCCAGAACAGGCAAGAACCTGATGAATACTTATCAATATTCATTTATATTTAATTACCTGGTTTGAGGTTGGGTGCTCCGGCCTCCTGGAATGCTCCCAACCCACCCTTCCCCACATCTCACTCTCCCCACATTCCCCCCACTCTTCGCCCCCACCCGCTTCCTCCAGCAGGTATCAGTTCTGTGCAGGTTCTGACAAGAATAGACTAGGTGTTTGGAATTTCGAGGGAAAGGCAAGGAGATAAGGACTATGCCCATGGTTAGATGGATTGACTATGCCAAATTGCTCCTCAGTGTCCAAAGATGTGTAAGTTAGAGGGCTGAGTGGGATAAATATGTGGGGTTACAGGAATAAGGCCTGGGTGGACTGTTCTATTGGAGAGTCAGTGCAAACTTGGGCTGAATGGCTTCCTCTATAGGGATTCTATAATATTCTAAGTACCTCTCTGCTTTTACCAGAATTCAGAGGGAGATCCCTTAGGAGACCTAGAATTTGGGGAAGAGGTGGGATGACTAGGGGTTGACTTGAGACTCTCTCCAAGGATGTGGATCTGGTGGCTGAACTACCCCTTCTGTTCCTGCGATGCATGGAGATCACTCTTAATACGGTGATTTTCAGGCAACGTTCCGTTAAAACTTTATTTCTGCTGTGAGCTATATAACTTTTGAAATCACATTAATATCCATGCCACAAACACCTGGAAGCTTCAAGATCACAGCAGCATGCCATTCTACAAAAAGGATTACTCTTGGTTGATTTCAGAAGCCCCTTTGAAAATCTCTGATTGACAGCAGCTCTCAATTTCATGGGGGCAATTGCCCTTTATAGCCTGAATAATCTGCAGGTGCTGCCTGACCATTTTGAAGTGCTTTGATTGACAGTTCCAAAGAAGATCAAACAATTCAATGGTGACACAATCAGTACATGTTCCAATAAGCCTCAAGTACTTCTTTTTTCTGGTTAGTCTGGTCTTGTTCTTGTTCTTTTGAACAGTGCAGTTTCTTTTCAAGTCCCTGGCCATGCTGAGAAGTCTAAATGCATTGAAATGCTTTGTTTATATTCAATTCCATGCTTCAATTCCATTAACTAGCCTCCTGATTGACAGGTTCAGGCTATTTCACAAAGGCAATAGCTTTGTTTATTTCATTTTTCCTTTACGGTTGATTAAATTTGACATTGACATTTTTTTAAAACAGATGTTCTCCTTGATCTCAATTGTCTATTCATGTCAGCAGTTGCTGGTCTTAACCGTAGTTTATTTAAACAGACTTGTTCTTTGTTCTGAAGATCTGAGCTGATTATTTTCTTCGTAGTGCATTTTCTCTTGCTGGAATAGCGTGCCTGTGCTGGAGGTAACTTACAGCCATAGAAGAGGCTGGCATCATTGGCCTTGTCACCCAGGCAATTCTCCCTGCCATTCTGGCAGTGACAGTGTCATAGTGATATTCTGCCAGGGTGCCACTGTGACATTGTGACTGCCAGGATGCCAGTGCCAAGATGACAGGAGCAGTGCCAAGTTAGCACTATCAAGGATTGGGGCCTCAAGGGATGCCAAAAGTGAGGATGAGACATCTGATTGGGGATGGGTCACCCTCATGTCTGTGTGATGTTTGGTGGTGCAATCCGTACATTTAGTGATGGGGAGGGAGATTGCTCTTCAGTGGTGATGTTTTGAGAGTGCTATCCTGGTCCCTGGGTTTGCCATATCCGTGAGCATGGACAAGAGGAGCCTGTCACTCAACCCTGAGATCGATGTGCCATTTTAAAGGATGCCCCATCTCTATGAAGCGGGGCTGGCTAGCACATTCCGTGTTAGGTTTTTTTTCCCAACAAAAGATTGTTGAATCCCACCTGACAAGTGCTATCAGCGGGTAACACTCCTAAACACTTAATTTTTATTCTGGAATATCATAGCCCAAGTCATGTATACTCTATTCAATTTGTAGACTTTCCACTCAATTGTTCCTATGTTCAGGACCCTGATTATTATTGCTGCCAATAATACGTGATGCTCATGTAGGACTATGACATTATTCCATCTATCTAACATAAAAATCGCTTCAAACCCACACTGACATCCTTCAAAATCTAATAGTTTTGAATTCTTCTTGCAAATTCAAACTCCATTTATGAAACCCACCATTGTTTAATTATCCTTGCTGGTCAACTTTTATTTACAATACACCAGTAGATATTGTATTTGCAATTTTATTTTGATGACCTTAATTCTGATTTTGGGGTGGCATGGTGACACTGTTGATTCACAGCTCCAGAGACCCTGATTCGATTCCCAGTTTAAGTCACTGCCTGTGTGGGCTTTGCACATTCTCCCTGTGCTTGCATGGGTGTCCTCCAGATGCTCCGGTTTCCTCCTACAATTTGAAAGATGTGCTGGTTAGATGGATAGACCAGAACAAGTGCCAGAATGTGGCAACTAGGAAAATTTCACAGTAACTTGATTGTAGTGTTAATGTCAGCCTACTTGTGATTAATAAATAAACTTTAACCTTACTTTAATTTGAATCTATGAATTCCTATTCTTGAATTTTATGCATGGCAGAAGAAAAATTATTAAAATTGAATTCTGTTCAATGTTCTGGCTCCCTCTCCACTGATGCTGCCTGACTTGAGTGTTTTCCACCATGTTACACTTTCAGACCAGATTTCTAGAAGCCACAATGTGTTGCCTGTGCTATCAAAATTCACATCCTCCAAATCTCTTGTAATCCTGAATACTGTTAACAAATCAAACCTTAGACTTTCCTTTACAAAACTGAAAACCTCATAATAATTGTAGCCCAGAAGTTAATCTAGTAATTCACTTTCTCACTTCCTCCAAGGATGCAGGTTTAAAATAATGAGGTCAAAACTATTGAAAGCCAGATATAATTTTAAACTTAGCTCTCTCAACTTATAAGTTATAAATCTAACATTTACATTCAGTCATATTCCTAAATAGCCTGCAAAACGCAATGAAGGTTTAAGCAACCTGTCCATCAAAACCTCAAATCTTTTTTTCTATTATGGTACTGCAAGCACATTTCCATTGAATACATAATCCATGTCATCCTTTCCTCTCTTCAATCTCATAACTTCGTACTTCTCAATATTTATTTCATATTCATCTTCCATTTGGTTGTGAACAGTAGCTTGCTGGTTCTGATACAGGATTAGTAATCGAGAGGATTGGATTAATTATCTGAGACATGAGCTCAAGTCCCAGCACGGCAGCTGCCGAATTTAAATTCAAGTAATTATGTAAAAAGAAACTAGAATCAAAGACTAGTGCGTGTGATGGTGACCATGTAACTGCCAGATTGACGCAAAAGCCCGTCTAGTTCAGTAATGTCCTTCAGAGAAGGAAATTGACTGTGCTTATTTGTCTGACACATATGTGACCACGGACTGTCAGCAATGTATTTGACTCCTACCTGCCCTCTGAAATGGCCCAGTAAGCCACTCAGTCAGATCAAACCATAACCACTGTGGCAGTACCTGTAGCACGCACACTGCAGTAATTTAAGGTGGCGGCTCACCACCTTTTCAAGTGCAGTTGGGATTAGGCAATAAATACGGACCTTGCCAATGATGCTCACATCCCATGAATGAGATTTTTAAAAACTGAGTATATTTAGATATATCTTTTGTATTTGTTCTATATTTATGTGCATCGATCACTGTCTGTCACAGTACTCAATGTGCTATCATCTGCAAATGTAGACAGCTTGGACATGATTCAATCCCCCAAATCATTTATAAAAATTATAAACAAGTGTTCCTAACACTAATGCCCATAACAGCTGGCAACCACCCATATAGCTTCTCACGCACCATTTTTCATTGCAGTCTATCAACCAAACTATTTCTAATCCAGTCCAGTATTTTACCACCTAAATCATAGGACCGAATCTAATTCAATACTCTTTTGTGGGATTGTCTTTCTAAAATCCCGATATTTATACTGTATTATTCTCAAAAATATATTCCCAAAAATCCTTAACCTTGTTTTCATGGTTTGTACAACCATCCCTCTTCCAAATTCCTTTTAGTTTCAAAGCCAGTAAATTGGTTTCTTGGAGTTTTTAGGAATTTTCTGTTGAGGTACTACAGCAGAGGAATGGAAATGGTTTGTAAATATCAATGCATGGCAGAAGAAAACTTACTAAAATGCAGTTCTATTCAATGTTCTGGCTCTTCTCCACTAATGCTGCCTGACCTCAGTGTTTTCCAACTTGTTACATTATAGGCCATACTCTGGGGAGTGCCCAGTCTTGGGGCAGGATTTTCCAGCCATGCTCACCCCAGGACCATAAAATCCTGCTCAGGGTCAACGGACCTTTGCATGGCCCGTGTACTGCCAGCTACGATTCTTGTGGCGGATGGGTCAGGAAAATTCTGTCATGTGATGTCAGTCTTAAGTTAAATGTGGGAGTGCAGAATTGGTTGGACTGGCAGGTTTAACCCACTGTCACCTCACTGGGAACCTGTGTGAAATCAATTTTCAGCCAGCTTAAAATATTATCTTAGATATTTCAAATGCATAAATGTGGTGATTAATGTAGGTTTAATAATTTTCAGGTGAACTTCCTTTAATTACTTTGCAAATTCCTTTTATTACTTTGCAAATTTTTCAAATGCTAAATGTTGTATTTAGAGGAGGAAATAAGATAGCTGAAGAAAGCATTTCATTCAGCTTTTCCTTCATCTACAGATTCTCCTACTGTGTACATTTGATTTATCATTTTAATATGATTCCAGTTCTGGTTGAAAGTTTATCTTTCCTCATGTTCCATTTGCAATTTCTGTGCCTGCTCAATGCTGATTTGCTGTTTTATGAATATGGAACTTGAGTTCCTGAATTGCAAACATGACAAGCGAATTTTGACATGATTGGTCGTCTCAACTTTAGGTGATGGTGTGAAACGGCCAGTACCGATGACAACTTGTTATAAATCCTGCCCGATTTCTGTCCCTATTAAAATTCTGAGCTGTTGTCTTGAATCAATAACATAAAGCTAAAAGGCAGCAAGCAATGTGTGCGTCATGAACAAAGGCAGCATGTATTTGGAACACCACCACCTTATATCCTCCTCTACAATGCTATTTTTCCAGTATTTTTTTCTATTGGCCCCATTCTTTCTTTTTCTCATAGCTTTAGATGACCTTAACTGCAGGCGGCATGGGGCACAATGGTTAGCACTGCCACCTCACAGCATCAGGGTCCCGGGTTCAATTCCAGATGTGGGTGACTGTGTGGAATTTGCACATTCTTCCAGTGTGCATGTGTATGCATTTCCTCTGGGTGCTCTCGTTTCCCCCCACGTTCCAAAGATGTGCAAGTTAGATGAATTGACCATGCTAAATTGCCCCTTTGTATCCCAGGTTTAATGAATTAGCCATGGTGAATGTGTGGGGTTATGGGGATAGGGTGGGGGAAAGGACCTGGGTAAGGTACTCTGTCAGAGGGAGTTGGTGCAGATTTGATGGGCTGAATGGCCTCTTTCTGTACTGCAGAGAGTCTACGAGTCTATCGGTGGGATATTACGAGACTTTTTCAAAGTGTCCAGCTAGCTTGAAAATGGGAGAATTCCTAATCCATTTTTTGGGCGCATTTTCACACCCAATCATACGCGCTCAGTCTTTGAAAATATGGGCTAGACCATTTCTAGCTGTTTGAGGCAGTGGGCGGAGCTTAATTGCCCAGAAAGCTAGCAGCTCAGATCAGAGCCATAAAGTGCATACGGATGGGAAAAGTGGAAAAAAAAACCCAGCTGAGCTGACAGATTCCACTTAGGTCAGATACAGTTTTTCCCCTCCCTCCCCCCCAGACATTGGAGACCCTCCAACATTACTGACCCCCTTACCCCCATAACCCACCCCCAGATTCTCTTGCATAAGGCTCCCTTATCACTCCCTCACCCCTGACGTGACCCTCTCTCTCCCCTACTCCTAATTGTCGCAGAGGTACAAATTCCCTCCCTTACCACTCCCTCCATCGGCACACTTGAAAATGCTGACGTGGCTTCCCCTCCATGGTAACAAGGCAAACTGCATTAAGTCCACTGGAATGTTCTAAAGGGCACGTGACTCACCCAAACTGCCGACAGCTGATCTGCCCTCAGAAGGAATGGCTGCATAATACCCTGAAGGATGAATAGAGAGGCAGGCAATGCAGGCAGAAATGGCCTCGAGGAAGACAGCTGCCAGGTTTTCAGTTACTCACCTGGCCAGGTTGCTGGATTCAGTGGAGACAAGGTGGACACCTTCTTACCCACAGAGGACATTGTCTCAGAGGAAGGGATGGAAACGCAGTCTGGGAGGTAGTGGCAGCATGCGTTAGTACCAGGGCACTGGCCAGGAGAACCAGGAAGCAGTGCCACAAGAAACTGAATGACCTAATCACTTTGCATCTTCCCCCTAAATGACTGCAGATCTCCCCACTTCCAGCACCCTACATGCTTCCATCCCCTGACCCCCAAGAACCTCCCTTCTCCCACCACAAGAGTATCACAATCCCGATCATCAGTGACAGCATAGTCAGGCTGAGCATAGAAGTGAGCACCTGCCAATCTTCCAAACGTTGGAGAAATCTCAAGTAAGTTGCATGCAGCCCAAAATTCTCTCCCTTCCTTGCACTTAACCTTGTGTCTTGTGCTGCAGGAAGGGACCTCACACACCAGGTATCGTGGTCCCCACTGCTGTTCCCACCCATCCCACCCCTGACAATTCAGAAGACTGCTCAGAGAAAACAAGTGAAGGGACCTCCGAGACCGGCACCAGTTTTGCATCAGTTTCCACCTCGCAGCTCACTGTCCCATGAGTTCTCACATTGATACATCAAGTTAGTGGCAAAGCATCTGGGCCTCTCTCTCTAGTACACACAACACATTGGCTGATGTAAACCGGGTGAAAGGAGGAATGTCTGAGGCCTCTGGCATGCAGGCATTTCCTGGGGATGAGGACTTGCTGGCCCCAGGCTACATGCTGGGCCTCTAAGATCACTTCTCCCTCAGCTGTTGGAGGTGCAACAACAGAGCCAGGCAATGCAGGAGAGGCTGACAACAACGTTGGACCAACTGTGAGGCTGGTAGGAGGAGTCCCAAAGCTTTCATGCAGCCCAGCTATTACCTGTCTTGTATGGTTCCCAGGCCAACAGTGCAAAGGTGGCATCCATGGTGAAAAGCCTGAGGCATGGGATCCTCACCATGAGTGATAGGCCGAGCCATAGCAGGCCATGGTGCAGTCCCAGAGCATCACAGCAGGCCACAACTGAGGGTCTCAACAGAGATTCTGCAGCCCATGTCTGAGAGGCTCAAGAGCTTGCAGTAGGCCCACTGGCACAGCACCTAGACACAGCGGGCTATGACAATAACCATTGAGAATGTGGCCCAGTCATAGAAGATCACGGCTGAGGGCTGCAGAATGTGGCTCAGTTTCAGAGAGCATTTGCTGTTGCCATTGACAGGTGACCTCCCACTCAGAGAGCCATCACAGAGAGTTCGAACACCATAGCAAGAATGCAGGTGGTCCTCCAGGACTCCAGGACCTCCAGGCAGGGCCAGGTGATGCCAGGGATTCTGGAGATCACTGCAGAAGTACCACTTTCCCATGGAGTAATGTAGGGCCCACAGGAGCCCAAAGGAGGAGGAAGGGCTCGAACCCATACTGGGGTGCTGTGGCTGCAGCTACACTTTCTAACTTCCCATTTCCTAACACCCAGGGTATCTCAGGGGCAGTGGAATGAAGAGGGTGTCATATTATGTCCCTGATACCTGGAAGCCAGTCAGGGCCCTCGAAGTCCAGGCCCTCCAGAGGATCATCGCCAGGAGCATCATAGGCTGCAGTGCACTGCAGGCAGTTGGCCATCTCTGCCCCCAATATATATCCTTAGGAGACACTGAGATGTAGTGGTTGGTCACATAAAGTTAAGAAATTGTAGCGGCACTAAGACGGAAGGGTAGCACTAGGTAGATAGAATATTTAGGCACTTTAAAGTCTCACGTTCACATGATTTTATATTATCACTTATTTTGAAAACATTATTATTGACAACAATAAGTCTTATTTCACCCTACGTCTGTAATTAACTTGTCTCTAATTAGCCTTTAAAAGGGTTGCACTTACCCCAGTGGTTGTCGAGCATGTTGATGTCAGTGAGGGAAGCCCCTCAACGCACTGCTACTGTGAAAATCTAGCTGCTCAAATAATTCACTGGCTACAGTGGGTGGATGACATGGATGGGTATCGATTTACAGTATCTGCCATGTCATCCCAGAACCCACGAGAGATTCCCTCCCCGCCATCACCCCGGGACCCTGCATGGGGGTTTAATCTCCTTTGTCCACCACCCAAATATGGGTCCAGATGCCAGCATGCATGCAGAGTTCAGGGTAGGAATCAGACTAATTTGCATCAGGGCATCATCACAATGACGCATAACCATAAGACCATAATACATTGGAGATGCATTAGGCCACTCGGCCCATCGAGTCTGCTCCGCCATTCAATCAGGGCTGATATTTTTCTCATTCCCATTCTCCTGCCTTTTCCCCATAACCCCTGACCCTCTTATTAATCTCTGTCTTAAAGACACTCAAATCACCTGGCTTCCACAGCCTTCTGTGGCAAAGAATTTCACAGATTCACCACTCTGGTTGAAAAAATTCCTCCTCATTTCTGTTTTAAAGGATCATCCCTTTAGCCTGAGGTTGTGCCCTCTGGTTCTAGTTTTTCCTACTAGTGGAAACATTCTCTCTACACCCATTCTATCCAGGCCTTGCAGTATCCTGTAAATTTCAATAAGACCCCCCCTCATCCTGCTAAACTCCAACGAGTACAGACCCAGAGTCCTCAACCGTTCTTCATAGACAAGCTCTTCATACCAGGCATCATTCTTGATGATAGTGGATATCCTCTGGACCCTTTCCAAGACGAGCATATCCTTCCTTAGATATGGGGCACAGAACTGCTGACAGTACTCCAAATGGGGTTTGACCAGAGCCTTATGCAGCCTCAGAAGTACATCCCTGCTCATATATTCCAGCCCTCTTGACATGAATGCTAACATTGCATTTGCCTTCCTAACTACTGACTGAACTTGCATGTTAACCTCAACAGAATCTTGAACAATGACTCCCAATTCCCTTTGTATTTCTGATTTCCTAAGCATTTTCTCATTTAGAAAATAGTCTATGCCTCCATTTCTCCTTCCAAGGTGCACAACCTCATACTTTTCCAAATTGTATTCCATCTGTCACTTCTTTGCCCACTCTCCTAACCGTGGCTGATCCATCTAACCTACACATCTTTGGACTGTGAGAGGAAACCAGAACACTCGGAGAAATGTGCAAATTCCACACAGTCACCCAAGGCCACAGTTGAAACCTGGGTCCCTGGCACTGTGAGGTAGCAGTACTAACCACTGTGCTACTATCTGTGGGGGCTGGGAGGGGTTGCAAAGCTTGCGGGATGGAAGATGACATAAATGAGGAAATAAGGTTGGCTAGAAAGGTCATGAGATGGGACTGATGCCATCGAAGAGGTATCTGGATAGTTAGGGGTTGAGGAGGAAAAAAACATATTGGAGCCCAGAAGATAATTGGCGAAAGAAGACAATTGTGGCCATGTGGTGAAGGTGGGCACTTGTGGGGAGATCACAGGTGGAGGGTACAGAGGTTTGTGGGATTAACAAGAAAATGCGGGGCAGGGAGAATTCCTGTTCCTTCTAATCTCTAGTGTGGAAAGGCACTTAACCCGTTCCACTCAGAAATACAGCCTCCTTTTATGCCAGGTTTTCTAAAGACTGGAACGTCAGATGATAAGCTTTAATGAAGCCACTATATTAACATATTTGAAAAGAGAAACCCACCTCCTGAAAACAAGATAGCCAACTGGCTCTCAATCCTGCTCCTGTTAAAATCACAAGCTTGAGGAAGTTTAGATTTGAGTCCGAAAATTGTAAAACTTAACCTACTACCTGTTGGGGCTGATGGGTTGAGGGGTGGGCGCAGTTAAAATTATCCCTATCATACATACTTGCAATTTGTAGATAAAAACCTTATATTTATTCTAAAGAGTGATGGCAGAGAATTTTAAACAAAAACAGAAAATGCTGAAAAATCTCAACAGGTCTGCTAGAATCTGTGGAGAGACAATAGAGTCAACATTTCAAATCAGGATAACTCATTGTTAGAGACCAGAGGATCTTAATTGGGTGCACACCTCACATTAAAAATGTTGAAGTCATTGCTTCTGAGACGAAGGAGACATATGACATGAGACTTGCCACCTCATGAGATCAATTAGGCCTCTTTATTACCAAATCATTGTAACAGACAATCATTCATAAATGTGCAGCAAAGGCATTCATTCTTTGATGCCCTGAGAGGGTGTTGGTCACCATGGACTTCCATGTGGTTAGCCACAGTTATGCTTGGCAAGTGATTTGCTCTGTAACAAAGACTCGGGGGTAAATGTTTATCTTCAGTCCTTGGAATCCTTGGAATAGAAACTGGCTGGGTACGAGAACTGGCAGACAGTCTGCTCAACCAGGTTACTGCACAGGAGGTGACAATGCAAATGCATCTCTGAGATTCTTCTCAGAGATAATGCTTAAATTCTGCAGCAGCTGGTAACCAGGTTTCTGAGTCACTTCAGTGGCTGCTGATGAGGTGAGTGGGGGCTTGGACATTTCTGCTACCTGTACTTTCTATGAAACAACAGGAGTTACCTGCCAAATTCCAAACAGCAATACAATCCTGTTTCAAACAGATCATGAAAGCCTTGGTTCTATATATTCCTCTGTAGAGCAGCACAAGATAAGCCTTCACTTTGATGATCTGGCTGGATTCCTCAAAGTGCTGGGCACTAAGGATGCATATGTGACTATATCCTGAGCCCCTACCTTACTTTCAACGGCTCCAGGTGTCAGGAGGAATTCTGTCATGTGAATTTGCATCTGGCCTCTGAATATAAGTACAGATTGATGCATACTAGTGCCCAGATGGCAGTTTCCATCATTCATTCATTCATTTTACACATGCATGGTGTTGACACTAGTAAAGCCCAATAATACTGGTTCGATGGCTATATATTTGCTGCAGTCATAGCTGCTCACGATATCATCTCCTTCCCCCACCTAACGCCCTCTCATCCCCTACTCCCCCACACACTTCATGACGCTTTGAGAGCTTCAGCTATTTCAAATGAATCTCGTGAATGCATCTCGGAATAGATGCAGGAGCTTCATTTTTGTTCACTTCTTCTTCTGATTGTTTTGGTAATAGAGTTCAAGATTCCATTGGTTTTGTTGAGCACTGCCTCTGTATGGTTTTTTTTTCATATTGCATCCAATGCCATTTCCTAGGCGTTTTTCAAATAAATATTTGCAGAATGTGTGTACTCAATATGTGCAGTACCTATCTGCACTTGTATTTAAATTATGTCAACCCTCTGTTCACATTTATACCTTATCTCATTCAATTCAGATACTCACATCTTCAGGAAGTATGGCAGAACTTCCTGCTGATCACAAACTGGTGCCTTGAAATTGAAAGCAGAGTTTGTGTTGATAAAGCAGGAATTAACTACTGCTGTGAAAATGAAATATCTTGCAATGAATGATTCTGAAAATTGTAAAGAGAAACATTTTATTTATGGAGGTAGGCTTCTTCAGTATCTTTGTGTAAATTGGAAAGATGCAATTTTGTAAGTACGTTAATCACAAATTTCCACCAGTGGAACTTTACCTTTCTTTTTCACTGCCTTTATTCTATTGTGAATACATTTGAATATTTTTATCCTGCAGAATTATAAAAAATGAGAGATTTTGTGTGATTTGCCTTTACTTTCCCAGTTCAATTCAGAGTTGAGATGCATTGTGCAGTCAATGGCTTAACTGAGTATTGCCCAGAACATGTATGTCTGTGCATCTATCACTTAAGACAACAAAATCCTTGTGACACTCCAGGCCTGATTTTACCATTTTCATTCTAAGTGCTGGGCGCAATTCAGATCCACTTTGGAAATCTGCTTTCAGGCGTCTCCATACGCACTTATCCTGGAAAAAAAAATTGCAGGTCTGATTTGCGCCGTGTGCGGGGCTTAACGCACCTGAAATGATCGGAACTCTGAACTGCGTGTACGCAGTTAGAAAAAAATTTGAAAATCGCGCCACTGTCACATCATTCCTGGGCTGCAAAAGGTGGATAGAGCACACAGGGCAGTGATTGTCTCCACAGTCATCACCTCCACCCCTACAACATAACTTTCCACCTTATCCACCCACAGCCCTGCTATCCAGACTGATCACGACCCACTGCCCCCTTTCCCCTCGACCAATCTTCTGCAGCGTGGCAGCGAACTCTCCGCACCTGAAATGTGATGGAATAGAATTAACTCTCCCCTCCCCAAAGAGAATGAGGTGAACACTTCATTCACCTGATGAAGAGACAGCCTCAAAAGCTTGTGAGTTTACTATCAAATAAATCAGTTGGACTTAAACCTGGTGTTGTCAGACTTCTTACTCTGCAAAGAAGCCAGAGGGTAGCAATGGAAGGGATGCATTTCTGAACGGAGGGTTGTGACAAGTGGTGTTCCTCAGGGATCAGTGCTGGGACCTTTGCTGTTTGTAATATATATAAATGATTTGGAGGAAAATGTAACTGGATTGATTACTAAGTTTGCAGAAGACACGAAGGTTGGTGGATTTGCAGATAGCGATGAGGACCATCGCAGGATATAGATCAGTTGGAGAGTTGGGTGAAAAGATGGCAGATGGAGTTTAATCCGAACAAATGTGAGGTAATGCATTTTGGAAGGTCTAATATAGATAGGAAATGTACAGTAAATGGCAGAACCCTTAAGAATATTGATAAGCAAAGGGATCTGGGTGTACAGGTACCCAGGTCACTAAAAGTGGCAATGTAGGTGGAAAAGGTAGTTAAGAAGGCATGCGGCATGCTTGCCTTCATTAGCCGGTGTATTGAGTTTAAAAATTGGCAAGTCATGTTGCAGCTTTATAGAACCTTAGTGAGGCCACACTTGGAATATAGTGTTCAATTCTGGTCACTACACTACCAGAAGGATGTGGAGTCTTTGAAGAGGGCACAGAAAAGATTTACCAGGATGTTGCTTGGTATGGAGGGCATTAGCTTTGAAGAGAGATTGGAGAAACTTGGTTTGTTCTGGAACGATGGAGGTTAAGGGAAGATCTGATAGAATTCTACAAGATTATGAGAGATATGGACAGTTTGGATAGTCAGAAACTTTTTCCCAGGATGGAAGAGTCAATTCCCAAAGGGCATAGGTTTAAGGTGTGAGGGGCAAGTTTTAAAAGAGATGTACAAGGCAGAGTTTTTACACAGAGAGTAGTGGGTGCCTGGAATTTGTTGCTGGGGAAGGTAGTAGAAGTGGATATGGTAGTGACTTTTAAGGGGCATCTTGACAAGTATATGAATGAGTTGGGAATAGAGAGATATGCTCCCGGAAGTGTAGGGTGTTTTAGTTAAGTCAGGTAGCATAGTCACTGCAGGCTTGGAGGGCCAAATGGCCTGTCCCTGTGCTGTAATTTTCTTTATTCTTTGATCCTCTTCTTGTTCTTGTATCTTTCCAGTTTGTTCAATATTAAATACCAAATGATTTTAAAACAACAAGGTTTGAGAATTAAATTGGTCAACTTATGATAACGACAAAGGGGCCTCTATTTTCTTTGGAGCGTGGGGGATTTTCCAGCTGAATAATGGAATTTGACATCAAAATAGGAGTGCACAGACACATGCTTTGCTGATTTTTCTCCATTTGCTTGCTTCTTCTGACCTTCTAGCACCAGAGTTTGTCCAACATGCTAATCTATAGAAATACAGCCAGTGTTATCTTGTCCTAACAGTGAAACAGTAATCTGTTCAGTTTCAGTTCATGAAAAGAACTATATGAGTTCATAATGGCCATGTTATTCTGCCATAGCTGCCCAAAATGTTCACAATGGTGCATGAGTGGAAGCTACATAATATAACATCCTTTATTAAAAGAATGAAAGGAACTAAAATTTCTGGGCACTATCAGTTTTTCCCCAAGAGTTGCAATAAATCCATTACATCTATCTTGGGGCAATTTGCATTCCAGATTACCCATATTTTAACACATTTTATACATTTTGTATAAATTTTGAATATATCAGTATTTTAGGAAAACATATACTGTGAGATCAAGCAATGAATGTCTTAAATATACCAAAATTTTCCCATACCCAAAGCATTTTAACATATGGTGCCCCAGAAGGGATCCTTCACCTCTGCTGTGGATGCCAGGCAGTGCTAGGATTGTAAAGGTGAGGAAATTTGAGTTGCAGAATGGGCAGAGGTATTGTTAGGTAATTGTAGATAGCCAGCATGTATGTAAGAAATAAACTACCTTTGTCAGACCCAAATGGCCGATCCTAGTACACTCCCTCCTTGCCTTCCGGACCTGCAACATTCAGTGTGAATAAGCCCCCTGCATCATGAGCCCTGGGGCTGGGTACCCACCCTGACACTACACTGCCTGTTGCCTTCTCTCTCCTTGCAGTCTCTGGTAGCCAGTGCCAACCTGCACATGCTCACCTCCAAATTCCCCTTCAGAAGTGAGATCACCAAGTTCCCAATTTTAGAAGAGCGTTTGTAAAACTCACCGGTGTAACTTCATTATGCTTGGGGGAAAATTAATGACCATCTGGACGGTAACAGTGGGACTGCCCATTAATGAGATGATAATGAATTAAGATTCCTGTTGTTTGTGGATGGGAATTGCATCATGTCAATGGTGGGGGCAGTCACTGCGGGAAATCTCTCCATCGTGAATCCCATTTATTGGCCCCGGCAATATGTTGTACCCCTAACGCCATTTGCGCCCGTGGAAAAGGGGAGGTGCAAAATCCCAGCCACAACATTAGTTCAAACTTTTGAACTAGTATAGATTTAATGATCTCTTAGTGATTGCAATAGTAAAAAATGAAACAAATTATTTTTACTAGTTTGACACCAAACTGAGTTAAGTAGCCGTACATCATTTACTTTGGCATGTTGCAGCCTTTACAAAAGGTTATTTTTAATAAATAAAAGGCTTGCAAGTGACAGTGATTAGATGAGTTCTCTTGTATAGTTGGGTATAAAATCAGTAAAATATAGCCAACCTTCAACAGACCTCAAATTCCTTGTCTATGGAATTCCATCGGACAGAAACAGATTATTTGAGCCATTATGACATTGCTGGCACTTCGCAAGAGTTATCAATTTGCCCCAATCTCCTGTTCTTTCCCCATAGGCATCATTTATGGAATCATCACAACCCATGGTAGAAAAAGTCTCACCTTCTGGTTCTTTTGCCGGCCATCTTAAATCTATATCCTGTGGTTAACCAACTCACCTATTAATAGACAGGGTCTCTCCCGACATACTCTGTAAAATTTGTTACTTTCAGCATTGCTGTTAAATCTCCCCTTACCATCTTTGCTCTAAGCAGTTTCTCTAGTCTGTCCACATAACAGAAGTCCCTTTTCTCTGGTACCATTGAGATGGATCTCCTCTGCACTATTCCCAAGGCCTCGGCATTCTTGGCCAGAATTGACACAATAATCTTAGTGAGGCCTATCCAGTGATTTTTAAAGGTTTATTATAAGTTACTTGCTTTTGTAAGTTCTACCTCTATTGGGCCATTGTTCCCAAATGCATATCTTTTGTTTACAAACTAATGAACCATTGAGAGCTTGTTTATTTGTAAATGCCGATAAACTTCTGAATTTTGTAATATTTAATCACCTGTCACAATATAGGTATGTAATTTTTTATGCATTAACGGGGCATAGGCATTGATGGCTGGTCAGCATTTATTATCCATCCCTAATTGCTCAGAAGACAGTTGAGAGTCAACTACATTGCTATGGATCTGAAGTCACACATAAGCCAGACCATGTCAGGATGGCAGATTTTCTTTCCCAGATGGGGTTTTTCCTGACAATCATCAGTTGATTCTTAATTTCAGATATATATTATTTTAAGTTCAAATTTTATCATTTGCTGTGACAGGATTCGAACACAGGTCCCCAGAACGTTGGCTCACTTTCTGGATTAATAATCTAGTAACAATACCACTAGGCCGTTACCTCCCCTTAGCTAACCATTGATACAGCATATTTTAAGAATTCTAGCAGTGAAGTTATTTTACATTTGAATAACTTGTTGCAAAAATGCGAAACATTACTTATGATATTGCAGGTAAAGTTTGTGAATGCACAGACTTGAATTTATGTTCACTATTCAAACTAATGATAGAACAGTGCATTTAATGAATTTCCATTTTTGATTTCAAATGCAGTAATTCAGGTTTTGTATTAATTTACTTTACATTTTGTCAATTGACTTAACATCCATGCAAAACCAGTTATAGATTAAGTATTGGCTATCAAACTTTATAGTTTTCAGATCTTTTAATTATTGCAATTCCATAGCATATCTATTTGTTGTTCCACGTGTGAAATTATTGTCTTCTCTACTGTTCACAGCTATCTGTCTGTTACTTCATTTATGTTGGATGTGATCAGTAGATTTTTCAATTTAGTTGATGGTTTATGAGTAAAATCTGTAATATTCCACCTGATGTAAAGCTATTGACAATTAAGATGGAGGCAAAACACTGCGAATAATGGAATCTAAAACAAAAACAGAAAACGCTGGAAATCTCAGCAGGTCTGGCAGCATCTGTGGAGAGAGAATAGAACTAACATTTTGTTAGTTCTATTCATCACTGCGCAGTTTACATTGGGCGAATGAACATATTGTAGATATACTCCTGTGAGATAGCACAGACTAAATGCCTATAAAAGGTCATTTGTTACTTAAAGCAGCCTCTTCCAGAAGAACAAACACGGCTTTATCTTTAACTGATTTCATGAACTGGAATTTTCTGAACTTTTTTTTGTCAATTGGTAGAGTAAAGAACATGGGCGGAATTTTACCAGCAGGTTTGCCCGAGGTTCATACGATCCTGCTCGAGGCCAATGGTGAATGCTGTTCTCCAAGCCTCGCCCACCCACGGAATCGAGGCGGACATGCCGATAAAATTATGGCCTATGTGTGTAAAGTATCACCGCATGCAGAACATTGCTAGAAAAGAATCTGTTTGTGGCAATTGTATCTGGTTGGACTGAAATTTCCCCAACCCTCAGTAAGTAATCCATTCCTCCTTTGCTATTCTGCGGATTGTGTGATATTCTGGCCTTATCTGAATTGGATGATAAAGCATGAAAGTCTAAATGAGTTTTAAATTCTGATGTATTAATATATCAGTGTATATATTGGATGGAGTCCCTGCTCTGCAGATAATGCTATTTATTTTCCTCTGCTCAGTACATCTTAATGTTTTGAAGTATGCATTAAAGGATCTGGTTGCAAAATCTAAGTTATAAGGGTGCTGGTCTCTATGAGATCTAATTAATGGCTCAGTTCATCGTACAGAGAAGATGACAACTTAATTTTAGCAGCGACGATCACTACCTCTAAAGTGCAGGTATAGAATTCCCACCAGGAATTATGGTAAAACGTCATTGACAATCTACCATAACTTCAGCAGAAACCTTGTAGAGAGAGCATAAATTGGAATTCCAGCCAGTGATGGGTTACAGTAACTTTACTAATGGGTCACCCTTGCTTTCTTCTGTTACAAAAGACAATGGTGTGAACTAAACAGTATAGTAAATTTTTCGCTTCTGAAACCTGGGTTCAAATTCAACCTAAAATGACGAGACAAAGGTCTTTTGTGACTGTAAAGCTTCCATGTGCAATAAGATGAGGTAGTCCCAGTCCTTTTGATGACTGTCATGTTTAAATGGAAATCCATCCAATAGCAGCAATGCTACATAATCAGTGTGAAAAAAAGCAATGATCAGTGCAAAAGTAGAAGGGAAATACCTAAAGTTAGGATAACTTAATTCAATTGTACAGTGATGAGTGAGCATTTCATGCAAAACATCCAGCATCAACTCTATCATCTAGGAAATGTATAAAATACGTGCACATCTTAAGCATAGCAATGCCATCTATCACTGCTGGAAAGAATATTCTCAAAAACTCCGCAACTGTGAAACCACAGTGGCAGCTGATACACTCCAGGCTATCCCCAGTAGCTTGTGGGAAAATCTATGGGTGAACTACCATTGACAGAAGAGCTGCAGCAAGCAGTGAAAATGGTAAAAACAGCAAACCCTGTAGCCATGATGGTATTCCAGCTGAGGTCTTCAAAGCTGGTGGGTTTTTGTTCATGTCAAGACTCCATTCAACTCCTCTTACAGATTCAGGAGGAACAAAAACTCCTATCCCACTCTCTCATCACCACCACCACCACACACACACACACACGCGTGCATACACACACACACACAGACACATGCATACACACACATATACATACACTGCCCCCCTCGCCCCCATCCCCCGTGGGAAAGATATTGATAAAGCTTTGTGAATAAAGGAGCCACCTTGGTTGGTCTTCATTGATTGTTGTGTTGTTTGCTTTCTGTTGGATGGTCACAAGGAAGAATTAACAGTGAACGTTCAGTAGCCATGTTCATTCACCCAGCTATCTGTATTATTCAGCTCTTTGGGCGAGGATAAATCCTAAATCATTGCTGTTAGTGCTTTAGGTTTGTACTTATTTAATGGGGGAAGTCAGCAATCTTTGTCCATTATATTAAACCAAAGACTCAGCAAATCTCTCCTGCTGCAGAGTTACATTTATGCAGGAAAGATTTTTAATTAATGTTAACATTATGTACTAAATGAAGAAAATTGAATAGATTGCAGAGGGTATGGGATGAATTTTGTCATGAGTGCCATGAACCTGACACCAGAGTCATTTTTGATTGTGAACATGCTCATGGTAGCATTGCGTCATCGGGCTAAATTTTAGCAACAGTGGGTTCCGACAGGAGCTGTAGATGGCCTTGGCCACTGCAAAGGAAGTCCAGTTTGGCCAATGAGATTGCTGCCGAGACCAAGTAACAGGAGAAGAAAGCGACATCTCCTGCCGTCAGCAATACGAAGGGAGCAATTTAGGCCTCATTCAATCCATGAGACGGGACCCATCTGCCTCCAGGGATTCTACTCTCATTGGCAAGGTTATAAGATAGGAAGTTGTACCATTTTCTGCCAGAAACATTTAGATCACCTTCAGTTGGAAAATAGCCTTGATCTCCTATTGTCCCATTGCCTCCTGGCTCGCTAGAGTGGACAGTCAACACAATGTCAAGAAAATTGCTGTCCTGCTCCTTAATTAGCTTTACCACATTCTCAAAGCTGCTGGACAGGTTGCTGTCAAAGCTGCACACCCCAGTTCAGGAAAAGCATGAAAAAGGTTGAGGGGAGGTGGGAACATGTTGGACAGCTGGACAAATTATTTTTTTAGCGCAGTTTACCCCCCACATCACTATGGAATGATGAAAATTCTGCCTATATATTCCTCTAATTTGACAAACAGCTTTCCTATTTCGCATTGCAGGAATATATTACTGCAATTCATATAAAACATAAATGTCAGGAAATTATGATAAAAATATTTAATACCTCACTCTTTTGTGTGTAACTCATAGGCAGGTGTCTTGCTAAAGGCACATGGGACATTAATGTTGATAACTGCTGACATTTTCATATATAATGCAGCTGAGTCTCCATAAACTTAAAGGGCTTGATTTATGCTAAATATTAAATTTATTATAAATTTAAAGGGAAAATATATCCCTGGTTTTATTAAAAAGGTAAAATTGCCCACAAACCATTTTCTGCAAAATATTCAGAAGCAGTGCTGAATCATTAGGTTATCTATTTTGTAGCCTTTTTTTGTCTAGGTACTGGCAATTCAATTTTGTTTGTGGACTGTTTTGTGCTCTTTAGCTTTATGTCTCTGGAAGATTAAATTCTGAGTTTGGGGAGGTGGTGGGGAGTGATTGTTGTGTTAAGGTGAGGCCTCTTACTTATGCTTCTCTTTGGTAATGTTTTCAAAAATCCAAGGTATGCATTTCTCTCGTGTTCCTTTTCCCCTTTTTTGGTTAATGGAATGTTCGAGTATTAAAATAGGATGCCTGTCTATAAATACATTAACATGTATTGCTCGAGTAAATTGGTACAGCCACAAAGTTTCAGCATCCAAAAAAACAGCCCATTCACCCCTGCCTGTTGAGTGTGGATCTTCTAAAGTGAAAGGATTTTCCAGTTCTTCCCACTTGTGGGACCTTATGGTCTTGCCAAAAGCAACTCCAATGACAATTTTCCCAGAGGTTGGACATGCAAAATGCTGTAGACATTGGCGGGGCCAGAAGATCCTGGCGATAGTTAATATTGTGCTATCTCTGCTCCTGGAAAGCAAACTGTGTGGCTGGGAGGAGGGGTGGGTGCACAAAATCTTGCCTAGAATCTTTTCATTCTTGCTGACCTGTATTATTTCACTACAACCAAGCACTGTCATTCCATAAAATTGTAATTTTACCACGCAAGCCAACTCCAGAACAACCCAAATTAATATCAGACTTTTGCTGTCTTTCTATGTATATGTATGGATATATATGTGTTGGTATGTGTGCAGTCATGTATGCAGATGTATTTATGTGTGTCTCTGTGTATTTTTGGCTGCTTCAAGAATTTATTCAATTGTTTTCTTAATAATTGCAATGGTCAAAGCCTTAGATATTCTCTGTGAGAGTCATTGAAGCTGAGTCTTTACTTTTCACAATTTCTCATGACCTCTTTTCTCATCAATGGAATGAGAATTTCAAGTAAATATAAAAATTCCAATAAATTCTTAGTTCATCTTGGGAGTTGAATATTCAATGGTACAGTGTTTAGGTTCAGTTCCTTTGCAAGAAGCAACAATTACATAGCTTCCTAATAACAGTGGCAACAAACTAAGCATATTATTCCCCGTGAGCTAAATTTTTAGGGACACAAATCTTCAGAGTATAATTGTTCTGTCAAGCTAGATATCTTGAATTCAGCTCAAATACAAACATTTTCTAAGTTTTGTTTGTATATGTTTGGCATTTTTTGTAGTTAACAGAATACATATTCAAATTTCTTATATGATTGTCATTTTTTAGAAAAGTATTTCTTAACTGTTTGAAGCTATTAGGGAGGGAGAAGTAGGTCAGAGAAAGTATCTCCAGATGGTCAACAGCAGCCTGCTATATAAAGATTAATAAGCAGCAGGCTAAAGCTAATTCTATTTAACGTTGAAGTTTCATATCAAAGGCATGCTATTTTTTTTTTCCTATCTTCATAAAGAATGGAGAGCTAAGTTGAAATCATGCCACTACTTCTGTTAATTTATCCGTTTACTAGTTAATAAATCTGTTTTACATCTAATATTTATTCTACTGCATTCTGAAACTAGGAATGATATTGATATAACCAGTAAGCTTTGATCAGTTGGCTTGCTACAAATTGCCTAGGTATTGTGCAGGTAATTGCATATTCTGGGTCATGAAGAGCAAATACTTGCTCACAAATAGTCTGAGGCAGTGAAAACGAGAGAAATACCTAAAAAAAAATGTGACAGCGGCATTGGAGGAGTGATTTGTATTTTTATTTAGTTGTGCAAATATTGATTCTGTTACCAGAAATTTATGTTTAATGAATTTGACTGTTGCCCCAATCTCTTTTTTTAAGCTATGCATACAATATTTTGGGTCATGAATACAAAAATATCTCAATAGTAATTATGTATTACACATTCAGTTTAATCTTCATTTTTATTGCTGATACAAATGCTGTTATTCTTCCAGCACGTTTTCAGTATTGAGAGACAAAATGTTATTCCTGCATGAAAGTCATTAAACCATTTTTGTTTTGACAACAACAATAATTAATGTTATGGGAACCTTTGCTAATTTGAATTACTGGCGTCGCACTGGTTTAAGTTATTCCTCTTGGAAAAATATTCTTCCTTTCTGTCGTGTAATTAACTTTGCAGAAAATACATGCTTAAGTTATGGATGGCTCATCCATGCTTGATTAACCTATCATGCAACAAGAGAAGAAATGATGCTCCATCCTGCATATTCTCCAAGTTTTGGCTTCCTTAGTACTGGATTAAGCTACCTAAAAACCGATCTGTTGCTGAATCATTTGCTCAGCATGGTTATCTGTGTTAATGATGGTGGCTGATTACAGAGACTGAGTAACTCTTTCTTTGTGGGTGGTTTGAATTTGATGGGGAGTAACTGCATTCCCAGGAAGGAGCATTGATTTTTCCCCAGCCCTTCCTCTGGTAGCTCAATGAGTGTGAGCTGCACAAAATCTATCTCCCTTTATCACCTGAAGATGCTTCACTTTCTCAAACTCATCATTTCTCTTCCTCTTTCTGTTTTGGGTCTCCCTACTCTTCCTCCATAGGAGCTATGTTCCTTTGACTCCTACGGGGAAAAACAGAATTAAAACCTTTCTGTAAAGTGTCTGACCAATCTCTGTGACATGAAGAATAAGGACAGATGAAATCTTCTCTCCTGCAGTGATACTGTGATTAGCACTGCTGCCTCACAATGCCAGGGACTTGAGTTCAATTCTGGTCTTGGATAACTGTTATGGAATTTGTACATTCTCCTTGTGTTTACGTGAGTTTCCGCTGTATGGTCTGGTTTCCTCCGTCAGTCCAAAGATGTATGATTTAGGTTAATTAGCCATGCTAAATTGTCCTCTCATGTCAAGAGGATTAGCAGCGATTATGGGAATAAGACCTAGGTGGGATTGTTGTTGGTGCAGGTTTGATGGGCCAGTACTGTTTGGATTCTGTAACCAGTAGTGACCATCTGTCTGTGAGACTTCCCGTGAGCCTAGTTCTGTCTTTCAGATGTAACTGCTAGAACTGTTCTTCCACTATACTCAGGTATTGGACTGTTTTGCAAGAGGCTAGAGTAAATTTTTCTCAGCTGCTCAGTTTCCAACTGATATCAGGACTGAGATACACCATGAGGAGGGGGAGGGTGGAATGGGAGATGCAGTTAGCATAAAGATGCAAAAACCTGACTGTCAAGTTGACTAAAATAACAGGGAAAAATAACATTGCCTTCTTTTTACAATATCCTTTTAATCTTTCAGCAGCTGCCTAACATTGTTGCTATAGCCTCTTTTTAACATCCAGAGCATTGCATGCCAAGTCTGCAATCTTGACACTCTCCAAAATGCATAAATATGTGGATCCCTTTTAGCATCGCTGCTCCTATCCACTGACAGATTCATTGTGCTCCAACCTTCACATATTTTTGATGAAGCTGATTTTCTTCAAACGAGAACCCTATTACCATCCAAAACCAGCAGTTTGTTGTTGGTTGTCCCTATAACCTTAGTGGGGTCATTGGCATTGTCTTGCTTCTTCTCAGGCTTTTTCCCTCAGTCCATTACTCAATATCATCCACTTGTCTAATTTCTTTGTCTACTGTTTTTACCCTTAATTTCCATTTCAGTTGCTTCCAGGTCCAGGATATTGGATCTTTGATGACAGTATCCATCCCTGCTATCTTCCTCCCTCAAACTATACTTAGCAACTCTTTTGATGCCTGAGCTTCTATTCCTGAGCTATCACACTTATTTGTCATTCTGTTTATCAGCTGATTCTGTTTATACCAATGCTTACATTTCAAAAGCTGTTCTCCTCCCATCCCCTTTGTTCAGAGTCCAACTTTCACATTCACAGAGCGCGATACTCCACTCTAATGACTGTGCCAGACCTTGTATCAACTTCATGCTGCTTTTGGACTTCCAGGTGCTACTAAAGTAACTAGTCACATCTTTTGCCATAACTAATCTAACCTAGGTTTCATTCCTTAATGCAATCTTTGGTTTTTATCATTGATTCAAAGTGCTTGTCAACTGCCTCAATCTCTGTTTCCAGTCTTGACTTTTCTATTGTCATTTGGAGTTGTAATGTTAGTATTTATCTTATTGTTCAGTCAAAAATACTCACTGCATCCTTTGACAAGGCTTGTCATAGTCTGTAGCTCTTCCTTGTTCTGGCTATGAGTGTAGTATTGCACCTTGAGATTCCAAGTGCTATGATCTCCGATGACGCAGCCACATCTCTCTGTGCCACTCTGATTATCTTTGCCCTTAATGCTTTAACAGCATGAGTGAATTCCTTCTCAAACTGTAATTGGTTTGTCTGCCCATCCCCAACTGTGGTGGCCCCTGAAGCATATCTGCATAGTTCTAGTGTTATTCACAGAAGATGTTTGGGTCTGTATGCATCTGCCATTGATCGTCATGCTGGACACTGTTGAAAGTTTCAACATAGTCTATGTACAGGAGCCATAACTGAGCTTACTGCTTATTTCCACATTTCTCCGTAAGTTTTCTGAAGGCATAGCATCAGTTCTACACTTTCCACGAAATAAACCGGACTGAATCTTTGTCACTTCTGTTTTCTGTCATGCCGAGCAAGGGCATATCTTACTCATAACTTTAAACATGGGCTGCAGACGTGAAATATTGAAGCTTCTGGAATTGTCTTTTATTTATTTAAAATGAAGACTGATGAATTGGCTGTAAGATGTCAGGTGATTTTTGCTTGTTCAGCACAGACAATAAAGCTTCTGGAGAGTTCTAAAAGAATCAATCTGGGTGGTGGGTCTCTTCCTGGAATGGACATATCAAGGCAGTGACACTCTGAGCAATTCACGCCTACCATTATTCAAAGCTTACTTAAAATTGACTCCTAGACTCAATGGATGGGATTTTCTGCTCTTTCCATCAGCAGGATCTTCTGGTCCACCAATGCTGACCTATTGTGGTGGGTTCCCCTCTAGTGGGGCAGGCAAACCACAAAAAAGCCCATACATTTCAGCAGGACGGGAAGATCCCACAGGCAGCCAGTGACTCACTGCATCCCCCATGGCAATACCCATCACAATGGGGAGAGGGGACCAGAGCCAGATAACCCCAGCCTACGTCTCCAGGATTGTAACTTAACAAAGGAAAACTGCTGAAACCAATTATCTACAATTCTTTTTCATTCATTTTGGGACATGGGCATCAGTGGCTAGCCAGCACTTATTGCCCATCCCAAGATGCCCTTGCACTGAGTGGCTTGCTAGGCCATTTCAGAGGATAGTTAAGAGTCAGCCACATTGCTGTGGTTCTGGAGTGACATGCAGGCCAAATCAGGTAAGGACTGCAGATTTCCTTCTCGAAAAGACATTGGTGAACCAGAGGGCTTTTTCCGATGATCAACAATAGTTTCACAGTCATCAGTAAACTCTTAATTTCAGATCACATGAATGTGATAAATGATTAGTTAAATATCAAAGACCGCAATCTTTCTCCTATTGTGTTCTAATGGCTTTGATCATTCTGGTTGGCTGATGCTAGTATTGGTTATGTGATCAAAACCTGCTTGAGATAAAGACTCAGAGACCAAGGCTGTCTTCGGAAAAACACTCAAAATACAGCAACTGAAAGAAAGGTAGTATCGTGTTCTAAGGCATTAGTCAGCCTGAGAACCAGATTCTGAAATTTACCTGCAAGCCATCAAGGAGCCAAAGTACTTAACCTGTTCCAGTTGAGAACTAATCTCTCAGATATACATCTCCAGGAAAGTGCACAACCTGCTTTGAAGCCTTTGCTTTACAATCAGAAGTCTCACAACACCAGGTTAAAGTCCAAAGTAGTGCTCTGAAAGCTTGTGATTCCAAATAAACCCTTTGGGCTTATTGGACTTTAACTTGATGTTGTAAGACTTCTTACTCTCCCAACGCCAGTCCAACACTAGTATCTCCATGTCTTTGTTTTATAAGATCCTCAATTCAACTTTAAAGTTATCAAATTATTGAAGAAATCACAGACCTGCTATATGGGAAATTAGGCACATTGCATGTCTGTGTGTGTGGTGTGTGTGTGTGTCCATGTGGCTGTGTGCACGTGTGTGTTGTCTCTCCATAGTGGTTATTGGCAGGAAATGAACAGTACATTCTGTCCAGAACAATTCACAGAGATCAGAGTTGAGTTCTTCGAAAATGTGACTGAACACATTGACGAAGGAAGAGCGGTGGACGTGGTCTACACGGACTTTAGCAAGGCGTTTGATAAGGTCCCCCATGCAAGGCTTCTGGAGAAGGTGAGAGGGCATGGGATCCAAGGGGCTTTAGCCTCGTGGATCCAGAACTGGCTTGCCGGCAGAAGGCAGAGAGTGGTTGTGGATGGGTCTTGTTCTGCATGGAGGCCGGTAACCAGTGGAGTGCCCCAGGGATCTGTTCTGGGACCCCTGCTGTTTGTCATTTTCATAAATGACCTGGATGAGGAAGTGGAGGGATGGCTTAGTCAGTTCGCTGACGATACAAAGGTCGGTGGTGTTGCGTGGTCTGGAGGGATGTCAAAAGTTGCAGCGGGACATAGACAGAATGCAAGACTGGGCGGAGAAGTGGCAGATGGACTTCAATGCGGATAAATGTGTAGTGGTCCATTTTGGCAGGAATAATGGGATGAAGGAGTACAATATCAGGGGTAGGAGTCTTAGCTGTGTTGTAGAGCAGAAGGATCTCGGGGTCCGGGTCCATAGGACTCTTAAATCGGCCTAGCAGGTGGGGGAAGTGGTCAAGAAGGCGTACGGTGTACTGGCCTTCATTAATCGAGGAATAGAGTTTAGGAGTCAGGAGGTAATGATGCAGATCTATAAGACTCTTGTCAGACCCCAGTTGGAGTATTGTGCGCAGTTCTGGTCGCCTCACTATAGGAAGGATGTAGAGGCTATTGAGAGAGTGCAGAGGAGATTTAAAAGGATGCTGCCTGGATTGGGAGGCAGGCCTTATGAAGATAGGTTGAGGGAGCTGGGACTCTTCTCACTGGAGAGACGTAGGTTGAGAGGCGACCTGATAGAGATTTATAAAATGTTGAGAGGAATAGATAGGGTGGAGTCTCAGAGACTATTTCCCCGAGCTGAAATGGTCACTATGAGAGGACACAGATTTAAGGTGCAGGGAAGCAAATACAGAGAAGATGTTAGGGGTAAGTTCATCACTCAGAGGGTGGTGAGTGAATGGAATCAGCTGCCGTCGGAGGTGGTAGAGGCGAACTCGTTGGGGTCTTTTAAAAGACTCCTGGATGAGTGTATGGGAACGAATGGGATAGGGGGTTATAGATAGGTCTGAGGATTGGTAGATATGGATGTGATCGGTGCAACTTGTGGGCTGAAGGGCCTGTTTGTGCTGTAGTATTCTGTGTTCTATGTTGTACCATTTTCTGCCTGATGATGTCATGGAATACTTTAGATGCATGACTGATGAGATTTTGCCAACAGTACTTTTGGGAGTCTTGATGGCTGTTCAATACATTATGCCCATCTCAGACATAACATCCATTTGCAAGGCCTTCCATTTGTCCATATTGCATCAATACTCACTTACCCACATTTAGTAGTCCCACTAGTATATGAACTTCTGCCTTTCCACTATTGATGCACTTATCTCATCTTTCAGTGCCTCAGGTTCTAGTTCTTCTTCTTTTAATATCCAGTCTTCATTGATGATCTATTTTGGATCTTCTCCAGTTTCTTGAAATGATTGCCCAATCTCAGCCTGATCTTATTCTGATGTAACAAGTCTCTGTTTCTGGCCTTGACATCTATTCCTGGATTTACCTACTTTTTTCCAGCTATGTAATTAAGAAAAATCCTGCCTCCTGCCTTGTAAAAAAGAGTCTGCTACTTGGGTGCAGTGAAAGAGCAGTTCATGAAGTTACAACTGAAGGATTGCAAGAGGTCACAAATCAACAGAGGCAGTTGGTCACTACCAGTGGCAGAGTTTCACACTTTGGCTGCCGTTTATTTCAGAAGGAATCAGAGACTTTGCAGGAATCAGCCGATTGGTTTTCCCTTGGAAGTTTGACACTTCCTTTTCCGCACAATGAAAAGATCACAAACTCTTGGGGATTTCATCCCTCTCCCTGACAACTGTCTGAAGCTGAACCGAATACTTCTCAATCTTCTTGTCATATTTAATCCCAAGATTAGCTTCCAACCAGATATCTGCACCATTACTAAGGCTGCATTTCCACCTCCACAGCATTACCTTACTTCAGCCGTGTTCCAGCTCATTTGCTGCTGAAACCCTCATCTGTGCCTTTAATACCTCTCGACTTGACTATTGAAATGCACTCTTGGTCAGCCTCTCACATTTAACCCTTCCTGAGCTTGAGGTTGAAACCTCTGCTGCCAGTGCCCTTACTCATGCCAAAAGCCATTCACCTATCCCCCCGATGCTTACTGACTGATACTAGTTCAATGTCAAGCAGCATTTCAATTTAAAAACTATCAATTTTGTTTTCAAAGCCCTTCATGATCTGGTCCCTCACTATCTCCGGAATATCATCAGCCACGTCATATTCTGAATATATCGATGACCTAAATCTAGAATTTTAACAATTCTCGAATTTTAATTGTTCTTTCATTGTGTCTATGTCTTCAATTGTCTAAGCCCTAAGTTCAAGAATTCATCCCTAAACATTTTTAACTGTTCAGTAATTCCTCACTTAATGTTCTTGATGCATTCTTTAAAAGTGTGACTTTGAACAGAATAATGTTATGTGAATTTGATTTTCCCATTAGAACTAATATGTAAACTGGAATTGGGTTCCACAATGAGTCTCTTCCTCAACCTGCAACAAGTCTCTCCCGATCCTTAGCAAGTCTCTTCCCCGATCCTCTTCATTTCTCTGATCCCAAAAGATTCTCTTCCTGATCTCCAAAGATTTTCCCTCCTGCCAGTATTACTTGATTGCTGAAACAGCAAATTGAAAATATTTTTTGCAATTTGCGAGTAAGCAAGCCAGTGAGGGATGCAGTGAGCGTAACAGATTCAAAGTGCATGCATGTGTTTATCTGGGAATAAGAGCACAAAAACATAAGAACTAGAAGTAGGAGTAGGCCATCAGGCCCCTCAAGCCTGCTCCTTCATTCAATAAGATCATGGCTGATCTTTTCGTAGACTCAGCTTCACTTACCTGCCTGCTCACCATAACTCTTAATTCCTTTACTGTTCAAAAATGTATCTATCCTTGCCTTAAAAACATTCAATGAGGTAGCCTCAACTGCTTCACTGGGCAAGGAATTCCACAGATTCACAATCCTTTGTGTGAAAACGTTCCTCCTCAACTCAGTTTTAAATCTGCTTCTCCTTATTTTGAGGCAATGCCTCCTTGTTCTAGTTTCACCCAGTGGAAACAATTTCTCTGCTTCTATCTTATTTACTCAATTCATCATCTTATATGTTTCTATAAGATCGACCCTCATTCTTCTAAATTCCAATGAGTATAGCCCTAGTCTACTCAGTCTGTCCTCATAAGCCAACCCTCTCAACTCTGGAATCAACCTAGTGAATCTCCTCTGCACCCCCTCCAGTGCCAATATATCTTGTCTCAAATAAGGAGACCATAACTGTTCACAGTACTTCAGGTGTGGCCTTACCAGCACCTTATACAACTGCAACATAACCTCGCTGCTTTTGAACTCCATCCCTCTAACAATAAAGAACAAAATTCCATTTGTCTTCTTAATTACCTGCTGCACCTGCAAACCAACTCCTTGAGATTCCTGCACAAGGACACCCAGGTCCTCTGCACAGCAGCATGCTGCAATTCTGTACCATTTAAGTAACAGTTATTCCTACCAAAATGGATGACTTCACATTAACCAACATTGTAATCCATCTACCAGATCCTATCTATATTCAGACTATCTATATTCCTTTGCAAACTTTCAGGGTCCTCTGCACGCTTTAGCTCTGCCACTCATCTTAGTGTCATCTGCAAATTTTGACACATTACACTTGGTCCCCAACTCCAAATTGTCCATGTAAATCATAGACAATTGTGGTCCCAACACTGATCCCTGGGGCACATCACAAGTCACTGATTGCCAACCAGAAAAACACCCATTTACCCCCATTCTTTGCTTTCTGTTAGTTAACCAACCCTCTATCTATGCTAATATATTATCTGTAACACCATGTACCTTTATCTTATGTAGCAGTTTTTGGTTCGGGACCTTGTCAAATGCCTTCTGGAAATCCAGATGCAGGTTCCTCATTATCCACTGCGTATGTAATGTTCTCAAAGAATTCCATCAAACCAGTCAAACATGCCATTCTCTTCATGAATCCATGTTGTGTCTTACCAATGGGACAATTTATATCTAGATGTCTCGCTATTTCTTCCTTAATAATAGATTCAAGCATTTTCCCTACTACAGAAGTTAAGCTAGTGGCCTATAGTTACCCACCTTTTGGCTACCTCCTTTTTTAAACTGTGGCATCACACTTGCTGTTTTCCAATCTGCAGGAATCATCCCAGAGTCCAGCAAATTTTGGTAAATTACCACTAGTGCATTTGCCATTTCTCTTGACGTCTCTTTTAGTACCCTGGGATGCATTCCATCAAAACCAGGAGACTTGTCTACCTTTAGCCCCGTTAACTTGCCCAACACTACCTCTTTCATGATAATGATAGTTTCTAGGTCCTCACCTGCCATAGCCTTCCTGTCATCAATTTTTGGCATGTTATTTGTAATTTCCACTGTGAAGACCAATACAAAAAACCTGTGCAATGCCTCAGCCACTTCCTCATTTCCAGTTATTACATCCCCTTCTCATCCTCTAAAGGACCAATGTTTACTTTAGTCATCTTCTTCATTTTATATGTTTATAGAAACTTCTCCTATCTGTTTTTATATTCTGAGCTAGTTTACTCTCATAATCCATCTTATTTTGTAGTTTTTTTCATGGCTTTCTGCTGACTTTTAGGGATTTCCCACTAATCTTTGCCACTTTGTATGCATTTTCTTTCAATTTGGTATCCGCTTTATTTCCGTAGATACCCATGACTGATTATCTCTTTTGCTACAATCCTTCCTTATTAATGTTGTATACTTTTGCTGAACACTGTGAAAGATCACTTTAAAAGTCCTCCACTGTCTCTCAATTGTCCCATCATAAAGCTTTTGCTCCCAGTTTACCTTAGCCAATGCCTCCCTCATCCCTGTGCAGTGTTCTTTGTTCAAGCACAAGACATTGATATTGGATTTTACCTTCTCACACTCCATCTGTTTTTAAATTCAACCATACTGTGATTGCTTCTTCCAAGAGGATCCCTAATTGCAAGATCATTAATTATTCCTCTCTCGTTACAGTGGACCAGATTTAGGATACTTGCTCCCTTGTAAATTCCATTTCACACTGGAATGTAAAGGAATTCTTTACATTCAAGGAAGCTATTGCAGATACATTCTATGAACTCCTGCTCAAGGTTGTTCTGACTGACCTGCTTTGACCAATTGATATCTAGATTAAAATCCCGCATGATAATTGCTGCACCATTTTTACATGCATCAGTTTTTTTTTGTTTATTTCTCACCTCACCATGATGTCATTATTTGGTGGCTTATAGACTGTGCCTATCAGTGACTTTTTCTTCTTATTATTTCTAATTTCCACCCAAATGGATTCAACCTTTTTTTCCATTGAATCTATATCTTGTCTCACTACTTCCCTAATGACATCCTTAAATATCAGAGCTACACCACCTTCCTTACCTTCCTTTCAGTGCTTCCGAACAGTCTGATACCCTGGATATTTAACTCCCAGTCATGATCATTCTGCAACCAATGTCTCTGTAATGGCCACCAAATCATTCTCGTTCACAATAATTTTTTCTGTCAACTCATTTACCTTGTTTCAAATGTTCAAGTGTCGAGTTAAAGTGCCCTTATGCCAGTTTTTGTACCTTCTTTTGAATTCTAACACTTACATTAATAACATCTAGTGAGTTCTCCTTTTTAATATTTTTTCTGATTTTTGATGTAGTTGGAACATTCTCCCCACATTTTATCCTTACTTCTTCCTTCCCGGACTCCTTACATAGGTTTCCATCCCCTGGCATATTAGTTTAAATCCTCCCCAACTGCTTGAGCCAGCACTCCCTCTAGCACATCAGTCCCAATCCTGTCCAGATGTAACCCGTCCAATTTGTCCAGGTCCCACCTCTCCCAGAACTGGTCCCAGTGCCCCAGGAATCTGAAACCCTCCCCCTGACACCATCTCTTCAGCCATGTATTTTTCTGATATATTCTGTCATTTCTGCTCTGATTAGCACGTGGCACCAGTAGTAATCCTGAGATCATGATCTTTGAGATCAGATTTCTTAACTTTCTTCCTACCTCCTTGTATTCTGTTTTTAGGTCCTCATTTTTTTTGTTGCAAGCCAACTCCTGAGGTTGCAAACAAACCTCCTGACAGCACTGTTCCTTTACTCTGGTGGCAGCAAAAACCACACAATGTGTGATGACAAAGTAAAAACATAAGTCAGAGAAACAGGCCTAAAGAATAAACATCTTTGAAATTAAACAATATTACGTCCAGTTCTACTGTTCATCAACTGGCTATCTGGAGTAAAATAAGCCTTACCAACTCAACCTCCTTTTAAGATGCTCATGAAAGCCTACCTATTTGACAAAGCTACTGGTTGCCTGCCCAGAAATATTCTCATGTGGCTCAGTATCAAATTTTGTCTTAGTGTGAAATGTAATTTTAATCAGAATAATGTTAAGTGAATGTAATTTTCCCATAAGAATTAATGTACAAACTTGTGTTGGGTTCCACAGTGAGTCTCTTCCTTAATCTGCAGTAAGTCTTAGCCTAATCCTCTTGTGAGGTGCCTAGGGATATTTTATTAGGTTAAGATGCTACAGAAGTTGTTTTAGTTTATTAAATGTGAAATAAATTTTGGCCGGAATGTTACAGTTGTTCACGCTGGCGTGATTTTCTTGGCCTGGTGTCAAATTCTCCGACTTCTCTGCAGCAGGAATCTGATGTGAACAGCCGGTAAGATCACACTGAGAAACTTAGTACTCTGAGCTATCTGTCACTACTGAGGGTGATTGTCTTCTAAGACTCTGAACAAAGCAGACAAGGCTGATTCCTGAGCTGCAGACTTTGTCACATGTAGGACATTGGTTATCTGATGGGATAACTGATTATTATTAGATTAGGCTATGGCATATTGTCTATATTCTCTGTGCCAGATCATGTTTAGAAAGCTTCCTGGCAGCACAATCCTGCTCTCATCATCATTTGCTGGCTACAACAGGGTTTGGGAGATGTGCTCAGAGAGAAAGTTCTCTGTGGATGATATCTTTTACACAACAGCTTCCGTGCATGACTCGGCAGAACAAAGTATTCATCCAATGGGAAGGAAATCAAGACGATTGGAGGTTTTGTTCTGTTGTACCCTTTGTCCACCAGAACAGCCATTCAGATATTCCCGATGACACATCTTCCTCTACCTGTTCTGCCATCGAGAACTTGCCTGTCTAAGTCCCATCTGCTGAATATTTCTAAGGTTCCTAAAAGACTTTCACGGTAACTACTGCAGTTCAAGATAAAAGGAGTCCCACTGTATTTTATCCCTTTTGATTAACCCTTCCTTAGTCATTGCCCAGGTTCTGTAGTAAGGACAAAGGAGTGGATTTTGGAACCCTAAAATATTTCAGTAGCGCAGTCACTTACAGTCTTTTGCTGATGCAATAACCTTAAGTGTGTTATGAACCTAAGTTGTCTGTCGATGTATTCTGAAATCATAGAATGATAGAAGCCCTACAATGCAGAAAGAGGACATTTAGTCCACTGAGCCTGCACTGAGAACAATCCCACCAAGGCCTATCCCTGTAACCTTACTTATTTACTATGCTAGTCCCCCTAACACTAAAGGGCAATTTAACATAGCCAGTCAGCTGAACTTACCCATCTTTGGAGCACAGGAAGAAACCAAAGCACCCAGAAGAAATCTATGCAGACATGGGAAGAACATGCAAACTTCTCAGACAGCCACCCAAGGCCAGAGTCGAACTTGGGTCTCTGGTGCTGTGAGACAGCAATGCCTTCATCGACTGAAACAGCCATTGAGATATTCCAGATGGCTCATCTTCCTCCACCTTTCTGCCACTGAGAACACACCAGTACTTTGTGCCAAGTGTGCCTATTGTAATCCCACTCCCTATATGTTTCACGTTTCTCTTTTTAAAACTGAACTGTGTAGAGACTTGAAAAGTAATCTATGGATTCTGCTTCATAACAGTTTGGGACAGGGAATCACTGTCTGTATAATTTTCTATAGCCTCACTTTAAATCTTACTGTAATGATCTCAACTTTTTGATTATCTCCTAATACACCATCTCTGTGGGATCATCCTTAAACTTTCAGCCCTGGTCGTAAACATCCCCAAATTTTCATTTCTCTTTATAGCTTCAACCCTGGTAGATTCTTGCGTCTTCTTCATTTCTTTCATCTTCTACCTATAATGATCGCCCCAAAGGTCACCCAGTGCCTGGCCAGTTTGATTCATCAACAGGGAGGGCTTCCAATCCCTTAACATTCAATTTACATCATATGATCACATCAAGAGATGCCCCATGTGTATGCTTGCTTTCCTGGGCAACTGCAATGAAACTTCCATCCTCCTGTAACCCAGGCTACATCACATCTTTATATTCCAACCCCCAAATGCAAAGAGGCACCGTAGGAAAAAGAAGAAATCCCTTGCTGAGCTGGCTGTTTATGAGACTGACTGTTTCTATACTTTGAGGAAAATCTCCTTTGTTGTTTTTGATTTTGGCTTTGGAGTTGTTCGACTTCTAGTATACATAAATTATTTTAGGGGTCTTTAAATGCATTTTATTAGTTTTGCATTAAATTAATTATATCAATTACTCTGTTAGATTTTATGAATGAGTGAACTCAACACAACGAGAATTTGGAGACAGAGATCAAAGTGTACTGCAACAAAATCTGCCCATTGATTCCTGGCTACAAGCTCTGTACTGGACGTAGAAATGAATAAAATCTAGGGCAGCGTAGTTTTATTTTATAATCTTATTTTTATTCTGGGAATTCCAATAGTGCCTATTTCTTTATAAATCATGGTACTTTTGTTTCTTACAGATTATTTTCTTTATCTCCTTTCATTTTAATTTACTTCCCCTTTTAAATCAACTGTTATGACCCCTGTGGAGACTGACTATTCTTGAAAAGAAATTCAAATTTCCAGCTAATAGCTAAAAAGGATGACACAACAGGATTTCACATTTGAAGGCTTTTGTTATAACAAATGGCTAAAACATCAATAACTAAACATTATTTTTTGAAGGCAAATTATCCTTTAAACTCTAGAGAAGAACATGCCCCTTTTATTCTTATCACATATTGCACTCTCCACAGAATTGCATTCCTTACAGCAAACAGTCTACTGTTGCTGACATCTTCCAATGGGTTCATGTTTCACTGAGTAGTGGTAATGAGTGTTCTGCTCCTTAGTTATCACAGAGTATCCAAAATCCACTGCCATCAGCAATGCCTGTCTGATGATTCTTCCCATCTGACCATATCTGAGCAAACTTTCTGGAATCCTGAGTTGGCTGCAGGATGAGTAAACTTCAACAGAAATTATCTCCTTACCACATCCGGTTGTGGTATCTTGCAAAATCAGTTGGTCTCTTCTCAATGTTGACCACACAGAACCATTGTCTGTGATATTCATTGATTTGTAGAGAAGTCTGTAACCATATCTCAAAAAAGGCTTTCTTTGCACTTCTTTCCATGGCAATGTGAAACATGTTAGCTTTGGATCTAGATAGAAATGTTAATAAGCTACCCTTGAAAACCCAACTCGATTTCATCTTGAAACTGAAAAAACAACTTGAACCACAACTGTCGACAAGCCAACATTCTCAACATTTGCCTGGCTCTTTTGAGACTTCTACTCGCCATACTCAGGCTGTTGCCATTGTCTCCAAACTTTGTTGCTTAAAACAATCTAAGCCTTTCTTTGATCTCTAACAATGAAACCACCTTACTGTCAAACAGACTTTGGAATAGATCATGTAATCTTCTTCATTTTATCTTAAATTAATGACATAAGGGGCCATCTTTATCAAAAAAATTCAAAGTGCCAAACAAGCATGAAAATGGAAGAAATTTGTGCTTTTTTGGGCAACTTATAAATCAAATCTCACCTGACACTGGCAAAAAAGGCTTGACTGTTGCGGGATTTGCAAGGTAGCTGGGTATCACTGAAACTTTAGACGATACAAGACTCATGAAAGTCAGCATCTCTATTAAAGATATAATTTTATTTGACCTATGATGGCAGGAAGAAATTATTGAAGTGTCCTAGGCCCCTCCAGTGTAGAGCAACAATATACATAAATCAACAATAATATCTGTCATATACTGCAACCATTGCACCTTACCTTCTGGCATAATGATATTCCATTTGTCTAAAATCCAGACATAACTTCCCATTTTGGCTAACTCAACATGCTGTATTCTTTAGTAACCAGATGCCTGGCCACTAGGTTCAAAGTTAACATTCCCACAAATTTTCCTTCAGGTCACTATCAAGTCAGACCAACACATGATCCCGCATCCGGGCATGCATCCATCTTATCTGGACAATGAATAAGCCTACTCATAAAGTTGCCCTGAGTGCTCCATCATTAGAAACTCTGCTGATAAAACTTAAATATTTCCAAGGTTTCATTATTCCCTTTGAATGTGGTTCTGTCATATCTTTACCAGAATATCATGCAGCAATCTGCTTTTGGCTAAGCGAACAATGATCTTTATAAAATACATTTATAAAGTAATTTAATACATTCCAAAATATTAACATATATGTTTTTGAATAATCATTATTTGTTTAAATTTCTTACTGCATTTCATACAAGTGCAGTCTGCTCCCTTGTTAGTTTATCAGTCTGATTTAAAATCATTTATCTTAATGCTGATAGTTCTGTCTGCGTTTTAAGCATCTAATAATTTAAAATCTTCACTATCTTGTGAGGATTTTATCCGCAATTTTGACAAACTTTAAATCCGCTGGTAGGGGGGAATGGACATGGCTTAAATTGCCCAAAAGCCAGCTGATAGCATCTGGGGATGCAATTGTTACTGTCACTGCCTCTGCTGCTATCTGCTGACCTCTGTGGCTCAGAATCCCCGTCCCTTTCACTACCGGGTGCCATGGCTGATTGCGACCTGCACTGTGGAATGGCAGCGATTCCCCCCTCTCCCCACTGATCGCTACTGCAGAGTGCACAGCAGTGAACACCGCTACCACCCCGCCCCCACAACTGAAAGGCCCTCTCCTGGTTTGGCACAGCCCAGTGCCCAGTGGGCAGTGTGAGCATGTCACGCTGATAGTGCCAGCGTTCCCAGTGGGCAGTGCCAGGGAGCCACACTGGTACTGCCAGGGTGCTAGGCTGATCCTCGCTGGAAAGAACCTTTCCCAGTAACACCACAGAGGCAAGCGTGCCAAGACTATTCTGTCCTTGGCTCCCTAATTCTAATTAAATGAGAATTTCGGGCACAAGATTGATTCTGCTGGGTATCTGGTGGCAGTAAGATCACCAGGGGTGAGAAATCAGGATTTCTTGGCTCTTTCATAATCTTACCAACTCACCCCACCCATCAGCCAGTGGGTGCAATGGTAAGATCGCCACTGTAATCTAAAAGCATAACAATCTTATAAATTTCATAATTGTAATGTTAATAGGTACCAATCTCCTGCTGTGAATGAAGAAAATACATTTTTAGCTGTATTTGCCGCTGCTCTGTTAACGGGCATTAGGAGTCATAGCAAAGTGAAGAAGATGCTTAGCCTGCTTTGAACAATTGTTTCAAGAGTAATTGGTAAATAGTTGCTTATCTCGATCTTTCTTGTCCCTTTAAATGTTGTTTTGAAGTGCTTCATTGCTGCTGAACCAGGCAAAATTTTGAAACCTGTACAAACAATGAAGGACTTATTAGCATAAATTTAACTCCTGGGATAAACATTTGAATTTGGATGGACCAAGATCTTGTTCAATTTTACGGTCAAAACTCAATTCCTTTTGGGTTAAGTATATCAAAGTCTAATACAGGCCGGTTCTGCAACCCACTGCATGTCTTCAGATTGTTTGGAGTGCTTATGCAGTGATTGGATGCAGAGATGAAAGCAATTCCATTTTGGAACACTATCTTTCTGCCTCCTAATGAGAACCAATACATTAGTGCACAAAAATAATTTTGTGTAAGAGTAGAAGCAATTTATAACCATGTCAACGAAAACAGTCTATTTTCTCATAAGATAGGGAGAATGTATATTACTGTCAATGACAACTGCCTGAAATTTACAAATTTATGTCAAAGCTGTTATATAATGTAAAGTACCTCTTGTTTCCAGGTAACCATGTGCTTTAAAAACAATCTGAACAAGAAGTATTCAGTTGGGCAAAATGAACAAAACTTTATGACAGTTTATAAATCCAAAACTGTTTCAGCCTTTCAGATACTTATTCTTTTTTATAAAGAAGGCAAAAGCCCTTTATCTCTGGGATTTGAGTTCAGACTTTGGCAGATGAGTAACATCAATGGCTTAAGTATAGGGGCTTAAATTCTATAATCATGAAGTTCAAGGGTTAAGAGCATGTATAAAATATTCTGTGGTGAAATTTAAGTTGGGTGGCTGGGGGAATAATTAGAACAATTGCAGATCAACTACCCAATCTGTTGTGTATTTATGTTATTTCTAGTGTTTCTTCAGTCGCACTTTACAGTGAAACAGGGGCACTTTAGGAGACTGATCATGTGACATCACTGATGACACCATCAGTTGTTTGCGCAGTCAAATGGGCAGCCGATATCTCAGCAGCTTATTGTGTTTATATGCTTTCAATTAAACTGTTTGTTTGTTTAAATTTCTGAGACCTGCAGCTTATCTTTTAGAACCACCACGTAGAAAACTGGCGATGAGGTCATCAGACCACACTTGTTGCTACTCTGAAGGGAAAAAAAAATTAAAAGGCAGACAGCATTGTAGACACCTGACAAAAGAATAAGTAATTATAATCACTGCTACACAATCATGGCGGGGTGCCAGGTAATGGTCACAGCCACCAAAAGAACCGAAAAGCAAAGGTTTTGCTGGAAAATGTTCAGCTGGAAAAGCCAGGCATATAAACCCACTATGAAATAATGGAAATATTGCAGTGTTATTTTGCACCAAAAGCTTTATTCATCACTAAAAGGTTCAGGTTCCATAAGCATAACCCAGCAAGAAACTGATACAATCATATAGTTTGTAGCTACCTTAAAGAGACAAGTTGAACACTGTGAATTCCAGGCTGTGTCGAATGACACCATTAGAGATTGATTAGTCTGTGGCTTAAGGAGCAGAGCTATTCAAAAGCAATTGTTAACAGAAAGCAACCATACAGAAAGCTTTGGAGGTTGCTGTATCCATGGAATTAGCAGCCAAAGGAGCTCAACAGTTGATTCTGAGCACAAGAATTTATAAAATGTCAGCTGAAACTTGAACACAGATTTTCGATTGCCATCAATGTGCAAAAACTGGTCATTCAGCAACAGATTGTTGGTGCAAAGACATCATGTGCAGGAATTGTGGTACAAAAGGTCACATTGAATGTGATTTTTGGAAAAAGAAACAAGTTTCAGTCCAGAATTATAGAAAGCGAAAGCTGAGTGCATCAAATGGAAGGCCGAGTAAGGGAAGAAGAAGAAAAGACTTGAGTGATCTGTATCATAGTCAATGCTCTGTGTATTAAGAATATTCTCAAGTCATTTCAGGTGATAATCAGATAGATCCAGCTGGTGCCAATGTCCTAATTTTGGATGTCTCCAGGATATTATATGGCAAAGTTTGTTTTGAAAGAAAGTGTTAGCTGTACAAAGCTCATGGTGGCAGCAAAGCTCAAGCAGTCTCTGTCTATTCTTGCTTATCTTCCCCAAGTAATGATGTCTGAGGTGGGAGGGCCATGCCACATGGGCTGTGTTCGAACTTGCATTGAAATCTCCCAACAGGTAAAGATATTCTTACTGAGGGGTTCTGTTGATGACAACGTCAACCTCCTGATAGAACTGGTCTTCTATATTTGTAGTGAAGCATAACGTTTGAGCACAGATACTCATGAGGTTAATTAGCCCTGTTTGAGTTGAGAGATTGATGGAGAGAATTTGTGAGGCGTTCTATCGATGAGAATAGTGAGTTCCTTACAGCGAACCCTAAACCGTGATCACACATTCCTTCTGAATTCTTCTCTTGCATGAACTCTCAGCAAATTTGGTCTGTTGTAGGGATATAGATTCAGCCTATCAGCTCCTACATTGATCACAGCTACTTTGCACACATTATCAACTAGCTGTAAGTTATCTGCCAGTTCTATGCAAAGGATCCTGACATTCAAGCTTACTAATTAAAAAGTTGGACATCTTTTTATTTGTTTCCCAGATGTTCCTGTTAGGTTCAACTGTTCATGGAATTATACAATCCCTACAATGCAGAAGGAGGCCATTTGGCTCATTGAGACTGCACTAATGACAATCCAACCTACGCCCTATCCCTGTAACCCCCATGTATTTACTCAACTAATCCCTCTGACACAAAGGGTCAATTTAACATGGCCAATCAATGTAACCTGCCTATCTTTGGAATATGGGAAGAAACCAGAAAACCCAAAGAAAACTCACACAGATACATAGAACATAGAACATAGAACATAGAACATTACAGCACAGAACAGGCCCTTCGGCCTTCGATGTTGCGCCGACCAATATAAAAAGCAATGCCCCTCCAAACTAAACCATTCCCTTCTCTTCCATATACTTATCAACTAACCTCTTAAACGCCACCAAACTTGGCGCATCTACAACTGCTGCAGGCAGGGCATTCCACTCCCGAACCACCCTTTGGGTAAAGAACCTACCTCTGATATCCGTCCTATAACTATCACCCCTTAATTTAAAGCTGTGTCCCCTCGTGCTAGCTTTCTCCATCCTAGGAAAAAGGCTATCACTGTCCACCCTATCTAAACCTCTAATCATCTTATATGTTTCGATAAGGTCCCCTCTTAGCGCCTCCTTTCTAACGAAAACAACCTCAAATCCCTCAGCCTCTCTTCATAAGACCTGCCCTCCATACCAGGCAACATCCTGGTAAACCTCCTCTGTACCCTCTCCAATGCCTCCACATCTTTCTTATAATGTGGGGACCAGAACTGCACACAATACTCCAAGTGCGGCCGCACTAGAGTTTTGTACAGTTGCAACATGACGTTGCGGCTCCGAAATTCAATCCCTCTACCAATAAAAGCCAAGACTCCATATGCCTTCCTAACAACCTTCTCGACCTGACTGCCTACTTTCAGGGATCTATGCACATACACACCAAGATCCCTCTGTTCATCTAGACTACTAAGAATCCTACCATTTGCCCTATACTCTACACATTTATTATTTCTGCCATAGTGCATTACCTCACACTTTTCCACATTAAACTCCATTTGCCACCTCTCGGCCCAGCTCTGCAACTTGTCCAAGTCCTTCTGCAAACTATAACACCCCTCTTCACTATCTACCACTCCACCGACTTTAGTGGAGAGAACATGGGAGATACGGGGAGAATATGCAAACTCCACACAGTCATCCAAGGCTGGAATTGAACCTGGGTCCCTGGTGCTGTGAGACAGCAGTGCTAACTACTGTGTTACTATGCTGCCCCACAGCAGACATCATAGAAACAGATGGTCTGGAAGAGGTCAGCATTTTACTGGTCTGGGGCTGCCAAATTGAGTTGAGTGATAGCATTGGTCCCTGCCACTATTGGAGACAGCCCTGTTTTCTGTTGTGTTAACAATCTGAATTCTGACCTCTCTAGAATGTGAATCTGGGCAAACCTTATGGAGATGTGAGCTACAAAAATATAAGGGTTCCCCTGTCAATCTCCCTGGTTGAGTACAATGAAATGCCAAGACTATGGTTTCAAGAATTGCCAGAGACTGGACAATTACGATATCAGTCCACCATTGGCTCCACTATAGATTTTTTTTATATCAGGGTTTATTCCCTTAGACTTCAACTACCCAAGTGTCCAGGAGGTATTGGAGCTATTCACCCATAGCTGGGAACTTGGTTCATGAGTGCCAGAGTATATCCACATGCAGATGGGCTTGTGCATTGCAAGTCTGGAATTCAAACTTGCTGATATTAGATTCATCACACTGACTAGTTGGACAAGGCTTGCTTCAGCAACACGTACACTAAAATTGGAATGACACAGAAATGATTAGCATGGCCCCCATACAAATTCATGAAACATTCTATATATAGCAAGCATAAGAACTTAAAAGTTAATATTAGTATAAAATAATACTGGAGAAATTAATGGGACTAAGGACTTCAATCGGCATTCGTCAAATAACTAAAGCCATGATTTGTGACCTTTTTTGAAAGCTGACCTATTTTTTTGAAATGAAAGTGCAGGATGCAAAAGTAGAGTTTTCTGGTGGAAAAATGGTTTAAAAACCGCAATGCAAGATTTTCCCTATTGCCCTGCTCCTTTTGTTTGTTTCAGCAGCTTTTACATTAACGAGGGATGTTAGGACATTTAATAGGAGCTTTACTGACCCCTAATGATTCATGCATCTGAGGTGAGAGAGCAAGCAAGTTAAGTTATCATTCAGTAAAGGCTTAAAAATCATCCGTGTTATGTTGGCGACTGTAATTAATTTCCTTATTAATAGCACCATTGACAATGACTCTGGGAGTGGAGAAATGATCACCAGACAGCTTGAATTGGCACATTCTATTGGAAGTGAATGCCATGTTATTTCATTTGGAAAAAAAGAATTTTAAATAATCTTTTTTTCACATTTTGACAGTTCAAACTGAACTAACCTAGCTCTCTGCTTTTGGGTTGATTGTTTTCAGCAATAACAGCAGTAGATATTTTGACAGGATCTATTTGAAATGACACAGTACAGTTTCAGAATACATTATAGATGTATTATCTGGTTGTTTCACCCACGTTCTGTATTAACATGCCTGCTGTGATCTCCATCCCTGGAATTGCGGCACCGAATAATATTTAAAAAATTGAATTTATAGTGAGTGAAAAGACAATTTAATTTATTCACTCATTCAGCAAAGAGTCGGTTTTTAGACACCTACAAAACACATTTGAGACAGCTCTGGATGCCACAAATTCAGCACCCCACCCACCCCAAACTAAAGAAGAAAAGACCACCCATGTCTGAGTTCAAAGTCAGGATTGTCACGTATCCATCATTGCTTAAAGGTCTGAATGCTTTTAACTTTCTGAGTTGAATTATGAGGGAAAATAATCTACAACTGGCATTATCTATTCTCTTTTGTTGTGTGATCTCCATTCTTTAAATTACACTCATGGCTGAGGTGGATTTTACTTTTCTCCACCTATTACTCACAAGGAGTAGATTAAACTGAAATTAAGGAGCAACCACATTTACTTAAAGCATAGCAGCAAATGTTGGGAAAAAGATTAATGACCATCAAGAGGCAGGTTCTACATTTTAACCATGAGATGAATCGGAAGTCACTTTATTTTTATGTTGATATTTTACATGATAATATTGAAATAGAACAAATACACAGAGTATAATAAGCCCATGCAAGAAATTGTAAATAATGGAATAAGCAATGAGAACAAATCAAATTATTGAAAACTTAACAAATAAGTCCATAATGAAGTAGTGGACATACAGTACATTAGACCAAGGCCATCAAAATGCAGAACTAGAAAGCATTCCACTTAAATCTAAATGTGAGTAAATGGTGGAAAAGGATTAGCTGAAATAGGATGAAGGAATATTTCATTTGGAAAGTATTTCAGAAACTCTTGAATTCATAAACTGGGTCTAGTGTGAAAGAACGGCAACTTCCATATTTAATATATAAAACGTTCCAAAGCTCTTTTTGAAGTAGTAAAGGAATGTAGACACTAAGCTAGAAAAGAATGTTCATGAATCATTGAAGGCTTGGAGATGATTTTTAAGTGAGGAAAGATAGAAAGGTGGAGTTTCATAAGAGAGTTTCAGAGAGCAAAGTCTCGGGGAATAAAACACAAAATAAATGTAGACAATAAAATGAAGTGAAGGTGGTGTCTACAGAAGGCAATAGTTGAAAGATGAAGGGCAGAATTTTACATCCTCACATGGGTGAGACTGGAAATTCTCACCCAAGTTCAACAAAGATTTTTATTGTTGGACTCTTGTTTGCGCCAGCTCCATGGCGGGCAAGGTGGTAGAGTTCTGGCCAAAGGCTGTGGAATGCAGATTGATTCTGGAAGAGTTTGCAGAGGTAAAATTGAAGATGCGGATTTTAAATGCATTAAGTCACTGGGTAGGAGGCAATGCAGAGATAATCACAGAGCCATTTGAAAATTTTTCAGTGAGCATTTCTACCAAAATCCTAATGACAGAAGCAAGGAAAAGGTTATCTCTCAGAGTCATGGAAACAGGCCCTTTGCCCAAATTTGTCCATTTCGTCCAGTTTTTACCACTAAGCTAGTCCCGATTGCCCACATTTGGCCCATATCGCTCTGTACCCATCTTGCTCATGTAAATGTTTAAATGCTTTTTAAAAGACAAAATTGTAATCACCTCTTCTTCTGTCTTTGGCAGCTCATTCCAGACATTCACTACCCCTGTGAGAAAAAATTGATGCTCCTCTGTTAAAGAGCATGGCCTTAAAAGAACACATTTTTTCAAACTGGATTATTTTCTAAAGTAGGTGGAGTATTTTAGTACCTGGTAAGGCAGTGATGGAAATTAATGAATTGGATTGTTAAGACAAGCTTAATTGGAGATTGTAGCAAGCAATATAATGGGCATGATTTTTCTAGTCCACGATGCTGCTCAAGTAGCCTAACAGGGCAGGAAAATTAAGCATGATGCCACACACAGAAATCGTGACTGCTGCCTAACATAAATAGACTTGCGCCGGTCCCTGGTGTAATATCCATTTCCTTATTTAGCATCTGTTTAGTGAACCCAAGATGCAATTGTCCAGGCTCGCTTAACATTTCCAAACCAGCGGGGATCATATATGGTCCCCAGCAACGGGGACAAAGTGTGATGTCCTCACTGGTTGGAACAGAGGCCATTGAGGCCCCCCAGGAAGTTGGGACAAGGGGGCAGTGTCCCTAGGGCAGTACCAGCCTGACACCCTGCTAGCTCCCACTGGGCACCCTGACACTGCCAGCATGGCACACTTTATACTAGGAAATTGGCACATGCGCAATGGCCCCCTCAGCAGTTTGATGTTGGCCTGTCAAGCGGGATTAGGCTCCCATACCAGTGTAAATCACCCACGGCCTTTGTGTTGCACAGAGTGCCATAAATTCATTTCACTAAGCTCCCCAAAAAGCACGCAGGAGAACATTTGGTTTTCCTGCCCGTTGGGCACTTAGAATTCTTTGGGAGGAAGTCACATCTATTGCGTTGAATTGTGAAGTAATATTGGTGAAATTACCACTAAAATTACTGACCAGTAATGTTGGAATTGTAGGCGGATTCAAAGAATGTATAAGGGAGCACACATTTTCACAATCCAGCCAGCATTGTTTAGATATCTCAAGGCTATAACATTGCAAATGGCTGATTTGCAGTAAATAAGATGTACCAAGATTGCTTTTTTAATTGAAAATTAGAGAGCACTCCTTATAATGAGTAAGCTTTGCCAGCTTTGGTTAAGAGCCAAAGAAATGCAAAGGAGACAGCAGCAAGATTAAATACATTAATCAGCCCTAAATAAAATCAATGCAGGTTCCACCAGTCTGCTGCTCTCATTCAGGTGGGCTACTGATGAAACATACCAGAAAGTGGCAAAAAAAAACATTATTCCTTATCGGGGTAGTATATCCAAAGGCCCTTCACAAGGCAAATTATACTTAGGACTGGGAACTGGAGGGGGCTCTCAACACGGGGGTTTCTGCTGTACTAACTCAGTCTGGACTTCTGGAGGAAGAACGCCTTGTAACATGAGGCCAACCTGTCTACAGGTGGATGTGGCCATTGGAAGAAAGTAATCTTTTAAAAATTCTATGTCAGTCCCCTTGGTCATTGGCTTTGGGGAGAATGGTCAAAATCAAAGAGGAGGTAAGTGAAATAACTCCCTCCGTTACCCTTCTTATTGACAGGCAGTTGCCAAATTTGAAATTCTATTGGGCTGTTTACAAAGAATCATGGCATCCTTTATGCGATCTTTGATCTTAACAGCTTTTCCCTTCTGGATACATGCCTTATTTTATTTTTTTTCATTTATATGGATAATGGTATTACTGACAAGACCAGCATTGGTTGCCCATCCAAAACTGCCTTTGAGAAGTGTAATTGCTGAACTGTTGCAGTCCATGTGTTGCAGCTGCACTCGTGGTGCTGTTAGGAAAGGAGTACCATGATTTTGACTGAGTGACAGTGAAGGAATGTTAATGTAGTTCCAGGTTAGGATAATATGAATCAGAGCTGAATTTTTCATGATGCTTTGCTCACGTGCCTGTCTTGCATGGCTTCCAGTGAGCTGGGGAAAACTCTACGGGTGACCATAGAATCAGGTAGGTCTGATTCTCAACCATGGAGGTCATTGATCCCAATGTGAGGAGTCTGGTTCAAGGATCCCAGAATGGACCCCAATCTTCTATCTTGGATGAGTGGTCAAATCCCAAGTGATGCCTGATTTAAGCACAGGGTAGGATTGAATATTGGGGGTTAGAGTGCTTGGTAAGGGACAGGATTGGAATCTTATGGTAGGAGAGTTTAGATGGCTGAGATGGAGCATGGTTGTTTCTTCTGTCCCATAAGGAATATATGGAGGAACCTACCTTCTCTACGAGGCTGCTCCTGTCCCACTGCAGTTTTTGAGTTTCTTGATGTTAGGAAAATTGGAATGACTATAGTTATCACTGCAATATAGTGAAAATGAGGCCTCCAACTTTATAAATGAATGCAAAATGTCAGCCTTCCTCTGATTGCACTGGCTTGTCACTCCTTCTGCCTTCTTTGTAAACCCCAGAAATTAGTGAGTTGGAGTCAGCTTCTTGCTGGATTTGCAATTTTTGCCCATTAACCCCTCATGCATATAAACCCATATAAACATTGACTTTAATCGTAAAATACAAAGAACAAAGAACAACACAGCACGGGAAACAGGCCCTTTGGCCCAACGAGCCCGCGCCGCCGTCCTAACGTCTTAATGACATATAGAGACCAATATAGGGACAATTTGTTACCCAATCAGCCTAAGAGCATATTTTTGGGATGTGGGAGGAAACCGGAGCACCCGGAGAAAACCCACGCAACCACGGGGAGAACGCGCAAACTCCCGCAGACACAGGCCCAAATCCATGTGTCTGCACAGCAACAGCAATAGTCTCTGAGCTGTCATATTGCCCATCTGATGTGGGTGAAATTTTAAACAAGTACTCTGGTGGTAGAGTGGATGGATGGTTCCTGTAAAAATAACCTTTCTGGAAGCCTCAGATATCAAGTTGCATCTGGCATTTAAGATTTTATCTGGAATTGTGAATGGTAACTGGTGACTTTGTGAGAAACTGGTACATTTTTAAGTTTCCTGTAAAATGTTGGAGATGTAAACTCTTTCAAAATATGCAAATTCCTTGGGATATAATGAAACTGGGGCAGCACAGTGGCACAGTGGTTAACACTATTGCTTCACTGCACTGGGAACCCGGTTTCAATTCCTGGCTTGGGTCATTGTCTGTGCAGAGTTTGCACATTTTCTCCGTGTCTGTGTGGGTTTCCTTCAAGTGCTCCAGTTTTCTCCCACAGTCTAAAGATGTGTGGGTTAGATGGATTGGCCATGCTAAATTGCCCCTTAGTGCCAAGGGGGCTAGGTAGGTTAAATGTATAGGGTTATGAGGATAGGGCTTGGGTGGGATTGTGGTCAGTGCAGATGGGCTGAATGGTCTCCTTCTGCATTGTAGGATTCTGTGATTCTAAATAATTCCACTGACTTGTCTTGTATGAAGATGCTACATAATGTTTTCTGCTTTTCATGTCTCACAATTCATCACATTTTCTTAAGTATTTCTTCATATTCTTCCTTTTTTTTAAGACATGGCTATCCAGTGCAGTGGTCATCACAATTATGCGCAATGCTGCTCTCAACAAACATTTATATAGCTTGCCTATATACCCAACAATGGAATGACAAGATGGAACAGAAGAGGGATTCTGTTTTCTTTCCAGCCCCTTAGCCCAGGGTAATTAAAACTGAGACAAATACTATTGTGAGCAATTGACTGAGCACAAGTCAGGCATCTAATTTGGAATCTGCCTAATCTGTATGACTTCAATTCCATACTGGGTAATACGTTTACTAAGCGATCAAGCTGCTTGCTTTATTTTCTTGTAAGAATCCAACATTTGCTGCCTGTTTGAAAATGGCTTGTAATTTGCTGATTAACTGAATCTGAGAAAAATGTGGCAAAAAGTAATCTTGTTTAGAATTTAAACAATTTGATATTGAAATTATGGTGTGAGCTACAATGAGTCCATCGGAGAACTTCTTAGCTAGAATAGTTAGGTCTTTTAAAATTATGGAATGCAGAATGGTAGGTAAAACATCCATTAATTTCAAAATGAGCTACCAGCAGGCAAGGCAGACCAGCAATAGAATATTACTTTTTCAATGTCTGATTTTTAAAATTGCTTTTTGTATCTAACGGACTAATGATTTTAATTTAACAATAATGGGCTGAATCTTCCAGGGAGTGGCATTAACTGTTTTCTTCACGTTGGAGCTTGGTATTTCTGACTGGAGGCCTACATTTCCATCATCAGGCACAGTTGTACAGTGGGTAGCACAGTTGCCTCAAGGATCTGGCGTTAATTCCCGTTTTCGGTCACTGTCTGTGTGGAGTCTGCATGTTCTCCCTGTGTCTGTGTGTGTTTCCTCTGGGCGCTCCGGTTTCTTCCCACAGTCCGAAAGACGTGCTGGTTGGGTGCATTGGCCATATTAAATTCTCGCTCGGTGTACCTGAACAGGAGCTGGAGTGTGTCGACTAGGAGATTTTCCCAGTAACTTCATTGCAGTATTAATGTGAGCCTATTTGTGACATTAATAAATAACGTTAAAAAACTGGAACTTCCAAGCATGGTTTCTGCAGAAATCAGAGCTTGCCTGAAGTGGAATTGCTTCGTCATAGCACTGGATGTCAGGGGAAGACAAGGCACTATTTTCTTAGGGCACTAGTTGCCGGATTCTGGGAAACATTTAAATGTTCCAAAGCTTTTGTGAAAAACTATGGAACGAAAACAAGCGCAAAAGGAAGCAGGGTGACAGGTAGGTAGGGTAACAGCTGGTTAGAGTGGGTAAATGGATTGGATGGTTAGGATGTCAAGTTGGCAGATGGGAAATTTGATAGGTGGTCAAGTGGGTTTGATGACAAGAAGTTGATATTGTAGAGTGGCAGGTAGGTGAGTTAGGTCAAATGAATAAGGCGGCAGCAGGCAGGTGGGTTAGTGGGTGGATGGGTCAGGAATAGTCGGGTTGGGAGGGCTAGTAAAGTTGGGACTAGTCAGGTTGGATTGGAGTGTGAGGGTAATTGGGGGTGGGGGCTAGTCAGATTGGGTTTTGATAGGAAGTCAGGTCTGGGCAGAATCAGATGAAGGCTAATGGCTCGTCAGGTGGGGTTGGGGGTTTGTGGGTTAGTATAAAGGTTTGGGGGTCGATTGCCCAGGAGTTAGATTATGATTTTGCTGTTTAATATTTTCTGGGTAATTATTCAGTAAGTAAGTCGGAACTATCCAAAGTTTCCAATGCTAACTCAGAACTGGAAATTTTTGTGGAGGATCCCAGGGATCCAAGGAATTGCCCATTGGAAGTTCATACCTCTCAGGCAATTTCCGCAGGATCAGTGTTTTGTGACATCCAAGGGGTCCCATAGCACATCTTCTAGGATATGTCTGGCCTCCACAAGTGTCAGGAGATCGGAAGTTCTGGGCCAATGCATCTGACAAAAATTATGGTGTAACACTTCAGAGAGCTTAATAACCAATACTATAACAGCATAAGTTGGCCCTTGTAGTACAATGGGCAACTCTTGCCTTTGAATAAAAATGTTGTGAGTTCAAGTTGAGTTCCACTATCAAGACTGACACTCCAGTGCAGTACTAAGGGAGTGTTACTTTGTCGGAGGTGCTGTTTTATGAATTAAATGTTAAACATATTCTCCATTTGCCTCCTAAGGTGCAAATGAAAGATTGTATGGCAGTATTTAGAAGAGGAGTAAGGAACTATTCCCAGGTGTTCTTGCCAATATTTATCCTTCAGTAAATCTCACAAAAACAGGTTATCTGGTCATCATCCCATTACTGTTAATGGGAGTTTGCTGGGTGCAAATTATCTATCACATTTCTTACATTACAACAGTAACCATAAAACTAAATTACTTAATAGGCGGCAAAGCATTTTTTAAAAATGCATTTGTGGTACATGGACGTTGCTGGCTAAGCCATCATTTATTGCCCATCACCAGTTGTCCTTAAGAAGATGGTGATGAGCCACCTTCTTGAAACGCTGATATGACCGAGTGGCTTGCTCAGCCATTTCAAAGGGCAGTTGAGAGTCAACAACATTGCTGTGGCTTTGGGGTCACATGTAAGCTAGACCAGGTAAGGATGACAGATTTCCTTCTCTAAAGACATTAGTGAACCTTTGAGATGTATCAATCATACAATCAATGGCAAGGAGACAGGCCTTTGGCTCAAATTGCTCCATGCCAACCAAAATGCCCATCTAAGCTCACCCCATTTGCCAGCATTTGGCCCATATTCCTCTAAACCTTTCCTATCCATGTATCTGTCCAAATGCTTTTTAAATATTGTCAATGCCCCTCTCTCAACCACTTCTTCTGGCAGCTCATTCCACATGTGTACTGCCTTCTGAATAAAAAAGTTGCTCCTCAAGTTCTCATGAATTCTTTCCTCTCTTAACTTATGTACTGAGGCCATGAAAGGTGCTATGTAAATGCAAGTCTTTCTTTCAACAGGTAACACTGATCACATTAATGCATTTGTAAAACGTGTCTTGCCCAAAATATCCAAATTGCTCAATTATGAAGTATTTGGATCAAAATGTTTTGCAATTGTTACGTATGGAACTTAAATTTAAAGCATTTTATACAAACCAACAATTATATTAAAGTATTCAGATGTTCTTTGAAAAAGAATTTAATCATTGAGGTGACCTTTTCATAAATCTTTATCCAAATTATAAATTTCCATTTGCTTGTGTGTTCTAATTTTATAAGCATGTTCAATTTTAGCCATGAGCATCAAAGCCTGAAGGAATTATTGCACTGGGCACTGTAGCCAGATATTCTTAGTGCCTTGGTGATATTAGAGCTATGCTGTAGAAATGCTATATTTTTGTATTTTTGTGTCCTGGGGCAGGAAGGATGGGCAGTGATTTTTTTAGGAAATGCTCAGAGTTATAGGAACTGTTACAATTCTCTTTGTAGGAAAATGAACAGTCATTTCAGTTAACTGACAATATTTCTGCTCATAATCTTACATTCTGTGATTGGAAAAAAGCTACTGTATGAACCCTTCAATTGTACAAAAATGTAACTTTTATGTTTACCTATTTCATTTAACATATGATGAAATAAAAACCTGCTGCAATATGGGCAGTATGGTGGCATCATGGATAGCACTGTTTCTTCACAGTGCCAGGGACCTGGGTTTGATTCCCATCTTGGGTTATTGCCTGTCTGGAGTTTGCACATTCTCCCCGTGTCTGTATGAGTTTCCTACGGGTGCTCCGACTTCCTCCCACAGTCCAAAAGATGTGCTGATTAGGTGGATTGGCCATGTTAAATTGGTCCTTAGTGTCAGGGAACTAGCTAGGATAAATGTATGGGTTGTAGGGATAGGGCCTAGGTGGGTTTGTGGTTGGTGCAGACTCGATGAGCTGAATAGCCTCCTGCTGCACTGTAGGATTCTATATGGCAGGACAATTGTTTATTTATAAATCTAACTGTCGAATATATTTAGTCTTTAAACAGAAGGCCTATCATACATTAGTAGACCATTATATCTGTTAAATTTAGTAAACTTCAGTTCTTCCCCTCTAAGCTCATTTGGTCCGTGAGACCCACTTTCTGACTTTCTTACTACAAAGCTGCTGATGACCCAACGTCCCTTACTGGCCCCATGCTAATTGATATTGCAAATAGTTCCCTTTCCTCAGCCACTGGCTACAATTTGATGGGCCCTTTGGTAATGGGCATGAGGACTGGCAAAATGGTTGGGGAGACCATTGGGGTAGTTGTGGTGCTCAACCTCTTGCTGTTGCCGACAAATATGGTGTGACAGGAAGGAAGTTGACAGAACGGCCACTCATTGGGATACCAATTGAGCCACTTAAATGACCAATTAAACCCACATTCTGCCTCCATGTGCACTTTCTCCAAATTGGGAAGGCCTGCTGCCACATGGGCAGTCTGCACAGTGAAACCTGGCAGCATATCAATGGACCGCACAGGCAGGGAGAGGGCTCCTTCATGGCCACTGCATAAAGACCCCCAATGCCAATGGTGGATCTCTGGCAAGTATAACTGCACTGCCCCCCCCAACAACAGTACACCATCCTGCACCCCCTGAATTGGCCTCATCAACGTACCTGATCTCTCTTTGAGAGAGTCTGGCCGTTGAGCTGTTCTATCTCTGTAGCTGCAACCTTAGCAATGGCCACAATTAAAGGTGGTGCTGCTGAACTGCCAGCCCTTAGACTGGGCCAGCAGCTCCTAGGGGATGATCCATTCTCTTTAATAAGACTGCAACCTCAGTGTGCTGCTGTCTTGTGCCACAGCAGTGGCTGCTGTGGCACATGATGCCCCAAATCATGACATCTGCTGTATGCTGAAGTAAGGTTGCCTCATTTCTGCAGCTCTATTGTAGCCCACTGTCTTCTTTACTTTTGAACCTGCTCTCAGAAAATCTTCCTAATAAAATCTTAAATCCTTATAATCTAATGGCTCACCTCTGACCTCCCTTTTTTCTCCAGTCCTTAAATGTGTTCAGGTATTTCGTGCAACTTCATGTTTCAGCCTTTTCATTCTAGTCTCTACCTCTGCCTCAACACTGAATCACTCTTAATCAAATGTTCTGGCCAAAATTCTCCAACTCGCCAGATTATCCGGTCCCGTTGCTGTGAACAGAGATTAGACTGAGTGCCAAATTCTCCATTCTCACTGGTAGCACTAATGGGGCGTACAAGACTGGAGAATTCCAGCTTCTTGGTGGCACAGTGCCAAGGAATCGGGTTTGATTCCTTCTTTGGTTGACTGACTGTGTGGCGTTTATATGTTCTCCCTGTGTCTGTGTGCATTTCCTCTGGGTGCTCCGTTTTCCTCCCACATCTAAATATGTGCAGGTTAGGTTGATGAGCCATGCTAAATTGTCCCATTGTGTCAAAGAATTAACAGGATAAATAAGTGGATTCTAGGGAAAGGAACTGGGTGGGAGTGTTGTTGGTGAAGGCTCGGTGGGTAGAACGGCCTCCTTCTGCACTATTGGGTTTCTGTGATGATATGAGTTTGACCATGGTGCACCATCACTCCTGAATCTTTGTGTCCTATTTGAAATCCTTGACATGCTTTACCACACCATCTTCCTCCATTGCCTTTCGTCATTGTCCTCCTGAATGATACAACCCTCACCCATTCTGTCACAATCATTAAATCTCCTGCAATGGGTTCTCTTCTTATCCCCACACCGGTACCTCTGCAGTTGCCAAATAATCTATCCTTAACTTTTTTTCATTTACATGTTGACTGTAATGTTATCTGTGAGATTATGTCAGATTCCAATACTGGGGGAAGATGCAACAGGAGCTGCACGCTCTTACACCAGAACAATGTTAAGGATAATTAATGTATGGAGTGTTTGGGCATGTTTCTATACTGTGTGCTGGACTTCTGAGCAATTAACTTGTGTTATGGAGGTGGGCTTGAACGAAATTGGCAGAGATAGGAACGTCAGTACACACCATAAGAGAGGAGAGACAAGGTGAATTGAAAAGAGGAGGATTGAGCAATAGAACAAAGGATACTCAAAAATGAAGAAAAGAAAAATAGTGAAAGCTGTGAAGAAGAGTCATACGGACTCAATACATTAACTCTATTTCTCTCTCCCCAAATGCTGCCAAACTCACTGAACTTATCCAGCATTTTTATTTGTATTTATACCACCTCTTTCACCATCACAAGACAACCCAAAGGACATTGCAGTCAATGCATAGTTCACATTGTAATGTATCCCACCACAGCTTTGCTGAACCCCTTCACTGCCCTTATTGTCAGGTTTATTGCCTTGGCTGAGTCACAAATTCTTTCAGTTAAACATTGGGAAAATCCAAATTATTGGGGTAAGGTGGGGTGGGGAGTTTGTGCCCACATTCGCCACAAACACAAATAGCAATGTGGATACAAACTTCCGCCACAGTCAGGTAATGAGATGCACACCAGTGAGATCTCATTTTCTGATTTTGCCCATCCCTCACCAGTGATGTAACATGGTTCTTGTCTCGGCAGGAAGCTTACTTCCATACATTTCCAGCTAATGAATGTCCTAGCCATATGATCCCATTCACTGAATATTCATACTTTGCCAATAGCTGTATACAAATGGGAATTTGTGCGAACCCACCGGGGCGCCAAGGTAAGGATAGCTCTTTAGGGAGAGAGGGAAATGCCCAGGCACTGCCTTGGCACTGCCTCCTGATGCAAATCAGCTCTGCCAAGCCAGCAGTGCCAACTGGCTGTGCCAATCTTTGCCAGGAGTGGTGCCAAAGATGTGCCCTCTGAAGAGTCCCTCATGTGTATTGGGAGGAAGGTTGATTGGGCAGGGGACCCAATACTTCTTTGATGATGGGGACGGAAGAAGAGGCCACAATATCTGTGTGGTGGTAGTGTCGAGGGAAAAGAGCCCCCAGTACTTGTGTGGTGTCTGTTGGGGGGTCGAACCGGAGTTCATTTTCAATGCTGTTTGGGATGCCCTTTAAAGATGGTGCTCCGATCTCTGGGAACATGACTTTGCCAGGTCTATCTGCCAAAGTGATGGCATGATCAAACCCCCAGATTCACTGTGCTCTGAGTGCCAGTGGATTGAAAACTTTCTGCTACATCTGGAAAGATACATACCAATTTTCAGTCAGAGCCTGATACTAACAAATTCCACCCATTAACCTCGATCCCTTTCCCACAATACTGAGGTCACCCCTTCTGTGGCCACTGTCCCATGCTGGATCCAGTTGTTCATTACCCCTGTGTCCTATTTGACCTCATAATCCAATTCCTATATTCTCTTCATCAGAAAGACTGCCTAACTCCATCTGTGTAAACATTACCCATCCCCACCTCTGACTCAGCTCACCTGCTGCTAAGGAGGTGCAGTGGCATTGTGGTATTGTCACTGGACTGATCCAGAGATTCAGGATAATATTCTGAGGACTCAGCTTCAATACCAATATGGCAAATTGTGAAATTTGAATTCATTAAAAGTCTAATGATGACCATTAAACCATAGTCAATTGTCATAAAAACCATTCTGGTTACTAATGCCCTTTAGGAAAGGAAACCTGCCACCCTTACTGGTCTGGCCTGCACGTGACTTCAGGTCCCCAGTAATGTTTTTGACTCTGAAATGGCCTCTCAAGCCACTCAGTTCAGAGACATTTAAGAGTGGAAAATAAATGCTGGCCCAGTCAATGACACCCATCATCCCAGAACAAATAAAAAAAGACACTGACTGATTCTTCTATTACTCCAGAGGTGACTATTCCAGTACTCTCCTGACTGTTCTACTGTTACCTATACTTCATCACTTCAGCTCATCCAGATCTGTGCTCCCCCAATGTCTTAGTATGTTCAAATCCCAGCATGGACCACCTTGGTCCTCTTAACTCTAATTTCCTCCAGTCCTACAAGCATTCAAGAACCTTATGTTCCTCCAATTCTGGCCCCTTTTAGTCTCAACATTAGTGGCAGTACCTCATCTGGACCCTAAATTTTGGAATTTGCTCTCTCTCTCCTTTGTTCAAATGCTTTTTCAAACCTACCTTTGATTAACATCTTGCCATTCATGTTAGTATCTTCTTCTTTGGCACAGTGCCAATTTTTTTGTGTGACTATGCTCCCGTAAAGTACTTTGAGGTGTTTTATTACATTAAAGGTGAGATTAAAAATGCAAGTTGTTGTAACAGTTACCTTGTACTTCTTTACAGTTTTGTTCAGACTGTCTTTCAAGAGATTTAACTGTGGTTTGGAACACATTTGTAGTTGTCAAACTACCACTACGGCTGGTGTAAAGTGATCAGTTAAACTCCACCATCTCTTGCTGCAACACCCCCAACCATCCCAATTTAGTCTCATCAGTTAATCTCATGTGAGTAAACTGCATTGGTTTCAGCATCTAAGTTGTGTACACAGATTAGAAACAGTAGAAGCCACAGTGGTAGAGCTCTTAGTACCGATCACTGGGGGTTCTTCTCTCAGTTATTCTATCCAACATTTGAGTGGTACATATGGTTGATTTAATGCCTGGCATCTTTTTGATGTGGCAAGGGGTGCTCAACAGAAGCCTGTATGATTGACTAATCATGTAAAGACTGCTGGTGCTGCTGAATGACGACAAGACTGACATTTATAAAGGAAGAATCACAGCACTGTAGTGGACACTCCAAGGACAGACAGAGGACAGGCTTCTCTTTGCTAAAGAAAGGGAACAGTTCAGAAAAGACCTAGAAGTAGAAATACTGATTTTGTTTAATACAGAAGATGGGCCAATGGCACTGAGACTAATTGCTGGAGAGTAAACGCTTAAAGTGTATGATGTGATAACTATTGTAGAAACCTGATTGCAGGCTGAACATGACTGGGAGCTGAATCGAAACAGGAAAGAGAATTGCAATACTGGTAAAAGATACAATTATAGCTGTGAAAGAAGGGATATTTTTAAGGATGAGAAAGCAAGGTGGACCGATATCTTTCAGAATCTATAAGCTAGTAGTCCATTATGGATTTAGTGATTAGTAACCTGTTAAAGGAACAATTTTGTGAACAGTGACCATGAGATGATTGAATTAAATACTTATTTGAGAAGAATGGATAGTCACTAACCAAGGACTGCTTCTTCGATCCCCACCTGCGACCTTGACAATGCAAAATAAACTGTGATGCTGCATCAAATTTCTGTAATAAACAAAATACTAAAAATTTAACACAATTCTATGCTAAAATCCTGCTATAGCAATTTCACAGCAGTAGTATTATCATATACCAATGTAACCTAGTTAAAAAACCACTTTGAGACTAATGAATTGCATTTATTCCTTTTCTTCTTTGCGTTGACATTCATTAATCCTCTATATTTCTTCATTCTGGTGACTGTGCATATACTATTTAAGTGCCTCTGCATTTCAGAGATTGCTGTGAGAAACACTGAACAAAATCCAGGAAGAGAAAGAATGGGCCAATATGGAAGGAATAATAAGGAAGGACTCTGCTGTAGTAGAGAAATGTACACCACAAATCACTAATGAGCTCTGCGCTTGCACAGATGCTGAGAAATGCACTGTGACCACTCAGATGATGGTTCCCAACCTCATTATGAACACACATATCTTGTAAATTACTTTATGGATGTAGGGCTAATAGCACAAAAGCATCCCATTCTTATCATTGGCAAAAGTTCAAATTCTCAACCAACAGATAGAACATGTCATGTTGACAGCTAATTTTCAACAGACGATTTAAAACAGTTGTTACATTTGTCGTTATAATTTATCTTTGCTCTTTGAGAAACTTCAAAGGGAATAGAATTGTAAGCCTGATATTAATTGTTGCCTAATGCTAGCTGGTTTTCAGTTGTAACGAACAAACCATAAGTGGAGTCGAAGAATTGTTTGCATTGTAATGCGTGGGTGAACCATGCAATCACCCGAGTTTGGTTGTCTTCTGGTTCACTACTTTTACAAAGTAATAACTCAAATTTGTACTTGTTGTGCAGGAGATTCATTATTAATTCTGTTCGCTAACATGAGAAAAGCATTCTGGAAAACATAGTCATTAAACCTAGATTTATTTTTGTGTGGGAGGTATGTAAATCGAGTGGAAAGATCCCTTTGTAATGGTTATTACTACTTCCTAAGTCCAGAGATATTTTTATTCCACCAGCCAAATAATGTTCTGTATTGTAGTGATCATTAATATGGAACACTGACATGGAGCAAAGAAAAATTTGCAATTTTGATAACAAGTTGAAACATTTTCATTTTAAATTGGCTGGACTTCATAATTCCTTCAAACAACTGCACAACCTCAAACAGATCATTATCTGCAGCAAACAACCCAGCCTTTAGGAGAACAGCAACCACGACACCACACAACTCTGCCACAGCAACATGTTAGACATGTTAGATCATTGTTAGCAAGACATGTTAGCAAGACATGTTAGATCATTGACATGGATGCCATCATCTCACGTGAAAACACCATCCACTAGGTACACGGTACATACGCTTGCAATTCAGCCAACGTTGTCCACCTGATACGCTGCAGGAAAGGATGTCCCGAGGCATGCTACATTGGGGAGACCATGCAGACACTATAACAATGGATGAATGAACACTGCTCGGCAATCACCAGACAAGACTGTTCTCTTCCTGTTGGGGCACACTTCAACAGTCACAAACATTCGGCCTCTGATCTTCAGGTAAGTGTTTCCAAGGTGGCCTACAAGACACATGACAATGCAGAGTCGCTGAGCAGAGACTGATAGCCAAGTTCCACACAAATGAGGACAGCCTCAGCCGGGATCTTAGGTTCATATCACACTATCTGTAACCCCCATGACTTGCCTGGATTTGCAAAATCTCACTACATGTCCTGGCTGGAGACAATACATATCTCTTTAACCTGTGCTTAACGCTCTCTCCACTCACATTGTCTGTACCTTTAAGACTTGATTAGCTGCAAAGGCTTGCATTCCAATCATTATTCTGTAAATTGAGTTTGTGTCTTTATATGCCCTGTTTGTGAACAGAGCTCCCACTCACCTGAACGAAGGAGCAGCGGTCTGAAAGTTAGTGGCATTTGCCACCAAATAAACCTGTTGGGCTTTAACCTGGTGCTGTGAGACTTCTTATTGTGTTTACCCCAGTCCAAAACTGGCATCTCCATATCATTTCATAATTCCTCACATGGCTTAGTCATTGTTGATGTGACACACCATCAAGTGACCCCTAACATTGTCAGCACTCACCTAAATAACATTTTAATGCCAGTCCCCTGTAAAAATCAAATTGTTGAATCATTGAAAGTAAAAATTCACTGACATGAACAATTTAATTTTGAATGAATTTGACTTCTTTTAATTGAAATTAAGACATGGAATATTCCTGTAGTTAACAAGTTAAATGTGGAGCTTGACTGTATTTTCCCCAATTTTCACCCATATCCTACCCTACTTAAAACTGCCGCTATATAAGTGGACATTTGGACTGCAGAATGCTTTTCCTGAGACATGTGGTATAATGGGTCAGCATTTTGTTTGTGGGGGAGAAAGCTTTGTATTACTTTACAAAGCTGGCCTGTGGGAGAAAGACCTGTGTTTGAGTATGAGCACTGTGTTTAAATAAATAAATAATAATAAAACCAAGAACATCCCTCCAGACCTCACCCTCCCACAAACAAAACTTGTGAGAGACTAGCAGCCTCTCCACGATCAGCCAGCGGCTCTTGCATTTGATTTTGGGCATAGAATATGTCACGTACACTTCAATAAAATCATAGAACCCTACAGCGCAGAAAGAGGCCCTTTGGCCCATTGAGTCTGCATCGAACACAATCCCACCTGTGCCCCACTGCTATATCCCTACATATTATATCCATGCTTAACCCATGCCACCACCAATGGCAACTTAATTTTTCTCTATCCACCTCCATGGTCCCTCATATCCTATACCAACTTAATGTCCTCTACCCACCTCAATGCTCCTTACCCTTATGCCAACTTAGTATCAACTCATGCCAGTCCATTTCCTTCAACCATCCTTTGCCCTTATATGTCCATGCCAACTTACTACATATCTTTGGACAGTTGCTTGGTAGCTTTGATACTTCCTGGTTAGCTTTGACAAACTTGAGAGCTGGACATCTCCATAACATTTCTTGACAGTTCACAGTAACTGGACAGCTAAACATCTTCTGGGCAGTTGGACATCTCCTGGACAGCTGTTTTGCAGCTTGCCAGTCTAAAGAGATTGTGTTTAAAAAGTGCACAATCGTGTTCACTTTTAACAATCCCACAGGGTGCCTTATCTCTCTCAAAAGTGTCCCAGCTACCCATAAGAATCGACCAACTTCAGAACTCCTCTTATCTATTTTAATCTGGACACTCCAGATTTCACCTTCCTGTTCTTCCAAAATTCTGTTCAGTGGAGACAGCAGATCATTTGAGTGACCAGCAGTATCCATGAATCATGCATGTGAGTGAACACTGGCCAAATTTCAAGTCTGCTCCTGTGAAGATGGGAAACATAAGGTAATGGTGCAGGATCTACAAAGGTTGGCCATTTCTGGGATTTTTGCTATGATGGGAGGCTCCCCATTTGAGTAAAAATCTAGGCGCCAGTTCTGTCTCCCCCCCAATAGTCCCACAACTTCAAGGTTGAAGGTTCATGCACAGTTGATGAATGTGCCTTATTTGATTAAGATTGGTAACCATCAAAAGATGCCTTCCTCAATTTTCATTGCGACAGTACTACAGATGCCAATACTTTGCTGTACATTGGTAACTGTCCAATTCTAATTAAATGAGGTGCACCTATCAGTTTTGTATGTGCCTGTGTCAACATCATGGAGCTTGCATATCATTTGCTCATTTTGATTTAGTTTTAGCGCAAGCTGATTTCTCCCCAAGTGATCCTTTAATTTAATCAAATAAGGACATTTACCACAATACTAACGTGACATTTCAATACAAGATTTCCTTGTGCATTTGCCTATTCAGTGCAAAGTTATGGGCCTCTTTTGGAGTGGACTGAGTCATCCCAAATTGTGTTGAAACTCACCTGAATGATCTTGCTAAAGAACCTTGAAACTACAAATGAAAGGTATATTTCCCATTTAGTCAGGAATGCACATAAGCTTTGTGAAATGTTTGACTGTATCTTTCCTCTCCGTTGAGATTTCAGAGGCAATGCTTCAGATTATGAATGCAAGGTTTCATAAGATGATTATGTTTGGACTGTCTCTTTAATTCAAGGTAAAAGGGAGGAATGAAGAGAATTACGTGACCTGCTCTGAATTCTGTCCGACAATAAGCCGGTGTGACCATAGGGACAGAGGTGGGTGCTACCGTGAATGGCATGGTAGCGCAGTGATTAGCACGGCTGCTTCACAACTCCAGGGTACTGTGTTTGATTCCCAGCTTTGTTCACTGTCTGTGTAGAGTTTGCATATTCTCCTCATGTCTGCACAGGTCTCCTCCGGATAATCAGGTTTCCTCCCACAGTCCAAAGATGTGGAGGTTAGGTTGATTGGCCATACTAAAAAATTGCCCCTTAGTGTCCAGGGATGTGTAAGTTAGTGGATATAATATGTAGGGATATGGCGATAGGGCACGTGTGGGATTGTGTTCGATGCAGACTCAATGGCTCGAAGGACCTCTTTCTGCACTGTAGAGTTCTATGATTTTATTGAAGTGTAAGTGACATATTCTATGCCCAAAATCAAATGCAAGAGCTGCTGGCTGACTGTGGAGAGGCTGCTAGTCTCTCACGAGTTTTGTTTGAAAGAGAGAGCGAGATGCCTCATAGAGACAAAAGGCTGTGGCTGGTCTTGCCAGCTGAGTGGAGAAGGCTGTGAGTCCTTGGCAAGCTACCAGAAGGAATGCAAGGGAGAGGGGAAACTCTGGTCAAAGAAACACATCATGTGGCAATCTAAAAATTCTAGAAAATTTGCTATGGTAAAACAGGGAGAGGGAATCACCAGAATGGACCTGGCTACCAATAATTGGTTTGAAAATTCTCTGAAAATTGAGGAAAGCACCTTTTGATGGTCATCCTCTATAACAGACCAAAAAAATTTGGACAAGCGGGCCTATTGGGAACTAGGAGTGTCTGTCTGGTTTTTCCCATAGTGGCTGTAATCCTGCATCTCATAATGTGCATGGGATTATTGGTTGCATTAAAACATGAATAAGGATTATCCTTTCTGTAGTTTAAATAATTAATTGCCCACTAGTTTATGTTTTTTCCTCCGCTGGTGTTGCTTTTAATTTGTTTTTTATAAGTAAAAGTCTCAAGACTTGAATCTTATTGTGCAATTTATTTAAGTCAAACATTGGGAATTCAAATATATTTCAAATGTTGTTACCTGAGCAGGATTGTAATATTTATTATTTGACTGGCAAGATGACTCGCGACCAAATCTCTATCAAAGACATTACATAACATAACTACGAGAGGGGAACAGGAGTAGCCAGGATAACTCTGCATAATCATGCTTCAATTTTAATTCTGCATTTATTTTCATGTAATCTTTATATTTGTTAAATATTTATGATAAAATGTAAATATGAAAGTTTTTTTTTATTTTAGAGAAGAACTTAAACTAGATTCTCTGGCCACGCACACTCCAAAACTGAAAGTTCCCATCTGACCTCAATGGATCTTCAAATGATCCGCAGAATTTTCTGTTTCACCTGCTACCATTCCCATGATGGGCAAGACGAGAGAATTTTGACTCTTTTGTTTCAAAACAATTTCAAAATAAATAGAAATGTCAAGGCCTTTCACAGTATGTAACAAAATTAATATTGTATAACGGAGAGAGAGATGGAAAATAAAAACCTGGCGGCCTGAATGCTCTGGCCATTCACACCCTGCTGCCATTGCCAGTGAGGATATAGAGATGCTGGTGTTGGACTGGGGTAAACACAGTAAGAAGTCTGACAACACCAGGTTTAAATCCAATGGATTTATTTGATAGTAAACTCGCAAGCTTTCGACCCTCTGGTCTTCGTCAGGTGAATGAGGTGTTCTGGTCTCAAACAGTGCACATAACAGCACAGACTGATAGCCAAGTTCTGCACACCTGAGGATGGTCTTAACAGGGATCTTGGCTTCATGTCAACCATCTGTAACCCCCATGACTTTCTTGGGTTAGCAACAAACCTCACTGGAGACAATAACATCTCTTTAACCTGTGCTCAGTGCTCCTTCCACTCACATTGTTAGCCACTTTAAGACTTGAATAGCAGGTTAGGTGTAAAGATTCGCATTTTAATCAGTAATTTGTAAACAATCTGTTTTGTGTGCTGTTTGAGACCAGAACACTTCATTCATCTAATGAAGACCAGAGGGTCAAAAGCTTGTGAGTTTACTATCAAATAAATCGGTTGGATTTAAAACTGGTGTTGTCAGACTTCTTACTGTGATTGCCAGTGAGAACAGAGAACTTGAAGTTTAGCCAGTTCACTGCAGCAGGACTGGAGAATTCTGTGGGCGAGGTTGGAGAATCTGGCCTGGCTTTTTTAAAGGAGGAGAAGGTGAAGAGCTGAATGTTTTAGGAACAGACTTCCAAAGATTAAGGCTAAAATGGCTTGTTATGTTTTACATTAGTATGAACCCCACAAGGTTGGCTGTGTGTTATTGTGCAAGTATTTTATTCATATCATTACTATCTTGAAGTACTGGAAATGTTATAGTACACCTTTTGGTGCTGACAATCAATATCCATTAGCACAGGCAGAACCTTTTATTTACACAAAACCATTTTATGTATAATTACAATAATAAATCATAAATCCAAGGGGAAATTCTTCTAGAAATTTGTGTGGTAGGAAATTTAAAAAACATGCTGTCTTCTTATTTATTTCTTGTTATTATTCTTGCCCTCATTACTATTTCTCTTTCCTTCTGACTTTTCGCCTTTGAGTAAACACATATAAACTGACTGGTCGTTGATCCAGGAATTGGTGAGATTGTAGAAAACAGGGCAAATAACGAGCAGGGCAATTGTTCAGTAGTTGAGCAGAGGAGAAAACTGCTTTTGGATGGATAACTTAGGCCAAAGAAAGAACCCAAGCATTGAAGGTATACTTACACTAAATTAGTAAAATCCATTTTAACATTAAGAAGAAAGGAATTCTATGTCAAATGCTCATGAAGAAAAACAAGGTGACAGGTAACTTAGCCTCACAACATATGTGATATTCAAAGCCGAATTCAAATTGGGCCTTAGACTGACATCTTTTGTTCCACGTTTGGATCATGCCAAACATTTTGCGCCGGAAACTAGCAGAAGTCAGCTTTCACTGCCTTATCTTTTCATCTTGTGATTATTGGAAAATAATCACTGGGGAAGCAAAATTGTGATCAGCTGTTGGCCCATTCATTAGAAACTCAAGTTACTCATTTGATAGTTCAGCAGCATTGAGAGCAAAATCTGTGCAAGATTTTTGTACTCAGATTTTATTTTTTTACTTTACACCCATTTAAGTTGCTGGACACATGGTTTTGTACCTACTTCTTGTGCTCTCTGAAAACAGGACATCTTGGCTACAGCATGATCAGTTTAGCTTTATGTGATTCACTTACCCAGTAGTTATAAATGCTTATAATTTTGAAAAACGTTCATAAACATTTAAATTATTAATAATCTGTGATTTACCATATACTCAGTTGATTAAAATAATTATTGCATTTAAGCTTCAAAGAAAATAAATATCTGCATCATAAGTGGTTTTACGATTTAATATTTGAATGATTGATTGGCCTCTGATTCTTATCCAGTATAAGTCATTCACAGCTCGAGATGACCACCATTCAACTCTCCAGAGTAGGGAGCATAGCCTAAAACTAAATAATGCTGAAGTATGAAAGGTAATTTCCAAGCTGTACTGATCCTTGGGTATGACTAAGACTTGTTAGTACAAGACAGTATTGGGTAACAAAGCTGTAATTGCCATTGTCCGCAATTATCAGCTCATGTCAGTTCTTGGTTTGACTTTGAAATATGGATAGGTGTAAAACTGAAAGGCACAAAGAAAAGTTAAATGTATATTAAATACTTGTTTAACGTGATTGCTTATATTAAAGAGTAAAAAAAGCTTCCTTAAACAAATAATTAGCCATTATTTTTTGATTTGAATGTGTCTGTGAAGCACCTTGGGCTATTTTTTTCCATGTGAAGAAACCAACATCTGGCCATAATCTCAGCAGAAATGTTAATGTTTGCCATCAGTATGTGTGCAGTGAAATGCAGGAATCCAAAGTGCTCCTCTATAAAGCCTGTGTAAATACCACAGGTGCTGGAGTCTGAAACGAAAACATAAAATGTTGTAAAATCTCAGCAGGTTTGACAGTATCTGTGGAGAGAGAATGGAGCCAATGTTTTGAGTTGACATGATCCTTCATCAGTGCTCCTATATATTTGTGCTATTTGAAATTCCCACAGATGGCAGTCATCTGGAAGTCAGAACTAACAAGAATTTGCCCTTTTACACTATTAATCTCGTGAAAAAGTTACACTTAGTTGGATGAAGTGCAGCTGGAATTTACATGATGTCCTACGTTAATTACTTCTGAAAAATCAATCTTATATTTTTGGAATCTCAAAATTCTCAAGTGCGATTTTTAAAAGTCCACTTTTTCTTTAAGGACTGTTTATGAAGTTTCAGCTACTACCTTAATCACATGTACAAGCCCGAATCATTTATTTAACTCCTTACAAAATGTAATTAAAAAATGAAGGATAATGAATGCCTTCACTTTCTCATTTGCTGTTTGGGACAATACTTATCTATTTACTCTACTTGATGATATCACTGTTTTGCCATGATTTGGCATCAGATTCAGATTGACATTGGAAAAGGGGAAATCCATACCAAATAGATCGCCAGGTATTGGTGGGCAGCATTGTTCAAGGTCAGTGGTGAGCGCAATCATTTTAATCACTGATTGCAAACTCCTGGCCAACATAAATCCAGGGAAAGGAGTTGATTTGGTTGTGCTTTTTGTCCACCATAATTTGTCAGTCAAAGCAGTGCCAAAGGTCACAGAGATTTAAGGACCAATTACGATCAGCACAAATAGAATTTCTGTGATCTATTGTGCAATTTAAAATTCATTGTATAAGAATCTGGCCCTGCCAGAAAACCGGCCACGCCCCGAGATCAAATTAATTCAGCTAATTTCTGGCCTTTTGAGGAGTGTATGAAAACTAAGCTTCTTTTTTCAATGCAATGGCATTTATAGCCTTATATTAAAAAGCTTTTAACTCTTAATTTTGTCATAATTTACCTAAGAAACTGACTACTGTGCACAAATGTACCTTGTAAATGGTTCTTTAATGTTTTTAAAATCGTGCCCAATTATTTAAAATGTGATGATTCATGGCTGGAGAACCAGATGCTCTGATTAAAAATATGTTTTTGTGGTAAGGCTATTTTGAACTGTATTAATAAAGTTGCAACTCTCTTAAATATATCAAAGTATATATTTAATGCATCTTATATAAATTACAATCTAAAACACTGCCTGATTGTGCTAATATATTACAACATGATGGGACGGTGGTTAGCACTGCTGCCTCATAGTCCCAGGGACCCAAGTTCAATTCTGGCCTTGGGTGACTGTGTAAAGTTTGGACATTCACTCTGTGTCCACGTGGGTTTCCTTTGAGTGCTCTGATTTCTTCGCATGGTCAGATGATGTGCATGTTAGGTGGTTTGGCCATGCTAAGTTGCCCCCTAGTGTCCTCGTATGTTTAGGTTAGATAGATTAGCCATGGCAAAAGTGTGGGGTTATGAGAATAGGGCAGAGACAAGGGCCTCAATAAAATATTCTATCAGGGAGATAGTGCAAACTTGATGAACCAAATGAACTTGTCTTCAGTGTGGGGATTCTGTGATTCTGGGTATACACAATAAAAAGTCTCACAACTCCAGTTAAAGTTCAACCTGTTTATTTGATATTGGTTGGATTTTAACCTGGTGTTGTGAGACTTTTTACTGTGTTTGCCCTAGTCCAATGCCAGCATCTCCACATCATTCTAGGTATATACATATTTATTTGTATACAGCACAGTGGTTAACACTGCCGCCTCATAGCATCAGGAACCCGGGTTCGATTCCCAGCTTGGATCACTGTCTGTCTGGAGTCTTAACATTCTCCCCATGTCCGGGTGGGTTTACTCCAGGTGCTCTGGTTTCTTTCACAGTCCAAAGGACGTGCTGGTTAAGTGCATCAGCAGTGTTAAATTTTCCCTCAGTGTACCTGAGCAGGCGCCGAGTGTGGCAACTAGGGGATTTTCACAGTAACTTCATTGTAGTGTTCACGTAAGCCTACTTGTGACAAACAATAAATAAGTAGATAAATAAACTAAATGTTTGTTAGTTAAACATCAATATAAATACATAAGCAAAGGTTGTCTGCAAATGCAAGCTAAATAGGAGGTTTATATTTACACAATATATATTAGTCGATATCCTGATCCCTTGCACACAGAGAAGTGGTCTTCAAGTGCAACTTGGTTAAAGGATGAGGCATAACTGGACCTTTAGATATAAGTAAGAACCTATTCTAAAATCATACACTTCATTCTTGTGATACATAATTTGATCTTGGGTTATTATTTATAGTTAAATGGTAAAAACTTATGACAATTTGGTAAACAGCAAAGTAGAGTTGGTTGGAGTAGAGAACTATTTCTAAAGCTGAGGCCCCACAAGCTACCACTGTCCACAATTTTACAACAACTTGGTTAAGGATTTCTACTCTGGCTGCAATTGGCAATCTAGGTGCAAATTGTGCTCACAATTGCACTAGTTTTCAGAACTATTTTGTTTTGCAAACTTTCTTTCAAACTGCATTTCAGCAGTTATGAATTTAATTAGTAGTTTAAATGGTATTTTCTTCATTGGCATACATTTACACGAGATCCCCGGCCTTAGTGCTAATTACTACGTGAGCAATAACTGAATTCTTTCTGGAAACATGTTGAATGTGTTGTAAGATCTAATGGCAAAGTATTGTGATTACATTCTCCTAGATTTCTTGCTGGTGGAATGATGCCTCCAAATCATTCAAGAACCTGGATTGATGCATAATCTGGAGCAGATTGTTTCTCTGGACATTTGAGTATTCCTCACTTTGTGGAGCTATGCAAAATATTTTTTGTGTTCGGTATCCAGTTTGATTTGTTTTCTCCTTATCTATATGTGTCTTTTCTTGAATAAATTTGAGATAACTATCATCAGCTGTCTCTCGATGCGAAGATAATTTCTATTCAGAGTTGTGGGTTTCTGTCACTGGTCTTCATGTTGGCCAGTTTTCAACTTGCTGATCTTTGTGCACATGGAAAAAAATGTCCCATGTAGTAGTGGAGTGTACGATTTATTTACTTTTCTTTATTCCTCTACTATTACTCTGTCTCACCATTAAGGTGTTAAGATGCAAAGTGTGATGCAGCTTGATGAATTATTTGTCATCATTATGAGAGATTGTAGTCATTAACTTCAATACTGTTGTATTTCAAGGAAAGTTTCTTTGAAGCACTTTCTTTGTCATGCTGGCCATTCAAGAGTAGAGATCAAGACTGGATGGAAGAGACAACATTTAACCACACAAACACAGTGGCCAGTCCACTGAATTGATTTTGCAAGAGGTTTGCCTCAATGATTGTGGACCTGGCTTCAAGAAGACCATCAGTGATTTTTTGACAAGCCTGCCCATTGAATTCAGATGAAGCAGCAGAGATATTGCTGATGGAATTTTTCTAAAGTTCTTATGTGTCTTTGAAGCTCAGTACTGGTGTTTTTGCAGTACAATAGTGTGGCAATGACAACTGCTTGATAAAGAAAAACTTGTTAAATTGCGGGCATCTTTGTTGCAAACACTCACTACCTAGGTTGTAGATGGCGGAACTAGCGCAAATGATCTGGTGTTGGATCTCCTTGTTGACGTAGGCCTTTAGAGAGGGTGGACTGTGAAGATATGGGAAGTGCTCAATGTATTCCAGATTGTGTCCTCAAACATATATCAGAGCTGGCTAGGTGTGGGTTCATAAATTAGTTTTGTTTTGTTTTGGTAACATTCAAGGACTGGTCGAGTTTCTTGAATGCTGAAAGACATTGAGAGTAGTTTACAAAACTGGTGCAGACTTTGCAACAAAATTAACATAATCTTATAGATGAGATATTTGCTAGCACAGAATTTGAATGCTGTGGAAGAAAGAGGCTTGCCGTTTAAGCTTTACTCCTGCACTCATCAAGACAGATTTACAAGTATACCAATTGTAAAGGGAACGGCATTTTATATTGCTTGCTAAGAAAGTGATGATTGTTTAGCAAGTAGCATGTGTTGCATGGAGAATGTACCAGGGAATGAATAACAATCAAACTTTTGTTTAAATTTAAACTATGAAGGTTGAGTCTGATTGGTCAAGACATTGCCATGGGAAATGAACATGGGAATGATTGTCTGCCAAGCTTTTATTTAGTTGAAAATAGTCCAATGTATGTACATGCTTTCTTCTGTTGGCAAAGGACAAGGCCCTGTGTGTGAATATATGTAACTTCTAACACACATTAGTGAGCTACACTGTGATTCTGACTGATCATCTTAAATTGAATGTAGTGTACTTCTTAATGTTACGATCCTAACTGATATTAATATTGAACAAATTGAATCCCAGAGTGAAAGCTGGCTTGGTAGACCTATGCTTTAGTTTTTATAAATCGTGCAGGAAAGTTACTGAACAAATTCACACGAGTCTGCTGAGGAAAATTTAGCACAAAGAATAAGGTGGGGGGGGGGGGGGGGGGGAGAATTCCCTTGCCCCACCCACTACAGGAATCATAGCGGGGAAGGGGCAGACCTTACCTGGGTCCAATGATCTCATGTGGGATTCTCCAGTTTTGGGGCGATACGGCCAGAAAATTCTACACAAAATATTTATTAAACAAGACAAAATGAATGATATTACACCAGATAAAAAAGTTAGAAATTCCTCAATTATAAACACAAGAAAGTGCTTCAAATTCACACTATTCCTTTTCTCCAGCAATATAGTTAGAGATTCATAAAGCAGTAAAAATTTACCACGAGCCTGATATGCAAAGGCTTCTTGCTTGGGACTGGCAGAGTTGCAAGTGGTTTTCTTCCAGTCAATTTCTACATATTCACTTGATACTTTTTACCCAACTGCACCTCTCCCTGAGATGCCTAAAAAATGCACTTTGAATAGTTTTCCAGTGACACCTTGGTGAAACAGATCACTTTATTGAGTTCTATAATTGATTATTCAGTCAACTACTGTCCAAATGGCCTTGTAATTTTTTTTCTCAAAGTGCTGAAAATCCTTATCTTCACATTCTGACAAATACTGAACTCTCGTTCAGTAGTTTCTCTGTGTTTGTGTTCCTAGACCACTGTCTATAGGCAACAGTAATGTTCTTTCTACTTTGTGTTTTTCTCCCCACAATTGATAAACTTTTAACCCATCTCTTTATCTTCCGGGTTCTAAAATCTTTTTAAAAATGTATATATACAAACAAACTCAAAATAACTGACTTTTCAAATAGGAATCCATCCAGATCAAGGTTCATAAACAAAGTCTAATTGAACCTGGAACTGTTTTTATTTTACACACAAATATATATATATATTTAACTTAAAAATTATACATATAATTATAAAAATTATATAATTATATAAAACATATAAAAATTATGTCCTAACACTTGACATAATAAGGATTGTTTAGCAAGTATTGTCCAATTACAGGTTCATGTCCAATTTAGACACAGTTTTGAGTTTTGCAAGCTTGGGTGGATGGGTATCTGTTTGATTTGATTTGATTTATTATTGTCACATGTATTAGTATACAGTGCAAAGTATTGTTTGTTGTACACTATACAGACAAAACATACTGTACATAGAGAAGGAAAGGAGAGGGTGCAGAATGTAATCTTACAGTCATAGCTAGAATGTAGAGAAAGATCAACTTAATATGAGGTAGGTCCGTTCAAAAGTCTGATGGCAGCAGGGAAGCAGCTGTGCTTAAGTCCATTGGTATGTGTCTACCAACTTTTGTATCTTTTTCCTGATGGAAGAAGGTGGAAGAGAGCATGTCAGGGTTGCGAGGTGTCCTTAATGATGCTGGCTGCTTTTCCAAGGCAGCAGGAAGTGTAAACAGAATGAATGGATGGGAGACTAGTTTGAGTGATGGACTGGGTTTTGTTCATGACACCCTGTAGTTTCTTACAGTCTTGGATGGTCTTATTGCAACCATGCAAGAGGACATGCTGTTTGATATGATCTGCCAATCGTTGGGACATATGGCCTACATATCTGACGTCACACTGGTCCTGAAATTCAGATACCAGATTATTCATTTGTGTAATAGGTTGCAGCTCTTTGTGGCATGATGACAGAATCCTGTTAGTGGAGAATATCACTCGTTGTCACTCCATAGAAGCAGTGTGAAATGGCTAGATTTACTTGTAGCACACATTTTTAAGATGCCTTACCCTTCCAGGGTAATCCAAGGTTGCTGTTGTTTCTCTTTATGCACCTCGTGACGCACAAGGTAGATTTTCATCTGTTTCCATAGTGAGATTTTTTTCCAGAACAGGTTGCCAGCCTGTCACCAGAGGCTTAGAGCTTGAGGGATGTCTCTCCGCATCAAGCATGGCTGACCAGAAATCTCTCCCGCTTTTACCATCTGCCACTGGCATGCTGGAAGCATTTTGAAGGTTGATGCTCACTAAACCTATTGGCTGTGTTATAAATGCACATTCCTTGGCCAGCAAGTACTGGACTCAAACCAGAAGCTTCTGGCTCCGAGGCAGGAGGATGATACTCCATGCATTACAAGACCTCCAATCTGAGGTAGTCTGGGCACTTTCCAGATATAAAAGGAAGTGGCCTTAGTTCCATTTATGAGTTTGCGTGATATACAGCGAGCAATGATCTAATCAAGATAACCATTATCCCACTTTGATGGCTTTGGTGCGCATTGTTTCAGCATCAAGTTTGCCTGGTGAGCAAATGGGTCAACCCCATTTACAAGGTTGCCAACAAGGCAAATACTATACATATGAAACAGTAGGAATCCTGTCATGCAAATTGACCAGTGAAGGTAGACAAGGGATGGACCGTGGTAGAGAATCTTGTCAATCTCTCCTTCACTCTGACCTATCCCCATCTTCTATTTTGGCCCACCTCTGCAATGATATAATTCATTACATATCTGTCACTTCTTGGTCCTAGAAAAGGGTCATACAGACTGGAAATGTCAACGCTGTTACTCTCTTCACAGCTGCTGCCAGACCTGCTGAGATTATCCAATATTTTCCAATTTGAGTTTTGTATTACGAAATCATTGGCGGATTTCTCATCTAGCACATCAAGGAAAGGAAACTCATTTGATTACTCCATTGCAAAAGTAAACCTGAATGCAGGATGAAGTCTGTTAAGATATAAGGAAATTTTTACAGGTAGCTGCGGATTCAAATACAGCAAACATATCATCAATGAATCTGAAGTGTGTAAGGAGTAGGAGGTTAGGGGTCCTTCCATCGAAAATTCATGGACTCCTTGAAAAATGTTTGTGAGAACTTTATAGGGATCCCATAACAATTCCATCTATCAGGCCATAAATGGTTTTGTTAAAACTGAACTCAACTGCATGAGTTGCTGAGTTCATAAATTTAACTTAAATCGATTCAAACAATGGTGGTGAATCCAAATTGTCATGATGTAGTGACACAGTTCAAAGGTTTGTTATTTCCTTGAGTGGTACGTTGGTGAATAGGTTAGCAGTGTTGAACAGACACACACATATGGTTTTGCTATTGATATGTAAATCCTGCATAATTTTTGCAAAGATTAAGGAATCCTTCATCTTGCATGTGGAAAGTTTGCTCAGAACTCGTTGTAGCAACTCATTCCAACAGAACCAGTCATAGGTAAGATAGGGCATTTATGGGCTTTACTTCTATGTGCCTTACGCAGCCCATACATATGTGGACGCAGTGTGCTGTGAGGATAAGACTATTTGCATTCATCACCAAGTAGCTCATTACTCTTACACAAGTCCAACGAGATGTTTTTGTAACTTATATTCAAGCAGTGTTGCTGAGCAGCAAGTCCAATGGATATGAAACTGGAACTGTCATTAGGAACAGTGTGCGTTTTGTTGATATCATCACATTTGATAAGGGTGACTATTTCGGTTAAAAAGTTTTCTAGAAGTTATTTAATACTGACACCAGAGGAAAATTAATCTTTGTCATGAATAACCATCATCAGGTAGATTATAAATAATATGGGGTCTGTCACACAGCTGACCATAGTCTGGATTTTGAAGACATCAGTTTTGGATCTGCCATTCAAGACAATTTCAGTCACACCATCAGCAATCAGTTGGAGGATTGTGTTGCTGTTTCTTAGACATCCAAATCACTGGAGCACAATTTAAGAGCTTCATGATTTAGCGCGTCAAATGCTTTGTTCAGGGTTGAAGAGTTCCTGGTGTTGTTCTTGACATTTCTCTTGAATTTTTCTGCCAATAAAGACCAAGTTGGATGTTCTTTGGAAGGAATTTCTCAAGTGCAGGAAATAGGCAATTCCAGAGAATGTGTGTAGGTTTTTTCCTTTGTGGACAAGAGGGAAAACCTTGCTAGTTTCCACAGCATGATTTATTTCCCTTCTTGAAGGTAGTTATAATTATCACATTTTTTGAGGAGGGTTGTTGTAGAAGGTCTTCTCCCAAAGCTGTAGGGTGATTGCATGGCACAAAGGGCTGCTGGCTGTGAAGACCTCAGCTGGAATACAGCTGGGGCCACAGACTTTATTGTGTTTTCATCTGGATGTCATCTTTAGGAAGACAAGTTCCACCTTGTGAATGGAGGGGATTTTGTCCATTTGATCTCAGTCTATAGATAGTCTTTGTGGCTTCAAAAAAATACATTACATGTCATAATGATCAGCATACTTGTTTCTCTCAGACTTTTTCTTCCCATGTCTTTTTTTCTCTGGGTTTGTCATTCAGTGCCATTCTCAAGCAGTTCCTTTGTTACTTTTTTGAGTTGCAACATTGGGTTATTTTGCCAGGCGATGAAATCTGCTCGTGTTTTTTTTCCCCAGGCAATTACATATTTGAGCATCATTTCCATCTAACCAGTTCTGGTGCTGAAGATGTCTGAATGCAATGGTCTGGGCACCGCAGTCAAATAGTAATAATAATTCTAATAATGCTCACTTTATTTGAAAGTTTATTGGGAAAAAGAGTGTCATGGAAATCTTGCTGCCATTTATGTCAGCAGGATGTAATGGTCCTGTCGACAGTGCATCCCTGCTGCAAGTTTCCCAATGGTGAGGGGCAAGTTCAACAGGAAACCCCGTCAACAACAGTGGGACGGTAAGATCCCACGCCAGTGAACAGTGCATTACATCCCACTGCTGTGAAACACACTGCGGAGGAAGAGGTGGCTCGATGGCACTGTGGTTAGCACTGCTGCCTCACCATGCCAGGGACCCAGGTTCAATTCCGATCTTGAGTCACTGTGCAGAGTCTGCACATTCTCCCCATTCCACGTGGTTTCCTCCAAGTGCTCTGGTTTCTTCCCACAATCCAAAGATGTGGGTGTTTGGTTGATTGGCCATGCTAAACTGCCCCTTAGTCTCAGGGGGATTAACAGGATAAATATATGGGGTTATGGGAATAGAGCCTGGGAAGGATTGTAGTCATTGCAGACTCAAGAGCTGAATGACCTCCTTCTGCACTGTAGGGTTTCCACAATTCTACAAAAATCCCACCCTATGGGCAGAATTTTATGGCCTTGCTCGATTCGATACTGAAAAATCCAGCTTGAGATCAATAGATACTTCCACTGTCTGCCCTTGCCTGCTCCAATTCTGTGGCAGGTGGGGTGGTAGAATTCCAGCATATACCTCAGTTTTAGAAGATCAAACACTGTCCAGAGGGAAAAAAAACTGAAACGGTGAAATGAAAATGCTAGTGTGAACTTTGTCTTCCCTGCTTGAGTGATATTGACAGAATGCATCGACTGTCTGTTATAAAAGCTGCCCAATTTTACTCCCATTGATTTCCACATCGACGCTTATGATACTTGGTGAGATTCAATAATATCAGTCTCGAATTAGTGTTCTTTGGTTGTCTCCCTACATCACAGTTTAATAGCAAATGGTTTTGGTTTTGTTGATTTTTAAAGCATCCAAAAGGTATGCGTAATGATGGAAAACTGAAACGATGATATAAATGTCCCTGGCCTCATCTGGCCCTTGGTCTTTTCCACCATCTCAGGTTAAAATCACAGATTCTGCCCCAATGATGTCATTAGGGTTCAAATATGTGCTTAAGTAGTACAATGCCAACTTGGAACAGTATCTCCCAATCACTTTTTGGTTTTAAAATTGCAGTTGGTCAGATTTGGGCAGGAATGGAATGGGTAAATCCACCCCACTACATTTTAACTTGGACCATGAATTCTAAAAGGACTGTGATTTTGTAGTAATTTAACTCAGATAATCCTGCTTTCGTTAAGTTGTTCACCAAGTAGAAGTCTGCCCTCTGGTGCTGAATCTATGAAGTAGATTTTAATACATGGGCATTACCAATATAGCCTTGGACAAATTAAGAGAAATTGTCATTGCCTTGTGAGCCATTTTAGAACATGTTACTGGCTTTCTCTATACTTTCAGGTGAAGATGAGGTTAGTTGATACAGACTAGAACCAAATCAGCATTAAATCACTTGAAATAGGGTGGTAATATAACACTGTATTGTCAACAAGAAGATTTCACTTGTTGTCAAAATTCCATGACTCTCAGATTTTACTATTCTTATCTCAACCAGGGTGTGTTTCAAAGTGGTAGAACATTAGTGTATTCATCACATCGTTAGCACATCATTAACCCCAAGAATGAAGCTTGAAGAATTTCCAAACTCAAAATATACTATTTTGAAGCACATTCTTGCTAATGTTAATTCTTACACATAGAGCTTGTAGTCAAGAGGGGACACTTTATACATTTTCCTTTCTGATAAATGAACAAAAGGCACCCACAATTTGGAATTCAATGATTTGAATTTGTACTAAATGATTCTGACCGAACATGATTCTGACCCAATATAAGAGGCCACAGGTTCAAGGTGAGGCAGACAAGGTTTAACACAGATGTCAGAGGGATATATTTTACACAGAGGGTGGTGGGGGCCTGAAATGCACTGCCAAGCAAGGTGGTAGAGGCGGACATGCTGAGATCGTTTAAGACTTATCTGGATACCACATGAACAGACTGGGAATGGAGGATACAAACGTATAGTCTAATTGGAAGCATGAGCGGCGCAGGCTTGGAGAACCGAAGGGCCTGTTTCCTGTGCTGAATTGTTCTTTGTTTGTTCTTTGTTTATGATATTAGCAAGTTTTAGGAAGATAGCACTTAATGTATTTATTTTAGTAGCAATACAGATTGAATTCTACAATTTTATTTTGACTGTATTGAAAGCTGAGACAGTCTGATAACTTCCTTTTGATGCAAATAGCATGTGTTAGAAAATGGTATGCACTGTGCTGCCTATGATATGAAATGGGAGTTAAGTATTTCAATTAAGCAACAGAGCTGACTATACCAAACCTGCACAAGTATTGATCTCACTGCTAAATTTGAGAGGAGGCTGGGAGGTAACATAGTTAGAAATCCCAGATAATTCTTTTGTTATTAATGCAATTGAATATTTTTAAAGGAAAATTCTTGAAAGCAATAAAAGAAATGTACTGAGTAGAAGTATCAAACCATGGAACTGTCTAATAAGAGCTTGGAGGTGGACAAGACAAGGACTCATATATTTCTCCAATCTCCCTGAGGAGTCTTGGCTGGATCTCATTCAGCCTGGTGGCTTAGTCTATTTTAAGTTCATAATTCAATAATTTAGAGCAATTTGTTAATATTTTTAGAATGTTTTATGATGTTATTATGTTGATTATAAAACTAACAGTCAAACAATGGGTGCAATTCTCCAAAACTATTCCTAAGTGTCATAATGGGAAGAATAATGGAGAGATTCACTCCGCAGTCTCAGGCAGCGCTGCACTGCAATCCTCCCATACCCCGTCATTTTGTCATTTTTTTGGAAGTTGGGGCTTTTTGCAAATCTGGTGGGGGAGAATAAACACGCCAGCACGCCAGAATGGTCAGGTGCCATTTCACAAGGACGCCCCAATCTCAGAGAGCATTGGGAGATCTACCCTCCTCATCCCGTGGGCCACTGGGACTTCATGTCCCCGCTATTCCCCCACCTCCCTCCACCCCTCCCCCTCCAACATATGATAACATGTGTCATGTTCCCCTACCCCATCCCTGACAAGGGTTGCCAGATCAGGGTATTGAGATCTCTCTGATGGGTCCCTCTGCCTGATCCCCAAAATAACCCACAGTGAGATGCCATCAAAATCTAACCCTGCAAGATTCCTTCTCATCATGGCCCCCATCCAGGCACCACTCCCTTGGCACTGCCTCAGCACACTGGCAATGCTCAACTAGCACCACAGGAACACTGCCGGGGCTGGCTGATGGCCACTACCAGGCACCATTGGTGTGCCAGGTGGGCACAGACCAAATTGCACTGCGCGGCTCTGCCGCCCAACCACTCAGGGGCTTCAATGGCCTCTGAGACCCTTGATGTGACCATTACACCATGTAGAAATGTCAATTTCTAGAGGACATAAGTTTAAAAGAAAAGGAAGAAAGTTTAAAGGAGATGTGAGGGACAATTATTTTACAGAATGGACAGTATGTTCTTGGAATGTGCTGCTAGAGGAGGTGATAGAAGCAGATACAATAGCAACGTTTAAGAGGCATCTTGACAGTTACATGAATAGGCAAGGAATAGAGGGATTTGGATTGCAAAGAGACAAAAGTTTAGAAAGGCGAGATGTATTGGTGCAGGCTTGGTGGACTGAAGGGCCTGTTCCTGAGCTGTCCTATTTTTGTTTTCACTTGTGGAGACCAGTAGTAATTCTCACTTTTATTGCAACATTCCCAAAGGCTGGTGAATTCCATGCTCTGAGATTTGAATGGGCGATGTGTATTTAAATACTGCTTTAAGTATGCTAAATGGTCTTGTGCCTTTCTGGACATGAACCAGTTCATGCCATTAGAAAGAGGTGAGAGAATCGCAAACTGTTTGGTGCCAGGCCTGAAAAGGGTTTTTCAATACCTACACTATTTTCTGGAACTGCGGCTGTCTGCTCATGGTGTGGCAGGATTGGAGAATCACCCCTATTGTGTTTGTAAACAAGGTACTTATTTAGATTTCTGTCTATCAAGAGATATTGACAGAATATCTCTTTGTAACCTGTCCTCGAACAAACTTCAATGCCCTTTTTACTTTCTAATAGTCCTGAGTCTTTGCATAACTAACCATATGACATTTTCCATGTCCTGTTTTCTACCATCCTTTTTGCTGATTTACTATTTTTGCTAATAGTCTTTGTGTTTCATTTCTATTCTTTGTATTTAACTTTGATTAATAGATTATTAAATGTCTTTAATGCATAGAAACATTTCTGTTTACATCATATTTAGATCTTTGTACTTGACCAGTTAGCTTTTCTTACCATTTTATTTTTTTACTTTAATATTACATGCATTCAAATGTGAAAGGATGAACTGATTCCTCCCTTTCCAACCTCCTGAGTTAGCCACAGCAATTTGTTCAGGTTTCTTTTTCACGAGAATGTGCCATTTCCAAATCAGAATTATTTAACTATTTAAGCTGTAAGCAATAGAACCAATCATACAGGGTTTTTCTCAAGTCAAAGAAGGACTAAATTTATTAACATTAAATCTTTGAAAAATAATAAAAATATGAAACATATGGTCATTATGCACTCATTCAGATACACATACACACACGCACATGCATATACATCAGAAATAAGAGGAATTAGAGTCCAGTAAGAGAACTAATATACAGTTATGCAGCTGATTTAAGTTAGCTGGTATCTTGGATGCAGTAAGATGTAGATTTAGTAATCAGATAATCCATGATCCTATTGAATGGTGAAGCAGGCTCAATTGTCTGAATGGTTTATTTCTGTTCGTAATTCATAAGTGTGTATCTTGGTTCGCTGGTAGGCCTCTAGTAGAGTTGCCTTCTCTAGTAAGTGACTGTTTTATTCTAAAAGAGAATGGAAGAGTGAGCAGCCTTTTGATTGTTTCCTCTGCCAAAGACTTTCTTGACACCACCTGTTTCACTTGTAGTTTCTCTCTTAATGCTGTATAGCCTTGTCTTGAAATACTTCATCCATTGTGTATTTCCAAGAGATTTTAGCATGTCTATTTGTGGCAACCATTGCTTCACTACCTAGTACTTTGGATTTTTAATATCTCTTCCTTGGATAGTTACCAGTTTCAATGGTGTGTGGATTATAAGAAATGTCTCTCTCCTCACACTCCCCTGGGAGGGATTTGTTTGTTTTTCACTTTCACTTTGAAATGCAATCTTGCATTTTTAATCAGTTTACTCTGTCTCAGCTCAAAGTACAACATTTCCAGTCAGTTGAAAAATCATATTTTTAAAAAAGGCATCGCCTCATGACAGTATTTGCCTTTCACGTTTTTTATTTTGTTAAACTATTTCCATTTGCTTTCTGTATTGGGCTCACTACCACCCAAGAGGCTTAGCCAATTAACCCATTACAAATCATCTGCTTTTTGAGTGAAATTTGCCCTTCTGAAATCTGGTAACAGTTGCAGATTTTCAGAACTTCTGGTTCTATCAGTTGAAGTGATAAAATGTGGTCGCTTTTATTACAAAAAGGATTGTTACCAAATTCTCACGATGCAGATTTTTCTCAATTTTTTTTCTCATTCTCAAAAGTTAAGAGTTAAGAGCAACACAGCACGGGCCCTTCGGCCCAACGAGCCCGCGCCGCCATCATAACTATATAATAGCAATTCCATTATCCTATTATAAATTTAGGTTATTCCTAATATGGAAGACTCTCACTATAGGGACAATTTGTTTCCCAATCAGCCTAAGAGCGAATTTTTGGGTTGTGGGAGGAAACCGGAGTGCCCGGAGAAAACCCACGCAACCACGGGGAGAACGCGCAAACTCCCGCAGACACCGGCCCAATTCCAAGTGTCTGCACAGCCACATCGATAGTCTCTGAGCTGTCATGGTGCCCTTCAGATGGTCCACATAAAGCACTCATTTACAACATGAAGTACTAGGCAACCCATGAATCAACATCCAAGAGCTGTCCTCACACCACCTGCCGAATGCATGCTCTTTGTTGGTCAAGTGTGGACCGAATTACCTGTGGAAAAAAAGCCGTAGTTAAACAGTCCTACTATATCCCTCTATCTGCATACCGCTCATGTGGCTGTCCAAGAGACCCTTAAACAGCCCCAGCGTGCCTGCTCCCACCACCTTACTCGGCAGTGCATTCCACACCCCCACTACCCTTTGTGTGAAAAACTGCCCTCTAATATTCGTCCTATACATAGCCCCCCTCACCCTATGGCCATGACCCCTCGTCCTATCCATTTCTGAAAGTGGAAAAAGTTTACCTCCATTTACTCTATCTATACCCCTTATAATCTTATACACCTCTATGAGATCCCCTCTAAGCCGACGTCTTTCAAGGGAAAACAACCCCAGTCTATCTAATCGTTCCTCATAAGACAGTCCTTCCATACCAGGCAGCATCCTGGTAAACCTCCTCTGCACTCTCTCCAAGGACTCCACATCCTTCCGATAGTACGGCGACCAGAACTGGGCGCAGTATTCCAAGTGAGGCCTAACCAAAGTTCTATACAACTGCAACATCAAACTCCTACTCTTGTATTCTATACCCTTTTCTATGAAAGCTAACATACTATACGCCTTCTTTATCACCTTCTCCACCTGTGAGGACACCTTCAGAGACTTGTGAACCTGCACCCCCAAGTCTCTCTGCGTCTCTATGCTCCGTATAGTTTTACCTTTTATCCTATAACTCTCTTCTACATTTTTCCGGCCAAAATGCATCACCTCGCATTTATCCGGATTAAATTCCATTTGCCATCTATCTGCCCAGTCTACCAACCTATCTATGTCCTGTTGTATTGCCTGACACTGCTCCTCTGTACCCGCCAATCCAAGCATCTTGGTGTCATCAGCAAATTTGCTGATCTCACCACCTACCCCAACTTCCAAGTCGTTTATGTAGACCACAAATAGAAGAGGACCTAGTACTGAGCCTTGTGGCACTCCACTAGTGACAGGCTTCCAGCCGGAAAAAGAGCCTTCCACTACTACCCTCTGTCTCCTCCTCCCGAGCCAGTTCTCGACCCATCTACATACCCGACCCTGTATCCCATGCGCCTTCACCTTCTCTATCAGTCTACCATGAGGAACCTTGTCAAACGCCTTACTGAAATCCATGTAGACGACATCAACAGCATGTCCTTCATCAACTGTTTTTGTCACTTCTTCAAAAAATTCCACTAGATTTGTAAGACAAGACTTCCCCTTGACGAAGCCATGCTGCGTATCCCTGATCAGATCGCAGCGCTCCAGATGCTCATACATCCTGTCCCTGAGGATCCTCTCCATTAGCTTACCTATAACTGAAGTCAAGCTCACCGGCCTATAGTTCCCTGGGTTATCCCTCTGACCTTTTTTAAACAACGGTACTACGTTTGCTATCCTCCAGTCCTCTGGGACCTCACCTTTGTCCAAGGAAGAGACAAAGATTTGCGTCAGAGGCCCAGCTAGGTCTTCCCTCAACTCCCTTAGCAGCCTGGGGTAAATGCCATCAGGCCCCGGAGCTTTATATGTCTTCAAGCTGCCTAACAGCCCCAACACCTCTTTCCTCGTAATCTTTATTTCCCCCAACCGATCCTCAACTTTGTCAACATCAGCAACTGACATCTGGCCAGTCTCCTGCGTGAATACTGACGCAAAGTATTCATTCAGTAGTATACTGAAGTATACTACTATACAAGTAGTATACATTAAGAATACATAAACTGAAGAAAGCCTTGTGTACAAATTAATCTGGGTTATTATGTTCATGTTAAACAACAGAGCCATTTACCACATTTTATCACTTCAACTGATAGAACCAGAAGTTCTGAAAATCTGCAACTGTTACCAGATTTCAGAAAGGCAAATTTCACTCAAAAAGCAGATGATTTGAAATGGGTTAATTGACCTATATTAACATGGTTTCTTCCATGTGACTTAGGTCCAAATCTTCTGATCTCCAGATTGGTGTAGATCAGAAAAGGCATGTTAGGACCCTGTGGTAGTCTGACATGCAGACCTACATTACCAAAGAAGCTTAAACTTATGATGCGTAAATTTCGCTACTCCCAGTCGGCGAATGTCTCTGACAGTTTCATGGAACTTATCTGAGTAGCTCGCCAGGAAATGTTAAATGGATTACGCCTTAGTCTAGCATCTAGGGAACTACATAACCAAATCCCCAATCACCCACTGATCCTCAACTACTCCCTCCACCCTCCAACTGATCTGAATATCTCTCTTGCTACCTGACAACTTTTCCAATCTGACAGAAATACTCCCCAACCACCCAACTATCTCCAATAAGATTCACTATCCCCAATGAAACACACCTTCCAAATGCTGACTAGACCTGACTAACCCCTTCCTGACAAGATCTGACTGCCTCCCTCTTCCAACCTGACCGCTCCTCCTAAATATCAAAGAAAACTTGATGTCCATCTGAGTGCCAACCTGAGCATCTGACTTCCCTCCAGACTATATGACTGTTCCCATCCCGACTACCTGCCTAACCCACCGCCCAGTCACCTCATTACTCCCTTACTCATCCCACCCACTTCACCCATCAACACACGTACCCACTTCACTCACTCACCCAATCATCACTTACCTATTCACTCATCCATTCAATAACATTCAAATTGGATCTTTAAACTTAACATACAGCAGCTCATGTTGTAAAAATGGTTCTGTCTTATACTGTCCTGCCTCTACTCCAATTTGACTGAGTTCCTTAAGAGACACTGCACTGTATCTTTTTTTGGTGAATGCTGGGATTGGAAGATCCCAAAAGAAATGCACAGCATGTTGAGTCAGGAGAACTTACAAGTGCAGCAGCAATACAATCATCATTGTTCACAAGATCCAAGCCTTGAACACTTCTGAAGGCATCATCATTCACACTAGGGAATTCAGTAGCAGATTAACTTAACAAATATGTTTATTCATTTATAGAAACAAGCAGTAATAGCAAATTGTTGATGCCAGTCCAAATTACTTGGCAGCTTTGAGTAGGTCCATGAAAGGGTCAAACAAACAAACCTATTAAACTCTTTTTCATAATAATCTTACTGAGTCCATTCTTCTGTCACAAATCACTCTTTTATTTACAGTGATAGTTGAACGCCTGTCAACGTCTCCAGAGTGCAGATCAGTCCAGTGTCTATTGACTGCCGGCCTGAGTGGAGTCAGCTGGTTTTCATCCCACTGTTGCCCCTTTCCTGTTGGGCAAGCCTCCACTTGCCTAATAGGGGGCCTTCGAGAAACAACCTATTGATCATTCCCTTGGCCAATATGACACTTTATTTATATCTTCCCCAAAGATTCCTCTCACAAAATATGGATAAAAGCTTCTTGGAAGCCACTTGCTCCTGTCTATATTCCAAGAATTTCATAACACGTCTATGTACGGATCTGTACTTGCCTTCCTAAAGGTACAGCATGATCAATATTGTAATTAACAAGTATATTAAAAGCCCAATTTTTATAAAGGCAGAAGTACTTCATCTGAACTGGAGAAATATAAGGACTGATATTTGTTTGGAATATATTTTACCAGGTACAAAACCACTGGCAGCCTTCTAAATTCCAGATATTTATGGTTAACAATTGGAGCTGTGCTTATTTACTCAGATGCATAAGCTGTTATTAATCAAATGTGTTCTTACATACTTAATGTTCAATGAAATTAATCATTGTCCTTTAAGTTTATTATTGCAGATGACATTTTGAATGTAGTTATTTTCTTAAAAGAACCTATTTTTAATATAAGAAATCTAAGTTCAAATGGAGAACACAGAATAAGAAGACAAGAATAAGTGCTGTCATAACATTCTTTCCCTCAAAGAGGTTTCTTTTGGTATCACTAATCTAAATTGTACACTTTGTCCTTGAGGAAATAATTTGTCAAACCTTTCAGTAGGTATTCCATGGGATATATAGAATTTGACACGGTGGCACAATGGTTAGCACTGCTGCTTCACTACCCTAGGGACTCAGGTTTAATTCCAGTCTTGGGTGACTATGTGGAGTTTTGCACATTCTCCCCGTGTCTGCTTGCGTTTCCTCTGGGTGCTCCTTTTCTTTCCTTCCATATTTCCTTCCAAAAATATGTAGATTGGGTGGATTGGCCATGCTAAATTGTGCCTGAGTGACCCATGATGTGTAGTGGATTGGCAGGATAAATAATGAGATTACAGAGATAGGACCTTGGTAAGATGCTCTGTCAGATAATTGGTGCAGACTCAATGGGCCAAATGGCCTCATTCTGCACTGTAAGATTCTATAATTACCCAGTAACATCTACCTGCAGCACAATGCAGGTATGGCCTGACTGCATCACATTGTCTGTATTTATCTTTTAATCACTGTTAATCACAGTCAGCTATAAATGGCAGCAGAGGTTGAACATCATGTATGGGCTTTAGCACTGGCTTTCCACACTTGTGCGATAGCTGCCAAGTTGAATCTGCTGTGCTAGGTGAAAAACTCAATCTACTTCCAAACTATGACATCCAAACCTTTCATTTGTGCTGAAGAGACTCAGAAGGCTATTTCACCATGGATGGAATATGGAATTCAACACCATATGTGACGCAATTCACCAGTAATAAACTGATGCACATTTTAGGATGAAATTACAGTGACATTAGATGATGTTGCAAGGTCAACATTATTGGTCCCTGTATCTAAGGGAAGATATATTGGCATTGGAGGCAGTTCAGAGAATGTTTACAAGGTTGATCTCGTATGTAGGGATTTGCTTACAGGTTGAGCAGGTTGGTCCCATACTCATTGGAGTTTGGAAAAATGAGAGGCTATCTTCTATAGGATTCTCAGGGGGCTTGACAGTAGATGCTGGGAGTTACTCCTTGTGTGAGTGTCTCAGACCGGAGAGCATAATCCCAGAGTAGAAGGTCGCCCGTTTAAAAATGGGACAATGGGAGAATTTCTTCCCTTAGAATGTAGTAAATCACGCAGCCTCTTGCGTCAACATCTGATTGTGCTGGGCACCCCAGGCTCCTTTGAACAGTTGTGTACTGAACGACACCCTCAAAATGACATGTGGCCAAGCTTGGAATTGACATAGACCTTTCCTCCCAATTCGATGCAGCTCACTGAAGCTTTTGTCCTTGATAACTCCGCCAGTGATCATTGTAATTGACAGGTAATTCAGCGCAAGATGGGATTCATTTTCCAGCCTTATTCTGTTCCCCTTTTAACTAACTCAGACATAATTCTTTGTCTTTAAAACTCAAACCATCAAACAGCATGATACTGTCATCCTTAACTCTTTCACATCCATCCATGTAGAATATTGTCAACCCCAAAAAAAAACTGTTCTTTAATTGCTGAGCATTTTGTTACATTTGTGAATATTGAATAGATATTTTCTTTAATATTCTTATGAATACGCAATAACACCAAAGGAAAGGAAAATATCTGATTGTAGTATTTCCATGCATGTAATTAACTTGTCGTGACATATGTCCTGTTAGTTGTGTAAGTTTTTCATTGTTGACCATTTTCCTAATTTGTTATTTAGGCTGGTGGATTAATGCATTTCTGATGATCAGGACACTTGGATCAGTAGAAAATATCCTATCACCTCATTGACGTGACAAAATGTGCTTTCAAATCTTTTGTTTGTCCTAAACTTGATAAGGAAGTGCATGAAAAACTTGGGTGTCCATATTTTCAGTTATTAACTGATTAAGTGTTGAGTGATAAATTCTGCAAATTTAGGGTGAAATGAAGAGAACTGTTCTGATTAGAACTATATATTCACCGAATTCACCTATTGTACTAAATTGTGGCAATAGTTTGGCTCGTATTTCCAAGCAATAATTCACTAATGAGTGGATGTTTTATTAAATATGAAATTCAAGTGAGTAACTTAATCCCAGAGTATTAAAAAATACATCCACTTTGATTGTGGATAGTCCACTTCTGTAATCTGCAAAGCTTTGCAAATATTATGGCAAATCTTCATCTTCACTACATGGGTAATTATCTGGCAATATGGATCATTCATCATTCGAGAAGCCATTTGATGTTCATTTAAGTTATCTGAATGGTATTAAAACCAATGTGTGCAACCACAGCTTTTCACTAGATTACTGGGCCAGACAGTGATGAAAGTGTACCCTTTTGTATTTAAATTGCATTGTTAAGCATTTTCATATTTGAAATGAGTCTGGTACAGAGCCATACTTGTGTTGTACTTCAACGCGGTAACATTTTATGATTTTGTTAAAATGCCCAGAAGGAATGACTATAGAGAGTGTGTTCTGAGGCTGGTCTATTATTTTGATCTCTCTATCTTGTTTTGACATTCAAGTATTTTTGTTGGTCAGTTGATCTATATGCCTTAAAGTGTTCCAGGTTCCATGAATTATCTGGGCTAAGTGTAAGTATCTGTTTTCCCAAAAACTGCAATGAATTTGAAACTGGCAGGACATCGGGATTAAAGTCAGTTGTTTGTTGGTCATAAAAATTATCAGGATTTCAACTGGGTACTAACCCTTTGTGGTTTCAGGTTCCCTTTAGCACTGATCTTGCTGGACTGTTGTCTTGTTTGCAATGGACGAACACACCTGAGTGCTGCCATGGATACATATTTGTACATTGACAAAAGAGATCACATTTTTATGTGGCTGTAATGCATTGCTGAGCAAAATAAAAACTCAATTTCTTTTGGCGAAACAGAAACCCCCTGCTGAGTTAATGCATTTGAATGTCTTGGAGTTTAATCAAGCATTCATTATAAGCACAGGTGGAGAACCCAGGTTGCCAGATGGCCTCATTATGAATGTTTGGCTCAGTGTCAAGATATACTTATAAATAGATCAGCAGGGATTTCTGCTTTGAAAAATGAAGTGGACTGTTTACTTGATTGCCATCTTTATATGATTATAAATTATTTTTCCTGTAATCTCTTTTTGATTTGATTTATTATCATGTGTATTAATATACAATAAAAAGTATTGTTTCGTGCACTCTATACAGACAAAGCACACCGTACATAGAGAAGGAAAGGAGAGGGTGCAGAATTTAGCATTACAATCATAACTAGGGTGCACAGAAAGATCAATTTAATATGAGAAAATGCTGGAAAATCTCAATAGGTCTGGCAGCATCTGTAAGGAGAAAAAAGAGCTGATGTTTCAAATCAAGATGACCCTTTATCAAAGCTTTGACAAATGGTCATGTGGATTCGAAATGTTGGCTCTTTTTTCTCCTTACAGATGCTGCCAGACATGCCTCGATTTTCCAATGTTTTCTCTTTTGGTTTCAGATTCCAGCATCTGCAGCAATTTACTTTTAACTTAAGAGGAAGGTCCATTCAAAAGTCTGATGGCAGCAGGGAAGAAGCTGCTCTTGAGCTGATTGGTATGTCACCTCAATCTTTTGTATCTTTTTCCTGATGGAAGAATGTGGAAGAGAGAATGTCCTGGTTGCGTGGGGTCTTTGATTATGGTTGCTTTTCCAAGGCAGTGGGAAGTGTAGGCAGAGTTAATAGATGGGAGACTGGTTTGTGTGATGGATAGGGCTTCGTTCACAACTCTTTGTAGTTTCTTATAGTTTTTGACAAATCAGGAGCCTTATCAAGTTGTGATACATCCAGAAAGAATGCTTTCTATGATGCATCTGAAAAAGTTGGTGAAAGTCACAGGGGGCATGCCAAATTTCCTTAGCTTCCTGAGAAAGTAGAGGTGTTATTGGGCTTTCTTAATTATAACATCGGCATGGAGGGACCAGAACAGGCTGTTGGGGATCTGGATACCTAGAAACGTGAAACTCTCAAACATATTCACTTCATCTCCATTGATGTAGACAGTAGACAGGGGCTTCCAGAAATCAATGACCATCTCCTTCATTTTGTTGAACTTGGCGGGAAGATTATTGTTGTTGCACCAACTCACCAGATTCTCTGTCTCTTTCCTGTACTCTGTCTCATCTTTTTTTGAGATCTGACCCACTACAGTGGTGTCAGCAGAAAACTGGAAAATTGAATTGGAGGGGAATTTGACCACACAGTCATAGATATATAAGAAATATAGTAAGAGGCTGAGGACACAGCATTGTGGGGCACCGGCGTTGAGGATGATCGTGGAGGAAGTGCTGTTGCTTATCCTTACTGATTGCATTCTGTGGATTAGGAAATCTAGGATCCAGTTGCAGAGGGAAAAGCCAAGCCCCAGGCCCCAGCGTTTGAAAATGGGTTTTGTAGGAATAATGGTGTTGAAGGCTGAGCTGTGGTCAATAAATAGGAATCTGACATAGTGTCTTTGTTATCCAGGTGTCCCAGGGTTGAATGCAGGCCAGGAAGATAGCGTCCGCTGTTTGTCACATCTGAATGTTTACATGGAAAAGATTAAGACATGTGAAGTTATTAAGGCTTTTAAACTGATACTTTAGTGGTTCTATGTGACTTTGCAGGAACAGCCATTTTCTTTCAGATAAAATTTCTGATTGGGCATTTTTATTTCTCAGCATTTCAACATGTATCATTATTTTATAGCTCAATGGTTCTGTATACAGTGCATTCTAGGTACATGGGCATAGAAGTGACAGGTCAGCAGTGGGGAGTTTGAGTAAGACCTTTTGATCTTATCTTACCAAAGATTCCCAAATCTATACTCCTCTAAGGGATCATGAACTAAGAGTCTGTCTAGACTTCATAAAAAGTACAGGGGCAACAAGATGCTTACCGTCACAATGGAGCCAGCCAGGTTTGGAGGGTGGGATGCAGACTGACATCCCATGCCAGCAGAAATAATCGACGTTGAATATCTGGCAGGAATTGGATTCTATCCACCATTTTCAAATTGTTCTGGATTGAACTGCTTCCACCAAAATCTGGGCCGATGTCCCATTTCCAATTCTCATTGACAGACATTTATGATGACAGGATGGTGACGATGGGGTAGCAGCATTTTCACTGAACTAGTAATCCAAGGCTCAGGTCTCTGGGGACAGGTTCAAAAATTACCAGAGCATCTTGTGGAATTTCATTTCAATTCATTAAATCTGAAATCAAGTCTCAGTAGTGGTGACCATGACAATTATTATTGATGGTTGTTAAAATCCATTTGGTTCGCTAATGTCTTTTGTAGAAGGAAATCTGCTGGTCTTGCCTGGTCTGACCTAGCTGTGAGTCTAAGCCCAGTATGATGTGCTTGACTGTTAACTGTCCTCTGAAATGGTGCAGAAAGTCACTCAGTTCAAGAGCAATTAAAATAGGCAGCAAATGCTGGTAGTAATGCCCACATCCCATCAATTTATTTAAAGGATAGATGCATGATAAATGTTATTGCATTAGTAGTTTATGCATCGTAAGGTTGATTTTAAAAAAATCAACATAAAATTTTATAAATCAACAAATGGTGAAACATTCCAAAATACTTCCATTTATTATGATCAAAATGTATCACTACTTTATTTGTTCAGTGCTCTTTTACAGCTTATTCCTAAGCTTAATTTATGATTCATGCATTTTTATCTCTTCACATGCTTAGAGAATATTGTGAAGTATTGAAGAATTTGCAGGCTGATTAAGCACTCATCCATAGCCTTCTTCCTCCTCCTCCTTTTTCAGGTACCAGGCTGTAAGAGGGCATTGGTGACTGTAAATTCCTATCACCCTGTTGTTGGTAGTTGGCAAAGTACTGCAGAGTTTTGCCATTGCCTTCTGCAATATGGATGACCAAGAAACTCTCCCATTCTTACTACCTGCCATCAGGCATATCAAAAGGATTCAAAGATTGATAATCAACCATTTTGGCCAAGTTGTGAACATATTTTTCATAGCTACCAAATCCTGAGATGGGACTTAGAATCCTACAGTGCAGAAGGAGGCCTTTCAGCCCATTGAGTCTACATTGACCACAGTCCCACCCAGCCCTGTCCTCATAACCCATGCATTTATCCTAGCCAGTCCCCCAACATCAATGGACAATTTAACATGATCAATCCACTTAACATGTGCATCACTGGACTGTGGGAGGAAACCGGAGCACCAGGAGGAAGCCCATGCAGATATGGGAAGAATGTGCAAACTCCACAGACAGCATGGAGACAGACAGACTTAAACCCTGAACTTCTGGCCCTGAGGAAGGGACAGTACAACTGTGCCACAAAACTTCCCTTCATAACCTTAACCATCTTTAATCCAGCAGGCAACTCTTTGTAGAGCTCAGAGTCCTGTGCCACAGAACAGCTCAGGATGAACATCAACAAAAAACATCTCATCTGTCTTCAGGGCTTCTTTGCAAAGGCACATTCCACAAGGAGGTGGACAAGACCATCTTCCTCACCATGTTCACCTCAAGGTTAAGATACAAATGGTGTGAGATTGTAGGAAAAATTTGATAGGGAGGTTCCTTTTCTCAACACCAGCCAAGTTATATTTTATTTGGAAGTTCTGGCGATGAGGCATTCTGCCAAATGACTTTGACAGCCTGCTCAGGCAACCATCCAACCTGATCCACCGTCTCCTTTTCCCACAGGGCCTCTAGGATGTTACATGCAGACCATTGCCTGATGGATTTGTGATCTAAGGTCCCCTGGGATGCACACTGAGACAAACAACAGCTGCTGCTGGAGGATCACCAACTCAGTGAAAGATGCTCTTTGGTCTGCTTGAAATCTGTTGGTCTTTTAGTGCAGAGTTGTCCCTAATCAAGTATTGCAGACTGGCACATTCCAAAGCTCAAGGCTATGTGCTGAGAGATGTACTAATACTTGGGGTAGCTGCCGCAGAGGTGAAATGGGGAAAGGTCACAGTCTAGATTCTTTCAGCCATAGTGAACTAGGAGCCAGAAATTGTATAGAATCCCTCAGGCTGTATGACTGACATGACACACAGCTGAAATATATTGAAGCACCTATGAGAGCAACATGATTGATGTAGACAGTTTAAATGCCATTGCACTTTTTGTAATGAACATTTTGAAATGCATGCAATGTCCTTTGATCGTATTGAAGGCCCTCAGAATGCACAACGATCCATATAAAAAAATTTGAATATCATTGCACTTTCTGTGATGACCATTTCGAAATGTTTCAAATAATCTCTCAGGTATTTTATGATACAATGGGCGCAATTTTACAATTTTGATTCTAAGTGCTGAATCTGGACACAATTCAGATCTGACTTGGAAACTTGTTCTCTGACGCCCCCATATACACTTAGCCTGAAGAAAAAGTCGTGAGTCTGATTTGCGCTGTGGACGGGGTTTATTGCATCCGAAATGTTGCAGCTCCGAGCAAAGCTTTAAACTGCACGTGCACAGTGAGGAAAAAAATTTAAAATGCATCCATCACATCGCTCTCGGCTTGCAAACAGTGGATAAAGCGGCCTGAGAGCAAAAAATGGGAGTGATGGCCTCCACAGATATTGCCCCACTCCCACAACATAACTGCCCACCTTATCCACACCCCTCCACACCACCCAGACTGATCGCAACTCTCTACCACCACCACATCACCACACCCCCGCCCCCACCGATTGTCCACAGAGTGGCAGTGGACTCCACTGCCCCCTCCACTTGAGATCCATTTGGCCGTTCTCCCCCCCAACCACTGAGTAATCGGGCCTCTCTCTTTATCAGGAGTTCATCTTATCCGCTTCCTCACGTCCCCCACCCCCATCCCAGAAAATGATCAGGCTTCCACCCCACGTGCTCCTCACCCCAGAGAATGATTGGGCTTCCCCCGCTCGCCCAGAGAATGAGCAAACCGTTTCCCCCCATCCCCCAGAGAATCACTAGGCTCTTCCCCCCCCCACCACCAGAGAATGATGGGGCCTAACTCCTATCTCCCCTCACATCAGAGATCTTTCTGGCCTTCCTCCACTCCCCTAAACAGAGATCAATCTGGCATCCCTCTCCACCAACCAGAAAATGATTGGATTTCCCTCCTCCCTCCACCCCCCCCCCCCCCACCAGAGAATGATGTGGCTCCTTCCTCACTCCCCTGCCCCCCCCCACCTCCCCCACACACAACTAGAGAGCAATTTGGCCTCTCTCCTCCCTCCCTCCATGCCAAAAAATGATCAGAGTTAGAGAGTCACTGGAAGCTCTGAACTTATGTCTTCAGAAGCTGATGTGCCCGTAACTGACCTTTGCTGAGCATGTCTGTTTCACGCCAAATCTGGTAAAGGGAGAAATGCTGGTAAAGTTGTGTGGGCAGCCCACTAATTCAATTTAAACGCATTCAAAGGCGTTTAAATCTGTATTGTGCCCTTTTCAGGCACAATTCGGATTGTGGCCATTTTCTGGCCTTGAGAAAGTGGGCATCCACACAGATGTGGATGTAGATCGCGCTAATGGCCTCATGTCCGACTTTATCAAGTTTTTGTGCTGAAAAACGGACATAACACAATGATAAAATCAGGCCGAATGTGTATTTTTGCACAGAAGAGTCTTTAGTCCAGCCTTCAGGATGGTTAGTCCTAGAATCTGAAATAGTCTTATGATTGCCTATCTCCTTACAATGAAGAGTGCAGGCCACCCACAGTCACAAATGCAAGTCTCATTGTAAATTACAGAAGCAACAAAGTAATGTTGGAGTTGTATAGAACTTTGGTGAGGCCACAGCTAGAGTACTGACAGTTTTGGTCAGCATATTATAGGATAGGTGTGATTGCACTGAAGGGGGTACAAAGGAGATTCACCTGAATGCTACCTGGTATGGAACATTTAAGTTATGAATAGAGGTTGGGTAGGTTTGGATTATTTTTGTTGGAGAAGAGAAGACTGAGGGAATGACTTGATTGAGGTGTATAATGTGAGGGACATGAATAGATTGGATAAGGAACAACTGTTTTCCTTAGTTGAAGGGTCAGTCATGAGGGGACATAGGTTCAAGGTGGGGAGCCGAAGATTTTGGGAAGATGTGAAGAAAACCTTTTTACTCAAAGGTTGGTGAAGGTCAGGGAAGGTGGCAGAGGTGGATCACGTCATATACTTTAAAAAGTATCTGGATGAACGTTTGACACATCATAATATTCAGGGCTATGGGTCAAGTGCTGGGCAGATGGGATTAGGTAGAAGTTTGGATGTTTTTAATGTGTCGGTGCGGACTTGATGGGCCAAAGGACGTCTTCTGCACTGTGTGATTCTATGAATTATAATCCAGAGTTCAAGAGCTGGAACTATGGTCTCAACTCACTGGTATTGTTTGGAGTGGGTTTCAAATGTTCCAAAAGTAATCCAATCATCCTATAAGGATTCATCCTTAATCTAAACATGAGTTAGCTCCCCAAGTAAATAACAATCTAACACATGGGCACAGTTGTAGAGGAATGTTCACAGCCTTAGATATTCCCTTCAAGGCATGAAATCAAATTCTCCCATTCAAGCAACTTCTATTCACGTCACTAATACACTTGTTTCACCTTGCATTATCTTCTCCCTGAATTAACGAGTGAGTCCATGTGAACTTGAACTTCAAAAAATCAGGAGGAGAGGAAGGTGGAAACTCAGTTGGTAAAATAGGCTAATGTTCTGCAAACTATATGAGCAATTTTCTTTCCTTTTCCACTTCACTTTGACAGAAAACTGTGACTTAGTCATCTCAGAGTAGCTTTTCAGCAAACAGCAGAATCAATAGATGTGATGTGGCAATTCTGAAGGATGAGATTTTGGAGAGGATCTGTGATTGAATTAATTTTTGGGCAATGCATTGAATACCCAGTCAGAGCACAAACACATTTAGTTCACAGAGTTTCATTTTATATTTATCTACAGTACAGAGCCCACAGTTTATACTACTTTGCAGCCTACTTAATTCAATGAGCAGCTCTCGGGTGTGTTATTCTTTCAAGTCCCATAGGCAAGCTACGTACTTTTGTAGAAGAGCATAGATTTGTTCTGGGCATACCATGGAACATGAAATGACTGTTTAATCTATTCATACATCATTCTCAGAATTTATGAAACATACTGAGGATATATAACAGCTCTTGAAAGTTAAATACTTGAAAATGAAAATGTTTGAAGAATATGGAGAATAGGACCGTGGGATAGTTCTTTCAGAGAGCAGGCAGTCCTGTAATGGGCCAGATAAGTGCCTTCTGTGCTATAAAATTCTTGATTATTAATTACAGTAATGTCATAGTCATAAGTGTGATGTATTAACGATATTTTTTCTTACTTAAGCTATGTAGATTTTTAAATATGTCAGTCCTATTGCTGATAAATCATTCTGTCATTATTGACAGCATGAGTTGCAGATGCAGTTTAGAGGGGAAAAAAAATCTATATTTTATGTTTTTGAACTCTCACTGTAAATTGCCAGTCACATACCTCTTTCCAATGTTTTGAGTCACATTTTGCATTATAGTTGCAAGGATTTTAGTGGGCCTTATTAATTCTGTACTGCATTATTGAGTTTCCTGAGATGAGCAGCATTATGTTTTAGAACTTAGTAGTTCAAAAAGTAGGATGCTTTTGGCACCAAAAAACCTTTCATTTTTGATTGCTTCAGTTAAAGCAAGTGAAACATTCAGGAGGGCGATTAGTATAATTAATATCTGAGAATTGTCACATTCTACTTCAGTGATTAGACACTTATTGTGTTCTCATGGAGACCAGCAAGGAAGTTCATATACCGGATTCATTTTATAGGAATTTCAGCTTCTGTAGGAAGTTTTTAGGACCAATTTTAACCCTGCCCACCCAGACATGCAGGCTTTTAAAATGGGCAGAGAGACTTGCACTGATGCCTTGTTACAACCTTGCTGTCTTTAATTTTAACCTGCAAGGTCAGCTTTGCTGTACCTGTGCAGTATTCGATAATATCATCAGACCATGAGTTCTGTTTTAACTGATGGATTGAGTGGGGAAACTGTTGTGACTTTCCTGCCAGATTAATCTATCAGGAGTCATAGAGTCACTTATTTTCATGCTTAAACCTAGGTCTTCAGCGCAGGAGGTAGACCTGAGTCCAGAAAATACCAAAAAAAAAACCTTAATTAATCTCCCTGCAATTTTTTGTAAGGTTCAATATGTCACTCTGTGTCGTTGTTTTTCCTATTTGCCCAGCTTAGTAGGTTGCCCTCACTTCGTTCTACTATCATCTATCAGATCATATCTGAAGCATCACTCCTATCTTTCTAATTCAGAGCCAAAACCTCTCTAAATATAACATTGTTGCCTTCTCCTGCATAGTTATTTCTGAAATCCCTAAAGGATATATCTGAGACCCTTTCTGTTCCTTATCTAACTGCTGTCCTTGTTGATGTTACATTTGAAGAATTTTAACCCCAGGAAAATCAAGATGTGGAGTCAGTTTGTGTGGATCTAAGAAACAACAAAGAGTAGAAAGCACTGAAAGAATAGTTAATAGTCCTGATAGCAGTAGTTACTGCTACTGTTACTACTAGGCATTAAAATCAGGAAATTGGAGGTGCATATCACAAGGAAATGCAATATTCATGGGGGACTTTAATCTTCAGATGGACTGGCCAAATTGAATGTGCAGTGATAATGTGGAGGACAAATTCATGAGATTAAATCAAGAGAGTTTTGAGACCAGTAGATTGAAAAACAAGTAAGACACAGCTTACCTTGGATCTCGTGTTGTACAGTGAAAAAGAGTTAATTAATAAGTAAAGGAAAATTGATCATAATAAGAGTATTTCATATGGAGTTTGCAAGTGATTTAGATCATTCCAAAATAAAGGTCTTAAATCTGAATAAAACGAAGAACAGAGATATAAGTGGTGAGATGTATAATGTAGATTGGAAAACAATATTAAAAAATATGACAATATGGAAGCACTGGCAAACATTTAAGAAATTAATTAATTTTCAGAAAGTATAAATTCCTTTAAAGAATAAAAAACCCAGAGAAAAATAGTCCAACTGTAGCTAACAAGAGTATTTAGAAATAACACTAAATTAAAGGAAGAAGCTTCAAATGTTGTCAAAAAGTGTAGTATGCCTGAGTTTTGGAGGATTTTAGAATTCAGAAATGTGTGACCAAAAAATTATTAATAAAGGGAACAAATAATATAGGGATAATCTAGCCATAGTCCCTAATGACAATTGACTGCTCTGCCCTTTGAGGAAAAGGGCTGACTGGTGGCAATGTAACTCGAGGATCCCATACCTCAAGTGAGGGGCAAGATTGAGAAGGCAGGTCTTCGTGAAAAACCTCAGCCACTACAGAAATTGAACACATACTATTGGCATTGTTCTGCATTACAAATCAGCCGTACAGCCTTCTGAGCTAAACGACGTGCAAGATGTAAAGAAACAATGCGTCTATAGTAACATATCCTCTAATTATTTTTTGTAATGTACAGGTGATTTATTTCAATGTGTGATCACTTTACATTTTTTGCATGGTAACACAGGCCAACTTGTGTGCGGCTTAGAGCAAACATTGATCTACATATGTGGAAAAGGGATTAAGGAAAGTAAATATGGGTCCATTAGAAGGGCAGGCAGAAACAAAATTGTAATTGCAAGTATGAAGGTGGAATAGGCATTAAACAATTACTTTGTGCTAGATTTTCATCATGCGAATGGAATTTGAGAATATTTCAAATGTCATGATCTTGCCTCCATTCTGGTAGTGCCAGCCATTGGGAATTTCATCTGCTGCCATGAGGCAGGACATGGAGGACAGATCAGAGCTCAGCAATGCTGAGCTGGCTAGTTTACAGGACTACTTCTGTTCCCAGAAGCAATTCTTTAGATGAGCAGAAAGCCTCCCTACCCTTCCTCTCATTTATCCTGTATGCACTTAAAAGACAAAATCTATAAGCCTTATAATAAGATTTGAAAGTCATTGAAATACTCAGAAATGTGTCAAAATAAACGATAACCCTTAAGTGTGCTCTTGCCATCCTTTTCAGAATCTCATAAATCTTTCAAAACAATCAAACTCATATTCTCATGGTAGCTCAATCAAGTCTGCAGTTCAGGATCAGTTAGTGGATTGGAGTATAGCCAAACAATGAAAGTTGCGTTCCTGACAGAATGTGTATACAAGCTGTCTGGAAGAGAACCTATTTGTACTTCTAAAGGCAGTCAAAGTTTTCAAACAGCCAAACAGATTGCTGAGGTGTTCTGCAAAGAATAAATGAATAGATGACTGTAATTGAGAGAGTTTGAACAATTAGCTCTAGATCTCACACTGGAAAAGCCTGTAATGGATAATTTAGTGGATAATCTATCATAGTGCATCAGTTGACCTTTCTACTCTTACAATGCTGATATTTCCAATGACAGCTTGCTACTTGTCAAAGGTAGAAACCAGGTAAGCATATTATTTAATGGTCACTTTTTTTGAACACAACATTGTCATCATTTGTGTTGCTAAGCATAGATATAGCTCAAGCTACAGCAGGTAAAATATAAAGAAAGCAACATGTCTTTTACTCACCTTTTACAGTCTTCCCATCACCACTCCATGGTCGTTTTTCCACCATTATAATAGAGCAATTGAAAAATCATAATATGAATAGGAAGATTTGTGAAAGGAAGATCATGTTTGACAAATCTAATAGTGTTTTGAGGCTGTAACTGGCAGTGTAGATGAGGGAGAAATCAATTGACTTGATGCATTTTAAAAAAACTCGATAATGTGTCACCCAAAATTAGGGGTCATGAAATTGGAAGCAGCATATTAGCATGGACTGAGGATTGGTTAATGGACAGAAAACAGTGAATACTGAGTAGCAGATTTTTCAGCCTGGCTGGATCAGTATTTAAGTCTCAGCTATTCATAATCTTTGTCAATGGCTTTAATTTAGACACATTGCAGCCTGTTCAATCATTTTAGTTTGCTGATGATGCAAAGTTATTTGGGAGTAAGGGAATGCAAAAGGAGGAGACAATGCCAGCGTAAAATAAAGATTGAATGCAACGTCCAGAATTTGGTTCATGTGGTAAGTAGCGGTATGGGTTTTCTCATGTTTAAATTTAAATTAAGGCTAGAATTCTCTGACCTCGTCTGTGGCTGGGATTTGCCTATCCAGCTGCAGTGAATGGAGATTTGGCTGAGCACTAAATTCTCTATTCTTGCTGGTATAAATAGCAGGCTGGCATCAGAAAGTTCCAGCTTAAGAGTTAGACTTTAACGGAGAAGTTTCAAACCACTAAGTTGGTGAACTAATCTAGTTAAACAGGGAGATGCCTGGCCTTGGCTGTTATCTGCCAATTAGCTGAAAGTGTTTGCCTGCAGTGGGCCTTAATCGTTGTATCAGAAAGGTGAGCTAGAATTTCAAATTGGGAGTGAGTCATCAGTGTTCTATAAAAGTGAAATAGTTTGCAAACTCCAGGGAGCAAAAAGCAAGGAGCACACAGACAGCCCTCTATGTCAGAATTCAAAAAGATTTATACCAAATTGGGAATTTGGTTTATTTGGGAATTCAATGCAGAGGGGATGGAGGTGTTCATTTTTCCAGCTTTGTTCAGCTTTCGGTAGTAGCAGAAGATATAAATTGCACACTGAAATAAAGGGTAACCGAGAGACAGTGGCGAGAGTTTGAAGAGCTCAGGGGGATGAGCCTGTTAATTCACAACATTCTAAAGAAAATCAAAGTATGGTAATAACAGGAAAGAAGGTAAGTGATTGATTAGTTGATGAGCATTATCTCTTGCTCCCTTATCTAAACTAGGGAATTTTAATTGGGGTAAGTCTAACATTAATTGAAATAATAAGAATATAATCACAAGTGGGACTAGAATCATTAATTAAAATTTAATTAAGAAAGTAATTAATTATTTAAAACAATAATGATGGCAGGGCAGGTGATGGGTTGCAGCTATAGTATGTAAGCACTGGTGGATGCCAGTGTGATCAGTGCCACTGGGCAGGGAGCCATTCAAGTAAGGGGAGTAAGTAGAAATGTCGTGGTATTAAGGGACAGTATAGTCAGGAAAGTAGACACAGTTCTCTACAGCAAAAAGCATGAGGCCAGATGGCTGTGTCACCTGCCCAATGCTGGGTTCAGGACTCTGCTTGGGGCCAGAGAGGAACTTAAAGTGGGAGGAGAAATAGGATCCCATTGTGGTGGTCTACCTGAGTACCAATGACATAGCTGGGAGTAGGAAAGAGATTCTTCTTAGCATCTAGGACTAAATTAAAAAGCAATATAACAAAGGTGATAATCTGTATATTACTATCTGAGTCACAAGATGGTGGGATGATTTAAATTAGAAACTTGAATAATGGCTCAAAGATTGATGTGAGAGAAATGGACCACTCGCATCCATACTGGGAAAAGTAGGAGCTGTACTATTGGGATGGTCTTCACCTGAACTATGCTGGAAACAGTGTTCAGGCCAATTGCATAACTCAGATTGCAAGGTCACCAACACAGGGACCTAACTACTCAATTAACGACTCATTTCAAAAGAACACAAAACTCGGGAAAGATGGTGGACTAGTACTGCTAATTAAGGATGATGTTAGTGTAGTACTGAGAGATGACACGAGTTCGGAAGATTACATTGTTAAATAAGTTTAGGTAGAGATAACAGCAAAGATAAGAACTGACTTGTGGGAGTAGTTTGTAGATGCTCCAACAGTACTTATTCTAGAGAATAGAGTACACAGAAAGCTTGTGAAATGGTATTACAATAATCATGGGTGACTGTAATCTTCATGTAGATTGGATGAATCAGATTGGCAAAGGTAGCCTGGAACATGAGTTGTTAGAATATATTCAGGACAGTTTTTTTCGAGCAGTGCCAACCTGGGAGCCAATGAATTTAGACTTAGTATTATGCAATGAGACAGTATTAATTAATGTCCACATTGAAAAGAAGCATCTTGACAGTAGTGATCATAATATACCTATGGAGCGCCTGTAGTATAGTAGCTCTGGACTAGTTATCCAGGAATCTAGGTTAATTCTCTAGAGAATGGGTTCAAAAGGCAGCTAGAGAAACTTAAATTCAATTAATAAGTCTGGAATATAATCTGGTCTCAATAATAATGACCATGACAACTATTGTCATTTTTTGTAAAAATACATCTAATAATAATAACATTATTATTATATTATAATAATTATATAAATTATATAATGTACTATATATATTATAAAAATATGTAAGAATAAATACTTATTCTTTTAGGGAAGGTTATCTGATATCCTTACCTGGTCTGGCCTGTGAGTAACTCCAGACCAATGACTCTTAAATACCATCTGCAAAGGCCGAGCAAGCCACTATAGTCAAGGGCAACTACGGATGGACAACAAATACTGGCCTTGCTATTGATGCCTACATCCTATTAAAGGATGAAGAGAAAAACAATGGAATTTCACATTCTGTTTGAAGGAGAAAAATGAAAATTCCAGAGCAGTGCCATAAACTTAAAGAAAAGCAAATATAAGGGCAGAGTTGGCTAATGTGAACTGGGAGATAGGTTAAAGGGAAGACAGTAGAAAATCAGTGGCGAACATTTAAGAAGATATTTCATGACTCTCAGCAAAAATATATTCCGTTGTAAAAGATTATATGGGTAGATGCAACATCTGTGGCTAACAAGGAAGTTAAGGATAGTATTAAGTTTAAAGGAAAGGTGTACTATGATGGAAAGATTAGTGATGGGTCAGAAGATTGGACAGATTTTATGAACCAGCAAAGAATGTCAAAAAAAATTATAAAAAAGGGAGAAGAGTATGAGAGGAAGTTGGCTAGAAATATAAAAACAGATAATAAAAGCTACTACAGGTATTTAAAAAGTAAAGAGTAACTAAAATGAGTGCAGGTCCTTCGGAGGGTGAAACTGAGAAATTAATAACAGGAGATAGTGGAAGCATTGAACAGGTATCTTGTGTTTGTCTTCACTGTAGAAGACACAAAAATACTTGAAAATCAAGACATAAAAGGAAGGGAGAAACTTTGAAGAATCACTTTGGAAAATTACTACAAAAACTATTAGAACTAAACTTTATTAGATCCCCTTGATCTAATGATTTGCATAAGAACTAGGAGCCATTTGGCCCTTCGAGCCTGCTTTGCTGTTCAATAAGGTCATGGCTGATCGTTTTGTGGACTCAGCTCCACTTACCATAATCCTTAATTCCTTTACTGTTCAAAAATGTATCTATCCTCGCCTTAAAAACATTCAGTGAGGTAGTCTCAACTGCTTTGTTGGGCAGGGAAATCCACAGATTCACAATCCTTTGGGTGAAGAAGTTTCTCCTCAACTCAGTCCTAATTCTGCTCCCCCTTATTTTGAGGCCATGTCCCCTGGTTCTGGTTTCACCTGGCATTGGAAACAACTTCTCCGCTTCAATCTTATCTGTTCTCTTCATAACTTTATATGTATCTTTGCATCTTAAGTTCAGTGACTGCAGTGTGATCTTCCAAAATTTCATAGATTACTCAAAGGTCCCAGTGGATTGGAAAATCCTTAATGAAACACTCCAGTTCAATAAAGGAAGAAGAGAAAAAAAAGGAATTTAAAGGCCAGTTAGCCTATTGTCTGTTATGTTCTCCTATTAACTCCATATTAAGGACCATAATGCAATTTCACAGAAAAGAATTCATTTTGAGATGGGGCATGAACCAAACTACCATATTTAAATCTTCATTGACGTATTCAGATTTGGCTTTCAGCCAAATTCCTGGGCACTTCAATTTTTCCACCCATTGTGCCAGCAAGAATCACTACTGCTCTCCAAAAAGGCAGACCAGATGTGATGAGCACACTGAGGAGTTAGATGCCATTGCATCCCTTGGATGGCCAAGGATATGGCAATGAAGTGCCCTGGCACAGCCCCAAGTTACCTTGGCACTGCCAATGATAGGCTGGCACTGCAATAGGAGGCCTAAGGTATGGCCTGATATCAGTGAATGCAGGAGGGGCCTGATATCAGCAAATGGGAGGAGGTATTTTTGCTATCAAATAGCAGCGGTGGGGGGGGGGGGGAGGAGCTACCAATAGGATTGTCTGGAGACTGTGGTGCCCTTTATAAAGGATGCCCTAATCCCTGAGGAGCCAGCCTTGATGTCATCTTTGGGTCCTGCACATCACTTCCCCAGTGGAATAACAAAGTGACCATTCTTAAATTTTATAAACACTGGGTTAGGCCTCAGCTGGAGTATTGTGGGTACTCAAGGCATTACATTTCAGCAAAATAAAAAGGAATTAAAGAGGGCACAGAGGAGGTTTATGAGATTGCCAGCAAGGATGACTGCAGTTATGAGAAAGGGTTGGTAATGTTATGACTGTTCTCTTTGAAATAGAGAAGTTTAAGAGGTGACCTAATAGAATTTCGAGGGGAATGAAACAGACAGAGATGGGACAATTTTTTGTTTCTCTCACAGGGTCATTAAAATGTGGAATTCTGTTTCACAAAAGTTGAATGGGCTGGGTCTTTAAGATTACTCAAGGCAAGTTAGATAAATATTTGTTAGGCAATCAAGGTGCATTCAAGAAAGTGGAATTGAGACCACAACCAGATCAGCCATGGTCTTATTTAATGGTGCAGCAGGCATGAAGGGCTGAATGGCCTCCTATGAAAATTGTTGCAGCTGTTGCTATTAATGCTGAACAAGCCAAATTTCAGATTAGAATCCATCTCATCAGCTCATTATTTGTATTTTTGTATTGTAGAAACAGGAAGGGCAGGCTACTGAACACAAAAGCACAGGACTCCAGTGAAAACTTTTAAAATTTGAAGAATTAAGATGTCTATTAAAAGTAAAACCTAGATGCACAGGATAAGTGGTACATGTTTAGTAACATTCAAACTGCTTTATCAAAGTTATACAATAAAACTATTTTTTCAGCCACAACCCTTAAGATTCTTAAACATGAAATGAGGAAATATTACCCAAATTAAAAAAAATGTTTTCATGTTAAACAGAAATATAATCCACAATTTGTCAGAATTAATCAATGCTGATGTGGTTTTTCGAAAGCGAGAGTCAAAACAAATTGCTTCTTAGATTGAATATCTTGCTGGCTCAAAACTGAGTCATTTTTAATTTCTTTTAAGCACAGAGTCCAAAACATAGGACGTGGCTATCAATGGGATTTCCACTTAAAGCAGTTAGCTCCAACTGAGAACCATTTTTATAATATTTTTTCACCCCTTTCATTTTATCTGTTCATTGTCCTCAAGTATTCTTTTCAAAACTCAAGGCCCTAAATATTAAAAACTTCCATGTTCATATTTTACCCCTATTTTGAATCAATAAAATTTTAAAACACCTACCCCTGTTTACTTACAAATCTCCTGTAAATGCAAATATTATTTGCTACTTTTGACACTCCTTTGAAATTTTACAGCTGCACCTCAATTTCAACACCTATCCCCAAATGCAAATTTCGAATCTACTCTGTTTATTTGTAAGTTAAGACCCACCATAAGACCTCATTATAAATTGCAAGAAGATAACATCTGTAAACATTTCATCCCTTGGACAATCTGACTCAACAAACTCCACTTTGATTATCCCTGGGCATTTGCATAGACACGATTTTACTTGACCTGCACAGTATATATACATAAGCACAGAAATGTAAAGAGACACATATCTCATCACAATAAAGATGAATAGAAAAAGAATTCTGTCTGGTAACTTGGTCGATAACTAGACATCATGACTTCAAAAAACTTTAAAAAAGACCTAAAGGTGGTGGATGAGAAATCCCTGGTGGCACAGTGGATCACACTGCTGTCTCACAGTACCAGGGACCTGGGTTCAATTTCAGCCTCAGGTCTACTTGGAGTTTGCATGTTCTCCTTGTGTCTCTGAGTTTCCCCCAGGTACTCCAGTTTCCTCCCACAGTCCAAAGAAGTGCGGGTTAGGCTGATTGGTCAAGCTAAATTTCTCCATAGTGTCACAGGGAATAGTAGCGTAAATAGGGTAAGGGGATTGGGTCTGGGTGGGATTGTGTTAGGTGCAGATGTGATGGGCCAAATGGCCTCCTTCTGCACTGAGAGGATTCTATGAAATTGTTTCACTCAGAATTCTTGGGATCTTAAATGCTTCATCTGAAAAGAGGTTGGAAGCAGATTCCATAATTAGGTTTTACACAGCTACTTAAGGTTGAGGAATTTATAGCATTAAGAACTAAAAGCAAGAATGTGCTCGAAGAAAGAGCTAGTACAAGCACAACAGGCTGAATGATCTCCTTTTGTGCTGTAAGTTTGCTTCTATGAGATAAAAGCTATCGTGATGAATAGATCTGTTCTCTTTGTAATGGAAACTAATTATCTACAGGGACCTACATTAAGCCTTGCAATTGGAGGCAATATACTGTGCGACTACAATTAATTCTTTGTAAATTAGGATTTTCACAAGATTTTCTCTCTTAACTAAAATTGCTCTTAGCACATTTTTGTTTGTAATGATTTCTGATCTTTAAATTGGTTGATAAGATTTGGGATAGTTGTTTTTAAGTATAGATATGTTTATTACACTGATGCTTGGAAATCAAGTTTTTATTTAAAAGCTGATGTTTTGCTTCTCAGAATTATTTATCAAGAAGCTATTAATAATTCTGAGTGTATGTTTGTAGATGAAACAGTCATAAAATTAAAAAAGGAAAAAAAAGAGAAATGCACATTTAACAATTTTGAATTTAACAAAAACTCCTTTATTGTTCTGCTTATAATGTGGATTACCTAATAGTGAATTTGTATTTTTCGCTTGCCAGGATTTGTTTTGAATTACTGATGGACAGACAGCCTGAATACTGGATTATATAGTATTAATTAATGATTTGTAAAATAAACAAAACAATAAAAAAAGTTTTCAAAAACCTGAGGAAGTGCACTTGGGTTGAAAGAAAATCACTTCAAAAAGCGTTATTTAGCAAAAATGCAGCATCTATAATTAATAGGAAAATGTAAGTTTAGTTCAAACATTCTTGCATCTTTCTCACTCAAATAGGCCTTTCACCCATCCAACATAGTGAGAGGCAGCACATGTATGCTAATAGCTTACTCAGAGGAATCTGTTGCCATAGCAAAGATTTGGAACTCGCTTAAGCAGCATGTGATCCTGCCTTATTCTTTGTTAGAAAGCAGATTTTGAATAAATTCAAAGTCTTCATGTATAAATATGACTTATTTGTAACTTTTCAAATGCAGGACCATTTGTAACTATTCCTTGGCCATTTTAAAATCTTGGAACAGGACAATTTGTTTGCAAACGGGAGTTCTACTTTGTAAATTTGTCATGCCCAGATTGCTCGAGATTTTCTTAAAAATGGATGGTTCAGTGACTTTGGATGCTAGATTAAGAATTGCAAAATGTTACTCTCAAGGTGCCTTTATGTATTTCTGCATGTATATATTAAAGATTATATCATATATCATTGATCAACATGAAAACTGCCTTCCACAAACTGTAATTGCCATCTTTATCTACTGCAAAGATTTTAGTTTTGCCTCAAGCACACGTTTGCTATGGTACAGATATTGAATTTTAAAGTGTTCCAAAAATTGAAGGAAAGAGAAAGGCAATCATCTTGTGTTGTTTTTGATTTGCCACAGGAAAGTTGCCGACAGGAAAAAGTTTCTTCACCAACTGCAATTAACCGCAATCTTATAGTAGAATTTTGCAGCCATTTGTTTGTGTGTGCTTTGGCAGACAAGTAAGCCTCAGCACAGCTCCATCTTAACAGTAGAATGTTATAAAAATGATGAAGTGCGAGTCATCGTGAGTTATGTCTTTAGCTGTGGCACAGAATTGGCAATGGTGGATCAGTGACCCTTTTTACATTGGGCAAAGTATAGTTGCACTTCCAATATCTAACTTACCGACTATAATCGAGATTGATCAAATAAGAAAAATGGTGGTGATCATGGATGTTTAATATTGTTCCATATGGTACCTGATTATTTATTTGTAGTGCAAGTGCCAAACAAGAAAAGGGTCAATATTTAGTATCAACTAACCAATTCTGAAATGGCAATCCATTGATTCCAGAAGTTGCAAATTATCTCAGAGTGCTGAATCAGTTGAATTGGATCCAGTTGAATCATGGCATGGAGCTACACTTAAGAAATTAGATTGTTAAACCTTAAAAATGTAATGAGGATTGACACCTTCTCCTGAAAAAGAGTTAAATTGCGGTAACTTGCTTGTTGATTTGACCACCCAAATTAAGTACAAGTTGCAATGTCAGTGCTTTCCAAAACAAATAAAATAAAATGCTGGGAGGTATTTTGACCATGCTAAAAATACACCAGAGAACTCCACTGAAGCAGATTTACGCATATATATATGAATTGCGAGAGGGCAATAATAGTCCTTCAATAAATCAACTAAAAGCATTCTACATTCATCGCATATTGTTCAAGAAAACTTATTGCCTTAGTTGACCCACACATCTGCTTGGGGCTACTAATTTTTGTAATTGCAATGACTATAAATTTTCAAAACTGAGCTGTTAATATATGATATAAACCACAAGATTGTTGTATCAATACAGAATATCATATCTATCAAAATGGTAATTGATTGTGTAATGACTTTAGCGAGGCTAATGAGGTTGGCTTGCTAGAGTATGAATGACCTGATGAGTCTTATTTAATATTTTAAGTTTCCTTTTGACTTTGGTTTTTGTTTGGGCCATTCCCTACCCCCCCCTTCCCTTTTTGGGGGTGCTGCCCTTCTTAATTTGTCCCTAAGTTAATTTGAGTTTGTTTACTTCTTAGGTACATGAAAAGAACTACTTGATGAGTCTTAATTGATGGTTAAATCAGGGAGCCTCATGCTCCCTATTTAAAGCAGGTCTGTCAGGCTCCTAGCCTGTATTCAGCAGGGAGCAACTGGAGAGCTGACTGTGTACAGATATATGGTGTAAATAAAGTAACCTGGTGATGGGACTTTCACCTCTGTGGAGTTATTACAAATTGCAAGTCATGGAATTAGCGGATGGAATATTACTAAAAGAAAAATCAAAAAGTGTCATGGTCTGACTGAAAATTGGCATGTTTCTCTCTAGAGAGAGAGGCAGGTTTTTCTCCAGATCTTATGGCATTTGGTCAAAAAAGAGCAGGAGCGGAAGGTGTATTTCACACTGTCATTTTGGAGCCTAAAAATGCCAGCAAAGCCTACTGCACAGAGATCAGAGTGCTGTTTTTAAATGGTGCCCTGATCAGAGCAAAAAGAAAACCTTCCCCTCACCCTACCAAGGAGATGTCAGAGCTCCCCCACTCCCACAAACAGTCATCACTGGCATCTACCCTCCCGCACCCCCCCTCCCCACTGCCATCCTCAACCTCACCACCCCAAACGGTCATTGGTAATTTTCCCCTCTCACTCTGCCACACCCCACCATCATTGCCAGTGTCTCCCTGTCACTGGCCCCCCATCACTTCTGCCCCAACATCGCAATCACTTTTTCCTCCCAAACAAACTCTGTCCCCATATCACTGCTGGGATCTTACTGTCACCCCATCATCACCAACATCACCCCACACTCCCACCCCCATCATCTCACCATGCCTCCCCCATCATCACCAGCATCACTCCACGCCCCTCCCTCATCACCAGCATCTCCCCATGCCCCCCATCATCACCAACATCTCACCATGTCCTCCCATTATCACCAACATCTCACCATGCCCCCATCATCACCAACATCTCACCATGCCTCCCATCATCACCAACATCTCACCATGCCCCCCATCATCACCAACATCTCACCATGCCTCCCCATCATCACCAACATCTCACCATGCACCCCCATCATCACCAACATCTCACCATGCCTCCCTCATCACCAGCATCTCACCATGCCCCCCCATCATCACCAGCATCTCTCCATGCCCCCCCATCATCACCAACATCTCCCCATGCCCCCCCATCATCACCAACATCTCCCCACTCCTCCAATCAATCGCAGCATCTCACTACGCCCTCCATCACCAGCCTTATCCCATGCTCCCCCCATCATCACCAGCATCTCCCCATGCCCCATCATCACCAGCATCTTCCCACTCTCTCCATCATTACCAGCATCTTCCCACACACCCCCCATCATCACCAACATCTCCCCATGCCCTCCAGCATCACTAACATCTCCCCATGCCTGCCCATCATCATTGGCATCTCTCCTCGCACCCCCGCCCCCATCACCTCCTGCATCTCTCCATGCTCCTCCACTTCCATTATCACTAGCATCTCTCTCTCACTCCACCATCTGTCCCCGCCCCCGCACCCCACACTCACCCATTCTCAGTCATCACCGGCATCTCTTTTGTACACACTCTGACACCCTCAACCCCACCCATGAGGTCCATGGGTCTGCTCCTGACACTTTTCCTGGCATAATTAGGCACTGCCAGGCTGGCACTGCGATATCGTTGGCAATGGACAGGGAAAATCTCATCACAATCTCCCCGGAGAGAATCACATTTCCTGATTCTCTCCAGATTTTCAGCCTGTGTTGCCATTCTCTCTGACAGTGAATGTGGGCTGAAAAATCAGCCCCAGGGTCCTTTTAGAATAAACACAAACAAATCCAGTTTGAAACAGAAACTATTAAAATTTACCATGCTGTTGCAAGTTTGGTAAATGCCTGGGCCTATCTCATTAATGAAGTTCTGAAACTTTGTGAAATTTTTCAGCATGCTTTGTTCAACACCTTGGAGTTTTGGCATCTTTCTGATCCTTACTTATTAAAGATGGCTGAAACTTGAAAGCCCTAACTTGGAGCTTCTTGGCGGTGCTTTCAAATGTCCTGAGCCCAAGCTCTGGCATTCTTTCCCTTTACTTATTCTTTCTTTAAAGACTCTCCTCAAAATCTAGTTCTTTTGGCCTCTTGGCTATCAGCTCTAATAACTCTTTAGGTAGTACAGTGTCATATCTTGTTTCATAATTCCACTTTAAAATGCCTTTGAATGTTTTATTACTATAAACATGTTATATTAGTACAAACTAAAAACAAAAACATGAGGCTTCAGTTGTGCTGATATTTCCAGAGCAATTTAGTCAAACTAGTGAAAGATTATGGAATTTCAACTTGCAGCCATGCAAATTGGAATTTCGTGATCTTTAGTACTAATATAAAATCGTGGCACTGGAAGCTAGACCATGCACAAAACTAGCCATGACCCCAAATCAAATTACTCACCCTGGCAAGTTTTATTAAGTGTGTCAATTTGTGCAACTACAGAGAGAAACTCTTCATTTTTTTTTAGACAAAATTGCAGAAAATTGTCTTAACAAACCATTTTTGAAAGATTTACCAAGAGACCAGCTATTATACAGCAATTTAACTAACATTGGCTTTCAATAGTATTCTCAGTAATTTAATATTGAGTTATTCATAGGTAGTAGACCTGATCTGATTTTTTTCCTCAGTGTATACATGGTAGGCCAGATGGCCTCAGTTTAGTTCTTATCAACCAATTTCACTGCATTAATAAAACTGCATCAGATTACTACTATTATATATATATAGATATGTACATATACATGAGGAAAGACATCGGTGGGGGGGGGGGTCTCTCCCATCCTGATAGTTGCTGGCAGGAATTCTGATTGCCCACTGAATCAGGCATCGATACTGAAACGAGATTCCTGCCAGGTGACTAAACCTCGATTGGGTTCCCGTCCAAAGCGGGCGACAACTCAATAATTATGTAAAATCCTCAACTGACATATCGTTAGTGAGTCCATTCAGCAGTGTCCCACTGAGGCTCCTCCCCAGCAGATATGACACCGAGCGGGCTTTGGTGCTAGTCATGACCATCGTAAGTCTGAATGTTAGGTCCAGAAGGGGGAGTCAAGGAAGCAAGCACTGTGCTCATAGTGCTCTGCCATTGCTAGGCTGCAGATGGATGGTCTCCCAAGATCCTGGAGTTGGGTGGGCTTGTGCTGGGGATAAGCACTATTCCACTGACAGGGTGTCCACTGGCTAGATTGCCTCTTCTAGCCCGTGGAAACCTGAACATCACTCTTGGCATAGTGATTTTGGGCATCACACTACATCAAAGTTTCCACAGTAAGTAGACTGGTTACTTTAATCACTATTCCCCTTGGCCACTTGGCAGATTTCCAAATCCCAACAGCACTCTATTCTGCAGAAGGGTTTCCCCTTTCTCTCTCTAAGAAGTCACAGGTGTGAGAAGACCCCTTTCAAGTTCTTTGACTGATGAAAGTCAGTCACTTCGCTAGGTGGGGTAAATTCCATTCTCTACAGCTGCTCACTCAGCCCCATTCTTTTAACACAGCATTCATTTCAAGTCTCTGAGCCTTCATAGAAAGTTGAAATACATTCAAAACTATTGAAAAGCTTTGTTTCCGTTCAATTTCAGTCCAGTCTTTTCAACTCTGCTTTGACTGACAGCTTAATAGTTTTAAGACAGACTTTTCCTTTCAGAGTTGAATGCCTCTCAAGAACCCAACACCCACGACATTATTTTTCCATTACACAAAAAAGGAACTGAAAAGCACTTAGCTGCTTTGATGTTGCCTGCAGCTGCTTGTGGTTGATGGTGCTCCCCTTTTTAGTGAGGGCTCACCATTTCATGTTTGGCAGGGGGTGGGGGGCAGGGTGAGGGGGGTGGGTTCTCTCTGAATATGGAGATCAGGGAATCTCTTGAAGAAGGATCTCAATGAAGGCAGGCTGCCTCCTACTGTGCATAGTTTGCACACTAAAGATGGGTGAATCCCACCTGAGAGATGCTGTCAGCTCCAGCAGGAAAATCTCTGATTCTCTCGCTGGCATGGGCATTTAGTTTATTCATGCAGAATTGTGGCCATCATGCTTTTTAATTGCAAATAAAAATATTATGTTCTGTAACACTGCAGAATTGCATTTGTTCGTGGGAAATTTTACTGTTTGGCAATATTCAAATGCATTCGAGTGGAGCTTTGAATTAAATAATAATTTAGCAAAAGTGGCTGAATTTTGACTGCATTCTACGTCTGGGTTGCCTAATACGTCCAGAGCAGAAATTCTTGCCCCAGAACCAAATGTAACAATATACAGGATTAAAAGTTGTTGGATAATTTTTTGCAGTGCAGTGCAGTAGCTGGTCTTTCCTGAATTAAACTTCTGTGAAGCAAGCAGTTCCTGTGCTACCTCATTCTGCCTTTCAGCCTCCCTTCGTTGTTAATTGACATCTTGTAATTTTCACCAATTTACAGTATATATACACTGAGGGCCAATTCTTGGATTAATTTGATCTCTGCTTTTAACTTCAGATCTGAGCAATCTGCCTCAGTTGCTTCATTAATTATATATAAAAGCTACATTACCCCAAGGTTACCGTGATTGTCTCTAGGTCCCAATGGTTCAAAAAAATGCCATTCCAATTAATTGCATTTTGTGCCTTTCACTTGAAAATCAGCAGAATTAATTCTATTAGTAAATTAAAACTGCAATACATCAATATATTACAATCTTAGCAGTGCCAGCTCCCACTTTTGTGCAACATGTTATTATTTTTAAGACCTGTTGTTTTTAGATTTTTTAATTTATATCCATACCCTGGCAAAAGAAAATAATTTGCTTGTGTTCTGCTCATCGCTGCCATTGATCACTTCCTCATCAGATTTTGGAAGATTCTTTTGTTGTGTAGAGCCTGCACAGTAAGATTATACAAAATGCAGGATGCAGCCCAACTGTGAAACTGTAGGCTGAACCACGGACCAGTTCAGGCTAATCATGTTGTATTATAAGGGTCTGGTACATTTAGGGTTAATGAAGGACGGAATACACTACCATCCATACTTATTGTTATTTGCCCATCATCATCAATGAGGAGTTCAACACCATTGGTCATTTTGAGGCTGGATGCGGTGTGTCCAAAGATGACTGATCAGGCCAATTCAAGCACGGAATGTCCTGACGATATTCAGCAGACTTGTGTAGGCACTGTAGTTGTTGCGCAGCTGACTCTGAACTGGTGTAGGTTGTGCTTAAGTTGTGTTCAGCATTGCACCTTGTTTCATAAGCTTGACAACCCTTCTGGATGAGGCAAGACCAGGTAGGGCGGTTTTGTGCCAGTGTTTCCCAGGTGTCTATGTCAAGCGATTTCAGAGAGACCTTGAATCTGTCCTTGTAACGTTTCTTCTGCCTTCCATGCCAGTGTCTTCCAGCTCCTTCCAAAAAGGAGCTGCATGGGTATGTGCTCGTCCAGCATACAGATGACATGACCTGCCCACCGGGTCCGTGCTACCATCAGCAGTGTGTGGACCGATGGTAGACTTGCTCTAGAGAGAACTTCAACGTCTGGTATTTTGTCTTGCCATCTGATGCATAATATTCTGCAAAGATAAGTCATGTAGAAATGATTGAGCCGTCTTGCATGCCTTCAATACGCAGTCCACATTTCACAGGCACATAGGAGGGTAGTGAGTACTACGGTGCTGTAGACATTTTGTTGCTGGGTTGATTCCTCAATGTTCCCATACAGTGGAGCACAGTCTACCAAAAGCAGAACTTGCCACCCACACAATGTTGTCGTAAGCACATGAATTCTTAAGTATACTGGGTACAATCTTACCTGCCATTCACGCCATGATCCCATGTAGCAAGTTTGGAGAATTTGGCGGCCAGCCAAATCTCCATTCACTGCATTGGGATGGGAAAATCCTGCCAGGGTGAACTGTGATAAGGTTCTGGTTGCTATTTTTCTCATGTAGAACACTAATGAAAGTGAACACATCCATATGAGGTGCTATCTCCCAGTGGATTTAGCATGGTAATGGAAGGGTACTGATACAAACATTTGCCGCTGGCAAAGGTTTCAGGCTGCCATCCTATGCTGTTTTGCTCTGAGACTTTCATTATTTTCTTCTGCTGCCAAATTCTTCCCTCATATTTGAAGCGGATGTCCATATTAATCCATGACTGGTCTTCACAGGTGCCTAAAGAGGATGTATTCCCACCCATTACAGAACAGCTTTGATAGTTTCTCACTTCTCCATCCCTCCACCATGACACATTTTGTGATGCCCCAGCCAAAGCAAATAATCATTATGGATCAATCATTATGAAATCTTGGAAGTGACATTTATCTGCAAGTGGTTGCTTCTGTTGTTCTTTGATGAATGATTTTAAAGGATAGAGGTGCAGAAAATTTGGATAACCCAGATGTGACCACAACTTTCACAAGGAAACCAGTATTCTTCATGTGAATTAGCAGTTAGGCCTCATTTTTGCTGTCCTCTAGGATCTCTATTCAATCAACAACAGGTTTGTTTTTGAATTCTTCTAGTAGCTGGTGCGCACAACATTAAAAAATGAAAGAATATAATCTTCAGTCTGTTGAGATGAAGTGATTTAGGTCTCACTGATCTGTCTTGAGAACTCATCTCTTTCCTGATCCACATAAATCCCTTTCTAAAGGTTCCCTAATTCAATGGATCACTAAGCTTTAACCCTTAGCTGAAGAACTAGGGACTGAGTAGGGACTTGGGGATTCCATTAAAGCAGTCTTTATTGACAGTAGATAGATCTATTACCCTTAAATTCTGTTTTTGTCCATCTCTTGACAGTTCTTAAGCAGAGATTTCTTTTGAGTTTAACTAGGTTTTCTGTACTATGATTGCACTAGGTATTTCCTTGCTATTCTGGTTGGGATTGACTTGTGATGCCCTTGCCAGCTGTGTTCTTTATTTATTTCTTTAATCTATCTGTCTGTCTGTCTGTGTATGTATCTCTATCTACCTGCCTGCTAAAAATCTCAGGACACTCAGAATGTTTTAAATTCAACATGCCTGACAGAACATTTAAAATAAACATTTGCTTACATTTTAGTTCAGATCTAAACTATTAATTCAGTGAGTTTGAATCCTTTTGTAGTTTGTAGGAGGTCTTTAGAGAAGTGTACTTGTCTAAAACAGAAATTGGAGATAAATTATAAGAGTTAAAATCTCTGTTATTACTTTACTCGGTTTTAAAGGATAATTCACTGTACAAGTGTCACTGACAAAATGTTGCTTTGAAATCTCCAGTCAATTTTGAAATGTAGCAATAAATGAGATTGAATTTTAAATTTAATTTTCTAAATTACTAGATTTTTTTCTACTCTCTTGAGATAAATCCTAGAAACCTAATTCAAGACTGATCTCTTTTATTGTATCAGTTCTCCCAAGTGTTTCACTTGCTGCTAAAACTGGCCTGGGTTAAAAAGCTTCATCGTGACCGGCATTTAAAGTAACAAAGGTTCACTTTATTCTAACATAGTAAAAACAAATGAATGTAGTTTCATTGGCACATTAATAGGGCTGATGTTTTTGATTATGCTGAATTCTCAAATATGATCTTTTTAATTGAAGGTTAACATGAGTGAAAATTATCATATGATGTGCTCCTCCAGTGCTTAAGCATGGGAGACGGAAGGGTACTGATATAGGCAGTAACTGCTGGCAAAGAACTCGGGCTTCAGCCTATTGAAGCTACCCTGCAGCATCTGTTCTTCCCTTCACTGTCATTGGTCTTTTCCTCATTTGTTATGGAAGACCCTCTTGGTGTGCAAGCCTACACAGTTAAGTTATGCAGTGTGCAACCACAAACTGGGAGATTAGAGGCTGAACCAGATACAGATGGAGGTGAACCGCGCAGTGGCACAATGGTTAGCACTGCTGTCTGAAAGCGGCAAAATCCACATTCATTCCCGGCTTGGGTCACTGTCTGTGCAGAGTCTGCATTTTCTCCCTGTGGGCGTCCTCGGAATGCTCTGGTTTCCTCATAGTCTGAAAGACCTGCTGGTTAGATACAATTGATCATGCTAAATTCTCCCTCAGTGTAACCAAACAGGCACTTGAGTGTGGCGACTAGGGGATTTTTCATAATAATTTCATTGCATTGTTAATGTAAGCTACTTGCGACACTCAGAAATAAACATTAAAACAAAACTTTAAGGGTCTGACACATATAGGGCTAAAAGGGGACTGAGTACAGTATTGCCGACACAGTGATATATGATAGCACATGACCAGCACCCAGGGTCATTCTAGTGTTGAATAGAGCTGTGTGTATGAGCAAGCACGGAGATAGCTCCTAGATTATACCCTTTTACTGTACATTTGTAAATAACTCCAAGAGTCAATAAAGACCTATAGTTACCCTATATGTGGCTGTGAGGACTTCTTTGGACCAACTAAACTGTAACCAACACCAAACAACATTATGGCAGCTGATAGAAAAAACCCAAGATCTAACAGAAAAACTAAAATCCTGGAAGAGAGTGAGAAAAGAGTTCGGCAAAGCAATCTGACCTGAGAAGAGGCTTCAGCAGCAGAGACGCAGAGAAAGTTTTTGTCAAGAAAAATGCTTCAAAGAAAGGCTTGCCAGCAGAAGGCAGGAATTTTAAACTCCTTACCACAGCAGAATACTCCACTGAATCTTTCTGGCCATCCAATTTCTAATCCCAGAGAACCAGCAAGGGTGAGCTTTTTTTTTTTTAAATTCCAGGCTACAGCAATGCCTAAAAAGCTTTAAATAATTCAGAATTAGAAGTGCAGTTTGAAAAAAACCTGTCACTAAAACCTAATTCCCAAGTCAGTTACTGAAAACTCTGAACTCACTCCAAAAAGGGAAAAGTAATGAAATAATCTCAAAGGATCATGATTTTTAAATTCAGCTGAGAACAATAAAAACACCAGCATTCGACAAATTTGTGACTTCAAATAAAATATCAAAAGAACTGTACAGGCAGCTGATCCAGGCAGAAATTGTTATAATTCCCTTTCAGGCTAAGAATGACCACCATTGCTGCAGAGCTCTCCAAAGCTAGAAGCAAGGCTAATCCCTTTGACTCCAAGTTAAGGGTGACACCAACAAGAAGCATTCATTCACTGCTACCCTCCAGGGATGTTCTGATCCAATAGAATCCAATTTTGCCCACCACCAGGAACAAATGCTTGATGAGGAGATACTGCCAACAATAATCACCTCAGCAGAAGGGCCAGAAAACCCGGTTCAAACAACAATAACACTTTATGGTTATAGATGACCACCCAGTCTGTAATTGTGGCTGATCATCCCAGCCTCCCTGTAGCCAGAGATCTTTCAGAAAAAAACACCAGGACCACTTTGACATCCACCAAGTGCAGAGCATGGGACCCAATCTGCTGTCTGTTGGCCAGGCATTTCCAAAGCGACTGAACACAGCATTGCAACTTTCTGCATACATGAGCTCACTGGCAGGACTTAAGAGACTCCCTCATCCCTACACAGTTCCATACTAGGCTATGGGGGAGGCTGGGCATTTAGCTGTTTGTCTTCAACAGCTAATCATTCCTTATTGTGATGAGCTACTTCTCCAGATGGGTCATGGTGAAGCAACAATTTACAGCTATCACAGAAGCAGTAATTAAGGTATTTAAAGATGTTCATGAGCCATGGTATCATGGAGTGATTGTGTCCAATAATGAGGCAAGGCAATTGCATTAGATTTCATTAATGAGAGGAGCAATTGACTTTGGTGAGTAAGCCTCATTAAAACAAAAATCAGCGAGCTGCCAGTACCAGATGATGCCTGACAACCGGCTTATCAATTGGAGGAGCATGAAGTCCAACAACTCATCTATTGTATAAAGCCAGCAGGACAGAGTCACTCTTGGTGAACAAGCGGCCTGACCCTGTTTGAGTGAAGGGGGAGGTCAGGTGGCAGAAGGGTGGTTACCTCCTGAGCATGGACAACCTGGCAGTACCAGCCTGTGCCCCTGGGACTGCTGAGTGGGCACCTTGGCATTGCCCATCAGGCACTGGGCAGTGCCAATGGGGTGGGCCATAGAGGGTTGGGGCCTAGGGTGTGAGGCCTGATGGGAGTGGGTTCTAGAGGGCAATCAGTGGGATTGGGCATCCTGCTGCCACTCTGCCATTGGGATCAATAGGTGCAGAGTGGTGGAAGGCCTGCCAGAGGGAGTGGGTCTTCCAGAGGCTGCCTGCCTGCAGGGATGTCTGCACTGTTGAGGGAGTGTTATTGGAGTGGTTTGGGATGGGAAGGTCAAGGCTGGTCCAGGAATGGTTGGGGGAACTGCGATTGAGTCATGGGTTGCAGTTGGGAAGGAGGGGGCACCACTTTGGAGCTCCTGGATTGCCCAGCGATTGGGCTGGTCAGCAAATAAGAGGGCCAGTGCATGCTCAGAGGCCTGCTGGTTTGTGTTCGGATGGGAATAGATTGGTCCCACCCCCTGAAATCTAATGATGTTCATGTTAGTGGCCGTCTGCATTGCACTGATTGTGGGAGGTTCTAGTGTGTGAACTCTCATTGGAAAAAAACAGCATGAATTACTCCAATTTCCCCACAAATTCAGCACTTTGAATTTTTTTTGGAGAATTCTACTGTTGAAGACTAGTGAACGTGTCCCAGACATTTCTGTGATGATTTTAAACAAAATAAATGTTTCTTAAATAACTAAACACACAACAAGAAAGCCAACTAAAAAGTTACTTAATTTCTTGAAGTTTACTCTGTTCCAAATCCCTCTATTTTCCTCATCTCAAAGCTAAGCCTCCCAAAAAACATTCCATAGATTTTAAAAGAATAAGCAAAGTCCAGCAATAGTTATCACATTGGGCACCCATCTTCTTTGGGGTTGCCTCTGGCTTAGGATAGAAACAACTGGATTGTCAAAAAGGCTTTCTGCAGATACAGCTTGTTGGGAGTGGACACAGCTTGCTGTTGTGGGCTTTGGTCTTAAAACACCTCCCTTGCACAAGGTGAACTTGCCTCTGATTTACTTTTCCTTTTCATCTTCCTTTATCTGAACTAACCTTTCCAGAAGACACTTCTAATTACTTTTATTACATGATATCACTTTGTCGAATTTAAGTATGAAATCTTACATTATTTTCTCTTTTGAATGTTTACCATCTTTAACTTTTGACACTATTCTCCATTGTCACCAACCTGCCTTTGGTAAACATCTGTTTACAGTGCTGCTAGGTTAATCATATATCAAAAACCTTAGTTTCATCAAATCAGCCAACCTATCTTTCTACATTTCTATTTTATGGTGGCACAATGGTTAGCATTGCTGCCTCACAGCTCCAGAGACCTGGGTTTGATTCCCAACTTGGGTCATTGTACAGATTCTGCAAAGACATTCTCCCCATGTCTGCGTAAATTTCTTTTGGGTGCACCGGTTTTCTCCCACAAATCCAAAAGACGTGCTGGTTAGGTGCATCGGCCATACTAAATTCTGCCTCAGTGTACCTGAACAGAATCCGGAGTGTGGTGATTGGGCGATTTTCACAGTAACTTCATTGCAGTGTTAATGCAAACCTACCTGTGACATTAATAAGTAAACTTTAAACTCTGAACTACCAGAACACAGACCAAATTATTGAATTTCTTTGCACGATTTCCTAACAATATCACTGAGCAACAATGTTTTGTTTTATTGTGAAAAATGCATGTTTAGCCTCCATGTTCCCCATGCCTTAAGATTCTGCCTTGAACATGGGCACATATACATATTTAAATCTATAAATACACACATACGTTCAAGACCAAAATCCAATTGTGAATTGACTCAAAGTTATTGTTTTCACAAAATGTATGAGTGTTTGAAAAGTCACACATTGTCGAACCCATTGTAACATTTAAAGTTTAAAGTTGTGTGTCATTGTTAAAAAAAATTAAACTAAAGAAGCATAATAATAAATGTGTATTAAATATGTTATTGCCCAAAAGCATAGCATATGGAACATACCTTCACTTCAGTATTTTTTTAAAAGCCTGCTCACTTGGCAGATTGATTTAGAAATTGGTATGATCATTGCTTTACCAACTGCCTATAATGTGACTTTTACATCAGTGAAACATGATACAGAATTTTACAATAGAAACTCAATTTAATTTAATCAGCTAAACGCAAGTTAGTGTAGGCCTTCTGAATGTCACACTGGCTTCATTTATCATTGGCTGGGATATAAAAGAAACTGGAGCTGAATAATCACAAAAAGAATCAAATCAATTGGACCATTGGGAAAGTTTACTGACTGTATGACTCCCAGTGGGAAACCTTTACTGTCAAAGTATTTATCGAGCATGCACTGAGTATGATTTTCCAACTAAATGAATAGTGGGAAAATCATGCACTACACAAAGTTGAAAAATTATTCCTCAAGTCTGCTCAATGAGACATTTATCATTAACAACATTTCTTGGCTACGAGTCACCAGGATGCCAGACAAAACAGCAAATCATCGTCAGTTTAATGAATATAATTTTGGCTGCACCCCTTGCTGAGCAGTTTTAACTGTACAACACTGGCATCTATCTGACAAAGTGGAGAATTGCCCAGGTATGTCCAGTTCACAAAGAGCAGGACAAAACCAATCACTGCCCTTTCAACCTCCTCTCGTTCATCAGCTAAATGATGGAAATTGTCGTTGACTGTGCTATCAAGCAGCAATTACACAGTAATAACCTGCTCACTGGCACTTAGTTTGGGTTCCACCATGGCCACTCAACTCCTGACCTCATTATAACTTTGGTCCCAATGTGGACAAAGGAGCTAAACTTATGACATGAAGTGAGAGGGATTGTCTTTGATGTTATGACAGCATTTGATCTCGTGTGACATCAAGAAGCCATGGCAAAATAGAAGTCAATGGGAATTGGGGAAGACTCTCCATGTATTGGAGTCATACCTGAGAAGATGGTTTTGATTGCCAGACGCCAATCATCCCATCCCTCAGATGTCACTTCAGGAGTTTCTCAGGGTAGTGTCTTAGACCCAACCATCTTCAGACGCTTTATCAATAAGCTTCCAAAAATAATGTCAGAGAGGTAGGCCGGAATTTCACCACCACGCCCACCCTGACTTTGGGGTGGGCGTGGCTCACAGAATCAAATTCTCTGTTGGCCTCAGGCAGGATTTTATGAGCCTCGCCCAAGTGAGGCCGAGTGATTTTTAAACAATAGTCTACACCATTTGAGATTCCTCCAATACTAAAGCAATCTATGTTCATATACAGGAAGAACTAATCAGCATTCAGCTGCATTAATAAGAGGCAAGTAATGTTTATACCACACAAGTGCTAGACAGTGTCTACATCCAATAAGAGAGAATTTAACCATCTCTCCTTGACAATCAAAGACATTACAATAGCTTAATCCTCCATTGTCAACATCCTGAAGTTACTTCAGGATATTACCTGAGGGCTTTGACTCAAAACATCAGCTCTTTTCTCTTCTTACAGATGCTGCCAGACCTGTTGAGAAGTTCCAGCATTTTGTCTTTTGGAATCCTGGCGTTATCATAGACCAAAACTGAACTGAATTAGCCATATAAATCCCATAGTTACAGGGCAGGTCAAAAGAAAGGAATTCTGAAGATCTCACTTCCTGACTCACCAAAGCCTGTTATCAGGGGGACTGCAGTTCAATAAAGGCAGTAAAGCATTAATAAACATGTAATTATTTAGACGGATCACTAATGGAATAGCCACATCCAGAGTAATGATGGCAATCAAAGATTAAGTAGGACCTTTCAAGGCAATCATGACATTTCATGTTATTTCAAATGAAATAAGACCAAAATAAGTCATGATTAAATTAAATTGTTTAATGACAGTTTTTGTACCTTTTCACTATCTGGGAATGCTAAAGGTCAGATTATTGCTTTCTCAACAGGAGTCAACATCCTGAAAATATCAGGAAGAGACAAAGTTGATGATGTATATCCCAAAATCTTAAAATAAAAGTTTAATAGCTCACTTATCCTGTTATATTATTTGTTTTTAATATTTGTTCTTTTAAATGATCAGTTTTGTTTGACTTCTAACAGCTGAAATTAGGCATATGAATCAGTTTGAATTAGACTGGATGTTAAAAAAACCCAAACCAATCACATCTTGAATTTGCTCAACCCTGGCTTTAATGTAGGACAGATAGCCAGTGACCACTTTGCTCACAGAAAGTGGGCTGGCCTTTGAAAGCTTTTAAAAAGGTTGCGTAGCTCCATTTTAACATTCTAACCAGCATGGACTGTGTTTACCTTGCGTCAGAATTAGTCTCAGTGCTTCAGCTTTTTGAATTTGGCTGTTACAAAGGAACCCAGTTTTCTTCCTTTCAACACTGTGCCAAAGCAATACAACTGTAAGATTTATATTTGTAGAGTCAGAGTGCTGCCATAGATCTTGTTAAAACATCTGCAACTTTCAGTTTCACACAATGTAAGGAATGGAGTAAAAAAGTTTTTCATAATAGTACATCTTAATTTATATTGATGCTATTGTAAAGAGAGTATTTGTGCAGTCACTGTTTTATTTCTTATGTATTAGAAATATAAAAAGCATGCCATTCAGCCTTTTGAGACTGCTCCACATACAATAAGATCATGATTGATTAATTTTAGTCTCAACTCCCCCAATAATCCTCAACTCCCTTGTCTTTCAAAAATCTGGTGAATTCAATCTTGAATAAATTCAACAATCCAATTTCCCATTGCGATCTGGGGAAGAGAATTTCAGATACTAACAACCTTCTGAGACAAAGTTCTCCTAATTTCCATCTTAATCGAGAGACCTCATCTTTTCAAACTGTGCTCCCAAGTTCTAGCCTCCTCCACAAGAAAAAAACATGGTTCCAGAACTCACTGTTTCCAGTTCCCCCCAGGATCTTATATGCTTCAAAAAGATAACAGGGTGATCTTTAGTCTGTGCTCACCATCCATGAAAATGGTGCCGGCAAGATAATGACTTCCGATTTCCTCCTTCAAAATAGGTGTAAACCTGATTAACTACTCTATACATTTACATATTATTCAAGATCCTCCCCGCCCCGGCTATATTTTGAGCCTGAAGCATATGTTCAAACCACACTGATGTGACGTCACATTGGCAAGGTTTACAACAGGTTCACCCAGACACGAGCCTGTTGTGAGAATCTCCACCCCCACCCCATCCCCATCACCACCACCACCCCCCAACCCAGCCAGGGAGTAAAGGTGAATATTGACCTGGCAATGTTCCTGGCACTGCACCTTGGCACAGGTTGGCACTGTCAGGTTGGCACTATGCTTTATCCTGTAATGAAATCAAAACTGTACACAGAATTTCAGCTGTGGTCTCACTGATGCCCTGTACAGTTGCAGTATAACTTCTCTACTTGTATATTTAATTCCCCTTTGTGATAAATGCCAACATTCAGTTTCCCTTTTCAATCACCCAGATCCCTTTGAGTTCTATAACTTATTATCATTTAAATGCTTTTATATTTTTCCTGCCAAAATGAGTAAATTTACATTTTCCTACATTGCACTCCATCTGTCAATTTCTTCCCAACTCACTTTAATCTGTCTACTTCCTTTCGTAGACACTCTACCTCCTCTTGGCAACTTATTTTCCTACTTATCTTGGTGTCATCAGTAAATTTAGATCCCATACGTTTGCTTTCTTCATTTAAGTCACTGATATAGATTGTAAATAGTTCAGGTCTCAGCACTGATCCATGCAGCACTCCATTAGTTGCCAATTCAAAGAACACACATTTATCTCTACTCTTCTTTCTGTTAGGTACCCTATCCTTTATCTATGCTAATATGTTACCCTGTACATCATGAGTTCTTATTTTGTATCATAATCTTTAATATGGCACCTTATCACATGTTTTTTGGAAGTCAAAGAACACCACATTTACAGATATTCCTTTTGCCATCTTGCTTGCTTCCTCCTCAAAGAAGTTTAATAAATTAGTTGAACAAAATTTCCCTTTCACAAAACTGTGTTGATTCTGCCTGATCGCATCGTATACCCTTATATTTATTTAGCTTTAACTCACTAGTCTTAATCCACATTTCTCACCTTCAGACTGAATTTGAAATTCTATTGTAGTATGATAACTGTAGCCTAGAGGCTTCTTTACTGTGAGATTATTTGAATGAAAACTTTTTCATTTGCATTGGATCATTGCTTCAACTGAAAGACATTGCAGCTGGTTTGTTCTCAATGTCATAAGTAATTTTAACAAATAAAACATTACCATTTAATTTAGAAATCCCTATCCACCTATTATTGAATGGCTGATATATTACACATAAAAGTATTGCTTTCTTCAGAATTTGCTTGAAAATTATATGCCCACCAGTGGAGTAGCATTATCTTGTACAAGAAATAAAACAAAAATTAAGAGCTAATGTAACTGGATGGCTGCTGACATCCGCATTATCTTGACAATGTACATAAATGGAACAGGAAGCATATCCAGTTGGTATAACATTGTGTTAACTTAATTCCCCTTTTCTGACCTGTCCGTGAACAGTTACACTCAAAATTGATAAGATGAAAGGCAGAATTCAATGCTGGCTGAGGAAGCAGAAAGAGAGGTAGGTGGGGTCATTGCATTGCACAAAAAGCCCTGTGTCAAGCCCTTGACATGGGATGAAAGTGCCAAGTTACTTCAGTGGCAGGGAGAAAGTAAGACGGCAATGCTGACAATACGCAGTTGGAAGGTACTTTTATTACCTCATTAATATTCATTAAATTATTACTCATAATACTCATTAAATGGCAGCTTCTGGTGATTCAGTGTCACTTTTGCAATTAACTCAGAGGTGCTCAGAAATCACTTCATTTTCATAACCATTTAAAGCTGACGGTGAGCAAGCAAGTTGGAAAGGTGAGCTAGTTAGAACTGCCTGTTTGTAGACAGGAGAAGCATTGCAGTGAAGGTTGAGGGTCACTGAGGGGAGGTTGAGGGTCACTGAAGGGAAATTGTTGTGACGAGGGGAGGTGAGGATTAATGAAAACAATATCACTAAAACCTCTAAAAGGGGTACCAGAACTTGATGGTTTGAGTTATAAGGAAAGGCTGATTAGACTGAGACTTTTTCTTCTGGAGCATAGAAAGCTCAGAGGTGATCTTATAGAGATCTATAAGATAATGAGAAGCACAGATCAGCTAGATAGCCAATATCTTTTCCCAAAGATAGGAGAGTCTAAAACCAGAAGGCGTAAGTTTAAGGTGAGAGGGGAGAGATACAGAAGTGTCCAGAGGGGCAATTTTTTCACACAGAGGGTGGTGAGTGTCTGGAACAAGCTGACAGAAGTAGTAGTAGAGGCAGGTACAATTTTGTCTTTTAAAAAGCATTTAGTCGGTTACATGGGTAGGATGCATATAGAGGAATAAAGGACAAATGCAGGTAATTGTGATTAGCTTAGGGGTTTAACAAAAAAGGCATCATGGACAATTTGAGCCTAAGGACCTGTTTCCATGCTGTAAACCTCTATGACTCTATAATTCACATACCAGATGAATTGATGCTCAGTGTCTTCTCTTTCTCTGGGTCAAAATGGACTGCATTGGTTCAAGAAGCAATTTTTGAATCAAGTGTAACTTTCTTCATCATACCTCCTACATACAAGCCCTAATCATTAAAATTTATCACAAAGCAAGGGATCTAGTGCTGAGCCCCATGGAACTCCAGTGGAAACAGCCATAGAGTAAAAAAAAAATGATCAACCTTTCAACCTTTGCTTCCTGCCTCTGGGCAAATTTTGGATGTAACTTGCCACTTTACCTTGGAACCCATGGGCTTTTTCTTCCATGACCAGTCTGCATGTGAGACCTGATTATGAATCATGCTTAAACCCACATAGACTATATCAAATGTGCTTCCCTCATTGACCCTCCTTTTTACCTCCTCAAAAAATTATGTCAGATATAACCTTTCCTTAACAAACCTGTACTGACTGTCTTTGGATAATCTCTCTTTCTAAATGATGTTTCGTCTTGTTCCACAGAATTCTTTCATTAATTCCCCTACCGGACAAGGTTTAGGCTGACTGACCTGAATTCTTCAGGTTATCACTTTCTTTTTTTAAAACATACAACATTAGCTGTCCTGCAGTCCTCTGGGCACCAAATCTGTAGACAGATTGGAGAATGATGGTCAGAGCTTCATCTATTTCTTTTCTTGCTTTCCTTAGCATAGAGATATAACCAGATATGGGGATTTATCCATATTTAATTGTATTAAACACCTCAATGCTTTGTCTCTCGCCATGTGGATTTAGTCTAATATTTCCCATTCCTCTGTGGTTGCAGTATCTGCATCATCCCTCTCTTTTCGTGAAAATAAATGCAAAGTCATTAAAAGCTATGGGCAGGGTTTTCCATCTATGCTCACTCCAAAACCAAATAACTTGGCCCAAGGTCAATGGAGTTTCCCATGGTTCACCCCTTTCTCACTCCGATTCCTGTGGCTAGCAGAACGGGAAAATTTGCCCCCATATTTCCTTTTTGTCCACCCTCCAAATGATGGCAGCTGTGTCACAGTGGGTGGTGCTCTCACTCTGAATCAGAAGGCAATATTTTCAAGTCCCACTCAAGAAACTTCAGCCCAAATTCCAGGCTGGCACTCTTGGTGCATTACTAAGGGAGTATTGCCCTATCGCAGGTACTGTCTATGAGATGAAGCATTTATCTAAGTCTCCGTTTGCCTTTCAGGTATATAAAAGAAACTACACACCTTTTGGTACCTAATCTTCCTTTAGTTATTGTCTTGTTCTCTATTTATTTATTTTAAAAAATGTAGATTTTCCTTGATTTGACTTTCCAATATTTTGTTGCATCCTCTGGACTTTCCTGATTTTTTTTTCATTTCTGCTCTATACCTTTACCATTCTAGGTTTCTTCGTGTTATTGAGTTTTGGTGTCTGTCATAACCTTCCCTATTTTTCTTTATTCTCTTCTTTAACCCTTTTGCTTTCCAAGAAGCTTTGGATTTATCAATCCCATCCTTTATCTTCATGAAATGAAGGGGGTTACTCTCCCAGCTCATTGCTTGATGAATTTACTGGATTTTTATGAAGATGTAACAAGTGTGGTTGACAGAGGAGAACTGGTGGATGTGGTGTTTTCAGATTTCCAGAAGGCGTTCGATGAGGTGCCTCACAAAAAGTTGCTGCATAAGATTAAGGTACATGGGGTTGGGGGTAAAGTATTAGCGTAGATTGAGGATTGGCTATGTAACAGGAAGCAGAGAGTTGGAATAAATGAGTGCTTTTCTGATTGGCAGTTGGTGACTAGTGGTATGCCGCAGGGATCGGTGCTGGGGCCTCAACTATTTACCATATACAAAGATGATCTGGAGGAGGGAACCAAATATAGGGTCACAAAGTTTGCAGATGACACAAAGATGAGTAGGAAAGCAAATTGCTTGGAGGATGCAGAAAGTCTGCAGAGAGATTTGGATAGACTGACTGAGTGGGTGAGGATCTGGCAGACAGAGTATAACATTGACAAGTGTGAGGTTATCCACTTTGGAAGGAATAAAAGTAAAATGGACTATTATTTAAATGGTGAAAATTTACAACATGCTACTTTGCAGAGGGACCTGGGGGTCCTTGTGCATGAATCGCAAAAACTCAGTTTGCAGGTGCAGCAGGCGATCAAGAAGGCAATTGGAATGTTGGCCTTTATTGTGAGTATGGAATATAAAAGCAGGGAGGTCTTGCTGCAATTGTACAAAGTACTATTGAGGCTGCAACTAGAGTACTGTGTGCAATTTTGGTCCCCTTATTTGCGAAAGCGTATATTGGCTTTGGAGGAAGTACAGAGAAGGTTCATCAGGTTGATTCTGAGATGAGGGTGTTCGCTTATGAGGAGAGATTGAGTTGATCGGGCCTATACTCATTGGAGTTTAGAAGGCTGAAGGAAGATCTTATAGAGACATATAAGATAATGAAAGGGCTGGACAGGGTAGAAGCAGAGAGATTATTTCCACTTAGAAAGGAAACTAGAAATAGAGGGCACAGCCTCAAAATAAGGGTCAGTCAATTTAGAACAGAGTTGAGGAGGAACTTCTTCTCCAGAGAGTAGTGAATCTTTGGAATTCTCTGCCCATTGAAGCAGTGGAGGCTACCTCGTTATATGTGTTTAAATCACAGATAGATAGATTTTTGACCAATAAGGGAATTAAGGGTTATGGGGAGCAGGTGGGTAAGTGGAACTGAACCTCTATCAGATTAGCCATGATCTTATTGAATGGTGGGGCAGGCTCAAGGGGCTAGATGGCCTACTCATGTTGCTATTTCTTATGTTCTTATTGCATTCGTTTCCTTGCTCAGGCTGATGGTGGACGAGAAGTGCGGGAAGGGAAGGTATTTCCTCCTTAACTGGCCTCTCTGAGCCCACAAGACAGCATCTTACTATCAATCCTCGACACAAAGGTTCTTCACCCCCAAGGCTTCTCAAACCCTGACCCCAGTGCTTCAAACATCTGCAAAGCTGCAATTCATCACCTTAGTATGATATCAACAAATGTTTGAAGCCTCCTGCCTCTGAGGGGTGGAAATTCTACCTTCAGCCTAATTGATCCTTAAATAACCACAGGGCAGCTGTTATTCCTCTGGGAAAGCTCGACACCCAACCTTTGGGGATCATGGTGCCTTATATAATTATGTAACATAAGGAAGTTATTGTCATTTATTGCTAAACAATTAATGATGTTGTTTATGGAAGGCAAATATTGTTCCAGCAGTTTGTATTTTATTGCGGATTTGGTTTAAATCAATTCAAATAAATTTTAACAGTAATTGAAATCTAACTTTCTAAGTTACTTCAAATTATTGTCAGACCTTTTGCGTTTATTACTTTCTGTAAAATGTACACGAGAAAATATTACTGCGAGCCTGTGTTCAGCCATTAAACATTAATGCTGGACTAAAATGCTCAGCCTACTGCTAATAATTACTGCAAAAGGCGAACTCCAAAAGGTGGGGAAATTCAATGGCCCGTATTTCATCAGCCCACCCGCCACAGGAATCAGAATGGATGAGGGATGGACCATGGAAAGGTCTGTTGACCTCTGGTGGGATTTTACGGCTTTGGGATGAGCGAGGCTGTAAAATCCCACCCAACAAGTCAGGGAAACATCAATTAGAGAATAGTCCAAGTCACCATGTATGGTATTATTGTCATTGCTTTCGAAGTGAAAGCGTGTTCACCACACCTCGCAAGCAGAATAACTTGTGCCAAAATATTAGCCGCCTACAGTTCAGGTGTGTTGAAAACAGCTGCTCTAATGTTTAATGCAGGAAGTTCAACATCTTTCTGCCAATACTGCGAAGCAGCATCAGTGCAGATTGTGCCATCACTTGTCTGCATCATGTACAGATGACTGAATGAAGGAGGGTGTGCTGAGATGCAGCATTGATTCATGTCAGCCCCTTTTAGTGTTATACATTGTTATGAGAATTGCAAGGATTTATAACTTAATGAAGGCATCTTCATGGTTCCTTCCGCTGTTATTTTGCTAATTAAACCTGGATTTGTCTTTTCACGTTCTTTATTTCCTGACCTGAAAAAGCATGTTTGTTTGAAGTTGATGTCACCCAAATGCTTCCCCTGAATTCAAGACAAAAGGGAGCAGAAAATCAGAAGGCTTAGTTATGGCATGTAAATCTCATCGTAAGTTTTAAAACAACTCCAGAAAAGGTTATTAAAAAAAATCAATGTTTCATTTTGGTTTGAAATTAATTCCTGTCAGTTAATCAGTTATAGAATCAAGGGTTCTTGTGACACACCTTGTTCGAGATTTTTCACCCATGTTCCCATCAGGTGTGAGAATCTTGTGAGAAGCTCTGAATACTTTGTGTGTCGGCGGGAAGTCCCATCGCGGTTCTCCTCACTTCCCCATCAATGGAATACAGGATTCCCGATGTCCGGCATTGGTAACCCCATTAGATTAAATTTAAATCTAATTACCATGACACTTCTTGTACTCACAACAATGTTGCTATTTGCTCTCCAGTTAGAGATTTTCCATTGGAACCACAATTGCATAACTTTCATGAGATGCTTGAGGACAATGTAATAAATTTAGCATTATTAGCAAACATTAAACCTCAAGAGATACAATGGAAGGAATCAATACTTTGCTGAAAGAAGTAATGCCAGAATGTCAGTGGATTACCGCGACAAATATGTGGGGGTACAGAGATAGGATTGTTGTCAGTGCAGGTTCAATGGGTCGAATTCTTCTATGATTCTTCGAAGCTTTGTCCATGTTGATGAATTTTCTTATTTTGAAGAACTTCCTCATAGAAACCCTATAATGTAGAAGGAAGCCATTCAGCCCATTAAGTTTACACCAACTCTCTAAAAGAGCATCACCTCCAAGCTTTATTCCCATTACTCCATTAACCTAAGCATCTTGGGGCTCTTGGGGCAATTTAGTTTGGCCGATCATCATTGTTACTTGGTACAAAATTGCCTTTCTGCCCAGTGTACCTGGCAGCTGAGCTTAGAAAAGCATCAATGTAAAAATTTTCAGTCTTGCACCAAGGAAACGTTTGTCTGTGTGTCTCTTATGCGTATTGACAAAGTAAATCCATTCATCTACTTGACAGGCAAAATCTATGCTCCTGATAATCTGCTGACTGACAATACCAATTTCTGCTCAATTAAGGATAATTTTATGCAATGTTTTGCACTGGCAATGTACTATTTGACACTGCATAAATTTATCTTATAGAAGGAAAGGAAACTTTTAACCCACCAGCTCTGTATCCCTGAGGTGAAGTATATTAATCCATTGTGTCAGCTAGATATTGGGTAAGTATTCATGCAAGTAATAAAGCTCAGGTTGTCTTAATAGTTTGTGATATCCAAGACATTCAGAACTCTAATTAGTATTAAATTTTATTCATGATACTCTTTGAATTCATAATAATGTTGCTATTTGCTCTGCTGGTAAGAAATTCTTCATTTGCATGACTTTCTACTACAAAGAACCATGAGATTCTCTCTGAAATGTAATAAATTTAGCATTATTAGCAAACGTTTAGCCTCAAGAGTACAATAAAAGTAATCAGTGATTTGTTCCCTCAGCAATATTTGCTGAATGGAGTGATGTCACTCCCGGAAGAGTAAGAAGTCTCATAACACCAGGTTAAAGTCCAACAGATTTATTTGGAATCACGAGTTTTCAGAGTGCTGCTCCTTCATCAGATGACAACAAAAGTTTGTGATTCCAAATATAGCTGTTGGATTTCAACTTGGTGTTGTGAGACATCTTACTGTGCACCCCGCCCATCCCCACCCCTAGTCCAATGTTGGTATTTCCATGTCATAAGTCCCAGAAGAAGATAGGGAGAATAAATGACCTCTCACCCAATCCTGTAGATTTACTCCCAATGGCATAGCAGGTCAAAATGCAGGTGAACCATTTCCTTGGCTAAAATTATTATATGATCCAAGGAGACTAATGGAGTAACATGTGAAAAAAAAATTAAGATGGCTGGTGTTATTGTTTCAATTACAACTAAGTGCTGAATTTTATATGCTCTAGGTGAACATGCTTCTTGCGAGGTGAGAGCATGTTAAAATAGAGCAGGCACCCATATCACCATATCCCTGCCCAACCCACAAGTTCATCTCAATTATACGGGGGAGGAGAGGATGGATATTGAAATTGGCCTGACACAGAGGGGTAAGCATGGAATGGGGATGGGGATGGGGTGGTGGTGGTGGGGGGTGGGGGGGGTGTTGGGGGGGGTGGTTGGTGGTGGTGGTAATGGCTGCGTCATCAGTTCCCCTCACCACCTCTGTATTATTCATGCCCACGAATCTTAATTGTTGAAAATCTGGAGAAGTTAAATTCCCATGAGCAGAGGAAGGAAAATAAATGATTAATGATATGATTGCTAAAATAGTTATTTGTAATCTACTCATTATATGTGTATTCACTTAATGTAATGAACCAACAATATGGAAAACACTAGGACTGTTTGGCTTCATGCTGCATAATCTTTTGCAATAGTAATTTGTATTAATTAAAATGGCATTCTTTAACAATGTTCCTACACTGCAGTATGACAGTTGCGTCAAATACAGGATACTTTTATTTTAAACAAAATGCTGTTCTCTTTGTTTCCTGTTCTGTGGTGCGATCAATATGCTACCAAATGGGAGGTGGAATGAGCTCTGTCTAATATTGCCATGTCAGTACATTAATACATGCTGAATGGTAGCAACTGTTAAACTCCACCTGCGATACTTCTCATATTAATGCTAATAATATTGCTGCTCACTCTGTTAGAAACACTATTACTAACATGTTTATAGATGTGGCCATCCTGTAGCTTAAACGAATGCAGAGAAAGTGAAAATAGTGTTTGTTAGGCTGTCAAGAAGGAATTAAGGACAAATGAGTTGCTTTAATGAAATGGGATATTTGAATTCATTATGATGATATCTGGTAGCACAGTTGTTAGTACTGCTGCTTCACAATGCCACGAGCTAAGTTCGATTCCCGGATGGGGTCCCTGTCTGTGCGGAATCTGTACATTCTCCCCTTGTCTGTGTGGGTTTCCTCTGGGTGCTCCAAATCTTCCCACAGTTTGAAAGTTGTGCTAATTAGATGCATTGGCCATGCTAAATTCTCCCTCAGTGTATCCAAAAATTTGTCAGAATGTGGCATCTATGGGATTTTCACAGTAACTACGTTGCATAGTTAATGTAGGTCTAGTTGTGTAACTAATAAATAAGCTTTTCCCAGCAAAGGGAAAAAAGTAAGAAACACAATAACCAACTGTGCTAGTCAGTCAATTAACAAATCCTCTGTGTGCTTCTCCCCATGCCTATCGTTACCATTTGTGTGTTTGGGTGAGTTTCTCACTCATTTTGTCATTGCCTGTGTAGCTCCCATTTCTTCCATCTTTCCCTCCAACTGTTCTTCTCTCCTCCTCTGACAAGGCCACTCAAATTGATTGGACATATGCGGAGGACTGCAACAAATAGTTAGGCGGAAGAATCGTGGAACAGCAGCTGTGAGATTTATGATCCACAAGAGAAAAAGCTGATCAGAAATGCATGTAAACACAAAGCTAAATTTATATTTTAAAAAGCAAGCATGTGTTGAAATGACTAAGCAAAAGGAGCAAGTCTTGTTTGAAAGTTGTTTTGATTAAAAACAAAACTCTGTGCTGAAATTGACTGTAAAGTAGTAAAGAAAAATACAAATCAATAGAAACAGTGACATTTTGGGAAGATGTACAGAAAGAGGAATGCTTATGTGTGGTGTGCTTGCCAGATCATTGTTGAATATGAGAGTAGGCTTTAGGGTAAATTTCCTTCTTTATAAACTACAAATGTTTTGTTAATGCACTTAAAGGGATGTTTAAATATTTTATTAGCATGGGAATTCCATTAACATCTTGGAGTGTGATAAAGCCACTAAAACTTTGGCTTTGCTATGCCTTTCAAGCAGTGAATTCAGCAATCTGATAGTTGTTCTATGAAGCAGAACCACACTGATCGAAGTTTCAATTCGCAATCTTGATTATTTTAAGTAAACGTCTGTTTAAAAGACCAGTTCATTTGAAACTATTCATTAAAAATAGTCATCATTCATCATAATTTAAAATGTGCATATTTAATGTGGCACTAAAAGACAGTTTGACATCTCTGGTTCATCATCAGATTTAAGCCCCAGAAGCAGAAGTCAATAGTAATGAGTAGAAAATGTTCTTCTTGTTCTGGATTCACTGAGCAATCCAGCTACAGAAATTGTCCTGGGCACTGGTGCAGAAAGGCAGTCTTGCACAAGCCAGTAACCAGTTGGATATTGCCCTGAACATCCCTCCATCTAAGACAGATTTCAGTGCCTGGTGTTGTTAAAAAAATATGTATTCTTGTTAAGTTATTGAAGTCTTAAAATGAATGGACTGTCCTTTTATTGGCACATGCAGTATTTGCTTGGAGGTGGGAAAGAGGAGCCAGAACTATTTGGGGATTTTGACAGAGGTGCCACCGTACTTGGCATGGTTCCCTGCGCAGTTAAGGGTGGTGGGCAGACTCCAGAAGCCATTGACAATCAGAGGCCTTCTAACTTCAGACAAGCAACTGGCTGCAATGAATGGTGAATAACTGAAAGGATGCTTCAACCCAAAGGTGCCTTCTCAGCAAATAGTTAAAAGAGAAAAAAAGCAATCAAGGCACCAAGGTAGGGGAGAGGTGAGGAGCTTGGGGTATGCTCCTCTACATGGTAGTTTTAGGCCAGGTATATACCCAGGCAGGTAAAGAAGGCCTGAAGAACCCCTTCAAACCCTGTCCTGCTGCTGTAAGCACCTTCAGGTAAAAGAACTGTTGAAACTGGAGGCCAACTGGAAAATCCAAGTTGTTCTTCATTACCTACTCTTGTGAGGACAGGCAACCTTGCTGAACCCCAAACCCATTTACCCATGATGGCTGCAGTGAGAACAATGTGGAGGGACCAGCACACCATCTGGGACCAGCACACCATCTGGCACCAGCTATTTTCACATCCCATATGCCACTGTTTCTGACCTCAGCCAGGTCCAAAAAACTCAGGAGTACATTCCACCTTCCAAGTTGGCTATTACAGCTCAGCCGACTTGTTTTCAAAATGATGTACCATATTATTCACACTCATCTGTTCTTTCCCATGTCATGTCCAGGAATCCAAAAGTAAGAGCAGGTAGAAGTGATTGGTGGTTTTGGAATTTTATAAAAACTGAAGGATGAATATGTTGGATAACTGGAGAGCACAGATATACACCACTTGACAAAAAATAACTACAAAGGAGGTAATTTTTTTTTAATGATCTGGAACGTATTGCCTGAAAGATAGGTGGAAGCTGTTTCAATAATAATTTTGAAAATGGGATTGGATAAATCTTGAAAAGGAAACATTTCAGTACCGTGGGTAAGAGCAGGCGAGTGGAACTAATTGAATAGCTCTTTCAAAGAGCAGGCACTGGCACAATTCTAACATAGATTTATCTCTGTTCAGTTTGTATTTGGAATAACAGATGTGATTGGATTTTATGTTTGATTTTAATAGCCATATGATAATTGACCAGAGGGTGGCTATATTTAACTGTATTTCCCTTCAGCAATTAAAGTACGGAGTGTATCAAATGTGAAACAGTGAAATTAAATAGAAGGTTCATATTTCAGTACATTAAACCACAAGAAAATGGTGTTCTATTTCAAAGGCAACGAACAAGCAAAGCTCAGTGATGGGTATCTATACCAGTAGAAAATGAGTAATATCCACTAATGGTCTGCAGACTATCAAGGGGCAACACAGATGTATTTCTATCAGGATGATGGTAGGCCTGCAGCACAGGTAGGATGCAATGATGTGCTGCGCTATTTTGAAATGCGGATGCTGCATTGTGAAAGCCATTTTGTGCTGGAGATTTTGGCAGCAGGCTGGGGAGCAGCAGGTAAGCAAAGAAAGCATCACCACCAGCACTGCTTCTACATTAATATACAAGTGCCGGTATATTTCTGTGACATTGTTGTGCAGGACACAGCAGGATCTGATGATTCATGACACATCAAGCGATTAATGAAACATACAGGACCTGGGACTTTATAAATAGGGACAGAGAGTACAATTAAAGCAAGGAAATTCTGATCAATCTGCGCAAAAAAAAACTGGTTTGGCCCCAAATGGAGCATTGTGTCAATTTCTAGTTACCACACATTAAGAAGGAGGGATAGCATTAGAGACAGTGCAGAATAGGTTCACAAGAATGGTTCTCCAGGTACGAAACTTTGTTACAAGGACAGATTGGGGCAGTTAGATTTGTTCTCGTTGGAGAAGATTAAGAGAAGATTCAATGTTCATTGGGATTTGGACAGAGTATATATAGGGAGAAACTGTTCTTATTGGTGGAAGAAATGAGTACCCAGGGACACCGATTTAAAGCAAGGGGCAAAACAAGCAACAGCGACATGAAGAAAACATTTTTATACATTAAGTGATTAGGATCATAAATCCACTACTTGAAAGTGTGGTGGAGGCAGATTTAATTGATAAAGAGCAACTCAAAAGAAAATTGGATAAGCGTCTAAAGAGAAAACATTCGCAGCATGAGAGGGAATGAGGGAGTGTGAGGGGATGAGTTGCTCCTGGGGAATAATGACATGGAGACAGGGGGCTGAATGTCCTCCTCCTGTGCCGTAACCATTTCTTTTTGCTATATGATTCTGTCAGCTTGTGTTGCTGCATTAAGAAACCTCTCGCTTGAAGAAAGCCAAGAACCAAAAAAATCAAATTGCTGCAGACCTTCAGAAATTGTAACGGAGACATTCCACAATCCTCAGGGTGGAAAATTGATTCTGAAGTAGCTGTCTTTCTAATTCCATTCCATTTTGCAACAAATGAATTCCAAGTGTAAAAGTAGAGAACCTAGAGCTGCAGTACCACTCACCATCATTATATGTTCAGCAATTAGATCATCCAGCAACCAGATTGTAGGAAGGAGCTGAAATTGCAAGAGAACGGGATTTACTCGGGTGGAAAAACTGGCATAAATAACTACTGGCCAATTTAAGTGACTCACTTTGATTACACGCTGAAACGACACCTATGCTGAAAGTATTCCAAATGGCTTTACGACAGAAATAGCAGACTTGGCAGAGATTAATGAACCAAATGAACATAAGAAATAGCAGCAGGAGCTGACCATTCAGCCCTTCACTCCTGCTGTGCCACCGAATAAAATCATGGCTTGTTTTCTACCTCAACTTCGCCTTCCCACATCATCCCCTTTGATTTCCTGTTGATCTGTCAACAACTGAGTATCCACAGCATTCTGGCAAAAGCAGAGTTAACAAGTCAAAGACCTTCCACCCATCACTTGCTGGCAGTCCAAAACATAGGTAGAAAACTTGGAATGGTTTCTGTAATATTCAGGATATCTCTGCTCATTGGAAAGGATGAAAATTTTAAGATCCTGCTGATGATGTAAAGGACTCAGCTGCATGTCATTTCCAAAAGGAAGTTGTGTAGTAAGGCTGTGCAGTTTGCAGATGGCTGTGTACGTTTAGGAAAGAAGAAATATTGGTCATTCTGCTGAAGCATAGAGGTCAGCCACGAATTGAGTATCTATAATCCATAAATCTGAAAACTTTTTATGAAGCTCATCGACTTGATATGCAGGATGTCCCTGACCCGAGGTGACCTGAACCTCGCTGACTTGAACCTCAACAACATGAACCTCACCGACACAAGCCTCACCAACACAAACCTCACGACAAATATCACTACAAACCTCACCATGAACCATGCCACTCTCTTGTAATCCTTGTGCCACGACTAAATTCCACTGGAGTCAAATAATTGATGTAAATGGGCTCAATTGTGAGCCTGATTGACAACTCACTTCAAGCCGGTGAGATTCCGCCATGGGCCCATCCTCACCTCCAGCTTAATCATGTAGGTTTTCCATTGCCAGGAGACTGACCTGCAGCCTTTCCAGCAATTAAATTCGCCTGGCCGCCATGTTTCTCATTGTGTTGGGCAACATTAAATCCAGCCGAATCGTTTTAATTCGGTCCATTGTATTCATCTTTCACACATATGTCTTATGTAAAGGATCAATCAAGGTTTTTCTTTAAAGCAAAAGAATCATTTTCCTATCAGGGCAATTTTCTAGCAAGATAAACCACATCTTTTGTGGTAGAATGTTGTGCTCATTACAGCATCTTTCAGTACATTCAATGATTAATGATCCATGGTTCAAAAGCTTCTTACTTTCTTCCAAGTTTGTTGTAGCAATAAAGCAACTTATCCACATTTGTTCCTATAATTAAAGTGAAAAGAAAAGATTGTTGGAAGAATTAGGTACATGGCCAAAGAAAATGTGATTGGTTGAGAACCCATTATCTCTTTACTATATTTTAGCACATTGTGAAAAACCTCACGTTATGAAATTCATAAAGCCACTTAAAAATTGATAAATCTAAGACATTTTAACAGCCATCTCAATTATTATAACCAGATATCTTTGTCATGCAATGTTTAGTTGTCGAAGTGTACAATAAGAGCAGAATGCAGGATGTAATTACATATTTACTTGCACTGTCCAATGAGTTAAGAGAAAGAGTAACAGAATATGACAGCAAAATGATTTAATGATTGCGGGTAAGGGGCAGCGGGAATTGTTGATGTGCACATCGTTATGAATATGTCCATGATTTCTTGACAAATTTTGCATCAATAAAATCATTCCCTTGATTCATAACATTTTTTTAAAATAGCAAATGTTTGCTTTGTCATACTTTAAAGGCTATGGTTGGATGGAACATAAATCATCACTAATTAACACATTGATAAATTGTCACCCTGGTCACTATGTGGGTGAAGCAATGTGTGAATGATAATCTGAGTGTTAAGGCATTTTAAGCAATTGTGCAGCAACATTTGCTAATGCTTCCTTTCCAGATAGAGATGCTGGAAATTCTGTTAATGGCATCTTAATTAACTGAAACCATGTTAAGATGTCTAATCAGACATGAGTCCAAATTAATTAAGTCTGTCTGTTTACTAGAAAAAGGATATCATTTTACCTTTCATGCCATCTACTAAATACTATTGGATATGGGATCATAGATAGATAAAGAGATTAAAAAATAGAGGTGATAACAAATTCAAAAAAAATTATATTTTGTAAATATCAACAATATAGTGTAAACTGGTTCTTCTGAATTGTAAAACTTTACTCATCCAAAAATTTAAGGCCAATGTCCTAGCTTGGTTTTCTGAAACATTGTTTCTAATCTTGAAATTCCCAAACCCAAGGCTGTAAATCAAATCATCTTTTGACATAAATTCAATCGGGACATATTCAGATTAGGGGGTCACCAAAATACCAGAACCCAATTATGCTCACCACTTGCCTATGTACTGGTAGCAAGATACGTTGTTCTGCCTATTAACTAGGAAACTATATATGTTTCCAGGATACAGCACTTGGCCATTCCTCTAATTGTCGTTTGTGCCTTGCACTTTGGAGCCTTAGAATATACTAAACTTTGCTCCTGTCTCGGAAGAATTCAAGTTGCATTAAACCCTGACGATGCAAAATAGCTTTAATTATAGCATCATGCTTAACGTGTCCCCTCTGAGCTCACCTTGTCCACGCAACCTGCCTCCTGCTCTCTCAACTTCATTCTTACTGAAATGCTAACAACCCCAATTTCCTCCCTCCTCCCAAAACTAGATGACATGATAAACAGTTCTCTTTTCTCTTCTTTCAATTACTGAGCTTCATGCAGTGACCATGATTCTCCTGTAAGAATTCTTTACCCCTCAGACCTTCCATACTACTATCCCATCTTCAACTTTCTTTCTTTCCTCAAAGCCATCAATGCTTTTTCTTCCCAAATACATGCCCATGATTCCTACAATCCTGGACCAGATTTTCATCATCGAGACATGAAGGTCACATCTGTTAATTTACCTCGTTTAAGAATCCAACTTTTTTTCATTCCTCGGAGGTGAGGGTGCAATGCAGTTGAGCTAGCTACCTACAGAGGCAGTTCAGAGGTGGCCAAAAAGATGGCTGAATGCTGAAACAGACAGGTTAGAAGTCCCACCTCAGTTCTCTTACTCATCAGCCCAGTTGTATTAAAGGCTGTTAGGCCCTCTATCCCTCAATTTCCACCATCCGTCCCAGGCCCCCTCATAGCCCATGTAACCACGATGCCCTCCAAACTGCTTGTGCCAGCCCTATAGCCAATCATCCTGTGTTCATTAAAGAAAGACCCGAGGAGCCATGTGGAAATGAAAAAAAATAATGATTTAAGACAGTTTTCATGAATGCATACTTGATGCTGAAAAAAACTCTCATCCATGAAACCCATTAAAAATTAAATCCCTTCAAGTGGACAATCTGTTGTAAAAACAAACTACAATTTACCAGAAGTAACTAACTGTTTACTTTTCAAATTAGTTAAAACTATCAGTCAAAATGTGAACTCAGGTCTATTCTGAAATCAGTATTTTTTGAACTTTTGAAACTCAGCCAAACATTGGTTAAGTTGCAATAACAACCCTTGAGAAATGCCAACAATTAACTATATTGAAACAGTAGGAACAGATTGATTTTTAAATCATTTTATCTAAGCTATACCAGATAGCCCATCAATCAGTGCATTACAATAGTTAGTATCTGCTGAATTGGTGTAACTAAAAACCTTTTTTTTATTTTTAAAGCTCTGGAGAATTAAATCACTTAAGATTATGGCATTAAAACAGACCTTAAATCTGCCTTCATGATTGTTTGTGTGTCCTTCAAAGATTGTGAGCTAAGATCTTTGAAACACTGGAAATGGGGTTTGGTGAACTCACCACTAAAGTCAAATAGCTCTGCTGAGTTTGAGTTTCATCCCTATCCATATCACACTTCACCCCTTTCTCCCACTTATAGAAATTAGATCTGCCAGAAATGGAGATATGAGTTCTGCATCTGGATCTCATTCACCATTTTTAATGGCCTCTAGAATTGCCACAACTCCACAGGACTCTAGCTTTCTGTCTCCAAAATTAAACATAAACCTTCGTGAAGATAGTCAAATTGGAAATATAGTTAAACTAAAAATAATTAGCTACAAGAATAGTGCATTGACTTTTGCTTTATAGAATTCCGCTAACACAGCCTAAATAAGCAACTTAAAGAAATGACTTAGTTTAAGAAGGTCAATTGTGCGATGGATTTCTTGAATAACTCCTGCCTTCACCAACTCCTTAGTCTAAGCCTCAGGTCACATACTGTAAGGACAAAATATGGTGTGGCACTGCCTGCCCCAGCACGTAAGAAAATGGTTTCATATTATTAGCGCATAATAGGAAGCTGTTCATGTGCAGCTTGTTCTCTTTGGACTGAGCAGGATTTAATTGCACTATTACTAAAAGTGGTAGAAGTGACAGGTAGTTATTTACATGTGTCTATCCTGACCTCTATCTAAGAGGTGATAGTAACAGTGCGTCAGCGAATAAGGTCAAACCTGGAGAAAACAGTAAAAGTAGCATTAAAGGTGTCTTTTTTCTCTAAAGTAATAAGCATTTGTATCAAGATAGATGAATTGATGACACAAATGGAAACAAATGAGTTTGACCAACGGTCATTACAGAGATGTTGTTGCACTGTGACCAAAGTTAGGAACTAAATATTCCAGGACATTTGACATTTTGAAAAGATAGACAATTTGTAAAAGAAGGCAGACTAGCCTTGAATATAAACAGTTACACAAGGGAATGATGTTGATTTAAAAAAAAATAATGAATATGGGTGAAAGTAAGAAATAATAAGGGCCACAAAAGACAGGTGGTAATGGATCATCAGTTAATACCTGTAGCTATAATCTAACTGTTTGGAAAGAATATTAATCAAAATAAGAAGAGGTGGTAGCAAATCGTGTGCAATAATCCTGGATATTCATATATTTGCCAATTCAGATTGGCAAAGATAGTTTGGATGGCAAGTTAATGGAATGCATCAAAATAAAATAAAACTTCTGACCTTATGATGGAGGGATTTAGCTGAAGCTAGTTGGGCCTAGGACACCACCCTTAGGGACTCCTGCAGAGATGTTCTGGAGCTTAGATGACTGACCCTCCACAACCACAAACATCTTCCTAGGTACTAGATATGACTTCAACCAGTGCTCCCTCAAAGCCCTGGTGCAAGAGGAGAGTTTTCTAAAATGAATTGTAAAATTAGACTAAATGCTATAAGCAAGAAAATTTTCAATATTCTTGACAATATACATTCTGTTGGGAAAAAACAAAATCATTAGAAGAGTTATCCATTCATGGCTAACTAAGCAGTTTAAGGATAGCATTCAATTAAAAGTTGCGGCTTATGACATTGCCAAGAGCAGTAGTAAGGCTGAAGATTGGGAGAGTTTTAGAAATGAGCAAATAGTGGCTAAAATAGAAGGGGGGAGAGAATCAGTAGTGCATGTCTTGTTAGTTGTGATTTCCAGCACCATGCTGCCCCTAAGGAATATAATTAACATGGGATTATCAGTCTCTCCCCTCCCCCCACATGCTATATTTTCTGGCAGCTTGCCGTTGGCTGCTGGTGGGATCTTCCTGACCCACCAATGTCTATAGTGTTTTGTGTGCCTCACTCATTCTGCCACGGGGTCCCATTAACAGGAAGGACTAAAGAATTCCACCTGTTTTGTGCCACTTTGAATCATAAAATCCTTTAATACAGAAAGAGGTCCTTTGGCCCATTGAGTCTGTACCAACCACAATCCCACCCAAGTCTCACACCACATATTTTACCCACTAATCCCTCTAACCTAAGCATTTCAGGACACTAAAGGGCTATTTTCTTTTTTGGTACGGCTAATCAACTAACCTGCACATTTTTGGATTGTGGGAGGAAACCCACGCAAACATGAGGAGAATGTACAAACTCCACACAGACATTGACACGAGCCGGGATTTGAATCCAGGTCCCTGGAACTAGTGACTGTGCTATCGTGTGCACACTTGAAGCAGCACTTGATTGATTTCAGAGATGACAGAGAAGAAATTGAATAGAATGGGCTTATACATTTTGGAGTTTAACTGATTAAAATCTGAGCTCATTGAAATATGTAACATTTTAAGAAGGAATTACAGAACAGGTGTTAGGATGTTATTTTCCCTGGCTCGGGAATCTAGAACCAAGACCCATATAGGCCCCTGGATGAAAATCAATCATTTTGGACTGTGATTCACTCAGAGGTTTATGAATTCTTGGTGTTCTCTACTCCAGACAGAAGTGGATGCTCAGTCATTGAAGAATATTCAAGAATGAGATTGATAGCTTGTATCAAGCCCTATCAAGCTCCTTCATCAGGTGAGTGACATCACTCACCTGATGAAGGACCAGTGCTCAGAGAGCTTGTGATTCTTAACTTACATCTCTTCGAATAACAATCTGCTTTCCTATTTTTGCTACTGAAGTGGATAACCTCACATTTATCCATATTATACTGCATCTGTCGTGCAAATGCTCACTCACATAGTGATTAGGTGGACTAGCCAAGATGTGTAGGTTAGGCGCATTAGCAGGATAAATACATTAAGTTACAGGGATATGGTGGGGGGTGGGGTGGGGGTGGTGGTGGTGTTGACTAGGGTGAGATGTTCTGTGGGAATTTCTGTGCAGAATTAACAGGCTGAATGGCCACTTTCTGCATTGTAGGTATTCTATGGATTCCTTGAAATCATGGATATAAGAAATGGGTGGAGTAAAGTTGAAGTTAATGATTAGCCATGATTTTATTGTGTACAAAAAAGCAAGCTTGAGGAGCTTTTCGCTTCTCAGATTCTGGGCTGGATTCTCCAACCTCACCTGCAGCTGGGAATTTCTGGTCCCACTGCAGTGAATGGAGATTTGGCTAGGTGCCAAATTCTCTGTTTCTGCTGGCAGTGGCGGTGGGGTGTGAATAGGTGGAGAATTCCAGCAAATTTCTTTTGTTGCTACATTACAGATCCGAAATAAAAATGATCGATGTTCTCAGTTTTTTTGCTACAACGCAAAGAGAATTAGATTATTTTCATTCCTTTTTGACCATTTAGTTTCATACAATATGCTTTATTTTCTGGTGGAAGTGTTAATTGGGAATTGTGGTGAAGAGCGGACTGAAATGTGATCTTGGACTGAAATGTTATTGATGTTCAGGCAGAATTAACCATTCCCCTTCATTACTGTTTTCTCACTTCTTCAATCCCAAATTTTCTGCCTCCCATAAATTTCTAAAGTGGAATTTGGAAACAAGTTTAGAAAAATGACCCTTCAAATGTCAGGGGGCAATCTGCAATGCTATACATTTAGCTAAATGATTAAACTGGATCAGGTTTATGCCACTCCCACAGATGAGATAAACTATAACATGCCCTTTTCCAGAATGCCGGATTAGAACACAAGACTTTTGTTGGTGCAAATGGATTTCACAGTATATAAACTTATTTATGTAGTAAATGTTTCACTTTGAGCTGAATGTTTTATTTATTTCCCAACCAGATAGCTGTAGAGTGTCAAATAAAACTGATGTGATAAATGCATGTTGATAAAACTGTCTGATCTAATGTGCCCTCGTACCATATACTTTCCACAGGTGAAGAAACAGTAGGTGATTTAATACACAACCAAACGGTGTATTAAGAAAAAGGAATGTAATCATTTCTACTCTTTCCAAATAACTATCAGCACTGTGACTTTAATTAACTTAACTATGAATAGGAATCCTAAAGCTCGCCATGAATTGTAATTAACTTGAACTCTTGGCCCGGATTGTCTTGGGGAATTGTGTTATCATAAAGGCAAATTCACAGCATGGCAAAGAAACCAAGATCAGTGCAAAAAACCAAGAAGTGACAATTGTTGAGTCAGTAACCTTTGAGGTCCAGGGTGAGCCATGACCTTATTGAGTGATGGAGCATGCTGAAGGATCATATAGCCTACTCCTCTCATTTCTTACATTCTTGCTTGCTTATGCTCATTATGCCACTTCATATTTTCTTGCGAATGTTGTGTCATTCTGCTGTAGCTTCCTTGAGGTTAATTACCACAACTCCACTTCCGTTAAATTAATGCGCATTAAGAGTTTCCTGGATTCACATCTGTTCGCACATCATAGTTGCAGTGTGTTGAAACTGGCAGCCTTGGGATTGAGGCCATACTGAATTTTGGATCTCACTAGATTTCAAGCCAGGAGGTTTGGGCCGTGGGTGGTATGTGGCAAAATCGGATCGAGTGGGTTCAACAGTTGGTCGTTGGAAGTTTAAGTTTATATATCAGTGTCACAAGTAGGCTTACATCAACGCTGCAATGAAGTTACTATGAAAATCCCCTACTTACGACACTCATGCGCCTGTTCGGGTACACTGAGCATTTAGCATCGCCAATGCAGCTAATCAGTACATCTTTTGGATTGTAGAAGGAAACCGGAGCACCCGGAGGAAAATCACACAGACATGAGCAAACTCTACACAGACAGTTGACCCAAGTTGGGAATTGAACCCAGGGGAGGGGTGGATTGGGGGGATTGGAGGTGGGGGGGGGGGGGGGGGGAGGGAAGGCGAGGGATGGCGAGGGATGGCAAGGAAACAGGGCCAGTGATGCAGGGGTTGTGGCTACTGTGCCTGCTCCTATCACGGCACTGACAGATCAGTGCATGCACAGTGGTCCGCTCAGCACTATCCTGCAAGTCTCTCCAGAATGGATAGGCCCTGTTCACAGCTCTTCAACAGGATTGATTCTGGTGCACTTAGCAGTGCAGTGAATGTGGAACATGCAGTTTTAAACTCCAGCTAAAAAAAAAACAGCATGATTTACTCAACTTTTACGCAAATTCGACACTTAGAATTTTTTTGAGAGAATCGCCCTCCTCACACCTCCAGTTTTTGGAAAATTCATGTTTTTGGATTTGAGACACTGTGCCTGTACTGGCATTTAAGCTCAGAAATAATGCCATAGTCTTCAGCAAGCACTCTTACTAAATAGACTGTAATTTGCAGTGAAACGATTCACAACATATAAATAAACAAAGGCTAATTGTAATCAGATATACCTGTAATGCAAACTTAATGCCCTCCTGTTAAAAATAATTAAAGATGCATCCTACCCAGCCAACTGAATTGCAAGGAAACAATGCTTTATGGGACGGTAAAAAGACTTAATGAAATGACCCATTTATATTAGTGGTAGCAGTTTATGTCTTCGGGGTGAGTTTTAAAAATCCTGCTGATCTGCTGATTTCTGTGTTTATTTGTTATAATGCAGCCCTGTCTCTAAATCCAAGTCTTGTGTGTGAACCGCACATTTGAGTAGAATCACTGCTAGGATCTTCTTCACTGCGAGATCCCAAGAGCAAAGCTTTTAATTTTAACTGGGAGATAAGCTGATCCACAGCTCCCATGGAGCATCCACTTTTTTAATAGCATGGATTAAAGAGCAGAAGGATAATTGAGATGGATTAATGTAGCAGGTAACAAGTATCAGGGGTCAGTACAGCATAGCACTCTACTCAATGCGAAGGAATACATGCTTACACATTCTAGTGCAGTGTTAATACCTCCTTCACTTCTGTGTTCCTTGAAAGAAAGCTGGCCATTAGCTTCCTGTTTCTGATACATTGCTATACTCGTTGTGTGCATTCTAATTATTTTACCGGAAAACTTTGTTATAATTCATCAGTACAGTTTGGGCACATACAGTCTTATTTCTCATCAGTATCCCCATCTCAGGAAAATTAGGGTTAAAATCTTAATGGGAAATACATGCTCATCAGTTTTATCAGTCACAGCTAGCATCAAGAGTGGCCTTCTGCTCTGATTTCCTAGTTGTAAGTTTCTGCCTTGAATCAGCAGTAAGATATGATCCCCTCCCCCACATTAATGATAGAGATTTTGAATGTTGGAAAAAATGCAGTGTTTTTCTTCATTGTATCTTCCTGTGTTTCTGTAGAGGTTTATAATAATCACGGAGGCTTCCCTGTGAAGTTGGCAGCTTGAATTGCTTATCGTGGCAAGACACTGAAAGTGATTATTGTAATTATACTGTAATCCATTCTATCATTTAGCAGAATTATGAAATGTATCTCGAGGAGTAGACTTGCAAACAAAGATTGAGATGTATAACCAGAAAGGACACCATTGTCTTTAATGCATTGGGACCAAACAGTGCTGTTTGTTTCCTCAACAGTCCAGCGGTGAGTGGTTGCAACAGTATTGCACATTTTAGAAGGTAAATCACCGCAAATAAAATGAAAGAAAAACAATTTTATTCTCAGTTGAGCATTGATTGGCAGCAGATAGTACTTTTATCTGATCTTAGATAGAGCTCCTGCCTTAGGGCCAATCTGTTTGGCCAACAGCTCTCCAGGCAGAGTGCTGCAATGGCCAGAAGAGGTACTGCAGCACTGTGTCTCAGCCAAAGTCCTGGGCCCGCACTTCAGGTAAATACTGGGGGCTCTAGGGATTGGAGTGTAGAGGATGCCCCAGTAATCAGGATTGGTGTAATCTGAGTGGTGTGGAGGACAGAGGAAGTGGGGGGTGGTAGTTTAGTCCTGTCATGCAAGAACAATAAGGGATGAACAATAAATGCTGGTGTTGTTCGCAATGCCCACATCCCATGAAATAATTTTTAAAAATGTATAACATCTACTTTACTACTTTGACATGTTACCTGATCAGAGAAATCAAGTGAAACTTGATTTACCTTTGAAAAATCCTTGCTGGCTTTCTTGAACGATCCATAATTTTGCAGACGAAAGTTTACTTTGTCCCTGATAATGTTGTCTGACATGCCACTATCAATATTAGGTGGATATACCTAGTTTCCTGGTTTGTACCTCTCCCTTTCTTGAATAGTGCCATAACCATAGCAATCTTCTGCTCCTTTGGTTCTACTCATGTATCCAATGAGGATTAAAGTACGTGACCAAGGTCTCTGGTACCTTTTCTACTTTCAACAACCTAGGATGTATTCCATCTGGACCAAATGATTAATCAACTTTTAGTCTTGCTAATATTTCTAGTGCGTTTACTTTATCTCTTACTATCCTTTCTACACCAAGCCTCTTCCCTTAGTTTATTCTTCACAATGTCTTCTCCCTGTGTGGAAACAAATGCAAATATATTTGAATATTTCATGTCCTTTGCGTAAAATGGCCCCTAGCAAATAGGCTTTTTATTTCCAGGAATTTTGAAGAATGAGAGGTGATCTCACCAAAATGTATAAAATTCACAGATAGCTTAACAAGATACATTGTTCAAGCCGATCGTCTAGAATTAGGATCAAATTCAGAGCCAAATTTTCCCAGTCCTACATAGATGGATATTCTGCTGAGACAAGGAAGAAAAGGGAGGAATCTCCTGGTGCAATTCTGCCTCCAAATGCTCATCTGGATGACAGAGTCTAATTGGCACTGGCTGTTGGCAATGGCAAATAGATAATGAGGCTCAATTAAATGTGTGATGCCACTGAGATCTTTCTGATGGTGAACTCAAACCCTGCTGAGACTGCTTGGATGTGAGTACCTTTTGCAAGGCCAGGAGGGCAGTGAAGGCTCCTTTGCATAATCTCCAACCATCCAGCCTTTGGATCCATGGAGAACAGATGTTCTACAGCTGCAGCTACAAGTTGCCAGATGGACTAACTCTCCTTCATCGATCCCTGTTGTGAACCTTTGGAATTCTCTAACCCTGTTGGTTGCTCATGCCCATTGATAAATATATGAATATTGGATATCAAGGGATACGACAAGAACTTAAAGTTCATGTGAATGTTTATTCATTATGTTATCGAATGGCTGGGCAGTCTTGAGATGATGTGTGGCCCATTTATGTTTCTAGTTCTTTCAACCTGTCCACTGCTCCTTTGTGAAGATTTTCCTGTTAGTCCTTAGTAGTTTCAACTTGTTCCTTACTTCTGACACTTCATGGGGGGAATTTTCCTGTCCTGTCCACCATGGGAATCGTAGTGGGTGGGGGGGCAGTGGTGAGGGGTGAAGGCGAGCAGACCATCCAAAGGTCCATTGACCCTCGGGCAGGACTTTTTGGTTTGGGGCAAGCACGGCTGGAAAATCCCACCCCTAGATATTTATAAAATTTTGAAGGTTCAATTTAATTTTGCCTGCTAATATTTTCTTGTAAGTTCTCTTTGCCTTCCACATTAGCTTTTTCAGTTCCCTGCTTTCTGTCTGTTAGTATAATGATAAGTGCTAAAAATAGCAGTATTCTGAGTTTGGAGATAATAAATATGTGCTGTCAGGAATGGAATGGTTTTTTTTTGCTTTCACACATATTGCCGGTTAAAACAGGTCAGTCGCTTGTTAGATTTCATACCCAGTGGTATTTAATAGTGACATCCAGCATCAGTCTGACAGTCTGATATGATTCTCATATAATCAGTACCCTATTGCTGTTCACAGGGAGATTGAAAGCAATGACATCCTTAAGAACTGCGCTCACGTTGTTATAATCTTATTTGACATTAGAAGCTGTATGAAGTTTATTATCAACAAATTCTGCATAAAAATAAATTGGTTAAATTACTAACTGCTTTTACATTGTAACATTGAGTTATCACAATAAAGAAAAGATATAACTGGCATATTTTATATAATTGTTTGCTGGAGTAGTATGGCTTAATATTCAATTAATAGCGATCTCTCCCATAGTTTAGAAAATAACCTCTTTTCAATGGCGTATATGTACAATTGCAATAAATGATCTTTGAGAGGAAGCTTTGGAATAACTGGTTTATAATAAGCATTTTCAGATGATCTACATATAGTTTAATTACTTGATGCTCGACTAAATTGATCTTATTCTGTATTGAAACCTTTTTCAGATTGTTTTGCACTATTATTGACATTTATCCAGCAACATTGAGATATTTCTCACTATTATTTTGCTTTTCATTTTTGGATACTTGGTACTTCTGTTAACAAAGACCATTTTTAACTTATTCCAAACTTTTATATTTTTTCATTCATTAGTTTAAAACAATTAAGAGGCATGTTGTAAAGTAACATCAACAAAGGAATTCAAATATCCATTGTAAATTCATGCTTTATCAAGAAAAGCTTTAAAATTTTACAAATGAAATAGTACAAAATCTGCTGCATTTTAATGAGGCCAGAGACACTAAGAACAAGATCACTTCAAGTTAAATGTTTAGCCATAGTACATCAAAAAAAAGGACAACAATTAAATAATGTGTGCGAATTATTTTTCAACTTCAGCCACTAACTAAAGACACATTTTTAGCTCTTTAATTATAAAAAAGCAAAGATAAATTCTAAAACTTGGACCCTGGCCTACCCCCGGGAATATACTGAAATGAAGATTCCACTCTTTGTACAGGAGCTGAGTGTTAACTTGGTGTACATGTCACACTAAAATGTATCACCCTGTAAGAGGGGAACTTCCGTCTTTGCTCCTTTGAAATATATTTGTTTACAGAATTACCAACTTTCTAAATATGAAAACCAAAAAAAAGGTGAGAAATATCTTTTAAAGTTTATTTATTAATTGCATGTAGGCTTACATTCACACTGCAACAAACATATTGTGAAAATTCCCTAATTGCCATGCTGTGGACCTGTTTGGGTACATTGAGAGAGAATTTAGGATGGCAAATTCACCTAACCTGCACACCCAACCTCCCACATCCCAAAGATGTGCTCTTAGGCTAATTGGCAAAACAAATTCTCCCTAAATTGTCTCAAATTTGGTTTTTAATCCATAGATCTATAAACATGGACAGGGATTGCGTGTAGAAGTGGGAACATTGAGGTGGCGGGGCGGGCTCGTTGGGCCGAAGGGCCTGTTTCCCATGCTGTTTTGTTCTTTGTTCTTTGGACTGTGGGAGGAAACCGGAATACCTGGGGAAAACCCACACAGACATGGGAGAACATGCAAACTCCAAACAGACAGTGATCCAAGCAGGGTCCCTGACGCTATGAGGCAGCATTGCTAACCACTTGCCACTATGCCGCCCCATGGGGTGGTGGCATCTGACCTTTATGTTACTGGATAAATGTCAGTAATAGTGCAGAACAATCAAACCAGGGCTTCACAACAGAATAAGCCAAAAGTGCCACATGCACCTCCCTATGTAGACTGCTCACACATGAGTCTTCTTGATTATTGATGCTAATGTACTGCCAGTTTGACATACTCTACATTGGAGCCTATGGATCCCGGCAAGATCCCAATTGTAACACTGAAGACAGCTAGTTGCTCTCCTGATCATTGTTTCTGTAATGTGAAAAGGCTTGCATGAAAATCTGGAACATTGCCTCATTTGTTCTACCCATAAATAATAGGATAAATATAACCTAGTCAATTAATGTCCTATCAACACTCCATTCTTTAATAAAGTGATGAAAAAGTCACCTACAGTGTTATCAAGTAATGCTTTCTCACATATATCATTCTCAGCAATTCACTGTTAGGGTGCTGTCCAAACCATTTGGCTCTGGACTTTATTGCTACCTTGATGGAGACATAAATGCAAGAACTGACTGCCAGAAGGGAGAGTAGGTGTCTTCAATTATGAAGACAGCATTTGACCAAGTGGTTGGAGGCATACTTAATGTAAAGGATTGTGGTCATTGGGGGTCAGTCATTGCAGTGCCAAGGATATTGTCGCGCGAGTTCCTCAGGCAAATGTCCTCGGCTCAAACATTCAGCTGTTTGATCGGTGAGTTTCCTTTCAACATAAAGTAAGGAGCAGCACTGCTCACTGATGATTCTATAGTTTGCGGCTTCATTTTCAATTCCTGTAAAATCGCAGCAGTCTACATCTGCCTACAGCAGAACCTGGACAACATCCAGGCTTGGGATCTTAAGTTGCAGTTAACATTCACTTCATATAGGTGGCAGATATTAACCATTTTGAATAGCTCTCTACATCTAAAAGCAGCAATGCACCCACAGGCCATGAAGTGGGCAACAATTCCAAACAAAGTAACTAAAAATATGAAGTGTGTCTTTTCTCCCCTGACATTTCAGCCATGAATTTAGTCTGTAAACAAACAATCTGGCTACTCTCTTGATCTGCATCATTGCCAATGTCAAGACATCTAGAAACAATACTTATCACTATCTACCCATACATGTGACAACAATAAATCAAATCAATGTATCAGTGCATTGGTGTACATTGCCATCTTATGAGAATAAGATGTATAACCAGAATGTATAATCATTTTGTAAAACATATCTGTGAATGTTTAAAATTCCAACTCACCAATGGGATTTTATGGCTGTGCTCGCCCCGAAACCGAAAAGTCCCAAAGATGTCAATGGACCTTTCCGATTCCTATGGCCACCATTGCCAGAAGAATGAGGCAGTGTTTTAAAGGGGCTAGAATGTTGCAGTATTTTTCTCCCCAATTTCTCGGCAGGATTTCCAAGAACTGAGCCAAGTCTGAAAAGAACTAAAGGAGCCCTCTTGGCCTTCTGTTCAACATTGCCCAGAGCAAGCTTGTAACTGAAGCTCCTGAGGCCTATGTCTGGAGGCCTATTTCTGAGGCAAAAGAAATATTCTAGGCCCCCAATCACAATCCTTCCAGTTATTTGACTGTGTTAGCCAGCTGCGATTATGGCAGTGAAGGAACATCCATGGCATGGAGCATAGCCCCTTCCAGCTGATTTTCTTTTCCTCTTGTTACTATATCACCAAATTTTATGAAGCACAGTGGAGATAATTCTAGCATTTAGTTTTGAGAAGCAACATATCATAAAGTTTAAACAATAGAAAGCCTCAACCAATTGATATCACTTGAAATGATTTAATGCAGTATAATACAGAAATGTGCTTGTGCATGCAATTTTAAGGAAGATGTGAAACAAGTAATAAAATGTTAGTTGGTGCATTCACATCATTAGTGGATTCGTTAAGCAGACTTTTTGGATAAGTTTTGCTTTCCTGCTAAATATTTTAAACTGAGACTTTTGTTTAATTTAATTAAAAGAACAGCTGATTGAGAGTAAAACCATACCACACAACTATCTCTATTTTGCAAAATGTATCTCACAGTTTGGCAACTGGTACCTTGACAGTGTGTTTTCCAGACAGCGTTGAACATTTTTTAAAAAGCAAGCCCTTTGACTCTCCTGAGCCCTGTAGAAATCTCTGTCTTTGTGTTCCCCAAGCTCCCGCTGTTTCCAAGTAGTCATTGTTCTTCTGGGATCCACTCTTGTCAACTCAGTCTGATTATTGGCACGAGTTGAACTTCTGCTGTGCTGCTTATCCCCCAGCATTTGTTAAATGCCTGGCCCCAACCAATGGGCTATTCTATCTGCTGCTGCTCACTGTTCAGTTGTCCTTGCCTGATCACTTGCCAGCTGGTCACCCCTTACCTGCCCACCTTGCTGGTCCTGCAACACTGTAGCACTGTCACTCAATGTCAGCACCCCTGACAGCCCTGTAGTAACAAGCCAGAAAAATAAAACTGTTGTTGGTGCTTCTTCTCATCCCTAGTGATCAACCTCTTGCATTTAAATAATTTTTCCCAGCAAAGTCCCAATCTTTAGTTAATTAATTTTCCTCAGTGAAGCTTGATCTCTGTTTAATTAGTTTTCCCAGTGAAGCCCCAATTTTTAATTAATTTTGTTGACTGAAGCCCAGATGTTTGTTTAATTCATTTTGCTGATGTGTAAGGGTCCTTTCAATTTATTAATCCTATTTCTTTATTTTTGTCAACTTTCTCCATATTATGCTTGATTAATTTCTCATCATCATTGCCAACTTTCTTTCCTAATTTGGTAGTTTTTCTCCCTTTTGTGGTTTTGGAATCTTTAAACTCATGAGTTTGCACAGCCTCACTTGATTCATTTTTCCCAGTTCCTTGTTCATTCTGAAAGAGCATATACTTATATTGTCCCTTTCAGGATCTACCAAAACACTGAAATCCAAGAAGTACCTTTGAAGTAAATACTCTATTCTGTTCCCTTTAATGTTAGCACTGGGGAAGCTTCTAGTGTCAATATTCAAGGATGTCAAAGCTCAGCATTTGGAAAACAGTGGTATAATCAGACAAAGTCATACGAAATTTACAATGTAGAAATCACGTTTGGTGAATCTATTGGAATTCTTAAAGGATGTAACTAGTAGAGTTGACCAAAGAGAACTGATGGATGTGGTTTATTTAGACTTTCAAAAGACTTTCAACAAGATTTAGTTTAAAGTTTATTTATTGCGTCAGAAATAGGCTTATGTTAACACTGCAATTAAGTCGCTGTGAAAATCCCCTAGTCGCCACACACTGCTACCTGTTCGGGTACACTGAGGAGAATTTAGCATGGCCAAGGCACTTAACTAGCTCATTTTTTGGACTGTGGGAGGAAACCGGAACACCCGGAGGAAACCCACACAGGCACAGGAAAAATGTACAGACTCCACACAGACATTGACCCAAGTCAGGATTCGAACTAGAATTCCTGGCGTTGTGACACAGCAGTGCTAATCACTATGCCACCATTCTACCCACATAGGTCTCACATAGCAAACTATTAGTAAAGTTAAAGCGTCTGGAATTGCAGGTAGTATCTTGAGATAGATAGAAATCTGGTTAGTAGATAAGAAGCGAAGAGTTGGCATAAGTGGATCTTTTCCCATTAAGAGGCAGTGAATTATGGAGTACTGCAGGAATTCTAGCAGAATTAAACAGATTCAGAAAAAAATGTTCCCAGTGGTGAGGGAGTCCAGAACTAGGGGTCATAGTATAAGTAAATCTTTTAGACTGAGGTGAGGAGAAATTTCTTCTCCCAGAAGGTGGTGAATGCATGACATTCACTACCACAGAAAGAAGTTGAGGCCAAACCATTGTGTGATTTCAAGAAGAAATTAGATATTGCTCTTGGGGCTGAAAGACTCAAGGGGTATGGGGAGAAGGCAGAATCAGAATATTGAATTTGATGATTAGTAATGATCAAAATGAATGGAAGAACAGGCTTGAAGTGCCAAATGGCCTACTCTTGCTTCTATTTTCTATGTTTCCATGTTCTATTTATTCCCATACCCAATCACTTTATTTATTCTCTGTCCTTTCCCCGTCACATCTCAATTTTATCTGTCGAACTCATTTTTCTGCCCTGCCCCAATTCAGGAATTTTGGTCTCTATGATTGTTTCTTTAACCATAGTTGGCCCTGGACGTTTTCTTCTGTCTCCCTTTAAGTTTGTTTGGTTTGAATCTCCATGGAACATATATACAACATATAGATAAGAAACAAACAAAGGTAGGGAAATAGAAAGAAAAAGAAGGGAAAAGGCAATTGGAGTAATATGGGTATGCAAAGGAAATAAGACGTAATTTGCAATGTGAATTGAATATATTTCTGCCACTGTATGTTTTAGATTGCGCCACTATATTTGCTGCAGCATGTCAGCATTTGCTGCAGAATCCCAGTGGGCTTGATCAAGATGGACAAGCCAACTCTGTTTCTTTGTCAAGAATATCTGGCTTGCAGAACTCAGTATGCAAGCTTATGTCAATGAGTATATATTATGTTATGATATTCTTGATTGTCTCGCGAGCTTGATGATAGGCAAAAGAAAAACAGTCGGATCAAGTCTGCTGCAGTTCCTTTGAGGCTGAGTATCATTTAGACGGTTTCAATGTAGTAAAAACAAAAGGCTAATTTCCAACTGGGGAAAACAATACAGCCTTATTTTTTGTGTGTTCCACAGTCATCTTTACAACAATATTTGCCATGTTACCAGTTCAGTTTGTGCTCCCCTATTTTCCTGCTTAGTCTGTAGCACTGTTGTGGATCATGACCCTCCTTTGAAATTTAACAGGTGAGCAGGAGGTTCACAAATCAATTGAAGTCCAGTGGAAACCTGATATTAATTTGTTCTGGGGGGGCAGACACAATTAGAAGTAATCAGGAACTTAATTCATTATCATCCCTCCCACCTCACCTGAATAAGCCCGGTCTAAAGAATTATTGGCCAACCAGAGGCTAGTAACTCTCCAGTGTCAGCAATGTCACCAGGTGTGGTAACCATTTCTGGCAATACACTTGGGCTGCAGGAACGATTAGCAATGATCCTCTAAAAAGGTTAAAGCTGGACTTGATGGGGGTCATTGGGGAGGGGGGGCAGGATGGGGGGGAGTGGGGTCGGTAACAATAGCACGAGGGTGACTTTCAAAAGATCTCCTTTCTCCATATCATGTCCCTGGATTGGGCACAGAGTGAGGAAGCCGCTGGTATATCTGACAGGCAAATCCCCCACCCTCTATTGGTTGAATGTCACAGTCCATCTTCAAAATTTTCGCCCAATCACTTAGAGTCCCTATCCCTTTGCAGATTCTTTGGCCGGAATTTTACCGACCCGCCTGCCATGGGAATTGGAGCAGGTGAAGGGCGGACCATGAGTAGGTCAGTTGATCTTGGACAATATTTTATGGCTTTGGGATGAGTGAGGCTGTAAAATCCCACCCTTTATGTCCATGAAGCTTACTTTCCTGTTCATCTTTCTATCAAAATCAAGTGCTGAGGAAATCAATAATTTGGAAAAACCTCTGGTTTCATCCTGACCAACTTGCCTGTGACATAACAGAATTGATAGAAATGACCACCATATTGATAAGAGTGACCAGCATCTTGTCTTCTTAGAGACAAGGTCTCACCTTCACACTGAGGATAACTTTATTATGTTGTGCATGGCTATGCTAAATGGGATAGATTTCAAACAGATCAAGCAACTGATGGTTGGGCATCATAGAGGCACTGCAGGTCATCAGCAACAGCAGAATTGTACTCAACCACAATCTATAATCTCAAGGTCTGGCATATCCCTTAATCTACAATGACCGCCAAGCCAACCCTGATTCAGTGAAGGAGAGCACCAGACATACCTAAAAATGAAATGCTAACCTGGTGAAGCTATAGCACATGATTACTTGCATGCCAAACAGCATAAGCATCAAGTGATAGACACAACTAAGCAATTGCACAAACAAGCACTGAAGTCCTGCCACATCCAGTTGTGAATAATGGTGGACAATTGAACAGTTCACTGGAGAAGAAGGCTCCATAAATATCCCCACCATCAGTGATGGGGAGCCCAGCATCTCCGTGCAAAAGATAATATTGAAACATTTGCATCAGTCTTCAGCTGGAAGTACCAAGTAAATGATATATCTGAACCTAGGTCAGTTGCCTCATGTCTACTATCTTGTGAAAGTTTTGGCTGCAGAAAGAATTCATTGATATCTCATAGTAGCAATATATTCAGAGCTTTATTTATGTAGTGAAATGGAAGAAAATATCCAAAATTTTCAATATGGAAGATAATCTTTAAGGGTATGCATGAATATTAAGTGGAAGGGTCCATGTTGCGCACATTGCGTGGAAGAATATATATTCTTCAGATCACCAAAGGTGTTGAACCTGAAACTTGATGTGGAGGTGCCAATGTTGGACTGGGGTAAACACAGTAAGAAGTCTCATAATACCAGGTTAAAGTCCAACAGGTTTATTTGGAAGCACACAAGCCACTAGCTTTCAGAGGGCTGCCCCTTCGTCAGGTGAGAGAAGTTCTGTTCACAAACAGGGCATATAAAGACACAATCTCAATTTCAAAATTATGGTTGGAATGCAAGTCTTTACAGGTAATCAAGACTTAAAAGTATAGACAACGTGAATGGAGAGAAGGTTATGCACAGGATAGAGATGTGTATCATCTCTGCCAAGACAACTAGTGAGATTTTGCAAGCCCAGGCCCGCAGGAGGTTACAGATAGTGTGACATGAACCCAAGATCCCAGTTGAGGCTGTCCTCATGTATGCGGAACTTGGCTATCAGTCTCTGCTCAGCGACTGCGCTGCCGTGTGTTGTGAAGGCTGCCTTGGAGAACGTTTTCTGGCAGTTCCCCTACCTTTGATGCCCTTTGAGGTGACTCAATTCCTCTTTAATTTATAGGAGAGTCCTCAATGTTAGCAAGTTTATTGGCTGAACCCCCTTACATATAATATGAATTGCTACATTATAACAAACAACATTTTCTTCTCTTTTCAGCAGTCTAATGTATCAGGTACCTGTAAGTCTTATATAGAACATAGAACACTACAGCACAAACAGGCCCTTTGACTCACAAGTTGCGCTGATCATACCCATACCTACCAGACCTATCTATAACTCTCAATCCCATTAAATTCCATGTACTCATCCAGAAGCCTCTTAAAAAACCCCAATGAATTTGCCTCTACCACCACTGATGGCAGCCGATTCCACTCACTCAACATCCTCTAAGTGAAAAATTTAGCCCTGACGTCCCCTCTGTACTTGCTCCCTAGCACCTTAAACCTGTGTCCTCTCGTAGCGACCATTTCAGCCTTAGGAAATAGCCTCTGAGAATCCACCCTATCTATACCTCTGAACATGTTATAAACCTCTATCAGTTCGCCTCTCAACCTTCGTCTCACCAAGGAGAAAAGACCTACCTCCCTCAACCTATCCTCATAAGGCATGGCACCCAATCCAGGCAACATACTTGTAAATCTCCTCTGCATCCTCTGAATAGCTTCTACATTCTTCTTGTAGTGAGGTGACCAGAACTGCACACAGTACTGCAACTGTGGTCTGACAAGGATCTTATAAAGTTGCAGCATTACCTCCCAACTCCTAAACTCAATACTTCGATTAATGAAAGCTAGTACACCATATGCCTTCTTGACCACATCCCTCACTTGCAAGGCCGATTTAAAAGTCCTGTGGACCTGGACCCTAAGGTCCTTCTGCTCTTCAACACTGCTTAAAGTCCTACCCTTGATATTGTACTCCTTCATCCCATTGGACCTGCCAAAATGAACCACTACACATTTATCCACATTGGAGTCCATCTGCCACTTCTCCGCCCAGTCTTGCATCCTATCTATGTCTCGCTGCAATCTCTGACATCCCTCCAGACCACCAACCTTTGTGTTGTCAGCAAACTTATTAACCCATCCCTCCACTTCCTCATCCGGGTTATGAAAATGACAAAGAGCAAGGATACCAGAACAGATCCCTGGGACACTCCACTGGGACTGACCTCCATGTAGAAAAAGACCCATCCACAACCACTCTCTGCCTTCTGCAGGCAAACCAGTTCTGGATTCACAAGGCAAAGTCCCTTGGATCCCATGCCTTCTCACTTTTTCAAGAAGTCTTGCATGGGGGACCTTATCAAATGCCTTGCTGAAGTCCATATAAACCACACCCACCGCTCCTCCTTCGTCAATGTGTTCATTTTCAAAACATTCAACTAGGCTTGTAAGACACGACCTGCCCTTGATAAAGCTGTGTTGACTACTTCTGATCAGACTAAGCTTCTCTAAATGTTTATAAATCCTGTCCCTCAGTATCCTCACCATCAACTCACCAACCAGTAAGGTCAGACTCACTGGTTGGTAATTTCCTGGGCAAAGTCTTGTTCTGGCCTTTCTCAAACCTTCATCCCCATCCCATCTCTTAAATTTTCTGATTTGCCAGTATGTAACTGCATTACTGGTGACTGATTCATATTCTTTTTCTGTTGAACGTTGTTTAAATGTGTTGACCTCAGGGATTTCTGATACAGTCAGAGGCCTGCAATTCAAGCAAGTGGAAGCTCTTAAGAGTAATGAAGCAGGCTGGCAAAGTCCAGCAAACGCAAAATTCGCAAGTGCCAATTTCAATTTCTGAAAGTTGCAATTGGTAACTCTGAATGAGCTAAAATGAGTTTAAAGAAAGCATGTTAGAATTTCATTGAGTATAGCATTCTGGCTGCAGAAAAATATATCAATGCTTTATGCCTTGTAATGTCACACATTATATTTACATATCATCTAATTGAAAAGCTAAATGGTTTATCTAATTTGGCCAGTGACGTGCAGATTTTAGTTGTATTTGACATTGTTTTAATATAGATCCCACTGGTGGGGAACCATTGTAATCTAATGTAAATTCTCATCCCTCATTATTGTTACTGATCTTTATGAATTAAGATCCAAACTGGTTTTCGCTTGTTAGATGGCCAATCTGAGAATGTATGAACTTGTGCTCTTGTATGTCAGCACTAATGATTGACCTGCAGGCATTTCATTGGCAGCTCTGTCAATTTTATTCAGATGAAAAGGAATACCCATTAGTAGATTCAGAGTGCCATTTCCAACTTTACATCAATGTAGATGTATGGAATTATCTCCATAAATTGAACGTCTTGTAATAATTTAGAATTATTACAAGATACATTTTACCATGAATGTGTTATATTCCAGAAAGCCGGTTAGTGAAGACGAGAACTGGAGCCAATCTTTACAACTTTTACAAGCATTTATTTACAAAGTTGCATTTTACAAGCATGTACCTCCTAATCAAAAACCACACATTCAGTCGTGTCTATAGCAGCACAAGTGAATACCGAATTAATGCTTACCATTTTCATATTATGGAACATAATTAACATACAATTAACAGAATGCTGAAATTTGATAAGCACTGGAAAACTCTGAGTCATTGCTTCAGAACAAACATAAATATGTGTATGTGAAAATTTCTACTTGTTGTTGTTTATATTGACTACTCACATTCCAGAGGGACTATCCTGTATCACCAGTGTGATATATTGTGCTGTACTTTCAGTAATATGCACTTTACAATTCACTTAGGTTTGCTGTGTCATTGTGCAGTTATTGTTATATGATATTTTTGCTGCTTAAAGGCTCAGTATGCACTTCACATCAGTCACCATTTGAAAGAGAGATGTTATCATTGATACCCTTTATTGAAAAAAAACAAATTAATTAGTCCAGATACTCCTATAAATACAATGTAATTTTGTGCACTATTCTTCCCTGACCAGACCTGTGCTGTACCTGCAGGAAAATCTCTGATAGCCTCACGCTATTCAGGAATACAAATGCCTAAGTTCAAGACCAGAGTGTGACACCCTGCCTATCAGCCTGGACCAAGAGGAAGTCTTTGACAAAGTACTACACAGCTACATGATGGCTATGCTGTGGCGATTAGGGAGAGAATCTGCAATTGGATCTGCCTGCTGACATAAATTTCAGTGGCGCAGTTTCAATCAATAATTGAGAATTGTCAGGCTTTCCAACTAAATCTGAAGTCAGGCAGGGCTATCTGCTCTTCCAGTCTCCTGTTCGTGAGTCTCTCAGAAAGAATTTGGGCATAAGAGGAGTGACGATCCCTGGAAGTGGTGGCATTCAGGTCAAAGCCTCTCTGTACATGGACAATGTCAATGTCTTTTGCTTGGATCCCCTATTGGTGTGCAGATTGATAAACATTTGCGACCAGTTCACACTGGCTTTGAGGGCTACAGAAAATCATGACAAGAGCTTTGGGAAGTGAACTGATTGATCCTTTGCCCCCTTCAGTGTCAGCTCAGAATGCCTGAGAATGCTAGGGATATGGTTCAGGAGGACCAATGCATGCCAAACAAACTGGAAGGAACAAATAACAATGGTCAAACAAAAACTTGGTATGTGGGAGCAATATTCCCTCTCCATTGTGAGTATGGTCATTATGTATGAGGCAATCTTGATGTTGCTGGATGTGGCGCAGGTTCATTCCTCACTTCTGTGTTATGGTGATTACCCAAGCCATCTTCCGCTTTAACTGGAAGTCAGCAATGGACTATGTTCATTTGAACATGATGTACAGGTCTCTAGATAAAGGTAAAGAAACATGCCCAACATTATCCTCATTCTGATGAATACCTTTATGTGTGGATGCATTAAGCTGTGCATAGACTTTTGGTACTCAAACGCCAAGTATCACTGCAAGCTTAGATTCTACCCACTCCCCGCCCTTGATGAGTTTGGCCATGCTGTTATAAAATGCTCCAAGTAGTTGGATCACTTGTCTCTTGTGGATACATTTATCTGAAGTAACGCCTTTGATCACAAGTCCTTCAGGCAATTGTTTGCATGTAATATGCTGGATGTCCTTCAGGAAAAGGACCCTGTTGGAAAGTTCCCTGGGCAGACTGTTAAAGTCATTTAGTAGAATGCTTCATCACTAGAACTTTCAGCAAGTGCCAAGACCTAGCTTGGCTGGTGGTGACAAAGATCCTCCCTGTCAGATCTTTCCTGCACGACTGCAGTTTCATCCACTTTGCATGTTGCCCTCGAGGTGGTTATGGTAGGAAGAGACTTTTGTCCACCTCCTTATGAGCTGTGTCTTTGCAAAGAAAGTCTGGGGAGAGACGCAGTGGTTTTTGTAAAAGTTATCCTGAGCAGCTCCATGATGTGGGACTCTGTGCTCTATGGCCTATTTTCAGGGACATACACTGAGACAAACATCAGCTGCAGCTGAAAGATCACCAGCTTGGTGAAAAGCACTCTTTGATCTGCCCATATCTGCTTGTTTTCCACTGGAAAAAGTTGAATTCAATGAGTGTTACAAATTGCACATTCCAAAGTCTAGGAACACATGCTGAGGGACATCAGTGGATAACTATGTGGAGTTTGCACATTCTCCCCATGTCTTCATGGGTTTCATCTGGGTTCCTTCCGCACTCCAAAGGCGTGCAGGTTGGGTGAATTAGTCGTAGTAAAAGCGTAAGATTATGGGAGGGTGGTGTTGGTGAGGCTGGGTAACATGCTCTATCACAATTGGTGCAGCCTCAATGGGCAGAATGGCCTCCTTCTGCATGGTAGAGGTCCTATAGTTCCGTGAACATGCAGCATTGCCAAGCACAGAGGAAATAGCAGAAGTAAATTGAAACATTCAAACACAAATCTAAAACTTTGCTGAACAGTTATTTCTCCATCAATTTTGGAATTGTGTTTTTTAGTTTTTATGCTTTGCTTTTTGGGAGGTTGATTTAATTCCTTGCTGGGCACTTTTAGACAGGACAGTGATTGACATTTCTACATCTGCTTCTTGGAAGAATAAGTAACATGACAAATCAGGTTGATGAGGCCACAGTGAAGATACCTGGCATCTACTTGACATATCTATCGCACCTGAGAATATGGTACTTCCATCAATGCATTTTTGTGTGAAAGATGCATTCATGTCGCAATGATACAGAAAATCTTCTTATTTGGCATACTTGGTCACTGTACAAATCTGTGACTTGACCCACTCTCTAAACTATTAATGTATCATCTCCACAGAACATTCCTTATATATGTTCACATTTCACCATACTTGACCAACATTGAGCATGCATTCGGCAGGTGGTGCGGGTACGGCTCTTGGATGTTGATTCATGGGTTGCCTGGTATCTCATGTCGTAAACGAGTGCTTTATGTGGACCATCTGAAGGGCACCATGACAGCTCAGAGACTATCGATGTGGCTGTGCAGACACTTGGAATTGGGCCGGTGTCTGCGGGAGTTTGCGCGTTCTCCCCGTGGTTGCGTGGGTTTTCTCCGGGCACTCCGGTTTCCTCCCACAACCCAAAAATTCGCTCTTAGGCTGATTGGGAAACAAATTGTCCCTATGGTGAAAATTTTCCATATTAGGAATAATATATATATTATTATATAGGAATATTAAAATAGGATAATGGATTTGCTACTATATAGTATGACGGCGGCGTGGGCTCGTTCGGCCGAAGGGCCTGTTTCCCGTGCTGTGTTGCTTAAAAAAAAAATTAATGGTAACCAAATACTTCTTCCAAATCTTGAACAGCACAATCGTTGCGCAAACAACTTCTGGCAGTGCAATGATTATTGTAAAGAAAAAAATAAATGATTATTGTGTGTGTATGTGTGTGTGTGTGTATCTGTGTGGTTTAGTGTGTATGTACATGTGTATAATCCTTTTTCATGAGCTCCTGCTCAGTGCTGGTAGGTGAGGTGTGAACTCTTAGCCATGATTTTCAAGTCTTAGCAGGTGCATTCTGCTTCACTCTATTGCATAATGCTGGCCTAGATTTCCACGTGAATCTCTTTGCACCGTGTGTTCTGAGAGAAATGCTGGGCAATGTCTCTGCATGGCCACTGTATGATAAGCAGACCTAATGTTACAAATAAGATCAAAGTAATCATGTGAGATTTTTGTCTATTTCACAATTAGTGAAACACGTTGTCTTCCCAGCCTTTGACGTGAGTCTCTTCCAGTATCGCTGGAACTGGTATATACATTCTAGGGTTGACTGCAGTTGTAACATAATTTTAAAACAGATACCATTCACAAACTCCTCCTGTTGATTCCTCATCTGCTGCATAGGTCAATAGCCAACCAGACATGTAATGAGAGTTTCATCATAAGGTTCATTTAAAGCATTGTGCAATAGAGAATGTGAAGCAGAATGCCATGGCTTACCTTCAGTTTGCACATATCCTCTATGCTTTGCCATCTATGTCACCTTCCACAGCATTCTCTTCATTGGGTTGAGAGATCATAACCTTAACACTCTGTCATTTGTTCATTTTATTTCACATCTGAAGCACGTTAAGCTAATTTCTACATTTAGCAAGCCATTTTGTAATTGTCAATCTTCCTTTGTTAAAGGCTGTCTTCTCTTTTAGGAAAGAATGTAGAGAGTGTTCTAAGACATGCAATAAAAGGAAGATATCAATAAATGCATAACTGATGAGATAACAAATATGCATAATAAATAACTACTTTTGTGGGATGAATTTATACAAAGATATGAATAATAGAATGTTTCCCGGTGAAGGCTGAGGTGTAAGACATGTTCCCTCACAGCTACTGACGTTAAGCTGTTCAAGAACTTTAACAGCAGAAGATACATTTTGGAAGTGGCGTATGTGTTGAGCACAATCTATTCTTGAAAGATGTGGCTGCTTTCTTGTATTTTATATGACTTTCTGAACTTATTAAATTGGTGAAATTAATGAGCAATGTGCCAATTGGTGGCATTGATTTCTCCTTCTAGTTATTTGCTAAAGGTTTGCTTCATTTGGTAACTTTGTCATTAACCTGTAGTAATCAAGAGATTTTGTGTTCTTTGCTAATTTTTTCTGGTATTTTCATGTGGAAAATATATTAGTATGCAAGGCTGTGTTTATTGGCCCCTATAGATATCGCAGCTATTAAGTTATTGCATCAATATTTTTCACACTAAATGTGAAAATCTCAGTCAGAGTATTTGTGAGAACTGGAGCTCATCTATACTAATAAGCAAGATGGATACATAAAATACAGAAGGGTCTTTACCTTTGTACTCAGTCAACTCTTGGTGATGTTAATGCGAGTCTCATTTTGCAACACACACATTAAAGTCAAAAATATGCACATAAATTGACTGAAAACAGTAAGCATTATAATTACTTGAATTAATTGTAAAAATACTAACCTATCATCCTAGACAGATAGATGTAGAAGTTTTTACTCATTACAGAATTCAGTTCATTCATACATAAGTTAATATAATTAGTGTTAATGAGAATAATTAGCTTTTAGTGCTTATCCTTTTCTAACCAAATTGCTGAGTGTCTCAGTCATAAATCAAGTTAAATAATGAAATATTCCTTTTCCCTCATTAATCACTATGTTTTTACATTTAAAATAAAGAAAACTTGCATTTATAATAATTTTAACCAATTATACTGCAATTTTTTTCATGCATGAAGGTGACTTTTTTTTATTAAACATTAGTACTACTTTCTCTGAATTAAACTCTGTCCTTTCCTGTTTAAACTGTAAGCAGTGATGATTGTACATTAAATTGAGTGTAGTACATATGAATCACTTCTGCACCTCAAAGAAATGTTTGGAGACTTGGAAAGTGAGGAGAGAGGAGGTAATATGCCTGTTACGTTCATGGGTGTTACATTTTCGGCACTTGGATTGAAAAGAGATGGAGCTGAGGTATTGGTGGGATTGACTGAGAATATTTTTTCAGGCTGTGACCTTTGACCTGAAACACGCCTATGTTTCCTTCCCCATGTTTGCTGTCGACGTGCTGAGAATTTTAGCATTTTCGATGTTTTTAGATTATCAGCATCTGCATTATTTTGCTCATGTATTTGGGTATGCATTCTTTTAGAAATAACATTGTTTGCAGTTGACATGAATCCTTATTTTAGTAACAATTTTCTAAACAGTGGGATGAGGTCGACAGTGATTATTGATTGACAACTTAAGAATCCCAATTGGGCTTAGGGTAGGGAAAGACTGACTTCAATCTTCCCTTTAATAGCTTAATTGGGAGAAATCAGGCGACATGCCCATGGAGTCTCTACAAAGGAAATATTTTTTCCTATTTAATTTATAAAAATATCTCATCATCCTGATGTTAGGAGAAATATCTCATCATTTATTGCAGGGAGAACCTTAACCTCTCCTCATCACTGAAGTCCCTGATCCCAGGTAGCAAACTCTGTGCTCTTTCGAATTCCTTCATATTATTCTTGAAATGTGTTGGTCAGAATCATCCATAGTATTCAGCTGAGGTCTAGCTCATGATTTATAAAGGTTGAGCATGGTCTTTTTGATTTTATATTCAATTCCTGTATTTATAAACCCAAATAACCCATAAATTGTTTTTTTAATCACCCTATCAACTTGTCCCATCATTTTGAAAGATTGGTGTGGATGGATGCCAAGGTTTCTCTGTTCATACAAACACTTTTTTTCAAAAGTATTCAAAATTGTGCCATTTATAATGTGCTGCCTTGACACATCAGCCCTCCCTAAGTGCACCAGTTCACACTTCTCCACATTGAATCCTATCCACTGCGCTTCTGCCCACTTCATCACTCTGTCTAAAATGAGAATTTGAGGGCATAGTCACAAAAAGAAATTTGCTGGCTTCACACAAATATGTAAGCCAGGGATGGAAGACCTAAAAAGAGATTTCAGAATATCGCTTCAAGTGTGGAGGTGTCACTATGCATCCTGTGTAATGTAACCTCCAATTTATCAGCGCCTTGCATATGACCACAAAAGGGGCACTGCACTCTGGTCTGAACAAAGGGAACCTGTGTCATGGCTTTGTAGCTTTGCTGCAAGCTCAAACAACAGTCTTTCAGATTTAAGAGTTAAAATGTGCTTCACTTTGTGGCAAGATTGACACAGCAAATAGTTAAAGGCTTTCTGTTTTCTGCAGTTCACTCTGCGAGCTGCAGACGGCTGGAAATGATGAGACCTTGAGCCCTACAGGAATGGCAGTGGCCTGACGGGAGCTGAGTATGATACCCTCTCTAATATACCCTCTATATTATTTGAATATAAGCTTCTTTGCCATCCCCTCCATTAATACCACCAGCAAATCACCTGGGTCAGATTGCCTCAGCAGCAACCCAGATGCAGCAATCTGCAGTCAGTCAGGCAGAGGCTCGAGCACCCAAACATCACAGCTCACAAGCACCTTCATCAACATTCCCTCTGAACTTTGCAGGCGCAGCAATCTTGAATTCACCACACAGCAAACAAACAGGTTGCACTCAAATAATCCGTGGCACGAGCTAGTTCATCTCAAATCGTGTAATGGCCGCTAAATCTCTTGAACGGCCAAAAACAGGATTTGTGCCTAAGTGATCTCAGTTTCAGATCTTCCCCACCTCCTGAGCATGAGTGTGATTTCCATGAATCTGAATAATAGAATTATAAAATCCCTACAGTACAAGAAGAGGCCATTCATCTATCAAGCCAGCATTGACAACAATCCCACCCAGCACTTATCCCTGTAACCCATGAATCCTTGTAAATGTTAATATAAGTGAGGGACTTTATGCTGTAGTTTCTGCCCGTAACATATTCTCCCCTCGATGGCATGATATCATGCCAAGGCAAATCACTACTGCAGTTTTCAAAAGTAGAAAAGTTAGGATGTCTGTGACCCCGGTGGTTCCTGGAAATCCCAGGGATTGAGGGACAAAGCTGGGCATTGCCCCTGACACCCTTGCCAAGGGGGCACTGTCAAGGGGTTGCATGAATAAGACAGTGTTAAGGGGATACATGAAGAGGACAGTGCCAAGGGGACCCTGGCAGAGGTTAACCCTCTCCACTGGGAGGGCTTCCCTTATGAGTGGTAAGGTGGGCTCAGGGGGGAAAGAGCTCCAATACCTGTGAGGGGTGGGTGGAGGGAGGGGATGGTAAGGTGAGCTAGGGAGGGGGGGAACGATGGGAAATCTGGTCTGAAATCTCAGCTGTCTTTCTGGAGAGATACACATGGGTTTTCAATCAAAGCTCCGATACAGTTTGGGAAACTTCTATCCATTGTCTTTAAGACGCACACTATATGGCCATGAATCAATCTTAAGTTATGTAATGTGATGCAACAAGCAGAACAAACAGAAGTTAGAGGAAGTGCTGAATCTTAAGGGTCCTGAAATGGACGTAAGCAGCCTTCCACCAATTTGCTGAGGCCACTGGGGTTGCAACTCCAGGAAATAGTAGAGATTAAGAAACTTTGTTATAAGAAAGGCGCCATAGCTTAATACTTGGTTGAGGAATGAAAGTAAGGCAATTATTGCATATAAGTGATCACATTTAGTACTTTTGTCTGCATAATGTTTCACAACAGCTTCTGATTCTATATTGTTAGTCTGTCGTTGCTAAAGAAACTGGCTGAATGTTTTTAGCATTCTTTAATAATGGATTAAGGACTTTTGAAGGATGTAACAAGGGCTGTTAATTCAGAGGGACTCTGTCCAAGCTTTTGGAACAGGGAATAAGCAGTTTGTTGGAATAACTGAGCAATTAGATCTTTCTTGATGCAGTGACCCTCCTTCTTGCTGTTTCTTCATACTCACATGATCTTTATCCCCTGATGTGAATTATTGCCGTCACTGCTAATGACAGTGTAAATCATGAAGCACGTCACAGGGATCGGAACAGATTGCCCGTAACCTACGCAGAGCGCCAGTCTTTATTGGAATTCCACTCACAGCAGATTTACCCATGCTGGGATTCCAAAGCTTCAATCCCACCCAACCTCCCACCCTCAGGCTGAGATAGCAGTGTGCCCCTGGCAGCAACAGAGTGGATGGGGCGCAGAGAAGTACCCCAGTAATGTGCTGAGGAATTCCTCTGAAATGTTCCCAAGTAAAGGGAACCTGGTGATTGCCCAGAAGTGCGAACTTCCCCTGGACAGTTATGTTGGGATGGGAACCATTCGACAGAAACACGTGGATTGATAACAAAGGCTGGTTCTGCCAGTTTTAGCCCCTTTTTACAGCAGTTTTACAGGCAGACAAAAGCCTGAAAAGCCCAAGAACAGCTTCTTCCCTGCTGCCATCAGGCTTTTGAATGGACCTACCTCATATTAAGTTGATCTTTCTCTACATCCTAGCTATGACTATAACACTACATTCTGCACTCTCTTGTTTCCTTCTTTATGAACAGTATGCTTTGTCTGTAAAGCATGTGAGAAACAATACTTTTCATGTAAAAATAATAAATCAAATCAAAAATCAAAGAATCAGCAGCTTCCATAAAGAGGAATGTTTAAAGGGACAAGGGAGATAGGGAAGCAGGAGTGGACTGGATTGTGGATGGGGTTGCAGAGAGGAGGGTGGTGGATCAGAACAGCGTGCTTGGAATTGGTGCAAACGGGGATGTTGCACTGCAGTGGGAGGTCGAATCAGAGCTGGGAAGTGGGATACAAGAAGGCTTTCAGAGCAGAGGTGGGTGTCAGAGTTGGAGGTTGGGAATGTTTGAGGTTGGTTGGGCAGAGAGGATTGTGTGGAGTGGGGGTGAAGAGCTGGGTAAGGCTTCTGGGGTGGAGGGGAGGGGCTGTCTTTATGCACGGCGTTCCCTGCGAGTTGGGGTCTGGTTGTTTAGGCAGTTACTCTGGAGTTAGAACTGTTTCTTTCCTTCTTGCTCTTTTGGAGTATCAATTGGGATAAAACTGGCAGAACCAGCCTTTGTTATCAATTCATGTCACTGTCGGACAGCTCCCATCCCAGTGCAATTGTCCAGGGGAAGTCAGCACTTGGGAACCACTTAAAGGGATTCCCCAGCGCATCATTGGGGTTCCCCTCCAAATGCTACACAAGGGAACCAGAAAGTTATGGACCATTGTAGACAGCCATCAGAGCTGGGATCTTCCCAAGAAAATTCAAAGTCCCCAATTTACGTGAAAGCTCCTGCTAGTTTTCTAATTTGATTTTCAGAATTAACCTCCCACACTCTGAGCATCGCAGAGTGCTGTAGCAGGATTCCCTCTGAATATCAGAGGGCCACACACTGCCGGCCTCCTGACCACTGGCCAGTTCGATGACTGGCCTGCCTCTCCGATCCTCGATAACTGGCCTCCGGGAAGTTGGACTGGCCTTCTGGATGCCTTCTGACCAGCCCCAATATCCCTCCCCCAACCCCCAGTCAGCCTCAACTTTACCCCCCCTCCCCAATCCTTCCCCCCTTTCCCCAGAAGCCCAGAGGCCCGCTGGCAACCTTGACTCTCCCCTCTCCTCCCACCTGGATGGCCAGCCTTGATCGCTGTCCTCCCTCACTATGCTTGCGATGCCAAGTGCAGAGTAGCAGTAGGACTCCTCACCCCCGTCAACCATCCCCCCCTTGCCCCCACAGTAGGCCCCATCACTCCTGGCCCCACCTCTTGGCACTGCCCAATGCCCAAAAGCTAGTGCCAAGGTGCCCCTTGGGTTTGCCAGATTACCTCTTGGGCAGTGTCAGGGGCCAGACTGGCACTGCCCAGGGAGCACCTCCCTTACTCCTGACCTCCTGAAGGGCCTCATTGGTCTCTTTTGTCTCCAGTGGGGTTGGCTGCCTGTTTCCCATCAGTGGGGAGCTATCATAAATCCTGCTGGTGGGAACCACTCCTGGAGGGGCAGGGAGACTTCAGTCCCAGGCCCACTAATGGGGTCTAATATTATATTTGGATATTGAAGTCAGTGTCGATTTCCGGTGTGGAGCTGATGGTGCTATAAATCCTGGGCTAGATGGCACGTGGAGGCCTAGGTGCCCATCAGGAGGCCTGCATAACGGCCTCCGCTGATGTCTCCTAGCCCATTGCGCTGCTGGAGCAGCACAGAGCCCCCCTCCCTTCCTCCTCACCCCTCTCCCCTCCAGATCTGTCAAAGCACATTGGTGCTGCAGCATTTCAATGATCTGGTCGATAAGCATCCTCTGCCATATCTGGTGAGGTTGTGACAGAGTGCCTTGCATGTGCTGGGTGTCCTTGTTCATGCATCATTCAAACTTAACACGCAGAAAGAAATTGAAAGGCCTCGCTTCATTTGTATAGAATTAGATCACACCTGAAGTTTTTGTCTCCTTAGCTGAGGAACAATGTAATTACCATTGAGGAAGTGTGGCAGACATTGTCCAGACTAATTCCTGGCACAGAAGCCCTATGAGGTCAAATTGAGGAGACTGGACCCTTATTTCCCAGAATTTGGAAAAATGGCAGGTGATTTCACTGAAACTTACAAAATCCTTAAAGGGTGGACAGGATAGATACAGAAAGGATGTTTTCCCTGGCTGGAAGATGTCTGGAACCAGGGGGCAGAGTCTCAGAATAACATGTAGGTATTTAAGCCTGAGTTAAGCAGGAATTTCTTGGAATGTTTGGAATTTGGTGCCCCAGAGAACCATTGATGTTCAGTCATTGAGTAAATTCAAGACAGAGATTGATATATTTCTTGACACTAAGGACATTAAGGGATAGGAAGTAGCATAGAAAAATGGCATTGAGGGAAATGATCAGCCATAATCGAGTTGTATGGCAGGGTTGAATGGCCTGCTCATGTCCCTATGATTATTTCATATATTTACTGTAAACCTTGTGATGTAAGAAATGTCCCCTGCCAAGGAGCCAGAGGTAACGGACTTAAGAGTTGTAGTGCCTTTGCCTGGTATTTGTAAAGTCTAGCAGAGGGTAGATCCAGTTGCAGAAGGTTCCAGAAACCTACAGTAACTCCCTGGGTGATTTACAGCCTCCAGATGCTCTTTGGATCACTCCGAGAAGTCATCCTTGGCCTATGTGCTTGCTGTAACCTTCTAATAGGACAGCTGCTAACTATTGAAGCTGCTGCTGCTACTACTATTCAACTGTTCCCCCTTCCAAAGGAAACTGACAGTAACAGTGATATCTGGCAGCTGGAAATGCTTCAGGCAATCCAAGCACCGTATTCCACATAGAAGCTCCAATTTGCTTAGCTGTATGTGAGTTTAGGAAGCTGACAGTCCCAGAATGGCCGGAGGTCTACCAGATTTGCCACCAGCCTGCCGCTGGCTATTAAAAGCAATTCAGGAGATTTTAAAACAATATTTCAAGCACATGATGCTCATAATTGGTACTGAATCTCTGGCCAATTAACATTCATTGAAAATGATGATCTGATTAATCTCACAGCATGCTGAGGTAAAACATAAATCGATGCATACATGTGCTGTGGTTACAAATATCGCGGTGTTGTCTCCGTTCCCCACTGATGTAGACTCTCTCTCTCGAGGAAAGAAGGAGGTAAAACTAGGAAAGGTCTGTTTCCCTGGCCTAATAGTATTGATAAGCATTTGACTGATTTTTCTGTTGTGTGTCCTGGTTTTAACAATGTCATAAAGCAATAAAAAAATTCAACTGGATTCACTGATGAGAAAAATTTACAGCACTGTTTGTTTTGAACCCTGTGTGTAGAACATGAGGGCACCTCAGTCTTTGACCTCTGCAATCCTCACAGAGCCAAGGTAGATGGTGAGCCACAAACAGTGCTGGAGAATGCTAGTGATTCTGTATCATGATTCCCCCTGCTCCTGCTCACTCCCCATGCCCCCCAATAATGACATTAAGTTCCTGGGTGAAAGGCTCTGGGTTGATGCACATGATCACCAGATGAAGGTGGATTAGGAGTTGATCCTAGTGGGAATTCATTGAGTTGGGGAAAAGAGAGTCAGGCTTTTGTGAGATTTTGGGGAAAAAAATACATTCTACCAGAGCTGCATCTCATAGACTCATAGAGCACAGAAACAGGGCCTCTGGCACACTTGCTGATGTCGACCATCAAATGACAATATATACTAGTCATATTTTCTTGGTCCATATTCTACAATGTCATAGTGATTTGACTGCTCATCCAGCTGATTTTTAAATTTTGTGGGAGTACCAACTCCACCACCCTGTCAGACAGCATATTCCATATTTCCACCATCCTCTGCTTGGTAAGTATCTCCTCTGATCTGTTCTAAATAACTTATTCCTCACCTCAAACTAATGCCCACTAGTCTTTGATACCTTTGCCATGGGGAAAAGATTATTACTACCTATTTCTCTTATAATTTTGTATAGTCCTATGAAATCCCTTGCTTCAGGGAAAAAAAGACAAGTCTTTTCTCATAGCTGAAACATTCCATCTGAGGCAATACCCCAGTCACTCTCCTCTGTACCACCTCCAGTGCAATCACGTCCTTCTGCTAGTGTGGCGACCAGAACTGCACACAATGGGTGGAATTTTATGAGATTGACTCTAAGTGCCCTGCTAGCATGAAAATGGGAGAGTTCTTGATCTGTTTTTAGATGAGTTTCATACCCAATCTTATGCACTTAGTCATTGAAAATATGGATAAACTGTTTCTAGCTACTGTGGGCAGTAAGTTGGGCTTAATTCACCAGCCTGCCTTTAGAGGGAGCCATTGCACATGCACTGACCACTGTGACTACACATACACAATAACAGCTGTAGAGGGAGCTACTGTGCGTGTGCAGTTCTCTGATGCTGCACATGCACAATTCCAACAACAGGGGTCTGACAGACAGACAGAGAGAGAGAGAGAGAGAGAGCTGTCAAACCCCTGCTGTTGTAGGCAGCCTCACAAACTCTCTCCCCCACCGCAATCATGGAACTTCCAGCCGATCATGAGCCCCACATTGCCTGAGATGCCACCCATGCAGACCGATCATATACTCCCACCTGATCAGATCTCCTGCAGAGTGGCAGCGCTCCCTCTCCCCCCCAGTAGGCCATCTCTTCATAGCCTGCACCAGTGTTGCCCCCATTGGCTCTGTCCCCATAGGCCCCAGTCCTTGGCATTGCCCAGGTGCCCAAAGGGCACCTCCCCTTGCCCTCATCCTCCTCAGGGCCCTCAATGGCCTCTAGTTCCACCAGTGAGACCAAAACGACTGTACCCCATTCATGCCAGAGAGAACTTCGTCCGGCAAATGACAATTCACTGCCTGGCTCACTGAACAAATGTAAATGGAGATTTAAATGAATTTAAATAAATCGTTCAGCTTCTCACCCATTTCTGGTGAAAGGCTAACCTCACTGGAAATATGATTCATATAAAATCTCAAGAGCCAAGAAATCAGGTGTGATCTTGATTCTTGGATTCTCATTTGATTTTATTGGCTCGCTACAACCATCAAAGGGGAAAACCAGTAAAATTCCATCCATAATTTCCACTGTGGCTTAACAATGTTGTAAAAAGTGGTACCAAGATCTCTCTGCCTCTATATTCTACGCCCTGGCTAATAAAATTAAACATTCTATATGCCTTCTTCACCACCCTGAGCTGCCACCTTTGGGAATCTATGGACCTGTACATCAAAATCACTTTGTTGCTCAACACTACCTAGGGACCTATCATTCATTGTGTACAGCCTACTTTTACTAGACCTCTTAAAAGGATGACCTCACACTTATCTGGATGAAATCTGCCATTGCTCTGCCCAGCTGATCATTATTAGTCTGTGTCTAAGACTATCCTCCTCACTGTCAACAACACCACCAATCTTTGTGTCATCTGCAAACTCACTAATTACATCTTTTATATTACATGTAAAATTATTGTATATAAATACCAGCAAGGGTCCCAACACCGATTCCTGTGGTACACTGCTGGTCACAGGCTTCCAATCACAAAACCAACCCTCCACCATTACCCTTTGCCTCTCATTAACATGCTAATTTTGAATCTAATTTGTCAACTTGACTTGGATCCCGTGGGCTCTCACCTTTTGGACCAGTTTTCCATGTGAGACCTTGTCAAAAGCCTTACTGAAGTCCTTTGAAATCACATTAACTGCGCTGTCCTCATCAATATATTTAGTTACCTTTTCAAAAAACTCAATTAAATTAGTTAGACAGGATCACCGACAAATTTGCGCTGACAATCCATGATCAATCCCTGCCTTTCCAAGTGCTGATTAATCGTTTCACTCAGAATTTTTTTCCAATAATTTCCCTACTACTGACATTAGACTAACTGGCCCATAATTACCTGACTTATCCCTGCTGTCTTTCTCAAATAAAGATAACACATTGGCAATCTTCCAGTCATCTGGTACTTGAGCTATGGGTAGCAAAAATTTAAACATCTATGTCAGGGCTCCTGTAATCTCCTGTCTTGCCTCCCATAGTGGCCTGGGATACATCTTATCTGGCCCTGGGGAGTTATGCACCTTTATGTCCTTCTTAGACCTCCTCATTATTAATCTTAATGTGCTCTAGAACTTTACTGTCCCAAGTGAAATATCCAGTTACAATGTCTTTCTCCTTGGTAAATACAGATGAAAAATATTCACTTAAGATCACATACACAACCTCTGGCTCTACATAAGATTGCCTTTATGGTCATAAATGGATCCTATTCTTTCCGTGGTTATCCCCTTATGTTTAATATACTTCAAAATACAAAGAACAAAACTGCACAGGAAACAGGCCTTTCGGCCCAACGAGCCCGCACTGCCACCTCAATGTTCCCACTTATATCCGTGATCCCTGTCTATGTTTATAGATCTATGCCATTGAAACCAAATTTGAGACAATTTAGGGAGAATTTGTTCTGCCAATCAGCCTAAGAGCACATCTTTGGGATGTGGGAGGAAACTGGAACACCCAGAGAAAACCCACACAAGCACAGGGAGAATGCGCAAATTCCCACAGATACAGGTCCAAATCCATGTACCTGCACAGCACAGCGATAATTACTGAGCTATCGTGTTGCCCATCAAATGGCCCATCAAAACCTTGGGGTTTTCCTTAATCTCATCAGCAGTGATATTTCGTGGCCCCTTTTTTCCCTCTTAATTTCTTTTTAAAGAATCTGTAAAATATGTCCCAACCTCTTTCTCTTTTGTGTGGTAGCTGATCCCAATGTGATTCTATTTAGAAAGGTGGAAATATCAGTCTTCTTGAGATTTTAATCCAGGCATGAACTGGATGCATTTAGTTGTTTTTCAAGTATCCACTTTAAGACCTAATGAACTTCATTGAAATCCTGCACTATTGCTCCCTTTCCAATGCTGCAATGATTGGACAATGCTGACTTCTTAAGAGTGCTGTGTGTAAAAAGCAAATATTGCCATTCTGGGATATTAACAACAGGAGGCTTTCCCCAGAGTTTTGTATCCGCTCTTATGTTCTCTCTCCACTCGCAGCATGCTATCAGCTTTCCATGACGTCACTTCCACAGACATCTCCCGGAATATGTCCTGTCAGAGCGGGCAACTCCAGCTGAGTCCCACTTTTAATAGGGACTCAATCCACTAGAGTTTGGACATTATGGACTGGGTACTTGGCTGGACTTCCGCAATTCACTATTAAAATCAAATTGAAGTGTTTTAGGATTCTGACTTACATGTGAAAGGTAGTGGGTTGAAATTGCACCCTAAAAGCCTGACCCTATATATTTTGATTTAATTTATTGTTACATGTATTAGCATACGGTGAAAAGTTTTGTTTCTTGCATGCTATACAGACAAAGCATACCATTCATAGGGTACATAGGGAGAAGGAGAGGGTGCAGTATGTAGTTTACGATCACAACTAGGGTATAGAGAACGATCAACTTAATGCGAAGTAGGTCTATTCAAAGGTCTGATGACAGCTGGGAAAAAGACGTTCTTCAATCGGTTGGTACGTGTCCTCAGACTTTTGTATCTTTTTCCCAATAGAAGAAGGTAGAAGAGTGTATGTCCAGGCTGTATGGAATCCTTAATTATGCTGGCTGCTTTTCTGAAGCAGCTGGAAGTGTAGACAGTATCAGTGCGTGGGAGGCTAGTCTGAGTGATGGATTGGGCATTGTAGTTTTTTTATAGTCTTGAACAGAGCAGGAACCATACCAAGCTGGAAGTAGGTCCTGCCCCCCTGAAGTCTAATGCTATTCTTGTTGGTGGCCTCTGCAGTGCACAGAGTGTGGGAGATTCTAGTGTGAACTCCCACCGGAAAAAAAACAGTGGGAACTATTTTATTTTAAGTTTATTATTTTAAATTATTTATTATTAGTATCATAAGTAGGCTCACATTAACACTGTAGTGAAGTTACTATGAAAATCCCCTAGTCGCACACTCCAGCACCTGTTTGGGTACACTGAAGGAGAATTTAGCATCATTTTCCATGAATTCAACACTTAAAATTTTTTGGGAGAATTCCACCCCATATCTGGCTTTCTTGTAAAAGTCAGGGTCAACTGACTTGTATGCCTCAGACCTGGATTTCAGCAGGTTGTGGATATCCCTGTTCATCGATGGTTTTCCATTGGGAAATACATGGATTGCAGCTTTGGTACACTGTCTTCTACACACTTCAGTTACTGTAATGGCATACTCATTCAGCTGGTCACAGAGTTTTTAAATACTGACCAGTTTACTAACTCTAAGCAGTCCTGTAGGAGATCATCCAATTCCTCGGACCAACGTCTTTCTTTGATGGATTCTTGCCATTCAGTTTTTGCTGGTAAGCTGGGAGGAGAAACACAGCCTAGTGGTCTGATTTATGAAGTGTGGGTTGGTAATAGAGAGGTAGGAATGTTTGATATTTGTGTAGCAGTGGTCTAGGACGTTTGAGCCTTTAAAGAAACAGAGAGACATGTTAGTGGTACCTTGGTCAGATGCTCTTGAGCACAGCCTGATTGACGGCCCCAGCCATGATGAACAAGGCCTTGGGATATTTGGTCTCAAGGATATTTGTAATGGCTTTCATTTTACCCCTAGCTCTTCAAGTTCACATAGGATGGGATGTAAACTGCTGTCAGAATAACAGAGGTGAACTTCCACAGAAGGTAGTAGACTGCATTTTAACATCAGGTATCCTAAGCCCAGGGAGCAGGAACTTGCCAATGTTGCTATGTCCAGGCGCCACATGGTATTGATTAGGAGACAGACCCCATCCCCCCTAGTCTTGCCTGAAGCTGCTGTACGATCCATTTCATGGATTGAGAAGCAGTCTGGTTGTCGGGCACAATCCAGTGAAACGAGAGTGAGCCATGTCTCTGTGAAACAGAATACACAGCAGTCCCTCAGTCCTCTTTGAAAAGTGAATCTGGCTTTAATTCGTTTAGTTTGTTTTCCAAAGATAGGACATTTTGCAGGAGTAAGCTGGAGAGGGGGGCTTGGGACTGCATTGTTTCACCTTTACCTTCAGGCCTACAAGTTTTCTATCCTTTCTGGAGTGACTGCTTTTTTACAGGCCTGGGAGATAATAAGAATAGTATGTAGTATTAAGGGTATAAATACTTCCAATGAGGTTCTTCTCTGCGATCGGTGTATGAACAGAGGATTTGTTGCCTTGTTTGTGCATCAGTAGATGCAGTCAATGGGATCAGATGTTCCAGACTATTGTTGGGCTGCGGTTTGGCTTCTCAGGTCGGTGGATGTCCAGACCATGCTCTGGCGTGAACAGGTCAAAAGTGAATGACAATTCTGGATGAGTCGATGGTTGGGTCCACATATTGGGATCTGCTAGGCCCCTGCCAGGTCAGGCTCTTTCAGTCGGAGAATTTCTTGACAGTAAGTGAGCAGTGTTAGAGATTTTTAGGCAGTGGGAGTTTATATTTAGGAGTGTGGGGTGTTTGTAGAAGGGGTAAGTGCACTCGAGGGCTGCAGGAGGTCACAGCTCTCTGGGTCAGAGGAGTTGGAAGCTAGGAGGGGAAGGCTGCAACCCCAGAGATGCTCCCTGATCATTGGAGACTAGTAGAGTGAAGGCCACAGCTCCTGCAGAATCTTCCTGGTCTCTGGGAGTCTGCAAAGTGAAGGTCCTGATTTCTAGGACATTTTCCTATGCACTGGCAGTATAAGGAAATCCGTAGCTCTGGGACTGCAGCATCGGCTACTGGTCCCACATGGTTGGCTGGTCCGGGTTAGAAGTTGATAAGGTTTATTCTCCAACCAACTTCTAACTCGGACCAGCCAACCATGTGGGACCAGTAGCCGATGCTGCAGTCCCAGAGCTACAGATTTCCTTAGGCTATACTCCTTGTTAATGATATGGTTCATTCTCCAACCATTAACAAGGAGTATAGCCTACAATGGACATTGCATGTTCTCCCAAATATATGTTTCTGAATTTTTGAGGAGATGGATAAAATGTTCACTTATCTGTGAAATAAAGCAATTTAATAGTTGGTGACAGGTCTCATTTCCTCACTTTGTTTAATCCATGTACAAAAGGATTGAATATTTGAGGGTATGGGAGAAAGACAGTATCCATTTGATGGAATGAGAGCGAGAGTGGGAGAGGTCCTACTAAGGCCTCTCCCCCACCCAGGCATCAGGTAAACTTCTCATTAGATTCCCACCGTTATAGACATCAACTCTGAATGTAAAATACTGAGATTATTTATAGGAGCCATCATCACCACTATACCTGGGAAAATGTTATGACAGGCACGAAACTTGAAATAATATCCATTTGTCTGATACAGTGCAAACTTACAGATTTCCACACATCAATAACAGATTGGTTTCAATGGGCTGCCTTCAGCAGAAACTTACTGGTTTCAATAAAGAAGGGGCAATTTGGAACAAAAGTATTGATTTCATATTAATTATGATGTTGGTAACCAAGTAGCTAAGTAAATATATTTGTACTTTAGTTTAGTTTTGGTTTCATTGGTTGCTATGAAAACGCCTTTTCTTGGATAAGAAAAGTCTGTATTCCATAAACATGCATTGACTTGAAAGAACTTGCATTAGTTTGAGGAAGAATGTATGGTGTGAATAGAAATCTCTCTTACCAAATAAAAGGTAAATAGGTTTACATACTTTCCTGTGGAGACACACATTAATTCAAGACAATATCAGACACAACGTGCTCCTTAAAAAACAATACGTAGAAATTGAGTGAGAATGAGAAATCATTTTTTAATGTAATTTATTGTTCTGAGTTATCTACTGTCTTAGACCGGCATCCCGATGGTGGACGTCTCAAATATTTTGAATCCAGAAAGTTATTTTACAATGGTTGCATGTTATTTTCCGTGCATTTTGTAACATTTTTTGTATAGCTTTGACTCTTCCTCACCACAATCTGACGGTATTTCAATGAGACCAAGTAATCAGGACTCTTCCAACCTTTTTCTTTTTGCTTTCCACAAAGCTGGCATATCTCAGCACACTCGAGCACAGGTCGGGACAAGGAGTGTATCTCTTGTCTATTTTTCAATTTGAATAATAGAATGTAAACGCAAAGTCATGAGGATGGGTCACTGGAAAAACAGAATAGCTCCACTTGGCAGCAAATGTAAAAGTGGTATGATAAAGTCAGGTAGAATCTATTATATGATCTGAAACCTGTTTTGATCAGATTTGCAATCAGATACTAAGGACCTAATTTTACCATGTTGATTTGAAGTGCTGGATGGATTGAGTCTGGGAATGTTTCACATCCAACTTTTAAATCCATTCTCCGCACTGCCATATGCTCTCTGCCTGAAAAATATCAGCAATTCGGAATCGCGCGGCACAAGCCCGTGGGTGGGGCTTATTGTGCCCGAAACACTGCAGCTCCCATTGGTGCCTTTAATTGTGCCTGCGCAGAAAAACACTCTCCTGCCACATTGCTCCCAGGCCGGATAATGCCTCCCCCTCCCGGCCCCCACAGACACTGCCCCAACTCCACAGTAATAACTGACCCTCTTATCCCCCCACCCTTCTGCTATCCAGACTGATCGCAGCCTTCTGCGCACTCCTGCCCCCCTCCCCCCCATCCCTGGCCGAGCACATGCAATGGCAGCAGATCCTTCCTGCATCCCTACCAATCACATACAGAGTGGCAGCGGATCTCCTCTTCCTTCCTATTGATGGTACGCAGAGTGGCAACGGATCCCCCCCTGCCCCTGCTCCCGCCAACCCCCCACGAAAGAACCATCTGACATGCCCCCCCCTTGAACCCCAACAAAGACCCATGTGGCCCGGCTCCCTTCCCCTGCCCCCCAACCACAGAGCCATCTGGCTCATCTCTCTTGCCCCCACCAGAAGAGCCATTTGGCACGCCTCCCACCCACCTCCCAACCCCACCCCACTATTGATCTGAGTTACAGAGCTGCCAGAAGCTCTGACCTTACCTCCTCAGAAGCTGGAGTGTCTGAATTGGACTTTGTGGACCATGTCTGTTTTGCGCTGAATCGGGAAGGGTGAACGCAGTGGTAAAGGGGGAAATGCCAGTAATTTAAATGCCTGCCGTTGGTTGTCAGGACTGCGGGGAAGGGGAGGGGGCAGAGGTTAGGACTTCAGGGGAGGGTCGGTTCTATGGGGAAGGGGGAGCTCAGAACTGCATTGGGGGTGGGGATGGGGATGGAGCAGGAGATCAGGATCGAGCTGAAGTGGGGGGGGGGGGGGGCGTGGGTTTTGAGGCTAGGCCTGGGTACACATGAGGGACTTGCAATCGGGTCATGGGGATGGGCAGCAGGGAGTGGGGAAGGGCTGGTATTGTGGGGACCATGAGGATGGCCAGCAATTGGGAGGCCGGCAGACATGGGGCAGCCACTGCGCATGTACCGATCTCAACACTGACAGATCAGTGCAGTGGCCCACTCAATGCTATGCTGCTGACCTGTCCCACAGGTATAAACTACACCCACTGATTTCGGGGGTGATACACGCGAATGCACTCTGCACTGCACAGAGTGTAGGAGATTCTTGATCTACTCCAGTTTCCTCATGAATTTGACACTTAGAATTTTTTGGGGAGAATCGCCCCTGTTATTTGGTGACCTATTTTGAACATCCGCGCAAACCATGCACGGTTTGCGACCCCAACTTTGAAAAATCTTGCCCTATAGAAATTTCAGATGCTGATGTGCTAATTAAAAGACTATAGACATAACAATGGATTATTGAGCCCGATCATTAAATATAGTGGATCTGCTTGGAGACTCGATGTTATTATATTTTTTTTGTCTTTGGGCCTAATTTTATCATTTTCATTCTAAGTGCCAATCTGCGTAGTGCAGATCTGACTTAAAAATCTGCTTTCAGGCACCCCTGTACATTCTCAGCCATCTCCAGTCTGATTCGCGCTGTGCTGCTGGAATGATCAAAGCTCTGAATTGTGCATGCGCAGTTAGAAAAAATTGAAAAAAGCCTGCCCGTGTCTGATCGCTGTCAAGTCACAGAAAGCAGAGAAAGTGGCCTGGGAGCAAGGGTGTGTCTTGGGGAGGGGGTGGCGGGATTGGGTAAGACGTATTTTTTGGGGAGAATTTTGCTAATATTGATTGGAATAGCTATAGCTCTAGCTCGTTAGAGGGGTCAGTTTTCGTACAGAGTGTGCAGGAAGGTTTTTTGACTCAGTATGTAGATAGGCCAACTAGAGGTGAGGCTACATTGGATTTGGTGCTGGGCAATGAGCCAGACCAGGTGTTAGGCTTGGAAGTTAGTGAACATTTTGGTGATAGTGACCACAATTCGGTTACGTTCACCTTAGTGATGGATAGGGATAGGCATGAAGCTGGGGGCAGTAGTTATAGCTGGGGGAAGGGTAATTATGAGGCCATCAGGAGAGAATTAGGGTGCATAGATTGGACTAGGAAACTACAGGGACTGGGAACATCTGGAATGTGGTGCTTATTCAAGGAGCAGCTGCTGCGAGTCCTTGATAAGTATGTCCCTGTCAGGCAGGGAGGAAATGGTCGAGTAAGAGAGCCTTGGTGTACGAAAAAAGTTGATTTGCTGGTTAAGAAGAAAAAGGAGGCTTATGTCAGGATGAGGCTTGAAGGCTCAGATAGTGCAATGGATAGCTATAGATTAGCCAGGAAGGAGGTAAAAAGTGAATTGAGGAGAGCTAAGAGGGGACACGAGAAGATGTTGGCTGATAGGATTAAGGAGAATCCTAAAGCTTTCTTTCGATATGTTAAGAATAGAAGATTGGTTAGGGCAAGATTAGGGCCAGTCATAGACAGCAGTGGGAAGTTGTGCGTGGAGCCTGAGGAGATTGGAGAGGTACTGAATAAATATTTCTATTCGGTATTCACGCAGGGTGATGTAAATGTAGTTATGGGGAACACTGAGGTACAGGGTGGCAAACTGGAAGGTATCGAAGTAGATAGGGAGGATGTGCTAGATATTCTCGAGGGTTTGAAGTTGGATAAGTCCCCTGGGCCGGACGGGATTTACCCTAGGATTATCTGGGAGGCAAGAGAGGAGATTGCAGAGCCTCTGGCTCTGATCTTCAGGTCCTCGTTGGTTACGGGTTTGGTTCCGGAGGACTGGAGGATGGCGAATGTGGTCCCATTGTTTAAGAAGGGGAAGAGAGACCTTCCTGGGAATTATAGGCCAGTGAGTCTTACTTCTGTTGTGGGCAAGGTATTGGAGAGAATTATTAGGGATAGGATTTATAGTTATTTAGAGAGAAATGAATTGATTGGGGATAGTCAGCATGGTTTTGTGAAGGGTAGGTCGTGCCTTACTAACCTTATTGAGTTTTTTGAGAAAGTGACCAGAGAGGTGGATGGGGGTAAGGCGGTTGATGTAGTATATATGGACTTTAGTAAGGCGTTTGATAAGGTGGCCCATGGAAGACTTCTACAGAAAATGCAGATGCGTGGAATAGAGGGTGATTTAGCTAATTGGATTAGGAATTGGCTGGCAGATAGAAGACAGAGGGTGGTGGTTGATGGGAGATATTCATCGTGGAGTTCGGTGACAAGTGGTGTGCCTCAGGGGTCTGTTTTGGGGCCCCTGCTGTTTGTAATTTTTATAAATGATCTGGATGAGGGTATTGAGGGATGGATCAGTAAATTTGCAGATGATACTAAAGTTGGTGGTGTGGTAGATAGTGAAGAGGGGTGTTTTAGTTTACAGAGTGACTTGGACAAGTTGCAGAGCTGGGCCGAGAGGTGGCAAATGGAGTTTAATGTGGAAAAGTGTGAGGTAATGCACTTTGGCAGGAACAATAAATGTGTAGAGTATAGGGCTAATGGTAGGGCTCTTAATAGTGTTGAGGAACAGAAGAATCTTGGTGTATGTGTCAATAGATCCCTGAAAGTAGGCAGTCAAGTGGATAAAGTTGTTAAGAAGGCATATGGAGTCTTAGCTTTTATTGGTAGGGGGATTGAATTTAGGAGCCGCAGCATCATGTTGCAACTGTACAAAACTCTAGTGCGGCCGCACTTGGAGTATTGTGTGCAGTTCTGGTCCCCACATTATAAGAAAGATGTGGAGGCATTGGAGAGGGTACAGAGGAGGTTTACCAGGATGTTGCCTGGTATGGAGGGCAGGTCCTATGAAGAGAGGTTGAAGGATTTGAGGTTGTTTTCGTTAGAAAGGAGGCGGCTAAGAGGGGATCTTATTGAAGCATATAAGATGATTAGAGGTTTAGATAGGGTGGACAGTGATAGCCTTTTTCCTAGGATGGAGAAAGCTAGCACGAGGGGACACAGCTTTAAATTAAGGGGTATGAGTTATAGGACGGATATCAGAGGTAGGTTCTTTACTCAAAGAGTGATTAGGGAGTGGAATGCCCTGCCTGCAGCTGTTGTAGATGCGCCAAGTTTGGTGGCGTTTAAGAGGTTAGTTGATAAGTATATGGATGAGAAGGGAATGGTTTAGTTAGGAGGGGCATTGCTTTTTATTTTGGTCGGCACAACATCGAAGGCCGAAGGGCCTGTTCTGTGCTGTATTGTTCTATGTTCTATGTATCTTGGTGGGGGGCAGATCAGATGGGTCTCTGATTGAAGGGGACAGGGGGGACCACTGCCACTCTGTGGATGATCAGGGGGGATGGGAGGAGGGGCAGGATTGGCGATTAGTCTGTGTAGTAAGGGTGTGGATAATGGGGGCAGTGATGTATGTGTGTCCCTTACACATCCCCCCACTACCCACACACATCACTACCCCGCTTATCCACCCTCCCACTACACAGACTGATTGCTATCCTTGCCCCCCTACAACCCCCCTCCCTCGCAATTGATCACCCACAGAGTGGCAGCACATCTCCCTGTCTGCCCCACCAAAGATCCATCTGACCTCACTCCCTTCCTTCCCCTTCCTACCAGAGTATGATTTGACCCACCTCCACCCCCACCCTTATCACTGATTTGAGTCAGAGAGCCATTGGAAACACTGAATGTGCTCTTCAGAGGCTGGAGCGCCCAACTCAGACTTTTATTTCGCAGATCCGAAAACTGGCACAAATTGTTGATAAAATTGGGCCCTTTATCTCTGTTTAGTCAAGAACTGATCTGATTCTATTACTGCTTAAACTCATGTATTTGGTCTAAAGCTGAGCTGGACGTTGCCCAAATTAGCAGGTATTATTGCACTAAATTCTTTTCCCAATTTCCTTTTGAAATGCTGTGTTGTATTTTTTAAGTTTCTCTTTAGAGAAATGCATTAAAAAATGCATTAACAAATACTACCTTCCTTAAATCTTTAATGGTACCATATTTCCTTCATATAAATTTGTTCTCCCTGGAAAAATGGAGGTTGAGGGGTGACCCAATAGAAGTTTATAAAATTATGAGGGGCACAGATAAGGTGAACAGTTAGAAGTTTTTTTCCCAGGGTGGAAATGACAATCGCAAGGAGACATAAGTTCAAAGAAAGTGGGGAAAGTTCAGTAGAGATGTGCAGAAGATGTTTTTTATACAGAGGGTGGTGCTGGGGGCCTGGAATTCACTGCCAAATGGTTGAGGGTGGTTGAGGCAGAGAGCTTCACGACATTTAAGAATTATCTGGGTAGATATATGAACAAGCTGGGAATAGAGGGAATATAGGCAGTTGGTCTCAGTAGGATACCATGATTGGTGTAGTCCTCCTGAGCTGAAGGTCCTGTTTCGGTGCTGTACTGTTCTTTGTTATTTCTTTTAATTTATGAGATTCAAGATTTGGATTGCAAGTGGCATAAATAAGAGAAAGGAAAGATTGGGAAGATTAATAAGAGAGAATGAAGAAGAAATGATAGTGGATGGAATTTAATAATCTTTATTTGAAGTGCTGTCTTTGGCAGAAAAAGTGGAGGCCTGCCCACCAGCTGCCTTGCTGCTTTTCCCGCCAAATTTTCCAGCACTTCCCGATTAAAAAATGGAAGGGGCGGGACCCACAATGTTATGCTGTTGGCGAGGACTCTGAATGAGCCTACCTCTCAGCAACTTCCGCCTCTGACAGCTTGGGCCCTTAAAAAAGTTAAAAAATTAAAAAAAGATTCCAAACCTGCCCCCAACCCCCAAATAAAAACTGAACCCTACCCCTTGGAAATGGGATCAATCCCGCATGGACCACACCCCCTCCTCCCCCTGCTCACACCTTCTCAACTGGCTATGTCATAGAAGACAGAGGGCGGTGGTGGAGGGAAAATTTTCAGACTGGAGGCCAGTTACTAGCGGTGTACCACAAGAGTCAGTGCTGGGTCCTCTGCTTTTTATGATCTTTATCAATGACTTGGAAGAAAGGTCTGAAGGGTGGGTTAGTAAATTTGCTGATGACCCCAAGATTGGTGGAGTGGTAGATGAGATGGAGGACTCTTGCAGGATGGAGAGTTGGGTCAAAAATTGGCAGATAGAATTTAACCGTAGTAAGTGTGAGGTGATTCATTTTGGTAGGACAAAATTGAATGCAGATTACAGGGTCAATGGCAGGGTTCTGAGTAATGTGGAGGAACAGAGAAATCTTGGGTTCGTATCTCTGAAGGTTGCCACTCAAGTGGATAGAGCCATGAAGAAGGCTCACAGCGTGTTAGCGTTTATTAACGGGGGGGTTGAGTTTAAAAGCCTTGGGGTTATGCTGCAACTACATCAGACATTGGTGAGACCACATTTGGAATATTGTGTTCAGTTCTGGTCACCTCATTATAAGAAGGATGTGGAAGCATTGGAGAGAATGCAGAGGAGATTTACCAGGATGCTGCCTGGTTTGGAGGATAGGTCTTATGAGGAAAAGTTGAGGGAGGTGGGGCTTTTCTCTTTGGAGCAGAAAAGGATAAGAGGTGACTTAATAGAGATTTATAAGATGATGAGAGGGACTGATAGAGTGAATACGCAGAGACTATTTCCTTGGATGGAGGTAGCTGTGAATAGGGGGCATAACTATAAGGTTCATGGTGGGAGATATAGGAGGGATGTCCAAGGTAGATTCTTTACTCGGGGAGTGGTTGGGATGTGGAATAGCCTGCCTGCTGTGATAGTAGAGTCAGACACTTTAGGAACTTTCAAGCGGTTATTGGATAGGTACATGGAGCACTCCAGAATTATAGGGAATGGGATAGCTTGATCTTGGGATTGGACATAGCTCGGCACAATTTTGAGGGCTGAAGGGCCTGTACGTGCTGTAATGTTCTATGTTCTATGTTTCTATGTCACAGTAGCACAATAGTTAGCACTGCTGCTTCACTGCTCCAGAGACCTGGGTTCGATCCCTGGCTCGGGTCACTGTCTATATGGAATTTGCACATTCTCCTCGTGTCTGCATGGGTTTCCTCCGGGTGCTCCGGTTTCCTCCCACAGTCCAAAGATGTACAGGTTAGGTTGATTGGCCATGCTAAAATGCCCCTTAGTGTCCTGAGGTGTGTAGGTTATAGGGATTAGCAGCTAAAATATGTAGGAATATGAGGGTAGGGCCTGCGTGGGATTGAGGTCAGTGGAGACTCAATAGGCCGAATGGCCTCTTCCTACACTGTAGGGTTTCTATGATAAAGCAAAATATGTAGAAGATATTCTTAGATAGGACAAAAGATAATCTGAAGGATTTAGAACAGAAATTTTTTAAAAAGACATCAAAAAGAATACAGGGAAAGAAATCAAATTATCAACAAACATGAAAAGTATTCGGTAGACAGACAGATAATAAAAGGAAAATTCAAGTCAGGATATTTCTCCCAAAAGATAAACTCATCAGTCACAGAAAACTGGTAAAAAGTATTGAAAAGCTTGGTAGGAAAATATGCAATTACAATTAAATGAGAGAATAAAAGAAACTCTAGATGTAGAAAATATCATAACAAATAGTCACCATGGATTTCAAAAGGGAAAATGTTGTTTTACCAACATTGTTGAAATATTTGAGAAGGCAAGAAAGGCTGATGGTAATGTAGTAGATATAATTTATATGGATTTTGAAAAGATCTTTAATAATTTGCCCCATAATAGGTGAATGAATCTTTGTTAATACACAGAATAAGTAGCACAGAGTACAGCTGAAAAGAATATTGAACACAAATGTTTGGTGAATGATGGAATTTGGCACATTGAGTGGAAAAGTACAATTCTGATCTTTTGAAAGAAAAAGAATGATCTGGGAAATGGTGTGAAGGACAACAAGACTTTAGAGCTGAAGTTTTAAGCAGTGCAATCTATTCTGCCGACTGTTTGTTCCTTAATCTCCGCAAGTCTCAACTCTTCAAATAGAAAAAAATCAATCTTCACCAGCATCCTGCTAGATTGCTAAGGAAAAGCATTTTTCTATGCTTATCACAACCGGAACTGTTTCTGTCTCCCTCTGTCAGACTGCATCTGCCATGGGAAAAACAGCCTCACATGTTGGGATTTCATTCAGGGATTGGTGTGACAGGGTGAGGTGAGGTGTGAATGCATACTGGAGTTGGGTAATTGGGTCTGCCTCCCCAACACAGATCGGAGTTACCATAGAAGCTGTGAAGTGCTAATTTTGATAAAAGGCCGACTTTTGTTTTCAAGGTCTTAGCCCCAGCTATGTTATTATTTATCAGGCCTGCCTTCTTCAGTCCCCCCACTATTCCTCATCACTCACCCATGCCAAATCATGCCAACTCGTTCCTGTCCAGACACCTGCGTGGCCCCTTATCACCCCTAGATCAATATAGTGCTAACTCACGCCAACCCATGTTTGCCTTTATGACCTCCACCTCAATTCATCCAGTATTCACTTTAGGCAGATTTCAGGAGCCAAGCTGAAAAGAAATGAAATAAACTTCTAAGTATTATAGAATTTACTAAATATAAAGAAACACATTCATTGATAAAAACCAGACACATATAACTGTCTACCACTAGTTAATTTCTTATAAAAGTAAACATTTGTATTCAAAAGCCCACATCAAAAAACTTTATCCTTTCATAAAATCTTTGTGTTGCCAATCAAACTGTGAACTTGTAGACACTGCATTGTGAAACTGACAGCTTCGGCAAGCACTCAAACAGCCATAATACTACAATGATAGTACTTAGGGTTATGTCAATGAACATTCATTCAAACTTCAAACCAGGCAGGCTGTTTTTTATCTGAAAAGTTTAAAGGATAGGAGATTATAACAACTGAACAGCTTAGAAACATTTGCATTAAATCTAAAAATTGTAAGTCACAACACAGTGCAGACTACAGACTTCCTCACTCCAATGAAAAAGGGTCTGTTTGAACTCAGCACTGAGAAATCATATACTGTGCTAGGAAAAATAGAAACCTTAGAAAATAGAAAATGGAATTGAACAGAAAAGCAAAAGGAACTCAGGAGAAAGGTGAAAAAAATCATTAAATGCAGCAATGCAGGTCAACAAAGCAATTAAAATGCTAACAAATTACTGGGATTTATTTCTAGTGGTAAAAAATTCACAAGTAATCAAATTATATTAAACCTGTGTTGGACCCTGGTCAGGCAATACTTAAAATGATGTGCACTGATCTAATGTTCAGACAATTAAAAGGACAGATGCTTCTGGAGGAAGTACAACAAGTTTAACAAGGATGGTGCCAGAAATACAAAATCATTGTTATAGAAAAAGATTGAACCCGCTGGGACATCTTTCTGTAGACAAGAGAAGCCTTGGAGATGGCATGTCAGATGATTTTAAAATTATGGTCTGATAGATTTGGAAAAGTCGTTAGTAATTAATCCAATAGAGGAATAAGGAGAAATTTCTTTACTGGGACAGTGATTAGAGTGATGTGGAACTCATTACAAGTAGTGGTAGAAGTAAATATGTGCTTTTAAAATGGAAACAAAGTGAGTACTGTATTTTTTGGTCTATAAAACAAGACCTTTTTTCACTGGAAGATCAGGCCTCATCTCATACTCCGCTTTATTTATCAATTTATTTATTTATTAAATTTAATTATCAATTAGTCATGCGACTCATCTATTGGAATCATCATTTCACTTATATGATTTGGGTGTATAAATAATCCAGGCTAACCCCATGCCTCGTACCAAAATACCAGCAGTCAAGTTATGTCAATCCTATGCAGCAAGATTCAAACTAGAATTCATGAAATATATAGAAGAAAATGGCTGCTCACTGTCAATATAGAGTTAGCGAGAAAAATGTTTGGGACTGGCACAGGTGAAAGATGTATTATGTGCAAACAAGAAGACCAAAAAAGCAAACTGTGGATCTAAAGCTAGGTGGACTAACATCAAACAGAAATTGGAAGAGCATGTGTTGACACAATGAGCTGCACGACACAGGTTAAATACAGTTCTGTTCTATCTGAGGACCAGGTTGCTACAAACTCGATGGAATCTCAGGCTGACCTATCTCATCTTACGCATTGCGTCGACTTGTATATCAGTAGAGTTCGAAAAAATCAACAAATCAGTTCGACTTATACTCCACATTGATTTACAAACCAGGAAATACAATACATGAGAAAAGAGAATAGAAAGATATATCGAAAGGCTGAAATCAAGTAGGTAGAATGGGAGGAGATACCTAGGATTAGAAACAGCAGTTCAGGGTTAAATAACCTGCTTCTTTGCTCAATCTTCTTTGTATTTGGCAAGGGGAGACCCTGATTGATTAATCTCTTGGATCTGTGAGAAAGTCATTTGATCCTTCTAGATTTTCAAAAAATCTTTGATAACGTTTTGTTCAAATGCCCGCTAGTTAAAATGGAGTCTCAAGACGCAACGTGAGAGCATGTAAGACATTGGCTTCAAGGGGAAACAGTGGCTACTTGTTCAGAAAATTGTAGTGATCAGTATTGCACGTTGTGGAGAGGCCAATTGTCACACTTTATTATTAATTTGCAACTTATAGAAACTCACTTGAATTCATAAACACTACTGCACCAAGGTTAGGAATTTGAATATTAGGATTTAGCGTTAATTTGATACACTATAAAAATGGGATAAATCAGATGTTCTACTGAAAGAAGATGCTCATTAATGTGGAGAAGTATTTGATAACCAGAATTTTAAGCTCTCCACTCCACCAGCAGATTTTCAGATGGGTGAGTGAATATGAAATTTCATGGAGGGGATTCCTAACTGGGTTTCTACCCATCCCCAAACTTGGAAGCAATTTTATAGTGGGGCAGGCATGGCCTCAGGGAGGGAGAGAAGCCCACACTTGTCCCATTTTAGAGTCGTAACTGGTCACGTACTTGCCACTTAAGGGCCTTTTCCCTCCCAGTTTCAAATTTTAGGCAAGTGGGTACTTAGAACATAGAACATAGTACTTAGTTCCAGGCACATTAGTGCAGTGCCTCTTCCAGCCATTGCAGGCAGGATTTCTGGCCAGTGACAATGCAAGTCTTACCTTCTGCCAATTAACACTTGTTAAACTGTGAAATGGCAACAAGCATGTCAGGGATAGTGAGGAATTCTTTGGATGGTGGGGGCCAAGTAAAAGGAAGTTGGGATAACTTGGAACACATTACACATTGTTTTGGGGCCCCTGCTGTTTGTAATTTTTATAAATGATCTGGATGAGGGTATTGAAGGATGGATTGAAGGATGGTAAATTTGTAGATGACACTAAAGTCGGTGGAGTGGTAGATAGTGAAGAGGGGCGTTATAGTTTGCAGAGAGACTTGGACAAGTTGCAGAGCTGGGCTGAGAGGTGGCAAATGGAGTTTAATGTGGAAAAGTGTGAGGTAATGCACTTTGGCAGGAATAATAAATGTGTAGAGTATAGGGCTAATGGTAGGATTCTTAATAGTGTTGATGAACAGAGGGATCTTGGTGTATTTGTGCATAGATCCCTGAAAGTAGGCAGTCAAGTCGATAAGGTTGTTAAGAAGGCATATGGAGTCTTAGCTTTTATTGGTAGGGGGATTGAATTTCGGAGCCGCAACGTCATGTTGCAACTGTACAAAACTCTAGTGCGGCCGCACTTGGAGTATTGTGTGCAGTTCTGGTCCCCACATTATAAGAAAGATGTGGAGGCATTGGAGAGGGTACAGAGGAGGTTTACCAGGATGTTGCCTGGTATGGAGGGCAGGTCTTATGAAGAGAGGCTGAGGGATTTGAGGTTGTTTTCGTTAGAAAGGAGGCGGCTAAGAGGGGACCTTATCGAAACATATAAGATGATTAGAGGTTTAGATAGGGTGGACAGTGATAGCCTTTTTCCTAGGATGGAGAAAGCTAGCACGAGGGGACACAGCTTTAAATTAAGGGGTGATAGTTATAGGACGGATATCAGAGTAGGTTCTTTACCCAAAGGGTGGTTCGGGAGTGGAATGCCCTGCCTGCAGCGGTTGTAGATGCGCCAAGTTTGGTGGCGTTTAAGAGGTTAGTTGATAAGTATATGGAAGAGAAGGGAATGGTTTAGTTTGGAGGGTCATTGCTTTTTATATTGGTCGGCGCAACATCGAAGGCCGAAGGGCCTGTTCTGTGCTGTAATGTTCTATGTTCTATGCTCTATGTTCTAAATGCACAGTTCTGATGCCCAGTCGAACAAAAGTACGTAGAAGCATCTTGAAGAATTAATCTGAATAAAGATTAGCAAGAATGGTACTGAAAATAAGAGATGACACTTCTAGGGAAAGATTGAATCAGTTGGGACGTCCTTCTTTAGAAAAACTAAATTTTGGAGATGGCATGATAGAGAATTTTAAAATCAAGCTTTGGTTAGATTTGGAGATATTTGATTTCCGATTCCAAGTTCCACCATCTTAAAAATTCAAACAAATTCAAACAGCATTTTCACTTTAAGGAATCAACTTCTCTCACTAATTTTGATTATTCAAATTATTTACTGTATTTATGCATTATTTATCCATTTTAAGTGGATCATCCCTTTTTTAACAAAAACATGGAAAAATGTCCTTCAGTGTGTATTCTTTGTGCCAGCAAATCATTCAGCAATGCAAGACTTGAACCCACAATCCAGAGATTAAGGATTTATTGTCATTTATAAATGAATAGGCATTTATTTTCCTGGTCCTGTGGAGATGGGATTGGAGACTGGAAGAGCAGGGAAGAGGATGAGGTCCCTTTGGGACAGTTCCCTGACCAATCTCCAGGGGCTTTATATTATTATATTATTTACATGTGTATCCTCACAAATGCCTGCCTGCACTTGCCATATCCACATCCCCCAGTGGAACTGCTAGCCTGAAATTATTATGGGCCCTTGAGAACATGGAAGCAACCAGTCAGGAGGTTTCCTGCAAGGTTATGCTGGCAGGTACACCACCAACATTGGGGGGGTGGGGGGGGCACAAAGGGGAAGGGTGGTGGGCTTGGAATCCCCATGTGGGTCACAAGTCAGTGTACTCATGCCCAGCCAAAATTCCATACCAATGACTCTTATGCTGTAGCAACTGATCTAGCCGGGCATGACTTCTAATATTCAAACTATTCCAGCTCTCCTTCAATACATAGGGTTGCATTTTTACATGCCCCTAATAGGCATTTATTTTCGCAGGTAAGTTGCATAGATTCATAACCCTTTGGGTGAAGAAGTCCCTCCTCAACTCAGTCTTTAATCTGCTCCCTTTTGTTTTGAAGCCTTGTCCCCTAGTTCTAGTTTTAACTGCTGGTGGAAAACATTTCCCCATCCACTAGTATGGACAATCAGGTGGGAGTGAGCAGGTCAATTAAAAAATAACTTTCCATGGTGTGGGAAGGTAGATGAGACACTATCTTCAGGGGGTGCCCTTTGCACCTCGGGGGTAGCACCTCTAAGGTAGTACTCGATCTTTCTTCATACTCGCCTGCTCTATAAAAACACACCAACCCTTCCCTAAACTGCCCAAAGCCTCCCAGCCGAAGACTGTGGACTTAACCTTGCCTGCTAGATGCATGGACCTTCACCTTGGGCCTGATTGCAGTCCCACCAATGGTCACTAATGTGTTTTTGGCACTGTCCGAACTGATGGGGCTGCTGGCCAGTCAGATTGGCGAGTAGGGCAGGACTGCCTCCTTAGTAGTGGGGCAGCAAGGTGGCACAATGGGGCAACACTACGGCACAGTGGGGTGGCATGGTGGTTAAGACTGCTGCTTCGTAGAGCCAGGGACCTGGTTCAATTCAGGGCTTGGGCCACTATCTGTGCAGAGTCTACATTTTCTCTCTCTGTCTGCATGGGTTTCCTCCCAAAATGGTTAGGTGCATTGGTCATGCTAAATAATCTCTCAGTGTACCCGAATAACCGCTGAAGTGTGGTGACCAGGGGATTTTCACAATGACTTCATTGCAGTATTAATGTAAGCCTACTTGTGACATTAATCAATAAGCAAAATCTGTGAGGGGCAGAAATCCTACACCCCCAGTTTAGTCCATCCACAGCAAATCATGGCATATTCTTTTGCCCCCTGTAACATGCTTCCCACAGTACCTTAAACTCAGAGTCATAAATATATGTGATTTTTCACCAATGTGACACTGAATTCCTGAAGGAGCTGACAAAAATGTACTTATGTAAATGATGGTGTAGCCTTGAATCCACATTGAAAATTAATTATAACATAAAATCAGGTGAACCCCCACCTTATTTTTGAGAGATGTATCCATGTATCCTGTTGAAAGGATAATAAAATCCTTCTCATTTAAATAAGACAACCTTGGACTGTAATAGTGAAAGTGAATTGGTGGATTATGTGTTCTCATTTCATTTGCTTATCAGTGACTATTACTACACCACAGAGTGCTTAGGAACTAAGACTGCGTATTGGGTTTGCAATTCAATATTTTTCTATCAGCTGCACAGAACCTATCTTTCTTGTTCAATGTCAAATCCTAACCAAGTACTTTTTTTTACATTGCCATTGAAAGGAAAGGAAGATTCACATTTTTTTAACACATGACATCTGAAAACACTTTACAGCTAATGAAGTACTTATGAAGTATATTCACTATCTGGCTACTTGTTCTCTGAAGTTCAGAGTCAATGATTTGCCACTAATTCAGGGTATAAAAAATAAATCTTTAGTTAATGTTGGAAGACAGTGCTACATGAAATTTCCCAGTTAATTAGAATTCAGTGCCATTATTGGAACAGCACCTGATCTGAACATTAATTTAGGAGACTGGCGTAGAAAAAATACAAATGGATTGAAAAGCACTTTGCATTCTGCTGCAACCATCTTCAGTTATCCAAGTGATTAGCAGGCTGAGGTTTCATTCTCAGTGGCCATTATCTAATGGCCTCCTGGAGAAACATGAATGCTTATCAGGTCTTATGTTCGCTCCTGGTTCAAGAATGTGGAGTCGAGACATTTCCTGGCTCTGCACAGAAAGTAGCCCAGAATTGGAATTTGCATTCTGGGATGTGGGAGCTGGGGTGTACAAGGTGAAATGGGAGTCAGTCAGCACTTTGTCAAACTTTGAAAGGGAACAGTAAAGCAAAAAACAGCCATTCACCCCTTAATCTTCTCAGTCTAATATTCCCCATGTCCTTTCCCAGGCCAACCCACTTCATACCCCATACTCACCCCCATAAGCTCCATATCCTCTTGACTACCTTACATCCCTCTACGCACACCCCCCTCCATAATCTCCCATGCCCTCCTCACCGGCCTCTGCCCCTGTACTCATCTCGATAGCCCTATAATCTATCTGACCAGCCCATGCACCATACCCATTGTAAGCAATGGTTTTTAACACTCCAAACATTTTTTCAAAAATTTAAAAGGCAAGACTTTTAAATTCCTTGAAAACTTATAAGCTCCCTTTGATAATTGGTCGACAGGTTTTCATTGTAGTTCTGACTGACTGTCCTGACAATTATGTCAACTCCCTTTGACAGGTGCTTCTGACAGTTTTGACAATAGATGTTGATAGTTTGGAGAGTTCCAGTGAACCTGGCCCTAATGTATTTATGCATATTTTTAGACTTTAAGACCTTAAGAAATAGGAACAAGAGAAGCCATTCAGCCCTTTGAGCCTGCTTGCTGTTCGATAGCATCATGACTGATTCAACATTCCTCTTGTCTACTTTTCTGCCCTTCCCTCATAATCCTTGATTCCCTTGCTGATCAAAAATCTATCTATCTCATCCTTAAATATACACAATGGCTCTGCTTCCATAGTTCTTTATGGCAAGGAGTTCCAAATCACGAGTTTCTGTTCCAAAGGACACATTACCTCCCTCAGAAATGTCCTGTAGCCAGATCCAAACCACAATCTTACCTTTCCAAAGAGGTATCATGGATACCGATATGAATCCACAACGTTCAGACCTGTTGTTACTTGGTCTAATCTACATACTCTGGGATTCACACTGCAGGGATGCAAAAATCAGAATTGTGTGGAAGCAACTGATGATTTAAATAGCTAGCTGCCTCGATGAACCAGGTTCGTGCTTGAACCCTGGCCGTATTGATTCCTGCCCCAAATAACATAGGAAGAGGCTCCATGTCTTGGCAAAAATTCAGGCTTCATTGTTTTTGAGTGCTGGCTTGGCCTCAAGCAGTCCTTACAGATAGGCTGAAGGGTTATGAATCAGTATTGTGATACACAGTTAGACCATGATGTTCTTGGTGAAAAAAGAGTCATATGTTTCTCTCCAGGCTCTGTTATGTTGTTAACAGTATCTAGAAAATGTCAGTAATCCACATATAATCCTCCCTGAATCTTCCAGCAAATTGGTTTAATTGCATATTCAAGAAATTGGTATTGAATTTACCACATTTCATGTGATTGATGAAAGGTTGCTCATCCCACACTGAAATAATACAAACTTTCATTGCCCGATGGTTCAATTGAGATATCTTTGACATTGCCTTGCAGTCCACTGATTACAATTCTCCAATCTGAAGCAATTTTTCACTTGATCTTCCCTTTGTTGGAAAACTCTGCTGTGACAGGATTCCAATCATCAAAATTCATCTCCAGCTGACATGGTAGCAGTTGAAAGGAAAGTTTAAGACTTGCCAACTCCCTGAGTTAACAATTGAATTTTTTTTTAAATGCGTTCAAGAATGTTTCTGAAAACATGCACTGGAATTTCTAATGATGAAATATGTGTATGTGCATATGTATAGAAATAGAATGGAAAAATATATAAAAACCTACGTAAATGTAAATCAAATTAAATAATGCAATATACATTGTGCTTTGTTGTCTTTCAGCCAAAGTAGCAGCAAAGTTATTCCAGAGTGCTGTCTGACTTAAACTGGTATCAAATCAACAATAGTTTTATAGTGTCCAATTCAATTTAAGGCAATGTTCTCATCGTGATGCAACTGCAGATTTGAAAATTTTATACTGAAAAATATTGTGGAATAAAATCTCCAGCATAATTAAGACTCATGATAGAGAAAATGTAAATTCCTCCTACTTTCTCTTGTGTGCTGAGATTCAGGACATGGCTACAGTTTAGTTGGGTACATAGCAAGCAGTAAAAATACATTGATTAGTTAAGAATACCAGGGCTTACAGATCTGGACAAAACTTTTGTGGAAAGCTGATCTGTTTGTCTTATGAGGAATGGCTTGTGCCAGAGTTAGTTGTTACTTGCAGGATTTTCTCAATGTCAGGAGTACATGATGACAGAAGGCTGTGTGAACACAAGCCAGAATTGTGTTGTAACATTCCCTTGTAGCAATTGCCTTCCAAACCCCAAAACTGCTGCCTGCAGCATGCAGCATCCTTTACGTGTGACATGAAGTATGTACATGGAGAATATCTCATTCCACGTTGTTCCATTCTATTTATATTCTCAGTAGTGAGGGTGATCCTCCTCATCAATAACACTGCTCTTTGTGGTCCCTGACACTGTGTAAATGCTACAAAAGACTGCTGTGGATTCTGAATAGCTGCTTGTTGTCACCACAAAGAGCATCAAAGGCGGTCTTTCAATTACTACCACCAGATAATTTGTCAAGCAAAATGATTAGATTGCAGCAGATTTCTTGGTTTTGAATTGCTGATATACACTGCAATGTAGAATAATGTTATAAAGCCAGTTAATGCAGCCTATTCATCTGAATGCATTGACCACCAAACTATTTTTAGTTCTATCTATCTGTGCTGCTAATTGGATAGAAATATATATTGAGCTCTGAAAAATGAATGTACTTTATCACTGTTACAATCAGGCAAAATTAGTGATACTCCCCATTAAATAGGTCTAAATCTTAGAAGTGAAGTGTTTTTTTATTACATTGTTCTTCTCCGAGGATAGCTTTTTCAGTTCAATGCCTTCAGCTTGCTTAAGAAAACTCACATCTGGAGTCACCAAAATCACCATTAAGTTGGATGCAGCAGATTGATAAAAGTGCAGATCACCTATTTCTGACCTCTTCCAGCTGTTAACTTCATATTCTCATTAAAGCAATGTCACTTCCAGTTTGACATCATGTTGGAATTTTGGGTACAGGAGGACAACTCAATTAATTCCCAGTTCAAGGTATCTTAGTTAGCAGAGAGGTCAGAAGAGCTAGAACTTTGCACTTCAGAGAAGTAGCGACTTAGGGGTGGCTTGATTTAAATTGATCCGATGATGAAGAGAATTGATTGTTTTCTAGCTGACTGTTCCAATGAAGTAGCTTATGGAGGACCAGGGTTGCAATATTAACTTGTGCAAAGCCAGTTCAAGGTTATCCTGAAAGTACAGCTGGCTGCCAGTTTGTGCAGTGGATGTTCTTTCAGGCAAAAGTTAGGCTGTTTCTGAAAGGGCCCAAGGCCTACGGGAGGTGATCGGTGGGAGTGAGGGGCCCCTGCCAGTGGATCACAGGCAGTGGAAGGGAAGCAGATGTCCGGGACTAGCCATCTTTGTTGGGAGCCTGGGGTTCAGGATTGCAGGGGATGGGGGAGCGAGTTGGTGAAATCAGGGCTGGTAGAGGACAGGGGAAACATTGTGACTGGCATGGAAAGGTCCAGGAGGCCAGCAATCATGATGGGGGGGGATTGGAGGGACAGCAGTGAGGGCCCGTGGGGCTGGCCAGCAAGCGAGTCGTTGATCAGGAGCTGACAGCATGGGGCTACCGCAACTGCACCGATCTGTGCTCAGTGTGATTCCCACTCGGGTGCTCGGCAATGCACAAAATGCGGGAGATTCATTCTGAAAATCACGCTAAAAAAAAATCAGAGGGAGTTCAGTTTTCACACTGAGAATTTCTTTGGGAGAATCGCCCCCAACATTTTGTTAAATAGTTTTACTCTTCTGCTGCTGAATTATTTTGACTGCTGCTCACTTGTTGATGTAGGACTCAGGAGTGAGCTGGTACATGGTGGACGAGCCACCCCTCCTATTTTATGTGACTCGCCCAGTGCCCACTGGAAACACACTCGAAGGAGACACATAAAATACAGCCCACTATGTTATGTTTTCCTTTAAATAAGAATATTTTAAAATTTACTCACAGTACATAATATCTTTACGCTAATATTTTGCATTATCTTTTTTTCTTTTGTTTAGACCTTAATTATATTATTTATTCCTTGATTCAGCAAAAGTGGTGACAGTTCTTATTGTCTATTTAGAAATAAAGAGCTCAATTTTATCAGACCTGTTTGGATGGGCTGGAAGGTAAGAGGGCTGGTAAACTGGCAGTGGGAATCATCAGGAAGGAAGCCGTGGAAAGTTACCAGTGGTGAGAACCCCAGTGGTGTAGGTGCCCACCAAGGTGGCAGAATAGTTAGCACTGTTGCCTCACAGTGCCAGGGATCCAGGTTTGATTCTGTCCTTGGGTGACTATATGGTATTTGCACATTCTTCCCATATCTGCGAAGGTTTCCTCCAGAGGTTTCCACTGTCCAAAGATAACCATGGAAAATGTGTGGTTTTACAGGGATAGGGCAGGGGACAGGGCCTGGGTTAGATACTCTGTCAGAAAGTTGGTGCAGACTCAACGGGCTAAATGGATTCCTTCTACATTTTAGGGATTCTATGATTCTAAAAGATGAATTGAGCCAATTAAGTGCTCAATTAGGGACCCTCACCCAGCCTTACTGATATTTTACTCATGTCAAAAGGGATTGCTACCATGTGAGGAGACTGCTAGGTAATTTCTGGCAGCTTCCGAGCAGGCTTCTGGAGAGAGGCCCTTCTGTTCGTCCAGTCCATGGCCCATGGAAATGCTCTCCAGCTGCCACAGCAATGGTGCTGCCACAGGAAGGAGAAACATCCCCAACCAATCACCAGGGCCTGCATGCTTGACCTTGGCATGGTTATAACAAAACATCCAGGAACTTCCAGCCTATGGCATTCTACATGCTCCATGCCCTCCAATGCACTATGCTGCCATCGGTGGGACTGGAAAATATCAGTGTCTGAAAGGGGAGACTTTTGAGGACACCTCAACATGGAGGCACCCCTCCTCCTCCGCAGTGTCACCTCTAAGGTGAGGCTGTAATGCTGTTTGCCTTCTGAATGACAGTCCAGATTCCATCCCATTCAGAGGCCACCACTGATAAAATGCCGCCCAGAATCTGGCAATCCAGCTGTATCAGCTCAGGTCCTGCTTTTGGTTCCATTTGTGGGATTAGTTATCTTTGCATTAAAATTAGTACAGAATTTCCAATAGTTTTATAGTGAAATTGAAGGATCTCGGATTCACACCCATTTTCATTTTTAAACTACTTTCCTTGTAGAGGCCTCCAATAATCTAGCCAGTTGGTTATTCTCTGTGTGTTTCAGATTAGTCCATTGCTGATTTATTGAGCTATAAAGATTCAGCAATCTATGGTTGACATTACATTCAGTCTTTTCAAAAGAGCCTGGGGCCTTTGCAGTCCTCATCCTATTTACACAATGTAATTCAGAGTTCATTAGGAGCTGGTAGCCTTATAACTTTAAAAAATACATTTTAAATCATGACCATATATTTACTTGCCTGTTTCTTTTTAAAGTCAGCAAGCTGCACTGCTGATATCATTGCAGAGGTGAATTGGAGGTTTTACTGTCTTAAAGACATGAAGGAACTAACTTAACATGAGTTGCAAAAACAATTTAACCTCGGGGTTTCAATGTAATCAGTGCTACTTGGTGTGTTAGTTCAGCTCTGTTAGTTCACTAGGTTCAGCGAATCGTTTAAAACAAGTCTCCTCAAATAACAAAACATCAACAAAATAAGTATCAAAAGAATAGCAAAGAAAGATGGACCTTTTTAGTTTTTATAAGGTGGACTGATCATTTCCAATAACTATCCACTCTATAGGAAGCAACTTCAAAATTGCATCTGGCATCTGCCCCAAGATGGAAGAAATTATCCTTGTTCATAGTCCATAAATGGGGAATTTAAGACTATCAAAACCCATTGCCTACATAAAACTACCTATACAAAATAAAACTGATACCTAAGACATACAGAAAAGAAACTGAAGGGAAGAGATATGCAAAAATTGACTTCCATGGTTTCTCAGGCAGCAGGTGGCAATGGTGGGAGAGAGCACCAAGCAATACAAGTGGTCAGCTCTTTTGGGACACTTTTTGCAAGAAGCAGTGCTAAGCTAAAGTAGGCAACCAAATGCTGTGGAGTGAGGGAGAAAGCTATGAAGACAGCTGAGACTTCTGGGTGCAGTGCAGTGCAGTTTGAGACAAATAGGGCAGCTTGAAGCCTTTGATGGTGGTGAGGGAATCAGGAAGAGGAGAGCAGGCAGTAGAAAGGAGCAGCGGTTCAAGATTGGTGAATCATGATGTTGAGGAATCAAAACCACAAATAGTGCAGGTATCTGGTTCGTCAGCCATGAGTATTCACTATAAATAGTTTATACCTTCAGGTTATTTCTTTCTTTCCTTGAGGGTAAAACAGCTTTAATATCATTGGAATGAAGAAAACCTGTTTTTTAACCTTCATGCAATCACGTGTTTAAATTTCACATTACATGGGCAGTAAAAGTAGAGAATAAGCTGAAGGACTGACCATCATAAATACTCTATGTTCATTGGATGTGAACTTCATTGGCAAGGCCAACATTCATCGCCCATCCCTACTTTTCTCCTGAACTTGCTTCCCCCTGGGCCCTTTCAACGGCATTTAAGAATCAACCACATTGCTGTGAGTCTAGTCATTTGTAGGTTCAACTAGGTAATGATGACAGATTTCCTTCCACTAAAAAATGAGATTACTTTTACAGCAATTGATAATGGCTTCATGGTCATCATCACAGAGACTAGATTTTTATTCCACATTTATTAATTAAATCTAAACTCCACCAACAACTGAAATAGAATTGCAACCCTTGTCCCAGGACATTAACCTGAGCTAATTCATTAACATTACCATTGAACTATCCTTTCATTTTCCCTTTTATGTTCTAATTGGCCTGACCAGGAAGACAAATGGAGGCCTTGAACTTATTCTCACTCTCTGGATGATTTCCCCCCACTCCCAACCAGAAGATTGCTTCCACCTTTAAAGTGCCACAGGAAAGTCTAGATGACTGAAATGAAAGAGGGCCAATGCTTGCAAATTTGTTGCGCGCAGTGATTGCCTGGCACATGAGGCCAGCTCCTTAATTTGTTTCACCTGAAATTTGTAATGCTTTTTGGGAATTATTTAGCAAGGTAGAAGACAACTGTTTGGAATTCATCATTTGAAAACATGGTGAATTTTTCATAAAACATTGCGATAACCTCCATGACTTACATGGGAAATCACTAATTTGACATCCCAGTAGGACCTGTTGAATGAAAGTTCCTTGGGGTTAGTAATTAACCAACCAGGTAGAGTTTGTATACTGAGCTCTGTATAAAGCAGGACCCTGAGTGGGTCCATTAACATTTAGTCCCAGTTGGTACCTGTTGTGCTCACCACAGGCCTCTGGTTTTTGTTTATTTTATTCTGTGCAATAAAAGCACTATTCCTTCACAACCAACTCCTGGAGTTATTATAAACACTTTAAACACTTTCTTCATGAGCTGTGAGCTGCTATTTTTAAAATAATGCCCGTCCATGTGGGTTGATATCCTCTAAGTCAATAATAGTTTTAATGGTTGATCTGTAAACCACGTCGAATAAAATAATCTTAAATTCACATATCCAAATTAATCCAGTGATGGGAAATTTTGCATGTATTTGTTCACATTTCAAAGTCTAGTATATAATTTGCAGGTCAGATTTTAGGTGTAAAATTTCTAATGAAAGAATAGAATAGTTTTATATGTTACTGCTGCCCTAATAATGGGAAATTCCACTTTTAAAACAGTGTGGTGATGCAACTTTGGCAAAGAGCTTGAAATTGAGATAAAGTTTTAAGAGTTAGAGAGTGAACATCTTGTTTGTTTTGGTATTGGCATTTAAAGTCTGTTGCAGTCCTCTGAGTTTCCTTTTGTGGCAATACAGCAGTTTCTGCTGGATGACAATAGTCTCATGGTAAAAAAAAGGCTTCTATTTTGTTCAATTGCTTAAAGTAACCAAAGATCATAGTTTATGAATTTATAACTGTCATGTATACTGTCATTTGGGACTTTGACAGGAGCTTTTTTTGTTACTGTGGCAGAGGTAGAAACTGGACTGGAGAGACTTAAACATTAAGTTCCTGTAAAGATGGGCTTGAATTGGGATGTGACAGCACACTCAAGGACTTTGAAGAGGAAAGAGAGGGAGGTTCAGAAACCAGATGGTAGATTGCAAGGATGATGGGGTCAAGAGTTGGATAATTGGGGAGAAGGAGTTGATGGCAGATTTAAAGAAGAGAGGGACAGTACCTGAGGAGAGACCGTTCATATCATCCTAAGGTTTACAGCAAGATTTGTACTTCTAATTCTTCCACTCTTTCCAGATCTGTCTCTCCGACCTTGATTCTTAAGGGAAGTGGGGGACAGCAAAGGTGGGGAAGAAGGGTTTCTCTAAGTGTGTTAGCTTGAAGAGTATCTTTTGGATGAGATGTTAAGCTAAATCCACATGTATCCTTCTGCATAAAAGATTATTCAAATAAAAGCTGGAGAATACTCCCAGGACCTGGCCAAGATCTACTCCTCAAAGTACATTATTGAAACAGATTACCTGATTGCTAATTGTGTGTAAATTAGCTGTCACTTTTCTTACCTTATAGTACAACGTACATTTCAAAAACACGTAAAGTGATTTGGAATGCCCTGATTGGGGAAAGGATGGGGAATGGGACTTGATAGGCCGAATGGCCTCCTGTGCTCCATTTTATCAATCGCTCTGTAATGCTATTTCATATTTCTTCTTAAAATTACTCTAAGTTAAAGTTAATGCTCTGTAAGCATTAAAGTTACTAACATGCTTCCACATTATGCTTGCGTTAAATAGTTAATAATTAAGTCAGACCATTAATCATTTTGGGATCCAGATTTTTTAAATAGTGATGGCAAGAGCTTCTTCAGAAACCGAGTCCATTGTTCTACCTGGGGTTTGCTTTATCCAGTTTTCCCTCTTTGAGGGCTCTGACTCCTATTACTGTAATCTCAGCGACTCATCACGCAACATATTGAAATAATTTTTCTGGTTGTGAAGAAAGCATTAAGATCATTCAAAATCTAAACTCATAAAAACAGGACACAGGACAAGGCATGCCACTTAATGCCAAGTGCCAACTAAAATGACAAGTAAGAATTAGCGCTTATGTGCAACAGCACAGGGTTAGCCTGGGGATAGGATTGTTCTATCATGTTGTTTGTCATGTTTGTTGTAAGGTTTTCAGATGGGAGTTACCAAGAGATTTGGTATCAGTGTGCGTTACTGCTCTATCTGGCACCACCAGCAATTTTATCTTCACTTTATGCAATATATTTTATGCTCTGTAATATATTTGCTGAAAGCATTGGCCAAATTACATTTGGAGGGCTCTATCAATGCACAGTAAAATCTAACTGGAATGCCAGAATAGTGAAATGAAACATAAATAAAATATAATGTACAATATTATTCATAAAAATACACATTTCTCCTCTGTAGAGAACCATTAAGCAGAATGCCACCTCAGGGATTAATAAAATGAAAACGTTCCACAGAAAATAAACAAAACAGATACCCACATCCAATTCCCCTTGACTGTTAACTCCTGTTTCTCTCTCCACAGATGCTGTCTGACTTGCTGAGCATTTTCAGCACCTTTTGTTAATCTTTTAGGATTTCCAACATCCATGATATTTGCCTTTGTGTGAGATATCAGTATCCAGTACACAGAATTAGGGTTTTGATTGCTCTGAATCTTAAGTCTCTCTATCTGTCCCTCTATATTCTTAAAGTACAGGCAAACTTGGGGGGATCGATTTACATTGGAACATAGAAATTAGGAGCTGAAGTAAGTAAATTCAGCCCTGAATAACCTGCTCCATGATTCAAATCATGATTGATCTCTCCCTGGTCTCAAATCCACCTCCCCACCTGTTGCTTTAATCTGTTTTTAAAATTAAAAATATATTTATCTCCTTCTTGAAACCTTTAATGATTAAAACTTCACTGCATCATGGGGCAACGAGTTCCACAAATTCACCATCCTCTGCATGGTGAATTTGGCTTATTGAGAACTTACTGATGTTGACTCAAAGACAGTATCCAGTGCAAGACTTAAATTAACTACGAGCATTAGAAGGTGAGAGCAAGGCATTGGGGTTAGTTTTTGGATAGTTCTGGCATAGAAGAAGGGCATGCGGTGGATCAAGGGACCTCTTTCAATGTTCTAGCTTTGATGGTTCTCAGTAGTGAAACAAAAACTTTTGAAGTCTGTAACTTAACCCTTGGGATTTTTGAGTTCCCATTAAATGGTTGTAAATACGATATCTTGCTTCCTCCATGTGGCCCCTTCTGCATGATGCTGAATGTCTCTGCACACAGGACTAGACTTTTGAGGGCCAGAATTAAAATTGAATACAAATGGTGCATTTTACAAATGATAAAGGAAACCAGGCCTTTCTGCGCCGGGATGCAGTTTACAAAAACTCCAATATCCAGAGCTCATAAATAACATTCTTGTAATTTCCTGCAAAACAATCTGCTTTTACTTAAAGTTGCTGAAACTGCTCTATAACAGTGCCTTTACTTTTACCCCCGAGATGTTTAATAATTTTTGCTGAGTAAACTGAACAAAATACAGATCTGAACTTCAGATTGCTCTTAGTTCCCTTTTTTATTAGCTGTTGGAAATGTGTCAGTGTAGCGGCGACTTAAAAAAATAATCTTTTTCCACAATAACTTTCTCAGACCTTGTGCCAGCCTACTGCTGTCGCTTTGCTGGAAATCCCTGCTAATGTGCAGGAATGGAACTTTCACCATACTGCCAATGAAGTTGCAGCAGGAGAATGGCGGGAAGACTGAGGAAATTCAGGGTCAACTTCAGTCTAACTTGATGCAATCACCATCTTGTGTAACCTCTTTATCTGGTGATCAAGTATTGCATTGATATTTGATCGCAGTGGAAATACCAGCGCTAAATTACAGCTGGATTATGAAACTCTTACAGTGGTATTTTCGTATGTGAAGCTTTTGAAGAAGTAAATCAAACTCTGTGTTCACCTTTGATTAGACCTTGTAATGAGGCTAGATTATAATATTGACCAGATTTTAAATTTTTACTTACTTTTCAAGCACTACAAAAAGCAGCATGGGCAGAATTTTCCCATCTTGCCTGCCAGGGGAATCGAGATGGTGGGACATTGACCATGCAAATCGTTCGTTGACCGCAGATAGGGTTTTCCTGTCTTGGGGCAAACGTGATTGGAAAATCCTGCCCCAAGAGTTAATCCGAGCACTGGCCTACACACTGAATACAACAAAGACATACTTTGTCCAGTCAACACAGAAAAATCCTCTAGGACTTGTACAGAAGTTGGGAAAGCTATCCTACAGACCAGTCAAATAATAGCCTGACAATCTTATACTTGTGGAATCAGAACATCCAGCCAACATCCCAGTGTTCTCCATGATCAACCCTGGATATCCCATCTCTCTGGCAGTATGGACCCATGTGAAGTGACAGCACAGTGGTATACAGTCATGAGGAAGATGCTCTGAAAGTCTGCAATAATTGATCTGGACCCCATTAAGTCTCGTGACATCAGATCGGACATGAGCACAAAAACATCTACCTAGCATCTCATAATGAATGGGTAGTCACCTATGTTGAATGCCGCTAAGAAAAGTGATACAGAAAGTACTCTTGAATGAGAATTTCAGTGTCCATACCAAGAGTTGCATCATTACAGAACATTCTGGGTGAGTCTTATAGAAGATCATGGAGGAGACTTGAGGAACATTTCTACCTCAGTGCTGGTATGTAAGCTGAAAAGACAAGGTTAAAACATTTGCAGTAACCCTCAGCCAGAAGTATCAGATGGATGATCCATCTTGGCCTCCTCCTGTGCTTCCCACCACAATAGATGCCAGTCTTCATACAATCTGATTCTAATAAGAATAATTAATAATATCTACTAAGTTTAAGGGTAGAATCAGGCTGAGGGTCCATGTAGTACCAAGAAACAAGTGAAAACCTTGGGCATAGCAAAGTCTACGGCCCCAACAAAATCTCAGCTGTAATGCTGAAAATTTGTGCTCCAGAATGAAGAGGCCTACTCTACAGGTACAACACTGGCATCTACACAACAAAATAGGAAGTTACCTGAGTATATCCTATTTGTAATAAGAAGGACCAGATATAATCTGATCCACTACCATCCTAGCTGACTATTCTTAAACATCAGCCAAATGATGAAAGATGCTGTTAGCAGTGCAATCAGATGGCACTTTCTCAATAATCTACACATTGACATTCAGTTTGGATTCTGCCAGGGTCACTAGGTTCCAGACCTCATTATAGATGGACAAATTCCAGAGGTGAGGTAAAAAAGACTGGTCTTGGTAGCTGGGATTGAATAGAGCTCAGTGGGAGTCAGTAGCTGGGGAAGTTCACGCTTAGCAATGCATGCGCACGTTGGACTGTGTGTGTGTGTGGGGAGAAGGGGGAGGAGTGAGTGAGTGAATGTGTTTATGTGTGTATATGGGGGCAATGTGTGTGTGTGTGTGTGTGTGTGTGTGTGTGTGTATAGGGGGCAGTGAGTGCATTTGTGTCATGGGAGTTGGTTTAGCTGAGTTGGCTGGACAGCTGGTAAGTGATGTAGAGCTACACCAACAGCACAGATTCAATTCCTGTACTGGAATGAGGTTATTCATGAAGGCCCAGCTTCTTGACCTTTGTTTTGCCTTCGGTGTGGTGATCTTCAGGTTAAATCATTATGACTGCTCACTTTCAAAGGGAAGAGCAGCCTATCTATGATCATTTGGAATAATGGTGACTTTACCTTTTCCTGGGGAATGTGCACACGGGGCACGGTGAATGCGCATGTAGGGAATGGGGCGGTGGGGGGAGGGTAGGGAGTGAGGGTGCACTCAGAAGGGAATGTGTGGTATGTACAGAGGGCAGTCAAGATGCGCACTGGGGGCAGTGAGGGTGTGCCTTAGCCGTAAGTTATGTGGATGAGATTACGCACCTTCGTCCCAACCTCTGTTTCTCACTCTCAGCACAAACAGCAACACCTACTCACCCTCCCACTCTATAGCTGATGGTGAATTAGTAAGCACCCAATACTGAGAGTAAGATGGACCCACTGACCCTCTCACCTCGTAGATGCTATTAGTTATTCTCATTACAATTACTAAGGTATCAATTTAAAGTTCTGACACTGCTTCATATTTGTTCTGAAGTTGTTCCCATCAACAAAAGATTGGACAAGGCTCATAAAAACCAATAAGTTTATTGCTTGATAAGTCTAGTACCTTAGCAAATATACTCTTTTCCTGATAAAAGAAATAAAATTTATATCACAATAGTCCTAATCAGTAGAGTATGTAAAAACCATTGAAAATGTGCATTCTATTTACAAAGCATCAGCACTTGCATGAGCATTTATATGCTAACAACTGGTACAAATGTCAGAAAATACAACTTTTCTGGTTGGATTTGATATATGTTACCAAATCAATATAATGTCAATGTTAATCATTTTATCACTATCAAATTAAGTGTTTGTTTATGTAATTGATATGCTATGACTAGCCATCTTAGGATTTTTCGAAGAAATGTTTTGACAATAAATCTCTTGCCTGTTATTAAGGTATGAATTATTTGTGCGAATACTCCTGATGTGCCTGTGATAGTGCATTTGTTTGGCATATTGAGCAAGGCATTGGAGAGTGTTTATTGATTTTTTTGGGATGAATAGGCGGCTTGTAACCTTGTTACAAGATATTGGGCCAGAAATTGCTGGAGCAGGGCCTTTTGCGGTAAATACCTGGGCTGGATTCCTTTCCTCTCATCCTTTAGCTTATATTATCTTGGATCTGCAAATTACTGAAGATATGAATTGGTAATGGTGTGGCAACATTAATGAGGCATCTGAGGTCTCATGAGTATCGGATTCAAAGGTTTGGCCCCGAACCAATTAAATATAAGAACAGAGGAAGTAGCAGAGCAAGTGACAGGTAAAGAAGTGGGATAAATTAGAGTCAAAATAGCTTTGCAGTATAGAAACATAGAAAACAGGAGCTGAAGTAGGCCATTTGGCCCTTCAAGTCTGCTCCATCATTCATTATGATCATGGCTGGTCATCAAATTCACTAAATCTGATCCCGATTTTCCACCCATATTTCTAGATCCCTTTAGGAATAAAAAGCTAATTTTCTCAGTGTCCTGGTGAGCTTGGAGGCAGAAGAACCTGGAAAATCCAGAGGAGCCATATCAGAATAATTCCCCAATGCATTTCAACCACCATGGAATGTTCCTAGGGATGGGTGGGAATCCAATTAGCTGCCCATATCATGGAGATAGGCAACTAAGATAAGATACTAATTTGGGGGCAAACTTCCTCTCTCGTTTATGTTTCCATCTCTTCAAAAGAAAGGGAGATTCTACGGCCCCCAATGATCCTAACAGAATAGTTTCGGCACCATCCTCCAATCCGAGTGGTTGACCACCATCCACTTTCTGGTTCATTGAATGAATTTTCCTGCTTCGAGGACACTTCCATTTTGAGGTACCGTCAAGGCCCCTGATCTTCAGCAGTGTCCACCTAACCCAGTGAGGTAGCAAGACTCTAAAGTTGATGATTCTCTTATTGGGTTGGCAGAATCAGGAGACCAGGACAGCAAGTGTGAAAGTGGGGCAATTAGGGCAGCACCTCAGGGAATATTGCTGTGCCAACAAGTGTGGGCTCAGTTGCTCCAGAGATCAGCATTCTTCACAGAAGGGATGTTCTAGCATTCAAATTATTTTTACTTTCTGGACACTCCTATTCCTTTTCTAATTCATAAATGACTATAATGAAACATCCATTATCTGTGCTTCAATTATTTGCCAAGATTTTCACAAAACATTTCCTTATGCAATGCATCAACTTGTTGTGTGGCACATTAACACTAATCTACTTTCAGCAATCCATCAATATCAGAACCCATCAAAGAGTGAATTGAACTTTATTTTCTTTCTCATAGCTACAGTATTGTTGAACCCATACTAGGGCAAGACTCTTGATGATTGCAATAATTTCCATTATCCAACAGGAGTGCCCCACCATGATATTGCATTATAAAGGTTCGACTGTTTCAATTAATGTCCCAGATAAACATAGGACATAATCATTGTAATAATGTACTATTTCTGCTTCCAACCATATGGTCAATCACTAATTTGTTCAGGTGAATACTCTCCATTGGTGCATTAAACTATACATCCATATACCAGATAATCAAATTGATAAGACTGAATGTTACCAGAAGAATTCCCAATTTACTTGTTGCGTGATAGAGGATCCACAACCCAGTCCTCTTTCTCCATTGTGTTTGATACAATGTGGTGTAAAAATAAGAAAAAAAACGAATTTATATCATACCGTGCTCAACGTGGTCCTAAGCACTTCCCAGCTATTGAAGTGTAGTTAAAGTTATTACAGAAGCAAGCATTGTAGGCAGTTTTCATAGACTGAAATCCCACAAGTAACAATGAGATAAATGACCAGATAAACAGTGATTTTGTTTGAGGAATTAATGTTGATCAGAAGAGCAGAAAATATTCCCTGCTTTTCTTCAGTTACATTGACCTCATTCTTTCAAATTCTGGAGTACATAGGACCATTCCACTCTCTCGCTCTTCATAACCAGCACCCTCACTACAACATTTATATCCTTCTTCAGGTAAGGAGTCCAAAATGGTACACAGCTTTCCTAGTTTGATCCCTGTATAATTGCAGCAAGACTTCCCTGCTTTTATACTGCAACCTTCTTGCAATAAAGGCTAACATTTCAGGTATTCTATTTTCAATCTACACTGTACTCCAGACTCTGCAGCAGGGCATGATCCTAATGCCATCTGATCTCAGGCAATGTGTAGTACCACTGGTTGAAGGCTGATACTTTGAAAGCTGATTAATAATATTGAGACAAGTGAGAGTAATTCTTACCTTCACTTGCAGAGTGGGTGGCCAGCCTGTTAAAGAATCTGGCACATTTTTGCTGCCATTGAAATGAATGAAAATGGAAAGCACATTGCAAGAAGCCAGCAGAAGTACAATGAGCCAAATTACTTCCTTCTGTGGTGTTGCAGCATTCTGCAGTGATACATCTGTGAACACTAAAAACCTCAGGCATTTTTAAAGTTGTTCGGCAGGGTTCCACTGGAACCTGCAGAGCATCACAAGAATATGTGTGATTTCCAATTCCCTTGCACAAATTTTCTGGGCAAAAGACCTTTTCTATTTATGGACTCTTTGATAAGAGAAGCTGCAGTAGGTTTTTCTCCATTCATTTCTGTTGCTGAAAAAAGTAAGTGCGAACGTAAAGTTCCATCGTCTTTCGCATCTTCTCCAGTAACGTGAAAGATGGCGTTGCTAAACCTGGACCTTGGCAATGAGGTGGGTCAACTTGAATCAAGTGTCAGAAGAGGTACATTTCAGGGTCAGTGATCATTCTATCTTAAGGTTTAGGTTATCGATGGAAAAGGACATGGAACAATCCAGAGTAAGAATAATTCATGACAGAGACATTGACTTCAATGGGGGTAAGAATGGATCTGACTCAAATAAATTGGAATCTGTGGATGGCAGGCAAAACTGTAACTGAACAATAGACTGCCTTTAAAGAAGGGATAGTTCAAGCACAGTTACATACACATGAAGGGAAAATGTAGGCAAGAAAACCTAGACCTCTCTGGATGACAAAAGAGATCAAATTAAGATGATGAAGAAAATGCGTTTACAGTTTAATTGTTTGTGGGTTTCCTTCTTTCCATTGGTGAGTCTCCTGAGTTGATTATATAACATGGGAGTTGTGCAATATTTACCTGATCTACTTTTCCTTTTAAGTACTGTAATCCTTGCATTTGCACATAGGGAGTACAGATTTTACTGCCCTTCACTTTCCCTGTTAGGTAAGATGAGTCACACCACAGCAGGGTGACGGATGGGTGGTTTGTTGTAGTGATAGTTGATATGGCCGTATAGGTCTTCGCTGTGGGTGAGGAAAATCCCCCTTAGAACTATTGGAGATTGTGATGTTCTCTTGAATTTTTGTTATCTTTGGATTAGGGAATCCTTGCTTGTTTCTAAAGCAATCACATATCCTGGAAAATACTGGGCTGTTTTTATTTTGTTGTTAGCATTTTGGTGATATTAAAACATGAGGTAGAGTGCCACTGGCTTATCCTTGGATGTCTGGTCTTGTTAGGTTGATGTTATTTTCTGGTTTGGCTGTGCGGGTAGTGTCAGTGGTTATTTGATTGCTTGATTGATGGATTGGAAGGCCAAAATGCTACCTAGAGAAAGAGGTAGTTTGTTTTGTTCAATGTATACAAATGATGTTAGTATTCTTGGCTTGTTGACTCTTATTTTAGAGTATTGTTAGAGCAGGTTAGAGTAGTAATGTCTGTGTTTATCCTGGTCAGGTGGAAGGTATGTTAGATGGGAGAGTATATTTCCGTCCCACAAGACAACACCTTTTGGGGCTTCTGGATTGCTCTCCCTCCTGTGACTTGGTTCCCCAGTGTCCTGTTGGGTTACGGAGACTGAGTGCGAGTCATGGGGCGTCAGTTCAGCATTGTTAGAATCTTCAATTATTCTGGTCGAGGGAGTAGGTTGCCTTCTCCAAATGGCCATATGTGGAGACTTCCAATCTGTCCATTTTCGATATATGTGTGTGTGTGTGTTTGTGTCGGAGTAGTGGGTGGAGGGAATGGGCGAGGATTGGAGGGGAATGCTCTGTCCCTTGTGAGGTTGTATAGTTCTGTTCTTGGTATTCTTCTTGTATTTGTAAAAACAATGTCTGAATCTATTGAGTAATCCTGATTCTCCTCACTCTATGAGGTTCCCTTTCTTCATCTGGGTGATGGGGTATTGATATTGGCTTTGATTTGATATCATTAATCCTGGAGGGTTTCCCTTATCTGTGCAGGAGGAAGAGGGTCATATTTCTCCCCAGTTTACGCTATTGATGACCATCTTGATGACTCTTCTTATTAGTGGGGTTTCCTTGGTGGAAAATGGTTCAAGCTGATATGGCTGGAGAGGAAGGAGAGCTTCTCCTTCAGTCAGTTTAAATCCTGATGGAGAAGCTCCTAGAAATGATAATTTGGGACAAAATTAATAGTCACTTGAACAATTGTGGGTTAGGAAAAAATGTTCAGGAAAAATTGTGTTTAACTAATTGCTTGAGTTTTTTGATGAGGTGATGGAGAGGTTGATGAGGCAATGCTGTTGATATAATGCACATGGACTTCCAAAAGGTATTTGATGATGTGCCACATGACAGACTTGTGAACAAAGTTAGAGCTTATGGAATAAAATGGACAGTAGCAACATAGATACAAAATTAGTTGAATGACATGAAACAGGGAGCAGTGGTTAATGGGTGTTTTTTTTGGACTGGAAGGAGGTTTTAGTGGAGTTCCTGAAGGGTTGGGTATATAGGAAATATTGTGAACTGTGAGGAGAATAGTGTAGAACTTCATAACAACAGAGACAATAAATAGAGAGTACAAATCAAAAGTGGGTTCAATAGCAGAAAGACCTGGGTGTAAATGTGCACAAATCATCAAAAGTGGCAGGACTTTAAATAAAGACCATAATCAATAGGGGCATAGAATACAAGAGTGATGTTTCGCCTCAGTTGGAGTATTGAATCCAGTTCTGAGCACCACACTTTAGGAAAATGTGAAGGTATTGGAAAAGGTGCAGAAAGGATTCTCAGGAGTGTTCCAGGGACCAGAGACATCAACAACATAGACAGATTGAAGAACTTGGGACTCTTTCCTTTGCGGAAGGAAAGGTTCAGAAGAGATTTGACAGAGGTAATCAAAATTATGAGGACTCTGGGCGGAATGGATAGGGAGAAAGTTGGTGGAACTATCAAGAACTAGCAGACATAGATTTAACATAATTGACAAAAGAAGCAATGGTGGCAAGAGGAAAATCTTCTTCATTCAGACTGTTGTTAAGGACTGGAATGCATTCCCTGAGAACATTATGGAGGCAGGTTCAGTTAAGGCATTCAAGAAGAAATTGCATTATTATCTGAAAAGGGAGCATGTTCGGACTAGTAGCAAAAAACAGAGGGGTGGTTTGAAGCAAATTGTTCCTCAGGGACATGATGGACTTTCTGTGCTGTTATCAATCTGCAGGTAGAATTGTACAGCTCCATTGCAGAAATAACTATGAAATATGGCAAGCCATTCAAAACTCCATAGAAAAAGAAAATCTCACTGATGGGAGTGGCTGTAAAATTCTCACATCTGAGGGGAAGCTGATTGTATGCTTCCATGTCTTATGATTTTGTAATGCTTAGTGGTTTTGTGGTGCTTTAAACTGGAATAGACAGCAGTATCAGGGATTGAGGAAGTAAATGTAAATATGTCAGCAAAATAAAACATAGCAACAGATTATAATGTAAATGTAAAAGCATCTCTGTATAAGGTTACTGACTGGAATGGGGGATAGTGGGGTCAGTTAGCTCAGTTGGCTAGATGGCTGCTTTGTGTTGCAGAACAACGTTAACAGCATGGGTTTGATTCCCAGACTGACCAAGATTATTCAAGATGGCTCAGTGTCCAAAACCAGGCACCAGGCAGCTGTAGTCTCTGGGCCTTTGGTCAATGGGGCACTTTGCTTCCTTCCCATATAAATACTTCAGGGGTTTGCAAGCTTGGCAGAACCTCCAAAAACTGTCAGAGATCTTTGGATACCAGCAACCTTCAGTATGCTTAGCCGACTCTTAATACAGACAGTGCTGGACACCAAGCATCCAATGCAAGGTCTTTAATTATTTGTGCGTGAGGAGAATTTCCTTCCATCAAAATGGCTGGAGTAGTTCTGAAGTTACAGAGAAACAACTCAGCAGTTATAATCATTTCCAGCAAATCAGGAACAAGAGATTTTTCACATTTTTCATTGACATACATATTTGCCAATTATATCCTGGCTTTTCACCCTTATTCAATGAAAAATTGACTTCTGCTAATCCTTTATATGCATAGCATATTCACATATCATATTTGTTATGAAAAAAATCTGGTCTTGTTCACCCTGAAGTGAAGGTCAAAAAGCAGAATATTATGTGGCCTAGTCTGAAGCAGTCTGGCTGCCTTGAAGGTCTGCAACTGATAACATTCTCACCACCTGATACAGAGAAGGAATGATTTTTTAAAACTCTGAGCATTTTAACTTCTACAAAGTCACTGTCTTGCCCCTTGCCTGAGATATGATGATCTTCAAATTAAATCACTACCAGTCAGCTTTCCCTCTCAAAGGGGAGAGTAGCCTATGGTCATCTGGGACTATGGTAACTTTAACTTACCTTTATTGACCAAGGGAACAGAAGAATGTACAAGTTATACCGATAAACCGGTTAACATGAAGTGTGTTTTAAGCCTGAAATATAATGTAAAAAATAAAAGGTAATGTCCATTTGCTATCATATTTCAATATTTCATGGCATTTTGAATGTAATTGGCCATTGATTTATTTTTCTTTTCCAGTGCAAAGACATTTGTGTGAAAGATTTGTGCCACCTTTTCTCCTCCAAGCATCTCCTTACAATCTTTGCTAAAGGCACTGACTTCCTTGATGGGACATATGTACAAGGAGTGGTTGTGTTTTCATACCTCACCTGGATTTTCTTCCACCACCTTCCCCTATTGCACTATTCAAAGTAAGAAGCTCTCCTGGTGTCCAAGCCAATATCGAACCCTACTTTACACAACCAACACCACCAAAAAACAGATCATTAACTCATTTACTAATTGTGGGAATTGTGCCTGCATACTTGGCTATAATGTTAGCCTACTTAACAACAGTGACTTCACTGGAAAGTTATTCATATTTGGAGCATTTCAAAAATGTGAAAATTTGGTTTGTTAATACCAGTTCATGGTATTTATTGCTTTTTCAGACCTTAATGGTGAGTGCTGGAGAGAGTACCAAGTGGCATAATTTAGTAAGAATCTGTGCATGATAGGAGACTCACAGAGAGGGGGCAATGCCTGAGTGTGTTGTAGAGTGAGTGCAAAGTCGGGAATTTGGTAAACATGGGAATTTCTAGTCAGCTTTTCTCTAGTTTAAATATAGATTAAAAGCAGACTCAGATGAATCTTTCAAACTACAAGCAGGTAAGTATCCCCAGTTCAACAGGAGCTGCCTGGCAGTGGTATTTGCTGTTAATCATAAGACATAGTAGCAAAATTAGGCAATTCAGCCCATCGAGTCTGCTCTGCCATTCAATCATGACTGATATTTTTATTTCATCCCCATTCTCCTGCCTTTTCCCATAACAGCTAATCCCCTTGTTAATCACAAACCTATGTATCTCTATCTTAAAGATACACAATGACTGGGCCTGCACAGCCTTCTGTGGCAAAGAGTTGCACAGATTTATCACTCCCTGGCTGAAGAAATTCCTCCTCATCCTTGTTTTAAAAGATTAAAGTGGTTGCCTTGAATAGATATTAGTTATTGTAGCATTGCAACTTGAGAGTCAGTTGTGAGTATTCTATAAAAGTAGACAGGCTTGTAAACCACACTGAGAGGAAATTATGCCTGAGAGAGAGAGATGGAGCCCAGATACAAATTTGGGAATTTGTTTCATGTGCAGAATGGGAAAGAAGCACACTTTTTTCCTACCATTTTGCAGCCTTCAGTAGCAGCTCTTATAGCCACAATATTTGTATCATTGGTCAGGTTCAGTTTCTAGTCAATAGTAACTGAATGAATACTTTGCGTCGGTATTCACGCGGGAGAGGGGCCTGATGTCTGATGCCGGCTTTGAGGAATTTGAGGACCCGTTAATGGAAATAATCATTACGAGGGACGAGGTGTTGGGGCTTTTAGGTAGCATAAAGATTTATAAAGCTCCGGGGTCTGATGGTATTTATCCCAGGCTGCTAAGGGAGATGAGAGATGACATTGCTGGGCCTCTGACGCAAATCTTTGTCTCCTCTTTGGACTCAGGGGAGGTCCCAGAGGACTGGAGGATTGCAAATGTAGTACCGTTGTTTAAAAAGGGTCAGAGGGATAACCCAGGGAACTATAGGCCGGTGAGCTTGACTTCAGTTATAAGTAAGCTAATGGAGAGGATTCTCAGGGACAGGATGTATGAGCATCTGGATGGTAGGTTGGTAGAAAAGGTGAAGGCGCATGATATACAGGGCCAGGTATGTAGATGGGTTGAGAACTGGCTTGGAAGGAGGAGACAGCGGGTAGTAGTGGAAGGCTCTTTTTCCAATTGGAGGTCTGTCACTAGTGGTGTGCCACAGGGCTCTGTACTAGGACCCCTTCTATTTGTGGTGTATATAAATGACTTGGAAGAGGGGGTAGGTGGTGTGATCAGCAAATTTGCTGATGACACTAAGATGATTGGATTGGCGGGCACTGAGGAGCAGTGCCTGGCAATACAACATGACATAGATAGGCTGGTAGATTGGGCAGATAGATGGCAAATGGAATTTAATCCACATAAATGCAAGGTGATGCATTTTGGCCGGAATAATGTAGAGGGGAGTTATAGGATAAAAGGTAAAACTATCCAGAGTATAGAGATGCAGAGAGACCTGGGGTGCAAGTTCACAGGTCTCTGAAGGTGTCAGTACAGGTGGAGAATGTGGTAAAAAAAGCGTATGGTATGTTAGCCTTCATAGGAAGGGGTATAGAATACAAGAGTAGGAGTCTGATGTTGCAGGTGTATAGAACGTTGGTTAGGCCTCATCTGGAGTACTGCGTCCAGTTCTGGTCGCCGTACTACAGGAAGGATGTAGAGGCCCTGGAGAGAGTGCAGAGGAGATTTACCAGGATGCTGCCTGGTATGGAAGGGCTGTCTTACAAGGAAAGATTGAAAACACTGGGGTTGTTTTCCCTTGAAAGACGTCGGCTGAAAGGGGATCTTTTAGAGGTATATAAGATTATGAGGGGTATAGATAGAGTAAATGGTGGTAAGAACATAGAACATAGAACATAGAACATTACAGCGCAGAACAGGCCCTTCGGCCTTCAATGTTGCGCCGACCAATTAGGAAAAAGCAATGACCCTCTAACCTAAACCATTCCCTTTTCGTCCATAAACTTATCTACTAACCTCTTAAACGCCACCAAACTTGGCGCATCTACAACTGACGCAGGCAGGGCATCCATACCCTTACCACCCTGTGGGTAAAGAACCTACGTCTAACATCCGTCCTATAACCACCACCCCTTAATTTAAAGCTATGTCCCCTCGTGCTAAGCTTTTTCCACCATTAGAAATGGATAGAACGAGGGGTCACGGGCTCAGGGTGAGGGGGGCTATGTATAAGACAAATATTAGAGGCCAGTTTTTCACACAAAGGGTAGTGGGGGTGTGGAATGCACTGCCGAGTAAGGTGGTGGGAGCAGGCACGCTAGGGTTGTTTAAGGGTCTCTTGGACAGCCACATGAGCGGTCTGCAGATAGAGGGATATAGAAGGACTGTTTGAATATCGGGAGGACCAAATAGTAGTCTATCTTTTAGTTTCATCTCGGGAATGTCTTAGTTTTTTTTTAGCATGTTTAATTAAGTCTTATTTGTTTCCGCAGGCAATTTGGTCCACCTTGTTGACCAACAAGGGGCATGCATGCGGCATGTCGTGCGAGAGCTGCTCTTGGAGGTTGCTTCAGGAGTTGCCTAGTGCTTCACGTCGTCAGTGTATGCTTAAACTGGACCATCTGATGGGCAACATGAGAGCTCAGAGACTATCGCTGTTGCTGTGCTGACACATGGATTTGAGCCTGTGTCTGCAGGAGTTTGCGCGTTCTCCCCATGGTTGCGTGGGTTTCCTCCGGGTGCTCCGGTTTCCTCCCACATCCCAAAAATGTGCTCTTAGGCCGATTGGGTAACAAATTGTCCCTATATTGGTCCCTTTATGGGAATCTTCAACAATAGGCATAGCCTGAAGACAAGGATATGTCATTAGGATGTTGGGACGGCGGCGTGGGCTCATTGGGCCGAAGGGTCTGTTTCCCGTGCTGTGTTGCTCTTTGTTCTTTGTTCTTTGTAACATACAGAATTTAGGTGGTGGGATATTCAATGATGGTAATGTGTTGAACATCAAGGAGAGGTAGTTCTATTGTTTGATTATGGTCATAACTGAATATGGTCATTGCCTGGCACTTGTGTGGCATGAATGTTATTTGCCATTGATCAGCCCAAGTCTGAATGTTATCCAGGTTTTTATGCATACAGTAGGTTTAATGTATTAAACAGGAGCACATATGACAAAAACTTGTTTCCAATTAATTAGTCCAGTATGGACTAAGGATTTCTCTGGTCATTCTTGGATAGTTCTGTATTTGTTTACTCAGCAGTTCTTCCTCACTAATGGACGCTGATACAGAAATGAAACAAAATCAAACAAAGTTGGGTTTTGGGTTTTAATGACAAGCACAATGAATGGAATATTGGGTAATTGTTTCATTGTCTAAGGAAATAAAATTAAAAGCAAGAATATGGATGATATATTAAAAAACAACTCATAGAGCCATGGAAAATGGAATTATGTCATAAAACAGCAACTTAAGGTTACAAATTGCTGGCAGTAGACAGTGAATGTTGAGGAAGACCATTCCTTTCATTCCTTTTAACATTGTTCAAATTGAGTTTAGCTGCTTTTCTGTATTGGAAAGCTTGAGGAATAATATTAGATTAAGAAGTAAAATGGTAATGAAATATGTTTTTAAGCCTAGGAATTGTGTTAAATACCAAAACAGATTTCCTTATTAATTTTGAATTGCCAGCCTGTGCATCTTTAATCATGTTGTCCTCTTTGGATTGTAACTCTGGTTCTGTTACCTCTCATCGACAGCGCATTACTTTATCATCTGCTGGTACCTTATCACCATTCCCACCGGCAAGATTTTCCCATTCCACCGCAGTGAACGGAAATTTGGCTGGCCGCCAAATTTTCCAACCTTATTGCAGTGGAGTGTGGCGTGAACAATAGACAAGATCATGTCCACAGTGTTTTTCTGTTTACATGTGTTTATTGTGCCTGATCCATTAATAATACTTTTAAAACATTAGTTTAACATTTTTTAAGGAATAGCTAACGTAAAACATTTGCCAACTTTTGAAGAAGTAGCTGCAGATTATATAATCGCATGGATAGAAGATTGGCTGCCTGGAAACAGCAACTAAGGATAATTTGGCTGTTTTCAGGTTGGCAAACAGTAACTAATGGAATGCTATAGAGATCAGTGAGGGTTCAATAATTTACAAACTATATTAGTGACATGGATTAAGTGACTGAGTGTGTTGCATAGCCAAACCTGCTGACGATACAATGATAGATGAAAAAGTAAGAGGTGGACATGGGGTATCTCTCTGGAATATATATAGGTTAAGCCAGTTGCCAAAACTATTGACAGATTGAGTATAACATGGGAAAATGTAATGCTGTTTTAAGAGGAAATGTTGTGCACTAGTTGGGATTCAGAAGAAGAGGAGGTAATCTTATCTAAAAATATAAGCTTCTGAGGGGAGTTTCTTTGATAAATACTGAGAAGATGGTTCCTCTCATAGTGGAATCTGGAGTGAGGAGGCATAGTTTTAGAATAGGTGGTCTCCCATTTATAATGAGATGAGGCATGCTTTTTCTTTAGAGATGTTGATCATTGGAATTCTCTTCCACAGAGAGTATTAGGATACTCAAAGTGGAGTTACATTTTTGAACTACAAGATAGTCAACGGTTATGAGAAGGACAGAGAGGTAAACAGAGTTGAGGCCATGATGAGATCAGGCATGATATTACTGAATGATGGAGCAGCTTTAAGAGGTCAAATGGCCAACTCCTGCTCTTATTTTTATGGTCTTGTGTCACACAGAAGTTGATGTTTACTTTTTGCTCCTGGGCAGGAGAAAGTTTGAACCTTGAAGTTTGAGGCTATTTGCAAAAGAGGAATTGAAACCACAAGCTGTCAATCAGGATTAAAGTCTGTAAATTCGGCTGTCAGGATCAATGGGGTACCTGAGGTGAGTCATGATGTAGAGATGCTGGCGTTGGACTGGGGTAAACTCAGTAAAGTCTGACAACACCAATTTTAAATCCAACTGATTTATTTGATAGTAAATCTGCGAGCTTTCAGCCTTTGTGGCCTTCGCCTGACGAAGGCCACGAAGGCCGAAAGCTCTCAGATTTACTATCAAATAAATCGGTCGGATTTAAAATTGGTGTTGCCAGACTTTACTGCGTTTACCTGAGGTTAGCCCAGGAAAGAAATCAAAATAAACACAGAGGAGGCTGAAGGAAAGCCCCCGATCCCACAGTTGGATCCTTTAGGATACACTGCAGTTGAACCTGTTACAGATCAAAAGTTTAAATGCAAGTGGAAAGGGTTAGATTGATTTCTCTTGCTGGGAAGGCACAGCAACTTCAAATGAAAGCTGTGTGCATGCATTGGGATGGAGTGCACAGTTGTATAGACTGGAACAAACCACCACCCCAGTAGGGTGATATTGACATCTCCTCCCTGTCAGAGGACTTTAAAAAGGTCTGCCTCCCCTGCAGCTTCTGATAAAGAGAAAGTAAAATCTCTGCTGCAAAAAGGAGAGCTGCAGTGATTTAAAATCCAGCCAGGTGACCAGGGGACATGGAGGTTAAAGTTAGCTGATCACTTCAGAATTTGTATAGCTGTTGGACAGGAATGCAGATGTTGATCACAAATCAACCCTTATATCATCTTGCCATGGGTGATCTTTAAGTCTGCCACAGCGAGAAGAGGGAGTCCAGCTGCGGTCATCCAAAGGCCACCCAGCCCTCAGGATCCTTAATAAACCCATCCTTTGCAGCCTGGTAGTAACAGAAGAGTAAAGAGCCACTGGACCTATCTTCTCAAGGCCCAAGTCACCAGTACAGGGTATCAGTGCAGGATGCTGGGGCAGTGCACTGTTGGCACTGCCAAACATTTGGCCTAAAGGCAGATTGAGTGAGGTGTTGGGGGGAGGGCACACCTAAGTGAGTGATCTGAAGGGGCTAAGGAGCTTGTGAGAAGGTATGAGGATGAAAGACAGCTGAGTGGGGGAGTGAGGTTAGGTTATCCCGCATGCCTGCATAATGTGGGGGGAGGTAGGCTCACCCATTATTTATGGGTGAGGTGGACGATGCCTCTGTTTGGTGAGGGCTAGGTAGTGCTCCCCTGGTCAGTGGGGAGGAACACCATTTCATTTTTTGAGGGGACTTTGGCCAGTCTCGGAACAGCAGTTTGGCCGGTGGCTTGATTGCTATGAATAAATTATAAATTAACATTATCAGCTGCATAAATCCCACCTGATAGATGATGCTAATGCCAGTGGTTAAACTCCAGGTTTCCCACTGAGCATGGGCACTTGGTCCCAATTTGGGAGAATTGTAGCCTAGTGCCAAACCTAAGACACAAACATGCATGTTTTCAAATTTATTAATTTTGAAATATGGGCTGGTGCACCAGTCAACAAGGATCTAGAATAAAATTGAACATTGCTTACAGTTAAACTATGAAACTATTTTATAAATATTCTTTAAGGCATGTAATTGCTAATTTATTCATGATATACAACTGAAGATACTTATAGTTTAAAGTTAAAATTTATTTTTAGTGTCGCAAGTAGGCTTACATTAACACTACAATGAAGTTACTGTGAAAATCCCCTAGTTGCCACACTCCAACGCCTGTTCAGGTACACTGAGGGAGAATTTAGCATGGCCAATGCACCTAACCAGCACATCTTCCTGACTGTGGGAGGAAACCTGAGCACCCAGCAGAACCCCATGCAAACACAGGGAGAACATGCAGACTCCACACAGTGACCCAAGCCAGGAATCGAACCAGGTCCTTGGTTCTGTGAAGCAATAATGCTAACCACTGTGACACCATGACACCTTTTGTGCTTTCATGCCTCCCTTTTCAGAAGTGCTTACATAAACTGTGCACTCCACACCAGTACTTCCCAAATTATTTCTTGTGTAACACACACACACATGTATATACACACACACACACACACACACACACACACACACACACACACACACCACACACACACCACACACACACACACACACACACACACACACACACACACACACACACACACACACACAGTAATCAGCCCCTCCCTTCTCCCACACACACACTGAAATCAGCCCCTTTCTCCCATTTTTGTTCAAATTCATATAAGATATAGGAGCAGAATTAGGTCGTTCAGCCCATCAAGTCTGCTCCGCCATTCGATCATAGCTGATACGCTCCTCATCCCCATTTTCCTGCTCTCTCCCCACAACTCTTCAACCCACTACAAATCAAAAAATGTAACTCCTTAAATTTACTCACTGTTTGCTCCCATTGCACTTTGTGGTAGCGAATTCCACAGATTCACAAACCTCCTAGCTTTTCCCGCATTCTGGGAATCAAGAGTCTGCAACATAGTTACATTTGCTGACTTCCGAGTCGGCACACAATCTTCCCAGCCTTGTTTGGAATTCGCTGCAAAATTGTTTCCAAATTCGAGGAGCACGTTTGGGCTCATCATCTGCCCCTTGAACCTTGCTGGCATTGATAAAGTGGATCCAGGGCAGCACCATGAATTGAAGGGGTTGGGAGGAAAGAAATTCCGAACAGTTGGTGTTTCTGGATTTTGAATGTTCCAGGCTGAAGAGGTTACAGTGCGTTGCAAATTTTGGGTCAATGTAAATAAAAATCAGGAGAGCTGCTTAGCGAGTGATCGAGCTGATAGAGCATTTTTAGCACTAAAGTTAAAATTACCTTTAAGAATTTATAAATGTAGCTGCGGCCTGTGGACGAAGTAGTTTCTCCTCATTCTGTTTTAAATTTGTTACCTCTCATCCTAAGATTATGGCCTCTCATCTTATAATGCCTCACAAGAGGATGCATCCATTCCATGTCTACTTTACCCACACCTTTTTATCACCTTGTATACCTCAATTTGATCTTTCCTTGTTCTTCTAAATTCCAGAGAGGCCTAAACTGTTCAATTTCTTTGCATATGACAAATCCATCATCTCTGGGATCAATCTAGTAAAGCTCCTCTGAACTGCCTCCAATGCCAGTATTTCTTTCCTCAAATAAGGGGATGAAAACTGTGCAGAGTACTCCAGGTGCGGCTTCATCGATGCCTTGTATATTTGCAACATACTTCCTTCCCTTTTGTATTCTAATGTTTCAGCTATAAATGCCATCATTCCATTCACTTTCTTTATTATCTGCTGTATCGGCATGCCCATTTTCTGTGCCTCATGAACGAGGACACCCAGATCCCTCTGCACCGGAGTACCCCGAAGTCTCTCTCCATTTAGATAATAAGTTGCCTTTCCATTTTTGCAACCAAAATGCATGACCTCACACTTATCCATGTTGAACTCCATCTGCCAGATATTGGCCCACTTCCCTAACCTATCCATATCCATTTGTAAGATTCTTATTTCCTCATTGCAACTTACTATCCCACCTATTTATGTGTCATCTGCAAAGTTGGCTGTAGAGCCTTCTATCCCTGCATCCAAGTCGTTAATATGGATTGTAAATAACTGGGCCCAAGGGCCAAACTCTGTGGCAGAGATGGTGATACACAAGGCTGACGGGAGCAGGAACATAATGAGGTTTAAAGCTGTCGCTCCCCTTCCTGGCTAAGTTGTGTGACCTCTTAGTTTTTCCCGCATTCTGGGAATCAGGAATCTGTAACGTAGTTATATTTGCTGACCTCAGCCTGTGCCGAGTCGGCACACTAACTTCACGGTCTGATTTGGAACTTGCTGCAAAAATGTTTCCAAATTCAAGGAGCACATTTGGGCTCACCGTCTGTCCCTTGAACCTTGCTGGCATCGATAAAGTGGATCGGGGCAGCACCATGAATTTCAGGAGTTGCGGGGAGCAGGGGGGTGGGGGTGGTGGTGTGGGAAGAAATTCTGAACAATTAGTGTTTCCACATTTTGAGTGTTCCAGACTGAAGAGGTTACAGTGTGCTGCAAATTTTGGGCCAATGTTAATGAAAATCAGGAGAGATGCTTAGCGAATGATCGAGCTGATAGAGCATTTTTAGCACTAAAGTTAAAATTACTTTTAAAATTTACAAATGTAGCTGTCAGCAGGAAATTATTTTATATATCTTTGGCTAAAATGCCATCTATACTATTACTGGAGTGCATTCTATTGAATGTTTCTTTTTAAAAACGCTATATTTTCTAAAACAGAAATTGCAGAAGTTCGTGCTTTATTCTAATATTGATTTTAGCAGTAATCTAATCTTATGCTACTGCTGATGTTCACAAACCTGTTTATCTGAAACCTGTAGTTTGCAAATTCGTCAAAGCTCTTTAATTATCTGCATCAATTACTGGTAGAATTTTGATTATCTTACATTTAGCTGAGCTGTTCTGATGTTTTCCATTATTAATACTGATCCATTTTATGTATGCTCCGTGTGGGATCATCCCAGAGGATTGCAGACATTTATGTAAAGCAAGTGACATAAGTAAGATTACAACAGGGATCCAGCATAATCTAATATTCAGATAACTACCGCAGTCTGCACTGCAATGACTCTGCTACAAAAAGTGTGGATCTTTAGATAGACTCATTCCGATTTTATGTCTGAACCAGTAGCAAATACGTGAATAGAAACTGCTTGTGATGCCTTAGAGGCTCGTGTTTTTTTCTCAATGTACATTCATGTACCACTAAATCTGATTAAAAGCTGCTCATTGCTCAGAATAAACAAACTTGCAAGTGACTGCTGAAATCATACTTCAGTTTTGTCATTTTCTACTGAGAAAATAGTTCAATCATTCTCCATTAGATCTGGCTGGACCATATAAAGCACTTTAGGACCTGCTCAAGTCTGCTAAGGTTGTTGTCTTCCAAGAACATGCTGAAATGGAAGACCTTGGTTTTTTCTGTACTGCAAACAATAAGCACCTATATCCGCCACTCTCTCTATTCTCAGTACACAGGAATTAAAAGCAAGAGTCAGTCACTCGGTCCCTTGGACTTGCTGTGCCATTTAGGAAGATCATGGCTGATCTAACCGTAACCTCAACCCCTTCTTCCTGCCTATCCTTACTTTCACCCCCTGTCTTAAAATCTATCAAGCCCTGTCTTAAAAAGATTCAAACACTCTGCTTTCACTGCCTTTTGAGGAAAAAAGTTTAAAAGACTTGAGATCCTTGGTGTAAAAAAATGTGTATCTGTCTCTTCATATATGAACGATCCATAATTTTTAGACAGTGAACCCTAGTTCTAGATTCTCCCACAGGAGAATAAAACATCCTCTTTACATCTACCCTATCAAGACCCCTCAGCATCTTAAAGATTTCAATCAAGTTACCTCTTACTCTTTTAACTTTCAATGGATACAGCATAAATTTACAGCTAAGAAAATCCGTCCATTGCTGGTATTAATCCAGCAAAACATCTTGAACTATTAACCGATTTGCATCTTTCCTTGAATAAAAATGCCACTACTGTGCACTTTGCTCGAGAAATGGCCTCACCTGTTCAACTGAAGCATAACCTCTCTGATTTTGTAATCAATCCCCCTCACAATACACAATAAAATACTATTAGCTTTCCTAGTTACTTGCTGTACCTGTAATACTAGTCTTTTGTGATTAATGCACGAGGATACTCAAATCCAACTGAATCTCAGACCTCCAAAGTCTGTTCCATTGAGATATTGAGCTTCTTTTTTATTCTTCTTACCAAAATGGACAATTACATATTTACCCACATTAGACCCCATTTGCCAGATTTCTGCCCACTCGCACCTATTTATGTCGCTTTGCAGTCTCCTCATATCCTCCTCACAGTTTCCTACCTGTCATTGTGCTATCAGCAAATTAGCAACTGTATCTTTGGACCCTTTATCTGGTCATTTATATAAATTGTAAAAGGTTGAGGCCACAGCACTGATCTCGGTGGCACACCATTAGTTACATCTTCTTTCCTGTTAGCATGTCAATCTTCTATCCATGCCATTATATTATCCCCTACGCCATGTTCTTTTTTCGCAATATCCTTTGACATGTCATCTTATAAAGTGCCTTCTGAAAATCTAAGTACAATACATCCATTAGTTCTCCTTTATCCACAGCACATGTAACTTCTGCAAAGAATTCCAATAAATTGAGTAAACACGATTTTGCTTTCATAAAACCATGTTGACTCTGCCTGTGTTCCTTGTATGTTTCCAAGTGATCTACTATAACATTTTTCATAATAGTTTCTAATGTTTTCCCTTGGCAGGTGTTAAATTAACTGGCCTATAGTTTCCTGTTTCTTGTCTCCTTCCATTTCTGAATAAAGGAGTTACATTCACTATTTTCCATTTTAATGAAATCTTCCCCACATCTAAAGAACTTTAGAAAATTAAAACTAATGAATCAACTATTTCACTGGACAGTTCTTTCAAGACTTTAGGATGAAGTTTGTGGATTTTTCAGCCTACAGTCCCAAACAGTTTACTCGATCCCATTTTCCCAAGTTCCTCCCTCTTCTCAGTATTGTATTTCCATGGTTTGGATGTCTCTCAAACAATTCCACTGTCCCCACAGCTTTTAAGCTGTTTTCCACTTCCTGATTTAAACTATTTCTGGAGTGTAACTTGTGCCCTCAACAGTGAAGGCCAAAGCAAACTACTTGTTTATTTCTTATATGTGTAGTTTAAACTCCCTCATGATTTCTAACAAGTTTCCATTATCGCTTCTTTTATACTCTATTCTACCATATAGTTCCAACTTGGGGGCCTGTGCACCACTCTCGTAAGTGACTCTGCCTTTATAATTTCTCAGTAAATGCAAGGAGCTCATGAACTTCCAAACCACCCTGACTTCGAAATATACTACTCTTCCTTCACATGCATTGGGTCAAAATCCTGAAACTTCCTCCCTAACAGCATTGCAGATGTATTTTCATCACATGGACTACAGAAGTTCAAAAAGACAGCTTACTTTCACCCGCTCAATGGAAATTAGGGACAGGCAATATATGCTGGCCTAGTCAGTTATGCCCATATCCTGTGAAAGAATAAAACAATCTCTCCCTTTTTAACCTGCTATTATCATAGTTGATCAGCTCATCCTTCTCCAACACCTCTCCACTGTCAGCCAGCCTGATGTGATTGCACTCACCAGACTCCATTCTTATCGATCCGGCATATTAGCTGCAATAACTTATCCTCCTGCTTCTACATTGTTACTGCTATCCTCCAAGAATTTATCCTTATCATCATATTTACGTGCTGTCCCTTAGCGATATCACACAAAAGCACAGTATTAGACATCACGTAACCACTGCTGGCATATAGATCCACCTCACCATCACCTCTCCATTATTGTTGCTAAATTATTGGAAGATGTATTTTAGCATCCATACTGAAATTTCTTCCAATTAAACTATTTGGTGGACCAAACCTGTGATTGCCTGTGCCTACTACAAGCTCCATTTCCGAGCTCCCAATTGCATCCCTTGCCTGAGCACCAGTCTGAGACTGAACCAGACTGTTTAAAAATTTGGTGTTATATTTGACCCTGTGAGGATTTCTGACAATCATCTGCACTATCACTAAGACAGTCTTTTTCCACATCTGTAAAGTAGCCTGACTATTCCCTTGCCTGAGATCATCTGCCTCACCTCAAGATCATAATGCCTCAGTTCTGCCTCCCCACCTTGCCTCCAAACACTGTCCCCGACTCCTGCCATACCCCGCACTTCCCAACATCCCACCCCTCCCACCCCCGCCTCCAGGATGCCAAATCCCTCTCTGCCCAGGAATCCTCAGAGCCAATTTTTCTGGCATCCATGACACACTGTGTGAGCCTCCTTACAGTGCCAGTCTCTCTCTTCTGCCACTGTTGGGACTGTAAGAGCTGTTGGTCTTCCTTTCACTGAGGGGCAGAAGCACCACTCTGTTCTATAAGCCGGCAGTGTGTTATTGTTGCCGGGCAGCTTTTTTTCTCCAGGTGGGAAATTGCAGGTGTGCAAAAAAAAGCCTCTTCCTCCTCCTCCTCCTATAAAATCCAGCCCAGAACATTCCAACGCTACAGAACATCTTTCTAACTTCTCTATCAGGTACTCAAACAGGACTTTGCACTCCATAATCTCAGCCTAATTCCAACTCACTAAAGTAATTTCCTCTTTTCCAAAAATGCTAAATTCTACCTCCATAATTTCACCCAGCATTGCCTTAGCTGAGCTGCTGATCCAAACTTTTGTTACCTACATACTTGTGTGGTCCAAAGCTCTTTTTGCCATGCCTCACTTCCGCTATCTTTAAACCTGGGCTTATCCACAACTCCGCTCGCCGAATCTCAACGTGCACCATGTCTGCATTCGCTGATCAACATTGGTTCCTTGTCCACTCAATTTTAAAGTTCTTAACCTCATGTTCAAATCCCCCAAAATGGCCTCAGTCTTCTCCATCTTTGAAAGATTTTCAACCCCTCCAGCCACCCGAGAATACTGTATTGCTTTAACTCTGATCTCTTGTGCATCCCCCAATTCTACCCCACCCCACCATAACGTCCCGCTCAAGATTGGTGCCAGTATCTTCAGCTGACATGTTTGTAATTTTCAAAATGCCATCTTCTGAAACCATTTCACTTAGCTACCTCCTTTAAGGTGTTTCTTAAAACCTCCCCATTTAGCCAAGTTTTAAGTCATCTGTCCCAGTATTTTTTTCTTCAGTTCAGTGTTCATATTTTATCTAATTTACCTTTTGCAAAACACCTTAGGGCATTTTACTAGATTATAATTGCTATATAAATACCGTTTGTTGATTCGCCACCCCCTCACTCACCATATCCACTGCTGTCCTTCACTGCCTTTTCTTCAGCCTTTATCTTACACCCACGACTTTTCTGACAGCATCTGGCACTTAGTAGATTCTAGTTTTGCATTCACAATTGCCTATTTTTCATAATGTCATATAATCTCTTTAAAACCTCTATCTTTCATTAGGACAGCCTGTGGGACATCCATTTATTCCTTGCACGTTGACCCAACCCATCCACCACCACCCTCCTCTGCTTGGCTGAACTTGTTCTCACCTTGAATAACTTCTCCTTCAAGCTTCCTCCAGATGTAAACTGTTGCTATGGTAATCCTCATGGGTGCCAACTATGCTTGTCATTTTATAGGATATGTTCCTTTGTTCCAGTCCTACCTAAGTCTTTTCTTGACCTTTTTTTTTCTCTATTACACGCTGCTCCCTGCTCTTGCCCCAATCTACAGAATTTCATTAACATTGCTTAAAATTTCCACTCATCCTTTGCTTTTATGTGGCTCATTGTTAATTCCTCCCTTCCCTTCCTGGACCTCTCCCTATCTTCAGGGATGGGCTTTGCACAAACATCTGCTGCAACCCCACTGACTCATGCATATACTTTATTGCCTTCTAATCTTTACCCACCCCGCTGCCTATGTGGGCTACATTCCTTTTCTTCTTTTCTTATTCACCATGTTTGCTTCAGTTAGCCTCACACAGAAAGTTCCTGCAGTGATGGAGTAGACTTGACAGGCCATATAGTTCACACTTGTTCCTGTTTCTTAATATTCTTATGCATCGTCCATCTTTCTTCACAGCAGAGGATTCCCCCATGGTGTTTGGAGGATCAGATATTATTTGGTTTCTGGCACTTCTCATGGAATCATAGAATTTATACAGTACAGAAGGAGGCCAATCAGCCCATCGGGTCAGTACTCACCATGATCCCACCCAGCTCTTATTCCTGTAACCCCACACATTTACCCTGCTAATCTCCCTGACACTTGGGTCAATTTAGTATGGCCAATCAACTTAACCCACACAGCTTTGGTTTATGGGAGGAAAGCGGAGCACCCAGAGGAAACCCACCCAAACACGGGGAGAAAGGGCAGACTCCACGCGGACAAAGGCTGGAATTGAACCTGGGTCCCTGGTGCTGTGAGGCAGTAGTGCTAACCGTTGTACCACTGTGCTGCTCATTCTGGTCTTGCCCTTTCCCCTATGTCATAACCATAAGAGGGACAACTTGTCCTCATCTTCCACAGTATGAGACTATGTGACACAGAATTTTAAATGAAAGAAGTCAGATCTGAAATTGTGTAATTTGTTCTCATGCTTGAATTTCAGAATTAGACTAAGCTAGATAGTCATATATTTTATGTACTGTGGTATTCCTTGATGAAAAATATAACTTTTAACTCAGTGATTATGGAAGATCAATGCACTATTTCTCCTGTCAGTCTCAATGAAAAAAAGAGGATGGCACCAGCATTCTGCAAGATTAACTCACTTAGTGCTGTTCCTGTGCCCTTTCCCTATAGTCCTCATACCTTCCATCTTCAGGTAATGATTCAATTTTCAAATACAAATAATACATGGGAAGAAAAATGATTTAGTTGTGAGGCAAATGCATTGTTCAGGCAATGTTAGTTGTTATGGTTTAAGGAATTTGTTGTTTTAGGTAGAATATTTGCAAAATCAATGCAGATTACAGTTGTCCTGTCTGGGTCACCAGTAGGACATTTAGCAGTGCTCTGTGTTGGTAGCTGTACCATTTGAGATGGTTAAACTCTAGAAGCATCCTATAGAAGCCTTGAGTTTTGCCAAGTAAGTTCCTTGTTATCTACTGTGGTTTGTCCTTTCTGGGTGAGAAAGAGCACTCAATATCAAATCAGCAGAAACTCTGTTGTGTGAATTTTTTTCAGCAGTTGGGATTAAAATACAATCATACTTATGTTAGATACCTGCTGACCAAATATATAGGTGTACTGATTCAACACTAATTTTGTTCATCCGCGAGTCAATTATCTAATTATTTTAAATATTCAAATTAGTTTTTCGTTAAACAAAGAACAAACATAAGTTTAACAGAAAATAAAAGGCAAATTCACTTACCATGACAACTTATCTTGAAAGCACTAGGGACCCAGGTTTGATTCCCGCTTCGATCACAGTCTATGCGGAATCTGCATGTTCTCCCATGTCTGCATGAGTTTCCTCCAGATGCTCCAGTTTCCTTCCACAGTCTGAAATACGTGCTGGTAGATTGGCCATGGTAAAATTCTTCCTCAGTGTACCCAAACAGGTGCTGTATTCTGGTGACTAGGGGATTTTCACAGTAACTTCATTGCAATGTTAATGTAGCCTAATTGTAACTAATAAATAAACTTTATACTTACATGTCTTTTCCAATGATAAATTCATAAATGTAACGTTCCAGAATGAAATCTGCCTTCGGTTTCCAAGGATGATAAATGAGTTTGGAATATAAAATTTCTATTCCAACCATTTATTTTACTGGAAATACTGGATTTTTTATTTTTCAATTCATGTTAACACATTTCTACATGCGCTTGTAAGCCAATGAGAATGTTAACCTCAAAACAAAAATTAATCTGCAATATTGTATGAACTCTTAACCCTACAGTTTTGTTTTAGGTTTGTTGCCCTTTAGCAGAATGTTTATCTTCCATCTGCACTGCAGGTTGAACCCATCAGTATGCACTACTTTCTTACATTGCCTGACTTTGATCATATCTGAGTCAGTGTTTGCCTTGCAGTGATTTATTAGTTTTGTGTTTTTGTAGCATTGAAGTAAAAGCTCTATAGTTCTGTAATCAACTGTACTCTACAATATGGTACAAAAGAAAGCCTGAAAGGCAATGTATACCTATTGGTTGAAGTGATTGCCCAAGCTTCAGGGCTCATCAACTTACTATGTACTTACTTGTATAGATCTTGCCAATCTTAAATAGATTCATTTTTCCACAATATGTGTTTTGATTTTTTTTTAACCAAGTGCTGTTTATAAATTTTCAAGAGTAGATCCTTGTACCTTGAAATGCCATTCCGATGCATTGATTTGCAAAAAAGTGATGTTATTTGGCTTGAAGAACTTGGAAAAGGTCAAGCTTTTTTTCATTCAAGAAGCCTTTAAAAGGTGCATTCAACAATAACATGAGAGTTTGTGGCGTATAATCATATAGCGATTTCTTCTGTTGAAAAGATTCTGTTGGGAAACTGAATTGTGCAATATGGACTTTTATTTTAGCAATTGGATAAAATCCAGTTTTGATTCATGCACTGAAAATCTTCTTTTATCTGCTAGTTGTAATAGACCTATGCTAAATGATCCGGGACAGTCTCAATTCAGTTCTTATTAGGCATGGATCTGTTCTTAATCTGCCACTCTGAGAGTGGCATTTTCCATTCTGATTGGAGACCATGGAAGGTTGATCACATGACATTCTGATTATGTAATGTTTTGGCCAAGTGACTTCTGCTCGTGTGATAACTGGCCAGGTGACACCTGCTAATTGTCTTTACCTAATAAAAGATTAGTTCCCTGTAGTTCAAAATTTGTGCTCATGGCCTTTCGCCAGACACTGTTGTTCCCAAGAATTGGAAGGTCATCTTTGGACCAGTGAAGTAGGTCTGTTTAACTGGCTTCCAAGCTTTTTGGCCTCCTAGTTGAGCATTAAAAACATTCATTCTAGTTTTCATGCATTTCATTCTAGTTTTATCAATCAATGTAATGTTTAATACAAATAATGAGAATGATTAAGTGATTTCCTGAGTTCTCCAGCATTGTAAGAAGTCTGACAACACCAGGTTTAAGTCCAACTGATTTATTTGATCGTAAACTCACACAAGCTTTCGAGGCTCTGCTTTTCGTCATTCACCTGATGAAGAGCAGAGCCTCGAAAGCTTGTGTGGAGTTTACTATCAAATAAATCGGTTGGACTTAAACCTGGTGTCATCAGACTTCTTACTGTGTTCACCCCAGTCCAATGCCGGCATCTCTATATCATGTTTTCCAGCATCTGCAGTGGTAGCGAAGTAACATTTCTTTATTGGTAGTAATTTGTAAATGACTTAATAACTACAGACAGCTTTTGCCAGTACTATTTAAAATATCAGAATAGTAGTTTCCCTTGGGCAATTTCCATAACATTAACACAAATGCTGTGAAAGATGTTGGATCTTCAGGAAAGCTTCAAGAATATTTGATTTATATATTACACCAAAGAGTAGTAGTAATAAGAATATGTTAGAAAGATATTCAGTAATTTCTAAAAATGTGCATTTTACTAATTGTATTTGCTTCATAATTTTGTTGCAGATATTTTACATGGCTCACTTTGAGCAGATATTACGTATTACATGGCTCACTTTGAGCAGATAGCAGTAAAGTTACAATCCAGGCCTGACAAACAAAAGATAAACTAATAACTTGTATATCATACTGTCTGTGATCTCAGGATGTTCTAATATGCTACACAACTAGTTAATCACTTTTGAAGTGATATTACTGTTGTAATGCAAGGAGATAGAGGTACACAACAATATCCCACTGACAGCAGTGAGTTAAATGACTGGGACATCTGTCTTGCAAATCAGAAATATTGCAAACATTCAGCAGGTCTGTAGCGTTTGTGGAGAGAGAGAGAGAGAGAGAAAAAGAGACAGAGAGAAAGGTTATGACCTTGAACATCTGTAATGTTGGCAGATGATGTCATTTTTCACATATAATAAATATTCAGCTTTATGAAATAATCATGCAGATTAAACATGTTGATCCTCTCTATAATAACTCCAAGAATCGAATGTGAAGGAACCATTCTTCTGTTGCACAAAATGAAAATAAACAATAACCACAAGCCTGTGGTGAACACAACAGGTCCCAACTGGGACTAAAAGGTTAATAGACCCTCTCAGGGTCCTACTTTTTTAGGGCTCGGTATACGAGCTCCACATGGTAGGCTAATTACCAATCCTGAGGGATCTCGTATTCAATGAGCCCAACTGGGAGGTCAATTAGTGATTCCCCATGCAGATCATGGGGGTATCACATTCTCTTTATTTTATGAATTTTATCAAGTCCTTCATGATAAATCATCATCACAACACATTGCATATGCTTAAGCTCATACATTATTCTGAATGTATAACTCATTGTATAGTCCATTTATACTAACCTTTAGTATGTAGTTAGTAAGTACAATAACACCATACTAATTTTGTTCTGTCTTCATAAATATACCACAGCAATAAACTGAGAAAATACACCAAGAAGTACTATTGCATCTGACCTGTCTTTGTGTGCATTGTCATTCATCAGGTGCCAGACAGGGAGGGATACATTGAGAAATCAGTTAAAGTGGGAAGAGTGCACAAGATTATACCTGGAATAAGTAGCATGAGGAATTTAAGGTGGAATATGAGGAAGCTTCCATTTTCAGAGGTGTAAAAGGTGACAATTCCTGATTGAAGTGTTTCAAGACCCATATCTCAGATACTTAGCATTCAAAGATGACTGTAGAACCATCATGTTCAGTCACTGAGGACAATGTTCCAGAATGTGCTATTTATAAACAATTATAAATAACTAGCTGATCTCCTATAGTATTGCTTATAAATTGATGCTGTCTCTGAGATGCATCTTTTATTTTCATATTGCTAGTTATTTATAAATAGTGGGAACAACAGAACTCAGAATTGATCCCAGCAAATATCTACTGATTATTATTTCCTTAACAGCCTCCTCAGCCTAATGGGCTGGATTTTCCTGTTCTTATGGGGCCAAAATTAGGCTGTAAATAGTGTGTGGAACCTGAATCTGGATTACACCTCCATTCCTGGTGCTGACAATTTTCTTGGCTGTTAGATAATTTTGGCAGGGCAGTAGCTCATACACTGATGTCATAGCATTGTTGGCATCATTGGACATTCCTGACCTTTCTCAATTTTAATGGGATTAGGCTGGTTTTGGAAGGCAATGTGATTCACAGCAGCAGAGACGTGTTGTGAACCATGAAGGAACCATGGTTTGGAAGCAAAATTATAAAGAAATGTTGTAGTATAAGTTTTTTTAAATATGGCGAGTGATGATACTGCTTTGTTTTGAAAAGGTAAATAACAATTGACTAATGTGGTTGCCAGATTGTCATCTGTAACATTTAGTTAGCTACCAAGAGAATGACCAGCATTGTGAAAGTGCAAATGTCTTGAGATGATTTAGACTGCATTATCCACTGAATTATTGCTAATCTGCATTGTACAGTAGTGAAATTGAGATCCAATGGTGTGCAATGCACCAACTGGTTTGTTCATTTTCTTTGAAGCTCTGCTCAGCTATCAGTTTGGCTGTTTGAAAGATTAGACAGGTGGCTAAGCATCTGATTGCATTCAAAGGTTTTAATGGTTTCAGCCTGGGATGAAGGTAGTAGTGGTTATTATCACAGTTGTTCCATGGCATCACATTATGAACACTTGGTTAACTTCTAAACCAGTTAATTAATTCTTTTCGGTAGAAATTTGTAATAGTGCTGTCATGGAGAATCAAGTGTTCATTTATTTGACAGATTGAACTTTTCAAAGAGGATATTGGGGTTTATTAAGGGGCAAGTCAACTCATTTTTTGTTTATTTTGACAGATTAATGAGCTGTTCAAGGATTTCCAAGTATTATTATAGGACTTGTAAGTTCTAATTATAGTGGAATTTGGATGAGTGGGTTTGAGGTATAAGGTATTATGGTGGTAAGGGACTTGTAGGATAGAGGGGCTGAAGTTAGGAACCTCACATTAATCTCCAAAACTGGATCAATGAATGGAGGTGCATCTCTTAACTTGGCCACCTCATTATTTCCTTCTCTGACTCAAAGTCAACACCACTGCTCTGCCCTAAAAATAATGTTAGGAGGCACTGCCAGGTATTAGATGCAATTATAAAGTCAGAAAATCTTCTAACTCCTAATTCAAGCTTCAAAGATGAAACTTGGGTGAAATGTCTCCAGCTGTTCTCTGTTGCAAGTCTAAATAGTTGATTTGCCAACATAAAAGCACTAAATACATGCACAAATCAAATTAATATTCTGAATTTGTAATACTTGTACATCAACCAATTCAGTGAATTATTGAGCATCGTAATATTGTAACAATATCAACAAAGGAGGAGATTTGCATTTATGTAGTGCCATTCACAACCTTAAGTTGTCATAAAGCACTTTACAATCAATGGAGCACTTTTGAAATGTGGTCATTTTTGTGAAAGAGGAAACATGTCAGTCAACTTGCAAGCAGCAATCTCACACAAAACAGCAATGTGTTAATGACCACACAATTCATTTTTGTGATGTTAATAAGGATGTGTACTTTTTGAAAAAAGAAGCTAATGGTGTTTAATGCAATTGATATGCAATTATTAATGATTTTTAACCTTGGTAAAATAATATTATAACAAAAGTCGCAGTCTGAGATGTTGCATCTGGTTTTGATCCAGGTTTTATTTATATGAAAACTTATGACTTGGAGATTCTTGGAAGATCTGGAAAAACTATAAATATGTAGAGTTCTTGGAATACATAATGTATTTCCACTGATCAGTAGCAGAATTCTTTCAGTATTTATTGCTTAATATACATTTCAACTTGAAGAAGAATTTTGTGGATTTATAAACTGAATAGGTTTGAGCCTAGAATGTATTTTTTTTGCAACATAAGCATTTCTCTATGCCTATCCAAATATAGTCATGAATTAGTGGCCAGCTTCTTTTCTGAACTTCCTGCTTGAGTGAAGTTGTATTGCTCTCACTCTGATGTTTTATGCTGGACTATTTGCCCAAAGCATCTTGGTATTTTTTTCCATTCCAATTCTTACATTTAGAAACTCTCTGTTTGATTAATGTTGATACCCGTTGTCTCTGTAATATTGATTACATGTAGAAGGTCAAATTTTTTTAAAAAATGCCAGAACATTTATATAATTTGACTACACTGTAGTAATATTCCCCATTTGCCTGATTGATATTTCAATTGACAATACTATTTTCTTGTACCACACTTTTGTTGGGTCCTTATTAGTTAGTAGTAAATGATTACATTTGTCTCTGTTGTCATTAATTGACTTACACCCACAGATGAGGTGATATGTGCAATGCTACATGCCTGTACTTGGCTTGCTATTTATTAATGTTCTTACAATGAGTCAAAAAGTCTTCAATCATGTTAAGGCTAGCTTCTTTCCATATTAGGTACATCAGTTTTTCAACTCCACAATGTTGTTGTGGATTGTTATAGATTAGTGAGACCACTTAAAAGTGATCTTTATTCATTTACAATCTGTTGAGTACTGATGTTGGGAGGTAAGTTTATTTGTTTGAAAAAACAGCGTTTTGTGAAGGCTGTTGCTAAAATCAGCAGACTAATCAAAGCTCCTGTATCAACCTATATTAGGAGATTGATCGTAAATCATTGATGTATGCTGGTTACTTCATTCTAGAGAGTGCTTACTATTTTGTGGTTCATAATTTGTAGAGAATAATTAGCTTTCCATTAATAGCTAACACATATAATATAAAAATAGTTGAATTAATAATTCATTAATCAAACCCACCAGCTCAAATATCTAAAAGGACAAAGGCATCACATGTATGGGAATATTATCATCTTCCTGCTCCCCTCCAAGGCACACATTATCTTGACTTAGTTTGGAAATATATCATTGTTCCTTCATTGGCACTAGATCAAAAACCAAGAACTCCTTTCCCAATAACATTGTGGGTGTAATCACACATATTGATTGCAATGATTCAAGAAAACACCTCTACCTCCTTTTCATACATATATTGTATCTCAGGTTCCACTGCCACTCAATACCACCATCCTCCTCCCCACAAGTCAACCTCTGAGAAACACATGGAGACAGGAAAACTGCGCTCTTTCCGCCAATGGCCTCCCCATGCAACAGGATGCAGCCCACTGCCAATAGAATGTCAACAGCTCAGAAAAGTGGCCCTAAATTGGGCCTTTAATTGTCTAAGTCAACCAAATGTCTCAAGTGCAAAATGGATGATCCATCTCAACCTCCTGCAGAGGTCCTCAGCATCACAGATATCAATTTTCAGCCACTTTGATTCACTCCATAATGTGTGCCTTGGAGGGGAGCAGGAAGATGATAATATTCCCATACATCTGATGCCTTTGTCTTTTTAGATGTTTGAGCTGGTGGGTTTGATTAATGAATTATTAATTCAACTATTTTTGTATTATATGTGTTAGCTATTAATGGAAAGCTAATTATTCTCTACAAATTATGAACCACAAAATAGTAAGCACTCTCTAGAATGAAGTAACCAGCATACATCAATGATATCTAAAAACAGCTGAAGACACTGGATGCTGCAAAGGTTATGGGCCCAAACAATATTCTGACAATAGTGTTGAAGACTTGTGGTTCCTTAGCCAAGCTGTCCCAGTATAGTTAGAATATTAGCATGCACCAGGCAATTTGAAGAATTATCCAGGTACGTCCTATATACAAGAAACAGGACAAATCCAATCCGGCCAATTACTACCTCATCAATCTACTCTCAATCATCAGTAAAGAGATGGAAGGGGTAATCAACAATGATACCAAGCAACATTTACTCAGCAATAGCCTACTCAGTTTGTTTCTGTTAGGGTCACTCAGCTCCTGATCTTATTACAGCCTTGGTTCAGAAATAGACTAAAGAGCTGAACTGCAGAGGTGAGGTGAGAATGACTGCCCTTGACATCAAGGCAACATTTAACTACATGTGGCATGAAGGAGCCCTAGAAATACTAGAAGTTAATGGAAACCGAGGGAGGAACTGTCTGCTGGTTGGAATCATACCTGTCAAAAAGGAAGATGGTTATGATGGTTGGAGATCAATCATCTCAATTCCAGGTCATCATTGCAGGAATTCCTCAGGATAGTGTCTTGAGCCCAACCATCTTCAGCTTCTTCTTATATTCCTTACATCATAAGGTGAGAGGTGGGAATGTTTGCTGATGATTGTATCATGCTCAGCACCATTCGCCATTCCTCAGAAACTGAGGAAGTTCATGTCCAAATACAGCAAGATCTGGACATTAATCAGACTGGGGCTGACAAGTGGAAAGTAACATTAACACCACACATGTGCCTGGCAAAGATCATCTCCAATAAAACAGGATCTAACCATCATCCTTTGACATTCAATGACATAATCATCACTGAACCCACACTATCAACATCCTCGGGGTTACCACTTCCAGAAACTGAAATGGACTAATCATATCAATACTGTGACTACAGAAGCAGGCTAAGGGTCTTGTGGCAAGTAACTCACTTCCTAACACCCCCTCAAAGCCTATCCAGCATCTACAAGGCACAAGTCTGGAGTGTAATAGAGTACTCTCCACTTGCTTGGATGGGTGCAGCTCCAACAATACTTAAAAAGCTTGACACCATCCAGGACAAAGCAGCCTGCTTGATTGCTACCTCTTCCACAAACATTGAATCCTTGACACTGATGGACAGTGGCAGCTATATGTACATCTACAAATGCAGTACAGAAATTCATCAAGGTTCCTTAGATAGTACCTTCTAAATCCACGATCAGTACCATCCAGAACTACAAGGACAGACAGCAGAAACCTGGAAACACCATGAATTGAAGCTCTCCCTCCAAGATATTCACCATCCTGATGTGGAAATATATAAGCGTTCCTTCACTGTTGCAAAATTATGGAATTCCTTCCCTAATAGCACTATGGATTTTCATGTTGAGTTGTAAACATCATTATGTGGTGAGATTCTAGATGTTTTTAGATATTGCCAGGCACTCAGCACATCGGGTCCTATTTTTCTTGACAGTACTCTTCTGACATTTGTGCCCATTTTTGCACAGATAACACAACTGTGCAAAAGGAAAAGAAATAGAAAGCTGCTACACTATTTTGTACTTCATCTGTATATGTGTTCAAGGATTATATTAAGAACAAGACTGGTAGTAAACACAGGGTCGTTCCAAATCGCAGAATGAACCTTGCAACAAGTACCTCCATTCTATTTTGCATTTTGATATCGTGTAAGCGGAGGTATGAAATCCAGAGAGTAATGCTTCAAACATTTTCTGATGTTTTTAAACAAACCAAGGTTTATTAAGTAATAAAATAAACAACAATAAAATCAACTCAAAATACCTTAATTCAGACAATGGTTACATTCAGAACTAATTCTCCCTGAGTATGCCACAACAACATGTAGATTTCTTAAACTATAGCCACAATCCAGTAATAGTTACCCCACCAGGCAGTTGTATCTCTTTGGGGCTTATTTCTGAGGTCAAGCAAACAGCTAGCTTTTCAAGACAAGCCTTCTTTACACACTCAACTTGTCAGGAGTTAAACAGCTTTTCCTGTTTTGGCTGAGGTCTGAAGCAGCTACACTTGCATAGGTTTAGTCATCTCCTGACTAATAGTTTTTTCCCATTTGATCTTCCCTTATCTGAGCAAACCTCTTCAGAAGTCAAACTTAATTACTTTCATTTTGTGAGTCTACCTTTTTGAATGTTAATGCAAAGTTCACACTTTGTCTTCTCCTTTGAGCCCTAACCTATTATTCAAAACCTTTATGTTTTATTCCCATTGTTACCAGCTTGCCTTAGGTAAACATTTGTTTGCAGTTCTGCAAAGTTTATCAACATATCAAAACATTAGTCTGTTGACATAATCAAACTATTCCTGCCTTTAAACAGCTTACATTTTGTAATATTTTTTAAAATATAAATAGCAGAAAACATTCCTTTGTTTTGGATTTCCCTGATATCATCAATATTTTCTTGAAATTGCAGTTTTAAATTTCATTAACAATTCACAAGAGACGGTCACATTTAGCTTTCTCAAGAAAATTTCTTTACTTGCAACAGTCTGAGAAATTGACACTTTGCCACAACTTACTGTTTATTCACTAAATGAACTTTTATTTTCTCAAATAGAAGGCATCAGTTTCTTTCAGCAACTCAACTAATTATTGATGATTTGGCTCAAGGACCAGCTAAAATAGATCATCCCTACAGGTTTTCATTACACCTTTGAATGAATCATCAGCTGCATCTCAGTACAAAGAATTCTTTCATGGATTCGGCACAAAAAGGAGACAAGTGCCTATTGCATGCTTCTGATCTGACTCTGATAGTTCTTCTGCCCTGGTTAAAAAAGGCACAGCTAGAGACATGACTAGATATTGTGGAAGCTGCACCATTAGGTTCTTGTGATGCAGAGCGAATTCTTTTGATGATAAGTTTAATATCAGCCAAAAAAAGCATATGGGATCCTTGACTTTATAGAGCTCGGAAATCATAACAATCCTGTGATACAAGGGTGTTCAGCATAGCAAGTGTTAATCATAGAAACCCTACAGTGCAGAAAGAGACTATTTGGCCCATCAAGTCTCATCCACCATAATCTCACCCAGGGCCTATCCCCAAATCCCTACATATTTACCCATTAATCCCTCTAACCTACGCATCTCAGGAATCTAAGGGCAATTTTTAGCATGGCCAATCAACCTAATCTGCACATCTTTGGGACTGTGGGACAGTGCTTGGAAGTGCTGGTGGCTGAGTGTGAATTTTTTAATTTGCTTTTTTTTCTCTCTCTGTTTTTGATTACTTTTTGCTGCTGTAGTTAGGCGTAGGGCTAGCTGGGAAGGGAACCAGGGAGTATAAAAAGAAAGTGGCAGTATACAGCAGGCAGCGTCGAGAGCGGGCAGTGGAGTGAGTAGGGAAGCTGAGTGAGAAATATAAGGGCTTTGGCTTGCTGGGCTTGGGTAAGAGCAGGCTTAGTCAGAGTGTGCTACTGGTTTTCCAGTTGTGTAAACACCTCCAAAGATGTTCAGGACAATGGCAGGGATTACGGGAAGACGCCTCACCTGCGTACGGTGTCATATGTGGGAGTTCCTGGAGGCAAGACCTCTCCCAAAAGTCCACATATGCGCCAAGTGTTTGGAGCTGCAGCATCTGAGGGCTCGGGTCAAGCAACTAGAGCGGCGATTGGAAGATGCATTTTTAGTCAGGGAGAATGAGGCAATAATGGAAGGGAGGCAGAGTAAGGTGGTGGACCCAGAGTCTAAGGATGGGGAACCTGATCCTTACGGGTGGATTACTGTAAGGAAGGGGTAAAAAGAGAGGGGAGACAGTCCAAAGACTTCCCCAGTGGCATTCCCCCAAAATATCAAGGGCGGAGGGTTAAAAAAGGTAAGGCAGGAGGACCAGAGTACCTCAAAGGAGAGGAAAGGGGCTAGAAGGGAGATAGTGGTGGGGGATGGGAGGGTTAAAGGAATATATAGATGCTTCTGTGGTCAAAGGCGGGACTCCAGAATGATAGTTTGCTTCCCTGGAGCAGGGGTGCAAGATGTGTCTGACAGGGTAGAGGGCATTTTGAAGGGTGAGGTGGATGTGATTATTCATGTAGGAGAGAAGGATGTAGGTGGGAAGAGCAGAGAGGATATACGAAGGCAGTTCAGGGAGTTGAGGGGTACGCTGAAGAGCAGGGCCTCCAGGGTGGCAATCTCAGGGCTGCTGCCAGGGCCAGGTAACAGCGGGGCCGGGAGAAATGAGATCCTACAGCTGAATGCGTGGCTAAAGCACTGATGTAGGGCAGAGGGTTTCAGATTTGTGGATAACTGGGAAGTCATTGTGAAAGAAGGGTACCTGTATAGAAGGGATGGGGAACACTTAAATGGGAAGGGTGTGAATATCTTAGCTGGGAGGTTAGCTGGAGTGTTTCAGCAGGGTTTAAACTAATATGGGAGGGGGGGAGGGGCTGAGACCGATACCTCGGGAGAGAGCGAGATGGGAGATAGAGTACGCTTGGATGAGAAGAAATACACCAGGGAGAAGGAGGTTCCGAGTGGGCTTGGAGGTCTGGAGTGTGTCTGTTTCTATGCGAGGAACGTAATAGGAAAAATTGGTGAACTTAGGGCCTTAATCCTTGCGAGGAACTTGGATGTGGTTGCGGTGACGGAGATGTGGTTAAAAGAAGGGGAGCAGTGGCAGCTGAATATTCCTGGTTATACTCCTGTTTCAGGCATGACAGAGGAGGGTCCAGAAGAGGTGAGGGAGTGGCGTTGTTAGTCAGGGAGAGCATCACAGCAATGCAGAGGGAGGACAATACAGAGGAGTTAGGAGTGGAATCGCTGTGGGATGAGTTGAGGAATAGAAAGGGGTCGATTACTATGCGAGGGGTGTATTATAGGCCACCCAACAGCCCACAGGTAGTTGAAGAAGGCATATGTAAAGACATTTTGGATAGGTGCAGAAAGAACAGAGTCGTTATAGTGGGAGATTTTAATCTCCATAAGGTGGTTTGGAAGGTACTTAGAGCTGGGGGTTTGGATGGGGAGGAATTTGTAAAATGTGTACTGGAAAGATCATTGGAGCAGTATGTGGCTAGCCTAACTAGAGAAGGGGCTATATTGGATTTAGTTCTGAGTAATGAGCCAGGGCAGGTGATTGATGTTGTAGTAGGGGAAAGTGTGGCTAACAGTGACCACAATTCTGTCTACTTTAAGATACAAATGGAAAAGGATGCTTGTTGCCCTAGGGGGAGGGTGCTGAATTGGGGGAAGGCTAACTACAGTTGGATTAGGCAGGAACTTATGGAAACTGATTGGGAACGGTTGTTCGAGGGTAGGTCCACGCTAGGCATGTGGGAGTCTTTCAAGGGACTACTGAAAATGTTGCAAGAAAGATATGTGCCAGCCAAGAGGAAAGATGGGAAAGATAGGATTAGAGAGCCGTGGATTAGTAGAGATATTGAGGACTTGGTTAGGAAGAAAAGAGAGGCGTATGATAGATCAAAGCAGCTGGGAACGGAGACAGCGTTGGAGGAATACAGAGAGAGTAGAAGGGAGCTCAAACGGGGAGTTGGAAGGGCAAAAAAGGGCATGAAATGGTTTTGGCAGATACGATTAAGGAAAATCCAAAGGCTTTTTACTCCTATGTTGAAAATAAAAGGGTGGTTAGAGGAAAAATCGGATCTCTTAGGGACAGAGAAGGGGAACTGTGCTTCGAGCTCGAGGGAATAGCGGAGATCCTGAATGAATACTTTGCGTCGCTATTCACGAAGGAGAGGGTCTTGTTGACAGCTCCTGTCTCTGAGAGAGCTGTGGACCAGTTGAGGGAAATATCCATACCGAGGGAAGAAGTGTTAGAGCTTCTAGGTAGCATTAAAACTGATAAATCTTCGGGGCCTGATGGTATTATCCCAGGCTGCTTAGGGAAGTGCGAGGTGAAATTGCTGGGCCTCTGAAGCAAATCTTTGTCTTTTCTTTGGACACAGGTGAGGTCCCAGAGGACTGGAGAATAGCTAATTTTGTACCGTTGTTTAAAAAGGGTAGTAGAGATAACCCTGGAAATTATAGGCCGGTGAGTTTGACATCAGTGGTAGGGAAGCTGTTGGAGGGGATTCTTAGAGATAGGATGTATAGGCACTTAGAGTGTTGCGATCTGATTAGGGATACGCAGCATGGCTTTGTTAAGGGGAGGTCGTGCCTTACAAATCTGGTAGAATTTTTTGAGGAGGTGATGAAAACGGTCGACGAAGGGCGAGCCATTGATGTTGTCTATATGGATTTTGGTAAGGCGTTTGACAAAGTCCCTCATGGAAGGTTAGTTGAAAAAGTCAAGGCTTATGGGATACAAGGACAGGTAGCTAGATGGATAAGTAACTTGGTAATAGGTGACAGAGAGTAATAGTGGGAGGGTGTTTTTGTATCTGGAGGTCGGTCACTAGTGGTGTGCCACAAGGCTCGGTACTGGGGCCTCTTCTATTTATAATATATATAAATGACTTGGAAGAGGGAGTAAGTGGAGTGATCAGCAAGTTTGCACATGATACAAAGATGGCTGGACTTGCGGATAGTGAGGAGCATTGTCAGGCGATGCAGCAGGACATAGATAGGCTGGTAGCTTGAGCAGACAGATGGCAGATGGAATTCAATCCTGATAAATGTGAGGTGATGCATTTTGGGAGAAAGAATGTAGCGGGGAGGTATATGATAAAGGGTAGACCTTTTAAGAGTATAGAAACGCAGAGGGGCCTGGGGGTGCAGGTGCACAAGTCTCTGAAGGTGGCACAGCAAGTGGAGAAGTTGTGAAGAAAGCATATAGTATGCTAGCCTTTATAGGAAAGGGTATAGAGTACAAGAGCTGGTCTTTAATGTTGCAGTTGTATAAAATGCTGGTTAGACCTCATTTGGAATACTGCGTCCAGTTCTGGTCGCCTTACTACCGGAAGGACGTGGAGACTCTGGAGAGAGTGCAGAGGAGGTTTACCAGGATGCTGCCTGGTATGGAAGGTCTGAATTACAAGGAAAGGTTAGGCAAATTGGGGATGTTTTCCTTAGAAAGATGTAGACTTAGAGGAGATCTAATAGAGGTGTACAAGATAATGAGGGCTATAGATAAAGTAAACAGGATTAAGCTTTTTCCTACGATGGACTCAAATAGCACGAGGGGTCACGGGCTTAGGGTGAGGGGGACAAGGTATAATTTGGATGCTAGAGGGAGTTTTTTCACACAGAGGATGGTGGGGGTATGGAATGCGCTGCCAAGTAAAGTGGTGGAGGCAGGCACTCTGGAGTTATTTAAGAGGTACTTAGATGGGCACATGAACAGAATGGGAATGGAGGGGTATAGAAAACTGATGTAAAATAGGGATCATGAGCCTTAGGAGTCCCTGGGAAGTGTGTAAATAGATGATGATATTGATGTACTTGTTTTTATCCTACAGGTGCTCTGGTCCACCTTGTTGTCTAATGAGGGGCGTACACGCGATGGGTCGTGAGAGGGCTGCTGTTGGATTTTTTTTTCAAGAGTATCCTAGTGCTTCACGTCGTTAGTATACGCTTGACCTGGACCATTTGATGGGCAACACGACAGCTCAGTGACTATCGCTGTGCTGTGCAGATACATGGATTTGGGCCTGTGTCTGTGGGAGTTTCCGCATTCTCCCCGTGCTTGCGTGGGTTTTCTCCGGGTGCTCCGGTTCCCTCCCACATCCCAAAGATGTGCTCTTAGGCTAATTGGCAAAACAAATTCTCCCTAAATTGTCTCAAATTTGGTTTTTAATCCATAGATCTATAAACATAGACAGGGATCACGGGTAGAGGTGGGAACATCAGGGTGGCGGTGCGGGCTCGTTGGGCCGAAGAGCCTGTTTCCTGTGCTGTTTTGTTCTTTGTTCTTTGAAACCAGAGCACGCAGAAGAAACCCAGGCAGACACAAGGAGAATGTGCAAACTCCAACCCAAACCGAAAACCAAACCCAGGTCCCTGGAGCTGTGAAACAGCAGTGCTAACCACTGTGCTACCGTGCCGTGGAACTAGGGAATAATTTCACCCACATGCTGATATAGAGGGTCACATGAGAGATGAAGTCAGGATGAAGATATCACCTAGATAGTATTATACCTGGGAGATGTAGTGTGTGTTAACAATAAACACTTCATTTTCATTACCACAAGCCTCCAGATCTCTCAGTGAGGTATCAAACATCCTTTACCAAAACCTGTCTAAAACACTGGAGACAGGATTTGCAGGCTGTGTTTGCCCCAGTGCCAGAAAATGCCACCTAAGGTTAACAGACCATTGCATGATCATTGTCCCTCCCGCTACAATTCTCGTGGGGTGGTGTGGGATGGGAAAATTCAGCCTGTGGATTCCTCAGCTGGAATATTATGCTTCAACATTGCACTTCAGGAAGGATGTCAAGACCTTAGAGGTGCAGAAGAGATTTACTGGAATGTTACCAGGGCTAAGGGACTTCAGTTATTTGGCAAGATTAAAGAAATAAGCATTGCTCTCCTTCGAGCAAGGGTTTAAAATAAGATTCAGGATAGCTGTCCAAAATTATGAATGATTTTGATCGGGGGAACTGTTTCCTGTGCTAAATAGGTTGGACACAGATTGAAGATGATTGGCAAAGAAAGAAATCAAAGGTGATATGAGGTCTTAAAAAATAATTAATGCAGCAAGAAGAAGCAAACTGGATCTTAGTATTTGTGGAAAACAACTTAACAGCAACTATCAAAAGATAATTGAATAAATACTTGAAGGAAAAATAATTACAGAGCTATAGAGAAAGAGCAGAGGAATGAGATTATTTGAGTAGCTCTGTCAAAGAACCAATGCAGTCACAGTCAGCTGAATGGGTCTCTTTTTATTGTGCTAATCTGAGAATTGGGTCTTTCAGTCCAGCAAATACCGACAGTTTCATTTACTTCAAGCGGTTGCTTACCGATTCTACCCGGAAGGCTAATGGTGCTGCCTTGTGTATCACAGGATTTGTCCATTGCAAGTGAAATGTAAAATCTATTACTTCTTTTTTGTTTCCTTCAGTTGAAAGCCATATCTGTCTGGAGTGGATGTCACCTCATATAGGAGGTATACAGGAACAGAATGTTCTTCAGTTTTCAGTGCCTAAGTGGTTTTGAGAGGATTTTTTTCTGATTTATTTTTTAAAATACTCAGATTGGTCTACACTTCTAATTTTTTCTCCCTGGGAGATCACATAGCTCTCGGGAGGATGGGGAGTGTTTGTATTGTGATTCACTTGGCATCGCAATGTTATGGGACAGACTACATGAACCAGTAGTTCTTTCTGTGTCCATAATTTTTCATATGCTTTTTGTTTAGCTTTCAGCTAAGATTCAGTATTGCCAGACAGATCCAGAAAACAATGATGAATTGCCTGATCAACAATTTGCAGTTCTCATATCTTCTGCAGAATATTACTTCTGATCTTTAGTTCAGAGTTCTCCAGTCAAATGCTCATAACTGTCACTACAATCCCTTTCACCATCTCTCTTGTGGATTTTTTTTTGGAACAAGGATCCAACCAGCTTTGTAATTGGCCTAAGTTATAAGCTCTGAACTAAAAAGAACCATTTTCAAAACGATTTTCTGCTGACTGGGAAGTTGGCTTCAGTTGAGGTTTCAAACATATTTTCTTCTACAAACTGATTGGGAATTTCTGCCAAATTCTTAATGCGCATATTTTAAAATATTGCTACAAATCAGCCATTTTATTCTCCGCGAATGACTTTGTGCATAAAAGGCAAAGGCCAGTATCTTATCACTGTTCACACCAGTGGAATTTTCCCATCCTGCAGCAGTGAACAGAGATTTGGTTGGTCGCCAAATTTTCTGACCGTAAACGGCTGGTTAAGATTGCATACAATTTTTTTTTGTCAACTTTCACAATGACAAACATTTATTGTGAAATTTTCATCCATCTTGTTCCCAGTGTCAACTTTTTTTGACTGAAGGCTCCATCAGTGTATCAGTGTCCTCTCTGAACAGAATTATTCAGAGAATACTATGCTCTGATTGTCAGAAAGAGGTACATAAAGAAGGTATCCTCTTTTCCCACCGCCAAGATCCAAGCAGGCTGCTCTGTGAGGAGCCCTCCTCCTGCTCCCAGCATCCCTGAACTCATCCTGATGGCCATCAAATAGTAGCCAAGGTAGGAAACGATCCTTAATGGCCATTAATTATTCACCTAAGGGCTTCAACTGGGGGAAGTGTGGACGGTTTGCCCTAGGCCTCACTTGCTGCTTATTAAATCACAGCGAGGTTGGAGTGGGACAGTAGGTATGTAATCTGCAGAATTTGCAAATTTGCCACTTTGTCATCATACCATCTCCATAGGTGGGACACCAGAGAGCCAGATGGCTGGTGGAAATATTGACAAGGTAAAGGAGACATTCCAATGTTTGCTGAATGCCTAACATTTCAGGAACTGCGTGGAGAGAGGAAACTAGTCTGAATAAGGTTCGTTTGAACCTCTCTGGCACACTGCCTCAGTGCTGTGATTTCAGGTGCAGGCGCCAGGTCATATCCCACTTCCTCAGCCTCCTCACCTCCTCCACATCCTTCTCACCAGAGCAGTATGCAATCTCCTACAGTTCGTCTGGAGTTAAAGCCTCCCCTCTTTGCTGTGTGAGATTGTGAGGAGTACAGGAAACATCAGTGATCCTGGAAACTCTCACTGAATCATATTGCAGAGCACCACAGCATATTCTAGGTGCCAGAATGTTATTTTGAGAAGACCTATTGTCTGCTCCATTATGGTCTGGTTGAAGCTGTGTAGCAGGCTGTGTGTGCTGTGCCTTGCCGTCAGTGCGAGGGTTTCTCACCGGCTATTGACAGCCATATTTTGAGAGAATACTCACTGTTGTTGAAGATCCATCTAATGAGCTTTGGGAAGTTTGAGCAGCTGTGATTTCTGGAGAATGAATGAATCATGAGTATTTCTTGGGAAACAATCATATGCCCTGGAGCATGTGCTCCCTGGGGTTGCATTCCAGCTGCATGTTAAGTGAATAGGATTCTTCCTATTGGTGAATGCTGTATGCTGAACCGTAGAGATATAGAAGATTGGAACAGATGGAGGCCATTTTGCCATTCAAGCCTGCTGCACCATTCGTCACAATCACGGCTGATTGTCCAACTCAATAGCCAGTCCTACTTTCTTCCCATAGCCTTTGATCCCATATGCCCCAAGTGCTATATCTAGCTGCCTCTTGAATACATTCTGATGCAGCTTTTCTTGCCACATATGTACAATCTATCATGCCCTGCACATGTGAGAAGCCTGCAATGGCCCCAAGACTTGCGGACCTCTCAGCCTGGCTATTTAAGTTAATGGAATTGGACAAAATCTTTTGCTCTATTGAACAGCACTTTTGTGACTTCCCTGATAAAGTAATAGACGGCTGCCTGTCATATCTGTGGAACAAGCAAAGTTAACATTTTGAGTTGAAGACCCTTCACCAGGGCCACTGAAGGGTCATTGACCTGAAATGTAAACTGTGTTTTGGACCTCAGAGACCTCATCTTTGCACTCAGCTTTTAAGCTGCTTCATTGCTTCCTGGGTATGGACACCCTCTGAAGCTAGCCTTTGACAATGCTCATCATTAATCTTCTAAGATGGTTTTCTTACCCAGTCTTTGCTAAAGGATAATGTGCCTCATATGACCTCCTCACACAGATAATCACAGACAAATGGGGAAATTGTGAACTTCAATTCAAAGCCGCGCTACTAAAGGGTTTACAAGCAATATTCCCACAGTTTGCATTTTCTTCTATCCGTGGCTTGTTCATTTTAATACAGAGTACCAAAGTAGCCATACATGCACATTATCATTAGCTCATGAATGGCCTGCGTAGTATCTTCTGGATTGCTATGAGGTGGAGCATGCACACAGCTTAGAGGCAACTGTGCTTACAAAATCCAGTGCCAAGTATTTTTTCAGAAGTATGCACAATGCCTCACATTACTTAAATAAGTTGGATGAATGCTTGGCCTCAAATCCAGTCAGCTTGGATCTGGCTGTTCCTCATCTGGAGACCATGATTGGACTTGATTAGAATTGGCTTTTCTGATTAGAAATAAAGTACTGAAAGATGCCAATAAAAGAAAATTGATTTATCACTGCCTTGACACTTGAACTGATCTGTTCTGGAATGTAGTCACTATGAAGTTAACCTCAAGGTTGTGTGTGCATGCTTGTGGAATGGGGAATTATAATAATCCTGTAGCTATACAGCAACAATTCAAATTAATTACTTCAGTGTTATGTAGTATTAACGACTTTACCAAGTAATTTATAATGGAGATAAAATATAATAGCTTGACTGAAGAAAGTAGATTTTTGATCAGTAGGACAGTTCCAGTGTTCAAGATTGGGGATGCTGGACATTGATAGATGAGACAGGGATAAATTATGCAGGTTTCCCACTTGAATTGTGGAAGGTGGGAATTGCCACCTGGCCTTTTCACATTCACAAAGAATGTGCACCAGATTCATTTAAATGCAAAGTTTTGTGAAATGTAAAACAATGGGATTTTTCGCTGTTTTTGGTTGACGTTTTTTTGCTTGGCTCATCCAAAATAGGCACCTGTGGCTTTTCAGAAAACAAGATTTTTTTGAATTATTATAATCTACCTTCCAGGAGTCGAAGTTTTCTGTGGCTTCTTCACCCTTGGAGAAGGCTGAGAATGCTAAAACGAAGGATTAAAGACAGATTCACTACCAGCAAAGTTTGACTGCCTGCACTTTTCTTATTCATGCAGACTTACTCATGTATGCAAATCCAACCATATCTCCTTGGAAGGTTATGAATGATATGTGCTGTCCACTGGAACCTGATCTGCAGATAACACCTAGGCATTCATCACAGTGCTCAAATTTAATCCCACTGCATTCATGCTGTTTCAGTCATATCTAACACTAACTTTAATGTGCACAGATAAATGAAGAAATTCATTGGTGCTTTGTTTATCAAAGGAAACAGTTCCATTGGTTTATCACAAGTGTAGCTAATTTGTCTCTTATTTATTCTGGCTGTCAAGATACAGCAAAGAACTACACTCATAACCAAGTTCAGTATAGCACTGGCATCCAGTCAACATTGTAGAAGATCGCCCAGATGTTGGGTGGAATTTTATGGCCCCTCCTGTAAAGGAGATCATCTGGCCCCATCGAAGTCAGTGGAGTTTTGAACAGCTAGCTCAGCATAGTGACTGTAAAATTCACCCATTATCTTTTCAAAAAAAGGACAAATCCAATCCAGCCAATCCATCCCAGCACTTAGCTCTCAATCTCTCAATCATCCACAAAGTGATAGAAGCTCTTGTTGACAGTGATATTAAAAGGCACTTTCACAGCAATTATCTGGTCAGGAATGTTCAATTAGGAGTGTGCTAGGGTAATTGGCACTCATAGCAGCATTGATTCAAATTCTCGAGATGGGGTGAAAGTGACTGCCTTTGACATCAAGTTAGCATTTGACTGGTTGTGGCAGCAAGAGTCCCTGGTACAATTGAAGTTGATGGAAATTAGCGGAATCTCTGCACTGGCTGTAGTCATTGAGCACAAAGCAAACTGTTTGTAGTAGTTGGAAGCCAATCACCTAGAAGAACAACAGTAGCAGATGCCTGGGAGCAGTAGTATCTACAAATTCTCCTCCAGATCATACCCTATTTTGACTCGGCACTATATTGCATTGCCATCACTGGGTCAAAATCCTTGAATGCCCAATATAGCATACCTACAACACATGGAGCATAATGGTTTAGAAGATGACTCTTCACCATTTTCTCCAAGCCAGGAACTCATCACCATTTTCTCCAAGCTGGGGTGATACGGCGGCAGAGGGGTTAGCGCTGCTATCTCATACTGCCAGGGTCCCAATTTTGATTCCCGGCTTGGGTCAGTGTCTGTCTAGAGTTTGTACATTCTTGCCATATCTGTTTGGGTTTCCTACAGGTCCTCCAGTTTCCTCTCACGGTCCAAAGATGTGCAGGTTAGGTGGATTGGCCATGCTAAATTGCCCCTTAGTGTCAGAGAGACTAGCTAGTAAACACATGAATTTATGGGGATGAGGCCTGGTTGGGATTGAAGTTGGTGCAGACTGAATGGCCTTTTTCTGCATTGTAGGTTCTGTGAGGATTGGCAATACATGATGTTCATCTCAACAATGCTCAAGTCCCATAATTGAATTAAAAATTGTGCTTACCTTATTCTTTTTCTTGGTTGATTATATTTGGTATATTTCTTCTAGAACGTTTAAAAAACCCTTTAAGGAAGATGGTCATAACACAGTTGACCAATAGATGTTCATGGGCACCACTTCAGATTGAGTTGACTCTGCTTCTTAGGAATGACTCCTGAGATAACCCTGAAAATAGTTTTGTCACACCTAATGTTCTGTTTACTGGCTTGTTCTGTCCACTGTCTGACACTGTTAGTTGTACATTATTCAAGTAGGAAGGCATTAGGCGCTGTCCTCCAACACAACTTCTGTACCACTGCATCCATACTTCTGCTGCTGGATATTCTCATGCATAATGATCTGTGAAATCCTCTTTCAATCTGATTTATACATTGTTGAAACCAGACAAATGAGCATGCAGTAAATTGAAGGCAACACTTCCCTTACAGCACTGTGAGCATTTATTCCAACCAAAAGAAAGATCTTTGCTAATTGGGAGCACCAGTGCAGACGTCACTGGAAACTCTCTGCCTGTGTGTGGTGCACTGCATTTCTGGTGAGCCATTATGCGTAACTGCACAGATGCAGGTAATGTACTCTCCATGTGGTCAACAAAACTTGAAGATTATTTCACTGTTCAATAAGTGCACAAGATGCAATGAAAAATCTCTCCAATGATTTCTGAGAAAATGTCAGTGAAGAATATAAGAGCTGGGTCCCATATCACCAATAAATATGGGAGGTTAGCCAAACCAAACAACTGCTTGATAATTTTTATAATTTATGAGGAGATCATCTATTGCGCTAATGAAAAGAACAATAAACATCGTGGCATTGAGTACAAGAATTGGCAAATCATGTTGCAGATATATAAACACTTGGTTAGGCTGCATTGAGAGTATTAGATGCAATCCTGGTCACCACACCACTAGAAGGATGTTTAAAAGTTTAAAGTTTGTTTATTAGTCACAAGTGAGTTTACATTTAACACTGCAATGAAGTTACTGTGAAATTCTCCTGGTCGCTACAGTCCAGTGCCTGTCCAGGTCAATGCATATCTTTCAGAATGTGGGAGAAAGCCAGAACACCAGGAGGAAACTGACATGGATATGGGGAGAATGGTGACCCAAGCCGAGAATTGAACCGAGGTCCCTGGCACTGTGAAGCAGCAGTGATAACCACTATGTTACTGTGTCACTCACACGAATGCTTTGGAGAGAGTAAAAAGAAGGTTCATCACGATATTGCCTGGTCTTGAGGGTGGTGGTTATGAGGAGAGATTGAACAAACTAGGAGACTGAGGGGAGACCTGATAGAGGTCTACAAAATTATAAGAGGCATAGACAGAGGCTTGGTCCCAGTGTCAATTACAAGGGGGCACAGATTCAAGGTGAGGGAGAGATGTGCAGGGAAAGTTTTTCATGCAGAGAATGGTGAGTGCTTTGAATGCACTGCCAGAGGAGGTGGTGAAAGTAAACACTTTAGAAACATCTAACAAGCATCTGTTTAGGTAAGTGAATAGGGCAGGGACAGAGGGATACAGACCAAGTAAGGACAGAAGGATTGTTTTAGTTTAGTTAGAGCATCATGATTGGCATGATGGAGGGTCGAAGGACATATTCCTGTGCTGTCCATGAATTCATTTATAATCAGAGTCCAAGATAAATCAAGTTCCTTTATACAATTCATATGGAAGCTTTCATTATTTGGGGGGAACCTTAAATGAACACTACTCAGTCAGATTAGGTTTGACCTTTGTCCACGGTGTAAAACACATGATACCACATCAGTGGCTATTACACATCAAAATTCAAACTATTGAAAATGAGTGTCTGATTTAACTTAATCTGTTTTACACTATTGTCAAAGTCAAAATTGCTTCCAGTGAGTCTTTACATAGTTCAATTTAAAGTTGTAGAGTTCACAATTTCCCAATTAAGTAAATTATTACGAAGAAACATTTTCTTTGCCTTTGATGATGTTAATGATAGTGTTTAAAATCATCAGGGTTTTTTATTCCCCATAGCGATGAGCCTGATTCATGTTTTGGGTTTGTGTGCAAACACCCACAGATATTACCAGAACTCCAGCCCTACCTTGCTCATGCTACAACATCTTGTGTGACTGCGAAAATGTTACATTGTCACGCATACCTGCTGGCACAGTAAGCCTTTGGGAAGTTTTCACAATAATCAACTTGCTGTACAATTACATTTAATGTGGTATATTTAGAGACGAATTAATCAATTACAACATGTTTTCACAGATTGTTTGGTTGATGTAAAGCAGTGTATAAGGGAGATTCAATGCCAGCCCTGGAGTGTGCCTAGGAATGTGTCAATCCCGCTAATCCATAGGATTTTTTAAAAATGTTACACTATTTTCAAGGCTTGTTAAAATCATAACAACTGCTTTCCAGAAGAAAATGGGGATAAAAATCATGAGCAAGTTAAAGAAAATAATGTAGATGAGGTAGATAGAGTATAAAAAAGTGCAAATGTTCAAGACAATCAGTTGGATAACGTGCAGAAATGTAGCTGTTTTAGATCAGCACACCTCTTCTAAGCCTTTGTCTTGTGCATTGAGATGTGCAGTGTTTAGCACAGATTTCACCATTTTTCAAAATTACTTTTTTGTTTCCTTCCTTGCAGCAAAGTCTTGTCCCAAAATCTATGTAAATTCCTGTTTAATATGAAAGAAATCTACACGTGTAGAGATTTGAAAGGAGAAACTAATGAAAGCTGGCTGTAATCAGTGATGGGTATATTATAATATCCTGTGGCTGTGTTGTTGTATTGCTAAAACTAGAAAATTATGGAACAGGCTTGACATGTACGATTTGGAAATTTTAGTAAATGTCCGCACATCAGCACATGTCAATGCACCAACAAAGCTTTTCATAAGAGGTGTGTGGTTCTCAAACAGCTACATTTCGGCAGAGGTTACCTAAATTTACTTTTCTTGCTGCACATTTCTTTTAGGAAGTATTGAGGAAAAGTACTGGAAAATGGCCAAAAGAATGGAAAACAAAATTGGAGAATGCAGGAAAAATATGATGGTAACATTATTCCAATGGTTAGAACATAGAACATAGAACATAGAACATTACAGCGCAGTACAGGCCCTTCGGCCCTCGATGTTGTGCCGGCCAGTGGTCCCTCTAACCTAAACTATTCCAATATCATCCATATGCCTATCCACCGAACATTTGAATGCCCCCAAAGTAGGCGAGTCCACAACTGCTGCAGGCAGGGCATTCCACACCCTCACCACCCTCTGTGTAAAGAACCTGCCTCTGACATCCGTCCTATAACTACCACCTCTTAATTTAAAGTTATGTCCCCTCGTGTTGGTCATCACCATCCGAGGAAAAAGGCTCTCACTATCCACCCTATCCAATCCCTTGATCATCTTATACGCCTCAATTAGGTCACCGCGTAACCTTCTTCTCTCTAATGAAAATAACCTCAGGTCCCTCAGCCTTTCCTCATAAGGCCTTCCCACCATACCAGGCAACATCCTGGTAAACCTCCTCTGCACCCTTTCCAATGCTTCCACATCTTTCTTATAATGCGGCGACCAGAACTGTACGCAATACTCCAAATGCGGCCACACCAGGGTTTTGTACAGTTGTATCATAACCTCACGGCTCCTAAATTCAATCCCTCCACCAATAAAAGCTAACACACCGTACGCCTTCTTAACAACTTTATCAACCTGGGTGCCAACTTTCAAAGAGCTATGTACTTGTACCCCAAGATCCCTCTGCTCGACAACACTATTAAGGGTCCTTCCATTAGCCCTATATTTCATATGCCTGTTATTCCTACCAAAGTGAATCACCTCACACTTATCCGTATTGAATTCCATTTGCCACCTCACGGCCCAGCTCTGCAACCTATCTATGTCCCTCTGCAAACTGTAACATCCATCCTCGCTGTCTACAACTCCCCCCACTTTGGTATCGTCAGCAAATTTACTAATCCAACCCTCTACACCCTCATCTAGGTCATTTATAAAAATGACAAACAGCAGTGGCCCTAAAACAGATCCTTGAGGTACACCACTTGTAACTGCACTCCAGGTTGAATATTTCCCATCAATCACCACCCTCTGTCTTCTATCAGCTAGTGAGGTCTCTATTTAGTCAGGTTTCCTGACTAAATTCTAATTATCCACCCACTGTAAACTAAATAGCGCCAGGGCAACCTCAAACTTTGATTTGTGACCAGGCTTCCTACTTCCTTAACTCTTCATTATTTTCTTTTGCTGTCCTCTCTTCCTTCGTTGTGTAAACGCTACTACTAAATAAGTTAAAGTGGTTTTGTTGAAAGCTCAAAATACACAAAATGCCCTAGGATATCCATAAAACAGCATGTCTCTCATAGTAGAAGCGCTCATATGGAACATGTGTCCTAAGTGGAAAGGTGTGTTAAAAGGAACAGCATTTGAAAAGCCAGGAGAAATAGTTTTGCTTGGAAAGGGAACTGTGACAAAATATATTTTACTTTGTTAGGACAATTTATGTGAAAAAAGTCAAGGTTTTGCTAGACTGTGAATGGGAAGTAACTGTACAAAGCATTAAACTGAGGTTAGGTTGGGAATTCCTATTTTACAACATCTAATGAAGTCATTAGAAGTGTTGCAATACTGCATTATTTCCATTAGTCATCTTCCAACATACATTCTCTGCCTTTTATCCTGGCAATCAGTTGCCATCTACATAAACATGCAACCCACCCCGTCAAACCCACTCACCTCAATTATGCTTGCTGCAATAGTATTTGAGACACACTTTTGCTAGATTGAGTACTCATTATGGCCATGGTTACATTCTATTTCAAATTTCTTTCCAGAACCACAAAAGCAGATAGACTACTAGGGATACATAGGACTTTTAGTGCACAATTATCTGCCTACTAATGGATGAATTTGCAATTTAAACTTGGAGCTTGTTCACAATTATATGCAGTGTCATCATAAAATATTGAATGCCAATTGCACAATCACTAACACATTATTGCAGAGCTAGCCAGTTGCAACAATTCTTTATCTTGTGAGAATTTCACTATACCTCACTTTTGGATAAAAGCAACAGTACTATAGATCAGTGTCATTACAATGCAAACATATTAACGTGAGTCTATAACCATTAGCCCACAATAACCTCTGAAGTTAATTAATTTGAAGACAGTCTCATTTAATATATGACTCCCTGAAATTGAGTCTTTTATATTAATCTATAACAAGATATAAGCCAAACTGGTCAGCTTCAAGTTATGGATGAGATGACAGTTCAAAGTATGAAATATGTTAGCACATAGCTGGCAGATTCTCTATTTGAGCATTTTCATGATGTTACGCAACACTCTGATAAAACATAATTTCAAACATGCAAATTCTGATCACACTACCAGAGCTGTACTGCTTGCAGTCATATTAACACTTAGTAACATATTTTGCCATGCCAGTTTTAATGTTACTGACACAATTTCCATATCCCATTGCAATTCCCCATTAGATAATCTGCAGCTACACTCTTCTGTCCTATTCATCAGAAAATTGATTATTGGACAGGGTCCCCCAAATTAGAAAATATCAATGTGATACTGGGTCCCGCCATCAAAAAAAGATCAATATAACATTAACTCCACTATTAGCAAACATAAATTATCTCACTGGATGTTACTCATTAGGAAGTGTGAATATTATCCAGTGTTCCACCATTAACAAAAATGGAATATCATCTTTGCTTCCATTATAAATTATATCATATTGGGCCTTGTCTAATAGATAATTAGAAAATGCCAATGTACATATTATACTAAAATACAATTAAAATGTATGAATTTCAAACTGAGCTCTAACCATTAGAAAATATGAATATCACATTGAGTTTCGCTCATTATAAAATAATCATTATATAATTACAAAATGGTAATATCATACCATTAATAATACCTATTATAAAATGTGAAATTCATACTGGATTTCATCATTAGAAATTGTGAATATCATACTGAATCAGACCCATTGTAAAAGGGCAAAATCATACTGACTCTGCCTATTCCAAAATTACACCCATCAGAAATAATCTGTAATACATTCGGTCCACCGCTTAAAAATATGAATATCATACTAGGACCAATAGATCAGAAAGTTCAACATTATGTCTTGTCTTACCTATTAGAATATATGAATATCATACTGCTGCTCCATTTGATAATTACTTTGTAAAATGGGTCCTATCATTAAAAAGTGACATTATCATACTGGATCCCTCCTATTATAAAATTAAATTATCACTGTTTGGTTCAAACCTCTTGTAATATTGAAAGGAAAGTAGTATTTATACTGAGGATTGGCTGTTCTTTGCTTGTGCTGAAAACTAGTCATGCTAAGTTAAGAAATCTGACTGGGCCAGGCCAGTCTTCAGCTGTAGTAAAGGAGTGCTGATCCTCAGTGTTAGCCATGATGTGAAGTTGCTCGCATTGGACTGGTGTGGGCACACTAAGTAGTCTCACAACATCAGGTTAAAATCCAACAGGCTTATTTGGTAACATGAGCTTTTGGAGTGTCATTCCTTCATCAGAAGCGATGCTCCGAAAGCTCATGCTATCAAATAAACCTGTTGGATTTTAACCTGGTGTTGTGAGACTTCTTACCGATCCTCAGTGTAAATACAATTTTCCTTTTATAATATTACAAATGATGTTTTTAGTGGATTTTCTATAATGGAAACTAAGCAGTTTATGTCTCCGGAGTTCAGTTTCATCTAAGAGGACTCAAGGGTCAAACTATAAAATTGTAGTATATTTTTCTCTGGATTTATGCAATGTTTTTGTCTCTTGTGTGGCTATCTATGTGTTTTTCCTCTGGTAGATATAATTAAAATAGGATAAAAAAATTATTCCTGAGAAATGCTGTTGACCAGGCAAACCAAGTGAGTAAATATTGTTTTATACATGCTTGCTGATCCTCAACGTGCAACTAAAATATTCAGTCAGAACTGATCGTCTAATGGTTGCACTTTCCTGTCCATGCATTCCAATAGTCTTGTTTTACTCAGATTTTACATGGCCATTCTCCCAGTGGTCATTCTGTTCTAAATTGTTTTTCAAGTTGTAGGTGCATGTAAATCATTTCCTTTTAGCCCAAAATGTTCTAAGGACCTTGAAGAGAGTCTACAATTTGAATTCTAGTGCTGAGAATACTAAAGGGATTGCAAGGTTCAGCCTAGGTTGGCAGATGGGATAAAAGAGAATCTCTTGAGAAAATATGTAGAAGCTCCCAGATCTCCTTGAAAGAGCAAAGAGTTTAAGTAAAAAAAATCAATTTGATTTTCGGCCAATGTCTGATTCCCAGTTGATCTTTTAATAGCTAGGTTGTGACTTTCTCTTTGTTGGCTACTGTGGGGATGGCAGAGTGTGGAGACAGGAGTGGGAACACTGTAACAAGTATATCCAGGAAATTTGGCAACAAGACACAGACTTGGAATCAAGTATTGGCCTTTCCAATAGACCTCGGAGTGGCATGGTGACATAGTGGTTAGCACTGCTGTGTCACTACTCCAGGGTTCGATTCCTGGCTTGGGTCACTGTCTGTGTGGAGTTTGCATGTTCTCCCTATTTCTGCGTGCGTTTTCCTCCAGGTACTCTGGTTTCCTCCCACAATCCAAAGATGTGTGGGTTAGGTGCATTGGCCATGCTAAAATTGTCCCTTTGTGCCCCTGGATGTGTAGGTTAGAGAGATTAGTGGGGTAAATATGTGGGATAGGGCTTGGGCTGAGATTATTGATGGTGCAGACTTGATGGACTGAATGGCTTCCTTCTGTAGTGTAGGGTTTCGATGATGATTCTGTGATAATGACTTCCATCAAAAATACAGGTCCTGTGTGATAATTACTTACTGGATTTAACTCATTGTGTTAAAAACTATGGGATGTTGTTTTGGGAAAGGTGAATTCTCAGAGTTTCAGATGTTGGAGCAGCCAACGTGTATTTATGAGATTCATTGACAATCAGGAATCATTGCGATTGTATTGATACCATGTACCAATAGCACAATAATGCCTGCATGATTTCAGTCTTGGCTCTTTTACAAATTAAGAAAGTTTTGATGAGATGGCAGCCTAACTGAGGAAATTCAAAACAAATTCATAAGAAATATTTCAGTAATAGAAATGAAATTCGTTTTAATTTGATTGTTGATGATTTTGTCCCTGTTTCTGAAAATATTTAAGTCTAGTTGATTTCTAATTAAGACTAGGATGACAACAGAAGTTACCTAAAGCCTTCAATTATGCTTTCTATTATATTCAGATGTATCCTGTGAAGATGTAACTAAATTTATCAGTTCTTTAATACAAAACTATTGTAAGCCTAGTCAAAGAGAATAAGGAAGCATTTGTCAAAGCGAGGGGGTTGGGAACACATGAAGCAAGTGTGGAATAAAAGGAAATTTGAAAGAAATTTAAGCAAGGAGTAAGGAGTGCTAAAGTAGGTCATGAAAAAGCATTGGCCAGCAGGATTAAGGAAAATCTCAATGCTTTTTATACATATATAAATAGCAAAAGGGTATCCAGGGAGAGGTTGGACCACTCAAGAACAGGAGAGGGAATCGATGCATGGACTCAGAGGAAATGGGCGAAACCTTAAATGAGTATGTTGCGTCGGTATTCATCAAAGAGAAGGTAGATGATGAATCTGGGAAAGGGTGTATAGATAGTTTGAGTCATGTTGAGATCAAAAAGGAGGAGGTATTGGGGATCTTGAGAAACATTAAGATAGACAAATCCCCAAGGCCTGATGGGATGTATCCCAAAATACTAAGAGAGGCAAGGAAGAAATTGTTGGGGCCTTGAGAGAAATCTTTGAATCTTCACTGGCTACAGGGGAGGTCCCAGACAATTGGAGAATAGCCAATGTTGTTCCTTTGTTTAAGAAGTGTAGCAAGAATAATCCAGGAAATTACAGGCCGGTGAGCTTTGCATCAGTGGTGGGGAAATTATTGGAGAGGATTCTTCAAGACAAGATTTACTCTACTTGGAAAGTAAGTGGACATGCTAGCGAAAGGCAATATGGTTTTGTGAAGTGGAGATCATGTCTCACTAACTTGAAGAAGTGACAAAGATGATTGATAACGATAGAGCAGTGAATGTTGTCTACAAGAATTTCAGTAAGGCCTTTGACAAAGTCCGTCATGGCAGACTGGTGCAGAGGTTGAAGTCACATGGGATCAGAGGTAAGCTGGCAAGGTGATATAGAACTAGCTCGGTCATAGAAGACAGAAGTTAGCAGTGGAAGGGTGTGTTTCTGAATGGAGGGCTTGACCAGTGACATTCCTCAGGGATCAGTGCTGGGACCTTTGTTGTTCGTAATATATATAAATGATCTGGGAGTAAAAGTAACTGGCTTGATTAGTAAGTTTGCGGATGACACAAAGGTTGGTGGATTTGTGGATAGTGATGAGGACCATCAGATGATACAGCAGGATATAGATCAGTTGGAGGCTTGGACGGAGAGGTGGCAGGTGAGTTTAATCTGGACAAATGTGAGGTATGCATTTTGGAAGATTTAATAAAGATAGGAAATATAAAGTAAATAGTAGAATCCTTAAGACTATTGATAGACAAAGGGATCTGGGTGTACAGGTACACAAGCCACTGAAAGTGACAACACAGGTGGAGAAAATAATAAAGAAGGTAGACTTGCCTTCATCAGCTGGGGCATTAAGTTTAAAAATTGGCAAGTCATGATGCAGCTTTATAGAACCTGAGTTAGGCCACACTTGGAATATAGTGTTCAAGTCTGGTCACCACACTACCAGAAAGATGTGAAGGCTTTGGAGAGGGTACAGAAAAGATTTACCAGGATGTTGCCTGTTATGGAGGGCATTAGCTACAAGAAGAGGTTGGAGAAACTTGATTTGTTCTCACTGGAACGACAGATATTGAGGGGCAACCTGATAGAAGTCTACAAGATTATGAGGAGCATGGACAGAGTGGATGGTCAGAAGCTTCTTCTCAGGGTGGAAGAGTCAATTACTAGTGGGCGTAAGTTTAAGGTGTAAGAGGCAAAGTTTAAAGGAGATGTATGAAGTAAGCTTTTTACACAGAGGGTGGTGGGTGCCTGGAACTTGCTGCAGTTCCAGGAAGCAGATATGATAATGAGTTTTAAGTAGTCTATGGACAAATACATGAATGGGATGGGAATAGAGGGATATGGTCCCTGGAAGGATAGCGGATTTTAGTTCAGTCAGGCAGCATGGTCAATGCAGGCTTGAAGGGCCAAAGGGCTTGTTCCTGTGCTGTAATTTTCTTTGTTCTTTTCCTTTTGTTCTTATTGTTCCTTATTTAGAGTTCTGCAGTTATGCACTATCACTCATTACAAAATTATGTTTTCTCTGTCGTATGAAGTGTTATGAATCCCGCAGTTGTTCAATGCCAGGGTATCCTAAATCCAAGAAGAGAAACTAGGAACATCGATTCTTAACAGTTTATTTTTGCAAAACCTGGAGAGGAAAGGATTAGGTCATATCAGAATATTTTTCCAAAAACATGTTTATTTAAAACACACAAGAATAATTCAACAATGAAGAACAATATTTGCAATTAACTACAATAATGATTACTCAGACAGTATACTAAAATTACCAGCACCTCTCCCACTCCATCCAAATCTCTCTACTTCCTGAAGCTCCAAGAATATACCTTTCCCAAATAGCGTTCCATTGTTTTTAACACTGAACCAAATCCAGCAAATAATTACCACACTGGAACTGCAGTTTCCTTATGGGAAGTCTTCTAGTTTGCAGTAGGATTTCTGGGGTTTAACAGAGACAGCTTCTTCTGCTTCTGGCTACGATGTAAACCATTAGATAGACTGGTAGACTCCACTTTGCTTAACAAAGTATCAATTTTACCCTTCTTGTCGAATCTGCATCTTGAGACCTTAGTGCAATTCTTCACTTTTCATTTCATTCCAGCTTCCCAACAGAAGGTGTATTCAATTTTGTGTTAAATTGCATTATTGACACTATTATGTACAACTAAAATATTTGTGTTTAATGAGAGAAATGATTCCAGATGACATAAGAACAGGTGACTGTAGTCAGGTGAGTATCACTTGTCCCACAATAAGGTAACTGTCAGACCTGTAGGTCTGAAAGAGAATTCATAGCTGATTTTTCTTCTTTCTCTATGGCAAAGATTGAATTTGTAAGCTCTAACATTGAAATAGGCTCCCTCTGGAGATAGGGAATAAGGCAATAGCAAAGGGAAAAGGTAGATATGCATTTAAATACCAGAGCTTTTAGGAAATAGGCCCACGTGGATGCATGTTCCAATCCAAGGCAAAATCCATGCTTTCCTGTAGGCCTAAATTATAATTTTTATAAAATATTTGTTCATATTTTTAGTTCATTGCAAGTTCTTTTTTTTAGCTTTTCTTCACGTGCATGCTGTTTCCTCTTTAGGGGATAGTGGGGAAATGATGGACGGATTCCCGAGATGACCATTGAATCTGTTATGAACGCTCCTTCCATGGTCAACAGCTTGTAGCACTTCAACCTGGAGCTTCTGATCCAGAGTTAGGGATGCTACCATTCTGCCTCCTTAGTTCTATAATGTAGTATTGAAATAAATAGAAAAAAAAATGTCTATTGCTTTGAAAGATGGTTAAAAATTGTACTGCAGTTCACTGAGTAACAACTATAATCCATTTTGTATTGTATTCAGGAATCCTAACAGGATTCAGCACAGCAGGCTGCAAATTGCTTTGGCATCTGTGCAGGTAATCCAAATCTGCTTTGGAAATCGTCTTATTATTGCAGCCAGAATCATTTTAAATCATGAAATCAAACCCAAGTAGGTTGAAATGCAAATTTCAATTTCAAATTGGTTGCATGACAAAAGGCAAACATGAATTTTATTTTTTAAGTGGTTTGAGGCTTGTGAAAAATCTTGTCATACAATTACCTCCTTGCCTCTCTGGTCCATTCTGTAGATGATGACCTAGAATCAAAATGCAGACGTCAAGTCAAAGTTCCCATATTAACCAAGTCAAAGAACTGTGGTTACTAAATCCAAAACTAGAAATCTAAAGCAAACTTGACAGATTGAGTGCAGTCACTGCTCAGAGAAGACTCAAGTGAAGCAATTTCACATTGAGACAGAAGCCAAGGGGAAAGCAGCCAACACCTAAGCTTCTATGATTGTATTGAAAAATAGCATGTCATCAACCCTCTACTGCATTATGAACTAGGCAGCTGGAGAAGGGTACTGTTCAGAGGTTGCTTTCCCACGTTACCTAGCCATGTTTCTAAACATTACATAGGATAACATGTCCAAGTGCCAAATCTTCCTCTTTTTGTCAGTGCCAGTGGTTTACACCTGTACTTCTAATTTCCCTTCAAAAGGAAAAACATTTGAAAAATTTACCTGAGAATATGATCTAACATATTATTGTCACGTTATAGTATAAGATAAAATCTCCAACCGCTTTTAACTTGTCATTTCAAACCACTAGCATTGAGAGATAGCCCCAAGAGCTATTGCAGCTATTTAATTCCTTTGCAAAGTTTTTCACAAGATTCTGTATGCTGTGTGAACAATTCAATTCATGATCCAGCTCAGGCCTTCCATTATTTATGTGAAAATTGAAATGTACCGTATTGAAAACATCCTATGATAAGCTTGAAACTGTAGCCTCAGGAAAAATATTTTCTCTTTCTGGACAACATAGCTAACCCACAGGATTTGTATCAATCATCTAGATTTTTCAGTTCAATAAATATGTGCAATATAAAAATTAATGTGCAAAAATAATGTAAAAAATATATGTAAATTAAAAAATAATACACCATGTAACGTTTTGTGCATTTTAATGCATTCTCAACAACAGCTCCCATACATAAGTACAAAAATTGAATGGAAAAAGTATTACAACTTGAAGCATATGAATGAATCAGCACATTTTGCTCTGATTGTTTGACAGTTGTTTCCTCTGGGACAGAAGTCTGCAGGTACGGATAAACATCCTTCATTATTAAGTGTGAAGTCGCTTGCTGGACTATTTAGGAATACTACTGGAAATTTGCTCAGTGTTTTCAGGGTATATTCCCAATATGGCCCAAATATGGGGAAGTGGTGGCATAGTGGTATTGTCACTGGAAATCCCGGGCAAGATCTGCGGACTCAGATTCAAACCCCACCACGGCAGATGGTGATAATCGAATTCAAGAAAAATCTGGAATTATAAGTCCAATGATGACCATGAGACCATTGTTGACTGCACAAAAACCTACCTGGTTCATGAATGTATTTTAGGGAAAGAAATCTGGTGTCCTTCCCTGATCTGGCCTACATGTGGCTCCAGATCCACAGCATTATGGTTGACTCTCAAATGCCATCTGAAATGAAAGGCATTTAAGGATGGACATTAACTATTCAACTATGCCCACATTCCTTAAATGAGTTTTTAAAAAATGCGTACAACAATATCATCTTGATAGTGTACATTGGGAGTTTTGCTAATTGTTGAGTGAACCAGATTTTGGGTTATCATTTTGTTTAAGATTTTGCTCTTAAAAAATAAATTGATCGCATGCTTTTTTCTTCCAGCACTCGAGCATAGATTTCTATCTATAACTCGTTCAAATTTGTTAACTGAATTGCTTATGATATATGAGGTCCATACATACTATGTTGTAACCTCACTGAGGTAGCATAGATCTGAGGGTCTTAGAATAGGTAAAGCTTTTTATGTACCCGAATGGAATCTGGCAGTCCAGTCAACAATGATCACATTTCATTTCACTTTCTGGCTGACTGTACGGTAGATTTATTCCCATTTCATTCATGCTCTTGTTCATACCATTTAACTCAAATTGGAATTATGAGTGTAGAAAATATATTTTCAGTAAATTCTTAGATAATACTTCAGATCCAAGTGCCTGCGGCTTTTGTACAGAGTGTATTCCTGTCACGCAGTACACAATGTCAAACACACCCATGAAGTAATTGAGAAACCTCATCACTGAAAAGCTGGGAAATAGGTGCTTTGCCAACATAGTTTTGAATGAGCAATACGGAGGGGAGGGCAAATGACTTGGTTGCCAGCACAGGTGCCAACACAATAATAAGCATCTCAATTGCAAGGGAACAAATGGCCCAGCTTTGCTGCCAAAATAATTGCAAGTTTTAATGTACCGCGCTATTCCTCTACTTCAGATACCGTTCCCTGTGAGGATGTTTGCCATTGCTTCTGCAGTATGCCTGTCAAGAAACTGTCCCCCTCTTTACTGCTTACCTGCCATCAGACATGTTGGAAATATCTACGACTGATAATCAGCCTGTTTGGCTATGTCACGAATGCACTTTTCCTGGGCATTAAGTCCTGAAATAGGACTGAAACCCGAACATCTAGCGCAGAAGTAGGAATGCTTCCACTGCACTACAAGACCTCCCACCGTGGTATTATTAATGTTTACATCATCCAACAACTTATAATGAGCAAAGAATATCCAGGAATTTTGACTTGGTAAGAATTGCTGACTGATTTAGTCTGTGACCTCGTGAAAATGGCAGCTTGTCCTTAACCTCTTTGGGTTTCATGACATTGCTGCATTTGCCTCGTTGCCAATTCCACTCCTTAATGCAGCCATCCTCCATCATCAGCATCTGGTGCTCGGGGTGAGGAGGTCCCAAAGAAATAAAATAATAGGGGTTACACAATTGGCCAATTCTGGTACACCTTTCAAGGATAGCCAAGCTGAGAAGACAATGAGAGAGCGAGAAAGTTTTAGATGGAAAATACCAGGATTAAAGGACACTAGAATTAGCTGAGTTCTGGCCTGAGAAGACTGTGTTTAAGGTATTAATGAAATCTGTGTTGAGCTGGGAGTCTACAACCAATCTGAGGGGTGGCACAGGCGCTTTAGGGGGGCGAGGAGGAGGTTGCAGAATATTTCAAAGGAAACCTTGCTGGGAGTAAGCCAATGGCCCAAAAAGTCTCAACCTTTATATGAACTTTTGAAACAGTACTCAGACGAAGTGGCTAATCTTCCTATTTCAGATAAGTTTCTGAATTGAGTCTTTGGGGTTGTAAACCAAATGGGTGTACAGTGAAAGTTGAGTCAGGAGGTTTGGTTGAAGTAAAAATAACTGTATTAATTGTACTTTAATGTAACTGGCTATTTAAAGTGGAATGTAGTAATTGATTTTTGTGTGGCAAAATGCTATTGATTTAAAATGTGAACCTTGAGTTTTCATTCTTTTCCATAAATACCTGGGTTTTCAGGTTCTTAAAAAAAATGGAAATGTTGCTGCTCTCTATTCAAATCATGACCTCTATAAGGAGGGAGAAGCAGAATGAATCAGCATGTAATTTTGCCACTACATCCTCATCTTCATGTTCCCCGAAGCAGAATTTGTGTGTGACTACAACCTTGGTGAACTGTTGTCTACACTATCCCGTCTTCTGGCCTGCTGCAACTAGTTCATCCTAGTGATTCACCGCATACAAATCCAACTCTACACTCACCTCACAGCCACATGGAATACCTGTGTCTGAGCTGGTGGCATGGAATGTTAGTTCATGTGGCAGTGGTAACTGATCAGATGTAACTCCTCTCTTTTTCCATGAGCTGCTTTGGCTTGGCAAGGAAGCAGTTCTAAAAGCAGAAAATTACTTGGGCAGGGGGGAGTGGGGTGGACACTGAGGCTTAAAGTAAGAGATTTATGCATGGACCGCACAAAATTGCAGTTGTATAACGGGATGGAAGCGAAGTGTGATTTGAGAAGGGCTTAAAGCAGTCATGTTCTGTCATCCTGCTTTCTAAGGTGCTTTGGAGAGGTTCTATTGCAGCCAGTCCCATGACACGCAACACCACTTTATCCAGCAGATCTTTCCAAGGCCCAACATTATTGTAGTAAGATTTCTTTACTTTTATAATCTTTGTAGTAAAGGCTAACATGCTGTCTGCCATTCTGTACTTGCATGTTAACTTTCTGTGTTTCACATAGGAGGATAATTGGGTCTCTCTGAATACCAACATTTCCTAGTTTCTCACCACTTAAAAAACACTTTTCCATTTTTTATGCCAAAGTAGAAACTTCGCAATTATCCATATTATGCTTCATCTGCCATGGTTTTGTCAGCAAATTCAAATGTTGTAATGTTTTATGAGACATGGCACGAGGACACTTACAGAATCATTATGTGAGTTGGCAAAATTAGCATTTCCCTTTATGAAAGGAAAATTACTTTTGACAAATCTGTTAACTTCTTGAGATTAGGATGAGTTGGATGGATATGGGGGAATTAATGGATGTGGTATATTTGAATTTTCAAGAAACATTCAGTAATGCATACGTGAGAAATTATTACACTAAATTATGGCAAGTGTTGCTCCCAGTGGGAAAATGGGTGAGATTCGCATTGGATGTTTTGGGGGCGATCCAGTTTGCAATTCAACTACTCATAAAGTTTTTGTAACCTGGGAGATTTTCACTGAATTCTCCTACATGTCTTTTTTTGGAATAAGGAACGAAAGATGCCAGTAAGGCTAGCTCCTCAGAGATTGAGGTGCTATTTTTAAAGGTGCTCCAATTTCAAAGTTAAGTTGAAGGCTCCCCAGATGTAGTTAACCCCTGCAGACTTGAGGAACACTTGCAATCCTTGATCTCAAAAGGACAAGTGGCAACCTCTTCATCCCTGCCCCTCCTTCACTAAATATCCCAGTTATTACTCCCCCTCTTCTTCTAGCGTAATGTTGACATGAGGGTGACCTCTTCAGGCCCTGCCCCTTTCCTATGCCAAGCTGGCAATGTCCAGGCATTGCCCAGCCATTTTCCTGATCATCCAGATCATTCAGTGGCCTCTGAGCCCCCCATTATGGATATTGCGACTGGTTTCCATTTTTGGAAACCAGTACTGATTCACACCAGGTTCCTGCTGCCCCCAAGGGTCAGAGAATCTCGGACACAGGGAGAATCCGGCTTAAAATTGACAGATAAGGTTTAAATAACATGGTACACACTGGACATGAACCAGTTTACATTGCAGCACAGGGATGGGGAGAATACCAAAGGGGGTTCTTCATGATGCTAAATGTACTATGCCCTCTCTCCCATGATTCATAAGCCACATGCGGCCCCAGTGCAATCTGCACTGGAATGCGCCGGACTGGAGGATCGTGCTCTACATCTTACAGGACTGCAGGGTAACATTTTAACATAGAATGAGGATTGGTTAATGAACAGAAAATAGACGTTCAGAATAAAATGTTAATTTTCAATTTGGTGGAGTTTAACAGAGTTAACACTTCAGTTCTGATGAATGGTCACCTATGGGAGGCTTTCAAAAATTTGTTAATTAGGGTTCAGGATAAGGACATTTCTTTTAGACTGAAGGGCAAGGTTGGCAGAACTTTGAATGACTCGGGATATTGAGGCCCTGGTCAAGATGATAAAAGAGGCACGTGACATACATAGGCAACTTAGGATCAAGTGAATCTCTTGAAGAGTATGGGGGATGTAGGAATAGAGTTAAGAGAGAAATCAGGAGGGCAAAAAGGGGACATAAGATTGTTTTGGCATATAAGGCAAAGGAGAATCCTAAGAGCTTCTGCAAATACATAAAGGGCAAAAAAGTAACAAGAAAAAGAGTAGGGCCTCTTAAGGATCAACAAGGTCATCTATGTGCAGATCCACAAGAGATGGGTAAGATGCCAAATGAATATTTCTCATCAATATTTACTGTTGAGAAAAACATGGATGTTAGGGAACTTGGGGAAATAGTGATGTCTTGAGGAGTACATGTATTGAAGAGAAGGAGATGCTGGAAGTTTTAAAGTGCATCAAGGTAGATAAATCCCCGAGACCTAATGAAATGCTCCCAAGGACATTGTGAGAGGTGAGGGAGGACATTGTGGGTCGCCTAGCAGAGATATTTGAATCATCAATAGTCACAGGTGAGAACAAAGAACAACAACACAACACAACACAGCACGGGAAACAGGCCCTTCAGCCCAACGAGCCCGCGCCGCCATTCTAACGTCTTAATGACATATAGAGACCAATATAGGGACAATTTGTTATCCAATCAGCCTAAGAGCACATTTTTGGGATGTGGGAGGAAACCGGAGCACCCGGAGAAAACCCACGTAACCATGGGGAGAACGCGCAAACTCCCGCAGACACAGGCCCAAATCCATGTGTCTGCACAGCAACAGCGATACTCTCTGAGCTGTCATGTTGCCCATCTGATGGTCCAGTTTAAGCATACGCTAACAACATGAAGTACTAGGCCACTCCTGAAGTAACATCCAGGAGGAGCCCTTGCACGACCTGCCGAATGCATGCGCCTTGTTGGTCAACAAGGTGGACCGAATAGCCTGTGGAAACAATTAAAGTATTTAAACAGTCCTACTATATTCTATCTGCAGACCGCTCATGTGGCTGTCCAAGAGACCCTTAAACAACTCTAGCGTGCCTGCTCCCACCACCTTACTCGGTAGTGCATTCCACACCGCCACTACCCTTTGTGTGAAAAAATGCCCTCTAATATTAGTCTTATACATAGCCCCCCTCACCCTAAGGCCGTGACCCCTCGTTCTATCCGAATCTAATGGTGGAAAAAGCTTATCACCATTTACTCTATCTATACCCCTCATAATCTTATATACCTCTAATAGATCCCCTCTCAGCCGACATCTTTCAAGGGAAAACAACCCCAGTGCGTTCAACCTTTCCTTGTAAGACAGCCCTTCCATACCAGGCAGCATCCTGGTAAATCTCCTCTGCACTCTCTCCAGGGACTCCACATCCTTCCGGTAGTACAGCGACCAGAACTGGACGCAGTACTCCACGTGAGGCCTAACCAACGTTCTATACACTTGCAACATCAAACTCCTACTCTTGTATTCTATACCCATTCCTATGAAGGCTAACATACTATACGCTTTCTTTATCACTTTTTCCACCTGTACTGACACCTTCAGAGACTTGTGAACCTGCACCCCCAGGTCTCTCTGCGTCTCTATACTCCGGATAGTTTTACCTTTTATCCTATAACCACCCTCTACATTATTCCGGCCAAAATACATCACCTCGCATTTATCCGGATTAAGTTCCATTTGCCATCTATCTGCCCAGTCTACCAGCCTATCTATATCCTGTTGTATTGCCTGGCACTGCTCCTCAGTCCCTGCCAATCCAAGTATCTTAGTGTCATCAGCAAATTTGCTGATCACACCACCCACCTCCTCTTCCAAGTCATTTATATAAATCATAAATAGAAGAGGTCCTAGTACTGAGCCCTGTGGCACACCACTAGTGACTGACCTCCAGTTGGAAAAAGAGCCTTCCACTACTACCCGCTGTCTCCTCCTCCCAAGCGAGTTCTCAACCCATCTACATACCTGGCCCTGTATCCCATGCACCTTCACCTTTTTTATCAGCCTACCATGGGGAACCTTGTCAAACGCCTTACTGAAATCCATGTAGACGACATCGACTGCCTGTCCTTCATCAACCGTTTTTGTCACCTCTTCAAAAAATTCCACTAGGTTCGTAAGGCACGACCTCCCCTTAACGAAGCCATGCTGCGTATCCCTGATCCCTGAGGTGCCTGAAGATGAGAGGGTGGCAAATGGAGGATGCCTGCCTTTGTTTTAAAAAGACCATTGGGGAAAAGCCTGGGAATTACAGGCCAGTGAGCCTCACATCTGTGCTGGGTAAATTGTTGGGGGGTATTTTGAGAGACAGAATCTACAGTCATTTAGAAATGCAAGGACTGATTATGGACAGTCAGCATGGCTTTGTGAGTGAAAAATCATGTTTCACAAATTTGATTGAGTTTTTTGAAGAGGTAGCTAAGAAGGTAGAGGAGGGCAGTGCAGTTGATGTTGTCTTTGTGGACATTAGCAAGGCCTTTGACAAGATACAGCATGGTAGGTTGTTGCAAAAGAACAAATCTCATGGGTGTTTAAATGGATGCAAAATTGGCTTCTTGATAGAAACCAGCGGGTAGTTGTAGAGGATTGTTTTTCAAACTGGAGCCTGTGACCAGTGGTGTGCCTCAGGGATCAGTGTTGGGTCCACTGTTATTTGTCATTTATATTAATGATTTAGATGAGAATATAGGAGACATGGTTAGTAAGTTTGCAGATGACGCCAAGATTGGTGGCATAATGGATAGTGAAGAAAGTCATCTCTGATTGCAATGGGATCTTGATCAATTAGACCGGTGGGCTGATGAATGGCAGGTGGAATTTAATTCAGATAAGTGCGAGATAATGCATTTTGGTAGCTTGAACCAGGACGGGACTTATTCAATTAATTGTAAGATGCTGGGGAGAGTTACAGAACAAAGACATCTAGGGGTATATGTTCATAGCTTCTTGAAAGTGGAGTCACAGGTGGACAGAGTAGTGAAGAAGCCATTCAGCATGCTTGGTTTCATTGGTCAAAACATTGAGTACAGGAGTTGGGACATCTTGTTGAATAAGACATTGGCAAGGCCACACTTGGAATACTGTTTCTAATCCTGGTCACCCTATTATAGAAAGGACATTATTAAACTTGAAAGAGTACAGAAAAAATTTACTAGGATGCAACCTGGACTTGATGGTTTAAGTTATAAGGAGAAGCTGGATAGACTGGGACTTCTTTCTCTGAGTGTAGAAGGCTGAGGGGTAATCTTCTAGAGGTCTATAAAATAATGAGAGACACAAATCAGCTAGATAATCAATATCTTTTCCCAAAGGTAGGGAGTCTAAAATTAGAGGACATAAGTTTAAGGTGGGAAGGGAGAGATACAAAAGTATCCAAAGGGACAATTTTTTCACACAGTGGACGGTTAGTGTCTGGAACCAGCTGCCAGAGGTGGTATTAGAGGCAGCTACAATTTTGTCTTTTAAAAAGCATTTAGACAATTACATGGGTACAATGGATATAGAGGGATATGAGTCTAATACGGGTAATTGGGATTAGTTAGGGTTTAAAAGATAAAGGGCGGCATGGACAAGTTGGGCTGAAGAACCAGTTTCTATGCTGTAAACCTCTATGACACTATCTAAAGTGCTAGCTGGGTATCCCTCTCTACCGATGCTACCTGACTGCTAAAATTTCCAGTATCTTCTGTTTTAATTTCAGAACTAACTTTGAGTCCAAATATTTTTCCTACCTAAGAGACAAATATGAATCAACCCACATCTCAGCCACATTAAATATACTGCAGCTATTACCAAGTGAACAAGCTTTTGTTGAATTATCTCAAACATTACTACAGCAATGCAGCAAGCTTGTGCAAGTCATTGATAAGACACTGTGAGCCCATTAATACATCATTTTTCAAGTTTAGTGTTGATATATCAAAAATTTGACATTTAAATTTGAAAGTAGTAAGCTTTCACTCAATTGGCTGCAAGCCATACCCTCCCAACTCCTTTCCATGGAATTGATTTGACTTTGCAGTGATTTGCATAAATGGATGTTTGATTTAAATGTAAATTAGCAAAAGCGATATAAACGTGTGATTTCCAGTGCTATGTTTCCTAAACAGTGCCAACCTTTCAGGAGTTGCAATCATGAAAAGCTCATTTTGATGTATGATTGTTAAGTGGTTTACTTGAAAGGATTAATAAGTTGTTCCAAATTCTGCAGTGAATTTTTCTCATAGCAGATTAATAATGACACGGGGAGAAATGTGTATATAATTCACAGCTGCAAATCCACATCCTTTTAAGAAATATTAGGCAGTCGATATAATGTGCTCAGCAACAAGAAAAAGAGCATGTATTCAGAATGGAGATCAAGGTAAACTCTTGCAAAGGATAAACATGATCAGTTTGTTATGACAGCTAAATTAAAATGTATCTGACTACAGGATCTGCTATTAATAATGCATTTAGCACATTAGAATACATACAATAGTGTAAAATCTGAAACAAATAATGGGATATTTTCACTTTATAAACCATAATCTACAGCTTAGCCTCCAACACCATTATTCCTATGAGATTCATCTTGAAACTTTGTGGCCCGGGGCTTGGTTCCTCCCTCTGCAACTGCATCCTACACTTCCTAACCCATGGACCACAGCCAGTAAGGATAGGCAACAAAACCTTCTCCACAATCATCCTCAACACCGGTGCTCCACAAGGCAGTGTTCTCAGCCCTTTACTATACTCCTTATACACTTCTGACTGTGTGCCCAAATTCCCCTCCAACTCCATTTTCAAGTTTGCTGATGACACCACTTTAGTGGATCAGATCTCAAACAATGATAAGACAGAGTACAAAAAAGAGGTAGAGAATCTGGTGAACTGATGCGATGACAGTAATCTCTCTTCAATGTCAACAAAACAAAGGAGAAAGCCATCAACTTCAGGAAGTGTAGTGGAGGGCATGCCCATATCTACATCAATGGGGATAAGTAGAAATGGTCGAGAGCTCCAAGTTTAGGTATCCAGATCATCAACCTGTTCTGGTCCCTCCATGCAGAGACTATAATTTAAAAAGCCCACCAATGCCTCCATTTTCTCAGGAGACTAAGGAGGTTTGGCATGTCCTCTACGACTTTCATCATTTCTTTTCACTAAACATCCTTTCTAGTTGTATCACAGCTTGAAGAAGGAAAATTACAGCCTCCAAATCTGCAATGACCATGCTGCCGTGTGAACTAAAACCCTCTATCCTTTCGGGGATCATATCCCTCTATTCCCATCCTATTCATGTATTTGTTCAGATGCTGCTTAAAAGTCACTATCATATCTGCTTCCGCTACCTCCCCAGCAGCAAATTCTAGGCATCCACCACCATCCTTGTAATATCTTGCCTCAAACATCTTCTTTAAACCTTCGCCCTCACAGTTTAAACCTATGCCTCCTAGTAATTGACTCTTCCGTCTTAGGAAAAAGCTTCTGACTGTCCACTCTGTCCATGCCCCTCATTATCTTGTAGACTTCTATGTCATGCCTCAGCCTGTGTTGTTCCAGTGAGAACAAACCAAATTTCTCCAACCCCTCCTCATAGCGAATGCCCTCCATGCCAGCCAACATCCTGGTAAGTCTTTTCTGTACTCTCTCCAAAGCCTCCACATTCTTCTGGTGGTACCACAGTCAGAATTGAACACTGTATTCCAGGTGTGGCTTAACTAAGGTTCTATAAGGCTGCAACTTGCCAATTTTTAAACCCAATGCCCCAGCTGATGAAGACATATATGCCATGTATCTTCTTGACTATCTTCTCCACCTGTGTTGCCACTTTCAGTAACCTGTGTACCTGTACATCCTCAGCCTATCAATATGCTTAGGATTCTGCCATTTACTGTATATTTCCCATCTATATTCAGCCTTCCAAAATACATTACCTCACATTTGTCCAGATTAAATTCCATCTGCCATCTCTCCGCCCAAGTCTCCAACCGATCTATATTCTGCTGTATTCTCTGAGAGTCCTCATCACTATCCACAATTCCACCAAACATTGTTACTAATCAGACCAGTTACATTTACATATTAAAATAGTAAAGGTCCCAGCACTGATCCCTGAGGAATGCCACTAGTAAGAAGTCTGACAACACCAGGTTTAAGTCCAACCGATTTATCTGATCGTAAACTCGCACATTTTCGGGGTTTGCTCTTCGTTAGGCGACTGGAGAGTTCTGGCGTCAGACAGTTTGCAGATTACTGATTAGAATGCAAGTTTTATTGGATGTAAACCTGGTTTTGTCAGACTTCTTACTGTGTTTATCCCAGTCCAATGTCGGCATCTCCACATCATGAATGCACTAGTCACAATGCTCTATTCAGAAATGCACCCTTTCATTGCTACCCTCTATCTTCAATGATCGAACCAGTTCTGTATCCATCTTACCAGCTCATCTCTGATCCCTCTGATCCTGACTTCATGTTCTCTATCAGACTGCCATGGGGACCTTGTCAAAAACCTTACAGAAGTCCATGTAGACAACATTCACTGCCCTACTCTCATGTCATCTTTGTCACTTCCTCAAAAAACTCGATCAAGTTAGTGAGAAATGACCTCCCTTTCACAAAACCACATTGTCTTTCACTAATATTTCCAAGTAATATCCTGTCTCAAAGAATCCTCTCCAATAATTTCCTACCACTGATGTAAGACTCACCAGCCTGTAATTACCTGGATTATCCTTCTGACTTCCTTAAACAAAGGAACAACATTGGCTATTCTCCAATCCTCTTGGACCTCCCTTCAGCCGGTGAGGATACAAAGATTTCTGTCTAGACCCTCCCTTGCCTCTCTGGGATATATCCCATCAAGCCCTGGGGACTTGTCTACCTTAATGTATTTCAAGACCTCTCAATATCTCCTCCTTTTTGATTTCAACATGACCCAAATATCTGCATATCCTTTCCCAGATTCATCATCTACCAAATCCTTCTGTTTGGTGAATACTGATGCAAAATACTTATTTAATACCACACCCATTTCCTCTGGCTCCATGCATAAATTATCTCTGCGGCTCTTGAGTGGACAAACCCTCTCCCTGGCTCCCCTCTTGCTCTTTATTGCTTTGGGATTTTCCTTAATCCTACGGGCAAATGACTTTTAGTGACCCCTTTTAGCCCTCCTGACTCCTTGCTTATGCTTTTTTCTACTTTCCTTGTATTTGCTTTGCGTATCCCAGTCTCCTAGTTGTGACAAATGCTTCCTTTTCCTTTTTAACAAGGCTCACAATATCTCTTGTTTTCCAAGTTCCCAAAACTTGCCATACTTATCCTTCTTTCTTACAGCAATGTGCTAGTCCTGCATCTCTACCGACTTACACTTGCAAGCCTCCCACGTGCCAGATGCTGATTTGCCCTCAAACACTGCACCTTTCTACATTCCTTAGTTTCTGCCTAGTATTGTTGTAATTAGCCTTCCCCCAATTTAGCACCTTCACCTGAGGACTACACTTATCTTTCTCCATCAGTACCTTAAAGCTTACTGAATTGTGGTCACTGTTCTCAAATTACTCCCCTACTGAAACTTTGGCCTTCTGGGCCATTGGGGCTCATTCCTCAATACCATGTCCTGTTACAATTTTACACCTTGCCAAAATCTGCCTACATATCTGTTTCTTTATCTCCCATTGGCTCTTGGGAAACCTAGTAAACTCCCAAAATTGTGATAGCCCTTCCATATCCTGAACTCTACCCATGTTATGTTGCTGTATGAGCCCTCCAAGGTGTCTTCCTGCAGTACAATTGTGATATTCATCGGTTTGTCTCTTGCTTTGTCCAAGACCACAATAAACTACAAAGGCTCGTGAACAAAGCCCAGTCCATCACTCAAACCAGCCTCCTATCCCTTACACTATCTGCACTTCCCACTGCCTCAGAGAAGTAGCCAGCATGTTTAAGCACCCTACACACCCTGGACATACTCTCTTCCACCTTCTTCCATCGGGAAAAGAAATACAAATGTCTGAGAAAATGTACCAATCAACTCAAAAATTACTTCTTCCCTGATGCCATCAGACTTCTGAATGGACCTACCTTGCATTATCTGACTTTTCTCTGCACCCTAGCCAAGACTGTAACACTAGATTCTGCACTCTTTCCTTTCCTTCTCTGAGTACACGTTAGATTATATAGTGCACAAGAAACAATACTTTTCACTATGTACATGTGAAAATAATAAATCAAATCAAATATTAGTTAGAATATTGTATCCAAATCTAGTTTCCATGTTTATAACAGGCAAAAGGCATATTGTTTCAGAATATATGTTTGAGCATAATGGAATGCAATTAAGTTATTTCTCATTGTTGGTAATTACTTGGTTTCACCCTTCTTCCCACTTAAAATGATCAAGTGATGTTTGCTTTTTTTCATGCTAAAAGCAGAATTCCTGATCTATAGAGCGTTGAAAGGTTATGACTAACATTCTTATAGTTTCGTCATCTACTTATTTTAACACGCTTGGCTGGAAGTGATTGGTGAGGAAGATTAGTCTACCTTAAAGCTCATTACGCCCGCCATGATGAAAATTTTAACTTGCATTAAATCCATTAATTTGACCTCTTCCTCCTATGCATAAAACTGATTTACAGTACTCATTTAATAATTCTGCCATTTTCTTATTATCCATTCTCGTTTAATTTGCATCTTGAAATATTCTTGATTAACCTTTTCAGTCCTCATTTTTGCATCCCACACTTAATTTGAGTTTAGAATTTTAAATTACAAATTGAGGTGCTACGGTGGCACAGTGGTTTGGTCTCACATCGCCAGGGATCCGGATTCAATTCCAGCTTCGGGTAGCTGTTTGGAGTTTGCACGTTTTCCACATGTCTGTGTGGGTTTACTGCAGGTGCTCTGGTTTCTCCCCACACTCTAAAGAGGTGTGGGTTAGGTTGATTGATAAATTGGCCCTTGGCAAAAATGTCAGGGGGATTAGCAGGGGAAATGCATGGGGATGGAGCCTGGGTAAGATGTGGTCAGTGTTGGTTCAATGGGCTGAAAAGCCTTCTTCTGCACTATAGGGCTTCTATTAAAAAAAGGTCCGTTCTCTTACATATACTAATCCTTCGTATTAAACTAAGGCATGCTTTTGGAGTGTAATGGGAAGGAGGCTGGGAGAGAAAGAGGAGATGGTAGTCATGATGTGGAGATGCTGGCATTGGACTGGGGTAAAATAGAAAGAAATCCCACAACACTAGTTTAAAGTCCAAACAGGTTTATTTGTAGCAAAAGCCACGAACTTTCGGGACAGTTTGGAATTTAAACTAGGGTTGTGGGATTTTTTTCTGAGAAAGAGGAGAAACAGAGTTACAGATTTCCCCAAACTTCATTCAGTTTTAACTGATTGGCCTGTTTTAATATTGTTACTCCAGGTTTCCTCAGTCTGATTGCTGATCTGGCTACTGAAAGATGGAGAAGTCTGCAGCAGAAAGATACAGGGGAGAAACAGGTTCTAGTGGTGGTAGGGTGAGGGGGAGGTGCAAGCAATTGTGGGGAATGACTTGGGGGCCATGAGAAAACATGAGATTGCCAAAGGAGTGTCAGTGATTGTAAAGGTGTTGTGGTATTCTGGGAGTTCACGATTGTGATTTTGAATTGAGAGATTGGACGGACCGTTGTTGGATTTAAACAAGCGTTTGCTGGGATTGCAGGAAGCACTTCATAGAATCCCACACAGTAGAAGGAGGCCATTTGGTTCATCGAGTCTGCACCAACCACAATCCCACCTAGGCCTATCACCATAACCCCATGTATTTCTCCTGCTAATCCCCCTGGCATTTTACCAAGGGCCAATTTTTCAATCAATCCTAATCGACACATCTTTGGAGTGTGGGAAGAAATCAGAGGAAAACCATACAGACACAGGGAGAACGTGCAAACTCCACACACAGACAGTGACCCAAGCTGGGAATTGAATCTGGGTCCCTGGCACTGATTGCAGCAGTGTTAACCACTGTGTTGCCCCACTTCCACTTATTCTGTCCCTCAGGCCATGCTGGAAAGGGGTTTACCTACTGGGCCTAGCCTTTCTTACTTGCTTTTATCTGCCAGGTTTCCCCAAGGCCCTACACATGCAACTGACCTGAGTTAAAAATAATAAGATTGCAAAAATGGAGGCACTCAATCTCAAAAAGCTTCAGTGATTGATGTGCCTCTTAAAAATGGCTAATATGCACCATCCCACCACTCTCCTGATTCCATTAGAAGAGCAAGTGGATAAGTTTGAAGTCGGTTAGGTTCTGGTTTGAATTCCTTATACATTTTAATTCCATATACCAACCAAACACACGTTTTTGGGAATTAAGGTGACCCCCTAAATGTCTCCGATTCTTGATGCCATATGTAGTCCCTGATGTAGAATCCCATTGGCTCAGTACATAATATATGCAAGTGAAGAAGGCAATCAGTAGAACTCAAACCTTTCCCACACTATGTTAACTCAATACCATTATAATTAAGCAGCTCTTCCTTAACCTGCTGGATTGATGCTCTTTAACCATCAAACTGAAAAATGTATTTCTTTTATCAAGTGCTTCCATCTCTCAGGCTTCTGGCCAATCCATTTCCAAATCAGCTCACATATTGCCAACTCTCACATATTCCACCACAACAGCTGAGACAATCCACAACATTCCAATAAAAATCATTTCATATTGTCTTCCAATGTTAACACACCATCTAAAAAAAAAGACCAGGACTTTGATCTGGACCACACCTTTGTCCAAAACTAATCGGTCCATCCTTGGGCCATTGGTATACAAAGTTTTCAAATCCTTCCATTAGTCCTTGAGATATATTGGGTGGGATTTTATGGTCTCACTTGCCTGGAAACTGGAAACTTCCACCCAGTTTCGATTCCCATGGCAGATGGGACAGTAAAATTCCGGCCATTATTCATAGACCGACAGATTCTCAGACTAAGGAGCAAGGACAAAAACACTATAATTGCACACAGTGGGCAGCTCCTGGATGCTCACACATTATTTGGCATCACAGTGACAGGGGGAAATCGTGTGAACTGAGATCACGACTGCAGCCAGTGCTGATCTAATTTCAGACCGGCTTGGCACCGATGCCTTGTCTTGTTTCTGAGTCATTCAGATCACTTTGCCCTCATTATTAAAGTTAGTCATCATGTTTCCCTTGTTTAAATCAGTACCCAGCAGAAACCAAAAAGATGAGACTACAGTTTTTACTTTTTAATCACAGGTGGTTTTCTAAGAGGAATCTAATCAAGGGCACTTGACTGGCACAGTGAGATCATGAAACTTGACTATCTATCTTATCTTATGGGTATTAGTTTTCCTGCACGGTGTGTGGTTATGCTAATGTTAAATTACACCCGGTATCACCTTATTCTTTGATGAGTCACCTATTTAATTTAGATTGTATGTAAGAATACAGTCATATTCTCTCACCACATGTCATTGCCTGCCCTAAAAGAATTCGATCTTCAGATTAAGGATTGGTTTCCTCTTTGGTACCTGGTCTGACTCCTACACCATTCATTCAAATATCTCCTCATTTTGTTACAGGTGGAGAACTGGCGATATAACAGTGGGATCTCCTGTACTATACCTTTTCTTGACTGTATATTTTGAAGAAGATATCGGAATAGCTAAAGGACACTCACTTTGTGTAAAAGCAGACAGTGTCATGCATTCCAGACTGTTTTGTAATCATCTTTGTTGCTAATTCAATAATTGTAAAATACACCCACATTTGTAGATTCGAGGTAAACTTCGAATTTGCAAAAGTCCAAGTCATTTTCCTACATTTAGCAACAAGAAATTAGTGCTAAATTTTATACCATCCTATTTTTAAAAAATTATAATTTGATCGCAAAATAAACTTTATTTGCACATTTGTATATTTACCAAAGTACAAAAATATCTGCATTGTTACCTAAGTTTTATTTTAAAAGAAGTGTATGTGAGTTAAATAAGCACACAGAGACAGACTTACACTTTGCTTCCTTACAGGGCTCCCCATAACATCATGCCCCCATCCCCTGGTTACATGGTGGTCCACTTATAAGGTGGGGCACCCTTGCACCCAGGCACCCTTGCCTGCCCAGCCCTCCTCAGCCTTGGCCTGGGGGTTGAGTTGCAATTGCTCTCCTTGGTGTTGTAAGTTTGCAGTTGCTGGTGGTTCACCTGTTGTCAGTGGCCTCACTCTCACTAGTCCGGTTGCACCCACCTTCTCATCTCAGTCCTAGCCTCTGATCAAATGGCCCCATTGCTTCCTGAAAACCACACTAATTTAGAGCTAATTGGCACTGACTTGTGTCTCCCATAGCTATATCTCAGTTTGGACACCCCTCAACCTTTGGTCGGGACCACCGACTGCAGTGCAGTGTGTTTCTTTGTAAAACTGCCTGTAAAGATTGTAAACTTTATCAAATGTTTTAAATGTAGAAGGAGACAGAACAATGCAGTATGATGATCGAGTGTCTATGTTGTATATTCTATTTTCAGACAACGTAAGGTAGAATATATTAAAACATTTTAAAGCATCAGGTTATCTGAACATCCTTTTAGCAAGAGCTTGAATGTGGAAGAAAGGGAAAATGTATAAATACAGTTTAGAAAATTAAGATCTATTGTGAAAAACACCCAGGTCAAGATGTGGCCAGTACAAAAATAAAGCAGCGGTTGCTAAGACACCATGAGTGGAGTCTTCTCAAATGATTCTAAATGTAAAACAAGCGAGAAAACAGGAGGTTTTCTTTCCTGTCTTTTCAGCAAGGTAGGCAATGGTAATTTACGGCACTCTGTGTGATAACAAAAGCCGCAATGTGATTTTTAGCAATAGTGGGAGAAGTGGAGCCTCAGCTTGCCTGTGAGGCCGGCTGCTGAGTTCTAAAGGTGCCATTGCGCATGTTCCCCAATGTACACTGGGAGATCTGTCAAACCCCAGACGGACATTCACACATTCCCCACCACTGTCATCCCGGATATTTGTGTCTCCCCCACAATTGCAACCTACCCCCCCATTGCAGCCTATGCCTGATCAGCGCCCCACCAATTGCCCCCCCCACCCCACCCCAATCACAATCCAAGCCGATCGCCCCACTGGTCGCCACTCTGGCTGATCATCCCCCACTCCCCACCTCCCCACCTACACACTCCCCACTCCCCGCCACCAATGCAGCTCGTCCCTCTGATTGCTGCCGATTGCTCCACCAATATCACTCCGGCTGGTCAACTGCCCATTCCAAACATCTGATGGATCTCCTCCTGCGTCTCCTCTCCCAAGGCTCTACTCTCTCAGGTCCTATCTTTTTAGCACTGCTCAGTGCCCATTGGGGAGTGCCAGGCAGGCACTGCCCAAGGGACACTGGCCAGCCCTGACCGTGATGATCTAGGGTGCTTCCATAGCCTCCTCTCCCACCAGCGAGGCCATCACATCTAGTCCCTGTTGGTGGGAACAATGTGTGATCCTCTCCGGAGAGGGCCTTGACCGTTGAGGGGCAAAGGTAAGAGAGCCCAGGCGATTGCATGCCAGGCTCTTTACTGGCATGTTAAATATGTCATTAATATTTAAATCAGCCATGAGCACAATCTGAGCACAAGGCTAATTTCACTATTTTCCTGGGTGCCAACTGCTCCATTTTAGCCACACTGACCACCGCATTTGATAAGAAGTCTCACAAGACCAGGTTAAAGTCCAACAAGTTTATTTGATAGTAAACCCACAAACTTTCGGAACGCTGTTCCTTCATCAGGCGAGTGGAAAGTTCTGATCAGAGAAGGGCATAGAAAATCACACACGGTTTACAGAATACTGATTAGAATGCAAGTCTTTACAGCTAATCTGCTATTCAGTCTTAAATGTGCACTGAGAGATTGGTCAAACCCCAGACGGACATTGACATACTCCCCACCATTGTCATCCTGACCCACCCTCCCAATTGCAGCCTGCACCTGATCACGGCCCCAGCGATTGTCCCCCAACAATCACCAGGCAAGACTGTTCCTTTCCTGTTGGCGAACACTTCAGCGGTCAAGGGCATTCAGCCTCTGATCTTCTGGTATGCGTTCTCCAAGGTGGCATTCATGACACACAACAGCGCAGAATTGTTGAGTAGAGACTGACAGTCCAGTTCTGCACACATGAGGACGGCATCAACCGGGATCATGTCACACTATCTGTAATCCTAATGATTTGCCTGAATTTGCAATATCTCATTTACTGTCCTGTATGGAGACAATACACATCTCTTTAACCTATGCTTAATGCTATCTCCACTCATATTGTCTGCACCTTTAAGATTTGAATAGCAGATTAGCTGTAAAGATTTGCATTCTAATCTGTATTCTATAAACTGTGTGTGCCTTTATATGCCCTTCTCTGATAAGAACCTTTCATACACCTGATGAAGGAATAGCATTCCGAAAGTTTGTGGGTTTACTATCAAATAAACTTGTTGGACTTTAACCTGATGTTGTGAGACTTCTTACTGTGTTTATCCCAATCCAACGCCGGCATCTCCACATCATCACTCCATTTGAACCATGCCAGCAATGCTGACCTCTCCATTTTAGCTATATTGACTGCTACATTTTCACAGCACTGACCACTCCATTTTATTAATGCTGATTACTCTATTTTACTGATGCTGACCACTCTATTTTACTGATGTTGACCACCCTGTTTTACTGGCACTGACCACTCTATTTTACTGACACTGATCACTCCATTTTACTGATGCTGACCACTCCATTTTACTGATGCTGACTACTCTGTGTTACTGATGCTGATCATCCCATATTACTGATGCTGACTGCTCCATTTTAGTGACATTGACTGCTGCATTTTAGCAGTACTGACCAGTGCAATTTAGTGATGATGGCGGCTGAATTTTAGCAATGCTAATCGTTCCATTTTAGCCTTTCTAATTACCCCATTGGTTTGGTATAATCCACTGCAGCTGATTACCTTGCATTTCTTCATGTAATTTGATTCTAAAGTTTTCATACTTGTCTACAACTTTTTGCACATCTTTATCCCTTGCTGTCTCTAACCTGCTCCATCACTGCTGTCTGAAATGTTTGTACCCTCCAGTCCTGGTATTTTACACGGCCGAGTTTTAATTTCTCCATTGTTTTTAGTTATTGATTTCTTAGGCTCTGGCATTCTTTTGCTAATCTTGGGATGGCACGGTGGCACATGGATTAGCACTGCTGCCTCACAGTGCCACGGACCCAGGTTCAATTCTAATATCGAATGACTAGTGGAGTTTGCACATTCTCTCCTTGTATGCTTGGTTTCCTCAGGGTGTTCCAGTTTCCTCCCACAATCCAAAGATGTACAGATGAGGTTGATTGGCCATATTAGATTGACCGTAGTAAAAGGGATTAGCAGGGTAAATATGTGGAGTTATGGAAATAGGACCTGGGTGGGACTGTGGTCAGTGCAGATTCGATGGACCGAAAAGCTTTTTTTTGCGCTGCAGGATTCTATGATTGTAACCTCGTTCCCCTTTCCAGCTTGTTTTCCTCTTTTTAAATGTCCTTGAGAACCTACTATCCTTTTGACCAAGCTTTTGGTCATATGCTCTAACAAGTGGTTTGGTTATTAAGATTTTTTTTTGACAGCTGTCTTGTGACAAACCTTGTGTGGTCGAATGAAATAAAGGCGCTGTGGAATTTGTTTTGCATTAATCCAAGTTTTTGCTGTTATGGTTGCACTTTGGCGGTTACAGATATACATGAAATGAAAACATTCACCACCCTTTCTCAATTTGACAATTACACTTTGCGCAAGATATTCAGCTGCTTCCTGCTGCAAGTTTCCACAGTTCACGTGTTCATTCATTCATAATTATCCTCCTCTTCACATGAAATACTTTTGAAATGACAGCTTCATTCACTTTTGTGAACCTTTACACCATACGATTATTTTAACTCAATCGGCTAAATAAAAATCCCTCTGATGACCTGTGTGGTTGCGTGGTATGATTTTTATTGGAACAAATATGGTGACCTTTCTAGAAACTATTACATGTCTTACATATTGTCTGTATTTTTGGGATGTAGTGATTGTCCTATGAGGAGAGGTTAAATAGACTGGACTTTTATTCTCTGGAGTCTAAAAGAATGAGAAGTAATGTCATTCAAACATACCAAATTCTCCCAGGGCTTGATAGGATAGGCACAGGAAGAATGTTTCCCCTGTGTGGGGACAGTTTTTTTTAGAGCTAGGGGACACACATGCCAGAGCATTCCTGCCACGCTCGTCCCAGAATTGGAGTGGGCGCATCTTGCAGAACAGAATTCTCTGTTGGCCTCGGGTGGGATTTTACAAGCCTCGCCCCAGTGAGGTTGTAAAATATCGGCCATCGTCTCAGAATAAGGAACAGGCCATTTAGGATAGAGATAAGGAGGAATTTCTTCACTTGGAGGTTGGTGAATCTTTGGTATCCTCTACATCAAAGGGCTGTGGAGCCTCAGTCATTGAGTAAATTCAAGACTAAGATTGATAGGATTTCTATGTGTTAAAAGCTTTCAAGGGATACGGGGATGATGTAGGAAAGTGGCATAATCTCAGTGATTGGCTGGGTAGACACAAAGAGTTGAATTACTTAACCCTGATCCTACTTCTTGTGTTCTTATTGTCCTTTTTTTAAAGTTGGACATCTTATTGATGCTTTGTGCCAGGAGCAAACACAGATCTTCAGCCTCACACAACCACTTTAGAACCTAGTCACTGCTATTTCAATTATTCTGACTGTAACTGCCAAACAGCCTGCATACTAATTGATCTCCTTTGCCACAAGCATCAGTAATATGTTATAAAATAGCACATTATGGATGGGTAATCCATGTCAGCTTCAACCAGCAGTTAACTTAATTCTGCTATTTTTATTCAATATTTCAAAAATGAAGAAGTCTCTGACATTGCTGACTATCTTCCACCGTTTCCCACACACTTCCCTCTTTTACTGGGTTCAGATTTCACTATTTTTTACTGTAAATACTTTAGCTACAAGAGCAAGTTAGAGGCTGCAGTAACTCACCTCCTGAGTCTCCAAAGCTTGTCTACCATCTACAAGGCACAAGTCAGGAGTATGATTGAATATTTCCCACTTGCCTGGATGAATGCAACTCCAACAACACTCAGGAAGCTCAACACACCTGATTGCAACCCCTTCCATAAGCATCCTGTCCCTCCACTACCAATGAACAGTGGTATCTGTGTGTACCATCTACAAGACGCACTACAAGAACTCACTGGGGCTCCTTCCAAATCCAAGACAACTACCATCCAGAAGGAAAAGGGCAGGAGACACATGGGAGCACTATCACCTGACACTCCCCTTAAACCACTCACTATCCTGATTTGGAAATATATCACTGTTCTTTCACTGTCATTGAGTCAAAATCCTGGAATTCCTTCCGTAATAGCGCTGTGGGTCACATACACCACAGACACATATACTACATCCAGTCAAATGACAGTGATTTTTTTTAACTTTGTGATATGTCTTAAGTACTGCCAAAAACCTCTCTGGCACCGGAAATTAAAATATACAAGTACGGACACTGATATTTTCAGATTTTAATTATTTTGCTTGGAGATTTCCAACATTGTAAAAGTTTGATTCTTTTCTGTTTCACTTATTTCTGTCATTCTCTCTTTCATTATAAGTGGGCAAGTGTAACAGTAATAAGTGTCATTTGTTCACTGCTGACTGCAGAATCTGGGCCATTATAGTAATTTATTGCAGCTTTCAGTTTCTGATCACTAGCTTTCTAAAAATAGCCGATTATATATTAAAACTACACATCACAGGACAAATAACATGTCTGGATGACCCTGTTAAAAAAAAGATTAAAGATAAAGTTAGTACAAAGGCAAAATGCTGCAGATGCCAGAAAACTGAAATACAGACAGTAAATAAGGGGAAAAGATGTCGGCAGGTCTGGCAGCAACTGTGAAGAGAGAAGCAGAGTTATTCTGAGTCTGTCATGACTCATCATCAGAACTCAAAGTTAGTATAATTGATTACATAAATATGTAAAAGTGAATTACCTCTGGTGCAATCTTACCAGCTAACCATACCAGTCCCAGCACAGTGAGCCGGGAAGATAGCCTGAGAGACCAAAAATCCGATTCTCGCATGGCATCTAATTACTAATGAGAATGGCTTCGCTGCCAAAAAGAGCACAAAGCCTTTTTACATATGTTTGCCTCTACTAATATCCATATGCCAGGTTCGAGCTGGCTGCTTCCACCTCTTTGGATGCCCCCCACAACTCACCGGCGAGAATCATGGCAATTCCAGGGGAACCGGAGGCCATTCAAGCTCCTGGGTATTTGGGGGCATGACCGGGCAATGCCCAGCTGGTACTCTGGCAGTGTCCTGGCAGCATGGTGGCACAGTGGTCCGGAGTCTCTCAAGGGACTCATCAGTTGGTTCCTGATACCACCAGTGCCGGTGACCCAGGTTAGTGGTCGGGGCGGGGGGATGCAGGAAAGCAATGCCACCAATGATTTGGAGGTCTGATGTCCATGGGACAGAAGAGCAGAGGTCTCCTGCTTCACTGTCAGATAGGGGCACCCAGCGCAATGGTGTTTGGGCGCTTTAAAGCTGAATTCACCGGTGCACTTAGCCACACCAACTAGGCCCCCCCATCCACTTCCCCCCATCTCCACAAATCTCCCAGCTGTCAAAAATTTAACAGAGTGCCAGCTGGAAGATTGCAGTGCCAACCTCACCCAAAAGACCGGCGTGGGGGACTCCACTTTTCACACTGTGGTGACACTTAGAAACCTTTTACGAAAGTGCCTCCCTGATTTTCATTTTTTCCATCAAAGTTAGAAGCTTCTCTGCAAGATTCCCATTGTGGCAATGTTTTAAAAATGGCTAATAAAATAAAATGTTAATTGCACCAGTTTGACTGGAAGTAGGTGACGAAAGGCTGCAATTAATTTTAAGCAGCAGCACCCATTGAAATATGTCAGCAGTGGAACATTGCTTAGGTTGACAATGAAGCACACACATCAGTAAGGTCAATCTATTTAGATTTTGACAGAGAGATGGAGGGTACTGTTTGAGTGGGGTGTATGTTGTTGTTCACTCTGGACTTTTTAGACATTTTATGTGATCTCTATACTGCCAATGTTTTGCAAGAAGCAAAATAAATTATGCAATTGGTGTAACAAATATCAACATTAAAAATACAAAGTTTTAACAGTTCGCTTAGTTCATTTTAACAGTCCCAAGTAATTCTTTAAAACTTCTTCCATCAACCACCATGAATAAAACCTGTCCCATTACTTGCACATTCAAGATCAATATGCTGTAATGACATTTTGGGTCATTCATGTCAGTTTTTAATAGACTGTGCCACTTTTCTTTCTTAAATTAATCCCATTCTTTCCTTTTTTCCAAATTTGACATCCTGAAAATCAATGTTAGTACTTCTAATATATTATGTATTCAAAGCATATTCGATGAAATATTATTTGGGGTGATTAATTCTTCTTCCAAATATAAATAACTTATAATACCAATATTCTTGCTTTTGTTGTAGTGTTTAGGTAACTACTAACATGATTCTAATTAGATTAATTCTTCATTTGTAGTTTAAATATTAATCTAGTGATAAATCTGAAAATCAGCCTGTGCTTGCAAAATGCAAAACACATTATCCAACATTCGATGCGATTAAATAAATAATCCTCAATGTGTTAATAATTACACTGACAACCAATTTAAGATTGTCAGCTTAGTTCACAGTATGATGTGTTTGCTATACAGAAGATGGATAAATTAATAAGTAGTACCCTGTCTTTTACAGACAGAAAGAACATATAGACATATTGCACTTGTTTCAGCTAAATAAAGCAAGTGGTAGCCATTCACTTCATTCCAAAGGGCAATGTCTTGACCAGAGTCAAGTTGCCTGGTTTAAATTTCAACCCATGCTTGCCAGTTGACTGTCAGACACCATCAACTGATTATTCACTGTGGCAATGCTTCTGGCAAACAAGTCAATCAGACTCCCTGTGTCAACCAACTAGTACCCTCTTTTTGAGTGCAGAAAGCAACCAGTGGCAGTAAGTTTTGACCTGACATGGCCTTTATCAATTTCAATTGCATGAATTAATTATTTATCAGAGAGCATTTATTATGTGCATTACGTGCAACAGTAGTGTAAACTTTTCCTCAAAAATAATTTCACTGCACAAAGGACAAAGATAACCTGCCTCCTATATCTCAAAATAGCTCTTGCCCAACATAGGACTTGATTGTTGATTCTTCATGCCATTGCTTGACGGCTGTTATCTATGAGAATATAATAATAACACAAGCCGTTCTTCTCCCAAAGTCTGGCAAATACTGCTACTTTTTTCTTTCTGAATTTTTAATTTGTATTCAAGAGCAAGTGTATTTTCTTGTGGCTCTGTAGTGTTAAAACTGTAACCCAGTTTATTCAACTTATTTCAATTTAATTCATCTGCCTTGTAAAATCATTGAAACGCCTTTTCCACATTTTTAGTTCAAGCTGTTTTAAGGCTTCTCCAGCTGCCATTAATTTTTCCTCCTTAGCGTGATGTCGCTTTTAAATCAGAAAACCGAATTTCTGTAATTGTTCTGTCACATCTTTAGTAGGAGCATCAATCTTAGCAGTAGATTCACAAAGAATAATGAGTTCTCTCAAGTCACCCAGCTTTTTCTGTGAAACCTCAATTTCAGCAGCATTTGTGGGCTTTCCCAAAACCACTAGAGATGCATATACCTTTTCTTCAGCCAAGTCATGTCCCAACAAAAAATCCACACCTTTTATAGGCAAATCAAAAATGACACCAATGATAACAGGATCAGTGACTATGTCACATTCAAAATTAATGTTTTCAAAGGGAATGGAATAACATCACAGAATCACAGAATTGCCAAATTGCAGAAGGACGCCATCAATATCCTTCACTAACACTCATACATTCAATGAACTCTCTGAAGAGAAATTCGAATCAACAACCTATCAGCTGTGCTTCCCTCTATCTCTAAGAATTGATCTACAATTGACTTACCTGCTCGCCAGAGGAAAATGGGGCACTTTACCCTCCAACAGAAAGCTTCTAATTTTTTTTGCGGGGGGGCGGGGTGCTGGGGGCCGGTTACCGATATCTTTACAAGACAAAAACAAAGATGTTTCAGAAGTCTTTCCCACTATGAAATTCGCACTCCAACTAAATATAATTTGGGTTATCCGTATGAGGGCATATTTAGCTCCAATATTTTCTTTTTATACAGATCCTGCGAAATTATAGAGAGTTCCATTCTCTCTATTTTGTTTGTGGAGGTGGAGATGCGGGGGAGGGGCAGATGCTGTTTTGGATTACTTTTATAGATGAATCCCATTCCTTTGACATAGAAAACACTATCAGTCATCCAGAAACCAAAGTAAATTTTGATCATGTCTGAAAGCAAATGGTGCTCATCATTTGATTTTGGTTTACTGTTCTTGTAATCCTACTGGTTGAGATCCCAGGAATTGCACAGGAATCACATATGCTGATGCCTTCCAACATCAACCCCATTACAATTTCACAGCTCAGTAGAAGGGGCTTGACTTCCAACAAAGATGGACGCAAGTGCCAGTTTGAGATGCTGTATCTTTATTACCTGCTGTTCCATTGACAAACTAAAACAGCTGCCCACCAGTAAATGGAGACCACTTCCTTCAACTCTGAGCAAAGGGGGCCTATCAATTGTTTAATAAAATTCTTTCACAGCTAGAACGTCAATGAGACCACATGCAACTTTGTGGAAGCCCATTTGCCTCTTGTTTCTCATGCTAACTGACATTCTACTGCTGGTTCCAACTTAGGTTCAGCAGTAAGTATGCACCCCTCATTATGCTATAGTTCATCTTTAGCCAGTCGTTTACCAGATAATGTGTTAACAAAATTTCTGCTGTTGCAGGCCAAAGCGGAAACTGGTGAAAATGGTCCACGCCTAATAAGGCTTGGCATACAACAGGGCACTGGGTTCGATTCCAGGCTTGTCTGTGTGGAGTTTGCATGTTCTCCCCTTGTCTGTATAGGTTTCCTTCAGATATTCCAATTTCATCCCACAGTCCCTTGGTGTGCTGGTTAGGTGCTAAATTCTCCCTCAGTGTACCAAACATGTGCTGGAGTATGGCAACTATGGGATTTTGACAGTAACTTCATTGCATTGTCAATGTGAGCCTACTTGTGACACTAGTAGTCTTTAATTCTGTATGACCAGTGAGAAAACTATAAAATGCTATGGAGTTGAGGGCCAGAGAATCCAATCAACATGCTTTCATATGATCTTCTTCAGTTTGGCTGACACCGGTTTTACCTGCCAAATAAAATGATTAAACTTTTAAAATAAGAAGTAAATAATGGAAATAATGCAATGAATTTTTGTTTGGTAGTACAGAACTTGTGTATTATTGAAAATATGCATTTTGTCAAATCTTTTTGTCTTCCACTTACTGGGAAATCACAAGAATACCAGTGTCCAGGGAAACAATGGCAGGGATTCTCCAATCTTACTCATCCTGACTCTGTAGCCAGCAAGAATGAAAACTTTGACGCTCAGCAAAAATTCCATTCATCGCAGCAGCACCGGAGAATTCCAGTCACGGACATGTTAACAGGTTTTTGGCATACAACTTTATTCTGCACAAGAAGTGAGTGCTGATTGGTTGACAAGTGTCATGGAGAATACACCAACCTATCAGAGTCCACTTGCCCACCAATCAGCACCCCCTTCTCATACAATATAAACCTGTTGTCTTCCTGACATTGGTATTTTTGTGATTGTCCTGACCATTGCAAGATGAAAAGCTTTGAGAAAATGTCTTTTTTTAGCAATGAATATTACAGTATTTATTCAGACTAACTAACTCCTCGAATAAGTTGGAAAAGGCAAATTGCTTTGACTGCTGTTCTAAATTACAAAGTGCACATTATTCTTACATGGCAACTCTACTTTTCTCACTATCTATAGGACCCATCTGGCCTCAATAGCTCTGAAGGCATCCACTTTGAATGAAATGGGAAGAATTTCTATTTTAAAAATTATCAAACAAATTATTCATATTACTCTGTTATACTTGGAAAGAGATGTCAGTCAAATACACATTTGAGCCCATCATATCAGATGTTTGTACTTGAATTGCCCCCTTCAAGGGGGCATTTTCAGTGGTAATGGGAAATGAAATAGCTTGAAATGTAACATGGGAAATTAATCACTTCCCATCAATTTCCTGCTGAGTGGATTCGATTACAAAGACCCCCTTTAGTTTAATCGAACAACTAAGTCTGCAGTGATTGTATCCAAACAAATTGGCACATTTTTCTGTAAGTGAAGCTGACTTTAATCCTTTGTGTGCCAGTGATATAAAGACAGTAAGGCAGCAATGCTATGATGTATCTTAGCATGAATGCTTCATAGGTATCACACGTTCACCAACAGTAACTGTATCATTCTTCTGCTCAGTTTGTTGCCTTCAGTTCTGATCTTTACTAAATTCATACTTGGGTATCTAGTGATATTCAAATAACTGGGTTTTGATTTCTTTTTAACATGACCTGACATAGTCAATAACTGTTCAACAATGTCAAATTGCAAACATAGCAATGATGTTTTGCACTCTGCTTTTTCTACTGCAGCTGCAGCCTTGAGTAAAGATGAGAGATTATCTCATCAACATTGTTGTGTGCATCTTAGTAATCATGTTAATTATCAATTAGGGTTCTCTATCTAGAACACTGAAGTAGATGCTGATATACCATCCCCATCTGCAAGTGAAGTTACCTTATAGATTGAACCATGAGCCAGAATTAGTTCTCATTAATTTATAGACATAGCAACGTTAGTGTAATCAACAATGGTCATTAATTTTTTTGAATGCTTCATTTATTTTTATCTATTGTATGTACCAGGTCAGCTATGACAAAATGTTGCTAAAAATGTTGCAATGGATTAAAACTAAAGTCATTTTCTGCAGGCTGTTTGTGATATTCTACTTGTAGGGAAAAAAACAAATCATATTCTCAAAATATTTTCCGGTCTTGAACTGCAGTCTTTTGCACTGGGGAGCTTTATAAACAGAAAGAAGTCTCACAATACCAGCTTAAAGCTAGTGTTGCCAATGTGGCATCTTTCATACTGGAAATACAAACGGGAAACTTGGGTGCTTCTTCACATGATTTTCTACCTATTCATTTTAATGAATAAAAATACGTGGGCAGTACACACCCAAATTTATGAATTGGATCACTTGCAGGTGATCTGGTCCCTTCCAGCTGTGTGGTCTCATATAGTTATCTCATTAACTTGCACATTGAAGCTTGATTTGAATGAATTGTTTGTGGTACAGCCCTTCTGTTTCTGAAATGGAATGCAACCATGGGTGAGAAAAAGAAGCTGGCAATTTTCAAGAAGGGTGGCAAGAAGGGGCTGCAGAAGCTGTCAATGAGGAGCGGTAAGAAAGGGAGAAAAGCCAGGAAAGAAAGTTACTCCATCGACATCTACTCAGTGATGCAGCAAGTTCACCCCGAGTCTAGCATCTCCTCCAAGGTCAGGAATTCATGAACTCGTTGGACAACAATATTTTTGAGCACATTGTGGGTGAGGCTTCTGCCTGGTTCAATACGACAAATGCAGCGCCATCAGCTCCAAGGAGTTCCAGATCACCATGTGCCTGCTCCTCCTGTGGAGAACTGGCCAAGTACACTGCATTGGAGGGACCAAATACACCAGCTCCAAGTAAAATTATACAACTTACTGAAAAACAGTAATGCTTGATGCTTATCTGCTGCTGAGACCAAGTATATCTTATTTGTGATTTATATTCAGATATTAGTTGCTTTACCTATGAAAACTATGAAAAGTGGACAACTGAAGCTGAAAGAAAGTTTGAGTGAAACAACAGGTGAGAGGTAGCCAACAGTAGCCCCATGCCCCTCCCTCACCCTGCCCTTAACCTTTGCCACACCAAAAAAGCAACAGCTCCAAATAGCACTATGTAATGTAGCAATGCTAGATATTTGTGATCTCTTTTAGTTTGAAGTCCCAATGTTAACGCGATTAGCACCATAAATAAAATATTGAAATAAATAGCCTGGCATTATTCCACATTTTATTTCTTTGAACAGCGATGTTTAAGAGAAGTCAGTTATATTGCTGAGGGATTGCGGTGTGATTACTTCTAATGCACTAATTCAGACATCTTTACAAGATCCATGACTAGAATCCCGCAAAAAAATGTTGAATTCGATTATGTCACTTGTAACAATGTAGATATAATTGTAGTGGGTTTTGCATGTGGATTGTGTAACTAATATGAGTACAGTTTAATGGAAAAGTGATACTAGACAGCTAGTAAAACTCTGTAAAGTGGACATTTCAGCCTCAATGTTTGCAAGGATAATCTATGAAGATAATATAGAATAGAAAGATTTGGTTACTCAATAAATTTGATTTAGATAATATGAGTGCTCTTGACTTAACTTTGATAACAAGTGTTTGTCCATTTATCTAATGCAGCATTATTTAAATGACACTTTTTGAACCGCACTAGATTTTGATGAGTGGCATTAAATGCTAAAAGTTGTGGATGAACATTATGACAAGATGGTTATCTACACAGAGAGACAGTACATTACTATCATTTTCTGATGACCGCAAGCAGTTGTGATCTTCTCGGTTAATTTAATGCCTTTGTAAGTTCATCATTATTTATTTTCTAAAGCGCAGATCATTTCTAATGAAGTGGCTTGGAATGACTGGAACTTGGAGCTTATAAGCAGCAGTGAGACTGACAAAAATATTGTCTGAAAAGGTGCATGCACTGCAACTTCTAATCATTGGAGCTGCATGCACCTACTTCAGCATTCAAACATCATTGCTGCCTTTTCTAACCAGAAAATCGGCAAAAATTGTGAATTATCTCAAATTTTATTGTTTGAAGAAACAAAATGTGGAATAATGCCAAGTCACTTATTTTAGGAGATAATTTAGGGGTGCCAATCGTGTTAACACTGGGACATCAAACTATATGAGATCACAAAGAATCCAATCTCTGGAAATTTTCAAACGTTTGTAATAAAGATGATTATTGTAACAACTTGAGAATCCTGGCTTAACTCAATAACTTCAGTAACAAGGCTGTAGCTGCTGACATACAGACGAGTAACTGAAAATAGAATTAATAATTTAAACTGAGAGCATAGAACCCCTTCAGTGCAGAAGAAGGCCATTTGACCCATCAAGTCTGCACCAACAATAATCCCACCCAGGCTCTATCCCTGTTATCCCACGTATTTACCCTACTAATCATTCTAATCTACGCATCCTGGAACACTAAGGGGCAAATTAGCATGGCCAATCAACGTAACCTGCATATCTTTGGCATGTGGGAGGAAACTGGAGCATCCAGAGGAAACCCATGCTGATACAGGGAGAATGTGTAAACTCCACGTAGACAGTGACCTAAGTTGGGAATTAAACACAGGTCCCTAGAGATTCGAGGCAGTAGTGCTAACCATTGTGCCACCATGCCGCCCAATAAATTATTTGGCATGTTTTTAAATTTGAAAAATAGCATGTTGCAGTGTAGTTCAATTTTTGTTTTTTCCTCAGGGTAGGACTCAGCATGTCAAAGTCAGGCAGCACTTTGGACCACAAATGAACCATATTTGTAACTACATGACCTGGCTACTCATTCACAAGTCCTTACATAAAATGTTCTAAAAATGGAAAAGAGGAAGGATGCATCATGCAGATGAATGTTATTTTAAAATCAGATCTTTAAGTAGATAGCAACAAACTTCTTGAAAGTATTAGGTGGGCAGGTCAAGGTTTTTTGTGTATCAGTGCGGACTTGACGGGCTGATAGGCCTCTTCTGCACTGTGGTGTCTGTGATTCTGTAAAGGACTAAAACGTTTCACAAAATTGATAGGATCTGATATATGTTAGAAACCTCACATGCATAGACCATGCTTCAAATTACTTGGCAAATTTTCTTCTTGGAATCACTATAGTGCCTTCTTGCAGTGATAAATAAACAGTTTCAGTGGCATCTCAGACATGATCCAGTTCTCTTTGTATTTATTTTTATTTATGTATTTTATACTTTGTATTTATGGGTCAGTACAAGAATTTCAGTTTTTACAATAAAGATGATGTTTCAGGTAAAAGTCATGTATTTATCATTGCAAGGACTGCACTTTTCAGAGTGTGAGAACTTGCTGAAACCTATTATCAAGTTTCTGTTGCCACCTACATGGAGCATTAGTATCTATGCACAGTTGAATTGAAACTCTTTGCGATTGGGCAACTTGCAGCAGTGGGAGAAGTTAATAAGCTGCTTGAAAACACATATACGTCCACATGCATGTCCTTGCTTGCTTTTTAAGGGTGGAAGCATTTTTTTCATGGAAGGCCAAGTCTTTGATTTTAGCTTGCCAGTAGATGCCTTGTCATGAACAGTTTCTGTGCTGATAAAATATTGTTTACTGCTACTAACCTTATGTTGAGCAACATAAATCAGATTATTTCTGGTTCAATGTTCGTGATAACCTGCAAAGTGTGACTTTTCACTTTGAAACACAAAAATGTGTGAATTTTTATACGTGCCCTTTCCACGCACAGTTGTATTCTCCCACCAAACTCTGTGTTATGACGACTAGTTTCAGCATGAGTCTGAGCCATTTGTAATCCCATAATAGGGAAAAAAGGTATATGATTTGAAGGTTTATTCAGTTACGAAAGCAAGTACCAGCCCATTCATGACTTTAGAGAAATAGATTTTAAGGTTAAATAGATAATTTAAAAATTCTCTAATGTTTACCCTATTGAGAAACAAAATATAATATGTGTACAATCCCTGTCCAGTGCAGATCTCTTTTCAAAGCTTTAACAGAATGTTTACTTGACGACAAACAACTTTTGAATGATTTATCTTGCTTTTCAATGTAAACCGAACACGGTGATTCTGTTAACGATGTAAATAAATAAAAAGTAACCTTCACATGATTGTTTCATAAGAATTGACCACACGGTTGTAATGAAAGCTTGGGCATGAAAAGGTTTATCTTGAAAAGGTTAAGAATCTCATGTTCATTTTGGTTGATGTGCTCAAGGAAAGGGTATAGTAATGCGGTTCTGTGGCTTTTCTGTCCCTGTGATTAACATCCTACACAAACATTCACAACCACGCATAAACTTGCATTCAGTAAGAGTTGTTTTCTCACAAAACTCTGATTTAATTCATGTTTATTATTTGTTTATGATTAGAGTAGGTTACAGTCTTGTAATTGATGCAGAGAAAGTTTGGTGCAAATGTTATTTACGCCATCTGTTGAAAAAAATCGTTTGCATTATGTCTTTTTATCTCAAGTTATCAAAACTATTCAAAAGTGGATCGCATGAAGGTCACTGCTGTTTAATCAACTAATCCTCCTAATCCACCTCCATTATCCATGTAGTTCTTGTCTGTGATGAGAGAATCTTTGTTGTGTCATGCCGCACGTTTACTTAATACATATCAGAAAATGCGATTTTGTACTTGACAGTGTAAATTAAATGGAAATTTTACAATTTGTATGGGGAGAAATGGCAGAGAATGTACAACACAAAAATGGCCCATTTGTCCCACCTGAACTGTGTGATCATTTATGGCCCACACACATCTCTTCCAACCCCCTCCATCTGACCCTATCAGCAAAGTATTATTTGCAAATACTTGTCTTTTAGCTGTTGGTTTTGTCAGTTTTCTCCAGAATCTATTCCAGATAACAGGTAGATTGAATTGAATGGATGTGTTGAGCAACATTATTTGCTTTGAATAGAAGAATTCTTTCAAACAATGGCTTCTTCAGATCTGAAAAGCTTTCTGCAGTAGCTTTGTAAGAAGTCCTGTAATAAATTATAACACTGATGTTTAGGTTGATCAAAGGAACTAAAATGGGGTGGTTTTAATATTTTTATAAATTGGCCACTTTTAAGTAAACAGTAATTCAATTTACATGTCAAATTAGATGACTTCTGCAATTTCCTTATTATACATTGTGGTGTTTCAATACCTTAAAGGCCACATTGAGGAAATCCTATAAGAATTTATCATGCAACAGGTAGGACTCAATCATAATTAAAACTCAATAATTCAACCTATAGATTCTGAGTGCTCTTCAGCTAGTTTACAAGATCATGTATTATTTTTCTCCCTTGTTTCTTTTAAGAATCATTTCTTAGGTGTCTTTTATTTGGGCTTCACCAAATCTTCATTTTCAAACCATAGAACATAGAGCATAGAACATAGAACATTACAGTGCAGAACAGGCCCTTCGGCCCTCGATGTTGCGCCGACCATTGAGCAGGGTTTTGCGTCAAGACACCCATGTCAAGGTCAAATGGGGGTCACAATTAGTGGGTTCTCAAAGCTGTAGAGAAGCAGGCAGGGAAGGCCTCAAATCCTGCGTGGAGTAAGAGGTCCCTGGCCTTATCCCAGGATGGTGTCTCCAGGCAACTCATCTATAGCATATAAATGCAAAAGATTTGTGATATTACAATACTATGCTCTGGATTTTTTAGCCTCCAAGCGTTGGGTTTGCAGGGAAGGGCCTGTAAAATGTAGTGCATGCCATGCCTACTATTGACCTGCCCTCCTTGTCATTTCCACAATTTTACCACTGAAATGGAAGATATTAACAAGCAACTCCTCCCTCCCTCTCTGTCCATGGACCAATTAAAGCTCTTAAGTGACCACTTAATGGTCATTATGTTTCTCACCCTGCTCCCATAGTGATTTAATCAGCAACAGGAGAGTTTCATGTCAATCGTCCAACAGTTTCCACTGCAAGCAGAGGGGAGGTAGGATCTCCCTACACCCATTGAAGGCCCCCTCCCAGGTTGTCCATGCAGTTCTGGTTTTCCTCCTCAGCCTTGGTCTATCCACCTCATTCCCCACCCCTTTGCAGCACATCAGCAGGGCCTTCTAGCCTGGCATGGCAATATTCCCTTCCCACTTTTCTTTCACTCTAATTCTGGCTTCTGAGAATTGGGAACTGTTGCAGCCCCAGTAGTTTCCACTGCTTTCAGTGATGCTGCTGGGGCCAGAGAGCTGCTGGTTATTTGATTGACCTGCTGTTCTCAGAGATGGTACCACCTGCTCAGATGAAAGCACAAGTCCTACCTTAAAGTGACAAATGTCCCTCCAAGAATGAAATGCCTGCAAGGTGAGTTGCCAGAGTGGGGGCAGGGTCACTTTTAACTTTTTCAGAGGGGGAACCAGGTTTTTGACTTCATTAAATCCTGTCCAATGGTGCACTGAATGGAATCTCTGACAGGCCACTGTATCAGACAGCAAAATAAACGTCAATATCGTGAGATCATAAAGAACTTCTCTTTTATCACGTCTACCAAAATGGCTCTGCTGGTTAAACAAAAGCAATAAAAATAGATTTCTGCACGCATGTTACATACTTATTACGTGTAGGCTGGACTGACATTCAGGATATTACCTCAAATCCTAGCTCGTACAACTCTGTGAAACTAGGATGTCAACTACAACCTATCCCAGTTGGATGAACAGGGTGAATGGGTAATTAAATTGATCAATTTGACTAATCTCACACTGTTCTGGCTGTAATCTTAAAGGCCCTATTTGAATTACTCAATTCATTTGAGTGGCTTCGGAGTCTGTCAGAAGTAGGCTCATGAATGTATGCAAAATAATAGTCTTAAGATGTCATTAGGACACCAACATGATTTTAGCCGAGTGTTCAAAGGCACTTTTGTTTAATCAATTTATGGGACAGTCGGCATTGCTAGCTGGACTAGCGTTTATTGCCCATCCCTAACTGCCCTCCATTTCAGAGGGCATTTAAGAGTCAACAACGTTGCTATGGATCTGGATAAGCCAGAGCAGGTAAGGACAGTGGATTTCCTTCCTTAAAAGATTGGTGAACAAGATGGATTTTTACAATAATTCACAATGGTTTTAACATTACTTGCATTTCCAGATATTTTATTGAATTCAAATTTCACCATCTGCCATGGTAGGATTTGAATGGGGTGGAGTCCCTAGATCTTGCCGTAGGCATCTGGAGTTGCTAATCCAGAGGTACTTACTGACAGAGGAGTAGAATGGAATCAGAAGATACGAGCCTGTCATGTTTGACTTTGTAAATAAATATATTCCAAGTAGACTCTGGTTTATCCTTTCACCTACTGGCTACTAGAAGTATTACACCTACTGGCTCAAGTAGTCATGCCAATTACTATAAACTGATCACAGCTCTTAGTGCAATATGGTAACCTTTCTGTAGTCCATTATGTTATGTGTTTTACAACATACTTGTCTTTAATTGATTTGCAGTGGTTATGTCAGATGAATGCTTTCAAAGGTTCATGGTGAATTCTGCAATGCTTGTATATTCTTGTATCTTCCTATGATGGATGGAAAAGAGGATTTCCTTTCCCATTCTCATCTTTTTGATTAAGATCCCCAGGGAGACCCCAGGAAAACTAAGGTATTTCTGCCAAAACATAGCTGCAGAAAATCTTCTTGCATCAGGATGCAAGGTGGCATAGTGGTTAGCACTGCTGTCTCACAGTGCCAAACATGGGTTCAATTCCAGCCTCAGGTGACTGTCTGTGTGAAGTTTGTATGTTCTGCTTGGATCTGTGTGGGTTTCCTTTAGGTGCTCCAGTTTCTTCCCACACACTAAAGATGTGCAGTTTAGACAGATTGGTCATACTAAGTTGCCCCTTAGCGTCCAAAGATGTGTAAGTTAGGGTGATTAGCCATGTTAGATTGTTTCTTTATGTCCAAAGATGTGAAGGTTAGGTGAATTGACTATGATAAATTGTCCTTTGGTGCCAAAGATTTCAGCTTAGATGGATTGGCCGTTCTGAATTGCTCCTTAGTGTCAGGGAGATTAACAAAGTAAATACGTGAGGTTATGGGGATTGGGCCTGGGTGGGACTGTTGTCAGTGCATTCTCAATGGACCACATGGTCTCCTTCTGCATTGTAGGGATTCTATGATTCTTTGATTGAGATCAATCATGTAGCAATGAGCTCAACCTCCCCAAAGAGATGTATTCCCTCTGTAAATAGGAGGCCCACTAGGAAATACTTCCTCCAAGTGGCAGGATAATGAATGAGTGAAAAACCTGCTTGTCAAATATAAATGAGGTCCAGGTTTTAAAATCTCTCCTGACTCAAAATTTATGCTAGCAAGTGTGTTTTGCAGCCGTTCACCCTCCCATCCACTTGAAACCCATTCAGGATTAAAATGACCCCATAGTGTTTTTCGTAGTGTACATAAAGATTGATTTTTCAGAAGAGCACAGAGTTGACATTAGCGTTTGTCAGCAGGGTCAGTGCTTAAATTCTCCATGCTGATTCATTTTGGGGTCCCCTATCACTTGTGTAATGATTGAAATAATATGATACACTGTTGCTGTGAGTGTTTGTTAATGATGGTTTCTCATGATAAAGCAAATTAACTCAACCAGTTAAAACTACTTTTGAAAATGTACGACTTTCGGATTGATACTATTTTCTGCTGGCTTTTCATTGAGTAAATCACATTTGATTTAAAAACAAGTGTGTCCATTTCCCCGCTAAATAATGTTTAGCGATAGCCTTTCTGGACCTAAACAAAATTGCCTCTATGCTATTTAACCAAAACAATTAAAACGTACAGTCAATAAATCACTGTGAGAAAAGTAACTCGTTTAGTTAATAGTTGCTGGATGGGAAACCCCCATCCGTGCAGCCTCAAGTAAACGTCATCAGTAGTAGGAGGCACCCTAGTGGATGTTGAATAAACATAAGGGACGAGGAAGTTAAGCCAATCTTCATATAGCACAGTCTGTTGCGTCTGTGTTAGGATTAGTTTTCAACTGCACAGAATGTCTGAAAACAAGAAAAAGGGCAGAGGAAAAAAGAAAGGTGACAAACGTGGTAAAGGCAAGGGGAAAAGAAAAGGTAAATTGTTTCAAACAATGTCTCCTTAAAGTTAGTGAAGTTAGAAATTCAAATTATTTGCTATTCCTCTGACTTTTAAAGATTGTGCCCTTATGCAAAAAAGGACAAGTTACTGCAAATCAGTATAATCTTTTTGAAGGTATGATTTGGATAAGTTTTAACTTGTAAGTTAACATGGGTTATTTTGACTTTTAAAGATAAACAGCGCAATAAATTTAATACTTTACAAAAAGTCTTGGTGGAATCCTTAAGAACTAACTAATGTATATTCTGAAATTTACTTGCTAAAACTGGAAGAAATGAAAATAAATGCATTCAAATATTCACTTCTTAAGCTCTATTGAAAAATTGGGCAGAATCTCCTCTGGGAGTAACCTGGCATACTGCAATGCTCATGCCCCATTGTGGTACCTGGAAAGGCAGTTTGGCTCAAGCATGTGGATTTATTTGTGTAGTGTGTTGAATCATGATGCCATCTCTGATACTAGCTGCATTCCTTTATGCCAAGTTCAATGTGGAAATATCACTTCTTCTAACTTTTATGTTCAATTTAAACTCCTTTACTGCTATAACCATTAAAGCATGGCTATTGTAACTTGTAACCTTGGTGAGATTTTGAATTGAAATAAGTCTGAATAGCAGTTTTCCTTTGAATAGTTTTCAGTGTATTTTAAAGAGAGTGGATTTTGTGTTACATTTTCCAATGTGCTATGGCTGCAACATATCAAGTGTATGTGTGTTGACAGCTTCTGTGCTGGTAATCGTTTAATAACTATTTGTTTACCAATGTTTAAACACGATCTCTGAAATGAATTGTATGTTATGTACTTTAATTTGACTAACCAACTATTAGTACTGGTAGGTAAGTCAAACTGAAAGTGCAATATTTTTATTTAATTGTATCATAACTCAAAGCAGTACATCTATTCAACCCAGTGTTAATTTCTAAACTAGTAATCCTTTTCTGCATTTCTTTAAGCTGAAGATAAAATACTTTCCATGTTGTATTACAGTTAGTAAAACATTGAGTAGCTAAAATTATTCCCACGGGCCATGAATCAAATATTACCAAGACAGTAGATGTGTATCCTTTACCCAGCCCACTATCAATGTTGCTGTCAAACTGGATGCAAGGCAGTGAATGAAACCATCCTTCTATGTGGAAGTATGTGACTTTGTTTGGAACCTCCTTATTTCTGCATGGCTGAGATTGACAACTCAATGTGGATGGCAGCCTCTGACATTCTGTTCCGCTGCACATTGAACTTCAATATAGTGTGGAGCTGTGCAGCCCTTGACAAGTCATAACTCAAAAGACGTTAGGTTGAAAAGGCAGTCACATTCAACTTTACTTACCTAACTGCAGCATCCAGCAATCAAATTCATAAAATGAAAAAATTCAGAATTGATTTCTTGAAAACAACACAACCTGATTCCTGCAGCACCAGATATTAATGTGTATCTCAGCCCACTGTAGCAGCAGATATTAATGTGTACCTCAACTCAATGTAGCAGCAAATAGTAATGTGTACCTCAGCCCACTGCAGCAACAGATATTAATGTGTATCTCAATCCACTGTAGTTTGCTCCTATTGCAATAGAATCTGATCCCTCTGCTCCATCACAACATTTCCGCTTTTAATTCATTCACTGCCAAGCTTGTGGACAAATTCTATACTTCATTTCCATGAGGGGTTGCTGATGTATCACTGGATGGGGAAAAGTAATCAAATCTGAAACTAGATTTGTCTGGTTTATGTTCCATTGCAATACACAACACAGTGAGCTTTGGCAGCTGATATTATTCAACTAATGCATGGGCACTCTTAATGAAAGTGTGAAAAATTTTAGGTGTGCAAAGTTGGCTCACAATATTTCTGCTAACAAAATTGTCATCAAGAGCATGGTTTAAAAGTTGCCAGTTATCTAAGTCTGCAGGCAGGTTGAAAATATAATGCATTAAGGCAAGTCAGTGTTCTTAAAGATTCTATTCAAAGAAAAGTGCATTAGACAGTGATTGGCTGGTATAGTGTTCAATTATAAACACTGCATGTGACTACTCAGGTTAACATGTGGAATAATAAACCTCCCAATTCCCCCTTGCCTTCAGCCTGTGGTCAGTTTAATTTTTATAAGACAAATGTGTGTTCTTAAGCCCCTCCATTAGTGTGATGTCATCAGCAGAAAATTTCCATGAAATGAAATAAAAGAGTATTATAAACCAGAAAGGTTTATCACCACATCAAAGACATTGCAGTTGCCCAAGAAAGATACAATTAAAGACAGTAGTGCACTTTCATAAATATTAAAACAAAACAAAATAGCTAGCAGTTCACATGTCTGGAGAATACAATGAAGGAGGGAAATTTTCCGACTCTGGAATTGAAGTTCAGAAAAGTTCACATGGATAGGGTCAAATCCCACTTATTTTCAGGTCTCCTGCAAAGTATGTGGATAATCTCTGATGGCTATTGTAACCGGGGGTCCAGCTTCTTATAGGTGAACTTGGAGATATTCCAAACAGGTTAGAGAAGACTCTTAAAAGACTTAAGTCCCACAGGTCTTGAAAAGGCAAGATGGTGCAGCCTTCTTTTAATTATAGCTATGATGTTGTTGTTGGTGTTCTGCGTGCTGCCTAATCTCAGTCTTTGAAGAAAAGGATTTCAAAAATCAGAGGACAGTTTTGATTACATAATAAATGGTCAAATGGTTATTGATACACAATGGAAGATAAATCATGGTCTTTCATAATTAGGTGGGATTTCAGTTACATGGCCAAGTGATTTCCAATAGAAGGTAGAGAGTGATCTTTAAATTTTTATTGTCTGCTTAGTCTTGATAGTCCTCCTTTGTTATATGACAAACCCAAAGTCAAAGAACTGGAAATTTGTTGTCCTTCTGTTTTGGAATAAGCCTTGCCAATAGCAAAAATTCCACAAAAGAGTATTGTTTGGACATGTCCATTCAAGGGAGACCCCTGCCCATTATAATCCAATTTGGAACTACCCAGAAAGCTTGCTTGGCTGCAGATATTGCAAAATTGAGATTATCCCTTGGCAACCATGATACAGTTCATCAAAGTCCCTTTTGAAAGTCGAAAGTAATTCATGCCTGCATTGGCATGTGTATTGTAAGGATATTTAGATTGTTAATTTGGGACTGGAGGACAGTGCCTCCTGCAGTATGCTGTAAAGAATCACATGACAATAGAAAGGTGATCGTCGCCAGAATTTTCCCACCTTGCCCGCCTGACCCGGCCAACGGAGAATGCTGTTCTCCGAGCTTCACCCGTCCTGATTTCGGGATGGGCGTGCCGATGAATTTCTGGCAAGTGTGTGGAAAGAATCTGAGAGAAGTTGACATGATGATGGCATCCGGTTAGAGCTATAACTTGGAGATTTTATATAGTTATGAATTGTCAATAACGACTTTTTTACTCAAAAGCTTTAGATCTCTTTGTTAAGATACCAAACAACCCATATAGCATGGTGGTAGCGGTGGGATCCAAACTTGCCCCTCAAAGAGACTGGAGAGCTGAAGAAGCAGCTAAATGGAAAAGAGGAGGGTTTAAACTGTAGTTGCAAGCAGATAATAAAGCCACATGTAGCACAAATATAGAACTGTAATAAATTAGGACTTTGCCAGAGACAGATCTAGCCAGATCATAAAAAGGATGCGAAAAATTCAGAGAAATGCCGTTGCTGAATACAATGAAATGTAGAATCAAAGGCTTCAACCAGATCACAAAAGAATAAGCCAAAAGCCCAGCAAGACCGAAAATAAAATCAAATGACCTAGCCAAACCACAAAATGGTATTCAAAAGCCAAACTTGATTAGAGGCAGAGTTAAATGACCTAGGAAGATCACAAAAAGTGCGAGCAGAATTCAAAAAAAGTCTGAACTTACCTTTACAAATAATCAGGGCACTAACCAGGCAGTACATACTGGTTATTTAACCAGCACAGTTGGAGGAGTGCTAGAGCTGAGTCCCACGTCAGTAACATACCACATAGTGGCTGAGTATAAATTATTGCCAAAAAAAGAAAGTTTAGCATGTAAGGACAGATTATATTGTTAATACGTTTGGTAAAGACTCGCGGGAAGTGTAGTATAAGGATGTTGAAACTTGTAAAGGGGAGACTGGAGATAGTTCCGCCAACACAGTATGCTGTAGAGAATCACATGACAGCAGAGAGATAAGATGGACTGTCGACTTGATCACAGCACCCAGATAGGTCTACACCTTAGAAATATCTATATTATTATAGAATTTTTAATAGATACTTTGGCTGGCATGTTACCGTTGTTCACAATGGTAGGATTTTCCAATCCGACTGCAGTGAATGGAGATTTGACTGGGCGCCAAATTCTCCGACCTTGCTGCAACAGGACCTTGGTGTGAATGTCGGTAAGATCGCACCTTTTATGTTCAGCCACACAAACGTTCAGACCTCTTGGTGGGACATGGGGGAGGCAATGGCCTAGTGGGATTATCACCAGACTATTAATTCAGAAACTCAGCTAATGCTGTGGGAACCTGGGTTTGAATCCCACCATGGCAGATGGTGAAATTTGAAATCAATAAAACATGTCTCCTGATGACCATGAAACCATTATCGAAAAACCCATTTGGTTCACTAATGTCATTTAGGGAAGGGAATCTGCTGTCCTTACCTGGTCTGGTCTATATGTGACTCTAGAGCCACAGAAGTGTGGTTGACTCTCAATTGCCCTCCAAGGGCAACTGGGGATGGGCAATAAATGCTGAGTAAGAATTTAGCAACACCAATTTTCAATCCAACCAATTTATTTGATAGTAAATCTGCGAGCTTTCAACACTCCCTCTGTGTCTTCGTCAGGCAAACGAAGACACAGAGAGAGTGCCTGACGAAGCTCGCAGATTTACTATCAAATAAATTGGTTGGATTGAAAATTGGTGTTGCTAAATTCTTACTGAGTTCTTACCACCCCATTCCAACACTGGCATCTTTACGTCAATAAATGCTGGCCGGAATAAAGAAAAGAAAATGGAACAACCTTGCGGCAGCATGATGCTGATTAAAAATTGGTGTTGCTAAATTCTTACTGAGTTCTTACCACCCCAATCCAACGCCGGCATCTGTACATCTTTACTGAGTGTAGCCAGCGTTGGTCAGTGCAAGCCACTTCTTAGAGTGGAGGTCTCTAAAAGGGGAAGGCCCAATGGTGATTGTCCCTTTAAGAGTAACACAGCCCCTTCTTTGCAAAGGCAAAATGCTTGTTTCAGGTGTAGGCCCTGAATGCCAATTTTTGATCCTGTACTGATATCGCAAGTGCTGCATTTCAGGCCAGAAATATGTATGCGTTGCTTACCCACCATCTTGGGGCCTATGCTAATCAGTTCCCAGAAACTGATTGCTGCATGACAGAATATATCAGCCATTTTGTTGAGTGATTACAGGATTAGCACAATAATGTGAAAGACTGTGTCATCTTTCTACTGATTAAATGTAGATTACGTGCATAAACTAAAATTGAAGAAGCTATTTTCATGTGAATGGAGAGCATTTTGAAAATTAAGTAATATATTTAAATATTTACACAATGTCCGCTAAATTTTGTTAAGCCTTTGTTGAAGTTATCGCTGTCTTTAAAATATCTTAACATGTAAGTGAGACCGATTACTAGTTAGAATGTTGCACAATATGAAGTGCCCTTCCAGACCAAAGAGATGATGTCAGAAGAACTGTTGAAGAGACAGAGTTGATGTGGTCTAAATGTTTTTGAAATAATACTCTTATAGTATAGTATTAAATTTAACATAAGTTCTACAATTGGTTAATGTGTTGCCTAACAAGAAATAATCAACATCATTTGCAGTTTTCTGCAAGTTATTAAAGAAGGAAAACTGAGAACTTTTGATTTCATCATCTAATTATTTGCCAAACTGCTTCAAATTATGCTTGAAGTTATGTTGTTTTGAACACAGCTAACATTTGTGTTCAGCAAGGTCCTGCAGACTGCAGTCAGAGGAATGGCCAGTTTTCCTGTTTGGTGGTAGTTTGTAGATGAGATGAATGTTGCCCAGGAAATCAAGATCTTTGAAAAGTGCCATGGATTCATAGAATCCCTACAGTGCAGAAGGAGGCCATTCGGCCCATTGCACCTCCAGCAACAACAGTCCTACCCAGATCCTATCCCCATAGTTACACATATTTACCCAGCTAATTCCCCTAACACTAAGGGGCAATTTATCATGATCAATCAATCTAACCGCACATCTTTGGAGTGTGGGAGGAAACCGGAGCATCTGGAGGAAACCCATGCAAACACAGGGAGAATGTGCATACTCCACACCGACAGTCACCCAAGGCCGCAATTGCAGTTCCTGTGCTGTAAGGTAGCAGTGCTAACCAGTATCCCACTGTCTTGCCCCATAGCAATTTTCAATCCATTTAAACAATGACTGGTTTAACATGGGGGTTGGCGGTGTTTGTAAGCTGTGTGTTGTCACAAAGAGGTGTAGAGACTTGTATAGTTGAACAATAATTGTTATTAATAACACAACTTTATATAAGCATACACGATACAGCCCTGATTGGGTATGAACTTCATGCTGATTTCTATCAGTCACGTGACTCTCTGTGTCATCATGAGGGTGGTACTGTCTCACATTAACCCTTACAGTTCTGAACACTCGAATACTATGTGGTGCTGATCTGCAACTACTGGCTGCTTGCTTAATATCAAACATAGGCAGCCGCAATGGAAAATTGAATAAGATGGGTTGGGGGCAATGATGACGTTGGGATGGACATCACAGTTGCCTCATAATCCCTGCGTGTAGAGGAGCAGCATATGAAAGACTGTGTAAGATGCAAATCCAGATTCTTTACTCGTTGTAGAACTTCTGTTCACTGGGTGCAATAGTAGAAGAAGGCAACTCACTACCACCTTAAAATTAGGGATGGACAATAAATGCAGACCTTACAGCAATGCCATTACTAAATACAATTGCAGGGATTTTTAGATTTGATGGTCCAGCCAAAGGTCCATTGACTTTGGGCAATGGGATAGAAAATCCCAGCCATAGAGTTACATGTGGCCAGAGCTTGTATCACACATGCTTAATCCAACATTTGTACAAAGCTAACAAACAGTTAATAAGTTGGTTTTTTGATAGGCCTCAGAGTGAACAGGAATTCAAAGCTCTCCTGCCACTCCACAACCCCAACCAGACTGCCAGCTGTGTGTAGACTTATTTTGTACTGATCCAGAACTAGAAAGCTTTGGCGAGATGCTACTTAGCACTTGCAGCTTGCCAGTGATTCAGGCCTCCCGCTGGCACGAACAGGCAGATGGTGTGGTAACTCCACAATTTATGTGTTCATTTTGAGCACTAAAGGTTTTACCAGTATCCCAACAATGCAGAATTTGCTCAGTATCGTAGTGATCTGTTTATCATATCCTGAAGTAATTCTGAAACTCCCAAATTCCTGACTCAAGGCAAGACAGCTCTCAGTGAGAAATGTTGCTCGAGAGGTAACTGGCTACAAATATTGGTGGAATTCAAATCTATTCATTTCTTTGGTCATCTAAGAGATTTCTGATAGTATCTGTTAGTTATATGAGCCATTGCAGACTGTTCTTTAAATGTGCCACTGTTAAGTTTTGGGATTTCTGTCTATTTGGCAGAGGAAGGAATCAGATGAAACTGATGCTAATATGTTACTTTGAAGTTAAATTTCATTCACAAGAGATTTCATCCATACAACAGCTTTGCAAGGGAGTGCAGATTAGATTTCAGATGTAGCTATTAATCCAGATTCTTTGGAACAATAGACATTCGTTTGAAACAGCTCAGTAAACATTTACGCGTGAGATGTTGGAATGGCTCTATTCATTTGAAGTCAGCTGGGGTTCGTTGCCAGGAGCTCACACCTAGGAGGGTGGTTAGGCAGATCTGATTGGAAACACAGCTGGTTGATCCCCAGATACACACAGCTGAGAGAAAAACAGGCCAATGCTGCAAAAACCCAGCAGGTTAGGCTGCACCTAAGGAAAAACAATCAAGTTTTACATCCCAGGAATGTGACCTTTTGCCAGTTCAAGCGTTATCTACCTGAAGCATTAACTTTCCATCCTTTTCCACTGATTTGGTACTTTTCAGTTTTTGTTTTTCCAGCATTCATTGTATTATGTGTTTTGGGAGTTGGGTGATAGTCGGAGGTTAAGCCCTTGCGAGAAGCAAAGGAACATCCCCATGCACGCAAATAATTAAAAGTAGTTAGTTACACAAAAATAAAATATTTCCAGCAAAAAGATCCAAGTAAAAACAGAAAACGCTGGAAGAATTTGACTGGTCTGGCAGCATTCGAGGAAACAAAAACAGAGTTAATGAGCTAGATTTTCTCTTTCAAGGCAATTGAAAGACAAATAGTGCGATTTGGAAAATTTTCCAGGTTGGTGCTTCAGCCTTGGGACAAAGTTCCCTGAATGGCTCAAATTTTCACTCGGTGGCAGGGAGATGGTGTGGGGAGGAGAAGCGACATTCCCAGATACAGACAACAAGAGGCCGCAGGGGGTGCTGAGTCCCATGGTGTGTTGTCTAAACGAGCACCCTCAGTCCCCTGGGACTTTGTCCAGTTGTCTGTTAAATTTTAGGCCCTCTAGTCCTTGGTCTTCACACTCCATCACCTCCCACATAACCCATTCATGACAATTATGCTGTTACACCCTCCATGCCAACTCAATATAAGATAGCCGTCAGGAAATCTAATGGAAATGTAAAGAAACTCTTTATCTAAAGAGTGGTGATAACATTGAACTCGCTACAGCAAAGAGTCATCAGATTTAATAATTTAAAGGGCTAAAAAAGCATAGAGAATGTTATGAATAGAATACAATGCAGAAGAAGTCATTTATGCCATGGAGTCTGCACTGACCACATTCCCATCCAGGCCGTATTCCTGTAATCCCACATATTTACCCTGCTAAAGCCCCTGACACTAAGGTCAATTTAGCATGAATAATCAATCTAATCTGCACACCTTTGGAGTGTGAGAGGAAACCGTAGCACCCAGAGGAAACCCGCGCAAACAAAGGGAGAATGTGGAGACTCCACACAGACAGTGACCTGAGGCCAAAATTGAACCTGGGTCCCTGGCAGCGATGCTAACCACAGTGCCACCGTGCCACCCACCTGTGGTTATGCTGAGACAATTAGATAAAGAAAGATGGACAGCAGCCAAATGGCACATAAATGTTTCATGCAACATTACCATTACCCATTTGGCCAAAAGGCTTTTCCTATGCTGAATGCTCATGTAGCTCCATCGTTAGGAAGTCTGATCTAAAGTGTGAATGTTCCTCTTCCACCAGATTTAGGGAATCCTCCAGTCAATACTGAACATTTTTCCATAGATTTTTGCTATGACAGAGAAAGTTGTGGAGCAAATACACAAATGCCCAAAAATCCCATTTCCAAACATGGCACTCCCTATTTTCATGGGAGTAGGACTGGGATGGGGTGGGTTGGGATGGGGGGGGGGGGGGGGGGGGGGGGGAGTGCCCTAAGGGTGCATTTCACCATGCGCATTTACAGAGGCAGTTGCCCATTTGAGTCATCACCTGCTTCCACTGAAGTGGGATTTTGTTAGACCAAGAGTGTGAAACCCAAAATATGCACTTTACACCAGGTAAGAGGAAGTTCTTGTGAATGAACGATTTCTTTCAAGATAGTAAGCTATGCATTGGACACTTAGTACTTCATTTTAAATATTTTACCTCATCTCTGGATAGGTCTGTCCATGGCGAACACTGGATGAGGTGGCATGGTGCATGTTGGGTGGGGTTGGCCTCAGTTAGCATGAAGTTGGCATAGTGACTATAAGGGCAATGGGGTTAGCATGAAGAGTCAGAGGGGTTATAGGGTAGGTGGGGAGAATAAAGTGGCATGGCTTGGCATAGATGAGACATGGGGAGTGTGGGGCATTAAGGGGGTTTAAAGGGTGAGGGTTGAAGGGATGTTTTATGCTTTAATCATAATTTTTAAATGTTGGACATGGTGCTCGAGCTTTGAGGCTTGTCTTCTATTCAGCTTTCCTTTGCACTCAGCATCCTCCTCTGTTTCTCCCAGTCGCTCATCCTGACATCTAATCCAGTGCCGAATAAATCTGATATCCGGGCAGTCATTGTTAAAGGTTAGGTTGGCAGAGCTGGGAATTCTTTCCATCTCTGAGCACCTGAGAGGGGAAGTGAAAATATGGGCTCTGATCTGCCAAGAGAGCTAAGTGCAACATACTTTGCAATGAAGTAAAATGGGATTTGCTATAAAAAGTGAATCTGTTTTAAAATGGAGCTGCCTATTGATCTATAATCAGCTACACCTTCAGTGAAGTATTTATCTGACTGCCTTTGCAAGATTGGTGCATTGGATATAATGAGCCATGTGAGATAATAGTGTAAATATCATGTAATTAGATGTTGAGCAGCAACAATGAACTACTCCTGATCATAAGGTGTACAGGTTCTGCTCAGAAGAGCAACCAGAGACCAAGCGGTGCCAAACCCAAGAGAATATCCAGTGCAGATCAGAAATTTATATAACAGCCTTTTTTTCAGCATGGTTATTTTACTTCTTGCCTGTATATATTCGATTTGCTTTCTTCTTACCTTATTTTGCTCCCTTTGAAATGCCATTCATCTAGAATTTTCTCTTATTTTGACAAAGAATCTATACCTGACACATTAACTTATCTGTTCTCTGCATGGTTGCTGATTGATCCATAGGATATTTTCTGCATTTTCTGTTTTACTTTAAGATTTCCATCCATTTGTTTCAGGTTGATCTCATGAATCTTCTCTGCAGCAATCAGTGTAGTGTATATTTGAAGAATGGGGAAAGGAAGGAAAAGAATAATATGAGTATTGGTAATAAACTTTGACTTTTGAGTCTGCCATTGGAGATTTTCTTGAAATGAAATGACTCGTTAAGCTCCCATTTATACCCTGCATGTTTGTCTGACCCATGGTTGGGATGCAAACCAGTGCTGCACATCCAATTAGTGAGGGAAGCTTGTAGCTTGAAAGGTGTTTGTAAATTTCTGGCTGCAGATCAGGAAAAAATGAGCAATACCTTCTTGTTTTCACTCTCCTTTTTATTGTGCTTCTGACACTTTTGAAGTGTTAACATTTCAGCTCAATATTGACCTTTTAATATATGCCAGAATTTGATTTGCTTTCCTTGATGCCACTGAACATTATTGCAATAGCCTCAATTTATTGTCAATCTAGCCTTCCAGATCGTTTTCATTTACCATATATATTATTTTCTTTCCTTTTAAGTAATTAGTCCTTTACTGATTTTTATTTGCCTCAGACATTTCTCTACATTGCATTTCATCTGCTAGTCGTCTGCCAAATTCCGAACTGTATTCTAATCATCCTGTAAGTTTATTCTATTCGGCTTTGCAGTCTACCCCCTCCATATGTTTGCATTTTCTGCAAATTTAGCCACTGAACTTGAGACTCCCAGCTGGGGCTGCTTATGTAATTTATTGTGGGATAAGAACAATGCTATTTCTCAGGGATCTATACAGGGGCCTCAGCTTTTCAGTGTCTATATGAATGACTTGGATGAAAGAAGAGAAAGTTATGTATCCAAGTTGGTAGTTAACACTTGCTAGGGGACAAAGTAAGATGTTTAAGTGAGAGCTGGAATTTATAAATTGGCATATTTCACTGAATGTTGAATCCGAGAAGGAGAAAGTGGAATGTTATCTGATTGGTGGAAGACTAAAAGAGATGGAGGAGTAAAGAGATTTATACGCAAATCACTAAAAGCCAGTGCTCAGGTACAGAAAGTAATTGAAAAGACTAATGTCATGTTGGCCTTTATCTCAAAAGGTTGCATTTCAGGAGTGAATAAATGGTGCTTCAGTTGAACAGACCTGGAATAACCTGTCAGTTTTAGACAATAAACCTCAGGAAAGCTATTTTGGTCTTGGAAAGGATACAATGCAGGTTCACCAGAACTATAAACAGAAACTGTTGGAAATACTCAGCAGGAGCTGCCAGCATCTGATGTATGGTCATTGACCTGAAATGTTAACTCCATTTCTATCTCCACAGATACTGGCAGACATGCTGCATAGTTCAGTATTTTCCATTTTTATTTACAATTCCCAGCATTCTATTTAGCTTTTGTTTCACCAGAATTATATCTAGGTTCATCTGGATGGGTATTGGTCCCAGTTTTGGTATATTAAACAAAGCAGGTGAAAACAGGCCCTGAATAAGATCCCACAGGTAATATTCTCTCAGACTCATAGCAATCCCTGCATTAATCAACACATCCATTGAAAATATTTCCATTAATTGTAGTATTTTCAGTACAAAACTTCCAAACATCTTACTTCAAAGGCCTTACAGAAATCTAAGCATACTGTCTACACTGCCTTACCCCAAAGAACTAACTTTGTCACATCCACAAAGAAAACCAACAATTTAGATTGCAATTATCTCCCTTAATTCATAAACCCATATTGGCTATGTATTTTTATAATTCATTCTTTGGGTATTGGTATCACTGGTGGGGCCAGAATTTATTGCTAATCTCCGATTATCCTTGGAGCTGCAGTCCACGTGATCCTATTTCTATCCAATTGTTCATGTTTTTATCTTTTATTCAGAACATTACACACAGTGGACATCAGGCTTCACTGCCTGTAGCTTCTAGGTCATGTTTGCACCCCAACATCTGTCCTTTTTCCAGACTCTGTATTCAGTGATTTCTGGAAGAATCATGCCAGGATTCTGACAATCTCATCCTTTGATTTATTTATGTGAGACTCAGCTATTTGGCAACCCATGCTGGTAGTAAAGTGAATAGTGTCACAACACACTGCTGCAACTCCCTTTTCTTCCTTTTTCAGATCCAAAACATTGCCTGTCCCCTTGAGAACATTCCGAGCCTGTGCAGCATCAGCTGTCATGCTCTCATTGAATCCCACTTTCGGTATTCTTGCACAATCTTTGAATTTTCTTTTTCTCTTAAAACCAAACTTTTATGATCATCCTTTACTTTTGTGGCCATGTCAAAATCAAAATGCTTATGTGGCATTCTAAAGCCTTTTTATTATGTTCTTGGAATACATTGTATCCAGTTTCATTCAGCGTGACCTAGAATTCCTTCTATTTCTTCTTCAGCTTACACAGCAGCCTCGTTCAGCCAGGCAGAAGTGCTTTTAAGTTTTCAGGGGTGCACATTAGTCCAATGCATTCAGAATCAAGTTCTGTAATTTCTTTATTCACTTCTTAACGTTCAAACTTGTCAAGTCCAAACTGCTCAAGTACAGAAACTTGTTCTCTTAAAATTTGACAAGTTTGTTAAGGTATCTATAACTACTCCAATCCTTGTAACTTCAAATGCAATCACAAAATGCACCTTTGTACTAGAGATTTAATCGTCCCTATAATATATAACCAAATCAAAAATGTTTTTTCCCATGTTAACAATTCAACAAACCGAATCGTAACCAATCTTTCATGAACTCCAGACACCCTTTTCTTGCCTTGTCAGGAGAGACATTATTATGACAATCAATTTCTGGTAAGTTTAAAAGCATCAGCTATTCCTGCTGGTCCTTTATGAGTCTCCTTCACCCAACCATTCAAATCAAGACTTTCCCCAGGCCACACAACCCGATGAATGGTATCCTTTGTGTAAAGATGGAACTTTATATCCACAAGGACTTTGCAATGATCACTCCTACCAATGCTGTCATGGACAGAGACATTTGTAACAGCTAGATTAGTAGATTACCTGGTAGATTACCAGGTAGATTACCTGTAACAGGTAGATTAATGAGAGTGAGGTCAAGTCAGTATTTCCCTCTTGTTGGTTTCCTCACCACTAGCTGCAGCCCCAGTCTAATAGCTATATTCTTAAGAAATTAGCCAGCTTGGTCAATGATGGTGCTACCAAGTCACTCTTAGTGATGGGCATTGAAATGCCCAAGTGCATTCCTCCCACCCATCCCCCTGGGCCCTTACTCCTTTTAGTGCTTCTTTCCAGTGGTGTTCAGTTAAACAAGGTGGTAACTAGCATGGAAGATTCCTTGCCTATATTTGACCTGATGCCTTGAGACCATGGGTCATGTAGAGTAAAATGTTGAGGGCTCCCAGAGGTGTAATACCTGATTTTAAATATCTTTACTGAAAACTGGGCTATCCTGAGTGAAGCCCACATCCTCAGCTTTTCCAGATTTAGATGCAGCCTAACCAGCAGCAGTGATGAAGCATGTAAGTAATTTCTTTTTATCTGCATGTGATTGCTAAGTACCACCGCCCCATGCCCCCTTGGATACCTTTGCCTTCATCTCTTCCTTACACACTTTTGCAGGTAATCACAAAAAACAGAATTTGCAGGAAAGTTTCAGCAGTTCTGACAGCATCTGCGTGGGGAGAATAGACCCAATGTTGTCAGACCTATTGAGATTTTCTGGCATTTTCTGGTTTTGTTTCTCATTCCAGCATTTGCTGTACTTTGCTTTTATCTTTGGAGGTGGTCAAGCTGCTGGAGGCATGATTCGATTGGTTAGCCTGAAAATAGACTGAGATTAATTTTTACCCCATTAATATTGATGGGTAAATAGTTACACTCATCACAGCTATCCCTACTTCTAATTTTCACGTTTCCCTACCATTCAATCTACCCTGTCCGTCAACATTTCTTTGCATCATTTTTGTTCAGATGGAGTCTATGTGAGCTGTAATGTTCCAGAATTTCCCAAGTTTTGAAAAGCCTCAGCCAATTACCTTCAACCATTCATCACTGGCTTGTGGCAATTGTAATATTAAAAAAAAATGCCTTCAGATCCTTCCCTTAAACTTGATTCTTACTACTGTCTCCATTAAGCCTGAGCAACCTCTTGTCTGACTTTACTTATGTTATTTAGTTGCCACATGGGTGACAACAGTTTTGCTCATCTATACCTGCTGATATTCTCAAAAAAACTGGGACATTGGGTTCTCAACCTGTACACCTTACAGGCATTGCACCATTCATTTTTCTGAGTTCAGCTTGCTCAGAATATTAATGTGAGTCAGATAATCAAATCACCTCAGTACCCAACTTGCCTGTTACTCTTCCTGTTTTTTTCCCACCTTCACTGACAGGCTGCAGAATCGATTCAGTGAATGGCATATCTCTTAAGTCTCCACATCATTTCCTTTGAAATGGAAGAAACTGCTGGCGGGTACTGGGGACATCCTACTGTCCATTCGTAACTTCTTTCTAACAAAGGCCAGAATTTTATTGCCTTGCCCACCATGGGAACTGGAGTAGACAAGGGGTAGATCATGGAAAGGTCTGTTGACATCGGGTGGGATTTTATGGTTTTAGGAAAAGCGAGGCTGTAAAATCCTACCCGTATCCTCCTCCTTAAGGCACCAGAATATTATTTTCCCTACACAGACTGTCAGTGTGCTCTTCCATAAAAACAAACTTTTCTAAGCTTTTGATGCATGATCAAGTGCTCGCTAAGGCTCATATTTCAGTCTTGAATCCATCAACCAACTTGCACTTGTTGCAAGCGTTATCCATCAGAATCTCAGCGTGGAAGACAATATTTCAGAGATTCTGCCACAAGCTTCAACAGAAAAGACAAATTCAGTTAAAATTCTTGAATTTTCTCTTTGCCATTTTATTTTCTATTTTGTATTTGTGTTTCTAATTTATAGAGAACATCCTTCCCATCTCTGTACCAAATATCCACTTCTGGCAAATTCTTCCTTCCCAATTCATTACATTACCAGCTCCGCCTGCTGTGTGCCCCGCACAGCCACAGAGGACGTCATTTGTGATTTTTATTTGGTGCTCTGGCAAGGATGGAGTCATAGAGATTTGTAGCATGGAAACAGGCCCTTCAGCTCAACTTCTCCATCCACCCTTCTTTTTTAAACTTCTAAGCTAGTCCCAGTTGCCCGTATTTGGCCCATATCCTTCTATACCCATCTTAACCATGTAATTGGGTAAAAGCATTTTAAAAGATAAAATGGTACCCCGCCACTGTTACTACCGCTGGCAATGTGTTCCAGACACTCACCGTCCTCTGTGTGAAAAAACTGCCCCTCTGAACACTTTTTGTATCTCTCCCCTCTCACCTTAAACCTATGCCCTCTAGTTTTAGACTCTTCTACATTTGGGAAAAGATATTGACTATCTACATGATCTATGCCACATATCATTTTATAGACCTCTATAAGATCACCCTTCAACTTTTTACACGCCAGAGAATAAAGCCCCAGTTTATCCAGCCTCTCCTTATAATTCAAACCATCAAGTCTTGGTACCATCCTAATAAATCTGTTCTTCACTGTTTCTAGTTTAATAATATCCTTTCCACAATAGGGTGACCAGAACCATAATGGGGAACCAAAATAGGGCAGAATTAGAAAGATTCAAATGCAAAGTTGCGGCAAAGTTGTGCTCCAACTTGGGAGGGGGCAACACTTTCAAGAATTTTGGAGAGGAAAGAAAGGTTAGAAATTGTGCTGTACTTTGCAAGACAGAAGAGTTGAGGGTAGGTTTTTTGAGTTGCTGGGCTTTCAGTCTGAAGTAGATTTTGTTTCCATGGCATAATGTCAGGAAGTGTGGTAAAGTGTTCCCAGAAGTGCTCTAGCCAAAATGTGTCTTTCAACCAACATGATTTAGGGATAACATTCAATTTTAGAAGTTGCGCAAAATATCAGCCATAGATCATCTTCCCATCTTGTGTTCAATCTGATTCTTCTTTCCTGAGATGTCAGCCTGTTTAGCATCTGTTGACTGTAGTAAGCCTTCAGAGGCCGAAGTCCCTTTACCAAAATTCCTTTGTTTACAAACTTGAACAGCAGTACACAGAGTGTTAGCAGTTAGCAGTCTACCTCCAGGGGTGTCAGAGGAACTGACACACCTGGTTAAGTACTAGGCAAGGACTTCCTGATTAGCCCATCAATTGGATTCTTAATCTGGGAGTTTATACTCCAATAGAGCAACCTCAACGGCTTGGTTGAAATCATTGCAAGATGTTGAATTTAGTTTAATTAACTGGTCACTTATCTCACCGCTGTTTGGGTTGTTGCTTGAGTGACTGCACTTCACAGGTGTTATATTGACTATGAAGCATGTCATGACACTCTGAGGATATCAGAAATGCTATGTAAATGTGAGGGATAGGAGAAACACAGGTCTGGGGGTTGTTCAGTGGACTACCCAAGAAATCAAGCCAACATGACAAGACACAAGGAGGCACAACATGGGAAGGCCCTAGCAAAGGAGGGGTACAGAATCAATATCAGATTTATCTACCATACATATTTCAAAAGTCAAATGAAACTATTGACAGTGGTGGTACATAATCCATCACTGATCAGTCTTTCAGTGGGCTTTAATTCGAAAGGAATGTGCAACTCTTAGGAAATATTTCAAGGTTATCCATTTCTACTGGGGGAGGAAAGGTAGTTGAAGCACAGAGCAGTCCGCTATCAGTGGGGAATGCTGCCAGCAAGATTTAATGTTCAAGATTTCTGTAAGTTCATTTATGGTAATTGCTTGGTCAAAACTAACCAAGTAAAGCCCAGACATATAAAATGACTTGGGCTCCTGAAGGCAGTGACTGAAGGAATGAGTCATGAGCAATTCTCCCACTGCCTTTCTGAGCTGTAAATCACTCCACTGGTTTCCACCAAGCTTCCACCAAATGTCCTAGAGACAGAACCACAAAGAAAATGTTCAGCAATGCCGTAGTTTCAATGAACAAAGACAAATACAATTATTTTAGATCCACCTGTACTAAACACTATTTACTATCCAGGATAGAATAAATGCCGTTCATCAGCTTTTGAGGATCATTTCAGTGGATATATATCCTCCCAGGCTCAAAGAGCATCAGCCCACTGAAAGCAAAGTTGTGAAACCGGCTGTTTTAGCAGAAAGAAACCTCTGACCCTTTCACTTCACCAGCTGTCAGAATGAACATGGTTCAGTCTTGGATGTGATTACCAACAGAATCCAATCCTTGTCATCACGTGTGAATTCACTGGTACTCCGCAGGTGGGATGAATCAATGAATTCCTTCCCACACACACAGCAGGTGAACAGTCTAACAGTCTCTCCTCCTGTGAATTCACTGGTGTGTTTTCAGAGTAACATCCTAACTTCCCTTTTTGAAAAACTTGAATGACTTTCTTGTGTCCATGTCATCCAAGAGTCAAGCTATTTTCTGTTTCCAAAGTCAAATCTGTATTCCACTTCTGTCTGCCTTTCTCAAGTTGTACTAAACATGTATGATTTAACTTAGTGAACTATACCCATTGATTTATGGATGTTAAGTTGTGTTGTTAAAGCCATTTTACTATTGAGCCATGGGATGGCACGGTGGCACAGTGCTGCCTCACAGTGCCAAGGGCCAGAGTTCAATTCCCAGTTTGGGTCACTATCTGTGTGAGTCTGCACGTTCCCCTGTGTCTGCATGGGTTTCCTCCAGGTGTTCAGTTTCTTCCCACAGTCCAAAGATGTGCTGGTTATGTGCATTGGCTTTGCTAAATTCTCCCTCCGTGCACCTGAACAGCCGCCGGAGTGTGGCGACAAAAGGAATTTTCACAATAACTTCATGGCAGTGTTAATGGAAGCCTCTTTGTGACTAATAAATAAACTGTAACTTTATTGGCCAACAGTTTCTCCCTTTCCTCCTAATTGCTCTCTTGTCAGCTTATTCCTCTTCTGCATATTTTTGTCTGTCTCCAAGTGTGTTTTCCGACTGTTTCCACCTCTTTGTTACTCTGACCCCACAGCTCATTTCATTGAATTTCCATTGCAAATGAATAACCTCACCATGACAGACAGATCTCCCAGTGACTGACCTTGAGGACCACAGTCTAGTATCAGCTCTCCATACACAGCCAGCGCTTCCACCAAAATATACTACCGGCAAGATCTTCAAATGACAGTGTTGAATTGATCAGGACAAAACACAAACCTCAGGAGTACAGGAGAAATGACAGATGAAAAAGTAGATGCAGATAATGTTTCATTGATTCTTGTCAGGTCAACATATGCAGGGGTGTGAAGCAAATGTGGATAAGCAGGGTTGAAGTGTAGATGAACCATGATCTAATTGTATGTGGAATAGGCTCCAGCAACTGAATGGTCTACCACTGTTTTTCTTATTCCCATGTTGCTTCTGTACTGCAACACTCAAGTTCTGTAGCTTTATAATAAGCAATGATTTATTTCACAGAGTTCACTATTTGCCAAAGAGTAACTTATATTTATCACCAAAGGAAGCAATTATAGAACTTTTAAAATCTGCTTTAGTTATTATCAGACATTGACTCTGATGTCTACTATCCATATAATTTCTATTTAACATGTTGTAAGGCTATTACACAAGTAGGAATAACTTTATGTGGTTGAAGTTTGGCAGTGTGTAGTATGGATGGGAGTGGAACAGATTCTTGTTATACACATTGCAGCATGTTATGTAATGCTCTGTGTTATATAATGGAAAGTGAAAGTGGGTGGGGATTTATAGCAGCGACTAATCCACTACTCTATGTTTTGCAACCCTGCCAAAGTTGAATTTCACCCCCTCTAACTTAATGTTTTCAGACTAAAGGCATTTTTTTGCATAATTCTACTGTGAGTAAAGTGCTATGCATTTCAGATTGACTTGGAGATACAGGTATCAACAGAGAATTGAATGATAGATCCCAGCTGTATCTAATTTGCTTTCTGTACCTCCCCACCCTTCAAACTGGCATTGAATAACTGAATATACAATATGAAAATAATGCTGTTAAATCACTGACAGAGATTTTAGTCATTAAGTTGCAGCATTCCAGCAGACAATACACTTGTATCAATAGATCATTGAAAATAGTCCTATGAAGTCCTACACTTTAAAGACTAAACTAATTGAGGAACTTTGACAAGCTCCCACTAATGTCAAGTGTTTTTAAGTAACCATACAGAGTAGGAGCAAATTCTCACTTTGGGTATTTATACCCAAAATACTCTTGCAGTTAATCTTATAAATACATGCCAGATATAATCTTTCCGGAGTCTTCATTTATTTGTTTGGTGTCAGGTATGTGTTCATTCGGCATTTTATCGCAGTTTCTGCTATGAGCTTAGAGAAGCATTAATAAATAAATGCTGAATATTACAGTGCATCAGTTCTTAGTAGCCCTTCAAGATCAGAAATTTTCTTGTGGGTTTCTCCCTGTCAGTAGTACTTATAACCATGGCTGTGGTAGAAACCACTATCAATAAAAGCCCCTTTTTTATCTGGGCTTTCTCTTAAAATTTTGGTGACCAATTGTGAGAACCTCTGAGGAAATTTCTGGTTACCGTTATTTAGAGTAATGATTACTTAATTTGAATATCTGTTAGTATTTGAAGAGAGTTGGTCAACAGGCTCTTTCACTGATCTGATTTCAAGGCTAATTTATGTCTTCACAGATGCCCCTCCAAAGCTTAAGAAACTGAAGAATCAGACTCTGCTGGAAGGACAAAAGCTTTCTCTGAAATGTGAGGCTGTAGGAAATCCTCGACCCACATATAAGTGGTTCAAAGATGGAAGAGAGATAAAGAAAAACAAAGAAATAAGGATAAAAACTGGGAAGTAAGTTCACAAAATATGCATTGCTGCATTTATATTTGAGACAAGAGTTTTTATTAATTTGCTAGGCAATTGTGTAGAACACTGTTTAAATCATGTTCCACTGACCCTGGATTTTACAGTTGGAGACAAAAATACAAGGACAACTTTATTTAGTAAATACACATTAGTAGATGTGAGAAGTTGCTTTGGTTTAACACACTACCTGCACCTGGGACTGAATTCAGTTAGATTGGTTGATTGGAAGTTTTCTGATTAATGTAAGAATCCTGTGAAGGGAGTTTAGCAACTTTCAATGTAAGAAATCCAGTAGAAAGGCCATGAGAATTGGCTGGGGTTGAAGGAGGGAGCATGAATGGAACATTGACTCTGGTACAAGACGCTTGGATATAGGGACTGAAAATGCAAGTTCCAGCTCTATGACAGAATAGCAATCATGCTGTGATGAACCCCAAAAGGAAAAAAGGAGGAAAATATCTGTCCTTAAATCAGACCTACTTGAGTTCAGGAACTGCAGTTCCCAGTGGGCTCTATGTAAAATGGCCATACATACTCAGTTGGTACATTTTTATCATCTTCAAGACGGTGAAAAGCCCTGTGCATATGCACAGTTTGTTCTTTTTATATTTTCAGCTGAAACTGTTCCTGCACAGAAAGGAATAACAAGGAAGAAAGTGAAATAGCATGAAAGAAGGTAATTTGATCTGAAAGAGGAACGCCATTACGAAGAAGTTACCAAACAGAGCTGGCCACAGGAGAGAGTCATGGAGCAGGTCCTAAACAAAGGAGAAAATTCTCAAACCAGGGGAAGGGATGGAAAGAGTCCCCAAGAAGACAATCTAGTTAAGGGACAAGAATGGGGATCTGAAACAGCTCCTGTTAACTGCAGTTAAACGTAAGGAGCAGAGAAAAATGATCATGAATTAAAGAGAGAGCTGCAATGAGCAGACTTAGAGCAAAGTGGGCTTGAGAAAAGCCTGAAGATCTAAGGCAGCAGCCAAAGGCTTGTGACTCTGTACTGCAGGCCTTTGAAGCAGTGGCATTTTGTTTGACATTGCCAAATATCTGAAAGTGTGCACAAAAGATGAAGTTTGAATGCATTTAGAGATCCAGGGGAAAGGAACATCAGAAAGAGGGATTGAAACCCTGGAGGTGGATCACTGTGGAAGACATCTGGCTGAAAGCATCATTAGAAAATTTGTAATAGTATCCCAAAGTATGTTCTTCAAGTGAGGAGATTGGAAGCCCTCATAAGACTGGTTGGCTTATGATGTGACAAGCATCAGTGGAAGAGTGGGAGTGGGAACAATAAATCCATAAAATCTGTTTTGGTGGCATCTGTTACTTGGTTTTGGAGTGTGGAATGTCCGACCACAGTTTGCCTATTAGTTTATGTGTACTGCATGCTTACTATGAATGTTAGAGTATAAAATGGATATTGTAAATTGTGTTATTTTTACAAATTTGCATTTATCTATAAAGATATAGTTAAAGTGAATAAAATACGTGATTTAACTTAATTGCTGACATTTGTATTGAAATCTTTCTAACCTTTTTTGTCCAGTATAATATAGTATTTTCCTTGTTTAATAAACATTTTAGCTTTTGTGTTAAAAGTACAATAGCAAACTTCTGTGAACGTGTTCAGTAACTGCCCTCCATGGTTTCTTTAAAAAAATATACCCTCAAGCTACATTCCACTGTGGGATCTGACCTGTCCAATAATAAAATCATTTGGAACCATAACAACATCTTATCAGTGACTCAAAAGCTGACCCCACTAAGTTTTCTGGAGTAAGGTTATTTAGATATTATAAGTGAGCAGCAGGCCAGTGTTTCTTGCATCTTGGAAACATGCAGAAAATGAGAAACAATTTGTTTCCAATCTTCAAATTCACCCAGTGGTATAGGGGCAATTATGAATGGGCAAAATGCCTTACCAGCAAAGTCCACATCATATGAAAGAATAAAACAAACTCTGTGGCTGGAATTCTCTGGCCGTTCAGTCCTGCTGGCAGCGCATCCCTGCCCATGGGTTTCCTGATGGTGTAGGGTGATATCAGTGGGCATTCGCATTGACAGCAGTGGGACCAGAGAATCCACCACTAGCAAGCAATGTCAAACCTCCCACCAGTGGGAAACATGTGATTAGCAGGCTGGAAATCTCGCCCTATGTTGCTTTTTTGAGAGTCATGGTGTGGAGATGCCGGCATTGGACGGGGGTAAGCACAGAAATCTCACAACACCAGGTTAAAGTCTAACAGGTTTATTTGATAGTAAATGCCACAAGCTTTTGGAATGCTGTTCCTTTGTCAGATGAGTGGAAAGTTCTGAAGTCTCCATTCATCTGACGAAGAAACAGTATTCCGAAAGCTTATGGCATTTATTATTAAATAAACCTGTTGGACTTTAGCCTGGTGTTGTGAGAATTCTTACTGCTTTTTTGAGAACACAGTGATTTCATCAGGATGCAATGGGCCTGGAATATTCTTACAGCCTCATTTAACAGCTCCAATATCTTGACTGCTGGTACCCGTCAAAATACAATATGTTTTGTATAGTCAGCTCTTAAAATAAATCTTTACTGTTGCTAATGGGAGGAATGGACATATGTGGCGCATGATGAGTAAAGTGCCATTCCTCTTATGATCAGTGAAGCATATGTGTAAGGAGATGTAAACTGATCGAGTATTTCTGCTACTCTGCTACATTATGGGAGAGTGGTGATGAGATTGGTAACTTGCCTTTGATTTTACCTCACACATTGGGTAATCGCCTTCTATTAATTTGATATCTTTTTCTAAATGACAGGGTTGAAGTCAAAAACTCCCAGTTGACACATGGGGGGAGAAAGCACGACAGTCATGTGGAGTGCCTTTTCCACACGTATTTGCAATTCACCGCAGTTTTTATGTTTCTGGTTTATGATAATTATGTTACCTCTGAGAACAAGGTCACATTCAGTTGTAAATTTCATTTGGTGTAAATAGGCAAAGTTGGAGGAGTTGAGATGCTTTTGCTACTGGTGTTAAATGTGAAAAATGAAACTAACCATATAGCTCTTCATGCAACATAAACAATTGAAGGAGAAAGCTCTTAAATGAAAGTTAGAGACCTGTGCTTTAAAATTCACACAAAGCCTCAGCCTTGCAAATGCACTTTCAACTGAATATGTCTAGACTTTTAAATGATAAACAAAGCAGTTTGATCTATTACAATGAGCCCAAGTAAATTCCTCTCTGTAATTCTTGAATCATTAGGATGAGTGAAGCAATTTGCTCACCTATGTTAAGAGGATGGTGAGGATGCTTTAAGTAACTCCTAACTCCTAAACAAATCAATGATCAAACATTCCAGAAATTTTGCAGAGTTCTGTCTTGAACAACCATTTTATAAATAATTTAGTTATGCTGTAGATATCAAAAATAGAAGTCTGGAAAGCCTTTGCACACAAAATGCTTTGGTACATGCTCCACCAAATTTGGGAGAGACAATGGCTTTGTGGTATTATTGTTTGATTATTAATCCAGAAACTCAGCTAAGATCTGGGGACGTTGGTGGAATTTGAATTCAATAAAAAAGAATCTGGAATTAAGAACCTACTGATTACCTGAAATCATTGGAAGAAGTTGGAAAAATCCATCTGGTTCACTGATGTACTTTTTAGGGAAGTAAACAGAGGTTTACAACACAGAAACAGGCCCTTTGGCCCAACTCGAAATCTGCCATCCTTACCTAGTCTGATACACATGGGACTCCAGAGTCACAGCAATGTAGTTGATTTTCAACAGCCCTCCAAGGACAACTAGGAATGGGCAATAAATGTTGGTCAGCCAGTGATGCCCATGCCCTATGAGTGAATAAAAAAAGGCCACTGTGTCACAGCTCATTACTAAACAGAAAGGCTGAATAGAGATTTAACCTTAGTGTTGAATCCATTACTGTGATGTTTGAGAAGACATCAGAACTTGACTTGACCTCCAATTTTTACCTCAGTCCTTTTCTGTCACTGATTCCCTGTGATTTCTTGGAAGATTTTGGCATAACTAAGGACCAATATCACAGGTATGCAATTTGTATGCAAGCAATTTATGAAGTTTAATGCTGAAACATTGTGACAGTTTTTCCTAATCATTTCCACTATCCCACATTCACTTAAAGAAACACCACTTAGCTCCTTGGGATGGTTCCCCTCCCATGTAAACAGCTGGAGGACACAAATTTCCTGCATTTACATAAATAATATAAAACAATCACTGGGATTTTGTGATGGTAATGATGGTAAACTTTCAAAGTTCACTGTTATAACTTCACTGAAACCGTGAGGAACTTGCAGAGTCTACACATGTGCAGAATAATGTGGAAATCTAGCAGTTGCTGCTAATGCTTGTATGCTTTTCTAGAAGGTGCACTGTTGAGATACCTCTATACCGCAATCAATAGGATACCTTATTAATTGATGAGAACTTCCAATCTTATGCACTTAATCTCACTGTGAAGAATCTTGTAAAACTTGCACTTTGTTGAATGAGGCATAACTGAATTTTTAACGCTATCCTAATTTCACAATTACTGTTAAACGTTTTTTGTTTGTGGAATGTCAAACTTCTCCATTGTGATTTTAAAAATTTTCAAATTTTTTTGAAAAGCCCGTTTATGCTATCTAAATTAATTTTGCTATCTGAAAAGTATAAACTAACAGTTAAGGATAATTCCTCGTTTGTTGTGGGTGAATGTTTTAGTGTGATCGGCTGCCATCTGCTTGCCGCCATTTCCTTTGTTTAGCCTTGGATTTATACAGTCAAAAAGAGTAGGGAAAAATCCTCCGCAGAGATCACTAGATATTTATGGGCAGTTTTCCTTGAAATCAGTTACTCATGCTTGCTTTGCTACTAACTGCAAAATCCAGATCAATATTTCTAAATTTTGCAGCTATAGTGCAGTCTAAGATGTGGATTAATTGCACTAATAATTGTGGAATAGGACATCAAAAGTGATGGATTTTATTTCTCTATAAGTCTTTGTAAGACGTGTTGCTGGCTAGATCCCAAAATGAATGTGAAGCAAAATACTGGTCCTGTTATTTCCAGTAAGTCCCAGTAGCTTCATATTGCACCTATTTAAAATAATATTCATAAAATCCCTATAGTGCAGAAGAAAGCTACTTGGTCCTGTGAATCTGCACTGATAACAATCTGACCCAGACCTTATCCCTACATGTTTACCCCTTAATCTATACATCCCAGGACACTAAGGGACAACTTAGCATGGCCAATGCATCTAATGTGCACATCATTGGATTGTGGGAGGAAATTGGAGGAAACCCATGCAGACACAAGGAGAATGTGCAAACTCCGCAGTGACAGTGACCCAAGCCAAGAAGCGAATAAGGTCTGTGAGATAGCAGTGATAACTTCTGCGCCACCGTGCCATATTCTCCTGGTCAGATACTAATATAATTGGCAGACTCGCCATATTCCTCAGTGTTGTCAACTTTATTCATCAGGACAAATGTATCAGTAATTTATGCTGAAGTAGATCATTTAAACAATTGTTATGAGAGGGTAAGGAGGAGTGCACAGGTCGCAACAAAGGTATTTAAATGTATATTCCCCATAAATGCTTTTTCCAATTCAAGTGTATTTACAAAGATCAAAGAACAAAACTGCACGGGAAACAGGCCCTTCGGCCCAACGAGCCCGCACCGCAACCCCAATGTTCCCACCTCTACCCACGATCGCTGTCTATGTTTATAGATCTATGGATTAAAAACCAAATTTGAGACAATTTAGGGAGAATTTGTTTTGCCAATTAGCCTAAGAGCACATCTTTGGGATGTGGGAGGAAACCGGAGCACCCGGAGAAAACCCACGCAAGCACGGGGAGAATGCGCAAACTCCCACAGACACAGGCCCAAATCCATGTATCTGCACAGCACAGCGATAGTCACTGAGCTGTCGTGTTGCCCATCAAATGGTCCAGGTCAAGCGTACACTAACGACGTGAAGCACTAGGATACTCTCGAAAAAGATCCAAGAGCAGCCCTCTCATGACCCATTGCGTGTATGCCCCTCGTTAGACAACAAGGTGGACCAAAGCACCTGTAGGATAAAAACAAGTACATCAATATCATCATCTATTTACACACTTCCCAGGGACTCCCAAGGCTCATGATCCCTATTTTAAATCAGTTTTCTATACCCCTCCATTCCCATTCTGTTCATGTGCCCATCTAAGTATTTCTTAAATAACTCCAGAGTACCTGCCTCCACCACTTTACTTGGCAGCGCATTCCATACCCCCACCACCCTCTGTGTGAAAAAACTCCCTCTAGCATCCAAATTATACCTTACCCCCCTCACCCTAAGCCCGTGACCCCTCGTGCTATTTGAGTCCATCCTAGGAAAAAGCTTAGCCCTGTTTACTCTATCTATCCCCTTCATAATCTTGTACACCTCTATCAGATCTCCTCTAAGTCTACGTCTTTCTAAGGAAAACAGTCCCAATTTGCCTAATCTCTCCTCGTAACTCAGACCTTCCATACCAGGCAGCATCCTGGTAAACCTCCTCTGCACTTTCTCCAGAGTCTCCACGTCCTTCCGGTAGTAAGGCGAATAAATTAATAATTATTTATTAATTGTGAGCCAATTAAACCAGGATTTCTTGAATCAAAGGAAGAGTAACTTTATTAGCTACTAAACACACTATCACACAGATATCAGAAGAAAGTTAGAGTCCAATAAAAAGTTAAAAGAATTCATAATTATATATTTTGCTTGCTTTAAAGCATAGAATGTCAAATAGTGTCGCCATTTGAAGTTCGTTGGTTTCCTGCAGAATTCTGGAGTTGATCTGGTCCAGGTTGATGGTTTGTTAAAGACTGGCCTTTAGCTTCATTGAGAAAGTGAGAGAAAGAGATCTCTATAGCTCTGTACCATTAGTATTTTTAGATGACTATAATATTAATTTTTCTTCTTTTCCTGATTCTGCTTGGCAGAATTAGTTTTTAAAACTTCTGTCTGTATATTCTCAGAGAAGAATTTGATTAGCATGTCTTGCAGTCATTGTTGCACAGCAAGTAATCCTATTTCTTGATCTTCTCATCTCGACACATTTGACACATTTCAGGCTGGAAATCAACTGGAAATAGGTTATTTTATTCTCCACAGGGGGTTCTGAATGTCGGCTGTATATCTGGCTGGTTAGCACTTCCCATTGTCTTGATAGAATTGAAATTGGCCTCATTCCCCAAAAAGTTCTGTGCAACACATCTGCACTGCAATTCATATAAAAACTTTCCGGAGATGTGATCAATTTACAGTATTAGATGTCAGATGACCCATGGCAGTCATTTTCGATCAATGTCTTTTCTTGTATTTTCTAAAACAAATCTCTTTTAAACAATTTAATATGTCTGTAGTTAGCTGGTAAAGATGTAGACAGATCTCAGTCACAGTTTTCTGCTGTGACACAATTTAGAGCAAAGGAAATGAATCAAAGTGCAGATTACAAATGTCGTCTTCAGTAAAACTGTGTCTTGTTCAACATTTCTGTTTCATTACTCTGACAATTTACATAGAGATATACGTTAGATTGATTCAATTTCATTTTCTTTCTGCAGAAAAAACTCAAGGCTTCAGATAAATAAACTGAAGGTGGAAGATGCTGGGGAATATACATGTGAGGCTGAGAATGCATTAGGCAAAGACACTTCAAAAACTACCATTAATGTGCAAGCTGGTATGTATATATACTGTAGTTTTGTTAATGTTTCTAATATGTGAAGTGGAGAGTGTTATCATACAAGTATTAGGGAGTTAAAAACAATTGTGTTGGTTGTTAGAATTTTCTTCATAAGGAAGAATTTATAAATGATCTGAATGTTTTTGTAGAATCAACATAATTGTAAACTGGACAATATTAATTAAATTAACGAGGAATGAAATAATGAGTAAACTCTTTCATCCGCACCGGACAATGTTAATTAAAGTCTAACGAGGAATGAAATAATGAGTAAACTCTTTCATCCACACTGGGAGAGGGAAGTTTATGCAGATAAATGGATTTTCAGATATTTTGTTATGTCATTGTTGTTATGGCCAAGAAAAGGCTGTTGATTCCTATGCATCTTTTAACAAAACAGTTTTGGCAATTTTTGTTGATGAAGAAGAAATATTGTTTAGGGTCCTATTTCAATTTTATAAAGAGATATTCAAGGACTGAAGCATTAAGTGCAGTTTCTGTGAAAGGAAACCATTGATGTCTCTCTCAGTTTTGTTGAACTGCTACTATTTCTGCACAATTGTAATCACCTCTGCTTTCGGTGCCCTTATTCCCAGTAAAGACCACCTTCAGTTGCTTCATCAATGACCTTCCTTCCATCGTAAGGTCAAGAGTGGGAATGTTTGATGAATGCATAATGTTCAACACCATTCACAACTCCTCAACTACTGAAGCAGTCCAAGTCCAAATGCAGCAAAACCTGGACAATATCCAGATCTGGGCTGACAAGTGACAAGTAAAATTTTTGCCACAAGTAGAAGTGCGAAGAAATGATCATCTCCGATAAGACAGAATCTGACTGCTCCAGCAACACTCAGGAAACTTTACACTACCCAGATCAAAACAATCCTATTGATTGATACCCTATCCACAAACATTCACTCCCCCTACAACTAATGAACAGTGGCAGCAGTGTGTACCACTTACAGGGTGCACTACAGAAACTCACCAATACTCCTGGCAGCATCTTCCAAACCAATCACCTTGTCCATCTAGAATAACAAGGCTCAGATAGCTAGGAACATCATCATCTGGAAGTTTCCCTCCAAGTACTTAGCATCCTGACTTGGAAATATATCACCAATCCTTCTGATTTCTCTTCTAGGAAATAGAAGTATTGCTCTTCTGTCTGACATTCTTTTCGTTTCAGATTGCAACATATGCAGAACTTTGCTCTTATCACCATTCCTTTATTGCAGCTGATCAAAATCTTGGAACTCCCACCCTAACATCATTGTGGGTGTATCCACATTACATGGACTGCAGTAGTTTAAGAAGGCAGCTCACGACCACCTTCTCAAGGGCAATTAGGGATGGGCAAGAAACGCTGGCCTAGCTAGTGATGCCATATCCAAATAAAAAGCAAGAATGGCCTTGTTCTGAGCAGTTGTAGTTGGCCAGATCACTCAACATCTGGTATCAGGTTATGTTCATTGGTACCTAAAAAATGTCTGGGGACGTAGCTCCAGCCTCAAACATTTCCCCAGGGAAATGATGGCAAACAGGAATGGGGTGAGAATGGGTCAGAAAGTATAGCACGTAAAACAACTTCATTCATACCTTAGCAGAAGAAGGTAAAATGATTGCACCACCCAACCACCTTCTCACAATTAATCATATAGCAGGAAAGTCATGGCATACAATTGGTTGTTCGTTCTTGGAGGCAAAGATGACAAAGTTCATCCTCTGAAGTGTTTGGTAAGGTTCCAATAGGTATGTAGATGACTGCCAAGGCTGATCTGCATCTGGAAACATGCTGTAAATCTGATAGGAAAAAAAATAATTGATTGAGTTTTGGGTGAGTTATTGGTTTAGAATTTCCTCTCCTTACATTTTCTCACTACTTCTAGTATTCTTTTGTTTTCTAAGGAGACCATATCTTTTATTATTTGATTGCAGTGTTCCTGGCAAGTTTCTTTCAGAATGAATAGTTGCTGTCAAAACTCTGAAGTCAACCTTCAGAGTGTCTTTGTAGAATTTCTTTGACCACCATGAGAGACTTGAGCTCTCCACAGAAGATATGCTTTGATATGTAAATGACTGGCATTCTGGATACATGGCCAGTCTAATTCAGCTGTGACTGTTCTCATATGGTCTGGATGCTTGGATCGCCAGCTTGGGTGAGCACCTCAATATCTCTCATTTTGGCTTGCTACCTCATCTTTAGAAGCTTTTGAAGGCAGCTACATAATAGACTAATGAACAAAGTAGTAGTCTGTGGCTTTTTCTTTCTTTCTTTCTGCCTTTCTTGCATTGTTGTTCTGTTCATTCATTCTTTCATCAAATCATTCAGCATTTTAATATGGGAATTGTCAGGCTATTTAGTTTCAATTGATTATCGGCATCAGGGAGTCCAGGATTCTGGTCCAGGATGTAGCCATACAGCCAATATGATACTGAAGGTTGTTCACATATTTAGGCTCCACGAGCACAAGCAATCTGTCACTTGATGCTGAAATCAACACACACATAGCAAAAGTTGCAGCTGTTATATCCAAGCTAAGTAGGAATATGAAACAACATCAGGCTGAATGAAAACACCAAACTGTGAATTGACCAAGCTTGCATCCTCAGCACACTCAGTGGTAGGCAGGAGAAAAATTTCAATGGTTTCCAAATTTACTGCCTCAAGTGTATTCTCAGCATCTCTTGGAAGGACAAGGTCACCAACTTGGAGGTGGTGGAGTGCGCTAATTCCATCAGCATACACACGTTGCTAGGTCTGCACTGGCTCATTAGCTGGATGACAACTGTATACCCTAAGACCGTATGTACAGTGAATTGGCCACTAAGTCATGATCTCATGGGGGTTGTCCATACCTTTACTTGCAAGTGAGAAATGGTGGATAGTGACACTGATAACTAGGAGATGATGGCTGATGGCCATGACCTCTGGAGCCTGGACTGCTTGGAAGGGCAATGCATGAGGTGAGCAGAAATGAAAAGCCCAGCTGTCTGCAAAGAGGGTCCAGAGAAAAGAGGCTTGTGGAATATGCACCTTCTCAGCCCACTGTCTTCTTCTGCAGCAAAAGACTGCCATGCCAGAATGGGATTCTTGAGCCATTGCAGGTAATGGTTAACACAAAGCTGATGACCATGACACAAACCATCATCTTATGAGATGTAAAGCTCCCATATGCCTGTCATATTATATGTTTGCAGCTCAACAACTGCAATGGTAGAACACAACAGGGCAGCAATCTTAGTGAACAGAATTTGTGCCAGATACTGAGTTGATATTCAGTGGATTATTATATAAAACATATTTTCCTAACAAGTAATTTTGGGGCCTCATGAGGACCTATATCACAAGTCTTATTGATTGATTATGGACAGCATAGTGGCACAGTGGTTAGCACTGGTACAGAAAGTGAAGTCGCTAGGGATCAGAACTGAGCTGGCAAAATGATACAAGACTGGCTCAGTCATAGAAGACAGAGGGTAGGAGTGGAAGGGTCTATATCTGAATGAAAGGCTGTGACAAGTGGCATTCCTCAGGGATCAGTGCTGCGACCTTTCCTGTTTGATATATATATATATATATATATATATAAATGATTTGGAGGAAAATATAACTGGTTTGAGTAGTAAGTTTACAAACGACACAAGGTTGGTGGAAGTTAGGAGAATGATGAGAACCGTCAGAGGACACAGCAGGAGGTTGGAGACTTGGGTGGAGAGATGCAAATGGAGCTTAATCTAGACAAATATGAGATAATGCATTTTGGAAGGTCTAATACAAATGAGAAATATATAGTAAATGGCAAAACTCTTAATACTATTGATAGGCAGAGAGATTTGGATGTACAGGTACACAGGTCACTGAAAGTGGCAATGCAGATGAAGAAGGTAGTCAAGAAGGCATACGGCATGCTTGCCTTCATTGGGCAGGGCAATGAGTTTAAATATTTGCAGTCATGCTGCAGCTTTATATAGGACCTTAGTTAGGCCACACGTGGAATATAATGTTCAATCCTGGTCGCCACACCTACCAGAAGAATGTGGAGACTTTCAAGAGAGCAGAGAAAAGATTTACCAGGATGTTGCCTGCTATGGAGGGCATGAGCTATGAGGAAAGTTTGGAATGACAGAGGTTGAGGGGTGACCTGATAGAAGTCTACAAGATTATGAGGGACATAGAGTGGATAGTCAGAAACTTTTTCCCTGGTTGGAAGAGTCAATTACTATTGGGCATAGCTTTAAGTGCAAGGGGCAAAGTTTAAAGGAGATGTAGAAGGCAAGTTCTTTACACAGAGGGTGGTGGGTGCCATGAACCCGCTGCCAGCGGAAGTTATAGAAGCAGATATGAAAGTGACTTTTAAAGGGGGGGAGGTTGTGACAAATACATGAATAGGATGAGGATAGAGGAACATGGTCCTCAGAAGAGTAGGGAGTTTTAATCAGTTGGGCAGCATGATTGGTGCAGGCTTGGAGGATCTAGTTCCTGTGCTGTAATTTTCTTTGTTTTTTGTTCACAGCATGGGGATCTGGATTCGATTCCTGGCTTGAGTCACTGTTGAGTTTGCACGTCTTCCCCTGTGTCTGCATGAATTTCCTCCGTTGCTTCAGTTTCCTCTCACAGATCGAAAGACTAGTTAGGTGTAAGGCCCATTCTAAATTCTCTCTGTGTACCCAAACATGCACCAAAGTGTGGCAATTAGGGGATTTTCACAGTAACTTTAATGCAGTATTAATATAAAACAGCTTGTAACTAATAAATAAACTTTAACTTTATTGGTCTTTAAAGGCATTCTGGCCTTTGCTTTAAAAGAAACAATATCTTTGGTTACGAAGTTTAAAATTGTTGCTTGCTTTACATTTTTGAGTCATCTACTCAAGTCAAGTTACAGGTGATTTCCATCATCAGATTTTTTAATTGTCAACTTGGGATCCAAATAAATTCCAGGAAAGCGCAAGCATGATCAATTGTAATAGCCTTCTGTACTTGAGTACAACTCTATAAGCAAGAAGACAATGAAAGCAAAATAATACTGTTACTGTTCTGCCAGTAATGTATAATATTGATCTACTGCTGAGAATTAGCTAATCAGAATTAGCTGCATAATAAAGCGGTTTAGATAATTATACCGGTGGTCCAAAACCTACGGCAGTAGTAGTTAAATTGCATAATTATGGAGTAATCAGAATCAGGTTATAATCCAAGACAGAGGCTGTTTTATCTGTGGTATATTTGTTTAAGCAGATTACTGAGTTACCTTCTCCAGCATTTCTAATCTTGGTGGAATGGAAACCACGTCACATTGCAAAGAAAAGGAAAGTGATAACTGCACAAGGTCTTTCTCTTTACCAGCAGCAGCTTCTTTTCTTTTACTTCACATAAAGTCAATGGGTTCATCGAGTGCTGACCAGCCCATAAATAAATGTGTTCTTAAACCTGCACTTGCTGCTATTAATTTTTTGCTCAGGCAATAACTCTCTCCACAGCAAGTAGCTGTTGCCAAAATCTATGAGTTAAATCTGTTTATCTTTGCAATGTTAAGATAGAAAGTTTACAGGACTGAAATTAATATGATCACTTTGTATCTCGGCACTGATTATGGGTTTGATTTATTGTTCGTCTTCAGGCTTTTTACCCAGGTTCAGTGCCTAATATCCATTGCTTTAAAACATAGCAGGTTATGGTGTTCAATTTTTTTCCAGTGCGTTCCACTATAGGTCTAAGTGGCCAGGACAGAAAACCTTTTGTGAAAGAAACTAAGTATAGTGGAAAATAGCTTTTCTTAATGTCTTTCTTATTGAGGAATCTATAATTTATCATTTTCAAGTTTCACAGTAATTTCACCAAATACAATTAAAGCCAATGAAACTTCATTGTTATAATCATAAATGATCTCATATATACATAATGACTTGTGCTCCAATAGCAGATGCAAAGCAGATATGTAAGCTGAACTCACTGTATTATCCTTTAGAGGGCAGTGTGATAATTATACATCGGCTATTATCTCCTAATAGTGCTATATTGTCATATTGTTAGGCATTTTGCTGTCTACAGGCCGAATGAACCAGTGATGCGAAAGACAGCTGTTGTTCCAAGTAAGAAATCTACTATCAGTCGTAAGTTTCCCTTTGTACAGAGTATGAGCTGGTTGACCTTTCCATTGTGATACACAGGACTTAATTATTGTAATTATACAACAAGTCATCCTAGGCAGCAGGTGCAATTGTTCTGAGTTCTAAAACGTGATGACGTGAATGGCTAACATTTTGTACGTTTCTGAACATGAGATGCACAACTGATTGATTAAGGTGTGTGTGTGTGTGTTCAAATAAATGCAACCACTCAGTGCAGAGCATGGACATAAATATTAAATTGCGTGGCTAAAGTCTCTCAAATCCACAAGATGAGTAACTATGGTTGCTTTAATTTAAACTGTCAGAATTGAAAAATATGAAAGTGCTTGGCTCTTGCATTGTTGGTCTTGCGTCAAATGTTACAAGAAAAATCGTAGTCAATCGTAGTCACAGCAGTGGGAAGTTGTGCGTGGAGCCTGAAGAGATTGGTGAGGCACTGAATAAATATTTCTCTTCGGTATTCACGCAGAGTGCTGGAAATGTAGCTGTGGAGAGCACTGAGGTACAGGGTTGCAAATTGTGGAGTATTGTAGTAGATAGGGAGGATGTGTTAGAAATTCTCGAGGGTTTGAAGTTGGATAAGTCCCCTGGGCCGGACGGGATTTACCCTAGGATTCTCTGGGAGGCAAAAGAGGAGATTGCAGAGCCTCTGGCTCTGATCTTCAGGTCCTCGTTGGTTACGGGTGTGGTTCCGGAGGACTGGAGGATAGCGAATGTGGTCCCATTGTTTAAGAAGGGGAAGAGAGACCTTCCTGGGAATTATAGGCCAGTGAGTCTTACTTCTGTGGTGGGCAAGGTATTGCAGAGAATTATTAGGGATAGGATTTATAGTTATTTAGAGAGAAATGAATTGATTGGGGATAGTCAGCATGGTTTCGTGAAGGGTAGGTCATGCCTTACTAACCTCATTGAGTTTTTTGAGAAAGTGACCAGAGAGGTGGATTGGGGTAAGGCGGTTGATGTAGTATATATGGACTTTAGTAAGGCGTTTGATAAGGTGGCCCATGGAAGACTTCTACAGAAAATGCAGATGTGTGGAATAGAGGGTGATTTAGCTAATTGGATTAGGAATTGGCTGCAGATAGAAGACAGAGGGTGGTGGTTGATGGGAGATATTCATCGTGGAGTTCGGTGACAAGTGGTGTACCTCAGGGGTCTGTTTTGGGGCCCCTGCTGTTTGTAATTTTTATAAATGATCTGGATGAGGGTATTGAGGGATGGATCAGTAAATTTGCAGATGATACTAAAGTTGGTGGTGTGGTAGATAGTGAAGAGGGTGTTTTAGTTTACAGAGTGACTTGGACAAGTTGCAGAGCTGGGCCGAGAGGTGGCAAATGGAGTTTAATGTGGAAAAGTGTGAGGTAATGCACTTTGGCAGGAACAATAAATGTGTAGAGTATAGGGCTAATGGTAGGGCTCTTAATAGTGTTGAGGAACAGAAGGATCTTGGTGTATGTGTCAATAGATCCCTGAAAGTAGGCAGTCAAGTGGATAAAGTTGTTAAGAAGGCTTATGGAGTCTTAGCTTTTATTGGTAGGGGGATTGAATTTAGGAGCCGCAGCATCATGTTGCAGCTGTACAAAACTCTAGTGCGGCCGCACTTGGAGTATTGTGTGCAGTTCTGGTCGCCACATTATAAGAAAGATGTGGAGTCATTGGAGAGGGTACAGAGGAGGTTTACCAGGATGTTGCCTGGTATGGAGGGCAGGTCCTATGAAGAGAGGTTGAAGGATTTGAGGTTGTTTTCGTTAGAAAGGAGGCGGCTAAGAGGGGATCTTATTGAAGCATATAAGATGATTAGAGGTTTGGATAGGGTGGACAGTGATAGCCTTTTTCCTAGGATGGAGAAAGCTAGCACGAGGGGACACAGCTTTAAATTAAGGGGTATGAGTTATAGGACGGATATCAGAGGTAGGTTCTTTACTCAAAGAGTGATTAGGGAGTGGAATGCCCTGCCTGCAGCTGTTGTAGATGCGCCAAGTTTGGTGGCGTTTAAGAGGTTAGTTGATAAGTATATGGATGAGAAGGGAGTGGTTTAGTTAGGAGGGGCATTGCTTTTTATTTTGGTCGGCACAACATCGAAGGCCGAAGGGCCTGTTCTGTGCTGTATTGTTCTATGTTCTATGTTCTAATATATTTACATAGAACATAGAACATTACAGCACAGAACAGGCCCTTTGGCCTTCGATGTTGCGCCAACCAATATAAAAAGCAATGACCCTCCAAACTAAACCATTCCCTTCTCTTCCATAAACTTATCAACTAACCTCTTAAACGCCACCAAACTTGGCGCATCTACAACTGCCGCAGGCAGGGCATTCCACTCCCGAACCACCCTTTGGGTAAAGAACCTACCTCTGACATCCGTCCTATAACTATCACCCCTTAATTTAAAGCTGTGTCCCCTCGTGCTAGCTTTCTCCACCCTAGGAAAAAGGCTATCACTGTCCACCCTATCTAAACCTCTAATCATCTTATATGTTTCGATTAGGTCCCCTCTTAGCCGCCTCCTTTCTAACGAAAACAACCTCAAATCCCTCAGCCTCTCTTCATAAGACCTGCCCTCCATACCAGGCAACATCCTGGTAAACCTCCTCGGTACCCTCTCCAATGGTTAAACGTGGTTAAAAAATACAAGTATTCGTTACTTATTAATCTCTTCTTCTTCTTGTGTATTTTTCTTTATCATCTGAAATCCTCTCTTCATAATCAGTGCTATATTGTCAAGTGTATGATGGCAAACTGCAATCTAAAGTAATTCAGGAAAATCTGTTTGGTTCAAAGATAAATTATAATTTTAGAAATGCTGACAATTTAAAAGTGACAAACAGAACTTTAAGTCAATAGTAGTATTACCACTTAGCAGCAAACGTGCCACAATTGAGTATATGTTGCTCTTCCAATTATTCTGTGGGTAAATTAAACGCTGCTCCGAACTTGGGAGTAAACTGGGGGACTTAGAACATATGGTTCATTTTACTGAATCAAATCCACCAAGATCTAAAAGCTCAGGATTAAGAATCCTGAGGTCTAATAATCCAGTGACATGGGGCTAGAATTTACATCTCCTAACCACATCCCCTGCTCACCTTCACTGACAAAAGCAAGTTCGAGGGTGGGGAGCCATGTAAAATCTAGCAGAAAGCTTCCCATCCCTCACCCACCTTGATTTCTCTGAAATTTTATGAAGGAGGGAGAAACACTGGATAGCCTGGCAACCATTGGGCCTATTCTGACCCTTAGCCAGCTAATTAATGACTACCAAAGGGTCCCACCCCACCCTTTGCCATGCAGGAAACTGAACAGCTTTGGTTTCACAGGCTTGTGTCATGCAAGGTGGGGAGAATTTCCTTTTGGGTGTCCCTTGGCCCATTACAGTCACCCCTCCCTTTCTCTCTCTCCACCCCCCCCCCCCCCCCCCCGGCCTTATGAACCTGCCATTCACCCCATCATCCCCCAACCCCTTGTGTTGATCCACAACCACAGATTTAGTCACAAGTTCCTCAGTGCTTGGGACAAAATATCAATCCCAATTGCAATAGTAAACAGCACATATTTTAAAAATCTGTGACCATTGTTTATATTGACAACATGCAACCACAGATACGTCAAAAATCATGTAGAATGTGTCCTTGCAAATGGATGTTGTAAAACATAAAATGGAACAATTTTAAAATTTTATTTGATTCTTTACTTTAATTATCAAACTTTAGAATGAGGAGTGAAAACTATTGTGTGGTTGAGCCTTCAGGCAGCACTCTAGAAAACAGTTGTAAAGTAATAACTTAGCATGGATTGACTAGATTTGCTATGGGCCTGAATAGGAATGAGATTTGAACATTTTAAACAGTCTGTTTTAGGCTGAAGCTACTTTGTACACCATACATAAAAGCTGACAGTTTCTTTGTATTTGTTCCAGTTCCGAGCTTACAAGCAGAAAAAAAACCTTTGCAAAGCAAAGCAAGTTACTTAGTCTGAAGGAGCAGTGACTGGATGTCAAGAGTGCTTGCATTGAAAGCATATGGTTGAGTGTTTGATTTTTCGTAAATCCACAAGTGTCAGAAATGTAGAGTTATGTAATTTGTAAAATGAGATAACTCAACAGCTTACTACAGAGTGGACTCTTCTGTACTGCTCCGACATGTTTACAATGAGGAATCGGATAGTCAAAGTGAAAAATTGCATTTGCAACCTTTAGTCAGAAAATCTGAGAATGAATGACTAAAGTCTGCTAGACAACAGTTGTGAAATGTGCAAATCTCTCTCTTGGTGGTTACCCTCCAGTGTGTAAAAGCAAATCATTTGTTTTTAAAGGCATGGAGTGAAATTGATATTCAGTGGCAGAACAGAACAGGTTTTACTGAATCTGCAGCCTTTTTAACAGCCTCTTCAATTGTTTTCCCGTAAAGTTAATAGAAAACCAAAATGGATTTCCAATTTGCAACTGTCCATTTTACGCTACCATTTAGCACCATCCATCCCCACCCGCCAACATACATACATAGATACTGATGTGCATAATTTACGCATTGTTCACATATTGTTTGCAGTGTTATTTTTCAAACAACTTTATCGGTACGATTATTTCGGTGCCACTTCATGCCCTTGTCTGGACCTGGAAAAATGTAACAATTTTGCTTCCATTTCCCATCCTTCTATCACCTTCACATGGTCCATCTCTGACATTTTGTTTTCCTTCCTTTACCTCTGTCTCCATTTCTGGTGTTAAACTGTACAGTAAGAAGTATCACAACACCAAGTTAAAGTCTAACAGGTTTATTTAGCAGCACTAACTTTCGGACTTTAACCTGGTGTTGTGAGATTTCTTGCTATGCTTACCCCAGTCCAACAATGGCATCTGCACATCATGGTTAAATTGTTCACCAGCATCTGATACAAGCCCACAGACTCCCACAACTACCTTGACTGCAGCTCTTCACACCCCACGTCCAATTCTCTCAGTTCCTTCACCTCTGCTACATTTGTTGATGATGTCACTTTCCAACACTGCCAATATGTCTTCCTCAATCATGGTTTTCTACCCACTCTGGTTGACAGGGCTCTCGACCACATCTGACCCATCCCAAGGGCCGCTGCTCCCCCTCCCCTCTTCCCTCCCTCCCAGAACCAGAATAGGGTCCCCTTTAACGTCAATTTTTACCCCATCTGCATTCAAAGGATCATCCTCTACCATTTCTGCCAATTCCTGCATGATGCTACTACTCACTACATCTTCCCCTCACTCACCCTGTCAGCATTTCATTCTCTCTGGAACATCCTGGTCCACTTCTCCATCATACCCAACACCTCACCCCATCCCCGCGGCACTTTCCCATGCAATTGTAAAAGGTGCAACACCTGCCTCTTTACATCCCCATTGCTCACCATCCAAGGACTTAAACACCCTCTTTCAGCTGAAGCAGTGCTTTGCATGCATCTCCTTAAATCTGGGGTATTTGCTGCTCCCAATGCAGCCTACTCTACACTGGAGAGACCAAATGTATATTGGGTGATCATTTTGTAGAATACATTTGGTTCATCCACAATTCGGACCTAGACCTTCCTGTTGCTTGCCACTTCAACACACCACCTGCTCTCCTGTCCACATGTCCATCCTTGGCCTTTTGCAATGTTCTAGTGGACCCCAATACAAACTGGAGGAGCAGCACTTCATCTTTCAATTGGGCATTTTACAGCCTTCCGGACTGAACATTGAGTTCAACAACTTCAGAATATGAACTCTCCCCTCCATCTTCTCCCTCGTTTCCTTTTATTTTTTTATCCTGTTTCTTCTCTTCATCTTCTTCTTGCCCTCCCCCACCCTTTCAGGGCAACTGTCTTAACCATCTGTACCTCTGTTCTGTTCACACATTCTGCTCACTTAATGGACACTTTTAGCAGCTCTCTCAGCCTTCTTCATCCTCGATGTGGTGATGCCAGTGTTGAAGTGGGGTGGACAAGATAAGAGGTCGCACGACACCAGATTATAGTCCAACAAGTCAGGTTCTGGACCTAAGAACATAAGAACTAGAAAGGATGAAGGAGCAATGCTCCAAAAAGTTGTGATTTCAAATAAACCTGTTGGATTATAATCTGGTGTCATGTGACCTCTCGTTTTCTTCATCCTCATTTACATTCTCTTTGTCACATTACTGCCCCGTCTCCCACCACCCTCAGTATAAATCTTTTCTGATTTTCTTTGCTCCTAATTCTGACAGGTTCAGACTCAAAATATTGGCTGTGTTCTCTCTCCATAGATGCTGTCAGACCTGCTGAGATTTACCAGCATTTTCTATTTTTGTTTCTAAAGAAATTGAATTAATATGAGCAAGATGTCTGATCACTGATTGAACAGAGAGTCTGTCTTACCCAGAGATTACAGAAATGGAAACAGAATGTGAAAAATGGATTCATAATTAAGTGAGACAGCTCAATGCTTTAGACTCTTTAAAGGAGCTCATTTAATTAAGTTAGGCTCGTTTTCATTGTGGCACTGCATTGGAGTATCATCTTTCAAAAATGCTTTCTTATTGCAGGTTGCTGGAATTGTTATTTTCGTATATTTATATTAATATGAAGAACAACTTTTTTCAAATGTTCTTTATAAGCCTGATGGTCATGTATTAAGACATTAGGAATTAATTTGTGGGTAATAATGGTTGACAGTGACCAGAATATGCATCTTCACTTTAACCATTGTAGTTACAATTAGCAAGAATCATCAGTTGACGTCAAGATAATGCCTTGATGGAATATTGTTATAGCATATTTATGCCTATATATAAGCAGAAGATATTAATTTAAATCAGCAATGTTGAGATGAGGAAAACTTGTTTTCTTTTCCAAACATGAATATACAAAACTGATTCCCAGAAAAACAGTTAATGTTAGGCTAACTAATTCCTTTGAAGGGAGTTGGACAAGTGTCTGTTTAAAACTAGGTTGCAGTTTATCAGAATAGTCTCACATGATGTAATACATTATGGAATACAAGGGTTCATAGTCTCCTGAGAACATGGATAAGTTGTCTATGCAAAGCAGCTGTTTAGAGTTATGTGTTTGTGTTGTATGACCGAATTAACATTCCGAGGTTATAGCTTCTTCTGTTTGCTAGTATTAGCAAAAGATTGTCATTAATATGAAGTTGGGTTATGCCAACATTACTAAATGGAGGAGACAATGAAAAGCAGGGAGAAGTTTTACTGATTTTTGTTTTCAGCTACCTGTTTTCAGTGTCTTCTTTGACGGAATGAATAGATTGAGTGTGTTCACAGTGGGACAGATTGCACGTAGTTTGTAAAGAGAGATCTTGGTAGATTGATTGCCATTATTCTTAAACCTTCCAAATTTTGTAAATACTAAGTACTTTATCCTATCATGTGGGACTGCAGAAACATTGAATATTTTTTTTTGCTCAGGCCAACAGCATTTAGAATTCTGCATGCTGATTCAATGCACGAACAAAGATTGATTTGAAGGACATTTGATAATAGGTCCCACAAGTAACATTTCTCCACTGATTACCACAACAGTAGTATACAATTCTATCCATCCATTCCATTCGCCATTTACCATTTATATGCAGTGAAATTCAACTATGGCAATAGCGTAAGATATACGGTAATGAATTGGCTGTCTGCTATATGCCCAACACAATTGAGTTCAATAGAAAGGAAAGCTAGGTGGGACACATAAGTTTGACTAGTTCTTGCCCACAAGTTTTGTGAATACCAAAGTTAAAGTTTATTCCTATAATCCCCTCAATACAAGCATATAAGTTCTAGTTTTCTCTTTCAAAATATGAAAAGTTGGTCTTAAAATTAAATCAAAATCATACCAAAGTCTCATTGGAATATATTTTGAAAAGTTGAACCTAAAATGACATACTTTAATGCATCTGTTATCCATTCCAGCTGATTTCCTTCCTGTTGACTTCGAACAGCCTACTTAATGAGACTCCCTATTTAATGCCATGGGCAGAATTTTACTGTCTCGCCCGTCACGGGTGTTGACCTCAGGCAAGACTTACTGCTCTTGGGGATGAATGCAGCTGGAAAATCCTGCCTTACGTGTTTCCATTACTAAAGTGCTATTCTACTGGGTAGTTGTGACAAAATGCTGCTTTCAGTGATTTCTTGAAATTTATTCACTACCAAAGAAATTTTATTAACTAAAGGAAAATTAGCTGTCTGAAGCTGCTACTATAATATTTGGCTCACATTATATATTGTGTGACTTCATTGAGGGACCTGATGAATTAGCTCTTGCATTACCTGATCCTAACTGCGGTCAACTTAATGGAAAACTGTATTGCTAGTGCACTTCGTCACACCCAATTACTTTGCAATGGTGGTCTTCTGCAAGATATCTGCCATAACACACATTGGCCAATGCTGCAACTGAGGTACGTAAGAGAACAAATCCCACCCACAGCAGGTGAGTTATATGATTTCCTACATTACAAACTAGTGGGTGGTTTTGGAGCCTGGTGGACTGACAGCTGCCTGTGGGCTATAGTTCAAACAGAAAACTGCCCATGCAAATGCTCAGCTACACCATGTCTCAGGGTTAAAAGCAAAAAAAAAGTCACTGCATTAATGATTGAATACTTGAAGATTTTTCCATAATCCAGGAGCTGCGTCACAAGATTCTTGTCTTTCTTTGTTCATAAGTAGTCGACTGAAATCTGATCAGTATGTGCATAAACTGCGTTTGGTATTCCTCATGGAAAGACAAACTGTGATTGCTATTCCCCAGGGCAGTATCATGTGCCCTTCATATCAGTTTACCAGCAGCTCTCCATATGTGACTCTTTATATTAGCACAATCGATTGCTCATCCTTCTCACCTAGAGATATATTAGATGGTTTTCCTTGTGCCCTGTTATGATGATGTGCTGAAGGTTGTTTAGACGGTGTGCAGCTCTGACTGGAACATTTCGATTGCGAATGATTTTTGACTGGAGGGACAGACTGCTGCGCTACTAGTTAGATTTTAATACAATTGACAGCTAAGGTGTTCAGAGACCTTGTTCATCTGCAAGATGTCGGGGATTGCTTGTCAGTTGTGCATATCCAGTAAAAGCAAACAGCTTTCTCAGCAAAAGGAGCTGCAATATTTTATCTCTTGGTAAGAAATTGTGCAATTTAAAATAATATCAATTCTTGTTTCTACTCACCCTAACTCCATTATGTTAGAAGAAAGAAACAAAGAACTTGCATTACGCAATGCATTTTTGACAACTTCTGTTTATTACCCTGGGTGAAGTGGAAAACATAATTTTGGCATAATTTGTGCATTTCCCCCAGTTTTTCTATGATACTAACATTTTCTGACTTTCTGGATTTAATCGTGTATTTCAAGACATCGGCAATGGCTCAAGGTGGGTCAGCTTACTCTTTGGCACCATCTGTGCCCTGTTTCTCTGCTTCCATCCCCATTGATGCCTCAGGTGAGGATGAGGAAACCCAAAGCCAATTCGATGGACATGATCCAAGCCCAGCAGAACCTACTGTTGATTATGTTTGTTGTGTCGGCACAGAGAGGAGCCATATGCAAAAGTATATCAACCCTGACAAGATCTGTATCATTCTGGCCCTGGCATGTTTGATTTTCTTGATATTGTGCATTGCTGGTGCAAAATGGTTTCTTGTGAATGGAAAAGATGATAAGCGTGATCTTCCAGATTTACTTGATCTAAAAGGAGTTGCGCAGAGTTCAACTGGAACCTATTTCACTGAAACGATACCTGTGCCTTCAAGTGAAGTGACTTCAGAAGGATCACTTCTCGAGACAGAACAACAGGCAACAACTTTTTTCGATGTGCTGCAAACTATACCCACTTCAAACTCTTTTTCCTTCAAAAGTTCAGGCAGTTACTCTTCGGCCATATCCTCAACTATGAAGTTACTGTTACAGTCGTCATCTGTGGCAGAGATTTCAACACAATCCTTATCCACCACACAGCGCAACATGATTACAACACAGGAATTCCGTAAGTAACTTCCTCTGTGGTTTACTATACTAACATTGAGCATCATGATCTAATTATTAAACAACTATTTATGTGTATAATCTGTTCCTTAAAAATCTGTAAAATTAAATACTTCCAATACTTCCTATTTGTAAAGTCACTTCTGAATTCAGATTGGTGTTTGGTACTGCACCATGGTGTCATTATTTCTGTCCCAGTGAAACACATATTGTTGCATTTTCTGTGCTGTACAGTTCATAATATTCTCACTCACTGGCTCATTGCCTAGTCCTTGATTTAGAACACTTCTAATATTGTCATGAATTCTTCAAAATGTCAAAGTGCCAGATGTGTTTTATTTTGTTAATGTTTAACTTTTAAAAGTACAATGAATTTGAAGACATGTAAACATTTAGATTAGAGAAAATGTCAGAATTAATAAATGGCAAGAACCAATCACTAAAACAGAGCTGAAAAAAATAACCAAGAAGAATCTGTGCTTCATCAGTGAGTAGTCAAAAGGGCATGGAGGTCACTAAGAGGAGTAGAGATTCATACTAACATGCTGCATATAGAAAAAATCTTTACTGTCAATATTCTGAGTAGTCTTATTCTATATTTGTATTTTCCTTTAAAGGAAGTGCTGCCCAAAAATTTCTGATAGGTAAGTTTATTTATTAGCCACAGGTAGGTTTACGTTAACACTGCAATGAAGTTACTGTGAAAATTCACTAGTCCCCACACTTCAGCACCTGTTCGGGTATATTGAAGGAGAACTTAGCATGGGCAATGCACCTAAACCAGCACATCTTTCCGACTGCGGGATGAAACCGAAGCAGACATTGGGATAACATACACATTCCGCACAGGCAGTGACTCATGACAGGAACTGAACGTTGGTCCTTGGCACTGTGAGGCAGCAGCACTAACCACTGTGCCACCGTGCTGCCCAATTTCCAAAAACATTTATTGAATTGCGGGGGGGGTGGAATTCTTTGGCCATTCATATGGGTGGGATTTTCCGGTCCCACTGGCAGCCCATCTCCACATCCTGGATTCCCCACTACTGTGGGATGGTTTCAATGGGAAATCCCACTGACAGCAGCAGGATTGGAGAATCCAAGACTAGCAAACAGTGTGCCACCAAGAGAAACACAGCTAGGAGGCCTGTAAAATTCCCCCAACTACTTTTTACCATCCTGTCTAATTTGTCTGTCTAACAATATCAGGCAATAAATACTACGCAAGATGTAGAATTTAATGAAATAGATCAAATTTTCCTTGAATTTTAATTTGGATGCAACAATAGGAAAGAGAGTTTAACAAAGCAGAAATAGAGCTTTTGGTCTCTTTTATTGAAAATTGAAATCTCAGTGAAGAGATTATAATTTGGGCCCCACTTCTGCAATTCTCTTCCTAAACCTTTCTATCCCTCGACTCATTCTCAACGATGGTTTATATTTATATAGTGTCTTTAATGTAATTAAATGAAATGTCCCAAGACACAGTAGCATCACAAAACAAACTTTGACACCAAGGCAGAGAAGGAAAATTAGGTTGGATGACTAAAAGCTTACTCAGAGAAGTAGATTTGAAAAAAAGGGCCTTATTTTGATTCCAAATGCTGGGTGGACTTAAAACCGGGGGTGTTTCAGATCCAAGTTTTGGACCCATTTTACGGTGCCCCCACACGCACTCTGCCTGAAAAAATATCACTGATTCCAAATTATGCTGCACAAGCCTTTGGGTGGGGTTTAGCACATCCAGCTACAATCAGCACCTCCAATTGTGCATGAACAACGAAAAAAATGATAGAATGGTGCTCCCCTGCCACATCACTCCCAAGCTGGATAATGCCCCCCGTAGCCTCCACTAATATTGCTCCACCCCGACAACACACTAACCTCTTTATTCCTCACTCCCCTATCACCCAAACGGATCTCGGTCCCCTCCCTACCTTCACACCCCTCTCCCCAACTCCACCGATTTCAGGCAGAGTGGCAATGGACCCTCCCTGCTTCTTCCTCACTGATCACAAGCAGAATGGTGGCAGACCGTCCTCCCACTTCCCCGCCTCCCTTCACCAATCTTAAGGAATGAGCCATTGAATGTAGGCACTTACCTCCTATTTCACAGAAGCACCCAAATCAGGCTTTTGTGGAGCATGTCCGTTTCGTGCCAATTCAATCAAACACTGTGGTAAAGGGGGGAGTGCTGATAAGGTTGGGCATGAAGCTCATTAAATATATTTAATTGCATGCAAATGCATTTAAATGACCACCGTGCCCATTTCAGGTGCAGTCCCATTTGCAGCCATTTTTGGGCCATGGTAAAGGAGGATCCAGCATGGAGGTGGACGTGGATCATGCTATTCACCTCGTGTCTGACTTTACCAAGTTTTCGTGCCTGAAAATAGGTGCAACACAATGATAAAATCGAGCCCAAAGAGTCTTAATGGTAGAAAATGAGGTAGAGGCGCAGAGAAGTGTAAGGAAGGTATTCCAGAGTTGGGGCCTGGGGTGTATGAAGGTGGAGTGACTGCAAAAGAAGACAAGAGTTATAGGAGTGAAGATATTTCATTGGATTATGTGGAGCCGGGGAAGATTACAGAGATACAAGATCACAGAGGGATTTGAAAATGAAATTGACTAGTGCAGGGTTAATGGGGGGAAGAAGGGATTTGCAGCAAGTTAAAACACAAGCACCAGAGTTTTGGATACCTTCAGGTTTATGGAGGGTAGAATGTGGAGACCAGCCAGGAGAATTGGCTAATGGTCAGGAAACAGTGAGTGGGGATAAGAGGTTCTCTTTCATATTGGAGATCTGTAATCAGTGAGGTGCAACAGGGATCAGTGCCATTGTTCGCAATATATGTTAATGACCTGGAGGAAAGAAATGAATGTACTGTAGTCAAATTTGCAGGTGACACAAAAATAGATAGAAAGGCAAGTTATGAGAGGGATACAAATTGTATCTGTCTCATAAGGTACTATAGAGTTTCTATGATTTCTATGATTTTTTAAACAATTTTTGAAGAGATACTGATAGGTTAAATAAGTGGGCAAAAAGTTGGCAAATGGTGTACAATATTGGAAAATGTAAAGTTCATTTTGGAAAGAAGAACAGAGGAAGAGTATTATTTAAATGGAGAAAAACTGCAGAAAGCAGTGACACAATGGGATTTGGATGTACTTATACAGGAAACACAGAAAGCTAACACAAAAGTGTCGCAGGTAATCAGAAAGACTAATGCAATATTGGCTCTTATTTTAAGGAGGTTAAAGTAGGGAAGTCTTGCTGCAACTGTACAAGGTACTGGTGAGACCACATCTGGAGGACTGTGAACAGCTTTGGTTCCCTTATTTAAGGAAAGATATTATTTCATTGGAGGCAGTTCAAGAAGGTTTACATGGACGGTCCTTGGTATGGAGGGATTGTCTTATGAGGAAAGGTTAACCAGGTTGAAATGCTACTCATTGAAACATATGGGATTGTTAAGGAGCTTTACAGGGTAATGCTAAGAAGGATGTTTCCCCTCATGGAAGATTTTGGGACCAGAGAACATAGCCTCAGAATAAAGGGATGCCAAATTAAGACTGAGATGAGGGAGAATTTCTTCTCTCAGGGGCTGTGAGTCTTTGGAACTGCTTGCCACAGACAGCTGTATTGACAGAATCCTTTTATATATTTAAATCAGTGAGAAAATCAAGGGTTTATAGAGAGAGGGCAAGGATAAAGTCGGTGGAGTGGTAGATAGTGAAGAGGGGTGTTATAGTTTGCAGAGGGACTTGGACAAGTTCAAGAGCTGGGCCGAGAGGTGGCAAATGGAGTTTAATGTGGAAAAGTGTGAGGTAATGCACTATGGCAGAAATAATAAATGTGTAGAGTATAGGGCAAATGGTAGGATTCTTAGTAGTCTAGATGAACAGAGGGATCTTGGTGTGTATGTGCATAGATCCCTGAAAGTAGGCAGTCAGGTCGAGAAGGTTGTTAGGAAGGCATATGGAGTCTTGGCTTTTATTGGTAGAGGGATTGAATTTCGGAGCCGCAACGTCATGTTGCAACTGTACAAAACTCTAGTGCGGCCGCACTTGGAGTATTGTGTGCAGTTCTGGTCCCCACATTATAAGAAAGATGTGGAGGCATTGGAGAGGGTACAGAGGAGGTTTACCAGGATGTTGCCTGGTATGGAGGGCAGGTCTTATGAGGAGAGGCTGAGGGATTTGAGGTTGTTTTCGTTAGAAAGGAGGTGGCTAAGAGGGGACCTGATCGAAACATATAAGATGATTAGAGGTTTAGATAGGGTGGACAGTGATAGCCTTTTTCCTAGGATGGAGAAAGCTAGCACGAGGGGACACAGCTTTAAATTAAGGGGTGATAGTTATAGGACGGATATCAGAGGTAGGTTCTTTACCCAAAGGGTGGTTCGGGAGTGGAATGCCCTGCCTGCAGCCGTTGTAGATGCGCCAAGTTTGGTGGCGTTTAAGAGGTTAGTTGATAAGTATATGGAAGAGAAGGGAATGGTTTAGTTTGGAGGGTCATTGCTTTTTATATTGGTCGGCGCAACATCGAAGGCCGAAGGGCCTGTTCTGTGCTGTAATGTTCTATGTTCTATGATATAAGAAATGTTGGAACAGCTATAATCCTATTGAATATTGGATGGGTGCATTGAATGGATGCATCTTTTAAAACTCATTCATGGATGTGGGCTTTGCTGGCTAGGCAAGCCTTTATTGTCCATCCTTAATTGCCCTTGAGAATTGCAGTTGTTGAGTCTAAAAGTAATTCAAGCAACATGGGTGAGAGTTTCAGCAGCAGATGTGCCGAGATAAGGCAAAATCGAGTGATGTTACCTTTGCTCATCTAATGTCAATAAAACACTGGAGGAGTCCTCATTTAAGATGTACCCATCTTTATCATTAACCTTAGAAGATACATATTTGATCATGTTTTGGTTACCTGCTCTGGCTTCTCATAATGTAGCTCAATGTCAAATTTTGTTTGATAGTGCTCCTTTGAAGCCTTTTGAGATACTTTATTACACTGGGGGCTGATATGAATTTAGTTTTTGCTGTTGAATTGCATTTACCCAAATCAATCGGAATGCATTCTAAAATCATAAATGGATCACATTGATAACAATTATCTCAGTTTGAATTAACTATACATAGAATGTTGAATTAGGCCTTTTGGCACAGTCAGACTGAAGCAACATTTACCCTCCATACAAAGAAAAATGATCCAAATCACATTTAATCACCCCATTTCTGTTTCCTTTTAACCCCTTTTCCTTTATCAAATTAGCCAATCTTACATGAAATGTTGACATAGCTTCTGCACCATTCAGTAATTCTGGATATCAATAACACACCCACACAACTCTCTGCATAAACTCTTCTGCCCTTTGTCCTAAATCTCTCACATTTAACCTTGTATTTATCATTATTCATTCTTTCCATTGACTCACCTTTTTATAATATTAAACAAGTTTTATCGTTAAAATGGAAAAGGACTTGATTTTTAAAATGTTTCTTTATATTTGTATTTCCTCTAACCAAGCAGCAACTTAATGTGTCTGCACTGTACTCTCTATAAATTCTTATTATCCTTCTTGTAGTGTGCAGCCCAATATTTTCATAGTGATCTGAGATCATACTCATTTCTATCTATTGGCTTTTATATTCTAAATCCTCCTAATTCAAACTTAGAATTCCATTATCACATCCAAGGTAACATTTTCTTCAGCTCCCAGGTGCTGAGAAGAGCAATGGAAGAAGGAAAAAGGATGAGATAAGGTGGCATTGTGTGCCTAGTGCCATCCTGCAATATCAGTGGCAAATTTTGTTCAGTGCAACAGCCCCAGCAAACTAGCTTTCAACAACAGCAGTGTGTATTTTATGTAGCTCTTTTAACCTAATAGAACTCTCCAAGATAGTCACAGAAGCATGATGAGAGAAAATTTGACTCCAATTCACATCACAATTTGCTGTCCCGACATGCTGATTGGCAGTGTGATATTTTTGGGAAACTAGTTGAAACTGCAATATCTGCAGCAAACTCATTAATCTGTAGCCTGATCTCATTCATCAGAACTCAATGGAAGATTGAAAATATTGGAGCTGCTCTCCGTAACTGTTCCAATGAAATCCATCAAAGACAATGTAACCCTTTTATTGTCCCACTTACTTAATCGTTATTAGTCTTGAATCTCTTTAGATATCATAACATCCTGAAACTATGAGTAGTTTCCGTTTTTTAATTGAGAATTCTTTAGCTGCAACTTGGCAATCTCACACTGTTGTGGTTTGACAACTTGTGTGCCGACTTCTCTTTCCACCTTACCTCAGTTAGTTTCCCAAATTCAAGGCTTTCATTGCAGTCTTTGAGGAAATTATACCAGTGTAAAGGTTTCAAAGAGTGGATAATTCATTTAGAAAATACAATGAAATGAAAAAGATTAGTTTTTTTTCAAATATACTCTTAACACATCCGAGACCATTCTAACTACACAAGTCTCACTTTTGGCCTGAAATTCTCCAGTAATGATCAGCACATGTGCTGTCACTTCCTCTGTTATTATATCTGAAGTTGCCACGGTCTGTCTGTTTAAATGCTGACAAATTACTTGGACAAAGTGCTGATGGCTCTGGTCTGGTTACACTCAAAACCTGGTTCAAATCAGATGTAGTATTTGATTTTGACTTCTGAAGAGGTGTGTGGGACAGGGATGATCTGCGTGAACTTGCTTAATTCTTTGAGGTTACAGCTTGTATTTCTAATGGTATGTAAGTTGGACCCTGCATGGTCTCTATCTAAATCCCTACCCCACCATCCACCCCAGAAGTCCCTTCAGTTTGACAAAGTTTCATTATAATTAATGTCATTTATGAATTGTGCTTTAGTCTATAAAATACCAGACTTCTGTGCAGCCATATACATCATCTCCTTGAAAGAATTTTTACTTTATTCAAAGTGAAGCATGTTGTCAAAAGGAAAGTTTAATGGTCCACGGAAAAAAGAATGGCAAGACAGGGTCCTAATTATTTCTAAATCTTGGTGCATTTTCTGTGAAGTTTGGGAAGGCTGACAGCCAAAACAATGCTTTATTTGAGTATTACCGTAAAGGTGGCATTATATCTCAGAGGAAATGGTCAAATTACTCAATCTTTCCTGCTACGTAACTGGATCTGCCATGCTGTGAAATTCTTTATATTCCCAAGTCAAGTAGAAAATAGTAAAGTTCACTTAAAATTCTCCTGGAAAATCTCAACTTTTATTAGTAATGTTGAACATGTAAATTTCTGTATTCAACATTTTAAATGTTATGAATGAGTCTCTTTTGAGTCAGTGCTACTCAATCATGATTGCTGTTTTCCAATTATGACTTTTTAAAACCTTTGTATAATTTATTCCTGACAAATACTTTTTGGCATTTGTTTTATTGTTTGTGTGTGATTTTTGGATAGGTTTAATGGTGCTGAGAATTTGGACTGGTGATTGAGTGAAGCATTTGTTTCAGACAAATGGGCCTTGACAACTTAGCAATCGCTTTGGTATCGTTCCTCATAAGAATTGACAAGGCAATCGGGGCATCTGGATACAGCTTGTCGGTGGGAGTCTGGCAAATTATTGCTGGCTCCTATTCTGGTCAGCAATGATGCCACTAATGAACATATATGACCCCTGAACATGACTGAAAATAAAAATATATTAGCACAGTGAAGGTAGGTGTCTGACGTAGTTGTACACCTTTAATGAATTCTGGCAACATTTGTTCATTTATTTTCTATCTTCACTGATGATTCTAATAACTTGTAACAGCTCTTTCAAAATGGCCCATTTGTAATTGGGCAGGATTTTGATGTATGCTGCAATCATCAGCAATCCCAATTTAGCCAATTAATGTATAGAACAAAAAGCCTTGTGAGGATGAAAGCGCTGTTCCCTTTCAGCCACTCTAGTGTCTACTTTAATGATTTTCAGATGTAGATGTTTTACTTTCAAAAGAATCATTTGTTTTCTGCCCTAATTAACCATCTTGTAATAAAGTTTTCAGATTTTTGAATTAAGTTTGATCAGACGTCTATTTGGAACTAACGATTTTCCCTTTCATTCATGCATTGTGTTAGAATGATAGAATTCTATGATCTCTGTTGTAACACTTGCAACTTCAGTATGTTGGTAACATTGGAGCTATCTCAGGGAAGGATTAATTAATGTTATCTGTTCCCACAGATACAAGTATGTCTCCTCACCTTAACACATGAATAATCTTAATTCTGCCTAAGGAAACATTTATGCTCTTGGCTATCTTCCTGCTCTGGTTCAGGCTAAATGGAAACCTGTAATCCTCTGCAGGTGTATAAAGAAATGATAGATATAACAACAAATATTAAATATGCCACTATTTAATTCGCACAATGCCATGACTAATTAGAAACCTCACCGTTTGTAGCCCCTGATGCACGCTGTAAAGTAGCACCTATACTGAAAACTGCTGGAAGTTTCAGGAGTTTCTTTTTGTTTTGTTTGTTTTTATTCCAATTCAATCAAATCAAATCTAATTCAGAGTCACAACAAATTGAGACATTTCCGATCTAAGCTGACAACACAGGGCTCTCAATTCCTGTCTTGGGCTTGATCTACATGATCCAAGCTAATTGGAGTAGACATAGCTCCTCCTCCAACACTTGATCCCATTTGCATCTTAGACAAAAGGCCAAGATGCCGTTTTTAAAAATTGCTTCAAATGAAGCTAAAATGTAACCTAATAATTTCAACCAAACACAGCATGTTGATACTACACTTGATCTTAACCTCTTGAACTACATTATTTGGTGGGCAGGTTTATGGGCGTGGTACCCATACGGAATTGGACATGGCACATTTTGGGGACTCAGCAATTAAGCCAAAGGAGCCAAATAAAGCCTCGGGAAAGACACTGACGAGAGATTTGATATCACCGATACGTAAGGAAAAGAATGTTTTAAAATTTGGCTTGCCAGAATAGTAGTGGATCTGCTTTTGCAACATCCCCTTTTATCATAATCCATATATCCTACTGTCATATCCAATATCCCTGTAAAATTCTGCTGTTGTGTGCTTTTAAATGTTATTGTGTGGCTACACATGTCTATTTTTTAACATAGAACAAGGCCTTTGTCTCGCATTCAAATCTCCTGCATTGCTGTGCATTTCACACAGCTTACAAAAACATTGGTTGTAACAGAATCATAGATTAATAATTCCTACAGTAACTTATGACACTAACGAGCCAATTTTATTCATAACATGTTGTGTATTTACATGACTACAATTTAAACTGACCTGTATCTATTTGGCAGTCATAAGCATTTTAATTCTTTCTCCTTTATAGTGTCCCTTTTTTGAATATTTGCCTATGCCGCCTCTCCCTTTTTCTTTCTGCTTCCACATCATGCTTTTTCCTTTGTTTACCAGGCCACTCATGCGCCAGAACTCGTCCCAGGAGTCTGCATGCTTCTCATCTATGATATTTCTCCAAGCATGCATTTAATTTCTCAATATTCTCTCCAATATTGACAGCATGCTACTTATAAAGTCATCAATTTCTTGAGATTCCTTTGGTAGGATCTCATTTTTCTTACATGCTACTGGTCCCAGCATGCACATAACTTCTAGGCTGACTCCTCCTCTAACCAAAACCTCTGTGATCAGACAGAAACAGGAGTAGGCTATTGAGCCCCTCAACCCTCTGCCATTCAATTAGTCATTGCTGAACTGTACGTCAATTTTATTTTCATACTTTGCTTCATATCCCTTGATACTCCATCAAACAAAATCCTCGATTTCAGACTTTAACATTTTGATTGTGTCTAAGAGAAAGGGTATAGATTTAAGACAGCAATGGCAACGTGAGGAAAAACTTTTTCATGCAGTGATTGGTTAGGATCTAGAGCAGTCTGCCTGAGAGTGTGTCTGAGGCAGGCTCAATCTGGGCACTCCAGAGGCAAATGGATTGCTATCTGGAAAGGAAGAATGTGCAGGGCTACAAAAAGAAGGTAGGGAAGTGACACTAGGTGAATTTCTTCTTTGGAGAGCCAGGTAGACACAATGGACTGAATGGTCTCCTTTGGAGCTATAACAATTCTGTGATTCCAGTAGGATTTCACCCATTAAGTTTGTCAGCAAAATTGAAGCTCAATGGATTAAAAGGACATGAGAAACTCAGATACAAAATTGACTAAGTGCACTGTTGCAGTCAATGGTTGTTTTCTGGACTGGAAGGAGTTGATTTTACTCCAAGGTTTATCCAAAGCTTTACCTTGGAGTTACCCAAGACTTAATACAAACACATTGCTGTTTTTGATAAACATTAATGGCTTGGGAATGTAGGGGCACTATTTCAAAACTTGCAGATGTTACAAAACTTCGAGATGCAGTAAACAGTGAGGAAGATAATATTAGACCGCAAGAGAAGATGATCAGGTCAGTAGAATGGATGAATGACTGATGAAACTCAATGCAGATAAGTAACAAAGTAATAGATATGGTAAGCAGAATGTAGAGATGCATATTAATTGGTTCAATGTTAAGGCACTTGCAAAAAGAGAGAGACCTCAGTGCATACCTTTGAAGATGACAGGACAGATTACTGAATAAATTACTAAAACAATCCTATTCTTGAAAAGTAGAAGTATTGGATACAAAAGTCAGGAAGTAATGCTGAACCCATATAAAACATTAGTGCAGCCCCAGCAAAAAATGTGTCCAATTCTGGGACCTACTCTGGGAAGGTCATGAGACTTTGGAACGGAGTATAAGATATTTACTAAAATTGTTCTATAGTTGAGGAATTACAGCCCTGTGGATAGATTGGAGAAGCTGGGATATTGTCCTTAGAGCAGAGAAGATTCAGAAGAGATTTGATATTGTTGTTTAAGCTGTGAAGGGTTTTGATCAAGTAAATAAAAAGAAATTACTTTCAGTGGCTGAAGGGCCAAAATCAGATGGCACAGATTTTAAACAAGTAGCTAAAGAATTGGGAAAGCCATGGGGAAAAGTACCTTTTTAATGTAAAAGATGCATGGCTTGCACTTCAGTACGATCAGGACGAACAATTTTGCAGAGATTTTCTAGTAGTAAAGAGGTGTTTTAAATTATATTGGCAGGAAGATGGGAACTTGAGAGAGAACTCAGCTTGGAGGGAAACAAAATAGATAACAGGAAAAAAAAAGGTATTAAGCAAAATTAGAAAACAGACAAAACAAAGGCGAACATCAAATAGGATCAGAATGCAGAATAATGTTAAAAAGGCAAAGTTAAGGGCACTCTATCTGCATGCACACAGTATTTACAACAAGATAGCTTGAAAGTGCAAATAAATGGAAATTGGTATGATTTAAATACCATTATGGAGATGTGGTTACAGAGTGACTAGAATTGGGAACTGAAGATATAGGGATATTCATTTGTTAGGAAGGACAAGTAGTCCTTTTTAATTTGGAATGCATTACCTGATGGAGCATGGATACAAATTTATTAGTCTTCAAAGGGGAATGGGATAAATGTTTGAAGTCTGAAAAAATGTTGCAGGAATATGAGGAAATGCAGTGGAGTTAAATGGATTACTTTTGGCAGTGGTGGAGCTGGCTTATAGTGTTACATGACTTACTCCTGCTCCTATGTTTTTCAAAAGAACTGGTGTAATCTGTTTGGACTGAATGGCTTCCTCTTGTGCTGTATTTATTATTCATTGTGTGAAGAAATATTTCCTGATTTCACCCCTAAAAGACGGAGCTCCAATTTTAAGATCGTGCATTTTGTCACCAGAAAATATAGTTTCTTTGTTTCTACCCTATTGATACCCTTTTATCAATTTAAATAGTCAATTAATTCATCCGTAAATCTTTTAAACTCAAGGGAATTCCCTCATAATTTAACTCTTTAATTCTTGTACCCTGTCATGAGTCCATGCCCCTTTAATTTTGAAAATATGATTTTTCAACTTTCAATTGATTGGAAATTTTGCTATTTAAAATGTGACAGAACAAACTACTTAAAAATGCAAGGGCACCTTCTAAGGTGAAAATGAAAAACAGTCAAATCATCCTCAGGAGAATGTGAAGAGAGGGACATTTCCTATAATTCAGAGACCATTCAAAACTTGTTAGTCTCTAAGGAAGAAATATAGAAATGCCAAATGCTGAATATTGAAACAATGGCTAACAAAAACAGATTCACCCAATCCTCTTACACACAATAAGGTAAGGCTGCATCCACGTGCTAAAACATAGAAAATAGAAGCAGGAGTAGGCCTTTAGGACCTTTAAGTCTGCTCCGTGATTCATTTTGATCATGGCTGATTATCAAATTCAATATCCTGAATCTGCTTTCCTCCCATATTCCTTTAGAGTGCATGTGTGCTTGCACGCACATGTGTCCCATTCACAAGGGCCGAATATATGGATGACTGTTCCTCAGTTGTGGAATGTATCTGTTCTTTCTTTTATTGAAGAAAACCATCTTTGATTGTTGTTCACAGTTTAAATTCATGTGGATCCGGACAATGTGTTTCCTTGTGAAAAAGAAGCTTGAACCTTCGTTGTAACCAGCGAGGAGATTGAGTGGAAGGAAACCAGTTCACCTCTTCTCATTGAGTGCTAATAACACTTTTTGAGGCCAGTATATGTTTCCTGAGTTTCAGTGCCCAAAACTGAAAGCTAATACTCTTGGCTTTGTCTTTTGGGCTCTTGATTGTAGTCAGAAAGACCAACATGGATTCATCTGAAAACCTGGGAGCTCTTACTTCAGCTGACCCCAGCCCTCTCTTTCTACAATCACTCCACCTCCACCAACTCACCCCACCCCCTCTCTTCCTGAGACTGATGATCATTAAAACATCTGCTGACTGTCAACAGCTGCGAGATAGATGAGGGCCTTTAACTCACTATGGTGACAGACATAACAAATGGATTAACAGTGGATTCAAGTGGACAGTCAGCATTGCTGTTCTGCTGCTAATCATACCTACATCAGTTCCTGATGGTCTTTGCCAAAGAGCCAACTGGCTTCTAAAAGCTCAAGAACAATAACTCTCTCATGTTTGCACAATCTGTCAGTTGCCCTCCTGTTGTAGTGCCATAGCTCAAAATAATGTTCTTGATCTTCTCTGGTTTACTGCTGTGAAACACTTTTAACCAGCTCCCTCAGATACAGAGTCATATATAGGATCAGCTTTTCCATGTAACTACAGTGGCAATACGTGCTGTTGATGAGTAGGTTAGATCTCTGCTGATAACTGAAACTATGAAAGTATATCAGATCTTGTACTAAAATACTTTCATTTTAATTAATTTGCATTCTTAATGGTCATAGTGATGTATGTATTTATTAATAGTCTTTATTGATTGTTTGTTACCAATCTGTAGTGGAAAGGTCTTTGAGACATTTACCATCATAACCAGCAGATGTTCCTGTTAGCATAGAACCGGTTAATTATGTGTGTTCCTGGATATGAAAAGATTCAGTGGTTGCTCATGGACTTACTTTGGACACCACAGACTATATTGAAATAAAGGATTACTACTAAAAAACTTTTCAAAATTCACGGTAACATTAGACTATTAACTACAATAATCTCATTTATAGTTGTAACTGAATATCTGTGTCTCTGAATGAAGTAATCAGATTTGAATTTGAGCTTATGCTGGTTTTGAGCTTAATGGTTATTAATTACTGTGCCATAGGGGGGAATTTCTCTGCCCTTTCAAGGCAGGCTTAGAGGTGGGGGCGGGGGGGGCGGGGGGGGTGATGCTGATTGGGAAAAAAATATATTGGTCTGTTTCCCTGATGTGCTCCCAGCTCCTATGCTTTTACCAGGGGCGGGCTGAGTCCAGTGTTGGCAGCCTGTATGTCGGAAGCACAAATCTTGTTGAGACACTTAAAGGATCAGTTTACAGCTAGTTTCCCACCTCAAGGCAATTTTTGCAGGTGATGCTTGGATGCAGCCACTGTGTCAGCATCCTACAATTCAGAGGATGCAGCTGCACCACAGGAAATTGTGGTTATAACACAGTAAGACTTGAAAGGGTTTTAACGTGTACTAGCACAAAAGGGCAAGGCTGATATCTCCCAAGGTCAGAGGTTTAAGAAGGCATGCTTTCCTGCCACTCCAGCTATCTGATCTTCAGCAATCACCTCACCGACGAAGTAAGGCTCCTGTTACTCTAGCGATTGGCTGTACTGTATCCATCTCATGCTTTCAAAACCCCAGCTGCCTGCCCCAGTGACACATTGGAAAGTGGATTCATAATTGGCCAACTCCCAGACAATTGCTCCTGAAGTCTTGTTATAGTTGCAAGCATTATGGGGACATAAAAATGATTTTGTCACCTAAATTTTTGAAGTTCAGAATTTTCAGCCAATATAGTTAAAATCTCAAGGTGGACGCAAAGAAAACACAACTGCAAGAGCAAATTAACATTAGACCACAATGCATTAATAACTGGAGTACAAGACTGATTGTTCTGTTGGTAGAATTCATTCGGATTCCCATGATCACCTGAAAGGAGCACACAACAATATTTCACGTTAAGACTTTTATTATAACAAATGAGCTAAAAGTGATATTGACCAAACGCTATTTAGTAGGAAACTAATATTCTAAACAACAGAAAAGATACCACATTAATATGATCAAAAACCCCATACTAGTTTTACTGCATTGCCCAGTATCTGCAGAATTACAGATTTTACAGGAATGAGTCCAACATCATTCATAACTTCCAATGATTTCACTTCTCCCTGTATGGCAATAAGTGACTGTCAAAAGGCTCTTTATCTTAGTTTCCTTCTTGCAAAATGTTTGTGTAGGAGCAGCTGCTTGTCACTGAGGTATTTTAAATACACATTAGAAATGGAATTCATACCACTCAATAAAATAGTGTTATCCTGTAAAGCACTTGGATATTATTTCTGCAAGTACACTCATCAGGTTTGAATTACATTAGTGATTCTCAAATCTTTTGATTGAAGAAACATTTTTCAAACAGTGCAGTTATCACAGACCCCGACCACCATCTAAATTATAATACTATATAATAATCATAATATGAAAGTTCTGTGTGCAGCATGTTGACAATGCTTTTAAGAAAACTGGTATTACCAATTTCAGTGAGTGAATTGGATGTACCTGCTTCTTACTCTGGAGCCTTTCTGTCCCTTGTGGAGCACAAGAGAGTAGGAGTACAGAGAGCAGCACCCAGAGACATTCGTCACCTAGAGAAGGTAAAGGACATAAAAAGCAGTGGGGAATGGAGGAGATTATGAGCATTGGAAAAATATATTTATTAGCGTCACAATTAGGCCTAGATTAACACTGCAATAAAGTTACTGTGAAAATCCCCTAGTCACCACATTCCAGTGTATGTTCAAGTACATTGAGGGAGAATTTAGCACAGCCAATGCACCTAATCAACACATTTTTTGGACTATGGGAGGAAACTAGAGCACCCAGAGGAAACCCACTCAGACATGAGGAGAATGTGCAGACTTCACACAGACATTGACCCAAGCCAGGAATTGAATCCAGCTGCCTGACACTGTGAGACAGCAGTGTTAACCACTGTGCCACATCCACACAGTATAGGGAGAGTAAAATCTTAAGACTTGGGGATCAGTGGAAGAGCAGGTGCACTGTGGAAGCAATACAGAAATGGAGTAGGACCATGGGGACAGCAGGCATCCAAAGAAAGCAAGAAGAGAGCAAGGTTGGAGTGGGCAGTTGATAGCAGTTAGAGAAGCAGCAGAATGGCAAAAGTAAAGGGGTGACATAAAGTACTTCTAGTTGCCTTTCACTCACTTACTCTTGATCTGACCACCCTTTCTACCCTCTTTCTGGCTTTGCTCCATAAAACCCCCCAGAGAGTTCCTGTAGTCCCCAGTTTGAAAACTACTGACTTACAGGGTGCTGACCAGGGTCTGCTGTGTTTACAATTTCAGATGATTTCAGTGACTTATAAGTAACTGATTTTGGAGCAATATCTCAGGCTGCTGTTTAGTCACAAAGAACCCAACGGCCAGTGCCATTATTTTTAAGGTTAAAACGTTAAAGCACTGTGAAAACTGGCATAATCCAGAAGTATCTGGATTTCTCTTCATTTAGCTAGATGATAATTAATATCCAACTAAGTCAATTATAAATATATTCAGTGGAGTTTAGTAATGTGAAAGGAGATCTCATAGAAACTTATAAAATTCTAACAGGGTTAGACAGAATAGATTCAGAAAAAATGTCCCCAGTGCTGGGGGAATCCAGAACTAGGGAGTCATAGTTTGAGGATAAGAGGTAAACGTTTTAATCATAAACCCCTACAGTGCAGAAAGAGGCCCTTCGGCCCATCGAGTCTACACCGAACACAATCCCACCCAGGCCTACCCCCATATCATACTCCCAAATCCCTCTAACCTACACAACCCTGGATACTAAGGGGCAATTTTTTAGCATGGCCAATCAACCTAACCCGCATATCTTTGGACTATGGGAGGAAACCAGAGTACCTGGAAGAAACCCGTGCAGACACGAGGAGGATATGCAAACTCCACACAGACATTGACCTTAAGCCAGGAATTGAACCCAGGATCCTGGCGTTGTGAAGCAGCAGTGCTAACCACTGTGCTACTGTGCCACCCAGAACTTTTAGAACTGAGGTGCGGGAAATTTCTTCACCCAAAGGGTGGTGAATGTGTGGAATTCACTACCACAGAAAGTAGTTGAGGCCAAAACATTATCTGATTTTATGAAGAAATTACATATAGATCTTGAGGCTAAAGAGATCAAGGGATATAGGGGGAAGGAGGGAAAATCAGGATATCAAATTTGATGATCAGCCATGATCAAAATGAATGGTGGGGCAAGTTCAAAAGACTGAATGGCCTACACTTGCTTCTAGTTTCTATGTTTCTATCCCAGTATTTTCAGCTGAGGTAAATGTGGCATAGCACAAATGTCTCAGGAAATATGGAGTAGGATAATGATGAGTACATCACAAACTACAGAAATTAATTTATTCTTTGTGCTATTTCAGGACCTCTGTGCCATAAGATGCACCCTGGATAAAGTGTAGGCCATTTGGCCCTTTGAGCCTGGTCCGCCGTTCATTGTTCTGGGATAGAACACAAATGTAGCTCATGGGCACAGTTATAGTCATCAGGCTGAAGGTGGGAGACTGAAAGAATGGTCAAAGAAGCAACTTGTAAGAATGCTTTTGAAATAAGGAAACTGTTACAAATTCAGGAATGCCATAGATAATTTGTTGGATTCGGTAGTATCGCTTTTATTTGTATGCTAAGTATCTTCATTTTATAACTGTTGACTCAGATTGCTCTATAGTTGTTGATAGCCTAACTTAGAGAGGAAACAGCAGCATCAGGGCTACATTTCTGCATTTTTTGTATGTGTGTGTCTTAAAAACCATGAAGGGAGATTTAAAAAAATCTTGGTTAGACAAGTCTGATGCGAACAATTAATTTGATTCGTTTCATGGAATATCCATTCCAGTCAGATTCAAGTTAATCATTTATCTTTGCATGATAATAAAAAGTAAAACTATCCCATTCTTGTCCACATCTGTGACTGTGTGCCTTGACTCATGAGTAATCTTCTCCAGCACTTCCCACCGGCGGAATCTTCGGGTTTCGTCAAAGTCAATTCCTGCCTCAGGTTCCCTGATGGTGTCAAGCTGAGGAATTTACATCACCATAAACTTCAGCAGGACTGGAAGATCTCACTGAGAATTCCACCCATAGAAATTAACCACCCTACATTCTAACCATCGTGCTGTCTTTTCTGGGCTTTGGAACTGTCTCTTCAATGATCTCTGCTTGATTGCCTGTATTCATACATTTTCTCTTATATCTTTCGCTATTCAGGGCTATAGAACATGATCAAAAACTATATAATCGTCATGAGATCTTTATCATTTATCAGGGCCTGTTAATAAATTGCTCATCATTTGCAGCCAAGGAGAAGAAGTTAACCTATTAGCATCTAGACTTGCATTCTGTTTTAAAACTCGACACTAACAAAGATATATTTCCTAGTGTTTCTGTGGATTCCAGAATGTGACAGAAATAAGTAGCAAAGCAATATGCTTTGTGAAGAGAATACCAGAGTGTGAGTAGCTGGTAATTGAATGTTCTACTACTAACTACGGGACAAGATAGGAAAACTTGCTTCAGACTGGAATAGAGGGAATGAGCTGGAATGTAGGGCTGGAGGGGATTTATAGAATCCTACAGTGCAGAAGGAGGCCATTCAGCCCATCGATTCTGCACCAACCACAATCTCCTCCAGGCCCTATTCCCGTAATCCCATGCATTTACCTAAGCTTGTTTCCCTGACACTAAGGGACAATTTTAGCATGGCTCAATCCATCTAACCAAGATATCTTTGGAGGAACCCAGAGCAGCTGGAGGAAACCCATGCAGACATGGGAGAATGTGCACATTCCACAAACACAGTGATCCGAGTCCAGAATTCAGTCCGGGTTCGTGGGGCTGTGAGGCAGCAGTGTTAACCATTGTGTCACCATACCACTCTGATTTAGGATGGAGTGAGGAAATAGGATTGTGTAAGATGTTGCCTGGATTGGGAGGCATGCCTTATGAAGACAGGTTGAGGGAGCTGGGACTGTTCTCCCTGGAGAGACGAAGGTTGAGAGGCGACCTGATACACGTTTACAAGATGTTGAGAGGAATAGATAGGGTGGACTCTCAGAGACTATTTCCCAGGGCTGAAATGGTCGCGACGAGAGGGCACAGATTTAAGGTGCAGGGAAGCAAGTACAGAGGGGATACTAGGGGAAAGTTTTTCACTCAGAGGGTGGTGAGTGAATGGAATCGGCTGCCGTCGGTGGTGGTCGAGGCGAACTCGCTGGGGTCTTTTAAAAGACTTCTGGATGAGTATATGGGATCCAATGGGATTGGGGGTAATAGATAGGTCTATGGCTGGGTAGGTTTTTGATGTGTTCGGCACAACTTGTGGGCCGAAGGGCCTGTTTGTGCTGTAGTGTTCTATGTTCTATGTTCTAAGATCAGGATGGCAATATCAAATCCATAAACCAGGGGAAGGGGATATAATGGATTGCTGAGGTCAATAGTAATGAGGAGGTGAAAAATATTTGTGGGAAAAGGTTACAGCTGTTGAGTTCTAGATGAGTTAGGAGTTGAGAAAATCAGGGAGTAAAATATTTGTGAATTCAAAACTTGACACAAAAAGATATGAATGAAAGTTTTAGCGATGTAAGAGTTGAAATGGGTGTTGTTCCAGAGAAGGAAGTAAAAGCTTTGGCAATGGACCAGAAATACAATTCCAGATCAGTATGGACATTGTGATTGCGGCCTTGTGGATTCTGCATGTGCAAGCAGCTGAGGAGGCAAACAGAAATGGCATCTTAGGTGCAACATTTCTGGTTAAGAGCTGAATCAAGTTGCAAGTTCAACTGCTCATCAGTTGCAAACACTTGTTGAAACGATTGATCTGCAAACTTGCTTTGCCTAAATAATTCATTCAGATTTTATGATATTCAGGGACACTTTGCACGCTGATTTGGTCTGCTTAAACTTCAGTGACAGGACAACTCAACTAATGCTTTGCACTCCTATAGGGAACCTGGTAAAGTCAATGTGGAAATAAGTACTTGTGATGCGTGAAATTGTGAAAATTACCAAACCAGTGGGAATATGATGACTCAAACTCTCTTCCCACTGAAAGGAATATCATGTTGTAGCATTGTCCATCAATTGATCTGTGGGTTGGTCTGTCAACCACAACTTCCACTTCAAAGATATGCTTCATTATATTCAGCCAAATTCCATTAGTAACTACCTTTCATGTAATACTTACAGGAAACACCTCAGGGAATAAAGTTCATGGGAAATAAACCATTGCGTGGTACTGTGTGATGTGGGATGGATTTATAATTAACAACAGCTAAAGTAATTTATTGTTGATAATCTAGCAGCCCCAGATGTGAATTCTATTTCTATGACAAATCCAATGATTACTAAGATTTCTTTAAGAAAAACACATCTCAATGTTTATTTAACTCATCATTTTATGGGGAGACTGTGGTGTTGTGCAAGGTCACTGTGCCAGTCATCCCAAGGCCTAGGTTAATGATCTGAGCATATACCGTCATGGCACCTGGTGAAACTTGATTTCAATTATAAATCTGGAATTAAAAAGCTAGTCTCAATAATAATCATTAAGAAGTTGTCATTGATTGTTGCAAAAACCCATTTGGTTCAATAATCTCCTTATGGATGGAAACCTGCTGCCCTTATCTGGTCTGGTCGATATGTGATTCCAGATTCCTAGCGATGTGGTTGACTCTTAACTATGAAATGGTGTAGAATGCAACGAATGCTAGCTTTTCCAGAGATGTATGCATATCCAGAAAGAATAAATTTTAAAAATGGTTTTCAAGCATTATTATCATTCCAGTGTGTTACACTTACAATTGTTTGAGGGAATCATTAAAATTAGACTTATTATTACAAAATCTTCCACTTCCATCACCCAGGTCCAAAATTTAACTCACCCTGATTTATGGAAAGAGAATGGGTTGAACAGTTAGAATTGCGAAAACCCTTGCAGCTGGAAACTGCCATTTTAATTCCAGATCTGAAAGGCCGGGAACAAGCCTGTTCTATAAACAGATGTGTTCCTCGTGAATTAATTCAAATACAGATCTAATCATGTCTTTTGGAACCCAATGTAATTTTTAATTGAACGAGTTGGAAGTCGTCCCAGTAACTAACCCACTGAGTAAAATTTGGCAGCATTGGTTTCACAAACTGGCTGACATGATTGAAATCTAAATATAAAAAGGTATTCACCAGTACTGCACTTAACATGAGAACCTGTTGCTAATGTCAATGGAGCATTCCAAAGTCTTTTGTGGGTTCCAGTTAATTTTTTTTTTTAATCTCCTAACTTGACCTCATTGAGCACACTCAGATTTTGCTTCATTTTATTTGGAAGGATGAACAGTTAGAGATGAAGAAGCAATCTGAACAACTAGAAATAAAACAGCTGTAGGATCTTTTAGAAGATAGTAGGTTTATTTGTCAAGGTCTTACTTAATCTGCAGGATCTAAAGGCCAGAAGTCTTCCTTGGATATGATAAGCAAGGACCAGCTGCCTGTTGGATCAGGGGCCATATGTTGCCATGCTCACCGCTGCTCATAACTGTCTCACTGCAGAGGACATGATCAACATCTCCCAGTTCACAATATAATATTACGTTAAATAAGTTACCAAAGGCTTCCTTTGCAAAAGCATGTGATCATCACAGGTGGATATTGCAAGCCTATATCAGTTTCACTGATAGCTGCCACATTACCTTCATTCTGTGGCATTCTTTCATCATCTCACTTTGGTTCTTCTTAGAGTTGAGGGATATCTCATTGACAGCAGGTTGATAACATTCCCCCTTGTTCTTGATCAACACCAAGAACATCATGGGTTGAATTTCACAGAAGAGTGTATTGTTATCCCTATCCATCATTGCAAGAATCAGCTAGCAGAAGACAGACCTGAAATAAAACGGTGTGCTACAGTGATAACATGATGCGGGTGGGTTAAATAGAGAGTGGGAGGATGACCCATCCTTAAGATCTGCCAGCCAATCTGATTGGCTGGGAACTCTATCAATTTCAGCAGCACCGGAAGTGAGAACATAGAACAGTGCAGCACAGAAACAGGCTCTTTGACCCACTAAGCCTGCACCAATACACGATGCCTTTCTAAAGTTTTGTCTCTACGCAATCTATATTCCTCCATTCCCTGACTATTTGTGTATCTGTCAAAATGCCTCTTACATGTTGTATTACAGGCACGAACACCTCTGATGTATCCTAAACTGGATAGGGCATTTAGGGCATGGGGAAATTAGGCACTATAGGAATGGGTGAATATGATGGGAGTGAGGTGAGGGAGTAGTTGTGGAGGCCAGGAGGGGAGGAACAAATATTGTGCAACATCCTGTGGATGGTGTGCTTGTGATGCACAAAGAACATCCCAAAATGCTGTGCACCCACTTTTCTTCCTAAATTTTTTTTCAAAAGTGGTCTTCCCACTTCTGCCTACCTGCTCATGCCAACTATTTTATGATTTAAGTAGACATGAAATACAAGTCAGTTGTCTTATTAACAAACTCAATTACCCATTCAATATTTCTTTAAATGGTGGGCTGGTTGGCTGCTAGTGTTGGTGCTGGCCCATCCACTTTATTATAGGGGCCAGGTTGGGGATAGTTGAGGGGCAGTGGGCTTGCCGCACCTTGTACTTAACATGTTTCCTTTCCATCCGAAAACACGCCTAGCAGGGGATTGTGAAATTCAGCCTCATAGAATGGAGCTTTGGAGCAAAAATTCAGATGCTTCCATCATTCTGGGAATCCCTGCAAAATATGGCAGAGATGAAATGGGCCACACCTTTGTACTTTTGTGCATTCTGTACAACCTGGCAGTTGGATTTACAGGAGGCAGAACAACAAGAGAAGACAACATCAGATGAAGAAGAATTGAATAAAGGTGAGGGAGAACCACAAGAAGCAGGGCAAGCAGAACACATTGCAGTCAGAAGAGCCAGGGGGCAGTTGAGAGCATTACTATTGGTGACCCCCCCAATCCCTTACTTAAAGTCAGAAAAAACCCTCAGTAATAATCTTCACCGCATACATTGGAGAGCATCAGATGCATTTAGCTATCCTCTATGTGACGTTGCAACAATTCAGACAAACTGCCGTAGAAAGAAACCATAGACCAAAATATCTAATGTGATTAATCGTGGTATTGAGTTTTGTTGCAAACACATCTACAGAAAATGCAGATGTGTGGAATAGAGGGTGATATAGCTAATTGGATTAGGAATTGGCTGGCAGATAGAAGACAGAGGGTGGTGGTTGATGGGAGATATTCATCGTGGAGTTCGGTGACGAGTGGTGTGCCTCAGGGGTCTGTTTTGGGGCCCCTGCTGTTTGTAATTTTTATAAATGATCTGGATGAGGGTATTGAGGGATGGATCAGTAAATTTGCAGATGATACTAAAGTTGGTGGTGTGGTAGATAGTGAAGAGGGGTGTTTTAGTTTACAGAGTGACTTGGACAAGTTGCAGAGCTGGGCCGAGAGGTGGCAAATGGAGTTTAATGTGGAAAAGTGTGAGGTAATGCACTTTGGCAGGAACAATAAATGTGTAGAGTATAGGGCTAATGGTAGGGCTCTTAATAGTGTTGAGGAACAGAAGGATCTTGGTGTATGTGTCAATAGATCCCTGAAAGTAGGCAGTCAAGTGGATAAAGTTGTTAAGAAGGCATATGGAGTCTTAGCTTTTATTGGTAGGGGGATTGAATTTCGGAGCCGCAGCATCATGTTGCAACTGTACAAAACTCTAGTGCGGCCGCACTTGGAGTATTGTGTGCAGTTCTGGTCCCCACATTATAAGAAAGATGTGGAGGCATTGGAGAGGGTACAGAGGAGGTTTACCAGGATGTTGCCTGGTATGGAGGGCAGGTCCTATGAAGAGAGGTTGAAGGATTTGAGGTTGTTTTCGTTAGAAAGGAGGCGGCTAAGAGGGGATCTTATTGAAGCATATAAGATGATTAGAGGTTTAGATAGGGTGGACAGTGATAGCCTTTTTCCTAGGATGGAGAAAGCTAGCACGAGGGGACACAGCTTTAAATTAAGGGGTATGAGTTATAGGACGGATATCAGAGGTAGGTTCTTTACTCAAAGAGTGATTAGGGAGTGGAATGCCCTGCCTGCAGCTGTTGTAGATGCGCCAAGTTTGGTGGCGTTTAAGAGGTTAATTGATAAGTATATGGAAGAGAAGGGAATGGTTTAGTTTGGAGGGGCATTGCTTTTTATTTTGGTCGGCACAACATCGAAGGCCGAAGGGCCTGTTCTGTGCTGTATTGTTCTATGTTCTATGTTCTATGATATTTATTTATTGTCATCCAAGTGGTCGATCTATCTTCGTTTTAAAAATAAACTCACACTGCTGCTCCTATGTGGTTTTCTCCCAATGGCTTCAGCAGGTTGCTGTTGCTCCTGTTGCTCCTGAAGTTTTTGTTGTTGGTAACTTCAGGCCTCTGAGGTCCCAGCTGCAGACGGCAGCGCTCTTTACTGATGTTCTGGCACTGAAATTAGTATTGGTTCCAGGAGTGATAAGGAAGCATGCAAATGACATCCTGAGAAGAGACAGCACATGCCATTAGAAGCCCATGAATATTTCCACTGATTTGCAGAAAAGCAAACTACAGGAGCTAACTGATATCTTTATCCATTTGCTCTGCTGACCTTTCAAAGATAGGTATCTAGTTCTACAAGTTGAAGCACATGTTTGAATCCAAAGACTGTATAGGAACTGTTTGAGCTTCCAGCAAATCTGTTATAGGCTGTCAACATTGCTGCTGGTCCCAGTAACAACATCCCTGGATGTATTTAGTAGCTTTTGCAACTTTTTCTTGGATGCCCTTCCCTAGTCTACATTGCATTGAGAAGCGCATTGAGGGAAATGTTGCTAAATTTAGGGGTTGGAACTCCCTGGGATGATGACTCACAGCTATCTTTCACTGTGGGTTTGTAATAAAGGTGCCAGACACCTTTTTAAATATGGTGCATGAATATGATGGCGGGACACCCATCACCCAGCCTGCCACAAAACACAATGCATCAGGAAATCCCTGACTGAGTAATTAATAAGCCTCGATCAAGTCTCCACTCAGCCTTTTTTTCTCTGATGAAAACAACTCCCAATCTATCCTCACAACTACAATTTTTTACCCCTGGAATCATTCTTGTAAATCTCCTCTGTACTCTCTCCAATGCCTTCACATCTTTGCATCAAGTCTGGTGCCCAGAACTGAATGCAGTACTCCAAATGAGGCCTAACTTATGTCTCACACAAATTCAGCATGACCTTCATATCTGTGCACTCAATATCCCTATTAATAATACTTAGGTTATTGTATGCTTTTACTATCAACGTGTCCTGCCATTTTTAATTACTTATGTATGCATACACAAAGGTCCTTCTGTCCTTTCACCTCCTTTAGAGTTGCTCCCTTCATATTATGTCATCTCTGTATTTTCCTCATAAAATAAATCTCCTTACACCTCTCTGCATTGAACTTTTGAAGTTCAATGTTATCCTCATCATAGTGTCATTCACCTGATGAAGGAGCAGTGCCCTGAAAACTCGTGACTCCAAATAAATCTGTTGGACTTTAACCTGGTGTTTGTGAGACTTCCTACCATTCCTGCCCCAATCCAACACCGGCATCTTCACCTCATCACAGTTGACAACGTTTCAAATCTTCATATGGTTTGTAAATTTGGAAATCATGCCCTGAACACCACAATTTAGATCATTAATATATATTAGGAAGAGCAGGGGTCCCAAAACTAACTCCTGATGAACTCTTAATGAAGTATATGGCAAACCTTCCTCCCAGTCTGAAAAAAATAACAATTTGTCATTATTTTCTGTTTGCTATCATTCAGGCAATTTCTTATCTAAGTCCCTGTGTTCCTACTTATTCCAAGAGCTAGAATTTTGCTCACAAGTCTGTTGTATGGCATTGTACCAAATATCATTTGAAAATCAACTCCACCGCATCAACTTTCTTTGTTACTTCCTCAAAAAACTTCTGCAAATTAGTTAAACATGATTGTCCCTTAATGAATCCAGGCTGGCTTTCCTTAATTATCCTTGTCTAAGTGGCTATTGATTTTGTTCCAAACTATAGTTTCTAGAAGTTTCCATATCAGTGAAGCCAAACTGACTGATCTATAGTTGCTGACTATATCCTTGCACCCTTTTATGAAAAAGGATGTAACATTTACAGCTCTTCAGTTCTGTGTCTAAGGAAGATGGAAAGATTATCACTGGTGCCATTTCAATTTCCATTCTTATTTCCCTCAGTACTCCTGAATTCATCTCATCTGATCATGTATCTTATCAATTTTAAATAAACATAGTCTTTGTAACACCTTCTCAATTGTAATTTTTTCTAGTGCACCAGTTGCCTCCTCTCTCATCTCAGCCTGAGTAAATCTTCTTTTGTAAAGAAGGATGCAAAGAACTTACTTAATCCCTCTGCTATTTCTCCTACCTCTACATTCAAGTGCCTTTTTTAAAATCCCTAACCAGCCCTACTCTTTCTTTCACCACCCTCTTATTATTTATGTTTAGAGAAGACTTTGGGATTCCCTTTTAGGTTAGCTGCCAGTTTTTTTTTCATGCTCTCTTCTTACTTTTCAATTTTTCAGCTCCACTCTGGTCCTTCTATATTCAACCTGATTCTCCATTGTATTTTCTATTTGACATCTGTCATACATGCGTTGCTTCATTTTCATCTTCACCTCTATCCCTCTCGTCATCTAGGACAGTCTGGATGTATTTATCATATCTTTCACCTTCGAGGGAGTATGCTTTGATCAGCCTAGTCTCCTCTGTCCCTTACCCAACATGATGGAGCTCATTATATTTACGAAAATATTGTTTGTGACATTACTTCTTTTTTCGATGCTCAGCCAGTAATACAACAATTTTTGTAACCATGGAAATGCTGCACATGCCTCTTGTTTCCCCTACTGGGTCAGTTGTCTTCAACAGTATTTGGTTGTGTAATAAGGAAGATGTCTTTTGAAATAACCAAACTGAATTAATGTTGTATAGGCAACTTACTGTCTATGGGACGGTCTCTCATCGGCTTTGGGTACAAATAACACTTAAACCCAGAGTACTCAATTTCCAAGCTTTAATGACTTGTGCAAAGTGAAAATGTGGTGCAGCATAATGCATTGCAAGGTGCTCTGTTGACACATACAATTTAGTAGTTATAGTTAATGACAGCAAATAAGAAACAAGGAACTTTCTAATCCTTTATTTGCATACATATCCACCAATCATAGCATAGCTTTTTGTCCTTTCTTATCCAATAAAAACCTGTCTCCTTCATAAGCATAATATGTCCCCATATTTTGCTCCTTGATATTTTGTTATGGAATTGGCTTATTTTCTATCCTTTGGAGAAGGCTGAGAACAAAATGTTTACAGAACTTATACAAGGTGAAGATTAGTTGTCTATCAGAATATGAAAGCACTGGCTTCAATGAAAGCTTCGCATGCTGAAAAAAACATTTTCCATTACCTGACTTTTTTTGACAATTATGGAATTTTAATTTTCACAATTGTTGTAACCTAACTTGTACAGGTTATTTTCCTTAAGTTGTGTGTTAATTATCATTCAGTGCTTGAGAGAAGGGTGTGGTATTTAAGAATTGATTTCAGCATGGGGCTGTGAGACTGTATTGGGAGAAGGATTCCCATAGAATAAAAACATCCAGCTGGTATTGGGCTCCAGGCAGTGCTTCATTTATGCAAAAGACCATCATGGCTTACTTGTGTCTGCATGCAATGCTCATGAGTAAGGGTTTCTCATATTCAGGAAGGAACTGCCTTTGCTCCAGGGTTACTGTTCAGATTTATAAACATTAAGTGTCAGGATGTGAAGGAATTAAATGGGTGAAATGTTCTGTCCTGTGAGGCATTGGCTCGCACACAATCTTAATACAGTAAATTCTCTTTGAATTGCATGTTTCACATATCCGCCTGTGACTATTTCTATACAAATAGCTTAACTGGCAGAACAAAGGTTTCGAGAGGTGGCGGTGGGGGCAGAGATGGAGTAAAGCAACTGATCTCAAAAGCAGACTACTACATTTCATTCATTCCATTGGTAATGGTAAAGAAGAGTAATGATGTGGAGATGCCGGCATTGGACTGGGGTAAGCACAGTAAGAAGTCTCTCAACACTAGATTAAAGTCCAAGAGTAATATAAGAGATGTAAGGCAATAAGCTAGCTTCACTGCCATTGCCCTGGCCTTAGTGCTAAGCAGCTGGAACTTCCTCCAATTTAAAATTTTAATAGGGTGTCCTATAATTACAAGCTAAAAGCAAGGATTGTCATTTCAGAGAACATATAGAAAATTCCAAAGGCATACTAAAGTGAGGAGGAATTTCGAGAAACAGCAGATAACTTTGGCAAATGAACACACCTGGGCTAGATTAAGATTTATTATTATAGTAGGAAAGATAAAAATTTGTGCGTTACCCATAAGATTACATGAATCTAAACAGATACCGGGATTCTATCAAAGCAGAAAGAGATGAGGTCTAAACAGATACCAGTTTCTATTGAATACTTGTAAATCAAGATGATTTAATGGGAGGATTAAGCTGGTTAGACATCTCAAATATGAAAAAAAAATTCCAGGTAGCATTATCCTGGTCAGCTTACAAAGGAGGATATTTTTTCTCTGTATAATAGTATGAATGGAAAATTCCACCAATCAGTCCCCGAAAAGTCAAAACTAATCCTGTTATTTGTAGGACTGGAAAATAGAATGGATTCCCAGGGCTCAGATTGGGGCAATTAATATATCTAATATACTAGCTTCAAAAGCACAATGCAAATGAGTCCATTTTGCAAATGATACCAATTCATTCAGAGTTGATTCAGAAAAGACATTGTGAACTTAATAGAATGAGTTAGATAGCACCAATAAATAAGCATGCAGTTTAATGCAGACAAATCTGATATATGACATATGAAGTGAAAGTAGGAAATTTATGCATCCCCTGAATAGTATTAAAATAGCTGAAGAAGAAATGAAACAAATGATGCCGCCTTAGTTAAGAACATAGGAATAGGCCATTCCATCCGCTGTTCAATATGGTCATGGCTGATCCTTCACTTCAATGCCTTTTTACGCACGCCATCAATGTATTCCTTTATGCCACTGGTATTTAGGAATCTGTCAAGCTTTACTTTAAACATATACAATGATTAAGCTTCCACAGCCCTCTGATTTCCAAAGATTCACGACCCTTGAGTAAAATAAATTCTCCTCATCTCCGTCCTTATTTTGGAATTGTGTCCATCCACCAAATCTCCTCCAAGAATTCCTAAGAATTCCCAAGTCTCAAACTGACTCAAGTCTCAACATTACTCCCCAAAAAAGCAGCAATCAGAATCACCAATTACATGTTAGTGTTAGTTAGCAAAACAATTAAAATCAAATGTAAAAAAAACTGATGTTTCAGTCAACTGTGCCTTGCGTAGTTTTGATTACAACACACAAGTAAGACATTCAAGCACTTGAGACAGTGTAGAAAACTGCTGTAGAGTTAATCACTAGTGTCATGGGTCTTGGTTGCCAAAACAAAACTGGATAATCTTGGGTTTTTCAGGTTGAAGGGATGTTTAACAAATTATCTCATAGCAACAGTTAAGAGAATGGAAAAAATAAACACGAAATGTTATGACAACCAATAAGAGTAGGAGAAAAGGACATAGATAAATAATTAACCAAAATCAAATTTTATACTGAAGTCAATAAATTATTTAAAGGAAACAGTAATCATCATACAGAATAAGCTTGCAGGAAGGCTAAATAGGTGGAAAAAAACTGGAATCTTGGAAAATAAAATCAGATGATAAATCGTAGAATTATAGAATTTTACAGCACAGAAGGAGGCCATTCAGATCATCATGTCTGCACCAGTCACAAAGAGCTACCCAGCTAGTCCCATTCTCTAGCCCTACCATCAGAGCCCTCAAAATTCATCACTTCCAAATATGTATCCAGCTTTCTTTTGAAGCTTCCTATCGTATCTGTCTCCTTCATTCTCCCAGGCAGTACATTCCAAATCCTAATAACTTTCCAAGTAAAGAAGTTTGTTCTCATCTTGTTCCTGACTCTCCTGCTGGCCATCTTGAAATTGTTACCCTCTAATCACTGACATACCAACTAATGGAAATAGAATATCTACTTTACCGCGTCAAAATTGTTCATAGTTTTAAACACTTCAGTAATTCACCTCCTAATCTTCTCTGCTGTAAGTAGAATAAGACCAATTTCTTTAATATTTCCTTGTATCTAACATTCCTCATTCCTACTATCATTCTAATAAATCTAGAGTTATGTAAATAGTAAATAAGTGTAATGTTAGGATCATTTCTATTAGATGGTGTTTTGAATAATGTATAATTTTCAGTTGAATTTATATATATTGGAGTGTTGTAAGGGGGTGGTTCGCTCAATTGGCTGGACAGCTGTTTGTGTTGTAGAACAATGCTAGCAGTGTGGGTTAAATTGCCCTCCTATCTGAGGTTATTGTCAACCTTGCCCCTCAGCAGAAGTGTGGTGACCCTCAAGTTAAATCACTGCCAGTCAGCTCTCTCTCTCAAAAGGTAAGAGCAGTCTATGGGAATGTGTTAACATTTCAGTTTTCTTTTTGTGTGTTGGGAAAGGTAAAAATGTTTTCAGTTTCATGCAGGCTTTGTTTATGAACCTTGGTGCTTAGGTATCTGGATAGATTTGTAGCTAAAAGGTTTCAGGTCTTTTGGTGTCTTTGTATCAATACATTTTAATGAGATTTTACAACACTTGAAGATAACAAGGTGGGTTAAAAAGTGTTGAAAGTTCAATGAGTCTTGGTAAACAAATACAAAGTAGAAAACTTTACCATTAAAATACACAGAATAACTTTCTTCATTCTACCTGTGATTATGATAAAAATATTGGATTTGTATAACCTTCTCTATTCATTTTCACCACTTTACTTTCTACTTCTTCTGGAATGTTTTTAAATGGCACTACAAGTGATTTTGCTTATCATACATGTTTTTCAAATACTAGTTCCTTTCATGTCTCTACAGGGGCAGCATGGGTGACACAGTGGTTAGCACTGCTGCCTCACAGCACCAGAGACCATGATTTGATTCTCTGTTTGGGTCTTTGTCTATGTGCAGTCTGCATGTTCTCCCCATGTCTGTGTGGATTTCTTCTGCATGCTCCAGTTTGTTCACACAAGTCCGAAAGGCATGCTGGAGGTTGGCCATGCTAAATTCTCCCTCAGTATACCAGAACCGTTAGCAGACTGTGGTGACTAAGGGATATTCACAGTAATTTCATTGCAAAGTTAATTTCAGCCTACTTGTGACAATAATAAACAAAAAAAAGTATTGCATCGTTCACAGCTCAAGGCATTGTACACTGGGTGATGAGTTAAATGCTTTGTAGTTTAGGAGTGTCAGAAAATATGGCAGCCTATCTGTGCCAGTCAAAGGTCTTTCAACAATGAGATAAATGCTCTGTTACATCTAATTATTTGATATTAATGGCATTGCTTGAGAGAGAAATAATAATCAGCCTGCTTGCAGATCTTCTCTTCTGCTGGAATAATGGCAAGGGATCTGTTATGCCCATCTTAAGAAGGCAAATAGGATCATGGTTTAATACCTCATCCAAAAAAATGACATGTCCAACAATACCCTACTCAATATTGTATTATATCAAGTTAAATTTCTAAGGTGAGGCTTGATGCATAATCTTTTGATTCAGAGGTGACAGCCTAATCACAAAACCAAGTCTGACCCTCAGATGTTCTATCCTCTAACTTCACGGCAACACTATTCATGATTTCTTTTGTGCTCACTTTCAAATCCTGCTACTTCTCAAGAGCAAGTCATCCGATGAGTTGACTATTTTCCTCCAAATTTATCCGCTCCACAGGAGATTAATGATCTTCTCAACATCGATGCACTAATTAAATTCATTGCAATTGGCTATTAGTTTCTTTTGTAACTTCAATGCAAAATGTTTGGCCAGAATTCTCTGGCTGTTCGCACTGTTGGGATTCAAAAGAAGAACAAAGATTAAAGAAAATTTAGCCTAGGAACAGGCTCTTCGGATATCTAAGCCTGCACAACCATGCTGCCCGACTGAACTAAACCCCCTGTACCCTTCTAGGGTTCATATCCCTCTATTCCCATCCTATTTATGTGTTTGTCAAGATAGCCCTTAAAAGTCATTGTTATATTTGCTTCCATTACCTCCCCAACAATGAGTTCCAGGCACCCACCATCCCCAGTGTAGAAAACTTGCCTTGTACATATCCTTTAAACTTTGCCCCATTGCATCTTAAACTTATGCCTCCCAGTAATTGACTCTTCCATCCAGGGAAAAAGCTTCTGACTATCTACTCTGCTCATGCTCTCATAATCTTGTAGACTTCTATCAGCTCGCTCCTTAACCTCCATCTTTCCAATGAGAACAAACCAAGTATCTCCAACTTTTTCCCATAGCTAATGCCCTCCATACCAGGTAACATCCTGTACCTTTTTCTGTACCTTCTTCAAAGCTTCCACATCCTTCTGGTAGTAGTATGGTGATCAGAATTGGCCAGAAATGCACCTAACTAAACTCAATGCCCCGATCGATGAAGGCAAGCATACTGTATGCCTTCTTATGTACCTCTTTCACCTTTGTTGCCACTTTCAGTGACCTGTGTATCTGTACACCCAGATCAATACTCTTAAGGGTTCTGCCATTTACTGTATATTTCCTATCTTTATTAGACCTTCCAAAATGCATTACCTCACATTTGTCCAGATTAGACTCCATCTGCCATCTCTCTGCCCAAGTCTCCAACCTATCTATATCCTGCTATCTCCTCTAATGGTCCTCATTGATATCTGCAAATCCACCAAATTTTGTGCCATCCGCAAACCTACTAATCAAACCAGTTACATTTTCCTCCAAATCATTTATATATAGTACAAACAGATGCCCCTTATATATATTACAAACAGCGCACCCCTGCCTATGGGTTTCCCAGTAGCATGGGAGAACGTCAATGGAAATTTACATTGACAATGGCTGGACCAGAGAATCCACCACTAGCAAAAATGCACCACCTCCTGAGAACAGAAAACACACTGCTCAGAGGGAAGCCGGAGAATCTCACCCTTCACATTTGAAACCTAGCATCATTTTTCATCTGTTTAAGCCAAGACTGAACTTGGCTGCTCATCTCTGCATTTGAAATGGATGAAAAGTATCATGAGCTTGGGAGCTCTTTAAAAAGTTCAGGACTTTTGGCTTTGTTTTCTTTCACAGAAAGTTTTTAGTGTGGCATTCAGTTTATAAATGTTTGCTGACAGTTTTGTGATTCATTTATTTTTCTCTGAATGTGTATAAAGAATCCAAACAAAGTGAATAATATTTGCCAAATCACTAGAAGCATGAGTAAATAAAGTGTGTGCTTGACAAAACAAGAGAACTGAAAGAGAGACATGAAAAAGGAACTCCTACAAGACAAATTTTCACGAAAGCTTAGAATTATGCAAGATGAAAGAAGACAGGCAGAATTCCACCGCCCCACCCGTTACGGGAATTGGAGCGGACGAGGAATAGACAATGGGAAGATCTACTGATTTTGGGCAGGGTTTCGGGATAGGTAAGGCCATAAATTCCTGCCCGGCATCGGAGATCAGCAGGCATCAGATCCAAACTGTTTACGATCATCCATACCATCAAATCCTGGCACGCATATGTTACAATGAGACCAAGGAACCACCTCTGCAAGCACTGGGTTGGCATAGCATCAGTTGCAGAGATGTATATGGGATCCTGAATCAACTTATACCCAAAGATCATAAGATACAAGAGCAGAATTGGGCCATTCGACCCATCAGGTCTCCTCCATCATTCAATGATGACTGATCATTTTGAAATGATTCCATGATTGATTCCATATCTCTTTCGGGCATTGCCATCTTTTGTTAGGTTTTTGTCTGGACTTTGGGGTGAGATCTTCAGAGTGCATTTTCACAAAAAAAAGCAAATTCATCCCATGTCCATCCCATGCAGTAGCACTCAACTTCTCATGGAATCAGATGAGCAGTGTGGATATGATGTCATTCCAAGAGTTGCTTACGGGCTCTATGAGCTGGATTTTCACTTGCAAAGTGCCTAATAGGCCCCAGGCATGATTTTGGTGCCCAAATAGAGATTCCTAGAGGTGGGACCCTTTGTAAAATGAGGGCCCTTTGAAAAGGAGAGTGGGAGCCATAATTCAGGATTAGTCTTTGCTGATGAGGTGGAAAACTGGCAAGTGGAATTCAATGAGGCAAAGATTTAAGATGATTTGTAGAATGTTTAAAGAAGACAGGAGGAAAAACATCTTCATCCAGAGAGTGATAGTGTCTAGAATTCGCTACCTGGTTTGAGAATGGAGACCAATTTATTCAAGTGATAATTGGAACTGTACCTGAAGTGCTGTAAACTGCAAGGCTACAGACCAGGTGGCATTAGAATGGTTGGTTAGGTTTTTTTTTAACTGGTGCAGATACAATGGGCTGAATGGCCTCTTTCTGTGCTATAGCCTCTCTATGATTCAGTGGGGTGCTCACAGAGCCAGCACTGACAAGACAGGTGCCTATGGGCACCAGAAAGGTTCTCTATTGGGTTCCTTATGACTTTAGCACAGGCAGTGGTTAATAGGCCTAAGACAGTGCTCCAGGAGTCTGGTAGAGTAATCTATCCAGAGACATCAGAGAAGCCTGAATGGAGATCAGCAGTGGAGGAGTGACTGGATAAATGTGGGTCCAATGTAGAAAAAGATGCAATGACCTGATAAGGTCTGGAAAGCTGAGTAGTAATCAACACCCAGATGTCAGTCTGTATGAGCAGCAGCACGTCTCCCGATCTAAGAAGGTGAGTGCCCATTGTTCTCCTTAACATTGTCAGAACAAATGGTCAGTTAAATCACTGAGATACCATTCGGCTTTACATACTGGATATAATTGAGAAGGGGCATCACTGAGGAGTCCAACAGCTCAGGTCAATGTGATGCTGGAATAAGTGAGCAATTCTAGGCTACTCTTATATCATTGTCTCCTAAAACGGCAGGAAAAGAGAATGCACAAATCTCAGGAAATGTGTCAGACTGCTGGTGATGTAGCAGAGTTCCACATTCTGACCCCAGTGGAGGAGATGGTGATGAATATTGCAAGGGTGTCGTCGCAATTGGTGGTGGCAAGGACATAAATCATAAAGCACAAGGTTATTGGATGGTTCCATCTTTAGGTGAAGGGAATAGAAGAAATGTCCACCCAATGTAAACTGTGGTTGTTCTATTGTTGGCATACATGGAGTTAACAGTGCCAGTACATTTGCTGAGTAATTCCAGTTCTCATTAGCAATCTCCTTGTCTCTCCCTCAGAAGAGAAGACAAGCTGTGTATCCGAGCTCAGTCACTGTCAGCATCTTCAACAGGCAGACTGTTCACAGAGCTAGCACAACAAACAACTCCTCCGCTCTACACAATAGTGGAGATCCATTTACCCTAATGGAGCCTGAAGTAAGGTTAGAATGGGGAGCACTGAGTGAGCAGGAAGAGAGAGTGAGGCAGAATCAGCATTGCTGCATTAGCCTGACCATGTTAGCCTAACATTTGCCATGAGCCTTAGGACATCTATGTAATATATGGCATACACCTCCAGGCTGTCCCCTTCATTCTCCAGGTCCAAATATTCCAGGTCCTCCTTTTCATCCAGCTGACAGCTTCCTTGTATTGTCATTTTGTGCAGGACACAGCAGGTGACCACAGAACAGGACACAGTGTCTGTATTGTACTGCAGGAAACCATCTGATTAGTCAGGGCAATGGAAAAGCATCTTCAAGGTCTCAGTGGTCAACTCAATACAGATTCGTTCTAGTAGATGGCTCTGGTTGTAGGGCCTCACATGTCTGGGTACAAATGGAAATCAGGAGTTATTTTCTTAGAAGCTGGATGTTGGCCTGAAGAAGTGCACTACCTGGGAGTCCTAAAGGATAAAGAAACATGCCAGCTGCCTGGGAACTAAATTGAGACTTGCAATATACTCTTCCTGCAGTCAAAGAGTAGCTGGATGTTCAGTGAGTGAAAGCCTTTACTGTTCACATTTCCTGTTAGCTTGACTTGGTTGAAGGTCACACTAGTATAATTAATAATGCCCTGGACTGGGAGGAATCCATTGATGGTGGCAGACCCAAATGCCCTCTGTGCTGGCACATCTCTCTCAAAATGAATGTATAATCTGACTCTTCACAATTAAATATCTCTGACCTGCCTGATGATGTGATGAACTTCTGAATGGGAGATGCCATCAATGTTCTTATATGATCCTTGGAGTGACCTGAATTCAAAAAGTTCAGGGCAGCGGTATCTAGATGATTGCAGAAAGATGGTTACCATCGGGCACCAAGATGCAGGTCATTACAGATGAGAGCACAAAATATCTCCCTGGATAGGCTATCTATGGTACTAGTACTTTGTGATTTGAAGGTAGCTCATTCTGTACCCAATCACATGGGTAGCACCTTCTCTTCTTTGCAGATGCTTTCTGTTCTCTTTCTGGTTGGTCCGCCAGGACTTCCTCTGCTGCCTAATTGATGCCAGCAGCTTCATGTCCCTCCCAAGGGTCTTATCTCACAATGTTCATAGTTGGGACACCTTGTTGAAGTTGACATTGGTAAAGCCACACTTGGAATACTTTGTACAGTTCTGATCATTGTATTATACTATGTTATATTCTATATTATGGAAGGGATATTATTAAACTAGAAAGAATGTAGAAAATATTGGTGTTTGGAAAGTGACTGCTACTACATGAGGTGGGCAGGAGTGCATGGGCGAGTGATTGGATGGTCCAGCAGATACATTATTGAAACAGTGCCACCCTGTCCGATTCAATCTCCAGCTGTGGTTGGAGCATTAATTCCCTAATTGGCATCAAAAATCCAACTGAGGGGCTCCCAACTCCATGGGGGACATTTAAGTCCAGGGCTTTGCCGATTGGATGGAAATTGAACCTAAAAAGCTGGGCCTTTCAATCAGACACTGAGTGCCTTTAACTAAGGGATGTGCACCTCACATCATGAGACCCTACCCACTGCTAGCCAAATTGTTAACTTAAGGCCATTAATTGCTCACTTAAGGCCCTCAAGTGACATGTCTTCAAGAAACTATCCCCGAGCTGGACTTTATAAGAGAGGCCCAGCACATACCCCTCGAATTTGCCAAATCAAATGGCTCCCTTATTCCAAATGTTCCTCAAGTGTGGGGAGATGCGCGCATGCGCACACACACACGCGCACACACACGCACACACACACACAATTCAACCCTACATTGTCAGCCATCTCTTAAGACACATCTGGAAAAGTCAAAATTCATTAAAATTATTTACAGTATCATAAATGAGGGCTTATAAAATGTTTGTCACTACACATGGGTATACCTTTTATTTTCCGCATCCTTTCAATTTTCCCCACCCCTCCAGTGAGATCCCGACACACAGCTGAATTTAGACCCACAGCTCCCTTGCATTTTTAATTAAGTCTAATCATGGAAATCATAGTACATCCTCTTGAAACATAATATGCATGAACATTGCCTTTTCGTTAATTAATATGTTTTAAACCTATGGAGAACCTATGCTTTAAAAAAAAGATTGTTTTGTAAAACATTATTTGGAAAAAATAAGATGCACCCTCATTGTGTACGTTTGGCTGAGAGCCCAGACTCTCAAAATGATTATCTAAGTGGGCATTTGCGTTGATAACTGGAGGTAACTATTGACTTTATTTGGTTGACACCAGTCGTGGTTATAATCAGTTCTTTTTTTTGTGTGTGGTCTTTTTTGCCAATATCTCAGTGTTTACTTGAACAAGCTTAAGAGGTATGAAGTCTTTGGAGCCTAAATGTTTTTAATACTTTAATATGTCTGATGAAATTTTTACAAGGTTATCGGAACAACAATTTTTTAGAATAAAATGCTTTGTAAATGGGTGTTTTTTTTTAAACAGTTTCGCACATATTTTGTTACAATAGAATTCATTGGTACTGTCCAGAATGTGGACTGAATGAATAATCATGGAAGGCTATTTTTTGGCATAGAGTGTATGAAGACTCACTGGGTGCATAGGGGGCATGTGTTGACATGAAATGGGTAGGAGAATGGAGAGGGCATGGGCAAGAATTTTTGAAAGCTCTGATAAAGGGTCATCCAGACTTGAAACATTGGCTCTATTCTCTCTCCACAGATGCTGTCAGACCTGCTGAGATTTTACAGCATTTTCTGTTTTTGTTTCAGATTCCATCATCTGCAGTATTTTGCTTTTGAGTTCAAGCAAAATACTGTGGTTGTTGAAACTGTGAAATAGCAACAGAAATGCTGCATAGACTCAGCAGATCTGGCAGTATCTATAGAGAAAGAGAGACACAGTTAACATATTGAGTACATATGGCTTGTCTTCAGAGCTAAAGAGGATCTAGTAAAGCTCAATCTAGCAAACCTTTTCTGAACAGCCTCCAATGCATTTACATCTTTCCTTAAACTTCCAAAACTGCACATAATATTTAAAATGTGATCTCACCAATTCCTGTATAACTGAAGTCATGGAGAAGCTGGTCCGACTCAATAAAAATTGCAAGATGCTGGGAGATGCCTACTCCTGCAATGGAGCCAGCTAGATTGAGATTGCCATGTATTGGCTTTTTACCTGCATGCATATCCCATGCCGGAAATAATTTTAATCAGGATGTTGCCTGGTATGGAGGGTCTTAGCTATGAGGAGAGATTGGATAAACTGGGTTGTTTCCCTGTAAAGACAGAGAATGAGGGGAGACCTAATAGAGGTGTATAAAATTATGAAAGGTATAGATAGGGTGAACAATGGAAACTTTTTCCCAGTTTGGAAGTGACAATCACAAGGACAGTTTGTAACCTTAGATATGTAGCTAGGGGTTTTATTTTACATATTTTAATGTAACTCACTTGACACACAGAAAATTCTAGACTTAGTCTTCTTTCTAAATCACCATATTCTTGCTGTATTCTACAAAATAATAAAGGAGGTATTTTTCACGTAGCCTACTGGCAGTAGTATGGTTTTGAGAAAAGGAGAAATATTTATCCAACAATAATGTTTTCCAAATGAAAAAACTTAAAAGAATCTAAAACTTAATTGTAGCGGCGAGTTTTGTCTTGCCTTTAGTGCAAATCTAGCATGAATCATTCAAAGTGAAAAATAATCTTTTAAGAAGGAGAAACCCAGTCATTTCCAATAGCTTCTTCTGACCTTGGAGAGTATCTAGAAGTTTAAAATCAGCTGCTAATTTACACAGAGAAATAATTACCATCTAATTGACCTCATGATATCCTTCAGAGGAATTTGTTTGTGATTGCCCTTGGAATATTTCTCTTATGATGATTTGTCTTGTCATGTTAAAGGGATAGTCTGCAGACACAGAGTAATGTATTGCGTGGTGCTTGATATAATGCTCTTTCCCTTCTAAAATAATATATCCTTTGACTTACTGTGAGAAGTGCCATCAGGAATCCACTTCTATAAATTTGAAAATGATGTTGAGCTCATCTGTTCCTAGTATGAGGTCTGCCTGGACTGGGTGACTACTCTCTCTATCATGGTAATGGGTTCTGTTGGGCAGGTGTTGACCTTTAGTACAGAATGTTTTTGGGGTGAGGTGGGATGATCGTGCACAAACTGATGTTGGATTGATATTGCAAAAATTGCAGAAAATGACATTAGGAATCCCCACTGAAGGAGTGAACCAAATGAAGCTTAAAAAGGCAAAAGAAGTGAACTTGGGTGTTGATTCCCTCTTAGCATCTGAGTTCCCTGTTATATCCGCAACTCAGAAAGCTAGAAGAGGTGAGTGCATGCTAGCAAGAACTTTCTCAGTGAGATTGAACAAGTAGTGACAGCTTTGATAAGTTGAAGAGATGTAGCCAAGGCCAGGTGAGAGGTTGCTGTTGAGACTGTTCTTTTTGTCAAAAAGTGTCTTCAATACTTGACGGATGATTTCTGAGTCCTAAGATGACACTGCATTTGTCCAGCACTTCACCCATCTTTTGCTGCAGTGCTCATTTGCTAGCCATCAAAGTAACTGTTTAAATAAACAAAACAGAAAAAAGGTTGATTGGTCATGCTAAATTGACCTTAGTGTCAGGGGAATTAGCAGGTAAATGTATGGATGATGGGAATAGGGCCTGGGTAGGATTGTGGTCGGTGCAGGTTTGATGGGCCAAATGGCCTCCTTCTGTACTGTAGGGATTCTATGATTCATGTCAATCTTTGCCAAAAACCAACCACCCTAGTGTCCTTGGACAATTCCTGGAAGAACTTTGACACTTCCTAGATAGTTTTGACAGCTTTGACAACAGGGCGTATCTTTAACAGTTCCTGTAAAGTTACTTGACAATTCTTTGACGGTTTGAAATTTCCAATGATTTTGTGTACAAAAAGTACAAATCATGTTCATTTTTGGCAATCATGAAGGGTGCTTTACCTCTCCCAAAGAATGTCATAATTCCCCCACACACCCTGGGGCCCTATCCAATGAGGTAGTTTACCTCTCAAATGGGGTACCTGACTATTCAAATGTATCCGACAAGTTCAGACCTCCTCTTAACTGTTTTAATCTGCAATTTCTGGATTCTACACTCCTGTTCTTCCAAAACCCCATTTTAGTGAAAGCAACTAGTGTTTTAAATGGCCAGCTGCCTTTGTGAATGCATGAACCCTTACCTGACTCCAGTCCCATGACCTCAAAGAACAAAGAATGAAGATGGGAATTCATAGAATCCCTACAGTACAGAAGGAGGCCGTTTCGTTCTTTGAGTTTGCACTGACTGTCTGACAGTGTATCTTACCGAGACCCTATCCCCAAAACCCCATACATTTAGCATGTGTAATCCATCTAAACTACACATCTTTGGACACAAAGGGACAATTTAACATGGCCAGTGCACAGAACCTGCACATCCTTAGACTGTGGGAGGAAACCGGAGCGCACAGAGGAAACCTATGCAGGCACGGAGAGAATGTGCATTCTCCACACAGGCTGGAATTGAACCTGGTCCCTGACACTGTGAAGCAGCAGTTATAACCACTGTGCCACTCTGCTGCCCCAAATGCTGGGTTTGAGGGCAAGTCTTAAAGATTTTCACCAGGATGGAGAAGTGGTCATGTTGAAAATCTGAGTCTATGTTCCAGATCAATGATCTTCCATCAGAAGCTCGGAAAAGTCATATGTTTTGAGCAAGGAGTGGGTGTGTAAGGCCAAAAGGAAGTTCTATGCACTGATGGCAACCAGCTCTCCTTTACCACCAACTTCCTTGACCCCCCCCCCCTTCTATCTCTCAATCATCTTGTTCAACATCCAATATTGGATAAACGGAAATTCCTTCTAATTCAATGCTAGGAATACTAAAGCTTTTGCCTTTGGTTTCCGGAGTGAACCCTGTTCCCTCACCACTGGCACCATCTCTCTCCCTGACAAATATCTGTGGTTGCACTAGACTTTTCACAGCCTCCATATCCTGAGACAAGCTTGCAGCTGTCTATCCAAGCCATTGTCTATTTCCACCTTCTTATTATCACCTGATTCTGCTCCTGCCTCAGCTCATCCATGTTCTTATTACCACCAGACTTGACTATTCCAATAAATGCATGGCCAGTCTTGTGTTCTACCCTCAATTAACTTCAGTTCATCCAAAAATCCTCTGCCCTGACTCACATCAGATGCCATTCATCCATCATTGCTGTGCTCACTGGCCTACGTTTGCTCCTTGTAAGGCAACACCTCAATTTTATTTTTTTTATATAATTTGTTCATGTGAGGTGGATGTCACTGGCTGGGATGACATTTATTGCCCACCGCTGAGGATATTGCAGTGGCTCTGGAGTCACATATAGGCCAGACCAGGTAAGGACGACAGATTTCCTTCCCCGAAGGACATTAATGAACCAGCTGACTTTTATAACAATTAATAATGGTTTCATTGTCATTATTAGACTTTTGATTCCAGATTTTAATTTAATTCAAATTTCATCTGCCATGGTGGGATTCGAATCCAGGTTCCTACTACATTACCCAAGTCTCTAGATTGCTAGTCCACCAAGCACTGCCACTGTCTCTAATCATTGTGTTCAAATGCCTCCATGACCTCTTCCCTCTCTATCTTTAGAATTTCTTTCAGCCCCCTAACTCTCAGATATCTATGTTCCTCTAATTCTACATCAAGGATATAGAATCACTTCACTATTGGTGGCCCTGCCTCCAAGGCCCCAAGTTGTCAAGGCCCCAAGCTCAAGAATGCTCACCCTTTCCACCTGACCTCTATCTCATTTTTCTCCTTTAAGATACCCCTTATAACTATTTCTTTGATCAAGCTTAAAGTCATTTGTCATAATATCTCATGTGGCTTATTTTATAATGTTGATATAAAGTACCTTGAGATACCTTGTGTTAAAGGTGATATGTAAGTATTGGTGCTTGTTACCCAGAGTCTCACAAGCACTGTCAGTCAAAGCATGTAATTCTCACATTTCTAGTACATACTGCAGCTAACTTCAATCCTGTCTCCTGGTTTGTTCAGGCCTCCTTTCTTTGGGCTTTCACCGTGGTCTCAAACGGAAAATTTGAAAGACAAATAGGAAGTCAGAAAGACAGATAGAACCAGCCTGTGAAATACAAGCTGAGGGAGAGAGACAAAGGATCTTTTTCACCCCCCTGAGATCGACACATTTTTCCAATAGTTGTTTTCGTTTTGCTTAAAAACTTCTGCAATTTCCCCATGGAATACAAGCATCAAAATACTTAATGTTTTCATCTGAAATTTATTTCTGTGCTGTGTTAACAGTGGTTAGGCATCTTTGTTCAAACAGCAGATAAGAGAAATTTCAAATGAACATATGAAGTGTTTGTTGGAATCCCAGTATGTAATTTTAAAACCTATGTTAGCTAATAATGCAAACTCATTTGCAAATTAATTTATGTGGCTTATCTTATGCTGCTGACTGCCATCATTCTAATTCCATTTGATCCAATCGCATATGTAACCTGCATCGTGTCTTCTTAGGGTTATTTTACAACACCTTTTCTCAGATTTTTTTGTTCCCCATGAGTTCAGGATCATGTCCTTCCAAACTATCATAACAAATTATTTATACCATATGTGCTTAATCATTTTAAATTCAGACTGACTGTCTTCTATACCTGAAGATGAATGATATGTTTTGGCTTTGTGCCACCAAAGCAAGATGACACTCTGAGCGAATAGTCTGGAATTATGCATGAGGAATGATTCCTGTTCTGCATATTTAAAAGATGTATAATCTTGCACGGCACCGATTTCTGTAGGATAATTTATAGTTACAATAACTTGCATTTATATAGTGCCTTTTCACAATAAAATATCTTAAGGCACTTCAGCGAACACATTATAAAACAAAATCTAACATGGAGTCGGAGAGTAGGATGTTCAGGGTGGAAGTTGGAGACATGGGTGAAGAGGTTAGCAAATATTTTGGAGGGGGGAAAGAGTTGTGTAGAGGCTACACATGGACGAGGGTGTCCAGGGAGAGTACAGGGTGCTGATGGAGAGAGATGGGACCATGGGGAAGGTGTAGCGAAAGATATAGGAGTGAGGGAAGGTGACTGCACTGGTGGGGTAAGTCGGGGTAAGGGATGAGGTTGCAGTGAGGATGGATGAAGAGTGAGGGAGGGAGTCCTGAGTGCTGGAGGAGTAGCAGTTGAGGAAGAGATGAGGGAAGGAGTTAGGAACACTGAACAAAGAGGGGCTCAGGGAGGATGAAGGACTGGAGGAAAAGGATGGAGTGAGGGACAATATTGAGGTGGAGGGTAAGGTTAGATGCCAGAGTAGAGGGATAGGAGGAGATACTGTAGGATGGAGGGGTGGAGAGTGAGGTTTGAGGGAATGATAACGCCAGGGTTGAGGGAGATAATGGATGGAGGTTGCCCGAAGGAAAGAGAGAATGTCACATGGTGTCAGTCTGAACCATGCATCCTTACATCATGCCTGAACCAAAAATTCAGACCATATGTGGAACAGACACAGGTGCTCCATCAGAGTGGGTGGGTAGAGTCATTAATCAACACAACTGGGTAACTAAAAGAGAATTCCAGTGGACAGCATCGGAAAATCTTGGGACAGTGAGATGAGTGAAATGGTTGGAGGATGTATTTGCATGAGGGAGTGCTTGCACAATGTTATGAAAGGCACTGGCACAGACATTTCCTCCTCAGAATCGCTCATGGTGCAGCTGAACTGCAAGTGTTGTGGGGGTGTGGGGAGGCTTCGCAAAGCCTGTAGAATGACACTGAAAGACAACACTAATAATTTAGTGAATATATTTATTTGGAATACAATGACAGTGCTCACCCATGCAACCATGTGCTCAAATTTCTTTATTTTTTTCTCAGGCTATCACTACTTCTAGATGCTGCCAGGGTTTTTGCAGCAGGGGCGGAGGCAATCTGTAGAGTTATTGGCGCTGTTGTCACTGATAAGTTCAGTGGCTATTCTCCAAGTGCTGAGGCCATGAGGGACCCAGCTGACCTTTGCTTTCATTGATGGGCCAGCTGTTCCCTCTGTGGTGGCAGAGTGAAGGCTGAAGGGCTCTCAGGCTGAAGGGATTCGGAAAGAGCAAACACAGGGAGATCAAATTGCTGCTGCTTCTCCTTATAGGTGCCCAGGGTCCTGGCCTGACTCCTGGGAATGGAGGAGCTCCTGGAGGGGTGTCAACTATTCAGGGGATGGCACTGCTTTCTCACACCACCAGGAACTTGGGTTCTATTCCAGCCTTGAGTGATAAAAGATGAGCTTGCACATTCTCCGCGTGTGTTTGTGGGTTTCCTCTGGGTGCTCTGGTTTCCCCTATAGGCCAAAGAAGTGCAAGCTAGGTGGATTGGCCATGCTAAACTGCCCCTTAGGGCCTGATTTTACTTTCAGGTTGTGCCTGTTTTTAGGAACAAAAACTTGGTAAAGTTGGGCATGACGTGTGCGGCACAATCCTCGTCTACTCCATGCCGGTTCTTTTAGCAAGGCCCGGAAATGGCCAAGATCGGGATGCATTTAAATTGACTTATTGGGCTGAATGCCCAACTTTACCGGCACTTGCCTCTTTACCACCGTGTTCACCCATTCAGAATCGGCATGAAACAGACGTGAGTCAGAAAAGTGCAATTCTGGCACTCCAGTTAGCGAGGAGGTAAGTGCCGAGCATCTGATGGCTCTCTGTTTGAATGAGGTGTGGCAGGGTGTCCACTGCTACTCTGTCTAAGATTGATGAGGGGAGTGGGGGAGGGGGCCGCAATTAGTCTGGGGGTTGCAGGGATTGATGGTGGGGTGAGTAACGTTGTGATGGTTGGACAATGTCTGTGGGGGCCAGGGGGAGGCATTATTCAGCCCAGGAGCAGAAGTCGCATTCTGTATTTTTTTCTGCACATGCACAGGTGGAGACACCGATCATAATTCAGGATTTTGAGCGCATTAATTCCCATCCACAGGCTTCTGCAGTGTGATTCAGAATTGCTGATGTTTTTTCAGGCAGAGTGCAAATGCAAGTGCCTGAGAACAGGTCTAAAAGTCAGATCTGAAACATTCCCAGTTTCAGGTTCAACCAGCACTTAGAATCAAAATGGTAAAATAAGGTCCTTAATGTCTCAAGATATGTAGGTTAGTGGGATTAGCACAGTAAATACTTAGGGATGTGGGAATAGGGTGGAGGTGGGCCTGAGTGAGATGTCAGAAAGCCAGTACAGAGTCAGTGGGCCAAATGGCTTCCTTCTGCACAGTAGGCATTTTAAGTTCTATGAGCATAACAGGGAGAACCCCTCACCTCTTCTTCAAAATAGTGCCATGATCTATTTTACATCTACCTAGCAGTGTCTCGGTTTAATATCTCATCAGAAGCTCAGCACCTCCATCAGTGCAGTGCCCCCTCAGTAGTAAGAAGGCATGTCTGCTTGCAATTTTGTGTTCAATTGACAGTACATTGTGTCGAGGATCGTAAAATTGCAGTTAATAGCTAAAATACCTACAGGGACAGGTAACTGTGACTACAAATACAAATTCAAAGGAAGTGGGGAAGGCTAGGGAAATTGATACATTAACTGTCCAACTTGAGAAGTTATTTGTTTAGGAAAATAAGGACCAAATAAAGGAGTTGAACAAAGGACAAGAAGAAAAAAGAAGAAAGGCGGGATACACAAAAAAGTGCTCCACTTGGTGATACCTGCCACCCTGTAACCTATTAGTGGAATTGTAGAAGAGTTTATGGAATATAATCAATTGTGATCTGCAATTATGATACAATAAAAGAGATTAAATGGTATGGAGAAGTCAAGAATTAAATGAGCAAAGTGGGTGAAGAATTGGGCTATTAGAATTAGAAAAACTTAACTTCACTGTAGATGTAAAAAAAAGTCAGGAATTGGACAGCAATGACACACTTTGAAAGGAACGGCTGGTGTAGAGCAAGATGTGATGTAAAGATGCATCTTTGAACAAAGGTCTTCCTTCGTCAGATGTGTGGGGGAACACTGTTTCCGAAAGCTTGTGAGACTACTGTCAAATAACCTGGTTGGACTCTAATCTGGTGTTGTGGAACTTCTTACTGTGTAGAGCAAGTCCCCTGGATCCAGTAGGGGCAACCACATCTCTCCAAAGATCAATCTCTCTCCCATCCTCTTGAATCTGGATTTATGCTCCCACCAAACCCCATTCATGCTGCAGAGACACCCAAACCCAGATTTATTTGGTCTCATCTGCGTGGTGGGACTGTCTGTAGTCCTATCGATTTGCCAGTGCTTCTAATGGTGCTGGTGGGACGACAAAGCTCCTAGTCATCAAATTAGCTGGCAGCTCTTTTAAAGTGAGATTTCCTCACTTAGGAACAACAATCTCGCCATAAAACAATTAACACAGCTCCCATTGCTAAATTGCTGAGAGCAGCCATCCAGACTGTTGTTCAGCTCCACACCCAGCAGAAGTGGTGGGGTGATGGCGCCCTTTAAGATCCAGTCCGGTCTTGCTGCAATGCACAATTTAAGAAGATTTATGTTCATTAGATTCTTCCAGTGAAACCCTGCAGCTGGTCAACAAACCAAACTCCTTAAAAAAGGGAATCAATTCGAATGACTATTAGCTCAGATATTTCATATGTGAAACAAAGTATAAGCATCAAGGGGCAACATCTCACATATCAAGCTGACATCCCGCGTAATGAAAAAAAAAATGACCTGCCAATGACGTTGGTTTTAATGAAGTCAGAATCCAGCATAATAGAACTGTAAATAAAATTTGTAGAACTGAACATGGAAGTATAGGAGGTGGTGGTTTCAGTAAAATTACTTTATTGATGTAATTTGCAGCTTTGAATAATGGTATATCTTTAGTTCATTGAAAGGCAGCTTGAATTAGTGCCAAGCGCTCTCGTCTTCCCTGTTGCATTGCTAAATCCACAGCTATTTCTGCCATTTTTGCACATTTGCTCTGGCATTTCCAACCTCTTCTTTGAGCTACAGGATGAGATCTATTCCCAGAACTTGACCAGGAATTTTACATGACTTCATTGATTAACTTCAGTGTAAAATTGGAAGTTACATGAGTGAAGCACCTTGGGATGTTTTACTATATTTAAAGGTGTTATATAAATGCAATGTTTTATTGTTGCTGAAAAGATAACTTTTTCTGGCAGAAGAATGGAATGGAAAACAATTTATGCTGGTTTTCCACCCTCATCAAACTCCCCTAATACCTTTATACTTCTTAGCCCTTCCCAATGTTCATCTAATGAGTCCTGAGGAAATTTGTTTGCATATATTTTCAGATGCAATCAAATCTCCAAGCCATGAAGTTTCAAATGAATGTATGCATTAGTTCACCCATAAATAAAACCTCCAGGCCATGAATTTTAACCACTACAGTAAATCATATGATCGTTGCTAATGCTTTGAACATAAGATGCGGTTGATTTGGAGTCTGGCTGAGGATTGTAGTTTTACTGCAAACTTTTTCTCCAACAATTTCTGATGCTGTGCACATAGACACAAATTAAAGATAAGCATTATTGTATAACAACGCAGAGATTAAGTTTAACATTGACACTAATTCCCAACTTCATTTTAAAAGGCAGACTTCAACAATCTGGTACTAGCTCTGTGTTTGATGTGTGGTATTTAATTAACATGAAGTAATATGAAATTATCCACACCAAGCAGATGACCAGAGCTGTAGTTTCTGAATATTATGTTGACATCAGCAGGGTATTTGAGCTTGATGGGAATGAACTAACAAGCATCCATCACATTGAACCATATCTCCAAGTAGAGAGATATGAGTCAGGCTCACAACCTGTCATATGAAAAGGGACTAAGTTATAGAAACAGCACAGAGTAAGATCTCCTGCATATAAATCAGTGAAAAAAATGGCTTTCCTCGTGGGCTGTTAGATATGGAAGAGAAGAGAATATGAAATTACACATATCATACAAAACAATGTTGAGATTCTTCAATTAAGAAAATCTGCAGACAAATTCATGTCCATATTGTAATTGCATATCAGCATCAATGGAAGAAGGTTAAGCAGCTTGTTTTAAACTTGCATTCCAACTCAGCTAACTTCTGATGTTTACTGCATTGAAGCAATCCAGTGAATCTGAATATGATCTTCCCTCAAATACCATTAATGTTGATTAGTACTCAACCATGTTGTCCAATCTTTTAAAACAAGTCCTAGACTGTAAGGCAGGTCTTATTCGTGCATGCTTGCATAGCCATTAGACATTTCTGTAAAATAAATTGCTGTAAAATAAATTGCTGTTCAGATTGCTGAATTGTATTTCTAGATACAAGTTTGCACTTTGATGGCACTGAGTTGAAGGCATAACATTTTTATGATGTTTGTAGTTCACTGTTCAGCTAAGAAGTATAAACACCTGTGGGAGCACTGTTTTATTGTTAGAAGAAAGCAAATCTTTGTATTTACTTGTTTAGTTCAATTTGCTTTGTCCATTTATGGATTGTTATTCATGGTTGTGCCATTATGCATAGATTAAATCATACATAAGTAGAACTATGTAAATGCATTACAGTGTGCTATGATTTGAATTCAAACTTGAGTTACAAAAGCCTTTATGCACACAAACAGCAGATGGAAATTTGTGTCATCTGGTAACTTTTGACGATGATTAATGGTTCTGTCTTGTTATGTTCTATAAGGTGTAGCATTAGCAGATTTTTAATGCATGTAATCAAGCTAATTTTGTTAACTAAACCTAAAATAGCATGTGGTATATGTATTTCAAGGATTTACATGAATAATTATTTAATTGTATAGTTGGTTAAAAGCAGCAACATAATTTTTCAGCTACCTGTGAGAGGTTTTTCTTGGACCCATTGTTGGTCTTATGTAGTTCAAAGAAAGTCATCTTAGAAGGTTAATTAAGAAGTTCATAACATAATGCTGCTTGAACAAATATAATAGGGCCTAGAGACTTACTGAATCTTAGAGATGGAAGAAAGTGTCTCTTGAGCCTGGCTGACTTGATCAAACAGCACTTTCTGGATCATTAATTGTATTTTCCACAAAGTAATATGTAGAGTGAATACCAAATAACACTTGATTATGGCTGTTTTATATCCCACACATTGAGTAGAATGTAATAGTTAGGTATCCAGCCAGTGGATTGAAACAGCCGGCCTATGTGTATGATTGTGCTCCACCATAGTCCCAGAGAATCAGGGGCTGCTGTCCCTTTTGTGAACTGACTAGTGGTGATTTAACATGAGGGTCACCGCACCTCAGGCAAGGGGCAAGGTTGAGAAGGTGGGGTCTTCGTGGATAACTTGCGCTGTTTGTGTCGGTCTGCGTCACAAACTAGCCATCCAGCCAACTGAGCTAACCAACCCCTAAGCTAGCTGGTAGCCCATTAGTGTTGGCGCAAAGACTAATCGATATTGAGGGTCGAGCCTCTTTAACATGATTTGGCAGGCTTTGGGTGGCAAACTGTCAGCTTGCTGGCTCTGGGTCAACTTAAAGGAAGAGGAATGGCTGCAGAGGTAGAAGAGAAGCCCAGAGTACCAGCAACCTATGTTGTTCTTGTGGTGCCCAGAGGAGAATATCAGGGAAATAAATTTAGCCCTTACCTTTCTGAGCCTCTTCTGCTGTACAATCAAGGTTTACAGAGACTAATATTGTTATGATACCCATAGAGACTGCTAACTTCCAAAAAGAGATATGAATCTCCCAGAGGCCGATGGAAAGAATTGCATAACAAGAGGCTGACATTTTCGACAGTGAATGTAATAAACAAACTAAAATCAACATTGACTAAACATTACTTAGTGGGCAACTAATTCATTAAACTCCAATAAATATACTTTCCCCATTAACTAATTAACATAACTGTAAACCTCACGCCACCATCATACATTATGCTATGCTGCCAGCAGAAATATAACTTTAGAGAAAGTTCTAACCTCCTCCTGGCTGTTCAAACTGTTCTCTTCTCCCTGTCACACCAATGTGAGTGTTCAGCCAATCTATTAGGCATCATCTAACTGACTTCCAAGCAGCAGTGCATGCTCTGGAGTCACATTGGTCTTGAAAGGACAACAGATCCTGTCACTTAAAATAGGGAATCTGTTATCACCATATTTCTGCATTGAGTTAACAGCAACATGAGCTTTCCTTCTGTTAGGCAGCACAGTTATTGTTTTTGGTCTTACTCTTTAGAGTGTCTGAGAGTCTGCATTCAGCAGACCAGCTCCTCCTCTTCTGCAACACCAGATCACATAGGCCAGTCTCTAGCCAGATGATTACCATCCCCATCTCAAGGGCATTCTGCTTTGCCTCAACTTAAAATCAGCAGTTTAAAACATCGTCTTACAAAGTCTCTCATTTGTTGCAATTTACACTATAGATATTCTGTGTATTAGGCATTTAAAACACCATTTAACTGCTATACATTAAAGTTTATTTATTAGTGTCACAAGTAGACTTATATTAACAATGCAATGAAGTTACTGTGAAAATTTCCCAGTTGCTACACTCTGACTCCTGTTCAAGTACACTGAGGGAGAATTTAGCATGGCCAATGATTTAACCAGCATGTCTTTCTGTCTGTGGGAGGAAACCAAAGCAGTGGAGGAAACCCACACAGACATTGAGAACATGCAGACTCCACGCAATGACCCAAGCCGGGAATTGAACCTGGGTCCTTGGCACTATGAGCAGCAGTGTTAAACATTGTGGCACCATGCCACCCCAGAAGATTGCAGAAGATTCCTGCTTAAAGTTATGATTTAGCAGGTGCATGGTGTTGCTCAGTTGAAGAGTCTTGAGCCTGGCACCTTCACCTTGACTCCACTACCATTCTTCTTCCATCAGGTGGAAGAGTTTAAAATGCCCCCATTGTATGGCACTTGAACAACGTTTATATATGACGTATTTGAAATTGTTGTAGAGCCAATCTGAGATCCTAGATTGGCCACTCCACTGTGAATAGCAGAAAGAAAATTGATCTTAAATTGAAGGTTATAGAGGCTTTTCAGGGATGTGTGAAATAAGTAAATGAATGGTGGCTGGAAATGTCACTGGGGCAATTGAATTGGAAGCCAATCATTAGTACATATTTGCGACTCTCTGGGTTATTGTTAATATTCATGACTTCAACTGTGATTGCTCTCACACAGTCATATTTTAAATGTTTACAAGAGTACTGCTAATGATTGACATCCAGTCAACATATGACATTTCATCAATGAAACAAAACAAAATTTAGCAAAAGTAGATTTTTTTTATAAAAGCTTTCTTGTGAGCATGAAGGTAGTAAAAAGAAGTCAATAAAAAGATTTGACCATAGCAGTTAAAGAAGCTGGCTAATGTTTTTGGACTAGTTTCAAAGTACAAGCTTAAGTTGATCAAGCACCATAATTTAGGTGGATATTCTATAATCATTATTTCATTCGAAAATGGCCCTTCAATCAAAAATGTTGAAAACCATTACATTACAGAATTTATAGCTGTCATCAGTTACTTATTCTGCATTTTTAGATGTTTGGCAAGTTTTCATCGTATTACTTTCACATACTTTAACTTTATTAATATGAGTAATTATTAATACATGACTTAAATGATATGAAATTGCATATTCATGATTTTTGCAGAAGAGGCATTACATGTCTCCTAACTTATTTAACTTCCATTTGGTAGAAAACTTTACACTAAAAGGTTTGATTCTAACATTGCTTTAGATATTTCCATCCTGCCACCAGAGCATTAAAGGTCAGATATAGAAACTATCCTATTTCCATTTCTACTGATGGGAAAGAAAATAGGGCCATTACTAAAATAAGTGACCAATTCACAATGCCAGAGGTATAAGGGCAGCAAGTTCAAAATCTGCCCCAGAAAAATAAATTTGTAATCTTGAAACAGATCTGTGGGTTTAAGTGACTCCTATATGTTCTTGAAGACAGTTTAGAAGCAAGAAATCAATTAACAGTTACTTATATATATGTGTGTGTGTGTGTTACTCTTGACATTGTGTAACTAATTGTCATCAAGACAATTTTGGAGATTTATTTGACTAGCATCCTTACCAGGGAACAGGCAACAATATCATGTAGGCTTTACAAATAGAACATGATTATTATACTGACCAAGTTATCCTTAGGGTGCACTCTTACTGGCTGTTCTCAGCACATTATGACAAAGTCAAGACTTTGGTGTCCAGCCAAATCTTCATTCACTGAAGCGAGATGGGGAAATCCCACCAGTGTGAAAAGCCATAACATTTTGGCCTTAGTCTTTTATTTGCAATATTAAACCCAATGAAATAATTAACCAACTTGAAAATAAAATGGGATCTTCACAACGTCACTGTGATCTGTGATTGAAATGATAGGCTATCCCACTGCTAACGTAAATGATTGTAATTTAAAGTATGAATCATCCAGGAAAGGCATCCTTAATTAAGGAATTAAAAACAAAAGATCTTGGATACATTGAGAAAATTTGGCAGCATCTGTGCAGAGAGAATTAGCGTTACCTTTCATTGTTACCTTTGTTTCTCTCTCTACAGATACTATCACACCTGCTGCATATCTCCAACATGCTGTGTTTTAATTTCAGATTTCTAGCATGTGCAGTATTTTGTCTTCTTACCCATGATTTTGCAACCATGGTGCCACGGTGGCACAGTGGTTACTCAGGTTCGATTTCAGCCTTGGGTGACTCTCTGTGTGGAGTTCTCCTCATGTCTCCTTGGTTTTCTCCGGATGTTCCAACATCTCCCAAAATCACAAAAATGTGCATATTAAGTGGATTGGTCATGCCAAATTGTTCCTCAATGTCCAAAGATTTGTAGGTTGGGTGGATCAGCCATGCTAAATTGCTCTTTATTTTCTAAAGGTGTGTAGGTTAGATGGATTAACCATGGGAAATGCATAGGCTTACAGAAATATGATGGGGGGAGGGTGGGCCTGAGTGGGATGCTGTTTTGGAGAATCGGTGCAGACTTGATAGGCTGAATGGCCTCCTTCATTACTGTAGGGATTCTAAAGATTGTCAATACAGATTTAAAAAATGCAAGTTATATCTGATAAACTTAATAAGATTCTTTGACAAAATAATGGAGTACAATGATAGAGGAAATGTAAATGTAAATTCTGTTATTGGTAAGGTTAATCTTGAGAGGCTTATTGATGAAATGAGTGAAAATGATATAAGTTCTATGATACAATAGTAGCAAGTTTGTTGTGGACATAGAACATGTGTAGTGATTCATGGATATTTTTCAGATCAGAGAGATGTCAGTTATGGCATTCCTTTGGGCTCCATGTATTGACATGGGGACCATTACTTTTTCAATATATTAAATAGCCTGGACTTGGGTATCAAAAGCTGCTAATAATTCAAAAGTAGGGATTGCAATTAACTAGTCAAAGTGACTTCAGGAGGGTATAAACTGGTTAGCAGATTGAGCAGCGAGCAATCAGATGAAATGTAAAGCAAAGGAATATTAGGTAATAAATTTTGGGAAAAGAGTAACAAGTGACATATCTAATTAAATCTTGAAAGATTCGAGGAGCAGAAAGATTAAGGCGAGAATTCTCCAATGTCATACATACCACTGCCAGTGAGAATGGAAAATCTGGTGCTCAGCCAAATCTCCATTCACAGCTGCAGGATTGAAGAACCCCAGCTGCGGGCATGGTGAGAGAATTCTAGCCTATCTGTGGAAGGACAAGCTGAATGATAAACTGATACCTTGATTTTCATGAATAAAGATATAGGGGGCGATTCTCCCCAAAAATTATAAGTGTTGCATTTGCATCAAAACTGAAGTAAATTATGTTGGTTTATTTCAGTGAGAGTTTACAAAATAATATCCCCACTGTGTGCACTGCAGAGTGCACTAGCATGATTCATGTTTAAAGGATGCGGGTGGGCGGGTGGAAGAGACCAGCAGCATAGCACTGAGGAGGCTACTGTGCATGCACTGATCTGTTAGCGCCGAGATCAGCGCATGCACAATGGCCCCTGACTGCCAGCCTCCTGATTGCTGGCCAGTTCGATCACTAGCCAGCCCTGTGGCTCCCGCAATGCTGGCCTTCTGCCCACTCGTCACTAGCCTCCTCCCCCCCCCCCCCCCCCCCCACCCCCCACCCCCACCGCAACCTGATCTCCTGCCATCCACCCCAGCCCAATTTCCACCCGCAGCCTGCAGTCCCAACTCCTCTCCCATCCCCATGCCCAGCCCCAATCACTGGCCTCCTCTCTCTGCCCAATGCCAATGTACAGAGTGGCAGCAACACCTCACACCTCCATCGATTTTCCCTCCCATTAGACCCCATCCCCCATTGCCTGGTGGGCAGTGCCAAGGTGCTCTCTGGGCATTGGCACTTTGCCCTTTGGCAGTGCCAGTTGCCCATGTCCAGCAGGCACCACGACCTCCACCACTCAACACTCTGGGTGCCCCAATTGCCCTCCCCTTCACTCCAGCTGGGTCAGGCTGCCAAGTCCCTGAAAGTGAGGAACTCTCTTGGAAAGTGAAACTCTCCTGGGGGGTATGGGGGAGATGTAAGCAGACCTGGAAACTCCAGTCCCAGCATGCCTGGAACTGAAGTCTCCACACCCACAAATCATATTTAAAATATATGGAGATACTCATTTAAGTAATTTATGCACCTCCTTTGAGTTTGAGATGGCAATGGACCAGTCACAGTCTCTCTGAATATGGCTGCTGAGCACTCACTATCCTGAAAATTCAGGCGTTAGGCATGAGAAAGGGCTGTGAAATGGAAGCAAGTGGATTGCTCTTTAAGAGAACCATATTACATAGAATGGATTCTGTGACCTCTTTTTTTTGATATGCAGGAAATTCTAAATTTGTCCCTTTTTTTTTGCAGCTGCTACTACAACACTCTCACCTGAATCTGGCCATGCTAGAAGATGCAATGAGTCTGAGAAATCCTATTGTGTCAATGGCGGTGTGTGTTATTATATTGATGGTATTAATAAAATTTCTTGCAAGTAAGTGAGTGTACTTTTCTATAATATTTTAGAAGGAATTTATTCAGTACCTCCTTTGAGATTAAGCATGTTTCATTTGATAATATTGAAAATATTTTGGCTTTCGAGTACTGAAGGGTTAGTTTGATGATAATCAAGGGACTGATTATACTAATTGGACTATGAAATTACAGCACTGCTGCACAGGGGGCCCAGAAATGTAAGTGTTGAAAAACTTCATTGTACTGCTAAATGTAGCAAATATTCAACAATAACTATAATTAATATTGGTATATCTTTGATAAATAATATGCCCCAATTCACATCACAAGAACTATTGTGAAGCAGAATTTGACACTGAGCCATATTGGAAATTACTGGGACATATGACCAGAAGTGGTAGATACTAAGGAACACCTTTAAAGGAGGAAAGAAAATTAGAGAGGCAAAGAGTTTAAGGAGAGCTTAACAGCTCAAGTCAGGGATGTTCAAGAGGCAAGAGTTAAAGGGGAGCAAATATATTGGGAGGCTGGAGGAGGTAGGAAGACACAAAGCCATGGAAGAATTTTACAACAGGGTGAAATATTTAAAGTTGAAATATTGCTAAATCAAGAACAAATCTAAATCAGTGAGCACAGAGGTGATGGGTAAAAGGAATTTGGTACACAGTAGGACAAGGGCAGCACAGTTGGATGATATCAAGTTTGAGAATGTGGGGGAGCATCTAGGAATTTTTTTTCATTTGTTCATGGAATCTGGCTGTTGCTGGCTGTGCCAGCCTTTATTGTCCATTCCTAATTGCCTTGACATAGTAGCGGTGAGCAATCTTCTTGAATTGCTGCAATCCATGTCTTGTAGAAACATCCACATTGCTGTTTGGAAGGGAGTTCCAGAAGTTTGACCCAGCAACTTTGAAAGAATGTCGACATATTTCCAAGTCAAGTTGCTGTGTGCTTGGAGGAGAACTTGCAGGTGATAGTGTCCCCATGCATCTGATGCCCCTGTCCTTCTCAGTGATAGAGGCCTTGGCTTTGAAAAATACTGCCGAATGAGTGCATTCAAATTTTTGTATCCAGAAGTGACAAAGGCATAGTTGAGGATTTGAGCAGGAGATGACTTGAAGTAAGGGTAGAGTCAGACGATATTGCAAGGTGGAAAGAACAGTCTTAGTTAAGGCACATATATACGAGTGAAAGCTCACTTTATGGTCAAATTTGATATCTCAGCTTCAGACTGTTACTGAGGAGAGGGATTCAATTGGTGGCTGGAGGACAGACTTTATAATGGGAACCATTGGCAGTGGTTTTAGTCTTCTCAGTGTGCAATTGGGATATATTTCTGCTCATCCAATACTATATGTCAGACTGGCAGTCTGACAATTCAGTAACAGTGCCAGAGTGGAGAGAGATGGCAATGAAACAGAGCTGGGTGTCATCGATAAACTCATGGAAACTAAATCTGGTTATGATGCTGAGGTAGATTGGAAATAGGAGAGATCAAGGAATAAATTCATTGGGGACACCAGATGTAGTGGTACATGAACGGAAAGAGAAGCCATTGCTGGTGATTCTCTGGTTACGACTGGATAGATAAGACTGGAAGAAGGTAGGTATGTACTCCACCTGAATGACTGTTGAGAGGCATTAGAGGTAGATGATGTGGTCAATTAAGTCAAAGGCTGCAGACAGATCAGGAATGACAAGGAGGGATTCTTTATCTTTGTCATATTTACACGGGATATCTTTGAGAGGAGCCCTTTCAGTATCGTGACAGGAACTGAAATCAGCTGATTGGAAGGATTCAAACATGGAATTCTGAGAAAGATGGGCAATAATTTGAGAGGTGACAACATATTCAAGAGTTTGGTATGGTAAGGGAGACTAGAGAAGGACCAGTGGTTGCAAGATTTGGAGAGATCAAGTGTTGTGTTTTATAAGGAGAGGCTGAATAATGGAATATTTGAGGGAGAAAGGGAGACTACCTGAGGGGAAAGAGTAGTTCATAATATCTGCTATAATGAGAGCCAGGAAGGGAAGTTGGGCAGGCAACATTTTAATGGAAGTGGTGTTAAAGGAGCAGGAATTGGGCCTCATGAACAATTTTCAAGTTGGATTCTATTATCTAGCTGATAGGATTCTTTCATATTGTGTGTCAACAAAATTAAGTAAATACCTGAAAATTACCCATATTTTGGTGATATTTATTGTAATAAAAATGAAACTACCGTAAAAACATTACAGAAAGGCACCTTCAGTACTCATTGCTTAATATATACACAGATATACTTATTATTGTATCATGCAGAGGGTATATGAATTTTAACAAGTGTGCAGTGTGGCATTTCTGATTTTGGCTAAATATTGGAAGAAGTGTTCAAGTAACAGGATATAAATTGAAACCAGCAATAACTCACTCTTTAGAGTTTATTCCCTAGAAAGATAGTATGAGTCCAACAAATCAGGTAATACACTAATGCCTCTTGAGATTTGAAGCCATAAGCTGCCATGTTCAATAGGTACATTCCTGCTACGTAATAATTTATCTCTTTACAAGAGAAAAAAGACAAGCTGTTCCTTATTTATTGCTAAATCTTTTGCTTTGAAATATAAAGTTGTTCACAGGCTTTTGTTAACAAATCATTCTGTACAAACCCAACGGAAAGCATTTCTTATCTGACAAGTTGAAGTGATTTCGGGTAACATCTATATTGTTTGTGAAATATTTCTCAAATAGGTTAATTCATTTGTATGCCCTAGCAGCTCTCTCACCAAGACAATTTACCTTACATCAGTTTAATATTTTCAGTCCTAAGCTATATTCCCCACAGTGCATTTTACCAATCTAAATCATTGCTACAATCTGATTCTGGCATTTACACAAGGATGAAAGATCATTCCTCTCTAATCCTATGGCTGTAAATGAATTAACTACATTTGGGACTTTAGTAACTGGTTTTCGTACTAGTGACTGGTTTTCAAAATCTTTGATGGAGCAACGATCCAAGTTTCCTAACTGGTTTTATTTACTGGGGGAAAGATGAGTTTCAAACAATTACAACATTATTAATTGCAACAGGTTATGAAGATTGTAATGATAGCTACAATTCATCTGATCATCATGATTAATTGGATAAGAATTTAACTGCTCAGGATTCAATTTCCTGTTCAAAATAGACACAGTTTTGTTCAAAAATGTGTGATAACGTATGTGAATATTTGAATGTTGGGAGGAGGACAGCATTTATGTTCAGGGACTTCCAAGGCTCTGCAGCCATCTCAGCAAGCTGCTGGCCAGGCAACTGGCTTCCCGCACTCTGGTCCTAATAGCACCACTGGGTATGGTGACCATTGTTGAGCCTACAATAGCCTCCAGTGCTGAAGGCTTGTTGGCCTTTTGGCTACGATCAAGCATCAGATCGAGCCCAAGATGGGGTGCAATGCCTTATTTTGTCAGCTTGGATCTTGTTTGTCTCCCTTGTGGGGACCATGAATTGGATTCAATGGGAATGTGAATTTGTTCTTTGAAGCAGGCAAGGAATGAATTTAGATCTGCCCTGTCCAATAAACAATGGCTTCACAGCTTTAAGGATGGAGTAATTGTTTTTTAAAAAGCTGACCATGCTGAAGAACTTATGTGAATGATATATGTTGGAAGGAGGGCAGGAGAGGGTACCAAGGGGCAAAGGGAACAGCAGAATGATAGGGGAGTTGAGCTCAGGAGGATAGAGGTATCTTCCCTTTGCCTGACATGAGCTCGTGCAGTGATGGCTGCTTGGTTTGATGCTTGGCAGCCTCTCCTACTGCTGGTTAAGTCCCAGAAGTGGTAGATTGAGATCCTTAAATGGTCATTCATTTGTCACTTAAGAGTGTTTGTTGGCCCAAGGGTAGGCAGGCTTCTCAAAAACAGGTAAAGTTGCAGCATGCATGCTATTCATGGCATTTTACCCACTGTCACAGGTCTGTAAAATCCAGCATAATGTTTCAGGCCAATGACCTTTTGTTAAAATGGAGGGATGTAACACATCAAAAACTGAAAAGGAAAAGCAAAGTCTGGGAAAGTGTGTGTGAGATAACATGGAGGACAGGAGATGATTAATTACAGAAATGATAATAAAGTGACAAAAGGAGGCCATAATAAGAAATAAAATTGAGAAATATAAGTATATCCAGCCTTAGAGAACATGTAGTTGCTTACAGCATTATAGCAAGTAGCAGGGATGGGGACTGAATGCTTGGCCTTATTCTGACTCCATCCATTATAATCAAGAGTCCCATTAATAAAGTATTGGATGGATATTTTACTACTTTAGCCTTTTCCTACTTCTTTAGAATTTATATTTGTACAATTCTTTTTCTTTCAATCTTTGTTAAAACACAGTGTTATGATTCTCTATTCCCTCTGCATAATATGGGAAAATCTGCCTGGTCCAGTTACTGAACTGTATATAACCCGTACATTTTTTGTATAATTTATATCCATAGATCTGTTTCTGATGATGTCAGTCTTGATGTTAATTAATAGATGTCAGTTTGCAATGCCATATTTGAAAATCAAAGTTAAAAGGAGAAAGTAGAGTCAGAGAAAAGTAATGAAGCCTTTTAATTCTCTATTTCAATGGGGTTTTAGATTTTCTCCCAGTGAAATTATCTGGAAAATAAATGTCACATTTTAATGTGGTCAGTTACAACTCTCCTAAATGATGATTTAATGGAACTTCTCCTGCTTAAACTGAAGTTCTATGTATATCAGCATTGGATTCTCAATTCTTTCTCAGATTCAATATAGTTTGAATGCTCCCTCTAATGAAATGCATTCTCTCTCTGTCTCCCTAGCATACATTCCATATGAACACAAAGCAGAAGTACGCAATTCAACCACTTGAGCCTGCCCTGTCATTGAATAAGATCGTGGCTGATCTGATATTAAATCTGCACTCGCTTATCCCAATCATCTGTTGCCCCACTGCTTACCAATATCCATTTCTGTCTTAAAAATATTCAAAGAATCTGCTTCCACTGTCTTTTCACGAAGAGAGTTTCAAAGACTCATGACGCTCTGAGTGAAAATCTCTCACCTCGTCTCTTTTTAAATTGACAATTCCTTATTTTTAAGCAGCGACTCCTCATTCTCAATTCTCCCACAAGAGGATATATCCTCTCCACATCCATCCTATCAGGATCCCTCAGGGTCTTCCATTCTTCAAACAGAGGGTTGCATAGGAAGAGAACACCTCATGTTACAATGAAAAGCATCCTTGCTTCAATTTCCATTCAATAACGTGAACTGCTCACTGCAGTACATAATGGAATTATGTTCAAACTAGTTTACAAAACTACAGGTATTGCTCCAATACCGTATGTTTATCTTCACTATATCACTTTTTCTATGAAAGGAAATACAAGCATGTGTCTTCCAGAATTGTTCATCTCTCTAGAAATTATGCTTTCAAGAGCCTGATACATATTTATCAGTTACTTGTTCCACCGGCAATCATTTTCCCATATGTGAAACATTGTAAAAAACCATCAATGCTTTTTGCATCACCTGGAATCTGATGAATGATTAACCTCATAATTCTACGCTCTTTCAGCCTTCAGCATTAGAAATGTCATATTGATAAGAACAAACTGCACACCTCCTTGTGCTGTTAAGGGACAAGAAAAGTAATAATTACTAACTTTTAGATCCACATTAGTGAAACATTGTTCTCCTCAAATATATTTGAAACTGTACATTAAGTGTGTAAAAACACCTGGCAAGACAGTGGCTCATTGCATTTGACACCAAACACTATTCTTGTGTTTTTGCTGTCGTGCTCAATGGAATGTTTCACATCCTTGGGACAAATGCTCATTTTCATGGAACTATTCCAGATTCAATAATCAATTGATTACTTTAAAAAGAATTTATCTTTTAACAACCTTGTTCAAGTAGGCCAGTTAAGAATATCAAATTCAACTTCTAGCGATTGCTGCAATTGGATTAGTTAAAAATAGGCTTCCCAGTTTATATAGTTTACAAAGAAAGTTTTTGGTTAATTGCAGTACTTTTAGAAAAACATAAACAAAGTGACAATACATTGCCATTTTATTACTTAACAGTTTTTGCACTGGAATTTTACTCTTGATATTGCCGAGGACCTTTTGACCTCGGCTCTGAGTGACATCACAGAAATTGATCTACAGGTGCATTTCTTGCCTTCACAGCTGCGAAAGATCTCCGGCTTTACAAACCTCTGAGTTGCTATCAAAATGAGTACCGGCATGTAGAGGTGTTAGTCGGTTTGGGTTTACCTGACTCTGGGAGATCTAAAATAATTTATCATGCTTCCTGATTACTTTAAGATAATTAAAGGATTTTCCCATTGTTCCACACAGTTTTAGAGGCTGATCAAATGGCGGGAAATACTATACACTCAGCACCTTTGAACTTGTCTGTATTTTTAACTTACCTGTGTTTTGTGATATTTCTCTCTCCATCTTCCCTCCCCCAATCCCTTATCTGTATCTTTTCTAAAACTGCCTCCAGCATTATTTGTCCTTCATCTAGTGAAGTAGGATCACCTGATCTTGAAGCTTATTCTGCAAATATATGAGAAGAAGGTGGTATATGGCTTATATGGGATGAGGACTAATCTTTTCAACTCAGAGGTGAAGTGCCAACCCCTCAAAGGCTCTCCATCTAATAATCTGGTAAAGAGCTGATAAAACTTGCTTTTTGAATGATTACCAAGAGCAGGATTTAAACTCAGACCTGATTGGAAATCCGACACAGCTGTAGAGCTCTGTGCATTCCAGCTACAACATTCTGCTGCTGTTGGCCATATAGTCAAACAACCTCTTAAGTTACATTTTGGAAATGGCACACCAGTTTTTTTGATCATTATTTGTAGGAAATGCTTCCTGATTTCACCTTATTTGTGATGCCATAAGTGTCATTGACACATGGCTGTCACACAACTAACAACACCAAAAGATAAATGTGCCAGACTTTTTACGACTGGTGAAAAGAAGCCACGTTTTTTAATGAGTCTTCCCAAAGGTCTTCCTGGAAATAGCCCCCCTGCTGTTAGCAATACAGCCCCACTAGACAACCCAATCAACATCACAACATCATCAAACGTACAGTGTTTCCATATGGCATGAAGATATAACTAATTGTTGACATCATGATGCCAATACTTCACAGTAGAACATTATTCAAATTGTCACATCCAATATGTAAAAAAAAGACTGACTTTCCTTCCAATTTACAGGAAAGTTGGCCATATAATTGGGATGTAAATGCATGAGTACTGCAACCACTCTGCTCTGATTCATCCTACAATATAAAAGCAAGTTTTATCAGGCTTAACAAAAAGATTAACTAAATACTGAAAATGTTGGATTGTAATATAAAGCCATTCCTATTATAATTGGTAGCATACAAGGAAGCAAGCAAAATGAATGGTTAGAACTTGCTTATCAAATTCTTTAATGCAAATCATCGATTTGAAAATGAATAAGGCAGAACAGAAAAACTAGTCACTTTACATTGGTATAAAAATAGAAAATTTGCTGGAAACTCATTTTTTTTAGCACCTCAGTATTAAAACCATGAATCTAACATGTGCTGTGTGATGGGGGCAATGAAAAAGTAAATTGTCAATTTTTCATAGAAGAGATATCATTGACTAATCAGAGTTTGTGTATCTTTTTTAAAATGTACTAAATACTAATGAGAGTCAATGGATGTTACGTGTTCTCTGTGCTGTGCAACTAACAAACTGTTTTTCAAAGGTGATTGCTCTGAATACTGGTCTACAAAGAATAAGTGTCTGGCTCTGATCTGGGGATAATGACAGAACAAAACCATGACTACCACCACTAAGCATGCCATCTTTATATTTGTTACTTTCTCATCGCTAATCTGCTGAATGACTGGGCACATGGTGTGTAACACTTCACACCATAAAGTTTTATGTCTTAACCAAAAATGACCAAATGATTTTAACTAATTTCACAGGGGAATTAATTTAAGTTCAGGCAAAAAGAAAATAAACAGCCCGTGCTGACTATGAATGAATGTTATTGCTTCTTATGTCTTGTAGGCTTATTTTGCCTTTGTAAAGAAGCATCATTGACTTGCTCCACTAGTCAGTTTCACAACCAGCTTGATTCATTAAAGCCAATATAATTAATCAACTGGAAAAGGTGAACTGGGGAGACATGTACCATAAAAGGAATTAATAATACCTTCCAATAAATTTAAGCCAAGTCTTACAAAAGTGAAGGCCACAGAGGTAAATTTGTATTAATATGACTGATGCCCAGATTTTCTTTTGGTCCTGTCCTCAAGTTGTACCAGGGTTGAAACCAGCATCAGACTGAAGTACAAGGAAATTTCCACAACATCTCTTGTCATTGCTCAGATAATTTAATCTAATAAGCAGACAGATTATGACATTATATTCCATCATCAATTGCAATTAGAAGTTAGCTAATCAGGTTGTTGCAGTCTGGGGTTTCAATTCAAAGCAATTAATTTCTCAAAAATATTCTTATGTCGGGAATTGAAGATTTGCTTTGATAGAAGATCTATTCTAAAAATTAATGTTACTAAAATTATTGCTGGACATTTTTATTTATTTTCCACCAACTTATCTCTTTTAACCTTCCTAGTTTGAAGATATTGTTTTATGCTGGGATGTAATTCCACCAACAAAAGCAGTAGACATAGAACATAGATCATTACAGCATAGTACAGGCCCCTCGTCCTCGATGTTGCGGTGACCAATGGAACCAATTTTATGACCCTCTAACCTAAACTTTTCCAGTGCTATCCATATGCCTATCCACTGACCATTTGAATGCCCTTAAACTTGGATATGGCAGCCAAAGCTGCCATATGTAAACTTGAAAAGTGAGGTCGTTGAACTATTTTACATGTGACATGATCCAAAATGCCTACAAAAGACAGAAAATGCTGGAAAATCTCAGCAGGTCTGACAGCATCTGCATTTTGCCTGATTCCAGTGCCTATCTGCCACCTATATACTTTCAGCAAGAATCTCTGGATCACAAAGAAAGCCCTGGGTCTTTTAAAATAGTAAGAAGTCTGATAACACCAAGTTTAAGTCCAACCAATTTATTTGATAGTAAACTCACAAGCTTTCGAGGTTTCCCTCTTCGTCAGGTGAATGAAGAGTTCTGGCTTCAGAAGGCCATATGACAGCTCAGACTGTTTACAGATTACTGATTTGAATGTGAATCTTTACACCTAACCTACTATTCAAGTTTTAAAGTGGCTAACAATGTGAGTGGAAGGAGCATTGAGCACAGGTTAAAGAGATGTGTATTGTCTCCAGACAGTACAGTAATTGAGGTTTTGCAAACCTAGGCAAGTCATGGGGGTTACAGATATTGCGACATGAACCCAAGATCCCTGTTAAGACCGTTCCCTCATGTGTGCGGAACTTGGCTATCAGTCTCTGCTCAGCAACTCTGTGATGTCGTGTGTTGTGAGGGCCGCCTTGGAGAATGCTTACCCAAAGATCAAAGGCCGAATGCCAGTGACCACTGAAATGCTCCTTCCACTCACATTGTTAGCCATTTAAAGACTTGAATAGCAGGTTAGGTGTATAAATTTGCGTTTTAATCAGTAATGTATAAACTGTCTGTGCTGTTATATGCTCTGTCTGAGGCCAGAACTATTCATTCACCTGACAAAGAGGGAAACCTCGAAAGCTTGTGAGTTTACTATCAAATAAATTGGTTGGATTTAAACCTGGTGTTATCAGACTTCTTGCTGTGTTTACCCAAGTCCAATGCCGGAATCTCCACATCATGACTACTATCGACACCTTTTAAAATATCAAAACAAGCCAGGAGGCAAATCTGATAAAGCTTCTTACTTTAACTCTAGTAAGGAATCTCACAACTCTGGGCTACAATTCAACAGGTTTATTTGGAATCATGGGTTTTCAGGTTGTTGCTCCTTCATCAGTCGAGGATTCCAAATAAGCTAGTTGAACAAAGAACAAAGAAAATGATAGCACAGGAACAGGCCCTATGGCCCTCCAAGCCTGCATCAACCATGCTGCCCGACTGAACTAAAACTCCCATCCTTTATTTATTTTCCACCAACTTACCTCTTTTAATCTTCCTAGTTTGAAGATGTTAACTTATGCTGGGATTTAATTCCACCAACAACGGCAGTATACAGCCAAATCTGCCATGTGCAAACTTGAAAAGTGAGGTTGTTGAACTATTTTATGTTTGATCATATCCCTCCCTTCCCATCCCATTCATGTATTTGTCAAGATGCCCCTTAAAATTCACTATTGTATCTGCTTCCACTAATTCCCCCGGCAGTGAGTTCCAGGCACCCATCACCCTCCATGTAAAAAAACGTGCCTCGTACATCTTTAAATCTTGCCCTTTGCATCTTAAAACTTATACCCCTAGTATTTGACTCTTCCACCCTGGGTAAAAGCTTCTGACTTGGACTTTAACATGGTGTTGTAAGACTCCTTACGGTGCCCACCCCATTCCAGCACCGGCATCTCTACACTGTTCCTTAGCTCTGCCTTTAGTCACTTAACTGACCACACTATTCACCACTATTTTTATAAAAACAAGGCAAACCTTAATAAATATTTTCAGGTCCATCACTTCAATGGCCTTGTGGAGTGGTGTGTAGCATCCTTGCCCCTGAGGCAGGAATTCCATGTTCAAGTCTCATCACAGGACAATTCATAATGTGACCAACAGTTTGCATATCAAATCTACAAAGTTATTCAAACACTCCACAGGCAGGTGATGAGGGTAGCCAAGCTTGATTGGTGTGACGCCCCTCAAACTATAAGTCTCTGGCAACAGCACAGGCTGGTGTCCTGTTTGAGGAAAAACCTTGCTATGGCATCACTGGGTACAGGAAATAAATCAACATGTCTATCAGTGAATTCTTTTAATGGTCTTTCCTTCAGGGCCTACTCAGCAAATATCTATGCTAACCATAGATTCTATTGATATATTCCCATAACTCTAACAGAAATTCCAGAATTAAAGCATCAACAGCTGTTTATGTTAATTCTCCAGCATTCATTTCAACGTAATGGCTGGAGATTTGGAGAACTCCCACAGGGATTCTAAGTGAAAAAGTTATTTCTTAAGCATTTTGTAAATATATTCTGCTTGATTCCTTTTGCATGCATCATTCATTATCTAAACGTATGGGCTAGAGAACCGTTCCCAGGATTGTTTAATACCTTTCAATCAGTCAAGAGCAGATTCGTGAGGGTAAGGTGACATGAATAGGTCATTAATTTTCTTTAAATTGGTACACTTCTGTTGACTTCTTATATTATGAGGTGGTGAAACTTGCCACATAGTAAATCAAAGAGACAAAAGCACATTTCATATTTAGTGACAAATGGATGAATACATGTGTTGCAGTTCCAACCATCTGAATAGAGACATGGAAAAATTGAACTGCCTTATTAATAACATTTAATACCGCAACTGAAAGAATAACCTTGATTATTTAATCCATGATCATTTAAATTATGAAAGTAAGAATTGAGGAGTTTGGAGAGAATAGTAGATGACAATTGTCTCAGATGTTCTAGTCTTTGGACCATCAAAAGACCAGACTTGCCTCCGTGAGATGGCTTCAGGACTTTGTAGAAATCCCAACACACTGATTTTGACTTCAAATGGTCAATTACCTGTTTCCCAAGACTGTTAGGATCAGAAACTTCAATTACTCAAGAAATGTTAGCAGAGAAATTTTAGTCTAACTCCAGGATAACTACAGAACTAACACCCTAAATACACAGTGAGTTCTCAAACTGCTTCCAACTCACCGTCCCACTCTAACTAGCCCCATCACCCAACTCCTCCCACACTCCCAACTGACCAGACATGTCTAGCCCCAACCTGACAACCCCTCCCAATCCAATTACCACTCTATCCACTTACCATCCTATTCATTTATACCCACTCATTCATTTGTACACTCTTACGTTAACACAAATACTAAACAGCCAGAGCTTTCCAGCACATTAGTGAATACTTTACAGCAGCTAGTGCCAGAAAAAGGAGGCATGTCATGTCCTCCGCTGTGTCCCTTCTCCATCTGCAATGATCCAGCATTACAAGGAAGCAGTTCAATGGAAGGCTGTTCTTCATTTCTGAAGCAGGGAATGGTAAATCCAATCAGAAATGTGGAATTGAGTCATGGCGCAGCAAAGTAGGAGCATAACGGCAACCTGGCAGTGCTTGTTGCTTCTCAAAAGATTTGCATCATTAAACTTTGTCCAGTCACCTCAGCAACGTTTGTGATGAGCATTTAACATAAATTATATTTCTGTATTGGTGGCTTCCATTATGTTCAACATTCCTTTGTTCTAAAGCTTCATACGTGCTTCACTTCATGCATTATTGATCTATGCAAGACAAAATATATTTTTCTGAAAACTAAATGCCCTTTCCCCTGGCTATCGCATTTGTTCATCTGCAGTCTTCTTGTATTTAACCTTTTTCTAATGTTCTATGTCATGAACAAGCAGAATCAACCTCAATTGGCTGCTTTCACCTCTGATCCTATCACACTTGTGCATGATTCAATCACATTTGTGGTGATTTGGCCCACAGCTATTTTCTTTTAGCAATTTTAACTGTAACTATATACTTCATAGTCCCGCTTTTTTTTTGGTCTTCTGCATATACGGGTGAAAAAGAAAGGCAAGCAAATTAATTGCAATGTTATATTCTAAATAAATAAAACTTTTATTTTCAAAGCTTTTAAAATGAAAAGGATGATTTTGAAAATTTTGGCTCTAATATACTCCTTAAAATATAAAAAGTGATATTATGTTTCGAAAGCAGTAAATTCCAGAAGTTTACAAACATGGTCCTCTGCCAAGTATTCTGGTATTGTGGAGAAATCTATCCTTTAATATTACAAGTTCAAAGGTGGTTTTTCATGATATAAATGTGCACTTAAGCAAAGTATCATAAAACTGAAAGGAACATAACTTGGAATGCAACTTCTTCTAGAGTTACACTATACTTGGTACAAAGCCCAAACTTGTGTAAAGGTATTCTGTTAGAGGTATCTCATAACTCTTGTTTTCGATGGACAATCAGATTCCTGAGCGACACTTCCACATCAGATTACACTTAAAATAGTTTTGTACATATATGTTCATGAGAGTCAACCCGCAGTCTAACAGGTTGGTTTACATTGAAGGATTATTTTTCTCCTGCCTTGCTACACCACTGCATTGTTGACCGGCAGAAGAAATTTGCCAACTCTTCTCAACAGGGTAAACTAATAGTAAAGTTGCCAGCGTCCTACGTGATCATTGGCTGCCCTTCCTTTTGCAGAGAGAGAGAGCTGACCGTTGGTGATTTAACCTGAGGATCACCACACCTTAGGCAAGGGACAAGGTTGAGAAGGAAGGCCTTCATTGAATAACCTCAGCAACCATGAGAATTGAAGCCTCAATGTCGATATCTTTTTGCATCACAAAACAGCAGTCGAACCAATTAGGCTAAACTAACAACTATATTTCATTATTCATGGAAGAATGTGACTAGCTATCACATTACAGCACAGAAGGAGGCTACTTGGCTTATTAACTCTGCACAGCCATTTTTAATAGTAATTCAATTATTCTCACTTCCGGTGTTTTTCCTGTATTCCCTATAATATTTTATTCTTCAAATATTTATCCAATTCCCTTTTGAATCTGTCAGCTGGTGCATTAAAAATTCCGACCATATTTTGCATAAGAAGATTTTTTCTCACGTTACCCAGTTCTTTGCTAATCACCTTAAATCTCTTTCCTTTGGTTACTGGCACTTCAACTACTCGAAGCAGTGGTGACAATTTTTCAGGCACATTGGGGATGGACTGGGAGGAAGGTTCAGGATTGTGCCTGATATTCTCAAGTCCAAGTCACTAATCAAACCAAAATCACAGTGGTCTTGAGCCCTGGGTACTGAACCCTAGGTCTAGCTGTCTAAACATAACCATTCACAACATCTCTGTTATCTATCCCAGGGCTTTAATTTTGATAACAAGTCTTATTTAAAGTTAATGTTTATTTATTAGTCACAAGTAGGCTAACATTAACACTGCAATGTGTAGCACTTTATCAAATGCCTTTTGGAAGTCCAGAAGACAATAACAATTGCATCATCAAGTTGCTAAACATGGTTTGCCTTATCAAGGGCAGGTGGTTAGCACTGCTGCCTCATAGCTCCAGGGACTGAGTTCAATTCTGGCCTCAGGTCACTGTCTGTGTGGAGTTTGCACGTTCTCCCCATGTCTGCATGAGTTTCATCTGGGTGTTCCAGTTTCCTCCCATAGTCCAAAGATATATGGGTTAGGTTAATTGGCCTTGTGCAATTGCCATTTAGTGTCCTGCCTTGGAGAGTAGGTTAGAGGGATTGGTGGGATAAATATGTGGGGTTTCAGGGAGAGGGCCTGGGTAGGTTTGTTGTTGGTGCAAACTAGATAAGTTGAATGACCTCCTCCTGCACTGTAGGGATTCCATGAAGTCTCTGCTGGCTATTATTAGGATCCCTATAATACAAAAAGAGTCCATTCAGTCCATCTTCTTTATTAGTCCATGCCCAATAGTTAATTTTCACACATTATTATTTCTACAAGCTTCCCTGTAACTGAATTTAAACTGATTGCATGTACATGTCATGTTTATTCTTCTCACCTTTCTCAACATGTAACTAATAGGCCCTGTGTAAAATCCTTATAATGGTGTAACATCACAGTTAAAGAACAAGACTTTTTTGTGACATGATTCAATTTATTAGGTTGTATGCTAGATAGTTGACCTAAAAGGACTAGCAAAAGTATCAATTGGTTCTTTGGAAACCTTCATAACCTCTAGTTAGAAAACCAGACTACATTGTTCACTCTGTCATCCTCTTCAGATGTAACTTGTGGTTTCATTTCATCAATCTACAGGATTGAACTGACCCCATAAGCTTCTAATGTGTTCTCTTAACCAAAAGAAGACTTGTTTTAGCTTTGCAACAAGATTGGAAGAACACAGATTAATTAAATTGGAATCTGGATAAAGCAACAAACAAAAGGAGGGAATTGGCAAATTAGCTGGAATTAGGCAAAAAAAATAAAGAAAAATTAGCTTTTCTATAAGTCGGTGAAGAAAATATAATGAGATAAATCATATTTTGTAAGATGGCCAATTCAGTAATTATTATTTTTGATTAATGCTCTATTCATTTATTCTTAAATATATTTGGAACATATGAATCTCACATATATTTCTAAGTAGATTTTCAGCAAACTGAATAAGTAAGACAAAATAATGTAGAAACATATAATACAAGATTGTAGATTATATACAAATGTCACGTTTGTGGACTTTTACCAAGGAAGCGTGAGGAAGATAGAGAAGTGCTGCTGACCACACATGTTGCAAGCTGATTTCTCCACAATATGTTGAAACTTAATTCAGAGTCCTGTGCTTGTGAGAAACATTGTTAGAATTAAATAAGGTGAATTTCCTTTGAAAAAAAAATTACATGTGGTTGTTATTACAAAATATTGTTAATACAACTATGATACGGTTGCCATTACAAAAATTCTCCACATAATACCTAATTAATTTGCAAAGTTACGTTTTGAAATGTGTTAACACAATTTCATAGGTTAAACCACGGCCCGTAACTTCCTAGCTCTCCAGGGTCAGATTTGAACATAGAACACTACAGCACAAACAGGCCCTTCGGCCCATGAGTTGCACTGATCACATCTATACCTACCAATCCACAGACCTATCTATAAGCCCCTATCCCATTAGATCCCATATACTCATCCAGAAAACTTTTAAAAGACCCCAGCGAGTTCGCCTCTACCACCTCCGATGGCAGCCGATTCCATTCATTCCCCACCCTCTGAGTGAAAAACTTACCCCTAACATTTGGGGGTATCCCAAAGATGTGCTGGGAAATCCTTCTTGAAAGTTCACAGGTAAGGGTTCACTGGCAGTTGTCCTGAAGCGCTAACTTCTTCTGGATAATTGTGCTGCACTGGGAACCATCCAACAAATTAATTTAAATTGCTAATTTAGGATGGTTCTGCCTGTTTTACACTCAATTATTCTGAAGGAGTTAGAAGGAAAGAAAGCACTTCTGGCTACAGAGTAACTGCAGAGTAACCTAAGCCCTGTACACATGATCCTGACCCCTCCCCCCCAACCCACACTCCTGCCACACCTCCCTCCCCCCAACTATGCATCCCTCCCTTTCCTCACCCTCGATCCAACTGGACCCGACCACACCTCCAATCTGAAACCGCATCCCTCCACCACCAATCTCCCATACCACTGGACGCTTCCTCACCCAACCTGACCCAGACCACACCCTGCCCCATGTCTGACTTCCCCAATCACGTTGATGCCTATACCCATCATCCTGTGATGCCCAATACCTTTGCCTGTGTCTAATTCCCTACCTCTGTTGATGCCCAAAATGACTCACCCCTGCCGAGGTTCAAAGCCCCCAGTCCTGCCAATGTCAAAACCTCCACCCCACACAACCCATTTACTTGCTTTAGAAACCTACCTCTCCCTTTCAATGGGATCTTTAAACTCATCTACATTACAACACTTAGTGCTGTAAAAAGGGAGTCATGATGTGCATTTGCCGGCATTGGACTGGGGTGGGCACAGTAAATAGCCTCACAACACTAGGTTAAAGTCCTACGTGTTTATTTGGTAGCATGAGCTTTTGGAGCGTTGCCCCTTCATCAGGTAAAATCACCTGATGAAGGGGCAACGCTCTGAAAGCTTGTGCTCCCAAATAAACCTGTTGGACTTTAACCTGGTGTTGTGAGAGTGTTTACTGTAAAAAGGGAGCGCATCCTCCTTCACTCCACTCCTTTTACACTTTGCCGCATGATCTTCGGGCACATTTGGCTTCTTGAGTCTCACCCAAACTAAGTCAGGAAGGTCAGGTGAGACAAGTGCTTAAGAATGCAAGCACAAGTAATCAATATGGAACGGCAATCTGCCATTGATTGCCACTCCAAGGAAGTTACGGTTCCATGAGTTGTGTTACTTAAAATTGTATTTATATTTTAAATATTTATATAAACCTTCAATTTTACCAGATGCTATTTATATGTTTCGTACATGACGTATGTACCTCCATTCATTAAATTATAATAATTTCATATATTAGTATAACATTCACGCTGACTTGTCATTGCAGCTTCAATTACTTCAAGTTCCATAATTTTGCCTGTTCTTATCTTTTTACTGCAGTTCTCAGAAGTATATAGTACAATTTTGTTAGTGTTGTTTTAATGCAGAATCAGAAGCATGAACCAACATTTTTGTTCATTTTCATCCAAACTTACTCATTATTTAATTTTATTGAGTTTAATTAAAATGATTTAATGCACTTGTTATCATTTTTCTATGTTTTCTTTGTACTGAAATAAACTTCCAACCTTCAGTGGAACCACCTGTGGTGGTTAACAGGAACATGCTATTTCAGCAGCTTCTTTGCAATCTCATGATAACATAAATTATTCCACTGGGGATTGAAGTTATTTTGTAACTTCGGCCTTGCATTTGCCTACATTTGTTTTGTGATTTGTCCCCTTTTCCTCCCCCAGATGCCAACCTGGATTCTTCGGACAAAGATGTTTGGAGACTGAGCCCTTGAGAACATATAAACCTGATCTAAGTATGTTATGTAAGGAAGTGTTGCACTACTTCTAGGTATCCTTGGTGACACCACTGGAGTTGGGGGTTTTTACAGAAGCAGCGTATTAAGGCGACTAGGCTTCGAAAGAAACAATTTGTTTTGATAACTGTTCTTTTGCTGCTGAATAACCCAGTGGTCTCATCAATGCTTTTGGGATGTGTGTCCTCGTATGCTCTGTTCTAATGTTAAATCCTTTCTATCTTGTTTCTTTCTCTATGGTTTTTGTTTCTTTTGTCAGGTGTCCAAATGAATTTACAGGTGATCGCTGCCAACACTACGTAATGGCCAGTTTCTACAGTACGTCCATTTCTTCTCTTCTTAAACTGAAGCATGCTATTGCTGAATCATAGCATGCTTTTCTGCTACTGTTTTCTGTTGATGATGCTATTTACCTGTCTTTCCTACATCACAACCCCTAATAATCTCCCTGAAACTATTAAATCCATATATCTTCAGAGTAGAATAAGGAAATGAAATTAGAAGGTTAGTACCACTTACTGGATGTTATATAAGAGTATGTCTTGTTTCCATCAAATATCAAAGTTAGGCGCCACAGTTGACAGAATAAGATTAGATTTTTATTATAAACATATTGTCCATTTGACAAATAATACAATCATGAATATCTATAGAATTCCATTTCAATACACTTTAGGATGCATGGAAAACCTGAATTTCTTCAACTCTGATGAATCTGGTCAAAGACTGCACTTGGAATTGCCTTTTGCTGAATATAGGATCAGATAAACCATATAGTTATCATATATACTTCATGGACATATCAGCTATTAGCAGTAGCATTTGATTCCTTGTTAAGACCATAAATGTCAGTCAACATAGTGAAAGTAATAGAATGCTGAACTCTGTGAAACAGTTGTACCATTTGAGTGATACAGCTATGTGAATTGGGCTGTACCTTCCTTGAAAAGCATTAGGGAAAGCACGTTTTTGAGTTGGAGTTATTGAGGACTCGGATCTAATCTCTATGATGTTGGGGTGTTATATCAGTGTCATGCATTTGCGAGGCTGTGCGGTGACACTTGAAAACAAAGAATAAAATGTTTGCCAACCATCTTTCATAAGTATCTTAACGTCATTCAGACTAAACATCTGCTGCAGAAATAGACAAATGACTATTCTATACAGGTGATCAGAGAAGGAAATTGTGTTACATTTATTAAAAATTATAGTTATTAATAACAATAAGCATCACAATGTTATATTAGTAATCCAAAATTAGCTAATTTAATATTTCAATGTCTATGAGGTTTGTATGCAGTTTGTCTTCAATCATTTTTTAACTCAAAAGTATGTTCGAGAACAGTTTAGATGGTTTATATCTCATCTGGCTTTGATTGTGTAATTCTCTTCCTGTCCTCTGTAAATTAAATAGAAATGCACCTATAATGAGAGATGCTTCTATGCAAGGCAGAAAGGTAGAGGAGCTAATTGTGGTCAAACAGCATTCAAAGAATAGTACAGCACAGAAACAAGCCCTTTGGCCCATCAGGACTGCATTATCACGTTGCCCTATCTAGACCAACCACCTATGCTTCTATTCCCTACCTGTTCATGTGTCTACCCAGATAAATGTCACCAACATGTCTGCCTTAATCACCTCACGTGGCAGTGCATTCCAAGACCCCATCACCCTCTACATAAAACTTCTCCTATACATCTCCACTGAACCTTCTCCTTTTACCTTGAACTTATGAACTTGTAATTGTCATTCCTGCCCTGGGAAAAAACTTCCAACTGTTCACCCTATTTTTGTCCCTCATAATTTTATAAATTTCTATCAGGTCACACCTCAGCCTCCGACTTTCCAGGGAGAACAATTCCAGTTTATTCTGTCCTCATAACTAATACAGATAACGTTCTGGTAAATCTTTTCTGTACTCCCTCCAAAACCCCCACTCCCTTCTGATAATGTGATGACCAGAATTGGACAAAGTATTCCAAAAAGTGGTCTAACGGACATTTTATATATCTGTAACATAATTTGCCAACTCGTTTGTTCAATGCCCCAACCAATAAAGACAAGCATCCACATGCTTTCTTTACCATCTTTTCTACCTATGCTGCCACTTTTAAGGATCTGTGGACCTGTACTCCAAGATTTCTTTGTGTGTCCTGATGGTTCTGCCATTTATTTTATAGATCCCACCTGAATTGGATCTACCAAACTGCATCATCTCGCATTTATCTGGATTAGATTCCATCTGCCATTTCTCCACCAATTTTCCAGCCTATCTATATCCTGCTGTATTCTCTGACAATCTTCATCACTATCCACAACTCCAGTAATTTAGTATCATCTGCAAACTTGCTAATCAACCAGCTACATTTTCTTCTAAGTCATTTACATATATTACAAACAACAGAGGTCCCAGCATTGATCCCTGTGGAACACTACTAGTTACAGGCCTCCATTCTGAAAAACACCCATTCCAGTGCCACCCTCTGTTTTCTATGGCCAAGCCAGTTCGGAATTCATTAGCTAGTTCACCCTTGGTCCTGTGTGATTTAACCTTTTGCGCCAGCTTGCCATGAGGGATCTTGTGAAAAGCTTTACTAAAGTCCATATAGACAACATTCACAGCCCTCTCGTCGCCAAGCATTTTTGTCACCTCCTCAAAAAACACAATCAAATTAGTGAGGCTTGATTTCCATCATAAAAAAACCACGCTGCCTGTCCCAAAAATACTATTAAACTCCAAATATGTACAGATCCTATCCCTAAGAACCTTCTCCAGCAATTTCTCTATCACTGGCCTATAATTACCCAGGTTATTCTTCCTACCTTTCTTACATAACTGCACAACATTGGCTGTCCTCCAGGCGTCTGAGACCTCACCTGTGGCCAATGAGGAGACAAAGATTTCTGTTAGAGACCCAGCAATTTCCTCTCTTGCCTTCTTCAGAAATCTGGGATAGATGCCATCTGGCCCTGGGAATTTGTCTATCTTAATGCTTTTTAATACACCTAACATTTCCTCTCTTGTCATGATGACTTGCTCAAAAGGGTTTATATACCCCTCCAAGACACCATCAACATGTCCCTCTCCTTTGTGAATACCATTGCAAAATAGTCATTAAAGATCTCACCCACTTCCTTTGGTTCTATGCATAATTTTGAGTGGATAACTCAAGGTTAAAGCACATGGGATTGTGGGAAGCGTATTGAGATGGATAGAAATCTAGTTGGCAAAGAGAAAACAAAGATTAGGAATTAAGGGTGCTTTTCAAATTGGCAGGTAGTAACTAGCGAGTGCCACAGGAATCGGTGCTGGGACTTCAGATATTCACAATGCATATTAATGATTTGAATGAGGGAACAAAATGTAACATCCTGAAGTTTGCAGATGATCCCAAGTTGGGTGACTGAACTGTGACAAGGATGCAGAGATCCTTCAGAATGATCTCTAGGTTGGGTGAGTGGGCAAATCAATGTCAGATGCAGTATAATTTAGGTAAATATGAGGTTATCCTCTTTGGAAGCAAAAACAAGAAGCAGATCACTACCTGAATGGCTATAAATTGGGAGGGGGAAGTGTGCAGCAGGACTTGGGTGTCCTTGTGCAGCAGTCACTGAAGGTAAGCATGCAGGTGCAGCAGGTGCTAAAGAAGGCAAATGACAGGTTGGTCTTCATTGCAACAAGTTTTGAGTACAGGAGCAAAGATGTGTTATAATTATTCAGCGTCTTGGTGTGGTCATACCAAGAACATTTTGTGCAGTTTTTGTTCTCCTTTTCTGAGGAAGGATGCCCTTTCTCTCGAGGGAATGCAGCGAAGGTTTCCCAGATTGATTCTGGGGCTGGTGGGACTGATGTATGAGGATAGATTGATTAGTTTAGGATTGTTTTCCCTAGAACCCAGACAAATGAAGGGGGGATCTTATAGAGAATAATAAAAGATGCAGGGAGGATATTCCCGATGGTGGGGGAGTCCAGAGTCAGAGGTCACAATCTATGAGGATTCAGTGTGGATCATTTAGGATGGAGGTGAGGGGACATTTCTTCATCCAAATAGTGGCGAGCCTGTGGAATTCATTACCACAGAAGTAGCTGACGGATAAAGCACTTGGGGCGAATAGAATCAAAGATTATAGGGAAAAAGCAGGACTAGGCCGTTGAGTTGGATGATCAGCCATGATTGTAATGATTGTGAATGACCAGGGAAATTGTGAGTCTAGTAGAGCAGGTTTGAAGGGCTAAATGGCCTCCCCGATCCTATCTTCTGTGTTTCTATGTTTCTAACTCTTTCTCTAGCTGTCCTCTTGTTCTTAATATATGTATAAAATGTCTTAGGATTCTCCTTGATCCTGCCGCCCAGGACATTTTGTGACCCCATTTTGCTCTCCTAACTCCCTGTTTGAGCGCTTTTCTAAGTTCCCTGTATTCTTCAAGTGCTTTATCTGCTTTTAGTTGCCTAAACCTTATGCATGCATCCTTTTTCTTTTTGACTAGACTCACAATTTCCCTGGTCATTCACAGTTCCCGAATCCTGCCTTTCCTGTCCTCCCTTTTCAAGGCACATGCCTGTCCTGCACTCCAATCAACGGCTCCTTAAAAAACTCCTACATGCCAGATGTGGATTTACCCTCAAACAGCTCTCTCAAACAACAGCCTCCAAATCCTGCCTAATCCAGTTGTTGTTAGCTTTCCCCTAATTTAGCACCTTAACCCAAGGACAACGGTATTTTTTATTCATTTGTGGGACATGGGCATTGCTGGCTGGCCAGCATTTAGTATCCATTCCTGGCTACCCAAGGGCAGTTGTGGGTCAACCACGTGCACAACCACATGTGGCTCTGGAGTCACATGTAGGTCAGATCTGGTAAAGATGGCACATTTCTTTCCCTGAAGGACATCAGTAAACTAGGTGGGTTTTTACAACAATCGACAATGGCTTCAAGGTCATCAGTAGAATATTAATTTCAGATTTTTTAAAAATTGAATTCAAATTCCACCATATGCTGTGGCAGAAGCGATAGCCTAGTGGTATTATCACTAGACTAGTAATCCCGACCATTAGCTGAGGATAATACCACCAGGCCATCACCTCCTTTTTCTATGAGTATTTGAAAACTTACAGAATTGTGGTCACTGCTCACCGTATATTCCTTCTCTGCAACTTTGATGACCTGGCCAGGCTCATTCCCTAGTACCTGGTCCAATATAGGCCCCTCGCTAATCAGACAATCTCCATATTGTTCCAAAAAAATGTCCTGGACATAGTTAACAAATTCCTCACCATCTGGACCCTTAGCCCTAAGGGATTTACAATCAATATGAGGAAAATTAAAGTCCCCCTCTACAACAACTCTATTATTTCTACATGTCCAGAATGTGCTTACAAATCTGTTCTTCAACTTCCTCTGGGCTGTTGGGAGATCTGTAGTACATCCTCATCATAATGACTGCCTCCTTTCTGTTTCGGGCTCTACCCACATGTCTTGTTACTTAATTCTTCCAAGGTGTCCTCCTTCTGTACAGCTGTAATATGTTCCCTAATCAGTATTGCAACTCCCCCATCTATTTTGCCTTCCTTTCTGTCTCATCTAAAACATCTTTATCCCAGAACATTTAGCTACCAGTCCTATCCCTCTTTTAAGCAAGTCTCTGTTCCCGCAACCATGTTCCATATACAAATCAAGGCTCTAAGTTCATCAAAGGCTCATGTTATGTCACTTTTATGCAAATAAATCTACTTCTTTTGCTTAAAAATCTTTTTCCATTGATTGAATAATTAAATTCTGTGAAAGATTGTTGCAATGGTTATAATTTCAGTTAACTTTTAGATGTTGATTAGGTGGGAATCAGTAAAGACTAATGCCTATAAGATATAATAAAGTATGAAAATGCCAAGTGTTGAAATTTTGATTCAGTATGAAGAAATGATGCAGGATTATATTAATCTCTTCAAAGTGATTGAGTGCTTACAATTCCAGTTTATTAATTGTTCTTTATGTGAGGATTTAATTCTAGTTGTAATATTATATCAAGTTTTACTTTCCTCCTACAATGTGCCTGCCCATACTACTGATCCTTTATATTTCTGATGTTTTTTATTCATTCAAGTGTATTAGTGTCATTCCTCTAGCATTCTCTTTATAATTCTTATTCTCCCTACTGCTTTTGCCAAGCTCCCTTCCCTCAGGCTCTGTATGGAATGATTTCAATCCTTGATAACTACCATTTTACTCTAAATGCCCCAGTCCTCCCAATGACTTTTCATTCAACTTTCCCCATTCACACACATAGCTACCCACTTGACCTTTGCCACTTTGAAGATTTTAATCTGTGACAAGGCCATCTCTTATCACTATTTTATTTTCTTTTTCCAATGTAATTCCTGCCCACTTCCTCTCACATCACACCTTAATTTTAGGAAACTATTTCCTTCTCAGCTCAAACACCACTACACCATTTAAGTTCTACCCTACCTCCTCTACATTCCATGTCACTAGAATTCATTGTTACCATACAATTTGAAACTTAAAATCCTAAATCCCTCTTCAAGTCACTACATCCTGCATGCCAATATAAAACTCCATTTATTGTGACAGTAAGTATATTACATTATCATCCCAAATCTTCAGCTTTTCCAAAGTATAACATACTTGATCATTTCATTGTCTTCTCTGTTACAATCCAGTTGATGTTCTAACTGGACTGGAAGTTTCCAGAATGAAACATGGGATCAAAAGACTGTAACCTTTATCTTTTTTATAAAATGTAGAGGAACAAAACTGCAGGTCTGCTAATCAGTTTTAACAATAAGGAAAAAATTATTAAACATGAAAAATTAGGTTATGATACAATACTCCTTTACTCCTCCCCCCCATTATCTTAACAAATGCACACAGATTTTAAGATGAACATGGATTACAAAGTACATCTTAAGTTACAATAGTCTAAGTGATATGAAGTCCCTTTAGCACACTTATTGGCTATGATCGAATACATACTCCACTCTGAACCGAAATTAGTTTCTGTGAATTTTTCCTCAGAATTCTCCCAAATGATTGTCACATGACAGTTTTCAAATTCCTTTCCAAAACATACTTTGAAATCTTCCTTCAGAATAATGCTTTCCATTAGTGGTTGCATTTTGAAATCCAAGTTTTTCAAAATGATTCTTTTACACAAAACTTCCTTTCCACTTTTAACAAAAATCCAGTATCTAGGTTTTACACAACTTAGAATTCTTTATTTTGGCTACTGAACAAACTGTTTGCAATTGCTTTAACTCTCAATTTGTATTTAATGGCACCAGACCTTTGATCTACCTCCGAAGTCTGCTTTCCCACTTTAAATCTGGTTACTATGATTGCGTCTTTAACTCAGAACATATTAATTACTCTTGCTTGAGTTCTTCTGAACCGTACTTTGATCTCTGTTCTCTTGACTTCAGTTGTCTTAAATCATTCTTTCTGTCCTAATGCCCTATTTATCTGGATTCAACTAGATTCATTGGGAAGCCTGCCTCTTTGCAGCTCCCATCCTATCCACTCTTTCTCCTGGCAGAGTTGAGAAATATTTACTTCTTGGTGTCCTTTTCAACTGCAATGTATCCAGCCAAAAGTAAAACTCAGAAGCTTTTCTGTCTGTCAAATGCCTCCAGTTGCTAAGCAACCACTGATGGTTCATTTACTCTTCATGCCGTAGTTTTTTCTAAGCACAATGGAAACACAGTTAGAACTGAACCAATCCCCACACGTGTCCAGTGTGTATCCAATTATAAGTTTTATCCATCCTACCATAGTAACATGAAATCAAGACACTTAAAACTGTACCTTATTTCTAATATTTATCAGTACAAATATAAATCCCTTCAAACTATGAAGCACCTCCAGGTTATTGCGCATGTTTGGTTCCACTACCACTTGCCACATTGGAGCATTTATTCAGCAACAAGTTTTGTCTGTTGCACTGCAATCGTTTCCACACGATCCCATAATTTAATCCTTGTCCCTTTTAGGTTTTTTTTATTGTATTATAAAGTATAATCTAGCCAACAAACTAAAGGTGTAGGCCTTCATACGATGTCTTGGCAAATGAGTCAGGCAAATACGAGCATGTTTGGTGCTTAACATTACCGTGAAATTGGTACAAACCACATGCTTAAATCTGAATTCAAATTTGAATAAATATTGTTTCGTGAAAGGAAATAAAAAGAGAAACAACCAATTTGATTTTAAAGCACAGTGTCAGTAGGGTAAGTGAATTTTTTATCAGTATTGTGATGATAAGTAGATTGTAATACATATGTATGAGTATATATAAGAAATTGAATTTCATGTCTTTGATGCTTATGGAAATTTTTCTGGGTCATTTCAACTCTCTGCCTCAGCTCATCTTCAGCATCTTAGTTAGGTGTAAATCATATTGCCTAGTTCAGTTGTCTATTTAACAAAATTGTGAAGTATGTCAGCCAGTATTATTGAGACCCAATAGGGGACCAAAGAAGAATTAAACTGGTGAGTCAAAAGATCCTGGAATAATTTCCATGCATTATCAAAGACAGCAAAAAGGCAGAAATCAGATTTATTACTTATAACTCTGAATGAATTAAGCAACTCTTTATAACAAAGCAGAGAAAAAGTTTTGCAGACATGGTAATGTATAGCTTGAATCCTGCCACATACTTTGCAAAGTTTCAGCTGATGTGAAAGGTCAGTTAGATGCAGTGACATGAAGTAGACTAGACTTTTTATTCTCTGAGCATTGTTAAGCTCAGGTTTAAAATTCCAGTTCCAATTTAGAGTGGACTCCAAATTGTATATATAAGCGCAACCTTACCTGCTATTCATGCCATGCTCCCATGCAGTGAAGTCAGAGAATTTGGCGGCCATCCAAATCTCCGTAAATTGTGACGGGATGGGAAAATCTCGCTGGCATGACCGGTGGTAAGATTTCAGTCATAAGATTTTATTTTGATTCATGTCAAAGCTAATTATCTTATTGGAAGGCAAAAATACTGAGAATGTTGACAGAATAAAATTAAAATCATATAATTTCTACAATGCAAAAAGAGGCCATTCAGTCCGTCAAGTCTGCACCGACTGCCTGAAGAGGATCCCACCCAAGATATCCCCCTTTTGCCTTATTCCTGAAATGTCACACATTCAGCATGGCCAACCTCCCCCCACCCCCACCTCTCATCCCCCAACCTAACTAACAAACCTTTGGACACCAAGAGACAATTTAGCATGGCCAATCCACCTAACCTGCACATCTTTGGACTGTGGGAGGAAACCAGGGCATCTGGAGGAAACCCATGCAGGCGCAGGGAGAATGTACAAACTCCATGTGTTCACCTGAGACCGGAATTGAACCTAGGTCTCTGACATTGTGAGGCAGCAATGTGAACCACTGTGCTGCCATGCTAGGAAACTAATTACTCCTGTTCTCCTACATCATTAATACTTGACATGCAAATGTGTTCAGAACAAAAACAAATGAACAAAGAAAAAGAAGGTTCTTTTGACCTATCATGTTTGTTTTATCAAGTGTACTACATACAGAAAATTATTTCCTCTGATTTTCCATCCTTCAAATTCTCAAGTTTTATTGAGCATTGATGTGTGATAAGTAGTTATATTATTTTGTACGTTCTTGAGCAGAAATTTTGTAAAATTCCTTGAAAACAAAAGCCACCAATTCCCTGCACTTATCCTATTATTTAACAAGTGCATTAAAAATGTTATTTTGAATACAATAGAAATTGGCAGCTTTCTACTTTAAAAGTGTTAATTCTTGTATTTGATTCCAGATTCAGTTCAAAGAATTTACTGACTTGCATTCTGAATGCTATTTCAACAAAAGTAGGTCATATATTACTCATGCTCTCAAGACACTTTAAAATTCAATTGCAGCCAGGAATCACTATTCTGAGTGTAATTTTGCTAATGCAATATACAGAATGTTAGTCAATATCAGTTCTATGAACGTGCACTGTTTGATTTTCATGAAGCATCCTTACTAAGGCCTAAGTGTTCACAATAACAGGAGGAAATAGCAGAGAAGGCTGAAATATGAAAGTCCTACACCAAACATGGTAGAAATGGGCCTAGTTGAGTTTTGCATATGCAGAGGCAGCTGCCGATATAAATCAACTATGCCTGATTTTGGTGACCTTGGAGTGCGAAACATGACATATGCAGAATAGACCTGGTAGGATGAAGTCTATTCTTTTCAGGGACCCATTTGGAAATGCTTAAAAATTGTATTGACTGCCACGGCAGTAGTAAATATTAATTTGTAAGTTTTTGTCTTCAGAATCATGGAATAGAATCCCTACAGTGCAGCAGGAAGCCATTTGGCCCATCAAGCTTGCATCAATTTTCTGATAGAGCATTCTCACCTATCCCCCTAACCTGCACATCTTGGAATACTAAGGGATAATTTAGCATGGTTGATCCACCTAATCTGCACATCTTTGGACTGTGGGAAGAAATCAAAGCACCTGGAGGAAACCCACCTAGACATGGGGAGAATGTGCAAACTTCACACAGACAGTCACCCAAGTCCAGAACTGAACCCAGGTCTCTGATGCTTTGAGGCTGCAGTTCTTTAATCCAAGACAATAGGAGATTAGGGGTTCTGGACTTGGCAGGGCAATTTTTGTGCCCCTACAGTGGGGCAGAGGGCAGGAAGAACATTGTGCTTGAGAAAAGCAAGAAGAGACAAGTTGGACATTGCACCCTCACAATAAGCACTGTTGAAGCAAGAAGGTACAAGAGTTAATGCTTTTAAAATAGAAAGCTGCCAAATTCTACTGTGTTCAGAATAATATTTTTAATGCACCAGGGGGAGGGCAGTAAGTTAGGAACTACAGGTAGCACAAAGCATCATCAGGGAGGAATACCAGGCGTTACTCTTTGAGAAGGTGTAGCAGAGATGATATCTTAACATAGAAATTAGAAGCAGTAGTAGGCCATTCAGCCCTTCAAGCTCATGTCCTATGAATGAATTTTTTTAAAAACTATTTTATTGCATAGATGTCATACTGTCAAACTCATACTCTGAGTATGACTCAGGCTATTGAGTGAAGCTTGCACCCTTTCCTGACCAAGATACTTCTGTTGTATCCAAACCAAATATTGCTGCACGTATCTCTCTATGAGTCTGGACAATCTCTCATGGTTGGAGCTCATGCGGTTGAAAGGTGATGCCATGCGATGAAAGCATACAGATGTGAGAAACTTGGTCAAGGATCAACAGTAATTGCATTCTGATAGATGGGCAGTGTGAGGGCACTTGGATAGGCTAATACAGCAAGGTTCATCATTCATCCACTAAGCAAAACTTCTAATTACATTTCCGCAAAATATCTCTATCAGGTTATGGTACAAAGATAGTGCCATCTCCATGGCTGTGTCTTGAGAAGCCATTCCATGCTTTAGTGCATCAGTACAGTACGCTGTAAATAGGTAGCAAAATTGACAGTGTTTTCCTGAGGGAAAGCCCAGGTTGGGCCATTTTGTTTCAGGGTCAGCAAACAGCTGGACAAGTTCCCACTCACTTAAAAACCTTGTCTCCTTTCCTCAAAATAAGAATTCTCACAACACCAGGTGAAAGTCCAACAGGTTTATTTGGTAGCAAAAGCCACTAGCTTTTGGAGCGCTGCTCCTTTGTCAGGTAAGTGGGAGTTCTGTTGGAAAAAATGCCACTTATCTGACAAAGGAACAGTGCTCCAAAAAGTTTTGCTACCAAGTAAACCTGTTGGACTTACCCTGGTGTTGTGAGACTTCTTACTGTGTTTACTCCAGTCCAATGCCAGCGTCTTCACACCATCCTCTCCTCAAAGACACAGGGACAACACAATGGACTTTTAAACTCACAAACCAGCCTTTCTGAAGGTTTGCTTTCTATGTCCATCTGAGTATATCAGGCCAAGTTGGGCCCATCTCTAACCCCACATGACTTCTGGATTTGCCTGCCCTGATTCCTAATAAAGTGCATTAGCGAAAATCAGAAGCTTGCATCCAGTTTAATGGATATCGAGTTTACAGAGAGAGAAATTCTCCCAATTTTGCACAGCGAACACAGGGGCCAAATTCAGGCCTTAATTTTCATTCATAATCTTACAAATTTTCATGTATTTGTTCATGGGATACAGGCATCAGTAACTCAGTCTGCATTACTTGCCTGTCCCTAATTGTCCTTGAGAAAATGTTGATGAGCTGTCTTCTTTGAACCGTTGCAGTCTGTGTGTTGTATAAACATCTACAGTACTGTTAGGGAGTTCCAGGATTTAGACCCAGTGACCATGAAGGAATGGCGATATATTTCTAAGTTAGGATGTTGTGTGCCTTTGAGGGGAATCTCCAGGTGGTGGTAGCCTTGCTGCCCTTGTCCTTCTGTGTAGAGGTTTGAAAGGTATTGTCAAAAAAGCTGCAGTAAGTTACAGTGGTACACACTATGTGCTGGCGGTGGAGGAATTGAATGTTTAAGGTACTGGATGGATTGCCAATCTAATGAGTTGCTTTGTTCTTGACGGTGTCAAGCTTCTTGAGTGTTGAAGGAGCTGCGCTCATCCAGAAAAGCGCAGAATATTCCATCACACTCCAGTCTTGTGCCTTACAGATGATGCACAGGCTTTAGGAAGATAAAAGAAGAGTTACTCACCACAGGATTCCCAGTCTCTGATCTGCTGCTGTAGCCACAGTATTTATTTAGCTGCTTCAGATCAGGTTCTGGTCAATGGTAACACCTGTTTGTCCATTTTTTTAATCCAATGGCAGATTAAAAGGGAACTGTGAGTTGTAGGTATTAAAATGAGAGTTTGCTGTTGCTCTAGGCTTGAGATTTCAGACATCTTCCTCTGTTTTCTTATGAAGTATTTGCTTTGTTCTGAGGACTCATTTGTTTTATTGTATTTGTTGGAGCATTTCTGCTCATTGCAGCCTTCAGCTCACAAGATAGTGCCATCTGTATTTCAGCAGTTGGGGATTGTCTACCCTGCTGAGGGGACCTTCTCTGGAGGGGCTAAAGAGAGAGGATGCCTGTGTCCACAGACAGCATCTCAGGGAGAGACCTATGGGAGGGAAGGCACAAGGGGTGGAGGGCCAGCGAGAAGAGCAAGACAGGCAGCACCTCAGCAGATGGCGCTATCCTCCTAGATTCTAACAGACAGAGATGCAGCTACTTCAACATGTCTGAGGAACATTGCCGTAGGTGGCTCCATCTCTCTAGGAACACTGTGACATTGTTATGCTGCATGATTGGCTGTACCTGTGTGCGTGGGTCCCCAATACTAGTGACTGTGAAGGTCACAGCAGCTTTCAATTTTTATGCATCTGAATCATTCCAGGTGTCTGAAGGATATCCCTGTGGAGTGTCCCAATCAACTGTTCATCGCTGTGTCAAGTGTGTAACTGATGCTCTGTTCAGGCAGGTCTGCATATTCATTCATTACCCGATAGACCAGGTCAGCCAGGCTGAGCAAGCCAGAGGCTTTACAGCTATTACATGGATCCCCCACATCCAAGCTGCCATAGACAGCATTCATATGACCATCAAGACACACCATGGTCCACCAGGTGCCTTAGTGAATAGGAAGGGTTACCACTTCATGAAAGTGTAGATAGTTGGTGACCACAGAATCCAGATTTTTCAAGTCAGTGTAAGGTACCAGTCAGTTCCATGATGCCTTCTTCTGCTACACTCCAAGATGCCAAGACTGTTTGTGACTTCAGCTTGGTTAGGTGATTGGTTGCTGAATGACAAAGGATGACCATTGGGAAGGTGACTCATAACTCCATCTCGCATCCTAGGACAGAGATGGAAGAGAGATACAATCCATGTCATGCCTCCACAAGGACAGAGGCTGAGAGGGCAATAGGATTACTGAAGGTGAGGTTCCCCTGCCTGGGGGTGTGCTGCAATATCCTCCAGAGTGAATGCCATTTTATCATCATAGTCTGCTGTCTTCCACATAACCTGGCACTGATTAGGGAGTACCCACTGGAGAATAAGAGTAGTGGGGCAACTCAACATGCCTCAGAGGAAGATTCAGCAGATTGATCTGGAGAGAAGCCTGTGCATGCATAGGAATATCAGCTGTGATGAGCTCTCAGGGACACCCTCTCCCTTCTGGAATGCTATGACAGGAGCATACAGAAATGACAAGCTGTTTGACTGTCCAAGTGAGGAATGCCTGGACCTCGCTCCTGACCACTGTTGGATGGGTACCTAGCAGGGAGACTAGTGCCTCATCCATCTCTTATGCTGGCAGGGACTTCCTGCATTCACTGCCAATATGTGGGCTTGCAGATCCAAGCACAACCCCAGGAACCCCAAATGATATCTTGGATCTGCCTCTCTGTGAGAGTTACCACCCTCAATAGTGGAGCTCATAGTTAACACAGTGTTCACACTCTGCATGGATTCCTGTATGACAGAGACCATGGTCTCTGTCGTAGAGGAATCCATGCAGAGTGTGAACACTGTTAACTTTGATCTATGCGCGATGCACCACATCATGCCTGCTAACCTGGGCTGCCAGGACTGATCAGACATTCTTCCTTTGGTACAGTGGCCTCCTCTTGCCATCTGCAGCATTAAAATGTCCCACCTGGCACCCACTGCCTACACTACAGTGCACAAGTACTTACCCAAAAAACAAGGAGCAGAGAGCCCACTGGCATTACCCACTTGGTGCTGAAGACATAACTGATGCCAATTTTTGTATCAATTCATCAGCTCTGGGCACTGTTCAGGTAGTTGCATCTGCTGACTGTAAATCCCCCACTGGGTTCCCTTTGGACCCAGTGCCCATAATGCACCCGCCCCTGCCAGCAGCACTGTGCCAGCGTCCGGTCACATTTCATGCTGGTCAGCCTTTAATTGGTCAGCCAGCATGAAATTGCACTTGGGTTCCGATCGCAGAGTGCCCACTGCATCATGCCCAGTTAGTGCTGAGGCTGTAACTGATGTCAATTTTTATATCAATACATCAGCTCCAGGCACCCACCAGGAAGTTCCGATCCGCAGACAGAAGCAGAAATCACAGCCACATGCGATTGTGTGTAAAACCCAGGACATGTTAACGTTTTCACTGACAACTGTTCCCCTTCAATCCCTTTACTTTCATGAATAAGATGCAATCATCTTGTAATCAGAGTTAGGGATGCTTTTCAGCCTTGCTGCTTGGGCCGTAATCTGGCAGAGCAGACTATTGTGGAATTTGCCTGATTCATTGATGCACATAGGACACTAATGTAACTTTAAAGTTAACACACATGATGCTGTGTTATCTTGCCCACACTTTGAAATGACTGATAATGACAGTGATGTCTGGAAGCAGCTCCAAAAAAATCTAGAATTCAAGTAAGTAGTAGGTTTTTTTTTACAGGGAGAAACAGAGCATGAAGACTGTTCTGTTCCCACAATAATCGCTGCTAGATCTCCTATCCTCCGTCCCCTGGTGGGTCTATCATCTATATCCAACCAACTGTGCCATGATACTGCTCCATCACTCACTCAACAAAATTCCCTATCAACCATGACTCCTACTTAATATTCATAATTTATTCCCCCCACCCCCCCCACTCTCCTTCCAGACACCTGGCACTGCTGCAGAATTCTCCTACCCACTCATCTCACAGCCTGGCCATATTATCAGCTATTCAATCAGACTACTCAAACAGACTGCAAGACACGGACTGATTCACTTTTCTCTCTCTTGAGGGGCAAGGTGGAGTATTATCAGAGAGAACATCACCTAACTGGCAGTGGACAGGAATGGCTATGTATCCTTATGGGTGGGATACGGCTGATCATTATTGAAGCTGCATGGTAGAGGTTAGCACTGCCAGGGACCCTAATTTGATTCCTAGCTTGGGTCACTGAATATACAAAGTCTATGCATGTTCTCATCGTGTCTGTGGGGGTTTCCTTGAAGTTTCCTCCCACAATCCAAAACATGTACTGGTTAGATGTATTGGCCATGTTAAATTCTCGCTCAGTGTACCGGAACAGAAGATGGAGTGTGACGATTAAGGGATTTTCACAGTAATTGTTACTGTAAGCCTATTTGTGACACTGATAAATAAACTTTAAACTTTAACCTGAAGCAGTTATTGCTAGGTTAAAGCCACTGATGGGTTAGAAACATCAACGACGACAGTATCCTCATAGCTAAGCCTGCTTCTCAGTGACAGAGGAAAGATAAAACGTGGAATTGCTGGTGAACATGGAATTTAGTCTGCAGTTACTGGTATCACTGCTAAGAAGTCACTTGAGGACATTCCCATCAGCAAGGGGCTGTCTACATTGCTTCGTGTCCTCCTCTTTCGCTTCCTCCTCCTGTTCCTCTTTGTGCTGTGTAGCTGTTTGGTACATAACTGTTACCAAGGCCAAAGCCGTGCAGCAGATCACTATTAATCTTGAAAACTCCTCTTTAACTCCTACATGGGCTGCTGCAGTCATGATCCCCATCAAAGCACAGACGCCGTTTCCCGATTGTTACCCTCTGATTTGTTGTCGTTGTTGAAATGCTGATGGCACAGCAAATTGCTGCTGAATGAAGGCATTATAGCTGCTGTTGGAAAACTGGCATTGAGCAGTAAGATATGCTGTCTGTGGTTAGGTGGCCACTGAGGGAGTGGAATAGGGCGTGTTGACATGTAGCACAAAGCATTGTGTGTGCAGGTAATAACACCCTGCATCAAAATAGTAGTGCTGACTTCACATCAGCGGATATGCGAACACCCTCATTAAAATGCTTGCAAGTCTGCTTGCACCAGAAAGGCGACTGTGTTCCACTGATGCCAAAGTGGCATTTTAGTGCTAGAACGATGGGTGCTAAGGAGCTGCATTATGCTGATTCTGATTGTACGACAAAGCTGAATTATTAAATGATTTGATTTTTTTCACATGTATTGACATACAGTGAAAAGTATTGTTTCTTGCGTGCTATGTAGACAAACTATACCATTCATAGAGAAGGAAACAAGAAAGTGCAGAATGTACTACTACAGTCACAGTTAGGGTGTAGAGAAAGATCAACTTAATGCAAGATAGATCCATTCAAAAGTCTGACAGCAGCAGCGAAGAAGCTGTTCTTGAGTCAGTTGGTACATGACCTCAGACTTTTGTATCTTTTTCCCAATGAAGAAGATGGAAGAGAGAATGTCCGGGGTGCGTGGGATCCTTAGTTATGTTGGTTGCTTTGCCAAGGTAGTGGGAAGTGTAAACAGAGTCGATGGATGGTTTACGTGATGGATTGGGTTACATTCATGACCTTTTGTAGTTTCTTGAGGTCTTAGGCAGAGCAGGAGCCGTACTAAGCTGTGATACAACCAGAAAGAATGCTTTTTATTATGCATCTATAAAAGTTGGTGAGAATAGTTGCTGACATGCCAAATTTCCTTAGTCTTCTGGGAAAGTAGTATTGAGACACAACATATTGAGATGCAATACTAGGGTACATTCATTCTTGTCAACTCAACATATTAATTTAACTCCCTGATGCTGTGGAACTTAATGAATCCTCAATATTTTAATGAACATTGCTACTGATACAAAATGTATTTTGAAAACATTGGTGAGAGAGATCAAACCAAAGCAGTTTAAAGAAGACATCATTTCACCTTGGTAAGATATTGACTGAGATGTAATTATTTGACACCTTGGTTTAAATTTTACCTCAGCTTTAAGACCCTAATTTTGAGATCAAATAGCAATTTTGAACCTTCAGTTGCCAGCTGCGGAACTGGCTCAGCGATTTTACAGAAGCAGCTTCCTAATTGGCCACTTCTGGATTTGCCATCTGTTTAAGCATGGTGGGCAAATGTCTGATGCTGGCATTTTAATCAGAGGGCCAGGAGCCTATAAACTTCTACAGTCCCAGCAAGAAAGGTGGGTGCTACTGAGGAATACAGGAGACCTTGGAGAGGCAACTCTGAATGGTTAAGAGAGAGAGGCTCCACCAATCAGAAGGGAAACCCATTCTGGGCGATCACTGGAGTTTCAAGGTCACCTTTTCTGCAGGTGGCCACTTCCGTGGGCATGGAGCTTCAATGAGTGAGTTCAATGGCCTCACCAGGGAGGCTACCTCTGTGAGACTGAATGTCTTCCCAGAAAATGGGAGTAGTGCTGCCAACCCTAAAAATTGTCTTTAACAGGATCTTAAATGATTTAACTTTGTGTCTATCAATGGCACTGCATCAGGCAGTCATCCCCATTATTTTCTCAATTCCTTCACTATCCAGTCCACCTTGAGTAAGAGTATTGTGCCCTTTGTCTTAAATCCCGGCCTATATTTATATTGAAAGTAAAGTTTGGTTACATTTAAAAATCACAGGTACAGGCAACTGTCAATTTTACGTATCAGTAAACTACTTTGTACAATCAGTTGTTGGTCATATGAGGCTTAAATTCCTGAAGAAATTGTTGTAGGTTAAAGACACCTCTGAGACTGTTAGTGAGTCAAAATACAGCAGGTTTATTTCAAAAGCTTTTGGGAGAGACCCGGCCCCTAACAGTGGTTTACCAGGCTCCTCACTGAGTACAAATAAGTGTGAGTATTTATACATCATAATTCTCAGCACCAGTCAAAACGCAAACACTCTTATCAGTTAGGTCCCGTAACATTTCCGCTTCTAGACATGACGCAGCCCCCTGGTTTCAACCAGGACCCGCAGCCTGTCTGGCAGTTTCAGTCACAACACAGGCATCAGTACAATCACAATTCACAGCCTTTCCAGCGATTTTGGCGTTTTCTCCATTGAAGTAAATTGTGTGGTCGTGGCTTCCCAGAGGAGTCCTCCTGTCAAATAGCACTCTACCATCTGCAGCTGTTTAACTATGTTTAGCAAGTACAAATGGGTAAGGTTTGCAATTTCTGCAAGACAACATCCACACTTAACTATCTGTCTTTATGGAAATGAAAGTTAAAGAATGAAAGACATGAACAACTAAGGAAAACATGAATACATAATTTATATTGATGCCAGGAGCAGTATAAGCTTGAGGAGATCAGCCATAAGGAAGAGTTATGTTTGTGATATATGCTAGGTACAAAAGGCATCAAATTTATTAACCCTTTCCTACTTCAGTTAATTTCGTATTAAATATATGCAGAAAATCTGCACTCTTCAAAGGCAGCCAATCGGGACAATCCTGAGGAAGTTTCTGGAGACTATTACTACACGATTAAAGAAATAATAATTAGATGCTACTATTGTAATATATATAGGGTCTGTACACCCAGGCTTCCACTGCCATCATAATGTAGTAAGATGTCTCACAATACCAGGTTAAAGTCCAACAGATTTATTTGGTAGCAGATGCCACTGGCTTTCGGAGCATTACCAAATAAACCTATCACACTTTAACCTGGTGTTGTGAGACTTCTTACTGTGTTTACCCCAGTCCAACGCCAGGATCTCCACATCACTGTAATGTAGATCAGTGATGTTCAAAATGTAGTTCATAGGTCAAATAATGGAAGTCCCTACGTAAATGGAGTAGCACAGTGGCACAATGTTTAGCATTACTGCTTCACAGCATTAGAGATCCAAATTCGATTCATGGCTTGGGATATTGGCAGTGCAGAGTCTGTACGTTTTCCCTGTGTCAGCATGAGTTTACTCCAGGTGCTGCGGTTTCTTCTCACAGTCTGAAAGACGTGCTGGTTAGATATGTTGGCCATCTAAATTCTCCCTCAGTGTACCTGAACAGGTGCAAGAGTGTGGTGACTCAGGGATTTTCACAGTAACTTCATTGTATTGTTAATGTAAGACTATGTGTGACACTAATAAATAAAATAACGATAAAATAAATTTATGCTACTGGTGCACTGCAACATCTCCAGTGAGGGAGGGTATAATTACAACTTAACCAGTTTATCTTGGCAGTTCCATGGAAATTCTTTCTTTTACAGAAAGCATACACAATATAAGGTTTTTTAATATGTTAAATCAATCTCCCGTGATACTGCATGTAGCGAGTCAATCTACAATGTGGCCATCAGGTGAATTGAGAATAGGGGACGCATGATAATTTCAGCAAGCTGTACAGATGGCTCAGTTATCTTTAAAGGTTTTCTTCTTACATAGCACTATAAATTTTTAACTCCAGATTTATAATGGAAACTGCCAATATAAACTTGTCACGCTGTAATTATATTCTATTGCTAGTGGTACTGCCACAGTGGATCAACTAGAAAAAGGAATGGGGATTTCTACTTCCACGTTTTGAATAGAGATAGTACTTTGTGGGGGACCCTCATATTTCTATAAAAAGGAGTCTTGCTATATTTTATATGGACATCCCACTTTTATCTATACAAAATCCTCCATTTAAAAAGATTTTTGGGTCTCTTTTTTTGTATATGGGGTGTAGATTTCACTCTCAGCTCCAAAAGGTTGGAATTTCTAGCAATGCACTGATTGATAAAAGCACAGAATCAACCATTCAACAGTAATATATAACATTGCATTTGAAAAATACCAGAATGCAATTCTATCCAGTCTTACGCACTCTTCCCACATAACGATGGACTTGTCTTTGCTTAACTCTTCCCTTTCTGGAAAATCCAATTAGACAATTAAACTATCTTTCTATCTGTCGCAGCCTTAATATCTCTGGAAACGTTCCCATTTTGCTGCTTCCATTTATATGTTCCTAAAAGGGTGTGGGACATTGATCGGTTGGCAACAGCTTCATCTCTGAGTTTTGGTTGTTTTGAGCCTCATTCAAGAGACTTAAGAATCACTTAACAGTGGGATAGCGTGTGCCCAATCCATACTGCATTGTTATCATTGTTAAATTGTAGACACCATGTTTTTGGCAGTCCAGATAGATAAGTCAGTAACTCTTAAAGAGATTCTAAAAAAAATGCTTATCTGAACCTAAAGGAGCACTCCAATCCCTCTTGAATTCATATCAGTCCCAACAAACATTGGAAGCCTTCTACTTGGCTCCTTGTTTATTGTCTCCCTTGGTCCTTCTCAGATTTGAGAATTGCTCTGGTGTCCCCAGCTCACCAGCCTAATTTAAATGAAATCAGTGGATGTCTGTTGCATTACCAGAGTTTTCTCTTGTTGACCATGATGTCAACTCCTCACTTTGTGTAATGCTACTAGTGTTTCTGTCATGAAGATGTACAGCCTTTTCACCCATGCAATGCACTAATTTAACAAATAATCAGCAACCAAGGAAGTAAACAACACACAAAAACAAAACATACTTTCACACTGGGTTTTTTGTCTTAGCATTTTACCGGCCGGTTGACATAGAGGTTGAAACACACAAGCATATGCTGTGTGTGTATGGAGAATTACATACTCAATGACATTGCCTATTACTTGTTTCTTATTTACTAATCAAAAATGCGATTAGCTACAATTAGATTCCCAGTTGGCTACACATGGCTAGCAGCACATGCATTGAACACTTCAGAATACTTCAACAGTTAAAAGAGTTACGGACATTTCAGTAACTAGTGTGCAAGAAAGTTTTTCTTTTTAAATTATTTCATTTCACGCACTTGGAGGAAGAACTGTATGAGGCATAATGCATTCTTCGTGCTTATTTCGATTTTGTAACCTTCCTTCTCCTATTTACTTTACAGCCATTGCTTTATATTAAAATCTTCTTTTGACTGTGAATGCCTGTCCCTATGTCACTTTTATTCCTGCAATATCACATCAGAAGGTGTGGGATAATCCTGATATTCAGATGCTTTAAAGTTATTCAATATTTAAAATTATAGACATTTAAGTATGTGTTACAAGACTATCGGTAATAAAGACCTAATAGTGTGTCAAATTTAGATGAAACTCACAGCTTTGGACCCATTGTCTTACATCCATTATTTTATATAGTAATTATGTAGAGTTAGATATTATGGGGGTGAATTTCTGGCATCTTTTTCCTGATCTTTTGATGTAATATCTAAAGTTTCTATGCTTCTTCTGCCAAAGTTACAGTTTTGATGAATGGGAAAAATTTTATGAAAATCCACACCCATAAATTTTGTTCCTTAGTTATCAGTGGAAATACTGTTCCAAAGTCCTGCTGCATTTTTAACCACTTTTGTGGTTACAGCATCATAACATACCAGCTCATAGTTTATTGTGACGTGCAGCGAAAATGATTCACTGTAAATCATGGTGTAACTTTGAACAACCATCATTGCGTTCCCTAACTGATAGTTCAGATAACTTAAGCAACAAAAAGTTGAGGCATGAAGGTCAGCAAGTTCCCAGCAACATTCCTCTGTCAGTGCTTATTTAACTGGATGTGATGCTACAATTGACCTCCGTATCTTTGGGCTAAGAATGATAAAATTGAATCAGGTTCCGGTTCCTTGCTGCTGTCTTGTAACATATGAACATTAGGTAAGGACAGGATCAGGTTCAGTGATGTTCCTATATAGTCTGCCTGTAGTCTCTTTCAAGTCCAAAGGCATTGGAACAAGGCATTGGGAGGCAAATGAGGTCCATTGGATTATATTTTAAGATAGCAATGATTTCAGAAGAGGAATGGAAGAGAGAAAATTGACAAGTGAATAAATATAAAAATCCCAATTATAATCGTCCATTCTACAAATGAGAAAATATTTCATTTGTTGTTATTCATGAATATTCCTTCATAGTCTTTTTGCCAAGAACAATATATCAAGCTTATTTTTCGTAGGAGCTATACAAGTGCATACAATATATACCAAAATTGAATTGCTATTAAGATTTTCAACTTTATTTTAGTGTTAGTATACATACATTAGTTTATGGAAAAAATTATTTTCACAGCAGAGATAATGCCACTTTGCTATCAAACCTGATAAAGCCATAAATAATAATTGTTTTTACTCCTAAATAATTACCTATGATTTTCACAATATTGTTCCTTAGAATGGTTAAAAAAAAAGTAATTATTTGCAACTAACTGTATGCCGCCCATTCCTGTCTTGTTTTGCATGTGTAAAACTTTTGCCTGTAAAGGTAGTACCCATTATCCAGGATCCCTGAGCACTATGTTACATGTCAATGTTCCACCTACCATGTTTCTATACCAAAGTTTGAGCTAACCACATAACATGTATAATTTTTGGTATGTTTTAAATATTTTTCTCTGAAACTGTTCTCCTTTTTTCTTTCTTTTTTGTCAACTTTCTGCATTGGCAGAGCATCTTGGATTTGAATTTATGGGTATGGAAAACCATTCATTTTAATCTGCAAATGTAAAAAGCTGCCTTGGATTTCTAGCAACCTCTTTTGCTTTGAAGGGATGATCTGACTGCAGCTGTCTAGTTGTATGAATCCATCCATTACCAAAATAAAGGAGTCCAGTATCTAATGATGACATTGAGCTACAGATAAGCATAGCTTTTCTATAGCAGCACTCTTTTTGACTAGAGATGAGCTGCAGCTGGCCCAGGAGAACTCTTCCAGATTTATAACTGTTGTAAATAGACAGCATAAAACCACTGCTTAAATGTTTGACCTATAAATTTCATGTTAGCTCCAGATGTATGTAAGTTTGTGTCATCTGTTAGCTTTTCAATAAGTGAAGCTGGTATTTAGATTAGGGAGACCTTATTCTTTGAACTCCAAACTTGGTTTATAATAAAGTTGATTTAATAGTAAATCAAGCGAGGTTGCAGGTCATAATGTTTTTGTTGAAGTTGCAGCTAATATAAACAATTTTTATAGCAGGCAGCTTAAAAACTAGAAATGGACCAAACTAAGAAAAACAAAAAAAAATTCAAGCTAAAGCAAATGCAATTTATTTATTGAGAGCAAACTAAACAGTTTCATAATCTTGTTCCAAATTTGAAATATAAACTTTCAACAAGTTTGTCCTTATCCTGGGTAAGATTGTGCAACTAATTTCAGATTTTGAGCTACACTTGTGTACTTAGGTTGTTTCCCAGTCATGCACATGATAAATATGATTATCACCACAGCAGTTCTCTAATACAAAGTGCAAAAGGGTGATAATGAAACATTAATAACACATAAACTTGTTTGTGTCTCTCACCTTCAGCAAAATGAGTGCTGCTGACATTCTAATTATTGGTCACAAAAAGAATATTCCAACTCCATGTCTTGTCAGGACACCTTTTATTTAGTCTGGGGCATCCTTTCACAGTCTGCTTTACCTGTTCCCTCAGTGTTCCCATTCTCCTCTTCAGTAACAAGCATGCTATGCCAGGCTGTTGACTTCCCTCTTTCACCCCGCAACCAAACCTCACTCCCAATCCCCAGCCCAACCCTGACAAGATATTTGTATGGAAAAAGACTTTTTGTGTCTCCCATTTTTCCATTGTCTTTTTATTTCTTTATATTCTCACTACTGTGATCGACACACATATGAACAGTGATAATTCAACTAGCTCGATTACTATCAATTCATAACCTCTATAATTGTTAGGTTGCAGAAAATAATGTTTTAACTGCTTTTCAACAGCTGAAAATGAATATCAAAATTAGAATATTTAAATAAAAATGAAAATATCGTTCAGGATAACTATTCCTCCTTAACTTGAACTCTTTCTGAAGCTTTACTTTCTATTGAATAAACTGATGCTTTACCTTTAATACCCAGTCATTTTTATTTTATTGCATAGTTTAAAATAGTTCAGCTTTTTAAATGATTTTTAAAAAAGTTTTATTATGAAGTCTGTCCTTAGTGTGTTGGTGAGGGTGGTGGTAATTATAATTTTATTTGCTGTGTATTTAGTACATTTATTTCTATTTTGGGCGTTACTTATTATTGTATCTGCATATATATTTGTGTGTCAAGGTAAAGTGAGAAATGCTGTTGGGTTTTTATGAGTAACTTGCAACTTAAAGTGATGCTTATGTTTAAGTCTGACTAAGATATTTAACTGTTTTGTTTGCTGTGTTTCTGTTTGCAGAAGCTGAGGAACTGTATCAAAAAAGAGTCTTGACCATTACCGGCATTTGTGTTGCCCTTCTTGTTGTTGGAATAGTGTGTGTAGTGGCATATTGTAAAACAAAGTGAGTCTTTAAACTTACCTGTTACCAAAATGTAAAGTTTCTTATCAGATTTTAAAACAGTTTATAGACTTTTGCAGTTTAAGTAATCTGTTTTTTTTAAAAATGGAAATAATTTAATGGGTACATTTACTTTTCCGATATCTGATATGTTCGTAGGTGTCTTGCAATTTGTTGAAGTTATTTCAATAGCCTGCCATGAACTTACTCTAGTTATTGTATTCCTTTAGAAAACAAAGAAAGAAAATGCACAGCCATTTGAGGCAAAATCTTTGTGTAGACCATCAAAACCGAAACCTTGCCAATGGACCCAATCATCCTGGCCCTCTCCCAGAAGATATTCAGATGGTTGATGTATGTGCTACTATTTAATAAACTGATTTTAGGACAACCAAATGAGCTGTAAGAAGAGATTAATTAGGAATAATCCTGTTTAATGCTTAGCAATTTTTTGGGTTAAAATTCTTTCGATTAATAGATTTCTGAGTTCATGCTAAATAAGAGTCTGCAGTTTGCATCAGGGAGAATATCAGGCAGCTCAAATCAATAGCTGTAATCATAGACTACTTCAAAGACATAGTGGGCGATCTTACCAAAAAGATTCTAAGTGCTGAACAAGTGTGAAAACAGGAAAGTCTCAGATCCATTTCTTTGGCAAGGCCACAAATGAAATCATATGCCACATAGTGCAAAGAATGATGTACAATCTGATTCCTGCCAGTAGAGGGAGTAGTCAGGTTCTATGCTCCCAGAAAGCCAACTGCTCACACTATTGTGTATAAGCAGATCCGACGGACACCCTCGTTCCGTCCTGATTGCTGGATCCCTGGCCGATTGCATCTCCTCCCTGATTGATCACGACTCAAATACCCAACTTGGCCGTTCTCCGGCTGCAGAGTGTGCAGCTCCTGCCCCGTCATGGTCCCACTTTAGTTCTCGCTCCATTATGGCCCCACTCCTTGGCACTGTGCAGTGCAGAGTGTACAGTGTCAGGGTGCTTTCTGGGCAGCGCCTGGTTGGCAGTGCCAGGGTGCAGATTGGCACTACCAGGGACCAGGAAGGGGCCTCACTGGCCATCAATCCTAACGGTGAGGCCACCATGCCAAGTCCCCATTGATGGGAACCATACGTTCCTCACCAGTGCAGCCATTAAGACGAATGGGTTGATTCCATTCCAGGCTCATTAATTATATGTAAGTTCAAATTTCATTATTAAAATCATCTTCACGCCCTTTTGGATGCAAGATTGTGAGAGGCGAAAAACTTGATTTTTTTAGCCTCTCTCGCAATCTTATCAACTCGCCCTCACATTTACAGGGCGAGTACAATTAGTCCAAAAAGCAAATCTCCCTTCCCATCCTCCACAGCGAAGATATTTTTGTGAATTGTCCTTTAGGCGCATCTGATAATTATGATGTCTGTAAGAATTCGAGTTTGTGATGCAAAACCCACAATGTTTTGAGTGACACACAAGCTGCCACAGGTGCAGAACACTAAACACCTTCCCTGTGCATTGTAATTCCTATGATTGAATGAGAACCAAAAGCTTTTTAAGACCAGTTGATCCCTTAACCCTTAATCTACCAGAATGATTTAGGGAATTTCATTTTCAAATAATTAGCCTTCCTGAGAATAACTTGAGCTGCAAGAAGCAACTGTCAGGAAATCCTCTAAAGAAATTTGAAATATATAAATCCATTCAAAACCTATTATAAAAATGTGATTTTTGAGTAATTGCAATTATTTGTTTCTAATCATTTGTTTTGTGAATAATTTAGCATAGTGTTTTTAACTATTTAAGTTTTGAAGTGAATGACATTTAATTCATAATGGCTATGGGCCTTATTGCTTGATTTTGAAGTTTTTTTTTATTTCTCTTCCTCATGTACAGTACATTTCAAAAAATGTTCCAGCTCCTGAACATGTGAGGCGACATGAAACAGAAACTTCATTTTCTGCAAGTCAGCCATCGTCCACATCTCATCACTCTTCCACGGCTACACACACATCCAGCCATAGGTAATTTTTTGTTTAAATTCATTTATGGAATATGAGCATCACTGGCTAGGATAGAATTCATTTCCCATTTCTAATTGCCCTTGAGAAGATGGTGTTGGGCAGCTGAAGTCCCTGAGGTATAGGTACACCCACAGTGCTGCAAAGAAGGAAATCCAGGAATTTGACCCAGTGAAATTGAAGGAATAACAATACCTTTCCATGTCAGGTTGATGAGTGACTTGGAGGGGAATCTCTTGCTGGTGTGTTCGGAAGTGTCTGCTATCCTTTCCTTCTAGATTGGAGAGGTTGTGGGTTTGGAAGGGGATGCCTTAGGTACCTTGCTGAGTTCCTGCAGTGCATCTTGTAGATGATATACATGGTTGTCACCATGTGTCAATGTGAAAGGATTTATGGAAGGGATAGCAATCAAATGGGCTGCTTTGTCTTGGATGGTGTCGTGCTCCTTGAATATTCACACTCCTGACTTGCATCTTGTTGATGATGAACAGGCTTTGGGGAGTCAGGAGGTACGTGGTTCACCTCAGGATTCCTAGCCTTTGAACTGCTCTCATAGCCAAAGTATTTATATAACTAGTCCAATTCCATTTCTAGTCTAAAATATTCGTGAATAAGCATTGTCACTTACAATAAAAGAGAATAGTATAAATAATACTTACAATCTTTCAAATATCCGGATAAAGCGGACTGTTAGTCCAAGTATCTCTCTGATGGAAATATCTGCACACAATGCTGCTAAATGAGCACAGAATATAAATCATTGAATATATGATTAATTTGATATATTTCACAATTTCTGTGTGTAAATTCAATCTCTACATTCAATGCCTTCTGTTTGAGTGAACCAGTCCTATTTCCTTTAAATGCAGAATTGTTTAATGTCACAAGTGCAATTATCCACTAAATGTAGTGTCTCTCTTTATGCATTAATTTTGCATTTGAATATAAGTACGGTGAGGATTAAAATATGGTCATTTTCCACTACGAGCAATTGCAAGACATAATTGTTAAATTTTCAACTTGCTGTTCAGCCATTGTTAACAAGATTGTATTCTACCACCAGATTAATAAACACTTCAACATTTATTCTGCTTAAATGGATCATTAGCCATTTTCAACTATTAAATTCAGGTGCATTATAATTACTACTAGATTTTCAATATTATCAAAACTGCATATTTTGAAATTATTCATTCCTATGAATTTGTTAGTGCTTTAATTGTGCTGAAAAGTGAGTCTATTCTTCGTCATCAAAAAGGGTTTGTACAACCCAAACCCAAAACATTGAGGTTCATGGATACAAAAATGCCCATGCAGCAAATCATATTTGCCGCTGGCAGATCTTTAAGATTATAAAACTAGACATGCATCAGCAGAATTTGGTGTGTAATTCCACTTGGCTATAATTCAGAATTTAAAAATTATCCAATAAATTAAACTCCAGTGGACAAACAACATACAGTGAACATTGGAAATTTGAACTAAAAACAGACAACACTGGCAACATTCAGCAGGTCTGTGATCAGAAGAAACAGAGTTAACAATGTTTCAGGTCTGTTATCTTTCCCCGAAAATCATAGGTCCAGATCTTTTTTCTGTGCTACAGAGTCCCTCAGATGTCCCAATGCAAAGACTCCATGGGAATTGCTTGAAACATTTCAACTTGCAATGGAAAATTTCCCAGCCCTCCAAAAAAGTCTCGAACTCCAAGTTAAAGTCAAGACTTCAGAAGAACTTACTCTCCTGGATAGTTACCTAGGAAATGTTAGATAGGAAAGATGTCTAAGTCCTGTGTAATTATATAGGAGGTTTCCTATATGCATTGGACATGAGTACCTTGCTGGAAGTCAACCCAGAATTCAGAGTCAGAACTTTGATCTGCGTTCAAAAGCACATGGTTCAAATCCTGCATCTTCTGAACTGAATTCTATCGCTAAGCTAAAAGCTCATTCATTCTAATGTGTGAAAAAGAGGCGTAATGATTTTCTTCTTATATTATGTTTTCTTGTATCCATATTAATTTTTGGCAACCTTTTCATGACTATTAGTCTAAATAATAAATGTTAACAAAATTGGCATGTGCTACTATGTATTTTCTTATTCATTCATGGAATGTGGGCATTATTGGTTAGATCCTCACTAATTCCCTTGAACAGAGTGCTAGGCTATTTCAGAGGGCAGTGGTCTGGAGTCATATGTAGACCAGATGGCAGATTTCCTCATTTGTGCACAAGATGGGTTTTTACAATAATTGACAATTGTTTCATGGTCATAAATATATTTTTAATTCCAGATTTTTATTTTATTCTAATTTCACCCTCTGCAAAGATGGGATTCAAACCCAAAGTGTTACCCTTCGTCTCTAGTCAATTGACAATACCAATCCCCTGACTAACTTTCAAGGCAGTACACTTGTAGTCAGTATGGCGCACATTGCAACTTCCCACACTGGACAAGCTGACTGTTAGAAGCATTAGTTAGAACCAAAGCATCCATAGAACCACTGAGTCTGGACCAACTCTTTAAAAGAGCATCCCACCCAGGCCAGCCTGTATCCCTGTAACCCAAATATTTACAATGGCTAATCCCCCTAACCTACTCATCTTGAGATGCTTAAGGGACAATTTATTTATTTCTTGCATGCTGTACAGACAATGCATATTGTTCATCTAGAAGAAAAGGAGAAAGTGCATGATGTAATGTTATAGTCATAGCTAGAGTGTAGAGAAAAATCAACATAGTACGAAGTAGGTCCATTCAAAAATCTGACTTCAGCAGGAAAGAAACTGTTCTTGAGTCAGTTGGTACATGACCTCAGATTTTGGTGGAAGAAGCTGGAAGAATGTGTGCCAAGAGTCATGGGATCTTTAATTATGCTGGCTGCTTTTCCGAGGTGTTGAGAAGTGTAGGCAGAGTCAATGGATGTGAGCTGGTTTGTGTGATGGACTGGGCTTCATTCACGACCCTTTGTAGTTTCTTGTTGCAGAACAGGAGCCATACCAAGCTGTATTACCATCAGAAAGAATGCTTTCTATGGTGCAGCGGTAAAAGTTGTTAAGAGTAATAGCATACATGCCAAATTTCCTTGGTCTTTTGAGAAAATGGAGGCATTGGTGGGCTTTCTTAACTATAGTGTGAACTTAGAGGGACCAGGACTGGTTGTTGGTGATCTGGACACGTAAAAACTTGAAGCTCTCGATCATTCCACTTCATTCCCATTAATGTAGACAGGCATGTTTTGCATTAGCATGGCCAATTCAACTAACCTGCACATCAAAGCATCCGGAGGAAACCCATGCAATTATGGGGAGAACATGTAAACTCAAGGCCAGAATCAAAGCCAGGTCCCTAGCGCTTATGAGGCAGTAATTCTAACCACTGTGCCATTGTGCTGCCCATCCTCCAAAGGTTGTGCCTCCTAGTGGCAGCTTGCAGTATGCCATTGACCCTCAGACTTGAGCAACCCGATAATAAGAAATTTTAAAATTTTCTTCATAAAATCTGAACATTGATGATGTTTCTATAATTTTGGGTAATTGATTTGATGCATTGCAATAGCAACAATTTGCTCATAAATTAAGAATTATAATTTATGTCGTCCTATCAGCCAAGATTATGTTTTATTAAGACAAATATCTACCAAGCAGGATAACCTCACATCAATTAAACTCAAATACTGGTGTGCAGCCAACAAATTCTGAGTAATATGTGATTCTTTCCTATAGAAATGGAGATCACACATGGAGCATCGAGCGGACCGAGAGTGGAACTTCAGAAATGCACTCGGGGATGATGACATCATCACTAGAAACCAGTAAATGTAACAGCCCTATAGAACCACGAGGCAGACTAAGTGCAGTTTGTGGTCACCATGACACAAGGCATCCGATCTTCCATTGCAGGGACTCAATAGATTCTCTCAGAGACTCACCTCATAGTGACAGGTACAAAATGAATCATATTACAATGCAAGGGTGTGTTCTACATGTATTTATTTATGGACTGAATCATTACAAGTTATTCCCCCAACAATTGTGTGACAGTTTCCAGCTGTAAATCTGGCGGGAGTCCACTGCCTTGGCCACAAAACTCTGAGTACTTGAATACTCAGCCTCGTGTGCAAGTTTACATGCATGATTTTATTGGATCGAGATCTCTCAACATAATATGGGGCAGAAAACCCTAGGGCCTCAGTATACCATCGGCATGACTACATTTGGACTCATCAGGCTTATCTCAATGATAGCAGCAGTTGCCCTTCTAATCTGAGGGTGCAAAACTGGGCTGCAACCTGGGCTCCAAAAGACTAAAGGGCAACAAGCAGATAATTCTGCCCTATGAGGTGTCAGACTTCTGATGGACCCCCTCCTCCCCACCCATTATTTTGAAGATTGCACATGGAAGTCCCTCCCCTGGTCCTGTGAATTTATATAAGGTAACTTATTTAAAGATGTTTTGCAGCAAGCACAAAGTATAAACTACCGGGATTACCATCCTGTACACTTTCTGGACTTATGCATTTTTGCTTTAAACTTTTTGACAGACATCAAAATACTTCCAAATATTTGGTGCCAAAATCCAGTTGCTTATTTGCATTACTTTTTTCCATCTCAGAATGTGTTAAGCTTTAGTAAACTTTAAAGATCAATCTGCTGTTATGGTATGCATTTATTAAAAGAACATGCAATGTTTCTCTGAAAAACTGACAGGGAAATGTATCTATCAACAAACTCACAAAGAACATGCAAGTTCTGCTGGATCCCATTATAAAGTAAGATGTTGAACTACCTTCAGTAAAGATACAATATTAAAGTTAGGTTTCTTATCTTTATATTCTTTGTTGACATTGTAAAGTATCTTGTACAAGAATGCTACAGTTCACTGAGTGGATGGAATAGGTCCTGTAGCACTGAACCTTACAAATCTTTAATTGTTCTCATCCAATGTGACACTGGAGTTATCTACATTGGGCTCAGTAACCCCACGTTTGGAAAATTTGAAAAGAATTCCTAATCCTGAGTCCTATGCATAATCTCTGATGGAAGTGTTTAAGTGTGGCTAAGGATAGGTTTAGTCTTAAATAGCGTAAGTAAGTTCACTATCCACATTTAGTAAGAAAGGATGACCACTAGTGAGGAACTAGGGGCTGGTTGCAATTAGTAAATCTATACTCGGCTTAGGCAGGATCATGGACAGTCAGCCCACAATTTCCTGCTGTCAGCTAGTGTTCAGGTTTGTTGACGTGGTCCTGCCTTGGAGCCATTTTCGAATAGCCTGGTTATGGAAGGTAGGGGTAGTGGTGATGAATAGCCAACCAATCCCCTTTTTGTGCTGATTAAGATGAATGGACAGATGCTGGCTGGGAATTTGCAAGGCAGCAGTTGGAACCCACTAAGGGCAAATAATGGTGGGGGCTGTCCAAAAGCAGACCTTTGGGAAAATGGCAGAGGAAGGTGGGGGGAGCTGACAGTGTTTCACTTTTTTTTTAACCTCCCCACCATCACCGTGATTGTATGATGGCCAGAGCTATTGGCACAGGCCACCCCACGTAGCTCCATACGGTAATAGCTTAGCAGCTTTGGTCTTCATTCATTTTTAGATGTTTATCATGTCTTCAGAAGTCTCTTTTACCCATCGCACTGACAGCTGCAAATTCACATACTGGGGCTGCCAATACATGTCAGTGCTGAAGGCCTTCTACCAGTGACCCTCCAGACTTGGGAACCTGACCTCCATCCTTCATTTGGTGGGGCTACTGGAGGTGATCACTTAATTGGCTACCTCCTCAAAAATTACATTCTGGGATCCGACATCAGCTTATGTGGTTTCCTACTACCTGGATCAGGACCTCAAATGAAATTTCAGCATATAATCATGCATGAAGATAGAATTCACCAACACAATTAGAAAGAAAGTTTTAAAAGAAAGATATACAATATATCATGCATACAGACAAATTGAAATGGTACAATCTTTTACTTGCCCTATTTTACACTACTTCAATTGTTGATTGCTGTGATTTTCTTTAGGTATGTGTCTGCCCTCACAACACCAGCCCGTTTATCGCCTGTTGATTTGCATTACTCTGTCCCTTCATATGGTTTTGAGATGTCTCCACGTGGATCTACCCACGCAACATCAATGCCTCAAGCAGCAGTTGGTTACACAGTGGAGGATGAACAGCCTTTGTTGAGAAGATACTACAAGTACCAACAGGATATCCAGAGACACGATCCCTACAAGCAGCGCCACAGCTACCTACATGACAGCTTTGGAAGTCTACCCCCTAGTCCGATGAGAATGGCGGAGGATGATGAGTACGAGACGACACAAGAGTACATCCCAGCACTAGATCGACCAAAGAAAATGGCAAACAGCAGTAGAAGGTGGAGAAAAACGAAACCAAATGGTCACATTTCACACAGAGCTGAATGCGACTGTGACTCAAACTCAGAAAGTTGCTGCTCTGACACTGATTCTGATGGTGAGAAAGCAGGAGAGCATACACCTTTCTTAAGCACTCAGAACCCTCCAGCAGCAAGCACAGAAACAGCGTCAGTATTCCGGTCTTCTGATAATAGGACTTACTCATCCAATAGGCACAATGTGCGAGAGGACGGACACACCCGAGTATCACGGGTAAAATCAAATCAAGACACGACAACTGTGTAAATGACATAGATCCGCAACTGTAAAAATATTTTATTTTATATAATTATCAAATATTCTAAAATTAAATTAAACATTTTATTTTCATTTTAGCAAAGTTGTCTTACAGCTAACAGGAAAGTCTTTTATAGGAAAACATGTATTTATATGTAAAATATGATTTACAGTTAAAGATGATGATGGTGTGTCGGTTTTTCACATCATAAATAGAATAATATTGTGGTGCCTTTTGCTGTATGCTGATACCAGATTTCCTGCTGATGTTTCAGTTTTTTAGTGTTTCTACCTTGGACTCATTATCTTACACACCCTTTATTTCATTTTTTTTATTTGTACCATGGACTCTCTTACATTTGGACAGTTATATTTCTTTGAATTCTGGACACAGACATCTGTATCTGATACTATTTATTATGTACTGGTTCCTGAAACATCAAGTGACATCCTGGCTGAACTCTGTTCTTTAGTTTATTTGATTGGGAGGACGGAACATGATTATATTTATTTTTCTGCCCACCTCCCCCACCCATTAATAAATATTTCTTACTTTTTACAAGAAGAAAATAACAGTGAAGATTAGATTAATGTTTGCAACCCATTTCAAGCTCGGAATTTACCAGGATAAGATCCCTTGGCACCAGATTGGCAGCATGTTATCTTGAGTCCACTTTACTGACAGTCTCACCAACATTAAAAAAAACTCGAAGGTCAGTGCAAACCAGACATGACATTCAGATGTCACTAAAGAGTCTGCAACATTTGCAGTTATTTGGGTTTTCCTTATCAGTATTCTCAACTATTTTCATCAGGAAAGTACAAAAGCACCATTTGACAAAAACATCAGACCACTTTCATTTCAATGTTATTTTCAAATATACTTTGAAAATGGTCAGATTGGAAACTGGAAATTAATAAGCAACAACTTTGTGGTATTTGTTTTTGATGGGATTTTTTGCAACATGATTTTGCATGTCTTTACCATTCCAAATGGACTGATGCATGGGAAGCTAGGAATGAGAGATTTAACATGTTTTTAATGAACTGCATAACTTTTCATCTGTTGTCCCTTTTAGTGCAGGTTTATTATGGGTTCTGCAATCTTTTACTGGTACATTTCAACCGTTTGCCATGCAGGGCTGAAATATGGAATTAGCATTATCCATTTTGAAATAAACCTATATTCTTTACTTCCAATGAACCCCAAATGCTTGGTGTAAAACACTGCATGCTAAACAGCTCATAGCATTAATCTATAACATGCAACTGAGGGAATGCAGCGCCCACAATACAATGATTAACCGTTTTCCAAAATTCTGACAGTGTATTCATCCTCAGCAAAGTAGTGACAGGTCCCAGCAGCCAGCTGTGCAGATTCAGTTATGTTACACCTTCCATAACTGGCTTGCTTCACAAGTGATAAAGCAGAAGGGTTGAAGCTAATGGCAACATTTTTTTTATTTGTAGAGTAGGGTACAGTATGTGACTTTTAAATACTTCATTTAAAGTTAGTTGTTGCCATTAGCTCTTCAAAAGACTGTTATCACGCGCATTAAAAAAAGTAGGAATTTTGTGCACTCCTGTGATTCTTATGTTTATTGGCAATGAATCATTTCTGGCAAGGAATCTTACCCTGCTGGATTTTTACTTTCAAGATCTGTGAATCCAAGTCCTGAGGCTGGTTGTTTTTATAAACATAACATATTTGGGACAATAAAAGACGTGAAACCATAACAGATTTGTGCTTGAAGGGGAGGGAGGGATGGGAAGAGAAGATCTTTGCAGAAGGTGAATGTCATGTTATGTTTTCATTAAAAGAAACAGAATTGCTTTATTATTTAATGGGAAGCCTATTTCACTTCACCTATTGACAGCATTGCCTCCTCATTTGATTTTTCTAATTTCCACTTTACCCTTAAACCTTAAGAAACCATTTGTAGTAATGTTTTACAACCCAACATGCTGTGTGCCAAGTAATAATTTTATTTGAGAAACACTCCTATTTTACAGCAATTTATCTCTGATTCTCTGGAGATTCATACTATTTTATCCATTGAGCCAACCTTCCTGATGTGAAGCATATCAAAGTTAAAGAATTTGCTTGCTCAGGATTAATTCCTAAAAAAAATCAATTTATTTATTAAAACTTTCAATCTTTATACCAAGGAGATGGGTAGGAAAAATAAGCCCCAATTTTGATCTTCATTTCACTACATGAGACTAAAATTGCAAACAATTATTTACTGATGACTTACTTCCGGTCTGAGGCCTGCCTGCTGTGATTTTCGTGTAGCCCTCAATTTAAGCACCAGTGCTCCTGCTGTTAGAAGGCAAAAGCCTTATTAAGCTATGCAAATCAGGGTTCTATGAAGTAGTTAGAATGTTAATGCTATTCTGCTAACATGGCATCCACCCAGGGAGAAACCTACCCCACAGGGTGGCAAACTAACCGAGCAAGTCACTCCTTGGAAGCAGGTCTGACAAGAACAAAAGTTAATTTGTTTGGCAGTTAATTGGCTTCAGCATGGATCTTTGTTGCGTCTCCTGGTCCCTGTTGGTAATTTCCAATCCAAACATTGAAACAGTTGTCAACAACATTGGGTGGATACTGTAATCATTCAGCCCATTTCACCCAATGTACGACAAAGACAAAAACCTGGGGCCATAATTATAGTAGTAAGGTGTGATTATATGATGCAACTAGTGTCAGAACATGTGTTTATTTTTTAATCACATACATCATTTCAATTCTCCTAAGATTATATGTAATAAATCAAAGGCATAATTTAGAGCAATTTTGTTTTACATTAATCAGTCAGATACTCCAAAATGACACCCTTGCTTGCTCACTGAAAATCTCTTTTAAAATACTGATCAAAGGTGCATAGTATAGAAGACAATGTGGATCAGAACAGTGGGGCCATTCTTCATTTTGAAATGGATTTATATTGTAATGCAACATTTAGAATTCATCAGTTACAGTCATGCAGTCTGAATTATATTTACAGTGATTCTCGGTACAACTGTGTATATTTATACTGCTGTTAATTCTGTATCTCGATGCCAAGCTACTAAATCTTTACATTATTAAAAGTTTCCTCAACTGTACTTTGAGGAGGCTAACTTGCAACATTTACCTCTTTTGTAAAATAAGGTTACTGACATTTTGTTTCCCTTTTAGTTTTGTTTGTTACTGGTTGATTCATGTGGCAGTCACCTTGATGCTTATTTTGAAATAATCTAATACGGTTTTAGCACATTAGCATGTGATACATATCAGGATCTTATTTTGTATTAAATTCATACAATTTTGTTTTTTGGTGTTTTTTTCCCCTATTTATGCCCCCCCGAATATACTCGCTCCAGCTGGCACATGTTTTATATCCAGTCACAGGGATCCAAAACCACAGATTGAGCTCCTAGTTAGAAGTACTTCATTCCAAACCCTTTCACTTTGCGCTTCAAAGATTTGACCATTTCCAATGGGAATTCACAAGTATTTATGCCAGTTTTGAGTGATGACAAAGTAAATGATTCTTCCATTCCCTAATTACAAGATTCTATTCAAATCATTATAAAGCCCAGTGCATGAAGTGGTGTTTTAATCTTCAAAGCTGCATTAGACACTCATCACTTGATGCTCTACAGATGGATTCTGCAGTGCATCTAATAGTTTGTGGTCATAATTCATTATCCCCTTCATTAACAACTTGCCTTTGTGCTAATAGCATTACTCAGAAAAAAATTATTTAATATTTCAGTTCCGATAAGGTAATTTCCTCTTTACTTCAGTGAGTTAATTATTGATAAGGATATTTTGGAGAATCTCATTGCTATTCATCGGCAAGAATGCAAAATGTTTCACGATTGAATAGGTCAAGACACTGTGCAAAGAAGTTATAAATGAATTTCAGAAAAGGTTTGCAAACGCTTTTTGGAGACCCTGATGAATCTCACAATTGAAGTGGCAGTTCAGCAACAATCTGTCCTCGATGTGAGAAGATTTATTAGGCTTTTCTACAAGTGCCAAAGCCAACTACTTGTTATGTCTGACTTTTGCCTATATACATATCGAGGACAAGTACCGAGGATTTGCCTGAGAACAGGATCAATGCCACGACATCCAGCAGCAGTGATGAGGTCTCAAACAAGCAAGCACTGCAAAGTACTCTGTGTTTATGAAGATGATTTTGCTAAACCAATTTCTGCAATGTTTTATAGTCAAAACAGGCGTTTATATACACTGCTGTAGTATATGAAAATAATTACACATGACTGAAAATAAAATGATTATTCACAAAAATTGTTTTAATGTGAAATTCTAAAAGTCATATTTATCCTAACAGCAAATAGCATTAACCTTGTGATTCTCTCACAAGTGACAGTGGACTGAGATCCTCAAGTGATATGAGTTAGGTTATTTCAATAATGAAGTATTATTATTGAAACAAAAATATCAGATAAAATAGATTAGGTTTTGAGCTTCAATGCATTGTATGATTTTGGTTGGTGTGAGAAACCACCACAGAGGTAATGAAGCCTACACTATACAGGTCCTGCTTGGCAGGCTGATCCGACAAGTTTTAATAAACATAAGAGGTCAGATGGGAGTTCGAGGCCACTAAAATTGGGCATCATGTCAGCCAGGCCACGTCCCCTATTTTCTTCCCCAACTTTGATTTACTCATTAAAAGCAACTTACTTCAGATGATGGAATCTCAAACAAAAAGAGAAAATGCTGGTAAATCTCAACAGGTTTGGTAGCATCTGTAAGGAGAGAGAAGAGCTGACTGTTCGAGTCCAGACAACCCTTTGTCAAAACTAAAAGGCATAGAAAGTGGGACCTATTTAAATTGCAGGGTGAGGAAGTGAAAAATGACCCATAGCCACAGAAACCAGGAAACCAGTTAATAGCTGTTCACAGAGAGGCTAAAGGGTATGAATGGCCAAATGGCAGAGAAGACAAAATGAAGATGTTGGAGGAGAGGGAGGAGAGAAATGGATGGGACAGAAGTTTCATTTACTCATTGTGGGGGAGGAATAGGTCCATTCATCTATGGGTCAATTAAGACTCTTTCCTGCTTTTGCTTTGAATTGTGGCAGAAGAAGTCAACCCCCAAAAAGTAACTTCTTTACGGGCCACTTTCCAACTCTGCATTTCTCCTCCCCAACACTTCTTCACCATGCTTACCCAGCCCCCTTCCACCACCTCTCCTAACCCTCAACAATAGCAATCATCGATGGAGCCAGATAGAAAAGTGATGGAGGGAATTTAGTCCATGCGAGGCTGCCCACATGTGGGGGTAGGGGCTGGAGTAAAGAGGGTTGCAGAGAGAGGGAAAATGCCACATCAGAAAACCTTGATGGGGAGTGAGGTATGGGAAATAGGCCTCCAATCACCTCAGGCAGCTAATAGCAGAGCTACCACCTTGTGAGTGGTCAGCAACCTGAGGAATGAAACCTGAGAGACTGGGCACTTTATGAGGGCCTCTCCCCCTGGGGTTATATCTCAGCAGTGGTAGGAAGAGGCCATTAATGGGCCACAAAAAAGCCTCAAACATAAAGTGGGTGGGTGGGCTGCCTGGACCCTCCCTACCACTGGTTAGATCTCAATAGGGACAGGGAGGTTGCAAACATAGTGCTGCTATCACGTTGCCCAATTTTAAGAACCCCTCCCCCAAATACCGATACATATCCAGAGGGAATGGGGAGACAAAAAAGTCATGCCCATCTTTCCATTGCAGCCTGATCCATCGAACATTGCTCAGATTATCATAGCAGATAATGGATCCTCCTCTAATGGTTCACCAACCTAAATCAGAAAGACTGAAAAGATTAATTAAATTTATTTGCCTTTTGTGAATTGTTTTCACATGATATTTTTTGGTGTCTTTAGAATTAACTTGCAATAACATATAACTTTGCAGATTTAATTGTCAGAAAGCATTGCACAGTAGCTCAACTAGCAGTCTTAAAAATGGTGAAGCAAGAAATCATTGTAAGTGCAGGGACTCATGCAAAGAGGACAGTGATAGAAGTCCGGCTTACATGTAAAGTTTGCAAGAAATGCCCATGCCTCCAGGGGTCCACCTTAAACAGTTGTGAGATTGCAGGGAGTCTAGTTCTAAGTGGAGTATTCAGGTTTTAATAAAGGTACTTGTAACAAGTTCAGATAAATAATGTGGTCAGTGGTTGTAGTTTCAAATAAGGCAAGAAGTCTGAGATCTTCATGTTAGTAACTAGTATATTTTGAGCTAATAGGAGGGAAAAGAATATGTTTTATTAATGTTATCATGCATAAAAAAGTGATTGGTTGAGATCGTATATTAAGTAGATAATGAATCTATTGGTAACTTTGGGAGATTTAGTACATGTGGTTGTAGAATTTTTAAGGTTCTTTCTCTGATAGATTTCTCCCATTCCACAACAAAAAGAGAAATTTACTTGGTTGTACCAATTCTCCTGAGGTAAACTGTGCATATTATTTTTTCAAAAATTAATGTAGTACATAAACATGTTTACAGGTGCATGGAGTCCCTTACTGAGTGTAGTTTTATTATTTTCAATTGTTTTTGGATGATCAAAGACACTCCATTTATATGATATAATACTCGATAATACTATATAGACAATACTCATAAAATGGAAATGCTTTAATAATTTTTTTAGAAAACAGGTATTTACTTATAAATTATAGTGATCTATATAGAATCCTACAGTGCAGAAGGGGGCCATTCGGCCCATCAAGTCTGCACCAACTACAATTCCACCGAGGCCTTATCCCCATAACCCCACGTATTTACCCTAGCTAATTGTCCCAAAACCAAAGGTCAGTTTAGCATGGCCAAACCACCTAATCCACACATCAGCACCAGAGAAAATCCACACAGACGTGGGGAGAATGTGCAGGCTCGACACAGACAGTTACCCAAGCCGTGAATTGAACCTGGGTCCCTGGTGCTATGAGGCAGCAGTGCTAACCACTGTTTGTATAAACAAACAAATTTTCAACCCTCAGTTCTGCTGCAGGTTTTAGAAATCATAGAAATGCTACAGTACAGAAAGAGGCCATTTGACCCATTAAGTCAGCACCGACCACAATCCCACCCAGGCCATACCCGCAAATTCATGCATATTTTACCCACTAATCCCTCTAATCTGCTCATCTCAAGACACTAAGGGGCAATTTTAGCATGGCTAATCAACCTAACATCTTTGGACTGTGAGAAGAAACCGAAGCACTTGGAGGAAATCCACGCAGACACGAGGAGAATGTGCAAACTCCACACAGACAGTGACCCAAGCTGGGAATCAAACACAGGTCCCTGGAGCTGTGAAGCAGCAGTGCTAACCACTGTTCTACTGTGCCACTCTAGGTTTTATATCCTATATGTGTGTCTAACAATATATCTCAGTTTGCAATTCCAGGTATGCACTATTCTCTGGAGCCTTGTATCACTTAACAATAACAATATCATTGTATAATGCCTTTAATGTGGTCAAAAGCATTCAAAGTGCATCACAGGAGTCAGATCAAATTTGGCAATGAGACAGAGGAGGCGGTACTAAAATAGATAGCTAAATACTCGGTGAAAACAGCACGTTTTAAGGAAGGCAGGAGAAAGGCAGAGATGTTTAGGGGTAATTCCAGATCGGAAGGTTTAAGTGAGTGAAGGCACTACTATGAATTGTGAGACTGTGTTGTATACACAAGAGGCAGGTCTGGCCAAATTTGGAGAAATTTGGGACTGAATTTTTTCAGCTTTTTAGGAACTGGCTATGAAGTGGGAAGGCTATCAATACAACCGGAATAGATATAGGGAGGGGAGCCAGACATCTTCCTATCACCGTGGCATATTGTCAGTGGTAAGAAATCACCTGTGTAGCCGCCCAACACCCAATTTAGCCACTTAACAGGTCACTTCTCATCCCAGTGGCCTGTGCCTGGAGGGTTTGCCACTGTGTTGAGAAACTATCAGGTAAACGCTGGCAGGTTCTTGCTAAATTCGCAGAGGTGGCTGGAGGGTGGGGGAGGGGGGGAGGGGAAGTCTCATTGATGACCACTCCATGACCCAGAGAACTGGTGGTAATGATAACAAGCAAAGTGTTACAGTCAGAACAGTTCTCTGCTCCCCACAATTAGTTCCCTGGCAGTCTGCCCAAAACCAGCTTCTCCGAAGTAATTCATCTGACTTTGAGGGTCAAGTGATAATGTGGCACCATTTCTTTTGTGATGCAACCTCAGAACTAGCTCTTACTAACAGTGGCACTGATCAGGTTAAGGACCTGCTGGCCATCTCATTCTAACAACTTGGAAGCTGAAAGGTCACTTGGTCAATAAGACAAGAAAAATAGTCGGTCATTTATTACATTCTTTCTTGATGTTCATATTTAGACCTGTGGAGTTACTCTGTGTGTTTAAACGTGGGCAATTACTCCATGTGTTTAGACATGTGGGACCACTTTCATTCTTTGGATGTATAGAATGTTTATATGAGTGGGATCCGTGTGTTTAGACATGTGGGATCATGATAAGTGTTTAGATATTTTGGATCTCTCCATGTATTTGGATATGTGGGATCTCGCTGTATGTTTATACATTGGGATCTGTGTGTTTGGACATGTGGAATCTCTCTGTGTATTTAGAAATGTGGAATCTCTCTGTGTGTTTAGACATATAGGATCACATTATGTGTTTAAACGTGTTTGATATCTGTGTGTTTTAACATGTGGGATCTCTCTGTGTGTGTAGACGAATGGGATCACGCTATGTGCTGAAATGTATTGGATCTCCCTGTGCGGCACCGTGAAAACAGGGTCGAGCTTCAGAGAAACAGCAGTCCAATTGCTCTTGAAAGTTTCTTGGAAACGCTTATGATTCAATCGATTGTGATTGGATGGTTGGTTATGTTAAGTTGGTAGTTAGCGATGGGCATCTGATCACTGCATGGCTGCCAATGAGGTATGAAATCTGCAATTTCAGAAAGCGGCGGTGGTGCAAATAACATCCAATCGTGTTCCGCCTTCATCTTAATAGATCTATTGAAACGAGCAATTGAAAGGGCCAAAGTGCAATTGGCATAAATGGTGAGATTACAGGAGGTTGGCTAGGAGCCAAAGGTCCATTAAAAGTCAGATGTTGTGTTTGTAAATGGCAGGTGGCAAAATGTAAGGAAGGCAAGAGTCAGCATGTGAAAGCCATACATCGAGATTTGTTGATAGTTTTTATTCCAACTTTCCGAAACATCAATTCTGATAAAATAGTAACAGTTCCCACTTAAAGAAATTAGTTTTTTTTATTTAACCTGGAGCACCTTGCCAGAAACAGAACATTTCCGTTAACCAATTGTCAGCACATTTTGAGAGTAAATACAGCTTTGCAGAACAGATAGATTGAAATACTGCTCTGCAGCTGTTCTTCTGGCTTTAGCAGTGAGTGTATCAGTCTTGATTGCTGATAATTGAAAACCTCTAACCTTTTTTAAAAGGGTGTACATTTTATTAATACTGCATATATTTTGTATCATGTACTGAACATACTGATGTGAATGCTATAGGTTTGGTGAGCATCAAAGTCCAACTGGGCAACACTGCTACAGCTGCCTGTGATCCCAAGGACCTTGGCATATTGAAGGCCTTCGCCATAGATGGAGGAGTGAAAGAAAGGGATGAGATGCCTGAGGCCATTGTCTCCACAGCATTGTGAGCAGTTGGTTTCATTGATGGAGGAGTGAAGGAGTTGTGTCCAGACCAGGATCACCCCAATAGGACATATTGGAGATGGCTGCTCCTCCATCCTTGCGAGCCACATTTAGTTCTCCCTGCTCTCCTGAGCAGTCCGAAGACTTGTTAATGGCCTCAGGTATCTCGTCCCTCTCTTTTGCCCACCAATTTCTTCACAGAGTTCACAGAGGCAGGAATGGGTGCAGGTCCTCATGCACTCTGGCATCCACCTAGTGAATTATTGGGCTAAGTGGCTCTTCATGTTGTTCTCCATTCTCTTGATGAAGGAGGCAGAGCTGTGGTATCAGTCATGGCATAGATAGACCCCTATGTGTATGGGTGCCCATAGCCTCCAGAACCTTGGTTAGATATTCACCCATCTCATATTGAAGCTCTAGCATCTGCCACTTTGTGAAAGATTCCAGACACACATCATCAGCCTGAAACTGAGCAACTCCCTGGCCTGTCACAGTGTGCTGAATGCGTATGACCTAGACTGTCAATGCCTCGCGAACTGCTCAGGAATGTTTGTGCTGTGCTCACTAGATAGTGACTCCCCAAACACTTGTGACTACCAACAGACATGATTTGCCTGGTGGAGGATATGAAAATTCCTCCTCCCTGGAGTGGGGTGGAACTGTCTCTGAGGTGTGTTGGCTGGCTGCTTTAGTCTATGATCTGCTGCAGAAAAAATACTAATGAGAGACTAAATGCTTTCCAAAACTTCCTTCTGATTATTCATCATCTCAATATGAGCAGCAATGCCCTCCTGGGTGCTTCATATTTGCCAGACGGTCACTGGGGCAACGACTGATTTCCTATCTTAAAGTCCTGCTCATCCCAACATAAAATCCTGACCAGGTCAGAGTGGAAGGGATCCCAGAGAGAACCCTGTTCTTACAATTTTACACTCCCGTCCACCTCAGACTCTTCCTCGGGGGCAGCAGAGGAGGGAAGGGGAGTGTTGGGAGGAAGAAAAGGGAGAATGCAGAAAGTGTAAACATCCGGCCATTACTGTTCAATTGATCTGCCTGATTTTCCACTACTAAACCTTCTAAAAATCCCAACTAATATGATCCCAACTAATTCCATGTGATTTATTTTAAAGTCCATTTGAGTGATGGAGTGTTATTTATTTTCGTGACCTGATACTTTAACTTATACTTCCTCAGCTAGATGTAACTGTTACTAGGGAACATAACTATAAGGTTCATGGTGGGAGATATGGGAGGGATGTCCAAGGTAGATTATTTACTCAGAGAGTGGTCAGAGTGTGGAATGCACTGCCTGCTGTGGTAGTGGAATCGGATACTTTAGGAACTTTCAAGCAGTTATTGGATAAGCAGATGGAGCACACCAGAATAGTAGGGATTGGGATAGCTTGATTGTGGGTTTGGACATAGCTCAGCACTACATCAAGGGCCGACATACTGTTCTGTACTATTTTATGTAACGAGGACCCACAAATGGCAATATTGAACCGATACTCTGCTCATAATGATATTGGTTGAGGGAAATTGGCTTGGACACACCAGGGAGGACCCTTCTGTTCTATGTGGAATCTTTTGAAGTCTGCTGGAGGGAGAAATAAGTAAGAAGTCTCACAACACCAGGTTAAAGTCCAACAGGTTTATTTGATAGCACAAGCCACTAGCTTTTGGAGCACTGTCCCTTCATCAGGTAAGTGGGAGTTCTGTTCACAAACAGGGCACGTAAAAACACAAACTCAATTTACAAAATAATAGTTGGAATGTGAGTCTTTACAGATAATCAAGTCTTAAAGGCACAGACAATGTGAGTGGAGAGAGAGTTAAGCACAGGTTAAAGAGATGTATATTATCTCCAGGTAGGACAGTTAGTAAGATTTTGCAAGCCCAGGGTTATAGATAGTGTGACATGAACTCAAGATCCCAATTGAAGCCATCCTCAGGTGTGCGGAATTTGGCTATCAATGTCAACTCAGTGACTCTGTGCTGTCATGTGTCGTGAAGGCTGTCTTGGAGAACGCTTACCCAAAGATCAGAGGCCCAATGTCTGTGATCATTGAAATGTTCCCCAAGAGGAAGAGAACACTTTTGCCTGGCGATTTATGTATATGCCCTGTTTGTGAACAGAACTCCCACTTACCTGTTGAAGGGGCACTGCTCTGAAAGTTAGCGGTTTGTGCTACCAAATAAACTTGTTGGACTTTAACCTGGTGTTGTGAGACTTATTACTGTGTTTACCCAAGTCCAACGCCAGTATCTCCATGAGAGAAACAGGTTAGGAAGCAACATAATGTCTCATGCAACAGACTCCACTTTTGACAGTGCTATGTTCCTTTGGTCACCCTCAGGCCTGTTGAAACTATAACCTCCTTTCTTCTAGGTGAGGGCACCTCACCTGAAGCAAAATGTATTTGGAGATATCATTCACATATCATTTGGGTATAATCCTGCGTCTCCATTCATTAATATTTCCCAGTCTTCCTGCAAATATGGTTTACTCTGTTGCAACTTTACAGAGTGTCATTATTAATAAATATTTTCCTGAAAATCTGCAGGTCTTCAATCATATTGAAGCTAAACATTAAAGGGTGAGAAAAAACATTATAATTTCACAGGGATACCAATTATGCAGAGTACCAGCTTCATTAAAGCATTACCCTGCTGCTAGAAAGAACCTCAGCTCTTGCAATATAAACATCTTCTGATTAATTTATTTACCACTCTTATCATCTATCTATGGAGTCACAACATAATTTATTGGTAAAAAGTATAGCTTAGCTTTGCTGGCTTATTATCAAGATAACAGTAAGAGGGGAAGAGAAGCTCAAATTTAGATATACACCAAAAATACAAAATATTGGTTAAAATAGGAAACAGAAATAATCTAACATTTTTTTTCTTGTGATTTGGGAATTGCTGGTGAGTGGGGTGTTAATTGCCCACTCTAGTTGCTTGTGAGAAAGCAGTGGTAAGCCAGTGCAATTCATATTCCGAAGATACTATTACACTGCTGTTCGATAGAGAGTTCCAGAGTTCTCAAACAGTAACAATAAAGGATTCATCTAAGCTTGATGGGGAATTCAGAGATGATAGCGTTCGTACACTTGCTGCCCTTATCTTTTTAGGTGGCAGAAGTTGAGAGTTTGGGGAGGTGCTGTGTTCACTTTGATGAATTGTTGCAGCCCAACTTGTAGATGGTAACACTGCTGCCATTGTGTATTGGTTGTGGAAGGAGTAGACATTAAAGTTCATGACTGGAATGTGCATCAAGCAAAATAGTTTTGTCCTAACTGGTGTTGAGCTTCTTGAGTGTTATTGCTGTGGGATTCAATCAGGCAACTGGGAAATATTCTGGCACATGTCACCTTGAGCTGGTGGATTGTTTTGAGGAGTCAACAGGTGAACCACTCAACACAGAAAACCCAATACACAAGTATTCATAGTACTTATTTGGCTGGTTCAGTGCAGGAAACAGTGATGATAATGCCACAGGGAGCTAATTAGGTTCAAAGAAGGTTATTGTCTGACACTTCTGTGGCATTAACAGCTTATGTGTGTATAGAACATAGAACATAGAACATTACAGCGTAGAACAGGCCCTTCGGCCTTCGATGTTGCGCCGACCAATTAGGGAAAAGCAATGACCCTCTAACCTAAACCATTCCCTTTTCGTCCATAAACTTATCTACTAACCTCTTAAACGCCACCAAACTTGGCGCATCTACAACTGAAGCAGGCAGGGCATTCCATACCCTTACCACCCTCTGGGTAAAGAACCTACCTCTGACATCCGTCCTATAACTACCACCCCTTAATTTAAAGCTATGTCCCCTCGTGCTAGCTTTCTCCATCCTAGGAAAAAGGCTATCACTGTCCACCCTATCTAAACCTCTAATCATCTTATATGCTTCAATTAGGTCCCCTCTTAGCCGCCTCCTTTCTAACGAAAACAACCTCAAATCCCTCAGCCTCTCTTCATAAGACCTGCCCTCCATACCAGGCAACATCCTGGTAAACCTCCTCTGTACCCTCTCCAATGCCTCCACATCTTTCTTATAATGTGGGGACCAGAACTGCACACAATACTCCAAGTGCGGCCGCACTAGAGTTTTGTACAGTTGCAACATGACGTTGCGGCTCCGAAATTCAATCCCCCTACCAATAAAAGCGAAGACTCCATATGCCTTCTTAACAACCTTATCGACTTGATTGCCAACTTTCAGGGATCTATTAACATATACACCAAGATCCCTCTGTTCATCAACACTATTGAGAGTCCTACCATTAGCCTTATACCCTACACATTTGTTATTCCTGCCAAAGTGAATTACCTCACACTTTTCCACATTATGGCACCAGATCTTTATGTCTACTCGTATGGAATGCTTTATTATTTGAGAAATTGTGTTTGGGGTGAAACGCTGCAATCACCAGCACACAGCAACATTTGTTGATGAAACAGTTGAAGATAGATGGACTTGAGCACTCCTCTGGAGAGTTGCTGTAACAATGTCCTGGGGCTAAGATGTTTTGCTCCAATTACCATGACAAATGTTCTTTTGTACCATGTATGTGGCATGGTGGCATAGTGGTTAGCCCCGCTGTCTCACAGCTTTAGGGACCCAGGTTTGATTCCTGACTTGGGTCACTGCCTGTATGGAGTCTCCATGTCTGTGTCGGTTTCTTCGAGTGCTCTGTTTCCTTCCACAGTTCAAAAGATGCGCTGGTTAGGTGCATTGGCCATGCTAAATTTTCCCTCAGTGTACCTGAACAGGTGCTGAAGTATGGTGGCAAGGGGAATTTCTCAGAAATTTCATTGCAGTATTAATGTAAGCCTACTAGTGACTAATAAATAAATTAAAAAAAAATGTCAACTTTACATATGACACCAGCCATTGAGAGATTCTCCCCCAACTATCCAAATTTTCACTGATTTTGCTTTAACCAGGGCTCCTTATGTCATATTTGGTTAAATGTTACCATGAACTACTGTCATCTTGTTTCACCTTTGGAATTCAGTTTGTGTCCCTTTTTGGAACAAGGCTGTCAAGAGACCTGGTATCAAGTGTTCCAAGTGGAATCTAAACTGAACATTGATCAGTAGATTATTAATGAGTAGGATGCTCTTGATACCATTGTTGATATTTCTTTCTTTCGATCAGTTCTCCGGGAGCAAGAATTCCTGGATACAAAATGTTGAGAAAGGATAGGAAAGATGGAAAAAGGGGAGGATTGTTGGTATTGATCAAGCAGACCAATCTAATCCTGGAGAAAGGGATATCCTGGAAAGATCAAGGGCCTGTCTAAAATCTATGTGTCGCAATCAGAAAACGAAAGGTAGGGCAAACAGCTACATAACTTTCTTGATGACAATAGAAAGGAAGATAAAGAAGAAAAGTGGGTATACAATGTCAGGTAAAAAGTACAATTGAGCACCAAGCTGAGTACAAAAGATTCAAGTTTGGATTTTAAGATTCCTCCCAACGACAGCATTTTTCAGTTCAGTGAAGTCAATGGATTTTTGAAGGCTTGCCATATTTTACAGTCCCACCTCTCATTGAGAAGGGGAAGTAAAATTCCACCCTAAATCTTCTGTAGGTGTATAAATAGCAAAAGAGTGGTGAAAGGAGGTGTAGGGCAACTAGGGGCTGAAAAGAAATGCATGCATAAAGGCAGAGCACATGGCTGAAGTATTAAATGAATCCTTTGCATCTGTCCTTATCAAAAAAGAAGACTCTTCCCAGGCCACAGTGAAGGAGGCGGTAATTCAGAAGTGTTTAAAATTGGAAAAGAGGAGGATAAGGAGGAGTTGAAAGATGATTATACAACAGGACCAGATGATATTCCTCTAAGGATATTGAGGGAAGCAAGAGTGAATGTTGCAGAGGCATTGGCCATCAATTTGCAGTCTTCTTTAGATTGAAGGACAGAGGAATTGATAGCAAATCCATTGATAGCAGAGGACTAGATAATTGCAAACATTATTCCTTTGTTCAAAAATTGGTGCAAAGTTAAGATTAGCCATTATAGGGCAGTTGGTATTTGACCTCAATGGTGAGGATATCTTTTAGAAACATCAATTTTATAATGGCCATTTCTAAACACAAAATTAATAATCGCGTGGACAAATGCAGGTTAATTAGGTAAAGCCAGCACTGATTACCTAAGAGGAAATTGCATTATAATTTTCAACTAGTTTGCCTAAGGGTTTTGTAAAAACAACCATGAGGATTGATGAGAGCAATGCTGCTGATGTGGTGTACATAGATTTCCAACAGGCATTCAATATACTATTGCACAACAGACTTGTGACAAAGTTACAGCTCATGGAATAAAAGGGACATTAGTAACATGGATATCAAATTGGCTGAGTGACAGGAAACTGAGTAGTGGTTAATGGATATTTTTCAGCCTGGAGGAAAGTTTGTAGAGGAGTTTCCCAGAGGTCAGTGTTGGAATTGTTGTTTTTTATGATATATCTATATATTATATATATAAATGACCTGGAACTTGATCATGTGTAACTTTTGAAGTTCCCTGCCATCCTTTGCACAGTTCACAATATTTCAAACAACATAGGCAATTGGTGAAAGGAGTAGACAGGTGATGTATTAATGCAGAGAATCAATGGGGAGAAGCGCAGAATGATTCATTTTGGTAGAAAAAACACAGAGAGGCAGTATAAAATTGAAAGCTCTTTGGAGAAAAGGAAGCCGAGAGATTTTTGATAGAGGTATTCAGGAGAATGAAGGGTCTGGGCAGACTCAACAGGGAGAAATTGTTCCCAATTGTGAAAGGATTGAGAATGAGAGGGCACAGATTTAAAGCAAAAGTGATATGAGAAAAATCCTTATCACCCAGCAATTGGTTGAGGTCTAGAATGCACTGTCTGAGTGTGTGGTGGAGATAGGTTCTATCGAAGCATTCAAAAGGGAACTGGATTGCTATCTTAAAAAGAAGAATATGCAGGGTTACAGGGAGAAGGTGAGAATGACATTTAGTTAATTGCTCATTTGGAGATCTAGTGCAGGCACGATGGGCCTAATGACCTCTTTCAGCATTGCAATAATTATGTGATCTTGTAATAAAGCAGTAACTGGTTGAATTCGATTTAACCTTTTTTTATAGTTATAAACGCTTCAACATTTTTTTACCTTCACCCATTTGATTTTGCTGGGCTCTGCCATTGAAGAAGGAATGTTCATGGAGCCTCCTTCACCAATTGTCCACCAGAGAATATATTGGACAGATCCAGTAAGAAAATCTAATTTCCTTCCCCTGCAGATATTATGAACTATGGATTTTTTTTTAATGTCAGTCTGATAGCTTCATGATCAGTTTTTCTGTTACTGTATCATTTTTTAAAAAAATTACCAGATTTTTAAAATTAAACTTCAAATTCTCAAACTATATTGGTGGAATTTGAACTAATTTCAGCTACATTGAGTCAAGTAGCAAAACAACAATGACAGCCAACCCCTTATTTTAATATTCTTTCCAGCTATAGCTGTGTTGTAATCTAATTATTCCCAGCAGAACTGTTGGCCAGACAATGATTCTAACCAAAAGTCAATAGAAACATTAGCATGGAACCAAGCAAAGGTTGGATGATGTGAAGCAGTACAATAAAGAAATTTAAAACTGAATAAGTGAGCTCTGTAAAAGGGCCTGTTGCCAAAGAACCTTCCAGGAAAGTGAAAAGAGGAATTCATTATAGACCAGAACTTTGGCAATGATAAATTCACAGTCTTATTATAAAAGACTATTCTTGATTTGCATTATGGTTATTGGCATACCTCCTGCTATTTGTCCTGAAAACTTACCAGGAATAAAAAGCCCCTCAGGGATGGCAGGAGGAGGGGAAGAAGCAATGACAAATTGCTGCCTAGTTAAATACTAAAACTGTAAGCTTTTAAAATTGTACTTTTTATTTTATATTTATACGTTCCTCATTCTTCCTGTCAAAATGTGTATCTTCATGCTTCTCCACGTTAAATCCCACCTACTATGTGCTTGCATATTCCACCAGCCTGTCTACGTCTCCATGAAGTCTATCAATATCCTTCTTACAAGTTTTGTGTCATTTGCAAATGTTGAAATTGTGCCCTGCATCACCCAACTCTACCTCATTAATGTATATTAAGAAAATCAGTGATCCTGGTACAAAAACATGGGGGACCCCACTACATATCTTGCTTCAGCCTGAAAAACAATCATGTGTCACAACTCTCTGTTTCCTGTCACTCAGCCAAATTTATATTCATGCTGTCACTTTCCCTTTTATTCCATGAGTATCAACTTTTCCAGAAAGCCTAAGACATTAGAAAGAAGGGCAGCAGCCTGTCGAGTCTGCTCTGCTGCTCAATAGGATTATAGCTGATCTTAGGTTTCAACTCATATCTGCTCCTGATATCCCTTTCTTGCCTGAGAAGCCAAACTTTAGTCTATCTTGGCCTTTAACATAATGAATTATAATGTACCCACATTCCTCTTGAGTAAGGAATTTTATAACCCTTTGACTTAAGGAATTTCTCCTCATCTCAGTCCCAAATGATTGACTTTTTATCCTGAAACTGTGCTCCCTTGTTCTAAATTCCTTGCCAGGGACAAAAATATCTCTTAGTATCTACCTTGCCACAGCCCTTCATAATCTCAAATGTTTCAATGAAATCACCTCTCATTCTTCTAACCTCCAGACAATATAGACCCAATTTAACAGCCGTCCCACCCCCAATCATAATATAACTTTCTCATTCCAAGGATAAATCTAGCTAACTCTGGCTTACTGCCTCAAGTGCAAATATATCCTTCCTTAAATCTGCACATCCAAAACTATACTCATTATTCATGTATAGTCTCACCAAAATCCTAAGACACTTGTAGCAGTAATTCTTTATTCTTGCGCCCTTCACATTAAAGGCCACACACCATTTGCTTTCATAACTATTTGCTGTATCTGTATGTGAAAGTTTTGTATTCCTTCTATGAGTATACCCAAGTATATCTGAACATCAACATTTATAAGTTTCAAGCCTTTTAAGAATATTCTGCATTTCTATTATTAGGACCAAAGTGAAGAACCTCATGTTTCCCCACAGTGTAGTACATCTGCTATCTCCTCTTTGTCACCTCCACAGCTTTCATTCCCACCTAACTTTATATCATCAGAAAATATTGATACAATACTCTGTCTATCTGTCTAAATCATTAATGTAGATTGTAAATAAGTGAGGCCCCAGCACTGTACATTCCATGAGTCATAGCATGCACCATGAAAATCTCCCCTGTACCATATATTCAGTTTCCAATCTATCAACTAATCCTGTAATACATACTCCCCAGCTCCATGATCCTTCATCTTGTGTATTAACCTTTTGTGTGACGCCTTAGAACATAGAACATTACAGCGCAGTACAGGCCCTGCGGCCCTCGATGTTGCACCAATCAATGGAACCAATTTAATGACCCTCTAATCTAAACTATTCCAATGCTATCCATATACCTATTCACTGACCATTTGAATGCCCTTAAATTGGCGAGTGCACAACTGCAGAAGGCAGGGCATTCCACGCCCTTACTACCCTCTGAATAAAGAACCCACCTCTGACATCCGTCCTATAACTACCACCCTTTAATTTAAAGCTATGTCCCCTCATGCTATCCAACTCCATCCAAGGAAAAAGGCTCTCACTGTCCACCTTATCTAACTCTCTGATCATCTTATATGCCTCAATTAGGTCATCTCTTAGCCTTCTTCTCTCTGATGAAAATAACCTTAAGTCCCTCAGCCTTTCCTCATAAGACATTCCCACCATACCAGGCAACATCCTGGTAAACTTCCTCTGCACCCTTTCCAACGCGTCCACATCTTTCTTATAATGTGGTGACCAGAACTGTATGCAATACTCCAAGTGCAGCCGCACCAAAGTTTTGTACAGTTGCAACATGACGTCATGGCTCTGAAATTCAATCCCTCTATCAATAAAAGCTAACACACTTAACACCTTCTTAACAACCGTATCAACTTGAGTACCAACTTTCAGGGATCTATGTACATGTACACCGAGATCTCTCTGCTCATCGACACTACTAAAAGTCCTACCATTGGCCCTATATTCTGTACACTCTTACTTTATCCAGCACATTTTTGAAATCCAGGTATACACTATCATAATCAGATATAAAGAATGAGTTTGGCTTCTGTCTTTTCCTGATTTTCATTTGTCCATAACAAGTCTTTTTAAAGGGCTTGCTCCCAATTCAGACAGTGTTTAATAGTTTACATGCTGTGATTTTGAAAGAGGCAAACACACAGGTTTCCTTGAGTTTTTCTCTTAAAAAGGATTGCATTTATTGTGCTTAACTTGATCTCAGTTCATATCGTAACTAAAAGTTCGAAGTTTATTTATTAGTTGGGAAGATCCCAGAATGGAACCCTGAGTCAAAAGGCTGTGGCCCCGATTTTATCACCAGGTTGTGCGTACTTTCAGGTATGAAAACTTGATAAAGTTGGGCGTGAGGCGAGTAATGCGATCCATGCCCACCTCCGCACTGGTTCCCCCTTTACCAAGGGCCAAAAATGGCTGCGATTGGGACCGAGCCAGAAATGAGTGTGACGGCAATAAATTTGAATGCAATTAAATTGAAATAGTGGGTTGGACGCCCAACCTTACCAGCACTTCCCCCTTTACCATGGTGTTTGCCAATCCGGAATCAGTGAGAAATAGATATGCCTCATAAAAATCCGCTTTGGGTGCTCCATCAGTGAGGATTAGTGAGGAGGTAAGTATATAGCATTCGATGGCTCTCTGCAACTTATTGGTGTCCTTTTGTTGCAGCCATTTTCTATCTCAGGTTGGTGTCAACTCTGAGAGTGTGTGGGGGGTAGGAAGGCTGGGGGCTGTTGCTTTGCAGAGTCTCCGATGTCCGACACAGCACGGACACATGTCTTAACACTCACCTTGGATCTTGTGGTGCTGCTGGGTCCTAGTGCATTCAGCTCACTTCAAGCTGACAGATGTGCACAAACCCCTTGTAATAGCATTGCTGCAACCTCTCAACTTTGCAAAGAGCTGTGATTATGGGGATCATGTGGCTGGGGGAACTAGGGGGCCATGGACAGTCACTGTGAATGTGCTAGGGGCAAGTAGCATTCCATAACCTCTACGTGTGTTCCTCTCCATCTCCCCTCCCCACCTCCTTCAGAGTGACAACATGGATATTTTGGTTCAACCAATCGATCTAGCTGTCCTTTTGGTTGCTGCTAGAGCTGAGGACAAAGAATTTGGTCTTCCAGGAGCAGAGGGAGACAACCACCAGAGACAGGAGGTGAGTGCCATTCACCCAGGAAGGGCGTGTGGGATGGGGGCAGTTGCAGCAGCAGCGTAGGAGAAGAAGGGAGCAGAGACCCTGACAGCTCTGTGCATGAGTTTCCTTCCAGCAGACGTTGGAAGTCATGTGCCGTTGACATCTCCGACTCCAAAAAGGACACCATGCAATACCTATTCAATCTGTTGCAGGACCTGGCACCTAGAGGCAGTAAGGGTGTGGGGGAGCTGGGGGTGGGACACCCACTCTCAGTGGTTGTCAAATGGATGGCTGCTCTGAATATCTGTGCTATTGGCTCTTTCCAGACTTTGAGTGGAGATGTCTGTGGTGTCTCCCAATTTGTCATGCACATCTGTGTGAGACAGGTCACAGAAGTCCTACCTGGGCTCGGCAGTTCATCATCTTTAACCTGGACCAGACACAGCGGGAAGGCCTGGCTGCAGGATTTGTAGCTATTGCAGGGATGCATAATATTCAGGGAATGATCCACTCCACACACATCGCCCTCAAGGCACCCCCTAAAGAGTATGCAGAGATTTTTCAAGAGGAAGGGGTTGCACACCCTGAATGTACAAATCGTATATGATCATCATGGATTCCTACACAAGACATCCAGACAGCGTGCATGACAGCTTCATTGTCAGGAGCTTGGACATCCCAGAGGCATTTGTGAAGGAGCCCAGGCCACGAAGTTGGCTGCTGGGTGATATGGGTTACCTGCTTCCGACATGGCTGATGACACCATGTGGCTACCTGCGCAAAAGTGGAGAGATGCATTGGGCTCCTCAAAATGTGATTCTGGTGCCTAGACTGATATGGCAAAACTCTCCAGTACAACCTGGTCATTTCTTCCTGGTGGTATGCTGCGCCTTGCACAATCCTACTGGAGGAGGAGGAGGAGGAGGAGAAGGACATGGAGACTGACCAGCCAAGCATTGCTGGGGAAGATGGCCAGCAGGAGGAGGAGGAGGAAGAAGAGGAGGAGCATGCCAAGGAACACCACTGAAGCGCTCGAGGGCTGGCAGCCCAAATGAGGCACGCAAGAGTGGCAAGGGAGGCCCTGATCACCAGGTGGTTCAGTCGCTGAGGGCTGAGTGTCTGTGGTTCCATTCTGCCCCCCACCCCCCGCAAAAAAAATCCTTCTATCTCCTGCAATATTGTCACACCAGAGTGGTGGGCCTGGGTATTTTATATTAGCTAGCTTTATTGGCAGGCAGGAGAGTGATGACAATTCGTTAAGCACCAGTATGATGATGCCTTGGTGCAAACTAGTCTGACTCCTACCTGAGTTCCACATGCACACTAGCACCTGGGCCCATGTCTTGTAATGGGCAAGTGATCTGAAATCCCCTTACAGGGCCCTGGAGCAGGAGAGAATTGTTCTCTAGAGAACCAATGCTTTCCTTTTCTCAGTGACGCAACATTGAGGGACCTCTTCAACTGACATCGATGTGAAGCATTCCTCCAGCAATCATTAATGGAAGAGGATTCCTGTTCTAGACAAATCTGAGACGTATTTGTTACAAGTGTGTGGTGAAAAAGCATTTAATTGCAATAAAAGTATTTAAATAAGACATTCTAACATAAAAACTTGAAAACAGAAAATGTTAAGATGCTTAAATATCTTTCTAACTAGTACAGCCCTTCACCTGTGCTGTCTCAGTGCAATTACACTTTCCTAACATTTCCTACCACTACATCTCAGTGACTCCCCAGAATGTACATTAGAGATAGAGGGGCCAGCTGCCCACTGTGCTCAGGGGACAAGCATGTAGCCTGGCACCAACTGTATCCTCACTTCTGGCAGGCCCCATGTGGCAGAGGCCTTGGACGTTCCCTCCTCCACCTGATGTATATAGTAAATGCGTCGTGCTCACCAGAAAGTGACCCAGAAGCCTCAACACTAATTGGATCCACCGATGTGTCAGAATCTGGGATGGTGAGTAATGGGGTGGCACTGACACAAAAAAGGTGCCACCCTCAAAGATCCCTTCACCCATATCCTCCGAGGACTCGTTCCCAGCTATCTGGATCAGGATGGGTAGGAGCTGCAGTAGGGACCTGGAGTGTGGAAGACCCCAGTGTGTCCATGCATATCCCTGTAACACTGGACACAAGGTTAAGTGTAAGGGAAGGAGAGGATTCTGGAATGCCGAACACATGAATCACATTTCTCCATTGAACATAGAACAAAGCACCAACAAAATTACATCACAGGAACAGGTCCTTCAGCCCTCCAAGCCTGCAGCAACCAGGCTGTCCATCTATCTGTCCAGGGACCATATGCCTCTACTCCCATCCCATTCACAAAATTGTAAAGATGTCGCTTAAAGGTCAGTATCATAATTGCATCCACAACCTCTCGCAGTAGCGAGATCCAGACACCCATTGCCTCTCTGTGCAAATAAACATATCTAATAGGCTTCTTTAAACCTTATCCCTCACACCTGAAACTCATGCCCTTGAGAAGTTGCCTCAAAGTGAGTGAAGAATGACAGCTGCTCACATCTTGTCAGCAGCCTGACCATGCTGTCGCTGACAGTCCGCATCTCCCCTTCCCTTGAGAGCTCCAGTGCCCACTCCTCAAAGGGAGTCAGGAGCCGGAGGTCTGGCTCACCAAATCCTGTTTCCGCCCTCACACGGGTGTTGTGATCGGTCTTCTCCTGTGGAGACAGAAGGAGCCATGAAAGAAATGATTGCATGACTCCTGCAGAGTGTCAGGCAGTGGTGCTCAGAAGGCAAGCACAGTGGGAGGGAAGGAAAGAGATGATTGCGGGTCAGGAGCTGGAAGCATGTGGGATGCTGGGGATAGCAGAATTCGGGGGAGATTTGGGGGAAGATGCAAGATAGGGTTCAGTACTTACCTTTGTTGCACGGATGAGGTAATTGACCTTTATCCAGCACTGATTCCTGGTTCGGGGATCAATGCCTTGGCACTGATCGAGGTGGCAACTTCCTCCCAGACTGCATTTCCATGTGCCCTCCTGGGGGGGAGAGGAATGCCTCGCCTCTTCTCCTAGGGGGAAAAGGGACACCTCACCTCTGCTGTATCCAGTAGCTTCCCCACGTCTCCCTTATAAAATCGGGGGGCTGGTCATGCACACATTTTGTTCAGGAGCCTGCCTGTCCATTCTTGACTTTTTAATGGAGCTGCCCCTCGTTAGGGCAGATTAGCTGCAGGCAGTTTGACGGAGCATTCCAGCAAATTACAAGCAGTTTGCTTGTTAGCATTGAGGGGAAAGGTGAAGTGTTCTGATGGGGAGGGGGCAGGGAGCTGGTGGATCAGTGCCTCATTGACTGGGGACAGGAAGAGAGAGGGATGTGTCACACAGCCATCAGAGTCCAGAGGAGATGGAGGACTTGTGTGGAAGGGTCTGAGGTGAGTGTGATAGGGATTACTCTGCCTGATACCTGTAGGATGGAGGGAGGAGGGTGGATCTCTCTGCCTGTGATGAATGAGGGGGGAAAGGGTGGGGGTTCGCTGTCACTCTGCCGAAGGTGAGTAAAGGAGAAAGGGTGTCCACAACTACTTTGCCCTGATGAATGAAGGGTTAAGGACAGTGTTCCTTGCCACTCTGCCTAAGATCATTGGGGGGAGGGGCAGGGCCCCTGCCACTCTGTCTGTGATGAGTGAGAGGGAAGTGGGGGGTCTGCTGCCACTCTGCCTGAGATCACTGGGGGAAAAAGGAGGGGAAGGGGGGTTGATGCCACTCTGCCTTGAGATCGTTGTGGGGAAGGGGGAGGCGAACGCGATCGGTCTGGATGGCGGGCGGGTGGGGGTCAGTAATGTTGTGCGGATGGGGCAATGTTTATAGGGACCAGGGTGAAGCATTACCCGGCCTGGGAGCGATGTAATAGGGGAGCAGCATGCTATCATTTTTTTTTGGTGAGCATGCACAGTTTGAGTTGCCCATCGGAGCTACAGGATTTAGGGTGTGATAAGCTCCATGCATGGGCTTTGGTAGCGCGATTCAGAATCATTGATATTTTTGCAGGCAGAGCGTGCATGGGGGGACCTGAGAATGGGTTTAAAAGTCAATTTGAAACATTCTCAGTTTCAGCATTTAGAATCAAAATGGCAACTTTTACTTTTTTAAAAAGAGGGGGATAGACAGAGTAGATGTTCAGACGTGACTGTTACTAGGAGGCTTAACTATAAAGTTCATAGTTGGAGATACAGGAGGGATGTCCAAGGTAGGTTCTTTACTCAGAGAGTAGTTGGGGTGTGGAATGGACTGCCTACTGTGATAGTGGATTTGGACTCTTTAGGAACTTCCAAGTGGTTATTAGATAGGCACATGGAGCACACCAGAAGGTACCTGGAGCAAACAGAAGCACACATGGAGCTATCGCACTATCCAAGTGGGATAACTTAATCTTGGTTTCGGTCAAAGTTCGGCACAACACTGAGGGCCGAAGGTCCTCTACTGTGCTGTAATGTCCTATGTTAAAATAGAACATAGAATCCTTACAGAGTAGAAAGAGGCCATTCAGCCTATTGAGCCTGCACCAACAACTATCCCTCCCAGGCCCAATCCCTATACCCCAAGTATTTACCCTACTAATCCCCCTGACATTAAGGAGCAAGTTACCCCAACCAATCTATCTAACCCACACATCTTTGGAGTGTGGGAGGAAACCAGAACACCCCGACATAGACATGGGAGAATGGGCAGACTCCACACAGACAGTGACCCAAACCAGGAATTGAACCTGGGACCCTGGCACTATGAGACAGCAGTGCTAACTTTCATGCCACTTTGCTACCTAAAACATGGAAGAATAGAGTCACTGAACTGCTAATTACTTTAAAGAACACACAAAAATTAAACATTAGAAGTTGGATTATGATACAATGTCCATTTACGCCCCCTCTTAGCTTAAAAAGTACAGACAGATTTTATGAAATTACACAGACTACATAGAGGATGTTAAATTATAATGATCCCATTACTGCAAAGCCTTTTTTAAGCATACAGATTGACTGTGATCAAACACACACTCTACTGAGAACCTAAGTTAATGTCTGTAATCTTCTTCTCAGAATCCCCCCAGATGATTGTCACATGGAAGTTTCCAAACTCTGCTCTCAAAACACGCTTTAAAATCTTTTCTCATAATGGTGTTTTCCTTTGCAAGCTTGTATTCCAAAATCCAGTCCAGGTTTTGCAAATGATTCTTTTAAACAAAGTTTCTGCTCCATTTTTAGCAGTGACTCCAGTTCAGGATTTAGACAACTATCTTTTGGATTTCTTTTGCCTTAAAGTCTTTTACATAAACTCTGAGGTGCACATTGATTTCCCCATAATATCTCTTAAACTGTCATAATTTCTCACAAATCTTAGCACCACTGCAGATACCCTTCGGACCTCTCTTACTTCAATGCCTTTTTAACTCCACATGACTTTACTGAACAATAATTTGTATTATTAACTTCAAATTTCCTGGAAAATTCTCTTAATTTCTTTAGTTTCCTTAACTAGCTGAGCTTTAGGTTTCCAGCAAACTATTTTCTTAACCATAAATCCATAGTATGGCTTTTCTTTTAGCAAAGCTGAGAAAGATATCCTTCATTAGCCTTCTAAAACCAACTGCTTCTAATAGAGCTATGAGAGCTGCTTCTCTCTCACTGCCTATCTCCAACAGCAATCAAATTAGCCGAACTAAAATTTAAAAGTTTCTCTGCCTTACAAAGGCCCCAATTGCTATGCAATAACTGTGTTTACTTAATTTTCATGCTGTAGCCTCTCTAAGCACAATATAATTACAGTTAAAATTGAAACTAACTTCTATATATAAAAGCACCTTTGTCTAGCATAAGCACCTTGTTGGTGCAGAACCATTAAATTATATACACACTTAAAACTGTAACTTGATTATAATGTTTACCATTACAAATATTACTCCCTTAAAACTCCCTTTGCTTTCCTAACAAAAATAGTAAAAATTCTCTATCTTTCACACATGCACACACTATGTGAGTCTTGTAGATTGATGTCAAGGATACTTCACTCTCCATTTTCAGAGTGCACAGCAAACATTCAGTAATATCTTTGATCATGGCATCAGGAAGGCAATATGGTCACTAATACAAAAACAATATACTGCAGAAGTTGGAAATCAGAAATGTTGGAAATATTTAATAGGCCAGACAACATGTGCAGAGAGAGAAACAGTGTTAACAGTGAACATGACTGACTTTTGATCTGATGAAAGAGTATTGACCTGAATTGCTAACTCTGCTTTTCTTTCCACAGATGCTGTCAGATCTGTTTTCTGGCACCATTCAATCATATTCTGCTTTCAATATAGGCAACATACCATCTGGAATCATGCTTGCAGCCACTGGATTACCTCAAACTATAGAATCCCCAAACCCTATTGTTCCCCAATCTTCCTCCCAGCTAAATCAGTTGATTGCAGCTGCACCCCGCAGAGGAACCATTACTCTTACCACTATTCAGAATATCTGAGTGTCACACAATCAGATTATTCAGAATATCATACTATTCAGAGTGGGATACACTGAAACTACTCCTGCAGTATGTGCGTGGTTCTGCTTCATTGCCTTGTGATCATTCATTCAATATTTGCCTTCACACCATTAAGATGCATGGTGACCACATCCAGAAACGTGATATCCATGAAAGTCAGTCTTGTGGATGCTTCACAGAGACCCGAGCCGCTATTGAAAATTGTCCAGCAGACAACACTTCCTGCACATGTGGCTATTTAGGACACAACAACTGTGCTGGGGTTTCTATATGTAGCAGGATGTGCCCTGCTTTGCCTCTATTTATTGCACAGCTAGCTAATTTTATCAGAAGTTAAATTTCAGAACTCCACATCAACCTAATGAAAATCCAATTTAATTACTTAGTTTTTTTTATTTTAGAATTTAGATGCTTACAGTCACTGATAGTACTTCATCCTGGCCCATAAGCAGTGCTGGAAGGATTACCAGATTCGACAGTGCCATCACTTTCCAGCTAGCTGGTATAAAATTTGAGGTAGAAATAATATCAGAGGTACGTAGCCACATTAATATAGTTAAATCATCAAACCCTAGCTCCCACCACACAGCTGTGAGCAAATGAATTATTCACCACCAACTCACCTTCGGCGCACCTCTAATAGAAAATGGATGGATTGAGTTCAGATTTGAAATTTTTAAAGCTTTGACACCTTACTTAACACAAACTCACTCATTTTTGGGAGTGTCTCAGCAAACTGCTTGTCTCAGTGAATGATTCATCAATTTGATAGTCCACAATGTTGCTTGCCAAACTCCCTCTCATACACACACACACCACACACACACACATGCGTGCAAGCACACACTCAGTCACACTAAATCTTCCTTTACAGGCATCACACTCAGAAGATTTCTACCAAAAAGATAGTCATGAGACATCTGAGAACATCTGTATGTGTAATAAATAAAACAGTACCATTCTTTTCCCTTTCACAGCAAAATCTGAACAATCAAGTGAAACAGAACCTTAAGATAAGTGAGAGAGAATTGTGACAGTGTGAATATGGTTTGAATTTTACAGAAAATAATTACAGAACGTGTTACAGTTATAGTGAGTGGTTAAGATGTTTGTTACTGGATAGTGATCTGGATAGATTAGTTCTGGAGTTGTTGGAAAAGCTTTGCTCCAGTAGAGGCATTTATTGTGCATTTTGTTCTGATCAGCTTAGAAGAATCGAACTGCCTTTCTTGTATTCATCCTCTTCAGCTGGTCAGAACAAAGATTTATGTATCTTCTCCATGAGGATATATTTCTTCCAAATCAGATAATTAAAGATGTGACCCATAAGGAGCCAATCAAATAAGGTTTTCTTGAGTCAAAGAAAGCAAATTTACTAACAACTACGTAGGAAGAAAATACACACACACATGCACACATGTATGCATGCATGCGCGAACAAGCACACACACACACACTCTTCAGAAATAAGGGAAGTGAGAGTCTAAATCAAGAACCTGTTAATATAATATAATTCAAGTATCCTTTAGTTTTTCAGGGGTGTAGATCTTTAAACATTGAGCCAATTTAGATGATTTGTTTCGTGAATGCAGTCAGATACAAAAGATCAGTAGGAAAAATCAACGTGGCTTTGTGAGTGGAAATTCATATCTCAGAAATTTGATAGCATTTTCTGAAGGAGTGACCAAGAAGGGAAATGCAGGCAGGATAATTGATGTTGCTTACATGGACTTTAGCAAGGCCTTTACAAGATACCACAAGATAGGTTGTTGCATCAGTTAAATCTCATGGCATCCGGGATGAGGTCGCCAAATGGATACAACACTGGCTTGATGACAGAAAGTTGTTGTAGAGAGTTGTTTTTTTAAATTGGAGACCTGTGACCAGTGACATGCCTCAGAAATCGGTGGTGGGTCCAATATTATTTGTCATTTATATTAATAATTTGGATGAGAATACAGGAGGCATGAATAATAAATTTGCAGATGACACAAGATTGGTGGCATAGTGGACAGTGAAGAAGGTTATTTAGGATTGCAACGGGATTTTGATCAATTGAGCTAGTGGGCTGACAAATGGCAGATGGAGTTTAATTTGGTAAATGTGGGATGATGCATTTTGATGAATCGAACCAGGGCAGGACTTACCCAGTTAATAGTAGGGCATTGGAGAGAGTTATAGAATCAAGAATCAAGGGCTACAGACTCTAACTCCTTGAAAGTGGACTCATAGATGGACAAAAAGGGGAAGAGGGCATTTAGCATGCTTGCTTGCATTAGTCAGAACATTAAATACAGGAGCTGGGATGTCTTGTTGAAGTAAGACCACACTTGGAATATTGTGTTCTAAATATGGCTTAGACTTCTTTATCTCAGGCCTTCAGAGCTGTTTACATCTTTAGTGGCAAGTTGTGGAACACCCAAAGTGATTTTTGCACTTTTGACAGCATATATCACGAGTTCTTTTATGCTGCTATCTTTTTTAAGGGAGCGATTGATGTGTAAAGACCACAAGTGAATTTTATGCCCCGTTCCCATTCACACTGCTGTGAATATCAATGGAGGGGGGAGAGACTTACGGATCCAGATTCAAGCCTCCACATGTCCACAAAATTTCTCCAAACCATGAAAATTGAACCCATAGAATATGAATGCCCTCTGGTTGTCAAGACACAATCCCATCATTTTGTCAGCATTCAAATTAATGTAGAGTTGCAACATGCAGTGACATGAAACAAGCAAGTAATATGAAGCAGGCCTTTTAATGCATTTGGCCATGTTTGGCTGTAATTGCAAGAACCAGTTGTAAGAGTAGTTGATTTAAAACCCCAGTGAGTTTGGTTGGGAATGGGGTAACTAGAAAATAAACTCTTTGGCCTAAGCTTCAAGTCTGGGGCATTTTAACTGCTGGCCATCACGTTCATACCATAGATCCACTCCATAATTATTTCAGATGCGAAGAGAACACAGACTGGCTATGTGACTTTCCTGTCAGTTTCAAATATAGCCCTGAAGTAATTTAATAAAATAGCTAAAACATTGCTTGAACAAGATGTCTGAAAAACTGCAATAAATCAATATCCAAACAGATAAAAAATTTAAATCCTTTAATCAGTTTTTACATCAGATATCAGTTTAGATACCAATAACCTTTTGAATAATGTTATACGCGTTAATTAATAGACATTATCAATTTGTATATCTGTCTTTTTATTATAAATTCATTTTATGGGATGTGTGCACTGTTGGCTAGGCCAGCATTTATTGCCCTTAGTTGCCCTTTAGAAAGTGGTGGTGAGCTGCCTTCTTGATTCGCTGCAATCCCTGATGTGTAGATACACCCATAGTGTAGAGAATTAAAGATGCACTGAATCAATGAACATTTTATACTTTGACACTGAAATATTAATGGGCATTAACTACCTTTCCCAAATAACAAAGACAAAACTGAAACCAATTAGTTAGTTAGTGATGTCTGCTAATGGATTTGCAAAATGTAACAGGCACCTTTTCAAGTTGAAACCTATAATTTTGTTAAGTTTTTACTGGGAAAATCTGGAAACATCTCAACAATAGTTTTATTTTGTTTCCAAAAATGATAGAGATTGGAAAAAATTGATTTGTTCTCACTGGAATGATGGAGGTTGAGGGGCGACCTGATAGGAATCTACAAGATTATGAGAGGCATGAACAGAGTGGATAGTCAAAAGCTTTTTCCTAGCATGGAAGAGTCAATGACTAAGGGGCATAGGTGTAAGATGCAAGGGGCAAAGTTTAAAGAAGATGTATGAAGCAGGTTTTTAATACAGAGGGTGGTTGGTGCCTGGAACTCACTGCTGGAGAAAGTGGAAGCAGATACGATAGTGATTTTTGAGGGGTATGTTGACAAGTACATGAATAGGATGGGAATAGAGAGATATTGTTCCTGGAATGATAACAGTATTAGTTCAGCTGGGCAACATGTTCAGTGCAGGCTTGGAGAACAGAAGGGTCCGTTCCTGTACTGTAATTTTCCTTGTTCCTTTCTAAAAAGGCTCAATTATGTTTAGAATGCATTTTGCTTATAAGTATGAATGATTTCTGCTACTTGTTATTTGTTTTAAGCTACCGTGTCTCATTTCACATTTCAAGATTCCAGTCAGTTTTTCTGTTGACCCTTTAAATCGGGATGCTGCCAGGCTACCAGTGTCATTCTTTTTCGTCTTAAGCAACAATGGTATAAAAACTGGCTTAAATACAGGAAAATGGATCGCCTTTGATTTGATTGAGGCACAATTATCTTGTCTTTTTGTCAGTGGTTGTAGCAGAGCAGTACATCATTCCCAGTGTGAAGGAGCACTGAATGAAGGTGACAGACAGACATTGAGGATAATATTAATGCTTTTTCCTGGGTGAAAACAGATGATAGTAAATTGCTGGCCAACTTGACACCTTTCCTGATGTTTCTTTCTACTGAATTCAATGAGAGAAAATGTGAAAAATCAAGTGAAGAGGACTTCTGATTTGCTGTCATTCATTCTGTCCAAGATATGAGAAATAGAAGCAGGGATAGACTATTCAGCCCATCAAGCATGTTCCACCATTTAGTAAGGTCATGGCTGATCTACCTCAACCCTATATTCCTCGATTTCCTTTAATATTCAAAAATCTTATCAATCTCTGCGTTGCATATGCTCAATGACGAAATATCTGTAAGAATAAAGAGATAGAAAGCATTCTTCTAAGTGAAGACATCTCCTCACATCACAGTGGTAAATAGTTGATCCCATATTTTGAGACAATGACCCCATGTTCTACACTCTCCAGTTAGGAAAATATTCTGCCGGATCGATCCAGCCAAATGTTTGTATGTGTCAATGAAAATACCTCTCATTCTTTCAAATGCCAAGGATTATATGCCTCATACAGGGCTGGGTTCTCCAACTTTTGCCCACAGTTGGATAGCTTGGACCTGCTGCGGAAGATTTGGTTGAGCGCCAAATTCTTCATCTTCGCTTGCAGTGGCAGTGGGGATTCTCCAACTTTGCCTACAGCTGGGATAGCTTGGACTTGCTGCAGAAGATTTGGTTGAGCGCCAAATTCTTCATCCTTGCTTGCAATAGCAGCGGAGGGTGAATGGCTGGAGAATTCCAGCCACAGTCTATCTCCCCTCACAGAATAATCCCTTCGTTTAAGGAATTGAAAATGTCCAGATAAGGTCAGATGCTTGGTGCTGACCTTCTCCTAATGTTGGCATGAATCCAATTGGATTCAGAAGATGTAGCACATTCTTTGAGCTCTTGAACACTGAGGCCTAAAGATCGAGATACAGAAACTGAGATAAAAATCTGCTGAGAGTATAAATTGTCATGCAAAGTTACGTTTGAGAGGACTAATCACCTTTATGACTGTAACGTGTGATCTTCCATAGCATTTGCATTGCTATAGTGTTCTCTAATAGATTTATAAATGTTCTCTAATGTCTAGATGTAATAACTCCCAAGACATACATGGGGAACCACTGATTGACCTCCCTCGTTGAATACGATCTCCCTGAGAATTGGTAATTAATTCACCAAGTGGAACTCATAAACTAAACCCTTTATACAGCAGGCCCTTGAGTGGGCCAGTATTGTATTTTTTTTATTCATTTGTGGGACGTGGGCATCGCTGGCTAGCCAGCATTTATTGCCCATCGTGAGTCACCCTTGAACTGAGTGACTTGTAAGGTCATTTCAGAGGGTAGTTAAGAGTCAACCATATTGCTGTGGCTCTGAAGTCACATGTAGGCTAGACCAGGTAAGGAAGGCAGGTTTCCTTCCCTAAAGGACATTGGTGATTCGACAATGTTTTCATGGTGATCAGTAGATTCTTAATTCCAAACTTTTTTTTTACTGAATTCTAATTCCACCATCTTCTGTGGCAGGATTTGGACCTCAGTTTCTAGAACATCAGATGAGTTTCTGGATTTATAGTCCAGTTAGGACCTGTGTGCATTTGCCACAGGCTTGTGATTACGATATACTTTATTTTGTACAATAAAGCACTATTCTTTTACAGCTGACTCCCAGAGTTGTTATACTAGATATCTAATTTGTGCCTGATAGACAAGGAGATCAGACCTTTCCTATCCTTGTAGAATTAAAATGTGGAGTCACTAATTAATGGCATAACTCAGTTCAGAATGTCCTACTTTGTAATGCAACAGAGGCTCCAGACATAGATATGTCATGACAGGAGTACAAGTGGCCAGGAAAATCTAGGTCAAAAATTATCCAGAGGTCACAGAGTCATGTATCAGTGCAGAAAATCTATTCAAAATATGATATCCTACTTCATCAGATTATCCAGCTCTCCAGCCACAAAAATCTTCAAAGCATATATATGATGGATGAAGCAAGATTAATTATGCATGACAGAAATAAAATTGAAGCATATTGAGCACAAAGAATCCATCTGAAGAAATCAGAACAAAACTCAAAATAGCCAAAACAATTTAACACTAGATTGAAAAAAAATGCATTTTGAATTGGTCGTTACACATAAGACTTTCGTAAATCAAAGAATTTCCCTCATAAAAATAAAATGCTACTTGATTCAGATACTTAAAAAATAAACATTTAAAACATTTTGTTGGGTGACATGAACAAAGTAAATAATACAAATTTTAAAATAATCTCCTCATTCCTCTGCAAATCCTTTTTCCATTAGTGAGATAATGATATACCACAGCAAAGATAAAACTCTTCATGAATATTGTGTTGTAGTTTTGATTTATAGATTTTGACAATTTGTCTGATGTATTTTACCAACAGCTCTTTCTTTTGAAAGCCATATTATCTTACTACTGATACACAGGATTCTTTGTGTATTCTATTAAATGGTGATTCAATTTTGCCATCATTTTTAGGATGTTCCAAAGGCTTGAGTATAAATGTTACCTGATCCATCCGGATCCTGCACTAGAGCAATACACAAATGTAATTTACAATTGTTTTGATTCCAGCTGGTGTTACTGCTGGACAAGTCAGATCCCAAAGTGAAACCTGGCTTGATAGATTCAAACTTCCATTGTTTTGACAAATCGTGGTGATAAGTTTCTGGACAAATTCATGAAGGTCTGGTGAACTTTGAACAGAAAGAATAAAACATTTATTAAGCAAGACAAATAGCTCTATTAATACCAGAAAATAAGGTTGGAAAGATTTGAATACAAACACAAGTATTCACTATTCCTCCACACTAGCTTTATCTTTATAGACACATAGAAATTTGGGTACATAAAGCAATTTACAATGGCCAGAATTTTACAGACCAACTTTGTTGTGTCTCGCTAGGCAGATGTGGTACCTTTCCAGTACCTTTGGCAGGGTCATAATTTCTCACTGTGTAGGAGGGGTAAATTCCAAGTCCAGTTCTATCTTATACTCTAAAATTCAATACATGCAAACCAGCTGCTGAACACCACAGACACCTTGGATACACTATTTCCAATGTAAGTAACAGATGTGATCAAAATAGATTCTATGGACATCTCAAAACTTACTGAAATGCTTGTCACACTTGAGCAAACAAGTCTCACTGATCTTTCTCACAAAAGTTTCCAATTTCCACATTTGAAGAGCTTACCTTGGTTTTCATACAGTTCCTATATGAATGTCTTCAATAGGGATCCAACTCCAGAGTTTTGATCTCACCTCTGAGATTCACTTCCTCTAGATCTCTGCATAAATTAAGCTTCACCTTCCAAGCACACTTTCAGGTCTATGGTCACACCAAGCAGAATGCCATTTCTCCAAAAGGATATCTTTGCCCTTATGGCCTGTAGCACAGAATCTCTGATCTCCAACTGCACTCTCAGATCTTCTGGGTTTCTTTCAATCCTGCTTCAGTTTCAGTCTGCTTTCTGCAACTCTTCCTTTAACTTAACAAACACTTTAATTCTCCGTTCCTCTTACTTATCTTGGCTCAGATCTCTGATCCCTGTCTTTGTCCCTACCTGGGATTTTATTTTGGGACATCTTTCTATACCATTTCTTGGTTTTGGACCTTCTTGGTTTTCTCTACTCTCTGTATCCTGCTTCCTGGAACATCTTCTCTCAATTGGTGCTTCTATTCATGTCACCTGACGTGCAGTTTTGCATTATTCCATTTCCTCTTCTTCCTGGTTCCTGACCTAAGGAACATAAAAAGACTAACTGTGCATATCCCTTTTCTGGCCATTGTACATGCAGAAGGTTGGAGGATTATGAGAAAATCATGAACTGCACATGTGCGGTTATTTCAGAGCCAATGCATGAGCAGGAATTTTGAGATCTCAAAGAATCTTTACAGTGCAGAAGGAGGCCATTCATCCATTGGGTGTGCACCCACAACAATCCCCCCCAGGTCCTATCCCAGTATTTACCCCATTCATTTATCGAGACCAATCAACCTAATCCATAAATTTTTGGATTGTGGGAGGAAGCCAGGCACCCAGAGGAAACCCATGGAGACACGAGGAGAATGTGTAAACTCCACACGAACAGTCTCCTAAAGCCAGAATCGAACGCGAGTCCCTGGCGCTATGATGTAGCAGTGCTAACCACAACGACACCATGCCAGGAAATGCAGTTTCTGGACTGCACTTCACAAACTCAAGTCAAGGTAAGTATTGGAGATCATTACACAATTCAGAACCAAGTTTGTAGAAACAGTCACTACCCCCTGTAGAGATTAACAAGGGGTACGCATAACATATACTTGGCTGTTGTTGTATTTTTTGGGGGGGATAAGCCAGCTATGGGCTCATAAGAGGCAAGGCTACCGTCAATCCTGCCTAAAAGTGCTGTCAACTAATCAGAGCAGTGGACATTGTTGGTACTGCAGGCAGGCTAAGGAGCTGGCATCAAGCAATGGAACCACACAGTCAAGTAGGTCTGGAATTTCATTGGACCAGGTTGACGGGCCCCAGTGAGAAGGCCACAGAACCTGTTGGACAGGCCAATGATTGCGAGGGATGGGGAGAAGCAGACCTCTCTCATTACTTGTTAATTGCCTAAGTAAGGGACAGGATGGGGACAGTGATAAACAACACAGCTTATATCTCCCCTGCTGCTTGTAAAACTGTGATGGGGCAAGGACTAATGGGGCAGCAGTGGGGATGATGTCCATAGCGTGGCACTGTAATTTATCGCTCCACTTACTTACTTTCTGGCTCACTGGTGGCCCATAAAACAAAGCACATGGATGAATTTTACATATTAACAGATAGGAGAAATTGTATATTGTGTAATGTAGATATATTTATAAAGATATTTCAATGACAAGAAACAAAGAGGAAATTAAAGATGAGAGGGAGAACTTTCAACATTGGCAAATGTGTAAAAGAGAATTTGTCCCTAATATGTACTGTGCCTAATTTTACTTTTCAGTGGCATTCACTGTATGATATGTTAGTCCTTTCTCTCACTCTTTAAACACATTCAACTGAATCATCCATGTTTTGTTTGCAAACTTGCTGTTGAAAACAGTTGCTACTGTTTGTCACAGCAATGAACAAAGATGCTATTTCAATAATGAATGCAGCTAAATGCAAGCTGTAAATTCCACTTCAGCAAAACAGGAACACAGGAAAATGTGATAACTCCCTTGGGGTCCATGAGGAATCACTGATTGATCTCCTCGTGTGGTAAGAGTTCCTCTGTTAACACTTGGATCTCATCCCCTGAGTCTTTCATAATGTAGGCTCAGGACTGGGCCTGCTGAACAATAATTCCCAGCAGGGATTAGTGTGTGTACATCATGGTAGCAGTTTTACTCTGCAGTCTGGAACAAATTATGTTCCTTTGCAGTCGAGCTCCCTGTATTATTACAGAAAGGTTATCCAGCCTTTCTAATTTTATTGGGGCAATGGATTGTTTGTTGTCTTTTAGCTCTAAGAGAACTTGGTTTGAATTCAAACCATCCTGAAAGCTGTCTGTCTGACAGCTGTACGAGTCCAACATAAAATCCCTTTTGACATTCTAAATTGGAAATCAGCAAATAAAACTACACTATTTCGAACTGAACACAGATTGGTTCTAAGTGGTAAACTCACTGAAAAGATTTTGTTTAGGATGTCTGGTACAGAGAATGGAAAAGCTTGTATTAACACTCACAGCATATTGTCACTGCACATTAAAACATCTTCATGTTTTTAAATAAACAACTTCTCTATAAAAGACAATAAGCTATGCAAGCCTCTCTGTCTTTCCCAGTGTCCTATTAGATCTGCCAGATTTATGACAAATAATGATCCCACATATGTTTATTTGAAAATACAATTCTCTTTTAGAAGCCTATATAAAATGTCGTACATGAGGAGAAAGTAGAATAAATAGTGGAGATAAGTGGATTGTGAAAAAAAAACTAGCCCTCATTGTATGTCATAAATCCTGCCTTATCATGAATGCTGCAAATGTCATCATTCTATGCTTTTGTGTATTTATTACATCTATTTAAATTTCATTGTTAATGCTATTTGAAAGCTAGTTTCATCTGAATCTCAAACAAATATTTGCTAAATGTGGACATATATAAACTATTAAAATTGCTCGGCTTTTTATCTATCCAATTGGAAAACAAAATATAGCCAGAGAATATTAAATAAGGATTCATTATCTTAATAGAAATTTCATTGAATTTGTTGCTTGTGCAAATTAGTAATTGTCATTGAATTCTCTCCTGCCTGTTACTTTAATATAGGGTGAATTTTCCCGCCCCACCTGCCATGGGAATTGTGGAATATTCCACTCACAGACTTTGACATTATCTTAAGAAATCTCATTAAACTGGCTGCTTGTGCAAATTAGTAAAGAGAATGCAGGTCTTCTTGGCACTGTTGTCTGTTATTATCAATGTTTACTCTGATTGTTGACACCAGATGCACTTCCAAGTTTCTTTGCACAAGCATTGGATCAGTCGTTCATATCCCATCTAATCTGCACATTCAACATATCTGTGGCCATATTAACCTTTGTCCATATCTCCATTTATTAGCAATGTTTTTCAAACAATAACAACACCAAAATATCTTGTCCCTTCTAAATAATGTGCACAATATAATTGCATTTGATAAACAGCCTGAAAACATTCTTATCCTTTAATTTTACTTCTTGAATTATTTTTCATCTAATTCTGTAACGTCTCGTGTCATACAGCTCCAGTTACCTTTCTGTTTCAGTATTTGACATTTTATTTTGACATCCAAACAATATTTTTTGTGCAGGGCATATGAGAATTCTAGTTATCCCCAATTTAATTTTACTGTTGTACCGAAACTCTCTTTCTTCTTCTTACCCTTGGAGTCAAGGGGACTTGCTCCTACAATAAAAATGAATTACATAAAAGTGACCGAGGAGTCCAATGCACAATCTATAGTCTCTGTCACTAGTGTGGTGGTTAGAGGATCAGGTGGGTGGGGTGCCTGGGTTGTCATGCCCATCTTTCACTCTCAATACTCGGCTTTAGCTTGTTCTCTATGATGAAATTCAAGGTGTTCAACTCTTCCCTGGATGCTTTTCCTCCACTTCAGGTGGTCTTGAGCCAAGAATCCTCAAGTGTCCAAATTTGGCTGAGATTCAGTTAGAAACCAGATGATGGAGTAAGGGAAAAGGTAATGGAACAAGTAAAGAAAAAAATTATTTGACGGATCTAAAGAAGTTGGAAATGGCAAAAGCAGAATCATTATCAATACCTGGAATCTGATATAATGGCTGTCAATGAAATTATTCAATTGCACCTGATGGGTGGGATTTTATGGCTTCACTCATCCTGAAACCGTAAAATCCCACCTGAGGTCAACAGACCTTTTTATTGCCCATTCCCACCCGCTCTGATTTCCGTGGCAGGCACGGCAGTAAAATTGCGGCCAATATCTTTACCCTGACTTTATGGACATCAAAATATCTTACCGAGTATACAGTGATTGTTCAGTGTTCATTAAGATTTTAAAAGAAGACCTTTGACAGTTTTATAATCATTGGCCTATCCCATCCCACATGATGTAGGGAACTCGTAGGGTTAAGGAGGAAAATGTTCGAACCTCTCAGAAGCAAAATAATGTAACAATGGAACAGAGCACAAATAAAATGACCCAAACAATACATCCCAGTAGTCTTTATGTTCAAAGTACAATATCATGAACATTTTTTCCTTTCAGTTCGTGTAGTTATAATGGATAGAAATGGTTACTCATAATTAACTGATGATTTCATCATGTGTTTCAACTGCAAAACACATACAGTGTGTCACTGTTTATTTTTTGCTTGGATGGCTTTACTTTTGTAACAGAAGATTGATCCTGCGTTTTACATTTCTGGCTTGCATGGCCAGTGGACATTAATCCAGCTCCATTCAGTTTCAATTTGAAAGCTGGAGTTTGAAAATTATCTCCGTTAATGACTATGGTGCGATCTGTGGCTGAATTACAAGCTGCTCAGAACAGTTGTCCTTTATTCTGTCATAGAACTGGTGGAGATGGCATCATAGCTACATGATTGGCATTGAATACTCTCTCACCACATGTTTCTGCAAAATATAAACAATTGTTCTGCTAATATTTGAAGACTCTCCCTTAATCATTTAGCAGGGATGTTTTTTGAACTATTTTTGGGGTCATGCAGCATACATTATGCATGAATGTATGAAGAAGGTTCTGCAGCAAAATGAAAAGGTATGGCTGTGTGTCTTCCCAAATGTTGGGGCACAATTTCAGAAACTCAACAAAAAATGGCATTTCACATAGCAAGGAGCGATGTTTTTGATTAATTTGCACAATATATTTTAGGAATGGAAGAAGAGTCGAAGATGTATGCACAGTTGAATGATTTAAATCATTTTATCTAAAATCCTATTTGTCTTGCTTCTGCTTTCTTTTTGGCATTTAATGATATGTCTTGTCAAGCTCTTTATCCCCCAGATAAGGAAAACACATGCTCAGGAGATGAACTGTTATTCGCTATGGGTTTTTCTTTTCTAGCAACTATCATTCATGATCCCACGCTTTGTCTTCTTTACATTAGCCATTCCATTCTATGAATATTGTGATTGCTACTATATGAATCATCATTCCTCTGCATGCTGAAACCACATGAATCATAGGGCAGTTTCGCTGTTCTAACTGCTATCAGGGCTGTTTTCCCTGGAACTCATTCTTTTGATATATTTGGCATTAGCCAGCCTACTCGCTTTGCTTGGTCAAAAAACCTGGAAACAGGATGCTTTGTTGTAGCTGAGTCAAAGAGCCAACCCAAAGCCTGTTGACAAAACATTCCTGTCAACCTGTACCAGCTGCATCACTGCATGTGGGTCTGTATTGGTGAAAATTGGCCCAACATCTTACATTGACAGTATTTCATCAGATCTGCAGTATTCTAAAACTGATCTTTACAAGGTCACTTTGATGTATTTTATCTTCTATGGAATGTAAGACAACATGTTACTGCAACCAACCTTTTATTTGTCATGAATCGACGATATGGAATCTGAATGGGCTGAGAAACACTAAACAACAAAAACGTTAGTGGAGGTTGTACACAGGTCCATGAACTGTCGTGTTGATATTGGGAGTGGCATTAAGCAGGAAATTAGGGATGCATGCGATGAAGAGACAACTATAATTATGGCTGACTTTAATCTGCACATCGGCTGGGAAAATCAAATTAGTCACAATAGCGTAAAGGAGGAATCTCTAGAGTATGTATGGGATGGGGTTTCTGGACCAATACATTTAGGAACCAACTAAAGAACAGGCCATCCAAGATTGGGCATTGTCTAGTGAGAAAGGGATAATTAGAAATATAGTTATATGAGACCACTTGTGGATGAGTGATCATAATATGATAAGATTTTTTATCAAGATGGAAAGTGATGCAATTGATTTTGAGATGAGGGTTTTGAATCCTAATAAATAAGACCACAATTGTATGGGGCATGAGTTGGCTCAGATGGATTGGCAAATGTTACTTAAAGGGATACAGTGGATGAGCATTGACAAACAGTCAAATAGTGCATGGATGATCTGCAGCAATTGTTTATTCCTGTCTGGTACAAAAATAAAATGACTTATAAGGGAAATTAGAGATAATATTAGATCCAAGGAAGAGGGATATAAATTGACCTGGAAAGAAAACAACAGACCTGAGGAATGGAAACAGTTTAGAATTCAGCAAAGGAGGACCAAAGGATTTATTAGTAAGGGGAAATTGGATTTTGAGAGTAAACTTGTGAAGAATCTAAATACTGACTAAAATTTTCTATAGATATGTAAAGAGAAAATAATTGGTGAAGATAAGTGCAAAAACCTTTACAACCACAAACAGGGGAATTTATAATGGGGAACAAAGAAATGACTGATCAACAAATACATACTTTAGTTCACAAAGGAGGATGCACATAACATATCTGAAATATTTAGGAACATGAGATTTAATGAGAAAGAGAAACTGAAGAAAATCAGTATTAGTAAGCAAATTGTACAGAGAAATTGATGAGATTGCAGGCTGGTAACTCCCCTGGACCTGATATTCTACACCCCAGAGTGCTTAAAAAAGTGGCCGTAGAAATACTGGATGTATTGATGGTCATCTTCCAAGATTCAATAGATTCCAAAACAGTTCCTTAAGACTGGCGGGTAGTTAATATAACCCTACTCTTTAAAAAGGAGGTGAAGAGGAAACAGGGAATTATAGACCAGTCAGCCTGACTTTGATAGTGGGGAGAGTTCTGGAATTCATTATCAAAGATTTTGGGGGTGATTCTTCCATTCTGACCTGCTAACTTTTGGGTGGGTCAGGTTGGGAAGTGCGTGAGTGCCCCAATTCACTGGATTCGCATATGTGTTGCTGGTGTATGCCTATCTCCCATCACCGGAGAACATGAGCATTCAAGACCACACTAATAACTGGCAGGGTGACCAGGTAAGCACTTTAAATCTATTTTTAATGTAATTTAAATGTGATTATTGGCCCAGGACTGAATTCTCTGGGGCCAATAGCATCTCCCACCCTGCCATACAATTTCACTGGGCTGGCCTGAGAATGGTCGTGGGGGTTGCAACTGAATCATGAGGGAGGGGGCTACAGGGGCAGCACTCCAGGAGTCCTGGGTTGGCCAATAATTAAGCTGGCCAACAAACTGCAGGCTAACTGTTCGGGACCACTACGTATGTATAAAGTTCTGGAGCTGTCAGACTCCGGCGTGAATTGCTCCACCCCCCGCGCTTTTAATGAGATTCACAACTGTAACTCTACAGTGCACAGAGAGTGGGAGATTCGAGTCTGAACTTCCACTGAAAAAACAAGTGTGAATCATATCACTTTCTCTGTGAACTCAGACTTAGAATTTTTTTGGGAGAATCACCCCTTTTATATCAGATTTTGTTTATTTAAATATTGCTAGCACAATTGCAGAATTGAATATTTTGGAATCTGTTTGAGTGCATCTGTTTCCACAACAGTAAAAAATGATAGTGCTTTGATTTGTAAAGGTACATGGCCATTACATAATATGGTTGTCAGGTTGTTATTTCTATCAGCTGGTATGTTGCTAAGTGAAAGAACAACACTCTGAAAATGTAAAGGTCTTCATGTGCATTTGAATAGATTTTCTACAGGATAAAGTGTTATTTAGCATTGTACAATTTTAAAAGATTAGCTCAGTTTGGAATCTAGTTTGATTGCATAAAATGTTTTTCTAGATTTCAATGTTCCTTGAAATTCAGCTTAGCCAACTGTTCAGCTGTTTCAAACCTTTGACAGACGGCTGAGGCTCTGGCTGTTTCCAAATTCTCTACTGAGTTCTGCTCAGGTGCGGTTGCTTACTCAACCTTCTGGGGTATGTCAGTTTGAATGCTTGATTACCTTTCAAACCACTAATGGATTCTTAACATTAGTGGTTTATACAGCTTTCCAGAGGAACGTGAACCTATTTATTTTGACAAATTTATGAGCTTCTGGAAAGGATAATGATTTTTTTTAGTGGCTACTCAAATAATGTTTGATTTATTTTGACAGACTTATGAGCTTTTCAAAGATGTCCAAGTGGTATTTTAAGACTTTAAAGTCCCATTCATTGTGCATACTTGATGAGTAAATTGGGGAGGTTAAAGGGTGAAGGGTGAAGGAATTAAGGGGGTGAAGTGGGTTTTGGGGTTAGAGGTGTGTGGATGAAGGGGGTGAGAGGAATGGGTGGTTTGAGCCTTAAACTGATCTCTAGAATTGGACTGTTGCTTCTGTGACCAGTGGAGGCCACTTTAACCTGGTCACTGCAGCACCAGTCCACCTCCATCTCCACCTCAGCCACACATTGATGAAAATCCAGGCAGGCACCACTATCAGGTAGAAGTCTGGATCATGATGACTGGAAATTTCCTGATTCCCAATTCCTATCTCAAAGATAAAAATCCAGCAGTGTTTGCTCATCATTTTAACACACTATCATGTTAAAAGTCTTGTAGCTTTATACACCATACTATCATGCTGTTAAAATATTAACATTTAATTCTTGTTAAAAGACCCTTGCAAAATATACATGTATTGATATACTTTAGAAATGGGCATTTGAACAAGTCTAGCCACTTATTCCAAATAAAACAAAACTAAAATTAAAGCAATTCAAAAGCCCGACAGTGGCATTGCTGCCTCACAATGCCAGGGACTTGGGTTCAATTCTTGCTTGGGTCACTGTTCTTGCTGTGTTTGCATGGGCTTCCTCCGGTGTCCTCCCACAGTCCGCGAGTGTTGTATGATGTATTGGCCATGCTAAATTCTTCCTCAATGTAGCTGAACAGGTAATGAAATGTGGCAACTGGGGGGATTTTTACAGTAACTTCATTGTAGTGTTAATGTGACACTGATAAATTAGCCATTAAAAATGATTTGATTATTGTTCAGCTAAATAATGCTGTTAAATGTCAAATACTAAGGTATGTTCTTGGTGCATGAAGTCTATTTAGTTCTGCCATTATTGGACTGGTTCTCACTTGTAGAATGTAAGCAGCAGCAGAGATAGCAATTCAAACATTCCACAGATTGAAGAACGCTTAGGGGCTACACATGGATTAACTTGTACAGTGAATGTAAGGATGAATCTCCTCACTTGTACATACAAGTGAATTAAATCTTTTGACCAAGACTTTGCTTTCTCAGGAGGGATCATCGTATCTCAGCTAACTCAATAATTTGTCTAATAAATTGCAATGTTAATTTGCAATGTCTAATCTTCCAGTTAACATAATAATAATTTAAGAATTACAAATATGCAAATCTCATTCAAGTGAAAGTCAAAAAATATTCCAGTGCAATTGAATAGTTGATAGAATGAAACAGAACTTTCTAGAAATACTTAGCAGGTCTGGCAGCACTTGTGGAGACAGAATTTTGACTCTTTCACTCTTTACAGATGCAGTAAGACTTGCTGAGTATTTCAACCATGTTCTGTTTTTATTTAAGATTTCCAGCATCCACAATGTTAATGGACTGTTAATTGGCGACAGACTTGGCTGATTGGTTGTGCTCACAGTTACTGGGCTATTTCTCATAAACTGCAATGTCCTGCTTCAAAATGCTTATTTTGTTTCAATCAAATACAATTTACCTTTTTAAAATTCAAATATTTAATAAGAGGGCTGTGAATTTAAAAACCCCTTGAGTTGGCTTTGAATAGTAGCCACAGTTTTGATTTGTCACATGTATTAACAGACAACAAAAAGTACTGTTTCTTATGCACTACACGACAAAATGTACCGTTCACAGAAAAGGAAATGAGGGAGTGCAGAATGTAGTGTCATAGTCATAGCTAGGGTATAGAGAAAGATCAACTTAATGCAAGGTAAACCATTCGAAACTCTGATGGCAGCAGGGAAGAAGCTGTTCTTGAGTCAGTTGATATGTGACCTAAGAATTTTGTATCTTTCTCCCAACGGAAGAAGGTGGAAGAGAGAATGTCCAGGGTGCATGGGGTCCTTAATTATGCTAGCCACTTTGCATTGGGAAATGTAGACACAGCAAATGGGAGGGAGGCTGGTTTGTGTGATGCGTTGAGCTATATTCACGACCTTTTATAGTTCCTAGCAGTCTTGACAGAACAGAAGCCATACCAACCTGCGATACAAGCAGAAAGAATGCTTTCTATGGTGCATCTGTAAAAGTTGGTGAGAGTCATAACTGACATGCCAAACTTTCTTAGTCTTCTCAAAAACTAGAGGCATTGGTGGGCTTTCTAAATATAGTATCAGCATGGAGGGCCCAAGACAGGTTTTGGTAATCTGGACACCTAAAAACTTGAAGCACTCGACTCTTTCTACATTATCCTCGTTGATATAGACAGGGACATGTTCTCCTTTAAACTTTCTGAATTCGATGTCAATCTCCTTTGTTTTATTGACATTGAGGGAGAGATTCTTGTTGAAGCACTAGTTCACCAGATTCTCTATTTCATTCCTATTCTGTATCACCATTGTTTGAAGTCCAACCTGCTACGGTGGTGTCATCAGCAAACTTGAAAATTGGATTGGAAGTGAATTTGGCCACACAGTCATAGGTATATAGCAAGTATAGTCTTGTGGGGCATCAGTTTTGAAAATGATCATGGAGGAGGTGCTGTTGTCTATCCTTGTTGATTGTGGTCAGTGAGGTTGTCTGTCGGTTTGCGGTACAGTGAGGTGCTGAGGTGACCGTCCTTGATGGGCTCATGGTGAACAATCATTGAAACAAATGTATGATGATATCAACAAGTTCCATCCCACCATCGGACTCACCATGGACTATTCTCCAGAATCAGTTGCATTCTTGGACACACGCATCTCCATCAAGGACGGTCACCTCAGCACCTCACTGTACCGCAAACCGACAGACAACCTCACAATGCTCCACTTCTTCAGCTTCCACCCTAGACACGTTAAAGAAGCCATTCCCTATGGACAAGCCCTCCATATACACAGAATTTGCTCAGATGAGGAGGATCGTGACAGACACCTCCAGACGCTGAAGGATGCCCTCGTGAGAACAGGATATGGCGCTCGACTCATCGATCGACAGTTCCGACGTGCCACAGCGATAAACCGCACTGACCTCCTCAGAAGACGAACACGGGACACGGTGGACAGAGTACCCTTTGTTGTCCAGTACTTTCCCAGAGCGGAGAAGCTACGACATCTTCTCCGGAGTCTTCAACATATCATTGATGACGATGAACATCTTGCTAGGGCCATCCCCACCCCCCCACTTCTTGCTTTCAGACAACCGCACAACCTCAAACAGATCATTGTTCACAGCAAACTACCCAACCTTCAGGAGAACAGTGACCACAATACCACACAACCCTGCCACAGCAACCTCTGCAAGACATGCCAGATCATAGACATGGACGACATCATCAAACGTGAGGATACCATTCACCAGGTACACGGTACTTACTCTTGCAACTCGGCCAATGTTGTCTACCTAATACGTTGCAAGAAAGAATGTCCCGAAGAATGGTATATTGGGGAGACCATGCAGACACTACGACAACGGATGAATGAGCATCGCTCAATAATCACCAGGCAAAACAGTTCCCTTCCTGTGGGCGAACACTTCAGCAGTCATGGGCATTCGGCCTCCGACCTGCGGGTAAATGTTCTTCAAGGGGGCCTTCGTGACACACGACAGCGCAGAGTCGCTGAGCAGAGACCGATAGCCAAGTTCCGCACACATGAGGACGGTCTTAATAGGGATCTTGGCTTCATGACACACTATCTGTAACCTCCGTAACTTGCCTGGGTTAGCAAAAAACCTCACTTACTGTGCTGTCTGGAGAAAATACACAATTCTCTAACCAATGCTCAGGATTCCCTTCACACACATTGTTAGCCACTTTAACACTTGAATATCAGGTTAGATGTAAGGATTCACATTCTAATCAGCAATCTGTGACTGTCTGTGCTGATGTGTGCTACTGCAGACCAGAACACTGCATTTGCCTGACGAAGACACAGAGTGTCGAAAGCTTGCAAATTTACTATCAAATGAATTGGTTGGATTTAAAATTGGTGTTGCTAAATTCTTACTGAGTCTATAAATGGAGACAGAGATGCCGACATTGGACCAGGGTAGCCACACTAAGAAGTCTTATAACACCAGGATAAAGTCCAGCAGGTCCTAATGAACTTGTTGGCTTTAATCTGGCATTGTGAGACTCCTTAATTTGACTTTGAATGTCAAGAGTTAAGAACCTACGGTGAGGGCAATTAATTACTAAATCAACCATTAACTATTTCTGACATAACATAGAAACAAAAAAAAGTAGAAAAACTCAGCAAGTCTAACAGCACCTGTGGAGAGAGAAACAGAATTAACATTTTGTGCTTGTATGATTCTTCGCCAGAGCTAAAAAGAATGAGAAATGTACTGGGTTTTATACTGTTTAAGAGGGAGTTGGAGCATGTGGAGAAACACTGGCGGTTGAAAGATGTTTTGTTTCATATATCCAATTTTCTAGGGGTTCTCCTTCCTGTTCCTTGTTAAAACAACATGGTTGTTTGTGCAACTAGTTAAAACCAGTTCCAAGCTTTTGTAAGTTGTGCCTATCAAAACAGAGGTCTCAGAGTGCTGTTCTGACTGCATGGTGAGTGCTGCTTTACTGAGGGGAGTGCTTTTTGGGGTGAGAAGTAAACAAAGAAATAATTGATGGATGTAAACGTGGTTCAGCAATTATCATGAGGATTTTAAAGCACATATCAATTGGTCAAACCAGGTCGACAAAGCAACCTTGAGGAGGAGTTTATAGAATGTATCTGCGATAGCTTCCTTGAACAGTATATAATGAAACTTATGGGGGAGTAAGCTATCCTGGATCTGGTCCTGTGTAATGATACAGGAATAACGAACGATCTAACAGTGAGGGGTCCTCTTGGAAGAAGCAATCACAGTATGGTTGAATTTAAAATACAGATAGAGCATGAGAAGATAAAATCCAATACCAATGTCTTGTGCTTAAACATAGGAAACTGCAAAGGGATGAAGGAGGCTTTGGCTAAGGTAGACTGGGAACAAAAGCTTTATGGTGGGACAATTAAGGAACAATGGAAGACTTTCAAAGTAATCTTTCACAGTGCTCAGCAAAAATATATACCTGTGATAAGGAAGGACTGTAGCAAAAGAGATAATCAACTATGGATATCTAAGGAAATAAAGGAGGTATCAAATTGAAAAGAAAAATGCATACAAAGTGGCAAAGATTAGTGGGAAACTAGAGGATTAGAAAATCTTTAAAGGTCAACAGAAAGCCACAAAAAAGCTATAAAGAAAAGTAAGGTAAATTATGAGAGTAAACTAGCTCAGAATATAAAAACAGGTAACAAAAGTTTCTACAAATATATAAAATAAAGAGTGACTAAAGTAAACATTGGTCCTTTAGAGGATGAGAAGGGGGATGTAATTACTGGAAATGAGAAAATGGCTGAGGCACTGAACAGGTATTTTGTGTCAGTCTTCACAATGGAGGACACAAATTATATGCCAAAAATTGAAGACAGGAAGGCTATGGCAGGTGAGGACGTGGATACTATCATCATGAAAGAGGTAGTGTTGGCCAAGTTAAAGGGGCTAAAGGTAGTTAACTCTTCTGGCCCTGATGGAATGCATCCGAGGGTACTAAAAGAGATGGGGGGATAACAAATGCATTAGTGATAATTTACCCATATTTGGAAGATTCTGGGGTGGTTCCACAGATTGGTAAACAGCAAATGTGACACCATTGTTTAAAAAAGGAGAGAGACAAAAGACAGATAACTATATGTCCATTAGCTTAACTTCAGTGGTAGGGAAAATGCTTGAATCTATAGTTAAGGAAGAAGCAGCAAGACATCTAGATGTAAATTGTCCCATTGGTAAGATGCAGCATGAGTTCATAAGGGGCAGGTCATGTTTGGCTAATTTGGTGGAATTCTTTGAGAACATTACATGCGCAGTAGACAATGGTGAATCTGTGGATGTTGTATGTGAATTTCCAGAAGGCATTTGACAAGGTGCCGCATCAAAGATTACCAGATAAGATAAAGGTGCACAGTGTTATGGGTAATGTATTAGCATAGATAGAGGATTGGTTAACTAACAGAAAGCAAGGAGTGGGGATAAATGGGTGTTTTTCTGTTGGCTATCAGTGACTAATGCAGTGCCTCAGGAATTAGTGTTGGGATCACAATTGTTTACGACTTACATAGATGATTTGGAGCTGGGGACCAAGCATAGTGTGTCAAAATTCACAGATGACACTAAGATAAGTGGAAGAGCAAAATGTGCAGAGGATGTTGAAAATATGCAAAGGGATATATAGTCTAATTGAATGGGCAAGGGTCTGGCAGATGGAGTACAATGTTGGTAAATGTGAGGTCATCCATTCTGGTAAGAATAACAGCAAAATGGACTATTATTTAAATGATAAAAAAATTGCAGCATGCTGTGCAGAGGGACCTGGGTGTCCTTGTGCAAGGACCACAAGGAATTGGTTTGCATATTCAGCAGGTAATTAAGAAGGCAAATAGAATTCTGTCCTTCATTGCTAAAGGAATTGCGTTTAAAAACAGGGGGGTTATGATGCAGCTGTATAAGGTGCTGGTGAGGCCATACCTGAAGTACTGTGTACAGTTTTGGTCTCCTTACTTAAGAAAGGATATATTGGCATTGGAAGGGATGCAGAGGAGCTTTACTATGTTGATTCTGGAGTTGAGAGAGTTGGCTTATGAGGAGAAATAAGTACACTGGGGCATACTCATTGGAATTCAGAAGAATGAGGGGAGATCTTATAGAAACATATAAGATTATGAAGGGAGTAGATAAGATAGGAGTTGGGAAGTTGTTTCCACTGGCAGGTGAAACTAGAACTTGGGGGAATGGCCTCAAAATAAGGGGGACTAGATTTAGGACTGAGTTGAGGAGGAACTTCTTCACACAGAGAGTTGCGAATCTGTGAAATTCTCTGCCCTGTGAAGCATTGAATGTTTTTAAGGCAAGGATAGATAATTTTTTGAACTGTAAAGGAATTAAGGGTTATGGTGAGTATGGAGTTGAGTCCACAAAAAGATCAACCATGATCTTATTGAATGGCAGAGCAGATTCAAGGGGCCAGATGGCCTACTCCTGCTCTGAGTTCTTATGTTCTTATTTTCTTATAAAATGGAAAGTCAAAGATAGAGAGCTACAAGAGATTTGAGAAAAAAAATTATGTAACACAAACAAAGGGAGTATTAATTGTAGTATTGAAGGCAAATGAAGGTGCTGATAATGGCATAAAGGTAAAAGAGCAAAATATGCTAATTGCAGAACAAAGATCAGTTATTAACTATTTCTAATTGACAGAACCTACAAATATGAAGCACTGGTGAGTCATGTGTGAACAATTATTCACATTGGATTCATCATGAACCTGTGTGTACAGTTTTTGAAAGTATAAATTACTTTCCTGCCTATATGGTTTGCTTAATCATATTCTGGGCACTGCCGGTCTCAAGGTCACATGAAACACCTTTGAGAAATACATTCATCTACCTTTCCAGAGGCTAAATTGCCTCTTACAGCTGCCACTGTAATACATTGACAGTAGTGAAGGTGCCAACTGAAGCCACAAATATTGGATTACTTGAGGCAAATAACCCAAGCTGGTGTACCTGATAAAAATCACTTAAAATGGGGTTTTTCTTTTTTAAACCAAAATAAGTTAGATTTTCTTCACACAGGTTGATTTATATTCCATGTTAGCAGCAGAATCAATATAAGATTGATTTTTAGTGCTGCCAAGTAATCTACCTGTTAGAAGTACCTAAAAAGTGTTTTTATTGCAATTCTACTTAAGGATAATTTAAAAATTGTATTGAAATCTGTCACTTAGTGTGACTTTGTTACTCATTAAACCATCAGTAAATTGTAAAAACTGTGGGTGCAATTTAACAGGTCTGTTAACCATGGGTGTTAATCACATTGTTGTTAAATATCACAAGAGGCCAAAAACAGGATTTGCGCTAATTGATGTTTCCAGAAAGAACATGGGTCTGATTAACTTGAATTTGAATCATTAGCATCTCCTTAGCAAGCTTAATGTCATATCTGCAGCCCTCATCAAATCTTTCCATCCACCATGTGTGATATCACCAGTCACTATGAGAACCAAGTGCAATGGCCTCCAAGAGGGAAAAAGGAGATGATCACCACTGTCTCCACTGAGCACCAAAAAGTCCAAGAGGTCAGAAACTGCTGTGCAGCTCTGGGCGAAGGACTTGGTAGGAGGGGTGTTTGGAACAGAGGTTGGAAGTGTTTGCATAGGACCTGTTAGTGGTATAAGGCTCTATTCATTGGGTGCAATGGGGTTGGTTGGTGTTAGTAGCTGGAAGTCTGAATTCAGTTCTGTGTGACTATGCAGTCTGTGGCATGGGAGCCTGTAGCAAGGGCGGTGAAAGCAACACCCAACCGGGGGGAGGGGGGGTGCTATTACTGGCTAAGGATGCAACTGCTGTGCATGCTCCCTGGAAAATGGCACATCTAAGCATGAAACTCATCTGGTGGCCTCACACCAGCTGGATATCGAGAGAGGATAAACTCTTTCGGTTGATGAAGGGAACTCCCCGGTATCAGCCAGTTGCAGAACCCTAGAATGTTTGGGGAACATCCCAGGCCATAGAGTTAGCTTCTTGGGGACAAAGGATATTGTTTGGAAAATAATGTTAGTTTTAAGGAATTTCTATTTATATTGGTAAAGATTAGAAAAAAGACATAGTTTTCAGTGGGTTTAATTTAATGTTTCTGTGCCTGGAAGAATAAAATCTATAATTAAATTCATACTGGATAAAGGTATTTTATGTGTGGGTATTGGTTAGGTTCTGTTGTCGGGAAATTTTAAAAGATGGCTAATTGTATCTTTAACCAAGACAATTCAAAACTCACAAGGTGAATATCTTTGTAAAAAGGCATAACAATTTCTTAAACATAAAATATAAAACAAGACAATTACAAGCATACAGCTACGGAGCCAACCGGAGTCTCACAAAAGGTTAAATAGCTCTAGAATAGAATAACAGAACCTTTCTGAAAGATCTGAAATACATAGTCAAAAACAGATCAATTATAGTTTTTTTCTCATCAATAATTCTGCCTTTCATTAGCTTAAAATCAATTTCATTTAACAGTGATACATCAGTACAAATCTCTGTCAGCCAACCAGATGATACTTAATAGTGTGGTAGTATCTTATTCGTCCAACTGATTCCTGATGTATTCTCCCGCTTGGCACTAACTCATCCCTGTTGCCTGATAACAACAGACCCACTGCAAGATCAAAATGGATGTTCCCACTGGTTCACTGCGAAGTTGAATAGATATGTGTTTCTGCATCCAGATTCATATCAATCCTTATGTCTGGGCAATGAATGCATCTATTCAATAATGTTGCATAATGCTTATCCTCATAAAAATTCCCCCCAATAAGACTGCTGCTGACTGACAAGTTCCCAGACTTTTGGCTTTAAACTAATGACTTTTACCATCATGCCTTTCGGTAACTTAGCTTGGCTAAAGTAAACAATGCATTTGAAATACATTAAAATATCAGCAAGTATGTTTTGAAATTTTTATTTCTTGTTTTGATTGACTTATTACACTCATTTGTGTTAGCTGGTCTAAGAATCATTTAACTTCTACTGATTTTTGTCCTCTGAAAGACTGGATTCTGGTATAAATCTAATTAGCTTGTTAGAAATTCCCTTCCATAAGTTCCAACTGTTTTTCTATTGTGTTTTAAAAGGGCTATACCAGAAGTATGCAGGCATGGCATACCTTAGCAACTGGAGGCTCTTTAAGAGAGAAAAGCTTTGTAAGTTTTAGTTTTAGTTGCAGTTGTAGACAGGACACTGAGGATTGTACATCTCTGAATTCTGCCAGAAGAAACTGGACAGGGCAAGGGAATTACAAAGATGCAAGCTTCGTAAGGTACAAGATACAGTGCAGACAAACAGGTTGTTGAGACAGAAAGAATATTTAAGATGGCTGGAGTTAAGAGAACAAAGATCAAAAGATATTGTTCAGAAGAAACCAAGGGAATTAGACAAAGAGTTCCGAGACAAAGAGGCAAATGCAGTAGCCAGATTTAAGGTGGGAAAGCAGATTTTAGAAGTGATGGAACATTTGATGCCATTTTAATATAATCTTGGAATTGAGAATTAAAACAATTATGAAAAAGTCTTACAGCAGTCAAGGGTTGATGTAAAACCCTGGACTGGATTCTTTGTTAAAAGGTAGGGCAGAAACTTTGTTTAAAATGTCATTTGGAAAATGGTCTGAATTTTGGAATACAAACTGTTAAGGGAAAGCATTATTATGAGAAGATTTTAAAGCATGTTTCTGGAAATGGATTTTGGAAACTACCAAGGGGGGATGCTGAGGAGAAAGCTGTGGATATTAATATGGGTTCGGAGCAGAGTGTGTATTTGACCACAGTCATCTTCTGTGCTTAAAAGGGACTTTGTGGCTGGAATGCTCCCATCCTGCCTGCCACTGGAATTTTAGCAGGTGTGTTGTGGAGAATATGAAATGCCATTGATGGTTGGGTGGGAATTTCTGGTTTTTAGACTAGCACAGCTGGAGAGTTCCACCCTCTGTGTTAATGAAACCATTGTAGTTTAAGATGTACTTTGTAATCCATATTAATCCTAAAACCTGTGTGTAATTATTAAAATAAAGGGGAGTAAAAGAATAAAATTCAATTTTTTAAAGTTTAATAAATGGTGTTCTTATTGTTAAAATTAATTAGTGATCCTATTCATTAGTAATAGTTCCTCCATGATTATAAACAAAAGTTAAAATCACGGGGATGGTTTTACCATCTCGTCCTAATGGTCAGGTCAAAAAATTGAGTTTGCGAGTGATACCTTGTCTGCCACAGCCAGAAATCCAGCAAGATCAGGTGCAAGACTGATGGGACTTTAAATTCAATTTGAAATAGAATTTAAGTATCACAAATAAGCCCAGGATGCAATCATCCAGGCTCATTTAACTTTGCGAATTCGATGATGAAGGGCTTCATTGACGAGGGTCACATATGGTCCCCATCAGTGGGGACCGTCATGATCGTCTCATGGTAAGGCTGAAAGCTATTGAGTCCCCTCAGGGTGTTGGGGATTGCCTGACACTGAGAGGACCTGGTTGTCTGATAGGCATGAATGCCCACTGAGAACAGCTGTATGCATTCCCTGCAGGAACACAAATGGGATGCTACTAGTTGGTCCCTTGGTTGTTGAAGAAGCCTGACATGTGTAGGCATAGTGTGTGACTTGAGGAGAGGAATGATAGAGGAGTGCCAGAACCTGTGAGGAAGCTTGTGGGAGGTCGGATGGTGGGGCCCTATTAGATGGCAGCATGTGAGGTTGAAGTTACACTCCGTGGGGTGATGGTAAGATGGAGTGCAGAGAAGAGACAGAGAGTACTTATCCTGGCATAAGAGTAGATTGTTCCATCTTCTTGTGGCATTGCTTCTCCATCCTCTAGTGGAAGGTGTTAGTGGGGTTTGTGAGCTTTCTCTGGGGTCTCTTGCTAACCTGAGGGGAATTGTTCCCCTTCTCTCCTCTATGGCAGCAAACAGACAGTGACGGGTCCCCTCCACGAAGCAAGGAACAGGCTTCTTCACTGCCAACCTCCTGGCTTACAGTCATACAGTCATACAGTGTAGAAAAGGTCCATCGAGTCTGTACCAATAATAACTACAGTGAAGGCACACTAGTCCCATCTTCCTACACTTGTCCCATATGCTTGAATGTTATGATATTTCAAGTGCTCATCCAAATATTTTTTAAAGGTTGTAATGTTTATCACCTCCACTACCTTCCCAGGCTGTGCATTACAGATTCCTACCAACCTCTCAGTGCAGGCCCACTCCTGCTCCTTCCATGTGAGCTCCAGTGCTCTCTGCTCTAAAGAAGTCAGGATCCTCAGCTCCCATTACCCATCATCTCTCACTTGCAGTGACTGTGAACAACCTTATCCTGCAGGAACACAAAAAGAAATCAATGATTTCTTTTTCTTAAATCCCCTCTGAATTTCCTGCCCCTTGCCCTAAAACTATACCCCCTCATGATTGACTCCTAAACCAATGGGAACAGCTGCTCCCTACTCACTCTGTCCATACTTCTTATAATCTATGCACCTCATTTATTAGCCTTCTCTGCCCTAAAGAAAACAGTCCAAGCTGATCCAGTCTCCTTTCCATAGCAGGCAAGATCCTGGTAAACCTTTTCTGTACCCAGTCTAGTGCTATCACATTTTCCAATAACCTGGTGGCCAGAACAGCACACAGTGTTCCAGTGCAGTGTACAACGCCAAATTTCCTTCTTGCTCTTATACTCTATACCACGACTGATGAAAGCAAGTGTCCCATATGCCTTCTTAATGATCTGCCAACTTCAGAGATCTGTGAACATTTACCCCAATGTCCCTCTGTTCCTCGGATCTACCCAGTGTCCTGCCATTCATTAAATACTCTCCTATTTTGTTTCTTCTTAAAAAGTTTCTTCTTAAAATGTGCATCACTTGGACTTATCAGGGTTAAACAGTTTAAGAGTTCATTTAATCTACTTTGAAGAGCTTAAGTTATCTGAGAAAATCATCTGCTAAGATTGTAAAATCCTTGTGGTTCATAAAAGACTTCCATGTCTTCCATAAATTTGGACCAGTTGCAGTGCCTTTCCACTTTGTATTTCAAAATTGTTTCAGCTACAGTAAAACTGTTCTGCTTTATTGATCTTCTATGCATTGGATCTTTGTTGGTATTATGCAGATTGAGTGTGCATTGACCACTGAGTCAATTCGGATTTGGAAGAAACTGTATCATCGTTACATGTTGCTATTTTAACCTTCTTATTACATTGAATGCAATGAACTGCTAGGTCATTGGCACATGAGTCAAATCCACAGAATTTTCACGCTTACTTGTCCTTCTCCTGCTGAGGTTATTACCGTGGTACATTGCAGATGCAGTTGATGATTCAGCCACTTCTTCCCATGCTCTGTTTTTCTCAAGATGCTTTGACTATTTTTTTCTTCCTATTTTCTGTGACAGCCATTCAATGTCAGAGTGCCATTCTGAGCTCCTTACCCTCTCTGCTGACTGATTGCAAATGATTATCTCGATTGTTAAAAGGAGATTTTGTTCTTTGACACTGCTACTTTAAATATCATCTTCAGGCTTCTCAGAAGCAATCCAGGACACCTGTTTGAAAGTTGCATACTTATGCACTTATACACGTTTCTCTCTCAAGATGCTGCAGCACTTATTAAGCAACCTCAGAAGTTTCAGAGACACAAACCGATTCTTGCCCACACATAGGGCAGAGTCTTGTAGAGACAAAGTGTTGTTAGGGGGTCTCAGCCATCAGCTGGATAGCTGGTGACACATTCATGTCACATCTTTTCGAGAAAGCTCATCACATTCTTATGCTATACAAGCATTTAACAGGCCAGCAACAGGCCTTGTCCTAAGATTAAGCACACCCGGAGCAGAAGTCCTGCCTTCTCAAGAGCTGTCAGCCAAGCAGAGGCCAACTACCATTTTGTACTTGGCAGTGCCACCAGAAAGGCTACAGCTGCTGCTGGCACTTTGCCAAAGGCTGGGCCTAGATATAGGTGAATATTGGCAGGAAGGTGAGTGCAAAGTGGTAGTCATGGGTGTATTAGGGAAGTTGGCAGGAAGGGCAGGAGGGTGGTACTCAGTGGACTTCCCCCTTCTCAAAGCTGAGTCCCTTGATAAAGCAATAAATATCTTTGAAAAAAGGAACCTCACCCATCCAGGAGTCCTCAGCAAGAAAGCATGCTAGAGTTGGTATGTCGTGTTCTCCACATAATGAATATGCCTCAGCTATTATATTAATATATTGCATGCTCTGACATATAAAGTTGAAGAAAAACTAAGGTCATGATTTAATGAACACATTAGCTGTGGGTACAAATCCCAGTGTGGCCACTACATCTCACCCAGGAAGGGCATGAACTTGATTTGCAAAATTATAATATACATTATAATTAACAGGCTTAACTTCTGCTGCTACTTCTGCCCTCAACACATTTTTCCACCCGGTTGTTGGGTGGATGTTGACTCAATGCTGTGTGGTAGGAAGACGTGCCCAAATATTTGGGGAGGGGAGGGTTGTCCTAATGCTTTTGGAGGCTGAGAAGTGGCATGATGCTTGTGGGGTGGGAGGGGAGTGCCCAAATACTTGTGGGGTGGTGGGGGAGGGGGAGCCCTATGGTTCTGGAATGGGGAAGTGCCACAGTGCTTGTGGGTGGGGAGGGATAGGGCCTCCAGTCCTTGTGGGGTGGGGAGATCCAATGCTTGTGGAGTGGTGGGGGGGTCTCAATGCTTGTGGAGTGGAGACGAAGAGCCCAGTGCTTCTGGGGTTTGGGAGGGGGAGGGCCCCAAAGCTCATGGAGTGAGTGTTTGGGGGGAATTCCCTGATGTATGTGTGGGCAGGAGGTGGAAAGTGCCCTGATGCCTGTGTGAGGGGGAATGCTCTGCTGTCTCTGTGGTGATTATATTGGCTGGCAGCTCTCCAACTTAAGACTTCCTTCCAAGTGTGGATGGAAGTCCCACCAGCTGCCAATCATGCCCCTTAGAATTTGATATGGCAACAGCCCTGTCAGAATAGGAGGAGATATGTTCCCTGCCAACTCTCATTTCAAGCCAATATATATTTTCTTCTTTTTAGGAAGACAACTTTTCTTTCTAATGTAGGCTACAAACCTGTTCTTAGGCATTATTTGAGATCTGAGATGACAGTGTGTGGATTTCTGCCTCCTGCAGACAGCATGCAATTATGAGAAGACTGGCATGAAGCTGAAATTCTTAAAGCCGTCATAATGATAATTACACTCTTGCTTTTGTTACTCCCTATTAATTATCATTGAGGGCTAAATATTCGTTAGGGCACGGGGAAAATTCATCTTGTGATCCTACAACTAGTAACATGGGATATCATTTCTTATTCTGAATGGGTTATTTCTTTGGTGGACACCAAAATAATTAGCGCCAAATTAATTTGTAATCAAAGAAAAGATCTTTCAATTGAGTAAATAAGGGAGCCTGATATTGAAGAGATGCTGCACTGAATCTCCATTGGTTTTGTGCAAGTTAAGTACTTGATGTGAAGCAACTGCTGGTTGAAACAAGTGCCTGTATGATGATTAAGTTTTTTGTATGTGTGTTTGTATATCTGGCTACATTGCATTCTTGTCTCCCTGTTTGGATATATAACTGTCTACCTGTGTGAAGCATTTTATGATGTGGAGATGCTGGTGTTGGACTGGGATGGACATATCAAGTAGTCTCACAACACCAGGTTAAAAGTCCAACAGGTTTATTTGGAATCACAAGCTTTAGAGCACAGCTTCTTCCTCAGGTGAGTACAGAGTTGGATTCATAAACATGGCATGTATAGACAGAGACGCAATTGCAAGATAATGGTTGGAATACAAATGTTTACAGGTAATCAAGTCTTTACAGGTACAGATAGTACGAGTCAGAGAGGGATAATCACAAATTGAAGAGGTGTGAATTGTCTCAAGCCAGGATAGTTAGTAGGATTTTGCAAATCCAGGCCAAATGGTGAGGATTACATCTGGACTTGCAAAACCTCACTAACTGTCCTGGCTGGAGACAATTCACACCTCTTTAATCTGTGATTATCCCTCTCTCCACTTGCATTGTCTGTATATATAAAGACTTAATTGCCTGTAAAGAGTCACATTCCAACCATTTTCTTGCAATTGCATCTCTGTCTATATATATCATGTTTGTGAATCCACTCTCCACTCACCTGAGGAAGGAACAGCCCTCCAAAAGCTCATAATTCCAAATAAATGTATTGGACTTTAACCTGGTGTTGGAAGCATTTTATGAGAATTGACCTCTCTGCTATAGAATAATCTAGACCGATTAATCTATTTAAGTTTTAACTTTATTAGTGTCATAAGTAGGCTTATATTAACTCTGCAATGAAGTTACTGTGAAAATTCCCAGTTGCCACACTCCAGCACCTGTTCAGGTACACTGAGGAAGAATTTAGCATGGCCAATCCACCTAACCAGCACGTCTTTCATACTGTGAGAAGAAACCAGAGCATCTAGAGGAAACATAAATATTACGTCATGCAGACATAAAGAGAACATGCAAACTCCGCACAGACGATGACTCAAGCTGAGAATCGAACTCAGGCTCCTAGTGCTGTAAGAACATAAGAAATAGGAGCAGGAGTAGCCTAGCCTTTTGAGCCTGCCCCGACATTGAATAAGATCATGGCTGATCTGAAAGTGGTTCAGTTCTACTTACCCGCCTGCTCCCCATAATCCTTAATTCCCTTATTGATCAGAAATCTATCTACCTGTGACTTACACATATTCAACAAGGTAGCCTCCACTGCTTCAATGGGCAGAGAACTCCAGAGATTCATTATCCTCTGAGAGAAGTTCCTCCTCAATTCTGTTCTAAACTAACTCCCCCGTATTTTGAGGCTGTGTCCTCTAGTTCTTGCTTCCTTTCTAAGTGGAAAGAATCTCTCTGCCTCCACCTTATCTAGCCCCTTCATTATCTTATATGTCTCTATAAGATCACCCCTCAGCCTTCTGAACTCCAACAAGTACAAGCCCAATCTATTCAATTCTCTCCTCATAAGCTAACCCCTTCATCTCTGGTGTCAACCTAGTGAACCTTCTGTGTACTCCCTCCAAGGCCAATATATCCTTTTGCAAATAAGGGGACCAAAATTGCGCACAGTACTCTTGTTGCAGCCTTACTAGTACCTTGTAAAATTGCAGTAAGACCTCCCTGCTTTTATATTCCATACTCACGATAAAGGCCAACGTTCCATTTGCCTTCTTGATCACCTGCTGCTCCTGCAGAGTGAGTTTTTACAATTCATGCACAAGGACCCCCAGGTCCCTCTGCAAAGTAGCATGCTGTAATTTTTCATTTAAATAATAGCCTATTTTACTATTTTTCCTTTCAAAGTGGATAACCTCACATTTACCAATGTTATATTCCATCTGTCAGATCCTCACCCACTCATTCAGCCTATTCAAATCTCTCTGCAGACTTTCCACATACTCCACGCAATTTGCTTTCCCACTCATCTTTGTGTCATAAGCAAACTTTGTTACCCTACACTCAGTCCCCTCCTCCAGATTGTCTATGTACATGGTAAATAGTTCAGACCCCAACACCGATCCCTGCTGCACGCCATTAGTCACCAACCGCCAACCAGAAAGCATCCATTTATTCCAACTCTCTGCTTCCTGTTAGATAACCAATCCTCAATCCATGCTATCACTTTACCCCCAACTCTGTGTACCTTGATCTTCTGCAGCAACCTTTTGTGAGGCACCTTATCTGGAAATCTAAAATCTGTGAGGCAGCAGTGCTAACCACTATGCCATTGTGACAAATTATGTAACTTACCTGAACAAATTATGCTGCAAATCCAATTTGAAATGTTAAGACAGTATTAGAATTTCCAAAGCTTCAGTGGAAAAAGACACGGTTAACAAATCTGGGGGAAGACTCCTAGTTTTAGTAGCAGTGAGATGTTGCAAACTCTAACCTGTTTGAATATTGTACACATTCTGGCTTCTGCAGTCATTTTTACAACAAATTATTGAATTCAGATAGGACCTTTAATGTAACATGTCACTTTGAACTTAAATAGATTGCTGGGTAGGTTAATTTTACAATGTTCAAAGTTTGTTGCAAAACTATTTTTCCCCAAACATCAGCAGAGAGCAACATGCTTCTTCCTGTCATAATTTGTTATGGAAATATACAGTATCATCCATTTGTGTTATTGACCTCTGCTTCTTGTCCAGGAACAACTCATGTTTGGAAATCCTAGTAGCAAAAGTGGAGATCATTAAGGTCACTAAGAAAAAAGTGCCTTTTTAAAATTGTCTTTGCTATAATATCTGCATAACAAATGGTCAAAGAGGAACACATTATTACCTGTACACAAAGGGAAAATTTGACAATAAGTACTGCAATTTGAGAAAATATGACAATTTTAAGATCCTATTAATGAGTGGCTGGACTCCAGATATTGTCAACTCCAGAGATTGTTGGTCCCACCAGGAGGGGTGGCCATTACTAGGGAAGAATGGAGACTATAAACGTGATTCAAAACACAGGGTCATTCAGAGATAAAAATTTAAATGAGAATTTCAGGAAGGCCAAGCATGTGCTCCCTTGAAGAGAAGGGAGATCCTCTCAACAGAAGTGTCTGAGCACCAAATGCAATCTTTCCTTCCAGAGGTCCCCTCTTTGGAATATGGCACCTCCAATTCTAATGCCTCTCCCCCTCCCCAAGCCTGCAGCAGGGAAACACTCTCCAGGAATCTGGTGGTTTCCTGAAGTGGCAGAAGGAGGAATGGGGATGCATCTGTCAGTGTTGTAGCAAAGTCATGCAAAATTGCAGCCTTATGTATGCAATTGTCTCCCCACCTCCATTCAATGGGCAATCAATCCATTTCCCAGGCCGCTCCTGGCAATCTTTCCTGGTGGTAGGAACATGTTGGTGAATTGTTCTGGCCCTGCTGCTGACTTTTTTCCTGGACCATAGGTAGGAGATTCTGCCCATGATGTCTGCCATTTTAATACCATCTGCAAATGTAGACACTGATACATTTAGCTACGCTTCAAAACCATTCATGTACACAGTGAACAGAAGTGGTTGCACAACAGTATTGGGATTGCTGCCTAAATGTTCCTCCCTTCACTCATCCTAGGAATTCTGAAAACCATTCAAACTTAAAAAAAAAGGTAGGGTTTTACCAAGTGGTCCAGGCATAAATTTTCCTGTTCCAGAATTTGCCAGATTTTCACTTCAGCTAGAATCATTGGAAATGAAAATGAGTCAGTCTCTAAAATGGTTGGCTAATTCACTATGCCAGATCAATGCCAATGGCCCAGATTTTTAGGGAATTGCTGCCGCTGTGAACCCAACCTTTAAAAATGGCTGCTCGGATGTTAGATTTCCAGTTGGGAGGAGGAGGCACATGCCGGAATATGTTTCAGTGTGGTTGACTTGGGAAGAGCTGAGAAGGCTGCCATGTGTGAGGGAAGCTGGGCGACCGTCCTGCTTCAGCACAGGGCTCTGCCATTGTGCCGAAAAGTTTTAAAAACATTACAATATAAAACATCCTTCCAACCATTACTCTTCACACTCTTCATGTCCCATCCATGCTAATCCATATCACCACATGTCCTCCCTCCCCATGGTCCCTCCTACACCCTATGACAACCTGTGACACACTGCACACCCTCATAGCCCTTCACAACTCTTATGTCACTCTATGTCCCTCTACCCACATCAAGGCTTCTCATGCCCCACACCAGCTTCTATCTCACACCGTGGCTCTCAAAAGCTGAGCCAATTCATATCCCACACATCCAGCCCTTCTTAGCCTTTATGTCAACTTAGTGCCAACACAGATTTCCATCCACTGCTGTTTGCTCTAACCCCCAATCATGTCAACTCATCTAGTATCCAACTTGGGAAACATCAAGAATAACGCCAACATAAAATAGAAATTGCGTTGATGACATCTCTAGTGTAAAAAAGATCTCATTGATTAAAAATACATTTAATACATTGAAATTCCTTCAACTCATGCCTTCTGAAAACAAACATTTCACTTCTGATTGTAATGTCTTATGAAAACAAACATTTCTGTTCTATATTTACTTGGAGATGTCAATCAAACTGCTCACATCACAGGCACCCTGTTGTGGTAACATTAGAACATAAAATCAGTCATTGCAGCACAAATTCTATAATGATAACCCTCAGGATAAGTCAACAGCATGAAATATCAAACGCTTTTTTAAAAACTTCTCACATTTAAAAAACATATATAAATACCAACAGAGTTAATTCCCTTCATAAATTTGACAATGCCAATGAGTTTTAACAGAGCTTGGCCAATTAGCTGATAGCTTTGGCAGCTGACAGTTTTGACAGCAATTTTGTGCACTTTCTGTGCACAACCATTTCTACTTTCAATAACCCAAGACACAATCTACCTCTCCCAAAAAGCACCTTACCTCTTTGTAAAGGTGCCTTGCCTCTTCCAAAGGTGTCCCACAATCAGGGCATTACAGTGGCACAGTAGTTAGCACTGCTGTCTCATAGCGCCAGAGAACCAGATTCGATTCCTAGCTTGGCTCGCTCTCTGTACAGAGTTTGCATATTCTCTCTGTGTCTGCATGGATTTCCTCCCACAGCCTGAAAGATTGTATTGTTAAGGTGCATTTGCCATGCTGAATTCTCCCTCAGTGTACCAGAATAGGGACTGGAATGTAGCAATTAGGGCATTTTCAAAGTAATTTCATTACAGTGTTAACATAAACGTACTTGTTACTAATAAATAAACTTAAACTTACATCCAAACGAATACCTCACTACTTCAAAGAGGAAGTCCAAATGAATTTATCCAGTTGACACCAGTTCTTACCTTCTCTAATCTACAAATAATATGTTTCACATTCCCAACAAAAATTCTATAAAACTATACATGTACAAACTGTGGCCCAATTCATTTTCTGCCCAGCAAATAAAGGAAATGCCATGCTCATGGGCAGGACTTAGGATTTTCAACTCTATCTGTTATTATCAGTATGTAGAGAGTCTCTTTATAGTAGTAAAAATTTGGGACAATATTTCTAACTGGAGCCATTGTGTAATGGTAACTAAATATTCAATGTGACTTTGGAATAGTAGAGTTAAAGATTAAGGCACAGACCATTCAACATTTCACATTAAGTTAAATAGGCGGTTAAAGAAATGGGGAAAAGGCCTATTGAATTCTGACTACTGTTATAGTTTGTGTAAATGAATGCACAGCATGACAACAGTCTAAGATTTTGCCATGTTATGCCCTGTGGTCAAAAACTATAATGTGGAGATCTGGCATTGGACTGGAATAAACACAGTATGAAGTCTCACAACACCAAGTTAAAGTCCAACAAGTTTACTTGGTAGTAAACACCACTAGCTTCCGGATTGCTGCTTCTTCATCAAGTGAGGTGAATTTTGGATTTAACTCATTCATCTTTAATTGATGATGCCAGCATTACAATAACTCCAGAAGGAACATTTAAGCTAGTGTTTCCTTTTGAAAAATAAAAAGGACGTCCTTTAAATTGATGAATTGATGATAAATTGGTCCACGCTATTAAGATGAACAGAGTAGGCATTCAGATGATTTTTGAAGTATAATTATAGAACGTCTTGCTAATTTAATGAGAATAAGTTCAGCTGTCTTAAATTGCTCTCTCATATATATAGACCAGGCTTGGGCAAAATAAAGTATGTCATCAACCAGAATTTATTGTCTCTATGAGTTCTTTGCATCTGCTGGTTGAATGAAGAAACAAAAAAGCCAGCATAACACTTGGACCTCTGAAAATCTCCTATGCCAGTTTACAATAACACAAAGAGGAACATCTAAATTAATTTTTTCCTTTTGAAAAATAAATAGAGTTATGTCCTCACAGCATTCCTGAAGAGATTACACATCCCCACCGACTCACGGATGTCCCTAGCTTGTGACCATCCAAAACAGTGTGAATCAGAAAAGCACCAAACTCGCAACAACTCACCTATCAAACGGTTAAGCACATGCTCTACATGTGTAGAGTCTACAGATCACAAAACCGAAGTTAATGGCCATCTTAGATCATATCAAACTAAAAACAAAGAAAAACAAAGAGAAGTGCAGTATAGGAACAGGTCCTTTGGCCATCCAAGCTTTGACGATCATGATACCCTAATTAAAATGAACAAAAACATCTATCCTTACTCAGTCTGTACCCCTCTATTCCCTCTCTATTCATGTACCCATTCAGATGCCTCTTAAATGTTGTTAATGTGCCTGCTTCTACCACCTGGCAGTGCGTTCACTCTCTGCCTGAAGAATTTTCTCTGCACATCTCCCTTAAACTTTGCCCCTCTTACCTTGAACTTGTGCCCCCTGTAATTGATGCTTCCACCCTGAGCATGCCTCTCATAATTTTGTAGATCTCAATCAGGTCTCTCCTCAGCCTCTGCCTTTCCAGTGAAAACAATCCTAGTTTATTCAACATCTTCTCATAGTCAACACCCTCGAGACAGGCCACATCCTAATGAACCTTCTTTGCATTCATTTCAAAGCTTCCACATCCTATTAGTACTGTGATGACTAGAACACATGCAATACTCCAAATGTGGCCTAACCAATGTTTTATATAGCTGCAGCATGATTTCCCAAATCTTGTACTCAGTACCCTGGCTGATGAAGGCAAGCATGCCATATGCCTTCTTAATCACTTTGGCCACCTATGGCTTACGCTTTAAGGGAAGTGTGGACCTGCATGCCCAAATCCCTCTCTATGTTAATGTTCCTAAAGTTTCTGCATTTACAGTATAATTCACACCTAAATTTGATCTTCCAAAATGTATCACCTTGCATTTGTCCAGACTAAACCCCATCTGCCACTTTGGTGCCCAAGTCTCCAATTTATCAATATCCTGTTTTATCCTCTGGCAACCCTCGGCACTATCAGCAACTGCACTACTCATTGTGTCATGCATAAACTTACTAATTAGACCACCCACATTTTTTTCCAGATCATTTATAAATGCTACAAGCAACAGAGGTCCCAGAACTGATCCCTGTGGAACGTCACTAGCTACAGGTTTCCATTTTGAAAAACACTCTTCCACTGCTTCTCTGTCTTCTATGACCAACCCAGTTTTGTATCCATCTGTCAACCCACCTCGAATCCCATGTGATATCAGTTTTTGCAATAGTCTGCCATGTGGGACCTTGTCAAACACCTTATTCAAGTCCATATAAACTACTTCTACAGCCCTTCCCTCATCAATTATATCTGTCACCTCTTCAAAAACTCAGTCAAGTTAAGTGTGACATGACCTTCCTCATATAAAACAATGCTGTTTGTCACTAGCTGGTCCATTTTTTCCCAAGTGTGCATATATCTTGTTTCTCAATATCTTCTCCAAAAGCTTGCCTACAACTGACATCAGCCTCATGCTCCCTTTCTTAAACAAGGGAAAAACATTGGCTATTCTCCAGTCCTCTGGAAAATTGCCGGTGGTCAAAGAGGTTGTGAACATATCTGTCAAAGCCCGAGCTTTTTCTTTCCTTGCAACCCACAGTAACTTGGAATAGATTCCTTTCAACCCCAGGGACTTAATGTAATTTAAGATACTCAACACTTCTGCTAAGAAAAAATTGACATCCTCTAGAGTGATCATACGACTATCCCTGACCTCAACATCCATCATTTCTTTCTCTTTGGTGAATATTGATACAATGTACTCATTAAGGATCTCACCATTCCTGTGGCTCCATGCATAAATTCTCTATTCTTTCTCTTGTTACCTTCTTGCTCCTAATATATGCAGTAAAAATCTAGGGATTCTCATAAAATCATAGAATCCCTACAGTGCAGAAGTAGGCCATTTGGTCTATTGAGTTTGTACTGACCATGAACCCATCCTGGACTTATTCCCATAATCCCCTGTAATCCCCTGAACTAGGGCCAATTTAGCATCGCCAATCAATCTAACCTGCACATCTTTGGACTGTGGGAGAAAAGCAGAGCACATGGAAGAAACTCACACATACATAGGAGAATGTGCAAACTCCACACAGACAGTGACCCAGACTGGATTTGAACCTGGGTCGCTGGCATTGTGAGACAGCAGTGCTAATCACTGTGCCACCGTATGACTGTTTACTGAAGACATCATTCCTTTTAGCCTTCCTAATTTCACATTTAATTTCCTTCCTACTTTCACTATACTCTCAAGGGCTTTATGAGTTTTCAGATGCCTAGGTCTTTTTCCTTTTGACTAAGTTTACAGTTTTCCCTGTCATCCATAGTTCCTGAATCCTGCAATTTCTATCCTTCATTTCTGTGGGAATATGCATGTTCTGCACTTGGATTAACTGGCCTTCAAAAGCCTCCCACATACCAAACATGGCGTCGCCTCAAATAGCCGCTCCCAATTCACACTCCCCAGTTCCTGTCTAATTTGGATGTAATTGACCATTGCCCAATTAAACACCCTCATCTGAGAGCCATGCTTGTCCTTTTCTACGACTATCTGAAATCTTATGGAATTATGGCAGCTATGCCTAAATGCTCCCCACTAAAACATCGATTACCTAGCTAGGTTCATTCCCCAACACCAAGTCTAGTTTGGCCCTCCTCTCTGGCGGGATTGTCAATATACTGTATCAAAATGCCTTCCTGAATCCAGCTAATAAATTGCTCTCCACTCAAGCCCTTGGCAGGAAGAGAGTCCCAGCCAATACAGGCGTAGTTAAAGTCACCCATCACAACGATCCTGCTTTTTTCATACCAGAATGGAACCATATCATCTTCTATCTTGGGGGACTGCCTAAGAAGAAGGAGGGCAATAAAGGGAAGCTTTTATCTGACAGTTTATCCTGTTAGATTAACCATAATGAAGGAATTAATCACATCACTGATTGCATCTGCTGTTAACAGTGAAAAAATGTTCAAAAATCAGAATAAAACTGAGAAAGAAAGTTTAAAAAGTTAGTTCTGGAGCAGATGGAATGTGAATATTCTCTGGTGTCCAGTATGGAAGGAATTGCAATGCCAGGAACTATGTCATTGAGGTGATAATGACCATTTTAATGCATCAACAGCAGGAGCTGTTTGTTCCCTCAGGCATTCCAAATAAATAGAAGCCGATGCTTGACCAGTCTTTAATAAATCTATACACTACATACGAATCCTGTGGAGGTTGAGAGTTTTACAATTGCTGAAACATCAATGTTTTGACTCCTTACTGCTCCCAATTTAAAAAGTCAACAGATTTTTCTTTCCCTCTTACCAGCTCCCTGCACTGTATATGATAATAGTACACCAGAGTTTTAGCTATTTTGGCACATCATACCCTCATGAGATGCTCTCCTCAACAAGCAGCAGAAAAAAAATGAAGAATTTAAGACATGTTTTATGTCTCTGTGACAAACTTTCTGCTGGTCTGCTTCTGCTAAGTCTTAGACTTAAAAAAATCCAGATGTTCTTCTTTAAATGTCACATATGTTGACTTTTATGTGGGTCCTCATTCAACTGCCAAACTGTGGACCACGCACATTGAGAGGATTAAATCTAAAACACTCAGCTCATTGATGGTTTCTTTCTCGATGTTTCACCTGTTCAAAATTTCAATTTATGAGTAAGAAGACTGTGATCACAATAGTTTTATTTTAAGAACTGGAATTCAGCTATATTTGCAAGTATTAATTTAGAAACAAAGGAATATGATTGTTCAGTAGGGAGTAGTATAATTTCATTTGCAGATGTGAAAAATCACAATAATCCTAAAGTGAACTGCAATTTTAAACTGTTTAAAAGACCTGAGAAGGCAAATTTACACAAATGCTTGTGAGACAAGTCAAATTCAAACTTTCTCTGCCTATTAAGTTTTTTATTAGCATTACAAGTAGGCATACATTAACACTGCAATGAAGTTACTGTGAAAATTCCTTACTTCCCATACTGTGATACTTGTTCAAGTACACTGAGGGAGAATTTAGCATGGCCAATGCACCTAACCAAAATGTCTTTTGGACGATGGGAGGAAACCCATGCAGACACAGAGAATGCAGATTCCACACAGATAGTGACCCAAACCATAAATTGAGCCTGGGTCCCTGGTGCTATGAAGCAGAGTGCTAACCACTGTGCCACCATAGAATAAAATAATGAAGATATTAAAAATCAAGTAGATCAAATTCAAAATATTCCTTGATTTTAATTATTAGTTGAAATCCATTTTTCAATTACTTTCCCAATTCTCTCTGGGTCCCCAGCAAAGTTTATGTGTTCCCACAACTCTGTAATCTTATATTGGATGCCACAGGTTATATTGGATCTCCTGCCAATTATGCTTTGGCCCCATTAGAAGTGTCTCATCTTTGCCCATCAACTCACCAGGCCTCTTGTGCCTATCATCACCAGCAATTTCTACTAATTCCACCTCCTTGATTTCATTATTACGTTTAAGTGAGGTGCAAAACAATTATTTACTCTTATTTTATCATTGAAACCTTTCCCACTGCTTACCAACATAATTACAGTGTTAACATCCATCAAATAAAAAGGATGATTAATTGGGATAGGAAACTTGTAAGCACCTAAACAGCATATCAGTTTAAGATGATTGTCTATACATTTGATTGCCTGCATTTTGGGGAATCAGGGTGGGATAGAGTGGCAGCACAGATATGATTTTGAGATGAATCCAAATTCATCTCTGGATCACATTCAGCTGCAGAGCCAGCTGACTAGTGAAGCAGCATCAAGCTGCTGATTGATTATTAAATTGGATCCAGATCTAGCACTTCCTGACCAGAGACAAAGAGAGTGTGAAATGGGGAAATCATTTCCCCCAGTAGATGTTCTCTCTAGAGTACTGCAGGGAACTGAATTGGGATATTTGCTCTTCTTGACATACATAACAAGCTTCCCAACAAGTTAAAAATTAGGGTTTGATATTTATAGGTGATTGTGTAGTTTATACATCAGGGAAAGTTCAAGTTAACTGCAGTATGAGCTTCTGAAATAGCAAAAATGTAGGCCCATTGGCAGATGGCATTCAATATCAATTTGAATCAGCAACAAAAATAATCCATCAACAGATAGCTTTAAGTTCTGTAGTTAAATTCTCCAACAGGTATATACATAACCATACTTTGGAGTTTATCTTGAAAACAACTTTCAATCTTCAGTATATGACATCCAAAGCAAACAAGGTTCTTGGAATTCTGGCAAGTACCCATTAGTATTGCAACAAAAATATCAGAATTTTAGCTCACCAAAAATGTGATTGTCCAATCTTAGTTGTGCGTGGGATCCTTGCTTGTGAAAGATATGTAAATAAATTTGAAGTAATCCAAAAATGTACTGCACGCTTCTGCACAAATCAGATGGGAAATATACCAGTGTCATGTCCTTGATCAAATGGAATGCAAATGCCAGCAGCCAAAGACGGAGAAAATTAAGCTGACAGAAGGGAATGGACTGATGGGCATTGACACAAACAAGTACCTGGTGCCTTTGAGCAAGGAGAAAACATGAGAAAGTTGTCCACAAACTACAAAGGTCAAAAACAGTTTATCAACAATCTTTCTTCCCAAGGGCAATAAACAACAGGACAAGTTGTCAAAGGAAGTAGTCACAACTTCATCACTGAAATCTTCAAGAGGTATCTTTAGATTATTTCTATTTATAAGTTTTCATTATCAGGACTATCATATCAGCAGGTCATATCTGGTTTAACTGCCATTACTCAAATAAAAATAAGCAGAATATAGATAATAGTCTGTGATGCTGACACAACTAATGCAGAAGGAGAAGTATTCCAATAAAAACTATCAGGTATATAAGAAGGGAGAGTGACTGGGTCAGGAAAGAATCATTGACCGAGGAATGGTTGGAGGTAGCCATGGTAATTGGTGGAAGTGGCAGCCAGTAGAGACCTATATTTTTTGAATATGAATATGAAGGAGCATTCCTGTTCCTCCCAGCTTTGTGTTTAGTTAGATTGATATATTCTGAAGTCTCATCTTGTTGTTTGCAGCCAGCAGAGGCCTCTATAAAAGATGGCATGTAATCTGTTTTCTGGGTACAGCTGGCACAGCTGCCTCAGAGAAAACCCATCATCTGCAGGGGAGGTCTCAAACAAACATTAGGCTCCTTATTTAAACATATAAAGGCTTGATAATGGCTAGCTAATTAGCTACAGTAGTCAGGGCTTCAGCACCAGGGACAGGATGTTATTAGCTTTCATTCCTTTTTTCTTTTAAAATTATTTCTCATCACTCACATGATGTTTGTTTCACTACACATAAACTAACGAGCACATTCTGTTAATCTTTTTCTCAAGATTTTACCACATTGACACAAATCAATCTGCACAGATAGCCAATTACCTATCACATAAATATATAGGTGAGAATTATTGGTGCATAGACCTTGAAGAGATCAAGTCACATCTTTACAATCCAGATATCCTACATTGTATAATGGGGTGCTACCACTATGAGGGAGATATTAAAAACAGATGCAGTGGATATGGCAACTCAAAACTGGGCATCCAATAGCAGTACAGTTGTATATCATCACAAGATGTGGCTTCATGCTCTGGACTATCCTTCACCATCAAGCCAGATGATTGATCTTGAGTTCAATGCAGAGTGTAAAAGAACAGATTGAAAATAAAATGGCAACCTGGTGAAGTTACAGGCATTCACTTCTGAGTGAATGCTTTTTCTCAGCCTCTTCCTCCATCACCATCTCCATCATGTCTTTGATTTATGCAGACAACTTTCTCTGATGTATAAACTACACAATCACCTATAAATATCAAATCCTATTTTTTTAACTTGTTGGGAAGCTTGTTATGTATGTCAAGAAGAGCAAATATCCCAATTCAGTTCCCTGCAGTACTCTAGAGAGAACATCTACTGGGGGAAATGATTTCCCCATTTCACACTCTCTTTGTCTCTGGTCAGGAAGTGCTAGATCTGGATCCAATTTAATAATCAATCAGCAGCTTGATGCTGCTTCTCTAGTCAGCTGGCTCTGCAGCTGAATGTGATCCAGAGACTAATATTTGGATTAATCTCAATCACATTTCAGCAGAACAGCTCGGCTGTACTGCTGAAATCTTGTGTCCAGAACTAACCATACTCTGAGAGTGTCCATTTCTGCCCATTCACAATTGTGGCAACAATTTAACATTGTGGAAATCTATGTGCATAGATCCCTGAAAGTAGGCAGTCAAGTTAGGAAGGTTGTTAAGAAGGCATATGGAGTCTTAGCTTTTATTGGTAGGGGGATTGAATTTCGGAGCCGCAACATCATGTTGCAACTGTACAAAACTCTAGCGCGGCCGCATTTGGAGTATTGTGTGCAGTTCTGGTCCCCACATTATAAGAAAGATGTGGAGGCATTGGAGAGGGTACAGAGGAGGTTTACCAGGATGTTGCCTGGTATGGAGGGCAGGTCTTATGAAGAGAGGCTGAGGGATTTGAGGTTGTTTTCGTTAGAAAGGAGGCGGCTAAGAGGGACCTTATCGAAACATATAAGATGATTAGAGGTTTAGATAGGGTGGACAGTGATAGCCTTTTTCCTAGGATGGAGAAAGCTAGCACGAGGGGACACAGCTTTAAATTAAGGGGTGATAGTTATAGGACGGATATCAGAGGTAGGTTCTTTACCCAAAGGGTGGTTCGGGAGTGGAATGCCCTGCCTGCAGCAGTTGTAGATGCGCCAAGTTTGGTGGCGTTTAAGAGGTTAGTTGATAAGTATATGGAAGAGAAGGGAATGGTTTAGTTTGGAGGGGCATTGCTTTTTATATTGGTCGGCGCAACATCGAAGGCCAAAGGGCCTGTTCTGTGCTGTAATGTTCTATGTTCTATGTTCTATTTATCCAGATATATTCTTTTTACAAAAACAGAGCAAAGCCAGCCTGATCAATTGTCATCTTAACACCCTACTCACAATCATCAGCACAAAGATATCAACAGTGAAAAAGTTCTTCAATACTAAACTTTGGTTCTATCAAGGTCACTCAACTTGAGACTTACAGCATGGCCCAAACGTGGAAAAAATGCTCAATCCCAAAGTGAAGGCAATATCCAGGCTACTTTTGATAGAATGTGCCACCAAGAAACCTTAGTAAAATTAAAAGCAATTGGTTCTAAGAAGAGCTCGCCAGTGTCTGCAGTCACACATAGTCATACTGGATGAAAACAGGGAGTTAGGTGAAACTGTCGACAGAGGCCACAAGGGAGAATGCTGATTGGTCAGTAAGTGCTGCTCTTGATTCTCTGTTACTGACAGTGAATTTGGGCTAAAAGATCTTACAGGAGTGAATTGATTGGCTAACAGGGAGCTGTGCTAAATTTGAAAACCCATTTAAATTACTGGTTGGAAATTGCATAATGAATGAGGAAATAAGAAGATTAAACAAAAACAAATTAAAAACTAATTAAATAAAGATAAAGGATCAGATGATACGTTGTTCATGCATAATGTGGGAGTTAGTGGACCCCATTGTGGTTCCCAGTGAACACGTCTGTAATAAGTGTTGGTGGCTTAAGGAACTCCTGGCTCAGAGTGGATGAGCTAGATTCTGAGTTTCGAATGCTGTGATGCATTAGGGAGGGGAATAAATACTTGGACACTTTGTTCCAGGAGGCAATCACACTCCTTAGATTAAATATCTTTATTTCAGCCAGTGGTCAGGGGTAAGAGGGTGTGGTGTGAGTGAGGCACGTAGAGGGGTTCGGGAATAGGGTTGCAGGAGCCTTGGTCCCTGAACTTGTCCAAGGTTTGAGATTCTTGCTCCCTGCGTGGATGGGAACAGGTACTGCAGGAGGATGAGCAAACTGACCATGGCACTGTTGTACAGGGAGTTGTTCAAGTGGGGAGAGTAAAAAGAAATTTAGTCGTAATTGGGAATAATATAATTAAGGACATTGACACTGTCCTCTGTGACCAGGATCAAGAATCCCAAAGGTTGTGTTGCCTGCCTGGTGCTCAGGTTTAGGCTATCTCATTCTGGGCTACAGAGGAACTTGGAATAGGAGGGTAAAGATCCAGTTGTCATGGTCCACGTAGGTACCAACAACATAGGTAGAATAGGAACAGAGGTCTGCTAAGGGAGTATGAACAGGAGTTAAATTAAAAAGCAGAACCAAAAAGGTAATAATCTTTGGATTACTACCTGAGCCATGAGCTAATTGGCACATGGTCAATAAGATTAAGGAGGTAAATGCATGGCTCAAAGATTGTTGTAGGAGGAATGGGTTTGTATTCATGGGACTTTGGCACCATTATTGGAGAAGAAGTGACCTGTTCTGATGGGATGGTCTTCATCTGAATTATGCTGGCACTAGAGTCCTGGTGAATTGTATAACTAGGCTGTAGATAGGGTCCTTAAACTAAATGGTGGGGGGTGGGTTCAGTTATATGGAGAATTAGAAAACCATTTGATTCCAGCTTCTCCCTCTGATACTGCAGGATAAATTCTATCATATTGTGGTCACTGCTCCCTAAAGATTCCTTCACCTTAAGTTCCCTAATCAAGTCTATCTCATTACACATCACCAAATCCAGAAATGCCTATTCCTTAGTCGGCTCTGTCACAAGTTGCTTCAAAAACTATCTCTTAGACATTCTGCAAATTCTTTCTCTTGCAATCCACTACCTATCTGATTTTCCCAGTCCACTGCATATTGAGGTCCCCCATGATTATTGTAATATTGCCTTTTTTATATACCTTTTATATCTCCTGATTTATTTTCTGTCACACATCCTGTTACTGCCAGGGAGCCTGTACTTGGCTGCTCAGTAACCTGGGGGCCTAGTTAAAGGAGCTGAGGGCTCAGGAGAAGTTAGTAAAGTTTCCAAACTATGTAATAGAACAGAGAGCATAGAAGGTGGCAGGAATCTAATCTCAGGCAGAGCAAAAAGGTGACAAGTATGAGAAGGGAGATAGTCAATGCAAAACTGAGGCTATTGTACCTAAATGTGCGCAGTACATGGAACAAGGTAAAAGAGCTTGTTGCACATATTGAAATTGACCGGTACGATGTTGTGGGCATCACAGAGTCGGGGTGCAAGGTAATCAGAGCTTGATCCAAGAATACATATCTATTAAAAGGAAAGGCAAATGGGTAAAGGGGGCAGAGTTGCATTGTTAGTTAAGAATGAAGTGATATAGGATCAGAAGTATAGAATCTCTGTGGGTAGAGTTGAGCAAAGGTAAAAAGATCCTGATGGGAGTTATGTACAGGCCCCCTAGCAGTATTCAGGACGTGGGACAGAAAATAAATCAGGAGATAGAAAAGGCATATAAAAAAGGCAATATTACAACAACCATGGGGGGCTTCAATATGCAATTGGACTTGGAAAATCAGGTAGATAGTGGATTCCAAAAAGAGGAATTTGTGGAATGTCTAAGAGATGATTTTTTAGGGCATCTTATGACAGAGCCTGCTAGAGAGCAGGCAATTCTGGATTTGGTGGTGTGTAATGAGGCAGACCTGATTAGGGAACTTAAGGTGAAGGAATCCTTCAGGAGTAGTGACCACAATATGATAGAATTTACCCTGCAGTTTGAGAGAGGGTTGAGCTGGAATCAAATATCATGGTATTACAATTAAATAAAGGTAACTACAAAGACATAAGAGAGGAGCTGGCCAGAGTTAATTGGAAAGACAGCCTAGCAAGGAAGACAGTGAAACAGCAACGACAGGAGTTTTTGGGGGTTATTCAGGAGGCACAGCAGAAATTCATCCCAAGGAGGAGAAAACATGCTGAGGGGAGGATGAGGCATCCATGGCTCACAAGGAAAGTCAAGGACAGCATAAAAGCAAAAGAGAAAGCAAACAAAGTGGCAAGGATTAGTGCAAAGCCAAAGGATTGGGAAGCCTTTATAAGTGAGCAGAGGATGACTAAAAAAGCAATAAGGGGGAGAAGATGAAATATGAGTGTAAGCTAGCTGGTAATATAAAAGAAAATAGGAAGAGTTTTTTCAATATATAAAAGGTAAGAGAGAGGCAAAAGTAGACATTGGACCACTGGAAAATGAGGTTGAAAAAGTAATAATAGGAAACAAAGAAATGGCAGAGAAATTGAACAATTACTTTGCATCAGTCTTCACGGTGGAAGATATCAGCGGGATGCCAGAGCTCCAGGAGAATTAGGGGACAGAAATGACTGCAGTGGTCATCACTAAGAGAAAGTCTGGAGAAATCCGAAGGTGGATAAATCACCTGGACTGGATGGACTACACCCCAGAGTTCTAAAAGAGATAGTTGAGAAAATTGTGCAGGCATTGGTAGTGATCTTTCAGGAATCATTGGAGGCAAGGAAAGTCCCAGAGGATAGGAAAGTAGCTATTATAACACTGCTGTTTAAGAAAAGAGGGAGGCAGCAAACAGGAAATTGTGGGCCAGTTCGCCTGACTTCAGTTATTAACAAGATTTTAAAGTCTGTTATTAAAGATGAAATCGTGGAGTACTTGGAAGTGCATGATAGAATAGGACTGAGCCAGAGCAGCTTTGTCAAAGGGAGGTCATGTCTGACAAAGCTGTTAGAGTTCTTTGAGAGATAACACAGAAATTAGATAAAGGAGAATCAGTAGATGTGATTTATTTAGATTTTCAGAAATCCTTTGACAAGGTGCTGCAGAGAAGGCTGTTAAATTAGTTAAGAACCAATGGCGTTAAAGGTAAAACCCTGGCATGGAGGGAGGTTTGGTTAACTGATGGAAGGCAGAGACTGGGGATTAAGGAGTCCTTTTTAGGATGGCAGCTGGTGATTAGTGATGTGCCTCAGGGGTTGGTGCTAGGCCCACAACTTTTCACAATATACATTAACGATTTGGAAGAAGGGACTGAAGGCATTGTTGCTAAGTTTGCAGATACACGAAGATATGTAGAGGGATAGGTAGTATTGAGGAAGCAGGATGGCTTGGACAGGTTAGGAGAGTGGCCAAAGAAGTGGCAAATGGAAAACAATGTGGAAAAGTATTAGGTTATGTACTTTGAAAGGAGGAATGGAGGCATAGACTATTTCCTAAATGTGAAAATGCTTAGGAAATCAGAAACACAAAGGGACTTGGGAATCCTTGTTCAAGATTCTCTTAAGCTTAATGTACAGGTACAGTCAGCAGTAAAGGCAAATGCAATGTTAACAGTCAAGTCAAGAGGACTAGAATATAAGAGCAGGAATGTATTTCTGAAGGTGTATAAGGCTCTGGTCAAACCCCATTTGTAGTATTGTGAACAGTTTTGAGCCCTGTATTTAAGGAAGGATATGGCCTTGAAAATGGTCCAGAGAAGGTTCACAAGAATAATCTCTGGAATGAAGAGCTTGTCTGTGAGGAACATTAAGAACTCTGGGTCTGTACCCATTGGAGTTTAGAAGGATGAGGGAGATTTTATTGAAACTTACAGGATACTGCAAGACCTGGATAGAGTGGGCATGAAGAGATGTTTCGATTAGTAGGAAAAACTAGAACCAAAGTCCCTCAGACTAAAGGGACGATCTTTTAAAACAGAGATGAGGAATTTCTTCAAATAGAGACTGGTGAATCTGTGGAACTGTTTGCCGCAGAAGGCTGTGGAGATCAGGTCAATGAGTGTATTTAAGACAAAAATAGATTCTTGATTAATAAGGGAATCAAGGGTTATGGGGAAAAGGCAGGAGAACGGGAATGAGAAAAATATCAGACAAGATTGAATGGCGGAGCAGACTCAAAGGACCAAATGACCTAATTCTGCTCCTATGTCTTACGGTCATTTATAATCAATTTTTATAATAAAGCAATCTCTGCATGCAATAAGACCTAGGTAGCATATCTTGGGCTAAGTTGCATTTAGCATTCACACCATACAAATTGGAGTCATACCTAGCAATAGCCATTGACAATAATAGCAGGCTGAACAACATTTCTCTAGTATTTAATTGCATTCTCATCACAAAGTCCCCTCCCATCAATATTCTAGGGGTTGCTACCGTTCAGAAACTGAACTGGAACAGTAAAATAAATAGAATTCTTCCTAAAGCAGGTTAGAAACTGGTACTTGGTGTTGAGTGTTCATCTTCTGATTCCAAAGCCTCCCAAGTTCCTACCAGGCACAAGAGTGATGGAATGTTTTCCATTTACCTAGATGGGCACAATCAGAAAAGAATCATTGAGAACAAAGCATTTTCCTTTGCATCACATCTACTAGCCTAAAGGTCCATTATCTCTATCAGTGGCCTATCATGTCTGCAGGGTGTATTGGTTTTTATAAATCAGGGTATTTATGAAGTTCCGATGCAGCTTTTAGCTTCAATAACATTGGATGTGCATGTGATGTGCAAACATGAAGTGGCAAATTAAGGTCTAATTATCATATTTTACAGCTATAACCTGCTCACAGCTGCTCAGTTTGGGTTCAGTCAGAGGTATTCAGCTCCTGATTTCATTACAGCCTTGGTCCGGACATGGACAAAAGGGCTCAACTCCAGAGGTGGGGTGAGAGTGCCTGCCCTTGTGTTCAAGGCAACATTCCACCACTTGTCACACCAAGAAACCTCAAATCAAAATATGAGTCAATGGGAATTGGGTAAGGGGGTGTGGGTGCTGAGAATCTGGGGAGGGGGGAAGGTGGGGAGAGACACCTCTTCAGCAGTTGGAGTCACACCTAGCACAAAAAATAATGGTTTTGTTTTTTAGAGGGCAATCTTCTCAATTCCGGGGCATTATTGCAGAAGATCCTTAGGGAATGTCCTAGGCCAAACCATCTTTAAGTATTTCATCATTAACCTTTTATCCATCATAAGGTCAGAAATAGGGATGTTTGCTGATAGTTGCGTAATGTTCAGCAACATTTGCAACTCCTCAGATATGAAGCAGCCTATGTCCATTTGCAGATAGAGAGGATGTGCTAGATATTCTCGAGGGTTTGAAGTTGGATAAGTCCCCTGGGCCGGACAGGATTTACCCTAGGATTCTCTGGGAGGCAAGAGAGGAGATTGCAGAGACTCTGGCTCTGATCTTCAGGTCGTCGTTGGTTACGGGTGTGGTTCCGGAGGACTGGAGGATAGCGAATGTGGTCCCGTTGTTCAAGAAGGGGAAGAGAGACCTTCCAGGGAATTATAGGTCAGTGAGTCTTACTTCTGTTGTGGGCAAAGTATTGGAGAGAATAATTAGGGATTGGATTTATAGTTATTTAGAGAGAAAGTTAGGCAGTCAAGTGGATAAAGTTAGGCAGTCAAGTGGATAAAGTTGTTAAGAAGGCATATGGAGTCTTAGCTTTTATTGGTAGGGGGATTGAATTTCGGAGCCTCAACGTCATGTTGCAACTGTACAAAACTCTAGTGTGTCCGCACTTGGAGTATTGTGTGCAGTTCTGGTCCCACATTATAAGAAAGATGTGGAGGCATTGGAGAGGTAAAGAGAGGTTTACCAGGATGTTGCTGGTATGGAGCAAGGTCCTATGAGAGAGTTGAAGGATTTTAGGTTGTTTTCGTTAGAAAGGAGGCGGCTAAGAGGGGATCTTATTGAAGCTATAGATGATTAGAGGTTTAGATGGGTGGACAGTGATAGCCTTTTTCCTAGGATGGAGAAAGCTAGCACGAGGGGACACAGCTTTTAAATTAAGGTATAGTTTAGGACGGATGACAGAGGTAGGTTCTTTATCCAAAGAGTGGATTAGGGAGTGGAATGCCCTGCCTGCAGCTGTTGTAGATCGCCAAGTTTGGTGGCGTTTAAGAGGTTATGATAAGTATATGGAAGAGAAGGGAATGGTTTTAGTTTGTAGGGTCATTTTTGCTTTTTATTTTGGTCGTCACAACATTGAAGGCCGAAGGGCCTGTTCTGTGCTGTATGTTCTATGTTTCTAAAATGAATTGATTGGGGATATGTCAGCATGGTTTTGTGAAGGGTAGGTCGTGCCTTACTAACCTCATTGAGTTTTTTGAAAAGGTGACTAAGGAGGTGGATTGGGGGTTAAGGAGTTTGATGTGGTATATATGGACTTTAGTAAGGCGTTTGATAAGGTGGCCCATGGAAGACTTCTGCAGAAAATGCAGATGTATGGATAGAGGGTGATTTTAGGCTAGATTGGGTTAGGAATGGCTAGCAGATAGAATACAGAGGGTGGTGGTTTTGTTGGGAGATATTCATCGTGAGTTTGGTGACAAGTGGTGTACCTCAGGGTCTGTTTTTGGGGGGCCCCTGCTGTTTGTAATTTTTATAATGATCTGGATGAGGGTATTGAAGGATGGATTAGTAAATTTGCAGATGACACTAAAGTCGGTGGAGTGGTAGATAGTGAAGAGGGTGTTATAGTTTTGCAGAGGGACTTGGACAAGTTGCAGAGCTGGGCCGGAGGTGGGCAAATGGAGTTTAATGTGGAAGTGTGAGTAATGCACTTTGGCAGGAAATAATAATGTGTAGAGTATAGGGCTAATGTAGGTTCTTAGTAGTGTTGATAACAGAAGTCTTTGTGTATGTGTCATAGATCCCTGAAAGTAGGCAGTCAAGTGGATAAGGTTGTTAAGAAGGCATATGGAGTCTTAGCTTTTATTGGTAGGGGGATTGAATTTAGGAGCCGCAGCATCATGTTGCAACTGTACAAAACTCTAGTGGGGCCGCATTTGGAGTATTGTGTGCAGTTCTGGTCGCCGCATTATAAGAAAGATGTGGAGGCATTGGAGAGGTACAGAGGAGGTTTACTAGGATGTTGCCTGGTATGGAGGGCAGGTCTTATGAGAGAGGTTGAGGGATTTGAGGTTGTTTTCGTAGAAAGAGGGCTAAGGGGGGACTTATTGAAGCATATAAGATGATTAGAGGTTTGGATAGGTGGACAGTGATAGCCTTTTTTCCTAGGATGGAGGAGAGCTAGCACGAGGGGACACAGCTTTAAATTAGGGGGATAGTTATAGGACGGATATCAGATGGTAGGTTCTTTTACCAAAGGGTGGTTCGGAGTGGAATGCCCTGCTGCAGCAGTTGTGTATGCGCCAAGTTTGGTGGCGTTTAAGAGGTTAGTTGATAAGTATATGGAGAGAAGGGAATGGTTTAGTTTGGAGGGGCATTGGCTTGTTTTTATATTGGTCGGCACAACATCGAAGGCCGAAGGGCCTGTTCTGTGCTGTAGTGTTCTATGTTCTATGTTCTATAACATTCAGGGGCTTTGGCTGATAAGTGACACACATTTGTACCACACAAGTGCCAGCATTCCTTGTGTCATTACTGTCATCAAATCCCTCACTTTCAATATTGAGGGCTTTAATATTGACTATAAATTGAACTGGACCAGCCATATAAATACTATGGCTACAATATCAGGTCAGAGTCTAAAATTCTATGATGAATCCTTCATCTCTTGATTCCCCAAAACCTGTCCACCGTCCACAAAGCACAAATTGTTTGGAATACCGGATGAGTGCAGCTCCAACAACACTCAAGAAGCTCAACACCTTCCAAAACAAAGCAGCCCATTCAGTTGGCACCCAATCCTCTTGATAAATATCCACTCCCTTCACTACTTATACTATTGAGTATCAGCAGTATGTACCACATGCAAAGTACATAGCAGCAACTCATTCGGCAACATCTGCACCCTCTCCTACTCAGAAGAAAAAGGAGAGCAGATACATAGGAACAGCACCACCTGCAAGCTTCCCTCCAAGCCACACAACATCCTGACTTGGGACTATATCACCATTCCTTCAAATTCTTGAGGTTAAAACCTTGGAATGCCCTTCCTAACAGCATCTCTATACTTTGTAGACTGCAGTGGTTCAGGAAGGAATATCACCATTTTCTGCCCAAGAATAATTAAAGATGGCCAAGAAATGCTGGCACAGCTAGCCAGTCATTCACATATCATAAAAAGAATTAAAAATTGTAATGTTACAACACACTAACAATTCAACTTTCTTAGTTTTACCATAACTACAATCTTTTGTGATATATTAATTTTCCAACTCACTGAAACCATTCTCCAATTACTGGTGAGCGAGTTCATGAATTGTATTTGTGATCTTGGCCTGAGAAATTCATTGTGAGAAAGAGAGAAATAAGGGGGAATGTGGGCTTACGAAAGCCAGATGCAAATGACATTATAAATGGATTATAAAGGAGTGGCAGATGTTAAATGAATACTTTGAATCCCTCTTCATAATGGAGGCAGTGGATAAAATAACCACCATACAAGGAAAACTAAAAATACACCAAGGTAAAGAACTTCCAATTGCTAAATTTTTTTTAGTATACTAAAGGCATAGTGGATATCTCGTGGATGATCTTTTAATACAAATTTGCGGAAGGCATCTACAAAAGGATAATTAATAAACATGCATTGTAATTGCGACGTGACTTCATAACCGGGGAGAGTTTGGGCAGTGAGAATAGTCTTTGATTGGTGAACAGTAGTGTGCTTCAGCTTTCCACGTTAATGACTAGACTGAAGAAATAGAATGATTTATGCCTAAGTTTTCAGATGACACTAAGCTGGGAGACATTGTAAATCATGTAGACGGGAGCAGAAAGTTACAAGTGAGAAATGGCAAACGAACTGAGTGGACACACTATAGCTGATTGACGTCAATGTGGGGAAGTGTGAGGTCAGCCACTTTAGATCAAAGAAAAGACAAATCAGAATCTTTTTCTTTACCAGGGAGGATTTCAGTGTTGATGTACATAAATCAGTAAAAGCTAGTGCATAGGTTAGAAACTAATCAAAATGGCTAATGGAGTGTTGGCTTTTATCTGAAGTGATCTGGAACACCAAAACGAGCAAGTGATGTTTTAGTTATACAGCATCTGGGTCAGAGTACAATGTTGAGTTTTGAACATTAGACCCAAGAAAGATATATCAGCCCATGGAAAAGGTATCATTTTCAGAGGGCTATTTATAAGATTCAACACAGGACTTAATAAGTAAAATGGGAGTGCATGGGATTGGGGCAATATATTAGTGCGGATTGAGAATTAAGGGATAGAAAGCAGAGACCAGGAATAGATGGATCATTCCAGGATGGCAGGCTGTTAATGATGGGGTACTGCAAGGATCCGCACCAGATCCATAGATGTTCACAATCTATAGGAGCAATTCTCCCATCCTGCTGGACTAACTTTTTAGTGCAATGGGTTGGGAGAATCATGTGTTAGCTGATTTGCAGAATTCACACATGCATTCCCGTCATGCATGCATCTCCCAGTGCCGGATATCTGGCGCATCTGAGCCATGCTGGAAACCCACGGGAACACCAGGTATGTACTTTGCATCTGATTTTAATGTGATTACTGGGCCCTGGACTGAACTCTCCAGGCCTGCTAGCATCTTCCACCCCATTAGAAATATTTCACTCCAACAGACTTCAGATCAGCTTCCACTTTCAGAGAACTAGTGGAGCAACCCTACTGAAGTGAAGGGGGCAATGGGGGCTTCCCAGAGGATGGATAATAGGGGGAGGGGAGGTGGTGTCCCCTAGGCATGGGCAGTCTGGCAGCATCAGCCTGTGCCCCCAGCACTGCCCAATAATACCCTTGGGGCACCTTGGTACAGCCATTAATGAATTTTTAAAAAACATAATTGAGTAATATTGTATATGAGTTTCAATGCTGGCATGTTGGCAGTACTGGATCATATCAAACAGCAAACCTTGAGCTGTTCCCAGTAGGCAATACTGACCATATTCAACTAATCTATGCGTGCTAAACTCAGAATATAATTTCTAATATTCGATGTCATTCTATGATTGGAGAGCACAAGGTGAACTATCCCACATCTGCTTAGAATTACACTAACAATCAATTCTAGATTATCAGTCATGCACGCAATATGGCTCACTTCTGCTAACTATAAGTTACATTTAGTCATATGAAGAGACATGTCCTCTGAAAGCAAAACTAATATGTCCATGCTTTGCACATTTTTTGAATTAAGAAGTGAGGGGGACATTAGTTTCCTGGTGCATTCTTCATGGCAACTAATCAGGATCAATTTGCCAACCAATCTTTTCTTATGCAATGTAAATTGTTGCTCCTTTTGAAATTTGGCAATCTTGCATCTGATGAGTGTGTGATGAAAAACTTCAACAGTTTATTTCATTTTTTTCAGCAATACACAAATATAGTCAATATAAATTTTCATTTTTAAGACGATGATCCTAGAGCCAAACAATTTACTAAATTGAATTTGGATGGAAGTTTATCAATAAGCATTGAGGCTTCAACTTTTTAAATGATTCAGTTTTGGCTGGATTACCTCATCAGCTTAATTGTGACTGCTTCTCATATTCTGTGTTGTTTTGCTGTGTAGTGCTGAAACAATGCTCAGCGATTATTAAAGTCTTCATTTTCCAGTCAAATAAATTAATGAATTCTTTACCGAAATATATTTCAGCCCAAAATTACCCCAAACATCTCAATATCAAGTTAGAACAAATGTCCCCAAGAATTTCAATAGCATACATAGAAATTAATAACTAATAACAGACAACATATGATAAGCAGAAATCAAAATTAATTCTCAGCGCACGGAAATTGGCAAACTTATATCATATTCCACCTTTAAGTCTGTCTTTATGCATATGGTTTTAAGTTAGAATCCATGAAACCATAGCCCATTCACATTAGTCAAGCTCTTTTTAAAAAAATCCAATTGCTGAAGTTATTTCTTAATGCAAATCATTCTAATGCCATAAAATTGCATTCAAAGTTACAGAAAAAGCCCTACAGGTCTCAATGAAGAGTAAGAAAAACTGCTGACAAAGTAGTCATAAAGCATGTGTGACTTCAAGTTCTTTTGTGACTGAAATATAAAATGCAAAATTAGATCCCATTCAGAACTGGCCATAATTCAGAAAATTTGCATGAGCTGCATTTTGGTTATGTTTTGTCTGAATAAAATTTCCTATGTAAATGACTGCACAACAGAAAGCAGCCTGCCTGGGCAGACAGCATTGCAATGCTAATGACAGTGGACTAATATCCCAAAAACAAAGGCTAATGCTCTGGTGATGTGGGTACAAATCCCATTATGACAGCTGCTGGGATTTAAATGCTTTAATAAGGCTGGAATTTTTTAAAAAAACCAATGACAGTGAAATCATGAAACCACTGTTGTAACAATCCATCTGGTTCAGTAGTGCTCCTTTAAGGAAGGAAATCTGCCATCTTTATCCAGCTGGCATATATGTGACTCCAGGCCCAGAGCCCTCTGAAGTGGCCTAGCAAGCCACTCATCCTGTCAATCCTGCAAAGTCGAGGGGCTTGTGCCAGAATTGGGAGAGCTGTCTCGCAGACTAGTCAAGCAGTAGCTTGACATAGTCACACTCATGGAATTATACATTAAGACAATGTCTCAGATGCCACCATGCCCAGATGTGGCGGCACAGTGGTGTACACTAGGGAGCGAGTAGCCCTTTAATGGGGGGGGTGGGGGGGGTGGGGTGGGTTGTTGGTGGTGGGGGGGGGGTGGGGTGGGTTTTGGGGGGGGTTGGGGGGTGGGGGGGGGTGTGGGTGTGTGGGGGGGGGGGGGTGGGGTGGGGGGGGGGGGGGGGGGGGTGGTGGGTGGGTGTGGGGGGGGTGGTGGGGGGGGGGGGGGGGGTGGGGGGGGGTGGGGGGGGGGTTGTGGGGGGGGGGGTTGGGGGGGGGGTGGGGGGTGTGGGGGGGGGGGGGGGGGTGGGGGGTGGGGGGGGTTGGGGGGGGGGTGGGTTGGTGTGTGGGGGGGGGGGGGGGTGGGGGGTGGGGTTGGGGGGGTGGGGGGGGTGTGGGGGGGGTGGGGGGGGGGGGGGGGGGTGTGGGGGGGGGGGGGGGGGTTTGGGGGTGTGGGGGGGGTGGTTGGGGGGTGGGTGTTGTTGTGGGGGGGGGGGGGTGTGGGGGGGGGGGGGGGGGGGGTTGGGGGGGGTTGGGTGGGTGTTGGGGGGGGGGGGTGGGGGGGGGGGGGGGGGGGTGGTGGGGGTGGGGGGTGGGGGGGGGGGGGTGGGGGTGGGGGGTGGGGGGGGGGGTGGTTTGTGGTGGGGTTGGGGGGGGGGTGGGGGTTGGTGGGGTGGGTGGGGGGGGGGTTTGGTGGGGGGGGTGGGTGGTGGTCCACAACATTAATTCTGAACTGAATGAAGTTTCTTGACATCATTAAACACGGGCAATGAAACATCCCACTGATTACCACTATGGGTGGGATAACTTAAATGTGTATCACAAAGAATAGTTCAGTAGCACCATTACAGACTGAGCAGCCTATCTATTACAGAGGCATCTATCTATGTGGAAGATGAGGGGAGGATGGACTTGGGAGAATCTCCACCATCCCTCCGATCAGAGATCCATTTGAGCCTGCCCCCTCCTCCGGCAGACATCAGCTGAAGGCCAGGAAGGTGCTTAAGGCTCTCCAACAGTAAGAAGTTTCACAACACCAACAGGACTTTCCAACAGAACTTTAACCTGGTGTTGTGAGACTTCTTACTGTGTTGACCTCAGTCCAATGCCGGCATCTCCACATCAACAATTGCAGGTCAGAAGGATGGTGGAGGGCAGGCAGCAATCCAGGTAGGTTGGGGGTGTGCTTTACCAAAGAGAGGGCTGCCTCCCAGGGGGAGGTCTGATCACTGGGGGTGGGTCTGACTGAGGGGGGGAGGGGGGGGTGGGGGGGCTGATCGCAGGGGGCGGGGAAAACCTCCCAGGAGGTTTTGATCAGGAGGAGGGATTGCCTCCTAGGAGGATGGATTGCAGTGGGCAGGTCAGCTGGGTGGGGTTTGCCTCCCAGGGGGTTTGGATCGTTGTGGGGGGGGGGGGGTGCAGTAGTGGGAGGTCTGCAAAGGGTGTTCGAGGAGAATGGGCTTTGAAGGTTCCCCTGTAGAATAGGAATCTCCTTTGGAGTTTTATTCTGCAGATGGATAGCAGCGCGGATCTGGAATGTATTCAAAGACAGTAAAGTGGGATTTGGCAGTAGAATTTGGGCCTGCGGTTCATTCTGTCAATTTAAATGCATGTTAATATATTTAAATCATTGGGCGGGTCGGACCTGTGCCCAAATCAGGTGTCAGTAAAGCCATAATCTGCTGGTTTTGGGTGCCGATTGTATTGTAGGCCCGACACCCAAATTTACTGCAATTTCGCGCCCGTAATTTTTGGTAAAATTGGGCCCACTGTTACAATAATGGCTTAAGGCATTTATCTGACTTAACCTCTATATCTCAATTCACCATCAAGTAAGTGAGTTTTCAGCTCCAGGCCAGTTATATTCCCTTACTCTCCATGTTGCCCATTCTGGAAGGCCCTATTAAACACCACCCTGCAATCTATTTTTCTCTCTGTATCTTTCCCTCTGTTTCTCTCATATTGTCCCATAGGTGTGAGAAATGAGAATATTCATCACATGGATACAAACCAATTAGCACTGACATTTATTAACTAGCAAACAAATACAGGTGAAATCATTATGCTTTCAAAAGTTGATTTAACTTATTTTTTTAAAATTTAAGCAAAAGTGAATAAAGAAAACATTACCTATTCCTCTTGGGCTGACCTTGATCTAGCTGTCATCTCTTTTGCATTTCTCTCTCACCCTAGTTTAGGCTACAATACTTTAATTACTGGAACACTCTAATTTTCTTTCTCCACACAGCACCACTTTTATAATAAAAATATTCATTGTAAATTATATCTCTGTAAAAATCTTCAACTTTGTCCTAGGAAACAAATCCATTGAACAGAAAATAGTAAGAGCTAAAGAAAATATATAACTTAATGAGATAGCTGACTGAATAGTACTTATGGATGCTAGAAAATTAGATATGATTTGATGTTCAGGACACAGACCAAATTCAGCACCGTACTTGTAGAAAAATATTACATTCATGTTGAGACCTTTGGCACGGTAGCACAGTATTCAGCTTTTCTGCCTCTCATTGCCAGAGACCCAGTTTGATTCCCAGCATGGGTCACTGTCTGTGTGGAGTCTGTACATTCTCCCCATGTCTGCATGGGTTTCCTTTGCATGTTCCAATTTCCTCCCAGAATCCAAAAGACATGCTGCTTAGGTCCATTGGCCATGCTAAAATTCTCCCTCAGTATACCTGAACCGGTGCCAGAGTAGCTTTGTTGCAGTGTTAATGTAAGCCTACTTGTAATACTGGTAAACTGAACTTTGGAAGCAAAAAGGGGAAGGCAGATTACTATCTGAATGACCAGAAATTAGGAGAGTGAAACCTGGGTGTCCTTGAACAACAGTCACTGAAGGTAAGCATTGAAGGTACAGCAGGCAGTAAAAAAAGGCAAATAGTATGTTGGCCTTCATAGCAAGAGGATCTGAGCACAGGAGCAGGGATGTCATGCTGCAATTATAAAGGGCTTGGTGAAGCCACAATTGGAATATTGTGTGCAGTTTTGGTCTCTACCTGAGGAAGGATAGATATGCTCAAAACGCCATGCATAGAAGGTTTACTAGACTGCTTCCTGGGATGGCAGGACTGGCGAGGGAAGAGAGATTGAGTTGTCAGGATTGTTTTCATTGGAATTCAGAAAGTGGGGAATCTCATAGAAACCCATCAAATTCTAACAGAATTTGACATGGTAGACACAAGAAGGATTGTGGGGATGTCCAGAACCAGGGGTCACAGTCTGAGAATAGGAGGTAACCATTTAAGGCGGAGATAAGAAAAATGTCTTCACCCAAACATTTCAGCTTGTGAAATTTGCTTCCAAAGGAAGGCGTTGAGGCCAAAACGTTGTATGTTTTCAAGAAGCAGTTAGATATACACTTGGAGCAAAAGAAATCAAAGAATATGGAGGGAAAGCAGAATCAGATGATTGAGTTGGATGATCAGCAATGCTCAGAATGAATGGTGGAGCAGGTTCGATGTGCCAAATGGCTTCCTTCCGCTCCTATTTTCTATGTGTCTGTCTTATTGTCCAAGTCCCTTTTAAAATGACTTTATAGAATCAGCTTCCAGCATCTTTTCAGGTTGGGCATTCCAGATTCTGACAACTCTGAGTTAAAACTTTTCCATTCATCTCTCCTCTTGATTTTTTTTATTTGATGATTTGAATTTATGTCTTTCAGTTACTGACCTATTTGCCAGAGGCAATAATATTCTTCTATCTACTCTATCAAAGCTCTGCCATCTTGAAAACTCTTAGATTACTTCTTAACTTTTCCTGCTCCAAGGAGAACAGTCCTAATTTTTCCAATCTCTCCTCATAATTGATATCTCTCACCTATGTTAACTTCATGCTAAATATCCTTTGTATCCTTCCTAAGACCTTTATCTACTTTCTGAAATGAGATGCCCAGATTTTCCACAATATTGCAGTTGAGGCCTAGCCAATAACTTATAAAGTTCTCACATGATTTCTTTGCTTTTGTATTCTGTCTTTTTGGTTATAAACGCAGGTAGCACACGTGCTTTTTAACCACATTATTAACTTGACCTGCTATCTTTACGGATTGTGTACATGGACACCAAGGTTCCTCTGCTCTTCTATGCTTCTCAAAACTGTATCGTTTATAGTATGATGTCCTTACATATTAAGCCCCTTTATATTTCTCCATATTGAGCATGATCGTTCTTTCTTCTGTCTATTTCAAAATCCTGTCTATGTTATCTGAAACCTATGATTATCCCTGTTACTATGTACTATTTTGCCAAATTTTGAATAATCTGCAAACTTTGTAATGGCTTACATCTGAGTTGGTTATTATAATTGCCAAGAGTAATAGGCCATAAACTGACCAGCATTAAACATCAATGCAAATCATGAGCCATAACTTCTAAGCTCCTAGCTTTGAGGGAGTTACCTCAAAGGTGCACTGATGAATCCCTCTTGGAATTTCACAGGTAAGTATTTGCATGGCAATTGCCCAGAGATGCAAACTTCCTATGGTTAATTGCCTTAACCTGTGAACCATCTGAAAGGGCAATTTAAATTGCCAACGTTAGATGGTTCTGACTGGGTTACATCCCGTACAAGTTAGAAGAATGAAAATCTCTGACCAACTGTTGTAAACACCTGGAAAGACACTTATTATTCTAATCTACAATGTAAAACGTTGGATCTGGTAATATGGAATAAACCATAGCAGATAAGAAAAGTTAAACTAGAAGCAATTCGCCTCATGACCTTCCTCTCCCTGCACATTTTTGACTCCCCAAAGCCTGTCCATCATTTACGAGGCACAAATCAGGAGCGTAATAGAATACTCTCCACTAGCCTGGATGATTGCAGCTCCAACAATGCTCAAAAGATTTGATACCATCCAGGAAAAAGCAGGCCACTTGATTGCTACCTGCCTCTACAAACATTCAATCTCTCCACCACTGAGAACACTAACAGGTTTGCTGATTCTGCCAATACATTTTCCAGCTTTATGTTTTATGCCATGGATACTTTCACCCTGTGTCATATCCTCCTCCATTGTTAATGGAGACAGTGTGTGCCATCTACAAGATGCACTGCAGGGAGTCACCATGGTTCCTTACGTAGTACCTTGACTACTATCAGCTGGAAGGACAAAAGCAGCAGATACATAGGAGCAGCAGATACATAGGAACACCAGTTCCCATTTAAGTCACTCACCATCCTGAATTGGAAATATATTGCCACTCCTTTATTGTCATTGGGTCAAAATTGTGGAACTCCTTCCTTAATAACGCTTTGAGAGTACCTACTTCAGGCAATGCAACAGTTCAAGAAGGTAGTTTACCATCATCTTCTCAAGGGCAATTAGGGATGGGTAATAAATGCTGACCTAGCCAGTATCCATATCCAGTAAATGAATTTTTGAAAAGAATCTTTAAAGAATACAGTAAAAAATTACATATTCCATTATTCATATTGCAGTTATATTACACATGCAGTTAAGCCCCAAATAATGAGAATCATTTAAGATTACTTTGCAGAAATCCATGGCTGTATCTCCAGGTCCTGGAAGTATTTGGGGATGGTTTGGCCTTGACATTGCTGCACCTCTGGTGCTGCCTTCTAACAGGAATGTTGGAAAATAGTTTGTGCCTTTCTCCTACCAGATGCTATTTTGAGAGAAGGAGAAGAAATTATACAGATAGACAAATTAATTGACTTTGCCAGCACATTTTCCAGCTTTATGATTTGCGCTTCGATTACCTCCATTCTGTGGCATAGGGTTGTCTCCTTATCCTCCTCCTCTTTCTCTTCCTTCATCCTCCTTTATCTGCTGCAGGGTTGTCCTCCCTTTCAAAGAACAAAGAATAATACAGCACAGTAACAGGCCCTTCAGCCCACCAAGCCTGCACTGATCACATTGTCATATCTAGACCAACCACCTGTATACCTCTGTACCTTGCCTATTCATGTGTCTCTCCTGATAAGTCTTAAATGGTGTTAACATGGCTGCCTCAATCACCTCACTTGGCAGTGCATTTCAAACCCTCACTATCATCAGTCTAAAAAAAAATTCCTGCGCATCTCTACTGAACCTTTCTCCCCTTTGAACTTGTGCCCCCTTGCAATTGTCATTTCTGTCCTGGAAAAAAATACCAACTGTTCACCTGATCTAGACCCTTCATAATTTTATAAATTTCTATCAGGTCACCCTCCACTCCGTCTTTCCGGGGGAACAATCCCAGCTTATTCAATCTCTCTTCATAGCTAATACCCTCCATACCAGGCCACATTATAGTAAATCTTTTTTGTACTCCCTCCAAAACCACAAAGTCTTTCTGTTGGTGTGGTGGCCACAATTTGACACAGTGTTCCAAATGTGGCCGAACAGACATTTTATATACTTGTAACGTAATTTGCCAATTTTTATACTCAATGCCCCACCCAATGAAGGCAAACAAACCATTTGCTTTCTTCACCACTTTTTCCACCAGTGCTGCCACTTTTAAGGAGCTGTGGACCTGTACTCCCAGATCTCTCTTTGCGTCTATGCTCCTGATTGTGCTGTCATTTATTTTATAGCTCCCACTTGAATTGGATCTACCAAAATGCATCACCTTACATTTGTCCAGATTAGATTCCATCTGCAACTTCTCCACCCAATTTTTGTAGCCAATCTATATCCTACCGTATTCTCTGATGATCTTCACCACTATCCACAACTCCACCAATCTCAGTATTATCTGCATACTTGTTAACCAGACTAGCTACATTTTCTTCCAAGTCATTTATGTAAATAGCAAACAACAGAGGTCCCAGCACCAATCCCTGCAGAACACCAATATTACAGACCTCCATTCAGAAAAACACCATTCCATTGCTACCCTTTGTTTTCTATGGCCAAACCAATTTGGAATCCATTTATCTAGTTCATCCTTGATCCCTTGTGATTTAATCTTTCGCACCAACCTGCCATGATCAATCTTGTCAAATGCTTTACTAAAGTCCATGTAGACAATATCCATGGGCCTTCCCTTGTCAATCATTTTTGTCAGCTCCTCAAAAAACACAATCAATCAATCAAATTAGTAAGGCATAGCCTCCTTCACACAAAACCGTGCTGTCTGTCACTAATAAGACCATTTACTTCCAAATGTATAAATGTGGGGTGGCATGGTGCCACAGTGGTTCACACTACTGCCTCACAGCACAAAGGACCAAGGTTTGATTCCTGGTTTGGGTCACTATCTGTGTGAAGTTTGCATATTCTCCCCGTATCTGCATGGGTTTCTCCATGGGATCTGCGTAGGATGTTCTCCACTGTTTCTGTGAAGTTTGCACATTCTCCCTGTGTCTGCATAGGTTTCTCCATGGAGTCTGCATGGAGTGCTCCAGTTTCTTCCTGCAGTCCAATTATGTGTGACTTAGGTGGATTGGACATGCTAAATCACTATTTAGAGTCAGGGACAGTAGCCAGATGAATGTATGGGATTGTTAGGGACGAGACCCGGACAGGATTGTGGTTGGTGCAGATTTTATGGGCTGAATGACCTCCTTCTGCACTATAGGATTCTAAGATTTTATATCAACATATCACTTCCTGCTACAGTTTGTAGTCTTCCCTTATATGTTTTCACAATGCAAGGAAGTCAAGAGCAACAGGAGAGATCCCTAACAGCCACACAGGACTTTACAAATAATAAATCTGGCCAGACTGGGCACCACAGCTAAGTTACAGGACTTCTAAGAGGAGAAAAATATAGATCAATTCCAGCAACAGAAAAAGATTTTCTAGTTCCACACATAAGCAACACTGTCTAAAAATTGCACTCTCCCAATTGCTCCTTTCTCTATATTTCTCTGCAAATTTGTGCAAAGTAAAAATGGTTTCCTAACTGCCCAGAAATACATATCTTCAGAAATTTAAGGATTACTAATGCAGAAATCTCTCTTGCTCTCTCTCTCTCTCTCCTAGAGCCGACATCACAGCTGCAGTGCTGATTTTAACCAAATAGACCAATGCTTCATTTTAAATTGTGGGTATTCTTTAAATGGGTGATAGAAATCCTATCCTTCAATAGAGTAGATTGCCTAGCATCACTGAAAACACATAAGCTCAATTAAAATTAAACAACAAACAAAATGGCACAGGGCTCAGGCTGATGGCATGTACTGATTATCTTTAAATAGGTTATTCATCTGTTTCTACCATTTTACCATTAAATGCATTGTCTTTTATTATGTTTTGCTTTTAATAATAATTCTGTCTGGATAAGGGTAAGATTCAAATTGAGGCCATTCTATCTTGACTGTCATTATTAATTCAGTCTGCACTTCCTACATTGAACAAAAGCAGCTTTATTGTATTAGCATGTTGTATTAAAACATCAGCTGAAATAATGATTAGGAGCAGAGCTGACTAAAAAAAAACTCAACATTTACTGCGTTGAATTCCCTTGTAACTGTGTGTGCGCTATAAACCACGATTGTACTCATTTAAAATGCGGTTAGCATAAATCGCTTTTTCAGTGACTACATTGAATTCGGCAATGTCTCATTTGAGTAGTGTGTTCATTGTGACTGTTAATTATTCTTTCCAGATGATTTGCAGACCAAGAACCAACTACTTGGCACTGGCAGAGCAAATGCAGCTGTGCTCTTTCCTTCCCAGTGAAGAAATTCTTACTGATATTTGCCATCTGTTTAATGTGACTTGAAATCACCCATAATTCATAAACTGTCCATTGCCTTTAGCTGGGAAGAAAGTTTGCCACAAACATGGTCACAGAAAGAAAGAAACTTTGAAGAACTATAGCTGATTTTGCAACTGCGAAGTATCGCAAAATGAAAACATCAGTATTCCAGTTCTGCCTTCAAGCCTATTTGGCCATTCAATTATGTTATGACCAACAAGTGTCCCCTTTCAATTCTAAATCTAACAATAATTTACTGATTTCAGTCTTGAAATTTTCAACTGAGCCAACATACATATCTTTCTAATGGAGAGAGTTTCAGATTTCCATGAACCTTTGTATGAAAATACATTTCCTGATTTGACCGCTGATTTGAAAATTGTACCTTTCTCTACTGGCTGCCATTACCAGAGGAATCAATTTCTTTCCTTCTATTTTATCATCTCTTTATAATTTCAAATATTTTTAATGGACTGGCCCTTAAGCCTCTGAACTCTGAATCACAAGAATATTCAGATTGATCTATTTTAGGTCCAAAGTGGATGACATTTCCATGTACTATCTTCCATCGACCACACTTATACCCACTTATTTAATCTATGTTCCTTTGTAATGCCCTGCTCCCATCTATACAATTAACTGTGCCTCTTCACTTATTGTTATCTACAACTTCTGGGATACCAGCTGAAAGCCCAGTACAGGTCCTTGTGAAATACCAATGTATATAACCCACATGTAGAGAAACATTTTCTATATCCCTTATCTTAGTCATCAAATTCCCATCAACTAAGAACCCATAACATCATCTCTAGTTGTGTACTCTTCCATGTTTGCTAATAAACTCTTTTGTGAATCTTTTCAAATGTACTTGGGGTGTATCCATATAAACTCTTCCATCTTCACTGACTACAAATTCCTCAAAAAATTCAATTTCGACATGACCTAACCTTTAGAATTCCAGGCTGACCTGTTTTGATCAGTTCACATTTATCTGCAGGTCCATCTCTGATGATAGATTCCAGTAACTGACACTACAATCAATGTTAAACTGACAAGCCTTAGTTACCTGGGGTGCAATCTTGTCTGCAGATTGGAGAGCCAGTGAAAAACCAGTCCTGTCTCTTCTTGGATAGATTCTTCATGAATCATGTGTTAATCGGGTAATAGTATGGCCAGTGGTGGGCTTTCTCCAGAATCAAGATCCCAGATACATAAATCTTGAGAATTGAGGTCTGCTGACCAATCAGAAGCTGTCAGATCTTGTGCTCAGTAGCACCTGAGGACGCCATGGCTGTTGCTGGAAGGACAAGATTCAGAGCCCCAGAATCACAGTGTAACTCTAGCCCCACTAAGCATTGTGGATGGAGATTTCATGGTGTGAGGGTCATTTGCAATTTTCCAATCCAAATGCATAATTTGCAAATCTAGTGAGATTTTGTACAATTATTGTGATTAATTGTGTCAGTCTTGGTTCAGAGACACTCTTGCCTCTGAGGCAGAAGTTGTGGGTTCAGTCTCATTCCACAAGATGAGCATAAAATCAATATTAACATCCCAGTGTCATACTGAGGGAGTGCTGCACTGCTGGAAGTGTTGTCTTTTAAATGAGTTGTTAAACAAAGATTGCGTCTGCCATTTCAGGTCAGTATTTTGCTGGCAGTATTTTGCAGGAGAGTATCCCTGGTGTTCTGGCCGATATTTATCTCTCAATCAATATACCAAAAACAGATTATCTGGTCATCATCACATTGTTGTTCGTAGAAGTTTACGGTGTGCAAATCAATTGCTGTAATTCCTACATTACAACAGTAATTTGACTTCAGAAAAACTTAATTGGCTAGAAAATACTCTGAGGAAAGCAATGGTTGTGAAAGGCACTATATCAGTGTTTCATAGAATCATAGAATCCATACAGTGAAGAAGAAGGCCATCCAGCCCATTGTGCTTACACTGACAACGATCCCAACCAGGCCCTATCCCCATAACCCCACATATTTACTCTGATAATCCCACTGACAATAAGGGGCAATTTAACACTGTCAATTTAACCTAACCTAATATCTTTGTGGAGTGTGGGAGGAAACCAGAGCATCTGGAGGAACCCCAGGCAGACATGGGAAGAACTTGCAAACTTCACGCAGTCACCCAAGGCCAGAATTGAACCCAGATCACTGGCATTGTGAGGCAGCAGTACCACCATGTCACCCATTGATTATGGGGCAGTTACCGGAATGTGCACTCCGGTTATTACGAACGGATCAAAAAAATTGAAATTGAAGAAACAGGATTCCCTCTGGGTTCCTGCCCATCCTAACTTTTCAGTGATTTTACATTGGGATGGGCAATACTTCGGACGGATCTATCCTTGTCCCAACTGAGGTCCGTAAGTGGCCAATTACTGGTCACTTAAGGACCATGCCTTGCCCAGCCTCAATATGTAGGCTGGTAGGAGGATTAACCTATTACGGGGAATGTTGACAATGAATGAATAGGGAAGGGAGAATCCGTGCAAGAGGACGCCTCCATCAGAAACTGAAGGAAATTGTGAATAAATATGTAGAATACTGTTAAGGATCAGTTCAGAAAGTTCAAATTATATAATGAAGTTAACCTGAACCCCATTTTATTTTGATTTTGGCATTAGTGCGAGCTTAGTGTTTCGCTCCAGGTGTGACTCGCTTCACCCACTAGGAAGTTTTTACTAATAATATAAACTTTATTTAACAATAAGTTAAAATATAACCAAAAGAATTAGTAAAAATGTTATCAATTGAAATACTTAAACATGACAAGCTTTCATACTTAACATACTTATAGTTATCTCTATAATTCTAATGTAGCAATATCTCCCGAGGCAAAAATCCCTCTTTAGAAATATTGGGGGAATTTTACGACCTTGTCGCATATGTTTGTTTTCTGTCCACTAGGCAAAGATAAGAAAAAGCTTTAAAGTCATTTCAAAGGAACTTTAAAAGCTTTTATGATGGTATTGTCTCTGTTTACCTATTCTGAAGATAGTCTTAAAACTTTTGTCAGCAAATTAGAAAAACAGACTTTGCAAATCTATTTTTCCATAAAATGTTTAAAACCACTTCTTTAGTAATAGAAAAAAGGAGGTAAACAGGAAAGGTATTAAGGATATACTTTTGACCGTTATGACTACATATCTGGCTCACAATAATAAACCATCTGAACAAATAATAGAGAATAATAAGGATGCGTCTAAGGGGAAGAATTAATCAAAGAGGTAATACTCATTGTTATTAAAGAATGAAGTAATCTGGGTTAGAAAGGTTTCACTCAGTTTCAATTTCCTTCTAGAACATCAAGAATATTGCAGATGGTACTGGAGAACCCATCAATGTTTATCCAGCTGTGAAGTAGTTGAAATAGTAAAAAAGACAGCTTTTCTATCCAACTGTCTCCACAACTGACTCACTCTGGAACTTGGGTTAAGTGTTACTTTGAATATTAAATTCATCTTAGCTGTAGCGTTGTATTTTTAAAGTTTATTGAATTCTGAATTAGAACTAAATCTATCTTTTTATCTTTTATAGTCATTAATGGTGCACAATTCAGATCCACTTTAATATGTATTGCATGTTAAATAGGTTTATAATAAACTTGTAAGCTTATTGGTAAAGTAAAATGTCCCTTATACAATCTTCTGAACACACCTTTCTTGTATTTTCTGAAAGTAGGGAGAAACAATTTTTGAAGAGCGATCTCTGGACCCTTTATATTATCTCAGCAGTTACAATTTGGCCAACAAATTATTTAGCAGGTTATATGGGAAAAGGTAATATCTCTTATTATTTGCTTTCACTGGGGGAGATGTGATTCACTTTCTCAGATACAAATTGAGTGTCTGTGAAGTTGCTGCCTTTAACTCAGGTGAGCGTAATTGTTGAGAGTGTTGCCAGTCTAGGTTAGTGTATATTTTGGGCTAGAGTTATAATTCAATTCAGAGTGCACCACCCTTCCCTTAAAGTCTGATGGCCACTGCATCTTCCCTCCCTCCAACTCCTTCCCTCCCTCTACCCGGCCTTGCCCCTGGCACCATAATTGCCCCCTTTCCACTCCACAGACCTTCTCCAACCTCCTTGCCTGTGACAATTGTCCCTTTAAGGATCAATCTGCAGAGTAAGGGTCATATGATCAGAGAACCAATTGGGACACAGGATCAGGGAATCACCCTAGTAAATGCACCTTCTGTGCTAATTGCAGCCAGGATTGCAAGCCTCGTTTTAACTTGAAAGTAAACAAGTTGTGTTTTTAATGACCAAACATCTTTATCTTGTTCCTAGGGCCCTGTAAATGTACATTGCTGTCCGTTCCCAGGACTTAAGTTCAGGCATTTTCCTGAAGTTCCTGTTCTGTTCACTGCAGCTCTTGTAACTGCAGGGACTAGAAGCTGACCTCCAAAATATTTAGGCCCTTTTTTTTATGATGAAGAGATCAAATCTGAACTCTCATGTATTTGAAAGCTCATTCTTATTCCTAAAATCAGCCATTCAAATAAACTGCAAGGTTATAAACTGCAAGGTTAAGAGTGGAATTCATGTTGGTTTAATTTACTGTATCTAATTGTCACTTAACTCAATGTCAATTTCCTGTCTCTATTGCTTTACCTCCTTTACTACAGGTTTAGAAAAAGAATCAGTGCTTGTCGTTTGCAATGATTGTTCACTCGTGCAGAGCAAATGGTGGAAGTAGTTATGAAAAGCAAGGCCTTCATGGACAACGGCAATAAGGCTTTCTTCTAAGAAAGTGTAAAATCTTTTCTCGTTTAAGAGAGAGAATAAAGCAGGAACACAAGAGGCAGTGATTGAAATCACAGTCAGACAAAGCTCACACTGTTTGCATCCTTCTTCGCCTGACATGCTCAGAAGTATAAATTTAATCACATCTCCACTAAAACATGCACAGCTGTTTGAGCCATCATACACACAGTGACAGAAGGCATTTTCCGAATACAGTATATTTGAAACTGCACAATTATATGTATCACAATCATTCAACAATATCTAGTTTAGATTTATTTTATAATTCAGATTTTTAGCTCAAATTTATATCTGTTAAGAAGCCATGGGTGAGGTTATCACAGTAGTTTGTCAGCTAATGTGCCTTAATGGACACAATGTTTAGCACTGCTGTCTCACAATGCCAGGGACCCAGATTTAATTCCTGGCTTGGGTCACTGTCTGTGCACATTCTTCCTGTGCCTGCATGGGTTTCTTCCAGATTCTCCAGTTTCCTCCCAGTCCAAAAGATGTGCTGGTTAGGTGCATTGGCCATGCTAAATTTTCCCTCAGTGTACCCAAACAGGCACTGAAGTGTGGTAGCTCGATGATTTTCACAGTGACTTCATTGCAGTGTTAATGTGAGTCTACTTGTGACACTAATAAATAAACTTTAACTCAAATGGGAGAATGGGGGGGGGAGTGGGCAGAAGTTCCTGAGAATGGTTTTTTCCACTTTTCATATCTGGTATCATTAGGAACATAAGAAATAGGAACAGGAATATATCATTTGGTATCTCAGCCCTGCTCCACCAGACAATAAAATCATGCTGACCTGAATGTGACCTTAACTCCACTTTCTTGCCTGTCTTCATAAACATTCATTCCATTGTAGATCAAAAATCTGTCCAACACTACCTTAAATATATTCAATGAATCAGCCTTCACTGTTCTCAGAGACAGAGAATTCCAAAGATTTATCCCTTTTGAGACAAGAAATTCCTCCTCAGCTTTGTCTTTAATGGGAGAGACCTTATTTTGAAATTGTGCTCCTAGTTCTAGATTTTCCCATGAAGGAAACATCCTCTCAGCACCTATCTTCTTAAGTCAGAATGGTACAAATTTCAATAAGGTCACCTCTCATTCATCAATGAATATTGGCCCAACCTGCTCAACATTTCCTCATTAAACAACCCTTCATCCCAGGAATAAACCTTATGAACCTTCTCTGAAATACTTCCAACACAAGTGTATCCCTCTTTAAGAAAGCAGACCAAACCATTTAACAATACGGTTTCACCAACTGTAGCAAGACTTCCCAATTTTATACACCAGCCCCCTTGCATTTACCTTCTGCAATACTTACTGTAACTGCATGCCAGCATTTTATGATTTGTGTACATCCCTCTGCATTGCAGCATTCTGCAGTCCCTCACTGTTTAACTGATATTCTGCTTTTTCATTCTTCCTGCAAAAATAATATTTTCCACATTCTACTCAGGGTAGAATTTTCCATCTGTAGATTAAATGCAGGGGCAGGCTGCAACATTGATGTGATTCCTGCTGGGCAGCAGTTTGGCTTAATACTTGTGATTGTCCATTTTCAAGCTCATTAATTATGCATTCACTTAGTGAATCCTTTGGTGGGATGGGCAGGGATTCACCCATTCTACTATTACCTCATGGGGTTGAAAGTCCTGGCATTTTATTTAAATGGCACATGGACCTCCATTCACTTCAGTCCAGGTGTGGTGTTGCAAAGGAATCCATGATGCTGAGGAGAACCAAACCATCAGTCACATATTTCAGCAAAGCCATCCTTGGCCCAGCTATCAAGGAAAGATGAAAAGTCCTCTTTCGTCAGGATGGGAGCAGGAGACCCTCCTACCTGACCATGTTAGCCTGGGGTTTGTAGGATATAGATGTTTGGCAGAATAGGGTTATGAAGGAGGCCTTTTGGTTCATCAGCTCTCTGACAGTCTCTCTTACCAGTGTGAATTCTCCACCCTATCCCCACAACCCCACGCATTTACCATGGCTAATTCACCTAACCATCTTTGGACACTAAAGGGAAATTCAGCATAGCCAATCCATCTAACCTGCATGTTTTTGGACTGCAGGAGGAACTGGAACACTCAGAGGACATCACATAGGTATAGGGAAAACGTTCAAGTTCCCCACAGACAGTAACCCTAGGCTGGAATTGAAGCCAGATCCCTGGCGCTGTGAGGCAGCAGTGTTTAAGATTGTGTCACCGTGCCACCCAGAGTACTGACATAGAGAATCACATGATTGTAGACTGTCTGTGGAGTAGATTCTGGAAGGATCCAGCATGGAGACAGCACCTCTATAGGACAGCTCCTTGGGTAGGTACTTAGTTAAGGATTATAATAAACTGTTTATGTTTAACCATGCAAGCTTCCAGATCTCTCTGTGAAATACAAAACAAGGTTAACAGCGATTGCGAACAATGGACTGCCTGCAGTGCCACAAAACCACAAATAATCTGCTCCTCTCCACCAGGGTAAATGAAATGTCTACTCACTCCAAAAGCACACTCTCACAAGAGAATTAGACATTCTAAGGGTTAGAGAATCCACGGGGCTTACACATATCACCAATAGATGGGGCATTAGCACTGAATATCTGCCAGGCACTTTAACATCAATATATAATAGAAGCTGCTGCACGATTTGTCTTAATTCCCGACTGGCATGGGGGAATCAATGGGTACGCATGCTTCTGAAGTGCACATAATAAATCCATCTATATTTATACAGGACAAGATTTCCCACAAAACGGGGAGATCCAAGTTGGGAGAGGAGCCCAGTGTTGAGGACACTTTCTGTTCAGGGTACAGGGCAGAGTGCTGGCTGAAGAGAGTAAGGATCATTCCTGTGTAGAAGGTGAGATCAGCCTACCCCAACAAGCTTGTGATAGTGCATCCTGTGTACATCAACAATGTACGGACAATGACTGTCAGTGATCTATAATATCAGAGTCTGCCTAGTCAATTATTAATTCTCTTATCTCTCTATTTCAGATAATAACAAGAAAAGTTGTCTCCAGACAACTCATTCCCAGCCTTCAGACTGTGTCTGAGGAGAAAGCAGATGTACTCTCTGAACCATCACTGCTTTTATCTGCACCCTCCATCAGTGCAGATACATGCACCTCGGTGGGAGCTAGTTCTAGACTTGGTTTGGGGTCACCTTACCAACACAGGCTCACAATGGGCAAAGGCAATGACAGCTCCAGAGACACTTGGATGACTGATGGAGATCAGGCCCCTTTAAAATCCAAGTCCAGAAAATTGTTTATCCAAGTTGGAAATTATCCTGAGTGTTGTTTGCCGATAGCGCATGTATTTGTTGTGATGAATGTTATAACTTTTTTTCCAAAGTGTACTTTAAACTTACTTTTATCTTATGACAGTGAGTTTTTGGAAAAAGTTGTGTCAAATGTTGAACACCAAATGCTTTCAAGTCTCACTGCAGTTTGTTGTTGTTTTGGTGTTTAAGGCTGAACGTCATTCCAAACTTATTTCCCAATCTCCACATGCATGACACTGACCTTGGAAATTAAAGATCAATTGGGGAAATTAAAAATGCCTACAAGAGAGGTATGAGTGTGTGAGTTCAGTGGTGTGTGCTCTTGGTGAAGATGTTAGCAATGAGGATGTTACTTTGCTCCTAGAAAGTTGCTTAGCCAGGACTTTATGTGATCCTGTGTGCAAGCACAGCCCACAACTCAATGTGGAATTCACCGGATGACAGTGCACTCATTGACTTGAAGTATATAGAAAGAACTGGCCTTTGTGAACTGAACCATTTCGAGGACAGTCAGGCTCTGAAAATGATGCTTTTGTACATTTCCTAAATCTTCAGCAAGGTCCATGAAGGGAAGAAGTTGTTGCTGACTGCAAAGTCAGTAGTGACTGAGCCAAGTATATTTCTCTCTAATGCAATGGTCATTCAGGACAAAAACTTTCCAGTCTTGTGATGAATGCAGGGTCCAAAGTGTTAGTAATTAATCAAACCCTGGTCTTGGTGAAGGACCCTCTGGTGACAATGCAAACAAACCTCACAACTTTGCAGCATGATGTAGAGTTACTGGTCACTGCAAGCTAATATGCAAGAGTCTTTTCATGAGATGATGCATCTGCATTATGCATCTATAAGAGCTGGCAATGGGAGAAGTGGAGTGGATACTGTTTCCTCTTGAGACATGGAAGTCCAAGCCATTCAACAATGTTTTTGTATTAGGGCTGTCTTACTAATCTGGTGTCACACTGTTCGAGTGCATCTGCGTTTGAATTTACTTTCCAGCTGCTTAAATACTGCCATATCCACTGACTTGGTAACACTATGGTTGAAAGGATTGCACTATGTGGAGTTGCTTAAGAGGTAATCCAAAGTAGCCTCATGTTGTCAATCCTACTGTGCCTTCCAAGGATGTTGGTAAATGGAAATTTTACCAAAAATTCATGTGTGTTTTCAGGTATGAAATCGCGGTAAATTCGGACATCAGACCTGTAACACGATCTGCACCCAAATCCAAGCAGATCGCACCTTTACCGACACCTGATTTGGGCGCAGATCCGGTCCGCACCCCAATCGGGTGGCCTGACGATTTAAATGTATTAGCATGCATTTAAATGACTTAATGAACTGCGCACCCAACTCTACCATCAAATCCCACTTTACCTTCTTCGGATCCGTTCCGGATCCATGCTGTTATCAACCTGCAGAATAAAAATCCTAAGCGGATTCCTATTCTGCAGGGGAAACTCTGAAGCCCATCCTCCTCGAACACTCTTCACAAACCCCCTGCTAACCACCCTGGCAGATCCGCCCTCCTGTCCACCCCCACGGTCCGAATCCCCTGGGAGGCAGACCCCACCAGCACACACCCCCCGCGATCGGACCCCCTCACCCCCCCCCCCCCCCCCCCCACAGGAGGCAGACCCCCTTTTGGCAGAGCACACACTTCCCCCTGCAATCAACCCTCGGGAGGCAGTATCGCACTGCCCCCCCCTCCCCCCCCAACCAACAGTCAACACCCCCCCACCCCCGGAGGCAAGCCCCCTCAGCAGAGCACACCCCTCCTGTGATTCACTGCCCCCCGCAATCAAACCACCTCCCCCCCCCCCAGGAGGCAGGCCCCTCCTTGACAGAGTGCACCAGCAACATACCTGGATTGCTCCTCTCCTTCCACCATCCTTCTGATCTGCACTCGATGATGTGGAGATGCCAGTATTGGACTGGCGTAAACACAGAAAGAAGTCTCGCAACACCAGGTTAAAGTCCTGCTGGAGTTTAACCAGTGTTAGGAGACCTTTACTGCACTCATTGCACAGCCTGCAGCATCTTCCTGACTTCTGCTGGCATCTATGGAAGAAAGAGGCGCACTCAGATGGGGAGTGGTGGAAGATGGAGGGGAGGATGGACTTGGGAGAATCTCCACCAATCCTTGTACCTGTGTCATGACTGGAAGCATGTATGCCATGACTAGTACACAGGGAACATTGATGTTTGTCAGATCCAATTAGTTTCTATGCAACAGCTGTGACCTTGATTGTTTGATGCTGTATCCATTTTCACATTTCCTCTGTAAGACAAAGTGCATCACAGCACCTAAACCTCATCGATTCTCACCTGAATGTTCATACTAGTAAAAAAGCAAAACTTGTTACATAAGAACATAAGAAATAGGAGCAGGAGTAGGCCATCTAGCTGTTTGAGCCTGCCCCACCATTTAACAAGATCATGGCTGATCTGAAGTGGATGAGTCCAACTTTCCCTCTTGCTCCCCATAACCCTCAATTCCCTTGTCTATCAGAAACCTGGTTCATTGTACATTAGACCTCAGTTTCTCAGCTGAGCACTGCTCCCCATGGTGTGAGCAGAAAATTAATATGGTGCTCCTTCAATTAGCCCAAAACTGCGGTGCTGAATTCCTCCACATGCCTTGAGACGCCTCCCTAATTGATTTTTTTCCAGGTTGTTTTTCCAATTGTGTCACTATTTTGTGATTATTTCCCACTTCCCCCTAGAACCCACCAAGTTCCTCCCATCCTACACCATATTCATCACCATCGAATTGCCCTTCCTCCTGTGACTCTCCAGTCTCCCACTGTTACCCTTGAACTACTCATTGTTCATTCAGTATTCCTGTTCTCATCCCTGAACTTTCACATTGATGTTCCCACGCTGTTTGTCAACCTGATCTCTCTCCTGCTCAAAGCCACATGCACGTTTACTTTTTCAGATTTCCTCCCATTAGGCAATCCAATTCTCCACAAACATGACTCTTCAGCTATTGCCATACAGGATTCAGATACCCCACCAAATATTATTCTGTCCTTTCTCACAATATCAAATCCACATTAACAAATGTTTTAGTTGCTAACAATACCATTCTGTGCATGAAAAATGCCTAGAGAGGTCTTCCGCTGTCCAAGAATGGGACCAAGTCATTCATATCATACAAAGTTCTCTAACATGTCTGATGCAACCCCAGGGCAGTCTCTGTGCTATGGCCCTAAGAGCGTTCCCTCAGGCCCAGGACAATCTTTGAAATAAAATCCTAGTGGCGTAGTGTGACCTTAGTCCCAGGACAGTCCTTGAAACATTCCTGAATAGGCTTTTAACTTTTGCTTCTGGACAGTCTTTCACTTTTCCATGGACATTCTTTTAATAATTGCTCCAGACATTGAAGCCAATTTTCCACTCTGTTTCTTGACACACCCTCCTCCGAATCTTGTCTTAGAATCATATAACCCCTACAATGCAGAAGGAGGCCATTTGGTCCATTGAACCTGCACTGGCAAGAATCCCAAGCAGGCCTACCTCTATAACCCCATGTATTTATCTTAATAATGTTCCTAACAATAAGGGTCAATCTAGCATGACCAATCAACCTAACCTGCACATCTTTGAAGTGTGGTAAGAAACTGGAGCATCTGGAGGAAACCCATGCAGACATGGGGAGAATGTGCAAACTCCACACAGACAGTCACCTGAGGCCGGATTTGAATCTGGGGCCCTGGCGCTGTGAGGCCGCTGTGCTAACCATTGTGTCACCCCTCTCTAATCCCTCCCAGTATTACATCAATTTCTATTTTGCCTCATGCATTCCCCCATCTAAGTTGTGCCTCCATTTCCCTCTTCCCCTCTGCTTTTCCTGCTCCCCCTGTCCTACCTCTGCTCCTGCTGATCATGCCTCTTATGCCAAGCTCTGCTATAGCTTGTGCTACAAGCGCCAGTTATGGTGTGAAAGGAGGTTGAAAGTAGTGTCTGCTAATCTCCAAATTGCAGGCATAGTGAAGTTTGGTAGGTGAGTGTCACTTCATATCATCACAAATCAGACCATTCCAATCATTCAGGATGAAGCATTTAATTTGAAGGGGGAATATAATTCCAGCCAGTTGGCCTTTTAATGAGCATTCATGAGGTATAAACAAATGGAAGTATTGTTCTCAACATAGCTGAACAGTAAACTCGACCCACCTATAACTTGCCATCAGAGCCAGAAGTACAAAATTCTATTTCAAATGAATTTTCCATTGGTTGGGAACTCACCGTTTCCTTTATGCTATATTTATTGCCTTAGGCTGCTACAATTCTTATTGCTGGGTGGAGCATAAAATTCCTTTATCTGTTACATTTTTGTCCACTCAACCTATCTATATTCCTTTGCAAATTCCGCACAACTTATTTTACTGCATATCTTTAGCTACAATATATTTGGTCCCTTCATTCAAGTCATTAATACCGACCAACAATAATGGAGGCTGCAGAACTAATCCCTGTAGAACTTCAGGGATAGGATTTTCTGACCGCACTTGACTCAACACCAGAAAACACCGCCCAAAATCAATGGACCTTTGCGTGGTCTGCATATCCACTCTGAATGCCTACTTTCTGTTAGTTAGCCAATTCTCTATCCATGTTACCATCAACATCAGAAGGTCTTGTACAGTGACCTTGTATGTAATACTTTATTGAACAGCTTTTGGAAATCAAGATACACTGTATCATCTCTATCCATCCTGCTTGTTACATTGATTTCCCTTTCATAAAACTATGTTGACCTGTTTGGTTGTTTATAATGTCCTGCTACTATATGAGTTCCAGAATGAAATATTCAATTCAGAGCCACATGATGTCAGATTATGTAATTATAAGGGCTGCTTTGTGCTGTGAATTTATACTCTTGAGGAATGTGCTTATTTCACATAGAATGATACTTTCAGCTTGACAGACTAGATTCAATTTTTACTTAAATCTTAAATCAGAAGGGGTGCAGTTTTAATACTAACCAATCCTGACCAACTCAGATCTCTATGCAGAGCTCATCCTCAGTGGTAGAGATGGGTGCTATGTATATGTAGGGAAATTTCTTTGTGCGAGTGCAGTTGGAGATTTCTGCAGAAATGCTCTGCTTTTTCTCCTCACTATGGGCTGTAGTTTTGTTTTGCTGCAGAGTGCCATCTAGTGCCCCAGTTAAAAGAAAACAACGTCAAGTGTAAAACAGCAGGTTTTGAAATTAATGTAAATTGACAAACCCAATTATCTGCTGTTCTGTCTGCAGCGTTATTAGATTCTTGGGCTTCTTAATCTAAATATCTGCGGCAAATTTACAAGAAGACCAAAAACATCAACTCAAGTGCATTAATACTGAAAATAAGAGAAGCAGAGTCATAAACACAACTGAGCACCAATATAACATAGAGGCCCTGAAGTTCCAACAGCTAGAGAGGGTGAAAGCAGCAATGACAACTGACAGGTGATGGACATAAACATGGCTGCATTGGGATTTTGCCACATTTTGATGAGACATTCAAATGTTGTCTAGGATAACCATGGACATTGTCTCCCTACTTCTAATGAGGAGAAGGTAGTGGGGGTGTTATTGTGCTTAGAATCATAATTATAGAACCATAGAATCCCTACAGTGCAGACAGAAGCCATTTCGCCCATTGAGTCTGCACTGACTCTCAAACAGACCATCCCACCCAGCCCCTATTCCCGTCACCCCACACATTTATTCTGCTAATCCTCCTAACCTACACATCTTGGGACATTAAGAGGCACTTTAACATCGCCAATCCACCTAACCTGCACACCTTTGGACTGTGGGGGGAGGAGGGGGGGTGGGATGAAACCGGAGCACCCAGAGGAAACCAACACAGACACAAGGAGAATATGCAAACCCCACACAGTCACCCATCGTTGGAATTGAATCCAGGTCCCTGGCACTGTGAGGCAGTAGGTGCTAGCTACTGCACTATTGTGCTATCCACTTCCTTGAGAGATTCCTCCCTTTATATTCTTGAAAGACCTTGGTGAAATTCATGCCAATGGCGACCTGGTCTATGCTTCCTAAAGGCCCAAGAGTGAGGAAATAAATCCCAGAGTGGATTGAATACACTTTTTCTTCCCAGTGGCTCTAGATGGAGTGAAGAATGACAAACGATTCTTCTTCAGCTCATTTGGTTCATGAGAACTTGACTACTTCAACAAAGGACAAATTGATACAGGTCAGGATGGCTACCATTGACCTACTTTTCCATCACCAGTAGCCCATCCTTGCTGTGTGAATGTCCCTACCTCTTGAACTTAGCACAAGATCAGATATCTCGGCTGAGAATCATCAGGTGTTCGACTCTGCCGTAGCTATGCAGGTATCTTCAGGGCAGGGTGTTTGTATTTCTGAAGTTAACGTTTTTTGGAAGATTCCTTGAGAATAAAGGCTAAAATTGGATTAATCTGTTTTCTAGATGTATGGCCACTTCCTTGGCCACTTGACATCTCAAGGAATTTTACAGCAATTAAGTAACAGGAATGGAGGAAATGTTAAAACACAAACATTAACTGCAACCATATGTATTAGTCTTTACAACGTAATGAATCTAACAATTCTCCCTTGTTCCCTTCTGACTATATCTTTATATGCTGGATCCAACAGTTGTATACTGTTTTTTTCTGTATCATGGTGAGTTTTACCAGGAGTCTCGTAATTACATGGGGACAAATTTGATTGATGTCCCTGGTCAAAAGCTCCAAAAGCATTTGTATCGATTTGCCCCTGCTAAGACTTCACCATGAATTTTCCTATAACATGCTGAGTTGGTTATGGGATAGAGTAAGAGAATACAGTGGGACTGTCATGTCTTGTGAGCCCAAAGCACTATCATTAATGAATTAAACAAGAGAAAATGGAAAGCATCTTCTACAAGCACAAGTTCTTGATCAAATATTGCGATCCTGTTCCATTTTTAATATACTTATTGTGCAACACTCTGCTCCTTTACAGATCTGTAAATGATTTGAATAAAACCAGTCAAAATTATTTTAAATATTCTAAAGGCTTTGCCATCAACCTTCTTAATGAACAGTACAGGCCTGGAGGGCTGAAGGATTTGTTCCTGTGCTGTATCTTTCTTTGTTCATTGTTCCATCACTTTGCAATTATAAATTAAACACTCAGTGAATGGTAGCCAAACTGATTTTGAAAATAATACATGAATTTCTCTAACTCACAGATATCCCTAATCTTTTTTGTTATTATTAGTGTAATAATCTCACCAAAGCCAGTTTACCAACATCCTTTATTTACACTGTGAATAAAGTACCACTTCTGCGGTATAAAAGTCAAAGCTCCAAGATCTAGAGTCCCCGATCCAAGTAGAGACAGCTGGTTTTAAAATCCTTATCTCACTCAATAGGGAAATTCATATACCATGGGGAGATCTATCAATGATTCCCCATATTCTAGGTGGCCATCATGAAAAGTGTTGTTTTCCAATGCACGATATGAAGTTAAACAGTGGTCATAGATACATTGTAATTTATAAAGTAGATGCTATTTTGGATTTTATATGGATTATTGGAACATTTGAATTAAAAAAATGTCAGAAGGATCATTTAGATTGGAAACATTGGCCGAAATTCTCCCAGCAAAATACTCAGTGTAGGATTTGCATGAAAATGGGAGTAATTTATGCTGTTTTTTTCAATGGGAGTTCAGAGAAAAATCTCCCATACTCTGTGCATTGCGGAGGTCACTAGCATGTATACTATTAAAAATCAGAGGATGGGCTGATTCCTGCCTGGGAGACTGGCAGCATAGAGCTGAGTGGGGCACTGAGCATGCATTGAGCTGTCAATGGTGAGATCGGTGCGTGCATGAATGGCCCCATACTGCTGGCCTCCCAATTGCTAGCCACCTCAATTACTGACCAAGCTCGTGACACGTGCAGCACTGGCCTTCGCCCCCCTCATCCGTGGCTAAAATTGGTGCCCTGCCAGGATCATTCTCAGGCCAGCCCCAAAAACCTGTTCCCAGCCGGCCTGATCTCCAGCTCCCCCCCACCAATTTCCCTCCCCCACAGTCCTGATAGCCCTTGCAGTACCCACCCCCTCTTCTTACAGTCCTGACACAGCCCTACACCCCCTCCAAGTCCTGACCCTTCCCCATCAGCCTCACCTCCTCCACCACCCTGGTTGCTGGCTCCCTCCTTCCCTCATGGATCCTTTTTGCAGTGACAGTAGGACCCCCTCCACCCCACTGATTGTCCTGCCCAATCAGACCCTGCCCCTCAGCTCTGCCCTATAGGCTCTGCTGTCTTAGCACTGCCCCAAGCCTCAATGGGCAGTGCCAAAGTTCTCCCTGAGCATTGGCACTTTGCCCAATGGGCAGTGCTGGTGGCACAGGGTGGCACTACCAAAGTGCCAAAGCCTGGGAGTACTCCCTCCTACCACTCAACACTTTGGAGATCCCCTTTCACTCCAGTGGGGACTGGCCGCCAGCTCCCTGAAAGTGGGAAGCTACTGTAAATCCCGTAGGAGTGAAATACTCCTGGTGGGGTGCAGTGGGGGAGGGGACGGGATAAGGGAGGGACAGATGCTAGCAGGCCTGGAGACTTCAGTGCTGGGCCTGCTAATCACAGTCAAATGATATTAAAAATCATTTAAATAACCTTAGTGCTTCCCCACCAGAAATCTGGTGTTGATAGATGCCAACGGGGTATGAATGCATGCACAAATCCCACGAATTGGCCGAAATGATAATCTCCTGGTCCACTGCGTTAAAATATTAGCATGGCAGGATGGGAAAATCATAGCCATTAACTCTGTTTCTCTCTTCACAGATGTTGCCAGAACTGGTGAGTTTATCCAGCATTTTCTGTTTCTATTTATAATTTCCAGCTTTTGCAGTATTTTGTTTGTATTATAGCATTCCATTTGCTTTCTTAATTACTTGCTATACCTGCATACTAACTTTTTGTGACCCATGCACCAGAACACCTAGATACTTTTCAACCCAGAATTCTGCATGCAGTCTCCATTTAAAATACTGTTTTATTCTTCCTTCCAAAGTGAACAACTTCACATTTTTTTATATTATGCTCCATTCAATGCAGATTTTTGTCTGCCCACCCAAAGTATCTATATCTGTCTGCAACCTGCAGATGTATTCTTCACAAGATATTCTCCCACCTACTTTTATGTCATCTGAAAATTTAGCTGTCATGCTTTGCTGCCCTTGTTGAAGTCAATAATATCAATCAGAAAAAGGTTGAGGCCTTAACACAGACCCCAATGAGACTCCACTCATCACATCCTGCCAATAAGAAAAATACTCATTTATGCATACTCTCTATTTTCTGCCAGCCAGTCAATCTTTTATCCATGCTAATTTGTTATCTTCTACACCACGAGTTTTTATTTTGTACAACCACCTCTGATGTGGCATCTTATCAAATCTCTTCTGGAAATTCAACAACAGTATGTCTACAGGCCGTACTTTATCAATGGTGCATGTTGCTCCTTCAAAGAACTCCGATAAGTGAGTTCAACATGATTTCCATACTGACTCTTCCCAGTTATGTTGAGTTTTTCTGAATGTCCACTTACAACCTCCTTAATGATCACTTCTTAACACCTTCTCCATGACAGACATTAAGCTAAATGCCTAAAATCTTTTCTGTCTTCCTACCTTCTTGAATAGAAGTGTCATATCTACTACTTTGTATTCTGATGGAAATTCAGCAATGCTGATACTAGAGAATGAATCATCTTTTATATTTTCAGTAGCTAGAACGAGGACTCTTAGATCAGGTTCAGTGCATCCTCTATTTTGATGAACACTAAATCCATAATCTTATTCTCAGAAGAGGATTCAGAGTGGAATGTTCATGTGGAATTTTTTCATTTTTCACACTACCCTCTCTGAATGAAAATACCAGTTTATTGCTAATTAAGACCAAATGAAAGTATTTCTGTGTTTCAACCTAGGACTACAACGAAATGGAATGAGATTCCTGATTTTTCACTACAGAAGCAAGCAGCAGATTAACATTTCAAAAGGTGCAAGAAGATTGCTGCTACTATTAATGATCAGCTTTGGGAATTCATAGATTTTGGGAATGGAGGTTGTGTTGTGCAGGTAGAAAGAAGATTTACAAGGCTACTGTCAACAGAAGACTTCTTATAACATTCCAATTCAGGTGAAAAAAGCTTAAGTTCTATATAAATATCATCTGGGCCCAAGATTAGGTTCAACTTTTAATTTGCTCCTGAGAATGTTTCTTCTGTACTGGTTGTACTGTTTTTGATGCAGTTGAATGGTTTCAGGCTAGCAATGTTCTTCAGGATTGTGTTACTCAAAGAGAATGCTCTGTGTGACATAATCACTGAGGAATTATGGCACCAAATGATTGATGGGAGGATATTTACAGCATTGCCACAACACACTATATATTTATTTCCTTGTCTCACTCTTGTCGTACATTTCAGCAAATTGAATTATTTTAAAAAATCAATAATGATAGTGCAGTAAAGTGTTCCTGACATAATTATTTACTTACTCCAAAATGCTGTCGGTCCTATTTCAGATCCATAGTCTTGAACATACTGCAGTCGCGCTTTACACAGCACTATTTTGAATGGTTCGAATTATTCAGTGTAAAATCCGAAATGATTCCCTTCTACTTTGACTGGCTTACAAATACATCAATTGTCAAATCCATATCATCCAACAGCAAAGATTAGGCAAACACCAAAGTGATTATTTTGCAGGTTATTAAAAATATATTTTATGCATCCTGTTTGTTATGTCTTACAATATAACTGGAAGGCAAAGCTGTAAAATTAAAAATATGTGTACATCTTGTAATGAATTTATCCGTGCTTGAAAACCATATTCCTTCTTTTTGCTAGAAATGTTAGTTGGTAGCCACTGGTACTTGCATCAGTGGATTGTGTATTCAAATCCCATTGTGGACTTGTGTATATAAACTGGATGGACATTCATTACAGTACTGAGAGAGTGCTGCATGGACAGTGGTCACAGCTTATGAAAGAGATATTAAATCAAGATCTCATCATCCTGCTCAGATTGATGTAAAGGCTCTCAGGTAATTTCTCATAGAAGAGGAAAGAATACCCCCAATGTGCTAGCTGATATTCTTTCTCCCAACAAACACCACAAAGAAATCATTATTTGGTCAGTTGTTCTTTTCTATTCATGGAGCTTTGAAATCGACAAATTGGCTTCTGCATTTGCCTATGTAGTAATGACTGCACTTAAAAAGAAATCCTTTAGTTTTCCAAGGCTGTACAAAGTTATGAGAAATTTTTCTCCTGGTGAGAAAACACAAGCATGCAATTTCTATAATTCTTTAAATTTATTGCATCCACAGCCTTATTATAGAGAGAAAAATGAGAGAAGAAATGGAGAAAGGTTTTGATGGAAGGATTTGCAATTTGAGAGGGATCAGTAGAATATAGCCTCCCTCCGGAAACATTGCAGTGTTGAGCTTGCGGTAATGAATGTCAATCACATAACTGTCAGTACAATCATCAATGCAGCCATCTTTCATCTATGTGTGTTCCCTTCACTTTTAGTACTACCGTCTTCAGGAATAAGAAACACATTATTCCTCTAGTTAGAAACTAAGCCTTTCAGTTAAGGTTAATTGAAAATTGTACCCTGTAAAAACATACCTATTACTTACGGGGATGACATGAAATTCATCAAAGGAAATAATTTCAGTTGTAATACAATTAAAAACTGTATTGTCTGTAATTATACTTCCTCTGCCATCAAAGGCCCACAACAAACATATAGCTTAGTCAGTGAGAAATAGTAACACTTAGGTAAAGAATGGGAAAGAATAGTATAATTGAATAACAAATACTCAAATTTTTTGATGTGGTTTGTTGATTTTCCCAGCGCATCTCCTCAGATTATTTTAAATCAGTTGTTTAAGTACAGAAGAACAGTATGATTGTATGCCTCTTTCATCAAGGTCCTGAGGGAGGCACAGCGGTAATAGGAGGCACAACATCACTGTAATTATGTGATCTGACTGGAATCAAAAATCCAACAATAATGCAGAAATCACCCTATGTTACTATTGCTATTTGATTTAAGTCAGCTTTAAAAATCAATGGCACACTTCTACTGAACTACAGTACAACCTTAACCAACCATGATTGGACCCAAACATCTGGAGGTCCATCAACATATTTCCAGTGCAAACCATTTGGGAATTAAGTTGAGGAAGAGATTCCCAACTGTATATCGCCAATTTCACATCATGAACAGTTTTACCATAAGTCACCTAGACCCTGAGGTTGGAAATTTTCTTGCTAAATCTCACCGGCCCTTGACCATGTTCTCCTCCTATCAGATGCATCTTAAAACCTACCTCTTTGACGAAGCAGGTTGGAGTCCCAACTAACATAGAGGAACTTAGTCGGAAGGTAATCAACTGGAGTTCCTCAGGGTAGCATCCTAGGCACAACCATCTTCAGCTGCTTTGTCAATGATCGTCCTTCCATCATAAGATCAGAAGTAGGGATGTTTGTGAATGATTACCTGTGTTCATTTGCACTCCTCAGATCCTGAAGCAGTTCATAGAACATAGAACATTACAGCGCAGTACAGTCCAAATGCAGCAAGACCCAGATAATATCCAGGTTTGGGCTGACAAGTGGTAGATAACTTCATCCCACCCAAGTGTCAGGCAATGATACCCCCAACAAGAGAGAATATGACCATGTGCTCTTGACATTTAATGGCATTATCATCACTGAATCTCCAGCCATCAACATTCTGGGATTAAGATTGGCCAGAAACTGAACTGGACTAACCATATAAATATTGTAGTTACAAGAGTAGTGAGTAATTCATCTCCTGACTGCTCAAAGCTAGTTCACCATTTACATGGCACAAGTCAGAAGTGTGTTGGAATACTGTCCACTTGCATGTTTGAGTATAGCTCCAACAACACTCAAGGAGCTCAACACTATCCAGAATAAAGCAATTCACTTGATTGGATTCAACATTTATTCCCTCCACCATCAATTCACAGTGGCAGCAGCATGTACCATCTACAGGATGCACTGCAAGAGTTCACCAAAGCTCTTTTGACAACACCTTCCAAACCCATGACCTTTATCAAGAAGAACAAGAGCAACAGGGGACTACTATCTGCAAGTTCCCCTCCATCCACCCCCCAGAGGTTGATAGCAGGGGATTCAGTGATGTTAATGCCATTGAATGTCAATTCCAATTCCAATTCTCTTCCCTCACCTAGTAGTGCACGATGACAGGCTTTCATCTGTTTCCATGGCTAATAGTTTCTGGAGCAGGTTGCTACCCTATCACCAGGAGCTTATAGCTTGAAGGCAAACCACCCTGCATCAAGCATGGTTGACCCAGGATTCTCTCCCATTCTTACTGCCAGCCATTAGCATGTAGGAAGGATTTGCAGGTTGACGTTCGATCTGTTCGGCTGTGTTATAATGCACCTTCCTTGGCCATGAAGCCGTTTGGTGGAACCCTGATTTGGAGTTTCTGGTTCAGAGGCAAGAATACGACTTGCCACACCACATGACCTCCATTGAATGCCAAGGGGTGATATTAATTTGGAAATCATCATTGATTTCCTGGAACTAAGATAATTGACAACCATAACCATCTTGTACTAAGTATGAACCAATCAATAGAGAATTTTCCCTCTTAATCCTATTAATTCCTGTTCTGCTGGGGATAGATAATGGATGCTAAGAACATAAGAACATAGGAACATAAGAACATAAAAAATAGGAGCAGTAGGCCATCAAGCCCCTCGAGCCTGCCCCTACATTCAATAAGATCATGACTGATCTGACAGTGGTTCAGTCCCACTTACCCATCTGCTCTCCATAACCTTTAGTTCCTTTATTGGTCAAAAATTTATCTATCCGTGAATTAAACACATTTAACGAGGTAGCCTCCACTGCTTCAATGGGCAGAGAATTCCAAAGATTCACTACCCATTGGGAGAAGAAGTTCCTCCTCAGCTCTGTTCTAAATTGACTCCTCCTTATTTTGAGGTTGTGTCCTCTAGTTCTTGTTTCCATTCTAAGTGGAAATAATGTCTCTGCTTCTACCCTATCTAGCCCCTTCATTATCTTATATGTCTCAATAAGATCTCCCCTCAGCCTTCTAAATTCCAATGAGTACAGGCTCAGCCTACTCAATCTCTCCTCGTAAGCTAACCCCTCATCTCTGGAATCAACCTGGTGAACCTTCTCTGCATTCCCTCCAAAGCTAATATATCCTTTCTCAAATAAGGGGACCAAAATTGCACACAGTACTCTAGGTGCGGCCTCACCAGTACCTAGTACAATTGCAGTAAGACCCCCTTGCTTTTATATTCCATCCCTCTCCCAGTAAAGGCCAACATTCCATTTGCCTTCTTGATCACCTGCTGTACCTGCAAACTGAGTTTTTGTGATTCATGCACAAAAATCCCAGGTCCTCTGCACAGTGTCATGTTGTAATTTTTCACCATATAAATAATAGTCCATTTTACTATTATTCCTTCCAAAGTGGATAACCTCACTCTTGCCAACATTATACTCCATCTGCCAGATCCTTGTCCACTCACTTAGCCTATCCAAATCCTTCTGCAGACTTTATGTGTCCTCCATGCAATTTGCTTTCCCATTCATCTTTGTGCATCTGCAAACTTTGTTACCCTACACTTGGTTCCCTCCTCCAGATCATTCATTTATATGGTAAATAGTTGAGGCCCCAGCACTGATCCCTGTGACTCGCTATTAGTCACCAACTGTCAACCAGAAAAGCACCCATTTATTCCAATTCTCTGCTTTCTATTAGATAGCCAATCTACAATCTACACTAACACTTTATCCAACTCATAATACTTGGTTAATGTGTATTTATTCAGTTTATAATACCTTTGCAGTTTATAATACCTTTGTATATTTTGCTTTTAATTTAAAAGGATTTTAATTTAACAGTAATTGTACAAGACTTATATACTTCCAAAAGATGTATTGCTAGACAAACAAAAGAATGAATGCAACATCAAACTAAATAAGTCATGTAATATTGAAGGAACAAAAACAGATTAATTGCTAGTAATTTCAGCCAATGCCAGCAGTATAGACAAAGGACCTGGATGCAGTGCAGCAAAATGTTCAATAGCATCAGACAAGCGGTTCAAGTTGAGTGAACACACCTTTAAATGCCATGTCCTTGTCGCTGAACCACCAGCTTCATATATTTAATTCAACCATGCATCCACCTCCTCATTCACCTATCAACCACAATTCACACCTCATATTTATAGCTTCAATTCATTCTCGTGCAATTATCCTGCAAACCTCACATTTGCATCTCTCAACTTGCACATATTGAACCATGACAGGTACTTGTAATGACTTCAATGAGACCCATGAGGTTGGCCTCTTGGAGTATGAATGTAATGATTCATAATTGGTTGGTCAATCAGAGAGCCTCACCTACATATAAAATGGGGAATTTCATGTCTTCTGGCATTCTGGATCCTGATGGTATAGCAGAAGCGTGCTTGGAATAGAATAGAGTTTGTAAGTAAAGGGAACATGGTGAAGGGATGCTGACTTCTGAGGAGTTTTTTTCAGTACTCAAACTGATTGCATTACACTTACTGACACACTTCCCTCTCTCTTACAGATGGCAGGTGGTCAGTGGACAATCCCTGTTATCCAGGAGCTATCCTCTGGTTTGCTATGCTGGCTCAAAAGTAGATGATACGGTGAAGTGTTAGAGAATTAAGGTATCACAACAGCTGCCAGGATAGTGGGCATTGACCTGAATAAAAGTATAAGGATATCGAGGAAGTGGAATCCCCCTGGTTGTACTTCATCCCTGAATTGACATGCAAGGTGAAACATGTGCAGTTAATGGTATTTTTCACCATGGGGTCCTCTGTCCACCACCAGATGTCCTCTTCCTTGACATTATCCAGGCTGGAAACTGGCATCAATTCACCAATCTGGCTGCACCAGTGGCTGAGTTCTTTCATAGATATCAAGTCCCAGACTGGGCATTAAGCGCATGTTCTTCTGGCTCAGACAGGAGAGTTAACCACTCAGCCATTTCAGCTCCCCTGTCAATAATCTTCCAACTTGAAATATTCACTCTGTTTCTCTCTCCACAGGGGCTATCAAGGCTTCTAAATGCTCTATTAAAGCTGCAGTCACACCATAGAAGAGTGTTCAACAATAATGCAGTGTTTTATCAGAACACTACACCTCCCAAACCTCAATCTTCCACTCTGAAGTACTATTTGGAACTCAGCTGGTTATCACTGTTGCCTCTGAGTGGGTTCCAGCAGGTACAAATTGAAGGAGCATTGCACTGTTGGACGTAGATCTTTCAGATGAGATGTTAAGTTGAGGATATTGAGGGAGCAGAATCTCGCTCGTTGCACTTCATCCCTGAACTATCATGTGATCTCAGCAAAGCGAAGTGTGTGCAGTTAATAGCATTTTTCACCACTTGCCTGTTGGAAGGCTACATAAGATTGTGTGACACTATTTCAAAGATAGACAAGGGAATTATTCCTGATGCCAATATTTATCCCTTAATCAACATAACAAAAACAGATTATCTGGCCATTATTACATTGTTGTTTGTGGGACTTTGCTGAGTGCAAATTGGCTGCTGCATTTTCTACAATAGTGACTACAGTTCAAAAACTATTTCATTGGCTGTAAAGCACTTTGAAGTAGTCATGCATATACTATATGCATGCAATTTTATTTTGCATTTTCTGTAAATTCACAGTAAATAAGCATCAAATGGTAATGGGCAGTATGTTGGCACAGTCATTAACACTGCTGCCATACAGTGCCAGAGACCCAGGTTCAATTCCTGGCTTGGGTCACTGGGTGTGTCGAGTTTGTACGTTCTCCCCATGTCTGCATGGGTTTCTTCCAGGTGCTCCAGTTTCCTCCCACAGTTTGAAAGACGTGTTGGTTAGGTGCATTGACCTCAACAAGCTCAGGAATGTGGCAACTAGAGGGATTTTACAGTAACATCATTGCAATGTTAACGTAAGCCTTACTTGTAACTAACAAATGAACTTTAAATATCTAATATTTAAGGTTTGAAGTTAGATAAGTCCCCTGGGCCGGACGGGATTTACCCTAGGATTCTTTGGGAGGCATGAGAGGCGATTGCAGAGCCTCTGGCTCTGATATTCAGGTCGTCATTGGTTACAGGTATAGTGCCGGAAGACTGGAGGATAGCGAATGTGGTCGCATTGTTCAAGAAAGGGGATAGAGACTTTCCTGGGAATTATAGACCGGTGAGTCTTATTTCTGTTGTGGGCAAAGTATTGGAAAGAATTATTAGGGATAGGATTTATAGTTATTTAGAGAGAAACGAATTGATTGGGGATAGTCAGCATGGTTTTGTGAAGGTCGTGCCTTACTAACCTTATTGAGTTTTTTGAAAAAGTGACCAAAGAGGTGGATGGGGGTAAGGCAGTTGATGTGGTATATATGGACTTTAGTAAGGCGTTCGATAAGGTGCCCCACGGAAGGCTTCTGCAGAAAATGCAGATGTATGGGATTGAGGGTGATTTAGCTAATTGGATTAGGAATTGGCTAGCTGATAGAAGACAGAGGGTGGTGGTTGATGGAAAATATTCATCATGGAGTTCGGTTACAAGTGGTGTACCTCAGGGATCTGTTTTGGGGCCCCTGCTGTTTGTAGTTTTTATAAATGATCTGGATGAGGGTATTGAAGGATGGATTAGTAAATTTGCGGATGACACCAAAGTCGAAGGAGTGGTAGATAGTGAAGAGGGGTGTTATAGTTTGCAGAGAGACTTGGACAAGTTGCAGAGCTGGGTCGAGAGATGGCAAATGGAGTTTAATGTGGAAAAGTGTGAGGTAAGTGTGAGATAGTCACTGAGCTGTCGTGTTGCCCATCAAATGGTCCAGGTCAAGCGTACACTAACGATGTGAAGCACTAGGATACTCTCGAAAAAGATCCAAGAGCAGCCCTCTCGCGACCCATCGCGTGTATGCCTCTCGTTAGACAACAAGGTGGACCAAAGCACCTGTAGGATAAAAACAAGTACATCAATATCATCATCTATTTACACACTTCCCAGGGACTCCCAAGGCTCATGATCCCTATTTTAAATCAGTTTTCTATACCCCTCCATTCCCATTCTGTTCATTTGCCCATCTAAGTATTTCTTAAATAATTCCAGAGTGCCTGCCTCCACCACTTTACTTGGCAGCGCATTCCACACCCCCACCACCCTCTGTGTGAAAAAACTCCCTCTGGCATCCAAATTATACCTTACCCCCCTCACCCTAAGCCCGTGACCCCTCGTGCTATTTGAGTCCATCCTAGGAAAAAGCTTAACCCTGTTTACTCTATCTATACCCCTCATAATCTTGTACACCTCTATTAGATCTCCTCTAAGTCTACGTCTTTCTAAGGAAAACAGTCCCAATTTGCCTAACCTCTCCTCGTAACTCAGACCTTCCATACCAGGGAGCATCCTAGTAAACCTCCTCTGCCCTCTCTCCAGACTCTCTACGTCCTTCCAGTAGCAGGGCGACCAGAACTGGACGCAATATTCCAAATGAGGTCTAACCAACGTTTTATACAACTGCAACATTAAAGGCCAGCTCTTGTACTCTATACCCCTTCCTATAAAGGCTAACTTCATCACTTCTCAGTACTTCATCACACTCCTGGTTTGTGCCTTCTAGATCGTAAAATATCTATATATTGGACTCCCTCATTTCCTTCTCAATATATGGTTTGCTTTATCTGTATATTGAGTATCTGAAGGGTGTTGAACACCCCTCACTTCTTACCTTAAGCTGGGAAGTCAATGACTTTGATGAAGTAGCTGAAGATGGTTAGGCCTCAGATACTATTCTGAGGAGCTCCTGCATTGATGTCCTGGAGTTGCAACGATTGACCTCCAATGACCACAACCATCTTCCTTTGTGCTCGATATAATTGCGCCAGTGGAGAGATTCCCCTTAATTACTATTGACTGCAGTTTTGCAAGAGCTCCCTGATGCCACATTCAGTTAAATGTGGCCTTGATATCAAGGGCACTCACGATACTCTCATCTCTGGAGTTCAATTAGAGTCATTGAATCATAGAGCTTTACTTCACAGAAACAGGTCTTTTGGCCCAATTTGTCCATGTCACCCTTTTTCTTTAAACCTCTAAGCTAATCCCAATTGCCCACATTTGGCCCACATCTGGCCCACATCCTCGATACCCATCGTACCTATGTAATTTTCTAAATGTTTTTTGAAAGTTAAATTTGTATCCCCCTCTACTATTACCTCTGGCAGTTTGTTCCAGAAACTCACCACTTTGTGTGAAAAAATTGCTCCTCTGGACACTTTTGTATCTCTCCCCTCTCACCTTAAATCTATGCCCTCTAGTTTTAGACTCCCTTACCTCTGGGTGCAACACTTGCATCCACCCAACAAAATGTAAAATTGCCCAGGTATATCCGATACACAAAAAACAGGACAAATCCAACTCGACCAATTACTGCCCGCTTACACTCTCAATCATTAGTAAAATGATAGGAGGGGTCATCAATAATTATCAACAAATTTTTATCTATGTTTAAATGAAGGCTGTAATGAGGCCGGGGGCAAAAATGCTCTGGCAGAATCCAAACTGATGATTGAGAATGTGAGCAGGCAGCAACTGGTCGAGTTGGATTTGTCCTATTTCTTGTGTACAAGATATACCTGGGCAATTTTACATATTGTTGAGGGGATGCAAGTGTTGCAACTGTACTGGAAGTGCATGGCTATGGGAACACCAAGTTCTGGAGCACAAATCTTTAGTACTTTTGCTGGAGTATTGTTAGACCACATAGTCTTTGCAACATCAAATGCCTTCAGCCTCATGTGCCATGAGTCAAATTGGCTGAAGACAGGCATCTTTAATGTTGAGGATGCCCCAACTAAGCCAAGATAGATTATCCATTCAACATTTATGGCCAAAGATTGTCGCAAATCTTTTGCAGTGATGTGCTGGGTTCCCCATCATTGAGGATGGATATAGAACAAAGAACAAAGAACAAAACAAGAAGGAAAACGTGGCCCAACGAGGCCACGCCGCACCTCGATGTTCTCACTTCTACCCATGATCCTTGTCATCCCTGTCTATGTTTATAGATCTATGCATTAGAACCAAATTTGAGACAATTCAGGGAGAATTTGTTTTGCCAATCAGCCTAAGTGCACATCTTTGGGATGTGGGAGGAAACCGGAGTGCCTGGAGAAAACCCATGCAAGCACAGGGAGAATGCACAAACTTCCACAGACACAGGCCCAAATCCATGTATCTGCATAGCACAGCGATAGTCACTGAACTGTCATGTTGCCCATCAAATGGTCCAGGTCAAGCATACACTAACGACGTGAAGCACTAAGATACTCTCAAAAAATCCAAGAGCAGCCCTCTCACAACCCATCGCATATATGTCCCTTGTTAAACAAGGCGGATGGAAGTATCTGTAGGATAAAACAAATACATCAATATCATCGACATAAAGTTGTGGAGCCTCTTCCTTCAGTGAGTTGTTTAATTTTCCACAATAATTCATGGCTGGATGTGATAGGACTGTAGAGGTTAGATCTGATTTGTTGATTGTGGAATCATTTAACTCTGTTTTTCACTTGCAGCTTGTGTTTTTTGGCACATAAGTAGTCCTGTGTTGGAGCTTCACCAGATAATTTTCACCAAGTCATTTCAAGTGACACCCCAATTTGGTGCTATCCTAGTATACCCTCTTACACACTTCATTGAACAAGGGTTGATCCCTTAGCTTGCTGGTAATGGTAAAGTCAGGGGATATGCCAGCAATAAGCTTGCAGATTGATTGAGTACAATTCTGTTGCTGCTGTTGGTCCACAGCACTTCATGGGTGTCCAATCTTGAGCTGCTAAATCTATTCAAAATATACACAATTTAGCATAGTGGTAGCACACAATGTAATGGAGGGTATCCTTCATCGTAAGGAATGAGTGGTGGCCACTCCTACTGATACTGCTATGGGCAGATGAATTGTGACAGGCAGGTTGATGAGGATGAGATCATATATATGTTTCCCTCTGGTTAATTCCATCACCAGTCTGGCAGCTATGTCCTTCAGACTTGACCAGTTCAGTCAGTGGTGGTGCTACTGATCCAAACTCGAAACATTGGCTCTATTCTCTCTCCACAGCTGTTGCCTGACTTACTGAGATTTTCCAGCATTTTCTGCTTTTGTTAATTGATCAATAATCTGATAAATGTTTGTGAGATCTAGATATTTCTTACAGGGGCAAGATTGTATTTGGGATATGCAAATGGCTTTGATTAGAAAAATTGCAGGCAACTGTCCCTTCAAGTGCTGTACATATTGTATTTGACAGGTAAACAACAGGGAATTCAACCCTTATATCTGTGAGTCTTGTTGACTTATTGATCACTGGTTAAGTTTACTGCATCTTTGATTTAATCTGATTGATCATTGTCTCATGTATTAGCATGATGTAGAGACGCCGGTGTTGGACTGGGGTAGTAAGAACTCAGTAAGAATTTAGCAACACCATTTCAAATCCAACCGATTTATTTGATAGTAAATCTGCGAGCTTTCAACACTCTTGTGCCTTCGTCAGGCAAATGCAGTGTTCTGGTCTGCAATCGCACACATATCAACACAGACAGTCACAGATTGCTGATTAGAATGCGAATCCTTACATCTAACCTGCTATTCAAGTGTTAAAGTGGCTAACAATGTGTGTGAAGGGAATCCTGAGCATTGGTTAGAGAATTGTGTATTTTCTCCAGACAGCACAGTAAGTGAGGTTTTTTGCTAACCCAGGCAAGTTACGGGGGTTACAGATAGTGTGTCATGAAGCCAAGATCCCTATTAAGACCGTCCTCATGTGTGTGGAACTTGGCTATCAGCCTCTGCTCAGCAACTCTGCGCTGTCGTGTGTCACGAAGGCCCCCTTGAAGAACATTTACCCGCAGGTCGGAGGACGAATGCCCGTGACTGCTGAAGTGTTCACCCACAGGAAGGGAACTGTTTTGCCTGGTGAGTGTTGAGTGATGCTCATTCATCCGCTGTCGTAGTGTCCCCAATATACCATGCTTCGGGACATCCTTTCTTGCAACGTATTAGGTAGACAACATTGGCCGAGTTGCAAGAGTAAGTACCGTGTACCTGGTGAATGGTATCCTCACGTTTGATGATGTCGTCCATGTCTATGATCTGGCATGTCTTGCAGAGGTTGCTGTGGCAGGGTTGTGTGGTATTGTGGTCACTGTTCTCCTGAAGGTTGGGTAGTTTGCTGCGAACAATGATCTGTTTGAGGTTGTGCGGTTGTCTGAAAGCAAGAAGTGGGGGGGTGGGGATGGCCCTAGCAAGATGTTCATCGTCATCAATGATATGTTGAAGACTCCGGAGAAGATGTCGTAGCTTCTCCGCTCCGGGGAAGTACTGGACAACAAAGGGTACTCTGTTCACCGTGTCCCGTGTTCGTCTTCTGAGGAGGTCAGTGCAGTTTATCGCTGTGGCACGTCGGAACTGTCGATCGATGAGTCGAGCGCCATATCCTGTTCTCACAAGGGCACCCTTCAGCATCTGGAGGTGTCTGTCACGATCCTCTTCATCTGAGCAAATTCTGTGTATACGGAGGGCTTGTCCATAGGGAATGGCTTCTTTAACGTGTCTAGAGTGGAAGCTGGAGAAGTGGAGCATTATGAGGTTGTCTGTCGGTTTGTGGTACAGTGAGGTGCTGAGGTGACCATCCTTGATGGAGATGCGTGTGTCCAAGAATGCAACTGATTCTGGAGAATAGTCCATGGTGAGTCCGATGGTGGGATGGAACTTGTTGATATCATCATACATTTGTTTCAATGATTGTTCACCATGAGTCCAAAGGAAAAAGAGGTCATCAATGTATCTAGTATATAATCTTGGTTGAAGATCTCGTGTGGTGAAGAAGTCTTGTTCAGGAGGGCATTCGGCCTCCGACCTGCGGGTAAATGTTCTTCAAGGGGGCCTTCGTGACACATGACAGCGCACAGTCACTGAGCAGAGACTGATAGCCAAGCTCCGCACACGAGGACGGTCTTAATAGGGATCTTGGCTTCATGACACACTATCTGTAACCTCCGTAACTTGCCTGGGTTAGCAAAAAACCTCACTTACTGTGCTGTCTGGAGAAAATACACAATTCTCTAACCAATGCTCAGGATTCCCTTTGTGTGCAATTGCAGACCAGAACACTGCATTTGCCTGACGAAGGCACAAGAGTGTTGAAAGCTCGCAGATTTACTATCAAATAAATCGGTTGGATTTAAAATTGGTGTTGCTAAATTCTTACTGAGTTCATGTATTAGCATACAGTGAAAAATATTGTTTCTAGTGTGCTATTACAACACAAAGCATACCATACATAAAGAAGGAAAGAAGCAAGTGCAGAATACAGTGTCACAGTCATAGTATGTTAAAGAGAAAGATCAATTTAACATGAAATAGATCCATTCAAAAGTCTGATGGCAGTAGGGAAGAAGCTGTTATTGAGTCAGTGGGTACATGACCTCAGTCTTTTGAATCTTTTTGCCGATGGAAGAACATGGAAGAGAGTATGTCTCCAGTGCACGTTTATGCTGGCTGCTTTTCCAGGCGGTGAAAAGTATAGACAGAATCAATGGATAGGAGGCTGGTTTGTGTGATGGACTGGTTTCGTTCACAACACTTTGTAATTTCTTTTAGACTTGGACAGAGCAAGAGCCATACCAAGCTGTGATACAACCATAAAGAAGGCTTTCGATGGTGTATCCGTAAAGGTTGGTAAAGAGTCATAGTGGACATGCCAAATTTCCTTAGCATCCTGCAGAAGTAGGAATGTCAGTGGGCTTTCTTAACTATAGTGTTGACATGGAGGGACACATTGCTCGTGAACTGGACATCGAGAAACTTGAAGCTCTCAACCATTTTCACTTCATCCCCGTTTCTGTAGCCAGGGGCATGTCCCCCACTATGCTTCCTCAACTCATTTCGCTGACATTGAGAGCTTGATTATTGTCACACCAGTTCACCAGATTCCCTATCTCTTTCCTGTACATTGTCTCATCATTGTTTGAAATCCGACTCACTATAGTCGTGTCATTAACAAACTTAAAAATCGAATTGGAATGGAATTTGGCCAGTCATCAGAATATAAGGAAGAGAGTAAGGGGCTGAAGGACATAGCCCTGTGGGGCACAGATGTTGACGATGATCATGAAGGAGGTGTTGTTGTCTATCCTTACTGATTGCATGGGTTAAGAAGTCTAGAATCCAGTCACAGAGGAAGGGACTGAGCCCTGGACCTCAGAATTTGGAGATGAGTTGTAGGAGTAATGATGTTGAAGGCTGAGCTGCAAATAAATAGGCGTCTGATATACACATCTAATTCTAAAACAGAATTTGTTGCCTCTCATATTTTTCTTGTTAGAAACAAACACTAAAAATAGCTGTAGACAAATGGCACTTTCACTTGTAATCTTTAAATGAAGGCGATTTATAAACTGGAAAATTACCAAAATGAAAATAAGTAATGGATGCCTTTACGTATGAGGAAAAATGAAAGTGAACTAAGTTTTCGTTTGGAATGAAAGCAAAGCAGCTAATGGTCATTCTACGAAAAACCTGGAATGAATCCCATTTCTGAATGGCAAATGTGAAAATTGCTGTTTAATGCTATTGCAACAAAATATTACTTTAAGATCATTGTCAAGATTTGACTCATCAGTATTGCTTGTTTGCAAGCAGCAGAAGTAGGAATTGCATCCATTGATTTGAATTTAGCTGTATCAGTCTGGAAATTGATGGGAGCAGTTGCAACACATGCTCAGATATCACTGGGTAATGATAACAAGATACAAACTGCTTTGTAATATTATGTGTGAAAGTTTCAGTGTTTCTCACTGACGCAAGGACAGGCCCTGCCTGCATTTTGCCATATCAGTGTTATTCTATTATTTATTATTCGGAGATGTGAGCATCACTGGCACAGCTGGCATTAATAGCCCATCTGTAGTAGCCTTCAGAAGGTGGTGGATTTATCTAATAAAATGGTTTTTATGACAAAGATGGCATTTAAGCATCAATCACATTGATGTATGATTGGAGTTATATAAAGGCCAGATTGGATCAAGGTGGCAAATTGTTTCTCTCAAGGACATTAGTTAAATCTGTTGGGTGTTTACAATATTCCAAAGATTTACAGTCACCTTTACAGATAGCAGCTTTTTATTTCAATTTTTTTTTAGTCAGTTTTAATTTTAACATCATGATTCCTCATCTGAAAGCTTTGATAATTGTTGGTTCAAACAGCATAAAATTTCCTTTGATATGCTGGCATTCTAAGGTTTAATCATATTTAAAAGCCTTTTTGAGGAACTTTCGTCACATGCTTTCTGAAATATATGATTAAAAAGCTCTTATACACTAATTTGATCACATTAGAATAAATCTCACCATATATCAGCAGCATCTCTGTGGTAGCTGTCTGCTTGTTCACATTCAATGAGAAAATCTTCAATGTCCGCCCTTTGTACCTTTTGTTGCGCACGCGTGTCACTCATGAATATGAGTATATAAACAACTATGGGAGAAGGGAAGTTCGTCAAAGCATTAAACTGAAGTTCCATCTACCTTGGTTGGAAATAAAAAATCTTACAGCATCATTGAAGAGGAACAATTGTGTTCTCCTACTGTCCTGGCTACAATTTATCCTTCAACCAACTTCAGGAAAGCAATTTAATTAATCATTTATTCTATTGCTGATTAGGGGATCTGGATTTCTGTGTTTTCCCATGTTAAGAGTTGACTACATTCCATTGATTGTACTGCATCTTGAAACGTATTGAGACTATGAAAGATGCCATATGGAGATAACTTTTTTTTATCATATTCAAACAGCTGTAATTATTGAATAATTTTTTTTGTCTCCAGCTTTTGTTTTGGAATGTTATAAATGCGATGTGCATATAAGAGATCATGTGGCAGAGTGGGTAGCGTCTCTGCATCTGAACTCCAGGATCAAATTTCCTCCAGAAGTTAATGGCCAAGGAAAGTGCATTCATAATGCAACGAAACAGGATGAGGATCAACTTGTAATGTTTCCAATGTGCTACTGCAGGTAGTAAGGGCAGAAATGATTCCTGGTCAACCACATGATGGAAAGAATTGGTGCCTGTACCATTCATAGCTTTGGACTACACAATGCATATAAAGTGCGTGTTGCTATAGCAACTCAGACTTCTCAGGGGCTAGTTGGTTCAATGAGGATGGATCAGATTGGTGCCAACAGCATGGGGTTTGATCCCCATTCCAGCTGGGATGGATTCAAGACCTGCCTCCTTGGCCAACTATGATCGAGTTTGTGGTGAACTCTTGAATTTTCCCCACTACTGATATCAAGCTGATGTTTTCTCTCTCCCTCCCTTTTTCAATAGTGGGGTTACACTTGCTACATTCCAATCTGTTCCAGAGTCTATAGGATCTTGGAAGATTGACTACTAATGCAGCCATTATTTCAAGAGCCACTTCCTTAAGTACTCTGATATGTAGATTATCAAGGCCTGGGGATTTTGTCAGCCTTTAATCTTATCAATTTCTCCAACATCATTTCTCTTCTTATACTGGTTTCCTTCAGTTCCTCCCTCTTGTGTTCCCCAACATTTCTGGTATGTTATTTGTGTCCTCCTTTGTGAGAACAGAACCAAAATATGTATTTAGTTGGTCAGCCAATTATTTGTTGCCCATTATAAATCCCATGTTTCTGACTGTATGGGTTTACATTTATCTTCACTAATCTTTTTTCTTTGCAGCTCTAAGGTTGATCATACCATTCACCTGAGAGCTACCCTCCAGAGTGAAAGGGAGATGCAAAGGAGAAGCGCCAAAAATATCCCCATCCCCAATGAGAGAGGAATCCAGCACAACAGAGCAAAAAATAAGGTTAAAGCATTTGCAACAACCTTCAACCAGAAATGCCAAGTAAATGATGCCTCCTCCTGAAGTCCCCAGTATCGCAGATGCCAATCTTCAACCAATTCAATTTTCTCCATGTAATATCAAAAAATGACAGAAGGCACTGCCTACCGCAAAGGGCATGAGTCCTGACAATATTCTGGCAATAGTACTGAAGACTTATGCTTCAGAACTAGCAGCCCCCTTAGCCAACCTTTCAGCACAATTACAACACTGGCATCTACCCAACAATATGGAAAATTGCCCAAGTATATCCTGTCCTTCAAAAAGTAAAACAAATGGAACTGGGCCAATACAGTCCCGTCAATCTGCTCTGATCATCAGCAAAATGTTGGAAAGTGTTGTTGACAGTGCTATCGAGTGACACTTTTCTCAGCAATGATCTGCTTACTGATGCTGAGTTTATAGAAACCTTACAATGCAGAAGGAGACCATTCAGCCCATCAAGTCTGCCCCAACAACAACTCCACATATTTATCTGCTAATCCCACTAAACCATGCATCCCTGGACACCAAGGGTTAATTTAACGTGGCCAATCAACCTAAGCCGCATATCTTTGGACTGTGGGAGGAAACCGGAGCACCCAGAGAATCCCACGCAGACAGCAACCCAAGCCAGGAATCGAACCTAAGTCCCTGGAGCTGTGGAGTGTCAGTGCTACCATGTCACTGTGCCGCCCATTTTGGGTTCCGCCAGTACCACTAAGATACTGATTTCATTACAACTTCAGTCTAACCTATGGACAAATGAACAGAACTCAGAAGATGACATGGGAGTGACTGCCCTTGACATCAAGGCAGCATTTGATAAGTCTGACATCAAGGAGTTCTAGCATTAAAATGTCAATGGGAGTCTGGGGGAAACCTCCCCATCTGTTGCAGTCATATATACTCAAAGGAAGATGGTAGTTATTCCTGGTGGTTAAATATCTCAGCTTTAGGATACCACTGCAGAAGTTCCTCAGGGTAACGTCCTATGCCCAGCTATCTTCAGCTCCTTTATCAGTAACCTTTCCTATATCGTAAAGTCATAAACAGGTGTGTTTGCTGATGATTGCACAATGTTCAGCACTATTTGCAACTGTGTACATATGTTGAAGAGGTGAACCCTTGTAAATGATCCAACCTGTCAATCAAAGTCAGAATTTTCCTAAGTGCAATGTTTATAAATGAAGGCAGCACTCGAGATGCATTCAACTGTGAAGGGAAAAAAAAACAAACATAGCTCTTTTCTAGTGGGTAAGTGATCCTACCAATCAATCAAATAACTTCAGAGGATCCTGCACCCAGATGCTACTCTTTCAATGTTAAAAAGATACCTCCAAAGTGAAACTGACTGTCAAAGCACTTGAAAGGGGTTTCACAGCAGTTAGACCTTATGAGAGAAAGCAAGAGGATCCCCTGGATAAAAATGACAGATCCTTTCTATAAGAGAACTTAAAGAGGTCTTTTAACACCTTGGCCAATCCTTAACATAAAATGGAATGCTGCAGTGATTTTGAAGGCTTCTAGATGTCCACAGGACATGGATACCAAGGTGACCATGGCAATTCAAAGCAAAAATGTTTCATTAAATGGTGTCTGAAATAACCATTCTGAGAGCAAACTACCACCTTCTCAGGACAACAAGGACAGTGCAGCCACAAGACCCCATCCTAGGGAGAATCCCAAAGTTAATCCCTTCCACCCAGCCCAAGCCCATCCAAACCTCCCCACCACCCTCCAGGCCTCTTGGAGAACCCTCCTGCTGCAGTCTGGCAGCAGCAAGGGCACAGCACTTACCTCCCTGCATTTCTTGGGAGCAGATCAGGGTGGCACTGCCAGGGGAATATACAATATTCATACTTCCAAGGAGACAGTGCTAAAGTTCAAGGTTGGGAGGAGAGAGCCTGATGTGGAAGCGCCAGGAGGGGAGGTGGGGGAGGGCGGGCAGGGGAGCTCATCCCAGAGTGTTTCTCTCTGAAGTTGGAGTAGACAGTTGAGATCCCTCGGTGTGGGGGAAGGGGGAGAGGTGTGGATGGGATTGGACCACCCACATGCCTGCACAGTTTTCAGTGAAGTGTGGGACAGGATGCCTCTCTGCGCTGAGAGATTGAGGTGTTCTGCATACGAGCAGGAGTCACCATGTCCCTTTTGAGAGAAGACAGAGACCTGTGTCTCAGTACTGGGATCAAGATGCGCTTTAGAAATGGCACCCCAATCTCTGTAAAGCCAGCAAGTTCCACTCTATGACTATTAAAACATGCTAAACGTGGGAGAATTCCATCTGACAGGCACTTCTAACGCTAGCTTTCCCGCTTATGTGAAAATGGGAAAAATGCAGCCTGGATCTGCATTTTAAATTAAAAATGTTCTCATTTTAATGGAATAACTTTATCTAAAAGAAACCACATATGGAACATTGAATCATTAGGTTTTTCACTCATACGTGACTGTACCATGAGTTACCCAACTTTTTAATTTATTAATGAACTTCAATAATGTCATATGTTACTGCTGTGATGTATTATAGTTACTCACTGGATCTTGAGACTTTAATTAGTATACTTGTCTCTATAACCATGAAAGCCCAAAGAAATGAAGATAACATTTATACATAGTTTAACTTCTGAAATAATAGTGCATATTGCAGCAGTTTCATTTCATAGATCAAAAATCTTGCTGAACAGTCATGACAAGTCTGAGATTATTTGAAAGTTCTCACAATAGCATGGTGAAACAGTGTAGTGTGTAACAGTATCTGCAGCTTGCATATTTGATGATAATGTATTGATGTCCAATGTAATACCATGCAATTAAATAGCATCTTTAGCATTCCAAATTACTTTCTAGAGTTGTATACTAAAAAGTAAGGAGATGTTAAATGAGATAATGAGTGGCACAGTGATTAGCACTGCTGCCTCACAATGCCAGGGACCCCGGTTCAATTCTGGCCTCAGGTCACTGTCTGTGTGGAATTTACATATTCTCCCCGTGTTTTCATGGGTCTGCTCTGGGTGCTCCAGTTTCCTCCAACAGTACAAAGATGTGGAGGTTAGGTTGATTGGCTAAGCTAAATTGCCCCTTAGTGTCAGAGGGATTAGCAGGATAAATACATGGGGTTACGGGAAAAAGGCCTGGTTGGCATTATGGTTGGTGCAGACTCAATGATCTGAGGATTCTATGATTGGATTCTAGAATTAAAAGTTTAGTTGAGCACATGGGTTTTAAGGAGGGCATTATTTCCAAAATGAGTGCCTTAAATAGTTGAAGCATGGTTGCTAATGGTTGTGCAAAGGAAAGGATAGGACATCAGAGGTTGGAAGGTGATTGCGAGGATGGGGGAGGCTATAAAGTGGGGGAACAGGTCAGATGAAGGGATTTACACACATGAGAATTTTAAATACTGAGCTACCTGGAGATGAAGAATTGTTCACCAAAGGTAGAGATGATGGTTCAGCAGAGCAAACACGCAAAGCTAGGTTTATCAACTCCCCTGGATCAGAAAGGTATCTCCCAAAGCTAAGGATCAATTTCACAGATGCTGCAATTTGTAGCCTGGACAGGGCTATGGTGGAGTTGACTCATAATACATAAGCATACTGTGGGCAGGGGTAATTGTCTTCTTCAATATAGAAACAGTGCATAATGAGAGAATTTTCAGGCACTAGGAAATTCACAGTGCTCTTTCTGTAATACGTTCTAATATCAGTGGCATCATTGTGGCGCGAGGTGAATTAAAAAGCTCCCTTGTTTTTGATGCTTGAACTGTGAACTCTACACCCAAAAATTAAAATGCAGCATCATTCTAACCTTTGTTCTTTTTTTTCTACAAGTCCACAACTTTGGAATAAATAGAGGGAGAGGACATCAAACAAGAAATGAAGTGGTGAGGTAAGGAAGAGAAGGATGCTGAGGCAAAATAAGAGTAATGTTTTCTTTTATTCTACTTTGCAAAGTTTACTATGAGAAGCGAGCCTAATTATAAATACCAAAAATGTACATTGATCCATATCCAAAAAAGAGTAGGTCTTAGAGCCTGATCCTCCGTGGAATAAAATCCTGACTGATCATCTTAACTCCACTTTCCTAGTCTTTCCCTATATCCCTTTGATTCTGTGGTTTATTACTTTGCATATAACAATGTGTCACCATATTTTTGTTCAATGTTCCTTTAGAGAAATTGCAGCAGTATGTGTGAAAGACATAAGTATCTGGTTTAGTTGATGAAGGGTTTTTTGCCCCTGGCTCACTTTGTTTTAACATATTGTACTTTAAAGATATTCAGAATGCTTACAGGCTTCAGGCCAGACCTGGAATTGTAACAATTTATTGTAAAGTTCTCCTGAAATATTGTCAGTAAGCCACTTATTGTAAAAATGTAACATTGGGTGTCTTTTTAAAAATATTCTTACTCCATCCTTGAAGTAACAAAGCCAATGTCCAGAATGGACAGGGCAAACCCAAATTCATCCTTGTTTGTTCCATAAAACAAATTCAAATTGATTCCAATTCATGGTCCCCCCCAAGGGAGACAAATAAGATCCAAGCTGACACGACACGGCATTGCACCACAAATTGGGCTTTCTGATTTATTTATTGTCACAAGTAAAGTTACATTAATACGGCAATGAAGCTACATGAAAATCATCTAATCGCCACACTTTGGCCTCTGTTCTGGTACACTAAGGGAGAATTTAGCATAGCCAATGCACCTAACCGGTACTTCTTTCAGACTGTGGGAGGAAACTAGAGCATGTGGAGAAAACCCAGGCAGACACAGGAAGAACATTCAGACTCTGTAACCCAAGCCGGGAATTGAGCAACAGTGCCTGGCGCTATGAGACAACAGTACTAACCACTGTACCACTGTGCTACTGTGGCTTGATCCGATGCTTGATTGTAGCTAACATGGAGTATTTTCAATTGATAAATGAATAGAACAAAGTTGCTCTTTCAAATAATCAGCATTTACAACATAAAATAAAGGACTTCTGATACCACATTAATTGTGTGATAACTGCTAATTGATTACTATTGTAAAATAATTGTGTATAATCAATTCCCTCCATGAAAATTAAATACACGGATGTGTACACACATTTCCTTCTGCACTACATTCATTATGCGGAAGAATTGAACAAAATTAAACAATTCTTTAATTTGGTTTACTGTTATTTCACTTTCTAAAGGTAGTGTTCTGACTAACATAATTACATAAACTTTCACAAGTTTTTGAAATGTTTACAAGCATGGAATAATATCATTTAAAGTTGCCCCAGCAGGTTTACATACTTGAAAATGTAAAAACACAAATTTACCAAAAAATGAAACACTGTATTCATTCCATTAAGGTTTTTGATTCAATATCCTCATTAGAATATTCAGTGAAAATTAAGTTGGACTGCGCTGATTTCATGCAGTTTCTGTATTGATTCATACTTTGCTGAAGTCCAAAATGATAAATTAACATTCTTTGTTACATATACATTTCTTTTCTAACAACCCGAGTGATAATAAGTCAATTGAAGAAAACGATGCAATTCAATGTACAGTAAGCATTATTTAATAGTTAGCACCATCGATTAAATTTCTCAAAGAATTACATCTGTCTTGTTTCTTTAACACTTTGATTAATGTCTTGGTGAATAATTTCACCTTGGCCACAATACAGTTCTCAGCTACATTCCTACATAAATAAATTAGAAGAGTACTGAAAAATATGAAAAATACATTTTATGCTACCCCACATGTGCATTTCCTGAATGAAAATTATACCACTGTTTTTTAAAAAAGGTAAACATCTATACAGTGCAAATTTATAATTTGTACCAACAATTGAGATCAAATCAAAAATAGCAGTAATACATAATAGAATGCCTTTTCATAATTTGCTAACAAAAAAAGGGCAAAAGCAATAGTATCATTTGTATATTCAGTGTGTTAATTTGAAGTAAAAGATATAATAATCAACACTAATGATGATTGTACAAAAAATTGATTCAAACTAAATATACTCAAGATGTTACAATCCTGAAAAGGAATTAAAATGGTAAGTACAGTTACAAAAATTGAGTTAAATAATCTTTACCCAACAGTTTTTAAGCATCAATTCTATTATGCTCAGTATAGAAAAATGGGTTTTGTCTTTCTGCTCCTGCTAAGTGCTATTGGTTCAGACTACACCACTCATTAGTGCAAAGGGCATTTATTATCTTTGCTTGCATTATTTGAAAATGGCTCAGGTATCTAGTACTCAATGGTTAGTAGATAGGGAACAAAAATGAGCCAACCTGTGCAAGCCATTGAGCAAAGAAGAGATCCAATTTTTACCCAGAAGAAAGCTAGTTTGCAGCTTCCAATATGAAAATGGTCCTCAGGCTTAAATGTTGACTGAGGACAGGGATACATCACTGTGTCATGCAGAAGCCCTAATGCTGATCCACATCACATACATTCTGAGTGAGTGATGTGCGTGGAAATGGGTAGGGAAGTGAAGACGGTATTGAAAGGTGGTGTTAGCAAAGTGCAGTTCTGTATCTTTAATGGATATCTGCCGAACATAGTATTTTAAAGAAGTTAGAGGAAGTATTTCCAAACGGACATGAAAGAATCTTGGCACAATGACTTCCCCTGAGATATTAGCTGCCAAGAAAATCTATAGGTCCTGGGCCAGATCAAAGGGGAAGCAGGGTCAGTAAAACTTAATTACATAGAGCTTTTGGCACAGAAATAGGCCATTCAGCTTATTTGGCCCATGCTGGTGTTTATGCTCCACATGAGCCTCCTCCCACCTTATTTCATCTCACCCTATTGGTATACTCTCCTAAGTTCTGGGGATGTGGATTTAATTAATGAAAAGTCTGGAACTGAAAGCTAGCCTCAGAAATAATGACCATAAAACTGTCATTGTAAAGACCCATTTGATTCACTAATGTCCATTAGGGAAAGAAATCTGCTGTGCTTACCTGGTCTGGCCAATATGTGACTTTAGATTCTTAATTGCTCTCAAGGACAATGAATGCTGAATTTGTCAACGATACCCAAATCCCATGAAATAATTTTTTAAAATCTGCTTTTGAAGAGCAGCAGCCAGAATGGCAGGAGCCAGCTGTGCTCTGACTTCCTTCAGTTCAGGCAGAAGACCCAGTAGAGGAAAGGACAGCTGTGCCTGCCGTGTATACAGGCAATGTAAATATTTGTCTGTGTTACAGATCACCCAAGGCATTTGATTGCAATGGCAACAGGCACTTTTACATGCATATGATGATCTGGAGCTGTAATAATTTTTCTTTCCATTACATGGCTGACCACGAATCTCTCCCACTCTTACTGCAAACCATTGGCATGTTTGGAAGGATTTGCAGGTTGACAGTCAACCCTGTTTGGCTGCATTATGAATGCACCTTCTTTGATCAATTGCTGGATTGGACTTGAACCCAGAAAATCTGACTCAGACCAGAATTTTCCTGTCCCACCATCACAGGAATCATTGCAGATAGGGGACAGTCCATGTAAAGGTCTATTGACCTCGAGCACAGTTTTGGGGTGAGCACAGATGGAAAGTTCTGCCCAGAGGTACAGACATTATCCACAAATGTAAATATTTAGGGAGCAACACCCACTTCTTAGGCACTCTCAGAATAAAATCAACCCTATCGATGGTGAAATTAATGACTATTTAAGTAATTTCTGACCAATGCCATTGATCACAAAGCAGAGGAGCTATATATTTATATATTATCTGTGTCATTTCTGGGCAGGAATACCGCTTCAGGTATATGTTTTGAAATTAAATGAGACTATCACCACATCGAATTTGCCATTCTCTAAGTTACATTAATTAAATTTCATACGCTATAATTTAACTTGTGTCTGATTTTATTGAGATGCTGAAGTGTAATTTCAAACTAGTTTCAATTCAGAGTAGTTTATCAATCAGCTTATCAATCCATAGGGTGGAATTTTCCTGCCCTGCTTGCTACAGGAATTGTCGCAGCAGGGACAGAAAATTCAGTGGACCATGGAAAAATCCGTTGACCTCTGGTGAGAATTTCTAGTCCTAGGGAGCATGTGGTTGCAAAACCTGTCTAGAGTTCCTACTATTGAATCTCCATCTTAATTTAGGGTTGTGGCCTTTTACGTGGGAAACTTCTTGGACCTCGTCCACTCCATACAAGGCCTGTGCAGTAAATGTGACTACCTATTCCCAATGTCAGGAGTTTCCACATCCTTGGGTCTTCGAGATAAGGCCCAGTTAACTGGCCTGACAAAAATGACAGCAATGCATTTGACCTGGAGTCTGGGTGAGCATTCTGGTGATGACTACTGAAGAAAATTGACATATTTTGACATGTCATTTCTTACAAAGAGGACAAGGATCTTCCTAGGCTTGCTCCTACACCCTATCAATTCACACCAACAAGCTATACTCATAAATTTCAGCCTTTGGAGAGAGGTGGAGACCATCAATGAATCCCAACCACATAGTCAACTGTCACTGATGTTACTAAAGGGATACCCTTCGAACCTGGGATCAGCAGTGGAGTACATCATGATGTGGTCTCTCAGATTTTCAGCCCCCATATCTATTAATTGCACATTTACAGAAGGTATCATTTATTTTACCTGGAAACAATGTCTAGTCGTGTAGAGTATATTTATAAAATAAAATAAAATAAATACAAAATGTGAGGTACCTATTGAAAGTGGCAGTATTATAATTTCTATTCACTTTAATTCAGAATAGTAATTACTATTACATATACACCTGGATAATCCATATCTAATATAGTGAAGGTGAAAGAAATGACAAAGCATGTGCCAGAAATATTACATTGCTGAGCTGATACAAAATACTAAAATGAACAAGGTGGATTTAATAAAATAGGTATTCTTATTAAATTTTCCAAGGGTTATTGGAAAATGCAGAAGAAAAATAGCATTACTATCACATAGTAACTCTGACACAATGTTTAAAAAATGTCCCGAAATGAGCTTCTTTGTCACCATGATCTATTTTCCATTCAACATGAATGCAGAGAATTTCTGGGATTGTTGCAACCAGGCTATATCTGCTGTTGTCAGCTCTTTCACCACAGCCATTCAGACTTACACATGTTATTATACTTGCTATTTAACAATTACCACATGGTCACAATCTGAAAAATGATTTTTTTTACATTAACACAATTTATGATATTTCTGTTTCTGCGCTTTACAAGTTGAAGTTACAGGCCTGCTGCTATATATAGAAAATAAATATGTTACTGAAGCCTGGGCATTTCAGAATAAGAATACATTTCAGTTCTTTCAAAAACCAATTGGAAAATATTTGAAAGCTCAGGATCAAAACTGTTTCGCTAGTCTGAATTAAAATGCAACAGTGTGGGGGAGGGATAATACAATTAACAGTAGATATTATGCAACCATCAATGTAATCTGCCAATTACTTCATAGCTCCATTAGGCCATGCATTTCACAAGATGAAATAAAAAGCAAATTTCATTATCTGGCTACATATCTGTTTGTTTATTTTGTGTGTGTATTGTTCGTAACAAACATATTTTACTGTTTTGTATTCTTGTAACAAATGTGAATGATAGTAGTGATCCCAATACTAGAGAAGCTATATTTTGCACATTAGCGTGATAAAAATACTGGCACAAATTTGATTAATATCACAATCACACACGTTATATTGCACATAAAGAAAATCGATTTGTAGAAGAAGCACCATTACAGATACAGCATTCTCTTAGATGCCAAATATCAGGATTTGCTTTCAAAGAAAAAAAATTATACTTTCATATAATTGCTTTAGCATTCTGTGAACAAAATCCAAGTAAACTATCTTCATGTAAAGAAAAAAGTAGTATACTTAGTTATCCAAAATTGCATTTAACAATATTCACATCACCATACACAAAATTATACTTGCGTAGGCATCAGCATTTCTGTACAATATTTAATAATAATTTAACAGTAGTCAATAAAGATGCAACACATTTCTTTCCCCAATAAAATGAGGAACGATTGGCTCAGGCATTTAGGGAATAAACAAGTTAATATGCAAAATGAGACCTAGAGATTAAAAATAACAAATTGCAGCAATAATGAGGAAAGTCAGCTCTTCCTTTCCCCAAAGACACTAACAGATTTCCAGCATGCAAGCTACATGTATACATAACATCCATCATAATAATAAGCAATCTAGGAATTCAACCCTTATTTGAACATTTATTTATAATACACACTGTGGATATTTATAAACAACATTTTAAAAACACATTTTTATAAAACTATTGCCTGATTTTTCAGGACATTGAAACTGTTGAGCCCTATCATACAGTGTAGCTTTAAAGTGGCTGACAGTAATGTTACAAAAGACTGTCAGTCATTTAATGTCTCACTGCAATAAAAAATATTTTTGGAAAATAACAGTAATCGTAAAAAAAAACTGCAGGGAGCTTCTTTTAAAGCAGTGACATGTAGAGACTGACATTCAAACATACTAACCAATGAAATCTGCACATTTTAGTTGCAGTAAACACCAAAGAAAAACAAGTTTTGTGGAAAAACAAATTTGCTTGAAGCACTCCTGACAGATCAATAAAGAACAAGGATCAAAAACTTAGAAGGGTCTTGAGTCTGTGTACTTGTCCAGTAAGGAAAGAATAGATGGACAATGAGTGGAGAGATTAGCAGAGTTAGCTATGAATTGAAAAAAATTAAAATGGGTTATATGTGCTTACAGAGGAAATTTTATTTTGATAAATAATGTCCTGAAAAATAAAACGTAAGAAGATGAGAGGGAGAAGCAAAACAGAGAACTTCAAGGAATGTTAGTAGTAAAGATTTAGAATTGATGCAACCTTTAAAAAAATTACAAGTAAATTTTAAATACTATGCCCGATACATTTCTGAACCCATGTTCGCAACTTGTCCAGGCTTTAATCCACGCAATAGTAACTGAATTTGTGAATTCATGTAACTGTACATCTCATTGTTTGGGATAACATTTCTGTTCTATAATGTCCTTTTCCATTTTGCCATTTAGAGAAAAATGTCCTTGGTTCAGAGAAGGACTAGACTGAGTCTTCCTCAAGGAATTTTCATCATTTTCAAAACTGAAAATAATTGCTTCAATTTTTTCCAGATCATCAGTTCCTACCTTTAGTTTTGCCTTCAGTAAGTTAATATACGCTTCATATCGACTTTTCTGTGGAGGTAAATTATTTTTCAAGAGTAAGTTTAACTCAGAGGGCAGAACATTGCATTTTACAGAATGCTAAACAATAGAGGATTATTTACATACTGCATTAAATCTTGACTTAAAAGTTGGAAAAGCAAAAGCTGTTTTGCATGAATTCTGATTATTACTTCATGTAATAATTTAAAAATTAAAATGAAATGATGAATCTGCATGTCATGCTCCCCTCTGTTGGGTTTTGGAGGTGGGGGAGAGGGAAGGGGGGGGGTCAGAATTGCATGAGCAGGATTCCATCTGGGACCTGCCCTTCTTGACCTGGACATAAATTTCATGCCAGGGTGAACAGGGCTTCAAGAAGGAAGCCCACCATTCCCCTCATTAAAATCCTTACGTGACCACTTAATGATCACTTAACAGCCTTTTCTTGCCTAGCCTCAATTTTCAGGCTGGTGGGTAATGAATCACTCAGGCTACAAAATAAAGTTAACATTCTCGATTTTGGATGGGTTGATTGGGAGGGAGTGGGGGTGGGGGGGGTGAGTGGGGTGCCTCCATTGGAGACCCTCTGCTGACTGCAGACACCCTTTATTCATGGACCAGATACTTCTCCAGCCTCTCCCCCACCAACCAGGCCTATTCCTCTTTAACCCAATCACCCTATTCCCCTCCCCAGGACTCCTGCCACTTACCTGCACACCAGCTGCCTGAACGTAGTCCTTGGCATGGTGCTCAGTGTGCAAGAGGGTGAGAAGGACAGACTGATTGTCTGACAGCTCTCCAAGGCAGGATTCCTTCCACTTGTTGCCAATCAATTGAGCATTAACTGACAGCAGGGTTATCAGAGTTGATGCAGATGCACTCCAAAAAATCCATCCAAAAAATTTAGGCCTTAGACTTTAGAATTCAGACTTTTTTTCCAAATTCTATAATTATGACACTTTCACAATTTTAACTAGTCCTTAAAAAGATTTTCATTCAGTCTGAAGATTACAATATTATATCCTCCACAAGTTAATCAGAATAGTATAAGGTTGTCAGATATTAGAAAGTTATTGTCCTCATTAAGCTTGCCTCTGCTTGACCTTATTCATCACTGGACTAATGCATTTTCATTTGTCAAACTTCATTTCATTGATACATTTCAGAGCATCAATCATTCACTGGAACATGTAAAAAGGCAACAGTTTCATACCTGCCTCCATTAAGCTGGCAGCACAGGGTGGGGGTGGGGGGGGTGCGCGGTGTTAATAACAAAATGCTGGTGAAACTGCAAAAAATTGACCACCCGAGACCTGAACAAGCATAATTGATCCAATTCCTTGCTTGTCCTTGGGAAAATTTCCTGGCAACGGGAACGTGATGGCGATCCATTCTAATGCCTCTCCTGCCTACTTTCCAGGCTGTCCTGTGTCTGAGCCATTATGGGACTAGGGGGATTCAGACTATCGTGACAGTTAAGCTCAGGATGCAATTTCCATTTTATTCCTATTGAAATTTAGGAAAAAAATGATCTTCATTAAAGGATCTTGATCAAGAGATAACCTTACTAGCCTTTAAATACCAGTTGAGAAAAGAGGAGGGCAAGAAGAGGGTGAGAAGGTAAAAATGCATGTTTATTATACTGTTACCAAGCTTCTACAATATGCATAAATTGGCTGACGGCTATAAATAGGTGAATATACCTCTACTCAGCACCACTTCCAAGTGATGTGGAGATGCCAGCATTGGACCGAGGTGGGCACAGTAAGGGAAGTCTCACAACACCAAGTTAATGTCCAACAGGTTTATCTGGTAGTACTAGCTTTCAGAGCACTGCTCCTTCATCAGGTGAGTGGAGAGTTGAGTTCACAAACACTGCACTCGCATTGTCTGTACCTGTAAAGACTTGCATTCCAATCATTATCTTGCAATTGAGTCTGTGTCTATATATGCCCTGTTTATGAACCCAACTTTCCACTCACTTGATGGAGGAGCAATGCTCTGAAAAACAGTGCTACCAAATAAACCTGTTGGACTTTAACCTGGTGTTGTGACACTTCTCACTTTCAAGTGGTATAAAGAGAAAACTATTAAAAATGTAACATAAAAGCATACATTTGAATGCCAAACATACTCAGTGATCTGCCATCACACATCTTTTGTTTGGTGTTAAATGTCAAAAAGCATACATACCTCAAACAATAAATAATGCTCTTTAAGTCTGTATTCCTCTGCATCTTTTGATTTGACATTCTTGTCAGGAGGGTGCATGCTATGTTCTGCTAATTCAGTTGAAATCTGTTTCCACTTGGTCTCGTGAGACTTCAGCTGTTCCTCCTGTATTTTACACATTATACATTAGTTGTAATTGAATACACATTAAATGCAGGAAGAGTCAGTGCTTTATAATTATCGTAGATTTTTTCTTGATTAAAGGAGTTTACAAATACATCTTTTGTGATAAAAGCAAAATACTGCAGATGTTGGAATCTGAATCAACAACAGAAAATGCTGGAAAATCTCAACAGGTCTGACAGCATTTATGGAGAGAGGATAGAGCCAACATTTCAAGTCTGAATGACTTCATCAGAGCTAGAATCATAGAACCCTGCAGTACAGAAAGAGGCCCTTCAGCCCATCAAGTCTGCACCAACCACAATCCCACTCAGGCCCTATCCCCATATCCCTACATATTTTACCCGCTAATCCCTCTAACCTAAGCAATTTCAGCATTGCCAATCAACCTAACTTGCTCATCTTTGGACTGTGAGAAAGATGAGCTGTGCTGTGTGATTTAATTCCATTGAAAATCTTATAAGATATAAGAGCAGAATTAGGCCATTCAGCCCATTGGGTCCACTCCACCATTCGATCATGGTTGATATGCTCCTCATCCTCACTTTCCTTCCTTTTCCCCATAACTCTTCAACCCATTAAAGATCTGCTAACTCCTCCTTAAATTTACTCACTGTCCCAGCATCCACCACACACTGTGGTAGTGAATTCCACAAATTCAAAACCCTTTGGGAGAAGTAGTTTCTCCTCAACTACGTTTTAAATTTGCTATGTCTTATCCTAAGCCTATGACCTCTCATTTTAGAATGCCCCACAAGAGGAAATGTCTGCTCCACATCTACTTTATACATACCTTTTATCATCTTGTGTAACTCAATTTGGTCTCGCCTTATTCTTCTAAATTCCAGAGAGCATTTATGTGTGACGAAAATCTGATTACACATTGGAATTTATCAGGCACACTTTTAAAGTTATCCAAATCATTACTGAATCAGATTTTCTAGTCAGTGGGAAAGGGACACTTGTTTGTCGCTGGCCTTGAAGAAAGCTGTTAATAGATTGAGCTAGTTCTGTGATACTGATTTCCCTTTGTGAAAAGTTAATCTATTTTGGCACCATCTACAGGGGATTAGCAGTACCAGGGCCAGGGAAGTCATCAAGCAGTCTGAGCAAGCAGATTGGAAAATTCTCACAGATGATAACCATTAAGTAAAATGCACTCATTAACATTCAATTTTTAATCATTTTACATAAAGGAATATTGTTTAGGACATACATATGGGATTAAAACAAAAATGAAATATCATTCATTAACTTCAATAACAAAATTAAATTTTTACTGTTTTAAAACTTATGGGTTATTTTTATCATTGAGAAAAGGGACTTCTAAAATACGTATTCCAGGGTCAGACAATTCAGTGATAATTAAAATGTAGAACTCTGCTAAAAGTTCAATTGGACTCATCAACAAGACTTAACTGTTTTAACCATTTTTGCATTAAGAATACTGCATAAAAAGTGAACTTTATGTCACATTATCATTCAATGCTGATTATATCTGCTAACACTGCCACAGCACACTTGAAGAGGAGCAGGATGTCACTAAAAACAAAAAAACATATAGTCCATTGAGCCTTTTCCAGCATTCAACATGACTGATCTTTAGTTTCAACTCCACTTGCCCACATGCTGTCCATATCCCTTAATGCCCCAAAAATTTAGCTCAGAGTTTAAGTACTTTCAATGATAGGACATCCATGACCATCTATGGTAGATAATTCCAAAGATTCACAAGCAAAGAAACTTCACCTCAGCTGACTGGTAAGTGATCATCCTCTTATCCTGAGACTGTGTCCCTGTGTTGTAGATTCCGCAGCCAGGATTACAACTTCTCAGCATCTAGCCTATCAAATCCCTTCAGAATCTTGAATGTTTTAAGAAAATTACCTCCTCCTATTCTTCTAAACTCCAGAAAATCTGGATCCAAAGAATGTGTTCCTCATCCAAGAGACCAAATTGGTGAATACTTGTTATACTGAATATATATTTCCTTAAAAGTGGAGACCAAAACTGCCCATTGCACTCCAAGTGTGGCCTCACCAAAATCTTGTACAACCATTGCAAGACTTCCCTATTTTTACTTCAATTCCTTTGCAATAAAGGCTAACTTGCAATTTGCCTTCCTAATTACTTGCTGCACATCTGAATGCTAACTTTGTGCTCCTTATATGAGTAATCCCAAGTCCCAGTTCTAAACATCAATGTTTACAGGTTACCTTTTTGAAATATTGTCAAGGATTTGTTTAGCAGCAACAGTAACAAGTGTTCTAAAAAGGCTGGAAAGGTAGAAATCTGCCTAGCCACAGTAACAAGAATTTAAAAAAGCCTGAAAGGTAGAAATCTGTCCAGCAACAGTAACAGCTATCTAAATGTGATCAGGGCATTCCTAAGGCACGAGAGTATGTAATGACGATTGGGCATGAATTGCTCTAGGTGTAGAAACGGATTACTTAGGTGACTGCGAGAAATGTTAATTTTCCCAAACAGAAACAGTTTACCTAAAGTGACTGGGTGATTTTAGAGCTACAGAATTGGTAAGGTCTCCAAGAGACTGGATGATTCAGGGCTATAGAAATGCTAAGGTCCATAAAAGGAAAGGAGTTGAGATTATGTAGATAGCCAACTCTTGAATTTGCAATCACAAAAGGGGAAACAGTTAAAATGTTGAACATTTCTATCAAATCTACTCTTATCCTCTACTCTAAGAAAAATAACCCCTACTTCTCCTGTCTAGTTAGGTTTCTTGTAGTAAATCACTTCTGTATCCTCTCCAAAGTGTTCAAATTCATCCTAATGCATGCCTAGAATTGGACATAATATTCCAGATGAAGACGGTGTTTTATAAAGCTTTAGCATTGGTTTTTTGCACTCTCTGCTCCTATTTATAAAGGCCATTTGCTTTCTTAGCTGATTTGGAAGCTGCCAGAGTGTCACTGCTGAGCAAAGCTGTCACTAATGTCTGTGGAAAGGGATTAATCATTTCCATTTTTTGCAGCATGTTTGGAAATGTCTGTAGAACAAGTACAGGAAAGATATCATAGGACACCCTCCTCTCAGAATATCCCAATTGCTTAGCAGGAGGTGGCTGCCAGATTCCATACACTCACAAATATCCAGAAACCATAGCAGCAATTGAGAGAGAGAAAAAATAGCCTCAGGTTTGCCAATTAAGATTGGCCGACACAGCACTATCACATAGATAGCCAAAAGTATACAATTTCCTGTCATCCATAGAAAGCAATGGCCCAGATTTTGCAGAGCTAATGGCAACAAAACTGTCATTACACTGCCAAAATTGACAGCAAATTTGATGCTCCTGATAACTCTAAATCCTGATATTGCTCTAGATGATTCTGCATTCCTCAACATACCGCAGTGTTTAACTTTCTGAAGTTGAAATTGATTCTGAAAACAAGGGATTGGCTTAAATTTGGGTTAATTGGCTACTTCTTACAATATTTCTCTCAGAGAAGATTTTAAGGTTAGTGTGAGAGGCACAAAAAAAGCTCTTCTGGCATTCATGAATTTCAATGAAGCCAACATTGCACTGGAAAGAGGGTTTCTACATGGAATGCTTACTTAAGAGATTTAAAACACAGTTTCACAATATGGTAATTTAATCTCTTCACATTTGCATGACTTTTCAAAATTCTTTGTGCAAATTTTTATGACATTTAATATGATTATGCTCTTATTTATCTGTTCATTTTTTGTTCACAGTTATGACAAATGCCCATTTTACATGTATCTGAGTTTGAACTTTTAAATTATATTTTCCATTTTTTCAACAAGTATTGTAACAGTGGAAGCCGGTGAGGGAGAAACAGGCCTTTTCTACTTGTGGTCTGTCTGTTTTCAAAGCTTCTGATTTGATTTTATTTATTATTGTCACATGATTTGTATACTGTGAAAAGTATTATTTCTTGTGTGCTATAGAGACAAAGCATACTGTTCATAGAGAAAAGGAGAGAGTTCAGAATGTAATATTACAGTCATTGCTAAGATGTAAAAAAAATCAACTTAATATAAGGTAGGTCCATTCAGAAGTCTGATGGCAACAGGGAAGATGCTATTTTGAGTCAGTTGGTGCAAGACCTCAGACTTTTGTATTTTTTTCTCAAAGGAAGAAGGTAGAAGAGAGTATGTCCAGGGAGTGTGAGGTACTTGATTTTCTAAGGCAGTGGGCAATGCAGACAGAGTCAATGAATGGGAGGCTGATTTGCATGATGGACTGGGCTGTATTCACAATGCTTTGTAATTTCTTGCAGTCTTGAGCAGGAGCCATACCAAGCTGCAATACATCGGGAAAAGTTGCGCTTGGTTTCCCTTTACTACTCCACTATAAGTGAGTTAGACAATGCTGCAGGAATCCAGTGGGGGCCATCTCATAGCGAAATTCTCTGGACTTTTCAACAAAGTTTTCACTGGATCATTGTGTTAGGTGAGTGGAAAATTTTAGTGAAACCCAATGGCAAGTGTCAATGCTTCAGTACTGACTACAAAATACAGGTCATTTCGTTCCAAGCTTCACATGCAGACTATGCTGCAACAGTTTCAATGTGATTAGTTAGAAAGGTCTTGCAACAAAGCAAACTTTCCATGCAGCAAACCTTCATGAGATATATGTTCATCTACTCAAAGGGAAGTGCAGTATAGTCACTTGGCTATCACTCATCAAAATGCTTCCCATGCTTGTACCTCACTGTTTGCAAGACAAAGTAGTGCATATATTAAGACTACTCAGTCAATTGAACATGGCAAGTTCAACACAGGTGTGAGAATAAAGAGGAAGTAGATCATAGTGAAGGTGAAGATATCCTTAGGCATAGGGCTAGTAGCATCATTTTGTACTTTTTATTCTTTATCAATTCATTCATTTTTCAACAGAGAAATGAATGAAAATGGTACCTTTAGTTGCGAAAGTTCTATTTTGGAAAGTATATTTCTGTCATCATTTCTCACAAAACTCCCCTTTTTAAATTTATCTGGGTAATGCAAAAAGTACCCAGCTGACTCAATAGCATTTATGAAACTAGCACCCCACTCAGTTATGCATAATTGGCTCATCTGACTGTGATCTCACTAAACACAATGCCAATTCCCTATTCTGATACAGTTCCATAACACGCCTTTTCTCTGTTACTGACTACCAGTTCTCAATGTTGAAATAAAGGCCACCAAAAAAACAACCAAACCAAACCAAACCAACTTTAGCAACCAAACTGATCAATATTCCACACTAAAGGCAACAAATCATCTTTGTCATTCCCTTCGAGCACTTGTGTTCCTGTGCCTTTAGTGCTCCTATGTAGAGCTATCCCAATGGTTGCAACATAGCTGGTGGAAGGCTGCCCAATTTGATTGCAGGAGACTGAAATGGGACTTAGAGGACAACCTTGAGAAATTCTGGTCTCAGAAGTTCCAGTTTTGAACTGCATCATCTCAGCACGGAAGGGCAGCAATCCAGACTACTTGACAGACAGTCCACAGCAAACTGGGCATAGTGGAGTGAAGGTGAGAAGTAGATTCATGCTCAGTGGAATCACTGGCATTTCATGGGCAGCGATTCAATTTGACTAATCTGTTGAAGAACTGAACTATTGTGAGACTCTACAAACCCATTTTGAGTCTTGGTACTGGGGTGCATGACAGGAACATTACAACGAGTTGGAACTGTATAATATTAATTTGAGCTGCCATTATACCACTATGACATTGGGTGCCTTCAACTTGTGCTGCAATGGAAGCTGAGGTAGCTGCCAACAGGCTGAACACTGTGGTTTGGCTATCATGTCAACACCAGAAAGGATGAATTAAAAAATCTGAGAAAACTCTTGTGCCACGTTGGTGTCAGACTGCTCCATGCTTCTTGGCAATATCAGCAAGTTTCCTAGTAGGCCTGCCAACATAGCAAGCAATCAATTGCATTGGCCCACACTATAGAACAAAGAACAAAGAACAAAACAGCATGGGAAACAGGCCCTTCGGTGCAATGAACCCACGCCACCACCTCGATGTTCCCACTTCTACCCGTGATCCCTGTCTATGTTTATAGATCTATGGATTAAAAACCAAATTTGAGACAATTTATGGAGAATTTGTTCTGTCAATCAGCCTAAGAGCACATTTTTGGGATGTGGGACGAAACCGGAGCACCCGGAGAAAACCCACGCAAGCACAGGGAGAATGCGCAAACTTCCACAGACACGGGCCCAAATCCATGTATCTGCACAGCACAGCAATAGTCACTGAGCTGTCGTGTTACCCATCAAATGGTCAAGTGTACACTAATGACGTGAAGCACTAGAATACTCTCGAACAAAAATCTAAGAGCAGCCCTCTCATGACCCATCATGTGTATGCCCCTTGTTAGACAACAAGGCGGACCAAAGTACCTGTAAGATAAAAACAAATACATCAATATCATCGACTATTTACACACTTCCCAGGAACTCCCAAGGCTCATGATCCCTATTTTAAACAAGTTTTCTATATCCCTCCATTCCCATTCTGTTCATGTGTCCATCTAAGTATCTCTTAAATAACTCCAGAGTGCCTGTCTCCACCACTTTACTTGGCAGCGCGTTCTGTACCCCCACCAACTTCTATGTGAAAAAACTCCCTCTAGCATCCAAATTATACCTTACCCCGCACCCCCTCATCCTAAGCCTATGACCCTTTGTGCTATTTCAGTCCATCCTAGGAAAAAGCTTAACCCTGTTTACTCTATCTATACCTCTCATAATCTTGTACACCTCTATTAGATCTCCTCTCATTCTACATCTTTCTAAAGAAAACAGCCCTAATTTGCCTAACCTCTCCTCGTAACTCAGACCTTCCACACCAGGCAGCATCCTGGTAAACCTCCTCTGCACTCTCATCAGAATGTCCACGTCCTTCTAGTAGTAAGGCAATCAGAACTGGACGCAATATTCCAAATGAAGTCTAACCAACGTTTTATACAACTGCAACATTAAAGGCCAGCTCTTGTACTCTATACCCCTTCCTATAAAGGCTAGCATATCATATACTTTCTTCACAACCTTCTCCACCTGCTCTGCCACCTTCAGAGGCTTATGCACCTGCACCCCCAGGTCCGTCTGCATTTCTATGCTCTTAATAGGTCTACCCTTTATCATATACCTCCTCCCTACATTCTTCCTCCCGAAATGCATCACCTCACATTTATCAGGATTGAATTCCATCTGCCATCTATCTGCCCAAGCTACCAGCCTATCTATGTCCTGCTGCATCGCCTGTCAATGCTCCTCACTATCCACAAGTCCAGCCATCTTTGTATCGTCTGCAAACTTGCCAATCAGTCCATTTACTCCCTCTTCCAAGTCATTTATATATATTACAAATAGAAGAGGTCCCAGTACCGAGCCCTGCGGCACAGCACTAGTGACCAACCTCCAGCTAGAAAAACATCTTCCATTATTACTCTGTCTCCTATCACCAAGCCAGTTACTTATCCATCTAGCTACCTGTCCTTGCATCCCATGAGCCTTGACCTTTTCAACTAACCTCCCATGAGGGACTTTGTCAAACGCCTTACTGAAATTCATATAGACAACATCAACGGCTCATCCTTCATCGACCGTTTTTGTTACTTCCTCAAAATATTCTACCGGATTCATAAAGCATGACCTCTCTTTAACAAAGCCATGCTGTGTATCCCTAATCAGATTGCAAAGCTCTAAGTGCCTATACATCCTATCTCTAAGAATCCCCTCTAACAGCTTCCCTACCACTGACGTCAAACTCTATATAGCCCTTCTTTGAGTTCTCTGCAGCAGAATTTATATGCAACCGGCCCAACCCTTTCTGACCTGGCAGGATGTCATACTTATTCAGTGACTCACTGGGCTAGAGTTTCAAATGTCAGTGGGTTTGGGGCCTAGTGTGAGTTTGATTTAAAAATCACAGTTCCAGAGGTTGTCTTTGGATTATTCTCCCTCTGGGGCAGTACAAAACGTTTAAAATGTTGGCAGGGTAAAAAAGGAATCTCCTTTCCTCCAATTAACTTTCAACTTAGCTCCTTTAGAAGGCTTGTTAATGAACCAGAATGGGATGGAAACAGGATTTTCAAAGAGTGAACTGGAAAAGACTCATAGTCTGGTGTGACCAGCACTCAGTTTCATTTCGGAGATATCAGAAAGTTCCATTTTATCTAGTGGAACCTGTAAATTAATACCTGAATGCTATCCTTTTATTTTTCTTGCATGGTTACTTGCCTGTATGTTAACATTGCTGGCCGTCAGAGAAACTGCCTGTTCTATTCAGCAAGGCATTGGTGGGCGCCACCATGGCTGCAAACTACCTTTTCTGATGGTGTCAGAAGGTAGCTGCTGTCTCCTGGAATGCTTGGTGCGACTATTTGAGTGCTGAGTTTAAAAATAGTGTTGAATGATTGATGCAATTGAATCGCAGGACCCATAATTCATCTGACCTCGTTATTCCCAAACTTGGTGGGGAAAATGGAGTCCCAACAGGGACCAAAAAAGAAACTTTGGTTCCATGAGTATAGAAAGAATTCTTGCAAAGGGCAATCTGATTCATGATTCACGGGGATGATCCCAGATGGGTCTCCTGGAATTGTAATGAAGAAAACAGGACCAATATCTTACAAGTTCAAAATTCAGAGTAAAACCGTAAAGAAAATTAGGGCATCTCAGGGCCAGATGCCACTGGCCATGGAGATAGCTGCTGCCAGTACCAGTCCTCAGCTTGAATGAAAGCAGTCAGAGGGGGTATTTAAGCCTAAAACTATACTTGGACTAGAATTGTAGGTTCCAAGATGAAGATTATCTGTCTGCAAACCACGGGAACAGCCTTTTCCTTTTGTGCACAATAGAGGGTGTTGGGAAACTGGCATTTGCCTGAATTCCTGCAGGTGGCCTTTTCATTACATGCACTGATTATACAAAGAGTTTAACAACAGCTATTGCAAACTCTTGTATAAGCATAACTCACTACACAAGTTTCAGGATGGAGAGTGGAATAATTTGAATTTAAACAATATTGAATGATTTGCTCAGTTTGCATATAGCTAATGGTTCTAATTTAAATTTCAACAACAGATGGCCTCACTACAAGAAATCTCAATCTCCTGGAACATCAAGAACTCAGGAAAAGAATCAATCAATTTAATATTTCCAATAAAACAGAAACAATTTGAATTTCAATACAACAGTTTAGATTTATTACCCACTCACAGTGATAATATATTCTAAAATAAGAAAAAGAAATTATTTAACAGTACTGCAAAAGGCCTTGCTTAGTTCTTAGATTCACAATGTGTTTACTATTTTGTCCACTTGAAGAACTAAGCAGAAGTTTGGCTACTGTTAATATAAGGCTAAATTATATGACTATAACTTAGTTATTTGTTAATCTTTTCTCAAATAGATTCACTTGATGTTTTAAGCTCGAAGCAAAATGACAATATTCAATCACATTATGTAGAGGCGAGAGATCTTATGAAGGCATCGGGTCAATCCAGAATTAAAAATAATTACCAGAAACAGTTTACTGTCAATTTTCTTGTCACATTTTCAAATGTTTACCAAGATTTCAAGGCAGGAGTAGATGCTCTTGAAGCCAAAGGGAGTTGGGATTAGTAAACACGAGTGCCCTAAGGTACAGGAGATAAAATACTCTAGATACAAAGTCAGAAAAGATCCAAAACTGAAGAATGTATTTGGAAACTGAATTGGACAGGAAGAACTGTTTGTACGTTGAGAAAAGAAGGTACAGGCTCCCTGCCTTGTTGTGTTCTTTGCTGTAAATTGGTGTTATTATCTGCTTGTACAGATTTTGATGATAAGATGGCACAATATGCAGTAGAGCTGAAGGAGCTGTATTATTAGAGCTTCAGATCGATCCAAGTGTCTGAATCATTGCTATTTATGTTTATATGTAATTTAGCAATTATCCAAGAAGCTAAATATATTTTGTTTCATCTGTACTCTGCTGCTCAGGATTGCCTCAAATGCCTTGAAAGCAGGTGTCAAGTGTAGCAAGCATCTGTGGATTCTTCTTTCTCTGTCTATTGCTGTGTGTGCAAATGTAGCTTCTCATTCATTTTTATCCGTCTTCCATCATTGATTTATTTCTCTCATTCTCCAAATGACACACAAAGAAAAGTAACTCAATTACAGTGCCTATTTGTAAAAAATGGAATTGCAGATAACTAAAATCTGGTGACCAAAAACTCCATCTACTCTCTCCAAAAGCAAAACAGAAAAATTAAGAGTTAAAATAACACCTTATAATAAGCTAAAGAAAATCATTACTTCTGATAGTCTTGTCAACCAATAGCTGTTTCTCCTTTAAATGCTGATTTCCTGCCAGCCAAGAACATGCCTGCCTCATTCTCCATTCTCTAAACTGCCAAAACCAGAGGAAATTATCTATTTCATAACGTGCACACTTTCAAAACATGTTTCCATATTTCAAGTTCTTATCTGTTTTTGATTAAAGTTCCCACGTCCTACTTTATGATCAACAGGTTTGATCTCAGAATTTCCAATTAACGCTCCTCAGCCAGCATACACTCGATTCCACCAATGACAGAATTGAAAAACTAGAACATTTATCCTTATATGACAATGCCCAAGTTAAGGTAAAAAAACAAACTTTGGTTCAGATATTCAAATTATTTCTGATTCAGATTGGTTCCAGATAGGAACAGAAGGAGACACTTGACCCCTTAAACCATGACTGATTTATGACCTCACTCCCTGAACTCACCTCTGTCCCTTAATACCTTTAGCTAGCAGAACTCAATCCATCTGAGATTCTAAACTAGTAGCTAATCTGACATCAGCTGTTATTTGTGCAAAAGAGATCCAAACTAACACAAAGCAAAATACTGCAGATGTTGGAAACATAAGAACAAAAATGCTGGAAAAATGCAGCAGCGAGGTCAGGCAGAATCTGTGAAGAGAAACAGATCAATGGCTTTTCATCAGGACATCTAAGCTACCACCACGCTTTGCAAGTGGAGATTAGAGGATTTTCACAGTAACTTCATTGCAGTACTGATGTAAGCCTACTTATAACACTAATAAATAAATTTTAAAACTTTTTCTAACTATGCTTTTAAAAGGTGTAATTCTAATTTTTGGGCTATATCCCTTCATCCTAATCTGCCCAACCAATGAAAGTAGCTTATCTCTGCCCACCTTATCAGTTCCTCTTAATATTTCAAAAAGTTTGATGAAAACTTCACTTAACCTTTTAAATTCCAGAGGATTAACTATAACTTCTGTAATATTCACCTTTACTCAGATTGAAGCCATATCAAACTGAAAGAATTGTTCTGGTTCAAAAATCAACAGCCTGAAATGAGGCAATAAGATTCAGAGTGACTACTCTTTGACTAAGTCTTTACTTGCCACTAAGGGTTATGCAACACTATAATGATAAATCATGCAATTTTTGGACTTTTTTTTCTGTGCTGGGCAACATTTTGATGGAATTAAAACAAGTTAGATGTTCAACCAAAAATGTTTACAATATCATACATTTCAATTCATTTTAGTAATGTGTTTAGATCACTAAGGTTGTGGTGATTCACTGCAATTCATTCGGGGAATCCAAGCTACCGTGGCAACATGCACTTCTATAGGCATGTTGAAGTCTGTAGATATGGATAATGATGGTAGAGGCTCCAACCTTCTTTCCATTACATTGCTGACCAGGAATCTCTGCCTCTTTTACCACCTTCTATTGGTGTGTGTTAGAAGGATTTGCAGGATGATAATCAACCTGTTCAGCCAGGTTATGGATGCTGCTTCCTTAGCCATCAAATCCTGGTATGGTACTCAAAGCTGGAGCTTCTGGTTCAGAGGTAGAGATGTTACCCACTGTGCCATAAAATCTCCATAGATCAGTCAATGGTCCAACTCGATTCCATGGCAAAAATCATTATGCAGACAGTAGCACATAACACTTCACAATTAATCATTTCCATACTACATAACTGTATACATTTCACCTGGGAGAGTTTGGTGGTGGACGAAGGGAGAAGAGGTCGGCTGAATTTTTTCAGTGAGCCGATAGCAGCTGGAAAGGAGGGTGCTGAAAATATTGCAGTTACCAGGTTTATTCTCAATATCCAAGAGTGCATTTCCTCTTCACTTCTGTCAAGTGTTGAAAAAGGAGTGTAAATGTTACTTTGAAAGCTGCCATGTCTATTTTAACACAATATTTAGTTGTCATTGAGTAAAGACAGGAAATGCAATAAATCCAACAGGTCAGTATGTAATATTAACTATTTTAGGTTAGAATTCAACAAGTATTCACAGACTTCATATGCCAGTGTAAATATGACTGTATGACTGATAGCATTAAAATGTGAAAATTCCATGATGCCACCTAGAGGCATGATAGAATGGTAATGTCCAAATTGTAATGATAGAAAGCACATTGCACATACTATTGATGTAACAACAATTATTTGTTTCAAGAAAATCTAGTGTAGCTGCCCTTTCTCTTTCACACATACCAAAATCTGAAAAGGCGAAAGTAGGTACTGCACAAATGTTGCATCAAAAATATTTCAAGCTTTTAAATCCAGTTTATGGTTAAACCATTTGGAAATGACTCATATCCAAAGAAAAGGCATTTTCTGAGCCATTAATAGAATCAGACTAATGCATTGTAGAAAAATCTTCACATTGCAACTATTCAGGCTGTAGTCAGCTGTTTGTATTTTAAAACTGTATCCTTCTGCTACTTTCCTACTGAAAAGTGCAATATCATGCAACACACTATCTATAGCAAAGCATGGTACCCTGAAAATAATCCTAGAGAGAAGGCAAGATGAAAATACAACTGTAAAGCCTGTGGGTTTATCGAATAATGATTCTTAACCCGAAATAATCAACAGGGTATTGGTTTTCCCTTTCATAAATAAAGTTCACTAGACAGCAATATGTTCTAATGAGCTTATGTGATTTAAACATTTGAAAAACAAATGAGTTTTAATCAAGATTGATTAGACTTCCTTAAGTAAGACTTCATTGCAACAGCTTAGCATTTTTAAGTTTATACATTGACTATTTAATGCTATTTAATACTATTGACTATACATTGACTATTTAATACTATTTAGACAGTTAAATGGAAACGGGGGCTGTAAGTTTTGGGAAAGGTAACATGGAGGTGGAAGATTCAACTACAGAAAGTTAGTTGAAACAGGAAAACAGAAATAGATGTAGCAGCATTTAAATGAAGAGTACACAGAGTAACAACTGGGATCACATCAAAGAACATGCCATCCTTAACACACCAAATTATCAATATATTTAGAACACAATTTTAACTACGCAAGTAATTTGTTTTTAACAACTGAATCAGGGACAGATTGCTGCCATCAACAATGAAGGACTAAGCTGCTTCTGCTCCGCATCTATACATCAATGCACTATAATTTAGCTATAGAGCAATTGGTTTAACACCAACTTGTTTGTGGAACTATGACTGTTATTCAGATACATTTCATCATTTAATCATAACCTAAGAAATGCTGTGTTCTCGTGATCCTGAAAAATCCATTTTTATTGCTCTGCTTACATGATTTAGATGTTACTGACTGACATGTGAAAACAAACTTTTTAGGAAACATATTGCACTAATCACAGAGAAAGACCCATTGAAAATCAATTCTGTATTTCTAGTAACATAAATGTAGTTAAATCGAGTAGCTATAAGTAGAATATAGAGTGTTGTGTCAAGTCCTTGAACTTTTCCAAGGAGTTCAATGGTTAATATTAACTCAATTTTTAGACACTGCATTTATTGTGCAAAGGCTGAAATATAGCTAAAATATTAGAGGCTAACAATCATTTTATCTCTATATGAGCGATTACTCTTTAAATGTACCCATCATCCCATTCCCATGCTTCACTGATGCACTTGCATCTCCAGGCCCAATACCAACTAAAAGATTCTCACTGTCAGAGTTAGACTGAATTTCCTGTGGAATCAGCAAATATAACAATCAAGTAGACATAATCATCTCACCACCCATCCAATGCTCACTCGGAGATCAATTGCAAGACCTATCCTAGCACCTACAAAAGCTTTTTTTTTACATCCATTATATTTGCCTCCAATTAGAGAAAATAAAGAAAGATAGGAATTTGAGATTATATTTAGTGATGTGTAATGCCTAATTTAGCGTGCAAATGTATTCTTACATTAATTAATTCAATTAAAATGAACACAGCCATTAATTAACGCACATTGTTCAATGACAAAATACCAAAAAAAATGTTCACACCAAATTACTTGGCACAAAATGTATTGACCAAATAGATAAAAATTAAGCAAAAATACTCAGAAATAGTCACAAGTAGCTACTACATATTATATGGTTTCTTTAATGCACTAATCAATGCAACCCTGCATAATCTATTTTATACACATAGCAGTTAACTGACCACAATATAGGCTTAAAAAAACTGGGAAATACAAAAAACAAAATCACTAAATGGCTAATGTTAATAAATGTAATTGCAAATTAGTAGACATTTCTGGTGCCAATACAAAAACTAACTACTAAATGGATAAAATTCAGACAATGTGGATCTTTGCCTATTATACCATTAGAGATTAGAAAATCTACCCACAGGTTATAGATTAGTGCAGGTAATATTAGTGTTGTTCTGTTTATGTTTTGCATCCATAGGAATTCAACTTTATTTACAAAAAAAAAATACCTCTGAAAGAGTTAATCATCACACCAGTTTAAAAATCATGTAAGCTGCTATTAAAAAAATAGCAGCTATTAAAAAAAGGTCTTCTTATAAAAGTCCTCACAGGTAAGTATCAAGGCCATTAGTCTGAGAATATTAATTAAATCCGACATTTGGAACTAGAGAAAAAGGAGTGATATACAGACACAGGCACAAGTGGAATTATAATAACTTGTAACAATGATGGATCAAGTCTTCACATCAGTTGGATACTACAGTTAAGCAAGTGTAACATGATGATTGATTTTAATATCTGAATGATGTAATCTTAATCAATAACTCTGGCGTATGGAGATAATTCCTAGAATGTGACTGGTACATGCTAATTACTTGCAATCAAATTTAAACTGTAATTGCTTGTATATTTCTCAATTCTGCACTTTGGCTAATTACAGATTGGCTGTCTCGAGTCTGAGCTATATAGCTTGATTAAAGTAGCTGTTTAAGGGAACTCCATGACTTGATCTAGTTACCTGAAGGTTAAAGTTGTGATTAATTAGAAGACTGAACATCAAAGCCTGCAAAGCCTCATTATCGCCTCAAGACACTGAATGTTATTGCTATTGATCCACCTACAAATATGGCAGCCATAATTATGTCTAGCAATTATGTCCCTTCAAATAGTAAAAGAATGAAAGATGCAATAATTCATTTTGATACATTTTGCTTGAGAGATGAATGGTGCGCAGGACACTGAATATCTATTATCTTATCTTCACTTGAACTGACAAACAGGTCTTCATTTTAATATTTGATTTGAAAGGGAAAGTGCATCACTGGATAATACAGGTATCCTCCATTTAAATGCATTCAAATGGTCCATTTTTGCTCTAACGAGACTGGTAAATGATGAACCTTCCCTAATAACGCTGCTGCTATTTTAGCATGATGACTAAACTTGCTCAGTTTCTTTCTGAAAACAAACTGCCACTTGTTGTGTCTCCTCTTCACTGCATTTCTTGTGTGCCATCTCCCTCCCTGACCCTTCCTTTCCTGTCTCCTTCCCTGATCTTTCAACTTACTCCTGCCAAATGTTTTACTTCTGCTCCGACTTCTTATATTTGTATGTTTACTTGCAGGAAAGTGATTTTCATTTAGTGTGTTTTTGTCTAGCACATTGTGTTTAGGAACACATTAGGAAAACTAAAGAGGAGATGGTTGTACTGAAGCCCAAATTATGTTCTCAAGCTGATACCATATTTGAACTTAGGCAGTATAACCGAGATGCAAGAATGTGACCAACTAAACCTCTCAGATTTAGATGCTACACTGTGTGTAAATGTAAAACTGACAGAATTGCAAAACTTGTTTTGTAACCAACATACAGGTCATGATGCAAATCCCACTGTCCGCATTTATAAATAAGAGAATATTTAAGGGAAAAAGGTTATTAATACGAATCTTTGATATCCAAGAGCTTTAAATTGTGCCTACTTCTTTACCAGTGTAACTCCTGCAAAATGGTTTACAGTATTACAGTACTTAAAGTATTTATGTATTATCCTTCACAACAACAGATTTTGAATAGGAATTTCATAAGTGTAAAGACAATAATATAAATGAGTTATTGGTTTTTGAAGTAGCCCTATTAGTTCAAATTCCAGGTTGTTGATTCAATTAATTTAAAAAGGGACTGACGTCCAGCAGGCAGCCTTGTGAAATCCATATCCCAGCTAGTGGAAAGAGCTATGGTCAATGATAAACTGATACCTTAATATCAGATCTATGTTGTCGATTTCAATCAACACTTCAATTTAAATTCCAAACTACAAAACAAATTTAATATAAAAGGTTTGGTACTCCAAACAATATGCTACAGCATCAATTTATTCAATGTGTTTCAGTGGATCTTTTCTCAGTAGTAGCTGTTGCCTCTGAAAAATATGCCCTGAAAACTGCTGAGCCGATTGGTGGGTAATGAATAAATAACTTAATGAGTTACACTAGTTGACAACTAATATGTCACAAAAATGTATTTCCAAATTAAATTTGGTTCAAATACAACATAAATGCTTAAAATAGATATGTACAATATTCTTACGGTGCTTGGAACAGAAAGACTCTCCAGTCTGCTGTCTTCAGTTTAAGAACATTGGGCCGTTTACTGTAATCAATGGCCTTTGTTGCTAATGCATGATGTATGCGAATAGCATTTTTCAGATCCACTTCAGATAAATCTCTGTCTAGTTTGTATTCATCCTACAGGAGATACAGATAAACAAAACAAATAAATTTTTCTTCAGATGCTCTCCACAATCGGTGAGAAGAAGATGACCATGTATGATATGAAAACAATCCCATTCTGTTATGGTTTAAAGTGAAAAGTACTTCTTTTTTGTTAGATTTGCTTCCCATTCCTGTTTATGTCATTCACCCCAACAGTGCTTCCATATTTCACACAACTGGCTGTTCATTAGGTTTGAGTCAAGACAGTGCTTGTCAGCCAACTATATGACTGTAGAAGAATCTTATTCCCGCCTGATTGTACTTACATTTTCCCGTTAGAATTTTGTTTTTTTATCATTAGTCCAAGAAGTGATGAGGCCAACTGTAATGTTTCAAAATTGCTGAAGCCGTGTACATTATTTCCAATGAAGAAAATGTGTTACACCAACTAAAATTTCTAATTTTCAGGAATATTTTATCTCATATTATTTAAATATTCTGAAAGGTATTAACTCAGCTGATTCTCAGCAATAATTTGAACTGATGATAGTCAGACAAGTTAAATATAACATGTTTCAGGTGCTATAGCTATTTTCCACATTGAATTTTAACCTAGAAGAAACATAATGCTTATGCAATCCTCATGGAGTCTGATTGATTTTATTATGACAAACAGCTAGTGAACAGATATAAAAGTTAACTTAAAAGGCTAATGAAATGGTGGCCTTTATCTCAAGAGAGCAGAAAAAAGAGTGGAGTACATTATATTACAGATATCTCTGGTAAGATCCATTCAGGGAATTGCATTCAATTATGGGGACTACACCCCTAGAGGTATGTATTGACTTTGGAAATAGTGCAGCACAGGTTTACTGGTATGATATTGGGGTTAAACGAATTAAATTATGAGGTTAGATGAGGCCTGTATACTCTTGATTAGAGAGATAAAGAGATGATCTAATAAGGTGTCTAAGCTGATGAAACAACTTGGTAGGGTTCATGAAGAGTAACTATTCCCTCAAGTGAGATAGTCAAGGAAAGGCTAATTACCTTAAAATTAAAGCTATGCTATTCAAGGGTGATATCAGAGGCTGAATTTAATGTAAATTGCAGTGGGAAACATGGTGGCTGGACTCAGTTATCACGTAAGAGGCCCTATTTCAGTTTCTGGTGGTTGCAAAACCTCCCTTGACTAAAGGGAAGGCAATTGGAGCTGACACAGTATTTCTAGTCATTAATGAACTAATTGACACCACATTTTTCTGAACACACCACAATTTAGAGACTTAGAGGTTAAATGGAAACTTGCTTCCTTTGAGACTCCCTGATGGATCTGACGAGGAATCTGAAAAACTCTCTCACAAAAAATTGAGGACTGAAGGCCTGTACTGAAAACAAAACTACTGAAGATTGGTCAATTAATAATAAGATTGGCATGACTTTTGTTAGGCAAACTCTATTAGGCAAGAGTTTGGAATAAAGTCAGGTTAGGTTATAAACCAGTCATGATCTAACTGAATTTAAAAATTTATTCGTGGGACATGGGCATTGCTGGCTGGCCAGCATTTATTGCCCATCCCTAGGTGACCCTGGAGGGCAGTTGAGAGTCAACAACATTGCTGTGGCTCTGAAGTCACATGTCAGCCAGACCAGGTAAGGATAGCAGATTTCGTTCCCTAAAGGACATTAGTGAACCAGATGGGTTTTTCCAACCATTGACAATGACTTTGTGGTCATCAGTAGATTCTTAATGCCAGATTATTTTTTATTGAATGCAAATTCTACCATCTACTATGGCAGGATTCAAACCCCGGGCCCCCAGAACATTATGAATACAACAAATGTGAAGTAATGCATTTTGGAATGTCTAGTACAGATCGGAAATATACAATAAATGGCAGAATCCTTAAGAGTATTGATGGGCAGTGGAATCTGGGTATACAGGTACTCGCAGGTCACTGAAAGTGGCAATGCAAGAGGAGAAGGTAGTTAAGGCGGCATATGGCACGCTTGACTTCATCAGCCGACGCACTGAGTTTAAAAATTGACAAGTCATATTGTAACTTTATAGAACCTTATGCCACACTTGGAATATAGTGTTTAATTTTGGCTGCCACACTACCAGAAGGACGTGAAGGCTCTGGAAGGGATGCAGAAAAGACTTACCCCGGAAGTTGCCTGGTATGGAGGGCATTAGCCATGAAGAGAGATTGGAGAAACTTGATTTGTTCTCACTGGTTGACACAGGTTGAGGGCAACCCGATAGAAGTTTACATTTTTATGAGGGATATGGACAGAGTGGATAGTCAGAAGCTTTTTTCCAAGGTGGAAGAATCAACTATTAAGGAGCATAGGTTTAAGATGCGAGGGGCAAGGTTTAAAAGAAATGTGTTTTACAAGGCAGGTGTTTTACACAAAGGGGGTTGGGTGCCTGGAACTCTCTGGCAGGGGAGGTAGTGGAATCAGATATGATAGTGATTTTTAAGGGATGTCTTGTCAAATATATGAATAGGATGAGAATAAAGGGGTAGGTCCCTAGAAGGTAAAGGATTTTAATTAGTCAGGCAACATGTTCAGAGGACTGAAGCGCCTGTTTCTATGCTGTAATTTTTTTTGTTCTTTGGAATAGGCTCGGGTTTGTGGTCTACTTGTGTTCTTTGTGCTTATATTTCTACTTGTTAAATGCATTTCAGTATAAATGAAGGGTGTTAACCCACTTGCTGCTAATTTTCCCAAAATATAATTTAATGCATTTCATTTTTTCATTAACGTCAATTAAAAATAGAATAGCATGTCACAGTATATAGGACGGAAATCAATATTTGATTTTACGTATGGCATAATTTAATTGGAATTTTCATTCTATTTTCTTTTTTTAATTGCCAATTGCCTTTCTCCATTCCCCTTTATTCTTGTAAGGATTTATAATTTGACAACAACATATTTAATTTAAATATAGCTTACTATTGGCAGGCAGGAAATTGTGGGCAAGATTTAGCACTTTAAGGAGGTAAAGAGGAGTAGCAGCAGGGCAGGACCTTTCCCTACTACTTTGACTTCCTCCAAACCATGTGCTTCTTTTTCATGAAGTGCCAGTGCAATTTCTCAATGTAAAGAAGACCACCACTGCTGGGCCACAAAAGCAAAGCTGTGCTCTACTGAGACTGCTGCCGCTGCTGCAGCACTGGATGAAGATTTAAAGGAAGAATGCTGTTTGAAGACTGAAGAAGCTGCAGTTTTACAGGCCTCAATAGAGACCAAAACCTACACCGTTAACTTCACCAGAGTCTACATGGAGGAATTCCCTGGCCTCGGGGACATTATGGGCATTATCCTGAACACATTACCAACTTCCAAATGGACCCAGGATGCAGGATTAGTTCAAGGGATGGGAGATAAATGAGTTGAGGATTCAGGGAATGATAACATGTGCTAGTTGGAGTGGTGATGCAGTGGTCAACATTATTCAAGATCAGGATGGTGAGAGGAAGTATAGTTTGGAACAATGAAGCAGCAGTAGACCTCACCACTGGTTTTGCCGCTATCGTGCTCCACTTTAGGCAGGATTGCAGGAAAGAATAAAGAACACCACAGCAGAAATTTTCTGACTATTTAAACCAGCAGGATCTTATAAATGGCATCCTTGTACCATTTCATAGCTGAAAATGTGTTCATCACTAAAAATAAACATTTTTAATCAGTGCTCTGTTCTTCACTGGTGAGGCTTCAACTAAAATGCCTGAAAATTACTTTATAAAACTACACAGAACCATCTAATTGTTCATTAATGTACAGTGGTCAGCTTATAAGTAAATTAAACATTGTTTACTTTAAAGAAACACTTTTAAAATGTGCCTACTTGTGATAGTATGTCTAGGAAAATGCACACAATTTGAACAGCCTTCTTCAATCACTATGAAGGCAAAATCTCGTAATCTTGACGTAGCAGTAGGACCGGTTTTGTAAGGCCTGATCTGGGTAAATTGAATCTTAAATCAGCAAATGGACTTGGTTACGGGCATAACTGATATAGGTTTAAAATTCGTCGATCTTTTATGTTGGTTCAGTTGATTCTGCCCAGATGTTGCTGATATTACCAAGGTTAAGAAATGGCAATTCTACCCCTAGCCCCTACTTTAACAAAGCAGCTCATTACAATGGGCAGATATACAACATTACATGCTGCTAGTAACTTTTAGTTTGGATAACATGTGCTTACAGGTATTTTCTAGTTGTAGTTCTAACACATGTCAGAAGACAGAAAGACCTGAATTTTTTTTGTGGCAAGGAATCACAGAATTTGGCACTTTATATGATCTGTACTGAAATGCAATTGCCTCTGGGCTACTTTAAATGGGTGAAATTAATAGACTTTAAGTGGATAGGAACATTAGTTTCTCTATTGTTTATCTTCTGTTACTGTCAAGACTGTGGACCAGTACATTGATATCAAATCATTAAAAATATCTTGCCATTTCAACAGTCAATGTAGTTAGTACATGTAATACAGGATAAAGTCTATACTACTACAGAAAGAAACTTGCCAGATTATACACATGCAAAGTGAAACAAAAGACCACGGCAGTACTTTGCAAGCTATATTTCAATGGTTTGAACCTTCTCAAGAGCCATTACGGGTAGAAAATAAAGGCTGGCTTTGCTAGTGAAGCCCATATCCCAGAACAAATATACATGTAATAAAAACTGCTCTTAAAAATTAGAGTGACCCTCAGGTGCCAGCAAAAGGAAAACAGCAATAAAGGAGCATAATAACATTTGGTATGTTATGATTGATGTTCATATACTATAGAGCAATATATAATAACATATTAGACATTTAAAAATCTTTACTCTTAAAGTACTTTGCAAAAATATTCTTTTTTTATGCACTAGTCTAGGTTTCAGCCAGACGCGTCATATTCCATGGTGATAAAACTCTCAATTGAGGCCCTCTTTTCCCAACACAGTCTTCCCAATCCATCTTTCCTCATTTACTCATTCATGTCCTCCTTCCCATCTCCATTCACCTCCACTTTTTCCCTCTTACATTAATTTCTTCACCTGTCCTGGCTCCACTGCTCCTATTGACCCTGCTCCTTCTCCCAGCCCCAGTCCCACGCTCTGCCCTCATTCCACTTTCGGCACCGATCTCAACTCCAATTCTGGCCATGCTCTTAGCCTTAATTCTATGCCTGCTTTTGATTCTTTCCTCTCCGGGATCCTGCCCCAGTCCTGCTCTTGGCTTCACACCTGCTGTTAGTCCCAATCCAACAGCCTGGGCTCCACATCTAACCCTGGTGTCCCAGTGCAATCTCTCTGCCCCCTCACCCAGTCTCCCTTCACCTGTGTCGGCCTCACTTGTTCCACTCTTAGCACTGCTCCCAGCCCCCTCTTCTGCTCTCAACATCAGCCTTTCCCACTCTTGATCCCTATCCTTGTCTTGGCCATGATGCAGTTCTCGACCAGGTCTCCCCCCTCCCGTGGCCCTGGCCACACTCTTGGCCATGTCCAGTAGCAATAACTCATGTAGCTGAGACCATATCAGGAAAACACTTAAGTCCTCAGTACGTGAAAGCCAGGTCAAAATTAGAGATGGATACAAGAAAGCAGGGCTGCGTGATGGCTCTTTCAGGCCAGGCAGAGGGCTGAAAAATAAATTTAAATGGCAGAATTCTGTGATCCAAAATTTAGTAATCTGCCAACAACAGAAATTTCTCATTCCTGATGTAGGCAATTATGTTTTATTCATTGACTACCTTTTGTAAGTAAAGAATCGTCCCTTTGAGCACTGCATAAAATTTCTTCCATCCTCTTCTTCCTCTGGGAGCTAAAAGAAAAAAGACATTCTAAGCCATATTTATTAATATGTTTTTATATTTGTATCAATTTTGATGATTGATGAGAAGGGCATCAATAGCATTTATAAAAACAAAATGTTTTAGATTGGACATAGTTATTTCTAATGACTTGATCATACTGAAATTATAATCGTGATGCAGTATCTGAGTTCTTAGGTGGTGTCACGAAGGTGACAGGAGCCTTGCCTCCCACCTGAAGAGCCTCTCAGTCACCTATTTTTGGGAGGGCCTGAGCTGCCGCCATTGTTTGCTTTTGCAGTTTCCCACATGGCGAGTCTCCTTACTGATGCTGGGTGAATGCCAGCAGAGACATGATGAAGCCCCTTGGTAGCATTAATACCACATTAATAGAATCTCAATTAGCAGCAGGCTAGGAAGGCAATCCCTGTGGTTTCTTGTCCCAAGCTTAATCAGGGCAATAGTAGAAAAGCAGGTCCCCATTTGCCACCATCCTGCCTGATTAAATGCCCCATACCACACTTTGCCACAAGGAAGGGCATTAAATTCTTTCCATATGAGTGAATTGAGGGTGGGCAATACAGTAAGATTTTTATATGGGTAACTCCACAGCTGAATTTGTTATTTATGAATATGCTGCTAGTTATTTACACGTATCAGTTGCTGTTTGATGGCACGGTGGCACAGTAGTTAGCACTGCTGCCTCACAGTGCCAAAGACTTGGATGTCGATCCGTGTGTAGTTTTTACATTCTTCCTGTGATGCATGAGTTTTTCCCGGTTGCTCTGGTTTCTTCCCACAGCAATAAGTCTCATAACACTAGGTTAAAGTCCAAAAGTTTACTTGGTAGCACAAATTTTCAGTGTGTTGCTGCTTCTTCAGGTGAGTGAGAAATTGTGTTCACAAACAGGGCATATATAGACACAAACCCAATTTACAAGATAATGGTTGAAATGCAAGTCTTTACAGCTAAATAAGTCTTAAAGGTACAGACAACGTGAGTGAGGAGGGGGTTAAACATAGGTTAAAGAGATGTGTGTTGTCTCCAGCCAGGACAGTTAGTGAGATTTTGCAAGCTCAGGCAAGTCATGGGGGTTACAGATTGTATGACATGAACCCAAGATCCCAGTTGAGGCCATTCTTATGTATGCAGAACTTGGCTATCAGTTTCTGCTCAGCGACTCTGTGTTGTCATGTGTCATGAAGGCCACCCTGGAAGACACTCACCCAAAGATCAGAGGCCAAATGCCCGTGACTCTTGAAGTGTTCACTGACAGGAAGGGAACACTCCTGCCTGGTGATTGTCAAGCAGTGTTCATTCATCCATTGTCGCAACGTCTGCATGGTCTCCGCAATGTACCATGCCTCGGGACATCCCTCCCTGCAGTGTTTCAGGTAGACGACGTTTACAAGGCACAAGAGTATGTATCGTGTTCTCCATCTCTCTCGGCATCCATCCATCTCTCGGCATGGATGCCGAGATGATCCTGCACGTCTTGCAGAGGTTGCTTTAGTAGGGTGTATAGTGTCATGGTCACTGTTCTCCTGAAGGCTGAGTAGTTTGCTGTGGACAATGGTCTTTTTGAGGTTGTGCGGTTGTTTGAAGGCAAGAAGTGGGGGTGTGGGATGGCCTTGGCGAGATGTTCATCTTCATCAAATGACATGTTGAAGGCTCCAGAAAAGATGTCATAGCTTCACTTCTCTAGAGATGTACTGGGTGACGAAGAGTACACTGTCCGCCGTGTCCTGTGTTTGTCTGCTGAGGAGGTCGATGCAGTTTTTTGCTGTGGCGTGTCAGAACTGTCGATCAATGAATCCTGATCCTGTTCTTATGAGGACATCTTTCAGTGTCTGTAGATGTCTGTTGTGATCCTCCTCATTTGAGCAGATCCTGTACATATGGAGGGCTTGTCCATAGGGGACAGCTTCTTTAACATGTTTAGGGTGGAAGCTGGAGAATTGGAGCATTGCGAGGTTATCCATGGGCTTGCGGTACACTGAAGTGCTAAGATGACTGTCCTTGATGGGGATGCATGTGTCCAAGAACGTAGCTGATTCTGGAGAATAGTCCATAGTGAGTCTGATGGTGGCATGGAATTTGTTGATGTCATTATACAGTTGTTTCAGTGATTGTTTGCCATGAGTCCAAAGGAACAAAGTGTCATCAATACATCTAGTGTAGCATCGGTTGAAGATTCTTCATTAATGCAAAAGTTCAAACAAGACCTCTTCACTGCACAGGACTTGTCTCATAGCATAGTACATTGGGGAAACATACAGACACTGCAACAATAGATGAATGAACACTGCTCGACAATCACCAGGCAGGAGTGTTCTCTTCCTGTTGGGAAACACTTCAGAGTCATGGGCATTCAGTCTCTGATCTTCAGGTGAGCATTCTCCAAGACAGCCTTCACGACACATGACAATGCAGAATCACTGAGCAGAAACTGATTACCAAGTTCCATACACAAGAGGATGGCCTCAACTGAGATCCTGAGTTCATGTCACACAATCTGTAACCCCACAACTTGCTTGGGCTTGCAAAATCTCACTAACTGTCCTACCTGGAGATAATACACATCTCTTTAACACTTTCTCCACTCACATTGTCTGTAACTTTAAGACTTGATTACCTGTAAAGACTCGCATTCCAACCATTATCTTGTAAATTAGATTTGTGTCTATAATTGCCCAGTTTATGAACACAACTCCTAACCGACCTGATGAAGGAGGACACTCTGAAAGCTTGTGCTACCAAAGAAACCTGTTTGACTTTAACCTGGTGTTGTGAGACTTCTTACTGTGCTTACCCCAGTCCAAAGCTGGCATCTCCACATCATTCCTCCGACAGTCTACATATGTACAGATTAGGTGGATTGGCCATGGTAAATTGCCCCTGAGCTTGTCTATGTGTATGTATGTGAATGTGCTGTGCTTGATGTGCTGTAGTTCTCCTCAAGCTATAAGATCCTGCCAACAGACTAGTAACCTGTTCCAGGAATAATTAGCTACTGAAACAGATAAAAGTCAGGTAAGAAAAGGTTGAGAGAGAAAGAGAAAGAGAGAGACACTATATGCCTCCATGCTTCAGTTAGATTTGTTTCCAAAAGATAACAAGTAAATTTATGGCAAATTCTATCAGATTAAAATAATGGGCAGGACAGAGGGCAGATCAGTTATTTATTACATCACACTGTAAAGAAAATTGTGGCAATAATTGTTTACTTCGGCAATTCTATTTAACTACAAAATTACAGTTTAGCAAATTGTTAGGAACATATCAGAGATTCCAAAGTATAGTTGAAAATTATACTAGACCTCAACTTTTTTGATTTTGACATTATGGTAAGCATAAAGTGTTTTACTCCAGATACAATTCAATTGGCCTACTAGGAAGCTTTTATTAAAGCAAACTTTACTTAACAACAGTTAAAATATAACAAAAATAATTAGCATAATATTTACCAATTGAAATGCTTAAACATGGCAAGGTATAATTCTTAACGACTAGCTATTTCCATACTTCCACTTTAAGCAATATCCCACAGACATGCATTACTCTTTAGAATAAGCACAAAACACATATGCTCACATTTCTAGCCTTTTAGTCCTCTGGACAGATACAGAAAGATATCTGTCTTCTGACTCCAATACAACAGTCTCCAGAGAAAGATTTAACTTCAAACAACAGAATTTCAGAAAAAAAGAGACCTATTTTCTAGCAGATCTTAGTCTCCTATCTTCACAGAGAGAAGGAGCTACTTCTCTCTACAGCTATGCAGCAACTAACCTGGGCTTTTTTCCGTGAGCCTAGCTCCATCCAGCCACATGATGGTTACTGTCTAAACCATAATCAAACCCCACTCTGAAAAAGCCCAGTGAAAAATATAACAACTAGCAATAACAACTAGCAATAACATGCATTAGAACAGATTAAAACAAACATTCCAGCAAATAAGATCAATTATGCTGCTACAATAACAACAGGGGATGCCAGCTATAGACAGAGATACCAATAAATAGAAGAAACTGCTAAAACTAAATCTTGCACCAGAAACATGACACATACATTTCTTAAAGGCACAGTATCGTCATAATATAGGCACCATAACACAGAAAGCATGATTATTATTTGTTAGAAAAGGTACATCCAAAACCTTCCTGTGATTGACTGGCAGCATTCTGTAATGTATGAAATAGCAATGGTGCTTAAAGTAGTGTTAAATCTGTAAACTTGCAATTGATTTTGATGGGTGTGAGCTCTTATAATTGCTTTGGTGAGAAGGTCTGTAGAACAGTGAATAAGTCCCAGGAAATTATGGCTTGGCATAAATAACTGCATAACCTATACAATAATTTTGTAATTTCTGCAAATAGAAGAACACTTAGAGGTGCTAGTAGGTTTTCAGAAAATTCCAACTTTTCCAATATGTTAAAAAAGTAGGAGACCATGTGTAGGAGACTAAGTGCTAATAAAATATTAGTTCATAATGTTATGAACTGGAATTCCTCTCTGTTGACTTTGAGGAGAGGTTAACACATTCACTGAGCAACTTATAGTTATTCTAATAGTATTGGTTAGTTTAAACAATAACATAATCAGATCTGATTGATGCACAAAATTTATCAAGTCAAATCCAGGCCTTGCAAAATGAACACATAGATAATGGATCTAAAGCATTGACCATCTGTGTACAATGGAATATGTTGTGTGTATCAATCTCTTTCCGTCAATTGGGGCATACCATTTACAAATAAATCAATTTTCCCTTGCTAAAATGTTAAAGATTATTACACAAATTGAAAATATATTGGATTTGAAGTGGGGAGCTGCTGAACACACCAGATTCACCAAAGTTTATGGAACTATCATTTACGCAATCATCATGTGCTTCCTACAGGCAAGGGGAGTTCTATGACTGAAAATTAAATACCTGCTGGGCTTATAAAAATGTTGTGCTGCAATAATGGAATTTCACTAAGAGACATCATTTCATCCTTTGATGAAGAGAATTTGAGTGTTCTTGTGGAGCTGCATTTAAGAATGGAGTCAAAATTTTGTGCTACAGAGAATTCTCTTCTATAAATATTTAAATTCAAGCTAAAATATCAATATATGCTAACCCTAATTTTTTTTAAACTATAGAATTTTCATTGACTCCCCACAATGCAGGAGGCTGTTCGGCCCATTGAGTCTGCATCGACTCTGTCAGAGTATTTTATCTAGCTCCCTCATAAGACTGAAGATGTTTAAAATAATAGACACAGAAAGCCAAGTAATAAGGTTGTCAATAACTATGGGGCTATGTCAAAGAGACAGAGTGCCATAGTCATGTCAAGGGAGGTCTTATTAAGAAATGACAAAGATTGAACATTGGTGCACAGAAGACTGATGAATCTCACGTAATAATCTATTGCGGAGAAATGCATTTACATGGGCCTTTTCTATACACAAACTTGCATTGATTTCCTTGGAACTTGCAGCACCATGAGTTACTACCTGAGATGCTTGTGCTGCATTCTATACAAGATTTCCCTCCCACAGTCTTCCTGTGGTAGATACTTGCCTGGAAGATGGTCCTCATTGACCAATGGAAATAATTACTGTGGAATAAAACAGCCTGTGACTTCCAAGTCTCTTCATGTGCGGTTAAGTGAGGAAGTTGCTTAATTTGTTCTTTTTCTCCACAAGCTACATTTTGTTGGTAACTTGGCATTAGATTTGGTAATAAAATACATCTAAGCTGTTGTTATCACCCACTAGTTAACAATAAATATGCTGGAAAAAGTTAGGGCTGGTCCAATAAAGTTGGATGAATTTTTAACATGGTGAAATATCTCAATCGTGACTAAGCAATCTCCTTGGCACAGACAATTAAATTTTAGAGATGTGGGGCAACATTCTTCGGCCTCCCAGCTGTGTGTTTCCCGCCAGCGGGAGGCAGGACATTGTTTGCTGGCAGCAGGATTCTCTGGTCTTGCTGCTGTCAGTGGGAATTCTACTGACAGCACCTCAATCCAGTGGGAAACCCGCAGACAGGGGTGCACTGCAAGGGACCAGAGAATCACGCTGGTGCGAATGGAAGGAGAACTCCGGCCATGGAGTCAGAACTTAACTACTATTGGAGACATAATACATACAAAAACTATATTTACTCTTCTTTTTGGTCTCTTGAACCTCTCTTAATCCCATTTTTCTTTCTGTAATTTTGTGTTTCCTTCTGCACATTATTGTACTATACATTGATTCATTATTCTAATTTCTACTTTGTTGGTTTGGCTCCTGCGTGCCTCGGTAAGGATTCTTCGATTGGAAGGCTGGGCTGTCACTTGCCCTCTCACACGCCACAGATTCTTTATGGTGCATGAGCAATCCAGGCAGCAGGATAACATGTCTGATGACAACCGTTGGCACTCAAAAGGCTGCACAAAGACTGCAGTTGTAAGCAGTCAGTGAGTGCTATTCCTTCAGCGCTGACCACAAAATGCAGACCATTATCTTCAAAAATTGCATTTGTACCCTTTCATATCTTCCAAAAGAGAGCTCCTAAGGACTGGACAGACTACTAACTCTAGTCTAATCAGTCATTTCTATCAGTTAACATAATCTCTTTGCTATTGCTGCTATTTATTATTTGCTGTTTACTCTCCTCTTTAAAGATTGTACATCTTACATCTGTTATCTAGTGATAAACGTGAGTACAATAACTCAGATGTTGTTATGCATTTGGTGGTCTTTCTTACTCTTTGATTTAAAGCATCCAGCACATTCTGAAGCCAGCAAAAAACATCCATGAACATTACTCACAATGCGATTTAAACACCAGCAGCAAAGGAGAATACCAAAACAAAATGCTGACACCAAAATCTCCCAAAAGTCTGAAATGGCAGAGATTTCAACAAAGCGACTAATAAAAGGAAAAACATTGTTAAATCTATCCCAGATCCACAAAATACATCTGATATTTTAGCCACCAACATAACAAGCTGTTTAAACAGCCAGGTGTGGGAAGTTGAATATCCAATCTCAACTGACCGAGCAGTGTGTGTTGGGGACTTGTTTACCTATACTTGGGAACTTGGCAGGGTGCTATATTGAAAAAGCCCATTCCTTGGAAATGAAACCTACTTATGCTCATGGTACAGACTATTTTTTCAGCAAAATCCATTGACTGGAAATATCATGGAACAGGAGTCTGTGGCCAGAGCCACAATTTTCACCAAAATGATTTTGTTCAATTATTCACTTATATTTAGGCTGCTAAATATAAATTTGCCTAACTAGTCTGTAAAAATATCAACACTGGAAGATATACTCACTTCTCTTGCCATCCATATCTGCATGTGTTTTACGATTGAGAACTCCATGTTTGTAGGTTGCTGCATTCAGTGCCTGAGGGATGTCAAGGAAGGGGTTACTGCCATCAATTATTCTGGTCACTTTCTTAGGACAACTATCATATTTATCATCCACCAGCTCAGACAGGGATTTCCTCAGCTCATCTTCATCTCTTAAAGAAAGAAAGTGGAAGTACCAATCACTTTGACTGAAGAAATTTTATTTTTCTTTTGGAACAAAAATATTTCAAGGTCAGCATAATCACATTATAATCATGCATGCAGATTGGTAATTATATAATTCAAAGTACATTTCCATTTACAACATCATTTTACACATGTAAACTGGGTTTTGGTCACACTTCTGCTGATATAATAATAGCAGAATGTGAGCAGTTCTGAAAAATTTCTCAACTGGGGTACCATAACAACATGGCTGCTGCTGATTGCCAAATCTGTACATATATGTAAATGTAATAAAAAACAATGTCTCATGAAATTCAATCTGGCAGTTTGCTGAGAGCATGAAAGAAATCTAGAGAATGAGTGTTATATTGTCAACTGGCAAACTTAGAGCTTTCCATGACCTAATAAAATAGACATTTGTTACAAATGATAATTAAATCTAAGGGCTGGAAAGTTGCAAAAGTCACACGTTTGTTCAAAAGAAGGATTTAAGCATAAACCCAGAAACTACAGGCCATTCTGTTTAGTCTTGATGATGGGAAACATGAAGAAATGATAACCTGGGGCAAGATTAACAGCCACTTGTAAAAGTATAAATTGGGAAAAACCAGCATGGATTTTGTTAAAGGCAAATTGTATTTAACCAACTTCATTGATTTTTTTCACAAGGTAACAAAGAGGGTTTATCAGGATAACACAATTGATATAATCTATATGGAATTCCAAAAAGCTTTTAATAAGATGCCACATAATTGTCATTATTGGGTGTCCCTTAATTTAATGTTGACATCTACTCAGGGTCAGAATTTTTTGCTGTGGTCTTCATGTGGCTGGTCAGGCTGATTTCGATGCGGATCTTTGGGCACGTAGGGTAGGATATTCCATGAGGTAGTGGGATCTAGAGTGCAGGATTTGCTTCCTTTTATTTTCTTATCAGAAAGTTTGAGGCCCATGAAATAAAAGGGACAGTAAAAGCATAAATACAAATGATTAGTAAGAAACAGAGTGGTAGTGAACGGCTGTTTTTCAGACTGGAAGATGGTTTACAGTTAAGTTTTCCAAGGGTCAGTGCAAGGACCAAGGCTTTTCATTATGTATATTAATGGCCAAGATTCTGAGCACCACACTTTACGAAGGATGTGAAAGCTTCAGCGAAGGTACAGAAAAGACTCATAACAATGGTTCCAAGGATGAGGGACTTTAACTATAAAAATAATTTGGATAAGCTGTGGTTGTTTTCCTTGGAGAAAATAAAGTTGAAAAGATTTGACAGAGGTGTTCAAATTCATGAGTAGCCTTGACAAAATACTTATAGAGAGGTTGTTTTTGCCAGCAGGGAGAGCAGAGGAAATAGATTTAAGGTGCTTGGCAAAAGAACTAAAGGAAACACAAGGAGAGACTTCTTTATCCAGTGAGTGAATAGGGTTCAGAATGTACTGCCCAAATGGGGGATGGAGCTAGATTCAACTGAGGTTTTCAGAAAGGAATTTTGTAAGCACCTGAAGAGAACAGACTTGCAGAGCTACAGGGAAAGGGTAGAGGAAAAGAAAAGAGAAGTAGAACTAGCTAAATTGCTCTTGTAGAGAGCTGACATGGGCTTCATGGGCCAAATAACATATTTTTGTGCTACAACCTTTTGATGCTTCTGCACTCAAGGGATAGGTTTCAGGTGGCAAGTTCCAAAGGCAGGAGAAGTGTAAAGGTCATCATTGGTATTGTGAAACGCCTTGAAGCATTTATTGAATTCTTGTCACAATTACGACTTAAATACATCAGAATATTTTTGTGTCACAAAATAAAAGTTGCACTTACACAGCCCACTCCAGCTTTTCATTTTTTATTGAGTTGTACAATCCCTGAAGGAAAATAAATTACATTTTATTAGTGGGTATTCAAACGTAAAATTGAATTTAAAATTAATTATTTAAATATGCTTAGCAGACAATTATTTTCTTTGGTCATCATTATTTGGTTAGTTGAATCAGAAAAATGTAATGTCACCCAATTTTGGTTGTGCTTTGTAAACGTACTGACCTATAAACCAAATAACTTTTTAAATGTCACATAGATAGAGTTTCTGCTTCAGGTTCAAATCACAAACAAATTTGTGCTCGTTTTACACAAAATCTTTCTTCCTCAAGTTTCTATTCAAATTCAGTTGTAAAACCTGCCATGAATGAGCGCAATTGTGCAAAGTTTTCTTTTAAAAAATATTTATTGATATAGTTAAGAGTGCTTTTTTTGCAGTTTGATTAATACAACCGAAAACAGGCTTATCACAAACAAAGTGACCAGCTTTAAATCAGTTTTTCTTCATTGCTTATGAGTAATTTGATTTTAAACTAAAATGATTTTTAAAGATATATAACTCTTTGCTACTTACATTGAGGAACAGCTGTCATTTTTTTACTAAATTAAAAGTAATACATTGGTAAGCTTTTAAAACATCTCTGTCAGCATGCTTGAACTTAGAAAAAACTTTTGGAGGCTCCTCAAAAGTCCACCAATGTGTATCTCAAACAGAAACTCTCAATGGTGATTAATTCACCTTGGAGTGTAGCCAATTCTGTGGGTAGGACTTCCATCCATCACAATGCTTTTTAAACTAACACAAAATATAGTGTGGACTCAATTTATGCTGAACATTCTAAGCAACTAAAATTCTGCAATCTTTTCCACCAGTTTCATTTTGAATGAATTATGTCAAAGAAGTACAACTGAGCTGAAAATCCAAGCTCATTGCTTGAGGTAAGGTTCCATAAATGTAGACACCTTGTCTTCATATAATGCATTTAATAGAGAATGATTATCCCCCAAGACACTTCATTGATATGGACGTCAAACATAGATGCTGAGCCAAAAGAATGTTTTGTTAGGAAGAATGACCAAAGGCTAGGTTAAAGAGGTTTTTTTTCAAGAGGATGTTAATGAGGAGGTGCAAGGAGTTTAGGGAGGGAATTGCACATGATTAAAGACATGGTGAGGTGAAGTGGGAGAAACACAAGTGCCAGAAGAACAGAAAGTTTGGTTGAATGGGGATGGGAGCAGAGACGGATGCTTGGAAGATTGGAGGAGGCTACATAAGTGTGGGGAAAAGCGTTATCTGGAACAATATGCCATGCAGAAGTTGGGACTGAACTGAAGAATGCTTGGAGCTGCCTCTGGAGTTTGGGATGGAGGCCACCAGTGAACATGGATCCTGGAACAAAGCAGTAGTATGTGGCAGGAGCATCTAAAGCTGAACATTCTACATTCAGTGTCACTAAGAAAGTCCATCTTACAGCCTCAAGAGTATTCCTGAAGATTCATCTTCCATATTTCAGGAGGTCCATCTTCTTTCTTCAACAGTGGGTTAGTGATGTTAGACACCTTTTATTTATGGCACCCACACAAGTTGGCAGGACGAGCACAATCATATCTGCCTCATCATGGAATGTGGTGCCAAACCCATGGGTGCAAAATTAGTGAGGTTGGGGCAAAAAAAAAAAATGTTTTCTGCTGGCCTCCACAATAGAAAATACTCCCTGTTGCTCCCCACCATGGGACTTACTCCCACATGGGACAAATCCAGCCTTTGTTCCAGGAGGCAACATCCCTTAAACCAAATATGTTGGATTTGGTCTGTGCTCAGGAACGGGAGGAGGTGATCATAAGTAAAACAGGTGTAAGGAATCCAAAAATAGCAATGTAAGGACCACCTCCCTTCTAACTCTCCAACAGATTTGAGGTTCCTGCAGCATGTGTGGATGAGGAGAGGGACTGCAGGGAGCATTAGCAAACTGAACATTGCACCATGGTGCAGGAAGCTATTCAAAAGTTAAGAAGGAATGCAGTTGTAGGATGCGACAGTATAGTTAAAGGAATAGATACTGTTCTTTCAGGCCAAGAACATGCATCCTGATTGCTGTACTGTGTGCCTGGTGCAAAGATAAAAGACATGCCCTCAGAAATGGTGAGAAACTTGGAGTGGGAGGGGGAACATTTCAGTTTTTGTGGTCCACATGCATACCAATAACATAGGTAGGTAGGACTAAGAAAGAGGTTCTGTTGAGCAACTGGACACTACATTAAAAAGTGGAACTGAGCCCTGTGCAAACTGGCATGAGGTAAATTAGAGTTGAATGTGTGATTCAAAGATTGAGAGAAAGAATTGGGGCTTGATTTATGGGCACTGACACCCATACTAAGAGGGAGGTGTATCATTGGAAAGTCTTCACCTGAACCACACTGGGACTAAAGTATTGGTGAATTGTATAACTAGGACTATAGAAAGGACGTCAAAATAAATGGTGGGAGGGAGGGGAAGGATTCACATGAGAAGAGGCTTGGAAAAGTATATAAAAAGACAATAACCTGGGGTAGAAATGTGGGTACTGATGATCAGGATGTGACAGGAGGGGACAGAGCTACAAAAACAAGACTGCACCAGCAAATAAAATTAGAGTAGGGAAAACTGGTAAAAAGACTCTTTATCTGAATATATGCAGCTTTAACAAGAAATGGATGAATTGATGGCAAAAAGAGGAAACAAATTAGCATGATAGCCATTACAGAGATATATTCAAAGGTATTTGACATTTCAGAAGGATAGTATGAATGGAAAAGGAGGTGAATGACTTTAGTAATTAAGGATGAGCTCAATACTGGAGTGAGAAATTACCATTGTTTTACAGATCAAAATGTAGAATCCATTTGGGTGGAGACAAGAAAGAGCAAAGGAAATAATTCACTGGTGAAAATGGTTTATATGCCTCCTGACAGTAGTTACATTCTAGAACAGAATCTAATGGGGCTTATAAGAAAGATATTGTAACAATAGTTGAAGATTTTAATCTTCACAGAGATTAGATAAATCAAATTGGCAAAGTTGGGCTTGAGGATCAGTTCATAGCATGTTAAGGACAGTTTCTTAATTAATATTCTTGTTGGGCAGGATCCTTTAGGAAACATCATATCATTGTAGAATTCGTCATTAGGTTGGAAAGTGAAGAACTCCTATCTAAAACTAGGATTCTAAATCTGAACATAGGTATGAGTTGAATATGATAGATTGAGGAAATTGGTCAGGCAATAGCTAATATTTAAAGAATGTATTTATGTATCATAATAGTTATACATTCTTTTTTGGTACAAAAGCACTAGAAAAGTAGCCCAATTATGGTTAACAAAAAAAAAACTAAGAATATTATTAGATCTAAAGAGGAGTTGTATAAAGTTGCTAAAAGAAGTAGCAAACCTGAGGATTGGAAGTTCAGAATTCAGCAAAGGAGCACCAAGAGATTGATGGAGAGAGGAAAAGAGTAAACCAACTAGTAACATAAAAGAGTCTAAGGGCATGATTTCACAACCTCGCTCGGGTGAGATCGTAAAATCCTATACAAGTCAATGGAGATTTCAATTCTGTGAGCCTCGCCCATCCTAATTCTGGGACAGGTGAGGTGGTAAAATTCCAGCCTAAATATTTCTATAAGTATATCAAAAGAGAAAAAGATTAGTTAAGACAAACTTAGGTCCTTTACAGTTGAAAACAGGAGAGCTTACAGTGGAGAACAAGGAACAACAGAGCAATGAAACAACTACTATGGTTCTGTCTTCACAGAGAAAGATCAGAAAATTTGCCCACGGTCAATGGACCTTTGCATGGTCCAAGTCCCACCTGTTATGATTCCTGTGGCAGGCAAGATTGGAAAATTCCACTATAAGAATCTATTGGGAAGGAAGAATTGAAGGAAATTAGCATTACTAAAAAAGAGTGCTGAGAAAATTAGTGGGAATGAAAGTCAATAAAACCCCAGGGTCTGATAATCTACATCCCAGGCTACTGGAGAAGGTGGCCATGGAAATATTGGATGCATTGGTTATTGTCTTTCAAAATTCTATAGATTCTGGAACAGACACAGCAAACTGGAGAATTGACAATATTTTAAAAAATAGGGAGAAAACAGAGAAATACAGACCGGTTAACCTAATATTAGTAATAGGCAAAACCCTATTGGGCAAATACATAGTAGATGCAGTATAATGTGGATAAATGTAAAGTTAACCACCTCAGAAGAAGAAACAGAACGGCAAAGTGTTATTTAAAAGGTGAAAGATTGGGAAATTGGAAAGCAAGCAGACAGGTGCAGCAAACAGTTAAGTTGACAAATGATATGCTGCCTTTATTGTAAGAGGGCTTGAATACAAGAGCAAGGATGTCTTACTGCAGCTATACAGGGTCTTGGTGAAAAAACACCTGGAGTATTATGTGCAGATTTGGTCTCCCTATCTAAGGGAGATAGACATTGACTGTGGGTCAATCTATGGTAATATACTTACCATAGATGGAGTGCAGCAAAATTTCACCAGATTGATTCCTGGGATGACAGGATTGTCGAATGAGGAGAGGTTGAATCACTTGAGTTTGGCTTCACTGGAGTTCAGAAGAATGGGAGGGGATCCCGATGATACCTGAGAAACTCTAACAGGGTGGAAAAACTGGATGTTTCCTCTCGCTGGGGGTCTAGATCACAGGAACATAGATTCAGGATGCGGGATAGGTCATTTGGAACTGAGGAAAAACTTCTTCACTCAGAGTGATAAACATGTGCAATTCTCTACCACAGAGGCTGAGGAGGCCAAGTCACTGAATATATTTGAAAAGGAAATAGATAGATTACTGGAGGTATGGGGAGAGCATGGGAGTCTGGCATTTAGAGAAAGGATTAACTATAGAATCCCTACTGTGCAGTGAGGTCATTTGGCCCATCGAGTCTGCACTGACTCTCTGATAGACTGTGGGTCAATCTTCCAAAAAAATTCTAAGAGTCAAATTTGTGTAAAAACTGGAGTAAATCACATTTTTTTTTCACAGGGAAGTATAAAAGAGAATCACCCGTACTCTGTGCATTGCTGAGTACATGGGCATGAATTATGTTAAAAATCTGTGAGCGGGGCCTATTCCTGCTGGAGAGGCCGACAGCATAATGCTGAGTGGGCCACTGCACGTGCATTGACCTGTCATAGCTGAGATGTGCATATTAGGTAGATTGGCCTTGCGAAATGTATGAAGTTACAGGGATAGCACAGGGAGGAAGGCCTGGGAAAGATAGTGGAGGCGATCGGCACATGTGGTCCCTGTCCACTGGCTTTCCAATTGCTGGCCAACCCTGCAATTCCACAACACTGACTGTACATCCACTCAACAGCCCAATCGTGATTTCCCACACCAGCCATGGCCTCCCCCCCGACCTTGGCAATTTCAACCCCCAAACACTCCGCAATATGGCCCTCCACTCATTTGCGGTCCCGAACTCCCCCTCAAACCCAAATGGTCAGTCCCAATCACAGGCCTCCTTCCCTCCCTCCCCCACTGATCTCGGCTGCAGAATGGCAGTGGGACCTCACACCTCCACCCCCACCCTTCATCCTCCTAGTGACCCCACCCCCATCAGGCCCTGCCCCATCAGGCCCCGCCTCCTTGGCACTGCCCTATGCCTAGTGGCAGTACTAATGTGCTCCCTGGGCATTGACAATTTGCCCCAGACTGGCACTGTCAAGGGTACCAATGCCCAGGGGACATCACCTCAGCATCCATCCCTTTAAGAAGCCTTAATTGCCCGCCCCTTCACTCCAGTGGTATCAGGCCACCAGCTATCAGGCAAGTTACGGTAAACCGGTGAAATACTCTCGTGGAAGAGTGGGGGCGGGGGCGGGGTGGCGGGGCAGGAGGGGAGGGTGCGGGGGCAGAGGCTAGCAGTCCCTGAGCTTTCACTCCCGGGCCTGGAGTGAATGCAATGCAATGCAATGCAATGCAATGCGTTACTTGCATTGAAATTATATTTAAGTTACGCATTGCATACATTATGTACTTTCGTGTTGATTTCTGGTGCGGAGCCAACAGTACTGGAAACCCAGCACTGGGAGACGTGCGCAGGCCCAGGCGCCCAGCAGGGAGCCTGTGAAACAGCCTCTGCTGGAGTCTCACAGCCTGCTGCACTGAAAAAGCAGCATAGCGGGATTGGAGAATCGCCCCCACTATCTTTCCCAGGCCTTCTCCCCTGCTCTATTCCTGTAACTTCACATATTTTGCATGGCCAATCCACCTAACCTGCACATCTCAGCCATGATCACATTGAATGGCGGAACAGGCGCAAAAGGCCAAATAGCTGACTCTTACTCCTATTTTCTATGCTTCTTGGAGCAATACTTTTGGAACTAACCAGGGCAGTTAAAGAAAAATAATACAATTAGGCAGAGTTAACGCAGCTTTGAGAAAGGGAAATCATGTTTGACAGAACATAATGGAAGAAATAAGAAATGGAAACAGGAAGAGGCCATTCAGCCCATTGAGCCTGATCCACCATTTAAAACATCATGGCTGATCTGATTGTAGCCTTAGTTTCACTTTCTTGCCAATTCTCCAGAACCCTTGGCTCCCTAGTTAATAAAAAACTATCTGTGTTTGGGATAGATTCAATGACGCCCAGCTTTAATTGCTGTCTGTGGATCCTCTGAAAGAAGGAATTCCTCCTCACCCCTCTTTTCTAATAACAGACACAGTACCAAACTGAGACCACTGAAATGAATAATGGGGACATGATGGCAAAATGGTTAGCACAGATACCTTACAGTGCTGGATACCAGGGTTTGATTCTGGCGTTGGGTGGAGTATGCATGTTCTCCCCTTGTCTGCATGGGTTTCGTCTGTGTGCTCCAGTTTCTTCCCATTGTTTAAGGTGTGCAGGTTAGGTGGATAGGCCATGCCATTAGGACACCTTAGTATAAATTAAGAGGATTAGCTACGATAAATGTATGGGGTAATGGGGATAGAGCAGGGTGCAGGGAATTGGGCCTCGTAAGAAGTTCTTTATGAGAACTAGTGCAGACTTGATGAGCCAAATGACCTCCGATTGTACTATTGGGATTCTATGGTTCTAATTTGAGAAGGATGATGTGTTCCATTATGCAAAAGCTGCAGACCAATCAAGAAGGGTGAAGAAAAGAAAATGCATTGGGTATTGATTCAGGTTGTTTCAATGCTATAATTGAAGCAGAAACCTGATTGATGAGATTTAATTCAGGAGTTGCAGGAAAGATGGCATGGGATTTGATACATTAGAATGTGTTCAAGGACTTGAGAAGAAGAGGCAGATGAGAGATAGGGAGATCGTTTGCAAGGTCAAATGGGTCAACCAATATTTTTTATTGAGGACAGTTGATGGCAGCAGCTTTGAAAGGGTGGGGGCAGTAACTGAGATATTTTCCAGTAGTTCATTTAAGTGGAGAAGCGTGAGTTTTAATGATGGCTATTGCTATAAGCATCATCACAGGTGGTCACGTTCACACCTGAGAACTGACCTTAAAGTTGAGGCACTAAAGTGGCAGAAGTTCTTGAACTTTGACCATTATGTTTTCTTGGCTGGATTGAGCTCACATGATTTTCAATTGTTCGTTGAGAATATTGTAGTAATGCAATGTAAAGATTCATTGAACATTGTGATGTAATCTTACTACATGAGCTGGGAGTTGGGTAAGAAATCCTGCAGCCATTAGCCTTTATTAAGAACTACAGTCAAAATTCAAAGACTATGAGCATTTTAAAGTAATTGGTCACATAAGGAGTAAAAATGAATATTAGCAATTCAAAATGCTGCCAGTATCCTTCAGCATTTCTACAAGTTGCTTGGGGAAAATAAAGCCTTTGGAAGAGGAAACAACAGTGGAAGTTAGAAGTAGAACTTGTGAGCAACTGGTGAAACTGAACAGTTCCTGGGTGTAATACAATAGTTCAAAAAAAATTAAGCTGCTGCTTCAAAGTGAGGGTGCATAAAGGGTTTCCTGTTGAAGTAAGCTACTTCAAGATACATGGCAGAAATACAGGATAGATTACAAAAAAAATGTGAACAATGTCTGCAAGACTTGGGAATTGATATAGATGAAGACGTAAGCTGCCTTGAATAAGTCTATTCAACTATGAAAATGTTTCAAATATATATATGTATTACTTACCAAATTGGTCCACATTTACTACTGATCCATGCAAGCCCTCAAACAAGTTTGCAACCTTTTTGGTGATCATCAGTTATGTCCATATTCCAACACATCCAAATGTTCAGCAATTAAATAGCACCATCTAACTTCATCATCACTTTTGGGTTAAATATGGATTGTCTATGCAGTTATCATCAGTATTTCATCTGCTGTGATATAGATACTGGCCATTTGTGATATTGCAACTTCAGTTCAGTGGGAAATGAAATGAAATGAAAACACTGGTCAGACTGATCTGTGCATCAGTCACTAGTTTGGAACATATATGGACAGCATATTGACTAATACTGCAGATGCTGTCTGTATTGGCCTGGAAGAAAGTAAAAGCTGAGGGAGAAGGTGCATTTGACCAGCAGTGGAAGTAGCCTGCTACATATATGGCATAAATCTACAACTGACTCTGGGTTAACTAAAGCCAGCAGCACAATTGTCATATAATTGTGTCACTACTTGTGGATTTGATTGAAGATATATTGCAGGTGTAGGTAGTCCACAGTAATTGTCCAAGCATGTCTTCTTTCATCTTGTGCCGTGCTGGCCATGAAATATTTTACTTGAAATCCAATCCTCATCACTAATTTTAATTTGATTTGCTATCACAATGGAACTCTTCACTTAAATGCCTTGATATATTTTTAAGCTCCCCTGAAAGTTTAGACAGTAAATACTTCATGCAACTTTCTTCAATTCTTTGTGGCAAAGTGAAGTCTTGCTTCACTTACAGCTTGAATTCCAAGGGGATTAGGATAGAAGTCAGCTTTTTCAGACTGTACAAAAACACAATGTTAGGAGGAAATAGTAAAGAAAGTGCTGGAAAGCAATTTTCCTAATAATGTCAGAAATGGTATTCAACGTTTAAAATACACTGAAAAACTTGACAAAATTGGTTCAAAGCCAGTCTTTCTCTGGGTAACATAGCAGTTGGAACCCAATGATGGCTTTCCACTTAATTGCTCAAAAGAGCAGACTTAAATTGAAACCGGTGAGGTAAGTGTGGATGGTCAATGTGCAAGTGTGCTGAGGGTGACATTGATGAATCCATGGGGCCCAGTTGTGCTAGAGCAGTGATACGTCCCAAGTGCTCATCTGTAAACTTAATACTATTTACAACATTAGTCCATGAAGCTTAAACAAATACTAATACGTTTTGTTTAAACAGGTTCCAACTACAGATAATTGTGTCCCATTCATATCCTTCAATTCCATCCATTTGCAATGCAATTATTTCTAACCAATAAAATTAAGAATCCCATTGCTAAAATGATCTTGTATAGTAATATTGTCCAATAATAGTGCTAACTGTCCATTAATAATTTGCTGCTTAACTTCTAGATAACTCTGATTACATTTATACATATCTATTCAGTCTCTTTGCACCAACATTTACTTTGTGACCTATTTCTTAGTGATTTGGCAAGAAAGAATGATTTAACATACTAAGCATGGTTACAACATTTCAGTTGATTAAACTTTATAACATCAGCACCAATTTATAGGTATATTTTGTTTTAAAGTATCTGTGTAATTTTAGCCAAGAAAACAGATTCATAACCCAAAGGCTGAATTGCAGTGTAACTTTTACCAAAAAGTTTATCTATTGACTAAGTATTCAAGTTAAAAACTTGGAAACATTCATGGTAAAACATCCCAAAGGGCTTCACAGAAACATAATCAAACAAAATTTGATAACAAGACACAAAAGAGGATACAAGATCAGATAATCAGAAGTTTGGTCCAAGTGGTATGTTTTTAGGAAAAGCTTAAGGAAAGAAAGAGAAGAAAAGAGGCTTTAGGGAGGGAATTACACAGCATCATGCTGTAGCAGCTGAAAGCATAGCTATCAATGATATAATAATTATAAGAGACCAGAATTGCAAGAATGCAAATATTTTGAACTATCATTGGGCTAGAGGAGAATACAGAAATAGGTACAGGATCGAGAGCCAAGAAGAGATTTGAAAACAGGAATAAGAATTTTAAAATCAAGGTGATGCTTAACAGGCAACATAAGTGTGATGAGAGAACAGGACTGATGAGAGATTTTTGGCTAGTTTCTAATAATGGAGGATAGAGCATAGGCCACCCAAGCCTCTGGTTAGAATAGTACTGTCTAGAGGTAGCAAAGAATTTAAGCAGCAGATCAGCCAATGTAGGGGCAGAATCAAACAATGATATAAAGACGGATATAAGCGGTCTCAATAAAAACATCAATATGTGATCATAGAATCCCCACAGTGGAGAAGGGGGCCATTTGGCCCATCAGGTCTGCACCAACCATCTGAAACAGCATCCCACATTGCCGAACATCCGCAACCTCTCCCGCCCCATCTTGCCCCTCTTTCCCTCACAGTTGCCAGAAAGAGGGATGAAGCTGTTGGTCAGGGAATGGCACTTATGCAGGAATGAATGGCTTTAATCTTCCCAATATTTAATTGGGCGATACTTTTGCTCATCCATTACTGGGTGCTGACAATTTAGGGATAATTGATGGGTTCAGAGAGCTGGTAGTAAGTTGGAGCTGCATGTCACAAGTGGTAAAATTGAAATGGTGATTTCAGATGGTATTGATGAGAGGCATAAATATAGGAAATAGGAGTCAGCTAAGGATAGATCCTTGGGAGACACCAGAAGCAAGAGTCAGAGAGTGGGAAGAAAAGCCATTGCAAGTGACTCGTATATTATGAATAGACAAATGAGAACAAAACCAGGAGTGTTCCATCCTGCTGGACAACTGTTAGAAGAGGTGATTGAGCTATTATTGTATCAAATGAACAATACCTTTAATAAATCTTTTGGGAAATCCTTCCCATCATTGAGACCATCCAGATTAGAAATAAACTGTTGGCATGACATCTTTTTTCCAATATTCTGGAATACAGATATAATAAAATACATTTTTAACTGGACATTATCAAACAAAACACTGCTTGAAATAACAAAAAAAATTAAAAATACATAATGCAGATACTGGGAATGAAAACAATAACTTTAAAACAAAAGGAGTTACAGTGAAATTAGAAACTTTCTGATTATAAACTTCCATAATAAGTAAGACTTACCTGAGGGCAGATGGAAAGACATTAAGTAGAGATGCAAAGATAAAAGTAGAAAAACAGACAAAACTAGATGGGATAAAAGTAATAAGGAATAATATGAGATAGGACTGAAGTGTCCATGGATGCATGCCTGAAGCATTAGGAATAAAATTGGATAACAGTGAAACCAACTAAGACGAGGCATAATGCCATAGTTTTGGCAGAAATTTGGCTCCAGTAAGGGAAGTGCTGAGAACTGAATATTCCGACTGTAAAATTTTGAAAAGAGATGAAGAATTCAAAGGCAAAGGATCTGGGGCATGACTAATGACAATATTATAGTATTGAAAATGAAAGGCTGAAGGTAGCATTCACTATAATTCTCTCCAGATTTTATTTTTTAAATTCAGGGAGTTATTTTAACCACTCTTACCCAGAGAAATGTGAACATGGCTAATGAAAACCCCCTATAAAATCTGGTAAACCTTCTGAGGGCTCAGGTATTTCTGAATGGGCATCAGGAGAACCAGAATAATAATCATAATTCTGCAAGGACGGAACGAAAAGTTCAAAATCGGCGATCTGGTTCACATGGGGAACTTCAGAAATAGTCTCGGTTAAGTAACTGGGATCATAACAGAGAATATGAGCATTATAATGTCTTATAATGTAAAAGTGCAGAGCAAAGTTGTGAGGAAGCACATAGAATTAAGGAATCTGCGCTAGTATAGGCCTTGTTATTAGCCATGGAGACGGCTGCTGCCAGTGTCAGGCTACCACTTAAAGTTGACTCGACAGCTGCCCCTTCAGATAATAAGGATACGGATTCCAAGATGGAAGCAGAAGAATCTGGTGCCCCAACTGCACCAAATCCCAGAATCAATCTACGTCAATGATTTTATGACCCTCCCTCCAAAAATAAAGGTCGGCGAATAGGTTGAGAGCTGGGGAATTGGGGAAGTTGGAGAGGGGGTGGTGTTGCTGTGCAGAGGTCACTGGCTCAGCAGTTTTAAGAGGGGGGGGCTTCCAGTCAGATAGAGGCAGTCATCCAGCCCCCTTCTTGTCCAAGATCTAACATTGCTTATTTTCAGTTTCTCCCCTTAAACTGTATTTGCCTGCCAACCTAAAAATTGAGGCTAGGCAAGAAACAGACTTGAAGTGATCATTAATTGGGCACTTAGGGCCTTAACTGGGATAAAGATAAGATTCCAATCTGAGGCCTTGCCTGCCCCAGCATAAAATCACTGTGGAATAACAGCAAGTGGGAACTCAGATAGAATCCTGCCCAAGCAAATTCATGCTCTGTACATCGCCTCAGAATGGTGAACTGTCAAAGGCAGCAGGCACAGGCTACAAACTGGCCATTTGTGCCACAATTGCTTCTGGATGGGAGGGTCATTTCTCACTTCTCATGATCTTACCGACACCAGATAACCAGCGCGACCACCCTCTCACCCATTTCCAGTAACAAGCTGAATAATTTATTCATTTATTCATTGCTAGAGGGATGGAGTTCAAAAACAGCAAGATAATGTTGCAACTGTATAAGATAGTGGGAGGCCACACCTGGAGTACTGTGCGCAGTTTTGGTCTCCTGACTTGACAAAAGATATACTGGCATTAGAAAAGGTGTAGAGGAGATTCACTAGGTTGATTCTGAGTTGAGAGAGTTGGCTTATAAGGAGAGACCGAGTAGACTGGGGTTATACTCATTGGAATTCAGAAGAATGGGGGGAGATCTTATAAAAATATATAATATTAGAACATGGAACAATACAGCACAGTACAGGCCTTTTGGCTCTCAGTATTGTGCCATGTTATGTCCAAACCCAAGATCAAGCTATTTCACTCTCTATCATTCTAGTAAGCTCCATTGCCTATCCAATAACCGCTTGAAGTTCCTAAAGTGTCCGACTCCAATATCACAGCAGGCTGTGCACTCCACACCCCAACCACTCCCTGAGTAAAAAATCTACCTCGGATATCCCTCCTATATCTCCCACCATGAATCTTATAGTTATGCCCCTTAGTAACAGCTACATCTACCCGAAGAAATAGTCTCTGACCGTCCACTCTAGTTATCCCCCTCATCATCTTATAAAACTCTACTAAGTTGCCTCTCATCCTCCCCCTCTCCAAAGAGAAAAGCCCCAGTTCCCTCAACCTTTCCTCCTAAGACTTACCCTCCAAACCTGGCAGCATCCTGGTAAATCTCCTCTGCACTCTCTCCAGTGCTTCCACATCCTTCTTATAGTGAAGTGACCAGAACTGCACACAATATTTCAAATGTGTTCTCACCAAGGTCCGGTATAGTTGCAGCAGAACCCCATAGCTCTTAAACTCAAACCTCCCTGTTAATAAACATTAACACACTATAAGCCTTTTTCACAGCTCTATCCACTTGAGTGGATATGAAGTCCAAGATCTCTCTGCTCTTCCTGCCGTTGACCCTGTAATCTGCATTCAAGTTTGTCCTACCAAAATGAATCACTTGCACTTATCAGGGTTAAACTCCATCTGCCACTTTTCTGCCAAGCTCTGCATCTTATCAATGTTTCCTTGCAGCCTACAAGAGCCTTCCACATCATCACTCCATCAATTACTCCACCAATCTTGGTGTCATCAGCAAATTTACAACCCATCCTTCAGCCCTCTCTTTCATGAAGGAAATTATGAAGGGAATAGATAAGGTAGAAGCAGGGATGTTGTTTTCACTGCCAGGTGAAACTAGAACCATGGAACATAGCCTCAAAATAAGGGGGAGCTGGTTTAGGACTAAGTCAAGGAGGAACATCTTCACCCAAAGTATTGTGAATTTGTGGAATTCTCTGCCCAGTGAAGCAGTTGAAGCTACCTCATTGAATGTTTTTAAGCAAGGATACGTATATTTTTGAACAGTAAAGGAATTAAAGATTATGGTGAGTGGGCAACTAAGTGGAGCTGAGTCCATGAAAAGATCAGCCATGATCTTATTGAATGGTGGAGCAGGCTCGAAGGGCCAGATAGCCTACTCTTGTCCATGTTCTTATGTTCTTAAATAGATGTAAAATGTCTTTTACCTGGGTTTAATGGGCCTAGGACGCAATTGTCCGAACTCATTTGCCTTTGTGGCCTCACCAGGAGAGGCTCATCCCGGCAAAGAAAACACCTGACCCCTATGAACAGTGAACAATCATGACTACCTCAATGATAGACTGGAGACTATTGAAGTCCCCCAACCCCTGGCAAGGTCAATGACAAGGGTGTGGTTGTCTCTTGGTCTATTTCTGGGCAGTGTAGTGCTCACAGTCTCTTACAGGTTCTCATGATAGCAGGGGAAAGGGAGTGGCTGTGTTGGGTCACTGTAAATGCACAATAGTGCCCTCTGTTGCTATAACAGGTTGGCTGGCGATTTAAGCCCCATCCCATTCACCTACAGTTAAGGAATGGTTAGCCCATTATGTACTAAGTGCATATGATTTGGGATTTGAACTCACCCAAAAAAACGGGTGAGCAACTTTCCCATTTTCCTGCCCATCCTGGACTTAGAATTGTTTGATAAGATCACCTCTCCTCATGTCTTAAGGCTTTGGAGACCTCATGGAGACATTTTTGTTAGTTATTATTTTGGCCCTAACTTTCTCAGTTAGATCTAAGTACAGCTATTTGCTGAAAGTATATATTCTTTTCTAATTTACAACAATTTATAGACAATCCTTAACCACAGTTTCTTACCAACCAATGAACTTATGGTTTTCCTGGGATGTGACTCTTCTTTGTTCAACAAGAACTGACTGAATGATATTCTTCATTGTCTGCTTCACTGTGATGCTGACTGAAAGAAACTCTTCTCTGTCATGCTGACTGCATGACACATCTCCCTCTATCACCCAAAACCATCTTTCAATTATCCTGAAAACCCTCAAACCTCCCTCAATTAACTTCAAGGCAAGTGTGTACAAGGAAATTAGCTTTCCTTGTACACACTTAATCCTCTTTCAACCACCCTGGACTTTCCCTTGATCACCCTCGATTGCTCTCATCTTTCCCTTAATAGCCATAGACTTTCCATTGAAAACCCTCCCTTGATCATCCTTGACCTTAGCAAACCCTCAATTACCCTTGAACTTCCCTGGCTTACTGTCAATCCTTCCCATGTTACTTCTCAGCCTCCTCTGCTCTGTTCTTGCAATCCCTCCAAGTAATGACTCACTCAGCTGCTGCTACCTTGAAGACTGTCGCGCCTCCTCCATGCCAGCTTTAATTAGTTATGAACATAAGGCCTTTGTTTCCCATGTGTCTCCAACTTAATAGCCTACTTGGCATTTAATTGCAAAACCTTGTGTTTTAATTAGTAATCATTATAAGTCCATTACAATTACCTCCTCGCCACATGCCATCAGCACCGCCATCCCACTTCCAACCTGCCACCGAGATAATTTGGTGTAGTATCCCAAAGGCAGAAACTCAAACCTTCTCTTCCTGCTCCATTCAATGCCTGCCCACTTCTTTTTCCAACAAATTCTGCCCATTAAGATGATTGTTGACACAGGCATTACTGACGTTAGCTTTATATTTCAGATACATAAACTTACACCTGCTGTGATAGGATGTGATTCCATGTCCCAGGATCTTTTATCTGAGCATCTGGATTACTAGTTCAGAGACATTAACACAATGCCACCATCTCCCCATTTTGTGTACTTAAATTATAATTAGTAGCATATAATTGTACAAATGCACTCAAGCCTAGTTCCTCTTCTCCTAGTTGACTATTGTAACAGCACAAAATAGGCATCTGAGATAAAATAATGTACGAGTTCCACCCCACTGGACTGTCTGCTTTGCCAGTTTCAGGTAGACAGATCCAGTGGCAATGGAACCACCCTGCTCACTCAGATGGACAATTTACTGAAATATTAATTTTGTCTTTGTTTTTATTTTTAGTTCTGAACATGTGAGCAACAATGGCACAGCATTTATTACCAATGTATATTGCCCTGGAGAAGGTAATGAGCTATCTTCTTGAAATGTTGCATTTCATGTAGTGTAGGTACGTCCAAAGTACTTTTTTCTGTAGCAAGCTGGGAAAATGGTGGGAAGGTATTAGGAAGATAATCTTAAGTCTTCTCACTACCATGGCATATTATCAGTGGTGCAGCTACCCATGGACACACTTAAGTGACCAATTAAGGATCAATACCTGCTTACATTTTTCCCGCATTGGGAGGGCCTACCATTGCTGGGTATTCTAGAGGTCATGACAGCGCCTCTATAATGGCAATATCTGTATATGAGCCATTTCTCCTGACTTCTAGGGCTTCCCTGCCTGGGTCCCGCTTGCTCAAAGATACTTCTCTTGAAGGTTATTTCACCATGGACAAGGCCTCTTCATTGTCTTATACCTTGGCAGTTGTGTTGCTGAACAGCCATCCCTCTGATTGGAAGGCATGCAACTGTCTTTAATTGATCAGAACAATGCCACCCATGGTGCTACAATTCACTGAAGCAGAGTAAGCTCTCATGATTAGTTCTGGCAGTGGGACTTCTCTTCTGGAAAAATTTAGCTCACAGGGAGATCATGGAAATGGCACAATAAAATTAAAATAATTTCTTAAATGTTTCCTTTTCTTCATCTTTTACATCTCTTTGTCTTAATTGTTGTGTATTGTTTATATCTCCCCTTGCATCGCTACCACTGCAATAGAACTTCCCTTTTCAGATGTACGGGCAAGAATAGAATGCCAACCAAACCAAGCTACCTGAAAATGCTCATCAGAATCTGTACACCTGTACCTGTCACTTTTGTAAACAAATAAGGCATAAGAGATGCCTCTTCCCAAAGGAATTTAGATAGAAGACAAATTACACCATCAGAATAGATGAATACTTGTCCAGCCAGAAATCAAACACTTTGAGAAACACCTCAACCGTAGTATGTCATATGTTAAATGATACAGCATGAAATAAGATAGCCACTGCATGAAGGTTCTGAGATAATCATGTGCAACATAGCCTGGTTGGCCATATCAAAAGGAAACCACCAAAAATTTCTGTAAGTTCTAATACAGGACACAGGCAGTGATCATGTGGAACTGTCATATCAGAGTATAAGTAGAGAAAAGGCAGATGTGGAACTGTGCCACCTGCTTCAGGAAAACTTGGAGTTACCATGCTACAAAAAGTGATGTTAATGGGTTGCACTTGTTTGAAGTTTGCTTTTTCTTCCTTGCAGGCATGGAGAAGGCAACTTTTGTGCAACCACCTCAGAAAGTAATATAGAGAACTGGTGGAGCAATCTTGCAGATGGAGATCTCATTTACTTTCTAGCTCCCTGTGCTAAATCTTAGAAAAGATGGTTCTTAAGGTACTGCAAAGGCTTCCTGAATTTTATTACACTCCTATGACATTCCCTGTTCAACTATGGTTATCCCTCTAAATTTCATTTAGTTGCAATTCTTCACTAAATGTGCTCCCAACATCTGTCCAAAAACTGTAGCTGTCAACTATGGAAACTGCATTACAAATAACATAATTCCATTTAGGTCTGCCTAAAAGCTACAATTAACCATTCTACTACAATATTTTTCACAGTACAGACACTTCTTTATGTAAAAATTAACACCTTTAGGAGTTGCACTGCACATTATTTGTCCTTCTCCACCAGTGAACTGTTAGCAACAGGCCAGAAGTTTATTGTGTGGAACTAATGAGCCCAATCTCAGAATCCTGAGATCAGACTAGTGCATTTTGATATATGATTTATTCATCATATTAATATTCCTTTACTGAAGTACCATGACTAGAACATATTGCACACTTATTCTAACCAGCTCATTTATTCTTTTGATTACTTTTTGCAATTATGATGCTTGTAATTTAAAGTCATAGAACATTTGCAAAACTACTTTTTACGTAGTGCAAAGAAATTGAACACTTAATGCCCGCCCCTGAGGCAAATTTGGTAGAGAGGGTGGTGTTTATTGGACGGGACAGTGGCAGATGGGAATGGTTAAATTGGAAGTCGGAAAGCTCATGGATGGCCTACTCAGTGCCAACTGAACCCCTTAAGTGGACAATTAATGGCATCCAATATTTCTGATGTAGAGATGCCGGTGTTGGACTGGGGTAAACACAGTAAGAGGTCTGACAACATCAGTTTTAAATCCAACTGATTTAATCAAATAAATCGGTTGGATTTAAAACTGATGTTGTCAGACTTCTTACTGTATCCAATATTTCAGCAGGACCCCCCAATATCAACATTAAATTTCTCCCCAAAAGTATTTTTCACAATATTGTATTATGCTACCAATTTGATGGATAAATTGTGTTGGAAATAAATTGTCCAATATCATAATCATAGTGCTTGTATTCCCATTTTTAACATGGCAGAAATTCATCATCTTAAATGTTAGGTTACCACCAAAAATCTTTTCAAAAATGTTATGAAACTGAAGTATTTTGAATTTATCAGTTATTTTCCAATTGGAAACTTTACTTTCAAATGTATACATTTCAACATAACCAAGTTTTAATTATATGCAATGCTAATCGAAGTACATTTCCCTTTTATGTGCCAATATTAGAGGGTTAAGGATGCATTAAATGTATTGGGAATTATATTTTTAAAATCCATACAAAATTATCTTCCAATGGATGCAAATACCACTTTCAGTTGTGAGGTTACACTTTATAGAGTAGCAGTAAACCTCCATTCAGATGATGAGGATAGACTTTTTTGCTCACTAGAGTTGAGAAACAAATATTTGCAATAAATGCACCAAGTGGAAAATTGACTCGAATGCACTTCTGCAAATGTTGGAAGGCAGGTAAAAGAGTGTCAGTTGAAGCCTAGGCTCATTGGCCTAACCGTTTCTGTTGGAAATTTTAGTAACACTGGGAAAAGATAGTGGTGAAGACAAGAACATGTTGAGGTTAGAGAAATTAATTTTATAAACACAGCTAAGAACAAATATTGCACGGGTAATTTATATATCGTCACTTAAATTCCACATATTCAACCAAATTGCAAATGTTAAGTAGAATATTTCACAATGGCAGCTATTTCGATGAGTCTGATAGTTCTTACATGTATTCTCAAATGAAATTTAATTAAAATATCAATGAGATTGCACCATGCAGGAGAATGAAAATGAATGAGTGAATAAATCAGTTAAATTGTTGACTGCAACATTAAATATTCTGTGGCAAAATAAAAAAAAATTTGGAATTCATATAATTATTAGATATAAAAGTATAGCCAAGAAAGAGGACACATGTAGAGACTGCATACAAAACAAAAAGTGAGAGTAGCAAAAAAAAAGTACATTACTGTATTAAAAGTGCACATTACAAATCACATAGCTGTAGCTCACTGATCAATGTTGTGTAGTAAGTAATACATTCATACAGACTGTTATGATTCAAGTTAATTTATTCCGTTCCTCTGAAATCCCTAGTAATTGCCTCAATTAAAGTTTTAGTTCATGAGCATAAACTTTAAAAAAACTGCCTGAAGTAGCTATAGCTATTTCTACCAAGTGGAAAGAATCATATATGATCAAGAACATTGCTCAAAACATACATATTCAGCAACAAAAGTACTTTAAAATACAATTCAGGGAGAGTCTTCAAAAATAACTAGCATCTCAAGAAAAGATAAAAACAGCAGAATTTTCTAGAAATACTATTTTTCTTTAAAATTGTATACTAGTGGCATAGCTGAGTTTCGGAACAGTTTAGAAATCTAGCCTAACGTATTATTTACCAGTAAATGATTTATTTGTGGTTTTTATCTCACCACAGAGATAAAATCACAATCTCAGTGGATGACTTTGGTTTGCACTTCCAACCAAATATCTAGAACCAAAAACACAATCAATGGGGCATGGGAATTAGGAGCAGAAGTAGGCCAAGTCAGCCCTATGAACCTACTCCGCCATTCAATCAAATCATGGCTGATCTCTCCCTGATCTCAAATCCACCTTCCCATCTTTTCCCCATATTCTCTTATCCTTTTTTATTAGAAATATATCTATCATGCTAGTGATTCAATAGAAAGGTTCTCTGCTACCCAGCTAAACTGTCACAGAACACGGCATTTTTCATTATCAGTAAAATTAAATGGAATACATTGATTTTATGGAATTTGGAAGAAATGAATGTTCATGAAATGGAAATAACCAGATGGTTACATTAACTTCAACAATCATGCACTAAGCAGAACTACACTTACCACCTGAGACACCAAATATAGGATCCAGAACAACGCAGGAAATCAGAAAGATACAAAGGTAAAAGAAAAATTAGTATCTAACATGCAGCTGGTTAAATTTCTCCTAGTGGCGGTTACCAGGTCTAATGGAGAATGTCAATGCAATGTTATATACTCCCTACTGCACTTGGCTCACAACAGATTACAAGCATCAGATTTATGGGAGAATACTGGAAGTATATGTTAGAGAAATGCAGGTAACATTACAAACTACTGCCTCCAATCCTGCAAAACATTAATAACAACGATTAAAAAAATTTAAAAAAAACATAAGATCAGAGATTTGAAAATATCAGTTGATCTATTGGAGCTTGCACCATAAATATGTCCATTTATCCAGCTTTGCTTTCAACTGCATTTGTAACATTCAAATTATTTCAATTGCACTCTTAACTGAGAGATGATTGCAAATTGAAATCACCCATAAAAGGAAATACAATTTTCTTATGTTTTGGTTTAATTTTCCACAATTACATTGATGTCCCCTTGACCCATTGGCCTGACATATCTTGAAGTAATATTCTGGGTTCACTTTACCTATATAGTTTCAATTTTTAATACCTTCATCTAGTAGCATTGTAACATTTTCCACTTTAATATTTTCTAATGTTTCCTTATAGCCTACCCCCATTACCCTTGATATCATTCCCATTTTTCTTTTTTTATATCCTCCACCAAAACTAAGAATGAATCAAAGTGTAGTCATTGAGCATTGTTCTGGTTATAAATTCCAATATTCAATTTGCTTTCCTAAATTTTCTAAAATTGAACGTAGCAAATCTCCTGTCATTTCCAATAATCCCATGCTTTTGACACCAGTCTGATTCACACAATCACCTAGCTAACTGACACTCCAAGGAGTCCGACTGTCTGTGACAAGGTACACTTTCACATGTGTATTATTGCCTGAAGCTATGGATAGTGATGGGAGAGGTTCCAATTTTTTTCTATTACACAGTTGCCAATGAATCCGTCTGGCTTTAACTACCTGCATTGCCATATGTTGGGAGCATTGACAAGTTGAAATGTATTTGGCCCTGTTATGAATGTACCTTCTTTAGCCATCAAGTCCTGGAGTCGTTCTTGAATCCAGAGCTTCTGACACAGAAGCTGGGACACTATCCACTGTGCAACAAGGCCACCTATTCCCTGATTATTTTTAAGAATCAAATCCAAATGGGGGTTGTTCTTAGTGAAATACCACAGCAAAAATTAGTCATGCACCAAATGTATTGGTTCATATTCTGCTCCAAACATGTATTTCAGCATTTATATTTGATCAGATATTGGGTAGAATGTTTTGGTCACCCATTAGTGAGTTTGCAGGCTCTTAAGATTGCTCCTGAGTCCAATTTTTCAATGAAGGGGCAAGCAGCAAAATGGAATGAAACCAAAACTAAATCACCCATTATCTTATTGATGTGTGGAGCTGGCTCAAAGGACTGAATGGCCTACCCAGCTTCCAAGTCCTATGTTCCTAGGTTTTAAGGGCCCATAGAATTTTTCAGGTGGCGTTTCTGCCACCCTCCTGTCCAAGATTATGCATGAAGTGGACCAGACCTAAGCCTAACTATCCATTCTCACACTAATTGATGCCCTTAATTGCCAATTATTTACCTTTAAGGGCTGTTTCGCACCATGGGCTCAGTTTTGTGGCTGGTGGAAGGAGCTTAGGGTAGGTAGAATGCTTGGCAGGTCACTCTGTTTGGGCCTCCGGTATGAAGGAAGAAGCATCTCTTTAAAAGACCCTTTTCCATTTTGGCTCTACCTCCCAAGATATTACCTCTGCAGCTGCTCCCTCTCTCTCTGGCCTCTCTACCAAGAACCCCACCAACATCATCTGCACTCTTAGTGAAGTATGGAAGTCCTATCTCCAGCATCTAAATAGCTATGGTGCTACTGTAATTGTGTGTGTGTGTGTGGTGGGGGAGCTGGTGGTGGAGAATGCGTTACCAATTGACTTTTCACGTGATGTGCTGCAAATTTCTGTCCCTTATTTCAATTTATTCATTATCACTACCTTTCTAAAACAGTCTATATCAGACTACAACAAATTAATTTGTGTCATCTGGAGCAGCCATTTTCTACAATCTAATGGCAAATTTGCTTTTTTTCCTGCTTACTTTTATTCCATCTAAAAAAAACCAAATTCAAATTGAATCCAATTAATGGAGCCATGTGAGGGACAAACAAGATCCAAGCCGACAGGATGAGGCATTGCACCCCATCCTGGGCTTAATCTGATGCTTCATCTTTGCATCAAGTAAAGCTTTGGTTTAAGCTCAGCAGCTACCCCGAAACTTTACTCTATCCCAGCCTGGGTGAATCACCACTGCAGGTGACAGCACACCCCAAGTGCAATGGACTTTTTCAGAGAGAAGAAATTGACTAACTCCTGAAACCAGGCAAAGAGATTGCAGCGTATAATTAGCCACCACCTGGTCATTGCATGATAAATCAATGCTGTCTATTCTTTTAAATCACTGCTGCATATTGTTCATTGGCTGCACAAACAGCTGTAGCCTCAGAAACAAATGCTACTTAAAAGCAGACTGCACTGTTTAAAGGAGAGTGCACTATGGATATTTTTCAAAAAATAATTTGGGCTATAATGCTTTGAGTGATGGCCGAACAAGGGAGAAAGCAAGGACAAAAGTTTTTAAATAATGCACTAAGGTCTTGGTGGAATAGGTGGAAAGATGGAGGGATGTAATTTGCCAAGCATGGTGCATGTTTTAAATCTCATCAAAGGAGACAGTGTGGCTATTATGGGAAGGTACATCACTGAGGCCATGGCCACTGAAAGTTCCTATACACATAATTTTCCTTCCTTCAGACTTTTCCCTCACTCCAGAATCTCTTTCAAGTTACAATGTGCAGATGAGGTAAGCACAGCCGTTCCACTTTCTCCTCTCTCATTGGCACAAGCAAATCATTGTCTCTATTACATTTCAGATAGCCAAGAGCTAGAACATTTCCAGTCAGTGAAGAAAAGGACAAAGACAGTGAAAATTAGCAGACACTATGGGTCTTTTCCCCTCTTCCCACCTGCAGCATATTAGCATGTTTCTCAGCAGTGGAAGCGGCCCGCCATTGGCCAATCTTCTGGTTTCAGCACTGTTAATTGGATTTCCGATTGAATCCACCCCTCCCAACACTGGGAAGCTCACAGTTAGATTGTACTGTCAACTGGATCAGTTCAGACACTGACGTTGCATTGATTTTAATGGCTAGAACAGAGCTGCAAACTACATGTGGTGAGATAGCGGATACAAATATGCAGGAACCAGGACAGGGGATAAAGATAGCTCAGGTGCTGACTCCTGAGGGTTTAGCCACAGAAGAGTCAGATGAAGGATCAGACTATAGACGAAGACTGATCTATGTTTATAATCAAATATTTGGTTTATTGGGAAAGCCAAAAAAAATCTGTTCAATTTCAAGGAGTAAGGAGAGGATCAGCACAAACTTTGCAAAACCTTGAAGCCCATTCTTTCCCAGGTGGAACAGATGTCATCTCCACTACCACATTGTGGAATACATTGTGTTGCAGCTTCTGATAGACTTCCCCAAGTCATTTGAAAAAGTCTCTCAATTAGACTGTTAGTTAAAATCATGGAATTGAAGGCAAATTAGTAGAGAGCAGGGTTAATGAGTAAGTACTTTAATTGGCAGAATGTGACTAAGTTGTCCAAAAAGGATTTCTGTTGGAACCTCATGTATTTAGTAAACTATTTATTAACAACTTGTGAAAGCCACACATCAGGTGGTATTGTCAGCATAGACGGAAGCATAACATTACAAAGGGATAGTGATAGATTCAGCGAACAGGCGAAACTGTTGCAAATGGATTTCAATTTAAGCACATGTTGGCAACCCACTTTAGATCCAAAGAATATAGAACAAGTATTATCATTCCCCAATGGGAAAGCAGGAAAACAAAATAATCAAATTTACCAAATGAGTCCAAAAGAAAAAATTACCAACAACATTTCATCTTTTGTAGCTTCTACTTTAACGTGAATTGGAACCAACACAAATGAAACATGAATTAACAGACAAATGGTATTTTAAAATGGTAAATTCCACTTTAAATAATTGAGATAATAAAGATACAACCACAACCACAAACACTGCATCACTTCCTGAAAACACATGGCACTATGTAGCAAAAAAGTTCCACAGTATGCTGTTCTTTATTCATGCATGATCAGAAATACCATCTAACAATAACTTTCACCTCAGAGTTTCATGGATACAATTATTATCAGCAAGGCACACTTCTGCAAATCCTCTTGCTCTTGGGTCACAACAACCCTGGTGATGTAGCTTTTAGTTATTTTTCAACTGATCAACCAGGAACTCTTTAATTCCCAGTTTCACCATTTCTGGGAAAACATCCAGTTTTTCAGTCTCTCTGACCTATTCACAAAGCTTTCCAAGTATTTGACCTTTTCAGCCAGTTCACACAATGTTTCCAAAGCTCCCATCTCCTTTTCTGCCAAACAGATAAACAGACTCCTTCATGAGAGAGATTTGCCTCTTTGGCTCACAAAAAACCAGTGTGTTCCTCTGTCTGTCTGCTTTCTCCTTGTGCCTAGGTCTTTACCCACCAACTTCTCTGCTTTTAGCTCTCCTTTGTTGTCCGGCTGTCCAATATCCATATCTTAGCTTCCTCACATGTTGGTATTGTTTCCAGTTCAATGTAGAAGTGTGCTTTTTGAGTTGAGGAAAATGGAATCTCTTTGAATCATGAAAATAGCCAATGTTATTTGAGACCTATGCAAGGGTTTCAAAACACAGAAAGCCTGCAATCCCTGTAAACCCTGGTGCTCATTCTACCTGCTTGTCTCTGACAAAAGGGAATGAGATGAAGCTGTCTCTGTGTATAGGGGGCTTCAGTGATATTTTTGTGCAGGGATTATTGCAAATTGTGAGATGTTGCTTATATTTCTAGCAGTCACCTTGAAAGGAGTAGGACACGTTAAACGTTAAGAACTCCTGTCAGCTTGACAACCTTGACTGCAGCAACTGGCAGATTTCAATTATAATCTATTTTGTGAAGCAGAGACATTTCATGCATTGGTCCTTACTAAAATTGGTGAATATCAATTTCTTCCTAAAGACCCTCGGCAGATATGGCCTGTTTCCTCCATCCACCTGCATCATTTCTTATGGCTTGTCCCACTCTACACAAGCCCCTCTTTATTCTGTCAGTCATGCCTAATTCTCAAAACAAAACTCCATCGGGTTATTCATGGCAGCAGAATTTTTAAAAATAAATAAATACTTCAGTACCCAGCCAGGCCATTCCTGGTCGACTATTCAAACATTAACCAAGAATAGGAAAACTTCAGAAACAGGCACAGTTGCACTAGCAGCAAGCAGGAAGAATCCAGCAACCAACCTGCAAGTAGTTCATAATCCTTTAAATAGGCCTGATGCACAAGGGGGAGTCCTTCGTTCCATTTAACATGTGTCCAGTAAGATTGCGCAGGGTTTAGACTGAAACACGAAGTTTGTAAATGGCAGCATTGGGATCAAATCAGCATTGCAGACTGACTGAAGACATAATCTGTTTTGCATGTTACTGACAGTGATAATTGCATGTGTTCAACCCATTTTACCAAATATGCCATGTTTCTCGATGCCAGGCTGCTTGCACACCTTGGACCCCATGTTTGAACATTGGGAGGGCTTCTAGTGCCTGTTAAATGGGTGCGACACAGCCTAATTTCTCCCTTACTGACTCTCATTCCAGGATTTCATCTGCAAGTTAATTTGTTCTGTTTGGAAAATATACAGTTGCTATATTTTAGCCCAGTAAGTGCTAATTATATCTCATCCTTTATGTATGAACCTCCACAGTTGCTATAAAGCACCATCATCTAGGAAAATGTTTAATTCAAAATCATCAGTGTTATTAAAAGCTAAGGCTATTAAATAAATACAGGTTAGAATTTTTTCAGCGTGTTGGAGGTAGGTTCAGGGGTGGGAAAGTCCTAGAGAGGACGTCTGTACAGGATTTCGATGTGATCTGGTCCTTGCCCAGCTTATCCTGGAATGGCTTGGAATTCCAGTGGGGAACCCAAAGAACCTGGCAGGAAACAATTGAGCCTTTTAAAGCATGGAACCTTTCTTTCCCAACAGTGCATAAGTTAAATGCTGCGTTTACAATTCCCGTTTGGTGGAAGGTGGGTGTATAATGGGAAGTAATCAGTGTAAAACTAATCTGATATCAGTATTATAAAGCGCGAAACAAGCAAGGCTGTGGTCAGTCAAAATAAAAGATTTCCACTCGCAAGTGTAATTCTTTCAGCCTAAACTCACAGATTTTGATGGGGACAGCAACACCGTATAACTTCGATCAATGGTCTTGGATACCACTTGATGTTATTCTTATCTTATTGGCCGTGAAAGTTCCCTGTGACATGGGGTCTACATATTCAACAGTTGGTTAGATTTCTGAGGAGGACGTATTGTGTGCCTCCCAGCTCAGCTGCCAAAGTAACAAAAGTAGCAATGCCAGCGCCAGCAGCTGCCTTCTCTTCAGCCACATGTAACTGGATGAAACAGAGGATGATCATTGGGTTCTGTTCTTCACACTCTGAAGGCTCAGGTTTATGCAGCAGGTGACCTCTTGGAAGCAGACCTTATGCCAAGAGAAGCAATGGCTATCATTGACTTGGCTGTCAAGGTGACTACAGCCCTCAACTTTTTTTTACATGCAGGTTCTGTTAGGGTTCAGTTACTGATATATGTAGAATCTCATCATCTGCAGCTCACAACTACATTAGCCAGATGCTTTGCTTATGAGGCCTTCCAACTATTTTCACTTTGAGATGGTTGAGGGAACCAAACCCAACAGGCTATTGGATTTATGTCCCTTGCAGGAGTTCCACAGATAGGAGGTGGGGGTGCGGTCATTGACTGCACTGTATGGTAACAAATGCACAATCAGAACAGATAGGCTATTTATCAAATGCATGAGTGTCTGCTCCTTTGTCAAGAGCAGAATTTAATTATCCGCTAAGTAGTCAGAGGGCTGCCATAACTCATTCATCTTTCAGTAGTCTCATGTTTCACAGCTTTTCTCTCCAGTCAGCCTCAATCTGATAGGTAAGCGATACCCACTTATATTCAGGGCTATAACAGGGTAAGTTACTTCAAGGACTATAATAGAGCAAACTACTGGTTTAATTTAAATTAGAATACAATGCCTTGACTGCTTTGGATGTGCCCTTCAATATGCCCAACAAGGGTGTCGTTGATTGTAGCGGGTTGCTGTGTCCTTCATAACATGGCACTGTACAGAAGATGAAAAGGTGGAGAAGGAACATCCTGAAAGTGCTTTTGGAGCTTGCAGCTGAAGATCCACTTGTAGAGACACTCGCAATGCCCTCATTCAAACAGGCTTGATTTGAGAAGTACTGGGAATATTGAAAACTTCTAATTATGATCCCTGTGGTAAACCTCCAATCCACCTTAACACCCGCAAATCATAGCCACCCATCCATTCACATCTAGTTTTCTTATCAAAGCAGTTCATGCCATTCATCAAAATTAAACTGACCAGTCACTGGGCAAATCCATAAAGTAAGGACATGGCCATCATTTGTTAACAAAAAAAAAATTATTCAAATAAAGGGAAACAATGGAGTGCTCATGAACTAATGTTATAAGTACCTAGATTATTCCCTTTGTGCAACTAAGACCTCATTTTTGTGTACTTTCTATTACTTCTATATAGAGCAAGCTGAGCTAGAGAAAGGCTACATGCTTCCTTGCTCTGCCACAAGAATTCTGGTGGATGAATGCACATGCTCATACGAGTTCAGTAACCAAGGCAGTGCTTTGATCCTGGTTATGCAGATTGTCAACCAGTGCATGCAGGCAATTGATATGGACCAAGATACACTTGACGCACTTCTCCATAAGATAGGCTACATTATCAATGATGTGATTATCAGTACAAATGACTGAAACATCATGGCACTCATACTCAGGATGGACTCCACTTTCTTTAAATCGATACCCTTCGTTGCTGCTTTAGGCATGATAATCCTGACCATCCTCCCTGATTGGTCTTGGAACCCAAAGGCAGGAGGAGAATTAGTTTACTCTGGGAAACAGCAACCACAAACTGTACAAATCAGAGGTTGTTTCCCAATCTAAAAATGATCCTGCCATTTCTGCAGGAACTGAAGTGAGAAGATTCTGTCTACAATTTCATTTATTATTGATGCTTGTAATTACGTTGATTCTCAATCTGAGGTTAGATTTAACGAAAACAAGGATGAGCTGTGAAGAAAAATAATTATGCACGAATTTGAAAAATATTTTTAATGCACAGATTTCATGAAACAAAAATGATCATTTGTAATTGTCAGCTGAAAAATGATTGTGATCAACTTATTTAAACAATATGTTGTATTTATTTCCCTTTGCTGAAATTAAAATGTACTTTTTCACAATTTTTATTTTTATTATGTAATTCCTATTGAAGAGTGAGAATCACATCTGTAAAATAATAAACATACTTACATGCCCATGAAGATCTGTGTTCAAAAGCATTAGTGCACAGGTTAATGTGTGGAACCCATCTGAAACAAAAAATGATTATAATTATGCACATCGAAATAAAATGCTATAATGCAAACTTTGTGGTATTGATGCAGAATTAAAATCAGCTCACAGCATGGGACATGTTCACATGTTTTAGTAACATACAAAGTTGTGCTACTTTCCAAGGCTAACTGTAACTATGACTTTAGTAGCGTGGTCTTCAAAAAAATAACAAAGAGAATATTGATCTCATATAGAGTCAATGGAGATAATTTTTGAAGTATGTGGTTAAGATGGTGGACAAATTAGAGGAATTCATTGCTTGCATTTCTAACACACTTTAGGAATTTTCACACAAGCTACTGAACATCCTCAAGAGAGTGACAGTCCAGTGGATGTCTGCAGCATCCAGGGGTACCAGAAGGATACAATAAGGACATTGAAGGGTTGTGGAGTGGTAGTAATTAATTAAATTGATACCTTAAAAACTAGTTTGTCTACCACATTCTTCCAAGATGACCTCAGTGTTATTTGGTTCACTTTGTTATCAATCAGCAATATCACTGATTTTCTGTCTAGCATCACCTTGATGATATATACCATTGTGTTTTAGGGTATTGTACTCTTTCAAGTTTGTTAGTTTGTCAATTATTTTTTCCTCTCTATCCTGATGGTATTAATATTCTTCTTTATAGGAAGGTATAGAGTACAGGAGCTGGCCTTTAATGTTGCAGTTGTATAAAACGTTGGTTAGACCTCATTTGGAATACTGCATCCAGTTCTGGTTGCCTTATTACCAGAAGGATGTGGAGACTCTGGAGAGAGTGCAGAGGAGGTTTACCAGGATGCTGCCTGGTATGGAAGGTCTAAGTTATGAGGGGAGGTTAGGCAAATTGGGGCTGTTTTCCTTAGAAAGACATAGGCTTAGAGGAGATCTAATAGAGGTGTACAAGATTATGAGGGGTATTGATAGCGTAAACAGGGTTAAGCTTTTTCCTAGGATGGACTCAAATAGCACGAGGGGGTCACGGGCTTAGGGCGAGGGGGGCAAGGTATAATTTGGATGCTAGAGGGAGTTTCTTCACACGGAGGGTGGTGGGGGTATGGAATGCGCTGCCAAGTAAAGTGGTGGTGGCAGGCATTCTAGAGTTATTTAAGAAATACTTAGATGGGCACATGAACAGAATGGGAATGGAGGGGTATAGAAAACTGATTTAAAATAGGGGTCATGAGCCTTGGGAGTCCCTGGGAAGTGTGTAAATAGATGATGATATTGATGTACTTGTTTTTATCCTACAGGTGCTTTGGTCCGCCTTGTTGTCTAACAAGGGGCATACACGCAATGCGTCATGAGAGGGCTGCTCTTGGATTTTTTGAGAGTATTCTAGTGCTTCATGTCATTAGTGTACACTTGATCTGGACCATTTGATGGACAACATGACAGCTCAGTGACTATCGCTGTGCTGTGCAGATACATGGATTTGGGCCTGTGTCTGTTGGAATTTGTGCATTCTCCCCATGCTTGTGTGGGTTTTCTCCGAGTTCTCCGGTTTCCTCCCACATCCCAAAGATGTGCTCTTAGGCTAATTGGCAAAACAAATTCTCCCTAAATTGTCTCAAATTTGGTTTCTAATCCATAGATCTATAAACATAGACAGGGATCACGGGTAGAAGTGGGAACATCGAGGTGGTGGTGCGGGTTCATTGTGCCGAAGGGCCTGTTTCCCGTGCTGTTTTGTTCTTTGAAAATTACATACTGCACAATGAGCATACATTATAATTGGCATCTTGACTTCTATTTTCTAAACTGCTGCTATGTGAATTGGGGCCTGCAATGGGATAACTGGTATACGAAGTTTTTTCTGTGGATAAGCAAATTTGTGAAAGAGGAAGTCATGAATGATGGGACTTTATTGTACAGATATTCCATCTCCCTTCTCCTATTCTTCATGTGTAATATCCTGAAACGCTTGGTTGTAGATCCTACTTTCTATCTCACATATGATCACCCTTACCTGGCTGACTGACAGTCATACTCTCATCTTCCTGTACTAAGATTTTCCTTTCATAGGTAAATGTATTCTGGAGAAAATTAGCCAGCAATTCCTTTTCCTTCTCAATGTGTTGTGCTATCTCAAGCTCAGACTCTAACTCAATGAGTTAGGTTCAAAGCAGATGTGCCATTTGGAACAAAATTGTCCAGAAACCCCCACAAACTACAATCCTGACGTAACAGCTGCATAGCCATGTCTTTACAGAGGAATTAATTTTTAAAGGATGTTATCCATAATTTATTACTCAAACAAATTGGTTACTTGAGATCTGGATTTATCAAATGCACAGATTCAGGTTGAATTGAAAAAACAAACATGCATTCAAACTAACAAATTAGGAGCAGGAGTAATTCACACAGCTCAGTGAGCCTGCTCCATCATTCAATAAGATCATAGTGATCTGATTTTAACCTCAACTTCACATTCCTTTACATTAGTCATTATTTACAATGATTAATTATATCATGATTGGCCAGTTATTAGTATTTTTAACTGCAGTATTGATTTCAATCACGTAGTTCATTTACTTTACTTTTGATTTATACTTACCTGAAGTAATGTTAAATCCTCACTAATGCAAGCTTAACATTAACTCCTACAGATTCTAATCAAACAAAAGAGATACCTAAACCGTTTCCTGTACACTTATTTTCATTTCCACAGGTTCTGCAGTACCTCACTCTGTATTGATTGTGGTGTCATCTTTTTCTCTTTTCTCCTCTGTGATTATTTACTGTTGGCCACTGATTTAAGGTTCCACCTTCACCCACTTCACCAAACTTCCACTCTGGGCAAATTCCTATTTCTAAATTACTGATTTTAACTGCAACATTTTGGAGTGTTCTCATCGTGTAAAATACAGCTTAGGAGACGCCAAAAAAGTTTGTCAGAATCTGCCACAGAGATATAACTGTAATCAATATAGGCAAAGTACCTTTAAATATATTTTCTCTTTCCTGAAACTTACACCAATAACCAATGTTGAATAATCAATCATTTATGTGTAACAACGCCTTTTAATTACAATTTGTATACCTTCGGAGTTGATACAGTCAGGATTGCATTGGCAGTATCTCTTCGAAAAATGAATCAGAATTCTTTCTCGTTCTTGAGTTTCACCCATCAGTGGGAAAGCTTTCAAAAATCTCCTATTTGAAAAAGGGAAGCAGAAACTAATTAGGTAATAATCAACAAAAGTAAATACTCCTTTCAAATACAAGTTTGCTTCTAAAAAGATTATGGTGGTGACAATTTCTATGTTACAACTCTGGTTTCATAGAGATGCATAATTTGCTCAAAGAGCGATTAGGGAGTGGAATGCCCTGCCTGCAGCTGTTGTAGATGCGCCAAGTTTGGTGGCGTTTAAGAGGTTAATTGATAAGTATATGGAAGAGAAGGGAATGGTTTAGTTTGGAGGGGCATTGCTTTTTATTTTGGTCGGCACAACATCGAAGGCCGAAGGGCCTGTTCTGTGCTGTATTGTTAAAAAAAAAAATGGATTGCAGATATTGCTGAAACTTCCCCATTGAGCAGATGCCCCTATCTCCCATTCAATCGGGAAACCTCCTACTACACATATCCCCCATTCCCTCCATCTTCAGTGACAATGTAATCCCCCCATTGCAACATGGGTCACAAACCCTCCTGATAGGATCCCCTTCATGACACGATGCATGTCCCCATGCCCACCTCCTATCCCTGCTGCTCACTGTCTGTACCATGAGCACTGCCTAGCCCATTTCCCCAACCCATCCGGGGACTTTAGTGACCTTTGATCCCTAGCAAGGCCATCACGTATGTCTCTGCTGGTGGAAACAAGCAATCATTGTCACCTGCAAGAGGACCAACGGACTAAGAGGTAAATGCAAGTGAGACTGGGCAATGCTGTGTGGAACTCACTTAATGACATGTAATGCATGTCATTAATATTTAAATGAATTTCACTGCTCTTTTTGGGCGTGAAGCTGATCTTGCTAGCAAAACAGGGCAAGATTGCGAGTGACGAAATAGAGTGCAAATCTGATTTTTGGCTTCTCATTCAATTTTACCACCTTGCCACACCAATCGATGGATGGGATGAGGTCATAAATTCACCGCCATAGTTTTCCAGGACTTTTTTTTAAATGAAAGGACACTGCACTCTTAAAATACCATAAGGATTTTTAAAAATTCAGTTTTCAATCTACCAATTAAAGAGAAAGAAATCCATTCACAATAAATGATCTTTGTTGACAGTTAAAAAGGGAAACAGCCATCACTCATCGCAGCAAGATAATCAGACATTTTGTTTGACTGAGCACTCCATAATTGAGAATATTAATATTTTAATGAGAACTGCTTCAAACTAACCTCCACTTCAGTGAAAAGCCATTTGGCAAAAGCAAGGAATCTCAGACCTCGCAGATAAGTGATCATTTTCTTCTGCATCACATCAGTGGCATGACACAGCCTCTAAAGGTAAAGGCCCTAATTAGTTCAGAACCTAGTTGTTGGAGTGGACGTGGCCTGAAGGTGGGAAGTAGTTCTGAAGGACAATTTTCAAAAGGGGAACAGCAGCCATGACAGGGGTTGCTGCTGCTTGGATGAATGAAGCAGGCAGAAGAAAGGGCAGAAAGCCAGAACTGCCTTTGAAACAAATGCACAAGCACCCACTAATCTGGCACTTAATCCACTTTGTTTAACCAATGGAAAGTTTGTGTCTCTGTATGAGCACCCAAGTTTGATTGTCCTTTCTTGTAAATTATTTTTAATCACAATAAATAATGGCTCCCCACTGTGCTCCCAACAGCTGTGAACTAATGGCCCTAGACCTTTTGCACTTCCATTCTTATTTGTAGAGATCCGATTCTGTCTCTCTTTAGGCTGTTAAATAGCTCTTCAGTGAGATTAACAGCAAGATAATGGGGCTGCATGGATTGCTATCACCTTCCCACTCTGTCTTTAAAGCTTTCATTGCATCACAGGGATGTCAGAAAACTAACATGCCATCAGAGTGTGGTATTTTTAAAAAACACGTTTGTCCCCACATGAAAGGCCACTGAAAATCTGTGTGACAGACTGAGGTCCTCAAGTAAGAACTTTAAGGAAGTTAAAGATAATTCAACAGAAAAATTTAATCACACAGCAATTTATTATATTTCACATTTTTAAGATGTTACTTTAAAAATTATAAACTTCAGTTACTACAAAAATGCATAAAATATTTTAAGCAAATCAACTGGTTCGCCAATGATTGTGCCTGACAATTGCTTATAGTAGTAATTCCTACACTAAATGCACATACATTGACAGTTTCAATGTTAACTGTTGACTGACAAACATGTTACAGGAATGTGGACAGCAGAGTCCACAAATACACAAGCCGTCAACAATATGGCTACTCAAGTGTAAGTAATAGTATTTAGAATTAATTAGATAAGCACAAGGAGAAAAAGTATTAAGAAATATATGGGGAAAGCACAGAGAACTGGACTAGTTAACAATGCTAAATGGGAATTTGCATCAGCAGAATGGGCAATTTCATGCTGAAATTTCTACAATTCCAATTAAAGATGCCAAATCTAGTGTAAACTATGCTAAGAGCACATTCTGAACTGCTTACTACAATGTGATCGAAACTTTAGATACTGGGAACAATGGATAGAATTTCAGTTCTGGGCAGTATTTGCCAATTTGCTACAAAGAGTACACTGAATTGCATTGATGAGTGTTTTCCACACCCCTCATATCCTCCCTGAAGTTCTGCTCAAACTTAACAATTGCACATTGCCAAAGCAACCATTGCACAAACCAAGTAGTGTGTTAAAATATATTTCTTCTGCTTTAAAATAATTCTTGATATGTTTAAGAGTTGTAATTTGGTAATGTTTCATTAACAGCTGAAAAAAGTAAAATATTTTAAAATCGCAGTGTCAATCCACCTGTGAGCAGCTTGAATTTATATTGCTAAAAATAAAAAATACTAGGCTATTTTCTCATTAAATTATGGTATTAACTTTACAGCAGTAAAGAGAATCATTCTCTTTAGTGTTCTTGTACCCCAAACCTATACTTTAGCTTTTGGAACCTCAAAGGCCTGGAAACAAATGCATTTGCAGAAATTCTCAATGGTTATTAATTCATCCTGGGGGTTGATTAGTTTCGTTCACCGAGCCTGCTTCCAGTTTGATGTTTATAAAAATCAAATTATTGAACTCAATTTGTGTTTAAAATTCTGCAATCCTTTGTGCCAGTTGCCAGTATCAAGGGGATTTCACAAAAACAAAACCAGCACGGTCGAGTGGAAACTCCAAGATTCCTAGTACGATGAAATTGAATCAAAGATTATTATAGCACAGAAGACAGCCATTTAGCCATCAAATCTATGTTGGCATTCTCCAAATGAGCAATCTTGTTCAATCCCACTCTGTTTCTGATCTCCATACCCTTTAGTATTCCTCTTTTTCAAACAACTAGCCTTTTAGAGGAAAGTACAACTGCGCAATTCAAACCATTGTTGGAATGCTCAAATATTGAACCAATTTTGCTTTTCAATCTATTCTAGCTGTGTTCTGCTTTGATATAACTTTTATAATATTAGGAAAATGCAATTTTATTGGTCTTGACCTTAAAATTGTATTTAAATTAACTCAACAGATTTATAGATTTGCTTTACCTTGAGAATAAAACAATATGTGGCAGAAAAGTCTATATTCTTATTCCCTCAGTGAAAATTTGTTTTCACCTGTTCTTTTTTTTCTTTCCATAGTTATCTAAAATTTCAGTCCTCTCAATACTGTTGGCTATCCAATGGAAATAGTCTCGTGATTTATCTGTTTGAAACCTTGGGCAAGATTTTATGGCCTTGTTTGCCCCAAAACCTTAAAATCCCACTTGAGGTCTATGGACCTTTCCATGGTACGTCCATTGTCCATTCCAATTCCCGTGGCGGGCAGACCAGTAAAATTCCGGCCCTTGTATAATTTTTGAAGACAGCACCAGGATCATGGGCATCCAAATGATCATAGGAAAAAAAGATAAACTGAAAAGTCCATTCTGCCCACCTGTGATATGAAATATCCCTTTGTTTGGCATTATATGCGACACATAGAAGTAACAAAATATGTAATATATTAAGATATATTACATATTTTTCTGCATAAAAGCTTCATGTAAAGTTTATAAAAATACAGTGCAACATAAATATTATTTTTAACAATATCAAGAGCTAATTGCATCATGCTTTTTATATTAAATGAATAAATATTTTATTAACAAAACATTTATCCTAAACAAATAAGAAGAGGCAGTGGCAAATTGTCATTGGATTAGTAACCCAGAGACCCAGTGAAAGCTTTATGGACCAAGGTTTGAATCCCACCATGATAGAATTCAATAAAAATCTGGAATTAAAAGGTCTAAAGAGAACTGTGAATCAATTGTCATAAAAAGCAATCTGGTTTATTAATGTCCTTTTGGGAAGGAAATCTCTTGTTCTTACCTGATCTGTCCAAAATGTGACTCCAGATGCACAGCAATGTGGTTGACTCTTAAATGCCCTCAGGGATGGGCAATAAATGCTACCCAGCTAGTAACACCCACATCCCATGAACAAACAAAAAAAAAAATTCTATTTTGACAAAACAGATTTGGCTATACTTACATCTCACTACTGTTGCTCACCTAAGTGCTTTATCCAAATTCAAGTCTGTGAAATCAAAGAAACTAAGATATTCTTCGGCCACCAGCTTACTGAAATCATTGCTAAAAAAGAAAGAAATACCAAATTATTGGATTAGGAAACAAAGAGAAGGATGTGATAGCTGTAGCTTAGTCAAACTCTACGTACTCCATGCAGTTTTGAGCACCACACCTCAAAGGTATATTGTCTGTTAACAGGGTACAGTGTAAATTTACTAGATGATGCTAGAAAGAAAGTTGGACATTTTTCAAAGCACTTCACAGCCAAACAAATCATTTTTAAGTGTAGATACTGTAGTGCTATAAGGAATTGTTACATAAAAATCCCACAAACAGTAATATGAAAATGACCAGATCATCTGATTTTGAGACATTGATTGAGGAATAAATATTGGTCAAGACACTATGCAGAACACACCTGATCTTCCTCAAAATGGTGCCATAGAATCTTCTACAGCCATCTGAGAGGACAACTGGGGGCTCAGTTTATCGTCTCATCCAAAAGACAGAATCTCCAACAGTATAGTGTTTCTCGGACGTTTATTCGCACGGCAGCCTAAACATTGTGAGTGGGCCTGAAACCACTTGTTGCAATTTGGGTATGTTGTGCATACGTTTGCCTAAGATGTCAAGGGTGATGCTTCACTGCATACTGCCATGGACAGTCAGAGAAACAGAGCGGCCTAGTGCAGATGCAAGACTAGCTATTGTCACTCTGAAAAAACAAAATATCCCATCCCCTACCCCATACAGTAGTGATAATGATGCTGCCTGGTCCTTTCCTAAAATATTACCAGCTTTTAATTCTCTACTTGAGATGCTGTTTCTCAGCTGGCAATCACAAGCATTTGAGACACTTAGAACAAAATGAAAATATTCTAACGGACTTGATCCCTAAATTTATAATGCGTTAGCTCTCATAAGGTTAGTTAAGAACAAGTTCTTCTTCATCCTGCCTCCAGTTATGATCAGTGGCACATTTTCTGGCTCACTTGCATGATCCAGAATTTGCAAGGAGTGCATGTTGAGAAATTGTGGAATCTGCAGCTAATATTTTCTAGCCACTAATGTGTAAAAAAAAACTGAGACATGCTCTTGGTTTGTGGCTGTCCCCACTGACATCATGGAATCACCTTTCAGTGAAGACTGCTACCAACGGCTGCACCTGCCCTCTGGCAGTTTTGTGTGACACAGTTATGAAATAAGCCTTTGAAAGCTTACTGGTACGACACCGCAACACTGCATTTTCATTCAATCCAACTCTAACATTTCAACTTTCCTTTAAACAAGATCTCATTGCGTCCACATACCATACTTTTGGGTGTCTGTTAATGAGTCTACCAAGGCAATCAAGAGAAAGGAAATCAAATTATCCATAACAATCTCATATCACTGTTTCTTGGTGAGTAACTGCACATTTCAAAATATTGCTGGATTGCTCAAATACTGAATTATTTTGCTTTTCCAATCTATTCTGGCTGCATTCTGCTTTCACATAACATTTACATTAGAAAAATGTTATTTTATCTGTCTTGACCTTAACATTGTATTTAAATCAACTCAGTTGATTTACAGATTTGCTTTACCTTGAGAGGACAACATTCTTTCACAGCCACATCTGTCTTGGTTTAGCATTGTTCTTACACCTTAAAATGTTTCAGATCCACCTGCTACACTTCCCCACTGTTCTTCACCCAGACATGCCTCATTGCACAAATAATTGGTTTATTTTTCTAGCTTCAGCTTTTGTGATTTCTTCCTGTTAAGCCCACCATGCTATTTTCAAGTTGCAGCTTTGTCCTAGCAATGATATACAAAACTTTCTCAGACTTCTTATTGCTTCTAGAGTGTTGAAGTTGTTGAATCATATCTATAATTTGAATAGTTTGACTCCAGAGTATGGTAGGTGTAATTAACATATTTTCTGCCATTTAATTATTCATGAATGATTGACTGTTTATAACAAGTCTGATAGAACATAAAACATTACAGCACAAACAGGCCCGTCAGCCCGCAAGTTGCACCAATCATATCCATACCTATCAAGAACTATCTATAACTCCCAATCCCATTAAATCTCATGTACTCATCCAGAAATCTTTTAAAAGACTCCAGCACGTTTGCCTCCACCACCATCGACAGCAGCCAATTCCATTCACTCAACAGTCTCTTGAGGGAAAAAGTTACCCCTAACATCTCCTCTGTACCTGCTCCCCAGCACCTTAAACTTGTGTCCTCTCATAGCGACTATTTCAGCCCTGGGAAGTAACCTCTGAGAATCCACCCTATCTATACCTCTCAACATTTTATAAACCTCTATCAGGTCGCCTCTCAACCTTTGTCTCTCCAGGGAGAAGAGACCTAGCTCCCTCAACCGTTCCTCATAAGGCATGCCCTCCAATCCAGCCAACATCCTTATAAATCTCCTCTGCACTCTCTCAATAGCTTCCACATCCTTCCTGTAATAAGGTGACCAGAACTGCACGCAGTATTCCAAGTGGGGTCTGACAAGGAGCTTATAAAGTTGCAGCATTACCTCCCGACTCCTAAACTCAATCCCTTGATTAATGAAGGCCAGTACACCATACGTCTTCTTGACCACATCCTCTACCTGCGAGGCCGATTTAAGAGTCCTATGGACCTGGACCCCAAGGTCTTTTTGCTCTTCAACACTACTAAGAGTCCTATCCTTGATATTGTACCCCTACATCCCTGAAACATGAGGACAGAATTTATATACTACAATCCCCATTGCTAACAGAGAGGGCAGTTATGTAAATGTGATTTGCCTGCCTAATGCAATAGCTACTACCATGTAATGCAAGTGTAAAATTTCTCTGTTTCCATTCCCTTTTTGCTGAGTGATTCATCTTAATGAAACTCTCTTTCTCACTCATTGCAGACAGGTGAAGAAAAGGCATTGAGTTTTCTGTCAATGACAATCAGTCAAAAATTTGTGCAGTTACTTTCAGAAAATCACTGATACTGTGACGAAGGAAAAGCTAACAACTTTAATCTACTTTTCTGCCTGAGTGGCTTAGACCAGAAAGTGCTGGAAATACTCAGCAGGACTGGTAGCATCTGTGGAGAGAGAAAACCAATTGTGAAATGACTCTTCTTCCAGACTGCTGTCAATAATTTAGAAATGTTCTGACTCTTATTACAGCTGTTTCTGCCCAAAATAAACAAGGCAGTCTGGCTTTAATGCAAATAGTTAATGGTTATAGCACAAATGAACGGGTCCACTTATAAATAAACTTCAATGGTATTTATCTTCATTCAAATATCGATTCCAATAGTTGGTAGAACAAAGAACAAAGAACAAAACAGCACGGGAAACAGGCCCTTCGGCCCAACGAGCCCGCGCCGCCACCCCAATGTTCCCATCTCTACCTGCGATCCCTGTCCATGTTTATAGATCTATGGATTAAAAACCAAATTTGAGACAATTTAGGGAGAATGTTTTGCCAATTAGCCTAAGAGCACATCTTTGGGATGTGGGAGGAAACTGGAGCTCCCGGAGAAGCAGTTAGTAAACCAATGATGAAAATGAATTTCCAGTAATATGCACAAACTTACTTCTTTCCAAGGTGGCGTGCCACATCACATCTTTTAAACCCTTCAAGATTGTACAGTCGCTTGGCAAGTCTTTTTGCTGGATCTATATCTGTTTTGCAGCCATTAGCCAAAGTGTCAGTACTCCCATGGTCAACGTGTTCTGTACTGTCCATTTCTGAATCAGAATCAGAGAGGACTTCCTTAAAGTTCGCATCGCTAGAATCAAAAGATAAAGATTTTATTTTGTACAACTCCACATTGGAGGATTCTTTTTCAAAACTTAACATGCTACACAACTAGAGTAGAAATGTTTTTAACAATAGATGCATTATAGTCAGAAATAGAAACAGTTCAGATGCATTGAGAATCTGTCCTTTGCTAGTAACAACAACTTGCATTCATTTGAAGGGGGATTTGTCAGACTCCCACTAATATACTTGCAGGTGGTAGGGGGACAAGTGAAATAGAATGGGTGCCACCCCACTACCTTGCTGTGCACCACTGAACTGTCCTCCATTATACCATGGGTGAGTAAGGCCAGCCCACCCATCCTTGTGCCTGTCGTGACATTTAAAAATAAATTATCTTGTTTAATAAATGGACAGTTAATGGCCTCATTCTACATCTGCTGCCATAATATGATGGGCAGGGAAAAGCCTCGTCTTTCAGACCTTTAGGCTGAAAGGTGGAAAGGAGTCTTGTTCCCATCTGTGACAGCCATCCCACAAGGGTTTTTTTACCTCCCTCACTCATTATTTTCTGTACAATTAGTTCCTTGACAATTCAGTATGGGATAATGCAACTGGATTTCACACAAATGAATTATTTGTGGTGGATAGTAACAGAAATTATTTAATCAACTATCTCCCTCTTCTGAATCAATTGATTTTAAAACAAATTTCATTAACTGAGAAAGACACAATGAAAAACAAATAGTGTTTACTCTCTAACTAAAATATGAAATGTTTTACAACAGTTCAATTTAATCTGGAAAAAAACATTGTCAATAGATCAAAATATAGATTGGGTGGCAATAGATTGGGTGGTACAGTGGTTAGCACTGCTGCCTCACAGTGCCAGAGACACAAGTTCGATTCCTGGCTTGGATCACTATCTGTGCGGAGTTTGCACATTTTCCTCATGTCTGCGAGGATTTCCTCCCATAGTCCAAAGATGTGTGGGTTAGGTTGATTGGTCATGGTAAATTGCCTCTTAGTGTCAGCGGGGGCTAACAGGGTAAATACATGGGGCTACAGAAATAGGGGCTAGGTGTGATTGTGGTTGGTGAGGACTCAATGGGTCAAATGATCTCCTCCTGCACTGTAGGGATTCTATCATTCTATGAGAACAGAGAAAAGGATTAAAACAGTGGGACAGACTTTTCTGTTCAAGTGTCGATCACCTGTGAAAGCACCTGTCAGTATGCTGACCCTGCATAATTTTACAAGTTCATTTTAAATTTAGTGGTTGAAAGCTAACTAGCACATCTATCAAGTGATTATTAGTACCTTGAAAGGGTTGTGACAACTTAAAAGGAAATCACTTCATATGGAGATGAACTGTTTTTATCTTTTGCAAAAGTTATCTAGACCTTTTTTCATCCTCATCTTAAAATCCCTGTATCCAACATTCTCCGGATGTAGAAATGCTAGCGTTGGACTGGTGTAAACAGTGTTGTGAGACTTCTTACTGTGTCCAACATTCTCCAACAGCAGTCCATATCTGGTTCTGCAACCTCAACCAGTTCTAATTCCATGCTGTATCCTTCAGTCATCCAACTTTGGTCATTATTGCATTTCCTTGTTCCTTTGTTTCACCACTGGTGGCAGAGCTTTCAACTGCTTCAATAAGACTCTTTGGAATCATCTCTCTGTATGAACTGCCCCCTTTTCCGTTTTTCTCTCTACCTTCAAAAGCTTGTCAAAGTTTACCTTCAAAAACTCGTCAAAAATCATTTTTTCAACCAATTTTTTGAAGACCTCTCCAAGACTTAGTGATCACTCCATCACCGCCCATTTTACTTTTCCTTCCTCTTATGAAAAGCATATTAGTGATACTTTCTACATTGAATGCACTATATAAATGCACTTTTATGTTACTGAATCTTTGTATTCAGTTACAAGGTCACACCTGTAAATGTGGAGACTACATCTGTCTCCAATGCAGCCACATCTACCTGACACCACTCCTCTGTTCCTTTTCTTTCCAGATAGCATAAAGGAAGAATTTCCCTTAGAAAAGCAACTGCCCAACTGTTATGGGCATAGCAAATACATTTGGCAAAAAATGTCTTCTGACCAACTGCACAAGAATAAAAATACTGATCACATTAATGCATAATTTATATAACCTATGGGAAAACGCAATGGTCGTAATTTTCCAGCCATTCACATTGATGGAATTTTCTGATCCCACTGCAGTGAACGGAGATTTGGCTGAATGCCAAATTCGTCGTCCTTGCTCGTAGCGGCAGTAGGTCAGAAAATTTTGCCAATATTGTTTGTGCAAATGGATATCACATTTGCACCTGATTAACTGATTGGCTTAACAAACTAACACAAGAAAATAACCAGTGCTTTTCACATTTTCGGCACACAACAAAGTGCTTCACTGGAAATGACTTCTCAGCTGCAATAATTGTTACGATTCAGACACCAGAACCTCTCTTGTTTGTACAATACTGTAGGAACAGTGTCCCATTAACTGACTGAAGGGTGCCTTCAAGGTTATATGGCGAAATGACCTAAGATTGAATTTCATCTTGAAAACTGGCAAAATGAAATGGAGTTCAGTTCTTAAATGGAATGCTGGTAAAAAGCTAATACAAAATAAGCTAACCAGGCTTCTAGAAACAGAATCTTCTAAAATAAAGATCATAAAACCCTTAGATTAATTGTAATTTGAAAATATGTGTTAATACTCCAGATATTCCATATCAGAAACCCATGATATCCTGTTTGGGTCTCAAATAGAACACCAATTGGAACATAAAATTGTTACTTTTACCCATCTTTGATTTAAAAAAAAATGACAATTGGTAGATCTGTTGGGGAATCCTAAAAATCATTAACAAACAAAAAAATTGGATATTGTCAATACTAGAATTAACTGGAACAATCTGCCTTGACTCACCATGTATCTTGTTAGCAAAACATAAACTGTTATTATTCTCAACTCAGCCAGTCATCGTTACATTTTTGTTTTTCTGACTGGAGATCTGTGACCACGTTTTGCAGGGATCAGTGCTAAGACCCCTGTTGTTTGTAATATTTATAAATGATTTGCAGTAGAACGTAGGTGGTTTGATTAGGAAGTTTGTGAACAACAGAAAGATTAGGGGAGCTGTGAATATTAAGGAAGATTGCCCGAGGATGCAGCAGGATATTGATTGTCTGGAGACTTGGGCAGAGAAATGGCAGATGGAATTTAATCCACACACGTGAGGTGATACATTTTGGAAAGTCTAATGCAGGACGGAAGGGTACAGTAAACGGCAGAATCCTTTGAAGCATTAACATCAAAGATCAAAGCATACACCCCCACAATTCCCTGAAAGTGGCAACAGAAATGGATAAGATAGTCAAGAAGGTGTATGGCACACTTTCCTTCATCATTGGGGCATAGAGTATAAAAATTGACAAGTCATGTTGTGCTATTTAGAATTTTAGTTAGGCCACATTTGGAATATCCCATACAGTTCTGGTCACCACACTACCAGAAGAATATGGAGCTTTGGAGAGGGTAGCGAAAAGGTTTATCAGGATGGTGCCTGGTTTGGAAAGGATTAGCTATGAAGAGAAATTGAATGTCAAAGGCTGAGGGGTGATCTGATTGCAGTTTACAAAGCTACAATGGATAGAATGGATAGTCAGAGTCTCTTCCCCAGGATAGAAATGTCAATTACTAGAGGACGCAAGTTTGAGGGGATTTAAAGGAGATGTGAGAGGCAAGGTTTTTTTTTATATACACAGCAGGTGGTGAGTGCCCGGAATGTGCTGTCAAAGGAGATGGTAGAAGCAGATACATGTTTAAGAGACATGTTGACAGGTAGGCAGCAAATAGAGGAATGTGGACTGCTTTGAGGCAAATGGTCTTTAGTTTAGAAAGACGTCATTTGTCAGCGCAGGCTTGGTGGGCCGAAGGATATGTTCCTATGCTGTACTGTGCTTTGTTCTTATGTAAGGGATCTAGTACTTTAGATGTCCAAAACATGTACTTCATGAATTTAGCAATGGGACCAACATCTTTGCACACTGGGTACAGGTGGTGCTGATAAACTGGCATGTTAGCTGACATCAATATTTTCATCTCCGCCTACCTCTGTTCCTATTCCCAAAATAGAACTACGAAGCCTGCTCCTGATGTGACCTAAAAATCTTGACAAAATCTGATGTGTCAATTCACTTTGAGCCTTTATTAATAATAGTTAAGATAATTCATGTGGTTTTGTATTGACTACTCTCTGATTAATTCATACAAAACATGGTCATGTTTGGATGTGGCACTTACAGCTATACTAAACTCAGTCAGGAACTGCAAATCAAGCCTCAAAATCATGAAAAACGCTCAAAGATTGATAGTGCAACAAAAGTACTGCAGACAGGTTACTCCTTCTTCACCAAAGCTCATTTGCTCCATCTTGCAACGATTAAAGCTTGAATGCACTCTTTGAAAGACAGTGATCCATAACCTTTGTTCTGAAGGCCAGTGCTCGACAAACCCTGGAATAACAGGACATAGCAAAATATATCTTCAAATTTTCCTACCATACTTAATGCTTTGATCTTTCTTGACTGCTATTCGCCTCTGTCTTTCACATCAACATCAATTTTTCTATCTTAAACTGCTAACAACGTCTCCAACTGGAGCACCAGTGCCACACTGTGGCTCAGCCAACAAAATCTGCAGCTACACGATCTGCCAAATTTTATATAAGATGACATTTCCTCAACAGTCTATGGACTCTGGATATTGGCAAAAGGTATGATAAACTCAACTGATCAGACACTGCTCAGTTCGAACTCATGATCATAGCAATCGAAAACGATGCTGCAATTAATTATACGTTCACTACTTGATTTTGATACTGATAGCCGTAATGCTGCAAAGAAATTTACAAATTAAAACTAAAATATATCTATAAATGTATTTAAGAAGGACAAATGCTTTTGTATCTGCTATGAAAATAAAAGGTGGAGCAGAAGAGTAACATTTATAATGATGGAGTCTGTATAAAAACAGCAGACGGCATCGCTTAAGGTAACATGTTTCAATTGTTTTCTACTCAGTGACATCACAATTTGATTGTGTGACTTTTGGCCCTGTGATATTAAGTATGTCTGGCAGATACTAAATGGTTCAATTAATCACTGTACAAATCCCATCGCACGAAGGAACCAGCTAAAATGAAACATGCACTTTGTACGCATTTTCAATTTGCACGCATTTTCAATTTGCTATTCCTCTCCATGGCTTTGCAGAGAACCAGCATGTGCAGCAGTGAAAATGCTTTGCAGACATATTTGTACTATAATTATTATAAAGGTTCAGTTCAAATAGCTTCAGTTCAAGCAATAGGGAGGTGATTTGGTGATGTCACTGGACTAGTAATCCAGAGGCCCAGGCTAATGCTCTGGGGGCACACACAGGTTCAAATCTCACCATGCCAGCTGGTGGATTTTAAATTCAATTATTAAACCTTGAATGATAATGTTAATCTCAGTAGTGGTGACCAAGAAACCATTGTCAATTGTCATAAAAGCCCACCTAGTTCACTAACAATATCTAGGGAAGGAAATCTACCATCCTTACCAGGTTTGGCCCACATGTGGTTGACTCATAAATGCTCCTTGAAATGCCCCTCAGTTGTATCAAACTTAGAGATGGATAATAATTTTCACATAGTGGGCCACATAAGAATTTTGATATTTTGTCGTGGTTCACATATCTGTTTTGTAATAAAAATGACCTCACTCTCCACGTAATTTTGGAATTCATGATGTGTGAACAGTTAGTACCATTAAAGTTTAATGTTAGATATTTTCTTATGATAATCACAGAAAAGCCTGGGGTTGTTTTCCTTCAAACAGAGGAGACGGAGGGGGAACATGATGTATAAAATTATGAAGGGCATAGATAGAGTAGATAGGCAGAAACTTCTCATCTGTTTATTACTTTCTTCAACAAGAGGATAATTCTCCTTGAAAGAGGCAACAAAGACTTCAGAATTATTGGCACTAGTCAGAAATTGTAATAAAGTCCAGAACCTCTTTTTCCAACAGATCGTCTGCTTTTACAGTGGCTTCATTCTCTTGCACTCTTTCCTTAAAAAGCAATAAAGGTCTAGAATATTGTCTTGCTGCATTCTGTTTCTGCTTCTTATAGCCTGCCCCAAATGGAAGTGAAAGATGTGCAATATCTTCCTGTCTTCCTTGGAGTTGAATGGAGAACAATAGCAGTGTCGTTTCATTCAGCCATGAAGTTATGACAGATATCACCGAGATACCAGCTGCTGTGTCTAGCCTGCTTACATCAGTGTTAGCACTCTAATATTAGAGCTTTATTTTTCCTTTATTTCTCCTAGGAAGATGATTTCTTGGTTTTCAAAGTCATGAAATTCTTGAACAGAGGTGCCTTCAGCATTTCTCCTCCAGTCTTTAAACACAGATTTCCTGGAAATGCAGACCATTTTAGAATGGTGTAACTTGCCACTGCCATAGCATTGCCTCACCTGAATTGCGCATTCTTCCCACATGTGGACCTCTTCCTGCCGCAGTGGGGACTGGAAAACAGCAAATATTATCTTTCCAGGATGCTTCCTTGATTGCTGCCTTACTATACTTTTAGTCTTGCAATGCACAAATTGAATGACTTCATCTAGCTATTCTTGGGAAATTTATCTTGCAACTCTAACAAAAGCTTTACTCTGCCTCCACTCTGGCCTATCTGGCCAGTTATATGGTTTTCCTGAAATTTATATCTTCATAATACTGTAAGACTGCAAGAAGTCAAAGACTTCTTAACCAAACAACTAGCAACTTTTATGTTTCTGATCAGATTTTCTTTTAGTGTTCCATGCTCTCAATTTTTGGCTAAGCAGTATGATTCAATAATATATTAGGATGGATAGAGGATCAGTTACCCAACAGGAAACTGAGAGTAAGAATAAATGGGTCATTTTCACATTGGCAAGCTGTTACTGATGGAGTGCCACAGAATCAGTGTTGGACCCTCAACTATTTATGATTAGTTTCAATGATTAGGTGAAGAGACCGAATGTATTGTAGCTAAATTTTCTGATGAGAAAGAGATGTAGGAAAATAAGCTGTGAACTCTTGATGTCCTCTTCATAAAGGGATATAGATAGGTTAAGCAAGTGGGGAAAGATTTGGTAGATGCAGAAACTGATATGGGAAACTGAGAACTCGTCCACTTTAGCACAAAGAGCATAAAAACAGTAGATTATTTGAATGGGGAGAGACTGCAGAACTCTGAACAACATAGAGATCTGTGTGTCTTGGTATATGAATCACAAAAGATTAGTATGCAAGTAAAGCAAGTGATTAGGAAGGCAAATGGAATGTTGATATTAATTGCAAGGGGAATAGAGTATAAAAGTACTGAAGTGTTACGCCTGCTGTATAGCACCTTTAGCGAGACTGCATCTGAAGTCATGTGTACAGTCTTGAGCTGCTTACTTAATAAAATATATAATTGTATTAGATGCAACTCAGTGAAGTTAATTTGATTGATTGAGCAAGTTGGGCTGCTACCCTTGGGAGTTTTGCAGAATGAGAGGTGATCTTATTGGTAGAGAGAAAACAGGGAACTATAAACTTTAATACTGGGTAAGTTGCTCGAGTCTATTGTCAAGGATTTCATAACTTGGCATTTGGAAGACAGTGATATAATCAACAAAGTCAACATGGATTTACAAAAGGAGAATCTTGCTTGACAAATCTATTGGAATTTTTTTGAGGATATAACTAGTAGCGTTGACTAAGGAGAATCAGTGGATGTAATTTATTTAGACTTCCAGTAAGCTTTTGACAAAGTCTCATGTAACAGGCTACTATATAAAGATAAAGCTCATAGGATTGCAGGTAATGTCTTGAGACATTGGGATCAAGAGATATGGAGGGGTCAAGATATTGAATTCAATGATAAGCTTCAATCAAAATGAATGGTGGAGCAGGCTCGCAGGGCTGAACGACCTACTCATGCTTCTAGTTTGTTACATAGAAACATGGAAAGTAACTCTCCATGGTATTTCCTACCCCCCACCCCTCAGTCCCACCACCCATGAAACCCTATTTGCTTACCTTTTCCCTGGCTTGACAATTTCAATTGGACCTTTGACTTTCCTGGTTTATGTCAGATAAGTGTAATAAAAAAGGGGTCTGTCCTTCTTCAATCTAACTTGGTGGACTGCAGCTCTGGATCTAGAGGACTGGATTTCACCTGGCCTGAGTCAGAAAGTCAGGTGAGACAAGCATGGAAAAAAATCCACAAATGGTAATTACAATTAAAGCACAAAGCAACAATCTAATGTTGATTGATACTCCAAGGTAGTTACACCCAAATATTTCCACTCGCGGAAGAGTCTATAATTAAAGGACACAGTTTGAACATTAGAGTTCGGTAGTCTGTGAAATTGTCTTTGTCAGAAAGAAGTAGAGGCTGGTTCATTGAAAATATTCAGGACTTTTAGATTTTTGATCAACAAGAATTATGGAGGACAGAAATAAAAAAGCCTTGATCTTATCGGATGGTCCAAGCTTAAGGGGCCAAATGGCCTTTTCCAGCTTCTAATTCATTTGTTCAGTATCTTTGAATCTTTCTCCTACTGGGAAATATGTACTTGCAAGAAACAGTATCAAATAGAGTGTAAAAACAAATGCAAGCACTTGAAATAATTAATCCTTTGGTTCTACCTGAAAAATCTCAAAGGAATAAACACCATTATTACATTTCTCTTTATCTTCCTTGGCTAATGTCAAAGTTTAACAAAAATAACTGTGGTGATTAAATGCTAATAAGTTCAAATTAATGGATCTCACCCACCAGCATCCCATATCAATCCAGCTACTATTTTAACCTGTTCTTCAGAACAAGTTGAGGGTGACACCCATGAGGAGCCAGCAGGTTATTCTTTAAATATAAAACTACCTCTGCTGAAAGAGTCATTGCTGAAAAAATATGCTGCCAATGGGAAAGCTAGAGAGTGAACATTGTTGTAGGATGCTGGTTACAGTTGGGTGCTGGTTACAGTTTGGGACATCTGATTAAGTTTTTAGAGTCACATGTAGGTTAATTCCATGACTTCATTACCTTGGAGCTTTCTAAGGATACCATCTAGGATGTCTCTCCATGCTTACTGATACACATAGCTCTGTCCACCTGCTGTCTTACATCACTATGTGGGTGATATTGTATTCAGTCCCAAATTAACCCCACATGTACAGATATACTCTTAATATACAGATATCAGAAAGTGTGTTGTTCCAGGATTGTGGAGAATATTTTAACTACCAAGAATTCAGTGATGAATTGCAAAAGGCAGTATGTTTTGACTGACAAATGGGGTATACCCAAGAGAAGCAATCACACAGTCTTATTGTTTCTTCAAATATTAAGATGAAACATTTCTGTGTAAGAAATTCTACTCTAGCAGGAGGACATATTTTCATTGGAAGTAGTTCAGAGAAGGTTCCCTTGGCTGATTTCTGGGTTGTCTATTGAAGAAAGGTTGACCAAGTCAAGCCTATATTTATTGGCATTCAGAAGAATGAGAGGTGATCTTAATGAAATAGGATGGCATGGTGGTGCAGTGAATAGCACTGCTGCCTCAGAGTGCCAGGGACTCAGGTTTGATCCCAATCTTGGGTCACTGTCTGTGTGGAGTTTGTACACTTGCTCTTATTTCCTCCCACAGTCCAAAGATGTGTGAGTTAGGCTAATGGGCCATGGTAAATTGCCCCTTAGTGTCAGGGAGATAAGTGGGATAAATACTTGGAGTAACAGGGATGGGACCTCGATGGGATTGCTGACGGTGCAGACTCAATAGCTCGAATGGCCTCCTTCTACATTATAAGGATTCAATGAAACACATAAGAACAAAGAACAAAACAGCACAGGAAACAGGCCCTTCGGCCCAACGAGCCCGCACCACCACCCCGATGTTTCCACCTCTACCCGTGATCCCTGAGTATGTTTATACATCTATGGATTGAAACCAAATTTGAGACAATTTAGGGAGAATTTGTTCTGCCAATTAGCCTAAGAGCATATTTTTGGGATGTGGGAGGAAACCGGAGCACCCGGACGCAAGCACGGAGAGAATGTGCAAACTCCCACAGACACAGGCCCAAATCCATGTATCTGCACAACACAGAGATAGTCATTGAGCTGCCATGTTGCCCATCAAATGGTCCAGGTCAAGTGTACACTAACGACATGAAGCACTAGGATACTCTCAAAAAAAATCTTCCCACGACCCATCGCGTGTATGCCCCTTGTTAGACAACAAGGCGGACCAAAGCACCTGTAGGATAAAAACAAGTACATCAATATCATCATCTATTTACACACTTCCCAGGGACTCCCAAGGCTCATGATCCCTATTTTAAATCAGTTTTCTATACCCCTCCATTCCCATTCTGTTCATGTGCCCATCCATAGGCCAGAATTATCAAGCTGTTCCTGCCCACAAAGTCTTCTGGTCCCACGAATGGACAGGTAAAAGGAGGAAGACAAAAATTCTTCAGGGAGAACACAAGGGAATTTTGAGGTTTACAACTGGAGTAGGAGTTTGATAAAAAGCATTGTTAATTATTGATAATGTATTTGGAATAGTGATATCTAAATAGTGGTTTGAATAAAAATATTTCAATTCCGTTTACTGTAAAGGCAAACAGATTAAAGCACTGCCACTCACTGGTTTTGTAATGTAATTACATCCCTACACAATTCTATCTTTTGGACAGAATACAGTATTAGTGAGAGGTTGATGCAGCTAACATTATCTGCTACATTCTGAATCAAGGCTACAGAAAATGGTTCCGCTTCTGCTCAGTCATGTGTTGGCTAACTGTTTGCCATTTCACAGCGGGTGACCACTTAATTTAGGGGAGGCACAGGGAATGTTCAATTGAAGAACAAGGGCAAGAAAAAGAAAGTAGAGGTGAGGATGCTGGTGCAATATTTAAGAGGCTATGAGAACATTAAAAATCAGAACAGGAGTAGACCATTCAGTCCCTGGAGCCTGTTTCACCATGGAATAATATGATGGCTAATCTAATTGGAGCCTTAACTCCACTTTCCTGCTTATTCTCATAACTTCTAACTTCCTTGTCAATCAAAAATATGTCTAGCTGAGTCTCAAATACATTCAATGGCCCAGCCTCCACTGCTCACTAGATAAGAGAATTTAAACATTAAAGACCCTTGACCAGAAGGAATTCCTCTTCATCTCTGTTTTAAATGGAAGACCCCTAGTTTTAAACTTTGCCCCAGTTCCAGATTTCCCCACAAATGGAAGCATTCTCTTACCATCTACCCTGTCAAACCCTTTCAGAATTCTATGGGCAGGATTTTCCATACCTTCCTTTCTGAATTTCAGAAGAGGTTCCTGGGAATAGGAGTTGTCTGATGAAGAAAGGTTGATCATGTTGGGCCTTTATATTCATTAGAGTTTAGAAGAATGAGAGGTGATCTTATTGAAGCAAATGGGCTGAAATCTTCTGGCATTTCCACTGACAGGATCTTTAGGTCCCACTGATGGAGAAACCCACACTGGGCTGCCTGGTGGTGGGATTGCAAAAGGAAACCCTATTGATAGCAATGGGACCAAAGATTCCTGCTGCTGGTCAATGGCAGGCCATTTCCACCACTGTGAAAAATGCAGCGGGAAGTCTGCAAAATTCTGCCCACAGGATTCTGAGGGGATTTGAAGGGTAGGTGACGAGAGAATGTTTCCCCTCCTGGGGGAGCCTAAAGTTTATTTATTAGTGTCACAAGTAGGCTTACATTAAGACTGCATTGAAGGTACTGTGAAAATCCTCTAGTCACCACACACAGGCATCTGTTCAGATACCTGAGGGAGAATTTAGCATGGCAAACGCACCTAACCTATGCATCTTGCAGACAGTGGGAGGAAACCAGAGCACCACGAGAAAACCCACGGGGAGAACATGCAGAATCTGCAAAGACAGTGACCCAAGCCAAGAATAGAACCCAAGTTCTGGCACTGTGACGTATCAGTGCTAACAACCGTGCCGCCCTAGAACTGTCTAGAACTGAAAATAAGGGTCTTCTATTTAAGACAAAGATAAAGAGATATTTCTTCTTGTCGAAAAGAAATGAGGTTAATGTTTAAATTATCTTATCCAGCGAGCAATAGAGACTATGTTCAATGAAACTATGTTCCTCCTTAAATAAGGTGACTAAAACATTACACAGTACCCTAACTATGGTCTCACTAATGCCCTACACAGTAAAAGCAAGACTTCCATATTTTTATGCTCCTTCCGCTTTGCAGCAAAGGCCAACATTCTGTGTCTTCCTAACTTTATGCTGTATCTGCATGTTAACATTTTGTGATGCATGAAAAGAAGGCTAAGAGAGATCTTCAAAATTATGAGGTATGTGCATAGAGTAGATGGAGAGAAGCATGAAAGGATCAAGAGAAAGAATGCACAGATTTAAAATAATTGGCAAACGAAGCAATAATGATATGAAAACAAAACGTTTTCATGCAGCAAATGGTGAGGGTTTGGAATGCTCTGCCTGACAGTCTAGTAGAAACAGGTTAAATTGAAGGATTCAAAAAGGAATTAGACTCTTATTTGAAAAGAAAGAATGTGAATGGTTACAAGGTGAAAGCAGGAGAATGGAACTAGGTGTATTGCTCATTTAGAGAGCTGGTGCAGACACAACGAGTCAAATGGCTTCTTCCTATGCCATAACAATTCTGTTATTATGTAATATGACAGGTACAAGGTTGCTCAGATTTTGTACACTCTCTCCATTTAATTAATGCTCTGCTTTTCTTGTCTGACAACTTCACATTTTCCCACAATATAAACTGCCAACTTGGAAACTTTTAATGGCGCAATCTCTTTTGTGTATGTCCTTAAAATCACATCAGCTGATTTTAAAAGAAAATGTTTCAGCTTTTGTCAGTATGTTGTCTCAGGAATTAAAGTACACCAGCATCAGCATCAACCTCCATCCTAGTAGGGTGCCCATTTAGATTCTGGGTGATTCAGAAGTCATGTGATTCACCTGTCTGGATAAGATGCTTAGTTGGAATTCTTCGTCATATTTCTGGACATATTATTCTTCAGGGTCGCAATTCCTTTCTGCCATACTGCAAATTCTTTTTGTAGAATTAGAACTTTTTCTTCTTTTTGAAGGTATCTAAATTCTCCTTCGGTATATTCTTCTCAGGGGAAGTTGGTCTAGCCTAACAAGCTTTTGCAATGTGACACATGTTGCCATAATTCTTGCATTAACTATCTTTGGTCCAGTATTCACACACTGAATGGCCCATTTTTGTACATCTGTGACATGCTTGTTGCTATTTTGACTACTTATGGTAGTTTCCAACTTGTAGATCCTCATTCCTGCAAAGTCTTTTTAGCAGCCAGTTCCAACTACAGTGCAATTTCTACTGCTGTTTTTAAAGTCAAAGCTTGTTCAGTAAGCAATCTTCTTTGGGTAGCCTCAGTTTGGAAACCACAAACTAGACAATCTGGAAGAGAATCTTTGAATGACTCCCCAAACTCAGTGTTATGCCAGCCTTTTTAACATTGCCACAAATGAAGCAATGCTTTCGCCTTCACTTACTTCCTTCAGTAGAACCTGAGCTGTTTCGGCAATGATCATTGGCTTTGGAAAGTATGCTCTTCAAGGATCTTTATCAAGTCATTGTAAATATTTGTTCCTGGCTTTGTTGGATGAACCAAGTTCTGGAGTGAATTTTACTTCCGACTGTACTGAGAAAAACAGGTATGAGCAACTTGTTTTCAATTCTATTCACTTGTACAAAGCACTGAAAACATTCAGCACAGGAACTCCAATGATTTATTTTCTTAATTTAGGGGCGCATGGGTCGCAATTGACCTGTCATTTCAATGGCATGCGTTAGCAGCTCAAGACTGCTCAGTACTTTATTTAAAACTGTCTTCCAAGTATCCTTCTTTTCACCTTGAAACCATCGACTTGACATTTTTTTAAAATGACAGCAGTCTCACTTTTTTAAAATATTGCAGATACTACTTAGAATCTCACTCTTCTCTGATCAGGGAGAAAAAAAAACTTATTTTAAAACCACATCTTGTCTTCCTGCACTTTAATTTTCAATCTTGTTTTTGATTCTCCCCAGTCCTCTATAATTCAAAGTGTGAAGACCCACGATAATTGTTTCCTTTCTACTTAGGATTTTTGCTCGATGAAATAAAATCCTGACTCACCACTAATTTTTTTTTCTCTCTGTACTACCTTAACCATGTTAGAGATTATGGGTTTTACATTTTAAAAAAGATGTAATTTGCACGTGTAACAGCTTTATTCTTGGGGGTGTTTTCTGAACTGCACCTAAGAAAAAACTGAAAGTAAAACAGCAGCCTGTGGCAACATCCTAATGACATCACCTTTAAATCATATGATCAGTTCTTAAAGCAACGTGCAATCATTTTAAAATGTAACATCCACCCTGCTTGCAGCTTCCTCAAACCAGTCTGAAATAGCCTCTGTTACTGCTGCCTCTAGTAGTCATGATGTAAAGATGCCGGAGTTGGATTGGAGTGGTAAGAACTCAGTAAGAATTTAGCAACACCAATTATTAATCCAACCGATTTATTTGATAGTAAAATAGCGAGCTTTCAACACTCCCGTGTCTTCATCAGGCAAGTGCAGTGTTCTGGTCTGCAATAGCACACATCAGCACAGACAGTCAGAGATTGCTGATTAGAATGCGAATCCTTACATCTAACCTGCTATTCAAGTGTTAAAGTGGCTAACAATGTGTGTGAAGGGGATCCTGAGCATTGTTAGAGATTGTGTATTTTCTCCAGACAGCACAGTAAGTGAGGTTTTTTGCTAACCCAGGCAAGTTACGGGGGTTACAGATAGTGTGTCATGAAGCCAAGATCCCCTATCTGTACCCCCGTAACTTGCCTGGTTAGCAAAAAACCTCACTTACTGTGCTGTCTGGAGAAAATACACACTCTCTAACATGCTCAGGATCCCCTTCACACACATTGTTAGCCACTTTAACACTTGAATAGCAGGTTAGATGTAAGGATTCGCATTCTAATCAGCAATCTCTGACTGTCTGTGCTGATGTGTGCTATTGCAGACCAGAACACTGCACTTGCCTGATGAAGACACGGGAGTGTTGAAAGCTCGCTATTTTACTATCAAATAAATCGGTTGGATTAATAATTGGTGTTGCTAAATTCTTACTGAGTTCTTACTGCTGCCTCTGACAGGAAGTTTCCGCTATCAATCAGTTTTCTGTCCAATGCTACTTTCAAACAATAGAGCTCTCTCTGACTGCTGCCTTCTGCCAAGGAGCTGAAGAATGCCTGCAGTAAGAATAATAGAAGCTGGACACCCAGTGGGCAATCGTTTAACAATGCCTCCCTGCAGATTCCCTTTCACCACAAAAACAAAGCAGGATGTCTTCCTCCAGGGATAGGCAAAGGAGACCTAACCAAACATCAAGGAGGAAGTCAGCAATTATCAGTTAGACCTAGAACTTTGATCTTGTGTCATGCTGTATTAGGCATACTAATGACATCCTTCTGTCTGCTAAGGTGCATTCTCCACACACTTTTCAATATCTGAAAATGCATAAGAATGACAAGAAACAGCTATGTATTTGGATGTCCTGAGCTTTCCTTGTGCATATCTCATTGAACCTTGCCTGTGGTCCAGGTGTCATTCATCTTACAATGCCTAATTAGCACTTTCTTCCAGATCCTCATCATTTGAGGATGCATCACAATCAACATGGTTCTCATTATTCAACACCTCCCAGCAGACCACCATGATTCACAGTAGGCCATACTGAAGAGCTCCATTAAATTGATCTCAGCCCTGAATCACAGCTTTAGAAGCTGAATAGTCTGCTTGAAGGTGGATCCATGGCAGGTATTGGCCTCTTCTCTGCGTGTGAGCATAGATTCCTCACAGGCATGAGGCATATCCATCTCAGAGGGCACAAAGGTTCCAGAAAAGTTGTGGTACCTGCACTGTTGAAATACATAGGCAACTTGGCTACTTTCTGGGAAAAGGATAACCATCTTAAAGATCCACATCTGGTACAAAGAACAAAAAGCACTGGAAACAGGCCCTTTGGCCCAACGAGCCCGTGCCGCCACCCTGATGTTCCCACCTCTACCCATAATCCCTGTCTATGTTTATAGATCTATGGATTAAAAACCAAATTTGAGACAATTTAGGGAGAATTTGTTTTGCCAATTAGATTAGCCACATCTTTGGGATGTGGGAAGAAACCGGAGCACCTGGAGAAAACCCACACAAGCATGGGGAGAATGCGCAAACTCCCACAGACACAGGCCCAAACCCATGTATCTGCACAGCACAGCGATAGTCACTGAACTGTCGTGTTGCCCATCAAATGGTCCAGGTTAAGCGTACACTAACGACATGAAGCACTAGGATACTCTCAAAAAAAATCCAAGAGCAGCCCTCTCACGACCCAACGCGTGTATGTCCCTTATAAGACAACAAGGTGGACCAAAGCACCTGTAGGATAAAAACAAGTACATCAATATCATTGACTATTTACACACTTCCCACGGACTCCCAAGGCTCATGATCCCTATTTTAAATCAGTTTTCTATACCCCTCCATTCCCATTCTGTTCATGTGCCCATCTATGTATTTCTTAAATAACTCCAGAGTACCTGCCTCCACCACTTTACTTGGTAGCGCATTCCATACCCCCACCACCCTCTGTATGAAAAACTCCCTTTAGCATCCAAATTATACCTTACCCCCCTCACCCTAAGCCCGTGACTCCTCGTGCTATTTGAGTCCATCCTAGGAAAAAACTTAACCCTGTTTACTCTATCTATACCCTTCATAATCTTGTACACTTCTATTAGATCTCCTCTAAGTCTACATCTTTCTAAGGAAAACAGTCCCAATTTGCCTAACCTCTCCTCGTAACTCAGAACTTCCATACCAGGCAACATCCTGGTAAACCTCCTCTGCACTCTCTCCGGAGTCTCCACATCCTTCCAGTAGTAAGGCGACCAGAACTGGACGCAGTATTCCAAATGAGGTCCAACCAACGTTTTATACAACTGCAACATTAAAGGCCAGCTCTTGTACTCTATACCCCTTCCTATAAGGGCTAGTAGTTGCACATCAATTGACCATCGAGCAAATGGAAACCCTTTCTTTTGAACGTGAGTGTTTTTATGGTCACATACACACAATCAATCATACCCTACACTCAGAGGAGCCAATGACGGCTCTGAGTCCAAGGAATGTCCTCTTTGTTATTGTTGCAATCTTATTAGAATGAAGTGCATGTTCTAGTTATAAGTGAGAACAGATGTTACTAACTCATGAAAGATTAGGGCATTATTCTTAATTATATATAAGATTTGGTTTCCACTGGGGGTGGTGCATGGAAAGAAAAGGGACACTATGGCAGGGTTTTCCTGATTTTGTGAATAAACCCACATTCAGAAAAGACTGACTCAAGATTACTCCTTTACTCAGTAAATGAGCTTTAAGTTATATTGCTCCTGACTGTCTTGATCGATGTAGTTGTGCACATAGTTGCTGACCTCTTGATCATGACATTGACCACCTCCTTGTTGCACAGATGGGCCACAGACTGAGAGATCCTTCACATCTCCAAGAGATTGTTGGAAAGACCTGGAGGTGTTTTAAGTTTATTTATTAGTGTCACAAGTAGGCTTACATTAACACCAATGAAGTTACTGTGAAAACCCTGAGTCACCATGCTCTGGCACCTATTCAGAAAATTTAGCAGGGCCAATGTGCTATGTCTTACTCCAGTTTTTACACAAATTCAACACTTTGAATTTTTTGGGAGAATCGCACACCACTCCCCCCCACCTTTTCTAATTCTTCTGTCATATTATATCCCATATGAATTCTCACAATCCTAATAACCTTATCTTCATCAATCACATCAGTTCTTTATCCTCTGAAACACTGATTTCAAAATCATTGCCCCATCAATAAATCATTCATTGTCTCACCCATCCTATGTCTGCAACTTTCTTCAGCCTTGTGCTCCTATGGGAAGGCAATAGTAGAATGGTATCATCACTGGGCTAGCGATCCAGAGACCCAAGATAATGTTCTGGGGACCCAGGTTCGAATCTCATCATGGCAGACGTTGAAATTTGAATTCAATAAAAATCTGAAATTAAAAGTCTATTGAAGACCGTGAAACCACTATCAACTGTTGTAAAACCCTATCTGATTCATTAATGTCCTTTATGCAAGGAGATCTGCTGTCCTTACCTGGTCTGGCCTACACGTGACTCCATGATTCACTCTTCTTTCTGAAATGGCCTAGCAAACCACTTAGTTCAGGGCAATTAGGGATGGGCAATAAATGTTAGCCCAGCCAGAGATGCCCACATCTCATGAATGAATGAATTAAACACAACTCTTCTCTTCTGATGCTGGACTTGCCTTCACATCCTCTGCTGCAACTCCAGCCATACAGCTTTTAATTTTCTTAGCTACATGGTCAGGAATAATTTTCTCACGCCCCCCCCTTTGCTAGATTACTCCGCTCCTTCAAAATCATACCCAAAATCTTCCCCACCACTACTGAGTGTTAACGGTTTTGAGCTAGGAATTATTTTAGGAACGCCTAGCCTTGCATTCTGCATTAAAATTACTCAAAAGGAATTCATAGCCTCGGAGAACAATTTCCTAATAATTAAATTTTTACGTGCTAGGACCAAAGTGAAAAATTCTCATTGTTAAAGTAGATCAATTTTTTTTGTTAATATACATTTAAAATGTTCAACACAAAATTAATTTACACTGAAACTACTTTTACTTAACCTATTTACCTAATGGAGTTAACTATCTTGTTGATGTCATCTTCTAGTTCTTCTCTCTCGTTGTGCAAACCATTTGGCATGGACTTCAAAGAGGACCTGCTTAGCACATTCTCGGACCTGCTGCTCGTGAGTGAGTGTCTCAGTGGACTTTCAACATTTCCCTCATTCATCTTAGAATGACATTCCTGGTAATCGCTACCTCTAGCTTCCAGGATTTCTCGCTGCTCAGCAACCTGAACCAGTTTCTGCTGTAACAGTTCAGGGGTTTCCTTAATTCGTTGCTGAATCAGTGGTGTGAGTGGGGCTTCAAAACTGATACAACTGTCTGTCTCATCAGTCAGTGACAATACATCCAAAGAATCCAGGCTACTGTATGAAGTTCCTTTCATAAGATCAGATTCCACAATTCTTTCAAATGTAGAGCTGAATCCATCTCGACTGTCTTTCAATTGGACTTGTTCTTTTTCTACAGTTGCACCATCAGGCATCATATCTTCAAATACCAACCTGTTATCACAAAAAGAATAACATTTAGTGACATTTTAAACCTTTATTTAAATGATTAACTCTAATGATTTACTCTTCTGAACACAAGAAACATTTTATAAAATTTATAGTTGTGAATATATTGATACATAGGAAAATGATTTACAAAATCCACATGTCTATGTAAAAAAATATTGATTCCATCAACAAAAGGTCAGCACAGTGGCACTGCTGTCTCACAGTGCCAGGGACCCGGGGGCTCGATTCCCAGTTAGGTGTCCGCACATTTTCCCTACATCTGCACAGATTTCCTTTGGATGCTCCAATTTCCTTCCATAGCCCAAAAGACGTGCTGGTTAAGTTCATTGGCCATGCTAAATCTTCACTCAGCGTACCCAAACAGGCGCTGGAGTGTGGCGACTAGGGGATTTTCAAAATGGCTTCATTGCAGTGTTGCCTACTTGTGGCACCAATAAAATTAAAAAAAAGCTTGTTACATTCCACAATTCATGATGATGGATTAAAGTTTATTGGAAATCAAGATACTTGCACTCAGCTCCTTTTGAAACATATTGGAGATTAGATACTGGATTTTATAAAAAAAAAGGACAATTCTATTCCACTTACTTGAAAAAAATAAGTCTGGAAGTGTTAAAGAGTGAATTGGATAGTATCATATATATCTTTTCCTATTACTCCCAGTTAGAAAAGAATCATTTCATTAAAAGATGTAATTTTATGAATCGAGTTCTATTACTACAGAGAAGAATATTGCCGTTCCAGACTCCTGGGTGCTGGATACACCTTTAGTTATAATGTGAGGTCAACTCATTGAAATAGTCTCAGTACACCACACTTGATTCACTGGGAGCACACAAGTATTAGGGGATGGAATATCCCGTTCCAGCAGCTCTACAAGTATGGCTAGTCACCTTTAAAAGTGAATTAGCATCAAAGTTAATATCCAAAGGAAAGCGGAGAGGAACAACACTGCTCTTTCACAGTCCAGTTGTGTAGTGCATCTGCAGGAGATGCTATGGAGAACATTACATCAGTCTGGAGAAAACATTGCAATCAAGAATGTTATTATAGCGACCAGGATGGTGATACATTTTTAAGCGTTTTCTTCAGCTAATCTCGGAGTTATTTCCCAGGGCTGAAATGGTCGCCATGAGAGGACACAGGATTAAGCTGCTGGGCAGCAAGTACAGAGGAGATGTTAGGAGTAATTTTTTCACTCAGAGGGTGGTGAGTGAATGGAATCGGCTGCCGTCGGTGGTGGTGGAGGTGAACTTGCTGGAGTCTTTTAAAAGACTTCTGGATGAGTATATGGGATTTAATGGGATTGGAGTTATAGATAGAACTATGGCTTGATAGGTATGGATATGATCGGTGCAATTTGTGGGCTGATGGGCCTGTTTATGCTGTAACGTTCTGTGTTCTATCAGACATGTTATAAACAGTCAATCATTCATGAATAATTAAATGGCAGAAAATATATTAATTACACCTTTTCAATTTGAATAAAGCTCATTTCTAGGTGTTTTCTTCAGCTAATCACTCTCAATAGTTTTATTCTGTTTTATAAATGAGCTTGCCCAATCAAAAGTGATTTTCACACTGTGTTGGCTACTGATAGGCTGTGCCATCAGCAGGGAAAGTGTTGAGAACTCCGCCTCTGATTGGATGAGCTGGAATTAGAGGCAAAGTCAGACAGAAACAAATTCAGGGCAAGTGTGAAGACAACCGGATAGTAGAGCAAGATAGGCCACTGCCACAAGGCAGAAGGGTGGCCGACTTGGAGGCCTAGGCAGGGAGTGGGAAGCAGAAGCAAGAGAGACAGAGAAAAATGAGAATGCAGATGGGAGCAAGAGAGAGAAGAGGGAGTGTGGATGGGGAAAGGGAAATGGTAGTGTGGGTGGAGCGAGAGATACTTGTGAGTGTGGATGGGAGGAAGAGATGGATTTGTGTATATGAGAGAAAGGGATGGGTGTGGGAATGAATGTTTGTATATGAGGTGGGGGGAGCATGTATGTGTGTGTGCTTGTGCTTCTTTTGGTTGTGGGTCTTTGTATATGTGTGTATGCATGCATGTGTGTCCAAGCAACATTCCAAATGTTAAACAAATTTTGTGAGCAAAAGAAGCAGCATCACTGTTACCGTTACAAATGGCAAAAAACTAAACTTAAGTATTTGTTTAAAATTTATTAGTGTCACAAATAAGCTTACATTAATATTGCAGTGACGTTACTGTGAATATCCCCTAGTTGCCACATTCCAGCACCTGGGAGAATTTAGCATCTAAGCAGCGCATCTTTCAGACGGGGAGGAAACCAGAGCACCTGGAGGAAACCCACACAGACACAGGGAGAACAGACAGACTTCACACATATATTGGTCCAAACCAGGAAACGAACCCAAGCCCCTGGAGCTTTGAGGTAGCGGTGCTTACTGCTGTGCCATCATACTGCCCAAGAATAATGTTAAATTATAATAAATGTGGACATAAGGAATAGAAAATATTTTTATCAATTTTTTGTATGTTTCTGCTTATTGCGCAAAGCAATACTTTTTTTGTGATTTAGCTCTTCAACGTAAGAATAACGTTTTTCAGGGGTTCCATCAGTTCTCTTGGGAGGACAAAAAGGCTCCGTGACTGGAAATGTTTGGGAAATCCTGCCCTAAGTAATCATTTTTTTCCATGCTAATTTGCTGAGGACAATGCATGGCAACGTCTTTTATTTATCTTTTATCTCTTTCTTTATTCAGAGGGTAGTAAGGGCAAGAAACGCTCTGCATGCAGCAGTTGTGGACTCGCCAACTTTTAAGGGTGTTCAAATGGTCAGTGGATAGGCATATAACTAACATTGTAATAGTTTAGGTTAGAGGGTCATTAGATTCGTTCCACTGGTCAGCGCAACATCGAGAGCCTGTACTGCACTGTAATGTTCTATGTCTCCCTGACAGCGTCTGATTGATTATTTATTGGAACAAGACAGGTTGAAACCAAAGTGTCACATGTCAGAATGTGATACCAGGAATCATGGGAGCATTTTTGATTAGTGAGCTTCAAAACCCCACATTCAGAAAAGAAATAACAACTTCACATAGTAAAAAACAAAACATTCCAAAACTCTTCACAGATATTATAAAGCAAAGATAGAACTGCATCACATAAGGCAACGTTAAGGAAAGTGGCCAAAACTTGTTCAAAGAGATAGATTTTGGGGAACATCCTAAAAGAAAAAGTAGATAAAGTGTCAGCAGAGTTCAGAGGAGGAATTTGAAAGCTTCGCTATCAATGATGGAGCAATTAAAATCAGGGATCTTCAAGAGGCCAGAGGCTAGGGGATTTTTTTGTTCATTGCAGTGTTAATGTAAGCTTACTTGTGATACTAATAAATGAACTTTAATTTTTAATTAGATGAGCGCAGTTATCTCGGAGCGTTGTTGGGGTGGAGAAGTTTACAAAGAATGGTAGTAGCAAGGATATTAATGGATTTGAAAAGTGAAGAGTTTTAAAATCAAGTGTTATTTGTCTGGGAGCCAATATAAGTCAGCAAATATTGGGGTGAACTGAATTTGGCACAATCAAGGACAGCCACCTGACTTTTGGTTAACCTGAAGTTTAGATAGTAGACTATAGGATTCTAGTCGGGACTACATTGAAATAGTCAAATCTAGAAATAAGAAAGACATGGATGAAGGTTTCAGCAGCAGATAAGCTCAGGCAGAGAAGAAGGAAGGTGATGTTACAGAGGTGGAAATAAGTAGTTTTAGTGATGGTGATGATATGTTGTTGGAAACTCATCTTAGAGTCAAATATGACAGTCTGGTTTAGCCTCAAACAGTTGCCTAGGAGAAGAATGAAATCAGTAACTAGGGAACAGAGATTGGAGCGAGGACAGAATATAATGGCTTCAGATTTCCCAATATATAAATGGGTAAGCAATCTGATAATTCTGCAATCAAGTGGCGTAGTGCTGAGGGAGAGCTGAGTGTGGACAGAATATATGAGAAAAATAATGCTATACTTCCCGGTGATATTGCCAGGTAGCAGCATGTAGGCAAGAAACAGGAAGCAGCCAGGATTAAATCCTCAGGAAATACCAGAGGCAACGGTGTGGGAATGGGAAGAGATGCTGTCGCTAGTAATACTCTGGCTACGATTAGAGATACTAGAACCATGTGAGAGCATTTCATGTAGCTTGGTGACAATGGAGAGGTGTTGGAGGAGGATGGTGTGGTCAACCACATCAAAGATCAGGAAGAACGAGGAAGGATAGTTTATTTTTGACATAGCCATCAAGGATGTGATTGGTGACTTTGTAAAAGTCGTTTCAGTATAATGGCAAGAACAGAAACCTGATTGGAGGGAATCAAACATGGAGCTTTGGGAAAGATGAACATGGTGGGTGGCAACATATTCAAAAAATTTGAAGAGGAAAGGAAGTTTAGTGCTAGGGCAGTAAGTCAAGGATTTGTTTTGAAGAGGGTGATAACAGCAAAATGAAAGAAGAGAGGAACAACACCTCAAGGGAAAGAACTAATTATTAACAACATCAACTAAACTGGGGACTCTTCTGAACAAGATGAGTTTGAAGAGGACATAAGTGGAGACAGGATGAAACTAAAGAAGAATGCAAGTTCAGAGCAAGAGCAGAGAAGTCCTTTCAAGAAATGAGTCAATACATTTCAAACACGCATGCAAATTTGTTTCAGAAAGAGCAATTAAACGTATTCATATAAAACAACAAGAGAAGTGATCTTACTGATTCAGCCCACCGGTCAATCAGTTTCACCTCTCGTGAGGTCAGTCCTGGATTTCCGGTCTGATCAGCCTCACACAACGGAAAGGTGCACTCTTAATTTTAACATGATTAGTGAGCTCTTGATGGAATTGTCCTTCACAATGAAGACCTGACATGATGGCCTCACTGATAGGACCAGAGGCCATGGAGGCCTCCCGAGTGGTCAGGAACGGGTTGTGTGGAGAAGGCAATGCTCCTGGGCAGTGCCAACTTTGTACTGCCAGATCTGGCACTATCCATCTGGCACCACCCACCAGGCAATGCAATGGGACAGAGCCTAAGGAAAGGGCACAGGGCCTAACGGAAGGCAGATGGTGGGGGGGTTGGACGCAATCAGCCAGGGAGGCCAGTGATCAGGGGTGGACAACATCCTGGGAGAGTGACAGATCCCTCTCTTCTATGTACACTTTCCATAGAACAGAGAGATCTGGAAATGCATGATAGCACCCTCTAGCTGTGAGCACTTCTCATCTGTCTTAAATGAGTGAGCATTTATTTTTAAACAATGATGTTTAATCCTAGATTCTCCAACAAGAAGAAATATCCTCTTCGCATCTACTCTGTCAATACCCCTCAGGATCAAGTTGACTCTTACTCTTCTAAACTCCAGTGGATAAGAGCTTAGCCTATCAAACCTTTCCTCAAAGCAACCCACCAATTCCTGGAATTAATATAGTAAAAGTAAAGTTGCCATAGTCCCAGATGATAATCCTGTCCTTTAACTTAACCTTAAATTTTCTTTAATAAAGAGACTAATAGTGTGCGTGATTCTTCAAATATGGTCTCACCAATGCTTTGTACAACGGAAGTATAAATTTCTTTCTTTCATAATCAGTTCTCCTCACAATAAATGATAACATCCAATTACTTGCTGTACCTGTAATTCTGTACTTGCTCTGCCTTTTGTAATTCATGACCGAGGACACCGAGATCCCTCTGCACTTCAGAGCTCTGCAATCTCTCGCCATTTAGGTAATAAGCCTATTTTTCATTTTCCTCTGTCGATATGATGCCCAGTCAGACTTAATATGCCAGATTTTTGACCACTTACCTAATCTATTTATGTCTCTTTGAAGTCACCTTACATCTTCTCCACAAGTTACTTTCCTACTTATCCTTGTGTCATCAGCAAATTTAGCAACAATATATTTAATCCCTTTATCCAAGTCATTTATGTAAATTGTAAAAAGTTGAGGCCCTGGCACTGATCACTGCAGCACAACACTCATTATATGCTGCCAATCAAGTAAAAACCCATTTACACTAACTCACTGTAGTTACAATTAGGGGGCCTACACATCACTCCCACTAGTGAGTTCCTGCCTTTATAATTGCTCATCTCAACTCAAACCTCTTCTACATCCTAGTTTCCTGAGCTTATATCATCCTTCACTAATGTGCTAATAATTATTAAATTAACAAAGGCAGTCCTCCACTTGTTCTTAACTTTTTGTCCTTCCAAAATGTCACTACTATTCAATATTCAGGTCCCAATCTATGTTATTCTGTAGCCATGTTTCTGCAATGACAATCAGACTTCTATTTACAGGAGCAGTTCATCTCCTTTATTTTGAATGCTACATGCACTCAGATACAGAGCCTTAAGTTTTAGCCTTTTATTGTTTTAGTAGCATCCAGCTCTGTCTCATTTTGTTATGGTCTGTTTATTATTTCTCATGTTGGTACCGATCATCTTGCCTTGTTTCTACTCTATGGCATACCACATCTTCTCAAATTTGGTGTTTTTGCCCCTACTATTTAGTCCGAGACTCTCTCTACTTTGTTAGTTATGTAGCTCTCATAAATATCAGCATGGTGGCACAATAGTTAATACTGATGCCTCACTGCCAAGGAGCTTGTTTGATTCCAGCCTGGAGTGACAGTGTAGAGTTTGTACATTCTTCCCCTCTGCGTGGCTTTCCTCCAGCTGCTCCAGTTTCCTCTCATAATCCAAAGATCTGCAGGTTAGGTGGACTGACCAGGCTAAATTGCCTCTTAAGAGTCCAAATATGTTAGAGGATTAGCAGGCTAAATGTGTGGGATTTCAGGGATAGGGAGGGGAGTGATTCTGGATAAGATGCTCTGTCAGAGTCAGTACAGACTCGATGGATCAAATTGCCTCCTTCTGCACTATAGGGATTTTATTCTAAGATCAGCCCCAGCATGGTTCAACAGTACGGATCCCACTTTACCCAGCACTGGTGCCAGTGTCCCATAAACTAGAAGCCACTTCTCCCACACCAACTTTGAGCCATGCATTATTTTCTCTAAACTCATTTGCATGTGGAACAGGGAATGGTCCAGAAATTATAACCTTGGAGGTTGTGAATCTTATCTGGTGCCCAGCTCCTCATAATGCTATATGCACTCAGATGTGCACAACCACCTTCCTCATCCTGCCTATGTCACTGATACCTACATGAACCATGACCACTGGATCCTTCCCCTCCCAATGCAAGTTCCTTTCCAGTTCTGAACAGATATCCCAAACACTAACATCAGGCAGGCAACACTGGCTTCTGGGCTCTTGCTCCTTGCCACAGAGAACACTATCAATCTCCCTCATTATACTGTTGCCTACGATGACTATTCTTACATGCCTCCCTCATTTGAATTAGCTCATCCAATCTGCAGTCCCAACTCTCATCCAAGAGTTGAAAGAACCACAAATCTGCTGGATAATTACAGAAGTAGACTCTCCTGAAATCCTGTCTTCTGGGTCCCCTTACCTGCCTCAGCTACAGTTACATCTTCTGTTCCTGGTCACTTTCTAAACCTAAAGATCCTATCCTAAGGGCTGTAATGGCATCCTAAAACAGTTTAAGGCAATTCTCCCACTCCTTGATGTTTAGTTCTATCTGCACCTCAGCCTCCAACTCAATGACTCTGAGCTGCAGATATGCTTGCCCTGGATAACATCAGTATGCATGAACTCCCTCACACTACAGCCTTAACACACCACCTGTCCTGCCATACTTATGAGCTCTAATTAATTACCAAATTCAATTATTCTTTTTAGTTATTTATTAATTATATCACATGGTGCTATTTATCCCAACCAACCAACTCACCTAGCAGCTTCTTTTCTTTAGTATGAGCACATATTCTGCCACTGGTGGAGGGGGGACTGAATTGCATTGGCGAGTTGTAGGATTAAGCACTTTGTAAAGTACACAGCACAAATGAGGAAGAACAAGTGTTGGTGGAATTGGAGTATTTGCAGCATGCTGTTTGGAAGACCAGCTCAAGGGGATAACAACCAGGCAGAAACTGAGACTCAGCAGCGATCGCCTCATTTGCTCCATTGGCTCAGAAGGAAGTAGAAGATACAGACTGTACACTTTACTAAGAATATACACAGAAGGAATCATAATTATGCCACAAAATGTTAGGGTGAATAAAATGTGGGCAATCATGCATTCTGATATTTGCCAGCACTTATAACATCTACATCTTAAAAGTGATAAAATGCATCATTGAAATTGGCTTTCATTAATTCCCATGGACAACTGATAATTAAAACAAAATAAATTACAATCACAAAATCTGAAAAAAAGAGAAATTTCTGTTTATACTTTGGATTCCCAGCTTCTGCAGTACTTATTTTTAAATAAAAGTATGGCTTGAAAATCATATGCATTCAAAAGAATTTTTCTTCATGCTACTAATAGCTTCCATTGTTACCTATAAACCTGAAACCAAATTTGATTGGCATCAGAACAACTCTATAATTGCTAAATCAAGTACTGTTACCACTAACAGCAGCATATATCTAGGTAATTAAGGAACCTCAGACCCCAGATGCATCTCTTCCTCCAAGTAATTACCTTTTCTGTTCCTCTTCTGCATAGCGTTTGGTCTGTGCATCTTTTCCACATGCTGTGCTTTTCTCCAAAAAATTACTGCTGTCTTTTTTCTCAGCCAAATCCGTGAGAATAGCATTTTCTGATCTTTGACCAGTGTCCTCCCCGACTTTTAAGTCACAACAGATTCCATTTGCCATTATTCCAGTCACTCTCTCAGTAATTTTGCCATCAGGACATTTTGTGCTTGTTTCTACTATTGCTTCAACCTCAAAGGTGAGACTAGAAGTATTCTTCCTGTCTGTGTCATGTTCTTGACCTGACTGCTCAGGCATTCTTTTTACACCCTGTGCCTTATGTTCTTGTTTGGCTATTGTTCCCAGATGTTCAGCTGCATTGTTTGATTTCTCATCTCCTGTAAGTGAATTTTTATCAGAAGTTGGCTGCTTAGATGTTATACCTTGTGCATATTCTGAGTTTAATGTATCCATTTTTAGAAAGATTTGTTCATCCCCATTTGGAGCTTGACCTTCTGGGGCTGTCAGGTGATTTTCACTTCTGTTTTGAATAGCTGTTTCTTGCACCAAATTGTTGAGCTTGTTTGTGATCCTAACTCCTGGGGTACAAAGAGCATTCTTTTCTTGGTTCATGTTGAGACGATATAGAATTTAGGCAATCTTCCAATTTTTGATGTGTACTTTGTAATGTTACTTACAGTTGATAAAAGGTGAATCTTAAACCTATAAGAGAAGAGAGAAAAAGACATTTTTTTTCTGAATGGACAGCCAGTAGATCTAAAAATAAATACAACGATGGTGAGCAGACAGAATACTTAGAATACAAATGTTTTATAGGAAATAGTATTTATGGGAAGAACAGTTTCATTTACATTACATGATCAACAATATTATCAAAAAGCAGAAAATGCCAGAAATATTCAAAGAGATCAGATAATTTCTATCGAGAGAGAAAATAAATTAGTAAGCTGAATTTTGTACACACTATCAGAGGATGAAATTCAGGAAGATAGCAATTTTTAAACCCAGTTGGCAATCTGCCCACTACCTTCCCACATATCCCTGTTCTCACTGCAATTTTACCACACAGTGGTAATGAAGGATAGAACCCCACCCCCACCAGTGGACTAAATGAGGCCCTTAAGTAGGCAAGTAATTTTCCACTTAAGGACCTCACCTCACCGCCAGTGGGATTTAACCAATGGCACGAGAGGTTCATGCCAAATGGCCAACTCAGTAGGTTTCCTTGCAAAGATTATAGGTGAGAAGTCGAATCCCTCATAATCCTGTCCTCTGAAACCCCCATGCCACCCCACCCTTCCCCAACCTCAAAACTTGCATTTTCCTGAACCTTAGTTCACCCATCCTTCTCACCCTACCCCTCCATTACCCTCCTCCTCCTTGCCAGGGACTGCCAGCTTGGCACCCAGTGATACCCTCCAACATTTATCATAGTCCAGCTCCAGATCCAAATCTCAAAATGCTGGAGAATGGTTGACCACTGATTGGTCAGAAGCTGTCTTGCACGGGGCTTCCTGATCTCGAAATCTGCTTCAAGGCTTTTAAGGACCAATTGTTCCCCTCCATGGGTTACTGCCCACATTTTAGCCAGGAGGCAATGAATCCAGTGCCTTGTTTAATTCAGCCCAGCATTAAAGGGCTGTGAAAAGTTAGATTCAATACATTTTAAATAAGTGAAGGTTGGAAGTGGAAAAAGGTAAAAAAAAGGGAGGGTCTCTGATAGAGTGGAAGGCAGGAGACATTAAATGACAAAAGGGTAAATGCTTCAAGGCTAAACAGAGTAGTAAAGGGAAAATAAAGGAATCAAAGGTGTTTCTAAATGAGGTTTGAATGGAAAAATCATGATCAGTTATCATCCAAAAGAAACAAAGGGAAAAAAGGAGAGAGGAAAAAAAAAAGAAAAATGTTGAATCCAGAAGGTGTGTGGTGAGCTTCACACTGCAGGATGTCAAGAGCAGAAGAGTCAGAACAGAATAATGGTGCAGAATTCAAATGGCAGGTGATGGACTGAACAGAGGTGTTTCACGGGGCGGCCTGTCAATCTGTGACTGATCTCCACAGTGTAGACAAGACCACGTTCTGAGCATTGAATATCGTGTACTAAATTGAAAGAAATAAAGTAAAACATGTTTTACCTGGAAAGAGTTCATTTGTGTGGTGTTGAGGTAGCAAGTAAAAAAAAACAGGCATTGCATCTTTTGCATTGGTATGGAAATGTACCAAAGAAGATGTGATTGAAGAACGGACCCAAGAAAGAAGGAACAGTCCCTTTGCCACTCTAAAGGGGAAAGGGAAGAGAAGATGTTTCAGCTGGTGGCATTACACTGCAGGTGGCAAAAATGGCAGACGATGATTGACTCCACAGCCTGGTGAAGTAGAAGGTGAGGTCATGGGGAGTGCTATCATGATTCTGAGAGGGAGGGGAAGGAATTAGAGCAGAAGTGGGAAAAATGAAATGGATGTGGTTGAGGGCCCTGTCAATGAAGATGAGGTAAAGTAGAGGAGAAGCAGGTAGTCTTTGTTTAAGAAGGAAGACATAGTATGGAAGATTGCAATGTGAGAACAAATGCAATGAAGACAGAGAAACGGGGAGAATGAAACAGTGAAACAGACTCCTTACAAAATCAGGGCATGAGGCAGTTTAGTATGCTCAGCATTTCTGTTTCTATTCACATATCCAGCATCCATAGGACTTTGCTTTTGTCTTTTAAAAGCAGATTGAAATGTTGTGACGCATTGAAAGATAACTTTTCAATTACCCATTAAATTTCATACACTTTACTCAGGATTTTTTTGCCCTACCTCGGTTACAAACCTGTTGCTAATTACTTAACAAATTTCAATTCAACAAGCTTCAATACAGCAATTAATTCAATTTCTCTTCTACTTTAAAACAATTATTAATTATGTGGGGAGGATTTTGAGCTTGCAGCCTCCATGTGCAGGATCGTTGGCATGAGCGCAAGAGGAGAAAATCGGGAAATATCCACAAAAGGGCTGGAAGCTCAATTAAATAGATTTTAATATGATTAACAGCTCACTGCAGTCTCTACTCCCCATCCTAACCACATGATTCTTTCCCCTCACGTCGGCAAGGTTCACAACAGATTTAGACAAATCAGAATCAGTCAAGAAAATCCCTCCAGGGTGCAGAGATAGGTATAGAGGAAAGGGACATGGCCAGTCATTGTCCTAGCACTGTCTCCCAACTCAGCAGTGCCAATCTGTGCCAGGAGACACTGCTAGAGTAACCCAATGGGAGATTCACTGGATGGGGTGGAGTGGAGAGGGGCATAGTCATTTATATGTGGTGAGGTGGAGGGGGAAAAGGCATTGATGATGGATTGGAATGCCATTGATTATTGGTGGGGAGAGGAGAACGCCCAATATCTTCATGGTGTTGTAGGGGAGAGGATTAACCTTTTCTTCTGATTGAGGCACCCTTAAAAAATGGTGTTCCAACCTCAGAGGAGTCAGTCTTCCTGGCTTTATGAGGACCCGCCTTGCCAGAATGATGAGCACAAACCACACCCACTCATTTTGTTTTGATAAGGGGCTCAAAATCAGGAGAGAAAACTGGACTGTGGAGTTGGAAAGCTTCATGCCTGTTTTCTGTCTGAGACTGAGAAATTTTGATAAGATAGCCCCAGAGTCTTTTTACATCATTTTTCTCAAAACCACTCATGTTTCTAGTAAAATTAGTGGACAATTTATTTCTAATGCTCACCCTAAAATAATTCCGTAGCACTAACAAAGAGGCTGAGTACTTAGGCAATCGCCATTTATTATTTGCCCTTGAGTATGGTGGCTCATTTGGACAACATAAATCAGAATTTGCTGTGAGGATTCACATGTACAAATCCACATCCTAACATTTCGTAGCACTATTCACCGTGGATTCTATATCTTTAACCGTTAACCATTGCAAAAATCAGTTTTAAAACAACACGTGGTTAAACAAATTTGATTCCTGTAAATACTGGTATAAGTTATCCACTATAGTCTGTTTTGTAGCTAGCACTATCAATGTAAGCAAAATTCAATATGGCCTTGCCATCCACCCTTTTGATTGATACAGAATAATCTGACAGTGACAAATAATTTAGATTAAAAAATAAAACAAATGCATTTAAATAATCTATCAATAATATATTTACTACAAAAGATAAAATAAACTTTTATCCATACAAGTGCATCAATAAATATAGAAAATTATTTTATTCCACACGTGTAAATGCAGCACAGAAGGTAGCAATATTACCTTGAATCACACGTTGAAACAACTGCAGTGCTTAAAGGTTTACAACTTAAACACACCTCTCTAAAGTATTAGAAAAGCAGAAACTGAACACAATTACATTGCAAGACTGGTCCTTTCACTTCTGAAGCTTAGGAACTGAATATATATATTGGCCTATATGTCAGACCAATAAAAACAAAACTCAAAGTACGCTGGGTCATAGCAATCTATTTGGGGAATTACAAGGCCAAAGTAGTAAGAACAGAAAAAGTGATATGAGTCTTTAAATTGGCATACTTACTTAAATGCCTGATATGAGAAATGAAAACAAAAGATTTGTAAGAAGGGAATGCTGACTTCAATCCGAGGTTAGAGTTAGAGTTAGGAAAGTTACTCTACATCTCACCAGAATTTAAATAATTACACAATATATTTGGCATCATGTAGGGCAAATGAAAGCTGATTTAAAAGGGCCACATTCATAGAAATTAGTTTCAAATTTAATCACTTTGTAGTTAACATTCAGAAAGTGCTAATTAATGAAAAATGGAAACCTTTAACAATGTACCTCAGAGTAGGCTTAATAAATACAAGTCAAGGACTAGATGGCTAGTGGGCACAAGTGAGATAAAGACAAATGTGAACAAGACAATATCATGTAAAATAAATGCACAAAAGACTATAAATCTTGAAGATGGAAAGAGGAGGGGAACAATTATGCTCAATTTGAATGCTAAGGGAACTAAATCCCTTCCTGTCAATGAAGATCACTGGCTGGACTGTGGAAGCTTTGATGGTCATATCCGTGCAGTCTATGAGACATTGCATCCAGGGAAACTGTGGGAGGAAACATGCAGACATGGGGATAACATGTAACCTTCCCACACAGTGAGCCAAGCCAGGAATTAAACCCAGGTTCCTAGAACTGTGAGGCAGTAGTGCTAATCACTGTGTCAGAATGGTGCAAAATCTCTTGTTTTCTTGATCTGTCTACATTGATTATGTACTGGCTGAGCTTTCTGAAAAGGTTATCTGTCACTATCTTGAAGTAATGGGTAGCAGACTGGGGAATGCTGCACATGCCTGGAATGAGCCTGAGGCATAAAAATTCAGGTCAAGGTCATCCTGAATGCTGCTGGCATTGGGTGATCACCAAAACAACTGAAGTTCTAATTCCTCCAACATCAATCATGGATTCTTAGAAAAGGTGCAGCTCTTGGTGACACTGAGTTCTGTAGGCTGTAGCCATGGGCTATCTTCATCCCCACACTGGTAACCGCTTACAGATCCATTGCAGCCTTCTGTCACATCCCCCTCAAGAGATCTTTGCAGGTGGCCAGGAGGTTTTTAATAATAAAAGTATGTGGGAAGTTTTTTTTTCTCTCTCCCAGAAATTAAAGTATCAGGGATGGCAGTGCAGGCAGTATGTTGCACCTCCTGCGGTATGTACGAGGTGAGGGACACCAGAAGCGTTCCTGCTGATTATACCTGCAGGAAATGAGCCCATTTGCAGCTCCTTGAGGATCGTGTTAAGGAGCTGGAGCTGGAATTAGAGGAACTCCGGATTATTCGGGAGGTTGAGGCGGATATTGACAGGAGTTACAAAGAGATAGTCACTCCTAAAAGAGATTCTTGGGTAACTATTAGGAAGAGGGGTAAGAAGCAATCGGGGAGACAATCCTCGGGGCTGTTACCCTCCAAAATAAGTTTTCTGTCCTGGAGGCTACAGTTGAGGAAGAATCAACTGGAGATAGCCAAAGGGAGCAGGTCTCTGGGGGTGAGCCTGCTGTGAATGCTCAGGTGGGTAGGGGAAATAAGAGATTGGGCCTGGTAATTGGAGACTCCATAGTTAGAGGGACAGATAGGAGAGTAAATAGTAATGAACAGGACCCAAGGCTAGTGTGTTGTCTCCCAGGGGCCGGGGTCCAGGACGTCTCAGAGCAGGTTTTCAAGATTCTTAAGGGAGAGGGGAGTCAGCCCCAAGTCATAGTTCATGTAGGAACACATGATGTAGGTAGGACAAGGGAAGGGGATATTAAACAGAAATTTATGGAGTTGGGGTGGAAGCTTAGGGCCAAAACAGACAGAGTGGTTATCTCTGGACTCTTGCCTGTGCCACGGGATAGTTTAGAGAAGAACAGAGAGAGGGAATGTTTGAACTCGTGGCTGCGGGGATGGTGCAGGAGGGAGGGGTTCAGGTTCTTGAACAATTGAGGCTCATTCTGGGGTAGGTGGGACCTCTACAAGAGAGATGGTCTACACCTGAATCAGAGGGGAACCAATATCTTGGGGGAAAATTTGCAAAGGCTATGCAGGGAGGTTTAAACTGATTCAGAGGGGGGGGTGGGATCCTGAGTAGCTTGGATGGTAAGAGAGACGAGAATAGGGGGGTCATAGACGAGAACTATAAAGCACAGAAGCGTACAGGTGGAGTAGGGCATGGTTTGAAATGCGTATACTTTAATGCAAGAAGTATTCGTAATAAGGTGGAGGAACTTGTAGCTTGGATCAGTACCTGGAACTTCAATGTTGTGGCCATTTCAGAGACATGGATAGAGCAAAGACAGGAATGGTTGTTGCAGGTTCCGAGGTTCAAATGCTTCAGTCGGAGTAGGGAAGGAGGTAGAAGGGGGGGGAGGAGTGGCATTATTAGTCAAAGACTGTATCACAGTGACAGAAAGGAAGTTTGATGAGGACTTGTCTGTTGAGGTAGTATGGGCTGAGATTAGAAACAGGAGAGGAGAGGTCACCCTGTTGGGAGTCTTTTATAGATCTCCTAAAAGTTCTAGAGAGGTAGAGGAAAGGATTGCAAAATCGATCCTGGACAGGAGTGAAAGTAATAGGGTAATTCTTATGGGGGACTTTAACTTTACTAATATTGATTGGAATAGCTATAGCTCTAGCTCATTAGAGGGGTCAGTTTTTATACGAAGTGTGCAGGAAGGTTTTTTGACTCAGTATGTAGATAGGCCAACTAGAGGTGAGGCTACATTGGATTTGGTGCTGGGCAATGAGCGAGACCAGGTGTTAGACTTGGAGGTTGGTGAACATTTTGGTGATAGTGACCACAATGCAGTTACATTCACCTTAGTGATGGACAGGGATAGGCATGAACCTGGGGGCAGTAGTTATAGCTGGGGGAATGGTAATTATGAGGCAATTAGGAGGGAATTAGAGTGCATAGGTTGGACTAGGAAGCTACAGAGACTGGGAACATCTGAAATGTGGAGCTTATTCAAGGAGCAGCTACTGCGAGTCCTTGATAAGTATGTCCCTGTCAGGCAAGGAGGAAATGGTCGAGTAAGGGAACCATGGTGTACTAAAAAAGTTAATTCGCTGGTTAAAAGGAAAAAGGAGGCTTATGTCAGGATGAGGCTTGAAGGCTCAGTTAGTGCAATGGATAGCTATAGATTAGCCAGGAGGGAGCTAAAGAGTGAGTTGAGAAGAGCTAAAAGGGGACACGAGAAGACTTTGGCTGATAGCTTTAGGATTCTCCTTGATCCTTTCTTTAGATACGTTAAGAATAGAAGATTGGTTAGGGCAAGATTAGGGCCAGTCAGAGACAGCAGTGGGAAGTTGTGCGTGGAGCCTGAAGAGATTGGAGCGGCACTGAACAAATATTTCTCTTCGGTATTCACGCAGGGAGATGTAAATGTAGTTGTGGAGAACACTGGGATACAGGGTTGCAAACTGGAAAGTATTGAAGTAGACAAGGAGGATGTGCTAGATATTCTTGAGGGTTTGAAGTTAGATAAGTCCCCTGGGCTGGACAGGATTTACCCTAGGATTCTCTGGGAGGCAAGAGAGGCGATTGCAGAGCCTCTGGCTCTGATCTTCAGGTCGTCGTTGGTTACAGGTATAGTGCCGGAAGACTGGAGGATAGCGAATGTGGTCCCATTGTTCAAGAAGGGGAATAGAGACTTTCCTGGGAATTATAGGCCGGTGAGTCTTACTTCTGTTGTGGGCAAAGTATTGGAGAGAATTATTAGGGATAGGATTTATAGTTATTTAGAGAGAAATGAATTGATTGGGGATAGTCAGCATGGTTTTGTGAAGGGTAGGTCGTGCCTTACTAACCTTATTGAGTTTTTTGAAAAAGTGACCAAGGAGATGAATGGGGGTAAGGCAGTTGATGTGGTATATATGGACTTTAGTAAGCATTCGATAAGGTGCCCCGTGGAAGGCTTCTGCAGAAAATGCAGATGTATGGGATTGAGGGTGACTTAGCTAATTGGATTAGGATTTGGCTAGCTGATAGAAGACGGAGGGTGGTGGTTGATGGAAATTATTCATCATGGAGTTCGGTTACAAGTGATGTACCTCAGGGATCTGTTTTGGGGCTCCGGCTGTTTGTAATTTTTATAAATGATCTGGATGAGAGTATTGAAGGATGGATTAGTAAATTTGCGGATGACACCAAAGTCGGAGGAGTGGTAGATAGTGAAGAGGGGTGTTATAGTTTGCAGAGAGACTTGGACAAGTTGCAGAGCTGGGCCGAGAGGTGGCAAATGGAGTTTAATGCGGAAAAGTGTGAGGTAATTCACTTTGGCAGGAATAATAAATGTGTAGAGTATAGGACTAATGGTAGAACTCTTAATAGTGTTGATGAACAGAGGGATCTTGGTGTATATGTGCATAGATCCCTGAAAGTTGGCAATCAAATCGATAAGGTTGTTAAGAAGGCATATGGAGTCTTAGCTTTTATTGGTAGGGGGATTGAATTTCGGAGCCGCAACGTCATGTTGCAACTGTACAAAACTCTAGTGCGGCCGCACTTGGAGTATTGTGTGCAGTTCTGGTCCCCACATTATAAGAAAGATGTGGAGGCATTGGAGAGGGTACAGAGGAGGTTTACCAGGATGTTGCCTGGTATGGAGGGCAGGTCTTATGAAGAGAGGCTGAGGGATTTGAGGTTGTTTTCGTTAGAAAGAAGGCGGCTAAGAGGAAACCTTATTGAAACATATAAGATGATTAGAGGTTTAGATAGGGTGGACAGTGATAGCCTTTTTCCTAGGATGGAGAAAGCTAGCACGAGGGGACATAGCTTTAAATTAAGGGGTGGTAGTTATAGGACGGATGTCAGAGGTAGGTTCTTTACCCAGAGGGTGGTAAGGGTATGGAATGCCCTGCCTGCTGCAGTTGTAGATGCGCCAAGTTTGGTGGCGTTTAAGAGGTTAGTAGATAAGTTTATGGATGAAAAGGGAATGGTTTAGATTAGAGGGTCATTGCTTTTTCTTAATTGGTCGGTGCAACATCGAAGGCCGAAGGGCCTGTTCTACGCTGTAATGTTCTATGTTCTATGTTGTTGTGTATCTGCACCTCTTCCATCACATCATGTTCTGCATTTCTACGGATGTGCCTTCTTTGTAATCTAGGATGCCGGCAGCAAAAGTGGTGCATTCAACGGAAAATCCCCTTGACAATGGCAGGTTCAGAAGATCCTGCTACCAGCCAATGGTGAGCACCTGTTGTGTGGAAAATCCCACCCATTAACTCTGTTTCCCTCTCCCCAAATGCTGCCATATCTGCAGAACATTTCCAGCATTCTGGTTTTACTTTAGGTAGTTTCATAAATGTATGACCCCAAATCAGATTGTCATCCAGATCCTAGTTTTCTATTGAATGAGGAGGTGTAACCTTTAATATGGTTTGTTCATCACCAATGTGTTAAATTCAAACAAATAGATAAAATGTCCCTCAAAACAGGTAAATGGAAAAGGAAAATATATGCAATTTATTGAAATTATGTTTCATTCCTATACTTTTAAAGTTAATCTGAGCTCACCTCTTGCTGTCTATAAACACACAATTAAAAACACACTACAGTCTCCACTGGCAGCACCTCAAATAAGAACAAAAAGATATAAAAGCAAAATGCTGTGGATGCAAAAAAATCTGAAATAAAAACTGGAAATATTCAGCACGTCTGGCGGTGAAGAGAGAAATAGAGTTAGTATTTTGAATCAAGTATGACTCTTCTTCTGATTCTTCTGCATTGAACCAAAAGGATTGGGGTGCAGAAAAAGTTATGTCCATCTATTTATCCTCAAAGGTTTATAATTGAAACTCGTTTACAATGCTCCTATCTCCATTAATCATGAGCAGAACTCTCCAATCTTGTTCGTGGAGATCCTACTGCAAATAAGAATGGGAGAATTTGGTGTTCCAGCCAAAACTCCATTCACTCTCAGCAGTGTTGGAGAATCCGACTGCAAATGAGGAGGAAGATTTTCAGTGCATATCAAGCAAGGCCTACCACAGAAATCCCAGAATAATTGCCAACAGACAAAACTTCCATCACAAAAATCCAACATCAAACCATCCTCTTCAGACAATTACATTGGAAGAAACTTGTCTGCTTTCAAAACCAATGTGCTCCATTGAAACATCACAATGTAATTATACCACATGGAGACTCGCAGCAGTCAGACTCAGGATTTTCAGAAGCATCTTTGCTAGGACTGCAACATATGGCTACACCTGCAGCAAATGATCCAGCATAAAAATAATTGCTGTCACGTCATCACAAAGTGCATTCTGAATGTGGGAAAAAAAGTCCCATTTCATTGTACCAAATGAAGAAATGATTGAAAATCAATGGAGATATTTTCTGATTTAAAAATGTTGGGTAGAATGTTCTGATGCTGGTGGGAGCAGAAGGAAATGTGGGCAAGGAAACTTAATTATGCAGTGGCCCAAAATCAAAATCTCAAGAGCATGACGACAGTTTGGAATCAAATTCAATGGGCGGCACGGTGGTATAGTGGTTAGTACTGCTGCCTCACAGCACGAGGGACCTGGGTTTGATTCCCAGCTTGGGTCGTTGTCTGTGTGGAGTTTGCACATTCTTCTGTGTCTGGGTGGATCTCCTCCAGGCTCTCTGCTTTCCTTCCACTGTCCAAAGATGTCTGGTTAGGTGGATTGACTATACTAAATTCTTCCTCCGTATATCCAAGCAGACACTGGAGCAACTTGGGGATTTTCACAGTAACTTCATTGCAGTATTAATGTAAGCCTACTTGTGAATACTAAATAGACTTTTACTAAGTTCTTAAATTGTAAAGACGGATTGAGCATCTCAACAGCAGACATTGGGAAGTGCTTTAGCAGATGTTTGCATATCATCCATGCTCATTAAAAAGCCAGCTTGCCAGAATTAAATTCCCCTTCTCAATTAATTTATCCACAAGCAATAAACTTTCAGATTCACAGCTGCATAGAATGCTGTGCACCAGGTGAGGTAACCATGAATCTGTGCTTCGGAATGAGAAGCCACAGATCTTTCCTGTTTGAGGAGCAATCCATGCCAAGCCATGCTTGAGATCTGCTGATGGTAGTCTAGGTTGCATAGATCAGGAAGGTTAGCCAAGAGTGGAAATCTATATGGGGAAGAACACACATCCATGTTGAGAAGGGAGGGATGTTGACCAGGTAAGGACGAAAGGGTCACTAGGGAAAGGCGCATGTGTAGCTGGGGGTGAGAAATGCGGCTTACTGCTCCTGAATGAATTGGCTTATAAAAAAGGCTGGAAGGGTTGGCTGTTAGTAAGTGTGTGTGCTGCTCTAAGTGCAATAGTTTTGTGTGCATAGATGGTGGTTGAGGATTGAACCGAAGGGAGAGAGGGACCAGTGGTATCCACAGCAGGATCTCTGTGGATTAAATTAAGGGTACAGGGAAGTGGATAGGACAGTAATAGTGATAAGGTGAGGGGGACATGGTACGTTGGGATCTCCATGGTCATAGGCAGGAGCTGGATGATCTCATAGTGGGGTTCTTTAAAGGTGAGCTTCTTTAAAGATGAGGAACAATTATTTTCAATAATGAAGGTGTCAAAGTCAAGATGGTTATGGAGAAGATGATGGATTGGGCTCAATGGAAGTACAGCAGGCATATGCATGGTTATAGTAATGAGGGAGGTTCAAGACTCAGAGAAGAAAGGTTAATCATAACATTGGGAAAGTTGGTGGGTTGTGTTTGAAAAGTGATGCACCACATGTCTCTTACTACTAGTTCAGAACACAGTCCTTTGCCTTTACTGAGTTTGTGTTCATTGCATCCATTATGTGACCCTATCTGATGTCCTCTTGGAGAAATTTCACCTGGGAGAAGCCTGGGATACACTTCAATAAATTCAATCTTTGCATAAGAGTCCACTCAACCACCAAAGCACGTTAAAGTGCAATCACTAATTTATTACGTGTTTTCATATTTACATTACATATACACAGGTAGCTCCCTACACTATTTCAAAACTCTTCAATCTATCTTTTGCTATCTCATACCAGATGCCTCTCTAACACCCGCAGCTGAGAAGGAGACAATTTTGCTGGCTGCTATGCCTGCTTGATTGAGATGACCTTGTTGGGTATTCAGTAGCATTCTGAAGCCTGGAGGGCCCTGGACCACTGGAGATCTCTTGCACAGCTGCAGTGCAATCCACCTCAGCGTAATCTACTGGATGTGCTTGGTCATTGGCAGAGGAGCAGTAGGACAACTTTAGAGTGTCCTGCGATGAAGATCCCTGAATGCCTGACTGTTTCTCCTCCCTATTGGTGTATGATGGCATCTCTCTAACTCCCTGACAAGAGGTGCTTGAAAGGGGGTCAAAATGCCTCAACCTCTTGTAACCTAGCCATTGATTCAACGATTTGCATCTTCAGTGAGAGGAGCAACAGATTTTGTTAAAAGGCAGGGCACAGAATGTCTCAAGGTTATAGTGTCAGGAGAACTCAAGGCAGCAGTAGTCAGATGAGGTTCTGTGGCCTAGCAGTAACAAATTCAGGCCAATAGCCCTTTAAGTACCTGATGCTGACCAACTTGCCTCTGCTGCTGCCTCAACCCCCAAATTGATTGCCCTCCAAATCTCCTTTTCCTTAATGAACTGCTACAAGATCACATATAATCCCTCCCTCACAACTTAATTCCACTCCCCTGCCTCCAAAACCCAATCCCCATAGCCCCAGTCCCTAGGCTCTGTGATCCCTTCCTCCATAAAGCTTCAAGGTTTAGCTTTCTTTGGTGGCTATCAATCTTTCTTCTGTACCTCCTTGCAGTTCCAGCAGTGTCCAATATGATTTTTTGACACTGCCAGGACAGCTCTCGAGGATGGGAGTTTCAATCCACTGAAGGGCAAAGGTCCAACTCTTAGTCTATTCAGCTCAGTCCCAATAGGCTTTTGTTACAGACAGGTTTTTTATAAGCCAATCCATCAGTAAACCGCATTCCTCATCCCCATTATTCCAAACCTGTCATGATTTCTACTTTAATTACCACTTCTGGTAAAAGATAATGGGGGAAGAACTGTAAGCCAAAAAGCAGGCATGGGATCATGAAGCACCATTAACCATTCATTATGATGCAGGCAGCACACAAATTCTACTTTGCGGCTAATTTAAATAATAGTTGTATGCATGCCAGCACTAAACACACTGCTGAATGGCTGCACACCTCATCAGGGACCCAAGTTTGTGTGCGGCCAGTAACACTTAAAGCCAGACTGCACTTTTATAAAAGAGACACATACTGGGAGAGACTGGGGAAGGATCATTAAGGAAATGAATATCACTGAGGACATTATATCAATCCAGCATAGAGAAACAGAACAAAAGTATGAAGACCCTCAGGCAGACACACAGGACATGGTGGGAGCAATTTAACATCATAGTCAATGCTAGAAGGGGAGCCTGGATGTAGTGCTGCAAAACTTCAATGACCTCAGACTTGCGGTCAACATCGGTGAATGCATTTTCAAATGCTATATCCTTCCAATTCATGTTCTCACCCAGTGAATGGTGTAGTAGGCTTCCCCTGCTTTCCCTCGCCACAACCCTAACTATGTGCCTTTCTCCTTTCAGATAGCCAAGATAAGAAACCGATGATGATGAAACATTGTTACTCAGCCTCATAATGGCAGCCACCTCTCAGATACTGTCAATGTGCATAATTTTGAGGATGGTATAGAGGTAGGATCTGGATGTGCTGAGTCATTGAATACAAGTAGCCTGCAATTGGAGTGGGAAGAAAGGGTCAGGCAGATGACAGTTTTTGTCATCAAAGTCAAGATGGGTATGGAGAAGATGTCCTCAGTGATATGGCACACAGGGACTGGTGAGTATGTACAATGAAATACTTACATTGGCAGGCCTATCAGAAAGCTACCTGCTGTTACTCTCAAGAAGTATGGAGGAGTCCAGCAACAACTTGGCACAGGGCTTTGCTCAGACCGTGGGAGACCATCCTTTCCAGCATGGAAGAGGCGGCCAACTCCATGCAAATCCTTGTGGACTCAACTACGATGAGCATATGATACCTGATGTCTCAGCTTTCATTGCAGCACAAGCTAATGACAGCACTGCAGTGCAAGCTCAAACAACACTTATATAATCTCAGCTTGTTGCAATGTAGGAGCAGATTGCTTCCACACAGTTTCAGTCAGCTGTCACTATGGCTGTGAATATCAGTATTCAAAGGATGTCTCAGCAGTCTAGCAATCTGTTCTCAAACAGATTACTGGATTTGCTGAGCTGCCACACCAGGAAAGTGGCTGTGGCTCTATGGACCACGAACTATGAATGCTGTCCTCTTTCAGGGTGATGCCACTGAGTTGATCACCTCTGATACTTTGGAATTGCCACCGCTGTCTCCCATCAGAGAACCAACTCAGACAGCTTCCTGCCTATGCTGAGTTGATACAATCCAAAGCAGGCCATTCCAGCTGCTCAAAGGTATTTTCCATCTCCCTCATGAAAGTTAATGGGACAGCAATGCACAGGGTACTAGGTCAAACATAGACAGTTACTAAGGAAATGCACAGTGGTGGTCAGTTGTTTTTTTGCATGAAATATTGGATGGTGTGCTTGATAAAATTGTTTGGTTATTTTATGATAGCTTGTACTTCAGCATTTGGCCAAGGGAATCTGTGATGGTCGGAGAAAGAATGTAAGGTAAGGTGTGGGACTGTTGTGGAATAGGGAACTGAGACTGTACTAACTGGTGCCACAATTAGTTGAGCTGATGACAGACAGCCTGGTCTGAAAGGGAGTGTGTTAATTGCCTCCTCTCTTCCTCTTGCTCCACCCTTTTCTTGGCTGCTAACCATACTCTTGGTGGCATTGGGATTTGCTCTCATGATGGTGAGATTAGACAGGATACAGCTGGTCACAATGAATTGTGCCACAACCTTCATTGAGCACTATAGGGTTCCTCTAAAACAGTCCAGGCAGATGGAGCATCGCTTGACCATCCCAATTGTGCCCTACCACTGAATTCTATGTTAAGCTTGAAAGTGGCATACAAACAAGAATGTTAAATTTAAATAGGCATGAGGGGAAAATTTGCTAAGCTTAATTGGGTAAGTGTGCTAAAAAAGTATGGAGGTAAATGAACAGTAGGAAACATTTAAGAGGAACAATACAAAATCTTTAACAAAAACATATTCCATTGAAAAACAAAATTCAATCTGAAAAAGTAGCTCACTCAGGAGATTAAGAATTAAGAAGAGGCATGCAATGTTGCAAATAACAGTAGCAAGTCTGAGCACTGGAGGTGTCTTAGAAACCAGCAGAGGGCAACCAAAAATTAAATAATAAAGAAAAAAATGCATGACAGTAAACTAGCCAAAACTTTGAAAACAGGTTGTAAAAGTTTTCATAAAGATATAAGTATATAAATAGAAACAGAGATAGAATCCTTACAGGAGCTCATCGAGTCTGTACCGACAACAATCCCTCCTTGACCCCATCTCAGTAACCCCATATATTTATCCTGTTCGTTCCCTTGACACTAAGGGGCACCATGGCCAATCAACCTAACCCGCACATCTTTGGATTATGGGAAGAAAGCAGAGCACCTGTAAGAAACCAGCACAGACATAGAGAGAATGTGCAAACTTCATACAGATGGTGACCCAAGGCCAGAATTGAACCAGATAAGGCAGCAGTGCTAACCACTCTGCCACCGTGTTGCCCCCTAACCATTTTGCCACTGTGTTGCCCTAAGGTAAGAGAAATTATTATGGGGAATAAGGAATTGAACAAATACATTGGGCACAATTTTACCACATGTTCACACCACACTCCCGCTGCAGCGAAGATGACAAATTTGGCAACGAGCCAAATCTTTGTTCACTGCAGCTGGGAGGGAAATTCCCGCTAGTGGGAATGGTCCAAAAATTCCAGCCTGTGCATCTGTCTTCACAATGTGGAAATGCTGGCGTTGGACTGGGGTAAACACAGTAAGGTGTCTCACAACACCAGGTTAAAGTCCAACCAGTTTATTTGATAGTAAACCCACAAGCTTTTGGAAACGCTGTTCCTTCGTCAGGTATATAGAAGGTTCTGACCATTGCTTGACAATCACCAGGCAAGACTGTTCCCTTCCTATTGGTGAACACTTCAACGGTCACAGGCATTCGGCCTCTGATCTTCAGGTAAGTATTCTGCAAGGTGGCCTTCACGACACACAACAGTGCAGGGTCACTGAGCAGAGACTGATAGCTAAATTCCGCACACATGACGACAGCCTCAACCAGGATCTTGGGTTCATGTGGCACTATCTGTAACTCCCATGACTCGCTTGAACTTGCAACATCTCACTTACTGTCTTCTCTAGAGACAATACGCATCTCTTTAACCTATGCCTAATGCTATCTCCACTCACATTGTTTGCATCTTTAAGACTTGAATAGCAGGTTATCTGTAAAGACTCACATTCTAATCAGTATTCTGTAAACTGTGTGTACCTTTATATGCCCTACTGTGGTCAGAACCCTCCACACACCTGACAAAGGAACAACATTTCCGAAAGGTTTACTATCAAATAAACTGGTTGGACTTTAACCTGGTGTTGTGAGACTTCTTACTGCATCTACCTTCACAGCAGAAGATAAGTTTCATACCAAAAAGAGATGGTAACCTAGGAACATAGAAGAGTGAGGAGATTCAGGAAATTAATATCTGTAGGGAAAATGCATTGGCAAATCTTAAGAAATTAAAATCTGATAAATCTCCAAGACTTGATGGTCTACATCTTTGGGTTCAAAGCAAGAAAGCCACAAATTATGTACGTATTGGCTGTGATTTTCCAAAATTCCTTGGATTCAGGAAAGGTCCCATTAGATTGAATGCTGGTAAACGTTACACCACTTTTTAAGAAAGCAGAGAAAGAGAACACAAGGAACTACAGACCAAGTAGATTAACATTAGTTATTGGGAAAATGCTGGATCTATTATTAAGAAAATCTTAACAAGCACTTTAAAAAGAAAAGAATGACCTGAACAAGTCAGCATGAGAATACCGAAGAACAACTCTGTCTGGCAAATTTATCCATTTTTTTGAACATGTGACTAGTCAGGTAGTAAAAGGGAAACAGTAGATATAGTATACCTGGATTTCTAAAAAGCATTTGATAAGTTTTTCCATTAAAGGTTAACAGACAAGATAAGGGTTCATGGAATTGGATTTTTAGCAAGGACAGAGGATTGGTTAATGGATAAAAAGCAGAGAGCGGACATAAATGGGGCTTTTTCAAGTTGGCAAGCAGTGAATAGAGGAGTGCCATAAAGATTAGTAATGGAACTTCAGCTGTTTATTATCTATTTTGATGACAAATAAAGAGACAGAGAGTAATGTATCCAAGTTTGCTAATGATACCAAGCAAAGTGGGAAGATAAGTTGTGGAGAGGACACAGAGAGACTGCAAAGAGATATGGGCAGGTTAAGTAAGTAGGCAACGGAATTACAGATGGAGAATAATGTAGGGAGATATGAAGTCATTCACTTTGGTGATAAGAAAAGTACAATTTATTTTAAAGATGTAAACTTGCAAATGTTTCTCATACTTGGGTATGCTTGTGCAAGGAACACAAGTAAGTTAGCATGCAGGTGTAACAAGCAATGAGGAAGACAAATGGCATATTAACTTTTATTGCAAGGGGATTGAAGTACAAGAATAAATAAGTTTTGTTGCAATTGTCCAGGGTTTTGCTGAGACCACCTCTGATATTGTGTGTGCAGTTTTGGCCTCCTCATTTAAGAAAGATATACTTGCATAAGAGACAGTACAGAGCAGGTTCGCTAGATTGTCCCTGGGATGAAGGAGTTATCCTTTAAGGAAAGGCTTACTAAATTGGGCTTATATTCTCTCTAGTTTAGAAAATTGAGAGGCAATCTCAACTGACAGAATTATGAAAAGGCATGTTAGCTTAGACAAAGAGATTGTTTCTGTTGCTGGGAATTCTAAAACATGGGCACAATCTCAGGATATGGAGCCAATCATTTAGGATTGAGGAGAGGAGAAATTATTGCACTCAACAGATGTGAATCTACATCAGAGCATTCTGCATGGTCCATCATTTTATATATTTAAGGTTGGGAGAGATAGATTTTTGTATTTTTGGGAAATTAAAGATGTATGGCGAGAGAGTGAGAAAATGGGGTTAAAGCCCAAAATCGGCCATGATCATAACTGAATAGCGGAACATACTCAATGAACCTGTTCATTGGTTCATTGGTCTACTCCTGCTCCTATTTCTTGTGTTCTCACTGCTTCATAGGGCAGCATGATTCTCATTATATGCACTCTTTGGATGTGACATGGTGACTTAAATACTGACGTGTCCTGATGCAAATAAAGACATCACAATTATAGCCAGGAAACTGGGCATTAGCCTGCGTGTCAGGTGTGCTAAGCATGATCAATCATTAATCCCACATTCAAGGAGTCAAAACCTTTATCGTGGTAGAACATCTCTACATTTAGATGTGGCCTCAACAAAGTCATGTGGCAACCTCCAACAGGGGAAATCCATTATCCTGGCAAAGCCATATGCAAGCTCCATTTGCTTTTCACTAGTCAAAGGGATCTCAATGTACTGTCTCCTAGCATACAAAACATCAGTGACTTTCTTTATATAGCAGTGGACAGCAAACTGGGAAATTTTAGAGATGTTTCCTACCTTACCAGGAAGCAATGCCAACACAGTGAAGTTCACAGCCACAGTTATCTGAATGGCACAGCAGCACTGTCCTTGCGATGCTCTTGAGGTAGATGAAAGATTTCTCTGAGCATCTCCTTTATAAAGCAAAGATGACATACACACTATTCCTGGCTTAATTTGATGCAAGAGAACTCCTCCTTTAAGACTGAAAAAGAATGGCGCCTGCCATTCTCATTCTAGAGAAATGTGTTCTTTTCTGTGTTATCTCTTGTTCAACATCCCTGTCATACTACAGGCTACATCACTGATAACGGAGGCAAGTAGGCCAAGTAGAATCCTTAAAATCAAAACCAAGGCCTTCTCCACATGCAGCAACATGCCCTGCTGACATCAACAATTTTAAATAGCACTAAAAAACCCACACTGCTTCTACAAACTCAGAAAGAACCAATAGATATCAAGCTGTAACTAACATGAAAATGTTTGATGATCCCTTTAACTAGTCCCATTGGGCATGTGTGGGTAGTCAGCCCTGTATGGTCATGAGGCGGCATCAAGTGACAAGGTACAAAATGACAGTTTCACACACTGATTAACTTCCAGATCTGCCTACCTTGCTTACCTGTGGCTCATTCTCCTAATGCTTGCTCTAACACTTTCACCAAAATGGGCAAAACCACAAGTGTGCTATGGAGACATATCCAGCAGCCATCATGACTGATAACTCCTTCTACGATAATAAATTACATCTCCCTTTGGTTTCCATAAACAATGACATTTTTATTCCCAGCATGTATAAATCCTTTAAGCCAAAGTTATCTGCATTCGCTTCATGATCTGTGTTTAATGAGCTGTGAGTTCACAATTCACATAAAGCTACCATGCTATACCATAAACAAAAAATGTCCAAAAATGAGATTGATGGTACCACAGAGAACACATGATCTGCTAACTATTTTCTTGATGTAATTAGAAATACATAACCAATTACTGATCACTTTAATATATATCTATATTTATGATTACATTAAATGATTGACAATGGAATCAGTACAGTAAAATAAATGTTGTAAGAATAAATACTATGAAAACCATTATAAGTACTGTATGAAGACTAGCCATTACAATATTTAACATTTCATTACTTTTATAAATTGCTGTCATTATCTAGTAGTTTTATTGTATAATAAAATACATGGCAAAACACATACTAAAAACCCATTTTGTTAATCTAATTTGTAAGGAAAATCTCTATTATCTGGAATGTTCCAAGGAAGAGTGGTACAGTAAAACGGTAGGTAGCACTGTTGCCTCACAGTGCTAGGTATGCTGGTTCAATTCTCTCTTTGGTAACTGCCCGTGGAGTTTGCACATTCTCCCTGTGCTTGCATGGGTTTGCTCCGGGTGCTCTGGTTTCTTTCCGCAGTCTATAGATGTGCAGGTTAGGTGGATTGGCCATGCTAAATTGCCCCTTAGTATCCCAAGATATGTAAATCAGGGGATTAGGGGGATAAATACATGGAGTTATATGAATTGGGCATGGATAGAATGCTTTGCTGGAAAGTCAGTGCCGACTCAATGGGCCAAATGGCCTCCTTCTGCACTGTAGGAATTCTATGATTCTGTGAATGGAAGGTGGCAGTTAATCAGACATGCCAGTTAATGGAGGTGTAAGTTTCATTTTATGTTTTCAATTAATAAGAAAACTCATTGATGTTCAAGTGAATCAAGGATGATAGAGAATCTGGTGAACTGATGTGGCAACAATAATCTCTCCCTCAATGTCAACGAAACGAAGAAGATTGTTATCGACTTCAGGAAGTGCAAAGGAGAACATTTCCTTGTTTACATCAATGGGGACAAAGTAGAAAAGGTTGAGAGCTTCAAGTTTTTGGGTGTCCAGATCACCAAAAAGCTGTCCTAGTCCCCTTATGCTGACATTATAGTTCAGAAAGCCCACGAATGCCTCTACTTTCTCAGAAGATTAAGTAAATTTGGCATGTCAGCTATGACCCTCACTAACTTTTACAGATGCACCATAGAAAGCATTCGTTCTGGTTGTATTACCATTTGGTATGGCTCCTGCTCTGCCCAACACTGCAAGAAATTTGTGAACGTAGCCCAATCCATCACACAAACCAGCCTGCCATCCACTGACTCTGTCTACACTTCCCACTGCCTCAGCAAAGCAGCCAGCATAATTAAGGACCCCACGCACCCCGGACATTCTCTCTTCCATATTCTTCCCTCGAGAAAAAAGTACAAAAGTCTGAGGTCACACACCAACCAATTTAAGAACAGCTTCTTCCCTGCTGCTGTCAGACTTTTGAATGGATTTACCTTGCATTAAGTTGATCTTTCTCTGCACCACAGCGATCACTGTAACATTACATCCTACATTCTCTTATTTCCTTCTCTATGAACGGTATGTTTTGACTGTATAGCATGCAAGAAATAACATTTTTCGCTGTATGTTAATACATGTGACAATAGTAAATCAAATCAAATCAAAAGTGGGATTTTGAGAGGTGCAGGAGCGTATAAATGAAGTGAGGGCATTGAGGAGAAGTGGTACGACAGAGCTATAAAAGACTGTCTGGTTGGTAGAGTGTCAAATAACAGAAATTTTATGTACGTTCAGATTTAACTTGTGAAATCTCCTAAACATGTCAAAGACAACAGGATTTTGAGAGTGTAAAAGGTCAACCTTAATAATGGAATGATTGTGTTTAAGAATACGCAGTACTCTTGTGGTTGCAATATACTCTAGCCTAGTCAGGAAGGAAGATTGGGTTACAAGTAGAGGCATGTGGAATTTCACTGAAATCAAAATGGATGGAATTTGCTCTCCAATGTGAAGACAAAGAAAACTGAGCTTATCCAAGACAATGTCAGACAAGCAGTTAAAGAAGCAAGGCAGGAGTGGTGAGTGCAGGGGGAAGGGAATTTTAGAAGTGGAAAAATAGAAATAAGGATATAAAGTAATAAAAATGGATGAATGAAATGAAAAGAAATAAAATAAATGGGAATGGGATGAAGGTGGAGAAGAGAGTCCATGCTCTGACATTGTTGAACTCAATGTTTAATCGGCAGCCCCCAACATCCCTCCCCCCCACTCTGCACAATGGGGCCAGCTGCCACATTCCTCAGGTTATCCTTCGACATGCTACATCTTTGTTCTGATCTCTTAATGGATGCTCTTAGCACTATTCTCAGCTTCATCCCAGCCACCATAAAGCCAGCCCCCCACAATGTAAGCATAAATCTTGCAGTATAAATCTTGTCCGATTTTCCTTCTCTTCAGCTCTGACAAAGGGTCATCCACACATGAAACGTTACCTTTATTCTCCCTTCACAGATGCTGACAAACCTGCTGAGATTTTCCAGCATTTTCTGTTTTTGTTTCAAATTCCAGCATCAATGTGACCATCTACTGTTACGGTTAGCACAGGCCTTGCTCACAAGCCAACGTCATTTTGAGGAGAGATGCAGACAGTGAAACTAAAAGCTGATCCACTTGCAAAGACAAATTAATTGGCACAGGGAACAGTGAGTGGGACAAAAAGGAAGTTGACAAGGTTAGTGTCCAATAGGTGTGCTCGACAGAAAGTTCAGGGAGAGAGCAGGATGAGGATTAAAGAGCTGCTAACGTATTCTAGGATAGTACCTCTACGTTATAGACATAGCTACCTATAATTACATTGCTCTGCTAGTAAAAGGTGGTAACAGCGTTGAACTTCGTTCTATCATTTATATTCCAAGCACCTACAGAGGTCACTGAAGGTAACTGTTATGCATTGAATTGCTCAAATTCATGACTGATGAAAGGTCTGATTTTACATAAATCAATACTCATTGAATTTCAGGCTAAACCCCAAAACTAAGGAAGTGCATTTTTTTTTTAATTCTGTTTTCTCATGGTACAAAGCAGTATCTATGATGTAATTTACAAGTCTCCAGGTCCATGTCAACAGAAAAGAATATAATGCACAAATGCTGTGCAGCGCCCATGGAAAAATACAGCAAGTGAATGCTCATTTTTCTGTGCAAGAAATGTCTCGCATATACTTCAACAGAAGAGTATCCCAGAACTGTTCCAAATTGTTGGCAGACTGCATGGATTGGACTCTCCACTACAGTCATGCCAGTGAAAATTCCTCAGAACACCTAGTTATTCACACAATGTAACCACCGTAATCACAGAGAATCATTTTTCAGATTCAACATTCAGTGCTGAACGAGCAGATATTTTTTGCAATTAAATAATGGGAAGACTGAAAACATTGTCTTCAGTCCCCGCTTCAAGCTCCATTCTCTTGGCACTGCTCTCACCCCCTCTTCCTGGTAACTAACTGTCATTGAACTTGATATCTGAACTAGAGATGAGCTTCTCACCACATACCCAAATCACAACTATGACTAGTTCCACCTCCATAACATAGCTTGACTCCACTTAGCACATCTATTTTTGAAACATTCATCTGGCTTTTGTCACCTCTGGATTTCACTGTACCAAGTTAGTTCTGGCTGGCCTCCCACTTTCTAACCTCAACAACCGAAGGTCATCCAAAACAGAAAATTGTGTCTTAAATCCAAACTCTCAACAGGCTGGTTTTATTAGCACAGCACCCATTTAGCATCTGTTTTCATCTTTTGACAAAAATAACCTCAAATGTTTTTAAATGCTTTAAAAATATTCTTTCAGCTATTAAAAAATGGTAACTTGATGAAGTTTGATTAATATATCTGAGAGGAGGGTTATCACAAAAAAATTAATTTCAGTTTCAATCCCCCATCAGTAAATGTACCAATTTTGCATTAGAAAATAAAAAAAACTATTTCTAGTTGGATTGAAGTACTGTTGTTCTTTTTCAAAATTGGATTTATAACTTTTAAAACATAATGATGTGTCTTTGTGCCAAAGGACCAAATAGCCATCTCCTCAACTGTAAATGATTCTGAAGGGCGGCACAGTACCATGGTGGTTAGCACTGCTACTTCACAACTCCAAGAACCTGGGTTCAATTCCTGGCTTGGGTCACTGTCTGTCTGGAGCTTGCACATCCTCCTCATGTTTGCATGGGTTTTCTCTGGGTGGTCCGGTTTCCTCCCACAGTCCAAAGATGTGTGGTTTAGGTTGATTGGCCATGCTAAAATTACCCCTTAGTGTCTTGAGATGCACAGGTTAGGGGGATATGAGGATAGGGCCTGGGTGGAATTGTGATTGGTGCAGACTCGATGAGCCAAATGGCCTCTCTCCGCACTGTAGAGTTTCTATAACTCTACTGAAAAATCTAGCTCAATTTTTGAAGCCTCCTCAAAAGCCTGCAAGTAAGAACAATTAGTGGAAATTCCCAATGACGATTAATTCATCTTGGAAGTGGCCTGTTTTGTGAACATGCACAATGCTTCTTAAATTAGTACAGAAAAATCACCAAAAAAAGCACTGTAGTGAACTCAATTTATTGAAGATTTCACAATTCTTTTTGCTGGTCAGCATTACGGAGTAGACACTCGAAACAATTTATCCAGGCTCATCCATGACTTCTTAAACTCTCCTGCTTTGACCAAGCTTTTGGTCATCCGTTCTAACATATCCCATGTAGCTCAGTATCAAATTTTGTTTGAAAATGGCTCTGTGAAATGTTATAGGATGTTTACTATGTTAAATTGCTATGTAAATGTAAGATGTTATTTTGTTGTTGTTGGATAATGCACAAAAGATCTGACAGCATAGATAGCTGAGGGGTTAGAAAGGTAGTGAAAAGCTGTTGGCAAGGGTTTTGAACGAGGAATGTAAGCTGCAAAGAATTCATGAAAGATCAGAAGGATTGCTGCATCATAATCTAGGAATAAATAAGTATTGTGTAATTTTTAATGTATGAGCAGATCCCACATAATGAACTGGAGTATACACTTTTTTTAACATGCAACAAAAGTGCAATCACGATGTGTTATCAGGACCACAGGTTCAGTGACTAAGTAATTCAAAACACACCTTTATTGTGTTATTCTGGAATATTTCCCGGTATTTCCAAACTCAAGTTTTGTGCATCTGTTCATTTTTCTGTGAAAACCGAATTAGTGGTCTTGACTACCATCTTCTGTTACATATACTCTCAATTCAATCCTTTATTGAAACCAGAGTACATACCTTGATGGTACTTTTAAATCCCCAGGATGAGCAGCAGCAACCAGAGGGTGTGTGTGTGTGTGTGTGTGTGTGTGTGTAGGTTGTGGGGTGGGGAACGGGATTGAAGTGTAAAAGATCTGGGAGCCAACCCCAACGCATCTCAAAGATATTTTAATATTTTAATGAATGCTGACTTCCTCTAATTTAATCAGCTTTTTATTTCTAATCCCTGCAGCCAGGCTTTCCAAGTTAGTAGTAAGGAAGGCAAATGTAATATTAGTATTCAAGTCGAGTGGGCTCGAATACAAGAGCAGAGAGGCTGTATAAGGCTCTGGTCAGGCCCCATTTGGAGTATTGTGAGCACTTTTGGGCCCCATATCTAAGGAAGGATGTACTGGCCTTGGAAAGGCTCCAAAGGAGATTCACAAGAATGATCCCTGAAATGAGGAGCTTGTCATTTGAGGAACAGTTGAGTACTCTGGGTCTGTACTCGTTTGGGTTTAGAGGATGAGAGGGGATATTATTGAAACTTACAGGATTCTGAGAGGCCTGGATAGAGTGCACATGGAGAGGATGTTTCCACTAGTAGGAAAAACTAGAACCAGAGGGCACAATCTCAGGCTAAAGGGACGATACTTTAAAACAGAAATGAGGAGGAATTTCTACAACCAGAGAATTCTGAGGAATTCTTTGCCGCAGAAGGCTGTGGAAGCCAAATGATTGAGTATGTTTAAGACAGAGATTAATAAGAGGGTCAAGGGTTATGGGGAAAAGGTAGGAGAGTGGGAATGAGAAAAATATCAGCTCTGATTGAATGGCGGAGGAGACTCTATGGGCCAAGTGGCCTACTTCATCTCCAATGTCTATGGTCTTATGGTTATGCGTCATTGTGATGTTGCCCTGATACAAACTGGTCTGATTCCTACCCTGAACTCCACACGCGTGCTGGCACCTGGACCCATATTTGAGTGGTGGGCAAAGAAGACTAAACCAGGCTAAACTAAAACTGCAAGGCTCCAGGACATGCGGAGGGAAGGGAATCTCTCATGGGTTCTGGGGATGACATGGCAGATGCTGTAAGTCGATACTCACTTATTGAAAGAGCACGGCTCTAAAAGCTTGTGATTCCAAATAAACCCATGTAACAGCTCAGTTACCTGGGTTACACCAGCGGTTTCTCCTTGACTTGCATGGTCTTCTTTCTGATTGGGGTGAGTCAGAACGTTATGGTTGTCACCCTCAGCGCTTGGTAACACGTGTGATCCTCCTGAGCCACTGCGTGTCCAGCTGTGGACACCCTGCAGATTCAGAAACACTGCTGCTTTGGACAGGTCCTCGTCGGCTAGACTCAAACTTGGCTGCTGACCGTCTCTTCCTGCTGCAGCGAATGGGACTGGTGTCCCAAGTAGCACTATCCTGCATCACAGGCCATTCAGCCCTTCAATTCTGTACTAGTTTTTGGGCTCAGCTCAAATCTCCACCACCCTCACCTCCTCTACTCCTATCCTCCCTCTAGCCTTCCATTCTATTCTCCTCAGCATCTCCTGCCAACATACCTTTGGATACAGCTTGCTTAAAGGCGCTGTGGAAGGTCAGTGCTGAGGGAGCGCTGCACTGTGGGAGGGTCGGTGCCAAGGGAGCACCGCACTGTGGGAGGGTCAGTGTCAAGGGAGCACCGCACTGTGGGAGGGTCGGTGCCGACGGGGCGCCGCACTGTGGGAGGGTTGGTGCCGAGGGAGCGCTGCACTGCTGTTCAGGCTTATTATCACATTGTTGTTTGTGGGATCTTTCTGTGTTCATTGGTTGCTGTATTAGGACAGTGAGGATATCTCTGAGCAGAGCAATGTGACACTCAGTTGAGTGTATGGTTGCCACCATGCTGCATTAACACCCAAGCTGCTATGGTTATATAGCATTGCCTCGACCTTACCCCTGCCTGGTTAGGTCTCTGTTATTATGAAACTTAGAAATGGTGTATTTAGTTTCCATCCTGCTATCGAATCCATCATCAGCAACCTGCTCTGAAAACTCTGTATGCTTTGACAACTGTGACAAAAATATTCCAGTGCACCAGCTGGGACGATCCAGAACATTTCGAAAGAGGGAAGGAAACTCTCTAAAACCTCCCCAAGATGTTTGAAAAATTAAAACAAAGTGTACTTGTCCTGTCTGGTAATGTTGAGGGAACATTGGATCTGCCTCTCCCATCACTGGGGGAGTTTGGACACAGGTCGCCATGAAGCACTTAGAACATAAGAAATAGAAGCAGGTGTAGGCCATCTAGCCCCTTGAGCCTGCCCCACCATTCAATAAGATCATGGCTGATTTGAAGTGGATCAGTTCCACTTTCCCGATTTCTCCCCATAACCCTTAATTCCCTTGTCTGGTAGAAACCTATCTATCCGTGACTTAAATATATTCAAAGAGGTAGCCTCCACCACTTCAATAGGCAGAGTATTCCAGAGAATCACCACCCTTTGAGTGAAGAAGTTCCTCCACAGTTCTGTTCTAAACTGACTTCCCTCCTTATTTTGAGGCTGTGCCCTCTCGTTCTGGTTTCCTTTCTAAGCAGGAAGAATCTCTCTGTCTCTACCCTATCTAGCCCCTTCACTATCTTGTATGTCTTTATAAGATCACCCCTCAGCCTTCTAAATGCCAACGAGGGGAAAAAAATCGGTCCTCTTAGGGACAGAAGAGGGGAACTGTGCTTAGAGCCCGAGAGAATGGGGGAGATCCTGAATGAATACTTTGCGTCGGTATTCACAAAGGAGAGGAGCTTGTTGACCGCTCCTGTCTCTGAAGGAGCTGTGGACCAGTTGAGGGAAATATCCATACCAAAGGAGGAAGTGTTAGAGCTTCTAGGTAGCATTAAAACTGATAAATTTCCAGGGCCTGATGGCATTTATCCCAGGCTGCTTAGGGAGGTGTGAAGTGAAATTGCTGGGCCTCTGACACAAATCTTTGTCTCTTCTTTGGATCTTTAGACACAGGTGAGGTCCCAGAGGACTGGAGAGTAGCTAATGTTGTACTGTTGTTTAAAAAGGGTAGGAGAGATAATCCTGGAACTTATAGACTGGTGAGTTTGACGTCAGTGGTAGGGAAACTATTGGAGGGGATTCTTAGAGATAGGATGTATAGGCACTTAGAGCGTTGCAATCTGATTAGGGATACATAGCATGGCTTTGTTAAGGGGACATCGTGCCTTACGAATCTGGTAGAATTTTTTAAGGAGATGACAAAAACAGTCGACAAAGGGCAAACTGTTGATGTCGTCTATATGGATTTCAGTAAGGCGTTTGACAAAGTCTCTCATGGGAGGTTAGTTGAAAAGGTCAAGGCTCATGAGATACAAGGACAGGGAGCTAGATGGATAAGTAACTGGCTTAGTAATAGAAGACAGAGAGTAATAGTGGAAGGGTGTTTTTCTAGCTGGAGGTCGGTTGCTAATGGTGCGCCGCAGGGCTCGGTACTGGGACCTCTTCTATTTGTGATATATATAAATGACTTGGAAGAGGGAATAAGTGGAGTGATCAGCAAGTTTGCAGATGATACAAAGTTGGCTGGACTTGCAGATAGTGAGGAGCATTGTCAGGCGATGCAGCAGGACATAGATAGGCTGGTAGCTTGGGCAGATGGAATTCAATCCTGATAAATGCAAGGTGATGCATTTCGGGAGGAAGAATGTAGAGGGGAGGTGTATGATAAAGGTTAAACCTATTAAGAATATAGAAACACAGAAGAACCTGGGACTGCAAGTGCACAAGTCTTTGAAAGTGGCAGAGCAAGTGGAGAAGGTTATGAAGAAAGCATATGGTATGCTAGCCTTTGTAGGAAGGGGTATAGAGTACAAGAGCTGGCCTTTAATGTTGCAGTTGTATAAAATGTTAGTTAGACCTCATTTGGAATACTGTGTCCAGTTCTGGTTGCCTTACTACCGAAAGGACGTGGAGACTCTGGAGAGAGTACAGAGGAGGTTTACCAGGATGCTGCCTGGTATGGAAGTTCTAAGTTACAAGAAGAGGTTAGACAAATTGGGACTGTTTTCCTTAGAAAGACTTAGAGGAGATCTACTAGAGGTATACAAGATTATGAGGGGTATAGATAGAATAAACAGGGTTAAGCTTTTTCCTAGGATGGACTCAAATAGCATGAGGGGTCACGGGCTTAGGGTGAGGGGGGTAAGGTACAATTTGGATGCTAGAGGGAGTTTTTTCACACAGAGGGTGGTGGAGGTATGGAATGCACTGCCAAGTAAAGTGGTGGAGGCAGGCACTCTGGACTTATTTAAGAAATACTTAAGATGGGCACATGAACAGAATGGGAATGGAGGGGTATAGAAAACTCATTTAAAATAGGGATCATGAGCTTTGGGAGTTCCTGGGAAGTGTGTAAATAGATGATGATATTGATGTACTTGTTTTTATTCTACAGGTGCTTTGGTCCACCTTGTTGTCTAACAAGGGGCATACAGGCGATGGGTCGTGAGAGGACTGCTCTTGGATTTTTCGAGAGTATCCTACTGCTTCGTGTCGTAGTGTATGCTTGACCTGGACCATTTGATGGGCAACACAACAGCTCAGTGACTATTGCTGTGCTGTGCAGATACATGGATTTGGGCTTGTGTCTGTGGGAGTTTGCGCATTCTCCCCGTGCTTATGTGGGTTTTCCCCAGATGCTCCGGTTTCCTCCCACATCCCAAAGATGTGCTCTTAGGCTAATTGGCAAAACAAATTCTCCCTAAATTGTCTCAAATTTGGTTTTTAATCCATAGATCTATAAACATAGACAGGGATCACGGGTAGAGGTGGGAACATCGGGGTGGTGGTGCGGGCTCGTTGGGCCAAAGAGCCTGTTTCCTGTGCTGTTTTGTTCTTTGTTCTTTGTTCTATTGGATTTTAACCTGGTGCTGTAGACTTCTTATTGTGCCTACCTCAGTCCAATCTCCATATCAGGAAACCTGACAGCTGAAGGGAAAGAGGAAAGGCTGAATTGATCGGATTTGTGCCTCCCTTGTCCTGCAGTTTTGATTCCTAATCAGCTGATGTCACCCCTTCCCCACAATTGGCTTCTTTCCCACTAACACCCCACTTCAAACCATTCACTTCCAAAGATCTTCTGAAGTCAAATTCATCACTCCCGGATATTTCCACAGTCTTTTCGACTTCAAATTGCCTCCAATCTACAGGTCACTACCTGATTTACAAGTCTCTCCTTCAACACCTTGTGCTACCCAAGTCCATATCACCAACTCACCCAAGTCCAACTCATCTCTGTTACAGTCTCCAAATGACTTCCCACATAACAGCCAATCAGCCTCTCCACCTGGCTGACTGTGGCTGGGAAACACATGCAATAAATTCAAATTGAGTTCCCGTTTTAAAGCTGGAGGAGCTTTCATGGAATCTCACCCTCTGCCACCACTCCCTTGCTGCCTTACAGTTATTGATTCAAGTGTTTGGCTTATTGTAGCTCTGTAAAGGTAATGTGATTTATGGGTTTTGCAATAGTGTTAGTCGTACTGAGAGAAAGGTGAGTCTAAATTTTGGCAAAACTTGGTTGGAAAGTTTACATCTTGGCAACAACACAGCAAAATCGATTTCCTTGATTTCTGCTATCCATGAAGTTATATTAGTTCAATTCTTATCTTTGTGGGGTTTTTTTACCCAAAAATCCTTTCAGCATTTGATTCCAGCTAGACACTGCTGACAATTTTCACAGTTATCCCCTGCCTGATCATTTGAATGACCTGGTTGTGCTGCTTTGGAAGCATTGTCATCACATTCTCCCATACCGTACAACTTTTCTTCATTAGCCGCTTTGGGGGTGGGGGAGGGGGCACTCTTTGTGGTGTAATTTTACAGAGCATGCAGCTGACTGCAAAACATTTGTTTATCTTCAGGAAACTTTGAGTATGACAACAACAGCTTGTATTTATATAGTGTTGTTAACATTTCAAATGGATCAGGATAAGTACTGTATTGATTTTCCCAAACAAGAGGGAAGAAGTATGCTATGATCACAATGATTGTAACTGCATGATGCCAAATAAGGTATATTTAACATTTTTTTGAAAATCCCAAGTCCTGAGCTTTAATAAAAAATTATATCGTGAGAAGTTGATTGAAGGGATCTGAACTCAGATCCCTTCAATCTGAGCTCAGGAAAATCTGAGATGCACATTTTTGCAGCTTGCAAACTATATACCTGGCCCATGTGTAACTTTGTCTTTTTAGTTCTTCAGCAAATTTGCTTTATAGCGTGCTTGATGTGTTGAGATCTCTTTGGTGGCAGGTTTATGACCTATTTAGGAATGAGGATGCCCCAGTGATTTTTCTGGTATTGGATGGCTCCCCACTGAGTTAGAAGTCCAATGGCAGTTTGGAGGCAGTCACCTGGTAGCAAACTGTAGGATCATCATTTTCTCATAGCCCTTCCTGCTGTAGAATTCCCTCTAGACTGATGGCCCTCTGAGCAATAGGTACTCCATATTTTAATCTATTAATTAAGCTTCCTGGGAGTGCCTCCATTTTGAGGTGCTGTCACACTCTGCTACCTGCTTCTGCAGCACCTGCCTCTGCAGGTTCATTGCTTCCAGCATTTTAATGGCCCTCCCTAACTGGATGGCCTTCTAATAAGTTGCCTTTCTGAAGATTACAAATGTCAGTGCATCTCTGATCCATGTGGGATCAAGACTTCAAAATAGTTCCAATGTCAGGATTGTTACAATGTAAAGAAAATTCAGCCCTTTGTGAGCGTATAGCTAATGCTTTTGTTTTCTATTTAAGGCAGAAATGCTGACACCCATAGTTCATTTGACTATTGGTTCGTAGAGTTGTTAATCAGTAATGAACCAGAGCGGATGGTTTGTGGGCGTTGGGGAATGGTGGGGGAGGGGGAGGCAGTTAGAAGGCCCACCTTGGTTCTCCAGCAGAGCATCTATGCTCCCACAGTGTTTAAATGCCCCCTTAACATCATTCTCATCTTCCTCAAGCCCCCACTACTTTTCATGTTAGACTATGTCCCCCTCACATCATGCCACACCTCTGCTATCCCTTGAGGCTCCATATAACCTCAATGCCCCACAGATCACCCGCCTTGTGCGGCATCAACTCTATGACAGTATATATACTCCATAGTTGCCCACCATGTACAGGAATCAAATTTCGAGCAATATGAAAAATATTTTATGTTCCTCAGGGAAAAGGAACCTCTCACTATCTAATAAAAGAATCTTCATATCATAAATACTGAAAAGAATCCTTTCTGCCATGTCAGAAAAAGTTGTATTATCGTAATCCTGTTATCTTGTATCAACAAACGAGAAACCACATCAAAGATACAATCTATTATTACAATTTCTTAAGACTGTTATTTATTCTCAAATTAATAGGGCTCCTAAATGAGCAGAAACCCACTAGCACTTGAAACTCATTGAACAGTACAATATTGTGGGAAGGATATTGGTGTTAGCTAATGTGAGGATTTTATCCAAAGAAAGATTGATCACCTCTGTGGAATCAGAATCACAAAACATAAAGCTATCCTTGCAAGCCCTGATGATAGTCATACAAACTTTGGGTGTCAGCATTTCTGCCTTAAATAGAAAACAAAAGCGTTAGCTATACACTCACAAAGGGCTGAATTTTCCTTACATTGTAACAATCCTGACGTTGGAACTATTTTGAAGTCTTGATCCCACATGAATCAGAGATGCACTGACATTTGTAATCTTCAGAAAGGCAATTTATTAGAAGGCCATCTAGTTAAGGAGGGCCATTAAAATGCTGGAAGCAATGAACCTGCAGAGGCAGGTGCTGCAGAAGCAGGTAGCAAAGTGTGACAGCACCTCAAAATGGAGGCACTCTCAGGAAGTTTAATTAATAGATTAAAATATGGAGCACCTATTGCTCAGAGGGCCATCAGTCTAGAGGGGAATTCTACAGCAGGAAGGGCTATGAGAAAATGATGATCCTACAGTTTGCTACCAGGTGACTGCCTCCAAACTGCCATTGGACTTCTAACTCAGTGGGGAGCCATCCAATACCAGAAAAATCACTGGGGCATCCTCATTCCTAAGTAAGCCATAAACCTACCACCAAAGAGATCTCAACACGTCAAGCATGCTATAAAGCAAATTTGCTGACTCACCTGCCTTCGAAACAGCCTCATTGTTCTGTGGCAAAATCCAGCCCAGTATGTAACTTATCTGTTGTATGTTTCTCCGCTTTGTGATAGCAGAAAGGAAATTGAAACTCCATTCAAATTGTATACATGTCTAACCAACAACCACATGCTGTCTCCTCTTCCATTGGCCCAGTTTGCCCTTTCACAGATGCAGTTGGAGCAGTTTTTGTCCTGACCATTATGGGTTCTTACACTTAAAGATCACCAGCTACAAATGCTAGAGAAGGCAGAGCAAGGCACAAACATCTGTATTACCTCTGCTGAAGCCACAGAGATTGCACAGTGTAGGAGAGGTAAGGAGAGGAAAGGGGCAGCTTTGTATTTCACTGAGAGTATGTGTATTAAGATGTTTTGTTGAGCTTAATTGTTAAGCCACAGAAAATATTGTACCATTTTCTCATGTTTCAGATTCTTGTTTGGTGACTTGGGTTTTTAGTTGCTTGGTGAAGAATGTGAAGGCATGAAGTAACTGAGATTGATTGCTGCATGTGCAGTGGGTGGATGATTGGTCACAGATTAGTGCAGCCAGGGAACATGAGAGTTACTTTCTTCCAGTGTGAGTGACTAACCAAACCTTGAAGTTAACAGGACATCATGAGAAGCTGTATAATTGTCTAGTCTGGAGTTGAGGCCTAATCTTCTACTTCCTACTTGTCCACCCTTCTCTCATTTGGAAACGCCATCTGATGAGGAGTGCTGAGTGGTTTCTCTGGTCCTCATTGGCAAGCTATACTGTGCAGAATGCAAATGCTGAAGGACCCCTCCAGACATATTTCTTGGAAGCTGAAGTGCATCTTGAGCGTGTCAGTATGACATCTAGTTGTAATATGGCTCATATTGTAATGCTTCTGATATTCATTGGTGGATTTCATCGTAGGAATCATCAGCCAGAATTGAATAAGATAGCCTTTGTTGTTTAGCAGCATTCTCTCAAAGCTTTTTCCAGATCTAAACAGGTCAGGAATGTTGTTCTGTCACGCATATGAAATCATGCAAGCTCCCTGAGAAACTGGTCCATGCCTACATGAACTTTTTCTCATAGTTGCACACAATACAACATTAATGCAACAAACTCTATGCAGATGATGAATGTTCTTTGTTGCTCTTGGGGGTGTCAGCCTTGGTAATGTATAGTTGATGGCACTCTACACCTATGCGTAGCAAAAATATGAGTGGCCAATTATTCTGACTATTTTCATCAAGGGGAAAGTTTTCTTAACTTCCAGCCCTAGCAAGTCATTGTTCCATCACCAATTTTATGCATTTATATCCAGACTATGGGCTAGATTCTCGTTAATGGGGCAGATATCTCAAGTTGCCAAATTTCCAGAGTCAGCAGACACACCTTAGTCTAGAGTTCCCTCTTATGTGCTATTTTTTTCAGGGAAGCAACAATGGGATAGAATTGGGCTCAACACCTGGAAGCAGTTCAGAGGTGACCACAGGGATAACCAAAAGTGAAAGTGGACAGGTTACAAGTGGACAGGTCAGTTCTCTTGGATGTTACCTCAGTTGTTTGAATACATTTTACAACCTCGAGGCCTCACCCCGACCCCAACTCCCACACCCACTCACTATGCCATTTACATGCTCCCATGTCAACTCATAGCCCCCATCTACCCCCAGTAGCCCCTACCCTTCATGTCCCTCCATGTCCATTCAGCCGGTATATATTATGTACAGACTTAATGAACTCTACAATAACAATGGCATGTGTGAAATGACTTACAAAATATATTCATAAATATTTGAAAAAGAAAGGCTGTTCCTCCAATCTTATAAAAGCGTCAAACAGACCTTAAAGTCTGTAACAGAAAATACATCACATCTCTTAACCTTTTGCAAATAAACATTGATGAAAGAAATCACAGAATAATAATTTATTGGTTCTTCGTACAGCTGTCAACTAATCAAAACCAAACTTCTCTCACCTATGTAAACAAATTGATTCACATACTTCTTTTAGAAGAGCCTAGGCTCGACTGAGAACCCACCTAACCCACCTCTCACCTATACCCTCATTCATTTTTTAGCTTTCATTAAAAGACTGGATCTTTAAATTATTATCAGAATACAGCCTCTATTCCGTAAAAAGAAGGCATGGCTCTCTTCTCCCAAGTTGAGTCCATTCCACTGGAGCTCTCCAGGAGACACTAGACAGCTGGAATTGGAAGATTCTAGAATGAATATGCAGAAGTGTTGGGTTCAAAGCCATTGTGAAACCGTTGTACACAATGGTAATGCACTAACCAGTGCCACTACTCAGAAGTTTAATGCCTTCCTTTAAATAGAAGCATAGAGTCTCTCCAGTACAGAAAGCGGCTATTTGGTCCATTGTTTCTGTACCAACTACAATCCCAGGTCCTATTCCCATAATCCTACATATTTACCCTGCTAATTCCCCTGACACTATGGTCAGTTTAGCATGGGCATTCAACCTAACCTCTCATCTTTGGACTGTGGGAGGAAATCGGAGTACTTGGAAGAAACCCACACAGATGTGGGGAAAAAGTGCAAAGTCCACAGAGACAGTGACCCAAGCTGGAAATTTAACTCTGGTGCTTTGAGACAGTGGTGCCAACCACTGTGCCACCATGCCACTGTGTAGTACATTGTATGTAATATCTTAAGCAAACTTTTGTAGTGCTCAAAATTGTGTTTTTAATTGATTTTTCTCTGGATACAAAATACTGGTAATATTCACATTTATTGTTCATCACTAACTATCCAGAAAAGGTGATATTGGTTAACCTTCTTCATCTCGCAAATGTCAGCTGAAAGCGACTTGCAGTTATTCTTATTACTAATAATTCTTTTCTCACTCTAGGCACAATATTGTCCCCATTTCTTATTTGATTACTAGCAAAGGCATGTTAAAAATTAGGTATAATGATGGATGTCAAAATAATATTAAAGCTTCACAATATGAGTATGATTTATTTAGCTTTGTACCATCTATCATTTTCTGTAAAGAATCATGAAAAATATTCTTTTTAACAAGGCTGTCATTATTAATCAGATAGTTGTCATCATCACCTAATTCACATTTCATACTCATGCTTAGTTGTCAGAAGATTACTATGTAAGACTAAGGTCATTAAATGCTGAACTTCAGACATTTTAAAAACATCTCAAATTATGGATATTCAAAGGGCTCTCTGTGTACTCATGAGATCAGAGTTAGCAGGGTGAAAATCATAAAAATTGTAGGCAATTCTTTGTTTAATGAGGGAACTGCAGACAGTAAATCTGCAATGAATTGCTTGACTTCATTATAATTGTTAATTATTCAGATGAGTCGAAAAACCAAAATGTTTAAATTTAAAGCTAAAAGTTAATTAATCTAGCGGACATTTCAACTAACCTTTGTTGCTCTAATGGTAAGTAATTCAGATGGCAAGCTTTGGTTGGAATTCTGAGAAGCTGCCTATGCTCTTTTTCCAGAAGGTATTTGTGTTGGGTTTGGAGCTGAATGTACTCAAGATGGGCATAAACTCTCGATTCAGCGGGCAGAGGAAAGAAAGAGTCTGCTATGTTCGAGAAAACTACTGTGGAATCAAAACAGCCATCAGAAATCAGAGATATTTCTGGGGTGGAGGCTCAAAGCAGTTAGCTTGGAGAATGTATTGTTGCCTAAGTCTGAACTGAGGAGTCCGCACTCATAAGATTTTAAAAAATGTTGGAGGACCTCTTTGTCAAAAGCTAATGGAAGGATCCCTATAACATATCTTATCTCAGAGAACAGTTGGAACACTGAAGATAAATTAAAGTTAATTTGTGAGGGCTGTGGCACTTTGGTTTGGTCCCAGGAAGTGAAGCAACTCTCAGAAGTTGGATAAGAGGCTAAAGGTTTTCTGGAGAGAAGTAATAAAGGAAAAGGGAAGTTTTTTTTAATACCGTTTTATGTAAAATACGATTATTCACCTAAAACAGTGAGCTGAATAATATCGGGGGCAGGGGAGTTGGAAGCTTAGTCATCTCAGTTTCTCACCATCACAGCTAAGTGTGGCACAGAGGCAACATGCTACACATCACCCTACTCTGCCACTGCCATGTGCTGCAAGGCAGCTAAACAGGAGTCAAATGGGACTCTCGTCCCTCACTGAGGAAGTTCCCACCACTGGAGCTGCAGGCCACTAGCTCCATCTTCCCAGCAGCACAAAGCGCATATCAATGGTAGCTCCTGGGAATGCAAGAGTGGGATGAAGGCTCATGAATCATGATGTTTCTCACCAGTTAACCTACCAAAATTCTAAAGAATTCAAGCAATCATGGACCACGCAAGTCCGGAGTCCTGGGTAGGGAAGGTTTGGGAAGGCCACGGATAAGGCGGGGAGGGGGTGGAAAGAAGGGTGGAGAAGTGTATGCGAAAGGAAAGGGGTTCGCACTTAGGGGAGCTCCCTCACAATTGCCAAACAGCAGCACTTGAGAAACCAACATCCCTTTCCTTATTGTCCACTGAAGAATTTATTTTTAAGAATTGGCTGCCAGCTGCTCATGCCAAATGTTTTTGGTCATAGGCAGATATTGTTAGGGTCAATTAGCTTGTTAACAAGTCTAATTGATGCTTGATCATTTATTTGTATATGGTGTGTGGGCTGCCAGTTTTGGTACACAATCACAGCCCATTTTGTATAGGGATCTGTCCTATTTTAGGTCCCTGCTATCCAAAACATATGGTGGGGTCCCACAAAATGTAACTGTGTTTATTTAGTAGTATTTGCTTATTTTGTTTCTTGCATAGAAAAATACATTTGTTTTAAACCATGAAATTTTCTGGCTTAGTTTCTTTCTGTTGATCATTGGTTGTTCAGATTTTTCCTTCAATATTAATTATCCTTAGAAAATTTAATATTTTTCAATAAAATACGACAATATCAGTATTTCATTCAGATACAATACGGCATACCGTACAGCAGATAACTTTTCATAAAGCACTTTCAATAATGCTAATATAAGATAGTTATTAATCAATTTAATTCCAGAAGTATAGAAACAGGAGAATACCATTCACCCCTGTCTGTCATTTAATAAGGTCATCTCTGATATATATCCGAAATCCATCTGCTGATCTTGACTCCATTGCCAGAATTTTACTACCTCACCTGCCTGAGGCAATGGGAAATGCCATTCTGTGATCCTCACTCACCTCAGTATCAGGGCGATAATTCCCACTAGTACTCTTAGTGAGCAGAAGGCTATCAATCAGAGATTTTAAATGATTAACTGTGCTAATATAAGCTGCTTTTTGAAGAAAAGCTGCAATTTTAGCACCCTTGGTGTGTTGGTTTGCTAATTTTTCTTGTCAATGACCTATCTCCTATTTTAAGGTCTTGAATCTTGTCTTAGATTACTTGCTTCAAAGAAAAATGTTTTTCACCAACTAATCTCCCAAAATCCTAGAGAACACAAACAAATAATCCCTTTAAACCTTCTATATTTTAAGGGATGCAGATAATTTCTTCTCATGCTGTGACTTTTGGGATCTTGCAAATTTATACTGCAATTCTTGGACAGAATTTTTGAAGTGCAATGAGGTCAGAAATGGAGACATAACTTCATATCATTGGCTGACATGCTGTTTTGTTGGCTATATCCTGTCCAGGAAAGCCAGACCATGAGCAGAAAGCCTAACTACCTATAAGCACCTTACAAGGCCAACTAAGGCCACTGCTCAGAGGACTGAAATTTTCCAGTGACCCTTTGGGACCCACACAGCAACAGGAGTATGTCAACTGTCTGGAGAGGTACATCCTCCACAATAGTGGTCCAGTAGCTGTGGTCATTTTTTTTTATTTCAAAGCAATTGAAAGTATTGAGAGTGCATCTCAAGATTGAAATGCCCTCTCTCTTTCCTTATCTGTAATAGCAGGTTGCGGCTTCTGCCATGCTGGAGGGCCTCCATATTCAACAGAATGTTTGTCATTCTTAGTATGTTGGCAAGTACACCTGCTGGCCACAAATTGATCAATCCAAGAAAAATCAAAGTTGCTTCACATATACTGAAGTCCAGGATTTGCATTCAACCCTGATGTTAGAGTCCCAACACAAAATGAAAAATCCTGCCCCTTCCAAAGTACCCTTCCTAAGGTGTGATTCATTTAACATTGTGAATTAATAGAACATTGAACTTATAATGTAGTCTTTATCATCTATAGTCTTACAGTATTAATATTTAATTACCTGGAGGAACCTTTGCACATGCAAGACCAGTAGAATTGGAACTTCCAGAATTTTGTTGTCATTTCAATACATTCTTCTCCTGAAATAAATCACTTGGCAAAGTAGCAGCTTATCAAACAATTCTTGCACTATCACACAGATCCTCTTTCCATGTGCACAACTACAGCTATGACACCAAAGAACCAATACAGCCAAAGAAGAACATATCAATTCTATCCACTGTCCCCTAGATACTTCATTTAGTGACCTCTGTTTTGGCAACATCTGTTGCACTGATTTCAGATAGTTGCCAACTTTGAAAATAAGTTCAAATGCCAGGCTTTGCATTATCTATTATGCTTAACCTTTGTAAAATACTGGTTAGGTCACAAATGGAGCATTACATCTAATTCCAAGCATCACTTTAGGAGGAATGTCAAGGCCTTAGGGAGAAGATGTTTACGAGGCTGATACCAAGGATAAAAATCTCTGATCCTGCGGAGAGACTAGAAAAACTGGAATTGTTTCCCTTAAGGAAAAAAAAGTCAAGGAGAGATTTGATAGAGGCATTCAGAAATTACTTTGAATGGTTAAATAAGGAGCAATTTGGTTGGAATTTTCTGGCTGTTCATGCCAGTGGGATTCTCTGGTTCCACCAGCAGCACATCCCTGCTCACGGGTTTCCTGTCAGTGTGGGGTGACATCAAAGGGAATTCCCACTGACAGTGGTAGGTCCAGGGAATCCCACCGCTAGCAAACAATGCATCACCTCACGCCAGTGGGAAACACGCGGCTGGGGGACCAGAGAATCTCACCCTTTGTTTCCAGTGCCAGAAGCATCAGACGCAGATTTAAAGTATTTGTCAATCAAACTAGAGGCAGATGAGAGGCAAAAAACCAAAGTTGTTATGATCTGGAATTTATTGTCTGAAAAGGTGATGGGAGTAATCTCAGTAAGAACTTCCAAAAGGGAATGATATAAAATTTGAAGAGGACTAAGGGGAAAGAACAGGGGAGTGGTATTCATTAAATAACTTATAAGGCACCAATATAGCCACAATGGGCTGAGTAATTTTCTTCTGTGCTCTATGATTCAGTCATTAGAATTGCAGAAGCTTATTTTAAACGGACAAACACTGTATTAAATCAACAGGGATCAATAATGTGGCGATTGACAATCTGATCACTGGACATGTAGTCAAATGGCTGCAACTTTACTTCTGTAGCTGAAGGATCTAATGGGGACAATGCCGGTGAGTTTTCCCAGGTCTGCAGCAAGAATGTTGAAAGGGTGTGTCGACAAATGACCTAGCAGATTGGCTTGGACTAGTTGATTTTGCTAGCAAATGTAATATGAGTGAAATTTAACTGGGAGAACAAATGCAGACATGTAGCATGAGGCGTGGCAAAGGTAGTGCACAGTAAATTTAAGAGATTTGTAATTATGTGCTATTGTGGTGAATTAATCAGGTTCCACTGTAGTATAGATACTCATACTATTTTAAAACTTTACAATTTCTAATATTTACATGTGAATAAACCTATGAATTAATTTGCAATATGAATTCTGGCTTTTCTAAACCGACTCCAGAAATGGTAGAAAGTTAATCCAGATGTTCAATGTACTGGATATTTTAATCAAAGATTAAAAAAGAATAAAATGTAAATGAAATAACATTCTAAACAATATTTAAAAGCCATGAGAATTGCATTTATTATTTCCATGATACTTTGGAAGAAACAAGTGCTTGATCAACAGATTAAACCATTATTGATATTGACCTTGTATATTGTTAAAAATAGGATGGGAGATAATTTTTAAATTACAAGTACTGGAAATATTGCCATAAATTACAATTTTATAAACTTCTTAAAAATTAAATGGATAGAGTTTATAAAATTTAAAGCATTTCAAATTTTTTGGAGAAAATCATTAGTTCAACTACATACAATTACTGATAACTTTTCAGTAATCTTTCCTTTTATTAAATTTGTGCTTTTGCTCCAAGTACAGTTGATAATGTTGAACAAGCTATGCTTATCAGATACATCAATGTCTTTCCACAGCATAGTATTGCTTTTCCCTAATACACCTAGAAAATTAATGAGGCTAACACTGACAACAATTATATAAAACAATTAATTATTAGCTCTACATATTAACATGTTCACCTTTACAGCACTGTCTCTGTGTTGCATGCTCCCATTTTATAAAAATAATTAGAATATTATGTGATCCTCAGAACTCAAAGTCATATTGCCCATAATGCAATTGCCTGAGCAGTAGAACAGATTAAACTGCCAATACCTGTCTTTAATTACTACAAGATTTAACAAATCTAATATAATATCCTTCACTTTTTTTATTTAAATTAGTCCTTAACCTGCCAAAAATAAGCCACGTGCATGACACAAACCCAAACTATTCAATGACAATGCCCTGCATCAGCCTAGATCCAGCTATATTATTTCAGGCTCATAGTACAATCACCATGACAACAATGTGAACTGGCAACTGCAGCTACCATCAGATTGATCCACAACTTCATAGGAACAGATCAATCCTATTGTTAAATAAAAACAAGATGGATTTATTTTGAATAGTTTGTGTGTGTAACTTAAAATGAATCATGAACAATCTGACTTTTGTTTTATCAGCAGTTTATATTCTCCAGAATACGTGAGTAAAATACATTATTCCTTGTAAGCATGCCTAATATAAAATGTTTTTTTAAATCCACTAAATACATTTACATTCATAAAGTAAAGATAAGGCTCACTCACCGGCAATAAGTCTTGCTCTAGCTCAGATAATATGTAAGATCATAGATGTAAAAATGCAACTAGAATTTGCCATGTTCCACTAAAATCCATTACTCGACAACCCAAGCAGCAACAGAATATTCTAATAAAAAAAATCTGTGCAACAGACAAATAATATAAGACAGTCGTGAATTGTATCTGTACTTACCAGAACCAACAACCTCTTTCAGCACAACACCCTTTTCTCTACAGCCATCCATGCAAAATAATCAGCAGCTGCACACTGGGGCTTATCCCATCCCCCAAACCCTGCCCAGGCACTTCATATGGTATCTTCCTAATTAGGAAGCTCCATTGCACTAGTCTTAGTTCCAGGTGTCACAGAACTAAGCAGGGATGTAGGACACGGAATCTGCATAAAGGGGGAAAAGAGAGTGAACAGCAATTCTATATTCTAACAAGAAAAAGGCCATAATGCATATTCTGCAAGGATGAGCAGTGCAGGGTTGATGCTAACTGAACTGCATGAGGAGTATGATTTTCATTACTTATTCAATCAATTTCTAAAATTAATGAGCAATCTTTATAAATAACATCTCAGCAAACTCACCAAGAGTTTGAGTTTAAAATATATAGCAACATACCTTACGTTAAAACAGTATCAGTGCTCATCATTTTGAAGCAGTACAATCAGCTGTAACAGTGTAGCACATCCCAGAAATCTTCTCCATTTCCTTTCTCCATTACTCCACCAACTAGTTAACATTTATATTATCTTTGTTAACTCAAATCCCAAAACGAATACATTCACAGTCACTGTCAATGTGCTTAAAAATTCTAAAATGCTCATTGCTAATTTTGTAAAATCTACAATTCTGACTCAAGATAAAAATCACAGTATATCAACAGCAAGGAAATCAAAGTATCAGAGCGTTCAAGGTCAAAGCATAATCAAGCCACAATGAATAAGATGGCAACTCACACAATTCAAATGCACAATGTAGATTTTGCTTCTGAGGTGTGCAGCAAAATGCTGGTTATATTGCTGCCATCATTATTATGTATATAGCTGCATTTATTAAACAATACCAGATTTAAAACTTGGATTTTCATCCTTTGCCTTCAAGACACAAATACAAAACACAACACACAGCAACCACAGAACAGCCCCATACTTTCTATAGAAACATAGAAAATAGAAGCAGGGGTAGGCCATTCAGCCCTTTGAGTCTGCTCTGCCATTCATTTTGATCATAGCTGATCCGTTCTATGTTAGTTCATTTTCCTTACTAACAGATAGATCCTGCTATTCTGACCAGTTACATGTATAATTTATTGAATAATGGACTATTTAATGAGATAAGCATGTATTGACTCTTTTGTAATTTGTACTCAACTATTTTAACAAAATTTGAGGGGAAAGCAAATAGTAAAAAAACACAGAAAAATTCAAGGGAAATTAGTGGGAGACTAGGAACTGTGGAGAAGCAAAGTGATTTAGGACTCCATAGATGCAAAGCACTAAAAGCAAGTATAGAGCTACAAAACATAATCAAAAAGGCTAATGAAATGTCAATCTAATCTCACAAAGTTGGAAAACATAAACAACACAAATATATGCTTCAGTTCTACACAGCCTTGGTCAAACATCTTCTGGAATAAAAATAGAAAATGCTGAATAGACTCATCACGATCTGTAGGGGGAAACAAAGGTAACTAATGAGACAAAAATGGAAAAATGCTGGAAAATCTCAGCAGGTCTGACAGCATCTGTGGAGACAGAGAGAGAGAGTAGAGCCAAAATTTCAAGTCTAGATCACCAGTAACTAATGAGAGTCATTTAGATCTGAAATGTTGGGCGACATTCTCCAATTTCATCCCTACCACCCTGCTGACAGCAAGATTGAAGAATCTGGTGCTCAGCCAAAACTTCATTCATTGCAGCAGCACTAGAGAATCCAGCTACAGACAAGGGTGGAAATCTTCGGTGATGAACTCAGTTTTTCTCCACAGACACTGCCAGGCCTGCTGAATTTGAACAGAATTCTGTTTCATTATCTGCAATATTTTGATTTTATCTTCTAAAATATTTTGTTTGGGCACTGAATCTCAGAGTCTTTGAAAGAATACAGCACAGTATTTTGGTTTTCTCAAATCTTGTACTTCAAATCTATCTTTCCAAAAACTGACAACATTTTGGGGTGCTATCTGCAGAGAGCACTATACCAGGCATTGCCTCAGGTACTGATAACTCAGCATCATCCATTTCCATGGAGACAACAGACTCACCTGTTACTCACTGACTCGTTACTTCACTGCTTGGATATTCAACAACATCTCTTGCTGGAAGCATGGTTTCAAGTGTCAGTACTGGCTACTGGGACAATGCCTGTCTTTGTAAATGTTCTACGTGTTTCCAGACAATTCTTCCTTTTATGTCCATTTTTATTTCCTGTTATCCTCATCACCAATGCCCTGCCTGCTGCAGTTGTAGATGCGCCAAGTTTGGTGGCGTTTAAGAGGTTAGTAGATAAGTTTATGGACGAAAAGGGAATGGTTTAGGTTAGAGGGTCATTGCTTTTTCCTAATTGGTCGGCGCAACATCGAAGGCCGAAGGGCCTGTTCTGCGCTGTAATGTTCTATGTTCTATGTTCTAATGTAATAATTCCTGTTCACCAGTTAGGTAAATAACATCCACAATATTTATTTATGTATAACTATATTACGGAGACGATCAACCTTATGGTTACCAGCCAGCTTCTGAGAAAGTTCTGGAACAGTAAGCTTGCTAACCAAGGTGATCTCCCACCCTGCTCCCTGAATGGTTCTCTGGGTTTGTGATCTTGACTCCGAAGATAGATCTTTAAAGAGTCAAGGTATGGAGCAGAATATAGAGCAGGATCAATTCTTCTTATCTCACAAGTTTCCAAATACAGATAAGTTATATTCAGGTGAGGATTTTCTAGCTGTGAGTTGATAACCAGAATTTCTAGCAAGGTAGAGACTCAGATAACAGGTTAGGGCAGCCTCTCTTCTCACCTCCAATGATGAACGTGTGACTCTTTTAAAGAAACTACAGGTCAATATCCAAGTGTTGAAAAAAAGCAATATCTTTCCGTATTTTAAAAGAAAAATATAGTTGTGAAAGATAGGATTATAACAATATTGTTAATTAAACATAAGAGAACCTCTGATGAAGTGAACACATTGATTACACCCCAGAGCAGATTGGTATTAAGATAAAATATGAATTTTACTGTGACCAATGTTGGGGCAAAAAGTGAGCCAATGCAACTCAGCAATTTTACTGCAGGGGCAGCCTCCTAATTGGCTGCCTGCAGGCCGCCATCCAATTTTAACAAGGAGAAGAAATCTGACAGCTCTGAAGTTCTATCAGCACCACCAGGAGAGACAGAAGCCTCAAATTTTCTCAAAATCTGTCCTCATATAGGGAAGTAAAAATTTAAATTTGAAATGCTTGAGAACAGTAGGCCACTCCAATTGCAGGGTAAATCCTCCAGGGGATTGTTGGGGCTGTGGCTGCTGCCTTTCCTGCCTGAAACCCACCTCTGTCGGACCTACAGCTGCGATAGCTGCCCCCCTTCAGACTGTGACAGTGGGCCACCTCCATGAAGCTAGTTGTCTGCAATGTTAACAAAAGGCCAGCAACTCTGTAAAGCAGCTCTCAATTGTGTCCTTATTTATGCAAATTGACTTCCTGTCTCTCTGGGGAGGGCAGTTCACTGATTGGAAACAGCGGTGAAAATTGCTTTGATATGACTTAACCACAACTTTACAAATCCCCCACCTTTGCCCCCACTATCTGGAGACGAGTAAAATTCAGGCTAGCAGTTTTATTATTGGGTAATGGGCAATATTTTCACAGCAATTTTTAAATAGCATGTCAACATTGGTGGTAAATATGGAGGGCTAAATTGGGTCCATCTGCTGTGATTATGTAGGAAGATTTTGGGGAAAAAATTGGAAAGGATCAAAATTGGATGCATGGATTGCGATGCACAATTCATCCACGGCTGTTCACTGCGATTCTGGCAGCACCTAAATTTCCTGCAGCTGATTAATTTAAATGATGGAAGCATGCAATCCAACATCTGCATGACTGTTGTGGTCAGTGCAAATTTGTGTGGACCATTAGAGCTAGCTTGCATTGTTTACTGCCAGTCTGCACCTCTCAAAGCTGAGGTGCTTTGTGATTTAGCAGGTGCTGAAAGTGGTTGGGGAAGACATTATCAACATGATGAACAGTGAGAATGCACACCAGGGTAGAGAGTGTATCATGATTCTCTGAAGCTGTGCTGGAGGCCTTGCTGCAGAGGGGACAGGAGGAGAAAGGTCATCAACTAAAAGGTGCAGGGAAACACGTCAGATATTGAGAAAGTGCTGGGAACACTAAAACTCTGCTGTCAATGCAGACATCTAGCCCTGAAGATGCAGTGTAGGATGAAGTTTAATGTGTGGTTATGGTCCGTGATGGAGTCCTTACAGATGAATTATTAGCCTCACATAATTCACCAACCACATCATCACTCATTTACCAACATTCTCTATCAATCACAATTCATACATGACATTGATAGCCTCACCCCATCTTTACATCCAAATCTCTCGACACATTACCAGCTATTTAAAAAAGACAGGCCTGTCAACCAAACATGTTGCACCACACTCACGGACATGCCTCCCTCCCTCTTGGGGGACAAGGTGACACATAACCGGAAACAGTAAAATTTAAACAATGGGAAATAGGCATGGCTGCATGGAAGAGACAGTGCTGGCCATCACTGATGAGGCTACAACTGAGGTCATGAGCTGCAGTGAGCCTGAAACCACAGAGATTGACAAAACGTTCCCATCAAATCCATCTTCCTTCATATTACTTGCCCCTATTTATGAAGAGAGGAGATGGTTCTTGCATTTCTAATACAGAGATGCTCACAGCCCTTTGTGGACTGTGGTTAGTTATCAAAAATTACTACAAATATAAGGTGGTAGAAATTTAAAGAAGATAATTGACAGTACATCGATTGTTAATTTAAAATCTGAAATTGGTTAAAAACAATCTATCAGATATAAAAGACATCGTTCAAAGCAGGCTAATGGAGTTAGGGCACAGGTCTCACTGAATGGCAAATTAAGCTTGAGGGAATAAATGACCTATTCCCATTCCAATGCCTGTTCAGAAATCAGAACCAAATCTTCTTCTATGTGTAGTATTACATTCCTGAACTGCAGCGAGACCTGGACTGGGTATTGGTGGCATATAACAGTGCTAGAGATATTTCATAAGCAGTGCCTCCACCTCATCCCCCAGATTCAACGGGTCAATGAAAGGACAGTAGACAAACCTGCTTCTTGAAGCCAGATCCACAAGAATTCAGGCAAAACTCGTGCAAAATCAACTTTGATAGACTAGATGCTGTGTCCGGAATGCCAATAACCTGTTCTCTCAAATGACAAATGTTCCATGGGAGAACAAAGAAAACACTTCAAAAACACTCTGAAGTTCTCTTTGAAGAGCACTGACCTGAATGACTAGGAGGAGTTTGCTGTCAATTGTTCAGAATGATAAGAACTTGTCCATCAAGCAGAATCACGCTTTGAGTGCCAATGCCTTAATAACAAGGTAGAATGATGGCAGAGAAGGGAAAAAAGAAAATAAATCCTGCAATCCTGATCCCACTGCCTCATGCAATATCCTGCCTCATGTGCCCAAAGATCTATGGCTCAAGAATCAGCCTGTTGAATCATGTGAAGACCCACAACTGAAATTCACATTTCTGAGTAAACATCGTCCTCAAATAAAGGCTCAATCAATCATGTTACGATTTCAGTTGGGGTTACTTTTTCACAAGAAGATTGCAGAATGGAACTATAGCTCAGAAGATCGTAACTTTTCCTTTTTTAAAAAAATTGTGGAAGAATGGAATCACAGAACTGCTAATTAGTTTTAACAAGAAAACACATTTATTAAACACGAAAAGTTTGATTATAATACAGATTTCTTTGGTCCCCTCTCCCCACTCTCAGCTTCACAAAAGTATACAGTTTTCAAAAATTAAATTCCACTTTGAACCAAATGGCCAATGCCCTTTGACTAATCTTCTGCAGATTCCTCTCAAAAGCACTCCCCCCCCAAATGATTGTCAAGCAAGGGTTTCCAAACTCCCATAAATACATGCTTTCAAAACAATGCTTTCAAAACAACAATCAGTTGTTTTCATTAAGAATTCATTCCACGTTTTCCCTATTCTTCTTTCCTTTCAAAGAAAACTTGCACTCCACTTTTAAGAAGGAATCCAGCATCAGGTTTTCCATTTCTCCTTTCAGGCTTCCTTTTCTCGAATTGCAACATGCATCCAAAATTTTATGTGAACGCAGGTACCCAGTTCCCAACAGAATATTATTGCTCAAAACACTGAAAATAAAGACAGTAAACCTTACAATTGCTTCAGATATGTGGCTTGTCTGCAACTAACCTCATCAGTTTTTCTCTTCCCAGGTCGGCTTTGGCTTATATGCAGTAAAATCTGGCAACACCAATTTTAAATCCAACCGATTTATTTGATAGTAAATCTGCGAGCTTTCGGCCTTTGTGGCCTTCGTCAGGCGAAGGCCACAAAGGCCGAAAGCTCGCAGATTTACTATCAAATAAATCGGTTGGATTTAAAATTGGTGTTGCCAGACTTTACTGAGTTTACCCCAGTCCAACGTCGGCATCTCTACATTTTGGCTTATATTTACAGTATCGTGCTCTCTCAAGGCAGTTCCCTGTTGTTCCTTTAGCTTGAGATTTCTTGAAAACTCATTTCCCTAGATCTTTAACTATCTGTTATTTAAATTTCTGGTACTTGTTTTGTTAATCATTTTTTTTCGATCAAGACTGAGCAAGATGTTCCCTCTGTGGCCTTTCATAACCAACTCCTAAGAATCCAGCTAAAACTGAACTCAAAAAGTATTCGTCACCTAAAGATGTCCATGATTGCTAAGCAACAGCTCATTATTTCTCCAACCTGATGTTTAATTTTCATATCGTAAATTCTCTCAACACAATAGGAACACAATTTAAACTGAAACCTATTACCCACACTTGTAAAACACCTTTGTCTAATATGAATCTAATTATATGTTTACTCTTCATTACACAGAAACATTGAATTAAACTCTCTTAAATCTATACTGCATTTCTAATATTTAACAGTACAAATATAGCTCATCTAAAGTTATAACTGCTTTCCTGACAGTGACAATGACTCCTTGTCAACTTCATCAAGCATCAGTAGAAAACTCACAATCTTTCCACAAACTCAGACAGAGCCAATTGAAACTAATAACTAATTTCAAAGTAGTTGATCATCTCTTTAAATAGCAGGTTTGGTTAGAGTGCTGGGGGTGATGGGATGGGGTGAACTGTTGGGGGGGGGGAACATTTTTTTTCTGGTGAACACATGCATGTTTAAAAGTGAGCATTAACTGGGATGGTGGGATCAGAAATTGCAGGGTTGGCACCTGCTGAAATATGTCACAATTTACTTACTCTGCATACTTCTACAGAATATTCCTGATGCCACCACTTTCACACAAATTAACCCCAATGCTAGCCAAACCAAAAGAATGATCATCAACCATAAATACCACTTTGATATCAGAGTAACACTCGTACCAAAATTACAGGTATTACAGAGCTCTTATTTTTTTATTTTAAGGCAAATTAGCCTAAAATAGATTCTAACAGACAGTAGCTTTGCTTACTATTTGTGGATTTGCAATGTACACATTGAAAAGAATTAAGATGATTCCAACATTGAGTGAAATCATCTGAACCCTAAGACACCCAGTCTTGCCAAATAATTCAAGTTTAACCAGAGGAAGCAGCGGTGGTGCATATTTTTCTCAGTTAATGAACTGAACAAATTGTCTGAAACATGCAACTTTGATGGTTTTGTTCTGAGGATGCAATAAGGCATCACTTTATAGAAAGTATTGATGCAAAGGAAAATACTGATAGAAGACAGACTTAGATCTCCTAGAGTTCTTAGAATAGCATGTGGGATGTTCCCAGACATGCCAACAAATTACAACTGAAACAGAATATCTCAACAATATTAGAGCTGCGGTAAAATAATCATAATGCAGACAGATATTTCTTTAAGGCGGTTAAATGCTGCATTTACTGTACATAGAATCAGTGCATTTGGGTAAACATTACCAGAAGTCAATAGATGCTGCTCGGCTGAAAGTAGGGAGAAGAAATTATGACCTCAAATCATATATTGCACTGTAAGGAAACAATAAACAGAAAGGCAGAAATCCAGCATCCATTACGTTGATTCTAACAAGATTAAGCCATAACACATGATGATATGAATGAAGTGTAAAGATAACAAAAAAGTCAAAAATGGGAATTGCCATTTGGAGTTTTTGTTGATAGTGTCCATTTAATACACCCCCTTTTTGTTTCTTTATAACGATTTAACTAAATTGTTTGTTTACCCTTATGTCTTTCTAGTTTATAGTGGGCATATAATCAAAAATGCTAATCTGTCTTTTCTCTTTACATATTTTGGATAATCTTTAGCATTTTCTGTTTTTTATTCCAGTGAAGTTAGTTTTGATGTAATCCGTAAAGAGCAGAAAGAGGCCATTCAGCCATCAAGACTTAACTGACTCTTCAAAAAAGCATCTTATGCAGGCCCACTGCTGCCTCCCCAGCCCCTCCCTCCCATCCCCACAATTGCCATAACCTTGTGCATCTTTGGACACAAAAGGTCGACTTAACATAGCCAATCTACCTAACCTGCACATCCTTGGGACTGTGGGAGGAAACCAGAGCACCCAGAGGAAACCCATGCAGATATGGGGAGAACATGCAAACTCCACATAGACTGCCACCTAATGCCAGAATTGAACCTGGGTCCCTGACATTGTGAGGCAGCACAATGCCACCACTATGCCATCATGCCATCCTAATAAAGCACAAATAATCTTTAATCAAAAAAGGAGAGCAAAGTATCTAGAATAGGGGAACAGAAAATATCAAAAAAGTAATAAGTACCTGAATAGGATCTTTTTATGTGTTCAATTACGCTTGCATAGTTCCAGTACAACATCACCAGGATTGCTGCTCCTCTTGTCTTCCAGGTTGCTGCGCCCCACTAACCTGACCTGATTCTAGCTGCTGACAGGTCTTGAAAGTGCACTTCTGATTTTGTATTGGAATTGAATGACTTGACACAGGGATTTAAACCTCAAGAGTTATGTCCATTACTCTTTGGTGTCTCAACGTCAACACCTAATGAAGTCACATCAGACTATGTAGTATAGGTTGGAGGCATCAACGAAGAGATCCAAACTCTTGATCTGTTCGGTTCTGTATAACCAAGTGCAGACTGAAATGGAAAATATAAATAATTCAAGGCTTTGAGCACCAGAACACCTGTTGGCTAAGATTCTGAACTCAGGCTTAGATTTTTTTGCTTTAATTTGCACTACAGAAAATCAAATTGTCAATCTACTGCAGTTTACCTCAGAATTTATAAAGTTGTGGCAATTATAATGACATATGTCTTTTTGAGGACCTGGCCCTCTCCCCGGTGATGACACTGTAATGTAGATGTCAATTCATAAAATAAAGGCAAATCTAAGATGTCTTCATGTGACTAAAGAAGTGCAAAATTGTTGATAATAATTAAGAGGTCATGCTCAGCACACATCTTAAGCATAAGGAGATCAATGTTGTCACAACTGCCAACTTTGCTTTTTTCCGATGAGCCCTTCCCGTGCCTGGTTATCTGAACTAATTCTTGTGTTGAAGTCACCAAGAATGATTAACTTGTTTTACATTGAAATAGTGGCAATCAAGGAGTGGAAGTTATTATAGAATTCATCCTTGACCTCATCAAGATTGGTCATGGGGAGATTGGTATTGTCACTGCTCTGGGAATCTAGGTTCAAATCATCACAGCAGATGCTGGAATTTCAATTCAATTAAGGTAGGAATTAAATGTCTCATATCAACTAGGAAAACATTGCCAATTGTTGCAGTAGAAACCTATTTAGTTCATCTTTAGGGAAAAAAACCTGCTGTCCTTACCTGGTCTGGCCTACGTGTACCTGAACACGTATGCTCTGAAGTGGCTTTGCAAGCCACTCAGATCAGGACAATTAGGGATGGGTAATAAATGCTAGCCCAGCCAGCCAGGCCCACATCCCACAAATGAATAAAAGAAATGTACATCCTGCTGAGAGTAACTTCCCTGTTGTCATTCAGGGGAGGAAATGGTCCCTGACATTAAACTCTTTTCGTCCTTCTCATGGCCAGTCCAAAAGCATGTATAACCTACACCAATTTCCCTGAGCCAACCTTTCTCAGGTAGCTGAGTCTACTGATAATTGTGATTTGGATGTTGTACAACAGTTCTTCTCTCAGGTCTGTCAGCTGTTGACATTGATTTACAACTGTGATGTTTAAACTCCTGACAGCTGTGGCCTGCTGGTCAGCAAGGTGAAGCAGAAAATATTTAAAGCAACTTTTCTAGCACCCTTTCCTCCTAGTAGCAATGTCACTCTGAAAAGGACTGCTCAGTCACCCAGGGGAGTGGTGAGTTCCACTTCAGCTTCCTTTCAGTGAAAAATAACCCTATGGCCTGAGCCACCAGCCTGCCAGTTTGTGGTTACACCTCACCGTGAATCTACACCTGCTGCTATATCATTCACCCATTGTTCAAGTACTTGTGGCAGAAAGATGGTGGATGACAGCTGATAGAAAAATTATGAACATGATTTGCATATGAATTGGATTATAGTGAGGGAGAATTCCATATCATTTGCCTCACTCTTTTGTCTTGACCTATCTTGGTCCAATGGCAAATTGTGACCAGATGGCTGGAGATAAATTGAGATGCAGTTTGTATCTGGGAAATCTTCTGTACCTTGCAAGCTTCATGTGTTCCACAATACAATTCTAACCCATTTCAAGATCATTAGACATTAAATTGGTCTCAAATTCCCAGTATTCAGAAATCAGTATTCACAAGCAGAATAGACAAACGCCTAAATCACTGATGGGACACCACGTGGCTACCTTTACCTGGTCTGGTCATGTAACTTACCGGGGTGTGGCCACCATCATATGCTATCAATTTATTGGAGGCACAGCTGAGAACTGGGTGAAGGTGAGGACAAATACAGGAAGAGCCATTCCAAAGCATTTTGACAAGCTCACCTGTAAGAAGTGCTACCCTTCTTTACAAGGTAAAGAGAGCAGGTTTTTTCCCCTAAAGATGAGCTAGATGGTATAAGGCATCTATTAGTAGCTTGGTACACCAAAAGGGGCTGATGAGAAGATCCACAGATGTCTATAAAAAATCCCTGGAATGACCTTGAGGCATAAAAAATGAGGGCCACAATGACTCTCACCACCAAACAAACTGGATAACAACCACATCCAAGTGGTCTCAAATCCTCATCCAGAATTGAATACAGCTATGACACCACCTGCCTGGAGAACCACGGTATTTTTAAGACTCTGATGCTGCAAGATCCCTGTAGGGTTGAATTTTTGTCAGTAGGGCCTTTTGATTGGGTAGGGCTTTCTGCTACTTCTATATGTGATCATTTCCATCCTACTTCACTCTGTGACTATTCCTTACCTAAGTATTGTAGCTGGGCTCCGTGCAGTTGTATCTTATCTCTTTTTCTTTTCTCCTCCTCATCTATAGAAGCCAAAAGCTTAATGCTCTTTGACCCATTGCTAATTTATGCACCTTACAGCCTTTCAAATTCCAAACTTTGCATTCATGAGTTGCACATCTAAGGGAGTCTTTCTAAATCTGCCCCCGATGTTTGCGTGCACTTGGCATTAGCTCCAGCTTTTCCCTACCATGCTTTAATGTCTCTCACTCTTTCTTTATTGAAATACTGCTACTCTCAATTGTTTCTTCCTCCAGTCACCATACACCAGCCACTGAGTTCTCATCTCTGACACTTGGTGAACTACTGAAGCCCCATGTGAACTTGGTGAAATTCAAAAACCTGTTCAAAATAGCATGCTACATGCAAGCGCTCAACTGCACTACCTGACTGCCTCCATAAAAATTGGAAAACGTTAGAATTCCATTCCAATGCTTCCTCCCATCATTTTATCTGCTTCTCCAATCCTATCAACCCTGGAACTGGTAGAAATCAATCGATTTTGATGTTCCAATATTGTCTTCTGCTCTAATATCCAGATCTTTCTTCCATCTACCTATCTTTAATCCTTCCATTGTATTGACAACAATGTCCAGTTGTCCAGGGCAATTATGAAACTGGACAGTTATTGAGTCCTCCATTCTGTTTGCCATCACAAAATGTTCCATTTGCCTCATGAAGACTCAATGAAATTACTGTTTCCCAGGGATTTTTTTCAAGATACAAGATACTGATGACTGAGGGCATATACCAATCGATTAAAAAACAACTTCTTCCCTGCTGTCATTAGTAAGTTGTCTTACAACACCAGGTTAAAGTCCAACAGGTTTATTTGGTAGCATGAGCTTTTGGAGCACTCCTTGATCAGGTGAATGCAGGATTTGTTTTACAAAAAGGGCATATATAGATACAAACTCAATTACAAGATAATAGTTGGAAAACGAGTCTTGACTGGTAACCAAGTCTTTACAGATGCAGATGTGAGTGGAGAGAGGGTTAAGCACAGATTAAAGAGATGTGTATTGTCTCCAGACAGGACAGTTAGTGAGATTTTGCAAACCCAGGCAAATTGTGGGGGTTACAGATCATGTGACATGAACCCAAGATCCTGCTTCACGCCATCCTCATGTGTGCGGAACTTGGCTATCAGTTTCTGCTCATTGATTCTGCATTGTGTCATGAAGGCCCACTTCCGAAGATCAGAGGCTGAATGCCTAAGACTGCAGGAAGAGAACACTCCTGCCTGGTGATTGTCGAACAGTGTTCGTTCATCAGTTGTCATAACGTCTGCATGGTCTTGCCAATTTACCATGCTTTGGGACATCCTTTCCTGCAGTCTGTCAGGTAGGCAATATTGGCCAAGTCACAACATGATGTACTATGTACCTGGTGGATGGCATTTTCATGCGAAATGATGGCACCCGTGTTGATGATCCAGTATGCCTTGCAGAGATTGCTGTGGCAGGGTTGTGTGGTGTCATGGTCATCTGCTGCCATCAGACCTTCCATTAAGTTAATCTTTCTCTACACCTTAGCTATGACTGTAACACTACGTACTGATCCTCTCCTGCCTCTATTTTAGGTATGCTTTGTTATATAGCACACAATAAACAATACTTTTCACTGATTACTAATACATGTGACAATAAATAATCAAATCAAATCAATTTAATCTAACTGTCTTCTTCTTCAGGAGCCCAACGCCACAAGAGACACTTTAGCAAAATTCAGCAATTTATGTTAGAATACTGATCAAGAAATCTCCAAACTGAATATTGTCAATCTTTTATACAATCTGTTAAAGCTCATGATATGTGGACTGATCATCTGTTTATCGAAATCTATCAAAGTCTGGCTGCCCCATAGGCATTTATAAGTCATTATTCTTGCAAATTTCAAGAATTCTAATTGAGGTTCCAACTCTTTATGCGAAGGTAAGGTAAAGTTGCCTTCATCCCAGATTGTCTGCTCTCTCCTTTGAGGGGAAAAGCTGACTGGTGGTGATTTAAACTGAAGATCATCACATCTCAGGCAAGAGGCAAAGTTTAAAACATGGCCCTTCTTGAATAATCTGAGCCAGTATGGGAATCGAACCTGTGCTGTTGCCATTGGTCTACATCACAAACCAGTTATCCAGCCCTGCCATCCATCTCAGATAATACTTTAATTCTTCTCTTACTTCTTGCAGGAAGCAACAAGCCAAAGCCATAACTTGCTTATTCTTTGGTAATGTGTCCACATATCTACTTCATTGTTCTCTTAGTCATATGATTCAAATTCTGAAAACATCCATAGAATGTTTTCCACCATCCACTGAATCCTTACAGTGCAAAAATAAGCCTTTCAGCCCATCGAGTCTGCATTAACTCTCCGAAAGAACGTCTCGTCCAGGCTCTCTCCCCACCCTATCCCCATAATCCTGTGCATTTATCATGCCAATCCACCTAACCTGCACAGCTTTGCACTGTGGGAGAAAACTGGAATATCTGGAATAAACGCATGAAGACATGGGAGAACTAGCAAGTTTCACATACTCACCTGAGGCTGCAATTCAATCCAGGTCCCTGGCTCCATGAGGCAGTAGTTGTAACTACTAAGAAAACAAGTGTTCATAGTGTACCCAGTTTGTAATTTACACCCTCTAATCACATTATGGGAAAGATTCAATATTCAGAAAATTATTGTAGTCTTTAAGTAATTCATATGTGTTCCAAATGCTGGAATCACTTCCTTGGCATATTTTGGCACACTGTAGCAATGAGATATCCATTAACCCTCCTAAAAAGTCTCTAATTCTCACTTACTGAGTTTGAGACTTTAGACAATTCTGACTTATCTTTCAATAGTCACCCTGAAATGTTAGACAGAAGAATTCTAGTCTAATTACTGGGTAATTATATAATTGACATCTCTGATTCTCCCCTCAAATCTTTAACTCCCATTCAACTTCTCAACTTTCCCATCTCACCATCTAACTCTACCCTGACCCAAGCACCCACTCACCTGACCTGACTTGACCTTAACCCCCCAACCACCTGTCATCCTACCCACCTACAATTCTACCCAATTGCCATATTACCCAATTACTATAAGACACAGGAACAGAAGTAGGCCTTACACTTAACTAACTCTAACCCTTTACCCACTTATACATTCACCCTTTCATTCATACAGTAAGACACTGGAAAGCTATTTAAATATCCCAGCTTTTTAGTATGTTAATGAACACTTACCAGAATCCTCCTCCAAGTGCCATAAAAAGGAGGCATAGTTTGTCATCCTCTGATGATGCAGCACAACAAAGATGCAGTTCAATTTCAGATAAGTCCTGCATTTCTAGAGAAGCTGGAGTCAGAAGTGGCGGGAAAGTCAATGATCAGGCATGTTGTTTTCACTGACTAGGATTGAATCAATCATCAGGGTAGCTGATAAGGTTCAACAAAGGTGACCCCTGATGTAATTTTTCAAAGATATCTCAGCCTTTTGGGTAAGATGAAGTGTCAGATCAAGCAAAAGATCTTGTCAGCTTGGAACTTGTTTGTCCCTTTCGTGAGATTAATGAATTGGATTCAATTTGATTTTTTTTATTTGATTGATTTATTATTGCATACAATTTTATTGTATACAGTAAAAAGTATTGTTTCTTCATGCTATACAAAGTATGCCGTACATAAAAATGCAAAAGAAATGGGTGCAGAATGTAGTGTTACAGTCATAGCTAGGATGTAGAGAAAGATTAATTTAGAAAGATTAACTTAGTATAAGGTAGGTCCATTCAAAGGTCTATGGCAACAGTGAAGAAGCTTTCTTGAGTTGCTTGGTATATGACTTCAACTTCAGTATCTTTTTCTTGACAGAAGAAAGTGGAAGACAGTATGTTGGGATTGCATGAGACCCTTGATTATGTTGGCTGCTTTTCTGAGGCAACAGGAAGTGTAGTTTATTTATTTATTGTGTCACAAGTAGGCTTACATTAACAATGCAATGAAGTTACTATGAAAATCCCCTAGTCATCACACTCCGACACCAGTTCAGGTACACTGAAGGATAACTTAGCATGGCCAATGCACCTAATCAGCATGTCTTTCAGATTGTGGGAGGAAACTACAGCACGCGATAGAAATCTTGCAAACACATAGAGAACATGCAGGCTTTGCGCAGTGATCCGAATCAGGAATCAATCCCTTCCTGGCACTGTGAGGCAGCATCGCTAATCACTGTGCCACCATGCTGAGAAAGAGATAAAATCAATGAATGGGAGGCTGGTTTGACTGATGAACTGAATTTCACTCACGACCCTTTGTAGTTTCTTGTGGTCTTGGATAGAACAAGAGTCATATCAAACTGTGATACAACCAGAAAGAATGTTTTATATAAAACATAGAACATAGAACACTAAACACAAACGGGCCCTTCGGCCCACAAGTTGTGCCGATCATACCCATATCTACTAGGCCATAGGACTATCTGAAACTCCCAATCCCATTTAATCCCATGTACTCATCCAAAAGTCTTTTAACAGCAGCGACTTCACCTCCACCACCGCTGGCAGCAGCTGATTCCATTCACTCACCACGCTCTGAGTGAAAAACTTACACCTAACATCTCCTCTGTACTTGCTGCCCAGCACCTTAAACCTGTGTCCTCTCATAGTGACCATTTCAGCCTTAGGAAATAGCCTCCAGGAATCCACCCTATCTATTCCTCTCAACACTTTATAAACCTCTATCAGGTCACCTCTCAACCTTTGTCTCTTCAGGGAGAAGAGACCCAGCTCCCTCAACGTATCTTGATAGGGCACGCCTCCCAATCCAGGCAACATTCTTGTAAATCTCCTCTGCACCCTTTCAATAGCTTCCACATCCTTCCTGTAGTGAGGCGACCAGAACTGCACACAGTCTGCACACAGACCCAAGTGGGGTCTGACAAGGATCTTATAAAGTTGCAGCATTACTTCCCGACTCCTAAACTCAATCCCTTGATTAATGAAGGCCAGTACACCATACGCCTTCTTGACCAAATTCTCCACCTGCGAAGCCGATTTAAGAGTCCTATGGACCCGGACCCCAAGATCCTTCTGTTCCTCAACACTGCTAAGACTCCTACCCTTGATATTGTACTCCTTCATCCCATTGAAACCATTCAGGTTTACCAGGATGTTGCCTGGTATGGAGGGCAGGTCTTATGAAGAGAGGCTGAGGGATTTGAGGTTATTTTCGTTAGAAAGGAGGCGGCTAAGAGGGGACCTAATCGAAACATATAAGATGATTAGAGGTTTAGATAGGGTGGACAGTGATATCCTTTTTCCTAGGATGGAAAAAGCTAGCACGAGGGGACACAGCTTTAAATTAAGGGGTGATAGTTATAGGACGGATGTCAGAGTTAGGTTCTTTACCCAAAGGGTGGTTCGGGAGTGGAATGCCCTGCCTGCAGCAGTTGTGGATGTGCCAAGTTTGGTGGCGTTTAAGAGGTTAATTGATAAGTATATGGAAGAGAAGGGAATGGCTTAGTTTGGAGGGGCATTGCTTTTTATATTGGTCGGCGCAACATTGAAGGCCGAAGGGCCTGTTCTGTGCTGTAGTGTTCTATGTTCTATGTTCTATGTTCTATGTTCTATTGCTCTTGCCAAAATGGACCACTACACATTTATCTGCATTGAAGTCCATCTGCCACTTCTCTGCCCATTCTTGCATCCTATCTATGTCTTGCTGCAACTTCTGACATCCCTCCAGACTATTCACTACACCACCAACCTTCGTAACATCTGGGAACTTACTAACCCATCCTTCCAGTTCCTCATCCAGGTCATTTATGAAAATAACAAACAGCAAGGACCACTCCACTGGTGACCGATCTCAATGCAGAAAAAGACGCATTCACAACCACTCTCTGCCTTCTGCAGGCATGCCAGTTCCGGATCCACAAGGCCAAAGCTCCTTGGATCCCATGCCCTCTCACCTTCTCAAGAAGTCTTGCATGAGGAGCCTTATTCAAATACCTTGCTGAAATCCATGTAAACCACATCCACTGCTCTTCCTTCCTCAATGTGTTCAGTCACATTTTCAAAGAACTCCACTAGGCTCATAAGGCACAACCTGCCCTTGACAAAGCCGTGTTGACTATTTCTGATCAAGCTAAACTTCTCTAAATGCTTATAAATCGTGTTCCTCAGGATCCTCTCCATCAACTTATCAACCACTGAGGTCAGACTCACCAGATGGTAATTTCCCGGGCTATCCCTGTTCCCTTTCTTGAAAATAGGAACTACATCCACAATCCGCCAGTCCTCCAGAAACTCTCCCGTTTCCATTGACGATGCAAAGATCATCGCCAGGGGCTCTGCAATCATTTCTCTCACACCCACAGTAGCCTGGGGTACATCCCATCTGGTCCTGATACATACATATATCCATCTATGGTACATCTGTAAAAGTTGGTAAAGTCATACTAAGCAAGCCAAATTTCCTTAGTTTCCTGAGCTTTCTTAACTATAGTGTTGGTGTGGAGAGACCAGGACAAGTTGTTGATGATCCGGACACTTAGAAACTTGAAGCTCTTATTTGCACTTCATTCCCTTTGATGTAGCCTGGGGCATATCTTCCAGTCTGCTTCCTGAAGTCGATGACTATCTCTTTCATTTTAGTGACATTCAGGAAGAGATTATTGTTGTTGGACCAACTCACCAAGTTCTCTATCACTTTTCTGTACTCTGTCGCAGTATTGTTGATTTTTTTTTTACAAGGTGAGATTGGAAGTGACTTTGCTTGACCTGAGACCAAAAAGTCCTCTCAAAGTCAATGGATCTTCCCATTATCCATCCCTCACCGCTTTGACTCCCATAGTGGGCGGGGTGTTAGAATATCAATTGGATTAATGATCTTTCATCAGAACCATTTTCAGAATCATTTTTCTAATTGGCATACTTTCGAAAAATTCAGAAGCTGGTTGTGGGAAAATTTGTACTGTGTCTCATTGGAGTAACGCACTCCGTTGCAGCCAGCACAAATAGTAGTGCTAACTCATTTGTTGCAGCAAAGGCATATTTGCCTCAAGACGGCAATGGTTGGATTCATCCATTAAATGTCATGCTCTCCAGGGCACTATTTAGAATTGTTGAGAGAGGTGAGAATGACCATATTGTAGTGTTTCAATATGTCCTCTGGTTAAATATCCTTTCAGATGGATGATTGCTGAAGGATGCACCTTTTCAATGTGTTCTTTCACACATTATGCTGCAGTTAGTGTCTGTGTCAGCCCTTCTTTCTGGTCCCTCTTCATTGTTGCCTTTTGATTGAGAGACAAATATAATTAAGGGAATGGAAATATGTTTATAGTTATCTATCAAGAAATTAAATGAGATCAAGGTGAAACCTTTGGAGTATGCCAGCTCCCGGAGAAAATGTTTAATTCAGGTTTCTCCTTTAAAATCAAACTGCTGCCAAAACAGAAGTTGCATATGAAAGCTCTATGGTTTGACAAAACCACTAAAGCTATTTCACTGTTCGGAATTATAATGAAAATTGAGTTAAGGCTGATAATGTGTGATTAAATTACATTGTCGGTTTTATATCCATCACATTGTACAAACGTTAGCATTGTATTCATTAGCATCAATTGAATGATCAAGTTATTTCTAATGCCTAAGTTTACCCAAAGTAAAAATGGAATTACAATTTTTCATTCATTTCTTTATATCAGTAACAGAAAGAAAACAACACAGTACCGCACAGTGACCTCTGCAGGCAGTATCATTGAAAGTATATTCCATTCCTTTTACCAAACAAAAGATTGATACTTTGTCCTGATAATAAGAAATACTACAACTGCACACATTATGTTTCCAAAATAGACTATACTGCAATAATGGATTTATACATTTTGATTTAGTTTTATATTCCTATGTTCTTACTTCATAAAAAATGCTGTAATTTTTAATTAATCAATCAATGAAGAATGAATAGAGAAGCTCAAAAACACCAGGAAGCTGGAAAAATACAATCAAGATTTTTCAAGCTGTGAGCAGAACATAACCATTTGATATATAGATGTGCCATATTTACATAAAATTCACTTCAAAAATGCTAACATAATACTCAAAAACTAAATATATTCTACTTACAAATAAACTCATCTCTTGACAACAGATAAAGCAGCCTCAATAAAGGGAGAGATTGGGTTCCAGGATTCCCTGATATCATCTGTCCCATTCCATGTGAAAATCTATTTCTCTGTTATGTTTTTTTCTGAATGACATTTCCAAGGTTCAAATAGGTGCTTAAAAGTAATGCCACACAAACAATCTTGGTTTGAGAAAAAGGATTGACACTTAACCCTCTTTTACAAAACTCAGTGACATAAATTGGCTTCAGCATACTAGTGTTCTAACTGCAATTTTGTTTACCTGTTCATATTATTCTGAAGTTAAATGGGTCAAGACAAAACAATTGAGGTATGCATGAATGGATTTGTACTTAAATTAGAACAGAAAATTAAAGTAACAACTTTTATAATTAGTTGATTTTATTTAGGAGTTTAGCTCATGCCTGCTCCCCGTGGATGTGCCGGGCCAGGTGGATGTCCTTGGGCATGATGGTGACCCGCTTGGCACAGATGGCACACAGGTTGTTGTCCTCGAAGAGCCCCACCAGGTAAGCCTCACTGGTCTCCTGCAGGGTCGTGATGGCTGAGCTCTGGAAGCGCAGGTTGGACTTCCCAGTGTGTTTCACAAGAAAACTAGCAAACAGAATTTGTCATCAAACCGCAAAAGGAAGTATCTGAGCAGTAACAGGTTTAAGGAGCATTTTAAAGCAGTAAAGGGAGGATGCAGGATAGAGATGTTTGTGGCAAATTCTTGAGCTTGGGGCATAAGCAGCTGAAGGTAAGGCAATCAAATATGAAACAATTAAAATTGGGGATACTGATGAGGACAGGATTCGAGGAATAAAGATATCTTGGAGATTTGTGTAGCTGGAGGAGAGTACAGAGATAAGAGGGGTTGAGGCTATGGTGGGATTTGAAAACAAGGATGAGAATTTTAAAACCAAAGTGTTGTTGAACTGGTAGTCAATGTAGGTTACTGAACACAAAGGTGATGGGTGAAGAGGACTTGGTAAGAGTTAGGACATGAACAGTAGAGTTTACAGGAATGTATAGAATAATCAAGTCTAGAGATAAGAGAACTATGGACAATGTTTTTAGCAGATGAGCTAAGGAAGGGGAGGAGTTGTGTAATATTATAGGACGATGGTGCAGAAATCTAGTCAGAAGCTTATCTTAGGGTTAAATATGGGATGGAGATTGCAAAAAAACAAATTCAGTTTGAGGCAACTACCTAGAAAAGGTTTGTAATCAGTAGTGAACAGAATTGTTGTCAGGGATCTGAAGACAATGGTTAAGATTTTCCCATCCTGCAAGGGAAATTGAATATAGAAATAGAGAATTCTCACAACTATATAGGGCCTTTCTGAAACATCATATGCTGCAGTGTGTACTGATTTGAATTCTTTATCTGAAGAAAGGATACAATTGCATCAGAAGAAGTTCAGAGCAATCTTTGGATGAACAACTTATTTTTATGAAAAAACATTGAACAGGTTGGACTCATATCCATTAGTGTTCAGAAGAATGAAACGTGATCTCATTGAATCATATAAGATCTTGAGGGAACTTGATAGAGTAGATACCAGAAGATGTTTCTTCTTGTGGAGTAGAAATAGGGGACACAGTTTAGGAATAAGTGAACTGTTAAGATGGAGATGAGGAGATTTTTTTAATCTCAAAGTTTCGTTAGTCTGTGGCATTCTCTTTCATTATGGGGTAGGACGAAGTGAGGAGTTGACCAGCCATGGTCTTCTTTACATGGTGCAGCAGGCTTGAGAGGCAGAATAGCCTACTCCTGTTCCCAAGTTTGATGTTACTATATTGATTCAGTACCTGATGTTAGACAAGAAAGCTGGCAATTTAGAAACAATGAAGGTGTTAAGAGAAATGATGGTGAAATAAAATTGGGTGGCATCATCAAGTATGTGGAAATTATTCAGATGATATTTCAAAAGTGACATATAAATGAAAAATAGAAGTGAGCCAGATGTTCATTGCGGGAACACGAGGGATAATGGTGCAGGCAAGCAGCATCTGTGAAGAGAGAAAAATAATTAACATTTCAGATCAATGATCTTTTATCTGAATTCTGCTACTGCAGGTAGGGTAGCAGGTGAGTAGCAGGTGAGTAAGTGTGGCTTTGTCGATATCTTCCATGTTGTTGTGAACTGGGAGTATTTACAATCAAGGAAATTCCAGATGCTTTACCAAGGCTAGCTCTTGCTAAATAGTTTATTTTCTTGTGAATGCTTTATTTTCTGTACAAGATAAGAAAACACAGCAAGATACATTAAAATTGAATAATTGTTTCAGAGTTGGAGTCCATATGGCACTTTTTTTCTACTGCATTTACTAAAAATCATGATAATCTGAATTTATTCTAATGCATTGTTGTCCAATAAAAGTACTTATTAGCCAGGGAGTATGGTTACAGTAACTATATTAGCATCAAGCATGAATTTTAGTGCATCACAATGTATGCATAATATAACTAAATAAATTTCAAGTATTTACTTTCTTAACAAACCCTTACGACCATATAGGTGAATTAAAAGCATGAGAAAATTAGGTTTTGGACTCCCTTATTTATTTTTGGCACACTTTTTCAATTCACTCAGGGTTGAGTTAATCTTTTTTTGGACAAGGTTTGGACTGATTCAGTTTAATAGAATTGCTTACAAGAAAATCCAGGCAATAAGAGAGCCTATAAGGAAGTTGAAGAATCAATGAGGACTTAGTGAATGGCTTGGAATCTGACGGCCACAAATTTCTGCTTATGGTTTCCAGTCTGACAAAAAGAACTTCCATGACAATTGATTGGGTAAACCAAAGCTTAACACATCAGTTCCTGACTACATATCTGCCCCATCACTCTGTAACATGACTCCTCCCCAACTGCTGAGCCTTAAATAAATGGTATCTTAAATTTATGCACCCCTAAGTTTGAGTGACTTTATTTGTGTAAATATGATTGCGGACGTGTAATCATTAACTAATTCAAAACTAAAAGGAAAAAACCTCCTTGAAAGTGTATTGCAACAATTCCTTGGAACCTCAAAGATAGCTGACAGCTTTTGAAGTTCAACTATTCCTGCTTTCCCCAACATCCAATATTCAAACAAGTAGAGCATTTCAGGCTCCTACATGTTATTCCTACCATTGGTGCTTAAGCTTAATAACTACATAAAGGATACTATACGCTGTTTGTCTACAACTTCTCAAAGGCAACTAGGAATGGACAATAAATATTGATGTGGGGATGCCGACATTGGACTGGGGTAAACACAGTAAGAAGTCTGACAATACCAGATTTAAGGAATAAATCGGTTGGACTTAAACATGGTGTTGTCAGACTTCTTACAATAAATACTGGCCAGTCAGCGATGCCTACGTCCCACAAGAAGAAAGAACTTCCTAAAAATTGGAGCAGATCAGTCAGCTGAGAAGCAATAATATCCTTAAATATTGATTAATGTGGGATAAAAATTTAACACTAACAATACGATATTCAGAATAACATGCAATATTTACTCAAAATTCAATATAATTTATTTTTCCCAACTGATTTTTAAATCTACTTTACTGTGGATTGTTTTGTAGAATGTTTTGGTCACTCTAAGCTATCACTAAGAATCATAGGAAAGAAATAAAATCTAATCCCAGATATCGGTACCTATGTTTCATAAACACATTGCCAGATATAAAGAATGGACTCAAGTAATTAATCTGCACTGTATTTTCAAAGTTATTTCCAAAGAATTAGTTTAGTTTGTAGTATCGCAATCTTTTTATTATTTAGTGTACTGAAGAAATTGGATAGAATGCAAATACATAGCTATAACTATGATTGTTCATTTTTTATGAAAACAAATTGTTTTTTTCATTTTTAATATATGATCGATTGTGATATGTTAACATTTAAAAAAACTAAAGTGAAACGTTATATGGGAATATAGTAAACACAGTAGCCATAAACAATTACTAGACATGGGCTGAAATTTTCTGGCCATTCCCACCGGCGGGATGTCCTGATCCCACTGACAGCAATCCCCACCATAGGTTCCCTAGATGCTGTGTGTGGCAATATGTCTCAAGCTTGATGATGATTGTGTTACTTGTCATGTTTGGTAAGTAGTTGAGTATATACCAGCCAGGATATGATCAACGAAGTCTGAATTGTTATTTACCATTCCATTCAAAAATGTGAATCATCTTCCAGGATCTCATATAGGATGTTTTGTTTGACGTGGCTTGAATGCATTGCATGGTGCACATCTGGAAATTTCCTTTTCTATGTCTGTGTATCAGAGGGCAAGTACAATGATTCCTTGGCACTGTACCGATTTGCTTCCAACCAGAGGTGAAATTGGTGGGTTTAGTGGCCCTGAAGAGCAGTAGAAATGACAAATTGCTAACCATGCAGTATTAGTACATTCTGTACAGATTGTGCCAAAAAATACCTCTCATCCTAGAGTTGACTAGTAGAAAACATTTATCTCTACCTACCTTATCAATTACTTTCAAAATCCCAAAAGCATCAATAAATCAAGTCATAGCCTTCTGCATTTCATAGGTACCTGTAAAGAGTCGCATTCCAACCATTTTTTAAATTGAGCTTGTGTCTTCACATGCCTTGTTTGTGAACACAACTCCCACTTATCTGATGAAGGGGCAGCGCTCCAAAAGCTAATGGCTTGTGCTACCAAATAAACCTGTTGGACTTTAACCTGATGTTGTGAGACTTCTTACTCTTTCAAAGGAGCAGGAGTAGGCCATTCTGCCCGTCAGACCTGCTCAACCATTCAGTAAGATCACGTTTGATCTGATTGTGGCTTTAATTCCACTTTCCTTGCCATCCCCATAACTTTTGACTCCATTGCCATGCTGCCAAACTCAAGTCTGGAACACATTCAATGATCCAATCTCCACTGCTCATAGGGGAAGAGAATTTCAAACATGAAAGACTGACTGAGAGAAGAAATTCGTCTTCATCTCTGTCTTAAATAGCAGACACCTTATTTTTAAACTGTGCCCCCAGTTCTAGATTCTGCCAATGAGAGGAAACATCTTTTCAGCATCTACCCTGCACATTCTCCCCATGTCAGAGTGGGTTTCCTCTGGCTGCTCCACTCATACTCCACTACTCACTGTATGTCATTAGGTGGTTATTTTTGACTGTTGCAGACATGATGGGCCTCTTCTGTGCTGTACACCTATATGACTTTATGACACTTAAACACAGATTAATGACTCCAGTCTGCTGCACTGATTCCAGCCAGGACAGATACAGTGCTGCTCACACTTCTACACACTCCCTCATATAACAGACCATAGAATTCTGAGATGCAATTCAGATGCCTGGACCACTCAGGTAGCTCTCTGCAATATACAATGCAGTGGGTTTCCCACATAATCACAGTTTATTGTGTCCTTTACAATCTGGTTATGCAGAGAGATAATGTCATGCTAGTCAGTAAGCTAGGACAGGAGGAGTTCTCTTCAGATAATGAAGATGAGAAGGTGCAGCAAGCCCTGGGGGATGTGGAGGGAAACATGAGTGCACTGATGCCATGGAGAAGGGGAGATATGTTCATAATACACTAAGAGTTGCATGGTTCCATGAGGAGTAAAACTAAGTTTGATCATCAGGAGACATCTCCTCTCGCCCTCCAAATCATTTTGTGACTTCTGAGGGAATGGCCAAACCATCACTGAAAGGGCAGGTCCTGCATTCACACTTGGACCTTAAGAACTTAACTCATTAGGATCAGATCTTAGCTGTGGTGATTAGTGTCCTGCTAATGTGTTCACTCTGTCAACTTAAAATCCAGCAAAGAATAATGATGTTCACCACTTGTCCACCATTTACAAGGCACAAGTTACAAATGTAATGGAATACTCTCCATTGGTCTGGATGAGTGAAACTCCAACAATACTCAAGAACCATAGAATCATAGAATCCTTAGGTACAGAAGGAGACCATTTGGCCCAACAAGTCTGCACTGACTCTCTGAAAGGTCATCTCACCCAGGCCCACCCCACCCTATCCCCATAACCCTGTGCATTTACAATGGCTAATTTAACTAACCTACACAGTTTTGGATAGTAAGGGACAATTTAACATTGCCCCCGCCATTGGCAATCTTGCCTCCAGCCTAACATTTTAATGTTGCCTCCCTATGCCTCTTTACACTTTTACCTTTCTTTCTTCCATTAGATCCTCAAAAAAACCTATCCTTTAAACCAAGCTTTTGCCCACCTGCCCTCATATCTCCTTTATGATTTGGTGTCATTTTTTTCTCTGTAAAGTTCCTGTGAAGTTTTCGCAGCCATTGCACCCCAGTATGAGTTTGCAAACATTGTGTATAATTCCAGCCTACTACTGAACTACATTTTAAAAGTAGCCCCTTGAGGCTCCTCAGAATGTTATAAACTTGCTTTACAACATTTCTAATATTAAGAGAAAACACACAATCCTGTCCATAAGCTTCTAACTTTAAAAAACAATAAGCAGAATTGGGCAGAATAATCACATGTGCAGAGAGCTCTTTATTCCATGACCTCAGAACAATTTCTAACAATGCTCAGTCAGCTGGATGCAGATCTCGCTCTGCAGATCCAAATAGCAATTGCAGTTTCTGTAACATGAGAGTAGTTTCCCTTTATCTTCAGTTAATTGGGAAGAATTTGTAGCTGGAATCTGGTCATTTGAATACTGCAGCAGCATGATCTCAATCACTACTGGTATTTATATCATATTTTTGAGGGGATAAACTTTGCCTGTCTCTACCAGCCAATCTGAAGAAAGCAGGGGAAAATAGCAGAGTTTGTGTCCCTAACTGCATTGCTCAAGAGTCTACGGATTGAACCATTCAACTTTCTTTATGAATAGCTGTTTTATCATTAGCCGCTAAGCTTCAATAAGTTCTTGCAAGAAGGCTGAGAGATCTGTAAGTTTAGTAAAACAAAACGCTTATTCTTTGGCATTCATGACACTGAACATTTTAAAACTTGCACAGCAAGAAATGCTGTAGAATCTCAGAATAATGTCCCGTTTCCTACATTTATTGAATGATAGCAGTTAACCATCCTGTTGATACAGTAAATCAGACAAGGGGGCAAAAATAAGGGGAAAAAACTACCATTAGCAGAAGAACAGTAGAAAATGGAATAATAAAACAGCATCCCTGCAATACAGAAGGAGGCCATTTGGTTCATGGAACCTGCACAGATAACAAGCCCACCCAGGCCCTATCACCTTAACCTCATGTATTTATTCTAATTCCCTTAACACTAAGGGGCAATCTTTTAGCGTGGACAATCCACCTAATATGCACATCTTTGGATTGTGGGAAGAACCTGGAGAAAATCCACACAGATAGTGACCCAAGTTGGGAATCGAACCCAGGTCTCTGGTGCAGTGTGGTAGCAGTGCTAACCACTGTGCTACCGTGCTGCAGTACAGAGACAGGCAATTCTGATATCAAACAAAGATGTGGTGCAGTTTCTGCTCTCATCACTTGAGTGGGTTTCCAATTTGCTGCCAGCTGCTGGGGTGCTACATCTTGCTTCAGGTGTGATAGGCAGGGCACTGGATGTAAGGCCAACGTCCCCTCCCCACCCCTTGTCTCAGGGAATTCAGACTGCCCTCTCCTTATTAATATACTTAGGGCAAACTCCTTTTATTGCCAAAATATAGAAACACACAATAAATTAGTGAAGACTTGCAGCTGGAGCCTGCCTTTGATTTCATTTCCATGGTAACCATTGGCTACCTGTGCCTTTCAGCAGCAGCTTCGGTTCCTCGGGATGCCCTTTATTTAATGTGATTTCATTGCGGGTGGAGGCACGCTGCTGTTGTTATTGTTGAAGTTACTGTTTTACTTTCTGACAAATCCTGCAGGGCTTCCCGCAGGCGCATGCGCAGTGATCCCAGATGGCACGGGGGCGGGGCAGTGGCTTGGCCACGACTGGGTTAAAGGTCATTCGTTCATTCATTCCTTTCCCGCTGCTCGAGTGGATCCGCAACATTGCCCAGACTCCAGATTCATCTCCAGCGTGTCCACCAGCAGCATTGCTCAGACTCATCCCCCAATGTGTTCCCCCCCCCCCCCGCAGCATTGTCCAGAATCTGGACTCATTCCCAACGTGTCCACCAGCAGCATTGCTCAGCCTCCAGACTCATCCCCGATGTGGTCCCCAGCAGCCTTGCTTAGACTCCAGACTCATCCCTAAAGTGTCCCCTAGCAGTATTGCTCGGACACCAGCCTCATCCCCAATGCGTCCATTTGCAGCATTGCTCTGACGCCAGACTCATCCCCAAGGTGTACCCCAGCAGCATTACCCAGACCTCAGGCTTATCCCCAATCTGTCCCTCAGCAGCCTTGCTCAGGTTCCGGATTCATCCCCAATCTGTCCATCAGCAGCCTTGCTCAGATTCCTAACTATCCCCAATCTATCCATCAGCAGCCTTGCTCAGATTCCTAACTATCCCCAATCTATCCATCAGCAACCTTGCTCAGATTCCGTACTCATCCCCAATCTGTCCCTCAGCAGCCTTGCTCAGAATCCAGACTCATCTCCAACGTGTCCGCCTGCAGCATTGCCCAGACTCATCCCCAGTGGATTGGCAATCTCAGTGTCCACAGTTCTAACAGACATAGACTGCGCTAGGGTCATATCGGCCTATTCAACCCCCGCCCCCGGGGGAGGGGGGAGCGGGGGGAGCTATCAATCCATCTGTTCTGGCAGCTCCCCGCGGCTGAGCGATATTACATTCACACATTTCATTGCCGGAGAGGGCAAGTCGGCACTCTTTCAGATCAGCGTGTGTGTATTTTCGCAGGTTTACCCATTCGGCGTCGGTTTCGAATGAGAATTCACTTTTGTGTTAGCTTCCAGCCCCAGTGTGGGGAGGAAACAGCCTGCATGTTTTATCGTCGACCTTAGAAGCACCCAATGCATCGAGTAGAGTGAAAAAAAACATTGCTTTCTGTGTCTGGAGCACTTTTATATGCTTGTCGTTAGATTAAATCAAATTGGTAGATAAAATCCTCATGTATAAATGGAGCTGAACGTTGGCTAATATCTTATTGGAGTCGTGTAAAACCTATTAGATCACTTGTCTATCTTTGTACTTATATCAGCACGCTCAGATTGAATGTGGTTGCCAGGAGTAGGAAAATGTTACAAATGATGCGGTCTGCACCAGACGATCCTATTTCTTTTGTTTGCATTAGTGTTATAATTAAAGGTTGCAATAATCGCCTGCAAGAAGGAGGTGGAGCTGAGTCTGGTCTTTTGTGTTGTTTACCAAGGACGCCTGGATGAAGTTCCCCTTAAAGGAGAGTAGGAGGCAATGTGACTGCGGTTTTCTGGTCGTGGTTCAGACGCTCAAGATAATTGCCTCAGCCGCAGCTGATCTCAGGGGGTGGTAGCAGTCTGTGACATGAGACCAGAGGAAAAATACTGACGCTGTGCATGAAAACAGAGACGCGGAACTGCTCGCGAAGTTGGTAAAGACGTGGCTTCAATCCAGAAAGAGCATCCCCCAGGGGAGTGGGGAAAAGGCTGTACAATCTACAGTCGGGCTGTTCTGAGGACCAGAAACGGGCGAGTTGGGGACGCATATTAGTAAAGATTACATTGATCTTTCCCCGCCCACTCCTTAGTTGACCACTTGTCAGGGGGGTACTGGGGTATGAAATAGAGCCTCACTGGCGCCACTAAAAAGCCAACCACGTAAATAGGTGAAAACAGCAGGGAACGATTGTGAGAAAAATGTGTAGCTGCAAGACCCCAGGTCACCAGTGCTGCTTTGATGTGGGGGGAATTGCTCCCATGCCCAGGAAAAAGGTTATTCTGTTCCCCCAGGGGGGCAGGAACCACCACCAGACCCAGATAACACTGACCTTGTCAGTTAAGAAAGATCATGGAGGTTAATGCCAGGAGCGCTCCCACGATGTGACTGCAATGTAGACAAAGGTTAAATTTCCTCACCGGTTTTGTTAAGGTGTTAACAATCGCTGTTCACAATTACACCGCCTCTCTTATCACAATATTTCCTTTCCCAGTTTCTCTCATTCGGTCGCTCCTACAATCCTAAAAATAAGATGCCAAACTGGTGACGCTATAGTCAGAGCTTGGTGAGATCCCACAAACAACAGATCAGATCAAAGCTCTGCTGCCTTCTCACATTGAGTTACTAATAGTGGTGGGCAGGTAAACAACTCGTTGTAGAAGGAGGTTGCATGAATATCCCAATGCCAATGATGGTGGAGCCCAGCATGCCAGTGCTAAAAGACAAGGCTGAAACATTTACTAAGATCTTCAGCTAGGAGCACCAACTCGATGCATCAAAGCCTCCTTCAGAGTTGTCCAGCATCTCAGAGGCCAGTCTCCAGTCAATTCCGTATCATGTCAAATAGCTGAGTGTATTGGATAAAACAAAGGCACTGGGCTCTAGCTGTAATGCTGAAGTACTCTATTCCACATGTAATTGTGCCTAAAGGCAAATTGTTGTAGTACGGCTGTAACACTGACATCTATCTGAAAAAGTGGAAAGTTGTCCACAAAATATCAAAACAAACCCAATGTTGCAAATTACCAACCATCAGTCCACTCATAATCACTAGCAAGGTGATAGAACAGCCGTTGAGGAAGCCAGTTGAAGATGGTTGGACGAAGGACATTACTGTAAGGAATTCATAGAACAATGTCCTGGATTGAGATGCTTGGCTGCTAACAAGAATGACTCCAATCTGTGAAGTGTTCATCTTGTCATTCCCATTGACTTCCATTTTACTAGGATTTATTGATGCAATATTTGTTTAAATTGTGTCTTGATGTCAAGGTCATTCACTTTAATCTCATCTCTGAAATTCAGCTCCTTTAAAATAGGTATTCTATGTTTAGATCAAGGTTGTAATGAGGTGTGGAACCAAATGTCCCTATTGGAACCCAAACTGAAAATTGGTGAGAAAGCTATTGCTAAGTAAGTGCTTCTTGGTAACATTGTTTATGACATCTTCCGTCATTTTGTTACTGATTAAGAGTAGAATAATGGGGCAGTATTTGGCTGGATTGAATTTCCCCTTTTATGGACTGGCACGTCTGACATTCTTCCATTTTGTCAGGTAGATAGATACCTGCATTACAGCTAAACTGGAACAGTGGGTAAGAGTGTGGCCATTCTTGAGCACAAGTCTTCAGTACTGCAGTCTGGATGTTGTCAGGGTTCATAGACTTGGCTGCATTTAGTACATTTCTCTACTCAGTATGGAAGTGAATCACAGGAATTTTCCAGTCTCACCAACCTTCGGGATGGCTGGGCCACCGAAACCTCCAGGGTGGGCCCTGTCACAGTGGGGACATAAAATACAGATTGGCATCTCTGATGATGGGGAACCTCAGGAAGCAGCTGAGATCAACCAATCACTGACAGTTCTAGCTGAAGATGGCTGAAAATGCTTTGACCTTGCCTTTGTTGGGTTTACCCATCACTGAAGTGCATAATGCTCCAGTTAGCTATTTAATTGTCCACTACCAGATGTGGCAGGATTGCATAGCATTGATCTTATCTATTGTTTGTGGGATCACTTAGCTCTGTCTCTTGATTGCTGATTCTTCTGTTCCTCATATTTTAGATCCTATGTTGTAGTTTCCCCAGGTTGACACCTCATTTATATCCTATGCCTGGTGCTGCTCTTGATATTGTCTCCTACAGTATTTATTGAGCCAGTGTTGTTATTCTATCATGATGGTGAAATGCCAGCCATAAGATTACAGATTGTGGTTGAATGCAGTTCTGCTGATGGCTGATAGCACGTCATGGACTTCCAGTTTCTAGCTGCTAGGTCTGTTCTGTATCTATCCCATTTAGCACTATGAGAGTGTCAATATCGGCAGTATAAAGTCTCCTTACGGGCAAAGAACAAAGCACAAAACAGCATGGGAAACAGGCCCTTCAGCCCAATGAGCCCGCACCGCCACCTCGATGTTCCCACTTATACCTGTGGTCCCTGTCTACGTTCATAGATCTATGGATTAAAAACCAAATTTGAGACAATTTAGGGAGAATTTGTTTCGCCAATTAGCCTAAGAGCACATCTTTGGGATGTGGGAGGAAACCGGAGCACCCGGAGAAAACCCACACAAGCACGGGGAGAATGCGCAAACTCCCACAGACACAGGCCCAAATCCATGTATCTGCACAGCACAGCGATAGTCACTGAGCTGTCGTGTTGCCCATCAAATGGTCCAGGTCAACGTACACTAACGACGTGAAGCACTAGGATACTCTCGAAAAATCCAAGAGCAGCCCTCTGACGACCCATCGCGTGTATGCCCCTTGTTAGACAACAAGGTGGACCAAAGCACCTGTAGGATAAAAACAAATACATCAATATCATCGTCTATTTACACACTTCCCAGGGACTCCCAAAGCTCATGATCCCTATTTTAAATCAGTTTTCTATATCCCTCCATTCCCATTCTGTTCATGTGCCCATCTAAATATCTGTTAAATAACTCCAGCGTGCCTGCCTCCACCACTTTACTTGGCAGCGCATTCCATACCCCCACCACCCTCTGTGTGAAAAAACTCATGTATCCAATATTCCATCTCAACTTACATCAGTAAAAAAATATTTCCAGGTCACTGGCACTTCAATAGTCACTCTTACCAGTGCTGGCATGGACAGGTAGTTTTATAAGAATGTGGCCAAGTAGGTTCTTCCCTCTACAAAAGCAAATTACTGCAGATGCTGAAATCTGAAACCAACCTCTTATTTGTTCTCTCATCACCTGCCCCAAGCCCAGTCATACAAATATATCTTTCAGGACCTGGTCAGTAATGGTGCTACCATACTGAACCACTCTTGACGTAGTTGTTTGGTTGCTTTTTCATTGCCATTCAGGAGCTTGATATCCTCTCATTGTAGGAACTTAGGGAATATTTAAAGATTCTTTTGAAGCAATAAAACTGGCTAACTTAAGAAAATAATATTTTTGTTGTTATTTAATACAAACATATTTTTAAGATCTTCAGTCTCATTTAAAACCTAGTGAACCAAACAATCTACAGCCTTAGGTTATATGATCCCATGATATGCTAAATTTCAAATGAGTTAGATCTAATGCTATTTACTGTGGGGCGGGGAGGGGGCGCGACTGTTTAGAGTTTAGAGTTGAAAAGTGCTGGAAAGAATAACCAAGCGCAAAGAAAATAGGAAAGTAGTTTAGCCTGAGAGTTGAGAAATGAAGTGAAGAGACAAGAAAACTGGTTCAGGAGGAAGTGTAGAAGAATATAACATGCAGTGTGAGGGCGGCAGGCTGATATAATGGTTCGCACTGTTGCCTCACATCTCCAGGGACCTGGGTTTGATTCCCGGCTTGGATCACTGTCAGTGTGGAGTGTGCATGTTCTCCCCTTGTCTGCATTGGTTTCCTCCAGGTGCTCCGGATTCCTGCCACAGTCCAGAGATATGCGGGTTCGTCAAGACGAGCCAAGCTAAATTGCCCCTTAGTATTCCTGGATGCATAGGTTAGAGGGATTTGTGGGGTAAATATGTGGGGCTATGGGGATGGGGCCGAGGTGGGATTGTTGTTGGTGCAGGCTTAATGGGCCGAATGACCTCCTTCTGCACCACAGGATTTATTTTCCTATGATATCTAATACTATGGGCATGATTTTACCATTTTGATTCTAAGTGCTGAATCTGGGAGTGATCCAGATCTGACTGAAAGAAAAGCAGCAAATTCGAGTCACGCTGTGGGCGGGCCTTATAGCATCCAAAACGCTGCCACTCTGATCGGAGCCTTCAACTACGCATGCGCAGTAAAAAAAAATGTAAAAAACGCTCTCCTGCCACATTGCTTCCGGGCCACATAAAGCTATTGCCCCCATTCCCACAGCATAATTGTCCCCCTTTTCCATCCACTCCTCTGCTACACAGACTGATCGCGACCCCCTGCCTCACTCCCCCTCCATCGATCGCATGCAGAGTGGCAGTGGACGCCCCTGCCCTCCCATCAGAGAATGATCTGGCCATCCTCCTCCCCCCCCAGCCCAACAGAAATCCATCTGGCCCTCCTCCTTCCTCCAACCTTCCACCGCCCCATGAAAACAATCTGACCCTCCTCCTCCAACTACTTCCCCCTCCCCAGCCCAGAGAACAATCTGGCCCTCCTCCTCCCACCAGAAATCAATCTGGTCCTCCCCCACCCCACCACCAGAGAATAATCAGACCCTCCTCCTCTCCTGCCCACCCGCACACTAGAGAACAATCTGACCCTCCTCCTCTCCTGCCCACCCACACACTAGAGAACAATCTGACCCTCCTCCTCTCCTGCCCACCCGCACACTAGAGAACAATCTGACCCTCCTCCTCTCCTGCCCACCCGCACACTAGAGAACAATCTGACCCTCCTCCTCTCCTGCCCACCCGCACACTAGAGAACAATCTGACCCTCCTCCTCTCCTGCCCACCCGCACACTAGAGACCAATCTGACCCTCCTCCTCTCCTGCCCACCCGCACACTAGAGAACAATCTGGCCCCCCTCCTCCTCTCCCCACCAGGGAATGATCTGGCCCGCCTCTCTCCTTTTTTCCTATCCCTCAACCAGGGATCCATCTGGTTTTCCTCCTCCCCTTCCCCTACCAGAGAACAATCTGGCCCTTCTCCTTCCTCCTCACCCCTTATCAATGAATGATTTGACCTGTCCCTGCCCATCACTGATTTGAACTAGAGAGCAGCTGGAAGCTTTGAACCTACTTCCTCAGAGGCTGGAGCACTCAAAACAGCCTTTTGCGGATTATGTCTGTTTCACATCGAATCTGGACAGGCGAACACAATAGTAAATAGGGAAGTGCTGGTAAGTTTTGGCATTTAGACCATTAAGTTACGCCTGTTTTGGGCATGGTGCCTTTTGTGGCCATTTTGGGTGCTTGGTAAAAGGGAAACGTGCGTGGAGGCGATCGTGGATCACTCTACTCGCCTCACACCCAACTTTACCAAGCTTTCACGCTTGAAAATGGGCGCAACTTGTTGATAAAATCAGGCCCCATGTGTACCTTATGAAGTGCCAAATTGTGATAACTGCAACATCAGCTCATGTCAAACACAAGGAGCATCATTCTACAGACAGAGCTAAGTGATAGCATGATCACAGATTGAATCAAAACTCTTCAGCCCTGATACATTCTACACTCCTGAATGGAAGTGACCATTAAACAAGGAGGAGGCTCCATGAACATCTCCATCCCCAGTAATGGCAGAGCTGAGCCCATGAGTGGAAAAGACAAGCATTTACAATTATCTTTGAGCTGGAGTGCAAAGTGGATATTTATTTTGCCACTTCCTGAAGTTCCCACTATCACAGAAGCCAATCTTCAGCCAATTTAATTCACTTTGTATGAGAAAAGAAAGAGTTGCTTTTACACAGCTCCTTTCACAACCAGTTGACATTCCAATCACTTAGTCAATCAACTCTCACTGATGCACCAGAGAAAACATCTTTCAGGATGTATCACAGTTTGGTGCGGATGCAGCCCTGGCCAAGATTGCAAAAAACTACAAAGGGTTGTGAATGTAGCCCAGTCCATCTGTTGTGAATGTAGCCAAGCCCCCCCATCCATTGATTCTGCTTACACTTCCTGCTGCTCTGGAAATTTAATCAAGGACCCCATGCACCCCGGACATACTCTTTTACACCTTCTTCATTCAGGAAAAAGACACAAAAGACTGAAATCACGTACCAACAGCTTCTTCCCTGCTGCCATCAAACTTTTGAATGGATCTACCTTTTATTAAGTTGATCTTTCTTGACATCCTAACTCTGATTATAATACTACATTCTACACCCTCTCCTTTCCTTCTCCCCTATATATTCTATGAATGGTATGCTTTGTCTATATAGTTTACAAGAATCAATACTTTTCACTGTAAGTTAATACATGTGACAATAATAAATCAGATCAATGAAGTATTTTGAAATGTAGCCACTGCTGTCATGTAGGAAACATGAAAGTCAATTTGTTCACAACAAGCTCCTACAAACAGCAATGTTATAATGATCGGGTTTTTTTATGTTGATTGAGATATAAATGTTGGCGAAGATACTTGGGATATATCCAATGTTCTTTTTCAAAACAATTTCATGCAGTCTTGCATCCATCTTGAAGGCAAACAGGACTTTGGTTTAACATCTCATCTGAAAGACAGTACTTCAAAGAGTGCAAAGGTCCATTAGTCCTCCACTGCAATGTTATTCTTTTTGATTTTTGTGTTCCAATTCCTTTTGCGGGACTTGAACTCATGAACTTCTGATTCAGAGGTAAGGGTATTGCCACAATCTGAACCACAGCTGACAAATATGAAACTGAGAAATAGCTAAGTGCATTGGATATAACAAAAGCCTATAGACCCAGACAACATCTCAGCTGAAGAGTTGTTCTTCAGAACTTACATGTCCATCCATGCTGTACTAGTTCAACTGCATTGCTGGCTTCTACCCAACAAAGAAAGCTATCCAGCAACTTCCTATGCCCAAATACAGGACAGTTCAGATCCAGCCTATTACTGTCCTATCAGTATACTTGTAATTGTCAACAAAATGAATGAAGCTGTCAACAGTGCTATCAAGCAGCACTGACCAGTAATCCGTTCATCAATGCTACAATTTCAATTCCATCAGGACCATTCAGCTCTAGCCCTTATCACAACTTTAATCTATGAAATGTGTCACATGCCTATATAATTGTGGTGTCATTAAATGTAACAATATCTTACCATTTACAAATATTGTGAACTTCAAAAATCCCAGGACAGATCCCAATGAACCATCAGTGGATATTTTCCTTGGCATACAGTTTTCCATTTATAGCGATCTGGAGTCTACTGTTTTCAAACAAATTCTGTGAATCATGATAAAAAGCATCAACCTGAAATGTCTTAATCTCTCTTTTCTCATTATAGTTACTGACTGAACAGCTGTACAGCTGTACATTTCTAACTTTTTGTTTAAATTGAAGGTTTACAAGATGGTCCAAGGTACCAAAGCTAAAACAACCTTAAAATGAGCAAAACATCTATCAGAGAATATTCATTTTCTGAACACAAGCTTTACTAATCATAGCAAGGAATAACTTTTCATTGAACCTGGTCTTCTGGAATTGTATCGAGGGGTGGTCAGAAAGTTGACTTGATATTGGAAATGAAAATCCAAAATGATTTGTGTTATGATTTCACTCCAAAGGAATGTGTGAATGAGCAAGTAACTGAGATGCTGTGTGTAGGAATTACAACTGTACTGTCCATGTAAGCAATGGTTGCTGAATCTATAAAGTAGATTTGTCTGCTGAGCCATCCTGTAGTGTATCTTCAAATAAAACAAATTTAGTTTACCAGCCCTGGTGTGAGATTGGTGAGCAAGTAAACATAGGAAAACAACAGAACTCCAAATGTTTGGAAGGATGGACGTTCCATTCAATGTTCAAAAGCAGTAGCAAAAGGAATAAGGATGGATCCAATTTCTATGTGCTACCTCTTAAAAATGATCCCATTTGTGATTATAGATAACTGATGGGTGAAGTGCATGGAATTAGAGGGGCAAGAGAAACTGCATAAACTGAATGTCAGGTTGATCACACAGCTCTTTCAATAAACTCCACTCCATCAAGTGGCTTTGCTACATCCATGGAGAGCCACATAATTAAATCAGCCATATGTAAGCAAACGCAGGAATGAATAAATATAAAACAGCAAACACAGTGTTCAACATTATTGTATGAATACTTGATATATTTCTATAACTAATTTTTTTATATTTTTAAATGTTAATGCTTGTTAATTCTGGGCTTCAAGTATACAGATAAGTTTCACTATTAAATCCCTTTGCTCATAATTTCCAAAATGTTTCTACTGTATCATAATTCCCATTGAGACTAATAACTTTTAAAATGTGACATAAAATTCCATGGACCAACACAAAGAATTGCATGACAAATTTCAAGCTTTAAGACATTTACTGTAACTAACTAACTAAAATCAACAGAGACTGAACACGAATTATTCAGCAACTTACAGAAAACCACTGGAACGATATCTCCCCTTAACTTCAAATACCACTAAAAATGCATTTATACATTACACTGCACTCGGCACAGAATTTACTTATTACAGGGACCAGTCTAAAGTTAGTCCCAGTTTCAAATAGGCTCACTTTTCTTTGTTTTGTAAGGTGTAAGCTTCAGCATCCATCAGAAATTGTTTTCCTCAGTTTCCTAAGAATCCCCAAACCAACTTCTGGCAGCAAGGCCAACTCCAGTGACTCTCTGATTGGCCACAACAGGGTGAAATATCCAGTGCCTTAAATCTCTACAATTCTGACTCTTCAACTAACTAGAAAACAAGCTCCAAACCACATTCTGCCTCATCGCTAACACTGAACAGCCTTTTCCTCAGTCATCCATAACAACTGCTGTTTACCTGTCTGTCTTTGAGATTCTCCCTCTCTCCATCCAGTGTTCTGAATCCAACTGTCTGAGAGTCTATAAGATTGCCCGTAGTAAAGCCTGCATTTTTGTGTCCAGCTCCTGATCCCCGTGGCAACCAGTTCACATAGGCTTGCCGTTGAACAGGATTAGTAGGAGAACACATGCCCTCTCCATGACTCTATTTCACCTTTACTTACAGAGACAGTTTAAAACATATTCATCCTATAAAATCTTATAACAACTAATCTTCCATTGTAATAATGGTAGAAGATTGGAGAAAATTATAAACTAAGTAAACATTCAATTATTCTGATGCTCTGTTTTCTTTGCCAAATGTTCAATGATCTGGAGAAGCCCAGTAAAAATCCTACCCTCTCTGCACAAAAAGCAGTTAGAGGCAAGTCCATGGCATTATGAATGGTTCAACAGCAGAGGGTCACAAAGAAAACTTCAAGGCCGATAGTGATCAGAGATTTAATAGTTTGCTGAGTAGACCACTATTCCTGTGGCTGCAGAATTAAATTGATGGTGATATAGTGCTGCCCTAGCGCCAGAGTCATTGATGTCAGTGAACAGTTGCAGAACAGCCTGAAAGGGGAGAGTGAACAGCCAGCAGTTATGGTCCATCTTGGAACTAACAACATAAATGGGAATAGGAATGTGATCCAGTAGTTGGATTTTGGAAAGCTAGATTGGAAAACATCAAACAGATCCTCAAAAGTCACAACCTCCAGATCATTTCTGGTCAACATGCACAAGTGCCTATTGAAATAGAAGGACAGATTCGATAAAATCATACAGCATATAAGAGAACCTTCAAACCACCAAACACGCAAGAAAGATATAAACTCCCACCAGTCCCATTACCAGCTCCAGTCACAAGTCTTGTATGTTATAATGTGCCAGGTGCTCATCCTGATAGTTTTTAAAAGATGCCTCTACCACCCTCCCCTGCAACACATCCCAGACTGTCACCATCATCTAGGTGGAAATGTTTTCCTCACATCCCCCCTGAACCAACTGCCCTTCATCTTGAACTTGCGTCGCCTCGTGACTGACTCTTCAACTAGGGGAACAGCTGCTCCCCACTGTCCATGCCCCTCATAATCTTGTACGCCTCAATAGGTCATCCCTCAGTCTTTTCTGCTCCAACAAACCCAAACCTATCCAACCTCTCTTCAGAGGTTAATGGTGACTGGAAAGATAGTGCAGTAGGAAGAGCTTTAGATTCTTGAGACATTGGGATATCATAAGACATAGATTGATGGAATATGTGGACAAGTGAAAGCTGGAATTTAATGCAGAGCTGTATGAAGTAATTCATGTTAGGAGGTAGAATTTGGGGAGATAGTATAAAATAAAAGGTAAAATTCTAAAAGGGTCGCAGGAGCAAAGGTGCATATATGCATAAATCATTGTAGCTGCCAGGATAGGTTGAGAGAATGGTCAATAAAATATACAGAATCCCAGGCTTTATCAATAGGTGGATAGAACATAAAAGAAAGGAATTTTTATTAAACCTTATGTTATGGTTCAGGTTAGAAAGTCCAGAATGTTTTATGAAAGCTGTCTGAATCATAAGTTTTGCATCTTGAATTTGGCTAGGATAAGCATGAGATCCTTCACTTAAAATGACCCAGTTTGGAATTTTTATCAAACAAAGTTTATTTAAGAATATAGTTAACATATATAGTAAGAAGATTAGCAAGAAACTTTATCAGTTACAAACAAGGAACAAAACAATTACTATAAAGTATAATTCTTAATGAATATCTCTTATGTATTCCAATTAAAACCAAAATCCAATAAATGAAACCTTTTAAACAGGTTTATACTGGAATCCAATCCCCTGGATTGAATGCCGATTTCGAATGATCTTGAAGCAGCTTGTCGTCATCAGCTCCCCAAAATACAGAGTCTTCACTGCAGCAAAGCAACAAGCTTTCTTTTAGCTAACTGAGAAAACTTTCAAAATAAGAGAGACTTATTTCAGCTTTGCTTCTAGCACTGCAACCAAAACAAAACGAAAAATAACTCTTGTCACCCTCGCTCCATACAGTTTTTCTCTTCTCCCAACAATGACTTCACCTAAGGCTATAAGCTGCAGACATCATGATTTTAAAAAAATCTCTTAAAGGCTCTCTAATGCCACACTTTTATAGAACATTGGTATGGCCTCAACTCAAGTATTGCATCCAGTCCACACTTTAGGAAGTGTTCACACTGAATACCATACTTTAAGCAGAACATGATAGCATTAGGGAGGGTGCAGAAAAGATTCACAAGAATGGTTCCAGGGTGGAAAACTTCAGTTAGTGTGAAAGACTGGAGAAAAGAAGAGAAGGTTGAAAAGAGATTTGACAAAAGAATTCAAAATTATGAGTTTTCTGGACAAAGTAGATAGACAGAAACTGGTGGAAGGATTGAGAACCAGAGGGCACAGATTTAAGATATTTCACAGGAAAAGCAATGGTGACGTGTGTGGTTAAGATCTGGAGTGCAATACCTCAGAGGATGGTGGAGGCACGTCAGTTGTTGGCTTTGTGCTAGGTATGTTTCCAACTAGTATAGATTTTTCCATCTCTTTCCCATTAACTTCAATTTTGTGAAGGTTCCAGAATACCACACTTGCCTTGATGTCATAGACAAGCTCTCAGCTCATCTATTTTCTGTATATTTGGATCAAGGCTGTGATAACGTCTGGAATGAGTGGCTCTGACGGAACGCAAATGGGGCATCAATCAGCAGATAAATGGGGAGTAAGTGTAGTTTGATAGCATTGTCATTGATCTTTTTCGTCACTTTAGTGATGATTAAGAGCAGACTGATGATAATTGGATGTATTGGATTTATCCTGATTGAGCCTTATCTTTTGCACTCAGTGGTTGGGCTCCAAATTTTTTGAGATTTGGATATCCATGGAACCGCATCCTCCTGTTAGCTGTGTAAATATACACCATCATAAGAATGTAAGAAATAGGAGCAGGAGTGTGCCATCTAGCCGTTCGAGCTTGCCCCGCCATTCAACAAGATCATGGCTGATCTGAAGTGGATCAGTTCTATTTTCCTGCTTTCTCACCATAATTCTTAATTCCCTTGTCTATCAGAAACCTTTCTACCTGTGACTTAAATATATTCAGCAAGGCAGCCTCCACCACTTCAATGGGCAAAGAATTCCAGAGAGTCACGACCCTCTGAGTGAAGAAGCTCCTCCTCAACTCTGATCTAAACTCCGCCCCCCCCCCCCCCCCCTATTTTAAGGCCATGCCCTCTAGCTCTGCAATCCTTTCTAAGCAGGAAGACTCTCTACCTCTAGCCTACTAGCCCCTTCATTATCTTATATGTCTCTATAAGATCCCCCTCAGCCTTCTAAACTCCAACGAGTACGGACCCAGTCTATTCAATTATTCATGCATGGATATAACAGGACTATTGAGTTTTGATCTGATCTTTTTGTTATGAGATTGTTTAGCTGTGTCTATAACATGTTGCTTCAGCTGTTTAATATTCATGAAGTCATATGTTATAGCTTCACCACTTGATATCTCAGTTTTAAGGTGTACATTTTTCTACTCCTGACATGTTGTTGTGCACTTTGCAGGGCTGACTGGTCTGGGTGGGCCTTTGTCACATCCTGCACATAGGTCAGTAGTGGATAGTCCATCCACGTTTGTTCATGTTAGATCTTTTCATAGCAGTATATGATACAAGTAAGTAGCTTTCTAGGACATTTTGTGGCCAGTTACATTGCTGTAGGTGAGATGTCAGAAAGTGGTTGTTTTGGGTAAGGACAGGCAATGTCTTTCTCTGAACGATATTCCGAACCAAGCAAGTTATTATGGCAATTCAATAGTTTCATGGCCACCGTTACTGATACTAGCATTTTATTCTATATTTATTTATTTAACTAAATATAAATTCCCAGTTACCATTGTCCACATCTCTAGATTACTACTGTGTTACCATACCAACTTGATAACAAGCTGCATTCATATATTGGATTAAAATGGATAAACATCAGTTCTACAAAAAGAAACCTTTGCAAATACGTCATTCTTTTTAGAAATAGAAGGTTGGTTGGAATTGATACAAGCTTACAATTAGGTGTTTCATGTTTCAACTGGTAGAATAGCAACATGAAATTAGCAATAGGGGAATTATATAGATCTGTAGAAAATTAACTTGTTAAAAAGAATTATTGACTGAGGACAATAGCAATAACTTGAATTTAGATCATAGAATAATAGAATGGTTACATCACAGAAGGAAGCCATGGGGCTTTTGTGCCTGTGCTAACCATCTTGAAAAGCTCCCAATAGCAAAACTTCTCTTTTTTGGTGCAATAGCTCAGTGGCACTGTGATTAGCACTGCTGCCTCACAGCGCTAGGACCTGAGTTCAACTTCCTGATGGGTCACTGCATATTTTCTCTGTTTCTGTGTGACTATCCTCCAGATGCTCCAGTTTCCTCTCACTATCCAGAAGATGTGCTTGTTAGGGGCATTGGCCATGCTAAATTTTCCCTCAGTGTATCCGATTGTGTTGACTAAGGGATTTTCACAGTAACATCATTGCTGTGCTAATGTAAGCCTACTTGTGACAAATAAATGAACTTTACTTTATCTAATGCCCTTTTGATATCCAAGACTGAAGCCCCCTGCCCCTCCACTACACTCTAATTACTTATTTGTAAAAAGTATTTTTCTCCTGTCACCATTAGTTCTATGCCACCAATCATGTTAAATTAACTTCTTCTGGTTCTCAACACTTTCACCAATGGGAAGAGTTTCTCTTTAGCTGTTTCATCTCAAACTTCGTAATTTTGAACATCTCCATGAATTCCCTCTCTACACTTACAGGATTGACACAGCTACAGTTCTGGGGAGTTAAACAAACTAAAAAAAAGTAATTGTACTAATAAAATCAACATCATGCAGAGTTTACTTCCAAATCCTGCATGGCCTGTGGAAAAGAATTCTATGATGTTAATGGTATGGCATCACCCTGTAGTGAAACAGCACTGAAGTATAATTTTAAAAAAATATTTTGGAACAATGTTGTGTGACTGTAAGTTTAACTAAACCCAACTGACTGGGATAGATCAAGTGTTTTCTTTTCTAGGGGGCATAACAGTAAAGATCAGGAAATATTTTATGGCCAATTTCAAGTTTTTTTTTAAGAAAAGAAGCAAACTAAGAGACAAAACGGAAACATTTGCTTGGCCCACCCATTATTATTTGACTATCAGCTGTAACTCAGTTGGTAACTCCCTCACCTCTGAGTCAGAGGTTGTGGTTTCAAGTTCCACAAAGGCTTGAGCACAGAAATCGAGACAACTGCCGTTTTGAGAGAGTGCTGTACTGTGAAAAGTTTTATGTCTCTCATGACATATAAAAGTGAGAATGTGCCTGTTCTCAAGGTGGATGTAAAAGATCCCATGTCACAATTTTGAAGTGCAGGGAAATGTGGTGTTCCAGTCAAGATTTATACCTCAAGCATATAATCTTAAAATCCCTACAATGCAGAAAAAGACCATTTGGCCCATCGGACGTCATTTGTGGCAGCACCAACAACAATCCTACCAAGGTCCCGTCCCTGTAACCTGTTAGTTCCCCTGACACTGAGGGACAATTTAGTATGGCCAATCATCCTAACCTTCACATCTTTAGAGCATTACTAAAACTAAATTTAGCTGGTTATTGGAGCTTGCTGTATAGAAATTAGCTGCTTCCTCGCCTACATTACCACATTGAATACATTTGAGAAGTACTTCATTGATTGTAAATTACATGGAGGCCTCCTGAGTTATGAGATGCGCTATATAAATGGAAGTTTTTTTTTGTTGTAGATACATAAGGATCTCTTCTCATTCCTGCGCAAATGAACAACTGCTTCCATCACAAAAAGAGGTTTTATAGCGCGTAGAATAAGTGATTTTGCAAGCGTGACATCTGCAAATGTCTTCAACGACCACAAGCAGCGCACTTTCCTGCCGGAATCTCCTGAGCCAATGACATTGACAGCAGGAATTTACAAGTGAATGTAAATGGCAGTGGCCCTTTGAAATGTGGACAGAATTTTTTTTTTCCCTTTCATTTTCCTCCCAATCGAGATGTAACATACGGGTTAGACACTTAAAACATTCTGAGCAATATCAGTTGTTCAGGAACTATTTATTTGTAGAAATCTGATTCCTGGCATGTTTAAGGAGAAAATGCATCAAAACAGCAGGAGAGCGACTAACCCACATGAACATCCAGCAGATACGGTTCTCTGCAAGAAATCCGAATAGGCAAGAGTTAATAAACATGGAAGAATTTAAAGAGGTGGGGGCGTGGATTTCGTTAATCCCCGAAATCGTAATTTAGCATCAGCCTTTGGGGTTGGATGCTTTCATCATGGTTGGATCACACAGTGGCGTGTACTTGGACAACTTTCCGCTACTTCCAAATACAGTTGCCCTCTCCCAGCCTCTCACCGAGTTTCATTCGAAGTGACGAACTGCACACAAGTTACTTCCCTGTCGTCAAGGAAAATCGTTTCAACCAGAATACCATTCTCTGCTGAAAGAACCAGTGTACTCAAAATCGAAAGCCTGCCGTAAGTAAAACATGTCAGTTTTTTTTGTGAATGTAAATTACCAGCAGTAGCCTTTAAAAAATATATTTTACCAAGCATAGTTATTTCAGTAAAACTCCCCAACTTCTGACGGTAGATTTAGGCTTGCACACATCAGCAGTGACCTTGAAGCTTCAACATTTTAACGGAGGTATTTCTGCTGAATCTGACAGCCAGTTACTCGAATGATTATTCGGATTTTTAAAAAGCGGCTGTCAACTTTTTGTTTTGATACTTGGGTAATGAGCAAATGTAGCAAAACTTTATCACGTGCCTTTATAAAATTGCTCACTGTCCTGCACTGTTACAGCTGAGATCCATCACTTCATGTCAAGTGTTCCAAAGTTGTTCGGAGGTGGTAGCGGATTGCTGGGCTGCGCGTTGAGTTTGGGGGACAGGGGGTGGGTGGGCAAAACAAAATGAGACAGCATTTATAGGAAAGCATTAAGAAATAGAAGGGTTAAGTGCGGGTTAGTTTTAGAAATCCCGGAAAAGCTGAGATATGTTGATAACTTTAATTGAACTGAATGCAAATACATGAGCTGACGTGAAAATGTATGCATACTGCATCTCCATCCGGACAGAAATAAGTCTCCAGGATATATGGTATTCATAATTCACAAATCCTCAATATTATGGACAGATCTTTATTTCCCAAGTTTGTGGGTGCCTGTTACAGCACTTTTGTTACAGCGGAGGATGTAAGGATTGTCCTGTAGACCAGCAATCTGACAGATACACATCGTCAAATAATAAAGTCCAAATGCAATGCCCTAGGCTGGAGGCTTCAACAATAAAGGCATTGCATACCATAGATTGTTATAGCTGAACAAATACTTTTCAAAGTCTTTGCTAAAAATATGCGCGGTGCTCTGAGAATGCATTTGTTTGGATACCAGTTTTATTTTTGTTACTCCTGTATCTTTGCTGCAAAGTTATGCGGGCTCTGGGTTATTTATAAATTCTTGAATACTTGCAAATCAGCATATTATTTATTTATGTGACACTGTCTCTTTTTTTAGGGTAATTTGGATTGTGTCTTAAATAAGAAGGCGCATTAGAAACGGACAGTGTCATCATCAAGAATGCGAGGACCATAAGTGCCTTATAATGCACAATTCCAAAGGTTGTTAAGTTGCATTGTTTTGTTGCGGCCAGTGTCGATTTAACTCAGCGAGTCTGTCTTGACAAAATGCTGCAGCAGATTTTACAGGACATGTACATCGACCCAGCTGTCCTGGAGCAGCTCAATGAAGAACAAAAGCAGATTCTATTCCTAAAGATGAGGCAAGAGCAAGTGCGAAGATGGAAAGAAAGAGAAGAAAAAGCAGACAGAGAGGAGAAGAAAATAAAGAAGACAGGTATTCAGAAAATTCTGATGTCGGTAAATCTTCTTTTAACCGGGGATCAGTCATACTTACTGAGTTTCCAGACATTGTTCCTTTCAAAATTATTGCTAACTTAATTTGAGTGATGACTAATTTCTTAAGTATGTAACAGGATACAGTTTAACATAATAATTGCATTTGGAATCTGTTTTGGGGCTATCTAGCAACTTTTATTGAATAAAAAAGTATTGATTTCAGTTGGTAAATTCAAAACAAAATGCCTGACACACTTAGGAAGAATCACAAACGTTTAAAATCTATAGTTGTAATTTTGCATATGAATTATCATTTGTTTCTAGACTGAATATAGCCTTTCGTCAGAAAAATGATGTTAGTGGTGAGAACTAAGACTTTAAATTGAATACCCATGTAAATCATCCCCAGGTTAGGGATAACCTCTGGGATAAAATGCATTCAGTAGCAGTAATTTAGCATCTCAATTTCAAAAGAATATCCTCCACTAAATAAAGACTAAAATAACCTGAATGGCATCAGCCTCACCTGGCAGAGCAGGTAAGATCATGGTGAACAATAGACAGTTCAATTCTATGGACTTAATACACACAAGGAACACATTTCAGGCACAGCACGGCAGCACAGTAGCTAGCACTGCTGTCTCAGAGCATTGGAGACCTGGGTTCAGTTCCTGGCTTGGGTTGCTGTGTGTGTGTGTGTGTGTGTGTGTGTGTGTGTGGAGTTTGCACATTCTCCCCATGTCTGCATGGGTTTCCTCCAGCTGTTCCTGTTTGGTCCCACAGTCCAAAGATATGTGGGTTAGGTGAATTGGCCATGCTAGATTGCCCTTGATGTCAGGGGACTAGTATAAGGTAAATGCTTGGGGTTAAGGGAATAGGGCATTGGTGGGATTGTGATTAGTGTAAACTGACTGGGCTAAATGGCCTCTTTCTGCACTGTAGGACTCTATTATTTTCAAATCTCCATATATCTTAATTTCAGTCTGCAGCAGTTATAAAGATATAAAGATATAAAGAGCAACACAGCACGGGAAACAGGCCCTTCGGCCCAACGAGCCCGCACCGCCGTCATAACTATATAGTAGCAAATCCATTATCCTATTATATTATTCCTATATAATAATATATATATTATTCCTAATATGGAAAATTCTCACTATAGGGACAATTTGTTTCCCAATCAGCCTAAGAGCGAATTTTTGGGTTGTGGGAGGAAACCGGAGTGCCCGGAGAAAACCCACGCAACCACGGGGAGAACGCGCAAACTCCCGCAGACACCGGCCCAATTCCAAGTGTCTGCACAGCCACATCGATAGTCTCTGAGCTGTCATGGTGCCCTTCAGATGGTCCACATAAAGCACTCATTTACGACATGAGGTACCAGGCAACCCATGAATCAACATCCAAGAGCTGTACCCGCACCACCTGCCGAATGCATGCTCAAATTATGGACCGAATTACCTGTGGAAAAAGCCGTAGTTAAACAGTCCTACTATATCCCTCTATCTGCATACCGCTCATGTGGCTGTCCAAGAGACCCTTAAACAGCCCCAGCGTGCCTGCTCCCACCACCTTACTCGGCAGTGCATTCCACACCCCCACTACCCTTTGTGTGAAAAACTGCCCTCTAATATTCGTCCTATACATAGCCCCCCTCACCCTATGGCCATGACCCCTCGTCCTATCCATTTCTAAAGGCGGAAAAAGTTTACCTCCATTTACTCTATCTATACCCCTTATAATCTTATACACCTCTATGAGATCCCCTCTAAGCCGACGTCTTTCAAGGGAAAACAACCCCAGTCTATCTAATCGTTCCTCATAAGACAGTCCTTCCATACCAGGCAGCATCCTGGTAAACCTCCTCTGCACTCTCTCCAAGGACTCCACGTCCTTCCGATAGTACGGCGACCAGAACTGGACGCAGTATTCCAACTGAGGCCTAACCAAAGTTCTATACAACTGCAACATCAAACTTCTACTCTTGTATTCCATACCCTTTTCTATGAAAGCTAACATACTATACGCCTTCTTTATCACCTTCTCCACCTGTGAGGACACCTTCAGAGACTTGTGAACCTGCACCCCCAAGTCTCTCTGCATCTCTATGCTCCGTATAGTTTTACCTTTTATCCTATAACTCTCTTCTACATTTTTCCGGCCAAAATGCATCACCTCGCATTTATCCGGATTAAATTCCATTTGCCATCTATCTGCCCAGTCTACCAACCTGTCTATGTCCTGTTGTATTGCCTGACACTGCTCTTCTGTACCCGCCAATCCAAGCATCTTGGTGTCATCAGCAAATTTGCTGATCTCACCACCTCCCCTACTTCCAAGTCGTTTATGTAGACCACAAATAGAAGAGGACCTAGTACTGAGCCTTGTGGCACTCCACTAGTGACAGGCTTCCAGCCGGAAAAAGAGCCTTCCACTACTACCCTCTGTCTCCTCCTCCCGAGCCAGTTCTCGACCCATCTACATACCCGACCCTGTATCCCATGCGCCTTCACCTTCTCTATCAGTCTACCATGAGGAACCTTGTCAAACGCCTTACTGAAATCCATGTAGACGACATCAACAGCCTGTCCTTCATCAACTGTTTTTGTCACTTCTTCAAAAAATTCCACTAGATTTGTAAGACAAGACTTCCCCTTGACGAAGCCATGCTGCGTATCCCTGATCAGATCGCAGCGCTCCAGATGCTCATACATCCTGTCCCTAAGTTATTAGAGACTTTCATAGTATCAGTCTGTGAAAGATTAAATTATTTGTTCCGAGAAAAAAGGTGCCTTTTGCATATCAAGGAGTGCAACATGTTATCATTTAAACATATGGACAGTGCCAGCATTAAACAAAGCCTCCTTCTTAATAGATTTCCATTCTAATTTTGTTTTCTAATGAGACTCCTAGGCCTGATAAAGCAACTGACTTGTGTCTGAGCAGCACTGTTATGTATTATGCAATTTACACAGTTATGAAATTATGTAGAATATATGCTCAATGGTGCTGATGACAAGAAGAGGGATATTGAATAGAGAAACAGCTATTTACTATTGGCCTGTTGGCAGATTGCAAACACTGAGGGTAATGATACTGTGCTCACCTGCTAAATTGCCATGCATCATTTACTGCAGTTGGCAATAACATGAACATGGCAACATAACAAGATCCCTTTTTGCTCCACTAATGTTGCAAGTGAGGGAAAAGTCAGCTACAGCATTATTGTTGCCAATTTAAACACTGCTAGTACTTCAGCATGTTTTGCAATTATACAGATGAATGAAAGCAATAGTATTTATTTCTACTTGCATGTTGGTGAGTGCAGGATAACAATTGTGGCAGTAGCTACAAATCTTGTATTTATAGTTATTATCGACATCCTTCTGTCTATGAAAGATGATGGAAACACAGCAAATGATCCATTTCAGATTTAATATCTTCATATGTCTTTTACTAATGGCTGACGAGACCAATCCTTGAAGTAGATTCTCCCACAAGTGCAACTCATGAAGCTATCAGGTATTTTTGGTGTTGGCATCTGTTGTCAAGCCAATGTAGCCACTGATCAGTGTGATGATGCATGCCAGCTACAGGAGTTGCCATTTTCCTCTGTCATCCATGAGTGACTCCCAGGTTAATAATGATATCGAGGTTATTCATATTCTCAACTTACAAGCATTCTTGAAATGGAGCTTTGGACATTCTACTGGTCATTTTTATATTATCTTATTTGCAATACTTTACGTTATTTACATTATGTGTAATGTTAAAAAGAACATCATTCACAAATAGAAGAACAGACTCCAGGCAATGCTTGATGCTAATAGTCACCATTGTCTATTATCTCCCAACTTAACCTTAGAAAAGCACAATTACTTCTAACTGTCAACAGAAAAGAGACTACATTTCAAAAGTAATTCAACAGATATAAACCACTTTGAGACACCTTGACAATGTAAAAGGCAGTGTATAAATATAAATTCTTTCATTGCTCTGATCCACGATGAATATAATCTTGAGAGACTTGTTATCTAAATAGAATTTTTAACAACATAACATATTATAACAAATTGACATTTCTTGGGAAAATTATGTTACGGTGAAGAGGACATTGTACTCTGATCAGTAATGAATGCATGGTGCTCAAAGGGAATTAAATGACAATAGCTAAATAATAGTCTTGCCCTAATATGCACAATAATTCTTAGCTAAACTCTTGTGCGTGTTAATATTTCAGCATGCCTCCATATTTATGCATAGTACAAAAAAAGACCACACAATGGATTGTAAAACTAAAAGAATGCATGGAATTATCTTCCCAAAAATCAAATATTTTAATGCATTAAAAATAATGTCATGATACTAATAGATTTAAGAATATAACAAACATTGTAAATTAAGACAGTTCTTTCAAACCCACTCAAATGCATTTATCTTTTTTTGTTAAATTCTATTTCCTTTTAACATATCTTTCATTCCTGTGCTAATTTTAAAAATGTAGTTATGCTTTGAAACATAATCATGATAGCTGTGCTATGCCACTTGTAAGCATAACAGCCCACTGGAATTTTAAATATCCGTGCCCACATAATATGTATGTCCCTGATAATGCCTGATTGATTTTTATTTTGGAGAAATAGGACAGCATTTTAAATGCCTGTTAAGGATAAATTAATTTATATATCTTGTGGTCTGAAGGAGAGAAAAGGATATCTGTCTGAGCATATGTGTCTTCTGAATATCTGTTGTGGCAATAGTGCATTAGTTGCTTTACCTGTTTAAGTGTTACTGTTTGGATGCAGATGCATTGTAACAATACACCTTGGAACTTCAAAGTTGATCCTGATGGTAGAGTAAAACAAGAAACAGCAAAGCACCCTTCCATGCAAGGATTTCACTGAATCCTAGATGTTGGATGCACATTTTAAATTGAATTAGCTACCTTTTTGAAGTGAATCATTGCTTCATTCAATACCCAAATTTTCAACTTGTTTAGCAATATTAATTTATTATCAGCCTCTCATGGGCCTTTAGCTGAAATGAGGAAGTGGAAATTGAGGAAGTGCAGGAAAAAGCAGAGTGAAAATCTGATGCTGATATCAGGAGAAGGTGAAGGATCAGCAGAGAACAGGCCAGCTCAGAGAAAGACTGATTGCATGGACAATATCAGAAACACAGTGTGTCAAATTTCATTGAACGGAAGGAAGTGCCTACAGCTCTTTGGCTAATTATGACTAATGAATGATCTCTCACACTACATAAAATATAGAAATAAAGTTGCTGGAAAGAAGGGAATTTGTGAATCATTAGGACTGATTGTGGAAACTGCCTCACATAAGAACAGCAAATTACATGTGCATGTTTACTTAGTATATTTTGGGAGAATTCTGATTACTTAGAATTTGGCACCAAACTAGTGTTTAATACTACAGCAGAAGAAACAATGCATACAGTGATTTTATAATAAAACATAGTTTTGCCCTAGATAGTTATATATCACAATATTAACAGTTTTTTCTCTAACTGTAGTGTTCGCCTGTTCACACCACAACAGTCGTTTGACCTTCAACTCATAATGCAGTATTGTCTATATATGTATCTGCTGAAAATTTTGGGCATGTTCCCATGATGATACAATGCTGAAGAAAAATGAAACCACATACCCAAGATAAAGACCGCTTTACGTTTCAGAGCTTTTGCATTTTAAAAAAAAACTCTATTTCTTTTTAACAGCACTGTTGGGAAAAAATAAACAAACTGTGGATTTGTCCAGTGTTAACAATGTATACATCACTGTCTTGTTCAACTGATAGGAACCTGGACTTCTAAGGCAAGGTTTGTATTGTCTTTCCTGCAAATCCAATTTACACTATACAGGCAGGAAAAAAAATTAAACTTAACTTGAATTACTGTGGCATACACTTCCCGTTGACTGGTTTGGAAGGAATAAATAAAAACCTGGAAGCAGGCCACTAGCCCTCTTACAAACGGAGCAGAGAAATTCTTAAAAATTACTAACTTACTTCAACAATATAAAATGTTAGCCTTTTACATTCACATTCTTAACTTTGAAATGCCCAACTAATGCTTTTATCTCCTTTGACAGAGTCAACAAAACGAGTGAATTGGCTGCTTGGAAAAGACGGAGATGTGTGGGTGTGGGTGATGGGAGAGGCTCGAGGGGATAAACCATCTGAACAGATCTGTCGTGAAGCTTCAGCAAAAGCAAGGTACAGATCCATTCAAATAAACCAGATGTTTCAGAAGAAAGAGTTAACTTTGTGAAGGCTGAAGATCTTAAAATAACAATCATCCTAAAACTTATAACTTTTTTGTGCTAATTTGTATTTCACTTATTTGGTATGCATTTGTTTGCCAAAGGAAATAACGTTATCTACATTATAAAAAAGACAATTTCAAGTAAGCAAAACAAAAATGGTATTTTGGGGGCACGAACAGGTTTTCCAAACCCTTAAAGTGGAAGGATAGGTGATTGTTACTGCAGTCCAACATTTTTACCAACTTGATTATGAATACCATTTTAGTTAAAATTCAGATATGCATATGGTTTCCATTTAGAATAAAGATTTGAGTCTTCCTAAAATATATATTTAATGGATGATTTCAAACCACTCATGTTTTAAATCTTGTAAAGCAAATATTATATGGAGTTACAGAAACAGGCTGTCTGGCTTAAGTAGTGCATGCTTCCTACCTTGCTGCTTCATTTAACTCTATTAGCATAACCATCTATTCCCTTCTCCCTCAGTTTAAATGTTTCTGCTTAAGTGCATTTATTATATTCATCTCATCACTATCTGTAGAGAAGTTCCTTCTGAATTCCCTATTTAATTTCTTGGTGGTTGTCCTTGCATTATTTAGTTATTTTTAGTATTTCAGTATACTACAAGAATTGGTATGGGCCTTCTCAGTTTGTAGTGACAAAGGCTAATTCATACCTATGCAAGTGTTATAGGGCTCGATTTTATGTGCTCCAGCTGGGCATATTTTTACCAGAAGGCATACAAAATAGGACAGGGCCTAGTCTACGAACCCTGGAAGGGATTTTCAGTCACCCATCCTGCGCAGTATATTTTTCAGTGGCAGAAGCAACTCAGGAGCTTCCAATACCATTGTCGTCAATGCTTCAAGTAAGTGTTTTCCAGGGCAGCTTTCAAGGCGCACAATAAATACAGAATCGTCAAGCAGAAACTGACAGATTCCACACTCATGAGGATGGCTACATGTAACCCAACCCCTCTGTTGTGGGGGAATAATTTCCCTGACTATCTTATTTTGACACCATTAATACCATGATTGCAGGTGATGATCTCTCTGCCTGAATTAGTTTGCATAGTGTTTAGCTCTATCTCACTCTTTGATTGTTTATAATTATCTCTCTGCCTTAAACTATCAGTTCTTAGGTCATCCCTTCACTTGATATACAGCCTATCGACACTTATACTGATTATACGTAACTGCTTACACTTATTGATTAGCACTCGTGATTACTTGTGAAGACTTGTTATTCAGCCAGCCTACACTGTCCTACACTGTCTGTACTTATCCTCTTGATTATCTGTTAGTGTCGGGCTGTCATCACTCCACCTATATATCCTGTGCCTGCATGCCTTGCTGCATTTCACTTGACAAAGAAGCAGCGCTTCGAAAGCTTGTGATTTCAAATAAACCTTTTGGACTATAACCTGATATCGTGTGACCTCTCATCTTGTCCATCCCAGCTCAATACGAAGTCTCCACATCAGTGCTTTCACTGAACACTAACCTTTATTCTCCCATTAACACATTTTGATATTTTACATTTTATGCAATGACTAGCATATTCTCCTACCATTAACGCTTCCTATTTCATGACCTACACATATTTGTTGCAATCGTTCCCAGCTCCCACTAAGTACTGACTGTCTACTCCACCTCTTTTATGAGTATATAATGCACTAACATTTCTTCCTCTTTTTAGTCCTAAAGAAAAGTCATACAGACTCAAAACATTTATTCTATGCTCTCTCTCCAAGAATGCTGCCAGACCTGCTGAGTTTTTCTGACATTTTCTGCAAAGCCTAATGTAAGTTAGAGAAACAACATCTCAGCTTCACAACCTTCCAGACTTGACATTGAGTTCAATAATTTCGGATCAAAACTCTGTCCCATTTTGCAAACAGCAACTCTTGCATTCAGATATCCTTATTTACACCTCCTGTGCACCCATCTTTTATCTCTGGTCCCATTGTCATCTCCTTTTGTCTCAGACCATGATTCCCAAGTCAATACGAAGTACTCTCAATCAGTGCTCACTGAACACAACCTTTTCTCACCTTAACACATTTGATATACATTTTATGCAATGACTAGCAATTCTCCTACCATTACGCTACTATTCATGACCTAACACAATTTGTTGCAATTTCCTCCAAACAGCCCAGCTAAGTACTGACTGGTCTACTCCACCTTTTATGAGTAATAATGCACAACATTTTCCTTTTTATCATAAAGAAAAAAAAAAAGGGTTTTTTCCCAAACACTCAAAACATTATTCTATGCCTCGCTCAAGAATGCTGACAGACGAGGCTGAGTTTATGTTTTAGACTTCCTTTTTTCCAAAGCCTAATGTAAGTTAGAGAAACAACATCTCAGCTCAAAACTCCAGACGACAGAGTTCAAAATTTCGAATCAAACCGCCATTTGCACAACAGCAACTCTTGCATTAGAGTAGCATGATACTACCTCCTGTGCCACACATCTTTATCTGGTCCCATTGAATCTCTTGGTCTCAGACATGACTTCATATTTTTATGTAATCTTTCCTGCTCTTATCCCTATGACACACACCTTCCCTTTTGTTCATTCCTTCTCTCCCCCACTTTCTTTGCCTATGGCTTTGTTTAAAATCTGTTATACCTTGAACTTTGTCAAGTTCTGATGAAAAGTCGTTCACTTGAAACTTTAACTGTGTTTCTGTAACTATAGGTGCTGTTTGACTGCTGAGAATTTCCAGAACTTTCGGCTTTTATTTTCTTATATGCTTCCTTTGCTCAAAAATCCTTCCTGCCAGCTCAAGTTGAGAGGTATAGCTACTCTGCGTGGACACGCTAAATCCCTCGTTATCACTGGGAATAGTTTTATGCCACTCACACATCTTTAACATTGTCTCGGTTCCTCTAAAGCAAAAGAAATCCTACAACCAGTGCCCTGAAATATATCTTGGGAAGGAGCAGCAATGCCAAAAACCCTGAATGTGCATGAACAGAAAATACTGCTGCCTATCTTGTTCAGACAGGGAACCTTGTGAGAGTAAGGTTAGAGGAGAGGTGACAACAGAAGGTTGGTAAAGACTGGGAAATGGTCATCAGCTAGTTTCAGCTCTCCATTCTTTTGTGGCTTATTTAAATGCCCTTATACTTAGCAATTATTTTTTTCCAAGGGGGACTGTGACTAGAATGACATCGAAACAACATGTTTTGTGTTTCACATCATAGGGGTACATTGTAGGAAGAAGCTTGTCATGATGATTACCACCCACGCAATTCCACCGAGAAGTCGGTTACCAGAACCACAGCCTCAGCTGCTGTCATTTAATTGCATAGGCACTGCTCAGGAGAGAAATACTGTGCATGCTGGAAATCTGAAATGAAAACAGAAAATGCGGGAAATGTTCAGGTTGGACAGTTCTGACAAACCATCATCCACCTAAGATGCTAACGCTGTTTCTCGCTCTGTTGGTGGTGCCTGACCTGCTGAGTATTTCCAACATTTTCTGTTTTAAATTCCATTCAGGAGGAAGTAGCTAATGACTCGCAAGAGCTGTCACTGGGTTAAGCACTAAACACTACCTAGAATGAAAAGCGAGGAGTGCAAGAGGAGGAGATCCATTCCTCCACGAGAAGTTACTTCCCTTGCTTCTGGAGTCAGCTGTCTTCAAAAAATAATAATGATTGGGGAACATCTCAATCTTTTGTGGAGACAGTTTGAGATCATGGACAACTGGGAGGAATCTATAATCCGCATCTTTAACACATTGCAGGAAGTTTTCTGTACACACTGCAGAATATTCTTAAGTCTGAGACATTGAGATTTATATGGCTCTGGGAATATCAAAAACAGTTTCTAAGATTTTAGAGTGATAATCTGGTATGAGTGGGCAAAGTGAGCATAGCACCATGGTACAAGGGGCATTCAACTGGGAGGAATGAAAAGGAATTAAGAAGGAAAAGTATAGTTAGGAAAAAGATATTCTTGTCTGCAGTCACAAAAAGGAGTTTGAAAATTGTGTTGCTTGGCTGGTGCCAGAGTTAAAGACATTTCTTCATGATTGAAGAAGAAATTGGAGTGAGAGGGGAAGATCCAGTTGTCATGGTCCTATGACATAAGTGGATAGACTGAGCTAAGTGGTCACACAACCAGGAGGTCAGATCAAAGCTCTGAACCTGCTGTGAATGGTAGTGGACAATTAAACAACTAACCAGAAGACAAGTCCCTATAGATAACTGTGTCCTTAATGATGGGGGTTTTCAGCACATCAGTGCAAAAGACAAGACCAAAACATTTGTAAACATTTTCAGCAAGCCTTCTGAATAGACGATCCATCTTGGCTTTCTCCTGAGGACCCCGACAACACAGATGCCAATCTTTAGCCAATCTGATTCACTCCATTCAATGTCAAGAATGCATGAAGGCACTGGATAGCGCAGGCCCTTAAAACATCCCAGCAGTAGAACTGAAGACTTGTGATCCAGACCAAGCTGTGCCCCTGACCAAGCTAATCCAGTGAAGCTACAACACTGACATCTATCTGACAATATGGAAACTTTCCCAGGTATGTCCATTCTCACAATTTAAGTTAAAATCATCCTCTGATTTTCTTTTTTCATACTATTACCTTGAATATGTTGCTTTCCAATTCTGAGCCCACTTTTCCTGCAACACCCTGTTTGAAACTCTCAAATTGGATTTCCATTACAACACCAAAAGGCCCTGACCAAAGTCCTGGGTCTATGCAATATTCTTTCTTATTTCCTTCTATTTCCCTGCACCCATAGTCACCTCCGCCATCCACCTCCAGTTAAGTGGGACAACCATGGCTGGCCCCAGTTAAAACCATTTGATGATAAGTGGGGTATCATGTGTACTGAGCTCCTCCATGGATCAATACTTGGCCCTGCTTCTTTTCCTCATCTACATGCTGCCTCTGGGTGACAATGTAAACAGTCAAACATATCACTGAATCCATCTGCATCCTAATCACTGTTTCAGGCTCTCCTTAACTATCCTCAACCTCAGCTTTCTGTTTAACATTGAATTGAATTTCACACTGAATGTCCTCCATATCCACCTACTTTTGTCTTTGCACCAGTCTCTGCACTTGTTCAGCCAAAATGTTGCTGAAATCCTCTTCCACATTTTTGTGACTTTTGAAATTGATTATTCCAATGCTCTTCTGGTCAGCCTCCATCGTCCAACCTCTATAAACATCAGCTTATCCAAAATCTCACTGTTGATATCCTATTTATGCCAAGTTCTGCATGCCAATCACTCTTGTTCATGCTAACTAGTATTGGCTTCCAGTGCTGGAATTCCTTAAATTTAAAATATGCATCCTTGTGTTTAAACTTCTTCATAGCCTTGTCCCATTAAAACCTCCTTCAGCATTCCAGCCAACCCTATTCCCCAAAGCTCTCCATTAATCTGATCTGGACATTACCCTATCATTTACACCATGACACTTGCCCCACATCCCTCCACCTTTCCTTCTTTAAGAGTCTACTAAGAAAAACACTAACATTGATCACCCCACCTAATAAAAGGAAATCTTTCTTTGGCTTGACATTCATTTTTTGCTTTTGACTCTGTAGAGTGACTTGCAACATTTATTTTCTATGTAAGTAGTTTTCTTGTTATTATCTTGTAACTTGGTAAGATCACTGCACACAATGAATATTAATTGGCCCGCTTGGTCTGGTGATTGACTTGAAACATTGGCTGTATTCTCTCTGCACAAATATTGTCAGACTGGCTGAGTTTTTCCAGCTTTTTCTGTATTTGTTTCAGTTTCCAGCAGCCATAGTATTTTGCCTTTATCTCCAATGTGGCTGATAGGAAGTCCATGTTCGTTACAAGGCATGCTACTCACCCTGTTAATATAGCTAACCTTCCTAACAATTAATGAATCCTCCTGAGCAATACAACTTAACATCTTTGTTTTCCTGATGGATTTGACACTAGATTTTCTCCTGCAAGTTTTCATTTATATTATGTTGAGCCAATGACAGTATTATTGTGCCACAATGTATAGATTCAAATTAGTAGTCTGCCTGACTGTTGTGGGAGTATACATCTAACTTCAAAGTTTCAATTCCTCCCATGCAGTTTTGAAGCCAGGTAGTATTGCAGGTAAACTTGGCCCATTGTTTCTGTTGCTCTGTACTAATAAGACTTGATTTTTTACAATAATAACATTGTTTTTCACTGAGAAGCTGGTGCTGTCTTGAAAATTAGGGCAGCAATCTATAAATGTTGACAGGGAGTTCCCAGAAGTGTGCAACTGTTTACAAGAAGTCGATCACAGCAAAGTTTGAAAATCACTAAGTTGAGTTGAAATGCTAATGTCCTATTAATCCAAATGTTGTACTGAGATAGACCTAACAAGATAATGTAAACCAATACTGTAAATTATTCTTGTTTTAGGAAATTCGCAGAAAATCAAAGAAAGCTATTTTCAGATTCGGACACCTGGAATACAGATAAACATGAACAATTTAAACCAAATGGAAACAGCAAAGTATATGCAACTCACAAGGTTAGAATGGGGTCACATCTGAAACATACATTTGAGTCTTCACTGAATGGGGTGGAAGGGAGTTCATATAATGCAATATGAACATCTTGTAATGAAATGAGACCACTTTTGTGTATTAAAGTCAGTCAGTATTGATTAAATGTATATTTATGCAGAAGAAAACATTTAGTGTTAAGAAAATCATCCATTCACATGTAGGTGATATATTATAATTTACCTAATTTCTTTATCTGAATTGTACATTTCATTTTCTGAGAAAATAGTTTCTAACTATTTTAAAATCCATGTGCCAAAACTGAATGACAGTCTATTCAAATTGATGGGGACACAGGAGAAAAAAGCAATGAAATATTAAAACATGAAGAAAAATCTCATTAGAAAAAGTTCAACAATGTGAAAAGCTGAACCGTATATTAATAATTTGAAAAATGGCTGAGACTATGCCATGGGCCAGAAGATACTGATAACCATATCAACTCAATGAAGCTTTCAAGCTTTGCCATTACGATTTATGTAAAGTGATTTAGTGAAGCTATCCCATTGTCTTGAGTTTTGTTATTGACACAAGCTGGGTCAAGGTTCAAGTAATAGTGTATGGCCCCAGTTTTGCAATCTGCATTCATCAATAGTGAAGCCCCAAATTGACAGCCATTTGTCTGATATCATCAGAAAACTACTTGTGTAGCCTATCACTCATATTTTCAATACAATACATTACAAACAGTACTGAAGCTGATTTTAACTTTTGCCGGAGGTATAAAACTGCTAATAGAATTTGACTGCCAGTAAAACATCCTGCCTTCATTGACTTCTTTGGAAAGGCATATTGGCAGAGTGTATAACAGACTTGTTACTGGCTACCAGAGTTGTGCATACATTCTGAATATATGACAGGGAGACAATATATGATGACAGCTAGGGAAGGGGGAGCAGGAAGCAATTAATGAAATGTAAATATATTAAACTGAATGTTGGGCTGTGCTTCATAAAAAAATATTTACATATGTCCTCTTGCCATGTATTCAAACAACATGTTGACCCTTGATGTGAACCTATCATGCGGACCTTCCAAGTGCGTAAAGGTATAACCTCCAGGGAAGAGGGAGAATTAAATATATTAAACTGAATGTGAATCAGGTTCATACCTATTATTGTCATGAATCTGATTACGGCATTGGCGAGAGGTGGTGAAAATCGGAAGTCTCAATCTCTTCCGTATCTGTGACATCTGGAGTTTGGCCGAATCTTGAGCATCTGCTGCCATTCCAGAGACAGAAAGCATGGGCTCAGATTGCCCCAGTGTTGAAGCTGAAAGCAACAAACGCAATTGTTAAAGGAATGGAGCGGGAGTGGTTGAAGCAGACCCCAACATTTCACTTCAAGAGAATGTCAGAGAAACATTTGAAGTAAAAGAAGATCAAGAGGTCATTGTCTTAGGATAAGGAGTAGCAAATTTAAAACAGATTTGAGGGGAAACTATTTCTTCCAAAAGGTTGTGAATCTGTGGAATTCACTACTTCAAAGTGCGGTGGATGCTGGGACAATGAATAAATTTAAGGAGGAGTTAGACAGAGTTTTAACTGATAATGGGTTGAAAGGTTATGGGGAGAAGGCAGGAAATTGGGGATGAGGAGCATATCAACCATGATCGAATAGAGAGCAGACCCAACGGGCCAAATGGCCTAATTCTTCTCCTATACCTGACAAACTTAACTTATGGGGCTATGAGGAGAGATCAGGAGAATGGGATTAATGGAGTATTGCTTGGACTCAAATAGCACGAGGGGTCACTGGCTTAGGGTGAGGGAGGTAAGGTATAATTTGGATGCTAGTGGGAGTTTTTTCACACAGAGGGTGGTGGGGGTATGGAATGCGCTGCCAAGTAAAGTGGTGGAGGCAAGTACTCTGGAGTTATTTAAGTAATGCTTAGATGGGCACATGAACAGAATGGGAATGGAGGGATATAGAAAACTGATTTAAAATAGGGATCATGAGCCTTGGGAGTCCCTGGGATGTGTGTAAATAGATGATGATATTGATGTACTTGTTTTTATCCTACAGGTGCTTTGGTCCACCTTGTTGTCTAACAAGGGGCATAGACACGATGGGTCGTGAGAGGGCTGCTCTTGGATTTTTTTCGAGAATATCCTAGTGCTTCTCGTCGTTAGTGTATGCTTGACCTGGACCATCTGATGGGCAACACGACAGCTCAGTGACTATCGCTGTGCTGTGCAGATACATGGATTTGGGCCTGTGTCTGTGGGAGTTTGCGCATTCTCCCCTTGCTTGCGTGGATTTACTCTGGGTACTCCGGTTTCCTCCCACATTCCAAAGATGTGCTCTTAGGCAAATTGGCAAAACAAGTTCTCCCTAAATTGTCTTAAATTTGGTTTTTAATCCATAGATCTATAAACATAGACAGGGATCATGGGTAGAGGTGGGAACATCGGGGTGGCAGCGTGGGCTCGTTGGGCCGAAGGGCCTGTTTCCCGTGCTGTTTTGTTCTTTGTTCTTTATAATAAGCCAAATAGCTTCCTTCCAGGCTGAAAACATGCATAATTTTGAGTAATTAAAACAAATAGAAAAACATAGACCATGTACCTTAAGTAATATTGAAAGATTATGTAGGCAATTGAGGTGGAGGAGAAAAATGGTAACTGAATATGTTACCTGCTTGAACATCATTTAAGCCACATACAATATAATATAGTTTTGTGACACTGTGGTTCTTATTTTGTAAATGGGATTTGAACCCTAAGCACGTTGCAGGTTGGTAGGAACAGGGCACATATGAAACATATTGCTGTGTGGGATTTTTTAGCTGTTCATTTAAATGCTGCCAATCCACTTCCACTGGTGGCCCAGTGGTTGGTACTGCTGCCTCACACCATCAGGAACCAGGTTCAATTCTGGCCTTGGATGACTGTCTGTGTGGAGTTTCCACATTCTCCCCATATCTGTGTGGGTTTTCTCCAGGTGCTCAGTTTCTTCCCACAGTCCAAAGATGTGCAGGTTAGATGGATTAGCCATGGTAAATTGTTCCTTAGTTCCCAAAATGAGTAGGTTAGGGAGATTAGCGAGGTAAATACACATTTTGGGGATAAGGTGATGGTGGGACTCTTAAGATGTTCTGTTGATGAGTTGGTGCAGATTTGATGGGTGAATGGCCTCTTTCTGCACTTAAGGATTCTGTGATTTCTACCAAGAATGGCTGGGAAATGAGCATAGAGTGGCTGACAGGAGTTAAGAGATCAGTAGACTGTTTAAGGAGGGGCTCACAGGAGAGTACACCCTAGGCGTGGCCTCCTTTTGCAATCTGGATCTTTGCCTAGCCCTGCTAAACACCGTTCAAGTAGCTTTCTGAAGGGATGTTGTTTTGTGGGTGTGGAGAAAACTACTTAGAGGCAAGCGCTGCTGCGTTCCCACTTTTCTAATGTGCTCCAGATCCAGTTCCATATTCAACTGCATGTTCAATTTGAAGAAAATGCATGGAGAGCTATGTGGGCTTTGTGGCGTTTGAAGACGGGCTTGAAGCTACTACTAACACGCTGAAGACTTTGTTGTACACATAAACAAAAGTTAAACTTTTTTGCAGACCTTTTTGTCAGTCAACTCACAGCTGCCTAATCGTTTCACTGTTGCAGACCCTTGGGGCCTGCTGGCACAAGTCTCGACCCCAATCTGGGTGGGAGGTCAAGCCTGCCTCCCATGTGTTACGTGACCCTGCCAGGTCAGGGAGATACCTCCGGGCCAATTAGATGACATGCCTTGCTCAAGCTTGATTCTTTTAGTTTGTATTATGTTCGGAATATTACTTCAAATCTGTAGCGAGCAGTTTGAAGTGAGAGCAAAACAACCCACTGCCAAAAATTCACAATGTTTTCAGAATGCATAAGTTTGAGAATGAACCCAAGGGCCTATACTGTGCTGTAATATTCTATGTTCTATGGTATAGTTTTGTGATTTATTTTTGATTTAACCTATCAAAAAATATGAGTCCACATACAATAACTTTATATGCTGTCATGCAATGCAAGCAAAAAGAAAGCAAATTACTACATTCAGGTGTTTTCGGCACACTTATAAATTGCTGAAAATGATGAAAAATGATTTCCATAGTTTGATGTTCCTGACATGTCTGTATGAACAAAGCTAATAAGGCCATTTTATCAGGTAAACTTGACAAAATACCTGTAGTGATATCAGAATCAGATCTTTGAGTTTGACGTCAGTGGTAGGGGAGGGGATTCTTAGAGATAGGATGTATAGGCACTTAGAGCATTGCGATCTGATTAGGGATACGCAGCACGGCTTTGTTAAGGGGAGGTCGTGCCTTACAAATCTGGTAGAATTTTTTGAGGAGGTGACGAAAACGGTCGACGAAGGGCGAGCCGTTGATGTCGTCTATATGGATTTCAGTAAGGCGTTTGGCAAAGTCTCTCATGGGAGGTTAGTTGAAAAGGTCAAGGCTCATGGGATACAAGGACAGGTAGCTAGATGGATAAGTAACTGGCTTAGTAATAGGAGACACAGAGTAATAGTGGAAGGGTGTTTTTCTAGCTGGAGGTCGGTCACTAGTGGTGTGCCGCAGGGACACCACTAGTACTGGGACCTCTTCTATTTGTAATATATATAAATGACTTGGAAGAGGGGGTAAGTGGAGTGATCAGCAAGTTTGCAGATGATACAAAGATGGCTGGACTTGCAGGTAATGAGGAGCATTATCAGGCGATGCAGCAGGACATAGGCTGGTAGCTTGGGCAGACACATGGTAGATGGAATTCAATCCTGATAAATGCAAGGTGATGCATTTCGGGAGGAAGAATGTAGAGGGGAGGTATATGATAAAGGGTAAACCTATTAAGAGTATAGAAACGCAGAGGGACCCGGGGGTGCAGGTGCACAAGTCTCTGAAGGTGGCAGAGCAGGTGGAGAACGTTGTGAAGAAAGCATATAGTATGCTAGCTTTTATAGGAAGGGGTATAGAGTACATGAGCTGGCCTTTAATGTTGCAGTTGTATAAAACGTTGGTTAGACCTCATTTGGAATACTGCGTCCAGTTCAAGTCGCCTTACTACTGGAAGGACATGGAGACTCTGGAGAGAGTGCAGAGGAGGTTTACCAGGATGCTGTCTGGTATGAAAGGTCTGAGTTATGAGGAGAGGTTAGGCAAATTGGGACTGTTTTCCTCAGAAAGACGTAGGCTTAGAGGAGATCTAATAGAGATGCACAAGATTACGAGGGGTATAGATAGAGTAAACAGGGTTAAGCTTTTTCCTAGGATGGACTCGAATAGCATGAGGGGTCACGGGCTTAGGGTGAGGGGGGTAGGTTATAATTTGGATGCTAGAGGAGTTTTTTCACACAGAGGGTAGTGGGGTTATGGAATGCGCTGCCAAGTAAAGTGGTGGAGGCAGGCACTCTGGAGTTATTTAAGAGATACTTAGATGGACACATGAACAGAATGGGAATGGAGGGGTATGGAAAACTGATTTAAAATAGGGAGCATGAGCCTTGGGAGTCCCTGAGAAGTGTGTAAATAGATGATGATATTGATGTACTTGTTTTTATCCTACAGGTGCTTTGGTCCACCTTGTTGTCTAACAAGGGGCATACACGCGATGGGTCGTGAGAGGGCTGTTCTTGGATTTTTTTCGAGAGTATCCTAGTGCTTCACGTCATTAGTGTATGCTTGACCTGGACCATTTGATGGGCAACACGACAGTTCAGTGACTATCGCTGTGCTATGCAGATACATGGATTTGGGCCTGTGTCTGTGGGAGTTTGCGCATTCTCCCCGTGCTTGCGTGGGTTTTCTCCGGACGCTCAGGTTTCCTCCCACATCCCAAAAATGTGCTCTTAGGCGAATTGGCAAAACAAATTCTCCCTAAATTGACTCAAAGTTGGTTTTTAATCCATAGATCTATAAACATAGACAGGGATCACGGGTAGAGGTGAGAACATCAGGGTGGCGGCGCGGGCTCGTTGGGCCGAAGGCCTTGTTTCCCGTGCTGTTTTGTTCTTTGTTCTTTGTTCTTTCTTTGTTCTTTGCTGGCTCCTTCATTCCTACTGTATATAATTTTCACATAAGAGATTTTATGCATTCTAATCCTTGGGAGGAGTGTGCAACAGGTCAGGATCAGTGCAAAGCAGACTGGGAGGAGTGTGCAGCAGGTCGGGATCACTATAAAGTAAACTGAGAGGAGTTTATAGCAGGTCAGGATCAGTGTGAAGCAGACTGTTAGGAGTGTTTAGCAAATGAGGATCACTGTGAAGTAGACTGGGAGAAGTGTGTAGCAGATCAGGATCAATGTGAAGCAGACTGGGAAGAGTGTGTAGCAGGCCAGGATCAGTGGAAAGGGAGGAGTATGATACAGGTTAGGTTCTAGGATCACTGAACTAGAGTGGGGAAAAAAATCAAATGATGAAATTACAGGAAGACACAAGTTAACTGGCCTGTTAGTATTGTAGCTTTGTTCTCTCTAGGGCTTCACGAAGGCACAGTGTTTATCACAGCTGCCCCACCATGCCAGGGACCTGGGTTCAATTCCAGTTTTGGATCACTGTGTGTGCAGAGTCCGCATGTTTTCTCCTTGTTTATGTGGGTTTTCTCCAGGTGCTCTGGTTTCTTCATACAATCTGAAAGACATGCTGATTAGATGCATTGCCCATGCTAAATTCTCCCTCAGTGTACCCAAACAGGTGCCAGAGTGTGGTGACTAGGGTATTTTCACAGTAACTTCATTGCATTACAAGCCTACTTGTGACACTAATAAATAAACTTTAAAAAACATTGTACTTTCTCTGAAGTTAGGTTAAGGAGTTAGAAAATTTTTTTTAAAATTATAATAAGGGTTAAATAAAGCATTTCAATTAACTTCAGTATAATCAAGTGACAATAAAAGAGAAGTGAGTATGATGTGTATTTACTTTTTTAAGTAGCAAGATTTGTTACCTAATAGATAGTGAAATAATGGGGCAGCTCTGAACCATGGAATGCACATCCTGTTCGATGTGGGAGTTCTGAGATATTCACCTTGTCCTGGATAACCATATGTGCAGGAATTATTATCATCTTCAGCTGCTCAAGCTTCAGATTTCAGCTGACATCACAAATAAAAAGTTGGGAACTTTGTGGATAGTGCATCCATAGATGTGGTCACCTCACAGCTTAAGAATATGCTGTATCGATGGAATGGATGACCACCATGTGGGCAAGAAGAAATAGACAGGTAGTGCTGCAGTCCCATGAGTGCATAATTCTCCAATTAGTATTGGTTTTTGAATACTGATTAAAATAATGGTTCATCCTCAGAGTGCAGCCATAGCCAAGTTCATGGTATTACAGCTTGCTCAGCTGTACAAGGTTACAAAGAAGACTATGATAAAGTAGTTGATAGATCATAGAACAGACAGGAATTTCTGTGGCTGCAGATGTGAAATAATGTATTACATTTCCTCCCTGGTCAAAAATATCACTGGCTGAAGACCATTCAGAGTATGAACAGCAAATGGTTATGGTTCACATTGGCACAGGCAATACAGGCAGAAAAAGGGATGTGGTCTTGCAGTCAGAATTTAGTGAAATGGTAGGAAATTAGCAGATAGGGCCTCAAAAGTAGTAATCTTTGGATAACTCATAGTACAATGCAAATTAGAAATAGGATGATAGAACAGATGAATGCTTGGCTGGTGAGATAATTCAGGAAGGAGGATTTTAGACTACAGGGACATTAGGATCAGCTCTGGGAAAGGGAACCACTACAGGCCAGATGGCTGCAAGTAAATAGAACCAGAATTAATTTCCTAGTGGGTGATTTGCTAGTGCTATTGGGGAGGGTTTAAATTATCCTAGTAGGGATGTCAAGGCAGAAAGAATATTGGGAGAGATAGATAAAATCAGAGTTGGAAATAGTATGTTTAGTATAAGACAGGAATAAACAAAGGCTCATAAATTCCCCAGCATTGGATTTGGGGGAGATTGGGGGGATACCTCAGAGATGCACTGGGGAATCCCTCTGGGAAGTTCCCAGGTAAAGGATTACCTGGTAATTTCCAGAAACACTAACTTCCCCTGGACAATTGTGCTGTGCTGGTCTCAAGCAGCTCTAACCAGCAAAGATTGCAGTGATGTTTTCCAGAGCAGGTCAATGCATTTTAAAATCTTTCAGTTCCAGTGGACCAATACTTTCAGACATTATGGTCTAAAGTTTAAATTAGGGTTACAGTGTATTTTTATGTTAATAGGGTTGGTGAATTGCTGAAGTACGTAGTCATGTGGAAATATGTGACAATAACAGAGACCGGGCTCAAAGAAGGACATGACTGAGTATTAAACATTTCTAGGTACAAGGTGTTCAGGAAAGATAAGAAAGGAGGTGGGGTGGCAGTATTGGAGAAAAACATTTCAGTATTGGAGAGAGAGGATATCCAGAGGAGTCAGGGACAAGAAAGGGAAAAGCTATTTGCTTTGCTGGCAAGATTGAGAACCAGAGATTTGAGGTAAGTGACAAAGAAGCAATAGTAACATGAGGAAAACCTTTTTTATGCAGTATTTGACTAGGATCTGGAACACACAGCCTGAGTATGGTGGAGGCAGGATCAATTGAAGCTTTCAAGAGAAAATTAGACCATTAGCTGAAAAGGAAAAGTTTGCAGGGCTATGGGGAAAAGGCAGGGGAGTGACATTAGATAAATTGCTTTTTCAGTGGACCAGCACAAACATGACAAGCTGAGTGGCCTCCTTCTGTGCTGAAAATATTCTATTGTTCTATAGTTCTGATTAGAAATGGGATCCATGACATTTATATAATGCATAACATGGATATTTTCTACTGTATAAATATAAAGGCATGCTATAAGAGCTGCTGGAAAATAAACAATGCAAAGTTAACTTACTGCAAACATGATTTTGTTACACCAGTGTACTATATATATCCGCTGAACTTTTAATACTTGTTTAAAAAAAAACAATATTTAGAAATTCTAAACAACTGAGGTTGCAAAACTAGCAATTTAGGAAAAAATATCGAGGCCAGAAAATGATTTATATTGCTCCAAAATTTGACATTTTCCCTTTGGACACAAAGCTACTTATTGACCAAGCACTGGTGCTAGTGATGAATAGGCATCTTTGCAAGGTCAGTTGGAACAATTTCAGAGGGAGTTACTGTGAAGTACTGAGCCTTGCTATATTTTGTAGCCCAGAATTATTTCAATAATCCTGAGTTCAAATTGTAAGCAAGTTGCATACCCTTGAATTTGCTATTTATTTGGTACAATGAACTAAAGTTTTATAATCAAAATATTTAATATGAATTCCTCTGTTGGAAACAGAGGCAATAATATTAATCAAAAAAGTACATGTCACCTGAATTTGAACAATGATGATCAAAAATTATAATATCTTAAATTGACTATAGCCAACCAATATAAAACATTAAACTAAGTATTCATAATAAATTGTATTCAGAAATGAGCATGATTTGAAGAATAATTTGATGAATAAGGGCAATAATTTGAAGAATTCTGGCATAAATCCTTGGAGTAATTTTTTTGTCCTTTTTGCTAAATAGAAGCTTCATAATTTGAACCTTATTATAGTAATTTGATAGAAACTAGCCCCAAGGTCCTTTGAGTGATTAAAAATACCTGGGAGACAGAGACATTTTCACTTTGTTCTTCACCTTGTTCAAAGTTTAAATCCTTTTGGTTAGGTTTAACAACAAACCAACATTAAGTATTTGCCCATTTTGGCAGTTTGTGCTTTACTGTTGTTACACAAGTTACGATTTTAATCTTAGGCATTTGTAGTGGAACATATTTGTCTCAAATTTCAGTCCTCCCCCTTCATATCATGCACAATTCTCCAACTAAGAAGGTGAGAAGATGGCCTTTTTCCAGACCTTTAGTGATATTGCTCTCATTTTTTTCCCTTCCTCCTGTGAAAAAATCCCTTGGTTCCATTCAGCGTGAACCACTAAAGGTAAACTTGAGATCTGGAACTGCCATGTGAGAAATTATGGTTATGAACCAATCACTCAATGCAACATGTTAAAAGTGCATACAATACAACACAGTATTGAGATTTACATAAACATGTAATGAATCATGTTCATTGCAAAGCTTCAAAAATGCAGGACTTTAAAAACAAGTAAAATAGCACTGCAGCAGATTACTTTAACTTTGATGCCTAATTGCAATGGAAATGATTGAACATTTTGAATTCATTTGATAAATATTTATAAATGATCCAAATATTTAAATACATTGTACTTGTAGATAATGGACATTTATAGAAGTTTCAAAAATGTGAAATTAAAATACATTATCTTTAATGAACATATTCATTTTATTCTCAAAAGGTGTTTGAAGATGACAAAAATTGGTAGAAACATGAGAACCAAGATTACGAGTGAGAAATGTATGACCTACAAGAAAACTCATCAAAAAGAAAGCTGAAGAAAGTGGATCAATAGTGTTGTGAAAATGATATATAATATTTCATTATAACAGTCATTATGCTTTATGCTTAGTAGACTTCAGCTGAGAAATGTTTCATTGTGGTCTAATTTCTATTAAATATCTCATATTTCATGACCTTATTTCATCTTATAATTACCAAATTATTTTCCCTCTTGAAATTAGTTTGAAAGGATTGACCAATTAATGCACTGTCATAATAAACAAATCATTCGCTTTGTCCACGGAGGGAGAGACAACTGAAGTAACCATAGACCAGTCAGTGCAACATTAGCCAGGACCAAATTTTTGAGGGATGAATCCCTGCCTCCTGGTGGAAGGCAGATATTGGAATCTCAAATGACTTGTGTTTTTTTATTGCTGAAGGCTTTATGCTGCTGTTTGATATTTTAAATGTAGCAGGGTGGAGAAATGTAGGATATTGGTCACTTTTGCCTTCCCAAAGATTCCACTTTTAGCCTGCCTATGAGCGTGCAGAAAGGACAGCCATTGGAAATCATCAAGGTCCTTCTTGAAACATACACATGAGGTTCACTTGCTCAGTATGGCCAGCAAGGAAATTGTAGCTTTCCCAATCTTGGGATTCCAGATCACAAATCCTGCCAAATCCTGTTCTGCCATCTTACCTGAGTATCAGGGAATCATTTCACCGGTATCTAGAAGCAGCTTTCAGTCTCAAAACATTCTCCTCCCTTTGACTGGCCAGCTGCCATTTTTCACTTGTTTTGCAAAGGAGACCAAAGGAGATGAGATCCCACAATTAAATTCTCCCAAATAGGATAGTGATACAATGCACAGCAGGCAGTCAATGTTTGATCCATTTTAGTTCTCAATCTGTGCAGATGATGTTAGGATTAGAATTGTGAAAGCTGTGAATTGCACAAAAGTAGAAAACAAATGAGTCACCTATAATTTAATATGGATAGGTGTAGGTTGTATGCAGTGTATGGAATGGGAGTACCCAATTGATGGAAGACAATAAGGAGTAGGAATGAGCCGGAAGACCTTAAGATTCAAGTATATAATTCCCTGAACAACACAACTAGAAAAAGAAAGACAACAACACTTAAATGTCAACAACATTATGGAGGGAATGAAGCAGTAGTATTAGTTTTAGATTGTTCCATAGGATGGAATAGAATTCCAATTGTGCAGAGGGAATCCTCTTGGCCCATTGAGCCTCCATCAATAATAGGCTCACCTTCTCCCTAATCTCATGTATTTACCCTGCTAAGGGGCCTGACACTGAGTGGCAATTTATCATGGCGAATCAACCTAACCTAATCTTTGGAGTGTTGGAGCAAACCGGAGCACCAACAGGAAATCCACACAGATACAAGGAGAATATATAAATTCCACACAGACAGTCACTCAAAGCCAGAATTGAATCTGAGTCCCTGGCGCTGTAAGCAATAAAGCCAACTGCTGTACCACCTTGCCACCAGCAAAAAGAAAACACAAATGTGATGGGTTAATTGGTCTTTTTTGCTGTGTGATTTGATGGTTCTTTTCACCTTCAAGTGCAATACAGAAATTGGATAATATTTAATATCATTGTTCATAATCTCATCACCCAGTTAATTTTATCCTCTCAGATAAATTTTTAAAACATGATGTAACCAAAATACTTGATGAAGATCCATGAAAAATCATTTTTATTTTGCTCATGACAAAGTCTTGAGTAAATTAACCAGTCATCTTTGTGATATAAATTATTTGTCGGTCTTTACCATCGTCCCTTTTTTCTAATTCTGTACATTATATGAATATGATTTTATTTGCTTTATATTTATATTTATCACCATGCATGTACAGTTTGAATTTCAAATAACACTAATTTTCAGTGAGCAAGTTGAAGTCAAAATCATACTGTTTATTCTTTGGATTTTGTTTTCTCTCGGCTGGCCCTGAGTTGATCCTATTTGCACTTCGCGCTTTCAATCAAGAAATTAAAGGACAACTATTTCAACAACTGATTTGTCCTTTTATTTGGAAAAAAAATATGATGAAGAGCAACAGTAGTGAATGTTTCAATGGAAGTGAAAGAACTATCCAATCAACATTTTGGGCCTTAAAACTTAATGTTTTCCTTCTTCCTGAGGTCCTGGAGCAGTAAACACACAAAATGGTAAGCGGGCATATTCATTCATCATTTACCTATCATATGAGTGAAGATTAACTTTAAAAAAAGCAACCAGGACATATGCCTTAAATGGATATTCAGTTCTTTGTATGTGCAGAAGGGAACCCCATCCATTTTTCAACATTGGGCTACCTTGAATGAAGCTAGAATTTGGCCAGCTGTGTCCAGGAAAGTATAGTCTATATATTATGTAAAGACTTTAAAGAGACTACTAAAAAAACTCACATTCTTTAGGTCAGGACTAGCACTCTTCGGTCCTCACTCAGTCTTCTCTCAATCCCTTCCACCTCTCTCCTGATTGCTCCCTTTTCTACTGATCGCACTACTCCATGACCTCTACTCACTCCCATCACTTCCCATAACTCCTAGCAGATACCTGCCACAGAGTGCTGGTGATGCAGTGATCCAAAATTGAAATCAACTTTGGCGCCAAGCTATTTTGGGAAGCTGGATGTCTGAAGCTTAACAGTCTCATGCAATTGAGGCCAACAATATGGCTCAGAACAATCTTACAAGCACTAGGATTGTTCCTAGCATGAACCAATTTCTAGGTCCTGATCTTTGACATTGGCTTCATGCAGGGCTATTATAACACTATAGACATGATTTACTTCATTTCTCTCTTTGGTAATACTTCAAAGACTGAACATAAGCTGGAGTCCATGGCATGTGGAAGGTCTGAGTTACGAGGAGAGGTTAGGCAAATTGGGACTGTTTTCCTTCGAAAGACGTAGGCTTAGAGGAGATCTAATAGAGGTGTACAAGATTATGAGGGGCATAGATAGAGTAAACAGGGTTAAGCTTTTTCCTAGGTTGGACTCGAACAGCACGAGGGGTCACGGGCTCAGGGTGAGGGGGGTAGGGTATAATTTGGATGCAAGAGGGAGTTTTTTCACACAGAGGGTAGTGGGGGTGTGGAATGCGCTGCCAAGTGGTGGAGGCAGGCACTCTGGAGTTATTTAAGAAATACTTAGATGGGCACATGAACAGAATGGGAATGGAGGGGTATAGAAAACTGATTTAAAATAGAGATCATGAGCCTTGGGAGTCCCTGGGAAGTGTGTAAATAGATGATGATATTGATGTACTTGTTTTTATCCTACAGGTGCTTTGGTCCACCTCGTTGTCTAACAAGGGGCATGCACGCGATGGGTCGTGAGAGGGCTGCTCTTGGATTTTTTTCGAGAGTATCTTAGTGCTTCGCGTCGTTAGTGTACGCTTGACCTGACCATTTGATGGGCAACACGACAGCTCAGTGACTATCACTGTGATGTGCAGATACGTGGATTTGGGCCTGTGTCTGTGGGAGTTTGCATATTCTCCCCATGCTTGCGTGGGGTTTCTCCAGGTGCTCCGGTTTCCTCCCACATCCCAAGGATGTGCTCTTAGACTAATTGGCAAAACAAATTCTCCCTAAATTGTCTTAAATTTGGTTTTTAATCCATAGATCTATAAACATAGACAGGGATCACGGGTGGAGGTGGGAACATCGAGGTGGCAGCGCGGGCTCATTGGGTTGAAGGGCCTGTTTCCCGTGCTGTTTTGTCCTTTGTTCTTTGTTCTTTGTAAAATCTATCATTTAATATAGTTACATTATAACCCAGACTGTCTCCCAGTGACAAAGCAAATTAGTTATTTAAGTATCTATACCATGCCTGACAGACATGGCACACCATCATTTTGAGACAGCTGAAAATCTAAACAACACATCCCTGCTTGTGCACACTTAATGAAAAAGCATGCATCTTGTGAGCCATCAAATTTGGTGAAAGGAAGATAACAGCCTGGAGCTTCCAAGCAATAGATGTCACGTCTCTCGGGGAACTCCGTCAGAGTGAAGAGTGAAGGGAAGACATAACATGTCCTTGTTTTGGCACTAGCTACCATTTGGTATGTTTAAATGTCCAATTTGAATGTTATTAAATGATTGAGTGGATTAAAAGTTGAGTGGGTGAGTGAGTGAATGGGTAGGTGATGAGGCGGATAAGTGAATAGAATTGGGGTGAGTTGGTTAAGTGAGGAGGAGGTTAGATGGGTGAAATGGTTATGTGGTTGAGGGTAAGTGGGAAAGGCAGCTAGATGGGTAAGTGGGAAGGGTATAGGAGGGTGAATTGGGTAAGTGAACAAATTGGATAAGTTGTGAGTTGGATAGGGCTAAAAATAAATGAGACACTGGGGTGGTGGATAGTTGGGTTCATTTTGGGAGTGTAGTCTAGTGTTTGGAGAGGTGGTCCAGAGAGGGAGTAGTCTAGTGGTTGAAAGGTTAATGGGATTGGTTCGGGGTATAGTCAAGTTGGGATTGTAGGTAGGTCGGGAAGATAGTAGAGTCAGGGGGGATTTCAAGTGGTCAGAGAAGTAGTCAGTTTTGGACAATGATTAGGGGAGAGTTAGATGTGATGTGACTGAGATGGTCTGTTTAACATTTCCCGGATAATTATTGTGTAACTATCTGTCTATATCAGAGTCAGAGATGTTTGCACAGTATCCTGAGGGTGGTGTGGGGGGGAGCGGGGGCGGGGTCGTGCAGTGTATGTAGTGCAGGTGGTATTGCCCATTTAAAGTTGAAATTTCCTAGGTAATTTTCATGTAGGTCTGTGTACCAGGATTTCCATAGTGTCACACTTCCATCTTTGGTCATATGCCTAGAGTCTGACAAACCAGAGACTGGAGAGCTTATTCTTCCACCATTTGATCACAGACTGCATTTCATGCCTATATGTTTTATTTTATATCCTTTTGTCCCAGCAATTATTTCTCTCCCAGTGATCGTTCACCATCACAAAGCTCCTACACTCCCTTAACTCGCTCTCAGTTTGCAAAGGCAAGAAACTTGCCTAAAGCATTTTTGAACTTGGGAAAGGCTCCAATATTTTCAAATTACACTTTGATATCCATTCATGTCACTCCATGTGCACAGATCAACAAGTTTTTAAATTATATCCATGAGATGATGTTACAAAGAAAGATCATTATTCTTCCAATGTGAGATCTGAGCTTCCCGAAGTGATCCCATTGACTTTTTAGTTGTGAATTGGACAAGAGTGACTTGACAAAATCAAAATTACAATGGAATTCACACTCAAAGTTTAAAAAGACAATTCCCAGCACCTAAATAAATATTAAAAACTGTCCCATAGAATACCTTCATGATTCAAGTTTAAAATATTTATTTTAACTCATGATTTATTTTTATTTGCATTTGATCTATTTTAAATTTATATGTGAAAAAGAAGTGTTGTTGCCTCTTCGGTTTTGATCAATATGATTAGAAGTCATGCTCTCATATTTACATTTATCATGTTAGATCTATCAAATGTAGGTGGCGATCTTACCAAAAAAATTCTGAGTGCCAAATAAGCATGAAAACAGGACAGAATTCCACCATTTTTTGGACAAGTTAAAAATCCAATCTTACCACATTCTGAGCAAAACATATTGCTAAACCAGCTTCCCACCAGTAGTGGGAAGGGTGGGGCTTAATCTCACTGAAATTTGAAGTTGTACATTAAAATCCCTTAAACTACAAAGCGTTACTACAATAAAAAGAATAACAAAAAATGCTGGAACACACAATAGTGCATGCGACATCTGTACAGGAAACAGACAAATTAATATTTTAGTTGTGGTCCCTTTATTGAAACTAAACCAACAACATTGACCTCAACTTCAAAGAAACTTTCTCCTGCAAAGAAGACAGCAAAAGAAAAGTTGGAAAGCATAAAAGAGATGGTAAGAATCACCTTCCATAAAGAAATTTTGAGCATAAATTCTAACTTATTTGTTATGATTTTAATTCACTTTGCCAGCAACCATGCGATGCCACACATTAAAAATACCCTGGAAAGCTTATTGCTTGATCCTTGCTTCGTATCTCTTTAACTATTAACTTTTTTTAGGTAGCCAAGGCACCCACTGGAAGTTGGCAAGCATCTCATGACTATATGCAATTCAGATTCCTACAATAGTTTTGACTCAATAAATCTGCCCAAAGCACAAACCATTAAGTTAAACCTAGTGCAATTGATTTTAGTGAGTGACTGGATGCAATGCCTAAAGTAGCACTCATTTACAGGCATTTGGACTCTCACATATATGCTTCTGCACTTTCCAGGGGATTATTGAGCTTGGTGATTCCTTAATTCTGCTTTATTTTGTTGCATTCACGCTGAATAATACTTACAGCTGCGGGTGCCGTTTTTGCTTTATTGTTTTGGATGAAGAAGAGGAACAAAAAAACAGTAATGCAAATAGTGATAGCAGTTATTTCAACATCTAAGACTAGTAGCAGGTGGACATGTTAGAGGATAACAATTGAGAGAAGCGGCTCATAAAGGCCTTGTCCAGCCCAGAGGGTCTATTAGTCAAAAGTTATTAGCCAGTTTCTTGACTAACTCTGAAGAACAGTACAAGGTTGAACTTCACTAGGCTGCTACCGATCCATGTCAGAGGGATATGATTTGCCAATGAATGTCAAATGCATGCAGCATTCACAATGATATGGATTGATGCTAAGACTCAAATACAAGTATATGGATATGATTTAATTGCCAATAAGTAGAAATCGTTTCAGGGAGACTGAGACTGGGAACTGAGTATTCAAGAATTTTATCATTTGGGAAGGATAGGCAAAAAGGAAACAAAGATTGGTTAGTGCTGTTAATAAGGCATAAGATCAGTACATTAGTGAGAAAGGATCTTTGATGAAGGATCAAGATGTAGAATCAGTTTGGATGGTGCTAAGAAGACAGTAAGCATTGACAGCAGTTGTTTTTAGGCCACCAAACCAGGAGCGTCATTATGGTACAGTGATTAGGACTGCTATCTCACAGTACCGGAGACCCAGGTTCAAGTCGGGCTTTGGGTAACTGTGTGGAGTTTGCATATTCTCCCCGTGTCTGGGTGGGTTTCCTCCAGGTGCTTTGGTTTCCTCTCACGGTCCAAAAATGTGCAGGGTAGGTTGATTAGCCATGCTCAAGTGTCCCTTAATTTCAGGCAAATTAGTAGGGTAAATATGTGGGGGATTACAGAGACAGGGTCTGAATGAGATTGTTGTCACTGGAGACTCAAGGAGCCAAATGGCCTATTTCTGCATTATAGTGATAACATTTGACGCAATATAAATCAGGAGTTTAGAGTTGTATGCAAATGGTTAATATAATTATAATAGCAATTTCAATTTACATATAGATTGGGTAAACCTAATTAGCAATAATGCTGTGGAGGATAAAACTCTGCAGAGTGTACAAGATAAGTTTCTGGAGAAGTACATTAAAGAACCAAATAGGGACTGGGCTATTTTAGACTTAATATTATATAATAAAAAAGGCTAATTAATGATCATGCTGTAAAGAAGCCTTTAGGAAATAATAATCATAATATAATTTTACATTAAATTTAAAAGCGTTATAATTCAATCTGAACCTAGGATCTTAAAACTGAACAAAGGAAACTACGAAGGTATGAAGGGCAAGTTGGCTATGATAAAATACAATAAAATACATGACGTCAGACAGGCAATGGCTACTATTTAAAGAAGTGTTACATGGTACACAACAAACATACATTCCTCTGAGACTCAAAAATCCAACAGGAAAAATAAAGCAATTGTGGCCAACAAAATAAATTAAAGGTTGTATGAGATTAAAGAGAGTGGCTTACAAAGTTGTCAGATAAAGTGGTGAACCTGAGAGTTGGGAACAACTTTGAATGAAGCAAAGGAAGATCTAGAAACTGATAAAGAAAAAAAGAATGCAAGCTACCAAATAACCTAAAGGCTCAAAAGCTTCTTTAGGTATGAGAAAAGGAAAAGATTGACAAGGATAAATGTGGTCCATTACAGGTGGAGATAGGAAAATTTATAATTGAGAATAGGGAAATGGTAGAGCAGCTAAACCATTACTTTGTGCCTGTCTTGAGAGAGTATGAATACAGAAAATCTCTCAGAAATACTAGGGAACTAAGGGGCTTGTGAAAATGTGGAGCTGAAGGAAATTAGGAATAATGAAAAGATAATCCTCAAAACATTGTTTGGATCAAATATTCATTAATCCCTGGACCTGATGAGCAAAATCCCAGCTTGTTGGAGGAACTGTCTATAGATATAATGGATGCATTGATGGTCATCTTTCAAAATTCTACAAAAGCTTACTGTAGACTGAAAAGGAGCAAGTGTGATTGAATTCTTTAAGAAGGGAGGGAGTGAGAAGACAGGGAGCTATACACCTGTTAGTTTAACGTTATAGTAGGGAAAGTGTTAGAATCTATTATAAAGGAAGTGATATCTGAACACTAGGAAAATAATGATTTAATTAGCAAAGTAAACATGGATTTATGAGATTAAGGATAGCATAAATCCAAAGAGGAGTCACAGAAAGTTACTAGAAAAAGTAGCAAGCCTGAGGATTGGAAATAGTTAAGAATTCAACAAAGGAGAATCAAGAGCTTGGTTAAGAGGGGGAAATAGAATGAGAGAGCAAGTAACATAAAAGCGGATTGTAGAAGCTTTAGAAGTATATAAAAACAAAAAAAAGTGAAAACAAATGTAGGTCCCTTACATTCTGAAACAGGAGAATTTATAATAGTGAACAAAGAAATGGCAGATCAATTAAACAATTACTTTGATTTTGTCTTCAGGGAGGAAGACACAAATGACTTCCCAGAAATTCTAGGGAGCCAAGGCTCTAGTGAGAAGGAGGAATTGAAGAAAATCAGTATTCTAAAAAAAAGTGCTCGAGAAATAATGGAACAGAAAGCCAATAAATCATCAAAGCTTGATAATCTATATCCCAGGGTACTAACAGATTTAGCCATGGAAATCATGGATGTATTATTTGTCATCTTCTGTAGATTCTGGAAAGATTCTCAGCAAGTTGGCAGATAGCCAATGTAACCCTGCTACTTAAAAAAGGAGGGAGAAAACAGGGAAGAAGACTAGTTAGGCAAACATCAGTAGTAGAGAAAATGTGAGTCTATTATAAAAAACGTGATGACAGGACATTTGAAAAATATTAATGGGATTAGGCAAAGTTAATGTGGATTTAAGAATGAGAAATCATTTTTGAGGATATAATTCATAAGGGTGAACCAAAGGATGCAGCATATTTCGATTTTCAGAAAGCTTTTGATAAAGTCCCATATAAGAAGTTAGTTTTTTTAATTCATTCATGAGATTGCTGGCTGGACCAGCATTTGTTGCCCATACTTAGTTGCCCTTGAAGTGGGTCTGGAGTCATGTGTAGGCCAAACCAGGTAAGGATAGGATAGCAGATTTCTTTCCCTAAAGGGTTTTTTAAACGATCAACAATGGTTTCAGGGTCATCATTAGACTTCTAATCACAAATTGTACTGGATTCAAATTTCATCAACTGCCATAGTCAAATGTGAACTCAGAACTCCAATGTATTATCCTGGGTCTCTGGAGTACTATCTAGTGACAATACTGCTATGCCACCATTTCTCTAGTGTGCAAAATTAAAGCACGTGGGATTGGGTATAATATATTGGTGTGAATTGAGAATTGGTTAACAGACAGGAAACAGAGAGTAGGGAAAAAAAGGGTCCTTTTTGAATTGACAGATGGTAACTAGTCATGTCCCACAGGGATCAGTGCATTGGCCCCAGCTATTAACAATATACAACAAGAGAACCAAATATATTTCCAAGTTTACTGATGACACAAAACTTGATGGGAATACAAGTGATTTGGAGGACGTTAAGGGCTTCAAGTTATTTTAAAGAAGCTGAATGGGCAAATACATGGCAAATGCAGTATAATATGGAGAAGTATGAAGTTATCTACTTGGAATCAATGGCAGAGTATTATTTAAATAGTGATAGATTGGAAAATTTGATGTACAAAGAGATCTGGATGGAGCAGTCTTTAGCCAGGCCCTCACAAACTCCAAACGCAGAAACTGTTAGCCACAAGCATCTGAGCAGTCAAAGCAAGGGAAATTTTCTCTAGTTCTGCTGAAACTGAAAGAATAGCATAATGTGTGTGTAATCCCTGGTCAAGGAGTAACAAGGAAATTGAAATAATTAAGATGTTCAGCACTATTACTCCTTTATTTCCAATTTTTATGCACCATAAACTTTATTTTGAAGGTTGATCATCCAGTCATCCCAATTATTGCCAGTCGGCTGGACTTTAGCCTCAAAGAAAGAGTAAAAGATGAGCAATGGCTGTTAGCAAGAGAGATAGATTGGTTGATTTGCAGGAATGCTTTAGGTAGGTATATTCATCACTGATGTGCAAGCTAGTTTCATTGCCTCAGATTAACTGAAATGTACCTGAATAAGACCATCCTGTTCATCACTGTCAGCTAAATGAGTGGCTGCGGATACCCAGGCTCCATCTTCCTTGTCTTGTTGCTCTTCCTTGGCCTCTTCCAAAAATGTACAATAGTCATTATCTTCCCGTTCTTCCTGTTACAGTCCTCTCTGTTGTGCTATGTCATGAAAGGTGCAGCAGACCATCATTCCAGATGTCCTGGTTGTGTTTACTGAAGACTGTTTATAGACCTGTCTGGGCACCTGAGTTGCAACATCAGCATCCCAATGGCTAGTTCTTAACTGCTCTTGTGCTTGTATGACTTCTGTTACCTTCTTCCTCAATGTTGGTGGTAAATCTCCTCACAGCCACAAACTAAGGGGTAATCTGTGTCTCCAATGAGCTACCCAATGACTTTGCAAATAGGGTGACTTAAACTGATGCAAAATATAGCCCTCAGACAATTTCCTGGGTACGTTCCATATAGATACAAGATCATCTTTCAGCTACAACTAATGTAATGGAATTCAGATGGTTGATTTGAGGGGACATTGATTGCCAGATGGGTGTAATCTATGCTTCCTTGTGTTTGTGGAAATTCAGCCTCAGCAGCAAGTTCAAAGGCTCTTTTATCCTGATTGCCTTCAACAACAGCAAAGTGGATGTAAGTGGCAACAACAACAAACATGCCAGTCGTGCACAGCTAATTGTGAGATTGTACAGCCTGGAAAGAATCAGAAGTGAAGAAACTGCAAATTGTGGTGACTTTGGCCATCACTGGTAATGCAGGTCCATTTTAAAGAAATCTTCATCCAGGAGGTTGCAGATGTCAGTGATGAAATGATGTGTAAGTTTGAGCCTCCTAAGGCACTGGTGCTCAGTCTTATTTGGGAAGCTAATTGTGTCTGTCTGTCTGGTTCTGTGTTCATCCCTTCTACCCTGTAGAGCAAAGGTATCCCAGCAGATGGCTGATGCTGCTCCTATTGGTGTTACCCCACATCCTGCAGTTGTTGCTGCTACTGGTCCTCCTCTTCCTTATCGGAAGTCCAAGGTCAAGCTGCATAAGCTACTCTGCAGGCTGATAACAACAAAACTCCAAGGTAATGAAAATGATGTCCCAAATCCTGGAACTTGCCTCCAAAACAGACCCTCAGAACAAGGACTGTGAGTAAAACCACCCTTTCACGTAGGCAAAGAAACTGCAATCATATCTCAGTTTCCCTAATTTAAAGGCTTTCCAGCCTATCAATTGCATAATCCTGTCAATCCATCGCCTTGTTCCACCTATTGAGCCCATATAGCCTGGGAAATGCATGTCCTAGAACTAAAATTCAAAATACAAATTTAAAAATATGCTCAATTGCGTTTTAGCATATTGTATTAGCAGACCAACTTGTCCAGGGGGGTATCTCACTGATTATTGAATGTGCTGGAGTTAGATGTGAAATCAGCAAATTACTGCTGGTTTCCTAACATGGCTCAAATTAGTTTATACTTAATTTTGTACTTGATTGGAGGGCAGCCCTCTAATCAAAATATTAGTTTATTTTATTTATTTATTAGAGCTACAAATAGGCTTACATTAACACTGCAATGAAGTTACTGAGAAAAGTCCCAGTCGCCATACTCCAGCTTATTGGGTACACTGAGGGAGAATTTAGCATGGCCACTGCACCTAACCAGCACATTTTTCAGACTGTGAGAGGAAACCAGAGCACCTGTAGGAAACGCACATGGACACAAGGAGAAAGTGCAAAGTCCACACAGACAGTGGCCTAAGCCAGGAATCGAGCCTAGGTCTCTGGTGCTGTGAGACAGTAATGTTAATCGCTGTGCCACTGTGCCGCCCCTAAATGAGGCCTGAGAGTTAAAGTAGCCCAGGCCTCAAATGGACGACATTGGGTGTATTTGACACTCTGCCGTACTTGGCTGCCTGAATCTTACCATAAATTTCAATACTTACAGCTCCCCCCCACCCAGTCCTGTAGTATACAAATGCAATTTTAAAGGATGCAGTTTGAAATGCAAAAATTTCATGGCATTCTATTTCTAATTGCTTATTTTTTACCGATTTCATTAATTCTGTATTGAAACTAAAATCCATTTTTTCTACTCTTTAGAAATCTTTGAACAGAATTTTAAAAGTTAAGTTACAATATGCCTCCAACAGGCTTTCTTTCCTACTTGTTTCCATTTTTTATTGGGATCTGCTAGCCTGTCACTCTCCATGACTTACAATTGGGCTGCAAGATACAAATTGGCAGTGAACAGTGACGCAGAGGGAGCCTGATGCTGTGAAACACACACCAGGAATTGTGTGGCAGCTGATGACAGGAGTCAGAATTGCTGCAAAGACAGCTGGGGAAAGGAAGAAAGACATCTGGAGTCAGGATTGACGCAAAGACCAACAAGATAGATGAAATCTCAAAACCTATTATAGTACATACTGAAAGCACTAAGGATTCAGTTATGTCCAATACTGGACATGAGAATTTATTTTCCTAGATTCTATGACTATCCATGTATCAGATATGTAATTTTCTTCATCAGAACATAATTAATGATTTTGGACTGCAAATGTTATGAAAAATGATGACTCTTTTTTGTCTCCCTGCTGTTCTCCTCATGTTCTTTTGGATTTGTTGGCTCTTCGATTCATAGGGGTAGTATGCAGTCTAATATCTCAACCAAATGATTGTATTACATCTGTGCTTCCAGGCGGTAAGTGCTGGCAGGTCATCACAGATTAGTTTAATATTGTTACCTGTAAGCACCTCAATAGGCACACTTTCTAGCAAAAGTTGCTAAAAGGCTACTATGAATAAGAACTCTTCCCTAACTCAGAGCAAAATATAACTGCAGTGCCATTGCTACCATATCTAGTGGGATCAGCTAAGAAAATCCAGCTCAAATTAAACCTGAGGTCATCTGGTTTGTGTATGATTCAGCTATATGCTTCCAAGAGCAATTCAATTCTATGGTGTGAACCATATCTCTTATTTGAGTTTTCAAAGTAATGTCCTTACCAGGTAACAGTTGCCTTAAAAAAAGATGATACATAAAATATTGTGGTGTGTTTGTTTTGGGGAGGGTGGGTGAACGGGGGATGTAGGGGATTGCAGAATGCTTTAAGGACCATTTTATTTGCAGAATTTGAGCTCTTGTATCACTGATTTGATGAATTGAAAAAGATAACTGATGAGGGAAGGGCTGTAGATATAGTTTAGATGGACTTTAGTATGGCATTTGACAAAGTCCCACATGGCAGACTGGTACAAAAACTAAAATCATATGGGATTCAGGATGGGTTGACTAGATGAATACAGAAATGACTTTGTTATAGGAAACAGAGCAGCGGTGGAAGACTAGGTGATTTTCACAGTAACTTCATTGCCTACCTGTGACATTAATAAGTAAACACTAAACTCAGAATGGAGATCTGAAGCTAGTGGTGTTCCACAGGGATCAGTGCTGGGACCTCTGTTGTTTGCTGTATATATAACCGATCTGGAGGAACATGTGGGTGGCCTGATTAGTAAGTTTGCAGTTGACACAAAGATTGGTGGAGTTGCTGATAGTGCCGGGAATTAAAGATTCAATAGGATATAGATAGATTGGAGACTTGGATGCAGAAATGGCAGATGTTAATCTGGACAAATGCGAGGTCATGCATTTTGGAGGATCAAATTTAAGTGCAAATGGTAGAATTCTTAAGAACATCATACAGAGGAATCTGGGTGTGTGGAGCCAAAGTTCCCTAAAAATAGCAAGGTGACTAAGAAGGTAAGTGGCATGCTTGCCTTCATCAGCCAGGGCACTGAATACAAGATTTGGGAAACCATGTTGCAGCTATATTAAACCTTGGTTCAGCCGCATTTGGAGTATTGTGTGCAGCTCTCGTCACTACACTACCAGAAGGACGTGGTAGCTTTGGAGAGGATGCAAAGAAGGTTCACCAGGATATTGCCTGGTTGCGAGGATGTGGACTACGGGGAGAGGCTAAATAAACTAGAATTGTTTTCACTGGAAAGACGCAGGGAAGACCTGATAGAGGTCTACAAATTATAAGTGGCATAGACAAGATAGATGGTCAGAGGCAATTTCCTAGGTTGGAAGTGTCAATTACAAGGGGGCACAAGTTCAAGGTGAAGGGGGGGATGTTTAAGGGAGATGTGCAGGGAAAGTTTTTCACACAGAAAGTGGTGGGTGCCTGGAATGCACTGCCAGAAATGATGGTGGAAGCAGGCATATTAGTTACATTTAAGAGATATCTGAAAGGGTACATTTATTAGGAGGAAATAGAAAGATACAAACTGAGTAAAGGGCAGAAAGTTTTTTCTTAGTTTAGTTTGGGTATCATGATCGGTATGGGCTTGGAGGGCCAAAGGACCTGTTCCTGTACTGTACTTCCTTCGTTCTTTGAAAGCATGCTAGTCAACATCATTCCAATTTACTTGTTCCACATACATTATCACCACTGGCATGATGGAACCCAATTTCATCGGCTATTTTTCGTAATTCTGACTGATTGTCTTAAATATCCATTTTTCTCCTGCATGAAACTTCTTTTGAAGTTATTAAAGTATGTTTAGTATGACATCTGCTCCAAACTGCACTGTTTTAAACTTTAATTTCACTTACCAAAACTCCTTTTCTGTCACTCTGATAACCTTTTTCACTGCTGCTTTCTTGCTTTTCCAGCTAATAAAAGCTGTTTATGCCTTGATAGTTGAGGAAACTAGAACATGTGGTGGCATTGTGGTATTGTCACCAGACTAATAATCTAGGGACTCAGATTCTACTCCCACTGCTGCAGATGGTGAAATTTGAATTCCATAAAAATCTGGAATAACAATCTAAAGATCACCATAAAAGCAGTGTTGTAAAAATCCATTGGTTCATTAATGTCCTGTGATTAGTAATATAAATTGGTGATTAATTTGCTGGATTATTATTTCAGAGAACCTTAATATATTTACACTAAGTTTGATATAAAACAGACTTTTATACATAAACTCACTGATTTGTTTCAGATTGCATGCTTTTGTTTATAATTGTTTCAGTTCTGTAACATTGTTGTTTTGGAAATGTTAAATATTGTTTTGCAATGTGTCACTACACCATCGCTTAAGTTGTTTATCTTAGTTTAAGAAGCACATTATTCTGATGGAAAGTTAATTCAAAAGCAGCGTCCATTTATAGTTGCTTAATTTGTATTATTATGGCATTTGCAACCTCACGGGTAACATACATCGGACCAACAAGATAGAGTTTTTTGAGGAACTAACATGAAGGTAGTGTAGTCAATATTGGCTGTCTGAACTGATTTAGTATTGATTGTAGATGATTAAGACATTTGCAGAGAATACAAAAATTGACTGTGTGTTGGAAATTAAGAAAAAAAAACTGTAAACTACAAGGAGCTATCAATGCAATAGTCAAATGAGTGGAACAGTAACAAACTGAGATCAATTCGGAAAAGTATGAGGTGAAATGTGAGGGCAGCATATAGCACAAGTGGTTATCACTTGATGCCTCACATCGCCAGGGATCCAGTTTTAACTCTTGATTGTGTGGAGTTTGCGTGTTCTCTGCATGTTTGCATGGGTTCCCTCTGGGCACTCTGCTTTCTAACGATGCGAAGATTAGATGGATTGACCATGGTAAATTACCCCTTAGTGTTCCAACATGTGTAGGTTAGATGGATTAGCCATAGTAAATGTGTTGGGTTACGGGGATAGGGCAGGAGATAGGGCCTGGTAAAATGCTCTGCCAGAGAATTGGTGCAAACTCAATTGGGCAAAAGGCCTCCTTCTACACCGTGGGGATTCTGTGATTTGTTTTGGAAGGCTAACAAGGCAAGGGAATACACATCATATGTTTTGAAATTGAGATAACTTTGGCATGGGGGCATGAGAATGATATACAGGAGAGGGTGAATGAAATTTTACATAGGTGGGTGGGATGAAGAACTGAGTATTTTGGATGGCTGGTGAGGGATGTCGTCATGATGAGGGGATAAAAAGGACATGATGGGGAGAAGTTGAACATTAGGATGGGGGTGGTTTGCAGAGGTCCCATCAGGGTGTTTAAGAGATAAGCTTTGTTGAATAGAAGTAGTCCTTCTCCCAGCCCACAAGCCATGCAATTACATCATTGACCTCATGGAGCTGACCCTGCTCACCTCATTTCATCAGCTGAGAATCACAACCTGCAGTTATTAACAATAAGCATCAGCTAAAGTGGAGGCATGCAACCTGCTTGAAAGATTTTAGTGATCCACTTGACTCCTAAGAGTGGGTTGGCCATCCTATCCCTAACCATCTCCATTAAAGCTGCAATTTGGTGCATTAGAAATGGAATTTAGTTTGCCTTTTGAAATTTTTAATGTCATATTATTTCCATCCCCCCCCTCCCCCAAACTGTCCCAGTGGTCAAATTACCCCACAGAGTTTTTGTTGTGCAAACTCAAGTGAATATTCTTGCTTTCTGATGCATGTGTACTTTCCAGTTGAATGTGAGATAAACTGAGAAGCACAATAGAGAAAAAAGCAAATATTGAAGAAAATACTCATTATTGACTCACTCCAACAAATGATAATCTGCAAAATATTTCTCTTAGTGAAGAATTATGTCTCAAAATGATGCCACTCATGGGGAGATGATGGTGTAGTGGTATTGTCACTAGTAACCCAGAGATGCAGTGTAATGCTTTGGGACCTGTGTTAGAATCCCATCATGGCAGATGGTGAAATTTGAATTCAGTAAAAATTTGGAATTAAAAATCTAATGATGACAATGGTCCCATTGTTGTAAAAACCCATCTGATTTGCTAATGTTCTTTTGGGACGGAAATCTGCCACCATTACTTGGTCTGGCCTACATGTAACTCCAGACCAACAGCAATGTGATGATTCTGAAATGGCTGAGCATTTAATTCTAGGGCAATTAGGGATGGTCAATAAATGTTGGTCCAGTAATCAACACCCACATCCACTGAACAATTTTTTAAATTGTGTTTTATAAATTAAATATTGCAACTGTTAAAGGACGACAGTTTTGGTGGTGAAGAAATAGTTTGGCAAATGGAAACAATTCATTTTTATGATAATGAGAAATAATAACCAGTCATAAAGATCTAACATTGAGTCACAGGTCTGCAGAAGCTGCTTTGCAGTATAAATAGAGTTCCAGAACTACAGGTCTCTTCCTTTAAAATATTATTTTGTTTCCTGATTGGTTTATATTCCAAAATTATAGAATATTTTAGAATTTACAGACTACATACCTTTTAGTTCACCACCGACATGAAAGTTGGTGATGTTGTGGATAGTCTGGAGGGATGTCAGAAGTTGCAGCGTGACATAGATAGGATGCATTACTGGGAGAAGAAGTGGCAGATGGACTTCAATGTGGATAAATGTGTAGTGGTCCATTTTGGCAGGTCCAATGGGATGATGGAGTACAATATCAAGGGTAGGAGTCTTAGCAGTGTTGAGGAGCAGAAGGACCTTGGGGTCCAGGTCCATAGGACTCTTAAATCGGCCTCACAGGTGGAGGATGTGGTCAAGAAGGCGTATGGTGTACCACCCTTCATTAATCGAGGGATTGAGTTTAGGAGTCAGGAGGTAATGCTCCAATTTTATAAGACCTTGTCAGACCCCATTTGGAGTACTGTGCGCAGTTCTAGTCACCTCACTACAGGAAGGATGTGGAAGCTATTGACAGAGTGCAGAGGAGATTTACAAGAATGTTGCCTGGATTGGGAGGCATGCATTATGAAAATAGGTTGAAGGAGTAGGTCTTTTCTCCCTAGAGAGACGAAGGTTGAGAGGCGACCTGATAGAGGTTTATAAAATGTTGAGAGGTATGGGTAGGGTGGAATCTCGGAGGCTATTTCCCTGAGCTGAAATGGTCGCTATGAGAAGATACAGCTTTAAGGTGCTGGGGAGTAGGTACAGAGGAGATGTTAGGGGCAAGTTTTTCACTCAGAGAGTGGTGAGCGAGTGGAATCGGTTGCCATCGGTGGTTGTACAGGCAAACTCGCTGGGGTCTTTTAAAAGAATTCTGGATGAGTACATTGGATTGAATGGGATTGGGATTTATAGATAGTTCTATGGCCTGATAAGTATGGATATGATAAGCGCAACTTGTGGGACAAAGGGCCTGTTTGTGCTGTCGTATTCTATGTTCTATGTTTTACAAAATTCAGATATTCTCCTGGATCAAATAGTAACATGAATCTTTTGGCACTATAAGATTTATATTAGTGACATTATTTCCTTATTGATTGTTACTTTAATGTCCATTCAATACATCATGGCACATAAGATAAATTCTGAACAGCGCTGCACCACACCTGAGTTGGTATCCAATGCCAAATACCTGTCAATTTATAAAGGTGTTTGTGTGATTATGCTCATTGTTTTGCAACAGAATGCCACAGAGGATTCAACATTTTAAGGCAAAAGGAAATCTTGACCTTTGGCTGTAAATCTACGAAAGCTCCAGGCATCAAACTGTCGTCAGTTCTGAATCTAATGCTAAAATTTAGCTGTTCCTGATAATTGACAAACTGCATGAATGTCAATCATTGATTTACTGGCACTAATTCAAGGAGAAATAGGTTGTCTTTGACGGCGTGTTTTTTTTTCTCTAAGCATCAGACTGTATTCAAAATAATACTTCATTTTCTACAGAGAAACATCTCGTCACTTCAGAAACATATGATGCATTAAGCTGCAGATATCAACCTACGCTCAACAATTTCAGGTCAAAGTACATTGAATGGGAAGGAAACCAGCTTTTCGTTGCTATCTCTTTCGCTCCAGGCAGTGCAGCTGAAAACCCAGCGATAAAACAGACAGTCAATGAATTCTCAGAGCAGAAAACCCCATCCAATTCAGGATGGCCTGCGGATAAGTGTTCTCCAAAGCAGCCGTCACGACACACAACAATGCAGAATCGCTGAATAGAAACTGATAGCCAAGTTCCGCACACATGAGGATGGCCTCAACCAGGATCTTGGATTCATGTCATACTATCTGTAACCTCCATGACTTGCCTGGGCTTGCAAAATCTCACTAACTCTCCTGGCTGGAGCCAATACACACCTCTTTAACTCAGCCTTCTCCCACTCACACTGTCTGATTACTTGTAAAGACTCACATTTCAACCCTTATCTTGTAAAATGTGTTTGTGTCTTTCTGTGCTCTGTGAGTGCAAGTCCTCACTCACCTGAAGAAGGAGCTTGAGGCTCCGAAAACTTGTGGTGCCAAATAAACTTGTTGGCCTTTAACCTGGTCTTGTGAGACTTCATACTGTGCTTACCCCAGTCCAACGCCAGCATCTTCACATCACTGCAGACCAGTGACATGGGAAGCCCAATCAGAGGACCCTCAGTGAAATCAAGCCAGAGGATTTGCATGATGCTGACCAAGATTGTAGACCATAAGGGCACCTCGAAATGGAGGCACACTTTCAAGTGTTATTATAATGTGTTATTAAATATGCTATTATAATGATATAATCCTTGTGCTTATTTACTATACAAGACACAAGACATTGCTCATAAGGAATTTGGGAAGCACTCTGTGGGTTCATTTATTAAGACTAGCTACATGGACACATTCTTGTGTAGGTATAAGGATTAAAGACATCAGAGCTGTGTATCGATCATATGACACATTTCTCTTCTACTGATGTAATTCTGATAATCCTTAAAAATATATTACAACGACCTCTTTTTTTTAAAAGGTACTTCTCCTCTTACATAGAGGTATGATTATTTACATGTTCCTGTACAGTTATGATTACACAAGTGTATAGAACTGATGAAACCAAGAGCTTCTAAAGTGTAGAGGTAATTTGCTAGTATATCCACATTTTGTAAAGGTAACCTGATTTCTTTAATTGCTCATGCTGATCTGTGGAGTTATCATTCATAGAGTGCAGAAGAGGTAATTCGGCCCAACAAGTCTTCACCGACACATTAGAAACAACTGAATTCCCATCTCATTTAATCTGCCAACACTTGGCGCATAACCCTGAATGTTATGATGTGCCAAGTGTTCATCCAGATACTTTTTGAAGGACATGAGGCAATCCACCTCTACCACCGTACCAGCCAGTGCATTCTAGACCATCAGCACTCTCTGGATAAAAAAATTTATCCTTCCATCCACCTAAACTTCCTGCCCCTCACCTATGTGCCCTTGTGATTGACTCCAACTAAGGGGAAGAGCTGCTCCTCATCCACTCTGTCCATGTCTCTCAAAATCTTGTACACTTTGATTGGATTACTTTTCAGTCTTCTCTGCTCCAACAAAACCAACTCAAGCCGTGCACCTTTTGGATGCAAACTTGTTTTCCCAAGTGTAAAATTGGCAATTCTGTACCTGCATTGCTATTGTGTATATTGGTCAACTTTTCTTGCTATTTTAAAAGTTGCTCCCTAGTTTCTGAGAAAGTAGAAAAGACAAGATTAGATAACTTAACATGGACTGGTTTGCCAGACATAAACTCTACTGGTAATAGAATTGTTGCAGTTAAAGATGCCTCTTTCAGGTGTAACATTGAAATGTGAGACCTTGTTCTGTCAGCCTGTCTTGTGTGTTTTCTCTCTTCCTACTCTTCTTCTCTCTCTCCTGCACTGTCTGACTTCCTAACACTTTTAACCCAACCCTTTCCCATTTCAATTATTTTTTCACTCGCCTTTTCTTTCCTGTTCTCTTTCTCCACTCTTCTCCTATTCTCTAGCCCAATGTCCCATCTCCTCTTTAATGCTCCCTTCCCTCTTTTTCTTATCTTTGCCTCTTCTTCTACATCCTCATACCCTTCTTTCTCTCTGCCTCATACTCCTCTCCCCTTCCATGCATTTCTTTTCTCGCCTTTCCCTCACACTTCTATCACTTCTCTGCCAACCCACTCCTCAGTCCAATTATTCCTGTTTCCTATAATTCTGCTTTATCTGAAAACTGCTCTTGGCCTTGAGACTTAATATGCAATACCATTAGGGATTGATTAGTATTATAGTTGGGTTAAAAAAAAGTTTGGTATCAGTTGTGCATCCACGTAAGGCTATAACTGGCATGTCTAAACTATTTTCAGGTACAATCTTCATAATAGAACATAGAACATTACAGCACAGAACAGGCCCTTCGGCCTTCAATGTTGCACCGACCAATATAAAAAGCAATGCCCCTCCAAACTAAACCATTCCCTTCTCTTCCATATACTTATCAACTAACCTCTTAAACGCCACCAACTTGGCGCATCTACAACTGCTGCAGGCAGGGCATTCCACTCCCGAACCACCCTTTGGGTAAAGAACCTGCCTCTGATGTCCGTCCTATAACTATCACCCCTTAATTTAAAGCTGTGTCCCCTCGTGCTAGCTTTCCCCATCCTAGGAAAAAGGCTATCACTGTCCACCCTATCTAAACCTCTAATCATCTTATATGTTTCGATTAGGTCCCCTCTTAGCCGCCTCCTCTCTAACGAAAACAACCTCAAATCCCTCAACCTCTCTTCATAAGACCTGCCCTCCATACCAGGCAACATCCTGGTAACCTCCTCTGTACCCTCTCCAATGCCTCCACATCTTTCTTATAATGCGGGGACCAGAACTGTACACAATACTCCCAAGTGCGGCCGCACTAGAGTTTTGTACAGTTGCAACATGACGTTGCGGCTCCGAAATTCAATCCCTCTACAAATAAAAGCCAAGACTCCATATGCCTTCCTAACAACCTTCTCGACCTGACTGCCTACTTTCAGGGATCTATGCACATACACACCAGATCCCTCTGTTCATCTAGACTACTAAGAATCCTACCATTTGCCCTATACTCTACACATTTATTATTTCTGCCATAGTGCATTACCTCACACTTTTCCACATTAAACTCCATTTGCCACCTCTCGGCCCAGCTCTGCACCTTGTCCAAGTCTCTCTGCAAACTATAACACCCCTCTTCACTATCTACCACTCCACCGACTTTAGTGTCATCTGCAAATTTACTAATCCCTCCTTCAATACCCTCATCCAGATCATTTATAAAAATTACAAACAGCAGGGGCCCCAAAACAGACCCCTGAGGTACACCACTTGTCACCGAACTCCAAGATGAATATCTCCCATCAACCACCACCCTCTGTCTTCTATCTGCTAGCCAATTCCTAACCCAATTAGCTAAATCACCTCTATCCCATACATCTGCATTTTCTGCAGAAGTCTTCCATGGGCCACCTTATCAAACGCCTTACTAAAGTCCATATATACCACATCAACCGCCTTACCCCCATCCACCTCTTTAGTCACTTTTTCAAAAAACTCAATGAGGTTAGTAAGGCACGACCTACCCTTCACAAAACCATGCTGCCTATCCCCACTCAATTCATTTCTCTCTAAATAACTATAAATCCTATCCCTAATAATTCTCTCCAATACTTTGCCCACAACAGAAGTAAGACTCACTGGCCTATATTCCCTGGAAGGTCTCTCTTCCCCTTCTTGAACAATGGGACCACATTCGCTATCCTCCAGTCCTCCGGAACCACACCCGTAACCAACGACGACCTGAAGATCAGAGCCAGAGCTCTGCAATCGCCTCTCTTGCCTCCCAGAGAATCCTAGGGTAAATCCCGTCCGGCCCAGGGGACTTATCCAACTTCAAACCCTCAAGAATATCTAGCACATCCTCCCTATCTACTTCGATACTTTCCAGTTTGCTACCCTGGACCTCAGTGTTCTCCATAACTACATTTACATCACCCTGCGTGAATACCGAAGAGAAATATTTATTCAGTACCTCTCCAATCTCCTTAGGCTCCACGCACAACTTCCCACTGCTGTCTATGACTGGCCCTAATCTTTCCCTAACCAATCTTCTATTCTTAACATATCTAAAGAAAGCTTTAGGATTCTCCCTAATCCTATCAGCCAAAGTCTTCTCATGTCCTCTCTTTGCTCTCCTCAATTCACTCTTTAGCTCCCTCCTGCCTAATCTATAGCTATCCATTGCACTAACCGAGCCTTCAATCCTCATCCTGACATAAGCCTCCTTTTTCCTTTTAACCAGCAAATCAACTTTTTTCGTACACCAAGGTTCTCTTACTTGACCATTTCCTCCTTGCCTGACAGGGACATACTTATCAAGGACTCGCAGCAGCTGCTCCTTGAATAAGTGTTATTGATAGTCTTGGTTACCCAATAGGATAGTTAGCTGGCTGGTAAGTTTCTGGAGAGAAAATCAGATCCAGGTGTTGATGTGGTGAAGTTTGAATGGGCTGGCAGTATGATTGCTCTTCCTCATGTCACATAAACCATACTTTACAAAAAACGAACATTGTCTTTTCTTAGCAGCCCCTCAGTGCTCCTTTTGGGAATTCTGGTTAGGTTGCTGCATATATATTGGAACTAGCGTGTTCTGGTCCATAGGTCATGAAAACAACAATCAGGATCCCAAACCTTGATTCACATATTGAAGCTGCCTTCTGTCCATTTTGAGTCAGAAGCCTAGTCACCCAGATCTGGGGAGGCGATGACCTAGTATTACTATCGCTGGACTATTAGTCAGCTAATGTTCTGAATCCTACCATGGCGGTGGGATTTGAATTCAATAAAAAAACATTAGAACTAAGAATCTACTGATGACCATAAAACTATTGTTGATTGGCTGAAAAACCCATCTGGTTCATTAATGTCCTTTAGGGGGGGAAATCTGCTGTCCTTACCTGGTCTGGCCTACATGTGACTCCAGATCCACAACAATGTGATTGACTCTCAATTGCCCTTGGACAACTAGAGATGGGCGATGAATGCTGGCCAGTCAGGGATGCTCATGTTTCATGAATGAATAGTGCAAATAAAAATCCCCATCAGATTCTCTTTAGTCAAGAAACAGATGAGACAGAATAGAAAATCCCTTCTCTCAACGAACTAACAAAAAAATGCATAAAATTACCTGTTTAAAATTTGTGCAATTCGTGCATTTTATTAGTGTGCCATAAATAAGTATTTTAAAAAGGTCATTAACCCTTTCATCAAACAAAGAAGAAAATTATAGCCATTTTTACAAGCAGGATATGCATCAGGACTCTTAATAATTTGATTTTTAAAAAAACAAACTAGCTCCTCTATTAATGCTCACCTATGTTACTTGTCACAAGTTTTAACTTTTAGATGTACTAATTTTTGTAGGTACTAATTTTGAAATGGGATGGTGCATGAACACATCACAGTACTGATGAATCTTGATTTATTCACCCATCCCCACCCCCTTTTTTTCGCAATATCTAATTCATTCTTAAATGATTCCATGGTTTTCACCTCCACTATTTTATCTGAAAGTTTAATGTGTGAACAATTTTGTTGCAATCAGACCTGAATTTATTACTTATCAATTTATATTGGTATCTCCTTATCATATTCTCATATCACTTTAAAGTAACCATTGTGGGTTTACCTTTTTCCAGTTCCTTTTATACCCCTAAAGAAGATCATTTCTCAGGCACCACTTTAGCCTGCTGAAAAACTTCGGAATTTCTCCTGGCTTTCCTTATAACTCAGCAGGGAACTGCCTTGTGGCACTTTTCTGGTGCCTGACTGTCTCCTAGGTTTCTCAGCAACCAGAACTGAACACAATACTCAAGTGATGTCTGACTGGAGCACAGTAGTTTGCTGACTACTTCCTCTGATCTATAGTCTACTCCTTTGGCTATGTAGTTCAACACTTTATTGACTTTGTTAATTACTCTGCAACAGTTGGACATGTTGAGCATTGAATCTGCTGAGGTTCTCTCTCTCTTACAATTTCTTAACTATTTCAGCTTGATTCATGGAGTTTATCTGCTGCCCATTTTCCTTTCTAATAGACAATACTTAATATTTAACTTTCAACTGCCATTACATATCTTGCCCAGCCTGTTCTCTAATTTCAGAACTGCTTGCTTGATTTCACTACACTTCTTAGTTTTTTTATTGTGATTTGGCAAGTTAGCATAACATTTTTTGATTCTGGGACATTGATGCAAATTCAAAACAGTAATGGTCTCAGCATTGTCTCATGGGTGCTAGATTCTTCTGCTCTGACAAATTCTGGTTATTTTATACTCCAGCCAACTTCTTGTCCATTCCCAAGGATGACCAGATTTCTTGCAGCTTTGAATTTAACTAGTATAATCTGGTATGGACTACTGTCGAGAAGGAGGTGGAACGGTAGATAAAAGCATCCCTGGATCTGAGCCAGAAGCTCTGTGGACGGGATTTTTCAGCTGTGATTGCCCTAAGACTGGAAAATTCTGCCCAAGTTCAAAGGACCTTTGCATGGTCCTGGCCTGCCGACTACAATTCCCATGGCAGGTGAGATGGGAAAATTCAGACCCCAGACTTGATGACCACAGAAACTGCATTAATAATGTAATCAATAGGTTAATAATCAACTGGTAAATCTTTCCAGCAAAATGACATGTAGTAAGAACAGAAGATTCTCCTGGTCAGTCATGCTTGATATGAAGTGGTGCCCCTCATGTTATAGCTAATGATTTAATTCCAAAAATACCTAGCTGCAGAAACAGATACAGGCATGTGTTTTATCTGCCTCGTGTATCTGGAAATAGAAAAAGAGAATCACGAAGATTGTTGGGAGGAATAAAAGATGAATGCAGTCATAAGCACAAATGAAGAAAAGTAGCAGAACCTTTGAAGAATTTTAACAATTTACCAGGTAACTGCACAAACATTAGTATGACTGCATCAAACTGCCCACTTTTTCCACAGATCCAATCATTGTGCTCATGGTTGAACCTAATATATCCTTTTTCAAATAATGTAGGTAGGAATTTCAAATAGAAACAGAGGAAATAGGAGCAGGAGTAAGTCATTTGGCCCTTTGAGTTTACTACACATTCAATATGATCATGGCTGATCCTTCATCTCAATGCCACACTCCAATGCTTTCCCCATGCCACTTGATGTCATTAGAGTATCGAGATCTATCTATTTTCTTCTTAAATATATTCAGTGACTTGGCCCCCACAGTCTTCCCTAGTAGACAATCCACAGATTCACCCTTTGAGTGAAGAAAATTCTGCTCACCTCAGTCATAAATGGCTACTCCATATCCTGAAACTGTGACCCCCTTGTTCCAGACCTCACAGAAAGAGGAGGTAAGTGTTTAAGTTGGAGTTTGGTGGCTGAAGGAGTTTGGTGAGGAGGGGAACAGCTGATCCTTTTCAACCTTTCCTCAAAAAAAGAGTAGCTGCTTTGGTAAGTAGGATCTGGTAAGCATTTCCACTGTCATTAATATGTACTAGAATAGAGGAAGTAAAAGTCAAGGAAGTACTTTAAAGGTAATTCATGGCACAGCAGCTTGGCCATTTGGAATGCTCTTCTTGTGCAATGTGGGAAGTTGAGGACACTTTCAGTGTCCATGGTGACCACATGTACAGTAAGTGTCTCCAGCTGCAGCGACTCAAAATCCACTTTTTGATGCTGAAGCTGTGACTGCAATCATCTGCAAGGATGAGACCTTCTCGGATAGCACATTCAGTAAAGCAGTCACACCGCAAGTAAAGAGTGCTCAGAAAGAAATGGAATAGAGGACTGCCAGACAGAGCAAAAACACAAGGCGTCTCTTTCTCTGACAGGTTTCTGTTATGGATCTTGTTAAAGTTGGTAGTTTCTCAGGGGAATGCAGTAAGAGCCAAGTCCGTGGCACCATAAGTGGCCCAACTGCAATAGCAGAGGATTCTGTTGTAAGGGGCACAGGTAGACATTTCTGCTGTCAGAAGTGTGAAATCAGGATGATATGTCACCTCCTTACTGCCAAGGTCAAAGATGTCACTGAGTAGTTGCATTACATTCTGAAGGTGGAGGGTGAACAGCCAGTGACTATGGTCCATATCAATATGAACAACATTAAGTAAGGAGAAAGATGAGGTCCTAAAAGCAGAGGGAGTTCAGAAATAAATTAACAAGCCAGACCTCAAAGTAGTAATCTCAGGAATACTCTCAGTGCCATACACTGACAAGAGTCAGAATATGAGAATAGGTCAGATGAATGCATGATGGGAGAGATGGTGTCGGAGGGAGGAATGGAATCAACAACCTCCTTATATGTGGCTCTTGGGAACTTCAGGTGAAGAATAAGGATTAATTAACAGGTAAACCTGTCCAACTTGCCTCAGTTTACTGAAAGATTTGTGAAAGAAAAAAAGGTAGAAGACCAGCCAAGTCTCTGGAAATTCTGAAGTTATTTCCCCAAACTAGTCTGTGAATATTGCTGGCTCACAGTGCGTGGTCTTGGGTAGTTGATGGCAACCTGGTAGCTAATTTGTTGAACTCATTCATGCAAGCAACATTTTCTTTATTTTTTTTTAATCTGGTCTTCCCAATGGCCTGCTTTAGCAAACTTAGATGATGTGGTGTAGCTGCCAGCTGTGTGCAACCCATGCATTAGAAGCCAGCTGCATGATCACAAGACAGAAAAATACAAGTGGCTGTAATGGAATTATTCTCTCTTTTAAAGATTTGCTAATGTGGTCAAGACGTCTGCCTCAAAGTTCAGAAAAAAATCTTTTGCATCAATAATCAGAATTGAAATTGACACGGTTTTTTGCAAAACATGTAAAGCTAGCCGTGGAGAGTTAACTAAGTGGCTGTTAGTCATTTATTGTACATATGTTTTCACAGACTGTCAAATTTTACAATCATTGCTGTCTATAAAGAAAAAGAGCATAATATTAGACTTTTATTCCTTTTAAAAAATTATAATTTAACAATATTGTATTTTTGTTTTGTCAAAAAACTAATTTTTCACAAACTGATTGGGCACTGTTATATCATGTACAGCTTTTTTGAACATAACGGGTGGAATTTTCTGGCAGTCCATGCCGGCGAGATTTTCTGGTTCCGGTGACGAAGGTTTGGCTGAGACCAAATTCACCGTCCTCACTTGTAGCAGCGAAAGGACGTTAACAGCAGGAAAATTCCAGCCTACATTTCTTTGACAATTATGGCTTTATGTATATTTATGCAGTTATTCATACTTCTCCATGGCAGTATAGTATGTCATATATCATAAAGACATATAGAACATAGAACATTACAGCGCAGTACAGGCCCTTCGGCCCTCGATGTTGCGCCGGCCAGTGGACCCTCTAACCTAAACTATTCCAATATCATCCATATGCCTCTCCACCGAACATTTGAATGCCCCCAAAGTAGGCGAGTCCACAACTGCTGCAGGCAGGACATTCCACGCCCTCACCACCCTCTGTGTGAAGAACCTGCCTCTGACATCCGTCCTATAACTACCACCTCTTAATTTAAAGTTATGTCCCCTCGTGTTGGTCATCACCATCCGAGGAAAAAGGCTCTCACTATCCACCCTATCCAATCCCTTGATCATCTTATACGCCTCAATTAGGTCGCCGCGTAACCTTCTTCTCTCTAATGAAAATAACCTCAGGTCCCTCAGCCTTTCCTCATAAGGCCTTCCCACCATACCAGGCAACATCCTGGTAAACCTCCTCTGCACCCTTTCCAATGCTTCCAAATCTTTCTTATAATGCGGCGACCAGAACTGTACGCAATACTCCAAGTGCGGCCGCACCAGAGTTTTGTACAGTTGTAACATAACCTCACGGCTCCTAAATTCAATCCCTCTACCAATAAAAGCTAACATACCGTACGCCTTCTTAACAACTTTATCAACCTGGGTGCCAACTTTCAAGGAGCTATGTACTTGTACCCCAAGATCCCTCTGCTCGACAACACTATTAAGGGTCCTTCCATTAGCCCTATATTTCATATGCCTGTAATTCCTACCAAAGTGAATCACCTCACACTTATCCATATTGAATTCCATTTGCCACCTCACGGTCCAGCTCTGCAACCTATCTATGTCCCTCTGCAAACTGTAACATCCATCCTCGCTGTCTACAACTCCCCCCACTTTGGTATCGTCAGCAAATTTACTGATCCAACCCTCTACACCCTCATCTAGGTCATTTATAAAAATGACAAACAGCAGTGGCCCCAAAACAGATCCTTGAGGTACACCACTTGTAACTGCACTCCAGATTGAATATTTCCCATCAACCACCCCCCTCTGTCTTCTATCAGCTAGCCAATTCCTAATCCAAACTGCTAAATCACCTTCAATCCCATGCATCTGCACTTTCTGCAGTAGCCTACCATGGGGAACCTTATCAAACGCTTCGCTAAAATCCATATACACTACATCAACTGCCTTACCCTTATCTACCTCTTTGGTCACCTCCTCAAAAAACTCAATAAGGCTTGTGAGGCACGACCTACCCTTCACAAAACCGTGCTGACTATCCCTAATCAATTTATTCCTCTCTAGATGCTTATAAATCCTATCCCTTATAATTCTTTCCAAGACCTTGCCCACAACAGCAGTCAGGCTCACCGGTCTATAATTTCCAGGATGGTCCCTACTCCCCTTTTTGAACAAAGGGACAACATTTGCCATCCTCCATTCTTCCGGCACTATACCTGTAGCTAACGACGACATGAAGATCAAAGCCAAAGGCTCTGCAATCTCCTCTCTAGCCTCCCAGAGAATCCTATGGTAAATCCCATCTGGCCCAGGGGACTTATCAATTTTCATACCCTCAAGATTCGCTAACACCTCCTCCTTATGAACTTCAATCCTGCCCAGTCTACAACCTAGTATCGCAGTATTCTCCCCGACAACATTGTCTTTCTCCTGCGTGAATACTGACGAAAAATACTCATCCAGTGTCTCTCCTATCTCCTCAGGCTCTACGCACAACTTCCCACTGCTATCTCTGACTGGCCCTAATCTTGCCCTAACCAATCTTTTATTATTTATATACCTGTAAAAAGCTTTAGGATTCTCCTTAATCCTATCCGCCAAAGTCTTCTCGTGTCCTCGTATATATATATAATTATATTATAGACCAGTCAGCTAATTGAGTTTGTTCAATCTGTATCTCAACTCCATTTACCCATGCACATGTCTGATGTCCTTACTTAGCAAAAATCTATTAATATCAGTCTCCAGAATTGTAATTGATCCAGTAGCTACAGTCTTTTGGAGAGACAGTTCCCAATTTTCACAACCCCATTGTATGAAAAAGTGTTCCCTTTCTTCCATCTTAAGTATGATAGCTGTTAATCTAGAATTATCTATACTTGTACTGGATTGCCTCAAATGAATTATTTCTCTGTATCTATCCTATTAAATGCCTTAATCATTTAAAAATAAAATTATTGACCCTTTAACTTTCTCAATTCAAATTGGAGGATTGTCCAGTCCCACCTACAGAGGGTTTAACGTCAGGAGAGGGAGAAACAATGCAATAGGAGCTGAAAAATCATTTTTCCACAAACATGAAATGACTGTTGGTAATTTGTCATCCTGCCTACCATGGTAAGTCACCATTCTCACCAGAGGCCGGGGCAAAATCAATTTCCAGCCTGCCAACGGGATGGGAAAGTTCAATGGGAATTGGACCTCTTGCCTGCCCAATCAACTGCGCCACCAGTGAGAAATCATACTGGTCCAGAATACGTCAGGACTAATGTGGCTCATACATGTCAACACATACCTGAAGAATTCCTGGGGCAGCTTTCAGAGATCCAAAGAGAATACGGTGGCTTCCAGCAACTGGACTCTAGAACATCACATGCAGCAGTCAATGGGTGAAAGATCAACCATGTGAATATTCTCGGCACAGCAGCTTCAAGCTGCGGATAGAAGGCTGCAGGTGGCACTGGTGGACTGTGATGGTCTGTGCTGGGGGTAGATGAGGAGGATGTTCATAAGGTGGGATGAGAGCGGAAGCTTATATGGGGATGGGGGAGACACAGTGATAGGGGAAAGAGAAAGATTCTATCAGGGTCATGGAAAGGCTAAGCTGGTGTAGAGCATGATGGTGCGAAGGGCAGTGCTGGAATGCGCGATTGTGCAGGTATGAAGGGACATGGAGAGTGTTAAGGTGTAGACAGGCATAGTAGTCAAGAGGGAAAAGGGGTTCAGAGGGAGGACAGTGCAGTGGTGCTGAGGGGCATACTCAGGCTGCAGGTGGGATAGGATAGTGACCATTATAACGGGCAGTGGGAACAAGTAGGGTGGGAGGGTGAGGCAATGCCAAGTGAAGTTTGTGGTCACATTTGAAGTTGAGTCTAATATACTTTTGCCTTCACCTTTGTAACCAATAATTAATCCCCTACCATGAGTCAGTTTTGACATCCCCCCATGGTCATGCTTCAGCTCTCCCCATCCATCTTCTGTCCCGTGTTGTTGAAGGTAGTGTGGATTCTGGGGTTGACAGGATGAGAGGGACATGTTCCTTCTATTGGGGTGGGCCGCTTGAGAAGATGGAGGATTTCAACATTGACAAATATGGGACAGAGAAGGGCTGGGTACCTCAGAGTCCTGTGCGGAGGTCCCAAGGGTGTCCAACTGCTGCTCCTTTCTTTGGGTCCTCAAGGGGCCTTGTCTGACTCTGACTCCTAGAGGGGAGGGAGTACCTGAGGCAGGGCAAAGTACTCTATCCTCTCACGTAGCCACTATAAAATCTGACCCATTGCAATGAAGCACAGGTCTATCACATCTCTGGCAGGAGCGGCTGGATATAGGTCTCCATAGAGACTGCCACCCTCCCCATGGAGATCTCACTCATGCATAGGTCAAAAGCACTTCACTAACCAGCAGGCAGATGGTCTCCTCAGCCTTTGTTGATTTCTCCTTGTTTTTTGCTGTCTGTCCAGCATCTCTTGGAAGGCCAATTTCAAAAGTTTATCATTAGGCCTAAATCTCACAACAGCACCTCTTCCCCAGCATTCCTCCAAGCGCTGGTGAGCTAGGCTGACATGTCCTGCTCCTGTTCTGGCCACGTGACAATACACAATGCGAGACACAGCCTAAACTATAATCTAGTACCCATGTAAATGCTTGTTCCTGAGCTATTGAATGTTGCAAGTATGCTGTACCACTTCTACAGGTGCACCTTCTTCCTCTGCAACATCCTCTCTTCTCTCCAGTCTTGCCTTGAGTGCTGAACAGATCTTTGGCACTTTTGGGTCTTGCTGTCTTCCTGCTAGCAACTGTAAGAGAGGAAAGAATGAGTGACTGCATGGATCCTTACTGGATGGAGGCCACATGCCAGTCTCTCCATTTCCATGGGATTTGTCCCACTCCACCCCTGCCAGATGGGGTGCCTGCTCCTCGAAGATGATGAGGTCTATGAAATGCAGCCGACTTCTTTCCATTTTCTCCCTCTCTCTCTCTCTTGTTGTGACTTAACTTCCCTCTGCAAAAAGAGACAGTAGGCTTTCAGATATTATTCTCCTACTTCTTGGCTTACAAACAGGATTTTGTGCTAGTTGAACTGCAGGGTCTCTACATTCTCGGGCAGCAGCCTACAGAATAGTGATCCCAGGCTGATAAAAGAACAATGCTTACAGGGGCATGTCATGAATGGTGTTTGCTGGTACCCTCAAAGGCTGGAACTCCCTCCCCCTCTCCCCAATCCCAATTCCATGTGAGCTCTCTGTATGGAAGAATCAGGGGATCACAAAGGCTGCTGCACCAGCAGACTAGAGAGACTGCAATGAAGCTAAGAGGCATCACGTTATCATAATGCTACTAAGGCCTGTGTCCCCATACCATTTGGTGAGGTCAGTATAAACAGTTGATAGTTTCATTTTTCTTGGTGGCGCAGATGCGATCATTCATCCTTTCGCAGCGTAGAAGGACAGTTCTCTGATGGAAACCCTGGGCAGGCATTGTCTATAGTGGAGAAATTCTCCATGCTGTGTTCATCTCCCTGCTCAGCCTCCTCCTCTCAGAGAGAGAGTGCTCCTCCTGCATCCACGTCATCAAGCAGGACACTCAGGGAGATATTGCTGAATGTGGACGCTGGAACTTTCGGTCCTCTTTAGGCCATCTCCTCCACCAACATTGTGCAGATTGCTGTCTGGGTGACTTTTAACAATGGAGCTTACACGTAATGGCAGGGCATGTGACATCTCGTTCACCTCGCCATATGATACTTCTGCAAACTCTCAACTTCATAATTAATAAGTAGTGCGATACTGCACAAATTCCCAGCAGTCCAACAATGGGAAATATTCTCCATTCCCATCCCAACTACAGCATTTAGTCCCATAATTGATAATCTGGCTGAAAGAAATTGAAACCAAGTTTAAGCAAGTTGCCCTCATTTTTTAGTGTTATATGATTAGATGGTTAGCCAATACAGATTCTCTTTTATAAAGTGTTAGTCCCCTGAGCAGGCAAATGGACGAGACTAAATGCAGTTAAGATTCTTGTAGGAGTGTGTTGATGGAGAGAATGAAGAGATAACGGGTGGAATTTTCTCTGCAGAGTGCTGGCTGAAGTGAGAAAACTGGTGTGCAGCTCTCAGGCTGTACAGTCAGCTTTCCTCACCATATTGTACAGCACTCTCTCATAGAGAAACTGGAGATGTGGCATTGGGCCAGAAAAGACCGGCAGCCAGGAATCATGAGATCGGGGCGCAATTTTTAAAGGATACCCTGATTGCCAACAGGCAACACAGGAACCTCTCCATGAACATGGGCGAAAACCCACATACGCAGGGCTCCCTCCACACGTACAAAGGGAGCTCCCCCACATGATGAGGGAATCCCCTCATTGAACTTCCCAGAGGGGAGCTGCTGGTACTGCGCTGGGGACTGATCCAAGGGGCATTGCCAGGGGACAATGTCAGGGTACTGCCCAGGCATCTTGCCCTCTTTGCAGAGGCAATACATACTTGTTCACCCTTGGCAGGTTTCCTTCACCTGGTTCCCATTTTTAAAAGGAGTTATAAAGCTTGCCAACATGACATCACATTGGTAAGGGGAAATTGCTAACATGGAGGTAATGATTTGGTGGGTAAGCCCCGGTGGGGTGGGAGGGGAGAATCATAAAATGAAATCTTGCCTACAAGGCTTTTGTTTTCCAAGACTTGTGATACTCACGCCCGCTTTGCCATTTGCAGTCATGGTGAACACAGATGGATGCAGTGCTATCCTCACTGTGGTGAGACAGGACAGTGGAAAATCAAATAAATCTAACATTGATTTGGATTAATTACAAGTATAAAGTGTTCCTATGAATCACAGTAGATCGGACAGGGTACTTAGGATATTATTTATTTTGACCATTTAATTTTTTTGAGAAGAAAATTGGACTCTCTAACTTTCTACTGTGCAGTTTGGAACACCCTTGTAAAGTTTAACTCCTAGTTATTCTCTGTGGATCAGTCATTCAAAAGTGTGCAGTGATCCAGAGAGCTACATAGGTGAAAGAGAGTCCTATCTGTTCTGCTTGAGTAGCAACCTCAATGAGAACTGAGCAAGCCTCCCAAACTACCTGGGAATGTATGTTCATCGAAAACATAAGATTTACTGACTGGTGTTGAATTCTAGAGAGAGATTGGTTTTGAACCCATCTCTTACTGACAACCCATCAGTGGGATTTCTTTTGATCTAACCGCTATAGAACATGCCATGTAATGCTTAGTTCAAACCCCACATGTTTTTATATTTCTAAAGATTAACATGTTTATAACAATTATAGTAACTTGCTTATGAGGTTTATCTTAAATGAAGAATTACACTGTTGTTTTAATCTAGAACATTGACCTTAGACATTCTAGTAGATATATAAAGATACAAATGTCATATTGCATTATACTTTATAGAGGCTAGAATGAAGATGAGCTTTTCAGGAGCATTCACTCCTTAGTTTGAAGTAAATCTAAAAGTTCCTAATGCTGTTTCAGCAGCTTGAGTCTGAAATGTCCTGCCTCTGCACTTTCAACATTTTGTTTTTATCATCTTGATGCACGCCTCTGTAGCCCTGAGGTAATGGGGTCCTTTCTGTCTGGTTCATTAATCAGACAAGTGGCCAGGGTTGAGATTGGGCTGCCTGTCAGACTGCCCCAATAAAGTCCTGAACCATGTTGTTGATTGTGAGCAGCTAGCACTGAATAGGCAGCTTATGGGTCAGGAAATGTTATGTATGTTGGGGCATAGCCCCTTTAAGGGAATGCCTTGTATTACCTGGGGTGTGGGGTGAGCAAATTGGGAACTGTCCTGAATGGACAGTCAACATTTGGAGTGTGGGGCGAATAGACAAAATGAAGATCTGTGCAGCCTGACGCCTGGCTATGGAATAGTTATTGAGAGGACACCTACTAAAAGATTTAACAGGAAGAATGAGGAATTGATTGGGTCCTATTTCATGCAGCCAGGTCCTGGGCAAGTGATCTGAAAGGGCTGCATCAGGGATCATCGGTGCTCCATAATATTTTTGTTGGATCAGCATGAGCACTCATGGTGCTGCAGGTCTTTGGCCTATTTATGGAGCAGTCTGCAGTAATTTATTTAAAGACACATGATTAGGACACTTTAGGCTATCAGTTAATTGCACACCATCCATTGGCCCATGAAAATTTTGTCAAGGTTCTATGACAGGAGAAGGGGCCTTATTGAAATATTCAAATAAGGCTGTCATCAAACTCAGACAGGAGCTCTGGGCACCCATCTTGAGGCCAGCTCCAAACTGAATGAGAGGAGCCTCAGGCAGCTAATGTGTGCTTTTTTTTCCAAAATTTGTTTGCCTTTCACCCCATTTTTCAGTGTAATTGAGGCGGACTAAAGTTTTCCTCAGGGGCATGTTATGAGCAAAGTTACATTGCGTAACGTGGGAAAGACATTAAGCACAAAGACTTACAGCCAACATTCATTTTAAGTGTCATCAAAGGCATTTCAAAACTAACTTTTCTGACAACTCAAATTATATTTGGCTGCAATATTTAAGTTTTACAGCAAACAAGGAAACACCTATTCCGAAGGCTTGTTAGAATTTCACTGATCTGTTGTTAATGGTGGTGTGTTAAAGCTTGCCCTCTGTGTCCGTGAATGACATTTAATAATGAAGGAAACAAAGGGTCAGTCAGTAACAGAAAGGCAATTTAAATGGTTTCAACTGAGGACAGTACCACTCAGATTTAATCTTCTGCCCCTTTCTAACAGGAAGAGAAAGGAACTGTTGTGTGTGGTATAAGTGGTCTTGATGATGTCTGAAAGTTTGGCTGACAAGGATGATCATTAAGCGTCTTTGAAGCAAAGCAGTCAAGCACTGTAAGAATTAAAAAATGTGAAAAAGATTCATTGATCCCAAAAAAGGGGGAGGGGGGGGGTGAAGAAATAGCAACACCATGTGACACAATTCCAGAGACGGCCTTTCAGGTCATGCCCAGCGCTGCATGCCTGCCACATCATTAACTTGACTCACGGCAGAAGGCTGCCGGCAGACAGATTCACACAAAGCCTTAATGATTTTCCTCTAAATGCTGGATTAACTGAAAAGAACTGTCATGCATGTTTTCACCACAGTGAGCTGCTGAGAAGAAACCCTCTCTATCTCTCACGGCACAAAGTTATTTTGATCCCTAGAAATCCAGCTTGCCAAACTAAAAAAAAAATCCCGAATGTGTCTGTGATTCATCAAAATAATACCGGGAGGATAAGCTTGACTAAAAAAAATTTACAGCTTTCCACATCATAGTTGATTAATAGGAACGGTGCGGTTCACATTCCATAATCCGTAACAAAAAAAATACTGGGAATAACAGTTTTATTTATAGAGTACGGTGTCCATGGCAACCATAGTTTAAGTGGAGAGGTCATGGGGTGAGCTGGGCCTCGATTTCACACTGCTCATCAGGGAGTTTGGTCACACTGCAGTTTTTAGATTTTTCTGGCAAGGTTGTTATTTGATCCTGAGAGAACTGAAATGGTTGCCCAAAAGGACATACACATCGTCTGCACCACTTTGAGAAAAGTATGTAAAATAGAATTTCAAATGCATCAAAAGGCCAGATTTTATTTTCTAAGTATGACTCCATAGCAGGCGGATGGAATTATTCTGGCCATTAAAGCTAGTAAAGAAATGCACACGCTTCCCCCATTTCAGCACAAAGGACAAGTTTGAAATCAGTGACATTAATCTTTAAAGTTAATTCTTTAGCACTAATAACCATTAAGCATTTTAGTACAACGGAGCTGGACAGGAAAAAAAAGTGTGGGCAGCAGTGGGATCAAGAGAGGAAGTAGTGGGTGTACAATATGGCTAATGTGATAATGGTGCTTTAACCATTTCTAGCTCAGTAGCACAAATGCTGTCTTTCAACACAGCAATACAAAAATATATGTCGTAACTGTTTCTTGTGCATACAAGGGCCACAAATCCTACTGATTGCAGTGAGCCCATTTTGTTCAGGAGTTAGTCCACATCACTAAATTGTTTAGGTTAATTTAGGCACAGATGCTTAGAATAGGTGTGTGAGGGAATATAAAAGAAAATAGATGTATTAAAAAGAATTATAACTAACGTATGTATTAGAAGACATTCTAATTAACATCCCAAAAATTAAATGCTTACGTGGACAATATAAACAATGAACATTTTAAGTCTCTAGAGCCCATATCAATAGGATAAGATGTCTAAACAAACTTGTGTGTCTCAAGGACCTTAGTCGGTGGAAGGACTGGCTTTAAATATGTAAATTTGGGGCCTAATATCCATTAAAAGATTCACAAATAGCAAGTGTTGAGCAAAGCAAATTTTACTCTTCTTCCTTCCCCTCCTCTTTACCTTATCTTCTTCCTCCTCCTCCTCAGCTGATCATGTAAACCTGGTGGAAAGGGTTGTGACTTTAGGTTAGCAAAGTTGTGAAGGATATAGCAGACCACAATAAAGAGTGAGACATGATCTGGAAAGTGCTGCAGGACTTTTTTAGAGTAGATCATACAGTGGAAGCTGTGCTTAAATAATTCAATGGTCTAATCAATGACACTTCTATGTGGCAACAAGGTCCTCTGTTGCACACATGGTCAGTGGATAGCCACACTCTCGTCTCTTGTGGTGGCTCAAAAGCTGACAATTCAACAGACTGGTACAGAATAAACGCATGATGACTACAACCAGCGTACTGGGCATTGACAAGCAGGATGCATTGACTATAGTTGCACTCCAGCTGGACATTGAAAGCGTTGAATCCATTGAGATTACAATATGTCTCTGAATTTACACATGAATTTGTCAGACTTGCAGAAAATAAACTGCTTCCTCATAATGCAGGGTACAATTGACTGTGAACACATTCTTTTGCTGGTGCAGCATTCATACAGAGATTCTGTGATCTACCTTATGCAACAATGGACAGTCAACTGTGGGACTTTGGAGATGTTACCTTCTGCAACCTGAAAGTAGCCTAATGGGAAGAAGTTCATCTCCATAGTTACATTTGTATCCACTAATAATGCCATCAACATGCTCTGTGACTGAAGATTTGCCTGCAGTTGGTGGGAGATTTCAAAGAGCAGTTGCTTAGTGGAACTGAGATGTCCCCTGCTCCTCTTGCCTCTGCTCAATCTCTCTGTCATGCTGCAGGCCACAGATGATAGAAACCCCATGACTGACAGAAAGGGACCTGACCAGAACCCTTGAATTGAAAGCTAAGGCCTTCACAATGGCTACTCCTTGTAGACTTCTTTCTCCAGGTAACAGGCATTAAGAGAACATTGGCAACTTTAGACTTCCATTGGAGTGGCCCATGAATATACCTGGCAAAGTGCTGCAGTATAACTGATTAGGAAATTCTTCTACTCTTATCACTTGCCATCAGTCATACCAGAAGAACTTGTAGATTGATAATGAACCTGTTTGGTCATGTTATGAATGCACCTATTGCATCAAGTGGAAGCTGAACTCAGTGCTTCTGGCCCAACGGTAGGGATGAAACCACTGCACCACAAGATCTTCCCTTCAGATACGAACAACTTTATATAACAGTGCAAACCTAGATGTATCTCTGCTAACATAGTGAACATTAATTAACCTAGAAATGGTTGTCGATCCCATTAAATAGCAGTGGTAAATGTCCCTGCTGCTGCAAAATGCATGTGAAAGGTTGAGAGAGATGTTAACTAGAACACTGAGACTGAAAATATCACTGCTAGTGTCATGACATCATCATCTGTCTACTCTGCATACTTCCATTACACACTCTGGACCCAACTTTACCAACTCAGCTGAAACAGAGTCCAACGTAAATATGTGTATGTGACTGTGACACCACTTTGGATACAAACAGCTGCTGATGCACTGGAAGTAAGGGCATTATGCAGACAAAATTTACATCGACAGGAGAGGACGGGTAGGTTCAGTTTAAAGCCTCAGCTGAAAAATATTAGTGTACGTGTCATTCTCTCAGAATTTCACTGATGTGTCGTCTTAGATTATCCACCCAGTCTCTGTGACTGTGGTAGTGACTGGAACTCAGATCCTTCTGACTCAGAGGTTTCACACTATATGTCCTTGTTTGATCTTTGTAAGTAGTACTTTGGCATTATTTACATAGACTACATTTTGGAATGATGGAAGCAGGTACAAAAGTCTGATGTTGTCTGTTTGATACTAAAAATAATTAAAGGGGAGAAATTTAAATTTTGGGACAAAATTAAGGGTTAACTGGATAATAAATCATAGAATCATAAAAACCTACAGTGCAGAAGGAGGCCATTTGGCCCATCAAGTCTGCAGTGAGCAGAATCCCACCCAGGCCCTATTCCCATAACCCATGCTCTTACCCTAGCTCGTTCCCGTGACACTAAGAGGCAATTCAGCATGGCCAATTCACTTAACCCGCACATCTTTGGACTCTGGGAGAAAACTGGAGCTCCCAGAGGAAACCCACGCAGACACAGGGAGAATGTGCAAACACCACACAGACAGTGACCTGATGCAGGGAATTGAACCTGATTCACTCGCACTGTGAGGCAACTGTGCTGACCACTGTGCCACTGTGCCACCTGGCAGATACAGTATCAGGCAGGAAAATATGAGGTTAGCAACTTTGATAGAAACAGTAAAATTAATATTATTTAAATGGAAAGAGACTGCAGAATATCTCTATAATAATTTCACTGCAGCCAGTCTTCCATCACTCTTTATTAAAGAGTGTGTTCTGAATTCCATTCAGTGGCTACAGAGTGCAGGTCAGCCCTAGGTCTTTTGACCGCTGGGTGAGAGGAGCCAGTTCATTTTAAACCCTTTACCACTCCTCTTCTATTGGACTAGCCACCATTCTCCTAATTGGGGAGCTCATACTCTATGAGACCACAAGGATTTCTATTGATAATTCCCCTAAGGCCATCATGACAATATCCTTGTACGTGAATCACAAAAAGTTAGCATGCAGATGTTTGGGAAGAATGCCTTTGCAGTTGGCATATCAGTGTCAGGAAACAAAGAGTCAATTGTTGATGGGTGTTTTTGGGACTGGAAGGCAGTTCCAGTGTGATTCTGCCAACCTCAGTGTCACATCTCTTTGGTTTTGTGGTTTGTATTAATGATTTGGATTTGATGTATGATCAAGAAGTTTTCAGACAACACAAAAATTGGCCATATGATTGATAGTGAGGAGGATAGCTGTAGACTGCAGGAACACAGCAATGTACCAGTTAGGTAAGCAGAGAAGTGGCAAGCAGAATGCAACCTGGAGAAATGCATGGGAGAAATTTGAGGAAGAAAACAAAGCAAAAGATTACACAATTAATGGGAGAACACTGAGAGGTGTAGAGGAAATGAGAAACCTTGGAGTAAGAGTCCACAAATCTCTGAAGGTAGAAGGATGGGCCAATAAGTTGGTTAAAAAGGCGAGTGGAATCCTTTTCTTTATTAGCCAAGGTATAGAACAATATCAATCATCAGTTAGGCCACAAATTAGGATTCAAATCTGGGTTCCCTAGTCCCTGGTCCAAGAATGACAATCCAACAGATCACTGTGATCTTTGTATAAATATTTCCATGTGCCTAGTCTCAATCCACAGCTCATTTGCACCATCCCCTTACTAACCCAGTGACAACACACTACCCAACTGCTTCCCTTGTTGCCAGGACTAAAAGATTGGAACAGAACAGGGTGATGGGGGAATTTGATTCAAAATGTACAAAATTGTGGGAAGCCTGGATAAAGTGAATGGGAAGACATCAATGACTTTGGGGCATATCTTTAATGTAATTCGTGGAAAGATTAGAGGGGAGACGAAGAACAGGGTAGAAACCTTGAACTCATTTAAAAGATGTCTGGACAGGCACCTGCTGCAATGCTGTAACCTGCAGGGCTTTGGACCAAATACTGGATGAGATTGGATGGCTCATTTCAGCTGGTACAGATACGATGCACCAAAAGGCTTCTTTCGGTTTCATAAATTTTCTGATTCTGTTCCAAGTTATTACACACAAAGGCACAACGGTGAAGCCCAATCAAGGACCAATCAGATATATTCCTGCTTCTCAATCATTGTGCAGTCCTACTGCATTGCATTCAAGTATTTTTGGCCACTGAATGCCTATTTATGCGTGGCCAACCAGGTTGATTATTAACCTTCAAATTCTTTCAATATGTCAATAGCAGGCAGCAGGAACAGATCAGCGTTCAGAAGATTCTGGTCAGCCAGAATCTGCAGACAGCAATGGCAAACCAGTGCAGAACTTTATCAAATTGGTAATACCCTCTCAGGACATGGTACCGGAAGAGAGAGAGAATGATTGTCTTTTTTACTATCTTGTGTAACACTACATTTATCTCTAAATGCAATAGTGAGGAGGGGACAATATTTCTTACACTGGGAACATCAGAGACACATGTAGCAAGTTAGAAGCAGCCTGAAGCCAGCAGGAGTTAGACTGATGGTCTGAGAGTTGGGAAACTACATCCAGGATTGGCCAGGAGCTAAAGAGGCTATATCCAAGTATTCAGATGGTTTTAATGTTGTTATTGGGATTAGGTTTTCAGACTAATGTTTTTGAAACAGCTGCATTAGGTTTATTCACTAACCACTCTAGACTGTGGCATTTAAGCTGACCTGTGAACTTCGGAAAATCCTTCCAAAAACAGGGTGATTTCTAAGTTAAGTATCAAAACTGAACTACTGGTGTTAGTGAAGGTAGAATCATAAATGCAGAAGGAGGCCATTCAGCCCATCAAGTCTGCACCGACTACAATCCCACCGAGATCCCATCCCCATAACCCCATGTATTTACCCTAACTAATCCCCCGGACACTAAGGGGCAATTTAGGATGGCCAATCCACCTAACCCACGCATCTCATAGAAATCATAAAGACCCTACAGTATAGAAAGAAGCCATTCAGCCCATCAAGTCTGCACTGACCACAATCCCATCCAGGCCCTATCTCCATATCCCTACATATTTACCCACTAATTCCTCTAACCTACACATTTCAGGATACTAAGAGGCAATTTTTAGTATGGCCAATCAACCTAACCCACACATCTTTAGACTGTGGGAGGAAACTGGAGCACCCGCAGAAAACTCATGCTGACATAAGGAGAATGTGCAGACTGTACACAGACAGTGACCCTTGCCGAGGATTGACTCAGGTCCCTGGATCTGTGAAGCAGCAACGCTAACCACTATGCTACCGTGCCACCCCCTGTGAACCCAGAATCTGATGACAGTTTCTTTTGGAATTATATTCCGTCTTGTAGTGGAGGAAATGTAGCCACCATTTTGTGCACATCAAGCTCTCAGAAGTAGCTGTGTGATAATAACAGATGATGTTTATGTTAACAGAGGGATAAGTGTAGGTAGGCCATGCCACTGGGGATAACTGTCCCACTCTTCTTCAACAGAGTTCTATGAAATCTTTTAAGTCCAGCTGAAAGAGCAAACAGGATCTGAGATCTCAACCAAAAGGCAGTAACTTCAACGGCACAGTACTCCCACAGCACTGGACTGACAACTAAGATTTTTTTTTGCTCAAGCTTCTGGTGCGGGACTTAACGTACAAGCTTGTGATTCAAAAGCGCTGATCCACAGCTGACATTAATATTGTCAAAAAAATCTATGACTTTTTAATATTTGTGTTTTAACACTTTATATTAATGACAACATTGACTGACTTTCAGTCACTGACCCCTAACAGTGTGAGGGAGCTGAACTGAGTAACACAGCTGAAATAATACAACTGCTCAAATATTGTATTCTCTACTAATAATGATACTCAAACTGGTGGGTCAGACAGAAATGCCTCTATATCATTTCTTTGATCAGGTCATTAACATTCATTGTTAAAGCAAAAAAATGTTTTATATAATCTCGAAAAAGGGGATTTTAAAAGTAATAGTAAAGTTAATCCTTATTTCTTTTGCATGGTGGATATTTCAAAAGAATGCTGGTGGCAAACATTCTTCTTTAAAGCGGTACAAACTTATAAATGCAGGTATTTTCCATCAAATCAAGTCACGAAAGCAATATTTCTGAGCAAATAAACATTTGAGTCTGCCACAGTGCAACTTGCCTCAATACACCATCCAGTAACCCAGTTGTCATAGCAACGCAAGTAGATGTTAGGTGTTGTAGGTGAAGCAAAGGCTACTCATGTAGCTCAAGGGAAGTGGCAGCAGCAGCTAGACTGTTTGCATTAACTCTCCCATGAAAGCACAGCTGAAGTCATTTGGTCTTGGTGTCAATAACTTGGCAAATATCTACATATTTGTATTAGACATTAATCATTCTGAGTTGTTTAGTTTACCTGTTACTCCACATGATGTAGCTAAAGCATTATGCTTAGCATAAAGTATAACGTGCCCATCAATCATATATTGTCAGGTGCATTTCTCCTTGAGGCATTTTCAATTTTTTTTAATTCATTAAAGGCTTCCCATTGTCTTTATCCAGAAAGGAACTGAGCCATTTAGTTGAACAAGATCCTGGGATCTTTTTTCCCATGTTTTTGCCCAGCCACCTAATACCATCTGAAGTAGTAATAGAGGCATACAGGTACGCCTGAGTTAGGGAGATGAGAATGAGCAGGGTTTTTTCTCTTCACCATTGCTCAATTTGTGTCAGCTTCAGGTGAAGAGTACAAGCAATGCCTGTTATATAAGTCTATCAACAGCCACTACATAAATGCTGTTCACCTGAGAGCCTGTAAAACCATACCTAGAAAGTATTCCATGTCTCAAAAGGAGAAAGGACAGAAACATTTGTCCATGATTCACATTAAGTTAATATACTTTTTGTTATTAATTCATTAAAAAAGAAAAAAATCATTCTGATGACCAAGGACAGACTAGTTCCCATATAGCCAGGTCAAACATGAATAAAATTCTGAACATATCTGCTATATCTTAGAAAAGAAATCTCATTTCCAGCTTAATTTGTGAACACGAGAAAAATTTGGTGCTGTTGTCACTTGGTATAGCTGCAGAGTGCAAGTCACCCAGATGTATCTAATTGACAAATAAGGAGATAGTGTGACAGGCACCCTATTTTTGAACGTAAGATCTATAGTGCATATGATTACAGAATAGACAAAACTTAGGGTGGGTCACACACCAGTTAATTGAAGATAAAAGTATATTGGTCAGATTATGCATCATAATGGCCACAACATTGAATAGCCATTGGATGAATATCAAGAGGAGCATGGGAGAGACACAAGACTGATCCAAGAAACGCTTGATTTTTTTTCAAACCTTGAAAACAGGAGATTGAAAAGTGACCCTTTTGAGGCATATAAATTACTGGACAATATAGAAAGAGTAACTTCAAATTTCACTTTTCATTCAATCCCTATTGTGCAGAAGGAGGCTATTTAGCCCATCAAGCCTCATTGACAACAATCCCAGCCAGGCCTATCCCCATGACCCCATGTAATTATCCTGCTAATCCTCTTGACACTGGAGGGCAATTTTACATGGCCAATCAACCTCACGTGCACATCTTTGGAACATGGGAGGAAACCGGACCATCTGGAGGAAACCCACACAGACATGGGGAGAATGTGTAAACTTCACTCAGACAGTGACCCGAGGCTGCAATTGAAACTGGGTCCTTGGCACTGTGAGACACCACTGTTAACCACTGTGCCCATCATGCCACCCTAAATGCAAATTAAACTGTGACAGCAAGACAAAGGAGTAAAAGTCAGAAGTAAAAAAATTCAAGACTTTAATCAGAAAATTCATCCCATTGTGCAATCAAAACATGAATTGGATTTCGAACCATCAAATCCCAGTGCAGAAGGAAGCCATTTGAGTCTGCACCAATTCTCCAAAGGAGCATCTTACTCAAACACCCCTCCCTCCACCCTAAATCTGTAACCCTGTGCAACTACCAAAGGGGAAAAGAAACAAACATTTTGGCAAAAATCAGACATCAGAATAGAGACAAGAGAGTGTGTTCTGTAGACCAAATGATTTTCCTTGTCTGCATTAATCATGTGAGCTATTAGTCTTAAAGAGATTACAGGTGTGATTTTGCAACGTTTTCCCAAAATGTCAGACCCAGCAAGAAAAGCAGGGAGAATCCTGCTGGCACTAATGGTGGGAAATCCCACCATATATTCAGCCTCTTTAATAAAAAAGTTTTTTTTCCCCACGTGATTCACACCATTGCTTGTAGCAACTTGCCTCTGATTCACTTGCCCCAGGGAAACTTAATCTCTGCAGTCAGTGGGGTGCTCCATTTAAACGTCACCCCAGCATTTATTCCAAGGCCAGTCAGGGTAATGGCTACCAGGAAGACAATAATATTCTGGATGGTGTTGAACAGAAGCATGACATCTTCAACCCACAATCAACCAGACATTCATCAAACAACGTCACTTCCTGCCAAAGAGGCCATGGCGAGGAGTGCCAGCTGGCTCCATAAGAGAATAGGGCTACAGTGCTGAATGAAGGTAAAATACTTTCTCCTTACAGCCAGAGTACATCATCTCCCTCACATTTCCTGTTGCAACCCTTAACAGCCCCATGGTGATCTCACACCCAGCCAACTCATAGGATCCTACAGGCTCCTCACATCCTCTCTCCCACTCACTTCCTCTGCATGCCAGACTTTATCATCATCTGAGCCAGCAGGAATCCCTCCTACATTCCCTCATTGCAAGACAAACCAAAGGCAATCATCACAGCCTGCTGGAATCATGCCTGAGCTGAAGATCTTTTTGAGGAGAGAGCCCTTGAGCTGACTGGCGAAGAGCAGACATACACCTGTGCAGACAGCAGGGTGGGGCAAGAAACAGAAATGAGAACTCTCACCACATGCAGCCATGATGGAAGCCTCATGTGGGTTAACTTTCTCCTATCTGTCTGCCCCTGTGATGTACTAATGCCATTTTATTTCCATTGCAGGTTAATCAATTGACCAGCGTGGACCATCCTCACACCCTCTGGAGACCATAGCCCTGAGCAGGTCTGAGGGAGAAATGCATTGAGGAGGCATCACAGCTATCACCCACACCTTCACAAGTACTCACACCAAGATTAACCACTAGGCAGGCTTTTGGGTCATTCAAAGGTGAGCATCTAACAGCTGAAGGGCCACAGCAGGTGGAGGAGGAAGGAACGTCCCAGGGATCCAGCACTGATAAGGATGCCAGAGTCCAGGACTCCACTGGGCCCTAGATTGAAGACATGATCTTCGGTTTGGTCATCCCAGACCTCCTAGAGCTATCAAGGCAATGTTGCAAGCATCATTAAGAGATGACAACATCCCTCCTTTGATTGCAAGGCTAACTGGAGGAGTCCTATCACTGTCTATCTGAGGAGATAGCACCTTCAAGTCAGTACAACAAGGCCAACACTGTGATGATGCTGTCCACAGTGAAGAACTTGACACAGGACATGTATTCTATGGTGGAGGCTATCGGTGCCATGGTTCAGCTGATGACTTCCATAGCTGAGGGCATGAGTTGCGTGGGAACCCACAAGTGTCGGCACCAGAGGACGGTGGGACTTCACTCCAGTTGCCCCAGGCACCAGAAGGGAAGAGGATCAGCAGGAGTATAGCTCAGGGCTTTCCACCCAGGAGACCCTGGAGGTGTCCAGCCCATCTGACAGCTCCTTTCCTGTGAGCAACACATCTCCATCCCTACGCACCAAGCACTACAACACTTGTACAGCCTGAAAATAGGCCCGACCCTCAAAGTCTAGCCTCCCGCAAGGATGCCCACCGTCACAATTTCAGCAGCAGAGCCTGGAAGTCAACTGGCCACTTCAACATCAGCTGTGCAATTTTGGGGATACACGTAGATGTGGTGGGAGGGTGAGGAAGAGTAAGAGTAAGGCACCAAATGGTCACATGAGAAGTAAGTCACCTCAGTAATAATGCACTTGTATTAAAAATCACTTCGTTCATTAAGACGGATTTTCCACAATGTCATGTCATGGTGCTATGCTCCTCAAACCCCCATTGCAAACTTGGCACTTCATTCCTGCTCAGTGTGAGAATGGCAGCTCAATGTTTACCCGCATCCCACACTGATGACACAATAAATCCACACTACTCCTGCTATGGCCCCATAGCTCCATCCCACAAACTCCCATCCGTGGAGTGTTCACCAACCCCCTACCCCAACCATTCTCAGGCCTCACATGTCTGCCAGCGTTCTCTACTTATGACCATACCAAGAACTGAAAATGTGAGAGTCTGTCCACCTCATCAGTAAGTGAAGAGAAATACCAGGGCCCCTAATCTTGGGGAAGGCAGTAGCAGCTGAAATGTGTCATTTAACATCTCTGAGTCTCTAGATCACTGCTCAGTAGTAGTTCATGCTCAACTCTCTGTCAGACAGGACCCAGACAATCACAGAGGACAAGGGGATCATTGCTGCAAGTCATCATCATTCTCCTGCAGCATTCAGCCAATTGCTTTAGGGCCCTGCCCGTGAATATCACAAAGACCTCCCACAGGCACAGCAATGCGAAGAGACTCACTAGTCGTGGTCATCCCCAAACCGAGAGGCTATAAGGGCATCTCTAGCTCTGCAACCCCTGCAGGCCTGGTCATCACCCAAGGTCCTTCCTCCATCTGTTGCCCTCACCACCCTCCTAATATGAGGGAATGTGGCACTCCCCCATCCCCCCCTGTTCCAGCTGCTTATTCCACTGCAGTGCCAGATTGTGTGGAACACAGCCAACCACAATGAAACAGGATACCATCTTGGGCTGTATTGGAAAATTTCCCTGTCCGGCCCAGGCACTGGAACTGGAACTGCACCTTGAGCTGGCCTATTTCCTGATCAGACAGCACATGCATTGACGCATGAACCTTGTTGTAGCGAGTCTCAGTAAGTGTTTGTGGCCTTCACATTGACATCATCAGCCACCTCCTGAGTGATTACACTTTATCTCTGAGATAAAGTGTAATCTTTATCTCTTTATAGCTGAGATCTGTGAGCAAACAAGATGTAACTGCCATGGACATTCCCTGGTACCACCATTGTGTGGTCTCAGACAATTTGGATATTGAGGGAATGTATCTTTTGTGGTTCACAAATGGTATCCCATGCCACCATGAGGAGCCACATGAGTGCAGGCAATGACACCCTGTGCCTGGGGCTTGCCTGCTATGTGAGCAAAGCCCAGTGTCCTGGTTGCCTGGTCCCAATTCAAGTTAATGTACATGGAGGTCTTTGGAATTAGCACATCTGCGATCTCTCTTATGCACTTGTGCATGACAGACTGGGAGATGCTGCACAATTCAGTCATGCAGCCCTGAAATGAGTTGCTGACATTGACATTCAGAGCAGCAGTGACTTTCAAGGTCACAGATAATGGGTGACCTCCCAGTCCATGTGGTGCCAACTCTTACATCATCGAGCACAGGTAGTCACCATTCCCGAGGGACAGATGCAGTCTTCTCTGGCACTGGACCTCTTTTGAAATATCCAACGTTAAAACAAAACACTCAAAGATATAAAAAGGATGGGACATGGCAAAATGTTTGCTGTATATTACGAACAACTGCGCAAAGGAACTTGGCTGTGATTAAGGAATGTTATCAATGCTTTTAGGGCGTCTGAATAAAATCACTTCTTGAAACTACTTACTCAGAAAGCCCTGCCGACACAACACTACCGACAGTTATTCCTTTCTGCCAGGTTTTGGGAGTGTGGAGCTATAAATCTATACCAAAGCACCAGTGCCATTTCCCCCTGTTTATTTTCAAACCTGGCATCATCACTCTCCACAAGGCATCAATTTGGAATACAAAAACACCTGCCCTACACCTGCATGCAACATAATTACAGCATCGTGGCTGCCTGTTTCAATCCAAGTATTTTAATCAAGAAGCTTTGATGCTGCTGATGTGATACCATTGGCATTGTGATATCAACTGTATGCACACACAAGGCCTAAAGCTGAGCAGATAAATCTGGTAACAGCTCACAAATTCCATGAACACGCGGTTCACAACTGCCATTAGAATAAGGTAAATTGGGCCATTTATATTTATGAGTGCAGCTGTTTATTTTTGCTCTTGGCTGCACTTGTATAAAGAGAAAGAAGTTTACATTAGCAGCAGCAGCCAATTCACACTATAGTAGGCATTTTGTCTGTCACAAGATAACCTTTTCTTAAAGTGTTTTTTGATCATGTCACTTTTCCCCTATTTTCTCTGCTCATCTCTCCTGAAGCTGCTGATTATAGTTTCACAAGTGCTGGCAACCCTCCACCCAATTAACCCAAATATTAATTCTGATGTAAGCCTGGGCAATAAATGTCAGCAGGCTACTTGCCTCGGGAGACAGATAGCAACATCACCTGATATCTACACAAGTGCCTTCCTGCAGGGAACAAGGATCCCTAGGTTATTTTCTTTACCTTCCTTTGCTCAAGAATGCAGAAGCCAATTATAAAACCACCAGATCGAGACCTGATTTACATATTTAAACAAGGACGTGGCCTTGTCGACAAGTTTCTCTGCTCCATTTTAGCTGCGCCCTGCTCTCTGGTTTAAATTCTCCCCGTAGCTCAGGCTAAAATAGTACATTGACTCACTTGACCATTGAATATAATTTTTTATTAATGTAATACAAAGATTCATAGTGATGACTTCAATTAATATTACAGTTATGTACCATCATAACCTCCTCTGTGGGTGAAATATTACATGATTCTTAGCGTTCATGTTCCAGGCTTTTGAATAACATTCACAATCAAATCTTACCCCAATACTGCTTTTGATAATTCATTCTCATAATGCCTCTATTGTCAAAAATAATTACGCTTCATAATTTCTAATCAATATAAAATATTTTTACTCTAATTGCACTGTACAGCTTTTTAATATTCAATGTATAGTGTAATTAGGAAACAATTATTACTTTATGCAAGATCCATTTATTTTTATTTTTTAATTTATGGTCAAATGATAATGATAAATTAGAAAGTGAAAACAAATTTCTCTTACCTAAGAGAACAGATTGTGTGAAGAGGATGTTGCTGGCAATAGCATCTCTGTCATCAAGCTCAATTAGTATGGGTTAATGAAAATAAAATTCAGATGAACAATTGTCATTCTACAAAAGGAATCACAAATAATATACTCTGTAAATTACAAATCTGAAATTTACTCACCCCTTTTCCCATCCTTGTCTGTCAGCCCCTGTGACAGCTTTCCTATTTCCCAATGAAAGACCTCCCTCTTTTCTGAACTGAGAAACAATTAAATTCTGACATATTTTCCTTTCTATTCCTTCAATCCATCTTGTCACAATTCCAAACCACTTATTTTGCTTCTAAAAACTGGAGACCAATATTCATTTCTCAGCTATGCCTTGAAAAAACAATCTTCATTAGTTGTCCAGGTAGAACAAGTTCCACAACTATTTGTATACAACAAGAACAATAACTTGATAAAAGGTTGGTATTAGAAGAATCTTCCTTTGAAGAGACTCTACACGTACACTGCTAACATGTATGATCTATGCATACACCCTTTTAGATTAATTTGGTGCAATGTTGGAGATGTAGCATTCAAAAACAAATCCAAAGCTTTGTAGACAGTAGGTCAAAAACATTACTCTAAGAAGTCATTTCAAACACTCAATATTTTTGCATCCATTTTTAAAAGCTTTCTGCTTCCGCTTATCTCAGCCAAACCTTTCAATAGCAGTGCTTTATAGCTCTTATTCTATTTTACCTGCAGGGCATTGCGAGCCATCATTAGGAAATTTGGGGTAACAGTACTTCTCATCTCATTACCATCTTCAATAATGATCTCACTCATCTTTATTCAGGTAGTGGATCACATCATTCAGGTGGTGGAATTGACCAAATTGCATTAGGCTCTGTGTGAAGAAATAAATGGATGTAGGTGTCCCATCACATTTGTGGAGGTTACAATGCCAGTACTTCTCGGCCTTTTGGTAAGATCAAGTGTAGTATCGACATGCTGTGTTGGTTGAAGTCATTAGGTTACATTTTAGCTTCATTTGAGACAATTTTTAAAAAAGGCATCTTGGCCTTTTGGCAAGATGCAAATGAGATCAAGCCTTGGAGGAGGAACTATGCAAACTCCAATCAGCTTGGACCATGTAGATCTAGCCCAAGACAGGAGGTAAGAGCCCTGTCTTGTCAGCTTGGATCGGGAATGTCTCAATTTGTTGAGTCTCTGAATTGGACTTGATTTGATTGAATTGGAATAAAAACAAAAAAAAAACCTGGTGGAAGATGATAAGGAAAATGTTTGCAGGAACCTAAAACTTGACTTCTGGGACCAAAGTCTACTATGCCCCGAAGGATTGGATTTGGTTAGGTGGCAAACGGTAATATTCCTAGGTTCAGTGAGTTGGGTCTCATATATAACAGTAAATATTGTTGGATCTGTTGTTGCCAAATATACTGTTGTAGTTTTACTATTAAAGCGTCACCAAGTATTCATGTGATGATTTTATGGGTAAACGTCTGTTGACAATCGAGCAAAAACTAATCTTACCTGGCTCCATTTTCAGTGGTGTGACATACTGCTTGTCTGTAGACCTTGTGGCAGAGGCCGTATCATACACAAGATCAACCCTGATTCTGCTGTACACCTTACGGGCTGTGGTTACCATCAGGTGGATGTTCTGATTCTGTTCTGAAGTGCACAGCATATGTCAACGTATGATGTAAAGACTCGAAAAGGGCACTCATCTGCATGTGTTCATGAAAAGGTATCCTTAAAGGGGCAAAGTTATTTCCCTTTATTTCAAATTTAAAATTAATGATGCAGTTTGCTTTTTTAAAAAAAAATCACTTTAATGCTGTAAATAGTGCCAGGTATACAGGGGATCAGCTGGCGCGAGAATTGGATTATTTGTACTTGCCGTTAGCTCATCAAATATATCTGGAGGTCCCCATTTGGCAGTGATCAATGGTGACATGGCATATTGAGAATGTTTTATGTTGCAGCCTTTTTATGAATATCTAATTTTTTATGATTTATATGTTTTAGGAGTGCAACTTTGGATTTGGGAATTGACTTTTCTAAAACAATTGGTTTGAGCAGCTAGTAAACTGACCTAAAGAGATGCAAATCAAAGGATGGCCTAAGTTTAGGCTTATTTTATAAGGTCATAATAGAAACTGTTGGAAATTGAACAAAGGCTACCTGTCTGAGATTTTTGATGGAAATAGGATGTCTACAGCTGTTTCATTTAGAATTTTAAATTATACATATGAGGCTGATTCTCGCAAAAAAATTCTAAGGGCCCAGTTTTACCATTGTGTTATGCCTGTTTTTGGACGCAAAAACTTGGTAAAGTTGGACATGAGGCAATAGCGCGATCCGAGCCTGCATCTGTGGCCAGTTCAATCTTTACCAAGTCCCAAAAACCTCCGCGATTGGGACTGCAACTGAAATGGCATGTATTTAATTTAACTTAAACAATTGCACACCCGACTTTACCGGCACTTCTCTCTTTAACACTGCCCTCACCATCCAGAATCGGTGCAAAACTGACATACTCCATATAAATCTGATTTGGGCGTTCCAGTTAGTGAAGAGGTAAGTGTCGGACATCCGTCAGCTCTCTGCTTGAGGTCAATGGAGTGGTGGTGGGGGCAAGGTGGGTCCGACGGCTCTCTGCTTGAGATTGGTGGAGTGAGGGGGGGCCTTGTGATGCCACCCTGCCTGAGATCAGTAGGGGAGAAGGGGGGAAGGGCCCTGTGGTTGGTTTGAGTGGTGGGTGTGGAGGGACAAGAGGATAATGTTGTGGGGACGGAGCAATGTCTGTGGGGGCCAAGAGGTGGCATTATTCAACCCGGGAGGGATATGGCAGGGGAGCAGCATTCTATCTTTTTTTTCTGCGCATGCACAGTTGGAGGTATAAACCGGAGCTGCAGGATTTCAGGCACATTAAGCCCCACCTCTCCATACCCCACCGACCCCGGATATCACTGGCTTGCCCATCTCCCACTGACCCCAGACATCGCTGGTCTTACGGCCTTCCAGTCCATCACTTACCTGGACTTTGGGCATCCCTGGAATGGTATCCAAGCCTGCAGCCTCTAACTGAACCTGTCAACATCAAAATGGATGTATGGACCTGCCTGGAGATACAGGCATCTGTGAGCTGGTGCACACACCTGTGTACAGAGGCCTGTGAGTTTCCACTGATGACCCCATTGAGTGCCTGAAATGACCCTGTAGTGTAGAAATTGAGTGCTGCTGTCACATTAACTTCTACTCTCAGCTTCCTCTCCCCTGTAATGTCAGGTAAGCTGAAATCTCATACAAGTACCCTAACGTATCCTTAGACAGGCAGAGCTGGCGACAGCACATGGCTTTTGACAGGCCCTTAAAGAACCTCATGGTCCTGTATTGCCTTGGTCTCTGCGTCCTCCTTCTGCTGGCCATTCTTTTGAGAGACTGTTCTCCCACTTCATGTGCATCACCAGTAGCCCCCTGTCCTCCATCCCCAGGGCCTGCCACTGGCTGCTCCATAACTGAACTTCTCCCACCACTTCCTGAGCCACCTCCTCCTCCTCCTGAGCCACCACTATGATGGTCAGTTGTAAATCAATGAGTCCAAAATCCATTCGGCATAGTGAGAGTTAGAGACAGAGAGAGAGAGATTGATAGATATATGTCATTGCTTGTAACTATCCCAGCACCACTCCCCCTCCTCCTTAAAACTCTGGCACTCACTGCAATCTCTTACCATACCCCACACCAAAACAATGGAACAGTCCAATAGCTGCAGGCAGCAGCCTGACCAGCACTCAGTAAAGGAATCCACCCCACCCACAGACACAACATGGAACATCCCTGGGCCTGGGGACAGCATTTCCAGCTCTTAAGGAACTTCCCCACATCAAGCAGAAAGTTTCCTAGATCTGCCTCCAAACTCCCCTGCAGTCCGGAAGCTGCAGACCCACAAAACTTAACTCCTTACTTCTGTTTAATGCTTCATGCTGGGTCTTGATTTCTACCAAGCAGATGCAAACCCTGCCAGCGTGACATCATACCAGAGAGAGGGGAGACACTAGTGTGGGGAGGGTGAATTCAGCCATGAACTAGTTAATCATATGTAAATCTATGGTAATGCATGCAAGTCGCTGCCACACTGATTTCCAGCACAGATTGGTTGACACTGTAAAACTTAGGCTGGGATATGCACAAAGGCCCAGACAGCCAGCAGGGAGCCCGCAAAACTGACGCTGCTGATGTCTCTCAGCCTGCTTGGCATGAGAGAGTTGCCTCCATGTTTTTCAAGAATGAAGTGAAGGTTGGGAATAATTAATTCAAATCTTTATCTGGGACATCCCAGGCCTTCCATATTGCCATGGGATAGATTGCAGAGATGACTTTTCTTTTAGTTTTAGGTTTTATCAGAGTGTGCTTTCTCACAGAAACAGCAGTCAGCCCTGGGGCTGCTTTGAGACAGACACAGGAAAAATCTGCCAGAAGTTTTAAAGCAGCTAAAAACAAGAACAAAGGATTATCAGAAACAAAGAGAGTTTTCTGAAATAATATTACTCTGAAAGAATGCAGTGAGGTTGTAGCTTGAGCGGGCTCATTCACAATTGTGAAGCATTAATGGAATTGGAGAGTTCATCTAGTCAAATGGTGCTGGAAGAAAGCCAGGAAGATTCTTAACTTGGAAAATAATGGAAACAATGAAGAAAGTCAAAGTGAATTCCTGAAAGCTGTGGCACACATTAGTTTAATCCCAGGAGAAATGAAGAAACTTTTAAGATCTTATAAACTATTAAGTTTCTTTTCAGTGACGATAAAAGTAAACAGGGAGTGTTCTGTGAGATTTTTGGGCTTAAAGAATGTGTTTATGAAATAGAGTATTAGGTTAGTAGTATTTGCTTTGTTTAACTCTTGTACATTAAAATATTTTATTTAATATGTGAAATCTTATGATGTAATTCTTTTTGTTAATAGCTAGAAGTTTGAAATTCTTTTTAAATGTTACTTGTCTTTATAGAGATTGTAACAAATCTTGACAGTGTCTGCGTGATCATCATGTGCATATTGCACAATTTTTTCATATACCTCAGCCTAACCACAAAGGATCAATCTGACAGCACCCTACAATCAAAACCAAAGTGCAGTGTAGACACTGACGAAGAGAATATGAGCCAAAAAATTAGAGCACTATCCATTCATTCAAGTCAACTTCAGCCTGAGCTATCCATTCATCTAACTCTTTTTTCAACAGATATACAATCAAATGGCCCAAAATGTTGTCACCAACAATGTTGCCTACACTATTTCACCTAGTATGAATGACCTTTCTTTGTTGAGCTGCTAATTTACTCTGCAGTTTTCCCAATAAATTCTCTTGGCAAAATTGGAAAAATGGTTCAGCCAATTTTTCCATTTTGTGGTACACATTTGAGATTTAGGATTTCTTCCTCTGGTGATTCACTTTTGTGATAAGATACGATGCACATTTATTCTATTATATCCTATTTCTTCTTCCAAGTACTTTCCTAATGAAATGCACAAGTGAGACACATGATTATCCTCTGCTGCTGAAGCTAAAAGCTGGCAGTTCTTCCTACAAAAATATGTTACAATATTGGTGTTCATTCAAGCTTAGGTGGCATTATATTGTGTCTGATATTTTTATACTTGGGTTTCTGCCAATGTCTTAGTAAATGAGGAGAGAGAAGAATGAAAAAGAACCTCATGTTTCACATTCACTCATTCACTCTCATAACCAAAGATTTCTAATGTGATCTCTTCAAAGCAACTCAGTAACTTGCAGTTATGGGGCTTGTCATGTACTTTGCTACCTTCATTATGATCCAATTTGTGCTGAAAGCAGAGAATTGATGTAATTCATTCTAATGAAAAAAATACTGGAAAAATCAATGGGATTGATGCTTAGGCTACAATCTTCCAAAATTCCCTCAATTTTGGATTTCCCATTGGTTTGGAAGCTAGAAAATATAATATTGCTATTCGAGTTAGGATTAGCAGAGAAAGTAGTGAGCTACAGGCCAGTTAGTCTGGCATTGACAGGAAAATGTTGCAATCCATTTTTAGAAAGGTATTAACAGGGCACTTAGAAAATCATTACATATCAGGCAGAGTCAACATAGCTTTATTAAAGGGAAATTCCCCCTTTTGACGAATCAATCCAAGTATTTTTAACTAGAAGGAAAGAGAAAGTAATGTATTTGCTTTGCTAAAAGATTCTCAATAAGTTGCTACAAATTCCTGTTGCACAAGATACAGGCTTGTAGAGTTGTAAATAACACATTTCCCTCAATAGCAGATTATTGGGAGAACAGGGGGAGAGAGCAGGATTAATCAAGTTATTTTTCAGATTGGCAGATTATTATTACTGGTGTGCCACAAGGATCAGTATTTTCTGTACAACCTATATTAATGACTTGGAGTCGTAGAACATGGAAACAGGCTCTTTGGCCCAACTTGTCCATGCTGCCCTTTTCTTAAAGTACTGAGCCAGTCCCAATTGCCTGCATTTGATGGGTATTCTTCCATACCCATCTCACTCATGTGACTGTCTAAATGTTTTTTAAAATACTAAATTGTACTATCTCTACTACTACCTCTGGCCACTTGTTCTAGACACTCACCAACTTCTGTGTAAAAAAATTGCCCCTCTGGATCCTTTCGTAGCTCTCCCCTTAAATCTATATCTTCTAGTTTTAGATTCCCCTATCTTTGGGAAAAGATGTTGACTACAGATCTATGCGCATCATTACTTTATAGACCTCTGTAAGGTCACCTCTTAGCCTCCTATGCTTCAGAGAAAAATATCCCAGTCTATCCAGCCTCTTCTTATAACTTAAACCATTGAGCCCCAGAAGCATCTTAGTAAACCTGTTGTATGAAGGGACTGAGTATAATGTATCCAAATTTACTGTTGATACAAATTTAGGTAGGACAGCAATCTTTGAGGTGGATGCAACAAATCTGCAAAGAGATATATGCCAAAATTTTACTGCCATGCTAGCCACAGTAATCAGAGCATGCTATGGATAGACAATGGAAAGGTCTGTTGACCTCAGGTCGGATTTTAAGGTTTCAGGGCAAGTGAAGACATAAAATCTTGCTGACAGAGAGACTGAGAGATTAATACATTGGACAAGAAAGTGGCAAATGGAATGTAATGCAGGGAAATGTATGGTTATTCATTTTGGTAGGGAGATTAGAAAAAGAGATTTTTTAAAATAAGATAATTTATTAAATATGGATAGTCAAAGGGATTTGGACATTCAATGAAATATATGGAATAGAAAAATAACTATTTCAGTTTCAAATAAGGAATTCCTCTTACAGGCTTGAATGCCACTTTAATACAGTTAGCAGCTATAAAATACTTGCTATGATGACTGCAGACAGTCTTGAAGATTTCAAAAAGAGATAGAGTTCCAGAAACCTGAAAAATCCTTCTAACTTCAACCAGGCTTCAGTTGAAAATTAAATTGTTTCCTGCAGAAGCCAGTTTCTTTTTACCCTGCTACAAACCCAAGACTGCACATAGACCACATCATTACATGTCAATCACTTTAATCTGGAATCCAAACAAAATTTAAGTTAAAAAAGTCATATTAACTATTATTAACATAACTGCTTACAAAGCGAAAATTAATAATTATTCTCATCTCCCAGAGTCTGAGTTGCAATCCCATCAGACATACCGACTACCTACAGCATAAAGCTGAACTTTTAGACATTCTCCTTAAATATAAAAAAACACTATATATTATATTCATATCAATTGCATGGCCTTGGTCCTTCAAGGGTGTGGGATTGTGGAGTGAGGAAACCAGCTACATCAATGGTGGAGGCAAAGGAAACTTATCAGTAGCTAAGAATTGGCTGAAAATGACTAATTAGTGCAGAATGAAGGCTTTGTGGCAACTATCACCAAAACTGGTGCAATCGTAACATTATTCTTCTGTGATGATAACACAGCATTTGAAACCCTTCCTGTTGGTATACCATTCATCCACTGAAGAGCATAATCATAGAACACCTAAATGACATCTGGTCCATTGAATCTGCAACGACTCTCTGAAAGAGCAGCTTACAACCTATCTCTGTAACCCCGTGCATTTACCATAGCTTAACCACTCAACCTGCACATTTTTGGACTGTGGGAAAAAACTAGAGCACCTGAGGGGAGACCTGGGGAGAATATGCACACTCCACATAAGCAGTGACCCGAGGCCAGGATTGAATCCTGGTCTCTGGCAAGGTGAGGCAGCAGTGCTATGCCACTGTGCTGCCCTCTATCATCCTCTGAACCAAAGGAGAGTCGGTGTTGCTGCAAGTCCAATATCTCTCTCATTCTGGATGCTGTTATCATTAAGAATCAATTTAATGGTTTACCCTGGCAGGGAAGGCATTGGTAATCCACTTAATTCCAACGTGCGCTATGGATGGATAGATGTATAAGAGGACTCCTGCAGAAGTCTGGAGAAAATTGATGACACATGGTAATGATTTTGACAGCAACTGGCACAGCATGGTATCCTGTACCAGCAGGTGACAGGTTTTATATAGATTACTGACAACCTCCTTGTGCACTGTTCCTCAAAAATATCCAGGAAGATAGCTTTTGGCTGATAGTCTACAGGCTGAAGAAGGTTTTCCATGGCAACAACCTTCATCTGCTATTTTCTAACAGGGATAACTGATGCTTATTCTGGTTTTTGAGACTGTTGTTGCTGTTCCTCACTCATTGTTTAAGTACATGTTATAATATTACATGATGTAATAATCATATTCACCAGTTGGGTAAACAATAACTGTAATGTTTATTTACATATAACTACAATGCAGAGACTTGTAGCCTCATAGCTGCCAGTCAGCTCCTGAGAAGGTTCTGGAACAGAAACCCAAGTTATGTGAATGAACCTTTACTTTGCAGATGGATCCTCAAAGGGACAATCACTTCCATCCATTAACAAGTAAAAAAAGTATTCATGTTAAATAAAATCATTAAAAATATATTTATATTTGTTTTCTAGTGGAAGAATTTGAATCTTGCAGCTTAAGTTTGTGTCAGCATGATTTGAACCCAAGCATTCAGTGGGAACAGGGCTGGTGAGCAGTCAAAATCAGGAATGAAAATCCCACTAAAAATCCATTGATCATTATTTTAACTTTGGACCTGACTGCCACAAACATTCCCAGCAGAAATAGGATTGCTCATGAATAAATTCAAACAAAGGTCCTATCATTAGTACTCCGACTCAATTTTAACATGACAAGTAAGAAGTTCCCCCCCCCCCCGACATAATTGCTAAGTAAGACTAATAGGATTAGCTTCACGATGTGGCTGGAAGCACTATTTCAAAAGGAACTTACCTGCAAGCAATTCAGGTACATTGAAATCTAAATGCTATTGTGAGTCATCAAAATCCAAAACATCTCTGAGCTTGCAATTTGCTTCTGATTGTTTTCCCCCCTTTCTTTGCTGTGGTAATTGTCTAAGAGCTATTTTGGCCATCTGGGAATATTGTTGAGTATCCAAGCACTAAAGCACCTGGTCGTCCTGTGGCAGGCACAACTGATGTCTCCATGGAAACAGATAGAACTGAACTGGCTGTGCCTGAAGAGGCACCTGTCATTGTGGTTTTAGTTGACAGCAATCCTGGGATAGCGCCCCAGACAGAAGAGTAACACCATTCCATGAGGATTCAGTAATTGCCTGAAAGGCTTCATTTATTATTGACCAAATTCACATGCTAAAGGTTTAATTATCTTGGACTGTGGAAATTGAATATTGACAATTGTATAAAAATGATCTTAGAGAGCGAAGGATATGGTGATTGTCCATTTAAGAATTCATTAGCAGAGCAAAGATCATATGACCCAGGAGCCAATCAAGATGGGGGATCATCCCCGGGAGCTTGGGTTCCAGAACCTTTTTGGGAGCTGACTGGCAGCCATGAGGCTGCAAGACTCTGTATTATAGTTATATGAATAAATATTACAGTTTTTTAAACCTAACTGATGACTATTACAGAATGGTGTTTATATAAGTGCACATAATGCAGATAATCTTGTTATGGAGATAATTGGTTGGAAGTAGAGAGAGTAAGAATAAAGGCAATGATGTGAGAAGTAGTGATTTTCAGAGAGTACTGGGCCTCAACTTTTCAGTATAAAACATCAATGACATAGGACTGCAATTCAAGTTTTCAGGTGATATTAAGTTATGAGATATGGTAAGTTGTGCTGATAGGAGTAGGAAGCTACAAAGGGACATATCAAATTCAGTTAACTGGGACAGATGGAATTCAAGAGGGGGAAATATATGACCATCTACTTTGGATCCATGAAATAGAAATCAAACCATTTCTCCTCGGAGGAGGAGGAGCAAATAAATTTAGACGTTGTTATGGCCGGGATGGGGATGGGGATGGGGGGTGGGGGGGAAATGCACTGCCTATGACACACATGCACACACATACAGAATTCTGCCAAATAAACAAAAGCCCGTTGTTCAAGGGAAAACAGATAAATGGTAGAATCCTTAATACGGCATCTATATTATATGGCTTCTCAGCAGTGGTCTGCGAAACAATGAAGTATTAGTTTTTCAGGCAGACTTTGAGGAAAACTTGCAGTCAATGAATTCCAGAACATCAAGTGACTTCCATTACTATTTGCTTTGGATGGTGCTTGGAGTTTCAGCAGCTGTCTACTTTACCCAAGCAGTTGATCCTTCTTGTTTCCTCCAAAGCAAAACAGCTGACCAGCTTTTTAGCACAAGTTTCAAATATTATTTTTCTCGAAGTTATAAACCCTCTGATAAACCCTGATCCTCCGTGGTTAAAAGGTTTCCAGCTTCTTTTAAAACCACTTAATTTTTCTTGTAAAATGCTGACTTTTCCAAGAACAATAGCAACCAGAGTTCTTGCATTAATCCTTTTCCGGACAAAGCGTTTTAAAAAAACACAAATTCTTCCAGAATGATCATAGTCTTTGAAGATTAACTATTTTTAGTGATTAAAATAGTTATGATAGAATGCAGGTGAAAGCAGCAAGGCACAACGTCAATTTCCACATCCCCAGCTCAGGTAGCAATGTAAACAGTCCTGGCAATCTCAGTATAAGGGCATGCTAAATTCTCCGTCAGTGTATCTGAACAGGCACTGGAGTGTAGCAACTAGGGGATTTATTGCAGTGTTATTGTAAGTTTATTTGTGGCACTGATAAATAAATAATAACAATAATAATAATAAAAACTAATCTGACCACAGAAAGTGAGGCAAGTAATGAATGCTTCCACCAAAAGCACTACAGTGAAGATGGAAATCCAAATCAGCACCTTCCATTCAGTTGATTGAAAATAACTTGTTTAACTGAGGGAGCTTTGTCTTCCAATCAGCAGCAGCTCCCTCCCTACCAACCTCCCCACCCCCCACTCCCACCTATCCCCCTCTCACAAATGGTAAATATCAGAAGGTCCCGTATTTAATATAAAGTCGATATGTATAATTTTCAATACTAAATATCAACTGAAACAGATCAATATTTAACTGTCTTTTGTTTTTCCACTTTTCCCCTCCCCCCTTCCTGAAGCCAGTGACTGATGCTGGAAGACGGTTCCACAGGTGCTGACAGCCTTCCTGTATTGCTCAGGAGATTATTCTTAATGCAAGAGCTTAGAGACTGATTGTTGCGATGGTCGTTCAAGCATGGAGCATCTCGGCTGAAGCTAATCATTCATTGTCAGTATACACACACACACAAACTTTCCAGCAGGAATCACTTGGTAGCAATCAGGAATGCCAATTCTGACTAATATTTCTCCTCCCTAGAGAAATCGGTATGATCAGGTCCCATTGCTAACTATTTAAAATCAGCTCACAGTATAGACCAGAAAATCATTTTAGGGTCTTTTTGGTCCACATTAGGTTTGTATTTACCTTTTTTTGATTTATCATTGTTTTATAAAAATCACATAGCTAATCAGTAAACTGCATTTGTTGCATCATTATGAATTCACAGACAGTGGGTGGGGGGGGGGCTTAATTTTCCAACCTCGCCATGTCATTAGTAGATGGCGCTGGTCTCAAGGAATAGTATGCATGCCTAAGAATCCGTTTCACATTAGTTACTAAATAATTTACAGTCTCCTGGCTGTTTCCTAATGGTGCAAACCAAATTGCATATCTATCGAAAGTAAAATGTAAATATGCATAGCCCTTTCAAATTCAAGTACACAAGATTCGGTGACCTTCAGATGATCACAGTGAGAACCGGTCTCCGCTAGCAGAGAGCTGACACAATGGTCACGCTAGGAAGCTTGGAGGCCATTGAAGCCCCCACGTGATGGGGGGCATGGCTAGATGGTATCCATTGTGTAATACCCACTTGGCAAGGCCCATTTGGTAGGGCCCAACTGGTACACTGACAGTGCCTGCCAGTGGCCACTGGACAGCTCAGCAATGCCCACCAGATGGCCTGGTGGTGCCAGCTGGGTACTGCCTATGTATCAGGAGCAGTGCCAAGGGGGGTGGGCCGTAGTGGGGGCCATGATGGGAGGACAATACTTGGCAGGGGTCAGATGTGTTAGCAGGGATGGATTGGGGAAGTGGATAAGTTGAGTGTCGGGCACAGGAACTCATTGGGAGGGCCTTGATGTCCCTACGCCGGCGACCTGTGTCAGAAAAGGGGTGGGGGGAACATGCTGCCTGCCGATGAGGAGGTCCCAATGTCTGTGGGATGAGGAAGGTGGAAAATCAGCGCACTCTGATTTTCAGAGTGCACCCTTGCAAATGTTGCCCTCGTGCTTAGAAGCCAGGTTAACCCCCAGTTTAGGCCCCCCTAGTACTGGTACAAAACTTCCAATACTCCACTGAAGTAACTTCAGTGTGGGAGGATTGCGGTGCACCTGAGAGACTGGTGTAAATTATCCCATCATTAGAATTTTTTTCAGAGAATTCTGCACATTATTTTCAAAAAGTAAAACAGAATTTTGAAAACCAGAATGATTTATGGTCAGTAAAGTAAGGCCTCGATATTGCTCCACTCAGTTGGTAATACTCTTGCCTTTGAGTCACAAGGCTGTGTGTTAAAGTCCCACAACAGGACTTTAGCAGAAAATCGAAGCTGACACTCAAGTACAGTTCTGAGGGAATACTGCACTGTCAGAGGCACTGAAACATTAAAGCTGGTTTCGTCTGCCCTCTCGGGTGAACATGAAAATTCCACATCACTATTCTGGAGAAAAGCAGGGGTTTTTCCCTATTAACATGGGCAATATTTATCCCTCAATCAACATCACTAGAACAAATTACCTGGTCATCATCACATTGTTCTTCATGGAAGGTTACTATGTTTCCTACATTGAAATAGTGCCTATGCTTCAAAGATTGCAATTGGCTACAAAGCACTTCGGGACATCATGTCATCATGAAAAGTGCTATGCAAATGCATTGTTTTCTTTTTCTTGTTCTGAATTGAACAGTATTGCAGGCACAATTATAGAAAAATCAGGCAAGTAAGCCAGCTTTACTGCTTTTTGATATGATTTGATTTGAATTATTATTGTCACATATATTAGCATACAATGAGAAGCACTATATAGGCAAAACATATCGTTCATCGAGAAGAAAATGAGAGAGTGCAGAATGTCGTGTTATAGTCATTGCTAACGTGTAGAGAAAGATCAATGCAAGGTAATTCCATTCAAAAGTCTGACGACAGCAGGGAAGAGTTCTTGAGCTGGTTGGTATGTGATCTCAGACTTTTGTATCTTTTTCCAAAGGAAGAAGGTGGAAGAGAGAATGCTTGCAGTGCAATTAGAGGCAATGGAAAGTGTAGACAGAGTTAATGGACGGGCGGCTGATTTACGTGATGGATTGGATTACATTCATGACCTTTTGTAGTTCCTTGCAGACTTGGGCAGAGCAAGAGCCATACCAAGCAGTGATAAAACCAGAAAGAATATTTTCTATGGTACGTCTGTAAAAGTTGGTGAGAGTCATAGCTGACATGTCAAACTTCTTCCTTTCTTTCTGACCACAGAAAACTTTGCTGTTCAAATCCATTGTAGCCCTGTTGCATGTAAAAATGTGAGATGTCAGCAGCATGGAAACACCAGGAGCATTGTTCATGGAAATGAATTCTCACCATGGCAAACTGGACTAATCATAATCACAATCATAATCTGGGCCAGTAGAAAAAAGAAAGCCCAACCAATAAAATGCAGCTGTTCTAGCACAGTCATTGCAAAGGGGAAGTGACATTCAATCATGTTTTGAACGGAAAACATGAACACATTTGGCATGTCAACATATTTAGCAATCACCCTGAAATAAAAGTACCAATTGGAACTGTTAATACATAAACCTAGGCCAAAAGCAAAATGCTATGGGTACAGAAAATCTGGTAATACGATTTGGCATTTTGTAGTTATTTTCCCAAGTTTTTAACAGCATTTCTTTCACAGAATGTGAGTGTTTTTGGCCATGCCAGCACTTATTGCCCATCCCTAATATAATTTCTCCTTCAGAAGGTGGTGATTAGCTGCCTTCTTGAACTGCTGCAGTCTCTGTGTTGTAGGTACACTCACGGTGCTTTTTAGAAGGGAGTTCCAGAATTTTGACCCAGCAACAGTGAAGGAACAGAGTTTCAAGTCAGGATGGTAGTGTAGCTTGGAGGGGAATTTGCAGGCAATGGTGGTGTTCCCATGCAACTGCTCTCCTTGTCATTTCAGGCAGGCAATGGGAACAGCGGAGGGGTGGAGAATTCAGTAGAAGGCTCAAAAATCAGTTTCAAGTTGACGTGAATAGGTAGATACCTAAGGCCAAACTCTCTTTGCCAATGGCTCAGTCCCAATCCACTCTTATGATTTCAGATGCTCTCTCCTTGAGCTCTGTGAGCGATTGAGAAATGGACACCATGCCCTCCCACCCCAAACCCTAACCCCACCCTGTCATCTGACACACTCTTCAGTTGTGTCTGATCTGTTATTGCTCATAGAGGTCAGCATGTTTGAGGGGAGTTGCATGTTTTATGGATTGGAGCAGTGAAAATTGGTTAATTTTTCATACCTCAGTCTGTAAGATAACCCACTTTTATGCCAGGTCATCACTGGTGCGAATTGGTCGGAAAGGTTGTGAACCAGTTCTCTCCACAACACCAAGCATTTTCACATGCAAGAGGAAGCTCCAGTAAGCATGTGATTTGCCGAGGTTGCTGGTTCTCCTTCTTACACTCAAGTCAGCCCCCACCCTCATTCTATGCAGTGTTCCATGTCTGTTGTTGGCTGAAGGAGTAACAGGGATCACTCCACAGCAATGTGGATGAACTGGAGTGAGGCTGTAAGGCAGGACATGCTATTGCCACTGGGCCTTTGACTCTGACATACTGAAGTCTTTATGCGACAATCTGAAGAAACTTACTCTGGTGGTGTGAATAAGATGACTAATTCCCTTCCAGCAAAATGATCTCTTGTGCATCTCCTGACCACTGATGGCATCGACCACATATGCCCATGCAGTATTAGTATTCCTGTTTAGCCTACCCCTCCCATCAAATGTGTTAAGCACATTCATGCATACTTTGATGTGGCCCAGGTCATCCAGGGAGGCATCATTGAATTTGGGAACTGGGCCAGCTGATGACTTTGCAGACATCTTTCTATTTGTGATCCAACATTGTCTGGCTGCTTCTTAAATATTGCACCTAGATATGACAGTGGAACGCATGTCATCAAGTCTTCAAAGATGACTCAAAATCCTTATGCATAATTAATTACACGGAGTCCAAAAGATATGGTGCAGGTTCCTATCAACCTCTGCAGCAGGAAACACTCCCCGTCCTAAAACCCCATCACAAGACTTAGTCCTGGATGGGAGAATTCCATTGTGAATTCTAACTGTGATTGCGTTACAGCATTGCCTCAGTTATTCAATCATGGACTCTCCTTAATTTTTAACTGCTCCAGATTGTCATCAAGGAGACTTCAGTACAGATTACATGATCTTGTCTGTTTTATCTTAAACCAAAGACACAGTTCTAAACATAACAATACTATAAACCTCACAATTGGAACAAGAATGAAAACATCAGACACACTCCTGCAAATCATGTATTGATACATATTATTTTTGGTCAGTAGTTGCACATGATTTGCCTGTTGATGGATAAGTATTATACTTTTATTTAGGAATGCTGCAGGATTGCTGGTAGGTGCATGAATGGTTATATCGTGCAATCAATAACATTCTGTACTTTGTGAAAATCATCACTAATTGTGTCTCAGTAGCAAAAGAGGATTTCTGTTATACTCTTAATGTAGCAATGGAGAATATAATGACTGTTTCCTGTCATATCCCTGTGGATGCCTGACAGGTCCCTCAAGCATAAATGTTAACAGCAATAGTGACCTTCACTAGATTGTTTACTATTAATAGTTGGCTGTTCCTGTAAGTCTCTTTGACTAAGTGCACAGCCTCCTAGTTTCAACTCTATTAAGCACTGTTCCTTACTAATAACTTTTGGTGTGGTAGATCAACCACTGCTCATGATGGTTTATTTAGCAAGTTATACGTTATCTATTTCTGACCAGGGTAAATAAGGATTAGAAGATAAGGGACTGAGGCTCAGGTGGGGAGAGGCGAGGAAAATGGAGAATCAATGAAAGTCATGGGACAATGCATTGAGAGGGAAGGGGGACTTGGTACTAGTTGTCAAGGGTGAGGGTTTAGGTGGGGGAGCAAGAAGAAAATTGATCGGTTTGGCTACTTGGGAGAGAGGAGGGGGAGACTGGAGATGGGATGAAACCCAACATTTCCTGCAGGGATAGAAGCCTCAACAATATGGGGACAAAAGGCACATTGTTGTTGTCTTTGGACTAATAACCCAGAGACTTAACGTCATATTTTGGCGACCTAGGTTCAAATCTTGTTATGGCAGAAGGTGAGATTTGAATTCAGTAAAAGAAACCTAGAATTAAAAGTCGAGCAATGACCACAACATCATTTCCAAATGCCATAAAAACCTATGTGGTTTACTAATGTCCACTTTGTGGAAGGAAATCTACTGCCTTTACCTGCTCTAATTTATATGTGACTCCAGACCCACAAAAATGTGTTGAATAGCAAGCCATTCAGTTCAAGGCTAAAGCAATTAGGGATGGTCAATATATACTGACCCAGCCAGCCACATTCACATCCCATGTAAGAATAAAAACAAATAATGTGGTGAATGAGAGCAGTGGAGACAATGGAACGATTAATTGAGTGTGTGAAACTAGGGATATTATGGGCAAAGTGGATATTACTGAGAATTCTCACTGGAAGGATGAAAGGGGAAGGAATAAAGAAGGATTCTGCATTAAGTACTTTTATGAAATGCTTACTACAAGTGGCTATTGAGGCATACAATACAATACCATCTGAAAAGGAATGGGTAAGTATTTGAAAGGGATGAATATAACTCAATCTGGGAGGAAGTGGACTTACAGGAGAGTGATTTAGAAATGTTGGTACTTGGTTGCGTTTAGGCTGATGTACCTATGAGAAGTACCTCAAACACTAAGTCCACTGTCCTTTGTGTGATCCCTCAGCTCAATTTAGATGGGCTGTGTCAGCTGCTTTTGATGTATGAAGTTCATGTTCTGAAAACTGTCACCTTCACGTGGAACTAGTATCCAAGCCACAGTCCAAGGTGATAGGAAGAAAGATCAGACCTGTTAGAAGTTGCATGGATTGGGGTGTTTAACTGAGTCAGTTAGGGCAGCACTGTGGTATAGTGTGGTACTGTAGCACAGCTGCTCATAACTCCAGGGACCTGGGTTCAATTGCAGCCTTGAGGGATAGTATGGAGGTTGCATGTCCTCCCTTTGTCTGCTTGGGTTTCCTCTCACAGTCCAAAGATGTGTAGGTTAGGTGAATTGGCCATGCTAAATTGCCCTAATATCTCAAGATGTCTAGTTTAGATCGATTAGCCAAGGTAAACATGTGGGGTTGCAGGGGAAAGACCCAGTTAAGATATTCTGTCTGAGAGTTGGTGAAGATTCAAGAGGCCGAATGGCTTCTTTTGCACTGTAGGGATTCTATGAACCTTTTACAGTGCAGAGATGTTCTGGCTGCAGCTTCAGGACTGACATTCACAAATTATAGAATTATTGCCAATTACAAGTAGGATGCAAGGACGTTATAACCATTACTATCCGTTACATATGATCAGTAAATTTATAGAATGAGTAAAGAAGGAGAGTATTTGGCCTACCTTTGGTTGAGCAATCCAGAAAGTCCCATCTCCACTCTGCCCTCATAGTCCTACGAAATGTTTCCTTTAGTATTTACCTAATTCTCTTTTAAACGTTATGACTGAATCTGCTTCCTTCCCCTTTCAGGCAATTTATTTTAGATCATAATGACTTGCTATACAAATAAAAATGCCCTCATGCTACTTCTTGATCTTTCCCCAATTAATGTATGTCTGTTTTCTGGTTAACATCTCTTCGTTAAGAAACAATTTCTTCTTGTTTATTTTATCAAGATCTTTCATGAATTTGAATGCTCTACTAAATCAAATCTTATCCCTTTTGTTCTCCAGGAAGAACAACCCTTGCTTCCCACATAACTAAATTCCTTTAACCCTCTGACCATTCCAATATCTTTCTTCTGTCTTCCCTCCAAGTCCTCAACATCCTGCCGGAAGGATGATGCCCAGGATTAATACAAATTCTAAATTGAAGCCCAAATCTTGTTTTACTAAGGTTTAACAAAATGTTTTTGATTTCTTTGGCTTTCAATAGTACAATCCCATTCTTCCCCCACAGAGTCAAATTTCCCTTGTTCAATTTTGCTTGCACTGACCTTTGTTTTTCTTTTAACACATTCAAAAAGCATTTGGTGTTAATGAAAACCTGAATGGAAGAAGAAGTAATCCAATCTGATGAAGATGCCTAGGATCAAATGTGCCATGAGAACAGGAGCCAGTCACTGGTCTGACCTTGAGAAGCATGGGTCCTGGAAAATCATCAGAATGCATCATTGCCAGAAATGCAATGTGTACACATAAGCAGGCCATATCAAAGCTTGAATCCAGAAAAGATTTCAAAGAAACAGCTTGTTGGCATAGTCACTTTATGGAATGAAAATATCTAGTATTTTTGGCAGAAGGCCAATATCATTCAAAGACTAGCAAAAGACCTTAGTGCCAAAATTTGATGTTTTTAAAAATATTTTGATTGTGGTTAAAGGTATGCTTGTAAAACTAACTTATTCAATAAAACATGTCACATTCATTCAATTTGAATTACTAGTGTGCTTTTTTTCACATTTCAAAATGGCAACCATCTACACCAACACTGGCATTTAAGTTGACCACCAGTTTTACAAGTAATTTTTTGACATTTCAAAGGTCATCTTAGACACTATGATTTATGGTATCTATCATCAACCTGTTTTTTCTGTCTCAACTAAATCATGGTATCATTTGCCATCCAAGAAACTTTAGCTTTGAATGCCTCTTTATTTCCCCTTCATGGAATCTGCCCATTTCCGCTTTGAAGGCCTCCAATTTTTTAGTAACTGTTTTATCTACCAGTATTTGATTCCAATCCCTGGGCTAAATCCCCTTTTAATCATTAATGCTAGCTCTCATTCAGTGTTTATACTTGTTTTTTTCCCAGTTTTTTAACCCTAATTTTTTAAAAACTGTGCAAAATGACCATTGTTCCCTCAAATGCTCCCCCATTGAATTAAACTTTCTTCTGGATTGAGTTAGAAAAAGAATTAATCAAGTTCTATATATGGACGTGAAGAGCCAAATAATTTCCTCTGAGCTTTAGTCATTCTATGATTTGTAGATGTCATGTGATTAAGTTGCATCATCATATAGTCAGAATGTCACATGATCAGATCTCCAGGAATACCTATAGCCAGAGTTAACCATTTAGATCACTATCTGCCTTAGGGCTGTGAAACTGGTGCAATTGCAAAGCTTCCTGAGTGGATTTGGCCCAAAAGCAAAACTTTGCTCACACTTGTAACACAAGTTCTTGTCTTGTTGAGCTTCACTATTGGAGGTGCTTCTTTGGCAGAATTTGATCTGGATAACATTGCCTGAGAAGTCACATGATAAATGTCACACCAATGTGAAATTGAAATTGACTTTTGCCAATACAAATTGTGCAATATAATTGGTGTGTAAGATTAACACTTAACTGGATGTTGTGAATGAGATAATAGACACTGACAATTATTGTGAGATTTCATGTTTTTGTGATTTATTGAGAAACTTGTGTACAGGATGGCCATTCTAACATGCCCTCTTTAAAAAAATATAGTAGTTTAAGATAATGTAAGAGCTATGTGTGTGCTTAATCTTCCCATTTTTTGCTGCTCTCCTGTGTGCTTAATACTCCCATTTTTTGCTGATCTCCTGTATCACAAAATCACAATTCTTGGATTTGTATTTTCATTCATTAAATCCTTTACATCCCAGCCCCACTGGTCCCTGTGCCTGGGCAAAGTGACTCCAAGATCTTTGTCCTTGTCAAATCCTTTTACAGCCCTCATTTGTGTTATTACAGCAGTTTTAGTGCGTCTCCTATATGCACTGTTCACGAATTTTGTAGTCACCACTTATACCCTTGACTTGATATCGGAACTGTTCTCAGGAAACTATAGAGCAGTTACCTTGAAGTCTGTCAGGGGGAAAGTCTTCAAAGCTATCATTAAGAAGGTAATCGTGAGCAGTTAGAAAATTTTAAAGTTATCAGGAAGATTCATTATGGTTTTGTGAAAGGGAATTCATAGTTAATCAATTTATCAATTTATTAATTAGCTACAGAAAAAGTGAAGCCTGTAAACATACAGTACATGGAAAACCAGAAGGCATTTGATAAGGTGACATATCAGAGTAATTGCGGAAAATGAAAGCTCATGGTGTGAGGATAACATAAAACACGGATAGAGAAAACAGAGAGCATGTACAAATTGGTCTTTTATGATTGGCAAGATATGACAAATATAGTTCCTCTGGTGTCTGTGCTGTGGCCTCATATTTTTGCAATTTTTATCAATGATTTAGATGTGGAGAGCAAAGGTATGGTAACTAAGCCTGCAGGAGATATAAAGATAGGTAGGAAAATAGGTAGTGAAGAGAATATAAGAAGGTTGTAGATGGATATAGATAGCTTGAGTGTATGGGCAAAATCAGGCAAATGGAGTATGAGGTTGGAGACTGGGAAGTTGTTCACTTTGGTAAGAAGAGTAAAAAAGAAAACTATTACTTAAATGGAGAATTACTAGTACTCTCTGCCTAAGAAGGCAGTGGCAGCAATGTCATTGAATATTTTTAAGATGGAAATAAATAGATTCTTGTTAGGCGAGGGACTCAGAAGTTATTCACAATAGAAAGGAATTTGGAATGTGAAATTGTTTTATCCATTTGTGGGATATGGATGTCACTGGCTGGCCAGCATTTATTGCCTATCTCAAGTTGCTCTTGAGTATGTGGTGGTGAGCTGCCTTCTTGATTCATTGCAATCCATGTTCTATGGGTTGACACACAATGTCATTTGGGACAGGATTCCAGGATTCCAGCGACTGCGAAGGAACATCGATATATTTCCAAGACTTTCTTCACCAAAGAGTGCTGAGCCTGTGGAACTCATTACCACAGGAAGTACTTGATGCCAAAACATTGATTGTATTTAAGAGGTGGCTAAATAAAGCACTTAGGTGAATGGAATCAAAGATTATAGGGAAAAAGCAGGATTAGGCTATTGAATTGAAGGATCAGCTATGATTGTAAAGAATGGTAGAGCAGTTTCAAAGGGTCAAATGGCCTCCTCCTCCTGCTCCCATCTTCTAAGCCAGGATGGTGCATGGCTTGACAGAGTAGGTGATGGTGTTCCCATGTATCTGCTGCCCTTGTTCTTCTCGATAGAAGTGATCATGGTTTTGGAAGATGCTGTCTACGGGTCTTTGGTGAATTGCTGCAGTGCATTTTGTAGATAGTACACTGCTGCTACAAGCATCACTGGTGGAGTGAGTGATGTTAGTAGATGTGTACCAAGCAAGTGAGCTGCTTTGCACTGGATGGTATCAAGCTTTTTGTGTGTTGTTGAAGCTGCTCCCATCCAAGCAAATGGGGAGTATTCCATCACACTCCTGACTTACACTTTATATGGCATTTTGGATGGGATAGTCTTCGGGGAGTTAGGAGATGAGTTACTTTCCACAATATTTCTTGCCTCTGACCTGCTCTTGTAACCACTATGTTTATGTGGTAAATCCAGTTGAGTTTTTGGTCAATGGTAACACCAAGGATGTTGACAAATAGATCAGCCATGATCTTAATGAATGACAGACCATGCTCAATGGGTAAAATGGTTTAGTTTGATTTGCTTTGCTTTATTATTGTCACATGTATTAGTGAAAAATATTGTTTCTTGCATGCTATACAGACAAAACAAACCATAGATAGTGAAGGAAAGGAGAGAGTGCAGAATGTAGTGTTACAATCATAACTAGGATGTAGAGAGGTACGTCTATTCAAAAGTCTGATAGCAACTGGGAAGAAGCTGTCCTCAACTTTTGTATCCTTTTCCTAATCCAAGAAGGTGGAAGAGGGTATGTCCAGGATGCATGGGGTCCTTGATTATGCTGGATGCTTTCCCAAGGCAGCAAGAAGTGTATCCTGTGTCAATGGATAGGAGGTTGGTTTGAGTGATGGACTGGGCTTCACTCATAACCCTTTGTAGTTTCTTGGTAGGTTTGGGACTGAGCAGGAGCCATATCAAGCTGTGATACAACCAGAAAGATTGCCTTCTATGGTGCATCTGTAAACATTGGTGAGAATTGTGTGGACATGCCAAATTTCCTGGTCTCCTGAGAAAGTAGAGGCATTGGTGGGCTTTCTTACCTATACCATCTGCATGGACGGATGAGTACAGGTTGTTTGTGATCTGGACACCTAAAACCCTGAAGCTCTCGATCATTTCTAGTTCATTCCCACTGAGGTAGACAGGGACATTTCCTCCACTATGCTTTGTGAAGTCAATGACTATTTCCTTTGTTTTGTTGACATTGAGGGGGAGATTATTGTCATGGCACCAGTTCACCAGATTCTCTATTTTTTTCCTGTATTGTGTCTTGTCATTGCTTGAGATCTGACCCATGATGCTTGCATCATCAGAAAATTTGAAAGTCAAGTTGGAGGGGCACTTGTATCATCATCTTCATATATTTAATTCTTACCTTTTGTTTGCTCTTCCAAAACTGCTCCACCATCCCAGTTCCCTTCCTGCTTTCAAAAACACCAAAATATCATTTTAATTTTGATTATGGCACCAACATTGTGTACCTCATGTTTCTCCTGTTCCCTATTCCTGTAATATATCTTTCCATAGGACTCTTCTGATAATAAAAATGTCTTAGAGCATTTAACTAAAAGCAAAAGAACAAAGGGTTATGAGTGAAGCCCGGTCCATCACTCAAACCATCCTCCTGCCCATTGACACAGGCTGCACTTCTTGCTGCCTTTGAAAAGCATCCAGCGTAATCAAGGACCCCATGCATCCCGAAATAATCTGATTGGGGCTAACAGTGTTTTTACAATAAATCTCTTAGTTAATCTGGAATTCTCAGTGAGAGCCCAAGATGTTCGAACTGAATTTACTGCATATGTTCTGACATTTCCCTTGGCTCACAGTGGCAGAAGTGTTTACCAGCAACAAGACAATTGCATTGAACCCACAACTGGGAGGCAATGGCTTTGTGTTTTATCACTAGATTATTAATCCAAAAACTCAGCTAATGTCCTGAGGACCCAGGTTTGAATACCGTTACAGCAGATGGCAAAATTTGAATTCAATACAAAAAATCTGGAATTAGAAGTCTAATGATGACCATGAAGCCATTGTCAATTGTCAGAAAAACCCATTTGGCTCACTTGTATCCTTTAGGGAAGGAAATCTGCCATCCTTACCTGGTCAAGCCTATATGTGACTCCAGATCCATAACAACATGGTTAACTCTCAACTGCCCTCCAAGATCAACTGGGGATGGGCAATAAGTGCTGGCCAGCCAGCGATGCCCATGTCCTATGAATAAAAAAATTACTGTCATCTACAAAGGCAAGGAAGCAGATGTATGAGAATCTAGGAAGTTCACCTCTAAATCATTCACCCATCTGACCTGAAAATATATCATTGTTCCTTCACTGTCACTGGATCAAAATCTTGGAACAGCCTCCCTAACAGCACTGTAGGTGGACCTAACCCATTGAGACTGTAGCTGTTCATCATTACTTTCACAAGGGCAATTAGGGATGGGCAATAAATGTTGGTCTAACCAGCAAGGTCCACATCCCATGAATGATTTTTTTAAAATGAGTGGTCAGTTACTGACTTTTCATAGATGTTCAATACCGATGAGATCAGAGACTGAATCAGCCACACAGTCCAACGGTAATCAAAGGACAGAGCTGAAAAATGCATGCTGGCAGTAGAAGCCTGAAACCTATATAATTCCACAGCACTCTGCAAATGGATCCAGTAAACTCTGCATTGCCTCAGAAAGTCCAGAGGTCTCAAACTAAACCTTTGCATGTACAACAAAAGAAACTCCACCCCTGGTGCCATGAATGAATGTAGTAAATATGGATCCAGTAAAAATGATCGTCAAGGAAGATTTCAGTCCAGTGATAGAAGCATTTCATACATTCTTGGCCAAATATTCAGTTAACAAAACTAATCACATCTAAGTTGCACAGTGGCTAGTAGCCCGAAGGAAATTTAGAGCAGTTCACAATGAAAAGACAGTGCACTGAATCATTCTGACAGGCCTGTCAAAACTATCTCAGCAATAAACTGAGACAAACACAGTGGAAAAGCAAGGAGGCTGTTCTTGCAACAGGAACTCATTTTACTCATGGGCAGAATGGCAATCTGGAAAGAAAATCTTATTTTAGAAGGATAAAAACCTAGAAGCAAGTAATACAGATCCAGGCTTGGCATGTACATAATGCCTTCTAAGTCAAAGGAGGTGGCAATTCTGTATGTTGATGCCAATGATTTTGCACAAAAATTATTAGGATACAAATAAGCCTGGGAGGGCAGGATTTTCCATTTTATGTTGGGACCTTGACGTCAGTGGCAAATGCAGTCCCGAACCTATATCATGTCCAGAGTAGTAACCCAACATTAGTTTTTGCAAGATTATCTAATTAGTTGCTAACGTGCACTCATCACACAATTAGAAAGCTCTCTAGCAATGACGGAGACAGTGGTGTCATGGTAATGTCAAGTAATCCAGAGGCCCAGACGAAGACTCTGGGGACATGGTCTTGAAACCCATCATAGCAACTGGTGGAATTTAAATTCAGTAAATAAAGCTGGAATTAAAAGCTGACTGAAATGTGCCATCCTTATCTACTCTAAACTACATGTGACTGCAGCCCCACAGCAATGTTGTTTGATTCTCAAATGCCCTCTGAAATGGCCTAGCAAGCCATTATATCAAACCACTACAAAGTCTGAAAGGAATGAAACTAGACAGACCACATCAACAACATCAACCGAGGCACCAGAAATGACAATAGCACACCCCGACCTGTCAACAATCAGGAATCCTTCTTACTAACATCTGGGAACTTGTGCCAAAATTGGGTGACTTCCCACAGACTAATCAAGCAAGAAGAGGCTGATTTGGTACACTCACAGAATTATACAATGTCGCAGATACCACCATCAGTACATTCACCAAATGTGGTAGTCCAGTGATGTACATTTGGGAGGGAGTTGCCCCGGCAGTCCTCAAAATGAAGTCTCGTGGCACCAAGTCAAACGTGTGCAAGAAACTCTGCCTGCTGGTTACAACCAACATTTCTCCTCAGCTGAAGAATCAGTAATCACCACATTGAACACCACTTTGAGGATACTCTGAGGGTGACAAGATGAAGAATGTATTCTGGGTGGGAAACTTAAATGTCCATCACCGAGAATGGTGTAGTAGCACCACTACTATAGAGCCGGTTGAACTTTAAAAGACATAGCTGCATGGCCAGGTCTGTGACAGGTAGTGAAGGAACTAACAAGTCAGTAAAACATAGTTGATCTCCTCCTCGCCGATCTGCCTGCTACAGATGCACCTGTCCATGACAATGTCAGTAGGATTGACTGCAGCACCTCTACCTCAAGGTGAAGACAAATTCCCACCTTCACATTGAGGATACCCCTCCACTGTATTGTATGGCAGGACCATTGTGCTAGACGGGATAGTTTTTAAACAGATCTTACAACTCAAAACTGGGCATCCATGGGGTGCTGTGGACTATCAAAAGCAGCAGATTATACTCAACCACAATCTGTAACCTCATGTTTGCATAACCCTCACTTACTATTACCATGAATACTTGTTCGGAAGGGCATGCCAGGAACAACACCAGGCCTACGGAAAAAATTAGGTGTCAAACATGGTGAAGCCACAATACAGGATTAATTGCATGCTAAGTGATCCCACAACCAACAGATCAAGTCTAGGCTCTGCGATCCTACCACATCCTGTCATAAATGTGACAGGATTAAACATTAAACAACTAACTGGAGGAGGAGGCTTCACAAATGTACCCCATCCTCAATGATGGACAAAATGATGGGGGAAAGCCCAGCACATCAACACAAATACAAGACTGAAGTATTTGCAATGATCTTCAGCCAGAATTACTGAGTGTATGATACATCTCGGCCTTCTCCTGAGTGAAGATCCCAACATCACAGATGTCAGTCTTCAGCCAATTCAATCCACTCCATGTAGTATCAAGAAAGTATCTGAAGGCATCAGATACTGAAAAGGCAATGCGCCTCAAAAATATTCTGTTAATGGTACTGAAGACTTGTGCTGCGTACTTGCCAAACCCCTAGCCAAGTTATTCCAGTACAGTTACAATGTTAGCACCTACCCCACAATATGGAAAATAGCTCAGGCTTGTCCTTTCCACAAAAAACAGGACAAATCTAACCCAGGCAATTACTAACCCATGTCAGAAAAGTGTTGGATAATGTCATTGATAATAATATCAAGTGGCAGTTATTTGTCCACCGATGCTTATTTTGCCTTTTGGCAGTATACTGATTCTGATCTTATTGTAGCCATGGTCCAAACATAGCAAAATAAGTTGAACTCAAGAGGTGAGATCAGAGTGTGTTTGCCTATGGCATCGAAACAGCATTTGACCAAGTGTGGCATCAGGGAGCACTCTTAAAACTGAAGTCAACGGAAATCAAGGGAAGTCAATGGAGATCGCCACTGGCTGGACTCATATCTGGCACAAAGGAAGATAGTTTTCGCTGTTGGTCATTCATCACATCATTTCCAGAGTTCTTCAGGGTAGTGTCCTGGTTGAACCATCTTAAGCTCTTTTATCGATAACCTTCCCTCCATCTAAGGTCAGAATACTCAACACCTCAGAAACTTGCTTACCTAGAAGGACAAAGGAATCAGATGCATGGGAACATCATCATCTGTGTTCTCTTTCATGTGATACATCATCCTTACTTGGAAATAGATCACCATTCCTTCACTGTTGCTAGGGTCAAAATTCTGAACTCCCTAACAGCACTATAGGTATACCTACAACAAATCAGAAATTTATGCTCTACGTGGGCAGGTTTTTAAGTAGGGGTTGGAGGGATAGTGTTGGTGGGAGAGTAAAATTGCAAAGATGGAGTTGCCTCTGGGTTCATATCCAACCCTTGCCGTTATATGCTGGAATGAACAATGCCTCAGATTGGAAGCACATTCTTGCCCTAATTCAGGTCCTTAATTGATAATTAATATCCACTTGCAGGCCATTTTTCACATAGCCTCAATCTTTAGTCTGGCAGACAGATTGAGGCTCCATGGAGGAAACTAGAAAATAAAGTTAAAAGGAGAGGCTGAATAGAATGGGACATTTCTCTCTGGGGCATTAAGAGGCTGAGGGATGACCTTATAGAGGTCTATAAAATAATGAGGGGCATAAGACAAGATAGGTAGTCAATATCTTTTCCCAAAGCTAGTGGAAGTCTAAAACTAGAGGGCATAGGTTTAAGGTGAGAGGGGGAGAGATACAAAAGTGTCCAGAGGGACAATTTCTTCACATAAAGGGTGGTTAATGTCTGGAACAAGCTGCCAGAGGTAGTAGTAGAGGCAGATACAATTTTATCTTTTAAAAAGCACTTAGACAGTTACACGAGTACAATGAGTATAGAGAGATAGTGGCCAAATGCGGGCAATTGGGATTAGTTTAGGGGTTTTTAAAAAAAGGGGCAGCATGGATACGTTGGGCCGAAGGGCCTGTTTCCATTTCTATGACTCTAAGTGAGATCTTGGAAGGAGAGGAGTAAAGGAGTTGGGGGAGGGGAGTGGTACTCCTCCATTAGAAGCCCTTTTCTGACTAGGGATGACCTACCCTTGAGGCCTAGCGACCTCCAGACTTCCCTCTCCTCTACCCTCCAATTCATCCTGGATACCCTGATCACTCCGTTCTCAAATCCGAGGTCTTTCCTGGGATCCTTGACACTTACCTGAGTCTTTGGTTCCAAGGATTTCATCTCAGGCACTTCTTTACAGTTTCTCTTCTAGCCACTGCAGCATTGTTGCTGAAGAAATTGCAGAGCTGCTGGCCAATTAGAATGCCAGCTCCCTGAGGTAGTGTCCCCTCTAACTGAGAGGCAAAAGTCCCAGCAATTGTCAATCAATGCTCATCTAAGCTTAAATTGACTGCAGAGTAACCAGAGTTGATAGGGATGTGTGTCAGGCCATGAAATTCAGTGATTCAAGAAAGCAACATACCACCATTTTCTCCAGGGCAAATAGGCCAGGCCTGGTCAGTGATGCCTGCATTCCATTAATAAAAATACTTTGAAAACACCTATGGCAAGTAAAGGCAAGAGAGGGGTGCCTTCATTTTGAGGCACTCTCACTGCAGTTTTAACATATTTGAATAAATATAGCCATAATCACTGGGCTACTAATGTGGAGGAGAAGCCCTATATAGAGAGCAGCCTGAAGCTATAACCAAGTAGATGTGGTGCGGGAGCTTGTCAAAGTGATTCCAGTGTGTTGACCCCTGAGCTGCCACTATGATGCCACCTCCAGGCATCACCATGCTCCGAACTCTGCAGGGATCCTGCGGGTGAACTTGAAAGGTTCCAACTGGCCTCTCTGGTCAATGGTTTTAATTTTTAATTAGCTCTACGAGCCACCTGCTGCTTTCAACCATTCCTCTCCCAAACCAGCCTCCAGGAAACAGCCGGGAGTCAGGACCATGGTGGAGAACCAGCAAGTTGACCAGCGTCAGGAAATTCCATACCACTCCATCTTCCCATTCCAATATCAGAGCTAACGTCCTGCCCGCTCCCTCCAGCCCCGGTAATCCAGGTTTCATTTAAATCCCATCCCAAGGCACAAATTGCCAGAAAACACATGGCCTGAAAAATACCATATTAATAAGTGAGCAGATGTAGGTTACGGCGCTAAGCCATGTAGTTGGGGGTGAGGGGGGGCGGGGCGGGGGGAGGGTGGGGTGGTCATGTAACCAAAACAGGGGAACAGGGCCATTCTGAGGAGGTGTCAGTTCAGTGAGTACTCTTGATTCTTTGACCCCGTAACTAAAAAAAAACTACTTCTTTGGCCCTCTTTTGGCTCCAATTCAGTTTTTTTTGTTTTCTTCATTCTGAAGAAATCTTCCTGCTGCTTCCAGCTGAGAACACAACCTAAAAAAAAATGACAATGCGGTGGTGGTGGTACCTTCGGGACCCAACATGAAAATGCAAATTAAAAAGAAACTCGCTATCTTTGGGCAGGCCTGCTTGCTGCCTGGTCAGTTTAGCAGCTTAAAGTTGAAGCTTGCAACAGCTGTAAGGCAGGGAAACCACAATCTATTATTGAGTGCTCTTTGTGTGTACCAGTTGCAGAGAAAAAGTTGTTTCCTTTCCAATTTTGCAGCTAGAATTGAGGTGTTGTGATCTGTCATTGGTGATTGGCAGGCTTCAATGAATCACAACACAGTTCTATCATTACTTTGAACTTGTGTCAACTGCTCATTTGATACACATTTTGATCTTTTAACCCTGTTATGTTGATCACGGCATTGTAAAGCTATCTTTTAAGTACTGGCCCTCACATTTTCTACTTTCCACCATCAACCATCTCCTAACTTTACCCCTCTGTTTTTGCAAACTATAATTCAATTCTATATCCTTTTCCTTCCAAAGGTCCTTGAAGTTTTTTTTTTAATCACCTCCCGAGTTCATGTAATTCTATGTTTGACTCTCTGCAATCAGATCTAACTCCTGTCAGAGCACTGAAACAGCCCTGTTCAGATACACTAAAGGAGAATTTAGCATGGCCAATCCATCTAACTTGCACATCATTGGAATGTGGGAGAAAACCGGAGCACCCATGCAGACATGGGAAGGATCTAAACCTAATCGGTCAGAACAATATCCTCCAGTGATAACCACTATCTTGCTTGGTCCACCTCAATCTCTCTTTAGTTTTTGAAGCAATTGTTCAAATTAATCCTTCTCATTGCTCTCCTGTGGTGTCCAGCTGAGAGCAGGTTTCACTCTCCTACACAAATATCACCAGTAATTTTTCCACATCTGCTCCTCTACCTCTGCAATATTTAGACCTACTCCTCTATTTCATCCAATTCAATTCCAGTAACAAATTTCCTCAAGTTAAACACTGAGAAGGCAAAAGGTACCATCATGACCACATTGTCATTTTTTTTTTAGGTTGTGTTCTCAGCTGGAAGCAGCAGGAAGATTTCTTCAGAATGAAGAAAACAAAAAAACTGAATTGGAGCCAAAAGAAGGCCAAAGAAGTAGTTTTTTTTTAGTTACTGGGTCGAAGAATCAAGAGTACTGGTTACTGATTGCAGGCCCCACCATAAATTCTAAAGCCCACTCTGGATTCCATTCCCCTCACTGACCACTGTCTCAAGTTAAAGCTTCAAGTAATACAAATGATTCCAGTATATGTCTAATATAGGCTACTGTAAACAAGGCCTTTGGAAACATTCAAACCTTTATCAACTATTGACAATAACTATTTACAATCAAGAATAGATAGCACAAAGATCCTTCCTAAAGCTTCTCTCGCTTTTGACTTCCAGTGACGTGATCTGACATCACTGATGATGTACGAGCTATTAGCATTAACCCTTTATACTACATGGCCTCCTGAAGTTTTTCATTCTACTCATTAACATTAACTATTTACACATCCTATCACCCCTTACCCCATTACCCCAACAGTTGTTTGTAACTGTAGCATCAATCTCTAACTGTGTTCTTATTCCTTTAGAGGACATGTAGGATATATGTTTTCCAGGGTCTTCCTGGAATACTTTAATCAGTAGCTCTGTTTGCAGTATATAACATAGAAAGGTAATACACTGACATTCTCTTTATCTTCTTATTTTTTATACCCACCTTATATTTCTTTTATCTATTTTATAAAATGTGCAGCTGGCTACTTTTTCTCAAAGGAATGAGACTTCGTCAATTTCTATGAATGTTTGTATTATAATTCTGGATCTGCAATCTTATGATCCAATAATTTCATTGCTGGGCAAAGGTTTTCTGTTGTTTAAGCACATTTACTGGCTCCAGAACCTGGAATGATGTTACCTTCAAGAATGACACAGATGAACAAACAGAAGAATGAAAATTATTTATGAGTGGAGTTAATGCTGCTTTTGTCATTGGTGTATGTTATTTTTCTTTTTTGCTTGTGATTATTCAGCATGTTCACGTTCTGCTTTCACATCAGTGTGAGTTTGCTATTCACCAAGTATTGGCATTTCGAGGTCTTCAGCAATTAACATCACATTGAAATGAATGTCACCTCAGGTTCTGTTCTATATAGTTTACTGGATTAGTAGCTCTGCAACTACATTTCCTTGTACATCTGAAGTGTGTTTGAGAGATCAGTAGCTGATGTTTCAAGTCATCCTCACTTCACTCTCGACATCAGAGTTTGGGGAATCAGCTTTGCTTTCTGCAAGTGTCTCTTTGGCCACTCTTCATGCACCAGTTACCTCTACATCAACAGTGTTATTACCAGAATAGACAGGTGGATAGGCATCTTAGTCACATTTATTTGTGATGCTCTGGTCACACTCATCAGTGGTATCTTGGTTATCATCCTCATCTGCCCTTTCTTCAAAAAGTACCATGGAGCCCAAACTTTCCTCATCTGGCTGAGGTCCATGGTCAGTAGTCATCGTCTCCTTCTTCATCCACACTCTCCTCAAAGAGGAATACAATTTCCAGCATGTCCTCTTGAAACTGCAAGTGCAGAGTTTTCTATATTGAGACTTTTTCAAACCATTCTGAGTCAACTTAGATTTCTATCGCCCTGCTTAAGAAAGAGCAATCTTATGAATAACATAAAGAGTGTTAAAGAACAAAGAAAACTACAGCACAGGAACAAGCTCTTCGGCCCTCCAAGCCTGCATTGACCATGCTACCCATCTAAACTAAAACCCTACTGGGGACCATATTCTTCTATTCCCATCCTATTCATGTATTTGTCCATATGTCCCTTAAAGTCACTATCATATCTGCTTCTACTTCTCCCAGCAGTGAGCTCCAGGCACCCACCACACCCTGTGTAAAATCTTGCCTCATAAATCTCCTTTCAACCCTTGCTCCTTGCATTTTAAACCTATGTCCTTTGGTAATTGACTTTTCAACCCTGGGAAGCTCTGTCACCCTGGATTAAAACTCAGTTCTGCTCCCATAGATCTGCCTGTCTGCCTAATTGAACTACCTTGAATAATGTTTGCCCTTTTCTGGACTGTGAAAAATCAGATATTGTTTTGTTTCATCAAACAATCCCCCACAATGCAGTGGTCCCTATTTTTGCAACCAGCAACTAAACGATATAAGCCATTAATAAAAAAAAATCAATACTTTTTCCCAATTCTTGAATATGTCTGTTAAACCTCATTAATTTATAATGTTCCTCTGAAGACTGAAAAATGAATCAATGGCTTTAATAGCCACCTCATTGGTTGCTGTGTCTTCATTAACACTCCCATCTTGTTAAAATACCATCTGAATTACTGTCAGTGGAATAGAGGAGTATGCTGACCTGTTTTTCATCAGGTTTTCATGCTCATCCTGAAGTGGCTCTACCCTGTTGAATGCGCAGTATCAGTTTTTCCAGTGTACTGCTTGGTTAGGTCCTTGCACATGGTCAAAGGATTCGGAAAGAGTTAGAACTTTTCCATGATTGTCTGTGAAGCAACTATCTTCAGTCTCTATTGGCACTTTCATTTCAAATTCTGCTTTAGCTTTAATGGCTTTCCCTTTCCCACCACCACTAGTTTCATAGGGAGCCTTGTTAATTGGCAAGTTTACTGCTGCAACCATAAATAAATACTAAGGTGTGTTTAACATAGAATACTGGAAAGTGGAATTTCCAAACATTTATTAATTATATACAATTAAATACAGGGATTCTTTCCCAAAGAATCACTCTCAGAGTTCTGGTGATATATAATCTAACATCACTAATGATGTTGATTACTGTGGCTTTAGTGTCCCTTTAAGACTTTTTAAAAATCATGATCTCTGCAGCTCATGGCCTCAAGTATGTCATTGTAGGAGGAGAAAGTCTGAGTGGAGCTCAGGTGACAGATTTTATTTTCTGATTCAGTTTGTGAGATGGAGCATCGAGTCCCTGTTTTCCGTTTGTTTTTTTTAGTTGAAAAAAATTTAGTTGAGAAAAAGATCTTGCCTTCCTGAATGATGGAATTCTGCTGTTTTGGGGGCTGAAGCAGAGACTCTCAAGTGTCTTGAAAACCTGTCCTGCTTTCAAACTGCTCTGAGTCACTGGAACACTTGACTGCAGCCTCATAAGAAAAAGAATTGATCCCAGTATTAAATGAGCATTAATTTGTGCTATGTTAAACCTGTGAAAGGGTTTTCTGTTGTCTATGGGTTTTGGTTTTAATTGGGACACAGTAGAGATATTCATTAAGAGTTGTACAGTATAGTGATTGTTTTGTTTCTTGTTTGCAATTGTATATTTCTTGCCAATTTTCTTACTATATATGTTAACTATTACTCTTAAATTTTGTTTGATTAAAAACTTCCTACTGGATCATTTGAATCACACCTGAAGTGAATCATCTTATGCGTTTCCGAGCCAAATTCAAGATACAAAACTAATGATTCAGGCAGGTGTCATTAAACACTTTGGAGTTTCTGACCTGAAACATAACTTAGCTATTAGCATAATAACTATGAACTCTTTATGAAGCTGACAGTTTGCAAGCTCATATTATTTAACACTGAGTTGAGTTGAGCTTCTATCTCTATATCCTCTTTGTCACAAAAAACATCCACTTCCACCTCCATAACATTGTTCATGTCTGCCTTTATTCAGCCAAAACCTCCATTCACAGCTTATCAAACTCAATGAGGAGAATTTTTGCATTGGTCAATGTGTGGGATTGATTGTGGGTGGAGCTTACAGACTAAAAGATCTGAGTGCACTGGAAAGCCACCTCCAATCTGCTTCCAGGTTTTACGGAGATGTGATAAGAGATAGCCACCCACCTCACTCCGAAGAGAAAGACTGGTATTTAAATATGTTAGTGAAACTGGACAAGTCTGATTTAACTTGTTTTGCAACTGTTTATTCCAGGTGTTGGGAAACTTGGTAGCTGAAGCAACATCTTCCTCTGGCCACCACCAGAAAAAGATTCTAGAAAGAGGTTCAGATAGGACATTCTGAAGTCTTGGTTTCCTCACAGACAGTGGTGTTTTAATTCTACAGCATGCATCCTTTACCTTCATCAGGTTCCTCATCAGGCACTCACCCCGATTGGAAAGATTGGCTTCTAGATAGAGAGGGGTTTCCTGAACAGGCAAAAGACCGGGCACTCTGATCCATGACCCCAACAGGGGCAAAATCAGACCCAGAAGGAAAGTTCCTTCTACAAAACATGTCTCAGTAAATATCCTAGCTAACTATTCCAAAGTTTTCCTGGTCAGTCTATTCTCTATCACCCATCAATTATACTGAACTTGGTTGCTGCATCCTTAGTTGCATTGAGTTCTGTTTAACTATCACCAACCAATGTGATCCTAGTGTTCAAATCACTGAACAACCTTGTCCCTCCCTAACTCTAATTTCCTCCAGTCTTACAGTCCTTACAAGACAAAGGCAATATCGTCCTTCAAGCCTGTTGCAACATTCAATGAGATCATAGTTGATCTGTAGCTTAATTCCAGCCACCTTCGGAAGATTACACGTAGCTCCAAGAAAAATAGGGTAGTTAGAGTACAGATTTTAACTTCCCCAGCATTGACTGGAAAAACCATAATATTAAAGGCTTGGATGGAGAGAACTTTGTTGAGCGTATTCAGGAGGAATTTCTCATTCAATATGTAGATGGCCTGACAGGAGAAGAAGCAAAACTTGACCTCCTCATGGGAAATAAAGAAGGGACAGAAGTATCAGTGTGAGATCACTTTGGGGCCAGTGACCATAATTCCATTAGTTTTAAGGTAGCTATGGGGATAAGATGGCTATACAAGAATATGGGCCAAATGCTGGCAACTAGGATAAGCTTAGCAGTTAAAGAAAAGGGACAGCATCGAAAACTTGGGTCAAAAGGCCTGTTTCTATGCTTTGGACCTCTTTGACTCTATTACCCACATTGGTTCAATACCTCTTTCTACGCTTAGAAGGCAAAAAATGTATTTATCATATTTTATGTATTTGTAATAAAAATGATTAATTAGGCAATTGTCTATTGAGTTTTGTGAAAGAGTTCCAAAGGGCGTTCAGCCTTTGTTAAGTGTTTCCTAACTTCTCAATTGGATGGCCTGAGCTGTGTTCCCTTGTCCTAGATCTGAGTTTCCCAAACTGGTAGTCACAATCCTCATTGGGATTGTGAGCCGATTGTCGACCAACCAACAAAAGCAACAGAGGAAATGACATTGGCAGAAACAATGATGAAACAAAATCTGGACTCACCAAACTTCACCATCTTCTTGAGTTACAACAATGGTTTGGAGTGGGCCTGGATGTTTGTATAGCCATTTGATATTACTAGAAACCTGTAACTGTCGCTACCCAACTGCACCAAAAACCTGGAGGTCATGTAGCTGAACTCGAAAGGTGAGGGGTGACGTCTAACTTTGATGTCTCCTCTCTGCCTGTTTTGCAGCCTCTTTACTCTAGGCTGGAAACTCTGCCTCCTCGGTCCTGGCAAACTGGGGGAAGGGGGAGAGGGACTGATGAATGACTGAGTACCATGGAGAGAAGGGTTGAAAGAGAGGCCAGTGAGTGCATTTGTAGAGGGTGGAAGTGGTTGGAAATAAGGCTATTTGTGCGCAGGTATAGTGGGGGGAAAGAGGATGATTACTGTGGGTGGAACTTTCTGGCCCCATCATGGCTGGGCTGGAAATTGTGGTGAGGTATTCAGAGGGCCATTGACATGAGAGACTCAAAAATTCTGGCCAATGTATCTCCAGAGAAGAGTGACTAATTGAGTCTTTCATCCAGGGAATAGGACTTGGTTAAAATCCCTGTGAGTTCACAAAAATAATAACATTTTTACAAGTGTTTTGAAACACAGCTTTTTCATGTTTAAATTATGTATTATTACATGTTGCTCTATAGTACCAAAATCTCAATAATTAAATACTGAATGCTTTCACATTAACTTTCAGTATTAAAATGGAGTCACAAAAGAAAATAATTTGGGAAGCACTGTTCTAGACTTATTTGAAGATAAGATTTCTACCTATCCTATCCATTCCTTTCAGAACCATAACAGCCTCAATTAAATCAGACAATCCTCTTTTTATGTATTCTCCCCTCAGAATCTAATCTTTAGAGTTTTATCTGCATTTTGATGAGTCTGCACTGCACTCCTCTAATTTCCTTGGCTCCATGCTTAGCAGTTGGACCTTCAGCTAATCCTAATTCGACAAGCTCTGGATTTGCCTCCCTAAGCATCTCTGCCCCTCCACTCTTTCCTTCTTTAAGATCCTCCTTCAAACCTCCCTCATTGACCAAACATTTAATAATCCTTCCTCTTGTTCTTTTCTCTTATTTGGTGTGAATGTTTTCTGATTACACTTCTGTGATATTTCTCCTACAATAAGGCTAATAGGTAAATATGAGTTGTTGGCCTTCTGGTGGGAATTGGGATCAGATTCTCACTTCACAAGTGTTCAAAAAAAGAAAACATCAGTATTATTTGTTATTTTCCCAATACCGCTCGAACATTACAGAGACAATAACCTCGATTAAGAATGAACTGAGATTACAAAATTGACAGATGGAATAAATTTGGCTGGTTAGGCCAATTTAATTTTTTTTAACCAATTTTACTTCTTGTTTCTCAATTCTTTGCCTCTTCTGAATGCCCTTCTCTGAAGTAGAGAATAACATTAGAACCACTATCCATGTTGTGAACCTTGACAGTGAATCCCATAGCTTGTAAAGATTGTGGAGGGCATGGATACACATGAGTACACTTCTAATAGTTGTTGCTTAGCAACGGAGGAGCAAGAACTCTTGCTTGATATGGTTAACTGTTGTACCATATTGCTGTCTTGTCTGTAGTTAGTTACTTCAGCTCAAACCCAGGGATGCAACCTGGAATCTTTTTTGGTTTGTGTGGTTCAGAGATAGAGGTTAGAGATTGCTCCTGGTAGTGAATGATTTTTAGGCCCTGGTTGAATCATTAGGCCCCAGTGTTGAAGCCAGGAACCATGTGCACATTTCCAGCAGGAAGTACACTACCCATCATATACGGTAAGTTCTTTACCTGTTGATCCTTCACCTGTGCAATAAGCATTTAATTCTAGCATATTATAAGAAACCTAATACTCATGTTCTCATCCCTATGGGGCAAGCATAAGTCAGAACAACCACATCACAAAATTACCAAGAAGTGCGCAGTCAGTGAGGCCAGAGTTCAGGCTGAAGTTTAACTAAGTGCTGAGTGAGACAGAGACCAAATGAGTATATTTGGGAATTTGGTGCATGAAAGTGCTTTAAGTAATGGTTACTGCGAGAAGTGCAACTTGGAATAGAGTATTGGGAGTTGGATAACTAAAGGAAGGAAAGAGGTGCTCACCTCTGATGAAGAGTCATCCAGATCATAACATTGACTCTATTCTCCCTCCACAAGATATTCTCCAATCTGCTGAGATTTTCCAGCATTGTTGTTTTTACTCTTTGCTTTTGTTCTTTCAAACTTTTTCAGCCTTCAGGAAGTGGTCTTACTTTGAAATGGACAGGAAGCTATTAATTAATGACGACTTGGTCAGTGATGATGGTTTAGTCTATTCCTAAAGTTCACAGCAGTCCAGCAATTGGTGGTAAGGTTAAAATATATAAAAACAAAAGTAAAATGTATGATTGAATAAAATAATTAAAAATGGTTAATTAGAACAAATTAAGGATGGCAGGACAGATGATGTGTCACAGCTGCAGTTATGTGAGAGCACCTGGATGAGTTTGATCCAGGACAAACATATTTGCAGTAAGGGTTTTAAATTCTAGTAGCTTTGGTTCAGAGTTTATGAGCTAGAGGCTGAACTACAGACACTGTGATTTTCAGCAAGGGGGAAAGGGCGATTCAGTCAAACTAAAAATAAAAGATGGAAGCCAAGTGAAATGCTTTGAAGGCAAGGTCTGTACCATACGCTATTAGGCAGAAGGCAACTAATACAGGCTGAATTTCTGGAACTTGTCAGCGTCAATGAATTGGTCACATCTTTGCTCCAGCCATCCAGAAAGATGGATCTGTAAGGATTTGCAGAGACTTCAAAGGTTTCGTGCTGAACAGTACCCATTAACTTGTGTTGAAGGCCTGTTTGCAGGAGTGACAAGAGTTAAAATCTCAGCAAAACTGGCCTAATTCAAGCATACTTGCTAAGGAATATGGACAAGAAGTCATAGAAATGTCTCACATTGTGACAATTAAAGACTTGTACGGGTGATGAAGATTGGCGTTTGGTATCACACCTGCTTCGGCATAGATCAAATTCTGAGCAGGGTCCAGTGCTACCTGGATGACATCCTAGTCAGGAAGAGAAGAAGAACACCTTCAAAATGTGGATGTTACTCTCCAGAAATTGATGGGGGGGCACGGGAATCTCTCAGCTTGCAGCTCAAACAGTGGCTGTTTTGGTGGCTTCCCGCAGGACACCACAGCCTGTGTGGTTTTCCGGTGCTGCCAACTCCATGCCAGAAAATGTCGTGGAGTTGCATAACATATGCAGGGCCTCATTTGAATATGTTTTAAATGCAATTAGCAGGCCTGGGACTGAAATCTCTGGATCCGCCAGCCTCTAACCCCCAGGCAGGAGTATTTCACTCCAGAAAGTTTAGTACAGCTCCACACTTAACGGGGAGCTGGCAGCTTGACCCCACTGGAGTGAATGGAGGGGCAATTGAAGTCCCCCCCACCCCCAGAGAGTTGGGCACAGGAGGGTGGATCCTGGGTATTGCTACCTTGGCACTGACTGCCTGGCATACAGCAGTTTTTGGAATGATTATGCTGCTGCATTCAGCAGCGTACAGAGTGTGGGAGATTCATTTTGAAACTCCCGCTGAAGAAAACAGCATGATTTACTCAGTTTTTATGCTAATTTGGCACTTCAAAATTTTTTTGGAGAATCACCCCCTTGAAGACTATGGTCTGAGAGTCCGTAAGAACAGTGTGAGTTCTTCCAATCACCCATTGAGCGAATCTCTCCGACTTTCAGAATTCTGTGACACTTTGAACTTTTTGGGTAAATTCTATCTTCAGTCTTTCCAACTCAGTTTCTAGTGCATAGACTCTCATTCAGCCAGTTTGGCCGAGTTCTTTTTCAGCCTGTCAGCTAACAAATCTGGCGCATGATTTGATCCTCTGATGTAACTTTTTTGCTTGCCTAAGCTATTTGCATTGCTTTTTAGAATTCAGTTCCTTTTTGACCCAAGAGCTTCTGGAATTTATTTGAACTTTATTTACTTTTGAGACAAATAGGCACAATTAACACTGCAATTAAGTCACTGTGAAATTCCCCTAGTCACCACAATCCAGCACCTGTTTGGGTACACTGAGGGAGAATTTTAGCACGGCCAATGCACCTAAGCAGCACATCTTTTGGACTGGGGCAGGAAACTGGAGCACCTGGAGGAAACCCATGCAGACACGGGGAGAACGTGCAAACTCCTCATAGACAGTGACCTAAGCCAAGAATCACTGGCACTATGGGGCAACAGTGCAAACTGTCGCGCCACCCCTTTTCTTCTTACTTCCAAATAGAATCAATGTTTCATATAGATTTTCCATATGAAATGTTCATTTGCTGGTTTCATCTCATTTGAACTTGGGGTTTTATTTACTGTCTCTGTTTTCTCTTTGCATTTCTGCAGACATTGTCTTTTCTGTCCACAGTTGTCCTTTGTCTTGCAATTCAGCCACACGACTTCTGCCTCACTTCCTTCCTAATGGTTCTGTTTCCACTGCCTGCCATGTCACGTGAATCAGTATTTTTATTTGAAAAAATTACATTTGATGCCTTTACAATTGTTGCAAACTCTCGTAAAAGTCAGTTTTAAATATTTTTTAGAACAATTACAGCATCCGCAGACATTTAAAAGAAATTAAAAATTTTCCTTATATCACCAAGGCATCCACATTAACATCATTTCTACTCAGGAAAACTAGTGATGAAAGTGATAATTATCTGGATATGGAATCCAGGAGTGTTTCTCCCAGGTCTGATAGCTGCTCCCAATCCTATTCCCCATCACTGCTGTTCTCTACTCACTCAATCTCTCAGTACAGTCCTCTGCTTTGACACAATTCCCATGTTCCTCAACATCCACATTTTCCTAAATCACTCCACATTACTATCACGATCCCTGACCTGAGACTCCATAATACTAATCTGAAACATGGAAATCCTGTTTACCAGCATCTACCATCTACTGAATCAATATCTCGTTATATGGCTTGGTGTCATGTTTTATTTTATCATGTTCCTGTGAAGTATATTTCGATATTGTATCACATTAAAAATGCTATGTAAATAAGTTAGTGTTGTAAAAGTGATTATTTACAACAAATCTATTTTCATCTGTTTCAACAAAGTTCACCAAGTTACCACTTTATAAAGAAACATTTTTCAAATAAAAATGGAAATTTTTGGCATATTTTGCATTCAGCGAAAAAGGGTGAAATTGTAGCTACGATTTGCGCTAGAATCGGCCAACTCTATGTCTATATTTTGAAAGTGATTTTCATAAAGGTTCATACGTTCAATAAAATTATTAATTCTAAGAAAAACAAATGAGGAGATAATGCTCTATGAAAACTTACCTTGATGTAATACATTGATTATCTTCATATATTGCTTAGCAGACTAGTTGCATTAAATTCTATCCAATTCATTCATATATTCAAAATATTTGAGAAAACCACAGTGAAAACAAATAAAAAGATTGTTAACTCGCAATATAAATATTGTACATTTATATAGTGCCTTTTGTAACTTCAGAACATCCCAAAGCATTTCAGTTAATTGAGTATTTTGGATGTGCAGCTATTTTTGTAGTATACAACTTTTCTTTATATATCACCCTTAACATTTGTGAAGAACATTTTTAAAAAAGGAGAATTAGAGGTGGAGAAGTTTAGGGAAAGAATTCTAGAGTTTAGGACTCAGACAGCTGAAGAAACAGTTGCCAATGGCAAAGCAATTGAAATTGGAGACATACAAGAGGCTGAAATTGGAGGAGTGCAGAGATAGTGAAAGATTGTAGGTGTTTCAGAGATAAAGAGGGATAAGGACATGAAAGGATTTGAAAAGCAAGTCAGCGTGAGGCCAACAAGCCAATGCAAGTCAGTGAGGACACAGAAATGATGGGTAACAATCTAAAGTTAAAACTATCCCCAATGAATTGCAGTTTGAAAGAAGTCAGAAAAGCATTGTATATATTGTATTTATTATGATTAATTACTTAAAGATTACTTGCTGTGTGTGACTCCTGCTCAAGAATGGCAATTATGTTGTTATTCATTTTTAACCGCCAGAGAATAAAGTTATATTTTGTTTTGAAAATGACAAATGGTAATGCCACTGAACATTAGCTTGATCCTTTTGTGTTAGAAGCCCTTATTTCAAATTTATAAACAGATATTTAATTGGAAACAATCATTACATAGGACAATAGAGAATTGCAAACAATATGTCGTACCTCAGAAGAACATAACTGTAGGAACAAATATCTCAGTGACTAGTTGATCCCCAGAGTTGTAACAACCATAACAAGATCACTGCCAAACTGAAAATAGCAGCCATTTTCATGGATGTATTACATATTGAACTCAATGCTTACTTGTTTTTTTTTTGTTGCCAGCACTTAGCTCATTACCACTCTTAATATTCCAAATTCATATATTTTAAATGCTGAATTTAAAACTATATAAAATGGTCAAAAATGAGAAACTTAAAAATTTTACAGTACTTATTTTATTTGTATACAGAATCGCTACAGACGAGACACCATATTGCTGATGCATATAATTTGTTCCATTTTCTTCTGCTGTTTTTGCTTTAAACATACCAAACAAATCTTAAGACCAGTTTACAACACTGAAATGAATTACATAACTAGAAAAAAAACCATATCCGGATATTTTGCGTGTTTCTTTGCAAATCATTTGCATTGTTATCTCACAATATCTGGAAGGCATTTTTAGAATTAAACAGAAAAAAAAGGAAATCAGTGCTTAAGCTGAGACAAAACAGCCAAAGGCCCTAAACAGTGATTATTTCAAAGTAGCTTGAATCCTGTCTATATAGCTACAGATTCTTGCACAGTGTCATATGATTCACCCTGAACCAGCATTGACTCATACAAATCACTGAAAAACATGTATATTCTTTAGAATCTATGCATTATAACAGCCATTCTTTTTTTTGTCTTGCTTATATATGAGGACTCTAAAACATTTTTGTTTTCGAAAAACAAAGACATTTCACCATATTTTGGTGTCCCGATATTATATAAAAGTATAACAAAAGCAAACTCAAGACGTGGCACAGCAACAGTACTGGAATCATCACAGGTTAATTGTTTCTAGACCTTGGCTCTTGTCAGAACTAATTTTCACCAGTGCAGCTTAGCAGTCATTTGTAATGCCTGTCAGACAGAGATCTGTTTTTACTTTAAACATACCAAACAAAGGTGACTGATGTCATCCATGTGGACTCCCTGGGGGTGCAATCTTTCTTGGGAGGGTGATCAAAATGGACGATGGCAAATCCACAGCCTGTTTTACACTCTGGCTTATTTTAATTTCCAATCCATTTACTATTGCCCATTTTGTATTACTTTCCAAATGGATTTTCACCAACTCCTCCTGACTAGTGTTTCAGATAGAAGATGTTTACTGGGACCAGTGCTTTTCAAGAAGACATTTTGGCTCTTTCAGTGTAAGTAGCACAAATGCATGCATTAAAGGGTGTGTTTACATCATGCACACTTGTTTACAATTCTGTGTTTGCATTTCTTGGCTTTACCTGGCTGGAACTTCAACGGTCCTATATAAGACATCCGTGCATTTCTGAATAGATGCATGTTCAGAGGTCTCCCACAAGAACTAGTAATTTGAATGTCAAGAAAGGTAGGAGGGGAACTAACTTTAAACCTTTTTTATTGATGTTAAATAAGTGTGTAAAGCATCCAGGCAGGTGTGAATTTACATTCCATGCAGTGTCAAGGGTGAGACTGCCCGATCCGCAGGACTTCACTCCAACTTATTCTAGGGTCAGGTTGTACCCTGTCTCTGGATTTACACTTAAACTAGGCAGTTTAAATCATGAAGCTTAAATCAGGTCACATGAGTGCTATACTTGCACAGAGCAAATATAGGTAAAACCATATATTTTATTTTAAATTATTTTATGTGTATGTGTCTTTATTCTACACGTGTGTGGAGAGGATTGGTAATACATTAGACGTTCAGTGCTCAATTTAGTGTGGTGTTATTAAGTGGCTAATATTATAGCCAACGTGTGCGTTATTTGTTTCGAAGTACTGCAGTTCTTTCTCCTTTCCACAAAAACTGTATAAATATAAATACCATTCTCTGCTTTGTTAATCACTCAACAAAATACTTTTCCTGCCAGATAAACTGCATTTAATTGCTGGAAAAAAGACTCCTTTCCCGCAAGTATAGAACCTTAATTCCTTGGTCATCTTCAACGCATTTCCACAATATGCTGTATCCCTAAAAAGGCATGCTTCTGTGATTCAACAGCCACAAGGTTTGAAAGATTTCACAAACATGGGATTCTAGTCATCCACTATGCCTAGATATCAATGGGGCACTGATTTTCTCTTGCAGGCAATTAAAACAATTGTGTTAAGTCTATCTTCATACCAGAAAGCAACATAAAGTTTGCTAGATTGTGAAAAGCTTAACCTCCCGAGATGGCATTTCCAGAAATCAATCTGCTCATCATTAAGGATGCCAAGTGCCACATGCAAAGTTATGAACTGCAAATTGAAATTCGACACACAAAAAAACAAACACTAATTTTCTACACAAAACAGCCAAAAAACAGCCAAATCATTACAAAATGCACCATGCAATAGGTGTGAAGCTGGTGATTTGACAGGAAAACCAGTGGCTTAATGACCACAACAGAAGTGATGTTATTTCAGCAATTTACAAAAAAAGTTTATAAACAAAATTATGAAAATTATATTCTAGTGTCTACTTAAGTGTCCAAGACTACAATGTCAAGAGGTGCCATGATACAACGATCAACTCAATAACAGCTGGGGAAATATGCAATAAAGTATAGAATAAAAGGTAGATTGGAAAAGGCATGTAATTTAACCATTGTGCTATGTCTAGAACAGTGTGTTCAGTCAACTAGTCTTAAAAGATATCTGTAAAATTAACTTTCTAAACACTCCTAGCACTTTCCAATATACGCAACAAACATTAACATCAAACAAATAAAATCTGATTGTCCATACTGTGCCCATTTTGTCTTGGTACTGCATTTTACAGATTTGTTGTAATAGCACTGACACATTGTACAATGACTAGAGATATTCATTCTTACAACATAAAATTCACCTCCATAAAAATTGGAATGAAAGTTGCAGAAAGAGAGTTTTGGTTCTAAGAAAACACAGGGTACGTCCATTTACTTCAGCCGACAATGTTTGCCTGAGACAATACAAGCAAGCAGACACATTGCACTTAATGACACAACTCTGGGAATTGCGTGCTCACATCTATTGGAACCATCGAAATGCTGCTCCTGAAGGAAGAATCACCTTCTGAAAACAGAAAAAAAGTAAAAAGGAAACAATTACTTAATGTAAGAAATAAACAGTAGTAAGCGTTAACAGGCTGCATGTAATACTCTTAACAGGACTTCACTTTGCAATGCTATGTTCAATATCTTGGAGACAAGGTGTCTTAACTAAACTAGACTGCAACCAAACTATTTTTGGATAACGATCCAGATTTTACCACAATATAAAAAAAAATTAATATGTTGGATACACTTATTCCAGCATGAGCAGCGAAGAGTATATTTTCAGTAGCAAATCCGCCAATGCAATTTCTGATAAAAATGAAATTTTGCAACCACCAAGAAAATGCTTCCAATCTTTCTCACAAATATTCACAATCACAAGCTGTATCCATATCCAGGAAAAGTGTGCATCTAATTTATGAGGATTCTGCACCTTGTCAATGTGGTAATTCTTCATGAAAGAGTTTAGTCAGTGGAGTCTGCAGTTTGTGAAGAAATTACAGTTAAACTCGCCATCACCATTCCCACTATCACTCCCCCACAACTCCTCATAAAATGGCTACCACACAGTACAGCTATAACAGTTTTTTTTAAAAAAAATCAGGCCTGCACAAATATGTTTTGAATTGTAGTTGATTTCACCGATAATAATCCTTGTAATGTGTAGTCTGCGTGTTCAAGATGCGATGTACCTATGGCAGACCTGAAGAATTGAGATAAAATATCCAACTATCAAATGTATTTCTAATCCATTCTAATGTTGCTCAACCTTAATTCACTCAGGAACATAGAACAAATGTATAACAGATCTTTATTTGAATATGAAAGCAGAAAAACATCAAGTAATCCACTTATTTTCTTTTAACGAGGTGTTCTGCACATTTCAGTAGTGTCTATGCAACGACATAATTGTATTTAACCAAGAGATAACTTGTCAAGGTGATCCTTCCACGGGGGACAAGTAACACACAGGTGAAGACATTTATCTATGTGGGCACTAAATTCCAAAGTTAAATTGGTCCCAATCAGTAATGTTTGTTAAAAGGCATGTTGAAGAACGGTGTTGCAGATTGCTGTGTAATACTGATATCACTTTGGTCAAGGACACAGCCAGGATTTTGGCAGTCTGGCTTTCCATTGCCTTAATAGTGAGTTTACTCTTTAGACAGCAGCAGAGTAATGGATATCAATAGTCATCTGTAAACAGTGTGTTGAAATAGATTGGCCTATTTCTCCCTCTTTGTTGACGCTGAATTGATTCAGAGATCTGAGTCCAGATTATCGATAAGCAGAAGAATGGAACAAACTCTAATATCAGGCTGTACTTGAGTTTTGTTTGGAACATTATACTCATTTTCTCACATGCTGTGTCCTCAAACTACTGAATAAGTGTCAATTTAAAAGCTGAATAGGTAGTGATCTATATCCAATGTGTTTTAAAAATATTCCTTAATTCATTCAGGCTACACCCTCCTTACTGTAAATGGAATCAGCTGACCCTGCTAAAGCCTGCATGGAAAACATTGTCCATCTATTAAAAAAGGCTGGCATTACCATTTTCACCCCTGGTTCCGAGAGAGTTTACTGTGAAGATATTATTAAACATTACAAAGTTAGCCATAAAGGAAAGCTCTAATGAATCTGATGCTGCCTGTATTTCTGAAGTAAAGTACAATAAGCAATATAATAGTGCTGTTGAGGCAATAGATTCTGTCATATCATTAAAAAGGTTCTTTCTCATGACAGTATCCTTAATAGAATAATATAATTTCATTTTAAGTTGGCTTAACATCAGTGTACAACATAAACTTCAGGTTGCTAAAGATGCCTGCAACAAGCAATGCTCGAGGCTGCTTAAAAATGAAGTTTTCTTGCCAATTTCTCCTCTATCCACTTTGTAAGAGGTGGTTCCTAGGGGTACCACAGGTACAGATTTTTCTTTGTCCTCAGCACCTTGTCTAAGCAGCTAGGTTTTGTGCATGAGCTTGAACAGTGAACGCTGGTGACTATTCAATCACAAGGAGTCATAAAGCTGATCCACACTTTACTTAATATCCTCACAATGCTTTGATTTCCTGTCTTTAACCCAAGGATGTTGGAAGTGAACTATAATACACTCACTATGATCAGCTAAAGGTGGCTCAGCACAAACAAAGAATTGTTTCCAATTCCTTTGGGCAGAATTTTACACCTCCCACCCCCCTTCCACCAATGGGATTTTCCGGTCCCACTGAAGTCAATGAACTTCTGATAGGCTTGCCACATATTCTGGTCCCTCCCTCAGCAGACTAAAATTCCATCCTCTGTCTCCGGTATTTGTTGAGCCACTAACAAAAACAAAACCACTGAAAAAAAGAAAATTAGAAATGAGGTTTATCAAAGCCAGAACTTTGCCTCATTTATAGTAGAAGGTAAAGCCTTTTAAAATCAACTCTTTTCTAAAAATGCATGATGCAATTTTCATTTTAGACAGCTATTGGATATCAAGAATATCCTTATTCTAGTATAGAGCAGTATCATAAAAGATTTGCAAGTAATTGATAAAATCCAGTTGCACCTCATGACAATTGCTTTATTTTCAATGGCATGCTTTGCAACAACAGTTACACCATTCGTTAACATGTCAAGTAGTCTGGCTTCAATGACACAAGGTTTCGTGACAATAATTAACCTTCTTTTCTACTTTACTCAGCACAAAATAAACATTATAAGATTTGCCATAGCCATAGTCTACATAAACTGGTCAACACTTTCCTTAAATCAATTACAGTAGTGTCAGGAAAATTAATAAATACAGCTTTCAAACTATTTTTGTTTAAATTTATCATAAAGTCCCATAAAAGCATTGCATTTAAACAGGTCACTTTTTTTAATTTTAGTCTCAAAAATTTAAATGAACATGACAATTGTGTAATTTCATGGCTCCCCCTAAATCTCCACTGACAAGTGATTGGGATCTGGAGTTTCTTGTGGCACTGTTCAGTGCAATTCATCCAGTCGACCAAGATTATAGAACTTCACGCATAAATTAAGTTTGGTGTAAATCAGCCCTTTATGCTGATCTTAAAAAAAACATTGCGCCAGAGACTGTTGCTGTCCACAAAACTGGCCTTGCTTCCATGTTGAATTAATTGAGATTGTTAATTCCTACTAAATGCATCTGTTTGTGACCCTTTGAAGAGGCTCTTAAAATTAAGATGACAAGAGTTTGAATATATAACTAACTTTGACGAGGAAATTGCCTATTGTGCACACTCATAAATAATTCTGTCTAGTTTTTGTGAAAACCGTTCTCGCTTATTCAAAACAGTTTTGCTCATAAGTTGCAGTTGGACAAAAATTATGATTATTTGTATGACCACATATGCACTGTAGAAAACAACTTACCAAGTTGACACTCGAAGTATTTTTAAAGCAATTTTTGAAAAAAATTTTAAATATTTCCCATGAGTAAATTCAGGGCAGATTTTGCATTTGGTGACATGCAAATAGCTTTGAGTGGAAACTGGAAGAAAAAGAAACTTCTCAAAACCAGTACAAGTTTGCACCCGGATTACTGACTGTGGGGTTAGAGACTCTTACTCCGAAATATAATTGTTTAATTGCAGTCAGTAAAAACATTAGTGTATTTTATAAACTGTTTTCCTCAAATTCTCTTTGAATTATTTAGGAGTTGATGCATAGTGCAAAAACAGTGTTATGAACAAACATTTCTGTTCATCTGAGTAAACATTAAAATATATACAGATTTGTTGCATACTCTCCATTATCAAATGAATAATTAACTTCTGCATCTTCACAACTGTGGCAGTTCAATTTTGTCTTGGCGTTTTCCTTTTCTGGCAATTCTGCTACATTTGATAGCTCTAGAGGTGGCCAGGCAAAGATCACTTTGTGGGAGAACCATCAGGAATTCTTGTCCTAACACTGCAGTGTTGCATGCTATCATGTCAATATGTTCTACCACCATAATCACACGGCATAAACATAAACTGGTGTATTATCTTTTTTTAATTTCTTTGTAAAATTATCTTACTCCAGAAACTAGTCTAGTAAAATTTTGCAATATCATTTACAAAAAAGAGTGAATTGGCAAATGCACAACACATTCTATATATTCCAGGGTCATGCACCTGGCCTCAACATTTGCCACTGCAAATTATCTCTTTCTTGGGGGCAATGAGATTTTTTAATTCATTCATAGAATCTGGGAGTCACTGGCATGACCAGCATTTATTGTCCATCCCAATTATCTTTGAAAAAGTGGTGGTTAGCCATCTTTTTAAACCATTGTACTCTGTATTGTGTAGGGAATTACAGAATTTTGATGTATTTCTAGTCAGGCTGGAGTCTAACTTGGAGATAGTTCCCTTGCATCTGCTGTCCTTACCTTTCTAGGCATCAGAGGTCATGGGTTTGGAAGGTTTTGCAGAAGAAGCCATGGCAAGTTGCTGTAATGCAGTGGAGGGAAGGAGTGATTAAAGTGGGGAATTGGGTGCTGATCCGCTAAACTGCTTTGTCCTAGATGACAATGAACCTCTTGAGTCGTTGGAGCTCCATTCATCCATGCAAGTGGAGAGTCTTCAAACTTCTGATTTGTGCCTCTGGGGGAGGCTTTGGGGAATCAGGTGGTGATCTATTCTTGTAATCACTGTACCTTTACGTGGCAAGTCCAGTTACATTTTAGGTCAATGGCAATATCTGCAATATTATAATGGGGAATTCTATAATGGTAGTGCCACTGAATGTAAAAGGAGAGGTGGCTTTACTCACTCTTGAAGATGATAATATTTGTGGGGCATAAATGTTGCTTGCCACTTACGAGTCAAAGCTGAACATTACCCAGGTCTTGCTGCTTCCTAGCATGAACTGCTTCGTTATTCAAGTGCTTAATAAAGCTAAACACTGCTGTCACCAGTGAGCATCTCTGACAGATGGAAGGCTGTTGATGCAGGAGCTGAAGATGATTGTGCCCAGGACAGCACCCTGAGCAAATGTTCTTGGTTTAAGTTGACTGGCCTTCAGCAACCTCAACATCTTTTTGTGTTAGCGATGATTCCAGGCAGTGGAGGAATTTTCCCTGATTTTTATGAATTTTAATATTACTAGGACTCTTTGATGCCACACTTGATCAGATGCTGCCGCGATGTCAAGGGTAGGTAGTCACTCTCACATCACCTCTGGGATTCAGCTCTTTTGTCCACTTTTGGACTAAGGCTGTCATGAAATCTGGAGCCAACCGGCCCTGGTGGAGTCCAAACTGAGAATTAGTTAACAGGTTATTGACAAGCAAGTGTCACCCTATTGTCAACAACTCTTCCATCACTTTGTTGATAATTAAGAATCAGCTGATGAGGTAGGAATTGGTCCTGCTTTTTGTGAACAAGACATAGCTGGGTAATTGTCTCCTTTGGTAGATACCAGTGTTGTAGTTGTACAAGAACATCTTGGCTAGAGGCATGATTCATTTTCAAATTCATATCTTGAGTGCTACAACCAGGATATTATCAAAGCTCATAGCAATTGATGCATCCAGGTCTTGCTTTCACGTTGAGTGAATTGAATTGGTTGAAAACTGATTTTGATTGTTGGACCACCCACTTGGCAATTATGGCTAAAGATAACTGCAAACCATTTTTTTGCACTCACATGATGGGCTCCACCATCACTAAATGTTCACAGAGCCTCCTCCTGTTGTTGTTTACTGCTCCAGAGCTGTGGCAGGATTTCAGGGCTTTTGATCTGATCCAATGGCTGTGAGATTATTTACTTTTGTTTATGTCACGCCGCTTCAGCTGTTCAACACATATGTAATCCTCCTTTGTAGCTTCACCAGATTGGCACCTCATCTTTAGGAACGTTGGCTGCTTCCTCAGGCATGCTAATTTACACTTCTCATTGTTCAAGAGTTGATCTTCTAGCCTGATGGTAATGGCAGAATGAAGGATATGTTGGGCAATGTGGTTACAGATTGCAATGAAACTCATTTGTCTCATGGCCACTGCATCTGTTCTGTATCTATTCTATTTAGCACAGTGCTAGTGTCAAACAACATGATGCAGGGTGTCTTCGGTGTGAAAATGGGATTTAGTCTCATATAATAGCGTTGTGGACTGATTCACATGCGATGGGTAGTTCAGTGAAGATGAGGCCAAGTAGGCATTTTATCTCTAGTTTTGGTGCTCTCACACTGCTGGAGGCCCAGTTTCCCCTTCAGAACCCAAACAGTTTGGTCAGTAGTGATGGTACCAAGCCACTCTTGATGATGGATATTGAGGCCACCCATCATCCTGTACATTGTGCCCTTCCTGCTGTCAATGCTTCCTGTAACATAGTGCAACACTAATTCATCAGCTGAGGATGACAGCAAATGGTAATTAGCAAGTTTCCCATGTTTGACCAGATGCTATAAAACTTCATAGGTGTGTAGAGCTAAAACTGCTGATTCCCAGAGCGACTCCTTCACTATGGTACACCACTGTGCCCTCAACTCTGGCGATTCTATTCTGCTGATGACAGAAGTCAAACCCAGAGATGGTCATGGAGGAGAAAGAATAAAGTGTAAGCATGACTTTGCCAGGCTGTCACACAACAAGTCAGGCAGCTGAAGAGAGAGAAAAACAGTTAATGTTTTATTTCTATGACTTTTCATCGCAAAAAATCATTGACCTGAAACATTAACTCCTCCATGGATGCTGCCTGATCTGAGTTATTAGGAGTATTTTCTGTTTTCTTTCCCCAACTTCCAGCAACCTAATACTTTGCTTTTGTCTGTCTATGGGACAACTCTCCCAATATTTTGTACAAATCCTCATGTTAGTGAGGGAGACTTCATTGAGTTGACTGTTACTTTGTTGTATTCAAATCAGATGCACAGGTTAAAGTCAAACAATCTTGCTGGTTTTGTTTTTATTATGCTTTATTGGTAGAAATTTGATACAGCTTGTTATGGCATTTCAGAGGACAGTCAACCAGTTCTGAGATCTGAATCACATGTAAGCTAGACCAAGTAAGGATAATAGAATTCCTTTCTTAAAAAGGATGTTAGTGAACCAGATGACTTTGAGCAATAGTGAAAAAGGGTACTATTTGATTGCCCACCCCACAAAAATCTCCCAATTTTCAATCCCATTGACTTCAGTCCTGACCGATGTATAAACAAATATCACTTGATATTCACTATCGTCCGGGGTTCAAATTATTTCCTTGCACTTTGAGTGCCGCTGGGAACATGACAGCAGAATATATGAAACAAATAGCAAAATATATAGCTAGAAAGTGAAACAGAAATTTCAATGACAAAAACTGACATTCAAGACTGGAAGTTAAGGTTTGATAACTGTTCACACTTTAAAAATCATGTGTGTATATTATAATTTTCTCAGTAACAAGTGCAATTCCTGCAACATACTGCATACCTCTTCCATTCTTGGGAATACATTTTTCCCTTACTATTAATAGAAGTACACATGGCAAATTTGTCTTTAGATATAAAATTTCAAATAATTAAACCTTGAAAATATAGTCCTTTCATCCAAAGAAGACATTGTTTATTGAACAAAATGGAGAGAACAATGTAGCAACAAGGATCCAATATTGGTGCTGAAGGAATGTGACTTTACTTGTACTTATCTTTTCAAGAATAGTTGTTTACAGCATTCTGGATTTTAAAAGTATTTATATCTTATATGGCTATGGATCAATAATTAGTAGTTAATGGTTCAAACTGCCAAACAGATGAAAATCCATTTACAGAATAAGGCAACAGAAAACATCCTGATGATTCACAACTGTTCTACTGTGATTTGTAGTTCAATGTGCACACATTGCTTTCTATTCAACCTTTTGGAATCTTCCCTCAATCCAGAAACACTGAGAAAAAGAAATCCCAATTCTTAAATACAAGTTTCAATGATCATCACTCAATTGGTTCTGATGTACTCTTAAAGGATCCAGCATTTCTGACACAGACTGCAGATTTCAAGAAAAAGTGGTTTTACACTACTATGGAACCACAGAACCTATATAGTGCAGAAGAAGGTCCATCGACTTTGTACTGACTCTCCGAAAGAGCACCTTATTCAGGCCCTATTGTCCATCCTATAATCCCGCATACTTACCATGGTAATCCACCTACATTACACATCTTTGGAGGAAACCGGAGCACCCAGAAAAAGCTCATGCAACACGAGGAGAATGTGCAAACTGCACTCAGACAGTCCCGCAAGAGTGGAATCAAACCTGGGTCCCTGGCAGTGAGGTAGCAGTTGCTGATCACTGTGCCACTGTGCCATCATGCTGGGATGTTAACCCCCTAATGAGATCTGAAGGGATTAACATCCCAATGCCACCCTGAAGCTGGAAATAAATTCTAGAAGCAGAATTCTAGAATGAATTAATGAAGTTTTCACCTAAACAGAACCTGTGCTCCTAAAAGATATATGCTGTATAATTAAAAATGTAATTGTCAGAGATATACAGAAGATATTAACCACAATCCCAATATGCTGAGGACTGTGTAAATCATTCAAGCATATCCATTAAAAAGCACTATTTCACAACATTGAAATTATTTCTCCGCATACACAGATGCATTTGAATCATTTTATCCTAATTTTCTCATTTTTGAAGAAAAAAATTATTTGAACAAAAACCTTTATAGAGCTGCTCTTACCTCCAATGCTGCTGTTGGCTTTTTTTTAAGTTCCTCACATTTTCGCAGTTTGCAAATTTGGTGGCCAGTTTTGCGATTTCTACAGCTACTGCATTCCTCACAATTTAATCTTCTTCTGCAGGGCTCACACATGCCACATCTCTTTCTCTTCTTTTTTCCAGAATGAATGGCTGAAGCAAGGTCATTCTGCAATGGATATTCTACCAGACCGGCCATCTGAAGTGCACTATCTGCCATGAATATCCCAGCAGGAGTCATAATAAAAACACCTGGATTCAAGGGAATGCCACCCATGAAGGGTAAATCAACAGGACTGCTTATTGCTTCAGCAGCGGATACCACCTCCATGTCAGAAATGCCAGCTTCTCGCTCACTTGAGAGGAAAATATGGTCAGGTTCCACCTGCTTTTGAAGATCTGAAGAAGCAATGTGTACTTCATTCTGTACTTCTGATGAGCTTTCGAGAGATTTGTCTAGCATATGAGAGACTCTTTTATGCTTTGAGGTAATATTGTTTTGAACACCTGTTGATTCTTTACCATATACTAAAATATTTCCATTCTGCAATTGCCCATTCATTGAGCTGGAACTGCCAAATGTAGAAAAACGTGTTGACGAACGAGGTTTCTTTAGAACTTTGCTTATTGGCTCATTTATTATACCACTTCTGCTCCTTTTTTCTAAGTCAGCAGTTAGCTCATCATCCTTCGCATTACTTTTTTCCAATGGACCTGTGGTCTGAGTGATTTGTTGCTCAATAAGTTTGCTGGCATGAGACATCATTAAAGATTCTGAAGTGTTTTGAAAATCAAAATTAGGAAGAATCTATGTAAAGCAGCTCTCTGTTATCAATTTGAACTTGAAAACTCTTGCAAATCTTGACCAACTCAATGGTTGATGGGAAAATCTCTGTGTACCTTCTGTTTGGCACCGACTGCAGTTACCCCAGGGACCAGGAAGCTCTTTAAATAAAGGAAATAAGAAATAGTTATCCCTGGCCTTACTTTTAAGAAAATCTTAAAAATTACTTTACTAGCCTGTAATACTATTGATGTAATAAAACACTACACTATGAAAGTAATTTTCTAAACATTTCACAGTTTTGTAATGAATACATTCATTGCTGCTGTTCATGACTTTTTAAATATCCTATATGTCAATGTATTCCAGAAATAGCGACACGTTTACGTATTTACATTTTCCTAACTTGACAATAAATTGTACATGAAATTAGCTTAAAAATGTAACAATAACTGTAGTTTGAACTGAATTCTCAATTCAAAATGTAAGATACAGAAATGAGTTATCTCAGATTGTTACTTTAGAGCAGCTACTTATTGTAGCATTTACCTTATTTCATGCTGAGGAACTAATGAACTGTTGTCACTAACTACTTGTTTTGTTTAAAGTGCAGATTGTATACTTATACAATATCTCAGATCACCAATATTTGGATTTACAGCACTGGGGCTGTATTTTAATTCTTCACTCATGAGTTCTCGTTTTTTAAAAAATTCATTCATGGGACATGCGCGCCACTGGCTGGCCAGCATTTATTGCCGCTTCTCTTATCACCCAAGGGCAGGTGAGAGTCAACCACATTATTGTGGCTCTGGAGACATATGTAGGCCAGATCAGGTAAGGGCAGCTGATTTCCTTTCCTAAAAGACATTAGTGACCCGATTTGTTTTTCTGACAATCGACAATGACATCATGATCATCAGTAGATTCTTAATTCTAATTATTTTTATTGAATTCAATTTCCACCATTTGCCAGGCAGGATTCGAACCCAGATCCCCAAAACATTACCTGAATTTCTGCATTGTTAATCTAGTGATAATACCACCAGGCCATCACCTCCACTAAATTTCAGCTATGCGAGTGACAGGGAGCAGTCTGATTTTGCTCCACAGGACAGCATTAAAAGAGAATGGAAACTATTTTTGGGAAGTTCTTTTTGAATATCCAGCAGCTGGTTCAATGGCATCTAGGAGTAAGTTCCCTGGCTTCTGGGTGCAGTTTTGTACAACCCAGAACCACAGTCGGAACTGATGGAAAACATACGACATAATCGGCTCTTTTTCTTTGAGAGCTCCATGATTAATTTCTGACTCAATTTCACCTGTTAGCCCATAGCCTCAAGAATCCTGGATTTTGTGGACTAGGAAGTCACCAAACCTAAACGCAACAATAAACTTGGGAGTGGAAATAATAAACTTGAGCAGGAGGTAGATCCTTTGTGGTAATGGGTCACCTTCCCACTATACAGCTAGTCTGATTTTATTATGGAACGCAAACTGCGGCACAGGTTTTAATAAGCACCTGATCCACTGCGGTCCGCACTGCAGCCCTACTGAATTCAATTTAATTGGCTTTGTTTAGCATCCAGACTAACTACTTTCTCTAGATCAACAAAGGATTATCTCACAAGATTTATTTCAGCTTCAGTATCATGTGACTTGATTCATAAAATGTGAATTACATCCATTTAATTTGGACTACTTGTTATTTGAGTTAGGAGAGTCTTTATGCATTTATTGAGAGCATATTTTGCTGTGGTTATACCTGAATCAATGTACTGAACCACAGCAGTTTGGGTAAAATGACTGCCTCAACAATTAAAGGCGGCATGGTAGCACAGTGGTTAACACTGCTGCTTCACAGCTCCAGGGAGCTGGGTCTGATTCCCAGCTTGGGTCACTATCAGCGTGGAGTTTGCACATTCTCCTCCTGTTTGCAGGGTTTCTTCCGAGTACTCGGTTTCCTCCCACAGCCCAAAGATGTGTGGGTTAGGTTGATTGGCCATGCTAAGAACAAAGAACAAAGAACAAAACAGCACGGGAAACAGGCCCTTTGGCCCAACGAGCCCGCGCTGCCACCCCGATGTTCCCTGGGATGTACAGGTTAGAGGAATTAGTAGGTATAATATGTAGGGATATGTGTGTGGAGCCTGGCTGGGATTGTGTTCGATGCAGACTCGAAGGGCCTCCTTCTGCACTGCAGGGTTCTTTGTTCTATATAAGGGCAGTGTATTACAAGGGGGCAGACAGATCGTGCACAACCCAAATAATGGAAAGCCGGCATGGAGCCAATTCATAGCCTTAATGCGCTGTGGGCAAGCCTGCTGTAGGGAGCTGCCATCCAATCAGATTTGGCTGACAGCTGCAGCTGTCCTGGAAATGCCAAGAGCACTTTAGTGGGTCCAGCTAGAATTGCAACCAGGAAAAAGGTGACCAATGGAACATGGACTTAGGACAGTCCGAGATCTTGGCATAGGGAGAATTTAGGCACTCTTGGAAGGAGAATGGAAGAGGATGGTATGGTGTGTTTCATCCAACTGGATGGGAACTGTTTTAGGAATGATTGCTCCTCATAAAAAAAGGGCCCCACCCCAAAGATAATACCCCTCCATTTCCTTTGAAAAAATTGTTAAGGAAATCACCCCTCCCATGCGAACCATTTTATGGCATGGGCAGTTTCCCATTGACTGAATATGGGGCTGCGCAGGAAGTTGATAGGATGTATAATTCACATTTTATGAATCAAGTCACATGATACTGAAGCTGAAGTAAATCTTATGAGATAATCCTTTGTTGATCTAGAGAAAGTAGTTCTCTGGATGCTAAACAAAGCCAATTAAATTGAATTCAGTGGGGCTGCAGCATGGACTGCATTGGATGAGGTGCGTATTATGTAACCTGTGCCCCATTTTACGTTCCATAATAAATCAAATCAGACTAGCTGTATAGTGGGAAGGTGACCCACTACCGCAAATGGTGTACCTCCTACCCAAGTTTATTATTTCCACTCCAAAGTTTTTTTTTGCATTTAGGTTTGGTGATTTCCTAGTCCACAAAATCCAGGATTTTTGAGGGAATGGACTAACAGATGAAATTGAGTCAGAAATTAATCACGGAGCTCTCAGAGAAAAATAGCCAATGATGTCGTATGATTTCCTCCAGTTCCAACTGTGGTTCTGGGCTGTACAAAACTGCACTCAGAAGCTAGGAAACTTACTCCTAGATGCCATTGAACAGCTGCTGGATGTGCGAAAAGAACTTCCCAAAGATAGTTTCCATTCTCTTTTAATGCTGGGCAGTGGAGCAAATCAGACTGCTCCCTGTCAATCACATAATAGACTTATTTTACATGTCTTTGCTTGTCCTTTGGAAGCACACCAGGCAGGGGCACATAAAATGCAGCCCTAAGAGTAATAGCAAAGCTTCATGGTGAATTTTTAAAGAAGTAGCTAAGCAGAAGATTTACATAACTCATCCAAAAATTCATAAGTTTTAAAATGTAATGTCTGCTCAACAGTAAACTATCAGAAACTCTTTTCCACCCAGTTAATGAACTAGAGAATGTTCTATTTAAATTTGGTCAACTCATGTATGCTGAATGTAGTCTTTACTGCTAAAGCCACGGTGAAGAATATTTTCTCAAGACTTTCCTCTACGAAACTAATTTCCTTCACTGTCCGAATTCAACATACTGATACTTAAATATTCTGGACTCCGTTCATAGATGACTTTACAGTTGAAACATTGGGGTTATAAACTCCAGTTAGACCAATTCTTTCATCTCTACTACCTGGTTATAGCCCAGAAAAAATGATAATACACAATCCAGTCTTGCAGGACTGTCCTCAAATTATATATTATAACTTAGGAATAGCTTTATTCCTTGAAGTAATAAAGGAGTAATTTAAACGATTGTGGTAGAAAATGTTACATTTAGTGTCAGTATCCCCTGAGCAGACAAGGGGAAAATCATCCATTATAAGGCATTTGTTGCCAAGTGTGGGTGCCTGTCAATGTTGGGGGAAGGTCAAAATAGGTTCAACAATCACCTTCCAACATGCCCTCAACCTTTAACTACTGATTTATGTTCACATCTGTAAAATAGTCACTTAGGCAAAGTAGCAAGGAGTGACCAGCATCCATAGAACCGCACTCCAACCAAAGTTAATGGCTTTCAGAGAGAAGATAACTGACTAGAAACAAAATAAAAAATATTTGATATCAGCATACCTTGTACTTGAGCATCCTTCAGTCCCTTCATCCCACCAAATGCAGTCATGCCTCCACCTTTGATTTCAAATTCCCCCCCAGAATCTCTCCATTACTATTTCCTCATTTAAGGCCTCCCTTAAAAACCATCTCTTAAACTAAACGTCCAGCCATTTCCCGCAAAATCTCCCTCTCCAGTTCACCAGACGTTTATCTGTGAAGTATCTTGGAATGTTGTTTCTGATAAAGACAGTACATAAATGTTACTGCTACAGACATGAGCGTGGACAATCATACAGAAAACGATGTGACTAAGAATTACTTTGATCTGCTAAATAACATATTGTCCTGTTACAAGAGCTACTTGAAAATAATACATTTGGAAAATATGTTGTCATTTCAATATAGATATGCTGTGGTAGAATTTTCATAGAATCACTACAATGCAGAAAAGGCCATTCAGCCATCAGGCCTGCACCAACAAAAATCCCAACCGGACCTATCCCCATAGCTCCATGTATTTACCCTGCAAGACCCCCTGATACTGAGGGGCAATATAGCACGGAATATCAACCTAACCCGTACATTTTTGGAGTGTGGAAGCAAACCAAAACACCTGGAGGAAACCTACACAGATAAGGAGAGAACATGCAAACTCCACATGATCACCTCAGGCCAGAATTGAACTCAGATCCCTAGCGCTGTAAGGCAGCTTTCCAAATCACTGTGTCACCGTGTCACTTATCCAGAAGGCAATATGATAATCAGGACAGGTTAACAAAATGTTTAAAATGTTTTTTAAGCTGGGAGGAAGACTCTGCAATGCTTTATTGAAAAAGTACAGAATTCTATCAGTAGACTAAACTTCAGGGTAAAGTGTTTCTTAAAAGTAACCATTGTGCAGTCATATTGAGAGGGCACCTAGTGGTTATTATTCTTTAGATTATATAAGGACCAGGAATACTGTAAATGCTGTTCAGTAAGTATTTCAATCTTAATTATTTTAGGACAGCATTTCAGAAAGTGAATTAGAAAAATCATTTTTTAAAATTTAAAATGTGGACTGTTTTGTTTAAACAATGGGCAGATTGTGAACGAATGTGACTCAAAATAATAAATGTCAGTGAGAACCTTGTTCTCTTCCATGGAGTAGAACAAATTTTTAACTTCTGAGAAATTGTTAAAAAAAAATCCTTCCTAATCTTCACTGTGGAAAGCTTTCCTTCGAATTACTTAAATTCCTCATCCAGCAAATTTTTCTGAAAATGTATAGATTGGTGATAGTGTGACTGACGCTGTCTCACAATCTGTGCAAAGTTTGAATTAAAATGTTTCTGTACTCATCTTCCAACAGATGAAAACCTCTTAGTGAAGATTTGATTATTGCTTTGGTAGCCACATAAAATTTCAGATGGTTATCCCAGGTGTTTTTAATAGGTCCAGTTCAGGTCAAGAATAAATAAAGTGAGGCTGTGGATATACACTGAGAGTATAGAACTCATATAAAGGATTTCAGACATTCAACAGCTGTTTCAGAAGGTACTGCATAATTATTTTTAAAATATTGGCTAAAATGATTTTGATGGTTGCAGTTTCTGAATATAAACATCTTCCAAACTTTTATGTTCAAATAAAAAGCATTGAAAGCCCCACATCAAGCCATTAAAAACCATGCCAGAATTTTAGATCCTGACAAATGCCCTGGTTTCCCACTATCGCCATGTTTCACCAGGGCATGGAGAGGGAGCAGTGGCTCCGAAACAGCAATAACAGTAATTAAGATCATTAAACAGATCATTCAGGATCATATTCAGATTTTGGTGCACGTACATGGGCTGCACACTGGGTCTGCGGCAGACTAAGTGGATAGACGCAGATTCACAGTGGAGAGAGCCAGTCTTGGACAACACAGGGAATCAAGTGAAAGCTGGAATGGTGCAGAGCTGACCGCAGCCATTAGCACAGCACAGGTTGCAGAGAAAGTGATCAGTAAGTGCTTGGACAGTGTAAGGACAGTTGTCATGGTGCCATTATGGGGGCATAAAGTAGCTTTCAATTTTAATTGGTAGACGAGCTGAGCAAAAGGAAGGGGCAAATGAGGGTCAACAGGACTGTGACTTTCTGATTTTGGGTCCATGGCAATGATAAGCAAGTCTTCCACAGAGAAGCAAAACCCTGGACATCAGGTGAGTAGATGAAGGGGACAATGGAGATAAAACAGTAGCACAGAATTTTCCACCAAAGACTGAGTTACTTGGAGATGACTGAACATCAGTGCTGCACTTGGCTGGGTATAGAGGGACAAGGGCCAAATGCGGGCAATTGGGACTAACTTAGGGGTTTTAAAAAAAAAGGTGGCATGAACAAGTTGGACCAAAGAGCCTGTTTCTGTGCTGTAAACCTCTTACAACTCTATAAATCAACAGGCAGATGGTCACATATTTGCATAAGACTGCACATCTCATAACAATGCTCTTCATGCCTCGTCTGTAGCCATCAAAGTTACTGCTCTTGAACTTCTTCACCACTGGCTCCTTCCAACAAACAGTTGCAGACCTTGTTCTCTCGAACAGCTGCACACCACATCATCTTACAGATCACTAACTTCCCTTTTGAGAAAGCAAGTGTTCAAAAAGACAAGCAGTGCATTGTCAGGCAACATGGTAGCCTCCACTCTCAGCCTCTTCTATGTGGTATGCTCCATGTGCCACTGCATTAGGTAGTGGTAGCACATGTGGCAGTTCTCCACAGGTGGGGGAACATCTCCGGAGGCTGCTCCACTGGCATCACTGGAGACGGAGCCTCCATCAGGCATGGGCCCTGCTGCAAGGATACTCCCTCAATGTGAAGATCCAAGAAGATCGATGATGATAATAGTGCCCAACAAATATAGCATCCTCATTCTCTCTCACGACCATCTCAGCCCTTGACTGGTACTCTGGATGGCTGGAAGGGACTACCAGCTCAGGCACAACTGGCATTCCCTCCAAACATCTCTACATCACCTGCCCTACTGACTGATCATGGGCTCAGGGTAGTATACATCCTGTGAATGTCAGTGCGCAGTTCCTGCCTTCACTCCAAGGGCTGCTGCATATTGCTCTCCATGAGACTGATCACTCGCTCAATGGAAGGATTCATTTACTCAAGCTGGCAAGTCATGATGGCTTGTATCTGCTGAATGAACTCCTCCACTTTCATCCCATCCTCACAGTATTCCAACATGTGGAGCCATATCTGTTGCTGCTAATTCAAGCAGAGCTTCCCTTTCTGTGGCTTCTAAAGCTCTGCATTTGCACCGAGTTGTTGATGTGTTCTCTCCTTGAGGGAGAACTCCCACAGCTGTCTCTCTTACCTCCTCCTGCTCATCCATGACATACTCAGCACCTCGTAACATCCTATCTAATCACGCATGAGAACCCACTGAAGGTATTGTATTTGCGCTGGTGCAGGGTGCATTTGTAAGATGTGCTGGTGCTTGATCTGACCTCCCCTCTGCCATCAGTTTTTCCGGTGGTGATGAAGGAGTTTGTCATATCACCTCAATGTTAGCACCTATGGGAAACACAAGAAAAGATTGTGAGAGCTAGCCTGGATGAACAGAAGCCTCTGTAGAGCAGAGACTTCCCGATACAGCTGAGTCTTGAACATGCTGTCAGATGGACTATGGTGCATGCATCCTCCTAATGCAAGTATCACAGTTTGTATTCACCATCTGCATCAGGGATGTCTTTCTTGCCTTCCCCAACTTGCTCTTCATCAGCAATCCTAGCAAATTCCATGGCTTCCAGTTCCATTGTACAGGTAGGGAATCCCTCCTCCCACCTTAGTTCTCATGGCAGTACGTGCCTGTTTCTTTTCCAAGGACAAAAAAAAGAGATAAGATCTTTCTGGACTCCATGACCAATGCCAACAGTTCATATACATGAGAAACTGCATGTGCCAGTGCTGGCAAGTCCTCAGCAGCACTGAGCTTTACGGAAAAATTATTAACTACTTGGGTACACATTCCTCTCACATTCAGATGCTGTATTAGGCCTAAGGCTCGTCGGCTGGGGTGATGCTGGAAGGTGAATACCCCAAAGCCTGTGCTGAGGGTTCAGCAGTAAAGTCATCTTGCCAGAACAAATGTCACTAACCTCTTCCTGTACCAGGCCCAGTTCCTATCAATAGACTTTACCTACTTGTTGCAGCAATTTCCATTCAGGTTAGCTTGATCTGGGACAGCTGGCCTCCTTCTATCATACTAAGGGAAGAGAACCTCCTTTCTCTCTCTGAGGAATATTTACAGATCTCCACCCACAAAATGAGAGGTAGCACTGTTGTAGGTTCCAGAGGTCCCCCGTCTTTACTCCAGCAAATACAGCAACCACAGTAATAGCTGATGTGGTGGGAGTTGCTAAATCAGCCTGCATTCTTTAAGAGCCACTTGCATTTCCTGCAGCTGCTAATTGCAGACCTAATCTATCCTCTAGCCAATTAACAGTCTGCCTCTATGAAAGTCGTGGGTTGTGACTGTTTCCCCCAGGGGCTGGACTGGAACCCAGAAACAGTCCATATGTCCATTTCCCAATCCCAGAAGGAAAATTCTGCCCCATATGTTTTACAATTACTATAGGTTGTTGTTAAAAAAATACATTTTCTCATTGTTTTACAATTCCTATTTTTCATGTACAAAGCATCATTGCAATCCAATTCACTTGAGATTTTATTGCACAGATCAAGCCAAGGCTTTGATTCAGATTGTGATTAGTCTCATTTTGGGAAGTTTTTATTTCTCTTCAGTTATTCAGGTTAAGGTCTACCATACACTTAAGCTGTTCCACTTGACAATTAAGTTGTGCCAATAACAACATTTATTTTCTACTTACTTTGAATATTTATTTCTGTGCTGTGTTCCTGAACTTGCGATGTCATATCATGGTGGCTTTTTTTTTGCTAATGTGGACAAGTCCTCAAACTTCTATTTAATTGTTCTCCCCAGAAGGAGAGCAAGCACCAGCCTGATTCTGAGAGCTGTGCTAATTCTACTCATAACTTCTAAGAGACTTCTGATGAGTACATGGGATTTAATGGGATTGAGGGTTATGGATGGGCCTGGTAGGTAGGAATACGATCAGTGCAACTTGTGGGCCAAAGGGCCTGTTTGTGCTGTAGTGTTGTATGTCTACAACTAACACTGGAACCCATGAAGTCACAGGTCACTACCACTGGAAAGATGGTTATACAGTGGTATTGTTGCTTGATTAATAATTCAGCAACCCAGAGTAATGCTCTGGGAAACCAGGTTGAAATCCCATCATGGCAGATGATGGAATTTAAAAATTCAATTTGAAAAAACTTAGAATTAAACATCTAACAATAACCATAAAACCATTGTTGGTTGTTGTAAAAATCCATCTGGTTCACCCGTCTGCCCTGCAATGTTCCACCATCAGGACAGTACAGGCAGCGGTAGAATGGTATACACTCAAGAGAGAGTTTCCCTGGGAGTCCTGAACATTGCCTCTGCATCCCATGAAATCTAATTGCATCAGGTCAAACGTAGGCAAGGAAACTTCCTGCTGACTACCACGCACCATTCCCCCCTCAGCTGATGAATCAGTATTTCTCCATGTTGAACACCACTTGGAAGAAGTACTAAAAGTGGCAAGGGCGCAGAATGCACTCAAAGGGAGAGACTTCAATATTCATCATCAGGAGTGGCTCGCTAATACCACCACAAATTGAGCCGGCCAGGTTATAAAGGGACATGGCCACTAGACACGGACAGATTGTGAGGAAATCAACAACAGATAAATACGTACTCAACTTCATCCTCACCAACCTGCCTGCAGATGCATCTGTCCATGACAGTATCAGTATAAGTGACAACTGCACAATACTTGTGTCCAAACCTTACACTGTGGATACTGTACTATCACCATGCTAAATGGGATAGACTTCAAACAGATCTAGCATCTCAGGACTAGACACTCATGAGGCGTTGTGAATCACCAGCAGCAGCAGAATTGGACTCAACCACAATCTATAATCTAATGGCTTGGTAAATTTCCTACTCTACCAATACCACCTAGCCAATCCTGGGTTCAGCGTAGAGTGCAGGAGGGCCAGGAAAAACACCAGGCATATCTAAAAAAATCAGATGTCAATCTGTTGAAACTACAACACAGGACTATTTGCATGCCAAACAGCAAAAAGAGCAAGCAATGGATAGAGCTAAGCGATTCCACAGCCAATGGATCAGATCTGCACTCTGCAGTCCTGCCACATCTAATCATGAATGATAGTAGACAAGTAAACAACTCATGGAGAAGGAGGCTCCACAGATATCCCCATGCTCAATGATGGAGGAGCCCAGAACATTAGTACAAAAAATAAAGCCGAAGCATTCACAACAAACTTCAGCCAGAAGTGCCAAGAGGATGATCCATCTCGGCCTCCTCGAGAGGTCCCCAGTAGCACAGATATTAAAACTTCAGAAAATTCGATTCACTCTCCATGGAATATCAAGAAACAGATGAAGGCACTGGATTCTTCAAAAGTTATGGCACCTGACAATACGTAGAGATGCCAGCGTTGGACTGGGGTCAACTCAGTAAGAGGTCTGACAACACCAATTTTAAATCCAACCGATTTATTTGATAGTAAACTTGCAAGCTTTCGGCCTTTGTAGCCTTCGTCAGGCGAATGAGGTATTCTGGTCTGCAATAGCACACATATCAGCACAGACAGTTTACAATCAGCAGACAGTTTCTAATCAGCAATCTATAAACTGTCTGTGCTGATATGTGATGTATTGCAGACCAGAACACCTCATTCGCCTGACGAAGGCTACAAAGGCCGAAAGCTTGCAAGTTTACTATCAAGTAAATCGGTTGGATTTAAAATTGGTGTTGTCAGACCTCTTACTGACCTGACAATATTCCAGCAATAGTAATAAAAACAGAGATTCCAGAACTTGCTGCACCCAGACAAGCTGTTCCAGGGTAGCAACCACACTAGCACCTACCTGGCAATATGGACAATTGCCCAAGTGTGTCCTATACATAAGAAATGGGACAAATTCAACACTGCCAATTATCACCCATCAGTTTACTTTCAATCATCAGTAAAGTAATGGAAGGAGTCATCGACAGCATTATCGAGCAGCACTTGCTCAGAAATAACCTGCTCACTAATGCTTAGTTTGTATTCCTCCAGGGTCACACCCCTGATCTCATTACAACCTTGGTTCAAACACGGACAAAAGAACTAAATGCCAGAGATGAGGTGAGAGTGACAGCTCTTGACACCAAGGCAGCATTTGCCTGACTATGGCATCAAAGAGTTCTAGCAAAAATGGAGTCAATGGGAATCAGTGGGAAAGTTCCTCACTGGTTGGAGTCAGCAAAAGAAAAATGATTGGCTTTATCTCAGCTCCACATCACTGCAGGTGTTCCTCAGGGTAGTGTCCGAGGCCCAACATCTTAGCCCCTTCATTAATGACATTCCTTCCATCATAAGGTCAGATGTGAGGATGTTTACTGATGGCTGCACATTGTTCAGTATAATCTGTGACTCCTCAGATACTGAAGCTGTCCATGTCAAAGCGCAGCAAGACCTGACAATATCCTGGCTTGGGCTGACAAGGGGCAAGTAATATTTGTGCCACACAAGTGCCAGACAATAGCCAACCTCAACAAGAGACGATCCAACCATTGTCCCTTGACATTCAATGGCATTATTCCAATATCAAATTTCTGGAGTGACCATTGACCAGAAACTGAGCCAGACCAGCCATATAATTATTCTAGATACCACAGCAGTCAAAGACAAGGAAGCCTGCATCAAGTAACTCACCTCCTGACTTCCCAAAACCTGTCTACCATCTACAAGGCAGATGTAAGGAGTGAAATGGAATACTCTCCACGTCCCTGGGTGAGTACTTCTTCAACAACGCTCAAAAAGCTTAACACAATCCAGGACAAAGCAGCCCACTTGATTGCTACCCTTTCCACAAACATTCAGTCCCTCCCTCACTGATTACCAGTGACAGCATGTATACCATTTATAAAATACACTGCGGGAACTCACCAAGGTTCCTTAAGCGGTACCTTTCAAACCCACAACCATGACAAGAACAGAAAATACCTGGGACACCACTTCCTGCAGGATGCCCTCCAAGTTACTCCCCATCCTGACGTGGAAATATATCACCATTCCTTCATTGGCTAAGGGTCAAAATCATGGAGCCTCTTCCCGAACACTTAAAGGTGTACTTACATACACGGAATGCAGTATTTCAAGGTGGCAGCTCATTATCACTTTCTCAAGGAGATAGGCAATAAATGCTGGTCTAGCGAATTTTCCCACATCTAAAACATGGATGAAAAAAAAATCTACTGATTGATCTGGAAATGTCCTAAAGGACATAACTGCTAAACTGTGGGTATGTGGCATACAGTGAGGGAACCACAACAGGAAAAAACCTATTTGATCTTATTCTCACCAATTTACCTGTCACAGATGTATGTGTCCATGACGGTTTTGGAAGGAGTCACCACTGAACAATTTTTGTAGAGATGAAGTTTGCCTTGACATGAGGAAACCATCCAATGGGTTTAGTGGTACTACAACAATGCTAAATGGAAGTGATTTTGAACAGATCTAGCAATTCAAAACTAAGCAACTATGTGGCACTGTGGGCCAATAGCAGCAGCAGAATTTCACTCAATCTCAATCTATACTTCATGGTCCAGCATATCCTTCACTCTATTATTACCAGCAAGCTGGGGATCAATTCTGTTTTAATGAAAAGCTCAGATGGGCATCAAGACCAGCACCATATATACCTAAAATTGAGGTCTTAACCTGGTGAAGCTACAACACAGGACTACTTCCGTGCCAAACAGCTGAAATGAACGTGCGATAGATAGAGCTAAGGTGATCCCAATGGATCAGATCGAGACGCTGAGGTTCCCGCCATATCCGGTCATGAATGGTGGTGGATAAATTAAACAACTAACTGCAGGAAGAGGCTCCAAAAATATCCCCAGCTTCAATGATCAAGCTCAGTACATCAGCGCAAAAGAAAAGACTGAAGCATTTGCAACAACCTTAAGCCAGAAATGCTGACTGGCTGATCCATTTTTAGCCTCCTCTGGAGATCCCCAGCATCAACAGCCAATCCAATTCATTACATGTGATAGCAAGGAATGTCTGGATGCTGCAAAGGCAACAGGATTCAACAACATTCCAGCAAAGAACTAACTGTGCCCCTAACCAAACTGTTCCAGTAGAGCTGCAACACTTATTCTCTATGCAGTAATGTGGAAAACTGCCCAGGTATGTCCTGTTCAACATCAATCATCTCAGCTCCAGGACATCACTGCAGGAGCTTCTCAGGGTAGTGTCCTTGGCCCAACTATCTTCAGCTGCTTCATCAATGACCTTCCATCTGTCATAAGGTCAGAAGTAGGAATGTTTGCTGATGACAGCACAATATTCGGCACTGCTCAGGACTTCTCAGATACCGAGGCAATCTGTTCCTGTATGCAGCCAGACTTGGGTAACCTGCAGGGCTGAAAAGTGGCAAGGAACATTCATGCCACACAAGTGCCAGGCAATGATTATCTTCAAGAAGAGAGAATCCAGCATCTCCCCCGAACATTCTATATCACTTCCATCAGTCAATTCCCCACTATCAACGAGAAACCGAACTGGACCAGCTGTATAATCACTCTGGCCACGAGAGTAGGCCAGAGGTTGGGAAGTCTCCAGTGAGCAACTCACTTCTTGAATCCCAAAATCTGTCCACCATTTACAAGGCACAAATCAGAAGTGTGATGGAATATTTTCCTAGTACTACACTACTTGGCACTTTTAAGCATGTATAACTACCCAGATCTTCACTGCATATAAAAGCAGACTGCTTCAGTATCTGAGAAGTCCTAAATAGTGCTGAATATTATGCAATCACCAGTAAACATTCCTACTTCTGACCATATGATGGGTGGAAAGGCATGATGAAGCACTAAAGATGGTTGGGCCAAGGACACTACTCTCAGGAACTCTGCAGTGAAGTTCTGGAGCTGAGATGATTGACGGTGAACAGGATATACGTGAGCAGTTTTCCACATTGCTGCATAGAGAATGAGTGTTGCGCTATATTGAAACAAGTTGGTTAGGGGCAGCGAGTATAGCTCCAACCACACTCAAGCTCGACATCACTGAGGACAAAGCAGTCTACTGGACTGGTACCCCATACACCACCTCTAATGTCATTCCATGCAACATCAGTACACAATAGCAGCAATGTACACCAGCTACAAGATGCACTGCAACAATGCATTAATGTTCCTTTGACATTATCTTACAAACCTGTAACCTCTACATCTGATGGACAATAGCAGCAGGTACATGGGAACATCACCACTGCAAGTTTCATTCCAAATCACATGCCATCCTGAATTGGAACTCTAATACCGTTCCTTCACTGTCACTGGGTCAACATCCTGGAACCCCATCTAAGACAGCTCTATGGATATACTTTTGTCAGGGCTGGCACCAGCCCAGGAACAGAGTCATCCAGACTTGAAATGTTGATGCTCTTCTTTCTCCACCAATGCTGAGTTTCTCCAGCATATTCTCAATGTCAACGAAACAAAGGAGACTGTTATCGACTTCAGGAAGCATAGTGGAGAACGTGCCTCTGTCTATATCATCAGGACAAAGTACAAATGGTTGAAAGCTTCAAGTTTTTAGGTGTCCAGATCACGAACAACCTGTCCTGGTCCCCTCATGCCGACGCTAAGAAAGCCCAACAACGCCTCTACTTTTCAGAAGACTAACAAAATTTGGCATGTCAGCAGTGACTCTCACCAACTTTTACAGATGCACCATAGAAAGCATTCTTTCTGGATGTATCACAGCTTGGTATAGCTCCTGCTCTGCCCAAGATCACAAGAAACCACAAAAGGTCATGAATGAAGCCCAATCCATCACGTGAACCAGCATCCCATCCACTGACTCTGACTACATTTCCTGCTGCCTTAGCAAAGCACCCGGCATAATTAAGGAGCTCATGCACCCGTTCATACTCTCTTCCATCTTCTTCTATCGGGAAAAGATACAAAGATCTGAAGTCATGTACCAACTGACTTAAGAACAACTTCCTCCCTGCTGCTTTTGAATAGATCTATTTCGCATTAAGTTGATCTTCCTCTATATCCTACCTATGACTGTCACAATACATTCTGTACTCTTTCCTTTCCTTCTCTGTGAACAATATGCTTTGTCTGTACGGCACACAAGAAACAATACTTTTCACTGTACACTAATATATGTGACAATAATAAAGCAAATCAAATGTTCAGTTTTTGTTTCCTGCTCTTAATTGTGAGCTTGTCTCTTTCTTATTGAAATTATGAATGTGAGCATTGGTTGGGAGCAGATTCAGTCTGGGTGTGATAAAATAAAATATTCCCTGTCAACAACTACAATCTAGGCTTACAAATTGAGAAAAAAGACTCTTAGATGAGGCATTGGGCACACACTTGTAGGACCTGATATAGGTCACTGGAGAGGGGAAAATTTGTCCACTGTCTATTTCAAATACCATTTCAAACAATAATTTAATATTGAATGAACAGATATCATAATTAATTACCATGACATTTAATTAATGTTTCAATAAACATTTGGAACAGGATTATTGTGTAATGTTTAATTATTTCAATTAGAACAAATAGCTCAAAACTAATTTTGTAGGAAACCTTTGGCAACCATACAATCACGGACTTAACTTTATTCTTTTCGGTCTTAAGACAAAATACTAAACACATTAAAAAAAGTGATCTTATGAATATGATATAGAGATACTATAGTCCACAGGGCCATTCTGGTAAAAAAACTGAAGAACAAATTTCTTGAGCTAGTCTCTCATATCTTAACTCAAGGACAGAAATCACTTCGACTCAAGAAAATTATTTAACATGCACAGCCCTTTGCTTGGATGCAGCTTTCTCTTACTTCTTCCCAACATTCTATTGTTTAAAGAGGAATACTGTTTACAGTAACTTCCTCATGTTATAAGTTTACACAGATCTATTTTAGTTCTCGAGTCTTTGCATTGAACATGCAAAATTAAGTTTGCTTACTGCTTCAGCATATTTAATGCAAAAAAATCTAGAACTAAAATAGATCCGTGTAAACTTATAACTTAAGGAAGTTAGTGAAAACACCAGAAATCTGAAATGAAAACTGAAAATGCTGGAATACTCAGCAGGTCTGTGGAAGGATTAACTTAGTTTATGTTTCAGGTTAAGGACCTGCCTTTAGAACTGAAGAATCAAACTCTGAAGAAAGATCCTTGAGTTGAAATGTTAATTCCCTTTCTCTCTCCACAGATGTTGCCACACCTGCTGAGTATTCCAGCATTTTCTGTTTGCATTTCTGTGTTAACTTATGATGACTGCAAGAGTTCATAGAATCACAGAATCCCTACAGTGCAGAAAAGGCCATTTGGTCCTTCGAATCTGCCTTTCCCCCACCCAATCCCCTTAAACCCCACATATCAACCATATTTAATTCTCATAGCCTGCACATCTTTGGACTGTGGGAACAAACTGGAGCATCTGGAGGAAGCCCACAGGCAGAATGTGCAAACTCTATACCAAAGGCCGAATTCAACCCAGGTCCCCGCGCTGTGAAGCAGCAGTAGTAACCACTGTGCCACCTTGTCGCCTGTGATGACAAATAGCAATATATAGTATGTTTTATATTATAGAGAATTTTTGTATCTGGAGAATAGCTTCAACATCTCAAATGCTACTGGCTTGGTTAAGCAAAACTGTAGTTGAGTTACATATCCACATGTACTTCTTGATGTTAAAAGAACAATTGATTTATATATTTATCAATAATGTTTCCTTGCTTGCAGATTGTACTTCCATTTATTTTTACCAATTTAAAACTGTTGCAATGTTCAATGCCCAATTATCCTTCGGGTCATGTTTTGCTATTGCAACATGTTTGTTTCTGTAATAATATCTTTTATATTCATGACATTTAAAATTACATATCAATTAAGAGGTACTAATTACTAAAAACATCTGACACATACACCAGTTTGACTATAAAACAAATACCTGCAGAAAGACTATATTTACATTGCAATCACAAGCCTCTCAAATCAGTATTATGTAAGTCTGAGCTTACAAATAATAGTCTAGGATTTCCAACTTCTTCCTGCTTTATATCTTAGCCGAGTTCCATGAACAACACAAAAACATTGTCAGTTTTAAAAGCAAAACTTTATCTGTAGTGCTTGGGATATTGGTACATTTCTCAACAAAGAAGCTTCATTGTTGAAAAATAATAATTTAAATGCAAAGAATGTTGACAAATAAATGGCTGTCAATGGGAAAGATTTTTTAACAGTGGGCGATATTTATTTGCCATAAATGAAGAAATATAGTATCATTGCCACAGGGTTGATAGCTCCTGGGTTAATTAAATGGAAAAACCATTTCTCCACCTTCAAACACTTTAGGACAGATATCATAATTTATAGATAAGTTTTAATGGAATCAAGAGTCAATGATTTTAAAATGTTTTGCACCAAATAAGAATTTTCTTTGATTTTACAAAAACCACCAATTTGAGTATCATGGCCAGTTAATAATTTTCTCAATTTAAAATAAAAGAGGTGCCTTAACAAAAGAAATATCAAAATGAATTTCAAGCTCTACGTACACTTCAGAGTGAAAAATGGTAGTTTTCAGTGATTGATGAATGAATACCAGTTCAAATAAGGTCAAGGAGAAAAAAAAAGCCAATCTGAGTTGCTTCTTTTGACACTGTATTGGGATTCATACCGAACGGTTACCACAGTCAGGCAGCAGTATTACATCCAACAATGCAGAACTGTCAGAAGTATTCTATATAATCTATTCCAATGAAGATGTTCTTTCATTCAGGTTCCTGATCATGTATTTCTCAAATATGCTTCACAATGCAAATATTTGCCCACAACAATGTAATCTACTTGATATCTCTGCCCGAACAGCTTTTCTGATTCCTTATTTCCCTAAAAATGCCAAGCTGAAACGGACCCACAAAAGTAGAGACACGAACGTTAAGTGGTAATAAAGTACCTCTTGTCACATAAAGCCTTGGAGATCTTTAGAAATAGGAAGAAACCTCATCCAGTATTAGCACTGAAGCACTAGACTCATAAGCCCTGAGTCCTGCAAAAAACATGAGAGGTAAGAGCTCTCCTTTCATTCCTCCTGCTGCAGATAGAGCTAATCAGTAGTGGAGGTCAGTACAAGCTGAATCACAACCACTGGAAGAGATCTCTGTGCAATCACAATAACCAGAGTATAAGTAAAGAAAGGGTGTAAAATCAACGGAAAACTAAGAGACTGCAGCAAAATGCAACAATTACATTTATGAACAGAATATAATTTTAATATATGGATTCATTATACACATTGACCATGCATTTGCCAACACAAAAAGTCACGAATATATCACAATATTTTTTCCAATTGACTGGTCCTAACACTTTCAACCCAGAAAGCTAATGATAAGACAAATCAAGACTAGCCATTACCTGGAACATTGCTGTTTCTTAAAACATTACATTTCTAACGCAGGATTCACAGGTCATACTATCACGTATACATTCAACAAGCATACAGCTACAACAGCTACAGTGTAACTTGGGTTTCCAAAGATTAAATGTGGATGCGTAGAATATTTGTTTCTAAGTTTTGCTATTGTTGAAAGGAAATGGACATATTCAATCATCAAGGCAAAAATGTGTTTTTTTTTGCCATTACTGAAAAATATGGTTGCCTAAAGACAACGGGAATCATTTTCAGTTGTGGTGATGGCAGTGAAATTGGCAGTAATGGATCAGTCTTCCAGTTATAAGTCCTTCCTAATTTTCTTTTCCATTCGAATCAACCAGACAGTTTGATAGTGCATATATCATGTAGCTGATCCACCAAAGCAGGCCTTGCCAGAGTAAAGATTGTCTCCCCATGTTACTGATCTTTACCTTATGCTCCTTTCCTTTTTACAAGCCAAACCAATGAGCCAAAGCAAAAACACTCACAAACAAGGAAGAATCTGAACTGCAGTCTTCTTTATTGGCACACAACGAGATTCATTACAATTTGTGTCTAATTTTCTTTCATCCCAAAGACAGTGGTTCTGCCAATGAATCCTCCTGTTGAAGTAGGAGCACATGGATTCCAGCTGCCCTCTGAAACTACACTCAAATAAACATTCTTCAACTGAGTGTTGATAGGCCACCCAACCATTGCAAAGGGGAAAGGATAACATAACCAAGTTTGGTCCCATTCTCCCTCACCTGACATTCACACACATGTCCTTTGTAAAACAAGCCATCTCTTTATACTGATGAAGTATGGGAACTCTGTTTTTAATCTCCTTCCAGCCAAAGAGCAGAGGACAATAATACTCCTACTCCCAGGCTAGTTGATAACAACCAAGGAGACTAACATTCCAATCATATCTTTCTAGTCTGTTTGCTCAGTGTACCATATGACATAGCAACTTTTCACCCATTAAAGGTTGTCAAAATTCAATACTTTTAAAAATGTTCCTTTATTTGATGTTACCTACGTAATAACTAACAATAATGTTTCAGCGCATTTCCATCACAAGTATGATCTGCTTAAATTTGTTGCATCCAATGTCCCAACTAGATTACAGATAACCTTTTAAAACCAGGTAACACATCAAAATATATACTATTATCATAATCACACAGGATCTCAATTTTGACTTTTGCATTTTTTTGTTTTATAAACTAAAATACAAATTAATTCCAAAACTATATTTTGTTTCCAATTCATAATCTGGCAGAACCTTTTACCCACTGTCCCCACAGAACAACTGCTCCGATATCTACCTCATTGCCTGGCAAACATCAGCATTTGCCAACTGTCCCCACCTATCAACTGCTCTATTGCATAGTGATATGATTCAGGAACCCAGGGCCACTGAGGCCAGTCAGAAATTCTGCCCATTTCTCTCTCAGGAATGAGGTATAACATTTTAAACAAAAAATACTCGGCGGCGCAGCATAAATATCCATTCCAATTCTATTTCCAAGTCTTTCTTACAATTTAACTTCAGATAATTATCCGCTATACCTTTGGAGTACTTCTTGATCCACACAAAAGGCTGTCCACTAATAGGTGGCAATACGTTTTTTGTACGAGCACTCGGGAAAACGCTGCTTTGATCCAGCGCCCTATTCCGGTTTAGCAAACTACCGGCTAATTTGTTTATCTTGTTGAACTGAACTACAGCAGCATTCCAATAACTAACACATTTTAGTTTCAGAAAGGCAAGGGTGGCTGCGGCTGAGAGGAAAAAAATCCCAAAACGATCACACACCAGCATATGCTTCTCTTTCCATTGATAATAACAACACGCAACTTCTCGATTAATAAATACAAGGTACATCCTCTGAAAGATAGAAAAACTGGTTAAACAGAAGTAGGTGGAGCTGGCAAACATTTGCCCTCGATAAACTGTAAAGGGAGGGGGGGTGAGAAAAATGAAGAAAGAGACTCAAGTGAAAAAAAAACAGATGTTTACATGTTGTCTGCAAACACGCCTTTGCCAATTACAAACTACACAAGTTGCAAAGGCTTGGAGCATTGACTATTTGCCTGCACTGTTTCACACCAAATACTTTTGTTTCATTTCTTTTTTTCCCCTTAATTTCCACCAATGAACTGAAACCCGTATGTTAACAGCAACCAGGGTAACATTCACCATCCGCTCAAAAACCAACTACTTTCCTTAAACACCGGTCATCCAAATCACAAAAAAATGCCAATTTTGATTTTTGCCTCTGAACCGCCACAGCACACTAAGATTTCAGCAATGATAACATCTGCATATTTGCAAACACAAGCCCTTTCTACACCCCCCCCCAACAAACACCCCCCCCAACAGCACCTACCAAAGGCAGATCCAACAGAGGGAGGGATGTGCCAGTCCAGCCAGTGTCTAACAGCTGCAGCGCTGAAGATCAAACAAGCCCAGAGCCACAGATCACAATTTAACCAAAAAAAAAGCAGCGGTAACAATCCGTGCAGAACTCTGCCACAAGGTAACAGTGTTGCAAAAACTCACTCAATAACACAAAGTGAGGGGGGGGGGGGTGGCTACAACCTTCCGATTCCTGCAAGCCTTCCTCTACATCCCAGATCGCTCTGGAAGTACATGCAAATACATTTCATAGATTTTTGGAGCGCGCCGCAAAAAGCGAAGTGGATCTTCCCTGAAGCAAAGACTCAAACCTTTCCAACCAAAACAAAAAATGCAATCAAATGCAATCGCTTTTGTTCTCCTACTTTTCCTTCCAACCGCGCTTTCAAACGCGAAATTCCCTCTGCAGGAATGTATGAATGTTTAGCAATCGCGGCCAGAAGTTTGGCCAGGATTGTTGCAAATCGCTTTTGTTTTCAATTTTAATCTAAACACACTAACAAACGTTCGCAACATCTGTACTGAAACAGCAAGGGCAGTAATAGGTAAAACACCTTCAAATGCGTGGGTGCTCGTGTTGCGGGGAGCATTTGGAACGCTTCTGATCCCTAACACAGATTACCAGTCCATCTTTTCGATGTGCTTCTCCTCGGAGTTGGCTGGCTGCCAAGTGAAGTGTGTGGAAACGACACCGCCAGGGCGGCAGAGATTTTCCTTAATTTCATTTTTCCCCCATCCTGGCTAGCCGGAGACACGCTGACATTGGTTGGAAAGTGGAGCAGGTCGTCAGGGACAATCAATGAGCATCGATCGGGCTGAGCTTCTGCAACGAGCAAACAACACATCAACACACAGCCACCACCACCGCACGCACTGACTGCCTTAATCTTTCGTTTCACAGTCGGACTGTCGAAATCCTTCTCTCCCACCACCTCCCCCCCCCCCCGCAACCCCCACCGCTCCTCCCTCCCCGCCTCCACACACACACACAGCCGCTCTACATTCTCACTTCAGTAGTCTCCATATTTTCCCAGCCGACCTCCAGTTTCACACAATGTGCACACGGTGCATTTTGAAATACAACCTCCAGCACTTCCCCACCCCCTCCCCCGTTTCTCCTGGGTTTGAGGGCGAGTGGGGGGGGGGAGTTGTTGGCCTTGGTGACAAAATCTGAGTGTGCAGCCCAATTCAGATTTCCAATCACGTGTAGAGAGGTGACTTAAGTGCATATTTCAGTCTCGCCCTGTTAACAAATGTGGGAAAAATTGATTCAGCAGAGAGAGCCTGGGCATTCTTGTCAATATGAAAACTCATTGCCATTAACTAAACTTTTACTCATTTCCATTTCAGTTGAAAAAAACACTTTCCTCAACATCTTTACATTACTTTTTAAAAATAAAAACTATTATCATATTTTGTTGGGGAGTTCGGCAAGGTCAGCATTGATTTTTCCCACGGCGTTCTTAACAGCCACTGTTTTCTGGATAATAATTGTTTCGATGCGGCAGTCAAATGTAACATCTAACCAGACAGAATGAGGCTTCTTGAATATTACTGTTGATGGTTTGATCTGCAAGAGGGCTTTTATCATTGAGTTAAGATTGCTCCAACGCTTCGTTACCAGGATTTTCAGTTTAGAAAAGAAAAATTGTGGTGGTTGTCTGAATTCCCTTTGTAGCCATTTGGAAAATTGGTAGTGATGAAGAGAGGGCTAATTGCAAGTGGGTGCCATGGTGGCAAAGTGTTTAGCACTGCTGCCTCACAGTAACAGGAACCCAGTTCAATTCCTGGCTTGGGTCATTGTCTGTGTGGGCTTTGCAGGTTCTCCCCATGTCTGTGTGGGTTTCCTCTGGGTGCTCCAGTTTCCTTCCACAGTCCACAGATGTGCAGTTAGGTGGATTGGCCATGTTAAATTCTCCTTTGGTACACCTGGACAGGGGTCAAAGTGTGGCAAGTCAGGGATTTTCACAGTAGCTTCATTGCAGTGTGAATGCAAGCCTACTTCTGACTAATTAATAACCTTTAATTTTTCTCACATGAGAATCTAAGGAGTATATATTAAGGAGCAAGTGGCACAGTGATAACTGCTACCTCACGGCGCTAGGGAGTTTGATTCTGACCTTGGATGACTGTCTGTGTGGAGTTTGTATGTTCTCCACATGTCTGCATGAGTTTCCTTCAGTTGCTCCAGTCTCCTCCCGTAGTCCAAAGATGTGCAGGTTAGAGTCATTGGCCATGCTAAATTGCCCATTAGTGCATGAAGATGTGTAGCATGTGAAATGTGGATTAGTCACAGGTAGAGTTATGAGGATAGAGGCAGAGAGTCGGTGCAGACTGAATGGGCCAACTGGCCTCTTTCTGCACTGTGGGGATTCAGTGATTCCATGGTCCTTGGTTACAGACGGACAAATAGCTAAATATTCAAGCCATTATATTACAAATTAAGAGTTTTTAAAGCAGCAACTTACTAATGCTGCATTGGAATAAATATGGAGCTGATGTTCAGTGCCGGTGGCACTGTTTTGTGCTGCACCCTCTGAATGATGGATGCTAAAGTTTACCATGTGTTTTACAGGTTCAAGGTAAGAGCGGGAAATAGGTTCAAGGTGAGTGGGGAAAAGTTTAAGGAAGATGTGTGGGGGAAGAGAGTGATGGATGCCTGGAACATGCTGCCCAGAGGAAGTGATGGAAGCAGGCACATTTAACAGGCATCTGAATAGATACATGAATTGGGGGCGGGGGGGGGGGGGGGGAATAGAGGGATATGGATTGAGTAAGGGCAGAAAATTTTGTATTTGGTTAGTTAGAGCATCACGATCAGCACAGGCTTGGAGGGCTGAAGGGCCTGTTCCTCTGCTGTACTTTATTCTTTGTATGAGGTACAATACAATGAAAAATGCTTCCAGCACAAAGAACCTGTATGCATAATGAGCAGTTAATTTTGTTGAGGCCTGAAGAATAGGTATATTGTGCTAGTTTACAGCACCTGAAAGCACTTCAAAACTCAGCAAGCAAAGACTACTGCAAGAAAAGATCATTCCTTTATGTTGAGTCTTTGCTCTAGAAGTAGATTTGTTTTGTAGTTGATATTACTTTCCTGCTTTTTTGCTGCTCAGCTATTTCCACCACATAAACAAGCTTACAGTTTCCTCTAGTGGAATACCATCTGCCAGTTCTGCCCATTTTCCATGGGGTATGTCATTGTATGCTATTCAAAATGGGTATCCTTCTGGGAATCTTCCCATACTTGCACACGTCAGAGGAAAAGCTGGACGGATGGTAGATGTGACATGCCAGACAGGTGTGTTTTCACTTCAGACATGCATTCAAGACTCATCTTTATGCCCCTCAATATCTTGATGGAGCAAACAATTGGCATCCTAAAGTAAAGATTCAGATTCTTGGAAAGAACACACATGTGTGAAGAATTGTACCTGTGTTCAAAGATATTTGCAGTGACAAATGGCAGATAAGATTAGGGAAAACTCCAAAGTATTTTATAAGTATGTTATGAGCAATAGGATGATCTAGGCAAAGACTGGGGTCCATTAGGGGCAACTTGTGCATACAGCCAGAAGACATGGATCAGGTCTTAAGTGAACATTTTTTACCTATATTCCCTGAGGAGAAAGATGTTGTAGCTAGAGCTTTCATTTGGTGAAGTTCTACAATATGTTAAGATTAATAAGGAGGAGATATTAGATGCTTTAGTGAGCATAGAACATAGAACATAGAACATTACAGTGCAGAACAGGCCCTTCGGCCTTCAATGTTGCGCCGACCAATTAAGCAAAAGCAATGACCTTCTAATCTAAACCGTTCCCTTTTCGTCCATAAACTTATCTACTAACCTCTTAAACGCCACCAAACTTGGCGCATCTGCAACTGACGCTAGGGGACATGCAGACTCAGAAAGAACATGCAAACTCCACACAGACAGTGACCAAGACTGGAATCGAACCTGGGTGACTGGTGCTTTGGGGTAGCAGTGCTAATCATTGTGCCACCATGCACAGTGAACCAGCTGAGTTGTAAAAATCCATCTGGTTCACTAATATCCTTTAGGGAAGGAAATCTGCTGTCTTTACGTGGTCTGGCCTATATGTGACTCCTGACCCACAGCAGTTTGGTTGAATCTAACTGCCCTCTGAAATGTACACTGCCATTTAGTGAGTGCGTACTCCTGGTAGAAATCTTCCAAGACCTCCATTCATCCATTATACATTGTTGGATACACCTATGTTCGAGATGTAATGGGGACAATATTCTGAACCCATGGACTGAGGTGTAGATTGCGCTTTTTGGGCTGTGTGGGGTTGGAGATTTGCTGGGAAGTGGCCAAATGCATTCAACACCAGTGAGAAACTGGTTTGGGGTTCTCCCAGCACTCCCCAGACGGAATCTGGGTCCTGTTCAGTTTTGATAATAAGACAGCACCATGCAGCAAGCAGCTGAACTATACAAGGCGGCAAATTCCACACTTCCCAGATCTTCAGGACAGATGCATGGAGGGGGGAAGAGGGGGTGAAAGGGCAAACTTTCCCATGGGAGGGCACAGTGGGTAAAACCTAAGAGGAGGTCACTGATGGAGCTTGGGGTCCAATAACGAGTCCCTCCCCTATCAGACAGGGTGCTTAGCCTCTCTTTTTCAGCCCCTCAATGGGTGCTAATTGCTTCCTTGGGGGTCTCAGTTGGCCTCTGCTGTGGATATAATTGCAGTGGGGGCACAGGCGGGTGGGTGGGCAGTGAGAAAACCATCATAAAGGTGCATAAATCCTCTGGGCCTGATGAAATGCATCCCAGGCTGCTATGGGAGGCAAAGGAGTAGATTGCAAGGGCCCTGATAAAGATATTTAAATCTTTGCTGGCCATAGATGAAGTACAGTAAGAAATCTCACAATACCAGGTAAAAGTCCTAAAGGTTTATTTGGCAGCACTGGCAGAACTAGCAGATGAAGTGCCAGATGACTGGAAGATAGTTAATATGGTATCTTAATTCAAGAAAGGCAGCAGACATAAACCAAGTAATTATGGACCAGTTAATCTAATATCAGTGGAAGACAAATTGTTAGAAAGAATTCTAAGGGACAGGATTAATTAACTTTTAGAAAGGCAGGCATTGATCAGAGATAGTTGTTGGTGGGAGATCCTATCTAACAAATTTAATTGAGTTTTTTTGAAAAGTTAATAAAATAGATTGATGAAGGTAGCATAACTGATGTGATTTATATGGACTTCAGTAAGGCCTTTGACAAGGTCCAATATGGAAGATTGGTCCAAAAGTTAGAGCACATCGGATCCAAGTTGTCAAATTGGATCCAAAATTGCCTTGTTAATAGGAGGCAAAAGATGATGGTGGAGGACTGCTTTTGTAATTGGAAATATTGTGACTAGCATTCCACCACAGGAATCGGTGCTGGGATCCTTACTGTTGTTATGTACAATAATGACTTGGATGTGAATGTAGAAGGTAAAATTAGTAAGTTTGCAGATGACATGAAAAATGGTGGTGTTGTTGATAATGAGAAGGATAGTCTTAGGCTACAGACTGATTGTCAGCTGGTAAATTGGGCTGAGCAATGGCAGATGGAATTTAATCCAGATAAGTGTGAGGGGATGCATTTCCAAAGGTCTAATAAGGGTAGGCTATACACAATGAATGATAGGACCCTAAGGGATATTGAGGATTATGAGTCCACACATCTCTGAAGGTGATAGCACAAGTAGATAGGGTGGTGAAGAAGACATACAATTTGCTTGCTTTCATGAACTGGGGCATGAAATGCAGGAGCAGAGTGATCTTGATACAATTTAATAAAACACAGGTTAGGCAACGGATGGAGTATTGTGCAGTTCTTGATGCTATACAATTGGAAGGATGTGGCACTGAAGATGGTGCAGAGGAGATTTATCAGGATATTGCCTGTGATTGAAAGCTTCAGTTATGAAGAGAGACTGTATAGGCTCAGTTTGTTTACCCTGACACAGTGGATATTGAGCGGGGATCTGATAGACATGTACAAAATTATGACAGGCATAGATAGAGTAGATTGTAAGAATTCTTTCCCCATTGCAGGACCAGAGGATATAGCTTTAAGGTGAAGAGTAAGTGGTTTAGAGGGGGATCTGAGGAAAACATTTTTAAGGCTGAGATGGTGTCACAGTGGTTAGCACTGCTACCTCACAACTCCTGGAACCCATCTTGGGTTAATGTCTGTATGGAGTTTGCACATTTCCCATATGTCTGCATGAGCTCTTTTCTTATGGGTGCTCTGATTTTCTCCCACAGTCCAAATGTATGCAGATTAGATGGATTGGTCATGCAAAGTTGCCCTTAGTGTCCCAAAATGTGTAGGTTAGTTGGATTAGCAATTAGCCACGGTAAATGTTTAAGGTTACAGGGATGGGTGGGGGGGAAGGGTGGGTGGCATGGGCCCAGGTAAGATACTCTGTCAGAGAGTTGGTGCGTACTCAATGAGCCAAATGGCCTCTTGTGCACTGTAGAGATTCTATGATTCTATGACCAGAGGATGGTGGAAATATGGGACATGCTGTCTGAGAGGGTGATGGAGGAGATAGACAAAGAGTTGTTTTTTTTGTGTGCTGAATGACTCTGTGACAAGACAACGCTTGCTTAAAACTGCCATTGAACCATACATAACACTGCAGTCTGTTCTGTGAACCAATTCCAGGACAGGGATGACCATTAGCAGCTGAGAAGATAACAACTGTACCAAACATTTAGGCCATTATATCCTTTAAAGCAGCAGTGGAAAATCTGTGCAAAATTTTCTAAGCTGCAGCAGCATACAATTGCTTCATTCAGGTATGGATCCTTCATGATCAAATTAAGAGTACATTGGGAAACCCGATCCAACCAGCCAACCTGCATGTTTAACTTGAGCTATTGGATTGTTTGCATGTGATTGCCTTAGAAGAGGTGAGTTGCCTAATAATATAACCATTTAATGACAGTGATATTTCAGTGTGAAATTTAACATAGAATCCATTAATTTGTCAGACTTCTTGAAACTCAAGACAAGGCAAGAGTTCTATCGCAAATGAGGGGTGTAGGGTGGAGGAGGATGTGGTTGGAAGAAGGGAATCAATCAATCTCAGAGAAATATGGCATTACACATAAAATATTCTCAGCGGCTTTTTTAATCTGATAGCCAGAAAAAGTTTGTGCAAATAGGACATTAATGAACATTTGAACATGATTGGCAGAGGGAAATAAACTTGTAGAGTTATGGAATAGATGGAGGAATGGGACTGATTGATTGACCTATACAGAGCAGGCAAGGTCTCAGTGGGCTGGATGGTCTCCTGCACTGTCATGGTTCTATGACGATGACTTTAATCAATGAGGCAAGCCATTGGTATCCTGAAAGTAAAGATTTAGATTCTTGGAATGAACTGGGGATATGTCACAGTATAGTGTTCAAAATGAAAGTTAAGTCTTGCTGTAAGGGGGTCCTGCCATGAAGCCACCGGAGAAAGAGAATGGTACAGGGAGGAGGGACAGAAAATGGGATGTAAGGTGGCATGGGAAGGAGAGAGAGGAGGAGCTGTTATCTTCCATCGTCATTCGCAAGCTGATTGAAAACTCTGAATTGCTGATCTGACCTACCAACCTGTGAGCAAGCCTGTGACCTCAAAAAACCCCATGGTCAACAGCTGCTGAAGCCCTTAAGCTAAATCTTTGGACAGAAGAATTCCACTAGTGCTTTCTCCTCTCATTTATACTTTATCACCTGCAACACATCAACAATTTCCACTTTCCCCACTGAAGCCAAACAGGGGTGAAATGTAGTACTTCAATGTGCTGTCCAATTGAATCATCCCTCCTTTATAGCACTAGGGAAACAGAGAATCAATTTCAGAATGCTTGTAGTAAACCATCTTTTCAAACAGAACTTGATATAGCAGAACATTCTTTCTGTTAAGCTGTGATATTACAGTTTATATTAGAATGTTAATAAGTGAATAAATAAATAAAGAATGAAAATCAAAGGAGGATAATAACCTCAGCTCTGAAGGAAAGTTCCAATCTCTTTGTCCCCATTCCTAGTGCCTGAATTGCCAGGAATCTTCCTCACAAGGAGACACAGGCTTTTGGCTTTGATATATTACCTACTGTGCACATTCACTAGTGCTGGTTATGGCTGTCTGCAAACAGAAAGATGCATCTGTTGGTATAAAATTATGTGTGTATTGCCTAGATCAGCAATACACTTTCTCCCTTTTATGCAAATGTGTTTGTGTGGCTTTCAGGTACGTTTTTCAGGCAGAATGCTTGCCAGATTTCATGAACCACCTGCTGATTTTTCAGATTCAGTCAGAGGCTGATAAACAGAATTCTACATGTGTGCTTATGCATGCATACTGATTAGTGACTGATGCACGTTAGCAGTGTAACTTGGTCCTCTTTGCTCACACTGCTGGCAAACAGGTTCCCCTTTGCATGGATTAGTTAGTAAGAAGTCTCACAACACCAGGTTAAAGTCCAACAGGTTTATTTGGTAGCACAAGCCACTAGCTTTCAGAGTGCTGCTCCTTCATCAGGTAAATGGGAGTTCTGTTCACAAACAGGGCGTATGAAGACACAAACTCAATTTACAAAATAATGGTTGGAATGCAAGTCTTTATAGGTAATCAAGTCTTAAAAGTACAAACAATCTGAGTGGAGAAAGGTGAAACACAGATTAAAGAGATGTGTATTGTCTCCAGCCAGGACAGTTAGTGAGATTTTGCAAGCCCAGGCAAACCATGGGAGTTACAGATAGAGTGACGTGAATCCAAGATCCCGGTTCAGGCCGTCCTCATGTGTGCGGAACTTGGCTATCCATCTCTGCTCAGCGACTTTGCATTATCATGTATCATGAAAGCTGCCTTGGAGAACGCTTACACAATGATCAGAGGCCGAATGTCTGTGACCACTGAAGTGTTTGCCAACAGGAAGAGAACATTCTTGCCTGGTGATTGTCGAGTGTTGTTCATTCATCTGTTGTCATAGCATTTGCATGGCCTCCCCAATACATTGGGACATCTTTTCCTGCAGCATTCTTTCCTGATACACTGCAGGAAAGGATGTCCTGAGGCATGGTACATTGGGGAGACTATGCAGACACTACGACAACAGATGAATGAACACTGCTTGACAATCACCAGGCAAGAGTGTTTTCTTCCTGTTGGGAACACTTAAGCAGTCATGGGCATTTGGCTTCTAATCTTCGGGTAAGCGTTCTCCAAGGTGGCTTTCACGACCCACGACAATGCAGAGTAGTTGAGCAGAGTCAAGTTGATAGTCAAGTTCCACACACATGAGGATGCCCTCAAACAGGATCTTGGGTTCATGTCACACTACTTGTAACCCCTATGACTTTCCTGGGCTTGCAAAATTGCACTAACTGTCCTGGCTGGAGACAATATACATCTCTTTAACATTTCTCCACTCACATTGTGTGTATCTTTAAGACTTGATTACATATAAAGACTTGCATTCCAACCATTATTTTGTAAATTGAGTTTGTATCTTTATGTGTCCTTCTTGTGAACAGAACTCCCATGATGAAGGAGCAGCATTCTGAAAGCCAGTAGCTTGTGCTACCAAATAGACCTGTTGGACTTTAATCTGGTGTTGTGAGACTTCTTACTGTGTTTGCCCCAGTCCAACACCAGCATCTCCACATCATGGATTAGTACGGATATGTGTAAATTTTGTTCATTGATAAACTTCCTTTTGGCAATGCAAGATGACTTGCAAAACAATTGACATATCACCTCAACAGTTAGTTCCAAGGGTTCCTTCTCTCTTACAATGAGTTGAATCAGTATTGAGTTTCCCAAATGACGAACAAGACTGATGATAACGTAAGAATTATAATAGGAAGTCTTATTTTTCATCCCATTATCTCAGTCAGGTTAATAGCTGGAGCATTACTATTGACCTGAGTGAACCTGGATTAAGAAGGGGAAAATCAGATCATGATAGGAAGTGATAAGCAAATATATATATGCAAACATTAGATAAGAACAGAATCATGCTTTGATGCAAAAATATCTCTGATCAGATTGGTTGCTGGCATTAATTGTCGAGACATGCAATGAATGGTTACTTTGTTAAAACTCTGGACATGTGAACATATGGACTAGGAACAGAAGATCATTTGGCCCCTTGAACTTGCTCCACCATATAATAAAATCATTGTGACCTGATTGCAATCTCAGATCTGCATTCCACCTAACGTTGATACCCATCATCCTCTTGCTTACCAAGAATCTATCTTTGCCTTAAAAATGTTCAGACTTTTTTTCCACCGCCTTTTCAGGAAGAGAGTTCCAAAGACTCTCAACCCTTTGAGAGAAAGAATTTTGTCTCATTTCTGTTTTAAATTTTTTAAATGTGACCTTTAATTCTTGATTCTCCCACAAGAGAAAATGTTCTCTCCACATCCATGCTGTCAAGACCCCTCAGGATCTTATTTGTTTCCGTCAAGACACCTCTTACTCTTCTAAACTCCATCAGATGCTTTGCCCTGAATGGTGTCAAGCTTGAGGATGAGAATTTTATATTTAAGGCATTGCTCAGCTGAATGCTAATTTCATCATGACCACAATGTTCATGGATGAACAGGATTTGCTGTTACTTTAATAAATGCAGCAGAGTTTTGCATCAACTCAAATTTATGAAAGCTGCAAGTTGAGAGGTTGGTCGTAACAGGAATTGAGTAAAGCAAATTACTGCGAATGCTAGAAACTAAGGAAAAAAAGATATAAGATTTCAGCAGGTCTGACAGCACCTGTGGAGAGAGACCAGAGCTAACATGTCAAGTCTGGATGACACTTCATCAGAGCATTTGAATAGTTGAATTTAGAGGTAATAAAGACATAGGAGAAGATTACAGTAGCCCATAAGTTAAGTCAGACAGGTGGAAGTTAGAAATCTTCGTGATGAAGAGAATATGTGGTCAGAAGTTCAGCCCAGGCTTGAATAAAATGATGAGTTTGTGAACACATTTGGTTCAACCTCAGACAATCGCTGGGAAGAGAGGTGGAATCACAGAATTGTTACAGTGCAGAAGGAGGCCATTTGGTTCATTATGTCTACACCAGCTGGGCAAAAGAGCAACATGGCCATTCCTCTGCATTTTGCCCAATTCCCTGCTCATTGTTTCTATTCAAGTAATCATGCCCTTTTGAATTGAACCTGCCTCCACCATACTTCCAGGCAGTGCATTCCAGACCATTCATTGTGATGTTTTTTTTCCTCAGATCACATTTGCTTCTTCTGCAAATCACTTTAAATCTATGTCATCTTGTTCTTGATCCTTTTACAAGCCATAACAGTTTCTCCCTATCTAATGTGTCCAGCCCTCTTATGATTTTGAATATCTCTATCAAATCTCCTCTTAGCCTTCTCCCCGAGGAGAACAGTCCTAACCTCTTCAATCTATTGCTGTAACTGAAATTTCTCATCCCTGGAACCATTCTTGTAAACTTCTTCTGCACTTTCTCCAAAGCATTTAAATTCTTTCTATAGGCTGGCATCCAGAACTGTTTAATAATACACAAGTTTATGAGGGGCATGGACAGGGTGGATAGTCACAGGTGTTTTCCCAGGGCAGAAGAGTGAATGACTAGGGGCATATGTTTAAGGTGCAAGAGGCAAGGTTTAAAGGAGATATACAAAATAAATTTATTATACAGAAGGTGATGGGTGCCGGGGAGGTAATGGAAGCAGATGTGATAGTGATTTTTAAGGGATGTCTTGACAAATATGTGAATAGGATGAGATACGGTCCTGGGAAGGATAGGGGTTTAGTTCAGTTGGGCAGCATGATCGGATCGGTGCAGACTTGGAGGGCTAAAGGACCTGTTCCTGGATTGTAATTTTCTTTGCTCTTTATTCCGTTCCAGCTGAGTCTAATTCATGTCTTGTAAATCCCAGCATATTGTATGCTTTACTAACTACTCTCACTACCTGTCCTGACACCATCAAGGATCTATGCACATATACATCCATGTTCCTCTATCCTGTAGCCCCTTTAAGAATTTTAACCTTATTTTTTATTGTGTGCCCATGTTCTTCATATCAAATCAGCTCACATTTCATTGCATTGATCTTCATCTACTACCTGTATGCCCACTCCGCCAACTTGTCCATGTCCTTTTGAAGTTCTACACTGTCTTCTTCACAGTTCAAAACACTTCTTAGATTTGTGATTTCTACAAGCTTTGAAATTATTTCCTGTACACCAAGATCTAGATCATTCATATATATCAAGAAAAGCAAAGGCTCCAAGGGACTCCACACCAGCCCAAAAAAAAAATCCACAGACCATTATTCTCTGCTTCCTATTACTCACCCAAGTCTGTATCCATATTGCTACTGTCCCTTTTATTCCATGCGTTATAATTTCTCTCACAAGTCTGTGTGTAGCATTATGTCAAATGCCTTCAGAAGATCCATGTACACAACATCAACAGCCTCATCGACTCTCTCTGTTACCTCCTCAAAAATCACCAGCAAGTTAGTTAAACATGATTTTCTCTTTAGAAATTGATCCAAAATCAAATTACAAATAATTGTTTCTTGAAACTTTCCCATCATTGATGTTAAACACACTGATCTGTAATTGCTGGACTATGCATATAATCTTTCTTAAACATTGACATATCATTCGCATTTCTCCTGTCCTCTGACATCTTCCCTGAGTCTAGTAAACACTGGAATATTATAGCCAGCGCTCCCGCAATTTCCATTTTCACTTTCTTTAATATCCTTGGATGCATAAAATCTGGCCATGGAGTCATAAAAGTTTACAGCATGGAAACAGGCCCTTCAGCCCAACTTATCCATGCTGCCCTTTTTGTTTTAAACCCGGAAGCTAATCCCAGGTGCCCGCCTATATCCTTCTATACCAGCTTATCCATGTAACTATCTAAATGCTTTTTAAAAGACAACTTGTGCCTGCCTTTACTACTACCTCTGGCAGCTTGTTCCAAACACTCACCATCCTCTGTGTGAAAAAGTTGCCCCTTACTTTCCAGTCATTGACTGTAAAATGCTCTGGGATGGAGAGGCTGGATAAACTGAGACTTTTTTGCCTGCAGTCAAGAGACTAAGGATTGGTCATATAGAGGTCTATAAAATAATGATGGACGTAGATCAGTTAGAAAGTTAACATCTTTCTCCAAAGGTAGAAGAGTCTAAAACTAAAGGTATAAGTTTAACATGAGAGGGGAGAGATACAAACAAGTCTAGAGGGGCTGTTATTTCACACAGAGAGTGGTGAATGTCTGGAACAAGCCTGTTTCCATTGCTGTAAATGTCTATGACTATGAACTCCCCTCTGAACCTTTCGAATTCAGCTTGTTTCTCAATTGTATTTTCTACCTGATACTTATCATAAACACACTTTTTCTTCCTTATCTTAATTTCTATCTCCTTTATCATCCACAAGCTCTGGATTCATAGTCCTCTCTTTCTATTTTAAGGCTTGACTGTGTCCAAATCATTTTTGTTTTGAAGGTAACCCAGTGTTCAATTACAGTTTTTCCCTCAAACCTTTAGCTCTAATCTAACTGGCTCAGTTCCACTTGTGCCCCATTGAAATCAGTTCTCCTCCAGTTAAGTATTTTTACTCTAGATTGTCTGCTGTCCTTTTCAATCATCATCCTAAACCTTACGATACAATGATCACTATCTCCTAAATTTCCCCCAATGGCACTTGGTCTACTTGGTCTACCTCATTTCCGAGAACCAGGTCCAACAATACATCCTTCTTGTTAGACTGGACAAATACGCTTGTGAAAACATTTCCTGAGCCCAGACTAGGAACTTTTGCACTTCTCTGCCCTTTGCACTACTGCTGACAAGTCTACATTCAGGAAATTAAAGTCCCTCTTTAAAACTACTCTATGATGTTTGCATCACTCTGTCATTTCCCTGCAGATTTGTTTTTCTACATCCTTCTCACTAATTGGCAGCCTATAGACTACACCAAGCAATGTAATTGCAATCTTTCTTTCTGTTCCTTAGCTCAAGCCAAATTGATTCTGTCTTTGAATCCTCTGGGCCATCCTCTTTCTCAGGGGCAGATGGCACTTGTACAAGCCAAACGGATTACACAGGTTGCACCTTAACAAAGGTTAGACTGAGTGCTGTTGGAACAGCTTTAATCGAACTCGGCAAGGGTATGGGATCTAATAAGAAATATTAGAATGTTATACCAGGATGCACAAAATAATGGGAGGAATAGGAAGGACTAATACACAGAGTTGTAAGTTAATAAGTGAAATCAGAGGGCGATAATTGAAAAGGACAGCAGGCAATCCAGAGTAAAAATACTTAACTGGCGGAGAACTGACTTCAATGGGGCACAAATGGAGCTGGGCCAGTTAGATTAGAGCTAAAGGTTGGAGGGAAAAACTGTAATTGAACACTGGGCTACCTTCAAAACAGAAATGGACAAGTCAACCTTCAAAATGGAAAGAGAGAACTATGACTCCAAAGCTCCATGGATGAAAAAGAAAATAGAAATTAAGATAAGGAAGAAAAAGTAGTGCAATGCTTTCCTTAACCAATACCACACCCCTCCCCCTTTCTTTTTCTATCTTTTCTGAACATTTTGTACCCAGGAATATTTAACATTAGTCTTGTTCTTCTTTGAGCCAGGTTTCTGTTATTGCCACAGGATCATATTTCCAAAATACAATCTGCGTCTGTAACTCCCCAATCTATTTATTACAATTGCGCATTCACATACATGCACAGTGACACTGATTTAGATGTAATTACTTTCTCCCTTACTCTGATTTCACTTATTAACGTACAATTCTGTGTAATAGCCCTTCCTATTCTCCCAGTATTTTGTGCATCCTGGCATAACTTTCTAATATTTCTTCTTAGATCCTATACCCTTGCCGAGTTAGATTAAAGCTGTTTCAACAGCACTCAGTCTAACCTTTGTTCAGGTGCAACTCATGTAACCGATTTCGCTTGTGCAGGTGCCATCTACCCCAGAGTCAGTCCCAGTGTCCCAGGAACCTAAAGTCCTCTCTCCTGCACCATCTTTCCAGCTACACATTCATCTGCTTTATCCTCCTATTTATGTGCTCACCTTCATGTGGCATTGGGCAGCATGATGGGATAGTGATTAGCACTGCTGCCTCACAGTGCTAGGGACCCGGGTTCAATTTCAGCCTCATGTGATTGTCTATATGGAGTTTGCACAATCTCCCCATATCTGCATGGGTTTCCTCCGGATGCTCTGGTTTCCTCCACAGTCCAAAGATGTGTTGATTAAATGCATTGGCCAAGCTAAGTTGATTCTTAGTGTCAGGGGGATTATCAGGGTAAATACTGAGATAGGGTCTAGGTGGGATTGTTGTTGTGTAGGACGAATGACCTCTTTCTGCACTGTAGGGATTTTATGATTTTAACCCAGAGATTATTACGTTTGAGGTCATGCTTGTGCTGATGACCAGGGAATGGAGTTTGTAGCAGGGACTTTAGTCCTCTAATATTTAACTGGAAAAAACATCTGCTGATCGAATATTAGGCATTCCTAGACATTAAATGGCAGAGAAACTAAGCGCTTTATATTTGTTTCCTGGAGGAAGATACAGAAAGCCTCTCAGAAATAAAAAAACAAGCAACAAGCAGAATAAGGAACTGAAAGAAATTAGTATTCGTAAAAAGTAGCATGGAGAAATGAATGGGATTGAAAGTAGATAAATCCCCTTTGACCTGATGATCTATATCCCAGAGTATTGAAAGAGGTTGCGGCAGAAATATTAGAGACATCAGTGGTCATCTTCCAAAATTACATGGAGTTTGGAAAGGTTCCTATAGATTAGAAAATAGAAAATGTAACCTTTCCACTGAAAAAAGGAGGGAGAGAGAAAATGGGAAACTACAGTCTTGTTAACCTGATATCAATATTGGGAAAACACTATTTAAACGCTATTATAAAGAATGTGATAACTGGGGACACTTGGAAAATAGTGGTAGGATTGGACAGAATCAATATGGATTTATGAGAGGGAAATCATGCTTGAGAAAGCTGTTGGAATTTTTTTGAGGACATAACTAGCAGAATGCATAAAGCAGAACCAGTTGATTGTTGCATTTGGAGTTTCAGAAAACTTTCAATAAGCCCCACACAGAAGATAGTGAGCAAATTTAGTGCGCTAAGATTGGAGATAATATACCGACATGTATTGAGAATTGGTTAATGGATAGGAAACAGACAGCAGGAATAAACAGGTCATTCTCTGGTTAGGAGGCTGTAACTAGTGGAGTACTGCAGGGATCAATACTCGGGCCCCATCTATTCACAATATATATCAATGACTCGGATATGGGGATGACACAAAACTAGATGGGAATGCGAATTGTGAGGAGGATGGAAAGAGGTTTCAAAGGGAGTGGGGAAGAACGTGATGGCAGATACAGTATAAAGTTGAAAATGTGAAGTTAACCACTGTGGTAGGAAAAACAAAAAAATCAGAGTACTTCTTAAATGGTGTGAGATTCAGAACTGCTGATGTTCAAAGGATCTGGGTGTTTGTTTATAAGGCATTGGAAGCTAACATGCAAGTGTAAAAAGCAGTTAGGAAGGCAAGTGGTATGTTGGCCTTTATTGTGAGAGCATTTTAAATTGAGTAAAGAACTTGCCCTGCCCTACAACCCTACACCGAGATATTGGTCAGATAGAAGTGGATGTTGCCTACCAATGTCACAACTCTTTAAAACTTCCTTTTTTAAAGGAGTTGTGGGAGGTTAGGGAGAAAATTGCAGGTCCCCTAGCCAAGATATTTGAATCATCGACAGTCATGAGTGAGGTGCCTGAAGATTGGAGTGGCAAATGTTGTGCCTTGTTTAAAAAGGGCTGCAGGGAAAAGCTTGGGAACTACAGACCAATCAGCCTTGCATTTGTGGTGGGTAAATTGTTGGAAGGTATTTTGACAGACAGAATCCATGGGAATTTAAAGATACAAGGACTGATTAGGGACAGTCAGCATGGCTTTGTGAGTGGAAAATCATGTCTCACAAATTTAATTGAGTTTCTTGAAAGGGTGATCAAGAAGGTAGATGAGGGCAGTGCAGCTGATGTTGTCTACATGGACTTTAGCAAGGCCTTTGACAAGCTACAGGATGGTAGATTATTGCATAAAGTTAAATATCACAGGAACCAGAGTGAGATATCCAAATGGTCACAAAATTGGCTTCTTGACAGAAGCCAGAGGGTGGTTGTAGAGAGTTATTTTTCAAACTGAAGGCCTGTGACCAGCAGTGTGCCTCAAGGATCAGTGCTGGGCCTACTGTTATTTGTATATAGGGGGCATGGTTAATAAGTTTGCAGATGACACCAAGATTGGTGGTATAATGAACACTGAAGAAAGTTATCTCTGATTCTAATGCGATCTTGATCAATTGGGCCAGTGGGCTGATGATTGGCAAGTGGAGTTTAATTTAGACAAATGCGAGGTGATGCATTTTGGTAGATTGAACCAGGGTAGTCCTTACTCAGTTAATGGTAGTGTGCTGGGGAGAGTTAACACAGAGATCTAGGGGTACATGTTCAAAGCTCCTTGAAAGTGGAGTCATAGATGGACAGAGTGGTGAAAAAGGCATTCAGCGTGCTTGATTTCATTGATCAGAACATTGAATAGAGGAGTTGAATACAGGAGTTAAAATTGTACAAGACATTGGTAAGGTCACACTTGGAATAATGTATGCAATTCTGGTCACCCTATTACAGTAATGATATTATTAAACTTGAAACAGTGTAGAAACTAGGATGCTACCGAGACTTGATAGATTGAGTTATTAGGAGAGGCTGAATAGACTGGGACTTTTTTCTCTGGAGCATAGGAATCTGAGAGGTGACCTTATAAAGGTCGATAAAATAATGAGGGGCATAGACAATATTTTTTCCCAAAGATAGGAGGGCATAGGTTTTAAAGTGAAAGGGAAGAGATACAAAAGTGTCCAGAGGAGCATTTTTTTTCACACAGAGTGTGGTGAGTGTCTAGAACAAGCTGCCAGAAGTAATAGTAGAGGCATGTACAATTTTGTCTTTTAAAAAGCATTTAGATAGTTATATGGATAAAATGGGTATAGAGGGATATGAGCCAAATGCAGGCAAAAGGGATTTGCAGTAGGGTTTTAAAAAAGGGCAGCATAGACAAGTTGGGCTGAAGGGCTTGTTTCCATACTGTGAACCCCTATGACTCTATGATTCTAAAAGGTGTCAGTCGCATGTTGACTTTTTTTTCAAATGTTGTTTGAGAGGCCAGGAGCCAAACTGCATTATATCCACCAGGTAATAATGGGGTGGAATCATTCCACCAGGTTGCCATGCTGCCTGTCTACGTGTGATTGCTTGAGGAAACAGAATTGTTAAAGAGTAATAGGCAGACAGCTGCTGGAAGTGACTGCCAGCTGCTCCTTCTGATGCCAACAGATAGGATCAGCAGGACTTCTCTTCTATCTGGATGAGGACATTAATGAAGGCTGGCCCTAACCCGGTTCTGGCCTTCTGTCAACTGTGTCCCATCTTGACCTGCAGAAAAAATTTTAAATGAGTGAGGTTCTTTTAAGAGACTTACAGATGTGAGAGGGAGGAATGGAAAATCGTGAGTCGGTTAGGGAGATGGTAATGTGCACGGAAGTGGTTCCACTGTGGAATCTGAAAACAATCAGCAAAGGAGTGCCATTCTTTGCAGGAGCTACGAGGCAGATATAGGATTCTGGTCATGTCTGTTGTGAGGGTAGCAGCAATAGGCAAGTGTGTGATTGAAATGAGAAGGAAAGATGATGCAGCATTCCCTTGGGGTGCAACAGTACACCAGGGTTCTGCACCTTTTGGCTCTGCCTGTCATGACAGCTGGGCAAGCTGATGAATTTGAGACTGGAGTGATGTATCTGTTTTGGAGAATTGAAGAGAATTATTTTGATTTTTGTTGCACTGGCTCATCTGGAATCAACAGTGGATAAGTAATTGGAGAAATAACAATAGCATCGAGACTGCTGATCAAGCTGGAAAGGGAATATTATTAACTTTCATGAAATAGTTCTAGGCGATGTTATAGATGGTTAAGATATAGATGACGATGAGGCGGAGCCAAGAATGAAGTAAAGAAGCTGCTGGCAGCAATCTAACATAAATGAAAATGTTTTGCATTTATATAGTACCTCACATAACAGAAGGCTGTCCCAGAGCGCTTTACAGTCAATGAAGTTATTATGTTGTGTAGTAATGTAGAAATCCAATGGCACACAGCAAGCTCCCGCAATAATAAGGTAATGCCCAGATAATCTGTTTTGTGATGTTAATTGACAGGAAATGATTGGTCAAGAGACAAGAGATAGCTCCCCTGCTCTTCTTCAAAATATCTTTTACAGCCACTCAAAAGGGCAAACGGGGACTCAGTTTAATATTTCACCCGATCGGCAGCAACTCCAAAAGTGCAATAGTCCCTCAGTAGTAAATCAATCACCAATCAGAACTTGAGCTCACAACCAGCTCACTTAGCCGTAGCATTACCACCAACACCATGGCTGAAAATACTCTGGTCTGGATGGTAGGAATGAAACCAGCTGTGCCATAGTGATGAGTTGTTGAATATTTTGCTCTGAGTGATTATGATAATAAAAAGTTAATCGTCAGGGATCTGAAATAGTACTTCAGCCAACTAAAGACTAACATTTGAAAAACTTAAAAATGAACAAAATGAACATGGACAGAAGGACAGTGCCATGAAGACTTACATTCTTCTATTCAACAAAATTAGCTTAAAAGCAAATGTATTTTCATGAAACAGTAAACCTTGAATGGGAATATTTAACTGACTGTGATAAATGCGATTTCCTTAGTGTCAAAGCAAAAGTAGCAATCAATTAGGAATACCCTGTAATAATTACCTGATCTTGCATCTGAAGTGGCTAATAAGCCACTTGATCCATATAATCTTAAAATGTGTGAGGGTGAGAAATTTGACTCCTTAGCACCCATTTTACAGGTGCTATAACTGCCCTTGGAATTTCAAAATGCTGTCTGTGGCACACGCATTCTTTGGAATGAACTACAGCAGAACCATATTAGTGCAGGTGTTAGTGTGTGCACAGTAAATGTCTGCCAGAAGCATAAAGAATAGTCAGATCAATGAAACACTGATTTGACACCAGTGATGCCATTTTGAAGCTCAATGTTCCGGCTAACACCCTCATTTAATCTCACACAGCTGAAAACATTTACAGTTACAGAAAAGAACTCCACCAGTGTTACTTAAAGAGATCATCAGTCCTGTGTCCTCTTTAACCTTTCTTTGTTGCATGTGACTTGTTTATTGTGTCAGGCAATTCCTTGAAAGTTGTTGCATGATTACGCATCTTAAAGAGAATTTTGCATATGGCCTGTTTGCTGTGTGCCGCGTGTTGCCGATTGCTGCATGGCTATGCACATACACACAGTTAAGGGAGAACATTTATCATCAACTATTTGCCAGTGAGCTGCTGGTCGATTTCTTCTGGCTGTTGCTATGGTCCCACAGTGTTTACTACTTTCTATCATTATTTCAAGTCACAGAAGTGCTATGGTAGATGCTGAAAGAATGTTGGCTGACTTCAAAGGTAATGGGCAAACCAGTTGCTTCCAGGCACAGATGCATTGGTTAACATTCCCCTTGGCAAATCACAGATCCCATGCAAAGCAGATTTGATTTGACTTATTTTGTCACATGTATTGGGACACAATGAAAAGTCTTATTTCTTGTGCGACATATAGACAAAACATACCGTTCTTAAAGTGCATCAAGGAGAAGGAAATGAGTGGGTGCAGAATATAGTATAAAAGCAAATTACTGGGGATGATGGAATCTGAAACCAAAAGAGAAAATGCTGGAAAATCTCAGCATGTCTGGCAGCATTTGTAAGGAGAGAAAACAGCTGATATTTTCTGTCCAGATGACCTTTTGTCAAAGCTAAAATGTGTAGAAAGTGGGAACATTTATGCTGAAGGATGAGGTGGTGAAAGATGGGTCACAGCCAGGGGAAAATGTTGCTAATGGCAGTCCATGAAGAGAATAATGAGTGTCAATGGCCAAATGGCAGAGAAGCTGAAATCAGAGAGTAAGATGCGACAGATGAAGATATAAGAGGGGGGTGGGGAATGGATGGGAGAGAGAAAAAATTTAGAAAAAGAGAGAAAGGGGAAAAAAAGGAGAAAAGGTAAAGAAAGGGGAGATAAGGTAGGGTGAAAGAATGGGGGGGGGGAAGAAAAATGAGGAAAGGCAATAAAGAAATAAAAGGTAGAGAGACGTAAAAAAATTAAATAAAATGAAAACAAAGGGGTCGAGGTGAGGTAAGACTAATCGTCTGAAGTTGTTGAATTCGATTTTGAGACCAGAAGGCTGTAAAATGCCTAGCTAGAAAATGAGATGCTGTTCCCCCAGTTTGGGTTGAGCTTCACTGGATCATTGCAGCAGGCCAAAGACAGGCATGGGCATGGGAGCAGGATCATGGTTAAAATGGCAAGCAACAGGAACGTCAAGGTCCTATTTGCACAAGGACCAAAGATGCTCAGCAAAGTGATCACTCGATCTACGCTTGGTCTCTCTGATATAGAGGAGACCACATTGGAAACAGCAAATGCAATACATCAAATTAAAGAAGTGTAAGTGAAACGCTGCTTAACCTGGAATAAATATTTTGGACCTTGGATGGTAGGCACAGAAGAGGTAAAAGGGCAGGTGTTACACCTTTACGATTGTATGGGAAAGTGCCATGAGTGACAGGAGAGGTGTTAGGTATAGTTGAGGAGTGGACAAGGTTATCCCAGTGGGAATGTCTCTGCAGAATGCTGACAGAGGAATTGAAGGGAAGATGTGTTTTGTGATGGCGTCATGCTGAATTGGTGAAAATGGCAGATGATAATGCTTTACATTCAGAGGCTGGTGGGGTAAAATATGAGAACAAGGAGGACTCTATTCTTGTTCTGGGAGGGAAGAGAGGTGGCACAGGAGATGGACCTCACGCTGTTGAGGGCCCTGTCGACAACTGTAGATGGGAATCCATGGTTGAGGAAAAAGAAGCACATATTAGAATCAGCACTTTGGAATGTGGCATCATTGGAACAAATGCAACACAGGCGAAGAAGCTGAGAGAAAGAGATGGAGTCTTACAGGATGTGGGGTGTGAAGAGCTGTAGTCCAGATAGCTCTGGGAGTCAGTGAGCTTGTAATGGATATTGGTAGATAGTCTATTGCCAGAAATGGAGACAGAAAGGTCAGGGAAGGGAAGTGTCTGACATGGAACAAGTGAAGGTGATGAAGGGGTTGAAACTGGAACTGAAGTTGATGAATTTTTCAAGCACGAAGCAGCACTAAAATATTCATCAATGTACCAGTAAAGGAGTTGTAGAAAGGGACCAAGGTTGATCTGGAACAAGGAATGTTCCAAATACCCCATAAGAAGCATAGCTTGGTCCCATGCAGGTACACATTGCTACTCCTTTGATTTGGAGAAAGTGGGATAAGTTGAAGGAGAAATTACTGAGAGATAGAATGAGTTCAGCCAAAGAGAGAAGAGGAGTGATGGATGGGAATTGTTCAGGCCTCTTTTCAAGAAAGAAGTGAAGAAATCTGAAGCCATCCTGGTATATGATCGAGGTGTAGTTAGATAGAGAGAGTGCAGAATATAGTATTACAGTCATAGCTAGATCATCCAATGCAGCTCATTGACTGCTTTCTGTTTTATGACTACTGATTCTCTTAGAATCACAGAATTCCCACAGAGCAGAAGCAGAGCATTTGGCCTATCAAGTTTGCACTGATCACTATTCCACCCAAGCACTATCCCCCTAACCTTAGTTTCCTGAAACTAGCTGCCACTTTGGCATAGCCAATCAACCCAACCCACACATCTTTGGCGTGTGGGAGAAAATGAGAGCACCTGGAGGAAACCCATCAGACACGCAGAGAATGTACAAACTTCACACAGGCAATGACTTGAGGCTGGAATTGAACCTGGGTCCTGGTGCTGTGAGATACTGCTAACCACTGTGCATCATGCCACCCGGAACACAAACTGTTGATGGTACTGAGTCATCTAGTCTCATGTGGTATATTACTGGTAGCTTACCAAAGGCATCACAGTTGAAGAGGCCATTATACAATATCATTTCTGGGGCCTGGTATTTTTTGAGAATGCACTTCTGGACTATGTTGGATGAGCTCCAGTGTGATGCTTTTCCAAATGCCTTACATTCTGATAGACTACATGAAACTTAAACTACCTCTTGTGCAATGGAGAGTGACACATCTTCAGTGCGAATCATTTGTTCGTCATAGGCCACAAAGTCCATCTGAGTACTGGAATCCAATGTTGCACATGGTGTTAGTTCATGTAGCATTCATCTGGGCAATACATTGCACTTTGCTGCAAAGCCTGTATGTATCTTCAGTTTTGCATTATTGCAAAGCACATTCAGGGTAGTGAAGATGTCACCCTTTTCTCACAATGGAGTATTATTGGAGGTTCAGTCATTTGATGCTCTGGCTGAGCTCCAGTTTATTCACTTTACTGATGCTCATAACCTTGGAGGACTGATCGGCCGCAATGTGGCTCTTCCGAAAGGACAGCAGCTGCGATTTTGATCTGCAGCATTTTGTGAAGTGATTCCACTTTCCACATTTCTTGCAGTGTTGGATGACCTCAGCTTTATCGAAGATAGCGTGTGAGATATCAGCTACGAGTGCATTGGAGTAATTAAATTCAGAGGTAAAGGTATGAAGGAGAGCTTTGACAGCAGATCAGGTGAGATGGGGTGAAGTCAAACAATGTGTGGGTTGAAACTACACAGAAATGATGTGCTACTATGAGGTCAGAAAGTTATCATGGGGTCAAATGTGATAGAGCAAGGTTGCAAACAGATAGGTTTAATCTAAGACCATTGCCGGGTGGGGAAAGAATCAAGAGGGAATCGATTTGGAAAATGGACTGAAAATGATGGCTTCATTCTTCCCAGTATTTAATTGGAGGAAGTTTCTGTTCATCCAGAACTGGGTGTCAGATAAGCAGCCTGACATTTTAAAAACAGATGACGAATCAAAAAAGGTAGTGGTGAGGTAGAGTTGCTTGTCATCAGTGTACATATTAAAACTAATGCTGTGTTTTCAGATGATATCATTGAGAGGTAGCATGGAGATGAGAAATAGAAGGTGGCCATGGATAAATCCTTGGAAATACCAGAAGTAACATTGTGGGAATAGAAGAGAAACTATTGTAAATGATTCGCTGCCTCTGTTTAGATAGATAAGAATGAATTATGCTGTCTCAGCAAAGCAGCCATCATAACCAAGGACCCCATGCACCCCAGACATTCTCTCTTCCACCATCTTCTGTCAGGGAAAAGATACAAAAGTCTGAGTACTAACCAATTCACAAACAGCTTCTTCCCTGCTGCTGTCAGGATTTACTTTGCATTAAGTTGAATTTTCTCAACGCCTTAGCTATGACTGTAACACTACATTCTGCACTCTCTGGTTTCCTCCTCTATGAATGGTATGCTTTGTCTGTATAGCACGCAAGAGACAATATTTTTCACTGTATGTTAATGCATGTGACAATAATAAATCAAATCAAATCAAATCGAATTACCTGGTGAGATCAGTCCCATCCAGCTGGAAAACACTGGAGATGTGTTGAAGAAGAGTTTGATCAACTTGTGTAAAAGTTTGCAGATGGATTGAGAAGGAGAAGGGGGGGAAAGTTTACCTTTGTCACAGTCAGATGGGATGTAATTTTGGTATTATGGCTGCTGCAGTTGTAAGTATATGGCATGTGTTCGCAGAGATCATTGAGTTTCTTGCGGCACTGCATCCAGCTCCTTAGGGTTTGATTCATTAACAAACTTCATTATCTTCTGCTTAATTTTGAGCAATGTGGAGAGCTTCCAGGCTCACTGTAGGCCTCCAATGTTTCCCAGGTCAGATTAACTTCCTGCATAACTGCCAGCAGCAGCTCCAGCTCCAACTAGTGCATCTTCTCTTTAAGAAGTGCAGTCTAGTTTTAAGTGAGGCTAGACACTCAAAATATTGGCCTCCTGCTGATGAATCCAGGCAACAAACAGTGCGGTCAATGTTTGTAGAACATTGAAATCATTCAAAACAGTGGGCAGCACAAAGTTAATGTGCTGTGTCTGTTAGAAGGAAGGGACAACTGACAATCACGTGTTGTGATCCTGGTGCCTTTTCCCAGAGGCTATCCAATCTAACACTCTAAAAATCTATTTGCGAATTACGCTATTGCTGGGAAAAATATCTTCCGTCACAATGTTTCCATTCCTTCCTTTTTTGCTTTAAGAATTACTCTTTGAGCCCTATTTTATCATTTTGACTCTAATACTGAGTGGACTTGAAACTGGCAGTGTTTCAGATTCAATTTTTCAACTTCTGGGAAAAGATAGAATGCGGCTCCCTTGCCATATTGCTCCCGGGCCAGATAACAGCTCCCCCTGGCCATCACAGACATTGTTCCACCCTCACAGCATTACTGGCCGCCTTAGTCCCCAACCCCTTCTGCCACCCAGACTGATCGCGGACCCCTCTCCCCTTTCTCTCCACCAATGTCAGGCAGAGTGGCAGTGGACCCATCTTCCCCCTCACTGATCTCAGGCAAAGTGGCATCAGGCCCCCACTTCTCCCTCACTGATCTCAAGCAGAGTGGCAGTGCCTCCATCCTCCAACACTGACCTCAAGCAGAGAGTCGTCAGATGCTCGGCACTTACCTACTTATTAACTGGAGCGCCCAAATCAGATTTTTGTGGAGCATGTCTGTTTCACACCAATTCTGGAAGGACGAGCGTGGTTGTAAAGGGTGAAGTGTCAGTAAGGTTGGGCGTGCAGCCTATTAAGTCAATTTAAATGCATGCAAATGCATTTAAATGGTCGTCGCACCTGTTTTGGGCATGGTCATGAGCGCGACCATTTTCAGGTTTTGGTGAAGGGTGAATGTGCGCGGAGGCAGGTGTGGATCACGCGACTCATCTCACGCCCTATTTTACCAAGTTTTCATGCCCAGGCACAAGTTGATGATAACATTGGACTCTTTATATTGGTATTATTCTACATGTTTGTTTGTTCATCCAAGCCTTGTCCAAAAGGCTATTATAGACGGGTGAGACATAACTCTGCAGTGAAAGGCGTCAAGCTGCCGATAGCTGAGTTAAATCCTGTCCTTATCTGACATCCACATACAAACACTTTAAGCAATAGTTGGGAACTCAAGGTAACTGATTTTTCTCTTCGCAACCCAGAGACATTGAGGCCAATTTTTCCAATTGATTAGTCAATAGCAGATTCATTAATGAGTTACATCCAGTTCATGATGAATTCCACAAGAACCATGAGCAATGGCTTTATAGTTAAAGTTGATGTTCAAATTTCGGGCATAACATGCTTAGGTGAGGATATGGTCTTCAGATTTATAGGAGATAAAAAAGTTGAACTCACCACTTCATGCAAGGTTTGCAATGAAATAGAGCTCATCAATGCATATAGACATTGCTGTCTCTTTACCTATTAATTCTTACTGGTCAGGCTTTTGTTCCAGTTGGTAACCAGGACAATAAGCATTACTAGTTTGTTTTAAGCTAGCAGCAACAAGATTAAAACAACATAAGTTACTTATAAGATGAAATTAGTGTTCACATCATATTTCAAGTTAATAATAAAAATATTTTATAAATTGCTTTTCCAATTCCCTACAATGCATTGAAAAATAACCAGTGCATTACTGGGCAGATGTTGACATTCTGACATATGCATTCTTCAGAGTTCCCATGTTTAACCATTTAAGTGAAAACCCAGATATATAGGGAAGTAGGTTGCTGCCAGTTTTCTACCATAAGCTCTCGCAGTCGATCGAAAGGACTCTTGAGGAATCTCCCATATTATCAGAGAAGAAAAACAACCACAGAACAGACATCTCTTGATACCAATTCTTCAAGTCAAAATTCAAGTCTTACTCTGAATGGGTGAGGCATCTTCTTAATTTAGTTTGTTGTTTAATTAAAGTTTTTTATTTTTTCATTTGTTAGAGGATACTTTGATTATCACAATCCTTGACCCTCTTTTTTTAAAACCACATACTGCCAGTGGCTTATTAATGATAGGTGATTGCAGACTTTGGTTTTCTCATCTATCTAGATTAGATTTATAACTTACCCGATTGTCTTTTTAGACACAAAACTTTTTCAGCAAAATGCAGATATTCACATAGTAATGATAATATGCATACTGCTCTGCTGGTGGGAAGATGAGTGAGTCACCTGTTCTAGTTCTGCATGAATGCTGCTCATTACAAATGAACAGGGGCTGCAATTTGTTCCCTCACTTCTTTTTTTCAGAGAAAGTACCTGATATCACCTCAACAGCTCTTCCTGGCAGACTAATTGAGGCCAGGCTACCTGCTGTGAAGGAAATCAGTGTTCAAACTGAAATCCTGCCACTCTGTGAAACAGCTTGCTTGCACACTAACATGCTGCACCACCAGGATCAATTGTGTTTATTATGCTGCACCTTTCAATGCTATTGATGATTAATAATTGCAGGAGATACTTCTTTGTGAGAAACAGAACATTGCTGAAATCATTCCTTATATGGTAGGAAGTACATTTTTCTTTCTGCACACAAGCTGCGCTAACTTACCTTATCAGTGATTTGGCAGCTACACCGGCAACATTGGTCTTTGCGTGTCAAAATCAATAAGCTTTCAGTACCCTATCTATATATGATTCAGTCCTGAGTATTAGAGCTGAAATTGCACAGTAGGGTCCACACACCATAAGACAGATTCCAATCAGTATGCCTGAGTTTAGAGATAACCTCTCCTCCCCATCTGCTCCACCTCCCCCTCTCCCTCCCATAACTGAATTCAGAATATTGTGCAACACACACTCAAAACATAGAACTGTTCACATTTTTTGAGTTTTGGTGTAATTTAAATTTTGCTAGATTTGTGTCACAATAGCTTTTAAAATCTGGATTCCTTGTATTCTTTTCTATGGGCTTGAAAATAGATAATGTTCTTCCTCCATTCAGTTTTTTTAAAACTACCTTTTTCCTTATCGTACAGATCAATTCTATTTTCTTTTATCACGTACTGGCCAGCCATTAATTGATCTTTGTCTCATTTCCCTCAGCATTATCTGTTGTGTTTCACTGCTGTTAACCAATGCACTGAACTAATGAGTATATTTATATCCTGGCCTCCACTGTTCCCTACAACATTGTAGCAAGGGTCAAGCCTCTTCGCTGTTCTAGGCTGTCTGATGAAGCATTATAATAAACCTCCCTATGGATCTACCTGTGCATGAACAAAAGGGGCATTATTGTTTAAAGGGCATTAGATATTTTCACTGCTGCCATGATCTGTCAAGAAAGAGCTCGGGCTCAAATTCCAAACATGACGCCTTACTAATTTCATCTGGGGGAAGTGCAGATCAGGTGCTTATTCACTGAGAGGAAGTGAAAATCTGGAGATCTGCACCACTGTTCCGCACCTCCAGGCATCTGATTACAAACAGCTCTTGGGAACAGCTCTTGGCTGAGGGAGATGGACTAGGGAAGGAAAATAAATGAAGGTTCAAAACATGGATATTTATCAGATGTAAATTTTAGGAGGGAGGGCATAAAATCATTTTGTGATCATACCATTAAGAATCAACCAGATAAAAATTACAAATAAAAATCTCCTCGTAGAAGTGGAGACATATTGTGTGGCTTTTCTTGCAGGCTGGCTGGGCAGGCTGCAGTAGACTGCAGCTGTGCCTTTCCACCCACCTGCAGATTGACCCCATTCCCAGACACTGTGCACTGCAATGAGAGATATCACGAGTGCTATTTCATCTCCTATTAACAGAAACATGTATGTGTATATTAAGTATATTTTAATTACACAATTCTTCTTCTCAAATTGTTGTTACATAGCCTTAACAAATTAACGCATGTAGCTTCTTCAGGTTCTCCTTACTAGCCTGCAGCAATTGACTGCTACTATCCAGTGTACCTTCACTGTTTTAGGGGAAACTAGGTCTGAAAAATTGCATTTTAATAAAACAAACTCATTCAATACCTGGTTCCCTAGTACCAGTAATTTGTAAAAAATAAATCAAAATAAATAAACCAAAATACTTATTTTTCAGTAAACCAGAATAGATGTAACAGCATCGTAACATTTGCTTAAAAGCCCCATGTCACCAGATGGTGTGACACACTGCTTGTTACTGCTAACTAAAGCATAAAGAAACTATAAACATTAGGAACAGGGTCTGTTTTATTTGAGAGTCTTTGAGAAGGGGGAAATGAATTAGATCCAATTTCAGACACGGTGGTCGTGATGTGTGATTACCACACATCTCATTCCTTTGAGGTAAACAGCATACAAATTTCATGCTGCCTCCTCATTTCAATGATTGCAGTGTGTGCTAGCTGCACGCATGGAAGGAGGCCCAATAGTGTGCACGGCCAACGTATATTTCAGTCAGCCTGCACCTCCAGCTTGCCCCTCTTAAAGGAGAACTGCATTCATTATTACAGGAGTTGCTGCTGTGACTATAAGGAGACTTAGAGAGACAGAGAGCTTTCAGATGTAGTGGAGAAGGTGGAAAAATGGGTGAAGCAATGTTTCTGCATGGGACCAGGAGGTCCTCAAGGCACAAGCTGAGAAAGAAATTGATGCAAGTAACCAAGGAGTCCCCAGACTTGACCTTAAGAATCTGCACTGGGCATACACGAGTGATCAAGATCAGTGAACATATCTTCAAAGGAAATTTCATATCCACCCACCAGCAATCACTCACATTGCTCAATGTACCACAGCCCCATCAGTCAACCATCAACAATCAGGATTTATGCAAAATGTTCAGAGATTACGCCTCATTCTCACTAAAACACTAATAAAGCCAGCTTACATCAACATTTCATTGATGCAGATGCAAACAGATGCAGGGAGGATATTCTCAATGGTAGGGGATTCCAGAACCAGGAGTCACAGTCTGAGGATTCAGAGTAGACCATTTAGGACGGAGGTGAGGAGACATTTCTTCACGCAAAGAGTGATGAGCCTGTGGAATTCATTACCACAGGAAGTAGTTGATACCAAAACATTGAATGTATTCAAGAGGCGTCTGGATATAGTACTTGGGATGAATGGGATCAAAAGTTATGGGGAAAAGCAGGATTAAGCTATTAAGTTGGACGATCAGCCATGATTGTAATCATCATCATAGGCTTGGAGCACCAAATGGTCTCCTTCTGCTCGTATCTTCTATGTTTTTTTTTCCATTTCTTTTGAATACATTCAGCCAGGCACTTTGTAAATCAATCATTAACATCCTTCTCTCTCTTTTGCAGGACAAGATTAATTATAATAGGACGTAGCAAAACAGAAGCTGAGGGGAACAGATCCACCTCTGGAGGGAATGGTGATAAGTTTCATAGTAAAAGTTGTGACAGAGAGTGGTACATCTGACCAAGAATATTTAGGAACAAGGTAAGTTCCTGCCTCCTGTTCCACCTCAAATCTGACCTCACCTCATGCTGCTATCAAGCATGAAATGCAAGCTGCAGATGGTGTGATCATGATCCTCAGGTTTTCCACCCCAACTGCCTTCCCAAACTCTAATCTTCCCCTTCCCCATTTAACTTCCAGATACACCAAGAAATGGCACTCAGTCTCACAAGGAAGGGCAAGAACTACACTAAACCTTTGATGAAGAATTCATCACTTGAAACGACAGTAGCAGCCTCCAGCTCAGATAATGGCATTGTACACACTGTAGAGAGTAGTATAACTTCAGAATTTGTTTTGGTGAATCACCAATCATGAGTATGGCACAGTGACACAGTGGTTAGCACTGCTGCTTCACAGTGCCAGGGATCTGGGTTCGATTCCTGCATTGGGTCACTCTCTGCACATTCTCCCTGACTTTGCGTGGGTTTCCTCTGGTGCTCCGTTTCCTACTGTAGTCTAAAAGGCAAGCTGGTTAGGTGCATTGACCATGCTAGATTCTCCCTCAATGCACCTGAACAGGTGCCAGAGTGTGGTGGCTAGGGAATTTTCACAGTAATGTCATTACAGTGTTATGTAAGTGTATTTGTGATATTAATAAATAAACTTTAAGCAGACCAGCTTCTTGAAAAATAAAGTTGCAGACTGTTTGGCTGCAGAGGATTCAGATAAAGACTTGAAAGGAGCAGTCCACAGGAGAACACTGACAGGCATATACACCAAGATGCTTGCAGCATTCGCTGGCCTACCAGACAGCATTTTATCATTGTGAAGGAAGAGTCCAGCTCCAAACTAACATAGAGCTTGATGCCCATCTTTTACTGTATAGAAAGACAACAGCATGACAATACTTGCAGACTTACATGTGAAGCAGTGTCTGGTGGTCAATGTTTTAATTTCTATTGTAGCACAGGTAGAAGCCACCCAATGTCTCAATGCTGAAATGGAAAGTCAGGCTGAGAGTTATAAGGTCCATAGAGGCTGAGTCTCTGCCATCATGGCTGTGGGTTTTAGTGCTCATGGGGGCAAGCAGGGTAGCACAGCAATCCAGCAATCTGTCATCCATCAGATTCTTACTAAGGCTGATGTAGGTGGCTCCACCATATGCAAACATTTGCACATTCTTTCCTGTGTCTGAGTGAGTCTTCTCCAGGTATTCCAGTTTCTTCCCACAGTCCAAAAATGTGTGGATTAGGTTGATTGCTATGCTAAATTGTTCCTTAGTGTCAGGAGGGTTAGTAGGCTAAACATGTGGGGTTACAGGGATAGGGCCTGAGTGGAATTGTTGCCAGTGCACGCTCAATGGGTCGAATAGCCTCCTTCCGTACTGTAGGGATTCTAAAAAAAATTGGCAGCATGGTAGCAGAGTCATTAGCACTGTTGCCTCACAACACTGAAGACTGGGGTTCAGTTGCAGCCTCGGGTGACTGTATGAAGTTTGCACTTTCTCCCCTGACTGCGTGGATTTCCTCTGGTGCTTTGATTTCCTCCCAAATGCCAAAGATGTGCAGGTTAGGTTGATTGGCCATGCTCAATTGCCACTTAGTGTCAGGGAGATTAGCAGGATAAATATGTGGGATTATGGGAATAGGGCTTGGATATTGGTTTATGCTCAATGGGCCAAATGGGCTCCTTCTGGACTGTTGGGATTCTATGATTCAAACCTGCAGAACTCTCTTGGGATAACCTCATTTGTGCTCCCACTGCTGGTCCTTTCCAATGCCTATATTGTTGCCTGTTAGCTAACCAGCCCAGATTGCTGTAGTGAGAGCCAAGCCCTCAGGACAAATATCTTCTCGAGGACATTCTGCAATGCCATCTGCATTCCCTTAATGAAGGCGGCTACATTCCATTAATCATGATTCAGTGACTGCGTTGTATTGAGCGGGAAAATAGGTGAGGCAGAGGTAGGGCAGGCACTAAAGGATTGCATAAGGATGAATAGTTCAGTTTGATACAGATTATTAGATATGCTATGAGGTAAAGGTATATAGAATGGTTTTGATTGGGAGTTCTTATTGCAGGATTTTGGTCAAGAGGGCACTGTGATGGTTTGTAGGAAATGGATTGACATGTGAGGAAGCAATGGTGATAATGGGATAACACAGTGGCATAGAGATTAGTACTGCTGCCTCACAGTGCCAGGAACCTGGGTTTGATTCCTGGCTTGGGTCACTGACTGTACAGAATCTGCACATTCTCCCTGGGTTTGCATAGGTTTCCTCCAGGCGCTCCATTTCTTCCCGCAGTCTGAAAGACAAGCTGGTTGGGTATATTGGCCATACTCCTCAGTGTACTCCAGTACAGGCACCGGAGTGTGGCGATAGGGGATTTTCACAGTAACTTCATTGTAAGGTTAAAGTCAGCCCATTTGTGGCACTAATAAATAAACTTTTAAAAAACCTTAGCAGAACTGGAGTCTCAATATCTAAACAGCTGTTTGGAGTAACGGGGACCAGGAAATCTCCTCTTTGCCTCTTCCTCCTCTTCCTATCCTCCTCCCAAGTTGGCCTGTAAATGCCTGGCAACAATAACTGCGCCCTTATGATAACAAAGTAGTGGAGGACACAGTAAACCACCACAAACTTAGGCAGACACTCTAGTGAGTTTGAAAAAGTTCACCCTGCATGATCTGAACAGGGAAACCTTTACTTCAGGATAATAGTTTGTTCAACAATGTTCTTTGTGGTTGTGTGGTTCTTGTATTGGTGTGATTTATCTTGTGTTCAGCTGGCATGGGAAATCCTAAGCCTAAGTGTAGAGCAAGTATCGTGTCATCAAACAGCAAGTCTCTGGTATGTCATGCAAGTCCAAAAATGGTAGGAATACCTAGTTGCATCATGTTGAAGGCATTATTGCTGCTGTTGGCAGTGTGGACATTCACTGACTTGATGTTTTGGCCACACTGCACACCCAGCTGCATGTTAATGGACTGGGAGCTATGCAACTCTAGTACATCTCCCTGTTTATACGTATGGCCTGTAGAGACATGGGCAATATAGATGATGACTTTCTGTCCTTTATTCTTTCATGGGATTTGGGATTTGCTGGCAAGGTAGGCATTTGTTACCCACACCTAAATGCCCTTGACTGGCTTGCTCAGTCATTTCAGAGGGCAGTTATGAGTCAACACTGTTATTTTTGGGTCTAGAGTCACATGTAAATCAGAGAGATAAGGATGGTAGACTTCCTTTCCTAAAGGACATAGTGAAGCAGATGGGATTTTATGACAATTGATGATAGCTATTATGGTCACTATTATTGAGACTAGCTTTATTTTCCAGATTTATTCATTGAATTTAAATTTCACCAGCTGTCGTGGTGCCCTATACTATTGGAAACCCAGGATCCTGGCAAAGCATCACACCCACTCTCCTGGTTCATTCTGATAAGAGAAAAGGCGAGTAAGTGCCCATTTTTGATGCGCTGATCCTCAGTCAGCTCTTTCGTGGAATTACGGAGGACGAATTGTAAAAAATTGTTTATACTATCTACTCTGGAAAGATCTGCTTGCAAGGAAATTGAGGATGGTGGTGATCTAGATGCTGTCATTACCCTGCTGTGCAGCTATAGGGCCTGTTGGAGGAAGTGGCACAGTTTCAGTTACCACTGTCTTAGTGAAGTCATCTCAGACACTGTTCCTAGCTGAGGTAGAGATAAGTTTAAAGTTTATTTATCAGTGTCACAAGTAGGCTTACATTAGCACTGCAATGAAATTACTGTGAAAATCCCCTGGTCATCTCAATCTGGGCCTGTTTGGTTACACTGAGGGAGAATTTAGCATGGCAATGCACTGAACCAGCACGTTTTTCAGACTGTGGGACAAAACTAAAGAACCTGGAGGAAACATGGGGAGAACATGCAGATACTACACAGATAGTGACCTAAGCGGGGTCTTGAACCCGGTCCCTGATGTTACGAGACAACAGTGCTAACCAATGTGCCGTCGTGCTGCCCATGATGGAGTTCTCCCAGAAGTTCTCCCTGAAGACATCTGGTGAGTTTGGCCTTGTGTTGAGAGGTCTCAGTTTCCATGTGCATGCATCTTCTTCTCCCTGACCACCCCACTCCCACCGCTCCTTTCGTGTTGCAGCCTAAAGGGAACTGCAACTAAATCCCCATAAGTCCCCAGAGCTTAATTTCTATTGTAGCACATGTAGAAGCCACCCAATGTCTCAATGCTGAAATGGAAACTCAGACTGAAGTTATGAGGTCCATACGGGCTGAATCTCTGCCATCATGGCTGTGAGTCTCAGTGCTCACAGGGGCAAGCAGCGTGTCACAGCAATCCAGCAATCTGTCCTCCATCAGATTATTACTAAGGCTGATGAAGGTAGCTCCACCATATGCAAACATTTGCACATTCTTCCCTGTGTCTGAGTGGATCTTCTCCAGGTACTCCAGGTCCTTCCCACAGTCCAAAGATGTGTGGATTAGGCTGATTGGCCATGCTGAATTGTTCCATAGTGTCAGGAGGGTTGGTAGGCTAATCATGTGGGGTTACAGGGATAGGGCCTGGGTGGAATTGTTGTCAGTGCACGCTGGATGGGCTAAATGGCCTCCTTTTGTACTGTAGGGATTCTAAAAAAAAATTGGCAGCATGGTAGCAGAATCATTAGCACCGATGCCTCAGTCAGCTTACTTTACACAAGCAGAAAGTTCCTCTGGCTTTCTTATAAGGATGCAGTAACAGTACCTTCAAAAGTCCGACAAATCGTCAAACTCATCCAAGAACACAAAACGGTATTTCCACAGATTCCAAGAAATGTGCTTCCACAAACTTCACAACAGTATTAGTAAGTCAAAAGCACTCAGCTACACATTGAGGCCAAGCTCTTTAAAGCTGTGCTAGTTAGAGTGTCCTACATGGACCTGTGACCACCCCCCACCCCCCACCCCTCCTTCGGGACTGATAAAGGCATTAACCATAACTGCACAGTCCAAATCGGTATATTGTGCCAACAACCCTCCTTAGGGATATCACAATTTGTCTAACACTTCTAGCGAGAGGCTTCACATGCATGGCTCACCTGTCGGCTGTGCTAGAAGCAGCTGGAAGCTTTGTGCCCATCCTTTTCAGCCATTCCTGCTCCCTGAACTCCAGTTTAAGATGTGTCACATCATGAATTGGTGAAGGGTATTTTCTCTCAGTCGCAATCAGTGGCTGCCCTCTGCAAATGAAAATTAATCACTTTAGAATTTGTTTCTGCTAAGTGAAATGATAGAGGTTAAATTATTGCTAAGGGTTAGATTTTAGAGAAGCGTATATTAATTTTAAGTTGCCGAGAGCCTAGAGATTTACTTTGAAGTCTCAACTTTACTGTACCACAAATGAAGCTCTCACTGTAAGTGGGCTGTCAGCATCAGATTAAATAATTTGTCCAGCAATACCTAAGGGAGGGAAAGAGCACATCCAACAAAGTTCTGTTCATATATGATGCAATCGCATGAATCCTCAAAGCATCATGACTTCAGGTTTTTGAATAAAATGCAAAATTCGACTTGGTCTTCTCTGCGGTTTCATAAAACACAGAAGAAGACAATTCTATCTAACACATACGTACCAACAAAAGAAGAATTATCTAGCTCTTGGTCTGTAGCCCTGCAGGTTACAGCATTTCAAGTGCGTAATCAAGTATTTTTTCAAATGTAATAGGATTTCTACCCTTACCACCCCTTCAGGCTACAGATTTGAGATCTCTACCAACTTCTGGGTGAAAAATATTCTCCTCAACTCCTCTTTAATCCTTCTACTGCTAATTTTAAAGTTATGCTTTTTCATTACTAACATCTCTAATACAGGGAATAGGTCATTCTTATCCATGCTGTCTGCAGGCCTCATAATTTTATATACCTCAATTAAATCTTCCCTCAGCCTTCTCTATTTCAAAGAAAATAACCTCAGCCTATTCAATCTTTCCTTATAAATAAACTTTTCCTGCTGACATACTTGTAAATTTCTTCTATGTAGGGTTGGTTAACTCAGTTGGCTTGAAGCATTCATTCAGTCCCTATAGCAGCTGTGTTAATTCATGGATGCCCTGTGGCCTCACTATACCCCACATTTGCAGAGTGGCATCCCTCAAGCTATAATTAGCCAAGTTGTTTCTTTTTAATGGAGAGAGATGTCTTTGGTGCTGTAGCTGAATGATGATTATAAAATCTCTTTTGTACCTTGTCTAATGTGATTGCACCCTACCTGTAATATGGTGATTCAAACTTTATGCAGTATTTTAGCTGCAGTCTAACTTGTGTCTTGTACAATTCTCTCTGCTCTTATATTTACATCCTGGTTCAGGGCTCCAAAAATGGTGGCCACGCTCTCCACTCTCTTCTAGTGTGACTAATATCACAGGCCATTTTGCAGATGTCCATTAATTTGGATGTTAGGAGTATGTACCAGAGTATGAAGAGTAGGTAGATTCTGATGTTTATCAGCTTGCACACTGATTTGACTTCTCACAATGATTTTTAACCACACTGCTCTAGCTCATGTCCTCTCTTTAACAAACAAAGCTGCATATGTGTTCAAGAGCAGAAATGACCCCAACCGCACCCCACCCCAACAACCTCCCTCCCCCAATGCTATTTAAAGGAATCACTGAATATTTTGAGATGAGTTGCTATTCATTTGCTACTCCAAAGTATCTGGGTTAGGTTGATTGTACATGCTAAATTGCCCTTTTGTGCCAGGAATTAGCAGGGTAAATGCATAGGGTTATGAGGATGGGATCTGGGTTCATTTGCGATACACATTTCTGGGCTGAATAGCCACCTTCTATACTGTTGGGGTTTTATGATTTCTACTGGGTCCTGTCTGAGTTTGTTGAAATGCTCTGTGTTTTCTCAGTATTACATAATTTTCTCATATTATGAGTGAATAGTGCTGCCCATGAGGCAGCCAGACTTCAAGGTTCTGGTCAGACTGCTTGCTCTCAGCCTGAGGTAGGATAATTTCCACCCTCCTTGCCTTGCACGGAGATTTAGCGGAGTCAGCAGAGTGAAGGCTAAGAGGGAGAAGACTGACAGCAGAACTTTAATCCTCCCAGTGTCTTCAGGGAACATTTCACATTTCAGACTAAGCTAGGAACACAGCATGCATTGTCTTTCTTTTATGAAGGAGGTGCTCGTTAAAAATTTGCCTCTTGCAGGCAGAAGTGCAGCATCAGAGAATGGTGAGAACAGCATTGCCAGTAGCTGTGAAGGTTAGTGTAGCCATGAATTCCTTTATTTCATGATCCTTTCAAGTCAGAACAAGCAATATCAGTTAACATTTTCCTTTTTGCCATTCGCTGCTGTATAAGGGAGGTGACTGATACTCTTTACACCAGAAGAGAGTCTGCATCAGTGCACGTTCATGGCTCTTCCAATATCACAGGCTTTCCTTTGCTGCAGGCTTCATTAACTGCATTGATGTGGCTTTTTGGGCACTGTATCTAAATACAAAAATGTGCCACAGCTGCAAAGTGTTTCACTGCCTAAAAGTGCATTTGGTGTGAGAATATGCCCAACATATCATTTTGGTGAATGTCTGATATCCTGACGCATTCACTCTTCAACATTCCACTATTATCTCAATAATTGAATCACCATGCCAAACTAGTTGGGCAACAGGAACAAGTCACTGAAGAGTTGGCTCTCAACAACCCAAACAAATATGGGCAGAAACGTACAATGATAACGATGCTGTCACACAAAACATCATCAAGTAGATCATTGGGATGCTTAAGCAGCATTCAGATTGCTTAGTTTGCTCTAGAGGAACCCCACTCTGAAGTGAATCTCTTGATGTGTCATTGTTACATTCTGCGTAACCTTGCCACCATACGGGCCCCTGTCACCATGGAAATACTGAGCAGCTAAAGATGATGATGTGGAGAAGGTGGAAACAGAGCAGCAGGAGAAAGTAAGGAAGCAACTAACACAACACCTCCTGGCTCAGATGTCCATGATTGCCTCATCTAGTTACCTCAAATCCCCATTGTTCAACAATTGCACACCTTACCTTCTATCTGTCATGAACTTTCTCAGTATCCTCTCAGCTATAATGTTGGAATAAAATTGACCGCAAATCAACAATTCAAATAACCTTATCAAATGAATTACTCAGTAGTTCATCCAAAAATCAACCAATCATCCTTCACTTCTCCTTAGTGTCTTTGCCTGGCCCAATGCTCTTAGGCAGAAGTGCAGGAGACTGCAAATGGCCTTTCAAGATGTTGGCCTTGAGCTGTTCTGAGTCTAGAAATTCCAGCTCTGGACTGTCCCGCCTCTGCATGAATAGCAACAGTTTGTTCTGTGGGAATCATGGGCACTGGCAGAGTGGCAGTATTAAGAAAACAAATAATCTCATGCTGAGAATGGATGGCAGATTTGCACACAATGGAGCTATTGCTACTCCCCTTTGGTGGCACCTCAGCAATCCGAGTAATCTGTTAGAGGACAAATTGCTGGTCTGCTGTGAGAAGTTTTTTGCAGTATTTGCAGTCCTAATAGTATGAGTCTTGAGTTTGCATGACAGAAAACTGAGATTGCATGACCTTTGATTGAGATTATGTATTACCCCACATATTTGCTCCACTAATCCTCCTAATCTACAAATCTTTGGACATTAAGGGCCCAGGCAAAAGCATAAAGAGAAAGTAGAGGGTGATTGATTGACTTTTGCATGAACTGTTGATTGGTTCAATTGATCCTTTCAAGTTAGTGCATGATATAGTATGGAAATGTGCCGTTGCAGCCATGGGGTGGTGTGTGCCATCTTTTACATCTGTTAATATACTTAATGCATTTCACAGTAAATCCCAAACAATGAATTTAAAGTTACTCTGTCCTTTTGTCCAATCATGAAAGTTCCTCTAATGCTGCCTTTAGGTCATCAGATCTAAATTGCTGACATTGACCTTGATGGCCATCTGCTTCCATTGTTGTCTCAGAGTCTCCTGCCCTCCTCTGGGAAGTGGGATCTCTCTTCTCCTGTCCAACTCCTGTACTACTGCTTTCAATGCTGCATCAGACAAAGTTTGAGCATGCTGTCTGCCTTATTGCACCATTTTCACTCTTTACTGATCAGAATGTCTTCCATTTAAAAGGTTCAGGCTGTCTTTAAGCAATGCTGGCTAGCTTTAATTGTTATCCTCACACAAATTTAGGTTCCCCATGGAGGAATGCAGCCATTTAGCAGTGTATTCAGCGCTGGGCTGCATGCTGCTAACACTTAAACTAGCAGGCAGTACCATTCTCTTGCTGCCAGAATCAGAAAGGATGGAAGTGGGTTATCTTAAATTGCAAACCCCATGTCCTTGAGATGACTTCTGACTACTTGCCCACAACATTTCAAAATCCATTTTTTTAAACCTCAATAACAACTCCCGACAAGATCCTTTGTCTTCACTTGTCTGCTGCTGAATACTTCATCTATGTGTTTCTTACCTCTAGGTTTCCAATGTCTGCCTGGCCAGCCTCAACATTTTCCATGAGCAAACTTGAGGTATCTTAAACTCTGCTGTCTGTTTCTGAAATTGCATCATGTCCTGAACAACCTTCAATCCTTTGTTCACTGGCCCCTGCTTGAGAAATACCCTCATTTTACTCTTGCTTTCCTCATTCTCGACCGTAGATTTTCAGTCCTGTGAGATATCTTCACGCCTCTGATTCTGGCCTTTTGAGCATCCCCCATTTTAATTGCTCCCTTACTTGTGGCTGCCTCTTCAGTTACCTTAAGCTCTGGAATTCTTTCCCCAAACCTTTCTGCTTCTTTACTTGTCTCTTTATCATTTAAGATTTTCATTTAAAAGGATTTATTTGTCTTGGTTCTCAGTCATCTGGCCTAAAATCTTCTACCGTGATCAGTATCATATTTCATTCGATAATGCCTCTTGCAGGACTGAGGGACATTTTATCTTGTTAAAGACGCTATGTAATTCCTGTTGTAGTTGATGGTCACATATTCACTTGGTGGATGCATTAAATTTGTTGCAGGTGACAAATAAATAATATTTCAAAGGTTTGGAGTGAGTGAAGTGTTGGATGATACTAGGCTGATGGGAAAGTACCTACAAAGTGAAAGGTGGATGTTGCTGAAATTTGTGGCTTTCCTTGTCAAGAACAAGCCATGCTTGCCTCCTCTGTGGAAGAATACTGAAGATTTGGTCTCAACCTCAACATCAGGAGGTCTTAACTCCTTTAACTGAGGGACCATGCATGTTATGATAGAGTGTGAGTTGGGGGAGATGTTATAGATTGAGGGATGTAGTGAATCAGCAAATACACTTATTTTTCCTGACCTGATCATTGAAGCTTTTACTGCACCGTATCCAGGTCAGGGACAGAATGCAGCTGTTCATCTTCTTAACTGTCGCCAGTCACACTTCCTTGGCAACTACTTTCCTTTCATTGCTGAGGAAAACTATGTCCCTGTGCCTGCTGATAACATGCAGCAGTAATTGAAGGGAGATCATTGTAACTGGGTGCTGATGTTGATCTTTGTGAATATATGTCGGATACCTTCTAGCTTCTTAAAACTCCACTTTGTCATTGATTCTTTAAATAATCTACTTGAGATCACGTCATGTGAGATGACATCACATTGAATCTGCAACCTGAAGATGCAAAATGCAAAAGGAACATTTGAATCAGTCCATGTCAGCTGGAGAACCCAACACTTTTAAGATTTTCCCTGGCACATGGGGCACCCATCCCACTCAGTACCCACCTTTCACTTAATATTGGGACCTATGACTTAAAGTGAGGTCTGAATTATGTTGCCCTGGTTCAATTATTGAGACCTTCTGCATCACGGAAGACTTGAGTTAGTTTCAAGTCTCTGGACATGATTATTTATGGAGTCACAGGAACATTTAAGGCCATTTAATGGCCTTTTTATGTTTCCAATGGTATTTTATCTGTGGCAGGTAGTGACTTTGCCACATGGGGAGACAAGTACACGTGCCCCAGTGACATCCCTGTGGGCTCCTAGTGGCATGGATGGGGGAACGGTGCAGTGGTGGCATGCTGATTGAACATCCTGTGAGGGCTTTCTGGCTCTTCCACTAAAAGAATCCCCTTGACCTTCAATTGGCTGGCAGTTCCAGAGTGTGGGAGCACATCCTGTAAAAGGAAAGAAGCTCTGACTGCAAGCAATTCATTATCTGAGTATTAGAATATTCAGTCATTGCTTCCACAACCAATTGAGGAGGAGTTTCCTTGACTTTCTGACTGGTGGATAGGGCCACCAATAACTCATAAAATGGCAGCTCCTGTATGCTGCAAAATAAGAAATCAACTAATACTAAACTAAGATGATGTGGGTTAACCAGAAGGAATGACAGTGAAAATTAATTTTATTCTAGCAAAGAACCGGAATGGACATGGGAAGCTAGAATCATACAATCATGGAATGCCTTCAGTGCAGAAAGAGGCTATTTGGCCCATTGAGCCTACACTGACAACAAGCACACCCAGGCCCCCCATAACATCACATATTTACCCTGCTAATCTCCCTGACACAAATTTATCATGGCCAATCAACCTAACACATACATCTTTGGAATGTGGGAGAAAACTGAAGCACCCAGAGGAAACCTGTGCAGACATGAGCAGAATATGCAAGCCCCACACACATACGGTCATCCAAGGCCGGAATTGAACCCAGGTCCCTGGCACTTTGAGGCAGCAGTGCTAACTACCATGCTGCATCTTCCAGTGCTAAAAATTTCCCAATAGCCATTGAGCCATGAGATTTAATATGCAACACAATATAAATTGACAGTTATTAATATGATTAGTTATTACAAAAAATAATCAGGAAAATATAAACACAAATGAACCATTAATACCGTAAAATGTGCTTTGATTATAGGTAGCATTAATAATTCTATTCATAGCACCCTTGTGTAAAAATGTTTAAGTGCTTCACAGGGGAAAGGTGACCAAAGAAATGGAAGTGAAAAAAATTAAAGGACAAGTGAAAACATTGAAAGCATTGAAGCAGAACTAAGCCATTCAACCTCTCAGGCCTGTTCTGTCAGTCAATTAGATCATGGTTGATCTGTATCATAACTCCATTTCCCGTCCTTTGAAATCTTTAACTAACAAATAACCTATCAATTTCCATCCTGAAATGTTTCACTGAGCCACGATCTATAGATTTTTGAGGGATAGAGTTCCAGATTTCAACTGGCCTTTATGAGATAATTTTTTAAATAGTTTGACTCTAGTTTAAAGATTATACTGCCTTAGTCTGGACTCTCACACCAGAGAATTAGTTTCTCCTATCAAATCCCTTTATCACTTTAAATACCATAATGAGATTTCCCCTCAAAGGTGAACATTTGAATGTGGGAAGGGAGCGGGGTGATAATGAGATGCTAATATGTTCTAATAGGGTTTCCAACGAAGCAAGGAAATTATGTCACTGGCGGAGGAGCAGAAACAATCACAGTGGGAAATCCCATCAACATCAAACGTGATTTGGGCCTCAAGATAGTTTGTGCTCCTGCTACCATCCATGCTCAATGTGAACGAGGGTACAAAATCCCAGTCATTGTACTTCCTGCTCCTGTCTAACAATTTAATGTTTCTTCTGATTTAATATCACCTGCAAGCTTGGAGATCCAACTTCTGGGTGGTATTTGCCTCCCACTGTGCCGTGTGTTTCTCACCATTGTCAGTGGGATTTCCCATTGATGTACTCCTTGCCATCAGGAGACCTATGGCAGAAATGCATCATTGGCAAGACCATAAGATCATGCAAACATAAACGGCAGCAAGATTTTGGCATGTATTCCTTCATGTAAATTATTGATATGCATGCTGAAGAACTAAGACTCTCGTCCTGAACCCAAAGGAACACCACTTCCAAATCAACTATCATAAAATGTGCCCTTTTTCTTTGTTCCCCATTCCCTCACTTCCTACCAAATTACTAATTCATGTTGCAAGATTATATCCAGTTCCAGTTTCTTGTTTTTGCTCATAGTCTCTGCCTTAGAACGCTATGAAACGGCTTCAGCAAGACTGGACAACATAAATGCACTTCTATCCACCATAAAAGAAAACTCCTAAAAAAAACTAGATTAGTCAGACATGACCTACCCTTCAAAATCCTTGGTGGTTCTCTTTGATCAGCTTATACTTGTTTAAATGTTCACTCATTTCTGTCTCTGTTAATAGATTCCAGTAACTTTCCCACGAATAACTGAAGAAGACACAAATGGGTCATTTCTTCAGTGAATTTTGAAGTCATGGAGAGGTTAAAAAAAAAGTTGATCTTAAGAAAAGGATTTCAGAAGGATGGGAAATTCCATGCAGGAGTTTGAAAATAAGACTGATGGTCAAGTCACTTGAGTAGTTGGCATCTATAGGTGTTAAGAAATAATTAGAAGAGTAAAAAAAGACATTAAAAATGACCCACGATAAAGATTAGGGAGAACCCTAAGATATTTGAAAAATACATTGAGGGAAAGAGGTTAACCAGGGAAATTGTAGGGCCTATTACAAACCAAAGGGGGAAATCTGTCTGTGAAATTACTGGACACTGGAAGGGTGTTAAATGAATACTTCGCATCAGTCAGGTAAAAGAGACTGTAGGTACAGAATGCAGGAAAGGGGATTGTGAGGAACCTGCACAGTTTGACAAAGGAAATGATCAGGTATTGGAGGCTGTGAAGGGCTTACAAATGGACAAATTTCCAGGCCCAGATAAACTGTATCCCAGGCTGCTGAGGATTGAGGCAGGGAATTGTAGGGTATCTGGCACAAATTTTTAGTTCGTTTCTGACAACAGGTGAAGTGTCAAAGGACTGGAGGACGGCAAACATGATTCAACTTTTCAAGAAGGTTAGTAGAGATGAATAGGAAATTAAAAACTGATGAGTCTCACATCAGGGAGGGAAACTATAGGAGAAATTCTCATGGAAAGAATTCATCTCCATTTGGAAAGGCATGGGTTAAAAAACTAGATTAGTCAGACATGGCTTTGTTAGAGAGAGGTCATGCCTAACACATTTGATTTTTCTAAAATGTGATCGAGTGTGTGGATGAAGATAATGCAGTTGATGTAGTTTATGTGGATTTTAGCAAAGCATTTGACAAGGTCCTACATGGGAGACTGAAGCACATGGAATTCAGGGAAACTTGTAGAGATGGATCTGAAACTGGTTTAGTAATAGGATACAAAGGCAGTGGTAGAAGGTTGTTTGAGTGACTGGAGGTCAGTGTCCAGTGGTGTACACAAGGTTCAGTGCTAGGACACTTATTGTTTGTTATATACATAAATGATATTGTTGATAAAGTGGGGGAATGATAAGTAAGTTTGCAGGTGACACCATGATTAACAGTTAACAGTAAACAGTTTAACAGTAAAGAAGAACGCTGTACAGAAAAATAACAATGGTTGGTCAGATGGGCAGAACAGTGTCAGATAGTATTTAACTTTGATAATAGCAAGGTGATGCACTTCGGAAGAAGTAACAGGACAAGGAATTACTTAATGAATGGCAGGGCACTAGGGAGCTCAGAGGAACAATTGGATTTTGGGGTATTTATTCACAGATCCCTGAAGGCAGCAGAGCAGGTCAATAGGATAATTAAAAAGGCATATGGAACATGCTTTTATTAGTTGTAGCATAGAGTAAAACTGCAAGGAGGTAATGTTGGAGCTGTACAGAATTTTGGTTAGGTCACAGCTGGAGCACTGAGTGCAGTTCTGTTCACCTGACTATGGGAAGGATGTGTCTGCATTAAAGGGAGTATAGGAGAGATTCAGCAGGATGCTGGGATGGAGCATTTGATTTATACAAAGAGACAGGTTAAGCTTGGTTTGCTTTCTCTAAAGCAGAGAAAGCTAAGGGGGGAACATGGTTGAGTTGTATAGGATTATGAGAGGTATGAACAGGGTAAATAAGAAGCAGCTGTTCCTCTTGGTTGTAGGGTCAATCACAAGAGGGTGTAGTTTTAGGGTAAGGGTCAGAAGACTCAGAGGGCATTTGTGAAAAAAAATTCACTCAGAGAGTGGTGGGAATCTATAATGCACTGTCTCAGATGGTAGTGGAGGCCAGAAACATTACAACCTTTAAAAAGTATTTGGATGAGCACTTGAAACATCATAGCATTCAAGAATGTGGGATATGTACTGGAAAATGCAAATTGCACAACTTTATTGGTAGGTATTGTCAGTACACACTCAATGGGAAGAAGGACATTTTCTGCACTGCATGGTTCTATAATCACATAAAGACAAGGGAATCGATGTGAGAGAAGATGTCTGGAGCTCTGAAGTTCTGGATCAGTTGGTGTTTAGGACAGCATAGTGGTAAAGATGGATTAGAGATGGGAATGCTATGAAGGTGTACAAGGAGAGCATTTGACAAATACTTTTTCAAGGGTTGAAGGTGTAGTTAAGGATTATAGCAATGAGCTGAGATTGTGCTTAACATTTGGCAGGTGAGAGGTAATCAAAGCTGGAGTTAGAGTTATAACCAAAGAGGATGGCTTCACTATTGCTGACAATGTGTTCCATGAATATTAAGCCACCTATAACTTGATTGTAGCTTCACTATTGCTGATTTTAGGCATGATCTTACCTGCCATTCATGCCTCATTTCTGCTGCAGCAAAGTGGGAGAATTTGGCAACAAGTCAAACTCCATTCATTTCTGCAAAATGGGAAATTCCTGCTGGCTTAAACGAGTGATAAGATTTTGGCCTTTGTATTTCATGAACATTGAACTGTTTATGACTTGATTTTGGATAATGTAGAAACAGATTGCTTAATGTGTTTGACAATTGGATTTAGGTTTGTTAACTTATAAACCATAGATTCACATTGTAACTTCGCTACTTATGCAAAGAAATAGAACATAAGGATAAATAATTATTTCTCAAAGAATCTGACATTAAACACTTCTCCAAGCTTAAATAATCTGCATAGTGAGGATGCAGCCAGGGAAACTGCAAAAAGTGTTGTTATAGCATCATAGCATTAAAAGTTTACAATTTCTGAATTCAACACAAATATGCAAAGAGGTACCTGCTATAGCCAACATTACACAGGAATTTTACAGTTGTAAGATGGGATAGATATAGACAAAGAAATCAACTTTCCACAGCAATAGAGAAATTATCTAAGAGAAAAGTAGGTTAACACTGATGACAACTGATGCCTATAATGGGACCGTCAGGGATCAATAAAGTATTAGTAGTCAGAGTGGTGATTGTTGCAGTCACCTTTTCTGATCGTAACAAGACAACGTTTGTGGGAAAGTGATTAATTCCCCTTTTATCTACTTGCACAGATTCTGTTGCATCTGCTTATTAAATCTTAATTTGCAGGAGCAGTGAGTACTTGACAGGTCTGTACAAATTTGCTGTCTGTAATTCCTATGAGAATGTGTTCTCCTGGGTTTCTATGCCTTGAAAACAGGAAGACGTGGGCCATTTTGGAATATGATTGTTCAGCAAAGTTGAATTAAATTTTATGTGCTGTTTCTCTGCATAACACCATGGAAAATATATGTTACCATTGCCACAGACAATTGCTGAATAGCACCTGTAAGCAGAAACAAAGTACAAGTTATCTGCAAATAATTCATAAATAACTTGACAATCTAGTGGTGATGCGAAGCATATAAAATAAAATTATGTATTGCATGTGATGAGAGGACATAAATCAATATTTCAAAAGTATCATATACAAATGTAAATCTGGATTTATTATCTTGGGTTTTACGTTAATTACATTTGTGCCTTAAATTCACAATTTTCTCTGGAGTCAGACAGTTATGCATCAAGAGGGACTGTGCAGTAAAATTGAATTCTAGCTCCCAGTCCTATAATCAGCATTTGTGATTATTTATAAACTAGAATAAGGGAAATTGAGGCTTTGAGTCGGATTGCATCTTCATGCTTCTTAACCTAAAAATTCATAAAAGCTTGACCTAAAGCTGAACACATACTGAGCATTAGAAAAATTAGCATTTCCATACAGTATTGAATCACTACTATCACCTCCAGAATCATAAAAGATTCTGGGTACACTCCTTTTGCTCATGCTGCCCATTGGCAACATCATTCATAGGCGTAGGGCTCAGCTATGTGCAGCTATTTCTTATTTAATTATGAGCGTTGCTGGCTGGCTTGCATTCATTGTCCATTCCTAGTTGTCCTTGGAGGGTAGTTCAGGGTCAACCACGTTGCTGTGGCTCTGCAGTCACATATTGGCCAGACGAGGTAAGGAAGGCAGATTTCCTCCCCTAAACGACATTAGTGAACCAGACAGGTTTTTCTGACAAGCAAAAATGGTTTCACGGTCATTTGATTAGTAATTCCAGACTTTTTTTTATTGAATTCAAATTCTACCATCTACCTTAGCTGGATTCTGAACCTGGGTCCCCAGAACATTAGTTGAGTTTTTGGATTAATTCCACTTGGTCATAATCTCCTCATCACCTCTCTCGACTACCTATTGTCTTTGTTCTACTGAGCTGCTTTTCTAATATCCATATGTGATGAATCATAGTTTCCTTTATACAAGTACTGTGATGGCTAAAATCTTTGTCATCTCTGACTCCATCATAAATTTTCTATTCTCTTTCCTAGCCACTATTTGAGCAATTCACCTCCCTGGTCAATTTTACATTGAGTTTTCAACCCGTTAGCCTCTCCATCACAAAGATAACTCATTTCACTTTTGTAACATTGTCCATCTCGAACCGTACCTTAACTCATCAAATACAAAAGTTTATAAATGCCTTTTGGTATCTTCAGATATTCAAGGTTTTTCTTACTTAGAAATCAAAATTATAAACATTTTTGTCAGAAGAGTTGAGAGAAAATATAACATAAGGGATACACTTCTAAAGAGGTTGTAGCAGTAGGCCTGGGTGCATTTCGCATAAATCATTGAAAATGGCAGAGCAGTTTGAGAAAGCACGTAATAAGACATGGGATCCTGGACTTTATAAAAAGGGGCATAGAATACTCAAGCAGTGAAATTCAGCTTTAACTGGAGTTTTGTGTCCAATTCTGGGACCAACACCTCAGGAGAGGTGTGAAGGCATTACTGATGGTGCACAAAAGATTCATGAGAATGATTCCAGGGATGAGGGACTTCAGTCACATAGGTCGATTGGAGAAGCTAGACTATTCTTCTTGGAGAAAAGCAGACTGAATAGAGGGTTGATAGAGGTATTCAAAATCATGAGGTGCCAGGACAAGATAGAGAGAGAGAAATTATTGCCAGTGGTGAAATCCAGAGGACACAGATTTCAGGTGAGTGGCAAAAAAAGCAATGCAACAAAAGGAAAAACATTTTTATGCACTGAGTGATTAGGATTGGGAAGGCACTGCCTAAGAGTTTGATGGGGGCAGATTTAATCATAGCATTCAATGGGAATTGAATCATTGTCTGAGAAGTAAAATTTTGCAAGGTTATGGGGAGAAGATGGAATGTGGTACAAGGTGAAAGTGAGCATGGATGTGAAAGGCTGAATGGCCTTTATCTGTGCTGAAACCATTACATTTTTCTATAGTTACAAGCCAATCTACAGTCAATTGTAATGCAGAACAAGATTCTGCTCTAATTGAAAAAAATAATGGGAATGGTATCATCTTCTTCAGACTGAAACATCTTGCCAGTCTGGGGAGCTATTGTATATAAACTTTTGGATGTGCATCAATCCCAAAGAACTCATTTTAGACATTCCAGGTCAATGGACACATTTTTCAAATTCTAAAACCTTAGACCAAACTTTTTCCCCAGCTAATGTGTTTCTAACAATCCCCAACAAAAAACTCAACGAATTTCACCAATCACCTCTTTCACAGAAGGTATAATTCTATTTATCAATAGCATGCTGGCATGCTTCTTAAATTTGAGATTTTCTATGCAACAGTGCAAAAGTAATGCAGAGTGAATAGTAATGAGTTAATTTAAGTACTCTTCAAATGCATGATTAACTAGTTGACTGCACTTTCAGCGGCATTATGAAGAAGATGGCATATGTGACATTATGTATAAGTACTAAGGCTACCTTCTTCTTAATCAAAACTAAATACAAACTTTTTTTATGATCCATTAATTCAGTGAATTTGAATAGTTGTTGAAATCTGGAACAAAATAATCCTGGGGCCAAAAGCTCTAGTTTTCTTGTCCTAGCACTGGCCACCAGTGGGAAAAGATGTGGACTCCATTCCAATTTCAGGGTTGTTTAACTAACAACAGGTACTCAAGAGGTGTTCTCTTTAAAAAAAAATCAGGTGACACATAGCCACTACAAGGGCAGAAGCTAAAGACACTAATTGGGCAAAGAGATCATTGCAAGTTGTTTCTTCTTCAGCTTGAAAAGAAACCATGCCTGTCTTCCAAAGATCCTCCAGGATCAATTACTTTAGATGGGAAACATTTTTGAAATTTTTGGATTCCCCAGTTGCAAACTCACAGTAAGGGCTGATTTTATGCACCTGCGCCTCTGCACCCCCTTCCCCCGCCCAACACTGGCAAGCTTGGAATAATAGGCTCTAAAGTTGGGCATCATGCGATGCAGTTCCCAAAACAAAGCCATCTGTGTCCGTACTGACATTTCCCCCTACTCTGGGATTTGATCAGTATTTTTAAGTCTAGGGTTAGAAGGCCCGTTTGGCATCATTTTAGTCACTGTTTCATGGTAAGGGACAGCAGCTTCATCAGTGTGTCCTCAGCTAGAGTTCTTATTGAATTGATCTTAAGATGTCTGCCTCCAGAGGCAGTCTCATGGCATAGTCACATGAGTAGGGTAAGCTAGGTAGTACACTTTGTAACATTGCATTTTCCAAACCCAAACATCCCCTTTTTCACATTGAGCAAAACATCTACCTTTACTATCTAACAAATAACACATTTGTATGCAAGTGAGTTGCCCAAGTTACCCACCATTTTCATGCATTAACAACCATTTTTCTGCTAGTCAGTGTCTGCATATGCATTGCATACCAGAACTCTTCCATCTGGTTACAAGTCCCGTAGTAGGGACAGGAACGAGGCTGCAGAGATCAACGGGAAACCATGCAGCATATTCTTCTGGAACAAGTTGAACAGCCAGCAGTCATGGTCCACATTGGTACCAATGAATTAGGAAATGGGATTTGGCCATGCAATCAGAATTTAGGGAGCTAGGTATAAAATTAGCAAGCAGGACCTCAAATATAGTAATCTGTAGATTACTCCTTGTGCCACGTGCATGTGAGTAAAGCAATAGAAGGATGAGGCACGTGAATGTATGGCTGAAAAGATGATGCAGGAGTGAAGGCTTTAGAAACCTGGGACAAGCGCTGGGAAAGTTGAAACTCATACAAGCCTGATGAATTGCACCTGCACAGAGCTGGGACTAAGTTCCTTGTGGAGTATTTTGCTAATACTACTGGGGGTACTTTAAACTAATGCAGCATGGGTGTGAGAAACAAGATAGAACATTAGGGAGGAATACCAGGGCGCACAAAATGCTGAGAGAGACAGATACACTAGTATTGCAAATAGTGAGTTAATAGATGGAGCCCTGTTAGAGAGAAAATAATGAAATCTAAATCAGGGTTACTGTGCATTTATTTGAAAGCATGGAGTATAGTCAATGAGATTGGGATGTTACAGGTGCAAATTGCCATGTGGAAATATGATGTTCTGGCTGTATTAGAGGCCTGGCTCAATGAAGAGCAAAAACAGAGTGTTAAATGTTCCTAAATTCATAAAAAATAGGAAAGATAGAAAAAGGGGTGAAGTTATTGGTTAAGGAGATCATTGCAATGCTGGAGAAGGGGAGTTCCCAGAGGGTTCAAGGATAGAATCAATTTGACGAGAGCTAAAGAAGAAAAAAGGCGCAATTATACTGGTCAGTGTAGTCTATAGATCACCAAAGAATGTAAAGGAAAAAAATATCTGCAGAGAAATTACAGAGGCCAACACTACAGTATAGCCATATTGGGTGAATTTAATTAGCAAAATGTGGACCGAAAGTGGCAGTGCAAAGAGAGAGGGGGGCAAATGTGCCAAGATTGTATTCAGTGGAATTTTCTACAGCAGTAGGTGTTCAGCCCAACAAGAAAGGGTACATTGTTGGACCTAGTTCTTGGAAATGAAGTGGGCCAAGCAGATCAAATGTCAGTGGGGAAACATTTAGGAGGTGGTGATTATTGCATCATTAGGTTTATGATGATGATAGAGAAAGACAAGAGAAGTCCAGAGGTAGAATAATTAACTGGTTGAGAGCTGACTTCAATGGGGCTAACACAGACCTGGACTGGACAGGCTGAAATAAAATGTTGGCAGAAAAAGCTGTACCTGAAAAATAGGCTACCTTCAAAACAGAAATGGTTCGGGCACAGGCCAGGTATCCTCTCAAAAGAGAAAGGTCGGGGAAAAAGAACGAGAGCTCCCTGAATGAAAAAAGTGATAGTTATTAACGTAAAGAAGAAAAAGTGGGCTAATGATTAATGTGCAGTAAAAATTTCAATTGAGAACCAAGAGGAATACAGAAGGTTCTATGGCGCAGTGAAAATGAATGTTAGAGAAGCAAAGAGGGATAATGAAAAAAGACTGATGGCCAATAAAAAGGGAATCACAAAGTCTTCTATGAACATAAAAATGATAAAAAGAGTGGTAAAGGAAGGAGTAAGACCACTCAGGGACTTAAAAGTGAATTTATGCATGGAGGCACGGAGCATGGTTAAGGTATTAAATGAATGTTTTGCATCTGAATTACCAAGGAGGTAGATGCTATCCAGGCCATGGTGATAGTGGAGGAAATATTGGCCAGAATTCTCCGTTCATTCATGCCGATCGCTGCTTCTCTGTGAGGACAGAGAAATTGATGCTCAGAATCCCCTTGGCATGAACAGCTGGAGAATCCCGCCTCCTATCACTGGAAGGATTCAAAATTTATAAGGAGAAAGTTTTTGATAAGACTATCAGTCCTTAAAATTGGCAAGATATTGGGACCAGATGACATGAATCGAAGGATATTGAAAGAAGTGAGGGCGGAAATTGTAGGAATATTGGTCATAATCCTTCAGTCTTCCCTATACTCAGGAAAGGTGCCACAAGACTGGAAAATTGAGGAAATTATGCCCTTGTTCATAAGAGGTTGCAAGCATAAGTCCAGCAATTACAGATCAGTCAGTTAACTTCACTGATGGAGTAACTTCTGGAAACAATTATTTGGGATAGGATTAATAATCAAATAGAAATATGTGGCTTCAAAGCATGGATTTCCAAAAGGGAAATCATATTTAACTAACTTGCTGGAGTTTTTTGAAGAGATCACAAAAAGGACCGATGAGGGTAAAGCTATTGATGTGGTGCACACAGACTTTCAAAAGATATTCAATACAGTGTCGCCCAACAAACATGTGAGAAAAGTTATAGCTTGGGGGACAAAAGAGAAGGCAGCGATGTGGATATACAATTGACTGAGTGAGTAACAGAAAACAGAGAATAATAGTCATTGAATATTTTTCAGGCTGGAGAAGGTTTGTGATGAAACTCCAAAGGGGTTGGTATTGGCATACTTTTTTTTCCTGATATATATAAATGATTTAGATCTTGGCCAACAGGTGGCAATTTCAAATTTGCAGATAACACAAAGCTTGGAAGCACTGTAAACTGAGGATGACAGTGTAGAATTTCAAGAGAATGTAGACAATTTTGTAGAGTGGGCTGACAGGTGGCAGATAAAGGTTAATGCGGAGAATTGTGAGGTGATACATTTTGGCAAGAAGAACTTGAACTGACAATATAAAATAAAGGGTACAAATGTTAAGGAGGTGCAGGAGCATAGGGATCTGGGGATGTATCTGTGCATCTATCATTTAAGTTTACAAGACAGGTGGAGAATGCAGCTAATAAAACATACAGTACCTTAGGCTTTATTGATATGTACAAGAGCAAAGAGGTTGTGCTGAACCCGTACAAGACACCGATTAGACCTCAGCTGTAATATTGTGTACAGTTATATGCACCACATTATAGGAAGGATGTGAATATATTGGAGAGAGTGTAGAAGAGGTTTACAAAAATGGTTCCAGGATGAGAAACTTCTGTTATGAGAGTAGGTTGGAAAGGTTGGGACTATTCTCCTGGGAGAGATGAAGGCTAAGAGGAGATTTGATAGAGGTGTTAAAAATCATGAGGAAGCTGGACAGAATAGATAGAGAGAAACTGTTCCCTCCTGTAAAAGGTCAAGAACAAGATGGAACAGTTTAAAGTGATTTACAAATCAAACAAATGTGATGTGAAGAAAAATCTTTTTCACACAGCGAGCTGTTCAGGTCTGGAATGCACTGCCTGGAACTGTAATGGAGGCAGGTTCGATTGAGGCATTCAAGAGGGCATTGGATGATTATTTGAATAGAAACTGTATGCATTGTTATGGGGAAAAGGCAGGGAAATGGAACAAAGTCATTGGAGAGTCAGTGCAGACATGATGGGCCATACCAATTCTGTGACAAAAGTGCCTTGTTGTTGCACCATTCGCAAGCTGTGGATTTTGGGCATCTGAACTGTGTCCACTGAAGTGGAGAAGAGAGAAGTAATTTGAAAGTATATCATTGACTATACCTAGGTTTTTATTGATAATGTTTGTCTGAAAACAGAGATTGTCTATCCGGTTGGGTAGTCAGATTTTGGAAGACTCCTCTTAACACTATATCACCATGGCGATAAAATGTTATGTTCAAAGTGGCACTGCAACAAACATGCCTCAGTTTGCCCAGAATCGAGTGGAAATGTAGGACATATTAGGGCTGATCTTTATCTTGTTACCGCCTTGAAAAAGACATTAGGCTGAAATTAATTGCACCCAATGAGTATGCATTTATGAGCATTCTTACTTCTTTGCAGGAGAGAGGATTTTTGTGGTATTTGAAGATACTATCCAAAACAGGTGGAAGCTTCATGACTCCAATGTGGAGAAATTGAGGCCTCACTCAAAGCACTGTACTTTAGACTGGCTTGCTGCACTTGCTGGCAAAGCGCAGTCTGTCCAGACTGACCTGCAGGTTTTTAGCTTTTCGTGTTTTTATTTCTCTTTTCCAGTATCTGCTGATTTTCTTTCGGTCTTTTGCATAGAAGTAGCACAGTAATGACTGTTAGCTGTGGCTAAAATATCTGCATCTTTCTTGTCATGTTGCTTTGTTGGGTTGGTATTGTACAATGACATTGAAGATAGCTAATTGCTAAGGCAGCAGCAGCTTAATTTTAGCAGTCTTCAAACTGTGCTCAGGTGAGCTGCTCTGTAACCTGCCTCCAGATTTATGTCGAAAGTCAAGGATACCTTCACTTTGACCTGCCACTTCTTAATAGATTGTATCTTCAGCTTTAGCAAAGATAACTGATGATGCCTTTGTGCCTGTCCCCTGATGGTAGTATTTATACTAACTGCACAATTCCACATTCCTGAATGAAACCAATGTTGGGAAATTTTACCTGGAAAGCATTGGAGCTTTGCCATTCATAGTTCCCAGTGGTCTTTGAAATAAAAACAGAGAAAAGGATGGATCAATTCACTTTCATTCAACCCCACATTCATGCATTCAGCAATGGATTTATTTTTATACATCTCACATCTATTTAATTTTTAGGGATTATTTGTTTATTTATAAAGAAGGGGAGAAAAAGAGACCATAAACTTCACTTCGCCTACGCTAAATTTGTTTCCTGGGTCAGAAGGTAATTACAGAATTAATTTATTAGTATGACCATCAGTGTTAAATTGCCTTAACTTTTCCAAAGGTTTTCCCATTTTCAGTCTATCCTATCTGCAATTTATTTTGGCTGCAACAAAATCTGAATAATATCATTATTTGCTTAAAGCAGACTCAGGAATCAAAGTGGGGAAATTGAGTAATTGCTGCTCAATGTCTCACAAGATTTTTTAAGTTTCCTTTTCATTCTGTAGCGTGGACTCTAGCAGCAGGTGGCATGGCAGAAGAGAGCATCAAGCAGGGATCAGATCAGCCACTGTGGGCCCTTCCCTGCAGAGAGCAGTGTCTTTGATAAACGGAGGGATGGAGCCGTAGGCCTGAGGCAAAAAGAAAGCAGCCAGGAGAAAGGCAGGGCTGGTGAGTGGCAGGAGCCTAGAGCATTTTGAAGCTCCTGAGGTTGGCTGAGAGCCAAGAGGGGAATTGGGATCTAGTCAGATTGACTGGCAGTATGCCTGAATCTGAGAAGCTTCACAGAGAGAGAGAGGAATAGGACTGCAGCCAGGAGCTGGGCAGCTGGACAGGTCTTAATATTCCTGGCGAATGTAGTGCTGAGGAGTCGAGGCTCTGACTGGGGTAGAAATCTGGAATATTATAGAATCATATGATAGAATCATAGAATCCCTACAGTTACAGAAGGAGGCCATTCAGCCCATCGAGTCTGTACCAACCACAATCCCACCAGACCCTATTCCCGTACTCCCACACATTTACCCTGCTAATTTCCCTGATACTAGAGTCAGCAGTGAATATTTATTACAAAAGTTGTTTCTTGGCATTGTACTTTCCCTTGATACTTACTGCAGTTTTGATGTTATTAGAATAAAGGAATCTTTTTTAACCCTCATGCAGTCCATGTGCTTTATTGCATGTTACATTTTGCTGCAGTCAGTCGGATTTCATAGCATCAGGCCATGCAGGAAAAACAGAGAGGTGTCTGCTAGAATGGGCAGATAGTGAAAGAATTGAGACTGGTGATGGCTTCAAGAGAGGCCAAAGTGGCATTCAGGCATGACAAAGGAAAACAAATCTTAAGGCCAAAATGAGGCCTAAAGGTGCATTCCCTTGACTCTGCAAAGGAAGAACACAGTACCCTGGTTGGATATTCTGTCTGCCAATGGGTAGAAAGTTGGACAGATTTGGGGTGAAGCCGGAGACATCCAAAGAGCCAGCATCCAAAGACTGGATCAAGGATGTCTACGTAATCCGTCATGGTATCCAAAGTCTTCAATGCAATTGAGGAAGGGGAGCTCATGATAGAACTACTTGTGGGACGATCTGTTGGGAAATATTGGGAAGAGATACGGACATTCAAAGAAACCCGCAGCTGACCTTTGAGGAAATGGCATTGGTTTGAGAGGACAGCAGTAGCCTGTCTCAGTTACTACAAATTACAGGCAAGCCAATTGAGTGGACCTGATCTCCATGCCCCTGGAGTTAATGAACTTGTTCGACTGCATTGGCCTCCTCAATCAATTTCTCAGATCAACCATAGACACAAAGCTGAAGGACCACCACACTGAAGTAGTGAGGGACGGCACTGTCCAGTTAGAATTAAGAAGGCTTAATAATGACAAATCCCAGTCGTGCTTTTTTGATGGTGGGATCATATCTTCTGTATTATGGGAAAAGATGGGATTCACATGATGAGGAAAGCGACTGTGGACCGGTATATAGACCTCAGGCTGAGGAGGCAAGTGGGATAGATTGCTGCAGAACATGTGCAGTCCTTACTGTCCTACCTCCATGGCATATCTTATGGCCAATTCACCCAATAGATATTCCAAAGAAGTGCTAGATATGTAACAGGGCTGGACACTTCAAGTGAGACTGATCAATAATCACTGCCACCACAGATATCAGACACCGATATTCTATCCAATGCAACAGCCACCCCTCCCAAACTATGTTAAATTACTTGGCTCTCCCACAGGTGGGAGAGAGCGGTTCTTTCAAGAAGGGGCTCAGTTTTATGCAGACTAATAGTTGGGTTGGAAATTCAGTATGTGGAGGTGTCATGCTTAATTGACTCTGGAATAGAGGTATCAACTGTTGCCACGTTTTGTGAACAGTTTGCTGAAGGGAATAAGCTGATCATAATTTCTTCTTTCCTCAAAATCTCCAATTAGTTGTTAACTGACTATCTTGTCACCATTGGCTACTATTCAGATGATGAAGAATTAGGCAAACTAATATCAAGTCAAATGCTCATCTTGGCATTCCTGACATTGTGAAGAGTGACAACAGTCTTCAGTTCACAAGTGAAGAATTCAGGCACTTCTTGAATGTATGGGAAAATCATCAACTTCACACTGCCGCAAGTCAAGTTTAAAGGTTAAAGTAGCAGTGAAAATTGCCAAAGGGATCTGAATAACTTAAATAGATCCAGCACAGATGTGTATCAGGCAGTCTTACAGTGGAGAAACATACCTACGGAAGGCATGGAAAGTTGTCCAGTCAACATTGAATGTCACATTGCACCTAACCTATTCCTCCAACATCTAAAGGTTACTTAAGCCAGAAGTAGTAACAAAGTGAATGACAAAATCAAAGTGAAATGACGACCAAGTTTCACTTTGAAGTGGCTAAATCATTGCCAGAGTTGAGACTTGGTGAGCAGGTCAGAGTAAAAACAAAAAACTCAGCACGTTTTGCAACTTGGAAACTGTGTAATGGTTGCCACCTTCAATGTACATAGTGTAAGTGAATGGCCAGATATATTATCATGACTGCAGACTGGAGAAGCTGCTCCTTCACAGCAGGCAGCTGTTTTCACCAACTGAACAAAGAATAGAATGACTATCAGTCTTAGAGGTCAACTGCTGCCTAACAAATGCAATGGATCAGCCGTATCAATTGCCATGGCAATGACATTGCCCAGAGTAGCAACGGCACACCAGGAACACGCAAATACCAGTTGAAAAACCAACAACCCACAGATGTATCATTAGAAGAGCTGAAAAGATTGTGCTTTGTACATGTAAAGAGAGACAAAAGTCAGAAGGACGAGAATGAACAGTTTCCTGTTCGTGGTTGATGACTTTCTTTATAGACTGTCTAGTGGGTAACCTGTAACTGGCATTATCCTGCATGCAATATTTTTGTTTTTCTTTTTATGAAAGGGGATGTTTGGAGAAATGCATTTGTGCATTGTTACATGTTATGTACTGTGGCTTGTCATGTGATTGGAGTCACATGACATCTGGTTTCATTCCTTTGTGAATAAAGAATTCCAGCAGAAACTAAAACTGTTCACTGTTTCTCAGCCATCTCCCCAGATTTGCTGCTGTGGGCTGTGAGGAGGCAGGGAAATAAACTCTTCCCCAACAGGGAGATGAAAAAGCCTGCTTTGAGACAATTAGGTGTTGTAAGAATGATAGGTTATTATAGCACAGAAGGAAGCCATTCAGCCCATCAACTCCACGTGCTGCATACTGGCTCCTAGAACTTCTCTGTGCAAGGCAGTAGTATTGGGGGAAGTGAATCCATGCCTTCTTTTTACAATGCTAGCTGTTGTGAACTGATAAGTTTAAAGTCCTCAGCCACTTTCAGAAACCAGAAAGAAGGTAATTTTGTATGGTAAGAGGGTAGGAAGAAAGGGGGCAGGAGGTCAGTTGGTCAGTGGGGTGGGGAGCTGAAATTGTGGACTGAAGTTGGGAGTGTGGGTGAGAAGTGGAGAGGCTGGGAGGGTAGATGGTGTGTGTGGAGCTATCAGGTGTTGGCGGAGTAATCGAGAGGGTGGAAACATAGAAACATAAAAGATAGGAGCAGGAGGAGCCATTTGTCCATCAGGCCTGCTCTGCCATTCACTACAATCATGGCTGATCATCCAAATCGATAGCCCAAGCCTGCTTTTTTCCCATAACCTTTGATCATATTCATCCCAAATGCTATATCCAGCAGCCTTTTGGACAGAAGGATGTTTCCACTTGTGGGTAAGACCAAAGCTAGGGGTCATAAGTACAAGATAGACATGAATAAATCCAAGAGGGAACTCAAGATAGACTTCTTTATGTTTTTCAAATGAGAGATTAACCCAAGATACTAATTGCTTATTTGGGTTGGGTAGCTGTAAAAATTCCCAAAGAAGAACAGGGGAGTTATCCCTGGTGTCCTGAAGAATATTTATCTCTTCACCATCATACAAAAAAAAAATCAGCTTGTCTGGTCAACATTACATTGCTATTTGGATTTGGGACCTCCCCCCTTGTCTGACGCAGACCTGGGTCAGACCTGCCTTTGAGCAGAAAGCACAGGAAAAGGAAGATTCACTTGCAGTGTGTTCTACATCTTATTGCAATCTCTTCCAGCTACAGTTTAATGTTTTGGCATTGGAAGAGTTGGGAGACTAGACGGGGCTGATCGGGACAGGGTTGGGGTGAGGGGATAATTGGGAACAGAAATTATGATGGGGCGTGGTTGTAGCTGGGGAGGAGGTGGGAGATTAGGAGGGGTCACATGAATGTTTAGTTCAGAATTTATGTTAAATGTTAAACTCAAAAGTGTGCAGAAATATTATTCTGAGTGAATAAAATATAATTGACAACCTGCTTGTCATGAGGGGGCTCTGTGCACATGTCACACATTGAAATGTGGAAATTGGTGAGTTAGAGTTGATCCCTGACATGTTGTCAATTTCAATGATTGCAACTCCCACTCATACCCGAAAGCACGTATTCCTCCACATCAAAATTTCCGTCCTTGTTTCAGAGCTGCTCCAATCTTCTTAGTGTTTCAAGTCTGTGCACTGCAAAATGCTGTCTGGTTGATTTGTTGCCACACTGTGAATATTGATGGGGCGACAATTTGACCCACCTTGCTGAGTTGGGAAGGCCTTTGAAAATGTGGTGATCAGCTTTCTCATGCTGTTCCTCTTGGAATCCTTCTGGCCATCATATTAACTGCTCACAGATTGCTGAGACACTGGTGGGAGCTTCATAAATTTATGTAAGTCATGGACATGTACGAGCAATGGGGCCTCAATTTCATTTTAACCTGGTTCCAAGTGGAGAAGCTGTCCAGACTTTCTTACCAGACGAAGATAGTTCAGCAGTCACTGTGAGAAGAACAAGATTGCCAAAGACATTTTATTACATTAAAGGCAGTCTTTAAGTGCAAGTTATGGTCATCATTGCTGTCTACCCAGAAAACTAAGAGTACTCCTCTGGACCCCATAAGGAAAGTCATGCCCCCACCTTTGCCTGCCTCATACCTCACCAGTTAGCCTAGTCATGGAAATTACCTGTTTACTGTGCCAACCAGCAGCTTTCTTCTCTGTGAATTTTGCTTCTGTCCACCGGCTAAATGGCACTTTACAAGCATTTTGGGCAGCTGATTGGTGTCATGCAGATGTAGCTTGGGTGTTAAAAGTATACTAGGGCTCAAAATTATACCTACTCTTACCTCATGCAAGACCTGTTGCAGGTTGAAATCAACGCCAATATTTGAGCAACTCTTTTTGATATTGCAACAAGAAAGACAAATGGTTAAGTGTCAAAAATATTCTTTGATAAACTGTAAACAACACTCTGAAGTTGTTAAATAGCTAAATCAACTAGTCCCTAACCATTATTACTGGATGTTCTCCTTTATAGTATGGAAAAAATTAACTATCATAGCACTTTTGGTGCCACCTAATGGTGATTTTAAAATACTGCAACTTAACACATTAATCCACATGGTGGTGCTATAAGGTGGTGCTATTATTTCAATTTGTTGCAAAAATGGGCAATAGTGAATATAAAATCAGAATTTAACAAATCCATATGTAATATTCAGTTGCTAGTACAGAATTTGTGTACTGCTGAAAAAGATACATTTTGTCAAAGCTTTTCATCTTGCACTCATTAAGATAATCACATGAATAAAATGTCTGGGGAATCAAAAACCTACACAGCAAGAGGAGAGTGTGCTGATTGGTTGGCAAGTGAACTCTGACTGGTAGAGATAGCATTATGAAGAATGCACCAGGTGATGGTGACTGGTAGTTAACTGCCAAACATTGTTTGAAATTTAAGTTTATTTAATAGTGTCACAAAGTGGTTTATATTAATGCTGCAGTGAAATTGCTGTGAAAATCCTCTAGTTGTCATACTCTGTCATCTGTTCGTGTACACTAAGGGAGAATTCAGCATGGCCAATGCACCTAACCAGTACATCTTTCTGATTTGACTCAAACTGATCATAGCATTGCCTGTGGCATGAATTAGCACATGGTTATCACTTATTTTGTTTGGTTGAAATAGCTGCAATGAGTGTATGAGTTCTTTCTGTCCACAAAGAATGAGATCAAGTAATATAACTTATGTAATTTCCAATATTAATATATGTATACCTTCCCCAGAACTAGTTCCAACGCCTCAGAAATCTGATGCCCTCTCTCCTGTAGCAGCTTTCCAGTCTCATGCTCAATCACTCAAGTGCTCAGTAGCGTTTGATATTGGGATGAAACCTGAGATAACTACTTCTGAAGTCTTAGTTTTAGATTTGTTTGCCAGCTCTTTGAAATCTGTTTTCAAGATGTCATACCCTTTCTTATCCAAGTCATTGGTAGCAATGTGGATTACAACCTTTGATTGATCACCTTCCCAGAAGAATATCCTGCAGCTTTTCCATGGTATTCTTGACCCTAGCACAGGGAGGGAACATACCAACCTGGAGTCATGTCTACAGCTACAAAGACACTTGACACCAAGTCTGAGGAATCAGATGATCTCCTACTGAAAGACTTAAAGTCAGTAGAGTAGACAGTATTTAAAAACTCTATGACCACCCTGAACCAGTACTCCACTACAGTAACTGACATCATTAGTGAGTATGTAGAAGATTGTATGCCAAAGAAGCAAATCTGCATCTTTTTCAACCGGAAACCATTGATGAGCAAGGATATTCACAGCCTGCTGAAGCCTAGGGCTAGGGCATTCAAGTCAGGCGACCTTGATCTATACAAAAAAATTCAGATATGATCTATGGAAAATTGCCAAAAAACAATGCATCTTCAAACTCTCTTTACACCAGATGGAGGTCCCTACCTGCTTTAAGAAGATGATAATCATCACGGTACCAAAGGAAATCCAGGCAGTGTGCCTTGATGACTATCATCCAGTGATTCTAACATCCATCGTTATGAAATAGTTCAAAAAGTTAGTCATGGCACAAATCAATTCTTGCCTTTCAGACTGCCTGGATCCACTGCAGTTCGCTTATCACCACATCAGGTCTATCTCTGATGCCATCTCTTTGGCCCTACATTCAAACCTGGAACACTTTGATATCAAAGACACCTATTCATTGACTACAGATCAGCCTTTAACACCATTATTCCTATGAGATTCATCTCCAAACTTTGTGACTGGGGCTTAGTTCCTCTCTTTGCAACTGGATCCTAGATTTCCTAACCCACAGATCGCAGTTAGTAAGGATAGGCAACAACACCTTCTCCACGAACATCCTCAACACTGGTTTTCTACAAGGCTTTGTCCTCAGCTCTTTATTATATGTCTTATACACTGCTGACTGTGTGACCAACTTGACTTTCAAGTTTGCTGATGACACCACTGTTGCGGGTCGGATCTCATACAACGAGGAGACGCAGTTTAGGAATGAGATAGGGAATCTGGTGAGCTTGTGCAACGACAATAATCTCTCCTTCAATGTCAAAAAAATGAACGAGAGAGTCATCGACTTCAGGAAGTATAGTGGAGGGCAAGCCCCTTTCTACATTAATGGGGACGAAGTAGAAGTGGTCGAGAGCTTCAAGTTTTTAGGTATCCAGCTCACCAACAACCTGAACTGGTCCCCCCATGTAATATAGTTCGGAAAGCCCACCAACACCTCTACTTTCTCAGGAGACTAAGGAAACTTGGCATGTCCGTTGCAACTCACACCAACATCTCCAGATGCACCATAGAAAGTATTCTTTCCAGTTGTATCACAGATTGGTATGGCTCCTGCGCTGCTAAAGATCACAAGAAATTACAAAGGGTCATAAACAAAGCCAGTACATCACTCAAATCAGCCTCCCATCCATTGACAATGTCTATACTTCCTGCTACCTCTGAAAAGCAGCCAGCATAATCAAGGACCCGATGCACCCCAGACATACTCTCTTCCACCTTCATCCATTGGGAAAAATGTAGATGCACATCAACCAAGTCAAAAACAGTTTCTTCCCTGCTTTTGACTTTTGAATGGACCTACCTTACATTAAGTTGATCTTTCACCACACCTTAGCTATGATTGTAACACTACATTCTGCACTCTCTCCTTCCCTTCCCTATGTACAGTATACTTTGTCTGTATAGCACTCAATAAATAATACTTTTCACTGTATATTAATACATGTGACAATAATAAATCAAATTTAAAAAACCAAGCGTCTGTTCTCCTAACTAAAGAATCTTCTATCACAGCTGCTCTTGGATTTGTACTTCTCTGAGGAACTAACACTCTCATCAGGATCCGAGGCAAAAACAATATTCATGAGCAGGACCACAGAGGTCTCCTGCACTACTTACTTAATTCTCTTGGACTTCCTGATTGTTACCCATTCCCTTTCTGCATCTAAGCTCCTAAACTGTGGTGTGACCACTTCCCTGAGTAAGCTATCCACATAGGTCTCATTCTCACAGATGGGGCACAGTGAATCCAGCTTTTGCTCAATCAGAAATCCAGAACTCATGTTTCTATGACTGCTAATATTTCTTGCACATATAGCAACCTAGGACACCAGTAACATCTATGATTTCCCAGATATGATTTGACATGCATTCCACATGACTAGGTTAACTATACTTTACTTTGGTTCACTTGTACTATTTCATTTTACCTGACCTTGACTTAACATCCCTAATTGCATTTGAACTAAGTAGCTTCCTGGACCATTTGAGAGGGCATTTAAGAGTCAACCAGCTTTCTGTGGATCTAGGTCACTGATAGGCCAGGCCAAGTAAGGATGGCAGATCTCCTTCCTTAAAGGATATTCATGAATCAGATGAGTTTTTACAACACTTGACAGCGGTTTCATGGTCATCATTAAACTTCTAATTCCAGATGTTTTACTGAGTTTAAATTTCACCATCAGCCACAGCGAATTTGAACCTGAAGAATTACCCTGTGTCTTTGGATTATTAGTCCAGTGATGATGTCACTGTGCCACTGCCTCCCTTATTACTTCCCTATTATTTGTGCTTTTTACTTACATATAAGTAGATACTTCCTTTAAAAAGAATGTGATTTCCTTACATGAGAGGCCTAAACGTTACTAAAGTTTATTGATTAGTGTCACAAGTAGCTTTACATTAACACTGCAATGACGTTACTGTGAAAATCCTCTCATCGCCACACTCTGGCATCTGTTCAGGTGCACTGGGAAAAATTTAGCATAGCCAATGCATCTAACCAGCACATCTTTCAGACTGTGGGCGGTAACCCATACAGACATGGGGAGAATACGCAGACTCCGCACAAACAGTGACCCAAACTGGGAATTGAACCCAGGTACCTGGCACTGTGCTGACTACTGTGCCACTGTTATTCAAAAGAGTTCTCTCTTCTGAACAGGAATGTGGATATGAGGTTACAATCATCTTATTGTACAGTCGAACAGATTCAAGGGGCATAATCCTGCTCGGGATTTTTATATCTGTATGAATGTATCTAGTCACACAAATAAAGTTTTTAAAAGAAGACAACCTTAAATGTTAAAAAAGAACTCTGATTCCAGATCCTCTCCTCACCAGTTTCATGTGGGCCCAGGGCAGAATTCAAGTTGTAACTAAGAACTAAAAACATCATCAAACTTGATCTGTAAGTTTAAATGGGAAGCCTCATCTTTGACATCTGTTCAAAAGGTCAAATTGAAATCATGATTAGCACAAAGCAATTGGGAAATCAGCAGGTAGGTACCTGAGCCATTTTAATTTTTCCTCCCAGAATGAAAGAGTTAATATTGCCCAATTCTTTTTCTTCACCATAGTTTATTTCACACTACCTTCCCTTCCTGGGACATCTTTTACATTGTCAATTCCAGCTCAAGGATACGCCTTATATCATTGCTTTGCCTTTGGACCAATTCTGCACATTTTCCAGGCAGAGATCCCAATTCAGTTAAAATTCATTTCTACTGCACAGAATTCAGTTGGAAAACAAAAGCATCAGATACAAGCAGAGGAAAGCATCGACAAGCTGAGCAGCTGTGGTGTCAAGCCCATGCTCGCATTGCAATAGATGATTTGCTGCCCCATGGGATAATAAAAACCATACATACAAGAATGTAGGAACACAGAAACAGGAGTAGGCCATTCAACTTGTCAAGCCTGCTCCGCAATTCAGTGAGGTCATGGCTGATCTGTAATCTAACTGCATTTACCTGCCTTGCTCCATATCCCTCCATAGTCTTGTCTAGAAAAAAAACTATCAATCTCAGCTTTAAGATTATGCATTATGCATCTGTGAGATGGAAGGTTCAATGCTCTTCGTATGAAGAATTATTTCCTTACTTCTCTCCTGAATAGCCTGGCTCTAATTTTATAGTTATGGTCCCATGTCCTAGATTCACCTATAAGCTGAAGCAATTCCTCTCTATCTATGCTATCAAATTTTTCCAAAATTCTGTGTTACCTCAATCAAATCACCCCACAACATTATCCATACAAAACTGTGGTGCAGCAGCACTTGGAGTATTGCATACAGTTTTGGTCGCGGCATTATAAGAAAGATGTGGAGGCATTGAAAAGGCTCCAGAGGAGGTTTACCAGGATGTTGCCTGGTATAGTGGAAAGGTCTTATAAGGAAAGGTTGAGGGACTTGGGGTTATTTTCATTAGAGAGAAGAAGGTTAAGAGGTGATCTAATTGAGGCATACAAGATGATCAGAGGGTTAGATAGGGTGGACAGCGAGAGCCTTTTTTCTTGGATGGTGATGGCTAACACGAGGGCACATAGCTTTAAATTAAGGAGTGGTAGTTATAGGACAGATGTCAGACATAGGTTTTTTACGCAGAGGGTAGTAAGGGCATGGAATGCCCTACCTGCAACAGTTGTGAACTTACCAACTTTGAGGGCGTTCAAATGGTCAGTGGGTAGGCATATGGATAACATTGGAATAGTTTAGGTTGGGGGGTCATTAGATTGGTTCCACTGGCCAGCGCAACATCGAGGGCCGAAGGGCCTTACTGCACTGTAATGTTCTATGTTCTATGTTCATACCAGAGAAGACAAACTTAGTTTATGTAATCACTTCTCATAATTTAGCCCTGGGATCTGTAGTGTTATTCTGGTAAATTTGTGCTGTAGTCTTCCAATGCTGTTGTATCCTCTTTCAGGTGTAGAGTCCAGAACTGTGTACAATTCATGCCAACATGTTTCCAAATACTGTTTTCTTCCTTACATTAACTTCAGTGAGTTCCAATCCGTGATGTGTTACTAATTTCCTTTGAATACCAGGTGTGTTTTCCTCCTTCTTTACTGTTAAAACTGCACAAAGTAATTACTCAAAGTCTGCCATTTCCTTATTTTCATTTACAGTATTACCTGTAGTACAGTGGTTAGCACTGCTGCCTCACAGCATAAGGGAATTGGGTTCAATTCCCAGCTTGGGTCACTGTCTGTGTGGAATGTGTATTTGTGCCGTGTCTGCATGAGTTTCCCCCTGGTGCTCTGGTTTCCTCCCACAGTCCGAAAGATGTGCTGGCTAAGTGCACTGGTCATGCTAGATTCTTCCTTGGTGTACCTGAACAGGCACTGGAGTGTGGTGACTTGGGGATTTTCACAGTAACTTCATTGGAGTGTTAATGTAAGCCAAATTGTGACTCAATAAATAATCTACATTGAAGGAGCCACACTATCCTTGATGATCCCTTATCTTTTCACTATAATTGTGAAAACCTCTTGTGTTAATCTTGGCATCCCTCAAAAATTTCTTTTCATATTCTTGTTTTGTAGCCTTTATTATCTACTTTGGTCTACTTTGCTTCTTTCATATCTCTCCTGGAACTGCATTGTTCTTTAGATTCATACACACGCTATTTTTTAGGTTTATATTAGCTTTCACTTCTTCTTTTACTGACTATGTCTGTTTTATGAGGTAGGTCTATCTTTTAATTCTTAGCAACATACATATTGGTTATCTTTTAAGCTATTTTTTAAACTCCTCCCACTGTTCAGCTGTGGTTTTTTCCGATGACAGTTTTGATCAATTTGCTGTCAGTCTGTCACATGACCTGAAAGTTGACCTTAGCAAAATCTAGAATTTCAATAGCTGTTAAGTTCCCCCTTTTTCAAAATCAACACGTAGGTCTTTTTTTTCATGTTTGAATCATGGCTGTAATGGGGTTAGGAGCTGAGTGTCAATGAGCAGGTTATTGCTGAGTAAGTGTCATTTGATAGCACTGTTAATGGCCCCTTCCTCTGGGGGCTCAGCTATCACAACTTCCCTTAGAGGCTAGAATGTGTCTGTGCTATGTTCACAAAAATGTAGCCTTGATTCGAGAATGCAATCCTAGATTAGGATACTTGTTCTGGTGTGGGATGAGGGAGAGGCAGGCAATGGTGCATCCTCTGGGTCACTGGTGTCATTGTCCTGTAGGTGAAGTCTCCAGTCTCTGAGTGGCTTAGGGTTTTGGGCTGCTGAGACCTGTAAAGGAGGACAAAAAGAAACACTACAAGACAAGAAGATTTTTAAGAAGATTGATTCGTTTGAATTAAGACTTATGGCATTCCCTTATTTGCAATAAGCCCCCAAACATAAATCACACCAAGTTCTAGAGACTTAATCATATGGCAAGAAAGAACATTTTAAATGGTAAATTCAGAAAGCTTATTAATCATTTAAAAAGAACAAATCACAAAGGTAAAAAGAAAAGTGTCAATTAATAATAATTAGCAATAAATAACAGGAATTAAAGTAAGAAGAGAGAGCTTAACTTTCACAATGGAACAGACTTCTGTGTCTCCAAAAATATGGATAGCATGTAAAGCCAGCAGCTTTTTCCATCCAAAAGATGTGCTGGGTAGATGCATTGGTCATGGTAAATTCTCCCTCAGTGTATCCGAATAGGTGCCAAAGTGTGGCAAGTAGGGGACTTTCACATCAACTTCATTGCAGCGTTAATGTAAGCCTACTTGTGACACTAATGAAATAAACTTTAGACTTTATCTCACTCTCTATAAAAATAACTTTTCAAATCTTTTTTAATACCTTAAGAGTGTTGAAAGCCCACCTTAGACAATTGTTGGCAAAAAGCCATAGTCTATAACATGTCAATAATTAAATAAAAGTTAGTCCGTTGGTTTTTAACTAATTGAAGGCATTAAACAGGTATTTTGTGTCAATGTTCACTGTGGAAGACACAAATAACATGCCAAAAATTGATAACAAGAAAACTATGGCAGGCGAGGATGAGAAACAAACATCATCACTAAAGAAGCAGTGTTAGATAAACAAATGAGGCTAATGGTAGTCAAGTCTCCTGGACCTGATGGAATGCATCTCAGGGTACTAAAAGAGATGTGGGGGGAAAATGCCCTTGTGGTAATTTACCAAAATTTGCTGAACTCTGAGGCAGTTCCAGCAGATTGGAAAACAGCAAATGTGATGCCACTGTTTGAAAAAGATAGACAAAAGGTAGGTAACTATAGGGTGATTAGCTTAAATTCTATAGAGGGTAAATGCTTGAATCTATCATCAAGGAATAAATAGCAAGACATCTGAAAAGAAATTGTCCCATTGGGAAGATACAGCATAGGTTCATGAAAGGCAAGTCATGTTTAACAAAGTTAGTGGAATTCTTTGAGGACATTACAAGCACATTGGGCAATGGAGAACCATTAGGTGTGGTGTATTTGCATTTCCAGAAGGCATTTGACAAGGAGACGCAGAAAAGGCTGCTGCATAAGGTAAAGATGCATGGTATTACAGGTAATGTAATAGCACAGATAGAGAATTGGTTAACTAACAGAAAACAAAGACTGAGGGTAAATGGGTGTTTTTCTGGTTGGCAATCAGTGACTAGTGGTGTGCCTCAGGGATCAGTGTTGGGACCGCAATTATTTACAATTTATGTAGATGATTTGGAGTTGGGGACCTAGTGTCAAATGTAGATGACATCAAGATAAGAGGTAGGGCAAAGTTGCAGAGGGCACTGAATGTCTACAAAGGGATTTAGATAGTTTAAGTGAGTGGGCAAAGATCTGGCAGAAGGAATACAATGTTAGTAAATATGAGGTCATCCACTTTAGTGGGAATAACACCAAAATGGACTATTAGTTAAATGGTAAAAATTTGGAGCATGCTGCTGTGCAGAGGGACCTGGGTGTCCTTGTGCATGAATCACAACAGGTCAAACAGATAATTAAAGTAGCAAATGGAATTTTGTCCTTCATTGCTAGAGGGATGGAGTTTAAAAACAGGGAAGTTATGTTGCAACTGTATAAGATGTTGGAGTACTGTGTTCAGTTTTGCTCTCCTTACTTGAGAAAAAATATTTTGGCACTAGAAGGAGTGCAGAGGAGATTCAGGTTGATTCTGGAGTTGAGAGGCTTGGCTTATCAGGTGAAAATATTCACCTGAATATACTCATTAGAATTTAAAAGAATGAGGGGGTTATCTTACAGAAACATATAAAATTATGAAGGGAACAGATAAGATAAAAGCAGGGAGTTTGTCTCCACTGGCAGGTGAAACCAGACTAGGGGCGTAGCCTCATAATAAGGGGGGGCAGATTTAGGACTGAGTTGAGGAAGAACTTCTTCACGTAAAGAGTTGTGAATCTGAGGAATTCCCTGCTCCATGAAGCAGTTAAGGCTACCTCATTGAATGTTTTTAAGGCAAAGATAGATGGATTTTTGAATAGTAAAGGAATTAAGGGTTATGGTGAGTGGGTGGGTAAGTGGATCTGAGTCCATGAAAAGATCGGCATTGATCTCATTGAATGGCGGAGCAGATTTAAGGGTCTTATTCTTGCTCCTAGTTCTTATGTTCTTATATGCTTATATTCTTATGTTCTTATTAATTATGCATGCTGTCTCATCTTTAACACAATGCTTCTTCTTAGACTATCTCTTATTTTGAGTTGGGCTGAGTGTCAACCAATAATTGCAACATCTTTAATGGGAGCCTATTCATTCCCTCTAGTCATGCTTAAAAGTCATGTTATCTTTTTTTCTGTCTGAGAAAGGCACAAGCTTATAATTCCCACAGTATTTTTAGGACTTTGTATCAATAATCAAGTTTTAATAATTATTTTAAATATAAAAGTTATACTTTTTTGTGTTTCAGAATATCTTTCTAGCCTTTCTGGCATAATTATTAATGATTTTTTTTGAATTTTCTAGAAAATTAAAGCTGTCCACTTAACTAACCTGACTAGTTTCCAATAACACTGGCTTAGTTTTACTAAAATAGCTTCCATCAATTTTAGCAGAAAATGCTTAATAATATACTAATTCAAGCTACAAAATGAAAATCACAATAAGACTAATGATTTTGAAACTACAACAGTCTCTGGGTTGAGGGTGAAATATATATTGTCAACATATATTGATCCTTCACTGTTCTATTTCATAGGTTTCTCATGGGCAGCAGAACAGTCTTCCAATCCAAATCAGCTGTATGAATTTGTAACAACCTGGTAAGTAATCTCAAGCAATAAAGGATAAAAAGAATGACAACTGATACAAATGTTATCATTTGTATGATCACAAAGGTGGTGGAAAAAGTTCTTAATCGGAGGTGTTCGCTTGCACTGACCACAGTTTGCTACCAGTGGGTTTTCTTATCTCCAAATTCCTTTATTTCTTTATCTCTCATTATCTTGCTGCTTCTTAACTCCAAATGTTTGGGAAACTTCAGCTGTTTTGGCAATGTATTTCCAATTCATGGACAAAGTTTCTCGGCCAACCTAGCTGAATTATGGCCTTTGATGCTTGCTCTTCCCGGCGACTGTTCCTTTAACGACAATACAGCAGAATATTCATCACAGATGGTCACATGGCATGTGTGACCCTTTGGGAATCAGAGTGTGGAGTTGCCCCATGCTGAGAAAGCCTTCTAGGCAAAGAGACATTTTGAGAGGAAGCTAAAGCCACAAGGCTGTTATTTCTTTGTCAATGAATACCTCTGACTTCCTAATAAATTCTGTGAAAGGGCTTCATTACATCTGGCAATGAGGAATCCCAACCTGTGGGTATACTGTTTTAATTGAAGTCTGAAAAATGCTCGTTTTTGGGCAGAGAGGGCAGAGGACAAAATATGTCAAGGGCCACAGAGTCCTACAGTCCAAAGCATGTCCAACTCCAAATCGTTTAGTGAGCTTGTGGATTTAGTGAAGGCTCATTTCCAACCTCAACCATCAATCATATTCCAGAGATTCAGACTTAATTCAAGGGTAAGAGCCCCAGATGAACATACATTATATTATTATATATATATATACATACATACATGACATACATTACTAAACCAAAGCTATTGTCGGAGTATTGAGACTTTGGAGTCACTACTCCAAAATTACATGGCTAAATTACATGTTATGGGATAGGTTAGTCTATAGTATGAACAATGATGCTGTTCAACAAAGAAGGAGTTACCATATTGCGGTTCCTGTTAACATTGATCCCATGGGAACATCTCACATAACAGAATTGTGACACTCTATAAGGAATAGAAAACCCCCTCAAAGACTCAATTTATGATTCTTGTTTCAATAATTAAGAGTTTGATGGGTTATGGTGAATAGACAGGAAAGTGGAGTTGAGGTCAAGATCATATTAAATAGTGGAGTAGGCTCAAGATGTTAAATACCCTACTCCTGCTCCTAATTCTTATGATTTTTATAATTGTCCAACTTAGGTACATAATACTTAGTTAATATTTAAGAGAATAAATTAGTTACTGTAGTTTGTACAAAGGGGGAGGGATTAGTGATTGTCCCTTTTAAGGGAAACACAGCAGAGTAAGGGTCATATGCCCATGTGACCAATTGGAACTCAGTGTGGAATCAGCCGATGGTGAGAAAGCCCATGGGCAAATAAACATTTTGGGAGCTGGCTGCAGCCATGAAGCTGCTATTTTTTTGTTAATAAATGTCTTGTGTTAGTAATGAAGTTTATGTGAATGCTTCATTACACTCCTACATTCCAAAATTGATTCTTAGTTCAGTGACATTGTGAGTTGGTATCAGGACTGGAACCTCACTTCCAAACAGGGCCACTTGAATTCTGCAAATGTATTTTGCAGGTTAGTGACCAATGATCTGAAGTGAACACATGAACTGATTTCCCTGTGTTCCTAACATTAAGATGACACATGAAACTTCACCTATTGTCTTACCACAGTTTTTAAAGTGTAAAATCACGTTGCAATAGTTATAATGATGTCTAGTGAAATTAACAAAATCGATCCTTTATGTTGTCTCTTGGGAAGTGACATTGTTTCTGGGTCTTTCGTTCCTGCTGATGTTGATCCTTGAGGAGAAGTTCAAGCAAGCCATGTGTACTAGGATGTCAAGTATCAAGACATAAATATGCTACAAAATGAAGGACAATATTTAATCTTTCACAGATTTTAGCTGATTAGTGAGGTGCCAATTCTTTTCTCTGCCTATTAAGTGGGATAATCTGTGTACAGTTTTCCAATTTTGGCTTTAAATTTATGTTCCCTTTCTCCACCATCCCAGAAGACTATGGATATTGCTTAATGTAAGGTTTATACATGATTCCAAGTAATTTTAGCACTTAAGTGACCTCTTTCAAGTGAAATTTGACCCTTGACCACTACGTATCTTCAGAGATTGAAGTAATCTGATGGTGGGGATGATCAATAAGATACCTTACAAAAAGTAAAAATTACTTATTTGAAGATATTTACCTATTAGTATTCATGTCTTAACTACCAAATCAAATGAAATAAACTTAAAAGATCCTCCAGTTCTTTACGACTATATTCAATTTATGGATATTTATTTAATATCATTACATTGTAGCCTTCATTTGTCCCAATCCAAAATTCTTTTTACTTTAAATTTGGCTGTCTTGACAAGAATCATCGAGTATACCATTCTGATTGTTTTTAAAGTTTGTTTCCTATTGAGTATGTGTCAGTGTCTTGATCATTTAGGATGTTGTTTCAATCTACCGACCACTTTAACCATTTCACGCCATTTGTCAGAAAGTTACACATGACTGAGACCTGTTTTTTAGTGCACTCAACTAAGTATCTCTTGATCTTTGAGCCAGCTCATTTTTGAACTGATTTCCTTCATTCTCTGTTGATTACTTCACATGTAAAATTTCTGCACATTTATGCAATGTCTCAATACCATGCCAACACATTATTGGCTCTCAAGTGATTTTATCAAAAGATTTTGAAGTCTTTGTTCATATCTCCATATGTAGTCCCAATGTTTCAGGTAGTGGTCATACTATCAAATTCACTTCTCTATACAAAAAGGGTTCCCAGGCAAGGACACAAGAGGAATCTATTAATTTAACTAGTCTCATCTACACTTTCTTTGCACCAGAATATACATCAGTACCAAATTGATATATTAAACAACACCCAATTTAATTATTCCAACTCCCATTTGATGCTGTATCCTTTTTCTCTAACTCTGTTTCCTCATACTATTTTACACATGCAACAGTTACCATTTTATTTCATTTTTGAGCCCTGACAAAACTTTATACTTCAATAAAGTATCCTCATAACATCATTGAGTGAGAAATTATAGATTGCTATGTTGCTTATTTATTCTTTATATTAGATTACATTTCCATTTCTTAAAAGCAATTTACTAATTTATGCTTGACTAATTTTGCATTCAAAATTATTCAGAATTCAAATTACAATTTTGTTTTTGTTTAAAGTAGTTTTCTCGAAAAGAATTTGTTTTCCATAATAGAAATCACTCTTAGAAATGGTGTGCACATATCTTTGTTGGCTTTGCTCATATTTAAGAAAGTTTGAATATGTTCTTCTATTTGTTACACTGAACTGGATTTATTGATACCTGAAGAAAAAAATCTATTGTGGCTCTGGTCAGGAACCCAATGAGCTATACACAAACAATCATAGCTGTCAAAAACTTCCTATTTGTAAGAAGCCACATTAAAAAACTTAAATACTAACCAAAAAAAAGTAAACCAATTTACATGTTTTAGCTTTAACTGACTCTATAATCACATTCAAACATAAATACAAATAGGTTCTTTTGCAACTTATCCAGTATCTCTCCAAGTCGTTTAAAAAACAATATCTTCCTATTCTGATTCAACCCAACTGATGTATTCCCATTTCCAATGCACTTAAAGAGATTGATTGTCTTTAACTGTTCCTAACTCCGTAATATAAGTTTGCTCATGGCTTGAGAAAGAGGAACATTCCATTGTTCCTCATTTACTATTTCACGGGCATCCCCAGACGCTATGGAGGCAGAAGTTGGAGTTTTCTCGGAGAGAAGGGGGGAAATACATGACTGTAGGGACTATGGAAATTACAGAGGTGTCACAAGTTGACTCAGAGCTGGATTCTATTTCTGGTTGGGGGATAAACTGACAAGTTCTTTCTTATAACTGCAGAAGGAACTGTACTTTTCCTTACCAACTCACCTTCCAGTTCTGAATGACCTTGATTAAAGTTTACAAAATGCCTTTTCACAGAAAGAGAATCACCTCCAGTATTGACTTTCCCTAAATGTTTGACACAAGCCTATATTTCATTTACAGTTTGGTCAATAAGATTTCTCACAAAATGCCTTCCTTCTGACTCATCGACTAAAAGGAGTGAGGGATGGGGATCTAACGCATCTTCTACAAGCCCATCCGATTCAATCGGTGACAGCAGGTCTGTCTCAGTCGATATTGACACGCAAGCTTTACGATCTGATGGAAAACCTGGAACTGGATTTCCATGACGAATTAGAGTGATGGAAGTATCCTGTGTCTCCAACTCTTCTTCTCTCAGATTTTTGAATTACAGTGGGAGTGGTCTAGCATCACTTCCTTCAAACACTTCTTGAATGCAGTCGTTGAGTTAAGTAATTCCAATTTAAACAACGTAATTTCTTCCTCAGCTTGAGCATTGTTTAGAATCAGTCCCTTCGGGAAGAGAGGAGTTATTCTGGCTTATGGACCTAATACTGAGATACAAGTGTATTCAAATGAGGTTCTCGCCTTTGAACTGCGGGGAAACGTGGCCTGACACAAATGGGGGAAGGGGCAATTGCTACAAGCTTTCATGCCAATGTAAAACATGACTTTGGCATTCCTGCGATATTCTCGACTCTGGTGGGAGCAGAAAATGCCAGCAAAAGGCATTTTAACATGCAAATGGATTGTACATTGGTAGCCTTTAAACATAATCTTTGCATTAATATATGGCTTCCAGCTTTCCTGGCCAATTAACATTTGTGGGTATAATAATCTATACGACCATTAAGAAAATTAAAAACAGTATCCAGCGTCACAAAGCAAAAGTCAATAAAGGGCTCAACATCCCAATACATGGTTACAATTCAACATGACCTAGATACGGCACTGACGTTCCGGAAACACCTTAAAACACCTGCAGGCACGATAGAGTCCTGGAACAACTTGAGTGCCAAACTAGGGGTGCTGCTACCACCATCCTCCAAGCTTCAGCACTCAGACTCTCATACTGAGTAGCAGAATACTGTGCCCCTGTTTGGTCAAGATCAACATGAATGCATACAATCACATATATCTATCTGCTAATTAAATAAAACAGAAAACAGTGGCTTCAGTCTTCCCAACACTTAACTGGAGAAAATTTCTGCTTATCCACTACAAAATGTCAGTCAAACCATTTGATATTTTAGCAACAGTGGGGGATTTAAGGGATGTAGCAGTGAGGTAAAGCTGGGTGTACATGTGAAGTCTAATGCAGTGCCTTCAGATAATGTCACATATAGTTGAGAAATAGGAGGAAATACCAAAGATAATGGTGCAGGAATCAAGAAAAGCTACTGCTATAACTAGAGAGATAAGAAGGAAATCAGCGAGTGCAGCTCCACCTAAATGGTGATGAGAGGTATTGGAGGAAGATGTTCGGTCAACTGTCTGAAATACTCTAGATAGGTTAAGAAGAATAAGGAGGGAGAGAACAATAAGGAGTTATAGTCTTGCCTTTTGTAAAGTCACATTTGATATCACTTGCAATTTTATAACAGCGATTTAGGAACTCTAATAAGATGGAAATAAAATTTCAAAATGGATTTTTGAAAAAGATCAGCATGGATTTGGGAGGCATTAACATGTTCGTAAACTTGGAGGGGAAAATGAAGTTGAAGATGTGAGGTAGTTTGCTTAGCTGTTGGTTGGTTTCAGTTCTCTATCATGGCCATTAGACTTAACTCAAGACTTTTATTCAGAACCTCCTTCAAATTTGACTTTTGATACATCCTTCTGGAACTTACCACTGTCTATATGAATAATTTTGTTTTTCAACTCTGAGCTAAAATGTAAATAAAATAAATCAAGTTGAAGCAACAAATACAAATAAATTAGAATATGAAGACCTGTCCTAAATTATTCTTGCCTGGAACCTTCTCTGCTAGCTGCATCTTCCTTATCAGTCTCAAAGCTGCCTGTGTAGTAGGCCAGCTGATAAATAAAATACACTTTTTGCAAACCAAACTATCTCCTGAAATGTTGAACAGCTCTTGGTTTTATCTTGTTTACAATAATTTATAACAAAAATCATCTGCACTGTGAAAATTCCCAAGACAAGGGTGGGGTCAGGTCTCCCCCAATCAATTGCCATTTAAACATTGAGGCGCTAAGCTTTAAAATTTTCTCTGACCCCTCTCCTTTAAGACCCTGTTTGAAATTTGCCTGTTTGACCAAATGAATGATGTTGTCGTTCAAAAGTCTACTGCAGTTGTTCTAAATGAGTGGAAAAACATTTTAGATGCTTTTGTGAATTCAGATTTATATACTACTAAAGATAGACATTGGAAAGCTGAACTATTCTTAATGAAGCATGCAAAATTGGAGACATCATTCAAGTATTTAAATTGGCAGGAGCAACAGATCAACAGCATATTAATGCATTCTTTGTACACTGGGGAACTTGAGGGCAAGTGATCAAGGAGTCTGTATATGTTAAGTTCACTCATCACATTGGAACACATGGGAGCTAGAAGTGAGGCCGTGAAGTTGAAAGGGGAGGATGTTGGGTCATGATGACAAAGATTAAGAAAACAGACGGGAAGGAATGAAAAAGAACAAAAACATGAAAATAAAATGACAAATCATGAAGGAATTGGTAATAAAACAAGATATGAGATAAAAGAATACTGAAGAGGATTGGAAGGTGTTGACGTTTAAGAGAACAGCAAGTGATTCTGAGCTAGGCTACAAAATCTCATAGAATCACAGAATTGTTATGGTGCAGAAGGGGGACCTTCGACCCATCATGTTTGCACCAGTTCCCCAAATAAGCATTATGATTTGGTGCCATTCTCCTACCTTTTACCCATACCTTTGCACATTGTTTCTATTCAAATAATCATCTATTGTCCTTTTGAGGATATCAACTGAACATGTCTCCAAAAGACATCCAGGCAATGCATTCCAGACCAAACAACTCACTGTGCGAAAAAGGTTTCTCTGACTTCACATTTGCACCTTTTGCAAACCTCCCTATCTACTCCCTGTTCAACCCCCTTATGATTTTGAACAGCTCTATCAAATCTCCTCTGAGTCTTTTTCTCTCCAAGGAAACCAGTCCCAAACTCTTCAGAGTTTCCTCAAAAGTGAAAGATCCTCATTGATGAAATCATTCTTGTAAATCTATTTATAAACCATGCCTTGGCAAACTTACACATAGGAATCATTTTCAAACTTTACACTGTTGACTAGCAGCTTTGCCTTTAGAAGGGAAGATTGGAAGTTCATTTCTGTACTGATCATAATCATGTGTAACAAGCACCCAAATTTCAGAAGGGAGTTCATTGGGGAAGGAAAAATTTGCCATGAAAGTTACTTTGTAAAAATATAATGGACAATTTCAATGGGGCATCTTTGTTCACAAGAACTGTGAATCAATAGGGCTACATGATTTCCGTGGCCTGCACTTTTTGTGAGACAACAGGCAGAGGGAATACTTGAAATTTATTTTAGACTTAACTATTATCTCATGATACATGCAGCTGTAATCAATCTGATTGAGAGATTTGAAATTTAAGTAAATATTATAAATTGGTCAGTTTAGCTCAGTTGGCCAGACAGCTGTTAAGTGATCCAGAATGATGCCAACAGCACAGGTTCAATTCCCATATTGGCTGAAGTTATTCATGAAGCCCACTTTCTCAACTTTGCCCCTCAGTGTGGTAGTCCTCAGGTTAAATCACCACCAGTCACATCCACTGGTCAGCTGGGATAATAATGACTTTACTATAAATGTTCAGGGGATAAAACATTAAGTGGAAATAAGTTATATATGCATATTTGTAAGAAACTTGATCTTCATTCCATTTTTATTTTAATTGATCCAAAAAGTTTGAAAGCAGATATCTGGGCAGCATGATAGCACAGTGGTTAGCACTGCTACTTCACAGCTCCAGGGACCTAGGTTGAATTCCTTGGGTCACTGTCTGTGTGGAGTTTGTGCATTGTCATCGTGTCTGCGTGGGTTTCCTCCAGGTGCTCCGGTTTCCTCCCAGAGTCCAAAGATGTGTTGGTAAGGTTGGTCGACCATGCTAAAATTGTCCCTTTGTGTCCTGAGATACGTAGGTTAGAGGGATTAGTGGATAAATATGTAAGGATATGGAGGTAAAGCCTAAGTGGGATTATGGTCGGTGCAGACTCAATGAGCCAAATGGCCTCTTTCTGCAATGTAGGGTTCTATGATCCTATGATCTCTAGTGGTACTTACTTGCCAGCATATCTAGATATGAAAATGAGCAGTACCAGTCAGCAGTTACAAGCAGAATCACAAGTAGAGTCTCCATTTTTTCAGATACATTAATTATAGTAGAAAACACAGTCATACAGCCGTCAGTAAGAAAGACCTAATATCAAATTATAATAATACGATTATGGTAAAGTAAACTCCATTTTAACAGTTCAGCACAAGTTTCGACACCATAATTCACTGATGGTCTGGTATTTATTGGCAGCACATAAGAATGGGTTAGATCTTATAGCCCATTGGCAGCAGGTTGGCAGGCAACCGCCAACCAGAGGCAAGCTTATCACTACGTCTTTTGCATGGGGAGTTGGATGTAAAATTCAGCCCAATGTTTCTGTACTTTACATCTCTCACTATTTATTTCCCTAATTTTTACTGTTTACAAGATGATTTGTACATTTTCCACCTACTTGCTTTTATTTTGTTTGATATTTTGTGCATTTCTTTACAATCCTTTCTAAATTGTTCTTACATTGTACAGTGTTATGCTGAAATATCTATTAATTTGTAATCCAAAATCTGAAAGCAAGATGTTTAACTTTTGCAGTAAAGGGAATGAAGTATGATTGCTTCAATGTTAAAAGCAATTTGCAGGCAGAGTTTACTCTTTCTGACTGAGCAAGTTCCAGTTTTAATGTTCTATATTAAGCTGCACAAGAAGCAGGGGAGAACAGGCATCAGTGTAAATAATAATCAGAGCCTCCCAGAAGCATGAGAAACTTAATTCTAAACACAAGAAAAGAAAAACAAGGTGATTAGCAGGGAAAGTAAGAGCAGAAGCTACAATATTGTATTTCTTTCTTGAATACTGCATCAATGCCTTAGCAATATGATGTGAAACAGTCTTTTGATATTTATTCAGGATAAAATAATCTTTACTAATGATGCAAGTAATGATGGAGGGAGGAAGAAGAGTTGGGACAGATGTATCTCTGGTGGGTGGGGGGTGCTGGTAGGTAGGAGGGAGGCCAGATCGTTGCCTGGTGATGGTGGAGGGGGGGGGGAGGTGGGGGGGTGTGTGTTGGGGGGAGGGGAGGGTGGGCAGTGGTGCGAGGGGGTGAGGGGAAGAGGAGGGGGAAACCCAATCGTTCTCTGTTGGGGGGGAAGGAGGAAGAAGCAAATCAGATGTATCTCTGATGGGGAGGGAGCAGACGGAGGAGGGAGGCTGGATTGTTGTCTGGTGGCAGGGAGGGAGGCCTGAATTTTCCTTTGGGAGTGGGGTGTGGGGGAGTTAATTCTATCCCATCATGTTTCTAATTCTGATCATTGCTGTTATAAATGCTACCTAGATGATATTTCACTTAGCATGAGTGTTGTTTTTTCCCCCTACACCAGCAGGTTTAGAAGAAGTAGAAATTATCTTATTGCCATTTCCCAAATTATCTTCTAAACTTGGAAATACAGCTCTTAGAATTTACTGCAAGTTGGCTATTACTAAATACAATTGCAAAGATTGTTGAATCAAGACACAATTATTTGTACACACACCTATGTTTCATTACACAATTTCAATAAAGCCCTGGATATGTACCTCAGTGAATTTTGCAAGTACAGGCACAGAGAGAAGGGATTCCGCAGCTATAACAGCGTACGTGCACTTAATAAGTGAAACTGTCAAAGTACTCGGCTGTGAGTATGTGAAATATACTGGGAGGGAGACAAGATGGATTTCTGGTGAGCGAGTGGGGAAGGGAGGCTGGGAGATCTGCTGCCATTCTGTGGACAATCGTTGGGGGAAAGGAAGTAGAGGGTCGTGATCAGTCGAAGTAGCAGGAGGGCTGGGTGAATAAGGGGGAAAGTTATGTTGTGGGGATAGGACGATATCTGAGGGGACCATCACTTCCACTTTTCACCCCAGGCCACTTTATCTGCTTTTTGCAGCCTGGGAGCAATGTGACAACGGCGCGATTTTCAAATTGTTTTCCTCATTGTGCATGTGCAATTCAGAGCTCTGATCGTTTTGGGCGTGCTAAGCCCCGCCCATCGTGTAATTCAGATCCATGATTTCTTTTTCACCCCCTAAGTGCTAATGGGGGCACTTGAAAGCAGATTTCCAAATCAGATCTGAATTGGGCCTAGATTCAGCACTTAGAATGAAAATTTTAAAATTGGGTCCAATATGTTACATAAATACAAAGATTTATGTAACTTTCTTAACTGAGGAAATTTTGCAACAGGTTTCTATGCCTAGCACATGTTTACATATGAGATGATCTGAAAATATTTGAATACACTGAAAATAAACTAACAGGCATTTAATAACATAGGAGTTTTTAAAAATTATCTGCTGAATGTCACCATTCAAAGTAATGGAATTAGAATTGTTTTCCATAAAACAGGAAACCTGCAAATACAACATAGAGCATTATTCACCTGAATCAGCTCTAATGCCCACTCTGTTTGTATTAACAGCAGCTGTGAGATGGGATTCACCCATCTTAACCATTTAAATTTATATAGAGTGTGAAACACCCCTGCCAGCCTGGCGGTTCCAAAATTGAATATCTGCCCCAATCTGCACATTCATAGAGCAGCCTCCCTCCCCCACAACGAAAATGATGACTCCCACTCACAAGAAGAATAGCCTCAATTCCTCAGCAAAAAGAGGCATTCTCCCCCCCTGCTTTGATCTCTCTGATCAAAATCTTCAATCCTGTGAATTGTGAAAACTTTGAAGTGACCTGGTCACTGTAATCTCCATGCCCCCCAGATACCTGGCAGGCTTCTAAATCCCAGCAGCACTCCATTCAGCAGAAGGGATTCCGTTTTCTCTCTCCAAGAAGCTGGAGGTGTGAGAAGTCCTTTTAAGTTCCCCACATTGTTCCTCACTCCAATTTTACATGAAAATACTTAGCTGATTTTGAAGTTGCCTACAGCTGTGACCACAAGCACCTGCAGGCAACTTTAAAGCAGTTAAGTGGTTTCAGGTCCTACCTTTGTATAAACAATGCAATTAGTTTGAGGATGGGGAGGTTGAGGATACCGGACATGCATTCAACCATGAAGGGAATGATCAACAAACAAAGCTGAAGACATTGCTGTCCAACTACCATTTGCTGTTAAACTATGGAGAATTAAAAGGACTCTAGTGAAATTGAATAGAAACAAGGCTTTTCAAGGGTATGAAGGGATTTCAAAGGCTTGGAGTTTTCTACAAAAGCTCAGCAACTTGAAATAAATGCTGTGTTAAAAAAATGAGGCTGAGTGAGAAATTAAAATGACTGACTTGAAAGGGGTCTTTTCACACCAGCAGTTCATTAGAGAGTGAGGGAAATCCCTTCTGTTGAATGGAGTGTCGCAGGGATTTAGAAGCCTGCTGGTGTTCCTGGGGACATGGAGATTAAAGTGACCAGGCCATCTCAAAGCTTCAGACAGATAGGAATGAATATTTTGATTAGTGAGTTGCCTAAAATCATCACGCCAGGAATAATCTTCAGGTTTCTCAGGGCTAGAAGGGGCAATCTACCCACTAGATGCCTATCCCGGAGGCCATTGCCGATGTCAACCAATGTTTGTCCCTAACCAGAGTTGACCCAACATCCATGGATCCTTAGCAGACTCTCCCTCTGCAGCCTGGCAGTGGCAAAAGGCCACATGGGCATTGCACTTACCTCCTTGACCTCCATCAGAGCCCATCAGAGCCCATCAGAGCCCAACGTGTGCCAGGTCCATAATACTCATGATCAGCACCAAGGCTTGCCTGGTGCAGTTCTTGCTGGAGAGGAGGGTTAAAGATGGGAAGGCATTTATTTGGGCATTAAACCCGCTAATGGTATTCAAATCAACACTTTTGGCATAATCAGCAGACTTCAGCCAATTCTGGTTGGGAACCTAATCGGGACTGACAGAGTGGATTAGGTGAACCGCATGGTGGCAATCCTGTTTTAACCATGTGCCCTATTCCATGAGCCATCAGGATTTCCTCTAGTAGCAAATAGGATTAGTGAGTCCTACCCCACAAACCACACCCCCCCCGCCCCAATCCTCACCATGGACACAATTATGCTGCCAGGTATTCTCCCTACTTGATGCTCCATTCTCAAGTATCTGTTTTTCCACATTAGGTTATTGGTTATCAATGGTGTTTGCTTCAGTAAAATGATGATCTGACTTCAGTAGCTGCTCTGCTATAATTCCCTCACATGCTGATATCCCCAGTTTTTCATATTGATAGTCCTATTTCCCATCATGAAATTATAGTAAGCTTGGAACAGAATGGCTAAATAATTTGAGATTATCCAAGTATTAAATCTTTAAAGTTACATATACTCTGCTTTATTTTATTAACTTTCTAATTTATTTCCAGTCCCTGGTCTTATCTATACATTCTGTTAATCTGTTTTCTGTCACTATCATGTTTTTATACCAATTCCCATCTATTGCCAATTTCATACAAGTGTCATGCATACATGCATATTTTATTATCTGTTCTTTTAAATAAGTGGTATAATATAAATCTCCCCAAAATTGCTGAAACAATCACTTTATAGCAGTCAGTTGTCTTATTCAAAACTGATCAGGAAACCAACATGCAGCAACACTCACCTCTCTGTTAATTATTGCTACACTGTGCCCAGTCGACTGTGACATTAACAGGGATCAACTGCCTGAGGTAAAGAAAAGAATCTTTGACTCAACCACCATCAGTGTTCAATTTACAATTTATAACAGTCCATTAACTTTTTGCAGGATAACACGTGAAATTCTTGAAACGACTTTGATCACCTCACAGCACAATAATTATTTTAACTGTGGTTACCAGAGTTAACACGACAACAGGGTGAAAATGTCATCAGGCAGTCTTTAAGCTCCTTCGTTTTAACAAAATACTATTGTTCTTTGATATATTTTCATCAAAATCTGATTTCTTTTTCCATTTAATTTAACAAGATTAAAATTGTAAGCCCATGACAATTTGTTTCTAAAGTTCTATGGGTTGTAGATTTATTTTGAATGTGTGACCAATTATGATTCTCACTCTTTCAGGAATACTCAGTGAAATTTATTTTGCTCCATGAGAGTGGGGCCCAATATCAAGGTTACCTCAAGCCTCACAATTTGGGCTATGGGCAATAACCATGCTCAATCCACCATTACCACTACCACACCACCCCCCTACCCCTGGCACTCAACAATGAGCACATCTCAATTTCTAGATTATTGATTTGTATATGATTTTGAACAAGTGAGATCTCAGGCCAATCACAATGAATGCTAATTTTCTTTTCACACAAAAACAGAAGAATGCTGGCAAATCTCAATAGGTCTGACAGCATCTGTGGAGTGAGAGTAGAGCCATTGTTGTGAATGTAGATGACAGAAGATTTCCACATCTGCAGTATTTTGCAAAGGGTCATCAAGACTCGAAACATTGTCTCAACTCTCTCTCCACTGATGCTGTAACACCTGCTGAAATTTTCCAACATTTTTATATTTTGTTTCAGATTCCAGTAAATGCAGTATTTTGTGTTTAGCTATTTTTTAATCCATTTTGTAGGATCATTGTATGTCAAACTATCAATATATTTTGTCTTTTTCCTTGCTTAATTATTCAAATTGCTGTGGTCATTTTTCATTCCTATTTTCCTAGCTACATTGCACAAAACTTTTGTGTTTTGTTTTCAATTTGAATTTCAGTTTTCATTCCAATTGAAAAAGACTTATTTCTGAACATGTTGGAGCAAAAAAGAATTGTTTCCATGACAGTTTCTCATTTATTCTGCTGTAAATTCCTAAAAGTAAAATTTAACACATGACAAAAACGTTCAAATTACGTTCATCTCCCATTCCAAGTGTCTGTAGATATAGAACATAGAACATAGAACATTACAGTGCAGAACAGGCCCTTCGGCCTTCGATGTTGCGCCGACCAATTAAGAAAAAGCAATGACCCTCTAACCTAAACCATTCCCTTTTCATCCATAAACTTATCTACTAACCTCTTAAACGCCACCAAACTTGGCGTTAAAAGCATTTCCCAAGAAAAGACTGAACATTTAATAAAAATACTAATACAATATAGAGGAGGTTAAATAATGGGGCTGGAATGAGATGGAAGAGAAGGATTTCAAGTTAGGTTCATACAATGGCAAATCAGGGAATCTCTCATAGGAGTTTCAGAGAACAGGAGTTAAAGCTGGGAGAGTTGACAATATGGTAGGTGGGAACCCAATGTCTTCCCATCTTCTTGGCATACTGTCAATGATGGAGAGTTCAGGAGTTCAGGATTAAGGTTCCACCCCCACTCATGTGTAAGTTGATTTAATTTCGTTGTACGGTGCTAATACATTGGCTAAACAGTCAGTTTATTTAATATAATTATATTAAGAGAAATAAATCAGTTACTGAAACGGTTAATAATCACAAGTTTAAAAGTTACATAAGCTCCAAACAGCTAAACTCAGTTGCACAGAAAAACCAAGGGTCTTAATTAAAGCAGACCCAGATATGCATCAAGGACAATAAAACTCCTAGTTACAAGAGAGCTCTTAGTCATGCAGAGTACACAAAAGACCTCCATTGAAGTTATGCACAGCTGTAGCTTGTTAGCATTTTTCTAATAAAAGAGAATGAAGCAGGGGAGCTAATATACCACTAGTTAGAAAGATAACTTCATAATTGTGTAGAGATAAATATGTGCTTGATGATATTATAATTAGGTAGACATGCACAAGTTATAATTGGATAACTATTCCATTATGTTGTACACTATGTAATCTTAGTCATTAATTGTGAGTAAATATAGATAGCTCTTGTTTCAAATGTATATCTCTGAATGGTATGTGCTAATTACTTGTCATTGAATTTGGAGGTATATTTGTTTGTTTGAAGCTGTATTCATTGTTCTGGACTATGCCAACAGTGGCATACTGGAACCCTACCTATAGCTTGTGAATAAAGGATGATTTTAAAACTATGGAATTCTTTTCCTGGTCACATGAAAGGAACAAAGTCTGTAAGCAGCTGACCACCAGTTATAATCAATCTAAAACTTTGATTGATTTATGTATTTGATTATGTGAAAATTGATTAATCATCTTAAATTAATGCCGAAATTGAAACACTCAGTTTTTACAATTTAAAACAAAGAACAGTACAGCATAGGAAGAGGTCCTTCAGCCCTCCAAGCCTGTGCCAATCATGTTTACCTATCTAACCAACAGCTTATATCCCGCTATTTCCCACTTGTTCGCGTGTAGAAGTGGGAACATTGAGGTGGCGGGGCGGGCTCGTTGGGCCGAAGGGCCTGTTTCCCATGCTGTTTTGTTCTTTGTTCTTTGATCACATGCCTATTAAGATAAGACTTAAATCTGGCTAACATAATTGTCTCAATTGGCAGTGCATTCCAGGCCTCACCACTCTCTGTATAAAAAAACTTACCCCACACATTGCCACTGAACTTTTCCCCCTTACCTTGAACTTGTGTTCTCTGGTAATTGTCATTTCTGCTCTGGGAAAAAGCCTCCAACTGTTCACCTTATTTATACCTCTAAACTTCTATCAGGTCACCCCTCAGCCTTCATCTATTCAGGGAGAACAAACCCAGTTTATTCAATCTCTCCTCATAGCTAATACTTTCCATACCAGGCAATAACCTTTTCTGCATTCTCTCTGAAAACCTCCACATCCTTCTGGTTGTATGGCGACCAGAATTGGATAAAGTATTCCAAATGTGGCCTAATCAAATTTTTATACAATTGTAACATAATTTGTAAACTTTTATACTCGATGCCACATCTGATGAAGGTAAGCATGCCATATGCTTTTCCATCTGTGCTGCCACATTTAAGGATCTGTAGATCTATCCTCCCAGATCTCTCTCTGAGTCTATGCTCCTAATGGTTCTATCATTTATTTTGTAGCTCCCACCTGAATTGGATCTACCAAAATGCACTACCTTGCATTTGTCCAGATTAAATTAATTTCTGTGCCCAAATTTTCCAGTCCATGTTTACTGTATTGTCTAATAATCTTCATCACTATCTGCAACTCTGCCAATCATTTGCAAACTTGCTTGTCAGGCAAGCTATGTTTTCTTCCAAATCATTTATGTATGTTACAAACAGCAGAGGTCCCAGCATTGATTCCTGCAGAACACCACTAGTTATAGCCTTCCATTCAGAAAATATCCTGCCACCGTCATCCTCTGTCACCTATGGCCAAGCCCATTCTGAATCCAGCTAGCTAGTTCACCCCTGATCCTGTGAAATTTAATCTTTTTGCACCAGCCTGTCATAAGGGACTTCATCAAATGCCTTACTAAAATTCATGTAAAGAATATCCACAGCCCTTCTCTCATTAATCAATTTCGTTATCTCCTCAAAAAACTCAATTAAATTAGTGAGACATGACCTCCCACATACAAAACCATGCTGTCTGTCACTAACAAGACCATTCAGTTCCATTTAGTGGCTGCCTATTGACAAAGGCATTGCAAACTTCAGTAATGCCTGCAAGCTTGAAGCTAGAGAGCATAGTATTGTTAACACTAATCAAGTTGATTCAGCGAAAATGGATAGGGTCATGTACAGGATATATAGGACTTATTTTACTACTGCACAGGTGTCTGATCAATTTGGAGCCATAATGAAAAACTTATCAAATTAGGCTACTAACGGTCAGAACTAACAATCAAGCCAGTGTGGCTCTGACTGTGAGATGGTGTGACAGTCAGAAAGGGGTTAAAAACGGAGTTGCATCGAACTTTGGTGCACAGAAAAAAATAGAAGATCACAGAAGGAAACCAAATGCCAAGAAATAAAATCCTTTCCATGTGGTTTAATACCAAATACTTATCTCAGTACTCTCAATAACATTGTCTTTTTCTTGTGTGAATACTGATGAAAAATTTTCATTTAGTACCTCTCCTATCTCTTCAGACTCCACATATAACTTCCCTCTACTGTCCTTGACTAGCCCTAATCTTACCCTAGTCATTCTGTGTCAAGTTTGCACATTCTCCTTGTGTCTGCTTGGGTTTTCTCCTGGTGTTCCGGTTTCCTCCCATGGTTCAGAAATGTGGGTTACGTTGATTGGCCATGCTAAAAATTACCATTAGTGTCCTGAGATGCGTTGGTTAGAGGAATTAGCGAATAAATATGTAGGGATATGTGGATAGGGCATGCATGGGATTGTGGTCAGTGCAGACTCGATGGGCCGAATAACCTCATTCTGTACTGTAGGGTTTCTATGATTTCTATGAAATACAAAGATCAAAGGGAAGAAGGAAATTTGCGTTAACTGCAAATAAACCTCGAACAGAAAGCAAAATCAAAAGAGCTATAAAGACGTTATTTGAACTTTGTTAAGTATAATGTTCCTTTCTAGTTAACTTTCTGGAATTACTATCCAAGTATCCTATTGCCTTCATTGATTTAGTTCTGTCAGGACAAGAATTAAGGGCAGACCTCAGCTTCCCCAAAGAAACTCGGTGATTACAACTCATCCTTGAGCTGCAACCTTAGCAGTGACCAACTGCATGCACAGGCTAGGAGAACCTCAGGGTATTGTCCTAGATCTAACCATCTTTAGCAGCTTCATCAATGTCCTTCCTTCCGTCATAACGTCAGAAGTGGGGAAATTAGTTCATGATCGTACAATGTTAAGCACCATGCACCATGCATGATTCTTCAGATACTGAAGCCCGCAACTAGCAAGACCTGGATAACATTCAGATTTGGACTAACAAATGGAAAGTAACATTCAGACCACACTAGTATCAAGTAATGAATCAGCAAGATAGAATGTAACCATTTCCTCATGATATTCAATGGTATTACCATCACTGAATCCTCCATTATCAACATCCTGGTTTCACCATTGATCAGAAACTGAACTGGACAAGCCACATAAATACTGCAACCACAGAGCAACTCAGAGACTGAGATTCTGCTCCTGCTGCCCCAAAACCTGGCCATCATCTACAAGGCAGAAGTCAGGACTGTAATTAAATACTGTCCACTTGCCTAGATGAGTGCAGCTCCAACAACACTCAAGAAGCTTGCTGCCATCCAGGACAAAGCAACTTGCTTAGTTAGCGCTCCATCCATCACTTTCAGTATCAACTCTTTCCACCACTGATGCACAGCGGCAGCTCTGTGCACAGTTTACAAGGTGCACCGCAGCAAGCATCAAGCCTTCTTCGACAGCACCTTCCAAACCCAGGCCTCTTGGTCACATTGGAAAAATGCCACTCCAAGGCCTTTCCTGAGTGGAATTGGCTCTTGTTTTCAGTTCAGCTTGGAGACTTCAACCTCAGCTGAAAACTTTAGCTATTAATGTCTGAAAAGATAGCCATAAAAGATGGAGCAGAGGGAGCTGTGAACAAAGGATATATCAGTGCCAAAGGAACAAACTGTGAAGTTGGATCAATCGCTAATATTGGGTGAGGAATTGCATGAAGAGAGTTAAGAGTGAGAATAAATATTATGATTGAAATGAACCTAAATCTTGCTAATATTTTTAACATTGGAAATCCTTCTAAGTTGAATCCATGCCGAATTGGTGCATTCATCTTTGGTGCATTCATGGCTAGATTGGTGCATTTGTGCTTGAAAGGAATTCACAACATCACAAATCCTAACAATTGTTTTCATGGTTTAGTCACAAAATTATATATTAATGTTTGAAAGTAATTGTTGTCACGATTATTCTAGTTTCATATAGCAATCCTCCTGAGTAACATGGCAGATGCAGTGACATATTGTACATACTGACCTGGGGATTGGTTTGCTCAAGTGGCTGGATGATGGGTTTTTAATATGTGGTGTAATGCCAACAGCATAGGTTCAATTCTCATACCAGCTGATGTTATTCATCAAGGGAATCTTGCCGCTAAGGTGTGGTGAGTTTTAGGTTAAATCACCACCAGTCAGCTCTCCCCCTCAACGGGGAGAGCAGCCTATGGTCATCTGGGACCATTTTTACATACTGATCTATGAACATAACTGTAAATCAGAAATCAGGCTGATAGTGACATCTCTCAGGCAAAGCTGAGGCCAAAGTTCGACGAAAAATTTGAAGATTGCAAAAATTTTTCATTGAGTTTCAAATGCCCTGATTTTATTTTGGGAAGTGCCAAGTTGAATTGATAATTTATGGAGAGCTAATGCAGACAGAAAGGGATCAATTTTATTAGTTTTTAAAAAAGGATTAGTACGCATGCTGTGGGGAAATTAATGAAACAAAAAAAGGAAGTTTATATGTTAGATACATCAATAGATTAATAATGTTCTATTGTGTCTAAATAAACATCTGTCTTGTTTAAATTTCAAGTATAACTTATTTATGATGAACAAACCTGACCTGAGTTGTTTGTTTTTTCAAAAACTGGACTGCTATTGAAGTTTAAGCATTTGCTAAGGGAGTTGCTTCACAGCTTCAGGTTCCTTCATTGTCAAACACAACTAGCATTTGGAGCAATAGCAGTTAGAACCAACAATGATAGTTGGGGAATTAATTATGTTGAATCTTTTAACTTTCTGATGTTCTAAATTAATTTAAAATTATTTTAAAATTGATACACCTCTCATTCAAAATCTTTATTCTGTACCATTGATCCAAATGCCGTTCCATCTCACAAAGATAACATCTCTGCTTTCCTTCTTCAGTCTCTCACTGAATAACTTCTCTGCCATTGTGATTCCAACCTTCATCTTAACTCTTCTTGCTCTCGCCACTAGTTTACCAGTATTCTTTCCCTAAATTTCTGTATATAAATTTTTTTTTCAATTTATATACCTACCTCTCGATTTTATCATCTCATATGACTTCATTACTTCCATTGTTACTATCTCAATAAGTAATCTCTGACCATTTCTTTAAATTGCTCTCAACCAATGTTTCCCTTCACCCACTCCCAACTCTACTTCTTTCTGTGTCCATCCTGGCAAAAGTTCTGCTTCAAGGTACTGACCACTTCACTTACAAATTCCTAGCTTTTTTCCCCTTTAACCTACAATTCCTAGCAACACTACATCCTTTTCATCCTCTTTAATTCCTTTATTACTATTAAAACTATCACTCTCTTTCATCCTAATTACCCTGGTATATCCCTCATCTACAAATTTTAATAAGGAGTTGAAGAAAATCTGTGTTACTTGACAAACGATTTGGGGGAAATTAATAGGATTTAAGGTGGATAAATTTCCAGGGCCTGGTACTATTCATCACAGAGTACTTAAAGAAGCGACCCTAGAAAGAGTAGATCCATTGGTGGTCATTTTTCAAAAGTCTTTGGACTCTGGAAATCTTCCTAAGATTGGAGGATATCTAATGTAAACCTATTATTCAAAGAGGGAGGTGGAAAGAAAGCAGGGAACTATAGACAAGTGAGTCTAACGTTGGTAGTACAGAAGTTGCTAGGGTTCATTTTCAAGGATTTCATAGCACAGCATTTGCAAAGTAATGGTAGAATCAGACAAAATCAGCATGGATTTACAAAACGGATATCATGGTCAACAAATTTAGTGGAATTATTTGAGGATGTAAGTCGTAGAGTTGACTAGGGAGAAACAGTGGACGTCATTTATTTAGACTGTCAGAAGATTTTCAACAAAGAACAAAGAACAAAACAGCATGGGAGACAGGCCCTTCGGCCCAACAAGCCCGTGCCGCCACCCCGATGTTCCCACTTCTACCCGTGATCCCTGTCTATGTTATAGATCTATAGATTAAAGACCAAATTTGAGACAATTTAGGGAGAATTTGTTTTGCCAATTAGCCTAAGAGCACATCTTTGGGATGTGGGAGGAAACCAGAGCACCCGGAGAAAACCCACGCAAGCACGGGGAGAATGCGCAAACTCCCACAGACACAGGCCCATATCCATGTATCTACACAGCACAGCGATAGTCACTGAACTGTCGTGTTGCCCATCAAATGGTCCAGGTCAAGTGTACACTAACGACGAGAAGCACTAGGATACTCTCGAAAAAAATATCCAAGAGTAGTCCTCTCACAATCCATCGCGTGTATGCCCCTTGTTAGACAACAAGGTCTCACATAGCAGATTATTAAATAAAGTTAAAATGCATGGGATTTTAGGTAGTGTCTTGAGATGGATAGAAAGCTGGTTAGCAGACAGAAAGCAAAGAATTGGAATAAATGGGTCTTTTTCCGATTGGCAAGTGGTGACTAGCAGGGATCTGGGTGGCATGGTAACACAGTGGTTAGCACTGTTGTTTCACAACTCCGGGGACCTGGGTTCGATTCCCAGCTCGGGTCACTGTATGGAGTTTGCACATTCTCCTCATGTCTGGTGGGTTTCCTCCAGGTGTTCTGGTTTCCTCCCACAGTCCAAAGATATGTGGGTTAGGTTGATCGGCTGTGTTAAAATTGTCCCTTAGTGTACTAGGATGCTTAGGTTGGAGGGATTAGTGGGTAAAATATGTAGAGATATGGGGGTAGGCCTGGGTGGGATTCTGGTCAGTGCAGACTTGATGGGCCAAAGGACCTCTTTCTGCACTATAGGGTTCTATGGTTCTAGAATCTCAAACTGTTCACATTATGTATAAATGATTTGGATGAGGAAACTAAATACCTTTTCTCTAAATGTGCAAATGTGAAGTTATCCATTTTAGTAGCAAAATAGGATTAGCAGATTATTTGAAAGGGTGTAAATTGAGAGACGTAGATGCTCAGTGATCTTGGTATCCTTGTACATCAGTCTCTGAAAGTAAGCACAGAGGTACAGCTGGCAATAAAAAAAGCAAATGGTATATTGGCGTTCATAGCGAGAAGATTTTAGTATAGAAATATGATGTTTTGCTGCAATTATATGGAGTGTTGATGAGGCCATGCCTAGAGTATTGTACGTAATTTTGATAACCTTATCTGAGGAAGGATGCCACTGCTGTAGACGGAATGCAGCAAAGGTTTACCAGGCTGATTCCTGGGATGGTAGGACTGTCATGTGAGGAGAGACTAAGTAGGTTAGGATTATATCCCCTGGAGTTTAGAAGAGTGAGGTGGGATCTCACAGAAACTCATAAAATTCTATTAAAACTCAGAAACTCCTTTACCCAGAGAATGATGATTGTGTGGAATTCAATACCACTGAATGTAGTAGAGGCCAAAACATTGTGTGATTTCAAGAATTAGATATAGCACTCGGGGCTAAAGGAATCAAAGGATATGGGGGGATGATGAGATCAGGGTATTGAACTTGATGATCAGCCATGATCATAATGAATAGTTGAGCAGGCTTAAGATGTTGAATGGCCTAATCCTGCTTCTAGTTTCTATATATATTTCAATGTATGCACTCACTTGATTCCAGGTTTTGAATGTCTTTGATGAACAACTAATTTAAGCTTCCATCACCAGATTTAGCTATACTACATATAGCATTTATCAGTTTATGCTGTCCATCTCAGAAAATGCTCACTATAGAAAAATCATCCAGGAATGCAAAAATAATCCTTGGCTTCTCTTCTCCACCACAAGCCTCCTCCACCCTCAACCCTGATAATAAGCGCAAGGAACTCATTAACTTGTTTCCACAAATACCAAGAGTGTTCATTATCACCCTATCCTCAAAAAAAAATCTAATCTTTGTCACTTTGACCTTGCAAACTACTGCCCTATTTCCAAAATATTTCTCATCTCCAAAGTTCTTGACTCTATCGTCACTTCCCAAATCTTTGTTCATTCTTCACACATTTTAATCGTTCCGATCAGGTTCCTGATCAGGCCACAGCACTGAAATGGCACTTGTGAAAGTCACAGATGGTGACTGTGATGAAGCATTTCTCCTCATCTTTTTCAACAAATCTGCAGCTTTCTTTACTGCTGACTACATCATTCTCTAATATTTTAAAGTTTATTTATGTATCACAAGTAGGCTTACATTAACACTGCAATGAAGTTAGTGTGAAAACCCCCGAGTCACCACACTTGGGTGCTTGTTCAAATACACTAAAGAAGAACTAAACATGGCCAATTCACCTAATTAGTTTGTTTTTCAGACTGTGGGAGGAGACTGGAGCTCCCAGATGGGACCCATGCAAACACGGAGTGCACACAATAACCCAAGCCAGGAATCGAACCTGGGTCCTGGTGCTGAGGCAGTAGTGCTAACCACTGTACTGCCCACACTCCTCTGCAATCTAGCTGGGTGAAACTGCATAATATAGACACCACCGTGGTCCATGTTATTCACGTCCAATTTCAGCCTTGGGAAACTGCAAATTCATGAACATCCCCACTGTGTCTGCATGGGTATCTTTTAGGTGCTCCAGTTTCTTCCCCGCAGTCCAAAGATGTGCAGGTTAGGTGGATTGGACATACTGAATCGCCCCTTAATGTCCCAAAATGTTTAGATTAGATCGATTAGCTATGGTAAATGTGTGGGGTTATAGAGGTGAGGTGTGGGAGAGGATCTGGCTAAGATACTGTGTTAGAGAATGTATGCAGCCTTGATGGACCAAATGACCTCTTCTGCACTGTAGGAATTCTATGATTCTAAAAGATTCTAATCTAATCTATTGAACTGTTGCCATAGATCCATCTACAATAGCTTTGCATCTCACCCTGCATTTCTTTTATGATCCCTCAAGGACCTATTTTGACAGTCCTTTTAATTCTTGACCACTTGATCATCAGTCCTGTTATTTCTTTCTGTGGTTCAATGTTTTTATTAATATTGCCCTTGTTAACCACCTTGGAACACGTCGCTATGTTACATTTGCTATTTAAGTTTAAATTGCTGATTTCCATAAATAATCTGGAATCCTGCATAAGAGTACAATGCAAAAAAGTAATCTGCATTTACAAATGTTTAAATCAAGTTTTCCTCAGAATGCAATTATCTGTCATTTAACTTTCTGAATACAATAAAAACACCCTAATAAAAACACCATGTTGTAGTTACAGGATTGTACTGCAGGTGACTGGAGATTATTACGGAACAAGATTGAAATGATCTTTAATTGGGAAATTATCCATCTGAAAGCAGAGTAAAGAGAATACAATGTTCCCAAGAATGTTCCTAACAGAAATGGTAGGATTAACTGGTAGAGACAGCTTTTTCTTTGTCATAATTTCTGATTGGAAAAGTACTAACTGAAGCTGCTTAATTTATATGCTAAAAGGAACAGGACACAGTAGCTAGGAAGCTGACCAAGACATGACTAGAGATTAATTTGCTCGCAAAAACAGATTATGACTGTAACAGAATTGTAAATCCTTGTTTTCTGAGGTTGCCAATGCAGGTATCTTAGGGAGGCCATCTTTTTTAATGTGTATAGGAACAGAAATTTTAGAAGATGTCCTGAATTGTACCAATTACTTATTTTTTATTTCAGAAGAACAAACATAAAAGAATGTGATATTTTTATACTTTGAATTATCAAAATTCTGTTATTCATAACAATTCAGCTGCTGGTAAAACTTAGGTATCCGCATATTCTAAAAGTCAATTTTAAAAATTACCAATTTGAGAGCAATTACATAACTTGCATGTGACTGTTTACAATGTGTAAGCATTGCAGAGGTTCAATCTAGCAAGAAATGGAACTAAAAAGGGGGGTTGAATTTCCACAACAGTACTGCTCATCTACCGTAACTTAAGTGGAAGGATCATCGAGATCCAGGAGAAAAATCACCGAAAGAGCAGTGACAACAATAAATTCAAATGCTTAGTACAGCACTGACAAACAGCAAAGACCAAGATGCCGAGCAGATATGGAATGGCAGACTGGATAGACCGACATATGAAAAGAGATTCAGAAAAGGAAATTTAGCACATTAATATTACATAAATGTGGATAACAACAGCCATTTGTAAACTGTTTAAAAGCAAGCAAATTAATATTTATAAATTTTAAAATGACATTGCAAATATAAAGTATTATACCTGCAAAGTATCTGTATCAAAAGCCCAGACAAAATATACATTTAAGGTGCATTCTTTTCTCCACTAATTGTAGAAAATTTAGCTGAGTACCATAAATGGATTTAGTTACCCAATCAGTAAATCTTTCATCTGAAATCATCATTTACATGAAACATAACTGCCAAAAATCAAATCATTCTTAACTGCTCTATTGTCTTCATCACTCTCAGTATGTCCTGTCCTAATAGGACAATCCAAGATGGGAGCAGATGGCATGATTGGTTGGGAACAGACTTGAGTTTACAACTTGGACTTTGTGCAATAACACGGCTTCTGATCATATCAAGTCAAGAAACCCTCATAATCACCATCTGGTTTTGTATTGGGTGGTGAGGAAGCTAATTCAAGGGAGTAAACTAATTGCATCCACAACAGACTGTTAATTGTACATATTTCTGTTCTGACTCAGCTGGTAAGTAACCAATGTGTAGACATCATAAAAACAAAGCTTCATCTTCATAACTGGGATGTCCATAATCATGTAGCGTGGCATTGCTTTTGTGCCAAGAGAGCAGACTAAGACCAGATCTAGCAACCCAAAATTGGTTACTCATGAGGCAGCTTGGGTTACCAGCTGCCTCATAGTGGCTGAATTATATACCACTACACCGTGTAACCTTATGGCTTGACATTTCCTTCAATATTACATCTTCATCAATCTGGGAGATCAATCAATTCAATGGAAAATGTTAAGAATATGCCAAGTTAGATATTAAGTTACATAGTTGTTGCCTGATGATTCTGTCATCAGTGTCATTGGTAACACTTCCACTAAAGTAGCTTGTCAGATTTGCACCATTCCCAAATTTAGTATCTGCTGGTTGTCAGCCTGAGTGTTACGAATGCCACTTTCAACAAAAAATGGCCCAACCAGTTCCCTCTTGATCTTGAATGGCACAAACAATATCAAGTAACTCACTATTGCCATTTTGGTGGTTACCATGGATCTGAAGAGTAAATGGATTCACAATATCAACACAATGTGCATGTCTCCAACACAAAATGTCATCCCTGATACCTTTATTTCATTATCAGAAGTTTCTCTGTCCTGGTTGCATGTGTTCCAATGACATTACCTTTCACAATGTCACTGCCAATATGTCTTCTTTTTCTTCAACTGAGGATTTCCCACTCTTGTGATTAACAGAGTCCTTAACCATGCCTGACACATTTCCTGCACTTCAGCCTCATCACATCTCCTCCCGCTCAGCTTCAAAATAGGATTCTTCTTTTCTTCACTTTCCTCCCCACCAGCCCCCACTATTTGATACACTTTAAAGAAAAATCTGATTTTTAAAATATTCAAACAAAAATCCAACTACACTTCTCCAAACATCTAAGACACCATAGCTTATGTTTATTGAATCATATTAAAAAATTGTGAACTATCAGCTTAACATTTTTGTACACAGACTACATACAGAACAAGCATTATAACACTAGCGCATCATTAGTGGAACTTCATCTTATACAGAAATTTTTAAAAAACAGTATAATTAGAAATTTGTAACTGGATTTAAAAACAATTCTTTCACCTATTGAAACAGTTTGTAAAGTCCATAACACACTTTCCTGCATAAAAGCCTCCACATGTAAGAAGTAATTCATTCTGTGAAGTGTTTTATTATTTATTTTTATTCATTCTTGGACAATGTGGTTTGAAAAATATGGTGATGAAAATTCTAACACAAATGACATTATATTGATGCAACTTTTTGAACAAAAATTACAAACCATTGTAATTACAATATATATGTGTAGGCTAGAAAAGATACCAGACTATTCTATAACTCAAACAAGTTTTGTTAAGATCAAAGGTCCAACATTATCTTTAGTTTCTAGATTGTGTTTCACGTGAGAACCATCACAATAAGGGAACTGCAAAACATAATCACAGATCATTAGTTAAGATCAACTGATAAGTATACTTTCTCAAGACTAAAACAACTCAAGATTAATAAAATTCAGTGGAGGTTAATTTTAGTGTTTATTGAAGAAACATAAAGTATAAGGCATTTATCTTTTGTTTAAAATCTTCCCTCAGTTTGCCAGATTATTTGTTTTTTCCTTTCAACTTCACAATCCAATTTACCAGGTTTGTGCAAAAATTTTATAATCAGTTATTGGAAGTGCAACAGGACTGATGCGTGAGACTCTGCTACTACTCTCCTTTTGGGAAAGATGGTAAAGGTTGAAAAAATTAGATTCTAAAGAATATAGTGCGACCGCACTTGGAGTATTGTGTACAGTTCTGGTCCCCACATTATAAGAAAGATGTGGAGGCATTGGAGAGGGTGCAGAGGAGGTTTACCAGGATGTTGCCTGGTATGGAGGGCAGGTCTTATGAGGAGAGGCTGAGGGATTTGAGGTTGTTTTCGTTAGAAAGGAGGCGGCTAAGAGGAGACCTTATTGAAACATATAAGATGATTAGAGGTTTAGATAGGGTGGACAGTGATAGCCTTTTTCCTCGGATGGAGAAAGCTAGCACGAGGGGACATAGCTTTAAATTAAGGGGTGGTAGTTATAGTCAGAGGTAGGTTCTTTACCCAGAGGGTGATAAGGGTATGGAATGCTCTGCCTGCTGCTGTTGTAGATGCGCCAAGTTTGGGGGCATTTAAGAGGTCCATGGATAGGTTTATGGATGAAAAGGGAATGGTTTAGGTTGGAGGGTCATTGCTTTTTCTTAATTGGTCGGCGCAACATCGAGGGCCGAAGGGCCTGTTCTGCGCTGTAATGTTCTATGTTCTATAAGTAAGTTAAATATTAATATCGAGGAGAAATCCACAGAAAATAGTAAAAGGAACTACAAAAGGGAATACAGGAAAATATCACTAGCAATTTTAAAAAAATACTTCAATTAAAATTTTTATTGTGGAGCACAGCTGAAGAGACAAGTTTGATAATGGGCACCTCCAAGGTTGAAGAAAACATGATTGAAGTAAATCAAGAACAGCAATTGTATGGTATCAATTTATGCTTTGAAGAAACAGGAATTATATGTTCTACCATAAATGACTATTAAAAATATATAATAAACAGGTAGAGAAATATTATTGCACAAAGCAGGGAAGTCTGAAGGAAGCTAATGGAAGCAATGACCCAAAATATGCTAAAAAAGTGAACAGGACTTAAGTTTTGATGTAAGCAGTGAAGGAACAGTATTATGCTATTCACCTCACAGCTGATCTCAAGACATTTTGTTGGCTTGCTAGTACAGATTTCCAGTTTTTTAGCATCTACTTAAATCTGGCCCTTTCTAAAAGGGACCTGTGACGTCTGATCAGGGCAAACTGAGGAAAACTTTTCTATCAACTAATCAGATTGAAGAATCCTTACAGATGGCAAAGTAGGAATTTTAAAATAAATGTATAAATTATATTTAAAATATTTTTTAAACAACATGTATTATGTGGGTATATTTACATTTGTAACAATTTATTTTAAGGGAATAAGTCCAACTTGTTTTTTAGAGTCAGAGAAAATTTTAGCACTAATAGTGACTTCGTCAGTAAAGAGTCAGTTACTTCTGATTAAATAATGTTTAAACGTTACATTAGTGTTCAATGACATAATAGTCCAAGTTCACAACAACACAGTGATCTTTGTGCATGATTCCATCGGTATAATGCAACAACTTCTGAAGGTGTAGTAATGTAGGGAGGAGGTATATGATAAAGGGTAGACCTATTAAGTGTATAGAAACGCAGAGCGACCTGGGGGTGCAGGTGAACAAGTCTCTGAAGGTGGCAGAGCAAGTGGAGAAGGTTGTGAAGAAACCATATGGTATGCTAGCCTTTATAGGAAGGGGTATAGAGTACAAGAGCTGGCCTTTAATGTTGCAGTTGTATAAAACGCTGGTTAGACCTCATTTGGAATACTGCGTCCAGTTCTGGTCGCCTTACTACTGGAAGGACGTGGAGACCCTGGAGAGAGTGCAGAGGAGGTTTACCAGGATGCTGCCTGGTATGGAAGGTCTGAGTTACGAGGAGAGGTTAGACAAATTGGGGCTGTTTTCCTCAGAAAGATGTAGACTTAGAGGAGATCTAATAGAGGTATACAAGATTATGAGGGGTATAGATAGAGTAAACAGGGTTAAGCTTTTTCCTAGGATGGACTCAAATAGCACGAGGGGTCACGGGCTTAGGGTGAGGGGTGTAAGGTATAATTTGGATGCCAAAGGGAGTTTTTTCACACAGAGGGTGGTAGGGGTATGGAATGCGCTGCCAAGTAAAGTGGTGGAGGCAGGCACTCTGGAGTTATTTAAGAAATACTTAGATGGGCACATGAACAGAATGGGAATGGAGGGGTATAGAAAACTGATTTAAAATAGGGATCATGAGCCTTGGGAGTCCCTGGGAAGTGTGTAAATAGATGATGATATTGATGTACTTGTTTTTATCCTAGAGGTGCTTTGGTCCACCTTGTTGTCTAACAAGGGGCATACATGCAATGGGTCATGAGAGGGCTGCTCTTGGATTTTTTTCGAGAGTATCCTAGTGCTTCACATCGTTAGTGTACGCTTGACCTGGACCATTTGATGGGCAACACGACAGCTCAGTGACTATCGCTGTGCTGTGCAGATACATGGATTTGGGCCTGTGTCTGTGGGAGTTTGTGCATTCTCCCCGTGCTTGCGTGGGTTTTCTCCGGGTGCTCTGGTTTCTTCTCACATCCCAAAGATGTGCTCTTAGGCTAATTGGCAAAACAAGTTCTCCCTAAATTGTCTCAAATTTGATTTTTAATCCATAGATCTATAAACATAGACAGGGATCACGGGTAGAGGTGGGAACATCGGGGTGGTGGCACGGGCTCGTTGGGGTGAAGGGCCTGTTTCCCGTGCTGTTTTGTTCTTTGTTCTTTACACTACTGGCAGCAACTTGCAGTCTTCTGTGTTTTACTGTGCACATGGAATGCTAAAATTTGCTGCCACTTTTACCCAGTAATGCTAGTTAGTTCTGACAGCTTCACCATTATTAGCACATCAAAGTCTAGATTAGATTGCAGTATTTCCCAATCCTCCTGTGGCAAATTTACACCACAGTTTGCTGAAAAAAATCATTAGAAAGCACCATGGAAAACATAGAGGTGGGTCAGCTGTGGCCCATTCAAGAACAGGTTAGGAAACAATGGATTGGGTAGCATGAAAACAGGTCACAATATCCAGATCAGATGAGATTTGACTGATGGGTTTGTCATAGAACAATTTAAATATGTAAATTAAGTCAGGATAGAAGCTACTCCTGAGTCACCTGCTAAATATTTGAATACTAATCCTAAACCCCATAGTACCATTGTAATGGTGCAAGTGGCTGAGCTCATCAGTGGTGTTAATTTGGCAAATTTGGCCTTCCAATTTATTTAAAGAGAGATAGAGATAAATAATTAGCTTTTAGGGAGGACCTCAGCAAATTGTGCAATGATATATAAATAATTCACTCACAATTTCTCTGTATTTCTTTACCATAACAATCCCATATGCCATAGATATAGCATTAAGATGGTATATTGTTCAAGAAGCTCATTAATGTGAGTAGAACTATGTGGTTGATTTGAATGCAATTAACATGTCAAGGGCAATGAATTTGCAACTTGACAGTTTGCAAAAGTACTGATCTTCCTACTTCAAAGAAAAAAGACAATAAAGACAGGGGTACTGGAGATTAGATGTAATTGAGATATCAATTGGATAAAGAGCTAATTCTTGTATCCTGTTCAAGAGTGAAAAGCAGCATTAGAGATATTTTCTCCTGGCGAAAATTGTGTTCAAGTCTTGGAATTATTTCTATTCATAAACAGTTAAAAGAAGGAGACAGCTTCAGCAATGGAGTGGTTGTGAGACTATTCTTTACTCAAAGAGTGATTAGGGAGTGGAATGCCCTGCCTGCAGCTGTTGTAGATGCGCCAAGTTTGGTGGCGTTTAAGAGGTTAGTTGATAAGTATATGGATGAGAAGGGAATGGTTTAGTTAGGAGGGGCATTGCTTTTTATTTTGGTCGGCACAACATCGAAGGCCGAAGGGCCTGTTCTGTGCTGTATTGTTCTATGTTCTATGTTCTATTATTTGAATGAAATCAGTGAGCCAAAAATATCAATATCTAAAAGGTCAAAAATTGTATTTTCCTATTGGAAGCAGGAAGTTGATCCTGTATCATATTCCTGCCTCTATTTCCAGCCTGGAGCTTTTAACCACTCTGGAGTTGGATCTGCTAATCACTTAATCAAACCTGACCTGAAAATGTGGGGTCACAATGAAAGACCTGCCCCATTAGCTTTTCTGAAAATTGCGAACTTGGTTGCAATTGGTGGTGGAAGGCATTGCGTTTACTGAGAAATAGCTGCAGCTTCAAGTGAGCACTGACCTTCATACTTCCTCTTGCTTTGCTGTCTAACAGGTGAATGTCCCAATGAAAGATGGATGGTCCTGCATAATCAATTGCTTATGAAATAGTCAAACCATTGCAGAGTCTTTGGATCATTTTCTCTGCTGTCTCAGAGCCCATTTGTAAATATGCGGATACCCTAATCTATCTCTGCAATTTGTCATGTGCAGATGCAGCAGATTTCAGCAGAGTGCTGGAATTGAGCACAACAGACCACTTCAGGGCTGTTCTCCAAACTGTTATGACCGTGTGAAGAGGGGTAAAAGTTATCACTTATTACATCACTCCACGTCTGACCATAATGAGGGTCAAGCTATTTATTCAATGCCTCTTTTAACTTAAAAATATTTTTAAAAAGATAAACCCATGTCGCAACTTTTGCAATTCCACATCCAAGCATGCATAGTTACAAGTTGCATAATAAGTGTTTGTTTTCTTAGTCGAATTAAACTTTCAACCTAAAAGGTTAAAAAAAAAGACTTCACTGTTATGTATTCTTTGCTAATATTTGTGACTGCAGCAGGTTTTTCAACATGATGATCTTGAAATTTCAGGAGTTGACGCCTCTGCGATCGCTGAAGACCATTTCTTTTTAAATGCAATTCGTCTTTGCCAGAAGTTGATAATTTTTGAACTTGAGGTTCCTTTTGATGGAAGTTCACTATCTCTGTGCTGGATTTTTAGAACTGTAGAACAGATACGATCTTAACTTGGAAGAGGGAGAGTATTATTGCCCTAGTGGCACGTTAATCCAGACTCATACTGACAGTATGCATGTTGTAACAAAATAGATTTTAAAAATTGGTCATTCTAGTAACTTAACCTCTCTGCCCACAATGATTTCATAAGATATTTGTGTGGCTTATGCCTGGACAAACCATATCTATTATTTCAGGTCAAGATGATTACATTCCATAATGATCCAGTCATTAACTTATGAAAAATTATCCATCTTGAAGAGATAAGAACACCTTTCCAGATAGTTATTGTGCTGGTAGACTTTGCTCCTGCTTGAGGTAGCTTTACAGAAATGCAAATACAGGTCCAATACCGTTTCAGTAAATCTTTTGAAGTGGTTGTTGACATCAACAGGTGTGAAATTCCATCAAAAGTGTCTGGGCATATCTTAATTGTACTCTACATTAGAACTTTCCAAAAAACCCTGAAAAATGAGAAGTGATGAATTTGAGAGACTAACAAGGCAAGAGGACACGCAATGGCTGGTAGGAAGCTAGGAGGTACAGAAGACCAGAAGAACCTTGTGATGCATGTCCAAAGATCCTGAAGGCAGCAGGACAGGTTGATGAGGTGGTTTCAGAAGGCATACCCATATACTTGTCTTTATTAACTGAGGCATAGAAAATAAGAACAGGGAGATTATGATGAAGCTGCATAATATGCTCATTAGACTTCAGTTAATGTACTGTATGCAGTTCTAGTTATCACACATAGGAAAGATGTGTTTGCATTAAAAGGGTACAGAGGAGATTCAGCAGGATGTTGCCTGGGCTGGAGCATTTCAGCTATGAAGACAGCCTGCTTAGGCTGGGGTTATAATCTTTAGAGCAGAGAAAGCTGAAGTGAATATCTAACAAAGGTGTACAAAATCACAGTGGACATAGGGTAGATAGGAAGAAACTTTTTCCCTTCGTGGAGAAGTCAATACCAGACACTGATTTAAGGTAATAAGCAGAAAATTTTGAAGGGATTTGAAGACAATATTTTTCACCCAGAGGGTGGTGGGAATTTGGAACTCAATGCCTGAAAGGAAGGCAAAAACCCTCCATACATTTAAGATGCATTTAGATGAGCAATTGAAATACCATAGCATACAAGGTAACAAAATATGGACTAAATGCTAGAAAATGGGATTAGAACAGACATATGCTGGGAGGGGGACAGTCATAATGATGTTCCACCAGATAATGGAGAAGGATCTCAGCAGTTACAACTTGAACTTAGTACTTGGAACATCAGAAGCATATATAAGGACACCTGTCAGAGTTTGCTGAGCTGATACAGGCTCCAAGGACTGAAGAGCAGATGATGTGGAGATGCCAGTGTTGAACTGTGGTGGGCTCAGAAAGAAGTCTCACAACACTAGGTTAAAGTCCAACAGGTTTATTTGGAATTACGAGCTTTCGGAGTGCTGCTCTTTAATCATGTGAATGGAGAAGTAATTTTCATAAACATGGCATATACAGCCAAAGACACAATTGCAAAAAAACGATTGGAATGTGACTCTTTTTGGATAATCAAGGTTTTACAAATACAGACGGTGTAAAGGGAGGGATAATCATAGTTTAAAGAGATGTAAATTTTCTCAAGCTAGGACAGTTAGTAGGATTTTGCAATCCCAGGCCAAATGGTGGGGGTTACACATTGTGTAAAATGAACCCAAGATCCCGGTTGAAGCTGTCTTTATGCATGCAAAACTTGGCTATCAATTTCTGCTCAGCGATTCTGCATTGTCGTGTGTCTTGAAGGCTGCCTTGGAGAACATTTACCCAAAGATCAGAGGGTGAATGCCCTTGACTGCTGAAATGTTCCCCAATTGGAAGGGAACATTCTGCCTGACGACTGTCGCATAGTGTCCGTTCATTCATTGTCATAGCGTCTACATGGTCTTGTCGATGTACCATGCCTTGGGAAGAGCAGGTGAGCTTTGAGCACATGAGCTCCTCCTGTATGAGTGGTCAACTTCCTGCAATAATATGCAGCAGCACTTGGAGTGCATGCAAAAACAACTCAATCTCATGTGCAAGATTTAAGACACTTTATGTAAGATGGACCAGTCAGAATCTGAGCACTGATACATACATGACATGTGACCTGCCTGTACAATGCAGTTGAAAAAATGGCTCAACTTTAGATGCCAGCTACATCCTCACAGCAGATTCCTTAAGCCAATGGGAAAGTCTATCAGAGGCTAAGGATGTGCAAGAAAAGAATGAGGAAGCAGCATTGCTCATGGCACCTCCGTCAACCTTGGCTTCCTCTACCACTCTGAAAGATGACACAAACAGTGTGCCAGGTCTCATTGACAATAGATATCACTGCAGAGGCGCAGGCACAGCAGTCCAGGAAAGACCTAATGGATCCCTCCAAAATGAGGACAGCCACCACAGTTATCCAGCCTTGCAAAAATGGCATCTGTGACTATCATAATGCAGCTGAGTACAAGTGTGAAATGCCAGAGTAATCTGCAGCTAAGACCTAAAATAATCCAGAGGCAAAGAAATTCAAAATTACCTTGGTATACTTGCAGGACCAAGCTATAAGTGAAGAGCAAGCTTCTCAATGATATGGATACAAATGTTTGCGACCATCTGTCTGGAGAGTTGCAGTTTTTTTTTTACACACTGCTTTGTCTATTCCTATATGCTGAGTTGTACCTTATTTTTCTCTTTGGCTCTTGCTCTCCAGATATGTGCTCATGATGCCAGGGTATCCTTCCTTGCTATCCATTGTAACGCCCTGACAGCCTCCATACATGGTAGCAAGTGTACTCTTTCAGTAACCTAGGTAATGTCCAAGCAGCCTGACTGAATGTTCCAATGTCCCAATGGTCAGGTAACAGTTCTGTTCAACCCCTGAGATGGCAGCTTGATCACAGAATCCCTACAGTGCAGAAGCAGGTCATTCAATCTTTTGTGTCTGCATTGACTCCTTGACAGAGCATTGTACCCAGGTCCATCCCCGACCTATGCCCATAATCCCATACATTTACTCCGTTAATCTTCCTGTCATACACATCTTGTGACATGAAGGGGTGATTTAGCTTGCCTAATCCACCTAACCTGCACATCTTTGGACCGTGGAGGAAATCGGAGCATCCAGAGAAACTGCATGCAGACACGAGGGAGAACTCCAAACAGTCACCCAAGGCTTGAATTGAACCCAGGTCCCTGACATTGTGAGGCAGTAGTGCTAACCACTGTGCCACCATGCCTCCCTGATGAGTTCCTGCAACTTTCAATATAGTCATGATGTGGAGATGCCAGTGTTGGACTGGGATAAACACAGTAAGAAGTCTGACAACATCAGGTTTAAGTCCAACCAATTTATTTGATAGTAAACTTGCAAGTTTTCAGGGTTTACTCTTTCGTCATCTGGACTTAAACCTGGTGTTGTCAGACTTCTTACTACTTTCAATATATACAGTGAGACCTGTCAGCCAAATCAAACAATTCAAATAAAGTTCCAAACACTTTGCTTGCATCTTGACACACAACTCTGTTACTCATGTCTCCTCTCACTGGGTGTGATTGCTCAGATTCCTGATTTGTAGCCACCTCTCAGAAATTGACTGGCATCTAACTTGGAATCTTTTAAGATAGTCTCAGTATTGAATCTTTAGTAGGCACAAGTTTGGTTTGCCTTTGCAGCTTTCCCACCTTGTGCAAAATGGCTGCTGGAATCAGAGGCAGGTCTTCTGGCAGCACTGTTCAACCACCAATTTTTTTTGCTGGCCTGTCTCAATTCTGCATAGGAAAATCTAGCTCTAATTGTTGAGTGATCAAAGGTAAGAGGCAGCAGCTGTTGATTCAACTTATGAGGAGTACATGAAACTATTTGAAGATTGGAGAGAAACAAGATTCAACATCCCAAAGGAACTGAAAAGATCATGATGTGATAATTAAGCCATTAAACCGTGAAAGGGATACAGCTTAAATAAAGTCTGACAATGCAGTTTGAAAGAACTGCTTGCAGAAAGGAATGAACAGTAACATAATGAATAGAGCTAGATGACTTCAGTCATCATTAAGCTAAATGAAGAAAGGAAATTGAGACCATACATATTGAAAGAGTCACGAGAATGAATGCCCTGCAAGCAAACTATGTCGTCATAAGTATTGAAAGGTCATATAATAACTTTGTTAGAAAATTAGAATATCAGCATGATAATTTTAGTACGTTTTTTGTGTTTTATACATATGTGCAGGTAAAGAAAGCTGTGTAAATGTGTGTCCAGGTTTAATCAAAGGAGAGGTTTTGCAATCAAATTATCTGAAGCATGTATGGGATGAAAGAGTAAATTTGTAATGAGGCTTTTGGTTTACAGGTAAACAGAACATCTGAAATTTGCATTGGTGTTAAATATTAAAACTGTTGTGCAAATAGTGCATTTCAAGAGGTTCAAAGGTGACGAGCAATATTTGCATCTTACAGGAGATTTGTAAGTAAGCACAGGCAGACATTTTAAATTTTACTGATCCAAAATAGAGGTAATATAAAAACATGAAAAGTTTCCCAAATATTAAAACCTAAGTTTAAATGGATCTTGTGAAGACAATGGAAAGTGAACACCAGAAATCTCTAACCTTGCCCACAGCTGGGATTCTCCAGTCCCACTTCAGTGAACAGTTTTGACTGAGCGCCAAATTTTCTGTTCTCATTGGCAGCGACAGGAAGATAAATTGAGTATTCATGAGAACAATTTTTCAACTAGAGTGGAGTTGCTGTGAGGAAAGCCCATTGAAGACATGGCAGCATAGGGTTAGCACTTCTCCCTCACAGCTCTAGGGACACAGGTTTAATTCTGGCCTTAGGTGAGTTTGCATATTCTCCCTTTGCATGGGATTCCTCCAGATGCTCCATTTTTCTCCCACAGTTGATGCAGACTTAATGGGCTGAATGGCCCCTTTTGCACTATAGGGATTTTATGATTCTGTGCATTGGGAGTTGCTGAAAAGCTGTGAATTGAGAAAAGCAACTTGCAATGTAGTTTAAAAGCAAATTACTGTGGATACTGGAATCTGAAACCAAAACAGAAATTGCTGGAAAATTTTCAGTAGGTATGGCAGTATCTGTAAGGAAAGAAAAGAGCTGACGTTTCAAGTCCAGATGATCCTTTGCCTTGATGCTGCCAGATTTACTGAAGTGTTCCAACATTTTCTCTTTTGCTTGCAACGTAGTTTGTTTGAATCTGCTTTGGCAAACTACTTCAGCCATATTCAATTCTGGGAATTTGCAGAATGTGCCTGTGTATAGTAAAAGGTAATTCATTCACTTGAGTTACATTTCCCAGATTTTACAGTTAAGAATCCATAAGGACTGTTGCCAAAAAATTAGTTTAATTGTGTATGTTTTATAAAACACTTTTGGCGGGGGGAGGGGGGGAGGTGATTTCTTCTAAGGTCTTTTCAAACTGTTAATCTTTTATCTTGTGTTTAAGTTTTATCATTTATTTCAATAAACATTTAATTTTCCAGATTTTAAAAGTTATTACTGGAATTGTGTGCTTTTCAGTTCATAGCTAATCCTCCTCGTTTCTACAGTACAAAAAAAAGATTATGATCAGCCAAAATGGATTTCAATCTGAGATCTGTCTGATTGGCATAATCAGCTGTGGTCATAATGCCAAACTGTAACAAAGACTTTGGAAACATTCAAGAAATATTTACCAAATGAAAACTGTTTAACAGCAGAACTTTAGAAATGTATAACAAAAACAAAAAGCACTCTGTTGAAACAACAGGGCTAAAATTCTTAAAACGAAAATCAAAATAATGTGAATGTTGCAAAGCTCACATATAAAGCAGAATGTGTTGGAAATACTTACGATGTAGAGATGTTGGCATTGGATGGGGTAAACACAGTAAGAAGTCTCCCAACACCAGGTTAGAGTCCAACCAGTTTATTTGATAGTAATCTTACAAGCTTTCAGAAATGGTATTCCTTTGTCAGGTGTGTGAAAGGTTCATATCAGAGAAGGGCATATAAAGTCACACACAGTTTACAGAATACTGATTAGAATCAAGTTTTTACAGCTAACCTGCTATTCAAGTTTTAAAGATGCAGACAACATGAGTGGAAATAGCATTAGCATAGGTTAAAGAGATGTGTATTGTCTCCAGATAGGACAGTAAGTGACTGGCAAGCCCAGGCAAGTCATGGGGGTTATAGATAGTGCGACATGAACCCAAGATCCCGGTTGAGGCCATGCTCATGTATGCGGAACTTGGCTATCAGTCTCTGCTCAGCAACTCTGCACTGTTGTGTGTCGTGTAGGCTGCCATGGAGAATGCTTACTCGAAGATCAGAGACCGAATGTCTGTGACCGCTGAAAAGTTTGCCAACAGGAAGGGAACAGTCTTGTCTGGTGATTGTCGAGCCATGTTCATTCATCCGTTGTCCTGGCGTCTGCATGATCTCCCCAATGTACCATGTTTTCGGACATCCTTTCCTGCAGCGTATTAGGTAGACAATATTGGCCGAGTTGCAAGAGTATATGCAACTTGTGTATATGGAAAGGACGTCCTGAACATGGTACATCGGGAGGACCAGGCAGACGCTATGACAACAGATGAATGAACATCGCTCAACAATCACCAGGCAAGACTGTTCCCTTCCTGTTGGCGAACATTTCAGCGGTCACAGGCATTTGGTCTCTGATCTTCGGGTAAGCATTCTCCAAGGCGGCCTTCACAACACATGACAGCACAGAGTCGCTGAGCAGAGACTGACAGCCAAGTTCCACACATATGAGCACAGCCTCAACTGGGATCTTGGGTTCATGTCACACTATCTGTAACACCCATGACTTGCCTGGGCTTGTAAAATCTCACTTACTGTCCTGTCTGGAGACAATACATATCTCTTTAACCTATGCTAATGCTATCTCCACTCACATTATCTGCATTTATAGATTAGCAGGTTAGCTGTAAAGACTTGCATTCTAATCAGTATTCTGTAAATTGAATAGCAGGTTAGCTGTAAAGACTTGCATTCAAATCAGTATTGTGTAAATTGTGTATGACTTTATATGTCCTTCTCTAATCAAAACCTTCCACACACCTGACAAAGGAACACCATTTCTGAAAGCTTGTAAGATTACTATCAAAAATTAGTTGGACTCTAACCTGGTGTTGTGAGACTTCTTACTTGGAAATACTTAATAGATCATGCAGCATTTTTAGAGAGAAACATTTCTATGCATGCTGCCTAAGCTGCTGAGTGTTTCCAGCATTTTATGTTATTTTAGGTCAAAGATAATATTGATTAACATGTTTGAAAATATTTACATTTTAGAATAACTAAATTATTGTCACTGCACTACTGAAATTTGAGAGTTAAGATTTTTTTTAAATTATTGAACATAGAACATTACAGCATAGAACAGGCCCTTCGGCCTTCGATGTTGCGCCGACCAATATAAAAAGCAATGACCCTCCAAACTAAACCATTCCCTTCTCTTCCATATACTTATCAACTAACCTCTTAAACGCCACCAAACTTGGCGCATCTACAACTGCTGCAGGCAGGGCATTCCACTCCCGAACCACCCTTTGGGTAAAGAACCTACCTCTGATATCCGTCCTATAACTATCACCCCTTAATTTAAAGCTGTGTCCCCTCGTGCTAGCTTTCTCCATCCTAGGAAAAAGGCTATCACTGTCCACCCTATCTAAACGTCTAATCATCTTATATGTTTCGATAAGGTCCCCTCTTAGCCGCCTCCTTTCTAACGAAAACAACCTCAAATCCCTCAGCCTCTCTTCATAAGACCTGCCCTCCATACCAGGCAACATCCTGGTAAACCTCCTCTGTACCCTCTCCAATGCCTCCACATCTTTCTTATAATGTGGGGACCAGAACTGCACACAATACTCCAAGTGCGGCTGCACTAGAGTTTTGTACAGTTGCAACATGACGTTGCGGCTCCGAAATTCAATCCCCCTACCAATAAAAGCTAATATTTTATTGGTTCCATGAGTAGTTGTGTTTTAAAGATTAAAAATCTCCCCGAGTAAAAATGCAACAGTTAACCATCATGGTGTGGGCCTGCACACAAATTTATTCAAAACAAAACATTTGCTGTTCAAGAAGTGTTCTGGTCAAATCTTGATAAAGGAGAATAAAAATTAACATTAAATCTTAGGCTCGATTTAACAATGCATGCAGGAATAATTGTGAGCTGGCCTGAAATTTTCTAATACAATCTACTTTTGTAGTTCCACATTATAACTGATATAGCATTCTTCTGCACTTTTTCCCAGCCAATTAAGCATTTATTGTTTGAGTGTGCTAATTTCAAGTAAGTTTACAACATCACTCTCCCTGTGCCTAACAGAAGTGCATATCAGCAATACCAACATAGGAATCCTCTTAAAATTGTCGCTATTAAATTAAGAAACATTGTTTCAAATTGGTAAACATATTTTTTAAAAAATCAAAGAAACTTAGTTGAATATTTGATGCACAAACGTTTTGTGCTTTTTCATTCACTGGGTTGGGGAAATCTCCAACTTTATCGGCACAATAATCTTGGTGACAATTGCACATCTAAAAATGTCCAGTTGCAGCAATACACTGTCAACACTGTCCAAAGATAAAAAAACTCAGCCATCTTACTTATCCAGATTTGTTCCTCAAACTTCTTCTAATGTTTAAGCAATAAAAGCTACTAACCGTGTTAGATCTCCAACATCTGCAAAAGGCTGTTTCGTTACCCAAATCTTCTACATCAAAAGTGTGAACCACCTTAGCAACATCTTTATTGATTGCTCGGTTCACTTTGCCATTTTTTCCTGTTTTACTAATTATTCGAAAGAGAAAATAGCCACTAATGATTACTCCAATAGTTAATGGAAGTAGAATCCAACAAGCTATAATTAGAAAAAAAATACATTAATGCTACTTAATTGGAGTGTGACACAACTCAAGCAATGACCAAATATTTTCTTTTGTGCATTTTATCAGTTTTCCAGTAATTTAAGCAATTACAGATTAACTTCTTCCTTCGGCAAGATGCTCGAATAGATGGCAAAACTCAACTTTGTTTTTTATTTTATGTAACAGGTCAGACCACCTCTGCAGATGCCAGAAAATTTCCTGATTTGGGAGAATGGATCATTTGCAAAGTAATGTAACTCTACAGCATGTTATTCTAACTGAAGCATACATTTAAATTTAAGGTGTATGCATTATATACATAATGTTTTCTGAAAAATTGAATCTTTTTTACATATGATGTGCAACATTTTACAGTGGGTATTTCAATAGAAAACCAAGTGCATATTATTGATTAAAAATATTATTACAAGGTCATGTTAGTTCCCCATGCACATTAATGCCAATCACATTTTCCTGAAAAGCCAAAATAAGGACATTATCTTTTATCTAAAATGTTCTCAAAATTTAAATCTTGAAGTTTTTAATTAAGAAAATTACTGGTAAATCACACTGATAGTTATACTGCTATTATGTTTATGAACTAACAAGTGGGACAGTTTTAATCTGCTTTAGTTTTATTAGTTCTAAAAATTAAGTGCTGCATATATGCCTGCAAGAGTGAAAACAACGCTCTTGCCTTTTTTTTAATTGAGTTAGTGCCCAGTTCTAAACAAATTAATGAGTATCCCAGTAATTCTACAAACAAAATGCACATTTGCTTTTCACAAGGAAATACCAGTTTAAATTTATAAAATTTAAAATTGTTAACAAAACCCTATGATATGCATTGGTGCTCAAATGACTGTAGGAAAATAACAACAAAAATAAATTCTTCTTGCCCTACTTCTGAGGGGCAGTTAAGGGGAGGAATTTTTCTGTCCGCTCGACACAGGAATTGTAGTGGGCAAAGGTCTGTTGATCTCAGGTAGGAATTCTCACTTTGGGACGAGTATGACAGGAAAATCCCGCCAATGGTGTCAGAAATGTGAAATTTCAGGTAACAGAAATAAAATAATTGCTCTTGTAGAACTTCATTCTTAAAGTTACAAAGCCAATGGACAACGAGGACTCAAATCCATTCCTTGCTAGACAGGACCGAAATCCAGTCCTTGCTTGCTTCAAAACCCAAATTCAAAATTCAATTGAATCAAACTCAAGGTCCTCCATAAGAGAGACAAACAATAAGATCCAGGCTGACAAGATGAGGGTTCACGCCCCATCTCGGGCTTCTTCTGAGGCTTGATCTTAGAGCAAACCAATGTTTCACACTTTTGGGGTGCATTTGGAAAAAGAAAGTCCAAATGATGATAACATTAAAAGGGCAAATGACAACAGATCTCCTGCAGCAGGAGGTGATCGGTGTCTATGTGCTGGCGGCGGGAAGCGGGGGAGATTTGATGAGGACCATGCTTGTGACAAGTGCTAGACTGCAGCAGTTAAAGCGCAGCGCACATTTCAAACTCAAACCGCTTTCAGCGCGCGTCGGGCTCTTGTCTCCGAACATGGTGACCGTCCCTCCGTTCTGCCCTCCCCCGAGCGTACACGACCACTGTCCTCGCACTCTTAGTTCCGGAATAAATCTCTTCCACCCCCCTCTCCCCCCCCCCGACGTCCTCCACAAATTGCTACAAAGCGCAAATTATAATTCTCTGGGCGTCGACTCGACGGGCCGAATGGCCTCCTTCGCCCCCAATTCCTTCCCTTTGCCTCGATTAGGAGGCTTGGACCCCGAGCTCCCAATCTGGCAGTCCCAGCGGGTTTGGAAAGTGCTCTCCATTGCTGAGACTTTTTCAGTCAAAGGGAGGGCTCCTTGTTTGCACGGACCAGGCTGGCACAAGTGCCACTTGCCTTATGTGCTTCCTCCTAACCTTTTCCTCCCCCTTTGCAAGTAAGCTGGTGCATTATCAACTGCTAATTCTATCTAAACTGATTATGTAGGGGAAAAAAATTCCCGTTTCTGGGGTGGAAGTGGGGGAAGCATAGGGAGAAGGTAAAAGTCCGTTGACCTCAGGCGGCATTTCCCGGTTTTGGGGAGAGTGTGGTTGGAAAGTCCCATCTGTGTCTGCCTCTTTTATATTTGCATCTCACTTGTGCATCCATAAGAGTTTATTGCCACCACGTCTTTCTGATGTTGATAATGCTCTCATCCTCTTCAAGTCTAACATTTATCTATCATTTGGCAGATTTTATTGGTATCAGCTGTGGCTCAATTGCTAGCACACTGAACCAGAAGGTTATGGATTCCATGATTTGACTTGAACACAAAAATCAATCCTGATAGTGAAATACTGAGGTACCAAAAGAACCCATGGCACTATTTCAAAGAAGAGCAGGGAATTATCCCTGGTATTCTAACCAAGATTTATCCCTCAACATCACACAAACAGATGATCAGATCATTGGCACATTGCTATTCGTACCAACCTGCTGAATGCAAGTTGGTTACCATGTTTACTGCATTGCAACAGTGACTACATTTCAGAAGTATTTTATTGTCTGTAAAGCACACTTGTGAAAAGAGCTATATAAATGTAAGTTCTTTTCATTAAGTACAATGGCATAGATGCAAATGGTTTTAAATAACTGTATCACAAATACATTATTGCCTCAAAGTCCTTATTACTGAACATAATTGTTTATTCCCTGCATTAAGTTCTGTGTTTTTATATTAAGACCTTCAACAAAAAACTTACATTTATATAGCGTTTTCATCACAGTAAAATATTTCAAGGTGCTTCAAGGAACAATATCAAGCATAATTTGACACCAAGCCATGAAAAGTGATATTTTAACAAGTGACCAATGGGTTGTTCAGAGAGCTAGGTTTTAAGAAACATCTTAAAGGATGAAATGGAGATAGCTTGAGAGGTTTACAGAAACAATTTTAGACTTTAAGGCAGCTGAAGGCTCGCTGATAGTGAAATGATCAAAATTAAGGATTCACAGGAGATCAGAATTGGAGGAATGCAAATATCTTAAACCATTACAGGACTAGGAGAGGGTACAGGGATGGGGAGAGGAAAAGTTACGGAGATACTTGAAAACAAGTATGAAAATTTTAAAATCAAGAACAAGGATCACAGCCAACTTAGTATGAATTAGAATCTTGTCTTTGGTCCCTGCTCAAAACTCCATTCATTAGCATTCAACTTCATTCTTTTCCCTGGCAACAATGAGTTTAAGCCAGTCTGTTCGCAATCTTGGTGCCACATTTCATTTCAAAATTAAGTCTTGACCTTATATTCATACTATCAATAAGGCCTTGTAGTTCAACCTGCCTAACATCAGTTGACGTTACCTCACTTCAAGGGTTTTGCTGCTGAAAGACTTATTCATCTTTTGTTATCTTTAGACTTGACTATCCCAATTCTCTCCTGACTGGTTTCCCGCATTCTATCTTTTGTAAAGATGAGGTGATCATGTTGCCCATGTCTTAACTCACAGAAAGTCTCACTCCTCTACTAACTCTTTGCTCATTAACCTGCATTGACTTCTGGTCAAGCAACATATTGATTTTAAACTTCTCACTTTGTTTTTAAATCCTTCCTTGTCTTCAACCATCCCTATGACTGTAGCCTCCAGCCCCACAGCACTCCACCATATCGGACTCATCAAATTCTGGTCGTCTATCGTGGCCTATTTTAATCACTGCACCATTGCTGGACACAAAACCACTTTTCTAGGCCCTAATCTCTTGAATACTATCCTAATACTTCTCCGTCTCTACGTCACTTTCTCCATTAAGATAGTCCATAAACTCTACCTCTTTGACCAAGCCTTAAATTATCTGACCTAACTGAGCAGAATTTTATGGGTTGGGGGGGTGGGGGGGGGGGGGGGGGGGGGGGGGGGGGGGGGGGGGGGGGGGGGGGGGGGGGGGGGAGGGGTGGGGACTGCCTCTGAGTCAGAATTTTTTGATTCACTGCAACGGGAAAGGAGTCATAAAGTTGGGCTGATTAGTAGTGGGAATGAAGTCTGTTTTCACGTCCATTCTCATTTTATCAGAAAAGAAATAGGCGCAATCAGGAGAAATATACATTTTTTTATTCGCATAATGCAATTATAATCTCACTTCTAATTGTCCCCTTTCCTGCCTTAACATTACTTGTTTCGCTGAGTGGATTGGTCATGAAAATATCTCAATATAAAAGTCAGATTCAGGCACTGGAGCAGTGAGGGTAGCGATTGAGGTTAGTCTCCACTTTAAAGTCCATCTGTTAAATGGCCGGCGGGGGGGGGGGGGGGGGGGGGGGGGGGGGGCGTAGTTGTTTTGTGACGGCCATGTTGTGTTTCAGGTCGGGGTGTCCTGCGAGTGTGTGTGGAGGCTGTCGTTGCTCACAATGGTCTGACTTTGGACTGTCAGCACGAACCCCAGTTTGAGCGCTGATTTTGGGTTTGCGCTCCGATTCTGGGTCCTAATGCAAGCAGCAGTAGACACAGTTGCTGGTGGGGGATGGTCTCAAAACACTGAATTGGCAGTGGGAAAAATGTCAAGGCTGGTTGGGGGATGGGGGAAAAACGACATAGGGATTTGCCCAGAGATGTCCAGTTAGCCAGCAATCAAGGTTAGTGGGGGATGAGAAGGGCAGCAATGTTGAATTGCCTAATCTATAGCCTATTCCCCCCTCCCAATCTCTATTAGCTGATGATTGTCCTAGAGGTTCTACTAGTTTTTCAGCTTCAGCTGCAGTATGATACTTGGCCAGAGTTTCATTTCCATTGTTGAAGGCTGTTTCTTCACCATCTTTTGATCTTATGGTTACCTCCAACTTCGCCCTATAGTTGATTCTGAGCATCTTCAGGATCTTCATTCCAGTGCAGTTACCTTAGTAGCTCCTTTGACATTCTAAACAACACTGCACACCTGTCTCCATAACCAGGTACCCATTTTGTCAGTGTTCCAGCCTGACTCCACCTTCTTGACATTAACTGTGTCCCACCATTAGACCTCTAACTTAAACTCTGATCTCTCTCCTACTGTTTCTCTGCCTTTGCCATTTATTACAAGTCCATATCTATACCAATCTCATTAATCTTTCTTAACAAGTTTCAGGTTTGTCTCACTTAAATTCTTGGGTCTTGAACTGTTGCATGTCAAAAATACCAAGCCAGGCAATGACCATTTCCAACACAAGAATCTAACAACCTCGTTGTGACATTTAATAGCATTAACATTATTAAAACTCCATCATCAACATTCTGGAAGTTGTTATTAACCAGAGACTAGCTACATCAATGCTATATTTAAGTTTCAAGTAGAGGCCAGGTCTTCTGTGACAATGATTCCTCTCCCAATTTCTCCAAAAACTATCCATCACCTAGGAAGCACAAGTTCGGGGTGTGATGGAATACTCTCTACTTCTCTGGATAAGTGCAACTTCAACAACACTCAAGAAGTTCAAAAAGATGAAGCAGCCCATTTGATCAGCACCCATCTCCCTCTTAAACATTCACTCCCTCTACCACCAGCACACAGTTGCTGCAGTGGATACAGATGCACTACAACAACTCATCAAGCCTTCCTTGTCATCTGTCCCAAATCTGTGCCCTCTACAACCAGAAGACCAAGGGCAGCAGAGAAATGCGAGCATCGCTACCTCTAAGCCCCAACAAAATAATGCACAACCCTGACTTGTAAATTATCATTGTCACTAAGGACAGAGTTTTCTCATTTTTTGGTAGTGAAGCAATGGACGGAAGCTTCCTCTGCCATATTGTTGGGAACATTGAAAAAATGTTGAGGAGCAAGTTCCATAAGTCACACTGTGGTGCTGAATTAAAAATAGAATCTCCCCACCTATCTGAATTTTTTCCCCCTACATCCACAAAACTCCCATCCCACCCCACCCATGGAAGACCCCACCATGAAAACCTCCTGTTGGCACTGCCCCTTGTTAGCATTTGGAAATGACCCTATCCCCACGAGGGATGTACTCACCTGTGCATCATTGCTCACCAGGCACACATTGTGGTGGATTTGTTGTGATTGATCATGTTGATGTGAAAGGACAATAATAGAGGTGAGTTGGTAAGGGATCATCAGGCATTAAGTCCTGATAATTATATTTAAACATATTCAAATGCAAATCCCAACATGCAATGTCAGAGTACCTGATATTCATTGGGATTGTGGCAGTGGGGTGGCGGTGGCGGTGGTGGTGGGTGGTGGATTGAGAAATTATGTAACAGGAAATTCTGCTGATGTAAAATATATTTTGTGACTCCCACGGGATTTTCCACTCCTCTGCCAATCCCCCCTCCCCCTGAAGACAGGAGTAGAAAGTCCCTATCCTTTCCCTACGAGTCAAAATCCTAGAATTCCCACTCAGCAGCATTGTGGATGTACTTACATACCTGCATGGTGTCAACTGAGGTTGGTCAAGAAGGCAGCTTGCTACCAACATTCCAAAGTCAATTGGGGATACTCACATATCATAAATGAATATATTTTTAAAAAATAGATTAAAAACCACTATTTCTGTTTTTTTATATTAAGAATTTTTATTTGGTTTTATTCACTATTATTAAGTTTTGTTTGATATTTTCACTGGAACATCTTATTGTGTAAAATGCACAACAAAATGGAACAAATTCTAAGTTAGTTTGTCTATGTCTGTTGATTTTGTGAATATTTTTATTTGAATATTTTCCAGAAGTAATACAAATCATCACTGTTCAGTTAATAAATGGGAATTTAGATTTAATTTTTGTGGCAGTGGTACTAATTAGAAACCAAAGAGTAAAGGATCATTCTTGATCATCAAAGATTTTTTAGAATCATAAAGGTTTACAGCATCAAAACAGACCATCAGCCCAACTTGTCCATGCTGCCCAGTTTTTACTACTAAGCTAATTCTAATTGCCTCCATAATCCCTCCATACTTATCCTACCTATGTAACTGTCTAAATTGCTTTTAAAAGACAAAATTGTGCCCACTTCTACTACTGCCTCTGGCTGCTTGTTCCAGACATTCATCACCCTTCGTGTGAAAAAAATTGTCCCTCAGTGCCCTTTTGTATTTCTTCCCTTTCACCTTAAACCTATATCTAGTTTTATACTCCTCTATCTTTAGAAAAAGATATTGATTATCTACCTTATCAATGCCTCTCATTATTTTATAGACCTCCATAAGATCACCCTAAGCATCCCACACTCCACGGATAAGCAAATTCTCACTCAATTTACTGACTGACCTGTGTCATCTTGTCCTTTTCTCTCCGTGTTCCTAGTGGGTTGCCTCTTCCTCTGACTTTTTCAGTCTGTGATTCACTACCGTGCCTCTGATTGAAACTTGCTGCCTCCCCTATCTCCTGGTGCTTCTCAAAATGAATATTGACCATCCTGACTTAACATTCAGCAGAGTGAATTGATTTCGGTTTATTTTCAGTGTAAGCCTGAAACTAGGCTTACAATATTATTTCACAGATGTGCTTTTTGCAGGATCAGCTTTGCATTTTCATTCAACCCAGCAGTTCACTTATTATGTGCTGACTTTGCAAAGCAAACTGGCAATGATGTCCTCTTCACTATGCACCTTAAAAGGATCATGCAGTACTTACAGGTTAGCTGCTGGTTTATCATTTCTGCCTGCTACTTGACCTTTAAGTTGTTTCTGTGTGTGTTGTATCAATGAATTTATCAAGATTCTCTATGTGAGGAGAGATACTTACACCTCAGTCCTTATTGACAGAGTGAACAGGACAAGAGATCAAGAGGTTTTACAGGCATGGCAGACTTTTTCACACTGCACTCAATTACCTATGACAAGTTTGTAACCCTTATCAGTTAAAAGAAACTCTATTAGTATACAACTGGTTTGCCATCACAAGCAGCACATTATCTATTAATTAATTATCTGTTCATCAATCTAGACCTCCAATCTACGTTAATGACTTTGATTTGATGTTATTTATTATTGTCACATGTATTAGGATACAATGAAAAGTATTGTTTCTTGCACACGATACAGACACAGCATACTTTTCACAGAGAAGAAAATGAGAGAGTGCAAAATATAGTGTTACAGGCATAGCTAGAGTGTAGAGAAAGGTCAGCTTTATGAGAGCTCGGTCCAGTCAAAAGTCTGACAGCAGGAAAAAAGCTTTCCTTGAGTCAATTGGTATGTGATCTCAGACTTTTGTATCTTTTTCCTGACAGAAGAAGATGGAAGAGTTCATGTCCAGGGTGCATTGGCGCATAAATGAAGAGACTAAGTGCTATGTAGCTGTTTGCCGAAAATACAAGGTTAAGCGAGTAGAAGCTGTGAGGAGGAGACTAAGGGCTTGAAATTCCCATGCGTAGCATGACTTTCAAGATCAAGCTACAACTTGTGCATTGCCTTGGACTGCTGGCTGCTTCCTGCATGCTGATCTGTGGGAAGGATGCAAGTAGAAACACCCCCTGAAGGACTTGAATCAGTGCTATACAGAGTCACAGCCCAATCAACTCATGTGATGGTAGGATCCCAAAGGTGGTCAGTTCTAATCCCAGCAACGAAATTGTAGCTTTAAGAACCTTTTCTATTTCAAAATAATGGAAGTATTCTGGGATGTTTTTAAAGGTGTTGTGGTGAGTTTCTGGATTTTGTGTTAATTGTTTCAGTTTTTTCAGGTGATGCAGATAAGTAGATCATCTGTCCATACAAAGGCTGCAATATGTTTCCCTTTCAAGCACACTTTGCGCAGAGTTGTGGATACTGAGTTGCTGAGTGTATTTAATTCTGCAAATGATGGTCTTTAAGGGATATGGAAAATGGGTGGAGTTGAGATGAAAGATCAGCAATGATCTTATTGAATAGCAGGTCAGCTCAAGGGATAATATGGCCCATACTATCTCCTGCTTATCGTGTTTAGATTGTGCTCACAACTCCGGCAACCATCATGACTCTTTCACTCTGCCACCTTTATTATTACAACCAAATTCAGTCTGGGCAGCAGCAGTAATGTCCTTAGACATAATTTATGATTCCAATTAGAATTTATACAAAGCTGAGGACCATGCTATCATATGACACATCAGTGAGTAAATGATTAGCATGTTCTCAAAACATTTGCTGTTTGAGCCACTGTGCAGCAACCACATAACTTGTATTCATACAGCCTCCTTAATATAGTAAAACATTCAAAGCACTCTGCATAAAAGCTTTATCAAATACATAGATAAAAATTAGAGCAGATGATCAAATCTTGGTCAAAAAGCTAACCTTTTAGGAGTATGTTAAAGGAAGAAAGTGAGGTACTATGTGGAGAGATCTAGGGAGGGAATTCCAGAGATTCAGGCTCTGGCAGCAGAAGGCGTTGATGCCATTGGTGGAGCGATTGAAATCAGGAATGCAAGAGACCAAAAATAGAGGGGTGCAAATATTTTTGAATTGTAGGTTTAGGAAACAGTGTAGAGATACAGAGGGGTGAGTCCATAGAGAAACTTTAAACAAGTTCAGAATTTGAAAATTGTGGTTTTGCTGAATTGAGATCGAACAATTTTTAACTGTTTCTACAGAACAACTGCAAGATTTCTTTACAACATCCACATAGGCTTTTGCTTTTTTTTTTAGAAAAATTCCAATGCCAATCTGTATTGGTTTTTAAGGCTTCCTCCCTGATGGAAATGGGGTAGAGCCCCTGAAAAGAATTGCAGGTAAAGATTTATCATTCTACTGCAATGGCCATGGCAATTCTCTCTTTGTGACCAAAGTGTCCCCCTTAAGCAGAACTATTTGTGACACAAATCATTGTCTTATGATATGTATAGTACCCTGACAACTGCCTTAAGAGGCTACTGGGCGACCAGGTGAAATGTGTACTTGGAGTAAATGGGAGTAAATTTGTTTAACTCTACAGGACTATGAGACTCAAAGGAAGCATTCTTCCATAAAAATACTGCAGACTCCTTCCAGCCCATATGTGCACCAACACTCTTGGATTCAAATTAGTTCCAGGTATTTTTAACCTCAGAAAGCTGTGGTGGTGAAATCTACCCCTTCAATCTTGTTTATTCTTTGTATTCCCCTGATTCTATTCTTTTCAACTTCAGGTAGAGAAAAAAATACAATATTATGAAAATAAGTTCATTTATAGGTTCAATATTTTAGAGACCAAATTTCCTCTAATTTTCCACCACCTAAATTATGACCAGAAAGCCATCTACTGACACTAATGTCTTCTTAAAAGCTGTTCTGTTTATCTGATGGTGGTTTATGCAGACACTGTGACCTATCAGTTTAGCTTATTGGATTTGCAGCCTTGACAGTGTTTATAATACTGAAATTCAAGACTCAATTAGAAACATCTGGTCTAATTAGAAGTATCTGAGAGTGAGGGTCTTTGTATTTGCTTTTTAACAGGACAATTTTATAGTAACCAAGTTTTGTAATAATTCAACAGTATGTTTTAAGGGCAATTTACCTTCATAGAACATTATGGAGCTTATAAAACTCAAGGTTTAAGATTGTCAGTGTTCTACAAATACTGCCTGACAAAGAAATTGAGGAATGGAATGGAATAGTTGCAAGGGAGTCAGGTTTATATTGATAAGTGAGGACAATAGCTTTTTGATGTTGAGCTGGAGAATTTTGTGATTCTTCAGGATGTATTGGACACAGCAGTGGTTGTGGACCCCAACAACCTGCCAACTGTAGTGTTGAAGATGTGTTTACTGAAGCTAAACATTTCCCAATCAACGTGTTCCAATGCAGCAATGACTTGAGATAGACAATCTGGTGAACTAGTGCAACAACAATAATCTCTCCCTCAATGTCAACGAAATGAAGGAGATGATCATCGACTTCAGGAAGCATTAAGGAAAACATTCCCCTGTCTATATCAACAATAGAAAGGGTCAAGAGCTTCAAGTTTTTAGATGTCCAGATCACCAACCTGTCTTGGTCCCCTTACGCCAACACTATAGTTAAGAAAGCCCACCAATATGTCTACTTTCTCAGAAGATTAAGGAAATTTGGCATATCAGCTAGATTGTCATTAACTTTTTCAGATGCACCATAGAAAACATTTTTTCTAGTTGTATCACAGCTTGGTATGGCTCCCACTCTGCCCAAAACGACAAGGAACTACAAAAGCTCGTGAATATAGCTCAATCATCACACAAACTAGCCTCCCATTCACTGACTATGTTTACACTTCCTACTGTCTCGGCAAAGCAGCCAGCATAATTAAGGACCTCACACACCTTGGACATTCTCTCTTCCACTTTTCTCTGTTGGGAAAAAGACTCAAAAATCTGAGGTCACGTACCAATCAACTCAAGGATAGCTTCTCCCCTACTCAATTCAGACTTTTGAATAGACTTAGTATGCATTAAGTTAATCTTTAACTATACCCTAGCTATAACTACATTCTGCACTCTCTCATTTCCTTCTCTATGAAAGATATGCTTTGTCTGTATAGTATGCAAGAAACAATACTTTTCATTATATGCTAATATATGTGACAATAATAAATAACATCAAGTCAAATCTCCTATCCATAATAAACTGATTAAATGGTGGTTGGAAAGTAGTTGGAGGAATCAGGGAATAGTCAGGTCAGGGGGATAGATTTTTTGGGGGGAAGTGTGGGTGGTAGTCAGGAAGAATCAGGGGATTAGTTAGGTCATGGTGGTCTATGTTTAAATCATTATAGCATTGGTTCTAACATGGACAAAAGAGCTAATGCCAGTGGTGAAATGAGAGCAATTACCCTTGATATCCAGATAATATTTGACTGATTATTTCATCAAGGAGCCCAGCAAAACTGGAGATAATGAGAGTCAGGAACACAATGGAAGACTTTCTACTTGCTTGGTGCAGCTCCAGTAATGTGCAAGAAACTCAACACCATCCAGGCAAAGCAGCCCTTGATTGCTACCTCTTCCACAAACATTCAGTCCGTCTACCATTGATGAACAGCAGCATTGTGTACCATCTACAAGACAGGAACTCACCAAGATTTCTTAAGTAGCACCTTCCAAACCCACAACCAGCTTGATGCCTGGGATCACCACCACCTGGAGATTCCCCTTCCACTGACTGTCCTGACTTGGAAATGTATCATTATATCTTTACTTTGGCTGGGTCAAATTTGTGGAATTCCCTCCGTAACAGCATTGTGAATGTATCTACACTTCAGGGAGTACAGTAGTTCAAGAAGGCAGCTCACCACCATGCATTACCCTCTTACCTTTACCAGCGAAAATGGGACCTGTTAAAAATAGAGGACGGGGTTTCCAAATCTGGGAATTGTACACCATTTTTAAAGGTCTGAAGATTCTCCACAAAAATGTGATCTTTGGATTTTACATTTACTTATGTAGGTAATGGGGGTTTTGATTTAACGCTGAATCCAGAAAATTGCATCTCCGACATGCAGTGCTCCCTCAGTAGTGGAGTTTGGTGTCAACCTTGATTTTGTGTTCAAACCCTGAAGTTGGACTTGACCCCAGCACTTTATGGGACTGTCATCAACAGACCAGACTGAAACAAATACTAAAGCCTTTAGCTTTATATGATGAGTCATTTTAACAAATGCTTAAAACAAAAACTATTGGGAACCACAAAAGAAAATTTGGTATTTTTACACCAGATACTATCTCTGATAGAATTCATAATTTGCAAATGCAATAAACAAAATGCATGTGTTGAATTTATATATCATTAGAAAAAAAATCAAAACTAAATTAGACCTGACTTTGAATCACCATGTCTTTTTACTATAATTTTGTCAGCAAATTCATCTTTAGAACAAACCCTAAGTTAAGATGTGTAGAATTTTGTCTAGTATTTTGACTGTTGAATTTGGTGATTTAAAGAAAATCTTCTAATAGGCATATTCAAAATAATTTATTGTCTCAGCTATGTTGGAAATAATAATAGTTGTATCCATAAAACCTGTTCCTCAAATTAAATATCTAAAACAAAATCATGCAAATGGGTTATTTACAACACAATAATGTTTTTATTAAAATAATTATTTCAAGCCTCAAAATGCAGAATGTTTAGCTTTTTAGTCCAACAATAAAATCATTTTTCTTATTTTTCTTGATTTAATAGTCTTTTATACATTTTCCATTAATGCAACTAGAAAAGATTTGGAGCCAAATTCAAGATGTTGAAGAACTGCATGGTTGCAGAATTCTTAACAAGTCATTTCTCTTCCCACACCCTAATGAGGCACAGGGCAGACTTTTATCTGCTTCCATTGCTAGTTTTTCCTGCAACAGATCATTAGCCTGTTGCCAGAGGCTTATATAGCTTGAGGGGCATCACTCCGCGTCAAGAATGGCTGATTGAGTCTCTCCAACTCTTACTGCCTGCCAGTAACATGTTGGAAGGATTTTCCAGGTTGATACTCAACAGTTGATACTGTTGGTCACATTATGAAAACATCTTCTTTGGCCCTCAAATTTTGCAGTGGGAATCAAACCCATAAGCTTCCTGCTCAGAGGCAGAGATGATACTGACTGTGCCAAACGACTTGGAAGTACTGATGTATTTTATTTGTTCCTCTATCCTCATGCAACAAAATGTATTTTCTACGGCTGGACATTTGTGAGATATCTGAATTGTGTATGCCTAGCAAATATTCTTAGATCTTATATTTGAACAATATTCCAAATTAAAGGAAGTAATTTATAGTAATACACGTGAGGTGAGATTTGCTTGTATTTGCAATGATATTTGCCTCAGAAATTACAGTAACATTTGAATAAACGAGTTCATTTTTGAAATTATTATATTCAACAGAAAATAAAACAAACAGAAGAAGGCTGAGAATTTATTTAATACAGAGTTGGTGACATTTAGTAAAATGGTAACACCCTCTGGAGTTCATAATGAATAAAAATATTGATTCTCACATAACCCAGCAGAACATAGTCAAATATCAGTACATTCAGGAATTCTTTTGCATTTCTTGGAATACATGATTCAAAGATGTATTTTAAAGCTGCAGTGCCTCATAGTGATGGCAAAAGTATGTTTTACAAATAAAAACACTCATCTGTTTAAAACATATCTTTCTGGTACCCTTTATCATGGACACATTCAAATATTCACAGATAAGATAAATAGTAGAAATGCAGTTTGTGTAGCTATGTCACTCTGCTTTGATTTTATTCTTGAGTTGCCATATACTGATTAATCTGCCCATTGGTACTGCTAGATTGTCCTTTTTGCTATTCTTACCCACCCCCTGCCAGACATGGAACAATTTATAACTAAATTTTCCAGCTGATTTCCCATCTTTCTTCCCTTTGAGACTGAATACTTCACAATTGTATATTCCAACTAATGACTCCACTAAGAGCCAAAATATAATGAAACCCAATTTATGAAAATCAGATGAGGGAGGGATTCATGTAGATTCTCATTCTAACTGGTTGATGGACATTAGAGATTGATTATTTCTCTCCACAGATGCTGCCAGACCTGATTATTTCCAGCCTGTTCTGTTTTTACTTCAGATTTTCAGAATCTGCGTATTTTGCTTTTGTCATAGATTGAGGCTGTATGAACCGCCACACATTAACAGTTCACTGGTAGATTTCTTATAATATTGCTCACAATGAGACAGAGATTTAATAAGAACAGATGATATTTATCAGAATTGAAGGAGGATCTGTGAGCTGGCCGTACTGATCATCAGGGTCCAATTGTTACAATCAATAGGGCTGGAATTATTGAGACAGCTCCTGGCTTTCCAGCAGCAGAGTAGATTGAAGTTCCAGGAATAACGGGACAATTATTAAGCTCTAACATCATTGAGAAGATTATTTTAGTCCTAAGGAGTTGAGAAGGGGATTTTGAAAGCTTGGAAGCACTGTGAAGCTTATAGAACCAGGAATACACCTTAACTATAGGATTAGAAGCAGTGGGATTGCGGTCTAGCAACTTATGAGTGGTGAAAGAAAGGACAAGATCAGAGGTAAGACATATTGAGGTCCAATAGGACTCATCAAAGAAATTTGTCATATTGGGAGTTGCTAGAATTTAGTAGTAGTGTAGAAGCAGTGTCCAATAATTGGGTTCGCATCTGATTTCTCACCTGCTGTGATCTTACCAACACCCGATATCCAGCGAGATCAGGCTCATGACCAAAAAGAGTGCAAAGCTGATTATAATATTTAAATCAATTCAAATTAGAATTTAAATACTACAACTGAGCCTGGGGACAAAATCGTTCAAGCTCATTTGCCTCTGCGGCCATGTCTGCGAAGACCATCAACAGGGACCAGACATGATGGCCTCACCTGTAAGACCGCAGGCCATTAAGGTCCCACTGGGCACCAGGACACTGCCAACCTGGCATCCTGGCAGTGCACACCAGGCATTAGTGCATGAAGAAAGTTATCTAAATTGCCAAACCAATAAGAAATAAAGCAAGAAAATCTTAAAAATCTTTCCCACTTCCATATTCTTCTGTTTAAATTCTGTTTTTCAAAATGGACCATTATTGGTCAGATACAATGGCTGCAGCTGGTCACATACTGATGGCTGTCACAGCCATTAGTCTCAAGACTAGCCTTCAGAATGTCTTTTCAGGACAAAGAATGGAATCCTACTAGACAAAACCACTAATATTGGACTTTGATTCATTGCATCCACTCGTGAATATGCAGCAATAACCTCTTTGATTTTATCAGAGACCATGAGGAAGTTAATTTTTATTTTTGGAACTGAATGAGACTCTGAAATGCACAGAATGGTATTGTATGATCTTGTTGATTGGAATATTTGCTCCTGCATTGGACTGGCTCATTCTAGCCTGTGCTGCAGTTATGTCATCGACTGATTTTTCCATTTTATTGTTCAGCAGCAAGCTCCGTGCTTTCTCCCCTCAAGGCACACAGCTTGTAACATTGATTATCTTCACTATCATTTTGACAAGAGGTAAACTTGGATTTCAATTCAGCAATTATTCATACAGGTGCATTTTTATAAGTTAAAAAGCACCAAAGTGGTTAGACTGATCAATGGGACGGCACAATGATACGGTGATTAGCGCTGCTGCCTCACAGTGCCAGGGATCCGGGTTCAATTCTGGCCTTTGGTCAACGTCTGTGTGGAATTTGCACACTCTCTCGTGTCTGCGTGGACAGAGTGCTCTGGTTTCTTCCCCAAGATGTGCAAGTTAGATTGATTGGCCATGCTAAATTGACCCTAGTGTCAGGGGGATTAACAAGGTAAATGTGTGGGGTTATAGGAGTGGGGCCTGGCTGGAATTGTGATCAGTCGATGGGACGAGTGACCTCCTTCTGCACTGTGGAAATTCTATGATTCATGAATATGTATGGTTACAGGGATAGGACATGGGTGGGATTGTGGTTGGTGCAGACATGATGGCCTCCTCCCGCACTGTAAAAATCCTACGAGCTTATGTATTTTTGTGTTTTGCACCCTGATGTTCTGTGGGGTAAGTATGGGTGGGGTCAGAAGGGAAATTAGGGAAGCGCTGCCAATTCAGGGAGGGTTGGGGTGCCTCTAGAAACAGTGAGCGCAGGACTCCACAAATTGTAAGTCCGCCACTGCCTCTGGACCCATTCTCTGTCTCATCGACTCCCTCTCACAGTCTTTGAAGCCTCCAGGTCCACTCTCTGTCATAGTCTGTCTTGTGTTTTTTGAAGCCTCCAATTGCTCTGTCTGTTTCTCCCTGCCTCACGCTGTTCTGAAGCCTCTGAGTCCACTCTCAGCCTTGCTCCCTCTCAGGCTCTTTGAAGCCTCCAGCTACAAATCATAACAGGATGCAGATTACACCCTTGAATTCCTACACATGCAAAGGTTGTGTGATAGCAAAATTCTGCAACTTGACCATGCTCAGAATGTACAAATCTTGAAGTTAGCCACGGTTGAGTGATGACATGTGAAATCTCTGATTCAAAAGGATGTTAAGAAGCTGATGCCTGTAAATAAAACTTTCATGAAGATATTACAAGACATAAAGGGCAAATCAGGTGATAGAATTATGTAATCTTTTTTTAAAAAAATAAGAATATGTTTAAAACTTTCCTTTCAAATTTAAAAATAGTTCTGAAGAACAACCATGAAAACTTGCAGGGGCAGGGTTACTAATCTGTTTGCAAATGCTGCCACCTGATGGCAAAAGTAAAGAACTACATCCACAAACCAACAGAATGGGAAAAAACAAATGTGACTGGGCAGAAATCATTATATCTGAATACAAATAATAGCTAAAAAGCCATTGGTTTTGAATTTTAGAATGAAAAGATGACAGGACATGTTAATAAAAATGATGATCAGCAATCTCTCAATGATTATTATATTTTTTAAATATATGGGTTGATAATTAGTTGGGAGCTCGGAGACAAAGATGGGACAAAAGGAATATTCTCCGATAAGGTGCTGTTCATTACCAGTATCTGTACTCTTGTCTCAGCATTTTATAATACAAAAAAATCCTCATTTAAGGTTGGGATTGCCTTCCTGATAAATCACAACTTTAAGCAGAAAAACTTAAAGTGAATATTTTCCTATTCCAAATCAATGTAAAAGCTGAGAGGTCATACCACACCAGGTTATAATCGAACGGGTTTATCTGAAAGCACAAGCTTTCCAAGTGCTGCTCTTGCATCAGGTGAAGGTTTGTCACTTCACTTCTTCTGCTCTGTAGGATTCTATGATTCTGGTAGCAGATTCCTGACCCTGACAATGGGACAATTTACCCAGGAATGGATTAAATATGTTTGAGACAATGGGCTGGGTGGAATCCTGACTCCTCTCTGACCTGGTAAAGGCAGCAGGACAGGCAAAAAGGCAGCAGGACATTCCTCCTTAGAACTGCAGGTACCAAACCACCATCAGCGCTGAGGTCGAAGAAAAGAACTGTTGGCAGCAACAATATCCTCATACCGTCTCACGAAGATGCAGACCAGCACCTCACAGCCACAACTACTCACTTTAGGCTCTAACTCTGGAGCAGCCAACTTGTTCATAGAAGCAAGTTACAACCATCGTGTAGAAGTCGTTTTCCCCCTGTATTTCTTCCACTTAGAATCCAGCACACCCTCTGTATTTTGTTCCCTTCAGCTGGTTCCCAGACTCACTGCAGGAAGTAAGTCCTGCAAGTTGAAGCCATTCTCTCTGTTTCTTGCAGCCTATTCCTTATTGTTCACGAGGGTTCAGGAGAGGGATACAGCAAGTTGGAGATTCGGCAGGACAGTGGGTTAGGGAGCACAGAGGCTGCTCAAATTGTTGCCAGTTTGGTCACATTCCCTACGTCATACTGGCACAAAAACAAGAGTAAAATAAAAGTTGCAACAATAAATGAAATACAGGCCCCATTAACTGACCAACATTCAAATAAAATTATGTTTAACTGGGATGACGTTAAATGGGGACTTACTGTGTATCACTGACTTGGGTGAAGGAATAGCAAGAGACATATATCCCAGGTTTGCAGGTAACATTAAGTTAAGACAGCAAGTTATGTAGATGGCAGTACAAAGTTACAAATGGAGATTTAAGCATCAAGTGAATGTCCAAAACTGCTTTAACATCATTTACTTGTGATTGGGAAAAGACAAATCAGAGTTTTTTTTAAAATGGTGAGAGATTAGAAACTATGAAAGAGCAAAAGAATTTGGGTGTCAACATACACAAATCACAAAGGCAAGCTCACATGTTTAAAAAGTAATCAAAAAGCTAATGGAACATTGACCTTCATCTCAGGGGTCTGTATGTATAAATGAGAAGATAACGTTTCAATTACACAAACACATTTTAGGTCCCTTGGGAAAGATATATTGGCCTTGTTTCCCAGAAGAATTATATCTGGGTTTAAATTATGAGGTAGAAATGCCGGCGTGGGATGGGGTAAACACAAGAAGAAGTCTCACAACACCAGATAAAATCCAACAGGTTTATTTGATAGCACAAGCTTTTGGAGTATCATTCCTTCTTCAGGTGTGTAAAGAGATGTGTTCACAAACTAGGCATATATGGACACAAACTCAATTTACAAGATAATGGTTGGAATGCAAATCTTTACAAGTAATCAAGTCTTAAAGGTACAGACAATATGAGTGGAGAGAGGTTTAAGCACAGGTTAAAGAGGCATGAGTTGTCTCCAGCCAGGACAGCTATTGAGATTTTGTAAGCCCAGGCAAGTTGTGGGGGTTACAGATAGTGTAACATGAACCCAAGATCCCAGTTGAGCCTGTCCTTATGTGTGCAGAACTTGGCTATCAGTCTCTACTCAGCAATTCTGCATTGTCATGTGTCGTGAAGTCTGCCTTGGAGAACGCTTACCCGAAGATCAGAAGCTGAATGCCTGTGACTGCTGAAGTCTCCCCCAACAGGAAGAGAACACGCCTCCCTGGTGGTTGTTGAGTGGTCTTCATTCATCTGTTGCCATAGTATCTGCATGAGTAGCCGTCTGAGTCTGGGCTAAGTTGCTGAGGTTCACAGCCATGGTCTGATGTGTCTCCCGAATGCCAGCAAGAGTCCCAGTCATGGCTAGCAATGTCTCCCATACGTCCCTGACACCCATGGCCATCGAACTCTGTGCCTCCTGAATGCCGGAAACACACTCACCCGTGGCTCATAATGTCTCCAGGATGGCCTGGACGCTGTCACCCAAGAGGCCAAACCCCTGGGCCAGACTTTCCACTGCAGTTGTCATCCTTGCAGTGTTGGCCTGGTTTGCATGCTGTGCCGGCACCACCTCCTGCAACAGCACTCTGTTGGACTCCCCTAAACAACCTTGTAGTCACAGCTTGGTTGCTGATAGCCCTTTGAACCTGGTGCTGTGAGGCAACAGTGCTAACCATTGTGCCATCTGTTTTGTTACACGACAAACCTTCCTCCTTGGCCCCAGGTTTCTTGATGCACCTCCACCAGCCTTGGGATGAACCCAGAGGCCCAGCAGCTGATTAGGGATAGCTGAATCCTGGCAGACCACTGTCTGCCCGAGCCTTCGGATGTGCCCATCACCACCCAATGTGCATCACTGTCTGTGATGTGCTCACCATTTTGTGACCTAGAAGTCTCACCATTAAAGGTACTCACTGTGGTAATAGTCTTTGTGTTGGTGGGTTTTGTTGTGCCGCTTCAGTGGTGCTGCCCTCAGAGGATTCCTCAGTGCCTCTCTCCGAGTTGTCATCCAGGGAATCATTTGCTCCAGAGCAGCAGGGGTGACAGCAACATATGAAGGGCTGGGTTCCTTGGGGTCCAAAGCTGCAATAAACAACATACATTAGAGGAAGAGAAGCAAAACATTCTATGCAGCATCGCACTTACTTCAAGGAGGACCTAGGTTGAGGGTGCACTTCTGCACATTTGCATGCTGGACACTGACCTGGCTGTTGGTGACCATTTGAGGTGGCCCATCACCCCCTGCTAGCTCCACGGCATGCTCTTCAATGCTGGTCAGCTGCCACAGGTCAGGCACACCACCACCAGTCTGTGTTATCTCACGTACATTGGGAACATAAGGTGGATAGCAAGCGTTAACATATTGCAGTGCGTGGTGCCTGTACCTTAGGCACTGTACTGGCAGTTTCCGGGAAAGTGGTCACCACTGAAGGGTTCTCTTTGAGAGGTGTGGTGAAGGAATTAGATTCTGTTCCTGGAGGAAGGGAAACTTGTTCGTGCTCTTCAGGTTCATGCTTTAAGCAGGGTTTGAGATCTGTGTCAAGCACGTGCAGGGTTCCAAGTGGGATGTTCACTCATCCTTGCTGCTTGAAGAAGGTCATACAGTTTTTTTCTGAGACTGTTGTTCAAAGTGCGATGTCAGGCTTCTGGCATTCACCGCTTCTGCCACCTCCTTTCACAATACTGTGGCGGATGCACCCTAGGTGGGGGCCCTGGCCAGGAAAGATCCACTATTCTCCACGGCATCTAGCAGGCATTCCTGGTCCGCCTCAGAAAATCTGGGAGCAGGTTTGTGTGCAGACATCTTTGTGGCAAGACTGGCAGTGTGTCCATTCCTACCGTTCGGGTTTATTAGGGGAGTATAGGTGCACTGAGTGTGGACAGTCAAGGGCTCATTGGCAACAAATACTTTTGAGAAATTTTGAAGACTGCTTTCAGTTGAGTGTCACGCATCTCTCAGGGTTCTGATTGGCTGCCATTCAATAGGCTGCTGAGTCCAAGGGGGTGCAATACTAAAGGGTCCTATTCAAGAGAGGGAATGATTGCAAGCTGAGGTTGTGCATGCCAGCAATTCTCTGCAGGGCAACAATGAGGACAGTATGTTCAAGGGATGGATGAATTGGGTACCCATACTATCCGGATCCGTGGGTGTGAGCGGGCAGCCATGCCTGTGTGTGCGTTGGGGGGCAGGGGCGGGGGGGGGGGGGGGGGTGAGCGGGGGCAGTGATGTTTGTATGGGGGAGGGGGGCCAGCAATGTTTATATGGGGGAGAGAAATGAGTGATGTCTGTTTGGGAGTGAGAGGGGCAGCAATGTCTGTGTGGGGGATGGAGATCAGCGATGTCTGTCAGAGGGTTGTCGGGACCAGCAATGAGGCAGCTATGTCTGTGGGGTGTTGTGGGGGCCACAAAGATGTCTGCCAGCAAACCTGCCCCCAGATTTTCAGAGGCAGACCAGGAGTGCCTGCTAGATGCCGTGGAGGAGAGGCCTGAGCAGATTAGTGGGTATAATATGGAGGGATATGGGGGCAGGGCCTAGATGGGATTGTATTAGGTGCAGACTCAATGGGCCAAAGGGCCTCTTTCTGCACTGTGGGGTTCTATGAGTTCATCTGTTTCAAACTCGTTGACTTCAGACTGTCAAATAACTTATTTGTGTTCTCATTTATTCTGCATTTACAAATTAAGGATGAGAGATCAGCTGATCTAAATGGCAGAACGAATGATTAGAAGAGCTATGACTCATGGCAACTGGAGATTGCTATCTATGTTGGAAGGAGTTCAGTAGATATTATCCAGCTTTACTGGATATACACTTAATGTCACTTAACATGTAATTTATTTCTTTATTAATTCAGGTCAAGGAGGAATGTTTGTTATGTAACAAAACAGGTGGCACAGTGGCACATGATTAGCACTGCTGCCTCACTGTGGCAGGTTTGATTCCCAGCTTGGGCCATTGTTTGTGTGGAGTTTGCATATTCTCCCCTTGTCTATGTGAGTTTCTTCCATGTGCACTGGTTTCCTATCATAGTCCAAAGATGTGCGGGTTAGGTGGATTGCTCATGCTAAATTGCCCCTTATGGTCAGAGGGTCTAGCTAGAGTAAATGCATGGGGTTATGAGGATAGGGTTTAGATTGGGATTGTGATCAGTGCAGATATAATGGGCAGAATGACCTTCTCCTCACTATAGGATTCTATGATTCTATGAATGCTGTTTTAAATTCAAAGACTAGTGAAATGTATGCCACTCTACATTGCAAAATTGGTCCCCATTTAGGACTTCAGTGAAATGCATTGAACAAATGACTGATAACAAGATCTTTATTAAGAGGTTAGACTCATCTATTCACTCTCTTCTATTATAGCTACGCTTATGTTGGATTCTGGTGTCTACTTTCACAGAATGGCAATGCAGGTAAGTTATACTGTCTTCTCAAATTTCCTTAAAACCTTTTAAAGCTGATAATCAAAAGATTAAAAAGTTGTGAAATGTGGTTCTGAAGAAGAATCCAGTAGGTCAATTAGAGAGAAGTCAAGAGCAATGATTCTCAGCATGGTGCTGGAGGAAAGATCATGGCTGACTACCATTAAGAAAAGGCCTCTGTTTGAATGGCTGAAATTTAAGGTCTGAGAACTTGCTAAAAGAGGTGATTGATGGAAGATTAAAGAAGTGGCTGCTTTAATTGGTTTAATTGCAGGAACAACTCTGATTTTCTTAAAGTCCCACTTTATCTGCTGTCTAGATGTATTTATCAAGATAATGTTAAATAACTGGAGCCTTGATACCACAAAATGATATTGGTAAGAATGTATATGGGGAGAGGGAGAAATTTGCCCAGACATCACCAACTCTAAAGGATTTGTTTAATAATATCATTGAAGAACACCAAGCAAGCTGCCCTGGTAGCCCTAGTAAATTGATGCAAGTCTGTAATGGCACTACATGAACCTATTTCTCCCTTTTAAAAAAGCATTTCTGGTGTAAATAAGAACATAATGTATGACATTAAAATGGAGACTAAAGTTCTATGGTTTTGTAAACTTGGACAGATACATGGATGAGAGGGATGAGGAGGGATACGGTTCAGGTGCAAGTCAGTGGGACTAGGCAGAAAAATGGTTGGCACAGCCAAGAAGGGTCAAAAGGCCTGTTTCTGTGTTGTAATGTGCTATGGTTCTTTGGTTCTGTAAACGGAATTACATCTGTATGTCCTGATCCTATTATCTGAACTCTGCTTCATTTGAAAACTACATTTGATTCAACACCAGTAGCAAACTGTGTGGATTGAAACAGTTAAACTGCATTTTACAATATTTTTTGCTTGTAATGGATTCTTCATTAACTGTGGAATATCATGAAAAGGCTTATTTTAAATCCATGCATGTTCACTAATTCATTTTGCCTTAGAATTCTATAACTTATCAAAATTGTTGGCAAATAGCCTATTCAATGTACTAGCGCATCCAGTGGAAAGTGGCAAATGTCATCTGCAGTCATCACCTGAACATAAAGGCATAAATCATATATGTTTAAATTGAGTGAAGGAAAGCACAATGTCAAACAGTATAGTGCCATTTGCAACTTGTGTTTTGGGTTGGAATTTATAAGCAAGATTAAAACTTATGGGGGTGCTTGAGTAGTGCAGGAGACCGGGATACACCAGTAGCAGCCATATTGCGGAAATCAGTGCAGAGCTGAGCATCATATGGAAATGTCATGGAAATTGACATTTCCATATGATTAACAGGCCCAAGATGGTATTCTTCAGGCCCGCTATGGTCTCCCCCATCCCAAACACCCTCCCACATCAACTTCCTATCCCCTCACTCCTCTGCCAGGAGTAATTCCTTCCAATAGCATTTATAAATGCTGCCCACGAACAGGGAAAAGGTGCCTGACCCTGCTAGAGGGAACAAGGGCCCCCCGGGAGTCAGGGAGTTGGGGTGGTGCCCTTTGAGCAATGCCTTCCTGGGAGTGCCAACCTGGTTCCCTGGGACTGCCCCAGGGGCACATTGGCGCTGCCAGACACCACATACCAGGCAATGCCAAGAAGACAGAGCTTACTGGGTTGAGTGATCAGTCAGAGGGGGGAATCCACTGCAAAAGGATTGGTTGGGGAGGGTGTTGGGAATGTCGGGGGGTTGATTGAGGCTGGCCACTGGTGTGGAGAGGGGCAGAGTAACATCAAGACAGGCCACCATGATCAGGGGATTGGGGCTGGCTGGAGAGGAAGAGGGAAGGGGCATAGAGGCTGGCCTAACTGAGGTCTGGGAGGTCAGCAATTGAGGAGCGGACAGGTCAGAAGGTCAGCGACCAAAGGCTTTGCAGGGACAGTGATCAAAGGCCAGTGATCACAATGGGGGCCATTGCGCACACACCAATCTCTGTTCTGACAAATTGGCGCATGCACAGCAGCCCACTCAGCACTATGCTGCCAGCCGCTTGGGCAGAAATAGGCCCAGCCCCTTACTTTTCAGAGTGAATTCCGCTGAGACACTCCGCAATACTCAGTGTCAACAATTCGCTCTGATTAAAGCACTAAAAAACCAGTGGAATTACTCCCATTTTTCTGCACATTGGAAACTTAGAATTTTTTTGGGAGAACCCTGGCCAATGTTTTGAAGTTACAGTGAAGAGAATAACAGGCACCTGAGAGTGATCACTGTTACTTCTACATCAATTGTGCTCGATTGTGTGCAGGTCAGAGGTATTAACTTTGATTCATTTCTGCTCCTATATATGGGAACAAATTGATACTCTGGTGACCAGGTCAGGAGGTCCATGCTGTAGTGTACTTTTCTGTAACTAAAACATAAAGATAAAGATCAGCCCCAATGCTATCCTTCATCACTTGGCTTTCAGGAATAGAACGTGGTTACAGAGGACAGTTGCCTATCTCCAAAGGGTGGAAACTAAGGAAATCCAAAATCAAAATTCTGACAGAAAACTAAAATTCCAGCAGAATTGTGGAAAATAGCAGTAAGTCAGTGTACATTTTTGGGGTATTTACTCTCCGATGATTTTGCAGTCTGAACAGTTGACCAGCAGAAGAATGAAATGATATGTGGATATGTGTTACATCCTTCTCAACATTAAAGCAATATATGGCCTTAACATAGTCACTTAAGAATTCAGAAGTATTTTATGAAATGGATTCTCATCAGTTGGACAGTAATATCATAAAATCATAGAAACCTTACAGTGCAGAAGGAGGTCACTTGGCTCTTCGTGCCTGCACCAACAAAAATCCATCCTCCTTCCATAACCCCACGTATTCATCCTGCTGAACACCTTGACTCTAAGGAGGAATTCTAAGAAAACTCAACTTACCTCGCACATCTTTAGATTGTGAAAAGTGCTAAAAGTTTAGTGGTAAAAGTTTGGGTGTTTCTCTTAGTGCACTGGATCAAATTTACAAGAACAGTGACCTGTTAAATGTCTGCATTCGTGACTCTCAGAAAACAGATGGTCATTGAAATATATAATTGATTCAACAGATTGCACGATATGGTGATTAAATTCAATTTGGGGATCACTGGATCAATACCAATATTTAATTATAATGATGATATTAAGGCGTCTCATAGAGATAGGCAATTTGTTTTACTGATATTCTGTTGTCAGAGAAGGAAACTCTGTTGGATTAGTTATCTGCTGTCTTAAAAGACTCCTGGAGAAATAAATATTTCCTTCATAGAATAAGTGCAACATTCTGCAGTGGCACAAGGAGTGAAACAAGAGAGAATCATGCTGATTTTTTGGGGGGCAAATTCTCAGTCATAATAATTTGGCACTAAGATAAAAGAAAACAGGATGCAGTTCTCGCCAGGAGGGTGAAGCCAGCTGCTGAGCTCTCAGGGTATCATTGCACAAGTACCTTGATCTCCGTCATCACTATCCCCCGCCACCACCCCCCCACCTCCCACTACCCCACCGCCCCAGTGTTATGGACATCGGACCTGCCAACAGCTCACTCAGTTAGCCAACTAGATGAGGGATGATACACTGAGGTCCTTATGTGCTTTATCCCATTGAAAAACATGAAACTTTCAAATTCAGCACTTGTGAAAGCCATTCTGTTATTTCATTTGAGTGTTATGGGTACTCAGTGGAAAGTGAAGTACTGGCAAAGCTTCTCAACTGTAACATGTGCTGTTTGTGGATCTCATTTCAAATATCCCCATCCATTCACAGTGGGCATCATCAATAGTAGAAACATGGTGCAGTAAAAAGGTCCTACACAATTTATGTGGACTCACATCCATTGCCGACCTGGCCAATCCCAAGGGTGTCAAGGGGCTGTACCAGTTAATTTCTGCTGTAACTGGCACTGATTACAATGCTTCACCAGTCTTTCATTATCACCATTGATGCCTGGCCATCAAAATAGCTCCTAACAAGCATCTTTAGTTTTGAAACACTTGGATAGGCACTATGCCACTCTGCAAGAAGCATTTCCCTCCCTGACACAGGGTCAACTACTAAAGAATGGTGCTGTCCTTACAGCTAAGCTGATCTTTCTGAATGTGGTACAATTTTATGTCCCCAGAAATCATTTACTTCCACCAACCCATCATTATTTTGTGTCTTATCTTTGATAACAGCAGATCTCCACTGGTCCAAAATTTTATTTGTTGTGCTGACACTGGCAAAATGTCCAGGAAATTCATTTCCATCATGATTTCTTGCAGTATCTAGGAGAAGGGTGTACTCTCTGGTAGTGGAAGACAATTGAGGCTTTAGCAAGGGGGAGCACCCAGGAATTTTAGCATGTACAGAATAGTACAGTCCACCAGTTAAGATGGGAAGCTGCAGAAAACAATGGCATCAAAAACAAGTCACCAAGTTTGAACAAAGAAACATCTATAGAAGTTGGTAGAATTGGAAAATTCAGAGGAATGAATCAACAGCCTAGGATTATTAAGATGTTACAGATATGCGGGAAATCACAGAGATTTGCAGATTCAAGGTTGCAGAGTGCTTCATATACTGCAGGAAGGACCATTTGAGGCACACATGCCAGAGTAAGCAGAACCTGTCTAGTAGCAGTAGAGTGAACTGTTCAGCACCAGTGTGTAAGGTGAAAGATTTTCCTTCGGGTGAGCGGCATATCTTAAAAGGGGACAAGATAGCCCACATCACGGTGAAGTTATTTGTTAAAGGTAGACCACTGAAAATGGAAGTCAACATGGGACTTTCTACTGCCGTAGTAGGAGAATATACCTACAAATATCTACAAGAAGGGATCCAGCCTCTGAAATTAAAGAACAGCTCAAAACATACGGGGTGGGAGGAGGTTACAAAGATTGGCACAACTGAAGCAGCCCACCCAACCTCCATTTATCTTGGTGTATGGGCAAGGACCAAGTCTAGTGTGGCATGGTGGCACAATGGTTAGCACTGGTGCTTCACAGTTCCAAGGACTCGGGTTCAATTCAGGCCTTGAGTCATTGTCTGCATGGAGTTTGGAGTCTCCCTGTGTCTGTGTGGGTTTCCTGTGGGTGCAGTCCAAAGATGTGCGGGTTAGATTGATTGGCCATGCTAAATTGACACTAGTGTCAGGGGGCTTAGCAAGGTAAATATGTGGGGTTACAGGAATAGGATCTGATGGGATTGTGTTCAATGCAGTCTTGATGGGCCAAATAGTCTCCTTCTACACTGTAGAGATTCTATGATGGGTCACAACTCACTGCAAGAAATTAAACTCAACCAGCTGGAAATTTTCAGAATTAAGAAAGGAGGCCTACATAAAATGCACATTATATATTAATAATTTGGAAGAGGGAACTGAATGCATCATCTGCAAATTTGCAGATGATATAAGTTGGGTGGGAGGGTGAGCTGTGAGGAGGATGCAGAGATGCTTGAACAGGCTAAGTGTGTGGGCATCTGCATGGCAGATGAATAAATCTGAGATTATCCACTTTGGTAGAAATAATAGGAAGACAGATTATTACTTGAATGGGTGCAAATTGAGAGAAATGGATAAATGGATGCCAGACCTTGTGCATCAATCACTGGAAGTAAACACAAAGGTATCGCAGGCAGTAAAGAAGGTGAATGATATGATGGCCTTCACAGAGAGACAATTTGAGTATAGGGATAGAGATGTTTTGCTGCAATTGTATAGAATGTTGGCGAAGACACACCTGGAATATAGTATGCAGTTTGAGGAAGAATGTCCTTGCTATAGAAGGAGTACAGCAAAGGTTTACCAGGCTGATTCCTGGGATGGCAGGTCAGGGTTATAAGTTAATTCCCCACTTGTCCATTGAAGAGGTGACAGGTAAAGGAACTCTGTCCAAGTGCAGTTGCTTGGCCCTCATTCATTACTGTGAACTGCTGGAATATTGGAACTCGTGCTTTCAAGGTTAATTCAACTCTATGTGCCTTCTCCCTTTATGGGCACCTCACTTCTGGGAAGAAGGATCATCCTGCAATAGTCAACCAATTTATCCTCTGAAGGAACAAATGAATCGTAGATTCAGGTCAAATTTGTACTTTATTGTGGTCAGGTTCTGTAAACCCTGTCTTTCCTTTATCTCTCTTCTAGTGTAAGAGTACAATAAAGGGCGAGCTTGTGAAAATCCTTTCCCACATTTTGTGTGTGTACAAAATAAACCAACTGTTTTATTTTATCTTGTCTCGGGTTTGCTGTATAAGTTATTCATAGAAAATTGGAACACTCCAAATTTAAGAGTTAGGGAAAATGTACTACGACTTATGAAGCAGGGAAAAATCAAAAAAATGTCTCTGTTCACAGATGGGTAGGGAGAAGAGAAATCAGGGCTATTTAAATTAATCCCTTTCTTGTCCATAACACTGTATCAAGTACCTATTCTTTTCTCATCACATTTTTGATCTACAAGGGAGTCAAGTATTATGGGGCACAAATAGGAAATGGAATCAAGGCAAGAATTAGATTAATCATGATCGTAATGAATGTTGGAATAGGCTTGAGTGGCCAAACAGCCTCCTTTTCCTATTTGTTATGTTTGTTCTTATCTAGTTTCTCTACTACCTCCTCCTTTCCTGTGACATTGGGTCTTTCTTCGCTAATGGAATTGCTGCCAAAGTAATCATTAAATGCTTCAACCATGACCTCTTCCTCCACTTCTTATTTGGGCCCACATCTTTTGACTCTACTCTTACCATTTAAAAGCAGGATAAAAATAAAGGAATAGGATATGTAGAGTCATTATTAGTAACATCTCTGGTCAGCGTAATGTTTAGCTATCTAATATCAATGTCGACAGTTGCAAAAGTCCTCACAGCTGATTTTACATGCTGGCAAGTAACGATACATTATAGTGCCAACCAGCATGAGTAGCAGCTGCTGATCTCCTGAAGACACAGCAAGAGAAAAAAACTTGAACAACAACAGCAGCTTGTCAGCCTCAAACAGGACTGTTTCACATTACGATCACAAGATGAGAGAAGCAATAAATTTATCCAAATTCATTCATTTAGAGAGATTCAAAAATTCTCCAGTTGTAGCATTCAATTTCTTAAATGATTCCATGGTTTTTGCCCACGATATTCTATCTGGAAATCTTTTTATACATTCCTTTCAATAAGGAAGAATTACTTTCATAAATTAACATTGTACTGGTCTGTGCCTCTGCCTATACACCCTACACTAATTTTAAGTGTTATACTGGTTTTACTATTTCCATTCCCTTATCTTTACTATTTACCTTTAAAAGACTAGCTCTCAGAGATCTCCTATTTAGGTTCTCTTGCTTAAATTTCTACAGCCTTTCCACGTAACTTTACACTCAGACCAGAATACGACTCTGGATTTCCTCTCACTCCAGGAAAGGCAACAGAGTGATAATGCCAGAAACCAATTTGAGTTCTTCACTAACCCTCTGCAACTTCTCCCTATAATCTGATTTTTAATGCGCAGGAAAGGTGTGAAGCAGAAATACAACTGCTGAAACTGCTGGAAGGAAGAAAATATAGATTGTATGCAGACTTTACAAAGAGATAATACTTCTCTGCAAAAAAGTCAGAAGTATAGCAGGGAGAGGATTCTTTGAGGTAGTTAACAACCGGAGGTCTTTAATCTCAGATGGATCCCTCAAGGTTCTCGTAACAAAAATCAAGACAACAAAAGAAGACTGTTGGATATCAAGAACAAGAAGCCACGTAAGACATTATTGCAAACCCTCTGGGGGAGGTGAGAATCTGAAATCTTCACAAGTCTTCAATGACATTACAAGGGGATCTAATGTTAGTACAAATATGCCTGTCAATGCATATCCTCTGTCACTCATATTGCCTTCAATTAACACTCACATGGTTTCCTCTAAATATCTGCATGTCACCAGCAAAGTGTTAAAGGCACTTACTCAGCAAAAACCTGCTCACTGATGTTCAATTTGGGTTCTGCCAAGCTTATTCAGCTCCCAATTGATTACATCTTTGGTACAAACATGAACAAAGAGCTGAACTCAACAGGTGAGGTGAAAGTGCCTGCCCTTGACTTCAAGGCAATATTTGACTGCATATGTATCAAGAACCCCAGTAAAACAAGAATTAATAGAATCAGAGGAAAACTCTCCACTGGTTGGGGTCATACCTTGTACAAATGTTGTTAGTGGTCAATATTTCAGTCCCAGGACATCCCTGCAGGATACTGTTTTAGCGATCTTCAGCTGCTTCATCAATGACCTCTCCTTTTTTCACAAGGTCAGAAATGGGAATTTCCGAAAGGCAACCACAATAGCAAGATACGTTTTTTAAAAATTTATTCAAAAACATAAATTTTAAAAGTGGTAATACCAAGAATAATGACAAAAAAGATAGTGGCACATTTATGGATTTCTTTTTATTAATACTCATTCACATACCAGCAGAGAACAGCAATCTGTACATGAACACATCATTCATCACAAGCAATGGAGAAACCAAGGGCTGAATTTATGTCCTGAATCTGGTGGATGGCTACCCATAACCATTTTCATTGCTCTGTCCCTCATCACGTTTGCAGATGCAGGGGCATGATTTTAAACTTTTTGTGTAATTCAGTTCATCTTAAAATCAATGTATTGCTGCTCTACAGAGCACAGTTGTACATAATCACCATCTGTTGAACAGCTTCCTCTGTTTCACAAACCCTTGAGCTGCCACCATGAGCAGTAGTTGAGCTGCTTGATTTCAGCCATTTATCAAACCTGTTTCTAGATTTTTCAGCCTGGGTCATCAGCTGCTCTGCAGCTTTCTTTCTGGAATTTCCAATGAATAATTTTCAGCAAAGGTAGTGAAAAATGCTTCTCAAGACTTGATATTTTGGTGTTGACACATTTCTCATTGAAAATAAAACACAAATAGGGGAGGGCAGGGATTGGCGGCAGCCAAATTTGGGACAAATACAAATAATTCGGTCCATTCATTTTGAAATTCTGGATTTTCATCTTTATTTTTCTTCTCCTTTTGTGGCCATTTCAACACCTGTTCATCCCCCACCCCCATTTATGCCAATTTCTCTCAGACTAAATTCAAACCTTGATTAGGTTTTCAAAATACCTGTCAACCTTAATATTCCACATAATACTACTGATAAATGTCACAAACCTCTGTTTCCTTTAATGAGTGAATTCTTTCAGCAGAAAAGCAGTCTCAAAACAATGGCCAGTTAATTCCTTTATTGACGTATGTAGCGAGTGATTTGATCAGCTAACAGGAAATACACATGCCATTAATGTGATAGTATATGACATTGTTTTGAAATGTAACTTGACTTTTGATCCAAGCAAGCTTGGTAAGTGTTTCACATTTGTGATTGAACATTCCACAAGTTCTAATTGTTATCACCTTGCCAAATGATATTTTAAGTTATCTAATATTCTTCTTAAATTAAAAAAAATTATTTTCTAAAAATTGAGAAAAAATTATTCTGAACCGACCAGGGTCGAGACTTACATGTGTCTTTATTGAACTACACATGGCTCAGGAGCCCCTTGACTCTTTTTAAACAACAATGTAATGCTATATCTCCTCCAACACAATGCCTGCAGGAAGACAGGATGTGGGAATGATGGTCAGAGGCATTTCCTCCCTTGCTTTTCAACAGTCTGGAATACATTTATCCAGACTTGGTTATTTATCTGCTTTCAAAAATGCTAAACCCCTTAATATTTCCTCTCACAGAACTTTTAAGCCATTCAATATTTTGCACTCCTGCTCAAATGTTTGCACTGACCAACACTTTTGCGGAGATAAAGTATTCATAATGAAGCAATAGAGACATGAAGAGAAGCTTTTTTAACACAACGAGTGGTCAGAATCTGGAAAGTAGTGTCAGAGAGTGTAGTGGAGATAGGTTCAATTAAGAAATTCAAGAGGGAAATGGGTTATTATCTGTAAAGGAAACATATGCAGGACTACAAGAACTAGGCGTCAAAGGTCCAGCATGCAGGAGTAGATGGCCCCCTTCCATGCTGTAACAATTCTGTGAACTGTCCCATCTCTTTTTGAATTTATTATGTACTGATGAAGAAAAAGTTCTCCTGAATGTATTTAAGACTTCTGTATCCTCTATGCTTTTTATATTGATACCATCCCAGTTAAGATAGTCAAAATCCTCTTTTGCTACTTAATGTCTTTGCAATTCAGAAAATTGCCTACAACTTGCCACTCTTTCTCTAGGAATCAGCCCAATATGGCCTTATTTGATGATCCTTCCAACATATCATTCTTTCTCAGAATGGTTTCTTGAATGAATATTGCAATTCCCCCTTTTTTTTAATGTATCCCTCATATATCAACTGAAAACCCTATTACTAGGAATGTTGAGCTGCCATCTTTAAACCATGAGTCATACTGACAAGTGTCCATCAATGCCTCCAGTATTGGGTTATTCATTGTACTTCTTTCACTATATATCCAAGTGCTGCCAAACTCCTTTAACTTTTGATTCCTTTGCTTGACACACTTGCTTGTTTTTTTTGCATTCTATTTCCAACTTTGCTTTTCATCTTTCTAATCTAGGCTCATGTTCCCCATTACTAAACTATGCTCTATCCTTCCCAATGGAATAGATCTTGGCCCTATTGAGTTCAGCTATCCAGTTTGTATAGGCCCCATCCCTTCCAAGACCAGACCCAATGCTCTCAGAATCTAAAGCCCTCCCTCTTTCACCACCTTCCTATCCATACATCTGCTCTGACCTCCCATTTCTACTCCTAATGACAGGCATAAATACTATCTGGGGATATATGACCTTATTGAAACATATAAGATGATTAGAGGTTTAGATAGGGTGGACAGTGGTAGCCTTTTTCCTAGGATGGAGAAAGCTAGCACGAGGGGACATAGCTTTAAATTAAGGGGTGGTAGTTATAGGACGGATGTCAGAGGTCGGTTCTTTACCCAGAGGGTGGTAAGGGTACGGAATGCCCTGCCTGCTGCAGTTGTAGATGCGCCAAGTTTGGTGGCGTTTAAGAGGTTAGTTGATAAGTATATGGAAGAGAAAGGAATGGTTTAGTTTGGAGGGTCATTGCTTTTTCTTAATTGGTCGGCGCAACATCGAAGGCCGAAGGGCCTGTTCTGCGCTGTAATGTTCTATGTCTATGTTCTATAACTACCTTTTGGGGTCCTGCCCATTAACTAATTTCCTAGTTCTCAAAATCTTATGCCCCTTTCTGCTTGAGATTGGCACAGATTTGGACCATGACTCCTGGCTGCTTAACATCTCCTACCCGAAGGTTCTGCAGCTATTTAGAAACAAAGTTGACCCTGGCATGAGGGAAGCAATGAATCATCATAGATTCATGCTTGCAACTATAGAAAACCCCATGAAATCTCTTCCATGATCCTGTGGACTTGGCAATAGCTGTATTCTCCAGAATGAATGCCTTCACCAGTATTCTAATTAGAGAGCAAGAAATACTCAAGGGACCTCCTCCAATACCTGGTCCCTCTAGTCTGAAGATCATATTTTCCCTCTCATAAGTTGCAGGGTGACCACCTCCTAAAATGTAATTACCACATAGATCTGAGAGGTGGAAAAAAGGGTGAGCAGTCAATTTGTTTCTAGGTGATAGTTTGGCAAATATTTTAATGAAGAGGTTAGCTAACTTCTGCTGGATAAACAGTGGTAAGCTGGGTTTCCCAGGCTTTGAGAAACCTGGCTCAAGGGAGGTGAGACAACTTCAGGGAGCAGGTCAAGTGTTTTATAACACTGTCCTTGGGCAAGGAGGACCGTTTTTCTTTCTTCACCACACAATTAAAGCTCCTTCCCATCAGATAGCCCTGCCCCATACATACTCCATGTGTCTGCCTGAGTCCTCTTTATCTGACTAGAAGTCAAGGCTGACTGAATTCTGGATATGAGACCCGTCAGTAAAACATATGTTGTGGAATCAAAACTCCAAGGCACATGTCGATCCATTCAAATTCCGCACCACATCCACTTAGTATTAGTATCCAGTCTGTCTTTCAACTGTCCCACCAGAACAAACTTTGTATCGCTTCCAGAACAGTTCCTGGTTGCTTCACTTTTAATTGGCATGCGTCTTTGCCTCTCTATCATCATTTTAAATATTATAATATTCTGCCGATTTGCCTGAAAATTACAGTGAATGTAATGGCAAAATAAAAATTGGGATTTTTTTTTACAATTGGCTTCTTGCTCTTTTGCCTCTGAAAATGTCTATTTCAATCAATGAGAATTGTGCACATAATACTTTTCATATCTCTGGAATGTAACTAATCTGGCTTGATCAGCACATGGAACCTGTCTAGAAGACAATAACAAAATAATGGTCTAATAAACTAGCAATTTAAATATTACATTAGTATATTGTAACCACAGTAAGGGGAGATTCTCTCTGATGTTATGTATAGCAACTATGAGACTGGGTTTGAGATATTCAAGTCTTAAAGTGGCTAACAATGTGAGTGGATGGAGCATTGAGCACAGGTTAAAGAGATGTGTATTGTCTCCAGACAGCACAGTAAGTGAGGTTTTTTGCTAACCCAGGCAAGTCATGGGGATTACAGATAGTGTGACATGAACTTAAAATCCCTGTTGAGACCCTGTTGAATAGCAGTTTAGGTGTAAAGATTCTCATTCTAATCAGTAATCTGTAAAGAGTCTGTGCTGTTATATGTGCAGTTTGAGACCAGAACACCTCATTTACCTGACGAAAAGCACAGCCTCGAAAGCTTGTGAGTTTACTATCAAATAAATGGACTTAAACCTGGTGTTGTCAGACCACTAGATGGCACCAGACTACTTAGTAAAATAAAATCTTGCAGAACATTGAATTTTCTATTTCTCTTTGTCATATTTCATGCTAGGATGGACATGAACAAAGTATCTTATTATTGACTTCTCCGCCATTACTAAACTATCAGACAGCTTAACCATCACCCAATACTGGGTGAATAGAATTTTCCTCAGTTTTGACTCTCCTTCCAAACTTAGTTCCCTCGCTGCTGATTCCATCTTTCTCCCTGACAACATTGGAGATTAAACTAATCTGTTCACAACTTTAGTGTCACTTTTGACCCCAAAATGAGCTTCTGGTACAATCACCAAAACTGCTTATTTCTATGAACATAATTGACAAATTATCCAGCCTCCCAGCGGGACTATCACATTGTTTGTTAGCGGCAGGATTCCCGCTGCTATCAATGGGAATTACCACTAACATCACCCCACATTGTCAGGAAACTTGCGGTAGGACCAGAGAATCCTGCCAGCATGAACAGCCAAAGAATTCTGCCAATATCAATCAATTTAGTTCATGTGTTGCAGAAAGATGTATTCATGCCTATTATCTCTGGACTTGACTATTTCAATGACTCTTGGGTGATCTTCCACATTCCACCCTCTGTCAAATGAAGTCGTCCAAAACTCTGTGTCCCGTGCCTTAAACTCACACTAAGTTCTGTTCACCTATTATGCCCATAACTGCTGACCAATATTGGCTCCTATTAAACAAAGTCTTAATTTTAAGAATTCTCTTTAAACTGATTCGGGGGGGGTGGGATCCTGAATAGTTGGGGTGCTAAGAGGGATGAGAGTGAGGGGGTCATAGAGGAAAGCCGTAAAACACAGCAGCATACGGGTGGGGTAGGGCATGGTTTGAAATGCGTATACTTTAATGCAAGGAGTATTCGCAATAAGGGGGAGGAACTTGCAGCTTGGACCAGTACCTGGAACTTCGATGTTGTGGCCATTTCAGAGACTTGGGTAGAGCAGGGACAAGAATGGATGTTGCAGGTTCCGGGGTTCAAATGCTTTAGTCGGAGTAGAGAAGGAGGTAGAAGGGGGGAGGAGTGGCATTATTAGTCAAAGACTGTATCACAGTGACAGAGAAGAAGTTTGATGAGGACTTGTCTGTTGAGGTAGTATGGGCTGAGATTAGAAACAGGAAAGGAGAGGTCACCCTGTTGGGAGTCTTTTATAGGTCTCCTAAAAGTTCTAGAGAGGTAGAGGAAAGGGTTGCAAAGTCAATTCTGGTCAGGAGTGAAAGTAATAGGGTAATTGTTATGGGGGACTTTAACTTTACTAATATTGATTGGAATAGCTATAGCTCTAGCTCGTTAGAGGGGTCAGTTTTCGTACAAAGTGTGCAGGAAGGTTTTTTGACTCAGTATGTAGATAGGCCAACTAGAGGTGAGGCTACATTGGATTTGGTGCTGGGCAATGAGCCAGACCAGGTGTTAGGCTTGGAAGTTGGTGAACATTTTGGTGATAGTGACCACAATTCGGTTACGTTCACCTTAGTGATGGATAGGGATAGGCATGAAGCTGGGGGCAGTAGTTATAGCTGGGGGAAGGGTAATTATGAGGCCATCAGGAGAGAATTAGGGTGCATAGATTGGACTAGGAAACTACAGGGACTGGGAACATCTGGAATGTGGAGCTTATTCAAGGAGCAGCTGCTGCGAGTCCTTGATAAGTATGTCCCTGTCAGGCAAGGAGGAAATGGTCGAGTAAGAGAACCTTGGTGTACGAAAAAAGTTGATTTGCTGGTTAAAAGGAAAAAGGAGGCTTATGTCAGGATGAGGATTGAAGGCTCGGTTAGTGCAATGGATAGCTATAGATTAGCCAGGAGGGAGCTAAAGAGTGAATTGAGGAGAGCTAAGAGAGGACACGAGAAGACTTTGGCTGATAGGATTAAGGAGAATCCTAAAGCTTTCTTTAGATATGTTAAGAATAGAAGATTGGTTAGGGCAAGATTAGGGCCAGTCATAGACAGCAGTGGGAAGTTGTGCGTGGAGCCTGAAGAGATTGGAGAGGTACTGAATAAATATTTCTCTTCGGTATTCACGCAGGGTGATGTAAATGTAGTTATGGAGAACACTGAGGTACAGGGTTAGCAAACTGGAAGGTATCGAAGTAGATAGGGAGGATGTGCTAGATATTCTCGAGGGTTTGAAGTTGGATAAGTCCCCTGGGCCGGACGGGATTTACCCTAGGATTCTCTGGGAGGCAAGAGAGGAGATTGCAGAGCCTCTGGCTCTGATCTTCAGGTCGTCGTTGGTTACGGGTGTGGTTCCGGAGGACTGGAGGATAGCGAATGTGGTCCCGTTGTTCAAGAAGGGGAAGAGAGACCTTCCAGGGAATTATAGGCCAGTGAGTCTTATTTCTGTTGTGGGCAAAGTATTGGAGAGAATAATTAGGGATAGGATTTATAGTTATTTAGAGAGTAATGAATTGATTGGAGATAGTCAGCATGGTTTTGTGAAGGGTAGGTCGTGCCTTACTAACCTCATTGAGTTTTTTGAAAAAGTGACTAAGGAGGTGGATGGGGGTAAGGCGGTTGATGTGGTATATATGGACTTTAGTAAGGCGTTTGATAAGGTTGCCCATGGAAGACTTCGGCAGAAAATGCAGATGTATGCCTTCCTAACAACCTTCTCGACCTGACTGCCTACTTTCAGGGATCTATGCACATACACACCAAGATCCCTCTGTTCATCTAGACTACTAAGAATCTACCATTTGCCCTATACTCTAAACATTTATTATTTCTGCCACAGTGCATTACCTCACACTTTTCCACATTAAGCTCCATTTGCCACTCTCGGCCAGCTCTGCAACTTGTCCAAGTCCCTCTGCAAAATATAACACTCCTCTTCACTATCTACCACTCCACCGACTTTAGTGTCATCTGCAAATTACTAATCCATCCTTCAATACCTCATCCAGATCATTTATAAAAATTACAAACAGCAGGGGCCTCAAAACAGACCCCTGAGGTACACCATTGTCACCAAACTCCAAGATGATATCTCCCATCAACCACCACCCTCTGTCTTCTATCTGCTAGCCAATTCCTATACCCAATTAGCTAATCACCCTCTTCCCATACATCTTTTACCAAAGGGTGGTTCGGGAGTGGAATGCCCTACCTGCAGCAGTTGTAGATGCGCCAATTTTGGTGGCGTTTTAGAGGTTAGTTGATAAGTATATGGAAGAGAAGGGAATGGTTTAGTTTGGAGGGGCATTGCTTTTTATATTGGTCGGCGCAACATCAAAGCCTGAAGGGCCTGTTCTGTGCTGAAATGTTCTATGTTCTATGTTCTATGTTCTATGTTCTATGTTCATCCTGATTTCCGAGACCTCAATGGTCTCACCCCTTCCCATCTTTGTAATTTCCATCAACCCCACAACCGAGGTAGCTGTACTCCTCTAATCTGTGTCTCTGGAGGTCAGGAAAATAGTGAGCTGGAGAACGGAATCAGGAAAACAGTGAGCTAGAGAGCAGAGCCCAGAGGAAGAAGTGAACTGGAAAGCAAGGCCTGAGGGAAGCAGTGCGCTGGAGCCTCTTTGAGGAGACATTTGCTGCAAGACCTCTGTGTGAGACATCGTGGATTACTTTACTTGTACTGAGCTCGTCCTGCTTGCTTTTACAATTGTGTCTTAAATGATCTTTTTTTCCACACCCAAAGCACTCTGCTCCTCTAAGTTCACACACTTATGAGGAGTGGCTTTCCCCACATTGAAAGCACTCTGTGTTACTCGCAGGATGCTTCAATCTTTCAAGTTTGAAAGAGTTCATTGATTTCATACACATGGTCAGGATCAGTGGGTACATCAGTAGTAAATGATCCTTACTAATAAACCACTAGTTTCAATCTCTATGTTAGCATAGGTATAATGGCTTATTCACAGATAGCTATACAGAGGACTTTACCATGTTAATGCTTCTAGCTCTAGGATCTACTTTGGCTGCAAAAGCCCATTCTCTGCACCAAGATCTCTGCATTCACTTCACAAATGGACAATCGGGCACATGCTTTCCCATGGTACACCCATTAAAGGGGCCAACTACTATATTATTACTTCTAACTTAAATATTTATTGCCCTTGCGTTGCCTTGCTTCTGCTCCAAAATTGTTTCTTTCTTTGAAACCCTAACAATTTTGCTTGAAATTCATTTTATTCTGCCAAATCTTATCTTTCTGAAATTTTTTCTTTAGCTCCTTGAGTGCAGATAATTTACAAATGTGTCCCCTGGAAAACCCAGAGTGAAAAGATTGGACAAGCTCAATCTAAAAGAATAATCAACAGCTTTCAGGTAAATTATTGACTGGTTTCTACTGGCTTTGTCTGAATGTTGTGAGATTTCTTCTGGCACTTGTTGAGGGACTTGGTTCTGCCCAAACCATTTGCTCCCAGTCATGGATATTATAGTTATCATTCTCCTTTGCCTTCAGCATAAAGAGAGATTGAAGTTAGTGGTTTATTTGTAAGGATGCATTTATTGATGCTGACCATGTGTGTGAAGTCAATAAATTCTTTCAGTCTCCATCCAGGCCCTTGGAGCTAGACTGCTTGGATTGATGATGAACTACTTCTATTGTCTTCTCAGTGTCTGTCTGAAGCATCTCCTGACTCACTGTAAGTAAAGGACTCTTCTTCTTCTGTCCATCTCCAACAGTTGCAAGAAAGGATGTCCCGAAGCATGGTATATTGGGGAGACCATGCAAACACTACGACTGCGGATGAATGAGCATCGCTCAACAATCACCAGGCAAAACAGTTCCCTTCCTGTGGGCGAACACTTCAGCAGTCATGGGCATTCGGCCTCCGACCTGCGGGTAAATGTTCTTCAAGGGGGCTTTCGTGATACCCGACAGCGCAGAGTCGCTGAGCAGAGACTGATAGCCAAGCTCCGCACACATGAGGACGGTCTTAACAGGGATCTTGGCTTCATGACACACTATCTGTAACCCCCGTAACGTGCCTGGGTTAGCAAAAAACCTCACTTACTGTGCTGTCTGGAGAAAATACACAATTCTCTAACCAATGCTCAGGATTCCCTTCACACACATTGTTAGCCACTTTAACACTTGAATAGCAGGTTAGAGGTAAGGATTCGCATTCTAATCAGCAATCTCTGACTGTCTGTGCTGATGTGTGCTATTGCAGACCAGAACGCTGCACTTGCCTGAGGAAGACACAAGAGTGTTGAAAGCTCGCTTTTTTACTATCAAATAAATCGGTTGGATTAATAATTGGTGTTGCTAAATTCTTACTGAGTTCTTACCACCCCAATCCAACGCCGGCATCTTTACATCATCTCCAACAGCCCAGATATCCAAGGGCTGTGTCAGATAACCTTGAAACATGTTTTCTATCATGTTGCACCTTTTTTACTCTTCTTCCTGTGCAGAATATCTTCTGCAACCACTTAAAGCATCTGCTCCATCCAGAATGTACCTCCCCTTTAAGAGAGTTGGGCTGACATTAGCAATGCAGGCTAGCTTTAACAGTACTAATCTTGCACAAACCTGGGCCCCTTGCAGTCATGAAGCTACGCATTTAGACTGGGCTAGCAGGCAGCATGAAATTTTTTGCTGCCTGCATCAGAACGAATTGGCACTGGTTCATCAGGCGGTGATTCCACTGTCTGCCTTTTGGCCCTTAAAGAATTTCCCCCTCCAAATTCTTAGCAATGTTCTGCTTACAGTGTAAGCATATAATGTATTCTGTAAGAAAGGAAATAACTTCTTATTGAATAGCCAACATAATAAACTACTTTTATTCTGGATATATTTCTTCCAAATCTTGTTGGATGAAATGAAGACTCTGTTTAAGGCTCTCCATAAAAAGGTAAGTATGTAATTTAAATGGCACAGGTTTCCAGGAAAATGTGTATGAATATGCCAACTCGGCCAACGTTGTCCACCTAATATGTTGCAAGAAAGGATGTCCCAAAGCATGGTACATTGGGGAGACCATGCAGACACTACGACAGCAGATGAATGAACATCGCTCAACAATCACCAGGCAAAACAGTTCCCTTCCTGTGGGCAAACACTTCAGTCGTCACGGGCATTCGGCCTCTGACCTTCGGGTAAACGTTCTTCAAGGGGGCCTTCATGACACACGACAGTGCAGAGCCACTGAGCAGAGACTGATAGCCAGGTTCCGCACACATGAGGACGGTCTTAACAGGGATTTTGGCTTCATTTCACACTATCTGTAACCCCCATGACTTACCTGGGTTAGCAAAAAACCTCACTTACTGTGCTGTCTGGAGACAATACACTCTAACCTGCGCTCAGTGTTCCTTCCACCCACATTGTTAGCCACTTTAAGACTTGAATAGCAGGTTAGGTGTAAGGATTCGCATTCTAATCAGCAATCTGTAAACTGTCTATGCTGATATGTGTGCTTTTGGAGACCAGAACACCTCATTCACCTGATGAAGGCACAAACGCCGAAAGCTAGCAAGTTTACTATCAAATAAATCGGTTGGATTTAAAATTGGTGTTGTCAGACCTCTTACTGAGCTTACCCCAGTCCAACGCCGGCATCTCTACATTATGAATATGCAAGCAGCTTTGAGGTTATTAACCTGATAACACAATTTTTTTCTGTCTAAAAGCATTGCAGAAGCCTTTTGGGGCAGCTGAAAAGATCATTGTGCTGGCTTCTTGTAAAAAGAAGTGAGGAGTTTTGTGGTATAGTGGTGGCTACCCTACATCTGAATCAGAAACTCTGGGTTCAAGCCAACCTTGTTGGCCATGGAAGGAGTATTCGTAATGTTTTCAATGGGCTGACAATCAGCTCAGGAATCCTTCCACCACTTCCCTATTATTTCCCAATAGGGAAATGTATGTTTGAGAACAAGTGCACAAATTTTAAAGCACAAATCTGCTTTCCGTGATTTATAACAAACATACTACATCTGTGAATACAGAATAAGAGAGAACTTAACCAACTGGCCACAGTGGAACTGTCATGCTGTTAAAATTATTCTGGGAAATACACCTTGTTCCCACTGCTTTCCAGGTGGCTGCCATGTTAACCTTTCACTTTATTAGTGGTGGAATCATCAGCCAGAAAATGGTTTGAGCCCCATGGGCAATTGTAAATTGGGCTCCTACAAGCAATTAGGACTCTGGGGTAATTTTAATGCAAAGGTCTGGAAGCCTATACACTCCCAACTGACTAACAAAAGCTTGAAGAATTTGATTGTTATGCCTTCTAGAAGTAATATTTAAAAGCTATATTCTCCTGCAGGCAATTAGATCAACATTAATTTTCATTTATATAATACCTTTAACACAATAAAATTATCAAAACATCATACAGGAATATTATTACATCAAATTTGACACAAAGCTACATAAGGAAATATTACCACAGCCGAGTGGTTTTAAGGAGCATCTTTTAAAGAAGCAAACAGCTCAAATTTAGGGAGGGAATTTTAGACCTTAGAGCCTAGGCAATTAAAAGCATGGCTGCTAAGGGTGAGTCCAAGAATTGGCTATAAACGAACGGTGCTTTATTGCACAAAATTAAAAAAACACACAAGCCTGCAATTATCACATGTCTCAACTGGGGCAATGCAATAATGGACCCACACAGTGGCTTGCTGTATACAGGGCTCTCTATATGACTCCACTTGGTTAGTTAATTATCAATCCTCAGGGAGCTCGTATTTAACGAGTCCTACAAGGAGATCAGAGAATCAGTGATTCCCTATGTGTCAAGGGGTTTTCACACCCAGTATTAGAGAAGTACAGTGATCTCAGAGTGTTAGAGGACTGCAAGAGATTACAATGCTAGGGAGGGGCAAAGCAACTGAGGGATAAGAATTTTTAAATCAAGGTGTGGCAAGTAGCAAGTACGTGGATGATTGGAACTTGATACATATGGGATTTGGACAAAAGGGTCTTAGATGAGTTCAAGTTCATGGTGGGTGCAAGCTGGAAGAACTTTGGAATAATCCAGTCTATAGATAGCCAGGGATGACTAAGTATTTTGAAGAGCTGAAGTTGACAGAGATGGGCAGTGTGATGGTGATAAAAGTAAGCAGTCTTGGTGATGAAGAGGATATGGACTCAGAAGCTTAGTTCAGGGTCAAATAGGATATCAGTGCAGAAGGACACTGTCATCAGCTTCATACAGTGGCAAGCAGAGGGATAGAATATGTAACTAGCAACATTCTTCTTTTTTAATATGCTGCCTAAAGCATGTCCACAGAGTCTCCCTCATGGGTGGGGAAAGAAGACAGGTCTCAAGTACAACATAGCTGGAATAGGGATTGAACCTCTTGCTAATCTACACTGGCCCAAGTCAATTTTGGGTCACACGATACAGAATGTTGAACTAAGAGTGTAACAAACCAGAACAGCAGAGATTTGAGAAAAATGGTGGTGAGATAGAGCTGGTTTTAATTAGCATACTGGGGAACATGACAATTCTGAATCTGAATAAATTACATTTACTGAAGTTAAAGTAGAAGACAATTAAAGACAGAGCTGCAAAATGTGGATCTGGAAATGTGGGTCAGAAGCCAAACATCCAAAGTAATTGTAAGGTTGGCAACTCCTCAATACAACCTGTGAAGCAGTAGTGTTCTTTCAGCATGGTTGGATACCTGAGAGATTGTATGGAAGCTTAATTGTGCATAATAATCTGGGGCAGAGGAATATTGAAAGGAGAGATTGTAATCCTCGATATGGATCCTTGATGAAGGCATCTGAGAGAAAACCTTGTGTGGGAGAATTCTTCAAAGTGTGACCTTTGAAGGCACACTTTTATATGGAGGCCAGAGTTCCAGTAAAACCAATTGACTTACAGTGTGACATACATTAGGGGGGCTTTGATGGGAAGTCCACAGAAGTTGTATTGAGTGGCATTTGTCACTTGTTTTCCAAGTGTGGTGTGTCTGATGACATTTTGCCTATTGGTTAAAAGAACTTTGTACTTACTGAGAACACTGGAGTGTAAGATGTGTTATCCTACAAATCTGTATTTACCTGTGAAGGTAAAGCTGGGTGAAGGAGTAGTATAATATAATTAATCTTTTCTTGCTTAATGTTTTATTTTTTATAAGATGGCTTTAAAAGATAAGCATCAGGCCTCAAAGATTTAACAAATGAAGAGTTTCATTGAAAGGATGTTAACTCTACAGGTTATTGAGGTAGACTGCTTTCTTTGCAGATGGTCAATGACATCATAGTGACATCACATGATCGGTCTTTGAAAGAGCCCCGTTCTATTGAAAAACTTCTCATGAGGAAACACCAGAAATAACATACACAACACTTTCTTCTCCCTTCAAATGAAAGATTGAGACACCAATAACAGTACAACATTAAAAATCAAAATTAGCAAAAAGACAATTAATAAACAATAACAATCAATAGACCGGATATTCTGGAAGCTGTCATTTTCTTTGTGCTTTTCAGCAACCTCCAGCATTTGCTGTTTAGTATTTATTGATGTCCTTAGCTTGATTTGGATGTCATCCGCAGTTGTCCTCACTGGAGTTGATATAGATCTGAGGTTGACTCAGTATTGAAGTGTTCTCATCTGAGGTATTGCCTTCCTCACTTGGTTCATAGGTAGCGATAGGTTCATAGAAAGGACTCCACCTGCTCTAATTCTGCTTCTACCTTAGCTCTGATTGCATACGGCGCTGACCTAATCTTTAAGCATCTTGTCTGACTTTCATCTTTAATCTTTAAATTGACTGAGATATCCTTCATGTTTCCCAGCTCACTATTGAAGACCATTCCATGTTTCTTCAACAGCTTTGGTTGACCTGCTTCGCAATTGGTCATTAGATTTACTTCCGCCCAATCTGATCTATTTCAGTTAGGTTCCTCCCATTAATTTTGGATAGGTTCCTTTAACGATGTGCAAGGACAAGTCTGCAGACTGTCAATTCAACTGTATGGTTACATCAATACAAGCCTGCTATTGAAACTGTTCTCCAGTATCGATGTTTAGCTGTCTTTGAGAGTTTTAAGGCAATATGTTCAAATTTTTATTGTTAAACAGCTTCTGGGACCAAAAATCTGGCATGGGATATCTCGAAAGACACAATTACAGATAGTCTACCTCCATTTTCAATGGCTGTCCATCCAGGAAAGGAGTGACCCAGTAACAATTTGTTGCACCAACAATAGCTAGTACATTTAATGGGCGTTTATCTTTACATTGTGACTTGAGTGTATTTTTGTACTATTTTCATTTAATGCACTTAGCTTTGTCTTTTTGTAACTCAGTGTGAAACTTGTTTCTTTTTCTATTAAGCTCAATGTGGCCCTTTTTGCCACAATTCTGGCACATGATGTCTTTGCCCCAAAATTTGCTGTTGAGTACCGTTTTATAAACACCAATGGCAATTGCAACTCTGGTCGATGTCTGGCTTTCAGCTGACATCTTATGGATTTTATAGCAGTTTACATTCCATCCCTTGCAAAATGAAGGCTGCGCTGGACAAAATATACACCATGACAAGTAACCTTGAGCCAAACATCCTGAGGCCTTGTTCATTGTGACCGGGGATTTCAATCAGGCCAAGCTCAAGAGTGGCCTACCAAGATACCACCAATATGCCTCCTGTTCCACCAGAGGCCCAAACATTCTAGACCACTGCTACACAAATATCAAACATGCCCACTGTTCTATTGCCCGCCCACACTTTGTTAAGTCAGACCACAAGGCTGAACTCCTGCTCCCAGTTTTCAAGCAAAAACTGAAACAGAGAGTCATTAAAGAAAGTCGTGCAATGTTGGTCTGAGGAATCAGATGATCTCCTACAGGACTGCTTCATGTCAATATTTAAAAACTTAGTGACCAACCAGAACGAGTATGCCACTACTGTAACTGATTTCTTTAATAAGTGAGTAAAAGACTGTGCGCCAAAGAAGTAAATCTATGTGTTTCCCAACCAGAAACTATAGATGAATAGTGATATAAACCGTTTGCTAAAGTCCAGATCTGACGTGTTCAAGTCAGGTGAGCCTCCCCTATTTAAGAAATCTAGATATGTCTAGGGAGATCCATCAGAGATGCCAAAAGACAATACTGGACCAAGCCAGAATCCCAGGCTAACCACGTGGACTCCGACCGACTATGGCAAAGTTTGCGAGACATAACAGGCTAACAAGGTGAAGGCATGTAAAATCACTGGCACCAATGCATCCCTCCCTTGTGAACTCAATGCATTCTATGCCTGTTTTGAGCAAGTGGTCAGTGAGAGCACACCCTCCACCTTGGAAGCCTCGAACCGACCTGTATCCAAGCTCACAATTGCAGATGCCAGAGCAGCCATCTCAGAAATCAACCCAAGGCAAGCTATTGGCTCAAAGGAGGCATCCGCTTGAGCACTCAGATCCTGCATGACCAGCTGCTGGGCATATTCACATCTTTAACCTGTCCTTCCATTGATTTGAGGTCCCTATCTGCTTCAAGAAGATACGGACCATCATCCCAGCACCAAAGAAAAGCCAGGCAGTATGTCTTAATGATTAGTGTCCATTGGCTCTGACACCCATCATTATGAAGTGCTTCAAAAGGTTAGACACGGCACAAATCAATTTGAGCCTCCCAGATTGCTTGGATCCACTACGGTTCACCTACTGCTACAACAAGCCCACAGCAGATGCTATCTCCTTGGTCCTACATTCAACCCTAGAACACCTAGACAACAAATAAACCTATGTCAAACTTCTATTTCTTGATTGCAGTTCAGCCTTCAACCTATTATTCCTATAAAACACATCTCCAAGCTTTGTGTTTCGGGGGCTCAGCTACTCTCTCTGGGATTGGACCCTAGATTTCCTAACCCTGAACTGCAATCAATAAGGATATGCAGCAGCACCTCCTCCACAATCATCCTCAACATTTGTTCCCCTTAAAGGTGTATCTTCAGCCTCTTACTATACTCCTTATACACCTATGGCTGTGTGGCCAAATTCCCCTCCAACTCGATTTCAAGTTTGCTGATGACACAGCCGTAGTGGGTCAGATCTCAAACAATGATGAGACAGAGTACAGGAAAGAGATAGAGAATCTGGTGAACAACATCTGGTGTGACAACAAAGTCTTTCCATCAATGTCAACAAAATAAAGGAGATAGCCATTGACTTCAGGAAGCATAGTGAAAGCTCATTCTCTTGTCTACATCAATGGAGATGAAATGGAAATTGTCAAGAGCTTCAAGTTCTAGGTGTCCAGATCACCAACAACCTATCCAGGTTCCTCCAAGTAGTACTATAGTTAAGAAAGCCCACTAATGCTTCTACTTTCTGAGGAAGCTAAGGACATTTGATATGTCAGCCACGTCTCTTACAAACTTTTAATGATGCACCACAGAAAGCATCCTTTCCAGATGTTTTGCAGCTTGGTGTGGTTCCTGCTTTGTCCAAGACTGCAAAAAACTACAAAGAATCATGAACAAAGCCTAGTCCATCAAGCAAACTAACCTCCCAACCATTGACTCTGTCTACATTTCCCAGCGCCTCAAAAAAGCAGCCAGCATAATCAAGGATCCTGTGCATCCCAGGTTTACACTCTTCCACCTTCTTCCATTGGAAAAAAGGACTGAGGACATGTACCAACTGACTCAAGGACAGCTTATCCCTGCTACCATCAGATTTTTGAATGGACCTACCTCACATTAAGTTGATTTTTCTCTACACCCTAGCTATGACTGTAACACCATATTCTGCACTCTTTCCTTTCTTTCTCATTTTACGGTATGCTTTGTTTGTATGGCGTGCAAGAAACAATTCCTTTCACTGTATATTAATACATGTGATAATAATAAATCAAATCAAATCAATTCTTGCACATGAACTCAACTGTGTGCTTTTTAGGCTGCTATTTCTATGGATATAGCAACATCCAAATCTTTCTTTAGGACTAGGTTGCTTTCAGATTACAACTGCTTTGGAATAGCCTTACTGCTTATGCTACAGATTAATCTCTCTCTAATGGTGTCTTTCAAGACATCCCCAAACTCATAGTGTTCAGCTGGTCTCTTCAAGGTAGCTACAAACTGTGTGCTTGATGGCTAAATCAATCCACTGTTTCATTTTAGGTTTTTGTGCCTATCTTTGCCAGACTTTTTAGAAGGTTACATGCTTTCCCCCCTGCCCCCCACCACCCTCTGTTCTCCACACTAATGCTCAGGAAAGTTGGGATAACGATATCTGCTGTTATCCTGTTTGCTTGGACAAAATAGTTAAATCTCTCTGTATACGAGCTCCAATACTCTGTACTCTCATGTGATCCTGAAGTGTCAAAAACTCCCACCATTTCTATTATACAAAAGGACCTGTGTGAGCATGGTGTGCCATGAATTTTCAGCACTGCCTTGTTCTTTTCTCCCTAAAACAAGGCAAATCCAAGCTCAGACTGTTTTACTTTGTGTTTTGCAACACCTCCAGCTCTAAATTTGTTGCTGCAGGATACTCACTACACCCAGTGCTCCAGGTACTGTTACAGATCTTTGCAGGCAGACCAGGTGATGAGCTTCTTTTTGAAGTTCTTTTCTCCAGAACCTTTGATTATTTTTGGATCCTCGGGTGGCTGCGAGCATTGTTTGGCACCCCTCTATCGCCAGCTTCCTTGTGATGATGATTCCACTTTTTTATTCTTCTATCAAATATCTACAATACAGTCAGATACTTTCCACTTTTGTTTTCTTTTGAAGTGGCTGTGTGTGTGGTCCGATGACCTTAATACCAGTTTATTACGTGGTAGTTTTAAAAGATAGGCTGTAGGCCTTGAATTTTAAACAAAGTACTTGGTTGAGTGGATGTTAAGGTGAAGATGCTAAGATAGAATACCCATTTTCCTGTGCAAACAGCCAATGACATGGGAATGTAGGAGCAGAATAGGCAAATTTAGACTTTCGAGCCTTCTCCGCTATTCAATCAAATCATGATTGATCTTTCCCTGGTCTCATATCCACCTCCCTACCTGTTCCCCATAATCCTTTTATCCCTTTTTTTATTAGAAATATATGTATTTTCTTCTTGAAACCATTCACTGACTCAGCTCCACCGTGCCAAGGGGCTGCAAGTTCCACAAATTCACCATCCTCTGCGAGAATTAGTTCCTCTACATCTCAGTGACATCATGTGATCAATACCTTGTCTCTGTTCCACTGAGGACTTGGTTAGGAAGAAAAGAGAAGCGTATGACAGGTCGAAGCAGCTGGGAACCAAGACAGCATTGAAGGAATATAGAGAGAGTAGGAGGGAGCTCAAACAGGGAGTTAGAAGGGCAAAAAGGGGGCATGAAATGATTTTGGCAGATAGGATTAAGGAAAACCCAAAGGCTTTTTACTCCTATGTTAGGAATAAAAGGGTGGTTAGAGGAAAAATCGGACCTCTTATGGACAGAGGAGGGGAACTGTGCTTAGAGCCCGAGGGAATGGCAGAGATCCTGAATGAATACTTTGTGTCGGTATTCACGAAGGAGAGGGGCTTGTTGACAGTTCCTGTCTCTGAGGGAGCTGTGGACCAGTTGAGGGAAATATCCATACCGAGGGAGGAAGTGTTAGAGCTTCTAGGTAGCATTAAAACTGATAATTCTCCTGGGCCTGATGGCATTTATCCCAGACTGCTTAGGGAGGTGTGAGGTGAAATTGCTGGACCTCTGATACAAATCTTTGTCTCTTCCTTGGACACAAGTGAGGTCCCAGAGGACTGGAGAATAGCTAATGTTGTACCGTTGTTTAAAAAGGGTAGTAGGAATAACCCTGGAAATTATAGGCCGGTGAGTTTGACGTCAGTGGTAGGGAAACTGTTGGAGGGGATTCTTAGAGATAGGACGTATAGGCACTTAGAGCGTTGCAATCTGATTAGGGATACGCAGCATGGAGTTGTTAAGGGGAGGTCGTACCTTACAAATCTGGTAGAATTTTTTGAGGAGGTGACGAAATCAGTGGACGAAGGGCGAGCCATTGATGTTGTCTATTTGAATTTTAGTAAGGCGTTTGACAAAGTCCCTCATGGGAGGTTAGTCGAGAAGGTCAAGGCAAATGGGATACAAGGACAGGTAGCTAGATGGATAAGTAACTGGCTTTGTAATAGGAGACAGAGAGTAATAGTGGAAGGGTGTTTCTCTAGCTGGAGGTCGGTCACTAGTGGTGTGCCGCAGGGCTCGGTACTGGGACCTCTTCTATTTGTAATATATATAAATGACTTGGAAGACGGAGTAAGTGGAGTGATCAGCAAGTTTGCAGATGATACAAAGATGGCTGGACTTGCGGATAGTAAGGAGCATTGTCAGGCAATGCAGCAGGACATAGGCTGGTAGCTTGGGCAGACAGATGGCAGATGGAATTCAATCCTGATAAATGTGAGGTGATACATTTTGGGAGAAAGAATGTAGGGGGGAGGTATATGATAAAGGGTAGACCTATTAAGAGCATAGAAACACAGAGGGACCTGGGGGTGCAGGTGAACAAGTCTCTGAAGGTGGCAGAGCAAGTGGAGAAGGTTGTGAAGAAAGCATATAGTATGTTAGCCTTTATAGGAAGGGATATAGAGTACAAGAGTTGACCTTTAATGTTGCAGTTGTATAAAACGCTGGTTAGACCTCATTTGGAATACTGCGTCCAGTTCTGGTCACCTTACTACCAGAAGGACGTGGAGACTCTGGAGAGAGTGCAGAGGAGGTTTACCAGGATGCTGCCTGGTATGGAAGGTCTGAGTTACGAGGAGAGGTTAGGCAAATTGGACTGTTTTCCTTAGAAAGACGTAGACTTAGAGGAGATCTGATAGAGGTGTACAAGATTTTGAAGGGGATAGATAGAGTAAACAGGGTTAAGCTTTTTCCTAGGATGGACTCAAATAGCACGAGGGGTCACGGGCTTAGGGTGAAGGGGGTAAGGTATAATTTGGATGCTAGAGGGAGTTTTTTCACACAGAGGGTGGTAGGGATATGGAATGCGCTGCCAAGTAAAGTGGTGGAGGCAGGCACTCTGGAGTTATTTAAGAAGTACTTAGATGGGCACATGAACAGAATGGGAATGGAGGGGTATAGAAAACTGATTTAAAATATGGATCATGAGCCTTGGGAGTCCCTGGGAAGTGTGTAAATAGATGATGATATTGATGTACTTGTTTTTATCCTACAGGTGCTTTGGTTCACCTTGTTGTCTAACGAGGGGCATACACGCGATGGGTCATGAGAGGACTGCTCTTGGATTTTTTTCGAGAGTATCCTACTGCTTCACGTCCTTAGTGTACGCTTGACCTGGACCATTTGATGGGCAACACGACAGCTCAGTGACTATCGCTGTGCTGTGCAGATACATGGATTTGGGCCTGTGTCTGTGGGAGTTTGCGCATTCTCCCCGTGCTTGCGTGTGTTTTCTCCGGGAGCTCCGGTTTCCTCCCACATCCCAAAGATGTGCTCTTAGGCTAATTGGCAAAACAAATTCTCCCTAAATTGTCTCAAATTTGGTTTTTAATCCATAGATCTATAAACATGGACAGGGATCGCAGGTAGAGGTGGGAACATTGGGGTGGCGGTGTGGGCTCATTGGGCCGAAGGGCCTGTTTCCCGTGCTGTTTTGTTCTTTGTTCTTTTTGTTCTTTGTACTAAGCTGCTAGTGAGGAAACACTAGAAATAACAATAAAACACTTCACTCCTGTTAAAAGTTAATCAGTGGTTGTGGACTCTGTACATCCATATCTCTAAACAAAAAAATTATTATCAGTAGAACCAGGTTCCATCATGGGACCTACTATCAGTTGGGATCGTAATAGTTTGAAGCCACCACAAAACCAGAGGCAGCAGAGGTTTGTACTTTTACCCAGGTAAGTCTGTGGCCAGGAACAGACTGAAGCTGAAAAACCAGTATAACAAGTGACCAATCATTGGCATAGCAGCAGGTACAAGTTCTTCCGTGACAGCAACAATGGGGGAAGGGACAGATCAGAGTTATTTTGTTTAAAATACAACAAAAGATAGAAAATCAGAGATAGAAATCAAGTTTTTCTGTCCATCTAATCCTGTGGAGATGTGTGGTTTTGATGTCCAAGCAAGTACAGGAATTTGAAGTGAAGTTTGAAAAAAGGCCCTATCTAGATCTTTTCCAGCATAAACTAACAAAAATTTGATTTGATTTATTATTGTCACATGTATTACTATACAGTGGAAGTATAGTTTCATGTGTGCTATACAGATATAGCACTTGTGAGCTGCAGAGAAGGAATGGAGAGGGTGCAGAATGTAATGTTACAGTCACAGCTAGGGTTTAGAGAAAAATCAACTTAATATAAAAAATCAGAAGTCTGATAGCACCAGATAAGAAGCTGTTCTTGAGCCAATTATTCAGGATGGGGATTTAAACTAACAGACAGAGGCCAATAAAACTAAATATTTAGGCTAAAATGCACCTGAGCCAGTGGAAGGTTAATAGGAGATGGATGGAAGGCAATGAAAGGGTGAAGGAAGGCAATGAATGGTCGACGATAGACATACACAGTGGGCAAACCTTCTCAACCTAATTTGCTGCAACAAGATCTGCTGTCTGCTGTACCAGATTTTTGCCAGTGACTGTCAAAATCATTATAGAATCACAGAATCCTTACAGTGCAGAAGGAAGCCATTTGGCCCATATGCACTAACCAAAATCCCACTCAGGCCCTATTTCCCCAACTTCACTCTGCAAATCCCCCTGACACTAGGGTCAACTTAGCGTGGTCTTTGGACTGTGGGAGTGAACTGCAGCACCCAGAGGAAACCCACACAGACATGGGGAGAATGTGCAGATTCTGCACAGACTGTGACCTGAGGCTGGAATTGAACCTGAGACCCTGATGCTGTGAGGCAGCAGTGCTAACCACCATGCCATCACGCTGTCATCACAGCAATGCTACAGAGACATCTACTGTATACAGTTGCAATACACTCTTGACTGTTGGGTTGTTGGTCTGCTGAGGTTGACAAAGGCATTGTACTTTGACTCTAATAGTCAGGAACTTGGAATAGTGGCTAGCTTTCTAGTGTCCAGGGCATGATAAAAAGATATAAAAAGACTTGCATTTATACAGCACATTTTAAGGTCACCTTACAGCCAATTAAGTAATTTTAAGTCACCATTATATTTATTGTAGAAAGTGCAGCAGCTAATTTGTGCACAGCAATCTGCCATATACAGTCATGTGATAATGATCAGATGTTGTATTTTTAGTAATATCGATTCAGGGATAAATATTGGACATGAGGGATAACTCCCCTACTCTTCTATAAAATAGTGTTATAAGATCTTTTTCATCCACCTGATAGAGAAGATGGGGCCTTGGTTTAACCTCTCACCTCAAAGGCAGCACCTCTGACAGTGCACTTCTTCCATACTTTAGTGTAGTGTCAGCCAAGAATTTTGTATTTGAATCTCTGAAGAAGTAAACCCACAACTTTCTGACTCAGCAGCAGCAGTGCTATCAACTGAGACAGATGACCAACGATTGGCCTTCAAAATAGGAAAAGGTAGCACTCAAATCATCCAAAACTCAGAACTAGTCATAGGGATCATGGAAGCTTATGTAAGAAATGTCACACCACATTTGTCCTGTGACATTCAATTATCCCCTAATATTTAACCAGTCCAGGGATGTGATGCTTTAGTTTCTGGAGTACAAGACATACGCCGGAACTCTACAGCTTCACCTGCCATAGAATTAGAGTGGGCAAGGAGTGGATAATGGAAATGTCCATTGGCCTCAAGCTGGATTTCTGGTCACACTCAAGTGTGGCCATAAAGTCCCACCCATAGCCCCTACAAATCTATAAGCAAAAACCCTATTGGAACCACACCACTACTAGGGCCATACAAGCAAAACTGTGAAACCACCAGGATCATATTTGAGCACACTGCAGTAAATAAAAGATTTTCCTGCATCATGGTAGTACGCTGCATCCTGCAGCCTTGACATTCAGAAAGGCTTACATTTAGAGGAATTACAGCAACAGCAGCAGCCTTTGTTTGGACAAGGTCAGCCAGGAAGACGAGAAATTAGAAGAAACAGATGGACTACTTCAGCACCTTGCAGAAAAAAATATAAACTGCTCAGTGATTTCAATGATCATTTCATTCATCTCACCTGAAAACTTGCACAAAGCCCCTCATAGTCCTTGTTACAGCATTCATCATGCTCTCAGCACTGCATTAAAGAACATTGAAACTATTCAGCCAGCTTCTATATCAATTATAAACTGACAATACATACTCAAAAGCTGCAATGAAAACTCACAGTAAGAAGTCTCACAAAAGCAGGTTAAAGTCCAATAGGTTTATTTGGCAGTACCAGCTTTTGGAGTCTCAGCTCCTTCATCAGGTGACTGAAACCTTGTATTCACAAACAGGTCAAAGCACAAAGAACAAAAAAAACAAATATACAGACACAAGCCCAGTTTACAGCTTATAGATTTCTGGTGACTAGTGGAGTGCCCCAGGGTTCGGTGCTGGGGCCTAAATTATTTACCATTTACATAGATGATCTGGTGAAAGGGGCTGAGTGCAGGGTGACAAAATTTGTTGATGACACAAAGATGAGTGGAAGAGCAAATTGCGTGGAGGGTGTGGAAAGTCTGCAGAGGGATCTGGATAGGTTGAGTGAGTGGGCGACGACCTGGCAGATGGAGTATAATGTTAGCAAGTGTGAGGTTATCCACTTTGGTAGGAATAACGGTAGGAAGGATTACTATTTAAATGGCAAAAAGCTGCAGCATATGCGGTACAGAGGGACCTGTGAGTCCTTGTGCACAAATCGCAAAAACATAGTCTGCAGGTGCAGCAGGTGATCAAGAAGGCGAATGCAATATTGGCCTTTATAGCTAGGGGGATAGAATATAAAAGTAGGGAGGTACTTTTGCAGCTGTACTGGTGAAGCCACAGTTGGAGTACTGCGTGCAGTTTTGGTCGCCACTTTCGAGGAAAGATATATTGGCCTTGGAGGGGGTGCAGAGAAGGTTCACTAGGCTGATACCGGAGATGAGGGCGTTGGATTATGGGGAGAGACTAAATAGGCTAGGTTTGTACTCATTGGAGTTTAGACGACTGAGAGGGGATCTTATTGAGACACAAACGATAATGAAGGGGATGGATAGGGTAGAGGTTGAGAGACTCTTCCCACTTAACAAAGATAGCAGGACTAGAGAGCACAGCCTCAAGATAAGGTGGTGGGTGGGGGGGAACGGTTCAGATCAGTGTTGAGGAGGAATTTCTTCACGCAAAAGGTGGTGTATCTTTGGAATTCTCTGCCTGTTGAAGTGGTGGAGGCTTCCTCTCTGAATATATTTAAGTCAAGGATGGATAGATTTTTGATTGAAAGGGTTATGGGGAAAAAGCAAGAAAGTGGTACTGAACCTCTACAAATCAGCTATGATCTTATTGAATGGTGGAGCAGGCTCGAGGGGCTGGATGGCCTATTCCTGCTCCGATTTCTTATGTTCTTATGTTCATACAAGATAATGGTTGGAATGCAAGCCTTTACAAGTAATCAAGTCACAGACAATGTGAGTGCAGAGAGGGCCGAGCACAGGTTAAAGAGAAGTGTATTGTCTCCAGCCTTCACAGCCTTCAGAATGAATGAACACCGCTCGACAATCACCAGGCAGAAGTGTTGCCTTCCAGTCGGGGAACATATTAGCAAACACAGGCATTCAGCCCCTGATTTTCAGGTAAGTGTTCTCCAAAACAGCCTTCACGACACACGACAACACAGAATCACTGAGCAGAAACTGATAGCCAAGTTCCGCACACATGAGGATGGCCTCAACCAGGGTTGTGGGTTCATGCACAGTGGTTAGCACTGCTACTTCACAGTTCCAGGGTCCTGGGTTCGATTCTACGCTCAAGTCACTGTCTGTATGGAGTTTGCACATTCTCCTCATGTCTGCATGGGCTTCCTCAGGTACTCCGGTTTCTCCCACAGTCCAAAGATGTACGGGTTAGGTTGACTGGCCATGCTAAGAAATTGCCCCTTAATTGTCCAGGGTAGCGGAGGTTAGAGGGATTAGTGGGTTTAATATGTAGGGATATGGGGGTATGGCCTGGGTGGGATTGTGTTCGGTGCAGACTCGATGGGCCAAAGGGCCTCTTTCTGCACTGTAGGATTCTATGTTCTATCTATAACCCCCACAACTTGCCTGAGTTTGCAAAATCTCACTAACTGTTCTGGCTGGAGACAATACACATCTCTTTAACCTGTGCTTGGCCCTCTCTCCATTTACATTGTCTGTACCTTTAAGATTTGATTACCTGTAAAGGCTTGCATTCCAACCATTTTCTTGTAAATTGAGTTTGCGTCTGTATATGACCTGTTTTATGAACACAAATCCTCACTCATCTGATAAAGGAGCCTAAGACTCCAAAAGCTAGTGCTGCCAAATAAACCTGTTAGACTTCAACCTAGCATTGTGAGACTTCTTGCTATGCCCCAGTCCAACACCGGCATTTCCACTTCATGAAAACTCACTGCAGACTTATGTGTCAATTTGATTCGGTGATTCATTTAATGGCAAACACAATAATTACCTTGAATTCTTTTCTCACTCAAGACTCAAAATTATGGGAAGACTTGTAAATCCATAAGGTCACTTCTCAGATTCCGGTTCCTCTTCCTGAATTCTGGTGGAATCAGCATAATTAGTGGAAGTCTGTAGTGCTGGCTTAGCAAACTTTGGGTGCTTGAGACTGTGAAGCAGTAGACTATTGTCTCTAGATTATTGCCAAGGCAATTTGGCAGGGATGACATGGTGGTAGATATTGAGTTGTGAAGGAGAAAGTGTCCTGGCATCCTGAGAGATTACTTCAATTTTGCAAAAATTTTAGAGCTCCTTGACACCACTCTCAGTCAAATGCTGTCTTGATGTCAAAGGCATCTTTCACCTCACCTCTGGAATTTAATTCCCTTGCCCATATTCAACCAAAGTTTTAATGAGGCCCAAAGGTAATTAATTTCTCTTATAGACCCAAACCTGAGTTTTAAGTTATTGCTGAGTAAATGCCACTTGATAGCACTGTCAGTGATATCTGACATCATACTGCTATTGATTGAGAGTAGACCAATAGAAAAGTGATTGCCTACATTGGATTTGTCCTGTTTTGTTAAGACAGACCTGATCAATTTCCTACGTTGTCAGGCAGGTACTGGAACATTGCAGCTGTACTGGAACATCTTGGCTTGAAGTGTGTCTTTTTTGGGAGCATAAATCTTCAGTACAACAAGATGTTGCCAAGGCCCATTATCTTTGCAGTATCCAATGCCTTCAGTCATTTCTTGATATCATGTGGAATAAATCAAATTTGCTGAATACTCCACTTTGTGGTACTAGAAACTGCAGGATAAAATTGAGCTGCATCATTCACTCAGCACTCCTGAATGAAGATGGTTGCAAAGTTTTCAGTCTTGTCTTTTGCACTGATATATGAAGATAGGATCATTTATGGAACCTTGTACTCTTGTTAGTTGTTCAATTGTCTACCATCATTTACAATTCAATGTGGCAGGATTGCAGAACTTTGACTAATCTATTGATTGTGGAATATATGTTGCTTTTGCTGCTTTACATACATGAAATCCTGCATTGTAGCTTCAACAGATTGGCACCTCTTTTTCAGGCATGCCTGGTACTGTTCCTGCTACGCTTACAAATCTATTCATCTCCAGGTTAGGCTGTCTAGTGTTCATCCCCCAGTCTTGCTTGTCTTCCTTGCACATGGCATCTTTTTCCTGCAAAATGAGAGAGTGATAATGAGTTGGTGTTGAAAGTAAAAATGTTTAGTCTTCTGCATGTTTAAGATCTGTTGAGAATTGAAAAAAGACTAGAATGGTATCAGGAAAAATGGAAAGATCAGTCTCTAGAAAAGAAAAAGGAGTACTGAGGAGTTGCTAGCTCTTCAATGACCACCACATTAGTACTTGTAACAGCAAATAAGAGGTGAGTGTGTTTGGAATGACAATGAGATGTGTGGACAATAGTGTGCTTCATCTTATAAACATTGCTCTAAAGTGTAGAGTACCAGATATGAGTTCATCTTGAAAGCCAAGAGATTTCAAACTGAAAGTTAATCTCATAGCCTTCCTCTGCACTATCCAAAACTCAGTATCAACCATCATGTGTGGAGGACAAAACTGGAGACAATCTTATAATTAAGAACCAGTCAAGATCTTGTACAAACACAAAACATGCTATGCATAGTCAATTGTCCTATAAATACACTCCAGCACTCCATCAGCACTGGCCATGAACTTTACATGTCAGTAGACCAGAATATCCTGATCTCTTACTCATCAACTTTAGAACTTTTCTCTGAAAAAATCCTTGATACCAAGATGTGATATTCCATTCCTCAAACTGGACCTCCAGGGAGATATCAGAAAATCAGGAAACAGCTTTTCAAATCATTCAGATAATGATCCTTGTTCCAGCTAATTTGGCATGAGGAATTGCAATCTCCCTTAAAGAGGTGCAGTAAAAAGATGTTTTCAATAGAACTGATGACTTGCCTTCTGTGGTGCCACAGGAATTAGTGAGCTGTCCATTTCCCTGTGACAGAGGGTAGAAAATCTATCAATCATATTTAAGTGAGTGTTAAAATTGCATGAACTGTCACCGGTTGATATTAGCCATTTTTGACATCCTTCACCTGCCTCCACCTAAACCCCTAAATTATTTATTAAAACGTCCTCTAATGTGTAAGGTTTTGGAAATGGAACTACAACTGGGAAATTTCACCAAGCGTTTGCAATGTTTTCCCAAATATTTCTAAACATAATTTCCCCAACTCATATTTTGATCAGATGCTGCGCTTATTAGGATGTCAATTTTATGTAATAGAACATCTGAACTATATCACAGATTAGATGTTGTGCCATTAAATGTAAAGTTCTTGCTTCAGGCTCAAATCTTTATTGCACCAATGTGCAATAATGTTTATCTGAATAAAGATGACGACTTAGAAGCAATTAATATTAAACCTCAAGTAGAAATGGATGATTAAAAATGTCAACATCTCCACTAATCCACCGTTTTAGAGCAAAATATTGAATTGAGAAGCAAGAAGACTATCTAGTCCAAACATGTTGGACGTTCATGGTTACTGAGGCATTGTAACTTAATATTTTCTACGTCTCGCAGCTATATTATCTCCAAGGTAATGGAATGTTCCACATCTATTAGTTTGGGCTGAATTTAACCTCAGATGCCCAAAGGGGAAGGATGAATGCACTTGACCAGCTTGAATTACTTTAGATTTCTGGCTGCACCAGTCCTATGATTTTACGTTTAACATAAAAGTTAGCTTTGTTGCTTTGGAAATAATGAAATATGCATTTAGGAAGTCCTGATAAGATTACTAAGGGCGGGTAGAATCGCAGTCTGAGCCAGGCGGGCGAATCAGAGACCGGGGTAAGGGAACGGGGAAAATCGGAGGCCGGGGTGCGGAGGGGGAGAATCGGAAGCCGACGGGGTGAGGGGCAAAATTGGAGGTCAGGGCTATTGTGTCGGCTCAGGCCGTGGGGAGGAGGATGTTGGACTTCAGGGAATTTTATGCCTCGGGTCGGGTCCGATGCGAGTGTGGGGAAATCCTGTTTGGAGTGGAACGATAGTGAGAGACACTTTTGAGGAATGAGGAATTCCACAGAGGGTAATCGGAGTGTGGATGGGTGGGATAGCTGAGTTATTGGGGTGAGATCTTTTGGGGAATTGATGCTTTAGAGATTTTGGGGATGGGTTGTGGAGGGAGCGTTTGGGGATTTCCCTGGATGGTCGGATGGGTAGAGGGGTCAATCGAAGTCTGTACAACAGTTACCCAGAAGTTAGGAGTGGTTTTAATTGTTCTAACTTTGTCTGGGTAAGCATCGGTGTAACCCATTCAGAATCATCTGAAGCTTGAAATTTAAATCGCATTTCCAGATGGCTCTCAGTGCAGGGCAGTTTTGCCGGAAGAAAGTTTACATGGCAAACCATAACCACTTCCAGTATTTCTCCAGATTCCACAGAGCATTTTCGGAGTAACATTCCTCGCCGCCCCCCCCCCCCCCCCCGACGCCGCCTCCGCCAAAAATCGAACACTGGATAGCTTGTAAGCTATTTCTTTAATATTAACAATGAATATCCAGTATTCTAACTAAAACAGTCACTTAAAATGCCAATACATTTCAATCAAAAAAATTCAAGGAGTCGAATAACATTTTTTTTAAAACAACTTCAAGCAATAGTGCGGTGATTAGTGTAAAAAAGAAACAAGCGTAAGGAATACTTATTCCTGTAGGAACTTCACTGTACAGTGATTGACAAAGGATTACATTTGGGTATTACATGTATCATTCAGGTTTTTTATTAAAGTGATGTGATACTTGTCTCATGCTACAAAATGCTTTCTACAAAGCAAAAGAATTACAATGTGAAACAATTCCAATAAACAGCTTGATCCCGGATCGGTACAAAATAAGCAATCAGTATCACTTTATGAAAGTACGACCCATTTTTTTAACCACAAATACGTTGTACAAAAATTAGCTCTGACATTCACGAATCGATACAATCTGTACTGGTTGCATATTTATTTACACTTATAGTTAAAACTATGCTTACAATAACAAGTGATACATTCCTGAAGTCAGCTATTAATTTTAACAGATTTCTAATTTGGTAGAAAATATGTATACTCCAGAATTGCCAAACATCAGTCACAGTACCAATATATTATTTTCGGGCCTGAAAATATAATTCATTTGATATGTCAGTTAGATAAAAACAGTCTCGTATTCCTTAACCAAGTTTTGCATTTTGGCACTTTTTGTAAAACCTTAAATGTTACAAATAGCGTTTCCCCGAGAAGGCACATTTAGATGTTTGGTGGCGAAACAAAATGCCACACTTTAGCACTGGTGCTGGCCCTCACTCCCCAGCTCTCTGCAGTGACACAGAGCCACGCTGAGCAATGCGACTCTTCGGGATGAGAGACAGCCACACAGAGTTATGCTTTTCCTGTTGTTGTTGACACTCCTTTCCCATGGATGAGACAGAACCACTTTGAATGATGCTGCAGCTGCGGACTCTTCTCCTCCCCCCCCCCCCCCCCCCCCACGAGTAGCTATATAACCTGGTATTGTGGGACTTTTTACTGAGACAGTCACACACTGATACTTCAGCTGCAGCCTCTCCCTCTCAGGAGTAAGACAGTCGATCTGCGCGGTACTCCTGTTGATTGTCACCCTTTTCCCGAGAGTGAGACACAGTCCCATTTTGGGTGATACTCTTCTGTTAACTGTCACTCCCCAAGGTGAAAGAGACACCGAGCCACGCTCTCTAACTGACTGTCACTCCCCAAGGTGAGACACTGAGCCACTTTCTCCTGTTGACTCTCATACCCCAGAGCGAGACAAGGAGCCAAAGATAAAAGCAAAATACTGCGAATTCTGGAACCTAAAAAAACAGAAAATATTGGACAGCAGGATGCTGTCAGACCTGCTGAGATTTTCCAGCGTTTTCTGTTTTTTTTGTTTGAGACACAGCCACTGTTTGAGACACAGCCACTTTCTCCTATTGACTGTCACTCCCTATGGTGAGACACAGTTCAATTCTGAATGATGCCCTCTTGTTGACTGGCACTCCCCAGGGTGCAGAGCCACTCTCTCCTGCTCACTGTCCGTCCCAGGCTGAGAGACACAGAGCCACTCTCTCCAGTTGACTCTCGCTCCCCAGAGTCAGCCGGCTCCCCAGGGTCAGGCACAGATACGCACCGAGTGATGATACTCTCTCCAGTTGACTCTCAATCCCCAGGGCCAGAGACAGATATACACTAAGTGATTCTCTGCAGACTGACTCTCACTCCTCAGGGTCAGGGTCAGACACAGATACACACTGAATGATACTGCGCAAGCTAACTCACTCCCCAGGGTCAGACACAGATACACACTGAGTGATGCTCTGCAGGCTGACTCACTCCCCAGGGTCAGACATAGATACACACTGAGTGATATTCCTCCAGCTGACCGTCCCCAGGGACAGACACAGATACACACCGAGTGATGCCCCACAGGCCGACACTCCCCAGGGTCAGACACAGATACACACTAAGTAATGCTCCACAGGCTGACACCCCCTTGGGTCAGACACAGACACTGTGTTAATCCCCACAGGCTGATTCTCACTCCCCAGCGTCAGGGTCGAACACAGATACACACTGAAGGATATTCCTCTAGCTGACACTGCCTAGGGTAAGACACAGATACACAGTGAGTGATACCACCCCCCATCCCCCCTCCCCCCTCCCCACAGACTGACTCTCACTCCCAGTGTCAGATACACTGAGTGATGCTCTTCCAGCTGACACTTCCTAGGGTCAGACATAGATACACACTGAGCGATACTCCTACAGCTGACACTCCCCAGGGTCAGACACAGATACACACTGAGTGATACTCCTCCAGCTGACAGTCCCTAGGGTGAGACACAGATACACACAGAGTGATACTCCTCCAGCTGACAGTCCCTAGGGTCAGACACAGATACACATTGAGTGATACTCTTCCAGCTGACTCTCCCCAGAGTCAGCCACAGATACACACCGAGCGATACTCCTCCAGCTGACACTCCCCAGGTCAGACACAGATACACACTGAGTGATACTCCTCCAGCTGACAGTCCCCAGGGTTAGATACAGATACACACTGAGTGATACTCCTCCAGCTAACACTCCCCAGATCAGACACAGATACACACTGAGTGATACTCCTCCAGCTGACAGTCCCCAGGGTCAGATACAGATACACACTGAGTGATACTCCTCCAGCTGACAGTCCCCAGGGTCAGATACAGATACACACTGATAGATACTCCTCCAGCTGACAGTCCCCAGGGTCAGATACAGATACACACTGAGTGATACTCCTCCAGCTGACAGTCCCCAGATCAGACACAGATACACACTGAGTGATACTCCTCCAGCTGACAGTCCCCAGGGTCAGACACAGATACACACTGAGTGATACTCCTCCAGCTGACAGTCCCCAGGGTCAGATACAGATACACACAGTGATACTCCTCCAGCTGACAGTCCCCAGGGTTAGACACAGATACACACTGAGTGATACTCCTCCAGCTGACAGTCCCCAGGGTCAGATACAGATACACACTGAGTGATAACTCCTCCAGCTGACAGTCCCCAGGGTCAGATACAGATACACACTGAGTGATACTCCTCCAGCTGACAGTCCCCAGATCAGACTCAGATACACACTGAGTGATACTCCTCCAGCTGACAGTCCCCAGGGTTAGACACAGATACACACTGAGTGATACTCCTCCAGCTGACAGTCCCCAGGGTTAGACACAGATACACACTGAGTGATACTCCTCCAGCTGACAGTCCCCAGGGTCAGATACAGATACACACTGAGTGATAACTCCTCCAGCTGACAGTCCCCAGGGTCAGATACAGATACACACTGAGTGATACTCCTCCAGCTGACAGTCCCCAGATCAGACTCAGATACACACTGAGTGATACTCATCCAGCTGACAGTCCCCAGAGTCAGATACAGATACACACTGAGTGATAGTCCTCCAGCTGACACTCCCCAGGGTCAGACACAGATACACACTGAGTGATACTCCTCCAGCTGACAGTCCCCAGAGTCAGATACAGATACACACTGAGTGATACTCCTCCAGCTGACAGTCCCCAGAGTCAGACACAGATACACACTGAGTGATACTCCACAGGCTGACTCTCACTCCCCAAGGTCAAACACGCTATGATCGCCCCCACAGGCTGACACTCTCCAGGATCAGACACACTGAGTGATACTCCTCCAACTGACACTCCCCAGGGTCAAACATACTGAGCGATCCCCCACCTCCTCTCCCCCCGCCCCAAACAGGCTGATCGAGCCCCGCTTTCAGCTGCAGACCTCGACTCCGTTTCCCCGCCTCCCGCACCGCGCCTGCGCGCTCGGCCTTCCTGCCCATCTCGCGAGAGCGGGGAGACAATCGAGCCGAATCACCCGCTGCGGTATCGCTCCGCCACTCACTTCCTCTGCCCGGGAGGGGAGGGGGGGGAAAGAGAGCTTAACACTGGGGGGGGGGGGGGGGGAGACAGACAAGATTGAGATTAAAAAAAAGAGATACACATACATAAATGTAAATTAAACACAGAAACGCCAAGTAGGGAGACGGGTCAATGAAGGGAGCGGGGAGTGGGAGGTGTTGGTAGACGAGTAATGTGTGTGTTTTTTTTTCCTCTTTCCCTGCAGCTGGCGGAGGGATACCCCGGGACTACTTTAAAGCGGCCGGTTCCTTCCTTCCATTTTCTCGGTGTCTCCGAGCGGACTCGGCGGCTTTTCCGGGTTCGCCTTGAAACCCGGCCATTAATCAGCACTGAGAGTGAGTGAGAGAGAGAAAGAAAACGCAGCACAGCCCCAACCCAGCCACACAGCCCAGCACAGCACAGCCCAGTCCGCTCAAACACACCTCCAACCGCCCGCCACACCTAACATGGCTCTCAAAAGAATCCACAAGGTAAATGGGGGAAGCGGCGCCCACACCAGCCGTTTATTGTCTCTCTCTCTCTCCCCTCCCCTCCTCTCTCGCTTCCCCCTCCTCTATGTGTGTTGTAAGTGTGTGTGGGGTGTGTGTGTGTGTTGGTGTTAATTACATTCAGGATCCTCTTCCCTATTCCACACACCCTCCCTCCCCCAAACCCAGGCCCCCGGCCTCTCCGTGTCTCCACTGGGTTTCCGCCCCGGCCGCCATTTGCTGTGAGGCCTAGGGAGTCCCGGGGCCTAATCTCCCTCCTCTCTCTCTCTCTCTCCCTTCCTTCCCAATCTCAGACCTCGAGTTGGACGGATGAGAGGAAGGAGTGGTGGAGGGGGAATCCTTCCTCTAATCTCTCTCTCTCTCTCTCTCTCCTCTCCCCAATTCGTACACACCCTAGGAGGAGGAAGTGGCGGAGAGACCGGCCGGCTGGTCGGTGCTGGCGGGTCTGTGATTTCTTTTGGGGGGGGGGGGGGGGGGGGAAGTGGGGGTGAATATCACACTGACAGTCCCTTGACCTGGGCCTCGGGTGCCAGGGGCTGGATTGCCCCAGCTCAGTACCCCGATGGCCGAAAAGGCCCGATGCTCCGGGGCCTTGCCCAATAGGCCTTGGATAGTGATGAGTCGAGGACATCAAGCCCCAACCCAACCCGGGTTTTCTTTCAACGCTGGCCCCTTACATCCTGTTTTCCATGTGCGCTGTTCATTTCGCCCCCTCCCGCCCCCCAAAACGATCTGTCATTGTGTTTCATCCGGGGAGGGGGGGGGGTGAGAAAAAAGAAATCCAAATTGGTCTCCCATTCTTTCCTATCTCAGTAGGAATCGGAGGAAATAAGTATAACTTTGTAATGAATAATGTTTTTTTAATGTGATACGAGATAGGGAAATATGTTTGTTGGTTTGGGGAAAGCTGATCAAATGGCGTTGAAGTTGCAAGTTTTAATGAGTGAGGCTGCGTGTTTATTGTTTAGATTCTGCTAAAGGAAAATTTAAAACAAGTGAAGTTGAGGACAAGTCGAGCTCTAATCTGCAGCTCATATGTTCCTCTACCTCCATTTTCAATAGCACAGATGTAAAGCTGTTGAGCGTTTCTGATTCTTTTTTATTGAACCAAATCTGATGATAATTGAATATGTTTTGCATTTTATATTAAGGCGGAAATCAGCATTTATTTTAAAGTCCAAAATATGTTTACATATGTAGTAAATTTCACATCTTTGTGATCTCTTGCTGTATTCAGACTATTTTTCGTAACCCATTTGTGATTCACATTTGTGTCTATTATCCTACAGTTGTTAATGTACTTGAGTTTTGTGTTGACAATTGACAAACAGTTCAGTTTGATCACAATGAGAATTTTATAATTTTTAAAATGTGACAGTGTTTTGTAGATCCTTTGGTTAAAAATCTAGAAACATTAACTTCAACATAGGTTGCAATTTTTAAAAATTGATTCTATTGTGTAAACTTAAGCATGATATTTTCAACATAATTTGATACAAATAACACCCAAGTTTTATTTCCCTACTTAGACTATCGAATTTATCCTTGTGTTCAAATCCTTACATGTCTTCACCCGCTCTATCCCTGCAACCATTTCAGAACTCTACATTCCTTTAATTCTGGCCTCTTTTGCATCCCCTGATTTTTTTTTACTTCGCCCTGCTGTTGGCAGGCAAGCTGACAGTTGTCTAAGCCCTAGTCGTTGGAATTCCTTTCCACAACTCCTCCACTTCTCAACACAAGTTTTTGACCAAGCTTTTTGTCTGATGCTCCTCTAAGCACCATGAGGTCTTTTATGTTCAAGTCACTATATAAATGCAAGTTGTTTAATAAGCTGATGCTTTCAGAATTGGTCAAATTTGGTAATTACTACATGAAGTTTCAATTTTGTTTTGTTTTGGTTCTTCATAAAAATTGTAAGTGTAATGTTGAATCACTTTATCAATGCTGCAAACCAGCTTAGAAGTCAAAATAACGTGTTTGCTTTTTAAACATACTAGTCTTGTCTGAGTTGGAATTTTGTGTTCAATTTTGATGCTTATTGGAAAGACGTACATTTTGGAAAGGGTGCAGTGAAGAGCAACTAAATTAATAGCTGTGATTAGACACCTGAGTTTCTAGGAGAAGCTGCCGAAGCTGGAAATGTTTACTCCAAGAGCACTGAGGCAATCATGAATATTGAAAGTCCCGTGACAATGGATACCATCACCAATATATTTAACTAAGTTGAAGATTTTATAGAAAGCAGACAAAACTTTAAATTTGAATGAGGGAGGCTTGGAGACTGAAACCAAGAGTTTTGGTTGACCTAGTTTACGCAGTGAGTGGAAATTAAAGGGAATGGTAGACGAGGGGGCATAAGGTCAGTGAATTAAAAATTGGTTCGTTTTCTAGAGAAAATTTGGAAAGGTATTGTGGATATCATGGTATGTATTTTCTAGTCACAGACTGATTAAATGATTTGCAGTGATATTTTCTGTACACCCCAGTGAGACAGGAGTGGTTTGTTTATTTCTTAATGCATATCCATTACTCATTACCTACAGGAACTGAGTACATATTTTGGAACGGAAGATGTTTTTCATTTGAGATTGCATTCTCTCAATCTCCTTTGTTTGTTGACCTACGTTGGCTCCAGGCCCAACAGAATTCTCATCTATCCTTGCTCCATCGTACTGCTAACCTTCGTTACGACAACCTGTCAAGCGATCTCCTTTTTTCTAATTTGCGTCCATTTTTCTGAGACAGCATGGTAGCACACTGATTAGCACAGCTGCCTCATAGTGTCACGGTCCCAGGTTTGATTCCCAGCTTGGGTGATTCTATGCGGAGTTTGCATGTTCTCTCCATGTCTGCGAGAGTTTTCTCTGGGTTGCTGTGGTTTCTTTCCACAGTCTGAAAGATGTGCTGGTTAGGTATTTTGGCCATGTTAACTTCTCCCTCGGTATACTCTCCAGGCACCAGAGTGTGGCAACTAAGGGATTTTCACAGTCCCTTCACTGCAATGCTAATATAAGCCTACTTGTGACATTAAATAAACTTAAACTTTCCTTCGCCTCACTTGGTGACTATTCTTTCTCTCTTCCCAAAACCTTTATCTCTCCTTACCTTCTGCAAGGTGCTCATTAAAACCTACCTCCTTTTGACCAAGCTTTTGATCACTGTTTCAAGGTCTTTGTGACTCAGTGTCAGATTTTGTCTAACACCTCTGAAATGCTTTGGAACATTTTGCAGTATCAAAGCTGCTCTTACAAAGCAAACTGTTTCCAGTTAGTGCTGTAACAGTTTTTGGTGCTTTTTTAATGGATGATTGCCTTTGTAGTTTTTTTAAAAAAAATGCTTTCTCTTGCAATCAATACTAGATCTGATCTGTAGGTTTTACAGAAGTGTGTAACATCATGCGTAACTTTTTCAGCTATTTTTCTATGGTGCTTCACACTCATGATAGTTTTGAATTGCTCCTTTCATCTGATATGGACACAGATATATTTGAAATTCTACTTGACATTCCTTTTACGTCCTGGAGTAAGTGAAGGACAGAGCTCTTGGAACTTATGTTCCTGGGATTAGCACAGTAGCCTATGTAAATTGATGTTTCCTTGTGAAAGTTTGAGCCGAGTACTTCTCTTTATTTGGAATGATTATACCAACTATTTATGTTTGAAGTATGAGGTTGGCCATTTGATTTGTCACATCTGTTGGTATTCTCCAGCTATCAAGCCTATTACTTTCCAAATGGTTCCCTTTTGCATTCACCTTTTGAGCAATATTTATTTTAAAATCTCTGCTTCAACAGTGACTTGCTCATAGCCAATTTGAGTTTTTGACTTTGGCTTTTTAATTCTTGTTTGTAACCTTTTTTGCTTTCCTTTATCTCGTTAAATCAAACCCACCATAACTGACTTGCTTGTTTCTAATAGGGAAAACAGCATTACATCACACTCCATGGTTAAATGGCCTAGACTATTTTTAAAAGATTATTCAATTTATTGTTTATAAAAATTGTACTTGCATGACTATCATGCCATTTCTTATGTTAAAACCTATGATTACTGGAGAGCTTAATAGACTTCACACTTCCTGGGAAATGAATGGAAAAGGTTCATATTCAAACTGATATTCAGTAAAATTTGTAGCTGTTGGGAACGGCAGAATCGGTGCTAGTTTTGGATTCAAGGTTCAGCAGCTTTTGAATACTTGCTGTTCAGGCTTTTGTATGAAGAATGAGGTACGCGTAGGCTAACAACGCTACTGGCACTATGCTTCAGTGTCAGCCATTGCAAATGGCTTTGGCAAATCAAGAGGAAATTAAGTTTGAACTAGCCTCTTGTATTCCCAAAAGAGATTCTGTGATCTGAAGAAGCTTCCTGGATGCCTAATACACACAGCATGTAAAGATAATGTGGCTGAACTTGATGTCAAGTTTCTGCTCCTGATTTTGCTTCCTACTAGTGACTTTGGACGTAATAAAAATTTAGAACATAGAACATTACAGCGCAGTACAGGCCCTTCGACCCTCGATGTTGCGCCAACCAGTGGACCCTCTAACCTAAACTATTCCAATATCATCCATATGCCTATCCACTGAACATTTGAATGCCCCCAAAGTAGGCGAGTCCACAACTGCTGCAGGCAGGGCATTCCACGCTCTCACCACCCTCTGTGTAAAGAACCTGCCTCTGACATCCGTCCTATAACTACCACCTCTTAATTTAAAGTTATGTCCCCTCATGTTGGTCATCACCATCCGAGGAAAAAGGCTCTCACTATCCACCCTATCCAGTCCTTTGATCATCTTATAAGCCTCAATTAGGTCACCGCGTAACCTTCTTCTCTCTAATGAAAATAACCTCAGGTCCTTCAGCCTTTCCTCATAAGGCCTTCCCACCATACCAGGCAACATCCTGGTAAACCTCCTCTGCACCCTTTCCAATGCTTCCACATCTTTCTTATAATGCGGCGACCAGAACTGTACGCAATACTCCAAGTGCAGCCACACCAGAGTTTTGTACAGTTGTAACATAACCTCACGGCTCCTAAATTCAATCCCTCTACCAATAAAAGCTAACACACCGTACGCCTTCTTAACAACTTTATCAACCTGGGTGCCAACTTTCAAAGAACTATGTACTTGTACCCCAAGATCCCTCTGCTCGACAATGCTATTAAGGGTCCTTCCATTAGCCCTATATTTCATATGCCTGTTATTCCTACCAAAGTGAATCACCTCACACTTATCCGTATTGAATTCCATTTGCCACCTCACGGCCCAGCTCTGCAACCTATCTATGTCCCTCTGCAAACTGTAACATCCATCCTCGCTGTCTACAACTCCCCCCACTTTGGTATCGTCAGCAAATTTACTAATCCAACCCTCTACACCCTCATCTAGGTCATTTATAAAAATGACAAACAGCAGTGGCCCTAAAACAGATCCTTGAGGTACACCACTTGTAACTGCACTCCAGGTTGAATATTTCCCATCAACCACCACCCTCTGTCTTCTATCAGCTAGCCAATTCCTAATCCAAACTGCTAAATCACCTTCAATCCCATGCATCTGCACTTTCTGCAGTAGCCTACCATGGGGAACCTTATCAAACGCTTTGCTAAAATCCATATACACTACATCAACTGCCTTACCCTTATCTACCTCTTTGGTCACCTCCTCAAAAAACTCAATAAGGTTTGTGAGGCACGACCTACCCTTCACAAAACCGTGCTGACTATCCCTAATCAATTTATTTCTCTCTAGATGCTTATAAATCCTATCCCTTATAATTCTTTCCAAGACCTTGCCCACAACAGAAGTCAGGCTCACCGGTCTATAATTTCCAGGATGGTCCCTACTCCCCTTTTTGAACAAAGGGACAACATTTGCCATCCTCCAGTCTTCCGGCACTATACCTGTAGCTAACGACGACATGAAGATCAAAGCCAAAGGCTCTGCAATCTCCTCTCTAGCCTCCCAGAGAATCCTAGGGTAAATCCCATCTGGCCCAGGGGACTTATCAATTTTCGTACCCTCAAGATTCGCTAACACCTCCTCCTTATGAACCTCAATCCTATCCAGTCTACAACCTGGTATCGCAGTATTCTCCCCGACAACACTGTCTTTCTCCTGCGTGAATACTGACGAAAAATACTCAGTGTCTCTCCTATCTCCTCAGGCTCCACGCACAACTTCCCACTGCTATCTCTGACTGGCCCTAATCTTGCCCTAACCAATCTTTTATTATTTATATACCTGTAAAAAGCTTTAGGATTCTCCTTAATCCTATCTGCCAAAGTCTTCTCGTGTCCTCTTCTAGCTCTTCTCAACTGCCTCTTTAGCTCCTTCCTGGCTGATTTATAGCTCTCCATTGCCCTAACTGAGCCTTCGTGTCTCATCATTATATAAGCCTCCTTCTTCCTCTTCACCAGAGATTCAACTTCCCTAGTACACCATGGTTCCCTCACTCGACCACTTCCTCCCTGCCTGGCAGGTACATATTCATTAAGGACGTGCAGAAGCTGTTCCTTAAATATGCTCCATATTTCAGATGTCCCCAGCCCCTGCAATTTCCTGCTCCACCCTATGCATCCTAAATCTCTCCTAATAGCCTCATAAATTACCTTTCCCCCAGCTATAACTACTGTTTGGGAGCTGTGTTTAGGCAGCTCTCTGTTTATTTTGTCTATTTTGTTCTGCGTTCTGTTCATGTTTGAAATTGAGCAGATTTCCCCTAGAATATCTTGGGGTGGTTGTGTAATCTTCTCTAATATACAACACTTTTGAGATCATAGTGAGGATTCCTCACTTAATTTACCAAATTAGTACCAAAATAAGTGTCACACAAGTTTGCTAAAGTGTCATTTACTACATGTCTGGATCAGATTAAGTTTGTGTCTATTTATTTTCTCTCCCAGTCCTTTTTCTGCAAATCTATGAAAATGAAGTTTTTTGGTGTAACTTTGGTGATTGAAATTTGAAAAATAGATTTAATTATTTGTTTGTATTATCTTTTGCAAAAAAGAATGGGGTTGTCAAACTGCTGGGGAATTCTATTCCTTTGCCATTTGCTCATTTACAATATTGTTACAGACCACTTATTTCAAAACAAATACAGTATTAATGTTTTTGAGTCTTAAGATGGTCTAGATTGTGAATAAGTGCATCAGTTGAAAGCTGAAATCTTGAATTTTTCAGACCAGGTGAGGTGCTGTCTCTAGATAAAGGCAGTGTTCTCTTTTCAATCTTGAATTTTCCAGAGTCATTGCAATAATCAAAGCTCCATTAAATCCAGATAAATTGACTTGTCTTGTTCTAGTATTGACCTTAACCAGTTGGACCTGTCTGTGAAGCCTTGGTCCAAGAAATAGATTTATTATTAACATTAGGCAGGTTGCCCAAGGCAAATGACAAGATTGAATTGCTGAATGAGATGTTTCAGTTGCTCAGTGTGGATCTTCTTTGATAAACTGGAATTCTTACTTTATAGCGGTCTGCCTTGATCTCTGAAGTGCTGTTGTGTAGCAATTGATGTAAAGTATTTTTTTTATAAAGTCATGTACAAGGTCCGGGGGAACCTTTTTTTTAGATCAATCAATTGCCAAATAGTTAGTTTTCTATTCTGACAATTAGCTTGGTATATAATTTTAAAGTATCAGATCTGCTGTTGTGCTTTGCTTCCTGCCCAATTTTCCTAATGCAGTGTGGCTGATTCTAGGTCAATTTTCCACCCCTGTTGAAGGTTACCCCTTTTGTCTTCATAGGATTTTTAATGCTAGATTTTACTTTGTAAGCAACAGCATACGGATGAGGATTATCATTGTTTCTGGTTCTTTCAGATCTTGCTAAAAATAGTCTTTTCACCCAATGCATTCTAGTTCTGTTGATAGGAGACTCAGTGGCCTTTCTGCCTCATGGAATATGAAGTGGTATTGTAGTGTAGGCTACCAGAAATTTGTTTTGTGCAGCTGACTTTGCCTGAAAGCTCTTCATTAAATTGAATATAATGTCCTTTCCAGGTGAGTGCAGACTACGGTCAGGTTTGGGGGCTACTTTTCCTTTGCACTCGTACCTTTTTTGTTTTGCATTTCTGTAAAATACTTTCAAAGTGTACTGTTGAAAAACATTGCAACATTAAGTTGGCCTTGCTGATTTAGCAACCAAAGAGCCACACAAATTTTTAGATGTGGCATTAACACTTCATGATAGCTGTTAACCTCCAATTTTATTTTCTATGTTTTAAAAACTTCAGAAAGTCCAGGAAAAGATGTGCTGAAACTGATGAAAATAAGTAGGGAAGTTTTCTTCAGTGTTGAGTAATAGAATAGCTTCCTGCGCTACATCCATTCATTGCCTTGTCAGTGCCAGCAGTCTGCAAGAGCAAACCAGCAAATCCCATTTCTCAGCCCTGCCTTGGTATTCTTAGTGTAAAAGACCATTTGGCCCATTGATCCTACATCAACAACAATTCCATCCAAGGTCTATCCATGTAACCCCCACATATTTACCCTGCTAATCGCTCTGACACTGGAGCAATTTAGCATGTTTAATCAACCTAACCCGCATTTCTTCGGACTGTACTGCAGTTGCTTATCCAGCTCCCTTTTTAAAAGCCACAATTGATTCAGCCTCCAACACATTCAGCCAGTGAATTTCAAAATAGTGAAATTTAGTCTCAAATTAACGTGCATTCTTTGACTTGTCAACAAAATGAAACTCTCTAGGTGTGACCTATAAATGGCTTCCTGTAACTGAGTGCATGGCTTCATGCTTTTAGATACTTGTGCAAGAATTGAAAGGGACTTGAATGGCTTCTGTTGGCAGTTTGGGGTTGTTGTGTAGTCCAGAGAGAACATTACTATAACTTTAATCAATTTTGTGAATTGCAAATACATTCATTATGAAGCCCTAAAATTATTGTTTGTATTTTTCTTTTGCCCCCTGGTTAAATGACTTGAAATGCAACTAAAATATAAATGCTCAATGCACCGTTTGGCCCCTTGTCTCTGCTGGCTGGCCATCTTCGAATACAATCCAAAGCTAGTCCGAATTCCTTGGCATCAAATTTGTCCAATTTTCCATTTAAAAATGTAGTAGTTTTTGGATCAGCCACTCTTTGGTAAAGCATTTCATGCCATGTTCAGAATTATTAAATGTTTCTCTTAACCATCCATGCTGTGGTTAGCACAGCTGCCTCGTAGCACTGTGGACCCAGGTTCAATTCTGGTTTTGGGTCATTTGTCTGTGTGGAGTTTGCACATTTTCCCCATGTCTGATGGGTTTCCTCCCACAGTCCAAAGATGTATGGGGTTAGGTCGATTGTCCAAGATAAATAACTCTAGTGTAAGGGGGATTAGCAGGGTAAATATTGAAGGGTTACAGGGATAGGGCTTGGGTGGGTTTATAGTTGTGCAGATTCAATGGGCCAGAAGGCCTTCTGCATTGTAGGGTTCTGTTCAATGATTCACCCTTGTGCATTGAATGTCCATTAATGGTTCTGATTGGGATAGACATCCTTCATTACGTCAAAACCTTATGTAACTTAGTCAACCTCCATTTGGTCATCTCTGCTGTATTGGAAATAACTTAAATTTTCCATGCTCGGTATGGTGGATCAACGCTATGCACTTTTTAATTTTTCCGTAATTGGGCTTTGCAGAATGTATACAGACGATTGCTTACAGAATTTTATAATGCATGGCATACTTCCATACTAATTGGAAGTATGGAATTCCTTGTATATGCCTCATTAAGTATTAAATAGTTCCTGGTCAAGCAACTTTTTTTTTAAATTCCCTCCATGGGCTTTCCCCTTCTATGGCTTCCCCCTCCCTGTCCTTGCTCTACGCTAAAATCCTCTGATATATCTTGTCATCTGTCTCTGGCTTCCCTAATGTTTAATTGCTCCACCATTGGTGGCTGTTTCCTTGGAAGCTTAGGAATTCTTTTCCCACTTCTTAAAACTTAACGGTGACCAAGCTTTTGGTCATCTGCCCTAATGTCTACTTATGTAGTTAGGTATCGTATTCTCTGGTAAGGCACCTTGGGATTTTAAGATGAAAGCGTGATGATCTTAGTGATGTTTTAAAGAAGCAAATATAGTTATAAGGGTGCAGAATTCCAAGACTGAATAGATACTCTTTGCAAATGTCACGTGTGCAGTAGCACATGATTTTTTTGGTATGCATGTTGGCAGCTGTTGTGTGCTATCTCATGACACCAGGCAAATACCTCAAAGCCCTGAGTGCACACTTGCCTCTTTTCACTCAGAAGGATTTGAGCCCAGTGCATGTTGAAGTAGTAGTTCTTTAGTACCCTGGTCTCTAGCTGAATGGGTATCCAGCAGCAACAATCAGGGTGCAGTTAAAACATATGGAAGAAGCTGGGTAAAGTAACTGTTAACTGAATCTTAAAATCAGTTCCATTTCACGTGTTTATATATTGTGTTGAAAAGAAGTGGCACAATTAATTGGCATAGTTGTTGTAGGGGGGAAATACTTTAATTCAAAAAAGTTGTGAAAATATGCTTGCTTTGCCCTCATTTGTTATAAAATGATACAATTGGCATCAAAAATGCATGCTCCTGAATGACTTGACCCTGATATTTAAGTTACTTCTGAACCATTGCATGTGACCATGTGCTTTGAAATCATCCATTCATTTAAGCAGAGCAATAGCAACCCTGACTTAGTAGAGTACTAGAACATGCAAGATTGCACAACTGTACAACTTCTCCACAAATAACCAAATTTTAAAAGTCATTTATGTTCATTTTATTATGAGGCTAGTTACAGTAGCTTGAGATATAGATGGGTCTAAGTAAGGTAGAAAATTTATTCCCCTGCTGAACCACTAAAATATTTTTAAACACTCATCTGATCAGTATATAGAGAGCAAATTAAAACTTGTACTTGCTATTGAAAGCTTAATTGAGTCGTTTTCCCCAATAGTTATATTTGTGGCAAGAAAAGAAATACTGTGATTTTTGTCAGATAAATAAGTTAATGTGTACTCAAGACCAGAGAATTGTTGTTTAGAAGTTCAAGGGAGGTTCTATGTTAAAATTGAGGATTTTGGAGAATGTGCGATAAGCAGAAGATATAGATTAAAAGTGATCAGCAAAAGAGTTGGGGTGGCAGGTAACTGAGTGTTTTCTTTAAACAGCAAGTTATAGCCTAGAAGGGGAATAGAGACTTTCCGGGGAATTATAGGCCGGTGAGTCTTACTTCTGTTGTGGGCAAAGTATTGGAGAGAATTATTAGGGATAGGATTTATAGTTAGAGAGAAATGAATTGATTGGGGATAGTCAGCATGGTTTTGTGAAGGGTAGGTCGTGCCTTACTAACCTCATTGAGTTTTTTGAAAAAGTGACCAAAGAGGTGGATGAGGGTAAGGCAGTTGATGTGGTATATATGGACTTTAGTAAGGCGTTTGATAAGGTGGCCCATGGAAGGCTTCTGCAGAAAATGCAGATGTATGGGATTGAGGGTGATTTAGCTAATTGGATTAGGAATTGGCTAGCTGACAGAAGGTGGTGGTTGATGGAAGTTATTCATCGTGGAGTTCGGTTACAAGTGGTGTACCTCAGGGATCTGTTTTGGGGCCCCTGTTTGTAATTTTCATAAATAATATGGATGAGGGTATTGAATAGTAAATTTGCGGATGACACCAATTTCGGAGGAGTGGTAGATAGTGAAGAGGGGTGTTCTAGTTTGCAGAGAGACTTGGACAAGTTGCAGAGCTGGGCCGAGAGGTGGCAAATGGAGTTTAATGTGGAAAAGTGTGAGGTAATTCACTTTGGCAGGAATAACAAGTGTGTAGAGTATAGGGCTAATGGTAGGGCTCTTAATAGTGTTGAGGAACAGAAGGATCTTGGTGTATGTGTCAATAGATCCCTGAAAGTAGGCAGTCAAGTGGATAAAGTTGTTAAGAAGGCATATGGAGTCTTAGCTTTATTGGTAGGGGGATTGAATTTAGGAGCCGCAGCATCATGTTGCAACTGTACAAAACTCTCGTGCGGCCGCACTTGGAGTATTGTGTGCAGTTCTGGTCCCCACATTATAAGAAAGATGTGGAGGCATTGGAGAGGGTACAGAGGAGGTTACCAGGATGTTGCCTGGTATGGAGGGCAGGTCTTATGAAGAGAGGCTGAGGGATTTGAGGTTGTTTTCGTTAGAAAGAAGGCGGCTAAGAGGAGACCTATTGAAACATATAAGATGATTAGAGGTTTAGATAGGGTGGACAGTGATAGCCTTTTTCCTAGGATGGAGAAAGCTAGCACGAGGGGACATAGCTTTAAATTAAGGGTGGTAGTTATAGGACGGATGTCAGAGGTAGGTTCTTTACCCAGAGGGTGGTAAGGGTATGGAATGCCCTGCCTGCTGCAGTTGTAGATGCGCCAAGTTTGGCATTTGAGGTTAGTAGATAAATTTATGGACGAAAAGGGAATGGTTTAGGTTAGAGGGTCATTGCTTTTTCCTAATTGGTCGGCGCAACATCGAAGGCCGAAGGGCCTGTTCTGCGCTGTAATGTTCTATGTTCTAGAATGAGCTGCCTGAGCAGGTTAGGAAGCAGTTTCAAAATAAAATGGAAATGAGGGGAAAATAATGCAGGGATTCTGTGGAAAGAGTGGTAGAATGGTACTGATTGAACAGTTTTTAAGGTCCTGCAAAGCCAAGATTGGGGGAAAAAAGCCGTCTGTGTGTTTTATCATATATAGTATGGAAGGTTGGCACACCAACCATTTGTACTGTTAGTATAATTAATGCAAGCCATCGAATTCCAGTCCTCAAACCAGGAGCAAAGCACTTTCTCTTTCTCACCCACCCAATGTAGCAAGAAATTGTATTGTTTTTCAACTGAATTTTTGATCAATTCTTAATAAATTGAATTTAATTCAGTTAGAAGATAACCATTATCTGCCTGCTGAATCCTAGTCTTACAAAGTATTTAAACTTTTATGTGATTTAACATTAGTCCTTGGGACTACAACTCCTGACATTCTTATGTTCTTAATAACCCCCAGGTAGAGCAGCTAGATTGAGAGTTGAGTACCTTCTGTACCAAAATGTTTTATGTGCATGCTCAGCCTGCTTACTCTTGTGCTCTCTGCCACTGTTAAAATTTAGGATACTGTATACTTAATTAACTGCTTTCTCTCCTGCCCCCTCAATGACTCGTGCACATATATGCATTTTCTGTTCATGCTCCCCATTTAGGCAGTTTGTTAACTTCGAACTGTTGTTTCTTGTACTTAATCAAAATGGGCACAAAAGACATTTTAGAGAATGATTTACTGATCTGAGATTGGACAAATGGATTGGGAAAGCTGGGAGATGCTTATCTCCATGGCTGACAGTGTTTCCTCAATGGTTCACTTGGCCTGGATCAGACAAAAGGATGGATAAAGCTGACCACCTAGCTGGCAGTAGTAGTTTCTTCTGTTTGGCTAGCGCAAGAAAAGTGCAAGGCTGAAGCCAGCATGAATCACTTTGAATAGTTCTCTTCCAAGTCATCTTGAGATAACTAAGGTGTTGGGAAGGAGCCAATATTAATCCACCTTGAGAAACTCTTTATCTGAAGTGATGTTTCTCTATTGCAAGTCTGTTTATATACCTTATTTCTAGGTGGGTTAATACTTATCATTTATTCAGTTGTCCAGTGGTCTAGAATAAGTGTACAAGGCAATCTCTCCAGTTTCCATTGAAAACCTGTGAAGTTACTCTGTGGTTGCTCATCACTTGCTAAGATTTCCTATTTTAACCTCCAAATAGTTGGTTTTTTTGGGGGATGGGAGGTGACCTCATGACCCATATCAGGATTAGCAATGTCTTGTGTTGTGCTGGAGACATGTCATTGACAAGAGATAACAGTTTTTCTTGATTGTGTTTGTCAGTCCAGGAAGCTGCTATGGACTTTTTTTCATTCTATTATAGTCAACAAATCTCTTCGGATTTTACTCAACTGCCGATTCCAGCCCCAATCCTTTGACAAACTCTGCTAATATTCAACAAGATTGGAAACTATGAAATTATGGAATTTCACCAGTGTATAAATTATTAGTTATTGCCCGATGGTACGATTAGAAGCCTATCATTCTAGAAGTTCTTCAAACCCTCTTGTGGATTTCAAGGATTTGAAATTTTTTGCATCATACTATAAATTACTGATTCATTCTTTGGAATAACATGAAATTTATCCCAGGTGATTCCTGTTTTCTCAATTGTTAAAAATGATTGGGTTGCAATTGTATAAGTTTTCCAACTTTAAGGTTTCTTTCACAGTTTGAAAAGTAATTCTTGAAACAGCAATAAATGCCTAAACACAAGTTGGGGAATTTACTTTTTGGTTGGGGTGTAAAGCTGCATTGAGATGTAACTTTAAGTGCATTCCTCCAGCTCTACTTGCCCTCATCCGTTACCTGAGACAACTTCTCTTGGGCCCTGTATGCATGTCCAGTCACGTGATATTGAACTCTAATCTTGTCCACTTCTCATCTCCACTGAACAGAAGCAAATATTGTAGGTTCCGGAAATCAGATTAAAAACTAAAAAAAATGCCGTAAATGTAGAGGCTCCCTGGCAGCATTGATGTAGAGAGAGTGTCAATGTTTTGGGTATGCAACTTTTTATTTTGTGGTTAAAGGAAGCATCCATCTTGCCCCAAGGCATAACTACTGAGTTCTTTAGTAGTGCTTTTGGCTAGACTATCTTCAGCTGCTTTATCAATGATCTTCCTTCCAGAAATGGGGATGTTCACAGATTATTGCAGTGCTTGGTACAATTCAGATAGTGAAGCAGTCATGCCTGCTTACAGTAAGACCTGGGTGGTATCCAGGCTTGGGCTGATTAATTAGAATGTAGCATTCATGCCACTTGAGTGCCAGAAAATGACCATCTCCCAGTGAGAGCATCTAGTTACTTTCCTTGTGTTCAAGTCATGTCTGTAACTGAGTAACCCACCATCAGCATCTTGAATTGTAATTGAGCAGTAACTTAACTGGATGTGCCAGTTAAATGTGGCTGCAAGAGTACGTCAGAAACTGGGAATTCCAAGGCAAGTAACTTGACACCATCTTCCTAAAGTTATCTTCTATCTACAAAGCACAATTCGTTTGTGATGGCATGCACTGTACTTGCCTGGATTAATAAAACTCAAACACTGAAGAAATTCAACACTAGACAAAGCAGCCTGCTTGATCACCCCATCTACCACCTTGAACATTCACTTCCTCACCACTAGTATGTGGTTAGTGTGTATGTTATATGATACGCATTGTACCATATACACGATGCACAGCAGCAACTCACTGAATCTCCTGAGAGCATTTTGTACACCTGCAACCATGACCACCTAGAAGGACGAGCAGCAGATGCATGGGAATGCCACTGTGCAAATTCCCCTCCAAGAGGAAATATTGAACAGGTTAGGCCTATACACAAGTGCCCTTGCAGTTGGCATGGTGGCACAGTGGTCAGCAGTGTCACAGTGCCACGGACATGGGTTTACTTCCAGCTTTGGTTGATTCTGAGATTTGCACATTCTCCCCGGGCCTGTATAGGTTTCCTCTGGTTTGCTCCCACAGTCCAAAGCAAGTCCAGGTTAGATTGGCCATTCTTGATTGCCCTTTATGTCAGGGAGATTAGCAGGCTAAATACGTGGGGTTATGGGGATGGGGCCTAGATGGGAGTTTCGTTTGTGCATTCTCGATAGGCTGAATGGTCTGTTTTTGCGTTATAGGGATTCTATGAATGAGAGGTGACCTTAGGTGACAAAAACGGTCGACGAAGGGCGAGCAGTTGATGTCGCTTATATGGATTTCAATAAGGCGTTTGTCAAAGTCCCTCATGGGAGGTTAGTTGAAAAGGTCAAGGCTAATGAGATACAAAGACAGGTAGCTAGATGGATAAGTAACTGGCTTAGTAATAGGAGACAGAGGAATAGTGGAAGGGTGTTTTTCTAGCTGGAGGTTGGTCACTAGTGGTGTGCCGCAGAGCTTGGTACTGGGAACCTCTTCTATTTGTAATATATATAAATGACTTGGAAGAGGGGGTAAGTGGAGTGATCAGCAAGGTTGCAGACAATACAAAGATGGCTGGACTTGCGGATAGTGAGGAACATTGTCAGGCGATGCAGCAGGACATAGGCTGGTAGCTTGGGCAGATAGATGGTAGATGGAATTCAATCCTGCTAAGTGCGAGGTGATGCGTTTCGGGAGAAAGAATGTAGGGGGAAGGTATATGATAAAGGGTGGACCTATTAAGAGTATAGAAACGCAGAGGGACCTGGGGGTGCAGGTGAACAAGTCTTTGAAGGTGGCAGAGCAGGTGGAGAAGGTTGTGAAGAAAGCATATGGTATGCTAGCCTTTATAGGAAGGGGTATAGAGTACAAGAGCTGGCCTTTAATGTTGCAGTTGTTGGTTAGACCTCATTTGGAATACTGAGTCCAGTTCTGGTTGCCTTACTACGAGAAGGACGTGGAGACTCTGGAGAGAGTGCAGAGGAGGTTTACCAGGATGCTGCCTGGTATGGAAGGTCTGAGTTACGAGGAGAGGTTAGGCAAATTGGGACTGTTTTCCTTAGAAAGACGTAGACTTAGAGGAGATCTAATAGAGATGTACAAGATAATGAGGGCTATAGATAGAGTAAACAGGGTTAAGCTTTTTCCTAGGATGGATTCAAATAGCACAAGGGGTCAGGGGCTTAAGGTGACGGGGGTAAGGTATAATTTGTATGCTAGAGGGAGTTTTTTCTCACAGGGTGGTGGGGGTATAGAATGCGCTGCCAAGTGAAGTGGTGGGGGCAGGCACTCTGGTGTTATTTAAGAGATACCTAGATGGACAAGTGAACAGAATTGAAATGGAGGGATATAGAAAACGGATTTAAAATAGGGATCATGAGCCTTGGGAGTCCCTTGGAAATGTGTAAATAGACAATGATATTGATGTACTTTTTTTATCCTACAGGTGCTTTGGTCTGCCTTGTCTAACAAAGGGCATATACGTGATGGGTCATGAGAGGGCTGCTCTTGGATTTTTTGAGAGTATCCTAGTGCTTCATGTCGTTAGTGTATGCTTGACCTGGACCATTTGATGGGCAACACGACAGCTCAGTGACTATAGCTGTGCTGTGCAGATACATGGATTTGGGCCTGTGTCTGTGGGAGTTTGCGCATTCTCCCTGTGCTTGTGTGGGTTTTCTCCAGGTGCCCTGGTTTCCTCCCACGTCCCAAAGATGTGCTTTTAAGCTAATTGGCAGAACAAATTCTCCCTAAATTATCTCAAATTTGGTTTCAATGCATAGATCTGTAAACATAGGGATCACAGGTAGAGGTGGGAACATCAGGGTGGTGGCGTGGGCTCGTTGGGCCTAAGGGCCTGTTTCCCTTGCTGTATTGTTGTTTGTTTTGTACTTTGTATATAAAACTTCTAGGGGACTTGACTGGATAGATGTTGGGAATATGTTTCTTCTTGTGGGGAATCTAGAAATTGGAGCAGAAGTTGGAAAAAATAGTTGGGGGGGGGGGTGCAGTGAAGGGTCGTTTCATAGGGAGATAAGAATATTCTGATGGTGATTCATATGTGGAATTATCTTCCCCAGAGAGCAGTAGAGACGGAGTCATTTAAACATTAAGGGCTGTTACGCAGATATTTTCTTTGATAAGAGAGGCAAGAGTAAAGGGGGCAGACAGGAAAGTGAAGTTAAAGTCACAATCTGATCAGCCATAATCTCATTAAATGGGAGTGGAGCAGTTTTGAGGAGCCAACTTGCCTCCTCTTAATGTTTTCATTATTCCAATACACATGCTGTTGGTTTTGAAATATGTCACCATTCCTTGTCACTGATCACAATCCTAGAAGTACTTTGTGATTTAAGAAGGAAGCTCACTACCACCTTCTCACAGTCACTAATGTATGGGTGAATGGATGCTTAATGCTGGCCTAGTCAAATCCCATGAATGAATAATAAGTTTAGCCTCAAGTTAATCATGTGTAACCTTGGAAGGTGAGTTTTAGCTCTGCTCAACCAATAACCTGGCCAAATTACCTTTTCTTAGAACAACAGTTTAAGTAGAAGTAATTGTAAGTGGTGATCTACTCTGCTATTTACTGACCTCTTGACTAGCCCATTCCTCTATTTTGAAGTGCAGTTATAAAACTAATAAATAACAATCTAAATTACTGCAGAATTTAGAATGGGTTATCTTCATTCTACAGTCTGAAAATGGAGCTTGTATTCCTTCAGTAAGGAATGATTTAAAAATCCTTTCTGACCATTGTTTAATATGAAATTATTTGATTTCCATGTACTATGTTAATACTTCACTAACATTTTAGGGTTGAGTTGATGCATAACAGCAAGGCCACACATAGCTTGTTGTAGGAATTGACAGCATCCTCCCCTACTGCCAACGTTGAAATAACATGACTATGTTTGTTGAATTATGACAAATTCTTCAAAGCTTTACAGTAACAATAGTTCAGCTTGAGCAGAAATACATTTCACACTTCTGTATCTATTCAATTGTCTCTTCTGTTGCCTATTCTACCCTAGCTAATTCAATGCATACTTTGGTTTGAATGTGTACGGATTTATCAAACATTAGAATTTCTGCAGAAGATTTGAAAATATGAACAGCATTGAGAAAATCCTGGCTGATTTTAATTAGTCTGCCCTTTCTTGTTACTAATTGCTGGATTTGCTGCACTTCTTTCTGTCCTAAGCACAGTTTGGCTTGAACAGCAATAGTAAGGGGCTTTAACTTACCCACATTGATTGGGACAGCCAAAACATTAGGGGTTTGGATGGAAAGAAATTTGAGTATTCAGGAGGTAAGTGGATGACCTGAATACAGGGGGCAAAACCTGACCTCTTGGGAAATAAGGAAGGGCATGTGATAAGTACTAGTGAGGAATCAATTTGGGACCAGTGACCAGAATTCCATTAGTTTTAAAATAGCTATAGAGAATGATAACTCTGGCCCAAAAGTTAAAATTCTAAATTGGGGCTAGGCCAATTTTGATAATATAGACATGAACTTTCAAAAGTTGATTGGTAGACCCTGTTGGTAGGCAAAGGGTGGATAAGTGGGAGGCTTTCAAGAATGTAAATCAGGGTTAATTCCTTTAAAGGGCAAGGCTGGTAGAAGTAGGGAATCCTGGATGACTCAGTGAGGCCCTGGTCAAGAAGGAGGCTCATGACATGCATAGGCAGCTGGGATCAAGTGGATCCTTTGAACTTGGAGGGTATAGGAGTAGAGTTGAGAAATCAGGAAGGTAAAAAGGGGACACGAGATTGCTTTGGCAGATAAGGCAAAAGATAATCCAAAGGGATTCTACAAATACATAAAGGGCAAAAGAGTAACTGGGGGGACAGTAGGACCTTTTAAGGATCATCAGAAGTCAATCTATGTACGGATCCACAAGAGATGGGTGAGATCCTAAATTAATATTTCTCATCAATATTAAGAAATGCATGCATGTTAGAGAACTGGAGAAATAAATAATGTATTGAGGAGGAGGTGCTGGAAGTCTTAAAATGCATCAAGGTAAATAAATCCTTGGGATCTGATGAAGTGTATCTCGGGATGTTGTGGGAGGGTAGGAAGAAGATTGCAGGTCCCCTGCAGAGGCTCTTGAATCATTGATAACCACAAATGAGGTGCCTGAAGTTGGAGGGTGGCAAATATGCCTTTGTTTAAGAAGGGCTGCAGAGAAAGAGTAGGAACTACAGGCTAGGGACCCCAATATTTCTGGTGAGTTCTTAGAAGGTATTCTGAGACAGGGTCTAGAGACATTTAGAGAGGCAAGGACTAATTAGGAACAGTCAGCATGGCTTTGAATGGAAAATCATGTCTCATGAATTCGAGGTTTTTTTTTTGAAGGGGTAACCAAGAAGGTAGGTGAGGGCATGGTAGTTGGTGTTGTCTACATGGACTTTAGCAAGGCCTTTGACAAGGTACCACATGTCAGATTGTTAAGATTAAATCTCACTGGATGAGGTAGCCAAATGGATACAAAATTGGCTTGATGACAAGCCAGAAAGTGGTTGTAGAGGGTTGTTCTTCAAACTGGAGGCCTATGACCAGTGGTGTGCCTCACTTACTTACATTAATGATTTGGATGAGAATTTAGGAGGCATGGTTAGTAAGTTTGCAAATAACATCAAGATTAGTGGTAGTGGAGAAGGTTGTCTAGTATTGCAATGGGATTTTGGTCCAGTGAGCCAATGAATGGGGAATGAAGTTTAATTTAGATTTGATCAAAATGCATCTCATTTATCAAATTTGATCTATCAAAATCAAATGATAATTTGAATGATGAATCAAATCTATCAAATGATACTCGAAAGACCTACACACCTAATGGTAGGCCATTAGGGAGAGTTATAAACTAACATTTAATTCATACTCCTTGAAAGTGGAGTCATAGATGAATAGGATAGTGAAGAAGGCATTTGGCATGCTTGGTTTCATTGGTCAGAACATTGAATACAGAAGTTGGGGTGACTTGTTGAAGTTGTACAAGACATTGGTAAGGCCACACTTGGAATACTGTGTATGGTTCTGGTCATCCTGTAATAGAGTGCAGAAGAGATTTACTAGAATGCTACTGGGACTTTTTCACCTAGAGCATAGAAGGTTTTGGGGTGATCTTACAGATGTCTATAAAATAATGTAGTCAACATCTTTTCTCATAGGTAATCTAAAACTAGAGGACACATGTTTTAAGGTGAGTGTGGAAAATTACAGGCTCTAGCGGGGCAATTTTTTTCTCGGGGTGGTGTCTGGAACGAGCTGCCAGAGGCAGTAGTAGAGGCGAGTATGATTTTATCTTAAGCATTTACAGTTACATGGGTAAGATCGATATAGAGAGATATGAACCAAATGCAGGAATTGGGACTAGCTCAGTCGTTAAAAACTGGGTGGCATGGATAAGTTGGGTCGAAGAGCCTGTTTTCATGCTGTGAACTTCTATGACCTCTAACTCTTGTTCTCCATTATATTGGTTTAAGAGATACGATCAGAAAATTGCCAATCGTTAATCACTACTTGATAAATTTGTAATGTATAGCATAAATTCTAAATGAATGACTAATCAAAACACTCATACTTCACTTGGAAGTTTTTTGACTAGCCATAGCTTATGGTAACTAAACCTTTTTGGTAAGCTAGATTTCCTTCCAGATATGAGTGGACTAAATGATGTTCAAGATGGTATTGTTCTACTGCATTTTGGTGATTTACTGGTGAACTTTTTAATAAAGCAAACAACTTTGAGTTACTGCATTCCCCATTGCTATTTTTAAGTCTTTCTGTAGCTTTTCTACATTATTAGTGTCCTGATTTCCACTTGATTGTCCAGTCAGCCTCAAATATATTATGTACTCATACCTTACGTGGCCATAGCATTTTTATAACAATTGATGCCATGGTTAATCCTGTATGTAGGGTTTAAGTCAGTTTGATCCCTGCATCCACTGACTGGATGGCAGAAATGAAGAGTAATATCTGCTTGATTTGAAGAGTAGATCTGTTTAACAGTGACTTCCATACTGATAATTTCCACTCTATAAATATTTGAACTGCTTTAGAGTTAAAAGTTTGGAATGTGCACTTTTTTTGCATGTTGATTCCTGCAGCTTATAATACTAGACGGATGGTGAGCTGTAAAATATGCAGAAGAGTACATGGGATAGAAGCAGAAGTAGGCCATTCAGTTCCTCAAGCCAACCCTGTCATTCTGTTTTTGTTTTGAGTTCCCTTTGAATTCCACATTTGTTCCTTTTGATTCATTTGCCTAACAACTTACTACCTCTGCCTTAAAAGTATTCAAAGGCCTCGTTTCAACCGCCTTATGAGACAGTATCCTAAAGCCTCTCAGTCCTCGTTTTTTTCTCATTCTACTTCTAGCTGACCCTTATTTTGTTTTCACCCATGAGAAAACTGGCTGTGTCCACCTTGTAAGACCATTCAGGATCTACTTCAATCAAGTCAACCCCTCGCTCTTCTAAACTACAGTGGAAATGACCTCAACCTTTCCTCATAAGAAACCTGTTCTTTCAAATTATCAATCTAGCAAATGTTGGAAAATAAAAAAAAAGCAGCAGGAATAGGTTGCTGTGCTCTTCAAGCCTGCTCTGCCATTCAATATAATCATGGCTGATCCTCTATCTCAATGTCACATTCACCCACTCTTCCCATATCCTTGACACAGCCTCAACCCATTTACATCCACCCTTAAGACCAAAACTGTGCATGGTACTTGAGGTGTAATCTCACCAATGCCCTCTTCGTGAAGCATAACATCCTTTTATGTTCAATTCTTGAACTAAAATTTCTTTAGCATTGATTGTGCTGCACCTACGTACCAGCTTTGACTCTTGCTCTAGAACAATTGATATCTCTGCACCTTGAAATTCTGTGGCCATTTTCTGTTTAATACTCTGCTTTGTTCTGCCTGCCAAAATGAACAACTTCACATTTTCCCATGTTGTATTTCATCTGCCAGATTTGCCCACTCACTTAACAAGCTTAGACAGATAAAGATCGATTAAGTCTTCACAACACACTTTCCTACCTATCTTTGTGCGGTCTGCAAATTTAGCTAGCATGTCTTCGCTTCCCTCATCTAAGTCGTTGTAAGCTAACAAGTTGAGAACCCACACAGACCCCTATAGGACTTTACTGTGTCATCCTGCCAATCAAAGACTTGCTTCCTTCCGTATTAATATATTGCCCCTACATTGAACTTTTATTTTCCAAAATATCCTTTGATGTGGCATCTTACCAAAATGCCTCTGGGAAATCCAAGTACAGCATGTTTACATGCTCACCTTTTATCCACAGTACTTGCTTTTCCTTTAAAGAAGTCTAATAAATTGATTAAACATCAATTTACCTTGCACAAAACCACGTTGAGCTTTTCTAAGTGCCTAATTATAACTTCAATGGTCGATTCGAACACTGTCCCTATGATATCAAACTGTTGGGCAGAGTATTATTTTCTGCCTTTCTTTTTGAAGAAGGGTTACATTTGCTACTTCGGTCTGGTGGGTTCTTTCTAGAATCTAGGGAATTTTGGAAAATTAAGACCAATGTGTCATCTGCTTCATTAACCACCTGCTTTAAGATTTTAGGGTGAAAGCCATTAGGTTTAGTAGACTTGTCAATTTGCTCAGTATTGCTTGTCTAGTGATTGTAACTTCAAGTTTCCCCTTCTTTCCATCTCCTGATTTGCAGCTATTACTGGAATTTTTTGTATCTCGTATAGTAGGAATGGAAGCAAAATATTGTTAGTTTCATCTTCCATCTCCTTTTATTGATTTCTCATTCTCTAGAAGACCAACAGTTGTTGGACTTTTTTCCCTTTTTAATACCTGTTTAAAAAAAAATCTTGTTGGGGAAATGTGGTGGCACAGTGGTTAACACTGCTGCGTCGCAGCACCAGGATCCAGGTTTGATTCCCAGTTTGGGTCATTGTTTGTGTGGAGTCTGCACTCTCTCCTCGCGTTTGCATGAGTTTCTTCCCAAAGTCCTCCCGGAAAGATATGTTAGGTGCGTTGGCCATACTAAATTCTCCCTGTGTATGCAAGCAGGCACTGGAGTGTGGCAACTTGGGGACTTTCACATAATTTAATTGCAGTGTTAATATAAGCCTACTTGTGACACTAACTTTAAAAACTGCTTTTTTTTTACATTTAGTAACCTTTCTCTCATTCTAGTTCCTTTCACCTGATTGATTTTTTTTTAGTCTTTCTCTGCTGTTTATATTGATCAATCATCTGACCTGCTGCCCTTATCTTTTCCCAGCTGTATGCTTTTTCCCAAAATTTGATGTTTTCTCTAACTTTAACTATATATGGTGGGTTGTCTTTATAGTCGAAATAGACTTATTTTGAAATATCACCTTCAATGTCTATCAAGTTTTCAACTGATACGTATTCTAGCCTAGTATCCCATTTCACTTCTAGGAACTCAGCTTTCATGCCCTCATAGTTGCCCTTATTTAAGTTTAAAATACTGGTCTTAGATCCACTCTTTCAAACTGGATGTAAAATTTATCATAATTGTAGAGTAGGTGTGCCTTTATAACCTAGGAACTATGAGTAGGTAATTGCCCCTCGAGTCTGCTTCGCCATTGAGTACAATAATGGCTGTCCTTTTCTAGACCTCGACTCCATTTTCCTCCCTGTTCTCTATAACTCTTCAACCCATGCTAATTAAAAATCAAATTTATTCAATGTCCTATCATGCATTGCACTCTGGCACAGTCAATTCCACAGATGTCAAGTAATTTCTCATCTGCTTTAAATCTACTACCCTCTTTTATCCTAAAACTGTGACCCCTTGTTCTAGACTGCCCCACAAGAGGAAGCATCTACTGTCTACTTTGTCAATATATTTTATCTTGTAAGTCTCAATTAGATCTGCACTCATTATTTTAAACTCTCGAATGTACAGGCTTAAACCACTGTGATTTCAGAGAAGAGAAACAATCTGGTGAACCTTCTTTGAACTTCCTCTGAGTCTATCCCCTTCCTCAAATAAGGGGACTAAACCCATAATCAGTACTCCAGGTGTGCTCTCACCAAAGCCTTGTATAGTTGCAGCAGTACTCCTTACTTTAATGCTCAATTCCTTTAGCATAAATGCCAAAATTACATTTGCTTTCCTTATTATCTGCAGACCAGTTTTCTAAAATATGCACAAGGACATCCAAATCTCTCTGCACCCAAGTGTCTCTCCATTTAAGCAAGTCTTTCCATTTTCATGATCAAAATGGATAACCACCGACTTAGCTCTTGGTAAACTCCACCTGCCACATTTTGGCCACTCACTTAACCTGTCTGTGTCCATTTGTAAATTTCTTACTTACTCATTGCAACTTTCCCATTTATTTAAGGTGTGAAATCTGCAAATTTGGTTATAGTATCTTCTGTCCCCACATCTGAGGCATTTAAAAAGATTGTAAATAGTTAGTGCCTGAGGATTAAACTGTGGCACCCCACAAGTTATTGTGAAACATTAAAAAAAACCATTTACTCTGCCTTCTGTCAGTAGCCTACCTTCTTTCCAAGTTAATAAACTACCCAAGCCCGTATGCTCTTACCTTGTGTATTAATCTTCTGTGTGGCATCTACAGGATGCTCCATTATCCACTTGTTACATTTTTTTTAAAGAAGTAGGAAATTAAGTTTACCCTTCACAAAACCACAGTGACTCTGGATTGTGTTTTGACTTAATAGTTTCTAACAATTTCCCAACAGATGTTAAACTAACTGGCTTATTGTTCGTACTTTTTGAATACTCTGAGGTCATTAATTTATTCTGTCACATTACACAAGTCTATTATAATCTTTCTGGTTGGTTCCAGAATGTGGTGTTGTGATGCTCTAAGAAATTATCTCAAAAGCATTCTATGATCTCCTAATCTAGGCTGCTACCAATTTGATTTCCCTGTTGTATGTCAATTCAGTCACCCATGATCGATGTCATCCTTTTGTCACAAGTACATAATAAGAAGAGGTAGTAGCACAGTAGTATTGCCAATGGACTGGCAATCAAGACACAGGATAATGCAGGGAATCTGGATTTGAAACCTACCATGGCAGACTTTTTAAAAAGTTGATCAGTCTAATAATGACCATAAAATTGTCATTAAAAACTCAGTCTTTCAGAGAAGAAACCTACTGTTAATATCTGATTTGGCTTATAACATAATTCCAGTTGTGTCCAACTGCTACAAAAAAAACAAAGCTGAAGACATGACATCAACCCTGTAAAGTCCTCCTAACTAACAACTTGTGAAAAAATTTGGAGACATGAGTTAAGCAACAGCCTGAGAATCGTACTTTACAGATTATGTCCCAGGCACCACCATAAGTGAAGGTTGTGGCAGAGTTGTTACCCTGAGAGTCCTTAAAATAGACTCTGAACCCCATGAAGTCTCATGACAAGCCTAGGGAAAGAAACCACCTGGTTACCATATACTGTTTCCCTCAGCTGATGAATCATGTTGAATACTACTTGGATGAAGCAGAGAGGGTGGCAAGGGCACAGAATATGTGCTTATTGGGGGACTTCAAGAATAACTTGGTAGTACAATCACAGAATGAGTTGACTGAGTCCTAAGCAATATAGCTGCCAGGTTGGATCTGCTGCAGGTGGTGAGGGAACCAACAAGAAAAAAAAAATACTTGACCACACTATGTTGTCTACCCAGATGTCTGTCCATGGCCAGATCAGTAAGAATGACCACTGCACAGTCCTTGCGGAGACTAAGTTGGCTAGGAGTGTGGCAGTCTCTCGAGTCTTTGAAGCAATTGACTCTGGTTCAATACACTGTGCAAAAGGGTATGCCAGGAGCAATGCCATACATATCCAAAAATGGTGCTAATCTGGTGAAGATGCAACACTGGTTTTACATGTATGGCAAACAATTGCACTTTCATAGATAACATCAAAGCTCTGCAAATCTGCTACATCTAGTCATGAAATGTGGTGGACTGGAGAAGGCGTGACAAATATCCTCATCCTAAATGATAGAGTCCGGCATATCTGTGTAAACAATACGCTTGAAGCAGAAGGGCTGAGTGGATGCTGGTTCATGGCCTCCTCCCAGATGTCTCTAGTATCATGGATGTCAGTCTTCAACCAAATCTCTTCACTTTCATTCCATGTGATATCAAGAAATGTTGAAGTCACTGGATGTACAAAAGCAATGAGCCCTAACAATGTTCTGACATGAGTACTCCAAAATTTGCCCCTGGCCAAGCTGCCCTATTACAGCAATGTGGGAAAATGCCCATGTGTGTCTGGTATACACAACCTGGCCAATTACCATCCCATCTGTCTACACTCAACCACAAAGTGATGGAATAGAGGAGCCATATCTGATAGGAAGATGACCTGTGGTTGGAGGTCGATCATCTTGGTCCAGGATGTCACTGAAGGAGCTCCAGAGTATTGTCCTAAGCTCAACTATCTTCAGCTGCTTCATCAATAATGTCCCTTCCATCAGGAGGTCAGAAGTGGAAACGTGAGCTGTTGATTGCAGTATCCAGGCTTAGGCTGACGAGTGGTAAGTAACATTTGTGCCACAAGTATCAGATGATGACCATCTCCAAGACACAATCCAGCCATCACCTCATGACACTCAATGCCATTACCACTGCTGAATCACCCATCATCAACACCCTGGGGTTATCATTGACCAGAAACTGAACTGGACTGGTCATATAAGCTGCAGCTACAATAACTAGTCAGAAGTTAGGCATCCGGTGACAAGTAACTCCTATGCCGCCTTGTATCCTGTGTTGTCATTTGACGTAAGTTTGCATTCCATGAGGCATCACAGGAGTGTTATGGAATTCTCTCCACTTGACTGGATGAGTGAAGCTCAACATCATCCAGGACACAGCAGCTGAGTTGATTGCTACCTTTTCCAACATTCAATCCCTCCTCCACTGATAAACAGTGGAAGGCATGTACCATCTATGCAATGCATTGTAGGAACTTGCCGTGGTTCTTGGACAGCACCTTCCAGATTCTTAATCAGTATCTAGAAGGACAAAGGCAGTAGTTACATGAGTACACCACTACATAGTCTCCCCTCCAAGTGACACTCAATCCTGACTTTGAAATAAAGCGCTGTTCCTTCACTGCTGGGTCAAAATCCTGGAATTCCTTCCCGAACACTACTGAGTGTATTTACACCACTAGCTGTAGTGATTTCAAGGAGTTCGCCGCTGCTGTCACCACCACCACCACTTCAGTGACCCTAGGGGTGGGAATAAATACTAACCTAAGAGTAATGCCCACATCCTGTAAATTAAACAAAAAAATTTTGTATACTTCTGCTTTGTGATTACCACTAGGGGGCCTGTAGACACTAACTTTATTTTCATCTCAATCCAAACCAATTCTACATCCTGATCTCCTAAATCATTGTCGTCTTTCTTGCACAAATACCATCCTTGGTTTAAAAGTGCTCCCCTCCAGTTTTTATCTTAGTTTCACATGACATTCAAGAATAGAGTTTCACAGTGGTGCTAGATTAAACTGGTAAACTTAAATTTGGCATTTATTATTGATGTAAGTGGTTGAGGAAGACTTGATAGAGGTATTCAAAATTAAGGGATTTTGAACAAGCAGGAAAAACTTTTCACCTGGCAAATTAATCATTCAGAGATAATTAATAGTGGAATGGGGAAATTCTTTTCAATGTTATGTGGAATGCATTAGTTGAAAGGATGGTATTAAATTCTATGGGAACCTTTTTAAAAGGGAAATGAACTAATGTACAGGTGGTGGTGTAAGCTCTGGACAAATTAGATTTTGCACCAGCACAATGGGTTGAATGGACAACTCGACTTTGATTCTATGTAGCATTTCTTCGCTAATTATTCAAATACCACGATTTCAGATTTGATGAGTTGTTGGCTGTGGGCCTATACCATTATTTTGAGAATTTGTGGAATCCTTTCTGTTTGCCTTTTACTAAAATCTCAAGATAAGTGGTAAATGTTCAGAGACTGTCCTTGTACAGAAATAACTTTTAAAACTAAAGCAAAGTGGTATGTTGCCTTTTATTGCAAGGGTTTGGAGTTGAAAAGTCTTTTAAATAGAACTTTGAGATCATAGCTACACTTTGTACAGTTTTAGTTTCTGTCCCTAAATAATACTTGGACCATGTTCAGCCCATCAGCTGCTGCGCCAGTTAATGAGATTGGAACTGATCAGAATGATAATCCTCACTCCGCTTTCCTATAAGCCTTGATTCCTTTACTAATTTTGAAAAGCTGTCTTTCTCACCTTGAACATGAAGACCATAAGACATAGCAGAATTGGCGTACTTGTGGACGATGCAACTAAGATTCACTTTAATCCTAGGATGTGAGACTGTCCTCTTGGTGTTAGACTGAGATGCTCTCAGATTTGGGAAGCTTGGCGTAATATGCTGGAGTTACTTTTCTTGGCTTGCAATTCCAGATCATAGGAAAAGTGGCTGATTTTGTTTAAAGCTGATAACTTCTAATGTAGAAGTCTAAGAAGCTTTGGAATACCTTTCCTGAGGGCTCAGTTGCTTGTATGTTTTGGGCAGTGAACATTAAATTTTTTTTGCAAAAGCAGCCATAACCACCTCAAACGGCCGAGCAGCCCAAGGGACTATAACTTACAAAATAGGAATATGGTTGTTCACCGTAATGCATGGAGATACAAAATGTGTATCAAAAATTGTTCTTCCCCCTGCATTGGCTAAGAGGTAAATAACCACAAGTCATATTTGTCATTATGAATATTTCATGATTCCTGTTAATATTTTAAAGATTGTTTAGTTCTGAAGATTGTGAAGTTAAGGTAATTAAAATGGTGAGCTTTGGTGGTTGTCAGAAATCTAAAAGAAATGTTACTTCAGAAGATTACCCATGTTTGTTTAATGATCAGAATAAAAGAGAAAAGATTACAAAACAGCAGGTGGCCTTACTTAGCTAGCAAAAATCCCAAATGATGGGTAATGAGTTTGTGTTGGGCTGAAGATAGCCACAGCAGGTTCTTTGTCACAGAGATGGTCAAGCTTAAGACTCTATGATCCCAATTTATCTGCAGGGAGATGTTTCAGTTGCAGCACAAAAGTTAACCAGACTAAATGGCAGTCATGCACTAAGCATCGCAAAACACAATTCATTGACTGTGTAGAAGTCAGGTAAAGCTAAATCTGTTTGACTTTCCTAAGAAGGAATAGAAGCTGGAAGATTGCCTAGTTTGCAAATATATCCTGGGCAAGGGATTAAAGCCTCCATAATTAAGGTAAAATCAAGTTTTTCTTCCTGAGAATAGCTGGAGCTGAGGAAAATTCCCCAGAGAACAATGGCATACATACAGGCAGTCCCAACAGAAATCATTTTCAGATCATAAGAAAATTCTTAATGAGTTTAAAAAAAAGTTTTGAGCGCATAAAAATGCCAATATAACTCGTCAGTAATAGTACTTGTTTTGGTTTTTTATACAATAGTTTTTTAAAAGTGAAACCTAGTGGCGTATTATTATTCTATTGGTATTCTAATTTTCCCCTCCTAAATGTTAACGGCTCATAACTGAATTGTAGCTCCATCCTGTGGGAAAAATGGGGCATTGGAAATTAGCATATCTCTTCTATTTCACTAGAAAGTGATATAATTAACTACATTCATCTGTCAGTTACTCTTCCTTCATTATAGCCTTTGCTTTTGAAACAGAACTTTTATGAATTGATGGTCTTTGATTACAGATCAGAATGGTTTATACACTTGCAACTATGGAATGGTTTATATACTTGTAATTATTGAAATTAGTGCATGTAATAGCCAAAATTTACCTAATGTGCATGTAAATTTTGCACATTATTCCGTATTGTCATGTGTTTAAAATTCATTGTTTTAAATAATTTGCTGTTTTTTTGCACTTGACAAATCAAACCATTGGGAAAAAAAGTTTGGAACAGGGGCAAAATCCTATTAGTGTAATTTTGGAATGAAAATTCTTAACCATATATTTCACATTGTATAGTTCATCCTACTGTAAACACTGGATTACATTTCAGCATAAATATTCTCCTCTGATCTTGAAAGGGAATCTGACAAACATCTAGAAATCTGTTATATTCAAATTCTCATCTGCTTCCCCTTTGCGGACAGCTCTAGTTCCCTATTCCTGTCCGTAAGCAACAATGAAATTTATTGTATCATGGCATTTTTTTCAAATGATCTATTCCCCAAATGGATAATTAAACTTCACATGGCACTGCATCATATATGTCTTTATGTAAACAAGAAAATCTACCTCTGCGCAGTTTCAGTTGTCGCCTTGAAAGAATGGGGAGAAAGCTTGTGCTGAGTATTTCCATGTGCAGCGATAACATAGCATGTCTAATGCTATAAATGCAAATCTTGTGGTGTATGTGCACATGCATCTGAATTTCACAATGACCCTGTTCAGGAAAAAGACTTGTATTTATGTAGCATCTTACGTGATGTCAGACATCCTGTGTTGTCATTTGACATAACACAAATGTGGTAGTCAAAATGCACATAACAAGTGCCGCAAACATGATCATCTTCCTTGTTTCGTAAAATATTGACCAAAACATTAGGGAGAATGCCTGTGCTTTTTATTCAAAATGGTACAATGGAATCTCTTGCACCTAAAAGCAGATGGGAACCTCCATTTAACATCTCCAAAAGGTAGCACCTTTTAACTAATCAATACTAGCTTGGTGTGAGCTTAGATGTTGAGCTTGTGCCAGAGTTGAAGTTGTGCATTCAACCTCTACCATCATCTGTACTAATGCTTCAGTTGCAAAACTGACAGAATACTGCATTACCTGGCATGTTGTTCCTTTCCAACTAACATGCACATTAGGTAAATTTCACAGACCAAGTAGAAATTATAACATTTTGTAATCCCATTATTATACTTTCATCCTGGTATCCTATTGCCTGAGCAAGTTTTTTAAGCAAATTAACTTGTTAGTGCTGTGAGTTTAAAGTTTTCTTGTACAGTAACCTTGTATGTGACTTTAGTGTAGGTGTGTGCAGGATAAAATAAATCTTTAGTGTATTTGTGGACCTCTTGTACCATTATATTGAAGTTTATTCAATTGTTCCTTTAGGAGTTGAATGACTTGGCCCGCGATCCACCAGCACAGTGTTCAGCAGGTCCAGTTGGTGATGACAGTAAGTACACTTTCCAAGTTGGTCAAAAAAGCTTGTTAAAGAAATCTTGATTCTTTCTACAGCAACACTAATATATGATTTAAGATTTTTAAAATTTTTTCTGCAGTGTTCCATTGGCAAGCCACAATAATGGGACCGGTGAGTTGACATTACTACTGTTAACCATAAGGGATAAGGTGGGAATTTATGCAATGATCATTGGATTCATTTTAAAATCTTTTTCTCAACAGAATGACAGTCCTTATCAGGGTGGTGTATTTTTCTTGACCATTCACTTCCCCACAGATTACCCCTTTAAACCACCTAAGGCAAGTATACTTGTTTGGCTTAAGTATTTTAACAATGTAACTTTGATTTGATGTTGAAAGTAACTTTATATGTATCTTGCTAGGTTGCATTTACAACAAGAATTTATCATCCAAATATAAACAGTAATGGCAGCATCTGTCTTGATATTCTACGGTCGCAATGGTCCCCAGCATTAACTATTTCAAAAGGTATTTAGATATTTTTAGCTAAAATCTTAATGTTTTTTAAATACTTAACTCCTGAATTGCAAGTAAATTGTTAGTATTGCACCAAACTATAAATAACATATTAAATGTTCTGCTCTTAAATCCTGAATGCATTTCATGGTAAATTCACAATTTTTGTTGCAGCAAATTCATGAGCTGCAATGTCCTTTCATAGAATACAATTTTAATTGAAGGAGTTTGTTTCTTCGACTTGAATTGTGAATTGCTTCCCAAAATTGCAACTTGAGAAATACTCATATTACTGATGTTGCAACATGAAGTTCATCTTTGGAGCTGTCAGCTCATCCTGAGGCTGAATTAGAATAGCAATGTTTTGAATTTCAGCCAGTTCAGTATTACTACTCAAGAATTGTGTTGTGACTGAACTTGTAGAGTATAAAATAAAGTATGTGGGCTTAATCAGTCCCATGTTGCATTTTTAATCATTGCTGAGCAATAGACAGTGCTTGACCAAATAAGAATTGTGCCCTTGTTCAGAAATTGCATTTTCAGGGAGAGAGCCAATTTAAATTTTGCATGTCAAGGCAAAGGCCATGGTCAATTGTTAATGCGATGCCAACTTATGTTTGAGTTGATACTAGGAACATTTTGTCATTACAGTACTTGCAGACATGACCATACCATCAACCAGAACTTTGCTTTTGAATGCACCATCCAATAAAAATGTAGCATGTTTTCATAAAGGCTTTATTCAAATTTTTAACTGCTCAGTTAGCCAGCATATTGCAGTTATCCTGCTTAAGACCATTAAATTCGATCATCTTGCATCATGACCCCATCGATTTGAATTGCTTTATTTACTAATTGGTTGGTTTTATTGTGCTAAGTTGTTTGGATTAGTACTTAAATGAATGCCATTATAGTATATACATTAAATTAAGTTCTGTATGATCTAGAATTCTGCACGATTTCTCAAGTTAGAAGTGGTGCTTTGCAATCTGTGGTCTTAAAACTTTGAGTGCTAGTAGTATTGCTAGGGCAACATGACTACTGGAAAGTTGTCTTGCGGATGTTGGATTAAAATTACTAATGGAGTATTAGCAATCATCTTTCTAGTTTTCTGTATTGCTGATTGATATCATGCCAAATATTGTCTCTGTTTACTTCATTGAATCTTGAATCTATGTTTTTTCTTTTGTGGTATCAAGTAGAATTGAGTATGCTGATGTCATAGAACAAGAAGTCTTGCCTACAGAGCTTCCCTTCCATCTGTTGACAATGACATCAGTGATGTCTGTCTGTATATTTACTTTTGATTTTCCTTTTACTTGGAAAAGTTTAAGGTGATTGGCAAAAGAATTGGAGGCAACATTAAATACTTTTTAATGCAGTAATCGGTTATGATTTGGCATGCACAACCTGATACCATAGTGGTAACCTTGAAAAGGGAATTGGCAAAATAAAATGCAGGGACAGGGAAAAATGAGGAACTTGGACTGGCTGAATTGCTCTTGAAAGCTGGCAGAGGCTAAATGGCCATTTATGTGATATGTATTTTAAGCGGTGCAAGTATGTTTTTTAAAGTTCTAAATTCTACTACTTCTGGCACTTGCTCTTACTATAGACAATTGCTTCATATTGAGAAGGGAATGATTTATGCTTTTGACTGCCATAGTATTTGTATTGAAAAATGTATTTAACAAATTACATCTTTGTTTATAATTCTGCAACTCCTTGCTATTTCTGTATATCCTTTGAAACTGAATGGGGGCCTTTTTTGTTTAAGTTGTACTAATTAAATTCTACATATTTTACAGCTTCCAATGTAAAAGATGCGTAGAGATTTAATCACTAGAATGCAATTGAAAGGCAAATGCTATACCAACTGCATTGTATAGTTGGGTAGTATGAATTGTGTGAATGTTAGGATTTTGGAGATATCTGCTTTTCCAAGATTTATAGTTTAAATTATTGAGTGCACTTGATTTTTGTATTGTCATTGGAGGACACAATCTGCTTTGCTTGTATTTGTGGTGTGGCATCCAGAATCATTCTTTCAAATGATTATTTACTCCATGTGGACTACATTGTAACTGTATGCTTAATGTCTTGTATTCATGATATGCTGGGAGAAACAGCATTTGTCTGCTTAGCTGAATGGATACACCAAACTAGTAGAAGCAGCATGACAGGAGTTGTGGGCTGCAGACTTATTAGACTTGTGACCTTGTTACTATACAATTTTTATTTTTAAAACTCTACCTACAAATGGTCCATACAAAAAAAATACCTTTTTCTAAATCCTAGGAATTGATCTAGACCCTCCAAACAACATGGTTGCCAAATCCAGGTGTGCCACTCACCTCCAAAGGCAAAGAGCAAGCATTTTTAAAAAAAATCTTTTTTACTGAAGTAAGAAAGTTGCTTTTTTAATGCCACTATTGGTCACAGGGTCGCTGCAGTATTTAGAATATTAACTTTAAATTCCTGGAGATTCCAGGACAAACTGGAATGTTATTGACTGCAAATGTGAGATTTCATTTTATTAAGTCTTGCACTGTCAGTGGACTCCGATGCACTGAAGAATATGTAGCTTGGCTGTCTTGACCCATGTTTTCTGACTCCATTTGTAATTAACTAAAAACAAAAATTCAGTAATACCTTTCTTTAGAAGTCAAAAATACTAATGTATAGAATTTGAAGAAAAATGTCAGCAATTGTTGGATCTAACCTCGGGCACAGTAACAGCTTTGATCTAGCAGGTATTGTACACAAACCATTTATTTCTGTTATCTCTATTTTAACCGGATTGATCATTTTGAAGGCCAAGCAAGTTAACCTTGAAATAAAAACTGAAAATATCAGTTTGGTAGTACCTGTAGAGGCAACAGCAAGGGTGGAATTTGCTGGCTTCTCTCAAGAAGTCTCGCCTTGGGAGGGAGAGAGCAGAGCTTGCATTGCCAGCTCTTCCCATCATATTTGTAAAAACTGAGTTTAAAAATAAAATGGAAAGAGCAGGTCCCGTGTGTCTGTAGAAATTAGGTGATGGTATTGTGAGTAGTGAGAATTATGAAGTGATCAGATGATGGTGCAAGGATGGGTGGCATGGTGGTGAGCACTGCTGCCTCAAAGCACCAAGGGTCCAAATCTGATTCCTGGATTGGGTCACTGTGGAGTTTGCATATTTTCCCTGTATCTGCATGGGTTTTTCCCTTAGTCTGAAAGATGTGCTGATTAGGTGTATTCTCTCTGCACTCAAACAGGTGCCAGAGGTGGCGATTAGGGAATTTTCACTAACTTCATTGAAATGTTAATGTAAGATTATTTGTGATAATAATAACCTTTAGTGGGACAAGAAACAAAAGATGAGTCTAGAAGAACATGATACCAGCAGAACTATTACTGTTGTTGGATGTAGTGACTGCAAGGTAAAGAGGAAAGAAATCAAACAAGTGGTTATGAACTGAAGTTTTTGAACTTACTGTTAACCCTGAAAGGTTATAAAGTGCCACATTGATAATGAAGATGCTGTTCCTTGTGATTCAGTGAAGCAGTGTAAGAGATCAAGAATGGCAAAGTCAGAATTGATATGGAGACCTAAAATGGCAATTACGTTTGGTCTCCCCAATGTGGAGACCACATTGTGATCAGTGAATACAGTATACAAGGATGGAAAAGCTGAAGCAAATCCTATTTTTGATCAGTGTTTGGTGGCCCTGGAGCGTGGGAATATTGGGTGGGGTTTCGTCGCCTGAACTTAGTTAGTAAGGGGCACAGGTATGAGGGATAGAAGAGTAGTTCTGTGTGCCAGGGAAAGAATTCCTTCACATTTCTTATTTGCATAATCTTATTTTGTGGTGGCAGCATGCTCGAGCTAATGCAAGATCTGTTCAAAGTGGAGGCTATTGAAGTGCTAGATGGTGAGATAAAGTGGAACAGTATCATGGTTTTGGAAAGGAACAGGAAGGAGTTGAGGCAGACATGTTTAAGAACATCGGACAGATATGAAGAATAAAATAAAGTACTTCACAAGTAATTCCCTTGTGAAGACCTCTGAAATGATAAATCGCTATCTTTCTTGAGCAGTGCCTTCCAAATCATATTGAGTTTTAAGCAAAACATTTTTTATTGCCTGTCACCTTGATCTTTGCTGTCAAGTTATCAATCCTTTAGCTGTTGGAAACCATTTAAGTATATTCTATGTAAGCCAATTATGGTTTTAAATGCCTCTATTAAATTTCTTCTTGGCTTAACCCTATCTTCAAACTGTCCATTGTGATTGAAACATTAGTATATCTCTCTTGTATCCTCTCCAGAATCTTCTCATTCTTCCTAAAGTGCTCATTCTTGCCTAAAGATGGTGGGAGAGGGTTGTTTTTCAAACTGGAGGCAAATGGCCAGCAGTGTGCCTCAGGGATCAGTGCTGGATCTGTTGTTGTTTATATTAATGACTTTGAGAATAGTAAGTTTGCAAATGACACCAAAATTGGTGGTGTAGTGGATAGTGAAGAAAATATTTCTGATTGTAACAGGATCTTGATCTTTTGGGCCAGTGGGCTGATGAATGGCAAATGGAGTTTAATTTGGATAAATGCAAGGTGATACATTTTGTAGATTGAACTAGGGCAGTACTTACGCAGTTAATGGTAGGGCATTGGGGAGAATTACAGAATAAAGATCTAGAGGTACATGTTCATAGTTCCTTGAGTCACAAGTGGATGATGGTGGAGAAGGCATTCAGCGTGCTTGATTTCATTATTCAGAATATTGAATACAGAAAGTGGGACATCTTGAAATTGTACAAGACATTGGAAAGGCCATACTTGGAATATTGTGTGCCGTTCTGGTCATCCTATTATAGGAAGAATATTATTAAACTAGAAAGAATGCAGAAAAGATTTATTAGGATGCTACTGGGATTTGGTAATTTTGAGTTACAAGGAGAGGCTGGATAGACTGGGGCCTTTTTTCTGGAGCATAGAAGGCTGAGGGTAATCTTAGATGTATAAAATAATGAGGAGCATAGACAACGTAGATAGTCAATATCTTTTCCCAAAGGTAGGGGAGTCCAAAACTAGAGGATATAACAAATGTGTAGAGTATAGGGCTAATGATAGAACTCTTAATAGTGTTAATGAACAGAGTGTTGGTGTATACATGCATAGATCCCTGAAAGTTGGCAATCAAGTCGGTAAGGTTGTTAAGAAGGCATACGGAGTCTTGGCTTTTATTGGTAGGGGGATTGAATTTCGGAGATGCAATGTCATGTTGCAACTGTACAAAACTCTGATGCAGCCACACTTGGAGTATTGTGTACAGTTCTGGTCCCCGCATTATAAGAAAGATGTGGAGGCATTGGAGAGCGTGCAGAGGAGGTTTACCAGGATGTTGCCTGATATGGAGGGCAGGTCTTATGAGGAGAGGCTGAGGGATTTGAGGTTGTTTTCGTTAGAAAGAAGGCGGCTAAGAGGAGACCTTATTGAAACATATAAGATGATTAGAGGTTTAGATAGGGTGGACAGTGATAGCTTTTTTCCTAGGATGGAGAAAGCTAGCACGAGGGGACATAGCTTTAAATTAAGGGGTGGTAGTTATAGGATGGATATCAGAGGTAGGTTCTTTACCCAGAGGGTGGTAAGGGTATGGAATGTCCTGCCTGCTGCAGTTGTAGATGCGCCAAGTTTGGTGGCGTTTAAGAGGTCAGTGGATAGGTTTATGGATGAAAAGGGAATGGTTTAGGTTAGAGGGTCATTGCTTTTTCTTAATTGGTCGGCGCAACATCGAGGGCCAAAGGGCCTGTTCTGCGCTGTAATGTTCTATGTTCTATAGGATTAAGGTGAGAGGGGAGAGATACAAAAGGATCCAGAAGGGCAATTTTTTTCAGAAGGTGGTGAGTGTCTAGAACAAGCTGCCAGAGGTAGTAGTAGAAATGGTACAATTTTGTCCTTTTAAAAGCATTTAGACAGAACAAAACAGCATAGGAGACAGGCCCTTTGAGCCCATGCTGCCGTTTTAATGTTCCCACTTCCATGCATGACCCTTGTCTATGAATATGGAAATCTGCATTGGAGCCAATTTGGGAGACCACTTAGGGACAGTTTGTTTCGCCAGTCAACCTAAGAGCACATCTTTTGGGTGTGGGAGGAAACCCATGCAAGCACAGGGAGAATGTGCAAACTCCCACAGAACTGGCTCAAATCCTTGTATCTGCACAGCAACAGTGATAGTCACTGAGCTGTCGTGTTGCCCATCAACTGGTCTCATTTAAGCATATACTAACAATATGAAGCAATAGGCTATTCTTAAAAAATCCAACAGCAGCCCTCTCACGATCCATCGCATATATGCCCCTTGTTGGATGATAAGGCAGACTGAAGTACCTGTAGGATAAAAGAGAAATACGTCAACAATATGCACAACTTATGCAATTCCCAGGAATGTCCCAAGGATCATAATCCCTATTTAAATCAGTCTACAATATCCTTCCATCTCTATTCCACTCGTGTCTGTTTCTCTTAAATAACTCCAGTGTGCCTGGCTCTAACACCTAACTTGGCAGTGCATTCCATTACCCCCACAACCCTCTGTGAAAAACCTCCCTCTAACGTGCAAATTATACCTTGCTCCCTCACCCTAAGCTCGTGGCCCCTTGTTGCATTTGATTCCAATCCAGGACAAGCTTACCACTGTTTACCCTTCATAATCTTGCAGCGCCAATTTACCTAACCTTTCCTCATAACCCAGTCCTTCCATACCAGGCAGTATCCTGTTAAACCTCCTCTGTACTCCAGGAACTCCACGCCTTTCCGATGGTAAGGCGACCAATCTGGATGCAGTATTCCAAATGAAGTCTAACCAACATTTTATATAACTGTAACATTAAAAGCCAGCTCTTGTACTCTATATCCCTTCCTATAAAGGCTAGCATACCATAAGCTTTCTTCACAGCCTTCTTCACCTGTTCTGCCACCTTTTAAAGACTTGTGCACCTGCACCTCAGGTCCCTCTGCGTTTCTATATTCTTAATAAGTCTACCCTTTATCATATAATTTCCCCCTACATTCTTTCTCCTGAAATGGATCACTTCGCATTTATCAGGATTAAGTTCCATCTGCCCAATCTACCAGCCTATGTCCTGCTGTATTGCCCAACACTGCTCCTCACTATCTGCAAGCCCAGCCATCTTTGTCATTGGCAAACTTGCTGATGACACCGCCTATTCTCTCTTCCAAGCCATTTGTGTATTACAAATACATGAATAAGATGAGTATGAAAGGGTATGGGCCAAATGTGGGCAATTGGAATTATCTTTTGGGGTTTAAAAAAAGGCGGTATGGGCAAGTTGGGCCAAAGGGCCTGTTTCCATGCTGTAAACCTTGACTCTATAGGTTAAGCAACACATCTTGAATTTTGTACACTACCTCCTGTTAGTAAAGCTCAGTATCCTTAATGCCTTACTAACCTGTTCTTCTACCTTCGAAGATTTCCCCAGTCTCGATTGTTGAATTATCTTTTACTTCTGGATTGAATTTTGCCAATGGTATGAGCTTATCTGCCCTCGTGAAGTTCATACCATTTTCAGTTTACCGTACCTCACGGGAATCCAAGCACAACCTGAAGGACCTTTTTTTTTTTTTTGCTGTCATGTATTCAGCTGCAGAGTACTGTGAATCTGTATGATACCAGTCTGCATCTGCCAAACTTGTGTGCAACTCTGCTCGATACACACCCTCAATGGTATTCTTCCACCAGCTAATTTCCCTGAGCTCCCAGTCCTGGGGAGCATAACTGTAACAGATAAGCTGCTCAAGAAGTCTACTCCAACCAAAGCCCCCCCTCCCCTTATGTAAGGACCTCATCAACCCATCACACCAAGGAGTATATGTAATGTGTACCTATCAAAAACAGCAATAATCTAAGCATGAAATGTTGCCTGAAAGTGATTCATAACGCATTTAATTCACTTTGCATCCATGCTGCTACTGGTTGATTAGTTTCAACTTTTCAAAGTCTATACACGTGTACTATGCTGTCTTTATCCAAAACTATGGATCACGAAACTGAACTAGGTTAATCAAGTGTCATTTTGTGTTGGATGATCTCTACTAGTCCAATTTTGACTAACCCTAAGTGGCTTTAGATTTTCTCCACATTTTTAAATTTGCCTACCATTGACAAACTGCCTAGCCCGTAATTGCTGAATCTACCTTTCACTTTTTTGAACAATGATGCAATGTTTGTAATTCTCCACTTTTGTAGCATCGTCCATGTATCTGAAAAATATTGGAAAAACTGGTCAACATTTCTGCAATTTTTGCCCTTCCCTCTGCAGCCTCATCCATACTGTGACTCACCTACTTTCAGTACTGCCAGCCCTTTAAATGCTATTGGGCAATTGCTCATTTGCCAAAACTTTGTCCTTTTCCTTGGCATGCACCAATATAAAGTACTTTGATTGCCTTCTCCTCTAATGAATCCAACTGATTCCTGACTACACCCTCTAAAAATCCCTTCATTGTTAATATGCCTAACAAAGGCCCTTTGAGAGTAAACATAAAAAGGAATGTAATCTATTCACATTTGCCCTTTTGTACTTCCTTCCTCACGTGCCCTCTGTACTTTTCATATCAGCCTGACTCTGAGCTTTCAACTCTTATCACACTGGAAAGCAAGACATTAGTTATCCTTCTATTTCTGCTTTGTGAGAATATACCTGGATTGTATCCCCAAAAGAATGACTAGTTTAAAGGCTATTAATGCTCCATTACATTTCAGGCTGTCTTTGATTCCAGAGTACCCAGATTCCCCCTTAATTTAATTAACCCTCCCGTTAAATATTTTTAACTTAAAATTATAATAGAACCAATAAATTCTGATATTTGCATATGATGGCATTGGATTTTATTGCTAAGCTTGAGAAAGTAAATAAAGTGCAGGAAGGTTAGTGGAGTAAGTAATAAATACAATTACTTGTTGAGACTTTTGGAAAACAATTTTATCAATGCAAGGCTCAAATCTTGATTTTGTTCATGGCAATCTTGAACGTTGAAGCAAGTGAATTATTGAGGCAGAATTGGCTGAACAAATTTAAAGAAAGCACCTGTGTTAATGTGCAATTTGCTAACAACTTTGGTTGAGGAAGAGATATCATTCTAGAAAGATGGAGCTATGGATTTAACTTGTATGCTGATTTTAAGCTTGTAATGTTTCCAAATTGGTGACAAAATAGCCTAGTTAGTGTTTTCAGTGTTTGACCACAATGCTTAATTAAGGCAGAAACAAAAAGGTTTTAACTGAGGTAGCACAAACCTAATAAAGCAAATGTCTCTTTGTACCACAGTTGTTCTGTTTGATGTTTGTTTGGGTTTACTGAATTTTACAGTAACAAAAAACATAAAACCCTGTGGGAAGTTGGACATGTTCTTTCCATAGTTCGAGTTATGGAATTAATCTTTAGGAGTGGCATTCAGTTTAGTTTCTTTACTTCCAGATTTCTTTGTAAAAGATTGATATTTTGCCAATGATTCTAGAATGATGGTTACAAATTTATAATGCCACAAGACCTATCCAGTTGCTACAATTTTCAATGATAGGAAACAATATAAATGAGAATTAATTCCATCCTGGTGCCATATGCTTTAGATTGATATTATAGATTTTCTGTTCCAGTTATTTGCTTTGCAAGATGAGCTAAAATGTGGCTTCAAAAGGTTTTAAATTTGTAAATTGTGTAGCTAAGTTTTACATCGGAATTACACATGACAAATTTAATTTTAAACTTCTCTTTCAGTTCTTTTGTCCATCTGTTCACTGTTATGTGATCCAAATCCAGATGATCCTCTAGTGCCTGAGATTGCACGTATCTACAAAACAGATAGAGAAAAGTAAGTATTTATGTTTCAGGTAGTTAAACTCCAAGGCACCAGCTAAGCAAAATAACTTGAGGCACAGAACAGAGAAATGCTGCTTAAGTGTTCTAAGCAAGTTGCACCCCATGGGAATCTCTGGTTGGGCTGACCATAAGCACACAATTGTTTGGGTTAAGTTGCTCAGTTTTCTAGAGATCCTGCTTAATTTAGTCATTTGGTTTTATATTGTCTTATTATGTTTGGAATATTGGCTCAATGCATACTGGTAGTTCATGCCTCTGTTTTGAAAATACACTTTCAAATGAATGGACAGATTAACCTATGATGTAAATTGTTCAATATTTATGTCCTGTTTTAAAATGTACTTGACTTTCTGAGTTGTCCCCCAAAACTACCCATTCATGTGTAATTGAGTCTTGAAAACCTTTTCTCTTTCATCTCACTGCTTTATTGTATTAAATTCAGACTTGAACATTTCTGATTAGAGCACCAAATTGCAATGAGTCTTATAACGGTGTACATTACCAAACATAAGTCAAGCTAAGCCCCTGTTAATCAATTAAATAATGGAGTAGAGTTGAAGAATTAAACTCTGTAGGGCAATGCAAGGCCAAGGAAGTGGAGGTTATTTGGACAGTTTAACTAGAATCTTTCAAAGTTCTGTCATGATGGGCAAATAGCTTCCTTCTGTACTATTAGGATTAAAAGTTTAAATAATTGCTGAAGCTGTTTTTGTGTATTTATTGCTTTTATTCTTTTTCTAGGTACAACAGAATAGCTCGGGAATGGACTCAGAAGTATGCAATGTGATTACATTAAAATGTTGACGAACCTCTTATACAGCTGGGGGAACTTGCAAAACAAATTTCTTTGGTTTCCATTTGACTGCTTTATTTGAGCCCATGCCTCTTCCCCTGTGCACATGTTCACCTGATCCAGCAGTGCTGCGTTGTTTTGTGTACATATTTGGAACAGCTGATAGAAATGCCCCTTTCTCAATTGTTTGAAATTCTGACTACTTACAAAGCAAGTGTTAATGTCCAGTTCTTCAATCATAACATTTTTGTGAGACTAAAAGCATTCCTAGTCATTGTGACAAGATTGTTAAAAATTCAGGGTTTAAGTGCTTCCGGGGATGGGAACTTTTCCTTTTATAAGATGTATGTTGGAATTCTTTTAAACTCATAATGGTTATGAATAATAGAATGAAGAACTTTAATTTGTTTCATGTTTTGCAATTTTTACGCTGAAGAATGCAAACCTACATTCTAGTTAAACGTTGGAATGGAAAGTTGAAAGCATACTTGTGTCCTATGAAATTGAATAGCCATTTGAATCGTCTCCCTGAACAGTTAATGGATTGGAGCTATTAGTTAGCCAGTCATTCAATTTCCTATACCTTTTTTGGGTTTATATTTGGCTTACAGTGAATGAGTAGCTAATAGCTCTAATTTTTCTTTGTTTTCGTTAACTAATCTTAGAAGCCTCATCTGGATGTAAGGGTAAAAATTCATGACAGAACTTGTGTATATTTAATGACCCAAAGGCTCTCCTGGAGCTTGTATGTTCAAAATGATTAATCTGTGTAATAAACTGATTACTAAAGTCATTAAGTATTTTTCTGAACAGGACAAAAGACAATTGAATGCTGCCATCTTCAAAAATTTTGAGTCGTAGAACTTGGGTTCAAGTAATGAGCGTGTGGCAGCTAAATTCTTAATCCACAATTGTGTTTTATGGTAACATGCTGTTTGCAGTGACTAACTTGTTAGAATCTTCCTATCTCAAGAGTGGGAATTACGTGGTGGAGATTTGTAATTCGACTGCTAAACGTTTGTATCTTAACCATGTTTTTTTGAGTGGACAATTGCCCTACTATTCTTCATCATTTTCCCCCAGAAAATTGTATTGGACCTGGTGAACTTGCATTTCAGATCTTCATAATGCAAGAACTGTGCATAATTGCACAAACAGTGCAGCTACACAATGAATTCATGAAATATTCTGATGTATGTAAAACTTTGATCTGGATTTGGAAATTGACTCTTGCCATATGTACCCTGCATGTTCACCTATGATGCATTAGATATGCTATAGCTGCGGTGCATTGAAGGTGCTGTCCGCAAGATAAAGTTTCATTTGAATTCTATGAACTTTTTCTATCCTTTTATTCTTGGAGGGAAGAGTACTTTTTTGGGAGTGGGCCCATGCAAATTTTTCCCCTAGAACTCTCTATTCCATTCCCTTTGACCCATGGTTTAATTTACTACATTCAGACAGTGCATTCTAGATAAGTTGCCGCATGTTTTCAAAAAACTCATTGTCTTTGGATCTGTAGCTATATGTTTTAAATCTTTTCCTTTAATTACCAATTTACCTACATTTTTACTCATCAAAACCCTTTTAATAATGTGAATATCTCTATTAAATTGCTCACTACTTCGGGCAATTGCCCTAAATTTTAAACACTAATTTTTCCTATACTAAGGAGAACAACCCCATAATTGCTAATCTTCCTACATCCCTGGAACCACCTAGTAAATTCTCTGCAACCTCCAAACCTTTTAACATTCTTTCTAAAAGTGTTGTGCCCAGAATTGGCTACACTACTCCAGCTGGGTCCTAATTAATGTTTTTTTCATAGTACAGTGTAACCTCATATTTGCATATTTAACCTCCTGATCAAGTCTAGTATCCAACACTTTCATGATTACTATAACCAGTCCAGCCACTATCAACGATTTGTATGTTTGTAGTTTAGTTTTCTCCATTCTTGCACCTCTTAAAACTCAATTTATATTGCCCATCAAAATGATCACTTCACATTTTTTTATTTATGCCTTCCTGAAGTCTGTTACTTGTTTATAAGTTTTGCTATCTGCAAACTTGTACCCTATTCACCCAAGTCAAGGTAATTAAGAGAAGCAAAGGAACACATTCTGATAGCAACCTGCGGGTTATCACCAAGAACACACATCAGACCTCTGCTTTCTGTCTTTTGGCTAACTTTGTATTTGCATTGCCTCTTAATTCCATAGATTTCACTTTTGCTAATAAGTCTCTCTCTTTGTCACATGCCATACACATCATCAAACTTCATTAAAACTCAAGCTAGACAGCCTCAATTTGCCTTTTAACTTTGTAGAATGTCATTAACATTTTTGCGAGTAGAATTTTCTTTCCTTAAACTTGTCAGCTTTCTTACTGCAGAAGTTTGCTGTTTGGTAGATGCTGGATTTGGCCTTATTTGAACAAGTCTAAATTTTCAATCTTCTAGTCCTGTCACTATTTGCTTCTTCCAAAGGAAGATTGTGGCCAAAGCCTATGATATCTTCACCCTTTATTTCTTTTTGCTACACTGGATGTATCTCATCTGGACCAGTTGACAACAAATCTAAAGCAGTTTTTAAGAAACCTGCCATTTTTGTTTTTAGCCAAAAGAGTTCCATTGTGAAAAGTATATCTGCAGCTACTGAACAGAACAGTTGATTTATAGCACTGAAAGATTTTGCATCAATTAGAAGTTTGTCCTAAACCATGGCCTTGTGCACTTAAGATTTGGTGGCCTATTTCTTTTCTGGCCAAGTTGCTTATGATTTCCATGACTGACTTTTAAATGCTGCTCCCCATTCCACTGCACCCCAACATTTGTTTCTCGTTGACTTGACGAAGAAGTTTATTTTGCAAGTATTTAAAACCCTTTTAAGAATAAAACTGGATAATGCTTTGAAATGGAACATTTTACAATGATATGGTATGATATCCAGCTGTTCAGAAGGTATTGCCATATAACCAGGCTGAAATCATATGATTTTTATAGACAAATGCTGATTAGTTTATCTCTAACCCCTTTTTGTGTATGTGTACAAAAATATACAAGTTTATTTTAAATGTAACTTGTGGGTAAGGCTGTAAGTTACTTTTACACATACTCACATTTTAAGAGTGTTGCTATCAAATCCAAACCATTAAAGGAACATGGTCAATGAACTTTCATTTTTCTGTCCTGTCTAAACAGAGAGAGCAGATAACCAAACAGTGATTGTCATCGTCAGGGCACTTTAGCATAGTTAAACTGCTGGATTTTGCAATTCATCAACCCATACAGTTGTGATTTTAAATTTCCACAGGTAGCTGTGCAACTTCATGTCATTTGAGAAGTCATTGTTTGAACAAATATCTTTTTGGCAGAAATAGACTGAATTTAAAGGCTGGCAAAGTTTAAAGTCGTCATTTATGTATCTAAAATGGCTACTGATTTAGAGAATTGATCTTTAAACCTATCAATATTAAAATTTGTTTTTGATTTCAGTTTTCTGGAAGAGTAACAAATCATCTAGCATTTATTCAAAGAAAAATTGTGACTTTGTGTTTATAGTTAACTTTTACACTTGATTAAAATGCTACATCTTTTACACCATTACAAATTTTTACACTCCAGTCACAATGGATTTGCTCTTGGTCTAGTTTTTGACTTATCACCACAGGGCATCTACAGTTATAACATTTGGGCATACAGGTCATTCTTGTGTAACAGTTTGTGTAAGTTTATGAAAAATTACATGCTAGCGAAAGGAGCCTGAAGGAGTTGGATAGTTTGGCAGAAGTGCAGAGATGGAAAGTTGTCATCTCCTTTTTTGCACTTTGTCTCTTATTACTAAAGCCTTTCAAATATGAACTATCCACATAGCTGAAATCTTTGTTCAACGCACTCTTAATTATCTGCTGTCTGGTGACTGTATGGACATGGATTATGCGCAGCATAATATTATCAATCCAAATTAACATTGAAAGTCTGACTTTGTATTGTAGTTTGCATGTGAAAATGGTCTTGGTGTGCTTTTGAAGAGGGAGGAAATAAATATTTGTAGAAACTTTTCTAACATTTTTTCAGCACAAACATTACAGCCACATTTTCAATAAGTCTTCATTATTATAGAAATGATCCTGTCATAGCATTTACAGACCACCTTCATCACTGAAGAACCACTAGTAGCTAGCCTTGAGTCAATTTGAAAAGTGCTTTTCTACAACATCTTGATAAGATTCAATGCAACTTGGGAACAACCATCTTCACTAGAAGAGGCAGGTGGAATTTCTGAACACTTGTTTTACTTTATTAAGACTTTCTAGATTGTGGAAAGACAGGAGTTCAAACTCCAATTTATGGATAGAATTACTTGTATACTTGTGTGTCTTTGATTTTCTGTTTTTCGCTGGTCTTTTCACCTACCTCACTGTTTTCTTGATTATAAGATGTGCATCTTAAAATCCCTATTTTGATCTATGTATAGAGGGTATGTGAATACTGACATAGGTCACAATCTTGGTTGGTACAGTTAACACTGCCTCCAGTGCCAGGGACTCAGGTTTGACTGTTTTCTGGTCATTGTGTGGCATTTGCATGTTCTGTGTCTGCATGAGTTTCTGCTGGGTTCTCTAATGTCTTCCCATACGCCAATGATGTGCAGGTTAGGTTGATTGGCCATGATAAATCCCCTCCTTTAGTATTAGGGGGATAGGACCTGGATGTAAAAATAAAATTTTGTTTGTTAGTCACAAGTAAGGCTTACATTAACACTGCAATGAAGTTATTGTGACATTCTCCTAGTTGCCACATTCCTGTGCCTGTTTGGCTCAATGCACCTAAACACATCTTTGAGTGTGGGAGGAAACCCAAGCACCCAGAGGAAATCCATGCAGATAGAGAGAACATGCAAACTTCACACTAACCCAAGCAGAGTCCTTTGTGCTGTGAAGCAGCAGTGCTAACCACTGTTACTGTGCCATCTAATAGAGCAGGCTTGATGGGCCAAATGGCCTCCTCCTGCACTGTTGCTTCTATGATTCTCCAAGTCCAACAGATTTGGAGGAATGAATCATCCATAAAAAGATGTCAACCATTATGCCGATTTCCCCAACCCCCACCCATTTAGGAGGGCCTAATAACCAGCTGTTTCCAAAACACAGGATGTTATATTTAAATGCACTTCCAAATAACAATAGTTGGGAGAATGCTGTTGAATCAGAATAGTCAGGAATAAAGCTTCAGGCCATGAACTTTGGTTAGCATAGTATTCAGGTGCTTATAATGGACTAACATGCACTTAATGAAGTTCCAAGCCAATTTTGTATGCAAGGACTTGAGCTGTCAGCAAAGAAAATTGCATTAAATATTATTCATCCCAGTAGCCTTTTCAAAAAAAACAATTCTGTAGTATGATCAGGTTGCACAACTAGCATGGAATTGCAATGGAATCCATTTGTCCTATCCAAAGTTTTGTTAGCTAACTTGCCCATTTCAGTTCTTCAGATCACTGTAAACATCTGTATGGTTACAAAGTATGAAGTCAAAACTACCTATTGCTTTCCAACCTGGGGCCTAAAATAAATTGTGCTTTAAACTCAAAGCATAAGGGATGTCTTGTTTTTTTTTTTCCTTGAAAGGGTTAGTGAGTATTAATGGCATGCATAACATGGAAAATAGGAGCAGGAGTAAGCCATTTGGCCCTTCATGCCTGCTCAACTCTGATTATAGCTGATTTTTCTGCCATAATGACACACTCCTATGGTTTTCCCATACCTGTTCACGAAGAATTTAGAAATCTGTTTCTTAAATATATTGTGATTTGGTCTCCACAGCCTTCCTGTGATAAAGAGCACCACAGATTCATTACCATTTGAAGAATTTTTCCCCATCTCAGACCTAAATGACATACCCTGAGACTGACCCATTTTGCATCAATATTCACAAAGGAAAAAGATGTGGTAGCTAAGTATAGAAAAACATTAAGATGGACAAATCTGCAGGACAGTTAGTCTCTATCTCACAATACTGAGAGGTGAGAAGAAATTTACTGAGGTCTTAGCCAGAATCTTTGTATCCTCTTTAGTTATGGGTAAGGCTTGGAGAGTAGCAAACATTTGTTCCTCTCTTTAAGGGCAGAGGAGTCAATCAGGGAAATAACAGGCCTGTGAGACTTACATCAGTGGTGGGGAAGTTATTGGAGAAGATTATTAGGGACAGCATATACTCTAATTTGGAAGAGAGTAGCTTTATTAGTGATAGCATGGTTTTGTGAAGGGGAGGTTGAATTTCAAATTTGATCAAGTTCATTGAGGAAATGACGAAAATTGGGATGGGAAGTGGATGTTGTGTGTGTGTGTGTATATATTTTATATATAAATATATATATTATATATATATATAGTCTTGGATAAGATTCCTCATGGCAAGCTGAAACAGAAGGTGAAGTCATGGGGAGATCTGAGGTGAGCTGGTAAAATGATTACAAAATTGGCTCGGGCATCGAAAGCAGAGTAGCAGTGAAAGGATTCTTTTCTAACTGGTCTATGACAAGTGCTGTTTCACAAAAATCTCTTGTTTTGATATATGGGAGCAAAACGTAGGTGATTAGTAAATTTGCAGATGTAAAAAAAAAAAAATTGGAGTAGCGGATAGTGATGAGGATTGTCAGAGGAAATTCTCCCTAAATTGTCTCAAATTTGTTTTTTAATCCATAGATTTATAAACATAGGGATCACAGGTAGAGGTGGGAACATCGGGGTGGCAGCGTGGGCTTGTTGGGTCGAAGGGCCTGTTTCCCATGCTGTTGTTCTTTGATACAGCAGGATATAAATTGACTGGAGATCTGGGTGGTAAAATGGCAGATGAAATTTAACTTGGACAAGTCTGAGGTGATGTGATTTGGAAGGCCTACTGCAGAAGGAACATATACAGTAAATGGTAGAATGTTTAATAAAATTAGCTGACATAGCTAGGTATGTAGATCCTCAACACCCTGACTGATGAAGGCCAGCATGCCATACAGAAAAATGGGTATAGGAATTGGAAAATCATGCTACAACTACATAAGACTTTAGGCCACATTTAGAGTATTATGTACGATTCTGGTCACCATACTACCAGAAGGATGTTGATGAAAGGGTTCTGGAAAGGTTTACCAGGATGTTCCCTGGTTTAGGGGATATGGATTATGAAGAAAGTTTGACCAAAGATGTACAGGTTAGTTTGGCCATGCTAAATTGCCCTTGTCAGGGGGAGTACCTATAGTAAATGCATGAGGTTATGGGGAAAGGGCCTGGGTGGGATTGTGGTTAATGTAAACTTAATGGGCCGAATGCCAGCCTTCTGCACTAGGGATTCTGTAAAACTGGATTGTTTTCATTGATGTATCAGTGGATGACGGGGGAGCTGATAGAGGATTACAAGATTGGACAAGCTTGGATAGAGTGGATAGTCAAGTCTCTTCCCAGGGTTGAAAGTTTAAAAGAGATGTCGGGCAAGTTTTTCATATGATGCTGAATGCACGCCAGGAGGAGGTGGTGGAAACAGGTTCCATAATGTTCAAGGCATTGGGATAGATAATTGAATAGGCAGGGAATAGAGGAATATGGACCAAGCACAGACTTGGTGGGCCAAAGGGCTTGTTCTTTTGCCATAATGGTCTTTATTTTAGCCACTTCAGCCAGAGAAAACAGCATTGGTGGAATTCTCCCAAAAAATTTTGAGTACCAAACTTGCATAAAAATTGGAGTAAATCCTGCTGCTTTTTCAGCAGGGCTTTCAAAACGAATGTCCCATATAGTGTGCCCTGGTGCCCATTCGCAATGAAAAGCTGTGGGAGCTTCCCACTGGAGAGGATGGCAGCATAGCATTGAATGGGCTACTGTGCATATTATTGGTTTGCCAGTGCCTGTCTCCCAACGTGTGCCCCCCCCCAGCCATCCCACTGGCAGTCCTGATCTCCATGACCAATTAGACTGGCACGGTAGCACAGTGATTAGCATTGCTGTTTGACAGACCCAGGGACCTGGGTTCGATTCCTGGCTTGGGTCACTTTGTGTGGAGTTGGTATGCTCTCCCCATGTCTGCATGGATTTCCTCCAGGTGGTCCTGTTTATTCCCACAGTCCAAAGATGTATGGGTTAGGTTAATTAGCCATGCTAAATTGCCCTTTAGTATCCTGGGATGTGTAGGTTAGCAGGTAAAATGTGTTGGGATATCAGGATAGGGCCTGGGTGGAATTGTGGTCAGTGCAGACTCAATGGGCCAAATGGTTTCTTTCTGCGCTGTAGGGTTTCTGATTTCTTTCCATGATCCCAAGTGTAGATTGGCAGTGGGCTTTGCCCCTTGAAGTGTTGGGAGCCAGGCTGGCAATATCAGGCCACCCCATTACTCCCCCCGCACCCAATGTCCTGGGGAGTCTCCATGCCATCTCTTCACTCCAGTGGACCCAGGCTGCCAGCTCCCAGTTAGTGGGGAACTTATAAACCCCCCAGGAGTGAATACTGATGGAGTGGGATCAGGGGGAGGCTAGCAGGCCCAGAGACTTCCATCCTGGGCCCATGAATATTTAAAGTCTTATTTTATTAAAATCAACTCTGCATCATTTTCTGGCACAGCTAACAATGCCAGAAATACAGAGCAGTGGCACCCAGAGGGAAGCACATTACATGGCCTCTGCTAATGTCTCCTGGCCTGTTGCGCTGCTGGAATATACCCCCACATCTGTATCCAGATCATCCAGCCCAGTCAGAATTTTGTTTTGATAAGATTCCCCCCTTAGTTCCCTAAACTCCAGTGAATATAGACCCAATGGACCCAATCTCCTCATGATGATGCTGCCATTCCAGGAATAAATCTGGTGAACCTTAATTGCATCCCCTCTTTGGCAAGTGTATCATTTCTTAGGTAAGGAGACCAAAACTGCGCACAATACTTGGTGTAGTTTCACCTTGCACAGTTGGTAAGATATCCATGCTTCTAGACTCCAATCTTGTTGCAGTGATGGTCAATATCCCATTTTTCCCCAATAGCTTGTTGTATTTGCATGATTTCAATGATTAACATACAAGGACACAAGTCTTATTTGTACATTAATATTGTCCAATCTATTATTATATAAAAATTTATCTGCTGTTATTTTTCCATCAGTGAATATTTGCCTATTCGGTCTAAGTTGAAGTCTCTTAACATCTTTCTCACCGTTCACGTTCCTAGCACATTGTGATCAGAAAACATGGAAACTTACATTTGGTTCCCTCATCCAAATTATTGATACATATTGTGAATAGCTGGATGTCAAGTACTGATTCCTGCAGTACCCCACTGGTCTGAAAAGACCCATTTATTACTGCTGTGTTCCTTGTCTGTTAACTAATTCTCATTCCATGTCAGTATGTTGTCCACAATAACATGTGCTTTAATTCTGTATGCTGACTTCGTGTGAAACTTTATCAAAAAGTTTTGAAATTCCAAATGTACATAAAAGGTAACAAAGGGGAGAGTAGGGCCTCTTAAGCAACAACAGGCCATCTATGTGTGGATCCACAAGAGATAGGTAAGATCCTAAATGAATATTTCTCCTCAGTATTTACTGTTGAGAAAAGCATGGATGTTAGTGAACTTGGGGAAATAGTGATGTCTTGAGGAGTGTACATATTACAGAGGAGGAGGTGCTGGGAGTTTTAAAGCACATGAAGGTAGGTAGGTTTGTGGGACCTGATGAGGTATATCCAAGGACATTTTATAGGAGGCTAGGGAGGAAATTGCAGGTCTCTTAGCTGAGATATTTGAATTATCAGTAGTCACGGTGAGGTACTTGAAGATTAGAATGTGACAAATGTTGTGGTTTTGCATAAGTAGGGCTGTAGGGAAAAGTCTATAGGCCAGTGAGCGCTCATCTGTGGTGGGTAAATTATTGGAAGGTATTTTGAGAGATGGGATCTTTAGGCGCTTAGAAATGCAAGGACTAATTAGGGACAGCATAGCTTTGAGTAAAAAAACCATGACTCAAAATTGAGGTTTTTTTTTTTGAAGGGATAACCATGAAGATAGATGAGTGCAGTTGATGTTGTCTACATGGACATTAGTAAGGCCCTTTTACAAGGTACCATATGGTAGGTTGTTGCATAAAGGTAAATCTCATGGAATCCATATCTAAATGGATACAAAATTAGCTTTTTAACCAAAGCCATAGGGTGGTTATAGAGGGTTGTTTTTCAAACTGGAGGCCTATGACCAGCAGTGTGCCTCAGAAATCAGTGCTGGGTCCACTGTTACTTGTCATTTAAATAAATGATTTGGATGAGAATATAGAAGGCATGGTTAACAAGTTTGCAGATGACACCAAGATTGGTGGCATAATGAGTAAAGAAAGTTATCTCCAATTGCAACACCCTCCAGTGGGCTAACAAATGGCAGATGAGTTTAATTTAGACAAATGCAAGATGATGCATTTTGATTGAACCAGGGCAGGACTTGCTCGATTAATGGTAGGGCTTTGGGGAGAGTTACAGAACAGAGATCTAGGGGTACACATTCATAGTTCCTTGAAAATGGAGTCACAGATGGATGAAGTGGTGAAGGTGGCATTCGGCATGCTTGGTTTCATTGATCAGAACATTGAATACAGGAGTTGAGATGTCTTGTTGAAGTTGTACAAGACATTGGTATGGCCACACTTGGAATACCATGTGCAATTTTGGCCATCCTATTATAGAAAGGATATTATTAAACCAGAAAAAGTGCAGAAAAGATTTACTAGGATGCTACCTGGAGTTGATAGATTGAGCTATAAGGAGAAGCTGAATAGACTGAGACTTTTTTCCTCTGGAGCGTAGGAGGCTGAGGGGTGACCTTAGAGGTTTATAAAATTGAGGAGCATAGACAAGGTAGATACTCTATCTTTTCCCAAAGGTAGGAGAGTCTAAAACTAGAGGGCATAGGGTTAAGATGAGAGTGGAGAGATTCAAGTGTCCAGAGGGGAGTTTTTTTTTACACAAAAGGTGATGTCTGGAACAAGCTGCCAGAGGTGGTAGTAGAGGTGGGTACAATTTTATCTTTAAAAAGGCATTTAGACAGTTACATTGGTACAATGGGTATAGACGGATATGGGCCAAATGTTGGCAATTGGGATTAGCTTAGGGATTTAAAAAAAGGGCAGCATGGACAATTTGGGTCGAAGAGCCCATTTCCATGCTGTAAACCTCTATGACTATATGACCACAACCCCTGGTCCCCTTTTTATTCTGCTAGCTGGATCCTCAAAAAAAACTCCAGTAGGTTTGTCAAACATGATTTCCCTTTTGTAAATCCACTTGATAATCCCATTGATGTCCTGTTATCACATCCTTTGTAACAGATTGTATTGTTTTGCCTACTAATGTTAGGCTAACTGTAATTCCCTGTTATCTCTTTGCAAGAATATAGAGGCTTTCATGTTACAAGTGCTTCACGTGTCACGCCAAGATGAACTTAAATTATTGGGTTGGACTGTTACTTGTCATTTAGATAAATGATTTGGGTGAGAATATAGGAGGCATGGTTAATAAGTTTGCAGATGACACCAAGATTGGCATAGTGGACAGTAAAGTTCAATTTTTGTCTTGGTGCCCTGATTCCTTCTGTGTCTGATCCCATGTCAATAATTGCAAGTGCTACATTTTTATTTTTGCTCTTATTAAATGACATGCCATTATTATTGGCACTCATTATGATAATGTATGTCTTGCATTTATGTGGGGAGACATGACCAGAAGTATTAATTTTTACTGAACTTGAGAGAAGGCTAGAATACAAGAGCAGGGATGTACTTCTGAGACTGTATAAGACTGTGGTCAGGACCCATTTTGAGTATTGAGCAGTTTTGGGCCCTGTGTCTAAACAAAGGATGTGCTGATCTTGGAAAGGGTCCAGAGGCGGTTCATAAGAATAATCCCTGCAATGAAGAGCTTGTCATGAGGAACGGCTGAGGACTTTGGCTGTGTACTCAAAATTTAGGATGAGGGAGAGATCTTACTGAAACTTGCAGGATGCTGCAAGGCCCAGATAGTGGACGTGGAGAAGATATTTCTACTAGTAGGAAAAACTAGAACCAGAAGAGAGCACAACTTTGGGCTAAAGGGACAATCTTTTAAAGGAAGAGGAATTTCTTCAGCCACAGAATGGTTAATCTTTGCTGCAGTAGGAGCAAAGGTGAGGTGCAGTCATGGAGTGTCATTAAGACAGAGGTCCTTGATAAAGGGGATCAGGCGTTATGCGGAAGAAGGTAGGAGAATAAGGATGAGAAAATTATCAGCCATGATTGAGTGGCAAAACCAGTTTGAGCCAAGTAGCCTAATTCTGCTTCTATGTCTTATGGTGCTGCCTATTTCCAATGTGCCATATCATTTTTTTAAAACTTGCTTGATAAAGCAAGACACTGAACCAAATTGTTTGTGTGATTGCGATCATATTAATAAAGTTCCTGGATGTTGAGGCAAAAATAAACACACAGAATTTAACAAAAATACTAGCAAAGACTCAACATAGGTTATGTAATTGGAATGCTGCACTATGTTAACAGAAAACATCATACAGCCACCATTTTCCTCAGTGCCCCACCCATCCATCTCCCTGTAAAATTATCTATGATTCTATTTATTGACCAACTTTTATAGAAAATGTAATGGATGAGAAATTGTTAATGTAAAATTCAGTATGAGTGAGTTGATGGAGTAATAAAAGAGAATTGCCTTTCCCAAGTAGAAGCAGCATAATTTGTCTTACAGGTCCTATGTTGAAAACCAGGATTTCATGTGCGTCAGACCAGAGGTGTGGTGGCAAATATGATTAATTCATGGCTAGTAGCCCCATTGAATCTGGGCTCATGTTGCTCTCTGTCTTTGCCTGCCTAGTTTAGATCACACCTAAAGCACTGAAATCTGTTCTAGGCAGCAGCTCACTGAAGGAAGTATTGGCCTTGGAGTGCACAAAAGATTTGAGAATGATGTCTGAATTTCAAGGATTGAGCTACCAGGAGAGATTACAGAAATTCTGGTTGCATTCATGAATTTAGAAGGTCAATTGATCAGAATTTTCAAAATGCTAAAAGAAACAGATGGGATAAGTTGGGAGAAACTGTTTTAACTGGTTAAGGAGCCTAGGTTGAGGGACTATAGTCTAAAATTTAGAACCAGATCTTTCAGGAGTGAAGTCAGGAAACACTTTTTGGCTTTTAAACGTTGAGAAACATTTCAAATGGCGATAATGTTTTGGATAACATTTGATTTAGTATCAATCTGGTTTAAAATTGTTCGCTAAAGGGAGATGGGGAAAAGGTGAACATTTAGAGTTTACAAATCAGTTATGGTGTCATAAATAACAAAAATGGCTCTGACTAAATGTTTTCCTTGTGCATCTCCTCTTCCACTCACCCAATTTGCAGATCGCAGGGATCCCCTATTCAAAAGCATCTCAGCTTCATTTGTTTTTAAAAAGCTGTCCATGTTTCAGGTGCTTTTTCAGCTTGAAATGAAGCATTTCCATTGTGGTGTATCATGATTAAATGATTTTGGAGAGACACTGATCTGATTGGGTGGCTCATGTATCTAAATGACCACAGATGCTGTTGTGGAACTAAGTGCAAGTGTCCATAACTTGTGTAAGGAAGTATCAGCAAATAGCAAATAGGTTTCACCTCAATTTGTGCATGTGTATTAACTAATCTGCTATCAAAATGCTCCAGTAGCAACCTCAACTCCTGAAATTGGATTAATGTCACTAGGTTAATAATATGACAATGAATTCTGCAACATGCAGAAGACCTATGTAAATTATTAGAATTAAAATTGGGCAGTTCCATAAAATGCAGGTCATCTCCAATGGGTTGTATTGGGAAAAATGGACTCTACTATTTGCTTTTCTTTATTCACACATTTATTCTTTCAACTTACAATCAAGTCATATAATAACAAATTAAACTGTTGTATAGCAAGTACAAGCTGTACTGGAAAATTCAGATTCAATGGTAGTTTACATAGAAGTGGTCTTTAGTTATTTTCCCCCTCGTTTCTCAGCTATGGAAGCTTTGGGATGTTGTTAGTTGGGCTTGTATTATTTTCTAAGACTAATGTATGCCTGACAGCTCTCCAATCCTGTTACCTTTTGCTTCAGTCCCTCAAATATTCTCCCTTTACATGTGATCCTTGTTGATAGTTATTAGAAAACCAGTGTTGACATTTTGATCTCACTTTTTCTACTTTGCCTGTGCTCCCTGCTAATTTTTCTGTTCTATAAGCTTATTGTTTATTCACTAGTTTTACCAGTGAGTTTCTGCAGAATCAATCAATATTCTCCATTATTTCTTTACCTTCCTGTTCCTTCTGTTTGAGCATGTCATCAATATGTGATCTAAGTTGACCTTTGAAGCCTCAAAATAGGGGTCAACTTTTATGCCAGGTATAAAATGTGCAGCACTGGTGTTGATGGGTGCCATTGTGAAATGTGCAAAAAAAAAAGTCCCATTAATTTGAATAACATTTTATTGAATGGAGTAATTCTGAGGATATACTAAGTCCTAGTCAAGACATTTTAAAAACTTCCAAATTTATTTACCTTCAGCATCTGATGCAATAATTATTCAAAATGTATTGAGTTACTTTAGCTATGGCATCATCATAAGGTTCCCATCAGTATCGTGCATCCACAACAAATCATCATCGTCTGCATTGATTAAATTAGTTATTGTGGATTTTTTAACAGCTTGGTAGTTTATACATCAACAGCATCCCACAGTTTGATGAAGCCATCCAAAATATCAATCAGGACAGCATGTGCATTTCTAGTCTTTATGGAAATTTCTTCTCAGCCAGCCAGCAGGTTGTTCCATTTGATGTGAACATGATCTTTGATTTGTTGACATATACCTTCAAAGGTTGAACTTTATTTCGATTCTGATTTTTTTTTTTTGCAGGTGCCTCTTGAACTGTATGTCCCATGCTAAATCTGTGCTTTTTGCATTGCCATGGAGGGGTGGGGGGCCTGTACCACATGATGTTGATTGCAACTTCACTCCATCCTTATCCATCTAACCATGGTTAAGGACATGCACAGAAACTCCTGCAAGAAGTTTTGTGGTTTTACTTTTGAAAGTTGCCTTGACAAAGACTTGTACCACTATAAATCTGATCTTGTGTCCTGTGATTTTCATTAAAATTATTTTTGAACCCTTCTGTTTTCAGGGCATAACAGAATTTGTGGTCATTCCATCCAGGTTGCTGACATGACAATGGGTACTTGCATTTTTACCAATGTCTGGATTACTAGAAACTGGTATATTTGGAATTGAGGCCATACTGAGCAATCCTGCTGTTCTGCCATAATGCTGATGTTTTTGGTCCATAAAGCAGCTACACCAATTAACTATAGATCCAAAATTTTTGCTGGATTTGGGGTTTGATTTAACAGATTTGCAATTCCACATATAAAAAAGCATTGCACTTCTGGTGACAGTGTAATCATCCTAACGATTAATCAGGACCCGTTCTGATAAATGCTTCTCTAGATCAGACCAGTGAGTGGTCTCTGTTTTGTGGTGCAATTAGTCTTGAGTAGCTTGAGGGCAGATTCCTCCTTTCATTCTTGCACCAGTTTTTTTCAAATACTGAGTTTCAACAATGCAGCAAATTATTTGACAAGTTAGCAAATGTTACAAATTCTAGCTTTGAATTGCTTTTGTTGGTGGACCCTTTTTTGATTATAATTTGCCATACACATTCTGCTCTGGAAGTTAAACTCCTGCACTTTTTCTGGCAATGTGGTCTCAAATGCCTGTTTGAATCCATGTGCTGATTAGGTAAATAGAACATACATTTGAGGTGAAAAATTGAAACTGACTTCTATAGCAAGATTTCTAGGGGGGAGGGGGTGCATTTATTAGCCAGTCAGTCTAATATCGATAGTGTGGAGATGCTAGCATTGGACTGGGGTGGGCATAATAAGAAGTCTCACACACCAGGTTAAAATCCAAAAGATTTATTTGCTATTCACACTTTTGGAGCACTGCTCTAAAATTCTACATCAAGGCTATCACCACCACCTCAAAATGCTGGCTGAAAGTGGAGAGCATTTCCAAGATCGTGCATATTGACACTGACAAGTTTCTACAAAGATGCAAGAAAGCAGACAATATCCCAAAGGAGTATAGATCAAGAACCTACTCAAGTTGACCTATAACAGACTACACTGAGGAACTTTGCCACCATACCTCTCTCATGCACTCACGATGAAAGAGCAGTGTTCCAAAAGCTCTTGAATGAATCTGCGCTTTAACCTGGTGTTGTGAGATTTCTTACTGTAACCTCAGTGGTGGCAAGTTTTTGGAAGCAGTTCTGAGAAATGGAATTAGTGAAGGATTAATCAATAGCAGCATGGTTTTGTTAAGGAGATGGCATGTCTGACCAACTTGATTGAATTTTTCAAAGAGGTGATCAGGTTTGTGGATGAAGGCAGTGCCTTTTGTTCATAGACTTTAGCAAGGCTTTAGGCAAGGTTCCACAAAGACTGATAGTAAAAATAAGAACCTATGGGATCCAAAGAAATTTGGCTCAGTGGCAAGAAGCAAAGAGTGATCGAGGAATGTTTTAACTGGAAACCAGTGTGCAGTGGGATCCCGCAGGAATCAGTGTTGGGGCCTTCCTGTTTATATAAATGATTTAAATTTGAATGTAGGAGGATTTACCAGAGAGTTTGTGGCTGATAAAAAAGTTAGTAGGGTGGTAAATTGTGAAGAGGATAGCCTTGGATTTCAAGGAGCATATGGACAAGTTGGTCAGATGGGCTGATCAGTTGCAAATGGAACTCAATCCAGATAAGTGAAATGATGCACTTGGGCAAGACAAACTAGCCACGAGAATACATGATGAATGGTAGCATTCTGTGAAGCATCAAGGATCAAAGGGACCTTGCTGTGCATAAACACTTAGAACATAGAACATTACAGCACAGAACAGGCCCTTCGGCCTTCGATGTTGCGCCGACCAATTATGAAAAAAGCAATGACCCTCCAGACTAAACCATTCCCTTCTCTTCCATAAACTTATCAACTAACCTCTTAAACGCCACCAAACTTGGCGCATCTACAACTGCCGCAGGCAGGGCATTCTACTCCCTAACCACCCTCTGGGTAAAGAACCTACCTCTGATATCCGTCCTATAACTATCACCCCTTAATTTAAAGCTGTGTCCCCTCGTGCTAGCTTTCTCCATCCTAGGAAAAAGGCTATCACTGTCCACCCTATCTAAACCTCTAATCATCTTATATGTTTCAATAAGGTCTCCTCTTAGCCGCCTCCTTTCTAACGAAAACAACTTCAAATCCCTCAGCCTCTCATGAGGAGAGACCTGCAAGACTTGTTCCTTAGGGTAGCAGGGTAGGTGGATAAAGTGGTTAAGAAGCATTGTGGTATATTATTAGTTGCGGCATAGAGTTTAAGAGTAAGGATGAACTGTATAAAATGTTGGTTGGGCCACAGAGTATTTTGTGCAGTTCTGGAATCCATATTATAGAAGGAATGTGATAGTACTGGGAAGAGTGCAGAGGAGGTTTACCAGGATATTGCTTGGACTGGAGAATTTTAATGATGAAGAGAGACTGGTGTGATGGGACATAATTGAGATGTATAAAATTTTGGGAACTGTAGCTAGAGTAGACAGGAAAAAATGTTTTCCTTTAGTAGAGGGTTCAGTGACCGGTGGGGGAGGAGGGGGGGTGGTGATAAATTTGAAGTAAGTGGTAGGAGGTTTAGAGGAGATTTGAGGAAAAATGTTTTCACCCAAAGAGTGGTGGGAATTTGGAATTCACTGCCTGAAAGAATGGTGAAGGCAAAGATCCTCATAACATTCATAAAATATTTAGATGAGGACTTGTGATGCTAAGGCATCGGACTGACTGCTGGAAAATGGGATTAGAATCATTGGGTGGTTTGTCTTTGACCAGTACAGACAAAAGCCATACCTTTTCTGTTCTCCAAGTTGTATCGGAGTTCAAGAGCCTCGTTGCTGATTTCACAATGGAGCTCCAACTGTTCATCGGTTTTGTTTTGTAATTCTACATTAAACCAACTGCTCTAAATCAACAGCAATTCAGTTTCCTGTAATGACACGCGATTGTTCTTTTTCATTTACAAATTTCTCTCTGTAAAAGTCGATTCTCTAAATGAATAGACTTCTCTTTGACAATAGTAACTTCTAGGAGTTTGGAAAGAACAACATGACTAAATACTTGCTGCAGTAGTTGTCATGTTATCATTTGTGCTTTTCAAATCATTACTCGATGTAAAATCTACCATTTTAAGTAAACTAGGAACAATTGACAGAGTAGCAATTCAATTCACTAGGTCATTTCATGAATTGACTTTACACAGGGAACATGTTTGTAATATCCCCTAAAAATGTTTTCTTTCATCAAATCATCTAAAACACAAATTGTATCATCAGCTGCCACTGCCCCATTTATTCAATATATTATTTTGTTGGAAGAGCAAGGAAACCCTTCTCTCTTCGAGACAAAACCTCCAACTTCCAGGAACCTGACTTGTGACAGAATTCTCTTGACTATCCTGAGTTATATCCCCCTTTTCAAAAAGTTCTGGGGAGCATGTTTAACTTGTACAGTTGCTATGACTTGCACCTGTTTCCTTTTTTAACAACAACTTTAGTACTCCCATTACTGTCACTGGTTTACTGTTCAACTCTCAACAATGATTGTTAGAGATGCCCTATCTTATGGCAATACAAGACTACTGGTTTTTTTCATTTGGCTTTTATCCTCTACTCTGACTGGAACTGCTTCTGTGTTCTCCATAAAGCTAGATTCTTCTGTTTCTCCTGCTTACCTGTGGGTTTACAAATGGAGGGCTATCATCCCCTTGCTGCCTATGAGATATATCCATCCGATGGAACCACTGCTTCCTGTGCCTCAACTTTACATTCTTCCGGTTGTGACCTAATCACTATTGGGATGCTGTTGTGAAATTCGTCCAGGATCATTAACTCGCTCACATTCTCAGAATGTTGTTTTTACTTCAGTAATTGAAAGCACTGGTCCAACAACATTTCCTTCTCCCTAACAAGTTCTACAAATATATGCTTGGTCTTTTAAAGTCCAAAATTTCAACTGGTTTACATCCAAGGGGAATTTTGTAAACATTAAGTATGTGGTTAAACTACCTTGTAATCAGAGTCATAGAGTCATTAAGGTTTACCACATGAAAACAGGCCCTACGGTCCAACTTGCTCATGCCGCCCCTTTTTTTTTAAACCCTTAAGCTACTCCTAATTTCCCACATCCCTTTGTACCCATTTTATCCATGTAACTATCTAAATGCTTTTTAAAAGATAAAATTGTACCTGCTTCTACTACTATCTCTGGCAGCTTGTTCCAGACCTTCACCATCCCGTGTGTGAAAAAATTGCCCCTCTGGACCTTTTTGTCTCTCTCCCCTTTCACCTTAAACCTATGCTGTCTAGTTTTAGAGTCCCCAGCTTTGAGAAAAGATATTTACTAGCTAGCTGATTTGTGCCCTTCATTATTTCATAGATCTCTATACAGTTACTCCTTAGCCTCCTACATTCCAGAGGAAAAAGCCCCAGCCTATCCAACCTCATTGTGTAAATCAAACCATCAAATCCCGGTAGCATTCTAGTAAATCTTGTCTACGCTCTTTCTAGTTTAATAATACCCTTTCTATAATAGGGTGACCAGAACTACACACAGTATTCCAAGTGCGGCCTTAACAATGTCTTGTACAACTTCAACAAGACATCCCAACTCCAGTTTTCAACATTCTGATTGATGAAATCAAGCATGCCCAATGCCGCCTTCACCACTTTGTCCACCTGTGACTCCACTTTCAAGGAGCTATGAATGTGTACCCCTAGATATCTTTGTCCTGTAACTCTCCTCAATGCCCGAGCATTAACTGCATAAGTCTTGCCCTCGTTCAATTTACCAAAATGCATCACCTCGTATTTGTCTAAATTAAACTCTATCTGCCATTCATTAGCCCACTGGCCCAATTGATCAAGATCCTATCGCAATTGGAGATAACTTTCTTCACTGTCCACTATGCCACCAATCTTGGTGTCATCTGCAAACTGATTAACCATGCCCCTATATTCTTATCCAAATCATTAACATAAATGACAAATAGCAGTGGACCCAGTACTGATTCCTGAGGCACACCACTGGTCAAAGATCTCCAGTTTGAAATAACAACCCTCTGCAACCAGCCTCTGGCTTCTATTAAGAAGCAAATTTTGTATTCATTTAGATACCTCACTCTGGATCCTGTGAGATTTAATCTTATGCAATAACCTACCATGCGGATGAATATTCTAGTCTTTTGGAACAACATATGTCCATTGCTATTTTGACCAAGATACCTTACAAAATGAGCCCATGAATCCTTTGACTGCTTTAACTTCGAAGCCACCTTTTGAAATGCAGTGACATACCTCTGTCATATTAAAGCTTGAGTGAGATTTCAGTCTTCATCTGAACTATTTTTTCATTCTGAAACCTAAGGTTTTTTTTTGTTCAGCTTATGCTATCTGATTCATTTTCTCTTTTGAGACATAAGCTTTTATGGGACAAGAAGAAAAACAGCATGGAAACTGAACTGTGCAGGTGCCGCCTACTCCCAGTCTGTACTTGTGCAAAAGCTGAAATTCATTAAAAATTCAAGTTCCTGACCGCTCTTAATTAGATAAGCATAGTTTTCGTAACTAGGCTAAATGAAAGCTCACTATTTATTGGCACCAGAAAATGGGATTGGACCATAATCCAGATCAATTTAATAAAATAATCTACAGTATGCGTATTATGGATTTTGCTATAAATTCTAGTAAAATACTTTGCATTCAGCTCCAACAAATGTTTCTGGAGCATTTTTGCAACATTTCTTCTGATATATAGTAACACTTCTCTTTTCTGTGCTAATCTCAACTTCTCTATTTTTAAAGGATATTATTTTATTGGCATTTTTCTTTATTCAGCCTTACACTCACTTTTGGCATCCAGCTAACTGCAGCTTTGTTTCTTTCCACATTACCCACTTAACATTTAACTTGATTTATTATTGTCACAAGTAGTCACTATTGTCACAGTGTCATTAACACTGTAATGAAATTACTGTGAAAACCCCCTAATCGCCACACTCTGGTACCTGTTCAGGTTGACTGAAGGAGAATTTAGCATGGCCAATGCACCCAACCAGCAAGTCTTTTAGACTATGGGAGGAAACCCATGCAGACACTGGGAGAATGTGCAGCCTTGGAACAGCCCAAGCTGAAAATTGAATCTGGGTCCTGATACCATGAGGCAACAATACTAACCATTGTGCCACCATGCCACATTTGCTAGTTCTCTGGTTATTTGGTGTGATCTTGTGTTTTACAGATGCTCATAAATCTCATCCTGGTCTCATCATCCAAAATGCAAAACAGCTTCTTTTCGTTGTGAACATTGGTGACATTGTTAATTGTAGCTTATCATAACCTTTCAAAAGAGCACATTAAGGTAGGATACTATGAATCTTGCCTGGCCTTTTTTGTTTAGAATTTCTTTGTTCCCTAATAATCTTCTGAATAATTTCCTCTTCAAAATGTTTGTGTAAAGTTGCTTTCGTAACAAATAACTTGTGTTTTTAAAGTATGCACTTGTCTCCTATTTAACAATTCTAATCCAGGATTGGAGCAGGGTCTTGTGCTGGAAAAGAGAATAACATTCGAATCAGGTGTAACAAGAAACGTAGATATAGATTTTCCCATTTTTGTGGCAATAAACAGCGAAAAATCATCCTTGGAAGGTACTGATGTTAAAAATCTACACCTCAACTCTTATCCCAAAGCTATCAATTCTCTTTAAAATGCTCCAATTTTCTTTTCTACCTTTATTCTGAAGATAAATGGGCCATCAACTCCATTTCTCTCTCATCCCTACATTGCTGCATTAAGTATGACTGTGAACATATGTCATGATGGCCAAGTTAAAGGTTAGTGTTTCTTGTATCTGCAGGTTGATATTTTTGTAGTTTTGAAACAAGACTTTTGTTCTTATGCACATCAAACCTGGATTTCTCAGTAGGAATAACTTCATTTTGATGAGAATTGGAGAAAGGTGCTGCTATGGAATGGAAATTATTGGAAATTCTTAGGAAAAACAAAAGTATCTGCTTCCTACAGAGGGACACACTCTTTAGCATCCACAAACCAATCCAATTGGTGTTGCCTTAACTGCAGGAGAAAGATATAGACAAAAGCAAATGAGGAAATTTGCAGTCAATGCAAAAAGAGAACAAGTAAAAGCCCAATATTCAAATAAATTTAACTCAACAAAAAAAACAACAACTTTAAGAACGACCAAGGTAATTAAGGTTGGGGAAATAAATATTCCAGGGCACATTATGACTAGAACTCTATCATCTTGCCCACCACGGAATTGGCACAGGAGTTGAGGGTCTTTCAATGGAGATGAGTGTTGATCTTGGGCAGGTATTTCCAGTCCTGTCTGTGCAAAGCCATAAATTCCAACCAATATTTCGGAAAGGTAGATAAAATTGCAAAGGTGGGTAATAGCAGAACGTAACCAGAAAATATTTGCTTTGAAAGATCATGAAGTTGAATTACCATGGATGGAAATGAGGACCGGCAAGAGGCAGAAAACATGATGTAGTTTACAGTAATTAGCTGTAGATTAACATAGGACATTACAGCATAGTACAGGCCCTTTGGCCCTTGATGTTGCGCTGACCTGTGAAAACCAATCTAAAGCCCATCTAACCTACACTCTTCCAAAATCATCCATATGTTTATCCAATGACCATTTAAATGTCCTTAATATTGGTTACAGGCAGGGCATCTTATGCCCTTACTAGTCTCTGATGTCTGTCCTATATCTCTCGCCCCTCAATTTAAAGCTATGTCCCCTCATGCTAGCCAAGACCTTCCGAGGAAAAAGGCTTTCACTGTTCCTCTGATCATCTTGTATGCCTCTATTAAGTCACCTCTTAACCTTTTCTCTCTAATGAAAACAGCTTCAAGTCCCTCAGCCTTTCCTCATAAGACTTTCCCACCATACCAGGCAATACTCTGATAAATCTCCTCTTCACCCTTTCCAATGCTTCCATGTCCTTCCTATAATTGGCAACCAGAACTGTATGCAATACTCCAAGTGCAGGTGCACCAGAGTTTTGTACAGCTGTAACATGACTTCATGGCTCCGAAACTCAAATCCTGTATCAATAAATGTAACACATCGCATACCTTCTTAACAACCCTATCAACATGGGTGCTAAGTTTCAGGGATCTATGCACTTAGACACTGAGATCTCTCTGCTCATCCACACTACCAAGTCTTTTACCATTTGCCCAGTACTCTGTAGTCCTGTTACTCCTTCCAAAGTGAATCACCTCACACTTTTCTGCATTAAACTCCATTTGCCACCTCTCAGTCCTGCTCTGCAGCTTATCCATATCCCTCTATAACCTCCAACATCCTTCCGCACTGTCCACAACTCCACCAACTTTAGTGTTATCTGCAAATTTACTAACCCATTCTTCTACGTCCTCATCCAGGTCCTTTATAAAAATGACAAACAGCAGTGGCCCTAAAACAGATCCTTGTATTACACCACCAGTAACTGAACTCCAAGATGAACATTTCTTATCAACCATCACCCTCTGCTTTCTTACAGCTATATAAATTTCTGATCCAAACTGATAAATCACTCTCAATCCCATGCCTCTGTGTGATCTGCAATAGTCGACCATGGGGAACCTTATCAAACACTGAAATCCATTAATAATAGTAGTAGTGGGACTTAAGTATGAATTTGGAGCATCTGAGCAAGATGCAGGAGGCACCTTGTACCTCACATGCACATATCTTGAGCTATTATGAGGAGAAGTCAACAATAGATAAAAGGCAATTTGATGATCAACAAAGTACCAGTGAAGCAGGGGATGAAGCTGCTACTTCAAAGGTTCAGCTACCCAAAGTAGGCACAGTAGTATCATACATATTGGAAGGGTCAAGCGATTGGAGGGAGGCGACAATAATCGGGAAAGTTGGAAAGACCTCGGGAAAGTACAAACACTGGCTCAATATACAAGGGCCACGGAAAGAAGCCAAAGCTACAGATTGGGAAAATAGGATGGACAGCTGGGAACAAAAAAAGTGAGACCTAAGTTCGGAGGATGAGTCAGTAAGCATTTGTGAACCCAGGAAAATGTCAAAAATCTGTGAAGGTGTGTCAACAGAGAACAGCAGTCTGAGAGTATCAGCCCTGACAGAAGCATCATTAAAGTCAATAAGAATGTCCCCCTCTGCCTCTTTTGTCTTTCTGTGCATCTGTCTTTCTCTCTGTCTCTCTCTCCCTCTCTCTCGGTACCTTTGTCTCTCTCTCTCTCTTTTACTGTCTCTCTGCAGCTCCCTCATTCACCCCCTCTCTATCCTTTTCCTCTATCTCCTGTTTCCTGTCAGTCTTGCTCTTCTTTTTCCGCTCCACCCTTCTCTCCCTCTTCTTCTCTGACCCCCTTTTTTATTTCTTTCTTTTTCTCTACCTCGCTCTGTCTTTTGCTCTTGCTGCATCCATTGCACTTGTTCAGTGTCACTCTCCCATATGCTGATGCTCTCTATCTCTGTATCTCTGTTTATCTCTGCCTCTGACTATTCCCTCTGCCTACCTTTCTGCCTTCCTTTCCATTTTATCTCCCTCTCCCTCTCCTATTACATCTTCCCATCTGTCTTCCTCTGTCACCCTTTCTCATTCCTATATGTCTCCCTCCCCATTTTGGACCACTTTCTATTCCTGTTTCACTCTGTGAGAGTGTCTCTGCCCCTTCTCTCTGAGTCTCAGTTGTTTTCCTGTATCTGTTAGAAAATATTTCAAACTCTGTCACACTCCATACCTTTGTGACCTTCCTTCTCTCTGTCAATCTCTGTGTCTCTATCACTTTCACTGTTGTTCTCAGTGCCCTCTTCACTCTATCTGTTACTTTTTCTGTCTCTGTAAGGCTGTTTGGTGATTTACAGTTTGAACATCCAATAAGAAGAATCATGTGTCTTGTTGTAGTGTTGTCGTTTCCTCTCAGGCAGAGTGGGGGGTGCAAATGAGTTGCAAAATTCTAGTAAGAGGATATTTCAGCAGATTTTTTAGCTGCTGTCTGAAGTGAATCTGTGTCATAGTATAAATGGCAGTGTTTATGCAGCAACACAGACGTTGCAGCATGAAACCCAAGTCCAGAACAAAATAATCTGACCACGTTGATGGATAGCCCAAAAAGTGCACCCAACTTCGTATAAAATAAAGCATTAATGTCGACCGTAAGAGGATGAAATTGGCTGAGATAAGAAATAGTAAAATTATGAATTTCCTCCAATTCTCAATCTCTGGATCTCAGGGAGTCTCCCCACTGCTATGAGTTCAGAGTGTCCTCCGGGCTCTGCTACTCATTAAAATGTATCTGGTGGTGAAACCATTGAGTAGCAAAATCAGGATGAATGGGACAGCCGGATTTTGGATATGATGGAGAACTCGATTATTCCCCAGACTTGAGAAAAGACAACATCCCACATGTAATCACAAAACCGGGAGTCATTCACCAGCTGATATCAATTGAAAACATAAAATACCAGAAAATGTTCTTTAAACAGTTCAGCGCCATCACTGTTCCCAGAACCACAACTGCTATTTTCTCACTGTAATATTTACTTTTCAGCTTGAGGCAGCAAATGGCCACAAATCAATCAAAGGTGAAAGTGACGGCGAACCAGGCAAAACAGTCAGTGGCTGCATAAAGCAGGATGGCATGGATGTTGCACACGAGGAGCGATAGCAGGAAATAAAATTGTTCCGGATAAACAATGGGAATATGTCTCAATATCAGGTCGAGAATGACAACCAGCAGATTCCCCCACTGATATGGCCACCAGGTCACGAATGACATATTTGGACAGACCACAATTTCTGCTCATTAGTGTCACTACTGTGATTATGTTCACCGTCAGGAAGGAAAATAGAGAATGAAATTAGAGCATTAAACAAATTATTAGAGCTTATAATTTAATTTAATAAGTGCGAGAGACTTTAATTTTCATATATTTTGGGATGAGTTTATACGACAATGGTTTCATGCTCATCATTAATTCTAAGTGTTTTACTGAGTTTAAATTCCAATATGTGCCATGGTGGGATTCAAATCTTAGGCCCAAGAGCACTACCTGAATCTCTACATTACTAGTCCAGTGACCGTTGCACCACTGCGTCCTGTTGATGTTCAAAGACAGTTGGGGATGCCCTTACAAGGAATTCAGAGGCTAGAATGCAGGTGCAGCAAGTAATTAGGAAGATAAGTTGTTTGTTGGCCTTTATAGCAAGAGGATTAATAAACAAATCTTCCTACAATTACACATGATTTTGCTGATTCAACATTTGGAATACTGTGTCCAATTTTGATCTCCACATTTAAAAAAGGATATACTTGCATCAGAGATGGTACAGCGAAAGTTCACTAAATTGGTCTGAGATGAAGGGTTTGTCCTATGCTAAGAAGCTGAGTAAGAAGCTGACTTGTATTTTCTGGAATTAGATGAATGGATGACGTCATTGAACCCTACAAAATTCGAAAGGGGCTGAATAGGGTAGACACAGAGATTGTTTCTGCTGGTCAGGAAATCTAAACCATAGACATAACATCAAGATTAAAGAACAGATTATTTAGACTGAAGAGAGATTTCTTAAAGTGTTCTCAGTCTTTGGAATCCTCTACACCAGAGGGTTATGGATGCTGTATCACTGAATACATTTAAGGCTGAGATAGCCAGATTTTGGATTCATCAGAGAATCAATGGATATGAGGAGCTAGGCAGGAAAGAAGAGCTAAATCCTGAGATCAGCCATGATTGTATTGCATGCAATCTGTCAAGCATGCTTGACAGGCCATATGGTCTATTTCTGCTCTTTTTTTGTTGAATCTTGTGTTCCATAAGGTAGAAAACAACAGGATTTTCAAAAGCTGCAACTGGACAAAAACAGATGCATAGTTAAATGTGCAGTAGCAAGTGTGGTCAAAAGCTTGATTTTAATGAATGTATTTTATGGTGCATCTTGACAGGAGGGCGATTATGAAGAAGTTTTGGGGAGGATGGCATAGCATGACTTATAGTGTTCTGATTTGTGTTTATGTCTCAACTATTTAACGGATGATGGGGTTAAAATGCCACACAGCTTTCTTGGCTATATTGCCTCATGTCTCATTGGCAAATGCAAGGATTGATAGATTATGAATTGGAAATAGATTTGAATATAGGCAAATGGGGAATAAAGCACTTGAACCTAAAAGGTTAGATCAGGGTACTTTCTGGTGCAAATTTAGAAAATCGAGATTCAAAAAGACTTGAGGGTCTGGTTACATTATTAAAATGGCATGACTTATTTCAGAAAATTATTTAAAAAATGCTAATTGATTGTTAGCCTTTGTATCCAAAGGACTAGAAGAAAAGATGTAGAAATCATACTTCAGATATACAAAGCTTTGTTAGACCAGACATGGAGCACAAATGAGCAGTTTTGAGCACTACATCAAAGGGAAGTTATGTTTGCCTTGGAAATACAGGATAGATTTACAAGATAATCCCTGCATTCCAAGGGTTAAATTACAAGGGGAGATTATACATACAAAAGGCTGCATTCTGTGGAATTTAGAAAGTCGAGTGACAATTTGAAGTTAATAGCCTGGATTTTCCTTTTTCAATCGCAACAAATGAGACGTTTGCTGCTATTGAATGAGTTGGGACTACAACTTCTGACAAGTTCACTTATGCAAATATAGATGTGCATCTGAATGACGCCTATTAATGGGATGTGGCATGTGAAGAAAACACCTTTGCAATTCAATTTAAGACACCAACTTGCTGCTGGAATTATGTTGTAGCCTATCGAAAAGTAATTTTTTTTTGTGTGCAGTGGCACTTTGCAGCTGAGAAGAAAATCCAGGCTATTAAAGGAATAGATGGACAAAATCTTTAGGATTATATGAAATTGCTTCTTAGCCTTTTGGCCAAGATCAAGTGTCAGATCTTAGATGGGATGCAATGCCTTATCTTGTCAGCTTGGAAGCTGTTTGTGTGTGTCACTCTCTCTCAAGGTTATCTTAAATGGGATTCAATTGGATTTTAAATTAGGTTTTTGGAGGAAACAAGGAATGGATTTGGGTTTGCCCAGGCCATTCTGAGCATTTGCTTTGTTACTTTAAGGATGGAATAAAAATTAAAAAAATATATATATAAAACATCTACACATAGAGGCTGGTAGAAATTTGGATCCTTCCACAACTAGAAATTAATGCTAGATAAATTATAAATTTTAAATCTGAGATTGATAGATCCAAAAATATCAAGTTATTCAAGGCTGGTAGATACATGAAATTAGGTCACAGATCAGTCATTAGCAGATGATAAAACAGAATATGACTTTGAGCCATATGACGTATTGGGTCAGATGACCAAGAATTTGGTCCAAGAAGTAGGTTTAAGAGTGTCTTAAAGGAGCAAAATGAGGTGGAAAATTGGAATTCCAGGGTTTAGGGCCTAGGCAACTGAAGTTGTGGCCATCAGTGGTGGAGTGTTTAAAATGTGGGATACTCTCTGGCTCACTGTTTTCCTGATCCCGCTCTCTGGGATTTTAATTTATATTCCAGAATTAATTAATTTCATTCCCACCACTTGCCAAATGGGTTTTGAACTCATGTACCCACAGCATTAGTCTGGGCCTCTTGATTATTAGAAAGTGACATTACCACTACCCCACCATCTCCCCTTCTGGAGTGAAGGGGACACATTAGCTGGAGTGCTAGTGCTGAAAATGACACCACTTAGAGTAAAATTAGAATTATAACTGATGCCATGATCTGCCTACTCTGCTTACTTTCTACACTAGAGTTTTGGCCACAATGCTAACACCATTTTGATGTCAAGCACCCTAGGTACAGGTACTACAGAGCTGATTCTGGCAGACTTTACCTTCTGCAGCCTTTGGGACTACACAAGAGATATAAACAAATTGATTGGAATATTGATCTTAAGTTGTTGACGGTAACAGATCTTGGATATACTAATGCAAGATTTATTGGCCAATACTAAATACACCAATTTCCAAACCTCCTATTCCACATAATTCAAATAGAAATAAGCAAGGAATACAATTTGAAGTGAGTTTGGTTTATCTGGACTTGAAATATCTGATTATTCTCAGATGTAGTTTGAATAGCTGTATGCCATTTGCTACATGAAGTTACCCACCGCTTCAGAGAATATCAGTATAAGTTCTCAGCTTCTAAACCATTTTACCTTCTTACATTTCCCTCTTTTATCACTTCTCCTTTGAACCTCCATTTCTTGCTCCTTCCAAGCCAGAAATAAACATCTTATATGCCTCTGTGCAGAGAATGGGATGGAATGGCAGGAGGCCTGAGGCAATTTTTCAAAGAACTATCTGATTAGTCCTATCCCCCTGACAGCTCTGCTCATGGCCTTGGGCCGTTTTCCCTTCAAGTACTTATCTAATTTTAAATATACTGTTGAATCGAGCAATGCAATCCAGATTAAATCAAGTTGCATTAAAACTAAAATCCTCAGAGCTGCTAGTTACTTTGCCTTACTGTGAGGAAATCGAGGATAATTGTAGCGACCTTGCAAAATTCATGGGACTTTACCAGGTATTTCTCTCGACATAACGTTAGTGCTTACCGGAATAAATTTGGTGAATACATTCTGTATTAGCGTATCAAGACCTGTAGCATCAAAGCTAACATCACTTATCAGAGTAAGTGAATCATTTGTAATGACTTTAATGAGACCCGCATGATGGACCTCTTAGAATATGATCTTCCTGATTAAGGCAGCATTGGGTCCTGGACCCGGCAAAATTTGTCATGAACAGGTTCAGGCAGCGGGCAACCGAGGGGGTTGTCTGACGCAACTGTGCTCCCCTCTACCGTGGCTATATTCACTGCCAGGTGTCCTGGTGAGGGAGCATGCAATGTCCGAGAGCACTGTTAACTATCTTTGTGCCTACCAAGCACCACAAGGACTGGGGTGCATTAATTTTGATTTGATATTTTAAGTTTCCTTTCCACTTTGTTCTTTGTTTTGGATGGTTCCTCCCCTTTTGACAGCTGCCCATTTTAATTTGTCCCTTCGTTAATGTGATTTAGTTTACTTGTTTGGCCAAAAAGATTGACATTATTGAGTTGGCCTATCAAAATGCTGCACCAGCATATATAACGTGGAGTGACAGGGTTCCTGGTATTAAGGGTTTATTCTGCATCAAGGAAATACCTCATTATGTAAATAAATCTTAGTTTGCTGAGAGGATATCGGCTTCTGAAGAGTTATTTCACTTGTGATAAAGCACAATCCTGAAAGATCTTACTTGTTACAGTTGGCCTAAGTTGGGGTAAGCTATTCTTATGCATCATACTTTTTTTGGAAAGCAAGACTCCTTCATCCCTGACATCAAGGACTAGGCCCCATATGTGGAACGCATGTGTTATCTTTTTCAGGCAAATGACATTAGGACAGACAAAAACAATTGGTAATTATCCTGCCTGCCTGCCTGCCTTCACCATTTGCTGTCATTCAGACTTTAATTTTCCCTGAGGCACCAGATACTAAAATCTTTCATGAATTTCATTAACTAGTTAGAAAATACTATGACATCAAACCATTTCTAATTTTGAGACATTATCATTTTCACTTGGCAATCCAAGAGCCAGGGACTCTCTTACAGGTTTCCTAACTAGGTTAAGATTACTGGCAGAAACATGTGAATTTTGTTTAATCCTTAACGAGATGCTTAGAGACTATCAAGAATGCAAATTAATAATGTAATCATTCAAAAATGCTTATTAGCTGAAGCTCAACTGGATTTCAGTCAGCTACTACAGCCGGCCTTATCATTGAAAAATGCTGCAAGTAGAGCATATGAGTTGCAAAGCATCCCAATGGAAGTGGACACCTAAGCCAGTGTGACTGAGTGTGGGGACCACCAGTTGGCCGCAGGTGATTACACACTCAGGAAGTATCCAGATACATCTAACTCCAGGTCTGCCCACAGCACAATGCAAAGCAAAGCCAAATTTCTTCCAGTTATAGGCCCCTTAGAAATCCACCTGGTGGTGCATTGTAATTGTTGCCAGTATGCAGAGTCAAAACAGCAAAGGGGTCCTACAAGACTTAGATTTCAAAAACAATTTTGGCTGTTATCCAGAAGAACTCACACTCTGAGCTTTTGCTGAGGTCTTGAGTAAAGTTAAGCGTCCAGAGAAAATTTTACATCTCCTGAAATGGCTTGTGTCAATCCTCCTTGGACATTTTACTGACTAAAGGTGCCTCATAAATGCTATATAAAAGTTGTTCTGTAAATCTAGTCAAATTATTGAAAGATCACAATTTTCTTGGAATTGCCTCACGGTGCAGGGATATAGTACCATCTAGTGGCCAGTGTGTGTTACAGGTCAGGCATTTTCAGCTAGTGATCAAAATTACATTGGAACTCATTTTACAGTTCTTGTCTTCTACAGATAGTGAGGCTTTTTTTTATTGCCCATTTCTAATTGTCCCTAGAAAGATAATTTTCTTGAATTGCTACTGTTCGGGAGAATTTCCAGGATTTTCATTTTGTGACAGTGAAGGAACAGCGATATAGTTCCAAGTCAGGATAGCGTGTGGCTTGAAGGTTAACGATGTACAGATGCCGGCGTTGGATTGGGGTGGTAAGAACTCAGTAAGAATTTAGCAACACCAATTTATAATCCAACCAATTTATTTGATAGTAAAGAAGCGAGCTTTCGACTCTGTGTCTTCGTCAGGCAAATGCAGTGTTCTGGTCTGCAATAGCACACATCAGCACAGACAGTCAGAGATTGCTGATTAGAATGTGAACCCTTACATCTAACCTGCTATTCAAGAGTTAAAGTGGCGAACAATGTGTGTGAAGGGAATCCTGAGCATTGTTGGAGAATTGTGTATTTTCTCCAGACAGCACAGTAAGTGAGGTTTTTTGCTAACCCAGGCAAGTTACGGGGGTAATCTGTAACCCCCGTAACTTGCCTGGGTTAGCAAAAAACCTCACTTACTGTGCTGTCTGGAGAAAATACACAATTCTCCAACAATGCTCAGGATTCCCTTCACACACATTGTTCGCCACTTTAACACTTGAATAGCAGGTTAGATGTAAGGATTCGCATTCTAATCAGCAATCTCTGACTGTCTGTGCTGATGTGTGCTATTGCAGACCAGAACACTGCATTTGCCTGACGAAGACACAGAGTCGAAAGCTCGCTTTTTTACTATCAAATAAATCGGTTGGATTATAAATTGGTGTTGCTAAATTCTTCTTGAAGGTTAACGTGCAAGTGATGCTGTTCCTTTGCATCAGCTGCCCTTGTTCTTCGAGGTGATAGGGATTGCCGGTTGGGAGGAGCCCTGGTGAGTTGCTGCAGTGCATCTTGTAGATGATACACACTGCTCACTGTGTATGAGTAGTGGAGAAAGTGAATGTTTAAGGTACTGGCTAGGCTGCCAATCAAGTTTGTCCTGGATGTCTCTAGTTGAGTTTCTTGAGTATTGTTAGAGCTGACTTATCCAGGCAAGTAGAGAGTATCCCAAGCACACTCCTGACAAGAGCCTTCTAGATGGTGGACAGACTTTGGGGAGGCAGGAGATGAGTTATTTGCTGCAGAATTCCAAGCTCTGACCTATCTATCTTGTAGCCACGATATTTCTATGGTTGGTTCCCCATTTCAGTTTCTGATCAATGATAACTCCTCAGTAGGGGATTCAGCAATGATATTGACACAGAATATTTGGAAATGTTAATTTCCTGGTACTTGTACGGCATGTATGTTACTCGCCACTTATTAGCCTAAGTCCAAATGTTGCCTCACTCTACCTGAATACGGACACGTACTGCTTCAGCATGTGAGGAGCTATGAATGGTACTGAATTATAAGGGTAGATTTGCAAACATCTACCCTTATGAATTCTTGATCAGGTGACTATTATTGAAGAAGCAACTGAAGATGGGCCTCGGACTTTACCCTGAGGAACCCCTGCGCTGTTGTCCTGGGGCAGAGATGAATCAATTCCAACAACCATAATATTCTTTATTTATGTGAGGGATGATTTCAACCAGTGGAGAATTTCCTTCATCATTTCTATTGACTTCAGATCTGTGAGGGCTCCTTGATTTCACACTCAGTCAACTATTCACAAGCTGAATTCACAGGTTTATGCATTATTGTTAATGACCAGATAATTGTAGGTTACGGAAATGCAATTTAATTATATATAGTGCAAGTGTATAACAAGGAGCAACATGATGAAATTCATACAATTAAATAATTTCATCTCACCTTATGACTTGACATTTTGAACCTGTAAGACTGCAGTGGAGATTGAATTGAAAAAAAGATGATGTAATTTCATACTGAGATTAAAATCCCGACACATTCATGAGTGAAACACTGATATATTTGTCTGGTCAAAATTGTGCCTATGGCGTGTGCACAAAATAGCTAAACTAGTCAAAAATTTTGTCAGAAAACTTACTTCTGAAATGTTCTTCTGAAATAAAAATTGACATAACAACCATAACTCTAAAAAGCTGTTAGTTTTGGAATAGTAGTTACCCTGGGAGTGTTTTTTTTCTCTGCCACAATGAAGACAATTCTCAAATCAAATGAGTCTGTTCCAAACATGGGCCACTTTTCATGTGTAATTTTTATGGAGGGGGGAAGTCAGCACAATCTAAATAATTTGGCCACAGTGCACCAGTGATTTCACTAACAGTGATCACTCAGCTCAGGTAGAGAGATTCTTCTGATGGCTAATGCAATGTGCCATGAGCAGCATCACTGCAAAAAAGCAATGTTGTTTCATTTTTATATATTTTATTCCAAACCTTCTGTTTTGGAAGATGCAATTAATCATTCTGCAGTGATTTGAATTACAGCTAATTATCATTATGAGGTTGATAACATAGTGAAGAGGCACAGAAACTGTTGCAAAATGTTTCTTATTTGATTATTTGGCTTATATTTTCTTGAGTAACTCTGGTCTGAGGTAGATTATTTCGAACTGCTTTGTTAACAATATATACAAAATAAGCTACAGACTAGATGTATCTCTCTTGAGTACTGACTATTTTCTCTACTCTGCAGGATCTCTATCTAGTGTCAATGTCACTATTATATTATGATATGTATCACTAAGTCTTTCCCATAATTATTAATCATTATACTACCCTGGCTTTGGTTGCTTTGGGTGCTACATGCAATCAACAACACATTCTGTCAGCCTTTAACTCTAAAGCTCATTAATATAAGTTTTCAAAGATGGCGGGGAAGTGCAGGGATTAGAATTAGTGGTTAGCACCTCCAACTTTAAAAGGGTTATTCTTAAAGAGAATCTGGCTGCAGACTTCACAATTACAGAAACCAAAGCCATAATAGCACCTCTGAAGATTTAGCTTTCAAAATGTTGGTTGTGTAATAGAAAAAGGTGGGTCACCTTGAAGTAGCGAGAGAAACCCTCCAGTCACAAAAACAGCTTGGACAAAGGTTCCCGAGAGAACGAATGTTGTTTCATCTGTGCTCCATTTCTGGTAGTAAGTGAGACAATAAATTTGCTTGACAATTAAAGTAAGTGTGTTGAAAAATTTAACAATATTATCTTACCACCATAATAACCAGTATTATAATGACGTGCATCTGCACAACGTCTTTAATGCTGAAAACCATGTCATAGCATTTTACAAAAGATGTAGGAAAAAAATGGGATTCTGCTACAGAAGGAAAAATAAAGAGGTGATTAAAAGATTTGTTGAGGAGATATGTTTTAAAGACAGTCTTAAAGGAGATGAGGCAAGTTCTACAAAGCCAGCCTAAGCTGCTGTCATTCTGACACTCCCCCACATCTTGAGACTGGAGCCAACCCTTTCAAAAGTCTATTTCCATTCACCTCGGAGGTCAGCCTATTGCAGCTGCTAGGAGTCATTAGGTTGTGTAAAGATACTTGATTGTTGACCTCAACCTGCTAGACTGATGCTAATGATGTCTAGCCTTCCAAATGAAATGGACCTCCTGCCATTAGTTTTGGGTAGCTACTTAGTTGCATAAAGTCCACTCAGGAAGAAAATCTATCTCATTGTTTGCCAGATTACACTTCAATAGTACTTGGCTGGCTGTAAAGCACTTTGGGATATACAAAGGTTATGAAGGGCATTATATAAGTGAGTGTTTTATTGCACCGCCAGCCAATTTAAATTTACAACTGACCTCAAACACTTCAAACTATATATCCACTCTTGTGACAACTTTTCTTGCTGTTGTAACTGGCGGAGTTGTTGAAATAATTAACATATTTTAAGGCTCTACAGACATAAACATTCATTTTGCTGTTTGACACTTGTACTTGCGGGTGGCACAATGGTCAGCACTGCTACCTCACAGCTCCAGGGAAATATTCCAGCCTTGGGTGACCGTTTGGAGTTTTTACATTCTTCTGTGTGGGTTGGCTCCCATGGTCCAAAAATGTGCATGTTAGGTGGAAAGGCTATGCTAAATTATCCCTTAGTGTCCCAAGATGTGTAGGTTAGGTGAATTAGCCATGGGCAATGTATGAGGTTTTGAGGATAGGGTAGGTGGAGAGGGACTGGGTAAGATGTTGGAATCAGTGCAGACTCGATGGGCCAAATGCCCTCTTCTGCACTGTAGGGATACTATGCTTCTACTTTATTTTTGTGAAATGCTTTGAATGGATTATTTGCACTACTCCAAAATAACAGCAGAGGGCATCAATTTCCTGCAATAGTGTGAAATATGAATTAAATGCTTTTTGTGAAACAATGAAAAAGACAGCTTCATGCAATGGATCGCCATTCATAATCTCAAACTATTTGAATAGTGGAAGGATACCTAAGATTTTATAAAATGTTTGAGTGAAGCTGAAGTGCAATGTAAGGATGCTTCCACCCACTGCTTTGGTTGATCCATTAGTGTATCCAAATTCTTGGGGCGAGCTCCCAGGCATTGTGGCTTGTGGTAGGGGGGGGGGGGGGGGGGGGGAGAGTGCAGAGAAACTCTAGATAATACCAAAATATCAACATGCAAGTCATAGGAATTTTAAGTTGAATGAAAGCATTCTTCTTACTGAAGGCTGCAAACCAAGGTGTAAATTGCTACTGAGCATGATGGAATCATAGAATAGAATACATAGGGCGGCACGGTGGCACAGTGGTTAGCACTGCTGCTTCACAGTGCCAGGGACCTAGGTTTGATCATTGTCTGTGAGGAGTTTACACATTCTCCCCCTGTCTGTGTGGGTTTCCTCCGGGTGCTCCAGTTTCCTCCCACACTCCAAAGCTGTGTGAGTTGAGTGAATTTTCCTTGTAAAATTGCCCCTTTGTGTCAAGGGGACAAGCGAGGTAAATATGTGAGGTTATGGAAATAGGATGAGATTGATGTTGGTGCAGACTCGATGGGCTGAAAGTCCTTCTTCCCCACTGTATGAAGTCTGCATGTTCTCCCCATGTCTGCGTGCATTTCCTCCTATAATCCAAAGATGTACTGGTTAGGTGCATTGGCCATGCTAAATTTTCCCTTAGTGAACCCGAATAGTGCTGGAGTGTAGCAATTAGGGGATTTTCATAGTAACTTCATTGCATTGTTAACATAAGCCTATTTGTGGCTAATAAATAAATACTTTAAAACAGAGTAATAAAAAATGGGTAAATGCAACATTGTCCATGGATGTTATGATTAGAAAGAGCTGATCTGGTCGTAAAATATACGTTTCTGCCTTGTTTCAGCGTGCAGAGAATTTGTTAATGAAATTGATATTGTTGGACATCTCCCATTCATTCTGGTCTGCCCATTCTGGGTGCTTACATCTAATTGGAGCATATGGACACTGGAGCTTTCCCTCATTGGTTGTTTAGATAATCTGTTCTTAAAATACCAATACTTATTGGTTCTATTCAAAATGCTGAACTACCTAAAGAAATCGGGCAGAACAAATGCCAGGATGATTGATGTATTATTTAACAAGCTGCAATTAATACATTAAAAGGAAAACATATGAGGAATTATTTAATAGTGAGCGAGTGAGTAGTGGGGGCTGAAACGCAAGTCCCCTTCTGCCCAGCCTCATCGCTTCTGCCGCCAATTTAATGGCCTTCAGGGGTATGAGTGTGGAAACTCCCACCCTGTTTGGGACAGAATTCCGCAATCTGCCGACGAATTAAATGGCTGGCTGGTCACACTCCCCAAACAGGAGTGTGTTAGTGTCTAGTATTGAAATATTGCAACAGCTTTTTGAATGAATGAATCTGTTCACTCCTGGAGCATTAGGATTGTCTTCAGGGACACAGCAGCATTACTCTGCTTTGGTTTAGTCTAGAGCGTGTGTAAACTGGCGGTTTCCATGGTGATCAATTGCTTACTGAATCATTTCCAGTCTTCAGCAATGTTTCCAGTCTGTCTGCTCGTCTGGTGATTAAAGCCACTTTCGGACGTGTCTGTCAATGAACACGGCACTGGAAAGAAATATCTGCTGAAACTTGGATCTTATTGATACAGTAATATAATAAACAGCTTTCGTTATAAATTTCATGCCATAAATCAACAAGATGAAGAATCATCCTGACTCAAAAAGTTGGCTCTATTCTCTCTCTCCACAGGTGCTGTCAGACCTGCTGAGATTTTCCAGCATTTTCTGTTTCTGTTTCAGTTTCAGATTCCCACATTTGCAGTACTTTGCCTTTATAACAAAATGCTGAGCCAGTTTCTGTTCTTCTTTTAGAATGAACATCATTGTTCTAAATAGTTGTTACCTTTGACAGAAGGATGAAAGAGGAAATGTCATCAACCTGAAATGATGGGCAGAATTTTCCTGCCCCGCTTCCCACAGGAACTGTAGCAGGTTGGATACAGGCCATGCAAATGTCCATTGACTTTGGGGGGGATTTTCCGACCTTGAGGTGAACAAGGCTGGAAGATACCACCCGTTAACTCTGTTTCTGTCTCCACAGATACTGCCTGCATTGCTGAGCACAGGATTTCCAGAATTTTCCATTTCTATTTAAAATTCCCAGAATCTGCAATATTTTGCTTCAGTTTAAATAAGTCCGTGATCGATGAAATAAACCTCTTGCTAAACAATTCAATAATTGGTCATGTTTTGCTTCCTGTTGCATCAGTGAGCATGGTTTTAGCCCAGCCTCTTCAACGTGAAATAAAAACAGAAAATTCTAGATAAACTCATCAGGTCCAGCAGCATCTGTGGAGAGAAAGAGAGTTCTGAGTCCAAATGATTCTTCTACATTAACTTCCACATTAATTGGACACAATCTGATGGCTGAGATGTAAAATGAATACTTTGCATCCGTGTTTATCAAGGATGCCAAGCTGTGGTAACTGAGGAAGAAATTCTGTCACTAGAAGTCTTCAAAATGGACAAGTAAGACATATTGGATAAACTGCCAGTGCTTAAAAGTTGATAAGACACCAGGATCAGATGAGATAGATCCAAGAATATTGAAGAACATGAGAATGGAAATTGTGGGGGCACAGGCCAAACATAAACTTTCAGCCTTCTCTATCCTCAGGGGGAGGTGCCAGAAGACTGGAAAATTGTAAACATTACATCCTTGTTCAAAAAAAAGTTGTAAGCAATTACAGACCAGCCAGTTTAACTTCAGTGATGGGGGAAATTTCTCGAAACAATGATTTCAGATAGAATTAATAGAGGTCTTCAAAATCATGAGAATGCTGGGTGGAGTAGCTAGATGGAAACTTTTGCCCTCATAATAGGCTCAAGAATGAGCAAAACAGACTTTGATGTGACAAGGTGGCACAGTGGTTAGCACTGCTGCCTCACAGCACCAGGGACCTGGGTTCAGTTCCTGGCTTGGGTCACTGTCTATGTGGAGTCTGCATGTTCTCCCCATGTCTGCATGCACTTCCTCTGGATGCTTTGGTTCCCTTCCATAGTTCAAAGATGTGCAGGTGAGGTGGATTGGTCATGCCAAAATTGATCCTTAGTGTCAGAGGAGCTGACTAGGGTAAATGCATAGGGTTATGGGAATAGGATCTAGGTGGGATCATGGTCGATGCAGACTCATTGGGCCAAATGCCTCCTTCTGCACTGTAGGAATTCTATGATTATAAAAGTTGAAGAAAAGAAGGAAGTGCAATGGGAAAACAAACTTCTTCACATAATGAGTTGTTTGAGTCTGGAATGTACTTACTGGAAGTGTGGTAGAGGCAGGTTTGATTGAGACATTAGATGATTATTTGGATAGAAACAATATGCAAGGATATGAGGAAAGGGGAAGAGAATAGCATGAAGTAATAACGTTAATTTGGGAGAGGGAGCAGGCACGATGGGTCAAATGGCCTTCTTCTGCACTGTAATGATTCTATGATTTTTGTTTCAGAGAACCAAGCAGCAGAATAGCTGAGAAATGATCCTGCAACCAAAATAACAGCATGTTTAACATCCCTCACTGTTATTAATGTGAAAATTGGCCAGCAATTTGTGTCAGGGAAGTGTCACTCTATTATAGAGAGGATAATATTAAATTAGAAAGAGTACAGGCCACTGCTGAGGGCCTCAACAGACTTCTCAATATTCTGCAGCCCAAAGCTGAGAGACTTGACAGTTTGCAGGCGACCCAGTGAGATAGCAGAGAGACACTGCGGGCTATGGAGCAGCCCTTGAGAACACAACCCAGTCACAGAAGATCATGGCTGAGGGCTGCAGAATGTGGCTCGGTTTCAGAGACCACTGGCTGCTATAATTGACTTACAAGACCATCACAGGGGCAAGAATGCAGGTAGTCCTCGAGGACTGGCAGGACAAGGTGATACCAAATTTTCTAGAACTCACTGCAGAAGCATGGAGTAACCCAAGGGCCCCCAGGAACCCTGAGGGAGGAGGAAGGGCTCGAGCCCATGCCGGGGCCTTCTACTTAGGAGACTGCAGCTGTGGTTTCACCTTCTGACTTCCCCTTTCCTGACACCAGGGGATCTCAGGGTGAATAGTGTGTCATGAATACCTAACTGACATATGGAAGCTGGCCAGGGCCCTCAAGGAGTAGCCCTCTAGAGAACTATCACCAAGGACATTACAGGGCGCAGTAGGCAGCTGGCTACTCTCCTCCTCCCCCCCCCCCCCCCCCCCCCCCCCTGCCTCTTTCAATGTACATCTTGGGGAGATACTGTGACATAATGGTAAGCCACACGAGGTTAAGAAGTTATAGTGGCACTAAGATGGCATGCATGAAGGGCAGTACTAGGTAGATGGAATACTTAGGCACTTTAAAGTCTCTTGTTTACATGTCACTTATTTTGAAAGCACTATTATTGGCAACAATAAATGTTATTTCACCCCACGCCTCTGACTAACTTGTTTCTAATTAGCCTTTAACAGGGATGTACTTACCCTGACAGTTGCTGGAGGGACCGTGCACATTGCTGTCAGTGGGGGAGGCCCTCAACGCACTGCTGCTGAGAAAATCAAATAATTCAATAGCTACAGCGGGTTGGAGGCATTGGCAGTGACTCACAGCATCTGCCATGGCATTCCCAGAACCCATAACAGATCCTCTCCTCCCCCACCTGTCCGGGGTCATGCATGGGAATTTACCATAACAGTTTGATTGCCATATTGTAAAATTACTGCTTATCCATCACTGCCCATCGTCTTACCAGAGCTTTTCAGCCCTTCTCTTTTCTTATACACCATGACCCAGATTATAATTTATTTCTGGTGGCCTTATGCCAATAAGGTTTGCTGGATGTTCTGAACCCTCAACATTAATAAATACTTCAATCCCCACAAGCAAGGCATTCAAATGCTCAGGAAAAATTGAACTAATCGAAGTCCCTCCCAAGGCCAGGGGGTGATCCCACATCACTGAAGGTATTTTTGGATTTCTCCCATGAATTACTTACAGGAGCTTTAGCCTCCAACTACTTGAAATGAATGCTTTGCAATGACTGCCCGCATCAGTGCGGATGTCAGTTTACAGCTCGGTGAGTCCGCTAAGATTTTTGTGAAGCATCTCTGCAATTACTATGTGATTTCTTTCACAAATTAATGGGACTTTCTGCTGCTGGGTTCAGCACAATAATGATCAAAATTTTCACAAATCTTTTTAAATTAATCATTGGCAAATTACATTTCCACTGCATCCCCCCCCCCCCCCCCCCCCCCCCCCCCCCCAACCACCACCACCACCACCACCACCACCCAACATTGTCAGTCAGGAATTTAGCAATGTTCCCTGTACAGTGCTGACCCATTTTTCTATTATCTTGCCCACAATTACCAAATACTATATATTACTGTTGACAGATTGAATTCAGTTTTTATGTCTGTAAGATATAAGAGAAAAATGTTTTTGTCCTTTTCCCATCTCCTTCAGCCCATTGCTCTCATTTCATTAAAGTTTATGGAGAATCATAGAATTTCTACAGTGCAGAAGGAGGCCATTCAGCCCATCACGTCTGCACCACACATCACGACTATCCCACCCAGGCCCTATTCCAGTAAATCCACATATTTACCCTTCTAATCCCCCTGACACTAAGCGTTAATTTAACATGGCCAATCAACCTAACTTGCACAGCTTTGAATTTTGGGAGAAAACCAGAATACCAAAAGGAAACCATGCAGACATGGGGAGACCATGCAAACTCCACACAGTGACCCAAGCCAGGAATCAAACTCAGGCCCATGACGCTGTGAGGCAGCAGTGCTAATCACTGTGCCATATGCCACCAATTTCATTAAAGTTTCGTGCTAATTGGAAACTCACTATGGACTGTGATGGTGTGCTGCTATACTTTTTTTTAACACATATCACTTATAAAAGAAGCCAATGTTAATAGTTTAGTATATTCATCACCTCTGCATCCTTTAATATGATTTTTAGCCAAGGCAAGATGGATGGGCAAACTTCAGATGTAATTTTTAAACAATTTGCTTTCCTTTCTTTCAACTCCAACCCACTGCTGTCACCAACATTTTGTTAACATCACAATTAGTTATGTAAGGTCTCATTAAGGGGATATAATAATGCCCTTTTTTCATAGATGGCTTATTCAACAGTAAGGATATTTCACTGGATACTATATCTGTGCTATAAAATGGTTGACCTTGGCTATTTTACCAGGAATCACCAATCTCTTTACTGATTTTAATTGTTACTGTCCCTGAACCTGAAAAAGGTATAACTTACAAATTCCAGAAACTTACTTCATTCTTTACTATTTAGAGAATCCAGGTAACACTTCAACAAATCCATTCTGTGTACGGTGGACGTGTACTCATAGAACATAGAAAAACTACAGCACAAACAGGCCCTTTGGCCCACAAGTTGTGCCGATGATATCCATACCTACTAGGCTTACCTATAACCCTCAATTCCATAAAGTTCCACATACTCATCTGGAAGTCTCTTGAAAGACTCTACCGAATTTGCCTCCACTCACCCACCACACTCTCACTCACTGTCTAACACAGTACAATTGAACCATTCCACGACACCCATGACCAGACTAAAGCTTCAATGACCAGAAAAATTTCTTCTGATTGATCAGTATCATCATCTTTCCCTTCTGAACTTTCCATGTCATGTGTCACTTCACAAGCTTATTCATCCATTTCAGACAATTCATTATGTGATGATTTTTTGAGTCACATCTGAAACACCTATTGACCATTCTTCACTTATTCCTGGGGATTCATTCTCCTGCTATGCTTACCCAATTCTTGTCATCTGTTAGAGCTCACAAAAGAGTCCTTATCCTCATTTCTTTTCTTTGTTGTTCTTCTTCCATATTTGTGCCTTTGTCTCGAAATTACGCCAGGATCGAATCTTCTACCTTTTGTGTGAGTGCTGGAGGTCCCAGTGGTGGCCGTGAAAGTGGCTAAAAATTAATTTTATCCCAGAACATTTTTTAAAGATTCAGACCATCCATCTGTGACTGCGGCAGAGGGGCAGTCATGTCGGGTGACCCCCTTCAATTGCCCACTGCCTGGACCTACTGATGGCCACCAGCAGGTATACAAGGAGATCCTCCTCCCTCTTGGCTCCAGCTGTATTCACTATTTAAGTTGTTTGCTTGTTTGCCATGATATAAATAGTGGTGAACAGAATGCATCCCACTGTATTAGTCAGGTTGCATTGCTGCCTCCTCTATCCACAGGTGCCACTGCTGAACAGCACAGGGGCTTTGACCTGCTCCATTTCTGACATAGGCTTGTTCACCCATCTTCTTCCAGGTTCCCCAAGGAGTACCATATGCACATCGATCTTAATGTAGACACCCAATCAGCACAGATGACAACAGCCCAGAATTCCTGACCTCAAGTAATCTGAGCACCTTCAGCCTTCCGGCAGCAGCAGGATTTCAGTTGCCGACCACCACACCTGGCATCCTCTACTCATATATTTTTTAAAAAATATAGAACAAAAGTTATCAATGTTCCCTATTTAAATGTGCTTAAAACTTCATTAAACATACCTTCACTTGTGTTTACAAAGAATGTAATTAACATAGCACTAACAACCTCTGTGTACCTTAGAAAGATTTACTTTGTCGCCCTATTCTTTCTAAATAACTCTACCAGGTAAATTGTGAACAGCTGATGACAATATCATCCTAATCCAAACATGAAATTATGCATTTTAACCTATATTAAATGGTTTTGGTCACACATAATCAAATTGGCAATATAATTCAGAAGGCATCACCTGTTAGTTTGAGTTCCTCCAGAATAAGTCTAGTTTACTACTTCACTTTTTATTAGGGATGGTCAAATACTTTTGATATATGCATAAAAGCTAACTTGGAATTACTTTTCAGGACAGACGCTATTCGGATCCTGGCTAGAATTCTCCAGTCTCATATGGCCTCTCCCATTTCAGTGAGAATGGAGAATCTGACGCTTAGCCAAATCTGCATTCGCTGCAGCGGGACTGGAAAATCCCAGCTGCAGGTGAGGTCGGAGAATTCTGGCCCTTATCCTTGTCTTTTCAGCAGTATTGCTACATTTAGTCAGATTAAGCATTATCTGTTCTTCAATCAGGCCTATAATCATAATCCAGGCAAGGACCAATTACATTTTAGTTCTCAATTCTTTCATTGGTCATTCCGTAAGAAAGGTAGTTATTTTAAGATTGGGTCTTTTCCCTATTGATGTTGCTTATTAAGCGCCAGGACATATCGTCAGTTTGGAACTTAGCAATTGCTGGATGAGAAAAACTAAGTCTATTTTATTCACCATCTACAATCTTGGTAATTGCATGGTAAGCAATCATGGAATTGTTACCTATTCAATATTAATATAACAGTCTCTGACACCAGGTGACAAAATGTCCAACATGAAAAAGCTTCATATCCCACCCCAATGAGATCGGCCAGAAATGGAAGTGGGACTTCAGTCTTGGTCCAATCTACTATTTTTAAATTCTCCACGACTGTGAGAAAATCTGGTGGGAAAAAATGGTAGGTGTGCTTTGTACTCACTCTGCCCACCTGAAATTGGTTCAGGATTGAAATCTACCAGTTTCCTTCCAGTAGCCTTAGACAGAAAATGCAGGGACATTGGTTGGTCACAAGAACTAACCAATTAGATTTTGTTCCATTTGTATATTTGGTCTTAATTAATTTCATGTCATATAGCCTGGAATTTTGTCTCCTCCCTTCCGCTGTCATGGGAATCAGAGCAGGTGAGGGGCAGGCAATGGGAAAGTGTGTTGATGTCCAGACAAACGAGGCTGTAAAATCCCACCTATTTTCTTTTCTCAGTGACTCAAATGTCACTTTTTTTTTGTTTTTAATCTATTTTTGAGATTTTGCTTCGATGACATTCCACAGTTTCAGTTATTACCATATCACAAAATATGTATTATATTTCCTCCCATTAATATTGATGGATATTTATATTACTATAACCCCATATACTCTCAGAAGTTTCCCTGGGGTGTGAGTCTGCATCCCAGCACCATCAAGGCCTCCCATGCTCCAATGGACACCATAGCGATTGGTATGTTTTATTGACCTTTTAATCACATTTTTATTTCATGTTTTAAGTTTCCTTTGTGATTTGCTTTTATCTAATGCAGCATCCCTTTGTATGATCCTATGTATGTTTAGCCCTGTTTACTTCAATCAATGCAAAAACATCATTTTAGGTTATCTTTGCCGATGCAACTAACTCTGCTAACTTTACTACATGTAGAACCAGAAAGCTAAAGGTTAACCAGAAATAAATTGCATTTCTGAAAGGTACACAATGCGGGCAAATAAACTTTTCATAGCAGTAACTGCAAAGATTGTTTTTCTAGACTGAGACAGTCTGTGGAAAAGATTTCTAGTAAAGAGATAAGAATTGACATACAGGCTGGTATTTTACAATCTCGCTAGGGCACGACTCGCAAAATCCAGCCTGAGGCCAACAGAGAATTCTGCTCTGTGTGCCTCACTTGCCCCGATTCTGGGGAGGACATGCCAGTAAAGGTCCAGCCATAATTTGGATTTTAATGCGTGTGTTTTCAGTTTGTTTCTGAGATCCATTCAGTGTGTTCAAGTAGAATACAGGGACTGGCAGCAGAAGCCAGTCTTCAAGTTTGCTTTTTCTTTTCACTTCTATCATGTTAATAATTGTTTTAAGTTCTGTTCAGTAAAAGAAAATCATTTTAAAACTACATCAGTGCTGTTCCCTCATTTGTTCAAATAACTGAATGGACCCAAGAAGAGGTTTCTATTTTAATTTGCCTCTCATTTGGTTAATTAGCCTAACTAGTTCAACTCAAAATAGAATATACTCTTAGTACATGACTGAATATTGGCTCTCTATAATGGACAAGTTCCATATTTTTGAGGTGCTTTTTTTCTGCTTTGCTAACTGCCATTTTGTAACATACATTTATGAAAGTAGGTTGTGATTTTATATTTTTAGTGATCATTTAAAATGATTTACCAGACAAAACATTGATCTCTTTATAAAATTTATTTCTCCTGCTTTGAAATAATGTCTTCATTTTCACAAAATAAACATAAATGACAAGGATGTAGAAAATAAATAATTTATGAATATTGCTGAAAATCATTGTAAAATTGAATACATGTAGTAGTAATCTTAGCCTTAGAGCATCCAATTTCATAGCTAGCGACACTTGTAGACACTCACAGACCTTAAGTAGATTTCGGCACTGATTCAAAATTAGTTTAGCCAACACGTTCAACAAGACAGCGGGGATTTGTGTGACAAGGATAAGCAAGTGCATCTCCTTAACAAATCAGATTGAAGAATCATGAAAGAGCAGTGGAATCTGAACCAGCAAGTATCAGTTAAGAGTACGGAATTCAATGCCAACTTGTATATGAAACATAAAATAAAGAAACGGAAAGAAGAAAGAGAGAATGATAAAAGGACAGGAAGGAAAAGTGAAAGCAAATATTTCATCTGAATTTTATTTATTTGAAGTCACCAACAACAATTAAAAGCTGAAGGAATGGGACTCCACACATATAAAAGTTCATTTTCAAAACCAGAGAGGATATTTGACAGTAATTAAGAGTTGTTACTCTATTGAGCATTTAGTTACATGAAAGCAGACACACTCCAACTTTGTATAGTAAATTTAGTGGGTATCTAACACATAGGTATAGAAACCTCATGCAGAACAATATTAATTCAATGCTAATTCTCTTGGCAAGATGCTGGTATATTTAAGTTTCTGCAGCACTAGGGCAACAGGCAGCAACCTCCTGATTTCTGTGCTCTATGATGCCTGTATATCTGATGCAAGTTGTTATCTGATTTATCTTTTAATAATATTGAGTGCTAATACCCACATCTATTCTTCTGCAAATTTTAGGCCAATGTCACAAAGTGAAATTTCAGCTCATCTTTAAAGAAATCTCCTTCAGGCATATGTTTCCTGCTTATCTTGCCTAAAACTAAGATATGTTCTGCATTTTTAATTCAATACATTTATTTGAATGATAATATTATTCTACATAGATTAGACAAATACGCTTTTTCACAACACATCATTGTATATAGATAATTGGCAGATAATTTCAGAAAAAAAAGTTTAATAGAATTTATATATAAAAATAAACTGAAAAAAATCTGTTCAAGAATGCAGAAGGTTCTGGCACTTCTTTTCCTTTAGACAGTTTCCATGTTCAATACCCAAAACATGCTCTAAGAAATAAAAAAAATAATTACGACTCTCATAGTAGGAAAAATAATTCAAAAATCATGGTCATAGTCTCATTAAATATTAAACTAATCTGAACACATTTATAAGTAACATATATTTACAGGATAAACGTTCAGGATTAATTTAGTTAAATAAAGCATTTTATTTGTGAAACTATGTCACATTTACAATTGAAACAGGAAAACAATTTGTAATTAAATGTGCAGAGTAATTATAATTAACTATATCAGTGTCACAAATAAAATCACTTTGCAATTTATTTCCCACTGAAGTCGCATTGCAAGCTTAACAATAAGTGCAAAGTTGTTCCGGATTTCAATGACAATAAACTTATGGGCTGTAAAATTGATGTCAAGACTCAAAATCATTCTGAAGCAGTGGAATGGCTCCAATGTTAGATTGTGCTCTGACTCCAAATTGCTTTGACAATATAACTGAAGCATCATTGAGAAGTGAAATAACTGTAGACTACAATATTAGTGTCAATGTATCCTAAAACATCTTCCATGCTAATGAGATGTTTGTACAAGTTACTATCCTTTCCCATTGCAAAAATTGCATGAACTTGGTAAGTATCACAAACTTGGTAAGTTGGATGCTTTGCAATTAATTTATTGTACATATTGGAACACAGGAAATTTGTCATTTTCAGGATGCAATACTTTCATTTCTTGGCAGTTAACATAAAATGTAGGACTGTATACATTTTTTTGATGTCATTTGAATAGATACTCTTCCAACTCAGGCCTAATGACAATGTACTATGCAAAACTAAGTAAATTTGTAACCATTAAAATAATGCAAGATACATTAAACTATGACAGCTGCGTGCAGATTAAAATCAGGCTCTGATGTACAAGATGTATATTTAATATTTCTGCCTATTATTTAAAATATTTTGCAAGAAATTTTAACCAGTTCAAAATCAAAGTTGAGTGCAGTGCCATCATCAGAGACACAAAAACACAATTGGCCCACTAATCACATCATTCCTGGAGAATTTTAGTCTAGTAATTAATCTGATTGACCTGTAGTGTGATTTTTGATGATAGCCCATATTGGAACCAAGAGCTTAATCTGCCGAATTTTCAATAGTGATCTCACCTTTTTAAAGTATCTTTCTTCAAGTTACAACAATAGATTATAAAATAAAATATTTAATTACACAAAACTTTATTGATACATAGGGATATATTATCTTGTTATGCAACCAGGGAATACCCTTGAATTATAAAACATAATGGTGGCAATTCTCCCAAAAAAATTCCAAGTGCTGGATTCATGGGAAAACTGCTGTAAATCATGATTATTTTTTCAGTGGGAGTTCACACTAGATTCTGTGCACTGCAGAGTTCACAATCGTGAATATCATTAAAAGCTTGGAGGGCGCAGCTTATTCACTCCGGAGTCTGAGAGTTCTGGGCTTCTGCACATGCACAATGGCCCCAAAATGTCAGCCTGCATTTTGCTGATCAGCCTAATCACTGGCCAGCCTAGGATCCTCACAGTGTTGCCTCGCCAGGCCCTCCCCCCACACCTCGATCATAACCTCCCATCCATTCCTGGGCCAGCTGGCATCCCCCATCCACGAGCACCCTGATTTCCAGCCCTCGCCATCCCCAGCAGTGATGATCTTCCCCACCTTGGCAGACATCCCAACCCCACCCTCAGCTGACACCCCTCCTGGCAGACCCCCTCACGGGAGGCAGAATCTTCTAGCAGACCCTCCCCCAAAACCCCTGCACACCCCAATCCTGTCCAAACTGGATCCTAATACAGAGTGGCAGTGGGACCTCCATCCCCACTGATCGCCCATAGTCCCTGCCCCACCTGATCCTGCCCAAACAAGCCCTGCCCTTTAGGTTCTGCCCCTTTGGCACAGCCCCAAGCCCAATGGGCAGTGCCAATGTGTTCCCTGGGCATGTGCACTTTGCATCTTGGGCAGTGCTGAGGGCACAGGCTGGCACTGCCAGGATGCCCATGTCCAGAGGGTATCACCCTTATTGCCCAACCCCCTTGGGGCCCTAATTACCCCCTTTCACTCCAGCAGGCTAGTTTCATGAAAACAGGGAGCTACTCTATACCTTATCAGAGTAAAATTGTACTGGCAGGGTAAGAGATGCTATTGGACCCAGAGAATTCAGTCCTGGGCCCAATAATCATACTTAACTTACATTCAAATAAAAGTAAAATAACTTGCGTGCTATTCCCACCTGTTTCAAGTGTGCATTCCCGACCATATTGGATATTTGTCACTGGCACATGTGCATTCATTGGGAATGCGTCATTTTCCCTACCCAACATGCCAAAAAATTAGCATGTCACAACAGGAGAATCACTCCCGTAGTGTTATTATGTATTTCACTATCATTTCTGAGCTAAATCATTACTGCTTGGAAAGTTCTCCAATCTGACACAGTACTTACATGTTATTCCTGGTTTCCTGTGTTGTTATCATATGATTGTAAATAGCCAATGGCTTTTTAATTTCCCCATAACCTTGCAGTTCAGCAGCAGGAAAATATGCCATGATGTCACTGTCCATAGGAAACTGTGATCCTGCAGACAAAAGTTACAATTATAACCTCACTTCATATCTGCACTGATAAAGGAATCACCATCACTAGCAATAATTGTGACAAATAGTGAAATACTTAAAAATTAAAGGAAATAAAAATGCTGGCTATGTCCCATTGAAAAATAGAAAAAAATCTCCAACAACAATCAGCGCATATATGTTAGGAAATTGTACTGGAGAAGAGTATCATAAGGATATTCATGCATGGGAGTTCTCTCTCTCTTACATTATGTTTTTCCAATTTTTTTTCCCATTTCCCATTGGTAACTGTCTTCTTCACTTTATTCCTGACACTGCCTTTCTCTTCTCTCCCCAGTTTTCTTGGGTGAACGTGTCACTGCTTTATGACAGCTTTGCATGTATCTCCACAAATATATCTGTCCATAAACTCTAAGCTCACCTCAACACCAATATTGGGCAGTATCTTTTCTGGTGCATTCCATATCAATTGATTACTTTTGAAGTGTTCTCACTGGTACAATGTAGGTGAGAAGAGGCTTGCAATACAACCATACTATTAAGAAATTCAAGTTAATTTCATCCCTGATTATTGGAAAAGAAAACCAGCCAAAGTTCTCAACCCTCTGAGCTAAATTGGAAAACGTGTATGTTGAATAAAGACCATTGTGAGGTAGCTTAGTTTTACTCTACTGATGATAGAAGTGTTGATGCAACAGTAATCCTGCTCAGTGCAAGGAGTATTGCAGGTTCAAGTCAAGAGTGGTATATGTGCTTAGCTGAGGAGCCAATGGTGCAAAACTACCTTCTGTGGGATTATGACTGAATACCTCTAAGTCAGAATGCAGCCTAAAAGAGCTCCATTAAGTTGCAGAGTGCAGCAGTGCATAAGGAGAGAGTGGGTGATTGACAAAACAAAGAAGGGACATGCAAACATTATTGTGATTCGAGAAAGTTGGCAGGATTCTCCGGTCTGGTCTGTGGCAGAGCCAGCTGTGAGCAACAACAGAATATTTGAATTCCAGCCAAAATTTCATTCACTTTTAGCGGCACCGGAAAATCCCAGCTGTGAAAGAGGAGAGAGGGAGGCTATAGCCTAGGAGATTGTGAATCTGTGTAACAAAAACAACCTAGAACTTTCATAAATAGCAAAGTCCAGAGAAATAAGACATTTTCAAGCACAAAGCATCAAGAAAAATTAGAACAGGGTCATTGTTATTACTGCACAAATGGGGACATCTGGCTCATTGGGCCCATGGTCAAGCCAAATAGAAAACAAGGCAGAATATATAGAAATTTAGAATAAATGCAAATTGAAGGATATAAAGAAAGTGATGAAGAAGTGCTATCTAAATAATAAGTGTAGGGAAAAAAAAATGTGTAAACAACTTACGCTAATGATAATTAAAAATAGACCTAAATTCACACTAGAGTCTGTTTTAGTTGGAGGGAATGGTTCGATGCAAGCCCCAAAGTAATCAAATTGCCGATAGTGTGAAAAATGTTGGAAGGATCTACCAATTAATTAATTATTGTAGCTTAGTAGCAAAGTGAAATGAGAGAAATATCCTGGGGTCACCAAGTTTAAATATACGTATCCAAACGCGTGCCCACACCAAGTTACTGAGACCTTAATGAATGAAACATTTTAAAACTTTATGTTTAAAAAAAAGTATCTGCATGAAATATTTAAATGTAATAATATAAGAACATAAGAAATAGGAGCAGGAGTAGGCCATCTAGCCCTCGAGCCAGCCCTGCCATTCAATAAGATCATGGCTGATCTGTAGTGGTTCAGTACCACTTTCTCACTTTCTCCCCATAACCCTTAATTCCCTTGTCAATCAAAAACCTATCCACTCTTGACTTGAACATATTCAGCGAGGAAGCCTCCACTACCTCATCAGGCAGAGAATTCCAAAGATTCACCACCCGCGAAGAAACTCCTCTGCAACTCTAATCTGAATTGCGCTCCCCTAATCTTGAGGCTGTGCCCTCTAGTCCTGCTACCTTTGCTAAGTGGGAAGAGTCTCTCAACCTCTACCCTATCAATCTCCTTCATTATCTTATACGTCTCTATAAGATCCCCTCTCAGCCTTCTAAACTCCAAAGAGTACAAACCTAGTCTATTCAGTCTCTCCTCATAATCCAACGCCCTCATCTCCAGTATCAGCCTGGTGAACCTTCTCTGCACCCCCTCAAGGCCAATATATCCTTCCTCAAATGCAGCAACCAAAACTGCACACAGTACTCCAGCTGCGGCCTCATCAATATCCTATACAGCTGCAACAGTACTTTCCTACTTTTATATTCTATCCCCCTAGCTATAAAGGCCAACATTGCATTTGCCTTCTTGATCACCTGCTGCACCTATGAGGTAAGATTAAACTGTAGCTACCTTTGTGTACATGAGTTATTGCTAAATTTGTGTTCAGAATACTACCAGAAAGGCCAAAACACAAATGCTTCATCAACTTTCTTACAGGAACACCCTACCAGACCAGGTGGTTCACTTTCAACCCCATCCATCATTCAGTGGTGTAAAGGCTGATTTTTGTGGACAACAGTTGCTGTGATCTGGATCAGTTAACTCAGCTCAGATCAAAGATTATAGCTAATTTTCTGGTGCTTATATATCTGCACTGCATTGGCAGATACACTAATCCATTATGGAAGTTGAGTGGTCATAGTTTTGTTTAGGTATTAGAAAATCATAAATAAAATTATGTAACATGTATAAATATTTAAGTACAAGAATGATGACCGTTTTCAATAATGGAAGATGAAGGATATTTCTATTGATGTGCAATCCATGCTGTTATACAGGTGAAACCAAAAGACTCACCTGCAATATTGTCACCTTTGTCTGGATAGGAGGGTGTTTTGAAAATTCCAGGTCTTTTTAAAACTGTCATTTCTGAAAGTCGGTTAAAACATCATTCATATTACTAACATGCCATAACTATTATATTCTGAATAATAAAGGAATAATCTTTTCCACCTATCTATGTTCTTTAAAGTATTTTGTTAGGTTTTATTTATTTTTATCAGCTTGCTCACCACAAGCACTAAGACTAAATATATTCAAGCGTATCTGAGCAGGACCCTGGATTATGTCCAATGACTATATTGTCGCACCAATTCACTCACTCTTCCCCTCTCTATATTTCCATAGGAGCTACGCATTAGTGTCACAAGGGGGAAAGAAAATCCAACATAAACACTTGAATTTTATTACCAATATAACAGGGACTGAGAAATGACAGAAGATTGTTCTGGTCCCTTGCTGTATTTTCAATAGGATGTTGGAATGGCCACATTTAGATACTTTCACTATTTCCCTAAGGCTCCGGCAGAGACCTACTGCAGAAATGAAGGCTAATTAAAGTTCAAATTATATCAATTTTAAAAATGAAATTGATGCACTATTCGAAATATTAAATCAAGTTCTTCTCAACCTGTATTGTTCACATTCTCATTCCCTGTGTGAAAGAGATGATTTTAGCTCTACGATGAAAAACATGAGCATAATTGTCTTTCTTCCCCCTTGAAAATTAATCCTTTAGCTATTTTTCATACATAGTTAACTTTTTTTTAACAAATTAAAAACCCGTTGCTCATGAATAAGAGTTTGAGTTCAAAGACAGATAACCTTTGGTATCCAATGCCAACATTTCCAATTAGCACAGATTACCTCACAATTCTTTCTTGCTTGAATTACCAGTCACAGAAGCACAGTTCTACATTTCCTTTGTTGCTCAGAATTATTTTAAAACCCAGTTTGACCCAAGTCTGCTACACTCAATGCATGCGGAAGCATACATGTAAGTATTTCTTATGTATGCAGATTTTTGGTGATAGTAATTGGCCTTTCAATCACATGAATCATCCATCCACCTTTTATATAATGCCATTAAATTTTTAACAATCTCAACTTGCTAGCTTTATAATTTTTACAGGGTATTGGAAATAAAAAAAAACTAACTAATTTAAAAGATATTACGGATTTCAGTTGCAATAAAAACAAGCTTTTTCTTTCCACAAGCAATTAATTTTTGGTACCAAGACAGTTAGAAAACAATCAATCTTAAGCATCAATGCTGACATGTAGTGTGAAGCCATCAGAAATTATTTCCATTTAATATTTCTCTTAGAGTAATTTGAGTAACTGAGTAATAGGAGCAATTTGTTTCCTATGTGTCTTCAAAGCAAGAAACTAAGAGCCAGATTTTTCTGGGACAGGGTCAGGTGGGGGGTAGGTTGGTGTGTTGGAGGGGGGAGATAGGAATTGGGAGATGGGTTTGTTTCTGAGTTGTAAACCTATAGGAAGCAGACATTTAGCAGTATTTTGTTATAGGGGTCTGCAAATAAGATCTTATTAATCTCATTAATTTGAGGGTGTGTTTGGGATTGTGGAGTAGAAGTGGATTCCTGGAAATGCAGGCCATGTTCTGACTCACTTTGACAGCCATTGCTGTGGACAGTAACTTGCATGTTTGAAAAGCAATCCATCCCTGTAAAAATTTAGAAAATTAAATGGCAAGCTTCTAATGAGCTCCTTAAATGTCTTTACTGATTATGGGTGAGTTTGCTAGTCCAGCCTCCTCTGCTTTCCCAGCTTCACAAAATTTCACACAATTTGTGAACAAATCCACCATGCACGATGTCAACTCTAAGTTTTTTAGTTGCTCACCTCTATTACAATTCATTTGCAGTAGATTAATTCTGATCTGATATTTCTCTGCCAATTTGCACTACATAAAACAATACTTCCTCCAAAACGCTAAAGGGACATATTACGACTGCTGATTGAAGAGCTGAAGCTCACTTCCACTAAGAGTATTGCTTTGCTTATACCAGTCAAAATTACCACTACCTGGAATTTCTATGCTGTTGGATAAAGTGGCTAGTTAGTGTAGACTCACCAAATCACAACTCAGGTTCCATTTCCAAGTCTGCCTCTAACTCAAACTCTTTACATTTCTTCAAACAACATTGTTCAGTAAAAGGCTTATCCATTAGGTATAGCACCTCACTGTGGTGAAATGCTCTATCTTGTAGTGAATGTACAACTTGTGATAACTGATTATTAATGAAAGTCATAGAGAGTCCATCTTGACAACCAAAGGAGGGTTAATAGAGTAGCTCATAAAAGGTCAGAGGTTAATAGTTTAATGTGGAAGCTAGAGTTAAACTTTATGTGTTTTACAAATTATTTGCATGCAGCAATTCATAAATAAAAATGAGATAGGATGTCAAATTCTACATACAATTTGTCAGTCATTTAGAAACTGCAATTAGCAATAGAAACACAGGACCATAGCCTAAGAATACTCACTCTTTGTATGTGGGTAATATATAAATGGTTTAGGTTGACTCAGTTCACCATCAGAGCGTCTCCGTAACTGGACAAACACTGAGACAGGTTTTGCAATGTGAATGTCAAAATACTTTGGTGTCTTGAAAACAATGGCAAACTGAAGAACATATAGAATTTTATAAGTTACTGTACACTTTTGAAACAATCTGAATATAAACCACATGAGTATGAATAGAATCAAAAACAAGAATATATTGCATTGAAAAGGCATTGAATTCAATGTACCTATAAATTTAGTTTTGTTACTAAAAGCATTAATATGTTCAATACCTATTATTGGTTTTAAGTGAAATGATTTCTAGACCATAGCACATTCCTAAAACTTGAACAACTGTTGGTCCAATACATCACTGAGAAATCTATAGCCAACGATATGCAATAAGCTATATTAGTCTTGCATTGATTAGAGGGAAAAGAAATAAAATCTAGGGATTTCTGCAAAACAAAGGAAATTAATATTAATGACATAGGTATGTGGGAAAGGATGAAGATCATATTGGGATCACTATTACTAAGAATTATTTGAATTATTGTAGGGATGAGGAATTACAATTAATTGGATAGATTGCATTTCTTACAGCAGAGAAGATTAAGGGGAGATTTCACCGAAGGTGTTTAAAATATTGAGTAATTTATGTGGAGCAAATAACAAGAAATTCTTCTCAATGGCTGAAGGTTTGATAACCTGAAGGCACAGATTTCAGGTGATTAGCAAAAGTATTTGAGAGGATGTAAGCAAAAGCTTTTTATGTATAATAAGCTTTTAGGTTTTGTAATGCATGGCCTGATGGGGTGATGGATACAGATTCAATAATAGCCTTGAAATGGAAATTGAATAAATCCTTGAAATAGAAAAAATTTTGTAGGAATATGGGGAGAGAACCAGGAAGTGGAACTAACTGGAAAGCTCTTTGAAAGGGCCTGTGCAAACTCAGCAAAGGCTGATTGGCTTCCTTGGTACTTTACTATCATATGATTCTATGATACTAAGGCCTAGATGTTCCTTAGAGGAGAGGCTCTCGGTAATGGCGAAAATCCTGCAATGGATGAAATTATAATGTTTTCCCCAAACTCTGCATTTCTCATTTTCGCTGGAGTGGATCTGGACTTAGACTAGAATTTGTGCCTGCACAAAATGTGGAGACAGCTGGCCATTCAAATCACCAGCTGCCTCTATTGAAGTGGGATCTTTGGATCCTAGCCACAGAATTCCAGAGTGCAGGGAGCAGACCAGGTAAGAGGAGGTCGGAACTTGATTTTTTGGAGAGATAAGGTACCTCTTGGGAGAAGTAAGGCAACCCTTGGGATTGCTAGAATTAAACATGATTTGCACTTTCAATGCATAACTGTCCAGCTGTCCATGCAGAATCAAAGATAGGGCTCAATGACTCTGTACATACTGAATACTGGGTGAGGGGCTGTGGAGATTGAGGGATATGTGGGCTGGTCGAGTGGGAATGGGGAGATGAATGGGTCAGGAGGAATGGATGTTATGGAGGTGAAAGCAGCATGGAGATGAGAGTGGGAGAGGGACGAGGGTTAGAGCATTAGGGGCCTCGTCCTCATATTCATGTACAGAACTGGGCTAACATCCTGGCTACTGGAGGCAGGCCCTCAAACTTGCCTGCCTCAGTATCCACCCACCTCCATTTCCAGCTTCATCTTGCTTCAGGAATCTGTGGATGAAAATTTGGTGGGCAAGCATGATCATTCAAGAGGTGGGATTGTGACACTGGGGAATGGTCAGACTCTTGATTCCTTCCCCGAAGGAGAAACAATTTGTTGTGTATTAAAATAGATTGAAAGAAACTTGCATTCAAACTTTGAGATAAATTCGTCCTCTGACACCAAATACTTGCGTTTAGATGCTAAAGAGGAAGATCAGTCTCATGACTTTACGCCAAGAGAAAATGATTCACCAGAGACAAACTGTTTAAACATTATTAAAATATTTTGACTTTATTCTTTCAAAGGATATGGGGAACTTATGTGAGGAATTTTAATCAAGTAAAATCTGCTTTACTCAAGCTTTTACTTTGTCTTATTTCTTTAAAAAAGCTGGTTTTAGTTTATTGTCTGCAATATACATTCTGTCAAGAGCATTACTTGTCAATCAGAGAGACTAGGTGAATGTGAGTTATCTTTTATTAAATCCAGTGAGGTTATCCGCAATATAAGGTTTTAATTGTTTGTCTCAAACATAGTACTACTGAAACTACTGCATATGTAAATTCATATTTCAGTTGCTTGGGAACTTAGATTTGCCTGTGGAATTGATTCTTTCTATTGGACTCAAAAAAAAATGATTGGGGACTCTTGTGATCAACAACAAATTTAAAATCCATGCCATCAAATTAAAACCATTTCATTTCATCTTGTATTAAATTGAAATAGTGCCAATTTTTTTGTTAGCTGTGAAATATTTTTAGATATCTACCTGTCTGTGAACATCTGCAGCACCAAATTTTCCAAATGCCTCCCAAATGTGACCACTCTCATCTTCCTGATAGAAACGTACCTGAATATCATCTGAGGAAGAAACCACAACAATCCAAACTTTGATAATTATAAATTATTTTATTGCGTACTAATTAAATGATATTGGGCCCGAAATTTCCAAGCAGGCACAATGATGGTCAGGTTGCCGCTGCACTTGTAAATTCCCCTGACTCAATACTGCAGCACCTTTCCTCTGGGACGTTACAATCCCATCTTTGACATGAATGCACAGTAAGCCTTGGGGAATTTCATCAGAGTGGAGTAGAATTGGAGGAAGATAGGACATGCCCCCTTTCTTAAGGCAGAAGCTGCCGTATTGTAAGCTTAGAGGTCCAGTCCTAATGTTAGTAAATGAGTGAGTGGACGAGTGAGTGGATTGATGGGCACAGTGGATGAAGTGGGTAAGTTGTAGGTGGATAATGTGTGTGGGCAAGGGGTCAGAGGTAGATGAGCAATTGAATAGTTAGTTCAGGGCATTAGTTGGGAAGATAGTTGGTAGTTGGGTGAGAAGGTCAGTTCATGGGAGCAGTTGTGTTGGATTGGGTGGGTAGAAAATTGGTTGGGAGCAGTAAGCAGGTCAGAGATGTCTTTCTGCGTAATTGGGAAGGATAGCCAAGTCAGAGAGTAGTTCAGTTGGGGGAATGTAGTCAGATGGTGGAGAAGGGTAGTTGGTTCTGGGGTAGACAGGCAGTTGGAGAAGTTGTGGTATATTTATCCAAATGTTAGGCTAGGTTTTACACAACCTAACTTTTCCACGGTACTTATCCTGCTAAGTACTGTGGAGCCATCCAAAGTCTCCAACTCTAACTCATGGAGATATTGAGGGAGGCTCCTGGGGAGAGGTAAATTGCGCAGTAGAAATTTAAACTTCCTGGACAATTCCTACCTAAGTCCACTTTCAGGATTTCCACAGTCCAAAACTTGATTTGATTTGATTTATTATTGTCACATATATTAGCTTACAATGAAAAATATTGTTTCATGCACACTATGCAGACAAAGTACACATTAATAGTCAAGGAAATGTGAGAATGCAGAATATAGTCACAGTTCAGGTGTAGAGAAAGGTCAACTTAATGTAAGGTAGGTCCATCCAAAAGTTTGATGACAGCAGGGAAGAAGCTCTTTTTGAGTCAGTTGATATGTGACAGACTTTTGCATCTTTTTCCCAACTGAAGAAGGTGAAAGAGAGAATGTCCGGGGTATAACGGGTCCTTAATTATGCTGGTTGCTTTGTTGAGGCAGCAGGAAGTATAGACAGAGTCAATGGATGGGAGGCTGGTTTGCATGATGGATTGGACTACATTCATGACCTTTTGCAGTTACTTACCTCCAACTGTGTGTCTAGTCTCTGACAATTCAGATTCTGGAAGATTTGGTCCAATGATTTATTTCAGCTTGCATATAGTACACAAAAAATTAAAATGTAACTGTCAAACAATCAATACCTAATTAGTTTTAAAGGCATATGAAAGAAGCCTAGGGTGGAATTTTCCATAATTCGTCAGAGTGTCAGACTCTGACCGAAAGCCAGCATGTATCTCTCCAGATGCATAGTGAGTTCACAAACAAACAGACAGGAATACAGGAGCTTTTTCCATCTGTTTTTTGGGAGAGCTAATTGGGATGAATGAATTTCCACTGAGGATTCACACTGATAGAGGGGTGGGACCTCAATCTGCTTGAGAAACCAACAGTGCTGAGCGGATTTGTCAGTGGGGAGATGGCCTCCCCATCATTGGCATTCTGAGTGCCAGTTTCTGTGACCCTCTTTTCTGATTCTGTGACCCCCGCACCCTCGATCAAGAACCTCCAAGACCCCTGATTCCCCTGTCCATAGCCAACTCCGATTGCCCCATCCATCCCAAACCCATCAATCCTAATGCAGTACGCAGCAGGTAACTTGCATCACCACTGATTCCCCCTCCCATCGGGTCCTGTCCCACTCTGGTCCTGCACCCTTTGCACCTGGTGGACCGTGCCAGGGTGCCAGGCTGATACTACCAGGATGCCAGGCTGGCACTGCTCAAGACACACCTCTTCCCGTCTTTGACCTCCCAGGGGAGCCTCAGTGGCCTCTGTCTCTACCAGTGAGGTGATCATGCCTTGTCTCCATTGATGGGACCAGCCTTTAATCCCCCTTGGTGGGAACAGCTCCCGATGGTATCACATAGGCTCACTAATGTGACCCATACCCAAAGATGGGTAACATTAGTGAACCTATGTGATACCATCCTGTACTTGTTAATGATATCGAAACAATTTCTGGCACGGGACTGATTGCACTTAAATAGAAGGCCCTGCGAGAGTCACAATGAATCCCCCAACAAGTCTCCCACTGATGCGTCCCAGTCTGCTGCAATAGTTGAGCAATGCAGTGGGCCAAGAGAATCCTGCACCAAATGTTTAACCACATTGATAAATAAAATCTAAGGGTGTGGTTTACACGGTTACTCTGGCAGGCGAAGCCTGCTCCACCGCGCTGAATTTGAATTTCCACCAACTCTCATGGACATGGAGAACTCTCCAAGGATCAGAGCCCTACCATCTCCTGCACCACCACCATCACCACAGAGATATCGGGACTTTCACTCCCTACCACCATGAAGGTATGGGGCTCTGCCTCCACTCCCCCAACCACACAAGGCAGTGGGGTCATTACCCCTTCCCCAGGCTACTAACCGCACAAGGTATCCCCTTCATTGGTAAGTTTCCCCTTCCTCTTCAAGGGCAAGTTCCTGCCAGGAAGTCCACAGAATGGGGCTCTGCATGGGGCCTGACCTGGGCACTGCTCTCTGGCACAGATTGTCACTGTAGGTTGTCACTGCCAGGTTGGCATTGATATTTTGTGATAGGGGGCAATGTCCAGGGCTATGCTTACCTTGACACCTTAGTGGGTTCCCCGCAACTGAATCCCATTGTTCTGAAGCTGTTGTAAACCTCGCCAATGTGGCATCTCACTGGTTTGGATATTTAGGGAGGGATGTATCGTGTGGTTGGGGGGCAGGGGAAAGGCCCGTTAATAACATTAAAATGTATTAAAATCCATTTGTATTAGGGCAATTTGGGAAATGAGATCTCACTGGCAAGAAGTTTGTTTCCCAATTTTTTGTGAGATTTTGTGCCTGCATTGCCTTTTATGCTCACAGTGCACATGAGTGTGGAATCTCCTCCTTAGAGATAATTTGAAATGTTAATTAAATTATGAGATAGATTACCTTTTTGGACTTTATCACACAGCAGAAAGATTTCGTCCCCACCCAAGACACTTCCGGCTGTTTTGGCCATTCTTACTATTCGTAAACTTGATGCATTTGGTGCTTCTATGAAAGGAAATTCAACATTATGCTCATTCTACGCAAACTGCCACCAGCTTCTTTCAAAATACAGAAAAGTAACATACCAATAAAAAAATGACTGAAAATTTTATTTCAATGTTTGGGAAAGGATAGGATTTGGAGAGGAACATAGGTTTGCCAAGTTTCTGGCTCAAATATTGGTTACAAGCAATGTTCAGGGATCCAATTCTGTACGAGTGCCATCTCTGTCTATTCAAAGGAATGAATGGACCTTACAAGCAGCCTCAACAAAAACCTTTATGGGCTTCTGATGTGAATTCTTTTGCGAGCCTAATACTGGTCCCAAATTGCTTCTCAGCAAAGGGAAAAATAAAAATCTCAGTGCAGGTGAATTATGATTAGTAGATAGGCACTGGTACCTCTTAGAAGCAAATATTTGGAAAATGTCCCTCATAGCTTTGGTCCTTTGTGATCTTTGGAGCATCATTGTGTGCTCCAGTATTTTCACTGCCAATTGGGAAGGTGAGTCCGTTGACAGCAGTCCTGTTGCAGTACTTTTCTGGAACCAATTTAGTAACTCTGGAATTTCATCTCCAATCTGCAAATTTGCGAATATCCTGACAGAATTATTTTTTGCTTTGCTTAAGACGCTAAGAAAATTAAGTAATAAATAATTACTTTATTCAAAATTTGGATTTAATTTTCACAGTTCCAGAACAAGCCATACATTTTCTATTATGCTTGTGCTATGTTATGAGCTGAGAATGAAAAGTCTGCCTTTATATTGCTTGAAATATCAAGGAACATTTTTTCACCAAATAATAATTTGTGATATGAAAGCATAACTTCCTCATATTACTTAAATCTGTATGAAATACATATCGTCCATTGTAAAAGTACTCACTGCTGTCATAGATGGGATCCGATATAACAGGGCTAAGTCTACGTGTAAATTTGCCTTCACTTCCTGGTAGATATGGAGTAAACATCAGACGAACAACACTGAGATCCATGTACTTAGTCTGCTTCTGAGCTTCCTGATGGATTCTTTCCCTGTCTTCTTCTGACATCAAAATAATTTAACATGGCATTAATCCTATACTTTTAAATAACGTCAAGACTGTCACTGTTATCTATGAAGCAATAATTTGCTGCAGCAGGATAACAAATAGCACCTGACATTAGTTAGACTTGTTCTTGCCCATTTAGTTGTGGCAATATTTAGTGTTCTAAGTTGAAGTGTGAGCAAATAATATTGCTGCAAGTGATACTGGGCAAGCAATAATGTATCTTCTAAGCTAAGCAAACTGAAGGACTGTGAAATTCACAGTGCAAGGAATGAGAAAGAAATATAAATTTGAGTGAGTAATTCATTGCCAAATCTGGCTGTGAAAGAGAACTAAAAAGAAGGAACAGAAGATTTGATTAAGAGAGAGAAAGGGAAAATAAAAATAGATTAATTTTAAATTTGATATATTTAAAATCTCCAACAAAATTAAACCTTGAAAGAATGAAACACCACATGCATATTATTTAATGTTTAGTTCTACTGAGGTTGCTTGCAGTAAATAATGCTTATTACAACACTAAACAGGTACTTAGACTAAAATGGAGAACTCAACTTTCTGTGGCAAATTTTGTTTATATCTACTGTGCAAAGACAGTAATTTCATGCCAATTGGCACATTTTTATAGTGAGACAGAATGTGATGTTTTGGTTTCAGGAAGCTAACACTAGAGTGGCATATCTCAGACAGCGTCCTCTGGATGTACACATTTAACTGCAGATTTGCTAACATCTGAAGTTGCTGTAATGTTTATGTACAAGTAACTGAGTGCCATTACCTTCACTGTTATTTTGGTCATAACTTATAACCGAACAAGTCTGTTGCATGCTGGCTATACATTCCACCACACACCAAAATTTGGTAATAATTTGAATTTAAAAGAAAATAGTGTTTTAACCTGCTGAGCCAAAGTGATAAAATTATTTTCCATTGCCACTATGATAAAAACTGTCTTTCTGATTCCTCGTTTATTTTTTGAATTGAAAAGGTGGTTGGAAAATAAACGTGTATATGCCATTTCAGATAAGATTTGTTGGAAGTTGGTCTTTTCTCTGCTACAATTTCTCTTTGATATTTGGTATTGCAGTAATATTATCAGACATCTTAAACTTCAATCAGATTTACAGAACTCCAACTCAAAGCTATATTTGTATGCTGGCTAAATAGTTGTACTTCCCATTATACTAATTTGTAGTGGAAGTTATGGAATTTCATTCCTACAGTGACACAGTGGTTAGCACTGCTGCTCCACAGTACCAAAAACCTGGGTTTGATTCCCAGCTTGGGTCATTGTCTGTGTGGGGAGTCTGCACATCCTCTCCATTTCCTCCGGGAGCTTCAGTGTCCTCCCCCAGTCTGAAAAATGTGCTGGTTAGGTGCATTGGCCGTGCTAAATTCTCCGTCTGTGTATCCAAGCACTTACTGAAGAGTGGCGGCTAGAGGATTTTCATAGTAACTTCATTAACGTAAACTGTTTGTGGCATTAATAAATAAACTTTAAAATAACATGGAATTCTTGCATTAACTGCAAGCTTTAAAATTGTATATGTATACTAATAAATAAATTCTATACCTAATTCTGACTATCCAAATTTACAAGTGAGAGAGGGAACTCCATCCAGTCAAAACTGGATTTCAAAACTCAGCTTTCAGTGTTTTCTTTTATAATTTACAGAATGCCTATAACAGCTAACAAAACAATTCACTATCTTCTGCAAAGTACAATAGGTGTGCACTTAAACTCTGAAATGAAGAGTTCATAGCCTTAGCATTGGTGCTGAAACCACCTACCACAAATAAACATGAACCTAAGTTTATGGAATATTACACATTGAGACACTTAAACACTGAATGAACAAATAATATTAGCTCACTCTGTAGCTGTTTGTGTTGTAATTTCATTTCATTTTCATCTTCTCCATCAGGAAGTGAAACATTCCCATTTTGGGTATCTGAAGTCCAGGACTTAATCAGCTGTTCTTCTATAATTGCTACAACATCCTTCTTAGGGACGTGAAGGATTCCAAGATTGGGGAAGCTATTCGGGAAAGGTATTTGTTAGTCATTTTCAAAGAGACATTAAAAATAAAATCAGTTCACCAGAATGCCTCCATATATCAAAGAAAGAACAAAGAACAAAACAGCATGGGAAACAGGCCCTTCGGCCCAACGAGCCCGCGCCGTCACCTCGATGTTCCCACTTCTACACACGATCCCTGTCCATGTTTATAGATCTATGGATTAAAAACCAAATTTGAGACAATTTAGGGAGAATTTGTTTTGCCAATTAGCCTAAGAGCACATCTTTGGGATGTGGGAGGAAACCGGAGCACCCGGAGAAAACCCACGCAAGCACGGGGAGAATGCGCAAACTCCCACAGACACAGGCCCAAATCCATGTATCTGCACAGCACAGCGATAGTCACTGAGCTGTCGTGTTGCCCATCAAATGGTCCAGGTCAAGCGTACACTAACGACGTGAAGCACTAGGATACTCTCGAAAAAAAATCCAAGAGCAGCCCTCTCACGACCCATCGCGTGTATGCCCCTTGTTAGACAACAAGGTGGACCAAAGCACCTGTAGGATAAAAACAAGTACATCAATATCATCATCTATTTACACACTTCCCAGGGACTCCCAAGGCTCATGATCCCTATTTTAAATCAGTTTTCTATACCCCTCCATTCCCATTCTGTTCATGTGCCCATCTAAGTATTTCTTAAATAACTCCAGAGTACCTGCCTCCACCACTTTACTTGGCAGCGCATTCCATACCCCCACCACCCTCTGTGTGAAAAAACTCCCTCTAGCATCCAAATTATACCTTACCCCCCTCACCCTAAGCCCGTGGCCCCTCTTGCTATTTGAGTCCATCCTAGGAAAAAGCTTAGCCCTGTTTACTCTATCTATCCCCTTCAAAATCTTGTATCCTATTTTGAGTCAATAAAAGGATTTTTATGATAATCTTATACAAGATGTGTTACTAATTCCTGAATGGGATGACGAATTAATGTACTTCACTATCAGCTCTAAAATATTAGCTCAAATAATGTTCACAATGTCAAAATTTTCTTAACCAATCATTCATAAAGAGTTTTATTCATTCCAGAACTATTTTGGAATAATTAACAAAAACATAGTCAATAGCATTATCATAAATAATTGAGGTGTTTTCTCAAAATCTAAACCATAAGGAGTCAATTTTGAACTTGCTTTTTCCTGGAGAAGAGCCTTGAAAGTTTAAGCCCATAAAAATGTTTTATAAACAAAGATAAATATACAATTGAATGAAAAGAAAATGGGGTAACTATGGAATTAACTGGACCTTATTTTCACATTTAAATCCAGAGATGAATCAACCATTGTTTAAGATTCTCACTTGCTTGTAAGATAAATGCAGGTTATTTTTCCAATGTAATCAACCGAGGTTTGTTTGATTTGTATTTACATGTGATGCGTACTAATTTCCAAGTGAGTCAGCATAACTAAGGACCTCACGCACCCCGGACATTTTCTCTTCCACCTTCTTCTGTCAGAAAAAAGATACAAAAGTCGGAGGACATGTACCAACTGACTCAAGAACAGCTTCTTCCCTGCATTGCACATTTAAACAGAAACCTGGAGGACAGTCAAGTCAGATGGTGAACTTTGAACAGACTGCTTTAAAAAAACTGAGCTTGAAAGTTCATAAATGAATAACGAGGAAAGCTTTCGAGAAGAAACTTTGGATTATAATTATTATAGAAAGACAACTTCCTGAAAACACTTTAAGAAGTATTAATTTACATCTTAGGTCTGTTAATTTGTGGGTATTACATATATAAGATAGATGTTAAGACATGTATCATGTTTTAAATTGTAATATTTTAACTGGGATAAATGAAAACACATCATGAGATGCATATCAATTTCTCAGCAAGGTGGTTCCATTTATCGTATATTTATAGTTTAACTACTTAAACAACAAGTTATATTCTATAATATAATTTGATTTTGATTTATTATTGTCACATGTATTAGCATGCAGTGAAAAGTATTGTTACTTGTGCACTATACAACAAAACATATTGTTCATAGAGAAGGAAATGAGAGAGTGCAGAATGTAGTGTTACAGTTATAGCTAGGGTGCAGAGAAAGATCAACTTAATGAGAGTAGATCCATTTCAAAAGTCTGACAGCAGCAGGGAAGAAGCTGTTCTTGAGTCGGTTGGTACGTGACCTCAGACTTCTGTATCTTTTTCCCAATGGAAGAAGATGGAAGAAAGAATGTCCAGAGTGCCTGGGCCCTTAATTATGCTGTCTGCTTTTCTGAGGCAGCAGGAAATGTAGACAATGTGAATGGATGGGAGGCTGATCTGTGTGATGGACTGGGCTACACTTGTAATATAGTTATTATGGAATCAAATATTCACGACACCTCCCTTCAGGAGGAAAGATGCATTTTCATATCTTCCTGGAGAGTATTGCTAATGTTCATCATGCAATTGATATATTTTAGAATATAGTTTTAGTTTTAGGAGTTATAATATTAAATATAAGATAAATAGAAATACTTGGCTAGGAAATTAGTATGCATCTCATGTAAATGCAAATCAAACAAGTTTGGGTTGATTATAGTTGAAAAGATAACCTGTATTTATCTTAAAAGATCATTGTTGCAAGTGAGAATCTTAAACAATGGTTGACTCATCTCTAGATTTCTTAGGGGAACTAGCAAATCTTCAGAGGGCCATCATATCCTAAGAGATATAAATTATTCATGTGGGTCACAGAGTTGCCTAAAACAATTAGTTGCATTTCTGTTTTGGAATATCCCAATGCACGCCATGTTGCCATAGTGATGGCTGTCGTGGTGGGGGGCAGGTGGGGTGTGCGGGGAGAGGAGTAGTTAGAAAGTTCCTTTGTTTAATTTATCTGGGTTTTTCTTTACAGAGACCATTATAGATTTGGTCTTGTGTACATATAACTGACTTAAAATTCTTAAGAGAAAAAGAGACGAGAAAATTTGTCTAGCTTGGAGTTTGGATCCACAGTGATCCTCATATTGAAAACTAACTAAGTTTGAGTTAAGGAGTCCATGCCATTTTGAAGAAAATTGAAAGTTTGTTCAGCCAGAAGTCAATGGAAGGATTCCCATGAAATCTTGTGCCTCAGAGCAGCTGGAAAATGGAAAATAAATCAAAATGAAGTCCACCTGGCGGTGACATAGCTTTGGATTGGTCTCAGAAAAAGTGAATGATTCTTTAAGACATTGCAAGATAAGGAAACTGTTGTGTGGTTGCGCAGTAAAAGTAAAATGGATTAAAAGCCTACACAGTTATAAACAGTAGTTTCCTTTCAAGTAGCTTACTTTAATTTATTTCATATACACAATAAAATTTAGTTTTGTTTGAAGACGTGAAATCGTGTGATGTAGTTCTGCCAGTTAATTACTAAGTATTCAAACTTCTCCTTAGGTGTTAATTGTTTCTAAAGGATTGTAACAGTCTGCTTTAAGACTTTATACAATTTCTAATGACTATAGGTTCACAGGATAAATTACCTTCAATTTGACTTGCTACCCAGAGAAGACATAAGGGTGAAATCATTTTGAGACATTATAGCGTGCAGCAGCTGATCTTCTGTAGTTAAGTTGAAATATGCCAGCGTGGCAAATACAGAGATGCGATCATTCTGCATCTACCTCTACTGTACTTCAGCAGGGAGTGCTCAAAATATTTAATCAATTGATTCCTCTGCAGTGATTGCTCTGCACTTACCCTGTGCACCAACATTTAAACCTACTACCTAGGTTTGGGTAGTAGGGGCTGTGAGATATTAAAATTGGGTAATTACTTCTGCGCTTCCAAATTGATGTCTGACACAATTTTAAATAACAGTTTCTACATTTAAAACAGGTGTTCATCAGAGATACACTTCATTGATGTTACCCAATGCTCAATACCATTTAATTCAAAATTGTAACAACTCCACCTCACCCTTGAGGCATCTGTAAAACCTTATGGAATCGCAAAGTAAAAGCTTTGAAACCTTTATAAAGAGGGCTCCTCAGTGGTAGTTCAGTGGATTATTAGATCTTTTTTGCCATCTCCTGGAAAGTTTTCTACTTCCAGGTGACTTCTTGCATGCATTGTGTTAATTTAGGTTTAGAAATCTCACCCCAGGATGGAGATGCTGACCTGGGAAGACATCAAAATTATACCGGACATAGAAAATTAAATTATAAGCCCAGGTCATGTAAACTTGCTTTGAATGCTGTCAAGAATAGGAGATTGAGTGTTGATCTGAAGGGCGACACCGTGGCACTGTGGTTAGCACTGCTGCCTCACAGTGCCAGAGACAAAGATTTGATTCCTGTCTTGCGTCACTGTCTGTGCAGAGTCTGCACGTTCTCCCTGTGCCTGCGTGGGTTTCCTCTGGGTGCTCAGGTTTCCTCTCACAGTCCAAAAGCCGTGCTGGTTAAGTGCATTGGCCACACTAAACTCTCCCTCAGTGTACCCTAACAGGCACTGGGAGTGTAGCAACAAGGGGATTTTCACAGTAACTTCATTGAGGTGTTAATGCAGGCCTACTTGTGACACTGATAAAAATAAAACAAAATATTAAAACAATTTGTCAGACAGATATAGAGGAACTTTTTTTCTGATGGGGGGCCATGAACATGGGGACATAACCTTAAAGTTAAAGCTAAACTGTCAGGAGTAAAATCGGGAAGCATTTTCACAAAAGGAATAGTAAAAACGTGGAACTCATTTCCCCCCAAAAACTGTGAATGGTGAGACCATGGAAGATCTTAAGACTGAGATAGATATTTCATTAGGTGAGGTGATTAAGGAAGATGAAGTAATGATGAGAAAATGGAGTTGAGATCTAGATCAGCCATAATCTGAGTGATTGATTGAACTGGCTGAAGGAATTGAATGGCCCACTGCTGTCTCTAGAATAATATAAAAGTGAAATACAGTGGATGTTGGAATCTGAAGCAAAAACAGAAAAAGTTGGAAAATCTCAGCAGGTCTGACAGCATCTGTGGAGAGAGAATAGAGTTAATGTTTTGAGTCTGGACTGAGACTCAAAATGTTCACTCTATTCTTTCTCCACAAATGCTGTCAGACCTGCTGAGATTTTCTGCTCTTATTTTATTCTGCTCTGCTTTTCAGGGACTGAAATCCCTTCTGACGTTCGGGAGATCAATTTTCACATCAAGGCTAGCAATCAGTTTACTTTAATTAGATCTAAAAGGCCCAGTTCCCAAATCAATATACTTCTAATCAAATAGCAGTTTCTTAAACTATAATTTTAATAGTGTTAGAACTCATCAATCAAGGCACTCTAGATCATTGGAAATATCTTATTACGTCTCTTCGCATGAATAGGAATTATAACACTAAAAACTTCTCATCATCTTCTATTCAATACTTAGAAATCTGCTTCAGAAACTGTCAATTTTATCTCATTGGACACAAAATTCTCTTCCAATTCAGAGTACCTTAGCAAATGAAATGCATTTGTGTTTCAGTAAAGCTACCTTATTTTTACTGGTTGTCAACCACTTACTTGTTATGTTTGTTTTTTATATCTCTCCTTCTGCTGCTTTAACAAAGCACTAACTATTACTTGTTGGAAACTGTGAATAGGGGAATTTGTTCAAAATAGCAAGAACATTTCAAATTGAGACAGCAATATCTCCAAGGCAATTTTCTCTTGATGCAGGAAACATTACCGAGAAATGTTAGGTATGACATGTTTCTCTCCGTGGCATGTTTGGTGGCATTGGGAGGCAACGCACCACTCGCTGGTGGCGAGATCTTATGGTCTTGCTATTGTCTACTTGGTTTCTTATTGAACACACCTCTTGCCACTGGGAAATCTGGGGTGGGTGGGCACCCTCAGCAGTACAGAGATATCCTACCTGTTTGAATGGTGGCATGATTTTGGTTAATATTATGAAATCAGATGCTAGTGTGGATACAATTTGGTAATAGCTGCTTTGTCATCTGTCCTACATCTCACTCAGCCTTCCTTTCCATTGACTTCATCAGAAAGACATATCAGACATATACCAAAAAACTCCAACCTTGATCATGGCGGCGATTCTCCCAGATTCTGCCAAATGCAATATTCTTACTGGCAGCAGAGCAGCCATGGACAAGATTGGAGAATCCCACCTGTAATGTTTAACAACAGATAATACACTAATGACTGTTTGATGGCCCTAGCAAAGTTCAATTTCATCCCAATTTTAGCTTCACCTGCTCAGTCAGAAAATGACAGGTTTGGCTGTCCATCACCCTGATAAATCCAATGAAAATAAACATTGAAAGTACGCCAGTTTACAAAAAATGAAGTGGTTCATATCTCTGCCAATACAGTTCTTTTATAATATTTATCCAATCTTCAAACACCAATCTCAAAATAAGATTGCTAGAAATATTTGTATTACTTAAAAACTATATTCCTACCTAGCAGTCATGTCCTCAGACTCCACTTGGATTACACAGATGCCATTTTCACATTGTCTTCCCACAAGGCTGTGCACGTGCAGAAGAGGAGGTTCGTCAATGGTTACTAACTGCACTACAATTTTGGCAGGTCCAGTGTAGTTGTGGATCTATCATTGAAACAGAGGTTGAGACTTATGAACATTTAGGGACATAGTACAGGGAGAGATAAAATGAAGAAGGGGAGATGTGCTTCTTAAAATTTTCAGGACTCAGCCATTAAGTGGCAAATGATATTTGTACCACAGAACATCAACAAGAAATAATCTAACCATTTCCCCACATCATTCAATGACATTACCATTGCTAACCTCAACTGACATTCATACCCACTCCCAGTCCCATCATCAACAGTCTGGCATTTACTATTGACATGAAACTGAAATGGGCAGCCATATAAATTCTGTGACCACAATAGCAAGACAGTGGCGAATAACTCATCTCCTGACTTTCCACAGCCGTTCACCATCTACAAGGCACAAGCCATGTGTGATGGAAACCTTCCCAATTGGCTAGATTAATGAAGCTTCAACAACATCCAAGAGGACAAAGCAGCTCAATTGATTTGTACATAATGCAACACCTTAAACATTCACTGTCTCCACTATCAATGCACAGTTGCAGAGTGTGTACTATCTGCAAGATGTACTGCAGCAGCTTATCAAAGCTTTCTTGAAGCATCTTCCAAATCCACAATTCCAGCACCTTGAAAGAGAAGGACAGATGGATCATGGGAACACCACCATTTACAAGTTTTCCTCTAAGTTACTATTGTCCTGACTTGGAGCTACATTCCTTTTACTTCATTGTCACTGAGTCAAAATACACTGTTAGTGGAACCGCACCACATAGAATGCAGCAATTCAGTAAGGCCTTTCAAGAAGGCACACCAGTAAATGGGGATGTTCTTGCTTTTCTATCATTGCCAATGTCCTATAAACAAATAAATAAAAGGAAATAGGATGTTGTGTCTACTCTCAGATACTCACACTTATGTTTTTGAGAGAGCACAATGGCTACAAGACTGACTCTTCGTAGACAACAGCTACCCTGAGGATGTGGATGATGACATTTATGTGGAGGTCACAGAGTGTAGCAGAGATCCGATATAATGAGGTTTATGCTGTTTCTCATGCTTTGGTGGAGCAGACCATTGGAATGCTGAAGATGTTGTCCCGATGCTTAGACTGGTCTTGTGGAGTCCTGGAATATCATCTACAGAGTGTATCACTCGTATCTGCTGTTATCCCTTAATGACCTGGTGCTTCAATAGGGTGAAGAACTGCTTGAGATGAATGAATAACAAATCTTCTCATGTGCAGAGGATATTAGCTTATGAAGAGAGATTGAATAGATTGGGTCTGTACTCGTTACAGTTTAGAAGGCTGAGAGGGGATCTTATAGAGACTTACAAGATAATGAAAGGACTAGATAGGGTAGAGGTAGAGAGATTCTTCCTGCTTAGAAAGGATAGCAGAACTAGAGGGAACTGCCTCAAAATAAGGGGGGGAGGGAGTTTAGAATGGAGTTGAGGAGGAACTTCTTCACTCACAGGGTGGTGAACCTCTGGAATTCTCTGCCCATTGAAGTGGTGGAGACTACCTCGCTGAATACATTTAAGTCACAGGTAGATAGATTTCTAATAGACAAGGGTATTAAGGGTTATGGGGAGAAAGCGGGAAAGTGGAACTGATCCACTTCAGATCAGCCATGATCTTATTAAATGGCGGGGCAGGTTTGAAGGGCTAGATGGCCTACTCCTGCTCCTATTTCTTATGTAATGTTCTTATGTTATGTTCTTATATCAAGGTGGGGATGATGAGGAAGCCCTAGAGGAAGCAAAGTCAATGCTGATGGCCTGAAGAAGCAGGAGAGCTCATAGCCTTCCGCTTCATGGATGATGAGAATTAGGGCTGGTGATTATGTCCACTCATGCTGATGTCCTTTTTCATCTGACTGCTGGCAGTGCACACTCTCTTTGAAACGCCTCATGTCATAGGAAGGGAGCAGTTTGCCCATTTTGTCAACATTACAGGAGGATGATAGTGATTTGCAGTGGGAACTGTGCATTGTTCCTCAAAGATCTCCTGTCTGGCTGAAGGCAGCTCACACACTGTCACTGACCAAGATGATATTAGGGCAATGCATTATGTGGATAGTCTCACCTCTCCTCATTCAGCCTCCTTATTTCAATGTGTCCCTGAGGTTCATTGTCACCAAAGGCAAATGCACACTTTGCATAAGGCTCTAACCACTGGGTTCCACGTGCTGAGATCAGACATTCACAATGACTGCGTGACCCTGACCATTCTGAGAGAACTCTCCATTACCAGGGAGATACTGGCATGATTGTGTTCTGTCACTGTGGGAAAACGCAATCAGTAAGCTACCATCTTGGACCAGTCTTCAAGCACTTCTAACCCCATTTTCCAGCACTTGTTCCGTAGTCTTGTATTTCAAGTACTCCAGATTCCCGCTACCTTGGGAATGAAAATGGTCTTTCCTCAAATCTCCTCTAAATCTCCTGCCCCCAACTTAAATCTACGCTCCTTGGTTTTTGACCCTTCTAACTAAGGGAAAATGTTTCTTCCTATCTACCTTATCCATGTCCCTCATAATTTTGTACACCTCGATTAGGACCCCTTTCATCCTTCTCTGCTCTAACCTAACCTCAGCCTCTCTTCACAGTTGGAACTCTTCAGCCCAGGCAATATCCTGGTGAATCTCCTCTGCACTTTCAATGATGCAAGTAAGCACATCTTTTCTAAAGTGTGACAATCAGGACTGCACACAGTACTTAGCTGTGGCTGAATGAGAGTTTTACATAGCTCAGTATTCTATGTCTTGCCTAATAAAGACAAGTATCCCATATGCCTTCTTAACTTCCTTCAGTAACATTTGACTGGCTCCCATCTAGATTCCACAACACTATTGAAAGGGTGAAAGGGTAAATAGGCAAACCGATTCTAAAGATTTCTTAATGTTAGATCTGACTGATCACTTGCAGAGATGCAACAATACTGTGTTAAATTTATTGGAAAATTTTGACAAAGAATTTAATTTGTCCTTATTGTTGCACCAGATGGCTTAACATATGAATCTGCTCCTCTCAAGAATCATGGTTCAGTTTGCACTGAATAATGCACCAACAGTAAAGTCTTATAGAAATTCAAGTTTTTTATAAGGTTCACACAAGTTTTTTTTTTATTTGCTCATGGGACATGAGCATTGCTGGCTGGTCAGCATTTATTGCCCATCACTAGTTACCCTTGGAGGGCAATTGCGAGTCAACCACATTGTTGTGGCTCTGGAGTCACACGTAGGCCAGAATGGGTAAGGGTGGCAGATTTCCTTCCCCAAACCAGATGGGTTTTTCCGACAATTGATAAAAATTTCCTGGTCATCAGCAGATATTTAATTCCAGATTTTTTTTTATTGAATTCAAATTCTACTATTTGCCATGGGGGGATTCAAATCTGGGTCCTCAGAACATTCGCTGAATTTCTGGATGAACAGTCTAGCGATAATGCCTCTAAGCCATAACCACCACAAGAATGTCTGACTATATGCACTCAAGAAATGAGTGTTTTCCATCACAACAGAAAACCATGAACTTATACAATAAAAACAATCAGATTTATATTTATGAACAATCCCACAGCTGAAATGCTGCAGTTTCAAATGGACTCTTCTTGACAAACACTTGTTAAAGGTGGAATTTTGAAACAAAAAGGCTGTATTTAAATATAATTAACCTCAAAGTATTCACCATAGTTAGAAATGGCACCCAGTTAGCATTCATTCATTATGGGACTTATCAATCAAGATTTGGTAGCTGTTATAGATTCTTGTCCCAGAAAATGCTTTACTCCAGGATTAAGATGGAAGTACAACTTTCAAACTAGTACAAGTTGTGGAAAGTTGAAAACATGGTTCATCTCTGTAGAATATGTTTATTTTTTATTAGTCAGCATTGTGGCAGTGTCATGTTAGCTGATGAAGACTGATTTTCCATCACTTCTTCCTGAGAAGTTCTGCTGCTGACATGGGCATTTTTAAGATGTTCCCCGGGTGGCTATTTATCAACTAATTATTATTTGTTTCTGAGTATGATGAAAGAGTGACCTATAAAGACGGCATAATCCTCTTTGGAGTATCTCATGGCTGCAGTGTGTGTTATCTGCAGGAGGCAATGCAGCAACATGACAAGATTTCTGCTACAGCATCTCCTGAACTCTTAAGTGTCATTAGTAGAAGGCAGCAAGTGCATGGAAACATTATCAACTCCAAATTCTACTCCTAGTTACATACCATCTCAATTTTATAATTTCCTAATCATTGCTTGGCCAAAATCCTGAAACTCCCTCTCATACTACATTGTGGGAATAGCAAAGAAAGATAAAGCTATGTTCATAAAATCGATTAAGGATAGATAATAAATGCTGGTTTTGCTAGTGATGTCCATATGCCAAGAGAGAATAAATAAAAACTAATTAGACAAGGTAATCAGAGGCAGCATTGAATGACTGAGCTAATGGGCTGTATCCTAGGGTCTTGAAAGAAATGGCTGCAGAAATAACAGATATGTTGATTGAAAATCTTCCAAAATTCCCTAGATTCTGGGAAAGGATTCAACTAATTGCAAAACTGCAAAAATAAAATCTACCTCTATTCAAAAAGGAGAGACAAATATCAGGAAATGTTAGGTCAGTTAGCCTAACATCTGCTGTTGGGAAAATACAAGAATCCGTGATTAAGATGGCAGTAGCAAAACATTTAGAAAATTACGATACAATCAGGCAGCATCAACATGATTTTGTAAAAAGGAAATAGTGTTTCACAAATTTATTAAAATTCTTTGAGAATTGTAATGATCTTAACAAGGCCGATGAGGTTGGCTTCTTAGAGTATGAGCTCCCTGATTGAAGTAACCCATATAACTGTGGGTTCTTTAGGTTCACAGGTTCCCAAGCTTGCCCCTTCTGTGGTCTTGTGGACTCTGCATCTCTATGTTTTGTCTGTCTTAGATTGCACAGGTTTTTTGTTTATTTGAAAAACCTTTTATTTATGTTTTGTTTGCATTTCAGTCCCACGCTCTTGATCAATGGGCACCTGGTGTGGAGAGGGGTGAGTCAGGATGGTTACCTTCTCATGAACCTGCTCCTAGGCCTGATGAGGCAAGCTATCAATAGGTCTAGGCAGCGGGCGATAGAGGGAGGGTCATCCATCTTGACTGTCTGCCCAGCTATACCGTGGCTACATTTGCAGCCAGGCATCCCTGGAGAAGGAGCATGCAGTGTCCATGGGTGCAGTTGACGCCTTCCACACCTATTGGAGCTGGGGTGCATTATAAACTCCGATAATCAGATTTTGATTTAATGTTTTAAATTTCCTTTGTACTTTGCTTTTTGGTTCAAGCTGATCTCCCTTCTTTCGAGGAACTGCACCTTTTAATTTGTCCCTAAATTAATTTGAGTTTGTTTACTTGTTCGGCACGCAAAACAGCACAGTAGTTCTTGATTGAGGTAACAATTGCTGCCCAATCAGGGAGTTTCACCTGTGTAGAGAATGAGGAGGGCCAGGTTTACTGGTACTCTGGATTTGGACTTTGTACCTGAAGCACCTTTTGGAATGAAGAAAATGTATTAAATAAAGGGAATCTGGTGAAGGGGTTCTGGCCTCTGATGAGTTATTTCAAGGATGTGACAAGCAGGGTTGCTAAAATGGAACATGTAAATGTGTGCATTTGGATTTCCAGAAGGCATTTAAAAGGTACCACATAAAAAGTTATTATATAAGATGGTTGTGGATGTTATATTTGTGGTTGATAAAGGATTGGCTAACTGAAAAGGAACTGAGAGTTGTGATAAATAGATAATTTTCAATTTGATGAATTATCACTAGCAGAGTGCCATGAGAATCAGTGCTAAGGCCTCAACTAGCCATGGGTCTATCATATTGATGTGGATGAAGGGACCACCTATATTATAGCCAAACTTTTGAAAAATATGGAACAGGTAGAAAAATAAATTGAGGTGAGTATAAAGACTTTGTGCTGGATTTTCTGCCCTACCCCTCCAGAAGCTTGCTCTCCAAGGGGAGAGGCAGCTTGTTTTTGATCACTGGTGGGATCTTTTGGACTGACAGACATAGAACATAAAACATAGAAAAACTACTGCACAAACAAGCCCTTCAGTCCACAAGTTGAGCCGATCACATGTACTCATCCAGAAGTCTCTTGAAAGACTCTAATGAATTCACCTCCACCACTGCTGACAGCAGCTGATTCCACTCATCCACCACCCTCAGTGAAAAACTTACCCCTGACATCTCCTCTATACCTATTCTCCAGCACCTTAAACCTGTGTCTTCTCGTAGTGACCATTTCAGCCCTGGGAAATAGCCTCTGAGAATCCACCCGATCTATATTTCTCAACATCTTATAAACCTCTATCAGGTCACCTCTTATCCTTTGTCTCTCTGGAGAGAAAAGACTGAGTTCCCTCAATCTATCCTCATAAGGCATGCCACTCAATCCAGGCAACATCCTTGTAAATCTCCTCTGCACCCTTTCAATAGTTTCCACATCTTTCTTGTAGTGAGGCAACAAGTGCTGCACACAGTAGTCCAAGTGGGGTCTGACTAGGCATTTTGTATGCCCTGCTCGTCCTAGTGTTGGGGAACCAGCAAGATCTTACCAGTGACCAATGGTGAGCTGTTTCAGTCACCAGACCACTGGAAAATCCCACCCTCTACCACGAGATATGGATAGGCTAAGTGAGTAGACAAAAATTTAACAGATGCAGTATAATGTGAAAAACTGTGAGGTTGTTCATTTTGGCTAGAAGAATTAAAAAGGGGAATATTATTTAAATAGAGAGAGACTGCAGGCTGCTGTGGTTCCAGAGGCATCTGTATGTCCTTGTGCTTGAATTGCAGAAATGTTAGCATGTAGGTACAGCAAGTAATTTGGAAGGCAAATGGAATGTTGGCCTTAATTGCTCAGAGAATTGAATATAAAACGGGAAAGATTTGCTATATGCACAGGATGTTGGTAATATCACACCTAGAGTACTGTATACAGTTTTGGTCTCCTTACTTAAAGGACACCATTACATTGGAAGCAGTTCAGGGAAAGTTCACTTGGCTGATTCCTGTGGAATGAAGGGGCTCATGAAAAAAATGTTGAACAAAATCGTTCTATGAAGAATGAAATGTGATCTTTTTGAACCATGTAAGATTCTGGGAGGACATGAAGTGCAGATGCTGAGAGGATGTTTCCCCTTGTGGAGGAATCAAGAATCAGGGGTCACAGTTTGAAATAAAGTCCCTCCCTTTTAAGAGAGATAGGAAGGAATTTCTTCTGAGGGCTGTTAGTCTTCCATAGAGAGCAATGGAAGCAGGGTCATTGAACACATCTCTGTGTAAGGCTGAGTTCATATTCTTTTGATGTGCAAGGAAGTGAAGGATTAAGGAAATAGGCAGAAGGATGAAGTTAAGGTCACGATCAGATCAGCCATGATTTTATTGAATGAGGGAGCAGACTCGAGAGGTTGAATGGCCTACCCCTACTTTATCCTTCTTACAATTTTAAAACAAAGTACAAACGACCAGAAGCAATTATATGTAAAAGTGATTGTACTACAATGACAAAAAAGGATGGTGAACTCGACATGACACAAACAAGCTGCTTATCTAATCTTTATATCTCAACCTGCCATTAAGAAATTGAAACATTGACTCCTGCCTTGTTCAATCACCTCACAAACCATGTTTCCCATAAAACCCACACCTAAGTGTGCAAAGTAGAAGGAATGTGCTTTACTGCAAGTAACACATTTGTATATGGTAGGTGATGAAATACTCAGGTGCAAGCCAGCTATTTTCCATCAATCTTTGTCCTCTGTATACTTCAGTGATACAAGCAAAATATTGCTGGATTTTATTTTCTAAATCTTTTAAGTATGTGGAAATTGACAAATGTATTAAACACAAAATAATATTTAGACTGTTATCCATGCTATAAGTGCCCACGTACATTTAAATCAGACAGCTTTTCTGCAGTTCACTCTCCAGTAATTGAACTGCCACAAATTATGAACAAATCATTACTCCAAGGTAACAATGTTCAATGCAATGCTCCAACAATTATGAAAGTATCTATAATAAATTGTATACCACATACTTAAAATATTCATCTAAGGACTATTAAAGATTTTATTGGCTGTTGTTTGAAATTGCTTTGGAATTTTTAACAACTGGCCACCCTTAGAGGCAGCTGGCAGTTCAAAGTGGCTGTTGTCCTGGATACCCTATAATGGAAGTGTTGGGTACATACAGGCTTAATGTGGGACTAAGTACAGTATCACCCACACAATGGTATAAGAAAATATGATGTATTTTCAGGATCTGTCTGGAGATGGACACAGTTTGGTTAAGATCTAGAATGGGGTCACTTACAGCTTTCTACTGTTAAGTATGTACATAATTAAGAGTTGTTAATAAAGACAAGTTGTTGACATATCTCAGGCTGGAAACCTACTTCATGATGTCTGAAGCAGGATTCTTTACACTGAATGCCCATCTAGTACAATTTTAACACATGTCATGAGTGCAAGACATTAACATCCAAAACAGACAGGATTTTCTTGCCGAGGAAAATTGGTTTCCTGCAGTAGCTGTAGTATCCTGTTTGTAATTTTAAAGTAGAAATGGGCAGTATTGAGTCTCGGTGTGATCTATCCACTTGTATAAGGCAGTGAGCAGCCTATTCAGCAGTTTCTAAAAGAATTTCTGAAGGCTGCCTCAAAAGTAACATTTTTGAGGGAATGTTTGTACGGAGTAAGAGTATCCATTCTGTATCAATGTTCAAAATCACTCACACCTCACTATAGTTTCTAAAAAATTTACTATAATTCATAAACCATTGAAATCCTACAGTACAGAAGGAAGTCATTCGGCCGATCAAATCTGCACCAACGCAATCCCATCTAGGCCCTACTCCCATAACCCCTTGCATTTACCCTAACTAGTCCACCTGATACAAGGGAAAATTTAGCATGGCCAATCCACCTAGCAGCACATTTTTGGACTGTGGGAAGAAACTGGTGCACCCAGAGGAAACCCACATAAATGCAGGGAGAACGTACAAACTCCACACAGACAGTAACCAAGCCAGGAATCAAACACAGATTCCTGGCATTGTGAGGCAACTGTGATAACCATTGTGCCACCATGCTGCCCAAATGTGGAAGTTTTGATTTATTCCCAAATATCTTAGGATTTATCTTACTGTTGCCAGCTTTCACAGTGAAAATTTAGAAAGTTTCTTAGGAAAAAACATATGTTTAAATAGATTTACAAGGTTAATGCTCATGTTTGAAACGAAAAATACCTTCACTGTTGGAAACGTTTTTTTGTTTTTTTCACTTGAGACTCCTGGTAAGCCGCCATGTGATGGTCCTTCACATCCATAACGAAAGCGGAAGCCTCGCTTCAAAACAGGAGTAAGATGAACAGATTATTTTGTTTCTCCATTATTGTAAAATGTTTAACTGTTACTAAATGTCAAACTATGTTTGCTATTGGAACAGGAGTCAGCCATTCAACTCCACAAGCATGTTCCAAGATTAAATTAAATCATACTGCATTGATTTCACATTATAAAATAAAACTTTATCAATCTCAGTTCTTATGATCTAATCTCTTTTTGGGGACAGCTCCAAATTTCCTGATATTATCCCTGAATGGCGAGATTCTAATTTTAAGTCTAAGTCCCTTTGTTCTGTACTCACAACAGAGGAAATAGTTATTTTCTATCTGTCAAATCAAATCATTTCATCATTTCAATCATCACTGGGGAGGCATGTGGTATAATGGTCAGCACTCCTGCCTCACAGTGCCAGGGACACCATTTCAATTCCCAGCCTCAGGTCACTGTCTGTGAGGTTTGCACATTCTCCCCATGTCTGTGTGGGTTTCCTTCAGGTGCTCTGATTTCCTCCCACAGTCCAAAGATATGCGGGTTAGATGGATTACCATGCTAAATCGCTCCTTAATGTCAGAGAAAGTGGCTAGAGTAAAGGGTTATGGGGATGGGCCTGAGTGGAATTGTGCTCAATGTAGACTTGACAGGCTGAAAAGCCTCCATCGGGATTCTATGATTAAATACCTCAATTGAATCACCTTTTAATCTTCTCCATTCAAGGGACAACAGGCCTAGCCTATGCAAACCATTATATCAAATTTATCATTTCTAACCACAGTATCATTCTGGTGAAATAAAAACAGAAGATGTTGAAAAAACATAGCAGGCCTGGCACATTTGTGGAGAGAAAAACAGAGTTAATGTTCTGAATCTAATATGGTGCTTCATCATTGAGTTCTGAAATGTTGAAATGTTAACTCTCCCCATGGATGCTACCAGATCTGCTGATCTCTATCAGTATTTTCTGTTGTTATTTCAGCTTTCCAGCAAGTTGGGGAGAAAATCTCAGTAAATTAGAGAAAATTTTAAACCATTAGGCATTTAAGATACCAACAGAACTACCAACTTTGAGTTAAATGATTCTAAATCAGACTTATAAGCTAACAAGGAAACAGTTTACATACATGTGAATGCAGTAAGAAATTTAAACAAGTGATTGTGACTTAAACACATATATTGAGGATTTAATTGTATTAATTGTATTTTATAAAGTAAATGTGCACTTTAGCAAGAGCAGATTGGTGCAAGACATGATGGTATGGGGGGCAAATTGACAGAACCACATTCTTAGGAAACAATGAAATCTCAGATTGCACAAGTTCTCATCAGCAGGAGTTGTTAACCGTAGATTTCTCAAGGCAGCTTTATGAATAGGATTAATTCACTGCCCAGATAAGGCAATGCCTTCACAGGCGTGAGAATATGCACTTATCTGGTTTGACCGGTGGTGTGGTGAAAACTGGTGGAAATATCAATTTTGACCTTTGTAACTTAACATCTGAGGCTGCTAAGCAATAGACATTTAAACCAGAGGAAGGAATCATCTAGACTTTACAGACCAGTAAAATCCTATTATGTCAAAGGGTAAAATGTAATTGGCTAAAGTATGTGATGTTAATGATTTACATGTATTAAAATGAATGATTCAAAGCTAATGAAAGGTGGGAGATTTGATAAGAGAAATCTTTAATTGATCAATCTAAGCTTTGTACATCAGAGTTATTGGAGAAGTCAGGCTGCTCTTTGTCTGGAGAGGCCTAGGACTTTTCAATAATCTCTCCCTGCAGTTGCTGGTCAAATAAAAGACACATTTTTAAACCAGCATACTGGATTTTGTGAGTATTTGCATCGACTGAAGTTTTGGCAATACCTGCTTTCCAGGGAACCCCACTTATACAACATCTGCAGTATTTAGCTTTTATTATTCTGGTGAATTTGTCTCGTCTCAGCTGTGGTATCAGAATTGAATGATGTACCCTAGAAATGGTCTAACTCCAGCTTTACAAAACTGTTGCATGATTTCCATCTCTTTGATTTCCAAGCCCCTTGAAGTACAGACTAATATTCATTAGTCTTCTTCATTATTTTTGTACCTGCTCACTAGCTTTTATCAATTTCTTTACAGAGAAATACTTGCCTCCTCCAGTTTCAGTTTCTCAGCGCTTAGAAGATACTCTCTCTGATCCATCTTTCAGAGGTCTCAATGGATGATCTCACACTTCCCCACACTGATCTCCACATATCAAAGTTGAATATTAACCCTTGAAACTCAATGTTATTTTGGTATGATTGTGCCATTGTGTCCCATCTATGTATTGTGCCACAGAAAGGTTTGATGCAGAATGGTGAGTTCTTGATTTTTGCTATTCTACTGAGACAGAAGAAAATTCTTTTCCACATGAAACAACTGCTTTGATGAGCAAGTCACCCCATTTACTTCTCAAGCGTATCCATGCAGCCAATCATAGAACAGAAACCAAGGATTAAATTGCCGAGCTGATGTCACACCAAAAGAATAATGGTGACACAAAATTCATTCAAAAATGGGATGGAAAATTCTCGAGAGAATGCAATAACTACAAAATATTGAAATTAAAATCTCCATTGCTAGAGGAATTTCTACTTTTATTTACTTACAAGAAAATATCTGTTTGTTCCCAAATTTGATAGAGAGATACTGCATGATGCAATTTACAGGAAGACTCCTTCTCCCAAACAGTATTTGTATCTCCCATCACAACAGTCCTGCCTGATCAGGTTTGGTATTGAAATGATTTCAGTAAAGGAAGTCCCATTGAACTTCTATTTTCAGAGTTGAGGATATCATCAGCAGTCAATATGGTTAAATTTCTTTTATCCATTTCTAACAAGGCCAGTATTCACTGAATTTGAACATATGAAAAGTTTGATTTGAGTTATTGTCACATATATTAGTATGCAGCAAAAAAGTATTGTTTCTGTGTACAAAAAAGTACACAGATAAAGCATACCATTCATAGAGAAGAAAAGGAGAGATGCAGAATATAGTGTTACAGTCATAACTAGAGTGTAGAGAAAGATCAATTTAATACAAGGTACGTCCATTCAAAAGTCTGATGATAGCAGGGATTAAACTGTTCTTGATTCGATTGGTAGGTGACCTCAGACTTTTGTATGTTTTTCTTGATGGAAAAAGGTGGAAGAGAGAAAGTCTGGGATGTGTAAGGTCCATAATTATGCTGGTTGATTTGCCAAGGCTGCGGGAAGATTAGACAAGGTCAATGGATAGGAGGCTGGTTTGTGTGGTGGGATGGGGTTGCAATCACGACCTTCTGTAGTTTCTTGCGGTCTTGGGCAGAGCAGGCACCATATCAAGCTGTGATACAATCAGAAAGAATGCTTTCTATGGTGCATCTGTCAAGTTGATGAGAGTCATAGCTGACATACCAAATTTAGTCTTCAGAGAAATTAGAGCCATAGGTGGGCTTTCTTAACTATGGTGTCATTGGGAGTTGTATAACCATAACGGTATCTCTGGAATGAGAATGTCCCTCTTCAATAAAAGCACTGAAAAGAAAATTAAGCCTTCTATGTAATTCAATGATACTATTATATTCCCTTTCAAATTAATTGGCTCTCTTCTCTCCATTGCTCAATATTTCCCAAATTAGCTGATTCTAGGGATTGAATTTTCAATGCTCTTGAAATGCTATTATTAAAATTAAATGGTCTAATTGGCCAGGAGTCAATCTTTGTACCAAGCGATGTAGTATACAACAGCTACATTAGGGGGTTGCTGTTGCCTTCCTGATTTGAGCAGGCAGCTCTTTGGAAAGAGGCCAGGAGGTCGAAAGCAACCAAACACACCAAGATTTGGCGTAGCGTCTTGCCGGTACCAGTTGGTCCCTCACATTTCAACTCAAAGCAATAACAGAAATTTCAAATTCCCATGGTGAATATTTTTCATGTTGATTTTTTCATGTCCCAGTGGAATAGTAAAGATTGAGAACTCACCATGCATTCTACAACTAACCTTTCTGTGATACATCATGCAGATGATAGCTAGATGCTGATCTTCTATGGCACAATCAGAACAAACTAACTTGCACAAGGCTGTTCGGACGCACCAGGAAAAAAAAATAATTTTACAAATTCAAAAGGACAGGCTTATTAATGAGTCTTCAATGAGATATAAAAAAAAACAATTTGCAGCAATCATGTTTCCTGTTCCCTCCCTCCCCCACCTCCCCACTCCTCCTCCACTGCTGGCTCTTAAAAAAATGTAAACTACCCCAGACATATTGGGATTCCAATATGACCTCCAGGATCATAGAATCTCAAATCCTGTGCTCACATATTCCCAATCCCGTGGCCCTTTAGAAATCCTAGTTAGGAACATATTCCCATGAATATTAGAAGACTGGGGTGTGAGATGCTAAAGATTAATTCTATCTTGGATATTCCCTCATTTGCTATGCAAATATATCTAAAGTTTGCTGCACAATTCTCCAAATAGTTTCTGCCTGCTCCTCCTCCCATCTCTGGACTTAAGAACTCTACACAAGGGATAATATACCCTCACTGTGTTACCTTATTAGATATTTTATTGAAGAAAAAAAATTATTTTTCCTGCTCTTTGTTGAAATATGTTTATTTTTAAAGTGACTCAATTTGAACAATCATCATAAAGCAATAAAAGATGGGTTGATATTCCACTTCATTACAGTTGAAAACACTGGGTTGTCAGGCATAGCCAAGAGGAAATGCAAGTGGAGATTTATATATCAGCTCAGCAATTGGATTTCCTCGGGTGTATCTAAGCAATTTAAATGAGCCTGAATTCCTAGTAGTCACAGGTCCAACAAAACAATGAAAATAAGACAGAAGAACATCTCATTGCTCCCACATCAGGTTCCCTTTGGTGTCCTAGAGTTTTCCCCAGTGAAAAGGAACCTGAAGAAACATGGTGATTGGATTTGTTCTTGGACCCTCTCTCTTTCAATGCATTATAAAGCCTTGATTGTAAACGAACAAGTTAGTAATCACAAATTCTATAAAATTAAAGCAGGCATTCTGAGAGTATTCTGATGAATCAAATGGCAAGTGCAATAGCTTATTTTATGAATGTTACCCCAGGATTACCTTTAGGCTTAAGGCCTTTTGGCTGCTGTTGTCAACCATCAAGATGGAAACATCAATATTAGTCAATAATTATGGGTATCAGGAGATGGTGGAGGAGGAATGAGGGAAGAATAAGCATATTGGATGGAGTGGATTCAAAGGACAAAATGTTTTTCTTTTCACTTGATTTTTGTATGTTCTTTTGACAAATAATGCATTAGGATGAGGAGTTTACTTGATACCTATTTCCATACACTTGCAATTTTTCTTTGACATTACTGACCCAGGTGTTGTGTATGAGAAGTGTGAGGGAATACACTCCACTTGCTTGAACAAGTGCAGCTCCAGCAACATTCAAGAGATCAACATCCAGGAAGAAGCAGCCCACTTGATTGGCACCCTATCCCTGGCAGCAGTGTGTACAATCTACGAGATGCACTGTACAATCTTTCAAACCTACGACTTCTACCACCAAGAAGGACAATGGCAGCAATGCATGAGAATACTATGCCATAAACCATCCTGACTTGGAAATATCGTCTTTCCTTCACTGTCACTGGGTCAAAATTCTGGAAGTCTCTTCCTAACAACACTGGATGGAATGTTCCCATCCTGCCTGCCACAGGAATCATAGCGGGTGGGACAGAAAATTCAGCAAACCATGCCGTTGACCTCAGATGGGAATTTCTAGCCTTGGGGCAAGTATGGCTGGAAAATCGCATCCTATGGATGTACCTATACTGATGTACCTGTCAGCAATACAAGAAGACAACTGACCACCATCTTCTCAAGGGCAATTAGGTATGGACAATAAATGCTGACAAGGCCTACAATGCTCAAATGCCATGAAAGAATAAAAAAGATCCAAATAACCAAAATGCCTAGTCATTGAAGCATAAATATTTGCAGTTCCAGTAAAAGCAAATTATTATTTGCACGATTTGTTGTAGCTCACCTGTTTCGGCTGTTCAATGATTTCAATGTAGGGATCACATGCTAAATACAAAAAAAGTCACCATTAGTAGTCTGTCAACCATTGAGGTTACAAGTAAAAATAATGGATGTTGTTTATATGCCCACCCCTTCATTCACAGTGAAGAAGACATGATAGGCAGATAAAAGTTTAGTACAACAAATACATGCACCAAAATAGGTGATAGATATGATAAATTGTTAATATAGGTGTCTGGCACTAGTAATAAAAACCTGACCAAATTTTCAGCTTTAATTGTTAGATTGTATGCATATTCTATCCACTATTTCTGGACACAGATCAGATTAAGCAATGGTTACTAAAGATTGAATATAAGAACTGTGGCTATAGTTAATATAAATACTGTGGCTATAAGAACAGATTCTTCCTGGTCCCACAAAATTTTGTCATTGAGTGCACCATGTTCAGTTTCCTTTGTCAGGTGGATTGCCTCACCTCTCTTAAGAGTGCCAATGCTCATTATGTGCTGATCCTTTGCCAATCCCATTCAAATGAGGTCTGACCATAAAAATGGATCCCATCTCTCACTGGAAAGTTGGAAGTACAATCACTTTACCCACTGCTTGCTCAAAGCAAAGTCTCTAGGATAATCAGCACATAATTTTCTCACAACTGATTTAAATCAAACTCTACATGATTTATTTTAAACCGAGTACAAAGACTGACACAAATTCATTTTGCCAATCAATTTTCAAAAGAAGCGTTATGAAATAATGTTATCATGTTAGTGAGCTGACAGCAGAGCTGGGAAACTTACTGTCTGTAAGAGGAATATGGCAGGAAATCTGGCAACTCCATCAGAGATGTGAGCATTTAAAGTAGAGAGATAATCTGAAATGTGGCATGAAGTGGATGTGCAATGGGTTTCTGTGTGGGCTGTGTTGAAAAGCATGGGGTGGCACGCTGGTGCAATGGTTGGCACTGCTACCTCACAGCGTCAGGGATCCGGGTTCAATTTCAGCCCCGGATGACTGTTCGTGCTGAGATTCCTCCAGGTGCTCTGGTTTCCTCCCACAGTCCAAAGATGTATGGGTTAGGTGGATTGGCTAAATTACCATTAGTGTCAGGGGAACTACTAAAGTAAATATGTGAGGTTACAGGGAAAGACTTAGGTGGGATGCTGTCAGTGCGGGCTTGATGGGCTGAAGGCTTCCTTCTGCACTAGGGATTCTATGAAATAGAATCCAGCAAGCCTTGGGTAACAGATATTTTTAAAATATTGAGAGAGGGGGTGAATGAGATGGTCGGCAGTTGAGAATTGCCTCACCCCAAGAAAATGTTAGCCAATGTATATTTTTTTGTGTCAGATTCATTTGGTCAAGTGGTGCAAGTTTGTTCAGCCATGAAAGGGAAATTTTCTACAGGTTTGAATTTAACCGGGCTGAAAGAAAAGCCCAAAAGTTCTGAATTCAGCACTGGCTGCATCAAAATGGGAGTTCAAGTTTCAGTTATTTTTGACTCTATTACGTTAGTGTTGGTTATGGCTTGGGCTGCTGGAGCAAAAGGCATTTCAATAAGCATAGAATTATGTGAAATTATGTAAAACGCGGCAGAACATCCTTCCCTTGTGCTTTCTGTGGTTGTTTCTGTGGAAATGTAATATCGTGACTGAGAATCAGTTTGAAGCAGGTGCATCTAACATCACTTCACAACCTATTGCATAAGGTTTAAAGGTATTGAAGTGTTAGTTTCCGAGACAATATGAGATACAATAATTTTTAGTTTTTCACTTTTTACATTTGGTTTACTTTACTGTCACAATTTTGCATTTTATTTCACTTTCCTTCGTTTTTATATTATCAGCTGAAGCAGCCTCCACACAAGGGCAGAATCTTGATAAGGAATCCAGGTTCTTGCCAGCAATTGGAGAGACAGTGAGAGACCCACAGTGTCTTTTTTTCTGGAAGGCCCACCACACCACATGCAAATCAAGTTGTGCCAAGGCAGCAGTGGACCTTCCTCTGGAATCAGGTGGTAGAAATCTCACCTAGCAAGAGCTGCTGGCCAATCAAAGGTTGACAACTCTTGCCCTTAGCAGCCACCACAGAGGAGGGGGTGGCTGCTGCTGGAATAACATCCCTTGGCGTGGCAGGTGTGCAGTACAACACAGAAAGATTAAGTGATGTAGGGGTGGAAGGGTTTCACAAGATAGGGGTCATGAATGGGGTGGCAGCCAGGGCTGTCAGATGAAAGAGGAAAGAAGTAGCTTTGAACAAAGGACAGTTCCTTCCCCCCACCATCCCTGCCCTCAGGAGGTGACAAACTACCTTTGTGATAGTAGCTGCTGTGCATGCCACATAGCAACAGGCCCTCTTGCAGCTGGGTTAATCCAGAGGTGGCAAAGTAATGTTCTTAAATAATCCATAATTCACCATTTAAGGGCCTGAATTGGCAGCAGAATGGGAAGTTTGATCATTGGCCTTCCCGCCCAGAACATAATTCAGAAGGAAGCAGAAAGACGGTAGGCTATGCCACCCAACCACCTCAAATTCATTCCTTTCCTGCATCCAAGTCTGGCACCAGCAAGATCACAGGATTCCACGCATAGGTTCGGAATTTTGTCGGCAATTGCTTTTATAGTCAGTGAACTATATGGATAAAAAGGAAGTCTGATGGTTTTGAGTCAGAATGCAGAGATACCTAAGTGTGCGGGTTCTCAGAAAAGTGATACTGAGATGCTAGAACTTGAAGGGACATGTTCACATGAGCAGGCAGCTTGCAGATTGATCTGTATGTCAGTGAATCAATATGTTTTATCCAGCTAGATCAATATGCAACTACAACTTGAGATAAGATCTTAATATAAAATGATTTTGTAAATCTTCAACTGTACATTGATTTCTGAATGTATACCCTACATGTGATAAAATAGAGAAAAATCTAGTTATCTCAGGACTTCACATTCTTAAACAGCAAATGTGCAACAGGTTGACAGGCAATATTTGTGGCATAAAGTCCTGGACTCAATACATTTTACTGTTGGATATTTTGCCAAATTCTTTAAGTGTGTTGTTTTGCTTTGCATTTGTTCCCAGATTCTATGGCCAGTATTAAGCCTAATTCCCAACTGCTGACGGGAATCTTACACTGATGTTTCAAGGAGAGGTGTTCTGAAGTTCCAAACAAGAGAACCCTCTCTATACTTTCTATATGTAGTAACATATAATTTTTTTCCATCTATGGGTGCTCTAACACTCCAGTAATTGTCATCTGTTTTGGGAGGCAATGGTGTAATGGTATTGTCACTGGACTAGTAATCCGAAGATCTATGCTCTAGGCACCCAGGTTCAAATCCCAAGCTGGCAGATGGTGAAACTTGTATTCAATAAAAAATTGGAATTAAAAGTCTAATAATGACCGTGAAACCTTTGTTGATTCTCTTAAAAACCCATGTGGTTCACAAATGTCCTTTAGGGAAGGAAATCTGCCATCCTTATCTAGTTTGGCTATATGTGACTCCAGATCCACAGCAATGTGGTTGACTCTCAAATGCAGTTTGAAATAAAGGACAGTTAGGGATGGGCAAAAGATTCCAGTAAATTAATTTTTAAAATCTATTTCATACTTCTACATTGGGTTTCATTTCACTTCATTTTGAATGTCACTTCTCCTCTTCCCTAGCCTTGGCAAAGACTGACAAAATATTTTAAATTTAATTTGAAGCTCTATAAAGAGATAGAAATATATAGGTTTACAGCATGGAAACAGGTCCTTTGGCCCAACTTGTCCATGCCTCCCCTTTTTTTAACCCCTAAGCTAGTTCCAATCACCTGTGTTTGACATAGAGATGCTGTCAGCCATTTACTTTAAGTCTACACTTTCCTTTTAGATTCCCATGCTAACTATATTTTACACATATCTCATTAATCATCTGCTTGCAGAAGATCAACATTGCTGCTAATGCTATGACTAATTATTTAAAGAGGTATACCATAAAAGGTTTGCGACAATCAGCTGACCTCTGTTGGCTAAACTTGTCTCAGCAGCTGGCAAGAAAGCCTAAATCTAGGCTGGCGAGGAAATTTGCCATTAGCGTTAGGGTAATATTATAGTTCATTGCAAACTAAAGGCAGCAAACATTCCTGTCATTCAATAACAACAATAGTAGTCACTTACTGAAATGTGAAGCAGGATCTGAATAGTTCAAATCTTGGCAGCTGAGAACAAAGTCTATATCTATACCATTGTAGTGGTTCATACTGTCCATCTAGAAAACAGTTAAACATGAAATTATAAAATCTGTACAATTTAAGTGCTTTGCATTAAGCACAATATAACATCCTTTTTAATATTACAACAAACATTTTCATTCATGTCAGTATAAAAATGCTGAGCAACATGCGAGCTACTGAATGATCTCCACAGGGCACCTTTATGTGATGGATTTTGTCAGCTCAGTCAAGCAAAATGACAAGACATCTAACCAGATTTGACACTAATCTGTGACCCTGCATTGCTATTAGAGATGTACAGACCCTGCCGTTCTGCTTGGAATGTTCACTGGCAGCAGTTGGACAATCACAGTGACAAAAATAAGAGGCTCAGGAAATGGAGTGAAAATCAAAATAACTAAAAATATTTGCATTAGCCTTTGAAAGGATGTATCACTGAGTTGGGGTGATTGGGGACAGACTCAGTTGTTCAGAGGATTACTACACACAGCAGTCACTGAAAGGCATAAAGCTTGCACTATATCTGCTACAATTTATGCTTTGTCAGCTGTTTTTTCTCAAAATGTAATTTTGACTTACACTTTTGCAATCAATAGGTTTAGAGATGTCATAGTATCAAAGCTTACACCCAAATAGATTTAGTTGCGCAATATTTTGGTGCAAGACATCACAGGATCAGTTAAAAACTGAAAACATTGTAAAACTAATGTGCCCTTTGTGCTGACCTAACAAGTTCCAGAATATAATTGATACTATGTTATTAAAATCAGCAGGCCAATTCTTAAACTGGATAGAGAAAGAGAAATAGAGACGGAGGAAAGGCTGGATAAAGTGAAAGAAAAATACTGATAAAAAGGAAAAATAAGAAAAAAGTTAACACTTTCCAAACTTTAAAAATCTTTAAGATAAATTCACCACATGCAGGAAGGGAGTCAATGGTTAGCACTACTGCTTCACAGTGCCACGAACCCTGATTCAATTCCTGACTTGGGTCACTGTCTGTGTATAGTTTGTGCATGTTTTCCCTGTATCTGGATGAGTTTCCTCTGGGTGCTTCAATTTCCTTCACAGTCTGAAAAACGTGCAGTTAGGTGCATTGGCCATGCTAAATTCTGCCTTAATGTACCCAAATAGGTGCTGGAGTGTGGTGTCTAGGGGATTTTCAGAGTAACTTCATTGCCATATCAACATAAATCTTACTTGTGACTAATAAATATACTTTGTTTTACATGACAGTGTAAGTTGATGAACATGTTACTGAAATTCATCACTCACAGTGCATCTTTCTCTGAACTTGCTGATTGACTTGTACATTAACAATAGCGTGTGTTGTGAACACACTTAGTTTTCCAGAAAAAATTTGGCCCAATGACATTCAAAAGTGACAAATCTATTTATAACATATCTTATAAGTTACAGTTAGTTATTTTTCTTACCATACTATGTGCGTACTGTAAAAGGATCCTACAGAATTAAGAGCTCTCCAAAGAGTACTGAAGAGTCATATGGACTCAAAATGTTAACTCTGTTTCTCACTCCACAGATGCTGAATTGTTCAGCATTTTTTGTTTTTAATTCCGTAGAATTAGCCTATCCGTTAATGCGGAGTTACGTGAAAAATAAGGTGAAATAAATGTGCCTGAAGAAATTAGATATAACTCTTCGGGCTAAAAAAATTAAAGCATATGGGAAAAAAGTGAGATTAGGATATTGAATTTGATTATCAACCATGATCAAAATGATTGTTGGAGGAGGCTCGAAGGGCCGAATGGCCTGTTCTTGCTTCCATTTTCTATGTTTCTATAACTGTGATTCACTTCTCAAACATGCATGGGATAATCTTCAACTTGGCACCTTGATGATAATCCGTAATAGGATATTGACAGATATTATAGAAGCCATCCAATTTTCAATCCATTGAAATCAGTGAGGTTGATTTTAACTTTGAAGACTATTTTACCTGCCAACAAAAATGGAATGTGAAAGGCCCAACCAGCACTCCATGGCCAGCAAGCTGCTGACAATTTTTCAAGCACTGGCACACAGCTAACCAATGAGGAAGAATTGGTTTCCTGCAGGCTCAATGCCGAATTAAATGGAGGTTGCACCACTTAAAGCTTCCATTGAAATAACATGGATTTGACATGGTTGAGAAAAGAGCCCCTAGATTTTTAAATGTGCACTAGTGCTGCATCTCATTCTCAACTTTTATAGCATATCATATTGTCATTAACATATGCATAATCCTTAGCTCTGATTCCACCCACAGGAAAAGATGTCATCTAACTCAAAAGGAGAGACACAGAACTGATGAAGAATCCCCTTTCTTCTTGTCATATTGTCTATGGAATAGGAGACACTGAATATACTGAGGATTGAAACTATCAGATAAAGAGACTGGAGGTTTTGGTTGAGCTCATAGAGGTTACTGACCATGAGTATTTTTAACTTCCACATTTGAGTGACAACTCCATTCCACCAGCCATGATAAATTAAGATGGATAAAGCCATGTCGGAGCACCAGAGTAGGTAAAAAAACACTTAAGAAACCATTAGTCAACACCTGGGTAAATACATTATTTCATGGTTTCCGTTGAAACGTTTAAAGAAATAGACCTTTTACAACCATGTTGCTGAATTAAGTGCTTCTATATCAGCTACAGAGTCTGTGTTGTCACATGGAATGTGCATGAGTGATTGTTGTTACTTGGCATTTCATCTTGAAATCAAGTGAATGCTGGGGAGCAGATGGTCTGTCACATTACAAGCTTCTGCCTAGTGCTGGTCTGCAACAGCATCATCTTCCAACTCCTCTGCTTCAGAGTTATGCAAAGCTTTTTGCTACTCCACATCCAGGATTAATTTGCGATGTGTTGGGCCATACTATAGAAAAGGTAGTATGCCACTATTAGTGTTGATGAACAGAGGGATCTTGGTGTATGTGTGCATAGATCCCTGAAAGTTGGCAATCAAGTCGATAAGGTTGTTAAGAAGGCATACGGAGTCTTAGCTTTTATTGGTAGGGGGATTGAATTTCGGAGCCGCAACGTCATGTTGCAACTGTACAAAACTCTAGTGCGGCCGCACTTGGAGTATTGTGTACAGTTCTGGTCCCCGCATTATAAGAAAGATGTGGAGGCATTGGAGAGGGTACAGAGGAGGTTTACCAGGATGTTGCCTGGTATGGAGGGCAGGTCTTATGAAGAGAGGCTGAGGGATTTGAGGTTGTTTTCGTTAGAAAGAAGGCGGCTAAGAGGAGACCTTATTGAAACATATAAGATGATTAGAGGTTTAGATAGGGTGGACAGTGATAGCCTTTTTCCTAGGATGGAGAAAGCTAGCACGAGGGGACATAGCTTTAAATTAAGGGGTGGTGGTTTTAGGACAGATGTCAGAGGTAGGTTCTTTACCCAGAGGGTGGTAAGGGTATGGAATGCCTTGCCTGCGTCAGTTGTAGATGCGCCAAGTTTGGTGGCGTTTAAGAGGTTAGTAGATAAGTTTATGGATGAAAGGGGAATGGTTTAGGTTAGAGGGTCACTGCTTGTTCCTAATTGGTCGGCGCAACATCAAAGGCTGAAGGGCCTGTTCTGCACTGTAATGTTCTATGTTCTATTATGCAGGGCACTCTGAGAACTTTATGGCAGATCTATCCTTAGACAGTTCAGGCATCTGAACCAGTGTTTAAGAATCCCAATGACCAGCTGGATAATGGTTAGTTCCATGGCTGTTAGAGTTATTATCAGTAAAAGAGAGAGAATAGAGCAGTGGCTTCTGTAGTTTGGAATGAAGATGATACCCCCAACACTGAGCAGCCATCTGCATTCTGGTCTTGCTGGAAAAGTGGTGCCACAGTATAATAACATTATGGCACCTCGTTGTAAGATGTGCACATTGATTTTTATGCCTTGACCATTGACAACCTGGTGGTGTAAGAAAACAATCCTATACTGCAATTAAATTCACCTAAAATCTGTATGTTTTACAATCTCTCCAAGAATGTGTATTTGCAGAGTCATACTTAATATTTAATATTTAACCAGAATTAAAGGAAATGGTAAGTGAAAGGTTAAATGTTGGTGTAATTTTCTCCATCACATAGTTTGCTGATAATATTACCTTGAATAAAAGTGGCAATAACAAAGCTACAGATCTTTAATTCAGAAAATCTTGCAAATCAAAAATTATCCTTTGGTTCCGTACATTTTCTGAGTTTTTCAAATATTTAAGATTAAAACATTTAGTGAAATTGATCTTATTTGCTAGTCGAAGCAGATGCATTTTGAACATTTATAAATTAAAGCAATACACAAATTATTTAAATTTTATAAAAACAACAAGGCCACTTTACGTATTGGTAAGCTATATCTCTACTCACTAATTCAGTCACTTCCTCCAGTAGTGTTTACGATTTGCAAGGCGGTTACAAAGCAGAAGTGAAACCTTAGTACACAACTGTGGTCACAATCTAAAGCCTGCCACCTGATTTTCAAGTAACTAAAGGACTAAATGACCTTTTGCAATTTACTGTTCATGGATTTTTCTCTCTCTCTATCTCTGTCTGTCTCACACACACAGTAAAGGATTAATTATTGACAACCATAACACACATATTAAAGTATTCAATTATTGACCATTTGTCCTGGCAGCAAAGAGACATCTGCAGTTTTGAGGCCCTGCTCTTGTGTACACTATGTTGCAAGAAGAGCTGCAAAAGACAAACTGAGGTCCCAATGGGCCTTTCAGTTTAAGGCTGACTGGTGTCGGTTTGCTCAGCCAGCAGCAAGGCAAGTGCAGGAGAATGATTCCGAGTTCTGAGGGATTTGCTCTGGGCAGCAGTGGTCGAGATTATGCTTTGACTGAGAGAATCATATCTGCTTCTCCTGGTAATTTCAAGTCGACTTTTGCTAGGTTACTGTTTCTGTATCACCTATGGAACTGTTCAAAGAATGTATGCTTCTGTCAGTTCTTTCATAAAAAGTCAATCCATTTGCTATGTATATTACTTACAGATTTCAGTATTAAAAGGATAGTACAACCCGAAATAATCAGACACTTTGACCAATCAGTATTGGTTTCTTTCAGAAAGCTGAGCTGGACCAACTGTTAGGGTCCAAGGGTAGTAAGTCTTATTTCATTTCTAAGCTCTTATCTCCCTGTTGTTAATTTTCCCATGTGAAAATCGGCCCAAATATGCATGGAAAAGTAATATTGCTCCCTTAACACAAGAGCAAACCTGATCATTTGCTATACAATATAGAAAGCAAAATGACAAAAATTCTCATACAGTTTTCCATGTTCAAATACACAATGGTTACAGCAAATCTGAAACCAAGATTCAAACTAAAGAAATTTCCACTTTGTATAACAATTCATAAAATACATAAATACTTATGAATTAAAGGAGCAGGCAGCCTTTCATTCTGATACAATTCTTTTCTGCTATGTTACTCTTTTTGTTTCTGAAACTACAAAATTTACACTTTACCTTTAGCGAGTGCCACTGTAAAGTACAGGAATGTGCAGGTTTTTATGCTGGAAAGACAAATTCATCAGTTGTGTAAATCCTTGAATCATCATCCATCGTAACCACCCAAGCCAAATAACAGTTATGTTTTCTGTTAAGCAAATTATTTTGCTGTTTTGCAATGTGATTGGTTAACAGGTGTATAGGCTGACATGCTTCAGTGGCAACAAGGATATTTCTGTAAATGATGTTATCTCACAAAGACTGTGATGGGCTTTCAGGTTCATGAGTAAAATGTATCTCTATATAAATACATCCTAGTACTAACTGTGATCAGAAAAAAACAAAACTTAAATATTTAAAATTAAGTATTAGGAATAAATAAAATCCTTAACCATATTATTTTCAATGTCACTTAATTGGTTTTTGTATTATCAATAGTGCTGTATTCTAATAAATACATTTCCCTCAGTTGTCCAATCATTGCTCTCCACAATAATATATGACAACGCACTTTGCTGCTCTCTTTCATGGCATCCAACTCCCCTTGCCAGTAGGGTATTTTTTGCATATCATACATTTCCTTTTATTTTTCTCTTTGCTATATTCTCTGACTTCATCCAGTTCTCACATTATAGCTGACTTGATTGTATCCTCTCTTTCGCTAAGACTCTGATCTCACTGCTGCCCAATCCTCCATGGACCTCTTTCCAGGCCTTCAGATTTCTCAATATCCAATCAATAATGAATGCAGGCATGCTACTACATTCTTGTCAACCCAATAACTGAGATGTCACTAACTTCCATTACCCATAAGTGATTACCACTTATGATACAAGCCATCATCTGGTTAACTAAATCCCACCAGCATAACCTATCAGTGCATGAGTGAACAAAATAACATATTTACACATAACACGAAAATTCAATCAAAGGGTCGATAGTGCCATCATTTCTTGCATTTATGATCACTATGCCTTAGTGTGAACCTAATATCTGCAACTAAGGTGGTGGTAGGTTGCTGAGTATGATGCCCCATTGCCTGATGCTGACCTTGATGTCTTACCCCTAGTTGTCCAAGATCTGGTTGGCTCCAGCATGCTGAGAGTCTATGCCATTGAGATGACACCCTCAAGGCAGCTGGTTGATGTTTTCTTCCCTCTATGTGCATGATGGCATGGCCCTGACTCCCGCAGAAGTAGGGGCATCTGGAAGTAAGTCCAAGTGCCTTATTCCCTCTCAGCCAGCCATGAGTTTATGACCAGATCAACAGAATATAGATCCGAATGCTTTCAGCCATCATTGAGTGACCTGTTAAAGCTGGCTCGCCGTGAAAGAAGACATGCCTTAGACGTGGCAGCTCTGCCATGTCGAAGCTTGAATGGAGGTGAATGGATTTCTCCACCATCAGTACACGGCTGTACTTGGCCAATTCTAGTTTCAATAACTATTCCCCTGCAACTTCTGTAGGTTATTGTGGCTTTGACCAGAGACCCATCATCAGCAAGAACCTGATCTCAACAGTCCTCCGAATTTCAGGCCCCTATCAGCTGCTGTGATGTGTGCATCGAACTTGAGAAAAATTACAGCACAGAAAGAGGCCATTCAGCCCATTGTGTCTGAGCCAGATGAAAAATAAATTAGTCACCCATGCTAATGCTATCTTTCAGGCCCATATGATGTGCTCACCCTGAGTGCATTCCACCCCCCCCCAATTTCACCCACTAAGGTGACTATGTCTGCACTGGAGGAGGGTACAGAGGACAGATGTGACAGTGCATTCACTGAATCAGCCACACCCTCACCCTCACGAATGGATTGCTGGTTATTGTCCATCCCTTTGGAATGCAAGGACTAACACAAAGTAAAAGGTCCTCATTAATCACAGTCCTTACTTCCATCATGGCTCCTGTGTACCCAAAGGCCATCACAAGTTTAGAAACATCTTCACTCTGCTTTGTTTTTCACCACATGTCTTTGCCCATTCCTTTGCAGTTTCTGCTCAGTCAGAAGAAGAGATGTAATACCACCTCAATGAGCAGATACCTCACTTAGCTGCGTATATGTCTCTGAGGGAGAATGAGGTCTTTCTGGTAAATGGTTTCCGTGCTCCACTCATATATAATAGAGGATGATGAAACACATTGTGCATCACACACTCATATATTTTGTAAGGGAGAGACAGAGAAACAAGATATGAAAGTTCAGGGTTTAGATGCTAGCAGAGAAATTGATCATGATGAACTGAAAATGTTTTTTTGTCAGGAGGCCAACTATCTAAGGGGAAGACAATGGCCTAGTGGTATTATTGCTCGACTATTAATCCAGAAATGTTCTGGGGACCTAGTTCAAATTCCACCACTGCAGCAGGCAGTGGAATTTGAATTCAATTAAAAATATCTGAAATTAAGGTTGTGATTCTCCCATTATGGCCTATCACTTCTTTGGTGGATACAGCTGGGAGATGTACATCTGTGGCCTTGAACAAGGATTTGTGCATGCACATCTTCCAGAGTAGGCCAACAATCACTGGCCAGACCCTGTTGGACACCAGCAGGAAGTCTTTTAAATCTGTTTCTAATCTATTTTTAAAAAAAGTATATTTGTTAATTATTAGGATCTTTCAGGTCCCGATTGAATCTCCCACCCTGCCAGGAGTACTTCATTCAGACGGGATTCAGACTAGTTCCCTACATTTGGGGACCTAGCAAGACAGTCTGCCAGAATGACCGTGTGGGAGGGATTAGGGTTCTCCAGGGATTGGGTGACAGGGGCGTGGACCCTCCTGGGCATGGGCACACTGGCGGTACCACTACCCAAGGGGCAATGTGCCCATGCCAAGGAGGCACATTGACACTAACCACTGGGCACTGGACAATACCAAGAATGTGAGGGCTAGGTGCAATTAATGGGGGTGGGGTGTCTCGCTGCCACTCTGCATTCAGATCAGTCTGGGATGGAGGGAGAGCAGTGATTGGAACGTGTTGGGATGGGGGTGGGTATTCTGCCAGAGGGACCTCCCTCCAGTCAAGAGTCTGACTCCAAGAGGGATCAGCCGTGAGGATAGGGGGAGGTCTGTCAGAGTGAGGGAAGTGGGAGATCACCACTGCTGAAGGTGGAGCAGGATGGGGGCAAGGGTCAATGCTGTCCTGGGAATTGTGTGATTGTGCTAAAGTGGGTGCTGGAGGGGCAGCACTACCGAGGTCCCGGGCTGGCCAGTAAACGGGAGTTTGACAGTTTGGGATCACTGCGCATGTGCAGAGCTCCAGAACTGTCAGACTCCAGTGCAAATAGGCCGTGCCCACCTGGGTTTTTAATGAGCTTCATGATTGGGACCTCTTTAGTGTGCAGACTACGGAGATTTAGGTGAGAAGCTGAACTGTCAGAATAGTCTGGATTTTAAACAATTTTCACGCCAATTCAGCAATTATGGGTGAATTGCCCTAGGAGTCTTCTAATGACCATGAGACCACTGTCGATTGTCAGAAAAACCCATCTGGTTCACTAGTGTCCTTTTGGGGAAGGAAGTTTGCTGTCCTTATCTGGTCTGGCCTACATGTGCTCCAAAGCCATAGCAATGTGGTTAACTCTTAACTGTCCTCTGAAATGGCCCAGCAAGTCACTCAATTGTTTCAATCGCTACAAAGTCTCAACAGAAACCGGACAGATGATCTGGTATCGACTTAGGCACCTGAAAAGACAATGACAAAACAAATAGCCCTGTCAACCCTGCAAAGTCCTCTTACAAATATCTGGAGGCCAGTGACAAAATTGGAAGAGCTGTCTCACAGACTAGTTAAGCAACAACTTGATATGGTCATTCTCACGGAATCATATCTCATAGATAACACCTCAGATACCACCATTACCAACCCTAGATATGTCCTATCCCACTGGCAGGACAGACCCAGCAGAGGTGGCAGCACAGTGATATGCAGCCAGGAGGGAGTTGCCCTTGGAATCTTAACATTGACTCAGGACCCCATGAAGTCTCATAGCTTCAGGTTAAACATGGGAAAGGAAACCTCTTCTTACTGGTTGCCACATACTGTCTTTCCTCAGCTGATGAATCAGTACTCCTCCATGTTGAACAACACTTGGAGGAAGCACTGAGGGTGGCAAGGGTGCAAAAAGTACTCTGGATGGGAGATTTCAATGTCCACCCTCAAGCATGTCCTGGCAGCTGTACTACCAATCAAGCTGGTCAGGTCCTAAAGGATATAACTGAATCTACAGCAGCTGGTGAAGGAACCAACAAGAGAAAAATAACGTACTTGAACTTATTTCTACCAATCCGCTGGCTGCAGATGCATCTGTGCATCACAAGTATTGGTAAGAGTGAAAAAAACAGAGCAAATCAAACCCAGCCAATAATCACCCAATTAGTCTACTGTCAATCATCAGTAGTAATGGAAGGGGTATCAACAGTCTATCTGTAATAATGTGCTCAGTGACACCCTGTTTGGGTTTTATCAGGATCACTCAGCTCCTGACCTCATTACAGCCTTGGTTTAAACATGGATGAAAGAGCTGAATTTCAGAAGTTGAGGAAAGAGTGACAGCCCTTGACGTCAAGGCCGCATTTGACCGATTGTGGCATCAAAGAGCCCTGGCAAAACAGGAATCAATCGGTATTAGGGGAAAAACACTCCACTTGATGGAATCATACTTGGTACATAGGAAGCAGATTGTGGTTGTGGAGGGTCAGTCATCTCAGCTTCAGGACATCTCTACAGGAGTCCCTCAAGGTAGTGTCCTAGGTCCAACCATCTTCAGCTACTTCACTAATGACCCTCTGTCATAAGGTCAGAAGTGGGGATGTTTGCACAATGTTCAGCACCATTCAAAACTCCTCAGATACTGAAGTAGTACATGTTCAAGTGCAACAAGATCTGGCCAATATCCAGGCTTGGGCTTGCAAGTAACATTCACGCCACACAAATGCCAGGCAATGATCATTACCAATAAAAAACACTCTAACCACTGCCTCTCGATATTCATTGGTGTTACCATCACTGAATTCCCCCAGTGTCAACATCCTTGGGGTTACCATTGACCAGAAACCCAACTGGATGCATCACATAAACACAGTGGCTACAAGAACAGGTCAGAGGCTCGGAATACTACAGCGAGTAACTCACCGCCTGAATCCCCACAGCCTATCCACCATCTACAAGACACAAGTCAGGAATATGATGGAATACTCCCCATTTGCCTGGATGGGTGCAGCTCCTACAACATTCAAGAAACTTGACACAATCCAAGACAAAGCGGCCCAGTTGATTGGCATCGCATATACAAATATTCAATCCCTCCACCACCGATGCTTAGTAGCGGCAGTGTGTACAATCTATAAGATGCACTGCTGCAGTTCACCAAAGATCCTTAGACAGCACCTTCCAAATCCACAAGCACTTCCATCTAGAAGGACAAAGCAGAAGTTACTTGGGAACATCACTACCTGCAAATTCCCCTCCAAGCCACTCACCATCCTGACTTGGAAAAATATTGCCATTCCTTCACAGCGGCTGCGTCAAAATCCTGGAATTCACTCCCCAGTGGTATTGTGGGTTAACCCACAAAACATGGACTTCAGCGATTCAAGAAGGTAGCCCACTACCACATCTCAAAAACAATTAGGGGTAGGCAATAAATACTGGCGAGCCAGCAATGCCCATGTCCCACAAATGAATAAAAAAAATATCTAAAGTGAGTTCTCAGATGTTGAATCATCCAGAAGGAACTAATAACTGGAGGGATGCAATTGTAATGCAGAGAAATTTACTGGAAAATATAGGAATTGGTTGAATGTCTATGATGATGGAGAAGCAGTGAAAGCTGTGGTCTGGGAGAATAGAGTACAATAAAGGAAGCATAGCTTCAGTTACAATAATGGGTCAGGCAATGAATTTTTGTTGAGGAAATGTTCACTATATTAATGGACATTTCAGACTTTGTCACAAAAGATAGTTATTACCACGTAAAAACTATACAGAAACCAATAGCCCACTGGCTGCCTTAGTGCTTACGTGTCTGCTTTATAGCTTCGGATGATCTTCTACCTAAAGTAGGAATCCATCCCTTGGGATGAATTTTCATTTATACGCTTTATATATATGTCTTTATATACCCTGTTTGTGAATAGAACTCACACTCACCTGACCAAGGGCCAGCACTCCGAAAGTTAGTGGCTTTTGCTACCAAATAAATCTACAGGACTTCAACCTGGTGTTGTGAGACTTCTTACTGTGTTTACCCAGTCCAATGTCAGCATCTCCACATCGTATTTATAGGCACTATGGCAGAAAACTCTTGGGCATCTTATGATGCAATGTTAATGACTTCCTCTGGAGTGGAACTAGTGAGTTCCAAAACAATGTTACTTACAGGACCAGAGCAGAATTTAAGATTGGAAGTCAGGGGGCCTTTGAATACATTAAATAAGAAATAAGACAGTATAGATCTTATGTTTTTTCACACCAATAAATAATCTTTCCTAGAAAATATTAACCCTATCATAGTCAATTATGCCAAGTCCTCCCAAAAAGATGTAGGACTTCCAAAGCTGAGACAGGCCAGCTACAAAGCTGAATTAGTCAATTGAATTGGCTGGGCACACAGACAAAGCTGGTTGCAAGTTTTGCTGTCTTAAAATTGAGCACTATGTTGAAATATCCAAAGGTTAAGAACATTTTACGGGCAAACAAAAACATTAAAAAAATTAAAGTTAGGAAAATTTGTGCTGGAATTTCCATCTTTCAGTGAGTCTAAGAGATTCACTTAATCTCTTAGACTCACTGTCTAAAATTGCTTGTTTGTAGTGATTAATTTGCATTTTAAAGTACAGCTAGTTTTTTAATACTTCTTATGGGAGAAATGAGAAATGAGACTTCTTGGCTTGAGAAAGCAAAAATATAAGGAAAACATAATAAGTATTTAGGAAGTTGAAAATCTTGTACTAGTCGAGGCTGTTGACATGGCACTCTTTTTAATCAAAGCTAACGGGCGAAATTCAATATCAAGGAGATGCTGAAGAAAATACACCAACAGAACATTATGCAAACAATCATTTTCTTCAGGATAATGCGTACTCCATAAAGTGTGTGAATGAGAGAAAAGTTCAAACATGACAGCGTGTGATTTATTTATTTATTCAGTTCTTAAAAATATTGTCTGTAACTACGTACTCGTTAATTTAATTTTATATTAAAGAAAAGGGAACTCTGTTAATTTGCAATCTTGGTGCAGCCAAGTGCATGCTATAGAATGTTATAGGGTGGCATGGTAGCACTGTGGTTAACACTGCTGCGTCACATTGCCAGGTACCCATGTTTGAACCCTAGTCATTGTCTCTGTGGAGTTTGCACATTCTCTCCGGGTCTGCGTGGGTTTCCTCCAGGTGCTTCGGTTTCTTCCCATATTCTGAAAGATTTGCTGGTTAGGCGCATGGCGCCAGACTGTGGGAACTAGGGGAATTTCACAGTAACTTCATTGCAGTGTTAATACAAGCCTTATTGTGACTAATAAATAATGAATTGTAAGTGAGAATTGTTGTTCTTAACCGGGGAAAGGCAAGGGCATTATTCTGACTTGTGGGGAGAAACAAAAATGGGAACAGTGTCTGTTTTCTTTTAGGTCTTGAGAAAACAAAAACAATGTTAAGGAAAGACAGGCCTCAAATTTCTCCTTTACTCAGTGGTTGAGCAGTGAATTCCCACAGGTATGTTATGGTATCAGGTGTATGATTTCTCCAGGAACTGAAGACACAGCAGAAGTGATGCTGCTGTTTATGGAGCATGGATGCATGTTCAGGTGTCACTTATATGGCACCTAAACCTTTGACCTCATCAGCTGAAAGTAGATCTATTGAATTATTGCCCATCCTTGCTGCATAATTGGCTGGGGCCCATGCCTCTGCATGATTTATTTTGTTTATTGATGCTTAATCAGCTATGGTCAGCTTTTCTCGACATGAAAGAAGTTCCATCACTTCTGAATGCATTTGCAGGACCTATGTCTTCTCAACTAAATTCCATCTCATTTTGGGCATCAGGTCGTAGGCCAAGAGAGGTGACAATGCCTCTTGTCTTCAGATATGTATGTGACTCCTGCCAGGATGTGAGGCATGGAGGATAAATATGAAGAAATCCTATGCAATGTGCCTTCTAATGCAGCCATTCAATATAGACGTAATTCTTCATTAAACTGCAATGATCAGCATGCCTTTTTCCACGGGAGAGAGGATATGCAGGTTTGGCCTTCTCGTGGTCTCTTATCACAAGTTGTACGTAACTTCTGCTGCAAGAAAAGATTATGTTAATGATATCCTTCTTAGGCATTTAGAAAATGTTCCCATCTTGATCAAGCAGTTGAAAAAAATAAAGTTTATTTATTAGTCACAAGTAAGGTTTACGTTAACACTGCAATGAAGTTATTGTGAAATTCCTCTACTTGCTACACTCTGGCACCTGTTCAGGTCAATGAGTCTAATCAGCATGTCTTTCAGACTGTGGGAGAAAACCAGAGCACCCAGAGGAAACCCACGCAGTAACTCAAGTCAGGAATCGAACCTGGGTCCCTGGCACTGTGAGGCAGCTGTGCTAACCGTTATGCCATTTGTATCTTATGCGTAAGATTTACAATTATGCTGATAATAGGAGTATCAAAATAAGATGGATTAAAGTGCAATCTGATAATTCAAGGAGTAACTGTGCATGGGAGAATTGTGTTCATAAATGTTAAATCATTAGGAGAGAGAAAGAACTCAGAGTTTAGGTTCCTAACTTGGCAACTGGATAGATCACTTAACTTCTATTGGCAATACAACCATGTTCTGGAAACTAAACCTTTGGCATTAACTTTCTCTATAGCACCTTCCCATTGACAACAGAGGTGCTGCTTATAGGTGTCCTTTCATTGTGGTCATCTTATGTCTCAGGTCGGTGGTGTCTTTGCGAGTATTTGGGGCCTGGAGGACTGTTGCTCTGCAGGTCTCCAATGTCCAATTTGTAGCAGAGATCCAGATCTTAACACCGACCTTGGATCTTGTGGATGCTGCTGGGTCTTATTGCACTCAGCTCACTTCAAGCTAAATGGTGTGCACAAAGCCCTTGCAAATAGACTGTTGCAGCTTCTCAACTTTTTAAGGAACTGTGATTTTGGGGATCATGAGGCTGGGGGAAATGGGCAATGACTGTTGATGGGCTAGGGGCAAGCAGCGTTCCATAGCCTCTACATGTGTTTCTCTCCATCTCTAATCACCCATCCCCTATCCACCCCATCTCCCCTTCAGAGTGATGAGATGGCTTTTGCGATGCAACTGATTGATCTTGCTGCTCGTTTGGTTGCTGCTAGAGCTGAGGATGAGCAGGAGGAAGAATTGCAGACACAGGAGACCTGGGTCTTACCACTTGCAGGTGTAGAGGGAGGTGACCATCAGAGTTAGGAGGTGGTGACCATTTGCTCAGAAGGGGTCAAAGGAGAAGGAGGTAGTAGAGACCCTGGCAGTTCCATGCATGAACAACTGTGTGCTGCTGATGTCTCCATCTCCAAAAGGAGACAATGCGATGCCTGTGCCACCTGTTGCAGCTCCTGTCAGCTAGAGGTGGGGGCAAGGGGGGAGGGTGCAGAGTGGTGCTCTGATCTTTTATGTGACTGGCCTCTTCCAGAAACCTACTTGGGATGGATGTGGCATTTCCCAGTCAGCTGTGCATATCTGTGTCATGCAAGTCACAGAAACCCCGTGTGTCCGGGCTGGGCAGTATATCAAGTTTAACACATCAGGAAGTCTGAGCTGCAGAGTTCATAGCTGTTGTGGGGATGCATAATCGTCTGCGTCCATGTCACCCTCAAGACCCCCCTACTGAATCCACAAAGATTCATCAACAGAAAGGGATTCCACTCCCTGAATGTTTAACTAGAGTGTGACCATAATATGAACATTATGCACGTCTGCATAGGACACCCAGGCAGTGTGCATGACAGCTTCATTTTCAGGAGCCCTGACATCTCCGAGGCATTTGAGCTGAGCCCTGGCTGCAGGGATGGTTCGTGGGTGATATGGGTTACCTGCTTCAGACATGGCTGATGGCACCTGTGCAGAGGCCTGCATCTGAGGCAGAGACCCTCTATAATGAGGACCATGTAACCACCCGCACGATATTGGAGAGATGCATTGGGCTCCTTTTAAATGAGATTCCGGTGCCTGGACAACTCTGGCGGGCCCTAAAATACAGCCCTCTGATCACTTCTCACATTGTGGTCATGTACTGTGCCTTACATACCCTGGCTCTGCAGAGAGGTGACCTATTGGAGGAGGAGGAGGAGGAGGAGGAGGACATGGAGGCTAACCAGCCAGGTGTCGCTGGGGAGGAGACTGAACAGCAGGAGAATGAAGAGGAAGACCACCCACGTGCTTGAGGGTTGACAGCTCAAATGAGGCATGCACGATGACTAGGAAGGTCCTGATCACCAGTTGCTAGGGGCTTATGTCTGTAGGTTTCATCCCCCTGCCTAAAATCCTATCTCTTGCAATGTTGTCACACCAGAGTGGTACTCTGTGTTAGCAAGTTTCTTTGGCAGACCGAAGGGTGATGACAATTTGCTAATGTCCATGATAATGAAGACCTGGTGCAAATTGTCTAACTCCTATCTGAGCTCTGTTGCACATGTCTGTGTAGTGGGTAAGAGATCTGAAACCCCCATACAGGGCCCTACAGCAGATATGGTGGACATCAGGAGGGAATCACTTGTGGGTTCTGGCTGAACCAATGGCTTCCTTTTCTCAGTAGCTTTGTTTTGGGGGACCTCCCCAACTGACATCAACATGAAGTATCAAGTTGGCAATCATCAACGAAAAGGATTTAAGACATATTAGTCATAGGTGGGTTGTGAAAAAACATTTAATAATTGCAATAAAAGGTGTATAAATAATAAGTTCTAACATAAAAACTTGTGAAAGGAGAAAGTTAAGGTGCTTAAATATCTATCTAACTAGTACAGACCTTCATCCGTGCTATCTTAGAGTAACTACAACTTCATAACCTTCCATGACCTACCACCATGTTTCAGTGATTCCCCAGAGTGTAGATCAGAGGTGGAGGGGCCAGCTGCCTATCTCGACCCGCTGCCTATGATGCACATGGAGGGCATCCTTGGAGGCCCTGGAACTTGAGGCCTCTGGTTAGCTTCCAGGTGTCTGGGCCATTTCCATGACAGCCTCTTCATCCCACTGCACCTGAGATGGCACAGTGTCAGGAAGGGTAGAGTCAAAAGGTGTAGCTACAGCCACAGTCTCCTAGCTGGAAGACCTTAGCATGGGCTCAAGCCCTTCCTCCTCCCTGGGGATTCCTGTGACCCATCACACAAGGGTGATGACAATTTCCTAAGCTCCATGATAATGAAGACCTGGTGCAAATTGTCTGATTCCTGCCTGAGCTCTGCTGCACATTGCACCTGGGCCCATGTCTGTGTAGTGGGTTAGGGATCTGAAATCTCCTTACAGGGCCCTGGGGTGGGTATGGTGGACGTCAGGAGGGCATCACTTATGAGTTCTAGCAGAACCAATGGCTTCCTCACTCTATGGGATGGTAGTGCTTCTTCAGTGAACTCAGAAGCTCTGGTGTCACCTGATCCTACTAGTCCTGAAGGACCACCTGCGTCCTACCCATGGTGGTCTAGTCCTTTGTGATGGCTATCTGAGTTGAGGGCCACCTGTCAATGGCCACAGGTGCTTTGCACCCTTTCACCAATGATCCCCTGTGACTGCTATGGCTGTAGCTTGGGACCAACTAAGTCCTCATCTCTGGCAGGCTCCCATGTGCCAGAGGTCTTGGGCATTCCCTCCTCCACTTGATGTACATCAGTAGATATGTCATGCTAACCAGAGAGTAATCCAGAAGCATCACCATTAATGGACTCAGCAATGTGTCAGTATTTGGGATGGTCAGTTGTGAGATGGAAGTTGATACCAAAACGGTGCCGCCATCAGAGGTCCCTTCAGCCATATCTCCGAGGACTCACCTGAGTTGTCCTGACCAGGTTGGGCGGGAGCTGTAGTAGGAGCCTGGAGCCCAGAAGACCCTGGAGTGTCTAGTTCTGCCCCTGCAACACAGGACACAAGGTTAAGTACAAGGGAGGGAAAGGAATCCGGGATGCAGAATACGTGATTCACATTTCTCCATTGAACATAGAACAAAGCACCTACAAAATTACATCCCAGGAACAGGCCCTTCAGTCCTCCAAGCCTGCAGCAATCAGGCTGGCCATCTAATCTTTAATCCTTATTCTTCTGGGGACTATATGCCTCTATTCCCATCCCATTCATGTAGCTGAATGTTCATTAGCGTACCTGCTTTCATGCCTGGCAGGGTGTTCCAAGCTCCCACTACCCTGCCAGTGCAAATAAACATGCCTTGTACAGATCATCCTCAGTAAATCGGAGGGCTGATCGATCGCACATTGTCCAGGAATGCCTGCCTGCCTTCCTGTCCATTCTTAAATTTTTATTGTCATTAGGACAGATCAACTGCAGGCAGTTTGGCAGAGCATTCCAACATTACATGCAGTTTGCTTGTTAGCATTGAGGTGAAGGCAAGTGAGCACATGAAGGTATGCTGATTTGGGGAGGTTGGGGGGAAGGGACGGTGTGCCTCAATGACTGGGGACAGGGGAGAGAGAGGGTGGTATCATAATAGTCATCGGGGTCTGAAGGAGATGGGGCCTTGTGCAGGAGTGTCTGGGGTGGGGAGGAAGAGGGGTTACTCTATCTGATATTGGTAGAATGGAGATGGGGAGGGTAGATCTCTCTATCTGAGATCAATGTGGAGGAGGGAGGTCTGCTGTCACTCTGCCTGAGATCAGTGGGAGAGGCGGGGGGAGGGGGGCCGTGATCAGTCTCAGTGGTGGAGGGGATCAGTAATGCTGTGGGGGTGAGGCAATGTCTATCGGTGCAAGGGGGAAGCATTTTCCAGTCCGTGAGAGATATGGAAGAGGAGTGATGTTCTACCTTTTTGCTCTGTGCATGTGCAGTTGGAGGCGCTGAGTGGAGCTGTCAGGTTTCAAACGCATTAGCACTGCCCACAGGCTTGTGCAGCGCAATTCGGACTCGCTGATATTTTTGCAGACAGAGTGCATTTGAGGATCAGAATGGGTCTAAAAATCGGATTTGAAATAGTCCCAGTTTCATGTCCGCCTAGCACTTAGAAACAAAATGGTAAAATAGGGCCTTCTGAGTCTCCCCGGATTTTGAATATGCACTACCCCCTTGTTCATCCCCTTGATGTCCATTCATCTTTAGATTGTAAAGTCTTATTTCTTAAAAGAGGGTTCAACAAAGCAGAATATTTTGAGTTAATTATATTAGGCCAAAGAATAAGGGATTGATATGCGTCTTGAGTTTCGCATTGCAAAGGTTGTTCCAATTTTCTTAGGAAAAGGAGAAAATAAATATTTTATTTATGGACTCAGTACTTATGGACTGAGAGTGGCTGAACACAAAAATGTCTGAGTTTTTTTTGTGGCGAGAGTTTATGTTCTGTAGTGCTTCTAATGATCCATAATGAAACACAAAAACTTCTCAGCCATTTCAGCTGGGTGCAAATATTTGACTTCAAGCAGGTAGAAACATTTGTTTTCTCCTTGATCCATAATCTTGGTGGGAATAGAAGGTAAGTAATACTTTTGATAAAATTACCAAAGTGACCTCAGCTGTTCATGATTCAATGCTGTTATTGGATGTTAGACAAGATAAAGACCATACTCACAACACGAGTTTGCTGAATTATATATACATGCAAAAAAAGCAATGGACTATGGCAATGCTTCACAAATTATTTTTCTAATGGGATCACATTTTAACTCATCATCACCTTCTCAAGCGCAATTAGGGTTGATGAACAAAGCCTGGCCTTGCCGGAATTTCCACATCCCATGAACAGATATTTATTAATTTGGTATGTTTTTATTAAAATTCATTGATCATAGATTAACATACAACAAATAAATGTGAAAATCTGTGGGTACGATCTTACCATCCATGCTCTCGCTGCTGCGAGGTCAGAAAATTTGGTAGCCAGCCAAAACTCCATTCACTGAAGCGGGATGGGAAAATAATTTTGAATGGTGATAAGATTCCAGCCTGTATTCTTTAATTGCTTTGTAAACTTATTTTCTTATGTGCTCATGTAGGCTTCAGCCAAACTCTCCATATTCCATGATGATTGAAGGCTCAGGGAGGGATTTTCTGCTCACTCTCTCCCCCTTGTGGCATGTGCTTCAGCAGCAAATGCAGCCAGCATTTGCGGGCTGGGGGTATCTTCCAGTCCTGATGCTGTCAATGAGGTTTCCTGTTGTTTGCATTCTCCGCTGCTGGAGAACTCGTGGACGGGAACTGCCATTGGCAGGCCAGAATATCCCGTCGACTGGACTGGCCAGGCCAGAAAATCCCACCCTCAGTGATGACTCCCCTCTTCTCTCGCCCACTCATTACAATCAGTCTTCTCCCATCATCACAAACATATAGTCCTCTTTCCAACTCGATACCTCCTCCCTCCCACTCATTTAGTAGCCTCTCTTCCCAAACCATATCCCATCATTTACTCACCCCTCTCTCCCCATTCAGCCACCCTCTCTACCCATAGCCTCTCATTCATTCCCTTCTCCCCTATCTGCCTCACTCAGCTTCTCCACCTTGCTTGGACTTGCATCCTTGACTCTTCTGCTGTTTCAAGGCTCCTCCTCAGGTAGTGCTGAATGAACTCAAAACAATCATGGGTAAACATTGCAGCTGAGAGAATCCCATTCCCTCATGTAAGGTAAAATCATAAAAATTACAGTACAAAAGAAGACAATTCTATAATCACAAACTCTTTAACTGCAGAGGCTGGTTACATCTGTACATCTTTGAAACAATGAGCGCTCGGTTACTTCATGGGAACTTCACAAAGTTGTCAAACTTGATGAACCAGAAAATCCCACACTAACTATGACATTTCAGTAAAATACTCATCTGTTTACATTAATTTAACGTCTGACCTTTCAGTTTATGGTTCAAAGAATTTGTTAAAAGCTGTTTTTATCTCAGCAATCATGTCTGCAGCCATCATGAACACCCGCATATGGCTTTTTGAATGTGCAATCTCGAAACACAGCTATTTATCATAATGACCTTCTGATTTTTAAACATCTATGCTGTTGTTTTGAAGAGCCTTGTACTTTAAGGCTCAAAGTACAACTTCCATCAGAATAAGAACTGAACATAGACAACAAGAAAGGAAACATGTGACTTATTGAACTAAAGCCTCAGAAACATTGGCATAGCGTAAAACTCAAAATTATGATGTTGCAATAGGAGAGCGTTATGTTTGAGATGATTTACTGAAGTGATTGGAAAAGGTTTTTACAGAATCTGTATACATTCAAAAAAATCCCCAAATCTGGGTCTGACTTAAACATATTTTTGCCGCCCGTCCTTTAATTTTCCAATCATGGACATCTTTCCTTTTCTTAACGGTACATGTAAGCATTTGTAATGTTGCCATCTAGTGCTAATAGGAAACATACATTTGGCATTTTGAAACAAAATTCCAGGCTGCACCTGTGTACCAAATGTTGTGATGGCATCAGTTCCAAGAAGAGATTTTGGAACCCACAGAGGAAGACGTAAATAAAGCCACTTTCAAAACCACATTAGCTGCATAAATACATGGAAGTATCGGTCCCACACTACTGTAAAGTATCTAATTGGGAATGCAGATAGCTGGCAAAACAAGAATTAAAGAATAATTTCAGAATTGGTCAGAACATTTAATACAGAAGTTGGAACGTCTTGTTGAAGTTGTACAACGCATTGCTAAGACCACACCTGGAATACTATGTACAGTTCTGGTCACCCTATTATAGAAAAGATATTATTAAACTAGAAAAATACAGAAAAGATTTACTAGGATATTACCGGGACTTGACGGTCTGAATTATAAGAAGAGGCTGGATAGATTGGGACTTTTTTCTCTGAAGCGTAAAAGGCTGAGAGGTGATCTTATAGAGGTCTATAAAATAATGAGGGGCATAGATCAGCTAGACAGTCAATATCTTTTCCCAAAGGTAGGCAAGTCTAAAACTAGAGGGCATAGGTTTGAGGTGAGAGATACAAAAGGGTCCAGAGGACAATTCTTTCACAACAGAGGGTGGCGAGTCTCTATAATAAGCTGCCAAAGGCAGTAGTAGAGGCAGGCATAATTTTGTCTTTTAAAAAACATTTAGACAGTTGCATGGGTAAGATTTTTTAGATAAATGTGGGTCAAATGCCAGCAATTGGGACCAGCTCAGCGGTTTTAAAGAAAAGGGGCGGCATGAACAAGTTGGGGCTGAAGGGCCCGTTTCCTTGCTGTAAACCTCTATGACTCAATGGGTAGAATTTTCTCAGCATGTCCACCCAAGGTTCATATGATCTCGCCTGAGGCCAACAGAGAATGTTGTTCTCTGAGCCTTGTCCACCTCCGGAATCGGGGCAGGCATGCTGGTAAAATTCCGGCTTACAACCCTAATAGAACTTTAGAAAGTGCTGCATTTGTGTAGCCTGTTTCATGACCTCAGGATGTTCCAAAGCACTTTATAACCAAAAAAAAACTTTTGAAATGTAATCACCATATAAATTAGGAAACATAGCAGTCAAGCTCCCACAAACAGAAATGAAACAAGGCTAGATAATTTGTTCTACTGATTTATTGTTTAAAGATAAATATTGGGTTGGGTGCTGGGAAGAACTCTCCTTCCAAAGGATTGTTTATGTCCACTTGATTGGATATCTGGGACCTGGATTCAATGTTTTATATGAAAAATGGCTCCCTGAAAATGCACAACTCCCTCAATACTGCAGTAGGGTGCTCAAATTTCTAGGTAGAACTTCAGACTATTATTTTCTGCCTCAGAGATAAATGTGGTATGGCTGAGTCAGAAGTAACACTCAAGGAGAGTTAAATTAATTAAAGCAGAATTAAAAGGTAGTTTAATTTGTTATGATCCCTGTGGTGAAACTATAAATGGAACAAACCAAATTCCCTGAATGACCCCCAGTGAAGCAATTACAATGGTGAGAAATTTGCAGAGTTCTGAGATGCAGGAGGATTTGGGTTTCCTAGCACATGACTTGCAATGCAGTTACAGCAAGTAATTAGGAAAGTTAACAGAATGTTATCATTTATTTCAGGAGAATTGATTACAAAAGTAGGAAAGTTATGCTTCAGTTATACAGAGCAATGGTGAGACCACACCCAAGGTATTATGCATTGTGTTGATTTGCTTATTTAATGAAGAATGTATTTAAGAAAGAATTCTGGCTGATACAGTGGCAGAGCGGCTAGCACAACTGCCTCACAGTGCCAGGGACCCAGGTTCAATTCTGGCCTTGGGTTACTATCTATGTGGAGTTTACACATTCTCTCCATGTCTGCGTGGGTTTCCTCCAGGTGCTCCAGTTGCTTCCCACCGTGCAAAAGATATGTGGGTTAAGGTGATTGGTCATGATAAATAGTCCCTTAGTATCCCAAGATATGAAGGTTAGTGGGAATTAATGGAGTAAATATGTGGGGCTACAGAGATAGGGCTTGGGTGGGATTGTTGTTGGTGCAGGCTCGATGGGTTCACTGGTCTCTTTCAGCATTGTAGCGATTCTATTAATTATCTATGATTAAAAAATGTATTGGAGTTTTTCAGAGAAGGCTATGAGCAGATTATATTATGAGGAAAGATCACATGGACCAATATTTCTTATTTTCCATGATAATTAAAATTGATCCATTTGCAATTGATTTTAGCTCTTAAATGTCTGTTTCAAACATTCTTAAAAGCAATTTCATATTCCATAGACATTTCAAAGAAATTGCAACTTTTTTTTTATTGTACTGCTTCTATGTAAAAAATTAACAGAGGTTACAGTCACAAGATCATGAGCAATTTTTCTAACAATTAAAATACATTTTTCTGAAGGGTGGTAAATTTTATTTCAAATAATCAGGTTGTAATTTGAAAAGAAATATAACTTAGCAATTTATCAGATTCAAAGCAGCCCCACTTCTGGCCTTAGGATGGAGGAACATCACAGATGAAACAGTTGAAGATAATTGGGTTTTGAACATTTTGCTTTCTCTATTGAACTCAGCACTTATTACTGGAAATGAAATTTTTAACAATCCAAAGACAGAACGTTGTTTGAAATTGATTACCCAGAATTCATTTTTGCATAAGGTATCCCATCTTCAAAAGGAGTATTTTCCATCTGGAAATGATTTAGGACTGGTCAGAATTTTTTTGACTGTTCACACCTCACCATCGCTGCCAGTTAGGATGAAGAATTTGGCACTTAGCTAAATCTCTGTTCACTGTGGTGGGATAAGAGAATCTCAGCTTCAAGCATGGCCAAAGAATCCAGCCCATTATATTTACAGTGTGTTTGTTACCAGTGGAATAAATGAAATGTGAAATAACTTCCATAAGTTTCAAATGTAACCTTCATATTGGGCATTGTATTCCAAATCAAACAGCAACTGCCTTTCTTTTATTTGTTTATACTGATTGCCCAAAGGCAGTGATTGGTAATATATAAGGAAATCAAATAACAAATTATATCAGGACTGAAAAATTATTTAAATTTCAAAGGAATTGTCTTGAATTATCTCAGATGTGTTAATGAATTTGGCTCAAATTCATTGGTGGCTGTTAGAAATGTTTGGTAAAGAAGGAAAGAACTAAATACAAAAAGTTCAAATTAAAATGTTATACATTTCTTGGTGTTTGTTGCAAAAGTCACAGCATAAACAGCTAGGTCACAAAAAGCTGCTTTCCATTTCTTTCTATTTATATATTGAACTGGTTAGATTTATTTATTAATCTGCTCTGAATTAGAAAAAAAAAACTATTAGCCTATTGTTCGATTTTATTTGTTTTTTTTAATTTTAATTTTTAATTTTATTTATTTTTCTCCCCTCCCATTGTCACTGCTGGTTTCTAAAATATGCATATTGGAGCATTAGGTTTGGTTTACGTTACACCAGTTTATACGGGTTAAATTTGTAATGACAGCAGGGAAAAATTTGAGCAAAGCAGATTAACATTCCTATTAATTGGACGTGATAACATCACTGATGTATCTCTGATATAAGTAGCAATGAATGACCAAGGGCACTCTGGCTCGTAATGGTTAATCTTAGTACTAGTACTCTGTATGGCAGCACTACAGGAAAACACAATCCTGATCTGATGATATTTTAAAGATTGCTATCTAATCATGACACAATCTCCTTTGCTTCAAGGAAAATAGACCCACTGTTTCAATTTTTCATTTCTATTTGTATTTCTGCACACCAGCTTCCTAGTGAATCGGTGCTTATTCTCTCCAATCATTTCACCATTCTTGCAATAGTGGAACACCCAAAACTGCACACAATCACAATACTATTGTCACATAAGACAGAAATGCTCCACCTAACAATGCCCTTTTATCCACCTGTTGAACTTCTCAACTTTTCTATCCTTCCCCATTATATCATCTGACCATTCTTCAAGTCCTTTTCCCAAGTCTTCTTACTAATTCCTTAGAACTTTTTCTCAAGGCTTCAGGCTTGAAGGAAGACAATGGTATTATCGTTGGCTTAACAATCCAGAGAAACACAGTAAGTTTCATTGGTTCAAATTTCACTACAGCAGATGCCAAAATTCAAATTCAATAAAAATCTGGAATTAAAAGTCTAATGATGACTCTGAAACCATTGTTGATTGTTATAAAACCAATGTGGTTCACTGAAGCTCTTTAGCGAAGGAAATCTGCCATTCTTATCTGGTCTGGCCTACATGTGACTCCAGATCCACATCAATGTGACTCACTCTTAAGACACACATTAGGCACATAGGAACATACAAACATAGGAATTGGGAGGAGAAGCAGGCAAATTTAACTCTTCAAGCCTGCTTCACCATTCAATCAGATCATGACTGATTTCTTCCTGTCATAATTCCATCTCACCACCGGTTCTCCCATATCCCTTTTTTTAAAATTAGAAATATATCTACTTCTTGAAACCATTCAACAATTCAGACTCCAAACACTATGAGGCAGCAAATTCCATACATTCACCACTGTCTGCAAATAGTTCCTACCCATCTCAGGTTTAAATCTATCATCTCTCAACCTACATCTGTGACCTCTTGTTCTAGATTGCTCCATAAAAGGGAATACTTATCTACATTAAGTTTATCAATTCCTTTTAAAATGTTATATACCTCGATCAGATCCTCTCTCATCCTTCTAAACTCCAGCAAGTATCAGATCTAACTGTTTAATCTCTTCTCATATGTCAACCCTTTCAACCCTGGAATCAATCTGGTGAACCTCCTCTGAACTGCCTCCAATATCATCACATCCTTTTTCAAATAAGCAGACCAAAACTCGACACAATACTACAGATGTGGTCTCACCAACAATTGCAACAATACTTCTCTACTTTTATACTTCAGTCCTTTTGCAATAAGTGCCAACATTCCATTTACTTTTTTTATTACATACCACACCTGCATATCAACTTGCTGCAATTCATGAACATAAATACCTAGATTCCTCTGACCGGACTCTCTTTGAATCTGCTTTCCATTTCAGTAATAATTTGCCTTTCTACTTTTTCTACCAAAATGGATAACCCCACACGTATCCACAGTAAACTCCATCTGACAAATTTTGGCCCATTCTCTTAGCCTATTCATATCCATCTGTAAAATCTTATATTCTCTTCATAATGTGCTTTCCCATCCATTTTAGTCTCATCCACAAATTTTCCTATGTTACACTTTGTCCCTGCTTGCAGATCATTTATATAGATTGTAAACAGTTGAGGTCCGAGGACTGACCCTTGTGGCACCCCACACTGGTTATATTTCGTAAGTCAGAGAAGGACCCATTTATCTCGTCCCTCTGTTTTCTGTCAGTCAACCAACCCTCAATCCAATCTAATATGCTACCCTTGATTCACTGTGATCTCACCTTCTGGATCAGTCTTTTATGCGTCACTGTGTCAAACACCTTCTGGGAGTCTAGGTATATCACATCCACAGGTTCCCACTAGTCACCTTGCTGGTTATGTCCTCAAAGAGCTCAAGCAAATTTGTCAATCATGACTTATCTTGCATAAAACCGCGCTGACAATAATGGATTGAAATTTGTCTTTCCAAATGCTCAGTCATCTCCAGCTTAATGATTGATTCCAGCAACTTCCCTGCCACAGAGGTCAAGCTAACAGACCTATAGGTTCCTATTTTTTGCCTCTCTCCCTTTTTGAAAAGGGGCATCACATTAACATGTTTCTAATCCACTGGCACCTTACCAGAGTCCAAGAAACTTTGAAATATCACGACCAATGCTTCCATTGCATCCGCCATTGTTCCTCAACCATCTTGTCCTCAATTATTTGTGCCCAGTTTACTTGGGTCAACTCTTTCCTCAGGCCTGCGTAATTGCTACTGCTCAACACCAAAACTCTAGTACAATACTTTGTCTTCTCTTGCTCAATCTGAATCTGAATTTTACTATGCTGTGATCACTCTTTCCAAGAGGATCCTTTAACAACAAAACTATTTTGCATGTCCCATATTATTTGCTCCCACATGGACCATAATGAGGGGTGCTCTCCTCCACTTTTATATATGTATTTTCTAATCTTTCTAAAGTGTTTCTTGACAGTATCTCCCAAATTTGTGACCTCCAACATCCACTGTCAGGGAGGAACAAAGAGGATCAGTATTCTCCACAGACTGCAAAAGACAACTAATGATGGACCTGAAGAGTTTTCATCCTCCATACAGGAAGATAGTATTTAAAACTTGTTGAAGAGGCTAATATGTTTTGAATATTTCTGCTTTAGTTGTTTTCCTTTGATTTATTTGATCCATAAATAGATACTACTTCTTCTTCTGCCATTACCATTTCCCTATCTCTCAGCATGGTGACTCTGAAACTTTTTCTCAAGCAACCTCACTCCCTCACGAAATATTAAATTGTCTTCAACTCCACCTCACGTTTTGAGACCTTGAAGTCAAAATGTTTCAGTTGGAGGCAGATATGTTTGTCTGGATTAACATCTGCTATTTGAAACCCCCACATCCTGCAGGAACCACACATCACCTTCCTGTACTGCTATTCTAGCTATAAATAGCAAAATTACGGTTAGGTTTCAAGTTTATTTACTTGTGTAGGTGACAAGCAATCCCCTTCTTCCATCTACCCAAGGTCCTTACACATTAATATGCTCAAAGTGTAAATAATCTTCAATTCATTGGTCAGAATGTTATGCTTCTCATTTTTTCTGCTCCAGTGGGTTCTGAGATGGCAGGAGAGCATGAAGTTGCTTGGAGTTCCCACCCACCCCAACTTGGTAGTGATTTTATGTTTTGTTGGGGGAGGCGGGGGTGGGAACCTCAGAGGAGAAGCCTGACCTTGTCACAATCAAGGCCCGTAAGTGACCACTTAATATCACTTAAGGACCACTTCCTGCCCAGCCTCAGGTTTTAGCTGGTGTGCAGATGGCAGTTCAGGGGGATAAATACATTAATTAACGTAGTGGGTCAGAGGTGGGCGGAGAAGGCCCAATGAGTTCAGTACCTCAAACCCAACCCAGCCTATCCCCCACAACTCGAGATATCCCCAGGCATTACTTACCTTCCCTACCCTAAGATCCTCTGTCACTTATTTGTCCTGTGCCAGAGAGACTGGAGAACTGCTGGCCAATCAGCTCTCCAAAGTTGGACTTCTCAAGCAAGGGGTGGAAGCACTGCCTTATGCCAATCAACTCTCATTAGAGTGTAACAGGGCACTGGGGTGACTGGAGTCAGTGGGGTTGCGCTCCTTACCAATGCTTTTGGGCCTGGCTTCTGCTGACTTGAAAATTTAGGTCATGGTACTATCACTATGTAAGATGGCATGAAATGACCATATCAGAGTTAATAATTTTTTCCTCTGCTATTCCATGCATGACTATGCCAGAGATCAATTTAATATGAAAACCATTGGTTGGTTGGAACAAAACCGCTTCTGCAATGCTATGTGTCACTCTTTCCAGGCTACCCATATTTTACCATTTCTGCCATGGGGGTTCAGTTTTTTTTCATGCTGCGCAGCTTATAAGGAAATAACTCCCTTATAATAGCTTGTGACTTCTTTAGGACTTCACATATTTATGTGAGGAGAGTGTTAACACCACAATTGAATTATATAAGATACTATAACAGTGTCAAAATAGATTTATTTTGCACGGCTTGTCTAATACCATGTATCTTCTAATGATTGCAAAATTGCTGACAGCATTGTCTGCTCAGCAAGATGTTCTTCAATAAAGTCCCTTCAAAATGTAGTCCAATGTTTTCTTGGGATTGTTGTTGAAATGTATCGCAACCTCACAATTTGTTTCCTTCTAATTAATCACTTCAATTATAAATAACAATTACTTTGCCAACAAGTTTATGGCATTATTCTGTCAACAGTATTTAACATTTTAAGTCCTTTTTTGTCATACTGTTAGCAATGTGAAATGATTTTGGGCTAGCTTTAAAAATTCAAGACCTGTTCATTAGAAAATATGCCAACGATGTCAGTTGCTATAGCTCATATCCATTGTCCACAGTTACAAGGTTAAAACGACATCCGATGTGTTTCTGGGTCGGGTACTCTAGTGAAAATAATACAAAAGGATGTACTTTCTAACAAGCAAAAAGGTATTACGTTTATTGTTTTCTGCTCTTATTCAAAGAATTCATCATCCATGAGCATGAACCCATATTTTTGTTTTTCTTAATGCCGCTATTTTTAAATTATACTCAACATTCATTCTCCATACAATGAGAGAAATGTCCTTAGGCTGAAGATCTGTCACATTTATTTTGTAACTGGTTTGTTATGAGATATCTGATTTTTTTTACAGATCTTATCCACCTGTCAGATTTTTCCTCCTTACTTGGCACAGCTCCACTTGATATCTCTCAGTGCAAATCAGTAATAAACCAGTTGATCAATGCTGGTATCAACTGACAGAGACTACAGTAGTCAGTAAACCAATATTCTTGGTCACTGGGCTAACCTAATAAATGTTTTTTTGGACCATGACTTCAGGGTGGCAATGATTTTAGGATTATTTTCCCACTTCTGGACAATAATTTCATTTCAGTGAAGCATTTAATTGAGCAAAGAGTACATGATACAGATGTAATTCAATAAAAGCCTCAGTAAGTTTTGCAGAAATCAACACTTAAATAAAAATGAACTCCATTCTGAACATGACAGAAATTACTGTGGAGGCTTTGTCACTTGTCACTACCTCACAATTCTAGAGGTTTGCATAATCGATCATGCCTGCTTTTTTTTTATTTTCATCTTCTTCTTCCTGTACATCTCCCTGTCCAGAAATTACTTCTTTGCAGGACAAAATTATGGAGGACAGCAGACAACCATGACTCATTTAGTCCAAGTGGAACAAGATTACTTTATTTCTTCTTTGGAATTTCGGTAACATCCAATGCAGCAATATACAACAATATTATGTCATTGGCATCAACTGTTACAACTGGAATGGAGTTTTTGAGGGCCGGAGGGAGGGAAAATGGTGAGCAGCCAGTCACTCTGGTTTTCCTGCAAGCGTCAGCACTTAGAACCGATTTGAGTGAATCATGGCCTTAATTACTGAACATTACATGGTATAAGGCCACCTGTGCCTTGTGCTTCCTTTCTCATTCTTACAGTGAGTTCAAGTTATCCTCAATGACATAAATTTGCCATCTATGACAACAACTGTGTGAAGCTTTAGTAGCAAAATACCTTCTGCACTTCCAAACATAATGTTATAGATACATGTTGCTGAAGGCATAACTGGACCAACACCCTCAAGATAAAATCATTCACCAAGGACCCATCTTAATGGAGGCTTGGATTTGTTTACATGCTATTTGAAAAGCAGTTTCCAAACTGTTCCTGCCATGACATATCATTGGTTCTACAAACTGACAATCAGGTGTTGGCAAATCAATTTCTAAGGACCACTGACATGGCAACTAATACACATGTTATGAGCCTTGGAAAAATTGGAGAAATGAATCGAAGTCCAATTTTGTCCATCTACTGTCAAATTTTAAATTCATAGGACATCTGAACTGTCAAACGATCACAATCCATTTACAGAAATTCCCAGAGTATTTTTCCTCTGATAAACTTGAAATAATTATAGTAAGAGCTATCAAAATCATTCCATTAAAGTATGATTTTTCATAAGAAAATGCATAACAATAATTCAATAAATCATTTTTGAAAGATATCCACAAGAGATACAAAGACTGCATAACCTACTGACATTCTGAAGATCATTAAATTAAAATATTAATGTTACTTGGAATTTTTGTGAATAAAAATATTTTTATACACAATTGGTAAAAGAATTAGTTTTAATTAATTCACATACAGTCAAGATAAGACGACAGATATTAACGTTAGTGCAATTATACAAATGAAGATCTACATTTTTGTTATAGTTAGAGCATCAAACCAAAATAAAAATTCAGCAGGTTTGCAAAAAGCATGTAATGTCATATGTTTGAAGGTTGTTGATATCAGAATAAGACCCACAACCAAATAAAAAGCTGAAAATGTTAGAAATGCTCAAAATACGCAGCAGATCAATGAACATCAAAAAAGGATGGTTATGCTTCAGATGTGTACTCTTTATTGGACTCATTTGAGGTTTTCCTCTTTTTCCATCACCATGAGCCATAATTTCTTTGGAACATCAATCAGCATTGAATTGCCTCCCCATGCCCACTTACCTACATGGATTTTCTTCTGTGCCTGTCTTGCTCAATCTTCGGAATAAGGCCGGGCAGAGCCAGACAGCGTAACAGATCTAATGTCAAAAGTCCAGCTCAGATGGCTAGAAGAAAGACACACACTCTTTTATGGCACAAATTGTCTTAAACTAAGTAAATTAAATGGCTGATTGAAATTTAGCTGCTAGGGAGAAAGTAAGTATGGTAATTGCTGATTAGATCACTTTGATCCATCCATTGAGGATTAAACGTGGGGGAAAACCTTCCCGTTCTGCCCATCACAGGAATTGTAGTAGATGAAGAGCAGATCATGGAAAGGTCCGTTGACCTCTGGCGGGATTTTCTGGTTTCAGCACAAGCATGGCCGGAAAATCCCACATATAGAATCCCATGTCTAGGCTATTAGAAACATAGAAGATATGAACAGCAGGAGGTCATTTGGTCCTTCAAACCTGCTCCGTCATTCATTAAGATCATGGCCGATCATCCAACTCAACAGCCTAATCCTGCTTCTTTATTCCCATAACCTTTGATCCCATTTATCCCAAGTGCTACATCCAGCCACCTCTTGAATGCATTCAATGTTTTGGCATTGACTACTTTGATGAGATCTACAGGCTCATCACTCTTTGGCTAAAGAAGTGTTTCTTCACCTTCGTCCTAAATCATCTACCCTGAATCCTCAGACTGTGAAGATTTTATGGCCAATTGAATAGATGAGGAGGGGAAGAAGTAGGTAATCCTTTTAAGTTTTAAGGGATCCTGGCCTACATACAGTCTACTCCATAGCCTTATGTCCCAATTCAAATTCATTCATGAAGATGCTGGATTTGGTGAAGGCACACTATCATCCAAAGCCCTCAGCTATCCAGCAGCATTTTAAATTTAATTTCATGGAGACAGTCCCAGGAGAGACATTGCAACCTACATTATGAAGCTAAGGTAAATTACAGAGAACTGTGACTTCAAGCTACCCTGAAGATATGCTGAGAGACTGCTTAGTTTGTGGAGTCAATAACGAGGCCATCTGGGGAAAGCTGTTAGTGGAGACAGATATTAATATTAACGAGGCACTGGAGATAGCCTGAACAATGGGGAGTGCTGAGACAGGCACTCTACAGGAGTTCCAAAGCTAGCAAAATGGCATAGTTCATTGGCTAGGGCATGAAGCTACAATCAGCAATGGTGCCAAAAATGGAGATGCTAGATAAATGAGAAGCATATGTAGCACAAGCAGAGTCAGAAGATTTAGAAGAGAGAATGTAACACCCAGGATTGAAGCAGAGTATTACCGGTAGGGGTAATCACTTCCCCAGGAATTTTCAGATTTAAGGAGACATAATGCTATCCATGTCACAGGAAGGGACACTTGAAACACTGTGTAAGAGCAAATCAAGCCTACTGAGAGCTAAAGCAGTAGCACATCACAGGTACGCAGTGTAGAAGATTTCCTGACCAATGATTTGAGTGTTCGTTCACTGAACAACATGAAAGCAGGCAAATAGCCCTCATCACAGTGGTACTTCAGGTTAATGGTGAATCTGTAGAAATGGAAGTAAACATGGAGCCTCTATTACCATAATAGAGGAGCACTCACAAAGGGTTTCAGCCTTTTGGTTTAAGGAATATATCAGCAAAATTGATGACCTAGGAGAGGCCATCAGGATTATGGGTACTACCACCATACAAACCATTGTCGCGCTAGATGAAATATACACCACAATGAATAGCCTTGAGATGAAACATCCAGAGACCTTGATCACCATAGCCAGGGACTTCAATTAGGCCAAGTTCAAGAACATACTACTAAGTTACCACCGTCTCCTGTTCCACTGAGACCCAAACATCCAAGACTGCTCCTATACAAATATCAAATATATCTACTGCTCCATTGCTCACCCACACTTTGGCAAATCAGACCACAAGGCCATGCTTCTGCTCCCAGCTTATGAGTAAAAACTGAAGCAGGAGAATCCAAAGAAAGTTGTACATGTTGGTCTGAAGAATCTGATGATCTCCTATGGGACTGCTTGGAGTCAGTGGACTGGTCGGTATTTTAAAACTCTGCGACCAGACTGAACGAATATATCACTACAGTAACTGACTTCATTAGAAGACTGTGTGCCAAAGAAGCAAGTCCACATGTTCCCCAACTGGAAATCATGGATAAACAGGGATATCCACTGCTTGCTGAAGTCCAAGTCTCAGGCATTCAAATCAGGCAACACTGACCTATACAAGGAAGCCAGATATAATCTAAGGAGATCCAAAGATGCTAAAAGACACTGTTGACCAAGCTAGAGTCCTAGGCTGGCCACACTGACTCCCACTGATAATGGCAAGTTCTGCAGACATAATAGGCTACAAGATGAAGGCATGTAAAATTGCCAGCTCCAATGCACCCCTCCCAGATGAGCTCAATGCTTTCTATGCCTGTTTTGAACAAAAGGACAGCGACAGCATATCCTCCACTCTGAAAACCCTGGATGAACTTGTATTCGGGGGTCACCATTGCAGCTTTCTCGAAGGTCAACCCACGGAAAGTGACTGGTCCAGATGAGGTATCAGGACGAGCACTTGGATCAGCTGTGGGGGTATTCGCAAACATTTTCAACCTCTCTTTATAACAATCTGAGGTCTCTATCTGCTTCAAGAAGATGACCATCATCCCAGTACCTAAGAAAAACCAAGCAACATGCCTTAATGACTTTTGGTTGGTGTCTCTGACATCCATTATTATGAAGTTCTTTGAAAGGTTAGTCATGGCACAAATCAATTGAACTTGCTGGACTGCCTAAATCCACTACATTTTGCCTACTGCTACAACAGGTAAACAGCAGATGCTATCTCCCTGGCCCAGCATTCAACCCTGGAACACCTAGATAACAAAGATATCTATGTCATACTCATATTTATTGACTACATCTCAGCCTTCAGCACAATTTTACTATGAAATTTACCTCCAAACTCCGTGGCCTGGGCCTTGGCTCCTCCCTTTGCGACTGGATCGTGAACTTCCTAACTCACAGACCATAATCAATAAGGATAGGAAACAACATCTCCTCCATAATCATCCTCAACACCAGTGCCTGACAAGGCTGTGTTCTTAGCTCCCTACTATACTCCTGATACATCTTTGACTGTATGGATAAATTCCCCTCCAATTTGATTTTCAAGTTTGCTGACGATGCCACTGTAGTGAGTTGAATCTCAAACAATGAGACACATCATAGGAATGAGATAGAGAATCCAGTGGACTATTGTGGCAACAATAATCTCTCCCTCAATGTCAACAAAATGAAGAAAATTGTCATCAACTTCAGGAAGCATAAAGAAGAACATGTTCCTGTTTACATCAATGGGAATGAAGTGGAAAGGGTCAAGAGCTTCAAATTTTTAGGTGTCCAGATCACCATGTTTAAACCAAGAATGTAATGTGTTGTATATGTGCTGTTATATACCACTTTATGGTGAGACAATTGAGGAACAATGGAGGACTTTCAAAGTGATCTTTCACAGTACACAGCAAAAGTATATACCAGAGATAAGGAAGGACTGTAGAAAAAGAGACGATCAGCCATGGATCTTTAAGAAATAAAGGACAACATCAAATTGAAAGAAAATGCATGCAAAGTGGCAAAATTAGTGGAAATCTAGAGGATTGGGAAATCTTTAAAAGTTAACAGAAAGCCACAAAAAAGCTATAAAGAAAAATAAGGTGGATTATGAGAGTAAACTAGCTCAGAATATAAAAACAGATAGCAAATGTTTCTACAAGTATCTAAAATGAAAAAGAGTGGCTAAAGTAAGCATTGGTCCTTTAGAGGATGAGAACGGAGATGCAATAACTGGAAATGAGAAAATGGCTGTGGCATTGAACAGGTATTTTGTGTTAGTCTTCACAGTGGAAGACACAAATAACATGCCAAAATTGATGACAGGAAGGCTATAGTGATGAGGACCAAGTAATTATTATCACAAAAAAGATAATGGCAAGTAAGTTAATGGAGGGGGCTAAAGGAAGACAAGTCTCCTCGTCCTAATGGAATGCATCCCAAGGTCCTAAAAGAGATGGAGGGAGAAATAGCAAATGTATTAGTGATAATTTACCAAACTTCTGGACTCTTGGGTGGTTCCCGCAAATTGGAAAACAGCAAATGTGACATCATTATTTTAAAAAAAAGATTAAGACAAAAGGCAGGTAACTATAGGCTGGTTAGCTTAACTTCTGTAGGGAGAATACTTGAATCTATCATCAAGGATGAAATAGCGAGGCATCTGGATATAAACTGTCCATTGATAAGATCCAATATGGATTCATGAAGGGAAGGTCATGTTTGACTAATTTGGTGGAATTCTTTGAGAACATTACATATGCAATTGACAATGGGGAACCTGTGGTGTATCTGGATTTCTAGAAAGCATTTGACAAGGTGCCATACCAAAGACTGCTACATAAGATAAAGGTGCACAGTGTTAGGGGTAATATATTAGCATGAATAGAGAATTGGTTAACTAACTGAGAGCAAAGAGTGGGGGGTAAATGGGTGTTTTTCGGTTCGCGATCAGTGACTGGTGGTGTGCCTCAGGGGTCAGTGTTGGGACTGCAATTGTTTACAATTTACATAGATGATTTGGAGTTGGGTACCTAGTATAGTGTGTGAAAATTCGCAGATCACACTAAGATGAGTGGCAGAGCAAAGTTTGCAGAGAATGCTAAAAGTCTGCAAAGAGATATAGATAGTCTAAGTGAATGGGCAAGGATCTGGCAGATGGAGTACAATGTTGGTAAATGTGAGGTCATCCATTCTGGTAGGAAATAACAGCAAAATGAACTATTGTTTAAATGATAAAAAATTGCATCATGCTGCTGTGCAGAGGGATCTGGGTGTTCTTGTGCAAGGAGCACAAGGAACTGGTTTACAGGTGCAGCAAGTAATTAAGAAGGCAAATGGAATTTTGTTCTTCATTGCTAGAGGGATGGAATTTAAAAACAACGAGGTTATGTTACAGCTGTATAAGGTGCTGGTGAGGTCACACCTCAAGTACTGTGTACAGTTTGGTCTCCTTACTTAAGAAAGGATATACTGGCCTGGAGGAGGTGCAGAGGAGATTCATTGATTCTAGAGTTGAGAGGATTGGCTTATGAGGGGGAGACAGAGTAGACTGGGGCTATACTTATTGGAATTCAGAAGACCGAGAGCAGATCTTATAGAAACACATAAGATTATGAAGGGAATAAATAAGATAGAAGCAGGGAAGTTGTTTCCACTGGCAGGTGAAACTAGAACTAGAGAGCAAGGCCTCAAAATAAGGGGAAGCGGATTTAGGATTGAATTGAGGAGGAACTTCTTCACACAAAGGATTGTGAATCTGTGAAATTCCCTCCCAGTGAAACAGATAAGGCTACCTCATTAAATGTTTTTAAGCAAGGATAGATAAATTTTTGAACAGTAAAGGAATTAAGGGTTATGGTAAGCAGGCAGTAAGTGGAGCAGGCTCAAGGGACCAGATGGACTACTCCTGCTCCGAATTTTTATATACAGTTCTGTAGCATTCCTCTTCAGTATTACAGATAGGATGTTAGCAGGGCCAATAACCTTTACTTTTCCAATGCCTTCAGCCGTTTCTTGTTTTTAAATGGACAGTGGAATTTTCCATCCTGGAAACTGAGTGCAGATGGGTAGAAAAGTAACAGTGATTTCCACTGGACGGCAGGGTGCATTTTCATGCCACATCTTTTGTTCCCCAGTTCGTTATTAATTCCACAGATTCATCACCCACTAACTAAAGAAATTTCTCCTCATCTCAATCCTAAATGGCCTATCACATATCCTGAAACCATAATCCCTTATTCTTCACAGCCAGAGGAAACATCATCTCTGCATCCAGTCTGTCCAGCCCTATCAGAATTTTATACATTTCACTGAGATCTCTTCTCATTCTTCTAAACTTCTTGAAAACAGACATAGTCAAACTAAACTCTCCTCATAAGACAAACCTGCCATCCAAGGAATCAGTCTGGTGAACCATCGCTGCATTCCCTCAATGGCAAATATTGTTTCTTGAGGACAAACACCAAAACTGCACACAATACTCCAGGTGTAGTCTCACAAAGGTCCAGTATCGCTGCAGCAAAATGTTCTTGTTCCTGTATTCAAATCTTCTTGCCACGGAGGCCAAGACACCATTTCCTTTCCTATCTGCTTGCTGCACCTTTGTGTTTGCTTTCAATGACTGTGTACAAGGATGTCAACATTTCCATTCTATCACCATTTAAATAATACTCTGCCATCTGTTTTTCTATCCAAAGTGGATAATTTCACAGTTATCCGCATTATACTGCAGCTGTCGCGTATTTGCCCAGTCACTCAACTTATTTAAGAGACTGTGAAGCCTCTTTATTTTCTCCTCACCACTCAATTCTACCTAACTTTGTGTCATCAGCAATCTTAGAAATATTCTGTTTAATTCCCTTACCCAAATCATTGAGATATATTGTGATAACTGAGGTCCAAGCACTGACCTTTATGGCATCCCGCTAGTCACAGTCTTCCTGTCCCATTTTAAAATACATTTATTCCAACTCTGTTTCCTGTCCACTAATCGATTAGCAATATACTGCTTTTCCTTCATTGTTGCTGGGTCAAAATCTTAGAATTTCTTCCCAAACAGCATTCTAGGTGTACCAATACCTCGGGAGCAGTTCAAGAAGGCAGCTCACCACCATTGCTCAAGGACAATTGCCAGTGATGCCCATGAATAATGAATTAATAATGAGCTTAAAAAGCTTTCAGCATTGTCTTTTGCACTGATGTGTTGGCCTTCCACATCACTGAATTTGTGAAGACCCCTCCAAAACTGTTGTTTACTATTAATTCATTTGTGGGACACACATGTCGCTGGCTGGCCAGCATTTCTTGTCCATCCTAGTTGCCCTTGAGAAGGTGTTGGTGAGCTATCTTCTTGAATCACTGCAGTGCACATTCTGTGGGTTGACTCACAATGCAGTTAGAGGGTAAGTTCCAGAATTTTGACCCAATGATTGCAAAGGAACAGGAATATATTTCCAAGTCAGGATGGTGAGTGGCTTGGAGGGGAACTTGCAGGTGGTGATGTTCCTAAGTATCTGCTCCCTTGTCCTTCTAGATGGAAGTGATTGTGGGTTTGGAAGGTGCTGTCTAAGAATTTTTGATGAATTCCTGCAGTGCTTCTTGTAGATAGTACATACAGTTTACTGCACTTTGGTGATGGAGAAATTGAATGTTTGTAGTTGTGATGCCAATCAAGTGGGCTGCTTTGTCCTGGATGGAGTCAAGCTTATTGAATGTTGTTGGAGCTGCACCGATTAGATAAATGGGGAGTATTCCATTACACCCCTGACTTGTGCCTTGTAGATGATGGATAGGGCTTTGTGGGAATCAGGAGGTGAGTTACTCGCCACAGTATTCCTAGCTTCTGACCTGCTCTTGTTGCCACTGTTTATGCGGTGAGTCCAGTTGAGTTTCTGGCCAATGGTAACTCCAAGGATGTTGACAGTGGGGGATTCAGTGATGGGTAACACCATTGAATATCGAGAGGCAGTGGTTAGATGTCTTTTATTGGTGATGGTCATTGCCAGGCACTTATGTGACATGAATGCTACTTGCCACTTATCAGCACAAGCCTGGATATTGTTCAGATTTTGTTGCATTTGAACACAGACTGCTTCAGTATCTGAGTCATCATGAATGGTGTGGAACATTGAGAAATCATCAACAAACATCCCCACTTTGGATATTATGACTGAGATAAGGTCATTGATGAAGCAGCTGAAGATTGTTGGGCCTAGGACACTCCTTTGAGGGACTCCTGCAGAGATATCCTGGAGCTGAGATGACTGACCTCCACAACCACAACTATCTTCCTATGTATCAGGTATGACTCCAACCAGGGGAGTGTTTGCCTTGATAATCATTGATTCCAATTTGGCACATGGTCAGATGCAGCCTTGACGTCAAAGGCTGTCACTCTCACTTCACCTTTGGTTTATTACCATTCATAATTAGATATAACAGGACACCAGGGCTTTGATCCAATTTGTTGGTTCTGACATTCCTTTGCTCTGTCTATTGCATGCTATTTCTGCTTTCAACATGAGCATAGTCCTGTATTGTAGCTTCAACAGCTGACTTTTCAACATCTTCCTTGGTGCTGTTCCTGGCATGCTCTTTTACACACCTGATTGAACCAAAGTTGATCCCTTGGCCTGATGTGATGGTGGAGTGAGGAATATGCTAGGCCATTAAGTTAGCTTATTGCTGAATGCACTCCTCTTGCTGTTGCAACAGTGTTTCATTAATGTCCAGTTTTGAGCTGATAAATTTGAACCACACAACACAATGGAAAGTATCCTTAGCCTAAAGATGAGATTTTGTACTCAAAAGTGATCACTTCTATCAATGGATAGATGCATCTGTGGCAGGTAAATTGGTGAAGGCAAGGTCAAGTATGTTTTCCCCTCTTGTTGGTTATCTCACTACCTGCCTCTGGCTCAGTCATGTAGTATATCTTTCTGAAGTCAGTTAGTTCAATCAGTATTAGTGCTATAGCATCACCTTGGATAGTTTTATTGCCCAGAGCACATTCTGTGCTATTGCTACCCTTCAAACTTCTTACTCATGGTGTTCAACATGGAGGAGTGGGATACGTCAGCTGACAGAGGGTGGTAAGTGGTAACCACAGGAATGCTTCCTGCTTATGTCCTGAGACATCATGGAGTCCAGATTCAACACTGACGACTCCCAGAGCCACTCTGTCCGATGATGCACTAATGCACTACCGCATTTGTTTTGCCAATTGAACAGGACATACTCCCTTAACACCCTTAAGAGTGCTGATGGAATATTTAGAATGATTTGATGAGCCTGTGTCAGGCTGTTGTTTGTGGGACATTCTGGCAGAAGTTAGTGAGGGGGACTTACAGACTCAATTGGATGTGGTCTATCTTTGCCATATCAGATGCACAACCAGGTGGTCTTTCAATTATTATTGATATCTAACTTTATTGTAGCACTCTGGTAGAACTGAATGTCTTGTTAGACTATTTCATAAGCCAGTTATCAAAAGTGTTACTATAATCTAGACTCATATGTAGACCTGACTGCAAAAGTACACCAAATTGCCTGAACCAGAGGGCATTTTGATAATCTGCTGTGTGGTGTTCACAAGCAGAGTATGGCTGGAATTCTCTGGCTGATCATCTGATGGGATTCTCTTGACCCACCGACAGTGCAGCTCTGGTTGCAAGTTTCTAGCCAGCATGTGGTGAATGTAAATGGGAATTCTGTTACTAGCAAACAAGACACCACCTCCCACTCACCACAAATATGCAACTGAGAGGCCAAAGAATCTCATCTTATGTTTTTTATTCTAGATGTATTTAATTAATTGAATATAAATTTCCCAGCTGCCATGATGGGATTTGAACTCATTATGGTAGGATTTTCCAGAAGAGCTGTAGATTTTCTGCTAAATAGAAATAATAAGCCTCAAGATTCATAAGTACTCCACAGCAATAATAATTACAAAGGAACTGTGCTAATCTAAGAATCTAAAACACCAGCAAATCTTCAATTGTGTTGATGAGGGAGTTAAGTTTATGCTTTGGAGACAAAAAGCAGTAACCAGGAATGTTTCCAGGTCCCAATCTCCCTGAATCAGTCAAGGGCAAGGGGCAACGAGCATGGGAAACAGAATCACAGATTACAACATTAAAGGAGGTTCTCCCAATTGAACAATTCACTTAGTGGCATTCTCCCACTTTCTCCCTACAATCCTGCAATTCTTCCTTTTCAGATAACAAGTCACTTCTTGGAACTTTGATTGGGATGCCACCTTAACAGGCATGAGATGCCAGTTCCTATCCAATTAAGGGTAATGGCTGGCTGGTCTTTTGAGCTTGATCAGAGACCTTTTACCTTCAGAAATGCACCCAGCAGCAGTAAAAAGAAATGTCAACAACTTGGTGCCCTCTCAGCCATTTATTAATAAAACTTAATTTTAAAAATGCCGGAAGCAGCTGTGTCATCATGGACTTGTCCTTTACTTGGCAACAACTAGATGTACTCCCTTGCATTGAGTTCTGTAAACTGTTTGGAGCACAGTCAGCCTGGTTGGCCAACGGGTGCCTGCCTCCAGCAGTTGTTCTGCCCTCCATTGTGTTGGGAAACTGGAGGCTGACTGGAAAAATCACAGTTGGCTACCTAAACCTACTTTTAACAAGATACTTAACAAGCCTAATTTGGTGCCTACCCCACAAGAGCAGACAGCCCTGCCACCTGAATGCACCTCAGCCAAATTGGTCAGTGTCAGGAAACAAATACAACGGCAGTTGCAGTATTTTTGGGCTGCATCTGCCTTTACTGCTGACCTCTGGGGGTTCTTAAAAATCAAACCATTAAATCAGATGAGTCAACCGTTTTCCAACAAAATTATAAATTATACAGAAACAGTGGCTGTTTGATGGCATTTAATTTTTAGCTGAAAGTAATAATTTAGTATAAACAATGGGCAATTTGAAATTGATTGTGTTAGTCATTTAATCAGATATGCAAATTTTAAATGAAATGAAAGCGATTACAATTTAGTTCAGCAGGATTCTCAATTCTCATTGGTAAACTAAAGCAGGAATAAAATATGCTTCTTGCAGCATTAGTTGATTAATCACACCGAATTCCACAGAAAATTAATAAATAAAAACAAATGAGACTAATGCAAAATTGTTCTACAAAAATGTATTTTGGAAATAATAGAGATATCTTTAAATGAATTATGCAGCAGGTGGGGACTGCTGGGAATTTTTTTTTTAATGTTAACTTTTCCGCTACAGCTGGTGCAGTGCCAGGCATAATTGTAAGTCAATTTAAATGCATTCATGAAATATAAGCAGTGGGCACTACTAAATTAATTATGCAGCAGGTGGGAGAATATTCCTAAGAAAATAATTTTCCAGCTGCAACTATGAATGGGGCCTGACAAGTGGTGCCAGGTTTATTTGTAAATTAATTTACATCGCAGCTGGGAGTGCAGCTAGGCCCAGTAATGGGAAGTGAGGAGCAATATTTTACAATATGTTTTTTTTTTTTTACGGGAGGTGGTAGTAAGGCTCAGGTTAACTATTTGATAAAGGCATCAGAACCAATTCCACTATACTTAGGATTGAGGCCTGCTCAGCATCTACTGTGTAACGTATATGAAATGTGTCGAAAACATGTTCAGCATTGGAATCACGTGAATGAACTGTGCACAAGGTTCATTAAAATGTGCAAATTATTATATAATTCCATAATGTTTTGACCACTATTTAAATGCTCCTGACAATTTGTGCCCAATCAAAAATGGTTGCTGCTAAGCGTTTGTCTATGTTAATACTCAATTTTGGCTCCAATAGTAGCTTGAGTGCTTTAAAGTTATTGAGCTTTTCTTGAGCTGTTGTTTGCAGAGCTCTGAAGACCAGAAGAAATAGCTGCGAGTCAGGAAATGGAATGAAAGGAAGAACTCAGAAAAATATCATCAGGGAAATAGTACTGAACAAATTGTGATGGCTGACAATTGAGTTGTGACAAATTGTGACGGCTGACAAAAGAGGCTTGTGCCTCTTCTCTCCTCCCCCCACTTTCCTTGCAACTCCCCATGGCTGTTTCTCATGTGCCTGCAAAAGAAAGGAGGTCATGAGTGTATGACAGGACCTTAAGAAACAAGATATATTACTTACAGCATGGTTGTCTGATGGACTCTGCAGTGTTGGATCCTCACTTGGTTGAGTGGCACTGATCTGACCATCAGCATGGAATTGTCTGCAAGGGCCTTGAGTTCTGATATCCCTCCACTCATCTGGAATCTCTCCCTCACTTTGAGAGACAGTTTGCCCCACATTAGGAAAGATGGAGGGAGTGCAAGCAAGATGCATGCCAGGGAAGATTGTTAGGATGCCCAGCACGTGTGATTGGTGAATGGGACCAGCATTGTGATGAAGAGGTGAGCTGCAAGGAGAGATGAGGAAACGTGTGAGAGAGTGGTGGTGTCTTTTGAGCTGGCAAAGTGAGAGTTCCCTGTGGATATGTGGTGCATGTATGAGTGGTGACAGAGTGACTTATCCTGGCTGAACAGAGATCATCCATCCTCTTATGGCACTGAATCATAGAATGTAGAACGTAGAACACTACAGCACAAACAGACCCTGTTGCGCCGATCATATCCCTACCTACCAGGCCTATCTATAACCCTCAATCCCATTAAATTCCATGTACTCATCCAGAAGTCTCTTAAAAGACCCCAAGTTCACCTCCACCACCAGCGATGGCAGCCAATTCCACTCACTCATCACCCTGAGTGAAAAACTTACCCCAATGTCTCCTCTGTACCTACTTCCTAGTACCTTAAACCTGTGTCCTCTTGTAGTGACTATTTCAGCCCTGGGAAATTACCTCTGAGAATCCACCCTATCTATACCTCTCAACATCTTATAAATCCTATCAGGTCACCTCTCATCCTTCATCTCTCCTGGGAGAAATCCTCATAAGGCATGCCACCCAATGTAGGCAACATCCTTGTAAATCTCCTCTGCACCCTTTTAATAGCTTCCACATCTTTCTTGTAGTGAGGTGACCAGAACAGTACACAGTACTCCAAGTGGGGTCTGACAACAGTCTTATAAAGTTGCAGCATTATCTCCTGATTCCTAAACTCAATCCCTCAATAAATGAAGGCTAATACACCATATATCTTCTTGACCACATTGTTGTCCTCTTCTCCAAGGCATTGGCATTGGCACTAACCACTGTTGAGACCAATGCCTCTCATGTTGGATTAGTGACTTTTGTTGTAGGTCTTTGTCCAGCGGGGCTCCACAGAACCCAGCTCAAAGGAGGCATTGATAAACTCGAGTGCAGAATGTTTCTTGGATCTGGCAGCCATAACTTCCTAGCAAATTCTATAGTGTGCTGGCTATTTGCACGAATGGTTTATAATTGTGGTATCCACATCATTGAAGGAAATAATGATTGTGTAGGAGAATCCACGGTTGCTTGCTGGCAATATGGCATGGAACTTGCACCTGCAATTTTTCTTTCACTGAGTATCAGATTATATGACAGAAAATGTCCCAAAGATGTCGGCGAGCTAAATCTCACTTTTTCCATACAAAATTGGACTTTGTTGATTTGAAATGATTCTACCCTTAGCGAATAGTGGCCAGAGTATCATACGCTTTAGCTTGGCTACGGAAAAGAATGAGTAATTTGGAGTAAAAATACCTAATTGGAGGAGGGCTAATTTTAGCAAGTTGAGAATGGATCTAGTCTGGCTAAGTTTGAGTTTTTCTGCTTGAGGAGAATAGACTAGAAGACACAGCTTAAAAATTAGGGATCTCCCATTAAAGACCGAGATGAGGAAAATACTCTTCTTTCATGTTAGAGGGCAGTGGAATTTTTTTTCTCCGAGAGCAAATGCACTGATGGTCAAGAGTTAGTTAGAGTTTGATTGACAAGGGAGTCAACAGTTAAAGGGGAAAGACAACAAAGTGGAGTTGAAGCTACAATCAAATCATCCATGATCATTTTGATGGTGGAGTAAGTTGGAAGACCAGAGATCATTAGGTACTAAGTGAGAACTTTGCATCTTCCTTGATCAAGGAAGAAGATACAATCAAAGTCACAGTCAAGGAGGCAGTTGAGCTGTTGAGTTGCTGGGTAGGCTGAAATTTGACAGAGAGAAGGTACTAGAAAGATTGGCTGTTCTCAAGATAAATAATTCATGAGGTCTGGAAAAAATGCATCCCAGTTTCCTGAGAGAAACAAGGATGGAAGGTGTGGAAGCACTGCTACTGCTTTTCCAATACTCAGTGAACATAGTGCCACTGGACTGCAGATGCTACATCACAAAAAAAAATGCAAGGATACATATGCAACTACAAGCCATCACTTTAATACCCAAGGGAAACTTTTAGAAACCATATTGCGATAAAATTAAGAGTCATTTGGACAAGTATGAATTGAGGAAAGCCAAATATGTTTGGCTGCAACAAATACATGCAATCTAAACTCCTATCTGTATATTCCCAGGAAGGAATTTTATTAGCATTTCTTGCAGTCATCATTGCAAACCAAGTAATCCCATTTTTTGATATTTTCATTTCCAAAATGTGACACATTTCAAGATATTAATCAACAGGAGATGGTGTTATTTTATCCTCCAGAGTTTTGAATGATGGGTATCTATTTGGTGGGCAGTTCCCATTTCCTAGATAGAACTATAGTTGATTAAAGTTCACACTTGGCATTTTAATTACATCCTTTCCAAAGCCTGTTTTACACAGACCTGGACACCCTGTAGGTGTGAAATTCCATGCAACAGATCTGAACTGCAATTCTCTAGCAAGTTTCTATATGAAGTGGTCAACTTACAATATCAGCCATTTATGATTACCATGTTTTCTTGTATTTCTTTTAAATTGCCTTCTTTAAACGTTTCAATTTGTCAGTGGTTAATTGGTGAAATTGTCAGTAGATCTCATTTAAATTAGCTTCCTCTTGTGACAAAAATATTTAACCTACAATGTATTTCATAGTTTTCAACAAGTCCAATAGCAGGGTAACTTTGTAGTTATACATAACTGATGTACATTTTGTAGTTTTGTTGAAATGATTGAAGCTCAATAATCACATTTTTTTAAATGTAAAAGGCCTAATTACTCGATCATTTTCTCTTTTCTATCAATCTGTGAATTGTCTTCATCTGCCTATTTAAACCATATCAATTTGCAATGTAGGAAACATCCATCTTGATATGATAAATGATTGGGCAAGATAATTTTCAGTTTTTACAAATTATAATAGGAAACATTTTGTTTTCTCAAGTGTCTTGTTTATTTAACCATTTTGATGCAACGCAATTATTCCTTGCCAGTCAGCTAATGTTCTGTTTCAAGTTACTTCTGATGAATGAGGATTCCCCGCACCCCACCCCACAGGCAGCAATAGACTTTATAGGCAAACTAGTTAGCAAAATACATCTTCTCACTACTATGTAGCCAGAAAGATGTATAGAAGAAATACACAAAAAACCCAAAATCAAGTCCTAAGTAGTAATTAAACTGATTCATTATCAGCTTGAAATACCCTTCCTTATCATTTATTTTCTAATATATTAGTATGCAAGCAGAAATAGCACTTGTCTATGTTGTCATTTTTTGAGTAGTTAATAGATTCTCATTGAGTTACTGGTTTTGAATTGCCATTGTGGAAATATAACCAATTCCTGGCAGACCACACATAACTTTCCTCTATACTTTGGACATTAAAGCATTAAATAAGAATGTAAATTACAAGTCTCTTGAAGGTATAACTAGATTCAAGTTTGTCCACCTTGTATTTGGAATTGTCAATTCTGCATATGTCAGTTTTCCATTCAATGGTCTTAATTTGAAAAATATACATACTTAATAAATAGCTATCCCAAAATACTAGGAGCAGTTTTATTTATTTTGCCTGAACTTGGAACTATAAATCACAGTACTGCCAGATCACAACAGGCCACCAATGCTAATACAATTAATGTCTATACATGGAAATTTATGGCCACACACACCAGTAGGATTTTCTGATCCCATCAAAATCAATGGACTTCGGAATAGCTTGCCACATTATTTGGCCCTGCTCCCATCACAACATGGCCATAAAATTCCATTTTACATGGTAGTGGTGACAAATATAACATCGGTTTCGAAAATTTGTGAACACAGTTGATTTTATTATTAACTTTTGGAAAATTCCATGTTAAACTGTTCCTTTGGCAGTCAGAAAATTGTCCATTATAGCATTTATCATCTATTTTTGTGATCTTTGGCAACAAAAATAATTCTTAAAATATCCAGACAAGAGAGATGAATGCTGGCCAGAATACAGTGAAAACTTCCTTGCTCTTCTTTGGAGTAGTAACGAGATATTTTACATTCATCCAAAAGAACAGATGGATTCTTTGTTGGTAATTCACAGTTTTGTGCAAATGAATTGAGATTCTTTGAAGCAAAAATTAAAAAAACTAGATCAAAATGTTATTTCACAGCTAACCACATTGCTGATGTATAGGTAATCAGAAGCAGTTTTGCTTCTCATAGGATCAAGAGTGAATTAGCTAGATGGATTTGGAACTGGCTTGGCCATAGAAAACAGTAAAAGCGGAAGGGTGTTTTTCTGAATGGATGTAACTAGTGGTCATCTGCAGGGATCAGGACTGGGATCTCATATATATAAATACATGACTTGGAAGAAAACATAGCTGGCCTGATTAGCAAGTTTGCAGATGATATCAAGATGGCGGGAGTTGCAGAGAGTGATGAAGATTGCCAGAGAATATAGTAGGATATTTAGAGACTGGAAAATTGGGCGGATAAACAACAGATGGAATTTAATGTAGACAAATGTGAGGTGATGCATTTTGATAGATCTAATTCAGGAGGCAGCTATAAAATGGTAGAACCATCAGATGCCTAATCCTAGATGTGTCTACAGGTCTAACAGATGCAGAAGGTGGCATGCTTGCCTTCATTAGACAGGGCATCAAGTATAAAGATTGGCAAATCATGTTACAGTTTTGTAAAATATTGATTAGGCCACATTTGGAATATGGTGTCCAATTCTGGTATGGAGATGCTGGCGTTGGACTGGGGTAAACACGGCAAGAAGTCGCACAATACCAGATTAAAGTCCAATAGGTTTATTTGGTAGCAAAAGACACTAGCTTTCAGGCCTCTGATCCTTTGTCAGGTGAGTGGAGAGTTCTAATCACAAACAGGGAATGTTAAACACACTCAGTTCACAGGATACTAATTAGAATGCCAGTTTTTATAGCTAATGAAGTCAAAGGTGCAATGTGAGTGAAGATAGCATTGGACATAGATTAAAAAGAGATGTGTATTGTCTTCAGACAGGACAATAAGTGAGATTTTGCAAGCTGAGGCAAGTCATGGGGGTTACAAGTAGCGTAACATGAACCCAAGATTTGGGTTGAGGCTGTCCTCACGTGTGCGGAACTTGGCTATAGTTTCTGCTCAGTGGCTCTCCGTTGTTGTTGCCATGAAGGCCACCTTGGAGGATGTTTACGCGAAGATCAGAGGCCAAATGCTCATGACTAAGTGTTCCCCAATAGGAAGAGAATAGTCTTGCCTGGTGATCGTTGAGCAGTGTTCATTCATCCGTTATCATAGTGTCTGCATCATCTTCCCAATGTTCCATGCCTCGTGACATCCTTTCCTGTAGCGTATCAAATATACAACGTTGGCCAAGTTGCAAGAGTATGTACCATGTACCTGATGGATGGTGGGCTGGTGTTGTCATGTGAAATGATGGCATCAGTGTCAATGATCCAGCATGTCTTGCAGAGATTGTTGTGGCAGGGTTGTGTGGTGTCATGGTCACTGTTCTCCTGACAGCTGGGTAGTTTCTTACAGACAATAGTCTGTTTGAGGTTGTGTGGTTGTTTGAAGGCAAGAAGTGGAGGTGTGGGGATGGTCTTGGTGAGATGTTCATCTTCATCAATGATCACACTATCAGAAAGACATGGAAGCTTTTGGAGGGATTACAGAAAAGATTCACCAGGATGTTGGCTGGTATGGAGAGTATTAGCTATGAGGAAAGATTAAGTAATCTGTGTTTGTTCTCCCTGGAAAGACAGAAGCTGAAGGGCTACCTGATAGAACTTTGAGAGGCACAGGTAAAGTGAACAGTTGGAAGTTTTTTTGCCAGGGTAGAAATGAAAATTGCAAGGAGGCACAAGTTCAAGGTAAGAGGAGGGGGGCAGGGGAGGTTCAGTACATGGGAAGTTCTTTTACACAGACGGTGGTGGGGGCCTGAAATGCACTGCCAGGTGAGGTGGTTGAGAACGACGTTAGTGGCCTTTAAGACTCATCTGGATAGACACATGAACAGGTGGGATATAGAGGAATACAGGCAGTTTGTCTAGAAACCAGGACAGGCTTGGTGAGCTGACAGGCCTGTCCCGGTGTTGTACTGTTCTTCATTGTTGTATAGACAGCAGTTTAATAGCATTTTCTCAATTATTACTGTTGGCTAAACTTCACATTAGTTGAGATGCAATAAGCACCATCAATGGAAAATTCTAAAGGGTTTCACTGGTGGATAAGCACATTCCACTTCACTCCATCTCCAGAAAGTCAAAAATGTTCTAATGTAACTTATACTCTTTCTGTAATGATAAAGTGAAAGACATTTAACAGGTAATACTACCTACAAAACATTGTCACAACTGCACATAAGGTTTTGGTCTAGATTGAATTTAAACTGCATCAAACAGTTAGAAATGGGTTTCAAGCAAACCTATAGTGCAATAGCTGTGTGGATCTAATTTTCTAAGATTGACTTTAAAAGCATTATTCAAGTGCAGGTCTGGGTGACTGCAAGATTCAGGTTAACGGTGGAAGTGGAACACAGTAGGTAAAATATTCCACTTTTTTGTCTGTGTCAACTTGGGCAGAAAAAGTAGCCTATCAGCAGTGTTGGTGAGTTTACTCACTACATTTTTAAGCTACTTGAAAGAAAATTCCATGGCTTCATGCTGTTTCTGTGGAGGAGCAGATTCACCCACTTTGCCATTAGCCAAGCATTTAAATTGCTCATATAAAAAGCCACCTCAGCACATCCCAGTACTTGCCAAGTCCAACAAGGAAAATGGCTGCAAGGGAGGTTCTCAGAAAGCTCCCTCATCAGAATATTGGGATGCCACAGAGAAGCTTGTCCCTGCAGACCAGGAAGTGACCAAGTTATCAACCCCACATGGGAGGTGATAGCACGCCAGTAAAGCCAGCTCCCTGCAGATGATGAAGAACGTTCAGCGCACAAGGATGAATTTCCATCCTATTCAGTTAGGGTAATCTTTCTGCTCATCTATAGCCACTCACCCATCCACAGGGAGCTCACACATTGCCACTTGCTCTCCCAAACACTTCCTCATCATCCTTGCAGCTTGTCTCCTCACTAGACTTCGCTGCTCTCACAAACCACACATGCCAGGCCTCCTTACCACTTATGTCACTGGCAGGGTGCAGGGCTCATTGCTTCAGGAAATTGTGCTCTTTGGCTTTTGCTCTCCATTTGAGTTTATGGCAAACAGGGGCACAAAATCCCATCCTACATATATGAAATTTGAAGGATTGGAAGTTTTTAAAGGAAAGCAGATACCACAAATTTTGAAATCTCTGGAAATTAAATATTTTCACTTTTACCTGCAAATGTGAATAATGCGCAAGACTCCTTGTGATTCTGACTCATCTATTATTGGTGGTCCACATCTTACAAAATGTCAAAGAGGGTCACTAGAGGGTGTGTATTATTTTCTATTAGTATAGAAAAAACTACTGGCATAAACATTTAAGATTGTGAAAAACAGCATCCAAATAGTTTATAAATATGATAAAAGTAACATCTTAACAAATCTCTATCCCCTAAATATGTAATCTCATGGAACCCTGAATGCTTGGTTCAAAGACAATGATACACTGAGCATGGTCTACAGGACAGATAATAAGGAAATGACGCACCAACATCTCTATTGTCAAACTAATATTAACATGAAAGTTTCCAACTGGTGTAGGTAGGCAAGTGCCTCCTAAATTGGGTGTGGTTCAGGGTAGCAGATCTAATCTCATGCTGTTAATTCAGCAGAACCAACTGAATGTCCAGGCTTTTGTCTGTCCATATGGTTGTTGGAAAGGCATGTAGATCAGCTGAAATTCCAGATCCCAACTGGCAATAATGATATTAGAATTTTGGTATTATTTGAACTTGCCTAATCTCCAAGTATTTATATGCAATAGGTACTTACCAATCAAACCTTATTTCTTTCAATTATTTAAATACTCAAACCATTGTCCACATTAGTAGGATCTTCTACACCACAAACAGTAGTTCCCATCATGGCAGCATGTTTGGAAGTGTGGCTTTCTACCCCATTTCATCTAAATAGTTAACAAATAGCAAATAATTGAGGTCTCAATCCAGAAAATTGCAGGAAACCCCTGGTGACATCCTGCCAATTGAAGTATTCCCCATTATTTCTTCTCTCTCTTGTCACTCAGCCAATTTTCTAAACAGGTCAGCAATTTGCCTCCAATTCATGCACTTCGCTTTGGTTTGAGGGACCTTATCAAATGCTTTCTGGATGTTCACATAAATGATGTCCATAGATAATCTCTTATTCATAACTTTAGTCATTACTTCAAAAAATTTCAGACTCGTCAGGCGTGACTTATCCATGACAAATCCATGCTGGTTCTTATCTGCTGTTTAAGAATTTTTTTCCCCCACAACCTCAAATCTATATTCATTTTTAAAACATGCTATTTTATTATTTTCTCAAAAGAATACTAAAATCAGAGTAAAAATGGATTCTATCTAGCTTGTGTGTAACATAACAGGAAATAAAATTATTCATCTAATAATATTCCAGTAAGTTTGAGAATGATGATATCATTTGTTTGAAGCAATTGTTTCTTTAACTTTTTTTTTAAAAAGTGCAGTGATAATTTTTTATTATTCTTGCAGCTGCTAATTATAACAAATTTATTGTGCTATAAACAAATTTCAATTTTTCACAGCAGAAACATACTTTAAATGTTAGAATGATACAACAGCATATGAAGTGAATTGATATTTGTTTAAAATACACTGTACACCAAATTTTTAAAAAGCAATTTCCTTTATGAACAAATGATACTGAATTGTTGAATGCACAATAAATGGTTTATAAGCTAATACATGATCATTTTGTCCCATATTTCTTGAATTTGTTTACCAGAGTATCAACTTTGTTACAGGATTATAGATGTGCTCAGCATCCTGCTCAAATGATGAGTCTTCATGTAGTAGTCCAGATGAACTGTTAGTTAGCTTTTTGATTATAGTTACCATTAAAGTTTGAAGGTATTGTGCGTTCTACAAAAGAGATTATTTGGCTAGTAACTAGAAGGGAGAAACCTAGATGATTCCTCATTCTTAGACTTTGGCCAATTGAAAGATTAACCAAATTTGCCTTTGATATCAGCTAACTTAGCTCAAGACTGAGGGGACGTTTGGCATGCTCCTTGTCTATGTGGTTCAATATTGAAGAATTCTACTTCAGACACCACTATGTAGGTGAGTCGTGAGTACGTATACAGCATGTCTTCAGAAACTCAATGAAGTACATATATACAGAACTGACTCCATCCTCTGTCCATCTTTAGAGTGACCCTTTCTACATCAATATCTGGGCAGCACTATACTCAATCCCACATTAATCCTATATATGTCAGCCCTTACTATGACAAGTGCCAAAAAGTGTACTTAGGAATACTGGGCCTGTCCAACCATTCAATACAACAATGATTGATCATCTACTTCAATCCCCTTTTTCCCCCACACTATTCCCATATTCCTTTATGCTAACAGCCTTTTGAAATCTGACAACCTCTACTTCAAACATACTCAATGACTAAGCTTCCACAGCCTTCAGGGTGCAGAGCTCAAAAGATTCACAATCCTCTGAGTAAAGTAATTCTCAGCTTGGTTCTAAGCAACTTCTTTATTTTGAAATTGTGTCCTTTGGTTCTAAACTCTCCAACCAAAGGAAACCTACATCTACATTATGTATTCTTTAAGTATTTTGTAAGTTTGAATGACATCACCTCTCATTCATCAAAACTCTAAACATTAGAGGTCCAGTTTCCCCAATCTCTCTTCAGGATTGTCCTGTCACCCAGGAACAAGTCTGTGCTGCACTCGCTATACAGCATTAGTGCTCATTAGATTTACTCAATTTATGTGCAGAATGAAGTCACACATGATTACTGTATTACCTATGCTACATGCTTCCCTAATCTCCTGATTAATACCATGCCCCACATTACCACTGCTGCTTGGTGGCCCATAAACAATTCATTCCAATGCTTGCTGCTCCTTGTTGTTTTTTAGTTCCACATAAATAGGTTCCACATTTCGCTTTTCCGGTTGCACTAATGTACTGATCCAATCCATTATCATCAATGCAACACCACTCTGTTTATTTGTCCTTCCTAAATGTCAAATATTCCTGAATATTCAGCTCAGCCTGTCACCATGTTTCCTGTAACGGCAATTAGGTCATTCTCATTTAACTCTTTGTCCCTTTAAATCAACTACCATGCTACAAATGCTCTATGCATTCAGGTTAAATACTCTTAACTTTGCCTTTTTAACATTATTCTGTATTCTAAGCTTAATTGATGCTCACCTTCATTTCACCTGCCTTCTAATTTTGCTTGCTACTTTTCTGCTTCTTGTTACCAGATTTACTTCCCATTCAGTTTGAGCTATCCCTCAGGTTCCCATCTCCAACAAACCAGTTTAAATCCTCCCCAATAGCAGTAGCAAATCTCCATGAGGATATTCATCGTTTATTTTAATTTTACATGTTTAAGTAAAAGTTTATCATTTCCATTCGACTAAATACCTTGATGACTTAATAAATTTGTACAAGGCAGCAAAGGTTACACACATTTTCTGTTGCTTCATGCCCAATCTCCCACGAGTCTCAATTTACAAGATCTTTACATTGTAAAAATCAAGATTTCACCATTCTTCCATCTTTGTTTTTGAAAAACGCAAGATTGCAGAGGTGATATTTTAAATCTACTACTCTGAAAAGAAACTTTTCCTGTTAGAGGCTTTGAAATTGTTTTACTTTGCATTTTTGTCACAAAAAAATTTTGATACATTGACTTAACGCTATTCTCCCATCCTTATCAACTTGTCAAAGATAAGGAATGGAACCCATGTTAGTATCTAATAATTTTTGATAGATGTTAAATTCCTAGTAACATAGGGTGTTGGCTATTAATTAATTACACGTGTATGTAAAGAAAGGTAAGCAAGCACTTAGTAAGAAAGCAAGTGTAATAATAAACAGTCTGCATCAAAAGTGTTGTCTTAAAACCAAAGTTGAATCATTTGAACATTAATAGCAAAACTCTGGTTGCCTGAAAGTGAAGATTTGAGACTGAGGATTACTTCCAGATTGAAGGTCCTCAGGTGACTGTGTAGAGTTTGCATATTTGCCCTGTGCCTGTGGGGGTTTTCTCCAGGTGTTCCAGTTTCTCTTATGAAATTTATTAGTTACAAGTAAGGCTTACATTAACATGACAATAAAGTTACTGTGAAATCCCCCTAGTTGCCACACTCCGGCATTTGTTCAGATCAATGCACCTAACTAGCACACCTTTCAGACTGTGGGAGGAAACACGAACACCCGAAGGATACCTATGTTGACACAAGGCAAACATGTAAACTCCACACAGACAGTGCCCCAAGCCAGGAATCGAACCCAGGTCCCTGGTGCTGTAAGGCAGCAGTGCTAACAATTGTGCCACTGCACAGTTTTCCCCAGTCCAAAGATGTGCAAGTTAGGTTGAGTGGCCGTGCTAAATTGATCCTTAGTGTCAATGGGATTATCAGATTATATATGAGAGTTTGCAGGATTAGACTCTGGGTGGGATTGTTGTCTGTGCAGGCTCAATGGCTTCCTTCTATGCTGTAGGGTTTCTGCTTTTTGCCAGAAGCAAGATTTGGTGCAAAGTGTTATCAGAACTAAACACTCAGGAACTGAACAATGAAGGTTTGGACATACTAAAATTTATGAAATATGACTTATTGAATCCCTATGAGATTTGTTGGACTTCAGTAAATTTATCAAAATTAATGATTCTTCCATAGATTTCATCAGAGCTTAATGACTATATACATTTCAGTGATCCCATGTGTAAATTCCTAAACCAGTATTTGCCTTTAAATTATTGGATTGTGTTAGGATATCAAAGATGGATAGACACTGTTTTAACTGAAACTAAATTCAAAAAAAGTTATGGATTAAATGTCCAAGCCTTCTGGGAAAGCAATTTTCAGCTGCTTTTATAAGACCATAAGAAACAGGAACAGAGGTAGAGCATTCAGCCTTTTGAACCTGTTCTGCTGTTCAATAAGATCAGGATAATCTAATGTTCGCCAAGTCCATTTTCCTGCTTTATCTCTGTAACCCTTAATTCCCTTACAGATTTAAAACCTACTGATCTTAGCCTGGAAAATGTTCAAGGACTTGGTCTCTATAGCTTCCTGGCGTAAAGAATTCCAAAGATTCACCAGAGAGAAGAAATTCTTCCTCAAACCTATCTTTGATGAGCATGCCCTTATTCTGCAACTATGCCCTCTGGTTCTCTACTCTTCCACAAGTTGAAATATTTTCCCAGTCCTTTTAGAATTTTATATGTTTTAATCGTATCACTTTTTTTAACTTCTCATATGGCAGGCACTCCAACTCCAGGATTATACATGCACACCTCCTCTGTACTGCTTCCAATGACATTAATGGTCTCTTTAGCAATGATATCAATGATGGACTAGACAATGCAAGCAAAAATTGAGACTGTTTGAATATAGGGCCCAAATGTCAGTACAAAAGAGCAATTACAAAGTACGAGAACGGAGACACTTCTGATGGGAGTTGGGCAATTGAGGGTGAACCTCAGGAATAACCGAGGGGTGTTTAACAGATGCTTCAAATACAACTGAATATTATTGTGCATTGAATTCCCCAAAAATGAAAATGGGATTTTTGAAATAATGCATACCACGGACAATGAGAACAATAGTGACGAATCAGAAGGAATTATATTAATCATCGGTAGCTTCAGTGTGTTGATAAGTATCCTTGTTACAGATCTGTTTAAATTGCATAGTTCTAGATCGTGGATATACATCCATGATATGTGGAATGGATTGGCTAAAACGTTGCATGAATTCTTTAAGACCAAAGCAAAGAATAAGACAGTTCTACTTATCCATAGAAGTCAATTGACCCATTAAATGTGCATTGGCTCTCCAAAAGAGCATACCAGCCAGGGCTTCCCCATAGCTCCATGCATTTACCATGGTTCATCCACCTAATCTGCACATCTTTGGATCCTAAGAGATGATTTAGCATAACCAATCCACCTAATCATTTGTTTCAGGTTGATGATGGCAACCTGCTGAAATCACGAAAGAACAGCAAATTCAGTATAAAATAGTCAGGGTGAATCACCATCAGTGCTGATGTGATATTGAAATACCTTTACTGCTAAGTAAATTTTCAAACACAGGACACATACGTACAAATTAGGATCAGCAGTAGGCCACTTGTCTTTTGAGCCTGCTCTGCTATTAAATAAGATCATGGGTCATCTGATTGTGGTGTTGAGGTTGCAATCTACCTTCCCCTGATAAGGGGGAGAGGATGAAAGTTTATCAGAGAGCAGGCTCTTTCTTAGAAGTATTTAAAGGCTCTGCCTCCAGCATCTGAGGACGAGACTGCCAAAAACACTCAATCCTCAGAAAGGGTTTCTCCTCATTGTCCTAAACGGGCAACCCATTATTTTTACACAGGGGCCCACTTTACAGGCTTGGAGGAATCTAACTTCTATTCATGGCATGATCCTGGAACCACTCAGGCATGGCAGAAAACATATCTTTGAGCTTATGTATTATCAATGTAACTAGCCTCTCCCCTGAGCAGGGACACCCGTGCAGTCTTAAATTTCAAGATGGCAGATGTCAAGACAATCATTACCCAATCAGAACTGCACGTTCCTGAATACTCGAAAAAAAAGGAGTTTCCTGAGTAGGACTTCAGCTTTGAAATGTTTTCTCTTTGCAGAGTGGTGATTTGTCCATTGTTACTGGTTCCAAAAAAAAAAAACCCTTAATGGTCAGTCCAGCAAATCACTTAGAAGGTAACCAGAAGAGGTGGAAGAAAGCAATTAACAGAAGCTTCTACTCTGGCCCAAGATACAGTAGGTTAATACTACACATGCTGCAACTTCCAGCAAGCATGCCAAAACCACAAGAGATTTTGGAACCTTACTAGTAGTTTATGATCAAAAAACATAAGTGAGCTTACTGTTAAATCTTCATCATAGGAATACTTTTGTTCAGAGGACATCAAGATGACCCACACAATGATGGAAAAATAGACAAGATGAAGAACACAATGTTCATCCATCCCGCAAGGTACATTTATAATAATAGCAACTACTGATCACCACAAGGTCCTGCCCGATCAAGTGTGGTTCAAAACACAAAGGAACCAAAGAATAAAACGTATCCAAATGCTAACTCAATCTCCAGGCCAACAGGAAGAACCAGCAACAGCAGAGCTTACCACTCCTCTAACAAAACATGGAAGAATTAGAAAACTTCCACACTGCTTGAATCTTTAAATTCAAGGACTTGAAGGGAGGAGATGGGATGTTGATAAGGTAAAAATAATGTAAATGTATGGAGCTGATAAGATGAGAAGCAAACAAGCATAACTCCAAATACACTGGATACAGAGACATGTCACATAAGATTGGCATATATGTGGTTAACGTGGGAGAGTACCGTAACACAGTGATGTAAGGCAGCACATGACCTAGACACTGGTCTTGAGCACAGGCGTGTATACATCTAAACATGGAGACCATGCTTAACTTGTATCCTTTGCTATAAATGTATAAATAATTCTAGTTAATGAAACTTAATTAACTTATAGAAGACAATAGAGACTTTGCTCAGACATACCAATCTGTGACCAAGAACCTTCCACTGACATTTTCTGTGTGACAATTAGCAATAGAAAAATAGAGTACATCTCACAATTGTCATATGTTATCTGGTACCAACTGTGGGGTCTCAATGCTTTAATATAACTTTATAAGGTTTGGTTAGCAGTTTCACAATATACAACAGATGTAAAATTGCACATTTTAAAATCTTTTGCTCTTGGCTGTTTCTAAAATCTCAAATTATTCAAATCTGACATTCTTCCAAGTTATCAATACACTTGTATACATTTGAAGATGACAATATTTATCTTCACTTCCATCAAAATCCTAAATAACCTACATACAAAAGCAAAGTTTTATATAGAACTAAATAAACATAAGATGTTGCTCTCAAATATGCTTGTTATTCAAATATTTTGAACTAAATAGCAAAATGACAACAATACAGATATTAGATAATGAATAGATATTAAGTGTACAACCCCCATAGCGTGGAAACTAAGACATAATAATTTGGAAAAATGCATGTACAAATCATGTTATTCCCATATAACAACTCCCATAAACAGAATGCAAAAAACTGAGTCTAAAAAACATTCAGCAAAGACAGGGCACCGAAAAGTTAATATTTTGGGTTAGCTCTTCAGTCAAAATATTGGAGAGAAAGAAAAAAAATCCAAGATGCTGATATTGGAAAAGGAAAATGTAGGGGTAAGATTAAATAAAATGCGAAATACGAAGGAACCCGCTAACTAAACATTAACACCTGTTCTCTGAACAGACATTGCCTGAAATGGGGAGTGCGGGAGCAGAGTCTCCAGCGTTTTCTCAGGATGGATCTGCATCCCCGCCTCCGCCCCCACTGCTCTCTCTAGACAGTGATGTGTAAGCGCCGCGGCGGCGGCGGGCCCAACGGCGAAATTCTCCACACCGAGGCTTTGCGCTTACATTTCTAATCCCCTCCATTACCTGCTGCTGTTGGATTTCCCACCCCTCTGCTTTCGAAAGAACAATAAGCGGTAGGAGGATTGGTATTGGTGTTGTTGACGGGTGGGGGGGGGGGGGATGTTGGGGGAAGCGGGGTATCCCCATGCCTCCGTGAGAGGGCAGTGTGAGACTGACCCTGGCGCTAGTTGCGTGGGAGTTCCCCCTCGAACTGCCGCCATCTTGAATGCCCTACTCTCCCGTCACGTGATGCCGCTCCTACTTCCGCTACAAAGGAACGTGGGCGTGCGCAGTAGCGCGCTGGGTGGCCCAGTGCCGTCATGTGACGCCGCCCCTTCCTACTGCCTCCTTCCCTCTCCCTGGCAGGAGCCTGGGGCATGCGCAGCGTGGGTATGCGCGGCGCTGCCGTCGCCGTCACGCGCGGCCACGCTCGGCGTGCCCAGACTTTCTTTCTGACCCTCGCGCGCCGGGTTTGCCGGCGGGAGCGCGGCGCGTGCTCGCTTCCTCTCTCTCCCTCCCTCCCTCCCGCCCCCGCTCTGAGTGTAGCAGCCAGCCGCTGCCTGGGTGATGCTACTGTAGCAAACTGCAGCCCTTCTAGCTCTCGCTCGCCAAGCTCTCTCTCATTTCGGAGGGGGGAAAACCGCGGAGACTTTGCCTGTGGAACCCCATTGCATTCGCTCATGAAGATGTCCAACAATGACATAAATATATCCACCACGGAAAGGATGGTCAAATGTGAGTACTGGCTAATGATTAGGGGAGGCGAAGGGGGGAGGTTATATACCAAGCCCATGCACATTTCGATTGCAATAAATCAAAGTGCGATTTGGACACTGGAGGGAAGAAAATAAATTACAAACGGTTGGATGCATATTGTGATGATGATGATGATGGTGCTTTCGTTGACTGGAGGCTTTAGCAGCTGACAGGGATGGTTGGCTACCATTCGGTTTTAAAAATCACTAAACAGGGAGCAGTCGATATTGATGCTTGACAGAGAAAAAATCGTTTGCTGCTGAATGTTTTTCGTTGCTAATTAGATTTGAAGCCAGACATGTATCTATCTGGCTGTGATTGCAGATTCTAGTATTGCATATTCTGTCTGTGTAAAAGCCTCCATCTAATTCTATTAGTTATATTTGCCTCTGAGTATGGCTGTCGCTGGTTTGATATTATTGCAGTCAACCTTCCTACCTATTTCCGACTCTAATTATTTGGGATTTTTTGGGGGGGTGGGTGGGTGTAAGAAGCAGACTGGCGCTGTCCAAGTGACAGCTGCTGATCTGCACGCACTCCACACTGGTCAACGCATGCAAAAATAGATTGGAGTTTGCATTAAAAAACACGAGAACGGCAAACTAGCTCCGTTTATATAGCTTTTCTTAAATATAAACTCTCCCGTATGTTTTGATTTTCGCATTTTAAAGCCACCGCCCGGGTGGAATATGCGTTTTATTGCAGTGGCTTCGCGGCAACGTCCATTTCGGTGAGTGGGTGATTCCCTCATTTAAAGGTCTCCCCAGGAATTCGGAACATCCACGCAATAGGCATCACTGCAGATCGCTATTTACAAGTGGATTTGGGAGAGAGAGATATAAAAAAAAAATCTGTTTATTGTGCAAATGGTGGTCACCCTGGAATTAGATCACGATTGATAGCTATTAGTGGAATGAGTCAGTGGGATTACCTGTGTGGCAGTAGTGAATTCCACACCACGGTTATACACCGCTCGGTATAGTGATGTTTATGGAAACACAGGGTACTTCGGAGTTAATTGGAATCTGATTATAAAAAAAAATCCCCTCTACTGGAGGGTAGAAGACGTCAGAATGCGATAATCTTCACGTGTTGCCTGCGATATTGGCTGTTGGTTCACTCTGAATGCAATAGCACTGTCGCTAAATAACTACCATTTAAAAACTGTGTAACTACTATATTCTGGACATTAACTTTAATCTGAATTTTTAAAAAATGGTCTTACCAAATTTAGAAAATTTTGATAGCCATATTTTGGGGATGATTTTGGACTAGTTTGAATTCCCAGATTCCCATTTACTGTATTTCATCCACGCTATTGAGAAAACGTCAACATGTAAAGATGTTATTTATTGTCATTCTGTGATAGATACATGCAGTCTATGTATAAACAATAAACACTCATTTACAAAGTGGAATTTGATTACTGAACATAACACAATATGTGATTTGTATAAATGTTTAACCAATTTCTTTAAAATATTTATTTATCTAAGGATCTTCTGAAAGATGTTCTAGTTTTATTTTGCAATTTCACTGTCTAATATATTGCTAATTCAGGAATGTTTATTTATTGTTTTGTTCAATGTAATGTACAGCATTTGAATTTAAAAACAATGTATAAATAGAAACGTGTGTGGGAGATAGCTGTTGATTGATGAAGACATGGGGGTGGCAGGATTGATTCATTCACACTCCTTATTTAAATCAAAGTACAGTTTATCATTGAGATGTCCAAATGGAAATAATCTAGGATTTCTTAAATGTGGTGGTTAAAGCAACATAGAAATTAGCATAACTTTTGATGCAAGTGGCTCGAGGATTCTGTTGCTGTAGCAATGATGTTCACCCTGCTCTCAGTCATAAGCACAGTTCATTCATGGAGGCTGAAGTTTGAACTCTACCAAACACTGGAATGGGATCAAACTAATGAAAATGAGACTATTACCAATCTATCTCACCCAAACCCTTCTAAATGGTGCTATGATCAGTGGTATTAATGTGTGCTTTTGTGGAAGCAAAATGTATAATTAGAACACAATGTAAAGGAATATCAAGTATAAAAACATATTTATATCATGGCTATGATTTGAAAAATAATTATATAATATTGATATTATCAAATGCATAACAAATCCATTATGGGTTACACCAGGTAGTTCACAATTGTCTATTTGTATCTTAAATGAAACCATTTACCTTTACCTTTGTCTTACCTTTGACAATTACCTTTGTCTTGGGTTCTATGATCTCAGATGTTTATTTTGATGCATGCATTCAAAAATCATGATTTACACATTCATTATGTATGAAACAAAATTCCAAATATTCCCTTTCTTGCTTGCAAAATCTTTTAATTGTAACTTATTTTCTGGTCTAGCCACAGTTTATTGTCCCAACTTTATTGTGCTTGACACCATATACTAAGCTGTAATGACTTCTACAAAAAAAATCACTAGATACTTCCTGATCATCTATAAAACAAATATTCCATAAAAAGCCTTGACATAAATGCACACTGAGCTATAATTAATTTAATACCAATTGTGACAGTCAACACAATCCACTTGTAGTTCTGTAATTTATTTTGTGAAGCCAAATGCATGTGCAAAAACATATAACAACTTTGTATCCTTCATTTATACTGCTTTGTAAGAATAATGTTTGGCTCTTTGCTATAGTATTAGTGTAATACTAAAAGTTATAAAATTACCTATTGACACTGCCAGAAACATCTTTAATTAGGATTCTTTTCAATCAAAGTAACCTTTCACCTGTTGGAATCTGTTGGGATTTGCACAAGAAATTAATTCTAAAGAGGACTAATTCATTCCCTCCCCCTCCCCCTCCCTCTCTGTAGGAAAGCAACTTGCTTCAGATTGGTTGTGAAAATATTTTTCCAGCCCTGTTAAAATATGTAATAGAAAGGAAAGAAAGACTAGTTGCATCTATACAATATCATTCATGATCTCAGGATATCCCAATGCACCTTTTAGCCAATTAAGTATTTCTGTAGTAACTTCTGTAATGAAGGTAAATCAACATTTTGCCCACAGCAAGGTCTCACAAAAAGCAATGTGTTAATGGTTGAAGAAATGAATATTAGTTAACTCCACAGAGAACATTCCAGCTCTTTTTTGAAATAGTGTCATGGGATCTTTGGAATCACCTTGAGAGGGCAAACAGAACCTTGTTTTAACATCTCATCTGGAAAATAATGCCTTTGACAATACAGCACCTTCTTAGTACTGCACTGGAGTGTTAGCTGTGATTTTGTGCTTTAGTGAATTGTCAACCATGGCTCAGTTGTAGAACACTTGGTCTGAATTACAAGGTTTTGGATTCAAGTCCCACTTCACGGCTTAAGTAAAATAATTCAAGGATGACACTCCATTGCAATACTAAGGGAACATTCCAATGTTGGAGGTACTGTTTTTCAGATAAGATGTTAATTCAAAACACCTGCCTTTATGGGGGGATAGAACATAGAACATAGAACAATACAGCACAAACAGGCCCTTCGGCCCACGAGTTGCGCCGATCACATCTACCAATCCACAGACCTATCTATAACCCCCTATCCTATTCTTTTCCATTTACTCATCCAGAAGTCTCTTAAAAGACCCCAGTGAGTTTGCCTCAACAACCTCCGACGGCAGTCGGTTCCATTCACTCACCACCCTCTGAGTGAAAAACCTACCCCTGACATCTCCTTTGTATTTGCTTCCCTGCACCTTAAATCTGTGTCCTCTTGTATTGACCATTTCCGCTCGGGGAAATAGTCTCTGAGAGTCCACCCTATCTATTCCTCTCAACATTTTATAAACCTCTATCAGGTCGCCTCTCAACCTACGTCTCTCCAGTGAGAAGAGTCCCAGCTCCCTCAACCTATCTTCATAAGGCCTGCCTCCCAATCAGGCAGCATCCTTGTAAATCTCCTCTGAACTCTCTCAATAGCCTCTACATCCTTCCTATAATGAGGCGACCAGAACTGCGCACAATACTCCAACTGGGGTCTGACAAGAGTCTTATAGAGCTGCATCATTACCTCCTGACGCCTAAACTCTATTCCTCGATTAATGAAGGCCAGTACACCGTACGCCTTCTTGACCACTTCCTTCACCTGCGAGGCCGATTTAAGAGTCCTATGGACCCGGACCCTGAGATCCTTCTGCTCTACAACACAGCTAAGACTCCTACCCCTTATATTGTACTCTTCATCCCATTATTCCTGCCAAAATGGACCACTACACATTTATCTGCGTTGAAGTCCATCTGCCACTTCTCCGCCCAGTCTTGCATCCTGTATATGTCCCGCTGCAACTTTTGGCATCCCTCCAGACCATCCACAACACCACCGATCTTTGTATCGTCGGCGAACTTGCTAACCCATCCCTCCACTTCCTCATCCAGGTCATTTATGAAAATGACAAACAGCAGGGGTCCCAGAACAGATCCCTGGGCACTCCACTGGTTACCGACCTCCATGCAGAACAAGACCCATCCACAACCACTCTCTGCCTTCTGCCGGCAAGCCAGTTCTGGATCCACGAGGCCAAAGCCCCTTGGATCCCATGCCCTCTCACCTTCTCCAGAAGACTTGCATGTGGGACCTTATCAAACGCCTTACTAAAGTCCATGTACACTACGTCCACCACCCTTCCTTCGTCAATGTGTTCAGTCACATTTTCGAAGAACTCAACTAGGCTCGTAAGGCACAACCTGCCCTTGACAAAACCATGCTGACTATTTCTAATCAGTCCAAACTTCTCCAAATGTTCATATATCTTATCCCTCAGGATGTAAAAGATGCCATGGTACTATTTCTATGTCCTGGTTAATGTTTATTCCTCAATCAACATACATAAAAAACAGATTATCTGGACATTATCACATGACTTTGTGGAAAATAGCTGAATGCAAACAAGCTGTTTTTTCCCTACTTACCCTAAAGGTACTTCATTGGCTGCAGGGTGCATTGAGACATCTAGTGATTGTGAAAAATGCTACGTAAATGCAAGTCTGTGTTATTTCTCTTTAGTTATGTTTTATGAATAGATTCAAGACTAAAAGTCTATGCAACCAAACTGATAAGTGAAATAAATGTTTGACCATACTTCATAGGAATTAATTAGCAAAATACTGATAGTTTTATTTTCACAAACCAGTAATCCAATGTTAAGGAAACCAAGGGAACAAAAATTTTAAATAGATCAATGTAGCAATAAAACACTGCTTGCTATGCTTGTGGAGATATAGACTGTGCAGAATTTTTTCACTGGTATTTCCTAAAACTACAGAATTAAGTTTACCAACATTATTGATACTTGAGTAAAGTGCTAACTTTGTGAATGAGTTTCTCTCCAGCTTTGATGGGCAGAAAAGCAAAGACATTTTCATGTTTATGATGCAAATGTTTCCCTATATTTTCATGAGCATTAGTTCATTGAAATGTGTCTTGTTGTCTGTTTGTTAGATTATATTATAACTGCAAGAATTTTAATAGAATTGCCGATGGATGGCCTGGCACTGTAAAGTGTTACTTCTTTTTACTTGTATTTTGATACGAATTTTTGAAATGCAATTGTTAAAGTAACTTATTATCTCTCTGAGAGTGCCAGAAGTGAGAATAATTTAGAGGAAAATTACAAACTTAATGTTGGCCAGCTGAAAAGTCCTGTTGACTGAATCATGGAGAACAGTGAAAGAAAGGCAGTTTCTTTGCATTAATGCAAGAAATTTTGACATTGCTGGCAAGGCCAGCATTTGTTACTCATTCTTTTTGCTCATGAAAAACAGATGGTGAGCCACCTTCTTGGGGAAAAAAACTAAGTAGTTTACTGGGCCATTTGAGGGGTCAGTTCGAAGTCAATCACTTTGCTATGAGTATGGAGTCACATGTAAGCCAGACTAGGTAAGGATGATGGGTTTATTTTCCTAAAGGACATTAATGAACAGACTGGGTTTTTACAAGTATTTGATAATTTTTTGATTACTGTTCATGACTTTTTGATTCCAGACTTATTTAGTTAAGTGAATTAAAACTCCTGAGTTATTGTGGTGGGATGTGTTACTAGATCTTTAGCTCAGGCCTTTGGATTATGAGTACAGTAGATTAACATTACCCCAAGGCTATTATTTTTCAAACAGGGAGAAAGTGACCGTAAATGGGAAAATTACAAAGTAGAATTTTCAAAATAGAATAATTGGAACTGGCGATGAATGATAATGATATTTTATTTCTCCATGCAAATTTACTAAATGTTTTAATATTCTAAATTGCAGGCCATTTCAGCATTATAATATTTTAATGGCTTGTGTGTAGCATTGCTAATATTCACATTATAACCATTTCAGGTATTGATTTTGAAATAATGACATTTAAAATATACTGGAATTCAAATGGGCTGTTACTATTAAATATTAGCACAAATTATTAAGGTAATCATTATACAGAGAAAATAAAATTGCATTTGTGTTTGTACCTCATTTTTAAAAATCTGCCCCATTACTTAAAAATTCATTTTCTTATGTTTATTTGAATTTAAGCAAAAGTAAAAGGACATCATTGCTGTTCAAATATTAATCTGGAAAAATGAAACATAAATTGTAATTTAGATTGACAACATTCAAAGTGAGTATTTTAAACAGTTAAGTGATGCAAAGTACAAGCTGGACCAGAGCCAGATTGGAGGTAGGCCTGTTGTTAAGTTAATAATGCTATAATGAACAGGTCATGTTTCCTGCGGCAAGGTAATGATGTCTTGCAGTGCACTTATATGCATTTGATATGCTATTGTTTCTCTCGCATTGATGCATTGATTTATCTTTACTACATAATCTGTGTCAGTACATTAACTTTCCCAGCAAGATTGTCTGCTTGGTTTACCTGAAGTAGAAATTTTACATACCTGTGTGTGTGAAGGTGTGTTAAGCTGCAGGCGCGATTCCTCCACTAGTACTGTTTAAAAGGCCAGCCATTTAATTTGCAGTGAGATGCATTTGAATTGCTGATGTTCTTGCAATAGTTTGTGGAAATATTTTGATTGTTTTTTAAGATGTTTTGATGAGTTGCTGGATTTGGAAGGAAGGCTGCAAACTGAAAGTTTACAGAAGTTATGGGCACCATAGTTGCAGTGCTTCTGGAACTGGATCTCAGAAATGGAGCAGAGAGAATAATTTCTGTGGAGAGATGTGGAGGAGGGTTTTCACAAAGTATTCCCAAGGAGCTACCGTTCCTACTTTCACATCAGGCAAAAGCAATGCCATGGTGTCACCGAGGAAATGGTCACTGAAATGTGAAATCTCTTTCAACAGGATCTCCAACCTCGTAGTGAGGCGGAGATGGTGCCACTGATCACCAAGGTTCCTGTCATTCAACCTGGATACATCCAGATAGGAACAGGTGACTTTGCAAATGTAGCTTGCACACTCCGTTGCTGCCTCCAATAGATAATGGAAGCGTTGTGCTTGAGGAGAGGAGAGTTCATTATTTTCTTTCTAGATACTGAGAGGCAGGATGAGTGGGCACGTGGTTTTGTCAGGGCAGCAAAATTCCCAGTAGTGCAGGAAATCATCCACTGCATATGTATGAATCTGCAGGTTCCATGTTTAAATGTGGAGAAGAACAGGAACTGCAAGGTGTTCACCCATTAATGCCCAATTAATGTGTAACCATGCCCAACCATCGTGTTGGTCAGTGCCTGCTATCCTGGCAACAGCCACAAGACCTTTATTCTGAGGCAATCTGACATAACTGCTGTTTTTGGCCCAACATGAAGGACAATATGCTAGCTGCTTAGACAAGGTATACCTGCTAAATGCTTGGCTTATGACTCCCTCTACTACCTAATCATGCAAGGACAAAAATAGAACATAGAACATTACAGCACAGAACAGGCCCTTCGGCCTTCGATGTTGTGCCGACCAAAATAAAAAGCAATGCCCCTCCAAACTAAACCATTCCCTTCTCTTCCATATACTTATCAATTAACCTCTTAAACGCCAGCAAACTTGGCGCATCTACAACAGCTGCAGGCAGGGCATTCCACTCCCTAATCACTCTTTGAGTAAAGAACCTACCTCTGATATCCGTCCTATAACTCATACCCCTTAATTTAAAGCTGTGTCCCTCGTGCTAGCTTTCTCCATCCTAGGAAAAAGGCTATCACTGTCCACCCTATCTAAACTCTAATCATCTTATATGCTTCAATAAGATCCCCTCTTAGCCGCCTCCTTTCTAACGAAAACAACCTCAAATCCTTCAACCTCTTTTCATAGGACCTGCCCTCCATACCAGGCAACATCCTGGTAAACCTCCTCTGTACCCTCTCCAATGCCTCAACATCTTTCTTATAATGTGGAGACCAGAACTGCACACAATACTCCAAGTGCGGCCGCACTAGAGTTTTGTACAGTTGCAACATGATGCTGCGGCTCCTAAATTCAACCCCCCTGCCAATAAAAGCTAAGACTCCATATGCCTTCATAACAACTTTATCCACTTGACTGCCTACTTTCAGGGATCTATTGACACATACACCAAGATCCTTCTGTTCCTCAACATTATTAAGAGCCCTACCATTAGCCCTATACTCTACACATTTATTGTTCCTGCCAAAGGGCATTACCTCACACTTTTCCACATTAAACTCCATTTGCCACCTCTCGGCCCAGCTCTGCAACTTGTCCAAGTCACTCTGTAAACTAAGCCTACAATGAGAGCCAAACTATCACACAGAACGTGTGGAAAAGACTATCTACCTTTTCAAGCACTGGTCTGCTGATCAGATTGCTCAGAGGAAGCTCTACATTGCACAGTCTGGGACATCTCCAAGTCTGTGGTGATCTACTGCATTTGCCACAGCCTCACTATTTTAAGGGCACAGCTCTCATCACTGGTATATGGAGACCACCTTAGGCAGAAGACAAAGAGGAGGTATTCAGCACCTCTTCTCAGTGAGCAGGTTCTCCATGACTGGCTGCTCAGAATCTAGTTCACTTAGCACATCATCTCTTTATCACTATTCTCTGCAATTCTCTATTTTCCCACTTGATGTTCTCTTGGCTAAAATCCTGCAATAAAAGCCATCCTCAAAAAAAATTTCAATAGGAACACAGTTAATAATATACACGATGTTCAACAATCCACTTCTTCCTTTGTCTGACCAAGTGCTCTTAATGAAGTGCTATCCCAGTGGCTATAGCATGGTGGAAGACTTGGAGAATACAGGAGGTTTTTCAGTTGTGCTGGACCTTAACTGTTTAGTTGTTGACTGCCTCAGTGAAAGCTGTAGTAGTCTGGGCTTGCTGATTAAGCAATGACAGCAATGGCATTTGTGGCATATAGTAGTTTGAGCACAAATACTGCCATTCTGAGTGAAGATAACAAGTTTGAGCATTCCTGAGCTGTTGTTTCTTCAATTCTAGTAATCTGTTAGAAGACTATCTCTGCTTGTATGTTCGTTTGAGCACTGAAATCCACATATCTGATGAAGGCAGCATGAAGTTTGTAGGTTGCTTGACTCAGCTGATCTTGGCATGAGTTGATTGTAAATTTTGATTGCCACATCCACAAACAAGAGCAAATCAATTTGTTGCTCATTATCTTTAACAATAATTCAGTCATTCTGGATAGCCCACTTCTGAGTTGTGCTTAAAGGATCACTTAAAAGCGAAGTGTATATAAATGGTTTTGAAGTAGCTTCTGCATGGTCAATGACAATCAGCAGGCAAGACTATTCTGTTCCTGTTGGTGAACACTTCAGCGGTCACAGACAATTGGCCTCTGATCTTCGGGTAAATGTTTTCCAAGGTGGCCTTTATGACACACAACAGCGCAGAGTCACTGAGCAGAGACTGATAACCAAGTACTGCACCCATGAGGACAGCCTCAAACGGGATCTTAGGTTCATGTCACACTATTTGTAATCCCCATGACTTGCGGATGCAACATCTCACTTACTATCCTGTCTGGAGACAACACACATTTCTTTAACCTATGCTTAATGCTATCTCCATTCACATTGTCTGCAACTTTAAGACTTGATTAGCTGTAAAGACTCACATTCAAATCAGTATTCTGTAAACTGAGTGTGCCTTTATATGCCCTGTTTGTGATCAGAACTCCCCACTCACCTGAAGGAGTAGTGTTCTGAAAGCTAGTGGCGTTTTCTACCAAATAAATCTGTTGGAGTTTAGCCTGGTGTTGTGAGACTTCTTACTGTGTTTACCTCAGTCCAATGCCAGTATCTCCACGTCATGTATACAAAATTACCCATTAGAGTTTCATCCTTAAACTCATCTTTTGAAATTTAGTTATTGTTCTCATGATAAAAGGCAGCAATATCTTTCATTATCATCAAATGATTTTCTTTAAAAAAACTGAATTTTATCCACATGAGCAAGATATGACACTATTAACTTAAATTCACACTCACTTTAAAAGTGAATCCGTTATTTGGCAATTTTATTGGGATATTTAAAGAAAAATATATTTTATACTAAATAAGTCACTGAATTGAATATTGTATGCCTTATTTGGAGGCATTATGAAGATTTATCTATTTGAAAATATAGTTCTGGCACTTCTGTATAGTTGCACAAAAATCCAAACAACTTTTGAAGTGTTTCTACAATGGTCTACAACAAATTATCCAAATTAAATCAGAGACGATGGCCAGAATTCTCCCAAAAAAAATTCTTAGTGTCAAATTCGTATTGAAATGGGAATAGTTCACGATTTTTTTCAATGGGAGTTCAGAGGACAATCTCCCACACTCCATGCGCTGCAGAGGTCACGAGTGTGAATATCATTTACAATCAATAGGCGAGACTATTATCCCTGAAGGGTCAGCAGCATAGTGATGAGTGGGCAGTTGTGTATGTCAGCACCGAAATTGGTGCTTGCAGGATAGCCGTGCACTACCAATTGCAGGCCAACTCAATAGCTGGCCCCCTGATCATTCCCAGGCCAGCCCCGAACCATTCCCCTCTGGTCTGCCGCAATCTCCAGCCACCACTCAGCCTGACCTGATCGCTGGCCTCCCTCCTTTCCACACAGTCTTGTCTGCAGAGTGACAGCAAGGCTCCCACCGATTGGCCCTCTGGGCCCCACCCCCATAGGACTCGTGCACTTAGCACTGCAATGCCAAGGTGCCAGTGCCCAGGGGGCACCTCCCCAACCGCTCGACCTTCTGGGGGTGGCCCTGATTGCCACCCCTTCACTTCAGCGGAGTTGGGTCTTTGATTCCCATTAGTGGGGAACTACAGTAATCCTGCTGGAGTAAACCACTCTGGCGGAGGCAGGAGATGCTGGCGGGCCTAGAACTTCAGTCCTGGGCCCATTAATTTAATTGAAATGATATTAAAATTACCATTTAGATGGTCTTTGCACCACCCTGCCAATTCTGATGCTGATGCTGCTGGAAATCCGGCAAAGGGAGACATTATTGAGTAGGAACATATGCGCAAACCCCACAAATTAACTGGCGTGAGAATCTTGATCTGCTGCATTAATTTTTAGTGCTGGGTGGGGTGGAAGAATTGCCTCCAATGTCTCTGCAAAAATAGTTGGTCTCGATACTTATTTATATTCTTGTAAGAATTATCTAGTACTGCAATTTATAATTGAATTTGTCTTGATATTGTGGCGATAGCTTTTTATCTAGGTCAGCAGGGTTATAGCAATGAAAGATGAGAATCAAAACAATTTTATATATTTCTGCTTTTCTGTTACCTACAAATCTATGATTTGTTTAAGCAATTCCCATACCAATGTATGAGTTGAATTGACTTACATTAATGGTTGGCGTATATTAACGTTGAGTTTGTTGATGGATTTGCAACATCTAAGCTAGATTTAAGTTACTTCACATTGCTATCTAGAGGGTGTGATTACATTCTGGAAGTTAATATTAAATGTTATTAAAATGAGTTCATTCTTCCTAAGAAAGCTATTTGATTTAACTTTTAAATTTGTTGTAATGTGATGTTGGTAGGTGGTAATGTGTCACATGTTTTATTCACCTATTTCATTCACCTATTAAATGCCATAGTATTTCAAAAGTGTAATGTTCCTGTCTTCCTTAATATTGTCAATAATCTAAAATGTAAAAACTAGTGGGGGAAGTGCTGGTATTTTTTTTTTGTTTACATCATCATCTCACGAAAGGAATTGACAAACATAAAATTTAGGAAATAGGAAGAGAAGTAGACTATTCATCCACTTGAGCCTGCTCCTCCATTCAATAAGATCATGGGTGATCTGGTTGTGGTTCCAACTCCACTGCCCTGACTGTGGTCCCGTATCCTTGCCTTCCTTGTCAGTCAAAATCTGTCTTTCTTTATCTTCAATATATTCAGTGACACAGCCTTCATCATTCTCCTTGAAAAAGAATTGCAAATAATAACAACCCTCTGGGAGAAGAATTCCTCCTTATCCCTGTCATAAATGGAATATCCCTTATTTTGAAACAATGGCCCTTAGTTTTAGATTATCCCCAAGGGAAAACAGCCTCTCAACACCTCTAAGTCACCTCAGAATCTTTTATGTTTAGATAAGATCACATCTCATTCTTTTAAACTTCAAAGAGCGTAAGCCCAACCTACTCAATCTTTTCTCATAAGTCATCATCCCAGGAGCCAGCTTAGTAAACCTTCTCTGAACTCCATGCAAATATGTTCATCCTTGAGTCAAGTGACCAAAACTGTACGTGGTATTTTAGGTCTGGTTTCACCAATACCCTGTACGGATGTAGTAAGATTCCTTACTTTTATACTGTTACCATGCAACATACGTCAACATTATTTTTGCCTTCCTAATTACATATTGTACCTGCATGTTGACTTCATTTGAATTAGATAGCCAGGTCTCTCTGTACTTGCAGCACTCTGCAAGCTGTCTCCATTTAAATAATATTCAGATTTTTTATTCTTCCTGCCAAAGTAGAAAGCCTCCCATTTTCCAACATTATACTGCAGCTATTTTGCTTCCAAAGTTAACAGATCTATATCTCTTTACTGACTCTTGTGGAGTCATGGCGACTCTATGGACATTTAAAAATGGCAGACAGGAAATGCATCTGGAAATCTCACCCCATTTCTGGCAGATCCTATATTAACTGGTACGGTAATAAGGGTAGGACATGACTGCATGGTCACAAATTATGGGCAGGATTTGCTGGTCAAGCTTGCCTTGAGACCAGGAATTTCTACCCAAGATCAGTGGACCTTAAATGATCTGTCAAATTTTCCACCCTGTCCGTGACAATTCCTGTAGTAGGTGGGAATGGAAAACTTACCCTACAAATTTACCTCTTACCATCCAGGAATGGCCTCAACTCAATGTGTGTTTCATGATTTCATGGTGGAGACTACATGCTCTTGAAAGCCAAATGAAATATGTAGAAATGTCAAGTTATTAAAATCCTCTTCCCTTTAAAATTTCAGGAAAAAGCTGTCTGCCTGTGATAGCTTTACTATTGTCTTCTGCAACCTGTCATTATCACAGTGGGAAGTGGAGCTTTAAGTTCACAATTTAATAGCTCAGAAATTAGAAAAAAGAATTGCTGTCTTTGATGTTGGGGTGATGAACATAAATTTTGTTTTTATTAGGGCTTACATACTTGAGGTGATTTAAATGTATGGAATGAATTTTCATTAATCAGACTTCATTTTACACAGTGACATCTGTAATAGATCCTTAGAACTTTATTAAAACATTGCTCCTGAGGTCTGTCCATGATTGAAAGTAGATGGGTTATCACGGAGGGTGTAGTAGCTCAGCACTCAGCAGTTCCTGTGGCCACCTCTGGTCTGCATTTGGGGTCAGCATGTCTCCGGAATGAAAATTACACATTTCAGAACATGTTTTCCCAAAGTGGGTATTCCAAAATGTTAAAAGATGATGCTAAGTTCACCACCATCTTCTTGAGGGCAATTAGAAATGGTCAAGAAATGTTGGTATGGTCAGTAACACCTGCATGTTGTGAATGAATAAAATAGTAATTCAATCCTCTGATTTGCATTGAATTAACTGATATTTGGGACAATTTGGAATTCTACAAGTGGTTGGTCAGGAAGATGGAATGGATGAATTTTCATGCTTGTTCTCCATGTAAACATTTTTAAATATGATTCTATTCTGGTGCTTTTAGTTTCCTTTTAGTGGTGGAGTGGGGGGGGGGATGGTGGTGGTGCTGGGGCAGGATGTTTATAAACATACTTAAATGTGAGTGATTGCTTATGCTTTCTGATGACATCACTTTAGCACTGCTCTCTGCAGTGAATGTCCAGTAAAGAACATGGAAATAAGTGGCAGAACCACTGAGCAGCATTGGAAATGTAGTTCTTGCAATTGAGATCATGAGATCTCTCAATGGGATTGACTTTGTACCCTTGCTTTGTCACTGACTGCAAAATTCAGCCCAATGTTAATGGAACCCAATTGCGAAAATTGATTGTGCTTTCAGATGCTTCAGGCAACCAGGCTCCTTCTATTACCCTTTTAATATATATTGGAAATGAAATTATCCCACTTGTTATCTACACTAGAATATGATGAATAATGACTTCTAGCAGCTGGAAAACTTTACCTCAGTGACCGACAGTGAGATGAGCAAATTTGAGGATAATGAAAATATTTTAAGTTTATTGAATAATCATTTATAACTACTGATTGAAGTTGGATATTATTTGTATGCAGGTTATATTTAAATAACGAACCCTGAACAATATTTCTGAATAAATAGTTAATAACATGGCACAGCATTCAGCTTGGCTTTCTTGAAGGTATTATTTTCTGATATTTCTGTGACAAGTGTCATACCTAGCTAAAAATGTGGGCTTGCCACCTATTCTCAAGCATCTGTGGATGTTGGTCTATAACGAATGTTAAGTATTTAAGGGAATGTCAAATAGCTCTGTCTTATTTTTGCCTGTTCCTTGGGGAACATGCCTATCCTATATTGGGTTCTCCATGAATGGCATAGTTGAGAGTAAAAATTCATTTGTGCAGTATCATGGATAGATGCTTGCATCTTATTTCCAGTTGCAGTAGATTAGATTTGGATTAGGATTATGATTGATTGACAGTCGTGAATATGAGTCAGCAGTGTAGTTTGTTGAGAGAACAGAAAAGCTAGCTACACATTTTAGATTGTTGGGATAGTGTACAAATAAGCACATATGAAACTTAAGTTGCACATCCGCAAAGAGAGGATTTTATATGTAAAATAATAATGCTTGACACGCCTATGTAGAATAAATTTGCGAGCTTATTATGAGGAACATTTTTTATAAATCTATATCCAATATGCAAATAGAATTTTAATTTTTTAACTTCAATTTTTCAGTACTTGAAATAGTGAATTGCAGTGATAATGTACATGTATCAATAAAAGTCATTATGATTTAGGTATGTTTCAAATATAATTGAATTCTGAAATAACAAATTGAAATTTTGAAATAGCAAAGTGATGGTCTGTACAAAAGGCAATGTTTTTATCTTTTAGGCTTAAAGCATAAGGTTGTAACTAAGCCAAAACGCTAGTGGTTTCTTGAAGTTTAAGTCTGGCAGTGACATTTGTTTCCTAAGAAGTGATCGCTCAATACTGAAAATGAATGCAGTAGAATATGATCATTGCAATCATCTTGAAACAATATTTTCTTTATGCTCATTAGAAAATAGTAGAGCTAAAACGTCAATGAATTGTGCGTAGGTTCCTGCACAGAGAATCTCTGGAATATTTCCTAATATTAATTACTACTTCAGCGCACTACGCTACTATTGTTAAAATAATAATGCCAATATCATTGATTGAACTTGCTTTAATATATTGTGTGCATCAGGGTTGATTCATTAGAAGTCATCTTTTTTATGAATATGATTTGTGCCTGTCTATGATTTTAGTAATAATTGAACAACTCATCCAATATTGCAAAGTATGTTGCAGAGCATTATAAATGCAAAACTACTCATAAATTATTAGTGTAGAGGATACATGGATAATTTACATCAACTTACTTTGATAAAACTTTGAGCTCACCAATATCTGATTGAGGCAGGCGTTTTATTGTGCATGGAATTAGCCTATTAACATCTGCATGCTTGATCCCTGAGTGGCATGTCTTCAAATAGTTGTGCAGGTGAATAAAGCTCAAGTTTCAGTGTGTGGACTAAAATGGAAATTAGAGCACAGTGTTTTAAAAAAAAGAGTGATTGGTGAAGGTAATGGAAAATGGGACAGACCTAGTTGTAATAGAGGAAGCAAACACAAATGGAGCCCCCCCTTGGGAATATATATTTATTTTAAGATCACAACCCATTAAATATCTATTCTCAGCATCTCAATTCTCTGCGAAGCACACAAGAGAAAATTCCTACTGACATGTGATTTTTGTGAATAATGTTTAAGGTAATTTGGGATTTTGAAGTTATTTTTATGTATTAGGTGGAATCACAACAATGTACACTCAATACAATTGCTGCTGAAACAAATCTAAGAAAATTGGGCTAAAAATGGGATTTTCTGTGTTAGTGAGTGGGTGAATTGTGTTACAAAAATTACCCCATGTCTAATTGAGTTGAGGCAAGCAGTGCAGAAACATTTTGCTGAATGGCCACATTCTCAGAAATGTGCATGACCAGCACCATGTACGGCTAGCCTGCACTTATGAATATATGAATCAGGACCATTCGGCCCCTCAAACCTGTGTTGCAATTGAGTAAAATCATGGCTGATATAATTGTAATTTCAACCCCACATTCCTGCCTACCCTCAATAACACTTCACTCCCCCCTCCCACCTTGTGCATCAAGTAGCTGTCAAGCTCAGCCTTAAAAATATTCAGTGGTTCTGCTTCTGCTGCCTTTTGAGGAGGAGAGTTCCAGAGTTCATGACCCAATGCGAGGAAAAAAATTCTCCTCATCTCAGTCTTAAATGAGTGAATCCTTAGTTTTAAATAGTGACCCTTCTAGATTCTCTGACAAGAGGAAATTTTCTCTCCATATCTACCCAGTCAATACTCCTCAAGATCTTGAAGGTTTTGATCAGTTGCCTCTTACTCTTCTGAACTCCAGTGGATGTAAATCTAAACTCTCCAACTTTTCCTCATAAGACAACCTGCCCATTCCTGGTACTAGACTTGTACAATGGTTCCCAACCTTTTCAGCAACACAGTACACTTCAATGAGACAAGTAGTTCCACAAAACATTTTTTCAGCAGATTTGATTGCTCATAAACATCACATTTACTTATATTTGCTATGGTCTTCCTTTTTTTTAGAGCAACACAGCACGGGAAACAGGCCCTTCGGCCCAACGAGCCCGCGCCGCCGTCATAACTATATAGTAGCAATTCCATTATCATAATATAAAATTAGGTTATTCCTAATATGGAAGACTCTCACTATAGGGACAATTTGTTTAAATAGACAATTTGTTTAAATAGACAATTTGTTTAAATAGACAATTTGTTTAAATTGTCCCTATAGTGAGAGTCTTCCATATTAGGAATAACCTAATTTTATATTATGATAATGGAATTGCTACTATATAGTTATGACGGCGGCGCGGGCTCGTTGGGCCGAAGGGCCTGTTTCCCGTGCTGTGTTGCTCTAAAAAAAAGAAGTTTGCAGCGTATAATTGAAACTCAGTCGATTAGAGCAAAATGCAAAGTTGAGTAAAAGAGTAACTGACTGGGTTAGTGGGAAACTAGTGACTGTTGATGTGCCCAGAGTTTTTTGATCCAGGGAGGAATTGGTGAGAGGTCTGTGCTTGGCCCATCAGGGAAAGTTAAAAAGTAACCCAGTGAAAAGTAATTGGGGAGATTGGGGGAAATAAAGCAACAACAATAAGAGAAGAGCACTCCTGTGAGTGAGCTTTAATCACCAGTGAAGTGCTCAATGCCTTTCGGCTCATCTTTCAGAGTGGGATGGCTGGATCAGGGAGATGACACCGTAAGAAGTCTCACAACATCAGATAAAATCCAACAGGTTTATTTGATAGTAAACGCCACAAGCTTTCGGAACGCTGTTCCTTCGTCTATCTACTCATTTAAAGAAGGAACAGCGTTCCAAAAGCTTGTGGCGTTCATTATAAAATAAACCTGTTGGATTTTAACCTGGTGTTGTGAGACTTACTGTGTTTACCCCAGTCCAACACTGGCATCTCCACATTGGAGAGATGATACAGGCTCATGGTTAAATCAAGCATAGATAAGGAAGCATTCAACTCCGGGTGAAATTTCATGCTGACAAATCAATTCAACCCTGCCCCACATAACAGCCTATGGAATGGAGCATAGGTGGGTTGGGGAAAAGTTAAGGGGTTCTTGTTTATTTTCCAAGCATCTTGGCACTGAAGGAATTATTCCTTTTCTGGACAATGCTCTTCATAGCAATTTAACAAATGGACTCAGTGGATGAAAAATCATATTAATAAGGGAACTTAAAAACAAAAATACCCCTTCTTAGTGTTCATTTCTCTTTTGCCTGACTATTGGATACAAGAGACTGGTTATGAAGACATTTTTTTCAGTTGTTACTCACTGGGGATTAAAAGGGAAAAAAATATAGTTCCTTGGAAGATTGCAAAAATAAAACATTTGTTTTTGTCTTACTTGAAACATTTGTTTCCTTATCCCTGGCATATTAGTCCATTTCAAATTTCTGTTTTGTCTAAATTGATAAGACCAACACAAAGCAGTTTAAACATAGATGCAATCTAACTCCTGGGTGTAAGACTTTGGATGCTATTCCACTCAAAATAGAAGTTAGCTGATATTTATCAGACTTTTTTTTTCAGAAATTCTATTTTTGCATGTCTTTGCAACCAAGAACTCTTTTGCTTCTGTACTTCCATGATTTCAGATTCCAAGCTTCTGCAGTATTTTGCATTGACAGAACTTTAGCAGCTGATGTATTTTGGCTAGCAAGGATTTTTTTAAAGACATAACCTTTAAAATCTGGAACAGGAAGGGGGAGAAGTACTGGAAGTATGTGGCAGTTCCCCAATATTTAGGGAATAAGAGAGAAATTGCAGGTCCAGGTACAGACATTTGGTTAGAACCATCCTTTCTACAGGCTGCACCTGAAATGTGAACACTTCTTTCCCAATCCAGCACATGCATGCATGTAATCTGTGATTCCAGCCAGCAGTTCAGGATTTAAGGTAACCTGTAATTTTACCACTGTGAAAGTGCAGCTATTGGAGGAGAAATCAAAACCTGAAGTTAATGATAATCGTTCTGTGTGAATGAGTTGATGGTTACAGAAGGACAGGATAGCAACCAAGGTGAAAATTAATCCTCCTGATTTCACCCTATCTACCTGGCCTTTAAGACCTTAGCTCTCAAACCATCTCACCAACTCCCATTTGCACAAACCATTTGCTGGGGACTACCAGCCAGGACCCACCGATATATCAGATATAACCACAGTTTGGCCTCCGTAACCTCCTGTTCCAGCAGTGGCCACACTCAAAACTGGTGCTGAAGGGACTCCAAAGCTACCAACCAATCGGCAACTCTCCATGGCAGGACTTCCTTCCTAGATAGGGGTGGAACTCTTGCTTTGAACCAATTGATGGCCTGCCAAACACAAAATATATTTCTTGTGGGCAGGCTCCCAACCAACATTCTAGTGGGGAAGGGGACAGACGGTAGTTTTTGTATGAATTGGGAGCATGGAGCCCCCTAAAATCTAAACCCAGCAAAATTATTTCCCAATGCACAAAGCATGTTGTGCGGCACAGACCCACCAAGTTTCCTCTGTAACCTGACCTATTAAAGTCCCATGTCCAACCTTACCCATTTTGAGCTGGTACCTATGTTTTCCTTTCACCATGCCCTGGCTGCAGTGAATTTATGCCTGAGCCCTCATTACATGTAGAATCTGCCTCACTATCCTCTGAGATGCATTCAATTGCTTTTCAATAATGGCTTGCCTACCTATCCAGCTGCAGCCTTCCCTCTCTGGTTTGTTGCTGATACCTCTGGTTGTGTACTGCCTTTTTCTTTAGAAGAGACAGCAAGGTGTCAGTGAGCATGATGCAATATAGTTGGGAGTGTCATAATTGAATAGCTGTAAATTTGTGCAGGCTGTGAGATGTGATTTTGAGATCTGTAGCAGTACTGGGAGTGTGAATGTAAGGTAAAGCATTTGAATGTTAGGTACAAGTCCTGATTGATAGACGGGTGAGGGAGTATGATGATCTGAGCAGTGGCAGAGGCAAATGGTGCAGTTGGTAGGATGTGACATTTGAAAGTACGTTCATTGGTTTTGACCAAGGTCATTCAACACCTCTTGACACTGTGTGTGGTTCCTTGGGGCTGCACTCTTGGCATTGATTTTGTAGCTACTTGCTCCTGCTGCCTTTTCACACTGTGTCTGGAGGGCAATCTGGTCCCTTGTGAATATAGTAGATCTCTCATATCTTGTATCCCTTCATCAAGACCTACAAGGCAGTGTTGGGAAAGTTGAGTACTCACACTCTCATCCGTTCTTTTCTTTTATAGGTCACATTCAAGTCACAAAGAGCTCTTAGCACCTATTGCAGCCACTGTGCAGCTCCCCTTTAAGATGTGCTTTAAGTAGTGCTATCTGGTTACAACTTTGGACCCTCTGTTGATATTTGCAGCCAACTAACAGCTCATTTAACACTGACAGCATACCAAAATCATAATATTGATATCACAAAGATGCCTGCTGAACACTGAATGAGCATGGGTTAATTGTGCATGGCAATCCCCATGCCTCCTTCTGGGGGCTGTGCCATTTAGCTCCCAAAATTTCTAATTGTCAAGTGAGGATTTAGCTTTTTTGGCAGGAATAAAGAAAGGACATTCACATTAAATGACTAAACATTTCAAAAGAGCAGAAAAGCAAAGAAGCATGGGGATTCTTAAAAAAAAAGCTGTGAAATTAAAAAAAAATGTGCACCACGTTTAATAGAGATTTAAAGTACAGAAGTAAGGATATCATCCTAAATCAATGCAAATAGTAGTTAGATTGTTCTTTTCAGTCTTGGGTGCTTTACTTCAGAAAGAATGTCAAGGCCACAGCTAGGGTGCGGCATAGATTTAATAAGATTGTACAAAGGATAAAAAGATTTAGTTACGTGGAGAGATTATGGAAATCAAAGCTCTTTCTATAGAACAGTGAAGATTAATAGGAGATCTGATAGAGGTGTTCAAAATCATACAAATATATCTGTGTAGCTATCATTATCTTCTATATGACCATGTAAACGCTTAGTGATCATTGTGGCATTGTTTGGGTACAGACCATTAATTGAAATAAAATTGTTGCTGAGGCTTGAATTTATGGATTGAATTTTGCCAACCTGCTAGAAATTGTCTGGGAAGCAGAGGGATGTTAAAATGGTGGGATAGGTGACCAATGAAACCAATTAAATAGCCTATTATTGGCCATTTCCCAAAGTTGCTGGCATTTTAGTAGTATTGGAAGGGGCTATTGCCTCGTGGAGAGACTGCCAGTTGAGGGCCTCCTAGCAAAGTTGTTGGATGCTGCATTTCCCAATTGCTCTACCTGCCTGGCTCATCATGATAATTAACAACTTGCCTTGACTTCAGAGTTGTGTCAATATGCTACCTTCTTCCTGTAGCCTCAGCAACAGCCATCTCTATTGGCTGCACTGCCATGGCTGCCCATCTGCCAGCCTTCTGTTTGGCTTGACTGCTAAGAGACAGGCTGCCGTCCTGAATTGGGTGGCAGTTGAGCAACGACATCTTAATTTATTTTACCACTAAAATGCCAGCCTGGTTCACTGGGCATTGCATAGTGCCAAGGAGGCAGGGCTGCTGGGGGAGGGGGTATGGTCATTGAGAGTGGGGGTCCCACTGCTACTCTGCAATTTGGCTGGGTGGCAGAGAGAAGGGGGGGGTGGCGGGGGCAGCGATCAGGGCTGGCCGCAGGGAGAGCAGCGGCTGCTGGGGGATGATTTGGCTGTGGCGGACTTGGGAGGGTGGGAGGAGAGAGGGCAGCATTGGGGGGGTTGTATGGCTGTCCAGAGATCAGGCTGCCAAGTGATTGGGAAGTTACTGCTCATGAGCCAATCTTGGAGCTTTCAGGTTGCTCCATGTACAGTGGCTCACTTTAGTGCTATGCTCCAGTGGGAATGAGTTCTGCCCCCTAATTTTTAGCATGATTCATGCTAGGGCTGTCTGTGAAGCACAGAATGTGGGAGATTCATTTTGAAAATCCTGCTGAAGAAAAAACAGCTGGATTTACTCCAGTTTTTATGCAAATTTGACACTGAGAATTTTTTTCGGAGAATTGTCCCAACATTTTTAAATAGTTCCAATTCTAAATTTACAAATAGAATAAAACTGCTTGATTTTTCAAGGGTTTAATTCTGATTTACGAGTAGTACTGTACTATAATGTGTAGTATAAACTTGACACCTAGCTTGAATTAAAACATTAAACATAAATGAGTGAAAAAATAGTCATAAAGTAAAATGTTTTTTCACACTCAATTCTTGATTCATTTAGAAATGCTGTAATTTTTATTTCTGGTGATTGTAGAAGTATAATTACACATTGCCCATGTGACTGCAGACCATAATCCCCTCATTGAAATGGGCCTTTACAATTCCACCACTGTCTTCTTGAGGGCAACTGGGGATGGGCAACAAATAATGGCCAGGTAGATTACACACTTCCTGTGAAGTAATGACAAAAATCTGTGTTCATGTCTGTAACACTCAATTTCATTCAGAAGTGAGCAGAACAATTTCTGTAATGCCCTTTTGACTTTCAGCCTCAAAATGAATTGTTTGTCCCTTCTTTATTCGCATTAAAGCCGAATTAATGAAACATGACTGAATTATGTTAAGAGGCTCACCATCATGTTGGCAAGTGGTCCCTAAATGATAAAACGTAACTGAGCAATTTAGCATTTGTTGATTTTTAATTAACACAAAGACTGTTTCTCAAGAAAAATGCTATATAGATGAAATATATTTTGCTAATGGCCAGGAGGAAAACAGTAAATAATTAGTTTTCAGAAAATGCTGATTCCTATCTACGTGATGCTGTCTTATTTGCATCATGCAAGTGTCAGACAAAATGGGTCAACATTGCTGAGAAACCTAACTAAATCAGGCACATTAATACTGTGGCTACTAGTGCTGGTAATTCTGCCATAAGCAACTCCCTTCCTAAATCTTGAAAGACTCTCCATCATCAACATGTTGGAGTGGGATGGAATACTCTCCACTTGCCTGGATGAGTCTGGCTCCAAGAGCACTCAAAGCTTGACACCATTTAAGACAAAGTAGGCTGCTTATTCAGCATCCCATCCATCACCTTAAATGCTCTTCCTATCACTGATACACAATAGTAGCAGTGTACTCTCTACAAAATTCACTGCAGTAACTTGCAAAGGCTTCTTCAACAGTGCCTCATGAAACGGCAGTCTTTATCATCTGGAAGAAAACAGCAGGTGTATGGTAGCACCATCATTTCCAAGTCTCTCACCCTCCTGACTTAGAACGATTGCGCTATTTCTGCATTGTCACTGGGTCAAAATCTAGGAGATCCTTCCCTAACAGCACTACAGATGTACTTACATCACATGGACTGCAGCTGTTCAAAAATACAGAACGTCTCAAAGGGGGCCAGTTAATGTTGACAATAAACATGAACTATCCCAGCACCATTCATGTTGCATGAATAAAGTAAAAGAATGATTATAGCAGATACTCATTGGGATTACAGTATGAGGGAATGTCTCTTTCTTGAATATTTTCAGCATTAAATTCATCATGAGTGCATCATAACTAAAGCTGTTAAATTATTTGAAGCTTAACTATTTCAGGAAATAGTGGAAAACAATGTTGGAAAAGTGCTCAATCTTTGATTTTATGTAGGTTACTCCTTAGTGTTTTTCAGCTCAATTCCATTTGTTGAGTTTGAATAGTCAAGCATTGATCAACAGTAACCCCAAAACAGCATAAACTCAGAATCGTGGAGACAAATATTGTTAATTTTCAGATTATCAACAAGACCACTTATTCATTGTTTCTGTTGTCATAGAGAAGAAATTGCATTTATCCTTTGTTTCCATTGAGTTATTAGATTTCTTGAAGACTCAAATTTTATTGATCTATTTGATATAAAAAATTAAATTTTAAATTGAGTAAAGATAACTTTTTTGTATTTTCTTTTGGATCTCAGTAATTATTCAAAAAATGTAAACAAATAACCAAAATAAGTTCTCAAAGGCTATGAGTAAATAAAACAGTAATGTATTTTCTTACAAATCTTTGCCATTTATGGTTGCTTAGTATGCAGCATTATGTATTCCATGAAAAAAATGTGATGATGTCCACTTTGTCAGACGACATCCTTGTCCATCAAAACAATACACAATTTCACCCTCCCCTCCTACCCCCCACCCAACCTTTCTGCTTTGAGTTTAATCTTTCCCTTTTATTCTACTGATTTCCCCTTGTATTTCTTGATCTGGCTGACAAAGTAGAGAACTTCTCGATAGTGATAATTTTCACCTTCACTGCCAGGATGATAATATAGCAAAGTGGATCTCTTGTTCATTATGGAACCTGCCCAATTTTCATCTCTTTTGGAATTAGAAGAATACAGACGTGATTAAGCCAAAATTAATTTATTATACCAAGCATGTTGCTGAAATTTAAAATCTTCCAGTTTTGAAGGAAAATTAACCTCTGAACATGTTGCTGATAGAAACTGTTCCCGCTGGCAAGAGGACAGTGATTTAAGGTGATTGGGGAAAAAAAGCAATGGTGACAACAAGAAGAACTAGTTTTAGACCACAATTGGTTATGATCTGGAATGAACTGCCTGAGAGTGTGATGGCGGTAAGTTCAATTGTGAGTTTCCAAAGAGAATTGGATAATTATCTGAAGATAAAACATTTCCAGGGCTATGGAGAAAAGGGGAGGGGGTAGGAATAACTGAGTCCTTAAGAGTGCTGGCGCAGGCATGATGAACTGAGCAGCTTCCTTTTGTACTGCAGACATCCTTTGATCTTGTTGTGTTAACATCAAAGTAAATTCCCTGATTCCAGTTGTGTTGTGATTCAAAAAAGCATTCCTCCTTTGCAATGTTGCATTTAGCTGATCTTAAAAAAAAAGAGTTTGGTTTGGGATATTTAAGAAGAACATTTTTAAATTCTTGGAAAGATAAAAATGCGTGAACATAATGGAATAACAATATCACCATTGCACTCACCAGGCAATTTTGCATCCATACATTTACATTCATTCATAATCAATGAAAAATTGGCAGTAGTAAATTGAGTAGACTTTTAACTAATCTAAAAAGCATGCATTATAATATGTTTTTGACTGTTAAGAATAATTATGCTGTGATTTGATGGTTTCATACCTTTATTTAGACCTCAAGCATAGAGGCACTTTATAGCTGGGTATTATCACATTCAGTTGAGTAACCTGTTCCCAATGTTCCAATCCACTACATTTAAATATTGTTGATCTATTTTTGTACTATGTAGTGTGTTTGCAAGCCATTTAATGGGAAGTTAGTTGAAATACTAACACAAAGTTGCTGTTCCACTAGTTGGTAATTACACACTTAGGTTAGGTTGAAATTGACCCCCATCAGGTGGGAAGAGGATTGGCTTTGGGTCGATGCCTTTTTTACATTTCTGACTTTGACTCAAATAAAGAGTAAAATTGGCAAGGCTTTAAAATGGGCAACTTGAACCTGCGTGTATCTTAGTTTAAAATTACAACTTGATTTCAGCTGGATGAGAGTTCAGAATAAACTTCCTGAAAAACGTTACATTGAATGTTACGATGGATTGATATAGGGATCATTAGGAAAAATTGGCTGTAAATGCATGCAAACATTATCCTACATGGTAATGCAGATGGCTAATTATTTTTCAGAATAATTACAAATAGAATCGAAGGCAATTGAGTTCGTCCATGTAAGTCATGTGAAATGGTCTGAAAGCAAATTAGAATCATAACCTGCTGTAAGTGAAGAGGAATTTTCACCTGATCTTGTGGGCAATTTTTTGCAATTATTATTAACGAAATAAATGCTCTTTTTCATTGTATTGACCTCAACAGAAAAAAGTGAAGCATGACGTACTATACTGTTGATTTGCTGTTAGTGCATTTTAGTAGTCATTTTAACCTAACCAACACAACAGGTTTTTAACAAAAAATGTTCCAAATGTCAATACATAAGATACTTCCTGGTTTTTGCTTTTGGATGACAACAGTTCATTGTATTATAGTATTGTAAATCTGCATATAGAGTATATATGAAGTGGCTATTTCTTATAGACTAAAATTTAAATAGTTTGCTTTCCAGTATAGTTAATGTAAGTTAACTAAAATAAGGTTTGCAATTCTGCTTAGCTTTCAGTTCCAACATTGGCGTTGTACACAGGTCCTCTTTGCGAATATATGGAAAGGTATTGAGTGATTATCTCCAGGTTACCCTTCTACGTCACCTGCCAGTTTGTTTGAAAGCTATGTTAATGAAGATCTGGGAGTTAAGTCATGGTGTTATTGTATGGTCTAGTTAGTCTTGAATAAAAGCATTTATAAAATAGAGATGTATGTTTCTCCATTAGAATAAAAATAACAAAATAAATAGTAATCGCAAGATTGGAGGAATGTTTCTGGAAAAAAAAGACTCAGGTTAATCTCACCAATCGTTTAAACCAAATGCTGGGGAGGTTCAGGTCCCACAGTGGAAAGAGAAAAAAGTTAATATTTCAGGTTGTGACCTTCCATCAGAATTGGGAAAATTTAGACATTTTAGTAAGTTAGCTCTTACGTGGGTGAGATGAGGGAGAGTAGAAAAAAACAAAAGACAAGGTCTATGATAGGGCGGCAGATGGGAGACATTATATAACTAAAGAGTTGTTGGGCAGAGTCAAGTAGTCAAGTAAAGAAACAAAAGATGAGCCCGGAGGAGGTGTGAATGACAGAATAATGAACTGTTGCCTTCCAAAAGCAAAAACCAGAAAACAAGATTAAGGCTGACACATGAAAAGAAAGCAAAACGAGGAAGCAGAAGTTACAGTCTGAAACTGTTGAATTAATTCAGAAGGCTGTAAAATGCTGAATCAAAAGGTCTGCGGCTGTGCCTCAAGCTTCTATTCAGCTTCATTGGAACACTGTGGTAGGCCAAGGATAGAGATGTCAGTATGCCAGCAAGTGTCACTGTTTCACCTTGGAGGAGCATTTAGGCCTTGAGTGAAGAGAGGAGATGAAAGGGCAGGTGTTACAACTCTTCTGCGTGCAGTGGAAAGGGGACAGGGTATTGGGGATGATTAAGAAATACATCGTGGAGGAGAAGGGAAGGTATACTAGGTGATGGTATCTCACTGGAGGAGAAATGGCAGAGGATCGTGATTGAATACAATTGTGGATTGTGGTGAATTGGTGGATTGTAAAGTACGGACAATGGGATCTCTGTTGTGGTCAGGAGAGGGAAGGGAATAGGTCAGAGCAGAAATATAAGAAATGAGTCAGACACAATCAAGAGCCCTGTCAACCTTGGTGAGAGCAAATCCTTGGTTGGGGAAGATATACCTGAACCTTTTACTGATTCTGTACAAAATAATGGAAGAGATAAAATAATTTGTTTAAACTATAATTCTTGAAATATATACAGGAGTATTGAATTCTTAAAATGCTTGCTTCCATGGAAACTATTTTAAAGGATTAGTTTTGAACTTATTTTTAGGGAATGAAGCTGGGGAGGTGGAAATTTTTAACAGTAGGAGAGCATTTTGTTGGTAGTGAGTATAATTCAGATAGATTTTGTGTAGTTAAGAAAAGAATAAAGATAAACCAGGAAAAAGAAGTTCTCAAGTATTCATTTGGGAAAAGGACAATTTTATGAAGCTGAGATGTAGCTTAAAATAAGTAGATTGGAAACAGCTACTTGAACATCAGTGTCAGAGCAGAGGCAGACATTCAAGGAGGAGGCAATTAATGAAAGTTCAGAACAAATATACTTATTTAAAGAAAGGGTGAGGTTGCAAACTACTAGAGCCCCTAGATGTCAAAGAATGTTTAGGATTCAGTAAGCAAAGTTTTCATCTGAAATTGAGAGCTCTATACTGCAGAGATCCTAGAGTAGTATAAGAATTGTAGGGATGAAATTAAAATGGAAACTGGAAAAGAAAATAGAGGACATGGAAAATTATTAGCAATCACAATAAATAAAAATCCAAAAATTTAATAAATATGTTGTTGTGGATATCTATTTCAGAATTCATATATTTTAGATTATAAATTTTAGTTTTGGGAATTGAAGCGTCAAATGCTAAATAAATTGAAATGCTTGGTTAAGAAACTGGTATGCAAATCAAACAAGCTTGAGTTAATTACATTTTACTGTAATTTTGTTAATCTACAATGTCGGAAGTATAAAACTTAAACAATCAATAACTTTGGTCTTGTAATGGAACCAAAGGTCTATCTTGTCTCAATAAAATATTTAAATTCTTCTTGTAGTTCTTCGATAAAAGAAGCTAAAGTCAGCTAGATAACAAGAGTTCCTTGATGGGGAGAGCAAGTCTGGAGCAAGGCCAATTATATCAAATAGGGATATAAATTATTCATATGTATTGCAGAATCAAATAGTTGAGCTGAAGGTAAAGTAATTAATTTACCTTTTTGTTTAGGAACATGCCAAAATATGACATGCTGTCATGGAGATGGTTTGTGGGCCCAGAATGTTCCCTTTTTTAATGTGTGTGTGAGTTTGTTCACACTAGCAAACAACCTCACCACTTAAAGCAGGCAGGGAGAGAGCTCCTGCCAAGAACTGGCAATCAGCTGTGGCATCAGCAACTTTTTTTTTAAAAGCTATGTAAGCATAGTGGACTAGCAGAAACCAGGAGTGTTCCTGGTATTTAAATTCCGAAGTAAAAATGTAGTGAAGCTTAAGTTTGAACTGAAGACCACAGTTGTGAGGTTTCGAAGAGAATTTGGAGAATCACTTAGCCAAAAACTAAAGGATGCCCGTGAAATTTTATTCCTCAGAGAAAAGCTGGAACAATGGGCAGAAATTAAAGTGAATTCTGGAGAGCTGTGTGTCCCAGAAAAAGTGAGTGAATTTTAAAGATTTGTGTAACATATAAGGGAACTCTTGGAGTGGCATGGTGGCACAGTGCTTAGCACTGCTGCTGCAATGGCTCAAGTTTGATTCTAGTCTTGGGTGACTGTCTGTGGAGTTTGCACATTCTCCCTGGATTTCCACCAGGTGTTCTGGTTTCTTCCCACAGTCCAAAGGTGTGCAAGTTAGATGGATTGCCCATGTTAAATTGCCCCTTAGTGTCCCAAGATGTGTAGTTTAAGGGGATTAGAAGGGTAAATGCATGGGGTTATGAGGTTAGGGTCAGGGTAGGATGCTCTATTGGAGATTTGGTGCAGATCTAATGGGCTCAATGGTCTCCTTATGTCTGTAGAGATTCTATGGAGTGGGGGAAGTCATAAGTAGGACTGAGTTCATAGGATAAGTTTTCATAAGCTATATTGTTAAATTAGTGATGCTTGCTTTATTTAATTTATGTGGCATACATTAAAGTTTGTATCTGTTTTAAAATGTGAAGACTTGTGGCATAATTTATTTCAGTTAATCACTAAGTGTTACATTTTTCTTCAAATATTAGTGTTCTCTAACTAGATTGTTACAATGTAAACAACAAAAGGATAACTAAGAAAAGAATATAACTATTCGATACCAAATACGCAACTTGTTCATGGAGGTGGAACTTGTGGTCATGGTTTTTAATGAATACTGTTTATCTGTCTTCATAAAAAAAATGATGAAAATGTACTTGAGGAGGAGGAGTGTGAAATATTGGATGGGATGAGCATAGTGAGAGGAAATATTAATGGGTTTAACATCTTTGGTGATTAAATAGTCAGGCCCATATGAATCATATCTGACGTTAAGAGAAGCAAGGGAGAAAATAATGGAGATTCTGACTTTTATTTTTCAATCTTTTCTGATTACAGGGACGATGCTAAAGGATCAGCTAACTGTTGATATTTATAAAGTAAGAAAAGGATAGGCTGAATAATTACAGGCCAGTCAGCTTAACCGAAAGTAGTGAGTAAGTTATTAGCAAAGTTCCAAGGAACATTATTAATTGCCCTTTAGCAAGGCTTGGATTAATTGATGAAAGTCAGCAAGGATTTGTTAAGAGAAGGGTATGCCTGAACTAGCTTGTATTAATTTTTGAGAGGGTAACAAAGTGATAGCATATTTGATATAGTCTGCATGGAATTGAGGAAGGGTGTCTTAAGTGGCAGACTGGTCAGGCAAGCAAAAGCCCATGGGATCCAAGAGCAACTGGCAAGTGTGATCCAAAATTGGCTCAGTAGTAACAAGAGAAATGCTATATTTTTTATATTGGAAGGCAGTTTTTTAATAGGATTCTGAGGACTCAGTACTAGGTCCCTTGCATCTTGTAGTATTTATTTCAGGGGAATAATTGTAGATGGTGTTATTTTAAAAATTTCCAATAATACAAAATTTAAGAAAGTTGAAGACAACAGGGTTAGACTGATTTGAAAAGGAAATTGCTTGGGCACTTGAGGAAAATAACTTGCAGAACTACAGGGATCAGACAGGGTAATGAGACTGACTGGATTGTTCTACAGAGAGCCGGCATAGATTTGATAAACTGAATGGCCTTTTTTATGGCTTCCTTCTATGCCATGACTGTAGGACATTCTTTAATCAAGCTTTTGGTCACCAGTATTAATGTCTTAAGTGGCCCTGTGCCAAGTTTCTTTTTCTGAACATTCACGTACGTTGGAATGTTCAGAGGTGCTTTGTAATGCAGCATGGCAGAATGCATAACCAAATCCCAAAATCTCAGATTTGTATCAAATTTAATTTAATTTTTGCTTTCATCCTTACTTTTCTATTTAGTCTTTCTTTTTCCCCTCAATCCGGTTTTAATTTTGTCCTTCAATCCAATCTTAATTTCTCTTTCTGTTACTGTATCTAATTTAACATTCTCAGTCCTTCTGCCATTTATTTGCCGATTCTCAGTTGTTGTTGGTTACACTGATCACCAAGGCCTCAGATGCCTTGTTGACCTCATCATGTCATGAGCGCTCACTTCCAGCGCACATGACATGTGAGATACTAGCTTTTTTGTGTGATACTAGTTTTTAAATGTATACGTGTATTAACAAACTGGCAAGTTGTGAGATGCCCATTTCCAGCAAAATCAAGACCAATATGCTGACACAGAATTCACGTAGACCACCCACAACCTGTGGATAAAACTAGAACTTGTATCCAAGTTGGTCACTAAGACAAGTCTTGATCACAATCTTTACACAAGTAAAGCAGTAATATAGCTGCACAGCATGTTGATATTGTTACTAAGGGCAATTTTGATATCAGAAAATCAGAAGGGGTGTTTAACAGGTAGCCCACACCCCATAGTGTTTTGGGAAGATAAACTAGGAAGATGAGAACTAAGGTTATTGAAATGAATTGAGAGTTGAAGTTACAATTTAGTTGCAACCATAAAATGTTACATTGTATTATTAGACATTGCTGAGAGCTATTTTTTTCCTAGAGTGCCCAGATTATATTTGATTTGGTTTAACATATCAACTTAAAAAATTATCAAAAAAATTAATTAAGGTGCTCGGAAATCAAAAACCTTTCCATTTCAGACCAAGTCAACGCACAGTATGTCCTTACTTAAAATTATGATTGCTTTCCTGAAAATCATAACTTTTAAGTGAGTTTAAAGTGGCTTTCCATAGAGATCAATGCTGGAGTTATAGCGTCATGGGGTCATAGAGGTTTACAGTATGGAAACAGACCTTTCAGCCCAACTTGTACATGCTGCCTTTTTTTTTAAATCCTTAAGCTAATCCCAATTGCTTGCATTTGGCCCATATCCATCTTACCCATGTAACTATCTAAACGCTTTTTAAAAGTAAAAATTGTACCTGCTTCTACTACTACCTCTGGCAGATTGTTCCAGAAATTCACCACCCTCTATGAAAAAAATTGTCCCTCTGGACACTTGTGTATCTCTCCCCTCTCACCTTAAACCTATGCCCTCTAGTTTTAGACTCCCCTATTTTTGGGAAAAGATATTGACTAGCTAAGCTGTGCCCCTTATTATTTTATAGATCTTTATAAGATTACCTCTCAGCTTCCTATGATTTAGAGAAAAAAGTCCAGTCTATCCAGCGTCTGCTTATAACCCAAACCATCAAGTCCCAGTAGCGTCCTAGTAAATCTTTTCTGCATTCTTTCTAGTTTAATAGTATCCTTTTTAAAATAGGGTGACCAGAACTGCACTTGATACTCTAAGTGTGGCCTTACCAATGTCTCACACAACTTCAACAGGATATTTCAACTCCTGCATTCAATGTTCTGATTGATGAAACCCCGCATGCTAAATACTGTCTTCACCACTCTATTCCCCTGTGACTCCACTTTCAGGAGTTATGAACATGTGCCCCTAGATCTTTTTGTTCTGTGACTCTCCCCAGTGCTCTACCATTAACTGAGTAAGTCCTGCCCTGGTTCAATCTACCAAAATGCATCACCTCACATTTGTCTAAATTAAACTCCATCTGCAATTCATCAGCCCACTGACCCAATTGATCAAGATCCCTTTGCAATCAGAGATAACTTTCCTCATTGTCTACTATGTCACCAATCTTAGTGTCATTTGCAAACTTACTAACCATGTCTCCTATATTCTCATCTAAATCATTAATATAAATGACAAATAACAGTGGACCCAGCACTGATCCCTGAGGCACACCGCTGATCACAGGCCTCCAATTTGAAAAACAACCCTCTACAACCACCTTCTGGCTTCTGTCAAGAAGCCAATTTTGTATCCATTTAGATACCTCACCCTGGATCCCATGAGATTTAACCTTATACAACAACCCACCATGCAGTACCTTGTCAAAGGCCTTGCTGAAGTCCATATAGACAATGTCAACTGTACTGTCCTCATCTACTTTCTTAATTACCCCTTCAAAAAACTCAATCAAATTTGTGAAATGATTTTCCACTCACAAAGTCTGCCTGTCCCTAATCAGTCCAAAGTTAAGATCTTTTGAACATTCCTTGCCTAGAAAAACACTGCACATTTTCTCTCCTATTGAACTTTGTTTTTCTCTCTCAATTTTCCCACTGTTTGTCTTTCTCTTTCTCTCCTTTCCCATTCTTTCTTTGTCTATCTCTCTGCTTCTCCATTCTGCACTTGTGTCTCTTTCTCAATCGCTGTCCTTCTTGCTCTCTTCAGAGCTTCGGCTCCTTCCTGACAGTTTGTAGGGGCTGAGTTCCTGTCATGCAGGGTACCATTTAAGAAGTTGGAGAGAAGTTTACTGGAATCAGGTGGGGTGGGGTTGCAGTGGCCATGGCCCCTCTATTCCAGGTTATTCACACAGCTTCACCTGATCGGCCAGGGCAGTTTCCCATCTCTGCCATATGCTCCTTCTCTTGGATCCCAGGACTCCCTCTCTCCCTACAGGTGCAACCTTTGGTGACTGCAGCAGCGGCTCCGCTATCAGAACATGGTGGCCACCCCAAGGTGCAGATGACATAGAATTGAAAATGATGACCCGCATCGAGAAAACTGTCCATAAAGAAATAAATGTTAAAAAAGGGTACTTCTATGAGGATTTACTGTGGTTTGGTTCACTGCAAAGATTCTTCAACTTTGTTTCAATAATTTTCTTTTAAAAAGTTTATTTATTAGTGTTATAAGTAGGCTTGCATTAACACTGTAATGAAGTTAATGTGAAAATTCCCTAGTTGCCACACTTCAGTCTTGAGGGAGAATTTAGCATGGCTAATGCACCTCAATAGCATTCGTTTTGGACCATGGGAGGAAACTGGAGCACCCAGAGGAAACCTATGCAAACATGGGGAGAACATACCAGATTCCACACAGACAGTGACCCAAGCTGGGAATCAAATCAGGTGACGTGTGGCGGAGTACTAACCACCACGCCCTTATTGTTTAAGCTCAGCATTAAATGAATACCACTTTCTACACAAGTGTAGTATTTTTCGATTCCAATACTGAAGACGCTACAGATCTTCAAATTAAACGTTCAAGACATGGCAGCACCATGGCAATGGGCAATGGACCACCATTGTTGAGAAGAAACCCCTTCATAGGGCAACCTATGGCTGTAATCATGGCCAGATAAGCTTGGAAGGGATCTGTCGGAATGCTATCCCTCCTGGCTTCGCTGCCAGACTTCCTCCCGGCAGCTGGCGTGCTCCTGATACTGCAAGGTGCTGGTAATCCAACTGGTAAAATTCCAGTAAGTTTCTGATAATTGGCCTTTAACTCACCTCATTTGGCCAACTGCCCTTGATTTGGCCTCTGAGAGAGAATGGGATACTGACAGTAAAGCAACACACACTGGCTGTGGTGTGAAATTTTACACTTGTCCACTTCCATTATTGCCCTCACGTCAATGTGAAAACTTTGGCCAACATTTCAGGTCAGTGAACCCGTTCAAGATGTAATTAGTATGCTCATATTACATATTATTACTGTCAAAATAGTGTCAATGTGTTGATAGTAACGAAAAACCCAAGTTATATTTTGTATGTCAACATATGAATTAAAAAAAAAACCCAATTTTGTTCATTTTGGATGTATGCAACATTTAAGAAGCATTTGTTGCACAGATTTGTGTTAATTTGTAAATGCGATAAGCAAAGCACCCGCTTTGGTTTGGGATACATCTATCTTTTCAAAAAGTAAGGTATTTTTATTCCAGTTCATTTATTAATTGTAATTTGATGGGACTTGATTAAAAGTCTTTTTCGGCAGTCTCTCGGGATCAAGGATGACCTTGCCTCCACTCTGCTTTGGTGGATTCTTAGATGACAGATACGTTCAATGCAGGCTCTGCATCTGGGGGATGTGATGCTTGAAGGGTGAGATATGAGGTGTTTAGAAGTTTGTGCACACTCCCTGACACAGTGGGTAATTTCCTGCAGGTGACATGCAGTATTTAGCAAGAAAAACAGAGGAGGCTTGGTGCAGTGATACAATCTTATTTGACTTCAATTTTCACTGAGATAGGATCTGTGTTAGTTATGTTGGTGTGGAACACTGCTTGCATAACGTCATGGAGTGGGCAGAGGACAGTCAAATTTGACAATGGTTTGAAGCCTTTGGGTTTAACAGATCCAAAAGGCTTTTTGTGAGGTCAGAAAAGGCCATGTGCAGTTAATGCTGTTCTTACACTTTTTTTGAATTTGCCATGCGGTGATGATCATCAGGCCGAAGGGCCTGTTCTGTGCTGTAATGTTCTATGTCTGTGGTGCCTTTTGATGGTCAAAAATCTCAAACCCTGGAAAGAGCTTTTAAGCTACTGGGAGGAGGTGAGTGAAAAGGACCCTTAAACTGCTGCAGACAACAGGGAAACTTCTTTGTAGTTGCACAATTGGTCTCTCTTCTTGAATACAAATTGATTGCAGTGTCCTTGAGATCCCCAGGCACATAGTCCCCTTCCCAGAAGAGTTTTATGAGACTATGCAGCTGTGCCAGGAGTATATCTCTGGCATTTTCCAAATTGTGGCAGGGATTTCATCTGCTTCCAAGACCTTGTTATTTTTCAGTTGTCAAATGGCTTTTTCAACTTCACTCTAGATCAGGGTAGCAATGAGACTGAGGTGGATGAAGTACTGAGAAATGGAGTGGAGGATTTTCAAGTTGAAAACAGTCTTGATTGAGGAGATCTTCAAAATGTTCTCTCCATCTGGCACACAATGCCTGTCTGTGCTTGTTGAGTTCACCTCCAGGTTTGGCTCTTAGGGTGGTGCTTGAGTGCTTGGGCTATAGAACACCTTGATAGCACTGAAGAAATCATGCATATCACTGGTATCTGCAAGTTGTTGGATCTCCCATAATACCTATCCATCATTTGTTCTTTATTTCATGGTTTTAAGCTGTACTAGTACTTACAGTTACCTGTAAGATGCAGCTTTCCTCTTGAGGCAAGATAAGTTTCAAGTTTGCAAAAGCTTTGCACTAATGCTCAATTAATTCCTGCATCTCTTGGTCATTTTTGTCAAACCAATTACAACATTTATTGGAGAGAGAGAGAGAGAGAGAGAGACAAAGATACTTTTTCACAGATGCTTATCATGTTGGGCCAGGATTTTAATTGCTGGGCCGAGCGTGCACTCCATCCAAAAGTGCGTGAAATCACGTGAAATGACATTGTGCACTCATGCAATACTTTGGTTGATGGATGCAGGCAAAAGTCAGACAAATGATTTAGCCCATTAAGGGGCCAATTGGACCAAATCTGATGTGGCCCATCAGTTTTTACAGTTGGCGGGTAGGCAGTTAGCCAGCCAATATTATTTAGCTGCAACCTCAATCCAGTGTGGGATGAAATGTTAGGGCTGAAATAAAATGTTAAAAAATATCTGGGACTGAGGTTAGTGTTTGAATGTGCTGCTTTCCATAGCTTTTCCATAGTAATTTTTTTTCTGACAGGTCAACAGATCCTTGAAATAGCTCCCCCTGACGGTGCAATTTAGAAATACCAGCCTGTATTCTCCCTTTTCTTTCTTCCCTGTTCATTGGTCAGCATATGTGAAATTGTGTTCCAGAAGCGTGTTTTGTGCTCACTTTCAGGCACGCCATGTGTACAGTGCAATGGATGGAAATCTCAGGGCATGAGTTCAGGTTTGTTTGGGCACTGTGGCCATACTTGTAGTTTGGGCACTAAAGCTACACCTGATGTTTGAGAGGTTTGCCATGAGGTGTGGACTGAGAAGGGATATTATGGTGAGATCTTTGACGTCTTTGATAATTTGCTATTTCCTATGTTTGGGGGTTTACTTGAGGGAGTTGATAGGATAAGGCAGTGATCAGCCATTGGTAGCTGTCATGGCACAAGTGATGTGAACATCTCTATTGGCCTTAGCTTGATCAATGAATTAGTTGACCAAGCACCAGTTGTTGGACCATGGACATTGCTATGAGATCTTGCTAACAGAACAGTATTATGACAAGGGCAACATTCTAGACATTTCACCAGGAGGAAGACTATGTTAGAGTTTGCTCTAATTTTTCCTTGCTTAGTGCATCCGTTCAGATGTTTGTTGTCTGCTGGTACTCAGGCCAGAGATTTCTCAAGATGGGTGTTAAATCCCTTCTTGACCTTGTTTGTTGCCTCATGTAGGAGCATATGCACAAATGAGAGTGGCTTGTTTATTCTTTGTTGGAGTGAGTTCAGCAATCATGTAGCTCTTTTATTTTATAGGAGCTTTTGCTGAGGTGTCAAGCAAGCTCATTTTGATGGGGAAGCCCACCCAATGGAGGTGTCTATCCTCTTCCAGAAGGACTTTCCAGAAAAAGGTGTAGCTTCTGCCTTGGTCCTTCAGTTGCCTGTCCTTTGTTTGTTGCCATTCTAAAGTGTGATGCAATGTTGATGAAGAAGTGACTGAGTTCTCGATGCAGTATTTATGCCAGTCACTGTTGGGGTTATCCATAAGAATTCTGATGTTCTCAGTCCCAAACTTCACTTTGGTGACTGACAGATATCGCACTGACTGGCAACAATTTTGGTAGAATGGTCTTGATCCACTGGCAAGTGGGTTGCAAGTTGGTTGGAGGTCAGATTTGGTTTTAAGACATTAGCACAGCCTATGCATGATCATATATAAGTGCCTGTGTAACCTGTGGCCAGGAAAAGACAACTTGGAAAAAATGAAACAAAGGTTAATTGTACACTTTTGAAAAGAAAACTTATTGACCACGTTTGCCTTGCAGGGTTTAAAGAATGTTGGTGGAATTTTACAAGATTGATTCTAAGTGTCCAGCTAGCGTAAAAATGGGAGAGTTCCTAATCCATTTTTTGAATGAGTTTTCATGCCCAATATTACATACTTAGTCATTGAAAAAATGGTGTGGCTGTTTCTAGTTATTGCAGGCAGCTTAATCTGTAAGCCAGTCTGTAGAAAGAGCAATTGTGGATGTGCTGATGCTGCATATGTGCAATTGTAGCAGCAGGGGTCTGACACACTGCAGGCATCTTCACAAACTCTTCTCTGCCCATTGATGGGTAGGCTGAGCCAATAAAATTCCAGCCTATATTTACATTGACTGACAGTTTAGTTTTAAGTATGCACCTGGCCTTTTTGTCAGGTGGGTGCAGGGAATGGAGCCAAGTTCCCTTGAGGAATTTTCGTCAGATGGTGTAATTTCCTGGGAGGTGTAATTGGGAATGTTATGGCCGAAATTACACTCATTCGTGTGTTCATTTAACTGAAATCAATTCAAGCCTAAATTTTCCACTTGAAAATAGAACTCAGCATAAACTTAAGAAAATTAGTGCACCCAGTTGGGACCTGAGGGAAGTGTGGGCCTCACACCATTAATTGTTTCTTTAAATGTGAAAAATAAGTTTTATGTCATCTTTCATCCTCATTGGTCACAGCATGATGAAGATCATGCAACTATCAAAGGTTTTTTTACTTTAAATGTGATTCATACAGTAGTCATGGCAATGCATTAAAATAGAACATAGAACATTACAGCGCAGTATAGGCCCTTCGGCCCTCTGGACCGCCGGCCAGTGGACCCTCTAACCTAAACTATTCCAATATCATCCATATGCCTATCCACCGAACATTTGAATGCCCCCAAAGTAGGCGAGTCCACAACTGCTGCAGGCAGGGCATTCCACGCTCTCACCACCCTCTGTGTGAAGAACCTGCCTCTGACATCCGTCCTATAACTACCCCCTCTTAATTTAAAGTTATGTCCCCTCGTGTTGGTCATCACCATCCGAGGAAAAAGGCTCTCACTATCCACCCTATCCAATTCCTTGATCATCTTATATGCCTCAATTAGGTCACCGCGTAACCTTCTTCTCTCTAATGAAAATAACCTCAGGTCCCTCAGCCTTTCCTCATAAGGCCTTCCCACCATACCAGGCAACATCCTGGTAAACCTCCTCTGCACCCTTTCCCATGCTTCCACATCTTTCTTATAATGCGGCGACCAGAACTGTACGCAATACTCCAAGTTCGGCCACACCAGAGTTTTGTACAGTTGTAACATAACCTCACGGCTCCTAAATTCAATCCCTCTACCAATAAAAGCTAACACACCGTACGCCGTCTTAACAACTTTATCAACCTGGGTGCCAACTTTCAAAGAGCTATGTACTTGTACCCCAAGATCCCTCTGCTCGACAACACTATTAAGGGTCCTTTCCATTAGCCCTATATTTCATATGCCTGTTATTCCTACCAAAGTGAATCACCTCACACTTATCCGTATTGAATTCCATTTGCCACCTCACGACCCAGCTCTGCAAACTGTAACATCCATCCTCGCTGTCTACAACTCCCCCCACTTTGGTATCGTCAGCAAATTTACTAATCCAACCCTCTACACCCTCATCTAGGTCAGTTATAAAAATGACAAACAGCAGTGGCCCCAAAACAGATCCTTGAGGTACACCACTTGTAACTGCACTCCAGGTTGAATATTTCCCATCAACCACCACCCTCTGTCTTCTATCAGCTAGCCAATTCCTAATCCAAACTGCTAAATCACCTTCAATCCCCTGCATCTGCACTTTCTGCAGTAGCCTACCATGGGGAACCTTATCAAACGCTTTGCTAAAATCCATATACACTACATCCACTGCCTTACCCTTATCTACCTCTTTGGTCACCTCCTCAAAAAACTCAATAAGGTTTGTGAGGCATGACCTACCCTTCACAAAACCGTGCTGACTATCCCTAATCAATTTATTTCTCTCTAGCTGCTTATAAATCCTATCCCTTATAATTCTTTCCAAGACTTTGCCCACAACAGAAGTCAGGCTCACAGGTCTATAATTTCCAGGATGGTCCCTACTCCCCTTTTTGAACAAAGGGACAACATTTGCCATCCTCCAGTCTTCCGGCACTATACCTGTAGCCAACGACGACATGAATATCAAAGCCAAAGGCTCTGCAATCTCCTCTCTAGCCTCCCAGAGAATCCTGGGGTAAATCCCATCTGGCCCAGGGGACTTATCAATTTTCATACCCTCAAGATTTGCTAACACCTCCTCCTTATGAACCTCAATCCTACCCAGTCTACAACCTAGTATCGCAGTATTCTCCCCGACAACACTGTCTTTCTCCTGACGAAAAATACTCATTCAGTGTCTCTCCTATCTCCTCAGGCTCCACGCACAACTTCCACTGCTATCTCTGACTGGCCCTAATCTTGCCCTAACCAATCTTTTATTATTTATATACCTGTAAAAAGCTTTAGGATTCTCCTTAATCCTATCCACCAAAGTCTTCTCATGTCCTCTTCTAGCTCTTATCAACTCCCTCTTTAGCTCCTTCCTGGCTGATTTATAGCTCTCCATTGCCCTAACTGAGCCTTCACGTCTCATCATTATATAAGCCTCCTTCTTCCTCTTCACCAGAGATTCAATTTCCCTAGTACACCATGGTTCCCTCACTCGACCACTTCCTCCCTGCCTGGCAGGTACATATTCATTAAGGACATGCAGAAGCTGTTCCTTAAATATGCTCCACATTTCAGATGTCCCCAGCCCCTGCAATTTCCTGCTCCCCCTATGCATCCTAAATCTCTCCTAATAGCCTCATAATTACCTTTCCCCCAGCTATAACTACTGTTATTCGGTACGTGCCCATCCCTTTCCGTCACTAAGGTAAACGTAACTGAATTGTGGTCACTATCACCAAAGTGCTCACCCACCTCCAAGTCTAACACCTGGTCTGGTTCATTACCCAATACCAAATCCAATACAGCCTCACCTCTTGTTGGCCTATCTACATACTGAGTCATGAAACCTTCCTGCACACATTGAACAAACACTGAGCCCTCTAACATACTTGAACTATAGCTTTTCCAATTGATATTAGAAAAGTTAAAGTCCCCCATTACAACTACCCTGTTACTTTCACACCTATCCAGGATCAACTTTGCAATCCCTTCCTCTACTTCTCTGGAACTTTATGGAGGCCTATAAAAAACTCCCAACATGTGACCTCTCCTTTCTTGTTTCTAATCTCAGCCCACACTACCTCAGCAGACAAATCCACATCAAACGTCTTTTCTGCCACCGTAATGCTGTCCTTAACTAACAATGCCACTCCTCCCCCTCTTCTACCACCACCTCTGCTCTGACTGAAACATCTGAACCCCGGAACCTGCACCAACCATTCCTGCCCCTGCTCTATCCACGTCTCTGAAATGGCCACAACATCGAAGTCCCAAGCACCAATCCAGGCTGCAAGTTCATTCACCTTATTGCGTATGTATATAATACAGAATTTTGGTCTTAATAAAAAAAAGGATGGAAAACAAGAAAATTAATTTATTTCTTGCTGTACCTAAAATTTCATGTTTAATCTTATGCCCGTTTGAGCCACTGTAATTGCAGGAAATTCACTTGCATGGCTATTTGGCCATGGGATGGAGCAATTATGAATAAAGGTGCATTCAATCATAAGCAGAATTTGATGGACATAAAAAAAAATGGAGAAGGATTGGACAGGCCATTATTACATGGCCGAAACACTTGAAACTATGTTTTCTTAGTGCCTTGATTATGGATGTCTCTAGGTACAAATACACAGGAAATTTCACTCCCAAATTCTTGCTAATCTGGTGGTGGCAAGTACATGCATCATACTGTCATAGAAATCTTAATTTTACTTTAAGATTTCACCAATTTTGAGTTCACAAAAACCTAGATTTTAAAACTAGTGCTAAAGAAATTTGAATGCTCATTCCTAAAAATATCCTGAGAGTTTGGAACATTGCTTTAGTTTGAATATTTGTGACAATGCAAAAATAAGGTGTGATGTGCAACTCCTATTAATGCCAACTGGCGTATTGGAAATGTTGCCTTCCTGAGTTAATTGCGATTCCCATTATAAATGCTAAGTTTATTTAAGCCCATGATTAGTTTAAAAATAAATCATTGCTCAGTTGTCATACTGCCACAGTATTCTTATCGTGTCAAATGTTCTTGAAAAAGATGATCTTAACAAAGATTTATAGTATCATCCATTATGCCCAACACCTTGGGCAGGAATGCTTTGGAATACTATACAGTTTTGGTCTTCTCAGATGCTGGGAAATGTCAAGCTTAAGGGTCACCATACTCTTTCTCAATATGAATTTTTTGTCATCAAGATAGGCTAAAAGATTTGTTTTTCTATATTTTAAAGAACCATAAGCATGGGCATAGTATGATTAAAGGTTTCAAAATAACAAAGGTAATAAATTATATTCCAGTTGACCTCAAGCAAGTAGATTAAGAAGGCCAACAAGGCACACAGTTATAAATTGTGTTATAGTGAATTAAAGTGATGGACACAAAATGGTTACTTGGCACACAAAATGGACTCTGGGAGGGGACATCAAAAGGTACTGGCTTTGGGCACAAAGAGTTAAAACTTGCAGTATCTGAATTCCTGCAGGAAGCTTGTCAGACCTGGGGCACTTTAAGACTTCAGATAAGAGCAGACCCAGAACAAAGAACGAAACAGGCTCTTCGGCCCAATGAGCCCACACCACCACCTCGATGTTCCCACTTTCACCCATGATCCCTGTCTATGTTTATAGATTTATGTATTGGAACCAAATTTGAGACAATTTAGGGAGAATTTGTTCTGCCAGTCAGCCTAAGAACACATCTTTGGGATGTTTATGATACAAAGACAAGAGTGAGTATAATAGGTAAAGAAGCAAAAGATATGTTTTGCTGGAGGTGTAAATAATTGGTTAGCATTAGCAGCAAATATCAAATGGAGAAATACTGCTACTTCTGTGTACTTTGGAGACAAGTACAATTTTGATGTATGTAGATGACACAGCTTTAAAGTGTTTTGAAAGTAAAATACAAAAAAAATAGTAATCAACTTCAGTTAGGACATAAATAGGTAGACACACAGCAGATAAAATTCAACAATAAAAAAAAAGAGGGAATACACTGGAGTAGAAAAAATGAGGAGAGACAATACATGCTAAATAGTAAAAGCACCGGGTAAAAAACATCAGGATGTTAAAAGCAGTGGGACAAACCAGATTGCTCTTTGAAAGAGCCAGCACAGAACAACTGGCACAATGGCCTCTTCCTGCACTATTCTATGATTTTAAAACATAAAGAAAACCAAACCAGCAGAGACATGAAACAAGATGGAGACACAGGGTTATGGATTAAAATTCTTGAATTCAACATTGAGTCCAAAAGACTGAGTGCAGAGTCAATGCTGTTCCCTGAATTTGCATTGAGTTTCACTGGAACATCGTAGCAGGCCAAGTGCAGAAAGGTCAGAGTGGGAACAGATGCTGACTGACCTGAGTATCTTCAGCATTTTTTGATTTTCTTATACAAAGACTGCCTGGCTCATTCAAATCTAGGTCTCCCTCCAACTGTTTAAATACACTTTTAAGGTCACAGAATGCAAAACAAGAGCAACAATTTGTATGATTGCAACACTCATTTCTTTCTTTTTCACAGCCCTTTAAAAAAAAAATGTAAATTTTTCCTCACTAAAGATCTGAAATTTGTCCCTATTCTTACAAAAGAATTTGAGAAAGAAAACATGATAAAGTATTTGGAACAAAAAGTATTTTAGAGCTGACAGAACATCAAGCAAAATTAGTTTTATTCATCTGCTCAGGTCACTCGATCCAAATTCAGTTCAGTGAGACCTTGAAACAAAAAAAATCTCAAGCCCAGATTCTGACAGACTGAGGCCTTCCAAATAAAACTTTAAAAATGGAAAATGATAGCAAAACCTTAAAAATGTTTAAACCCTTATATTAGAAATTACTGTTGAGAAAAAAGATAAAATACATTTGGGAAGTAATTTATAGCCAGATTGCACAGTGATTAGTTACATAAACAAAATGACTTATAAACTCGGACATGGGTACGCAGAGGGCTGTCAGAAAGCATAACAAAAATACAGCAAAAGGAATTCAAATAATAGACAGGAAGTCATTAGAGAACAATGAGTTTGATAATAAGATTAGCCACTGATGGAGACATAAATATATGAATGTATATATCGAAACCAGTCATTGATAAAGGACATAACTGCATAAATGTGTCCATTCTGTGTACAATGATGTGTCCATGTTCGTACCTGTCTGCTTTTAACAATGTGTTAACTGTGGATGGCCATATCTGCCTACTCAACTTGTAACAATGTGTTAACGGCTAATATCCATACTATTTATTGTCTAAAAGGTATAAAGATGCTCAATGACCATTGAGTAGCTGAGAAGGTAGCTGCTAAGTACTGTGGAGTACCAGTGCTTTCTCCCAAAGCTTTATCCAAAATAAAACTGTTTTGTTGAACCTCCAAGTCTGACTCCGAACTGGTAAATTTCCCACAATAATTGGAAACCCAGAGATCTAGGCCAGGAGGTGACTGTTTTATCAAAGAATAGTGAACTCCTGGCACCAGCTGGCAACTTGTCCAGTAGATTCTGGTTGATTGAATTTTTTCAACCGGAGATGGACATGTTTATGGATAGAGTGGCCACTACCTTTGACAAAAGGTTGGCGCAAGAAATTCAGTGAAGAGTGACCTCCTGGATTAAATTGTGTCACCTAGGTGGATTGGAGAGGAATTTCCCAGATTTTTTCCATTAAATTGATGTCTAGATTTTAATCTGGTTCCCGCTTGTCCCAGGGATGCATGATATTTCTGATGGAGTGGGGGATGCATTTATTGTGCCAACAAAAAGTATCACAATTGTGTGGGAGAGTCTGCGTGGATTAGAGAGTCTTTACCTGCCTGTTTGTGTGAGGTAACTCATATATTTTTGCTTGCTATTTCTTATCACCATCATTTGGCATTTAGTTATATCAGCATAACATCATTTAAAGGTTTACATTTATGGTAATTAAGTTAACGATTTGTAGAGTTATTTGTTTGATGAAAAATGAATGTTTTGAATGGAATCCTATTCATACTTGCACAATTAGAAAAAGCTATGCTTTAGATTATGTAAATGAATGGAAAGATGCAGCATGTACACTGATTGGAAAGTAAATTAGTCCTGCTGGATTGCAGCAATTGTCAGTACTTTGTTATCCAACTCCGGTGTTTTCTTGACGATGCCTGGCTACCTTGTAATTTCCGGAGCTATATTCTTGACATACTGTTCGAGTCTTATACCTTTAAATGCGAATTCTACCCAGAGTAATGTATATTTGGTTTAGAATACAACTGTCATATGCTATTCTTTGTTATTTATGTTATGACACAGCATTTGTGAATAGCTGGAAACTTTAGTTAAGTTGGGTATCATTAGTGTAGCTGAATTTGCATAAATAAAAAATTGAATATCTTACTGGCACTTGCAAGTTACTATATGCAGAGAAGTGTGGAATATTTTAGCTTCTTACAACATGGATTAATTTGTTCTGTCAGAATCAGTTAATGGTGTGACGAATATCTGGCTTGTGGTTCATTTTAAAGGTAGTTTTTAATTCTGCAGGAAGATTAAAGTTTAACTGCAGAAAATGGGATAAATGGAACTAAAGCAGCATGGGGTCAAGTATTGGGCCGTGTTTAATCATACCATAGGACCACAAGAAATAAGAGCATGAGTAGGCGGCTCAGCCTTTTGAGTCTGCTCCACCATTCAATAGGATCATATCTGATCTAACATTTCTCGTGTCCACTCTCATGCCATTTCTCTTACTAATCAAACTCAATCTTATCTTAAATATACATAATGGGTGGGATTTTACTGCCTCACTTGGGCAAGACCAGAAATTCCCATTCAAGGTCAATGGAGATTTCTGTTGTCAGACCCTCGCCTGCGCCAGTTCTGTGGTGGGTGAGGTGGTAGGGTTTTGGCCAATGACTCTGCCTTAAGCCCTCTGTAGCAAGAAGTTCCAAAGACACTCAACTCCCTGAGAGAAGAAATTCCTCCCCATCTCATTCTTAAATTAGTGATTTTTTCATGCCAATGTGATACCTCCATAACATGAGCTTTTATTTTCGACATAACTTTTGATATGGTAATTTATCAAATGCTGGTAATGTGATATCTGCACTGTGTAGAAATAAGCCCCGAGAGATGTTTTAATTTTGGAGTGGAAGCTCACTTAATTTAAAAGCATCTGTGAATCCTGAAAAACATGGAGGAATTTTCTACCCTCCCTTCCCAGCATATTTTGCAGAAGCACCCTCCCATTGTCCAGCAGTGGGATCTTCCAGTCCTGCTGCAGTCAGTGCGTTTTCCCATTGTTCTTGCTCTCTGTCAACATGGAATGGTGGCAGTGCGTCACTGTTGACAGGATCAGAAGATGCCACCAGCATCAGGAACAATTGGAAAATCCTGCCTGTTGTAATCTTGAAGATGGATGGTATTCAAGAAGGTTTTCTGCTATCAATTTATGAGCGTTCAACAAGAGTAGAGGAGAATGCTAAAAATGTGCTGCTCTTCCTAGGCTCCAGGCACTTAGAGAAGTCTTGGGGAAGTAAGAAGGTAGTGGTCACTGTTTCCATGAGAGGCTCAGAGTCTCTTTGGGAGCCATTTATAGCTGAGAGAGTGGAGTTTGGAGAAAGTTCAGTGAAGTCAGCAGTCTGGTAATTAGAGGTGGAGAGTGTTACATGCGAATCTCTTGGAAGACATTCTCAGGTTAATAGATTTAACCATCAGATAGTGAGCAGTAGTTGAGGCAGTGCTGGAAAATTTCAGCAGGTCTGGCGGCATCTGTAAGGAGAGAAAAGAGCTGACATTTTGAGTCCATTTCGAGTGAGCTTTGACAAAGGATCATCTGGACTTGAAACATCAGCTCTTTTCCCACTTACAGATGCTGCCAGACCTGCTGATATTTTCCAGCATTTTGTCTTGATTTTAGATTCCAGCATCCACGGTAATTTGCTTTTATTTAATAGTTGAGGCAGTATGAATCAGAGTGACTTCTGAGGGAATTCAGAGGCAAGATTCCAAGTGCTTGTTAATTAATATTTATCTCATGTTAATTCTGAATATTAGAGTATAAGATAGATGTTATAGATTTTTTTTTACTTTGCTGACTTTGTATAATAAAGTTGCAAAGTAAATTTTATTTTTTCTTAAACCATGTGACTAAAGGGAGTGTGAATGTCTCATCTGGCAACTGTGCCACAGTTGATGAATAGTTGCCATCCAAAAGCAAAATTGAGTGTAAAAGCAAAGCCTGCAAAGAAAGGGGAAACTAAATGACGACGAAGATTATAGTCTGAAATTGTTGAACTCTAAATGCTGAGTCTGTAAGGCTGTAAAATGCTGAAATTAAACTTCAGGTGTTGTTCCTCGAGATTACATTAATCTTCCAGGAAAACTGCAGGAGGCTGAGAGCAGAAAGGTTAGGGTGGAAGCAAGGTGGAGACTTAAAGACACATGATGATAAGCTTGAGGATTGAATAAAGGTATTTCACAAGGATGTCACTCAATCTGCATTTGCACTTTCCACTATAGAGTAGACAGCATTGTGTGCAGCGAATGCAGTATACCAAATTGAAAGACATACACTATATGATTTGTGCTTAAGTTGTAAGCGTCATTAGTTCTGCTGTTAATTTGCAGAAAAATTTGGTCTATTCATTTTCAAGGAGCATGAGACAGAATCCTGGTAATAGAAACCAAATCGGCATTCTTCACAGATGTAGAGGAGCATGTCAGGAGCAGCATCAGGCATACCTAAAAGTGAAGTGTCTGTCTGCTGATGTGACAACATAACATGCTAAATAGTGAAAGTAGCATGCTATAAACAGAGCAAATTTATCCCATAACTAAGAAAGCTGATCAAAACTCTGCAGTCTTGCCAGTCCAGTTGTGAATGGTAGTGGACAACTGACAGTTTCGGGAGAGGGCTCGCAAACATTTCCATCCTCAATAATGGTGGAGCCCAGCACGTCATTGGAGAAAAAAAGGCGGAAGCATTTGCAACCTTGTTCACCTAAAAGTTCTGAGTAGATGATTCATCTCGGCCCCCTCCTGAAACCCCAGCATCACTGATGCCAGTGTTCAGCCAATTTGATTTATTCCATGTGAAATCAAAAAATGGCAGACAGTACTGAATATAGTAAAGACTAAGGGCCACGGACATCATAGAATCTCGACAGTGCACAAGGAACTCAATTGACCCATCGGAACTGTTTGACGGAGCACCGTAGGCTCCCCCCTTCCTCCGCAACCCCAGGGGCGATTTAGCATGATCAACCTACATAAACAGCACATCTTTGGACTGTGGAAGGAAACCAGAGCACCCGGAAGAAACGCATGACGCAGGAAGTGCAAACTCCACACAGTCATCCAAGGCTGGAATTGAACTCAGGTCCCTGATGCTGTGAGGCAGCTGTGCTAACCAACATGTCACCTTCGCAGCTGTAATACTGAAGATTGTAGTTCATAACTCACTACATTCTGAGCTAAATAAAAACATTCCTGGCTAAGCAGTTCTAGTATGGCTACAACACTGACATCTACCTGACAATATGGAAAATTGCCTTGACATTTTTGCCCACAAAAAACAGGAAAGGTCCCGATCTGGTTAATTACGCTCCCATCAGTTGACTCTTAATCATCAGCAAAGTGATAGAAGGCATCAACATTTATATCAAGTGGAACTTGTTCAGCAACCACCTGCTCATCAGTGTGCAATTTGGGTTCTTCCAGGGCCATTTGGGTCCAGGCAACAGGGTTGAGGTGGGTGTTCAGCCTTGTCATTTGATTTATTGTGACATCAGGGAGCCCTGACAAAATTTAACTCAATGGGAATTAGGGGAAACCCTTCCATTGGTTGGAATCATATGGCTTATTAAAAAAAAACTTCTGAATGTAGTCACTGTTGTAATGTAAGAAACATGGCACCCTACGTGTACAGCAAGCTCCTATGAACAGCAATGTGGGAATTACTACCTAATCTGTCTCTGTGATGTTGATTGAAGAATAAACATTGGCTAGGGCACTGTCCTACTGTTGCTTAGAATGACCATAGAATCATAGAATCTCCACAGTGCAGAAAGAGGCCATTTGGCTCATCAAACCTGCACTAACAACAATCCCACCCAGGCCTTATTACCACAGCCCATGCATTTACCCTGCCAATATCCCTGACACCAAGGAACAATTTAGCATAGCCGATCAACTTACCCTGCACATCTTTTGGACTGTGGAAGGAAACTGGAGCGCCCAGACGAGACCCATGTGGAGACAGGGAGAATGTGTGGAGTTTGCACAGACAGTGATGCGAGGCCAGAATTGAACCTGTGTCCCGGTGCAGTGAGGCAGCAGTGCTAACCACTGTGCTGCCCATGTAATGCCGTGGGATCTTTAACATCCGCCTGAAAAGCACACTAGGCCTTCATTTAATATTTAATCTGAAAGATGGTATTTTTGACTGTGCAGTACTGCCCAGGAACATCATCCTGTTCAATTATTGTGCTCAGGTCTCCCAAATGGAACTTCAACCCCCTTCATAGCCTTTTGATTCAGAAGTGCGAGTGCTGTTCACTAAACTATAGCTGATACTTTGTTGTGTTGAAAGATCCAAGGCGCACTCTTCAATAATTGTAGCTTAGGATGCATTTAAAAAAAAACAAGATCCTCGAGTTCAACATGGAAATGGACATCATGCTAGTAAAGAAGTTGCCATGGAAACATTACTTCAGGATGTGAGGCAAGAGTCTGCTAATGCAAAAATGAGGTGCAGTAAAGTCTTCACTATATAAGTTGTAAATATGGGAACTTAATATTGTAGGTGTGAGTATACTGACAATATACTTCATTATTGATAGTTCACTTTAATGTGTAATGTGAGTTGGGGGGGGGGGGGGGGGGGGGGGGGGGCAGTAAATTAATAGAAGGAGTGTATTGAAGTTTCAATGGGTCCAAGTGTGCAGAACAATGCTTAACTCATTGGTAAATTTTACTGACATTTGGAACCTCATGTTGGGCCAAGTTGGATTCACTTGCTCGCACACCAGCAACAGGATTAGCTCCGGTGTCTTCTCAGGGAGGCCCTCCATATTGGCGCCTCTGTATTTGCTAGCCAATTAAGAAAGGTGAGTGAAATGTAGATGTTGCCAATATTGAAATCTCGGCAGCCTCACCGGGAGAGATGAGTGTTGCTGAGGCACATGAAAGATAGAGCGTGCCTCTATTTTCAAGAGATGTCAAACTGGTAAATTTAAAAATAAAATTAGAATGGCTTAGCCTGCAGGCTTTTCTAGATGGCCCATTAGGTCTATGAGGTGGCCTTGCTGGCTCGTGGCTCCCTCTGTGGGTCAGTGAGCCTCCAGCACCAGCAGCCCCTTGGATGGCCACAGAGAGGTCAGCTCCATAAAGTGGATGACCCATGTGGCGGGGAAAGGAGAAGGAGTGGGCTTTTCTCTGCCATTCTGGATGTTTGCCCTTTTTAGAGATTTATGATCATCGTGCCAATGATTTGCTTCCAGAGTGCTTGCATGTTTGTACCTTCTCTCCATGTCTGTGAAAGTTTCCTCCAGGTGCTTCAGTTTCTCTCAAGTCTAGAGATGTGTGATTAGATGGATTGGTCATGCTGAATTGCCCATTAGTATCCAAGGGTATATAGATTTAGGTGGATTAGACATGGTAAATGTGGGGTTATGGGAATAAGTGGAAAGGGTTGAGCCTGAGTGGGATGCTCTTTCGGAGAGTCAGTTCAGATTCAATGGTCTGAATGGTCTCCATTTGCATTTTATTTGTGGTTCCATAGCCTTGTCACTGGGAGATTTGTCCAGAGGCTCCCTGCTGACTCTGTAGGAGTGGGAAAATCCTGTCCATTTTGAATGAAAGTTAAAAGTTAAAGTTTATTTATTATTCATAAGTGAGGCCTACATTATTATTGCAATGAAGTTTCTATGAAATTCCCCTAGCCACCACAGTTTGGCGGCTGTTCAGATCTATCTACCTAACTAGCATATCTTTCAGACTGTGGGAGGAAACCAGAGTGCCTGGAGAAAACCATGCAGACACAGAGAGAACTTGCAAACTCCACATAGACAATCATTCAAGCCGGGAATCAAACAGGTTCCTGGCACTGTGAAGCAGCAGTGCTAACCACTGTGCTACTGTGCCATCTGCCCGCCAAGAGTAACAGAAGGTGATAACCTATAGAGAGTAGAACTTCCTTCTTTTGCAACACTTATTCCAATATAATTTTTGCAGCATTATTAGAAAAGCAAGGTTCTTTCAATAGCTATTCCTGGACTGTTCAGTCACATTCCTGCTTTTTGCACCTCCTCAACTCTTGCACCAGTGCCTGTTTAAAATGCTTCCAGAGTTTCAACATTATACGATTTAACAGGTGCATTTCCAATCCCAAGTGTGACTCTCACTTACAGCTTCATTAGAAGTGTTAATTTGGCTGAACCATGAAATTCAGGTGGATTCAGCACTTGTGCAGGAGATTTCTCCATGCTCCACCGACAGGTTCAGTGACGGGTGGTGGTGGGGGTAAGGTGGTAGAATTTGGCAGGAGTCCCAAACTTTTTACACTGCCATGAATTTCTCATAGGATCTTCCATTGATGCTTTCTGGAGGCTATGGTGGAACTGATTTGCATCCCCCTAATGGAATACTGAGAAAGGCCTGACTGGAATTTTTCATGCACATCCAATACTCTGCGATGCTGGTAGGAAAAAATGCCAATCTAGAACACGTCTCAAGCAATGTGGTGTATGGAAATTGGGGTTCACCTAAACAATGCCTGAGACCTTCTCCAGAGTTCAGGATGGTGGCTGCCAGTAACTCTGGACCCTGGAACATACAGCAGTTGGTGGGGGGGGCATCCTGTCATTAAGGAGATCCATCTCCCAGCCTTAAGATTGTTTCTGGAGATCCATCTCCTTTTGTCAGGAGATTCATCTTCTTTCATCAGTGATGGGTCAGTAATGTATGAAGCCTTACTAAAATGGCATTTGGATATGATGTCAGGACGCATGGCATCAAGCCTTTTCTCCCATGGAATATGACGCAAACCTCCAGGGTGCAGAATTAATGAGGTTGGGGTTAGAAGATTTGGTGTGTTTTTCTGCTGTGTGAAGGACTCCCTATTCCAGTCATAGTTCCGGGGGAGAATTCTGTGGCATAGTTTCAGACGTGCGCTGCACTGCTGCTCAGATTTCCACCACTTGAAGAATGTGAAAACACTTCATCCCTGTGTCTTACAAAAACAAGTATATTTTATAACCAGCACATTTATTTGTCGACCACGTTTTGCAATTAGGTGAGTCCCATTCTCTTAATTCAACTAGAGGCCACTCCATGTGAGCAGTACCTTCTTTTTGGCAAAGCTAGATCCCAGTTAGCTGTAGCAGAGCTACTTTTTGTAAGCTTCAGTAATCTGTTTGATTTAACTGCTGAGGGAAATTAATTTTGACATAACCATACTAACCTCTGCTCAGGCTCACAGGTAGATAAGGCCGACAAATTCTCTGTTAGTTATTATGATAGGAGAATTAATTTGGGTTTATTAACTGGAATGAATAAAGGAAAACAAGCAAGGTCATCACTGTTACATTTCAATTAAGATTCTTTGACTAAGGATCTAGCTCATGCACTAAAATTCTTCCTTTCCTGTAGTTTGGACTCTGCTGCTTAATACTAATCTGTACAACCCTAATCCTGTTGTAGTGTGGCTTCAAATTTGTAACAGTGAGGATGCTTAAACTATTTATATATAAGCACTTTGATGCTGCAGTTCTAAATTTAAACAAATTGTTTAATTTGTTTACCACAGATGTAAAACCATCAATTTATGAGATAGTGTATTTTGTTAGCATTTAAACTATAGATTATCTTTCAGATTTATTTGAAGGATATTTCCCACCTTTCCTATATGTTGAATGATTAAGGCCAAATAACCTCATCGCTGAGGCCTGCTGATTTGGCTGGAGAATTGAAGATGGTGTCCTCAGAGGGCATCCTTTTTGAATTAAGAGGCATTGGGAGCAGGGATTGGATTGAAATATTGTGGATGTGTAGAGTTATAAAAGCTAAAAAACTTCTACCTAAGCTTCCAGCCCATCAACCAGTTAAATTGAAACACTGGGCACTTGGATGTAGCCAGAAAATGGAGTGGAGAGAGGAGAGATAATGAACTTGGGAATATCCTGGAGAGCCAGAGAAGCCATTACGTGGGCAGCAGGTGGTGTGGGAGGATTGCCAGGGAGAGGGTAGAGAGTCCATTAGAATTGGGGAATCAGAGATGAGATTTTGGGCCAGATGGAGATGGAAGGAGAGCAGAGAGGACAGCAAGATGAAATGGTTGAGAGGTGGGAGAAGAGGTTTAATTCGCCTACAGAGCAATATTACAGTTGCAGAAAGAAAAGCAGGTTGGTTTGATTGGCTTTTGCTCCTCCTAGCTCTCAAGATTGCTGGGAAAATATCCACCTGATGAATCTGGACACCTGATAGGTTTCCTGAACACCATGGAGACCTAGTCCACAGCCACTAAAATGTCTGTTAAATGAACAGATAACACTCTAATTGATTGTTGCTTGGTATTCCTTGCATAGTTTGTTGGTCAGAACATCTTTGAAGAATGGTGCCCAATATATATAAGGTGGTGTAATTTATATTTTAAGGACTTGGTCGTCTGTATGTACTTAATGTTTATATTAATATTGGTGATTACTTTAAAAAATAGAAAACTAATTGTTTCAAGATTGCAAATGTTTAGAAGTAACATATGGAGGTAATCTCTAATGTCCATGTGGAATAATTTCACTACATTTAGAATACTAGCAAATCATACGTGCAGTGGGACACCTACTCCTCGTGCTAAAATCAAGTGCGGATTACTTTCTTCCCCTGTTTAGTTTAGCTGCAGAAGAATTTCTGAGGTTGTTAAAATGGTGCCTTGAATTGCAGGATATGGTTAGCCCAGCATTTGCTCAAGATGCCATATTGACAAAGGAATTTCATTGTACATGGAGTGACACCCTGGAGATAATTAAATCATGACTTAAATGAGCTTTGGGAGTCAATTTAACAGGGCAGAAACCATTTTCCTATAACAGTGACCAGCGGAATAAACATGAAATAGGTCATTGGTGAAGTTTTCAGTTGCTGCTTGAAGCTACTCACAGCTTTTGCTGTTCATTTGCTGGTGGAGACTGAGTGACTGGCTGAACTGCATTTAAAGAGGATTTCTAATGTAGGTTGGAAGACCCTGGGACAATTCACCAATATGCTGTCTGGAAATTCTCCAAGGACTTTTCCTAAAAAGACTCAGTATTGTACCTTACTGGAAACATTGTGAGAGTCACCAGTAGAAAGGGTACTGGGGTTTTGTTGGAGACCTACATCTGACATGATTATTTGTACATTCATATAACTCGAGCAATGAACGAGGAGGTTGCACATTACCAAAAACGTCATCACAGAGATCTGTGGCCTCATGGGACAAACACTACGATGTTCATGTTATGAGGAATGACAATGGTTGCAAAATTTGGCTTTGTAGCATCGGTAGTTTTGATGTTACGCGTGTTGATTTACAATGAATAAAACAGCATGGGAAACAGACCCTTCGGCCCAATGAGCCCGTGCCGCCACCCCAATGTTCCCACCTCTACCCGTGATTCCTGTCTATGTTTATAGATCTATGGATTAAAAACCAAATTTGAGACAATTTAGGGAGAATTTGTTTTGTTAATTAGCCTAAGACACATTTTTGGGATGTGGGAGGAAATCGGAGCACCCGGAGAAAATCCACACAAGCACGGGGAGAACGTGCAAACTCCCACAGACACAGGCCCAAATCCATGTATTTGCACAGCACAGCGATAGTCACTGAACTGTCATGTTGCCCATCAAATGGTCCAGGTCAAGCGTACACTAACGACGTGAAGCACTAGGATACTCTTCGAAAAAAATCCAAGAGCAGCCCTCTCACAACCCATCGTGTGTATGTCCCTCGTTAGACAACAAGGTGGACCAAAGCACCTGTAGGATAAAAACAAATACATCAATATCATCATCTATTTACACACTTCCCAGGGACTCCCAAGGCTCATGATCCCTATTTTAAATCAGTTTTCTATACCTCTCCATTCCCATTCTGTTCATGTGCCCATCTAAGTATCTCTTAAATAACTCCAGAGTGCCTGCCTCCACCACTTTACTTGACAGCGCATTCCATACCCCCAGCACCCTCTGTGTGAAAAAATTCCCTCTAGCATCCAAATTGTACCTTGCTCCCCTCACCCTAAGCCCATGACCCCTTGTGCTATTTGAGTCCATCCTCGGAAAAAGCTTAACCCTGTTTACTCTATCTATACCCCTCATGATCTTGTACACCTCTATTAGATCTCCTCTAAGTCTACGTCTTCCTAAGGAAAACAGCCTCAATTAGCCTAACCTCTCCTTGTAACTCAGACCTTCCATACCAGGCAGCATCCTGGTAAACCTCCTCTGCCCTCTCTCCAGAGTCTCCACGTCCTTCCGGTAGTAAGGCAACCGAACTGGACGCAGTATTCCAAATGAGGTCTAACCAACGTTTTATACAACTGCAACATTAAAGGCCAGCTCTTGTACTCTACACTCCTTCCTATGAAGGCTAGCATACTATATGCTTTCTTCACAACCTTCTCCACTTGTTCTGCCACCTTCAGAGACTTGTTCACGTGCACCCCCAGGTCCCTCTGCGTTTCTACACTCTTAATAGTTCCACCTTTTATCATGTACCTCCCTCCTACATTCTTTCTCCTGAAATGCATCACCTTGCCTTTATCAGGATTGAATTCCATCTGCCATCTATCTGCCCAAGCTACCATTCTATCTATGTCCTGTTGCATCGCCTGACAATGTTCCTCACTATCAGCAAGTCCAGCCATCTTTGTATCGTCTGCAAACTTGCTAATCACTCCACTTACTCCCTCTTCCAAGTCATTTATATATATTACAAATAGGAGAGGTCCCATTACCGAGCCCTGTGGCACACCACTAGAGACCGACCTCCAGGTAGAAAAACACCCTTCCACTATTACTCTCTGTCTCCTATTACTAAGCCAGTTACTTATCCATCTAGCTACCTGTCCTTGTATCTTATGAGCCTTGACCTTTTCAACTAACCTCCCATGAGGGACTTTGTCAAATGTCTTACTGAAATCCATATAGACAACATTAATGGCTCGCCCTTCGTCGACCGTTTTCGTCACCTCCTCAAAAAATTCTACCAGATTCGTAAGGCATGACCTCCCCTTAACAAAGCCATGCTGCATATCCCTAATCAGATTGCAACGCTCTAAGTGCCTATACATCCTATCTCTAAGTAGAAAATCGAAAAATAGTTCCTGCTTCTGCTCACATCTGTACAGCCCATTCTGTACACCATGTTAGTGAAGGCATTAGCACGGGTTGGCTGAGAGTGCACAACAAGTATGCAGGTTGTAATGTCAGTCCTAACCTTAACTTATTATAGTGTTGCCATTTTGAACTTCACCACTCTTGGTTCTCCCTTAAATATACACAAGTGAACATGCATTCAGCAGCACCAATGTCCACCCCAACAAATGCTATTCAAAGTAGTCATCAACAAGTTTGAGGTTGGTTTCTTATTGCTCCTTACTGGTTTTTTTTGAGCATGTGGAAGGGCTGGGTATTTTGAGAAGTTGACCACCTTTGGTGAAAAGTTTAAGAGGTGCTGCAAATAGGGAAGCTATTAATGTTAGTGCAAGGGATGTGGGCACATCATTTGCTACCATTTATGGATGCTATTGTCACAGTTCCCTTGGGCTACAGCATGAGAGGAAAATTATATAGAGGCAGAAAATGAGAAGACAAGTTGCTTGCTGAGGGAATGGTGGGAGAATAAGGCATCTCGCCAGGAAGCTTTATCCAACTTGAATCTTCTAGGAGTATTTTTTTTGTCTCCACCTAAGGCCAGAGCAATGCTTTCATCAACTACAGTTCAAATTGGAGATGTTCGCAGATCACTGCCATGTCTTTTAACCTTGTGAAGACAGCACTGCCAGCAGTGATAAAGGTGATCACATTACTCAACTTCTGTGTAAAAGATCTTTCCAGGTTGGTACAAGTAGCATTGCTAATGTTTCCCTGTTTGCCACTCATTGCTATGTCAGAGAGGTGACAGAGGCTCTGTATACTGGGAAAGGAGAATTAATTGTATTCTGTTTGAACAGGGAGATGCAAACAGAATGAGGATTTGACTTTGCCCAGATGCTGGATTATTTTACTTCAATGTGATCAACTGTACAGATGTAACTTTACAGCTATTGCATCTCAATGCTGAGGCTACTGCAGCTTATTCAGTGTGTACTTGGAGTGTGACTAGGCCCAACACGTCATGCTGATGAATGCCCATTGCCTTGGCAGCAGTCATGATGAGTTCATGTTACACTTACCATTCATTCAACCATTTTTCATCCCCCGGAAAGGATGGTTACTGAGCGAGAAGAGCTATCCACTCTAGACCTGGCTGATGGTTCCCCTCAGGTTTCCTTCCACAGTCCAAAGATGTGTGGATTAGGTGGGTTGGCCATGCTAAATTACTCCTTACTGTCAGGAGGCCCAGCTAGGATAAATGGGGTTATGGGGATAGGGCCTGAGTGGGATTGTGGTCGGTGCAGATTCAATGGACTGAATGGCTTCCTTCAGCATTCAATGCAGTCATATATTTAATCATAGAATCTCTACAATGTAGAAGGAAACATTTGGTCCATCAAATCTGCACCGACTCTGTCAGAGCACCCCTGCCAGGCCCTTTCCTGTAACCCCACGAATTTACCCCTATAACGTACACATCTTTTGGACTGTGGGAGGAAACTGGAGTACCAGGAGGAAACTGATTCAGAGATAGGGAGAACGGGCAAACTGTACACAGAAAGTCACCCAAGGCTAGAATCAAACCTGGGTCACTGGCACTCCGAGGTAGCTAACCACTGTGCTACTATGCCACCAAATGTATACTTTGAAAGCCACTAGAAATCTAATTGATTATTACATTGCTGAAGTAGTGATTCTACTGCCTTAATTGCTCTGAAAGAGCCCTCTTGTATTTGACAGAGTGGGTGTTCTGATTTGTGGGGTGAGATGCAGCCCTAGATATCATAGGTATGGTGATAATCTCAAGAGGAGGAGAATAATTGCAGGAGAAGGAGGATGGGAGGAGGCGATGGTATATTCAAATGGATGGACTGTCCACAAGTGCCTAATTCTGGTTTGCATGAGTACAGCCCCATATCTGTACTATCTATTGATCCTATGCCTCACCATCCCTCAGTTGCAGATCACCAAAGCATCCTCTTGGCCATTTTCCTAAAATAGAAGGCATAGGCAAACAACCATTTTATGCCAACTTCATGCAGCAATGCATCTAGTAATAAAGATAATACTTAACTAATTATTTGATGCTTTTATTTAGTGTTTGTCATATGGGTGCCTTTGATTTCCTGTTGTTTCTATATAATGACACCTTAATGGTTGCAGAATAAGAGGTGGAACTCTGCTGACTTTTATTGGGGGAGACCGCAGATGGTTTATGTTGAACATCCTTGAGTAACTTGCACATTGAAGTTCGCACTACATTACCTCAACATGCATGGCAGTGAGCTGGCTTTCCATAAGCAAGGGCATTGACGGAGTGGCAGTGGGGTGAGTATGATTGCTGTCATCCCAAGAAAGAGGATATTGGGTTCATGCTGCATAAAGCGACTGTCGTTTCCTTGGGATGTGGCCTCAGCAATTGATTAATCTGTTGGATGACATTGCTGGACTGCTGTGAATCACTGAAAACCTCTTGATGACAAGTATTTGAATCTGTCTTGGCAGCAGTCTGAATTTGCAAGAAACAAACTAAGATTTCATGATTTCCGTCTGAGCTTCCACTGTAACACTTTGTGTGCTTCACTGGAAGGTGAGGATTAGCTGTCAGATGTTTCATTCTGATTAACTCTAATTGCCCTTATGAAATTGACCACCATTTTCACACTGGAGATGATGACATCCAAGCTTTGTGCAAAGTTCTGTGTCGCATTGGGCCCAAACTCCTCAACAGAAACAACAAACTTTCTGGCAGGCCAAAAATTGCATTAAACTTCTGTATGCATCCCCATCAATTGTCCCATCAAAGATTTATCCTCTGCAGAACTCATTGTTACCTCAGTCTCTATGAAACTAACCCTGGCTGTGGCTACTCATGACTCACCATGTGTTGATTCCTCATCTATACTTATCCTCAAATGCACAGTGTCATTATCTAAGCAGGTGGCATTAGATTGAGATACATTTTTTCTTCATCTAGGCGTTCACCATCCTTGAGTATCAGAGAGAATAAAGGCAAAAGGAATGGTTGCAGTGGAGAAAGAGAGGAAAGCAAGTATGTGGTTACACATCTGTCACTCTACAGTCGGGATCAGTGGGGAAGGTTGGAATTTCAGCTATCGGGGTTGTCCATCGGGGTGGGGGGGTTGGTGAAGACTGCCATGAGATTGAGGCAGGCTGGAGTTGTAGGAAGGGTCTTTCAGGGCTGGGCTCGGGCATGTTTGGGGGAAGTGGGGGCAGCAATTGGGATGCTAGCAGATAGAGGCCACTGCACATCTTGGTGCTGACAAATTGTTGCATGCACAGTGGCCCACTCAATATGATACTTCCAGTCTTTCCCCTGGAGTAGCATTAGCCACTAACATTTTACCATGATTCATTATTGTGCACTGCTGAGTGCACTGAGTGTGGGAGATTCTCTTTCCACTAAAGAAACTAGCGTGATTGACTCGTTTTTATGTGAATTCAACGTTAGAATTTTTATGGAAAAACTCCACCCTACAAATCTGACTTAAGTGGATTTGTTTTTATGTTCCGAAGTCTTGTTGTTCAGCGTAAGCTATGGAGAAACAAGACATTTCCTATAAAATGAAGGAACAGAAAAGCTTCCTATTGCATTTCATGTGTTTAGTTTACCCTTGCAGTAAATAACTATTATGCTACACATTTAACTATTTGTTGATGCTTCAACGTTTTTCAAGAGTGGTTTTGTCATATTTTAAGACAAAACATTCTTTAGCGGCGATAGACTTAGGACTCAACCATTCACCAGAAGCAATAAATTATTCCTTTCATAATTTATTTCTATTTCTTTGATGTTAGAATCCAACCAAGTTCTAATTTCATACATCATGACTGGTGACAGCAGGAAGGCATACTACCTGTAGTTCCGAAAGGAACAATATATCCACTCCGGAGTAAGTCAGGAAACTGTATTTGCAATATCACTGTATTAGTGTGACTGCATTGAAATTCAGCTTTAAGGGACGAGGGATTTAAATCCAAACGTGAACTCTTTCAGTTTTGTTTTTCATTCTAGATTTTTATTGGGAAATAAGTAAAATTCTCTAAAATGTGAGTTGATCAGATATCACAGAACCCTACAGTGCAGAAGAAGCCCTTTGACCCGAGTCTGCACCAACGCATGATAGACCCTGACTTCCCTACCTAATCCCACTTCCCAGCACTTGGCCCATAGCCTTGAATGTAATGGCATGTCAAGTACTCATCCAGGTATTTTTTAAAGGATGTGGGGCACCCCACCTCCACCACCCTTGCTTTGCATTTCAGACTGTCACACCCTCTAAGCGAAAGAGTTTTTCTGCAAATTCCGCCCCTCACTTTTAACTTGTGTCCCCTCATAACTGAGCCTTCAAATAAGGAAAACAGCTGCTCTCTATCCACCTATCCATGTCCCTCATAATCTTGAGCACCTCAATCAGATTGCACCCCCCCCCCCACTCTTCTCTGCTCCAGAGAAAATAACCGAAGCCCATCAAACCTCTCTTTATAACGTAAATGTCCCATCCCAGGCAACATCCTGGTAAATCCCGTCTGCACCCCCTCCAGTATGTTCATGTCTTTCCTATAATGCACACAGTAGTTCAGCTGTGACCTCACCAAAGTCCTATTCAACTCCATCATGACCTCTCTGCTTTTGTAATCTATACTCCAATTGATAAAGGTGAGTGTGCCATATGCCTTTTTCACCACCCTATTTATTAACCTGCCTTTCCACCTTCAGAGATCTACAAACAAACAAGATTCCTTTGTTCTTTGGAACTCCCCAGTGTCAGACCTTTCATAGTCTAACTTCCTTGTCAAATTACTCCTTTCAAAGTACATCACCTCACCCTTTTCAGGGTTAAACTCCATCTGCCACTTATCCCCCCATTTGACCATCATGTCTATATCTTCCTGTAGCCCAAGACACTCCATCTCACTGCTAACCACCTGGCCAATCTTTGTGTCATTGGCAAACTTATTGATCCTAACCCCCCACATAGTCATCTATGTTATTTATACAAATGATGCCCCTGGTCACTGGCCTCCAGTCACTAATATTTTAATTAGGTAAAATTGTGTTCCATTATGCTTTAATTAAACATGTAACATTTTTCAAGTTGCAGGTATCTTTTCTCTGAAACACGATAGGTATTACTGTACCCAAAGGAATGTCACTTTTGCAGCTAACAGTACTAAATATCTCCCGGAAAAAAATGTGTGTGCATACAGGTTGTAGCACACAATGGCATTATGAATATGAATGAAAAGAAAGATGGTGAGATTTGTGCTACATTCTCACTTATCAGCATATTAATTTTAATAATTAGTTGATCTTGAAGAATTGGGGACCATTATATTCATGATGAGAAATGCACCACTTTCACAAGGTCATAGCTAATGAGAATGGTCTTTAATAGAGTTCGGTATCAATTGATATACATCAGTGGTTCCAGCATGGAAACTTGGGGAATACCACTGTTTACCATCCTCCAGTTGAAAAATCAGTTTACTGCAACTTGCTGTTTTCTGTCCTTAAGCCAATTTTTTTTAAAATCCAAGCTGACAGTGACTTTCAGTGGTTAGCACTTCTGCCTCACAGCATCAGGGACTTCCATTTAATTCTGGCCTCTGGTAACTGTCTGTGTGGAGTTTACATATTCTCGCCTTGTCCGTGTGGGTTTTCTCCAGATGCTCCAATTTCCTCCAACAGTCCAAGGATGTGCAGGTTAGATGGATTGGCCATGCTAAATTATTCCTTAGTGTCACAGAGTTTAGCAGATAAATACATGGGGTTACAGAAATAGAGTCTGGTAGGATTGTTGTCAGTGCAGGTTCGATGGACCGAATGGCTTCCTTCTGCACTGTGAGGATTCCATGAGTATTGATTTTGTTAACCAATTTTTAGTGTGGTGTTTAGCCAAAGGTATTTTCTAAATCCACATAGACAGAAACAATTCTACTTATGTAGTGCCTTTCATATATTGAAATATCCCAAGGTGCTTCACAAGAGCATTCCAGAACAAAGTGTGACACAGAGCCTCATTAGAAGGCATTAGGTCAGATTTTCAAACACTTGGTTCAAGAAAAGTGAGACTCAGCAGGGTGCTTTGGAATATTTGAGTCTAAAAGTAATGAAGGCACGAATGAGGGTTCAGGAGCAGATGAGCTGAGATGAGAGTGAAGTCAGCAATGTTGTGGAGCTGGAAATAGGTAGTCTTACTGGTGGCTGTAGTATGAGAACGTTCTCTTCATCAACTTCCTGTTACTTCAGAATAATATCCAGTGAGGTTATTCAAGCACCATCTGTCTTTTACAAATCTATGATGTTCCAATGCATCTACTGACCGAAATTTTACCGTCCTCTTTGCCTTGGGAAACGGAACAGGTGAGGGATGGACCTCGAAACGGCCATTGACCTTGGGCAGGATTTTTCAGTTTCTGAACGAGCATGGCTGGAAAATCCTGTAAGAAAATAATTGAAATAAAGTTTAAACTTTATTTATTACTTCACAAGTAGGCTTACATTAACATTGCAATGAAGTTACTGTAAAAATCCTCTAGTCGCCCTATTCTGCTGACTGTTTGGGTACACTGAAGGAGAATTTAGCATTGGCTAACCAGCATGTCTTTTGGACTGTGGGAAGAAATCGGAGCACTCAGAGGAAACCCACACAGACACAGGGAGAACATGCAAATTACGTACAGACAGTGATCCAAGCCAGGAATTGAATCTGCGTCTCTGGCACTGTGAGGCGTACGTGCCACCCCTCACATGAGAAGATATTGTAAGCCTGATATAAATGGTACACATTGCTTCCACTTTGTGCAGGTGCCGGAGAGGATGTCAGTTTAATGTGGTGGTTAGAATGCCGATCATGTGGCTGCTTGTCTTAGATGATGTTGAAGTTCATGCGTTGTTGAATGAGTTGCACTCATCTAAACAAGTGGAGAGGGCATTCTGTCATACTTCTTCCTTATGCCTTATAGATGATGGGCAGACTTTGGGAAGGAAGAAGTAACTTAACACACAATTCACACCTTCTGACTTGCTCATGTTGCCATAGTATTTATATGGATGGTAGAGTTAAGTTTGTAATCAATAACAAACTCCAGGTGGTTGATGGTGGGAGATTGTGATCATAGAATCATAGAAACCCTATAGTGCAGGAGGAGGCCATTCGGCCCATCGAGTCTACACCAACCACAATCCCACCCAGGCCCTACCCCATATTCCTTCATATTTACTCACTAATCCCTCTAAGCTACGCATCTCACGATCTAAGGGACAATTTTTAGCATGGCCAATCAACCCTAACCTGCACATTTTTGGCATACTCTAGACTGAAGTTGGAGCACCCGGAGGAAACCCACACAGACATGAGAATGTGCAAACTCCACAGTGACCCAAGGCAGGAATTGAACTCAAGTCCCTGGAGCTGTGAAGCAGCTAACCACTGTGCTACCGTGATAGTGCTAATGAGCACCAAGGGGATAGTCATTGCCATTGATATGGCTGCCCCTATCACAACATACAACTTGCCCCAGAACAACTTACACGTATGCTTGTGCAACTGTCAAATAATTCCCGTGAGTTTGCATTTACAAAGGGGTTTTCTTAGTGGTGCAGTAAGTATAAAATTATATTTTTTTTCTCTTGCTCTCATTGCACACTACAATCGCTATTAAATTGTGAGATTAAACAAATATATAGATGTGATATATAGAATATAAAATTATAACATGTATTGAACTTTTTGAAAATAATACTTTGTTAAACAAAGGACACTGGCCTACAGAAGTAACTATGTTGCATTTGTGAAGGACACAAGGTGCTTTCTGGAGACATCAAGTCTACAAAACCCTGACACAGTAGCTAAGGTAAGGCCAGATGAATGGGTTATCCGACCAAGGTCTCTGGTGTAAAATCTATTGGATTTTAATGAATAAGCAGAGAGAAACTGCCACAGGTACCTTATCTCATTCTCTGAAATCTCCCTTATCAAAGCTGAGTCGTTTATGATTTGAAAACCCACCAGCAGACCTCATTGCTGCAAACCCAGATTTTGTAAAGGCAGCTCTAAATCAATACCACTGTCTCTGAGACAAAAGAGAATCAGTCACAACTGTCCGAGTGAGAAACTCAAGTGCTGCTATAGTAGCTGCTGTGGAAAGTGATCATTCAACTATAAACTGCATCTGGATAATCCATGAAAAATATATATTTTTCAGACTTTAAGTTTCACTTGGCCAAGTTTCAATATATTCTGCAGAATTGTTTCTTTTTTTTGTATGTTTAGAGAGGTAAGGGATAGATTTTATGTGTGTGAGACTTTTGCATTAGTGGGTAGTTGCACATATTTGTACATTTTAAGCCTATGGTAAATTATTTCTGCACCTTTACCTAAATTTAATTGTTTGGGAGTCAGACTGGCTTAATTCTTATGGGGCACAGTTAAGTACACACTGAATTGGCAATTTCACATTAAATAAAGATCAACTCTTATAATCAACCGAGGATTGGGGACAAAAAGGAATCAGTTCACACCTCCCAACCTAGTGTAAAAACAATTTTTTTAGTCACCCTTCCTAGCATCATCTTTAGCTCAATGTTAATTTTTCTCTGATTACACCTTTTGGACATTTTTTCTGTACAAAAAGCACTATATAAGTTGTTTTGTAAAACTGATGGTGCATAAAAGAGTCAATACAGTGTGCAATTTTTCATATACGGATGAATGGCGGTTCACAAGTTGCGTAATCATTTAATTTAGGCATCTTACATTACCTTAATGATCTGATTACTTTTTGTATAATACTGAGATCTTATAGGTTGTTAAGACGATGGCAAATGAGCTTCAGCAAAGGACTTACTTAAGGTCCCCTTTATAAATTACAAGTGAAATACATTAATCAAAGAAATGAAGGCACCATTTCAAAATTCAAATTAATGAATTCCCTGAATTTAATTCCTACTTTATATGAACTGAAGAGTTTTAAATATTGATACTATTTCATACCAATCCAGAAAGAGCAAGGGTATATATGTGATGATGCCCTAGAAATGATGACGTGCAGTAAAGAGACTTGCCCTGAATACTACTCCATAACATTTTCCCCAGAGAAGAATTGTTCAAAAGATTTGGCAGGAGGTACCTGGCAGGGTCATTATTCTCTGCAACACTCAGTGGATCTGACTGCAAAAGTAGAAGTAGCAGACCCGAATGAAGATGCAAAGGTAACACTACACTGAAAATTTCTAGAGAAAATTGCAAATAGCTGTCTAAAGTTTGCCAAAAAGTGTGTATTTAGAACCTACGAACATTTATTGCTCCCCAATCCAAAGACTGTAATACGACTTTACAATTGGATGTATATGCACATGAAACAGCATGGAATAAATGTGTGATAAAATTGCTATCTGAAATTGTTTTTATGCAATTCTGCATGGAGAAATGTCTAAATTCAATTATATTGTAGCATGTGGGAAGACAGCAGTGGGAAGTTGTGCGTGGAGCCTGAAGAGATTGGTGAGGCACTGAATAAATATTTCTCTTCGGTATTCACGCAGAGTGCTGGAAATGTAGCTATGGAGAACACTGAGGTACAGGGTTGCAAATTGGGAAGTATTGTAGTAGATAGGGAGGATGTGCTAGAAATTCTCGAGGGTTTGAAGTTGGATAAGTCCCCTGGGCCGGACGGGATTTACCCTAGGATTCTCTGGGAGGCAAGAGAGGAGATTGCAGAGCCTCTGGCTCTGATCTTCAGGTCGTCGTTGGTTACGGGTGTGGTTCCGGAGGACTGGAGGATAGCGAATGTGGTCCCGTTGTTCAAGAAGGGGAAGAGAGACCTTCCAGGGAATTATAGGCCAGTGAGTCTTACTTCTGTTGTGGGCAAAGTATTGGAGAGAATTATTAGGGATAGGATTTATAGTTATTTAGAGAGAAATGAATTGATTGGGGATAGTCAGCATGGTTTCGTGAAGGGTAGGTCATGCCTTACTAACCTCATTGAGTTTTTTGAGAAAGTGACCAGAGAGGTGGATGGGGGTAAGGCGGTTGATGTAGTATATATGGACTTTAGTAAGGCTTTTGATAAGGTGGCCCATGGAAGACTTCTACAGAAAATGCAGATGTGTGGAATAGAGGGTGATTTAGCTAATTGGATTAGAAATTGGCTGGCAGATAGAAGACAGAGGGTGGTGGTTGATGGGAGATATTCATCGTGGAGTTCGGTGACGAGTGGTGTGCCTCAGGGGTCTGTTTTGGGGCCCCTGCTGTTTGTAATTTTTATAAATGATCTGGATGAGGGTATTGAGGGATGGATCAGTAAATTTGCAGATGATACTAAAGTTGGTGGTGTGGTAGATAGTGAAGAGGGGTGTTTTAGTTTACAGAGTGACTTGGACAAGTTGCAGAGCTGGGCCGAGAGGTGGCAAATGGAGTTTAATGTGGAAAAGTGTGAGGTAATGCACTTTGGCAGGAACAATAAATGTGTGGAGTATAGGGCTAATGGTAGGGCTCTTAATAGTGTTGAGGAACAGAAGGATCTTGGTGTATGTGTCAATAGATCCCTGAAAGTAGGCAGTCAAGTGGATAAAGTTGTTAAGAAGGCATATGGAGTCTTAGCTTTTATTGGTAGGGGGATTGAATTTAGGAGCCGCAGCATCATGTTGCAACTGTACAAAACTCTAGTGCGGCCGCACTTGGAGTATTGTGTGCAGTTCTGGTCCCCACATTATAAGAAAGATGTGGAGGCATTGGAGAGGGTACAGAGGAGGTTTACCAGGATGTTGCCTGGTATGGAGGGCAGGTCCTATGAAGAGAGGTTGAAGGATTTGAGGTTGTTTTCGTTAGAAAGGAGGCGGCTAAGAGGGGATCTTATTGAAGCATATAAGATGATTAGAGGTTTAGATAGGGTGGACAGTGATAGCCTTTTTCCTAGGATGGAGAAAGCTAGCACGAGGGGACACAGCTTTAAATTAAGGGGTATGAGTTATAGGACGGATATCAGAGGTAGGTTCTTTACTCAAAGAGTGATTAGGGATTGGAATGCCCTGCCTGCAGCTGTTGTAGATGCGCCAAGTTTGGTGGCGTTTAAGAGGTTAATTGATAAGTATATGGAAGAGAAGGGAATGGTTTAGTTTGGAGGGGCATTGCTTTTTATTTTGGTCGGCACAACATCGAAGGCCGAAGGGCCTGTTCTGTGCTGTAATGTTCTATGTTCTATGTTCTATGTTGAACTGTCATTCTTTCATACAAGAAAAACTGCACACTTACTTGACTTTTTGTGCGCCATCATGTTCTACAATAACAATTTGTACTTGTATACTGCTTTCTGTATCGAAAAATGTCCTGAAGTGTTTCGCAGGGATGTAATTAAAGGGAAATTGACATTCAGCCAAAGGAGGAAATGTTGGGAAGAACATCTTAAAAAATTGGCTAACCTTACAATTTAACTCAGCAATTCTCTCCAGCACCCTTGAGGTGCAAGCTGCATGCTTTGTTACCAACACACACAGGATGCGATGCAGGATGATCACATATATGAATGTTGCCAGTGATGCACTATATTTTGTGACGTACAGAAATTGGCAGCTTTGTCCTTCTACAGTTCATAATCATGAAAAAAGTAGATGAAAATACTGAGCAATAAATCATTCATTTTTGATACAGCTGAGAGAGTAGAGTGGCTGACACTACAGATGATCCCAATCTTAGCTACAAGACAAGGGAAGCATAGCCAATGAGGAGGAGGTGGCCTAGTTTGCCACTGCTGGTTTAGTCTCCATTACATGGTCTCTGTTATCATTATTATTATTGGCTACAGGAGATCTTACAGAAAATGGCTTGATTCTGAACTCCATCTGTGTTGACCAGGAGACAATGGAGGTAATTTCGCCTGGTCATTGCTAGGGCTTGTAGATATGGCTGGTGATATAAAAGTGATTGTGACTAACCTACCTCTGACGTCAATTTATCTTGTATGCTCTACATTTGTTTTCATTTCAAATAAAAGCCATGAGAGGGCCGGTTTGAAAGCGAAATCCAAAGTTTATAGAAAAATTATCCTCCAAAAGAATAATTGTGTGTCGATAAAATTGTTCTTTCCATGTGCAATAATATTGCTGTCATTTAGGTTGGCACATTGCTTACCACTGCTACCTCACAGCGCCAGGGACCCATGTTCAATTCCTAGCTTGATTCACTGTCTGTGCGGAGTCTGTACGTTGTTTGTCTGATGCGTTTCCTCCGGCTACTCCGGTTTCCTCCTACAATCTGAAAGATATACTAGGTAGGTGCTAAAGTCTCCCTCAGTGCATCTGAACAGGCACCAGCGTGTGGTGACTCGGGGATTTTCACAGTAAAATCGTTGCACTGTTAAAGTAAATCTATTATGGCATTAATAAATAAATGTAAGGATGGCATAGTGGTCAGCATTGCTGCCTCACAATGCCAGATTCAATTGTGACCTTGGACATCTGTATGGAGTCCCCATGAGTAGGTGGGTTTCCTGCAGGTGCTCTGGTTTCCTCCCACAGTCAAAAATATGTGAGTTAGGTGGATTGGCCGTGCTAAATTGCTCCTTAGTGTCAGGGGGATTAGCAGGATAATTACATCGGATTATGGGTATAGGCCCTAGATGGGATTGTTGTTGGTGCAGGCATGATGGACCAAATGGCCTCTTTCTGCAATGCTGGGATTCCAGACTCTCATGCTCATTTTCAGTAGGATGACTTATAGCATGGAATGTGGTAAGATTAATCACAAGGTCCTCATTCCAGAACCTAATCACTGTGTAAAAATGTTCTTCCTAATGTTGCCATTACTTCAATTAGCTGCCGCCTTAAATTGGTGTCCTCCACTTCTTCCATTCATCAGTGAGAACAGGTTCTCACTATCTAGGTCTTTCTTGATTTTGCATCCCTTCATCAAATCTCCTTCCAGCTTTCTCTTTAAAGAGAACAATCCTAACTGCATTCCAGTCCCAAACAACTCATTGTGTGAAAAAGGTTCTTCTCACATCACATTTGCTTATTTTATAAGTCATTTTCAGCCTGTGTTCTGTCATTCTCAATCATTTATGAGCAGGAACCATTTCTCCTCATCTATTCTGCCCTGCCTCCTCCCATGATTTTGAACGTCTTCATCAAATCATCTCTCAACCACCATCTGTCCAAAAAGGTCAGTATTTATCTCTCCACATAACTGAAGTTCTTCATCCTTGGAGCCATTCTTTTCCCTCTTATTCACACTCTCCAATGCATTTACATCCCTCCTGTACTGTGGTGCCCAAACTGTACACAAATTCCAGTCAAGGTCAAAATGGCATCTTGTATAAGTTTAGCATAATCTCCTTGTTTTTGTACTCTTATGCCCCTGTTAATAAAGCTCAGGACACTACATGCTTTGTTAACTGCACTGTCCACCTTCAATGATCTATGCCCTTACTGATGCCCCACATTCCTGGAACCATTATTGTAAACCTTTTATACAATCTCCCTAAAATGCCCTTATCCTGCCCAAAATTGGACACAATGGGCTGAATGTTGCAGGGCAGTGTGGACTCTGCCTCTCCACTTCACCTGGCTAAAAGGTCAACTGGGGGCTGGGGAATCTGGCCATAATCTCCAGAATTGCCTGCAGCAACTTAATGCTGTGAACAGCATCTGTCCTAATGACTGCAAGATGAAAAGCTTTGAAAGCACATGGGTTTTTTTTTGAGCACACACAAATAACTGATTTTATTCAGATTTCATTCCTTTGCTATCAGTACAGCAGTTGTAGTTCTGAAGGTCACCCTGACTTAGTGGTGAAATTCTGATGATTGGTCAGAAGGATGTGGGTCAAAGTTTCATTCTACTTCTTGTGGGCATATCTAAGTATAATGGGGGTATGCTGTATTGATAAATATGCTGTCCTTTGGAATAGATGTTAAAGTAATTAAGCCTCAAATTTCTATTCAGATCACCTTAAAAAAAAAAGTATTTTTTCGAAGAGGGGCAGGGTGTTTTTTTTTATTATCCTGACTGATATTTATTCTATTTATGGTATGATAAAAGCAGAATAATTAATCATTTGTTTACTCAGAGAAGCAACATCGTACATTTTAATCTACCCACATAATGCAGACCCAACATGACAGGACTTTTTTTCTCTTTACTGCTGATATTCTTAATTGTCTAGGGAGGAGAGTATTTTTTTGACAAGGACTAATTATTTTCTTCAGGCTGGTGAAGACCGATTTTGATTTTCATTTTGAAAACGTGTTCCAATGTGGTAGCCATTTTTATTGATGACCTTTTGTCCTGGTTTAATGAAATAAATTGATAAAAACAGATTTTTTAAAGATATCATGAAAATTTTGTTAGCAACCAATTAAGGTGAAAACACAACAGCTGGGATTCTCCCAAAATAGTTGCTGCCCAAGAGGCTAGCAGCATTGCAGTGAGCGTGCCACTGCATATAAGTTGATCTGTCGGGGTGAAGATCGGCATGTGTGCAGAAGCCTTACACTGCCGATCTCCTGATGGCAGCCTAGCCCCATGACCCCACATTGCTGCTACTCTGATCCACCCACCCCCTGATTGCTGGCCTCTTGGACCTTTTGGGGACGGCACAGTGGTTAGCATTGCTGCCTCACAGCGCAGGGATCAGGCTTCAATTCCCGGCTTGAGTCTGTGCGGAGTTTGCACGTTCTCCCTATGTTTGCATGGGTTTCCTCCGAGTGCTCCAGTTTCCTCCCACAGTTCAAAGATGTGCAGGTTAGGTATACTGGCCATGCTAAATTGCCCCTCAGTGCTGGGGAACAAGCAAGGATAAATGTATGGGGTTATGAGGATAGAGTCTGGATGGAATTGTGATTGGTGGGCCAAATGGCCTCCTTCTGCACTGTAGGAGTCTGTGATTCTGTGATACTCTGGGCAAGCCCTGACATCCTCCCCCACCAGCCCTCAATATTTTCATGGTTGTTTTAAAAGAAAAAGTTTCTTTCAATTGATCTTAAACCAGTACAAAAGATAATCACCAAAACTGGTGATTTTGAGAAAGTGCAGCCCTGTGATAAAGCAAGCAATGGATTCTTTGCTCCATATTTGATATTACTTTAATAAATATTGGATATAGACTCTGTTAATACTTGGAAAAAGTCTTGCGTTATGATTTTTTAGATAAATATATATTTGATTTTTGAGGATAGAAATTGTGAATATAAATGTCATACCAGCTTTCAATTGTTTATATTTTTCTTTTTTTTCACACTTGTTTTTTTTACATAGTTTTAATATCACAAAGTGAGAGGAAATCAAACGCAACTGGAAACCAAGACACTCTCAGTCTCCTCCTGAATAAAAGCGTCCATTTTAGCATCAGCAGTGTTGTTCGGTCGAGGTGTGTTTGGTTGAGGATTTGTATGAACTGTAGAATTCAACACTAACTTTTATTTGCTAGAAATATTATAAGGCTGTAAGTGGCTCTTGTGCTGATTAAATACTGATGTTGAATACTTTAACGGGGATTTAATGTCATAGAAATAAATGGGTAAAATATGCACATGAATCATTTGCTCTTATCGTCCTTGCTTAAGTGGATTAGCTTGCAATTTAAAATTATATCAAGCAGATCAAATACTGTGTAATGTAATTGAATCAATAACAGTTATGGGAGTTATGTGATGGGATAGTCTAGGTTAAGACTTTAAATCAGAAAATATAAATATGTCACTTGAGCATATATATTGTTTTTTTCCTCCATTATTTAAAAATAAAGTTTCACAAATTTTTTTTTAGTGAAAAGAATTAGGAATTTTTGGCTGTTGCTCCAATGAATAATTAGTTATTTAAAAACAAAATATTTTGACTTTTTATATAAAGATGCTTTTTCAAAGCAGCTAAAAGTTTGGTTAAAAGTTTCAGTTACCAGAACAAAAAAATGTTGATATTTTGCAAGCTGCAGAATGAACCTCTAATAACAGGAACATAAGTGTCGACTTTATGGCCTCCTGCAGGCATGTTTTTGGCAGAAGTGGCACGTAAAATATGAGGGGTAGAAACTTTGTCCCACATAAATTAGGGAGAGAACATGAATTGGGAGATGTTAGCTACAGATTTGAATTTTTTTTTGTAAATGCAGGGTCAGATTTTCCACATTTGCCACAGCATGTTTTGCAACAGTGGAAGTGGTCTGCCATCAGCTGGCAATGGAATCTTCTGTTCCTGCTGCTGTCAGTGTTTCCCATAGTTTGCAACCCCTGCTGCCAGGGAACATGTAGCAGGATTCACTGTTAGTGGAACTGGAAGATCCAGCCAGCATGAATGGCTGGGATATTCTGACCATAATGTTTTCCAAGCCATTTTTGCTCTGTGATTTATTCCCTTAGAGAATCAGCACTAGGCCTCCAATTTCACCATTGATGCTGTTAGCGACAATTAAGGGGGAACTGAAGCAATTTCAGGAGACGGTGCCAACAAATACTTGGTACTCACAGCCGTGTTCTTACCTGCTCATGGGATCAAGTTTGTTCTATTGCTGAGAGGTTGCATTGTACAGTGTAAGGGTTACTCTTTGGAATTTTCCCACTATCACAATAGGAAGGATGCTGCCTGTGCTGTCATCTTAGATTAGTCTTGGAAGAGGACCAAGATGACCAATCTGCAGCAGCCTGTTTATCATCAACTTGTAGTTGAACAGCAGACATGGAACGAACAAGGACGTGCTGCTCGAAAGAAGCAACACAGATCTGTAGACAGAGGCTCAGTTTCCCTGGCATGTCTGAAGACTGGTGTACCAGGAGACTCAGGGTGTTACATCAGGTGGTAGCAGATAGCAACTTCCTAGAACATAGCAGACCTCATAGCCACATGTTATCATTGGTTGGCAAAGTCACCACCTTACTCAACTTTTTTGCCTTCTAATTCTTTCAGAGTTTGTTACATACCATACACAAGTGCATAAGATGGGTGATTGAAAGCTTATTTATTGTCGATAAAACTCGTCAACTTTAGCAGTGCGTGCTAGGCTTTGAGAGGTTCTGGCTGGTTTCCCAAAAATGCAGGGTGCCATCAACTACAAACACATGGCAATCTGAACAATCTTAGAAAATCATCAGAATTTATCAACTGAAAGGGCTTTTACTCCATCAGTGTGCTGGTGTATTGCAGTCATGAAAAGGTCTTTGTAGAATCATAGATCATAGAATCCTACCATGCAGAAAGAGGCCCTTCAGCCCATCGAATCTGCACTGACCACAATCTCACCCAGGCCCTACCCTCATATCCCCACACATTTTACCTGCTAATCCCTCTAACCTAAGCATTCTAGTATGTTAAGGGGCAATTTTAGCATGGCCAATCAACTGAACCCGCACATCTTTGGACTGTGGGAGGAAACCAGAGCACCCAGAGGAAACCCATGCAGACGTGAGGAGAATGTGCAAACTCCACACAGACAGTGACTCGAGCCAGGAATCAAACCCAGGTCCCTGGAGCTGTGAAGCAGCAGTGCTAACCACTGTGCTACCATGCCGCCCACAAGCATATAGGCAAGCATGCATAACACTGTCAGGGAGCTACCATGATGTACGTAGCCTGAGGAAGTCCAAGATTTCTGACTTCTTTGGATCCAGTAACAAAGTGAAAGCCTGATTGCTAGACAACAAGGCATTGCCATTTTAGACCAGCAAAAACCCAAAACTGAAGCCTGGGAATATTTAATTAAACAGGCCATGGCATGCTGAAGATACACTTTGGTTGACAGATTTGGAGGCACTCTTCAATATGCATCAGCCAAGGTCTCCAAAATGGTTATAGTTTTTTGCTGGAAGAGAATGAGAAGAGTTCAAATCTCCCTTATCCTAGTAGAAGGAGAAGGAATAAAAAGAGTGGAGAACGATGAGCATAACCATGTTCTACATGTATAGTGGTAGCGCATTGTATATGGTCTGCTGATGTTCAGCAATTTTCTTCATTAATACTGCCTGATGTAAAGTTCCGAATTATCAAGGCATGTAGAGGGCTGAGGTGGATTCTCCAATGTGCCTGTCTCCACCATCTCCACTTGTGAAGTGTGGGTTTCCAGCTAAGTTTCCAGCTAAAAATCCAACTATCTACTTTTACTAGTCCCAGTGAAGTGTAAGTATTTGAGCTGGTGCACAGGCTGTCTGATTTGTGTGATGGTGCATCCCTGAGGAACTCCCCTGAACAATCATCATTGGTTGTTTCCACTTATTCCAGGTGGGAAAGACCTTGAAGAGATCAAGCATGAGTTCATCTTGGCAAGGTAAAAATGCTACAGGTTATCGTTTAGGAAGTTAAATCTATTTCAGTCGCTGTTGAAACCAAGTTGAAATGACAAGGTGCTGCATGATATATGGATGGCTTTTATGCAGTTGAATCACACGGTAGATGAGGGATGCCTGTCTCTCAACTCCCACATGCCAGGGATGACAAAACTCTACTTATCTTAAAATCAGTTCCACTATGCCCAGTCAGTTGTGATATGTTTGGAGGATTCCTCCCACATTTCTCCCTCTTGTTGAAGTTCCACATTCTCCTCCATAAGAAGTGAAAGAAGCTGGGGATGTGAGGCAAGCTTAGAAAAATGATTTGGAGCACCCGAAGGGTAACTAGGTATGAGGACTAAAGTAAAATGGAGTTGGCTGGAGCAGACAGAGTGAGGGGTTGGGATGCTTTGCATAGCAGAATGTAGCTGTAGAACTCGCTTAGGTTATTAAGTTGCCTTCTGGACAGAATCTAAGAGTTTAATGTTAGGTTCTTGTGCTTTTTTTTCATTAATATCATGCCTGTTGCTGATTATTGGATAAGTAATCCAGAAGTGAAAGTATATTGTGGCAGCTGATTCTGAAGAGTCAAGCAGATGTGTTGCATTTAATTCTGGGTTTCCCATATACTTTTGCATGCTTTCACGTCTTGTGCATCATGAAGTTGTAATCAGTCCTCATGGCCTTCATTGTCCAAATTCCAGTCTTTTACCTCACCAGGCATAGCTGAAAACCTGTGCATCTTCATTCTGAATAATTGCAGTGAATCTGCTATCAATTTGATCCATATGTTGATGACTGAAAAAAAACCTTCTAACCTCTAATCTGGTTTTAAAACTACTATAACTTTTATATATGTTCCTGGTTCTATCTAATTCAATTATTCAGTTTTGTCTCTGCAAATGGTTAGCGTTTGAATTTGGTCCATTAGCCTACCCTTGTTGACACCTCGGTATTCTGAATACTTGAAAACATCAATCAAGTCTTCCTTAAATTTATATGCTAAAAGTCTAGCTCTCTTAGCTTATTGTGATAACTGGTTTTGTTTTCAGCTGCCAGTCTTGCAATACTCTGAATCTCTTCCAGACTCTATGTGAGTGAGATGAACAAAACTGGCAAAAATTGAACTGCACTTATATGCTGTACAAACTTTGTTGATTTTCTGAAGAAAAGAATTATCTTAACAGTAAAAAAGATGGGGATCCAACTTTTACGTTTGGATGTTAATGTTTCCGGAATAAATAGATAATTTTATGTGTAAGATCCTAAAGGAATCATTGAAGTGTGTTAACCTTTTACTAGTAGTTAGTGCTTAAGGAGGAGCCTAAGATATAATGTACTGAACAATAAAATCAATTTCTAATCATGAGTGAACCACAAGATATGAAATTGCCATAAATAAAGAACAGCCTGCATAAATTATCTGAAAATCAATCTGTCTATGTGTTAAACATATGTTAGCTGTAAAATAATTAAGTATTTACAGGTTTTTCAAAGTGCGTCCTTTGTTTGAAATACTGTTTACTGTATGTGGTCAAGTGTATGCATTAAAATACAATTGAATCTACAAAAGTCTATACATAGGATATAAAATGTTAAGAAAGGTTACATAGTAGAAAAGGAAAGGCTAAATACATGGAGCTCTTTAGGTAATCTTTTGTGTTCACTTAAGAAAATTTGGGAAGTAGAATTTTCAAACTTGTGAATTGCGCTAATTTCAGAGATTTGGTTGAGAGAGCTGTAATCATTAATAATTTCAGCAGAGATGACAGTGAGAATTAAGGTAATGTAAATTAATGCTAATATCGGTAAATATGATTCTACTGTGACATGTATCTTAAAATTGAACTGAGAGAAGTAAGTTAGAAACAGAAAATGCAGGAAAATCTCAGCAAGTCTGACAGCATCTGAGAGAGAATGGAGCTAAATTAGCAAGCCTGGATGTCCAGTTGAGTTTTTTTCCATTGTTTTCTGTTTTTGTTTCAGATTCTGGCATTTGCAATATTTTAGTTTTATCTGAGAAAAGTGAGTAATCGTCTGAAGGATTCATACAAAGAATGGCAACTTTTGCTACAGCAGTTACAATATGAGTGAAAATAAGTGAACAAGATGTATCACAATATGGTATTGCTTGGAGCTCTGACTTGATAAGCCAAGATACTTTTGAAAACATTGCTGTTGCAAAGTAAAATTGGATGCAAAGAGGTATGATGGGCTCGAGGGCTGAATGGTCTCCTTCTGTAACCAGTCTATGATTCATGAATGTGAAAGGCATTGAATGAGATTAAAAGAGGGGCAACATAAATGACCCAGGTGTAAATTACTAAACTAAGAACACAATTAATTCCCATTTTAAAAAAAAGTAAACTAAGAGAGAAATGGTCTTTTTTTAAAAAACCATGAAAGTGTTATACAGTGGAATTAGAGAATTAAGATGACATCACAATCAGGATTTCATGATTGGTGGGGGGGGGTAGCGAAATGACGGTGCTTGTTGCTGATCTCATAGGAAAGCTATCTGCAAAGTCTTGCAGTCTCTGAAGTTATCTATCTCCACACTCGAGCTATGACTGTAACACTACATTCTGCACCCTCTTCTTTCCTTCCCAGTGAATGGTATGCTTTGTCAATTTAGCGCATAAGAAAACATGTGACAATAAATCAAATCAAAAAGTCAGAACGTTCCCTTTCACAACATCTAAATCGCATAAATTAAGGGGATCTGTAGGCACCCTGCATATCTATATCATCAAACAGATTAAGCAACTCGTCATACTGAAGTATTCTCACAGACCAAACACCAGGATTTTTTCACTTTTAATTGAGTGTTATACAGAGAAAAAAGTGGTGGCTCAAGTATAAGCATGGCATTCATGTAGAAGGTGAAATATAACAAACTTAATTTGAAAATTTGTGTCTTTTACAATTGAGAAATTTAACATTCTACAAATATACAATTGGTTGTAAGATTAGTTGTTCAGGACCAGTGACACTGTTCAGCTGTATTTATAAACTCAGTATACTATTAAAAACAGTTATACCTCATTCACCTAGATATAACTTTTTCAAGGAATTATACAGTCAGGCTAATAGAGTAAAAGTGAAACTTGTCAGTTATGTGAATTCTACTTGATTGCAAGAGCATAAAACTACTGGATTCAAAATTTTTATGTTTAACTGCACATGAGTGGCCTCCAGAAAGTTGCTGGTAGTCCCAGAGAAGTAAAGATAGTGAATGCTGACAGTTTTGCTGTCATTACTAATGCAAAATCTGGGCCAATACAACTGAAGAGGTCACATAAGCTAAATATATCTTCAGAATTACAAATTTGGAATTATTTATTTATGGGTAGACAATAAATTTGGCACAGTTCTTACTAATTCAAGTGAAACTTTAATAATGAAAATAGCCTGATACCCAAGTCAAAGGGAATGCTCAAGTTTGAGGGGATGATCAAAATTATTTTTTAATTTTAATATGTCAATCAATTTGCTGAAATGGGCTTGGAAAGTATTCAGCAACCAGAGGTGCTAATGTAAAAGAAAAGAGACAAAGTAGTTTAAATGAGAATTATGCATCTATGTTCCCCCACTATGACAGTTCTGTGGTTCCAACCTGACATTCTCTATTGATGCTTCTACTTTTATCTAACTCTCCTGCTGCTCCATAGGAGATCACTGTGCTCATAAATTTCTCATCTCATAGAAGTATTGCAAGATTCTTACCCACAGCATGTAGCACGGTTTGATCTCTTATGGTGATAGCAACGTGGACTGGGAAGGATCTAGAGAAGTGATGAGCAGCTAACAGGAGAACACTGGCTCCTTGAATTGGGAGGTGCAGGCAGAGGGTGAATAGTGCAAGCATAAACCATAGGACATAAGGTGCTGATCTGAAATGGGAGCAATGAGAAGAGAAACAGGGAGAGAAATCTGAGGGCAATAATTTGGAGTGGCAAAAGTGTCAATGTGAAGTGAGGGTCACTTGAAAGAATGTCTGCATGAAATGAGGGAAAGGTGGGTGAGGAGCCAGATAAATTCAGAAGGGAGGGATTTTAATATTAACTTACAGTAGTCAGATTTGAAATGTACTTTCAAATTCTCTATTAAGTAAGAGGAAATCATAGTAATTTTTGCCAACAGCTCTTTTCAATTTCTAGTTACATTATTAATGGTCAAAAGGTCTTAAGATACTTTTAATGTATGCAATTTAGCATCTAGTACTGTTATATATAATGCATAACATCAGTCACAATAATGAACATAAGAAGCATAAGTATAAGCAGTTGTAGATTTTATGTCTCTCGAGCTTGCTTCGCTATTTAAAATGACCGTGATTGATTTTCAGCCACATTCTAGTATCCTGCCTGTTCACCATATCCGTTCATTCCCTGACTGATCAAAAATCTGTCCGTCACAGGCTTAAATATATTCAATGAAGGAGAATTCACAACCCCTCTGGGATTGAGAATTCCAAAGATTTCCACAACTGTGTGAAGAAATTTTGCTTCATCGTAATCTTAAATGGCCATCCCTTATTCTGAAATTGCCTTAGTGTTCTAATTCCCCAGTGTGAAGCACACAGAGCAATTAGAATAATGACATGCACACTGATTTGATGCCAGCAATATATGCAATAATTCTCTTAATTGTTCAGAATTTCGTTGGAGTCAATTGTAACTATTAACAAAATTATTTTAATCTGTAGAATCTTTCCAGAATAAATAATTTTTGGTTTCAAAGAATTTTAAAATATGATCAAGAGTTTGGAGTTACGTGAGGCAGTATGTTCACGCCACCACTGCCATATCTGCCATTGTGCAACAAAAAACGCTTAATGCACAGTTCTTTTTTCTGCACTGTATAATTTTGCTAAACCTGTAGTTTCAGTATCAGAAAGCCCAGGTGTCACTGCTGTTTGAAAATAACTACTGTCTTCACATTTCAGAAGATAAAGTATTTAGGTTTAAATTGGCAGGAAATTGATCCCAAAACACTAGCATAAGTCTTTGAATCCTATTTAATAAGAACAGAACTTTACTCATTTCACCCCTCACTTAAGAAGCTCAACACCATCCAAGCAACACCCTTGACTGCATCCCATTCACCGCCTTAAACATTCAATCTCACTATCACTAATGCACAATGGCAGCAGTGTGTACCTTTCATAAGTTGCACTGCGGCAACTCATCAAACCTCTTTTTACAGCACCTTCCAAACCAGGATCTTTACCATGTAAAAGGACAAGGACAGCAACATGGGAACATCACCACCGATAAGTTCCCCTCCAAGGCATACAATATTCTGACTTTGAACTATTTCACTGATCCTTCACTGCCTCTGAGTCAAGATCCTGGAACCCCTTTCATAATAGTACTGTGAGTGGGTACCTACAGTACATATGTTGCAGCAGTTCAAGAATGCGATTCACCAAGGATAATTAGATATAGGCAACAAATGCTGGTCTAATCACAGATGTCCGATGATGAATCATGAATCAATGATGTTTTATGAATTGTTGACAGTATTTTGACTTCATCGCATTTTTCGACCTTCATCAATTTTTATAGATTGTATTTAATTACCATGGTTGGAATGCATGTTGCAAATACAGAAAAGGAATGAGATTTCTCATCAATGGAACCTATGCAGAAAAGGTCAAGTATTTAAAGAAAAGTAAACTACTCTGAAGCTAAAGAAAACTCAGAACAATTCACCTCAATGATCCAGAGAGGCATGGGATCAAAAACTGAGCTTTTTGTAGAGTTCTAGTTGAGCCACAATACATTAAAAAATGAAGGCTTAGCTCCACTCTCATACCTGAGTTGAATTTGATACAAATTTTATGACGTTGTCTGCAAGTAGTTGATCTGAGGAAGGAACCAAATGTAGAAACAAACATAAATACACTGTGTGATTTGTTCACTCATATATTTGAATATCAAGTCCTTAGAATTTGGCAAATATTTTGGGATATTTATTAATTTGGACTGTTTAAATCAGTAGGTGGGATTTTCTGCCCCCTCCACCTATCTCCCGACCTCCGCTCTCCCTTCACCACAAGGCGTGTTTTCTGGTGGCGGAGGTGACTCGTCTTTGGTTGGTGAAGGGATCTTTCGGTCCCACAGATGTTGACGGCATTTTGTTCAAACAACTGTATATTTAATAGTTCTAAAAATATTAATTCATTTGAGATTTCAAATCATTTGAGTTGTAGTGTTACTTCTGCTTTAAGTACATATGTGGCTGCTATATGTTACCTTATTCATCTATTGCTCAATAAATTTGTTTGACAGTTAAACTTAAAAGAAGTTCTTATTTTGTGACATTCTGCCACTTACCAAGCCAGAAGAATCTGTTTCAGTACAAGGTAGATCAAGTAACTGAAACAGATTTATTGAAAGGTTTACAGCCCTCCAAGATTATAGTACTGTTTCAATTCTGGCCTTTTATTCATCCCTCACTGAGCTATTAGCTGTTTAGGGCGTAAACACTTGAATTCCTTCCCTAACTTCAGCCTTTCTGTTCCCTCTCTCCCTTTTTTGTACAAACCTAATTTTTTAATCAAATTTATGGTCATCAGTGCAAATATTTCTTTATATGACTGACTATCAGATGTTTTCTGATATGTCTTAGCACATTTTAAAAATGCTTTATAAGTTGAAGTTGCTGTTGTTTTCTGTACTTAACCTTAGGCCATGCAAAACATCTACAATTTAGGGCAATTGTTAATCCTCTTGAGGAGGGCAGGAACCTGCATATACAAGAGTAATCAGAAACACAAACCTGAAGTCCTAGGGTGTGATCCTGTAAAAAAATTCTAAGTGCCAAACCAGTGAGGAACGGGAGAGAATTGAACTGCTTCTTTTTAGACAAGCTGTAAGTCGCAATCTAATGGCATTTCATGCAAAAAAAAGAGCTAAGATGTGATTTTTCGCAAGTAGTAGGTGGAGCCTAAGTTTGCTAGTGAAGCTGGCTGCTTAGTTCTTGGGGTGCCTTTGTGCAGGTGCCCAAATCTGGAAGATCTCCTGCTACCCAGTTCCACAGATGCCAACCACCCCCTCTTCCTCCCGATCACCACCTCTCTCCATCTGCAGAATTCCTTGTAACCCTTCCCTCCCTGATCAGTACCCCTGTGGAGTCCCCCTTCCCTCTCTGATCACCCCCATCTGCAGATTGCTCTTCCCTCCTTAATTGCCACGCCTGCTGATTTCCCTCTCCCACACTGTCATTGCCCCACACCCACTCATGCTTCATTCCCTTGGCATTGCCCTGGCACATTTTAAGGTGGTGGGCAGTACCAGGCTGGCACTGCCTCTGACAGCCCAGGAGCTCATGGCTCCTGATTACCTCTGGTGAGACCATCATCTCCACCAATGGAACCCAGCTGTGATGCTCACTGGTCAGAAACTTGACTAGAGGGATTGTTAACACAAGTGAGCCCAGATGATAGCTGATGATTTTGCCAGCAGAACAGGGCCGGTAAAACCGGGGTGGGGACTTCGCACAAACCTGATTTTTCTGCCCCCAATCCAATTTTATCATTTCACCAAACGTTGAGATTATGAGATTGTGCCCATATGGTTTTGCAGCACGGAAAGAGGCATTTCAGCCCTTCATGTATCTAGAGTGATACTAGAGGGCCAAGAGACTCAAAACGTAAAAGCACCTCATTCAAATCTTGCGACATTAAAGGTACCTGCTTAATTATACAAAGCTGCACTTTAATAGATAAATTATTCATTTCATGGTTAAGTTCTTCAATGCTTGTGTGTTTTTTAAAAAAAATTCTAATGGGCAATCAGCAGCAGCACTATAAGGGATTTTCAAGACTTAAAGCACTGTAAAATAAGTATACTGTTAATGTATTTAGTTTTGTAACTTTTTTCATAGAATGAATCATGGTTCTATAAGTATGATCTGTTTTGGGGTATTGTCTGTACAAGACATTTATGTGATCATTAACAGCGGCTAAACATCGAAAATTTAAACTTGCTCATCTAAGGTATGGGATTCAACTTGAGAATTCAGTGATACTGAAGAGATTATCTTTACTTCAATACATCAAGTTGCATCCACTTCAAATGCTGTTTGCGATAAAAACGTTTGTACTGTGTTGTTATTAGTATTGAAGAGACTGTGTCAATGAAGATAAGAATCAGACAACTTTTCAGAAGGGATATGGAATTATTATTAAAAGTTCAGGCCTACATTTTTGGAAAAAGTTCTGCTACTCCATCTCTCACTGAAAGTCTTTCTCAAAGGAAGGAGCAGAATCCCAGTACTGTAATGTATTAGCTAAACTTTAGCCAATCCTTGTAATATGCCAGAGCAGCCGCACAATTTAATATCAAGATTTCCATCAGTAAATCTAATAATGATAACAGCATATTTATAAATAAGTTCCTTCCAATTTCAGATCCTCTGTTATTTTATTTTCATCAAATACAAGATATGGAAAACTAGATCGATTCCCTGAAATGAAACTACTTTACAGTTCTTCCATTATTCCATAAATAATCCCTTCCATATTTTGTCATTCTTAGACTGATGGACATCTTGATATTAAATTGTGCAGCTCCTCTAGCATATTACAAGGATTGGCTAAAGTTTAACTAATACACTACAATACTGAGATTCTGTTCCTTCCTTTGAGAAAGACTTTCAGTGAGAGATGGAGTAGCAGAACTTTTTCCAGAAATGTAGGCCTGAACTTTTTGCATACTGGGGAATATTTCCTCATTGTCTGTGCAGAGTTTGCATGTTCTCTCCATGTCAGTGTGGATTTCCTCCAGGTGTTCCAATTTCTGCCAAAGAGCAGAAAGAACACAAAGATTTCAAAGATGTGCAGGTAAGGTGAATTGGCCATGCTTAGTGTCAGGGGGACTAACAGTGTAAATACATGGGTTACAGGGATAGGACAGGGGTGAGATTGTTATCAGTGCAGGATTAATGGATCAAATGGCCTCCTTCTGCACTGTAGGATTCTATTACTGGCATTTCATGTTCAAAAGAGCCTTGATGAGCAATAGATGAGACTTCCATCTAATTTGGAAGGGCTTGGAGAACTGCCAACTAATCTGATTAGCCAACAGCTCTCCAACCCACCTGGGCACAGTGTTGGCTGTGCCTGGAACTAAATGCAGGCAGCCAATGTCAGGTAAATGGCTAACATGACAGGAAGGAATGGCAGAGGATGCCCTCAGAGATCATGGGGTGAGTGGGGAATGTTTAATTGGGGAAAGACTGGTTGGATGGAAAGAGGAGTGGAGGGTGGCTGGTCCTTGAGAGGAGGTGCTTCAATCCAAGCAAATCTGTAATGGTGACACCTCCCACTTCCCACATGCGATCGCAGACAGTAATTTTTTTTTCTATTTTGCACCCTCAGCTATCTTGTCTCCCACCAGCCTGCAAATGGAAGTTGGGTGGGAAAAAGCCCTTAAATGGCTGCTCAAGGTCTTTGATAGAAGAATGGGCAGGTTTCCCATCCAGTGCCATTCATAGCCCCCTGCAAAATCACATCTGAGTTGGGAAAGATGAGATTCCAGAGAGACTCCCATCCATTTCTTCCCCTCAAAACCTGCCGAGGCGGGATGTAAAATTTAGGTCATGGAGTATAGAACTTGCATAGGCTATTCAAATTGGAAAAAAAAATGAAAGGATAAAGTTTAGACATAACCTATTCTTCATTGTTTATGGATTTCGACTTAACTAACAGGGATTTAATGGAACAGGTCTTTTTGAGTCTGCCATCCTGTTGGTTATATTTTCAAATTGACAATAGTCCTTTCTGAGCTCCTAGTGTTCTATTATACTGGACCATATGCTTCTCTATTATATGCATGAATCTATTTATTGGATGGAAACACTGCAGTTAACTAACAACAAAATTAAATTGCAGGATTTATTGATGACTTAACTTTTTTCATAATTATTGAATGTTGTATATTGGAAACATGAGGGTCATTTATTTTCTGAATGTAGATTGACAACTTTAAACTGCCTATAATTCTCTCTTCTATAATTTTTATTATTTTAAATGGGTTTTATGAAAGTGATAAGGCGACAAAGCTATAGATTAGCCCTAAAGTATGTTAATATGGCCATGTGAAGCCAACAGGACTGCTAATTTTATTCTTTAACTTCATTATGTTAATTATTCTGTTTGATGATAAAGTAATGAACAATCAATTAATATGCACCTAATGGCAAGGTTTTTCAGATTATAGTGTATCAGAAAATATTGCAAAGTGTTTGTGGCTTAAACTCACACAAATTGCAGATAGCATAAGAGCTTTGCCCTGAAGGATTAATATAGCAAGAAATCTCTCATATCTGTTGTTGACAGTGAGTTGAAGAATACTGGCCTGGATCTTGATGACATTGTTGTCATTACTAAAATGAATGATAATTTCTGGGCAAGAATTTTATCATCCTGCCCACCATGAGAATCAAAGTGGCCAAGGAGTGGACCATGGAAAGGTCCATTGACTTTTTTATTGTCTTTTATTGAGGATTTTATTGTTTTGGGATGAGCAAGGCCGTAAAATGCTACCCTAGAGTCTGATCTTGCACAGAATAGTGCAGAAATCCAGAAGCTGTGAGATGTAGTGTAGAGGTTTCCACGTTCTGTAATCTCCATAACAGTCATGAATTGAAGAGAACTTCCAACTTTACATATAGGTTCACTGAAATGACCCTTTAAAAAGTCACAGCTTGTTGAATGATACTCAATTTCTAATGGTACGTTAACTGTATAATTACTGTTACATACCTGACATGCACTGAGAACCTAATTTTATATTTACTGAATGTCAAATTTCTGCACAATGATTTTAAAATAATGTATTTTGTGAAACTTTGTTCTTTTTTAAAAGTCTGTTTATTATCTTTATTTATTATTCGAAGCTCCAGTAAGAGCATTTGGAATGAAAGGATGTCATGGCTGGAATTCTCAAAGAATTCAAAGTGTTAAATTCGCTTGAAAATTGAAGTAATTCACATTGTTTTTTTTCAGTTGGAGTTCAGAAGAACCTCCTAGCGTGTATGTCATTATAAAGCTCTGGTTTATTATAAAGTCATTCCCACCAGGAAGCTGGCAGCATAATGCTGAGTGGGCCACTGTGTATGCACTGATCTGTCAGTGCTGAGATTGGCACCTGCACATTGGCCCCACACTGCTGGCATCCTGATTGCTGGCCAGCCCCGTGAGTCCCACATTAACGGCTCACTGAGTAGCCCCCACAGCCCAATTGCTGGCCCATTGACCATTGCCGAGCCAGCCCTGAACCACCCCAATTTCCAGCAACTCCCCGCCCTCCACCCCACCACCCACCTCCAGCAGCCCTAACCCCCTTCTCCAAATCCCCCCCATCTCCAAAATCGCTGGCATCCCTCCTTCCCCCACTGATCCTGTCTGCAGAGTGGCAGTGGGATTCCCTGCTCCCTTGGTCATTGCCTCACGCTCACTAGCAGTGCCAAAGTGTACTTGGGCATTGGCACTTTGCCCCTTAGTCGGTGTAAGGAGGCGTAGGCTGCCATGTTCCAATGCACATTGGGGCATCCCTTGCTGTCTGACCCTCTGGATGGCTCCGAATGACCTTCTGTCACTCCAGTAGGATCGAGCTGTTAGTTTAGTGGGAAGCTACTGTAATCCCTGCTGGGGTGAACCATTCTGGAGATGTTAGTGGGCCTAAAGATTTGGTCCCAGGCCCAGTAATCTCACTTAAATGATGTTCCAATGATCATTTAAATGATTTCCACATCTCCTCACTGATTTTCGGTGTGGAGCTGACGTGCCAGAAATTCAGCACTGGGAGACGCTATCATGGCGGGAATGATGCACGAACCCTATGAATTGATTGACGTGAGAACCCCCAGGCCTGCTGCGCTAAAAAAACGGGAGGGGAGAATCATGGTTCACATAAGTCATAGATAACCAAACAAGTGGATGCTGGAGAAAGCTGGTAGTAAAAGGAATTTGAGGCAGAGCTACCGAGGAAGTTGACATATTTTAGATATTTGATGTGAAGAGAAGTGGTAATGCAAGGCAATACTCGGAAAACACAGATTCAAGATAGCATGGATGAATAATATCAGAACGTGAAATTGGCCTCTCTTTGGAACAAGCCATGAGGGCAGTAGAAAATAGAAGTCAGTGGAGAAAGATTGTTCACAGTGTGACCAATCCTCAAAATGAGGATGGAAGAAAGGTGAGACAAGATGCTTATTTTAGCTACTATCTTAATACAATAATGCAATTATTTTGTTGTTTCTCTGTCTGCATAGGTAATGATATCCTTTCAGCAGGCAGTCAGTTGTCCTGAAATCAAATCCAAGAGATTCTTTGCTTCCAAAATTTTACTGCTTTTTTTTAACCATTTTCAACCTGGTAACTTATAACCCTGGATCAGTCCTTCACAGTGAATGTATTGCAGGGGATCTTGCTCTAGCTCAAGCTAGGCATTTCTCCCAGCTGCATTTTAATTCCTCACCATCATTTTTTTTCCAATCTGAACATGATCCATCTAGTTTCTGACAGGGTAAACCAGAGAGATTTTTATTCAGCCCTAAGCTCTGTTTCTCTTTGACTCTTGGTTTGTGGCTCTGTGTGTGTGTCTCTCTTTGCGCCGGTGTGTGTCTCTCCTCAATGTTTAATGTCTAATAATCAAACCACTAGGCTTGCTGTCTGTGAGAACAGATCACACAACCCCACCCCCCACCTTCATTTTATTTTAACTTAAAGGCAGAGTTCCAAAATGTTATAAATCTTGTACTGTAGTTGTAACAAATTAAGAATCAGACTGTCTAATCTTAACTGCTGGCACTAATCTAATGAACAATCCCATGAGTGGTCCCATAGTAGTCAACTGGATAGGATACTTTTTCTAAAACTAATTGTTTGGCTATGTTTCTGATGGTTGGTAATGTTTGTGTATACATTATAGTAATTTAACTTGAAGAGTAAAATAAACACCATTAAAATACTCCCAAAATACTCAAATAACAAATTATCCTCTTCATAACTTTCATATGTTCTTAGAATTTAATACTTTTTAGGAATAATTATTATTATCAAAATTTGAATAGTTTTAGTATTTTATTTTCCTAGCTTTAACAATGAATGGTGATAACTTTGAGTCTGATTGTGAGGGTAGTGAATTAATATGCACAGTTGAAGATGAAGCACCTTGGATTAATGAACTTCTCATGCTAAAATATCTAATATTAGCAACATTTATGAAAGAATGTTCAGTCTTTAAGCCATGTGAATATTCTGAATTATTTAAATTTATGCAATAGTAATACATGGAATTACAAGAAACTGTGGGGGCTGAATTATATGAGGCAACATAACCCCCAACTCCATCCATAGCTAAAAATTTTGAGGATGGGGGAAAAAACGCCATCGGCGCCACAGCCACTTAACAGGTGTTGGCTGTTATTAGAATTGAGGTGGCACTTCCAGTCTTCTGGATCAGAAAGTCTTGCCTCAGAGCAGTGGTCCAGCTCTCCAGTACTTATGAATATATAGGTTGGATTTCTCCAGCTGTTCATGCCCCAGCAGCATTGCAAGCGAGGGCGGAGAATTTGGCACCATGGTATAAACCATACAGAGAGGCAACTCCATTACATTCAGGTTTAGAATGATTCGAAGTGTTTCACTGCTTTATTATTCATCTCAATTTTCTTCCCTTCCACTGACTCTGCAGCAGGACCAGAGAATCTCGCTTGGATGAACAACCGGAGAACCCCGGCCACGAACTAGGAGCAGGAGTAGGTCGGCCACCACCTCAATCCTCCTCCACCATTCAATAAGATCATAGCTGATCTGCTTATAACTTCAATCTCATATTCCTGCCTATTGATTGCCTTTCATCCCTTGACTTGTGGTGTTCAATCAATGTTTGGGTATGAGTAGGGGATTTTGCTAGATTGCAAGTTGCCAGTCTGTGATGGGGGAATGGGCTGGGTATGTGGAGGGTGGTGGGATTGCAGTAACATCTTGGGAGGTACTCTGATAGATGCAGATGGCCTGAAGAAGAGATTCACTTATCATTGTCGACTAGCGGAAGTGAAGAATTTAATGTCTTTAAACATTAAAAGCTTTGAAGTAGGCAAATGTAGTTGTGAACATTAATAACTTTAAAAGAATTGTAATCTGACCCCTTTCTCAGCATGATGGTGTGGTAAAGTAGCAAACACGCACTTAGATTGTTGCAGCATGGGCAAACAAAAATGAGATAAGAATCACAAACTTCAGCTATCAATTTGATCAAGAGGATAGCTGTAGCTTATATAATTTTGCTCATTGGGATTTTATAGTGTAAGATGATAACTGAAATATATAAACATATTATACACTCTTTGTATCAGACAGACACCCTGCAGAAACAAGTTGCTTCCCCTGTTATCACAACATACTGTGAAGGGAAATATGCCAGACATGGTGCTTGCAAGGGCTGTTGGTTAAATCCCGTGATGGCTCAAATGCAATTGGCACAATGGATTAGAGAAGGAAGATGTCTTCCAGCCTTCTCCTGCAGAAGGAAGGCAACAGACTGCTGCCTGAATACTGGGCATTGATCTGCATGATTCGCTGCTTATGTTCACACATCAGCTGGAGCCTGAAGGAGTGGAATTACTTTCAGTTGTCCAACAGGGGAGAGTTGACATGCTTCACTTGCAAGGTGATGTATGCATGTAATCAGTGGAATCCTGCACTGTGGAAAAGGCTTTTACTCACTTCTCCACTTCTGTTTGGTAATAGCATTGGATAGCAAACTGATGTGTTGCAAATATCTTCAGCTCTACCCAGAAGATATTAAATGCATTCATCATCATGGTAAATTTCACAGGATGTTGACAAGGAAGTCCTTGTCTTGCTGTTGTGGCTGTAGTAAGTAATAGATTTTAGTGAGGACATCCTTATTGAAGAGCAGACATTTCACAAGCTGTTATTTTCTGAGGTTCAAATAGAAAAAAAAATCGCTACCCGAACATGCTAAATGAAAATGGACTTCTCCTGAGAGTCCTTCTCCCATTCCTCCTCTTCCTTTTTCAGCAGCTTGCCCCACTCTGCATAACTTCTGCTCATTGTCCAAGTCATGCTGCAGTTCAAGGAGAACACCAATTAGTGCATCAGTATTTCAGAATAGCTGGTTTGTGCAGGAGTCTGAAGTCATCAAAAGTCCTTCAGCATCTACCTCACCACTTCCTATAGGCGTTTGCAATTTAAACCAACTAGAGAAAGCAGCAAACACATGTAGAATTATAGCAGCAGCCAGAAAAGATCACCCGGCAAATAAACTAAGTAGTAATGATCTACATTAAAGTTTTGGTTGGGATGACCTTCCTACTGCTGAATGCTATGTTCAGTTGTGTGAGATTGAGAGATGATGTCAGCTGGAGATTTGAGCTCCAAAATGGCACTTTGGTATCAAATTAACATTATACACAGATTGACATAACGACCTGTCTACTCTGCATATGTTTGGTGGGTATTCCCTGCATGCATGCCACTGTACTTGCCAATATGACATCCAGAGCAACAGGCACTATAATGTCAACCTGCTCCTCAGTTGCCACCTTTGAACTCATAATGTATACTACTATTAAGAACATAATTAGAAGAATCGGCCATTTGGCTTCTTAAGCATACCCTTCCTTAATACAGTCAAGTCAGCCTCACTTTTCACTTAATTCCATCAAGAAGACAAATATCTGTCCAACTTGGCCTTAAATTGGAACAGTGGAGCATATGCAATTTCTGGGTAGAGAATTCAAAGATTCACAATATTTTGAATGAAGAAATTTCTCCTCATATCAGTCCTAAATGATCAACCATTATCCTGAAACTGCCCTGGTGCTCTAGATTCCCTAGTTCAGCAAAATAATCTCTTGGCATCTACCCTGTTGAGCATGTTCAGAATCTTTATTTTAACAATTTCACTTCTTGTTTATCTAAACTCCAGAGAATGTAGACCCAGTTTGCTCAGCCTGTCTTCATAGGACAATCTTATCATCCCAGGGACCAAACTAGTCAGCCTTCTTGCACCACCGCTAATGCAAAAATTCCTTCCTTAAAAGTGGAAGCCAAAATGGCACATAGTACTCTTGTGGTACATTAAAACCGTGCACAACTGTAATAAAACTTGTTTATTCCTGACCTCCAATCCTCTTGCACTAAAGGTTAAAATGCCCTTTGTCACCTTAAGTACTTGCTGTTCCTGCACACTAGAGTTTTACATTCCTTGTACAAGTACATCTAGGTTCGTTAGAATATCAACATTTATAAATTTAATGCCTTTTTAAAAAAATATTTTGACTTTTTATTCTTCAGATGAAGTGAATAACCTCATACTTTTGCATTGAGAAGGCAACAATATGGCAGATGTATTATAATTAAACTATTTATATCTCTTTACAGCTTTGCAACCCCTCACAACTTGCATTCCCACCTACTTTGTGGCAACAGCAAAGTTTGATACATTAATCTGTCCATTTGTCTTAAGATGCATTTAGCTTGTAAATAGTGAGGCAGCAACACTGCTGCATTCCATTAGTAGCAGCCTGCTAGCTTGAAAATGTCTCCTTTTTCCTTACTCTGATTTCTGTCTATTAACATCCCTCAACCAAAGCCAATAGGTTACTTCCAACACTATGCACCCTTGACTTATGTATGAACTGTTTCTGTAGCACATTATTGAACATCTTTTAGAAAATCAAGGACACCACTAATGTTGTGGGGACCCAAGTTAAAATCCTGTCAGATGGTGGAATTTGAATTGAATGAAAACAAAATCTGGAATGAAGTGTCTCCCAATGATTATGAAACCATTGTCAGTCATCGCAAAAACCCATCTGGTTCTCTAATGCCATCCTTGCATGATCTGGTGTGTGCATCCAAAGCCACAGTAATGTGATTGAGTCTCAACTGCCCCTGAAATGGCCTAGCAAGTCACTCAGTTCAAGGGTAATTAGGGATGGGTAAAAAATGCTGGTCAGCCAGTGATGCCCAGGTCTTGTGAATGAATAAAAAAATCTACTGGTTACTCTTTATCTGGCTTGCTAGTTACATCCCCAAAAAAGTTATTAAATTTGTCAAGAATGATCTTTTGTTGAGGCCATATTAACTTTGATCATATTTTGTTAAGACTGCCTGATGTCAAGCTAACTGGATTGTAGTTCTGTTTTCTCTCTCCCTCATTTCTGGATTAGCGGTATTCCATTTGTTAACGTGTAATCTGAAAGAATCATTCCAGAATCTTGGGAATTTTGAAAAATTATAAGCAGCACATTTATTATCTCTGCAGCTACCTCTTTCAGAAACATAGGATATCCGCTATCAACTCCTGAGGATTTGTCATATTTTAGGTTTTTCTAGTATTCATCTCTGCTAATATTAATTACCTTGATTTCCTCACGCTTATTGCAACAAGGTTGCCATCCATTTCTGGTACGTAAAGCCAAATTTCACACCGAAGGAAAGCAGTTGTTGAATTGTTAGTGAAAGGAAGCTTGGCATTATCTGTGCAGTATTTTATTGTTGGTGATTTTTAATTGTTACAACAATGTACACTTTTGTGAATGTGCTCTATTATAATGGAAATACTGTCGGCAAGTATATTTTTTACATAAGTAATGGATTGTATTTATCTTGTAAAAAAAACCCATCAGAATAAATATAATTCTGCAGATTTTTAACCGGGTTTGCTTGCCTACAGGAGAAATATTTTTCTAGCATGGTTTCTGACGTGTCAGTGGGTTACAGTAAAACTCCCTCTGGTGGAATATTTATAACCTCATTTCTGAAGCACTGAGTGAAACAGATTTTTCAGTGAACCTTATTTGAAGTATGTTTTCAATGAGCATTATTCTTATTTGAGTTATATTAGCATTTAAGAAAATCATTATCAAAATTATTGATGGATGCAACAGTTGATCTAAGAAATTGACGTTAATGTGGCCTCTCCTTTGCTGGTAATCAAGGATGCTTAGCAGTGATTCATAGTCTACATTCATAATGGATACAGGAATAGGTAACTTTGAATGACAGATATTGCTTGATTAGTGGGGAAAAAAAAAAATCTGTAATGCCCAGCTGCTTATTTTTGCATATTCTGTTTTGCCTAAAAACATTTTTTAGTTCAGAGTGCAAGCAAGCAATTTATTCTTAGGCCTTTTTATTCACTATTTCACCTTTTGTCTTTAGAAGCAAAAATGTTAGCACTCTCCTCTCAGCCTTATCTGAAAGAACATGCAAGTTATCATCGATATCTCTCCATTTTTTTGGGATCAGTAAGGGAATTAAGGATTATTTTTGATCAATAAGGTAATTAAAGTTATGGGGAGCAGACGGGTAAATGGGAGTGAACCACTTTCAGATCAGCCATGATCTTATTGAATGGTGGGGCAGGCTCGAAGGGCTAGATGGCCTACTTCTGCTCCTATTACTTATGTTCTTATGAATATATTTATCATTCCGAAACAGAATGCTACAGCAAGTTTCCAATTTATTCAATTCTGTAAATTAAGAAAAGCTTGCATTTTTTAAATCCAATCTATTAAATTGGAAAATTAGTAAATTAGAAACAGAAGAATCCAAGCACTGAACCTGCAGTTGAACTTTGTCAGTGATGCTGTTATCCTTTTTCATATCTCCCAACCCTATATTCCATTCCTTGCACTATTTCCTGTTCTCAGAATTGCAGGCCCAACTGCTCTTTTTTCCTGCAGCCTGTAAGCCCTAATAACCTTTTCTCATTTTGTTTGCGTCAGGCCAATGCTTTCAAACAGACTTTCCCAGTGTAAAAGTCAAAAACAGTTGCCTGCAATACAGTAACAGCTTCTTTATTTCAAATGGTTTAAAGAAACTTTCTTGAATAAAAATATGTTAATCTAAGTTTTTTTTGCACAGAAATTAGTTCAAGGAGACAAGGCAAATTATTAGAGAATCTATTTTTGTTTATATTAAGAATTCAAAAGCATTAAAAAGATGAGGCACAAATGTTACTTGCAATTTCTTAACTTTTGTCAAATGCAGGTCATGCCAGAAATGGGAATTTACTGCTTAATTGTTGCAGAATTTTGAGCAAAGCTCAATATTGCAATTATCAGTGAGCAATCAATTTCTGACCTCATGATGGAACGAAGAACATGATGAAGTAGCTTAAGGTAGTTGGATCTCGGATGCTATCCTGAAGAACTCCTGCGTCCCTATCTAAGAATTGAGATGACTGGCATTCCACAACCACAACCATTTTTCCTATTATGCTCCAGTATAACTCCAGCCAGTGGAGTGATTTCCACCAATACCCATTCACTTCAGTTTTATCAGGGCTCCTTGGTGTCACATTTCAAATGCTGCCTTGATATCAGGGCAGACACTCTCATCTTACCTCAGATTCAGTTGTTATGTCCGCGTTTGGACCAAGTTTATAGTCAGTCTGGAGCTGAGTGGACTGGTGGGCTGAAAACTGAACTTGATAAGCAGCCTACTGGTGAATGAGTGCCTGTTAATAGCATTGTATAGAGTTTCCTTCCAACAGTTTGCTGAAAATTGAGTATAGGATTAGAGCACTGTAACTTGCCTGGGGGATTAATTCTGTTCTTTGTGGACAGGACTTACTTATGCCGTTTTCCACATTGTTGGGTTAATGCCATTGTTATAGCTGTTATGAATTAACTTGGAGATAGCATTGTGATGCAAATTTCAGCACTACAGTTAGGATTTTGTAAGCATCTGTAGCCTTTGCTGTATCCAACAATTTATTGATACTGAATGGAGCAAAAAAACTGGCTGAAGACTGGCACATGTGAAAGTGTGGGCCTTGGAAGGAGGTTGCAATGGATGTTTACAAACTCCTATACCGCAACCTCATTGTTTTCTAACAGCATTAATATCCATAACATTTCCAGAACTTGAAAATCATGTCAACAATAAGCATAGGTCTTGGACCTCTTTTTTTTAATGATAGAATTCCAGGATCTACTCCAGTATTTCAAGTAATTCTTTCTCCATCATTTCTGCTATCTTGAAATTTTTGGTTTTAAAGCTCAAGTCAGTGTATGGATGAATACTGACACCACATCCCAAAACTTTCAGACAAAATTCAGATCAAAAGTAAGTCAATATCCAAACAGTTAATAAGTGAATGCATTTGTAACAGTTCTTTGCAAATACTATCCTCTTCTTAAAAAGTTCATGTCAATGTGAATATCTATTGGCAAGAATATAAAAGTTTTGTTACAAATATATGGTTTAACTATTATGCTTCCACAAGTCAAGTATACCTCTTTGGGGATCATAGCTGTCTCTATGTGGAATTCAGTGTCATATCCACACCTAATTGCATTCAATTTCATACTGCAGCAAACTTGATTCGAAAATATAGAGAACATTCTAATCAAAATGAGTAGAGTGGCTACTTAAATCTCTAATGACAGACTACAAAGGACATAAAACAAGGAGCAGTAACTAAAAGCTACCAATTAAAAATGACACGCACAGCAATTTGTTTTCTGAAAAACAAAAAGCTTTACTTGCAATTATATCCCTTGAGGCTTTCAAAATCATTTCAGTAGCACTATCCTGAACTCTCATCATTGCAACTCAATAACTTCCAATTTAATTTGAATAACACATTAGAATATTTTCCAGTTATACAATTAATTGCATAATGTTCTATTCAACATTTTTACAGCGGAACGTGAGATAGCCACGAATTAAGCCCATCTTATTGAAGTAACGATCTATGTTCAAAATGGTTTCTAAATATTTTCAATTCCCCTTACTACATGTGGCTAAGAGAATTTGGTATTCAGTGCCTAAACAAATTGCCTTATAATTCGTTCATTTGCTTTATATCCAGAGCAGAAAATGCGCTGTGTTAGAGATAATTTGTATTTCAAGAGAAAAAAGCTCCTGTGTGCTGTTGCAACAGTGCAGCTTTTGCTGACCTTATTGGAAAATGCATTTTCTAATATAACCTCATTGGCCATGTTCCAATTTAACAGCATGTTAATTCACTTCAGGGAAGTACTAGAAGTTAAACATTTAAAATTAGGTCAGTGGAAGCACTCTCCTTTCTGAACCAGAAGGTTCAGCCCATTTCGTAACTTGAGCAAATAGTGCATGCTAACACTTAATTGTAGTACTGAGGGAGTGCTGCAGTGATGAGGAACTGTCTTCCTTCTACCTGAGGCCCAATTTGCTTATTCAAGTGAACAGTAATAATCCAACTGCATTAATTAGAGTAAGACAGTAGAGTTTGTCCTGTTCCAACATTTATTCATCAGCCAATAGCACGAAAAGTAATTAGCTGATCAGTGCTCTTTTATTGGAACCCTACTGTTCCCAAATTGGTGGCTGTGTTCACGTACTTCACAATGTTGACCACACTTCAGAAATATAAAAGCAAAATACTGTAGCTGTGGGAAATCTGAAATAAAAACTGAACATAATGGAAACACTGCAATGACCACTGACCTGAAATATTAGCTCTGCTTCTCTCCACAGATGGTGCTTGACCTGTTGAACATTTTTAGTGTTTTCTATTTTCATACTTCAAAAGTAATTCATTCGGAGTGATGTATCTTGGGACATCCTGAAGATATTAAAGTTACTTTATTTCTAAGCTGCATGCTGTTTTAAATAATATGAAATTAATTGTTTATTGTGATTGGCCACCAAGGCTTGCATGGGTTTTAATTAATTGTTGTTTGGAATCACTTTATACAATATATACCTCCAGTTGCCTATGTACATGCTGTTCTTAAAATTGTTTCACAGCCGCTGAGGAGTTTGCAACCTCTCTAAACTCTAATTTCTACAACAGTGGTACTCTCCAGAGAAAAGATTAAAAGGCATCATATATTATGCTTTGCTGGGTGGGTTTGTTTCTCATAAAGGTTTTAAAGCAACTAATTATAGAGGGAAACCACAAGTTGAAGAATAACCATAGAGATAAATGATTCAGTAATGTGGCAAAAGAATATTAAACCCTGTGAAGTAAGTAGCAATTCACATTTTTTATTTAATTTATTGCAATTGTCTGGACGTTGGAGGGTAAAACAGAGAGTGGATTTGCTCCAGGTCAAGAGTGTCAAAACAGATTCATAGTGAATCAGCAATTAACTTTTCACCATGCCTGATCTTCTGTGGTGTTGAAACTCACAGAATAATGTTTAAATTATTTTTGGAGATTGGTTTCTTAGGTCTGGATTTTTGTCTGCTAGCCAGGTGCACAGATATGGAAGAATTCATGGCTCTGCGAACCCAACTTATAAGCTGCCCCATCCCCGTCCCTGGACAAAAATGGTTAAGTGTTGTATTTGATTAAAGAGACTTCTGATTTTCAGGCACTTCTGCTAGATTCACCATGAGAGGTTTTATTTTGGTTAAAATTCAGATCTTGGTATCACAATCATTTTTGCTTGATTGAGCATAAGAATTCTTAGTAATATTTTCCAAGTCAATTGGAAGTAAAAAACTGATCCATTGAAAAATCAGTTGCTGATTTGATCTAAGACTGTTTGCACAGTTGCCCTGGACAAATTTCATCTAAAATTTCCAATTCATTGGTTTGCAAATAAATTATTTGTCAGTGATTGATCAAACTAAACAAACCCTTAACCACAGAAAAGGTAAAAGGAATGGAATAGACAAATAGGCATGATTAAAGTTTGATTTTAAATTGCATTGAGAGTGTGGCATGTGAGAGAATACCCAGAGTTAATGGCTTGAGACTTGCAGAGGTTTTAATTCCAGGGCTTGATTTTCCTGTGTGAGGTAGACTTCCTGCCTGTATCTGATGGGAATTGCTCTTTGGCCAGCATACGAGTGCAGGAATTCGGCACCAAGAGGCCACTGGAAGGAACATGAGGGTAAAATAGTGAAAGGTTGGTGGCAAGGAGGTTGGGCTCAGTGACGCGGCGGGGGGAGACATTTCTGCTGGACGGAATCATTTTTTAAAATGTTGCATACATTCTTGTCTTTTTCCCACTTCTGCGCCTCACCAGATTTTACTGGTGGGTCCAGAACTGCATGACTATGGTAATCAACAGCTAAAATTACTTTCATGTCCTAATTGCATTACAGGAGTAACGACAATGAAAAAATAACTAATGCTGCCCCTGCTTGCCTACTACACCAGGCACCTCGATGATGTTGAAAATCTGTCAACTGAAACCACAAGGAGTAAGAATGTGGGCAAAGCCTAAGTAGGAAATTGACATTTTAATCACTTGTTCCTTTTGGACAGGCATAATTAAAATTGACCTTCAAGTATCTTAGACATGTACTGGAAAAGTATTTCTGTCTCTCTCTTAGACAAGTCTGAAATCTTGGGAGTGTGGGAAATAATACAACAGTTGGATATACAGATTTTCAAGATTGTAGCATGGAGCCATGGTCAATGCCTTTGATGCCTAATGCTGAACTGTGGCTTGCTGCTGTCTTTGTGATCTGCAAGAGTTCATAGAGAAGCTCAATTCACTGACAGAAATCATTAAATAATGGATGGCAGAGAAACAACATCAGAAGCTGTCTTGGTGTGTGGAATGCTCAAAGCTATTCCACTGAGCTCTCCTACAGTGCACAGTGACAAATTGTGTAACATGTATCAAAAAATGTCTTATCAGTGCCAAGGTCTTGTTGTTCCTGGAAAGGTTAAGCCCACGAGCAAGTCTGAGCAAATTAAAAATCCAATTTTTTTAAGAAGGGTGTTCAATCCTCTGTCTGTAAGCCACCAAATTTGAAATCATGGAAAATTGTTTGACTGATGTATAATAATCACTTGCTTAGGAAATTCAGCATTTTTTTAAAATGAAAAACCTTTTAAAACATGCCCACTGGTTGGATGTGAAACTAAGAAAATGAGTGCAAACTTTTCAAACCAGCGCAATTGGCGGTATCTCAATTTTGATCTGAGCCTGATGTGAGTAAGTTTGTGAAAGGCACTATGCAAATACAATTTCAGGGTGTATCAAAGTACTTTACAACCAATAAGGTACTTTGGAAGTGTAATACTTTTTGTAAATGTGACACCCAATTTGTATACAGCAAGACTCAATGATGTGATAAAAATCAGATAATGAATATTTGCAATATCGATTTGGGGAATAAATATTGGCTAAGATACTGGGGATTGCTTTTCTACTCTTCTCCAAAATAGTGTCATCAGCTCTTTTACATGCATCAATGGAAGGAGATGTGAACATTATTATTAACTGCCACTCACTCACCAGTAGCTTACTTTTCAAGCCCAGTTTGGATTCCACCTGGTCCACTCAAGTCCAGACCTCATTACAACTTTGGTCCAAGCATGAACACAACAGATAAATCCAAGATGAGATTGGAGTCACTGGATTCAATAATCAATGCAGCATTCATCAGCTATAGAATCAAGGAGCTTTGCTGAAACTGAAGTGAATGAGGACCGGTGGAAAGCTCTCCACTGATTGGAAGCATACCTGGCAGAAATGAAAATAGTTGTGATTGTTGAATGCCAATCATCTTAAATCCCAGATACAGATGCAAGAGTTCCTTTAGATAGCATCCTAAATTCAATTCTCTTCAGCGATGATCTTCACTCCTTTATAAGTAGGATTGTTTGCTGATGATTGTAATACTGAGCTGCATTCCGAAATTCTTCAGACAATTATAAGCAATCTATGCTTGTCTGGAGCAAGACCTGGAAGCTATCCAGGCGTGAACTGATAGTGGCAAGTAGCATTCGCACCTCACTTTTTTGGAGTGTTTTTGAATTCTTGACATAAACCAACGAAAAGATAGTTACTCTAATCACATGCCTTGTCTCACTGAATTAAACACTTTATGAAAAATGTTGATGATTTTGTTGGGAATTATTTCATTCAGAAGAGGTTTTTAAAATCATTTCTAAAAAAGATAATACAAGATGGAAGCAACAAATATTAGACTATTTTCTTGTGGATCTTACAATCGGCCCCACCGTTCAATGGGCGGAGCGAGCTGATAGATTGAGAGAGAGCTCAGAAATCAGGTTCACACTCGATTTACTGCTTCTTGATCTTGGGATGTCTGGTACGATCAGCCTTGCATCCATTTCTAGCATGAGGCTGAGTTCAGGACTCAATCATCCTGGCTCTTGCCTGTGTAGGTTCGCTGGAGGATGTCCTCTCCAGTAAGAGCACATCCCCCATCAGTGGGGATAGATCTGATGGCCTTGCTGGTAGAACCAGGAACCATTGAAGTGCCCCCTCATCCCAGGTCAGGAGGTCAAGGGCAAGAGGGTGTGTCACTTGGGCAGGGTTTCCAACTCTGATCAAACTTGTTCCTGGAGGTTTCATTACATAACTTGACCCCATGTTCCAACCATTCCCCAGCCAACCACCTTTGTGACATACTGCTTACTGTCTTAAAGCAATTTGGAAAGAAAAAGGTTTCTATCCAATTGAATGATGCTTGACTGTCAACCAGTCTTTACCAGATATAATTTTATATTTGGTAAAGAGAAATGTTCAAAGATTTTTTTTAATACTAGCTTTTTTTAATGTCCCTGTGATTTTTTTTTGCCCACAGGGTTGTACTCCCAGCCAATCAACAGGGTGGCCTACAGCTGCTGCAACATCCAGGCAAACAGGGAGGGCCCCTGGCTTTCAGTCCCCTTTAAGCACTTAAATTGAGATCTGGCCAAAAATCTGGACGCTGATTGGAAATTCTAAATGGGCCTCCTTCAGTTGACCTTAAGCAGCCTTTTAATATGGTTAATCAGCCATCTGTATTTTGGTCTGCTGCCACCCTTCCTCTCCACCCCATCCCATCTCTGAGAAGGTAGCACCAGGGCAGGATGGAACTGGAGAGCCAGTGTACTGAGTGGCAGCATTGTTTTTAGCACCAAACCACTTCTGTTCCTGACCCCATCCCAAAATGTTACTTTAATGTCTCACCCATTTTGTTATTCCCCACTATAATTTATTCTACCTTAGTCTCTAAGGAGCCCATATTTACTCCCAACCTTTCTTTCCTTTTAAATAAGTTGTAGAAACCCTAATGTGGTTGCCACAAAAAAATTGAGAGCGAAGAGTGCACCTCACTTCAACTGCACCCATGTTGGGAGATCTATCCTGTCTTTAGTACTTCACTACTAGTTTTTAACTCGGATTTAATATTTTTAAAAATCTAATCACAATTCATCACCTACTATAGAAGACAGTATTCTATTCTATGTAACTGGAAGACACCAAAATCAAAACAAGAATTATTCGTAATCATCTGAAATCAAGTTACTTCAAAACCGCTAAAGATGATTATATATTAACCTGAGAAAATGTCTGTGTAATCTAAGGAAATGTTTTCAGTTGGTGAATGTTTGCCAGGATTAATATGCAGCATCTTGTACTCAATGACTTTAATTGAAGCATTATACTACTTTCATAAAACAAACATGGATATTAAAGTTAAAAAATTGATTCTTCTGTGTGTTTGGATGCAGAGAAGGTGAGAGACAAAAAATCTTGGAAAAGTAGACATAAAATCACATTGCATTTCTCTGGGCTGCTCATCCTGCAGGCAGGTGGATTGAACACGATTCACATCGCATGAACATTGATTAAAACACCTGATCACAGTGAAGATGTTGTGATTTCTTTATGTAGCCAACCAGAGGAACCTGGGCTAGAAGAGGCCTAAAACAATATGATTCCATTATGACTATCATGAGGAGCAATTTGTCCTGGGCTCTGTTATCTCCTGCTCTGCCATCCATCGCCCATTCCACATGAAAATGAAACACTCCCAAATCTTCACTACTCACCTACTTACTTGAGTGCCAAGTGGAGGCTCACTACTTTGCAATATCCCACTCTTGCCCATCAACCAGGTTTGGATGGGAGGCTAATGTGGCTTGTGCAGGTGGAGCCCAGGAGTTAACAGCTCATAGGCCTCATTGCAGACAAAGCTCAGATGCTTTATTGACCTACTTGGTGCAGTCTGCATAATTCGTGACCTGAGCTAAAGTGTCTTTTGTATCTCAGACTCATCTTAAAGCACTTTGCTCACAATTAAATCCCTTAAAATGCAATGACTTTTGTTAAGTTGGCAAAATTATAAACAAGTGAAGTTTACAATTTTGTTATTTACATATATTGTTAATAATCATCTTATTAGTATAAATATGTGTAAGTTCCTCATAGATTATAGTCATAACTGGCATTTTATGGGCATTGATAAATGCATGGTCCAAGGATATTTCTAAGTGGAAGTTTCTCTTAATTATGACCTGCAGAATTCAAATAGGCTTTGCCAGCAAGCCAACGACTGGTGTTCAGTGAAAGGGACTGCATGGAAATCTAAAAGGATACGTGCTGTTTTGTTCTTTGTTCTTTGACACCATCATTGACTAACCACATTCACCTCTAATAGATTGACCCAAGTAATATCAACTTAAAAATTGTCCATGAAATTGAGAAAAGATGAAAAATGTTGCAAAATAAGCACTTCCATTTTAAAGCATTTGCTGTTGCATTGAATTTGATTGGTAATATAAAAAGTGCCATTATTCTTTACTTCATTGTCACACTTAAACTGCTTGACCATATAATTTTTGGTTTGAGCTTAAAACCCAGATTCACACATGTTATAATGAACTATCATCTTTATTGTTGTTGAACTGTCATCTCCGACTTTATTTACAATTCAAATTAAGAATGAAATCTTACTGGTGATAAGCCTGGAAGGAGAAGGACATGTAATTGGGAATATGGTAAGTGGCAAACCAGAAGTCCAATGTCTTCCCATCTCTACTAAAATTAAATCCTGGGAGGGAATAGACCCATAGTGAACCTTACTGCATTCACTATTGTTTTGTACCATTAAATAGTCAATTAATGTCATTTAAGGACTCATCCCGTCACCACTGCCATCAGACAAGTTGCAGGTGACTCCTCGGTGTGATGGGGTGGATTATGGGGTTGTTCCTTGATCAAAGGTATTCAATGTCTGGTCAAGGGAATGGACAGATACCTGCTAAGAATCACCGCTGCCTTGCTGTTGATTTTCCTGCACCACTCATCCTGTAATGTCCACCCTGCAAAACCCCACCTCCATTCCCACATTACTTACCTGTGGTCTGCATCATTGCACAATCCTTGGACTTCAGTCTTCTGTTCATCCGGCAGTAAGAGGTACTTCAGTCACAAGCAATAAAAGAACTAACTTCAGAAAGTAAATCAGAAAAAAAGTAATAAAAAAAACTTCATTTCTCCAAACTTGGGGCCACACCTTGGGCCATTACAAGCTCCCCATCTGCTTCTTACTTATACTGGGTCAGCTGACCATCAAATTATCTTGCCATTGGTTACATTATAACATCATTCTGGCAGTAGTCGTTATCTCACCAGGCAGCACTGCTGAGTATAGGAGCTGCCAACCTCAGATTAGTTGGTAGCTCTTTGCAGGTGAGACTTCCTCCCCTTGGAGGTTTTGGGGCTAAATTTGAAGTGCCCTGGCAGGTATGATTCCTGCCAGAATGGGCACATAAAAAGTGGGGGCGGGAGGGGGCATTTCGCCATTTTCCAGTCTGCCCCAGAGCTAATCCTAATAATATGGGGAGAGGAAGGAGCCTGTCTAAATTGACAGCCTCCATGTCACACCTAAGCCAATGATTAAGAGCCAGTTAGGCTTGTTTTCAAGCCCTACTAATCATGTCAAAACACTCCCTGCATCATCTTATATTTGGCATGGGCAGCAGAGCAGGATCAGAAAGTCTTATTTTTAACCTGAAATGGTTAACGGGTGGAGAGAAGTGTGCTGATCACGTTGCAGCCACCCTTAGACTGAACACCCCTTTCCCTCATACCCACTCCCTCCCTTAAACTCAACCCCTCCCCTAACCCTCCTGAGTGTTACCCACTCTGAGGTTCCTAGCCCTTAGGCTCCATTCTTCACCTGCAATTTGATATATTTCTGGTGCTGTCAGGACTGAGGGAGTTACTGGCCAACCAGATTCACTGGCAGCTCCAGAGAGCGAGACTTCTATCTCAATCACTGCTACAAACCCTCGTTAAGGAGCTCTGCAATGCTTCATTGCTGCAGAGCAGATCAAACCTGATTTCTGGGGAACATGCCATCTGTCCCCTGTTTATCATTCCCCTCTTGATTTCAGGGGAAGACCCACACCTAGCCTCTCTGCTGGCTGACTAGCTTATGGTTCAGCAGTCCCTCCTAACAAGAAGCAGAGTAGGTCCCTTGTCAGCTCACCAGCTGACAGATGAGATCCTTGATGCCTCAACCAGATTCTGCCCAATATCACAATTGAAATCTGGTCTACTGCAGCATCTTGATGTTCTAAGGAACAATGTCCTGACAGCTGTGACTCCAGATCTGACTGCGTTGCTGCACTAGCATTGAAGAGAGAATAAGTTATTCCAACTCAAGGACGAAGGGTGTTAATTTGTTGAAAAATGTCTGCAAGCTGTTCTTGGAAGTCTTCAGTTCCAATTTTAGGAATAAACCAATTCTTTTCCAGGCGATGCTTGGCTAAATGATGGTAAGTGAAAAGTTAAGAAAGTAGGAGGAGGACTGGAAGAGAGCATTTGGTCTTTGATGGGGATATCTTTCTCACTCTTTCAACATAAAGTCTGCTTGTTTGTAACAAGTTTCATATATCTCATCATTACATTATTTTTTCAATTGAAAGCATTCAATGTGGAACCAAAACAGACCTTGCATATCATTTTATGCACTAATATTTAAGTTACCTATCTTTTCCATCAAAAAATTGGAATAGATTCCAAAATTAAAAGCTGGTTCTAAGATGAATTTCATTCAAATTTGTTCCAATTTCAAAATGGCAAGACTCTCTTGTGTCATCTATTATAAGACCTGAGCATATTGTTATACTACCCCTCTGCTACCCTCCCTGTTGGGAAGGTATAAACAAAGTGTGTTCAACATAGCTGTTTGCAGTGAGGTGAATGTATAATTCCTGCTTGTTTATAAGAGGCAATCATGCCCCTCATAATTAATTGGAATTCACTACTGTTAAAATAATTCAGCCTCCCATTCATTGACTCCTTCAGCAGCATTGGAAAGCAGCCAACATAACCAAGAACCCCACGCATCCCAGATGTACCCTCTTCCACCTTGTTTGGTCAGGAAAAAGATACAAAAGTCTGAAATCATGCACTAATCTATTCAAGTTTGTTCCCTGCTGCCATCAGACTTTTGAATGGACTTTCCTTATATTTAGTTGATCTTTCCCAAGACCCTGGTTATGACTGTAACACCACATTCTGAACCCTCTCCTTGCCTTCTCCCCTGTGTAATCTATGAACTGTATGCTTTGTCTGTACAGCATGCAATAAACAATATTTTTCACTGTATATCAATTCACATGACAATAATAAATCAAATCAAAAAATAAACCTCTAAAATTTATGTGGTTAGGCATACAAACAAAGCCATGCCCAGCAGTACAAAACCTTATTTATAGCTCCCTAAATTATAATATGTGAGATAACAAACAAAAATGATATTGTAACACTTTAGAAATATACAAAGAACATGCAGGATGAGTTAGTATTGCTTATAATATTGAAATAATTTTTGCTTAAAATGGATAACAATGCCTTGTTTGCCACATAATGCACTATGAGGGTACCCAGTAGCACACTAAATCAGAATTTATCCAGCAAGATACTGCTTTGATCTATGCTTCCTTTCAGAATAAATTGCATGTTGAACCACTTATCAAATATTATATTTATGCCATTAGATGATTTGATATCCAATCATTGTTTAATTTTTAAAGTTACTATAGGAGGTTACAAAGTGACTTCCTTGTTGCATTAGTCCGAAGTAAAGTAAAAATTATGCTGTAACACTTAAAATGCAATAAGTAATGGAAATAGAATTTTTATACTGTGCTATGATAGTGCTGTAAAACTTACATTTGAGTGATTTAAATTTGCATCTCCAAAGACTGAGTGGCATATGGAATAAAAGAACCTGTTGCCATACCTGAGTTCATTCTGCGAATGAAAATGACTGAAGAACAAAATATGTTGAATAATCTGTACCTCTCCCATTCATATGTAATGGACACTTTCCTCTCCAAGTTCTTGAATGTATTGTTGCCTCCAAAAATCATGCTCATCTTTCCAAAGCCTCTGTGATTGAATTTCTCCAGTGAGATTTCTGTTTTGATCACAGTGCTGAAACAGCTTTATCAAAGCCACAAATGTTATCCTATGTGAAATGACAGAGGCAACCCATCCAAGCTGACTCTTGTTGGTCTGTATTTTGACTTTGACATTGTTGATCAGAACACTGTTGTCCAACATTATAGTCCAGCTGAGTAGGATTGCACTCTACTGGTTTTATTCTTATCTGTGTAAACGTAGCCAGGCAAATATCATTGCTGGCCTCTGGGATGGCCAATGTGATTTTGCAAGAAAAAAAACATGTTTTACATTGAATGGTCTCTTTGAGAACAGCTTGCTACCAGTAATTGATCTTGTTAATTTTGAGAGTGGATAGGTCCCAAGCTCTGTTTCAAGCAGTTTGTATTAGAACAAGTTGGATGCAGGAAGCATCTCTTTTGAGCACTTTTCAGTTGAAATTCTATGTACTAGCTAAAAGGGTTTTTTAAAATTTCAGTAACTAAAGGACCCTGTTGCCAGAGAGTTGGACTTCTGAGATAACCAAGCTGTGAAAGGGAGAGAAAGTTTGAGATATAATACTCCAGAGTTAAAGATCGTTCGAACCAGGAGAACTTGAATGTGAGGTGGCAATGCATTAGATATTAGTGATGCCTATGTCGAATGGGGAACCTATCACTATGGGACAGTTGGAAGAGATTTGAAGGAAGAATCTTAATGCAAATAGACAAATAGCCCAAGAAGTCTCAACTCTGTATGAACACTTGAAGCAATATTCAGCCTAGGTCCTGTATGTTTCAATTTGTGATAATTATCTGACTTGAGTTTTTGCTGTTTAAGTCAAATGGAAAATTGTGCATGAAAAAAAGTCAAATGGAAAATTGAGTTCAAAGTTCAATTTAGAGTCTAAGGGTGGAATTCTTTCAAGCCTTCACTGGTGAGATCGATGGCTGTCGAATGGAGGGAAGTGTTCAGCAGGAGCCCCAAAAGTTGGTTTTACATCGGATTTTATATTTGTAGTGGGATCTTCCATTGAAGCTCACTGTGGCGGATAGGGAAACCCTTTGGAAGCCAGCGTGGAAGTCATTGGCATCCCACAAATGGGATGCAGATAAAGGCCCAGCCATGTGCCCGATTCTCCTTGGCACCGGCAGGAAAACATGTCAGTGCAAAACATGTTTTGGAACAGTGTGGCGTAGAGATGTAAGGACTCACCTGAACAATGCCTGGGACTCCATCTGGAGTTCAGAATGGAGACCAATTGCACCCTGGATCCTGGCATGCCACAGCAGTCAATGGGCGAGTACCTACAGGTGGACCTTGCAGATGCATTGTCATTGAGGAGGTCCAATCTCAATGTATTACTGGAGATTCATCTTCATTTCCAGGAGGTTCACCACCTTTAACAATGGGTCAGTGATGTTGGGTGATTTTTCAATCTGGCACCTGGATATAATTGCAGATGATGCACCATCAGGCCTGTTCTGCCATGAAATATGATATGAAACGCCCAGTTGTATAATTAATGAGGTCAAGGCTGGAAGATTTGGCATTTTTTTCTGCCACCCTCCACAGCAAGAAGCACTGAATGTTCCCATAGCAGGAAACACTCTATGTTCTACAGGAAACACTCCATGTAGCTGTCCCTACTATGGGACTCAGTCCCTGATGGGAGAACTCTGTTCTGAAATAATTACATTCATTGAGCTTTTGATATCTTTAACATATTTAAATATGTCATCTTTGATTTTTGTGCAGCAAAATTCTTTTGGTTTAAAGCGTGAAACTTGTGGTTCATTCTTTTAGCAAATACCTGAGTTTTTGGATTCTTAAAAACATTTCTTGTTTCTATCTCAATCATAACACTTTTTCTCACTCTCTCACTGTTACATCTAATATCCCCCATGGGTCTGTCATTGGCCTCTCCTGTTTCTCATTTACATCCTAACCCTTGACATACCAGCTGAAAACACACAAGTTTCAACAAGTACACTAACAACAGCAAACATTGCCTTACCACCATTACCTGTCTCTGAATTGTTGGACTACAACATCGATGTTGGATAAGCATAAAATTCCTCCAGTTAAATATTGGGAAAATTGAAGCAATTGGCCGGGCAAGGCTTGTAAAATCCTGTCCGAGGCCAAAAAAGAATTCCATTCTGTGAGTACTCCTGCCCCAATTCCTAATCACTCCTCCTACCCCCCAGGCAGCCCAATGGCCAGCCCCAATCGCTCGACTCACTCCCTCTGTCTCTCAGCCCAAATGCAGAGTGGCAGCGGGCTCACCCACCCCCACTGATGGATCTGCCCATATCAGACATTGCGTTTTCAGCACAGCCCCACATCCATGGACAGCACTGTGATGCTCCCTGGGGTTGGGGGACTCAATTGTGTCCCTTTCACTGCAGTGGGGTCGGGCCGCCAGCTCTCCCGACTGGAGAGCCAAACTAAATCCCAATGGAATGAAATACCACAAGTGGGTGGGTGGGTACAGGGGAGAGGAGTTGGTGGTGGTGGGAGAGGGAGCTAGCGGGCCTGAAGATTTCAGTTCTGAGCCTGCTAATAACATTTAAATTGTATCCAAATGAGCTGTTGTATACATTAGGCAGTTCTGTGCCAATTTCTGGCACAGAGCTGATGGTGACAGAAATCTGGCACTGAGATACACGCAGAAGCCATGGTCCTGAATGGGGAGCCAACAAAACAGCTTCCGTTCAAGTCACCTGGCCTGCTGTGCTACAAAAGCAGTGCAGTGGAATGGGAAAATTGCCTCATCTTTTGACTATCTTTACAAGTATTAACTCTGCTTCATGCTTCCATTATCTTCATTACAAAAACTAATCTATTATTTGTTGGTTTATCTGTGTTCAATCAGTATAAATATCACAGTGCATGCTTTTTTAAGTTATTGTAAGTATTGTATTTCAGTGTAAATATTTTACTCATTAGTTCCTTAAGCAGACCCAAACTATTCCATTATTGCAACTACAAAGTACATTTTTCTCTGAAGGGTATTTTTATTTTAGTTAACTTAGACATACAATTTAGGCCCACAGAAAGCAGGACGAATCCAAATCAGCCAATTACCACCCCATCAATCTACGCTTGATCATCAGTTATAGAAGATGTCATTGATTGTGTTATCAATTTCAGCTCCAGGACAGTGAGCATTCCTTTGAGTATTGTCCTATGCTCAACCTTCTTGCTGTTTTATCAATTACCTCCCACTGTAAGGTTTGAACTGGGGAGGTTTACTGATAATTGTGCAACGTTTAGCATCTAAACGTTGAGATGTCCATATGGAGCAAGGTATGGAGAACTTCCAAGTGTGGGCTGATAATTGACAAGCAACATTCACGCTGCGTGAGTGCCAAGTAATGACTTTATCCAATAAGAGTAAATCTAACTATTTCCCCTTGACATTCCATTGCATTATCATTACTAAAGCTCCCATTCTGAATATCCTGGGGGTTACAATTGAAACTGGTCAAGTCTAACCATATGTATACTGTAACTGCAAGACTAAGTCAGAGGCTGGGAATTTTGTGGCTATTACCTCACCTTTGACCCTCCAAAGTTTGTCCACCATCTACAAGGCACAAGTCAGGAATATGATGAAATATTCTCCATTTGGCTGGATGAATACAGCTCCAAAAATGTCCAAGGAGATCAATATCATTCAGGACAAAGCAACCCAGGACAGCACCTTCAATATCCACTCCCTCATCCACTGCTCAGTGGCAGCTGTGTGTACCAGCTACAAGATACACTGCAGGAACTCACCAAGGTTTCTTTGACAGCAGCTTCCTACTATCTTGAATGACAAGGGCAGCAAATGTATGGGAACAACACTCGCATCATCAAGTTCACTTTCAAGCCACATATTATCCTGATTTGAAACAATATCCATAGAATCCCCACAGTGCAGAAAGAGGCCACTTGGCTCATCAAGCCAGCACTGACCACTACTCCATGCATTTACCCTGCTAATCCCCTTGACACTAGGTTCAATTTAGCATAGCCAATCAACCTAACTTGCACATCTTTGGACTGTGGGAGAAAACTGGGGCACCAAAGGAAACTCATGTAGACACAGGGAGAATGTGCAAACTGACAGTGACCTGAGTCCGGAATTGAACCCGGTTCCCTGGTGCTATGAAGCAGCAGTGCTAATCACTATACCATCCCTGAGTCAAAATCCTGGAACTCCTTTCCTAACAAAACTGTGCATGTATTTGCACTACATGGACTGCTGTGATTCAAGAAGGTGGTGCAACACTACCTTTTCAAGGGTAAATAGGGATGGGCAACAAATGTTGAAATGAAGTGTTATCCACATCCCAGAAGAAAATTTTAAAAAATCCTGAGATTGAAGATACAGAACTAGATTACACTGAGCTTCAAAAATAATATTAATTTGAATTTAGTATAAAAAGAGGTTCCAATACAAGAAATAACCGTTTAATTTTTAAATGAAATCTAATAAAAAAAATTGCATCAAATTCAGTTTCAAAATAATATCGCCCAAGTACTTGGTTTGGCAATGATTGATTTTGTGTATCCATTCTACATTTAAATGTAACATTTTACTTTTGCAATTATGCTATGTCTATGGCCCAGAATGCATTTCTAAAACATAAAAATGATAATTCGTGGAACAAGTGCTATTTTAAGCAGAAAACAAATCCCCCAGAAAAAGCTTATGTTAATTGTTTTGTGTGACTCATTAAAAATTGTATCTCCATGTTTATTGCATCAGTGTAACGTGATAAATATATTATATATGGAATATACACATTCAACACTATGGGGGCAGTCTTACTGAAAAACTTCTATGAGCTAAATGAGAGTGAAAACAAGAGAAAATTGCACCCAGTTTTTGGATGAGCTCCAGATGCGATCATATTGGCACTTAGAAACAAAGAGGGAAGTGTGATTCTTGCTGATAGAGGGATTGGCAAAAGCCTAATCATGCCAGGAATTTGGCTGCTGAATGACAGGGGCACCATTAAACAGGTGCCCTGAGCTCCCACTGCACTCTGTACAAGTGAGAAGTACATCCCCCTCACCTCCTTGTCATGGCCTTATCCCCATCGTGAGCCTGCTCTTCAGGTCCCACCCCTCCTTTTAGTTTTGGTACTTGGGGACCATTTTTATTCATTCCTAGGACATGGGCCTCACTGGCTAGCTAGCATTTATTGCCCATCCCTAGTTGCCTTTGAGAAAGTGATGGTGAGCTGTCTTCTTGAATCATGTGCAATGGGTTGACTATTAGGGAGGGAATTCCAGTATTTTGACCCAGTGACTGTGAACGAATGGCAGTATATTTCAAAGGCAAGATGGTGAGTGGCTTGGAGGGGAACTTGCAGGTGGTGGTGTTCCCATCTATCTGCTGCTCTTGTCCTTCTAGATGAAAGTGGTTTTGGGTTTGGAAGGTACTATTTCAGGATTTTGGTGAATTGCTGCGGTGCATCTTGTAGATAGTACACACTGCTGCTACTGAGTGTCGGTGGTAGAGGGAGTGGATATTTGTAAATGTGACCAATCAAGTAGACTGCTTTATCCTGGATGGTGTCAAGCTTCCTGAGTGTCATTGGAGCTGCATTCATCTAGTCAAGTGGGAACTATTCCATCACATTCCTGACTTTTGCCTTGAAGATAGGCTCTGGAGAGTCAGGAAGTAGTTACTCACCATAGTATTCCTAGCCTCTGGCCTGTTCTTGTACTTAGTGTTTATGTGGTGAGTCCATTTGAATTTCTGGTCAAAAGCAATCCTAAGGATGTTGATAGTGGGAAATTCAGTGATGGTTACACCATTGAATGTCAAGGGCAGTGATTTGAGTGTCTCTTATTGGTGATGATCATTGTCTAGCATTTGTGTGCCATGAATATTACTTTGCCACTTGTCAACCTAAGTCTGGATATTATCCATTTCTTGTTGTATTTAAACATGTTTAGCCCCGATACCTATTGATTCCCATTTTGCTGAGGCTCCTTGATGCCACACACAGCCGAATATGGCCTTGATGTCAAGGGCTGTCACTCTCATCTCACCTCTGGAATTCAGCTGTTGCGTCCATGATTAGACCAGGCTGAAGTGAGGTCAGGAGCTGAGTGACCCTGGTGAAACCCAAAATGGGGGTCACAAAGCAAGTTATTGCTGAGCAGGTATTGGTTGATAGCATTGTCAATCACTCCTTCCATCACTTTACTGATGGTCGAGAGTAGACTGATTGGGCGGTAATTGGCTGGGTTCGATTTGTCCTGCTTTTTGTGTACAGGATATACCTGGGCAATTTTCCACATTGTTGGGTAGATGCCAGTGTTGTAACCATACTGAAAGAGCATACATCATTATCCTCGCCTGTGAAGACTTCAACTGGCAAGGACGTTCAGGCAAATGAGCCCTGACAATTGCATCGGGGACTCACTAATCATATTAAAAAAAACTCATAAGTATTTCAATCAGCATTACACAGGTAGAATGAGGCCGGGAACATTGCAAGTAGTGGAAACTGGTTCCAAACCTGGTTTTTGGCCTTTCGTCCAATCTTATCAGCTCGCCATGCCAACCAACTGGTATGACAAGCCACTATGGTCACCCCTTTATATTTTAGATGAATATTATAAATAGGATGCCTTAGGAATGCATGGTAATCTTGTAATTATATAGAACATTGGTCAGGGTTTAGAATTTGCTGTGAATGCCAAATGAATGTTACCTATTGCCTTGGGGGGATAAGTGTGTGAACTTTAAAGAGTTAAATTCATGAAGGATGAAAGAAAATATTTTATACTGAGAGGGTAGTTGGATTTTGAATTAACTGATCAACAGTGTTAGTTACAGGAGATGTAACTTGGGATTCCAGTGCAAAAATGTAAAATTTTTTTCAAGAGAGGCACATTGGGTGGAATTTTGCCATCTTTTAGGAAAGTGGGATCTTGGACAGGAAAGATGGAGGTTAGCTCGCTGGTGGCATTGGCAGGTTTTCCCATTGGATTTTAAACAGATACACCAAAAATGTAGAGAGTAGGTTGCACAATGTCTACCCTGCCCCACCCCACCAGTAACTTTGATCAGGGTACTGTTTTTAAAAGACTCACTGAAATAAACAACCACCCCTTCCATCACAGATTTCCGCCCTGCCTCACTGTCCCCTCACTCCCCACGCCTCCAATCCTACTGTGCCACCATAGGACTCGCCTCTTGGCACTGCCCCAGTACTGCTGTGCTCACTGATGTGCCTTCTTGAAAATGGGAGTGGAAAATCTCTCCCCATTACTTGTTACAGCTAATAAGACTGGAAAGGAGCCTAGATCGACTTGATCTTTTCTTGTCTTGAGATATTGCATGTTTTGATAAAGAGTTTGAATGATAAAGGTATAGAATGGGAGCAGTATTTTAAACTTTGATGGATCTGGGCTTTGCACAAGTGCAAATAACGTCATGGTTAGTGCCTGCTGAGCTGAAAATCATTGTAGGCTTCATATCTCTTCAATCAATATACCTATGACTCCATGTTATTGAGGAATTCACTTCCTCAAACACCAATTAACCGTGGCTACTTTGTGTACCATCTATCGGACACACTGCAGCACCTTATTCCATTGTCAACACCTTCTAAATCCATAACAGTTACAGCCGAATAAAATAAGGGGAATAGATGCGTGGGAGCAACACCACCCGCCAGTTTCCCTACATGCTAACTTGGAAATAACTTGGAAACTACACTTCCTTCATGCTCGTAGGGTGAAAACCCTGGAACTCTCTAACAGCATTGCGAGTGTATCCACACCACATGAACTGCAACGATTCAAGAAGGTGAATCAGCACCACCTTTTCAAGGGCAAACATGGATGGGCAATAAATTTTGGCCTTGCCAGTGATGCTGACATGTCATAAAAGAATTAAATAAGAGCCTTTAATGGTAATTAGATGGTTATCCTGTAAGTTACTGGAGTGCCTAGGCAGTGATCCATTTTCATTATTTAAGATATATGAGTTTAAAAAATGGAAGCAAGATTTGTTTAAGGAAGAGTAAATTAAGCTTCATGGAGGTAGCTTTAAGAGCATAGGAACTAGGAGCAGAAGTAGGTCGATCAGTCCTTTGAACCTGCTCCACTATTTAATCAGATCATGGCTAATCTCTTGCTGGTCTCAAATCCACCTGCCTACCTGTTCCCATATCCCTCTAACTTCAAAAATATATCTATCTCCTTGAAACCATTTAATGACGCAGACTCCACCAGCAAGTTGCACTAATTCACTACTTTCTGCGAGAAGTAATCCCTCTTCATCCCAGTTTTAAGTCTACTACCTCTCAATTTATATCTGTGACTCCTTCTAGATTGTCCCACAAGGGGAAACATTTAAGTTTACCTTATCAATTCCTTTTAGTATTTTATATACCTTGATCAAATCCCCTCTCATCCTTCTAAACTCCAGCGAGCTGTTTAATCTCTCCTCATAGGTCAACCCTTTTATTTCCAGAGTCAATCTGGGGAATCTCCTCTGTATTGTTTCCAATGCTACCACATCCTTCCTCTAATAAGGAAACCAAAGCTGGACACAGTACTCCAGATCTAGTCTCACCAACACCCTATACAAATGTAATAACATTTCTCTACTTTTACAATAAATACTTTTGCAATAAATATACTAACATTCCATTTGCCATTTTTATTACATGCTGCTCCTGTATGCCAACTTTCAGTGATTCAGGAGCAGAGATGTTCAGATTCGTCTGCCCAGATACATTTTGAACCTTTCCATTTAGGTAATTTCCATTTGTCTTTCCATTTGTCTTTTTTTTGGCCAAAATGGATAACCTCACACTTATCCATATTAAACTCCACCTGTCAAATTTTGACCCATTCTCCTGGCGTATCCATATCTGTCTGTAATGGGAAAGATGTCCTTTTTGAGACTGTGGCATAATGAGACCAAGAATCATGAAGGCTGAAAATGTACAAGGTAGGCCTGATCAACTTGTTAATTTAATTCTCTGGAGTATGAACATCTTTTCATTTATTTATGAAAAGTCAATAGGGGAGTATTGGAAAGGTCTATTGAAAACAACTTTTTAGTAAGCTGAACAATCATATTTTATGTAGAATTTACATTTCTTTAAGAAACATACTTGTTTTATGAAATATATGGTACCAAATCTCCTAGTATTCAAATCCAAGTCACAGTCACCAAAGATGAGGCACTATTTACTGTATTAATGTAGCAGTATATTTTATAGCAATTTTAGCCACCATTTGATGCCTTGAACAATTCCAAAATAAATTATTTACAGATGCACACATACATACATCACACAAATTTCTGTTTTAGTGTATACAGCTCAAACTGAGAACAGAGACCCCCATTCTACGGACGGCAGCACCATCCTGAGCCAGACTTCCGCTTATAGCACGAACCCAACAGCTCAGCACGAAGTCTCAAAGGATTCTTCCTTCCAACGTAAAAGTAAGTGATTGGTTAAAGTCCTGATTTTTCCTTCATTCTTGTCACTTGAAGACTCATGAAAATCATCAAATTTTTTTAAATAACATGGCATAAATAGAATATTATGGGTTAGTGACTAGAATGCAGAAAAAGATCATTTGGGAATGACCTGCATGCCTTATTAATGACATGAAATGTTTTCCATGCCCCATTTGAGCATGTCTCTTTCAATGTTTCCCTTGTATAATATTTCACAAAGCAAGACAGCTTCCTCAGAATTATTAAAGCATGTTGTAAAATTACACCTCTTCTTAAAAAATCTTCTACAAACAATTGTAAATCTGAAACAGTTTTTGACTTTAGAATTATCAGCTGACTTACATTTTAAAGAACAAGTCTGAATTTCTTTGCTACTTTCTTTTCTCCATATAAGCGGATAGTTGCTGCAATGAATATCACTGAACAGTGAAAGACTAAAACGAAAGGTTTGCATTTATATAGTGCCAATCATTTCTCGAAGCATTTGTCATGAAGTGATTTCATTTGACGTGTAGCTGTATCAGCAAATAGCATCCATTTTGCACAAAGCAAGATTACACAGACAGCAATGAAATGACTTTATTTATGCTGTATGTGGAAAAGCAAAATTGACCAGGTTACAAAAAGAATTCCCTCCCTTGTCCAACATCATGTCACAGGATATATTTTTCCATCAGAACAAGCAGATATCAGTTTAATGTCTCCTCTGAAGCAAAAGATTTCTAATAATAAAGCTGCTCTTTTGTGCTTTACTGGAAGGTCTAGTTTATGAATGAAGCTTGAATGCATGGTCTTTTGACTCTAGGGTGGGACTGAAACCACACTGACCCTTAGTTTTACAATAATGCATGATTTTCTGTGTCACTCTATTGCATGGAACAAACTGCAGCAAAATGGAGTGGAGCATCCAACAGTGTGGTTGAAAACAAGTAAAATAAACATTATGTGTGATAAATTGTAATGTTAAAGAAGTAGCAGGTTTAATTACCCTAGTAATGAAAAAATCCAGTGGTGCAGTTAGTATACTTGTTGCCATCCCATTTATTTTATTTGCAGTTATTCCACTGAGATTGTAGTAATTAATATCCCTTGAAATTAAAGTGGCTTGAAATTTTTGGAAAAGGAGAAGTGTTGTCCTAAGGTTAAGGTGCTAAATTGGGAGAAGGCTAAGTACAACAAGATCAGGCAGGATTTGGAGGCTGTTGTTAGGGAGAGGATGTTTGAGGGTAAATCCACATCTGGCATGTGGGATCCTTTTAAGGAGCTGTTGACTGGAGTGTAAGACAAGCATGTGGCCATGAAAAGGAAGGACAGGAAAGGCAGGATTTGAGAATTATGGATGACCAAGGAAGTTACGAGTCCCGTTAAAAAGAAAAAGAATGAGGTCTAGGCAACAAAAAACAGATGAAGCACTTGCAGAATACAGGGAAAGTAGAAAAGAACTCTGGAAGTTAGGAGGGGGAAAAAAGGATCACAAAATCTCCTTAGGAGGCAGGATTAAGGAGAATCCCAAGGCATTTTATATATCTATTAGGAACAAAATGAAATTAGAGAAAGAGTTGGTCCAGTCAAGTACAAAGGAGGGAAATTATATGTAGAACCAAACGCAGTGGGTGAGATCCTTAATGAATACCATGCATCGGTATTCACAAAAAAGAGGGACACATTGATTGGTGGTGTCTCAGAGGGGTATGTAAACCCTCTAGAGCAAGTCATCATTATGAGGAAGGAAGTGTTAAGTGTATTGAAAAGCATTAAGATAGACAAATACCCAGGGCCAGATGGCATTTATCCCTGATTACTGAGGGAGACAAGAGAGGAAGTTGCTGGGCCTCTGACGGAAATCCTTGTTTCCTCTTGGCCACACTTGAGGTCCCAGAGGATTTGAGGATAACCAGTGTTGTCCTGCTGTTTAAGAATGGTAGTACGGATAACCTGGGCAATTATAGGCCAGTGAACTTAACGTCAGTGAGAGTGAAATTATTGGAGAAGAGTCTTAGGAATAGGATCTATACAGATTAGAAATTGAGTGGTCTTATTAGTGACAGATAGCATGGTTTTGTACAACACAGGTCATGTCTCACTAATTTGATTGACTTTTTGAGAAGGTGACAAAAATGATTGATGAAGGAAGGTCCTTGGATGTCATCTACATGAACTTTAGTAAATCATTTGACAAGCTCCCTCATGACGGGTGGAAAAGGTTAAATCATACAGGATCAAGGATGAACTAGCTAAATGGATTCAAAGCTGGCTTTGCCATAAACGAAAGAGAGTAGCGGTGGCAGGGTGTTTTTCCAAATGGAAGTCTGTAACTAGCATTCCGCAGGGATCAGTGCTAGGACCTCTATTGTATGTAACATGTATTGAAATGACTTGGAAGGAAACATAGCTGGTCTGATTAGCAAGTTTGAGGATGACACTAAAATTGCTAGAGTTGTGGATAGTGATGAAGATTGTCAGAGAATAGCAGGATATAGATTGGTTATAAAATTTTCTGGAGAAATGACAGATGGAATTTAATCCAGACAAATGCCAGTTGATGCATTTTGGTAGATCCACTTCAGGTGGTAGCTATAAAATAAATGGCAGAACCAACAGGAGCATAACACAGGGATCTGGGAGTACAGGTCCACAGATCTTTAAAAGTGGCAGCACACAGGTGAAAAAGTAATCAAAAAAGCATATGTCATGTTTGCTTTCATTGGCTGGGGCATTGAGTATAAAAGTTGGCAAATTATATTACAGTTATATAAAATGTTAGGTCACAATTGAAATATTGTATCAATTCTGGTCGCCACACTACCAGAGGATGTGAAATCTTTAGAGGAGTACAGAAAAGGTTTACCCAGATGTTGCCTGGAATGGAGGGTATTAGTTATGAGAAGAGATTGAATAAATTGGGATTGTTCTCCATGGAAAGATGAAGACTGAAGGGCAATCTGATAGAAGTTTATAAAATTATGAGAGACATAGATAAAGTGAACAGTTGGAAGCTTTCTCCAAGGACAGAAATGACAATTACAAGGGGGCACAAGTTCAAGGCAAGGGCAGAAATGTTTACTAGAGATGTTCGGGGGTAGTTTTTTTACTTAGAGGGTGGTGGGGGCCTGGAATGCACTGCCAAGTGAGGTGATTGAGATCCCATTTAAGACTTACCTGTATGGATAGACACACGAACAGGTGGGAAATAGAGAAGTACAGGCGGTTGGTCTAGATAGGACAATGTGATCAGTGCCGGTATGGTGGGCGGAAGGACCTGTTCCTGTGCTTTACTGGTCTTTGTTCTTTGACATTTTTCAGAATCATCATTTTTAACAACCAAGTATAAATGTGATGTTTTTGAAATATTTTTGTCATACTTAGATTTCATCGCATCTCTATTTATTAAGATTTCAGACATATTGCATTCTACCCTTTGTAAACTTGAAGCCATGCAAAATTCTGCTGCCTGTGTCCAAATGTACACCAAATATTGTTCACCCACCACCTCTGTTCTTCTGACCTACATTGGTCATGATTTAGCAGTGTTTCAATTTTAAAATTTAGCTTTTTTAAAAATCCTTTTAGTCCTGGCCTTGTCCCATTCCTAAATTCTGTTGCTCCACCATTGGTGGTCATTCGTTCAGCTTGTTAGGCTCTAAATTTAGAGAATTATCTCTCTAAATCTCTCTGCCTCTCACCCTTCAAGCACTCTTTAAAACCTTTCTCCTTGAATGGATTTTTGATCATCTACCCTAACATCTTCTGGACCTCATCATGTTTAATTTTAGACTGACTCTGGAATCCACTGAGTGTATCATGCTGCAATAACATTTAACTCCGAGGAGTTCTCCTAGATGTAAACAATTGGGACTGTCACATGGTTATGTGATCTGGCTTGTCTGATGGCATGCTGCATTTTGTGCTACTCATTTTAAGTGTGACTCAGAGGGTGCATTTGCTACAAAGGGCTTGATTAAATACTAAGCAGGTCCCAAGCATAATTTCACATAAGATTTCACGCAAAAGCTGAAGTGTCGAGAGACTTGGGACCTGAACTGGACAGGTGATTTCTTCGCGGAAAATGATGATTTGGCTTGCAGCAAAATAAAATTTACCTCCTGCATTTTAAATACATTGAATGATTGGCTTTGCTGGGCTTATTCCAGCCAATGGTCCATTCAAATTAAAGGAAGAAATTCTGGTCAAATGATTTGGCATGGTTTATTCCCTGAGCTTTCGGCACGTGTGCTTCTGCATTACAGGGCAGCTCCAGCCTATTTTTATGTTATTCTTACAAAATGGGACCTAATATTTCCACTCCGTTGCCTGCTGCTCTAGGGTGGATGTGAAGAATCTTTCCAGGATTGTCAGCCTCTTTTTTTTCTGCAATAGAATCATTATGCTCCAGTTTACCTTTGATGACACTGGTGTCCTACATTTGGGAAAGATTTCAGCAGATACATCAGCTGCCTCTCAGTTACAAGCTCAGCTATTTTAAAACAGGAGTCGATGGCCTAGATTATCTGACTGTAACGCCAATGATATTGCAATCAGAAAATCTAGGCTTATGTCTCCAGCACAGGACATCTGTACAAGAATAAAAGAATTCCGCCTCTAAATATCCAAAATCTGTTTATCACAAGAATTCAGCCTGTTGTTCCTGCAAAAATACCACCTGACCTTAAGCCTTTTCCCCAAATTGACTCAATGGCCAGTGCTTGCATTATGCAAATTCAGAACTTTAATATCATCATAAAACTAGGCCACATTTAAGAACTGGGACTATAAGCGATCTTCAGATTCTAAGGCTCAGAATCCAGAAAGAGTCTGACAACACCAATTTTAAATCCAACCGATTTATTTGATAGTAAACCTGCTAGCTTTCGGCGTTTGTGCCTTCGTCAGGCGAATGAGTGTTCACCTCATTCGCCTGACGAAGGCACAAACGCCGAAAGCTAGCAGGTTTACTATCAAATAAATTGGTGTTGCCAGACTCTTCATGAGTTTACCCCAGTCCAACGCCGGCATCTCTACATCAGAATCCAGAATCAGGTAAGCATAGGGCCTTGGGGTTTCATGGTGGTAATGGGGAACAAAGCCTGTGGAGGTGGGGAGAGGGCAATCGGGGTCTTGATAGAAAGATCAAGGGGTGAGGGAATACTGGGTGGGAGGACGGAGGAGGTGGTGTCAGACTTATGGGGTAAGTGGAGTGACCATAAGACATAGGACCAGAATTAGGCTACTTGGCTCATCGCATCTGCTCTGCCATTCAACTGTGGCTGATTTTTTTTCTGATCCCCATTTTCCTGCTTTTTCACCATAACTCCTCATCCCCTTATTAATCAAGAATCTGTCTATCTCTTTCTTAAAAACACTCAAATAACCTGTCTTCCACAGCCTTCTGTCGCAAAGAGTTGCACAAATTCACCACTCTCTGGCTGAAGAAATTCCTCTGCATTTTTGTTTTAAAGATTGTCCCTTTAGCCTGAGGTTGAGTGAAGGGAGTTCTGATGTGGAGAGACAAACCACAGCCCTTTCCTACTTGGGGACCAACCAGGCTGGGCTTCTGCCCTGTCCCTGGATTCCTCCCACCAGCCTAAAAATTGAGGCCAAGTGGGAAGTAGTCCTTTGGTAGTCAATAATTGGTCACTTGGAGGCCTCAGTTGGGCAACGGTGAGCGGGCTTCTCTTGGCCTTACTACCCCATGTAAAAGTCAGGTTGAGGCGGGCATATTGTGGTGAGATGACCACCCAGGGAATTTTATGAGCTCCACCAGCTATGTAAAACATGGCCAGGTGTGACTGAGGAGACAGTCTCTGCTCCATTTGCTACAGAGCAAGACATGGGCTGAGGAGTTGCATGATCCGCAGCTGGTTTCTGCTTTCTCTGGGCCCTCTTAACTAGCTGAGCATTTTTCTGCTCACATTTTCTAGTGCCTTTCCAAGCATCCACCTCCAGTTGTTACAACTATTTGCAACAGTCTCTCAGTTAGCTGTCAATTTCTGCCATCTTTATATCTTGCTTGTAGGTGTCCTCGTAGACTAGGTGTGGACACTCAGAAGGTCAATTCCACCACATACAAGGTCTTTGGATTGACGGCTGTCATTTGTCCGATGAATATGATCAAGTCAGTGGAGACACTGTGACTTAGCAGTACATGTATGCTGACGGAATTAGCAGTATTCCAGCACCTCTTGGGTTGATAGTTTTGTCCTGCCAAAGGTTGCTGAAGATGCATCTGGGATTGCGAAGGTGCAAACTTTTCAGCTTTTTCTTGTGCCTGAGTGTGTTGAAGACATTGGCTTGGTAGACTTGCAGTTTGGTATTTTTAGTCAGATTGCCATTATTCAACAGTCTTTTACTCAGCTTAGACAAAACAGTGTAGCTTTTGTGATGCATTTGGTTCTGCTGTGGTGGGGCTGAGAACCCTGGTCTGTGTCAATTGCAAGTCCTGAAAATGGACTAGAATTTGAGATAGATGTATTCAGCCAGGATCTACAGTCTGACAAGAACAGCATGGGTAAATGCTTTTCCAGTAATATTAAGCAGGCAGATGCTGTGATAGTTATTGCAATTGCTGTGATCATTTTAACTCTTCTGGATGTCACAATCTTTGCATCAAGCATTTCATGCCCCCTTCATTCAACAGCGACAGAGAAGTTTGTGCAGATACTCATGAATGCCAGTTTTCTATTCTTGATGAGTTCAGGTGGTATAACCACAGCACCTGGCACTTTGCTCAGCTTCTCCATTATAGGTTCAGTATCCAGCTTGACCACAACAGGCAGACTTTCTATGGTGTCCAGAGTTTCCTTGGTGACAGGTGTTCTGGAGTTCCAATGTATATATAGCAGGATGCGTACTCCACAGGACTGGTGCATCCTGCTAAGCCTCTATTGATTTGGCTGTTCCCCTTCATATATCTGCAGATATCATATCATTCCAAGTAGAGAAGTTCCTTGCAGACTACATATAATTCTAAAGATAGTTGACTTCATTGAACGTACGTTATCTGTATCCCAATGACATCTAGTACCGTAGGCTTATTTCCACATAAGCAGATCAGTGGAATCTGCCAAACTAGGGCATGAAGATCCTAGCTAACAGATAACTCAGATGGAATTCTAGCAAACTCCCAATTATTACATGCAGTAAAGTACAGTTGTGTCACCTGAAATTCATGCATCGAATATATTGCACCACCGAGCACAAATTCTATTTATTCCTTGAAAACAAGCATTGGAATGATCACAGTCAGGTAAACTTCTATGGTGTACTTGGTCCTGTCAACAAATCTAGCTCATCTAGACTAGGTATTCTGTGAGTAATTAAAGAGCCCCCACAACACCCAGCCCACTGCAGATTACTAGCTAGCACAAAGAAAATGCATCCTTCTGCATGAACATGTTTATAGAGCAGTGATGTATTAGTTAGAGTGAGTGATCAGTCTCAGGTGGAGGTCTGGTAAATATTTGGTTGATTTTGACCCTTTCCATGGGTTGACATGATAGCCTTTCCTCATAAACACAACAGCAGGGTAACATGGGAATGACAACATAACCTTAAAGTAGCAGGAAAGACGGTTTTTGAAATTGACAACAGTAAAAGTACTGGATGATGGTCAGGTCAGCACATTGGAATGCATATTGTTGACTACTGATGCAGCAATATTCAACCTAACACTGTACAAATTGATTTTTTTCTCAATTAAACAACCCTACTTATCTAATAAAATTTAAATTAATAATTATTTTGAGTCTGTAAACTAAACTATCAGACTGTTTAATATTTGGATACTTTTAACCAGACGAATTTGTGGATTTGGGTGCAGCCAGAAAGTGAAAAACCAGCAAAATTGACATCACATGGGCGTGGTTTGAATATTCAGTGAGGGGTGATCATGTGGCGGGGAGACTTGTTCATATTAAAATGTATTTAAATTAGGTTCCTATCCTTTGTGGCAAGAATCTCGATTCCTGATTTTTGTGGGATTTGTGCCCACATTGCCATTTGCACTTGTGGCAGACAGAGACTCATAATTCTACCCACTGTTTGAACATAATCTCCCTGCCATTGTGTTCTGTGCCTCTGCAAATAAAGGAAAGTCTCTGACATGCCTTCTTAATCACCTTATCTCCTTATTTTGCTAACCATTAGGAATCTGTAGACATGTGCCCTGCTATCCTTTTTATGCCTTACCATTTACTGTGGATTCCCTTACCTTGTTTGTCATTACCAAGTATATTACCTCACCCTTCTCCGGATTAAATTCCCTTTGTCACATTTCTTTCCACTCATAAGTCCACTGACATCTTCTTTGAATCTATAACTTTCTTCATTATCTACTACACAACCAATCTTTGTGACACCTACAAACATGTTAATCATTAAGGGCACCATGACAGCTCAGAGACTATCGATGTGGCTGTGCAGACACTTGGAATTGGGCCGGTGTCTGCGGGAGTTTGCGCGTTCTCCCCGTGGTTGCGTGGGTTTTCTCCGGGCACTCCGGTTTCCTCCCACAACCCAAAAATTCGCCCTTAGGCTGATTGGGAAACAAATTGTCCCTATGGTGAAAATTTTCCATATTAGGAATAATATATATATTATTATATAGGAATAATAAAATAGGATAATGGATTTGCTACTATATAGTTATGACGGCGGCACGGGCTCGTTGGGCCGAAGTGCCTGTTTCCCGTGCTGTGTTGCTCTTTAAAAAAAAATGTAAATATCTATTGTATTTAAGACTCAGATTAACTATATATTGCGAGAATCAAGAAATCTCCAATCAGAGAATCAGAGAATAGTTACAGCATAAATAAGAAAGCCCGTTTGGTTCTTTATGTCCCAACTGGCTCGGTATTGGATTAATCCCACTCCCCTGCCTTTCCTTATAGCCCTGAAAATGTTTTCTCTTTAGATAATTACCCAATTACCTTTTCAAAGCCACAATTGAATCTACCTCCACCACACTCTGATGAATGCATTCCAAATTCTAACAATGTGCTGCATTAAATAATTTTTCCTCGTGTCATCTCTTGTACTTTGTCAACCACTTTAAATTGATGCCCTCTGGTTCTTAACCTTTCCACAAATGGAACAGTTCCTCCCTAATGTACTTTGCCCAGACCCAATCTATCCTCATGACTGAAGTCTCTCATCACCAGAATAGCCATTATTGTGAATCTATCACTGACCTTTTAGAACTCTACTAAAAACAGCCTTCTCATCACAAAAGCACCTTTTTTGATACAAAAGAATAAACAACAGAAACTTAGCAGCAGAGTATTTTCTCAAACACTCAATGTGCATACCCTTACAATGCTGCAAAGTTCTTCTCTTCCTTTTGCTCATGCTCCAACGTGGAACACCTTGCCTTCAGCAGAATTAGAAGTAGGCCACTCTGATCCATGATCTGGTGGCTGAGGTGCTTTTGGCCAATGGATGTGGACCCCACAAGTGCTCTGCCAATGGCTGCACTACCTACATCTGTGCAGGGGCACACTTCACCATTCGAGATGAGGCATCTTGCCAGGGCATGACCGAGAGTGGAGCATGTTTTTGAGAAATGGAAATGCCTTATGTGGAGTGCACTTCCATATCTCCTGTTTCATTCAATCCTATCCTGGGCCAGCTACATTTCTTTGCTATCGTCATACTAGAGAGCACTTTGGTACAAATGAATGCAACTCTAAGGCCAAGTGTCTGTCCTCATATTTAAGGTGGTGGGCATATTACTTACATATTGCCTGCGTGGTCAAAGAGTGCGTGGATTCATTTGATTGGAGCACATGACTTTCCACTGAGCTAGTCAGTCTATCCATAGAAGAATACATTATCACAGTACTCTGTGACATTAAGCCACCCATACTCATAGAAGTTTACAACATGGAAACAGGCTGTTCGGTCCAACTTGCCCATACCACTCTTTTATTAACCAATAAGCTAGTCCCAGTTGCCTGCATTTGACCCATATCCCTCTACACCCATCTTCTCCATGTAACTGTCTCAATGCTTTTTAGAAGACAAAATTGTCCCCACTCTACAACTTCCTCTGGTAGCTCATTCCAGACAGTCACCACCATCTGTGTGAAAACATTGCATCTTTTGTATCTCTCTTCCTCATCTTAAACCTATGCCCTCTAGTTTTAGACTCTCCTACTTTTAGGAAAAGAGGTTGATTATCTATCTTATCTATACCCTTATTATTTTATAGATCTCTATAAGATCACCCCAAAACCTCCTATCCTCCACGGAAAGAAAAAACAGTCTATCCAGCTTTCCTTATATCTCAAAACTATCAAGTCCCGGTAACATCCTAATAAATCTTTTTTCCACTTTTTCTAGTTTAATAATATCCTTTCTATAATAGGGTGACCAGAACTGTACACAGTATTCCAAGTGTGGCCTTACCAATGTCTTGTACAACTTCAGCAAGACATCCCAACTCCTGTATTCAATGTTCAGACCAATGAAACCAAGCATATTGAATGCCTTCTTCACAATCCTGTCCACCTGTGACTCTACTTTCAGAGAGCTATGAACCTGTACCCTTAGATCTCTTTGCTCTATAACTCCCCCCAGTGCCCTATCAATAAGTCCTGCCTTGGTTTGATCTACCAAATACATCACCTTGCATTTATCTAAATTAAACTCCATTCGCTATTCATCAGCCTACTGGCCTAATTGATTAAGATTCCTTTGCAATCTTAAATAACTTTCTTCACTGTTCACTATGCTACCAATCTTGTGTAATCTGCAAACTTACTAACCACGCTTCCTAAATTCTCATTTATTAGTATAATTGACAATTAACAGTGAACCCAGTAATGATCCCTGAGACACATTGCTGATCAGAAGCCCCCAGTTTGAAGAACAACTTTCTACTAACATCCTCTGTCTTCTGTCATTAAGCCAATTTTGTATCCAATTGGCTACCTCACCCTGGATTCCTTAAGATTTAACCTTATGCACCAACCTACTATGCAGCACCTTGTCAAAGGCGTTGCTAAAGACCATGTGGACAACATCTATGGATGATGTAATGAAATACACTTGACAAGGCACAGTAAGATGGTGGAATGATATGTAAAGCAGTGTGTTTGAACTGGACTTCACTATTTTCTCCACACTTGATATCAGTGTGTTTGGAAGACCTATCAGTGCATTGCACATTGCTGCTACTCAATGACTCCTTTACCATGGGTGGCCCCCATAGAGATAGCATCTGTGTGCAGCCATGCACTGTTTGGAGAAGCTGCACTCACCAATAATTGCTGGATATTGCTGTGATTGTTCAGAATTAATTGCAAGTCTAAGTGAAAACCCAACTATCTGCCTTACTCATCCCATCGATGTGAGAATATCTTGAGTTATGCTTCTTGTGATGGTGTATCATCAAAAGGATTCAGCTCTTCTAAGGAGTGGACATCCACGATCTCCTATCAATTCTGTGTCAGAGATAAGGTATGTATAAGTGCTGGCAAAGTGAAGTGTTGCAAGTTATCAAAATGAATACTATTATAGAACATAGAACATAGAACAATACAGCACAGAACAGGCCCTTCGGCCTTCGATGTTGTGCCGACCAAAATAAAAAGCAATGCCCCTCCTAACTAACCATTCCCTTCTCATCCATATACTTATCCACTAACCTCTTAAACGCCACCAAACTTGGCGCATCTACAACAGCTGCAGGCAGGGCATTCCACTCCCTAATCACTCTTTGAGTAAGAACCTACCTCTGATATCCGTCCTATAACTCATACCCCTTAATTTAAAGCTGTGTCCCCGCGTGCTAGCTTTCTCCATCCTAGGAAAAAGGCTATCACTGTCCACCCTATCTAAACCTCTAATCATCTTATATGCTTCAATAAGATCCCCCTTAGCCGCCTCCTTTCTAACGAAAACAACCTCAAATCCTTCAACCTCTCTTCATAGGACCTGCCCTCCATACCATGCAACATCCTAGTAAACCTCCTCTGTACCCTCTCCAATGCCTCCACATCTTTCTTATAATGTGGCGACCAGAACTGCACACAATACTCCAAGTGCGGCCGCACTAGAGTTTTGTACAGTTGCAACATGATGCTGCGGCTCCTACATTCAATCCCCCTACCAATAAAAGCTAAGACTCCATATGCCTTCTTAACAACTTTATCCACTTGACTGCCTACTTTCAGGGATCTATTGACACATACACCAAGATCCTTCTGTTCCTCAACACTATTACGAGCCCTACCATTAGCCCTATACTCTACACATTTATTGTTCCTGCCAAAGTGCATTACCTCACACTTTTACCAGGATGTTGCCTGGTATGGAAGGCAGGTCTTATGAAGAGAGGCTGAGGGATTTGAGGTTGTTTTCGTTAGAAAGGAGGCAGCTAAGAGGGGACCTTATCGAAACATATAAGATGATTAGAGGTTTAGATAGGGTGGACAGTGATAGCCTTTTCCTAGGATGGAGAAAGCTAGCACGAGGGGACACAGCTTTAAATTAAGGGGTATGAGTTATAGGACGGATATCAGAGGTAGGTTCTTTACTCAAAGAGTGATTAGGGAGTGGAATGCCCTGCCTGCAGCTGTTGTAGATGCGCCAAGTTATACTTCACTTACTGTTGAAATCAGGTCAATATGACTGCATTATGACATGCAAGCGGCTAATATATATGTATGCCATGCAGCTGGGAGATCCCCATCTCCCAAACTCATTCGGCAACTTTGCTTATTCACAGCACTCTCAGTTTTGCACTTGTGGACTAGGAATAGTGTTGAGACCTGCCTCCTGCCCTTATATTTCTATGCTGACTTTTCCTGAAATAAAGAAAGAACAGCATGTAGTTCATCCATTGGATGCAATCAATTTGGTGAGAGAGTAGAAGAGAGTATGAAATTGCAAAAGGATAAAGGTGATTGAGAGTGATGGATGTGCCTCGAAAGAGAAGGCTGGTTAAGCAAGTAAATGTATATGAGTGATGGAATAGACTTAAGAAAACAAATTGAGATGGTGGGATGGTATGCAAAGCAGGATGTTGGTGCAGGTGCAACAGTACTTATCCGGCTTGCTTATGTCATTTAAGTGCTCTCTCTATTCTACTGAATCCAAGCAGTACACTCATGCTGACCACTGCCTTAGTCAATGCCAACCTCCATTTCTTGGTGTCACAGCAAGCTTCTTTCTCCAATTTCTGGAATAATGATCTTTGTAGCTTTCTTCTAGTACCAGAAATTCATCAAGAGATATATTGCATGCACAGCAAATTATTTGCCCATCTGAAATCAATTTTTTAACAGTCACTTTCTATGTTTCAAACTCAAATTCCTCTAAATTCTACCTAAAAGCAAAATACTGAAGATGCTTGAAATCTGTAATAAAAATAGAAAACAGAGGAAATATCCAGCAGGTCAGGCAACATCGGTGAAGAGAAACAGAGTTAGGTTTCAGTCAGTTGACTTTTCACCAAAACAGGCCAACCAGCACGGGGGATGTTGGTGTAATTCTGGATACAGGTAAGTGTTTTGGATGACCTCAAGTTTACAGAGGATAGAATGTGGAAGGCTACCTCACAGTGCTTGGGAATAATCAAGTCTAAAGTAACAGAGGCATGGATGTGGGTGCCACCACAGTCAGACATGGATGAGCTGAAGCAGCTATGAAGTCAGGTGATGTTACAGAGGTGGAACCCTGCAGTTTTGGTAATGATGTGGATATGTGGTCAGAGTAATCCTTGGGTCAAATATTGTACCAATGTTTAAAACATTCTGTTTCTGTCTTATGTAATTTGAGGGACAGGAGTGCAGTTGGTACTTAAGGAACGGAATTTGTGCAGGGGACCACGGGCAATGGCTTTGGTTTTCCCAAGATTTATTTGGAGGAAATTTCTGCACTTCCACTATTACAATTTGGAGACAATGGAGAAATCAAGAGAAGTAGTTGCGAGTTAGTACTGAGTGTCATCAGCGCACATGTGGAAAGAAATGCTGTACCTGTGGATGAGGCTGCTGATCAAGGGCAAATGTAAATGAAGGAGGTCAACAATAGATCCTTTCAGGCACCCAAAACAACTGTGACAGTGGGAAGATAAGCCATTTGTGCTAATTCTCTGAAAAGTAGGATGAGAAACAGTAGAATTTATTATTGATTCTTACTAAGACAGAGTTGAAAGAGAAAGCAGAGGTTTCAGTGCATTGAATGAGGCTGATTCAATGAGAAAGCAGATTGTAGGAGTCCTGATGTTTCTTATTTCAAACTGTCAGTCTTAGTATGAGTGGGCAGATAGTTCCTGACGTGATATTCAGCAAGTGTGCAGAATAAATTTGTTTAAGAAAGGTCAGGGCATACTGATTTCAGTACTATAATAAGGTAGAGCATCCAACCTAAACAGCATTGCATACTGTGCTGCTGTTTATGTGATTGGTACTGTAGCACAGTTTTGTGGGTGCTGGATGCAGCAGTGTACCTGTACGCATGGTTTTGAGTTAAAAATTCTATTTTCAAAAGAAATATATAACAACTACAGTGCATATGTGCATAATGCAGATTGGTGCACAGTAAGGGTTCCATCCTTACACCTGGTCACAGTCCACTTGCACAGGTCAGTCTGCAATGGTAGTCGTGTTATATGGGCTTCAATAATACTGCATTTTTCATCTACATCTTTCAAGTACCTTCTGTTTGTGCATCTTGTCGCACACACAAGGAGTACATGAGTCACTGCAAAGTAATGTATCAATGTATGAAATTAAGCCTTGCTTTCAATTTGATTTCTGAAATAGATTTATTGATTGCCAAAATGTGGGACAATATGACATATTCATATTTGGTTTGCCTCCATGATTTTATTATCTGCCATTTTAACCAATTATTGAAGTTGTTATTTCTTGTGAGCATGTATATATGTACATTGTGCATGTAATTAGGCATGGAATGTTAAAGAGCAGGCAGTGGTGGCTTGGGTCCCAAACGCTTTTAAGGAGGCTGCATACATACTTTTTAACTCAGTTTTATTTTAATGTATATGATTACCTGCAGGAACCTTGGCAGCCAAAAAGAGGGAAAAATGCTTGGTTCCATGAGGAAAAAATGCTTGTATTGTATTGCTGGTGAGACAATTGGAGCAGGAATGCATGCCTTAGCTCATCAAGCTTATTCACATATCTATCAATCTGAACAGTGGGAAATCTATTGCAAGTATTTAATGGGAATCTTGCTGTTAAATTTAACAGGTTGTAAGAAGTCTTTAATGCCATGTTTACAGTCCAAAAATCCTCCTCTAGCAACCAACTCCGTGCACTATCCAACCTTGCTCTCTTCCTGATCTTGAGTAAATATCAGGTGCAGTATTAGAACTGGAATTACATTTTGAGTTACTGTACAAATCAGATCCACTGAAATTTGTCAATGATTAGTGACTTTGTTATTTACTTCTTGACAATTAAGTGAGAATTGGTTTTCAATTGATCTGGCTAAATAAACGTTATATAAATAAATAAATTTAGATATGGATGTTACTGGTTAAACCGACAATTATTATCATCTCTAGCTACCTATTAGAACGTGTTTGCATCTTCTTGAACTACTTCAGTCTATGAAGTGAATACTGCAATCTATGAGGTGAAGAAGGTAGAAGTGCTAGAATTTTGGCCAAGGAAGGACAGCGATGCATGTTTCGATCAGGATGCCCTGTTACTGGAACAGGAAATTGGAGTTATTGGTGTGCCCAATTGCCTGCTGCCAGCTTCTTTCAGATAATGGAACTTGTGTGTTTTGAATTTGCTTGTCTATCAAAGCTTTGTGACTGGATCTGTACATTCTGTAGTCACAAAATATTAGTAATGGAGGGAATGGTTATTTAAAATGTTGGATGGTCTAATAATGAAGTGAGCTGCTTTGATCCGGATGGTGTTGCGATTCCTGAGTGTTACTGGAGCTGCATTATCCCAGGCATATGGAGAATACACCATCATATTCCTCAATTGTATCTTATAGATAACAAAGCAGCTTCAGGTAGTCGAGAGGTGAGCCATTCATCACAGAATGCTTAACTTCTGACCTGCTGTAATAGCCATAGGATTTATATGGCTGATCCTAAGAAGTCCTGGCCAATTGAGACCAGAGCTTATTGCTTTCATGGAGATTCAGCCATTCGATATTATGTGGAGTGGTGAAGGTTAGAGATGGTTATGGTCTGGCACCCATAAATCTTATTTGCAAAGTCACTTACAAGCCCAAGCGTGTATGTTGTCTCTGTCTTGCTGCATGTGGGAGTGCTTCATTATCTGAGAAATTATGAAGAAAATGATCAGTGCAATAATTGGCAAACAATGCCACTTCTGACTTCATGGTGACATGCATGAGTCAACTTCATGTCCTCTGGATATTAGGCATTGTTACCTATCCATCCAAACTACTAATCTTAATATATTAAGGACTGATTAATTCACATTCATATTCAGGATAACAGTGGATCAAGAGGCAAAACAATGATAACATAAGAAGCAGCAGTGTATATTGAATAAAAATATTGAACTTCATTTTAACTTCTCTTAATTGGCAGAAATCAGGCAGTGGGCAGTTAAAGTTGAGTGGCAGTTTACTCACTCCCTTCCACTCTGATCTGGTCAACTCCAACACTAAATTACGGGCAATAAGAACGCTGCCAAAGATAGCATTGTCCCACGTGCAAATTCAGCTCTGATAAGGTTAGAAGGGACCTGGCGTGACAAGCTACTTTTAAGACAAGGAGGAACAGAAATCGCTTCCATCAAGCGAATCACCACAGATATCTCCAAAGATCTGTCAGCACTTTGAACTATTCATAACATTAGGACTGTTTGACATTTTAATTGCTACTCTGCAGAACTCTGGGTGTCCTTCTAAAAGGGTCCAACATTGAAATCACCTCCATCTAGTAGTTGGGAACTATCAGAAACAATATTGCCACTCTATGTATATTGTGAAAACACCAGAAAGAAAATTGGGGTAATTCAGCTGTAGTGACAAAAAGCGAAGGTGTTAGCCATCATTATCTGCTAATTCATCAGTGGAAAAAAAATTCAGCTTATGATTTCTTATGTTTAAATATCCTGCACCATAAATGTACTGACCATTCATTTTTGTAACAGAAAATAATAGGTTATCTGAGAAACTGAAGGTCATTTGTTGATTGGAATAGGCAGTCACCTGAAAGAAACAAAGGTCCGGACATATGGAGTTAGGGGCTAGGAATAGAGTGGATTAAATGATTGCCAACCCCACCCCACCATCCAAAAAGGAAACTGAGGGCAGAGGATAGACAATAAGAGAGGTTTCTTGGAGCTGCAGAAAATGGGAAGTGGCGTCCCACTAAAGATCTGTATTGAGACCACTGTTGTCCAACTTCACATAAATGATTTGGATTCTGAAATTGGAGGCATAGTTTTAAAATTTGTCAATAATACCAAATGGTGTAATATAGCTAATAAGGTGGAAGATTGCACTAAAATCCAGGGAGACATTTTGGCAGAAGAAATAAGGAGCACATTTATTCCTTGTAAGGTATGAAGTTTAAATGGAATAGAGGAACAAATAAATCTGGCACAATAGATACATATATTATTAAATGTAGTAACACAATTTTGATAAATCCAAGAAGAGTGAAAACAAATATAAAAGTGGGAAAACTGACCCCAACCCAGCTTCAACATGCCCACTTCCAGTTTTAACTGGGATGCATTGGGGGTTGGGCACCTAATCTGCCCTGCAGAGGCAGGTTGGTCATTAATGAGGCTGCACGCCTAAGATTTTATCTCTGTTGCAGATTTAACGCTGGCCAGCCGGGTTTCCCGAACCTCGGGAAATCCGAAAGGTGAAGGGAGGCGAGAACGGCTAGATGGAACAGGTAAGTGCCTTTCCAGCACTTCTTATGGGTCAAGAGGAACAGGAGTGCTTCCTCCAGCCCACTAAGCTTGCCTGTTTCCATTCCCTTGATCAGATACCCATTCCCAGCATCACCCTGCATGGTCACCTTCTCCCCCATGCCTGACATTTCCCCAATAACCCACACCCACCCCACTCCACTCATATAACCCACCACACTTAATGTCCAACTCTACACTTTACACTTGGCAGGATCACTGATGGCCACAAAAACTATTCCTCCACAATCCCTCCTTTTCCTCTTCCCTTTTCCTTCCCACTCTCAGTCATTATTGAGTTGAATTGATAGATCTCTTTAAAATTGTGAAGCGTTTCAATTTGGTGGATGTGGCAGAACTGCTCTAATTATAGGTAAGTCCAGAACAAGGAGGAATAAATGGAACATCTCCACTAACATCAAATGTGGAAATTAGGAGGAAGTTATTTGCACAAAGAATACTGAAAACGTGGAACTCGTTGTCACGTGAAATAATTGAACCAAATGATATGCACGCTTTTAAGGAGAGCCTTAATGTGTACATTAAAGGGAAAAGAATTAAATAGGGTGGGAAGGAGTGATTAAAAAAGGAGCTTGTGTGAAGTATGAATGCTGGCAGAGATCAGTTAAGCCAAATGATCAATTTCTGTGCTGTAAGTTCTACATAGTTCAATGCTTGAATTATTCTATTTTATCTGTGCTTTAAGTGTGATATTGCATATTTAATTGAAAATACTACTAAGAAATAGGAAAATCACTGTATTGAAGCATTTTAGTGCATTATGAATGTTAGTGAAGGTTTAAATTCAAGTGCGGTAAAATATCTTTGGATAATTTTTTCTTTGCTTTTAGATTCAGGGTTACAGATTTTAATATCATTTCAATTTACAAAGATTTTTAACTTGCATATGTTTGTGGGAAATGACTGGTTTCCAATTTAGATATTTAGAATATATTAATACCTATTAACAATCACCAATAACTACAAACAAACAAATATTAATTGCAAGGCAATGTTTATGATTACCTGGCAAAATTTTCATCTCTCTGCCATTGTATGTTGAAAGATTATTGAAAAAATATGTGTAATCTAATACAGTATTATGAATTGTGGAAATAGGTATTTATTTCACAGATGTCAAAACTATTAGAAAGAAACAATACATGGGTATAGTTGTATAAAAACTGTCTTAAGTGTGCCATTGGAGCTAAAGCAGATAAATGGACTTCAGATACAGATTAGCCATGGTCTAATTAGATGTTGGAGCAGTTTTCACAGTCTGACTGCCTATTCATATTTTCCTTGCATGTATTTTCTGAAATGTTTTTTTTCTGGATAAATGATCAGCCAGATGTAATATAACATCACCTGTCGTGTTTGTTCAAAACACAGTTCGTTTTGGAACTTATGATTTGCAAAATTCTTTCATATCAGTCATTTACTTTTTACTGGAGAATCTGAGATAGTTTGGCATATTTTCAGTTTAGGCAGATATGCAGTGGATCCTATATTTTCAAATTATTCTGAAATTTGACTGGAACTTTGTTGTGCAATATCACCTATTGAGATTTTGTGACACTTGTAATTGGCACAGCCATTTTGGAGTGAATTGCTCACTTGAGCCTTCTGAGCTGATGGCCGGGGGTGGGGGGGCCTTGTTGTTCAACATTTTTTAGGTGTAGGTTAGGAGATTAGCCAGATAAATACGTGGGACTATGGGGATAGGGCCCAAGCAGGATGCTGTGCTGAAGTGATAGTGCAGACTCAATGAGCTGAATGGTCTCCTTCTGCACTGTAGGGATTCTATTCCAAAATAGTTATCTTGGTCTGGGAGCATTATTAGTATTTGAGCCTTGAAATCTCTTTAAAATTTGGCTGCTGCATTCGTTCTGCAAATCAATCAGTCAAAGCTATGAAGTTGTTTTCATTCATTCAGTACAGCATTGCTGACCACACAGTGCAAAACACCACAGGTCAATTATACCTCTCTGCACTCAACAAGAATGGATATGTGGGGGTTAAAATGATGGTTGTGTCCATATCTCCAACTGCTATTTTAACAGAATGTTTCAGGCCTTTCATGGATATGTAAGAGCCATGGTCTTGCAATGTAACTAAGACACCAACATAATTTTAACCTGCAATTATGCAACCTAAAACTAGTGTAAGGCTCACTCGAGGAAGCAACCAGGAAGCTATGCCTTTGAATTTTTTGAATGTATGGTCAAAGATCACTTCTTCTGGTCCAGGAGGAACCACATGTGATTCCCTGGAGACAACAAAAAAGCTCTGCTCGATCTTTGGCTCCATGCCTCTCTCTCTCCAGTCATACTTCCTCCCTGATCGTGTTCACCTCTGAGGATCACTGATGCTGATTGCTGATATTGTAACTGTGACGTCTCGGAGTTTACCGGCCAAGTACTGATTCTGTCAAGTTCAGGCAGGAAATTCATCTGGGAGATGGAACTAAGGCCTAGCAATGCAGGCTGTTTTCCAACTAGGCCTGGCAAGCCCCACCCTTCCACCACTCCAATGCCTAACTCGCATTCTAAGATAAAAATAGCGTTGATTTATTTTCTCTATAACTAAAACTCCCAACATCTCAACCTTTAGTCGACAATTGGCTTTTAGCCCCCAGCCATCTTTTCCTAATTTAAATTTCCTAACAAGTACTTGTGGCATTGACAAAATTTCCTAAATCAATGCACGTGCTATATTATTTGTCCATGTGAATTGAGATAGGATTATTCTGACTGCATGCTGTTGTTCTGAGCACTATTGCACACCCATGGTTAACTTAGACTGAATGTCCATATATTTGTTCGAAACCTTTGTTGACTGGTTGGCACTTTTAAGCACTTTCTGTCTTGCAAACAAATCACTGCTTAATGCTCAATGCATGCATTGACTGGACAACTTGTTTGCATTACTGGTGCTGTCAGTCTTTAGTGGCTTTTATTCTGATCAGCGTTCAACTTATGCTCAGTTTCAGTCTTCTGGCCAGATTTAAAATTGGGCCGTAGCCAGGTTTGTTCACCCATTTTATCAAAATATGCCTGCAATCTTCAACTTACTCCATCTTGCAACCCTCCATTTTAATATCAGCCAACTTAAGTTGCATAATTTCCAACATGGTCTATTTAAATCAGGTGCCCCATGTATTTCTAATTTTGCTCCGATCTCCCTCTCCCCAGTCTTGCACAATCCTGTGTCCCTTGGTGCTGAGGGCGTTTTTACCCTTAGTCATACAGCATGGATTCCTATATCTGCTTTTTCCTACACTTTTGAATAATCAGCCAGCTGTAATTCTCGTAGGGTAGTATCCTGCAGGTGGGGCAGGAAATTCTCAGCTGTTAATATATCACACTAGAATTCCAGTAATTTCTCGAGCTCAGGAGGTTCTTCCCACATGTATGATTATCCAGGAACAAGGCTAAGGCAAGGTTGCAATTCCACTTTGATATCTACTTGTACAGCTTTAAAAGAAATTTTCACAATAAAGTGAGTCAAGGACTTTCCCTCCATTTTGCTAATGCCACTTCTGAAGTTCTGGTGGAGAGTTGTGTACACAGAATTGAGAGGATCTTCTAACTAGAATGGCTTGCTAAACAGCATGTTGATGGAATTCATTGAGAAAGGTCTTCACTGGTTAAATAATGTAGATGGTGTGCTGTTAAAAAATGAAATCGCAAGTAGCTTTCTTCCTTCAGTGGTAGTTAAGATGTGTCCCTGCTGATTTATGAGTTGTTGGCACTTGCAGCTGACTAGCTAGTTGTAACCAGCGTATTTCTACAATATATTAATGGGCTATCTGTTACTGCATAGAGGTGGGAGAATCTGCAAAACTGATTGATAATGGAATTTGGTGAAGTGGGAATTTTATGAAGAGGTGCTAAATGTTTTAAACAAGAGGCAGCAGTAAAGTGATAAATTGCAACAATTAGTTAGGTCTAAGGGGATGCAAATAAAATTTTAGCAGATGACAGTAACATTTAAAAGAGTCCAAAATGCATTAAATTTAAAAAAAAGTTATGCATGAGTAATTGATTCATAAGTAGCTGTAAGGATGAGTTAACTCTCCATGCATCCTGGGTAATTATTTATGCAGGAAGTTCCTCCAGGAATTCAAAACCAAGCTTAGGAGTTCTGAATGTGAAGAACAGCTAAAGCCTGATAGGATCCATTAAAGGTGGAGATTTCCTGCATTGCAGTTCCAGGAGGTGGTCATCTGACAGAATGATTACTGTAAGAAGTCTCACAACACCAGGTTAAATCCAACAGGTTTATTTAGTAGTAAATGCCATTAGCTTTCGGAGTGCTGTTCCTTCGTCAGATGAGTGGAGAGTTTTGATCACAAGCAGGGTATATAAAGGCATGCGCAGTTTACAGAATACTGATTAGAATGCGAGTCCTTACAGCTAATCAGTATTCTGTAAACTGTGTGTGCCTTTATATGCCCTGCTTGTGATCAGAACTCTCCACTCACCTGATGAAGGAACAGCTTTCTGACAGCTAGTGGTGTTTATTACCAAATAAACCTGTGGGACCTTAACCTGGTGTTGTGAGACTTCTTACTGTGATTACCCTAGTCCAATGCTGGCATCTCCACATCAGAACAATTACTGTACAAGTGTGGAGGATAACAAGGTGGGTTAGGAAGAGGCAGACAGTATAGGAGTCCACCAGGAATGTTGCACTGTCAAAACCGATGTCCAATGCTAAATACCAGTGAGGGTAAGAACATCTTGGAGAATTGCAGTCAGCACTATAAGACACATGACTAAACAAGATTGGGGTGGAGAGAGAATGGAATATTGAGGCATGGCAAAGTATAAGAGTAGAGGATGTTTGACTGAGTTGTAGACAGTTGTTTCTACAGCTACCAGTATAGTCTCACATCATGGATTAGAACCAACATGACAACACAAAGTACATCTGTGAAGGATTATCAAACATTTTAAATGGACTCGTGATACTAGTAAATAAACTTTAAACAGAGCTGCCAATCAATGCGCTTGTGAAGGTTAGCACTAGAAGAAGCAAAGGGAATTTACCCCCAAATGCTGTAGTAAAATCCTGTTTATTTGAAAGAACAGATTTATAATAGGTCCAAATATGCCATTCCTGACTGTGGAGAAAGTTCAAATGAGAACCTGCAGCCAGTTTTCACTCCTACAAAATCCAAGTACACTTCTAAATAATGTGGACCTTTATCTTTAGAAAAGTAATTTTTACTTGTTTCTAAGCAAATGTAGAAAGCTGATTTTTTTTGTAATTTGCAAACAAATGGCATAAAGCTGTCATATTCTCCATTCAAATTTCTCTATCAACCAGAAACCCAATCTACCTTGAAATTTGTGGGAATTATCATTGTCTAATTTTTTTAATAAGTTCCAAGCGTGAACTGAAGCAAATCCCAGTACTGATAGAATGTAATAAAAATATCTTTCAAGATTATGTGCAATAAGAGGCCACCAGAAAGAAAATGATACAAAGCTGAGGGCTATTAAGTTCGACAGTTATCCCATTTTCACATGCTTCATTCTTTTAACTCAGTTTATCAAGCAAGTTCCTTTCCCCAAACCAATAAAATCAAATAGATAAGAATATGGAAACATCTATAAACATGGACAGGAATCGCGGGTAGAGGTGGGAACATAGGGGTGGCGGCGTGGGCTCATTGGGCCAAAGGGCCTGTTTCCCGTGCTGTTTTGTTCTTTGTTCTTTGTTTTTTGTATATAAACACCTTTGGTTTAAAAAAAGTTCTGCAAAGTTCTTCACGTTTTAGAGGCATATATTGCAAAAATAAGGGTATTATGATGAACCTTTACAAAACATTGGTTCAGCCTCTGAATATTGTGCCCAATTCTGGACACTGCAATGTAGGAAGGACGTGAAGGCATTAGAGAGGGTGTAGAAAATATTCAAATACTTCTAGGGATGACGGACTTTAATTACCTGGATAGATTACCTTAGAGCACATGAATTAGGAGCTGGAATGTACCACTCGGCTCCTTGAACATGATGTGCCATTCAATAAGACACAGTGGATCTGATTGTAACTTGAACTTCACATTCCCACCTACCCCATTTAACCTTTCACTCCATTGCTTATCAAGAATCTATTCAGCACTACTTTAAAAACTTTCAAAAGTTGCTTCCACCGCCTTTTGAGAAAGAGAGTTCCATCCCAAAAGAAAATATTTCTCCTCATTTATGTCCTAAATAGGTGTATCCTTATTTTTAAACAGTGACTCTAGTTCTCAATTCTTCTACAAGAGGAAATTTCCTTTCCATCCTGGCAAGAACTCTCAAGATAATATATGCTCTTCTAAACTGCTGCAGATACCTGTCTGGTCTTTCTGCATAAATCCATCCATTCCAGGTATTAGTCTAGTAATTCTGAACTGCTTCCAATGCATTTCCATCCTTCATTAAATAAAGAGACCAATATTGTACACAGTCCTCCGAATTTTGGCTCACCAGTGCCCTTTAGAACTAAAACATAACCTTCCCACTCTCGAGTTCAGTTCCCCCCGCAATAAGCAATAATATTCTATTATCTTTCCCAATTAATTACTATACCTTCATGCTAACCTTTTGTGATTCATATACCTAGTTGGCTCTGCATCTCAGACCTCTGCAATTTCTCACCATTTATATAATATGCTGCTTTTTTTATTCTTCCTGCCAAAATGAACAATATTGGAAACATAGGTATTGTTTTCCTTGGAGCAGAAAACATTGACAGGAAATTTGGTAAAGGTGTTCAAAATTATGGAGGTCCAAATAGAATAGATAGGGAGAAATGTTTCCAATAGCAGAAGGGTTGATAATCAGAGAATATAAACTTAAGGTATTTGACAGAAGAATCAAAGACAACATGAACTAAAATGTTTTTATGCAATGTTTGGTTCAGACTGGAAGAGACAGATTCAATCATGGCTTTCAAAAGTGAGCTGGATAGGCACTTGAAGGGGAAAAAAAGGACAAAGGAGTGGAAACAGTTGATTTGCTTTTGCAGAGTTTGGTTTTGAAATAATGGACCAAATAATCTCTTCCCATGCTATAATCATTCTGTGAATGTCAGGGTAATTTGCTGATGATTCTTCCAGTAATATAAAAGCCTACAGCATGGTTTCTAAAATATCTGAGCATGAGTTGACAAGTACCATTCATCTCACAGAAGTCCAAGGTAATAACCATCTCCAGCAAGTGAAAACCACTGCAATTTCTCTTGAAACCTCATTATCAAGTTCTCACTATCAGCATCTCACAGATGACATTTGAACAAAAGTTTAACTGAAATAACCATATCAGCACTGTGACCTCAAGAGGAGGAAAGAAATACTCTGTGATAATTGACCTCTCAAAGCCTCCTTAGTATCTAGAAGGCTCAAATCAGATGTGTGATGTAGTAATTGCCACTTGTATGGGTGGGCGCATCCAAAACAAGGTTCAGGAAGTTTGGCACTACTAAAGACAAAGCATTTTACTTGATTGATATCCTTGACACTGAACTGAAAATCCCCTCCCTCCACCACAAGTATACTATAGCATAGTCTGTACCATTTCCAGAATGCAATTCAACAGCTCACTAAGCATGTTTCAAAATCATTCACTAGGCATAGACCACTAAAATAAAAATGGACTGGAGCAACAAAATCATGCAGTTCTCCAAGAATCTTGGCAGGTTGACATGGACATATAAGGCCATTCCAATACTCCTATTTGGTCAAATCCTCGAATTCCCCACTTCATTATCATTGTGAGAGCATTATCAGCATCCTCTACAGCAGTTAAACTAGAAGAATCATCACCATCTTTTCAGAGTGACAAGAACTGGGCAATAAATACAGGGTTGCCCAAATTATAAAAGGTAAGTGATAACCTTGCACAGAACCATGCCACCCTCTAATAATGCTGTTTCCTAGTTGAGGCAAAAAAAGAAAAAAAATAGGAAAAACCAAGTAACTATAATCTTAATATTCTTTCAAGTAATTTTGTTACACACTGACATATGGAGGAGCACTATTAGATGCACTAATTTTTAAGGAAGGCTGGAGAAGGCTGAATTTTGCAGGGGTGGCCAGTCTGCTGTCACCGGAATGGAACACAGTAAGAAGCCTCACAACACCAGGTTAAAGTCCAACTGGTTTATTTGGTAGCGAAAGCCATTAGCTTTCGGGCCTCTGACCCTTTGTCAGGTGAGTGGAGAGTTCTGATTACAAAGAGGCACGTGAAAGTTTGTGATCAGAACTCTCCACTCACCTGACGAAGGGTCGGAGGCCCAAAAGCTCGTTGCTTTGCGACCAAATAAACCTGTTGGACTTTAACCTGGTGTTGTGAGACTTCTTACTGTGTTTACCCCAATTCAACACCAGTATCTCCACACTGGGATGGAAAGCAGGGGTGGGGTTGGAATGAGAGGACAGAGGGGTAGCAACAGAACTTTGATGGATAGTGGGATTCTAGGCCACGTTTTGTTAGTGGCATCCAATCAGAGTGCTAACAGTTTGGCATCCTTAACAGTGCAACTATGGCAACTATGCTATGGCTGTATCTGCAGTGTGAGACTGCATTCTTGCATTCAAGTCAGGTAAGGGGATCTGGGGGCAATGGAGCTAGTTAGATAGATCCCATTGAGGTGGGGAGGGTGGTGGCTAGGATGGGTGGTTGCTGTGGGAAGGTAACAGCATTGCCACAAGATTGGTCAATGCAGCCGGTGGGCCAAAAATGCATGAAGTGGATGGCATCCCCTCCATCCAAGGTGCAAACTGAGAAACTTCCAGGGTTTACTTGGTAGTCTCCATATGTGGTGGAAGACTTACCACCACCATCACCACTACCACCACCATTCCCCAGCACCACCGCCCCCCCCCCCCCCAAATCCCTCACTGTCTTCAAATGGCTAGTAAGATTCAACTGTGAGGGTTTCCATTTATTGAGAGAAGCAAAGTAGCGAATTTAGAATAAATTCATTTACAGAGTGATGAGAATGTTCAACTTGCTCCTACAGAGTCTGGTTCAGGTGAATATGGTATAAATATATTTAAGGGAAGGTTAGATAACCATATGCGATAGAAATGAGTAAAGAAGGCTAATAGAGTTTGATGAAGAAGGATGGGGGGAGCTGGAGTCTGCACTGGTTGGGATGAATGATCTATTGTTGTGTTATAAATTCTACGTAATTCTAAGTAAAATTGAAGTGTGGAGTTGCTCTCAGAATGTGCTATTTGCCTTAGTCACGGATATGGCAAAATAAAATCTCGTCTTAATGATGAGCAACCTACTTTCATTACTTTAATGATGGACAATTTTGTTGAAATTTAGTCATGTAATGTGTACATTTCAATATACTAACAGAATAAACTGAGCAGTGTGATCCCATTGCACAATTGTATTGTGACTCTAATGACCATTGTAGCTACACTTAGTCACTTTTTTCAAAGTACGTTATGTTCTCCAGCTTGCATACAAATAATAACATTAATATAACCAATGATGAATCAATTTGTTCTGAATTTGAATGTTCCAAACATTCTCATAATGCTATATTTGTTCTTTGAAATTTGCTTTAATGTGTAAACAATGGATTTTTAATCCCTGTTTTTTTTCTACTGAATCAGATGGCTCTGTCATTAATCTGCAAGCTAATCTCTCTCCATTGACTTTGCAGTGGCAAGATATACGCTACTAATTGATGGGCAGTTTGTGTGCTTGACAGCAGGCTTTCCTTAACAGTGCATTGGTAACAGTACAAGCTTGTCAGCACTTAGTGAGTTAAATATGTGCATTGGTAGTTAAATTAACCTCTAGCAACCTACACACATTGATCTCCTTCATTTGGTTCACAACATGAAGGGCAGTATTAGCGACTGTTTTAGATGTAGCCATTGCTGGGAAATATCAAATGCTGTCATTTTTTTTTAATGGTATTTGAACAGTGCAGGAACAGGAGGTCACCTTGTGAGGGAAGCCTATCCTGCAGATGTGATTTCAAAGGGAATGCATGAGTCATGGTGAACAGAGACCTTCGTGTGATTTGAATGAAAGAGTGCTCGGATGGAAGGCAGTAGGCAAATACCAAGCGTAGGCAGTGATGGAAAGTCAAGCAGTGATACAAAGAGTGTAACCTCATAAATGCAAACTCTGAACAGTTGTATCTCCAAGCTGATTATCCAGACGACTATTTTTAGATTCAAACCATGATTGTTTTTGCATGGTGATACAGTCTATCAAAGTGTTCTGAAGTAAAATTGTTACAAATTACAAATATTGAAGAACAAATAACTGGCAAATGGCTATTACATGGCAAAGCAAAAGAGAAATAATTGTGTCTAGTTAATGATATGGCTATTTGAAACAGAAAGCATTTTGTAGTATTTGATTTTCATATCACAAAATAAGCAGGTGCAAATGATTAACCTCAGTCACTGCAGATAATGAAAATAACCAACAATTAAAATTAATTACTGGACATGTCCTAGAGTTTGTAACCAATGGAAAGAATGAGACAATAAGCAGTGTCATTCTGAAGTTACTAACATTAAGCTTGTCAAGATTGTTATTGATTCAGATCTTCTGGTTTTGTGATTGATTTATTGTGATCTATTGTGATTTATTGTGATTGATTTATTTTGTGATCTTTTTATTTGATTGTTTCAATTGCATAATTTTTAATAGTTGAAAAGTAGTGAACTTAATAGTTCCATTACCTCCCCACTCCTAACAACACCCTTGCCGTTAACCACATATCTAAGCACACGTATTGTTCAACATTAAAAATTCTTCCAAACTGTCCCTTAATATGTATATGTTGCTGCAATGATAGGTGGTGGGTCAGTAACTTAGTTTAGTATTCTTTAGTGAAAAAACTCAGTCTTGTATGACTAGTCCTATTCACTCAGACTATCTGATCTTTTGTAAAAAGAACTATAATTTATGTGATTTCTTAATGTATAGTCAGGACATCTCAAAGTGCATTGCAACCAAGGAATTAACCTGGAATTGTTATTATAAATGTCAACCAATATGTGTACACCCAAAGACCTACAAATAGCTAAAGTAAGATGCCGAAATTCAATTGCACAGCACTGCCAGACTTCCCTCCATTCTTTGAGGGCAGGCAACCCCATGGCTGACACTTATGAAGTCTGTGAGTCATTGAGATGGGTGCACACACTTGCATCCCGAAGAACTGCCCAGAAATGTGACAAAGTGCTATCCTCACATCACATTGCCCAACCTTGCTTTGTGGTGCAAGGATACCAAAATTGAACAATGCTGTTGTCGTAACATAAAAAACAAATGATTGCAGATGTTGAAATCTGGAACAAAAACAGAAGATCCTGGAAAATCTCAGCAACTCTGACAGCATCGTGAAGAGAAAATAGAGCTAACGTTTCAAGTCTGGGTGGCTCAAGGATTTTCCAGCATTTTCTGTTTTCGTGTCCTTGTAACACCTGGGTTCTCCACTCTTTAAAAAAAAGAAGCCCGAGGAAGTGTATTTGATGTATTTGTTTTTATCCTACAGGTGCTTTGGTCCAGCTTGTCTAACGAGGGGCATACACGCGATGGGTCGTGAGAGGACTGCTCTTGGATCTTTTTCGAAAGTATCCTGCTGTTTCACATTGTTAGTGTATGCTTGACCTGGACCATCTGATGAGCAATACGACAGCTCAGTGACTATCGCTGTGCTGTGCAGATACATGAATTTAGGCCCGTGTCTGTGGGAGTTTGCGCATTCTCCCCGTGCTTGCGTAGGTTTTCTCTGGGAGCTCCGGTTTCCTCCCACATCCCAAAGATGTGCTCTTAGGCTAATTGGCAAAACAAATTCTCCCTAAATTGTCTCAAATTTGGTTTTTAATCCATAGATCTATAAACATGGACAGGGATCGCGGGTAGAGGTGGGAACATCAGGGTGGCGGCGCGGGCTCGTTGGGCTGAAGGGCCTGTTTCCCGTGCTGTTTTGTTCTTTGTTCTTTGTTCTTGAAGCAAGATGGCTGTGCAATTACGTTATTTAAAGGACCAGGCACCCTTATTGCATGTCTGTAAAATGTCGTGCACTGGAAATGTCTGAAAACATTCAGGATGAAAACACTTGGGAGACAACTTTGTTTCTTTGGCATATTTAATGTAGCAACAGTCCCAAAATTCTTCAGAGGAGTATTATAAAACCAAATATGATGCTGAGCCATAGATGAGGATATTAGGCCAGATGATGAAGCTTTTGATCATAGAGATGTTGCAAAGAAGAAGTGAGATGGAAATGTATGGAGAGGATATTCCAGAGCTTGGAGCCTATGAAACTCAAGGCATTGCCAAAAATAGCAAAACAACTAAAATTGGGGATACTACAAGGCTCGGCATAGAGGAGCATAGCTATCTTGGAGAGTCATGGGGTTGTACGAGAGCACAAAAATAAGAGAGGATGAGGCCATGTTGAGCCTGATACCCCTTATAGCTATCATTCAGGGGTCCTTCAAGCAATTGCAATCACCTTCCCAAAAATTTACATATGAAGGTCTTTTTAGATGTCAGAGTTGCACAGAATGCAGAAAATTGAAGTACTTAGGACATCTTGCATTGGAGTATATTTCAGTGCTCCCCTTGATCTATCAAGCAGCTAAAACTCTACTTTAAGCCTTTAGTAGTTCTCTCTGTGCCACCTCTGTTAGTTGTATATGCCTCAATTGCTGCTGTATATATTTTAGAGAAGTCACCACCCATGGTGGCAAGCCAAATGCCTTGTTATCCACAAGTCTTACATTCATTTGTCTACTTTGTTGCAGGAGCTCGAGAAGAGCAGAATGGCTCAGAGTACAAGCCTCATATTAACATCCAGTAAATTTGGCCATCATTTGATGGCTTTTTTATCCAAGGTCATATAATGAGGAGATTTTGTCAATAGTGTGCTGTTCCTGATGGCATAGCCAGAAATGTGCATCACTTCTCCTCATGATTTTTCCCATTTCCCATGCTGTTACAATTAAAATTTGAATAACCACATGGGAAAACATGTGTGATCATGTGGTGGGGAATATTTTTCTGTGGTGAAACCTGCCATCAGCTGAAAATGCTATGACTAAGCTTCTGGCCAAACAGGGAGCTTTCCTATCCCAAATCCATTGTCATCAATATAAGACTTGAGAGAGCAAAAGTGGCATTGTGTTTTTTAAAATTAAATACTTATAAATACTTCAGATTACATTGGTTTTACTTTATCCATGTGGACTAAGTTAGAGATTTAAACTCCTCATGGTTGACACAACTTGATGGTTACTGGGCATTTTGAGGACATTTATTGTGGGGAAAAAACAATGTTGTATTTAATATTTATGTCAACATTCAGTGTTGTACTCATCACTTTGAACTGTAGTTAAACTTGCTTGCTCAGGTGACCTTCCCTTTCATACATTGTGAAGAACATTACCCAATATCACTTTCAGCAGGTACAATTGAAATGTTGTAGATGAACAAACAATCCCGTAAGGATTCTGCCATCCAACACACTGAAATTGACACACATTTGGTCTGCACTGAAATTGCCCTTTTGCTCCTTAATTTTCTTAGCTTGACTGACTGTCCTCACCCTACCCCAGCTCACTTTAGATGCTGGACCCTTCTCACTTCATGCTCCTGATTCCACCCTTTGTTTTCCCTCAGACCAATCTCCTCTCCTGTATGAGCCCATCCCATCATCCCCATCACCACTGACTCACCTTTGCCAGGTAGAGCTTCTGTGCAAACTGCCATTTTCTGCTCCTCTTCTGGGTACCGTAGAGTTAAACCACTGATGTTACTCACAATTGCACAATGCCAGTTCGAGTGTGCCACATTAAAACAAATATTAACTTGATGCGATAAGGTTCTCATGCACTGCTGACTTCAAGTTAAAGGTAGGACATAATTAAAAATAATTTATGTTTATTAATATTCATAGAATGCAAATATACTACAAGTATGAACTAGCTGCAAACACTGCACTGACTTCAGCTCTGCATTTCAATCTGCCAATGAGAAGTCGAGATTTTGCATTCCACCACCCATACTCTTGCAGACTCCATTAAATTTCCCCAATTGTGTACTTTCAGTGAAATGTCCCTCTTTATAAAAACTGAAGGGCCTAATTATATGAGCTTGCAGTGTCACTTAGGGTATCTGTTGCACAGTAGATAGAACAGTAATTCCATATTGTGCTTGAACCTTGACCAAAATAGATGAATTCCTGAGTTTCCCTGAAAGGTGTGTCAGTTAGCTATATTTGTACTGTTGACACTGTTACACTCATTTTGGTTCCATTCATTGGAAAAGTCCTGTTTGGTAGGTGCAGTCTTCTCATATACCACTGAAATCTTTATAAAGTCTCTGTGACCTGTAGATTCTTCGGGGTGGATAATAGTTTATAGATTGCATTGTCCCTGTATCCAACCTCAGTCCCCTTTCCTTCTTCCTGTTCTGCCTCTTGTCCTTCTCTAGTAAAATTGCAAATGCCCATTTGCAGTGCCATGTCTGGAATTCCGAAGACATCACTGTGGGTGGGCATAAGAGTGGTTTGGTGGTTACAGAAATAGCTGCATGATTTTGTAGGCTTTTGACTGTCTGACGCAAATCCAGTGAGAAGAAGGGAAAAAAAAAACACTCCAAAAGCTATTTCATAAAGATTTTACAAAGTTTCTACAAGTTCCATACTCTAAGTTAAAAGATTTCCACCTGCTGATGCTGGCAACAGTTACTTATGTGTTTTATAAAATCTCTGTAATTATCCTTGGTGCACTAGACATGGAACTCATGGAATTTTGACCCAAATTTTAATGGAAATTACAATACTGTCATGATCCCCTGGTAGAAATGGACTCTGCTTTAGAAAACACCCACAAATTACAGGTAATGTATCTTTAACCTTGCTAGTTCTAGTCAGTAAATTTGGGTCTTTAGAAATGCCACATACTAGATTTTTGGTTTGGGGTTTGGACCCCAACAATGGGATCATATCCAGGTCTCAAACCCGCACTGTGCCAGAATTAGTCACCCAGACAATTGTCAAAGGATTGCCTTCTAATTAATCATCAGAGGACACAATCACCACAAGGACGCCATCCAGCACTGAAGGAGCTGCAGACCGCTGCTGCAAATATGAGAGAAAAAAGTGCTCTTTCAACAATTTTTAGGAAAAAGAAATGGCTTTATCTGTCAGACTTACCATCATTTGGGGGAAATCTCTCCACAGGACAGTCTGTGGCCAGCCATGGGCCTGTAAATATGACGATTATAGAGAGACGACGATGCTTCTCAGCTTGAACCTGGAGCATTGGTCTCCTAACCTACCACCATTAGGTTGTCTTCAAGCACCTGTCAGGTTGTGGGCGCAGCAGAAAGCCTGCAGGCTGATGAGAAAATTCCTGCCAATCATTGTCTTTAATAGGCCTTTCACTTGCGTTAGCAAACCATTTGCCCTTTTCAATGGGTGACCGTAGTTGTGATATAATGTACTTGTGCATATTTTAAACTGCTGTCTGTACTACCACAGTGACAGGATGTGGGATGGGATTTTCCAGCTGCGCTTGCCCCACAAGTCCTTCTCAAGGTCAGTCGACCCCTGCACGGTCCATGTCCCAGCCGCTATGCTTCCCATGGTGGGCAGGATATTCCACCCATGATATCGTAGCCCCCTGACTTTATACACAGCCTCCAGTTATCATTGTGTGTAAGGGCCATCAACTTGAAATCTTGGCTCTATTCTCTCTCCATAGATGCTGTCAGACCTGCTAAGATTTTCCAGCATTTCTGTTCTTGTTTCAGATTCCAGCATCCACAGTATTTTGCCTTTATTTTATTGAAAGATATGATTGTAAGCAGGCATTAATTAGCATTTAACCAATTAACACATGGTTTTCAAGAAATTTGCTTTCCTTTGAAGCACAAAAACACAACAGGAAAGGTTCAACCAGGGCAAACAAGAAATGTTAAAGATTGTTTTAGGTCAAAGGAAGAGGGTCACAAAGTTGCTAAGAAGTCGTGAGCTTGAGTCACCATGTTTCCACGAGATACCAGGAATGTCCCACGATGCATACATTTTGAATCACTCTCAGGTGCCAGAGATACTTGAGGGAGCATTGCATTTAGAGCGTCGGTTCTTCAGTAATCTGGGATACCCTCAGAAGACATGGATAATGATGTACGTTCGTTGGTCACAGAGTGAATGTGAGGAGGAATGCAGTGCTGCACACTTAGCCACAAGATCCTTAATAGAGCAGACTATTGAACTCTTCACAGATGCAGATTAGAAGTTTGACCTGGTCAGACAAGGCTCTCTAATTCTTACAGACGGTTTCTGCATTATCGTTGTTGTTTGCACCCTGCGTAACCTAGCTTTAAAAAGGAAATAATGTGTTGCCAGTGGAAGACAAGGAGGACTTGAAGGACGATGAATCTGATGAAAGCAAAGAAGTAGACCAGCTACACGAGAATGCCATTGCATGGACGAGATGTGGCAGATGTACCTATGACAATCTCAATCCTATATAATTTCAAGAGAAATCAAGTGAAGACAAGTTTTTATGGTTACTGTTCTGTTCATGTTTCAACACAGGGGATACAACAACACCTTTATTGACATCTTTAACTAATCACAAAAATCATCAATCTTTCAGTAATCACACAGGAAGCATAAGCCATCTTCAGCCCTAACAATAGGGTCATCCTTGGAAGGTGAAGTGGCCCAGGGACTGTGACCAAGATGGAATGTGATAAACAATCCAGTCATGTGCATCCTTAAGCAACTACACACAGTAGAGGTCTTTCAAGCATGACACAAGTCATGGCCGTGGTATCCTTCAAGAGGCTGAAACACTTTTGCCCACATAGATGCACTCATGTGAGTACCTGCATTACTCATTACTCTGCATTTGTTGGAAGCCTGCCAGCCTTGTGTACTGCATTGCCTTGACATTTGCGAGAGATGTGGTCCAGGTGGTTTTCACATGATAGCTTCATAAATCCTGTTGAACACTCAGGAGATATGCTGGAGCATCTCTTTCATACTATTATAGTTGTCAACGTTGTCCATCTCACAAAGGCCAAAACTTTCTAGGAACACTAAGTCAGCAAATGCACTGTCATATAATGAATTCTATATTAATTTGCATTCTGTGACTTCACAGAGGGATTACGCCAAGCAGTGCCAGGCAGCCATTAAGGAGAAGATTATGATCCTCACATATAACTAGAAATGTTCATCAAGATGAGTAAGGCCTCTGACCACACTCTCACATTCCCTTCTAGCATACATTTCAAATGTTATTGACTGAAGTCAACTTCCATCATTCAACATTTACCATAGAGTGAATAGAAACTAACACATTAATACATTTCAGCCTGAAACACCAAGGTGGGAAAATGTTGTAGGGAAGCTTGAAAAGCTGTGGTACTCAACGATGAATACTACATGTCACTGTCATAAAATAAATGCCATTGCAAATTGCACATGGATGAAAAGATCCAACATTGTTCGTGACATCCACAAACTACAGACTTCAGTGAAATAACATCAAGACAATCACAGATCTTAATGAATAATCTTTGTGAAGTCAAATAATCTTAGATGCAAGGGTCACTTATGTATTATTTGACTATCATTTTCACATAAGAAGCGCCTCTGTTCATGTCACAGATATGGAACTTAAGGAGGTTCATGGTGATGAGATTGAGAGAGACTTAATGGAACTAAGAGACAAAGTGGGAAATAAGTGGGATGAGAATGGCTTCATTTTGTATCCCTGAATGTAAGTGTAATGTTGCATCACATTGATTAGCCATTGAATACCTGAAATTTGGAGAGGTCACCATGATCTGAAGGTGGGAAAATACAAATGTGCTATTGATGAAACTTCAAGCCCATCGCCTCCATTCCCCACTCCAGCTTGTTTCTAAAGTCGAGCCCCATGTGCCAACATATCCATGTTCCTTTTTGTCCATTTTTTTCACCAGATACTTGAATTTGCTGAAACAATCAGCAACTGCTGGTTATCTTGAAAGTCCATTTCATATTTGGACAGCATTGCATTATGTTAAGTGTATGCATTTCGGTACAGGAAAAAGAAGCATAGAACATAAAAATAGTTCAGCAGTTGGGTAGAAAATGAGTTTTTGGAGTTATGATGATCATACCTATCTGATCATATGAATTATTAAAAAGGCAAGCTCGATACCACATTAGAGAGAGAGAGAGGGAGAGTGTGTGCGTGTGTGCATGTGTGTGTGTATCGTGACATCCACCATGTCACGATACACACATAACTTTAAATTAAGAGGTGGTAGTTATAGGATGGATGTCAGAGGCAGGTTCTTTACACAGAGGGTGGTGAGGGCGTGGAATGCCCTGCCTGCAGCAGTTGTGGACTCGCCTACTTTGGGGGCATTCAAATGTTCGGTGGATAGGCATATGGATGATATTGGAATAGTTTAGGTTAGAGGGTCCACTGGCCGACGCAACATCGAGGGTCGAAGGGCCTGTACTGTGCTGTAATGTTCTATGTTCTATGTATGTGTGTCAGGGTAGTGATAGAAGGGATGATGACTGGGAAGCAAGGAGGGCTCATCTAACAGGTGGATTACTTGTGTCTTCCAAGCTCTCTTCTGAAAATAGCCAATTCATGTGCATTAGCTGAACAATGTAATCATTGATAAGCAGCTGAAGTTTATTTTGTTTGATGTTAATACTTTACTGACTGAGGCGATGAATTCAAGTTCAAGTCTCTGAGAAGCATTTTTCACAAACAGCAAAAAAAGTGATAAAATTGGAATTTACCTTGTTTGTCGTAGAATATTTTAAATTGGAAAATGCATTTGAGCTGTGTGTATAGATATGCCACACTGTGGTATGACAGGTATTCGGCTGCAATTTCTTTGACATAATAAATCCTAGTTGTATAATCAGATAAAGCTGCTCAGCAATAACACCATACCTTCCCAGTTAGTGGAGAGAGAACGCTGGAGTCAACATTAGTGGCCTCCAGAGTAACTGGTAGTTGGTTGCATAACTGCATTAATAGAGACCTGCAAGCAGTTTACATGCTTCATTTGCAGAGACATAATGCATGGTTTACATTTCTATATATTTTGCAAAAGCCACTGATTTTCCAAAACAAAGAGAAAATCCAGTTCAGATTTAGGTGCAAAGGATTCCAGCGCCCGGATCCTTACATTTCATTAAACCTGAATATTATATTAGGTGCAAAAGATTCCAGTGGCCTGTTCCTTATATTTTGTTGTATCTGAATATTAAATTAGTTATATGATAAATAATTAAACAATTACATGACAACACGTTTTGCAGAATCTGAAGTGATATTTTACTTTAGACTAACTACTGCTTTCAGAATTCTAACACATCAATATATTCAATTAAAGCCAAAAACCAACCCTGAAGTACTGAAATGTCATTAAAAATAATTTGGGGAATTTTCATTATTTTTTTGTATTCCATACATTGTTGAAATCATAGGGTATTTTGTACTTGTTTTATTAAAATTAATTCAATAGTAGATGCACCTCAGTATACAAGATGTTGCTACCTGTTGGGACAAAAACACATATAAGAGAGTAAAAACAATAGGGAACTCAGAAGAAATCTCTTTACTCAGAGTGCATTTAGAATGTAGAACTTGACTCTCAAGGAATATTTGAGGTGTATGGCATTGGTGGAATTAAATGGATGTTTTATCAACATAAGAGACAGAAAGGAATAGAAGATTGTTTTTAATATGGTTAGTTGAAGAGGGTTGAGAGGAAGCTTGTGTGGAGCACAAATGCTTATGACGACCCTTTGGGCTGAATGGCCCATTACAATGCTATTCATTTTAAGTAATACTATGGTTGACTGATTTCATTTATGGAAAAAAAACATACTTACCATTTAAAATACGTGCGTAGTCAGAGCACACTATATTGTTTGTTTTAGAACTTAAAGCAACAGTCAACATGTTACTTATGTTTTTAACTTAAATTAGTTTTCATATTGGCTACTGCGCAGATACGAAATTCAAATCTTACTTATCCTAAGTTATTGGTTCTTCATAGCATCAATAAATTATGTATAACTTTATTCTACAAGAATATTGAATTTGTCAATTTAGTGATCTATATGACGATATGTAGCAGTGCTTCCGCAAAGTATTTTCCAATATGACAGACCATGTTAACACTTGAAAATTAATCTGACCCCAGACAACAAAAACAGCAAATAAAGCAGCATAGCTGCATTCGCTATATAATGATTAAAGTTTGCATATGATAGAATAATATGTAATACATCACACTAGTTGAAAATATGCATTTTCAAAGTACTTTGTAAAATTGTTTTTTTTTATGTACTCATGTATATTTCAGCCAAGTCCTTCATATTTCTTGGACAGAAAATCAGTGACCCCCCCCCTCTATATTCTCATCCTAACATACAGATATGTTGGTGGCACAGTGATTACCACTGCCGCTTCACACTGCCTGGGACTAGTGTTCAATTCTGACCTCGGGTCACTGTCTGTGCAGACTTTGCACATTCTCCTTGTGTCTGCGTGGGGTTCTTCCAGGTGCTCTGGTTTCCTCCAACAGTCCAAAGATTTGCAGGTTAGGTTGATTGGCTGTGGTAAATTGCCTCTTAGTGAATAAGTAGGGTTAAGGGTGGGATTGTTGTTGGTGCAAGCTGGATGGGCAGAATGGCTTCTTTCTGTGCTCTGATGATTCTGTGATAAGTTGTGCAGACACATATACGCACGCACACACATCAAGTTGGCCCCTATCTCTGCCCAACCTCACAAATACATAAACCAATTGCTAGTTCCTCTCTCTACACTATACACTATAATAAGCTGCTGTCCCCCACACAGCACACAGGTCTGCCAGTCAGTGGCAACCGCTGAGGACATTAAGCAGCTCTGAAAGCACAAGCCCCAGTCCATGCCTGTGTGCATTTGATTCTTCAACTCCATGCCACTATTCTGCCTACCAGCTATTGCCTGTTAACAATTTCATGTTTTCCTAACATATTTGTAATGAATACATACTGTTCTTATAAATTTTACTCAAGTGGCGTTTGGGAGAGTGAAGCAATGCTGGGAGAATCACTGCGTAATGAATGTGGCTCCCTTTCAGACTGGATCATGTAATAATTAGGAAGGTTATTTTCCTACAATTCCCCCTCCCTCCCCTCGCCCTTTCCCTCATCACCCACATAGTCATTAATTCAAGAACTGACATTTCCTCAGACTCCAGTTAATATTTTTTACATCATCCATTTGTTCATTCACCTTCTTACTGCTTACTGCACAGTGGGTTCTAATAAGAGCCATGATCTGTTGAGTTAATGAATCCCCTGCATATGATATTTCAAAATGGTCACACGAAGAACAAAAAAAAATTCAAGGGCCTATGCTATCAGTAAGGAGATAGGATCTAATAGAAAGATTTAATGGGAGGGAGGATGAAGTGGGGAGGAAAATATCAATGACTGGGGCATCAAACCTGTTGTTCATGCTGTTGGCCCCAGGCGGAACTATCCTAATTGATTCAGAGAGACTGAGAAACAAGCAGCACAAGAGCAGGAAACTGCTGCGGCCTTGGTGTAAGGTGCAGCCTCCAAAGACGGGAGCTGGCAATCCCATTTGTTGTTTCTGCAATCCCATTTGGGGCCGCGATCCATTGTTTGAGAACTGTTGATGTATAGTAAGTACTTGCGTAGTGCTTGCTTAGAAGTAACTGAAGTCTTTTGCCTTTTTTTCTCTTTCTCTGTTACAGCTGTTCCTTTTCCACTCAGCCATCGACTGACCATGAAGGAAGTGTTCGATTGTGATGGCAAGCCACGGGTCGATCTTTTGAAGGCTCATCTCACCAAGGAGGGACGGGTAGAAGAAATTGTAGCACTTCGAATTGTTAATGAAGGAGCGTCAATTCTTCGCCAAGAGAAAACAATGTTGGATATAGAAGCTCCCGTGACAGGTAGAATTGCATAGATACATAAATATTTTGAGTCATGAAATAGCTTTACTGCCAAGTAAAAATGCAGATTTTAGTTGTGAATATATTAAGTCAAACAAGGAACTATGACTACATATTACCAAGTATACAATACAATCCATTTTAGAAATTAACAGAAAATATTTGAAAATTTTTTCAAGGCTGCTGCAACATTGGATTTTACTGAAAATACAAGAGAAACTCCAATTACCAGTGTAAATGGGGTTTCCATTGTACATTTGGCAATATTCTGACAGTGGTGCAAATGCAGTAGGAGGAAATTCCTGACATTTGAAATTCACACTGCGTGATACATTCTGTTCTGAAAATGTTTTTAAGACTTTCAAGAAAAAAGATTAACCTCAAGAGTTGAACCCAAATCTTGTTCAAGGAGAAGGGTCATGAGTAATATTATTGTGAAGTGTTTTCAAGTAATATGCAGTTATTTCAATGCAGGAGTTTACAAGAAAATTGCAGTCACTACAAGGAAAATGTCAAAAAAATGTGGATGAATAATGAAATATGATGCGAGATGAAACTGTTGGTTTAATGGGATTAATGATTTTATTTGTTCATATTGTGTCTCATTGTAAGTTAATTTTGTACCTGACTTTGAATACGAGAAAATGTCTGGCAATTTATGCATCAACTTTTTACTTGGATGTCATTTACAAATCTGATTTTTATACTTATTTCTGAGAATAATTTAAGTTACATGATTTATAAAAATGTAAACCATACATTGCGTCCACCTAGAAAAGTATGTAGCTCTGGATCATCGAGAAGAATTTCAGCAATGAAATAATCACTAGTAAGTCTATTTATTTTAGTGATGCTGATTTACAGATAACTGTTAGACAAAAGACAGAGGAAAATTCCTTTGCTGTTCTTCAAATGTGCCATGTTTTTTTTTACATTCACCTAAAAAGGCAGAGTTTAACACCTGATTCAGGTGACAAAAATCACTCAATAAGAACAAAGAACAAAACAGCAAGGGAAACAGGCCCTTCAGCCCAATGAGCCCATGCCGCCACCTCGATGTTCCCATTTCTACCCGTGATCCCTGTCTATGTTTATAGATCTATGCATTGAAGCCAAAGTTGAGACAATTTAGGGAGAATTTGTTCTGCCAATCAGCCTAAGAGCACATCTTTGGGATGTGGGAGGAAACCGGAGTACCTGGAAAAAACCCACACAAGCACAGGGAGAATGCACGAACTCCCACAAATCCATGTATCTGCACAGCACAGCGATAGTCACTGAGCTGTCATGTTGCCCATCAAATGGTCTAGGTCAAGCATACACTAACAATACACTAGGATACTCAAAAAAAAATCCAAGAGCAGCCCTCTCACAAACTATCGTGAGTATGCCCCTTGTTAGACAACAAGGCGGACCAAAGTACCTGTAGGATAAAACAAATACATCAATATCATCGACAATTTACATCCTTCCCAGGGAACTCCCACGGCTCATGATGCCTATTTTAAATCAGTTTCCTATATCCCTCCATTCCCATTCTGTTCATGTGCACATCTAAGTATCTCTTAAATAACACTAGAGTGCCTGCCTCCACCACTTTACTTGGCAGCGCATTCCATACCCCCACCACCCTCTGTGTGAAAAAATTCCCTCTAGCATCCAAATTATATGTTACCCCCCTCACCCTAAGCCCATGACCCCTCATGCTACTTGAATCCATCCTCGGAAAAAGCTTAACCCTGTTTACTCTACCTATACCCCTCATAATCTTGTACACCTCTATTAGATCTCCTCTAAGTCTACGTCTTTCTAAGGAAAACAGCCCCAATTTGCCTAACCTCTCCTCGTAACTCAGACCTTCCATACCAGGCAGCACCCTGGTAAACCTCCTCTGCACACTCTCCAGAGTCTCCACGAGGTTAGAATATCCTGGCTGGGGTGTTAAAATCTCAAATAAACCTGGTAATGAAATGATCAGCGAAATCTTCCTCAAGCCAAGGGGGGAAGGGGAAGTTTTAACCTACAGGTGGGTGTGGAGGATGCCATGGCAGATGCTGGTTGGTGTTTAGTGCGGGGGTGCACGGGCGTAGTACTGAGAGCTCAGCAAAGACCTGAAGACTTGTGCATTTAACTGATGCGTTTTTCAAACTATCCGAAAAACTGGCGAAGTAGCCAGTCTGAGATTTAAACATTCCATCAGCAAATTGGCTGCAGTTTTAACCCTGCTTTAACTGCCAGCGTAAGGATTTCCCAGGCTATCTGAAACTCACCAAGTTCAACAATGTGCAAGTACAGCAGTAATTAATAAGACAAAGTAATTGACATGGCAGAAAGCTTTTAAATGCAGAGCTGTATCAGCCATTTATTTTCTTAAATGAAAGGTTTTTGCTTCCAGGACTTTCCTTTCAGTGCTTTAGATGTGATTTCCAACACTTTGGAGTTTGTTTCTACTACTTTGGGCACTTTCTGTCTTTGATCAGCATTTCTCAGCTGTTCAGCATCCTCAGAAATTTGGGATCAGCTTCCAGCAACTTTGCAAATGAAGGACTAGAGGGTGCAGCAGTCACCTTCACTTTCATGGGATAAAGGAATGAACCCAGAGTTCCAGCTCACAGCAGACAATACACTCATCAGAGATATACAAGCAAAGAGGATCAACTTACAGGACATAGCTGAACACCAATATCTCAAGGTTCCAACATTTATGTCAGGTCTTGATGACACCTGCAGTCTTCTGGAATAAGAACTCCTTTGGCAGCACAGTGATTAGCACTGCTGCCTGCCAACACCAGAGACCCAGGTTTGATTCTTGCCTTGGGTGAAAATCTGCGTGGAGCTTGCACATTCTCCCTGCGTGGGTTTCCTCTAGGTCCTCTGCTTTCCTCCAAAGATATGAAGATTAATTGTTTGGCCGTGTGAAATTGCTCCTCTGCGCCAGGGGAATTAGCAATACAAATATGTGGGATTACAGGAATAGGGCATGGATGGAATTGTTGTCGGTGCAGGCACGATGAGCTGAATGGCCTCATTCTGTAATGTAGAGATTCTGTGATTTATGTTTCTAAGTCAATCAGATGGGATGGATTGCTGGTGGCTTTCCAGATCATCACAATCTTGCAGTTCCTTACCTATGGCTCATTCTATGGAGCTGCTAATGACATCTACAGGGTTCCACAATCGGATGCACACAAGTGTGCCTACCAGATAGCCAGATGCCACACTTGTCAGAGTTGTCAAAAATGTCCATTTTGCTACTGATGAGGTCAGACAGATGAGAGAGCCCTCAGATCTGCTGCTCTGGATAGATTCCCACAGGTGCAGGTAGTACCCAGCAATGTAAATCTCTCAGATTATGCAGGAATGTTCATCAGTAATGTTATGTAGTCACTGGAAGATATTTGTACATATCTGTGGAAAAATAACAAGGAAGCTCCCTTCATTCTGTATGAAGGTCAGTCACCAGTGGAGTGCCTCAGGGATCTGTTCTAGGACCCTTGCTGTTTGTCATTTTCATAAATGACCTGGATGAGGAAGTGGAGGGATGGGTTAGTAAGTTCGCCGACGATATGGAAGTTGGTGATGTTGTGGATAGTCTGGAGGGATGTCTGAAGTTGCAGCGAGACATAGATAGGATGCAAGACTGGGCGGAGAAGTGGCAGATGGACTTCAATGTGGATAAATGTGTGGTGATCCATTTTGGCAGGACCAATGGGATGAAGCAGTATAATATCAAGGGTAGGAGTCTTGGCAGTGTTGAGGAGCAGAAGGATCTTGGGGCCCGGGTCCATAGGACTCTTAAATCTGCCCTGCAAGTGGAGGATGTGGTCAAGAAGGCATATGGTGTACTGGCCTTCATTAATAGAGGGATTGAGTTTAGGAGTCGGGAGGTAATGCTGCAACTTTATAAGACCCTTGTCAGACCCTACTTGGCGTCCTGTGTGCAGTTCTGGTCACCTCACTATAGGAAGGATGTGGAAGCTATTGAGAGGGTGCAGAGGAGATTTACAAGGATGTTGCCTGGATTGGGAGGCATGCCTTACGAAGATAGGTTGAGAGAGTTAGGTCTCTTCTCCCTGGAGAGATGAAGGTTGAGAGGTGACCTGGTAGAGGTTTATAAGATGTTGAGAGGAATAGATAGAGTGGATTCTCAGAGGCTATTTCCTAGGGCTGAAATTCTCACTACGAGAGATCACAGGTTTAAGGTGCTGGGGTGCAAGTACAGAGGAGATGTTAGAGGTAAGTTTTTCACTCAGAGGGTGGTGAATGAATGGAATCGGCTGCTGTCAGTGGTGGTAGAGACAAACTCGCTGGGTCTTTTAAAAGACTTCTGGATGAGTACATGGAATTTAATGGGATTGGGAGTTACAGATAGTGCTATGGCCTGGTAGATACTAATATGATCGACACAACTTGTGTGCCTGTTTGTGCTGTAGTGTTCTATGTTCTATTCTGTATTACTCAGGTCTACCACAGATCTTCACACTTTTAAGTAGAATTAGGGTTGACTCCTTGGAAGCAAAAGTTGCGCTTTGAGAACATGAATGATGGCACCTTTGAAAAGCCCTACTACTGTTGCACAGAAAATGTGTAACTGGACCTATCTGAGCACAAGAATGATCGAGTAAACCTTTGGGTACTTGAAGATGCGATTCAGGTGCGTGGGCAGATCTGGAACAGCCTTCATTATGTACCAACAATAGTCTCCAGAATGATGGTGCTCTGGTGTTCCCTGCAGAACATAGGACACAAACTTGCCTCGAAATCTTAAACAGGTGACAACAACATCATAGTCGATTGTTATAAAAACGACCTTGTTCACTAATCTCCTTTTAGGGCAGAAAAGCTGCCATCCTAATTTTGTCCGGCATACATATGATTCCAAACACTTAACCATGTGTGGATGAATCTTGCATGTCCCCTGAAAAGGCCTAGCAAGCCACACAGTTCAAAGGTAATTCAGGATGGGCAACAAATGCTGACCTTGTTACTGACACCCATATCCCATAAAATAATATGTTTGAAAAACAATTACAGGGCATACACATTGATAATAAAAATGATCATCAAACACAACTTCAAACACTCAAATTATTTTCCTTGCAATTTTACAAAGCCTTTCTACTCTTTTTTCATTACTTCCAAATGTTGCTATTTCTGCGGCATGAGCAGAACTGGAGGCAGGTTGCTCGTTCCCCTACTCTGACTGCTTAGATATGTGAGACCAACATTCTCTGGAAAGAAAGTCTCCCCTTACAGGGATAGCTTCAGCCATCTGGACAGGAGTCAGCATATGGGGCTCTGCTAGAGGCTGGAGGTAACAAGTGGGGAGGAATTGGATTGCCATGAGCACAGTCTCCACTTCCATTTTCCTTTTACATATCTTCCCTCTTATAGCCCACTGGAACTTCCTTGCTGACTAAGTGCTTTGCAACATTCCTGTGGGGTGTTGAGCAGCCAGGGTAAAGCTTTCCTCCCTCCTATTTAAGCTGGCAGACTGAGTGTTCAGGCCATTGATGAAGTCCAGCATGTACTCAGTTGCCTGATGTGGTTGATACTTCATACAGGTGCCAGCTCAAGCCACAATAATGGCCATCAGCCTCAGGTGCCAGTCCTGAGATATCATTGGCACCCATGGTGGAGCTAGATTCTTTCAATTTCTTTCCAGTCCAGTAATAAAATCCCAACAGTATGGAAGGAGGTCATTCAGCTCATCAAGTCTGCACTGAATTTCCAACAGAATCTCTTACTCAGGCTCAGCTCCTACCTTCTCCCGATAATCCTATGCATTTATCCCACTCATCCCCCTAACTTGTATATCTTCGGACACTAAGAGGCATCTTATGACTGTGGGAAGAAACCGGAATGCCTGAAGGAAGCCCACACAGACATGGGGAGAATGTGCAAACTGCACACAGACAGTTACCTGAGGCTGAAATTGAACCTGAGTCTCTGATGCTTTGAGGCAGCAGTGCTGCCAGGGAAAGGTAATGAAATGGCACACATTTTCAACGGCTGCTCATTCGTACTCCTTTTTGTCACTGAGACTTGAGGCTTAACATTGGTGTCCAGTGGAGCAAAGCTTGGCATACGCTGCAGATATGAATGAGGATTCCCATTGCTGTTCCACACTGCACTTGCCTGAGGAAGACACGGGAGTGTTGAAAGCTTGCTTTTTTACTATCAAATAAATCGGTTGGATTAATAATTGGTGTTGCTAAATTCTTACTGACCTCTTTGCAATAACAGCCCTGATCACTTGTGATGTATGACTCACCATGTGATAACTCAGGTATGTCTTGGAGGTCCCACCAAAGTACACATATTTGAGCTGTGAAGGTTATGCATTAGCCATGTGATGGTGCTTCCTTAGAGTACACAACCTCCACTGAGGAATATTTATCATCCTCCTGAACCAGTTCCTGCATGATGTTTGAAGACCCTGCAGGAGATGAAAGACATGAATTAGAACTGACAAGGTGAATGGATTTGAAATTAACATTCTGCAGATCATTATATTTCAGTAACTGCTGACAATATGAATGAGTGTTTTATACACCATGTGGTTGTTGATACTTAATTTTGTATCCAGGTATCTGGGAAACCCTCGGCTATTTCCAATGGCCTTGAAATCTGACACTGTGCATATTTCAGTGCATCATTCCTCCTGCAGCTAGGTTTTGATTGGAAGGACAGTCAGTCTCTTGTTGGTGTTCTGTGCTTTATTCTCTTGTAAGGAGGAAGAGAAGAGAGCTTTTAATGTGGGAAATAGAATGTAGGATGGATATGAATAATAAAGGGCTGGCTTCCCATGTGGACCTTTTGATGTCTGTCTCCTGACTATTATAGAATAGAATTCCTTTGTCTCCTTGCTTGGGTCGTGGTAATACCAAGACTTCCAACAGGCAGGTGCCGGTCATAATTATGCATGCTTGCTCTGATTGGTAAGGAAAACTGGAAGCCAGTAATGCCAATTCCTTGGCTAAGTTAAGGACCCACAACAAAACCATCAGGTGACTGTTTGTTTTTCTGATTTGTAGCCGGACTACCCTTGCAAGCAAGTTCAAAAGTTAAAATTCAGCCCAATAACCCTGAGCATTGATAGGATTCATTAATGACATCAGAATGCAATGTCAGGGTTATGAAAACATATAAAAAATAACACACATTAAAATCTGAGATTGGGAGAATGCATTGGTAATTTCAATTCATCAATCTGTACATTGGGAAAAATATTATGATGTCTGTTTCCAAAGTTTGATTGGCCTTTATAAGGATTATTTAAGGGAATGCTTAAGATATTCATGGTGTCAGTTCCTTTTTTATATTGCGATCTGACAAGATACAGCACAGTAGGTTTGACAAGGTATCGAATGGTAAGTTGGTGCATTAGGTTAAATCTCTCGGGAACCAGGGTGAGGTAGCCAATTGGATACAAAATTGGCTTGATGACAGTAATCAGAGGGTGGTTGTTGAGGGTTGTTTTTCAAACTGGAGGCTGTGATCAGTGGTGTGCCTCAGGGATTGGTGTTGGGTCCACTGTTGTTTGTCATTTATATTAATGATTTAGATGAGAATTTAGGAGGGATGGTTAGTAAATCTGAAGATGATACGAAGATTGTTGGCATAGTGGACAGTGCAGAAGGTTGTCTTGGATTACAGCGTGATCTTGATCCGTTGGGCAAGTGGACTGATGAATTGTAAATGGAATTTAATTTAGATAATTGTAAGGTGATGCATTTTAGTAGATTGATGCAGGGCAGGATTTACTCAGTTAATTATAGGACATTGGGAAGAGTTATAGAACAAAGAGACCTAGATATACAGGTCCATAGCTCCTTGAAAATGGAGTCACAAGTGGACAGAGTGGTGAAGAAGGCATTCAGCATGCTTGGTCTCATTGGTCAGAATATTGAATACAGGAGTTGGGACACCTTGTTGAAGTTGTACAAGATCTTTGTAAGGCCACACTTGAAAATTGTTCACACTTTTAGTCATCCTGTTATAGAAAGGATATTATTAAACTAGAAAGAGTGCAGGAAAGATTTACTAGAATGCTACCGAGACTTGATGGTTTGAGTAATAGAGAGGTTGGATCGACTGGGACATTTTCCTCTGAAGTATAGGAAGCTGGATTGATCTTACAGAATAATGAGGGGCATAAATCAGCAAGATAGTCAATATATTTTCCCAAAGAGGGTGTAGGCTAAAACTGAAGAAAACTAGGGTTTAAGGTGAGAGAAGAGAGATACAAAAGGGTCCAGAGGGGCAATTCTTTCTCACACAGGGTGGTGAGTGTCTGGATCAGGCTGCCAGAGATAATAATAGAGGCAGGTAAAATTTTGTCTTTTAAAAAGCATTTAGACAGTTAATGGGAAAGATGGCTGTCGAAAGATAGAACATAGAACATTACAGCACAAACAGGCCCTTCGGCCCACAAGTTGTGCCGATCATATTAGTACCTACCAGGCATAGAACTATCTGTAACTCCCAATCCCATTTAATCCCATGTACTCATCCAGAAGTCTCTTAAAAGACCCCAGTGAGTTCGCCTGTACCACCACTGACAGCAGCTAATTCCATTCACTCACCACTCTGAGTGAAAAACTTACCTCTAACATCTCCTCTGTACTTGCCTCCCAGCACTTTAAACCTGTGTCCTCTTGTAGTGACCATTTCAGCCCAGGAAAATAGCCTCCAAGAATACACCCTATCTATTCCTCTCAACATCTTATAAATCTCTATCAGGTTGCCTGTCAACCTTCGTCTCTCCAGGGAGAAGAGACCTAGTTCCCTCAACCTATCTTCATAAGGCATGCCTCCCAATCCAGGCAGCATCCTTGTAAATATCCTCTGCACCCTCTCAATAGCTTCCACATCCTTTCTATAGTGAGGTGCCTAGAACTGCATGCAGTACTCCAAGTGGGGTCTGACAAAGGTCTTATAAAGTTACAGCATTACCTCCCAACTCCTAAACTCAATCCCTCGATTAATGAAGGCCAGTACACCATATGCCTTCTTGATCACATCATCCACTTTCTTGAAGATATGGGCCAAACGCAGGCAATTGGGACCAGCTTAGTGGTTGAAAAAAAGAGATGGTATGTACAAGTTAGCCAAGGGGCCTGTTTCCATGCTGTAAACTTCTCTGACTCTATCTCCAAATGCCATTTTTTGAAGAGATGGTATTAAGTTAAAAGGAATGAGTACTGTCCATTGTTGAATGCATTTGTAGATGCTGGTGAAATAACTAGAAATATTGCTGTTGGTGACAACAATTTAACATGCTTTTCAGTTTAAGTGGCAGTGATTGAAGAGTAAATAACACCCCAGCCACCATCTCCCAATTATCAGCCCTTCAAAATCCATGAGCAGGATTTTCTGTACCCCCTCCCCCACACCATTGGTTGATGTGGGATCTTCTGATCCTGTCGCTGTCAATGGGTTTTCCCATTCTATGCTGCTGGGAAACCCATGCTGTGGGTTTGCCGTTGGCAGGACTGGATGATCCTGTCAGTGAAAGTGGCTGGAAAATTCTGGGACATCTCTTTTCTAGGAGGTTTTGCAGGTTCAGCATCGTGATGTTTGCTGCTCATTTCTTCAATCTGGCTGTCATCCTTGTCACCCTCATTACCAACTTCCTAAAACTCTGCTATTATCCTTTTAATAGCAACATATTTTATCTTCTGACCTCTGTTTCTCCCCCAAGTTTTCCATTTGATATAATTGTAACAAAATTATGTAGGGGAATCTCAGGTTTAAAATATCTGAGTTCTGCATCGAAAATAACATTGGAAAAGTACTTCTTGCACCCGTTCATAGTTGACTTGGGTTTCTCTTGGACACACTGGCATGCAAGACATTTCTCATTGCTTATTGTTTCGGTTTGGCTAAGAGTAACTGTTATTAATATTTTTCTACTTTTGAAAACAACGGCCAGGAATTTTCTCAGAGTACCCCCACTTTAATGGAACAGCGATGGAAATAATGGTTGGAATTTTATGACCCATTCCTCCAGGAGCAGCCTGAGAGGTGGGATGTCAGTTGCTTGCCCTGACATCTTCGGTCAATTGAGGGCCTAATGGATCAATTAATGGGCCTCTCACTTGCCATTGATGATATTATAGCAATGGCTATGCAGGGTGTGATAGCCTGCATATCCTGATGACTTTATTTTGGGCTGGGTTGGGGACTCATCCTGTCTAGGCATCTTTTCCCCATTGGAAGCCAATTTCCAGCAGTATGACAACCCTGGACTCCTCAATTGCTTCTCTTCCCCATCCTTTTGATCCTTTGCCTACATCCTTTCACCATGTCCTGCTAGCCTGATGTGGAAGTTTAAGCAGAATGTACCGAGGCGTTGGGGCTAAGCTCCAAACACCAGCCAGTGACATTTAGCTGCCAATTATGATTCACAGGCTGGAGTAGATTCAGTATGATAAATCTATTTATTTAATTAAGGCACATAGATTTTTCCATTGATTTGATTCTTAAATGCATCTGCTGCAAGTATTTAATGAGATTTCCTGAGTTTTATTCAATCGCTCTTTATGAGTCTCCCACTTCTTGCTTTTATTGCTTCAACCTCTCCCAAGTGCTTTTATAACTGAAGAGCATACAGAAGTGATTTACTGCCAGAAAACTGGTAAATAACTTGGGACTGTGAAAGATTGATCAACTGATATATATGTATTAGTCCCAGGAGAGTCCTCCGTTGGAGATGAATTGCTGTAGGCTGTGGTGCCTGTAACTCCTGTTCTGGAGCTCTGAAAGTAACTGGATTTGTGAACATAAACGTACAGATGGCTGAAGGTTGAGGGCCAGCAAGGAACCCATGACCTAAAGAACAGATGGTGGGTGAAGGAAACACAGGAGATCCAGCATTTATCTGGTGACCATAATGCTTGAGGTTTCTTTAGTCACGGCCAAAGGACCCACCTCACCAAGAATGAAGTGTTTATCAGGATCGAAAGGAGGTCTCTGCCCACTGGAAGGATCACTTCAAGGATCTCCTTAATAGAGACTCTGCCCCTGACTCCACCATGCAGTATGTTACCAGCCACCATTTCATCACATCTCCAATCCAGCATAAGGTGGAAAAGGCCATTCAGCACCTAAAGAGCAACAAAATATCAGGAGCAGATGGATTCCTCACCAAAGCACTAAATCATGACAGAGAAGTACATCATTTCCCTTGATCAAGAAGGAGGAGAACAGGCCAGGAGATTGTGTTGACCATCTTCCAAAATGGTGATAAGTCCAACTGCAGTAACCACAGAGGAATTACCCTGTTGTCAGCCATTGGGAAGGTCATTGCCAGAGTCTTCCTTCATCTCTGTGACTGAAGAGCTTCTCCCAGAGACGCAATGCAGATTCCCCTCACTAAGGGACACAAGGAACGTGATCTTCACCACGAGGCAACTGCAAGAGAAATTCAGGTAACAGCTTCAACCCTTGTGCATGCCTTTGACCTTGCACAGGTCTTTGATACTGTCAATCACGAGAGCTTATGTGACATCCTACTTCATTTCGGCTGCTCGCATAGGTTTGTCATCATCATCATGCTCCTGTTGCACAATGGCATGAAGCCACGATCCTGACTAATAGCCCCACCACAACTCAATCCATGTTTGGACAAGCAAGGCTGTGTCATTGCACCAATGTTCTTCTCAAACTTCTTTGCTGCAATTCTCCATCTCACTCTCAGCAAGCTCCTTGCTGGAATGGAGTTAAACTTTATAACAAACAGGAATCTGTTCAAACTCTATCACATGCAGGTCAAATTGTCCCATCCTCTGTCATTTAACTACCGTATGAGATGATGCTTACGTGTGCGCATACATTTGACGCTGAGCTCTAAGCCATCATCAGAACCTTCACCAAGCCATACGGGAGCATGTACACCTATAAGACAAAGATCCTCTACTAATCTGCCCCTCCCACACAGCACTTCCTCCATCTTCAGGCATCAAAATCTACAATGAGTTCTTGGATAAAATGAACCACTTTCCATATCTTGGGAACTTACTGTCAACAAGGCAGACATCGAGAAGGAGGTTCCACACTGTGCCAGCATAGTTTTCTGGCTTCTAAGCAAGAGAATGTTTGAAGACCATGACCTCAAACTCAACACCAAGCTTGTAGTCTCAGAGCTGTAGTGATACCTGCCCTCCTTGTGACTCAGATGTGGGGGGTCGATTCTCCCACCCCATCGTGCTAATTTTTTAGTGTATTGGGCCAAGAACATGTGTGTGCCGATTCACAGGGTGTGCACGTGTGTTCCTGACTGTTGTGCATCTCCCTTCGACGGATATCTGGCGCAGTTGAGACCACACTGGAAACTGGCTGGAACAGCAGTTAAGTTATTTTAATCTTATTTTAATGTGATTTGAATGTCATATCAGGTCTGGGATTGAATTCTCTGGGTCGGATAGCATCTCCCATCCTGCCAGTACAATTTGAATCCAGCACAGTTTAGTATAGCTCCCCACTTCCAAGAAAGTCATGGGAGACCCTGCTGGAGTGAAGTGGGGGGGGGGGGGCCAATCATGGTTCCCCCAGGGGTGAGTGGCGAGACAGTGCTGCCACAAGGCATGGGGCATCTGGGCAGTGCCAGCTTGTTCCCTCTTGCCCACCAGACAGAACGAAGGAGATTCCACACTGTGCCAGCACAGCTTTCTGGCATCTAAGGAAGACAGTCCACTGCCAGTCTGCATTCCATTGATTGGGGTTATAAGGAAACCAGCAATTGCGGCAGGGGGATGTCTGCTGCACTGGGAAAGGCCTGCTTCCATGGGAGGAGGGAGGGGTTGTCTTCCAGGGTAGAGGGGCTAGGGGGATTGTCACTGCTGGGCGGGGGGTGGGGGAGGGCACTGGAGATCGGGGCACTCCAGGGCAGAAAGGAGGGAAGGGGCTGGTCTGGAAATGGCCGTGGGAGCCATGACTAGCCATGGGGGAGGAGGTAGCATCTCAGGGAAGCTGGAGTGGCCAGTGATGAAGCTGTCAGCAAACAGTTCAGTTCAGGGTCACTGCACATGCAGAGTTCCAGAATTGTCAGACGCTGGCATGAATAGGCCCCAGTCTCTGAGCTTGTAATGATATTCATGATTGTGACCTCTGCAGTGCACAGAGTGGGAGATTTTTGTCTGAAATCAGACTGAAAAAACCAGCATGATTTACAACAGTTTTTTCCACAAATTCAGCACTTAGAATTTTTTTGGAGAATCACCCCTGTGGACTATGTACCACAGGCACCTCAAAACCCAAGTACCACCAGCGCTGCTACTTCCAGATCATGCAAATTCAGCAGGATAAGCACACCAATGTCAGTGTACTCATTCAGGCTAACATCCTCAGCATTGAAGCATTGACCACACTTGATCATTTCTGCTGGATGGACCACGTTGACTGGAAGCCTGAAACAAGATTCCCAAAAGAACCTCGATGAGGCAACTGAGCCACAGGAGGGCAGAGGAAATGCCTTAAGGACATCCTCAAAACCTCCTTGAAAAAGCATAATATCTCCACTAACGTCTAGGAACCCCTGTTCCTAAGTAGAGGAAAAGCATCCAAGAAGGACCTGAACGCCTCGAATTTCATTGCAGAGAGCATGCTGAAGCCGAGCACCAATAGCGAAAGTTGCACAGGTTGCTACCCACTCATCCGACTACCGTCTGTCCCACCTGTTGCAGAGAGTGTACTTCATGCACAGACTCTTCCGTCACCTGAGAAATCATTTTTAGTGTGGAAGCAAGTTACCCTTAACTCCGAAAAGATGACCGTAACCCCTGGACTGGAGTTCTGAAGAAAACTCAAACAATACTGTGAGTATTCATAAGAAATATTTTTATTACATCGTTAACTCTGTACAATACTGGGGCCAAAAACTGCAGTTACCACAGATATTCAGTAACAGATAGTAATCCACACAATCAGCTTCTCATGTTTACACGGCTGTGGATTTGAAACCAAGTACGTTCTCAACACCTCTGTTTGAAAACACCATGAGGCAGCTAACTTCAGCAGAGGCAACCTCTACCTTCTCTGCTTCTTAGCTCCTCAGCAACTCACACATTTGCTAAATCTTCATCATGTGCTTCTCACCCATATCACTAAGGAATTGATATTTTTGGACTGCTGCTTCACTGAAGAATGAGTGATAGTTTGCAATATGCAAATATGGTTATGCTGCTATTGTTGCTGCTATACTTCAGAGATGATAAACAATAGCCTATTATTAGCACAAAACGTACTATTAATACTGCGTGTTACAGTCCAGCCTTCCAACCTTTATAAGGGCCAATTTTCCATTGTCTCCACTGTGTGTTGTTCACATTTTATTGAAAGGTTATCCCTGTATGACCTAGCAACCATTACATTCTTTGTCCAACTATTCAATGCAAATTTGGCTTTTCCTTTTCCTCTTTTTATTTTGCTTTTTCAACGTGATTCTACAACAAATTGAATAGTCTAATTTATATTTCCCATTTAAACAGGATAATGTGCCATTCTGGTGAAGTTGGGGAATCAAAATGAAATAGTGAAGAGGGAATAAATATATATTTTAAAACTTTACTTATCTAGCATTTTATATATGAAACTGCACTGACATTTTCAAAACAGTCAAGTTGATCACCTTGCACAACAAAGAAGTCTTTTTTGGCAGAGGATGATCCTTTGAATATGAAGCTGTTGGGGTGAAAAGCAAGGACAAGGGAGATCCTATCCTGATTCTGGGAGGGAGGGGAGAGGATGAGAACAGTGGCCTGGAGGATGGGTTGGATGAGGTTGAGAGTCCTGTCAACCATGATTGAGGAAGAATGAAGATATATCGGCAGCCCTAATTTGTAAAGTGACATTATCTGAACAGATATGATGAAGACGAAGGAACTGAGTGAATGGGATAAGGTCATCCAGACTCAACATTGGCCCAATTCTCTCTCCACAGATATGGTCAGACCTGTTGATTTTCTCCTACATTTTCTGTTTTTGGACAGGATTTTATGGCCTCGCTCGACCTGAATCTGGAAAGTCCCACTCAAGTCAACAGACAGCTCCATTGTCAGTCCCTCACCTGCTCCAATTCTGTGGCGGTCAATAGAATCCAGCATTTGTTTCAGATTCTAGCATCGGCTATATTTTGCCTTTATTTTAAAGAAGTCTTTCTCTTCTGTTTCTTATCACTTCTACATTGAGCTACTCCGGTAGCGCTAGAGTTAGGTTACTGGTTCACCACTTCTAAAAAATGAGTTGCTCATTGTGGACAATCTCTTGTCTTTGGAACTTAAGAGGGCCCTGTCAAAGATTGCCACACTTGCATCTATGCAGTGGGAAGGTTGGATTTGGGTGGACAGGAGCAGCGGGGTGGGTGGTTGGGGACAGTGGTGGAATTAAGGGATGAGAAGTGGAATCACCTTGTGAAGAGTTCCATTTCCAAATGCCCATTCACCATCCTTACATTTTGGTCCCACTTGCAAGTTGGAAAGCATATTGCCACATTTCAGTGAGGTGTTGAACGACCATGGTGAGGCTTTCACCCATCTGTGTAAAGTAGAAGACAGAGTATGCAGACTATTGATTAGGGTCAGCATGCATTCAATGGCCTGCCATGGCTGATCCTCCATGACTGTATTTCCATGAAAGTGGACATCAGTGGGAATGCTGAAAAAAATATGGTATTTATGTTTGAGATGGACTCTTCCCATCTGTTTTCCGAGATTGTGCATGACCTCAGAAAATACAAATGGAATTCTGCTATTACTCCAGAATCTCTCACTTTGTGGATGATCCATGAGACTCTGTACCTGTCTCCAGCTGAGCAGAGTTAGATTCATAGATCCCCTACAAGGGGTCTATTTGGTCCATCGTGATCTCTCGCACTATCCTCATAACCCCATGTATTTACTTTGCTAATCCCTGTGACTGTAAGGGGCAGTTTAACTTGCCAATCTACCTAACCTGCACATATTTGGACTGTGGGAAGCAACCAGCTCACCTGGAGGAAACTCCACACAGACATGGGGAGAACTTGTAAACTCCACACATACATGCTTATGTTGTGTGCCACCTAACCCAGGGGCCTTCACTGGCACCTGCCACTGTTCACATGTGATGTTTACCACAATCTAGTTTCATGTCTCTTCTCAGAAGTCTGGTAATCAGGACTTTTATTTCCCTGTCTTCTGAATTTCTTCTTCTTCCAGTTTTGCAAACTTCTGCATTCTTCACAGCTGAATACATTCAATTCTTATCATTTATATTTGCCAATGTTGCAATTTTAGATGCTTGTAAAGTATGGTGGTAACATGTTGGTCAGTTTTTTTTTCATTCCCACAATTGGATATTGAAATTCAGATTGAAAGAATCAGAGGGCATTTACCACAGCCATCTATATTTGAGTTCTGTATTTTTCGTAAGATAAATCTGTTTAATCATTTATTTGTATGAGGGAAAAAAGTGAATTAATATGATCATTTTTCAGAATTATAAGGAATCGGAATAAAAGGCTCATATTTATATGAAAAACATATTGTTTCACTTGATCTGCCAATCCTCTATATATTACAGGATATTGTCTCTATGTTTTGGTTAATCTTTAACTGTCTTTGGTAACATCATAGAATGATAAGAACACAAAAGGAGGCATTTTAGTCCATTCTGCCCCTGGCAATGACTCAGCTGGCTCCAGCCTCCTGCAATTTCTGTTTTCTTCAGATAGTTATTTAATTCCCTTTTGAAAACTGCAATTGAATCTGCCACCACCATAGTCTCAGGACAATACGTTCCAAATCCTAACCATTCACTACCAAAATCTGTTTTGCTCATGCCATATCTGGTTCTGGCATACGCAAATTGGGCCATATCGTAAATCTCTATGATTCTGTCTGCCACGTGTTTGCTGAATACAGTTTCCTATCATTGTCTTCTTAAAGTCTATCCAGCCCACATTTCACGATACTTCCAAGTTGTGGGCGGCATGGTAGCACAGTGCTGCCTCACATCTCCAGGAATTCAGGTTCAATCCTGGCCTTGGGTCACTGTCAGTATGGAGTTTGCATATTCTCCCTGTATCTAAAAGGATTTCCTCCCACAGTCCAAAGACGGGTGAGTTAGGTGGATTGGTCATGCTAAATTGACCTGGTCGTCAGAGGAATTAGGTAAACACATAGAATTATGGGAATAGGACCTGGGTGGAATTATGGTCGGCACAGACACAATGGGCTGAATGGCCTCCTGTCAAGATTCTATGATTCTGTATCATCTGCAGATTTTGAAATGATGCCCTGCGCACCCAAGCCTCAGCCATTAATATTATATCAAGTATATCAATACCCAAGCAGTATTCCTTTGGGGAACTTCATTGCAGAACCTCATTGAGGGGAGATGGCGGCGGCATAATGGTGTTGTTAATGGAATATGAATCTAAGGATCTAGGATAGCGCTGTGGATACCTGAGTTTAAATTCCACCATGGCAGATGGTGAAACTTAATTTCAATAAAAATTTGGAATTAAAAGTCTAATGATGATCATAGATTATCAAAAAAAAGTAATCTAGTTCACTAATGTCCTTTAGGGAAAGAATTCTGCAATACTTACCAGGCCTGGGCTACATGTAATTCTAGACCCATAGCAATGTGGTTGACTCTTAAAATGTCCTCTGAAATGCCACTCCAGTTCAAGGACAATTAGGGATGGGCAATAAATACTGACGCAAACCACATTCCATGAATGAACAGCCATTCACCACTACTCACTGTTTAGTGTTACTCAGCCAACTTTGTATTCATGCTACCATAGTCCAACTTATTCAGTGGGCTTCAACTTTGCTCACAAGCCTGTTATGAGAGGATTCAATTGAGATCAAAATCAAGAATAAGGATAATGTAGAGAGATGGAAACATCATTGAAAAAGCCAAAAGCTGGAGGACACAAATCTAAAGCAATTGTCAAAAGGTCTGGTGATGACATGAGGACAAACTTTTCTTTGGCGTATGGTGGGGATTGGAAATACACTGTCTGAGAGCATGATTGAGGCAGTTGCAATCATAGCTTTTGAAACGGGAATTGCTTAGTTATCTGAAGACAAAAATATTTTGAGGCATGGGGGGGAAGGCAGAGAGTGCGACAAGCTGATTAACTCTTGCACAGAGCTGGCATGACTACTCTATCTTACACTGTATCAAATGCCTTTTGGAGGTCCAAGATGTCACACCAATTACATTACCCTCATCAATCCTCTCTGTTAATTCATCGAAAAACTCAAATTTGTTAAACATAATTGCCTCTTAACAAATCTGTGCTGGCTGTCCTTAATTATCTAATGTTTGTCCAAGTAATAATTAATGTTGTTCCAGGTTATCTTTTCTAAAAAAACTTAACCTCATTGACCTCTAGTTGCTGTGTTTTTCTCAACATCCTTTTATTACACACACATATTTGCAAAGAGGAATGTAATTGTGTTGGCAATGTAGAATAATTTATTTGAGTAGTTATTGTACAAATTGATACATTGGCCTGGAAGCTTTACCCTGCAGCAACTGTTCATGTGCACGAAACAAGAGCTAAATGAACCAATGTGGCTTATGGATGTGTGCTCAGTTGCTGTTAAAAGTATACTGCGCATTAAGAGCTGAAATCAGAGTTAAGGGTTTGCTTATGGAAAACAGGCACATAGGGTATAATTTTAATCTGCAAAGATTTATCGGGGAGGGGTGGAGGTGGCTAAGTGCCAATGTGTGCAGGGGCTAAAACCTCAAAAAAATGTTGAAAATCCAATATGATTCCATTCAGTTCAGTTCCATCCTTAATTGGTACACAGGACATGCCAATGGGATGACTAGTCTGATATGTATTTTTTAATTCCTTTATGTGATGTGGGCGTTTTTTATTGTCCATCTCCAATTATCCTCGAGGAAGTGATGGTGAGTCACTTTCTTGAAGTGCTGCAGTACATCTGGTGTAGGGAGGGAATTAGGGATCCTGCTGTCAGCAAGGGAGTTGATATTTAACATATATCTGAAAGAACATGAATAGAGATAAATAATATATAAAACCACTTAAAATGTAATTGAATGAAGCACAAATGCCTCAGGTGGCTCAGACTTCCATACCAATTGTATCTGGCATCTGCAATTTCCTGGAACAAGATCTTCTTCAAATGGACCAGGTAGAGACACATTGCAAGTGAATGCCATGGTCACCATTGCCATGAATTTATTTGCATCTGGCTCCTTCTGCAACAATTCAGTCTGCTGCACGCAGTTACATCTCCTAGGTGACCACGCTTACCAGGGCCATGACTTACGTTCACTTGGCTACTGATGAGACCAATCAGAATAAAAGACTCTTGAATTTGCTGCAGTAGTTGGATTCCCATAGGTGCAGTTATAGATAACAATTAAAACACCCTCGTATCAAACATTAGGGTTTCTCAATTGCCATCACTCCATTAATATCCAGCTGGTATGTATCCTCAACAAGATAATATTCATAAGATATCTAGGAAGCCACCTTCATTGTGTGCCAGTAAGTCAACTGTCGATCTTCATGGTTCCAGAGTGAATAAATGGATAACGCTTTGAAGAATCTAAGGTTGTGATTGATGATACCTTTGATGAACCCTACTGCAAATGCAGAGGAAAGCTACAGCTTGATTCAAAGAGTGGTCACTGAGCAACCTATTGGGTTGCTGAAGATGTGATTCATGTTGTGAAGTTGTGCAAATGAAGTAGTGATATGATGGGAAAATTGGTCAAGTATTTGATACAAAATAAGTAAAACTGACTCCGCATAACCTAAGATACAAATAAGATCGGAGGAGGTCAAGACCTGATAAGGCTGACTCCACATAACTTAGGGCTGGATGAATGAGGTGAGATAAGGTCAGCAATGACAATGTCATCGGCCTTCTTCTGTTGTATCAAAAGGACAAGATAAAAGTATGAATGATGAGACAAAGAGGTCTCGGAGGTTACCGGATTATAACACAATTAATGATGTTGCTACTGTTTGTATTACTAATTGAATTCCTGAAGTCACGTAAACTGATAAGAAAAAAGATATAACTATTGAATTTATTCTTTATGGACTTGAGAGCAGAATTAGCAAATCATAACGACGGCTGTCTGAACTCAAGTTTTTGCCAATACTGCATGCAGTCTTTCGGAAATAAAGATAAGTTGTTTTGTTGGAATAAATTTTGTTGAGTCTCTCTACCACAGTCAAGAAGCAGGAAAAATTTCCACTTCAACAATGTGCCTAGACAGACCTGTAGCTTGTACAGTATATAGCAGCAAAAGAGTCCAAAATGTGATGGTCTCCTGCACCTTTAGCAACATCTATTGCAGAGAGGACTGGAGTTGCAGGAAGAAGAAGATGACTGCAATGCTTCCTCAAAGGAGGGGCAGCATGAAGTGCAGTATAAGAAGCGGTCTGAAGTGACCAGGATCCAAGTTGCCATTCACCTGGATGCTAGAGAAGTCCATGTCAGTTTCATACAAGCACAGTTCAGATAATCTGAGTGAACGAAACCATAGAACACACTATTCCACTGAGCTCACTCTATTCCACATTCCCTGACCTCACACCCTCAACAGAATTTGTTCCCACAGTCAATAATTCCTCCATTTCATTTACACCCTTTGCACATCTTCTATTCTGATCACATCATTCTCCTCAATTGGTAGGCAAGAGGTAGTAATGATGACCAGATAATAAAGCTTTGAAATAAAGTTAATACTTCACTAATATTTTCAAAAACACACTAATACAAGACATTGTTTTTAAATACCCAAGTTACTACTTGTGGAACTAAAAAGTCTCCTTTTCCTAAAACTTCTACATGGTTCAAGCAGAGCAAGAGGCAGCCTAGGCATTCCTCTGCTTTGAGAACTGAAATGTTGAGCAGATGTTCTGTGGGTTTTGGAACCCGTGAAGACACTGCCAAAGATGACCCTACCTGTACCTGTGTGAGGCCAGACTCCATTGTTAAGAGAGGAGCCAGCATGTGGGACTGCGAGAGGAGGACATGGCAAGATGCACCTTGAACAGAGTCCAATTTACATACTCCCTTTAACCAGATTCCCTGTCTTGGCCTCCTCCCCCCCCGCAACCCCCATACTCCCCTGCAGTCAAGAACTGGAGAGTATTTTCCATGAGAAGATGAAGTTTGCCTCTATCCTGTTTAGAATGGCTGAGTATAAATGTAAATGTGAGGTTGAGTGTAAATGTAATTGCTGAAGGAAAGAAAATGAGCCAAGTTTCACATGTCCTACATTGCCTGGGGATTCTCCATGGCTGTCCCTGTCTCCAGTATCACACATGGTGTTACCATGTGACAACCTAACTACCTTCTTCACTCTGCACAGGTCATGAGTCATGTGACTGCTTTATCAGAGGATGTGATCTCTTCTGAGAACTTCTCAGCTTCTTTCCACAGCAGCTCATGCATGATACTTGAAGGGCCTATGAGAGAAGAAAGACGTCATTAGAACTCATATGACAAAAGCATTCAAAGTCATTGTTGTGCAGATGCTCATATTTTAGGTGGTGGTGGCAATAATATCAGCATCAGATTGTTCTAGGGTAAATTTTCCGATCCGGCCCACTGCAGGAATTGTTGCATTTGTGGCAATTAAAAAGGGAGAATCCCTATTGCTCTATTGCCAATATATACTTTGCTACCCTTTCAAGTTTGTGATCTCTTCCATTGCAGAAGTCAGAGTGGAAATTACTGGAGAACGCTGGTTCACTGCCTCTCATTGGAGTTTGCCACTCTTCAGATTTGAACATTAGAAATGGATTTCGTGGAGAGGTGAAATGGCAACATTTGTGCAGGGCAATTGTGGGATGGTGTGAAATGGCAATAAAATTAGATTGTATATCAAAGTTGGCAATTCAGATGGAGATTTGAGTAAGTGTCTCAAGTGAGGAATAAGGGGAGCAGCAAGGTCTGTTCACTTGAAGAGTGTTGTGTCAGAGTGTTGTGATTGACACCTGAAAGTGAAATGACACTCATCTTTCCTACTCCCATTAGGTTATTGAATCTCTTGCAGCATTGACTCCAAGCACAAGACACCACACTCTTGTTGTTCACTTCTGCAGCTATTTTGAGCCATGCCTGTTTGACTTGCTTTGAAAATCTGGCCTCTTCTTCCTACATGCAGCAAGCAGTATTTTTCACTGGATCCTCACAGCCCACAGCACAATCTCCAGCAAAGTATTAGGTACCTGTTGGGATGGATGGTTGGGATGGGAGAAAATGGGGTGGAACGGGGTGTGCGGGCAATCAACCCACATTGTGCATTTATCTACCGGTTTGCTGAATCATCAATGGCAGATCTGTAATGAAGGTGTCTTTATTCTGCTTCATCCCCTTAATTAGAATAATTCAGTTGATAACTGTGGGACATCATTCTGCTCATACTCAGTGTTGGGAAATCCAAGAATTGTGTGCTAAAGAGCTGTCCGAGTTAGCCATGGCATAGCCTGCACCATCAGGTTCTCAACATGCTGCTGGCTCCTCCACTTGCTGCAAATGGGTCAGTTATATAAAAATTTCTGCCCATAAAGTTGGTATCAGGCTCCTTTTCACAGTGATTTCATTGAAGTGTTAATGTAAGCCTGCTTATGACACTTACAAATAAACTAAAAAAACTGAAAAATTGTAATATTAATGCATCATGTGTTAATGATGCAATATTAATGCATTAATGTGTCAGTTTTCTTGGTGCACAAGTACAAAAGCAAAGATCCTAAAAGGGATTATTGGAGACTGATTAACCGAATGCTAAGTTTGAAGTATTTTTCATGCCTGAATGTGGAGCCAGGAAGAATGGGAATGCTCCTCTGCCCATCTCGAATCCATCAGAGTTTCTCACCTAGCATCCCTGTTAACCGAATGTGGTCCTTCCTTTACCACCACAGCGCAATGGGAAGGTGGGATTGTGATGGGCTCCCACAGCTCTCCAAATGGTATTTAGTGAAGTCAAGAAAACAATTTGCACTCACCCTGCTGTTGATCATATTAGTCATAGTCTCTGTGCTCGGAATCGAATTCACCAATCAAATCAAACACGATCCAAATTTTTCACCGTCACTACACTGTTAAAGAAACATCTGCTCAGAATTTCCTCAGAATTGTTTCATCTCTCCCAGCATAACTCATTGAATGACAGCAGCACGGGGTATGTTTTGGGCCATTTCACGCTGGTACAAACTAAAGCCTTGAGTTATATTGTGTCAACATAACTACATAAATACTTAATGTGTTTGCTTCAATTTATTTTGTCTGCTGTTTTGAAGAAAATGTTAATATTAATATTCAGATCAATTTTTAAGAGTAATTTTTCAATGTGGACATTTAGCTCTCAATTTTGTATGAACATTTACAGCCACTATTAGCTTTGGTTAGTGGGACTGGATATCTAAGTATAATTATGCCTAAAGGAACTATTTTCTGCATTTGTCACAAGGGATTTTACCTCGACTTCACCAAGATCTCAGAAAATGTAGATCAAGGTTAGATGTGAATATGCTATTAAAATTCAGTTTCCTTTTAAATCAGAAAACCTTAATCCACAAAGAAACATAAGCTATCTCAAAAGTTTTTCTGTTTCATTCTTTGACAGAAATGTGGTACATAAATAATAAATATAAATGTGAAATAATGGAAAAAACTGTTCTCTTGCATACTTTACTGCCATCCCTCAAAGGGGGCCATGTGAAATGCTACCTCAATGTTAATTAGCACCAAAGGCCAGATTATAATAGTGTTTGGTTGGAACATGTGGCTTCTTGCATTCTGCACTGCCCTTTGTCAAAATATGGTGGGCAGTTTTATCAGACTCTGCTGGCTAAAGTACTGCCAGTTAATGTCATCATCACTAAGACTACAAAAAATGATTCAGATAGGCATTTTGTGAACTTGCATTAATTTCTTGTCATTCCCTTGTTAGTGTGAAACCATCATTGGAGTATATGGAAAACATGATCTGCAGAATTTGATTCCTTAAATGTGAACATAGCTTTAAATTTGTTTATTAGCAAATTGTTTTTAAATTTTGATTATGATATTGCTAATCCACAGTTAGAAAGATATATAGACGCATGTGTGTTGTGTTGCTGTTCAGGCCTGACCTCCAGTTACTGCTTTACCTGTGCAGTCCAAGTAGGTGGGATAGATTTCATATTGTGGTTCTAGTACACCCTTAGATTTGGAGGAGCAAGAGTTATCTTGAAGAAATTATTTCACAGATTGTGTATTGGCCTCAGGAGTTCTGTACCATTCAGCTTTTCCTGGGTCCATCTTTGATGTAACAACTTCACCAAGAAGGCAACGTAGCCTTGATGTTGGGACCTAATCTGCGGCTAAGTTATGCTATACACATAGTTCTTCCAGTGGAGTGCAGTATGCTTTTTCTCTCTAGCTGGGTCCTTACATTTCACCACTTATGATATTTATTAAATCTATAAATGTTCACAAATACACCAAATAAACAATGAAGCTTTGATTTCAGGGAACAACACATTCATTAATTTTTCCACAGAAAGTAGTCATCTTCTCAAGAAGAGATAGTGTTCAATCAGTACCAGGGTTACAAAAATATGAAACATGAAAGATGGCAGTGATGTCACTACACAAACCATGTGGCTTAACAGTTCACCTGGCTGCACAGATATCTTTTGTTGAGGGCGTTCTGAAAAGCCAAATATAGCTTCTCTCTCAGTTTGAGACTGGTGCTGAATTTTGAAGTTCCATTAGGCTGTTCGTGCAAGCTGTGTTGAAAGCATAGCTAATTATGCAAACAAGGTTTGTATATAGTCATCTCCATACTTTGTGGATTAGTTTGACAAAGGTAGCCTGGAACATAAATGCATAACGTGTTCAGGACAAGTTCTTATAGTAGTACAATTTGAGAGCCAACCAAGGAGCAGGCTGTTGTAGACCTGGCCATGAGATAAGATTAATTTGTAACTTCATAGTAAAGGAGCCTCTAGGCAATAGTGATCATAACAATGTAGAATTTCGTGTTCAGTTTGAAGGGGGATTAGGGAGAATTGTGATTCTAAGACAAGTGTTTTAATCCTAAGTAAAGGTAACTATAAGAACATGAATGTAGATCTAGTTAAAATGAATTAGGAAACTAGATTAGGACATAGGACAGAAGAGATGCAGTGACATATTTCTAAGGAGATATTTAATAGCTCTCAGCAAAGAGACCATCTCGTCATCTCTGGCAACAGCTGACTGAGTGCTTGGACTTGTCCTCAAAAATAAATGAGGTGTTTTAGATTGGCAATACTCTCTCTGATGGCCTACCTTTGACACTTTATTTTGCCAGAGGATAAAATGATAAACAAGAGTAAGGTTTGCAGGCATAGAATGCATATAGGAAAGTAGATGTAAGAATTGCAGAGTTATGGGCTAGTAAAATATATGATGGGCTTTGAGTTTGTCTGTGTCAAAAAATACTGTCAGAGGAACTGAGCTGCCATAGAACATGATACCACACTTGATCCACTCTTAACCAACAAGACTGCCAAGTAAAGAATAGGTTGTGCTTTAATATGATGAAGAATGTGCTGATGCCAGGATAAGCAAGGAAGAAAAGGAAAGTACCAAATGAGTTACCTTGCTAGCTCTGGTAAAGTCATTGTGGTTTTCTGTGGCACTATTTTGAAAACCTGCATTTGAAATGGTTGGCAGTCAATGCCACTTGTTCTGGGTGGCACAAGCCACTGGTTGACACCTCTCTTTGATTTCTTCAAAGGAGGCTATGGTTAGCTGAATGATGAAGTGTTCTTCATTTGCCTTTTTTGGTTTGGTGCCGTGGCGTGACTGTCTTCCATGTCCAGATAGTACCTAAACAGCTTTCTTTGTCACTACAGTGGAAATATTGCTGAGACATAGGACGAGATTTCTAACACAGGGTTGGGAATTGGATGAATTCTGGATCCCAACCCTGTACATCAGCTGTTATTGTGACTTAACTCTAACTGAAAATTAAATTTAGATGGCCTAAGGGGTCAGGAGACAATGAGTGGCTCCAAGAGGAACTGCTTGCCGGACGCTAGTTGCCACTGCCTTGCTGATTTGAGTAGGCAGCTTCTTGGAAGGCCAGGAAGTCAAAAGTAGCCGGGGACGACAAGGTTTGGTTTGACACTCATGCTGGCACTAGTTGGTCCCTCAGATTTCATCTTGTTTTGTTGAGAATATTATTTGGCTGACTAGACTGTTCAGGCTTGCAGGGGAAAAAGATAAAATTCCAAACTCTAACAGACAGGCTCCTTAATAAGCTCCCTAATGAGCTCCTTAATGAGCTTAGAAACACAGTTAACTGATGACGACCATATTTCCTGCTATCTTTCCCCCCCCCCCCCCACTGGTCCTTTCAAAATTCAAAGCTGTCCCGGAGGCATCAGGATCTTGAGATGACTTTCAGGAGTATGATTTTTAAATCCCTCCCTGCCAGTTCCCAACTTCATCCCTTACAAAAATCTGGCTAATGGAGTGTAATTTGGGAGACCAAAGGGAATGAACCAACTTTGTTCCCTTCTTCCTTGGTTTTATCCAAATCTGCTTCTGAAGAGCATGCAGGCTGAACTGTATTTTTAAATGTATGTGGCTGTTTTAAGGTAATTAAACTGTTAGCCTCCATCCTTCACAGTTTGTACATCAATGACTGTAACAATACTAATACAAATGACCAGGCCCAGGAAAAATAAGTATAAATCCCACTTCAATCCACTGTATGTTTTCATATTTCATTTATTCGTGGAATGTGGGCATTGTTGGGTGGGCCAACATTTATTGCCCATCCGTGATTGCCCTTGAGAAGGTGATGGTGAGTGCCTTCTTGAAATGCGGTAGTTCATGTGACGTAGGTACACCCACAAAGCTGCATATTATGTTTATATTGTGTTTATTTTTGTAGCATTGTCACAGAACAAAGCATAAATTTTGGTCTGATACTCAAAATAATTGAGCTGAATACTATTGCCACTTTCAAAGATTTTGCTTGAATGCTAAAGGAAGATTATCCATTTGAAGTTTTTCAGTTCTATTAAATGGTATAAAGTTCTGTGATCCGGGCTTATTGCAGGTGCTAGTAGACACGTACAGAAGAGTTGTCTGCACTATTTGATATCGGGACTGCTTTTTCCTTGGTTAGATTTTTTTTATATAGGGGTAATGATGGTCTAATTCACTTTGCAGAGATTCTAGGCCAGTTGTATTTGATGCTCCATTAAACAGCTAAGCACGTGCACTGATATTGTGCCAACTCTGGTATTATGACAGAAGACAACAGAACATGAATGATAAATCGAATCCAGTTGACCTAGTTATCAATCTAACTCTGAAGCAGTCCCACTTGCAGGCTAGTGGACTTGCACCAATTAGACGGAACATATTTGTAGATGGAGGAAGCAATGTGCACATATTAAAACTCAATACAACATCATAGCTAAAGAAAGTACTTGCATTTGTCTAGCACCTATCACTACCACTACCACGCTTCCTTCTGCACAGCCAGTTTGTTCCAGACTGTTAAGATCTGCAATTCACAGTCCACGTAAGTATCTGGGAGGTGACAGAGACACTCTACAAGAGGAAAGGGTTGCTTAATTTCTCCTTGAGGAGAGGAAGACCAGGATGAAAGGACATGAGATTACACTAGGATAGCTAATTTTCTAATGAGGCAACATGGTATTAATGACATTGATGTAGTTCTACTGGCACACCTCCCCCCATGTCATCAGGGAGCAACATCACAATCACAAGGATTATTAACTACACTGTCAATGTGCAGATGATGTGTGACCACACTATCCTGATGATACACATGATGCTCTAATCATTAGACACTAAGCAATTCCTATTTGCTTCAGGCTTCCAAGACAGACCAGAGGATGGCTGCTCGGTCACAAGGAATTCATACCTCACCAAATGGTTCATGATTCCCTTCCACAATTCCGCACCTCTAAGTTAGAGTGGTTTTGATGAGAGCCATGGAGCCACTTCATCATGGAGCGTGTAATCAGAGATTAACTGCCACATAGATCGCTTGGGAGGAATCTCTGCAGTCAGTGACAGAGAAAATGTTGCTGTGCTGTATCATGTACAACATCATAATTATGATGGTGCAACCACTATCTCCTGAGACCTCAAGGTAACTTCTGGAGAAGGAAGAAGAAGAGAAGAAAGGGAAGAGGTCATATTTCACCATATACAACTAAACAGATTGAAAAGGATCGTATTGACTCTTTGCACCAGTAGCACGCAAGTTCCCACTTGTTAAAATTATACTCATCTCTATTTTTGTTTCAGTCATGATTTCTGATTTTTCCAATCTGTACTCTTTATAGAGATATCACATGAAATACTTGTTCAGTTGACCACTTGCAATAACACACTTCTTTGTAACTGGTGAACTATTAAAAATTAAACTTTTTTAGGTTAAGAACACCAAATGTAGCACACATTAATTCTGCTTAAAAACCAACAAATATGTTAATCTTAAACCAATAACCGACGTTAATCATTGTGCACAGAAGCCTCACTATAATACAGCAAAAAATGAAAAATAGATTTGCTGAATTATGTCAAGCCAAAAATTTCTACCTGATTGCTCTCATTCTGCTGGGGGGTCCTTTCAGAGGCACAGTGGAAGCTTGATTTCCACCATAATTTTGGCAAAGTTACAACATCAAGTCAGAAACATCTTCAAAGAAGTACCTTACCTCGAACTCCTTTGGAGTCTTTTATGATAATTTTATACTATATTTTGAGGAATATGAAGAATAGGTTTTGTTTTAATTCAAAGCGCTGCAAGTAAAATTTTTGAATTTACAGATTGCCATGTTGGGAAGGAAAATAAATTTGAAGGTGTACGCACAGTAATTTACATCTGTTTATGTAACATTTTTTGAGAACCTGTGAGAACATGCTCACTTTTTCATTTAGGTACATTTGAAGTTGAAAGAGGAGAACATAAAATACTTTTAATGCTGCATTTATTCTTAACGGTAATTTCATTTTGCACTGATATTTAGAAAGTATATGGTACAAATTTGATTGACAGTGAATGGAACTTGCCAATCTTACAGCTCTGAGGGCCATATCATGGTGAATTTTGCATTGCAAGGTATTGACTCTTAATTAGAAGTTATTCTCAAAAGAAAATCTTGGAAAAAGATCTTCCTATAACTGGGTGGATAAAATCTGACAAGGCATCAACCATTGAAATGCCGCTAATGACGATGTTTGTGTTGGTATTAAATATTTACAACCTCATAAGGTTTATCAGGGAAGCTATCAGGGAATTGAATTAGTCAGGTTTAATCTTGAGCAGCTTCGTGTAAGCAGCTATATTTCATAAACAGATTTTATTTAATTTATTAGCTAACATTTTTACAATGTTACCAATTTTGTGAACCAACTGTAAAAAAGAAACTACTCAGTTTGAAGTCAAGGTAATTATTTCAGAGAAAGTTCACTTTATAATCATGGAGGGAAGTGTCTTATGAAAAGATGAAACTGTTTGCCCGGAATAAAAGGCATTAAAATTTGACGTACTGTGAAGAGAAGTGAGTCCAAAATAAATGGGACAGAATTAAAGAAGAGAAGATTTCCAGGTAAGAAGCAGCTGAGTGTGTAGTAAATAGTGGAAGCGAAATATGATCATAGAGAATAGGTAATAGGTGAAATAAAGGAAGAAGAAACACACTTTAAAGAAAAGTCCTGAGGGAACACTGAGAACATTGCTAAGTGGGCCAACATGCCGACGAAAGTTAAACAACTTTATCTCAGAATGGACTTTCTTAAAAGTCAACTTTTCACACTTTCTTTTAAAACAAGTAATATTTTTTCTTCAATTTTTTTAACCACTTATTTTAAAATATACATCTTAAAAAGAGATAGGGTACTGCAGTGAAACTTTGGCCAAGAGAACTATTACCTTGATTTTACTCAACCTGCTTGACAGGATCAGGAAAATGAGTGGCCAAAGATCACATGTAATGTGATTATGTGAGGGGTTGTGGGTTTTAAACAAAAAGTAAAACTGTGATTGCATACATTGATTGAAACTTTGTTGAAAGATGTTGTCTGCATTGTACAGAGTACAATGTAAAATAGCAGCCTGTGCGACACCCTAAAGATAGCATGACCAAATCATGTGATCAGCTCTTAAAGAAACTATTTAAATATATAACACACTCAAACAAATGTGACTGGCTGACCACTATTTTAATTCTGAACAGACTAATCCACCAGAAGCAGCTAAGTGCCTCAAATTAGTTTTGAACAGGAGTCATACAACTTCAATGTTAAATTGCTCTGTGATTACCGCAAAAGAGTAAGTACCAATTTTATTATCAATGATCATAATGCCTTCATTCTTTGACATTCCACTTACATCTTCTCACTTTTCCCCCCATCCACAACGGTCAAAGAACAGGTGCTAGAACATAAACAACGGACCCTTTATACCTGGCTGATGACAACCGTCACCCCATCATATCTGAAGACAGCTACAGTGAGGGATGTGAGCCAATCAGCAACATAAGTATAACCTGTAGAGCTCTAGAAGAATAATTTTTAAAAAAAAATTACTCCAAATCCCATGCATTTCAATTTAGACAGCCAATAAACCATATTATTGAATCGTATTGAGCCAAAAAATTTTAAACGTCAGCAGTTCTACTGCTCTCACATTTGATTAAATTTTCATAGGCAAATGAAAGCAGGTTTGGGTATGTGCAGGAATTAAATTCCTTAAAAGTGATAGTGGGTTGAGAACTTGACATCAAACCACCCTCAAGTGCCGAGCCCCCTTCCAGCTGCTGGGTAGGAAATTGAAATATTCAAGAATTGTTTTAATCTATAGGTCTGTTTTTAACAGTATCATCTGTTTAAAGAGCTATCAGCAACTTACCAGGGCAGTGAGGTGAATACATAGTGAGAAAAGCGTATTCAATAAACCGAAGAGCTCCAGGAACAGCCAGATGAGAGTCTACTGTTTATGGCCCTTCTTCTTGAAAGAAGTCTTATCCATGCTTGCTTGATAGGAGACTACTTAAAGCCACTTCACCTGTTTAGCACTTGCACTTCTCTTTCCTTCAGCTGCACTTGTTAGTTTCTAGCACTTAGCAGAATGTGGGAGCAGCTTATCCAGCTCGACTTTCCATTTCAGAACTAGAGGAAGAAAAGCATGCCCTACAGCTGAAACTGCTGATATCCACAGTCTTCTAGAACAAGACTTTGATCTTTGTGGAATATGTGAGCACACATTACCAATGCCTGTCACTGGAGGCCACCCACCACTCCTCCCTTTCAAGGGTCTCTCACTCTCTCCAATGTTGTGTGCTCTCTTCCCCAAAAAGGAGGGAAAGCAGTTACGTGATTGTTTGTAATTGCATGTATGGAGAGGAAGGAAGGAGAACATTTGTGGAGGGTGACTTTGCGGCATGGATAAAAGAAAGCAATGGGATGAAGTGAGTTTTAATGTTGGCTGTTGAGATGGGAGTGTGAGGTGTCTGCTGAAAGACTGCATGCAGTTACAAGGTGTGTTTCCCTGAGGTGTGCTGTAGAGGAGAATGCAGTCTTTGTTCATGTGGTAATTGGCATCTGAAAATGTTATTCTGTTCACCTGTTATGCCTTCCTGCGGTTCTGTTCCTCTTTTGTGGAGTGTCTCCAGGTTGTAGGGGACTGCATTCCTGCTGCTGACCTACTCAGCCAATTCCATCCATATGTTCTAAGTTGGAAAAGCTGTCCTGTTCCTTCCGACCTCAGGAGAGCTCCAGCAGAACCTCCAAGAAAGAGTGAGAGATCTGAGGAGTAGCTGTTGAGCCATTTTAACCTGTGTCATAGTCCTTTAATTAAAAATCTTTCCTTTGACAGATACAGTGCACTATCCCACCCACCCCTTCCCTGATTGACCAAGAAACAGAATGCTCATGCTGTGGCTCAGCTAATGAGCCTCAGAGAAACCTGCTCCAGCTGTTAGTGCTTTCTCAACCTGTTAATGGCCTTGCCATTTGGCCAGGGATTACTTTGGGAAAATTCCATCTGCGGTTTTTGTGCTGCTGTTTAATATGTATGAATGCTGATAGTGAAGTCAAAAGAATTGCTGGAACGGAATTGCAACCTAATTGGTCAGTCTGTAGGCACACTATGCTCAGATGCCTCCAGTTTACAATAAGGGAAAGTAGTGCTTCAATGGCTTATGCCAACGAGAGAATGAACAAAATGTTGCAAATGAAGCTTCTTGTTGTAACAAGTTTATATTAAAATTTAAGACGAATGCTAAATTATCCTAACCAATGTATCCTCATGTTTTGAGCACTTAGCACTATTAAAGTACTGGGGAATAAAAAATATATTAAATGGAGGCTGCCCATTAATAGATGATTGCATGGATATGTTTCATAAGGTACCAAATTGTAAAAATAAGCCCATTTTCTAATTGCAAAATCATTTTATAATGTTACAGAATTCAGTCCTTAAGATCAATGTTGAATAGATTGTATTCTGATCTGGACAGATCAGAAGCTTTTTAAATTAACATGATACTCTATATATGATTAAATGCTCATGTCTTTATCTTGAACAACTGTTTAATTTTCTTGCTGCGTTGTTTTTAAATATATTTTATAAGCTCCAGGTGGCCATTTTAATACAATATATTATATTGTGTTTTAAAGAGGTCAAGAACTGTGGTAACATATAGATCAGGCAAGTATACTCATGAACAAAGAAGAAAATAACCCCATGTGTCTCGGCTGGAGAACGATCCCTGCTTGTTCTTGGCTCACCTTGACAGTGTATTGTTTTTAATTTTCAAATCCATTGGTTGTATTTCTCATCCATTCATAGCAAGTGAGTGGAAAATCTAATTCAATGCATCTTGTGATATCCCTACTCCCTCAATAATACTGTTTTTTTTAAGATTAAATAGTACAATCAAACACAGAAACATAGAAGATAGGAGCAGGAGGACATTTGGCCCTTCGAGCCAGCTGCGCCATTCATTATGATCATGACTGATTATCCAACTCAACAGCCTAATCCTGCGTTTTTCCTATTATCTTTGCTCCCATTTGCTCCAAGTACTATATCCAACCACCTCTTCAATACATTGAATATTTTGGCATTAATTCTCCAGTTCCAATCTAAGGAAGAAAACACAAGTGTGTGTTGTACATCTGACTTTCAGCTAATGAAGTATTTAATTTGGGTGGAATTTTACAGCCCCTGCAGCCGATGGGATCTTTCTTCCTTTCCTGCTGAAGTCAATGGACCTTTGAATGACCAGCCTCTAAACTGACCAGTTTATAGCCTGACCAGGCTATAAACTCCACCCCATGCCTTGGTACTAGCAGGAACTATAAAATATTTAAGGCAAATATAGAAAACACACATTTTCATATTAGACTAAAGCTTACAACTTATCAGTGAAGAAATAATATAGGGGGTCTAATCTTAACCTATGTAAAACCCATCCACTTGTCAACAATAAAAATTGGGGCCTGTTCAGTTTGCTCATCAATGGTCTCTTGAGTTTACGTATAATGGAGATAATTTTTGATTTGGGTGCTAATGTAAAACAGTATTAACTTAGCTGCTTATTAAACGTCTATTCCAATTTTCATTCCCATTGACTTGAATGGCAATGCAAATCAGAAGAAATGAATAAGGGGATGGCTATCACTCAATCAGTTCCTCCCAATATTTGTTCCTTTCCTTAATATTTTTAATAAACAGTACAAGTACAAAGATCCATAAAAGCAATCCAGAATGTGATTCATCATCGTCAACAATGTGTTAATTTTCCATTTGTGCACCACCACCATGCACTGACCCCACCCCCATCAACAAACCCCCCCATCCCCTCCCAGTTATCATCATTATTGGAAGTGACATGGGCAATGAAATGCTATTGGTCTTATTAAAGGTAATGGATAGAGTATGTTTGCCCTAATTAGTCTTTAGTCCTAAAGAAAAACCATTGTCCATTGGAGAGATTATATAAAATAGATTTTTAAGGTCAGTAGGAGGACAACGTAATCAGAGGAGACAGGGAAAAATGCGTTGGAATAAAGATGAAAATCACCATTGATAAGTAACTCAGTCAGGATAGAAGATACCTTGGTGCAATACGTGAGTTGAGCTTCACCAGGATGATTGAAAACTAGGATTTTAAAGGAAAACTGAGAGAAATGGAATAAGAAGGAAAACTCACTTGATCAAGGAGCAGTGTTCTGAAAGCTTGTGATACCAAATAAACCCATTGCACTTTAACCTGGTGTTGTGAGACTTCTTATTATAAGGCAAAGAAGGAAGTGGAAGGACAGACTAAAGAATGATTTAGTGACAAAAGCTGCACGACATCTCCAGTGGTGCAAAAGGAGCCTGAGACCAGTTTTAAGACCCCTAGTTGAAAAATCCTGCGGACCTCACAGTTATTTACAATGCAGGTCTCTTTTTCTGCATTTATCCAATGTAGTATGTGGCAAATGCCATGTGCAAAATGCATTGTGTGCTGCCTGCAGTATTGAACACTCTGACAACTGTTTTATACTTTTAAAATGGTGTGACATCAATCCGTTCCTGAGCCGTTATCTCTTCTAATCTTTATTAGTATGTAGTCTCCTCCCCTAACCCATCTGCTTCTATTGTTCTCAGCTGACCTTTAATGTCCAATTAAGTTTACTTCAACCATACTCATTTCCACTTGCAATAGAATATTTCTCTATGATAAAGTCATGGCAAAACAACATTATTCAGCCAGAATCCACTGTAATGAGGCCCTGTACTCCAAAGCTTCATAGTCTTTATTACTAATTAGAGTGATGATTGCATTTTGTTTCAAACAGCTTTGCCACCAATTCTCCATGACCAACCTGCTCTTGGGTCTGGCCAAACTCACCATAAACAAGTCCAGGCTGTGGGCAACCGAGGTTGTCATCCAAGCCAACTGTCTGCCCCTTCACTATGACGACACTAGCGGTCGGCTGCCCTAGAGAGAGGGAGAGAGAGAACATGTGATGTCTACCAGGACTATTGAGGCCTTCCATGCCCAACGGGCACTGTGGGGACTGGGGTGCTTAATCGACTATCTCAATCATGTTTTGGTTTAATGTTTTAAGTTTCATTTGGGGTTTGCTTTTTATTTCAGGCAGTATCCCTTAAAAGGGCTGCCCCTTTAACCTGTCCTGTTTATTTGATTTAATTCAGTTGTTGTTTGATCTTATTCAAAATAAGAATTTCCCATGGCCATAATTCAGTGGTTAATTGTGTTTGAACTTGTGTACTTGAAGGCAGAATTCAAGGAACTGTATTGAGTGAACGATATCTGAAGTTTCATCTGAGTTATTTGCTGTGGACTTTTTTGATGAATGAAAAGATGTTGAGGTGTAATACAGCAGCTCTTGTTTTACCGGCATGATATTGGAAATCTGCCATTCAGTGTTTTTTCAGAGGAGTACCCTGGCTGTAATTTGCTGAATTCATAGAGGGTGAAAGCCAGCATAAAGTAGTACATTCTCACAAAGTCCATCGATCTGTCTGGCTTTTGGTTTGAACTGAGCCCATCAAATCCTGACCAGAATATCCATTGACATTAACGTTTAAAGACTGATTGTAGCCGGGGATTATATTCAGTAAAGTCATTGTGTTTGTGTATGTTGCACTTGGAGTACCTGGACTTAAGCCATTTCAGCCCATTTTAAATAATTTTATCTGCGCATATCATTTCAAATTATTTTATAATTGTACAAATCATTACATGTCACCACTCAGCCTTATCCTTTTTATATTTTTTCAATCTTACAACTAAAAAGTAAGCTGAAATATTGGGAATAGAATTCAACATTATCACTAGTCTATCCCGAACGGTTACCCACACTCCACCCCGAGCAATTCACTGGCAGAGCAGCAGTCAATTTTGAGCTATTGCATCACAAGCAGCAACATTCAGTTGAGCAAAGTTTTGGGGAGGGAAGGTGGTGGTGGGGAAGGGGAGAGCACAATTTGAAGTCAATCATGGAATACCAATTTTTCTTCTGTGTCAAATTTTAAAAAGTATCAAGAATTTATCTTCTTAGTTGCAACTGTTTGTTGGAACATGCCTGCTCATGAACATAACTAACATGAGAAATATATTTTTTAAGAGAGTTTGAAGGACATTGAATTCTGGATACTCTCCCATTTAAAGGCTACAAGCTTTGAGCAAGCTGTTTTTGTTAATAAATTAGCTGGATGACCAGTGAACACCTGAGGAGAAAAGAGTTATTTTGTTTAAAGAAAAAACTGCTGTTGCCAGACCTTGGGCTCCTGCTGATTGGCTGCAGACATTGGCCTGAAAGAAGTTCTCTCTGGAAATTTTATTTTTGAACTCAGTGTGTTATGTGCCTTATAAGAAAACTGTGAAGAAAAGCAGTTTCTCCCTTCCCACCATTGTTTCCACTCCTGAATGAGTTAACCATCAGTCAGAAAATTCTCACCTGTATGTTGAAAGTCTGTGAAGTTGGGACAAGTAAAAGTTGAGAAAATGTGTTACAAGGATCCATCTGAAAGAACTTCCAGATCTATTATGACCAAAACTGTCAGATCAATGGCATTAAGACTTTTTTGAACTTTTTATTTTTATGGTGTCCCCTTAAACTGATCTCTGCAGGGACCTTATTTGTCTTGGGCAGGAATTCTCAAATGTTATAGGTCCATCCACTACTGCCAATAAGAATGAAGAATTTTGCACTCAGCCAAATCTCCATTCACTGCTGCGTAACCAGAGAATCCCAGCTGCAGGCAAGGTTAGAGAATACCAGCTCTTGTCCTTTTGTATTTGTGTGTGCATGTGTAGCGGGATTTTTTAAAAGAAGGAAATCATTACGTTTTCCAAAAACAATTGTATGTTGACCAGTTTTGCCACTTGTTTGAAAATAAATTTTGTTTAATAATTAATTGATTATTCTGTGTTTGTTGAAACACTGGAGGCAATGTCCTCATGATATTATTGTTAAGACTATTAATCCAGAAACTCAGCTAATGTTCTGGGGACCTCGTTTCAAATCCTGCCATAACAGATGGTGGAACTTAAATTCAATATAAAAATCCGGAATTAGGAATCAACTGATGACCATGAAGCAATTAGCAATTGTCAAAAAACCTTGTCCAGTTCACCAATGCACTAGGGAAGGAAATCTGCCATCCTTACCTGGTTTGGCCCATAAGTGACTTCAGAGCCACAGCAATGTGTTTGACTCTCAAATGCCCTCCACATGCAACTAGGGATGTGCATTAAATGCTGTAGTACCTGCGACCCACATGTCCCACAAATGAAAATAAAAGGGAGAAGGAAAGAAGGTGCAGAATACAGTCATAGCTAGAGTGTAGAGAAAGATCAGCTTAGTATAAGTCCATCAAAAGTCTGATGGCAGCATGTAAGAAGCTGTTATTGAGTCAGATGGTACGTGACCTGAGCCTTTGGGCAGTACAGTGAGTAGCACTGCTGCCTCACAGCGCCAGGGACCTGGGTTCAATTCTGGACCCTGACCACTGTCTGTGTGGAGTTTATGATGTGGAGATGCCAGCGTTGTTGGTGTTGTCAGACTTCTTACTGTGTGCAGTTTACACATTTTCCCTGTCTCTGCATGGGTATCCTTTGGGTGCTCCAGTTTCTTCCCACAGTCAAAAGATGTGCAGGGTAGGTTGATTGGTCATGCCAAACTAACCCTACTGTCAGGCGCTTAGCAGAGTAAATGTATGGGGTTACTGGAATAGGGCCCGGGTGGAATTGTGGTCAATGCAAACTTGGTGGGCTGGATGGCTTCCTTCTGCACCGTAGGAGAAGCCTGGTTAAAGTCTGTTTTATGCTGGGATCACAGTAGCGGAGGTAAACATTTGGCTATTTTGCTGAGTGAAGCAACATTTACGCTATTGTTGTGACCTGTGGAATTAACTGCACAGTGCTCCCATCCTGGTCTTGTAATATTGAATGGCACATGATTACAGCTGTTACCATCAGTGCAGCTCAATTCTCAAAAAGAATCTTTTTAAAGCTGCTGGGTCCTTCATTTGCAAATATAAGGGATCTAATGTTTCTTTAAGACTGATATCATATAAGGTGATTGATGTATCTGGTGCTGGTAAGATCACAAGAGCCGAGAAATCTGGCATGAACATGATTTCTCGTCTCCCTTGTGATCTCAGCAGTTCACCCCACCTGCCCATCGGCAGGTGGAGCGCAATGGTAATATCACCCCCACACCCGAGTCAAGATATCGGTTCACTGAAGAAGAACCAAAATATTAAATCATGGTATTAGTTTAGCATGGTGGTGATTTTTAACACAGTTATTAACATAGGAAATTTCTCTTTAAGATAATAAAATAGTTTGAATTTTATATGCAGTATAATGCAGATAGCTGCATTACCCCATGTAGCATATGTTTGCTGGATGTAAAGGGAGAATTATGCAAAATTGATGTCAAAATGATCCTCCACACTTGTTGCGTCATTTGTGTAGGATGATGCTCCTGCTTTTTGAGTGTAACAATTATGCAATTAAGTGTCCAAAAAAATCAATGTCAACACAAGCCCAAAAGCAACACTGACTTAAAATTGTCATCAATTAGTTCTATTATGAAAAGCTAGTTGTGTTCATTGACTACAAAATAACCAGTTATTTATTCTCTTCTGTTCTTCTTACATGAGTTGCATCTTCAAACTTTCTGAAATCAAAGACACTTAAAGTTATTAATTTTATCTGTTGTAATAGCATTTCCATGATATGCAGTGCTTGCTTCTACAGTTTTCTTGATGTAAAAGGAATCAACAAATAATGCAACATTAATTATCCATTTGTTTCTAATGGCTATAATCAGTAGCTGAATTTTCATGGGCAGCAGCAGTTCTTTAAAAATACTAGAAAATCTTTTTTAATGTTTCTCAAGGGCACTTTGAGGTGAGAATTGGCATGTCACGTTGCAGCTTTAGGGAAACTTAGTTAAGCTGCAGTTAGAATATAGTGTTCAATTTTGGTTACCGTACTACCGAAGGAATGTGGAAGGTTTGGAGAGGATACAGAAAACATTTACTAGGATGTTGTTTGGTATGGAGGGTATTAGCTACGAGGAGAGGTTGGAGAATCTTGATTCTCACTGGAACGATGGAGATTGAGGGGGTGACCTGATAGAAATCTACAAGATTATGAGTGGCATGGACAGAGTGGATAGTTCAAAGCTTTTTCCCAGGGTGAAGAATCAATTACTAGGGAGAATAGGTTTAAGGGCAAGATTTAAAAGAGATGTATGGGGCAAGTCTTTTACTCAGAAGATGCAAGTGCCTGGAATTCGCTGCTGGAGGAGATAGTGGACTCAGTAGAGTTTTGCAACAGCAATTTTAAATCCAACCAATTTATTTGATAGTAAATCCGCGAGCTTTCGACACTATGTTGTGACTTCGTCAGGCAAATGCAGTGTTCTGATCTGCAGAGGCCCTCATATCCACACAGACAGTTACAGATTGCTGATTAGAATGCGAATCCTTACATCTAACCTGCTATTCAAGTGTTAAAGTGGTTAACAATGTGTGTGAAGGAAATCCTGAGCATTGGTTAGAGAATTGTGTATTTTCTCCAGACAGCACAGTAAGTGAGGTTTTTAGCTAATCCAGGCAAGTTACGGGGGTTACAGATAGTGTGACATGAAGCCAAGATCCCTGTTAAGACCGTCCTCATGTGTGCGGAACTTGGCTATCAGTCTCTGCTCAGCAACCCTGCGCTGTCGTGTGTCACGAAGGCCCCCTTGAAGAACATTTACCCGCAGGTCGGAGGCCGAATGCCCATGACTGCTGAAGTGTTCGCCCACAGGAAGGGAACTGTTTTGCCTGGTGATTGTTGAGCGATGCTTATTCATCCGCTGTCGTAGTGTCTGCATGGTCTCCCCAATGTACCATGCTTCGGGACATCCTTTCTTGCAACGTATTAGGTAGACAACGTTAGCCGAGTTGCAAGAGTATGTACCGTGTACCTGGTGAATGGTATCCTCACGTTTGATTATGTCGTCCATGTCTATGATCTGGCATGTCTTGCAGAGGTTGCTGTGGCAGGGTTGTGTGGTATTGTGGTCACCGTTCTCCTGAAGGTGGGGTAGTTTGCTGCGAACAATGATCTGTTTAAGGTTGTGCGGTTGTCTGAAAGCAAGAAGTGGGGGGGTGGGGATGGCCCTAGCAAGATGTTCATCGTCATCGATGACATGTTGAAGACTCCGGAGAAGATGTCGTAGCTTCTCTGCTCTGGGGAAGTACTGGACAACAAAGGGTACTCTGTCCAGGCCGCTGCCCCCGACTGGACATGTATGCCCAAGCCATCAGGAGGTGCGTGATTCATCAACCGCACTTACAAGACAGTCCCGAACATCACCCAAGCACAAAGCAAGGCCATCCGTGCTCTTAAGACCAACCACAACATTGTCATCAAACCAGCAGACAAAGGAGGCGCCACCGTCATACTGAACAGAACGGACTACTGTGAAGAAGTGTACTGACAACTAAACAATGTGAAACACTACAGACAGTTACCAGCAGATCTGACCAAAGAACACACTCGTCAACTCAACACTCTGATCAAAACCTTTGATCCAGACCTTCAGAACACCCTCCGGGCTCTCATTCCACGTACTCCCCGCATTGGAGATCTCTACTGCCTCCCAAAGATACACAAGGCAAACATACCCGGCCGTCCCATCGTATCGGGCAATGGGACCCTGTGTGAGCACCTCTCCGGCTATATCGAGGGCATCCTGAAACCCATCGTACAAAGAACCCCCAGCTTTTGTCTTGACACTACGGACTTCCTACAGAAACTCAGCACACATGGAGCAGTTGAACCAGGGATACTCCTTGTCACAATGGATGTCTCGGCGCTCTACACCAACATCCCCCACGGCGATGGTATTGCTGCAACTGCCTCAGTACTCAATGCCAACAACTGCCAGTTTCCGGATGCAATTTTACAACTCATCCGCTTCATCTTGGACCACAATGTCTTCACCTTCAACAATCAGCCTTTCATCCAGACACATGGAACAGCCATGGGGACCAAATTTGCACCTCAGTATGCCAACATCTTCATGCACAGGTTCAAACAAGACTTCTTCACTACACGAGATCTTCAACCAAGGCTATATACTAGATACACTGATGACATCTTTTTCCTTTGGACTCATGGTGAACAATCATTGAAACAACTGTATGATGATATCAACAAGTTCCATCCCACCATCAGATTCACCATGGACTATTCTCCAGAATCAGTTGCATTCTTGGACACACACATCTCCATCAAGGACGGTCACCTCAGCACCTCACTGTACCGAAAACTGACAGACAACCTCACAATGCTCCACTTCTCCAGCTTCCACCCTAGACACGTTAAAGAAGCCATTCCCTATGGACAAGCCCTCCGTATACACAGAATTTGCTGAGATGAGGAGGATCGTGACAGATACCTCCAGACGCTGAAGGATGCCCTCATGAGAACAGGATATGGCGCTCGACTCATCAATCGACAGTTCCAACGTGCCACAGCGATAAACCGCACTGACCTCCTCAAAAGACGAACACGGGACAAGGTGGACAGAGTACCCTTTGTTGTCCAGTACTTCCCCGGAGCGGAGAAGCACGACATCTTCTCCGGAGTCTTCAACACGTCATTGATGACGATGAACATCTCGCTAGGGCCATCCCCACCCCCCCACTTCTTGCTTTCAGACAATCGCACAACCTTAAACAGATCATTGTTCGCAGCAAACTACCCAACCTTCAGGAGAACGGTGACCACAATACCACACAACCCTGCCACAGCAACCTCTGCAAGACATGCCGGATCATAGACATGGACGACATCATCAAACGTGAGGATACCATTCACCAGGTGCACGGTACATACTCTCGCAACTCGGCCAACGTTGTCTACCTAATACGTTGCAAGAAAGGATGTCCCGAAGCATGGTATATTGGGGAGACCATGCAAACACTACGACAGCGGATGAATGAGCATCGCTCAACAATCACCAGGCAAAACAGTTCCCTTCCTGTGGGTGAACACTTCAGCAGTCATGGCATTCGGCCTCCGACCTGCGGGTAAATGTTCTTCAAGGGGGCCTTCGTGACACACGACAGTGCAGAGTTGCTGAGCAGAGACTGATAGCCAAGTTCCGCACACATGAGGACGGTCTTAACAGGGATCTTGGCTTCATGTCACACTATCTGTAACCCCCCGTAACTTGCCTGGATTAGCAAAAAACCTCACTTACTGTGCTGTCTGGAGAAAATACACAATTCTCTAACCAATGCTCATGATTCCCTTCACACACATTGTTAGCCACTTTAACACTTGAATAGCAGGTTAGATGTAAGGATTCGCATTCTAATCAGCAATCTGTAAACTGTCTGTGTGGATATGAGTGCCTCTGCAGATCAGAACACTGCATTTGCCTGACGAAGGCACAACATAGTGTCGAAAGCTCGCGGATTTACTATCAAATAAATTGGTTGGATTTAAAATTGCTGTTGCAAAACTTTACTGAGTTTACCCCAGTCCAACGCCGGCATCTCTACATCTGGAGATAGTGGAAGCAGATACAGTAGTAACTTTTAACTGGAGTCTGAACAAATATATGAATAGGATGGGAATAAATAGATATTCTGGGAAGGGGAGTGGATTTTAGTTCTGTGGGCAGCATGGTTGGTGCAGGCTTAGAGGGCCTGTTCTTGTGCTGTAATTTTCTTTTTGTTCTATTTTGTTCCTCATTGAGGACTGTAGTGCTTACTTTTGAGAACTTTGGGGTTGAGGCCAGGTTGACTCTATCGACTGCATAGAATTTTGTGCTTTCTAAATGGGGGTTTTTGGGTTGGGGAAAGACTTCACTGTGGCATGTATTAGAATCTTGGAGAACACTATCCGGATGAAGTACAGTTACTTCTCTGTGGGTCTCCCATATCTGTGATAATCTCGTGTTCTTTATTTGTATCCTTCTCCTTTATTATATCTGTGTTAATCTTTTTCTGTATTTGGTCTTCTGTTACTCTCAATTTATCTCCTTCTAATCTTTCCCCTTCTGGAACAGGAACAGTAACTGCTTATATTTAACATAATGAAACACCACATGGCACTTTGCAGGAGCATTATGAAGTGATTTCTGACACTAAGCCATGCTGGGAGATATTTAATCTGAAGACCAAAATCTTAGTCAAACAGGTAGGCTTTAGTTTCTTGAAGGAGAAAAATGAGGTAGAAAGGCAGAGACTGTAGGGAGGAAATTCAAGAGCTTGGGCCCTTGGCAACTAATTGAATACATGACCACCAATGGTGAAGCTATTTAAATCGGATCAGAATTAGAGGAACACTTAGAAGGATGGATCCTTAGGGGATGTTAGAGGTAACAGGAGCCAAAAGAGAAACCTTTGCAAGTAAGTGTCTTGCTATGATTAGTTAGATAAAACAAAATCAGATGAGAATAGTCCCACCCAGCTGGATGACAGTGTTCTATCATTGTTTTTGTATCAAGCTGTGGATCATCTCCTAATATCTCCTTATGTGGTCTAGTGCCTGATAGTTGTGGTATTCTGTATTCTGAGAAGATTTTTTGCAAAGTAAGATCAATTATCAATTAAATTTAATTTAACATGATGATAGGATTACTAACTTAAAATTGACAAATCTATTACTTATTTTCATACAAAATGTTTTACTTTTATTTCGACCCATGCCCACTCCATTCGTATTGCCCACATTATTGTTTAGCGTGGAAGTGTATAACCAGAAAATGGATTCCAATTCATCAATTCCTGGCAAGATAGCTGTTGAATAAATAAACATAATGTCTATTATTATGGACATTATTATTCAGAGAAAAGAAATAGGTTCCAAAAAAAGACACACCAGAATTCAACCTAAATAAATCAGCAAGTCCTGACGGCATCCACTGTAGACTGATACAATAAATCAGAGAGAAGACAGAAGAAGCTCTGGCACATTTTTTTGAATTCTTATTTAAATTATATTTTTGAGACTGGAAAGTGGTCAACCTAATGCCTTTTTCAAGAACAAAAGAATGACAAATCACAAATTTGTTGCGGGCAAACTCTTAGAATCCATAATTCATAATAAAATTGATGAGCATTTAGAATTGTGCAGGATGATCAAGGACAACAAGTACCAATTTGTTAAAGGAAGGCTGTTTTTGATTCTTTATTAAGAGCAATTTAACACCATAATCACAGTAGATGATATTTCCTGTGATAAATTAATCCTGGCTGCTTTGTGATAGTAAACTGATCAAACCAGAAGGAGTCAACAGCTTTGGGTGGATGATTGCTTATGAGGAGTGAATTGAGCCCCTTGATGGAGGAGATTCCATGAAAGACTGATTGAGCTAATCCTTGAGTTATCCAGGTATATCCACCCACTGCCATGTGAAATAATTGTAGTATGTTTTTAGTCAATGAATGACCAGACATGGACAAAAACAGTAACAACTTGCATTGATGCAGCATCTTTGGCATTATCAAGCATCCCAAGGTTCTTTGAAGAACTGGAATTAAACAAAACTTGAAACTGAGTCACATTACAAGAAATTAGATGGATCGTCAACACCTTGGTCAGAGTAGTCAACTTTATGTAATATATCTTAAGATTATTATGCATTTTGGGAGAAAAGCAAAAGATCAGAGTAGACAGTAAAATCATTACATTAAGTCGAGAATCTATAAGGTATACCTTAAAGAAGCAAAGCAAAGTGGAGAGGTTTAAATGGGGATTTCCACAGATTAGGACCTAGCCAGCTGAATCTAAGGACTTTCCTAAACTTAAGACTTTTTAGGCTTATAGGATTGTCACAGGAGTTGCAATAATCTTTGACCAATGATAGGGAAAAATTTGGATGAAGTTGATGCCTTTCTATTACATTGAATCTACATTACTAATGTATTTAATTAACAAGAAGCTTATTAGATACAATGGCATAACATAAAAGAAAGTGTGAACAGTTACTAGTTGGATAGGAACTAGTTAGTATAAATGCATGCTGCATAGGCTGGTGGTAGTTAAAGTGTTATTTCCCAGAGATTTGTATTGGATGTGCTTTTATTTTTGATGTAATAAAACAATTTAAACTTTGGGTTAAGAACATAATCTTCAAATTTGCTATTGATGTGGAGAGATGAGTCTTCTCACAAGTTTGGGTTACAGATGGCCACTGCAGAGGGTGCTTCAATGCAAGGCATTAACAAAGATGGCTAAGTTTATTTAAAAGTACTGGGGACAGGCAGGCAGGCCCCAATGATTGGGGGTGGGCTTACTCTAAGTGATAGCTCCATAGCCACATGGGCAGTCATTGCTACCAGGGGACCCTTCTGTGGGCTATGGAGCAACCATAAAGGAGGCTGGGAGGCGCCAAAATCTCTCTGGCCGTGGGAACAATGTAACTGGAGCGTGATGGTTTTTAACTGGGTACATAGCTCTAAGTAGCCACATTGCTGAGGTATCCATCTCCAATATTTTGCCATGGCAGTGGGAAGACTTTGAGCTCCCCTCCTGACTTTCTTCCTCCATATCCAGCCCTTCAGCTTCTCAGTTTATCATTACTGGGCTGGAAAAATTCAACCTGAAGTAGATGATTTGGCAAACATTGAGGAAGATTGCGGAAGACTTCAAGAAGATGTAGACAGGTGAGCAGAATGGATAAACTCTTTTTTTAATATCTTGCCATACTTTCTTTCCCTTTGGGGGATAGTGGAGAATGATTGAATGATTCATGAGCTCTTTATCAGCCTGTTGAACCATTTCATGAATGTCCCTTCTATGGCCAACAAATCTGGCATTGGTATTTGACTTAAAACCTGGAGCTTCTGATCGCAGCAGGAGTGAGGGGGTGGGGTGGGGTGGTGGGGTTGTACTATCACCATGTCATAAGACTGATGAGTAAACTGACAGTGAATAAACTGATAGTGTCATTTCATAGAAATAATTGTAATTTTACATCATGGGAGAAAAGCAAAAGAGTTCACAGTAAAACCATTACATTTTGTACGTAAATCGAGAACCTTAAGGGTTCTTTTACTGCATATTATTCCCTGAAGATGCTAGTTCACTTGGTTAAAATACGCAGCAACATTTGAGTTTGATCTAAAAGTAGATGCCCAGATTTTTCTGGAGTCATTTTGACTTCAAAGCCATTTAAACATTACAGGCAGAACCTGATTCTAAGATTCCCAGCTCCATTCCCAGCACCCCATTTTTCCCGTTGTTGGATAAGGCTTCAGATAGTCAGCCTATTGTGAGTGTAATCATCTTCAACCCCTCTGCAATGTTCACAAACTCGGGCTGGCTTCTCCATGACTTATAGCTCACGGCCCCTCAGAGTGGTTATGAATCATTGTTTGAATTTAGGAACCTTTTGAAAGGGAAGTTTAAAGCATCTTACCCATATTCCTCATACCCTTCCTGTTTCAGCTGAATGCCAAGTTATACCCCCAGCTATTTCCATATGGCCCTTCATACTGTCAATGCCAACTCATGCCCTCCCAACCACCCCTGAATGGTCTCTCATACTGTCCACTGGGTATGTATGGAACTACTGAGAGAAAAAAGACAAGTCATTTCACAAATTATCTTTCAGACCATTATGGCATCAATAACAGAGCCTTCAAACACTTCATATCACTTAATTTTGTTCAAATAAACATTGAGACATTGACAAAAGAAAAACTTGGCAAATGGCAATCAAGAAAAGTAGATAATTTGTTTCAGTTGTCAAAACAGAACTCTTTGCGCAGTTAATGCTTTTATGTTTGCACTCACAAACAAGCTTTATTATGCACGCATAATGCCTTCCTTTAGTAGTTCTGCACTTGCTATTGTCATTATATAGCTTGTTGATTATATATGTGTATATTATATTATATATATATATATATATATATATATATACAGCATTCAGGATTAATGTACAAGGCAGAGCCATTGAGTTTGCATGGACATAATGTTGCTGGAGGGCATGAGTTGGCATTGAGTTTACATGGAAGGTATCAGGGACATGAGCTGGTGGTGGTAGTTGGAAGATGGGGAGGTGTGGTGTGGGCATGGTGGGTGGAGGGGAGATGAGGTTTGAGATCTAGAGAACCAAAAGTCTTGTCGCCATCTGGGACAGTCCCATAGGATTGAGGCAGGCCTTCTCAACAGGCTGTCTCAATACTTATCTATACTAATACTCAGCTTTTGTGGGCCAGTGGGCTCCAATTCAGAGGGACCAGTAATTTATATGACATGATGGAAATGGTGATATTGGTTGGCATGTCGTCTCTGGTTGACACATTGCCAGTGATGTGTTGACCAGACTAAACTTGCCAACCAGACTTTCTCCTTTTTTCTTGCATCTGAAATGGTTATTTCCTTTGAAATTGGCATTCTTGCATCTAACTTTTTAAAATTAATTTATGGGATGTGAGCATTGCTGGCTAGGCCAGCATTTATTACCCATTCCTAGTTATCCTTCAGAAGGTGGTGGTAGCTCCATTCTTGAAATACTTCTTTCTCAAGGTGTAGGTACACAGTGCTGTTAGGAAGGGCATTTCAGGATTTTGGTCAAGTGACTGTGAAAGAAACGGCAATATATTTCTGATTAGGATGACAAGTGACTTGGAGGAGAACCTTCAAGGGATGCTGTTCCCAGGTATCTGCTCCTCTTGTCCTTCTAGATGGTAGTGGTTGTGGGTTTGGATGGTTCTACCTAAGAAATTTTGGTGAGTTCCTGTTGTACATCTTGTAAATGTTACACACTGCTGGCGCTGTTCATCTATGTTGGAGGGATTGAATGTTTGTAGAAGGGACAGAAATCAAGCGGGCCGCTTTGTCCCTGATAATATCAAGCTTCTGCAGTGTTGTTGCACCTGGGCAAATGGAGGGAATTCCATTACACTTCTGGTGTAATTGGTGGACAGACTTGGGGGAGTAAGGAGGGAAGATGATTGTCGCAGGATTCTTAGATTTGACCAACTCTTGTAGTCACAGTATTTATTTGGCTAATCCAATTCAGTTTTTGGTGAACGGTGACCCACAGGATATTCATAGTAGAGTATTGATGATGATAATGACATTGAATGTCAAGGTGTCAAGGGGCGGTAGTTAGATCCACTTTTGTTGGCATGAAAGTTATTTCTCGCTAGTCATTCCAAGCCTGGACATTGTCCAGGTCTTTTTGCATTTGGATATGGATTGCTTCAGGATCTAAGGAATCACACTTTGCTGAACAGTGTGCTGTCATCAGCAAACATTCCCAATTCTGACCCTAGAATGGAAGCTTTATTAATGAAGAGCTGAAGATGATTAGACTTCAAATGCTATCCTGAGAAACTCTTGCAGTGATGTCCTGAAGCTGGGATGATTGACTCCAATCATCATAGCCATCTTCCTTTGGGTCAGGTATGACTTCAAACAGTAGAGAGTCATGATTCCCCCTGATTCCCATTGACTCCAGTTTTGCAAGGAATTCTTGATGCCACACTCGGTTAAATGCAGCCTTGATTTCAAAAGCGTTCATTCTCATCTCACCTCTGAAGTTCTGCTCTTTTGTCCATGTTTGAACCAAGACTGCAGTGAGTTCAGGAGCTGAGTTGTACTGGTAGACCTCAAACTGAGCATTGATGAGCAGATTATTGCTGAGTAAGTGCTGCTTGATAGCATTGCTGATGACTTCTTCCATCACTTGGCTGATGATTGAGAGTAGACTGATGGAATGTTGATTCAGTGCAGGATAAAAAGCTTTGATAGCACTACAAGAGTTCTACGAACCGACTACATAAACAAAACAATATGATTTTTGACATTATTGTCCTATTTTCTATGAGTTAAAAAAAATTAAGATTTGTTAAAAATTAGAGTTTAATATTTTTATGGAAGTACCTTATACTTAAAGATTTAACAAAACAGAGAATAAACAAATTTTCCTTTATTGGTTCTCATCAATTGATTTAATCCCTTTAAGAAGATGATTAACCACAAGTAATAATTCCTTGATGAAAATGCTTTTCCTCATTCAACTCTTCTCCCAAGTAATCTTGAGAAAGTCCAGGATATCAATCTAACTTGTAGGCTACATGAATCAAATTGGACTAGTTGCACCTGCAGATGCTTACGTAACATAGGAATCATTGCATTTCACATCATCTATTTTATACTTATAGCTTATAATAATGTCTTAATTTTAACCAGATATTTCACTAGGTTTTTTTCAAAAGCTCATATGAACAATTATTTTTGCCAGAGAAGAGTTCCAGTATCTACTATCCATGGAGAAAAATTCTAACATTTCATTTTGCTTGAGGCTTGTTGATTTTATACTTCATCTACTATATTCTCCAGCTACAGTTTGAATTAAATCATTTTCTAATCTCTGCATTATCCACAAATCTCATAATTTTAATCATCATGTCCACTCTTAGCAGTCTTTTTTCTTGCAGTGGAAACAAGAATCAACTTTATGAATTAATTTTCATACATTAGCACACTCAAGTCTTCAAATTATTATTCCCAGTCCTCCTTGAATTCTTCTCAATGTATCAGATTGCTTTCTTAACGTAGCGCTCAAATTGCTGAAAAGCTTTGGATCATGTCCTTTTTAAGTACTTACACAAAGCAGAAATAACCTCTTACAAATTATTTTGAATTTCATGTTGGCCTTTATTGCAAGTGGATTGGAATACAGCAATGGCGAAGTCTTGCTACAGTTGTTACAGGGCTTTGGTGTTACATTGTTTCAGGAAGGATACTTGCATTAGAAACAGTTTAGAGATGGTTCACTTGATTGATTCCAGGGATGAGGGTGTGGTTCCTGGGATGTGGGGGTTATCCTATGAGGAAAGACTCGGCCTGTACGTTTGAGAGTTCAGAAGAATGAAAAGTGATTTTCTTGAAGCATACAAGATTCTGAGGGGACTTGACAGGGTGGGTGCTGAAAAGATGTTTGCTTTTGAGGGGGGAGACTAAAACTAGTGAACATATTTTAAACATAAGAGTCTCCCATGTAAATAGAAATTGAGGAATTTATTTTCTTTTGAGGATTGTGAATCTATGGAACTGCCTTCCCCAGAGAGCAGTGGAAGCAGAGTCAATGAATGTATTTTAAGGCTGAACTAGATAGATTCTTGAGGTAATCAAGGATAACCAGGGTAGAAAAGGAAAGTGGGAATGAGGCTACAATTTGATCTTTTTGAATAGTGGAGCAGGCTCAAGGGACTGAATGGTCTACTCCTGCTCCTAATTCATCTCCATGTATAAAGCGATATAGCATAGTTTCGCTAAATTGTCCCTTGGATTAGGGACAATCCAAATGTCAAATAATAATGGAAATACTTACTTACCTCATCCTCACCAGCCAGCCCTCACAGATAATAACAGTATCAGCCTGAGTGACCTGTCCCTTCCTTGTGTTGAGGATACTCTCCACGTGTTGTGGGGCACTATTACCGTGCTAAATGGGATAGACCTTGAACAGATCTTGCATCTCAATACTGGGCATCTACATGAGGCTGTGGGCTATCAGCAGCAGAATTGTACTCAACCATAACCTCACGGTCTGGCATATCCCACCACTCTATCAGCAAACTAGAGTATCATCCTGGTACAATAAAAGTGTGTGTGTGTGTGTGTGTGTGTGGGGGTGGGGGGGTGGGGGGGGGTGGGGGGGGGAGGTATACATGGAGCAACATCAGATATACCTAAAAATGAGGTGTCAACCTGGTGAAACTACAGTGTAGGACTATTTGCATGCCAAAATGCATAAGCAGCAAATAATATTCATGGTAAAGCAATTCCACAACCACTGGATCAGATCTAAGCTCTGCTGGCCTGCCCCATCCAGTTTTGAACAGTGGTGAATAATTAAACAACTCACTGGAGGTGGAGGCTTCATAAATATTTCCATCCTCAATGATGAAGTAGCCCAGCATATCAGTGCGAAATATAAGGTTGAAGCATTCACAGCAGTCTTCAGCAAAATATGCCAAGTGGTTGATCCATTTCAGCTTCTCAGCCTCTGGAGACCCCAGCATGTCAATCTTCAACCAATTTGACCATGCAATATCAAGAAATGACTGAAGACACTGGATACTGCAAAGATATGGGCCCTGACAATATTCTAGCAACAGTACTGCAGACTTCTGTTCCAGAACACCCCAAGCCAAGCTGTTCCAATACAGCAAAGATATCTGACATCAACACTCTCATCTACCCAGATATGAGAAATTGCCCAGATATGTCTTGAATACATAAAATGGAATACACAAGAGTAGCCACCTAGCAATCACTGCAGCCTCATGATGGAAATAAGTAAAAGCATGTATCTGTTGGAGAAACACTATTACAGAATGATCACAACTATCACAGGACCATCACACTACAGAGCTGATTCGGTCATAGAAAGAAGTCTGACAACACCAAGTTTAAGTCCAACCAATTTATTTGATAGTAAACTCACAAGCTTTTGAGGTTTCCCTCTTCGTTGAATGAAGAGTGCTGGCCTCAGACAGAACATATAACAGGACAGACAGTTTACAGATTACTGATTAGAACGTGAATTTTTACACCTAACCTGTATTCAAATCTTAAAGTGGCTAACAATGTGAGTGGAAGGAGCACTGAGCACAGGTTAAAGAGATATGTATTGTCTCCAGACAGTACAGTAAATGAGATTTTCCTCACGTGCAGAACTTGGCTATCAGTCTGTGCTCGGTGACTCTGCATTGTCATGTGTTGTGAAGGCCGCCTTGGAGAATGCTTACCCGAAGGTCGGAGGCCAGTCTCAATAGGACTTGCCCGCGGTTGCAAAACCTCACTTACTGTACTGTCTGGAGACAATACACATTTCTTTAACCTGTGCTCAATACTCCTTCCACTCGCATTGTTAGCCACTTTAAGACTTGAATAGCAGGTTAAGTGTAAAGATTCACATTCTTATCAGTAATCTGTAAACTATTTGTGCTGTTATATGTACTGTCTGAGGCCAGAACTCTTCATTCACCTGATAAAGAGGGGAACCTTGAAAGCTTGTGAGCTTACTATCAAATAAATCGGTTGGACTTAAACCTGGTTTGTCAAACTTCTTACTGTGTTTACCCCATTCCTACATCGGCATCTCCACATCAGTCATAGAAGGCAGAAAGTAGCAATAGATGTGTGCATTTCCTAATGGTGGGCTGTGACAAGTGGAGTTCCTCAGGGATCAGTGCGGGGACCTTTGCTATTTTTAATATATCTAAATGATTTGGAGGAAAATGTAACTGGTTTAATTAGTAAGTTTGCGGACAACATAAATGTTGATGGATTTGCAGATTGCAGTGAGGGCCTTCAGAGGATACAGCAGGATATAGGTTGGTTGGAAACTTGGACAGAGAGATGGCAGGTGGAGTTTAATCCCAGACAAATGTGATGCAATTTGAAAGGTCTAGTAGAAGTAAGAAATATACAGTAAATGACAGAATCCTTAAGAGTATTGATAGGCAGAAGGGTCTGGGTGTACAGGTACACAGGTCACTGAAAGTGACAACACAGGTGGAAACATAGTCAAAAAGGCATATTGTAAGCCTGCCTTCATCGGCCAGGGCATTGAGTTTAAAAATTGGCAAGTCATGTTGCAGCTTTGTTAGGTTGCATTTGGAATATAGTGTTCAATTCTGTTCACCACATTACTAGAAGGATGTGGAGGCTTTGAAGAGGGTGCAGAAAAGATTTACCAGGATGTTCTCTGATATGCAGAGCATCAGTTATGAGGAGAGGTTGGACAAACTTGGTTTGTTCTCACTGGGAAGACCAAAGTTTGAGGGTGACCTCATAGAAGTTCACAAGATTATGAGGGGCATGGCCAGAGTGGATAGCCAAAAAGTTTTTCCCAGGTGGAAGAGTCAATTACTACAGGACAAGGTTTAAAGTAGATGTATGAGGCAAGTTTTTTTATATAGAGGACAGTGGGTACATGGAACTCACTGCCTGAGAAGATAGTAGAAGCAGATATGATAGTGACTTTTAAGGGGCATCTTGATAAATACATGAATAGGATGGGAATAGAGGGATATGATCCTTGGAAAGGTAGTGTGTTTTAGTTGAGTTGGGCAGCCTGGTCAGTGCAGACTTGGAGGGTCGAAGGGCCTATTCCTGTGCTGTAATTTTTTTTGTTCTTTGTTCTACTTGATGTGGCACTCACAGTGACCAACTCCAATATTAGAACAGTTCATAGCTTGGACAGTGGCATAGTGGCATGATCAGCATGTGGTGAGTTATTGGACATGTGAATGGAGTGTAGACCAATGGGAAGAACTGTATGTGTATCAGCTCCAACAATCAGTGGTCTTAGTTGTCGCTACCCCATCAGCTTAATGTCTGTGTGGTGCTCCTCAGGTTGTGTCCCTAAATCTGCAGAAATGACATCTGTGCACTGATGGAGCATTTGAGGGAATGATGTAACAGTTCATCCTCTCAGAATCCCTCCTCTTTCTTAGAGATGGCCAGTTGACCATTCTTTCCAGCTCTCTTGCTCTTCACCTGACCCTGATCTACATGGCATAATAGATAAAAGAATTATGGACTTCCTGTTGTGGTATCCCAGCTATTCCCACTGAGAAGCTCCATGTGCCCAGTCATTGATACATGAGCACTCTGCATTGTTATGCCTCTGCATTTGTCTCCTCACCCCCTTGGATAGGCACTCTTGCCTGCCATCAGCAATAGAGTAGCTGCTGTGCAACCTGGCAGTCCATGATAGGGATACACAAATGGCTTCTACATATAACAGTTCTCGAGTGACTTTGTGAGGGCCAGCAGTAACAGACAAGGGCCTCTCAGTTAGATGCAGCCATACTGTTGATTGTCTATGCAGCAACCTGATTCCATTGCCATCATTGTGGCCCTGACTGTGGGTCCTCAGGATGACCCGACAGCGCTTTTGCTCCTGTGGCAGGGGAATAAGGCCTTCTGCTTGGAAGACTCTGCACTGAGATGTCACTGAACCTTGGGTCTTCCTTTTCTCATTGTTTCCTTTACATTAATATTTTTCAGAGAGAGAGTCACTGATAAATACAGTCTGCTGCAGTGTCTTCTGATGCTGCCTCCACTGCTTTGCTTCCTCCCTCCATGCTCTTGCTGGATGGCTCCTGTGCCTCCCACTGCTAATTGGCTGGCTGCTGAAAGATTGTGTGTAGCTGGCCACTCCTTGCCTGCACAGGAGCAACATCCATTCCCAGTTCCGACATTGAACCTGTGGCCTGGCCTCAAACTGTTGTAGTTAGGTCTGTAGATGCTGTCATGGAATTTCCTTGCTGGAAAGGATGGGTTTCAATCTCCAAGCTATGTATGAGGTCCTGTTCCCAACTTGGAAACAGACTGCTTCGTGCGTATTAATAGTAATGATTCACCCCCTGACAACCCTCCAATTAGGGAGCATCTCTTTGCGCATCCCCATGAACTTCCTTATGCATGCTGCTCAGTTCACATCTGAGTCTCCTGCAATATAATTATAACCTCATCTTTCATGGAGCCAGCATGCACACAGTTCTCTCCTTTGATATGCAGTCCGTTCATATCTGATGATTCACCACATGTTGATCATGCCTCTATGCTATCCTCCAAGGCGTGTTTTAGTATCTGAGCTGCTAGCTGTGAAGTGACTTTATCAGATGAGTGTTCTAACTCACCTCCTTTGTCATGAGGCTGAAGTGGCTAGCTAGGTGGAAGTTCTTCAGTATCTAAAAATATAGATACAAAAATGGGGAGTTTAATGAAGGCAAGGAGTGCTACCCACGTCAATTGGGTACTTTATTGTACTTTATGTTATGGGAGGTGAGTGATGGTTTTGAGAAGGTGTATAATCAGCAACTCAGCGCTATTCTCGGCAATACTGACGGCAATAGTCTCAGTCAGTGCTGGGCTATAATTTGGGACACCATGTTCCCTTAAGGTATCAGAACATGCAAACAACCCTGCCAATTCTCTACTGATCGTGTATCACCTTGTCCTGCAAGAGAGAGAAGGGTGAATGTTAGTGACTGTATTATATTGGTGATATGTCTGTCACTGTTAAACACCTGGAAGCGTTTGGAAGCCGCAAGAAATGAGTTTTGAGGCTTGCAACAGTGATAAATATGGGAGAACAAGGTGCAGCCTATGAGTGTTAGGCATGAGTTCTGAGTGCAAGTGATTGCTGATGAATGAGTAATTAGGATATTATGCATTGAACGGTGTGCAAAGTTGATGATGTGGTGGATAAGACAGAATGTTTGAAGATGCATTGACTCACTTGGATTACATATGAGATCATTGAACATTTTGCATTGCAACTTGAACATAAAAAGTATAGGCAAGTTTTAATTTCCCAATAGCTGGGCCTGCTTTGAGCGTGCATCCAGTTAATGGAGTGCTTTGCACTGGGTTACATGCCACGATGATGCAAATGTTCCAAAGTTTGTGTTGCCTGCACCATCTCAGTTGAGCACATGGTATTCATGCATCACTCTCCCTACACCCAGAAACTGTCCCTGCACCGTCAGATGTTTCATTCAGGAATCCTAAAGTTGATCAAGTTCAAAATTGGTCAATGCCAGTAGCACAAATCAAGCTGACAGAAAATTGGTGACCTGCTGTGCATCACACTTAATTTTGATTTCAACCAATGGAAAAGAAAAGTGACTATGGTGTAAAACTGGCCACCAATATATTTTTAGTCCATTTTGCAGTTTTGCCAATGATCAATTTTATCCCCAGTGTATATAATGTTTATATAATTGTTGTACAGTTTAATCATTCAATGATCGTGCTGAAATTCATTTCCTCTTTAAGAAAAGAAGTTGAAAAACTTTCTTCTACTTAATACTCATTAATTACATTAAAGTTAATATTGAGCATTAAAACCTTTTGAGTATTTTTCTGTAATCAAAGATAATAAAACAGATCAAGCAACAGCTTAATTAAGTTTGTTGAAAATGTCAGTTACATTTTGTGATGTAAGTGCATTTTGAAGAATTTTATTAAAATTATGTTCTCTGCAGTTATAAGCTGTTTGGGTTTCATTGCTGATGGGCCATCTACTCGAAGTCTTTTTATTCCTCCTTCAGTGGTTTAAATGGGTTTTTTATTTTTACTCTGGAATTTTTTATGACCCTGCACTATTTGGAGGACAGTCATGTATTTTGGACAGTTTTTCTTTCCTAGTGAATTTAAAGTTTCATTTTGTGTTTTGGCTGGCTGCAGCTTTTAGTTTTAGAAGGGGCACCAAGCTGAAAAGAAGTATTCTCTCTCCCTCCCTGGTTTTGGAAATTCTACTGGTTCACTGAAAGCAAGCCTCTTTTCCTTCCTAGAGTAGAATATCTGCTGTCGGTGGCTTGATCAGAGTTCTGAGTCTTGACCATGTGCCCTCGGAAGCTGTTCTGATTTCAAATGGTTCTGAATATGTCCAGAGGGCTGTAAGTTACAGGGCTGAGAAGTCAAGGTTTTCAATTCTGCAACTGAAGGACTCAGTTCTAGTGTCATGTAAGCCTTAGCCTTTGCTGTGTAAAACCTGTGGAAAGGGTTTGTTTGTCTATGGGAAGTCTTTGTTTGATTAAAAGGTCTCAAATATATTTAAGGGTTATACATTATTTTGGCAGTTTTGTTTTTGTCTGTAAATGATAAAAGTTGTTGCTAATTTTCTTACCATACGTTTCTATACTATACTATACATTGTTGCTAAAACTACATTCTTAAACTTTGTTGATAAAAGCCCTCTAGTGTGTCATTTGAATCATATCTGAAGTGAAACATATCATGCTTATCCTAGCCAAATTCAATGTGCAAATTTTATGATCCAGGCTCCATAAACCACATAGATTTTCTGACCTGAATTATAACAATTTCATATTGTTAAAAAAAAAACTTCATTTTGACTAACAGAACAGAAGAGACAATGCTCTGTCAAAATATAATGGGCAGCAAAGTAAGTTTTCTGAAAGATTTGTATCTGTGTGTGGGTGCGTGTGGACGGAGGCTGATGAGAAATGCTAGCAGCAATAAGCAGTGCCAGCTTTTTGCAAGAGCACAGATCAAAGGCCTCGTTTACTAGATACATCCAAGCTTAACATAATTACAATTCTGACGGTTGAGTACAGCTACTGAAAGTAGCACATTCATTTAAAATGGATGAGAAATCTGCAGCTTGAGTTCACATAAGAATCTCTTTTTTTAAAACTACTGCATTATGTATTTTACCTCAAGCTATATCGTTATGCTTAGCTTGTTACTTGTATAAACCAAGGCTACAAATTTGGGCTCCCAGCGCTGGTCAAAGCCCTAAAATAAGAAAATGGTGTGTTGTGGAATCTGGCATGGCCAGCACGGTGCACCATCCTAGTGTAGACATGCTGTGTATGTGCTGGAGGCATCAGGAATGATACCAAATTGCTATTTCAGCTTATTTGATGCACAAAACTTCCAACCCTGAACTATTTAGGTCCAGTGTACACGTACTGAATTCCCTCAGCTGATAGCTACTTGAGGGACCATCCTCCAGGATTATTTAATGGGATGGGCATTCACCATGTAGGTGAGTTGATTTTGATTCACTTATGGCTCAATTTGGAGAAGTACTGTGATTTGTTCTTAGGAGCCTTTTGATAAGTTGATGCATTCATACAAGGAGCAAAGAGAATTTGATCAACAGGATTCATCAAAGTTGCAAGAGTGCTGAAGCTGAAGCTGCACCACCTCTAGATTTGCAACATGATCAACAAATGAGTACAGGCTGCAGAGCAGGGAAAGTTCTGTGAATACAAGGAGGAGGAGTGCTCTCCATGGAATGATCTATCACCTTGGGTTTTTGAAGAGAAATTCTCATATCTCCCTTCATCCATGAGCAATTCGTGATGCAACTCCAATTCAACAAGTGGATGGTCATAGAACTATAGCATCTCGTTGAGTAGGATTTGCAGCTTCACACCAGGGTGAGAATGATGTTGTAAGTGGCTGTGCAAGTTGCAGATGTATTAAACTTCTTTGTGACCAGATAATTTAGGACAGGAGAGAGTGACACGATGGCACAGTGGTTAGCAATACTGCCTCACAGCGCCAGGGACCCGGGTTCAATTCCAGCCTCGGGTCACTGCCTGTGTGGAGTTTGCACATTCTCCTGTGTCAGCATGGGTTTCCTTCTACAGTTCAAACGTATGCAGTGTAGTTTGATTAACCATGAGAAATTGCCCTTTGCTATCCCTAGATGTGTCAGTTACGGGGATTAGCAGGGAAAATGCAAGGGGTTATGGGGATGGCATCTGGTTAAGATGCTGTATCGGAAAGACTCAGTGCAAACTCATTGAGCCAAATGGCTTACTTCTGCACAGTAGGGATTCTGTGAATCAATGGCACAGTGACCAGCTCCAAGTACACTACCCACCAGTACACATAGGAGGTGATGGAAGCCTTTTGTGAGAAGAGAGACAATTTTATCCATTCTCACAGGGTGAGCAGGCGTGTGACTTTGCCAAGATAGTGGAATTTCCAGTGGTACTTGGAGCCATCATGACCTTGTGAACCTATAAATGAGAAGAGGCAAATGAACTGCAAGGGTACCATCCCATCAGTTTATGGTTTCAGTGTGATTGTGCGCAAACTGCTTTGTTGGTAAATGTTTGCTATCCTTGGGAGCAGTCATGCTGCCTATATAATGAGACAGTCTGCAATTTCTATCAATTTCAGGCATCCAAGAACCAGAGAGTGATATCCCATCTGCATCTGGCTGATGATCCCACTACCTACCTTAACACCTGACCACCCACAGACAACAGGCATATAATTTAAAGCCATGAAAAAAACGTGGAGCAGACAATCAGCTTCTCAAGCAACAAATTTACTACCTGGACCATTAAAAAGGAGGTGCACAATATTCACAAAAATGTGTATCAAAGTCCCTGCTGTGTCTTCCACAATCTAACCTTCCTGAGGATATCTGGCCAGTGCATGATGCGTCTTGGCTTGTGCATCTTCATTCATGTTCTACTGCAGGTATCTTTGCTGAAGTCCTTATTTAAGTCACTTCAGTAAAATATGCTTGTGACTTTTTCCTCCAATGAATTGGAGTACTCACTGTCCTTTTCCGCTGGCCCAGCTGCTGTCCATCATGTCTGGTTACTGATTACATCCTAATCCTAGCTTTATATTATCCTGTTGAGTGTGCGCAGTGCCAGTATCTGAGCTGATGGATGATCAGATAGCTCTGCTTCATCAGTGATGTGCTGCTGCTGCTCTCACTCTTCGTGCTACTGCTGTGGCAGGGCAGTTGGCATTTCTTGGGTATCTGAAGGCATGAAATCAGGAGAGGAAGATTGCCTGAGGGAAGGGGGTTGATGTGGTGGTACTATGTCCATTCTCGAACCATCTACAACTCGCAGTTCCTGCCAGGTAACCGGATGAGGCTGAAATGGAAGAAGTGGCTAAGCCAACAACCTACATTTTCAACAATGACGGATGCAAAAGGCTGTCACAGCCAGACTCATGACACGATGCACCATGTTCTTCTTCTGGCTCAGTGATTGTTGGAGCACGTGTCCCCTATCGCTTCAGACCTACTCACTTCTGTTTCAAGTGACCTTGTCCATTGAGAGAGAGGAACCAATGTCAGTGATTGGCTAGATATCTGGTTGATGTCCATGTCATGGATGAACAGCTGGATATTTGTCATGGCAGGAAAAGGCAGGTGTGAGTTTGAATAAAGAACAAAGAGAGCAACAAACAGTACAGCACAGGAAACAGGCCCTTTGATCCTCCAAGTCTGCACCGTTCATGCTTTCAACTAGACTATTTGTTTGTATCCCTCCATTCCCAGTCTGTTCATGTGACTATCCAGGTAAGCCTTAAATGATCCCAGCATGTCAGCCCCTACCACCTTACTTGGCAGTGCATTCCAGGCCCCCACACCACCTTCTATGTAAAATATATCCCTCTGACATCTATATTAAACTTTGCTCCCCTCACCTTGAACTTGTGGTCTCTTGTGTTCATCACCTCCGATCTGGGAAAAAGTTTCCCACTGTTCACCCTATCTATGTCCTTCATAATTTTATACATCTCTATTAGGTCACCCCTCGTCCTCCATCTTTCCAAGGAGAACAACCCCAGTTTACCCAATCTCTCCTTATAGCTAAAACTAGACAACATCCTGGTAAACCTTTTCTGTACTCTGTCCAAAGCCTCCATGTCCTTCTGGTAGAGTGGTGACCAGAACTGGATGCAGTACTCCAAATGTGGCCTAACCAATGTTCTATATAGCTGCAACATCATATGCCAACTTTTATACTCTATACCCCATCCTATAAAGACAAGCATGCCAAATGCCTTCTTCACCACCTACTCCACCTGCATTGCCATCTTCAAGGATCTGTGGACCTGCATTCCCAAGTTCCTTTGTGCATCTATACTCCGGATGATTTTGCCATTTATTTGACTTCATCCTGTGAGAACGAGGTGCATTATCTGAATGAAAAACTGGAGTGCTGACTGAAATAGACTGCTAATGATTGAGTGATAGGGCGCAGTGAATTAGTCAACAGGAGGGGTGGTAAGGTGAGATGTCATGTGAAGATGCACACGCATACCACCCAGGTGAAGTCATTGTAGTTTTACCGGCAGTGCTGCTGGGTCCTTGATGCCAGAATTCTTGCTTTGAACTTCCTTGCTACTTGCTCCCAGTCACATCAGAGGGCATTCCTTGATGACCTCCTGCTGACATCCCATGACCTTGAGTGCCCTAACTATGAATTTGGGAGCTCATTATTTGCCCTTCCACACTCTGCTTTGTTTCCAATTGTAGTATTGGCAGATGGCAGACAGTAGCAGCTTCCTTTCAGTCAGTTCAGCTTCCCTTTAAGAGGGGCAGACTGTCTTTAAGAGCTGGAGGCTAGGTGGAGCATATGCTAAACAGGCATGTGGTTGCAGTCCTTGGAGATTCTGCAGCCTGTTAGTAGGGTGGTCACTGCCACTAAATATTCAGTGACCTCATGCGAGTGATCAAGGTCAATAAGTGCTTCTTCACATGACATCTCATACCCACCAGACCATCAACCTCTCATGTTGCTCAGAGCACCACATGCCCTAGTATTCAGAACAGCTCCTACATTCAAATACTCCACTTCAACTTCACAGGTTGATGCCAACATCAGACCCACCTTTCGCTACCTTGGCAGCATCCTACTATCAAGCAAGTGAGAAGGCTGCATTAAATTTGCATACTGCCTGCCTTAAGAGAAGCTGACGTGGGCAGATCACAAATCATGTCCTTGATGTTCACAAACAGACGCAGGCAAATGATTATCCTTTTCCTATTTCATCTGAAGAAGCTAGTTCAGAATATTTTAAAGCTTGTGTATTCAGAAAACGTGTCTTGCTAATTCAGAGAATGTATTCAATTCATAAATAATAATATTAGAAAACTGACAACTTTGAATATTCAATTTTGGGATAAATTTCAATGAAATGTGAAACATGATTACACTTGCCAATTATATTTAGTTTCAAAACAGCAATTATCATCAGGAACATGGATTGGAAGGTGACGGTAGTGCAGTGGTTAGCACTGCTGCCTCACAGCGATGGGGTGTTGTGTTCAATTCTTTGCTTAGAATCATAGAATCCTACAGTGCAGAAGAAGGCCATTCCACCCATCGAGTCTGCACCAACAACAATCCCACCCAGGCCCTATCCCCATAACCCCAAGCATTTACCCCAGCTAGTCCCCCTAGCATTAAGGGACAATTTAGCATGGTCAATCCACCCATTGTGCATCTTTGGGCTGTGAATGCAAACTGGAGGAAACCCACGTAGACATGAGGAGAATGTGCAAACTCCACACAGACAGTGATCCAAGGTGGGAATCGAACCTGGGTCCCTGGCGCTGTGAGGCAGCAGTGCTAGCCATTGTGCCACCGTGCTGCTTGGGTCATTGTCTTTGTGGGGTATGCACATTCTCCCATGTCTGCATGGGTTTCCTTGGGGTTCTCCAGTTTCCTCCCACAGTCTGAAAGATTTGCTGGTTAGGTGCACTGGCCATGCTGTCTTTTCTCTGTGTGCTGAACAGGCACCAGAGTGTGGCGACTAGGGGATTTTCACAGTAGCTTCATTACAGTGTTAATGTCAGCCCACTTGTCATACTTCTAAATAAAGTTTGTAACCTTTCAAAGTCAACCATATTATCCTCACACAGCTTTACTTTACAGCTCAACTTGAAATAAGTAGTTGCAATATTCCTATTTTTTTGTCTGTAGTGTGTGATCACAATTCACTGCTTCAAACTGCAGAAATCTTGGTTTTTTGATCATCTAGCTTTGAGTACAATTATTTGGAGTTACTGTGGCACAGTAGTTAGTACTGCTGCCTCACAGCACCTGGGACCTAGGTTTAATTCCTATGTCTATGTAGAGTTTGTATATTCTCCCTGTGTCTGTGTGGGTTTCCTCTGAGTGCTCTGGTTTCCTTCCATAGTCCAGAGATATGTGGGTTAGGTTGATTCACCATGCTAAATTGCTCTTTACTGTCAGGGGGAATGGGGTTATGGGATAGGCCAAGTGGCCTCCTTCTGCACTGTAGGGATTCTAGAACACAGGAACTAAGAGCAGGAATAGGCAATTCAAATGCTCAAAGTTGCTCCTCCATATATTACAATAATGGCTGATCTCATTTTGGCCTCATCTCTACCGTCTTGCCTACTCTCCATATTTCTTCATCCCACTACTAAAGAAGAACCTTTCTATCTCCTCAAATTTGTTTACTGTTCTGGCATCCACTACACTCGGGGTTAGAGAATCACACAGATTCACAACTCTTTGAGGAAATTATTTCTCTTCATTTCTGTTTTAATTCTGTCACCCCAGAGCATAAATCTGTGGCCTCCCATTTTAAATGCCTAACAAGAGGAAATATCCTCTCTGTCTATTCTGTCAGTTCTATTTAGCATCTGATATACCTCAGCTAAATCTCCTCTCATTCTTCGGAACTCCAGCAAGTATAGACTTAAACTGCTCAATCTCTCTTCATAAGACAAGTCCTTCATCCCTTGAATAAATCCAATGATCCTTCACTGAACTGCTTCTAATACATTTACCTGCTTATTCTAGTAAAAGGAAGAAACATATATGTAATACTCCAGATGCAGTCTCGCCATTGTCCTGTACAATTGCAACAGCATTTCCCTACTTTTATACTTGATTCTATTAGCAGTGAACACCAGAATTCCAGCTGCTTCACTGCATACCTGTGATTTATGCACGAGGACACACAGTCCCTCAACACTAAAGAACTCTGAAGTTTCTCTCCACTTGGAAGATGTTGCCTTTTTATTCCTGTGACTAAGGTGGACAACCTCACACTTATGCATGTTAAATTCCACCTGCTAAATTTTGACCCACTCACCTAACCTATCTATACCCATTTGTAAATTTCTTGCTTCCCTGTTGCAACCTGCTTTGCCACCTATTTTAGTGTAATCTGCAAATTTGGCTAGAGTAGTTTCCATCTCTGCATCCAAGTCATTAACATAGATTGTAAATAGTTGGGGTCTGAGAGCTGACCCCTACAGCACACCACTAGTTACAACTTGCTAATCAGAAAAAGACCCATTTATCCTGACTCTCTGCTTTTAGTTGGTTTGCAATCTTTTATTCAAGCTAATATATTATCCCTTGAGATGTTACTTTGTGTATTGACCTTTTGTGTGGCACCTTATCAAATGCCTTTTGGAAGTCCAGATATACTACATTTACAAGACCCTCGTTATCCACTTTGCTTGGTACATCTTTGAAGAACAATTTACCCTTTACGTAACCATGTTGACTCTAATGGGCTATGTTTTGACTTTCTAATGTTTCTTAACTACTTCCTTAATAATGGATTCTAACAATTTTCCAATGACAGACAATAAATTAACTTCTCAATAGTTCCCTACTGGAGGCTATCAGATCCTGGTGATCTGTCTACCTTTAATCCCAATAGTTTACTCAGTACTTTTTCTCAAGTGATGGCAATTGTATAAAGTTCCTCCTTTTCAGCAACCTCTATATTACCTGTTACTATTGGGATGGCTCTTGTGTCCGCCACTATAAAAACCAAAGCAAAATATTGACTTGATGTCACTGCAATTTCTGTGTCCCCATTGTTAACTCTCAACTGCTGAGGAACCAACATTGTCTGTGTGGGGTTTGCGTATTCTCCCCGTGTTTACATGGGGTTCACCTGGGTGCTTTTGTTTCCTCCCACATTCCAAGTGAATCCAGGTTAAGTGAATTGGCGATGTTAAATTGTCCTTTCATGTCCCAGGATGCATAAGTTAGATAGATTTGCCATGGGAACTGTGTAGGGATGGCTGGCTAAAATATTCTCTCAAGAAGAGAGAATTAGCAAATAGAAGAATTAGCAAATCATGATTTATATATTCACTACTCAATGGCACAACTGCATCATCAAGGAGAACACAACTATTCCTCTGTAGTATACAAGATTACTTCTAATATGTACCTTAGTAAAATCAACATAATTAAATATGGAATTAGACTCTAGAGAGGAAGAAAGATTGTAAGAGAGGGAAAATGCATCCATAGCTAAACAAGAAGTTAAAGACAACATAAAGGAACAAACTAAGACACTTCTGTCCCCATCAGCATCGTGGATTACAGAAAAAGATGTTAGAGGGGAGAAATGCGCATAAGACCCAGAAGTAATAAAAAAAATTCCTCTGCTGATAATGATGGCCATATTTTTCATAATGTAAATGTGATGTTGAGCTGTTCTCAAATTTTATCTTGTGATATAGCTTTATAAAAATAAAATATATTCTATTTCCTCCACTCTCCATAACCTTCCTACAACTTTTGACACTGGTAAGTAAGCAAGGTAAATGAGCAAGACTATGACTTCAGTGTAAGGTTCAGCCTAAATGTTAAGTTAACTCGTGATTTTTTTTTTATGCACAGAGACTTGCACAGCTATGGATTGCACTTCTGTTGTGATTTAGTGATTGGAGTATAAGTGAGCATATGAATTAGGAGCAGGAGTAGACTCCCTTGACCCTACTCTGTCATTCAATAAAATTATGGTTGATCTGATTATAACTACCTACCTAGAGACAATATTAATATGTAAGAGTAGATTAAATAAGGGGTTGAAGAATAGGAGAAAATGATACAGAAATGAGCAGACGCATAGAATTAGTATACATATCTAGGGTATGAAAAGCAGCCCTCTTAGGTTGAATAAATTGTTTCTTTGTTTGCAATTCTATGATTAACCAGAGAAGTTTAATCAGGGAGATTCTTTTGCCTAATGTAGAGTTTAACATCCATGCATAAATCCACCCTCTGGTCTCATGCAATTTATCCACCTGAATCCAACGAGTTCAACTTATAGCAGTTCTGAGACTTAAGTTTGCTATCTTCTGTTAATCACTGATAACTAGAAGGTTGACAGTTTTGTAATTTCCGTAATTGATATGAGGATGGCGCAGTGGTTTGCACTACTGCTTCACGATGTCAGGGATCTGTGTTTGATTCTGGCCTTGGGTGAGTGTCTGTGTGGGGTTTGCGTATTCTCCCCGTGTTTACATGGGGTTCACCTGGGTGCTTTTGTTTCCTCCCACATTCCAAGTGAATCCAGGTTAAGTGAATTGGCGATGTTAAATTGTCCTTTCATGTCCCAGGATGCATAAGTTAGATGGATTTGCCATGGGAACTGTGTAGGGATGGCTGGCTAAAATATTCTCTCAGAGAATCAGTGCAGATTTGATGGGCCGAATCGCCACCTCCTGTACTGTAGGAATTCTTTGTGTAAATGGAAAAAATAGTATATGCTAAATGCAATTGATTTTATATGTGTGTTGTACATAAAGTTTGCTGATCATGAGGATATTTCACAGCACTATAGACTATCTCTATTTTCCTATATAGTAAATACTTATAGTTACAATTAACATGATAAACTTATGCACATTCTGTATTTATACAGTTGTCTGTTAATGTTATCCAAAATTTAAAATAATGAACATAAAGAATTCCAAATTCAATTTAATATTTTAAAAGTTTTTAGTTCTGCAAATGTGGTTGAATATTTGATATAACAGAAAGTTATCTTTTTAAATAAACTGTTGCAAGATGTCCATGAAGCTACTTAAGATTATTATGAAATAATGAAAACATGGATCTGTTTGTTGGCAACTTATGAAGTGCCTGATCTGTATAGGTTCAACTATATAGTGTGTTATAGGCCAGATTCTTTTTATGGCTCATGGTGCTGGAATATACAAATAAATCTTACCATTGAGGTCATGCAAGCTCGTGAAGAGACCAACTCAAATATTTCACACTGCCAATGGTTTATTTCTGAGATAAATTGAGGTTATCAATTCCAACTGGGAAATTGTTAAACATTAGTCTCTTGTGCCTTAATGATAACATGGAGATTCTAAAATAATGATTATCATTTTAGTCCAATCACTTGTATTTACAGCAATGTCACAATTGAACAGCAGATGCTTGACTTAACATGCTTAAACAAGATACAGATAAAATAAATGTATTCAAGAGTGCTTATTTTGTATATAAAATATAATTTAGGAGTACGATACATGGTGAGGAGTGAAAGTTTCCCAGGGGATATGCCACAGTGGGGGGTGTTGAGCTGATTATGAAGTGATTGGCATTGAAAGCATTTCAGACAAAATTGTAAATTCTATTTACTTATGTGACACTGTTTTTAATAACATTTTTAACATAATTTGAATTTTCAAACAGGAAGTTTTACTATTTTGGTAAAATGAGCAAAGTGTGATATGGTATCAAATTGAAATTTCATTGAATCTCAAAGTGCAGATGGAGGCCTTTCTGCCCTTTATACATGTGCTAACCCTTTGAAAGAGATGTCCAATTTAGTCCCGTACTCCAGCTTTTTCCCTGCAAAACCCTTAAAATTCAACCTCATCAAGCACATGTCCTTTTATCTTAACAATGGTTAGTGTGAAGAAATTTGTCTTTATTTTCCTTCTAGTTGTGTTGTCAATTATTTCAAATCTACAACTGCTGGTTCCTGTTTCATTTCCAGAGGAAATGATTTTTCCCCAGTTGCTTAATCAAAACTGCTTATAATTTGCATTATCATTGCCGTTAAGTCTCTCCTTAATCTTCTGTGCTCTAAAGAAAATAACTCCAGTTCCTCCAGTTTTTCCAGATAACTGAACATCCTCGTGTTTGGGAACAGACTGATTTTCTGTGGGTTGGTGAAGAAAGGTGTTTGCAGCAGAGAAAAGTAGCATTGTGTTAGTTAGCAAATGTAGGAGAAAGACATCAGCAACTTTAGAAGATGGAGAAATTAAATCCAAGATCTGAATAACATTTCAATAACTTAGATTAAAATTCATTTATGACTGTCAGAAGTAGGCTTGTGCAATGAAATGAGTGTGAAATACTGCAATGAAATGACTGTTAAAATCACGTTGAACATTATTGACCCTTACCCTGTAGCTCCCCAGGCAGTGTATCTTGGAGTAGACCAAATCCCAAACACTGGATGTTCCCAGATAAGGAAGCTCAGACTTACAATGGGCATTTTCCCGCTCTGGGATTCATCCAATACCACAATTTAATCACTAATTAGTGATGGTTCTAACTGTTAAGTAATAGTTATCCAAAAGAATTAAAACCGCTTCTGAGTAATTGTAACACTGACCGCCTCATGGGATTCCTCTCCACTTTCTCCCACACTGGCCCCTGCATCCCCCTGCTCTCCAACACCACCACCCCCTCCCACCACCACCACCACCACAGGATACCCAACTGCCGCCTCCTTCCCAATATACCTCCACATCCCAAACACATTTCTACACGGGGACCCCAACTGCCCTTCTCATCCCTGGATTGTACCGTCACCTCCGTAACTGCCCTTCCTACTATCTGACTGCACAACCATTCCTGAATGGATTTGCCATCCTGACTATACCCCCAACCTTCTGACTGCACTCCATATCCCTGGCTACACCCCACCCTCCATGGCAGTCTGACTCAGTTTTCACTCCACCAGAAGTTATAGCCCATTATATGTGAATGCTCTCAATATATTCAACTAAAGTATGCAACTCAGCAAATGCTTTGTGCAATGCAAGGACTATTGCAAAGTACATGAATAAATCAGATCTTCCTCAAATCTTCAGATTGCTGGATTAATCAGATTCATCTTTGGCAATTGAAGATATCAATGAATTAAAGCTCCAGGCTCCCTTGTAATTGGCAGAGACTGAGGCATATTTTCATTTTGTGGCACTGTGAATTGGTCAACTGTTATAGAGGCAACTTGATTTTCATTTCCGTAATGGTTTCTAAATTCTTCCAATTGGAAAATATTCAAAACCATCCTGAAACGTAACATTGACTATGGCAGAGGCAATCACCTTTAATTGCACATACATAATGGCTGATAAAGTATTACTATGCAAAAAAAATTGAAGCACAACTGAAAAATGCTCTGTAAAATATTTTGCCAAATGGCAATTACAGTTCACTGTAATGTTATTATCGGTTAGGATTTTGGCAGACAGACTGTATGACAATTCACTGTTCAGAAAATTAATTTTATTAATAAGGTCATCACTCAGTGGATATTGTTTTAATCATGATTATTGGATAATCAACATGTATTAACTGAAGATCATTGGATTTGGATATTTCTGAGCAGGTAGCTAGATGCCAAGAAGGTCACTGATGATGCTGATGTTACAATAGAAGTGACAAACTTTCCTTTTATTTTATGATTAAAATTTACAATTTATAAATGTATTTGTATTGAATGCATCATTAGCAATGATATTATTACACTTCAGTCCATCACTTTCAGAAATATTCTCATTTAGATGCGATGTTAAACCGAAACTCCGTCTGCCGGATTGGGTGGATGTAAAAGATTCCATGGCATTATTTAAAAGAAGAATTCTAAGTGTTCCAGCCAAAATTTATTCCTCAATCAATTTCACAAAAAATAGCCTATATGGTCGTAATCACATTGCTGTTTGTGGGAGTTTTGCTATGCACAAATTAGCCGCTGTGTTTCCTACGTTACCAGTGACTACGCATCAAAAAAGGACTTCATTGACTGTAAGGTGTTTTGAAACAGCTTTCCTTTTTTATGTTTTGTGTTGCTAAATGTGCAAATTGTCTCTCAAGATAGTCACTCCTATCAGTTTACTATATTTCCTTATATTCCTGACAAAATAGATGCATAAAACTGGATAAATATAATTTTCATCATAATTACGGAAATCTTTTTTATTACCTATATAGTCTGCATTAAAGAGTCCATTTAACACAATGGCATAGATTTTTTAACTTCACTGCGTCGGTGCCAATCTGAAAACTCTATTAATTCAGTCAAATCTAGAAATCAAACTGTGTTCTACTAAATGAAGGCATATTTATCAGTCACCCTATTTCTTGCTATTTTCCCTTTTCTAACTTAGCTTTATTATCTGATTATTTCATCTATTCATATTTTATAGAATAAAATAATAATTGGTTTTGGCACTATGTAAACTGGCATTATGTTTTCCAGTAAAATTAAAGATCCTGTGCTAAAATCATGGTTCAAAAAATATGTAACTTCAACTGCTTCTGAAGAGAAACTCACCAAAAAGAGCTGATAGAATGTACTGCAGGAGTAAATACATCTGTATTTATGTACATGCACATTAACGCTTCCATTAAAGTGCTTTTATTGCTCTGTGAACATGTCCCATTTTATTCTATAACGAAACAATCAGTTCTATTTTTTTAAAAGAAAATGGCGGCACTGTGGCACAGTGGTTATCAATGCCATCTCAGTGCCAGGGACTCAGGCAACTTGGGTCACTGTCTGTGTGGAGCCTGCACATTCTCCTCGTGTCTCCGTGGATTTTCTCCACATGCATCCAAAAGACGTGCTGGTTAAGTGCATTGGCCATGCTAAATTCTCCCTCAGTGTACCCGAACAGGCGTCAAGTAGAAGTGACAAACTTTCCTTTTATTTTATGATTAAAATTTACAATTCATAAATGTATTTGTATTGAATGCATCATTCGCAATGATATTATTAACACTTCAGTCCATCACTTTCAGAAATATTCTCATTTAGGGGATTTTTATAGTAACTTTATTGCAATGTTAATGTAAGCCTACTTGTCACACTAATAAATAAACATAAACTTAAAAGATGCAGTAGTATTGTTAAATCATTGATCATAACCTTATTGGCCCATTATTTCCAGAATAATTCAAAATGCTTCAGGATTGATAAAATTTAGTTTTGCAAATGTTAATGATTCAAGAACTCTGCGCATAGTGTGAACATAGTAACATTTCTGCAGTATTTCATACAATCTGTTAGGTAATGCCAGGCAATTCTCAGCACAGACGAAGCAGTCATAATGGCCTGCAATGGAATGATTCTTAACTGTTGGCTTGAGAAATGATTTGATTTTCATGTTCCAGTTTTGTCTTTCAAGTTAGCACCATCTTTGAAATGCTAATTGGCACTACAGATAGTGATATTGTTAAACCCTTATTCCACATTCAATTACTGGTTACTGGGGAAGAGCTATTTCATATTTCTGATACAAACTCTTCAAAGCAAATTTATTATTTTTAAATTTAAACATAGAATAAGGCTGATAACAACTAAGATGCCTGTCAGTTTACTGTATTTTCTTATATTCCTGATAGAATAGATCCATAAAACTGGATAAATAAAATTTTCTTCATGATTATGGAAATATTTTTTGTTACCTATTTAGTCTGCATTAAAGAGTCCATTTAACACAATGGCATAGATTTTTTAACTTCACTGCTTGGGATGCCAACCTGAAAATGCGGGAAAGAACTTTATAGGGCCTGCTTTAGAACAGAAAAATAAGCAACTTCTGTAAAAGGCAGATAATCTGCCCAAGGAGGCATTTTTTTTTGTACAGGGCTTGCCTTTAATAATGGTGCTCCAATCTTAAAAAAATAACTTGATTGCAGGATAGCTCCATCAGTATACTGCAGTGGGACCTGCCCCTTGGATTTTTATTTCTAAGTTGCTAGCAATAATGCAGGAAAAGCCATTGTTTGGGCCGGCAACTTTAATAGTTGCTTTTCCAACCCTCTACGATGCTCTATCTCAAAGAAGGAAAATTCCACACAGTGAATTTTTCCTGGCATCAGCAGCCTCAGTGTCCTTCATGATGCACAGCAAATAGTGCTATGTTGACGATGTCACCAGCTCCAGGCTGGAAGGATGCATTGCCATCAAAATTATGAGTAACAAAGCCATTAATGGCTCCGGCAGCTCTGTCCTCTTGCTGGCTTGTTGCTGTAGATCGATGTTGAGGTGATACCACAATTATGTGATTCATGCAAATGAATATTTTATGTGACCAAGAATATTTTATAGCTGTCTGGTTGTGGTGTTGCTTTGCATGAATTATGTATAGCATATTAATCTGGACAAATTTTCACATCTTTGGATCTCATAACTATTATGCAATGGACACAAAAGATAGAATTTAAATCTGTGTGTATATATTTTATATGCATTTAATTTCCACAAGGTACTGGTTTTGCAAAACAAAATAGGGAAAAACTTGTCCAAGTATCTTGGATTTTTCAGAAAAGATTAATGTCTTACAAATTGAAAAACAGTAACATCTATAAAAAGATCAGGCTACCTTTATCCTGGCAGTAGGATCCATGTATTTTTGGAGAAAATGTTTCTGATGATCAGTCAGTTATATTTGTATTTCATTGGCTGAGCATACCACAGCAATTATTACAGTGTAGGAAAATAGATAGCATTAAGTAATAGCAAGACTAGAGATGTGGTTTACAGATGGCAGATTGACTCTCCACTTATGTATGAAACCATTATTGCTAAAAATAACATAGCTAAATATGATTTGGCATTGTTTGGTGAAATTTTCAATTATAGCTATGGGTTGCTACAGACATTTGACAATTGTATACCTTTTTAATCTGTTACAGTTCTGATGATTTGAAATGTTATCTTGATTAACACTATCACTACTTTACATCTATCTGCGTTATTAAGATTAAATGTTCAAATCCTGTAGGAAATATTCATCTTAATATTTGAAATTGTTGCAGTATTAAGCAAACTATTCTCTAACTTGCAACATCCAATTACTTCAGATCAGTTTAAATGCACATGTTTTGTATCAGCAATAAAGATAATTGTCCACTTTAACAAAATTTTTAAAAATAGCTTATGTGCAGAAGTGGACCTGTCGCTGAAGATAACTTTGACTTGAACATAACACACTGGAAAAAAAATATGTACAACTTGTTTCCATTGTGTCAACACAATGTCTCTCCCTCCCATTAAAATCAGTGCTACTATTTCAGTAAGCAAGTGGTCAACTTAAGGAGCAGGCTTCCAAGGGAGCAATTTATATTGATGCATCCTATTGCAAATTAGATACTTTCTGAAATAAATCTAACATTTTAGGATAAAGTACTGCGATCCCCTTATCTCAGGAAAGATAAGACATTGGAGGCAGTCTGGAGAAGGTTCACTGGGTTGATTCCAGGTAAGAAGGCACTTTCTTATGAGGAAACTTTGAGTAGGATGGCTGTACTCATTAGAGTATAGAAAAATGAGAGGTGACCTTAAATGTAGGCGGTTTGACAGTTAAACGTTGAGAGGTTGTTTCCCCTTTAGGGAAAGTCTATGATCAGAGGGCATAATTTCAGAGTAAGAAGTCACCCATTTAAAAGAGATGAGGGGGATTCTTCTCTCAGAAGATGGTGAATCTATGAAATTCTTTATTGCAGAAGACTATAGAGGCTGGGTCACTGAGAATGTTCAAGGCTGGAATAGATTGATTTTTAATTAGTAAAAGATTGAAGAGTTATTTGGAAAAGGCAGGAACGTGGAGTTGTGTATGATCATATCAGATCAGTTTTGGTTTTATTCAGCCAGAGTGACGAGCCGAATGCCTATTTCTGCTCTTGCATCTCATGGTCTTGTGCAAGTAAAGATTGAACATTATTTTGTAATAACATGAGGTTGAAGGTGTGGGGGGAGGGGGGTGGGTGTGGGGGGGTGCCGGAGGATCGGGGGAGGGTGTGGTTTCAGTACCTAAAGAGAAAAAATGCTCTTACGTGATCATTACTAATGATGTTGGCATCCCATGTACTTTATAGCCAATGGAGTACTACAAATGTAGAGTCGATATTGTAATGTAGGAAACGTGACATCCAATTTGTCCCAACATCTGCATTCTAATCAGTAAAAATAGATGAGACTTTTATAAATAACACATTGTTTGTGACAGCTCTGGAAAATTCTGCAGGCATTTTGTAAGCCTTCACCTTATGAATTTACAGTGGTAAATCGACATGTGTATCAGCAATAGATTTACTACAGCAATGTTAGGACAATGCAAATAAAATTAACATGTGAAAATTATTGTAAACAATTAAAGAACATTATAAACGTGCTCACTTAGTCTTTTCCTGCGATATCTTCGCTGCTCCATTTTTTCTCTTTTAGCTTTTTATTACTGACACACCTTGCTTTACTTAATACAATTCAGAAGAGATGTTAAATCCAAAAGTGAAATGGTGACGGCTCCCTTTCTCTTGACCAAATTAATTTAAAGTAAGTACAACTAGGTGTTGGTTCAATACCATAGTTCTCTATCTGCCAAGTTTACTAACCTCATTATAGTGAACAATATGATGAAATATTGACGATTATATTTTCCTCCTGAAGCATTTAAGTTCTTCCTGATCTCCCTTCTGCTTGGAACTTAGAAAATGATTCTAAAGTTGAGTTAAAATATTTGCATTTGGAATATTTAGGGATTCTGCAATGCCATTTAATTAGGTTCAGTAAATTTTCCTTAAAGGTATATTGAGCATTCAGACCATGGAGTTTCAATTTGTCTTTCATGGCAAGTTGAAATTGCTGTAAAGAAATTTAGCATACCAGTAACAAATCCATTCATTATACAAATAGAAGGCTTGTGAATACACTTCAGGTGTCAGAGGTCTGCAGCAAGAAAAATTGTGATATCCTGAATATGCTGCTTTTTTTGAGCATCCTGTATAGATTACGCTGTTAAGGGTGATGTTGTGCTCGTGCTATTACATAACATATATACAGGATACAGGAATTCTCCTGCAACACTTGCTTTCACAACTTTTTTCATGTCAAACTATACACTAAAAATGTAAATGAAACTTGTGTGAGTTATGTTTTCAGATGAAGCAACACCATTCTGTGCTTTCTTTGCTATTATTAATGTATTTAAACCAAAAAGCTATTCATGTTTTAAGCAATCTTGAAAATGGGGTCCCACATCTCATAATTTTTTTAAACTTTGAGAATGCAAGATTTAATTCATTTCTTACAGGCCTGCCAGATTGATCTCTCTTTGACACTGGTCACAATCATAGAACATTGACTTAACATAAAACCTTAGAAATAGGGTCTGAAGTAGGCCATATGGCCCCTGGAGCCTCCTCCATCATTCAATAAGGCAATGACTGAACTTCTACCTGAAATTCATTTGCATGCTGTATCCTCATTCCATTGGCATTTAAACATATATTAATTGCTGTCTTGAATATGCTCTGACGTAGAGATGCCAGTGTTGAACTGGGGTAAGCAGTTACCCCAGCTTATCTCAATCCAACGCCAGCATCTCCACATCATGGCTACCATTGAATATGCTCAACAACAGAGCATTTATAGTCCAATGAGATAGAGAATACCAAAGTTTCATAACCTCTGAGTAAAGAAATATTTGCCTCATTTCAATCTTACATGTCAAGTTCTTCCTGGGCCTATGATCCCAAGTTCTAGAATATCCAGCAAGGGAAACAGCCTCTCAGTATCTTCTCTGTCAAGTTCCTTTAGTATTTCATATATTTCAATGAGACCATTTCTCATTCCTCTAAATTCCAGATAATACAAGCCCATTCAACTCAATATTTCCTCATAAGACAATTCCCTCATTCAGAAATTGACCTACCAAAGCTTCATTGTACTTTTTCCAAAGAAATAATACCCTCCAATAGGAGACAAGACCAAAATTGTACACAGTATTCCAAGTGTGATCACATCAATGCTCTATATAATTGCAGCAAGACTTCCCTAATCTTGAATTGCAATCCACTGCAATAGATGTTATCAGTTGTTCTCCTAATTGTTTTACCTGCATGTTATGTTATTTTTAGTTTCAAGATAATTCGATTCCAAAATACCATGTATCCTAATTGAAGCAGTGTTCCTTTTGAGAGTTTTAAATGTAATATGCCAAAAACACAAACTGGTCTCTTTAATAATTTGCCTTGTATAGAACAAGTGAATTAGATTTCTACACCGAAGTCTGAAAAAATCCATGGGAAGTGTTTTTAAAAATCCAACGTAAGACTTAGTTGTCACTTAATATGCACATAAAAAGTTAATTTATCGCAAAGAATTACACATAAAAATATAAACATTTTAACTTTTTTTAGCAAATATGTGAATACTAGCTATCCATGGTGTAAAGTAAAAAATTAAGTGTAGCATGAAATTCAAATTTAACCTAATTTCATAAAATCAAGCCATGTAGTCAAGTAAACTTGTGTATTTTGTTTCCTAGTTTGTGGAGACATTCATGGTCAGTTCTTTGACCTGATGAAGCTCTTTGAAGTGGGTGGGTCACCAGCCACTACTCGCTACCTCTTTCTGGGAGACTATGTGGACAGGGGCTACTTCAGTATTGAGGCAAGTACTCTGTGTGTAGAAAGCATTGAATAGTGTGGAATTTGTTATTCACAAGTAGACACAAACATACACATTTACTTTAGAAATGAATTTTTTTTAATAGAAATTTAAGTCATTTGTAAAGTATATAGATCTAAAATTGTTTCAGGTACATTTACTATATTGAGAAAACATGGCCTAATTTATGTGCAGGCCATTAATTTGTGCATGTTATATTTTTAGATGAAGCAACACCATTCTGTCCTTTCTTTGCTATTATTAATGTGTTTAATCCAAAAAAGACTATGCTTGATTTTACTTTCAAGTAAAAGTTACATGGTAATAGTCATGTTTCTAAATCTTTAAAAAAGACCCATGGTATATCTAACCTAACTCTGTGATAGTTTCTTGATGCATCCCTAACAACACTGAACTTTAGGTTGACAGCACTCAGATTCACTTTTGAAAAGGATCAGTTCAAGAAGTTTCCTTTTCTTGACGTGCTAGTTGAGAAATCCATGAATAGATTCTCTACTACTGCCTACTGCAATACTACCTTCTGTAGTCAAAATATATGTTAGAATTCCTATAGTTCCACATGCTATAAGATTGGTCTTATTAACAACTTCACAAAGAGGGCTTTAGCCATTTACTTACCATACAAGCTTGATGCTGTGAGAAGATGCATCAAAACTATTGCACAGGATAATGACTACCTTGATCAGATAATTGCTGTTTGTATGTTGTGCAAACTCATGAATGAACCTGAGTCCGCCACATTTAGAACCCAAAGTGCCCTATCTACTTCAAATTACTGAAGGAGTAAGATTTCCTAACAATCTGAGCAAGAGGGAAAGCTAGTTGTTTCACGGAACTAATATGCAATAGCAAAACAAGTGGTGATCTCCGCTAACCAAATCAGAAATACATTCTGCCTATCACAATGATTGAATAATGTGGTATATGAATTTCAGTGCCAGTGGTATCAATCATCTAGACCATATGTCCCAATGTCGGACTAATAGGTCTTATCAAATAGCATGGCCCTTTAGCTGTTCCCAATTGGCAGAGTACTGACTACTCAACCAAGCCATGCTTGTAAAATTCAAAATAATGTCCAACATTAGATGCGATTCCATGACTGTATAACACTCACTGAACAATTCTGAATGTGCTGAGAATTGCAACCAGTTTAGGATTATCAGGCGGGCTAGCAACGTGGCTCACTTACGATTGCCTGAAGCTTCATATATTCATATGCAGGACCCTATCTCTGCAAACAGATAGAATTGTCAATGGGTGTGCTTTTATCAATTAAATAAAAACATGGGGGACAACATTTCCTTGCTGCATTCTGCATAGCAACATCTGAACCAATCAGAGTCCATTGATGGGCTGTCAGCAAAAATAAGACGAAGAAACCTTCCAGATTGCTGCAAAGATATAAAGCTGATATCTTGAGAAGTTAGATTGTCGTAAAATCCCGATAAGATCATTGAATTACTGATCCCTACAGTGCAGAAGGAGGCCTTTCAGCCCATCAAATCTGCACCAATTCAGAAACAGTCTGTTATCCAGGCCTATCCCCTCCACCCTATTCCTGTAACCCTTCCATATTTACTGTGGTTAAACGGCCTAACCTACACAGCTTCGGAGAATCTGGAGGAACCCCAGGCAGACAAAGGGAGAACATGAAAACTCCACACTCTCACATAAGACCAGAATCAAATTTGGATCCCTGGTGCTGTGAGGCATCAATGCTAATCACTGTGCTGCCCTAAAACTGAAGTCAATCACTTTCACCTGGTTGAGGATTTAAGTGGCTGCAGTCCCACACAACATGGTTGACTAGTCAGTGAAGTGAACTGGCAAATCAATAGTTATAAATAATCACTTCAAGGTTTTGTAATAAGAATAAGTTTAGATAGACAAAAATTATGAGAGTTCAGACCAGATGAATCTACAAAGCTTCTGCAGTTACATCTCGTACTTGAGTTCTGGAAAGATGTTTCACAGACTGACCATGCAAAAACCTGACACAGACTCCCTGAGCATCTCTATCCTGAACCAAGATTGATCTCAGCATATGCATGCAAAAGAATATCTTTTGGTTTCACCATTGACCAAAGCTTAAATGGAGTAATGTTGTTAACAGTAGGAGAATTAGGCTGTGTCAGAAGCTGAGTTGTTTGCTGTGTGGCTCAATCAATATTGTAATGGAACAATTACTAATCTTCTGGATAGGTACAGCGCCAGGAACACTCAAGAGAAAAGAACAGCCCAGGACAAAGCAGGACTTCATCAGTTCCCCTGTCCCTGGACTTAATATCCTCCCTGATACCAGCACTCTTTTGGCTGCAGTATCCATGATCGTATGCATTCCGCTGCATCAACTAACCAACGCTACTCGAACAGCATATGTCAAAAAAGAAATTATATTTCTATACTACCTCTAATACAATGAAACATCCCAAAATGCTTCACAGCATTAGAAAACTAATATGAAACCAAGCTACCTAAGGAGATATTAGCAAATGGCCAAAAGCTTGGTCAAGATTTATGGAATGTTTTAAAGGAGGAAGTCAAGGTGGAAAAGTTGGGAGAGGAAATTCCAGAGCTTGGAGCCTACTAAGCAGTGATCGGCATGACCACCAACGGTAAAACAATTATAATTGGAAATGCACCAGAGGCCAAAATTAGAAGAGGGCAGGTATCTCAGACTTTTGAGGGGTTGGAGGAAATTCCAGAGATTGGGAGGCCATGGAGGAATTTTAAAACAAGGATACGGATATTAAAATCAAGACACTGTTTGACTCAGAGCCAGTGCAATTCAGTGAGCACAAGGGTGATAGGTTAATGAGACTTGCTGTGAATTAAGACAGGGACAGCTGAGTTCTGGATGAGCTTAAAATTATGGAGAGTAGAATGAGGGAAACCAGCCAATAATGGAATAGCCAAATCAGGAGATAATAAAAGCATGGATGCAGGTCTCAGCAACAGCTGATCAGAGATGGTCAAAGTCGGGCAATAGTACAGAGATGGAAATAGGCAGACATAGTGATACTACAACTGTAAGAGAACAAAAGTTCACCCTGGACTTAGCAGTTGACTAGTTGGAAATGTTGGCTCTATTTCCTCTCCACAGATATTGGCAAATCTGCTGAGTTTCTCTAGCATTTTTTGTTTTTCTCACAGAGATTGACAGCTCATCTTAGGATCAAATATGACATCAAGTTTGCAAACAAACTGGTGCAATCTCAGGCTGCTGCCAAGGATGAATAGTGTTGCTAGCTAGGAAACTGACTTTGGAGTGGTGACCAAAGGCAGTGGTTTCAGTGTTCTCAATGGAATCTCTTCTGCCAAAAATAATGAGCCAATTTCATGGTGACACAAATATCTCCAAGTTTTCCTCCGTATCTCACAGGATCCTGACTTGCAAATATGTCACTGTACCTTTATCATTTCTGGGTCATTATTCTGAAATTTCACCTGCCTAACACAAGCACAAGAACTGCATCTGCTCAAGGAGGAGACCTACTACTGTTGTTGCCTTGGGATTTAAGAAATGGATAATACATGTTGTTCTGTCAGTTATGCGTGCAACTTATGAAAATCATTTTTTTAAAAATGATTGCACACATTTGTATGCCTTTTAATTCTAGATTATAGCAGCCAAAAAGTTGCTATTATTTTAAGGCAATTTTGAAATTGAATTACAATAATTTAGCAACAACTGTTTTGGACATATTTTCTATCATATTATCCTCAAAAATAATTTAAAATTGCCTACCTGCACATAATGATTGAAACTGTGTTACTGTGTTGCAGCTTAACAATCAAAAGACAAAATACAAATTGAAATGCTTTTATTATGACACCTACCATTGCAGAGAGTGTGCAATGGATCTAATATTTATGATTGCAAACTATTGACCTAAGAGACTGCATTTTTCACAATGGCAAATAGGCACCATGTTTCTTTACTATATTGAAAATTACTTAAATTATGTGAGTTGCCTTTCTAATCTTCATAGCGCACATGACATTGAAGAAATGGATGCTGTAAAAGATACTCAGATTTAAAATGTAGTTTTCATTTTAATGCTTTATTATCAATTCATGTTTGTTAAATGATATTTGTAGCAATATTACATTTGACAAAGAAACTTTGTTGAATATTATATGACAAAATATGAGAATTATGAAAATTATAGTCAACACCTAGTAATTAGGGTTAAGAAAAGCTGGTGTGTTGACTGACATTGGAAGCATGGGTTGTTTATTGTAATGGATTTTAAGTATTTTTTAAAAATTGTACATTTTTATTACCATCCTAAAATTAATTCCTAAATTATTTGTTTTTATACAGTGTGTTTTATATCTGTGGTCATTGAAAATTCTGTATCCAAAGACATTGTTTTTACTCCGTGGAAACCATGAGTGTAGACATTTGACAGAGTATTTCACTTTCAAACAAGAATGTAAGTACCTGTACACTGCAATGAATGTTTTTAGCTAAAATTGGAAGTTATGGAATTGAAGCCAAATTATTGGCCAGGTTGGGAAATAGATTAGGGGACAGGTGACAGAGAGTCAGTACAATGGGAAGGATTTGTATTGGCAGGATGTGAGCAGTGCTGTCACACATGTGTTGGGCATACCTATTCACCATGTTTATAATGACTTAGATGATGTAATAGAAAGTTACATATCAAAATTTACCAATCTCACAAAGATAGGTGGTGTTGAGTCATAGCATAGCTATAACACAGAAAGGATCTATTCTTTCTCTTATGTGCGTGAGGGTCTCTACAAGGGCCACTTAACTAGTCCCAAATTTTCTCTGAAAATTTGGAGAATTTGCAGTTTGTCTGGACCTTACTGTTCACTCCAGAAGTCAAATAGCAAACTGACTATAAGATCAACAGCTTATTAATTAAAGGAATTCAAGTCTTGATCGGGTGGCTTTGGGTTGACTAACAAGGCCCCTTCTTGGAACCTATTGGCTGGAATTGTCTGGCTGTTCACGTCAGCAGGATTTTCTGATCCCGGTCCCGAAGCACCCCCAGTGTGGGTTTCCCGGTGACATGGAGTGCAGTCACATTGGAAGTGCTGCCTCCCATTGCAAGAAACAAGCCATGGAGAGGCCAGAAAATGCCCCCATTGTGTTTTACAGCACACAATTGTCAGGTCATTAATATCATATTGGTGCCTTTCTGCATAGTTCAGTGGGCAGACGTCTCAACTACTAAGCCATTGTGTTGGTTTGGCTGGAATGTTTACGTGATACAAGGAGTGTTGTATTCCAGGCGGTGTGAGATGTTAGCTTTTGCATACTTTCAAATTCAGAAACTAGCGTGTGATGAGCTGGAGCCATTTTATCAACCCAGCAATTGTCCATTTTATAAAAGAGAGAGAAAAAAATTATAAAGCAGCCTGGCTGAAGGAACCAAGTACGTGTTCTTCTTCCCATCTTAACTCCATTGCACACAATGTTATTCCTGGAAAATATAAAAGCAAATTAGGTGAAATACTATCTAGGATGCAAATTGGTTGAATTTTATGGTGGATGGACATTATGCAATGACAAAATGTTCTACATGTAATATACTAAAATCAACATGGAACTTTTTTCCTCAGGTAAAATCAAGTATTCGGAACAGATATACGATGCATGTATGGAAGCTTTTGACTGTCTTCCTCTTGCTGCACTGATGAACCAACAGTTTCTTTGTGTACATGGCGGCCTTTCCCCTGAAATACACACCTTGGATGACATAAAAAAGGCGAGTTCTTCAATGTTATTGTTTAATATTTTATAAGGTGATGGAATTAAGTGAAGCATCCAATGATGCTTGCCATTCCATGGAAAATCCATGAACTCTATTTCTCTCTCCACAGATGCAGTCTGACATGTTCAGTTTTTCCAGCATTTTCTGTTGTTATTAATGTTCTGCCCAACTGAATCTTGGATCTATTCAGTGGCTCAGCTTCCCCTGCTTCCTAGGATAGAGAAATACAAAGATTAACAACCTCTAAGGGAAGAAATTCCTCCAAATCACCACCTTAAAAGTGAGATACGTTATGTTGGAACTGTGTTCCTAGTTCTACATATCCATACAAGGAGAAACATTCTCTCAGATTTAACATGTCAAACTCCTTTAGAATCTTATGTTTCAATAAGATCATCTCTCATCCTTCTGAATATAGCAACCTATTCAGCCCTTCCTTATAAAAGAACTCCTTCATTCCAGGAGTTAGCCCAATGTACTGTCTTGTCACCAATACAGGTCTATCTTTCCTTAAATAAGGAAATTTTAGGCAGTACTAAGATATTGCCTCAGCAATGTTTTGTATACTTGTAGCCAGACTTTTCTACTTTTATAACACATTCCCCTTGCAATACAGACCAACATTGCTTTCCTAATCAATTGCTGTACCTTCATGTTGTCTTCTTATGATTCAGTAAGTAATCTGTACCAGAAATTTTTGCAGTCTCTCTCTGTTTAAATACTGTTCAGCTTTCCATCCTTCCCACCAAAGTGGATAATCTCTCATTTTCCCCCATTTTACTCCACCTGCCAGTTTTATTGCCCACGAACTTAATCTGTCTATATCCCCTTGCATATTTTTTTGTCCTCTTCACAACTTGCTTTCCCACTTATCTATCTTTCATCAACAAATTGGTCAATGGTAAACTCCATCCCTTCATGCAAGTTACTAATATAGATTTTATATAGTTCCAATCTCTGTGGCAGTCTACTAGTTAGGGTCTGCCAACTTGAAAACAACCCATGTATCCTGTCAGTAAGCCAATCTTATATCCATGATGATATATTTGCCTCAACACCATCAGCTCTTATATTATATATCAGCCTTTTATGTAACACCCTGTCGAATGCTTTTGGAAATCTAAATGTGCTTCAGCTATTAGTAACTATTATCTACCTGCTTGTTGCATTTGAAAGAACACTAATGAAAAATTAAACTTGATTTCACTTTCATATAATGAAGCAGAGTCAACATAGTTTTGTTTACGGTTTTCTAAATGTTCTCCTCTTAGTTCCTCAATAATGGATTCCAGTATTTAATCAGTGACAAGCATTAGGCTAACTGCCCTATTGTTCTTTATACTCTGTCTCAGTTCCTTTGTTGAATAGTGCTGTTAATAGTGAGAGGGAGCAGGTGTGAGTTGGAATGTGTTGAGAGGGAGCATGTGTGAGACGGACATGTGTGTGAGCGAGATGAGGGAGCTTCTGTGTGAATGAGCATGTGCTTGAGCATGTGCAAGCACACATCGTGCATGAGCAAGTATATACGAGTCAGCGAGGAACAAGTGAGGAAAAATGAATGATCATGCATGAGTGAGTGAGAGTGCATGTATGCTTGCGCATGAACACGGCTCACTCCCAATATCAGTTCATATTAGCCCTCACCTCCACACATCAATGCATTTGCAACGGCTCACACTGTGGGTGTAGGGGAGGGCCAGTGAGTTAGCAACCTTGAGACTGGGAATGAACTAGACAAATACAATTTGATTCTCTTGCTCTGAAATTGTCTTTTTTTCAAATTTTTTTTTTAAATTATCGATTTGTTGCTCCACCGTCAATTTAGTTTTTTGCTCAGCAAGCAAGACATTTTTCTCCTTTTTCAACTTTTCATTAAAATTCATTTTTAATGTTGCACCAATCTTTATCTTTCTGAAATTTGTTTGTCAATCCCTTGAGTGGGAAAGGATTCAAAATCTGGCCCTCCACACAAAACGGTTGGAGAAGCCTGATCTAATGGAACTATCAATAATAATTATCAATAACAACAATAGAATCATTACCAACTGCAAATTGTACAATGGAGAATAAATGAGAACATTGCTTATGATCAGAAATTATTAAATTTAGTGTTGAATCAGACAGCAAGTCTGTTCAATGTGAGTACAAGTTCAACTAGGCAGAGGAGGTGGTGTTGCCGAATGATTTTATTTTAGCCCACATGAATGGTCTTTTGAGGGATGGAGATGCAGAATGCTTGCATATCCATAGTATATAGCCATCTTTCCTCAAAAAAATGTGTGCAGGAGTTACTTTAAAATTATTTTAGACTTGCTTTAGTGTTTGCTTTGTAGGACAGTCTTAGGCTAGGTTGTAAATCCAAAGTCAAAGGACAGATAATTAATACAAAATGGGAGGCAGTTTCTCTCAGAAATTGAACAATGGTTGATTCATCAGCAAGCATGCAGATTTAGAAAGCACTTTGATCCTGGAAGACTAACTCTTTTGTCAGAGTTGAAAAATCTTAAATTAGTCTTCAAAAGGCAGTCACATAAACATAGTGCTGTATAAAGGTTCCATAAAAATTAGATGTCGAAACTACTAATAGGCACAAAACACCAGATTTTGTGAAATTATCACTGGTGTTATTCAGCCTTTAAACACCTTTCAAGCATTCCAGTTTAATGAGACAAACAGGGACAGGAGTTGACTCTTAATTAATCCAACAATTGCTTTTTATTTAACACTTTAGATACGAACTCAAACTTAAACAGTTGCAATTCCTAACTCTTTTATCGTACTTTAACTCTTAACTAAAATTTTAAATTTAACTGAACTTTAACTCTTAACTGAACATTAATTTTAACTGATCTTTAACTCTAAACTGAATGTTAACTTCAATTCTTTAACTTAAAATAGATACTGTGGAATTTAGAAAGACCTTTGGCCAAGAAATATCCCTGATGTGGAATCTATCTTGTCTCTCAAGAATCCTTCAGGGCACACTTCTTACAACGGCGAATCACTGTAGAGTTGTCATTGCCAAACAAAGGACTGCATGTGTCTTTAATCTACAAATTCTTCACTTGCTTCCAGAAAAATCTCTCTCATCCAGCCAATTCTGTAACCAGAAAATGATCACATGACTCATACAGCCAATGAAATTACCTCGAAATGATGCCATTATGCTTAGTTCAAATTGCATGTCCCTTATGTAATGGCAATAAAATTTGATGCCACTGTGCCTACTGGAAGCTAAACAACTTCGCATATTTAGTCAACACAGGAAACTTCAGACCAGTTTCCAGACCAGATCTCTGACTCGGAGTAATTTTATAACCTGCATCTAATTTTAATTATAAGTTGATCAAAAATCCTAGTATGCTTTACTCTCAGCCAGAATAGTCAATTTAAAGCTACTTTTGCCATTATTGTTGTTAAGATCATTGTTGTATTATTCTTTCTCCACCTACACTGGCATTCCCTAATTCATCATGCAGACTTTATTGACATTTTAGATTGAAATTCTTAACAATTTTTAACCTTCATTGACAAAAGTAATTCATTTAATTCTGATCATTCCATCTACAATGAAACATTTGCAATAGGTTTTGAACTCTTTGTTACAGGACTGCCTCGTTTTCAACCTCTTTCATCATATGCCTAGAATATGATTTGTTTATGGTGTCATTAGGAAACATTTCTATGCCTTTCCTGAAAACAATACTGAATTCATACTTTTGAAGATGTAACTGCACCCAAAAAGATTCAAGAGATATTACATTATTTTTCACAAAGGCTTTAAGTGGTTTGCAATCACATTCTGTACGATTACAACATATAATTATCTCGTACTCTCTTGTGTGGCAGGCCTTTAGTTTCTTAGATGAGTTTTTAGTTGGGCTTATCACTGTCGGAACAATCGAAGCTCTGAACTGCGCGGGTGCAGTTAGAAAAAAATCTGAAAAAGCGCATCTGAGTTGGGAAAGAGAAAAAAAGCAGAAAGCAGAGAGAGCGGTTCTCTGACACAGATCATCCTTTGGGGGCGGGGGTGGGGAGGGGAGGTGGGGAGGCGGATTCAGACTTTTATTTTGCAGGTTGTTTGCAGTGCGGATCCGGAATGGAGCAGAAGAAGGCAAAGTGGGATTTGGTGGGAGAGTTGGGCATGCAGTTCATTAAACTGATTTAAACACAAAACGGGTGCAAATTATTGGTAAAATCAGGCCCCTGAAGGCAATTGGCTGAAAAATCCCAAAGTCTGTAAGTTTCGAGATGGGTGGATATCACAAGTAGTTGTGATGTTCCTTCACTCAGGTCCATATTTAACCAAGTATTGACTGCTGGCTCTACTGTCTACAGTTCAAATGCCAAATGTCACATAGTATGCTATAGCATTTTAACAGCTTTTGTATTAATTTTTTAAAATATAGCTTTAATATTTGAAATATGTTCATGCCCGTACTGGGCATGACATTCCTTATTAGGGACCAAATGTTTGTGCTGTCTTACTGCACATGATCAGCATGTTTTGTATGGAAATAGACATGGTTTTCTCACCCTTGGAGTGAGTATTCCAAGTGAGTATTTCAGTAGCAAGCTTTTCTGAATTTGAAAATAAAGGTTATTTATTCTCATACACTTACCCCAAATGAAACACAGCATCACATGACTCATTCTCACACACACAAAGATTAGACACAGATAAAGGGCTTGCACTTTTATAGATGACTGATATCTTTATCTTATGAACTCTGTTCTCCGACATGGCAGACCTGGAATTTCTTGGATTGTTTTGTCGATTTAAAGTTGAAGGGAGAGTTCTGTAAAGCAAAGGTTCACAGCAAGTTGAAAGGTTTCTTGCAGTCTAATAGAGAGAAGTTTGTTTTTCAAATGAACTTTGAATGGATCAGTCCTCCTCATTTTGAAGGCATTACTGTTAATTATGTTGCCTGATTGATGACATGCAGCTGGTTTATTGTCTGACCTCCTAACCAACTGATGACTGAGGCTTCATTGCAAACAGCTCTTGGCTGATTGTAAAATATGTCTGCTCCATGTGGCCTTTCACAGGTACAAATCCTTTTCCAAATAACTGATGGTTTTTATGTCGATTTTACATCCTGTGTTATGGGTTAATACCTCTGAAGGTTTGGGACAGTCATCAGGATACAATAGGACAATAATAGGGGCTATTCATTTTCATCTGCCAACCTGAGTTTCGATATTTCCTTTTATCAAGTGTGAGACATGTAGTGGGACAGTCTGCTAACTCCATAGTCATTTGTATTGGCCCATCCTTAAACAAAGAGATGTTTGAATTTCCTAGATGGCTTTGTCAAGTCTATATTTATTTAGGTATTTAAATATAATTCACTTTTGTATGTAACTCAATAGCAAAAAGTCACGTGTAAAGTAGCAGTTATGTTAACAGCTTGTTTTATCCAGGTTTTTAAAAAATTGACGAAATCCATAATATACTGGACATAACACTAATTATGCTATAATATCAATGTGATAGTTCTTAAGAGGTGATGATCTTTGAGTTTATTTACCAGTGTCACTTGTAGGTTTACATTATCATTGCAATGAAGTCTCTGTGAAAATCCCATTGTCGTCACGCTCTGGCATCTGTTCGGGTACACTGAGGGAGGATTTAGCATGGCCAATGCATCTAACCAACATGTCTTTTGGACTGTGGAAGAAAAGCGGATCAGAGGAAACCCACGGGGAGAACGTGCAGACTCCACACAGATAGTGACCCAAACTAGGAAACAATACAGGTCTCTGGCGCTGTGAGGCAGCAGTGTAAATCACTGTGCTACCTTGGTGCTCACATACTTATGCTAGTGTTGACTTTTATTTTATTGATCACAATTTGAGAAATATTTAGTGTTTCAGATCTATGACTTATCATCAGAAAGTTCTGATGAAAGATCACAGGCCTGAAACTCTCTTTCTTCCTCCATAGGTGCTGAATGTTGAAAACATGTTTCTATTTTCTGGGTGGTTTAGACAAAAGGTATAGAGGTTATTTTAACCCAAGGGTAAAAACTGTACGGGTCTAATGCTAATAAGGCATAGGTGCTTGACAGTCTAGATTTAGAGAATACTTTTGATCCTAATTGCTGAGTACCATAATTTGACTTCAGACTTCTCCATGGTGTGGATTGCCATTGACAGCATGAATATCTCCTTGCTTGCACTTCATGTGGACTTGCCCATTTTAGTGAAATGAAAGGAGTTTCACCAAGTTCATTGTGCAACTGATGTGTGACTGGCAATGAATCATGCAGGCAAATATCCATGAACTTGGTAGCAATCATGTTTCCTTAATTTTGCAGCAGATCTCCTTGCCACCTGTATTTGACTAGCCATGTCAAATGAAAGATTGGCCAGTGGATGATAGTGTATGCAGACAGTGAGTGCTCTCTCTGTGCTCATTAAAATGTATTATTCATAGTTGTGGAAGCAAAACCTAATTTTAGAAATATTGGGTGAGATTTTCCAGCTGTGCTTACCCCAAGATTGGAAAATTCCACCTGAGGTTAGAACATCACTGATACCAGTTTGTCTTCAAGTTGAAGATCACTAAATATTTAAAGTGCCATTCTCTCTCTATCCAAGTAATTTGTGCTAATTTGTAATATAATGAAATCTTTACTTTTGCTCCAGCAACAGTGAAGGAACAGCCATATATTTCCAAGTTAGGATGGTGAGTGACTAGGAGGGAAACATCCAGGGGATGGTATTGCCAGGTATCCACTGTTCTAGTCCTTCTGGATGAAAATGGTCATGGTTCGGGAGGTGCTGCCTCAGGGAACTTGATAATCCTGCAATGCACCTTTAGATGGTATACATAGCTGCCACTATTTGCCAATGGTGGAGGGATTGAATCTTTGTGGAAAGAATAGTAATCAAGTCAGCTGCTTCGTCCTGGATGTCATCAAGCTTGAGCATTGTTGGAGCTGCATTCATTCAGGCAAGTGGGGAGTTTTCCATCAAACTCCTGAATTGTGCCTTGTAGAAAATGGACAAACTTTGGGAGTCAAGAAGTAAGTTACTCATCGCAGGATTCCTAGCTTTTGACTTGTTCTGGTAGCCACAATCTTTATTTGGCTAGCCAAGTTCACTTTCTTGTTAATGGTAACCCCAGGATGATGTTAGTGGGGGATTCAGCGATGGTAATGCCATTAAATGTCAAGGGGCAATAGTAAGTTTCCTCTCATGTTGGTCATTGCCTGGAAAACGTGTAGTTACTTGTCACTTGTCGGCCAAAACAGCAGGTAATAGAGCTAAGATAGCTGGGCCTAGGACACTATCCTGATGAACTCCTGCAATGACGTCCTGGAGCCAAGATGGTTGACCTCCAATGACCGCAACCATCTTCCTTTGTTCCAACTATGACTCCAGCCAGCGGAGTGTTCCCCCAATTCTTACCAACTTCAGTTTTGCAGAGGTTCCTTGATGCTACGCTCAGTCAAATAATGCATTGACATCAACAGCAGTCACTCTTATCTTACTTCTCGCATTCAGCTATTTTGTCTGTGTTTGAATTAAGGTTGTAATGAGGTTAGCTGAGTGACTCTGGCAGAACCCAAACTGAGCATCCGTGAGTACATTATTGCTAAGTAAGTGCCATTTGATAGTAATGTTGATGACCCATTCCATCATGTTATTGATGATCGATAATAGACTGATGGGATGGTAATTGTATTTGAATTTGTTCTGTCTTTTGTGTACAGGACATAGTTGGGCAATTTTCCACATTGTTGAGTAGATGCCAGCATTGTAGTTGTACTGAAACATCTTGGCCAGGGGTATGCAAGTTTTGAAGCACAAATCTTCAGTATTATTGCTGGAATTTTGTCAGGGCCCATAGCATTAGCCATATTCAGTGCCTTAGTCATTTTTTGATGTCACATGGTATGAATGGAATTGGCTGAAGTTTGGCATCCAAAATAGGCCAAGATGAATCATTCACTGCACTTCTTGGTGAAGATTGTTGTGAATGTTTCAGCCTTACCTTTTGCAGTGATGTCCTGGACTTTTCCGTCATTAAGGATGGGGATATTTGTTCACTCTCCTCATCCAGTGAGTTGGTTAATTGTCCACCACCATTCATGGCTAGATATGGCAGGATTGCAGAGCTTAGGTCTGATCCGATGGTTGTGGAATCATTTAGCTCTATCTATTATTGCTGCCAATGCTGTTTGGCATGCAAGTAGTCCTGTTTTGTAACTTCAACAGGTTAACACTTCATTCTTGGTATGATTGGTGTTGGTCCTGGAATGCCCTCCTGAAAGCTACATTGAATTATGGTCGATCCCCTGGGTTGGTTATCATGATAGAGTGGGGGATTTGCTGAATCATGAGATTACAGATTATGGTTGAATACAATTCTGCTGCTGATGGTCCACAGCACCTCATGGATGCCCAGTTTTGAGCTGCCAGATCTGTTTGAAGTCTATCTATCCCATTGAGCACAATGGTAATGCCACACAACATGATGGAAGGTATCCTCAATGTGAAGACGGGACTTCATCTCCACAAAGACTGTGCAGTGGTCACTCCTACTCATACTGTCATGGACAGATGGGTGGATCTGTACAGGATGGTGAGAATAGGTCAAGTATTTTTTTTCCCTCTTGTTTCCCTCACCAAGTATATACTCCCAGTTTAGCAGCTATGTCCTTAGGACCTGGCCAGCTTAGTCTGTTGTGGTACTACTGAACCGCATTGATGATGGTTGTAGAAGTCCCCCACCCAGAGTACATTCTGCGTCCTTGCCACCTTTGATGCTTCCTCCAAGTGGTGTTCACATGGAGGTGTACTGATTATTAGCCAAGGAGAGACAGTACATAATAAACAGTGGGAAGTTTCCTTGCCCATATTTGACCTGCTGTCATGGAATTTCATGGGTCCAGAGTCGATGCTAAGGACTTCCAGGGAAATTCTCCCCTGACTATATCGCTGTGCTGTCACCACTGCTGTGTCTGCCCTGCCTGTGTCATAGGACACACCCAGGAATGGTGATAGGACATTACTTGTCAGGTATGATTCAATGAGTATGACTACATCAGACTATTGCTGACCAGTCTGTAGAACAACTCCTTCAATTTTGGCACAAGCCCCCAGATGGTAGTGAGGACAGGGCTGGGTTTGCCATTGTTGTTTTCATTTTGCATTCACCACAGCCAACCACTGGTCCCACTTCTCCCCCAGCCCAATTAGCTAATCTCAATGCTTTCTCAAACAAACAACCTGCTTTTAGAGACATGATGGCTGATGCAGCACTCACTTCACTAAGAACACATCCTAATCCATGTTTGAGACCAATGTACTTGAATAGTCAACAATAATGTAGATGGTGAATGAAGGACCAAAACATGTGGGAGCAAATATCCGACTGTATTGTATCAATTATGCATCAGGTATATGTTCTCTTCCACGTATAATTTTTTCCTCGTAATCTTAATGAGGAACAATATGTTACAAGAGATGTTTGATCATGCAGCGCCCTGCTGTAGCAGTTGGTTGCAAAACAGTAAAGTATTCTTACCGAGCAATGTGTAGAAAACCAGAAACATATCCCTTCATTGATTTAGGAACAGAATTGTTAAATTAGCAAGTGTTGCATAACCATTCAGGTAGTTCACAAGACTGCTTGAGATGCTGGGACTAGAATTCCTTTCCTAAACCCCTCCACCTTTACCCAAAGGGTGGTTCGGGAGTGGAATGCCCTGCCTGCGGCAGTTGTAGATGCGCCAAGTTTGGTGGCGTTTAAGAGGTTAGTTGATAAGTATATGGAAGAGAAGGGAATGGTTTAGTTTGGAGGGTCATTGCTTTTTATATTGGTCGGCGCAACATCGAAGGCCGAAGGGCCTGTTCTGTGCTGTAATGTTCTATGTTTTATGTTCTATGTTCTATGTACCTAACTCTCCTTTTAAGATCTTCCTTAATATGTAACTCTAAGACCAAATTTTGATCATTTCTCAGAATGTCTCCTTACTTGGCTTTCTATCAATGTTTCCTTTTGTCTTTCTAAGAAGCATCACATTAAAGCTGCTCCGCTAATGCAAGTTGTTTGCCACAAAATATAGAAAACACGTTTTCTATGAATTTAGTATATATGATTAGGAAGAGAATTGAGCATAACTTGTTACAGTTGGGCATTCTAGTATGTTAACATTGAAAATGAATTTTTTTTCTCATTAGGAGCAGCAGGATGACAATGCGATGTGTTTCTTTTCACAGTTAGACAGATATAAAGAACCACCAGCATTTGGTCCCATGTGTGACCTCTTATGGTCAGATCCTTTGGAAGACTTTGGAAATGAAAAGACACAGGAATATTTCAGTCATAATACAGTGAGAGGATGCTCTTATTTTTATAGGTAAGCCCTTAAGATTACCTTTACTGATTTATGATATGAACATGACAGAACTGAATGTGGTGAACAGTTGTGTTTGAGTAATTATTAGGGTGAGCTGAAAAAAAGAATCTGAAGAGCCCGGAGGCCATTTTAAGTCTTTTTGACTTTTTACTTCTTTAAAACTATTTCATGTTAGCTCAGAGGAAGTTTGTTGTTATATCTCAAAATTAATGGAATACCTCTTCTCCCACAAAATCCAACTAGGTAATTTTTTTTTCTTTTGTTCAATGAAACTGAGGTGAATAAATGCGCTTTTTTGGAGTGAAAATAAGTTTGCCTTCTTTTGGTACCATGGGCAGAGGACTGAGAGTAGGTCACTTGACTATCCATTGACTGAGAAGGGTGATATGAAGAATTTCATGAAATAGTGCAAAATACCTGAGAAAGCCATTATAATAATGTAACTGCGGAAAGGGATTTCTTCTGCTTCTTCAAGTTGGAAATAATTAACCAAGTGTATTTACTTAGTTTGGACATTAAAATTTGGATAGATTTTCATCTTTTATAATTACATTTAAAAAATGTTCTTCACAAAATAATTCATGCAAACTATTTGAGACACTTTGACTTTGGCAAAAGCCTTGATGATTGACAATGCACATTGGAAGTTTAGTTGGCAGCGCAGTGACACGATGGTTAGCAGTGCTGCATCATAGCGCTAGGGACTCCATGTTCAATTTCTGGCTTGGTGATTGCTTGTGTGGAGTTTGCACATTCTCTCTGTATCTGCTTAGCTTGCTCCCAGGTGCTCTGGTTTCCTCCCACAGTCCAAAGATGTGTCAGTTAGATGGATTGACCATGCCACATTGCCCCTTAATGTCCAAAGATGTGTAGGTTAGGGAAATTACAGAAGTAAATGTGTGTGGTTATGGAGTAGGGCAGAGTGAGTGGGCCTGGCTGGAATGTTTTGTCGGGAAGTTGGTGCAGACTCAGTGAGCCTAATAGCCTCCTTCTGCACTATAGAGATTCTGATTCTATGATCACCCACATTTTCCTGAATATTGCAATTAAAATTAACTCAGGGACATATCTGTGCTAGCTGAAAACTCACACAAAGAAAGATGGGGTTCTGCAGAAGAATCTTATTGAGCTTAAAATGTTAACTTTTTCTCTTTCCACAGACGTTGCCACACCTGCTCAGTTTTTCTAGCACTTTCTGTTTTGATTTTAGACTTCCAGAATCGGCAATCATTTGCTTCTGTTAGGAAGAAAGATGGTTGTGGTTGTTGAAAGCCAATCAGCTCAACAATAGGGCACCATTGTAGTGGTTCCGCACAATGGTGTCCTCAGTCTAGCTATCTTTAGCTGTCTCATCAGTGACTTCCCCTCCATCATAAAGTCAAAATGGAGATGTTCACTGATTATTGCACACTGTTCAGTTCCATTTGCATCTTCTATTTGAAAGAAACAGTTTATGTTTGCATGCAGAAGGACCAGGACAACATTTGATAACTGGAAATTAACATTGACACCATACAAATGCCAGACAATTACCATCTTGGACACAACAGAGCTTAAGTACCTCCTCTTGATGTTCCCTGACATTGATGTAGTTGAATATCTCTCCACTAACATCCTGGGGGTCATCGTTAACCAGAAATTTAACTGATCCAGCTCTGTAAGTACTGTGTTTACAAAAGCAGGTCAGAGGTTGGATACTGTGTGGCGAGGGAATACCCGAGACCTGTCCACCACCTACAAGGCGCAAGTATGGAGTGTTGAGGTACTTAGTGGCTACCAGCTTAAATGACTGCAGAGTAGTTGCTAATGAGGATGCAGGTTTGCCACTGACTTTTTTCTGGTGGGTGTGGGAAGGACAGGAACATTGGCACAATATAAAACGCTGCTCATTACATTTTCTTCAGTGTTGAAACTTCGTCAAAGGCAACACATCAGTATCACCCTGAATATAACTCTCAGATCAAAAAATTCATTTCTCCCTCTTTCAGAATTTTTGTAATTCAGAAAGTAATTCAGTGACAGAAACTCAGTTGCAAAGGCTTTTTGTTTGACACTGTCATGCTACAATTATCTAATTGGACTGCTGGTTTCAAAGAAAGCTTTCAGATACTAGCTGAGTGTGATTTCATAGTTTCTTCCATTCTGAACTTGAATATTCTTCTTTTAACTAAATGTATCTTGATATTCACTGTTGCTGCACCTGTAGTGTCAAAACAACTCATCTCACAGCTTCAGCGCAGTAAATCTGTACAGTGAATGCAATTCCCGAGGAAATTTACCTTTTATGCAAATGTCTACTGACAGCCAGCCTATTTGTCACTTTTTGAGTGTTTTATAATGGCACACAACAAGTCTTAAGCTATTTTGTCAGGAGGATGCAATTTATTATATTAAACATTATGAAAATAACACATGTGGGAAGATATGAGAAAGGGCACTGAATAAATAGAAATGTAAATAACATTATGACAAAACTAAGAAACTATCATAACTTTGAAACAAAAACATTGTGATCACTACTGCACAAAAATAACCATTCAGTTTAAAAATTTAAAGTGGAATATATTTACAACCTTACAATCTGAAGAAAAATGTCAAAGAATCAGAACATCATTTTATTCATCATGAATTGAGGAGAATTATGCACCATCATTGTCATCACTATTATTGTTAGGAACAAAAGAACCTGTAAACAGCAACTTTCAAATTAATTACAAATAATTATCAGGGAACAAGAAGAACATCAGAGAATATAAGCAATTAACTCAAATAGCTCTTTGTTCTTTGGACCTCAGAAGAATGAGAGATGATTTCATTGAAGCACAAAAAGTCCTTAGCGAGCTTGAAAGGGTAGAAGCTCCCTGGGTTGGAGCATCCTCAACTCAGAGTCATAGTTTCCGGATGAGGAATAACATTTCGAGACATTAACTCACTCAGAAGTTTATGAATCTTAGAAAATTATCTCCACGAGTGGGGTTTGACTGCTCATTGAGTATATTCGATACTGAGATAGATGGATTTTTGGACTCTTCAGGAAATTAATAAATTTGGGGATGGGCAGGAAAGCGAAGTTGAGGTAGAAGCATTAAAAAATCAGCCATGGCATTAAATGGAAGAGCAGCTTGCAGGATGAACTTCTGCTTCTATTTCTCATGTTTCATTCACATACTGGCAAAGGATTAAACATCAATGACATATTTAAGACATCAAGAGCATTGACACATCTTCAAGCAAATGTGCAACTATTTGGAATTAAGTCAGTATTTTCGAAAAAACTGTGTAACCCGGCAGCGTACTACTTCAGTTTGTATACATCTAAAATTCTGGAATCGTTGAACAACTTCAGGTGTGAAACTCCAATGCTGCTTAGCTGCATCCTAAAATTTTACACTGCCGTGAATATGTTGTAAATTAATTGATCTGAATAGAGTCATCCTGGCAAAGTTGGAGGGTATTTGGTCCATCTGAGTAATACCAGTTTTATCCGGAGGAATCCAGTCAGTCCCCTTTTCCAGCTCGTTAGCTGTAACCTGATGAAAGTCTATTTCCTTCAAATGCCAATCCAATTTCCTTATAAAATCACTGATCGTCTTCAATTCCATGACTCTCATCAGAAGAGAATTTCAGATCCTTACCACTCTGTATTCAAGAAAGGAATTTTCTAGGAAACTAGAGCACTCGGAGGAAACCCACGCAGACACAGGTACAACATACAAACTCCATTCAGACAGTGACCCTAGCCAGAAAGCAAACACCGGCGTTGAGCACTGTGCCTCCGACCTTCGGGTAAATGTTCTTCAAGGGGGCCTTCATGACACACGACAGCGCAGAGTCGCTAAGCAGAGACTGATAGCCAAGTTCCACACACATGAGGACGGTCTTAACAGAGATCTTGGCTTCATGTCACACTATCTGTAACCCCCATGACTTGCCTGGGTTAGCAAAAAACCTCACATACTGTGCTGTCTGGAGAAATACACATCTCTCTAACCAATGCTCAGGGTTCCCTTCACTCACATTGTTAGCCACTTTAAGACTTGAATAGAAGGTTAGGTGTAAGGATTCGCATTCTAATCAGCAATCTGTGACTGTCTGTGCTGATATGTGTGCTATTGCAGACCAGAACACTGCATTTGCCTGACGAAGATGAAAGTCGAAAGCTTGCAGATTTACAATCAAATAAATCGGTTGGATTTAAAATTGGTGTTGCCACTCTGTTACTGAGTTTATCCCAGTCCAACGCCGGCATCTCTACATCACCACCGTGCCACCCAGAGAGTGTGCAGAAATAGAAGATCACTGGGCTTCATGTCTTTTAACGTGGCAGGACATATTGAGAAAATAGTTAGCAAAATATGGGGGATCTTCGGCTTTATAAATCCAGGTATTGAATATAAAAGTAGAGATGCCCTGGTGAACATTCATAAAGCTCAGGTTCGGCCGCATCTTGAGTATTGAATCTAGTTCTGGTCATCACAGGATGTAATGTGAGGGTCCTTAAGAGAGTGCAGAGATATACCAAAATGGTTCCAGGGAAGAAGGATTTTGGTACAAAGATAGATAGGTTGGAAAAGCTGGGATCGTTCTTCTTCAATCAAAAGAGATTGAGGGGAGAGCTTTGATAAGGTTTCAATTAAACAAAATAGGCAACAGTCATTCCCTGCTTCATTTCCCATGCCAACGCCTTGATCAATCAGAGTTAACCTGCTTAGGTTGAATTGAAACAAAACTTTGCAGTTAACTAATGACAACACTTCTACCAATCAGAATCCACTTTTCAACACTCAGCAGTCTCTTATCATCAAATGTAAATTGTGGTTCCCTGTACACTTGTTATTCTTGCTAATCACCCTGATGGGGTACAAGACTAAATGTATCAACAGACAACTTGTGTCTTTTTCCAGCAGAATACAAAAAAGAAAGTGTAGAATTTCCACTTCTCACTAGGAGTAAGTCCCAATCTCACGAACTCGTGACTAATCTGACTGGCAGATAGCTCTTCCAGGAGTGCCAGAGATCAGCAGTCGGCATGAACAAGATTGCAGTCGAGCCCAGGATGAAGGCCTCAATGGATCCCAGACTGGGCAAGACTGGAGTATTGGGTGGCAGGGTTGTGATTCTTTGGGAGAATGGTTGAGGGTTTGAGGATGTGGATTTTGCAATGAGGGGGGTGGGGCAGAAGGAAGTGAGGGTTACTGCCTTCAGTGGAGAGGCCCTGATGCACCAAGCGCGATTCTTGCATATAGTTTCCCTTACTTCCCAGCTCTTAAAAAAAATGAAACAAAGGGCTGCCACTTCCACCTGTCTGTGCACAACTTTTGGCATGGGCAGCATAATATTGGGGTCAGTTGGCTTGTAAACAAGTTCAAGTAACCCATACTTATTTTACTTGTGGTGGGCGAGCTGCCCATTTTGGCATCTGCCCCCCACCTCCTTTAATAGGGGGACAGATTGGGGTGGGCATGTCCCAGCTAAAAACACACTATTTGGGGATTGCAAAATCCAGCCCTGAGTATATTCTGTGCTCATACCACCCTCAGTGCTTCTTCTAAGTGGTGTTCAACATGGAGAAGTACTGATTCACCAGCTCTAGCTCTTCAGCACTGTTTCCCATCAGACTTGTTCCCTGCTTAACTTTACTGAGATAGCATAAATCAATCATTGTAATGTACAGATACACAAAAAGTTGAATTCATCAAATCTCTGGGACCAGTAGGAAATCATTTGCAGAGGTTCCAGAATGACATTGAAGTGTTGCAACCAATTCTTTGACTCAGGCTCATTTTGTGTGTGCCTCTCACTGGGAAAATGGATCAGTAAATTTACATACTATTCCACTGTGAATTCATACTTAAAGCATATTGAGACATAGGCGTATATGAAGGCAGCAATTCAGCATTCTGATGGTCAGTTTGAAAAATCAATGAATACAAGTGACACATTATTGTGAGTTGAATGCTGGAATTTCCTTTCAGAAATAAAAAAAGTGGTGTTGACTTCAATAGAAATATAAAATAAGGTGAGATGTGAAACTGAATGCTGACTCGCTATCACCTTTGTACAAAATCAAGATACACCCCCTGTTTCTTGCCTATTTATCTTTATCTAATATTTCATAATCAACTTTAATTAATAATGGACTGTATTGTTTTCTTTTTAGTATAAAGAAAGCTCTCTTATTCAGAATAACTTTGTAAGGAGGAGTGAACTGCCTACATGGGATTTTGATATATTACTTTCATTTGTTTCCTGAAGGCATATAGTTGTTTCATTCCAGTAGTATCTACTACTTTTTTGTGTGAGAATCTTGAATCATGCTGCGGAACTTGTCCATTCTGTTTATAATGCACGCTACATACTCACCCACACTCCTCACTCCCCCATTGTAATCTGTTCAGATGAAAGGGGTTCTCCCTGAGGAAGAAAACTACAACTCGAGAACACAGCAGCTCAACACAGGAAATGGAAGTGATACTTCAGAGATCTCTAAAGGTGGCAGCACAGATGGAGAGGGTGGTGAAGGAGGCATATGGCATGCTTATCTTTATTGGATGGGGCATAGAGTATAGAAGTTGGCATATGATGTTGCAGCTATATAGAACATTGGTTAGGCCACTTTTGGAATACTGCATCCAGTTCTGGTTGCCACACTACCAGAAGGATGTGGAGGCTTTGAAAACAGTATAGAAAAGTTTACCAGGATGTTGTCTGGTATGGAGGATCTTAGCTATGAGGAGAGATTGCGCAAAGTGGGGTTGTTCTCCCTGGAAAGATGGAGGATGAGGGGTGACCTAATAGCGATGTATAAAATTATGAAGGGCATAGATAGGGTAAACAGTGGGAAACTTTTTCCCAGGTTGGAGGTGATGAACACAAGGGGCCACAAGTTCAAGGTGAGGGGGGCAAGGTTCAACACAGGTGTCAGGGGCACATATTTCACACAGAAGATGGTGGAGGCCTGGAATGCACTGCCAAGCAAGGTGGTTGAGACAGACATGCTGGAATCGTTTAAGACTTATCTAGATAGCTACATGAACAGACTGGGAATACAGGGATACAAATGAATGGTCTAGTTGGGTGCATGGGCGATGCAGATTTGGAGGGCCGAAGGGCCTGTTCCTGTACTGTACTGTTCTTTGTTCTTTGTACTTCATAGTTAATGGAGCGAAGAAGAGCTTGTGTAAATAAACAACCACACTGCCTGCTTTGAACTTGTCTGGAGCTGTCAGTCAAAGGGATTGTAAAGCTTAATGGAAATTCAAATATAAACAAACAGTGCTAATGGCTACTTTGAAATGGATTAGATCTATCAAACCAAAGGAGTTCAAAGAACTTAATGGACCATTTATGACTATTCACTGATGCCTGAGGGATTCTTTGCTTTGACTGAAGCTGTCAAACCAAAGTTTATTACATGTTCATGAAGCACAAAGATTCTTTTTCAAATTAATGACTTCAAAGCAATTAAAAGCTACAGAGGGATGAGTGTCCAAGTCAACGTAAAGCTGCTTGAGATTTGCATGCTGAGGATTTTCCAGGGTACATGGAGATCACCAACCACGTGAACCCAATTCCAGGAGAGACTCCCAAGGTCAACCCCTCCCACCCTTCCCATCCCCAAGCCCAAGTGCCCCCTAACCTCCTGGTCCCTTGTGGGCCACCTCTCTGCAACTTGGCAGCAGCTGAAGAGCCTATGGGCACATGTGAAGGCAGTACTTACCTCCTTGCTTCTCCAGAGTCTACAGTGCCTGGTCATCTCCTGTCAGTGCTGTGAAAGATTGGCACTTGCAGGATAGCCGGAGGGGCCCGGAATATCTTGAGAGGACGGAGCAGTCTATCTCAAACCAGCTAATTATATTAAAATCAATATAGTGAGTTCTGATCTCAGCATGGGGAGATGGTCAGGGTTAACACCTGGCAAGAGTCTCAATTTAGCCTGATTCAACAGGTCATTGGGAATCCAAGCTGCAGATAGATCACCCCCATGAGCAGGAGAATATGTGACATGTTATTTTCTTTTCAAGCCCTATTTATTATTTACCATTTATTCCTGTAAATAATACAAGCTCCTGCTCTGCTGGTGCTTCACCTTCACTCCATGGGAGCCTCTTTCATTTTGTTTTTTTCACAGGAGGGTGAATTTTCGTCCACCCACTCAGTGGTTCTTCCCACTAACAGGATCTTCTGGCCCTATCAAAGGTAACCCCATCCCCATACGACGTATTGCTCAGTGATGGGACAGGCAAGCCCTGCAAAACACATAGATATTGTTGGGGGTTGAGGGGAAATGCGAAAAATCCCATCCATCGTTATGATTGCTGATTCCTGGAATTGCCAGCGTGGTTAAAGCCTGCTCCTCCAGCTGGCTGTGAGATCCACACCAATTGCTCTGAAATGGCACAGAGTACTTTTAAATCAGGTGACTAAAGGCATCTGTGTAGCTGGCCAGCTTCACATGGTTTTTTTTTGCTTGATTCAATACCCTATGCAATTTTGGGAAGGTTACACCCAGAGATTGCTATCCTGATCGGAAGATTTGAGCCATAATATTTTTGATTAAATACTTCCCGAGATTTATAACTGAATATGCCACAAAGTTAAAACTGAATGAAGCTAACTAAGATAAATGCCGATCTTTTTATTCTTCCCACTCTGTAGCATTTTAAAGCAATTCCTCAGTGATTTTCCTCAGTTCACTCGCCTTCCTTTATTTCACACTGGGTAAGGTTTGTCATTTCTAATTCTGTATGATACTGCCACTATAACCTACTTTTCATAATTTCTGAAGGATAAAAATGCCTAGGGATGCATATTTCCAGGTTGTTGTTCTATTTTTAGGTGCAATGTTAGTTATTCAAAACTACAGTAAAACACTGGACAGAAAGTAGCATTGGAACTTACAAAAAAGAGCTGTGCTCTATAGATTTGGCTGATGTTTGACAATTAGCTTCATAAAAGCAAAACATTGCTTCTGGTGGAAATCTGAAATTAAAATAAAAAATGCCAGACATACTCAGCAGGTCTTTCGGTGTCTGTGGAGGAAATGAACGAGTTAATGGCTGGATTTTTATCTTTGGCATGACCAGTAGAAGTTGGGAAAATTCCTAACTTGGCTCATCTGCTTGAGGAGAAAATGACCAGTAGGTGCTGTGGGACTTAGTCCCAGTTAAAATAAAAACAAGTCCTCTATCCCTCATTTCCAGCACAGTCCCCATACCATATTCACGCTGCTTCATGCCCTTCATCCCTCTGCTCGCCTTCCATGCCAACCTGTGCCAAAGTATGCCAATTTAAACAATTGATATTATCCGTCATGCCCCTTCTGACAACCTATGATATTTTCATGTTCATTCGCTCACTGTACACCATAAAAGCAATGAAACCAGTAGTGACAGTAGGAGTATTAAAAAACCTCCTTAAAAAGTCATTAATTCATAAAAATGGCTTTACTACAGCCCAATAAAAGTGCCAATCATCCAAATAAGTGTTTTAGTGTTTCAGTAGCTGAACCTGCAAACGCGTGAAACCTCTTTTTTGTGTGTAAATAAACTTTGTGAAACTGATAGAAGAGATCAGATAGTTAGAGCTATCAATCAAGCAATTTTTTTCTCTGGGGTTCAGTGTTCCAAATGGAATTCTTGTCTCTTAATCAAGCATTATCATGTATTCTTGGCTGAGAGCCCAAAAATTCATTAGAGTACTGACCCCAGAGAAAATTTCAGGATTGTTTGGAATACAGTGCATGAGCAGACATCGGGTAATTTGTGGGAGTACCTTGGCATATGGGGTATGAGGAGAATCTTTTAATCTTATCTTTCAAAAGATCCCCTTATGCACACTATGTTCCATAAAATCTCTGTATGGATTAGAGATGCGTCGAGCACGATTCTATGAAAACCTAGCCTGACTCCATGAAAATTGTAGAGGACTAGGCCATGTCTATCCCTGCAATGAAGCAGGCCACGTCAGGAATGCAGAGTGCAGGTTTTTGACCTAAACCTGTCGGCACACTTAAAAGGCGCTCCTGAAAATTGGAATCTCTGAATTGGGCTGGGAGGTTAGTAATGGAGACCTACTCACAGTTTTTAAAGGGCTCCAAGTTACCCCCAACTCTTCAAAAATCCAGCCCAGTGTTTGATGGCTGGTGATGTTCTGATGAAAGTTCTAATGAAGGATCATTGACCTGAAGTGATTCTTTTCATAGACACTACTAGACCTGTTGAATATCTTCTGTAATTTTTGTTTGACATTTAGAGAAAAATGTCAAGGCACATCTGGGGGTGAGTTATGAGTGGGAAGGATGTGGATGACGACCCTGCCGAGTCTGCTTCATTCTAGTTAAATCCAGCTTGTGATGGCTTTCAGACAACTCTGCTGCCTGAATGCCAATTGAGGTTCGTTCACTGGGCAGTTAATGCCCATTTAAGGACATCATCTCACTGCCGCAGACATTCAGTAGGGTGGGTGACTGGCAATGCAAGAAGACCCACAAGCAAACCCTGTCAGGATGTTATTGATGTAAAGATACCGGCGTTGGATTGGGGTGGTAAGAACTCAGTAAGAATTTAGCAACACCAATTTTTAATCCAACCAATTTATTTGATAGTAAAATTGCGAGCTTTCAACACTCTTGTGTCTTCCTCAGGCAAATGCAGTGTTCTGGTCTGCAATAGCACACATCAGCACAGACAGTCAGAGATTGCTGATTAGAATGCGAATCCTTACATCTAACCTGCTATTCAAGTGTTAAATTGGCTAACAATGTGTGTGAAGGGAATCCTGAGCATTGATTAGAGAATTGTGTATTTTCTCCAGACAGCACAGTAAGTGAGGTTTTTTGCTAACCCAGGCAAGTTACGGGGGTTACAGATAGTGTGTCATGAAGCGAAGATCCCTGTTAAGACCGTCCTTAAGACTTCAGCAGTCATGGGCATTCGGCCTCCGACCTACGGGTAAATGTTCTTCAAGGGGGCTTTCGTGATACACGACAGCGCAGAGTCGCTGAGCAGAGACTGATAGCCAAGCTCCGCACACATGAGGACGGTCTTAACAGGGATCTTGGCTTCATGACACACTATCTGTCACCCCCGTAACTTGCCTGGGTTAGCAAAAAACCTCACTTACTGTGCTGTCTGGAGAAAATACACAACTCTCTAACAATGCTCAGGATCCCCTTCACACACATTGTTAGCCACTTTAACACTTGAATAGCAGGTTAGATGTAAGGATTCGCATTCTAATCAGCAATCTCTGACCGTCTGTGCTGATGTGTGCTATTGCAGACCAGAACACTGCATTTGCCTGAGGAAGACACGGAGTGTTGAAAGCTCGCAATTTTACTCTCAAATAAATCGGTTGGATTAAAAATTGGTGTTGCTAAATTCTTACTAGGATGTTATTGGACATAGCTCGGCATGATGTTGAGGGCCGAAAGGCATGTACTGTGCTGTAATGTTCTATTAGAAATTATTAGGAGCTATAGTAAAATACCAAAATAAAGTAGCACTGTAACTTATTAAAAAGAGCAGTGCTCTGTCGATTTGGCAGAAGTTTGACAATTAGCTTCACAAAAGCAAAACATTGATGCTGCTGGAAATCTGAAATTAAAATAAAAAATGTCAGGAATACTCAGCAGGTCTGGCAGTGTCTGTGGAGGGAATGAGAGAGTTAATGAGTGGATATTTACCTTCAATGAAGTTGGAAAAATTCCCAGCTTGGCCCATTTGCTCAAGGAGAAAATCACTGGGAAGTGCTGTAAAATAAAACAGACTCTCTATCCCTCACCTCCAGCACACTCCCCATGTAATGTTATTTTAGGATTCCTTCTGTGCAGTTAAAATCTTCGTTTTGTTAAGAATCAATGTTATTGATTGTTAACTTAGCTCAGGAATGGTATACTCTCCTTTTGAGACAAAAAGTTGTGGGTTCGTGTATTAGAGTATGTGAACATAGAACCTAGGCTGATACAGTGTTGTGTTCCACGTTGCATGTTAAGCTGAGAGCCTGCCTCCCTCTTCAAGTAAGTATGTAAGATACCTCCACTAAGGAGAAGTAACCAGGACCTGTTGGTCACCAGCACCATTCATTTCTCAATAGGCACTAACAAAATAGGTTAACCAGCCTATTATTTTGCTGAATCCTGTTCTGCATGAATTGTCTGTTGTACTTAACTAAAACTAGCCGTAGCTGCTCACTTAAAAATAATTCATTTTGCACACTGGGACATCCTGAAGATATAAAATAATTCATATAAATGCAAGTAGTTCTTGATATGTAAAATCCTAAATAGCAATGCAAAATAGAAGATTTAATTAACTACCGGCTTTGTGAATATCATTTTAAGTTTTACAGTAAGTGCCTAAATATATTTAAATCTGAATATGGGACTGGCAAATCCCGGTAGATGCATTTCACACTACAAAGTTCTGTTTATTGAAATCATGGTGTTACAATCATTAAAATATTTTAATATTTTTATTGGTATTAACATTAAGCTGGAGAAAATCTGTGTTTGAATTTCTTTTTAAATTTGCAATTACGGTTTTAAAAAAATCATTATGTGAGTTTGTTTTTCAGTACTTATTATATTGAGGAAAGTGAATATATTTGTAAATTAAAGACAGATTTCATAGATGCATTCTCAACATACTGCAAATATACTCCTGAAAGAAGTGTATAAAATTATGAGGGACATGACAGAATAGATAGGAGCTTTTTCCCTGGGTGGAAGAGTCAATTACTAAGGGGCATAAGTTTAGGAGCGAGGGGCAAGATTTAAAGGAGATATATGAGGCAAGTTTTTTTACACAGAGGTTGGTAGGTGCCTGGAACTTGTGGCATGGGGAGGTAGTGGAAATAGATGTGATAGTGACCTTTAAGGGACGTCTGAACAAGTATATTGATAGAATAGAATAGAGGGAGATGGTCCCCTGAAGAGTAGGAGGTTTTAGTTCAGACGGGCAGCATGATTGGTGCAGGCTTGGAGAGCTGAAGGGCCTGTTCCTGTTCTGTAACTTTCTTTGTGTATAGAAGTGATAGCTGCCACTAAAAGTGCAGAAGACATACTGCAGAATTTTAACTGTGTCAAGGTGAGGGGGGGGGGATGGGGTTGGGGGTGGTGTTCGGCCGCTGATCGAGGTGTGGGGGGAATAAGTGGTAAAGCCCTGAAAATTGGCCTCAGGTGGAGATCCCAATGTGATTCCTGCCACATCTGGGTTTAAATTGGGTGATGTTCATGCAAGCACAAAACTCCTGTGAAACTGGAGGATAAGTAACTAAGTTATTCAAAGATGCATTTAATGAAGGATTCAAACCAGCATTCTGGTTTTAACAGTCTGTGCATGTGGGTTTCCTAAGCTCTGTGGAACTTGTCAGAGTCAACCAGGTGAGAGCACAGTGTCAGGCTTCTTCAGTGAGACTGACAGGCTGGAAAGCCTTTGAACAATGAAACTGAGTAGCTGCAGCCATACCTAATTGAAATACAGATACTCACAGCATTTCTTCTAAGAGTTTGCTCTTATTGCTTGACAGATCATTTCTAATTTCTTGCAAGTCAGTTCACCAGCTTTGCATTTCACTCACTTTAATCCATGTTTCCTTCCTGCCATCTTTCACTGCGACATGGGGAGCAGATTAGGCAGCTCTACCTTAAACCTTTATTGTTTCTGTAATAGCAACATCAAAAACTCCAGGAGCTGCAGAAACCTGCAAACGCCTTCTCCCCAGCTGCATGCAACTTCACAGGGCAGAGGTGATGAACATAGAGATGCAGCTCAAAGGAGATGAGACCACCAACATAGGGTCTACAATCTTGTGAATCAGTTCCTTGATGCGTGTGTAGGCTACTGGTGTTCAGAAAGTTGTTGCTGACATCTGCAGCCTTCTAGGACAATAACTCATACCCATTGAATTACTTGGGCATGTGTTGCCAGTGCCTGTTATGGTTGTTATCTTTGGAGGTCCCTCATCTCCTTCCACCACCCAGTCTCAGTTCTGCAGTGACAATGTGGAGGGTTGAGAGTATGAGAGATCAATTTTGGAAAGAGGGACTACATTTCTAGATGATGGCTTTGAGGCATGAGTGTGAGATGGCACTAAGTTAAGGGAAAGTATGAATGGTGCTTATTCAGATAGAGATATCAGTAGATGTCTGGAGAAAGAGAAATGAGTGGAATTGCTGTCAGTATATGTGCTATACCACACACTTTCCCTGCCCTTCTGAGGCCTTTGAACTCTTGAAGTACTGTTTCCAGATTCTTCAGCCACTTGCATCCATGCCAACTTGATTTCAGGGGCTGGCTCCTATGGTTAACAAACATCACTTCAGCCCTTCAGATCTTACAGCAGGATCTGCAAGGAAGAATCCAGTATCTAGATTGGTGGATCAACCTTCCAAGATCTTTTTTCAAACATTGTGGTTGCTGATGCTGCAGGAATTCATCCACAGTGCAGGCATTCTGCTCTCTGTTGGAGTCCCTTTAATTAGCAATCTTCCCATGAATTTCATCTTGCTTTCTCGTCATTGAATGGTATTTAATGGTTGCGGCAGAAGGCCTGTTCACTGCGAATAGTTGTGGCAACACCACCACAACATTTCAGGAGCCCAAGCAGAGGAATTCCTCACAGGAACTTTCCCTGCAAGGTGATCCCACCTCTGAGGAAAAAACCTCTGTCATTACCAAGATCACTGCTTGCACAGTGGCCCTGCGCTGCTGGCCTCCTGATTGCTGGCCAGCTCAATCGCTGCCCTCCCCAACCGCCCACCCCGCCGCCCACCCCTCGCCTGATCGTTCCCAGGCCAGCCCCACAAGCCTCCCTCCTACCTTGCCCCAATTTCCAGCATACCCTCCTGCCCCAGCAGGCTGACCACATCCTCCTGTCAGAACCTGGCCTTCCCCTATCACTGCCTTCTCTGCTTTCCCCCACCGTCCATATGTAGGATGGCAGTGGAATACCCCAAAACCCATTGAACACCCCCCCCCCCTAATTTGCCCCATTCTCTTGGCTGTGCCAAGATGTCCCCTGAACATTGGCACTTTGCCCCTTGAGTGTGCCAGGCAGCACAGGGTGTCAGTGCCACCCCTTATCACTCCAGCAGGGTCAGGCTGCGAGTTCCCCATTAGTGGCACAGATCTGAAGCCTCTGGAAATCTGGCACTGGGAGACTCTAGAAAGCTGTGAATGCATGTGCAAACCCAGCAAACTGGCCAACGCAAGGATCTCCTGGCCCACTGCGCTAAAAAAACAATTAGCGCAGCAGCATGGGAGAATCACAGCCCAGATCATTCACTGTGCCTTCTGTAAAACTTCTTTGTAGTGATCCTACACAAAGCTTGTCAACAGTATCAACCCACTTTAGTGTCAACCATTTCTTAATAAAGCAACTGACCACAACAGAAATAATCAATTTCAGTAGGAGAAGGCCATTGAAGCAGGTAACATCATATCATTGAAGAGACAACTAAATGGAATTTGGGATTTATTGCTAAAAACATAGAATATAAAAGCAGTGGAGTGTTTCTGTCACCGTACAAAGCATCAGTGAGATACACTTAAAATATTGTGTATAGATTTGGCTCCCTTACTACTTGAGGAAGGATATAGATGCGTTGGAGACAGTTCAGAGCAGATTCACTAAATTCCAGAGATTTGTTTTATAAATAGAGATTGGGCAGTTTAGACCTGCACTCTCTGGAGTTTAAAATGAAAGAAGGTGTGGTTGAGATGTATAAGATGATAACGGGAATTGACAAGTAGGCATGAAGGGGATGTTTTCTCTTGTGGGGAGTTTTAGGATAAGGAGAGGAAGATTTAAAACAGAGATTAGGAGAAATTATTTCTCTTAAAGGATCTTGAGTCTCTGGAATTTACTACCCCAGACCATGCTGAAGGCCGGGACATTGAGTAACTATAAAGCAAGAGTGGAAAGATCTTTAATTGGCAAGGGTCTTGGACTGTTATGAATGGGCAGGAAAATGAGTTGAAGCAGCAATGAGATCTGCCATGATCATATTAAATGGTGGGGCAGACTCGAGGGGCTAAATTACCTACCTATTCCTGTTCCTAGTTCTTATGATTCTTATGCTATTTAGGGATTGAGGAGAGTGATATAATAATGAGCAGAAAGTAGACTGAAATTACCAAAAAAGGAATGGCTTGCTAATTTAAATGGAATGATTTTTTTACTAAGAATTTCCCATGGTTCCTGGACATATCCTAATTTCAGAAGCATTCAACATATTAAAGGATGATGTTGTATTAACCTTATTCCATTGGATGATGATAGTGTATTATATATTTGCAGATTAATCAAAAGGCAATGATATACAAACAATCATTACAATTTTTTAACCTTTTTGATTCCTTCAATCTATATTGAGCTGCTGCAAACTGACTGAGAGTCGAGGTTCCAAAAGGTTTCATAGTTTCAAAATTCTAGATGAGAAAATATCATGCTCTGTTTCATTATGTATTAATTATAAACAATAAATAATTGATGTCCCATAGTATCACCAGATGATGTATAGCTTTCAAATCGAGGGATTAGAGGACGTGGAATAATTGACCAGGTCAGGTAGATGTTATTCAGTATCCAATTTAAAGTAATGAATTTTGGCCTTTTTTACCTATTACTTTGATTTTATAAAATTATTGATAAATAGCAAAATTCTTAAATACCCTATCCTCTTTGAGAAGAAAATGATATAGCACAAGGGGCTATTACATAGGAAATGGTGAAGTTGACAGAATCTTGTCAGTACCAGATTATTGACTAAGCAACTATTCTGTAACCTGACATCCTTGTAAAATGTCACATTGCAACCACTTCTGACTCCAGTCCAAATGGAGTAATGTTCATTGTTTTCAACTTCTTTCAAACCTGCTCCAGTACCTTATCTAATATTGTTCTCGTGCCTGAAGTCCACTCAGAAAAAATGTACCACAAAAGTGCAAAGTGTTTACAATACACAATTATACATGTGCTTTTTAAATCTCAGGTTAGACGTCATGTGAGCTCAAACATTCTATTGTAACTCAAACTTCCTTCTCATTAAGGATCTATAAATTTAAAAAGTTGACTCCAGTTTATGAATGGGGATTCAGACTGTTGTATAATCACATAGTTACTGCTGCATTTCAGTATAGAAATAGTTACTGAGCACCTGAGGTTATTCTTTGATGCCATATTTAGCTCACTCATGCTAACCTACCTTGCAGGATTCCAAATTGAATTAAAATAATTTTTCAAATAACGTCAACAAAGTTCAGCATTGCATGAGAAGCATGTAACTCTTGACTGACTTCAGGTATCAGGAAATAAATCATTTTGGTAAAAAGGAAAATCAGGCGGTGTATAACTGATGGCTAATTCCCCACTATCCATTTTTGCATTCCCAATAAAGATGAATTTTAACTCATGTTTATTTGGTTTTCTACAGATACAAAGAGATTCTGATTGACAACATGATAATCATAAGTTAAAATCGTCTATTGTAAATAATCAAGTTTAACACAACAACATAACTCATTTCAACATTATAGCATTGTCAGCATTATAATTTACTGCAACATTTCTTGGTTAGTTTTTGGGAATAGCACAGTAAGTAGTTTTTCTTGTTTCTACACTATTAGAATAAATGCCACTTGGTATGTTTTTCTTTCATATCCATACTAACAAAAATGCTTATTATTCCTTTCCACAGTCAAAGCTAAATCTGTCTGTGCAACAAGTCATTTCTGTTTCTCCGTAATGTGTCAGTTATGGCTCTGATTGAGCCATGTTAGTCCTTTGTCTTTTGTGAAAGCATCTCAATTGTTCTTCATTGCTGCTTCAATGGGCGTCTTATCTCTTAAACTTTGTGTGCTTTTGTAACTGAATTAGCTTACCATGATAACTACTAACACACCTGTTGCAAATCAATGAAGAAAGATGTTTTAAATGCAGATGCAGTTTGATTATTTATCTGCGTGCAGGCAAACTAAAACCTCAAAAGAAATTAGGCCTGTAATGAAAAAATCTTTCTGTCATTCCAAAAGAACAACGAACATTCCAAAAGGACATGTTATGTTCATGTCAATGCATATGTTTTATTATATTGAAGGTATAGTTCCATTGTTTGAAATATTCCCAATATTTTCTCTATATTTTGACGATTTGTGAGGGATATAAATGTCAAAGAGAGCATTTTCAATTTTGAGCTTACATTTTAGCACAACATGAGACTTTGTAACTAATGTGTTAATTTAGTTATGAGCATCTGAGGTAAAAAGGCAGCATGGGAACATACTGTAACAATCCATCCCCTTCTGTTTTCTTCACCAATTTGTTTATTGGTAAAAGTAAAAGAAAGTTTCATTCAACTTCAGTTGTCAGAAGTTAGGATATTTGAAAGATGTTTTTGCAAAAGTGCCAGTTTACAACAAATAGTTGCTATATATCACTATTTATATCTCCAGGTAATGGAATAACTTTCTTTAGATTCAGAAGAGCTTGAAAAAATTGTTGTTGGTTGCTGAACTGCTCCTTCAAATGTTTTCAGGCATATTTTGGACCTTAAGTTTTGTTTTACACGTTTCGAATTTCCAATCATCAGTATTGATAAATCTTCATGAATTGAAATACCTTTTGACTGCTTTGAAATACTTTTAGAACTGTTGTTTATTACAAGTCTCTCTTTTTTTTATCCCTGTCCCTTTAAATTCTGGATACATGTAATTTTATAAGCTTGTTTATAAAAAGTCCATACTTGTCGTAATTAAAAGAATGGACAATTCTGGTGTCAGCTGTAGCATAGCAAAACATCTAGGCTGCAGTATCCAATCTGAAGCCTAGCCTTACCTAAACTTGTGTGCCATGATAAATTATTTCATGGACGTTTAACCATTGAATAGGCATAAATTGCACCTTCCTGTTTTCTGTTATCATTCTCTCAGTTTTCCATTTGCTGTTACTATTGGATAAGGTGGCTCCCAGTGATACTGTTGTACGTGTTGTTTTTTTCAGTTATCCTGCTGTTTGTGAGTTCCTGCAGAACAATAATTTATTATCAGTTATTCGAGCTCATGAAGCACAAGATGCGGGGTAAGCTTATACACATTTCTAAACTCAGTATATGCCAGTTTAAAATTGTTGCCTGATTTTCCTCATCTTCGATTTTGGGCATCGTTCATTTCTCCCAGTGAAAATACTGGAGAAGCCTGTAGCCTGGAATCTCTCACCAACATACCACTTTGGCATGAGATATGCAACCAGAAGATCTACCTAAGCCCCCCCACGAGCAAAATTGCGAGGTCAGGTAATAATTTGCCAGAATTCCAACAGAGCTGGTTTCTGCTATATGGCAAGAGCTGATGTTCGTATCTCTCCAAATCAGAAATTTTGAGTCCTATGTGTTTTATCCTATGATATATACAATTCACTTATAAAAATATACTCTCTGTGCCAAATGTAATTTGGTAGCTTTTTCTTATATTCAGCATGAAAAGCTCTTGCGTTAACCTACAGCCTACACAATAACAGTTATTTGCTTAGAAGTGAACATTATAATGTAAAAACTTGCAAGCAAAAGCTGGCAATTCATCCTTCTTTCCAGTTTGCCCTTGTTTGATTTTAGCATGAAAAGTATCATGTGCAAACAATATTGTGTAACTGCATATTCATCTTGAATTTACCTTTCAGCTATCGTATGTACAGGAAGAGCCAAACTACAGGCTTCCCTTCACTTATCACAATCTTTTCAGCACCAAACTACCTTGATGTTTACAATAACAAAGGTATGGATTTCAACTGCAAATGAAACTTATATAGAATATGGATCTGCACCTTAAGTGCTGTAAGCTGGGTGCAGTGTTTGAGGCTTTAGGTTGCAGTTCAGTAAAGGAGACATGAATTCTGGTTCTTCATAAACTACCTTTATTTCTTTGATCCAACTTCATGTAAAATTTTCCATCAACCGCCAGTGCCACCCGTAGCCCACTTATATATCAATTCTGTTGAATAATTGACGCCAAATTAGGACTTAATTGGAAGGTCTGTTAACCCATTCCTAACATGCAAAAAGGTGGGATTACAAAGGGCACACCGGTGTCTTTAGGCTGGCGTCAACAAGATGGACCGAATGACCTCCTGCTGTGCTGTAATTTTCTATAGTTCTATGCATCATTGAAAATGTATGTAAATGTTTACTTATGATAAACAATTTCCCCCCCAAAAAATTAAATGTCCAACAGGTGAAAAAACGGGAGGTTTTTTAGGTGAGCTGAGTTTCATGAATTTACAGCACTCTATGCAATACAGAAGCTGTCAGGTGATTCATGCCAGTGAGGGAGGATGGAGCCTAAAATCATTGGAGAGGCCGGCAGCAGAGTGCTTGGGGCCATTGGGCGTGCACCAATAGACTGGGAGATTGGTTGACATTGCACACACTTCCACCTCCATTCCCCTCCCACCTCAACCACCACCACCACCCCCCTCTCCCCCCCAACCCCCCACTCCAACCCCAGCCATCACTGGCCTCCCGATCGTCATCCCCAATCCCCTCTCTGGTATCGCCGGCCTTCCACTGGCTGGCCCTGACCTCCTATGCCCTGCTCTGACCCCCAGTGGTAGGCTCCAATTCCCGATCGCCAGCCCCCCCACTATCTCTTGCCGGCTATTGCTGGGGATCAGCTGTGATTCCGGCTGGTGCGGGTCTCCACCAGTGAGGTCGGAAACCTAAACAAGCCCAGACAATTCCATCCCGGGCTCACTAAAACAGATACAAATCAACCAATCAGTATTGTAATCAACCTCATGCCATTCCCCGGTGTGAGGCTGATTACTTCAATAATAATGGCCAGGAAAGATTGTGACTGGTCAGACACTAGTCGCAATTCCCATTTGGCTTCCTGCTTACATTTCCCATCCCGCTAAACTGGTCGAGTAATGTAGCAGAGCTGGAAAATCGCACCCAATTTTTCTATGTTACCTAACATGGCCCACAATAACAACCATCAATTCTTCAAGTCCAAAGGACTTTTAGATTCACTTGTTTTCAAAAGGTAGTAAGGGTAGCCAGGGAAGAAATTTTAACTGGGTGCAGGTGGCAGATGGACACAGGCTGGGGTGAGGCATTGAGCATTGTGGATTGGCAGCATCAACTTGAATCCGAGAAATTTTAGCTCCCAGGCCTGATTTACATTCTAACAACCAGCTGCTTACCCGAAACAGTGAGCCTGAGGCTGCCAACCATTAAAAACTAAGTGGTAGGAAGAGAAATTTGGCAGCATTACAGATGGGAAGGTCAGAAACAGCCTGAGGAATGCTGAATCTGAGGCTTCCCTCATGCAGCCCAAAGGGGAATTTATGCTGTCTCAAAAAATACTGTTAACATTTCCCTTTTTCAACCATTCTAGTATTCAAAATAGCATTTTTGAAGCAAAATGGCAAATCACAAAAACACAGTCTGCAGGTGCAGCAGGTGATCAAGAAGGCAAATGCAATGTTGGCCTTTATAAATAGGGAGATAGAATATAAAAATAGGGAGGTACTTTTGCAGCTGTACAGGGTACTGGTGAAGCCGCAGCTGGAGTACTGTGTGCAGTTTTGGTTGCTGCGTTTGAGGAAGGATATATTAGCCTTGGAGGGGTGCAGAGAAGGTTCACTAGGCTGATACAGAAGATGAGGGCATTGGATTATGAGGAGAGACTAAATAGGTAGGTTTGTACTCATTGGAGTTTAGAAGGCTGAGAGGGGATCTCATAGAGACATATAAGATAATGAAAGAAATGGATAGGGTAGAGGTTGAGAGACTTTTTAGCAAAGATAGCAGGATGAGAAGGCACAGCCTCAAAATAAGGGGGGAGGGGTGCGGTTCAGATCAGAGTTGAGGAGGAATTTCTTCACTCAAAGGGTGGTGAATCTTTGGAATTCTCTGACTGTTGAAGTGGTGGAGGCTCCCTCGCTGAATATATTTAAGTCAAGGGTGGATAGGTTTTCGATTGACAAGAGAATTAAGGGTTACGGGGAGAAAGCAGGAAAGTGGAATTGAACCATTGCAGATCAGCCATGATCTTATTGAATGGAGGGGCAGGCTCAAGGAGCTGGATGGCCTACTCCTGCTCCTATTTCTTATGTTCTTATTTACTGTTGATCTGGTATTGACCTGCTACTTTTCAAATGAACTGTGCGTACTTGATGTATCAATAAGTAGAATAGTGCATGATCTTGCTAATTTTTCAAAATCAACTTCTTAATGAAAGAAAGTTGACATCATAGAAAGATATAGCGTAGGAGAAGGACATCATCCCATCATATCTGTGTCAGCTCTTTCATAGAAGCACACAATTAGTCTCACTTCTCTGCTGTTTGCCCATAGCCATGCAAGTATTGTATACTTAATTTAAAAATAGACCACTTAGATTATATTGCCTCTCTTCTTCATACCAAAATGTGACTTGATACTGCTGAGCATTAGTTTTCACCTGCCAAGTGTCTGTGTCTATTTCAGGAGCATTATGTCTTCCTGAAGTCCACTACTATTCATTATTTATTGTAGCCCATAATGGAAGTTAGCTCTTGAAAGTTCCCAGGTAAACATTTACTCTGCAATTGTCCAAAAGCGCCAACTTCCCCTGGACAATTGTGCTGCGCTACGAACCATCCAATGAAATGATTTAAATTGCTAACTTTGGATCGTTCTACCATCCAATCGACTGCCTCTTCCATTTCCCTCAAATGGGTCATTTGGCCAATCTTCTCTGAAGATTATATCTTTCTCTAGTTTCTCTTCTGTCTATTCTCATGCCCGTTCCGAGTTCATGTTATCCATAAGATCTTCCTGCTCTCAAATTATCCCATTACGTTGCTGATAGATCCAACTGAACTTCTAGGCTGCCTTGTTAGCTGACATTGTTATTGATTCTTTCTCCTTACTATTCAAATCTGTCAGCATCACCCTTCTCCTTAAAAAAAAACCCTTGATTTTTTCATCCTTAGTTTCTTCCTCATCTTCAACTCCCTTTTCTTCTCTCTCCAAAGCTCTTGATTGTGTTGTTATAACCCCAAATTCATGCCCAGATCCTCATGTTTGAATCCCTCCAATCAGGTTTCCACACTTGCCTCAGTCTCAAAACAAGTGTTAACCAAGTCACAAATGGCAGTCCCCGTGACTGAGACAAAGACAATTGATTGTTCCTCTCCTTTTTGACCTATCTGTGGCCTTTGATGGAGTTAATTGTACCATCCCTCTTTAACACTTTTTTGCCTGTCCAACTGAGTTGGAATACATTTAACAGGTTCCATCCTTATCATTATAATCATAGCCAAATAATCATAAACTTCTTTTACATTCCCACACAAGTGCCCAAGACTCAAATGTTCCTAAGAAAAGGCAGGATCAGTAAAGGAAATGGATGTTAAAAAAAAGGCAATGATACAATTGAAGCATATTCTGTCAATGGGGGATATGACTCAGGATTGCCAAGGGGAGTTTTCCCAGAATGCTGCTGAAGTAAATCTAGTTTTGAAGGTTTTGGAAGCTTTCTCACAAAGGGTTCCTTTCCTCTTCCAATAAAAAAGTAAATTAATATTTTGAAAGACACTGGGCAGTTCAGTCATTGATGGTGGCTGATACAATCTGTGTTCCAAATGAATTGATGAAAGAGGGCAACAAATGTGGCACAATGGTTAGCACTGCTGCCTCACAGAGCCAGGGACCTGGATTCAATTCTGGCGTTGGGTGACTGTCTGGGTGGACTGGATTTCCTCCTGGTGCTGTGGTTTCCTCCCACAGTCTAAAGATGTGCAGGTTAGGTGGATTGGCTACGATAAATTACCCTTTATTGTCAGGGATATTAGTAGGATAAATATGTGGAGATAGGGTCTGGTGGGATTGTTGTCCCAGGCTTAATGGACTGACTGGCCTCTTTCTACATTGTAAGGCTCTATGATTCTATGTTTCTGAAATATCAAAAGGATGTATTCATGGGATTTATCAATCTATTCCCATGAATAGAGTTAATTTATGAAGTAAATAAAATGGTTATTTGGAACTACCCCAGTTTATGGTGGCCAAACTTGAGGAGCTTATCACCAATAAAGAAACAGATGTAGTACGCTGAAAGCAAATATAAGGATTTTAAAAATTGACAACGAACAATAGTATTTTTAAAGTGGAAGAAAAATTAGCTTTGGGCCAAAAAAGATTAGTATGAAGGATATAAGAATGTCGAAGACTACTCAGGAACTCAGATCTGCTGGGAAAAAGCTGATTAGTTTAGAGGACTGTCTGTCAGACCCAAAAGATGAGATAGATAATGAAAAATGAGAACATGTGAGCATCTATCATAGGAGGTAGAGCACTTGAATGAGAATTTGAAACATCAAAATGATAAACTTGTCGAAACTAATTTAACCAAGGTGGATCTTCAGTTAAAACTTGATGAACATTAAGTATCAAAAGTCTCCCTTCAGTATGATGAAAAAGGCACAGGAAAAGGAATTAGATCAATCAGAACTGTTGGTTAAATGCCAAATTAAAAACCAAGACTGACAATGTACTGGAATTTCATTGTAAAAATAGTAGTGGAAATTTTGAATGCTGCCACAATCTGAAAAACATAAAAGATGAACGGAAGAGCAAATTCAGACTTTTTTAATTCATTCATGGAACATGGGCATGACTGGCTGACCAGCACTTGTTGCCCATCTCTAGTTGTCCGAGGGCAAAAGCCTATACAGAAAGAGTGTTACTTCCTTGACTTAAGTCATCTTCTAGTTTAGCTGAGAGATGTGCTGCTGCCACCTGCGCATGTTCATATTCTTCCTGCCAACACTTCAAAAATGAACCTTCATCTACACTTCTTCCACAATTTCATCCAAATATTTGTTTACTCTTTCATTTTCCAATTCCTTTTCAAGTTTGTTGATCCTTTCGTTCAGCTCAACAACTGCTGAATTTTTGAGAGTGAGTCACGTTTCTGTGGCTCTGGAGTCACATGTAGGTCAGACCAGATAAGGATGGCAGATTTCCTTCCATTAAGGATATTATGAGCAGCTGAGGAAACTTTTAAGGAACTGATTGAAGATCTAACAAGAAAATTGAAAAATTCTAAGGAGTAGTCATCAAACATGGAAGAACTGAATGGCTGTGTGCAATTGTCAAACTTCAATAAGCATCTGCAGATGATTCCAAAACAAAGACAATTGAATGCAGTGGAGCAGTTGCTGAGCTGAACGAAAGGATCAACAAACTTGAAAAGGAATTGGAAAATGAAAGAGTAAACAAATATTTGGATGAAACTGTGGAAGAAGTGGAGATGAAGGTTCCATTTTTTTGAAGTGTCAGCAGGAAGAATATGAAGATGGCTACAGCCTCAGCTAAACTAGAAGATGACTCTCTCTGTACGAGCTTATACTGATAAACGAAACAACAGATAATATTCTGAACACGTATTCAGATCAAATTTTTCTTTGACAGCTGCTCAGAGATGGCTTGAAGCAGTTTTTTTTCTGGAGACTTAAGTTGAGGGCCCCAATTCTCAATTGCATTAAGCTACCAATGGCTCCCAAGATTTTTCTGAACCCTAGCCCCCTCAACATCGTGCAGTTAACAGCAGAATTTCAGAGGTGTATAGCTGAACCAACTCAAGACTTTCATGAGGGTTCCTTCTGAATAAATATTTCTCTTCGGTATTCACGCAGGGAGATGTAAATGTAGTTGTGGAGAACACTGGGATACAGGGTTGCAAACTGGAAAGTATTGAAGTAGATAAGGAGGATGTGCTAGATATTCTTGAGGGTTTGAAGTTAGATAAGTCCCCTGGGCCGGACGGGATTTACCCTAGGATTCTCTGGGAGGCGAGAGAGGAGATTGCAGAGCCTCTGGCTCTGATCTTCAGGTCGTCGTTGGTTACGGGTATAGTGCCGGAAGACTGGAGGATAGCGAATGTGGTCCCATTGTTCAAGAAGGGGAAGAGAGACTTTCCGGGGAATTATAGGCCAGTGAGTCTTACTTCTGTTGTGGGCAAAGTATTGGAGAGAATTATTAGGGATAGGATTTATAGTTATTTAGAGAGAAATGAATTGATTGGGGATAGTCAGCATGGTTTTGTGAAGGGTAGGTCGTGCCTTACTAACCTTATTGAGTTTTTTGAAAAAGTGACCAAAGAGGTGGATGGGGGTAAGGCAGTTGATGTGGTATATATGGACTTTAGTAAGGCGTTCGATAAGGTGGCACATGGAAGGCTTCTGCAGAAAATGCAGATGTATGGGATTGAGGGTGATTTAGCTAATTGGATTAGGAATTGGCTAGCAGATAGAAGACAGAGGGTGGTGGTTGATGGGAGATATTCATCGTGGAGTTCGGTTACAAGTGGTGTACCTCAGGGGTCTGTTTTGGGGCCCCTGCTGTTTGTAATTTTTATAATGATCTGGATGAGGGTATTGAAGGATGGATTAGTAAATTTGCGGATGACACCAAAGTCGGAGGAGTGGTAGATAGTGAAGAGGGGTGTTATAGTTTGCAGAGAGACTTGGACAAGTTGCAGAGCTGGGCCGAGAGGTGGCAAATGGAGTTTAATGCGGAAAAGTGTGAGGTAATTCACTTTGGCAGGAATAACAAATGTGTAAAGTATAGGGCTAATGGTAGGACTCTTAATAGTGTTGATGAACAGAGGGATCTTGATGTATGTGTGCATAGATCCCTGAAAGTTGGCAATCAAGTCGATAAGGTTGTTAAGAAGGCATACGGAGTCTTAGCTTTTATTGGTAGGGGGATTGAATTTCGGAGCCGCAACGTCATGTTGCAACTGTACAAAACTCTAGTGCGGCCGCACTTGGAGTATTGTGTGCAGTTCTGGTCCCCGCATTATAAGAAAGATGTGGAGGCATTGGAGAGGGTACAGAGGAGGTTTACCAGGATGTTGCCTAGTATGGAAGGCAGGTCTTATGAAGAGAGGCTGAGAGATTTGAGGTTGTTTTCGTTAGAAAGAAGGCGGCTAAGAGGAGACCTTATTGAAACATATAAGATGATTAGAGGTTAGATAGGGTGGACAGTGATAGCCTTTTTCCTAGGATGGAGAAAGCTAGCACGAGGGGACATAGCTTTAAATTAAGGGGTGGTGGTTTTAGGACAGATGTCAGAGGTAGGTTCTTTACCCAGAGGGTGGTAAGGGTATGGAATGCCTTGCCTGCGTCAGTTGTAGATGCGCCAAGTTTGGTGGCGTTTAAGAGGTTAGTAGATAAGTTTATGGATGAAAGGGGAATGGTTTAGGGTAGAGGGTCACTGCTTGTTCCTAATTGGTCGGCGCAACATCGAAGGCCGAAGGGCCTGTTCTGCACTGTAATGTTCTATGTTCTATGTTCTTGAATCCAAAAATCCCCTGATCTCATGATTGTTATTTTGCATCATATCACCTTGCAGGCACTCTGCTGTCAGGATGGCAGGGTCAGGAAGCTGATGCTCTCTGATGATCACCAGAACTGAACACAGTTTGAGTGAGGCTAGCAATTTTAAGTCTCCAGCAAAATAATCACTTTAAGTTATCCGCAAGCAACTGTCAAAGAAAAACGGGAACTGAGCGTGCGTGACTCATCCCAGCCCCCTGCTTCTCTCTGCGCTTGAGGTGCAACTACCAGGCATGCCGGAAATTATCATCCTTGGTCTCTGCCCGGAACACCCACCGAAGCAACTTGGGGATACATGCAAAGGTGTAGATGAAGTCAGAGCAGGAGTAAGATGTTTGGCTCATCAAACTTGCTCTGCCATTCAATAAGATCAAGTACAATCTGTTTGTCTTTCTAATTTCATGGCACAAAACCCTCACACGGTATTATTATTTTAAATTTGGCAATTTTCCAAAACAGCTTTTGTATGTTCTGCAGATTTTCATCACATCAGTTATAATACACAACTTATTATTATTCTTCAAAGCAGAATAAGCTATATAATAAATCTGTGGTTCAGCCAAAAAATCTGAAACAGAATATAAAAATAACCAATAGAAAACATAAAATTAGTAAAAATATTGTTGATTAGAATATAATTCCTTAATAAAATTGTATGAGCTACCAGTCACACAAAATGCAAGCACATAATAACTATATCCCTGAAATTGTGCCATTTCATAAAGGTGAACGAACGCTTACAACCTTCATCTGAAATTTCTCTCTCTACTATTTTTAGCAAAGCCATTTAAACCACTTAATTTGATTAGATTAATCCCTCCACCAGAAAGTTGTTCACTTGAATGTATCAAGTAACTTCATGGTATATTTTGAGGACATTGATTTAAAGGATTCTTAAAAATAATTTGTGGAAATTGTTATACAAAATTATTTCAAGGTATTTCACTTTCTTGGTTTATTGCTTATGATATACCAAATGAAACACCTACTGTGACAAAGACAGTAGCCAGTTAATTTATTTCAACAGTTTTGCCTGTGGCGACATTTGCTGGTTACAATGGTGACCACTCTTAGTGGAAGTTTCCTTTTATCATTGAATGCCAGCTCAGGCAAGAAGAACAGTGTCCTGTTCACTAACTACACAGCCGGCATTTCTCACCATATTGCCTAGCATTTAGAAGAATTTAGAAGAAAACAGTTTGAAGCTGTGTCCACACTATCACACTGGTGGGGCAGAACTTGAAAAAAGCCATTATGTTGAGTTTCCAGAAATCAGTGCACCTTATTTAAAAGGTTTCCCAATTTCTTGCTTTAAAAAAAGGATACCCTCTCCCCACCAAACACACAGACCCCCTTTACGTATATTCAGAAACATCCCCCCAACGTACAAAGGGAACCCCCCCCGCCATGTTAACTGGGAACACCTTCCTGTGAAGCATCCTAAAGAGGCCCTAGCAACAGGAAATAGTGTCAGGCATGTCACTCGCCCCCAACATCCCTTCTCCACTCCCCTTTTCCATACATCACATCAGCCAAGGGGGAAATCACAATCTGGAGGGGGGAATGATACAGCACGGAAGCCTTATTATTATGTTAATGGATTTACATCCATGGCAGAGGTGGGAACAATCGCCTGCAAGATCTTACCAGCAGGATTCTTATTTTTTCACTCTCATGGGATTTTGTGCTCATGTCGTCATTTGTGCCTCCAGTGAATACAGGTGCAAATTCCCAGCTTCATTTTCTGAGTGTCATGATTCCTTGGAGAGATAGCAAACAGTTAGATCAGATACTTCTCTACGAAGCTATGGCTCTGTATTCAGTGACTCATGAAAAGGGCAGAACTTATACACTGCCGTTCACTGTGCCTCAGTCCTTCCCACTAGCGGGATCTTCCAATCCCACCGATGGCAACCCCTTCCATAGTGACTTCATTACCAGCACGGCTGGCAAACAATGCAAAAGGTCATAGACATCAGCATGCCAGCAGATGGCAAGCTGTTTCTACCGCTGGAAAACGTGGTGCGTGGGAGGGGAGGGATTCCTGCTCATTGTTTTCAATAATTTTGTTCGATTTTGATTTCTGATTTAATTGTTTGCTGCAATTATTAATCATACGCTTAAATGTGAAGCCAACAATGGATATGGTTGCAGAATGATTCTGTTATTGGACTCATATTCCAGAAGCTTGGACTAATAACTTGGTAACATGAGGTTTAAATCTAACCATAGCAGAGGGGGCTTTTGAATTCAGTTACTTAGTATAGAATAATCTGGCTAGTATCAATAATGGTGACCATAAAACTACAGGATTGTTGTAGAAACTCATCCGTCCTGTGGGGGGATGATGACATAGTGATAATGTCACTTGACTAGTAACCCAGTGGCATTATCCAGAGACATGGGTCCAAATCTCACCATGGCAGCTAGTTATCTCATAGGCAGTTGAGATGGGCAATAAACGCTGGCCCAGTCAGCATGATCACACCCCATGAATGAATGAATAAATTATGAACAAAATTGGTGTTGGTCCCTGGAGCATTGGATTACAATCCAAATAATAAGTTGTTCTGGAGTATGGGGCTGAATTTGATGGCTGTCACAGTGTTCCCATCCACTAGCCGAAGAGCTGGTGGCAAATCCATCACAACTATTTCCAAATGGAATTAAATCCTAATCAGGCACATGGACATATCTGCTAGCAATTGGAATTCCCTGAACCTTCAGGGCAAGGAACCAGCCTCCATGAACTGCCTGTGAATCAGATAGTAGGCAGCTCTTCAGAACCAGTAGCACCACTGGAAACTATTGGGACTAAAAAAGGCCTGGGACATGGAACAGCCATGGAAGCTTCAGAGGAGAATTATGAGGAACAGTGTCTGGGGTCATTCAGGCCACTCTGGTGCTGGGGATAGGTGTGGAGGACAAAGATGTCTTCCCACAGTGGTAATCCTTCCCACAACTTGCACCCGATTTAAATTAATTGTGCCTGCTCCTGGTGCAATCATTACATTCCACAATGGAGTGTATTTTTGTTACAAATAATAGGAGTATGGCAGAAGTAATTGTAGACTTAATTTTACTAGAAAAAAGTAATCTGAGATCAGTGATGCTAGTTTTAAAACAACAAAAGGGATTTTGATAGTAAACAATTTAACTTGTATAGTGAACCTCGAACTGGTGGACAGAAGTACAAAATTAACAAGCCTTGAACATATTTATATTTCAAAATTTCACCATTGTCTTTAAAGCACTTTGACAATCTTGAAAAATGTTATGTGATTGCTAATTACTTAATTAACTACAAGATTAACCCAACTAAAATTAGTATAAGGACATTTTTACAGTTGCTATTATGATCGTTACAGAAGTAAATGGTTGTGTGCTAAATTCTTCGTCACTGTCTCTCTCCCTACTTCATTTTAGCTGCTGTATTGAAGTATGAGAACAATGTTATGAACATTCGACAATTCAACTGTTCTCCCCATCCCTACTGGCTACCAAATTTTATGGATGTCTTTACTTGGTCCTTGCCTTTTGTTGGTGAGAAAGGTATGTGAATAGAATTGTATGTTTCAATTCAACAAAGTCTGTTAAATTTAAAGACTGACACATAATTATGGTAATTTCTACTGTCATATTAGTCACTAAATTACACTGATTTTAACTCTTAGCGTTTTAAATTTTGTTTTCAATTAATTCAAGCTCTATAAATTAATTTTGCAGTCCATTCCAATAAGCCTTCATGAAATTATCAATGAAAATTCCTATTTTCTCATTGTTAAATAAAAGTTTCTTACGAAACTTTGTTCTAATGCATAGATCTATAAACGTAAACAGGGATAACAGGGATCATGGGTAGAAGTGAGAACATCAAGATGATGGCGCGGGCTTGTTGGGTCGAAGGGCCTGTTTCCCATGCTGTTTTGTTCTTTGTTCCTTGTTTTTTGTTCTTCTTTGTTCTTTGAAAATAAAGAAAAAATATTATGAAAGTTTGCTGTAAAACCTAACATGCTGACAGGCAATGGAGTGCCAAAAAATGGAAACGTTAAGTCTTATTCTTTCTGCAAGATATTCATGTGGACAATTCTAATGTTGTACTTTTTTATTGGAATATAAAAAATGCAAGAAAAATTTAAGAATTTACAGCATTTAATTTGTAATCAGTAACATTTCATAGAACATGTCTTTATCATTCATCAACACTGAAATCACTGTTACACTTGATCATTTATGTGGTAGGCGTCTGAAGATGTTTCCTCTCATCTATTGTCTTGGTTCTGACATGCTACAATGGAACAAAATTGTGTCCTCTAGTTCTGTAATTAGAAGCTTTGTTAAACAATATGAAATATGCTCCTTCTACTTTAAAGATAAATCAAAATGACTTTCTCTTTCAAGGGAAAAATTATCTGAAGTTTAAGGAATAATTAAGTTTTCATCAAAAACAAAATGATTCAAAGCTATCTAGATGATCCTGCTCATCATAGTATATTCAGGAAGGAAGTTTTTAGAAAGCAAAATTGGATAATAATGTATGGTAATTGATTATATTCCCCACTTAAGATGCAGGCTGGAATCAGAAAAACTACACCGTGGGATTTTTGCTAAAAGCGTTTTGTTACTTGAATTGGAATAAATCACCTGGATGTAATTCAGACTAGTGTCAACCTAATTCGAGTGGAAGTCAAAAAAGTGTATATAAGTAAATTGATAGATTTTGCTTGGGGATGTTTAGTATTGCCCATGAATTTTTAAATATCTATGGGCTGGATTTCACATTTCTCAGAGAAATGAGAAAGGTAGAACATAAACTGAGGGGACTGCTCACTCTTACTTTTGCTGTCTCTCCACATCCAGTCAAACATCACTTGGGCAATTACTGACTGTCTGGAGGAAAGGAAGTCAGTTATCACTGTAAATAAAGCATGCTTTCTTACTGCAAAGCCTTCCCCTTGCTCCCTTCCTAACTTGTAGTTGTTATCAGGGCCAAAGGCCCAAATCTTCTGATTAGTTTCAGAACCACTGCATCCAACACTGTTGATAAGACCAAAAAGTGTCCACTTAACTGGTTGTGTTTTAAAAAAGCCGAACCTCCAACACAACATCCAGAAGAATTCCCTCAGTGCAGGAATCCATGCAGAGATCTGTGAAGAGAATCAGCACAGAAGACAAGCACTCCCCCTTATATTTTTTCCGCAGTATACTGGGAAGTATTTTAAGGTCCATTCTTTTAATAAATGAATGTGCTCTAGCGATTGAGTGAGTGAATAAATGACTGAGTGGATAGGTGGACGAGTGAATAGTTTGATGAGGTGGGTGAGAGGGTGGTGGGTGAGGTCAATGGGTCGATGGTGAGCTAAGTAAGGTGAGTATGTGGATGAGTGGGTAGTCGGAGTCAGGAGAATGGTTAAGAGTAGTTGGCTTGTATCAAGTTGGTAGTTGGGTGATTGGGGGGTTTTGTCAATCTCGTTGGGGGAGGTTAGTCAGGTGGTGGGAGGGAGATAGTCTGATGGTTGAAGGATTGGTATGTTGGTCAAGAGACATTGGTGGGGGAAGAGTGTAGTGGTGGTTAGTTACCCATGTATTTGACCAGGTTTTAAACTGTCTTAACATTTCCTGGATAACTGTGCAGGTAAGTACCATGGATTCGTATGCCGCACACTAGGGAGCAGGGAGTTTAAACTTCGTGGAATATTCATACACAGTTCTGTTCATCAGCACTTCTGCATTGCCCTGGCCTGTATCTTCAATCATACATTTAATGACCAACAATCCAGAAATCAGAAGATTTGGACCAGTGTTTCTCATGCTGTTTTAAATGTAGGCAACTCCTGTGAATTTGAGTTATGTTATAAAAAAAAAAGAATATAGGATTGAATTTTATGTTGCAGTTACATTCCCAGAGTAATATAATTCAGAAGCTGCTGTGAATATATAACTTGTGTGTTCAGAGAAACTTGTGGTTCCGAGGTTGGGGTGGTGGGTGGCAATCAAGCACAATTGGCATTATAGTCCAGAACATGATGCAGCAGAGGAATAATTCCATGGTCACAGCTAGAATTGTGTAACCCCGCCACGCCTCCCCCCACCCCGTTCTTAGAATCAGTCTTTAACATTCTGTAAAGGCACAAAAAAAAGAATCTTTTAAAAATCTTAAAACATACAAATGCAGCCACCTTGTCCAACAGAATCTACTGCTTCTTTCAACCAGGATGCCTTTTCTATTGCCCCTGTGCTGCTTCAAAATAGCTAAAAAAAAAAGTTCCTGAACATTTTTTTTACATCCAATTCCCAAAAAATGCAGCAGATAATGAAAAATTGCAGATGATTGGGTTGTTAATAAGTTTAGTAGCTTGTTAAATAATAATTTCAAAATTGCATGTGGGCCTTCGATTTCAACACCTGTATTATTGGAGACTGGTGCGAAGACATCGGGGTGATGACATCATTATGACAAATTTTTCATCAGCATTTGTAGGGGGAGGGTCAGGGCATCGAATTTGGGAAAGCAAAATCCAACCATGTTTGATAGTTTGCCCAATATTAAAGACGCCATGATCATGCAGGGGTAATGAGCAAAAATCTCTAAATACTCCCAATCTTTGGACAGGGTCACAGAGAAGTCAAAGAATGGCTTGCGACATGGTTTAGGATACCATTGTGTCTGACAGGCAGAAAGACATGGTGATTATGCACTGAAGAATGGGTCTCTGACCTGCAGTTACTTGTTAACATCGTGGCATAAATTAGTAAATTGCTTAGGAGAATGAATGCACTTTTTAAATCGTCAAGAAACTGATATGTATCTCATCAATAAATTACCTAAATGCTGAAACAATCAGGGTAGAGTTAAACACAGGATCTGTCAGAGGATTAAACTAGAGATGGACATTGAGTTTGGATTGAGATAATTGAGTGCTAGGGAAAAATTATTCTTCACAAGATCCACCTTTATACAGGTAAAGGGAGCACTGGAGAACCTTTTGGTGTCATGATCGATTGATGGCATGGAAAACTGTTGCTTTCTGAACAGTATATTATGGACTTCTGTATATTATGCTAAGTTGCTTGAAGTATATGTACTTAATTGATCACTTACAACCTTCAACAGAAGGATACAAAGTAAGAGAAAGTGAGTGTTGGAGATAGCTTCTCTGCCTCAAGGCAACAATGATAGGAATGTGGACTTTTGAAGATGTTTCCAAGGATCAGGCCTCTCATAGAGTCATTCAAGTATTAAATGATAGAACATAGAACATAGAACATTACAGCACAGAACAGGCCCTTCGGCCTTCGATGTTGTGCCGACCAAAATAAAAAGCAATGCCCCTCCAAACTAAACCATTCCCTTCTCTTCCATATACTTATCAATTAACCTCTTAAACGCCACCAAACTTGGCGCATCTACAACAGCTGCAGGCAGGGCATTCCACTCCCTAATCACTCTTTGAGTAAAGAACCTACCTCTGATATCCGTCCTATAACTCATAACCCTTAATTTAAAGCTGTGTCCCCTCGTGCTAGCTTTCTCCATCCTAGGAAAAAGGCTATCACTGTCCACACTATCTAAACCTCTAATCATCTTATATGCTTCAATAAGATCCCCTCTTAGCCGCCTCCTTTCTAACGAAAACAACCTCAAATCCTTCAACCTCTCTTCATAGGACCTGCCCTCCATACCAGGCAACATCCTGGTAAACCTCCTCTGTACCCTCTCCAATGCCTCCACATCTTTCTTATAATGTGGGGACCAGAACTGCACACAATACTCCAAGTGCGGCCGCACTAGAGTTTTGTACAGTTGCAACATGATGCTGCGGCTCCTAAATTCAATCCCCCTACCAATAAAAGCTAAGACTCCATATGCCTTCTTAACAACTTTATCCACTTGACTGCCTACTTTCAGGGATCTATTGACACATACACCAAGATCCTTCTGTTCCTCAACACTATTAAGAGCCCTACCATTAGCCCTATACTCTACACATTTATTGTTCCTGCCAAAGTGCATTACCTCACACTTTTATGATGCCGCGCTTTACAGTAGAACTTTCATTCTGTAGGTTCCACAGCACTCAGATTGCAAGTGCTGAGTACAGCTCAACTGACCTTATCTATGGTAGAATTCTCTCTAAAAGCTCCAAGTTGTGCCAGTCTTATCTTTTATCTGGGTTTCGTCGATGGGAAAATACAGTTTGAGTTACCTGACTAGCACAATCTAAATTCCTTTTACTAATTTTCAGAATTTAGCTGTACCAGGCTATAGTTAACAGCTAGCAAATTAATAAAGCTACAGTATCATTATGAAAGGTATAAACATAAGAACTGGGAGCAGGAATAGGCAATTCAGCCTCTTGAATATTCTCCGCCATGGTTGTTCTCATTTCAGCCTCAGTTCTACTTTCCTGCCCATTCTCCATAACTCATTACTAATTAAAAATCTCTCCATCTCCTCATACTTACTCAACGTCTTAGTGTCCACTGCACTCTGGGGTAATGGACAACACAAATTCACAACCCTTTGAGAGAAGTAATTTCTCCTCATCTCTATTTTACTCTTCCAATTCTTATCCTAAAATTATGCTCTTCTGGTCTAAATTATCCCAAAAGAGAAAACATCCTCTTTACGTTTTCTCTATCAATACCCTTTATCATCTTATATATCTGCATACATTCCCGCACTGGCTGAGGTAATTCATGAAAGCCCACCTTCTCAACTCTGTCACTTGCCTGAGATGTAGTGATCCTTAGGTTAAATCTCCATCAGTCAGCTCTCAAATGGTCATCGGGGATGATGGCGACTTTATCTTTACTTTGCCTTATATACTTCAACATATCTCCTCTCATTCTTCTAAATTCTAGGAATTATAAGTCTTAACTGCTCAAGTTCACTTTATAAGACAAACCCTCATCTCTGGAATCTAGTGAACCTCCTCTGAATTGCCGCCAAAGCAACCACCTCCTTCTTTAAGTAAGGGGACCAAAACTGTACACAATACTCCAGGTGCGGTATCACTTATGGCTTATACATTGCATCGACAGATTCCTGCTGGCAGTCTTGGTAATAAATTTGCTAATGATTTGTTAGAATTAGGCCAAAGCATGTTTAAAAAAAAAAGTCTTTAATTAGAACCTGTTGTCATCAAGGTTCTAATGTCATCACCATGGAAACAGAAAAATGTTGTTATTAGACTAAATCAAAGAGACATTATTGAATAGATTTTTCTGTGTTTCTAATTTCTTGGGTGTATCTGAGGTAGCTGGAATCATTTTCTGTGTGATAAATTGGACAATTTATGTAAATACTCGTGCAAAAGGTACAACCTAAAGGACAATTGTAAATAACAATATAATCATCACTTACACTTTGCAAACTGGTGTTCAATACTATAATGTATTAAGTCTCACTTAAATGAAATCCTTAAATGAAATAAAAACTGTTACCAATTTGGATTCAGTTGCAAACCATCGAACAGATATTCCAAAGAAACTTCCATTTTTCCTTACAAACTAAACTCAAGTTACTAACATGAGGGTCTTATCAATTAAGCCACATGACATGGTGTTTTGGTTGATATTTTTATCTTGCAATTGAATTGATTGACCTCATGAAATAAAAATGACCACGAATTTCAAATTATTTATTGGTACTGCTGTGTGACTATTAGGGTTTGACTCCCACTGATCATGCAAACACAACACATAATAAAGCAACCAGTAAGATTTAAGATATTAATATTTGATGTTTTCAGGTTGAAATTGTTTTTTTCATAATCTTTAATGTTGTCTCTCTGGACCATTTTCATTTACCCAGACTATATGATGGTTTGGTTTACTTTGGTAAAACCATTTAGAAGTACTCAAGAACAGCCTGGAGTGACACATCCAACTTCTTTCCCTCTTATTTTGATTTTTCTTGGTTTCATTAGCATCTTTCTCAATAGACAAGTTGAGGATGAGGTCCAAGATTAGTTCATGGCATTGCTCAGAAATGTTTATTCAACCTTTTCCTTGTTTCAGTGACAGAGATGTTGGTGAATGTTTTAAATATCTGCTCCGATGATGAACTCATGACGGATGGAGATGAGATATTTGATGGTAGGAGCATTTTTAACATTGCAACACACCAAATAGTTAAGAAGAAGAGTACTTTCATGTGGTTGAGACTTTGATTGTCTGTGAAGCTTATGGCCTGTGCACAAATCTGTATAAACCAACGTCAACATTCTTAACATAACATTAAAACAGAGAAATGCCCCCAGTGCTTTTTAAAGAAACAAAAATTGATACAGAGCCAAATAAGAAGTTTAAGGAAATGGTTGATTGTGAGGTGAGTTTAAAGGAAGATCTTAAAGGAATGGGGAGGGGGGGTGCATGGCAGTGAGGGGAGTTAGACAGTTAAGGAAGGAATTACAATCTTTTAGGATCAGATGGCTGGACGTGCACCATATACGTGGAGAAGGAAGGTACGGAGTGCTATAGTCAAAGAGAGGGCTACAGCCAGAGGGAGGCAGAGTTCTGAGGAGTGGAATTAGAACTAGAAGAGGCTACAGAGATGGTGATGAATTTAATGAAGAAGATACAATTTTAAATTGGGGGTGTTGGAGGAATGTGTCCAATGTATACCAGTAATCAATGTACATCAAGACCTGAAACAGGTCTTGGAGCAGGATAAGATATGAGCAGCACAGTTTGGATGATCTAAATTTTATGAAAGATGGAGAATGGGAGATTAATATGGATATGTCTAGAGATAACAAAGGGTACCAGTGAGAATTTCAGCAGAAGATGAGCTGAGGGTGGGGCATGGGTGAAAAATGCCATGGATGTGAATATAGCCTTGAGATAGAAACGTCATGGGGTCAGATAAGATCCTTGGTTACCAACAGTTTTGTTCAGCCTGAGAAGGGAATTGGAATGATTGGCAAAAGTGGAATTTGCAGCAGTGACCAAAGATGATAGCTTTAGTCTTTCCAATATTTAACTCAAGAAAATTATAGCTCACCAAAATTGGATGGCAGACAAACATTCTGAAGAGGTGGAATTGGGCATCATCCAACAATATATCAAAACTCACCCCATGTAAATAGATGTTGTTATGAAGGAGGCAGCAAGATGGGGAAGAGAAGGCTAATAATAGATTCTTGAGAGATAATGGTACAAATGCAACAAGGGAAATCATTACCAAATTTGCGCTGGCTGTAATTAGCTTGGTAATAGGTGGAGAAATGAAATCATTCCTATTGAGCTGCACAATAGTAGTAAGACGTTGGTGAAAATGATGTGCATGTTGGCTGCATTATGCACCTTGATGGTTACAGTAGATGTAGAGTGTAACTTTGGTTCAGATAATGTTGACGCAGTGCTGATGTGGAAACCTTATTTGAGAGTTTGGCATTTTGTTCTAAGAAAGTGCAAAAATATTTAGGCTTGTATCTGAACCAAATTGATTTTTTTATTCCAAGCAAATGCAGCTGCTGCTCGTAAAGAGGTCATCAGGAACAAAATTCGAGCCATTGGCAAAATGGCTAGAGTATTTTCGGTGCTCAGGTAAGAGTTCATAAAGTCATATATTTTCAGAGATTTTTCAGATAGTCTTTTGTTCTTATTCAAGTACTTTTCAATAATCTGTAAGATATGCACTCCAACACTGCAATTGTTGAGGGACTTCAAAAAATGCAAATAAAATATTCACAAATGATGATTTAAAAAAAATTGTTCCATCATTTTATTAAATGTTTTTGCAGTTAATCCACAAATTGGATTTTTTTGAGTATCATTTTTGGAAATAACACGCAAGTGTAAATTTGATACTAAATAATTTTTAAATATCCTATTGGTCACTCAAATATATGTTAAGAATTTTGCAAGTGTCAGTCAAAGCACTACTTGGATTTAGCATGCTATTATTGTTATATTTGAGATGGACTGCTCTAACAGGCTCCTAGATAAACATCTTAGTCAACACAAATCAATATTTTATGTATATTCAGTATGTGTAAATTTGTGTGTGTAGGAAGCAGAAGGTTTTAAACTAAACTTGTCTGTGCATGTATTTTTCATGTTCAGAGGTGTAGATGATTAGTTTCCTATATTAGGTATGCATACAATTATGGAAATTACAAAAGGAAGTCATTCTGTTTACTACATCCTATGTTGATTCCTTAACTGGAACCATTTACTATTTCCCTGTCTTGATCTATATTGTTGCTCTTCAAATACTTATCCAGTTTGATTTTTAATAATAAATGGAGCAACATTTTAACTGCCAGGGAGAGGGAGCTCTTGTGTGGTTTGGAGTTAAAATTCTGAAAAGTGGCGTGAGGTTGGGAGCCCAATATGATTCCACTTATTTCCTGGTTTAACCAGCATCCATTTGGAAACGAGCTTCAAACTATTGTGGGTCTGTTAGTCAGTCACATAAATGTAGAAATAAGCAGTTAATTATGAATTTAACCCAGCATTCATAAAAAAAAGAAGCAGAAATAAGCCATTCAGCTCATCAAGTCTGAAACAGCTAGTGAGCTGTGTGGAATTTGTCCAGGGTTGACATACTGACAGTCATTGTTAACTAAAACTGACACATCGGAAAATCTTTGAATAGTGAAACTCGATAGCTGCTGGGCTGTGAATGTCCAAAGTTTGTGTTCACCGCATTTGTTCTTTGAAACAGATTTCACTAATTCACAAATGACTGTCAGGAAAATGTGTAATTTTAAGGAATTTATATTTATATTGTTAAACAGAAAAAAAGTATAGATTTAAGTGGGCTTTATTTAGTGTGTAAGGAAGGATAAGCCCACAGTTAGATTAATGCTGGACAAAAGTGTAGTATGTATGGGGGTTTGGTCAGCCCAAACTGTTTCTGTTATACTTAGAGATGGTCATAGCATGAAAAATAAATACAGAAGTATAAAGTCATTGCTTAGGTCACTTGTAGGGTAGGAATGCTTTTGAATTTATTTTTAGCTGTATTTATAGCAGTTAGGAAGTGCGAGGATCAACAGCTCTTACCTCTGCTACAAGTAGAAAACACAGTAAGAAGGCTCACAACACCAGGTTAAAATCCAATAGGTTTATTTGGTTGCAAAAGCCACTAGCTTTTGGAGTGCACCACATCACAAGTAAAAAACTATCATACAGAAGATGCAAAAAGCAAGCTCCAATTAGTTCTGGGAAATGAAAAAGAAGCTCCAGGGATATTGAAGTAACAAAGATCAAAAATGAACTGTCTTTGGAACAGAATAATGTTCATGAAAGTTAAAGTCAGACCAAATGTTATGATTGTTTCAGATATGTGGCTTGGATGTAGCCAACCTCATCAATTCTTCAATAGCTACTTGTAGTAAAGCGTTCAATGTTCATAGCATGGCAGGAGGCCGTTTGACCCATTGTGTGTGTGCTAGCTTCTGGAAAGAACTGTCCAGTCAGCTCCATTCCTCTGCATTTTGTCCATAGTTCTGTTAATTTTGCTATATTCAAGCATTTATCCAGACTTCTTTAGTAAATTATTATTGAAACCATTTCCACCACTCATTACATATCATAACTCATTAAGTAAAATAATTTCTTCAGATTGCATTTGATTCTGTTGTCAGTTACTGAGCATTGTGTCACTGGAAACATTTTCCCTTTCAAATCCCTTCATGATTTTAAACACCAGTATCAAATATTTCCTTTATCTTAAAGAGAACGGCAAAGCTTCTCTAGTCTCTGCATATAACTGAAAGCTTTCATCCAGGCACTATTTTAGTAATCTTCCTCTGCATTCTTTCTAAGCCCCTGACATTCTTCCTAATTATGGTGCCCAGAATTTGACACGTTAATTCTGCTGAGATTTAACCAGCGTTTTGTTAAGATTTAGCATAACTTCCTTGCTTTTGCCTTTATTTAGAAATTATGCCAAAGGCCTTGTATGTCTTTGTTAATAACCCCAATTTATCCTGTCACCTTCAACTCTTGGATACATATACCTCAAGTTTCTATGATCTTGCACCTCTATTAAAATTGTACCATTTAGTTTATATTGCCTCCCTTCATTCTTCTGACCAAAGTGAATCACTTCACATCTCTTTGTGCTACATGTCCATCCATTTCACCAGACTATCAATGTCCTTTTGAAGTCTATTATTGTCTTTCTCCTTGTTTACTACATTTCTAAGTTTCATATCATCTGAAAATTTGTGCTCTCTACCTGCAAGCCCAAATAACTGACATATATAAAACAACAACGGATGTGGTATTGAACTCTCGGAAATATCATTTTTATCTCACCCTAGTCTAAAAATAACAATTCACTGCAGCTCTCTTTTCTGTACTTTAGCCAATTTTTCTCTCTCGATCTCTACTGTGAACTTCAATTTTGCCAGCAGGTGTTCTAGTAATCCTACATGAGAAAATGTGTCTTTGCCTCTTGATATTGATTTACCAGGCAAAGATAACCTTCACTATTTACCCCAAATTATCTTTCCTACTTTGGAAAATCTCCTCAGATCGTTCAATTTCAGCCACAACTACAATCTATTACCTCCGCTGTATAACTTAATGGATCTTTGCTGAGACCTTTCCATGGCTGCTTCCTATCATGGGATTCCAGAACTGCACAGAATACTCCAATTTGCAGTACATTTTACCAGGTCTATCTGACACATTTTTTGTGATCTCGATGTGAAGCAAACATTAACACATTAGGACTGTGGTGATCGTACAATCATAGAATGGTTACAGCAGAGAAGGTGGTTACTGGCTCATGGGATAAAAAATCATATTGACATTCTAATCACTATTTACAGAATAAATATTTTATTTTTCACAAAACTGTTCAAGCCACCTACACTATTTGGTGAAATCAGGTCACTTCTAACATATCCGTCCAAAGTCGAACTGTACTTTCAGGTTCTGCAAGGAAAGAGTTTCAACCAAACCCTGAAGTGAGGAATAAGAGTTGAAATCATCTTTGTACTCCTTCTCCAACATGATATCAAGATTGAGAATGTAATTTCTTTTGAATAGATAAATAATTTAGAGGGATGTATGTCAATTGTAAATTATAATGGAGTGTGCGCCAAATTAAATCTTCTGTTGATAATCTAAACAAACATTTGTGTGTTGCAAATGTAAGGTGCAATTTAATACCCTCCACTGAAGTGAAATTGCAGGTGGAAAGGGCATTTAATCAGATGGGAGGGTGCAATGGTGCCTCTGCCATCTTCCTTAACGTGTCCCAATTAACTCTTTGACAGAAAGGTTTGTTAGACAGCCTTTCTGCCTCTTCCAATAATCGAAGCCCTTGAATTGGTAATTAATGCCCACTTAGGGCTTCATCCTGCCAACCAACAGTGGGAAGGCAAGGCAGTCACAATGTAGAAAGCCTATAAAGAAAGTTCTGTTACTTGTGAGCTCCCAAGTGGATCCAATGTTGTCAGGCACTCTATGCCTGATTGAATGACCCAGCATCAAGACAATGGGAAGTGGGAACCTTTGCAAAGCACCCTCCTTGCACTTGCTGCTGATCGCATCCTCCCCTTCTCTGGTGACCCACAAGTTCCAGTCTGTCCTCACTCACTGTGGCCTGGGTTCTACAATGATCCTTGGTCTTTCCCCCAGATGTTGCCAGGAATGGTTGTGGCAGAGTTCAGAGGCTGAGATTTCTGCCCTCAGACTTCTTGATCCCAGGGAAGGTAAGCCACTGGCCTGATCGACTCTTAATTTCAGTGGGCCTTGCCCAAAGGAGGCTTAAACAACGCTCTTCCTGGCTCTCCAGCTGGCAGGCAATAGATACTCTGAATCATAGAATCATACAGTGCAGGAAGAGACCCATTCTGTCTGCACCAACCACAATCCCACCCAGGCACAATCCCTGTAACCCCCATGTGTTTACACTACCTAGTCCCCTGACACTAAGGGGCAATTTAGCATGGCCAATCCACCAAATCCCCACATCTATGGACTGTGGAAGGAAACTGGTGCACCCGGAGAAAACCCACACAGACACAAGGAGAACGCACAGGCTCCACACAGACTGTCACCGAAGCTAGGAATGGAACCCGGAACCCAGATCCCTGGCATTGTGAGACTGCAGTATTAACCACTGTGCCACTGTGCCACCCATATTACATGCTCAGTTGACAATCAACTTGACTTTGATTATTCTGAAACCAATTGGTTGAAGAAATCATGAGTGGAACTGGAGGGAATGGGCTCTATTTTTGTGACAATTAATCTCTATGCTTTCAAGAATCCTCTTTTATAATTTTACAGTAAGTGGCTCGCTTAATTCTATAATTGACAGAGGTTTAAAGATGTTTAAAAAAAATCACACTTCTCTGGTCTGTTTTTCAGAGAGGAGAGCGAGAGTGTTTTAACTTTAAAAGGCCTGACTCCAACCGGTATGCTGCCCAGTGGAGTGTTGTCTGGAGGCAAACAGACCTTACAAAGCGGTTGGTGTGCTTTGCAGTCCGTTCTTCCTAATGCTTTACTGTGCCGAAGTGACAAGAAACTTTTGTTATTGTTTGGTGATTCTTATTGGGATGATTTAAAAATTCTCTTTCAGGTTGAGTTCTGAGGATTTTTACTTTTTGAACGTAAAGGCATCCACAAAGTAATTGTTCTCTATTATAAGCAGAGTTAAGCCAATGAGGTAAACCTGTATGGTTATTTGATATATTGAATGCCAGTAATATTTAGTTACATAAGATATGAAGCATCTTATTGATTTCAACAAAATATGGACAGTTTTAAAAATGTTTGCTACTTTCTGCAAGTATATCGCACACAATTATGTTCTTGTGAAAGCTCATGCAGAAATTAAGAATATATAATTTCAGGAACTGTAGAAACAAATGCATTTTTAGTGTGGTACAGCATGTCAGCATGTTATTGCATTATGCCATTAGGCTGCCCCTATATGACTAGGATTTTAGTACTGATAGAGTGTAATTATTCTGGGGTGGGGGGGATTTGGATTATGGAAGATAGCTTTGAAAAGAGAATTTTCTAATAATGAAGGTTGTTGGCAAAATAATTCTGCCAATACTTTATTTTATAATAATGCAAAATGTAAGTCAGCCACAGGATGCCTTTACATCTTAGCAATGAATATTAGATTAGGGCCATAAATTTAATTATGGACAACCAACATTGGAAATGTGACAGGTACAATGGTTGATATCTCTCCCAAGTTCAACAAACATGCTTAAAATTTAAACCAGTGTTGCAAGGGTGGAGCTCATTCCATCAATATTGGTGCAATCTGTTCCTCAGTGTTTTGATATATATTAGCCCTCCTGACTTCAATCATTGTTGTTCCTACTAAGTCTAAACTATGATATTTTACTTAAATGCCATTTCTTTCTCTTGACTGAAAAAGTAAATGGGTGATCACATTACTCTTGTTTTCTTTGTAGCACTCAATAGGTTTTGCGTCAAAAATTTAGTGAGTTATTTTTGGATGAGTAAATTACTAGTCTATTTTTTTTTAACTGGTCCTTGCCAGTTTGAGTGACCAGTGTTCTATTGCATTAGCAAATAAGTAGGTGGCATATTGACATTCTATTACATTGTGCCACAAAGTGGCCAGATTCATTTTGGTACCAGCAATACTTTGTGCATCAATTTTTCAATCACAATAATTCAATAAAAAGGCTCGGGAGGCAGTGAGTACAAGCAAGGTGACTGTCCCCTGGAACCATGAGAGGGTCTACCAGGCCATTTCTGTGAACCCTCCAGTTACTTAGCCTTTGAGTAACATGATCTAAAGGTTGGGATCCCACCAGCAGCGATTGGTTCGGCTAGCCTAAGTGTATGGTGTGGAGAATTGCCCCAAGGGAAGAAATAAAATGACTTAGTTACACGAATATGTTTCCAAATGACCACAAATATAGCCTGTCAGTAATTTTTTCAAATGAGTCGTCTGAGTATAGGCATAGGGGTGTTTTGTTGCAGTTATATTGGACATTGGTGAGGCCACACTAGAATATTGCTTACTGTTTGCTGTCCTTATGTGAGAAGGAATATCTTTGCTATGGAGAGACACACTGAAGGTTTACAGGCTGATTCCTGGGATGGCATTTCTGTTAAATCACTAGAGACTAAGTTGATTAAGATTATATTCATTGGAGTTTAGAAGAGTAAGAGGGAATGTCATAGGAACGTATACAATTCTAACAGGATTACATGAGATAGATTCAGAAAGAATGCTCCCAGAACTAGGAGTCCAGAATTAGCTGTCAGAGGATAAGCTGTAATCCTTTTAGAACTGAAGTGAGGAGAGATTTCTTCACCTAGACGGTAGTGAATGTGTGGAATTCACTACTACAGAATGTAGTTGGGGCCAAAATGTTAGGTGATTTCAAGTAGAAATTATGTATAGCTCTTGGGGCTTACAGGGATCAAGGATATGGAGGAAGTGGGGAATCAGGATTTTGAATTCGATGATTAGCCATGGTCAAAATGAATGGTATAGCAGGCTCAAAGGGCTGAATGGCCTACTTCTTCTATTTCTAATTTTTATGTTTCTATTTATAGTACAAACATAATTTTGCATAAACCATGTGAAAAATGCTTTATTCAATTTGTTCACATCTTACAGTGACCTGATCCTGCAAAAGACCAAAGTTTTGCATTGAAACAGCCAGAGATCATCCAAACAGTTTTCTTAGTTTTGTGCTGCACAAGTATTGTCTTGACATTCAAGAAGTAACATGAGGCAAGATTCTCCCAGCCACATGTTTCCCACCAACAGGAGTTGATGTGTTATTATTTACTAATGATGAGATTTTTCTGGTCTCACCACTTTCAATGGGAATTCCCATTGATGTCACTCCACACCGGCAGGACCGGAGAATAACACCGGCATGAATGGCCGGAGAATTCTAGCCATGGTTTCTTTGACTCACATACCACAAGAAGCGGTGACCTTTTGGTGCCATCCATTTTGGCACAGCGATGACATATTACTTGCTACTTTTCCACCATTACTTTCTATCCTTTTTTGCTTTAAACATCTAAGAGCAGTCTGAGCATTCAAGATGTGACAGAAGCAATATGAAGTCAATAATTTATCATTGCTGCCATCACTGCCACATTCTTAATGCATGGAAGATGATGCTATTCCTTATCTTGAATCAGTTCAGGCTTGCGTTGCTGCAGGTGAATTCTATGCATCCTAGCATCTTTGCCAGGTTGACTCCTTTCCTGCAGGATTGTACCAGAGATTAGTATGGTCTCTACTCAGGCCATCTTGAACCACGTTAGCAGACTTTCTTCAACATTGAAATATGTAACCATTCTCTTTTTCTCCCTTGCTGGAGAGGATAACTGTTTGATGAAACAAAATGATCATTTATTTTTCATAACGGTGGACACGCTTGATGGCAGAATAGCTCACTCCTTTGTGATGTCCACTTTCTACTTCGCACTGCAATTTTCCACTGTTGTATCAACTTCACCTCTCTGATCAACAATACTGGAGATGGGGAGAGAGATGAAGAGGTCACCAAACCTTAAAGGGAGGATGCCTCCAGTCAGAAGAGACAACCCAGCTCTGATATCAAACCCTTTTTTCTGGCCTCTATCAGAGATTAATAGTTTGTTGAAAGCATACATTAACATGGAAAGTTCTCTTGATTTACATAAACTGCAAATTCATGATAATTACAGGATTGGGAGATCTTTAATATATTTGTCTACTAATGGTCTGTTGATAGTCTAAATATTATTGAGGAAAAAAAGTTTATTGCTGAAAAGAGAGACATATTACTAAAGCTTTTAAATCTTGCACTTATCAGAATAAACACAAGAATGCCAATTTCAAATGATGAAAACCACAGGTGAAAACTATACTACAGGTGAAAAGTATGCTGGTTGTCTGTCAAATTGACTCTTGATTTGAAAATCTTTCCCTCCAACTGCTTAGCGTGTGCTCAACCATGTGATAAAAGAAAGCATTGGCTGGAGCATAAAGCTCCAGAACGGTATGGCTACTGATTTCTTGATCTCTCAGAGGAAGTTAACTGTGTGCATGTTCATGGCCATTTCAGCACAAATTGTGGCACATTACATGCACGTGCATTGGGCTTATTTTGGTTCCTGAAGTGCAGCCTTTGCACCCGAACACAGTGTTATGAAGCCCTATTTAAAAGTCTAAAACAGCAATTACAAATTAGAATATTTCATTCAAAGTAAAATTAAATACAGAAAATGAAATAAAGTAAGCCATCGAATCAATTTGAAAATATGAAAGTCCATAGGAATGGAATTATTTTCAATTTAGTAATTTCGTGCTTTTCATTGGTGTCTATGACAATGTAATCCTTTCATATTGCAGACTTCTCATTTTTGAATATGAATGTTGTTAAGTTGTAGAAGATGTGGCATGGCTTTCCTGATACCTAAGTGACTGAATGCACTGAGGTACATTGCCCTGAACCTAACAAAAACCATCAATTTTACAAGTAAGCCTGATCGGAATTTATGTTGCTTGGGCCACATGTGTGTGTGTGCAAGTTTACTGACCCTCCATCCCTCAGATTTGCGTGTAAAAGTTGGTGAGGTAATAGGAATGCTTGTTGTTTTACAACATCCCAGTGTTGGAATGCCTTCCTGAATAGCCTTGCCAAAAATCTACTCATGCCTTAATAACTTAGCGTACATAAACATACAAAAACATCTTTATCTCTGCAAAACATAATCTCACCCGAAGGTCAACCAACAACTAATTTATTAAAATGAACCATCATCCAATAATTCTCATTCTACTACATTTGATGTTTCCTGTACAAATGAATTGAACAAAAAAATTATGTCTCCCAATTTTGAGATCGTGAATTGTGTAAAATGACTGTTTATCTGGCAGCTACTAAGCTAGTTGCTGAGAGGCAAAAAGGATAAAAGTTTATAAGATGATCCAAGGATATGAAAATCTTTTGAACCCTGAAAAATATTGATTCTTTTTTCCCTGAAACTGACTTTGTGTTATAAAATGTAATTTGTTGCGGTGAAAGGTTTAAAATTCTGACGTAAAAGAGAGTAATTATTTAGTTATGCATGGTGCTGCAGAAAATCCATGCACCATTATGCTGTTTCACAGTGCAGCATTAGCATTGTGTAAAATAGTTATTTTTATTTTAGACAAACATATATTCCAGTTGACATTATATAGAAGAATATCAGTTTTAATTTCCCATATAAATTCAAAATGTTTTGATAAAGAAGACTTATCCATCCCATGGGCAGCAAACCTGATCAACCCCCCTGCCCAGCCCTACTATGTGCCCCCTCTGGAGCCAGTTTTCAAATGACGTTCAAATAGTTAAGTTGAATTGAAAGATTCTGCAGGAGAGGGAGGGTCAGAGAGGGGGTTGATGTCCTATGAAGAAGAGGTTGGCTACTGGGACCCTGGGTCAGAAGAGAGGAGTAGGGTTCGGGGAAAGAGGCTTGCTGGCACTGTGTGTGTGTGTGTGTGTGTGTGTGGTAAGCATGTGGAAATGAGTGAGTGTGTAGGAATGGATGAGAGTGCGTGTGGGAGTAAGCATGTTGGTGCATTTCTCACACACCGGTCATTTTTATTAATTGCTCTTTTCTTAATTTATTGCACAAATGAAGCAGTGTTGTTTTTTAAATTCAGTTTAATGTTATGCGAAACCTTATCTTTCTGCAATTTATTTGTCAGCCTCTTAAATGAGAAAGAATGGAAATAAGATCCCCAAATCCCCCAAAAGTATTATTGCATTAAATACAGTTTGATTGTAAAATATGAGGACAGAGACTGCAGAGTATGAGAGAACTATTGTAATTACCTCACATTTTTACTGAGTCTACTCGAATAGATGTGTCTTATCAATGATTGAAATTTAAAGTAAATAAAAGAATAGTTTTGACCCATGAAATCTAAAACACAGAAGGTTGCTCTGCTACCAGCTTTGCTTCCCAAACAATGCCAATGTTAAATATCTGCCCCAAGATTCCTGTCATCTTTAAAAAACACAAGCGCTGAATTCTGTTTCACGCATCGGCATGGATGTTGACCTGCTGTGGATGACAGTGCCAGTGATGCTGTTCACTTTATTCAGTAAGAAGTCTGACAACACCAGGTTTAAGGCCAACCAATTTATTTGATAGTAAACTCTCAAACTTTCGGGGTTTGTCCCACTGTCAGGTGAATGGAGAGTTCTGAAAATTCTCCATCCACCCCCCACCAACCGCAGATCCATCTGAGCTCCCCCCCCTCCTCCGGCAGACACCAGAGGAAGGCCAGGAAGGTGTTGCAGGCTCTCCAATGAGTGCAGTAAGAAGTCTCACAACACCAGGTTAAACACCAAAGGACTTCAACCTGGTGTTGTGAGACTTCTTACTGCGTTGACCTCGGTCCAACACTGATATCTCCACATCAATGAGTGCAGGTCAGAAGGATGGTGGGAGGGAGAGCAGCAATCCAGGTGGATTGGAAGTGTGCTCTGCCAAGGGAGAAGGAGTCTGCCTCCCGGAGGTGGGGGTGTGGGTTGCCTCCTGGGGGGGAGGGTCTGACCGTGGTGGAGGGGGGGAGGGAGGGGGTGTCTGTCGGAGGAGCCTGTCTCCCAGGGGGGTTCCGAACACGGCTTATCCTCCTTCCCCTCCCCCTCCCCCTCCAATTCTCACACCCAGGCACACTGTTTCTGATTTTTTTCGAACTGCCCATAGCACCAACCGGATCGGAGCCAGCAAGAAAGCATTTGGGCATGCTGGAACGAGGATTCCAGGCTTGGATCCATTTTACGTCTGGATCCAGCCTTTAGCCTCCAATTGGTAAAATCAGGCCCTAAGTATTTGTTATTTCCATTGCTTTTTCGTGCATAAAGGCAGCATGTTGTAACTTGAGCAGAGTGCCAGGAGGAAATTGCTTCACACACAGCAGCACAATTCCTGATTCATTTCCTTTCAAACATAAAAGAGGATCTGATTTTATTGCAATGAACTTGAAATCTGACCATCAAAGACATGTAAATTTAAAACAATTAAACAAACAGTACATTTCTTGTGTCTCTATACTGTCGGTATTTCACTCTCTGCACTGTGTGTGTTGTAAAATTTATTACAATTCCTGTAGAGATGAGAATTTTCTTTATAAAAAATTCCCATTGACCTACAGAAAGGGCAACACGATGACGCTGCTGCCTCACAGTATCAGGGACCTGTGTTTGATTCCAGCTTTGGATAACTCTCTGTTTGGAGTTTACATGTCACCTACATGGATTTTAGTAAAACATTGCACAGGGTCCCTCATGGCAGGCTGGTGCAAAAGGTTAAATCTCACGGGATCAAAAATGAACTAGCTAGATGGGTACAGAACTGGCTTGCTCATAGAAGTCATGATGTGGAGATGTTGGCGTTGGAAGTCTCACACCAGGTTAAACAGGTTTATTTGGTAGTAAACACCACTAGCTTTCGGAACATTATTCCTTCGTCAGGTGAGTAGAGAGTTCTGCTGACAAACAAGGCATATAAAAGTACATGCAGTTTACAGAATACTAATGAGAATGCAAGTCTTTACAGCTAATCTGCTATTCAAGTCTTAAAGGTGCAGACAGTGTGAGTGGAGATAGCATTAAGCATAGGTTAAAGTATTGTCTCCAGACAGGACAGTAAGTGAGATGTTGCAAGTTGAAAGTCATGGGGGGTTTACAGATAGTGTGACATGAACCTAAGATCCCAGTTGAGGCCGTCCTCTTGTGTGTGGAACTTGGCTATCAATTTGGGTAAATGCTCTTCAAGCCAAAGTAAATGTTCTCCAAGGCAGTCTTCACGACATACAATAGTGCAGGGCAGAAACTGTTAACGAGTTCTGCATACATGAGGATGGCCTCAACCGGGATCTTGGCTTCATGTCACACTATCTGTAACCCCCATGACTTGCCTGAACTTGCAACGTCTTACTTACTGTCCTGTCTGGAGACAATACACATCTCTTTAACCTATGCTTAATGCTATCTCCACTCACATTGTCTGCGCCTTTAAGACTTGAATAGCAGATTAGCTATAAAGACTCTCATTTTAATCAGTGTTCTGTAAACTGTGTGTGCCATTATATGCCTTGTTTGTGTGCAGAACTCTCCACTCACCTGACAAAGGAACAGCGTTCCGAAAGGTAGTGGCATTTACTATCAAATAAATCTGTTGGACTTTAATCTGGTGCTGTGAGACCTCTTACTATGTTGGCCATAGAAGACAGAGGGTGACAGTGGAGTGGTCTTTTTCTGATTGGAGTTCTGTGACTCATGTTGTTCCGCAGAGCTCTGTACTGGGACCTTTGCTATTTGTGATTATGTTAAATGATTTGGAAAAAGATGTATCTGATCTGATTAGAAAGTTTGCAAATGACACAAATACTGCTGGAGTTGCGGATAGTGATGAACATTGCCAGAGAATACAGCAGGATATAGATAGGGTGGAAATTTGGGCAGAGAAATGGCAGATGGAATTAATACAGATAAATGCAAAGTGATGCATTTTGGTAGATCTAATGCAGGGGGAGCTATACAATAAATGGCAGAACCATCAGGAATATTGACACACAGAGGGATATGGGTGTGCAAGTCCACATATCCTCAAAGGTGGCAGCATAGATGGAAAAAGTGGTGAAGAAGGCATATGGCATACTTGCCTTTATTGGACGGAGCATAGAGTATAAAAGTTGGCATATGATGTTGCAGTTATATGGAAGATTGGTTTTGCCACATTTGGAATATTGCATCCAATTCTGGTTGCCACACTATCAGAAGGCCGTGGAGACTTTGGAGATAATGCAGAAAAGGTTTACCAGGATGTTGGAGGATATTAACTATGAGGTGAGATTGAGTAACAGAAGTTTATAAAATTATGAAGGACGTAGATAGGATGAACAGTTGGAAGCTTTTTCCCAGGTCAGACATGACAAACACAAGGTGTCACAAGTTCAAGGCAAGGGTGGCAAAGTTCAGTACAGGTATGAGGGGGGTGTATTTTACACGAGGGAGATGGGGGCATGGAATGCATTACCAAGCAAGTTGGTTGAGACAGACACACTAGGATCATTTAAGACTTATCTAGATAGCCACATGAACAGACTGGGAATAGAGGGATACAAATGGATGATCTAGTTAGGAACACATGATCTGTGCAGGCTTAGGGGGCCAAAGGGCCTGTTTCTGTGTTGCATTGTTCTTTGTTTCTCTTTATTCTTTGTTCTCCCTGTGCCTAGAAAGGTTTCCTGTGGGTGCTCCAGTTTCCTCCCACAGTCCAAATATGTGCAGATTATATGGATTGGCCTCAAGTGTCCAAAGACATGTGGGTTAGCCATGGTAAATGTGTGGAGTTATCGGGTTAAGGTGAGGGAGTAAGCATGGGTGAGATGCTCTTTCAGAGAATTGATTCAGACTCGATGGGCTGAATGGCCTCCTGCATTGTAGAGATTCTGTGGTTACAAGAATCACATGACAAGATTTTGTGTTTTAAGACCTTTACTGTAACAAGTCAGTTAAGATCGACATTAACTATATTTTTCAAAGTAGACAACTAATACACTAGACTACTCTGTAGTATTTTTCCTTTAACACAATGGAAACACACCATGTTTATAAAGTGATCTTTATGATAACATTTTTCTGCAGGACTCATGGCCCTCGATTCCAATGGTTTGAAGCTCAACCAGGGTTGGGTGTGAGTTGAGTAGCGGAGTGGTGGGAGGATTGGGGCAATGTGGAAGGAGGGCTCTGCAAAGGTAGGGTGGAGAGATAGGAGGGCATAGTGGCAGACTGAGAAGGAAGGACATGGATGAGGCTGACAAATTATGGAAGGCAGAGGGAAGATTGAGGAGAAGGAAGATGGACCCCAACAAGGTTACATGAAAAGCTCACAAACAAGGAGCTCAAAGAGTTACCATTATTGTTTACAGCAAGGGTATACACAGAGGCTCCAGATGTGGTGGATAAAGGTGCAAGTGGGGCATGGTGCTGACCACAGGTGATTCGTACAGGAACTCAACTTTGCATAATCAATGAGATTCCAAATGCAGAATCTGGTAGGGGATCTCACCATTCTAGCCAGTGGGAATGCTGTTGCTGGAATCACCTGCCTAGTCTCACCTAGTCTCAAAAACAGAAAATTATGCCCTCTTTCCTCCAAGGGTTTCCAGGCTCCATTTTTGAAGAACTCATCTTGGAGCTTTTGCCACAGTTTGCTCCTTAAACAAAGATTCTGGCTTTCAATCTCACATTCTATGATTACTTTCTCCTAGAACTCCGCATACACTTCACCTTCTACACACTATTTCAGAACTTTGGTAATGCCAAGCAGAACATCACTGCTTCAAAAGGCCCACAATAAGGAATCATCAACTGCTGGCTGCCCCCTCGGATCTTCATGGCTTCTTTCAAGCCCACTTTGCTTCAAGTCTGCTCCATGAAGCTCTTCCTTTAACTCAGAGTCTTTTTGTCTGCTCCGTATTTTGGCTCAATAGGATATATTTCTGATTCCCTGCCTGCAACCTCTTTCTGTCCCATTCCTTGGTTTGGGATCTTCTTGATTCAGGGACTTCTTCTTAGTTTGTGATCTTCTTTCTTTTCCTCATATTGTGCTCCTTAGGACTGTTTCTCTGCAATGGCACTCCACTTTAGGTCAACTAACTTGTAGTTTTGCACTGTTTCCTTTTTCTTCTGCATCTGGCCTGAAGACAGCGAAATCAAGAAAATGTGCACGTGTGATCATTCTCCGATCGGCGAATGTGCAGAAGGCCAAAGAAATGTAAAAGAACACAAACTGCACATGTACAGGAGACCAGAGGCCTGCTGGGAACTGTAATTCCTGGCCTCTGAGCCACCGACTAACGACTGTGATTTAAAAGTATCTGGAGTTCGTTACACATTACTCTGCAGATTCAACATGTTTTGAGTTAACAAGAATGTGATTAACCATTCTTGGGTTCATTTAAATGAAAGGGTTAGTAATCTTCCCTGAAAAATAAAACATTGATAGTACTTGTATTCTGAATCCAAGAAGAGGTGAAGGGTTTATTGGTAGAAAATGTTCTTAATAAGGCAATTCACTTTGGGTCTTAGGACATTGATAGGGTTAAAATGTCAATACCTCAAATACCATCAATACCTATAATACTCGTAGCTTCAGTCTGTCATTTCATTGAATAATTTGCAATATTCTAAATTAAATGTCTCAATGGGATTACTAAATTGTATTTTTAATTAAACAAAAGTTAACCCATTTCCTGTGGATACATGAATATTACAGAATATAATTTCCCTTCATTTGAAAGGAATCCAATCTAATTGACTTATTTTTTTATTTTGCACTTCAATTAGAGAGGAATGGTTGGTTGTATTGCAGAGAACTGGCCGGCAAAATGTTTAAATGCCATACTGATCTGGATATGTTATGAATTGCTTCCGCTGAATCAAACAACTTTCACTTTTTCCTGGTTCTATTATGAATGAATTGGAGCAAAAAAAAACCTGACATTTTTTAATACATGTTTTATATTTGCTTGGTGTTTACTCAACAAAAGAACTTGAAAATGATTACGGTCTGTGTGAATATCAATCCTGCATTGCAAAATTAACTAAAGGTGAAATAAATACTGCTACTGTAAAAGTTAATTTACTTCTCTGCTGAGACCAGCTTCAAGAGACATTTAGAAAGTTATAATAATTTTATCTCTAGCATAGATAAGCCACTTAAAAATGCAATTTTTCACCATTGATACTTGATCAAAAATTTTGATGACAGATCCACTGAGGGAGTTATTAAATCCTGCAAGTCTCAAGATTTAACTTACACAATTTGCAGTATGAAGCTGTTCAAACTGGGAAAATTAACTTTTAAAGCAAACGAGTACTTGTCCACCATTGATACCTGTTTAGCGTGATGTGAAGCAGGCATAACGGAATTTTGCGATCAGTCCCATTCTCATCTGCCCACCAATAAAAAGAGATCTATGCATGTGCACAGCTCTGCTCTCTTTCTAATTTAATTTTAATGTTTTGAACACAAGCTCTTTCATCTCAATGAAATTTAGGGTTAAAAGTTCTCAGGACATCGAGTGGACCTGTTGGCAATTTTACAAGGAAATAAAATGATGCTGTCTCCTACCTTTTCAGGGCAATTCACAACCAGATCACTGACTTAGCTTAAGATATACACTATTGTTTTTGTGTCATTTGCATTGAAAAGCATTACTGTGTTTATACGGCACTTAATAGTTTATAGTCAATATCTGTAACCTGTGACTGGATTTAAAATATGTTTCTTTACTTGCAATTAGCTCAATTATTATTCCATTGTGCTGATTCAGCAAAGACAAATATTTCCTATCATTTGTTTGAAATGATCATAACTGAGATTAAATAATCCATAACATATTTGAGAAATATGTGTTGCTACAATATAAAAGAATAATAGGCCTGTTAAACAGAATTGTTCTTTATATACTGGTTAATTTTTTTTTAGTGTATGTTCACCAATTATAATGCTGTGTTGCACGGATTTTTTTCTAATTAGCCTATGCATGCTTCTGTTAATTTTACTGACTTGTTACACTCTCTTCCCCTCCCTGCTAAGTTGTTTTTTGTCATAACTGTAATATTTTCTCCCTTTCTATTTCTCTGAACTGTTTCTCTCTGTTTTCTTCTGTCATCTCTTCCTTTAGAACAAACAGGTATTCTCTCTTTTCTGCTTCAATTTGTCACAGTCTCTTGTCTGTCCAGTTAACCATTCAGAATTTAAATTTGTAGTTTTCTCCATTGCAATTAGTGTTCCATCATAAAAAGAGCTGAGTTCCCTCTCATTGAAAGTTTGAGGACAAGCAAAAAACAGTTGAGTCCTTTGGTCACTGGTTCGGTAGCCGCAGAGGTGATGGCCGCGAAATTGGTCCCAAAATGGGTATGGGTAGCATGAAGTGGCATTACCCTATGCTCATTGATTCTGTTACAGGCCACAGAAGCTTTGTGTTCATAAAAAGAATTCATAGAATCCGTACAGTGCAGACAAAGGCCATTCGGTCCATTGAACCTGTACCAACAACAATCCCACCCAGACTCTACTCCCATAACTTCACATATTTACCCTGTTAATCCCCCTGACATTAAGAGTCAATTCAGCATGGCCAGTCAACCTAACCTGGACATCTCTGGACTGTGGAAGGAAACTGGAGCACCTGGCAGAAATCTATGCAAAATGTGCAAACTCAACACAGTCAGCCGAAGCCGGAATTGAACCCAGTCCTTGGCACTGTGAGGCAGCAGTGCAAACCACTGTACCTGCTGAGTTAAATGATGTGGCGTGTAACCAGCATTAAAGTCACTGTTGAGCAGAGGGTGAAAATTGTGAGAGGCGAGCACAAGTTAAAACTAGCTTGCACTATGTAAGGGCTATCTGTATCTTTTCATAGCTGCAGCAGGTGGTGAAAGTTGTGATCGTGACCTGGGAAAGACAGAAGAATGACAAAATACAGAGGGTGTAATCTTTTCAAGATTATCTGAAGCTGAACTGGAGACTTGGTGCTAGAGCGGAGGAAGAGAAGAGATGCCATCTATCCACAAAGGAACAGCAGGTCTACTAGAAAAATTATGCATAGGCAGTTGGACAATATACTTTTGGCAGCCAATGCCAGGAGTCTAGCAGCCAGGATATTAATACAATGCTGCAGAAATTCGAATGCTTCCTATGACTGGTCAATGTCAGTGAATGAATTTTGAAATGCCATCAGTTGCATCTTTAGCCTCACAGCAATGCTCCACACCCTCATCAATCACCTACCAGGGAAGGCAATGACCCAGTGGTATTATCACCAGGATATTAATCCAGAAACTCAGCTAATGTTCTGGGAACCCGGGTTTGAATTCCACTGTGGGAGATGGAATTAAGAGTCTACTGATGATCATGAAACCATTGTTATTGTCGGAAAACCCATTTGGTTCACTAATGTTCTTTCAGGAGGGTAATCTGCCATACTTACCCACTCTGGCCTACGTGTGACTCCAGAGCCACAGCAATGTAGTTGATTCTCAACTGTCCTTGAGCAACTAAGGATGGGCAATAAATGGCCAGCCAGCAATGCCCATGTCCCACAAATGAATTAAAAAAAAAATCTTTATCAACTACAATTCATACCTAATATTCACCTCACACTTTGTACTGCTACAAGTCTCATACTAGCATATCGCAGCTTGTCTGCTTTTCAACCATGTCACCAAAAACATTGCCCATATTCATTGACACACTTCCCTCTCAAGGCACCACAGAACCGGGGACAGCAGCACCTAACTGGCAAAGTTGTACATCCTTGTTCCAATGGAGCAGATATCAAGTCACTATTATAGAAGCGGTCGTGACTGAGGATGGAGAAAAAGATGGAGCTGAAACCACTAAAAATGATGGAATCCTCACAATTGATCCTCTTCCTTATGTCATACTTGTCCCTCATCTTACAATCCTACCATTGTGCCTTTCTCAAATTAACCAAAAATTGCAACTTCGTCAGGCAGGGTCAGCAAGAAGACAGTGATGAAGAAGAAACACCATCACCCCCTTTCATACTGACAACCATCAGTTCAGACACCGACATTGCATACTTAAAGAACAGGTTGGAGATGTGATCTGCGTGTGGTAAAATAGTAAGAATTTAGCAACACCATTTTTAAATCCAACCGATTTATTTGATAATAAATTTGCGAGCTTTCGACACTCTGTGTCTTTGTCAGGCAAATGCAGTATTCTGGTCTGCAATAGCACACATCAGCACAGACAGTCACAGATTGCTGATTAGAATGCGAATCCTTACATCTAACCTGCTATTCAAGTGTTAAGGTGGCTAACAATGTGTGTGAAGGGAATCCTGAGCATTGGTTAGAGAATTGTGTATTTTCTCCAGACAGCACAGTAAGTGAGTTTTTTTGCTAACCCAGGCAAGTTAGGGGAGTTACAGATAGTGTGTCATGACCCAGTCCAACGCCGGCATCTCTACATCATGTGGTAAAATATGCAGAAAGAGTGGACAGCATCTGAGGGTGGGGGAAGGGATTGTGCAGGTGTCAACTCAGCAGAGAAGAGTCGCTCACCAGTTATACTGCAGAACTCTGAATTGAGGACTCTGTTGTAGCAAATTAATAAATACATTTTAATGTTTGGTGTCTTGACAAGCCTTCCAGAAAGCCTGCATTCAATTTCAAGGAGCATGGAGGAATCTGGCATTAACTTAGCTCAAGACTTGCACAGAATTTGGAGTCCATCTTTGCAGCGTGGAAAGGGTGACCACTTCCATTCACAGATCCAACCAAATTGCAGCAACTAACAGCTGACTTTTCTGCTTACACTGCACACAAGCAAAATCCACCCAACATTCGAAAGCTCAGCTTGTTGCCACGTATAAGTTTGGCTAACTGCCATGCAAGCTTGTATCACAATTACAATTACCAGTGTTCAAAGTGGCTTGCTGGCTGTCACAGCATTCAGAAATCTGTCTTCCAGCATATTCTAAGATTGCTGAGGGTCTTCCCTCTACCAGTGGCTGTATGGAGTGTATTTGTCCTCTTAGGATGACAGCATTTTGTCCTCCCACCACTGTCACTTCACTTGCTGTTGTCTGACAGTCAGACAGTCAAGATTGCTGCCACCAGTGCCAAGGTGGCGTAGTCTGAAGCTGGGCCTTTCAGGGCGAGAATTGCTCATGTTCATGCAAGGCCATCTGCAGTCTGGCTCCTTTGAATGTTATTAGCTGTGCTAGGTTAACACTGTGTAGAAGCACTGGGAGAGACAAATTCACATAGAATGCAGTGAATGCCCAGGGGTGATTAGTTAATGTTTGTATGCCATATGGCATGGTTTGATTTATAAATTTGGCTTGCAATGTTTATTTTGAGGTGGCTTTTAAAGTTTGAACTTTGATCTGGAGGACACTCAGTAACATGGGCAAGTAAGGCACAGGATTCATGGTGATTAGGGAATTGGGGTTGTGTTACTGACCTCATAGTAGTATGTGTCAGTTATAACTTAGCCAGAAAGGTTAATTGCCTCCTTGTCCCTCTACTTCACAGTTCACCATATGGCTGGTGACATGGGCTGAAACCTCATGATGGTGACATTGTGCAACATGCAGAAACCACTTAGAGTCATCCAGACAGAGGAAGCATCTGTTAAACTCCTCAATCATCTGCTTTATCACATTTTGTATGATGACATGGCTTGATTGCATGAATGCTGATGATATATGCATGGGTTGGTCACTGGAGTCAAGAACCATGCTGTAGCTGATGACCTTTGTCATCCAAAAGCCACCCTCTACTTTGCTGTGATAGCTCAAATGCATGGTACAGAGGATTTGAAGACTGCTGCCAGGATATCAGACATTGACCAACATGATGGACTTGTCTGGGTATACTCTAGCCAGATGCTGAAGTGATGGAAAACTTTGGTTGTAGTAAATCTTAGAGTTGACACGCAGCACTTATGAAGCTTTGTAAATCCACACATTCACTCTATTTGATTCTCCCTGGCAAGAGAGACGCCAGTGATTTCGGAACACAGAGCTTCAGTCGTCTCCATTTTGAAACAGTGGACTGGGATATGTCACAAATATTGCCTTTTTCAACCTAGAAGGAGCCAGATGTATAAAGGTTCCTGACCATAATCACCTTCACAGCCACTGGTGCCATCTCTCTAGTCTACTGCCCTACTCTGCGGTTGCAGTCATGGCTTTGGTAGGTGGCAGATCTCAGAAGGAAGTGAAGAAATCTGACAAATGGAAATTGAGGTAAGTTTGAGAATTGCTCCCTGGGCAGATATGATCTCCTGCTCAGAGCCCTTCTCCCATCCTACCCCATCTTGTTCCAGCTGTTGTCCTATTTTGTGTACTTCTTACCATGCTCTTTGCCATGGTGTAGTCCAAGGCAGGTGCACGCTAATGGAACATGTATTTTGTCCAGAATCCCTGAAGTCAGAAGAAAGTCCTTCATTGTCTGTTACAGCACTCCTTGCAAACTTCAGCGAAGTTAAACAACTCTGAAAACCATCAAACATCTCTACAATCAAAGCAACAACTAGCACAACTCAATCAACTACCAATCTGGAGCCTTTTAAAGCAGGAAGAGATTATTTTGGGGGGGGGGGGGGTGGGGGGGAGTGGGGGGGTTGTGGTTAAGGTTCTTCCTACTGCAGATGATATATTCAGCTATGCAACATTAAGAGATTCTGTTAACCACAGAATTGAGCTCCAAGATGGCAGCTCTGGTGTCACATGTTGATGTCATAACCCTCTTACCTCTGGGTTAATATTCCCTGCAAACGTGTTAATGCCTTTACAAAAATGGCATCCAGTGAAGCTAGCACCAGAAGTGTGTACTGTGGATACCATTTTGGAGGCAAAGTGGAACACACCTGGCCGAAAATAAAATGGGCATAAACGAGCCAAATTTCGCAGCCAATGAGATTTGTCTGTTCTTGACTGAACCACTAGGTGGTAACAGTGTGCAACAGTGAAATGTCTCATCTAATCACTTTCTGCAGTCTGCTATCAGATCTGTCAGCTGAACTTGGAAGGACAGGCTGCAGATGAGTCAGTGGCTTTCTTGTCCAGGCTCCCAACTGATTAAAGAAATATGATGCTGGCAACACCAAGACAATGAAACCAGTGAAACACACTGCCCACTTAATTATCATTCTATTTCATTATTATTTTACACACGCCGAAATACGAATATTTGTATACTGCTGCAACTCCTGATTATTATACTGTAAAATCAGAACTTCTTGCACCAAGGGAACAAAATATGCAAACATTCAGGTGAATGATAGTAATTGTTACGTTCCTCACATATCTGTGGCTTTACTATATTACAAATGATATTTTCATGTAAATTCAATTCATTTAAGGTTACTTCTATTTGTAGGATTACTCAGTGACTTAATGTGAGTATGTTTTTAATGGGTTGCAACTGTATTTATATTATTTGCAACATGAAATGTCTATCATTTGATTGTTTTTCTCTGTTAAATGCAGTTTATCATAGAATACAATAATAGATGCAAAGCTCACTGCCACTTCAGCGATGGCACTGAAATTTCAGCAGATAATTGTAGAATGATGCAGGTTACTTTGAATCAACTAAGATTTACTAAAGGAGCTGATTGCTTGTCATGGAAGTGTGCAGATAGGAGGGTTAAGATAACAATTTTCACATCAATAAAAGTTACTGCAACAATAGTATTTATATTGATTCAAAACAATTTTAATCTGAATATTCTTGTATTGTAGTTGGCAACTATAAATCTGCTTTTGTTTAATTTACTTACCTTAGTTGTGTTACAATCCCAGCTGATGTCACTACTGGACAGTCAGGTGCCAGAATGGAACCTGGCTCAATGGACCATAACTTTTACTTTTTTATTTAGAAAATGGATGAACAAAGTCATAGGACCGCTGATTAACTTTTAACAAAAGAATAAACATTTATTAAACAAGAAAAGATTAACTAGAACTCACTACACCCTCATTCCCACTACATCTTTACAGGTATATAAAGTTTTGTAAGGATTATAAAGTATCTTAAACTCTAATGTTCTCATTAGGTACACAGTCGGTGTAAGCCAAAAGACAAAATGTGGTCAGACGTGGCACACTGTAAAACCACGTTGCAAATGCCACCCAATATAACATCTGTGGATTTCTCATCAATCCGTTCCCCCCCCTACCCCTACGCACCCCCTTCCCCCCCCCACCCCCCACCCAACATGAGTGTTTCTAAACTCCATTAAAAACTAGCACGCCTTAAATTCTTCTCCCAAACAATGCTTTCTCTGTTCATCCCTCAGTTTCTTCTGCTTCAAGGAAAACAACCCCAGGCCATCCAGCCTACTTTCATAACTGAAACTCTGAAGCCTAGGCAATGTCCTGTTAAATTTCCTGTGTACCTTTTCCAATGCTATCACAACCCTCCTATGATGTAGATTCCAGCACTGCACTCTAGCTGAGGCCTAACCAATATCTTATACATTTCCACCATAAGCCCCCAACCCCCAGCTTTTAAACTCCGTGCCTTGACTAATAAAGGCAAGCATACCATATGCCTTCTTAACCACCTGTCCTGCTACCTTAAGGACTGGTGTACATGGTACTTTGGTTCTTCCCAAAGTCCTGCTGTCACAATGTATTCCTGTTTGTCCTGATCAAGTGCATCACCTCATGCTTATCTGCTTGTATTAACATTTCATATTTGCTTAATATTGTTGGGCAAATGCTAAAAATCACTAGGGAGGGTACTGGCTATCTTTATATGAATGAGTTTGCAGCTGTCACATCAACTGATTCAGTCCTTCTATTAGGCAAATGTCATTTTTACCCCTAGATAGAGAATACAGTAGTTATACTACTGAAGAGGCAAATGGCCTTTACACCATACAGTGTATGCAACACCAAAAGAGAAAATCTTAAACAGGTCTGGCAGTATCAGTAAGGAGAGAAGTCCAGATGACTTTTGTCAAAGCACCCAATACCTCTCCTGTCACTCATGGCACTTTCTCATGCAATCTCAGAAGGTGTAGCATCTGCCCCTTTACCTCTTCCATGCTTACCATCCAACGTCCAAAACATTCATTCCAATTTAAGCAGTGTTTCACTTGTACCTCTTTTACAGAATTTGCTGTTTCCAAAGTGGTCTCCTCTACATCAGAGACACCAAGCATAGACTGGGTGATTGCTTTGCTAAGTATCTTTGGTCCTTGCGCAAATAGGACCTTGACCTTCCCGCTACTTGCCATTTTAACCATGATCCTGCTCCCATGCCCACATGTCTGTCCTTGGCTTGCTGCAGTGTTCCAGTGAAGCTGAACACAAACTGGAGGAACAGCATCTCATCTTCTGGCTGGACACTTTACAGCTTTCTGTGTCAACATTGAATTCAGCAACTTCAGATGATTAGCTCTACCTCACCTTGACCCCTTTGTTTTCATTCTATTTTAAAAGTTGTACTGTTCTCTACCTTTTATTTCTTTATTGTCTTTCTCCATTTTTCTTCCCCCTACTCTTTCCCCTTCCTTTATCCCCCTTCCCTTCTCTTTTCTCTTCCTTTGCTTCCCCTTTTCTAAATTTTACCTCTATCCCATTCGTCTCCCATCCCCTTCTCAACTTACCCTCTTATTTTAGTTTCTCTGAAATTTGACCATTCACACCTTTATTCTCTCTGTGGACAGCTATTAGCAGTTTTCCCCCTGGTTTCTATGGCTATGACTCATTTTTCATTCCCTCATCCTGCGATATAAACATCTCCCACTTTCTATGCCTTTTAGCTTTGACGAAGGGTCAACTGGACTCGAAATGTCATCTCTTTTCACTCCTTATAGATGCTGCCAGACCTGTTGATTTTTCCAGCATTTTCTCTTTTGTTTTCAAATTCCACCATCCTTAGTTATTTGCTTTCATTACAGAATGTTTGCGACACTTGTGTAAACTGAATCCGGGTGCTAGATCTTCTCGTCTTAAATCAGGATGGAACAGAGGTGGGACAGCAAACACAAAATGGGAGCAGCAGCCTGTGTGCTGATCTGCCACTTCCATTCACGATAATTTTCCCAAGTGCAGGATGATGGTTGGGAAAGTCAAATCACCCGCTTCATTAAATTGGACAGAACCAGGTCATTTGAAAGCTCATTAAGAACTCATCTTCTGACCTCCCAAACTTTTCATGGAGGCGTGTAGCTATTAGGAGCTCAGCAATGCTGATAACTGGCAGCAACAGGGATGGTAGCATAAAATAGTTTAATGTAAAAAAAAAAGTGAATGTTTAGACAAAAACTGCTCAATATTAATAAGATTTTACTAATCAACTTTCCCCACCCTATCCCGTTTCCCAGCTCTTGATTTTCCTTTGTGATCTTGAAGATGAAGATCTTCTTGTTTCTTTGAGAATGCACGGATACAGCCACTGCAATGGCTGCCAATTTGGATCAGAAAGAGGCCCCTACTTTGTTGGTCCATTTCCATTTTTGTCTGTTTGGACACTGTTTGTACACCAGAGCTATCTTTGGCGTCAATAAGACCCCAGCTCCATGAAAAACGTATATTTTGGCTGGCGATGGAAGATGGTTCACGTCCTAGATTTAAACCTTCCTTCTGATTCATACCTGTAACAGGAAAATCTGCCCAGAGTGCTTTCATCAGCAGAATCTCTACAGCTGCAGCTAGGTTTCTATAGTTATTTTTGGTGATTGGATCTGGATGCTTAGATTGAAGAAAAAGCGGGACAGTATTAATCCTATACAATAATAAGAAATACACCACCATTACCCCCTTTACATTAAGGAGGACTAAGGAAGTTTGGCATGTCCGCTACAGCTCTCACCAACTTTTACAGATGCACCATAGAAAACATTCTTTCTGGTTGTATCACAACTTGCTAAGGCTCCTGCTCTGCCCAAGACTGCAAGAAATGACAAAGGGTCATGAATGAAGCCCAGTCCATCACCCAAACCAGCTCCTATCCATTGACTCTGTCCACACTTCCCACTGCCTTAGAAAAGCATCCAGCATAATCAAGAACCCCATGCACCCCTAACATACTCTCTTCCACCATCTTCTGACAGGAAAAAACTAAAAAAGTTTGAGGATACGTACCAACCAACCCTGCTGCCATGAGATTTTTGAATGGACCACTAAGCTAATCTTTCTCTACATCTTAGACATGACTGTAACACTGCATTCTGCACTTCCTCCTTTCCTTCTCCATGTGTAAGATATGCTTTGTCTGTATAGCACACAAGAAACAATACTTTTCACTATATATTAATGCGTGTAATAATAATTAATCAAATCAAATTATTCTCTTAGGTGTGCTAACCTTTGGATTCTTACTCTTGTAATCATACCCTCCTGTCCCTGACCACCTACCAAATTTGAAAGACCTAGCCTAATAAGTGTGACACTCACCTGGAACAAAGTTTCTAGGTAATCCCCAACCCATTCCACTGTCCTGATGCATCACAATATCCAAAGTTCAGGCTCCAGTTCATCAATGCAGCTGAAGTTTCCAAGCTGTACACATTTACTGCAGTATGGTTGTGCTGGATCACACTGACGTCTACTAAATCCCTTCATGCTACAGCTGCAACTTATCACCAGTTTGACCATCTTTATTTTATTTGTATTTAACTAATTAGGTTTCAAGATTAGAATATTACTCAAGTATTACTTTATGGAGTTCAACTTATTTAAATATGAATTTAATATTAAATTTAATACAATATTTATGCCTCCAGTATGATTTTTAAGCTACTGGCTCAGTTTAGAGGCAAAAGACTTAAAACTCACCAGTTGCCTAACTAAATAGTTACTTAATGCCTTTGGGCTTTAGCTGTTGGGTCTCACTCTCTCTGTTCCTTCTCTTGGATCACTCCCTTTTTGTGAAAGAACATCACTTCCTCCATCACTGCACCAAATTCCTCCACTTACCAAATTCACAGATGTAAACACTTGGCCTTGCTACATTCAGTTTCCACTGCCATCTTCATGTGACTTACTCCATAAGAATAGAAAAAAATTCAGCTCATATTCTAACACCAATTTCTCATAATGATCTTTAAATATTTTTGTAACAAATAATATTTGTTGAACAAATATTGACAGAAATCATTTTGGCCTAGCTATTCTATATTATTGGCTTCTAAATTAATGTGCATTAGTTTAGCTGACGTGTGGTAAAGCTAGTGAATTGAATATCAAATCATATTATAAATGGAAAAATAGGTTTCTGAGTCTGGTGTTGCACATTGAAATTTATTTTTATACATGATTAAAAAGTCTATTTTAAGGAAGAGCTGTTCTATGGGATTATAAAATTTTGGTAACCATACTTAGAATCTAAATAAGTTAACAAATAGGAAATACTAATCATATTGCTCAACTGATAACATAGTTGGATCACAAATTTCAAGAACTGAAATTATTTATTAACTTCTGTTCAGCAACCTTTGATTTCACATCACACAAATCGACTGATTAGAAGTATAAATAGAAACTCTTAAAGGCACTGTTTCCTTTCTTACTGTTCTACAAATCCCATGTTCCTTATAAATAGCAAGGATGGCAAAGGTTTTATCTACATAGAACATAGAACATTACAGCACAGAACAGGCCCTTCGGCCTTCGATGTTGCGCCGACCAATATAAAAAGCAATGCCCCTCCAAACTAAACCATTCCCTTCTCTTCCATATACTTATCAACTAACTCTTAAACGCCACCAAACTTGGCGCATCTACAACTGCTGCAGGCAGGGCATTCCACTCCCGAACCACCCTTTGGGTAAAGAACCTGCCTCTGATATCCGTCCTATAACTATCACCCTTAATTTAAAGCTGTGTCCCCTCGTGCTAGCTTTCTCCATCCTAGGAAAAAGGCTATCACTGTCCACCCTATCTAAACCTCTAATCATCTTATATGTTTCGCTAAGGTCCCCTCTTAGCCGCCTCCTTTCTAACGAAAACAACCTCAAATCCCTCAGACTCTCTTCATAAGACCTGCCCTCCATACCAGGCAACATCCTGGTAAACCTCCTCTGTACCCTCTCCAATGCCTCCACATCTTTCTTATAATGTGGGGACCAGAACTGCACACAATACTCCAAGCGCGGCCGCACTAGAGTTTTGTACAGTTGCAACATGACGTTGCGGCTCCGAAATTCAATACCCCTACCAATAAAAGCTAAGACTCCATATGCCTTCTTAACAACCTTATCGACTTGACTGCCTACTTTCAGGGATGTATGCACAAATACACCAAGATCCCTCTGTTCATCAACACTATTAAGAATCCTACCATTAGCCCTATACTCTACACATTTAGTATTCCTGCCAAAGTGCATTACCTCACACTTTTCCACATTAAACTCCATTTGCCACCTCTCGGCCCAGCTCTGCAACTTGTCCACGTCTCTCTGCAAACTATAACACCCCTCTTCACTATCTACCACTCCACCGACTTAGTGTCATCTGCAAATTTACTAATCCATCCTTCAATACCCTCATCCAGATCATTTATAAAAATTACAAACAGCAGGGGCCCCAAAACAGACCCCTGAGATACACCACTTGTCACCGAACTCCAAGATGAATATCTCCCATCAACCACCACCCTCTGTCTTCTATCTGCTAGCCAATGCCTAACCCAATTAGCTAAATCACCCTCTATCCCATACACCTGCATTTTCTGCAGAAGTCTTCCATGGGCCACCTTATCAAACGCCTTACTAAAGTCCATATATACCACATCAACCGCCTTACCCCCATCCACCTCTTTGGTCCCTTTTTCAAAAAACTCAATGAGGTTAGTAAGGCACGACCTACCCTTCACAAAACCATGCTGACTATCTCCAATCAATTCATTACTCTCTAAATAACTATAAATCCTATCCCTAATTATTCTCTCCAATACTTTGCCAACAACAGAAGTAAGACTCACTGGCCTATAATTCCCTGGAAGGTCTCTCTTCCCCTTCTTGAACAACGGGACAACATTCGCTATCCTCCAGTCCTCCGGAACCACACCTGTAACCAACGACGACCTGAAGATCAGAGCCAGAGGCTCTGCAATCTCCTCTCTTGCCTCCCAGAGAATCCTAGGGTAAATCCCGTCCGGCCCAGGGGACTTATCCAACTTCAAACCCTCGAGAATATCTAGCACATCCTCCCTATCTACTTCGATACTTTCCAGTTTGCTACCCTGTACCCCAGTGTTCTCCATAACTACATTTACATCACCCTGCGTGAATACCGAAGAGAAATATTTATTCAGTGCCTCTCCAATCTCTTCAGGCTCCACGCACAACTTCCCACTGCTGTCTATGACTGGCCCTAATCTTGCCCTAACCAATCTTCTATTCTTAACATATCTAAAGAAAGCTTTAGGATTCTCCTTAATCCATCAGCCAAAGTCTTCTCGTGTACCCTCTTAGCTCTCCTCAACTCACTCTTTAGCTCCCTCCTGGCTAATCTATAGCTATCCATTGCACTAACTGAGCCTTCAAGCCTCACCCTGACATAAGCCTCCTTTTTCCTTTTAACCAGCGAATTAACTTTTTTAGTACACCATGGTTCCCTTACTCGACCATTTCCTCCTTGCCTGACAGGGACATACTTATCAAGGACTCGCAGCAGCTGCTCCTTGAATAAGCTCCACATTCCAGATGTTCCCAGTCCCTGTAGTTTCCTAGTCCAATCTATGCACCCTAATTCTCTCCTGATGGCCTCATAATTACCCTTCCCCCAGCTATAACTACTGCCCCCAGCTTCATGCCTATCCCTATCCATCACTAAGGTGAACGTAACCGAATTGTGGTCACTGTCACCAAAATGTTCACTAACTTCCAAGCCTAACTCCTGGCTTTATCTGATGACATTAATTGCTGATTAGATGAAAATTCAAAACCTCTGCCTAAAGGGAATAAACCAAAGACTCCATTTATGATGATGTGAAAGTTTTTAAACAAAACTAATGCTCACAATATATTGATAGAGTACAGTTGTATTTTATTGCTTCTGTTAGCCACAGTTTTTAACATCAAGATGCATCACAGTCTTTTCTCTAGTATAAAAGCTGTAGAATATTTTATTCCCTTTTTGAGAGTTTCATCTAATTGCACAAATAAAAACAGAAATAGTTGAAGTATTAAACCTCTAAGTCCACAATTGATCTTTATTACCAAAACAAGACAGTGATTAGTGAACATGAAGAGGAAAATACTATGGTATTGCTTTTTGCTTCTTGCCCAGGCACTAGAAGCTATTTTCTAACTGCAAGTATATCTTTTAATGTCAGTAGGGATATGATGAGGAGAGAAAATGCAATTGCAGTTCTATTCATAATATTCTTTCCAAAGCTATGGAATAAGATATTGAAAGTGATTCTTCTGAAATGATGTAACATGTTTTTAGATCATGATGTAGATAATTTTAGTTATTGTGCAGTATTATGTGAAATTGATGTTCTGCATCAGAGCTTCTATTTGATGGAATCCAAGATTACACTTAAGATAAACTAAATAGCATTGGTTTACCTATTGATAGTAATTCTACAGAATATGGAGAATTTATAGGGACTCAGATTTGGTATTAATTTTTCAAATGTCAATTTTCAGTATTACTCATCTCCGAGATTGAGTTGCAAATACTCCACATGATAACCAATCTGATGTATTTCCTCAAACAAATATGCATGTGTACATGTATCAAACAAAATTAACATGATTACAGTACAATGTTTATATCTGTTTAAACACATGGGGGAGGGAAAAGCTTTGAATCTGAATAACGTCTGGTTTTACAGTATATATTCAATACATGCAAATAAACTTTACATTTATCTATAGTCAACCATCCCTTCTGCCATATGAACTGCCTAAAGGTCATTTTATAGTGTTGTTTCATAATACCATGCAAATCTGAAGTTATTCATTTTGTGATAATAAATTAAATTTTCATATCATCTAACTTGGCCATTGATTTTTTTTCCATATCCCTTTATATGCACAAGAATTTGGCTATATTTTTGTTGAAACTGTTAATGCTTTCTTTTGAGTGTACTGTATATGCAACTGCCACTCCCACGCTGTGTTTCGTGGGGCTTCCTGTTTTCAACATGTTGGATATTTACTACACTGGAAACCCACTCAATTTTCTCATTCATTTTGCATGCAACCCTTCTCTTCTCTTCAGCTACTGTTGAGGCTATTGAGGCCATTGAGGGTGTTGAAACTCATGAAGGTAATATGGGGTATTTGCTCACTGTATTTGTTGTGATAGACTTTAGTGGTGTTATTTTATTTTGCATACATTCTTCAGGTTCAAGAGCCATGGGCGTAAATAAGCTCCTTAATGCAGGAGAAGCAGGTCCACAATGTGAAAGAAACGAGTTGATGTATTTGCAACACGCCAATACATTTTCAGTCTAACTCATCTCCTGTTGAAAAAGTAGGATAGTGGAATGTTTTCACTTTGCTATATTTACGCCTATGAAAGTAGAAAATGAGCTACACGCCATAACTGAAACATACACTGCAGCTTTAACAAACTCCATCATTTTTGTGTCTTGATCCTTTCCATTATTTAGCGGCAGTTGCACAGTTTGTTCTTGTTTACTTCTAAATTTAACAGAATAGTGCTGAGAAATACAGCTGAACAATTTGTACAGGTAGTCAAGTGTTCCTCTTTAAATATATGTTTCCAAAATACAAGAGCTAAAACAACAACTGTTGGCTAAGTGGTTGTCTGGTGACTGGTGATGTTTGTTGTACAAAGGAACAGCAAGTGCTCCTCAAACCCTTGCTGGTCGCAAGAGTTTGTTTACTTTTGATTTTAATTTCCTTTTGAAGATATTGCAATTTTCCATGTTTTATGACATTAACCTTTGCCTGTCCCCATGAGATTTTTTCCTTTTGGTTTTACAACGATCCTGAATATTTTTTGTTCTAAATCCCCCATTTCTTAAACAGAAATTTCTCAGGACAGACAAAGTGTTTTGTCATTTGTCATATATAGGACTTTTGTCTACATCTAGTTGCTAACAAAAACATTGCTAAGTTACAGAAGTATACAGGAGTGACCTCTGCTACAGTAGGTATTTGAATGTTTGTGTCGGTTCGATGTTGTAGTTTCAATGTAGATAATAGATAGCTGGAAATAAAATCTATTTAAGGAAAAGTCTTCAGCTGATGGTATTTAGTAAAGAAATTCGATTGTTAAATTCTGCTTATGAAACAAACATGTTGTAAGCCACTAAAACAATGATAAAGATTAAAGTGATAGTTGCTGATTTGCAAAACAAAATGTAAGGTAAATCCTATTAAAATTCTACACAGATCTAGTGGTTGAATCTTCACTAGTGCTGTGATGTCAGTGGAAAATATTAAAAAAAAAGACCCCATAGAAATTGCCTTTCTATGGCAACTAGGAAAACCCCCTTCATAAATCCAATGCCAAATTTGCTGCAGGAAGTGAAACTAAATACTGATCAGACAAGACTCCTATTTCTCTTAACATATATATGCTTGAATTAATATAATCAACATATTAATTGTTTTTCTTTTTCTATTTCTTAATCTACACCAAATAATCCAATTGTAGCCATCCGAGGATTTACACCTCAGCATAAAATCAGTAGTTTTGAAGAAGCAAAAGGCCTGGACCGTATCAATGAGAGGATGCCTCCTCGAAGAGATGCAGTACCCAACACTGGCAGCGTTCATTCCACTGGGAAAATGAATGTGTCTGAGTCTAACGGGACAGATGACAACAGCAACATCCAGTGACCTGCTTTTAGGACTCTGACAGTTCTGCAGTTGTACTGTGTCAACTGTTTGGTGTTCCAGCCTCTCATATCCAAGACAGTGTACTGCTCATTCGGAAGCAAAGAGTTTGAATAAATTTATAAAAGAAAACACAAACCCCATAACTTCCTCACAGAAAATTAGTGATAGAATGCTGGAAACCTTGGCCATCTTGTTTAGAGGGACTGCCATCAGTGCTTATAGACAAGGTGAGACTCAATGCAGGTTATGTATTAAAGCGTGATCTGAGGCTGTTCAGTTGTTTACTTGTTTTCCCTAATGAAAACAAGGATAGACATTTACAAAGGTCTCTTGTAAACTTGGGTAAATTGTTTCACATTGATACATCCAATGGTGCATTTGAGAAGTAGCACCACACATTTCAAAACTGTTAAAAAGTAAAAAATGTTTCATGCATAAATATAGTTATATGATTAATATAACTTAATTTAAAATAAAAGTTTTGCTACTAGTATTGAAATTCTGCAATTATATAAGTCTTAGAAAATCAAATTTGAAGTTGCAAAATGTTTTAAATGCCAAATACCAGATAATTCTGTTTTGTATAAAGACCCCCTGTCCGATTTCTGCGTATTTGGATGCTATCAGGTCTGTTTGATGGTAACCTACTATCCGATCATGTTGCTTGTAACTGGAATCTAAATTACTGGTATTTATCTTTTTGTTGCTAAGTTCTGACATAAAATAACTAGGTTTTGCTTGTCACTTGCCTGTAATGAACAGTTACAAATGGCACAGTATTTTTTGTAAAGTAATTAACGTGCACCACTATAGTGCCAGAAATAGGATTTGTACAGCATCTATAGAATGCATCTATGCATGTGGATAAGTTTCTTAACAATATGTGGAGCTATATTTGTGCTGTGTTTAAAAAAACCTGGCTGTGTTGTATTCTTACTTGCTTTCTCTCTGCAGAATTGGTAAAGCTTTTGAGTTATTGCAATTGATGTACAAACATTGCAGTTAATTTGACAGTTAAAATTATTTGTATTTTTTAAGTTCTCTGTATGTAAAGGAGTGGCTGATAGCACGAATGAGCATATTCAGTGAAACGTTGATTAGTCCAAAGCAACATGTTTGGCTGCCAATGCATGATAGCATGGGTATCAAAACTATTAAATTAATTAAGGCACAGTGTGGTGCCTCACTAAAAGTTAAATTAAGCATATTATCCATTTTATTCCACTCTTTGTTGACTCTTGTTTTGTCAAAGCGTGAAAACCTTTTGAAGATTTTCATGGATATGATCTTGTAATTCCTCTTGTCATTTTCTCATCTGGAACTGAGACTTCATATTTAACTTGTTATTTGAAACACAACATTGTAAGCATGCCCTCTGGAAACTCAGAAACACTTTTTTACTATTCAATAAAATGTGCATGAACTCATCAATTTCTTGAAGATACTGTTTTGTAACTTCATAAATAAAATTTTACTAACTGTTAGAATAGTAAGGAGGCAATTATGATTACAAAAGTAAACACTAACCTATATTACATTATTGCCTGTTAAATTCACTGCATGTTAGAATACCATCAAACTCTCAAACTGTCAACTGTAATCAAATTCCACTCCAGAAAAGAAAAAGCTATTAAACAATTGCAATTCCAAGTTGGAAGGCAATGACAGTATTGTTTTCTAAGAATAAGGAATCGTGACTGAATATGGGACAAAGTGCTTCTAAACTTCTGCTGCTAAAGGGGGACTTTTTTGGCCTTGTCCATATTGGGCAGGAATGGAAGATCATAACATCGGAAAAATCAATTTACCACTGTCATGAAAGCAGTCCAGAATTGTCTGCGCCAACCAACTGATACACTAATACACTTGCATCACCTTATAGGGCTGCCACAATCATCCCCTCATACTGGATCAAGAGGGCTCATCAGCATCCAATTAGATTGGTGTGTTTCACGTAGGTATATAATTGACATGAATCTGGCATCATGACTTCGCTTATGACTTTGTTTGCTTGTCTTGCATTATGTAGTGCTCACCAGCAACTCAAACTCTGTGTTTGGACTTTGCAGGCAGCATCGGAGAGGGCTGGGTGGTGGTGGTGGTAGTGGGTGACTTGTCAACAGCAAATTACCTAGCAGATCAGCAGTAATGCACAGGGGTTGGCTTTTAATACGCTGCAGGCTAAGGCCTCCAATGGAGGTTGGGGGAAACATGCCCTGAGGGAAGGGAAGGGTTTCCATGGTAAGGCCTTCACTGAGAAAGAAGGGAAAGTGGCTTGAAGCATAGGGAAATACTGTTGGGCAAGGGCCCCTCTGTGGGATAAGAATAGGATAGGCAGAACTCAGACATATAATTAGGGTGGGGAGCATCCTCAGTGCTAGGATGGGTATGGAATTGGTTATACAATGACATGAACAACTAAGGGCCAAAAGGAGAGGATCAGTGAGTGAACAAGCATTCAGTCCAGGCAAAGCAAGAGTCAGTCCTGTCTCAGGTGTGCCCAGAGTATTGTAAAATCACACGTGTTTGTTCAGAGTGTTGATAGCGTCATATTGGGCTGCAGTTGGCACCCTCAATCAGATGAGGTATATAGCTTTTAGATGGAGAAAAGGTATTGTGGATGTTTGGAAAGGGAGGAGGGGTGTCATGTTAGTATTCTCTGGAATGGGAGGATTGAGGTCCACACTGGGTTCTTTAGATACATCAGTGATGAAATCTTGTGACTTGTACATTTAAACATAAATTATTTATTGTTAGTCTTCAATTACATACAGATGCCAGGTTAATGGTGTGCATGTAGCTGCTTTTCCATACAGACTGGCTTCGAGCATTCTCTCTCAATGTCTTAGCATATGATTCTGTACATCATACAGTGGATGGTACTACTCTCCAGTCCCGCATTAACACTTGCTCCGCTGAACGCCTTTATGTTGCAATGGCATACGACATTCTCCTTTTTCTTTACAAAAAAAACTTTCCACCTTTCCAACAGAGTTTTTCAATATGATCTTGCTATCCCTTTTCCTCCACCTCAGGTCTCTGACTTTATGAATTCAAATGGGCTTGACATGCAGTCAGTCAGGGACTTGACAATATCTCTATTTGATTTGCTTTTTTGCTCCTTTTGTTTTTCTTTATTCACAACTCATTTATAGTTACAGACTCTGTGGCTTTGTCCCATTCCTTGGACATTTTCATCATGTCTTCATCATGAGACATCCAATGCTTTTCTTTCTACTAGTGTCTTGTACTTCAGAGTTACAATTTTTGGTCCTCTTTCTGTCTTGTCTTTCCCTGTCTGCAGCTGGGAAGCTTCTACAGTTTTTCCTTTCAATGCTTCCTCTTTTCTATTTAACTGTTTATTCAGCTCTTCAGTCTCTTTCTTGTGGCTATCGGCTTCCTCCTGGAGCACAGAGCATTGCTGAGTCATCTGTGCCAGCTGGTCCTTCAGTTCTTTCAGAGTGACATGAAATGCATTATGCTTCTCTTCATAATTTTCCAGAGGAATAAATTTTGACCCGAAGAAATATTGCAATGATGAATGTCTTTCAGCAGGATTTCCTTTTCTTTGTGAAGCTCACTTGTTTCATCTTGAGCTTTCTTATACTTCAACAAAGTTTCTTCAAACTCCTTCTGCTGTGCATCCATTCTGCTGTTTAAGACCATCTTCACTTCTTTGTGTTGTTGAATGGTCACACATTCCTTTTGCATTCAATTTTGAAATATCCTTTTTTTTTTGTTGGTGACTTGCGGGGATGGTGAGGGGAGGGGAGATGGTGGGTGATGACAGGGGGAAGGTAGAGGAGGAATACCTTGAAAAAAATGCTGTGCTTTTTAGGGTTGATTGGTTTCTGACACACTCAGACAAAGCCTTTGAACACTCATTCACTGACAGGTCATTGCCAGAAATAGTTCCTTTTCAAGCTGATGCTGACTCTTGTCTATTTTTTATTGCTGCTGCAGAGAGGAGATCATTAGGAAGATACAGCCTGGATTTATTGCTGTCGGCATAATTATAAACAAGAAACAGAAGATTGTGCTGATGGTACCAGACTCGCCAAAGGAAGGAGCTTTACTTTCATAAGCAAGAGGCAACAGGGCCTCCTTCAGACACAGAGAATGAGGTTCACAGAAACTGAGTGCATAGGTAGCTTGCAAGACTGAGAGTGTACAGAACTCGCATGTCTTATCCGCAGATCAATGACAGGCAATGTTGCTGATACCTCCACGTGTCCAGAGATCTGATGACTCAAATATGTCCCATTCTCCAGGAATTGGAACCATGGGGGCTCAGCAGGCCTTCATTGCCATTGACTGTAAAAGTAATCACTGCACGGAACCCAGCTCCTGCCAACACTCTCTTGAGTCCTCAGTAGGATCCCTCAAGTGTCCACTTAAATGAATATGAGATGCCAGATGTCCTTTTGTCAAGGAAATCCCTTCGATAGCAATCAAGTAAATCAAGACACTAAAGCAGTAGGTTGTACAACAATTTCTGAATTCCCAGAGGTGCAGCGTGTCATCAACTATCAAGGCTCCTTAGCAATGGGCAGTCCAACACAAACAGGAAAAGCTTCCACTCAGTCATAAGCGGGTGGTCTGTGACCACCAGAAATTTACCTTGCAAGTTTGTGCTAGATATTCAGGAAGCATCCATGACTCTCACGTTTTGAGTAGATTGCAGATCCTGGACATCTTTGTGGAACTGCACAGGATCCAGGGTTGGGTCCTCGGTGATAAGGAGAACCTTCAAAAGGTGTGGCTGATGTAATGCATCTCAACGTTGTGATGAGTGTCTTGTGACTGCAACCCAGACAATTACAGGGTAAGGAATGCCCAGGTTGACGCTTTGACTGCTAGGCCGATAATGTGGCTTAGAGAGATAGAACCTTGGCATCTTGACATAGCAAGGTGCACCTACTCATTGATGAGATTAGGCAATGTATATTTGGAAAGTCAGAAATTCTGTTAGCACACAAAAGCATACATGACCTTTGAATATTGGTTCATAGTATGAAAACCCTGCTGGATGACAGAAATTACATGGAGTCACATGACATATCTTCATGCATAAACTCATTTCTCCTATACTACACCTTCTCCTTTCAAGAATACCAACAAGATGGAAGAACGTTCTGCTTCAATCTTACACAGATATGGAATGATCCTGTAAAGCATATGAACAAGGCAAACTTCCTTCCACAAGCACACTTAACATTAAAGTAGAGGCATTACTGATGTTGAGAATGATCTGGAAAAGAGTCACACACTGTGGTGATGAGAAAGGACATTGAACAGACTACAGGCTCATGTTAGTGATATCTGTGATAAGTAGGGAGAGGCACCATTGTATCACACTTGATTGACAGCAACATAGTTCATCATAACAAGGAGGCATACTCAAAAGGAAATGTGACATGGGGACGATTCATTGGGTGCACATTATATACATGTTGTCAACATGCATGCCACCATTGTGCTCCTGAGTTTTCTTTTAAACTTTCTTAACCCTATAACTCTGTCTAGGTTTATTCCTGGCATCCACAATGGAGGTGGAGGCAGCTTGCTGACTGTTATGTTCTGACGTGCATGATGATTTCAGCAGTCGTCCTGAGGGCCTCAGCCTGGACAGATGGACGCTTTTCGACATGTGGAGCTGGAGGTGATGGGCTCAGTTTGGCTGGACGCTTCTGAAGTCATGATGTGGAGATGCCGGCATTGGACTGACAAAGAGGCAAACCCCCAAAAGCTAGTGGAGTTACTACCAAATAAACCTGTTGGACTTTAACCTGGTGTTGTCAGACTTCTTATGCACTTCTGAAGTTCCAGGGTGGATGATTCTGGGACGTTCATTTGCTGGTCCTTCTTGCCATTGGTGCCAAGAGCTCTTGGCTAACTCCTTGCGGAGGAGAAGGGGCAGTGAGATTGAGATGACCCACCCATGACCCCTCCTTTGCATGGCTGCTGATGGATGCCACCAATAGTGACAGTGATGAACTCCTGTACCAGTACTTGGAGCATGGTCTCCATGACAGCTGTCATCCTGCTCATGTTGACTTTGGTGCCCAGCATGCCAGTGCTACCATCTCAGACTGAATGAAGATGGACTCCTCCAGCATCCATTGCAATCTGTGGAATGGAACTGATATTGACGTTCCTGTGCTTGTTCTTGCAGTTCCAACAACTGATTTAAGACTGAATCCAGAGGCTTGTCATCTGACTCAGACTCAGCAGAATCCTGATCTTCAGCAGGTCCACTGAGTGGCACCACCCTCAGATAACCCTGTCTCCACTTAATGTGGACCAGATTCTGTGCTGTTCTCACTACATTGTAACCTGAGCTTGATTTTCTGCGCTGGGAGTAAACACTGTAATGGGTCTTCTGTTGTGGTGTCCTCAGGAGCTTCATCTGAAGTGTGTAGGGGTCGAATGAAGAGCTTTGCAGAGGGGTTATTGCAAGACAGAAGACATAATTAGTGCAACTTAAAACACTAGAGCTGGTTATCAGAGAGATGAACAGGATCCTCATGTGGGTGATTGTCACTGACCTCATCATCGCCGCAGCCATGATCCATATCCTCTCCAGCACAATAGCTCAGTTTTTCAACTGAGAGTAGCTTGAGTTCAGACACTTCACCCCTGCATTGGACCCGCTCCTTGCGATTGTCCGCAAGCTTGTCCTGCATAAAGACAGAGAATGTGAGCAAGACACACAGGTAATAAGGAAGCACGAGTGGGTAGTGAGTGGAGCCAAGATTGGGATGAGGACCTGACTACCAGAGGAGGTGAGTCCAGATGAAAATGTCAGGGTGTGTACGAGAGTAATTGGTGATGATCCTTGAAGTGGCAGTGAGTGAGAAGCCAGTGATGGGTTTGTGAATGATTACACACAGAGTGATGAGATGGTTGACTTATCCTGATGGCACATTGAGATAATTCATTATCTTCCTGCATTGGTGCCTGACCGCTTCTGTGCAATGTTGGCACTGACCACAGCTTCCCAAGTCTCCCAAACTGGATTGGTTAGCTTGCTGGACCACCTGCTGCCAGAGCTAGAGAGCATTGTGGTGGACCTCGACTGCATCCAGTAGGCACTCCAGTGCTGAACTTTGGGGCTTTCATCTTGGTTTCTGGGGCCATGTGCTCAGTGGAGCAATTCGTAACGTTAAGAATGCTGTGTGTGGCTGCAGTTTAATCATTGCATCTAGCATATGGAAGCAGTGAGCTCACGGTGGGGCAGGCAATTCAGGGGCTGTTTATCAGCACAGTGCTAACCACTGCTGCCTCACAACACCAGGGATCCGGCTTCAATTCCAACCTTGGGCAACTGTGTGGAGTTTGTACATTCTCCCTGTGTCTGTGTGGGTTTCCTCCAGGTCTTCCAGTTCCTGACACAATCCAAAGATGTAGAAGTTAGGTTGATTGGCCATGCTAAGTTGCCCCTTAGTGTCAGGGGGATCAGCAAGATAAATATGTGGGGTTACAGGGAAATGGCCTGGATTGGATTGTTGTCTGTGCAGTCCTGCACTGTATGGATTCTATGTTTCCTGTGCATGCATATTTAAAGTGGGAAGCAGACAATACAGCACGAAAACCCACCATTGTGGCCAGCTGGTAAAATGATGATTTTCATGCTGGCCACTGCACTGTGTGCACTCAGGGGAAAGTCCTGTCCTAAATTTTGTAAGGTGCTTGCATCATGCAAGATTTCAAATTCATACCCAACTACAGGATGCCACACTGTAAATTGAATGTTGTGCTTTCTTCTTTTAAATGCTCACTATTTTCATTTGAAACATTTAACATTATTGACAGTTTTCCTGTCCGCCTACCATGGGAATTGTAGTAGGCGGAGAGGAACAAACCATGCAAAGGTTCATTGGCCAGTGAAACTGAAAATTCTGCTCTTTGTCTGTGAAGTTGATTCTGTTGGTGCAAGCACCGTTTTGTGGTTTTATCTATACATCAATAGTTTTGACACTTGACTTAACCATATCTCAAAACTGGTGTGGAAAGACCTTAATACACAAGTAATCATTATTATGTTACTGTTTGGGAATTTGAAATGATTAAGACCAAGTAAATTTTAGACAATTCGTTCAGATTTTTCAACAAAAAGGAATGGATTTGTGTGACTTTCTGAAAGTATCCAGCCAACATGAGTTTGTTATTTACAAGACTAATAAGCACAAGGATGCATCTGATATCCATAGTAAAGGCAAAATGCTACAGATGCTGGAATCTGAAACAAAAACAGAAAATGCTGGAAAAACTCTGCAAGTCTGACATCGTCTGTGGAAAGAGAAAGGAGTCAACATTTCGCATCAGAATGACATTTCATCGGAGCTAAAGATAGAAAATCGGACAAGATTTATACTATAAGGGTGAAGGGAGTTGGAAGGGCTGTAATTGCACAAAGGAAATGTAAATGGTGATGATAAAGGCTAAGAAAAATTTTAAGTCTGTGAAAGATGTGAATGGTGGAACAAAGGTACAGATTGTCAAAGGATATCAGATCTTAATCAATCAAATCTTTTACACAATAAATAATATTTCAATGAAGGGAAGTCACTTTTCTACAGAAAAAGTAGTTTTTCATTTTATCTCCTAAGTCGGTCTATAATATTACAAAATCACATTTTAGAGTCTCATCATCTCTATGTCACATCAACTTTGAGAACAAATTCTAACTTTTACTATTTTCCTAAACATTAATGGAATATTTTGAGTGTTTTTAACAATGCAAGCTATTTGTAATTCATTGTAACTGTTTTGTTTTAAAACACTGTTAAAGTAGTTTAGATGATGGCATTCTCAATTTTTAAAAAAGCATATTGTTTACACCTGTTGGAACCTCATTTCTCAGGATAGTATATTTTCCATCTTTCTATTTATGTTACATTGCTCCAAGATTAGATACAGCAAAACCATAATGCCAATTAACTATCTGCCACACAACCTCAATAGTCAACTATAAGCCAAACTTAGAGAGGCGTAAGTGGACTTACGCCCAGTATGAATTGAGCCAAAACTTCCCAATTTCATTTCAAATGGGACTCAACCTGAAAGGAACCACTGCAGCTCACAGTAATTCTCAATATGTATTCAGCTTTTGCTTGTGCACTATAACTCTTCATGGAGTTTGAACTGCAGCGAGAAAGAAAGTTCACACAAAACCCAGAATACAAACTTAAGCCTATAGCTTCAGTTGTACTTGCATGCACAAAATAGTTTTTTATTTTAATGTTTCATTTAGTATTTATATTTACTTGAATAGCTATCATACACTGCCAAACTGCAAATTCTGAATTGTTTATATTAAGTGTATAGTCAGAACACCTTTTCACTTGTGCTGAGAGCAGAGGTCACACCTGGATATTGAGCAATGTAGAAAATAGAAACTGTAATTTTATAGCAATTTCATGTGATTGAATCTGCTTGTTTTATAACATAACTAAGTCAATGCTATGCCCCAGAAACTGCATCAGTCCCAAAATTGTGCATGCACCCTTACCAATAAAGGTCAATGCAGGCAGTATGCGATGTTCACAACTCGTAAAAGGAAAGTGCATTCTGGCTGTACAGATCAAGAAACAATTTCCTGAGATAATGGCTGAAGAAAGGATCAAATGGATCCTGAGGTTCTCCAATGCTATATTGAATGTCTTCATGCTGGATGTGAAGAGGAGTAAGTTTGTGGTTGACACAAAGATTGGCAGGTGGTTAACAATCAGGTTGAGTGTCTAGGGTTGCAAGAAAATTTAGATAGGATGCTCAAATGGGTTGATAAGTGGCAAATGGAATTTAAAGCTGAAAAATGAGAGATCATATTTTGGATGGAGTAATCTGGCAAGGAACTATTCAATGATACTGGGAAGTTCTAAGAAAAAAAAACTTAGTGCATTTAGCCATAAATGTCTGAAGGCTGCAAGTGGAAGAGCAAGTGAGTAAGCTTGTGAAAAAAGCATATGGGACACTTGCCTTTATCAATCAAAGCATAAATGCAAAAGCAGGGATGTCACGTTGGAGTTGCATAGATCTTTGGTGAAGCCAGAGCTTGAGTACTGTATGCAGTTCTAGTTGCCACATTTTAGGAAGGATGTGAGAGCTACAGAGGAAATTCACAGGATGCTGCCTGGGATGATACATTTAAGCTATGAAGAGATTTGAATAAGCTTGTGCTCTTTTCATTAGAGCAGAGAAGACTGAGGGGTAATCTGATTGAGGTGTACAAGATTATGAGGAGCATGGACAGGATCAGTCATAAGGGGACATAGGTTCAAGGGATATGAGGAAATCCTTTTTACCCAGAGGGTGCTGATGATCTGGATGCGCTGCCTGGGAGGATGATAGAGATGGGTTACCTCACATCTTTTAAGTACCTAGATGAGCAGTTGGCATGTCATAACATTCAAGGTTATGAGCCAAGTGTTGGCAAATGGTATTAAGTGGCTAGGTCAGGTGTTTCTCATGTGTTGATTCGATGGGCTGAAGGGCCACTGTGTGATTCTGAGGTGGAGCAATTTCCATTTAGCTTGGTGACAAAGAGTCTGAGAATGATACGGCAGGAACACTGCACTGCAAACGTGCCTGCAATTCCAAAAAAAAATCAAGAATCTAATTAGCATTATTCAGATTATTCAGCTAAGAAGACAGCTCTCGTGGGCAGAGATTTAACTAGTCCCTTGGAAGAAGCTCATTGGAGGTGGGTGGGGTAATGTATCGGTCAGGGGGTGCTATGCCCTTGCCACCATATATCTTTTCCATATGTGGCTTTCAGCAGCAACAGCTACCCAACCTGCTGCAGTGCAGGTAGACAAATTATCCCCTACTCTGTCAATGCAGAAACTTTTCCAAAGACACTCTGGTAATCCATGCTGTGTCAGGAGCCTGGCAACACATTGGAGTCAGTCTCACAGCAGGGGGATCAGAACACGATCATCTAATGCTGCAGATTTATTTAAAAATAATCATAAAGTTTGTAATCAGTTCATTCATAGGTATTTAATGCTGTTTCCCCTGCAGTGTTCTGGCCGATATTCAAAGAGCATTGTTTTGAACTTTAAGGGAGCACCACCATCTTGTGGCACTCCCTCGTTCTCTGATAACCCGAGCAATATTTGTTTTTCACAGTTGGACTGTCAGTTGGCCTTCCTGCATAAGTGAGGCACCCACTGTCCTTAATTGATGGCAAATGTAGAGACAAAGTACTAATTTGTCACGTCTCAAAGTTAAGCTGGTGGAACCAGACTCAGCAGTGGTCCCAATGTTGTCTTTCCAACTTCTGAGGGAAAACTCAGCCCATACTTACTGATCACAGCCTCATTGCAATACTTCTTCTCCTTGCCAATATTCATTTTCTATAATCAATGCAGCACATAACCAAACCTTTGTTTCCCTCATATTCATAGATTAACCCTCACTTCCCCACAGCTTATGTCCCACACTATGAGCTATTCTACTATGACACCTATATTCTCTAGCCACCTCGTAAGACATTCACTAATGCACTTGTTATTCCAGTGGGTGAAGACTATGCACAACAGATAATGAAGGGAGAAGCACTTAAATGCAGTCTTCCCTTTAGAAGAGAGCTGGGTTGGCTATTAGTAAAAGAGAAGGAGCAGAAGCTGAAACCACTGAAGTGTATCTTGCCAGATTTCTTCATGCCTTACTCTCTGACTGCTTCCTTACCTTATATCGACAAGTCGCAGATGTTTTTAATAGCCACTTCATTATCTGCTATCTCTCATACAACAAGTTAACTCTTTAGCCCTCTTTCATAAGATTGCCATGTATGACTCCCTAGGCCTGTGGGAATCCAGCTCTGGAAGCATAGCTTAACAGCTACCTGGCCTCATCAGTAGCAAAGTATACATGCACTTGCAGGAATATTATCACAATGGCAAATTGCATCCAGAATTTGGTTGAGGTCAAGTTCAACTGAGTTGAAATGCGAGAGGATTACTTTTTAAGCTTTACTATTTTGTTTACAGCCTGAGCCTAAAAAAATTGATTTGTTTCATGTTCAGCCTTGATTTTGAGGCTTTCCTTTTTGATAAGGAATCTGTTACAATGGGCATGGATGGAGTTAAATGCAGCTGGTGAAGGAATGTCAAACTCTCTTGGCTCTCTGCCTTCTCACCTAGTTCCTATTAATCTTGTTCTTTTTGTTTGGTTTGCTGTTATTGATTCAGTTAAAATGGCTATTATTTTACTTATTGTTATTAATTATCATTCTGCAGTTCTCAAATACGACAGCAATATTAAAGGCTAAGCTATAGCTTTGACATATGCAAACTTATGCTGTTGTCCCAATTGATTCTGATAATACTCGAGGTATGGAAATTCCAACTGAACTCAAGCAGTCATCAGAAATTAATCAGGCCAGTTCAAATAATCCGGAAATTAATTTCATTGTCATTATCATATACTAAATTTTGCAGTTGGTTAATTCATGAATGCACGTATACTTTAAAAGATGTAACGCTGCAATAAGTCTTGTGAGTTACGAATTCAGTGACACTCCTACAAACCAAACACAGCAAAATACTTTGGACGTTGGAATTCTGAAATCAAAACAGGAAGTACTGGAAATACTTAGCAACTGTTCTGGCAGCATCTATCAAGAGAAAACAGAGTTAATGTTTCAGATCGCAATGAACCTTCGTCAGAACTCTCCATTCTGGTTTCAGGTTATACTGATGAAAGGTCATCGTGACCTGAAATGTTAACTACCTGGGTGATATTTTACAACCTCGCTTGTTCCGAAACCATAAAATCCCATGCGAGGTCAATAGGCCCTCCTATTGACTGCTCCTCACCCACTCTAATTCCCATTTTTTTTTCGACAGATGTTGCCTGACTTGCTGAATATTTCAAGAATTTTTGATTTGATTTATTAATGTCACATGTATTAACAGTGAAAAATATTGTTTCTTGCATTATACAGACAAAACATACTGTTCATAAAGAAGGAAACAAGAGAGTGCAGAATGTAGTGTTACAATCATAGCTAGGGTGTAAAGAAAGATCAACTTAATGCAACGCAAGTCCATTCAAAACTCTGATGGTGGACAGAGTACCCTTCATCGTCCAGTACTTCCCCAGAGCGGATAGCCTACAACATCTTCTCCAGAGCCTTCAATATGTCATTGATGAAGATGAATATCTCGCCAAGGCCATCCCCATACCCCCACTTCTTGTCTTCAAACAACCACACAACCCCAAACTGACCATTGTCTGCAGCAAACTACCCAACCTTCAGGAGAATAGTGAACACAACACCACACAACCCTGCCACAGCAACCTCTGCAAAATGTGTCAGATCATCGACACGGATGCCACGTGAGAACACCATCCACCAGGTACATGGTATATGCTCTTGCACTCGCCAACGTTGTCTACTTGATACGCTACAGAAAGGGATTTTCCAAGGCATGGTACATTGGGGAGACTGTGCAATGATATGACAATGGATGAATGAACACTGCTCAACAATCACCAGGCAAGACTGTTCTCTTCCTGTTGGGGAAGACTTCAGTGGTCATGGGCATTCGGCCTCTGATTTTTGGATAAGTGTTTTCCAAGGCGGTCTTCACGACACACAACAGCGCAGAGTCGCTGAGCAGACTGATAGCCAAGTTCCGCACACATGAGGACGGCCTCAACTGGGATCTTGGGTTCATGTCACACTATCTGTAAACCTCACAACTTGCCTGGACTTGTAAAATCTCACTAATTTTCCTGTCTGGAAGCAACACATAGCATTAAGTATAGGTTACAAGGCTTTCTCCACAAACATTGTCTGTACCTTTAAGACTTGATTAGCTGTAAAAACTCACATTCCAATCTTTATTCATATAAATTAAATTTGTGTGTTTGTGTCCTGTTTGTGATCAGAACTCCCACCCACCTGACAAAGGAACAGCCTGTTCTGAAAGCTTGTGGTGTTTGCTCCAAATAAACGTATTGGACTTTAAGTTGGTGTTGTGAGACTTCTTTCTGTTTTTATCCCAGTCTGACGCTGGCATCTCCACATCATGGTATGCAGCTACTGCCAGTAGCAAACGTATTGGTGATGAAGCGATACACAAAGCAGCCAACTAAACCATTTAAGTAGACAATTAAGACTTGCTTCTCATTCTGCATTGCAAGGGTGAACTGCCACTGGCAGCATTTCAGGCAAGACCAAACCCCTGCCCCCTTCCCAGGCAAGAATCACCTGCCACGCTCCCTAACTATTTATGTATCCCCCCACCAGATTGACAACACCATGTGCCAGGGCAATATCAGCCTGTGCTGGGACAGTGCCAATCAGCACTAGGATATTACCCTCTCGCCACAGAAAGGGATGTCCTCAACGGATCCCCTCAATTGAATCCCATTCTTGTAAAGCTGCTGTGAATGTCAGCAAGGTATGAATATACAATTAGGATGGGATCATGTGGTGGGGAGCCCGCTTAGTAATACTAAAATGTCTTTAAGGACTATAATCTTGTTACATCACCAATGAGGTTGGGGAACATCAAGAAATGAGATCTCACCAGCGATTTTCCCAATTTTTGATTGATTTTGCCCTCATGTCACTGTCAACACTCACAATGGACATGGGATCAAAATTTCACGAATGGAATGGACTAATGGGAGTGGACAGAAATAAGCCAGAGTGACCAACTGTTCTGTACATTAAGAGATTGTCTTTTCTTTTGATTATTGCTTCAGCATCCCTTACCTTTTATGTTTGTAGAACAGCCTGTGGAAAATCAAGCCTGAGAATCTCAGCTATATAATTTGAGCAGGACTACGAACCATCAGGTTAGCCAACAGAGAGATAATATTGTGATTGCACAAGGTAGGTTGTAAGTTTTGATTGCTTTAAATCACTCATTCCTTCCCATCTCACCACCCTTCCAGTTCCACAATGAAAGAATCCCTTATCTATTTTCATGCAAGTTAGTCACTCTGACAGTGACAAAACACAAGTAATAATACTGTAATATAATAGGCTGGCATATATAGGATTAATGTGAGACAGAATGCAGTACCACCCATACAGAGATGTAAAAAAAAATGTGATCTGTACCTCAGTCAGTCAAGTGTTGGACAGTGCTGTGTATACTAGCAAGCATAGAGACAGCTCTGCGCTAGTATCCTTTACATTTGTAAATAGTTCTAAGAGTCAGTAAAAACTCTTAACTTACCAATGACTACACAGACATATTTACCAAAATGTAATTAACTCCATACAACAGCTACCCCCATAAATTACAAAGACTTTTTCTCCCCCCCCCACCCTGAGGTTGGGTATAAATAATTTTTATTGCCAACGACAATCCCACAATGGAGCAAGTTGTTAAAGAGTGACAGCTCCATCATTTGAAATCTTCAATATCCATCTTTAAATTATTCTGTGAAATGTTTTCCTCATCAGGACTACCATAATAGCAGGTCGTGACTGGTTTAGCCTTTGATAGCTATATAAATTTTGGCAGGATACGAATATTTGTCTGTGATGCTGACACAACTAAAACAGAAGTAGAAACAGAAACATTCTGCTAAAAAAAAAAATCTGGCCACATGGGATTGCTAATCAAACTTGTAGCAGCTGATGTGTGTGTGCGTGCGCGCGCGTGTGTGTTTTTGGTGGGGGGGTGGGGAGGGTGAAGTGAGAACTAAACATATAGTTGGATGTCAATCAACTGATAATTTGATTCATGATTCATTTGCAAAAGAGGAATTACAGACACTTCCTTAAAACTGATTCTATTAATTCATAGGCCTCAGCATGATACATAAGTAGAAAAATTGGCTTCTCAAGGAAAAGAACATGATGGGGGTGATCCTTCTGGCACAGCAGGGCTAGGAGACTTAAGCAAAGACTGTGTAGTGGATTCCTTGCTGGGTGTCACAGCCTCCCCATGTCTCCGGCTGTTGGATTTCTGGCATTGTTAGCTCCACGCAAGAAATTGGCATGGAGCAGAATAAATTATTCAAACGCTGATTTAAATCTGATTAGTAGGACCAGGACTGAAGTCTTTGGGCCCCTGAGGCTAGGATGAGCATATATGCAGTGGCTTGCTCAATGATGTGTGGCTAGCCTTTCCAGCAGGACTGGGTTCTGTCCACTGGTTTTGAATCAAGATTTATGCTACGGCTCTTTGTGCATCACAGAGTGTGGGAGATTCATTTTGGAAAAACTGCTGAGAAAGTCTGTGGGAGTTATTCTGGTTTTTATGCAAATTCAGCACTTATGATTTTTTGGGCAAAATCCCACCTGATATGCACATGTGAATGAAAGCTGCTGTGATTTTGAAGCAGTGTTTGAGTTGGGAGGGGGGGGGGGGGGGGGGGGGTATTATGCTACATTTCTCCAGCCAAAACTCTTCGAATAAAAGAGTTTTGACCACAACTGTGTAAAATTCATTGTGAAAAACAGAAAGCATTATCGAAAAACACACAAATTATGGCACACCACCACAAATTTACACTCAAGTGACTGTGGCAAATTTTATTTCATTTTATTTTGAGCTTTTGTTTTTGTTTTATTCAAGTTCTCGGTCATATAATTGTTGAGGCATGCAAGCTCTTTTGAAAAAGTCTGCTTACTCAATCCTTCTGGTAGAGGTGATGGGTGAAACAAGATGCAACAACTGGAGAGAACAATGAAAAGAAATAAGCAAGGACTTATTGACATCCTTAAAATCATAATAGAAAAAGGGACACTTAAAGTTACATGAGATGAGAAAGATTTAAAACGTTAGAGCAGAGATGTGAAACATATGATGGATTTAAAATAAGAAGTGCCTGTAAATTTGACAGTACCCATCTTGCCCAGCAAAAGTAGATTTCTGAGAGGAATTGCCACCAGAATTATGAATCCGTGTGCACGCTCTTCCAGGGATGGAACTGTCCCTGAGCACTATGGACCCCCGGTCCCCAAGATGGCAAAAACCATGTACTAAGGAATAACGAATTGGTGCTCTGGGGACTTAGAAACAGTCCATCGCTGCTCGGGAATCTCAATGATGTGCAGCAATTGCAACTGTAAGCAAATACAGCGACATTCAGAATCTTGTACGTAGGATCGGAAAAAAAACTCAGACTCGAAATAAACTGTAAATAATAGACTCTAAATGAAGAGAGATAATTCCACAGTTTACTCTCACTGAATGACTTGGCATTGGAGGCAAATATGAAACTCCAATCATGAGAAGAGACAATATGAAACAAAGAACGCAATGCTAAAAGGAGTGCAGGCACAGAGAGAGCTGAAGGAAATTTGCATAAACTGTCAAAAGCTGGCAGAACAGGTTGAGGAAGTAGAGAATAAATCATGAAATTCTCAGCTTTATAAATAAGACAGTACAAAACCAAAGAAGTTATGATGAACTTTTATAAAGCAATAGCTGGAGCATTGTGCCAATTTGGAGGACTGGGCATTTAGATGGATATGAAAGCTTTAGAGATGGTCTTTAAAGATTCATGAATAGTTCCAGAGATGAGACTTCAGTTACGAAGACGAATTGTAGAAAATGGAGTTCTTCACTTTAGAAAAGAGAAAGTTGAGATTTGATGGAGCTTTCCAAAATCACGAGGGTTTAGACAGAGATTCAAAGAAAAGGAGCTTTGCTTCCATAATGATATCAATATTTTTCTGATGCTGGTCAATGGCACAGCTATCAACATCAAAGTGTATTTCTAGGGTTGTTTTGTCCTTTCAGAGAATGAAAAGAACAAAGAACAAAACAGCATGGGAAACAGGCCCTTCGGCCCAACGAGCCCGCACCGCCACCTCGATGTTCCCACTTCTATACGCGATCCCTGCCCATGTTTATAGATCTATGGATCAAAAACCAAATTTAAGACAATTTAGGGAGAATTTGTTTTGCCAATTAGCCTAAGAGCACATCTTTGGGATATGGGAGGAAACTGGAGCTCCTGGAGAAAACCCATGCAAGCACGGGGAGAATGCGCAAACTCCCACAGACACAGGCCCAAATCCATGTATCTGCACAGCACAGCTATAGTCCCTGAGCTGTCATGTTGCCCATCAGATGGTCCAGGTCAAGCATACACTAACGACGTGAAGCAGTAGGATACTCTCGAAAAAGGTCCAAGAGCAGTCCTCTCACGACCCATCGCGTGTATGCCCCTCGTTAGACAACAAGGTGGACCAAAGCACCTGTAGGATAAAAACAAGTACATGATCCCTATTTTAAATCAGTTTTCTATACCCCTCCATTCCCATTCTGTTCATGTGCCCATTTAAGTATTTCTTAAATATCTCCAGAGTGCCTGCCTCCACCACTTTGCTTGGTAACGCATTCCATACCTCCACCACCCTCTGTGTGAAAAAACTTCCTCTAGCATCCAAATTATACCATACCCCCCTCACCCTAAGCCCGTGAGCCCTCGTGCTATTTGAGTCCATCCTAGGAAAAAGCTTAGCCCTGTTTACTCTATCTATCCCCTTCAAAATCTTGTACACTATTATTTCTCTTCAACTCAACAGCCACAACTCACCTCAAACTGGTGGGTTGAGGGATCCTGGGTGACAATCTGCCAGAAATGGCCAGTTAAGAGTCTCAATGAAATATGGCAGCCAGCTACCCAGAGCTGCCTGCTGAATCAGCAGGGTGCATTACTATGGGTGCAGCTGCAGGATGAGGGTGCTTCAATCCTTTGAAGAGAGGTGAATCTGATTGAAGGAAATCCAGAGTAAAGGCGGTCATGATTCAACCGAGTGGGGCAGAAGGGAGGGAACAACCATTGCTGCCAGGGGATGTCCCATATGGCCATGGAGCATCCAGCAAGATGGGACTCTTCAGAACTTCTCAAGTTTAAGTTTATTTTTCAGCATCACAGGTAGCAAAAGCAGAGTCTTTGGAAGTTTATAAGTTAGAGATATGGGTGGTTAGCATTGCTGCCTCACAGCACCAAGGACTTGGGTTAAATTTCCAGTTTGGGTCATTGTCTGTGTGGACTTTGCACATTTTCTCTGTGTCTACATGGGTTACCTTCAGGTGCTCTGGTTTCCTCCCACAGTCTGAAACACGTGCTGGTTAGGAGCCATGCTAAATTCTCCCCCAGTGTATCCGAGGGAGTTCACTGCAATGAAGTTACTGTGAAAATCCCCTGGTCACCACAGTCCGGCACCTGTTCAGGTACAACATGAACAAGCATGTCTTTTAGACTGTGGGAGGAAACCGGAGCACCCAAAGGTAACCCATCCAGACGCAGGGAAAATGTGCAAACTCCACACAGATAGTGACCCAAACTGAAATTTAACCCAGGTCCTTGGTGCTGTGAGGCAGCCGTACTAACCAGCCATACCTCTAACTTATAAACGTATAAATTACAATGGTATATTGTGTGTTTCATTACTATCAAAGTCAAAGTGACCCAACTTGTATGAAAATAAGGGACTCTTCGACTGTGAGACTGGAAGGGTGGTGCTGGTGAACATGACAGGGGGAGGGATGAGTGATTTAAAGCTATCAAAACTTACAACCTACCTTGTGCAATCACAACATCATTACCTCTCTGCTGGCTGATAGGAGGACTTGCAGACTTGCTCAAATCTCACTGCTAAGATTCCCAGGCTCAACCTGCCACAAGCTATTCTACAAACATAAGACAAAAGGTAAGGGACACGGAAGCAATAATCAAAAGAAAGGACAATCTCTTAAAGCACAGAACAGTTGGTCACCCTGGCTTGCTCCGGCCTATTCCCATCAGTCCATTCCATGGGTGAAATTTTGTCCACTGAGTGTAGAATAAACAACACAGCACAGGAAACAGGCCATTCAGCCCAATGAGCCCACGCCGCCACCTCGATGTTCCTACTTCCAACCATTACCCCTGTCTATTTTTATAGAAATCTGCATTGGAACCAAATTAGCGAGACAATTTAGGGAGAATTTGTTCTGCCAATCAGCCTAAGAGCACATCTTTGGGGGTGTGGGAGGAAACTGGAGCACCCAGAGAAAACCCACACAGGCACAGGGAGAATGCACAAACTCCCACAGACACAGGCCTAAATCCATGTATCTGCACAGCAACAGTGATAGTCACTGAGCTGTCGTGTTGCCCATCAACTGATCCAGGTCAAGCGTACACTAATGACGTGAAGCACTAGGCTACTCTTGAAAAATCTACGAGCAGCCCTCTCATGACCTTTCGCGTTGGACAACAAGACAGATTGAAGTACCTGTCAGATTAAAGAGAAATACATCAATATCATGCACAACTTATGCAATTCCCAGGGACATCCCAAAGCTCATGATCCCTATTTTAAATCAGTCTTCTATATCCCTCCATCCCTATTCTGCTCATGTGCCCATCTAAGTATCTCTTAAATAACTCCAACGTGCCTGCCCCCACAACCCTCTGTGTGAAAAACTCCCTCTACCTTCAAATTACACCTAAAACTCCTCATCCTAAGCCCATGACCCCTCATGATATTTATTCCAACCTAGGAAAAAGCTTACCACTGTTTATTCTGTCTATACCCTTCATAATCTTGTACACCTCTATTAGATCTCTCAGTCTACATCTTTCTAAAGAAAGCAGCCCCAATTTGCCTAACCTTTCCTTGTAACTCAGACCTTCCATACCAGGCAGCATCCTGGTAAACCTCCTCTGCACTCTCTCCAGACTTTCCACGTCCTTCCATTAGTAAGGTGACCAGAACTAGACGCAGTATTCCAAATGAGATCTAACCAACATTCTATACAACTGCAACATTAAATGCCAGCTCTTGTAATCTATAAAGGCTAGCATACCATAAGCTTTCTTCACAACCTTCTCCACCTGTTCTGCCACCTTCAAAGACTTGTGCACCTGTATCCCCAGGTCCCACTGCGTTTCTAAACTCTGAAATAGGTCTCCCCTCTACATTCTTTCTCCCAAAATGCATCATCTGCATTTATCAGGATTAAATTCCATCTGCCATCTATCTGCCCAATCTACCAGCCTATCAATGTAGACAGTGACATGGGAGCAAAATCCTGCAAGAGTCAGGAAAGGAGGTTCTCACAAGCGAGATCTCATCTCCTGATCTTCTCCACCCTCACTGGTGATGTGTAACAAGGTTCCCATCCATAAAGATCTGTTGGTATTACTAACAGACCTCCCCACCACATGATCCTCCCTTAACTGGCTATTCATATCTTGCTGACATTCACAACAGCTTTATAAAGAATGGAATTCAGTTGAGGGGATCCCGGTGGTGATGCCAAGGTACATCCAGCTCCTGTGGGGACAGGAACACGCCCTAGCACTGGTTGGTGCTGCCCCACGCAGAGATTGACGCTACCAATGTAGTGGGGTGATGTATGTATTTCTGGGGGGGGGGGGGGGGGGGGTCTTGCCTATGGAAGAGGATCAAGAGCTCCCAATATATTTGTTGTTATGAGGGTGGGGAAAGAGAACTCCGATACATCCAATGCTTGTGACAGGGGTGGGGTGAGTCTTCTAGAATTTAATTCCACCACTGCCTCACCCTGCCAATGATAACAGTGCAAAAAGAAAATCTAGAGGTATGGTCTACATTCCTGAAAATCTGGCCTGCAAACTGGGCTGTTCATCTGGAGTGATACACTCCAGTTTTCAGTCAGAGCCTGACACTATGGCAAATTAAGTTAAAATTCTGCTCCTATAAAACATAATTGATTTTGTTCTCTCCCTCCTTTACATTCCCATTTCAAGTCCATAATCAAGGCTGTGATACCAATGTAAAAGCAAAATACTGCAGATGCTGGCATCTGAAACAAAAATGGAAAATGCTGGAAAATCTTAGCAGGTCAAATTTGTGGCGATCTGAGAAGAGAGAATATAGCCAATGTTTTGGATCTAGATAACCCTTCATTGGAGCTAGATACAGATGTATTTGCTATAATGATTTATGCAAAATGTATCTGGATTGCTTCAATCCTATTGATAAATCTTGCCATATAAAGATTCCACAAACAACATACAAACTCCAAGACTGGATGAATAAATGTTTGGTAACCTAGCATTCTGATATTTTTATTGCAATTATGAATGATTCCTCCTCAGAAATCCAAGAACCACATTTGCTTTGGATGTTGTCTGCTGAGCATAGAATCCCAACTGAAGATTGTTTAAAGGATGAAACCGAAGGCGTGGTTGTGAAAATTTGATGATGGAAGCTTTACAATTATCCACTGATGAATTGTTCTTAGTGGCCATATACGTGACAAGGCTTCCCTTCTTGGGCATTGAATGCCACCTGACCAGTGGTCCTACCATTTTATCTATCCGTTAATGACAGTGTGGTGAAAGGTAGGAACAAATTAGAAAAAAAAAGTCAGCTTGACCATACCTTTCTCAAATATCCCAGCATGACTCGCAATCATCCTTCTCCATAGCTGTGTAAACAAACATTATTCATGTCTGTGAAGCAGTTGGTTGCTATGGGGTAGGACAAGATGCAATTGTTGAGAATCTTTGAAAGAAAGCTAGAAAATAAAATCCCACCCCCAAAATACCAAACAGTGCATAAAAACGTTTCAAACTTTCCACAGATGTCAGAGATTGGAGTTTTATGTACATTTTACTTTGTGATAGAAAAACATACAAAATCTTAAATTTTTTGTTTAGTTTTGTTTTAAAACAATGCAATGTGGATTAAATTGGGCGGCAGATGGTTTGCACTGCACCCTCACAGCAGCAGGTAACCTGATTCCATTCCGCTTGGGTCACCGTGCAGACTTCGCACAGACATTCTGCCCGTGTCTGCGTGGGTTTCCTCCCACGATCCCAAAAGATGTGCATCAGCTATGCTAAATTCTCCCTCGGTGCATCCAAACAGGCGCTGGAGAGTGACAGCTAGGGGATTTTAGCAATATCTTCACCGAAGTACTGTAAGCCTATTTGCGACACATAAATAAACTTTGAAAAGGACTGCATTCGAGGAACTCCAGCTTGAATGCACAGTTCAAGAAATCACCCCCACCCCCCTCATTTACCCTACAGTAGATAACTGAAGTTTGTCTCCATCAGTAGAAAGGAGATTGAAGCCATTTCAAAAAGTAAAAGGTGTTGGGGAGGGAACATAAATTTTAGGCGCGTCCACAGTATATTCGCACACCCAGCCCAGCCTGCAGCAAAAGAAAACGAAACTCATTTCTCGGTTTCTGATTTCACGGGATGGGAGCGTGCGGTTTTTTTTTCCTCTCTGTTTTGGAGGCATTTTCAATAATTTCCGGAACTCAGGCTGGTGTTTTATCGGAAGCCGAGGTTGAGAGACAGTGCGAGCAGAGAGGAGTGGAGTCTCGGAGCTGCTGGCGGATCCTCACCTTGCACAGTCTGTCTGTCTGTCTCTCAAACTCATTCAAGGGTCGCTCCAGTAGCTCAGAGTGCGAGGTGAGTGCCCACCCAACCATCAATCTGTCTGCTTCGTGCTGACATTGTCAGTGTATCTCCCTCTTGCAAGAGGCTAATGACTTGATGCTATTTATGAATTTAATATATGCAGCGCGGTGGGTGAGGTTGGCAGGGAGTGCCAGTTGGTACGTTCCCCTTTCCCAACTCAGACCTCCTCTGATTAGAAAAGGAGTAAATTGGGCCGAATGGCCTGTTTCTATTCTGTAAACTCTGACACAGAGGAAACATTCGGGGTCCGTTTCTCACTCCAGGAGTGCATTGCAATCATTATTCCCTGTCGCATAAATCAGACTTGCAACGAAAGACACCGTTCGGCCCCTTATATCCTGGTGCTTCTGTCAGAGTAGACAAATGCAAAGTAAAGGGAAAAAGCTTTTTGCTTTATAACGTGACGCGTTATAATCAGTCGGCAGACACAGAGTTGCAGTAAGCCAGCGTTGCAGGGAGTGCTGAGGCTGCAGATCTGAAAACGCTCGAAATAATAGATCTGGAAGTGTCTGTGGTGAGATCAATACAGAAATTCACACCTCTTAGGTTATTGACTTTTCACCAGAAAATAGAAAGAGTTTTTGAGATATGAAAAGGATTTGAACTTGGCGCCCAAGATTTATGTTCCCTCCAAAACACCTTTTTAACCCTTTAAAATGGCTTGCATTTCCTTTCTACTGTGGTCAAAGCTAAGGAGAATGTTTCTTTACTTGTCTCACTGCCAAATGAAATGGCAGGATTATATAGCTGCCACCCAAAAGCCAAAAGAGAGGGGGAGAGAGAGAGAAGAAAACAAGACAGCAGAAATAAAGGAAACAAAACGCAGGGAGATCTAAAGTTGTTAATTTCAGATAGCCATCAAATGCCCAGTGGAAAGATGGAATGCCATCCCTCCAGCTTGCTTTGGACTTTATTGGAAACTATGACAGTGAAGACAAAGTGGCAAATTAAAATGACAGGAAACTCAAAACTCATGGTCAGCAGTCGCAAACCTAGCAGAAGTGTCCTGCAAAGCAGTCACTCACTCCTCTACTTGGCTTTGTAGAGACGAATTCTGCATCAGCAGTATACAAAATTGAAAGTAGAAGTAGATCAGGGTTTCTCCTGGAAGAAATGAGTGTTTGTGGTGCTGCATCTCCTCCACTTGCATAGTAAGATGCCAAGAGAACGAGGGGGCTTTTGTGGATGAGTAGTGGACCAGGATGCTGGGGAGGGAATGCACCCTTTGGAAAGTTAAAAGGGGAGGTCAGGTAATGTTCTGTTTGGTCACAGCATCCCACTAGAGGTGGCGGAAATAATACAGGATGGTCTATCGAAGACAATGATGGATATGGAGCAAAATGATAACAATGGGGCCCTATCATGAAAGGGTTGGAGGGGTGAGAGTAGAAGTGCATGGGATGAATGGAAAATACATTCTTGAAGAGGGGGAGAGGAAGGAGGAGTCCTCATTTGAGGTGAAAGAATGACCAACTGTGAGCTCTATTCTCTATTTTTATTCAATCTTCAATACAAGAGGAATGGAATGGAGTTCTTACAGGAAGTGAGGTGCTTTCTCACCTATCTGGAGAAGAGCAAAGATGTTGGGAGTTCTGGTGTCTCAGCTAGCGTTAATCCCTCATATCAATATTTATTGCTATTTTGGAACCTGTGTGCTCAAATGTGCCTCTTAAATTGTGTGCTCTTGTATCTCAAGTTGAATTTCTTTTGTCAATTATCTGCCTGCTTTGCAAGCTTGTGTATGTCACCCTGCATCCTTCCAGCCTATTAACTATAGGCCCAATTTAGTACTAATCTTTAAAGTCCAATAGCTTCAATTCCTAACTCAATTTTTAAAAAGTTTTAATTCTCATTTCTGGGATCTAGAAATAGGTGACATCATATTTCTGTTGTGCGCCATAGTTGTAATGAAACAAAAAAAATACTGTAAGCAGAAGAGTGTCTAGTACTCAATTTAATTTAGCCATTATATTAGTAGATCCACAGTAATAGCCATTTGATTTGATTTTTAGATACATGTATTATATAGTGAAAATGGTTTCTTGTGTGCTATACAGACAAATATTATCATACATAAAGAAAATTAGAGGATGCAGAATGTGTTAGTCATAGCATTTGTTATATTCATACATTTTTTATAGCACCTTTTGCATGCTCAGAATTTCTCAAATGCTGCACTGACCACAATGCTTTGGAAGTGTGTTTAGTCACTACCATAAACGAAAGTAAAGATTGCAGTCTCCATGCAATTAAAGACTGGTTTATTTGATATTTACCAATAAGTGCCTATCTTACTTCAGTGGCAATACATTTGCATGAAGTCATTTTTAAAATTTGGTGTGTGAGCATTATTTGCAAGGCAAACATTATTTTGCTCAGGAAAGCCACGGTGAGTTACCTCCTTAAATCCTTACAGTTAAGTAGTATAGGTGCACCCATTGAGTTGTTAGAATGGCAAGGGAGTTCCAGAAAGGTATTTCAATATATTTCCAAGTCAATATAGTTTATGGCTACTGGAAAGGAACTTGCATGGAAAATGCAGTGAATGGAGCCTTGACAAGTTGCTGCAATGCTTCTAGTAGAAACTACATAGTGTTGCCTGTAAACATTAGTGATGGTGGATGAAGTGCCAAACAGAACAAATAGCATAGTGGGCGGAGCAATGGCAAATGAAGTTTCAGTAAAGTCGCTTTCCTTTAGCAGAATTATGCAGTCTCCCTTCATTAATGTAAAATAAATGTTCCCCCGGTTTCTTTATATCTGTCTCATTCCTAGGTTTGTCGTGAAGAACATTGTATATGATTTCTTTGTGCTACCTACTTAATATTCTCAGTTTACAGGAAATCATTTGTGTACCTGTTCACCTACATATCAGTAACTACTCAAACATGCCAGATGAGTCATAGGAGAAACCAAATATTTTATTCATAGAACCTAAGTTAACAACAGCAAGTCTTGACTCATCGAGTGTTCACTCAATCTTTTTTTTAAATTTGTTGAAGAAATATGCGAGTATCCATTCCAGACCACCAGAGGATGCTATTGTAATATCTCTGGGTTCAGCTATATAAAAGTAGTTACTGGACAAAATGTTTATCCTGAATAAAGTGGCAACTTATGTTATTGAACCTGACAAAAGTGCCTACTGCAGAATTTGCAGTCAGTGATATAATTCTTAATAATGTTATGAAATATGTATTTGTAAATGCGTGACTTACAGGGAGAGTTTTAACCCCAAGAAATGGTGAGTTTAGATGAGGTGGGAGATTAAAGATTTAAATATATGAATCTCAACTTGTAGCCAATTCCTCCACTTCTGGTTTTCCACTCCCAGGAGGGAGGGTGGCAAGTTAAACATTTAATGAGGCCAAATACCTCATTTTTAGCTAGTATTTCTGATTTAACTCTGGACAGTCAGAAATAACTACAACAAGGCGAGATCTGTTGCATTCAGGAGGGAAGTCCCACCACCCACAAACTCTCCCTTGCCCGAAGGCCTGGAATTCCCCTTGAGCTCCTATCTCCCTGAAGTCTGCTCCTTTCTGTGTCTGTGTTTGGGCCTACCTGGTTCTGTGACCTCTTCTCCAGCACTCCCCACGCAACATGAAGCCAGGCCCACCAATCAGGCTGACTTCTAGACAGAGTATCTATTACTGATATTGCACAGTATACGTGCAATACGTAACAGTAAAGAAATCCCAGCTTGGGATTTCCTGCATGCTACAGCAGTACAGGAAGAAAATGTGTCAGTGCAGCTGTACAGGACCTTGGTGAGACCACACCTGGGATATTGTGTAGCTTTGATTTCCTTTAAGAAAGGATACATTTGCCAAAGAGGGAGTGCAGTGAATGTTCACCAGACTAATGCATCTGGTACAAACTACATAGTACATGGTGCTGCCTGTTGTTATTTGAAGAGAGATCGAGTTGGTTAGGCTTGTATTCACTGGAATTTAGAAATCTAGAACAAGGTGTTGCCATCTCAGGAAGTGAGTTAAGCCATTTAGACAATGAGGAGAAGCTTCTCCTCTGAGGGTGAACAGGTGGAATTCTACATTGAAGACTGAGGTCAAGTCACTGAATATATTTAAGAGGGAAATAGGTAGATTCTAAAGGGGTATTGTGAGAGTGTGGTTTTGAGATAGAGAATCAGACATGATCATATTGATCAGCAGAGCAGGCTTGAAGGGCCAAATTGCCTTTTCTTCCTGTATCACCTTCTTGGCTCTCGCCAGATCACAAGTTAAAAATTTTACCTCCTCCCAATCATACACAAACTTGAATCAGAGAGAATGACATAAAATTCCTTTTGAATTAAAAAGTGTGATTTCTCTGGCAAAAACTGAAACAGGAGAATCTGTTAAGAAAGTTGTGCAATGTTGGTCTGAAGAATTGGATGATCTCCTAAAGGACTGCTTTGAATCAGTAGAATGGTCAGTATTTAAACTCTGCTACTAATCTGAATGAATACACTACTACAGTAACTAATTTCATTTGCAAGTGTGAGTGCCAAAGATGCAAATCTGTGTGTTTACTAACTACAAACCATGGATGAACAGAGATATTCACTGCTTGCTGAAGTCCAGGTCTAAAATGTTCAGGTCAGACGACCTTGATCTATACAAGAAAATCAGATATGATCTATGGAGATCCAAAGATGCTAAAAGATCAAGATAGAGTCCGAGGTTTGTCACAGACTCCAGCTGATATGGCGAGGTCTGCAAGACAGGCTACAATTCGAAGGCATGTAAAATCACTGGCATGAACGTAGTTCTTTCTAATGAGCTCAATGCATTTTTTGAACAAAAGATCAGAGAGACCACACCTTCTACCACAAACAAACCTGTACCCAAGATTACCATTGCAGATGCCAGAGCAGCCTTCTTGAAGATGAACATGCAGGAAGTGACCGACTCAGATCCTGTGTGGATCAGCTGGCGGGGGTAGTCGCAGATATCTTAACCTCTCTTTACACCAATCTGAGATCCCTATCTACTTCAAGATGACAATCATCATCCTGGTACCAAAGAAAAGCTAGGCAGCGTGCCTTAATTATTATCATCCGGTGGCTCTGACATCCATCATCATGAAGTGCTTTGAAAGGTTTGTCATGGTACAATTCAATTCCAGCCTCCAAGATTGCCTGGATCCACTGCAGTCATCTACCACCGCAATAGGTCCAGAGCAGACACCATCAGCCTGGCCCTACACTCAACCCTGGAACACTTAGATAACAAAAACACTAATGTAACAACTGCAGCTCAGCCTTCAATACCATTATTCCTACAAAACCTATCTCCAGACTCTGTCGCCTGGGACTTGGGTCCTCCCTCTGACTGGATCTTGAGCTTCCAAACCTACAGATTGTAATCAGTAAGGATAAGAAGCAGCACCGTCTCCATAATCATCCTCAACACTGGTGCCCCACAAGGCTGTGTTCTCAGCCCCTTACTGTATTCCTTATACACCTATGACTGTGTGGCCAAATTCCCTTCAAACTCAATTTTCAAGTTTGCTGATGATACCACCGTAGTGAGTTGGATCTCAAGTAATGACAAGCTGCAGCACAGAAAAGAGAGAATCTAGTGAGTTGGTGCAATGACAATAATCTCTCCTTCAACGTCAATAAAACGAAGGAGATAGTCATCAACTTCAGGAAGCATAGTGAAGGACATCCCCATTGATTAATACAGGGGCATGAAGTAGAAATTGTTGAGAGCTTTTTAGGTGTTCAGGTCACCAACAATCTGTTCTGATCACTCCATGCTGACAGTGTAGTTAAGAAAGCCCATCAACACGTCTACTTTCTCAAAAGACTAAGGAAATTTGCTGTGTCTGCTACAACTCCCACTAAGCTCTACAGATGCACTATAGAAAGCATTCTTTCTGATTGAATGGCTCCTGCTCTGCCTAAGACCACAAAAAACTTCAAAGGGTCGTGAATGAAACTCAGTCCACTCAAAACACCTCCCACTCATTGATATCATCTATACTTCCTGCTGCATTGGAAAAGCAGCCAGTATAGTCAAGGGCCTCATGCACACCGACACATTCAGGGCAGTTCTCCTAAAAAGATCCTAAGTGCCAGATTGGTGGGAAAAATGGTGTAAATTACAATTGTTTTTTCAGTGCAACTTCAGACTCAAAACTCCCAGACTCTGTGCATTGCAGAGGTCACAATCAGTAATGTCATTTATATAAAAAAAAAGGAGCGGGGCCTATTCATGCCAGAGTCTGACAGTTGCAGAACTCTGGCCCTGATTTGTCAGTTTGTGGTTTGCTGGCCAGCTCGATCATGGCTCCCATAAGGATTCTGGGGTCAGTCCGGACCCTAAACCGCACCCCACCCTCCACACTGTTCCAGAATGCCACAATCTTCACTCCCCCCCCCCACCAAAGGGAGACAAACTTCCTTCAATCACAAGCCTCCCTTCAGCCCCAAATGGATTCCAATGCAAAATGGCAGCGGGACCCCCTCAATCGCACCCCCCCACACCCTGCCCTCAGCTGACCCCACCCCTAGGCCCCATCTCGTATGCCCCACCCCCTTGGCGGTGCCTGATGGGCAGTGCCAAGGTGACCCCTGGGCATGGGCATTTTGCTCTTTGGGTAGTGTTAAGGGACAGGCTGACACTGCCAGGATGCCTATGCCTAGGGGACATCAGCCCGTTCTGTCTGACCCTAGGGGCCACCGATTACTCTCTTTCACTCCTGAAGGGTCTCCCGTTAGTTCCCCAAAGTGGGGAGCTACTCAAAACCTCTTAGGAGTGAAATTATACCAGCAGCGGTGAGATTATCAGGCCCGGATAATTCAGTCCCAGGCCCGATAATCACATTAATAGATTAAAATGACTTACTGGTGTTCCCACCGGTTTCCCATGTGGTCCCAATTGTGCTGTATTTCTGACAGTTGGAGACACGCATGCGTCAGAAATGCATGCGTGAATTCGTGCATATTCACGTGCCCTGGCCTGACCATCAAAAAATTAGTGGGTCGGGATGGCAGAATCTCACTCATTCTCTTCCACCTGCTTCTGTCAGGAGAAAACTGCAAAAGTCTGAGGACACATACCAACTGACTCAAGAAGAGCTTCTTCCCAGCTGCTATCAGACTTTTGAATAGAGCTACTTCACATTAAGTTGATTTTTCTCCACACCCTAGCAATGATTAATACAACATTCTGCATTTTCCCCTTTTTTGTCCGTATAGTGTGCAAGAAATAATACTTTTCACTGTATGCTAATACATGACAATAATCAAATCATTTTCACACAAACAGCTGGAACATGACTGCAGCAATGTAAAATGAGCAATAGTGAATCGCCAACTTGTTTTGCATTTTTATTTCCATCATGAGAGTTGTTGAAATTGTCTGCCAATTTTGCGTCAACCATTGTTCTCCAAATACCCCAGAAGTGATTAATACATAGAATGGCTTCATTTGGTTGAAGGTAGAGAAAACACTGGAATCATTTAAGAACAATTTGAATCTATAATGGAACTACTGAAGGATGGTTCAAGATCATGGAACTGAAAATGGGTCAAATGACCTCCCTCTTTTGTAGTTACCTTGTGAATATTTATTTACCATTTGTAATTTTTCTCTGGACCCATAACTGATTATGAGTTCTCTCATTTTCACAGATGGTCTCTTTGTTTGCTGATGACATACCACTACCTCGTGGACACACAGCCATTTGGTCTTCCATTGCGGTTATGTTTGCATCTGTCACCTATCTGCTTTTTTTCACTGAGATAAAGGTTATTGTGCAGCAAATCATGCTCCAGCTTTTCATATCATTCTTAGCTGGAAGTATGATAAGGTTTTGTGAGTTTCTGGAGGAATACCGGCACATCCCTTCAAGGTATGTGCATGTACTGGCTAAAGAAGGAGTCTTATCAGCAATTATTGGAACATCAACATTTACAAAACAATTTTCATGAACTTTAATGCTCTTCATTTTTGTGTATTTGTTACGTTTTTATGTGGGGTGTTCCCCAATTTAAAATTCATGATCCTCAATATGAATGTAACAACAGTAATTAAGTCATAGTGATGTTCTTGTTTTTAGATCAAATTCTATTGTCTCTATTACCAATCTTAAGGCTGAATGGTGTGTCCTTGATAGTGCAAAGAGCATCATGAGAAATCTGCCTCGACTGCCCTGTTATCTGATTTAAACATTGTAACTTGAAATTATTCCTGCCAAAATGGTCAGATTTTCATAGATGAATCCCATCAGAAAGTGTATACTAATGTTTACAATTAAAACAATTTGTCTTTTGTAGCAACAGCTCTTGAGGTTATCCCATAACTGCTCTATTTCAGAGAAGACAATAGTATAGACCATGCTACAGAGAAAAAAGTCCCATAATTATATTTCAATGTTGAAAATTGGATATTGAGATACAATGGATGTACAGTTATTCAAAATTTATACAAATGGTTTATGCTAATTGTAAAATATGACACTAATAGTATAATAACATTCAAAACTGAAATATAATCAAACTTTTTAGCCACAGTTACAATTGTTTAGCCACTTGTAATTCCATGGAAAAATAGATGCTTTCAGCATAGGAGGAGGGCATTTTCACCTCCTGCCAGTGCTGTCTCTCTGCAGATGAAATTAAAAACCAGACCCACTGTCCTGCTTGTTACTCACAAGTGGCTGTGCTGGAAGTATCAATTCAGGCCGGTCTTTTAGGTTTAAGCTGATTTATGTAAACCACTTCCTCAGTGCTACTATCTTACAAGAAGCTCTTCATCCAAAGTTTTCCAGCTGTCTATTTTTATAGGACAATGCTAATTAAGTGTGACAATTCCCTTAACAAGGTAATCATGTAATGATTAATAGTATATTGACAGATTCCTGTCTTCTTTATTAAATTAAAGCTGTGAAAGGAAAAAAAACAACAAACCTTTTTTGGATCCAAACAGAAATAAAGATCTCACATTTCCATATCTATGAATTCCATAATTCCCTTACAAACTATACATAAGCTTTTACATAATAGAAATTAGTTTTTCATTTAATAATTATAAGCACAAAACAACTCTGTAATATGTTTAGTAATTTCTTAGTGCAGGCACTTCTTTTTATGAAACAGTTCAGTAGCTGATGACATATGTTAACCTGTTGTAATTTAAAAATTTCCCTTCTCTAACATTTCTTTTACATCAGCTATTTTTAGCCTTTTCTCAGTTACATTCTTCATTGAATGAACATTATCCCAAAGAGACTGTTGTTAACATAACATTCTATGGATAAGCTTTTCTCATTTCCCCCTTTTATAAAATTTCTGACAATATGTTAGACAAGAGTTTGCATGTTCTCCCAGTTTTTCTGTTTATATGCAAGGCATTCAGATACATACAACTAATTCTAGTCCCTTTTAGAACAGATGAGCATCTGATAGCACAGAAGGCAACTTCACATTTTACCATTCAGTAATGTAAACACAAATACAGATTCTGGAATTTCAAGTGCAAATCTCTGTAGTCTCTTGTAACATTTAGCAAAACCCATGCTATATTAATCCATAGACTAATCCTCTAATTTCCTAAATCAAAGGTTTCTCAGGCTTCATACACTTCCAATAACTTATCCCTTTTGTAAAACTTATCTAAAAATTGTAACAGAAGCTGTAGTCCCTCTTTTTGATCCAAATCATCCCCTTTCTACTTTGAAAATATCTTACTCTTTATCTTACTGTTGGGTAATAACAATATTGCTAATGCCATACCTTGCTTCTTTCAGGATATGGAAGTAACCCAGGCCCTCATTTCAACTTCAACTTCCTATTGCTGATATGGTTCAAGTCAGAAAAATTGATAGACAGTCAAAACTTCCACAACTTAAACTTGAAGTACACTTGTTTTTCTTCAGGGAATTGGGACAAAAGCCTTCATATGCAGTAGACCAATCTTAGAATCCATCCTCTGATACCATTATTACTCACAACAAATGGCTGTAATTGAAGATTCAATCAATTAATTAATTAATCTAAACAGGTCTTTTAGTTTAAAGCAGCTTTATTGTAAGACATTCATTCAGTGCTACTAACTTACAAGAAGTTCTTCCCCTAAAGTGCCCCAGCTGTCTCTATTTGTAGGACAATGTCACATGTTTAACAAGGTAGTTGCCATATACTTGATTAACACACATTGATACTACTTCCTCCCATATCCTGTATTTTCCCCTGCTTCAATTATTTATCCAGAATTTCTTTTACAATATGCAATGGTCTATATCTCACCCACTCTCTATGGCAAAACATTTCATGCCACAAAAATCCACTGTTTAAAAAAAAAAGTTATTCTCTGATCATGAATTCTCCAGCCACATTTAATGGTTTTACCCTGTTTAAAATTTTGGTTTATAATGCTTTATCGGTGAAAAAAATACTCATGTGTTAATAAGGAAATTTATAGTCTCAAGATTTTTAATCCCTTCCACATGATATTGGTTAGTTTGTGTAGAAATCTGCAGTAGGTACTGAAGAATTTTAGATGTTATACAATTCCTAATGGGCTAAGTAATTACTTAACTGTATTACAAGATGTAAAACTGGGGTGTTTAATTCTTGTAAGATTAGAACAATTTTGAGTTTTTGTTACTGTTGTTTGAACTTTCAAATCTACATTTACTTTGTAGGTATAAAAATGGCTGGATGGCTTTGAGCGCATCATTTAATCTCAAGGGATATGGCTGTGGAATAATAATGTTTCTACTACTCTACTGCATAGTTTATGGGAGCGAGATTGGCCATTTAAATCTTCCAAATTCCTTGGCATGGCAAGCAAACATTTGCTGTTTCTGCTATGCATTCCTAAAGGTTTTTGGATTTCTGGTAAGTGTTGTTTATAAATTTAAAAAAAACTGTACTTTGCATTCTTTATCCCACAGTGATGTTTAGGAAACTTTTGTCTTCTTTAGATTTCTCTTAGACGTTAGCTAGACCGATGGATTCAATCAAATGTTTGAACTAAGTGGGATAGAATCAAGAAGAAGAGATTAGCACTGCTGCCTCACAACACCAGGAACCTGGCTTCAATTCTGCCTTGTGTGACTGTGTGGAATTCACACATTCTCCCCGAGTCTGCATGGGTTTCCTCTGGGTGCTCCAGTTTCCTCCCACACTCCAAAGATGTGTGGGTTAGGTTGATTAGCCATCTAAATTGCCCCTTAGTGTCAGGGGAACTAGCAGGGTAACTCTGTGGGGTTATGAGGATAGGGCTTGGATAAGATAATTGTCAGTGGAGGCTCAATGGACCAAATGGCCTCCTTCTACACTGTACAGACTCTATGATTCCATGAAGTGTGGGAATGATACAGGAACAACAGCCTAGCTCTGAAGTTATTTACATTTGCTTAAAATACATTTACTTTGTGAATTAGTTTCATTTTGCAATATCTTTAACATAGTTATAGGCAAGAAGTGAAATTCATTCAATGGTAACAGTGTTTAAAATGCCTAACTGTTTAATTGAGAAATTGTAAGGGGTCTGATTAAAAAAAATTAAAGCTGTACTCTTTTGTGAACTTGTAGAAATATGCTGTACTTGAGCTGAGATATTCTACGTGTAGGAAAATAATTTGCATGTCTTCCCACTCTGCGTATAGGTACTGATTAATTGTCTATCAGTAGAAATTAGAAAACATTCACAATTAAAAATCTCTGCTACTTTTAAAATATTGGAGCAAGAAGCCTTGTCATCCATTTCTTTCAATTTAGACATCACCAAACTCTTGTGTGAGATCTAATAAATACAGCTGCACTTGTAAAAGTCATATTAGGAACATATATTTATTTAATAAAGTAATAAATTTCCCTATAGGATCCCACGCCAGCTGAAATTTCAGAAATCTGTGAGAAGAATAAACTTAATGTTGCTCATGGATTGGCTTGGTCTTATTACATTGGTTACTTGAAGTTTGTTTTGCCAAGTAAGTATTTCTGTTGTTACAATGTGTTTTTACTGATGCCATTAAAATGTCAGTCAGTATGTACTGCTTTGTTGACCAAAGTGTGCTATGAATTACTCAAATATATTTGCATGTATATTTTCTATATAAATATGAAAACACCAGTATAAAACAATATATAAAATACCAATCGGATTTATCAACTAATTCCACAGTATTATGTCATTATTCATATAATGTACATATATCAAAAGTTGTGAAGAGATGACATCACTAAGTTGATGTATCTGTCATAAGGGACACTTATTCCTTGGGAATTGCTCGTTACTATGTTAAAAATTATTATTGCTCACAATTTTATTCTGCGATGGCTGTTACCAAATTCCTTTCTCTGCCATTTTAATAGAGGAGCAGACTAATTTAAATCAAACAGCCAAATAAAGGAAATGTTTGTCAAATGAATTAGGCATTTGTGCGGAAAGAAAGCATTTCCAGAAAACATGACCAGAAAATAAGTAATAGTCAGTACGGCAGTGGGGTGAGTGATTAGGAAGTCGCTTCGTTCTGTCTAAAAACAATTGGCTGTTTATCACAGTGGAACAGGTGCGGGAAAGGGGGCCCCACGGTATTAATGGCCATAAGAAGTTTAAAGGGCGTCTATTAATATACTATAATAAAAAAAAAACCCAAAAGCTTCAAAGAAGACTTTGCTCTATAGGGACTAGCCCACAATCCTTCTGGCAATATGTACAATATTAATGACACGCCACAATCAAGCGGATTATCTCTGAGTGGAAGCATGAGAAATATAAGTGAGATGGCCATGTACAAATTCATATGACATACAGTTCATTTAAAAAAAGATTTTTAATAAACTCCCTCATAATTCGCAGCTTGCTAATTTTGATACTCTTGAAAATGAGGGCAAATTATTGACCTGAGTAAGAAAAAGGGATTGAGTAGAGGAGCTAGAGAGTTCCCAAAGTAGCAGGCACTTGAAATGTCAGAGTGTGACTAAAAATGTCTGGTGAGGATCTATGTTGGGGCCTCAACTATTCACTAAGTATTTACAAATTAAGTATTTACAAACGACTTAGATCAGGAATTCCCAAACTGGGGCCCATGGACCTCTGGGTGTCTATGAAATGTCTTCAGAGGGTCTGTCAAGCTGAAAGTTATCACGTGACCGGTAAATTAGTCAGCCTCTCAGAATCCAGTGCTTCAAGAACTCTTGCTTACATTTGATTTATTCCATCTTGTTGTTGCTGGACAAGACAGCCTGTGGCCAAAAGTGAGACTGAGGTGAAGCAAGAGCTGGCAGGAGATAACTTGGCTAAGGTCTGGGAGGTGGTGGTGACAAGAAGTTGTGCTTGGTCTTCAGACAGTGTTGGTGAGGTCTTTGGAAGTGATTGAGTGGGGTTCAGACCTGGGGAAAGGAGTAAATGAGGTTCTGGCTTCAATACAGAAATTAATGTGTTGGGTTTTGGGCATTGTGTAAAAAGTGAGTGGGGTTTGGGTTTCAAGAAAGGAATGAAGGGAGTGTTTTGGGTTTCAGGACAAGAGTCAGCGTGTGAGATTATTTTGGCTTTGGGAAAGGAGTTGGCGGGGGGATGTTTGGGTCTTAGGAAAGGAAGGGGAATTTGGGCTTTGGGTGAGGGATGGCGGGTGTTTGGTTGTTGGAAAGAGGTAAGTGTATGTGTGCATTTATGAGAATGTTTTTGTGTGTGTGAAGATGTTTGTGTGTGAAGATGTGGATTTTGATGTTTGTGTGTGCGTGTGTGAAGATATGTGTGCATTTGTATGTGTGTGCCTGTATGTGTGTGTGTGTGTGTGTGTGTGTGTGCGAGAGAGAGAGAGAGAGAGAGAGAATGTGGCATGAGAGAGAGGGATATGAGTGAGAGAGACACGTGAGTGTCTGTGTGAAGGAGAGATGCTTGTGTCCAATATTCAAATCAGGTTTCCAGCATCATTCCTCCCATTAAAAATGACTAAGAGTAAGGTTTATGTATTTTTAATCAGATAATGTTTTAATTATTAGTAGATTAATATATGCATATAGTTAGAAAAGACTTGTTTACATTTGATTTCTCTGTCCGCACCTATTTTGTGACAAAAATGGGGCATCAATGTTATGAGAATGCTTGAGGTTTCCTGATGCTCTTGGGAGGTCATTAGGGCTCCGCAGCTCAAAATATTTTGGAAACCCTGACTTAGGTGATGGAATAGAACGCCACATGTCCAAATTTACTGATGTCACAAAGTTAGGCAATATTTTAGGCAGAACAGATGGAAACAAACAGTTACAAAAAGTTAATGATAAATAAATGGACAAAACTACACCACATAGGTTTCAGTGTAGATAAATGTGAGGTCAGCTGTTTAAAAAAAAAATAAACAAATGTTTGTAACAGCAGAACAGGTGGAGGAAGAGGGGCCCAAGAAGTTGGAGGGCACAGAGGTGCTTGATTCATGTGAAGTACTGTCCCAAACATGTAGATGAATCCCAAGGGTCAGCTGCTAATGTGACCTGTGACTGTAATGTATGTTGGGACGTGGCCCCTTTAAGGAAGCATATCATGTGACCTCAGGTGTGGCGTGAACCCAGAGTGGGCAGCCTCCGTTTGGAGTTGGAGCTAATGAACAGAATAAAGAGCTGGATTCCCTGATACCCAACTGTGGAATAGCTATTGAGGCCAAGCCTCAGTGCAACAGGATTTAACTGTGACTACACTGACTATCTGTGCATGGCAGCGGGGCAGTGCATAAAGATCTTCAAGTTCAGTACACAATTTTGGATTAAATTAATGAACCTTTTTTTCAGAATCAAATGGTGAAAACAGCTGAAGTCCAAGGAAACTTGGGGCTGCTGAGAGTGACGAGTTAACATCAAAAGCACACAATCCTCTTGTAATGATGATGTTACACCACATGATGGAGTAACAGAGATCTGGAGGAAAAAATTGCGATCTGATACAAAGATCTTAAGAAGTATACAGTAGCTGTGTATTAAAAGCTGTGGTTTTAACAAATGATAGTCTTGAGTAGCTCACTTGAAGAAAGTCAAATCCTAGGGAACCCTATCTAGACCTCGAACACACAACAGAACATGGTGACTGCAGACAGCGTGTAACTTACCCAGAGAAACTCCAAGCAGCAGCTACTGGCCTGGTAAGTCAAGCGGTCCTCAAAAGACAGACAAAAGGCACAGGTTCTGGATTCATCCAAAAGAGCATCACAGGTGCAGTAGATGAAAGCTGAGACACAGACCCAGATCCAGACTGCAGTAAGAACAGACCGGAATCAAGAAACAATACTGCTGAAGCTGCAGTTATTCCAGGGCTTGGGACAAGCATAGAATCCATGTTACCACTCCAGAACCTTACCAGGGCATTGAAGGCTCACAACCATCTCAGTACTGGGGCAACAGGAGAAAGGCATTTTCCAGATATAGAATGCTTCTGATTTGCACGAAAAAGATCTTTCGGATTAGGTCAGAATATTACTCTGTGCAGCTGGAGCTATTGCTGACAACGTCATAGCAAGGCAGGAAGTCAATGGGGCTTCTTACAAAGATCTCCTGCAAGCATTTTATTAGTCACAGAAAGAGAAAAATTGAACAGGGGAAAGCAACATTCTGCACGGGTTTGCAGAAAATTACAAGAATGGAATATTAATTGATGAGTTGATTTGTGATTGAATAGTAGCTGGAGTTTCAGATGAGGTTTTATCAGATCTCTTGAAAAAGAAGACCAAATTCAATTCTAATCAAGGCAGTACAAATGGTGAGCTCAGAAAGCAAAATAGAGTGTTTATTAGCAGGAAGGATGAGGGCGGAATCTTATCACTGTTCTTGTCAGCAGGATTTTCCCATCCCATTGCAGTGAAAGGAGATTTGGCTGCTGATAAATGCCCTGACCTCAGTACAGAGGGAGCATGGTGTGAACAACAGGTAAGATTACACCCAAGATCTCATGGAAACTAATCAGTGAGTAAAATAAATAGGCCAGAAGAGGGAATCATAGAATCCTACAATGCAGAAGGAGACCATTTGGCCTATTGAATCTGCATTGACCACAATCCCACCCATGCCCTACTCCTGCAACCCCATGTACTTACTCTGGCTTGTCTCCCTGACACTAAGGGGCAAATTAGCATGGCCAATCCACCTAACCCGCACATCTTTGTATTCTGTGAGGAAACCAGAGCACCTGGAGGAAACCCACACAGATATGGCGAGAATGTGCAGACTCTGCACATTGACCCAAGCCAAAAATCAAACCCGCTCTCTAGGTAACAGTGCTAACCACTGTACTACCATGCTACCTAAAAGTACACTCAAACAGAAGCCCACAAAAATGGGATATGGGGAAAAGCATCCGATTGCTATCTTGAACTGTTCTCAATGTGGCAGGATAAACCTTCCCAAGCAAAAATAGAGCTCAGAAGTAGAAGCACGATGCCACAACTGTGGAAGAATAGGAAATCTTTATGTTGTCTTCTGATCTAAAACACATTCTGCCAAAAGAAAGTAAACATATTAAAGCCAAACCACATACAAGAGGTGGAAGAACCAGAGAGAAAGAAAATAACTTGCTTACTAGAAGAAAATAAAACAGAAAATAATTGTTGAACATTACATTTGAAGTGGATGGGCAGCATAGCATTTACATTAGATACAAGGACAGGGATTTCTGTCTTATTCTTTGATATAATGTTGCTTAAGTACATTTCACTACAGCCTTCATCTATCAAGTTACAAGGTCCAGGTGAAAGTCATGTGCCAGCACATGGCCAAATTAAAGTATAAAGATGGAAAAAAATTGAACTCTGTACACCATACACAATCAAGAGTTGGAGAATCATAGAATCCCGACAGTACAGAAGGAGGCCATTTGGCCCAACAAGCCTGCACTGACAGCATCCCATTCAGGCCCTATCCCCGTAATCCCAGGTATATATCCTGCTAATCCCCCTGACACTAAGGGGCAATTTAGCATGGCCTAGCAACCTAACTCATACATCTTTGGATTGTGGGAGGAAACCAGAGCACTGGAGGAAACCCGCACAGACATGGGGAGAGCATGTAGACTCCTCGCAGACAGTCTCCTGAGGCCAGAATCAAACCCAGGTCCCTAGCACTGTAAGACAGTAGCACTAACCACTGTGTTGCCATGTCATCCCCCGCTGTGCCACCCATACCACCCCCTACTAAGTCAGGAAAAATCTTTTTCACTGAGCGGAGAGAGGAAGATTAAAATTGAAGTTAGTCTAAGTTGATGAAGTTACTGATAAACATTACATCATTACATTCAGGAATGATTTTTCAAGATTATTTACAGCTCAGGAAAGCTGAAGCACTATATTGCTCCAAGAGCTCGCACTAAACCAACTTAGCCTTTCACACAGCGGAAGTTCTCTCTCTCTCGGACAAAGTCAAGATGAAATTGAGAACATGATTCAGCAAGGGGTTTATCTCACTAATAGCCAAGTCAACAAAATGGTGTTCAAGGATAGTCACACTCCCAAAGCCAAATGACTCCATTAGATCCCACATGGATTCAACTCACCTAAACAGATCAGTTGAATCAATGAAATCCATCTGATAGGCTCAGTGGATGAAAGTCTTGCCAAATGAGCCTAAAGTCCTCTATTCACCAAATTGGATGCAAGCAGTGGATTTTGGCAGTTCCCTTGGGACAAAGTATCCATATTTCTGATCATTTTATAACACCATTTGGTTGTTGAATTAATAAGTTACCACTCAGAATTGCATCTCCTCCTGCAGTTTTTCAGAGAACAATGCATCAAACCCTAGAAGGCATGGAAGGAGCAGTATGTCATACGAACAGCATATTTACATATCTGCCTACAAGAAAAGGGTATGGTTGCATGGATGTAGCAGTCTGAACTGTCTTGCAAAATGCAGGCCTAATATTGAGTTTGTTACGTTGTACAATCCTCCGGAATAATGGTTGACCCACAAAAAACAAAGGAAATCAAAGAGTTTTCACAAGCCAGGAACATTTCACAGGTCACTGAAAGTGGCAACTCAAGTGGAGAAGGTAGCCAAGAAAGCATACGGCATGCTTGCCTTCATCGGCTGGGGCATTGAGTTTAAAAATTGAGTTTAAAAAAGCTACAATTTATGTTGCAGCTTTGTAGAACCTTGGTTAGGCTGCACTTAGAATATAGTGTTCAATTCTGGTCATCATACTACCAGAAAGATGTGGAGGTTTTAGAAAGGATACAGAAAAGTTTACCAGGATGTTGCCTAGCATGGAGGGTATTAGCTCTGAGGAGAGGTTGGAGAAACTTGGTTTGTTCTCACTGGAACGATAGAGGTTGAGAGGCAACTTGTTAGAAGTCTACAAGATTATGAGGGGCACAGACAGAATGGATAGTCAGAAACCTTTTCCCAGGATGGAAGCGTCAATTACTAGGAGGCATAGATGTGAGGGGCAAGGTGCGAGGGGCAAGGTTTAAAGGAGTTCTTTTACACAGAGGGTGGTGGGTGCCTAGAACTTTCTGCTCGGGGAGATATTGGAAGAGGATATGATAGTGACTTTTAAGGGCCTTGACAAATACATGAATAGCATGGAAATACAAGGATATGGTCCTTGGAAGAGTAGGAGGTTTTAGTTTAGTCAGACGGTATGGTCAGTGCAGGCTTGGAGGGCTGAAGGGCCTATTCCTATGCTGCAATTTTCTTTGTTCTTTGGTCATTACTGAACTTCAAAGATTCCCAGGCATGGTCAACCAATTTTTTTTATTTGTTCATGGGATGTGGGTATCTCTGTTTAAGACAGCATTTTTAATGCCTGTTCCTGATTGCCCTTGAGAAGGTGAGGGTGAGCTGCCTTTTTGAACTGCTGTAGACTGTGTGATACAGATACTCCCACAGTTATGTTAAGGGGAGATTTCCAGGAGTCAGTAGCAGTGAAGGAACAGTGATATAGATCCAAATCGGAGTGGTAAGTGGCTTGGTGGGGGCCTGCACATGTTAATGTTCTAACATATCTGCTGCCCAGGTAGGATTGGTGGACGTTTGGAAGGTGCTGTTGAAGGAGCCTTGATGAGTGGCTACTGTGCATTTTGTAAATTGAACACAATGTTGCTACTGTGTGTTAGTGGTAGTGACTGGGTGTTGAAGATGTTTGATGGGATATCAATCAAGAGGGCTGCTTTGTCCTGGATGCTGTCCAGCTACATAAGCATTGTTGGAGCTGCACTTATCCAAGCAATGGAGAGTATCCCACCACACCCCTGACTTGTGCTTTGCAGACAGTGGACAGATTTGGGAGGTCAGGAAGTGAGTTACTGTTCACAGCATGCTCAGCTTCTGACCTGCACTGCTAGCCATGATATTTGTATGGCCAATCCAGTTCAGTTTCTGGTCAATGGTAATCCCCAAGATATTGATAATAGAGGATTCAGCAGCATAATGCCATTGAATGTCAAAGGGAGATGGTTGGATTCTCTTGTTAGAGATGGTCATTTTCTGGCATTTGTGTGGCATTCGTGTGCAATTTGCCACTTATTAATCCAAACCTAAATGTTGTCCGGGTTTTGCTGCATATGGGCATTGAATGCTTCAATATCCAAGGAGTTGTGATGGTGCTCAACATTGTGCAATCATCAGTGAACATCCCCACTTCTAACCTTATGATGGAAGGAAGATCATTCATGAAGGAGCTGAAGATGGTTTGGCCCAGGACACTCTCCAGAGGGACTCCTGCAGAAATATCCTGATACTGAAATGATTGACCTTCAGCAACCCATAACTATCGTCATTTATGCTAGGTATCATTCCATCCATTGAAGACTTTGCCTCTAATTCCCATTGGCGCCAGTGTTGCTTGGACTTCTTGATGCCATATTCGGTCAAATGCTGCTTTGATGTCAAGGTCAGTCACTCTGACCTCACTTCTGGCATTCAGCTCTTTTTTCCATTTTTGAACCAATAGTAAAGTGAGGTCAGGAGCTGACTGGTGCTGATGGAATCCAAACTGAACTTTAATGAACAGATTCTTGCCAAGCAAATGCTGCTTGATAGCACTGTTGATGATTCCTTCCATCACTTTATTTTTGATTGAGAATAGACTGATAGGGTGATAATTGACTGAATTTGTCCTGTTTCTTGTATACAGGACACACCTGGATAATTTTCTACATTCAGTAAGAATTTAGCAACACCAATTATTAATCCAACCGATTTATTTGATAGTAAATCCGCGAGCTTTCAACACTCTTGTGTCTTCCTCAGGCAAGTGCCTTGAGGAACTTCCTCAGGCACTTGCCTGAGGAAGACACAAGAGTGTTGAAAGCTCGCGGATTTACTATCAAATAAATTGGTTGGATTAATAATTGGTGTTGCTAAATTCTTACTGAGTTCTTACCACCCCAATCCAATGCTGGCATCTTTACATCATAATTTTCTACATTGCCAGATAGATGCTGTTATTGTAGCTATACTGAAACAGCTTGGCTAGGAGTGTGGCATATTTTGGAGTACAGTTCTTTGGTCCTATTGCCAGAATATTGTAAGGGTCCATTGCCTTTTTAGTATCCAGTGCCTTCAATTAGTGCCTTTGATATTCATGATATCACATGGAGTGAATCGAATTGGCTGAACATTGATTTCTGCAATGCTGGGGACCTCCAGGATGACAAAGATGAATCATTCACTTGGCACTTCTGATTGAAAATTGTAGCGAATGCTTCAACCTGAGTTTTTGCACTGATATGCTGGGCTTTTCCATCATTGGGGATGAGAATATTTGTGGAGCCTCCTCCCCCACCTGTGAGTTGTTTACTTGTCTGCTACCGTTCACGGCCAACTGTGGCAGGACTCTCAGATCTGATCCACTGGTTATGGAATTCCTTAGTTCTGTCTATTACTTGCTGCTTATGCTGCTTGACACACAGATGGCCCTGTTTGGTAGTTTCACTAGGTCGACACCTCATTTCTAGATATGTCTGCTGTTGCTCCTGGCCTGCACTGTTCATTGAATCAGGGTTGAATCAATCATTTCAGTCCCAAGACATCACTGCAGGAGTTCCTCAAAGTGATATCCTGGGCCCAGCCACCTTCAGCTGCTTCAGCCCAAGGAATCTTTGAATTTCAGTAATGAACAAAGAACAAAGAAAAATTATAGCACAGGAACAGGTCATCTAGCTCTTGAAGCCTGCACCAACCATGCCACCTGAATGAACTAAAGCCCTCTACTCTTCTGGGGGCCATATCCCTCCACCCCCATGCTATTTCTGTTTTTGTTAAAGCATCCCTTAAAAGATAGAATGAGCGAAATGTCGGGCCATGAGGTTACAGATTGTGGTTGGATGCAATTCTGCTGCTGATGGCCTACAGCAACTCGTGGATGTCCAATCTTGAGTTGCTATATCTGTTGAAAATCTACTCCATTTCACATGGTGGTCGTGTCGCATCACACAATGGAGGGTATCTTCACTGTGAAGATGGGATTTTGTCTCAGACCTTAATATCTAAAGACTGAAATACAAGCAAATCAAAGTCATTTTCAGCTATGTGTTGCCCTGGTTAAACCACACCCAGTGTACTGTGAGCAGTTCTCTTAGAAGGACATAGAGGCCAAGGTGATCAACTTCTCCATTTTTATAGGATCATCCTGTAATTTAGCCATATCCTATTTTTAAAAATAATGTTGGGATCCTTTTGTCACCAATTTGGATTGCGGCAAATCTGGTTGATTATTTGGAGTCTGCTCGTGCAGCTGGATGTGATTCATGAGCACATCTATTGCGCTCCTGTTGCTGGCCACTAGGAGGAGCCAGAACTCCAGGAGGGCAACTGAACTGGAAGATCAGAGGTTCACTTTCTGCTTCCTTCATTTTACTGAGGAGATTATTATTGAACACCATTCCCGGCTACCACCTCCCCCCGCACCGCCCACACCCCTTATCTCACCATAACACCCGCCTACCCCGTCCCACCTAGCAACTGAGATGAAAAACTGGATATTATCACAGTTGACACAAAATGCAAAAAGTAAATCAGAATCAAGATATTAATTAGATGGTTCAAAACTTGTGTTATGTCTATCATAGGTTAGAAATGATTAGCCTTAAATCATAATGCTGGAGGTCCTCCATGGCAAAGTGTAATTCTTTCAGTTCTCCATGTGGGCGTTATTGTGGCGCAGTGGTTAGCTCTGCTTCCTCATAGCACTACGTACCTTAGTTCAATTTTGACCTCACGCCACTGTCTGTGTACAGTTTGCACATTCTCCCAGCATGGGTTTCCTTTGGGTGTTCCTATTTCCTTCCACAGTCCAAAAATGTGTGTGTTAAGTGGATTAGCCATGGTAAATTGCCCCTTAGTGTCAGGGGGAATCAGCAAGGTAAGTGTGTGGGGTTACAGGGTAATGCCTTGGTGGGATTGTTGTTGGTGCAGGCTTGATGGGCTAAATAGCCTCCTTCTGCACTGAAGGGATTCTGTGTTCCATTCTATGTTCCATGTAGCTGATGGACAAATAGACTGATACATTGGCTTGATTTTTTCGGAACACCATGATCCCTGAAGATCCCTGAAGCTCATTCCAAAGATAGTACACACTGCAACCAGAGTACACCAGTTGTGGAGAGGATGGAAGTTCAGTATGGGTAAAGCACTCTATAATTATAAGTTAGTGTTCGATTAGCAGAGGAAGAGTTCATCAATAGAATGCTTAATCCTGAAGGCTGCTGAGCTTTGTAACTCTTAATGCAGATGCACTGATCTGGGCAAATGGAGAATGCTCCATCACACTTCTGACATGTGTCATGGTAGTTAGTTGTGGACAGACTTGTGGAGTAAGTAAGTGTGTATTTTCTCCCCAGATTTCCAACCTGCTTTAGTCGTTTTTGGTCAGTGGTAACCTCCCCACCGCCCACCCTGGCATATTGACAGTGGGGAACTTTGCAACGTTAATACCATTGAATATCTAAGGAAGGTCGCTGAGTGTTCATTTATTGTTATGGTCATTAGCTATTTTTGGGAGGCCAAGTTACATTCCACTTATTAATCCAGACCTGGACTGGACTGTTTCATTAACTGATTATTAAGAATTGATTTGAACACTTCACAATTATCAGTGAACAACCACTGATATCCTGCTGGAGGGAAGGTCATTCACAAAGCAGTGAATATATTTGGGTGGGTTACTGTCATGAGGAACTCTTGCAGAGATTTCCAGGAGCTGAGATGATTGGACCCATCAACCACAACTATCTTCCTTTATGTCAGGTCTGACCCCAGACAATCTCTATTGGGTTTGCTTTTACAAAGTTTCTTTGGTACCACATTGGGCTAAGTGCTGCCATAATGTAAAATGTCATCATTCTCGTGTTGCCTTGCATCCAAATCTGTAGTGAGGTGTGGAGTCCAGTCATCTTTGTTGAAGGCAAAATAAACAAAACGGACACTTCCCTATTTGATACTTAAACTGATATTACAAGATTTCTGACTAAGATGTTGAACTGGCACAGAAACTGAGGAAGATCACATGAGCTTTGTGAAGCAATAGTGGTCCTTTGGGAGATGGTTCCCCTTTAGGGCCAATCACAAAACTTTTAATCTGAGAGGAAGATGAACTAGCAGTTAAAAGAGCAGCAAATAAGTGGCAGTTCAGTATGCTTCATTCCGCCTTCCTCCTGTTTTTGAAGAAAGCAATTGAATCCTTGACAGACGAGAGGTTCTGCTCGAGTTTATTGAAGTGGCCACTTTAGAGTTGTGAACCTGGCATAACATTCAGCTGGCTGCTTAACTGGAGACGGTTACAGTCCAATTCAATCAACATTTCAGAAACATTTTTCTATTAGGAAGCAATGTACAGCATTCACGATCAGGACACTTAGCCAAATTTGATCTGGTTGGGAAGTCAGTTAATTTGGGATTGAATAGGTACTGAATGTGTGAGCTTTTACACTACACCGTGTGGTGCATTTACTCATAGAGGCCATGTTAAATTTTTATTAGGAGGCTACTCTGAATTTAAAATGCTTTCTCCTTACCTGCAATAACATTAATATATCAAAGTAGTAAAAAAGCATGTTTGATGGATAGCACTAACATCAGTCTTGTTAATGCTAGTTGTAAAATTTAAGTGAAATGGTCAAATTGAAGACTGCACCTTAACGCTGAAGCTAAAATTCCAAAAATTCCTTCACACTGTTTGTTTTGGATGACTATTTAATAATGTATTTTGCACTTATCAGATCTGGAAGAAGGAATAAAGAAGTACCGGTGCTCTGATAAAAATCTACCATATTACAAAGAAAACTGGAAGTTGTACATTCTAATCCCATTCAGCTGTAAGATTCATGACAAACTGGAAAAGGTGGACGATAGGATTGAGTTCTTTGGAAACCTACCAGAACTCCGCATTGACAAAGCTGGGATTAAAGAAAGAAGTTACAAGAACAGTATTTATACCATTTATGATCAAAAGGACAGGGTAAAGACTGCATTTCTTAATGACTGAAGATTATCTTTTGTGTTCTAGAAATGAATTCATAAAATGTTCAAGATCAGTGTTATATGTAGTTGCACAACAAGTTTCAATACAATTTGAGATTTTTTGATAGTGTATATTCTAAAAATTAAAATTCAGATAAACAAGTGTACAGCTATTTAAACTATGTTACAAAGTGTCTACAGAAAGCAATTTCGTTCTCTTTTGCTTCTTCAATTTATCTTCAACCCTGACACTAATACTCCATCCTGCACTCTGTCATAGCCTCATCATTGTATCCTTGAATATGCCACACCACTGCGATCTCTGTTTGAAATGTCTAATGATGCCAGTGCAGCCTTTAGTAAAGAACAGTGTCTTGAGCAGGCCAAGTTGTTCTACATCACTTTAGAGAATATTCTGGACAACTCTCATGAGTGTACCGGTTACTACAGATTAATTCCGTATGATGGTATGTATGAATATTCATTTCCACACTTGTTTTGTTATGATTGACATGATTTGCCTTTCAGAAGTACTTCTGAATCATTTGAGACATTCATTATATGACTTGTATAGAATGTTTAGAGCAGCATATAAATGGATGCAAAACTCAATCTTTTGTCAATCTTCAACGTACAAAAAATTTTTTCCACGTGCAAAAAGAGACATCAATCCAATACTAATCATGAAATGTGTGCAGAGGTTCACTGGCCGAGTATTCATTCTTCTGTTTTTTTTTAAAGAATACCCACACATTTGCTGTACTTCTGACTAGTACATTTGTCCACTTCTGATACCGTCTTTATCATCCAAATAATAGCATCAAGGAGGGAATTGTCTGGTCATTCACGATGGCAGGGTTTTCTGATCCTGTTGCAGTGAATGGCAATTTGGTTGACTGCCAAATTCTCACTTGCAGCAGCGGTGGGACATGAACAGTTGAAAAATTCTGGCCCAGATGTTCACAGATTTAGAATTATACCTAAGAGAGCACTTGTTCTTTAGATGGTCAGGGCTGTATTTTCCCTTTCTGATACTGAGCAAACCCAAATCAAAAGGAGTAAATGGGAAGTATGTAGCACCAGCGTTTTCATAGAATCATAGATTCCCTACAATACAGAAAAAGGTTTTTTGGCCCATTGAATTGCACCGACAACAATCCCACCTAGGCTGTATCCCCATAATCCCTGCTCATCTCCCTGACACCAAGAGGTCATTTAGCATGGCCAATCCACATAACCCACACATTTTTGGACTGTGGGAGGAAACGGGAGCACCCAGAGGAAACCTACATAGACATGGGAAGAATGTGCAAACTCCACACAGACAGTGATCGAGGCTGGAATTGAACCTGTGTCCTTGGTGCTGTGAGGCAGAAGTGTTAATCATTGTGCCACCATGCCACTCAAAAAAAGGGTGGTAGTGGAGAGGATCATTGGCTTGCTGAAGATGTGGTTCTGACATTGCCTGGACTATTCTGGCAATGCGATATTCGCTTGGGGAAGTGTTGCTCATCGTCATTGTCTGCTGTGGTCTTCACAATTTCACTCTTTTAATGGGGGAAGCACTGGATCAGGAGGATGCTAAGGGAGACACAACTACCTCAGATGAGGAAATTTAAATTTATTAGTGTCACAAATGGGCTTACATTGACATTGCAATGAGGTGAAAATCCCTGATTCGTCGCTCTCCAGTGTCTGTTCAGATACTGATCTCCAATAGTCCTCCCACTGCCAGTGACATGGACACACCCTGCCTCCATCTTCTGCACCAGCAAGTGTGATGTGCCCTCTTGACTGTGCATTACCAATGGAATCTACATGCTATTGCCCACTCAGATGCCAGTCTCTATGTTGGTGCTTGGTTCTGAGAGGGTGTGCTGTGGGTACATCTTCCATAGTTGCCTGCTCCGGTGTCAATGGAGGGCCATCGACCTCTGGCCAGGCCTGGATGGATGGCTCATGTGAGGGAAAACAAGTAATAGGTACTATTAGTAATATTGCATAGGGTCAATTTTCACAAAGTTGTCCCATGCAACTCATATCAATGATCTTACACTGGCTTTGTGAAAGTTTGGGTGGGATAGTTGATGACAAGTAAAGCCAGGTGGGTAGGCTTCAATAAGGAGGAAAAATGCTATCTGTAAATCAAGGTTCTATTAGTACTGAAGTGCCAATGGATTCATCCACAGTGGAGTCATTGATAGTAAGGGAATTGTTAATGAGGTTGCAGACCTGTTAGATGCAGGCAGTAGATTCCAACAGTACAAAATACTCCAGAATGGAAGGTGTTTTTCCATTGAATTAACATATCCTAGTGTCTGCTGCAAGAATCAGCAGTCCTTTGATGATAATTATTTTACATTTTTTAAAGATTCTTTTCAGTATAGTTCTGAACATTTTATATTGCAGATGATGTGGAAGAAGGAAATACAGGTTCACACTTTTTGTCTACAACAATTCTTAAGCACTTGGTGCAAGAGAGGACGGAATATACTGTCCCAGAAGAAACCACTTGGGATGAAACTTTAACTGAGGACCAATTAATGATCAGCAGGAATGATGATCCACAGACTTTACAAAGTATAATTCGTTAAATGTTGTATCTTTACATTATGTTTTTTTCCAATTCTTCTTGGTATTTTACTTCAAGATTACATTGCTGTACATTATGATTGAGATTGAAATGGAATATGAAATTCAAAATAACCCATATCAATCAAATTTCTGCATTGCTTCAGGGAACACTTATTCTACCTAATAAAGAGAAAAGCCTTTTCACCTTGGGACTAGTTTTGTTTTATATGATGATGGTACTGCACTGAGGATAGCAAATGGCTGGTGGTAGTCATTTTTATAGTGGTGATAAACTCCATGCTTGAAGCTTTAATAGTGTGTACAAGGTAGTAGAACTGTACAATTAAACTTATAACCTTACTAACTACTAATGATTATTTCTAATATTTAACATGTACTTCATTTTGTTTTGCTTCCTATATAGCTTCAGTATGTTCTAAAACTAGGGTCATAAATAAATGAAAGCCACTATGTAATGGAGAGTTACATAAGTGCATGCCTTAGAAAGGAACGGAATGTGGGCTGAAAAACAACACACTACTAAACTGGGAACATTCCTGACCTCTGGAGATGTATTATTGGATGTGGTGACATTGGGTCACACTGCCGATGTCAACATGCCAGTTTCATATATATGGCAGACAGGTGGATTGAATAATAGGAAATTTAAATGTTATTTAAATTTCATTTGTGAATATTTAAGGTAGTTAACAACCTAATTGACTGCTATCATATCGTGTTTCAGTAATAGTAAGTCTGTCGAGTCTGATTTATACCATGTGGGGTACCTTTTTTTGTTAAAGCGGGTTTGAAAGTTTCAGCTGATCCTGAGCCTGACCCTTAGCAGTTTGGAGACCTGTAACTTCCTTCGAGGAGCAGAGTTTCCATTTCAAACTTACATTAACTAAAGGCCATTTACCCACCTGCTGAATGTTCTGTTGAATGTTCTTGTCCATCATCCAGAGCTATGAAGTAGCTGGGAGAAATGGGCATTGGAGACAACCTCCAGCGAAAAGGAGAGTGAGAGGAAGAAAGGTAGAGTTGGAGGTTCAGAATGCACTGGGTAATGCGTGGAGGAGGGAAAGTTGCAACCCAGACTCTGAGGGCCACAAATGTCTCACACATTCCTAATAGAGATGCAAAATTTCCTCGAGTACACAGATAAGACTGAGCCTCTGACAACTTCAGATCACTCAATGTAAGAGAAAGTTCATGCTATCAAGATTGACAGCTGTATCACAGTATAACAGACTCGCGGGGAAGATTTCCTTCAACTGTGCTGGCGGCATTTTATGTCTGTAGGTCTGCTCTCTTTCCACAACAGTGCTCCAAAGAGTGGATGATCGCAATGTACGTGACCTGGATAGCCGGAGCATGCAACTCCTCTGGTATGTCCACCGAATCTTCACAAATGTTGCATTGGACATTCAACATCTGCTGTCTTACAGATAACTCAATGGTTCATCATCTGACTTGGAATCAGTCTCTGGATCACCCTAGACACTCCGTCAACTGCCCCAAGACCAATTGTATCATACTCTCTGGCAGCTCCATGGACAAAGTGAAGTGCCCTCACCACTCTGTGTATATCATGGATCCAACACGCAAATCAGTGCCAGCAGCTGTGCTGGCATATGGACGGGGAGGGAGGTTAAGACTCTGTGTCTTTTAAGGGTTTGAAGTCCAGAACTAGGGGTCACAGTCTACGAATATGGGGTAAGCCATTCAGGACTGAAATAAGGAAGAATGTCTTCACTCAGAGTGTTGTGAACCTGTGCAATTCTCTACCACAGAAAGCCGTTGGGGCCAGTTTGTTAGATATGTTCAAGAGGGTGCCGTATGTGGCCTTGTGGCTAAAGGGATCAAGGAATATGGAGAGGAAGTGGGAGTAAGATATTGTAAGTGCATGATCAACCATAATCATTTCCGCATCATGATCATATTGAATGGTGGTGCAGGCTTGAAGAGCTAAATGGCCTACTCCTGCGCCTATTATCTATGCTTTTACATAAGTGGCAGCATGGCTTCTGGATTCGGGTCTGTGGAAGAGAGACAAAAGTAAGACGGAGGCGGGGTGGTCAGTGGACATCAGACCTGGCCACATCAGTGCAAATTCACTGAGTTCTGCAATATTGCCCATGTCCAACATGAGAGATGGGACGATACAGATACAATATATGTTTTTATCAACATCTGAAACGTCTCATTATGAAGTTTCTCAGCGTTTGTGGCTGAATTAGGTTCATTGCATCATGCCAAATCTCCCACTTGCTCCTTCCCCTGTTCTGTCTGTGTCTTTTACAATCTCATCTCTGCCAATGGGTCTGGATAATTCTGTGACACTAAGGTTCAACACCTCCCCTTCAAATGGACAAGGGGAAGTGGGTTTAGAACACACCCAACAGTCTGGTCTCGCTCTCAGACACTGAGGGCTTGCTTCTCCTGAAATGATATGTAAGACTGAACTCATTAGCAACTTTGCATTTTTAATGGCATGTTGCCAATTCTTTATTTGAAAAATAAGTGGCAGCCTGTATTCTGTACTCATGCCTTATCTGTAGTCTGCCAACACCTTATACTCCAACTGAACCAAAGCTTTAAGAGTACACTGACTTTCTTGCTGATAACTAAATCTTTATTGAATCATGTTGCATTAAAGTTCCAGCCTAATTTACTCTCCTCCTGCCTTCCTGTCCACACCCTGGGGTACACCGGTATAAAATTGCACATATTGAAGCCTTGTCCTTATCCTCATGAGGTTATTGAACTAACCCAACACTGCTGACCACCTTAGATACCTGCTCCTCAGGCAGAGGAGTTTGGCTCAGCTTCCTCTTCTTTCCCTGCTGGCTTGGATCATGCCACTTAACACTGCACACAGGAAAGGCTCTGAAACTTGGCCCTTCCCTCCTTGCCTCTCCCTTTGCTCCAATAACTCAAACACTTCTGGAGGCAACAGTGCAGCAAGTAAATAACTTCCCTGTGCAAAAAGATGTGGAAAACTTGTTCAGGTTCTAAAAGAATGCCACGTCTGCCGATTGGGTTGGATGAAGGACACAAACTCAAACTGTAAATTCAAGTGTCCCAATTTGCGCATTATCGAGTGCGTTTTGGAGGTGGACCTGGAAGTTGAACAGCCACTGACTTTCAGATGTGGTAACTGCACTTGGCACTACAGCACCTTATTCAGCCCAGTGATACTGATATGAATAGATGGAGCAGGCTGGGAGGAGACTTGCTTGGGGAGCTCAAACAAGCAATATAAATCAGTAGGGCCAGATGGTCATAATTCCTACTTAGTTTCAGTGCTGGGAACTGAAAGCTTTTCTTCTTTTAGTTTCAGCATCAAGCCTTGAGGGTTTGATGTCACAGATAAAGTTGCCTCCATATTGTCAAAAATCCCCTTTGGTTTCAGTATCAGAAAAGTACTGATCTTACACATTGACATTTCCAAACCAACCACCTATGTCTGACTAAGAATAACAATTTAGTGTTAGCAGCTATTGAGTGGTGTGCACTTGAAGTTCTTCTAGCCATCAGAGCATAATCTTTCATAAACTATTAGTCAGGTCTGCTGCATTTCTGAGCAATTCCAAGCCTATAGCAGTGGTCATATTTTTCTGCTTGTTGTATCTCCAAGAGACTTCAAACTTCTCTGCAGCAATGTTTTTCTATTCATTACTGGGAAAGAGCAATGCATTGTATATTATAGCTGAATTGATGTAATGTTGACTATTAATTTTCTTATTTATGTCTTTTACCAATAATCTTAAACAGTCAATATAATTTGACAGTAGCCCAAAATACTATTTTTAGGTATTTAGATGAGAATACTTAAATTGATTTTGAGACTTCAACATTTTGGGCTGAATTCTCCCAGAAAATTTCTAAGTGTTGAATTTGCATGAAAACTGCAGCAATTTGTGCTGCTTTTTTTCACTGGGAGCTCAGACAAGAATCGCCCACAACCTATGCAGTGCAAAGGCCATCAGTGTGAATATCATCAAATTTCAGAAGCCTATTCTTGGTCGAGAGTTGAAATCAGTGCTTTGAGCAGGCCACTGCGCATGTGCCGAGACTGTCACATGGCCCCACACTGACAGCCTCCCTCTTTGCTGGCTAGCTTGACTGCTGGCCTGCCCCAGTGCTGGCTCTCCAACCCACCCCTCATCCCACCCCACATGCCCAGGGCCCTACATGGGGGTTTAGTGCTTACTTACCCATCACCCAGATATGAGCCAGGTTTCAGAGTGCACGTGGAGGTAGGAGTCAGACTAATTTGCATCAAGGCATCACCTCAATGGTGCATAGCGAGTTGTCATCACCCTCCTGCATGCCACAGAGACTCATTAACACAGTGTACCTAGGCCAACCACTCCACATTTTACAATCTGATTGACAGCTCCAAGTGGTATAGACTCTTTAAAGTGAGACTATGGGCCTGATTTTACCATTTTGATTCTAAGTGCTGAATCTGGGCACGATTCAGATCCAACTTGGAAAACTGCTCTCAGGCGCACCCATATGCACTTAGCCCGAGAAACAATCACAATCTGAATTATGCTGTGGGTGGGGCTTAGCCCACCAATATGCTGCTGCTCCAATTGGAGCTTTGAACTGCACATGCAGTGAAAAAGAAAATTGAAAAACATACCTCTGTCATATTGCTACCGGGCTGCAAGAAATGATTGAAGTGGCCCAGGAGTGACGGTTCCCACAGATATTGCAGCCCACAACATAACTGTCCCCTTTATCCACCCACTCCCCCGCTATCCAAATCGATTGTGACTTCCTGACCCTCTGACCCCCACCAAATGCTCCCATAGTGGCAATGGACCCCTTCTGCCACCCCGCCCTGCACCCACCAGCAATCATTCTGGCCTGCAACCCCCTCCCCCCACCCGAGAATGATCAGGCCTTCCTCCTCTCTCCCCAACCAGGGAATGATCTGCCTCCTCCTTCTCCCTCCACTATCAGAAAATGATCTAGTCCACCTCCCTCCACCACTTCCCCACACCAGCAATCGAATTCAGAGAGCCATTGGAACATAGAACATAGAACATTACAGCGCAGAACAGGCCCTTCGGCCTTCGATGTTGCGCCGACCAATTAGAAAAAAGCAATGACCCTCTAACCTAAACCATTCCCTTTTCGTCCATAAACTTGTCTACTAACCTCTTAAACGCCACCAAACTTGGCGCATCTACAACTGCCGCAGGCAGGGCATTCCATACCCTTACCACCCTCTGGGTAAAGAACCTACCTCTGACATCCATCCTATAACCACCACCCTTTAATTTAAAGCTATGTCCCCTCGTGCTAGCTTTCTCCATCCTAGGAAAAAGGCTATCACTGTCCACCCTATCTAAACCTCTAAATCATCTTATATGTTTCGATTAGGTCCCCTCTTAGCCGCCTCCTTTCTAACGAAAACAACCTCAAATCCCTCAGCCTCTCTTCATAAGACCTGCCCTCCATACCAGGCAACATCCTGGTAAACCTCCTCTGTACCCTCGCCAATGCCTCCACATCTTTCTTATAATGTGGGGACCAGAACTGCACACAATACTCCAAGTGCGGCCGCACTAGAGTTTTGTACAGTTGCAACATGATGCTGCGGCTCCTAAATTCAATCCCCCTACCAATACAAGCTAAGACTCCGTATGCCTTCTTAACAACTTTATCCACTTGACTGCCTACTTTCAGGGATCTATTGACACATACACCAAGATCCTTCTGTTCCTCAACACTATTAAGAGCCCTACCATTAGCCCTAGACTCTACACATTTATTGTTCCTGCCAAAGTGCATTACCTCACACTTTTCCACATTAAACTCCATTTGCCACCTCTCGGCCCAGCTCTGCAACTTTGTCCAAGTCTCTCTGCAAAGTATAACACCCCTCTTCACTATCTACCACTCCACCGACTTTAGTGTCATCTGCAAATTTACTAATCCATCCTTCAATACCCTCATCCAGATCATTTATAAAAATTACAACAGCAGGGGCCCCAAAACAGACCCCTGAGGTACACCACTTGTCACCGAACTCCAAGATGAATATCTCCCATCAACCACCACCCTCTGTCTTCTATCTGCTAGCCAATTCCTAACCCAATTAGCTAAATCACCCTCTATCCCATAAATCTGCATTTTCTGCAGAAGTCTTCCATGGGCCACCTTATCAAACGCCTTACTAAAGTCCATATATACCACATCAACCGCCTTACCCCCATCCACCTCCTTAGTCACTTTTTCCAAAAACTCAATGAGGTTAGTAAGGCACGACCTACCCTTCACAAAACCATGCTGACTATACCCAATCAATTCATTTCTCTCTAAATAACTATAAATCCTATCCCTAATAATTCTCTCCAATACTTTGCCCACAACAGAAGTAAGACTCACTGGCCTATAATTCCCCGGAAAGTCTCTCTTCCCCTTCTTGAACAATGGGACCACATTTGCTATCCTCCAGCCTTCTGGCACTATACCCATAACCAACGACCTCTGAACTTACTTTGGATAGAATGTTTGTTCTTATAAGGGATTATGCAGTTGAAGGAATATAAATGTAGTGATTTCTTAGGATTAAAAGTGCTTTTTTGGAATAATGTGCAATACACAGTTAGAACTTTATTTTATTTACAGTCAGCATGGCTTATGAGGGCCCATGGTAGATACAGAATGAGTTAGCATGATAGGTGGAAGGACAAAAGATGGAGCATGAGAGGGCCTGGATTGGTTATAAATTGCCACTAAATTGGCATAGGAGCTATAACAGGCCATGGTGGTGGGTGAGAGGATATGTGAAAGGGTATAGAGGGAGATCCTACCTGTCATAAATCTGCAATTATGTTCTTCCTTTCTTCTCCAGGGTGGCATAATAGCATAGTGGCTAGTACTACTGCTTCACTGAGTTTGATTCACGGCGTGGTCACTGTCTGTGTGAAGTTTGCATGATTTCCCCATGTTTGCATGGGTTTCCTCCAGGTGCTCCAATTTCCTTCCACATTCTGAAAGACGTGCTGGTTCGGTGTATTGACCTGAACAGGTGCTGGGGTGTGGTACCTTCATTAGTCTTACTTGTGACTAATAAATAAATGAACTTCCACTTTTTTTGCCTTTGTACTTGATCAAAGCCTGTTGTAATTCCAAAAGTTTCCTGTTCTAATGAAGGGTCATCAAACTGAAATATTGTCATTGTTTCGCTCTCCATCAAAGCTGCCTCAGAGTTTTGACATTTGCTGATTTAATTTATGTTTAAGTGAATCTAAAACAACTTAAGGCCAAAATAAGAAGCTGTCTGCGGCTGCCTCAGAATACTTGAAGATACAAACTGGAAGTCAAATATCCAAAGTTTACTTTGTGTCAAGTGCCTTTGATTTCCTAGTTCAGTAGTTTATATTTGAAAACTGAGGTCATAATGCATTTAGGAAGGAAATTGATTTTAACTTTCAAGTTTATTTAGTTTGGTGTGAAATTATTATTTCAGACAGTGTATTTTTTCCCCACTGTATCTGGTAAAATAACATTTTTTTCCCCTGATTCTAATGAAGAAAGTAAATTACAGCACTTAGAGCTGAGATTCTTGCTTATCAAGTTCATGAGTGTATTTAGTGAGCATATACCAATTTGATTGTCTACATAAGTAGCTACATTTAACATAATGCATTGTGTGCAAATGCTGGCCAGTCAGTGATGCCCATGTCCTATGAATGAATCAAAAAATTCCTTTTCCTCTATTAAATGTCTTATGCTGGATAAATGGAGGCTTCACATTTTGTTAAAAGTTCAACATCGAGAATTAGTACAGAAGTCCATTTTATAAAATGGCCCATTTTGTATTAAGCTTCATAATTAAAAGTTTAAAATAAAAATCCTGCAAATGTCACTGACGAGCACTTCAATCACCAAGACTTAGAAGGCTATCATCCAAGTGCTGGTATGGATTTGTATTTGATGGTCGACATAGACATGGTGGACTGAAAGGCTGTATGACTCAATGAACAAAAGCAGCCTGCTTGTTTTTTCACATCTGGAGAGTAAAGTATATTGCATTACTGTTTTTATGCTTTGGTGACTTTCTGGGCCAACTTCCCTTAACTTGAATCATAAATACCAACATTTCCTGTTAACCTTCATTACCCCAGGACATCAGGTAGAGATAAATGTTTATAGGGCCTGGAACATCTTGATAAAGACTGGTACAGTTTGTGTAAGGGTCATGAACAATGGATTAATGCTTGGAAAAAAATATAAATAGGGTAAGATTGTCAGACTTTTCTGATGAATGGACATGGACCTGTAACATTGGGTGGAATTTTCTTTTTGTGAAACTAAGTGCAGTGGTGGGTGGGTTCCATGATGCATTTCCTGCTGTGTGAATGGTGGGAAATTGCACCCAGTTCAGCACTTGCAAGCTCATAAGTTATGTAGAGGCGAGTATCTCTCCAAATCAGCTGGCAGTTTGGGAGCTGATTTGTCTGCCTCACCATTACTTGACAGGGTCAAATGTCTGGCTGCCATATTTGTTTCATCTCAGTTTCCAGCTCCTTGATTTTCAGGAGATGAATCAAGATGCTTGGTGGCAACAGAAAACAGGCAGCATGCTTCAAACCTTCTTTTGCCCCAATATCCTCATGGCATCGATACGAGGAGTGTATGAGCACATTTTATCTCAAAGATGGCTCTGAAAGCTCGGCCTCTCTGATCTGCCTCCACCACACTTGCAGGCAAACCAGTTGAACATTAATGGAATGAAAGCCTTGCAGTTGATAAACATGGGGGGCTGCTACTATGAAGCCCATAAAGCCACATGGGTATAATTAATAGCATGCTGTGCTCTTGGGAAGCTTGAGATAGTTGCGCAACTATTGAATCCTGCAGTCTGACTTTCTTCATTGAATGTATAGGGCATCTGTGACCTCCTTGATGCATGTATGTGTTACAAACTATGAGATGCTGTACAAATCCCCTGTGGATCCCTCAAATGATGCGTAGGCAAAGAATTTGACTTTCAAAGCCATTAGCAATGGATAGCCTCCCAATCCATAAAGCATTAGTTCATCACAAAAAAAGTGGCAGATGTAATCTAACAGAATGTGGGACAGGCCAAAAATGAATGGCATTTTCTCTCACTTATTTGTAAATAGGAGTCTTTTTGATTTCCTTGGGTCCAGCCTCCATGTTTCAATGTTGTTCCTCTGGCTGTCCTTTCTCCTTCTCGTCCTCCTCTTCCATTATATTAGAAACCTCATTAAGGCAGTATTGAGCTCAGGATTCCTAATTGTCTTATCCTGCTATCTGAGATGATAGATTGAATAGATTAATAAATAACAGGTGAACTTAGTGAAGCTCACAGGGAGATGCTGGCATAATGATATTTTCACTGGACCAGTAATCCAGAGAGCCAGGTAATGCCTGGGAACTGGGGACTGGGGCTCAAATCTCACCATGGCAGATGGTAACATTTAAATTCGGAAAAGATCTAGAATAAGAAGAGTACTGATCATTAAACCATTATTGATTGTTGTAAAAACATTTCTGTTCACTAATATCCTTTAGGGAAGGAAACCTACCTCTCTATCTGGTCTGGCCTACATATGACTCTGGACCCACAGTAATATGGTTGACTCTTAAATGCTCTCTGAAACGGCCACTCAGTTCATAGGCATTTTGACAATGGCAACAAATACTAGCCTAGCCAGTGATACCCACATCCCATGAAATAATTTTTAAAAATCTTGATGCAATAGCAGCTGTAATAGCCTATAATGACTTCTCCCCGTCCAACTTTGTTGCTGATGCAGTCTTGTATCTGAGTCACTAATAGACACATCTAGGTGACCACAATGCCATTCCTGAAACATAACATTTGAATTCCACAATGGTTGTTGTAGGTTTGAATGACATGCATGACCTGACCTAGTTCTTTGCTCCATTTTCAGATCTGGCACACTGATTAATGCCGATTAATGACTGGATCCCCTTTGGCCTATTGTGAATCCAGTCCTGGGAACCATATGGTAGTCCTCCATTGATGGAATACATTATATGCAATACCTGTGCCTCCTTAATGGTAGTCTGCATTTTTAAATTTCATCTTTCTGTGCGATAATATTGAAATGCAGCAAATATACTGTTAAATTAGACAGTCCTACAGTTCCCTGTTACAGTTTTGAAAAAGGCATAGGCTCCACTGACCAGCTCTTCCTCTCTCTCAGTTCAGACTCCAGTTTAATATTATGGCATCAAGAAGTTAGTGGGTGCTGCAGAAAGGATCCCTCAGTTCAGCAGCCACACTGCTTCAGATCTCTCCCATGCAGATTTGCTTCTACTTTCAATTTAAAACCGCATCATTACTTCGATAGTGCAAGATGGAGGTTCTGCGGTTTACTTCGAGACCAGCTTTAACACTTCTCTCTTGGTCTACATCCCAGAAATTTACATTAGAACTTACCTTGTGAAGGTAGAACTCTCTCCAGCCTCTCCTAATAATCGTGAATTCCAATGTTTGTTGCGGTCAATATTCCTACCCTTTGCCCGAACTCATTACTTCTGATGTGTCCATGCCCCATGTGGACTTTTATCATCCCAATCCAGAGGCTGTGTGTACTGTTGCATAAGAGAAGAAGTTTTCCACCCCACTTAGGAAAGATACTATTTAACGCGGCTTTATATCTTGTTAGGCAGTGAGGAAACTGTTAGCTGAAAAATGTTGCTGGTAAAAGTTTTAAATCATAGAATTAATGGAGAAATATCACACATCTCCTGTTGCAGTGTTGGAAGTGCATTTTCAGAAGGTTTGTAATGGACAACAAGGGAGCAGATGCAAAATCAAGTTTAATAGGCTCAGCCAGCTTCGTTCTGTTCTAATTAAGTGGGTAAATCATGCATGCTATAAAAAGCCAGTTCTTGAGCTGTTATACCATGGCTGCTTTTGATAAAATGTACAGCCCAGATTTTGTCAGAATTAAGCTCCCCACCAGGATAGGCAAGGTCATGAAATCAAACACAACAAACAAGCATGTCCAATTTACCGCACAAACCTATCAAACATTTCCAAAATATTTAAATGAATTCTAGATCAGGTTCTCTGGTTTTCACAAAGACTTTGATATGTGCCCAATTTGAAACGGATTCCACAGCCTGCAAATGGCCTGACCTGTAGAAAGTTTCACTTGCTCATTGGCAGTTGCAAAGTTATTTTTTTCTGTATTATTAATTTGCTTTACCTACAGAAATCCTCGTAGCTGTTTAAACCTTAATCTTTGCTTGATAGATTTTTATTTTCAACTGTATTTCTTATGACTAGCTTTCTTCTAGCTGCTTCTTGCTTGCAGCAACCAAAGTGACAAGAATAGGAATACTGATCCATTTCAAGCATAAATAGTTGTTCTTGGTCATTGTCATAGCCGATCACAGCTAATGGTGTCAAAATAATAATTCAGTCCATCCAAAGCAGATTAATTTTTCTGGAAAGGTTTATTTCATCTTTACCCATAAAATGCCCCTTTATGAGAATTTCCCTAGTGGATCACCTAATTGGCCATTAGTCTGCAGGATTCATTTGCATATGAACCTATCAGCAGGACCAGTCCATTCGTTGCTTAAACCTGGTGGGTCTGTATCCTAACTCCATTTCCCTGCCTTGGCACCATATCTCTGAATACTATTAGCAAGCAAGGATCTATCAATTTTAGATTTAAATTTATTAACTAAGTTGGCATCTATTGTTTTTTGTGAAAGGAAGTTCCACCCTTTATGGGAAGAACTGTTTCCCATCTTCTGTCTCAAATAGCCTGGCTCTGTTTTAATGTTATGTCTCCTTGTACTAGACTCCTTCAACAGCTGAAAATATTTCTCTCTATCTATCCTGTCAATTCTTTTTAGAATCCCACAAGTTTCAATCAAATTGACTCCAAATCTCTCAGGTCTAAATAATTTAACCCTTAGAGCCCTGAAGCCCTGTGAATGAAATGGGAACCTACCTTGACTTTATTTCTGTTTTCCCTCTTTAGCCTTGCTGGCACTGAGGCTAAGAACTCTTTCCAAAAGACTAAAAGATCAGAAACCATAGGGCACAATCTTAAAATTATTTACAAAATTCAGAGGTGTCTTCAGTTTGAACTGGCTAGGATTTTGGAATGTACTGCTATGTGGGATACTGGAATCAGATTTCATAGTAACTTTCAAAAGATATTAGATAAATAGAACATAGAACAGTACAGCACAGTACAGGCCCTTCAGCCCTCGATGTTGTACCGAGCTATATCCGAACCCAAGATCAAGTTATCCCATTCCCTATCATTCTGGTTTGCTCCATGTACCTATCCAATAATCGCTTGAAAGTTCCTAAAGTGTCCATCTCCACTATCACAGCAGGCAGTGCATTCCACACCCCAATCACTCTCTGAGTAAAGAACCTATCTTGAACATCCCTCCAAATATCCCACCATGAACCTTATAGTTATGCCCCCTAGTTACAGCTACGTCCACCTGATGAAATAATCTCTGAATGTCCATTCTATTTATCCCCCTCATCATTTTATACACTTCTATTAAGTGGCCTCTTATCCTACTCCATTCTAAAGAGAAAAGCCCCAGCTCCCTTAACCTTTCCTCATTAAATCTACTCTCTAAACCAGGCAGCATCCTGGTAAATCTCTTCTACACTTTATCCAATGCTTCCACATCCTTTTTATAGTGAGGTGACCAAAACTACACACAATATTCCAAATGTGGTCTCACCAAGGTCCTGTATATTTGCAGCAGAACACCATAGCTCTTAAACTCAAACCTCCTGTTAATAAATGCCATAAATACTAAAGAGTAAAAATTTCAGGGAAAGTTGAATGCAGATAGGACTAACTTTATTTTCAAGAGAATTGGCATAGATTCGATGAACTGAATGGCCTCCTTCATATATCGAATCCAATACTAGAACCATACCTAGCACAAAGGAATATGATTGTGGTTGTTGGAGGTTGGGCCGAAGAGCCTGTTTCCTGCTGTGTTGTTCTTTGATCACAGCCCCAGGATATCACTGCAGATGTTCCTCAGGTAGTGTCCTGGGCCCAAACATCTTCAGCTGCTTCATCAATGACCTCCCTTCCATCATAACATCAAAAGTGGGGATGCTTTCAAATGATTGCACAATGTTCAGCTCTATTTATTACTCCTCGGATACTGAAGCAGTTGTATCAATAGGCAGAAAATGTGGATTAAAGTCAGGCTTGGTCTGATATTGACAAGTAGCATTCATGGCAAACAAACGTCAGGCAATGACATCTCTAACAAGAAAAAAATTAATCATCTTTCTGTGACATCCAATGACTTCACTATCACTGAATCCCCTACCATAAACACCCTGGCAGTTCACCACTGACTAGAAACTTAATAGAACCTTATATAAATACAATGGTTGCAAGAGTGGGTCAAAGACTGGGAATTCTCTGGCAAGCATCTAAATTCCTGATTCCCAAAGCCTTTCATGGCTCAAGTCAGGAGTCTGATTAAATACCCTCCACTTGTCTGGATGAATGGATGTCCAAAACACTCATGTAGCTGGACATCATTCAAGATAAAGGACCCACTTGATCTGCATGCCATTTGCCACCTTAAATATTCACTCATTCCATCATCAAGACACAGTGACAGCTATGTGTACCATTTTCAGGGACTCCAGCAACTGACAAGCCTCTTTTAAACTTGCAGCCTCTACCATCTAGATGGACAAGAGCAGCATATATATGAGAACGTCAGAAACTGTAAATTCCCCTGCTATGATCCAGTAACTTGTGAAAAAAAAAATCAAGCTCTCAGTTATTAACAGAAAAAATTATGCCATGAAGTTTCATGTTTTAAACAAACGCTTTTGTTACACAAGGATTAAACAAAGCAAGAACCATTAAATTACTGCTATATATTTTGTAAACATTTATTCTTTAAATCTTGAAAATCTCAGTAGGTCACTCCCTATTCTACTTTTATTCCCATCCAAGATTTCTCTATGCTTGACAGGATCTTGAAAGTTACTTCACTTCTCCTGAGACCAATTTAAGGTACGGCACAGCTCACAGCTTCAGTGGTCCTGTTGTTCTCCAACGGATGTGATTTCTTGGTGTCCTTCCACTCGTGCCTGGTTAGGTGGCTGTCCATCTCCAGGCAGTTCACTATTGCTGATACTCCAGCTCAGAGATGTGGTATACACAAACGTTTGACTCCAAAATCAGACAACATCCTTGATTTTTCATAGAAAACACAGAACAAACCCCCAAAATGAGGAAATACCTCCCTGAAATCAATTGGTATAGCAACATGGCACATCTGAGATGTTCAAAATGAAGATCCTAACTAAGTAACTTTACTTTCAAAATTTCCCTTGATACTTAGATCCACACAAACAATTTACATCTCTAATGGGGACAGTTACAATCTTTCCAGACTCACTGGACCAGATTTTACCATTTTGATTCCAAATGCTGGACGGGACTTGAATCTGAAAGCATTCCAGATTTTAGACCTGTTCTCCTGCATCTGCATCTGCACTATCTGAAAAAAAAATCAGCCATTCCAAATCGTGTTTCAGAAACCTGTAGTAGGGCTTATTGCACTCAAAACATGCAGCTCCGATCAGAGCCTTCAACCGCACATGTGCAGTGAAAAAAATATAGAAAAACACACCCATCACATTGCTCCCAGGCCGGATAATTCTTCCCCACTGGCCCCCACAGACATTGCCCCATCCCACAACATTATTGTCCCTTTATCCCCACACCCTCCCATTACCCAGACTGATCCCCCTTTTCCCCCAATTGATTACACGCAGATTGGCAGCGGGCCCTCCCTCCCCACTGATCACACAGAGAGTAGCAGTGGACCCTCACTTCCCCTCTCCGACCGATTGCATGCAGAGTACAGTGGACCCCCCCTTCCCCTTCCTACCAAACAGCCATCTGATCTGCCTCTCTCCCTGCCACCAGAGAGCAATCTGACCCACCTCTTACACCCCCGCCCCTCGCCAGAGAGCAATCTGACCCACCTCCTACACCCCCACCCCTTGCCAGAGAGCAATCTGACCCACCTCCCTCCCACCCCACCACGGATCTGAATCAGAAAGCCATTGGAAACTTTGAACTTACCTTCTCAGAAGTTGGAGCTCCCAAATTGAACCTTTGTGGATCGTGTCTGTTTCATGCTGAATCTGAACAGGTGATGATAAAGGGGTAAGTGCTGGTGAAGTTGGGCATCCAGCACATTAATTCAATTTAAATGCCCAACTTTACCAAGTTTTCACACCAGAAAATGGGTGCAACTTGATGGTTGCCCATTAACTCTCTTAGAAAACTATTGTTTAGTATTTTCCCACTCTCAACTCTGACTTTATTAGATAAATAGAGGTCACTCTTTGAATTGCTATTATGTTAGGTTTGCTTACCAGCTTCCCGAACAGGTGCTTCCATTATTTTACATTTTAAATATTACATTCTCCAAACTAGAAGTTAAATTCCTATGAAGTCTTAAATCAAGCTTGGGAGAGGGTGCCAATGTCTTATCCTGTCAGTTTAGATCTTGTTTGATCAAGCCAATTTGGATTTGGTTTGTCTCTCATGTGCGGACCATGACTGAATATAATTTGAATTTTTTTTTGTTTAGAAATAAAGCACCAAAAGGTATATAAAAAACAAACATGAAATTAGATGTTTTGCAACACTCCCCAGTAGCCACCATTCTCCACCCTGGAACTTATTCCCTTCAGGGAAAAACAAAAACTCATCACCATTATAATGTACTTCCATTCCCTCCATCTAAAATATATTACAACAAGATTCACACTTTCCAATCTTATCACATGCAATATATTTATATAAAACAATTCCCCCATTTGACTGATACCTGGGATGGTGAGTTATCTTAGGAGAAAAGATTGGACAGTTCAGCTACACTTATTGTACTTTAGAAGAATGAGAGATGGTCTTATTGAAACATAAGATCCTGAGCAGTATTGACAGAATGGATGCTAAAAGGCTGAGCTTTTCCATGCTGCCATAGCGTGCTTTGCACGATTGGAGGCAACCCATCATTTGCCAATGGTGGGATTTTCTAGTCCAGGTGTATTTTCCAGGCATTCCCACCAGCAGGCTGCTAGTGGAGACATGTGGAAGTTCCTGCCTGATTATTCCCCTTGTGAGAGGTACTGGAAATAGCGCGCTAGTTAAAAATAAAGGGTCTCCCATTTAAGAACGGGATGGTTTTTCACCACAGGGTGATGCAGGCAGTGCCAATGAATATTTTTATTGGTGGTGGTAGATCGATTCTTGACTAACAAGAGAGTCAAAGGTTATTAAGAGGAAGGAAAATATTCGTTGGAGACTATAATCTGATCAGCTCTGATCTTATTGAATAGTGGAGCAAGCTCGAGGGGTCAAATGTCCTACTTCTATTTCTAATTCAGATGTTCAGATGTCTGTATGTCCACAAGTCAGTTCATCTTGACTGCAATGCATTGTTACATACATAGTCAGCAACCGTGATCTGATTAACATTTACAATTTTTCTTCTTGCAATGTTTTCTATTGTCTCTTTTATGTATACAAAAACCTGTTTTGCTGATAGGGCTAGTATTATTGTTATCCAATGCCTGACGCTGCTTGTCAGTTTTTGGGTGATGCAATATCTGCCCCGAAGTTGTTACGTTGGCAGTAAGCTAACTGTATGACTGCCAGCAATTTCCTCTGCTACTTGTGACAGTATAAAAATAATTTTTCCTGTCTTTGAAGACTTTTGCATCTTGGCTGATGGGTTGTACTGATTGGAGTGTCTGGAGTGGCCATTTCATCTAATAGGCAGTAAAAAATAGCTTTGGTGTCCTAGCTATGTCACAGGACTTTGATTTTAGTGTATTCATGAAGCTGGTATCCGTCTTATGTAGGTAACACGAACTATCTTTGAATCACAGCAGGAAGATGGATGGCTGCAGGGCACAAGTGAATGGCAGATCAACCGCATTGATTTTAATTCCTGTAGCACCTGCTTCCTGCTCAGTGTATAAGGTTAATATCCATACTTTGAAAGGCCATTTTAAACCAGTATGGTCATATTAGCGAGGAAAGTTTTGTGATTCAAAAGGTTCTGAAGTAGACATCCCATGAGCTGGCATTCTATAATTAGTTTCCAATTTTAGAATAAGTTCAAAAATGGGTTGTGCAAGTAACTCTCTGCCTCTGTATCATGGCACAGTACAGTGCAACTGATGGATTGGCTGGTTTTTGATCTGAACATGATGGAACAGAAAACGGACGTAAAGTGTGCGCAAAAAGGGAAATACTGACAAGATGTACTGAAAATTAGTAAAAAAAATCAAAGAGTATCTTGAGATGAAAGAGATTTCAGCAAGAGGAGGAATCAAAAGAAAAGTAGTAATATTCAACAAATGATAGAAAGCAGAGCCATTTGTAATTTACTTTTCGAACACCATTCTATACACTTATAAACTGTTTCCCAATGTCTTGGTGTATATTCCATTACAGAACAGAATTAAGGATAAAAAGTCATATAACAATAAATCTTAGAGTATCAAATAAAGGTATTAGCATGCTAATATAATTTGATTATTTTTTAAAAATGTTTTCTGGAGCTACACTTCAACTAAAATACAAATGCTGCCAATTCATTGTGAATTTTTAGATGTACAATTCCCAGACACTGTGAATCAACAGGGCTTTAGAAAAGCAAATGGTCAATGGCATTCATTCCCATGTGATTTCATGCTATTTCCTCCCATTCTTTGAAAGGAAACACCAGAAATAATCAGTGCAGACCCAGGCATTTGTGCACCTTTTCCACTTACAAACCAAACCAAGGTCGGGAAAATACATTTCAGTCAATCTTTCTGCATAAAAGTAGCAGAGAAATGGCTACTTTAAAAGTTACTGTCTTCCTGTTTTTCATCTTATTTCACATTCTAAAAGGTAGGAGTATTTTATTCATACCTTGTTTTGCTCCTGTTGTTTGAAAAAGAATTTCAAAAAGTGTTGGAAGTTAATTCAATGACAATCTATTTTAATTAGCTATAATGAACCATTTTTGTGCCTAGCCACACATTTCAAAAGGTTCACAGACTACAGCTCGGTAATGCACTGAAGGGAAACAAAAGAAAATGTTCAACCTTCCCAAGTTATTACTTTTTGCATAAGCGAACCTAAGTTTATAACTTTTTCTATGTTTCTTGCCTCTCAAATGTTAGATAAAGGAAAAACTATCAGTTTAAAGTTTGTCTTGTCAAAAATGTTCATTAGAATTTTTCTTAAGTTCCCCTCAGGTATGTGTGATTTTCTGTGTATTGTTCTCGTATTTTCTTAGTAGTTTTATTTAGATGCTTAGAAATAATGTTTTCCATCACTGAATATAACTGTAACAGTATGCCATTGTTTCTATATCTTGGTGCTCTGGACAATTCAGTTCCTTATTTTGTTTCAAATCAGTGAATAAAGTTGTGAATAGTGGATATTTGCTGTATTTGAGCTTGAGCAAGCAAATTTATACGAAGCTTTTCTTTCAACTTAGTTTTCATTTTTTTTGTAAAAGTGTGGCTATTGTACTGTGAGATGAATAAACTCTGTTTAACCACGAATCAACACCATATTATTGGAACTGTAAAAGGAAAGAGACAAATGGCAAATGACCTTTAAAGAGAAAGGAAAGAAGTCTCATATATTATGCCTTATTATATCCTTGGGACACTTTTTGAAGGACAGTCACTTGTTCTGGCACCCAATTTGTGTAAAGGAAATTCCATAAATAGCAAATGAGATGAATAAACCATTGCTACATTTAACTGATGGCCAGAGGATAGGAAAAATTTTCTTTCTTTCTTTAAATACTATGAGACCAAAGAAATGTAGCTTCAGTTAAGAGTTTACTTTAATGATTTTAGTCAAGGCTTACTGGCTTCATCTCCTTGATCTCTCAGCAAACCTAGGACAGACTGAAAAGGTCCCAAGCACTATTCCCAATTCTCATGTCTCACGGAGGGAAATCCCAGCAATGTTACATATGTTTGCCCATATGCAATCAAATGCCTTATTCAAAGCCACTTGCACAGTAAAGTCCTGGTGTCCATTACTCAGATGTAGTTGCAGGGAGCCTCAGCCCAAAAGATAAAGGGGGCTGTGCAACAACATAGAGCATCAACAGTGGTTGAAATGGGACACGATTTTCCAGCCATGCTTGACCCAAAACCGGGAAATCCCACCCAACGTCAGCAGACCTTTCCATGATCTGTCCCTTGTCTGTTACAATTTCTGTGGTGGACAGATTTGGAAAATTTGCTCCATAGAAAACCATTTTTACATAAACCTTCTTCTTTGGCTGCTGGAGTCTTTTGGGACTCGCCATTGCAAGTTTCCCTTGCCAAACTGTCATGATTACCTGGCAGAAAGCTACCAAAGAGATAAAACCTTTCTCTTTTTTCTTGAGGTATGGCCAAAACTGACAAGACAGTACTTACTGCTATCTCCAGTTGTCCTCACAGCAAGACCTATTCACCTAGCCCTCTGTGCTCGCTGACCCACACTGGCTTCTAACCAAACAACATTTTCAAAATCACTCCATAACCTCACCAGTTCCTTTCTCTGTAATTTTCTTCAGCGAGATATCTGCACCTATCTAGTTCTAGCTCCTTGATCATGCCTGACTTCAAAAAATTTCGCCATTGATATTCACATATTCATTAGTCTAGGCTTAGATTCTGGGATTCCATCATTACATCTCTCTGTCTCTCTACCTTGCTTTCCTCATTTAGCATACCCTTTGAAACCCATCTCTTTGACCTTAAGCTTTTTTTGGCATCTGACACATATCTTTTTATGTATCTTGGTATGTCATGTAATGCTACTGTGAAACTCCTTGAGATGTTTAATAATGTTGATAGCACAACACAAACATAGGCCTGAATTTTACACAACCCCATCAGTGGGATTTTAGGTAAGGGAATGTGAAGTTGAAGAAATGGGATTCCTGCTGAGTTCCCAGCCTTGCAGCAATTTTACTGTGGCATAGGCAAGGCTTTGGTGGGAAGCCCACCCTTGTCCCAGCTGAGGTCCTTTGGTGTCAACTATTGGCCACTAAGGCCGAAAGCTGCTCAGCCTCAATTTCTACATTGGTAGAAAGATGTACCTGGCTCAAGAAAGTCCAGAAATGAATGCCTTAGGCCCCAGGAAGGAAGGTCTCCATCAGAATCTCCATCAGAAACCCATTTCTGACATCAAGCGTCACTCCATTCACCTCCCTCAAGGTCCGATAGTCAATGGACATCCCTCCTCTATCCTGGCCTCCTCACCAGCACCTGACTGCTCTCTTTGTGCCCGTCCCAGACTTTCCCTAACCTCTGTGTCATGGGATCCTTTAAACTTACCTTGCCCTCTGGACCCGGGAGACTCCATCATCTGAAAAATTTGGCCATAGGTTTTTTGCTTATGAGAGACGTTCAACTTGTAATTTAGCCTGCTAGTGATATTTCTACTGCTAGATATCGAAGGACACTTATAGTTGCTGCCAGAATGAAATTAAATGTTTGTTTGTTTTATTACTGTGACAAGTAGTCCTACATTAACACTGCAATGAAGTTACTGTGAAAATCCCCTAGTTGCCACATTTGGTGCACACTGAGGGAAAATTTAGCATGGCCAATGTACCTCAGCAGCATCCTTTTCAGAATGTAGGAGCAAAATGGAGCATCTGAAGGACACGTGGGAGGAAAATGGAGCACCGACATTGGGAGAACATGCAGACTCCGGACTGACAGTGATCTATGCCAGGAATCAAACCTAGGCCCTCAGTTCTATGAGGCAGTAGTGCTAACAACTGTCCCATGGGAAAGGTAAAATCCATGTCACAGACCTTACTCAGTACATGTGGGCTGCTTTTTTGCAGATCAGTGACAAGCACCATTCCTTTGATACTGATGACAATCTGGGTTAGAGTGACAGAATGTTTCATAATCATTGGAAGAAAAATGTAATTTAAGACAGTGCATATTTCTACCATAAAATCAATGTTAAAACTCCAAATTCTGTGCCATAAAATCAGAAGAGTATAGCACGAAGAGAGACCATGTGAATCATCAAATGAGTATTAGAGTGATTAGCCATGCTTGCACAATGCTGGGAGTGTGTTAGGTTCCACTGTGACTTGGCAACATTTGGTCATTCAGGATGACTGTCCCCTGGGGGCCTCATAAATAAACAAAAGATTCCATGCGCTGCCAATTATTTCAGAACATTAAATAAATAGATTTGTGAGGCATTGGGAATGATTATGAGTTAATAATTGAAAACTGAAAATAAGCTAATATTTCCAACATGAAAATAGGCTAATATATTGACCAATTTCAAAAACATTGACAAAGCAGCTGCAGGTAGCTACGGACTCATTGGATTTACTTTACTATAAATGAATGAAATTGATTAACGAACTTGAAGATTATCTGCACAATAGCAACCTAGTAAATATCAGACAATATTGAATGGAAACATCATGGATAATGGAAAACCTACATGTACCTAAACTTTCCAAAGACTTTCAACACAGTTCTGTTCTACATTATACTAGTTCACCTCAGAGTTGTTGTGATGCAGACTATGTCTTAGGAATCATAGAGATTGATGAAGGGTAGAAAACCCTTTTTTAAGCTGTCATTTTAAACTAGTTTCCACTTAGAACATAATCAGAAATTGCATACAAAATGCATCTGAAATTGCACTGGATATGGCACAGTTTAAATTTATATCAGACACATTTTTGATTTGATTTGATTTATTATTGTCACATATATTAGAATACAATGAAAAGTATTGTTTCTTGTACTATTTAGACAAAGCATATCACTCATAGAGAAGGAAAAGAGAGAGTGTAGAATGTAATATAGCTAGAGTATAGAGAAAGATCAACTTAATGCGAGGCATGTCCATTCAAAAGTCTGATAATAGCAGGGAAGAAGTTGTTCTTCTGTCAGTTAGTATGTGATCTCAGACTTTTATATCTTTTTCCCAATAGAAGAAATATGTCCTTAATTATGCTGGCTACTTTGCTGAGGCAGGGGAAAGTATAGTCAGGGTCAATGGACGGGAGATTGGTTTGTATGATGGCTTAGGCTATATTCATAACTAATTTCCTTAGTCTTCTGAGAAAGTAGAGGTGTTGGTGGACTTTCTTAACTATAGTGTTGGTATGGGGAGACCAGGACAGGTTGTTGGTGATCTGGACACATAAAAGCTTGAAGCTCTCAACCCTTTCTACTTTGTCCCCATTGATGTAGACTGTGTTCGCTTCTACACTTTCTGAAGTTGATGACAATCTCCTTCATTTTGTTGACATTGAGGGAGAGATTTCTGTCACCACACCAGTTCATCAGATTCTCTATCTCATTCCTGTACTCTGTCTCGTTATTGTTTGAGATCCAACCCATTATAGTGGTACATTTGGATAATGACAAATTTAAAATCTTTCATGCACTAGTTCAATCAAACACCACAATATAATATAACTATTTATTCTGTTTTTCCATTAAAAATATTCATTGTTGTGTTCCAGAATAGTAGCCTGAAACAGTTTATTCAGACAGCTAAAAATGTGTCAATCACATAGAAGAAGTAGTTTAATAAACTTGTCCAATTATCATTAGTAACCAAAATGACTTAAACTATCTTGAACCATTTACTCCTTTCATTGCTGCACACCGATCAATTTCTTACTAAATTAAATAGTTTTTGAAGTATAAAACCTTTTACAGTGAGATAGCAGAGTAGCACAGTGGTTAGTACTGCTGCTTCACAGTGCCAAGGTTCTGAGTTTGATTCCTGGCTTGGGTCACTATGTGGAGTTTGCTGTTCTCCCCATGTCTGTGTGAGTTCCCTCCAGGTGCTCCGGTTTCCTGCCACATTCTGAAAGATGTGCTGGTTAGGTACATTGACCCAAATGGGCGCTGGATTGTGGTGACTAAAGGAATTTCACAGTAACTTCATTGCAGTGTTAATGTGAGCCTTACTTATGACTAATAAACTTTTACTTTACCTATTAGTGCCTGTGTACTGAAAAAAAATGAGCGCCACTTTAAAGTAGAAGCTTATTTCTAAGTCACAAGTAAGATACATTCCCAGTGTAATGAAATTATTGTGAAAATCTTCTTGAATTCAAGATCATATCAATCACTGTAAGATGATATTCTGAAATTGTAAAAATGGTGAGATGAATGGGAGTCGGCAGCTACTGCCAAGAAATACCATAGCACGTATATTACCAAAAAGAGATAGCTTAATGTTCTGTAATCAAATTCTCCAATACACAATCATATCTTAAAAGCAATCTTCAATGGGGATTTCATGTTCAGTAGATAATATTCAAAGTAACCAGAGATCTTGGATTTCTGAACAGAATCCATGGCAAAAAGAAATTAAAGATTATAGCTAACCAATCCTGGCGTATGTACGTCTTGTGTGTGAGATCTTTACAGGGCAAGAGATATAAATTAAGTTGAAGCAATTCAAGGAATTGTGCACAAATTGGAAATACACCCTTGATCAAAGATTTGGAATGGGAATCACAACAACAAACGAGGGAGAAAAATAGGTTACGTTTCACAAAATATGGAATGGATTGATGAAGATTAACAAAAACAAGTACCTAGTACACTATGGCCATGACAGAACATAAGATAGTCATCTATGCAAACTACAAAGGCTGTTCGTTTCCAAGGCAGTGTATTAACAATCTTTCTTCCCAAGGACAATCCCACCACACAACAAGCTGCTAAGAGTCATAGCTCCATCTTCAGGACCTACTTTAGATTACTTACATTTAAAAGTTTTTATTATCAAGAGGGGTTAGTGAAGAGGGGTGTTTTAGTTTACAGAGTGACTTGGACAAGTTGCAGAGCTGGGCCGAGAGGTGGCAAATGGAGTTTAATGTGGAAAAGTGTGAGGTAATGCACTTTGGCAGGAACAATAAATGTGTAGAGTATAGGGCTAATGGTAGGGCTCTTAATAGTGTTGAGGAACAGAAGGATCTTGGTGTATGTGTCAATAGATCCCTGAAAGTAGGCAGTCAAGTGGATAAAGTTGTTAAGAAGGCATATGGAGTCTTAGCTTTTATTGGTAGGGGGATTGAATTTAGGAGCCGCAGCATCATGTTGCAACTGTACAAAACTCTAGTGCGGCCGCACTTGGAGTATTGTGTGCAGTTCTGGTCGCCACATTATAAGAAAGATGTGGAGGCATTGGAGAGGGTACAGAGGAGGTTTACTAGGATGTTGCCTGGTATGGAGGGCAGGTCCTATGAAGAGAGGTTGAAGGATTTGAGGTTGTTTTCGTTAGAAAGGAGGCGGCTAAGGGGGGATCTTATTGAAGCATATAAGATAATTAGAGGTTTGGATAGGGTGGACAGTGATAGCCTTTTTCCTAGGATGGAGAAAGCTAGCACGAGGGGACACAACTTTAAATTAAGGGGTATGAGTTATAGGACGGATATCAGAGGTAGGTTCTTTACTCAAAGAGTGATTAGGGAGTGGAATGCCCTGCCTGCAGCTGTTGTAGATGCGCCAAGTTTGGTGGCGTTTAAGAGGTTAGTTGATAAGTATATGGATGAGAAGGGAATGGTTTAGTTAGGAGGGGCATTGCTTTTTATTTTGGTCGGCACAACATCGAAGGCCGAAGGGCCTGTTCTGTGCTGTATTGTTCTATGTTCTATGTTCTAGATGTAATAATTCTTGAGAACAAGAACTATTGCATAAGATGACCACTTCACCAGGTCACACCTGGGTTAGCCTGTGCTACCTATATAAATGTTGGCAGAGTTTGGATATTAGCCTGCGATGTCAACATAACCAAAGAAAAGAGGAAGCAGAAATGGTTCAAGAGCCTTCCCAAAGCAGTGCAGTCACATTCAGCAGAAACCTGTGAGGGTCACTTGTGGGCAGTGACATTTTTGTGGATAAGGCCTGATCTGGGTGAATTGAACCAACATAAAAGATTCTCAGACCCAGATTATTTTGCAGACCCAAAAGGAAGTGGTTGGGGAATAACTCACTTGCACTTAAAACTTCTGACTTCCATGCACTTATTCATCCTGCTGGAATTTGGATGCACAATTAGCAGCAAGAAGTAGCAGCTGTATCCCAATGTCCACAACACACTCAGTTTTCTAAGCATCATTTAGAGAATATATTTTTTTTTCATTTGTGCAGAAAATTACAATTATCTATACTAAATTTCCACCTATTTTGTCCAACTCATTTGTTCTTCCTGAACTGCAACCTTAGGTTGAACTACCTTCTAATTTGAAATCTGCTCCCAATTTTGACCACTTTGCATTGAGTTTCTACATCCAGTTTGTTGATATAAATTGGAAACAATCACAATCTCAGTAACAGTCCCTGGGGAACTCTACTCAAAATTTCCTCACATTTCAGAGTAACTTAAGCAGTAAACAACAAAGTAAATCAAAAGTTAATGGTAAGATACAAATAAGGGAAATTTATGCTCAAAATATGTCCAAACTATAAGTGCTGGCTACAATCGATTACTGAAATTTTTTGACTTCCTAAAGTTCATTTATTAGTCTAAAGTTGCCTGACATTAACACTGAAATGAAATTACTGTGAAAATTCCCTAGGTGCCGCACTCTGGTGTCTGTTCAGGTATACTGAGGGAGAATTTAGCATGGTCAAGCATATCTTTGAACTGTGGGATGAAAGCAGAGCACCTGGAGGAAACCCACGCAGACATGGTGAGAACAAGGTGTAAACTTCACACAGATAGTGAACGTAGATTTAAATTAAGGGGTGGTAGTTATAGGACAGATGTCCGAGGTAGGTTCTTTACCAGAGGGTGGTAAGGGTATGGAATGCCCTGCCTGCTGCAGTTGTAGATGCACCAAGTTTGGTGGCGTTTAAGAGGTTAGTAGATAAGTTTATGGATGAAAAGGGAATGGTTTAGGTTAGAGGGTCATTGCTTTCTTAATTGGTCGGTGCAACATCGAAGGCAGAAGGGCCTGTTCTGCGTTGTAATGTTCTATGTTCTATAGTGACCCAAGCTGGGAACTGAACCCAGGTCCCTGGCATTGAAAGGCAGCAGTGCTAATTATGCCACTTCATTTCCTTGGACTGTGACTAAGCTTCATGTGGCATACTGAGAAAAGGTTATCATAATTTAGCGGTGATGGTAAAATTATCATAACATGCCTGACAGCAACTATTGGAGTCTGTACATATGCAGCTAAATGCAACAATCCAGAACCTGTTACGGGAGATAATTTGCTTCCTCCAGACCACAAATAAGCAGAAGTTATAGAACTGACAAAAGCTTCCACTGTTACATTGGGCCACAACTTCCTGATTCCCCAGCATAAGATTTGGGGGATGCCCCAAAGATGCAATGGGGAATCCTTCTTGGGAGTTCCCACATAATTTTAGAGTGTGGAATATCAAATGTCTCTGTTATGATAAAAGCTTCACACTTTTAGAAAAATTAAAACTTTTCAACTGGTATATCAATTTATACCTTAATTCACAAGCGTGTTCCAGTAATCTTCCGGGGGTGATGTCTTAATGGTATTATTGCTTGATTGTTAATCCAAAAACTCACCTAAACGTCTGGGGACCTGTGTTCAAATCCTGCCGTGCCAATTGGTGAAATTTAAATTCAATAAAAAAAATCTGGACTTAAGAATCTACTAATGACCATGAAATCATTGTCAGGAAAAACCAGTCTGGTTCACTAATATCCTTCAGAGAAGGGAATCTTCTGTCCTTACTTCACTTGGCCTACATGTGACTCCAGAATGCAATTGACTCTCAATTGTCCTTGAGCAACTGGAATGTGCAATAAATGCTGGTCAGCTGGCAACACACGTGTCCCAGGAATGAATAAAAATAGTTTAAAAAGTTTATTTTGCTTTCTATAAAATTTTAATTCATGGCAAAAAGTCCAGTGTCATCTATATAACTACTGGTATGGTTTCTGTGAGAATACATTAGGGTAATTGACGACTTATCCTGCTTGATGACTATGACTGGATGCATGAATCCAGATTCAAACTGACATTGGGAAAGGGGAAATCCACACCACAGAAGATGCAGATTTTTGTTGGCAGCTTTCTTTGAAGACAGTGTTGCTTCACTATTGACTGTGAAATCTGGGTCAATATGACAACTGACGGCAGCACTTTTCATTGAATCAACTGCTTAGCATTGTAAAGATAAGAGTTGGAGTAAGCCATTGAACCTGCTCTATTCAAGAGGAATGACTGATCTGATTGTGGCCTTAACTCCACTTTCCTGCCTGCCAACTCCCTTCTCTCCCACCTCTATAACCCTTGAACATTTTGTAGATCAAAGGTCTGTCATCCCCAACCTTAAGTATATTCAATGACTTTGATCTGGAGAAGAGTAAGGAACAATATGAAAAGAATAATAAAAAGAACTGCGAACATGAGGACCAGACCCACTACTTCTTCTCTGCTGTGAATCTCTGACACTACATCCTCAGAGCATTCTGCTGACAAAGACCGTATGGAGAGAGATGCATGTAATGAGCATGAATATCCCTAGCACAGGGTACAGTGGGTAGGAGAGTTTGTAGGTGATCAATAATTGAAAATTGAAGGGAGGAATATCTAGTTTAAAGGAAACTGCTACAAGTGCAATGCACTGTTCACCAAAGCTCCTAAAATACTCCATAACTATAAGATTGGAAAGTAATTACATGCCAATCAGATGTAAATGTATTATTTTTATGGAGTAATGGAATATTAGTCTAGAGTTGTGCTGGAGTTTCCTACTTAGCACAACTTGCTAAGTATATATGTTGCCACCTCTTCCTGGACATACTGGCTCATTTGTCTGGCCAGCTGCCATAAATTAGCACAAAAGTGATTTCCCATCTCTGGTACACTTGTTGCAATAATATTTGTGCAGAACCCTCAGTAAATCAGGGCACTCTGCCAGTACTGAGACAAGTTCTCAATATAGCTACTCTTTGACAATGTTGTTGTATAATTGCCCTAATCTCTTTCGTGCTTTAATGGCCTGCTTCAATGTATCTCGCTTTAACAATGTGTAAATGTTAGTCCTCGAACACTGATGAGTAGTGATCAGGATGGGTAGTGATTCTGCCAAAAAAATTCTAATTTGTGTGAAAACTGGAATAACTCCCGACAATTATTTTAGTGGGATTTTTAAAATGATTTCCCACATTCTATGCACTGCAGAGTGCACTAGTAAGATTGACATTGAAAATTGGTGGATGGGACCTATTGCCATCTAGGAGGCCAATAGCGTAGCGCTGAGTAGGCATTGCACATGCACCGATCTGTCAGCGTTGAGATCAATGCATGTGCAATGGCCCTGCACTGCTAACCTCCCGCTCGCTGGCCAGTCTATTGCTGGTCAGTCTGCAGCCCTCCATCACTACCCTTCCAATCCTCCCATCCCTGATCGCTGGCATCTCGGACCTACCTGGGCCAGCCACAATAACTTTCTATTCCCTTGCCAGCCCCAATCTCCCTGAACTTGCATTCCTGAACTAGCCCCAACCCTCAGCAGTCCAAATCCACCTGGCAGACTCCCTAAGCCTCCAACCCCCACATTCCCCATCACCTGGATGGCCAACTTCCCTTCCCTTCCTTTGTTTGTGATCCTATTGCAAAGTGGCAGCGGAAACTCCCCATCCCTATTGATCGTTCCCCCATAGGCCCTGCCCCAATAGGCCCCAACCCTTCTAATTCCATTCGCATGGCAGTGCCCATGTCTGGTGAGCAGTGCCAATGTGCCCCCAGGCATTGCCACTTTGGCACTTGGGATGTGTCAGGAGGCCAAGCTGGCAACCCCTCCTTACCTCCAACCTTTTTTTTGGAGGGGGGCCTCGATGGCCTCCTTTTACTCCAGCAAAATCAGGTGACCAGCTCTCCACAGATTGGGAGCTGTTATAAACACCGTTGGAGTAAAACATTCCTGGCGAGAGTAGGGGAGAGGCTAGCATGCTCCCAGACTTCAGTCCTGGACCCACTCGCAATTCAATGTAAATTAGATTTAAGTAAGTATTTACATAATGTATGCAGCTTCATGCCAATTTTTGACACAGAGCTGACGGTGTCAGAAATCTAGCAGCTGGAGACTCACAGAGACCATTCCATCCAGCTGGAAGCCCAATAAACAGTCTACGCATGAGAGAGAAGAGACAATCACTCCTATCAGGCTTAGAGTGCTGATGGGAGTGCCTAGTACTTATAAAAGCAAGAAAATATTTAGAAGAAAATTCTAATCCTGTAACACACATATTCACTTTGTTTTTGCATTCTCGTTCCCCATGAGGGCACCGTGGGCACAAAATATCGCGAGTGTTGTAAAATGAGAATCTCACTGGCAAATATCTTATTTTCTGATTCACTCCACCCACAACCAGGGACATAACAAGGTTCCCAACAAGAAAGGTCCGGAATCCCATTTAAATAAGTTATAATCTAATTAAAGTGCTTCCCCTAGATCCTTCAGATTGGGATTTCCCCCTTAGAACAATTTTTTTTTAAAACTGGGACCAGTCAAAGTGAAGCCGCTGTAGGTGCACAGAGCACCATGGCTAAGCAGTACCCTGGCACTGACCTCTGGCAAGGATCAGAGGACAGTGCGATTGGCGGGCGGGGAGGGGGGCCTCTTTGGAGCTCCACAGGTAGGTTTCCTCTATCAGTGGAGGACGGAGTCCTTCTTGTGCGTGTGGGGATTCCCCATATCTATGCATAGGGTGGTCATTTGTTCTATTTTGGGGGGGTCCATTTATTTAGTCTGTGGGGCTTCTTCTTGTGCATGTGGAGGAGGGGAGATATCCTGTCTTTTCCATCAGAGATTGGGATGCCCTTTGATCTCAGGATTCTCAGCATTGCCAGCTTTTTCCAGCTCTGGCAGTATGAAAGCGTGAACCACACTTACAGATTTCTCCTGTATACAGTGCTGGGCTACCTACCGAGAGAAGCCAGCTGTGCAGCTGATAAGCTGCATGCCTGCTTTCTCATCTCAGTCAGCACTTATGCAAAGAGTGGAAAATTCTGGCCATTGTCATCAAAATAATTTGACAAAAGAATTAATTTATGCATCCCTCCCTTGCATATCAAATGGTTTCTGTATCACAATATACATCGGCTGTAACTTTGTGGTTGTTCATGCTGACGAGATCTTCTGGTTCCACTGGCAGCAACCAACGTCTGCTCCCCATCCCAAGCCATTCCTATTGTGGGTTTCCTGGCAATGTGGGTGGTGTCAATGAGAAATGCATCCATTTCCCAAAAGGGAAAAGCCATCTCCCACTGTGAGCAAAATGCCACGGGAAGACCAGCGAATCCTGCCTGTAGTCTTGGATTACTTACAGAATTTTTTAGCCACCTTGTGAAAAATTAATCCAGTGTTAAATGTTAGATTGTGTCTTACATTATTCAGTAGTTGCCTTCCTGTAGGTCGCCAACATCAGCAATGTTTAAAGGCTACATGAGTGAGAAATGGGGGAACAACATTGGACTACTGACACTCCATTTCCTGCTACCCTCAGTTACAGCCGTACACAGCAAGTGAAGAATCAGTGAACCTCATCTTAATAACATTAAAAAATTCCACTCACGTAGCCTTTCAAGTGCATCTACAGTAACTGCACTGAGAAATTGTGGAACCCTTTCAAAACTCTTTTTAACAAATACGTATATTCAATTTACACACTAGTATTTATCCCACACAGTCCATAGAACATAGAACATTACAGCGCAGTACAGGCCCTTCGGCCCTCGATGTTGCGCCAGCCAGTGGACCCTCTAACCATGTCACGCTACAAGAATATGTTTTCATATACTCTCAAAGCAATGGATTTAGGACTGCAACATAATTAAATACATTAATGCAGGGAATTTTCAACCACACAAAAAAAGACAGGCTATTGTGTTTTAGCAAAAGAAGTAACAATTGAATCCTTTGGGCACTTGGTTTCCTTTGTATTTGCTGAATACTACCCAAGATGGAAAATAGTAGTGCTAAATATAGTAAAGAACAATGGGACAAAAACAGCACAGCACAGTATTCAACATGTTGGCATGCATATTCAGAGGTTAGATTTTATTCACCGGAAAATATTGAGTCGCACAGCACCTAGGCATCAGCGTCCTTCATTGGAAACTATAGAAAGATTATTCCATTTACCTTCTGCATAGAATAAATAAATCAACATCACATAGTAAGGATTCCAGTGGTAAACCTGTGATAGAGAACCTGATATTGTGTTGTCTGTCACGCTGCATTATAGACACGGGGTTCAGCATTTCATGCATCAATAACACTATAATGTTGTCCCAAAGTGCCCATGGCACTCACAGGAGGAAATTCCTCATGAAAGGGTTGGAGAATTAGAATAAGGTTCTGACAAATCATATTTAGGCATGTTGCACCAGCTTGTTTACATAACCTAGAAACTTTTCTGAAATGCACTTGATGGATATGCCACTAGATGGAGGATTTTACCACAGAATAGGAATTGACTTGCACATTAGAAGAAGCCAAACAAAAAAATTAAGCCAGTTTGAAGAAATTATTCTAACAGATGAATTATAAGCACCAGAATCATTGAACATGTTCACCAACCATTTAAGTCATCACCATTTAAGTCATCAAGTTCATCTGGTGTTCTGCACCACCATCCTCCCTCCCCCAGTTCCTCTCACCATATATTGGTTCCATCAAGTTATCTGTGTAATATATCTCAAATAATCCTTTCTTGCACTTTGTCTATAACTCGTGTTAAACAGGATATTATTTTTATTTTTAACTTAATTCCCTTTGAAATAAATTCACTATATCGTTCAGTATCTGAGAATAATTCCAGACTTCAATAAGAAATTAAATATCTGAGGCCTTTATTTCTTTGTTCATCCTAGTGTGACTATTATTTGAGTTCGCACCTGCTTTGCTTCAAGTACTATAATTCTATTAAGGACTATTGCTCTGTGTCTGTTTTTATGTCTTGGATCATATGTTGCAATATAAGTAACACTGAAACATCAAACTCCACCATATCTTGGGATCTACTCAGAAATCCTAAAATTATCAATACATTCTTCAATGACTCTCTGAGATCCAACATACCATAGATGTTGGTATATAAGTTCAATTTTTGAAACCTTAAAAAGTCTCTCCAAAAATGGGGTCAACTTACACACTGAGTATAGAAGTGAGCCAGCAGGCTGCATGTGTTCAATTGCCATTTTTTTGTTTTAACCCTATGCTTTACATGGGTGAATCTTAAACTCCCGCTCATCTTTGCAACACAGCCCATATTGCCTGTTTGATCCTTTATACCTAATCACAGGGTACCAGTAAATAAAATATCCATTTGTAGAGTGCAAAATTGCACTCTGCTAATATGAACATAATTGTCATGTATTATACCAAGCATATGCAAAATGATGACTTTGAGGATAAAATTTAAGACATCTTAAATGTCAGGTCACTTATGTCACAATCTATGTAATTACAAACCTGCTTGCAGTTACTATCACAGATGTCTATTATCTTTTTGATTACCTTATCAGATGACTAATTAGCAGATTTGAAAACAGCAAATAATATCAATTTGAATTAATATAGCCCCTTCAATATAGCAGATCACTCAAAGCAGAAGAATTACCAAACAAAATTTGACACTATGTGGGTGCGATTTTCCTGGCCTGCTGTGCTGATTGAGTAGTGCAGTGGGCCAGGAAATGTCAGTGGCAGTGGTGGGCCTTTAGTGGGATTCGCGACTGGCATTCAGCTGATTATGACTTTCCCAGGCCCTTTTTCTTGCTGGAAATCAGCCATGGTGGGGTGGGAAAGGGAAGTTGGGCTGGCCATGGTGGACGGAGTGGGAGTTGGGTGGCCATGGTGGACGGAGTGGGGTTTGGGCTGGCCATGGGGGGATCGGAGCTGGTAGGCTGGCCGTGGAGGGGCTCAGAGAAGCTGGAAATTGTTGGGGGGGAGCGGGGTGGAGACATCACAACAGCTGGCAATTAGTGCAGGGGTGGAGGAATCACAGAGGCTGGTGATTGGGGTGGGAGGGTCACAGAGGTTGACGATTACGAAGCCAACGATTGGGGGGGTGGTTGGGCAGTGTGCATGTATCGAACTCCCCACTGACAGATTAGTGCATGTGCAGTGGACCACTCAGTGTGCTGATGCCAACATCTCAGGCAGAATTAGGCCCTGACTCCTCTTACCTGGTGTGAATTCCACCCGCATCCCTCCCCACCCACCCACCCCATAGCACTCTGTGAAACACAGAGTCCTAGAACCATCCCACTAAGCACATCCAAAAAATGAAGGGAAAATCTCACATTTTTTCACCCGTTGGGCACTTAGATTTTTTGGGGAGAATAACACCTCCCCATAAATGTGTATGGGTTAGAGCAAAGGACCAACTAAATTCTGGATTGTTCAAAGAAAGAATCAATGCAGACGTAAATAGCCTCTTCCTGTATTGCAAATATCTATAGGGATATTGGAAATTAATATAGAGTAAAAAAACATATATAAGTACAGTTCAGCAATGAAAAAAATCAACGTAATTTACCTGTTGTTCTTGTCAGTGAAATTATTCAGTTGAAGGTATCACAGCACTCAAAGAGAACTTCAGAATAAACAGCCAATTATCTATACAGATTCAACTCCTAAAATGAAGGAAAATCAATTATCCACCAACATTACTTTTTTAAAAAGTGTTTTCTGACAAAAAACCATTGTGAAAATAAATTTTAAAAGGTTCCTGCCTCACTTCTGATAACGTTGTAAAATATTGTTTAATTAAACAATGATGTACAGTATTCACTATAACATGAATAGTATCATGTCAATTAATTCATAGCCTCAGCTTAATGTCTTTCGGGTGCCTTTTGCTTCAGATCTCATTACAATTCAGTCCAATCATGGATATAAAAAATAATTTTCAGAGGGAACACAAGAATGACTGCTCTTGATTTCGGAGCAATATTCAATTGAATGTCGCACCAAGGACCCAAAGTGAAACAAGAGTCAACTCGTAACAGAAAACTTTTCCAGTGGATGAAATTATATCTGGCACAAAGGAAGATACTTGTGGTTGTTGGAAACAAATCATCTTAAATTCAGTCTTGAGTTGTGAAATTTCCTCAGGGCATTATCATTGACCCAAAGATCTTCAGCTGTTTCATCAATGATTTTCTACCATCTCAAGACCAGAATTATGGTGTTCATTGTTGATATTACAATACTCAACTCCATTCTGAATTGACAATGAAGCAGTTTACATCTACCTGCAACAAAATCTGGACAACACAGAGAACTGGGCTGAGAAGTGGCAAATAATATTCACACCCCATAACTACCAGACAATGACTATCTCAAACAAGAGACAGTCTAATTACATCCACTCGACTTTTATTAGCATTATCATCACAAATCCCATGGCATCAACACTTTGGGTGCTACTGTTTACCTGTAACTTAATTAGGAATGAGGCACAAAAACAGTGTCCACTGGAATGATATTAGGATGAGAGGGAGTCATTCAACCTACTGCATCCATGCTGGCACTCCATGGAGCAATTCACTTAGTATCATTCCCCCACTGTATCAACAAAGTGCTGCAAATTCATTTCTCCCCCAGCGCTCATTAAATTTCTTCTGAAATAACTTATTGTCTCCACTTCCACCATCCTCATAGGCAATGAGTTCCTGGCAAATATCACTCATTGAGTTAAAAAGTTCTTCATCACAGCCCCCTGTGTTTCTGATCCTAAACCCTAAGCCAGTATCTCATAGTCTTTGTACCATCAGCTCATGGGATCATTATCTTTGTCTGCATTATTTAAACTTGTCTAAATTTTGTACCTTATTCCAATCTTCCCTCAATATCCTTTGTTCCAAGGAGAACAACCACAACTTCTCCAAACTAACCTTAAAATTAAAATCCCTCATCTCTGGAACCAATCTTGTAAATCTCTTTTTGCTCCCTCGAAGACACTCATATCTTTCATAAAATGTGGTGACCAAAGCTATGGCCTAACTAGAACTTTACAATGGTTCAGCATGGCTGCCTATTGTTGTGCTCAATATTCTATTTATTAACCTCAAGATCTTATACACTATGTTCTCACAATCCATTCAAAATTCTCAGCACGTGAATGCCCAGGTCCTATTGCTCCCAAACATTTTTGAGAACTATGCCATTAAATCTAATTTACTGCCAGCTCTCCCTTGTACAAAAATGCATCAACTTGCACTATTCTATGTCAAATGTCACCTGTCACTTTCTTATTCATTCTATTGGCCTATCTATGTCTTGGTATAGTTGATTAGGATCAGTGGCACAGATCCAAGTTCGATTCTGACACTGGGTGATCTATGCATGATTTGAACATTCTTCCTGTGTCTGTGTGGGTGCTCCGTCTTCCTCCCACAGTTCAAAGATATGCAGATTGAGTGAATTGGCCATGCTAAATTGCCTCTCTGTGTCCAAAGATGTATGGGTAGGACGGATTGACTATGCTAAATGTGCTGTTTGGGCTGGGCAGAGGGTCAAGTGCTCTTTTGGGAAAGTGGGTGCAGACTCAATAGGCTGAATGGCACTGTAGGGATTTAATGATTGATATGAATCCTCACTTCCTGATATTTAATGAGCCTGTCACATTCAGTCTTCCCATCTTTGTTGCAATGTTAAGTTTCATTTGAAGTTATGTTTAACTATTGGTCAAAATTTTGTCAAAAGTGACTTTTGCAGATAGTTTTGCATTGATTTGCATTGCTACAACTTTACAATCATCTAGGATTTTTCAAGTTTGATGATCAGTCATTATAATGTTAACAGAAAACCAAAAATTATGTTGACTACTCACGAAGGTTAAAAGTTAACCACCTCTGGACTCTGTTGAACTGCATTGTCCAAAGAGCAATGCCACGCAGCAATGAGATTTTGAGTCTGTTGGCTCTGTACCACTGTTCGTAGGTAGCAGTCAAAAGTTGGAAGCTGCCATATGACAAAAACATTACCATTTGACGTAGGAACATGGGAGTGTTACTAAATGTGCAGATGTACTGATCCCTGTAATACCACAAATATCTATCTGGTCAGCTGAAACAAATGTATTACAAACAAAGGTTTCATAGCTTATATTCCTGTTCTGAGTTTCACAGAATTGATTTCTATTTGTTAATTACAGGTCTGCCCACATTTTAAGGGGAATTTTCATGATAGTGTAATATGAGTTATAACAAATTGGCAGCTCATTTCATGACTTTCTTGATGTCAATGGAAATAAGAATTGGGTAAGATACAAATTGGGAAACTGATACACTATCTCTAATTTTGCGTTATTGCACAAAGTCAACATTATGGGGGTGATTCTCCCTACTAATTTTTTGATGCATTTAGTGGGGAGATGTGCATGTGTGCCAATTCAAGGATTCATGCATGAGCTCCAGATGCAAGGTACCACATGGTAGGTTATTGCATAAAGTTAAATCTCACGGGATCCAGGGTAAGACATCTAAATGGATACAAAATTGGCTTCTTGACGGAAGTCAGAGAGTGGTGTAGAGAGTTGTTTTTGTAGAGGCCTGTGACCAGCAGTGTGCCTCAGGGATCGGTGCTGGGTCCACTGTTATTTGTCACTTATATTAATGATTTGGATGAGAATATAGGTGGCACGGTTAGTAAGTTTGCAGGTGATACCAAGATTGGTGGCATAGTGAACAGTGAAGAAGGTTATCTAAGATTGCAATGGCATCTTGATCAATTGGGCCAGTGAACCGATGAATGGCAATAGAGTTTAACTTAGATGAACTGAGGTGATTAATTTTGGTAGATCAGACTAGGGCAGAACTTGCTCAGTTATTGGTAGGGTGTTGGGGAGAGTTATAGAACAAAGAGATCTAGGAATACATGTTCATAGCTCCTTGAAAGTGGAGTCACAAGTGGGTAGAGTGGTGAAGAAGGCGTTTGGCACACTTGGTCTCATTGGTCAGAACATTGAATACAAGAGTTGGGGCGTCTTGTTGAAGTTGTACATCTCCCACCATTGGAAATAAGGCATGATCAGGACTACTTAGGAAATCATTGGGAAGACCAGGTAAGTGATTATAATCTATTTTTAGTGTGATTTACATGCTGTGATTGGGCCTGGGACTGAATTCTCCAGGCCTGATAGCAACTCCCAGCCAGCTAGTACAATTTCACTCTGGCGGGGTTTAGAGAAGCTCTCCACTTTTGGTGAACTAGCAAGATGACCCCACTGGAGTGAAGGAGGGGCAATCAGGACCCCTAGAGGGTTGGGCACCGGGGGATGGTGCCCCCTGGTCATGGGCACCCTGGCAGTTCCCGCCTTTGCCCACTGCTACTGCCCAAAAGACAAAGTGCCCATACTCAGGGGGCACCTTGGCACTGCTCATCAGGCATGGGCAGTTCCAGGAAGGAGGGTAACAGGGTGGAGCCTTGGGGCAATTGTTGTGGATGAGGGGTCCTACTGCCAGTCTGCCATTTGGATCATTCAGGGCTGGAGGGAGGCCAGTGATTGGGACAGGCTAGGGGCATCTGCCCCACCAGCACCCTCAGCCGGGAATTGGGGAGAGTGGAAGTCTTCCAGGTTGGAGGGGTTGGGGGGAATCATCATTGCTGGGGGAGGGGGGCTGGACTTTGGGGCGCTCCAGGAGGGGAGGAGTGGGTGTCGATGTTGGACCTCGAATTCTCATAAGCCTCAATCAGGCCATAGGGAGGTTGGAGGAGCAGCACTATGTGGGCCCCATGTTGATCAATGATCCAGCTGGCCAGGAAGCTGCAGTCTGATAGTTCAGGGAGATTGTGCATGCACAGAGGCCTGGAAATGTCAGACTTTGGTGTGAAAAGGCCCCGCCTCTGAGCTTTTAATGAGATTCAGGCTTGTCTGCTCTGCATTGCACAGAGTGGGGGAGATTCGAGTCTGAACTCCCACTGAGAAAAACAATCATGATTTGCACCATTTTTCCTGCAAATTCAGCACTCAGAATTTTTGTGAGAGAATCGCTCCCTCCGTGTGTATTTTTTGGGTGGCAAATGTGGACATTTAGCTACTTAACTCCTTATATTTCTCTTAGAGGAAGTTACTGGAATTGAGTCATCAAATCGCTACAAATATAATGTATGTCAATGAATGAAAAAAGACAGTAGTTACTTTTGATCAATAATTTAAAATTATAAGTAATCCACACAATTTAAATACAAGGATCCAATTATCTTAAGCTTGCTGCATTTTATGCAGATGAACAGATTACAGCTTGAAACACCAAACACTAAAATGTTTTCCAATCAATTGCTGATGTGTGAACACTTTGTTCCTTAAGGCCTTGAGGATTGAATTACACAATATCCTTTGCAGTTCAAATGAAAAATATTCAGGACAAAGACATTACTGCCCAGAATCAGAACTTGCCAAGTCACTGCTTAATAATCTTTGATCATCAGAGCTCTGAAAAGATGGAAAACCTTCGAAGAAGTCATTTTTATTCTCTGAAGCAGCACCATTGAACACAGAATAAAACTCAAAGTGCTGATTGAAGATTCAGCAATTTCATTGCTGGAGCCAGACAGCAGAGCAATGCTATTTCTAAATATCCTCCCCTGAGGTTACTACCTTCATGCTTTCCTAGGCTTTCATCAAAATCTCTGAGAGTACATAAATTTTATTTGAACTAGTTGCTATCCAAATATTTCAATTCAATTATTGTTGTATGAAGAACATTTTCAAATTACTTTTGTGCTCATGGCAGTTCTGCTAAATCTGTCTGGACATACAGAGGCTATTCAAAATATAAATTAACAAAAGTTTCAGCTGAATTGTGAAAAGAAACTCAGAGCAGATTGGATGAAATTGTATTTTAAAAAATCTCATGACATTTTTCTTCATTTCTTCATTCAGGTAAAGTCTCCACAAGTTCTGCGGTGACAACCACTGAGACAAATCCAACAAACTCAACAGGTATTTTTTACATGACAATTTGTTTGTACTACTGTGTCAAAGATATTGAGGTTAATAAATGGCATTTCTTGATCCCTAATTCATTTTAAAACATGGATTTATAGTGATTTTTGTATAGCGATTAGTTCCTGCTCAGACTGTTAAAAAAAAAACAACATTATCAACTATAACATGATTAGAAAATGGAACAGTTTTTGACAAAATGTTTCAAATTCTAATAGTTCAAAGAATTTTTCTGCATCATCTTTAATTCTTCTTGCAGTAAAATGTCTGATTGCTTATTTCTATATCACAAACAAATAGAAGCAATCTAGCATTAGTTGTCCTCAAATCTGACACAGGCTCAATATAATGTCTCAATTTTTGTTTCCATACTTCTAACTAAAAAAGGTAATTCTGTCTTGTCAGACAGCCAATGAGAATCCTGATGCCCTGCTGAATGGGGCATCGGCCAAAAATTAGGATTCCCGCTGGGTGTGAGGGCTACTGGCATTCACCCAATCTGCCTTGCTGGCCCTGATGGGTTCCTGTCCATGGCAACCTGATTATTATGCAAACCATTAATTGTAATACCATTAGTGGGTTTGATGGCCTATTCACTTTAGCAAAATAAATGCTCTATTATTTCATAACTTATCTCTGTCTTTTATTTAAAAAAAAAGTGTTATAGGCTGTTACAATGGTTTTCTTGTTGCATTTAAAAACTATCATTCCCCACAAGTAGTCAAACAAAGTAACAGAGTGGTTTCAAGATAACTTTACTATAGCTAGCTACAGGACCCAAATGTCCATTCAGGGCATTCAGAGTGAAAAATTCAGAAATATATAAACAATTTATATTAATGATTTGGATGAGAATATAGGAGGTGTGATTAGTAAGTTTACAGATGACACCATGATTGGTGGCATTGTTTTCAGTGAAGAAGATTATTGTAATAGGATCTTGATCAATTGGGTTAATGGGTTGACAAATGGCAGATGGAGTTTAATTTAGATAAATGTGAAGTGATGCATTTTGGTAGATTGAACTAGAGAAGAACTTACTCCATTAATGGTAGGGCACCGGAGAGAATTACAGGACAAAGAGATCTAGGGGCACATGTTCATAGCTCTTTGAAAGTAGAGTCATAGGTAGACAGAATGGTGAAGAGGGCATTCAGCATGCTTGGTTTCATTGGTCAGAACATTGAATATAGGAGTTGAGATGTCTTGTTGAAGCTGTGCAAGACATTGGTAAGACCACACTTAGAATACTATATATAGTGCTGATCACCCTATCATAGAAAGGATATAACTAAATTAGAAAGAGCGCAGAAGTGATTTATTAGGATGCTACTGGGACTTAATGGTTTGGGTTATAAGGAGAGGCTGGAGAGACTGGGACATTTTTCTTTGGAGCATGGAAGGCTGCGGTGTGATCTTAAAGAGGTCTATAAAATAATGAGGGGCATAGATCAACTAGACAGTGAGTACCTTTTCCCAAAAATAGGGGAATCTAAAACTAGAGGGTTTCGGCTTAAGGTGAGAGGGCAGAGATATAAGAGGATCCAGAAGGCAATTTTTTCACACAGGGGATGGTGAGTGTTTGGAACAAGCTACCAGAGGTAGTAGCAGAGACAGGTATAATTTTGTCTTTTAAAAAGAGTTTAGACAGTTACATCAGTAAGATGGGTATTGAAGGATATGGGCCAAATGAGGGCGATTGGGACTAGCTTAAGTGTTTAAAACAAAAGGGCAATATGGACAAGTTGGGCCGAAGACTCTATGATTCTAATTAAAGTCTCAGCATTGATTACTAAAAATAGAATAGGAGTTACCTCTGTCCAATCATAGTTATGATTAAATCATGCATACATTAGGATATAATGTCCAAGTAAAACTTGTGCATGTTATGTCATCAAGAAATAATAGTTACATCTCTAACTAATGATATTTTAACCCCCTTTCCATTGTTTCTTGTTCTAATGGGCATGTATGAACTGTAGCTGCATATCATTCAATTAGATAGTTCTTGAGCCTTGTTTGGGCTTACTTTAATCATAACCCGTCATTTTTACACAGCTTGCCCTGTGTGACTGAGGTTCAATTTGCAATTTATATAATTTTTAAACTTGTGTGATTTTTAACCCTTTCAGAAGGAGTCACATTTTCTATATTTAGGAGTGGCACATCTTTCTACTCAATATTGGTCAGAGTCACTATTCCTGTCCAAATTCTCTTGGAGTTCTACATATAAACCATAAAGTCCATGTGATTGGTGTACCTAAAACTAGAGTGTTTTCACTTTGAAAAATGATCTTTAAGTTGTCACAATAGATGGTACACTTCATAGTTCCACTAGACCATAAAGATTACAGAATTCTCGTGTTCTACATGCCCCACTATCGCTGCCAACGAGAACAAAGAACTTGGCGCTCAGCCAAACATCCATTCACTGAAGCCGGTCTGGAGAGTCCCAGCTGCAGGCTAGGTTGGAGAATTTTGAATAACAACATGGTTGCCCGGTGGAACTGCTTTGTTAAATATTTCAGTAAGAAATAAAAATTCTGAAAAAGTGTTGCAATTCCATCACCATTTGAAAAAGAAAGGACAAGTGAAGGTTTTGGATAGACAGTTTAATTATTTTGTTTCTTCTGAAGATGTTCTCATCCTTATCTCTTTCAGATACTGACAGGCTACAATCTGTCCTAGGTATTGAACAGAAATTGAAATGGGCAATAAAGGGTTTTTGTACAGAAGGCCCAATTGGACCTCTTACGATTAGGCAACTACCCTATATTATGGTTGGAGAACATAATCAGGGAAGTTACCATTAAAATGTAAAAGAAGGCAAGGTACCTTTGTGTTTTATCTCCATCAGCAACCTTGGTTGTCATTTTGCCAATTCACTCCTATGTCCTTCCTACCTAGGTTCCCCCATTGTTTTCAGCGCCTCCTCTACCAACATTGAATATTTATTCAGTGCAAAACTGACAATTAAAAGCACTTCACTGGCTGTTGCAACCTGGGCAACATGTCATTGACCATCCTCAGCTTTGAAAATTATTTCTGTGTTACCATTGAAACTAAACATCAATTTTTAATTAATGGATAATAGAAAACTGTTAGAATTGATTAAAAATTGATGTCTAGCTAACAGAAGCTATTAAAATTCTATGAATGATATGCTCTAGGGACAACAAACAAAGGAGAGACTACAATTGTTGCAACAGACCATCAAAATTCATCACTGACAAGGGATGAGACAACTTCACATGATGTAGGTAGCCTACAATCTACTGCAACTACAAGTGAGTATTGTTACATTTCAATTCTCTACACAAAAAATTATTAATTTGGAATCATATAAATCAATACTCTTTAGGACAGTTATATCCCCAGGGTGAGATTTTCTGGCTGCACTCATCCCAAGAACGGAAAGTCCCGCCGAAGATCAATGGACCTTTGTATAGTCTTGTCCCGCCCGCGACGATTCCCATGGCGGACATGATAGGAAAATTCCACCCCAAGGAAGAAATTGAGTGCACCGTTGCAATGCACTCAAGAGGTTGCCCACTATGGAAGGCAGAATAGAAAAACAGAATATTATTTGAACAGAGAGAGTTACAGAATGCTGCAGTACCGAGGTACCTGGGTGTCCTTGCACATGAGTCACAAAAAGCCAGCAGGAAGGAACAGCATGTACTTAGGGGAAGGCAGATAAAGTGTTAGCCTTTATTGTAAGGGAGATGACCTGATCGAATTTACCAAGTAGTTAACCTGTTTGTCATCAGGGTTTCTGTGCCTCTAAGATCAAAGTCCAACCCCCACAAGCTGTTGGTCAATATGGGTGGGGATGAGAAGGCCCACTGATCCTGATTCTAAGGACTTCCCTCTGCCTCCCATCCCAGGGTGACACCGTGGCAGAATGGTTAGCACTGCTGCCTCACAGCGTCAGGAACCCAGGTTCAATTCCGATCTCAGATTACTGTCAGTGTGGAGCTTGCACCTTCTTCCCATTTCTCTGTGGGTTTCCTCCAGGCATTCCGATTTCCTCCCACAGTCCAAAGATGTGTGGGTTAGGTTGATTGGCCATGCTAAATTGTCAGGGTGATTAGCAAGGTAAATTTGTGGGGTTATGGGAATAGGGCCTGAGTAGGATTGTGGTCAATACAGACTCAATGGGCAGAATGGTCTCCTTCTGTACTGTAGGGATTCTATGAACTCAATTTTGGTGGGGGGGAGGCGGGGGAGAGATACGTTCTGCTCAGTGACTTTTAATTCTTTCTCTGATTAAGAAATTATCTTAAATGTTTCCTGTGTATAAGACAATGGAATAGATTATTAAATAACTATTAAGTTAATATATAACAGTTGTCTGGAAGTGCAAATTTTAAATATCTTAGGTAGCCAGAAGGAGGCTGGAGCAAAAAATTAAAGATTTACTCTGGTGCTGATAGGATTTGAAGAATTTTTTCAATGCAAGTCACAAGGAATTTTATTTTACAACCAAGTAGTTTTACAGTCCTGACTTCCTGATGGAAGACCATATTTGCAGGGAAAGGAAGTCAGAGATTTCAAAGTACAATGTTGCAGCTTCACACTGACTGACATTTCCTGCAAGCATACTCCCTGCTGGAAAGAAAGGTTCATGGAATAATCCTTCTAATCATAATGCAGAAACTTTATGATGCTATATTAGACATAAATTGAAACATCTTCCCTTTCTCAGCTTACTGAGAAATTGTCTTTAAAATATTAATTGAGAGATGAACAGCTATCTTGTTATTTACCCATAAATGTATCTAACTGTTCGGATGTTATCATAATCGTAAGTACTTTTCATTTATAGCATCAAGTAATACTTCAGTGACAGAGAATTCCACCATTGTACCATCTACAGGAACTGAAAATGTATTTGATACAACAAGCTCTGAGAAGAATGAAACAATAGGTAAAACCTGTCACAGCATTTAAATATTGCTACTTCTATCTATGCAGTGTGAACAATCAATCTACGGTGCTCAGTTTAGTTTTGGAATGGAGGAATGGAGGCAACTGAAGATAAAGAGTTTTCTACATAGATAGTAATTAATACTGACACCAGATAATAGTTAGTATTTGATGCTGCAAAAAGACATTCTGAGGTAGATTCTAAATAGTATGGTGTTATCATACAGCTTTGCTTGACCCCTGTCCAGATTTTGAAAGAGCTGTTTCAGGTCTCCCACTCAAGACAGTTGCAGTCATATCACCATGAAGCAATTGCAACGTTGTGATAAAATATCCTGGACTTTCAAATTGTTGGAGCACAATCCATAGTTATGTGATTTATTGTTGGTAGGTCAATGAAGAGTTTCTGTTGATTGTTTCCTTGACCTTGTCTGGCAACAAAGACGATGTTGGACCTAGACCCACACTGTGTAGCTTGAAGGATTTCATCAGCACCAGGAAGTTGCTAGTTTAGGAGAATGCAAGTCAGGATATGTATACATGTTCTACAGTTTGCAGATGATTGCACCAGATTTGCAAACCATTCTTGATCCCTTAAATTTTGCATGCATGAAATGTGACCTGTTGCCAAAATAAAACTCAGGAATCAACTCATATCTATTTAGCCAAATATTCCATCCACATTTGTTGAAGGAGAGATTCTGCAATATATTAAGCACTTCCTACATTTTGGCAGCCACTCCCTCAAAAGGCCAACAGCATCAAGGAGATACAACACTGGATCAGCTAACATAAAAGCAAAATACTATGGATGCTAGAATCTGAAACAAAGACAAAAAAATGCTGAAAAATCTCAGCTGGTCTAACAGTATCAGTGCAGAAAGAATAGAGAAAGTGTTTCAAGTCTGGATGGCTCTTCTTCAGAGCTAAAAGCAAAGAAAATCAGAAAAGATTTATGCAATGATGATGTGGGACAGGGGGGGAGGATGGGGGGCTGTAATAGGACAAAGGGAATGTAGAGAAGGCTGAGAAAGATGCTAAAAGTATCCATTCAGTGATCAGAATGTGTGAATGGCAAAATAGAAGTATAAATGATGAAAAGGAAGGAGGGGATTGGAGGGGGGAGAATGGGAATGGAGAAATTGAAAATTGATGATAAAAATGGATGAATGAGATGAAAAGAAGAAACAGGACAAAACAAACTAAATGAAAATGGTGGGGACAAGGGATGGGGGGGGAGTTTGGGGGTGGGGGGAGGACAGAGGTGGAGAGGAGAGTTTGTGATCTGAAGTTGTTGAGCTTGATGTTCAGACTGGAAGGCTGTAAAGTGCCCAATCAGAAGATGAGGTGTTGTTCCTCCACTTTGTGTTGGGGTTTATAAGAACATTACGACACTACCTGTATCTCTGTTCCGCCGATTACACAGTCTGATCACTTAATGGACACTTTTAGCACCTTTCTCAACTTCTTCACCCTCATTTTCATTTCCTTTGTCCTATTGCACCCCTCCCACCCTCATAGTATAAATCTTTTCTGATTTTCTTTGATCTTCCCTGATGAAGGGTAATCCAGACCAGATCAGCCGCACCTGTTCAGTCTTTCACAAATAACAGCAATGAGTTTTTGACTCCTAGTTTACAGGGCAGACTTTGGCACTACAGTGTTATTATGCAGTGAGATCAGGACTGTATATTAGCAACATAAAAAAAGTGCTTCAGAAATTCTAATACCTCAGTTTGCATCTTTCAGTTCCAAAAGAAGGACCACCAGATAAGCATTAGTAGCATTCTGAAATCCAGCTCCCTAAGCATTCAGATAAAGCTCATTTAATATCAACTTCAATGACTGGATATTGGGTGGAAATTTTCCTCCTTCCCTCATCCCCATCAACCTCTTGCAGTGTGTTTCCTGGCAGTGAAGGTGACTTACCATTGGACAACAGTGGGATCTTCCGATTCCACTGATGTCTCAAGTGTTTTGTGCTGTTTTCCAGGCATGCCACCAGGGAACCCACTAAAGGGTTTCCCATTGGTGGAATCAGAAGATCTCATGGGAGAGCCTTGAAAATTCAGCCCGTGGTGTTAAATTTCCAAAAACCTTTTGCCCACCAGATCCTGTTTTCTCAACTCTAAATGGCCAACATTTCAGAGGAGGACAAAGAAAACACTTCAAAGACATTCTGCAACTCTCTTTGAAGCAGGGTAACATTGACATTAATGATTGCGAGGAGCTCACTATCATTTGTTTAGAATGGCAACAATTTTCCATCAAACTGCATCACGTTTTGAGTCAGAAATCGTAAAATGAAACAAAGTGGTGGAAGAGAACGAAAAGAAGAAAATCCTGCACCCTGGATCCCACACCTTGTGGAACCTCTTGCCCCTTGTGCCTAAAGATAAGCAAGAACTGACCTGTTCAGTTATATGAAGACCTTTGCCACAAACTCACAACTCTCAGTAGAGATCATTGTCAAAGATAGGAATGGTAGCCACTGATAAAAGAACCAATATAATTTGTTTATCTTTGTGTTAGTGCACATGAGTATATTAGACAACAAAATAATGGAGTGAATCTCAACATAGTTATAACAAGGACAGAAAATTCAGAAAATTGTCTTTGGAACTTGCTGGAAAGTTAGAAACACTTGAAGAATTGTTCTGAGTGCAGGCACAGCAAGTCTCGATTTGAAATGTGGTATGTGCACAATAAACAGGAAAGGATCAAGCAATACATTTTGAGGCATTCCACAGGTGACAGAATAGGAAGACATTGTAGGAAATGTACTGGCTATATTGGTATAAATTAAAATGGAACAGATGAAAATAAAACATTATCGACGTCTAGTGGGCTTGATTCCCAGTGCATTGAAATTCTTCACACATAAAATCAGCTTCTAACCATCATATTTTCAACTTTTTCCAATGTTTCATACCAGTTCACAACATGTGCTCACCAGAGTTTGAACACTGTGTCAAATTCTTCTATTGCTCTACTCTAAAGGATCAATTCCAACACTGTAGCCACAGAAGGTAGCAAAGTGTCAGAACTGAGAAGAAATGAATGGCAGAGGAGAAGGGGAACAGATAGTAATGAAATGAAGGTGGGGGATTGATACCTGTGAAGGGGAGTAAGTATGCTAATAAAAATGGATCGGAGTGAGAGCCAAGAAAATTGATGACAGTGAAAGAGAACAAGAGACAGTATTACAGGGAATGGGTTAGAGCATAAAGGGGAAGCGGATGCCTGTAAAAGGAAGCTCAATGGATGGCAGTGAGAAAAGAATGGACGCTAATGAGGAGTGAGTTGGATGAATAAGGTGACTGATAGAAGGGGAAGAGACAGAAGCTGACACTGGTACTTTTTATGGAAAGAGGAAAAAGCTAGGAAGTTGGAGGAGGGGGAATCTCCGACATAAAATGTCACCTTAATGATTTCCCACAAATGTTTTGTGAAAGGGAAATTTTGCTTGACTGATTTATTAGAGTTCTTTGGGGAAATAACAAGCAATGTGCATAAAAGGTAATTTGTGGACGTGACACATTTGGGTTTCAAAAAGGCACTTGATAAGATGCCACATCAAAGGTTAACAGTGAAAGTAAGAGCTCATGGTGTTGGGAGTAACATATCAGCATGGATAGAAAATTGGTTAGCTAAAATTGGGTTGTAACTATTGAAGTGCCACAGGAATCAGGGCTGGGCCCCAACTCTTCACATCATTGAATTACAGAATCACAGAATTGTTACGGTGCAGAAGGATGCTATTTGGCCCATTGTGTTTAGACTGGCTCTCCAAATGAACATCATGACTTTATGCCATTCCCCTGTCTTTTTTCCATATTCCTTTATATTGTTTCTATTCAAATAATTATCTAATGTCCTCTTGAATTCTTTGATTGAACTTGCCTTCCAGGCAGTACATTCTCGGCCCGATCCACCCGTTGTATAAAAAAGTTTTCTCTCACATCCCACTTGCTTCTTTTGAAAATCATTTTAAATCTCCCGTTCTTAATTTTTTTATGAGCAAAAAATTCTGTCTATTCCCCTCATGATTTTGAGCATCTCTATCAAATCTCCTCTTAGCCCTCTTCTCTCCTAGGAGAACAGTAACAATCTCCTCAATTTATTCTCATCTATTTCCCATCGCTAGAACCCATTCTCGTAAACATCTTCTGCACTCTCACCAATGAGTTCAATACTTTCTATAGTGTAGCGCCCAGGACTATACATAATACTCCAGCTGAGATCTAATTAGGGCCTTGTATAAGTTGAGAATAACCCCCTTGCTCTTGTATTCTATGCATGTATTAATAAAGCCCAAAATATTAAGTACTTTATTAATTGCTCTCTACACTTTTCCTGCCACTTTCAATTATTTATGCATATATAAATCCAGGTTCTTCTCTCTTGCAGCCACCCTTATTGTAAGTAAAATAGAATATTAAAATAGAGAAGTTTGTACAGGGCATTTGTGAGATCACATCAAGAGCACTGTACCATTTTGGTCTCCTTACTTAAGAAAGGATGTGATTGCATTAGAAGCAGTTCAGAGAAGGTTCACTCAATTGATTCCTGAGATTAAGAGGTCATTTTATAAGGGAAGGATAAAGAGTTTAAGTTTCTATTGATTGGAATCCAGGAGAATGAGAGGTAGTCTCAATGAAACATGATCCTGATGGGACTTGACAAGGTGAATGCTAAGAGAATGTTTTTCACCTTATAGGAGGAACAAGAACCAGGGGGTACAGTTTAAAAATAAAGAGTATCCCATTTAAAACAGAGGATGTGATCTTCTGGCTCTTCATGCTGGTGGGTTCTTCTGATCCTGCCACTGACACACTTCCTCAACATGCATCCTGGCAACGCAGGGGTGGAATCAATGGGAAATTCCTTTGATAGTCTCATTGCCTAGAAAATCACTGCAGGGTGGTCAGAGAATCCTGGCAAGTGATTGTGGGGTTTTGTTTTCTCAGAAAATTGTTAATCTATGGCATCCACTTTCTTGGAGAGCAGTGGAGACTGGGCCGTTGAATATATTTAAGCTTGGGTTAGATAGATTCTTGATTGACAATGGAATCGCAGGGTAGAGAAGGAGCTAGGCAGAAAGTAATGTTGAGACCATGAGATATCAACCATGATCTCATCAAATGGTCGAACAGGCTCAAGAGACTGAATGACCTACTCCTCCTTCTAATTCTTGTATTCCTGTGTACTGTATTCTTGTGTCATACTCAACAATGCTATTCCTGGCAATATGGACACTTCTCCAAGTTCTATGTACTCAGTGTCCATTTATCAGTATTTGCAATTATTAGGTTACATTGCACTTGTTTTTATCTTATTTTTCTTTACAGTTGAGACAAGCACTGTTACTCAGATAACATTTACTTCTGTGGTACCTACTGCACAGAACACATACTCTGGAGTATCAACCAGCAAGGCTAAAGTAACAGGTAAAGCCAATGACTGTATTAAATCTATATTAGCTATCACAAACATACATTTATATTCAGTGAATGATTGTGTTGATTTTCTCTCTTAATTTTATTTAAACAGTTCTTAATTATGAGTTATTTTAAGAATTAAATTGATGCAATTTAAAGAAAATGACACCAAAAATAGCTACAACAGACAGAAATAAAGGAAAATTACTTCATATTTATGAAAATTTTCCATGTTTTGAGTATGATAATATGCCTAGAAATGGTTAGTGAAATGAATGCAAACGTGCATTTTATTGAAGTATCTAAGCAAGAAGGAATTGGCATATGTAGCTTATTGAATAGATATCACTAATTCTTTGCAGGTGTGATTACATCAACACCCTTTAACCACACACAATAGGTTTAATTGATGACACTTCATGTAAATATACATCAAACATATACATTTACTCAAAAACATTTACTATGAGTCTATAACCAAGGAAAATCAACACTATCAAATTTTGCCTGTGGTATGTATGGGCGATAAGCTTATACCTAAAATGTTTAGCAATTGCCATGGTCAAGCATTAAGATTCATTGCATGAGGAAAACCATTCTTCTCAGCTTTAAGAAGAACTTAGCATATAAATCCAGAGATGACACCATGGCCCTGATATTTATGGGAGATGAGAAGCATATAGAGAACCTGAAAACAACAGAAGAACCTGAAAGGGTTGCCAGTTACATAGAAACATTGGACACAATCTTATGACCTTGTCCACCCTACTTTTGGTGAGGCAAGCTGCTAGGATCATCAGGAGGTGAAAAATTAGGTTAATGTCCAATCATATGGGCACTTTTTTGCTGGCAACATCAGCTTTACGGCAATTTAAATTTTAATGACATGCTTTGTGTTGCTATCATCCTGGTCCAATTATCTTTATCACCTTACAGGCTAGTTCTCCCTGGTGAGAATCATGTGTGGTCCCCAACATCCGGGACCAGATGTGAGGCACTTGAAGCTTCCAGGTGATTGCGGGAAGGGCTGGACAATGCCCATGGGACAATGCCAGCCTGGCAATGCCTGCTTGGCACCCTGCAGTGCTCATAAAGCACAACAACTGTGCTGGGACAGTACCAATGGGAGGGAGCCAGAAGGGCGATGGAGCCAGAGTGGGGGCAGAGACAGAATGGGGTGGAACTATGATTGGAGGAACTTAGAAAGAGGGAGCTCCATGGGGTGGAAGGGAGGGAACTCTTCATGGGGTGAAGGGAATTGACAGGGTGGTGGATGGAACTCTGCAGAAGGGGTAGCAATCAAAGAGGGCAGGAACTCTGCAAGGGGTTGATCAGTGGGACGATGGAGGGGGTGGTGATGCCCATGTGACAGGGAGAGGTATCTCTATGTCCAAGGTGGGTGTCCTGATGTCCTGGGAGGGGTAGAGGTCCATGGAACGAGGAGAGGTCAGGAGTCTCCCAGTTCACTGTGATACTGGGTCATTTTGTGAAATAGTTCGTGACTGCTCTGAAGCCAGATTCACTGGCATGTTTAGGCCCCACCAACCCCTAGTACTGGTGTAGAATTCTAAATTCTCCAGAAAAGTAACTGACTGTGGGAACATTGTGAAGTGCATCGAAAAGACCAGTGCAGACAACTCCTGTTTTAAAGTTGATTTATTATTGTCACAAATAAGCTTACATTAACACTGCAATGAAGTTACAGTGAGAATCCCCTAGTCGCCACACTCAGGTGCCTGTTCGGGTACACTGAAGGAGAATTTAGCATAGCCAATGCACCTAACCAACATGTCTTTCAGACTATGGGCAGAAACATGAGCACCTGGAGGAAACTCATGCAGACAAGGGGAGAATGTGCACAGATAGTGACCCAAGCTGAGAATCAATCTCGGATCCCTGATGCTGTGAGGCAGCACTGCTAACCACTGTACTAATGTGCCACCCCACAATTTCTCACTTCATTTTTTGGGAGAATTCTACGAATTGTCATGGTCATTTGCAAATGCAAATGCAGTTTAATGCAGTATTAGTAAAAGAGGTGAAAGCTGCAAGTGTCTGAAAATGAGCAATAAAAGTTAACAAGCATGAGAATTGAAGGCAATTGTACGTTAATAACTGCTTAAAATTAGTTAAGTACAGCACAAGTCAAAATACCTGGTTCAAAGATTTTTATTTCAATTATGTATTTAGTAACTAGCATGGTCTGAATTATATGTTCTTTTGATAGACCTTGCATCTGGGTTTGAGCCAAGTATACCTCCAACTACAAGTGGATCCAATTCTTTGTCTGTAATCGCCTTTGGTAATTTTCTGCAATTGAATACTCAGCTCTTTTAGCTCTGTCTTTTGTACCTCTGGTCAACTGTACAGTTAATTGAATGTATGCTGGACACTGTGAAAGCAAAACCATGGGATGTTTTCAAACTAGATTTGGATACTGTGGAAAGCTGTTAATTAGTTCCTATTTTTTACCTTACCGTTATTTTAAATGTTCGGGATTTTGGGGGTAAATCTTATTAGGATCTACTCTTTGTATAGAGAGCCAGATTACCATTACTGAGGTGGGAAGCTCAAGTTGAGAAATTTCCTGACTCGCTGGATGCGGTCTGTTAAAAAATACTGCAATATAAACAATTTTCATTGTGGGTAGGCTTGGGCAGGGACAGAGTTAGGACAGAAGCAGAGTATGGTGGTCACAAGGGTGGGCATGTATTTTGGCAATGAGCTGATTAGAAGGTCCTCCTTGGTTTTTTGGAACATTGTCCTAGCTGTTTTATAAGCTGTTAGGCATGCGATACCTTACTCATTCATTCAGTCTCATGCCCCCTTAAACTTGCCCATGCCAAGTCAATGCCAATGCATGCGCTCAGCTACCCTCATGTTTCTCATAGATCCCAACTCACTTCCACAGCCTTCATCTAAAATCCATCCTGGGCAGTCTTCAGGAATCACATGGATATAAAAAGAAAATTTAACTTTTTTGACACAGCTTTCTCACTGATGCACACATGATAGTGAAAACCTATTCATGAAATCCATTGTTCTGCTGTACTATTTTGCAAAAACAGGATTGTGTGAACTTTGAGGCAGATGTATCCAGAGAGATAATTATGCACTCAGAGCATTTAACTTTAATTACTGAAACTTGCATCATAGCACAACTGATACAGGATTCTTGAAATAAGGGATTAATCCTTCAATTTTAAAATATGCCAACATTTAACCGTTGTGATTGGACAGTGTGAATCATAGAATCATATAGTGCACAAGATGCCGTTCAGCTCATCGAGTCTGCATTGGCACGTGAGAAACACCTAATCCTATTTACCAGTACCTGGTCCAGAGCCTTGATTGTTATGAGGTGCCAGTTCTCATTCAAGTACATTTTAAAGGATGTGAGCAATTCACCTCTACTACTCTCCCAGGCAGCACATTCCAAACCGTCACCATCCTCTGCGTATAATAGTTTTTCCTCACATTCCTCCTAAACCTCCTGCCTCTCATCTTGAACCACATCCCCTTGCAACTGACCCTTCAACTAAGGGGAACATTTGCTCCATATTCACTCTGTCCTTGCCCCTCATAATCGTGTACACCTCAATCTGGTCACCCCTCAGTCTTCTCTGCTCCAACAAAAACAACCCAAGCCTACCTAACCTCTCTTCATAACTTAAATGTTCCATTCCAGGCACATCCCAGGCAGCATCCTGGTGAATCTCCCCTGAACTCTCTCCATTGCAATTGCATCCTCCCTATGATGTGACCAGAAATATTATCTAAATTACAACTACTTAAGTAGCGTAAATTGGTGAAAGTTCGTCATTTAAATCTGTCTTTACACATTTAGGGTAGGATTTCTGATCTCATTCATTCCCACTCTGCTGCCAGCAAGAATGGAGAATTTGGCACTCAGCCAAATTCCATTTACTGCAGTGGTGCTGGAGAATCCCAGCCACAGACAAGGTTGGAGGTTTCCAGCATTTATATTTTTCTCTAATAACATTGCCATTTCTTCAATGATGTTCTTTTCTCTCTTCATAATTACCATTTTACTGATACTACATTCATTAACATATTGTTGATTTAATAATGGTTATTTTAATCTTTCTTACTTGTCTGCGATATTAACCTCATCTTCACCACTTAATTGCCTAGCTCTGTGCTGTCATATTGGCATTTATTTTTTTGTGATCTAACATTTCCAGCTTCATATGGATAATGTGTAATTATTGTATTTGTGTTTTCAGCTGTGATTATCCTGATCCTAATCCTTGTAATAGTTGTGGTAATCCTCGTCAGTGTCATCAGTCTGCGGTTTAAATGTTGTGATAATGAGGATGCATCACAAGGTAGCCAAACTATTTATAATTCATTTCTGCCAAAATTACTCAATGTTAGTCAAAATACGTACTCTGTTACAAATCAAATGCTTTATTTATCAATAAGACAGTTTTTTAAACTAAGTTAGAATGACTCTACTTGCACAGAAATAAATGCAACTTTATACTTTTGGCGTGTAGACTTTGAGCTACTATACGTAAAGTGATATAGGCCGGAATCTTACACTGTTCACACCAGTGAGACATTCCCGCTGGCGTGAACAGAGATTTGGCTGGTAGGACTGTGCTCTTCATCTATGATTTATTTCATTATTAGAAACTATCAACCATTTCACTTACTATGCTTTCTAGACAGACATAAGAGCAGATAATGGAAGAGTACAAAAACTTCATCCAATAAAGGGGGTGAATCTCCCATCCTGCCACATTCTAGCGCAGCAGAGTGGGAGAATCTCACAGCCAGGCATGCATGGGATTCGTAAACCCCAACAGAGTGTTTCACTCCAGTGGGGTCTACAGGAACTCCTCACATTCAGGGAACTACCAAGGCAACCCTACTGGATGAAGAGGGACAATTGGGAGCCCCCAGGTGGTGGGAGCGGGTGGTCAGGCAGTGGGGTAGGTGGTACCCATTGGCATGGGCATCTGAGAGTGCCAGCCTGTACTCCATGGCACTGCCCAATGGGCAAACTGCCCATGTCCAGGGGGCACCTTGGCATTGCAAATCAGACATTGAGCAGTGCCAAGGAAGCCTCTTGAGGGTGGGACTTGGTGGGGTGGGGTGCGGTGGGAGTGCCTAGGGGTGTCGGGACTGCTGAGGTGGGGAACTGTGCAGAGGGAGGCTGGAGATTGGGGCCATCTGGGATGGAGGTTGGATTGGGTCTGGGCCTGGGAATGGTTGAGAGGGTGCAATTGGGCCATTAGTCGGGGGTTTGGAGGGGAACAACACTGTCGTGGTCCCAGGCTGGGCAGCATTTGAGCTAGCCAGCAACTGGGAGGCTGACAGTGCGGTCCACTGTGCATGCACAGAGGTTTGCTGGTTTCGGCCTCCTGGGTGGGAATAGGCCCTGAAATCTAATGCTGATGCATTGCGCAGAATGTGGGAGATTCTAGTGTGAACTCCCACTGAAAAGAAAACAGCATGAATTACTCCAGTTTTCTCACAAATTCAACACTTAGAATTTTTTTGGTGAGAATATGTTTTGCTCATATCCTAATATGTATTCTTTGATGGTTTCAGCTTTTATTGTTTATTATTTTAATAGATGGAAGGAAGGCAAAGAACGCAGCACCATCAGAAAGGTATGATTAGGCAACTGAATCTCATTTTTAAGTATTCATTAAAAATTGGAATATAATATTCAAGATAGATTTTGTTGAATTAAAAAGAAGTTTATATATCTGCATTTTTCCTCAGCTCTCAGGTTAATGGAGAAAAAGAGAGCATCACTCTGGTTTCCGTGCGAACTCTAAGTACAGAAGCTGGTGAGTAATTGCTGAGTAGAAAACTCTGAAATACCTGTTGTAATCAGATTCTGCAGTAATTATATTTATGTTGTGTTTTAGGAGGACAAGAATCATCCATGCAGGGGTCTCTTCAGAATGATTCAGTTGAAGCTAGTGAGCCTGATAAACACTTTCAACAAATAAATAATGCAAAGGTGTGTTTTTTTAAAATGTTAAATTTAAGCTGTGATGATTAAATTACTTTCTTGCAAATTGCTCCATTTCCTTCACCTCTTCTACAGGCAAAGAAAATATTCTCAGCATTTTGTTATGAAATCGGAATAGTATGTTATTGCGACATTGGCTTAGTAATAATCTACCCCTTAATATGAACTGAATACATAATTACAAATACAGATCTTCTGCATTTCTTTCATCCCTCTCATAATTCTTCCCCTTTTTTACCTCAGTGGAGGTATCAAAACAAATTTATGTGAAATATAAGTGAAGAAAGTTATCACAAGAGGCATTTCCCCCTTTTAAGGTTAAGCTCATTAAAATGGCAGCCAAGTATGATTTTCCAGCAGGAAAGACAAAAATAAACCATAGCTGAATAAAAGTGATATGTTTGAAATAAAGGAGGAGGAGCTTGAGATGAAGGAAACAGACAGGAAAGAGTAGATGAAAACAGATATGAGTGAGGAGAGGAGAGAAAAGAGAAGAGAAGAAGGGAGGAGGAGGGGTGAGAGGAGGAGCACAGAGGCAGATAAAAGATACGGGCCAGAATTTTCTGACTGTTTACACCCGTAGGATTTTCTGATCTTGCTGGAGTGAGTAGAGATTTGGCTTGTCACCAAAATCTCCATCTTCGTTGCAGCAGGAACATGACGCGAGTGGACAGTAAATTGTGTCCATTGGAATGGATGGCAGGAAAGAAATGGGTCAGAAGTAAATGGAAAAGGTAGACAGAGTGAAAGGAAGAACGTAGAAGTAAGGGCAAGAAGAAGGAGAGGGACAAATACAAGTAGAAAGAAGGAGTTGAAAGAGAGAGCGGAAGGGGAAGGGGGCAGACAAGAAAGAAGAAAAGTGATGGGAGAGAGAAGAACGTAAGAATGGTGTAGGAACTATGGAGAACAAAGAGGTGAAGGTGGGAAATGTAGATGAGGAGAGAGAGAGAGGAAAGTAAAGAAAAGAGGAGAGAGAAATGAAAGAATGATGAGAGGGAGAGGAAGGTACATGTGGAAGTTGTCACTGTAATGTTAGATCCTGTCTCATTAGTGTTAGTTAGTCATACTCATGGGGCTGTTATATGTGCAGTACGTTTGAAATTCTGAGATCACTTACCATTTTAAATATTTAATAAATGCAATCAATTAAATCATAGATACTGTAATTTTAAAAGTTTTCTTTTCATGAGTAAAGGAGGCAGCACTGAAATTATTTGGAGATGTACGACAGTGCAACTCTTGACTGATGTTTTTCTGCTTCTTGCTATTGATTTATCCATATTGATGGTAGCTATATCATTACTCTAAACTATTTCGCATTGCTATTATTCACTAACCTTTTGATATTTCATTTCAGCTGGTATAAAGACATGGACAGAAGCTAATGTTGGGAAAATGTATAAGCTACAAAGGAACATTGAAAAACTCTCACAATCCAACACGGAAACTTTATTTTTTGCCTTATCTATTAGTACATGGTTCTTGCAAATATTTTAAGTAAAGCAACTTCTGAATACCTCCTCAAATGGTATCATGGACTAATATGTAAATTATTTTCCAGAATGTTTTACCACTTTGGGTATTAAAATATGCTATAGCACAGTAACAGTTATACAATTTGTAACTTTGTGACTTATAATATTTTTAATTATCTTTTTTGTCAATGGATGCCTGAAGAATAATGGTGGAAAAATTGGACAGAATATTGCCAATTTTAAATATATGTTATATTTAAATATGTGTGAATTACTATGCAGATTAAAGCGTATGGTGTTTGGCCCTTTATGGAGGGAATCTGCCAAGAGGATCACGTGACCCAGGTAACCAATCAGGGACCAGGAAGGGGAATCACCCTAGCAAGCACAGGCTTCTATATCAGTTTGATCTGGGACCTAACTGGCAGCCATGAGGCTGCAAGCCTCTTTATTATAGTTATATGTAAATAAATATAACAGAAATTAGCAATGACGGTAAAAGAAAAAAAGCGGTTTCACGATCATGAGAATAAGGCCATTTTGAATTGAAGTTCAGAAGTTTGAATGCCTCGGTGAAGGGTTAGATGCAATTACTTGGGCTATTATTTTCAGGCCAATGAAATAGAGAAGGAGGGGAAGAGAAAGGCAATCCATCTGAGCGTGTGTCGATTTAATATGCCATGTTGCATCCCGAAATGCAGCTGACTCCAAGTCATACACTGAGATAGGTGAACTACCACCCAAAGCCATCAGTAATATTGCAATGATTTAAGTTTAATTCAACTAGGAGAGCCGCTGGGGAAACTATTTAAACTTATATTACCAAGTTAAGACAGATTCCAGAGCATTGCAGCTTTGGAGCCACTTACAATGATATGCTGCTGGATTGTTTAGTCTGCAGGGAGCGGCACAGTAGCACAGTGGTTAACACTACTGTTTCACAGGTCCAGGGACCTGGGTTTAATTCCCCGCTTGGGTCACTGTCTGTGTGGAGTTTCCTCCAAGTGTTCTGGTTTCCTTCCACAGTCCAAAGATATGCGGGTTAGGTTGATTGGCCATGCTAAAAAATTATCTCTTAGAGTCCTGAGATGCTAGATTAGAGGGATTAGTGGGTAAATATGTAGGAATATGGGGGAAGTGGCTTGATGAGATTGTGGTTGATGCAGACTCGATGGGCCAAATGGCCTCTTTCTGCACTATTGGGTTTCTATGATGATTTCTATGGTAAATAATGAGGCCATCCAAAGGAAGCTATTAGAGAGGCAGAGGTAAATTTTAAGAAGGTGCTGGAGATAGCACTGGCACAGTTGTAATTTAGCTAACTGATGAACAGGAAATATTACAATGAAAAATGTCCTCAGTTCAAATGTATGATTTGATCCAAAGTAACTAGATTGAGAGTGAGAAACAGACTTTACATTTCTTTCTATTATTCTGTTTCACTTATTCTGAAAAACACGTGTACACCATTGCTGCTACTGAAAGAATACTAATTACAAATTACAATATAACAAATTCAGCAAAACACATGAAGGAAAATACTATTGCTGGCTATTTTACTTTATTTCTACACATTCAATTTCCAAATTGAACAAACATCATCCATCAACATGCCCCCACTTCATCCCCAGCCTTTAACACCCCATGACAAATTTGTTTAAGAAATATGAAGGAATTCTAATGAATCATAAAAATAATGGGGCCAAAATTGATGCTGAAGGGACTAGAACTTTGGTAGAACTTTATAGATCAGTTCTTAGCCTATATAAGGAAGACTTGCTGGGTCTTGTGAAGAACAGAAAATCATCCACCACCCTCTCTTCCCCCCAAAATTTTACAAATCAGTGATACAACAAGGTGATGCCAGGGTTGAGGATTTTCTTTGGCTTGAGCCTGTCACCTGAGGTGAGATGGAAGTTGCCTGGGTGGGTGCAGCTCCAATAACACTCCAGAAGCTTGACATCATGCAAGACAAAACAACTCACTTGATCAGCATCACATCTACAAATATTCAATCTCTCCACCACGGATGCTCAGTAGCAGCAACGTGTACTATCTACAAGATGCACTGTTGCAATTCACCAAAGATCTTTGGACAGTAGCTTCCAAACTCACGATCACTTCCATCTAGAAAGACAAGGGCAGCAGGTAAATGGGAACACCACCACCTGCAAGTTCCCCTTCAAGCCACTCATCATCCTGACTTGGAAATATGTTGCCATTCCTTCACAGTTGCTGTGTCAAAATCTTGGAATTCCCTCCCTAATAGCATTGTGTGTCAACCCACAGAATGTGGACTTCAGTGATTCAAGAAAGCAGTTCACCACCACCTCCCCAAGGGCAATTAGGGATGGGCAATAAATGCTGGCCAGCCAGCGATGCCCATGTCCCATATATAAATGAATTAATGAAAAGTTCTGAAACCATTGAGATGAATTATACTGACCTCCAGAAAGTGAATCTCACTGAGAGCGATCTAGGCCAGAGAAGAATTGTAGATGTTGAAACGATGTTAAGGTATTTCTATTCATCTCCAGATGTAAGAGATCAATGGGAATTTGTGTGAAATCAGCAGATTTGAGCAGCCCTCAAAGGCAGACAAAGCCAATCGTCTATCATGTATTGGCCCAATTAAAAAATTATTCACCTTCCTGCTTCTCTGAAAATTTAATTGAGTCAGTACTGAAGAGCAATTGTTGGTCTAATTCCTGTTTAACTGTCATGTTTACAACCTACAGATCTTTCTGGGCAATTTGGTTAACTTTACTTATTCTTTGTGTAAGAAATTAAAAGAATTGAATAAATGTTGCATATTTTACATTTTAATTCACAAATAGAGTTCTAAATTTTTTATTTCGGAAGTTGTATGATATTTTGAAAGTGTAATCATGATGTAGAGATGTAGCCATTCCTTATGGACAACCCTCCATATACACAGAATTTGCTCAGATGAGGAGGATCATGACAGACACCTCCAGATGCTGAAAGATGCCCTCATGAGAACAGAATATGGCACTCGACTCATCGATTGACAGTTCCGATGTGCCACAGCGATAAACTGCACTGACCTCCTCAGAAAACGAACATGGGACACGGTGGACAGAGTACCCTTTGTTGTCCAGTACTTCCCCGGAGTGGAGAAGCTACGACATCTTCTCCGGAGTCTACAACATATCATTGATGACAATGAACATCTCGCTAGGGCCATCCCCACCCCCCCACTTCTTGCTTTCAGACAACCACACAACCTCAAACAGATCATTGTTCGCAGCAAACTACTCAACCTTCAGGAGAACAGTGACCACAATACCACACAACCCTACTACAGCAATCTCTGCAAGACATGTCAGATCATAGACATGGACGACATCATCAAACGTGAGGATACCATTCACCAGGTGCACGGTACATACTCTTGCAACTCGGCCAACATTGTCTACCTAATACGTTGCAAGAAAGGATGTCCCGAAGCATGGTACATTGGGGAGACCATGCAGACACTACGACAGCGGATGAATGAGCATTGCTCAACAATCACCAGGCAAAACAGTTCCCTTCCTGTGGGCGAACACTTCAGCAGTCATGGGCATTCGGCCTCCGACCTGCGGGTAAATGTTCTTCAAGGGGGCCTTCGTGACACACGACAGCGCAGAGTTGCTGAGCAGAGACTGATAGCCAAGTTCCGCACACGAGGACGGTCTTAACAGGGATCTTGGCTTCATGTCACACTATCTGTAACCCCCGTGACTTGCCTGGGTTAGCAAAAAACCTCACTTACTGTGCTGTCTGGAGAAAATACACAATTCTCTAACCAATGCTCAGGATTCCCTTCACACACATTGTTACCCACTTTAACACTTGAATAGCAGGTTAGATGTAAGGATTCGCATTCTAATCAGCAATCTGTGACTGTCTGTGCTGATGTGTGCTATTGCAGACCAGGACACTGCATTTGCCTGACGAAGACGAAAAGGTCGAAAGCTCACAAATTTACTATCAAATAAATCGGTTGGATTTAAAATCGGTGTTGCTAGATTCTTACTGAGTTGAAAGTGTAATGCCGGACTTGCCCCCTGACTTCAGCACTGCATTGAAATAAAATACTGAAATATTCCAAAAATTAGACTTTTGCAAGTTACAATTGTCAGAATTCACGAAATGACAAGAGTCCAGCATTGCTGCTTGAAATATTAGCTGATGCATATTTAATGCATTCATATGACATTTCTCTGTATTTTGTTTATATACCAATCCTAATCTATTTACAGTAAAGGTGGTAATACTCAGTCAAAATAGTGAACGTTAAGCTTTCCAACACTGACTTCACTCATGTTTGACAAAAAGGATAAGGTAAGTTGAAATGAGGAACGTCCTTCAAGCCACTTGATCTCATGTCCCCAGAATACCTTTCTATTACAATAACAAATTATTTCCTAAATTACTTTTCCTGGCAACCAGCTATTGATCAGCTTGTTTCTATATTAGGACAGCTGTCTAAGTCAGCTTATTGGTTCAAGGCACCAAAATAATTTGAGTGTGTAACCTATACTGATACTACAGTGCAATAAGAGAATGCTAAATTAGATGTGCAAATCGATGATGGAATATGAAAAATAAAGGGCCCATCTATCTATTCTGGAGAATGGAGAGCATGCATTCAATATGAACTGGACAATGTTCATCCCACAAACAAAAACAAAGCAGTTTAAATAATAAATCACTTAATTTCCTACTTGTGGAATCTTGTTTTCAGTACTGGGATGGCATGTACACCCATAATTAACTTCTTGTCTTCTGTCTTTATTTGTCACCAGTTGCCATATTTAATAAGTTCATAGTAGATTTCTACTATTAACCATTCTCATAATATGGATGTAATATCTCGTGTCAACATAATTCTTAAAACACTGGTAAAAGAAATAGGCCCTTGCGAGATTGGATTTCTTTTTTACCATGCATTCTGCTCTGATTATGACTTGTCGAAAAGGTCCTATTTTATATCATACCTTTCTCTATCAGCCACAGTGTTTTCTGATAGTGAAAGAATAGCTGACAAAAAAAGCCAGCTATTTAAGTGTTGTCATAATTTTAAAGACTTTTATTTGGTTTTCTGCTACCTATTCAGTCCCACATAAGTTTGAAGAAAAAGTGATATTTTAAATAAGTATACCTTTAGACAAAGTATTATTTGAGGTCCTTTAGAAAAGCAAAACTTGATTTGATTCAATTAAATATGAAAATCTATATCTGTGATTGCTGTGAGCCACTTTCACATTGGTTTCATCTGCTCTGTCATGATTAGTTACATAAATGTCTGAAAAGCATGTATGCACGTAATATCTGTAAGAAAATATTCCCAATTACATTAAGATAATGAGACAAATGTTGATTTTTTTTAATATTATCACCACAAAATCTAGGCCCATGCCCAAGAAATACAGAGGAATCTGAAATTTTTAATCATTAAAATCCTGTCATTTGGTGGCCAAAATAAATAATTGATATGTATTAATACATAGGATGTAGGCATCGGGGTGAGGCTGGCATTGTTGCCCACCTTGAACTTCCTTCAAACTGAGTGGCTTACTAAAACATTTTAAAAGACATTGCTAAGGATTAGAATCACATTTAAGACAGACCATCTGAGAACAGCAGATTTCCTTCCCTAAAGGGCATTAGTGAATGAGGTGAGCTTTTGCAATAAAAGACACACAACACAGAAAAAGTCCTTCAGCCTATCATGTCTGTGCCAGTCAAAGACAAACCACTCGATGATGGTTTCACACCAGGTTGAATTTGCTATTTATTTTCAAACTTGGTGGGAAGGGTGGAGTCCCAAGAAGAAAACCAAAAGAGAACTGATGATTTTTCAAGGGCAGAAAGAACCATTGCCAAGGGTAATCTGGTTCACACAAGAAAACTCGGGGATGGCCTCAAATGAGTCTGTCGGATTATTATGGTGAAGATGGGATCAGTATCTTTCAAGGTTAAAGTTCAGAGTAAAATCCTAGAGAGCACTTGGACCATCTCAGAATCTGGGAGTCCCTGACTGAGCTGTCCCGCCACTGGTCATGGAGATAGCCACTGCCAGTTCCAGCCCTCAGCTCAAAGTTGATCTGCATCAGCTTGTCTGAATAATACTGCCTGACCCAGCCTCAGGGTCAATGGACCCTTGACCGAGCGACAAAAAGGATCTCCTCACAGTGGAAGTGCTGGGATGGATAGATCTCCCTGTGGGTTTTTTGGGCTACTAGTTGTCTTATTGAGCTCACCCGATGCAAGTGGTTGGTGGGGGGTATTTAAACCGCTTACTCTATGCAGATCCTAAAGTGAAGACTATCTGACTGTAGGGTGAAAGAGTCAATTACTAGGGGGCACAGGTTTAAGGTGCGAGGGGCAAAGTTTAAAGGAGATGTACAAGGTAAATTTTTTTACACTGAGGATGGTGGGTGCCTGGAACTTGGTGCCAGGGGAGATAGTAGAAGCAGATACCATAGTGACTTTTAAGGGGCGTCTTTACGACTACATGAATAGGATCGGAATAGTTGGATATGGTACCCGGAAGGGTTGGGGGTTTTAGTTAAGTTGGGTAGCATGGTTAGTGTAGGCTTATAGGGCCCAAGGACCTGATCCTGCACTGTAATTTTCTTTGTTCTTTGTTCTTTGTAAACTGCAGCCACAGCCCTTCCCTTTGGTGCAGGGGAGACAATGGTGTAGTGATACTGTCACTGGACTAGAATTGCAGAGACTCAGGGTAATGTTCTGAAGACTTGGGTTCGAATCCCATCATGACAAATGGTGAAATTTGAATTCCATAAGAATCTGGAATTAGAAGCCTAATGATGACCATGAAACCATTGTTAATGCTTGTTAAAAATACAACTGGTTCATTAATGTCCTTTAGGGGACAAAATCTGTCTTTACCTGGTCTGGCCTACTTATGATTCCAGACCTACAGCAATGTGGTTGACTAGTAAATACCCTCTGAAATGGCCTAGCAAACCAATCAGTTCAAAGGCAATTAAGGATGGATACTAAATGCTTGCTCTGCCAATAATGTCCTCTTTCTTGAATAAATATTTTTAAAAAAAGGGTGTTGGTGATGGAAAATTGGCATTTGGCTGAATGACTACACTCATAAACATAGACTTACTCACAGACTCACACACATGCATACAGACTCTCTCGCAAACATAGATTCTCTTACACTGACTCACACATGCAGGCTAACATATATATATCTTTGGGCTGTGGGAGGAAACTGGACCACCCAAAGGAAACTCACACAAACGTGGGAAGAACATGCAAACTCCACACAGTCGCCAAGGCCAGAATTGAACCCGGGTCCCTGGTGCTGTGAGGTAGCAATGCTAACCATTGTGTTACTGTGTCATTCATTTGATGGTGGCACAAGTGAAATTGCCTGTTCGAATAAGAAATGTTCTGCATGAAAATAAATTATGGAAAAACTTGCAGATTGGTTAGATTTGGTATTCAAACGTACCTTGTCCAATAAGTTTTCATGTAACTTTGCTCAAACTGAGGATACAGTAACTCAAAGAATTCTGAGAAGCTGCATACTGAAAGTGAGGAAAACCTGAACAGTGATGGAAAGGTATAATTCACTTAGCATAACTATGTCAGGCAGTTCCTTGTTTAGCCTGTGGGATAGTTCTCCCAAATTTTGGCACAAGTCCCAGGATGTTAGTGAGGAAGGTTTTGCAGGATCGACTGGGTGTGTCTTTGTTGTGTCTGTGCATGTGATTATTTGACGTACTTATTATAGTTGCCATCAATGAGATGGCAAAAACAGGAAGCTCATGACTGTGCAGAAAATGATGGCTTTAACTGGAAATTCCGTGGTTGGTGACAAAGAGCTGTATGATTGCATGCAGTAACTTCTGGGAAATCTGTTACAAGGATCAAAATGCATGACTGTCTAGCAGGAAATTGATACTATTGAGAATCCAGTAAGAAAGAATGCTTACCCTATATGATAAAGAAAACGCCTTATTGGTCATTTGTCATTTATTGTACAAGCAGAAGGAACTAAAACTGATGAAGGAAATTAATGTAATATTGTGTTTCCGGAGTAAGTCCAATGCATTACCAACAGAAAGTTAACACTTAACCATAATGTTTAAGCACATTTCTCGTATCTGATCTTGTCACCTTTCTGAAATGTGCTAAAATTTGTCATCCCATATTGCAAATGAACAAAGAACAAAGAACAAAGATTAAAACAGCATGAGAAACAGGCCCTTCAGCCCAACGAGCCCGCACCACCACCTCGATGTTCCCACTTCTACACGCGATCCCTGTCCATGTTTATAGATCTATGGATTTAAAACCAAATTTGAGACAATTTAGGGAGAATTTGTTTTGCCAATTAGCCTAAGAGCACATCTTTGGGATGTGGGAGGAAACCGGACATGAGAAATGAAAGGACAAGATCCATCATATCGATAAGCATGAAGTATTGACAGCAGACAGCATTAAAATGTGAGACGTTAGATTTATAAATTAAGGATAATAAAATAGTTGTATTTTAAGGTGCTTTGTTTTATTCATTCATGGGATTCAGGCATCGCTGGCTGGCCAGCATTTGTTCCCATCCCTGATGGCCCTAAACCGAATGATTTGCTAGGCCATTTCAGGGGTTATTTAAGAGTGTGGATCTGAAGTCAGATGTATTCAGATACGGTAAAGATGGCAGATTTATCTTATCTGAGGAACGGCTGAGAATTCTGGGTCTGTACTCTTTGAGTTTAGAAAGATGAGAGGGGGATGTTATTGAAAGTTACAGGATACAGTGAGGCCTGGATAGAGTGAACATGGAGAGGATGTTTCCACTAGTAGGAAAAACTAGAATTAGAGGGCACAACATCAGGATAAAGAGACAATCCTTTAAAACAGAGATGAGGAGGAATTTCTTCAGCCAGAAAATGGTGAATCTGTGGAACTCTTTGCTGCAGAGGGCTGTGGAGGCCAGGTAATTGAGTGTCTTTAAGACAGAGATAGATAAGTTCTTTTGCTAAGGGAATCAGGATTATGGGGAAAAGGCAGAAGAATGGGGATGAGAAAAAAATCAGACATGATTGAATGGCAGAACAGACTCAATGAGCCGAGTGGCCTAATTCTGCTTCTATGTCTGACAGTCTTAATGTCTTATGGTCTCCCCAAAGGATATTAGTGAGCCAGATGGGCTTTTACGACAAGCAATCATTAGACTTTTACTTCCAGTTTTTTTTATAGGATTCAAAGTTCACCATCTGCTGTGCATTCGAACCCGGGTCCCCAGAGCTTTTTCCTAGGTCTCTAGTCCAGTGACAGGGTCACCATGTCACTGCCTCCCTGAGTGTTGGAGGTCAATGGCTGTAGATTGCAATGCAAAAGTATCATGAGTACACAATGTGGCAGTGTGGTGAAATTTAAACCAGATTGCTCCTTCACTTCGTGAAAGTGGTTTAAAGTAAAGTTTATGTTGGGAATTTTACCAGGCCTTTGGAAATGAATTTGGAGGTGGGATGGTAAGCAAGGAATAGAGTAAACGTAACAGGCCCCTTTGCAAGCGAGTTCCCACATTCAACTACTTTTCCCAGGGACGGGGTAAATCCAATGTCAGCAACCATCTGGCATCAACTGAGAAAATTGGCAATTTGCTGCAATCTTCCACCAGCATTGTAATTTTTCAGCACATACGGATGGTATTTTATATAGCTTTTTGGCAACTCCAGGGAGGCAATTGCACAGTGGGAGTGGCACAAGAGTTTTATTGACAAAAAAGTGGCAACATGGTTGATGTCCCATGCCGGAGGCTTAATATTGCAAGCAGAGCCCTGGAGACTGATGCCCCAAATAGCTCTGGGGGTGATGCTGCAGCAGTTGCTCCGATCAATCTCCATTATGTCCCTCCAACTCCTGTTCCATTCCCCAATAGTTCAAGCTGCCAGCTGCTGGCTGCTCCTGCAATAGAAAGCACAGAATCAAACTGCTGCCTCCTTTGGCTGCCTACCATCTTTAATTGATCAGTGATTCCAAAGGCAGATTTCTAATTGAGGAAGTTTGAGCTGACTGGTTCAAACGTTCCTAAAAATATTCCCGATGTCTAAAGATTTTCAAAACCTCAGAAGAACTTCACTCAAGAAGCCAAGCTAAAAATGTGATGTACCAACAGTGATAGTACACAACTTCAGATTTTCAATCTGCACTGGATTTTGCAATTCCTATCAGACAAAAGTTGATAGGAACTTGCATGTGTCAGCTTTAGGAATACACTTTCCTGAAGCATTTGAACTAGCCAAGTTGCATATTACTCACTGTAAATGTAGAACTCATTTCACCAAAAGACTTCTAAGGATCAACATTACATCAGGGAGACTCTTAAAATTGGTATAAACACTTAAAATACATATGGACCTTAGCTGAAACATATTCCAGACATTAACATTTATCTTGTTATATACAAACATACTTTTTACTGGAATTAATACATCCTGCAATGGGAAGCATCCAAACAATCAAAACTCCTCACTGACTGACCTCCTCCCATACCCAAACTTACCCACTGACCTTACAAACTTAGCTTCTGTCTGCCTTCTTAAATTGGCCAGACCTTTAAAGTCACCTGCTTTATGGAAGCTGATGCCACAGAAAAGGGGGTATGGCTTTCTTATCGCCGACCCTGCTGCCCTCAACATTAAGTGTCAGGAACCAGCTTCACTGCGCTGTTATCATCCAGTGGGAAATCTGAGGGTTGGGCATGAATGAAATTACTGGATTTCAAGATAAAAGATTCAGAGCAAAGTGGCAATCTAACACTGATTAAAGAGGTGCTGAGCAGAATGTTAGAGAAGATACAAATGAGGAAATGTGAGTTTATTTAGCTTGGAAGAAAAAATGAGAAAGTGAGCTATTATTTAACTGAGAGAGATTGTAGAAAACAGTAATACAAAGGGACAAAGAGGTTCTTGTTTATCAAACTCACAAAGCTAGCATGCAGGTGCAGGAGGTCATAAAGGAGGCAAATTGAATGCTGGCTTTTATTTCGAAGGGCTGGATATAAAAGTAAAGAGGTGTTGCTGCAGCTGTACCAGGTATTAGTGAAGCCACATTTAAAATATTGTGTACAGTTTTGATCCCCTTATTTGAGGAAAGATATATCATCATTGGAGGCAGTACAGAGGAGATTTACTCGGATGGTCCTAAGTGTGGAAGGGGAAAGATTGGACAGTTTGGGTGTATACTCCTTGGAGTCCAGAAGAATGAGACATGATACAAATGAAACATGTGATATTCTGAGGGGCTTAGAGAGGGCAAATATTGGGAGGTTGCTTCCACTTGTGGAGAGTATGGGACCTATAGGGATAGTTGCAGAAACGGGTGCTCATTTAAGACGGATTTGAGGAAGAATTTCTTCTCTCCATCACTGGTGAATCTTTGGAATTCTTTACCACAGGAAGCTGTGGAGGCTGCATCATTGAACATTTTCAAGGCTGGAATCAATAAGTTTTTAAACAGTAGGGGAATTAAGGGTTATAGAAAGAAGGCAGGAAAATGTCTTAGTGAGCCATGATTTTATTAAATGGCAGAGCAGACTTCAAGGGCTGAATGGCTTACTCCACATTCCTATTTTTTTCTTGATTACTCCATGGAAGCTATAGGTTGGGATGGGTATTATGCTGTTGATAAGGGGGAGGATTGACCAGTGGAGCAAAATAAAAGGTCAGAAATATGTTGGAGATCAGGAAAGATTTAATAGCAAAGATTTAATGGAACACAAATGGTGTTCAATTTTAGTGATAGAATGAGGATAGCTTGAACAGTGAGACACAGGCTGTGGAGAGAATCAGGATAGTGAGAAGTGACAACTGGAGAGTATGTGAAATTGCAGAGAAGATAAGAATAGATTTAACACCAGAGATGGTGGATAGGCTACATACAGATTAAGTCATCAGAAGCTGACTGAGAGACAGAATATGGAGAGAATGAGAACTGGCTAAGGGGATGATGGTGTAGTGGTAAATCACTAGATTTGTAATCCAAAGACCCAGACTAATACTGTGGAGGTGCAATTTTAAATCACACTATGGCAGCTAGTGGAATTTCAATTAACAATATCTGGAAGTGAAACCACCATTGATTGTTCACAAAAGCCCAAGTTTCCCAAGGAATTCTGTCATCCTTACTCTGTCTGGCATATATGTGGCTCCAGATCCACAGCCATTGTGGCTGACACTTAATCACTGTCTGAAGTACTCAGTTAGATCATTCAGTTCAAGTGAAGTTAAGGATGGGCAATAAATACTGTCCTCACCTATGATACACGTATCCCTGAAAAAAATTTTAAAACACAATGAGAGCAAAATGAAACGTGGGAAACAGAAATTGAAAAAAAATGAATTTCAGCAGAGACAAGGTGGAATGAAGACAGGGTGAAGCTGAGAAAAAAAGATGCAGATAATTTTCCTTGATCATGTGAAGACCCAATTTCACCTTCATTAAATTATCACAAGAGAAATGTAATATGGTTCTGTGCTGTCCTCAGGTTTTGAGATTAGGCTGCATTTTCTCTGTATGTATTTATACATATTCTAGTCACTATAATTTTGTTTTTTGTTTTTTTATAAGTGTCACAAGTAGGCTTACATTGCAGTGAAGTCACTGTGAAAATCCCCTAGTTTGGATACACTTAGAGAGAATTTAGCATGGCCAATGCACCGAACCTGCATGTCTTTCAGACTGTGGGAGGAAGCCTGAGTTACCTGAGGAATCACACGCAGGCATGGGATGAATGTGCAAACTCCACGCAGACAGTGACCCAAGCTAGGTATCGAACACTGGCACTGTGAGGCAACCATGCTAACCATTCTGCCACAGTGCTCTTTCTGATGGAACTTGCACCAATTTTGCTTCATGGAACTTCTTTGCCAATGCTGAAATGTAAAATCTGGCATAATAATGAGTGGACAGCCACTCTCTGCCAAAGGTGCCTCACTCTCAAAGATTTTTGTCTCTGCTGCTCCCTTCCAGCTCTATGTTATTTAGACCAGCGTTATGGGGAGACTGTTATAGTCCTTCTGAACATTTTGCAGGGGTGGGAACAGTTTGAGTTCAGAAAAGGTTTGTGTGCACTGAGAATAAACAATAGTTTGGTAATTATGGTGTTGGTCTCAATACGTGTTTTAAGGAAATCACAAATAAAATTGCTATCAAATTCTTATTATCCCAGATTGGGTTGTATAATGTGACTGCAGGCTATGCTGCACATAAAATGTTGGGCATAAATCTAATGTAAATGCATTACTGTTCTTTTGCATGTAAATGGGGTTATGCACACGAGCAGGCGAGGACATCGGTGGACGTATCTAGAAATGTTGCAAATTGCTGAAGAAATTGTTACATACTGATGTTTTGCCATAAAATCAGTAAAAATCAGTCAGACACACATGTCTTCAGGAAGGGAAAACAACACAATGTCACTCAGTTACACTGTAGGGGCAGCACGGTGATACAGTGGCTAGCACTACTGCCTTACTGTGTCAGGGACACGGGTTCAATTTGCAGCTTGGGTCACTGTCTGTCTGGAGTTTGCACGTTCTCCCAGTGTCTGTGTGGGATTCTTCCAGGTGCTTCAATTTCTTCTGAAAGACATGCTGGTTAGGTGGATTGACCATGCTAAATTCTCCATCAGCGCATGCAAACAGGTGCTGGAGTGTGGTGACTAGGGGATTTTCACAGTAGCTTCAATGCAGTTTTAATGTAAGGCTATTTGTGGCACTAATAAATAAAATACTGAAGATTCAGGAAATTCTAAGCTTTAATTTAGGGTGTATTGGGCAAAGCGCATTTCATTTTGTACAGGCAGTGTTATTTATTGTATAATATACTGTATCCTCCAGTTGTTACCTGATACTTTCATTTTTGATGTCAGTCCATTTAAAGTGGAGTGAGACCTTCAGGAATGTTGTAATCTAACACTAAATAAAACTTTGTGTCTTTTTTGTACACTGTTTTCTACCTTATTTAATAAATGTAAAGCAAATCACGAGATGGAAAAATAAAAGATCGTACCTCCAAGTTTACACATGATACATTTCTATTAAAAACACAAGGATGTATGTCGCGGAGTGAGAGTAACTTTGATTGATTGAAATGAAGATTTGGCTGCAGCTGATGTAATATATCCTCTCAATTACATTGCCCTAGTTTCTTAAAGGAGTGAGTCATTCACAGTGCAAATCACCTGACTCTGTCATGCGATCAGCCCATATCAAATGCAACCTATTATTACCTGCAGTAAAATGAGAATCAACTGATCATCTTTCCAATAGATTCCATGACAGTTTCTGATTGTACATCAGGGAGAAGGCGCTGTCTAGACTAGCTTCACCACCCCCCCCAACCCTCCATTACTTTCCATTTATTTTGGATTTGAATTTAATGATTTATAAACCACATTAATGATCTGTGCAGAAAAACAAACGCATTGAAGTCAGAGTTGAGACTTAGAAGCTCCCCTTTTGAGATGTGGCACTCTTTTCTTCTAAGAACAATTTATAATTCTCAAATATAGCTGACCCGTGTCTGTCCAAAGTGTGATGTCAGTGTAAAATTTTACAATAGATTTACACTGCAGCTGCTATTCTTTGAATGGTTCTGGTCCAGCAGTGTCCTGGTTATATTAGGTGACTCCTCCCTGTCTGGGTCTATGCACGTTTTGCCCAGCAGAGAGTTCTTTCGTATATGATTACACCAACAAAGCTCCTTTCCAGCTATTAAAGAAATACATTGCATATCCTGGTTTAACAAAACTCAGGACATCCCAAACATCATCACAACCAATTAACATCTTCTTAAATGTAGTCACTACTGTAATATAGGAAATGCAATAATCAATCTGTGTGCACTAATGTCCCACGAACAGCAAGTGAGATAAATATTCGGATAATCTGTACTGATGGTGTTGGCATTGTTAGCCAGGAGACTGGGAGAGGATTGTAACATATTAAAGTGTAAGGAGAGGCAATGGCCTAGTGATATTATCGCTAGACTATTAATCCAGAAACTCAGCTAGTTTCTAGGAACACAGGTTCAAATCCTGCCATGGCAAATGGTGGAATTTAAATTCAATAAAACAAGTCTGGAATTAAGAATCTACTGATGACCATGAAACCATTCTCATTTGTCAGAAAAACCCGTTTGGGTCACTAATGCCCTTTAAGGTAGCCATGATTTGGAGTTGCCAGTGTTGCACTGACATAGGCACAGTAAGTTTTCTCACAATATCAAGTTAAAGTCCAACAGGTTTATTTGGTAGCACAAGCATCCGGAGTGCTGCTCCTTCATCAAGTGTGTGATGATGGAGCAGTGTTCCAAAAGCTCATGCTACCAAATAAACCTGTTGGATTTTAACCTGGTGTTGTGAAACTATTTACTGTCTTTCAGGAAAGAAAATCTTCTATCTTTGCCTGGTCTGGCCTACATGTGATTCCAAAGCCACAGCAATGAGGTTGACTCTCAACTGCCATTAGGCAACTAAGGATGGGTAATAAATGTTGGCCCAACCAGCGACATCCATGACCCCTATGAATAGAGAAAATTAAAATTATTAAGCAATCATCTACATCGGTGGGAGAGAGCAGGCTAGGCCAACATTTATTACCCATCCTTAGTTGACTGATGGCTCATCAGAAAGATGACTCCTCCAACAGAGCAGCACTCCCTCAGTGCTGAGTGCTACTGCATAGAGGTGAGAATGTTGCCAATGCAAGTTCACGGCAGTGCGATTGTGGCTCAGCTAAATGGGGGAAAATGAGGAATGCCTGAAAAGGACTTATGATAGGTTAAGGGAATGAACCAACTTTTCTGTGGCTACGATTAAAGGCTGGTTTGTTGCCAAACTGGTGCCGAGGTCAAAGATTTCACTGAACAGCTGCAGAGAATTCTGAGGAGGAATGGATGAAAGGGCAGAGGCTATCGATCGTATCAGTCCCAGTGACATAGGTAGAAAGAAGGATGAGCTCCTGGAGATAGTATTTAGGAGCATAGTGCAGATGGCAGTTGGAGAGATAATGCAGGAGGGAGGGCTTTTAGGTTCCTGTGATATTGGAGCTGAGGAAGTTGAGACCTGTATGAGTCAGAATGGTTGTACTTCAGCACAACAGGGACCAATATAACAACGGGATACTTGCTAGTACAATGCCATCACAGACCCTGGAGGGAAGAGATAAGATTAGTGATAGTGATGGCTTGATGTTCAGTGAATGATGTCACAGTCTAGGCAGGAAGAGGTGGGAGGAGGAGTCAGAAAGATGGTGACGAGCCTCCATAAAGTAGCGGTCAAGTAATCAAGCAAACAAACTGCCATGCTTTTCAACAAGTTTAATGACAATCTTGTGTTGGATCTGACAGAAAATAGTGCTGTAAGTTCAAAAGATGGTAAAGTAGAGTGAACGTGAGAATAGAAACATTGAGGTGGCTGATGCCACGCTGGCGGTTAGTTCCCATTATAAAGATCCAGAGATTGTAAAAGGCAAGAGGACGGGTGGAATAAGAATTCTGAAGATTGGATAAAGGATCACCATGCAGAGGAAGTGCCCAAAGAAGTAGACAAGGAGCTGACGGTAGAAGAACCCAACACCATGTTGAGTTCCAATTTCATTGAGGTGGGTGCTAAGGATGAAATTGATGCTATGGTTAAGGACTGATCCTTTGACATCAGAGTGCAAAGGCCATAGGGAATAGTGAAAAGATTTCAAACAGTGTGATTGGAAAGAGGGATGGAGTCAAAGGAAAGTAAAGGATAAGAAGGATTTGGAGGGTTTTGGTATCTAAGAGGTCTTGATGTTTGTGATCTTCAGCACCTGAAAGGAAGTAAAAAAAACTTCTTTGTTATTTTGTTGGATGAGGCAAAGGATAACATGGAACAGTGGAACATTCGGTAAGTAGGTACTGCTGAAGAAAGAGTTTGAGCATGCATGTGGTGGCACATGGCATTGTGCATGAATGTCAGGATACATCAAAGGTAGTGGCTGGGTAGGAACATACCATCATCCTTGATGCTTTCACGTCCACCACTGATAATGGCCTCTTGTTACGGTTGCTCCAATAATTATAGAATCCCTACAGTGCGGAAGCAGGTGATTCTGTCCATCGACCCTGCACCGACTCTCCAATACAGCATCTTACCCAGGCCCTTATCCCCCATAACCATGCATATTTACTCTGCTAATCCCTCTAACCTATACACCTTTGAACACTAAGGGACAATTTGTCATGGTCAATCAACCTAATCTGCACAACTTTGAACTGTGGAAAGAAACCAGAGCACCAGAAGGAAACCCACACAGGCATGGGAGAACATGCAAACTCCACACAGACACTCAAGGCTGGAAGTGAACCCGAGTCCCTGGTGCAGTGTGGCAGCAATGCTAACCACTGATGAATCAGTCAATGATAAGAACAAAGAACAAAACAGCACGGGAAACAGGCCCTTCGGCCCAACGAGCCCGCGCCACCACCTCGATGTTCCCACTTCTACCCGTGATCCCTGTCTGTGTTTATAGATCTATGGATTGACACCAAATTTGAGACAATTTAGGGAGAATTTGTTCTGCCAGTCAGCCTAAGAGCACATCTTTGGGATGTGGGAGGAAACCGGAGCACCCGGAGAAAACCCATGCAAGCACGGGGAGAATGTGCAAACTCCCACAGACACAGGCCCAAATCCATGTATCTGCCCAGCACAGCGATAGTCACTGAGCTGTCGTGTTGCCCGATGAACACCATCTCCACACTGGGACTGAGGTCACGTAGCCACGCTGTCCTCCACTGGTTAAGTGCTGCTGCCTCTGGTTGTGAATCACTTGTCTGACAAGAGAGAGGGAGGTGCACTTATACTTATTAGAAGTATGGTATAATGTGTTTGGATATTCCCAGAGTTTTTTTTTTCTAGAAGGCTTCCAGCAAATAGTCCTATTGACTACCTGGATCAAGACTTTCAGTGCTGTTTTGCAGAACCTTGGAACAACTTCCAGGTCTTTTCCAGATTCAATTCTGCAATGAATTCCTTAAGAGGTGCAGGTTTGCTTTAAGTACTACAGACCAGATTGAATTCTAGTCTCTTATGATTTTTCTGTCTCTACAAGGCATGCAGTTTTCGAAAGTGTACTAAGTGCTGGCTGCATAATACAATCATATTAATGAGATAGCAGCACGCATTTTGAGTTCAGATTGCATTGAAACAAAGAGAAGGTTAATCAAGCACTATGCTTCCCCTGTCCACTTTTGAACCTTATGCAATTCATCCCCATTATTTTTCCTGAAGAACTAACTATTTGTCAATGACAACTGCAGTATCTTCTCTTTTTGCCTAATCATAGATGTAATTATTGACACATATAATGTATTTGCTGTCACCCTTACGGGCTGCTTTTATAGTGCACTCTCCGAGGAGTAGCTGAAGCATTAATAAATCAATTCATTGTTTCTTCACTTCCTGTAATTGTGAAGATCACAGGAGTTCTCAATTTGTATATCATTATTGGCACAAGTTGCAAGAGCTAATTATAAAGATATTTTGCAATCCAAAGTGTTCACAGGTCCACTGAATCTGGGAGTTCATTGCTAAATTGCAAATGAAGGATCTCAAAAAGATCAATTCTTAATGTTGAAGGGCATTTAATAAAGGTTTGGCATTATACAAATATTAACAGGCATCGTAGGCAAAATCTTACCAAAAAATGGCAGAAAAAAATGGAATGATTCCTGCCAATGGTGCCGACCATGATTTCTAATGCCTCATTAGCAATAATTTTCATGCCCTCAAGAATCATGCACCACCTGCAGCATTTTCCCTCTGATTTGGCCAGCCGGCCACAATTTAACAGCTGCAATCACTGGGGAGCTTTGTGTAAACGGCTCCCCAGCACTTATTCCACAATGATTGCAGGAAATGGCAGTCAAGAAGTCCCCCACCTCACTTTTCAGAGGGAATCCTGGTCATGCTGCTGGATAGTATGGAGCAGAGGTGGGATACACTATACCCCCGCTTCAGGAGGAGGCCTTATAGCAGAGTCATCACACCCACCTGGGAAGCAGTGATAGTCCTGGTGAATGCAAGCGCACTCCTTAGGATTACTGGTCAGTAATGTCCCAATTGAGTAATCAATGCTCCTTCCAACCCTGTGATGCGCTGTGCTATCCTCCTTCTCTGGAAGACCTGCTGGCCTAACAAGCTGGACCATCCTCGTATTCCCTGGAGCCTGGGCCTGAACAGTTCCAAGAGAAGCTTCTCCAACACCAACAAGGAAAAGGTGTCACAGTTATCACCCACACCCGGCAGCACCTCAGGTATTCACACCTCAGTGAGATCAAGTGGTGAGGTTTCTGACCTACTCACTGGTGAGCTCCTCACAGCTGAGATCCACAACAGGTAGAGGCAAGGATGTCCTGGGGAATTGGCACTTGGAGGGATGCTGGAGGCTAGGACTCTGCTGAACCCCTGCTGATGATGACCTCTGGGTCCAATTATCCCACAATTATTAGAGCTGCAAAGACAGAATCGTGAGCATCCCTTCCCGGACAGCAAGGCTGACTGGAAGAGTCCCATTGCCCTCTGTTTGAGGAGAGGGTGCCATCGCTTCAGCAAAATGAGGCCAACATTGCTTGGATAGCAACTACAGTGGAGGCCTTGGTGCAGGAGATGGAGTTTATTGTCGGAGATGTCTGCACCATGGCTCAACTCACAATGTGCAAGCCTGGGAGCATAGCTCCATGGTGCAGGGCTTCGATTGCATGATGTGAATACTGGTGGAAATCCACGAGTGTCAGCACCATAGAATGGTGGGGTTTCTGGGTCTCATTCGAGCTGCTCTTCTGTCCCATGGAGGAGCACATTGTTGCCCCCCAGATCTCAAAGGGAAAGGGATTAGCAGAAGTACAAGCCAGAGCCCTCCATCCAGATGACTGAGGACATCTCCAGCCCATCTGACATCCCCGCCTCCCTGTGAGTGATACATCTCCAGCCCCAGACACTGAGGAGGGCAACAGTCAAACATCCATGCCATCTGAAAGCAGGCCTAGACTCTCAAGATCCCAGTCCCCCACCAAATGCTTGCCAAGGTTATCTCAAGCAACAGGACATGGAAGTTAGCAGGTCACATCCACCTTAGCTGTGGATCCTGGGGAAACCCCGAAGAGTAGAGTGAGGATAGGGAAGATGAAGTATTATCATTTTGGCTTAAAGAAGACTCCGTCAATCTTCATTTAATGCCTCCCAGCTCAACTTCAACTGTTTCAGCCAGAATGTTCTGACAAAGCAGTGTAGTCATCTTTCACAGCATACAAAGAATTCTGCAAATTGCTCCCTTAGCTTTACCTTGGCTGAGACATAGTTCAGGGATGGATGACTCAACTTTTCCCTATCTACTAATTCTGAGATCGGCAACATTGCTTCCCCTGTGTCTACCTCCATCTTCACCAGTTTCCCTTCCACCTTGGGGATCACCCAGAAGCCATCTGCCTTACCCCACACTGACAAAAAGGTGATTCTCCCATCCTGCCTCGCTACTGTTCGGGTATGGCTGTCTGGAAGATTCTTGGGTAGACCGATTCACGGGATTTGTGCATGCATTCTTGCTACGCACATCTCCAAACACCGCATATCCGGGGCGGTCAAGATCACGCTGGAATCAGCGGGAATAGCAGGTAACTGATTTAAATCTGATTTTCATGTTATTTTAATGTGATTAGTGGAACTGGGACTGAAATCACTGGGCCTGATAGCATTTTCCATCCCGCCAGTACAATTTCACTCTGGCGGGGTTCAGATTAGCTTCCATTTTTGGGGTGCAGTTGGAGTGAGGAGGGACAATTGGAGCCCTCCTCACTGGGTCCAGTGGTGGCCGGGGTGGTGCCTCCTGGACCTGGGCATCCTGGCAATGCCCAAGGTGCAAAGTGCCACGGAGCACTTTAGTACTGCTTACTTGTCATGGGGCAGTGCCAGGTCTGTTGAAGGTGGAGCCTGGGGAGGGGCCTGCTGGGACAGGGCCCAGAGGGTTGCGCTGGTTGGGCCTAGGAGGTTATCTGTGGGCATGGGGGAATCCAGCCTCTGCATGGGGATTGGCCAGGACTGGAGGCAGGACAGTCATTGGAGCAGCCTGGGGGGGGCTAGGGAGTCTGCTGCCCATATGGGGGAGGTGGGGTTGTCTGCTGAGAGGTGGATGGGCTCTGCCTCCTGTGGGGGGGCAGTGTCTGTGGAGGGAGGAAATGGTCTCTGCTGTAGGGGAGGAGGGGGCTGGAAATCAGGGCACTACGGCTCGGGGAAAGGTGTGGGCTGGCCTGGGAATACTTGTGGTGCTGCAATTGGACTTCCAGGGGCCTTAGGGTGACAGCACTGCGATTGAGCTGGCCAGCAAACTGCAGGCTGACATTTCGGGGCCACTGTGCATGCGCAGAATTCCAGAAATGTCAGACTCTGGTGTGAAAAGGCTTTTAGTGATATTCAAGATTGTGACCTTTGCATTGCACAGAGTGTGGGAGATTCGAGTGTGAACTCCCACTGAAAAAAAATTGTGATTTACACCATTTTTTCATGAATTCAGCACTTAGAACTTTTTCGGGAAAATAGCCCCCATTAAGATTAAACCGCATTTTTTCAGTCTGCTCTGCTTCATCTGTAGTAACACTACTTACTTGCTAATTTTTCTTCTGTTTCAAACCGAATGCTTTGATTACCCTTTCTCCTGGGACTCTGATACTTTACAGGTCCAAACAATATAGCCCACTTTTTTGCAGTTTGAGCACTGCCGCACCTCTCATCTAGTAACTGGATTCCTTGTGACCCATCCAATAACAATAGTAGCATTCCTTGGGTAAAGATTGCTTCTTCGGAGTCTCTCCCAACTTGTGCTATCTCCTAACTCCTAATTGGTGGCATATTCCATTGAGATTTGCAATTTCCAGAGCCTATTTAAAATCCAATTGTGGTTCTGCCTGTGGTCTTTACTGAAATACCTCCTATTCGTGGCTAAACACATGCCTATCCCACAGAGTATCCTGAAAGAAGGTCCCAAATTTCATCACGCATGGTCGGGCCAGAAACAGCTAACATCATTGAGAAATCCTGAGTTCAGCTGCCATAAAAACTCGCCAATAAAAGCTCGATGGGCCAAATGGACTTTTGCTGTGTTGTTGACTCTATGGCTCTAAGTCCACCCCACCTACATACATGAAGACACTCCCCACCCTCCTCCCAAAAGGACACCCCTGCACCTAAGGGGGAATAAGATAAGGGGGAAACCTCCCCCCATAATACAGCTCTCCAGACAGGGCGCCCCCACAATGCGCTCCCCCAGGCAAACCCCTCGGCATTTAACCCTGGAGAGTTTGCTGCTGGTGCAAATCCTGACTTAAGTTCTGCTTTGGGATAAAATAGGTATCAAACACTAAGAATGGTTGAAAACCGATAGTGGACTCCTCCAGGTGCTGTCTCATCATCTGCCATTGGAACTAGAACAGAAAGAATGGAGCTGACTTGATGCTTCTGCTTTTTAACACACAGGTCCAATGTGGCTCAATATCAAATATTATGGCACTTCCAAAATTCCCACTTCTGGCTTCTCTTCCGGCTGTCAACCAGACATAGTAGGAGATGGGACTGCTCAACAGGTATGTTATCATCACCTTGCTCCAGTGTAACTCCTCCTTCAGTCAATTTGGAAGTACAAGCTGCTATTTTTTTCTTCAACCTCTGCTTTCTTCAATAGCACTGATGTATTTTTTTATGCTATGGCAAGGATGTTCTGAGGCAGCCCTTATCTGTGAACTTTAGGCATGGTGCTTGATTACTAGACAAGCTGTAGTCATACTCTGATGGCTGCTTAATACTTGTTTATTCATATTACATCTGAACAGTAGATATGTTGCTGCAGGACATGGTTTTGCAACTCTCAAGTGTCTAACACATGACTCACGGGTGTCAGTGGGACATCATCATCCATGTCATGTATGAGCATATCCCATCCATTAACCCCAAATACTTCACAGGTCTCCCTCAGCACTGAACAGTCTGTGTAGATCAGAGATTATCTCCCTGGAACAGGACTTCAATTTACAACTTTCTGACTCAGAGGCAAGAATGTTGTCATTAAATCCAGACTGAAAACTAAAATTGGTGCTAAGACTAAGGACGGAATTTTCCTGTTTCACTCGCAATGGGAATTGTAGCAGGCAGGATAGAAAATTTGCTGGACCATTTAAAGGTGCATTGAGCTTGGGCAGGAATTTCCGGTCTCAGGGTTCATGTGGTCAGAATATTCCACCCTAAAGATTTCAAAGGGTATTCTCTGCTTATTTAACCACATTAAGTTTATTTCCCCTAAATGTTCAACAGCAGTATTATGTGCCATTTTTTCCCCACATTTATTTTCTGTTGTTTAGTATGTAGCGCACGGACATTTCAACACTGCGGCACAATATGCATCATTTGGTTTTCCTTTCCAAATATTGAATTCATATGAAGCACCATTTTATACCTTACTGCTGGTTACAAAAATCTCTTGTTTAGGTCACTAAGATCAGCCTCTATGAAGGTCCTGCAGCATCTGTTACATTAATTTTTATTTTTAATTATGTCTTATCTATGTAAGACTGAGCTGGAATAGGACGTTTTAATATCGACATTACCATATCATTTTAAATAACGGCAGCAGGGACTATTGCTAACAAACAACACCTGCACGTGCTGACAGTTACCTCATCATATCTAATTCAGTCCTAACAAACAGCACCTGCAGATGGTAACAATTACCTCATGGTATATGAAATCATTCTTGTTGCTCCTAAAAATACCAGACTTTGAGACAGATTTAGGTCTGCGAACAAACATTAAATTCAGCGCAGTGTGTTAAGAGAGCACCCAACCCAAAAAGTTCATGTATTGATGGAAATTGATTCTTGGCATTCAACTGAGCTGCTAGTACTGATCGCATTTTCACAAATGCTTGTTTGAGGAATGTCAATTCCTTATAATGTGTTCAGTATGTAGGTTTGTGCAAATGAAATGGGAGGTAAAACTTGGTTCTATTTCTGTACACAATAGTGTTGGATATAGAGAACGGAATTTTACTGGTACATCCATCCAAGGTTTGTATGATCCTGCCAACAGAGAATGCCATTCTTCGAGCCTTGCCTGTCCCAGGAATTGAGGTGGGCATGCCAGTAAAATTCCAGCCAGAATCATAAGAATCCCTAACGTGCAGAAGGAGGCTGTTCAGCCAATCCAGCTTGCACTGACAATAATCACATACATACTCAATCCCTGTAATCCTACATATTAACTCTGCTAACGCTACTGACATTAAGGGCACAGCCAATCAACCTAACCAGCACATTTTTGGACTGTGGGAGGAAACTGGAGGAAACTCACACAGATACGGAGAGAACGTTCAAACTCCAAAGGTTGTCCTGTTAGGTCAGAGAATAGGAGCCCTCATGTAACTAAAAATAATAAAGGAAAAAGGTGATTGTAACGTATTGAGAAGAATTGCTTATGTTTGCAGAAATTTAATCAAAATCAAAATTAATTGAAAAAAATGTAACTATATAACTGACCGCTACGACATGTACAAGAACAGTCTGTTTTCATTCATTTGCCAAGTTCCCCTCTTCCTATGGGAAATCTTCGTCTCTCTTAACAATTACTTCATTGACTGCAAAATAAGTAAACGTACTAGGAAAAATACAAAATCAATCAATCCCAACTTTAAAGAGGAAAGCTATAAGGACAGGTTCAAAAAGATCAAGATTTAATGCAGCGCATTTGCGAAGGAGCTGTAGCAAAACAACTAAAATACTAAAGGACTGGATAATATTTTCCTTGCTGCTGATTTTTTTCCCATCAGAAGTTACTGCATTGGAAAAGCAAAATCATGTTCCACATCACCAAGGAGCTGGGTATACTTCTGAGTAGCTGAATGTCACTGAACCCCAATTACAAAAACACAATCAATTGAAGCCAGCTATGCAGGATCTGTCAGAGGATGACAAGTTTCCTCCTTTAGACACTTCAAGTTGCCTGTCGGGTGCCTTTTGACATTTCTCAATTTCTTGACTCATTGAAACATTACCAGGAAGCTGAGAAGTCTAATTTTAAAGGGAAGGAGATGTTATCAATGCCTCCTGAAACAGGATTCTAGCAGATTACAAATGCGAAATGGGAGTTATGGAAGTGAACAATACAGTAACTAACACTATGCTTTAGTGACTGAGAGACAATATACACTGGCTAACTCAGCAAGATTTTGAATTTTTCCTAATCTGAACCTTAGTGAAGTGAGGTGTAATCTGTATTCTTAATAAGTTTTAAATATGGGCGCAGCTAAGATTCAAATTAATTGTACTTCAGTTCTCCTGAGAAGCAGGACTGGGGGGAAATGGTGGGGGAGGGCAGGGTGGTGTTGGTAGTTAGCTCAGTTGGCTAGATGACTAGGGTGTGGTTTCATTCCCATTCAGGATGAAATGTCAGCAGACAATGAGCCAAGGACCTGAATTCAGGCAGAGGGCATGTGATGGTCTCCTGAAAACAGTGAACAATAAGCACTTTGTTAATGTCTCCTTGAAATCAATCAACACCTCACATCCATTTGGTTGAGAAAAGTTAAAGTTTGTTAGTCACAGCGAGGCTTACATTAACACTGCAATGAAGTATTGTGAAATTCTGTGAATTGTTAATCCCTGACATTCAGCAAGGGTCATCTGAGAAGTCTTTGCTTCCTGCTTATGAATACAGAATGATAAAAATAAAGACAACAGAAAGTCAGTTTGGTTTTTGGGAGATAATACATGGACATGGTTTGATCATGCTCGGGAGAATGCAGAAGAGTAGCTAAGAGTTATTTTGTTTAAGCCCAGCAAGACAATCTACTGCTGCAGGAAAGCACAGTGTGCTTAGTTTGTAAAGACAAATTGTACTGATTAAATGAAGCCAGTTCAATTATGACTGTTGTTCTGTATATTCACACAATGTGAAATGTAGCAGCTAAACAATTTGGCCTTGTCTAACCAAATATTTTCTCAATCTTCCTTCAAAAAATGCAATGTCATGAACAAAAGGCATAAAATTCAGTTTTACACCAGAGAAGGTGAAAATGTTATTACATTATCATAAATAGTTATTGAGTCATCTTCGGTATGTAAGGGCTGTAGAATCCAACTGCAGGAATGCCTAACTCAGCTGACCTGATTTACTTATCCTAAACTTGCAATATCTTTGACATGAACTGAAAATGTCCATTTGTGCTTTTAGGTGGAAAGAAGAAATAACTTGCACTTATGAGGTCCCTTTCCTACATATTTTACAACAAATTAATTACTCTTGAAATATAGCCACTGTTGATATGTAAGTATATCCTTCACGCAGCTTGGTGCACAGTTAGTTTCTCAAACTACTGGTGAAATAAATGGCCAGATAATCTATTTTTATGCTGTTGCTTGAGGAATAAATGACAACAAAGTGATTGAAGTTCAAAGATGTGCAGATTAGATGGATTGGCCATGCCAACTTGTCTCTTAGTGTCAAGGAGACTAGTTAGGGTAAATGCATGGGGTTATGGGGATAGAGTTTGGGTGGGATTGTGGTCAGTGCACCCTCAATGGGCCGAACTATGGTTCTTCTGCACTATAGGATTCTATAATTCTATGAAAGAATTCTCTGCTCTTCTTTGAATAGTGTCATGAAGTCCAATGTCTCATCCAAAAGTCAATCATCATCAAATATGTCCCACTGAAGCATCTGCCCAAACTGTGATCTCAAGTCCTTGAGTAGAATTCAAACCCATGATCTTCTGATTCAGAAGTGAGAGTGTTATAATTAGCCAAGCTCATAAAACATGATTATAGTTATTAGTTTCACATAAACGATTACTTTGGTATCAATTAATTGGTAATGTAGAAGGTAAATTCAATCTAAATGATAAACCAATGATGCATAACAACACAAAAATCAGATTTTGTAAGATATATTCCAGTGTTTTATATTTATTTTTTGTATTAGCATTGTTCCCTATTACCAAGTAAATTATTTTTATCAAGAATTTATTCAAAACACTGATAAAGAATCTGCAACATTTTGCTGACAAATGATAATGCAAAGCATAACTACTGAGTACTTGATCAGTGAATCCACCTCTGGCATTTATTTGCACTATGTCAAGCTCATGGTCCCTGTGGCACTAGCACTAATTCATTGCCAGTTTCCAAATATGAATCACAAGTCATTCTCAGCATAACTAGATTATAAAATTCACTGGGGTGTTACTGCAAATTAAAAATGCTTAGAAAGACTCTTTGACAATGGCTCAGCTTCTCTGGTCTCCAGATAATTGGAGATAAAAACCGATTTAGCCTGGCAATTAGGATGGATCCTGTGGTAGTCCCAACGCAAGGACTTTGCAAGAATTACCTAGGAAGTTTCCACTTCTGATACAGTTTCGCAGCTCTTAAGGACCCTCCAAAAAATTTTCCTATTCTGAGTTAAAGTCAAAGGGGGGTGATTTATAACTGGGGGGGGAGGTGATTCCCCCAAAAAAATTCGAAGTGCTGAATTAGCGACAAAAATTGACTATTGCTTTTTCAGTTGGAGTTCAGACTTGAATCTCCCTACTTGAGATCACAGTGGGGAGGTCACAGTCATGAATCTCATTAAAAGCTCGAGGGGTGGGGCCTATTCCTGCCAGAATCTGATAGTTTGGGACGAATGCGCATGCGCAGAGGTCTGGAACTATCAGCTGATCGCTGGCCAGCCCAGGATCCCCACAGTGCTGCCCCTTCAATCCTCTCTCAACACCCACTGCCAGATCACAGCTCCCACAATCATTCCCATGCAGCACCGACCCTTCCTGGAGCACCCTGATCTCCAACCCCACTCCTACCCTTTCAAGTCGCCAGATCCTCTCCGGGAGGCAGACTCCTCCCAGGAGGCTGCCCCCTGCTAAACCAACCTCCCCTCCCCTCAGCCCACCTCGATCGTTGGCCTCCCTCTAGCACTTACTGATCCCAATGCAGAGTGGCAGTGGGATCCCACCCCACCCCCACTGATCACCCCAAGACCCATCCACAATAGGCCCTGCCCTCTTGGCACTGCCTCATGCCTGATGGGCAGTGCCAAGATGCCCTGCATGTATGGGCACTTTGCTACTTGGGCAGTGCCAGTGAGCATGGGCTTCAGTCCAGCAGGGTCTGCTGCTTGTTTCCCGAAAGTAGGGAGCTACTCTAAACCCCACCGGGTGAAATCGTACTGGCGGGGTGGGAGATGCTATCAGGCCCAGAGAATTCAGTCCCAGGCCCAATCATGATATCTAAATAACATTGAAAATAGATTAAATGACTTACCTGATCTTCCCGTCAGTTTCCTGTGTGGTCCTGACAGCGCCAGCTCTCCAGTGGTGCTAGACACACATGCGTTGGGAATGTACACACGAATCGGTGCATGTGCACATCTCCTGACCCAAATCACCAAAAAATTAGTGGATTGGAATCATTCCCTGGAGCACAATACTCCAGGCTAAGTCTGTTTTTATCTCCAATTACCTGGAGACTAGAGAATCACCTCTGCATTGTACAGAGGATGGAAGATTCAAGTCTGAACTCGGACTGAAAAAAAAATTGGATTACTATACTGTTTTTCTTACCAATTCAGCATTTAGAATATTTTGGGGAAATTTGTCCCCAGAGACTTTGGTAAGTTCCAATTCACTTAACTGGATAGTTGCCCGGGAAATACGAGGCAGAGAAAGACTATGGGGAATGATTCTTCCAAAAAAAAATTCTCAGTACTGAATTTGTGTGAAAACTGGAGTAACTCCTGCTGATGTATTAGTGGGATTTTCACAATGAATCTCTGACACTCTTGAGCGCTGCAGACAAATCCACTCTGAAAATCGGGGGGCAGGGCCTATTTCAGCTGGAGAGACAGTCTGCAAGCCCTAATTCCCCACCCTGCAGCCTCTCATCCCCCTCCCCATGGCCATCTCTGATCACCTTATCCCCCCCCCTCTCCCGGCAGTGTTGACCCCCCATCCACCCACCTGGCAGCCCAATCCTCTCCAGCAGCCCGCCACCCCACCCGGATGGCCAGTCCTAACTCACCCCCTTCCCTCTGCCAGTAATCCCAATACAGAGTGGTAGCGGGATCCCCACCCTCACTGATCACCCCTTCACTCAATAGGCCCCATCCCCTCTTGCCCCGCCATCTTGGCACTGCCTGATGCCTGGTGGGCAGTGCCAATGTGCCCTTGAATATTGAGAGCCTGCCCCTTGGGCAGTGCCAGGGGCTGGGTACTACCAAAAGGGCATCCCACCTTTATCTCCAACTTGGCAGGGAAGGCGGAGCCTCCATTTCAGTGTGGATTCCACTAGGACACTCTGCAGCACTCAAGAGTGTCAGAGACTCATCGTGAAAATCCCACTAATACATCAGCAGGAGTTACTCCAGTTTTCACATAAATTCATGAGTGAGAATTATTTTTGGAAGAATCTGTTACCTCCAGCAGAGTAGAGCTGCCTGATCCATGTTAATGAGGAGATGTTGTAAATCCCGCTGGAGGGAACCACTCCTGATGGGAGAGAGATGCTAGCAGACTCAGAGACTTCAGTCCCGGGCCTGCTAATGGATGTAAATGTTACTTTCAATATTTAATTCAACTCCATGCCAATTTCTAGTAAGGAGCTAATGACTCAAAAAACCTTGCCGCAGAGACGTAGAGCAGTGCAGCGGGCTGGGAGAATCAGCACCCCCCCCCCCCCCCCCCCCCCCCCCGCCATGTCTCACTCTCGATACAGCTGACCTCTATACCCCCAACAGACAATATGCCTACCTGATTCCCCTCGAACCTCCAACTTCCCTGCCCTCTGACTCTCCCCAACTTCTGACCCTTCGATCCCTGACCTTACAACTCCTCAACTTTCTGATTACACCACAACTCCCCTTGATCATTGATCCTCTGACTCCTCACTGACCCTCCCACTTACCCTTGATCTTCCAATCCCTGGCACTCAAAATCTCCCAAACCGTCCAATCCCTTCCTTAACCCCAATCCTCCTATTAATCCTCCTATATTGATCATCTGACTCTCCCCAACTTTTGGGCTACCTCAGATTCCATTGATTCTCCCTGACCCTCTGACTCACTCTGAATTCTGGGACTTCTCTCACCAACAAACCCTGACTGACCTGACTTCTGCCATCCTACTCAATCAGCTTCTATAGCACATCACCTCTGCCATCTTTTAAGAACAATGGCGAGATCCTGGAAAATGTGGACAATTCTTAATTTGGGAGCTGCTTCTTAATGAAGCCAGACCTAGATGATGAAATATAACATTGCCTTCAATGTGCCATCTCAATCTTTGGCTAACTAAGAAAAAGTGTTTTTAAGAATCAGAATTTCAAATCTGAGATTAACATCATCGTTTACCAGGAAGCAATCCTCTCTGCTTCTACATTTTTTAGAGACTTGAATGACCCATAGAAAGCACCTCAAAGCACTGGATAGTATCAGCTGCAGTGTCTTTGCAAAATCCTCCAAATCTAGTGGCAAGAAATGCAGTCAAACTGTAGCTTCCCCTCCCGAGACAACCTTCCCAGCAGCAGGGTGCGAATCACTCAAAACCAGTGTACTAGAGGGAGGGAAGACAGGTTGTTTGTATGCCTGACAATAAACAAATGTTCTACTCTACTCAGAATGTGGTGGTGGCAGGATACTCCCAACAAGACAGTGGAAATACTATAGGGGTGACTTCAAAGCATCTCTGAAAAGATCAAACATCCCCACCAACTCATAAAAGATCCTGGTTTATGATCAACATTCAGGAAGAGTGAACACTTTGAGAGACTTCATTGTGAACATGCAAAGATGAAGCTGAGGAATTGGAGCGCATAAATCTCTAAACATCTCATCTATCCAATCTTTCAAGTACCATCTTCTGCACATGTGGCAGAATCTACTTATCACGCTTTTGACATACCCCAACCATCTCAGCTCCCATCAGATGGACGGTGGCAGCCTTCCATCTGGTAAGATGGTGTTTTGCACTGTGTTGGTTAACTCTATATAAAACGTTGACCTGTGTGGCCCAGGAGACCCACTCTGACACAGTAGACACTGTCACATTTACTGCAGAGGAAGACAGTGAGCTGAGGAGGCTTCTATTTTCTCTGGGGCATTTTCTTGAGACTTTTTGTTTAGACTTGCCTCTTCCAAAGTCATTCCAAACAGTCAGCTTCTAGAAGCCACAGTTTCCTCAGACTATCGATGTCCACCATCTTCATAGCTCACTTGTAGTGAAGATATGTGTTTTGTACTAGACAAATTACTAGGTTGCAGGCAGAACCAAATGACATACAAACTCATGGTTCGTTGTAACTCAACAGGGAGGTTCTTCAACAGCTGTGCAATCTGTGATCAATACAAGACTGAACCCAAAGCCTGTGAACAAGCTGATGATGTCACCAGTGGGCTCAACTCTTAAAGGGATACTGTCCCAACTAATATATGCCAACTATAATGCACAACAGTATGGATGCCTAAGAGGTTGTGACCCAATGGCTGATTTACTGCACCGAAGGCCTTTGGCTAAATAACTGTCAGCCATCTGATGAACGTGGCTGAGTCAGTGCAAATGTTGCCAGCTTAACAGTGAGTGCATCCTGATGGAATTAGTGCACTCCAGGATCTCCGAGTTGGTGATATTGTCCTGTCGAGAGATATCAAGGATATGTCTGAGACAGCAAATATGGAAGCTGTATAGTCTTTCCTTCTGCCTAGCATATGTTGTCCGGGTATCACCACTATAGAGGAGTGCACTGAGTGTGATCTAAAGACTCTCTCTCTCTCTCTTATGATGGAAACCAAACAGCCAACAAAAAGGATCACTACTGGATAAAATAACTGAAATATCTCTACCAAACTATTACCCTCCTAATTGCTTGCTGTACTTGCATGCTAACTTTCTGCATTCCTTGTGAAAGCATACCCAAATCTCTTTCAACATCAAGATGTACAAGTTTTCCACCTTTTAAAAAAACATTTTTTGACTTTTACTCTTAATAGCCGAAGTGAATAACTTGATACTTCCCTTCATTATTCTCCATTTGCCATCTTGTTGTCCACTCACTTGATCTGTCCATTCTCACTCCCTGGTCCATTCCCTTCCCACCTACATCCGGCATTCTTCTGATGCCCTGTGTCATATTCACAGCTTCCAGTTTGCAGGCCCTAACTGCCTCCTATTCACCAAGGATGTGCAATTTCTCTACACCTCCATCCCACACCAGAATGGCCTGAGATTCCTTCAATTCTTACTTGAAAAGAAGCCTGAACAATTCTCATCCACCACCACTCTCCTCCACCTGGCTGAACTTGTTCTATCTCTTAACAACTTCTCCTTTAACTCATCTCACTTTCTCCAAATCAAAAGAGTAGCAAAGGATACCTGCATAGGTCCAAGCTACACTTGTCTTTTTATAGGGTATGTGGAACATTCCTTGTTCCAGGCCTACCCAGGTCCCCTCCCACAACTCCTTCACCGGTACATTGATGACCATTTTGATGCCGCTTCATGCTTTTATCCAGACCTCAAAAAATTCAATAACTTCACTTCCGGTTTCTACCCCTCCATTGCCTTCACCTGATCTCAGATACTTCCCTTCCCTTCCTTGACCTTTCTGTCTCCATTTCTGGCAGTAGACTATCTATCAATATTCGTTATAATCCCACTGACTCCCACAGCCGACTGGACTACAGCTCTTCACACCCTACATCCTATAAAGATTCCATTCTTTTCTCTCAGATCCTTCACCTCAGTCATATTTGTTCCAATGATGCCACTTCCCAAAGTGGTGCTTCTAATATGTGCTCTTTTTTTCTTGAACTGTGGATTCCCATCTACGGTTGTTGCCAGGGCCCTCAACAGCGTGCAGTCCATCTCCCATGCCTCGACCTTCACTCTCTCCCCTACCTCCCAGAACAAGGATAGAGTTCCCCTTATTCTCACATTTCACCGCACCAATCTCCGCATGCAAAGCATAATCCTCTGCCATTTTTACCAACTCCAGTGTGATGTCACCACAAAACACATCTTCCCTTCACTCCTTCTGGCAGCATTCTGCAGAGACCAATCCCTCCAGGATAATCTAGTCCACTCCTCCACTGTACCCACCATTTCTCCTTCACTCATGGCACTTTCCCATGCAATCGCAGAAGGTGTAATACTTGTCCCTTTACCTCTTCTATGCCTACCATCCAAGGTCCAAAACATTTATTCCAGGTTAAGCAGCATTTTATTTGCACTTCTTTCAATTTGGTGTATTGCATTCACTGCTCCTCTATATTGGAGAGACCAAGCATAGACTGGGTGATCGCTTTGCTGAGCACCTTTGGTCTGTGCACAATCAGGACCTTGACCTTCCAGTTGCTTGCCATTTTAACACACGATCTTGCTCCTATGCCCACACGTCTCTCCTTGGCTTGCTGCAATATTCCAGTGAAGCTCAATGCAAACTGAAGGAACAGCATCTCATCTTCCGGCTAGGCACTTTACAATCTTCTGGTCTCAACATCAAATTCAATAACTTCAGATAATTAGCTCTACCTCACCTTGGCCCCTTTTGTTTTCATTCGAATTTATTTAATTTTTACTGTTCTCTATCTTTTATTTGTTTATTTTCTTTCTTCATTTTTCTCCTCCAGACTCCTTCCCCCACTTCATCGCCCTTTCCTTTCCTTTTCTCTCTCACTTCCCCTTTTCTATATTCTACCTAGGTCCCATTTCTGCCCCCCTGCCTCCCCTAACATCTTCATCTGGCACAGCTTACAGCTTCTCTGCCATTGGCCATTCACACCCTTTATTCTCTCTGTGGATAGCTATTAGCAATTTTTTCCCCTGGTTTCTAGGACTATGATTCATCTTTCATTCTCTCCCCTTGCAGTATAAATATCTTCCACTTTCTATGTCCTTTAGCTTTGACAAAGGGTCATCTGGAATCGAAACATCAGCTCTTTTCTCTCCTTACAGATGCTGCCAGACCTCCTGAGATTTTTCAAGTGTTTTCTCTTTTGGTTTCAGATTCCAGCATCTGCAGTAATTTGTTTTTGACCTTTTTAAACCTCTTTACCACAGTTAAGTCATTCTCTACATTTTACCTTTCCATCTAACTTGGTATCATCAGCAAACTTAGATCATTGTTCTTTGTTTTTCTGGAAGTCTAGGTATACTGCCTCAATTCATTCCCTTCCCAAGGGGTGAAACAAATGGCCTAGTCATTCCATAAATGAACTTTAAAAAGATTAATCAAAAATATGCTGTAGGTACCATTCAGCCCATAGTAGTAGTGCTAGCAGTCTCTCCTGTAATCCAATTCACCTCAGATCTATTTAATATTCATTCTTTTGGAATTATTATTCATTTCCCATTTGAATGATGTTATAGTCTCTATCAATATACGCTAATAGTTCTCAGTTCAAGATCTTTCTTTCTCCTTGCTCCTTGGCTTGTCTAGTGAGAATACTCAGTCTCCATCCCTTATTTATTATTTACCCAAAAAGACAAATAATCTTTCATTATTATCCCATAATAAAGTCCCTTATTCACCCTGATTTTGGCTTCTGTGCCCATCCCGAGGGTTTGGTGGGGGAGCATGAAATGGTACTTTTGATTTGCTCATTCAGAGAACTGGTGCAGACATGATGGGCTGAATGGATTCCTTATTCACTGTGACAATTCAATGATTCTGTAATCCAGTGTTTGTTGAACTAAGCAGAATGTTTGATTCGCAACTGTGCCACAGTATGATCTGATTATACAGCAGACAAATCTCAGCATGACTGGCACCGGAGTGCAATTTCAGTGAAGCATTGTGCTTGCAGACTTTGACATATGTGCAGAGGTTTTGTACTCCAGGCAGTTAATTCTTATAATGTTTGGAGAATGGATGTCTGCTTCACCTGACAACAAAAAAACATTCCTTGCAAATTTCTCAGAAGTTTCATTTGACTTGCTTGGAACATTTCAGATGTGATTTCTCACTGATCTGATATTGTAGCCATGTGAAGTAATCTCAAAGCAATGACAGTGCCTTCTTGAGAATCCTCACACAGTTTGCCTTTAGCATGATTGAGCCTTGAATTAAAATATGATACTCAATCTACATTTATAATTTACATTTACATTGATGCATTATTAAAAAAAGTGTAATTTCAAAAGTGCACTGACATCTAACACACGTAGAAGTTTTAATTTATTGGACACATAACCTAAAATGCTCAGTTAATTATAATAGCACAAACGAATGTGCACCCTGGCATTCAGTTCCACTTGAGTCATATATCAGTTCATGCAAAATAGCAATATGTAACAATATGCTTGTGAGGTGTTAGAAATCTTTATCCTTAACAGATATGAATTAAAAAGTAAATCACTCTTTTATTTTTCTGAAACATACCCACACATTTGAAATGATAAATTAATCAAATTGTCAGTTCAGCTTGATATGATTACCAGACAATTATGTTCAGACTTGGAAAATATTTGTACAAAGCAACAGTCACTGAACTAATACCCTCTATTGTGCACCAAAGGAAAGAGCCACTCCCTTACCTTACAGCCAGGTAGTCTTTGCCTCGGCACCTACAACACTGGTTGAGGTAATGTTACAGACTGAAAAACTACCACTGCCTGCTTCTCATTGAGTGAGCCTGTGCAATTTCAGCCTGTGTTTGTCCAATAAAGCAGTTTGTACTCCATGAAGCCCAAGGTAGATCTATTGATGATTTCCCCGATAGATTTCATAATCATGAGAACATCTCTCCTTCCCTCCTTCGGTCCATGATTCTCCCAGCATTCCACTGCGAGATGTCCTTTTCAATACCTGGTGCTCGGGCGGAGGTCCATTGAAGATGGGGCTGGGTCATACTGTACAAACAGGGCATCTTTTCTGGAGGGAGTGTTGCAGAATTACTGAAGAAGGTCTCTGCTCAGGTTCAGCTTCAGCTTCAGCATAGAAGCCTACTTCAGCTTCCATCTCAGAGTCTTTATCTTCACTATCCAGGGGGGCCTTTATGGACTTAGCTTCAAGGTAAGGGTTAGCATTCAAAGTGATCATTTCCATGGCCAGTAGCAGAGGAGACTTGAGCAAGGACTCCATGGCCCTGAGGTGGTCTAAGTTTTTAGGGTTTGACTGCCTCACTTTTGGCCTTTTGGCTAAGATCAAATATATTATTGACATGCTGTACTTGGTTGAAGTCATAAGGTTACATTATGGCTTCACTTGAAGCAATTTTTTAAAGCAGCATCTTTGTCTTTTGGCTGAGATGCAAATGAGATCAAGCCTTAGAGGAAATGCAATGACTACTCCATTCAATTTGGATCATGTAGATCAAGCCCAAGGCAGGAAGTGAGAGTCCTGTCTTGTCATCTTAGATTTCGAATATCTCACTTGCTGAAACTCTGAATTGGACTTTGATTGGATTGAATTGGACATATAAACAAGAAAAAAAACAATTTCTTTAGGGTTTTATCCTGAATTTTGACCTTGCAAGAAATGATCCTGTTTTCTCCATAATGATCCTAGGGGACTCATCTGGGACTGTCCCCAAAATTCCTTACATGAATCAGATTACCCATTGCAAAATGTCTTTTTATCCTTGTGAAGTTCCTTTTCTGGTTCCCCATTGGACTCCACCTTCCTCATCAAGTTTGGGAATAATAGGCTCAATGTGATACAAAGCCATCGTCCCATCAACAGCTTTGCTGGAGCAGCACCTGTTGTGTGTGGTGTGGTCCTGTAATCAAACAAAAATCATGCCAGTTTAGTCTCCATTTTAGCCAGTTGTTTCTTCAAACCATTTTTGAAAGTTTGAACTGCTCGTTTTGCCAATCTGTTTGATATTGGCTGGTAAGGTGTGTCGGGGTATGTCACATCTATTGGAGAGCTGGAAATCACCGCTAGTGAAGGCTGTGCCGTTATCGGAAAACAGGACTTCTGATATTCTATGTATACTAAAGCCTTGGTGCAATTTCTTAATCGTAACCTGAGTAGTCGTAGTATTCATGTGGTGCACCTCTAATCATTTTGAGTGGGTGTCCACCAAGATTAAAAACAGAACTCATGAACAGACCTGCAAAGTCTACGTATAGACACACTCATCGCCTGCTAAGCCAGCGTCCTGAGTGTAGGGGTGCTTAGGTTTTTGATTTTCCTGGCACAGGTTATGAGACAGAATTGATTGTCACATATTTCTGGAAGGACATATCCAATACAAGCTGCAAGTAGTAAAGTTTATTTATTAGTCACAAGTAAGGCTTGCATTAACACTGCAATGAGGTCACTGTGAAATTCCCCTAGTCATCACGGTCTGGCAGTTTGTTTGGGTCAATGAACCTAACCAGCACATCGTTCAGAAACAGGTATTACTCATGCTCAACTTGGAGAATGTCTTGCCATGTGATAGCTTGATATACAGATCTTGCAGTCCAGACATAGGGTACCTATTGAGTATGGAGAAACATGACCATCAGTTATCGTCCTTGCAAAGACAAACTGATTTGTTGGCTTAAGAACAGCAACTACAGGTATGACCTGTTTTGCAAAGGCACTAATCTTATTATAGCCAAGCTTTTAAAGCACCCTTTGACTTCAGTTTCCATCTTCTGCAGCATGGAATAAGGGGCTGGCCTAGCTCTTAATACCTAAGTGTAGTGTTGGGGGTCAATGTAGATCTCGGCCTTGGCTCCTTCCATTTTCCCTAGGTCTTCCTGAAAACCCCCAGGATAACTACTAATAACATCACACAGTTCCTCCCATTGCCCCCCCGCCCCGTCCTATACCCCATGGAAGAAATAACACGCTCAGTGTAATGGGCTAAGTCTTCCCAACTGGTGTAATAGGGCTCAAGTTCCCGGAAAAGAGAAAAAATGGCTTTTTTTGACTGGAGTAATTCTGGATGTTCAGAGGATGATCAGAAGAAAAGATGGAGGGAAAAAGAAATTTTTCTCATTGACAGTGTAGTAATTCAGACACAAGCTGGTTTCCCATCACCAATACCAAAGGTAAAGGCCACTGCCATTGCTTACATTCAAGTAGTCTTCATCTTGGGTCATACGGTGCCATTCCATGTAATATTACAGACTTAAAAAACTCTGCTGGCTGTTTCATATTGGGTGATTTCCCGCTTGGTCAATAAGGTAGCGTGTATTCCACGGAGCCTGCAGGGAGATCTATTGATCATTCCCCATGGCCTTCATAACCCTCGTCTTACTTTTAAAACAGCAGCCACAACTTAGGGCCTTGTGTGCATGGGCCAGGCAGGAAATGGCTTCACATGCAATTTGTCCATTTTCATGTTCTTTAAGCTGGGACCAGCCCTGTATAAATGTGCAAAAGTGAATTGGCCCGAAACGGCAGGTGAGGTGGGCAGATCTGGAATGCCATTGAGCTGAAAATGTTCTGGCAAGCAGAACATAGGGAGGGGACAGGAAGATATCTTAGGCAGGAACAAAGATCGGTTTCAGAAGCAGGTCCTAGAAGACAATGCTAGGTAAGGGATAAAGATAGAGATCAGAAGCAGATCCTGTAAGTAAGTTGAGAGAAAGGAGCAAAGAAATAGGCTGTGAATTAGAGAGCTGTGAGGAGCAGATTTGAGGTAACTGGGCTCAGGATCCAAGAGGACAGCCAAAAGTTAGTGACTTGGTGCTGCATGCTGTAAAGGCAAAGGTATTGATTTGGAATGGATCCAATTTATAGAGTTCATCATGACATAACCCACTTCAACAATTTTTGACCCAATGAATTCTCACTATTTTTGCGGAATAAAAAGATACAAAATTATATTGACAGGAAAAATGTAAATGATTAAAATAGGTTGACTTTAAAACTATTTTCCTCAAATAATCAAGGTAATGACAATCTCAATATATTTTTATTTATTCATTGATATGATCTAGCTGTCACTGCCAACGCCAGTGTTGTGATAATTCAATGGTCCATCCTCTTGAACTGCTGCAATCAATGTGGTGAAAGTACTTCTGCAGTACTGTTAGGAGGAGAGCTCTAGGATTTTGACCTAGTAACATGAATCATAGAAGAATCATATAATCCCTACAGTGCAGAAGGAGGCCATTTGGCCCATCGAGTGTGCACCAAACCATAATCCCACCAAGGCCTCATACTTGTAACCCCACATATTTCCTCTGCAAATCCCCTGATACTTGGGTCAATTTAGTACAGCCTATCCAATTTATAACCTGCACATCTTTGGACTTTGGGAGGAAACCGGAGCACCTAGAGAAAACATGTACATACATGGGAAAATGTGCAAATTCCAAACAGACAGTGATTAAGGAATTGAATCCTGGTCCGTGGTGCTGTGAGGCAGCAATGTTAACTAACCCCTGTGCTATCATGTCACCCTATGTGATTCAAAGTGACGTGATTCAAATTGGCTCAAGACTGGCATCAGGAACTGGCAGATGGAAAATTCACTCAGCACTTCTGGCCAAAAATGGTTGCAAACGCTTCAAATTTATCTTTTACACTTACGTGCTGGGCTCTGCCATTGCGGATAGAGGTGTCAATAAAGCCTTCTTCATCAAGCCAGGCAATCAACACTGATTCGGTGATGAATGTAGAAGAATATGTTAGAAGCGGCTCTAAAGTGTACTTGAAAACGAGGTGCCAAGCTGTTGAAGCTACAACATATGTTATATGCATGTTAAATAGTAGAAGTAATATGCTTGAGAAAAGTTAAGGTTTCTATAACTGATAGATTAGATCAAATCTCTTTGTTCCTACCGCATCCGATTATGAATAGTGTTGTTTTTAGTTTAAGATGGCTTTAATTGGGAATTTATCATTAGACAGTCAAACCCAACACATAAAGGAAATGTTGCACTTGGTGAAGATGAGGGCCAGTAGGTTTTCCCTCACATTAGCTCTTGCAACACCTGTCACAAGTCTGTCTGGCAACTTTATCCTTCAGGACTTGGCCAGCTCAGTCAGTACTCACTGTGCAACGGTAGTACTTTGTAACTTTTGGTGAAGGACATTTAAGTACCTTACCCACAGTACATTATGTCCCTTTGTTATCTTCACTGCTTCTTCCAAATAGTGTTCGACGTGGAGAACTACTGGCTCATCAGCAGATGAGACATCATGTGGTCACATATCAAAATTGAGGAATCCCAGGCCCACTCTCTCCTGATTTCATATCATTGTGCCATGAGTGAGTCTATTTCATTTTTGGTACAGGGCATAGCTAGAGATGCTAATGGAACAATTTAGGATATTGTCTGATAGGGAAGTCAAGCTGTTGCGTGATAGGCTGTGTGACAGCTCTGCTAATCTTGACCTAAGTCCCCAAAAAGAGGACTTTGCAGCACTGATTGGGCTGGGTTTGCCTTTATGCACATGGTGCATAGACTGGATAACAGGTGGTCCACATGGTTTTAATCTTCTTGTTTTTTGTGTACTGCATCACTGTATTTGTGACACAGTGCTCACATAAACAAAATCATTGCTTGCAGCTCATGTTGCACATGTGAGAAGATTTGCAACTTATTCATAGAAGAGGTAATCAAATGAAACAGGATGACTTGCCAAAAGAATATGATGGTGGCTCAAAGATAAACACATAATGTATTCTTTGTAAAACTGCTTGAGAGCGTTTCAGCTGTGAGCTGCTCGGTAAGCAAACTTGTCCAACACTTTGTCTGGCTCTTATTTCAAACATCAAGTACAACTTTTCCACTGTGCTGGGTTCTTCTGACCAATGATAAATTGCCCAATTAAAGCTATGTTAAACTAAAAACAACTAAGTTTCAAGAGAATGAAAATATATGTAATAAAATTGATGTTGTAGGCAGTTACAGTTGGAAAGTTGTAACAATTAACTGACCTGAATACCCTATCTAACTTCACATGAAACCAGCATTCGTCTATTCTGGTTGTATGACTTTAAAACAACAATAGCATGTTATATGCAACTAATTTTTTTTTACACATTGTCAAGGTTAAAATGATAATTAACCTCATCACCATAAAAAAGGAATAATTTGACTTATGAACTACATTACAACTGTTTTTAGCTTGACAAAGAGTAGCATAGTTCAGAATTACTCTTTCAGTATTAAAATGTTCATATTCAGTTTAATATATACGTGCTTGATAAAAATGGGAAGTTACTTGTCAATTGTGTATTTAAAAAAAATTCTGACTTGGTTAATAGTTATATTTCTTTACATAGCTGTCTTTCTCAGATATTTCTGGTTTCAGTCCTTAGACACATCTCCACTGACTAGTCTGGAATCTTTCTAGGAACATAGGAAGAGGAATAGGCCATTCAGCCCTTTGAATATTCTCCACCATTCAATAAGATCATGGCTGTTCTGTGGCCTAACTCCATGTACTTAGCTTAGGCCCATATCCCTTGATACCCCTGCTCAATAACGATTTGTCTATCTCAGACTTAAACCTACCAATCTAACCAGCATCCAGTGCTGTTTGAGGGACAGAGTTCCAATTAGGGCAATTTTTTAAATTTGTTCATGAAATGTGGACAATATGAGCAAGAGCATCTCTATTGCCCTAGAAAAGATGGTTTGATCCACCTTCTTGAATAACTCCAGTCCATGTGGTGCAGGTAGACCCACAGTATTGTTAGAAAGGAATTCCAGGATTTTGATCAAGTGATAGTCAAGGAATGACAATATATTTGCACATGAGAATGGTCCGTGACTTGGAAAAAAAACTTGCAGATGGTGTTATTTACAAATGCCTGCTACTGTCATCCTTCAAGGCACAGGGGTCAAGGGTTTGGACGGTACATTTGGGATGTATTGGTGAGTTGCTGTAGTGGATATTGTAGATGGCACACTGTAGCCAGTGCACTGGTGATGGAGGGAGTGAATGTTTAAGATTGTGTATTGTAATGGTAATCAAATGGGCTGCTTTGTTTTCAATGGTGTTAAGATATTTAAAAGCTTCTGGAGCTGCACTTATTCAGACACGTGGGGAATATTTCATCCCACTCCTAACTTGTAGGTGCTGAACAAACTTAGGAGATCAAGAGATGAGTTATACACCACAGAATGCCCAGTGCTGATCCGCTCTTACAACTTCATTATTTGTGTGACTGGTTCAGTTACGTTTCTGGTTATTGCTAATCCCTAGGATGTTGAAGTATTGGAGATTCAATCACGTGAATGTGTTGAACATTGAATGGTTAGGTTCCAACATGCTGGAGATAGTAATTGCCTGGCACATGTGTGGCATACATTTTACTTGCCTATTGTTAACTCAAGCCTGAATGTCATCCAGGTCTTCTGTTGAAGTAGGACATGAAAAAATTGAGAGTTTTTCACCTGATTGCTTTTGACTTCAGTTTTACTATAGCTCTTTGACCCACATATGGTCAATTGCTATCTAGATGTCAAGGGCAGTCATTCTCACCTCATCCTTGGAATTAACCTCTTACATCAATATAGTGCGCAGTGGATTTGATGGAACACATTAAATTTGTATCAGTGAGCAGGATACTGGTATGTGTCTTTTGATGACAACATCAACAACTATTGCCACTGCTCTGCTGATAAGTGGGTGGACTGATATGTTTGTGGTTGACTGGATTAGATTTGATCTGCTTTGTAAGAACAAAACATATTTGGGCAATTTTATATTCTGACATACAGATGTCAGTTTTGCAGCAAAAGTGGTAGGGTTAAGCAGTTCTGGAGCATAAGTTTTCAGTAAGGATGCTGTCAGGTCCATAGCCTTTGCTGCATTCAATGCAGTCAGTAATTTCTTGATTTCACATTGGGTGCCGAGAATTGACTGACAACTGGTATTTGGAATACTGGGACCTTGGGAAGATCATCTGCTTGACACTTCTGGCTGATTACGGTTGCAAATGCTTCAGCTTTGTCTTTTGCTGCTATGCTGGGCTTTGCCAGCACTTCACATGGGACTAGTCATATAATATCTTCTTTCCCTGTTCAAAAGAGGAATGAAATAAATTTTAAGTCAAATACTGAATCTGTGGCATTACTACACCAATAACAGTGCATTTTCTAATACAGTTACAGTTGAAAAATGTACTTAGGGCTTTCATAGAGGTAAGAGAAAAGGCCCTGATATTCCTTTGCTCTCCCCTCCCTTAACCCACAAATGGGACATAATCAGATACAGAATAGCCAGAGAATTCTGTCTACATCTAACATGATTAAAATCTGGCTGATACAGTTTTTTTTATATATTGGCCAACAATGCTCAATAAGTAGCATTCATATATTGCATTTAATATAGTAAAATTGTCCAAAAGCATGTCACAAGAGTGTTATCAGACAAAAATTAAAACTAAGGCACATAAGGTGATTATAGAGCAAACAACATCTTAAAAGAATGGCAGATAGAAAAGTTTACTGGCGGAGAAATTTCAGAGCTTAGGACCTAAGCTGTCAAAGGTACAGCCGTCAATAGTGGAGTATTTTAAATTCAGAATCATAAGAGTCCAGAACTGAAAACATATAGAAACATGAAACGTTGTAAGGCTGGAGTAAGTAACTGCAATAGGGAGGGTAAGTCCATAGGTGAATTTGAAAACAAGAATGACAATTTTAAAACTGAGGTGTTTTTAGACTGGGCGCCAATGAAGGATTGAGTATGGTAGCGATGGGTAAATGGGAATTACAATTCAGCAACAGAGTTATGGATGAGCTCAAATTTTAAGAGGTGCAATGTGGTTGACTATCTAAGACAGCAGTGAAATAGTTGAGACCAGTGGCAACAGCATGCATGAGGGTTTCAGTAGAAAATGAGTTGAACAGAAGTGGAGATGAACTACATAATGGAGATGGAAATAAATGGTCTCACTCCAAAAAAAGAAAATAATAATTATTGAAAACCCATAACTATCATCTTAGTCACACCAAGAACTATTGATTTCACTATTTACTTTGGAACCATAGAATCTCTACAATGCAGGAGGCCATTTGGCCTATCGACTTTCCGAAGTAGTATCTTATAACACCCTCCCCACCCTATCCCTGTGACCCTTCTATTTACTATGGCTAATCCACATAATCTACACATTGTGGGGCATTAAGGAGCAATTTGGCATTGCCAGTCCACCTAACTTGCTCATCTTTGGGCTTTGGGAAGAAATCAGAGCACCAAGAGGGAACACGCGCAGATATGGGGAGAACATGCAAATTCCAAATAGGCAGTCAACAGACAGTTACGCCATGTCAGAATCAAACATAGGTCTGTGAGTGTTAGCCACTGTGCCACCATGCTACCCAATTTATTAAAATATATTAATTTTGTGCAGATTAGCAAGGTTATTGCCATGCCAGAGTCACCATTTTGGATTCAGTCAAATTCAATTTATTGTAGCTGTACATTCCTATCCATCTGCTGACTGATATTTGACAGGCAGGTCAATATAGTTCAGTGTCTAACAGGTTTAATATTAGGTCCATTATCCTGATTAGTCTAAACCCAAATGAGTCAAATGTTCTATTCAAGAAAGTTGGGTGGTGAAGGATAAAAATCATAGAAATCATAGAAACACTATAACACAGAAAAAGGCCATTCGGCCCATTGAGTCTGCACCAATAACAATCCATCTAGGCCCTATACGCATATCCCTACGTATTTACCCATTAATCCCTCTAACCTATGCATCTCAGAGTTTAAGGGCAATTTTAGCATGGCCAATCGCCCTAACCTGCACATACTTGGCCTATGGGAGGAAGCCGGAGCACCTGGAGGAAAACCACGCAGACATGAGGAGAATATACAAACTCCACACACACAGTGACCCAAGCTGGGAATTGAACCCAGGTCCTTGGAGCTGTGAAGCAGCAGTGCTAACCATTGTGCTACCGTGCTGCCCAAAACTGGAGCCAATTTTTGCACATTTTTATAAGCATTAATTTACATTGCAAACATGCATCTCTTCACTCAACAACGAGTTTTGGTCTGTTTTTTTTTCTTATAAGGGCACAAATGAATCCCCAGTTAATGCCAATCATCTGAATACAAATAAAAACAAATATACAACTCAGAGAGAAGCTCTTTGGGAGCATAGGATCAAAGGTATTCTATGCAGACCCTCTAGCCTATACTGACATTCAACTATATTAGAGTTGATTCATTCATAAATGTTTACAGCATGAAAAGATGCCATGCTACCCACCACATCCACAGTAATCAGCAAAGGTCTGACTATCCTATTCCCAGTTAGGGATCCTAATTGTCCAGGGCGTGATCCTAAATGTTCAAAGCCTGCAGGTCATGGCACTGCAAGTGAATACCTAATTACTTCTTAAATGTTACAAGAGTTTCTGACTCAACCACCCTTTCAGGCAGTGGTTTCACCCTTTCAACTCTCTTGGTGAAAATGTTTCTTCTTAACTTCCCTCTTAGCTTGACTCAAATCCATTTTCATGTCTTAGCTTTACATCCCTTGATAATCTTCCCAAGCAAAAAAAAAATTATCAATCTCAATCTTGAAAATTTAAATTACTGAGTATCATTAGCCTTTTGGGAGCATGTTACAGATTTCCACAAAACTTTGTGTAAAAAATGCTCCTTATTTAACCTCATTATTGAGTGGCATGTGGTGGCACAGTGGTTTGCACTGCTGCCCCACAGCTTCAGCATTCAATTCTGGTCTCTGGTAACTGCCTGTGCTGAGTTTGCATGTTCTCCCCATGTCTGTGTGGGTTTCCTCCAGGTGCTCTAGTTTTCTCCCACAGTCCAAAGATGAGCAAGCTAGGTCGATTGGCCATGGTAAATTTCCCTTTAGTGCCCCAAGTTGTGTAAGTTAGATGGATTATTCACAGGAAATGTGTGGGGTTAAGGGGGTATGGTGGGATGTGGGGCCAGGGTGGGATGCTTGTTGGAAAGTTGATGCAGACTTGATGGGCCAGATGGTCTCCTTCTGCACTGTTAGGGATTCTATAATTCTGCTCTATGATTCCAGTTTTAATTTTAAAGTGAAGACAGATGAGAAAGGCATTTCACAAACTGTAGTTCATTTTACCTTGAAAAAAAATCTAAATTTCATCACAGATTGCTGATTTTTAAATAATTTCAACCTTTGCCCATCGCTAAAGTATCCAGACATGGATCAATCACATTTTATTAGGAATAAATTATATCATCAGTGAAATTTACTTTTTCAACTTTTGCCCTCTTGTACAATGGCATAAATTCATCGAAACCTTTACCTTTCCCGGACCATTTTATGATGTTACACATTTATGTGGCTTTCCCTTCAAGGTTCCACGTAGAATGACCCAAGCTAACTCAGTGCCCTGGCTCTGAGAGTTCGTACTTTGACTTTCCTTTCCATTATACACAGGGCTTCAGTATTCCCAGAAGGCAGCAGTGACTCTGCACAATATTCAAACTATGGTCTGGTTAGATCATTTCACTGTTTATGCATTGACCTGGATTTCTGACTGCACACTTCAGCATTCTGTTTGAACATTCAGGGCTTTGCACGATTGCAAAAAATAAGATGAGAAGTTGGGCAAAGTGAGTGGTCAATGCGCGACCTTTAGTTTAGCGCCGCAATGGTTCAATCACTAACACTTGCATAGCCCCACGATTGCAACAGTTTGTTTCCTCTCGTGGTGCAGTTTCGCCAGACTGCAGGAGAATGTGGACGGGGAAGTGAATTTGAAATAAAGCGCCGCTGGTCCAATTCTTATTGAAAATCATTTTTTCTTAAATAAAATTACAATCGACGGTGAAGTGAGTGGCCGATTTTCCCCAACAGTGCCGTATACTTGGACGATACATATGACTTGTTATTTGAGGCTTTTTTGTTTTTTTCTTGCCACTGCTACTCTACAATGGGACGGCGTTAAGGAAATGATGAAATGTGGCAACTCGTTTGCAATGACGTGATGTTGTTCATTGCGCTGGCAGTCACCCAAGGTTACATTTTAAATGCCGCAGCCGCTGCAGAAGCAACCCGATTGTCACATCCACAGATAGGCGTACAAAAACATTGGTGGTTGATAAACCCACACCGAGTGTGCACTGCATTAGTCCAATGAAACTACATTTGTTGTTTTACAATCCATTGTTTGCACGATTATATATAAAGTAATGTTCATTTTTCACTCGAATTTCTGAAGAATATTGTGGGATACTTATATGTATGAAAGGACATAAGTTAACATGGCATTAAGTGGAGGTGGCGGGAGAGAGGCTACATTTAAAAAAACATATCTCCAATATTTTTAGACAATATTCGGGTTAAATTATATCCTTTCCATTCGGGTATATTGAAAATATGAAAGATTAAGAGCTCATACATGTTAAAAAGTTGTTGTCCAATTGTTTTGAAAAGGGGAGCTGGATTGCTCAGTGAGTAGCTCTCCTGCCTTTGAGAGAGAAAGTCTAACGCTCGAGTTACAATTCATGAAAAAATACCAAGCCACTGGCACAAGCAAGTCAGTATGCATCAGTGTCAAGCTGGACAAACAAGGAGGGTTAGTATGGCTGAAAGGCATCTGGCTATGAAACCACCCACCAAATCCAAACATTATAATTAATGAAAGAGTTGTTGCTGTTGCTCTTCTGCACAAGGAAGATTTTCAAATGTGTCCGTGGTAGTGAGATTTTGTTTGGAACAGGTAGCCAGCCTGTTCACAAAGATTTCTCGCTTGAGGGGCACACTTTGCATGAAGTGCAGATGATCAGGAGTCCATTGTTTTTACCGCCTGCCATTGACATGTTGGAAGGATTTTACAGATTGACATTCAGCTGCTTGCTGAGTTATGAACACACCTTCCTAGGCCATCAAATCCTGGGCGGAAAAATGAAAGGTATAAAAACAGAAAATTCTAGAATCACTCAGCAGGTGGCACCTCAGTCAGGTAATTGTATGAATCTTGCGTCAGAAGTAATAGTCCCATTTGAATTATCAGCATTTTTAGAATCATCTGCAAAACAATTGAAGAAGTCATCAGCAATCCCATGAAGTGGTATTAACAGACCAATAAGGTGCCCATTGATGCTTAGCTCCTCTTCAGTTTGATCAGGACATGGACATGAGATCTAAATGCAAAAGGAGAAATGAGCAGCATTATGTTCCACAACTTGAAGGCAGCACTTGATTGAGCCTTTGTGAAACCAGTGGGGATCACAACAGGGAAAACACTTTGGTAGCTGGAGTAATGCCTCACATACAAGAAGGATATAGTTGGTGGGCAAACATGGTTGTCCAAGTTCTTCAGAATGCTGGCGTTGGACTGGAAAAGGCGCAGTAAGAAGTCTCACAATACTAGGTAAAAGTTCAATAGATTTATTCAGTAGCGTGAGCTTTCAGAGCATTGCTCCTTCATCAGGTGAGTGATGAAAGGGCAACACTCCAAAAGCTTGTGCTACCAAGTAAACCTGTTGGACCTGGTGTTGTGAGACTACGTATTGAGTTCTTCAGTGTAGTATCCTTGGCCCAGTATCATCAATCATCTTCATAACCTGTTCACTGATGAAACTAGAAGACAAGTGAGTGATTCACTTGCACACCCCTCTACCATCTCCAGCACTTGTTATAATATTCATTAATCTCAACATTTTCCAAGACAAGGTAATCTGATTAATCAATATCCTTGCTTTTAATCCAATATACAGCCTTTCACCACCAACATATTGTATCTTCATTGTTTACCATAGATATCATATTATAAAGCTACCTGCCAAAATAACTTTAACACCACTCCATACGTTTGAGACCTCTACAAACAAGAAGGACTGGAGCAGCAACTTTCTAAAAAGCATCATTACTTCCAAAATATACATCCTCCTGTCTTGGCGCATCTCTTCACTGAAGCTGGGTCAAAATCCTCAAATTCTCTACAGAACGTCATCAATGATTCACAATTAACACAATGATAGCAATGGTTCAAGAGGCCAATCAGTACCTTAGGGAAATTAGGAACTTAGCTCTAGCCACAATTTTGCCAATATTCACATTTTCAAAACCAAAATAAAAACCCTTTGAAATCAAATAAAAAGAATTTAAACATGACTATTATTCTTTACACATGTTCAGTATATTAATCAGTTGAAATTACTGGGAGGAATGGGAAACAGGTCAGTATCATTATGAAGCGTGAGGCAGGTTAACTTCATTGTGAAGCACACGAGCTTCACTGTGAAGCAGACCAGGAGGGACTGTGAAACAGGTCAATGTTATTGTGAAGCAGACCGGGAGAGAGTGGGAAGCAGGTCAGCATCACTGTGAAGAGACCGGGAAGGCACTACAGCAGTAAGTTATTAGGTGGTATCAAGAACAAGGAAAAAAAATTAATGAAGTCTAAATCACAGTTAGTATGCATGCATATGAATGCACTGAGTGTGGTAAAAAAGACTGGTGAGTTACAAGTACAGACTAACAAGAGGAATGATATTGTGACTATAACAAAGACCTGGCTCTCTGAGAATTAAATATTCATGGATACAAGGTGTTCAGGAAAGACATGGAAGGAAGAGAAAGGGGAGGGGTGATGGTACTGATTAAAGACAGCATTGAAATGCTGGAGAGAGAGAATATTGTTGATTATCATCTATTTGTCCAGAGTGAAGAACAAAAAAAGATGCAATTATAATGTTTGATGTAGTTTACAGGCCACCAATTAGTGGAAAGGATGTAGAACAAATTTGTAAGGAAATTACAGAGGAGTTTAAGAACTACATGGTAGTTATAATGGGGGACTGTAATTATCCGAATATAGACTGGGATAGTAGTAGTGCAAAGAGGGGCAAAAGTATTGGAAGTTTTACAAAAGGTTTTTGCAACAGTATGGGTCATAACCTCCAAGCTTCCCAGTGAATCCCTCTTGGAACTTCACTGCTAAGCATTTAGAATGCAGCAACCCAGAAGTGCAGAATTCCTCTGGACAATTGTCCTGCACTGTGAACCATCTGTAAATGTGAATTAAATCACAAATTCAGATAGTTTCACCAGGGTTACACCAATAGTTACTCAGAAAAAAATTAGAAGAATTAAATTCTCTTCTAACACCTGGGTAATTATTGTAGGCTGACCACCGCCCCCTTCTCCCCCCACTCCCACAGGACATCCACAAACTCTGTGAGGGACTCCCCCTACATCCTCAACCCTCTGAGGGATTTCTCTACCCCATCTAATCATTCCTCCACAGTATCTCCCCAATCCCCATGGAATTCCCTCCTCCCGCACCAGACCTCTCCCCCAATCATCCATTATTATCAATACTCCTCTTCCCCACCAACCTACAGGCTTGAATCTCACCCCTCTCCCCCCTCGGACCTGACTAGACCCATCCTACTGTGACTCTCCACACTTCTCAGACGACTCTCTCCTCCAACCTGATCCATCCCTACAACTCTACTGGACATCCATTCAACCACCCTCAAAGTCCAACCCTATTTACACACTCAACCACCCCATCCCTCCTGCAATCCTCCCCACCACGATCCAATTCCTCCCATCTCCACCAATGCCCAATCCCTTTTTCTCCCTCCTGAACCCTCTCACATACCTTCTCCCTGAACTTTCCATTTCAATCTGACTATTAAACCTATCTTGTCTATAACAGCTATGTCAGCCATAACAAAGGGGTTGTGCCCTCCATCAATCCGATTCTGCTAGTCTGCAAAATTGAACTTTGGAGACAGATGTGCTCCATGGATCTCATCCGCTTCAGTTAAAATGTTAACTAAGTCAGACGCAGAAGAAATTTGGCTTAGGTAAGTGGATATGGCATGGCATTTTAATGCTGATTGCTGCTGCGAGGTGGAAATTATGGCTATGTTTCCAGTTTAATATAAGGGAGGCACTGCTGGGCCTGGTTCTTGGGACTGACTTTGTCCAAGTGGATCAAATATCAGTAGGAAAACTCTTAGGGGGCAGTGGTCATTGTGTCGTAATTTCAGGTTTTCTATGGAAAAGAACAAATAACCATAAGAATTATTAACTGAGGGAAAGCCAACTTCAGTGGGGTAAGAATGGATCTGGGCCAAATAAATTGGAATCAAAGCTTGACAGGAAAAATGATGGCTGAACAATGGGCTAACTTGAAAGAAGAGATGGTTTAGCCACAGTCACGATATATTCCTTCAAAAGGGAAAGATTGGTTAAACAAATCCAGAGCTCCCTGGATGACAAAAGTGATGGAGATTGAGGCGAAGGAGGAAAAAGCTATGCTTATGACAGATGTTTGGGTGGATAATGTAATGGAGAGTCAGGCTGAACATAAAAGATTCAGAGAGGAAGTGAGAAGACAAAAAAGAGAAGTAAAGACAGAATATGAAAATAGGTTGGCGGATAACATATAAAAGGGAATCCCAAAGTTTTCTACTGTTATATAAATAGTAAAAGGTGACTGGTCCATTAAGAATCAAAAAGGGGATTTACGCATGTAGACAAGGGACGCAGCTCAGATATTAAATGAATACTTTGCATCTGTCTTTACTAAAGAATAAGATGCTACCTAGGCCATAAATAAGAATGGGGTGATAAATATACTAGAAGAATATAAAATTGATAAGGAAGAGGAATTACATTGGCCATTTACACTTAAAAGTTGAGAAAGTATCAGGACATGTTTCCAAGGAGACTGAGGGAAGTGTCAGTGGAAATTACAGAGACACTGGCCATAATTTTCCAATCTTCCTTAGATTCAGGAGTTGTTTCAGAAGACTGAATAATTGCAAATATTGCATCCTTGTTCAAAAAGGTTATAAGAATAAACCCAAATGAAAGCCAAGCAACATGCCGGTCAATTCAATTTTGGTGGTTGTGAAACTTCTAGAATAATTTTGGACAAAATTAATAGCCACATTGACAAATGGGTGTTAGTTAAGGAAAGTCAGCATGGATTCAAGAGAAAATTGCATTTAACTAACTTGCTGGAGTTTTCTGAAGCAATAACAGAGGATTAACAAAAATAAATTAAAGGTTGATACATGTTTTTCGAGCTGTGGGAAGGTTTGTAGTGGAATTCCCCAATGGTTAGAATTAGGACACTTGTTTTCCTTGGTATATATTAATGACCCAAACTTTGTTGTGCAGGGCACATTTTCAAAATTTGTGGTGAAACTTGGATTGTGCACTGTGAATATAGTAGTGTAGAACTTAAAAAGGACATGGCCAAGCTGGTGGAATGGGTGGACAAGTAGCAGAAATCTAGCATTATTAGTATCTTTATTATAACAGTACATCTTCAAATCAGAATTTCTAGTTCCTGTTTTGCCTAAATCTTTAACAAAATCAAATTCACTCTGTCTGGAAAAGGCTACATAGATCTCACCATTTAGAAAATCAAACATAAGAATATAAATACAAATGTCAAGAATTTGGCCTCATCACTTGTTTGTAGTCATAGGATATCGAAGCCTAACTGAGAACCGGGATTGAGGTCAATTCCTGAAATCTGTCATTTGTTGAAATTATAACAGGCATCAATCATCTTTGAAGAAAACAGCTTTCTAACTATGAACCTTGTTTCATGACAAAGTCCTTGTTCAGGATTCAAGGTTCATAGAAACAATACAATGGCTGGTTCCTTGAGTCTAAATTCACGTGGGGCAACTCAATTGGAATTAAACTGACTAGGAACTCTGGAGGGTATAGACTTTCACCATCTTTTTCATCTATAGAATCAACACTGATTTTTTAAAAATAATTAGCTAATAGATTTTCTATAACATTATTTTCCAAATCTAATGAACATTCATTTCTAGCACAAAGAATAACTTCTGAATAATAAGCTGTATGAAATAATTGTCCCTGTTATTTTGCCACACTTAACCAACTCCCATCACCTCAATCATACCACTCAAACTATCCCTCTATTCCAGGCCAGCCTATCCTGCTCTTGCCATCCTCACCACTCCCAAGAATCTAATCCTTCCAGTGATTAGCACTGCTGCCTCACAGCACCAGGGATCTGGGTTCAATTCCAGCTTTGAGTAACTGTGTGAAGTTTTCATATTCTCTGCGAGTCTGTGTGGGTTTCCTCTGGGTGCTCAGTCTTCCCCTACATTCCAACAATATGCAGGATAGGTAAATTGTCTATGCTAAATTGCCCCTTAGTGTCGTAAACTGTATAGATAGGATAGATTATGGGTTGCAGGGATCAGGTGGGGTCAGGGATGGTATTGTCCTTGGTAAGATGCTGAGTCAGTGCAGACTCACTGGGCAAAATGGCCTCTTTCTGCACTATTGCAATGCTATGATTCACAGAAACAATCTCTCCAGCAAATTGTTAAAAAGTTTAAACTTTAATTATTAGTGTCACAAGTAGGCTTATATTAACACTTCAATGAAGTTACTGTGAAAATCCCCTAGTTTCCATGTTCTGGCACCTGTTCGGTACGCTGGAGGAGGATTTTAGCATGGCCAATGCACCTAACCAGCAGATCTTTCAGACTATGGGATGAAACCTGAGCACCTGGAGGAAACCCACGCAGACATAGGGGGAATGTGCAGACTCTACACAGATGGTGACCCAAGCTGGGAATTGAACCTGGATTCCTGGCACTGTGAGATGAGTTTACCCCAGTCCAACGCTGGCATCTCTACATCATGTGTCACGTGCACCAGGCCTCCTTGTATGCCAGGCACAACCTTGCCAACAGACCTTCCCCTTTAAAATAACCAATGCAAACAGAACAGACTAAATATGATTCTTAAATATTGAAACGGCACAATTAATTTTAAAGCTATTTTTAATATTTCAGACGTTATTAATTAACATTTGAAATTTGAAACAAATTTCAAAACAAAACATATTGGAGAGTACAGAAATAAGCACACCGATCTCAATCATATGTACAAAGGAGACTCTGATCCAGCACGAAATTGCACTGAAAATGAATACAGGCTTAGCTGATTGGTTTAAGCAGGAAAAAAGGGGAGGTTAAGCTCTACCACCTCATACTGCGGTGCAGTTCCAGAAGCGCCTCCTCTCCTGGAAGGACTCATCCAGGCACATAGCAACCATTCTCCCATTGGCTGCACATTGTATCAATTCTGGCGCGACGGCCAATGAGTGCGGTGGGGCCGGTCCTGCACTCCTTTGACATCAGATCATGTGCCCTGCTAACAGCTGATGCAATGTTCGAGTACAAAGCGGTGGCCGCAGCTGGCCTGGCTCCGCACTCGGTACTGTCACAGAGCTGGGAGAGTTGGAGGGACAAACACACACAGGCAGAGACTGGCCGGCCGGCCGGTCATACACATTGGGGGGAGGCCTCACTCATCATTGAGCAGTGATGGTGATGATGTATGTTCAGACTTTCGGGGGCACAAGTCCTTACAGTAAAAGGACGAGTCCTGCCGGCGATGAAGGGGATGGTGTGGTCCAGTTGATGAAGAAACTCCTCCACCACAGCTTCGCAGGCGAAGCGGTAACAAGTTCGAAGAAGATAAACCACGGCGAAAGCCCTTTTGAGAGGCACTATAACATTGACGATGAAAGCCTTGTTCCCGGAGCAGGTGAGCTGATAGTGCGGCTTGGACCTTTTTTGGGTCTATATTGCAACAAGTCAACACTAAGCGATCAAAGCCTCGGTAGAAATTGTTAAGAACCCTGAAGTGTCAGTTATTATATCTAAGTTTTTTTTTGAAATCAGGCCATATTATCAATTGGCATATCCTACTAAATAAACTGCTACAATCTTAAATTATAGGACTCCTCATTCCAATAGGACACTTACGTGCTTTCGTTTAGAGAAGCATTTTCTTGGAACAAACTTATTGTGAAGTAACGTGTCTTTTTTTTCCCTATAAAACTACCTTCCGTCTGAATTCCAATCCAAACTAATCAGTTACATTATGGCTATTCTAGAATCGCAAATTCAGAATAAGGGTTGTATGGCAATTACACAATAATAAACGTCAACCGCTTCTCTCTCTCTCTATCTCACAAGCAATGAGTATACCATTCTAAAATGCTGTTAAAACTAAACTGCAAAATTAATGTGAACCATTTCAGTTCGGGAGATGGCAATTATCGCTTCCATTTTAGTAGTTTTGGTCAGAAACTCTTAAAGGATAAAGAGAAGCTACGATGTAGTTAAGTAGATGTCCATAACGGAAGACAACTGACCCATAAATTCGAAATTAGTTAAATGTATGGTTATTTGGGTTTGGGAATATTTATTAATAACCTGTTAAGTACAGCTGATGGGGAAAGTTTGTGCGTTAATGTAAACTCTTTTCCCCAGTCTTTAGTAAGAAGAAAATGTAATCTAGAATGTGACATCTTGGTAACTGTATAATGGTTGCACCTTTCTGTAAGGAGCTGGTGTGAAGTAATAATTTGCTTTACAATGACAGCAATAAATTAATCTGACTTTTGGCTCCATTAGGGTATTTTTTTGAACACATTTGATTGTTTAATCTCTAAGTGTTACTTTGCATTGAACCTGGTATCATACATTCTACAGCCAAAACCAATAAAGAATGATATGATTTTAAAACATCAATCAACAGCTAACTTCTATTACCTAGAAACATTTAGATAAGGTCTCTGTAATTTGTGTATTCCTATATCCACACTATCTAAAAAATATAAAAAAAATTCACACTTTTTTCCTTTCAGATACCTATTTCTTGAATCAATCTGGGAATGACTTTATTTTTCTGGAGGAATTCTTAGAAGAAAGGACGTGCCAACATCTAGCTAAACAAATAGAGCACTGCCTGTCTACCTCAAAGAAATCCCAGCTACACTGCCAGGAGCTCTTGATCCCCCAGTACATGAGTAGGAGAATAGCCCGAGATGTACTTCGAATGGCTGCCAGTGAACCCTGCGGACTGCGTGGTGCAGTGATCTATGTTAATCTTGAGCACGAGAGCACAAGTAAGAAGTTGGGCAAAATCGTGTATGACAGCAGTGTCATTCCTACCTTTGAACTGACACTTGTTTTTAAACAGGATAACAACAGCTGGCCCAGTCTGAGTGATTTCTTCTCCATAGGGGCTTGCTTCACACATGCATCAAGAAGGGTACTGAAACTTAGTCCAGGTTTTAGATTGGTCAAAAGAAAGTTGTATTCTTCTGTAGGACCAATTGTTGAAGAATGCTGATCAAGTGCCAAACTAAGGGCAATTTTTGTGGTGACTGTTTTCTGACTAGTGATCTATTAAGACTTAATAGGTGCTACTAAGCCTGCAATGGAAGTATTTCTCTAAATATTCTCATTCACAAGTTGCTACAGTTTCCTACAATGAATGTTAATTTCACTAATTATTTTGAGGGATTTGGGATATTGTGTATGCACAATGCCTATTAATGAATTGGATGCTGAAGTGTGCAATTCGGTAAGCAGAGAGTACACAATGGAATTTCACACTTGCATATTTTTCACGTTGTCTTTCTTTACTGATATCACTGTTCCACTGTTAGAAGTAGATATTTATGGGTATGGATGAGGAAACTTGAAAGCATGTGGTGATGGTACAAAAAGTGCAAAGTGCATGGGGGGTGGGTGGGTCAGGGAAGAACCAAGGAAAGGAAATGAAGAGCATGAAATGCGTGTAGACTTTTCATCAGGATGACAAAGACAGTAATAAATTGAGGCATCAGATACACTACATTATTAACATGTTTAGCTGCAAGTGTTTACTAGGTTAAAGTGGAGTTTAAAAGTTTTGTGATATTTATTTTACTGATGTTCAGTATTGTTACATGTTTACACATTTTGCACTGTTCAATTGAACCATTTTGTATTTTGTATGGGCATGCTGGTCTTGCTCTAACATAGTATCTTTCATTTATATGAACAGTGTAAGCCTCCTGTAGTGGATGCAATGTACATATAATTGCTACCTTCATCTACTGCAGTGCTATGATTTATGCTTTTGTTAAAAGTGTAAGAGATTGCCAATATTGCAAATAAACATTTTATAAAATAAACATTCTCACTTTGTTTATTTAGTGAAAACAAATGTGAAACCTTTTTATCAAAAGGAAAATGGAATGTAAAAGCCCCTTATATTGGGTAACGTGGACTGGGGTGAGCACAGTACGAAGTCTTTCAACACCAATTTAAAGTCCAGCAGGTTTTTTGGTATCACAAGCTTTTGGAGCTCTACTCTTCAAAGATTTGATATCAAATAAACCTGTTGGACTTTAACCTGATATTATGAGACTTCATGCTGTACATCTTACCACAAAGAACACTCTGATTAATGACACAACTCCTGCACTCATCCAGACTACATCTCCATTTGAGATTCAAAATAGAAGGATTGCAAAATGAATAGAACAGGTGCTAATTTACAGAACCTTTACATGCAGCAGGCTATTTAGCCCTTACAGTCTGAACTGAATTCTACTTGGCCTTAGTCCCCCTTTCTCATCCTGTAACTTTGCACACTTATTCTTTTCAGAGTAATCCAATTCTCTTTAATATCTCAATCAAACCTACCTCCTGTTGGGAAGTTTCATCCAGCTGCCAAACATCCTGTAGGTGAAAAATGTTTTTCCATTGATCACAACTTTTTTGCCAATTATTTTGAACCTGTGCCATTTATCACAATTTAGGATCTTGAATATCTTAACTCTCCTTTAGCCTTTTTTTCTTCCAAGGAAAACAGTCACAAATACTCCAAGCTATCCTCATAGAAATAAGGAATAAAGAACAGTACAGCACAGGAACAAGGTCTTCAGTTCACCAAGTCTACGCTGATCACACTGTCTCATACAGACCAACTACCTGTATCCCTCTATTCCCAACTGTTCATGTCTAGCAACATTTAAGGTTTATCTGGATAATGTCTGCCTCAACAACCTCACTTGGCAGTGCATTCCAGATGCCCATCACCCTTTGTGTAAAATAAAAAACCTTGCCTGCACATCTCTACTGAAGCTTCCCCCACCTTGAACCTGTTTCCCCCTTGTAATTGTCATTTCTGGGGGAAAAAGCTTTCAACTGTTCACCTTATCTATGCCCCTCATAATTTTATGAACTTCTTTCAGATACTGCCCCCCCCCCCTCCGCCCCAGCCTCCATCTTTCCAAGGAGAACAATCCTAGTTTAATCAATCTCCCCTCACAGCTAATACACTCCTTTACAAGCAACATCCTGATTAACCTTTTCTGTACTCCCTTCATGTAGAGACTAGAATTGGACACAGTGTTCCAAATGTGACCTCAGCAATGTTTTAAATTTTTATACTTAATGCCCTGGCTGATGAAGGCAAGCATGCCATATGCTTTCTTCACCACCTTTTCCATCTGTGCTGCTGCTTTTAAGGATCTGTGTATTCCCAGATCTTTGTATGTCTGTTCTCCTGATGGTTCTACCATTTATTTTATAGTTCCCACTTGAAATGGCTCTTCTAAAATACATCACTTCACATTTGTCCATGTTAAATTCCATGTGCCATTTCTCTGCCAATTTTCCAGCCCATCTATATCCTGCTGTATTCTCTAATCTTCATCACTATTCACAACTCCAACAATCTTAGTATCATCCACAAGCTAATCAAGACAAGCTATGTTTTCTTCCAAGTCAACAGGTCCCACCACTGCTTTCTGTAGAACACCACTAGTTACAGACCTCCATTTTGAAAAATGTTCTTCCTTCTGTTTCCTATGGCCAAGCTAGTTCAGAATCATCTAGCTAGTTCACCCTTGACCCTTTATGATTTGACCTTTTGCACCAATCTGCCATGAGGGATCTGGTCAAATATTTTAATAAAATCCATGTAGACAACTTCCAAGGTCCTTCCCTCATCAATCATTTTTGTAACCTTCTCAAAAATCTCCATCAAATTACTGAAATGTAGCCTTCCTCATGCAAAACTAAGCTGTCTGTTGCTAATAAGATCATTGTTTCAAATAATCCTTCCACTAAGAATCTTCTCTAAAAATTTCACTGACATCAAGCTCACTGGCCTATAATTACCCAGGTTATCATTGTTACCATTCTTGGATAACATTTGCTATCCTCTGGGACCTTACCTGTGGCCAATGAGGAAACAAAGATTTCTGTTAGAGGCCTCAGCAATTTCCTCTTGTCTCTCTCAGTAATCTGGAATAGATGCCATCTGGCCCTGAGAATTTGTCTATTTTAATGCACCTAGGCACTTCCTCACTTGTAATGATAACGTGCTCTAAAGGGTTTACATACCTTTCCAAGACACCATCAATCAATGACTCCCTCTCCTTTGTAAATACCAATGCAAAGTACTCATTAGGGATTTCACCCACTTCTTTTGGCTCTATGCATAATTTCTCTCCTTTGTCTTTAAGTGAGCTATCTTTCTTTCACTGCCCTCTTGTTCTTAATATATATATATATATAAATGCCTTGGGATTCTCCTGCCTGCCAAGGACGTTTTTGTGACCCCTTTTTGCCCTCCTACCTGCTTGTTTGAGTTCTTTTCTACTTTCCCTGTATTGGGACTTAGGGGCAGAATTAGGCCACTTGGCCCATTGAGTCTGTTCCACCATTCAATCATCCTCATTCTCCCACCTTTTCCCCATAACCCCAATCTCCTTATTAATCAAGAACCTCTCTATCTTAAAAACACACAATTACCTGGCCTCCATAGTCTTGTGTGGCAGAGTCCCATAAATTCACCACTCTGGCTGAAGAAATTCCTCCTCATCTCTCTTTTAAAGGATCATCCCTTTAGCCTGAGATTGTGCCCTCTGGTCTTAGTTTTGCCAACTAGTGGAAGCATCCTCTCCCCATCCAGGCCTCGCAGTATCCTGTAAGTTTCAATAAGATCTTCCCCTCATCTTTCTAAACTCCAACGAGTACAGGCCCAGAGTCCTCAACCGTTCCTCATGACAAACACTTCATTTCAGGGATCAATCTTGTGAATCTCAGCTGTACCCTTTCCAAGTATTCTTAAGGTGCTTCATCTGTTTTTTGTTGCCTTGACCTTATGGATGCAACCTTTTCCTTTTTGACTAGACTTGAAAACTCCCTGGTCATCCATTGTTCCCAAATCCTGCCTTTACTGTTCTTTTTCCAAGATACAGTCCTTTAAAAGACTACCACATGCCAGATGTGGATTTACCCTCAAACAGTGTTTCCCAAACACCAGCTTCCAAATCCTGCCGACTCTGGTTGTAGTTAGCCTTTCTCTAAGTTATTACAATTCTTGGATAGCATTTGTGATTTTCCGTGAGTTTCTGAAAACTTATGGAATTGTGGTCATTGTTTGTCACATATTCCCCCAGTGCAACTTTGATCTGGCTGGACTCATTCCCTAGTACCAGGTCTGATATAGCCCCCTCTCCAGTCAGACTATTTACATATTGTTCCAAAAAATCTTCCTGGACACACTTAAATTTCTCACCATCCGGACCCCTAGCTCTAAGGGATTTCTATGAAGAGAAAAAAGGGATCCCATTACAACAACCTTATTATTTCTACATTTGTCCAGAATCTGTTCACATATCCATTCTTCAACTTTCAGTGGGCTGTTGGGAGGCCTGTAGTACACCCCAATCAGAATGACTTGCCCCCTTCCTGTTTCTGAGTTCTATCCACAGTGTTTCATCACATGATTCTTCCAAGGTTCCTTATCTGTACAGCTGTAATATGTTCCCTAGCCAATATTGCAACTCTCCTATCTCTTTTGCCTTCCCTTCTGTCTTGCTTGAAACACCTATATCCCAGAACATTTTGCTGTCAGTCCTGTACCTTTTTTGACCAATCTTCTCTACTCTCTCCAATGCCTTCATATTTTTCCTCCCCAGAACTGGATGCAGTACTCTAGATGAGAAGTGTATGACACCATATATACTGCTTCTGACCACTTATTTTGTAATCAAAATGGGTGTAAATTGCTTAAGACATTTGAACCAGAAATAAGTACAAAATTACTTAATCTTTAGATTCAGATCTCAAATAGTTTTTGAGTAGAAAAGTCAAGAAATGGACTTAGTCCATCTGTGAACACAAATGGAAGTTACAAAATGGAAACAGCCTATTCGATCTATCTAGTCTCCATCAGCACTTACTTCCAAGTTTTAATCCGAAGCACACTTACTCAGTCTACTCCCATTTTCAACATCCAACTATTCAATTAGTGTTAAATGTTGACATTACTTTAGAATAACTAATACCTGAAAACAAATTCCAAAAACTGTCAACCTGTGTAATGAAGTTTTTCTTTTCCTCTTATTCTAAATTCATCAAATTTAATTATTCATTATTAATAGAGCCCTCAACTACTGGAACCAGATACTTCTCTGTACCCAATGTATATTGTAATTTTAAATTTTTATCAAATTACCATCTCTGTAATCTAAAGTGATGGGGAAGTAAATATTGAAATCTTTTCAGCATTAAGGAAGGGAATGGTCTTTGTGATGTAAGCATGTTGATGTAAATTAGAATTCTGTACAACTGGAAACCTGTGTAACAGAGTTAAGTAAAAGAGCCTGCAGAGAAGTTGAATAAACCTGTTTCACTTACCACAGGTATAAAGCTGTGAAAACATTAGAAAATGTACAAACATTAAGCAACATGATGGGGTGATATATAAAGATGGGCTAAACACAAGCCAAATTGATGAGGGCTGCAAGGGCGATCAGATGGAAAAACAAACTGAAAAAAAAAGTGAAAAGCAAGTTCTTATGATAGGTCACTGATCTTAAATGTTACGGTAATAGTTCACTGTGTGGAGAGCTATAGCAGCCCTGCTGTAATCATTTCCAGTAGTCTCAATGCAATTAAAAGCTTATCAGGTACTTAGATGTTCACATATTTAATACCAGCTCTGGGAGAGGTGGCCTCTGCCAGTACTAAGCCTTAGGATGAAGGACTGAGAACACTGGGATACAGCGTTGCAAACTGGAAAGTATTGAAGTAGATAAGGAGGATGTGCTAGATATTCTTGAGGGTATGAAGTTAGATAAGTCCCCTGGGCCGGACGGGATTTACCCTAGGATTCTCTGGGAGGTGAGAGAGGCGATTGCAGAGCCTCTGGCTCTGATCTTCAGGTCGTCGTTCGTTACAGGTATAGTGCCGGAAGACTGGAGGATAGCGAATGTGGTCCCATTGTTCAAGAAGGGGAATAGAGACTTTCCAGGGAATTATAGGCCGGTGAGTCTTACTTCTGTTGTGGGCAAAGTATTGGAGAGAATTATTAGGGATAGGATTTATAGTTATTTAGAGAGAAATGAATTGATTGGAAATAGTCAGCATGGTTTTGTGAAGGGTAGGTCGTGCCTTACTAACCTTATTGAGTTTTTTGAAAAAGTGACCAAAGAGGTGCTTGGGGGTAAGGCAGTTGATGTGGTATATATGGACTTTAGTAAGGCGTTCGATAAGGTGGCACATGGAAGGCTTCTGCAGAAAATGCAGATGTATGGGATTGAGGGCGATTTAGCTAATTGGATTAGGAATTGGCTAGCTGATAGAAGACAGAGGGTGGTGGTTGATTGAAGTTATTCATCGTGGAGTTCGGTTACAAGTGGTGTACCTCAGGAATTTGTTTTGGGGCTCCTGCTTTTTGTAATTTTTATAAATGATCTGGATGAGGGTATCGAAGGATGGATTAGTAAATTTGCGGATGACACCAAAGTCGGAGGAGTGGTAGATAGTGAAGAGGGGCGTTATAGTTTGCAGAGAGACTTGGACAAGTTGCAGAGCTGGGCCGAGAGGTGGCAAATGGAGTTTAATGTGGAAAAGTGTGAGGTAATTCACTTTGGCAGGAATAATAAATGTGTAGAGTATAGGGCTAATGGTAGGATTCTTAATAGTGTTGATGAACAGAGGGATCTTGGTGTATTTGTGCATAGATCCCTGAAAGTAGGCAGTCAAGTCGATAAGGTTGTTAAGAAGGCATACGGAGTCTTAGCTTTTATTGGTAGGGGGATTGAATTTCGGAGCCACAACGTCATGTTGCAACTGTACAAAACTCTAGTGCGGCCGCACTTGGAGTATTGTGTGCAGTTCTGGTCCCCACATTATAAGAAAGATGTGGAGGCATTGGAGAGGGTACAGAGGAGGTTTACCAGGATGTTGCCTGGTATGGAGGGCAGGTCTTATGAAGAGAGGCTGAGGGATTTGAGGTTGTTTTATTTAGAAAGGAGGCGGCTAAGAGGAGACCTTATTGAAACATATAAGATGATTAGAGGTTTAGATAGGGTGGACAGTGATAGCCTTTTTCCTAGGATGGAGAAAGCTAGCACGAGGGGACATAGCTTTAAATTAAGGGGTGGTAGTTATAGGACGGATGTCAGAGGTAGGTTCTTTACCCATAGGGTGGTAAGGGTATGTAATGCCCTGCCTGCGTCAGTTGTAGATGCGCCAAGTTTGGTGGCGTTTAAGAGGTTAGTAGATAAGTTTATGGATGAAAAGGGGAATGGTTTAGGTTAGAGGGTCATTGCTTTTTCCTAATTGGTCGGCGCAACATCGAAGGCCGAAGGGCCTGTTCTGCGCTGTAATGTTCTATGTTCTATGTTTTATGACAGCCATGGAATTAAGGAACCCATGGTAAGTGGAGGGGGCTCACTGGAGCTAATCAGGCAAATGGGGAAGGGCAAGTTTATTTAAAGGGCAGGGGTGTCATTCCATGTGGCTAGCCTTTGGGTGTACACTGGTAGAATGCCAGCAGTTGTGGGCTGAGGCTTTTAGGTTTTCTCTAATTGATCATTAAAGGGCTTCAATGGGCCTCAGAGTAGGAAGGCTGTCCTTTATCATTCCCATTCCAGACATAACTAGGGACAGTTAGGAAGACAATTGGCTGTCCATCCATGCCCTATTTTAAAGCCTCCTCCAGTCTGTTCCTGCCGACCAATTAGGAAAAAGCAATGACCCTCTAACCTAAACCATTCCCTTTTCGTCCATAAACTTATCTACTAACCTCTTAAACGCCACCAAACTTGGCGCATCTACAACTGCAGCAGGCAGTGCATTCCATACCCTTACCACCCTCTGGGTAAAGAACCTACCTCTGACATCCGTCCTATAACCACCACCCCTTAATTTAAAGCATTAAATTCTGCTGCCTACTAACTCTATTTCTTACTACGAAGCTATTGTTGGGCTCAATGCAGTTTGCACCATTAGAAAGGGGCTGGAAGAATCACAAACTGTTTGACACTGGGTGAGAAACCGATTTTTAGGCCTGCCTGCTATTCTGCAGGATCAGTGCAATCTGCGCCGGGTGTGGTGAAGTCCTAGAATCGCCCCCTGTATAAATACAAATTATTGTTTATGTAGTAACTTTAGGTTGAATTGAATCTGAACTGTCTCATACCAGTTGATAATTGTCGATTTAATGAGAGTCACTGGTGAAGTCATGATCAAATTGAATTTGTTGAACATTTTCTTGAAAGTATAGGCTATTTAGAGTACTTCTCATTACAGCTCCATAGACACACCCCGTACAATGATCCTTCACCTTATACTAGTCTGCCTCTCATCAATTATTACTAAGGTTAACATTTCTTCAGAAACATTATTAATGATACAAAAGAGAAATTAATACTCCAACATTGCAAATCCCAAACTAAATGTATGTTATCCGAATATTTTTTGGTTTAACCTAATCTAAGAAATTCCATGTTGACAAACTTATACTACTATTAGCATCTTTACTTTTATGCTGTATTTTCATCAGGTGGAATCTTGTGCCCTCCACCATGCTGAATTTGGTGGCAGAGGCATTTAATCACACAGGAGGGCAGTACGTTTTCTCCACCCCCACCCCAATTAAGCCTGTGGCCTTTCTATTAATATTCACTTAAGAACCTCAACCTGCTGCTAACTACTGTGCCACTCCTATATTACTGCAAAGTCATACTTTCATTTACAGGAAAATAATGACTAACAAATAGTGAATCAAAAATCATTCAAATAATTTATTAGGAGAAATAAACTGAACAATTAAAATAAAAACTGCTTTCCAAATATAAACGATAAGCAAAAATATATTCAATTTATATTTGAATATAAAATAGATAAGGCTTTTAATTCTAACATGATTCATGCTGTTATTTCATGATAGTGATGCCCTCTTCAGCAAAGGCCATGGGATGCAGCAACAAAGCACCGCTGAAGTGTTTTTATCTTCCCACATATTGAACAAACCATGGCTAAAATAATCCTCTAAGGAATAAGTGTTTGGAAGCTGTCCTGCTGATTGGTCCAATGGAAACACATCCGATCTCATGGGTCTGACAGGCATTACAATACTGAACAAAGCTGAAAGCAGGATAAATCTTCACCTAATCTGTATTCAGCTTCTCTTTTCACAGACTGGAAAAAATATGTAGTAAACAATCCCACAAGCCACCAGCGCACAACCAGCTGATCAGGGACTGGCGAGCTATTTCAGAGAAATGTAGTGCATGCGCTCCCAAAGTATTTTTTCATCTGCTTAATTTTAAAGGGCAAGAGGTAGAAACAAACATGTTGTTGTATCAATGGCTTGTCTCACAGCCACATTTTGTTCAGGTTAATTCCCCGACTGTTTGAGTGACTGCTTCTGCAAGCACAGAGTTGAAAACTAAATTCTATGTTTTCTCTGCCACGTACAATTAGCAATGTCCAGATCTGACAATTAACCTTGCTCACATTGAATAGTCTGCTGGATAACTACATGGCCCATTAATTAGAAGCTTGAAGTACATTGGCAGAAATACATATACCATATCTTATTTTATATTATATATATATAAAAGATCAAAGAAGCTTTATGTTAACTTATTCCTGTTCAAATGATGTTTGTCTTTTCTTGTAGCTGAATAGCTATCCAATTTTTGTTTTACATATAACAAAGGTCCAGTTTCTGTTTTAAATGTTAGCGATTTAACCTAGAATATTTGAAAGATGCTTATTCCTGTCTGTGATACAGCATTCAGAGATCTGCCTAAAACTGTGAAACTCCTAAAGTAAATATTTGGCCAGTAATTATTACTTAGCAAACAATGAAAAAGTCAAGAGCAAGTAGGTGATTTTCAACACAACTTGTACCATAACTACACAGCAGTGACAATTTCCAACCTACTAATTAATTAGGCATACATTGTGTTTTGAAAAGTAATGATCACCAAGTAGGTAGAATTACCCTAGTTATTTATATTTGTGATTGCTGTTTGTCTGGAGCTTATTTGAAAATTGACCACTTGTTTTCTAAATCACAGCAGTCACAACACTTCAAGAAAAAACTTAATTCACTGGAAGCACTTCAGGATATCTTGACAGTGTGAAAGGTGTTATATAATGCAAGCAGTTTGGATGCATTTTATTGTATATGTTTCTTATATAGAACGAACTATGACTGTTCAGCAATCATTCCAAATCGATAAGCTATGCAAGAAATTGATACAGTAAGAAGTCTCAACCAGGTTAAAGTCCAACAGGTTTATTCAGAGTCACGAGCTTTCAGAGCACTGCTCCTTCATCAGGTGAGTGAAACTGATAATAGTATCAATTATGACAAAAAATTGAGAGGGCTTTTATTCATCATATAAAACCAAGATCTGATCATAATTTTACAAATAGCTTGGAATTTTGCAGTATCTACCTCGCCCTCGCTACCCCGACCACTGCCAATGAGAACGATCACTTCCAGTGAGAATGGAGAATTTGGTGTTCAGCTAAATCTCCATTCATTGCAGTGGGGTCAGTGAATCCCATCTGCAGGCAAGGTCAGACATTTACGGCCATAGTAATTGTCCCTGGGTTTGTTTACAAGAGCCGCCCCTCGGTCACTGACAGTTATAGTCTAGATACTTTGCTTTGTTAGCTATCTTTATTGCTACCATGTACCCTATCGATCTGGTGAGCAATCAGTAGGATATGGGAAAAGAACAAGTGAAGCCTCAGAAAGACAAGCTTCAACACTGTTATTGTTGAAGTGTTTTGCAATGGTGATGTAGCAATATTGTTGTGAGTAATGTGTTAGAGGGATTTTAAAGCCTGAGCAAGAGGGTCTCTGTCTTCCTTCATCCCTACTGAAGTCAAATCTTTTTCCCAATCCCTATTCTTTATTCTACTGTCTGCATTCTTAAAACATTGTACAATATGTTCGTATTTGGCACCATTGTTCCTCTTTGGAGCTAATTGGTCCATGAAGACAATTTACTTATTCCTAAAAATGTCCATTTTCTTGGGATTTAAGATTTTGACACCTTCTGCACTGGATGAATAATTTTGTCTCTGCATAAGTCTGCTCAAAACACCTATCATCTTTAATGACTTCCCAATCATTCCCAAGTTCAGATTAGATAGACTAAGCCCAGAGGATAAGCAAAAACCCAAGTAATGTGTGTTGTAGTGTTGTCCAGCGAGTTCTAGGGTCCCAATGATTAAAATAACTCCAATGAAAACATACATCATTCCAACAATAACACTTGCGCAAGGCAATACATTGCCAACAGACAATAATCTAGCTCTGAAGAGTCATAAGAACTTAAGAACTAGGAGCAGGAGTAAGCAATGCAGCCCTTCAGCCTTCTCCACCATTCGATATGATCATGGCTGATTTTGTCTCATCCTCAGCTCCACTTTTATTGCCTGTTCTCCATAATTCTTCCACCCATCATAATTAAAAATCTGTCTATCTCCTCCTTAAATTTACTAAGTGTCCCAGCATCCTGCATGCTCTAAATCCTCAGGATCATGACCCTTTGAAAGAAATAGTTTCTCCTCATCTCTGTTTTAAATCCGCTACCTTTTAAACCTAAAACTATGACCTCTTGTTCTAGTTTGCTCCACAGGAGGAAGCGCCCGCTCTATGTCTACTTTGTTAATACCTTTAATCATCTTATATACTTAATTTATAAATAGGCCGGAATTCTCCAGTCTCTACGCCAACAACTCCCTCACTACCATCACCACCCCCCCCCCCCCCCCCCAGCCCCTGACCACTGCCAGTGAGAATGGAGAATTTGGTGCTCAGCTAAATCTCCATACACTGCAGTGGGACTGGTGAACGCCACCTGCAGGAGAGGTCACAGATTTATGGCTATAGTCGTAGATTTCTTTTAAAATCTACAGAGTATGGACCTAAACAACTCAATCATTTCATATGACAAACCTCTCATCTCTGGAATCAATTTAGTGAACCTCTTCTGAATTGACTCTAATTCCACTGCACTTCCACTTCCTCTAGTAAGGGGACCATATGGACTCAAAACAGTCCTTTTTTCCTCTGCACAGATGCTGGAAGACCTGCTGAATTTTTCCAGCATTTTCCGATTTTAGTTCACATAATATTTTGGTATTGGCAGCAATTAATGTATACACTGACTGCCTAAATGCTCTCCTTATTGTGGTGATGCTCATTTGTGAATTAATGGTTTGTGACACTTACTGCTGGTTTATTGAGAAACAATGTACAACTACATTGTTGATAGCAAATACAATATACCAGTGAAATTATATTGATAAAGTAAGAGCAAAGACCATTTTGAGTCCTGCAGGTGTTTAGAGCAGCTATTCTTCTGTATAAAAGATACTGATCAATTAACAGATTTCTTCATATAGCAAGTTCTTTTAAAAAAAAGCAGAATTGTAACTTGTTTTGATTCACAATCTCTCTCACATTTGTCCATCCTCAATTAACTTCACACAAATGTAAAAATTAGAAAAATACGAGAAATATACAAAGCAACAGCAAATTAAGTCCCTTTATAGTTTTTTCTTGCTTCTTTCTACTGCCAATTATGCCTCTCCATTTCCTTTGAAGTTGGTGGCTCTATCTTGAGTAATCATACAGGAGTCATCATCCTTAAGATCACTTGATCCAAGCAGCAATTCTGCACACAAACAGTGAATTTTGGCAAGATATTTAACTTTTTAGCTGGAGTTACTGCATATCAACGAGGAGCCTTCCAAACTTTCCTTCTTCCTTTCTCAGTTAAATTGTTGTCCTATGCAAAATCAGTGATTCTAGTCTACTTTATTATTTAGATGGGATGCACTCATTGTTTGGGTATGAACAAGCTGTAACTGGATCTTGTGGATCTTCACATAACTAAAGAGTCCAATGTGGAATCAGCATGAGCATTCACAAACTAGTGGTGTTGTTGTTGGTGCTAGGGTGACAGGGTGGAGGATGGAGAAAAAGCTTCTGCAGCTGAACCACCTTGGTAGATTGAGTGCTACGAGTTCGGCATAACGGTCCTTGAAGAAAAATCCCCATGGTGCAGAAGGAAGCCATTCAGTTGATGGGGTCTGCACCAAGTTTTCAAAAGAGCATTTTGGAGAGGCCCAGCCACTGCACTCATCCCCCATCCCCTTCTGCCCTGTCCATCCGCCCTTTCCCCATAACTCCATTTTGCCATGGCTAATCCAACTAATCTACACATCTTTTGGATACCAAGGGCAAAATTTAGCATGGCCAATTCTGCACTGCAGGGTAGTCCTCTAGCGTATACTGCTGGCATGCATCCTTCTAGAGCTGCCTGCCATACAGAGTTGGTGAGTCAGGTGGAACTCCACCTTTCATTCCTGATGTACAGGATGTTTCTCCTGTTCTTCACTGCATCCAGCAATACTTCTAGGGATAGATTGCTGAATCTAGATGCTGGTGCTCCTTGGGGTCTCCAAGCCATTTCCTGGACCGCAGTTCAAACTGGAATAAAGCATCCTCCAACTATGATGGCCGGATATCATAGAACCTTACAGTGCGGGAAGTCATTCAGCCCATTGAGACTGCACCAACTCTCCAACAGAGCATTATACCCAGACTCGATATCCGCAACCCCACATTTTTACTCTGCTAATCCCCTTAACTTGCCCATCTTTAAACACTGAGGTGCAATTTACCATGGCCAATCACCTAACTTACACAACTTTGGACTGTGGGAGGAAACCAGAGCACCCAGAAGAAATCCATGCAGATCAGGGGAGAAGTGCAAACTTCACACAGATAGTCATCCAAGTCCAGAATTGAACCTGGGTCCCCGGTGCTGTGAGGCAGCAGTGCTAAACACTGTGCCATTGTTCCAACTCACATGACGGCGTGAGTGTGATGTCCTGCCCACACCATTACAGATGGGAAGATGTCGTGATGAAAGATTTAAATGCAATGGGAAAGGAAGAGGAATGGGTGAATGACTGGGGAAGATGGAGAAGGATGAGGAACCAGAATTGTGATGGCCACAAGTAAAATGGGAACATCTAAAAGAAGGAAGTGACTCTCATCCAAGATAGGTTTAGTCTTCTGCAGATTCTTTCATTGTACACACTTTTTTTCCACCTGTGCAGTTTGATGCAAACTCCTTGACCAGCTATATGCCACAATCTTACAGTGAAGTTCAAATTGAATGTGTGCTGAGATTGCTGACAGCCATGAGACAATGATGTTTCTAGCAGTTTGAAGTAGTTTCGCTATACAGTAGCACAGGATTTGATTATTTTTAGGAAGTCAATCATCTGTTTATGTTATAGTTATCTTGCTTTTGGTTATACAAGCTTGATTTATGGTCTCAAGATCAGACTGGAAACAAGATCCATCAGACTAGATCTCATTTCACTCACCTTATATCCCTGGTTGACCACATTCACTTTATATAATCGGTGATGTTCAATGCCACAGATTTGTATGCATGACCTCTGGTTGTGGGTTAATAACAATATTATTTCTCTGATTTACTTTGTTTCCTCCTCTTTTTTCTGACTCTGTTGGGAAAGAAGACAATATTCTTTCATGTAAATTGCAAAGCTCTCTGATCACCAAATCACTTGAAATGCCATCATGGTAATCAAACTTTCCATGAGACCAGAAAAACAGAAGTCTGTTTCTTATAGAGATACCTGTGACCTGGAAATGAGAGAAGGAAATTGAGGGCATCTCAAAAGACTTCAGTTATATCCCCAGCTGCCAACTTGATAACACTGGCTGTGAGCAATGTGGACTAATATCCAAAAATGGTTGGCTTGAATTTACAATTGATTAGCAGAAATCTTCACAATTCCCTGAAGTTGCTGCTTCAATAGATGCTGGTAAAGGAAAGTCAGGAAACATGTACACTACTGAAGAAATAATAAGTGGACTCAGGAGCAATGACATAAGAAGCAGGTTGATTGGGGATTCTTTGAGAAACAAGAAAACGTTTAACTGGGGGGAAAAAAATCACCATTCTCATGATTTTCTCTTAAAATGTTAATAGTTAATTTTTAATCTGGAACTAGCCTGTTGTTAGAACAGAAATTATACATCTTACAACTAGGTTATGAAATCAAAATTAGCAGAGCTAAGACACTAGTCCTAAGTGCATTCCAGAATGTAGTCAGTTGCTCAATGGAGCCGAGTTTTGATTTTTATTGTGCTAAAGTTCTTGTGACCATTGGTTGATTGGTCACTCTATTCCTTAAAAGAAGTGATGTTGCAATCAATAAGATCATAGAAATACAAGATTCAAGAACAGCTGTCTGCCCATAAACCGAGTTTGAACAACAAGAGAATGTATGAATCGGAGTGGTGCAAAACTACACTGAACCGACTTGCTCATTGCGTCAAAGTACCTTATTTGCATTTCCTCTGAGGAACATTAAAGCAATTTCCAAAATATTTTCTGCTGGGGTATATCTTGAAACTGCTTTGATCTATTTCATTGTCAGCTTGGATAATACTATAAGTGCCTCAGCTTAAGTGCTTCAAAAAAAAAGCAATTCCCCAATGTGATCCCATTTTTAATACTTCAGACTTCACCTGACCTCAAAGTGAAAATTTGGGAGGGTGTTGGGGAGGTGGGGGGATAAGTTGCTGACTGGGGGAGGTGAGGTTTAAAGTTGTTGAAGGTAGCGTTGACCCAGGGTGGAGTTGTAGCAGCAGACAGACCATAGAGAACAGATGAATAAGCTACAACTATTGACACAAAAACTGCAAACATTACATAGGTCTCACAACTCTCAAAACTCACTCTATGTACACCATTACTGCGTTGGAGTTCACAATCCTGATAGTGTCCCAACCAATTATTTGGGAACCCTTGCATTAGCTCATCAAAAAATGCAATTGTGTTCATTTTACCCAAAGTAAAATGTTTCTTAAAACATAATGGGGAACTATTTACAACATGAACTACATTAACAATAACTTATGAAATGATAGATTTCTTATTAATTTAAAAGTCTTATTTTTGAGAGGTTCAATTCTATATTATATAAATTTCAATTCAGGAAAATGTTATTTTGTGATTTAAAATGAGATCTGCTTTGTACATGGCTAGAAAAGAATGGGGATCATTAAGAATCAAACCATTTATCAGTCAACATGGGTAGGTTGGATTTCATTTGCAATGCCACAAAATTATCATCAATGATCATCAGGGTCTAATTATTTTAGCACTGTCATATAAAGTTTTAATTTTATTTTATTAATATTGTAATACTGACGGTACTCACTATTGTGATGAACCAGGTCCACTCATTTGAAATAACAATGTGTTGCAAACTTCTCAAATTATTTCTTATATGAAAATAAAATATAGAAGCTGCAGGTATGAAGATGGCAGCGCAAGTCTAATGGTTCAAATCTGGTGCTATACTAAACTATCTTTTAAATGTGATGGAGCATCATCTTTTCTGACCAATGATGCAAGAATTGCCTTATTCAAGTTTGTGATTACATCCAGTAGCAGTTTAAGGATTTGTAAAAAAAATAAGGTACTGAAAGCAGAGATGTTATTATGATGAGACAATTTTTATTACACCCTGGCTCTGTATTTCCACTCTTCTTCACTTACATTTAGTTCAATAAACTGATTAGTGATTGAACTTCAAGATTGGAAATTCATAAGTATCACTCTATTATTTAAAAATGGAAGGAGAAACCATGTAAGCCCTATCAGTTCACCATCAATTGCAGTGTGGTTTTGGAATGTATCATTAGAATCAAAGGACAGGGCACCATAGAAATCATAGAATTCCTACAGTGCAGAAGAAGGCCTTTTGGGCCATTGAGTTTGCGCTGATAACAATTCCACTCCAAGCCCTATCTCCACAACCCCACACATTTATCTGGCTAAATCTCTCGAACCTACACATCCCAGGATACTAAGCAGCAATTTAGTGTGGTCAATCAACCTAACCTGCACATCTTTGGACTGTGGGAGGAAACCTGAACACCCGGAGGAAACCCACGCAGACGTGGGGAGAATAAAAAACAAAGAACAACACAGCACGGGAAACAGGCCCTTTGGCTCAATGAGCCCGCACCACCACTTCAACGTTCCCACCCATGATTCCTGTCTATGTTTATAGAAATCTGCATTGGAACCAAATTAGCGAGACAATTTAGGGAGAACTTATTTTGCCAATCAGCCTAAGAGCACATCTCCTCACTATCCACAAGTCCAACCATCTTTGTATTGTCTGCAAACTTGCTGATCACACCACTTACTCCTTCTTCCAATTCATTTATATATATATATATATTACAAATAGAAGAGGTCCCAGTACTGAGCCCTGCGGCACACCACTAGTGACTGACCTCCAGCTAGAAAAACACCCTTCCACTATTACTCTCTGTCTCCTATTACCAAGCCAGTTACTTATCCATCTAGATACCTGTCCTTGTATTCCATTAGCCTTGACCTTTTCAAATAACCTCCCATGAGGGACTTTATCGAATGCCTTCCTGAAATCCATATAGATGACATCAATGGCTCGTCCTTTGTCGAATGTTTTTGTCACCTCCTCAAAAAATTCTACCAGATTCGTAAGGCACAACCTCCCCTTAACAAAGCCATGCTGCGTATCCCTAATCAGATCGCAACGGTCTAAGTGCATATACATCCTATCTCTAAGAATCGCCTCCAACAGCTTCCCTACCATTGACGTCAAACTCACTGGCCTATAATTTCCAGGATTATCCCTACTACCCTTTTTAAACAACGATACAACATTAGCTATTCTCCAGTCCTCTGGGACCTCAACTGTGTCCAAAGAAGAGACACAGATTTGCGTCAGAGGCCCAGCAATTTCACTTTGTGGCTCCCTAAGCAGCCTGGGATAAATGCCATCAGGCCCCAGGGATTTATCAATTTTAATGCTATCTAGAAGCTCTAACACTTCCTCCCTCAACTGGTCTACAGCTCCCTCCAAGACAGGATTGGTCAACAAGCCCCTCTCCTTCGTAAATACTGACACAAAGTATTCATTCAGGATCTCCCCCATTCCCTCGGACTCTAAACACAGTTCCCCTCCGTTGTCCCTAAGAGGACCGATTTTTCCTCTAACCATTCTTTTATTCCTAACATTGGAATAAAAAGCCTTTGGATTTTCCTTAATCCTATCTGCCAAAACCATTTCATGCCCCCTTTTTGCCTTTCTAACTCTCTGTTTGAGCTCCCTCCTACTCTCTCTATATTCCTCCAATGCTCTCTCCGTTCCCAGTTGCTTTGACTTAACATATACCTCTCTTTTCTTCCTAACTAAGTCCTCAATATCCCTAGTAATCCACGGCTCTCTAATCCTACCTTTCCCATCCTTCCTCTTAGCCAGCACACATCTTTCCTGCAACCTTTCCAGTATTCTCTTGAAAGAATCCCATATGCCGAATGTGAACTTACCCTGCAACAACCTTTCCCAATCAGTTTCCATAAGTTCCTGCCTAATCCGACTGTAGTTAGCCTTCCCCCAATTCAGCACCCTCCCGCTAGGGCAACAAGCATCCTTTTCCATTTGTATCCTAAAGTAGACAGAATTGTGGTCACTGTTAGCCACATGTTCTCCTACTGCAACCTCAACCACCTGACCTGGCTCATTACTCAGAACTAAATGCAATATATCTCCCTCTCTAGTCGGACTAGCTACATACTGCTCCAATGATCCTTCCAGTACACATTTTACAAATTCTTCCCCTCTGAATCTCCAGCTCTAGGTACTTTCCAGTCCACCCCAGGAAGATTAAAATCTCCCACTATTACAACTCTATTCTTTCTGCACTTATCCAGAATGTCTTTACATATGCCTTCTTCCACTGTCCACAGGCTATTGGGTGGCCTATAATACATCCCTAGCATAATAATTGTCCCCTTCCTATTCCTCAACTCCACTCCTAACTCTTAACTCCTCTACATTGTCCTCCCTCTGCACCACTGTGATGTGCTCCCTAACTAACAATGCCACTCCTCCACCTCTTCTTGACCATCCTCTGTCACGTCTGAAACACTTATACTCAGGAATATTCAGCTGCCAGTGCTCCCCTTCCTTTAACCACGTCTAAGTTCCTTGCAAACATTAAGGCCCTAAGTTCATCTGTTTTTCCTTTTATCTCCTCACATTGAAACAAAGGCATTCCAGACCTCCAAGCCCACTCGGAACCTCCTTCTTCCTGGTCTATTTCCTCTCGTCCAAACTTACTCTGTCACCCATCACGCTCCCAATCTCACTACCTACCCAGTGTCCCACCCCCTCCCCCACATTAGTTTAAACTTTGCCGAAACACTCCAGCTAACCTCCCAGCTAAGATATTCATGCCCTTCCCATTTAAGTGTTTCCCGTCCCTTCTGTAAGGTGCCCTTCTTTCACAATAATTCCCAATTATCTACAAACGTAAAACCCTCTGCCCTACACCAATCCTTCAGCCACACATTCGGCTGTAAGATCTCATTTCTCCTGGCCCCACTGTTACCTGGCCCTGGTAGCAGCTCTGAGATCGCCACCCTGGAGGCCCTGCTCTTCAGCCTACCTCCCCAACTCCCTAAACTGCCTTTGTATATCCTCCCTGCTCTTCCTTCCTACATCCTTCTCTCCTATGTGAATAATCACATTCGCCTGGGTCCCCTTGCCCTTCAAAATTCCCTCTACCCTGTCACAAACATCTTGCTCCAGGGAAGCAAACTACCATCCTGGAGTCCTGCCTTTGACCACAGAACCGCCTATCTGTTCCTTTAACTCTCCCCACCACTCTCTCCCTTGTAGCCTCCTGAGGTACTCTGGTCCTCCTGCCTTACCTTTTTTACCCCTCTACCCTCGATATTTTGGGGGACTACATTGGAGAAATTTTTGGATTATTACCCCTCTTTTTTTTCCCCTTCCTTACAGTAACCCACCTGTAAGGGTCAGGATCTCCCCCCCAAGGTTCTGGGTTCCCCAACTTATTATGCCTCCCATCCATTATTGCCTCGTTCTCCCTGACTAAAAATACATCTTCCATTTGCCGCTCTAATTGCATGACCCGGGCCCTCAGACGCTGCAGCTTCAAACATTTGATGCATATGTGGACTTTCGGGGGACGTCTTGCCTCCAGGAACTCCCACACATGACACCGTACGCAGGTGAGACGTTTTCTCATAAACCCTGCCATTGTCCTGAACACCTCTGGAGGTATGAACAAACCTTTGGAGAATGTGCAAACTCCACACAGACAGTGAGCGAAGCTGGGAATCGTTCCCTGGTCCCTGGAGGCAACAGCGCTAACCACTGTGCCATCGTGCTGTCCAACTTCCAGAGGTCTATTTTTAGCCTCCTCTTAATCCTTTGCTATCTCCTCCCCCTATCACCAGTAGCCCGAGATCTTCAGGCTGGATTTTACAGCCCCATATTGACATCAGATTGCTTGCAACCCCTAGAAAGGGAAGTGGGATGCCTGAAGTGAAAGAAACCTGGCCCATAGCTATAATACATAGTGGGCAGGCTAAACTAGGTGCTGGTGGGACTTTTGTCAGTCAGTGGGTGGAGGTTCTGTCCTTGAGGCAACTGGCCAATTGATCTGATTAGGCAGGCAGCTCCAGTACTGCCACCAGTTCTTGAGATCAGCAGTGCTCAGCTCAAAGAAGATACACACCCAAACCAGATATGTCCGCCTTTTTGGATGGGAGGGGTGCAAAAGGGTTTGAATGGTTGGGGGGGGGGGGGGGGGGGGGGGGGGGGTAGGCTACTTTCAGAATGTAGTGGGTGTGAACAAAGGAAGGCTAAAATTTGGGGAGAAGGTGTTTCTGAAGAGCACATAGCACTCCCCCTAAATAATACTCATCTTTCTTCCTGCCTTTTAATCGTGTACCTAAAAAGTGGTCTGCATTATCAGCATTAATCATCTATTTCTTTAAAAATGGACACTTGAAAATAAGTATTTGATGGACATTTGTGTCCAAGTAATAAATGGAAACAGTGGAGTAAATCATCTACATTGATGAGTGCTTGTAAATATACTGTATAAAAAGTACATTGCATTGGGATACTGTTGAACTTGTAAAATATTTGAAACGATACATGAAACTTGTACATCTGATGTGCTACGTGTAATTTTACAAGATGCAAATTTTAAATTCAAACTGTAAGCACATTAACATGTTATCCAGGTCAGTTGGCTTGTTAACAAGTTCAAATGATCCTTAATTATTTAATGAAAAAAAAGGCCCATCTACCTATTGTGTAGGGGGCAGTTTGTTGGTGGACAGCTGTCATGTTTTCATGCCCTCCTTTTGTCCCCAGCTGAATTTATGCCTGGTAGAAACTATAAAATCCAGCCCAAAGATCTCCATGGGCTGCTAGTGGTAGGGACAGGAGATAGCAAAGGGTTAAGGGGAGGCTAAAAATACACCCCCGCGATAGTCTCAGAAATTGGAAGTGGGTCGATTATTGCAGTTACCTTGAAGGAGGGAAAAACAGAAGAGATGAGATGTCATGAGTTGGTGGTGAGGTTGGCAAAAGTTGAGACAGCAACAAGGGCAGGGAAGTTCAGCCACTGATTACCACTACAAACATACCCCATGGGGAGTGTGGAAAATCCAGCCTCTGATGTCAAAACAAAAGTAAACTACTGCCGATATCGGAAATCTGAGATAAGAACAACAAATGTAAAAAATACTCAGCAGCTCAGGCAGCATTTGTAGAGAGAGAAATAGGGTTAATATTTCAAATAAATGACTCTTCATTGAAATAATTGGCCAGACTTTCCCATTTCCGCTAACGGGAACTTGTAGTCCTGCCGATGCTAATCTATACCCCTGCTATGGTGAGGGGGCAGGGGTGGTGCAAATATCAGGAAATCCCATTGATGCAGTTGGATCACAAGATGCCATCACTAGCCAATGGTGGAATACCTCCGCCATTGCGAAACACATGATGGGGGGAGGGGACGGCATGGAAAATCATGTCCATCAGTTCTGATGAAGGATCATCGACCTGATATGTTAACATACTTTGTTTATATGGACATGATAAATATTGGAAATACACTTTGCCAAGGTAAATGGACTGAATTAAAAGATGCAGTGTAAACATGACAATGTCACGTTGCCTTGTCAAATACTTCTTTTATAGTTGTTTAAAAGATCATTAAAGTCCAATTTTTAAAACAAAATACTGTTGATGTTGGAAATCTGAAATGAAATCAGAAAGCATTGGAAGTAGTCAACATGTCTCATCTGTGGAGACAGAAACGGAGTTAATGGAACTTTAAATATTTCTCTTTCAATGAATGTTGCCAAACCTACTGACTATTTCCTGCACTCAGTTTTTAGACCAATTTTTAAAGTTTGTGATAAAGCAATTAGGATCATAATGTCTTTTCATTTGTTAAGTTCACACTACTTGAATTTTCATTAAACAGCTTCATGAAATCTCTGTCTTACTGAGGATGTGGTTTAAATTAAAAAGCTCCCATGTACACCTAATATCTAGTACTCTAACTATACATTCTTGTGCTTACATATTGGGCACTAGGCACTACATTCTGTTTATAGAGTTATAGAGGTTTACAAAATGGAACCAGGCCCTTCGGCCCAATTTGTCCATGTCGCTTTTTTTTTAAACCCTAAGCTAATCCCAATTGCCCACATTTGGTCCATATCCTTCTATATCCATCTTACCCATGTAACTGTCTAAATGCTTTTTAAAAGACAAAATTGTACCCATCTCTAGTACTAATTCTGACAGCTTGTTCTAGATACTCAACACCCTCTGTGTGAAAAAATTGTCCCTCCGGACACTTTTGTATCTCACTCCTCTTACCTTAAACCTATGCCCTCTAGTTTTAAACTCTCCTACTTTTGGGAAAAGATATTGACAAATGCTGATCTGTGTCCCTCATTATTTTATAGACTTCTATAAGACCACCCCTCAGCCTTCTATGCTCCAGAGAAAAAAGTCCTGGTCTATCCAGCATCTCCTTATAACTCAATTCATCACATTCTGGTAGCATTCTAGTAAATCTTTTCTGTACTCTTTCTAGTTTAATAATATCCTTTCTATAATAGAGTGACCAGAACTGTTTGCAGAATAATAGGGTGACCAGAACTGTACACAGTATAATAGTGACCAGAACAGTACACAGTTTCAATGCAGTGTTTTCAGAATAGCTTCCTTTTAAATTTTATCAATAATATATTGCAGTACTGAAATAAAGTATTGTGCAGAAGACATTTTTTAATAGAAAACTTACTTCAAAATAAATCATAGTTGTTGTAAAAATGCATGTTCATGCAATTCCACATATGTGAATGCCAAGACCCTTGGTGAGGCACCAGTGTGGTAAAAATTCTAGAAGAGAAAAGCAATTTAAACAGCAACTTCCTGATTTTTGCATTTGTTATCGGAAGTTGCTAATGATTTACACTTCAGTAAAGATGGTCATACGCCACTAATTACAAAACATAACTTCTGACTGCATTGTCATGTGTCCTATCTGCTCTTTGAGTTGACAATAATAGTGTATTAAATTTTATATTATTAGTATCAGCAGTATAGCATTTCAATTGACACAACATTTCCTATACACTGAGTGCTTCTCTGAACTGGGAATATGACAATTTGTTGGTCCTGATTTTATGGTAAAATTAACAATAAAGCTATCAACACTCATTTTTATTAAGGTGTAAGTCAAACAGTAACATCTGGTAACAACAAAGGCAAAATATCAGGAGGTTGCTACCCACATTGCTTGTACTGTACCATTAGGTTTTGCCACACCAGTGTGTTGGCAAGAGACTAGGCATTCACATAAACAGAATGGCATGAAGTTGTTGTTTTCATGTAATATATATTCACTAAATATGCCAGAAGAACTTTTGGCTTGCCCATTCCAAACTAAAACAACTTTTAATAGCATAATTAAGACTTAATTACCGCCAAAAACTTCTCCATCACTCAAAATTTCTTTAAATTTTTATTATTATTAAGATTTGAGGACTTAAACAAAGATAATAAATTAAATAATTAAGGATTAATTTTTTTTTGTATCTTACTACTCTTTCTTAATCCCATCATTTTTCCCCCTCTCTTTTTATTTCACTTTGCTTACATGACTGGGCATTGAATTAAATATTCTTAATTAACACCTGTTGGTTCAGCCTTGCCATTAAGTAGCCAATCTTCAATCTGAATGTTTAAATAGATACACAATTGCTTGCCCAGTGTACATAGAGCTCAGAGTCTCTAGAAAGACATTGTGCAAAAGTGGTCTTCTAATCACAGCTAGCTCCAGTGCAAGGGCCTATAGAAAGTCTGTTGCCAAGTTAGGGTATAATGAATGACACCATGGACTTATTGATCGCAAAATCCATTCCCATGGTTATGTGGTTGTGACATTAACCCACTGTACTGGAGTGAGGTGGAAAGATGTGAACTAATAATGGCTGTGACCATGCACCTATTGATCCCGAGTCTCATGTATCTGGAACAGTTGCTGGAGGATGTGGAGTTAGATGTCCAAAATTGTCTGGGTTAGGTTGATTGGCCATACTAAATTGCCTCTCAGTGTCCTGGGAGGCATAGGTTACAGGGATTAGTGGAATAAATATGTGGGGTTATAGGGATAAGGCCTGGTTGGTATTGTTGTCGGTGCAGGCTCAATGAGCTAAATGGCCTTCTTTTGCACTGTATTCTATTGATTCTGTTCTATTCTACGATAGTTCTCACTGAAAGCAGAAATTCTAGGGGCAGCAAAGTACAGGTGAGGGGTGTCACCCCAGTTCATTAGTTACATACTTGCTTATATTTACTTCAACAACAGAATACAGATTATGAAAAAAAATATACAGAAGAAACAAAAATAACATAGGAGCACTACGCATTCTTGCATATTTCCCTCAATGCAGGCTTAGCAATGCTGCATGATGAAAAGAAAAACCATTGTGCCCACACTACGTCAAACAGCTATCTTTTCAAATGCAATCAGGTTAATCCTAACATAAAGATGCAATAGTGGTAGTAAGGGTGGGGGAAATAGATCACTATGTATTAGATCATAGTTCATCTTGTTAAAATAATTTGATCATGTTTTAATAGTACTGTGCATGGAAACGAAACATTACACCATCTTTCACCTTTACTTTCATGGTTTTGTCCTAAAATGTTGTATTTGGTTTTTCCTTTGGTATTTTTGTGAGTGGCTTTGCAATAAGAACTATGCTTTAGCACCTTCTAAAGGTAAACCTCAGTACTACAGAAATACTTGCCTTGTTTTCAGAACCTCATGAGCCACATTTCATTTTGTTAATTTTATTAAGAGGTTTAAACAACTAAAACATGAGATAATGTTGTAAAAAAAAGTTTTATTTAATGAGTTCTGACATTTCTTGCTCCCGGATATTGTTTTAACAAATGTCTGTGATAATTAAGTAAAAGGAATGCTTTTTAAGGACATTCATAAGGAGCCATTCTGTGTTCCAGTGACAGGTCAAACTAAAAACTCAGAATCTTGTACGTGGCCAGAACTGGTGTTAAAGAATTTAACAGGCCAGAAAAATACAACAGTGACACAAACAAATAAACTACAGTATAACTTTGTATAACAGAAGACCTGGACAAAGTGGCCATCGGTGGTTATATTATAATGAAACAGGATCAGACGATGGACAGACACCAAATATGGCATATAGGTAGGTACAAGAAGTCAGCAAATCAGCTGCAACATATCAGCTATTTTCAATTCATCACCAGTGGGAAGGAAGGTCAACAATGTTCTTGAATGTAATGTCACAAGGCCTTTCTAGGAACAAATAAGAATCATTTCAAGAGACTTCCCTTAGTCCCTGCTGAAAGAACATTTTTGAGTCTGGAATCTGACCCAGCTTTTTACCAGAGTAAACTTATTGTTATTTCCACTTCCAGGCTTCCTGACCAATCAAGGGAAATGAATGGGACATAATAGGATTCATAAGTCTTTGGATTTTTGAGGCCGCAGCAACCTCAGGATGAAGGGCAAGTCTAGGAAGGCTGTTCCCTGAATCTCTCTCTTATCTGGAAGTCTGGCGCTGGGATCTCAAGTGCTGTGGTGCGATGATATTTCCCAAGGGCAGGAGAAAGAAGACAATCCCTCCAATCAAAATGGAGTGGATTGAAGTGATTGAGGAAGTCAGCAGAAAGAGTTGCTGCCTCCTTCTATGCAACAGCAACAGGATCTTGGAGTTTTGGAGGGCAAATTGGGAGATGCCAATCTCCACATTCTGACCTGCCCAGTATTCATCTGCAAGGCATAACTCAAGTCAATGCACCTTGCAGCCCCACTGATTTTTTCTTGGTAGGCACTTTGCATTCCCATCTGAACAAATACTCTCATTCACTCAACTGATTGCTCACTCGTACCTATCCTGCATACAAATGGTCCTTTCTTCCTTTCTATAGCAGCCATTTACACCTCTGCTTTATCTCCTTGCAGAAGAGGGTATAAAACTTGGTGAAAGGCAGACTCACGTGGGCAAGGGAAGGTAGGGTGGAGAGGGGGTTGGGAATGATCCATCAGTGACCAGCCTCTTGTTGGCCACTGGCAATATGTGCTAGCCTACTTCACTTGGAAAAAGATCTTATTCCCGGAGACTGCAGCAATTTGCCAAGAGATCCTTCTGAGGCACTAGCATCAGGCATGTGTAGCTTGTAGACCTTATGCAGGAGTGTTGGCTCCTAGCTGGATCTTGGTATCTATCCCTTCTGCTCTGTAGAGGGTCATGTGGTTAAGATGAAGTTAGCTGGTGCTGCTGTGAGAATGGATATTATTTTAAAAAAAATTAGGGAAATATTGTGTTATTCAGCAAAAAAGGTATGTGTCTTTGTGTCCATGTAAATTATTTAATTGAGAAAGATTACTAGAGACAGGTGGTCTGGGAGTTTTAAGACATTAAAGGATAAAGATGTTTGGTTTGTAATAAGATATTATGGTGGTTTTGAAGTAGAAGTAAATAGCTGGACCTAACATTTGCATGTTTAAGCGAGTTGAGAGTTCATTTGGTGTGTCACGGTGGTGCGTCTTCTCCTCTTGTCCATCGCAAAAGTTGTTCCCTCTTCTACTGCCGATGAGAGAAGTTCTAGCCAGGCGTAGTGCCTTCAGAGAGGTTGGCAATCACTTGTGAAGAAGTGAAAATACTCTGTGGGAAGAAATGCTTTGAACAACAGTCTTTCAACTGCCATTGCTGGAACTCTTTAATGTAACTTAAAAGCTTTCCACAGATTGTCAATTTCACTGAAGAAATGCTTCACATTCTGAACTCACATTTGTGACCCTGGTGAAATGTTGACATGTGGAAAATAGGCTTCCTGCCTGGATATCCAGGAGTCAAGGTAGAAACAGTCTTAATTACCCTGCTAACTACCTTAACCATTTATAATTATTTATTCAACATTTCTGCCTCTCCTTCAATCCTGCTAACTCTCATGAAGAGCCTTTGATGACTACATCTGCAAGAAGTGTCATCAGCTGCAGTAACTTCAACTCCAGGTTATGACACAAGGCTGACAATTATGGGGATAGCATGTTTAGAGAGGTGGTCACCCCACAGCTAAGAGTTTCATGGTCAGAAAGGGAATGGATAACTGCCAGAGTATCTAAGAGAAACAGACAGATAGGCTTGGAGGATTCCTGCACTATCTTGCTCTCTAATCTTTTTGTATTTTGGTGACTACTGAGCAAGATGGTTCCTCAGAGGATAGCAAGGGTCAAGTCATGACACCATGGCTGGCAATAGCTGCACAGGAAGGGAGGAGGAAGGATGGAAGTACTGCAGTAGTCAGGGCAGAATTCTCCAGCTTTTCCCACCAGCGGGATCTTCCAGCCCTGCCTAAGTCGATCCTTGGCATGTGTTCCCTGATAGGACAAGGAATGTAAATTGCCTTTGATTTATGTAGGACCGGAAGACCTACCAGTAGCAAGCCGCCTCCACCACCATGGTGGAATATTCCACCCATAGTACTGCAGGCAATGTGAAAGTATATTCCTTTGAAAGGGGAAGATATGACAAATAAATTTAGAACATCCTGGATGAAGAAAGAGAGGTGAAAAGGAAAAAGTACGCTTATGACAGATGTCAGATAGAAAATAGAATGGAGAATCAGGCTGAAAATAAAAGGGACCGGAGGAAGTCAAACACTAAGCAGAAAAGCAAGAAGGGAGCATAAAAAAAAACTAGCAGCTAACATAAAAGAGAATTCCAAGGCCTTCTAAATAATAGAAGGGTTGTGAAAGAAAGTCAATTCAGGATAAAAAAGGACACTTATGTATGGAGGCAGGAGAAATAAAAGAAACATTAAATGAGTACTTTTCATCTGCTTTTACAGACGAAAAGAATGCTATCTAGGCCAAAGTAAGAGAGGAGGAAGTAACTGGTACACTTGAGGAATTCACAAGTGAGAATGAGGTGATGTTAGAAAGGCTATTTTAAAACTAATATGGTACCAGGACTGGATGAGATGCATCCAAAGCTACTGAGGGAGCTGAGGGTGGAAATTTTAGAGGCAGTGGGAGACTGTGACACAATGGTATTGTTACTGGACTAGCAATCCAGAGACTCAGGTAATGCTCTGGAGCATTGGGTTCAAAGTCCACCACAGCAGATGATGAAATCTGAATTCAATAAAAATCTAGAATTAAAAGTCAAAAATCTTAAAACTATTGTTGATTGTTGCACAAACCCATCTTTAGGGAAGAAAATATGAGATACCTACCTGGTTTGGCCTACATGTGACTTCAGATCCTCTAGCAATGTGATAGACTCTTAACTGCTCTCTGAGCCACTGAGTTCAAGAGGAAATTCGGGATAGGCAATAAATGATGGCCCATCCAGCAGTGCCTGTATTCTATGAACGAATTTTAAAAAAATCTTTGAGTCTTTGTTGGTGGTAGAGGACTGGAGAATGGTGAATGTTTACATCCTTATTCAAAAAGTGCAAGGATAACGCTGGCAACTGTAGTGCAGTTGGTTTGTCTTCACTGGTAAGGAACCTTCTGGAAAATATAGTTTGGGATGAAATCAATAGTCACTTAGACAGGTTCAGGGTAATTAAAGAAAGCCAGCATTGATTCATTAAGGAAAAAAATTGTTTTAACTCACTTGCTGGAGCTTTTCAAGGAGTTACAGAGAAAATTGATACGGATACTGCTGTGTATATGGATTTTCAAAAGGCCATTTGATACAGCACCACATATCAGATTTCTGAGAAAAATTCTAAAATAAAAGGGAAAGGGAGAACTTTGGATAAGAAATTGACTGAGTAATAGGAAATAGAAAGTGGTGATAAATAGTTATTTTTCAGATTGGAAGAGGGTTGAAAGTGGTGTTCTCCAGGGATTAGTGTTGCTCTTCCTTATCTATATTAATGACCTAGACAATGGTGTGCAGGATATAATGTGCAGATGATGCTAAGATTGGAAGCATTAGGCAGAATTTTCTCATCCTACACAGCGTAGGAACCGTAGCAGGTAGGACAGAAAATGTGACAGACTATTTAAAGTTCCGCTGATCTCAGATAGAAATTTCCGATCTTGGGGCAAGCAGCTGAAAATCACACCAATTATCAATGGTGAAGAGGAAAATCTTGAACTTCAAGGGACATAGACATATTGATGGTTTGGGCAAACAAGTGGCAGATGAAGTTCAATGCAGAGAAGTATGAGGTGATTCATTTCATCAAGAAAAATATGGAGAGATAGTATAAAGGGGTAAAATTCTTAAAGGGTACTGGAGCAGATGGATCTAGACGTATATGTATATTGATCATTGAAGGTGGCTGAGTAGGTGGAGAAAGCAGTTAATAAAACGTATAATATTCTGGGCATTATTAATTAGTGCATAGAGTACAAGATAAGGAGGTAATGCTGAACTTATACAAGAAAATAGTCAGACCTGAGCTGCAATATTATGTACAGTTTGGTGTACCACACTTTAGAAAAGATATGAATACATTTGAGAGAGCAGAGAAAATGCAGGCTTACAAGAGTGGTTTCAGGGATCAATAACTTCAGATATAAGGATAGATTCAAGAGGTTGGGATTGTTCTTCTTGGATAGAAGAGAGCTAAGAGAAGATTTCATAGAGATATTCAAAATCATAAGAGGGCTTGACAAATAGGGAGAAAAGGAACAAGAATGAAGACACAAATTTAACTTGATCTGCAAAAACAAATGTGTTGTGAGAAAAAAACTTTTGCACACAAGTGATTCAGCTTGGAAGTGTAGTGGAGGCAGGTTCAATTAAGGTGTTCATGAAGGCATCACAGATTATTTGAATAGAAACAATGTGCAATAATATGGAGAAAAAGCAGAGGACTGAAACTAAGTCATGATGCTCATATGGCCTCCATCTGCATCATAATAATTGTGATAAGGTACCACACCAAAGATGAACATGTCAAGTTAGGGCTTATGGAGTAGGGAGTAATATATTGGCGTGGATGGAGGGTTGGTTAATGGACAGGAAGCAAAGAGTAGACATAAATGTGACATTTTCAAGTTGGTAGGCTGTGACTAGTTGAGTGCCACAAGGATCAATTCTGGAGCTACAGCTACTTACAGGCTATACTTAGACTTACTTAGATGAAGAAGCAGAAAGTAAGGTATGTAGGTTTACTGATTATATAAAGTGGGAATGCAAACTGAAAGAAAAGACGCAATAGAGAGATATATGCAGATGAATTGTGTGGGCAGCAAGGTGCAGTTGGAGTATAATGTGTAGAAATGTGTGGTTATTCACTCTCGTTATAAGATTAGAAAATATTTTAAGGGTGATTGAAACTAGCAATTGTTCATATTCATGAGGCTTACGGAAAATTGCACAACAAAGAGCAAGTTATCATGCAGGTGCAACAAGCAATTAAAAAGATAAATGACATGGATGTTGGATATTATTGCAAGAAGAATGGAATACTGATCTCCATATTTAAAGAAGGACATACTTGCAGGACAGCGAAGATTCACTAGATTTATGCCTGGCATGAGAGACTTGCTCAAAGAGGAGAGGATTCATGTATACATGCTGGCAACACTTAAATCTATTCCCATTGAATACACCAATCAAGTTGCTCGTCCAACTTTCAGCTCAACATTGAACTGAATTGATTTATTATTATAACAGGTATTGAAATACAGTGAAAAGTATTGGTGGTAAAAGCAACAGTCACCTGGCTTTTGCGGATCACGCGTCCAGTCGACCAGAAAGACAGTCCACCTCCCCCTGCCTGACAGCTGCTGACGGCGGCCTGTCGCCATGTGTTTCCCTGCTGCACGTCGAAAGGTTCGCCAACCACCCACAAACTTGGCCGCCGCCAACAATGATAGCCGCCCCACATAAAGATGGCCACCGCCAACAATGATAGCCGCCCCACACAAAGATGGCCACCGCCAACAATGATAGCCGCCCCGCACAAAGATGGCCGCCGCCAACAATGACTGCCGCCCCCAACAAAGATAGTCGCCACCAACAAAGATGGCCTCCACAGCTGTTGGTGGCTGTCGTCGTTGTTGTGGTGATGCGCATGTGCCTTTTCCGCCGTGCTGATTGGGCGGCTGACGCGTGGCCCCGCGGCCCGGAGACGGGTGGGTGGTAGTCGGGTGGGTGGAGAGCTTTGCTCAGTCACCGAGTAAACAGCGGGGAGGGCTGCAGCCTGAGGCAATGGAGGCAGGGCTACAAGAGGCGGAGCGCTGCATTGAAGCCGCGCAGAGGTGCTTAAAGTGTGGTGACCGGGAGGAGGCCCTGCAGTACCTGTACTGGGCGCAGCAGAGCTACCCGACGCAGCGAGCGAAAGGTAATAACAGCCTCCGCAGGGCTGGACTGGACAGGAGGTATCCTGGCCTCAGCTCAGGCCCTGCTGAGAGACAGAATTCACTGCATGCAAGAGAGCGACTCCTTTTAGCGCAGCATTTGTAAATGTGCATCCACTGTGTTAAATGGGTGACAGCAGTAAGAAACATGGGGATGGCGGATGTTTGGGAGAAACATCATGGATGTTTCATGGATAAATACTTTTTTTCTGAAGCCCCCCCCCCCCCCCGCCCCCGCCATTTGCTGGATACTTGGACAGCATTCAGGCTTGGAGGTAATGGTAAATATCACTTGCATGCAAGTGCCAGGCAAGACCATTCCCAACAGGAGATAATCTAACCATCTCCCCTTGACATTGACAAGAACACAAGAAATAGAAGCAGGGGTAGGCCACCAGTCTCTTCAGCCTCCCCTACCATTCAGTTCAATCATGGATGATCTGTGCCAACCTCAATCCCTTTTCTGTGTCATTTCCTTAGTCCTTTAACAATTGATCTTTCCAATATGTATCTTCCTTTACTTCGGATACTTCCAGTGATCTGGCCTCCACCACCCTTTGGGGCAGATAATTCCAGAGATTCACCACTCTGTGAGAAGAAATTTCTATGTGACTCAATTGTAGAGAGCTGACTGTTTATCTTGTAGCTATGTCCCCTTGTTCAAGACTCTCCCATTAGTGAAAACGTCTTGCCATTTACTATGTCAAATCTCCTCAGACCTTGTATGTTTGAACAAGGTCTCCTCGCTACTAAACTCCAAGGAAAACAGTGTCATTAATATCACTGAATCCCCAGTCATGAACATCCTGGTAGTTACTATTGGACCAGTCATGAAAATAATGTGGCTATGAGACCAGATCAGAGGCTAGGAATTTTGTGGTAGTTCATTTCTTGACTTGCCAAAGCCTGCCCACCATTGTGAAATGCAAGTCAGGAATATGATAGAATACTCTCCACTTACCTGGAAAAGTGTGGCCCCAACAACACCCAAAAATCTCAATGTAATCAAGGACAAAGTAGCTGATTCACATCCATTCACCAACTTAAACATTTATTCTCTCCACTGCTGACACAGTTACAGTGGTGTGTACTGTACAGAAGATGCTCTACAGCAACTCACTAAGGCACCATCAACCTGTGACATCTAACATCTAAAAGGATAAGATAATAGATGCATGGGAACACCAGCACCTGCAAGTTTCCCTCAAAACCACCTAACATCCTGACTTAAACTATATTGCAGTTCCCTCACAGTCTCTGGATCAGAACCCTGGAACTCCCTCAGTTCTGTGCATGTATCGACACCAGATGGATTGCTGTAGTTCAAGAAGGTGGTTTGACACCTCAATCCTATGAAAGAGTAAAAAATGGCATTAAGTAGAGGTGATGATGAACAAGTATACCCCCACCCCTGTCACAGATTTTGTTGGATAGCTGAGTTTTTGAACAACTATTGAGGCTTGGATGCTGTTTGGGTATGGTATTGGGGTGGGATGCAGTGTAGGTGAGGGAAACAATGCATAGATATATGTACGTGGTGTCAATTAATCAAGCTATGATGTGGAAACTTTGCTTCTTTAATTATCATCTAAGCATAGTGCGACCATGCTAATATTAGGAGTATGGTAGCACTCCCTTCATATTGTTACACTGAGTTGTACAGGATACCATGTCTCGGATCTTCCAGTCTCTAGGAGGTGAGAGACCGAATGTGCAATCAAAGATATGCATTGGGACTCTGCAAAATCCTGATGCACTGACCTCTGTGGGCAATTCTGCTCCTAGGATCCTACGGAAAGTATCTAAATCGAGTTGTTGAGCCAGGAACTTGGGTGGTGGTGGTGGTGGGGCTCTATTCTCTCCCCACAGATGCTTGTCAGACTACGGAGATTAGTGTGAGGTGTTTAAAATGAATTTAATATGATATAGAATCAGTTCGTTCTATGGTTTTTATTTAAATGTATTTTTAAATACTTGAAATTACTTCTTTAAATGTTTCCTACCGTTTGTTTACTGCCATACCTTACAGTTTATTTAATCAATCTTAGCCAGCTCTCCCTTATACTTACATAATTCTGTTTTTCAAATTCAAGATTTTTGCTTGGGATTGGATATATCTCTTGCAAATTTAATATGGTGTTCAATTGTCTTATGATCACTATTTCCCAATTGATTTTTTTAAAATGAGATTGCTAATTAACACCGTCTTGTTGCACGGTATTGAATGTGTAATAGCTCCCTGGTTGATTCCCTCTGGTTTGATTGTTCCAAGGAACTCAAAAATATTTCACAAGCCCATCTTTCAAACCACTTTCCCTGTTGGAGGTGTATGGAGACTAAAGTAATCCATAATAATTACATCGTTTTTGTAAAAAGCTCCATTAATTTCTTGTTTAATATTCAGTTCAGTGGTACAAGTATTGTTACAATGCCTATAAACAGCTCCCACAATTGTTTTCTGACTCTTGCTATTTCTCATCTCCATCCACTGATTTTATTTTCTAATCATCTGACTCAAGATTCTTTCTCACTAATATCCTTGTATCACTCTTTATCATCAAGACTGCCACTCTTCCTTTCATTCTGACTTTCTTCTTGAAATATGATGTACTCTGGAATATTTATTTCCCAAATGTGTATCTGTAATGACAATAAGATCTAAATTAGATGTACCTCTTCCTATCAGGAAGACTGAGATTAAGAACCATCCTGACCAAATGTAGACACAACTATGATCCCCACTCCCTGACGCAACACTAGAGTACAAATAGAATGCACCAATACATCATCTGTTGAGTATAAGGTACCTTGAATAAAGTTTCTTTGGTTCTCTGTATGCCACTAGTATATTGTTTTCTTTGTTAATATGAATATAATCAACCATAAAACATTATACATTTCCCACTATTTAATGATTTTTGTTTATCATGCACAGCTGCCTACATTGAGTAAATAACTCCAACCATTTGCCATGACATAGGAGTCATTTAGAGATGCAACCTGATTTCAGGTGCAGGATTATCAGGCAGCTTCAATCAGCTGTTTGCCTTTCATTATTCGAAGAGGGCAATCTGAGTAGAGACTTCAAGCAACTGCAATCAATTGTTTGAAACTGTCTGAAATCTCCACTTTGCAAATGCCTTCCAAAGTTAAGTGTTAACAGCTGTTTGAAACTGCCAACAGCAATTCGCACTTTTAACACTACGGGTTTGTTTCATTGCTTCAACCTATTATTGTTTTGCCATCCATTTTTGCATAGCAGACAAATCGCAATGATAGAACATAGCATTGGTTATGTAATGGAAACAGTACCTTTTTAATATGAAGATTCTGAGTGTTAGCAAATAAAATGTGTTGTGACTTCTTTGAGGTAAAAGAAAAGATGCAAGAATAAAATATTCGGCCTTTTTAGCCTGCTTCACCATTCAATTAGATCATGGCTGATAATCTCTCTCAATGCTCTTTTTCCACACTATCCCCATATCATCAGCAATTTACATTTCTTAGGGCCCTGGTGTTCATCTTCATTTTCAACCCCCCGCCCCTCCCCTCCAGCCAGAATGCCAAAGTCAATAAAATACCTATTGGTTAGTTGCAAAACATGCTTGTTTCAATAATTGCCTTAGATTTCAAGTTTCTCTTATCTGAATGCCAGGTAGTAAAATATTGTGATTCGAGAGAAGCAAACTTCCCAGGTGCAAACATGTATATAATGTAGTTGTGATGTGTACAGCCATGTTGTACGAAGTTCCCGGGAAGCTGAATCCTGGAGATGAGGTGGTTAGCTTATGAAGAGAGATTGAATAGACTGAGTCTGTAATCGTTAGAATTTAGAAGGCTGAGGGGGATCTTATAGAGACTTACAAGATAATGAAGGTGCTAGATAGGGTAGAGGTAGAGAGATTCTTCATGCTTAAAAAGGATAGCAGAACTAGAGGGCACAGCTTCAAAATAAGCGGAGTCAGTTTAGAACTGAATTGAGGAGGAACTTCTTCACTCAAAGGATGGTGAATCTCTGGAATTCTCTGCCCATTGAAGTGATGGAGGCTACCTCATTGAATATATTTAAGTCATGGGTACATAGATTTCTGATAGACAAGGGAATTAAGGGTCATGGGGAGAAAACAGGAAAGTGGAACTGATTCACTTTAGATCAGCCATGATCTTATTGAATGGCAGGGCAGACTCGAAGGCCTAGATGGCCTACTCCTCCTATTTCTTACATTTCTTATGTTAAACAAACCTTCAGCACACTCAGTTCCATCATCACAAAGTAGAGTCTTGCATGTCTATCTCACTCAGCTTCTCGTTTAATCTGGGTGCAAACAGCCAAAAGAACAGGACTACTACAGTAGTTTTTGAAGGATAATGAACTGCCAATTCCAACTAAAACTGGAGAATCATTAGTCCCTCAGATCTCAAACAGGGCATACCAATGAGTAGGAAATAAAAGTGCAAACAGCACTGAATCACTTGTGCTTCATTTATAGATTGCCAAGATTTTTGCCCAAGCCAAAGCAGGACACTTCTATTAAGATGCATCAAACCTGTCTTCATTCTTTGCTGTGGTTTTACCCCTTCCTCTTGACTCTGCAATGTCCCAAGTCACAAATCATCCCCTTTTCTTCCAGCTTCCCTCTATTTTAAACTGGACATAATCCAATTCTCTTTACTGCTAAATTCCTCTTCAGTCAGAAGTTTAGCTTCTTTCTTGCAGTTTTCATTGGCGCTGCAAGTCCACAACTCCAGAACTGTCCTTGTCTCCTGTGCCTGACAGCTGCTCGAGACCTGCATCCTCTGGAAGTGTTAGACTAGCTCAGTATTCATTCAAACTATGGATATCAAGATTCAGCTGTTGCAGTTCAATCAGTTTCTGCTTTTTTGAGAGTTCAACGTGCCAATACAAATCCACATTCAAAAATATTGCATTGTCAGCATTTAAGGCTCCTCAATCTTTGTGTGTCTTTCCTTAGACGCAATACTCACTTCATGGAAGAGGCTAGCTTATGAGCAGCTCTATTAACTTTCTATGCTTTTGATTCACGTTGACCATTGGCATTGTCATATTTTTCAATAAAAGCATGCAAGTATCTTTAGGATTATGAAACTCTTCCTTTAACTCTGATTATTTTGTTTTAAGTTTGTGATTATGGCTGTAATTATTTTGAATATGGTGTTCTGAATATCTTATAAATAATTTTGAGGATGTGATGGTCTTATTTTAACTCTATCCATTTCCTCTTGTTTATGCACAATTTTTACAACACTCCTCTTTCCCTGCTTAGATTTTGCTCCTTGCTTTGTGATGGTTTTGGGATATTTCACTGAGAAAGTTGACAGATTAAATTGTAAATTGGCATGCAAGCTTTGAATTGAACCAGTTTTATGTTTGGATTGGAGGTTAAGAATACAATTACGTAGTTTTAAGTTTTGCAATGTAAGAAGTAGAGTTTTGGAATTAGGATGGAGATTGACAGTCTTGTGTGAGGATTAGTTTTAAATGATGGCAATTTCCTTCTGTCACCTTGCTCTTGAACCATATCCAGGCCGTAAAACTGGCAAAAACAAGTTTGTCTATATAGCCAGATCTGCGTTTTTATAGGCCAGAGGTTTGACATGCTTGTTTTTCCTTAAAAAAATTTTAATTGTGAGCTCTTCATCAGATTATAGAACTGCTAACCTCTGTGATACTGACACAAGTGAGAAAGCCATCTCAAACAATGAAGTCATTTTGGCACTAAAATGGGCTACTCACTTTTAGCAAGTCAGCTTTGTGTCCTCTCAGATAGTCCAACCCATTCTCTATTGTGCTTTTAGATTTTATTTTATATTTTGAGCAGTGATTTTAAGAAGTGTGGCTTGCTGTGTCCAGATTCCTTTGTCTGCCAACTTGTGTAGAAAAGGGATTCGTAACATTCAAGTACAGGCCCAGAAACTGAAGGCAAAAAATAAAGGAAGATCAATGTGATGGTTGGAGAAGGCCCACCTCCAGACAGCCCCTCAAACTTAACCCTACTTCTGGCGGCTGGCTCCCAGTTGTCTGAAGAAGGGACCCCTTTGGATGCAGTGGAGCAGCCCAGCACTTATATTTTAATTTCATTTTATTCTGTGTTTCAATTTCACCCCTTTCTGCTTTAGAGTTGCTTTTGGCTTTTGTGTTTGGTTTATTTAACTTTATTTATCCTGCATTTTGGGATCTCCCTTCTTGTCAGTTAGAATTTCAAAGATTCGCTAAACTTGAATTAAGAAATCCCTCCTCATCTCAGTCCTAAATGGCTTGCCCTATTTTGAGACTGTCCCCAGGTTCTTCATCCTGCAGCCTGAAGAAACATCCTTTCTGTATTTCTTGTTTTTTGCTCCTTAAGAATTTTGTAAATTTCAATGAGTTTACATTGCAGTCTTCTGAATTCTTAAAGATTGCAGATCCAGTCCTCTTTATCTCACCTCGTGGACACAAATTAGTCTGGTGAACCTTCGTTGCATTCTCTCTATAATTTATCCTTTCTTAGTTAAGAGGATCAATACTCTAGGTGCATTCTAACCAAGGTCCTGTAAAATTAAAGGATGGCATCTTTATTCCTGCACTGAAATCCTCTTGCTCTAAAGGCAATGCATCACTGGCCTTCCTAATTGCTTGCTGTTAGCTTTCAGTGACTTATGGAAAAGGGCGCGAAGGTTCTTTTGGAGATCAACACTTCCCAATTTCTCCCTAAATAAGAAATACTCTGCATCCCCATTCCTTCATTCCTCAAAGACAACCAGTTTGTAATGTGGAATTTTATGATGTTAAAAAAATTATTGGGCACTCTGCATTATTTAGATGTATGCAAATAAACATTTATTATTTTAAAGCATCAGTAAATTGTGTTGTCCCAGATTTCAACAGTTTATATTAAGTTGTTCAGTTATTCATCTATGAATATTTTTGAAATGCAACAATTTTGTTCTCATTTTAATACATTTTGAATTATAAATACTTGTAGATAAAATTATAGCTAAAATTGAGTTCTTTGTTTTCTTAAAAAAACTTTAAAATTGAGCTAACTTGAATCTAGAAATTAAATATTTTTGCAGTTTTATTTCCACATGCAATGTTTAAAAAATTTTTTCTGGTGTTTATTCTTGAATTTTAGCACTAATCGAATTAATAGTTAGAAATGGAAGTTCAACTGGTTGGCACTGGGATGCAGATGATGTTACTAGCGAGTCTAGTAGATTGAAAGGGTGTGTCAATGGAAATATGCCAGCAGGAATCAATGAAGCTGCCAAGAGTTACACTCAAGAACAGCTGGAGGGTGTGCAGAGGTGAGAATATACTAAATGTATTGTGCAAACACCTTTAGTTGTGCATTTTTATTCAATCCTGCTAAGTTTGTGTAAATATATGCAACGTGGAGCTGCTGTGCAAGAGAATCTATTTGCAACTCAAAATTGCTGAATGTTAAATTACCTGTTTAAATTGAAAATGTGCAAAAATGCCTCTGTGCTTCATTTAAATTCTTAAATTGGAATTACTGAAATTTTGAGCAAAAACATCAAATTAAGAGTTTGCTGCATGTTTTAAAAGTGAAAAAAAAATCTCCTTAGAGTCTCTCATTATACAATTACATTAAAACCTGCTTGGCCCATCCTGGTTGTTTTTCTAAATCTGATCTACTTCATAGTAATGAGGTAACTGAGTGTGTTCAAGTGCCGGTAGCTTTTTGTATAAAGGTGACCAGTACGGTTGGCCCCAATTCTGCTTTATACTCACCAGCTCAACTGTATTGGTGTGGGACAATGCTGACTGGCAGATAGAGAAATTGAAAGCAGGAGTTGGTAGATTAGTTGGTAGATTAATGGCAAAATTGAATGTCAGGTAATAGATTGCTGGGAGAGCAGAAGTAAAGGGAATGAATATACTATCGCATTTATAAATTCAAAATAAACGTTTGTTTTAAAGAGTATTTCAAGGTTCTATTTCCTTTGCGGATTGATATGAAGCTCCAAATCACAAAAGCAATCTTTGACTTGTAAACAGTTAAGTCTTGAGAGAAAGAAAATTGTAACACTCCTAGTTACCTCTAACCTTGGCAGTAATATAACTTTTATTTTAATCTCTTCTGTTACTGACTCCTGCTCATGATTGATTTATTTTACATTTTGAAGATAAATTTCTTCTTTCACCTCTGGTTTTATCACACCGTGGTTCAACCATTCCTGAACGTTTTTCCAAGTCTTAGCCAATGCTGTTCTGAGCCAATTTAAAAGCTTATACTATGATGTATGTCTTCCTCTAACTTCATTTTCTTGCCTTTCATTCTCTTTCCATTCCTGTGGGAAACCAGCTAGCCTTTATCCCTCAAACAAAATTGCTGTTTATAGAGTCTTACCAGGTGCAATTGGCTGCTGTTTTCCTTACACCACAACAGTGACCACATTTCAAAAGCATTTCATTGACTGCAGAGCACAGTGGGCATCCTAATTTTGAGAAGGTCACTACATAAAACTAAGACTTTTTAAATAAAATATCTTAAATTAATAATAGACAATGGTATCATAATAGACAATGCGTTTCTGCAGGGGCATAATCTTATAGGAAAATGCAACAGAAGTGAAATTTGCAAAGTAAGATTGTATTTTAATTTGAATTCACTTTCTGGAAATAATACTAATTTTAAACGTTTTCTTGGATCCAAATGTTGCTATTAATTACCATTAACTTTGCAGTTTGCTTTAATGTTATTAGTAGAATGTAGGGACTGAAATTTACTTAGTTATTCCACGTTGAAAGGCCATGACTCCACCAACAGAGAACAAATTCAATGTGTGAATGTTAACAAAGTTACTTGTTACATCTTGACAATTTACATGATGTACTGTTACATTTTAAAGTTTATTCTGCACCCAAGTGTTAACTTAAATCTTCTATATTACCTGATCAAAAATTTATGAACTTCCTAAATTTGGAGTTACATGATATTTAGTTTAATCCATGTCTAGCTGTACTGTAACTGATGTGGGAATGCTTAATGTTGATATTGAATGCAAAAGGTGCTGCTTCCTAGCACTATTATCAGGTACCTTAAAGTACAGACACATTTTCACAGTAACTTCATTGAAGTGTTAATGTAAGCCTACTTGTGATGAATAAATAGATTTTACATGTACAAGGAAGACTATCTTTGCTGTCCTTCTAATGCTTTCTCTTGACCTCACCTCTGAAACTCTTCTAGATCATAGTCTATTTCTGATCATACTTTATTAGATAATGTGTTATACTTTGCAGGATTAAAAGATGTAAGAATTACTATGAAATTCTGGGAGTTGGTAGAAATGCAGATGAAGAGGATTTAAAGAGGTCCTATCGAAAGCTGGCATTAAAGTTTCATCCTGATAAAAATTGTGCCCCTGGTGCAACGGATGCATTTAAAGGTACAAAGCTGTAACTTTAATGTTTCGGTTAAAATCAAGAAGAAATATCAATTAAGAAAAGTTATCAAATGATGGATAAGGATCTGAATAACTGATACAATGCCAAAATCTTAATGAAAAGCATTAGCAATTTTAGAAACTTAACAATGCTTATTTTAAATTGTTTTTAATATCTAAATTGCCAAACACAGTATACTTCATGTGCATGTAGGTTGCTGAGTTTTAGTTAAAATTCCAGTGATTTTTGTATTTCTTTTCAATACACTTTGATCAGAACTTGATGATCCCTCAGTGTCACAAGAGTGCCTAGATACAACTTTCAGTTCTGTTTCTCTGTTTTGTTTTAGTTTCCTTGAGAGAAAATTTCATCAATGAAGTCAACTTGAGCTTTCATTTTTAAGGTGCAGTTGAATATGTACCTGGCTTAATGCTTTTTGGCACTGTTCTTGCAAAGCAAGAGATTGATGCCTAGAATTTCTTTGAAATAAATTAAACCGCTGTTGCTTGCTTTTCAAAAAAACTGTGTTTGGTGGCCTAGAGGGGGATTTGCTGCTCTTTATTGTTGCATTAGTGTATACCAGGCATGAACAACTGAACCACCTGGAGACTAGTGCAGTTTTAAAAAAGTCAGTTTAGCCTGTACTCTACCGGTAAGAACTGGACCAGTCTTGGCTCCAATTCACTGATTTTCTTGACTATCTTAGTTTTTTTTCTAATCATACTTAGACATTAGATGGGCAGCTTAGCTCTGTAAAAAGCGGAATGCTCAACATATCCACCTTTTTCTCTTTCATAATTTCTAGAGAACTCTCAAGTGGATGAGCAGACATAGAATTTACTGCACAGAATTAGGCCATTCCCTTCCACACAAAAAAAAGTTGTGATCACATTTATCTCCATGTTCTCAAGTCCCTTTTACACTTTTTCCTTCTATCAGTTATCCAATCCGTTCTTGGATGTTAACAGCTTTTGCTGCCTTTGTTATCCATATGAGGGATTTCCACAGCCCCTCAAATTTTGTTTAAAGAGGTTTCTCCTGCCCTGTTTTAAATCTTATCCTTCATTGAAACGTGGGACTTAAGAGCAGGAGTAGACCATACACCTGTTTGAGCATGCTCAGCCATTCAATAAATCATGGCTGATCTGGTTATGGTCTCAATTCTACTTCTCTGTCTGTCTCCAGTTACAGGGCTGTCACAATGTTTTTGTTGTTGTATTTAAAACTACCGTTCTCCTCAAGTGCCAGACAAAGTCGTGGTGCGATTTCAAGATGATTCATTGACAACTGTAGCGCTAAAGGACTTGGACTAAGCCATTCAGATCAATCAGAATGTAGAATTCAGAAATACGCAAGCAATTATAGTTTCAAATTCAATTAATTAGTGTATACCAAGAGAAGTATAGAAGTTATCTCTATCCATTTGGTTATTAAGATTACGTCATGCACATGTAAGAGTATAGTATCCAATTAAAACTTGTGCACGTTATATCATGAAATTATAGTATTATCTCTGATCAATGGTATACCAGCCTTCCTTTCTGATGTTCCTTGTTCTAATAAGCGAACATGAGTTGCAGCTGCACATTGTGAATTAAATGCCCCTTGACTCTTATCTAGGTCTCCTTTAATCAAAACCTGTGGCTTTCACGCAGCTTTCATTGTATGACTGAGATTTTTAAACATGTATGATTTATTAACATCTCCCATAACTCTTGACTCCTTTTGTGGGAAATTCTTTCAGATGGCCTGATTACTTTAAAAACTAAATCTTTTCATTAAACATTTCATTTCACAAAGGCAAAGAAAAAGTTTATTCAGTTCAGTGAAATTCTTCAGTTAAACTAGTTTTATTAAAATATTGAAATGTTAGAATCAAAAACATTACAAATTAACAATATTCAGACATGCATGCTATTAAGACAAGACAAATCTCATTTTGACCAAAATGGGAGATCAATGGTTTCACCAACACAACTAATGAGCTAACAGGCTTTCTCAAAAGATCTGATTTCATGCCAAAGAGCAGAATTGGTTATAGATTTTCATTATCAGATTATAAAGCCCAGCACTTAATTAAAAGCAATTTCATTCATTCACTGTTCTCAGTCTAACAATGGCATGTCCTTCAATCAATCATATTTTGACACCTTCAAATATTGATCTGTCATTTGTCTGCCTGTTTTACTGAGGTTCTCTCTCAAAATTGGCTTCTTATGATTCAGCAATTTTTTAACCAGTTTAAACTAGTTCTAATACCAAAAAGACACCTTTATCTTTAGGTATTATCGTCTGGCTTGGATAATTTACATTGTTGCATAATTTGTATCTGATTTTGTACTGAAATCTTTCATGAATATATCCTTCATTTTTACTGGCATATTACGAATTTATTTCTTAGACATTATTAAGATGTTACTTAAATATTTTGTATTATTGTTAAACCACATATATTAAAACATTAGATAATGCTAATTATCTACATGTTGGATATTTAGTTAATCAGAATTTTCAACTACATTTTCATAACTCCTCTCAAAAATTTGTTAGCCTCAAATACATTCAATGACACAGTCTCCAGCGTTTTGTGGGGAAGTGAGTTCCTCTGAGCGAAAAAAAACTCTCAATCTTAGTCTTTAAGACTTCTTATTCTTAAATCATGTTCCCTAGTTCTGGTCTTCTCCACAAACATCCTTCTAGTATTCCCCGCCCTATCAAATTCCTTCAGGGATCTTCTACTTTTTAATATGATGGTCTCTCATTCTTCTAAACTAATAGATATAGAGCCACTTTGTACTCTCTTCATAACATAAGCTGTTCAACAAAGAAATGTCAAGTGATCCTTTTCTGTACTACTAATGCAGTACAGATATATTTTTTCAAATCTTGTATCTGTAGAAAGAAGCAGACTGCTTCTCATCCTAATCTGTTTGGCTTGATGAATAAATGTCCAGTTTGTCAATCTTTGTGTACATTTGTCATAGACCAGATAGCCTGCCAGTTAAACAAAACAAAATGCTGCACATATTGGAAATATGAAAAAAAAATGTTGGAAATACTCATCTGGTCTGGCAACATAAAAACAAAACAGAAGTGTTGTAATAAAAGGTCATAACCTTTTTAGGATAATGACCTTTTATTACAAGCTTCCTAACACATCTGTTTTGTACTTGCTCTAAAGCTTTTGTATTCTTCCTAAAGTATGGAAGAGTTCAATAATGCACACAGTACTCTTGAGGTCTTAGCAAGGCTTTATGTAAGCTCTCCATTGTCTCTATTTTGCATCCCTTGTAATTAAGGGTGTGACCTTTAAGGTTGTTTACCTCCAATTTCATCTGCTCTTCTACAGCACTAAGCTTATTTTATTCCAGTATAATTACTGTTATTTTATCAAAATGCATCACTTTCGCTGAAAGCACGTGGAATTCAATGCTAATTTTTAAAGTTATTTCCTTTTTTTAAATCATTATCCTTTAGAAAAGTGCAAAAATATACAATTTTCTTAAGAACCTAAAAAGCTCTCATAACTGGCATGCCACTTTTAATTCAAGTAAATTTGTTTCTTGTTTGCTGAATCAAGGCCCATTGTAATGGTACTTTTTCTATTCTGAATGTATGTCGTCTTCTCTCTTCCCAAACAGAATCAATCACTTCTCCCAAAAGTTTGGATTTCTTGAAACTTTTAGTGAACAGCTTTTGGTTTTTAATAAGGCTATTTCTAGATTTAATACCAAAGCTTAGAGCCACAAAACCATTTCTTGGATCTTCAAAACATTGCAATTTAAAAATCGAATTCCTTCTTATTGTAGTTTATCCTGTTCAGTAGGGCATTTGTTATTCTTGTAACTCACTAAGTATTAACATTTTTCCTCTGGTTATTTTCTTCCAATTATGTTGAATCTGTGCCTTATGGTTATTGCCAACGAAAATAGTTTCTTTTTTACTTGATTAAAACTCTTCAGAATATTGAAATTATGTTCTGAAATTGACTGGAAGCGTATGCCTTTAATCTACATAATAATAAATTATGTTGCCTTAATGCGTTTTTTGCTGTTTAAATTGACAATTCTTAGGTTATGCTCACAAGCATTGTGACAATATTTTGACAGCAAAGTATGAATGACAGTATTACTAACCAGAATTACTGATGTCTATTTTAGCAATCGGAACTGCGTATGCTATACTGAGTAATCCAGAGAAAAGAAGACAGTATGATCAATATGGAGAGCAACCACCAACTGTCCATAGCCCTTATGGCAACTATTCAAAGTATTACAGAGAATTTGAAGCAGATATTACACCTGAAGATGTTTTCAACATCTTCTTTGGTGGAAGATTCCCCACAGGTTTGTGTTAGTATATGTCTGTACGAAAGTTTTTCAGCTATAATAATCACAATGCGCGTTATAATAAATCTTGGAATCCCAGATTTTTTGTCCTAATCTTTCATAAAGCCAATGATATCAGCCAACTGACATTGATGGGTGGAGCAAGCTGGTAAAATTGTGCAAGAGCGTAGAAATCCAGTATTGCTGTGTGATCTTACCAGAACTGGATTTCCGTCAAGAGGCTGAATAAATTATTTAATTTTATTCTAATGTTTGTTAACATCTGTTCAGTGAACCCGGTGTTCAATTCAGATTTTGATTTTCTTTCTTTGTTTGGAAGCAGCAAATTGCTAATTAAAATAAAATGGCAATCTTTCATGGGGCAAAATCATGGAGAGGCACGGATACAGACCTGATTTTCAAGTGGCTAATCAAAATAATTTCTGCATGGAATATGTTTGGTAGTCCAGACTTGGTTGGTAGATCTGTTGCATTAGTAAAGCAAAACTACTTAATGGATCATGTGGTCCTAGCTAGACTAGCTGCAGGAAAAAAGATAATGGGTGGAATTTTGCTCATTTGCCCTGCTATCGATGGGCAGAACAAACTGGTAAAATGGCAAGAGAGCCCAGCTATCAGGATCACACTGATGTCTCGGCTCTCGTACCAGTACCGAATTTCCAGCGAATGGTAGAAAAAATTATTTAATTTTATTTTAATGCTCATTGACATCTGTATAGTGAGCCCAGTGCTCAATTATCTGAGCTCACTTGCCTTTATGGCTTCATTGGGAGTGGTTCACTCCGGCAAGGAAAACACCTACTCCCCATGAATGGGTAACAGTCGTGTTGCCCTTGCTGGTAGTATCATTGAGGCTCCTGGGAGACTGAGGGCGAGGATTTGATGCCCTGTGGGCACCTTGCTACTGGTGTGAGCATGGGGTACATGGGCACAGGGCAGAGCCAAGCCGTGGCAGTCCAAATTTGGGGAGAAGGTGCCTTCTGCACATTGTAACAGCTCAGTGGTGGGGAGGGGTGGTGTGCAATTGGCTGCAAGCCCCCGTGATACCTGGTTATGCGTGGGGTGGGAAGGAGGGGTAGTGTGGATGGATAGATTAGGTTGGTTCCAGCAGCAGAGCCCAGACAGTACTCTTTTCTGTGTCTGGCCTCTGCTGTTGAATTACAGGGGTCTGCACATACTCAATTGCTACTTCTGCTGTTGGCTGGTGAATTAAGCCCTGCCTACTGCCTCTCGTAGTTAGAAACAGGCTAGCCCTTTTTTTATACACTGCATAAGACTGGGTGGGGGGGGGGATAAACTTGCCCAACAAGAACTGTAACACTCATTTTCACGCTAGCTGGACACTTATAATTTTTCCTGTAAAATTCTGCCCAATAGTTTCATCTGAGCTGTGGCGTATGGTAATCTCCAGGGAACACCAATTTCTTTACAGTTTGAGAAATGAACCATGCATTAACTAGGAGAGAGCATATTCTATATGAGACAAGAAAAATCTGCAGAGTTTTCACTTTGGTTTGATGTGAGGACTCAGACAAAGAAAGTAACTGCCAAATTCATGTTCATCAATTGATCAAAAATAATTATTGCAATTGTATGTTTATCATTTACTGATATGTTAACATAGTAATTATGTCATTGGACTATCAATATGGTCTTGATGTGATGCACTGAAGACAAATGATTAAGTCCCACCGTAACACCATAAGAACTTGAATTTAATTAATTACATAAATCTGGAATTGCAAATCTTACTGATTATGGAGCCATGAAACTACTGGATTGTCTTTAAGGAGATGTTCTTTCTGGAAAGAAATTTGCCATTCTTGCTTCATCTTTATGCATGATTCCAAACCCACAGCAGTTGTAGTTGATGGTTAACTGTTTGTAATAACCAAGAAAGCCAGTCAGTTTTATCAAATCATTGAGAAAATCTAAATTAAAACAGAACTGACCACGCAGCATTTTATGTATTAAGGCACACTCGGACCAATCAACTCTGCTTCTTGTTAATATCTGGAAGAATTGTTCTATAGTTTAGTCATAAATTTTAGCTAATGTCCCTGACTCTTCATCCCATCTGGTGATTAGATCCAGTAGGTACACGGTTGGGAGGGAGCAGCCATTGTGCTTCTCCATGTTGGCCATCACTTGAAAGAAGCACTGAAAGCACAGTGTCCTCTGAGAGCAGACTTAAATGTCTGTCACCAAGAGTTGCTTAATAACACTTACTGTCTTGAGGAGTAATGCTAGACTGGACCTGCAACAGATAGCAAGAGAATCAGCACAAAGGAAAAACAATCTTGGTCTCATTCTCATCCATCTTCCTGTTTGAAGTTCATTGATCTGTGGCTGTTGGTAGGAATAACCACTGCACAATATCATGGAGACACTATGCTGTACAGGATAAATTCAGAATAGGTACAGCAGCCCAAAATGTGTCATGAGACACTAGATTAGCAAGAGCAGCAAAATTGTACTCGTGTGCAATCTGTATCCTCGTGATCTGACATACCTCTCACTATCATTACCAACAAACCAGGGGATCATAAAACAGAAAATGCAAAACATACTCAAATCTGGCAGCATTTGTGGAGACAGAGATCTGTTGCCTTTTGATCACAACCCTAAAATAGACCTGAATCATTGTTCCTCACTTCCTGTCTTCACAGATCTGCCAGATCTGCTACGTATTTCTACCATTTTCTATTTTATTTCAGATTATTGCATCTGCAGTATTTTGCTCTTGTGTAAGCCAGAAGAATCATCCCTAGGTCAGTGAGGAATGTGGAAGAGTATGCCAGAGAACAGCAACTAGTAAATCTAAAAATGCGAAGCTATAATGCAGGATTACATGCATGCTAAATAGTGGAATTAGCATATTAGAAACCAAGCTAAACGATGCCAACTGCAATGGACTGGATCAAGTTCTGCAGTCTTGCCGTATCCATTTATGATTGGTTAACAATTAAATGAAAGGAGGAGAAGATTCCATGAACATTCCCATCAGGGCTCAGCATATGATTGCGAAGACTAAATTATTTACAGTCATCTTCAGCCAGCCATGCAAATTGGTGAACCAACGCAGCCTCGGCTGCCAAGGTCTTCACCATCACAGGTTTTAGCTAATTCAACTCCTTGTGGTAATAAGAAACAGCTGAAGATTATGGATAAAGGAAGGGCTTTGGATCGTGACAACATCCCTGTTATAATGCAGAAACCTTGTACTCCAGACTTGGCCTTAGCCAAGTTGTCCAAGTACAGCTACAACATTGCTATTTACCTTTCAAAGTAGAGAATTGCCCAGAGCTCTCAAAAACAAGACACACAATCTGGCCAATTACTCAATAATTTATTCAGCACGTTTTGGAAGGTGTACTCAACAATGTTATTAAGTGACACATATCCAATGCTCAGTTTAGGTTTTGCTAGGATCACTCTGCTTCACCTCATACCTCATTACAGCCTTGGTCCGAAAATGTACAGGAGAGCTGGCCTGAGAGTGACTGCCTGGACATCAAGGAAAGTATTTGATTGAAGTTGGAATCAAGGAGCCATTGTAAATTTGAAGTAAATGGAAATGGAGGGAGTTGTTCGCTAGTTGCAGTCAACTTGACATAGAAATTTAGTTGTGGTTGTTGGAGGTCAGTCACCTCAGCCTGGCATAGTTGCAGGAGTTTGTTAGGGTGTTATCCCAAGTCCAAGTATCTTCAGCTGCTTCGTCCTCCATCTTCCCTTTAACATAAGGCCAGAGGTCGGAGTATTTAGCATCATTTGTAACTTTGTTTGATAATATAGCGTATGCTCATGTGCAGCAAGATCTGGACAGCATTATGATTTGGGTTGATAAAGAGCAAGTAACATTTAACCACACAAGTCCTAAGCAATAAACATTTTGAACAAGAGGAAAATTTAACCATCTCCCCTTTGCATTCAATGGCATTGTTGACACTAAGTCTTCTACCATCAACATCTTAAGAGTTACCATAGACCTGAATCTTAACTACATCAACACACAAAGACTATAAGACAGTGCTGGAAATTCTGCACTGAGTAACTCACCACCTGACACCCCAACGTTTGTCCATCATCTAGAAGTCAGGCAGGGAATGGAATACTCTTAACTTGGCAGGATGAATGCAATTCCAACTACACAAAGATGTTCATTGTGAAAATAGTCCACTTGATCGGCACATCATTCACCACCTTAAACGTTCACGTTCTGCTCCACAGGCATTCAGTGGCAGCAGTATATACTATTTGCAAGATGCACACTGCATCAATTTACCAATGCACTACCTTCCAAACTCATAACTCTTAGAATGTCAAGGGCATTAAATACATGGAAACACCACTACCTGAAGTTTCCTTTCAAAGTACTTGCATCTGAGTTGAAACTATACTATGGCTTCTTTGCTGTCACTGAGTCCAAATTCTGGAAAACACTAACTGCATTTCAAGGAGGCAGGTTACCACCACTACCTCGGGCAATTGTGGATGGGTCAAGATGCCAAAGACAAAGGTCCAGAAAATTGAAATAAATATATAGTACGTTATCACTTTTTAAAAAAAAAAATAAGGTTTTGCAAATTTATTGGTCTTAATTGGGTTTTGTTAGCTCTGGCGTGACATTAGATAGGGTGGACAATGTTCTTAATTCTGTACATTGATTTTCATAGAGGCAAAGCCTCAGGGTAAACTATTGATTCGTACTGAGATGAGAAATTTCTTCACTAGGAATTGTAAATCTTTTCAATTCTGTATCTAGGAGACTGGGTTTCAGTTGTTGAGTATGATATTCAGACCTTTATGGACTCTTGGAGTTAAGGGAAAAAAAGATTGAATTGGAAAGTGAGCTGATGTCAAGAACCAACCATGATCTCATTAAGTGACTGAACATGCTCGAAGGGTCTTATGCCCTAATCCAATTTCTATTTATGTTCTTATAAATTTGCTTTGTGTTAGTTCTTTCGTATATTTTTAATAATATGGTTAATTATACGTAAATATACTATTGACAAATCTAACACATGCTGTATAAAATTGTGAATGTCAAGTTAAACATAGAAATAGGCTGTTTGATCTTGAATCATACTTGTAAATTTACTTGGTCTGGATATGAAGATAAATCCTATAAACCTTGATGATCCATTGCCTGAGACACCTGCTTCATTTCTGATTTTTGTCCTTCACAAAGTTAAAGCAGCACACTATTTGTGCCAACTTACTCAATGAGCATTACTTATATCCTGCAAAACTCATCAGGCAGGGTAAAGCTAATGCTTTTTGAGAACATTGGAAAAAGGTTTTTTAAAAAAAAAAGTCCCAAGGGAAAGGAGAGAGCTTATTTTATCGACGAGTGTATTGGAAAATGGCTAAAATGGAGGAAGTCAGCTTGACATTTCTTAACTAGGAATATAAAAGAACAGAGAGAATCATAAATATGAAATTATGAGCTGTCAAGTTAGACCTGAAGCTGGAAATTAAAAACATAAATAGCTTTGTCGTTCAAAGTAGTCTTGGGGAAAAAAGTGGTGCCAAAATCAAGTTAGTTGCTATGGAAGGGATAAAGTGGTTAGCTTATTTTTTTCCATGTTTTTGAGAAAAGTGGATTCAGTTAAACAAATGATTTATTTATAGTTGTGTCTGTAGATTAGTTTGCTGTCTCTGAATTAAAGCAGTATGATTTGATTCAGGCTTCACATCATATTTCTCAGTCTGGCTTTGAAAAAAATTGGGTGAATGATACGAGGGTGTAAGATCATGCCACATTATTGATTTATGATACACTTATAGATAGTAGGCAGTATTAGGCAAAAATCTAAGATCTTTGGACTCGTATAACTGAACTCCTCTGATAAATACAAGCAAACATCTAAGAGATTCAAAATTTATGTACTTATTCAAAATGTTGCTGATTGCACATTCTGTAGGTGTCTAATATGATTTACATTAATATGAAAATGTATCAATCCTTAAATGTGCTATTTCTGCATAAATGTAAGAAACAATAGTATTAATTGTATTGTTGGAATTTATGATCTGTTTTGCACCTTAAAAGTGTTAATGGAGTATCTTTTGATCAGGTAACATTCGTGCCTATACAAATGGAAGAACAACATATACCCATGTTTACCGTCGGCGCCGGCGTATGAATGACATGGTAGAGGAAGAAGAACAGGAGGAACAAACTCAGGTAAACGTTAATATTTCTCTGAGGTATGATGTGAGATAGCAGATGTATCGGAACACCACCATCTACAAGTTTGCCACCTTATCCTGACTTGGAACTAGATTGAGGTTCCTTCAAGTCAGAGTCCCAGAACTCCCTTTCTAATAACACGATGGATGTACTTGCTCCTCCTGGATTGCAGTGGTCCAAAATGCTGGCTCACCACCACTTCCCTTATGGCAGTTGGGAATGAGAAATAAATGCTGGCCTAGCCAGCAACGCCCACGTCCCATGGAAGAATGAAAAGTAATTGATGGTCAAACCTCTCCAGTTGGATATATTTTGTGTGTTCAAATCTGTGGTAAAATATATTAATTATAGCTATATGATTTCACCTCTACTTTAAATACCATCCAGTTAAGGACAGTGTTGATGAAAAATCTATTGTCATAAATCATATGATCTTTTATGTGCAGAAGAACTGGGGAGTTGAGATCTTTTATTTTGTAACACATAATAAACAGGGTGATTACACAAAGGTCTTCACTCTAAATAAGCAATCTGTGATTTATGTATTTTTTAAAAGCATAGTTGCATTAGTAAAAGGATCTTTCCTGATAAAGCATGATTTATGGAGAGCAGGGAATTGAGATGTAGCATACATAATGACTAAGCAAAGGAATTAGTTGCTGAGAAACAATATTATGCCGTTGGGATTAAGAAAATGCTGAAAACAAGATTTCAGCCATTGTGATTTATGTCAATTAGATTCCTTAACTCACTACTTTCTTTTCTTGCACATCTTGCAGGGAAACTATTCAATATTTTTGCAGCTGTTGCCGGTTTTTATATTAGTACTTGTATCACTTGTAGCCCAGTTGTCAGTGACCAATCCTCCTTACAGCCTTTACTACAAACCGTAAGTTCAATGTTTTTAAAATTTTAATGTAGTAAACATTTTTCTTCAATTGGTTTGATACATTCTCACCCAAATGTAGAAAGAAATTGAATTTGAAAGAATTGGATTATATAGCCATAATTTTTAAATTGAAATTGGTTGTAAGAAATGTATGGAATCCTTGTAAAGACATTGGGTAAAAACGACTTTTTAACCATGCTACTGGTAAATAGTTCAGTGCTAACAATTTTATTTGAATTATTTGTTTAGTGAGCAGATTTGCCCAACATTGGGTCTTGCATTATCGACTTGTATGTCAATGATTCAAAGTTAAATGCAGTCTACATTAACAGATTCTTTCATGTGTTTTTGGATAAAACTATTCCATTTCTCTTAGAATACATTCTACTTCATTGAAAAACCATAAATATAAAAAGGTGCAGTGTGCACCTTTACCAGCACTTTACTACGCGTATAGCTATCTTTTGCATGAAATCATAAGTCCAGGGACCTTCTATCTGCTCAAGTGGAGTCTTTTTCAAAGAATACTTGGACTGTCTCCCCATGTTCCATCAATATTCACTCCTTTACTAATAAAGCAAAATCAATTTGTTATTTACATCATATTATTTATTATATATTGTTTGAAATTAGTTATGTTCACTTGCAAAGCAATTGTGAAGAACTCTGCAAAAATTCATTTTCTTGAAGTGCTTCAGAATATTCTGAGAATGTAAAAGGCTCTGTGTAAATATAATTTATTTCCTTTATTTCAGCAAAGTTATAAAGGAAGCCTGGCTGCAATTGGCACAAATTCTTGAGGCAAGAGAGGAAAAATTAATCACTCAAGATTTCTTTTGCTATCCAGAATCCTAATCTCAAAGTAGATGTGTACAAACATCTGGAATAGGATGAGCTTTAGCTGTAGTGAACCCCTCCATCAGTCACTCATAGTTATTCCCAACAATGTATCAACGGAGAAAATCAATGTCGACAGGAGGACTGGATGTGCTTGTGAAATGCTTTTTTAATGTGCCTGAAGATGAGAAGATTGGATTTCTCTAGTTTAGTGACAACGCTCTAAATTAAAATGTGACTTGTTAATACATATGAATTAATAATTCATTTTTATAGTTGTACAACTACAAAAGGGCAGAATTGCACATTAATTACAATGTGAGATCTGGACAATATCATAGAATCCCTACAGTGCAGAAGAAAGTCATTTGGTCCATCAAGTCTGAACTGACTCTCTGACAGACCATCTTATTCAGGCCCTGTCCCTGAAACACTACACATTTACCTTGTTAATCCCTTTAATTTATACATCACTGGACATTAAGGGACAATTTAGCGTAGCCAATCCATCTAACCTGCACATTTTTGGACTGTGGGATGAAACCGGAGCACCTGGAGGAAACCAGTGCAGACACAGGGAGAATGTGCAAACTTTTCATGCCTGAGAAATTGCTTTTGAAAGCTGGGTACGGGTAAACTTAGAATGAAAAAATTTTGCTGATCATTAGAGTGCTGGCCTTAAACATACCACACAGTACATGCTATTGTGCAATTGCGTAAATAAAAATCATAGTGCAGATGCGTCTTTAGACAGCAGATCCAGCAATTGGTTTGCTTGAAAAGCACAACATAAAATTGCCAACCATGAGATCTAGGAAATGTGACATTGTACATTTTATTAATTCTTGGATAAATCATAAATAAGGATTGTACCATAGATGTTTTACTTGCACAGCAAAATTAGCTCTTTGCGCATTGATCTATTGAATCCAACCAGCAGACAACTGTTTAAAACACCTGTTCTAATTATTCAGGTCATTGGGCCATGTTTTGTCCAGGGAAACTGAACGCTTAAAAGTAGAATATTTTGTTGACAGAGGATTTGAGAAGGAGTACCAAGGCATAGCACTGCAAAACATGGAAAATAATATTGAGAAGGACTACATTGATCACCTTCAAAGTAGCTGCCGGAAAGAAAAACAGCAAAGTGAGTAAATATTTAAAAGATTTAATTTACTAATGAAAAAAAAACTTAATTGCATTTTTTGTATTATAACATTCTTTAAAATCCAAAGACAGCCAGATCTACAGATCCCTCCGGCAGGTTGACTGCAAGCGTTTTGCTGCAAGTGAAGGTATTTGGAAATAGAATTTTACATTGTAAACTGTAGTATGTTTTGTATGCTGAATGCTTTCAGATAAAGAACAAAATGTGTATACTAAGCTGAACCAGGTGAGGGAGCTGTGTTATCATTAGTGAAAATACAGGATCACAATCTATAGGTTGAAAGTAGCTCTGCTAGCATAAACTGTTGAAAAATCATTCAGTTAATGGCAGATCTTTGTGCCACAAAAGTGCCATGCAATGATTATCTCCAACAAAAGGCTGTCAAACCATCTCCTCTTGAGGTTCAACAACATTCCTCTCACTGAAATCCCCACCAATAAGATCCTGAAGATTGCAATTGACTAGACGTAACCACAGACATAGTTGTTTCTGCAAGAGATCACAGGCTGAGTTCAGCAGAGAGTATCTCCTGACTCCCTGAAGCAGTGCTCAAATCAGAAATATGAGGGAATAATCCCAATTTGCCTTGAGTGCAGTTCCAAAAACATTCCAGAAACTCAACAGCCTTAAGGACAAAACCTTAGTCAGTACCCTATTCACCACTTTAAATGTTCACTCCCTCAACCACTAATGAAATGACATTAATGTGTACCATCTACTAGTTGCAGCAATTTGCTGAGGCTCGTTTACCTTCAGTATCATAGAATTGTAGAATTCCTACAGTGCAAAAGGAGGCCCTTAGTTCCATCGAGTCTGCATTGACCACAATCCCACTCAGGTTCTTCTCCCATATCTCTACATATTTTACCTGCTAATCCCTCTAACCTAAGCATTCTAGTACACTAAGGGGCAATTTTAGAATGGCTGATCAACCTAACCTGCACATTTTGGACTGTGGGAGGAAACCGGAGCACCCAGAGAAAACCGAGTATGCAAGACTCCAGGACTAGAAGGACAATGGAAGCAGAACCATTGGCATGTTACCCCCAGAACTCCCTGCAAGTTCTTCTCCAAGTCTCTCACTATTCTGACTTGCGTCTAATTCACTGCTCGAATCACAAGCTGGAAATCACAATTAAGTTCTGGAACTCCCTTAATTGCACTGTGAGTCTATCCAGATGGGCTGCAGTAGTTCAAGATGGTGGCTCACTATTACAACATGGGCAACACTTACTGGCCTTGCCAGCAATACTTGCATCCCATGAAGATTTTTATAAACAGTAATCCTTCTGTAATATAAGGGTAGAAGGCCTGATTAAATGTAACAATTTAAAATCTGGTTTCAGTCCCTGACATAAGCATTGGTGTAGATCAATGGATGATGTGTTCCTTATTTAACCTATGTACTTAATTTTCTATATTCTGTTAGTTGTGAAACAATAATTTGGATGGTCTTATTCCTCCTCCTATAAAAAGTACAAAACAAATTGTTCTCTTGTACTTGGGCTGAGCTCACAGCTATCAATCCATACCAATTCATTACCATGTTTGTGTTAGCATTAGTTATTAGTATTCATTACCATCCAGGTTTATTATCATTACCATATACTCTGGTTTATTCTAGTCCTACAGAGAAATCTTTCGTTATAGTCAACTTGTTCTGTACTTGTATTCTTTTGCGCCACATATATTACTCAATGATATGTTTCATCTTTTTGCAGAAACTGATCTGCAGAATTTGGCCACTTTATACAGAGATGAGCGCCTGAAGCAGAAAGCTGAATCTCTTAAGACAGAGAACTGTGAAAAATTGACCAGAATTGTTGAACTTCAAAGGGGAGGATGACAGCAATTGTAGCTCGCATCACAAAATCTGGAATAAAATCATGGAAGAATGTTTTAAAACTGTTAAATTTAATATCAGAAACAAAAATACTTGAAACCTGAATGCATTTTTAAAAATGCTTCTATTCATTTAGGGTGGTTCTGAAGGAGAAGCCATGACTGTGTTGTATGGGATCATTGGCTAAATTTGTTTTTCGTAGCAAGCATTAATTTTGTGATTATTTTTCTTTTTGACTTGAACATGAGATGCATTTATTTCCTTACAATAAGAGTAGATCATTTTAATTAATTCCTCTAACTCTGTCACTTCAGATCCAGTCTTGGTGTTAAACTTGAACATTTTCAACATAAATTGTGTGGGTTTGTTGCATGTATCACTTGCCAACTATAGGGAGATTTAGTCGGTGGTGGCTCAAAGGTATTTTCATTTTTATAGACATTTTTATATATTTTGTTAATTCTGGAACAATAATTTGGATGGCCTCTCTTAACTGAACTAGCTCCTATCAAAATAAATTGTGATTACAGAGCAGTGTTATAGTGCACTATATCATTAATAATGTACTCTATTCCAGCCTTTTGTCAATTTAAGCATTTGGATTATCACCACAGATGTGATGAAATTACCATATCTGAAACTTAAAGTGTTGCATAAATCAGATGTTTTAAGTTTTTTGCCATAAAGTAGGTTTGCACTATGAAATAGTGCTGAAGTGCCAATTGAAGGATGGGTAGTTTTGAACAGAGATTCTAATTCATTATATTCTAGAAAGTTCTAAATCAGTACTTTTCTGGCTTTCTGTTGCTGAGTAAAATGCTTAAAAACAGAATATCTAAATAAAAAATAATTGTGATATTTTGAATAAATAAAGATCTTTACTCTCTTTAAAATTAACAAGAACAATGATTAGAGCTTCTTTTAAATATCCAGAAGCCCTGTTCACAAATGACCATGCAGAATGCAAATTAACTTTATATTAGTTGCATCAGTATTTTTTAAATATGGCCCCAGATCTGACACTTGTACATGAATTGCATATGTTGGTATTATTTAATGTATATATTCGGAGTTATATTTATTGATCAAACAAATGATTGTGAAATTGCATGCTGTAAAATATAAATTTAAGTGGAATAAACTCAGTATAATTTTCTTAGTTGAATCATTGTGTATTCTGAAAGACTGTAAACAAGTATGACCAATTTATAAGCATTGTATAATATCAAACTTCACAATTTTGAGACTTTATAGATGCTGAAATAAAATTATTTTTCAATGGTGATAATTTTGAGTAAAAGTTATTTTTAAAAAAGTTACTAAAAATGTGCATTTAGAAAAGCTGGAATAACAGTGTTTAGCATTGCTGCCTCACAGTGTCAGGGACCCAGGTTCAATTCTGACCTTGGCTGACTGTGTGGATTTTGCATGTTCTCCCTGTGTCTGTGTGGATTTCTTCCAAGTGCTCCAGTTTCCTTCCACACTTTAAAGCTGTGTGGGTTAGGTTGATTAGCCATGCTAAATTGATCCTTTAATGCCAGGGGCATTAGCAGGATAAATATGTGGGATAATGGGGATAGGGCCTGGGAAGGGATTGTGCCTTCTGAACTGTAAAGATTCTGTGATTCAAAAAAGGAGAGTTGATACTAATTGGTGGGTTTAGATGTATAAAATCTACTCAAGTCCCCAACAGTTGCAGTATCAGTCATGAATAGCCTACATTAGGCAACTGATGCTGACCATTTGTTATTATCATTAGACTGAATTTTCTTTTACTTTTATAGTTGACTAAGTGAGTAAGTGGCAATTGGGAAGTGGAAACTTCAGCCAATGTTGATCTTGAGTCTGGCAGATATCTTCATTTTGTCACTGTTCCCCAGATTTGGTAAAAGTGCAAACAGCTGATCAGAGCTCCATTTAATTATGGAGTTGGAAATTGGTGAATTCAGCTAGCTAAGAAGTTATTTTGTTACTACAGCTTATTGTTTTACCATCCACCTTTGGCGTGAACAAATCCATTGGATTTCTGAACTTTTAAAGTGGTTGGCCTCATGGGATATCAATTCCTAGTACTAAATATTTGTCTTAAACTTCAACTGGGAGGAGTAAATCCTTAATATTCGGGCAAAGCAGTGGCAAATGGATTTCAGTGCAGGCAAATGTGAGGTTAACCACTTTGGATTTCACCAGAATAGGTCAGAGTATTTTCTAAATGATTAAAATCTAAAAATGATGGCGATCAAAAGGGATATTGTGTGCTATGTAAATATATAATAAAATATCTTGAAGTGGTACAGAAAATAATCAAGAGGCTGAAACTATTCTGGCCTTTAGGACTAGAAAAGGGGATAGAGTTATGGAAAGCCTCTGTTCGACCATTCTTGGAGTATTATGAGCTGTTCTGAGCACCACATCTTCAGAAGGATATTGTGAACTTACAGGGAATGTAGCATTGAATTATGAAAATGATACCTGGATTCAAAGGTTTAAATTGTGACCCAATATTACATAAGCAGGGATTGTAGTCCCTCGAATTTAGATGGTTATTTTGATTGCAATTTTCAAGTAAATAAGGTGACCTGGGTGGATCGAGTTGAACTATTTTTTTCTCTACTGTCTGCAGAATCTGGGATTGGGATCATACGCTAAATCATAAAACCAGATCTTTCAAGAGTAATATTAGGGAAACTACACAGGAAGGGTTGTAGAAATTTGAGACTATTCCACAAATGGCAATTTATTCTAGACCAATTGTTAATTTAAAATGAGATCAGTAAATTATTGATAATCTTTTTCCCTTATAACTATTAGTTATGATGATCATTTAGGCTGCAAATCAGCAATAATTTCATTGAATGACAAAATGGGGCCATATGGTCCAATCCCTTTGCTATGTTTGTACATTCTCATCTGTACCCTGACCCAAAATGTAAACACCACTGAATTTTATTTTTTCACTTTTTCTTGTGTTTAACTTAATAGTTAATAAAACTCTTGTACATCTTTAATTTTAATCACTTCACCATTGTGTCTGTGCCTTTGGCTGTCTAGATCTTTAGTTCTAGATTTCTTGTGTCCAAACCTGAATATAGTGAAATCAATGTTAAGACCATAGAGAGGGTATCGAAGTGATTTATTGAAATGTACTGGGATGTTGGGAAAATAGATGAACTAGAATCATACCTACGGATGAGTGACTAGAAAAGCTGAAATTGTTCTACCTAGAATAGAGAAAACTTAGGAGAAATTTAATAGATGTTCAAAATTTTAAAGATTTTAATAGACTAAATAGAGGACAAACTGTTGTCACTAATAGAGGTTCAAGAATCGGAGAACACAAATTTAAAATAATTGGAGAAAAGCAAGAGGGACCATAAGAATTTTTAAAACATTATTGAGTTATGACTATCTGGAATGCACTGCTGGGATGATAAAATGGTGGATGCTGATTCAATGATGATTTTCTGAAAGGGAATTTGATTTGTATACTAGACAAAGAAAGAAATATAGGGTTATGAGGGAAGAGTAGGAGAATGGGACTAATTTGGCTAGCTGTCACTTGGTATTGCAGAACTTGAATACAGGTGAGAAGAGAAATTTTGCTGAAACTTTTCATCTTGCATCAATCAGGACAAATGCAAGAATGCCAACTTGCAAAAAGAATCTGATACAAAAACAAAATGCTACAAAAACTTGGGTCTCCGGAGAAAATAGTTAATATTTTGCATTTGTATGATTCTTCAGAGTTAAAGGGGGAATGTAGTGGATTACCAGCTGGAGCATTGTAGAAGATTTCTTTCGGGTGCTCCAGTTTCCTCCCACTGATCAAAGATGTGCAGGTTAGGTTGATTGGCCATGATAAAATTGCCCCTTACTAACCCTAGATGCTTAGGTTAGAAGGATTTAGCAGGTAATAATATGTAGGAATGTAGGGGTCGGGCCTGGGTGAGACTGTCGTCGGTGCAGACTCGATGGGCCAAAGGGTGTCTCTTCTGCACTATAAGGTTCTATGATTCTATAAGATGAGTGGTGGAAACTAGGAGAGATTGCAACAAAGATGATGGCGCAAGACAGAGGAACAGTTTACGGTTGGCGGAGATGCTAGTGGTTACATGAAGGTAAAATTTTTGGACATTGACCTTTGTCCTTCACCTTGAGTCTTTTTTTCCATCCAATTTTATTTGCTCACCACCCCTCCCCCCCCCCCAAATAAAATCAAGCCATTTGTCACATTCCTAAGTTTTACTTTTAGTAAGCATTGATCTTTATTCTCTCATTAATGCATTCTGATGTCTTGAGTGGAGAGAAGTGGCTCTTAGGACCATCAGTGCATTGTACTGCCCATAGTACTTCAGGAACCTAACTGGGGCTTTGTATAGCTTTAGGATCACTTCTACCTCTCATATTTCTGTTCTCTGGATACAAAGGCAAGCTTTCCATCAGCCTTTTGTGATTTTTCTTTCTGTACAGGCCCATGACGTTAGTCTGTTTGCATGCATCAATAAGTCTTTAAAGCTTCACTGTTCCCAACTTCTCACCAGTTAAACATCTATCTTGTTTGGGTCCACATTTGTTTACACAAATTAGTTTGACATAGTTTTGCCCATTCAATTAATCTATTATGACCTCTTTGTGATTTTCTGTTTCCCCCTATCTTTATTCCATTGACGAACTGGATGTGTGGGAGTCTCTGCTGTATCTATAAATCATTTACAAATGTGGTGAATAGTTAAGGCCCTATGTATTGCCACTGTCACATACGTCCTTTTGGAGTGCCTATTATTCCTCCTCAGGCTATTAGCTAAGTTTGCCTTAAATTCTATAAGCTTCAATGTTAACTGCAAGTTTCTTGTAATTATTTGGTAAGATCCACTAAGTGCAAGACTTCCAGATGCAAATAGTCTTTTTTTTCATTTAAAGTTAAGCAGAATATCTTGGAGTAGCGGAACATAATCATGCTGAAATCTGCCCAGAGACAGGCACAAGTGATTTGGTTGACATGGGGAGAGAGACCCAGATTGATGCTCATAAAATCAAAAGGACCAGATCTCTCACCTAAAAAGAAGGACAACTGATCTTGTTGAACACAGACTTGCAGTCTCCACCAGACAGAGAAACCTGCAGGGGCAGAGACAAGCTGGGGAAGAAACCTTTTAACCACCAATCAGAATGTAAATAAGAATGGATTCCCTATTTGATGAGATGGTCCAGTGGAGATTAAAGGATCCAAGAGTCGCCAGAGGGTCCTTGCTGCTGGAAGTGAATTTGATAATGCTTTAGGAGGATTAAGTGAAAGGACTTTTAAAAGGGCACTCAAAATTCTTTCTGGTGGGATAGCAAGCAGTGAACCAGTTGAATTGCCAGGAAAAATTTGGGATTTTATCAGAAAGCTACACATCTGATGAGAATTTGTCATGCAGTATAAATATAGTGGAGGATTTTCAATTGTGTTAATTAGTTAATGGGGAAAGTATGTTTTCTGTAGTTTATTCTATTGCTTATTCATTAAGTGATATTTAATTGTTGTGGATAATGATTTGTTCCAGTAGAAGTCTTAAAATGTAATATCTTGTGCTATATTTTGTATCAGTTACTGGGAAATTCATATCTCTGATAAAAACGTCTTCTGGAAATCTATATAATACCCTGTTTAATGTATTTAAATTGCGTTTAGCATGTGTGTTAGCAAGCCCAGCACTCAATTGTCCGGTCTTGCTTGCCTTTATGGCCTCGTCAGGAAAGATTCTCTCTGGTGAGGAAAAAACCTGCTCCCTGTGAATGAGGAACAGTTGTGTTCTCCTCGCCAGTGGAACTGGAGGCTTTTGAGGCACCTCAGGGAGGCCGAGGGCAAGGCAGGGTTCCCCTTAGGCAATGCCACTCTGGCACCTGGGCAATGCCCACTGGGTAGTGCCAGGAAGTGGACTGATGGGGTTGGACCAGTGGGTGGGTGGAGGCAATGTCAGGGCAGGGTCTATGGATGGGTGGGACTAAATGGGGTGAGCCTGTGGGGGATGTGCCAATGGGGGGGCAGGGCCTGAGGGGGAATAGAATGGAGATGGAGACTGTGAAGGAGAGCCAATGGGGGCAGGATGTGTGGGGAGTGGTGGAGAGGCCCACTATCACTCTCCTGCAATTGATGGGAAAAGGAGAGAGTCAGTGATCGGCCTGGATGGTGGGGAAGCAGTGGGGGCTACATCTCAGGCTGTGGGCCACCGCAATTGCGGGGCGGAGAGGTGGAGTTGGGAGTGCCTGCCTGCAGTAGCAGGGGCCTGACAGCACTCTTTGTCTGGCAGATCCCTGCTCCTGTTAATGAGTATATGCGGTATTAGAGATCCGCATGTGCACAATACCTCTTTCTACAGGTTGTTAGGTGTGTTAATCTCCATCTCCTGAAATGAGAGGTGCACTCACCCAAAATTTTAAAGACAGAATGCATAAGTTTGGGCTTGGAGATGCTCCCAAAAGAAAGATCTGGAACTCTCCCAGTTTCATGCTTGTCTGACACTTAAGAAATAATCTCATAAAATTCTGCCCTCTATCTCCCAAAGAATTGGCCGCTGAAAGCAAAGGCTGCAATCATGGCCCAAATGGATTTTCCCTGCTGATTGGAGGGATCTGCTTGTTTGGCCCATCTAAATGGTTTTATTTTTTCACCCCTCCAAGAGACCCTCTATTTTGAGATGCGCTCATGCCGTCACTGCTTTATCAGTGCTCGCGTCTCTTGATGGTGGTGGTGGTGAATTTTGAGAGTTGATAGACTTCAGATTAATTTAGCGATATCCGGAGCCCATTGCCATCCTATATTGAACATGAGGTCCTCCTACCCGTCTGCCATCTGGCAAATGTAGGGTTGGAGTCCGCACTCAGTCTTGATATTGGCATTCTGAAGTGGCAGGAAATCCTGGATCCATTAACTTTGTTTCCATCTCTACAGATGCTGAGTTTTTCCAGCATCTTCTGTTCTTATCTTCACTATTAGTTTAACAATGTGGTCGCCATATTAGTATATACCAGATTTCTGAATTGAGAGAATTTTGGGGGATTATGTTAATGTTTCTCACCTACTTAAAACCTGGACGGAAGCCATCTGGTGACTTGTCCCTCTTTCAAACTATTTTCTTTATTATCTTTATTTTGCTTGTACATATTTTGGTGAAACCCTACCCTTGATTCAGTATTGGTTCTTTGAGATATCTGGTATGCGGATCTCTTCCTCTACTGCAAATAGTGACGCAAAGTAGTTTTTCAGTCTCTGTGCCATTTTCATAGTTTCTTGGACAATATCAGCATTATCAGTTTTCCAGGAGTTTAAATACTTCAGATGATCCCCCTTTTTCCCAGTAAATTTGTACAAAAAAGTTGTTGTGCTGTTTCTGATAACATTTTTGCACGTTTCTTTCTCTCTTTTAGTTACTCTTATTATTTTGTTACATGTTGTTTCATCCCTGATCCTGCTCAGTTACCAGCTGATATACTATTGGTTGCATTCTGTTTGCTGTTAATTTTCTTCTAGATGTTCTTCCTTACCTCTTTTGCCTTCCACGGATGACCAGTTTGGCAAATAGATCTCTTGTCCCCTCAGGGGTATAAACTTGTTCTGTGTTATATTAAATTATTTTCTGAACCCCCCCCCCCACCTCCACTGATCTTAACTGTCAACTTAATTGGTTAACAGATTGGCCAGGTTACTGCCTGCAGAGGGTTTGCGTCTCATTTATGTTAGAGTTAACTTTATCTAGAAGTAAAATCTTAATAGCTGTTTTACGTTTCTCCCTTTCAAAACACAGTAATTAACTTGGTCAAATTACACTATTCGATAAATGCATCATTAAGCTGCTAACTAGCCAATAGTTTATTTTACAACTATCCTTTAATTATAGTAATTATTTCCATCATCCACATAGATGGGAAGATGGATAGTAGGACTTACCTTGTCTACAGCAATGTGTTCTGAAAAGCTGTAGTTTTTCTGAGATTAGGAGGCAGGTGGAGGTGGATCATTCCTGATATCACCAGCTTCCCTTAGCCAGCTTTGTATATTTTCAAAAACTTTAGACCCCAAAACTTTAATCACGGAGCAGCTCATTGAATTAAATCTACCTTTCATAATATATTGGTTCAGTTACAAAAGTTATGTAAAAAATAGAGATTATATCTGATGTGGCAGTGTTAGAAATGTTAAAGGTATTTAATAATCAAATCTAGCAACAGATAGTAGGATAGAAAATGTTGTAGGAAACATAAGACACAATTGTCTGAATTCTTGCTCCTCAGAGTGCAGATTCGAGATAATTCCAACCCAACCGAGGAAAAATGTGACCTGAAAGTTTGGATTTGTGGCAGTGTAAAAGTTGGGGGCGCAGGGGATTGGGAAATGAAGGTGAAAATGGGAATCACGGTGGGCAACCACTGTCTCCTCATACTCTCCATGCCAACTTATGATCTCACTCATCCTCATGCTCCTCTACTGCTCTGTGCCAACTTAGTGCCAACCCATGTCCCCCACCAAATTCCATGCCCCTTTATAGCCCATGTGCCAAGTCAGTGCCAACGCATTCCCCACCGAGAAGCCCTTACATGTACCATGTCAACTCATCGAGTATCCACCAAGGGCAAACTTTAGGAGCAATGCTGAGGTGATGTACAATAAAGTTCTTGATTTTCTTTTGAAAAGTTCCTTATAAAAATAATGTCTTGATAAAATCCATTCACTATGTTTAATTTTCTTTAACTCTTACAAATACAAGTGTTGCATCCATAATCTCACATCAAAGATTTTGCAATCATTTGGAGCTGTCAAACAAGCTGGAATGACAGGCATCTCATTAGGAGATTGTACAGTTGTGAAATCAGTCATGCAGCACTAATTCTCTAATGCTAACCCTCAGGCTTATGTCAACAGACAGAGTGAAATAACAAGCACTAATTTTCTTAATACTGTAAATGGTTTTCCCCCAGCTCTTTAAAGGATAAGAGTTTTAAATGCTTTGAAGCTTGACAGCTCATTTTGACAGCTGCTTTTAATGTCTCCTTTTAACAGATTTATTGAAAGCTCTTTTTGACAGTTCTATTGACAGATAATGTTTACAACTCCTTTTGATTGTTCTATTTGACACTTCCAATGAGCTTGACAAGTTTAACACATTTAAGCATTTCGATCACACATTTATGAATGATTTTAACAATTCAGAAGTGCATCTTACTTCTCCTAAAGAGAGTCTGACAGTATCCCAGGAGCCCAAAGAGTATCTTACCTCCCAAAAGAATACTCAGCTCACCAAAGAACTCCAGCAGCTTTGGATGTTCTCCTACCAGGTCTAAAATTCACGAGGCATGTTTTGAATACACTATCAGTGAAAATCAAATCAGACTGAGATAGTTATGCTTTAGCATAGTTGCTGCCTCCGTGAACCACAGGTGTGCACATTCCAACCAGACTCCATTACACCCCCCTCCCCCACCCCACCCCGTGAAAATGATAGGTAATGTGTTCAGGAGCAGGACTTGCAGGTTCAGGCTTCTGCTGCCTCTTTCATAATGATTGAGAGGCTCTCCAAAAAAATCAGGCTTATATATGCATGGAAAGCTCTTATAGCCAACAATTTAAAAAAATTACTTGTTCATGGGATGTGGGCATTTCTGGCTGAGCCACATTTATTGCCCATTCCTAATTGCCCTAGATGAAGCAGTTAAAAGCTAATCAAATTGCTGTTGATGTGAAGTCACATATTGGCCAGACGAAACAGAAACAGAATTAGGTCACCAGGCCCTTCAAGCCCATCCCACCATTAAATACAATCATGGCTGATCTGTGCTAGCCTAAATTCCTTTTCTGTGCCAGTTTCCCATAGCCCTCTATTTTTTGGTCTATCGAATATTTATCCACTTCCATTTTGAATACTTGTAATAATCCAACTTCCACCAGCTTTTGGAGCAGAGAATTCCAGACATTCACCACCCTCTGCCAGAAGAAATTCCTAAGCATCTCAGTTTTAAATGACTGACACTTTACCTTGTAGCTATGCCTCCTTGTTCGAGACTCCCCCACTCCTCTCCCAGTGAGAGAATTTTGCTGAAGTTTGCTGCTAAATAATTATTGGCCAGCACGACAGGGAGATCCAGCACCTTTATTAAATTTTTATCTGGAAGGATTGGGGGACTTTGATTTAATGTATCATTGAAGATATACCACTTCATAACTATAGCACTCCCAAATACTGCACAGAAGAATCAGACTAGAGATAATGTACTCAAATCTCAGGAGTAGGACTTGAAATCATAACTTTTGACTTAGAAATAACAAGAGTTTTGCTGGCTAAGTCAAGACTAGACTATCAGTAGCAACATCACTTCATCAAAAAGCTCTAAATGATGTAATAAATATTTTCCAGTGGCTCTAACCTCGGCTTTGAGCCACAGACAAAGATAGATTGGCCATGGTATTACCTCATTTAAAAAGATCTCAGCAGTTCTGATGTTGCAAAACTCATAAAAAAGATGGGAGTCGGGTAAGAATCTGATCCAGATTGTTCCCTCAGATGCAAGTTGGCATGACTCCTGAACATTGAGGACAATAATTAAGGGATGATAACAACTCCAGCTTGTAAGGACAATGATACTACATTGATAGACATACCAGCTTCAATTAATTATAGTTAGTTAGTTTCTGTATTCAGTTGCACCTCACATAATAACACTTGAGTTGGAAACTGAACAAAATTCATAACGATCATAAATAAAGTACAGTATGTTTTGTTGAATCTTAATTGCAGAACAGCTTAGTGTAATACTGAAGTAGAAAAGTCTTCAATTTTATCATATTTAAGTAAGAAAATGTTCATTTTTGCAAATCTTCATCGACGATAGAAAGAATCAGCATAGCTCCATCAAAAACTAAATAATTAAGTGCTCAAGAGAGGCTATGAAGTAATTTCCAGCCAGGAATAAATCTGTAATTTATTTGTACATGCCAGGGTGGGAGAAGGGTAAGTTAGTGCAGTTGACTAGAATGTAATGTAAGGGGCAAGTTTTTCACACGGAGGGTGGTGAATGCCTGGAATGTGTTGCCAGAGGACATGGTGGAAGCAGATTCTATAACAACATTCAAAGGACATCTGGATAGATACTTTAATAGGTAGGGAATAGAAGGATATGGACCACATAGAAGCAAAAAATTACTAGAGAAGTATTTGTGTCAGTACAGATTTAGTGGGCCAAAGGGCCTGTTTCTGTGCTGCATTATTGTTTGTTCTTCCTTTGTGAAGCAGATCAACACCAATGATGTGGGTTCAATCTTTACCTTTTGCCTTGCCTCAAACTTATTAAATAGTACTCCTCAAGCCGAGTCGACAAAATTCTCTCTCCCTAATGGAGACAGATGCCTTTGATTTTTTTGGGGGGGCTATGGCTTGATGACCATATGTGTTATCCATTAATACAAAAAGCCAATTATTTACTTTTTTCCTTTCTCCCTACCTGATGTTGCTGACCATGGCTGGATAAGCTCCCAAAAGTTCTGGCAGTTCTCAAGTAACACACTCAAGGGCCACTCCTTGTGTATGATCTTAGATAGTAAGTCTTGGAAGCATCACCGGTGAACCCAATCCTCTCCTCATCTGATGCCCACTCTCAGGTCATTTGTAACACAGATGAATGAATAGTCATCAGAAATGAGATCCTTGAACCCAGCTTCTGAATTCAGAAATAAGTTGTTGTGTCTCAATTTTACATTCTCCTGTATCTCTTTCCTCTATTTCTTATGTTTCTGTAAGCTGTTGAGAGAAATAAACAAGTTTCAGTATGGTAGGTTATTTATAAGTCTGATTTCTGAAACAAACTGCTGATCTTTTGAAGAGTTTTGAACTATGGTGAATAATTGACTGATTGTATATGCATTAGTACTCTTGCAGATTGTTAACATGGAAAAATAACATAAGTTATTTAAATAAACTCTTTAAACCTACAAAACAATAACAAACACCTATTATTGAAGTGTGATTTTAACATTTCTCAATTACTTTAAACAGCATTTGCTCATGGTTGTCATTCTAGCTGAGGGTAAATTTAGCTGTCCACATGATGAATCCAGCAGAAGGTTTCATATTCTGTTGTATGTGTGTGGGTTTGACTCTTGCTTCTAACTATAACTCTTTACCTCGCTACAGAAAAGGACAGAATCATTCAGAGCACAACCAGAAGTAAAAACTGTCAGTTTAATACAAATTATTGGTACTTAGAAATATTAATATCTATATTGAACATATATATTTTTATTTATTATGTATTTAGAATTTGTTGTAACAATAATGCAGAAGATTTGGCTATATATTTCATTGGCGTCACAGACATTTCAGGATACATTGTAATAACAGATTAGCAATTCTAACATAGGAACAGTATTTTGATTGTACGTAACTTCAAGCCCTATGGTTAAGTACTTGATGCATGCTCATTTGTGTTGGCTGTAAGTCAAGGGTTGGCATGCTTCCTCCTCTAAAATTATAACATGGAGCCTTTGACCTGCTGGGCTTGTGACAGCCTCAGTCTCAAAGTGGATGGCTGCTGACACCATCGACTCTTCTGACCAGACTGGAGGGATTCTAACTGAAAACTGAAAATGTTTCTTGGATTCATCAGTTAAGGATGTGCATGCTCAGCTTTTCCATCTAACTTTCAAGCTAATTGCCAATGCTTGTATACCAGGTAAAAAAAATGCACTTGATTGCAGCCTTCATAAATGATTTAACATTGTATTAATGGTGGATTAATTAAACCCAGTTTCTGTATCAATTTTTACTCCTACCAGCATAGATTATGATGTCAATAAAACTTGTACAATCAGGAATACAATTCTAAACATATCAAAATTATATTGTACATAATTATCTCTGACATATGTGCTGATCAAGTTATCTGGGTTTGAATACAAATTCTGAGCTTCTCTATGGGAAGAAAGATTATAAATAGTATCATATTGGTTTCTCCACTACTGAATCACTTATGTTTATGTGCAATGATAAACACAAAGATTTAAACAATTGATCACAACATTTATTTGGTCTGGAATTAGTTGTGTCTATTTGACATCTAATATGTTTTCTTATAGATACATTGAACTAGACAGTAAAGGCAAAAAAAATAGAAATGCACTATTCAATTAATGTAAACGTTAAACATAGGTATGTTTGCATTTTAATTTATCAGTTTTAAAGTTGATGCTTTATGAAAGGAACAATTTTAAGCGTGTTAGTTGCAATGTTCAGATATGTGCCAGTCTGGGCGTGGCATTGTGATGCCAGTGCGGAAACATTCTTTACTCACTGGCTTGCCTTGACTGAAATATGTGGGCATGAGTGTTTGGCAAGGGCTATTTCTAGTAGTGAAGAACTACTGGTGGAGAAATGCTAAAGCTGCACACTGCGATTGGTTCAAATCAGAAAGAAATACTTCCAAATCAGTGGGAATATTGGATATAAACTTTCTACGTGACCTGTAGGTAATCGTGCTATGGATGAAAACAGCCAACCAAGATATCCCAGTGGACACAAAGAGTAAGTAGAACTTAATGGCTGAAGTTCTTGTGGTGGAATGGGAAAAGCTCCAAGAAAATTCTTGATGCATGTTGTCCTGTAGTCTTGTGAAAATTTGCTTATTATTTTGTGTTACAAAAGAATTCAGGCTTGTTCCCTTGTGTTCTAATCATCCAAAATTCTAAAATGAAGTAAAAAGAGCAGAGGATGCTGGAAAAATTCAGCAGGTATCCCAGCATAAGGTGAAGTGTCTATTGTCAAAATCTTGTTGTCTTTCACTCTGGCTGAAGCTTAATATCCCATCGAGGATGCAGCACCACTACAAGGAAGTGGAGGGATGTGTTAGTAAGTTCGCCGACGATACGAAGGTTGATGGTGTTGTGGATAGTCTGGAGGGACATCTGAAGTTGCAGGGAGACATAGATAGGATGCAAGACTGGACGGAGAAGTGGCAGATGGACTTCAACACGAATAAATGTGTGGTGGTCCGTTTTGGCAGGACCAATGGGATGAAGCAGTATAATATCAAGGGTAGGAGTGTTGGCAGTGTTGAGGAGCAGAAGGATCTTGGGGTCCGCGTGCATAGGACTCTTAAATCGGCTCCGCAAGTGGAAGAAGCGGTCAAGAAGGCATATGGTGTACTGGCCTTCATTAATCGAGGGATTGAATTTAGGAGTCAGGAGGTAATGCTGCAACTTTATAAGACCCTTGTCAGACCCCACTTGGAGTATTGTATGCAGTTCTGGTCACCTCACTATAGGAAGGATATGGAAACTATTGAGGGGGTGCAGAGGAGATTTACAAAGATGTTGCCTGGATTGGGGGGCATGCCTTATGAAGATAGGTTGAGGGAGCTAGGTCTCTTCTCCCTGGAGAGACGAAGGTTGAGAGGCGACCTGATAGAGGTTTATAACATGTTGAGAGGAATAGATAGAGAGGAATTCTCGGAGGCTGTTTCCCAGGGCTGAAATGGTTGCTATGAGAGGACACAGGTTTAAGGTCCTGGGGGGCAAGTGCAGAGGAGATGTTAGAGGTAAGTTTTTCACTCAGAGGGTGGTGCGTGAATGGAATTGGCTGCCGTCAGTGGTGGTAGAGGCGAACTCGCTGGGGTCTTTTAAGAGACTTCTGGATGAGTACATGGGATTAAATGGGATTGGGAGTTACAGATAGTTCTATGGCCTGATAGGTATTGATATGATCAGCACACTTGTGGGCCGAAGGGCCTGTTTGTGCTGTAGTGTTCTATGCTCTATTTACATTACCTTTGTCTTTATTGTCAATATATCCTTACCAATTTCACCCCCTCTCACCACCCCCTCCCCTCACCTTCACTGATATAAATCTTGCTGATTTTCCTTGTCTTCAACTCTGGTGAAGGCTTGTCCTAATTTGAAAAGTTGTCTCTGCCCCTTCTCTACAGATGCTGTTAGACCTGCAGAGATTTTCCAGCACTTGGAAAAGAATTTTTGTTTCATGTTTCAGCATCCCTGATATTTTGCTTTTAACTTTCTTTTCTCCTGTTAAAGAAATTGTTGTGACTTTGTGTTTGTATTGATAAGTATAAAATGCAAAGCTTTAGTAGCATGTCTCCCTGTTCCTTAATATTCAAGCCCTGTCTTACTCAACGCCTGTTCATTTATTATACTTGCAACAGTTTTGCTTAATTTCATGCTTGCTATAATGAATTATGTTTTTTTTTCCAGAATCCTGAATGATTTGAGGGTTAGTGGGAGAAAGCACCAAAGTACCCAGTCTAGTAATTGGATCACAGATAAAGAATCATCTTTTTCTACTGGCAACATTTCTCGCTAAAATAAGCTTAGAGATATGTTAATTTGAAACTGTTATAGGGGCATTTATAATAACATATTTATATAGGACTGAGAAAATGAATTATTTGGATGAAGAACTTCCATTTGTAAAAAAGCCCTCAGAAAATGTGTGTAACCGAAGAGATGAGTCTGAAGTTGGCTCCATGTTTATTTCTGAAAGATGGTCCAATAACCTCTCAAATAACTCAAATACGGACTCAAGTTTTATTTCAGAAAATACAGCTGCAAAAACAGAGTCTGTTCATCACATTTTGACAGAGGACTGCAGGCGACTTACAGTAAATACAATTCCCATTGGATTTGTTGCAGATCCTGATTATATAAATAATGACCAGCTACCTGAGAATGGGGACTTCATATCCACTGTAAAGACATCGCCAGAATCATCTTTGTTTTCTAAGGCCGATGATACTCCTTGTGATTCTTCTGGTTCCTATCATACAGCTGCAGGCTCTGAGAATCTGGAAAATCTCAGTGACTGCAGTGGACCATTTGAGGACGTTGAAGAACCTCCTACGGATTATGATGAAAATCAAGATGTTTCTGAAAGTGGCAGTTCCCCGATTTTAGCTGATTCACAAAAAGAACGAAGCAGTGACCAGTCAAATAATTCTAAAAATGAGAACAGTTCAATTCAATCTTATTGTTGCAAAGGGCAAGAGCAAATATTTGCGAATAAGCATAAAACTGAGCTGTGTGGAATATATCTAGAGCGGGATGCCTGTGAATTAAATGGAGAGCTGATGGAGAGTAGATTAGATAACAAGAGTGAGCCTGATGTTAACTCCAATTACAAAAATAGTAAGAGAGCAATGGTAAAAATTGTTGATGAAAATAAATCCTTCGAATATGAAACTACTTCTGGTTCTCAGGAAGAAAGAAATGTTTGCTGCAGTGTTTTGGTACCTGATGATACTTTATTAACCACAAATAGAAAATCACATAGCCGAGGGATAGCCAGCAAATCAACTGAGTACGATCTATCAGTTAGGGGCACAGATATCGAGAACTGTGAAGGAAATGGAGACCAACAGGTTCAATTGTCAATCACAGCTCAGAATAGCAAAACCAAAGAGAGAGGTAGCCCAGCGCAGCTCACCAAAATTCAGAAGATTGGATTAAATAGACATGAATCTCCGAGCTGTTATCTGCAGCCTGGTTTAAATGACCCCGAAGAAATGTTTCAAATAGATAAGTTTGAAAATGGTTTCAAAGATGATTCATGTGTTAACAGTATAAGAACTGATTGTGTGAGTGAAACATCCAGCGTGGCAAGTGAATTAGATGAGACTGATTACGAGGTTCAAAAGTTAACCGCTTTGGCTTTTCGAAGTTTGTCTTGTCCAAGTGATGATTACCTTGGCATTTATAACTCTAAAGCATGCATTGATTTTTCATCACCTTTGTCAGAGGAAAGCCACAAAACAAACAGATTGTCAGCTTGCGTTTTTGGGTTAGATTACACTGGTGCATTTGACAATAATGAGGAGCCCTCAGATTGCAGCAACACAGCTTGTGCTTTACATGCTGAGGCTGAAGAAAGCAACATGGTATTACTTGATGACTCACTTGACAGAATACAGTGTGAGTGTGTTGAGGTGGTTGTGGAAACACAAGACAAAGGCAAAGATTTGAGAACAAGCAGAACAGTCCCAAAACGACAAATTGAACTCAGAAAACAACAGAGAAGTGAATTAAAAGTTTTTACTTCAAGAGGTGCCATTAATTCCTGTGTCTGTGTTGATTCAGCAGTTGATACTGAGAATAAAAAGGAAATTTCAGAATGTTTACTAAACTGTGAAGACACGACTCATGCGGAGAACCCAGATATGAAAAATGAAGAGAGTATTGGTGAACAGCAATATAATGCAACAACCCCCGATGGACCTTTGTTGAAGAATAAATTTGCATCCTACCTTATCACAAATGTGATATCCAAGAAAATGCAGTTTGAACAAGGTCTCAAAATAGAGCATGAATTAGATAAGAATACAAGTTCTCCTATCTCCTCAACCCCTAACTTTGTGAAAAGGGAAAATTTTGACATTCCTACTATAGTTTCGCAACAAATTCAACCTGAAGATTCTACTTCAAAATCTGAACCTTTCAATTTCATCCAAGGCAATTTCAGAAAGAATGAGTGTGAATTAAATGATGCAAGTAATGAGGAAAATAGAAACATGGAACAAAAACACAGTTTCAGTTCTTTAGAGTGTGAAGGTGGTTTAAGCTGGGATGGGAAGAAGAACACAAACATCCTCAATGGCTGTGCAACCAGTCTTTTTAGAACTTGGAGTGAAAACAATCCAGATAGCCAAGATAAAATTCTAACAGAGAGAACGTTTGAATTGAATCCTGAGAAACCATGCCCCATGTTACAGGACTTATGTATTAATGCACCAGAGCAAAAGAAGACTATAAATGTATCATGTATTTCAGAGAATAAACATGCAGATTACATGTCACAGGCTACTGAAGAAGTGCAAAGTGAACAGACATCATATAAAGACAAAACAAATGATGTTCAATCAGGTAACAATCCACGCCAAATAAATGCACCAAGTATTATTACTATGTTAAAATCACCAGAGATGCTACGTAACTCTCAGTTGGCAAACATGAAACAAACCAGTCCATTGTGTATTGTGGAAGAGAATGCTCCTACTATGGATTCTAACCCTACTGGCCCTGACCTTAGGGATCAGATTCTTCCTACTTCATTTAAATTTGAATCTGAACTGGAGAAAGAACAAGTTTCCCAGCTTTATACAAAAGACAGCATAACCATAAAAAGCAAAACAGATGATCCACCTTCTCATGTCAAGGATATGAGTAAGCTGGTTCAAAATACTTATAGTGCTTTGACATTCTGTAACATCAAGGCTAAGTCAGAGGTGCCAGAAGAAATTTACAATCCTTCTAGCTTAGAGCAATCACTTCCAGCAACACAGCACAAACTGTCACCAATTTTCATTCAATGTCAATCAATAAGCAGGAAGGCTGACAAAGTTGAAAGCAATGATGATATAGTTGACAAGAAATATTGTACTTGTACAGGAAATTCAGGTATTTCGAGAATATTTTCCTCTGACTTCCAGCTGCCTATTCCATTTAATAAACAGAAAAACAAAACAATTTCTGCTAAAAGAATAGATTGTAAAATTTACCCTATTAAAGAGGATGAAAGCGATGCAAATGGTCATTTAATGTGCATAACTAATGAAGTAACACCTGAAAGGAAAATCCAAGCCTTATCGATTTCAAATAATCAAGAGTCTAAATTATCAGTTATGAAAGTCCAAGTTGGAACAGAGCATCAGAAAAATCATTTAACCAATTTTGTGCTAAATAATGAAATTGCTGATTTGGTTCTTGGAAAAGGAGAACAAAATAATGAATTCCAGGTAGGACTGGAAAATATGAGCAATCGTTTACCAAGTTCTGCCACAACAACTGAAAATACTGAAAAGTCATTGAGTAAAATGGAGCCTACTGGAAATGTTAAAAGTGAATTAGAAAATGAACTTTCAACAAAGTCTAATTCAAGCAAGGAAGAAATTTCCATCACGTTTGATGCAGATGAGCCAAGAGGAGAGATTCCAGAGACAACACAAAACAAAACTGCGCTTTTAATGAATTCATCTTTAAACAAAAATGTAGATTCATCACAACGAAAGGCTGAACCTAAAACGGGTGTTCAATCCAAGATGGAAATTCAAAATAATCAGCTCGGGATTTTTAATAATGATGATGATCATGTTGAACTGTCAAATGAAAAAAGCTATCTCCAAAATGATTTTCAAGTTAATTTGAAGAATCAAAATGAACCATTCCATAATTCAAATACTGGTAACAAAGATGTATCACTTTGGAAAAATGACCCAAATAAAGACTTTAAAATGAGATTGGAAAATGAAAATAAATGTTTAAGCAAGTCAACTACAAATGATGAAGAAACTCAAAAATTTCTGAGAAAAGGTACACATAAGAAAGAAATTCAATTTAGATTGGAAAAACAAAATAAAATGCTAGAAAATTTAACATTAGATGATGAAGAGGCCACATTGTCACTTGAAAAGCATGAAATGGAAAGCGAACTTCAGGTTGGTTTGGAAGATCAAAACAAAATGTTTGAAAGTTCTGCTCTTAATGTAGGAAGTGCCAGTTTGTTGCTTGATGATCCTAAAGGTCAGATAGAACTTGCCCATGATAATCAGAGTACATTGGTTTTGAAAGCTGAAGATACTAATATATTACCAGATATAAATAAGCATAAAAATGAAATGCAAACAGGGCAGCAAGAAGAAAATAGGTCTTTGTATGGTTCTAGTTCAAATTGCAAATTGTCACCTCTAATTAATCATCTTAATGGAGAGATCCATAATATAATGGAAGGTCAAAACAATCTATTAAATAGCTGTAAGCAGAACAAGAAAGAATTTAAAATTGAACATGATAGCCGAAAAGACACAGTCAAATCTGAAATGACACCAGCAACAGAAAAAGTTGGGATAACATTCATAAGTGAATTACAATCATTTAAAGATAACAAAATTTCAATGGTTTCAGAGGAAGGAGGACAAAATGTCAATAAAGACTGTTCAGAATCCAGGAATAACAAAATTGTACATACGCAGGTCCAACTCCCTAGTGACATCAATTTAATATCCGTCAAAACCACAGAAAGCAGTGCTGCTTCTTTGGAATCATCAAATTGTCCAGAGACTATCAAAATTTCGTCACAAAACTCAGTTCAAGAGACTAAAACTCAAGATGTTCATGGCAAAACAGCATTTTCAGCTGATGTTTGCAATACAATAGTTAATAAGGCTACACAGGCTGCACAGGCTAGTTTAAACTTTACAAATACGAACATGACTCTGCTTGATTCTATTAACCCTGATGTTAAGTTACCCACTAAGACAATTGGTGACCAAACCAAGCAACAGTCCTTAGAAACAAAAACAAGTCCAGTCAGCAAGGCAAGTGTTCAAGAGGAAGCATCAGTATCAGACCGAGCAAATTATCTGACCATTCCTATTGGAGAACACAAACTACAGGTACCTCCCCAAATACAAATGCCTGCTTCACTTCACCCTGATATTCCTAAACTCGATCACTATTCAACAACAATTAGCCCTCACCAGCAAAATTGGGAAACCTTAGATCCTCAAAAACAGGAACAACAAGCATTTTCTTCAACCAGACAAATTCCCAGTGTTGTGGAAAAATGTTATAAGGTCCCTGAATCTCCTCACTTTCTGGCCAACCCCCAATTCCCTTGTTTTCAGTATTGCTTCATGGACAAGAAGTTACTTATTGATCCAGAGACTGGAAAACATTACTTCGTTGAAGCATCAGTACAATCCCCACGTAAAATGCTGTTAGATCCAGAAACAGGTTGCTATGTTGAAATAGTAATACCTCAGCAAACATATTGTGCATCCCCATTCTCCCCATTTGTTCTATATCCAAATGCCTTGAGACCTACATATGTACCAAGAATGCAGTTTTCAAACTTATTTTCACCACCTCTGGCCACACACTCTGACCCAACCCCTGAGTCCCCAGACGTACAAATACAATCAAATCTAAATGGCACAACAGACAAGCAAGATCATAAGAATAACACACAAAAGAATAAATTAGCTGAACCTAACCACATGGAAAGTCCATGTTATATTCCAACAGAGATGCCTGTAAATCCTATTCCACCACTGACCTCTATGCAAGTTATATCCACTCACACTCAAACCCTTCCGTAAAACTTAAAAACAACTCAACAGTCATTTTATCATCTCAGTCAATTTGAGGAAGGAATATCCTGCTGGCTTTACTATGGAGCAGAAGTGAGAGAATTCTGTGCCAACACCCACAGAACGATCACTTGAAAGGACATGAGCCTGAGTTATTGTCTTGTTTTCCCTACAGCTGATTACTGACTTCTGAAACATTTTCTGTGTTTTTTTAAAAGATGTATAAGATGCTCAACTATGATTTTTGAAATTGTTCTTAACATTTCCCTCTACAGTAATCACACTTGTAAATTAAAGAAAGAAATTATGTTACACCAATAATTATTTTGGATGGTGTCAATATTTTGAAAGGATTGCTTAGTAATTGTTGTTCTTAAAAATGTTGGAATTTATTCTTAAATAATGTAGAATTGTGGCAGAAAATACTAAATATATTCTGGTTGTAGGTACACTAGGCATGATTTAAACCTTTCCCATTTGGCTGGAATGGGACAGGCATTTTATCAAAATAGTGATTGGTCTCAACACAGTGCATTTCCAGTTCATTTGTACTTGCTGCCATTTCAACTGTGTTGTATCCTGTTGTGGGGAAGGCACCCATACAACACAGGTGTGGATCACATCAATATCTAAACATCAGGGTCCAATGATGTGATTTATGTTTTGTTTCAACTTCCATCGTCAGTCATAGAAATGATGTTCAATCTTGGGGTCAGCAGTGAAATCTGGCAGGGCGTAGGACTAGCTCCAGGAAAGGTTGAAACCACTTCTTAAACGTTTTCTAGTGGACAGAGAGAGAGAATTTGGCACCAAAAAAAAACAGAAGATGAACAAATTCAAGCTTCTTTTGGATGGCTCACCTATTGCTAAGGACTGTTTCACCAAATTCATGTCTGTGACCTCTTGCTGCCTGAAATCCAGCTTCCACCCAGAACCCAGTCCCATGGCATATCCTCACCTCTCCTGACAGTTACTTCTTGTCTGAATACAGCTCTGCAGACACCAGGCATTTCCCATTTTCCCTTGAGGAATCATTCTTAATGTGTGAGACAGGGCAATAAGAATTAGAATGTGTCACCCTCTGTTTATTTCTCTGTGGGGTGTGGGCTAGCTTTGCTAGCTAGGTGTGCACATTTACTGTTCATCCCTGTTTGTCTTTAAGAAGGTAGTGGTGAGCTGCCTTTCTTTTATGGAACATGGGCATCCTTGGCTGTGCCAGCATTTATTGCCCACTCCTAATTGCCCTTGAACTGATTTACTGGGCCATTTAAGAGTCAACCGTATTGCTATAGACCTGGAGTCACATGTAGGTCAGATCAGATAAAGACGGCAAGTTTCATCCCTTAAGGGATATCAGTAATTCAGATGGGTTTTTATGATAATCAGCAATGGTTTCATGATCATCATTAGACTTTTAATTTGAGCTTTTTATTGAATTCAAATTTGACCATCTGCTATGGTGGGATTTGAATCAAAGTCCCTGGAGCATTAACCTGGGTTCCTAGATCAGGGGTTCAGTGACAATACAAATACACTATTGCCTTCCCTGCAACCACTGCAATCCACCTGGTGCAGGGACACCTACAGTGAGACAGTTGCAGGATTTTGAGCCAGTGACAATGAAGATATGATGATATATCTTCAAGTCAGAATGCTGAATGACTGGGGGAGAACTTTCAGGTGGTGATATTCCAAAGTACATTATACTTTGTCATTCTAGATGGTTTCAGTTGTGGGTTTGTAACCTGCTTTTTTAGCAACCTTGCTGAGTTCTTGCAATGCATCTTATAGATAGTAACATTGCTGTCACTCTTCATCAGTTGTAGAGGGATTGAATGTCAATCAACTGAGATGCTTTGTCCTGGATGATGTCAAGTGTCTTGAGTATTGTTGGATCTGCACTCAATCAGGCAATGGGAAAGTATTCCATCATTGTAAATGGAGGACAAGTTTTGGGGTATCAGGAAGTGAGTTACTGGCCACAGGATTCCTAGCCTCTGACCTGCTCTTGTAGCCACATAATTTATATTTATAGACCAGTTCTGTTTCTAATCAATGGTAAACTACAGGATGCTGATAGTGGAGATTTAATGATGGTAATTCCATTGAACATCAATGGGCACTGGTTACGTTCTCTCTAGACTGAAATAATCACTGAACGGCACTTTTGGATGAAAAGGGAATGGAATGGGAATGGTTTAGGTTAGAGGGTCATTGCTTTTTCTTAATTGGTCGGTGCAACATCGAAGGCCGAAGGGCCTGTTCTGCGCTGTAATGTTCTATGTTCTATGTTCTACATGGCATAAATGTTACTGGTCACTTTTTAGTCCAAGCCTGGATATTGTTCAGGTCTTGTTCCATTTGGACATGGACTTCTTCAGTACCTGATGACTTATGAATGGCACTGAATGTTGTGTAGTCATCTATGAACATTTCCACTTCTGCTGTTATGATGGAAGGAAGGTTATTGATGAAGCAGCTAAAGATATTTAGGCTTAGGGCCTAGGAAAGTGTTACAGACAAACTTGATCCTGCCTGCTGTCACTTGATAGTAAGAGTGTGGAATGCCCTGCCTGCAGTAGTTGTGGACTCATCAACTTTAAGGGCGTTCAAATGGTCAGTGAATAGGCATATGGATAACATTGGAATAGCTAAGTTAGAGGGTCATTAGATTGGTTCCACTGCTCGGTGCAACATTGAGGGCTGAAATGTCTGTACTGCGCTGTAATGTTCTATGTTCTATGATGCACACGCAAGCATACTTTCCAGCAGGGTCACTGGGCGGCAACCAGGTGTAGGCATCCTGTTGATCTTCTTCCACTCCTTTACCCAATGGCACAGATACCAACTGCTATCCTATTGAGTACTTAAGATAAACTTTGATATCAAATCTAGGTCTTCTGTTCAAAATCTAGATTCTGTCAAATTCCTCTTCACTTTCCTGAGTAGGGGCAGAAATTTTAATTTCAATAGACTTTTTTCCTCCTTCACGTGGGAGGTGATCGGAATAATTACACACTCTTTACAAAACCTTACTCATTCCTGCTGGCACTAACAATCTAACAAGATCAATGTGTTTAAACACATTCACCTTCCAGTTGCGTTGGCTGTAATTGGAATGAATTTGCATTTTGATTGTAGATTCGTTAACATTCTTTAAATACTTTGCTACTGGAGGTCTCTTTGTGATTGTGTCCCATTAATTTTCAAACTTTTTAAAGTCCAAGATATAGAAACTGGACTTCATTTTTCCCATTGTACACGTGTAAAACATGCACAATGAGGGTTGGTGTCGACCAAATCTTGCTTCCCAAGAAGAGCTGAAAGATGAATGACAATATTAGGTTGGGCCATTTCCTGGATGCCTAATGGCCGTGTAAAACTTTTTCCCTTACATATAAAATGAAGGATTTACTTTCTGTTTTATGCCTCCTGTCCTAAATTGTTTTGTGATGGGCATTAAAGATGTCAGGTCACCACAAGATACATTTTATTGTTTTTAAGGACTCTTCTGTTGATCCAGGGCCACCTGGCACAATTAGGATTGTTGTTATCCCATGGTCAATCCCTTCTTCCTTTTCCAATTCTCCTGGACTTAGCTGATGGTAATTGATGACCATGCAGGAAACTGGACACAGCAAGTGAATGAACCCTCCCTTTGGGTGTGTGGCAGATGCCAGCAGCTTTCCCAACTTAAGCAAACAAAGCCGAGGTCCAGTTTCAGATAAATCTCAACCACCTCCTCCTCCAGTTGGGGCAATTCTATGCATACCAGAAAATCTATTTCTAACCTCTGTATCTTTGTGTCATTGCTCTTCTTTGTAGACCCTTACAAGTATTTCAATTTTAACAACATCAATTACCGTTGATTACTAAACCCTAGATACTTGTTTGCTTCTAATTACTGCTTCTGTTGCATTGGGATCATTGCTAAACACTGTGCCTGTAAAACAAATTGGTTAAAAAATATTCATTTAAGAATTATGCACCAAACCTTAGTTTTACCTTCCTGTTCATTCAATCAAAACCAGGTGGTTAAAATTCACCATATAATGTCTTGGACTTTATTGCAATCTCCTTTATTTATTAAAATATAATGCTGTCTTCCTGTCAGGAAAACTGTCTTCCTTGTTCTCAACTACCACTCAAACCTCTGCATGTTCTACACCCGAAATGAGAGGGAGAAAGATGAGCTTTTCATGCCAATGATAAACAGAGAGAGATAACTGGCTGTTGAAAACAGTTGCAATATATCATGCAGAGTGAGTGAAATAGTCAGTGAAAAGGGAAAGAAAAGTATAAATAAATCCTGCAATAGGCATCAGAATGTCCTTTTCTGTCAGTTCCACAATCCAGACATCCAGTAGCACTAAGATGTGTCGGCGTCTTGATGTTCTTCAGTTGCTTCCTGCAAAAGAGGGCTGTGTTTATTAGTGATAATCTTGTGATCCATTTTGATAGGGATAACAAGTTGTGAATAGGAGGATTTGGAATGAAGTTTGGTACAATTGATAGCAAGAGAGCATAAGGAAGTGGACGGCGGGGTTGGCGGTTGGGGTTGGTTGTTCTACATATTGTGAATAATGGGTTTTCCAGTGTGGGCAGAGAATTGGAATTCCTGCCTTCAAAACTACCATAGATTTTGCCATTGATCTCCTGAAACTCCTTTTCTCATTGAGGCATATGTTGCCTGCAGCCCAGTGCGATGGTTTTTGGGGAAAGTGTGGGGAAAAGAATTTTCTCTCTCTCTCATTTCCCGTAGCTCCTTGAGCAAAGCCTGCAAACAGATTTATTTATAGCTCTTTTATTCGTCGCCCAAGTTCAAGCCTTTTTTACTGCTTGCAATCACACTGCACTGCTCTTTCCCTTTCCTTTTAAAAAGTGCCTGCTGCTTTCGGCTGGACTCATTAGGGCCCAATCACTTGCACCCTCACCCACACACCCATTCTGACCCAAACAGATGCATAGCCAATAAACAAGGTGGGTACTACTGGCTGCAAGCTTGTTATAATTAATCCCCACTAACTCTATTGTGGCATAATGGTGACACTTACAGGTATTTGGTACTTCTGGTGGATGTAGCACAATGGTTTATAGAGTATGGACTTCAGCAAAGAGTGAAAGCAGAAAATCATCTGCTGCACTTGCTATGCTACCGAGATGTCTTGGATCCTCCTCGCCTCTGGGATCATGAAAAGGCAGATAAGAGAGTGGGGACAGCAGAAGCAAACATCTCTGTTAACTGTAGATTTAGCTGTGAAGTGTGACCCCAGAATAATTTTCCCATTGTCCCTTTGGTCATGCGAACCAGCAAACGTAACGTGTCCGCTAACTGCTGAACAAATGTGTTTTGTCTTTACCTTCCTAATGCCCTGAATTAGTTTCACATTAATGCCCATTGGTTATATAAACTAGAAGAAAAGATATTGTTATTGATCAATGCCAATAATGCTTCTACTTTGATGCTGGTGTTGTAAGTAGATACTTTGAAAGCTTATACACTGATGGAGCTTTGAAATCCAATCTGCTGTCACATGAGCAGCATTGCAGAAAAGGTAAGAGAAATTAATGTATGCCAGCAGTATCTGAACAATCACTGTGACAAGGCAGTAAAAATAGGAATAGCAAAGTTCACATGCACTATCAAGCAAAAGTCAGTACTACTCAATTTTCAGTGATGTGTGTGTCAATAACATAGTAATAAGGCTAAGAGATTTTGTTAGCAATGAGGTTTAAAGCTGTATTTTTGATTTACTAGAAGCATCGGTGCCATTTTGTTCCAGATGAAAGTTTTCTACAAGCTACAGGCTTTATTGCTGCTTTTGCTGGTGCAGATTTATTTTTGGACTTGGTGAATGATTAAATGTAAAGTGCCAAGTTTATTCAAAGGCCAGGGTTCCTGTGTTTCTGCCCTCACTTATAACAGCATCAATACGAAAATGGAATTGCACTCTTTTGAATAACAGAAACATTCTGTCTGCTGAAGGCACAGCGACCCTGGTTGCTGCAAGTCACAGATTCCTGGTTATCCTTTTAGAAAAGGACCAAGTGCTTTGTGGAATAGTTGCAATCTAATGAGGTGATGTGTTAATAAAGAACAAAATTGATGATAAAGAGATAGAGAAATGTGTATTCCTTCTCATAACTGCATTTCATCACATTAATTTTTTAAGATTAAAGCTTTTATAGGTTTTCCGATTCCTATCTCCAATCTTCACTTGATGTCCAATTTTTCCATTGCTACTGATTCAAATGTGGCAGCCCAGACTATTCCTTTTTTACTACAAGACACATAACTCAAGAGTAACAATCAATTAAAGGACTGTTTTCAAATCTTCTGTAAAATACTGTATGCTGTGGGATCCTTTTAAAACCATTGCTATGGCAATAGTATTCTATTTAGATAGAAATGTTAGCAATCCAGCTCGTGTTACAATTTAAATTTTCTCAATTCTTTTCACTCATCCCTATTGTGTCCATTGGCAATCTTGCACATTCCTTGCACCTGATCTTATTTACAAAACATCTGGAATAGTGTTGCACCAGTTCAAACAATGAACTCTTTAACATTGACAGAACATTGGAAATAATGGTCTTTTGAGTATCCTAAGTGTCTCCCAACTGATAGAAAATATACCAGCAGGTCGTAAAGCATAAACTAAATAAAAATTACATTTATTAAAATATATAAAATTATACAGAAGTAATAGTATACAAGAGGTAAACAAAATGATAATTAAATCCTTAATTCCCCAATGCTTGAAAACTATTTGCTGGAACAGAAATAAAGACATTGACTGGAATTTCCTGCTACTATTCAGCTTGGGCGTGTTCAGCAATGGGAGCAGGAAATACCATGAGAAATGCAAAGTTACATTTTAATTCAGCATAACCATGTAATGTGTTTGACCCTTTCCCTTATACTGATGGGGCACATTCCCTACGTTTAACGCTGGAATATCATTATAATAAATTAACAAATCATTATCAGATCCTTATGTTAGAATCATCAACTGTAACAGAAAATCCATCCACGGTGGTGTGAAGGTAGAATGGCAACAATCATGACTGGTCTCCAAAGGCAAGCATCTAGTGAGCAGGCTTCTCAGAGGAGATCAGATGAGTGCAGTGCTTGGAGGAAAATAGGAAAATTCTTAATAGCCAGTGCAGATACGGTAGGCTGTAGAGCCTCTTTCAGTGCTGTAAAACTCTATGGACGGGATTTTACAGCCTCACTTGTGCGAGATTGGAAAATCCCAGCCGAAGACAACAGACATTTCCTTTGTCCACCCCTTGCCTGCTCTGATTCTGTGCCATTTAGGATAGAATTCCGGTATATGATTCTTAAGCCTGAATACTGCCCGTGCTCCCCTCAGCGTTGCCAATACATTTTCTTGGCACTGCCTCAGACAGACAGGGTAGTGCTTTAGTGGGAGTATCTTAAGTTGGGGGCGGATTCCAGCATGAACTGCTTTGATTACTCTGTGCTGGGCAGCCTTTAAAAATGACATCCTGATCCTTATGCATTTAATTTCCTGATGGGTTGGGTGAATCAGAAGCCATATCACCAGCAATACAATGTGGAACTTGTGACTTCATGTTTATTTTTAAGAGCTGCACTAGACAGCAGTTAAAACCACCGTTGCTGTTGATAGCTTCAATGCCGCTTTTCCCTGCCCAATAACCGCCCTTTGCCAATATCAAGGAAAATTCTGGATTCTTCTAACCTAATGTACATACTTGCATTTATGACATTTTACTTCAGTGCAATGACTAGAATGTGATAAAACTAAAATATTAAGATTAGTCTATCTATTCCCAACTTCAGAAAACTATTGGCCCATGAAATTTTAATAAGGGCAGACCTTAAAGATGTGAAGGTACTCTTTAGCATATTTACTTAAGGAAGTTGTATACAAAGAAAAAAGAACAAAGAACAATATAGCACTGGAATAGATCCAAGCCTGCACCGATCATGTGTTCCTAACTAGACCATCTGTTTGTATCCCTCTATTAAAGAATAAAGAAAAGTTTTACCATCAGAGAGAAATAAAACTGTGAAAAATAAACCAGCAGAACCTCTTATTAGTCTACCATTGCATATAACAGTCATTTCCAAACAGGAAATAAACATTAATGAAAAATGTCAGGCATAACTACAATTGATCTTTCAGTAACTTAGAACAAGTACAATCACAATGGAAAAATCTATCAGAAAATAGATAATTCCTGTTGAATATTTTTATTGCCTATATGGGCTGTCGTGTCCCAGTAATATTCAGTTTAAACTAGCCAGAGACAGTTTAATAAAATGGCCACTCTAAATCATAGAATAGAATCATAGAATCCCTACAATGCAGAAGGAGCCATTCAGACCATCAAGTCTGCACAGATTCTAACTCTGTAATCGCATATATTTATCCTGTTAATCCCCCTAACCTATATATCTTGGGACACTAAGGGGAAATTTAGCATAGCCAATCAACCTAACATAATGTCATGTGGCTTTTGACATTTTGAGCTTCAGACAATCCCAAGTGAATATCTATCTAATTAAATATGGTGATTCACACCCATTTGGAGAATTCACATATCCCTTTGTTACAGGTTCAAACGAAGCAAAAGGACTACAGAATTTCAACTAAATGACTTTTTGATTCATTCTGGATAAAAGGGAATATAAAAACTCAATATGCATGAGATGGGTGTGAATGGACTCTATTAACCTTCCTTAGTAGTATGATGGTTTCCTGCATCCAAACAAGGCTGACTGAATCTTAAAGTGTCAAAGAACAACGTAAAATGATTGGAACTAACAGACACACTCACTTTCAGAATAAGGATTTTGAACTTGTGAAATTCACATGATGAGGTAACCAAGTTATGGTTTGTTTTTAAAATCGGCAAGAGGTCTTGCAGGCAGAGAGTTCCAAGTGAAGCCATTGAACAAATTGCAAGTCAGCAAGCAGCCAAGATAATTTACAGCAATATTTTGACAGTGGGAGACCACTCCTGAAAGAAGAGCTCAGTAACATATTCTGGTTAACGTTTTCTTGAGAGTCAACCTTGAAGAAATTTAACCTCAAGAAATCTCACAGAATGCTTTGCTTTATAAGGGCCTTACTGCAACTTTAAAGCATCAATTGCATCTAATTCTATCTACAAAACAAAAGAGATAGATTGATGTATATATAATTTATATAATATATTATATTATCTTTTTATATATAATATGTAACATATATTATATATAAATAAATAAACTGTAATTGCATATTACAATCATCTGTATCTAATCTATATATGTATTGAAATGTGTGTCAGATTATTATAATGTAACCATGGGAACATTCTGTGAGGGTCAGGTAGACAATGTAACCAATGGCAAAATGATGTGGTAGTCAGCTGACCAGCTGACCTGGTACAAATAGAAAACAGATGGGAATTGTGGGAAGCTGAAATGGCTCAGGATGTGGCCTGAAGTGTTGGAATAATGAAGTTTCTTTATTAAACCTTTCTCTTTGATTTTACTTTCTGAATTTAGTTTCTAATAATTTAAACATTTTAACTCACAAAAAGCTTGCTGTTGGAATTACTTAATTGGGCTGGGGGAGGGGGAGTCTGTCTTCTAATCAACATCTCATGGTACCTCGACATAGCAACACCGGTGAGTTTCTGCTCGCCGGGCCTAGAATACCTGACTTCTACTACTTTCTGTGGGAGTTCACCTCTGTTATCCCCACAACAGTTTACATGCCACCCCACACTTATGTGAAGACCGCGCTGGACAAAATACTCACCACTACAAATAGCCTTGAGATGAAATATCCCGAGGCCTTGTTCATCATGGCTGGAGACTTCAATAAGGCCAAGCCCAAGAGTATCCTATCAAGATACCACCAGTACATTTATTCCACTAGAGGCCCAAACATCCTAGACCACTACTACACAAATATCAAACATTCTTACCGCTCTATCACCTGCCTACACTTTGTCAAATCAGACCACAAGTTTGTGCTCCTGCTCCCGACTTATAGGCAAAAACTGAAATGAGAGAAACGAGAAACGAGAAAGTTGAGCAATGTTGGTCTGAGGAATTGGATGATCTCCTGTAGGTCTGCTTAGAATCAGTAGACTGATCAGTATTTAAAAAATCTGTGGCCAAACTGAACGTGTGTGCCAACACAGTAACTGACTTCATTAGTAAATATATAGAAGACCGTGTGCCAAAGAAGCAAGTCTGTGTGTTTCCCAACTGGAAACCATGGATGGACAGGGATATACACTGCTTACTGAAGTCCAGGTCAGAGGCATTCAACTCAGGCAACACTAACTATACAAGAAAGCCAGATATGATCAAAGGATATCCATCAAAGATGTCAAAAGACAGTGACGGACCAAGCTTTAGTCCCAGGGTAGCCACACGGACCCTCGCAAGATCTGCAAGATATAACAGGCTACAAAATGAAGGCAGGCAAAATCGCCAGCACAAACACACCCCTCCCCATTGAGCTGAATGCATTCTATGCTCATTCGAATAAGAAGTCAGCAAGAGAATGCCCTCCATCCCAGAAACCTCAGACACACCTGCATCCGAAGTCACCACTGCAGATGTTTGAGCAGCCTTCTCAAAGGTCGACCCATAGTAAGTGACTAACCCGGATGGGGTACCCAGCCGAACACTCAAGTCCTGCATGAATCAGCTGGCAGGAATATTCGCAGACATCTTCAACCTCTCATTACAACAATCTGAAGTCCCTATGTGTTTCAAGACAACAATTATCCTGGTAATTAAGAAAAACCAAGCAGTGTGCCTTAATGACGAGTGTGCTTTAATGACTTATGAAGTGCTTTGAAAGGTTAGTTATGGCATGAATCAATTCCAACTTCCCTGCCTGCCTAGATCCACTAACATTCTAAACCGCCACAACAGGTCCAAATCAGACACCATCTCCTTGGCCTTGTATTCAATCCTGGAACACTTAGATAACAAAGCCACCTATGTCAAACTCCTATTTATCGATTAAAGCTTAGCCTTCAATATCATTAATCCTACGAAACTCATCTCCAAACTCTCTGGCCTGTTCTGTTCCTCCCTCTGTGTGTGGATCCTGAACTTCCTAACCCACATATCACAATCAGTAAGGATAGGCATCAACACCTCCTCCATGATCACTTTCAACATCAGAGCCCCACAAGGCTGTCCTCAGCCCCTTACTATACACCTATGACTGTGTGGCCAAATTCCCCTCCAATCTGATTTTCAAATTTGCTGATGATACCACCGTAGTTGGTTGGATCAGAAACAATGATGAGAAGAGTACTGGAACAAGACAGAGAATTTGGTGAACTGGTGCAATGGCAATAACCTTCTCTCAATGTCAACAAAATGAAGGAAATTGTCATTGACTTCAGGAAATGTAGTAGAGAACATACTCCTATATCAATGGGGATGAAGTAGAAATGGTCAAGAGCTTCAAATTTCAAGAGCTCCACTAAGGATTTCATCAATCTTTACAGATGCACCAAAGAAAACATTCTTTCTGGTTGTATCACATCTTAGTATGGCTCTTATTCTGCCCAAGACCACAAGGAACTACAAAGGGTCGTGAATGTAACCCAGTCCATCATCGAAATCAGCCTCCCTCTCATTGAATCTGTCTATACTTCCCGCTGCCTCGGCAAAGCAGCCAGCATAATTAAGGATGCCACGCTCCCTGGACATTCTTCCTTTCACCTTCTTCTGTTAGGAAAAAGGTATAGAAGTCTGAGGACATAGACAACCAACTTAAAAGCAGCTTCTTCCCTGCTGTTATCAGATTTTGAATGGACCCCACCTCATATTAAATTGATCTTTCTTCACACTCTAGCTATGAATGTAACACTACATTCTGCACTCTCTCATTTCCTCCTCTAGTATGGTATGCTTTGTCTATATAGTACGCAAGAAACAATACCTTTCACCACATTCTAGTACGTGACAATAATAAATTAAATCAAATCAAACACTCTGAGGGTAAGAAAATACACAACTTTTACATACAAATTCACTGATCAAGAGCAGTAAAAGGAAGCATATAAATTGTGTCCGTGACAGGCTTTGAATTTGTTGCAAAAAGCAGAAAATTAAACAAGCTCGGGTGCACTTCAATTGAATGAAAATTGTGCAGTTCTATCACAGGCAGGTGATTCATTGTCTCCGATCTACATCAGCCTGATGTAAATACAAATTAACCTATCCTTTCTGGTATGCAGGATCTATATTTGGTTAGCTGTAGCTCAAGAGTCACTGGAAGGTAATCCAAAGATTTCAGACCTAGAAGCATGTTACTGCTGCAATGTAACATCAGAACAATTTTCACAATGATGGTATTGTATTCAAGAAATTCAATTGCAACCCCACAGCTGAATTAGGATGTAGCAAGAATTGAACAATTAATATATAGACTGAGCCATTAGTTTTAGAATTTGCAAAAATGTAACAATCATGGCATAACAAAAATAGCCAGATTTAGCTGAATAAAAGTGGAAATAGTTGAGATGTTAAATTAAAATTATATTAAAAATATAAACCAGTACATCATTCTTACATGATAAAAAAAAGTACATATACATTTCATTATTTAAGTACGTCATTGAGGACCTGAGCCATGTAAGGAATGTTCTTTTCTCTGGCAGTCCCTCATGGTTGAGAATGACTTGATTCCACTCTGGGGAGGCGGGTTCTGACCAGTCTAATGCTGGAATTGCAGACTCTGTCAAAGGTTTGGTAGGTGGTGTTTGATGAGTTGGGTTGGTGGGATGCTCTGGATTCTGTGCACTCTTTCTTGATGACAGGGAATTCAACAATGGTAATTCTAGCGAATGTCAAGAATAGATGGTTAGATTCTGTCTTGTTGAATACAGTCACTGCCCAGCACATATGTGACATGAATGTTAATTTCCACTAATTAGCCCAAGCTCGCATGGTGTCCAGTTCTTGTTCCATATGCATAGACTGTTTCAACCTGAACAGACTTTAATCTTCCTTTGACTTCAATTTCCTGATTCCCATTCATGTGTGGATTGAGAGAAACAATGGGCTGGATTTTATGGCCATGCTTGAATGAGACCAGAATTTCCCACCTAAAGCCAACAGACATTTCCATTGTTGGTCCTTCGCCTGCTCCGATTCCACGGTGGGTGAGGCAGTAAAGTTCTGGCATACGTGACCAGCTGGAGTTTACAGAACTTGAGAAGCAATGATAAAGTTAGAGCTAGGCTTTTAGGGCTAATGTCAGGAAACATTTCTTCAAACAAAATATAATAGAAGTCTGGAACTCTTTCCCCTAAAAGTGTTGGCGCAGTTTGAATCTTCGAAACCAAAATTGCTAAATTGATGGGAGGACAGCTAAAAATGCCTGATAAAGAAATATCAGTTTGGTTTGCATTTCACAACAACCTTTAACCTCACTGTCTAGTATAACCCTCCGTTCTACTGTTATCACCAAGCCAGGGATCTCATAATGAAGAGTGCAGCAGATAATGCCAAGAGCAACACTGGGCATGCCCTTGATCTCGTGTGGATCCGAATCAATGTTACATAGGTTTAGTTTGGGCCAGGGACTCCTTGATCTCGTGTGAATCCGGATCAGGGTTATACAGGCTTAGTTAGGGTCAGGGACGCTGTGATTTGATTCTGGTACTATTTTGGATTAGGGACCCTGCAATTTGATTTCGGTACCAGGACTTTTTTTGGCCATTTTTGCTAGGGGAATGGTACACTGATGCTATGGGACAGATTTTAGACAGGACTATATGACTGTTTGGAGGAGAAGGGGAATTTGTCACCCCAGGAGGCACTCGATTCAAATATGGCCAGATTTATTACAGCCCAGTGAGCTTCCATCAGTAAAGGATTAAAAAGAAACAAGCAAGCTGAATCTGTTTGGTACAGAGAGAGAGAGAGAGAGATTGGGGTGGGGGTGGGGGGGGGGGGGGCGTGACTGTGCGATCGAGAGCCTCATGTGGTGTCATATGGTATAGCCAAAGTGAATTGCTTCAAGTTTAATAAATTACGTAGGGATTGGACAGAGATTTGAGCTCTGCCATGTGGGAAAGGTGGCATTACATTACATCTGAAAAGTTGTAAGGAGAGTTAACCATTTAGGCACACAGTAGATTTGATTTTATATTTGCCTGTGTTGGTTACAAAGGCAGAGCTGGAGAAGTAGTTAATCATGCAGATTGTTGCACATTAGAATGCTTTCAGTACTTTTTTGTGCATCTGTGCTCAAAGTGATAAGATCCAGTTGTGTGCTCTTGTGAAATATTTTTTTTACTGTGCCAGAGTTGTAGGAATGTGCAAGCTTCTTAATTTAGTAGGAATATTTAAAGGTGATAAAAATAAATTTTATTTTGGATTTTCTGAATCAGAAGTTATTTCCCGTTTCAGGACACCCAAAATGGTGAGCTCAGATAATGAACCACATTTTGTGGCTCAGATTAATACTGAATTATGCAAAATACTCGCAATCAAACAATAACTGCACTGCGCGCATCATTCGCAGGCAGCAGGAATTGTGGAAAGGGCTAATGAACTTTCTCCACTCCCAGGTAAAACAGGAATATCTCCCAGAGACAACAGAGACAACCACCTCTTGATACCCCATGATCGAACCCGGAGACTATGTATTGGTGAATAACTGGGATTGGAAGAAATTAGGACAACGCTGTATCAGTCCTTTTCAAGTGCTACTAACAACACCAACGTCCGCCAAGGTGGAAGGACGTTGAAGTTGGGTTCATTTTTCCCATTGTAAGAAAATTGTCTCCAACCTAGATATGAACACAGGGTGAAGATCTTCATCATTTTTTCCAGATTTTGCGAACTATTTGGACTTAATGGACATGCTGTAGCAAAAAACTGAGTTACCGAAAGACTGCATGCTAATACCTATTTACAGATGTCATACATTTATGGTGAAAGAAAGAATGTTAGTTATTATTGGGTTTGCAACCATATGCCCATCCAATCAAAAGAAGGAATGCCTCTCCAATCCCTCCATTCCACTTAGCAGAAACCATAGAGTGAATTTTACATCAAAATCAAACAGGAATTGGGAGAGATATGATAAAGTGGGAATTGGCTGGCTACAAAATGAGTAGGTTTTCAACCTAGTACCAGCCTGCTTATAACCATGCCTTGCTTCCACCCTCCTTTATTAACCCCTTGAATGATGTGTGAAGTTCCCTGTGTTTTAGTAAATCAGAGAAAGGAAAGTTGATGAGGCAAGGTAGATGCAACCTTACAGCTGAGTGGCAAAGACCAGTAGCAAACCTATGTACCAAGAGTATGTTTATTCTTGATTTGTCCGAAGTATGGAATATAACCTCTAGTAGCTCGTGGGCACATAACATTCCCAACACCTTGGATGACATTGGCTGATGGTTTTACAATCTATAATGAAAAAACTGGCAAATATAACAGATGTAGAAGCCAGGACAACTGGACAGGCACTGGCCGAAGTCTCGGCTGAGCAGATGGCATTACAAAATCAAATGGCTTTGGACTATCTTTTAGCCTCGCAGGGAAGGATGTTGTCTATTATAGGTCAGGAGTGCTGTACTTATATCCCAGATGCCTCTGAAAATATCACTAACCTGGCTGGCTACATCAAGAGGCAGCTTGATCAGCTTCAAGAGGTTGGCCGGGAATTTCATGATTATAACCCACTGTTAGTTAGGATGGTCTCATGGATTAATTGATTGGATCTTTAAGGCTTTTATTTTGCAATTATTACTGTTATTTGGGATAGGATTGTTTGGTTGCTTGTGTAAATGCATTATTAATCGGGTCATGGATATACCTATTTAACTAGTTGTCATGATATGACAAAAGGAGGGAATATGAAGTTATACAAATGAAGTGATGGCATGATGGGAAAATTGGTCAAGTATTTGGTAAAAAAATAAGGAACACTGACTCCGCATAACCTAAGACATGAATAAGACCAGAGAAGGAGAGATCTGATAAGGCTGACTCCACATAACTTAGGGCTGGAGGATTGAGGCAAGATAAGGTCAGAGTCACAGAACCTTCTATTACATCAGAAAACAAGATATGGTCAGAGATCATGGAAACTTTCTGTTTCTTCAAAGGACAAGATAATATTATTGATGAGACAGAAGGGTCTTGGAGGTCACCGGATCCTAATACAATTGATGACGTATTACTGCTTGTATTACTAATTGAACATGTACACTGATTAGAAAAAGGTATAACTATGGAACTGATTCTAGTAGCGGGCGCGGTCTTGGTATAGAATCAGCAGTTTGTAGGGACTTCTCTCTGTCTCCAAGACTCTGCCATATACTGCATGCAGTTTTGTGATGATAAAAGCTAGTTGTTTTTGCAAAGCAAACTTTGTTTAGTTTCACTATCACAACTCGGAAAACAAGAAATTCTCCACTACAACCTATCTAATCAAGCCAATTTCCCCCATCTTCCACCCTTGGACCCCCTCCTCTCAGTCATAGTAAAATGATGGAAGTGTTGCTAACAATGCTATCAACTGACACTTACTCACCAATAGTGAGCTCACTGATGATTCAACTTGAATTCCAGCATGCCCACTCAGCTCCTGTTCTCATTGCAGCCTTGTTTGAAATGTGGACAACAGAACTGGGTTCCAGATATGATATGGAATTGGAATTGACTATTATTGACATCAAGACAGCATATCACTGACGGTGTCATCAAGGAATGGTAGTCAAATTAAAGTCAATGGGAAATAGATTAAAGCTATATCTAGCACAAAGTAAGATAGTTTTGTTTGTTGGAAACAATCGCTCCATTCCCAGAAAAAAACCACAGGAATTCCTCAGTGTAGTACAAGGCCTGTCTGTGGATCACCACTCTGGCATGGTGTGGAGGCGTGTATACTCCAAAAATCCCTCAAGGGATACTACCAGAAGCTCTTTGCACTTACTAGGGCTATCCATGGCAGATGGTCAAGGAACGATACCAGGCAAAGTACAAAAGTCCTTTATTGGCAGATTAGACAAAGGAAGACTGTGTCCACACTGATTATGAAAACAGAAGGAGATCCCAATCATTGTGCTTTGACATATCAACAAAGTCTATCACCAACTCATCAACATTGTGTGGTGAATGACGGTTCCCAAAGTTCACAAAGTAAACAAAGTCACACGTAGTCTTCTACCAGAGTTCATTCACCAAGACCTCATGGACAATTAGTAACAGGGACAGTGTTGTGAAGCAGGGAGTCCCTAGTCAAGAATCTGCATGCAGATGATAGATGCATGAAGGTTGTTGGACACTTATGTTTGGACAGTGGTCTGTTTGGGCTGCTGCAACTGTGACTGCACAGTCCCCAGAACACTCTGCTGGGGATGGGGCTAGAAAAGGTTCCCTCAGATTAGACTATCCCGCTTTCCCCTGGTTGGGAATCCACACCCTGCGGGATCACCGTCTTTGTGGTCAAAGGAAAAAAAGCTTTAAATTTACAATTTGGAAATTTTAAACACTCATGGAGAATCTCAAGAGTGACCATCCAGATAGAAGAACTGCAATCATCTTACATGAGCTATCAAGATATCAGATTAACATTGCCTCCTTCAGTGAGAACCATCTTCCTGAGGAAGGAACATGCAGGGGGATACACCTTCTACTGAAAAGGGAAAGGTAACAGGAAACCTCATGTCTATGGAATTATCTTGGATTGCCATGTGGAATGGGATCTCAGATGCACAGTCAGAACTCTTCAACTATGCAACTGAAAGACTTATGAAATTTCACCAACCGTTCAACCATAACAAAATGCTATGATCATCAGTAATGATGCCCCGACCCTGGATTTTGATGAAGATGTTAAGAAAAAGTTCTATTCAGATCTTGTAATGTCCTCACTATCATCCCAAAAAGGTCTGGGGACTTTAATGTCAGGTTGATCATGATTCTGATGTTTGAAGTGGAACCAATAGGAAAAGTAGGATGGGAAAAGTTTAATGCAAACTGCATCTACCTGCAGACAAAATGTGCTCAGCATATCCTCATTATAACAAACAATCTTTTCTGCTAGGAATACAAAACCACACAGTGACATCCTAAATCAAAGATTTGGCACCTTGTAGATTATGTCACTCTTCAAATCAAACATCTAAGTAATGTCAGTATCACTTGATCCATATGGGAGACTGATCCCTTCTGGACAGACAATAGATTTGCTTAATCAGTAATGAACATGCACCTGGCACAAGACATTGCAAAGTCCAAAAGTCCAAGAAGGTCAATGTCCCAGCCCTAAAACAACCCAATCCAAATGCAGTTCATGACTAGTCTGGAAAAGTTTCATTCATCCAGCTCATTTCCAGAAACATGGGATCAAATAAAGTCAGACCTATTTAGAAATCAAGGTCAAATAGACAAAGTATCCTTCATTCACAGAATGGTGTTACCCTCATTATGATTGATAATGCCATCTGTCAATGCTGAAAATAATAACACCTCCACTTTGATGGACTGGACATTGTTGCCAAAATCTTGCCGGCCAGTGGCCAGTTCTGCTGAAGATGCACCCTGCCATAGGAAATTCCACTGACAATGACGAGACCATATGATCTCACTGCCAGTGAGCTGTGCATCACCTCCCAACACTGTGAAACACACCACGGAGGGGTGTGTCTATGTCTGAATGACCGTAATTGTTCAAAACCAGACTCTGTTTTCTAAATTCTCAAATGATGAATATTCCAGGGCTATGATAGTGATTTTATGATAGTGACTGTGGGGTGCTTGCTACCAATCATTCAGAATGATGGCACCTTGACCATCAAGCTACATCATGTTTTGAGTCTCAATGCATTAACGATGAGGCAGAATAACAACAGTGGAGGAAAGAAACACAATTAAATCCTGCACTCGCGTTCCCATCTACCTTGTAAGATATCCTGCTCCATATGCTCAGATACCTGTGGGTCGTGAATCAGCCTGTTCAATTGCATGAAGGTCTATGTCAAAAACTAGTGACCCTGGCTAGATGTCATACTTGTATCAAAGAACAGCAGACAATGATGAGTGTACTAGGCCCAACTATTGCTTCATTATTAACCCTCCTTTCAACATAAGGTCAGAAGTGGAGATGTTCTTTGGTGATTACACCATGTATATATATATATGTATATATTATATATATATATATATAGAATGATGTGGACAACATACTTACCACATGTCAGGCCAAGCTTGTAACATTCAAGCTATATAAGTACCAAAGGATGATCATTTCCATAGAGAATCTCCCCTTTGTCCCTTTTGACTTTCAATAGCATTACCATCATTGAATCCTCCATAGTCAACACCCTGGGGGTTTGCCATTGATTAAAAACTTAAAGAACCAGACATTTAAATGCATTGGTTATTGGTACAAGATGGAAACTGGAAATTCTGCAGAATCCCCTCCTCACTCCTCAAAGCTGGTCCACCATTTCCAAGATAGGAATGCAATGGAATACTCTCCATTTGCCTGTATGTATGTAGCTCCAACAACACTTAAGAAGCTCCGTATTATCCAGGAAAAAACAGCTGTCAGACATTCATCCATGACTTTATGCTATCATTGCTTCCACCACTGGTACACAGTGCCAGCAGTGTATACCATATCCAAAATGTTCTGCAGAAAGTTATCAAGATTCCTTTTAAACATACAACCTCTAACACTTGAAAGGTCCAGGCCAGCCAACATATGGAAACTTCACCAACTGCAAATTCCCCTACAATGCCATACACCATTCTGATTTGGAAATATGTTGTCCCTTCACTATTGTTGGTAAAGCTGCTCCCTAACAACATTGTGGGTGTGCCTTCAGTTGTTCAGAATGGCCTGCAGTTGTTCAGAATGGTGACTTCAATCTGGGATGGATAATAAATGTTCGTCGTGCTGGTGACACTCACATTTCATAAAAGAATGATAAAATAGATCTGGCATGTTCTTTATGAAATGAAGCACCCAGGCATCCTTTGTAGGATAATGGGTAAGGAATGGTTAATTGGGTGAAATATTGAAAGGCATTTGTTGCTTATCTAACCGTAATCTGTTCCTGGTCAGCTTCATTAGAAAACAAGGGGAGTAGCTTGAGGAAAAATTAGTATTAAAGAATGTTGATTTGCTGTGTTTTATTTGTCTAATGTTACTTTCCCACAATGATGCTGCACAATCCAAACACTACTGAAAAACTATTGAAAAATTAAGAAGCAACGATGCATTGACTTTTCAAAGATCGTGGTAAATCCAAACTTTCCATTCCATTGCAATTGATTGTCAAGTTCACTCTCACTGAAAAAAGATTGTGCAGATTAATTTGCCTTCAACAGTTCATTTTTCAATAACAACCAATTGTCTTTGTGTGGCACCATTAAACTAGAAACATACCTCGAAGCACTTTGCAGAGGTGTAATCTGGCAAAAGAAGAAAAATTGTGTTGACTGTGTTTCTTCTTGGCTTGTAGCTGTAATGATGATCCTGTAGATTAACATTAGTGTCATTTTATATTGTCCTTAATGTTTTTTTTCAGAGCTGGATGAATTAATAGAACTGGAAGAGAAACAGAGAATGCTTGAGGCCTCAATACCGAAAGATGCTCCAGTTAGTAAAAGATCAATAGGTTATGATTGCAGTAAAAGCTTTTAGCAGACTGACAGCACAGGATTGATGAACATTGATCTAGTGTAGTAAATCACAAACTTTTGTTGGTTGATGGGCCCCTTTTCAAATTGATTAGTAGTCATGGTAACCTCATCTAAATTATGACACCATTTGCCACTCTTCATATGAAGATTCTTTGTACATATTGGTTTTATAACGCTTTAAAAATATTTATTTACAGATAGCAGATGAACATACCTGCAAAAATATTGTTTTTTGTGTTATTGGCTGGGATGAATAATTATTTATCAGTAAAGCATTGAAATCCAAAGTGTTGATAACATCACTAGAGGATAAACACCAAAATACGGTTTAGGCCTAGTCACCTATTTGTGTATTAATTGCTATGTTATAGATATTTTGTTATGAAAGCAATACAACAACATCATTTATCCAAAAGTGTGCAGATTAGGTGGATTGGTCAAAGTAAATTGCCCCTTGATGTCCAAAGATATAAGTTAGGGGTAAATGCACAGTTTAAGGGAAGGGGTAGGGGTGGGCCTGGGTAAGAAGCTCTGCCAAAGTTTCATTGCAGACTTGATGGGTTGAATAGCCTCCTTCTGCACTGTAGAGATTCTATGATTAAAACAGCATAATATTTGTTGTCAGATTTGTGAAAATATTTGATAATTGTAGCAACTAGTAATGTAATAACCTATAAAATGCCACTGATACACATCCCACACTGCCCATCCATTCAAAGGCAATAATTGACAGTACGGTAAAAAAGCTACATTCACTGATGAGTCATTGGCAGAAAGAGGACCTTGCAAATTAATGCTGACTTTTGTCTGTTTGGCATTGATGCTTCAAAGAGACTATTGGGAAGATGGACTCTGGATTAATTGCTGTCTGTAAAATAGCATTTAGGAATGAGAGAAGGAGAAGGTTATGACAGAGGCTGGCTCACCAAGAGGAGGAAGAAAACTCTCAATACTGGGGTGGGTCAGGGCCCCCTCTGGAAGCAGAGGATGAAGAGAGCAGAAGCATTGCATATAGGCATCCTGCTAGAGCAGGTTGTACATGTATCTTATCTGCAGATTCACAAAAAGCAGTGTTGCTGCTGCCAGGGATCTGGTGACTCACATTCACCACATTCTCTAGGAATTGAAACATATGGACTGGGAGGACATTCATTTCAGTGGCTCTGAAAGGAACAGCTGCATTCAATTCCATGCCATTAGCTTCTTCCAAAGATCGACTAGGATCTCTTAAGCATACAAATGCATACATGGGCAACACTGTGGCACAGTGGTTAGCACTGCTGTCTCACAGCATCAGAGATCTGGGTTGAATTCCAGCCTTAGGTCATTGTCTGTGTGGAATGTGTATGTTCTCCCTGTGTCTGTGTGTGTTTCCTCTGGTGCTCTGGTTTCCTCCCACACATCTTTGATGTGTGTGTTAGGTGGATTGGCCATGCTCAATTGCACCTAAATGTCAGGGGCATTAGCAGGGTAAATACGTGGAATTTCAAGGATAGGGCCTGGGTGGGATTGTGGGGTTGGTGTAGACTCAATGGCCAAATGGCCTCCTTCTGTAGGGATTTTATGATTATTCAATGACGATTTTATGAGGTAAGAAGAAATCTCATAAAACCAGGTTATGATTTTATGACGTCTTTTTACCAAGACTCACAATTATGTCAACTTTGACAGACATCAAGCAAGCCAGGATGCCAGAGCACTCGGCTTTGCAGAGATTTCTGGGTTTCCACAGGCACAGTATATCATTGGCTGCACTCATATGGCTAGAAAAATTTTGTGACAGGACCAGGAAAGACTATTACTCACTCAACATACAGCTGATCTGCGACTATAACAAACAAATCCTGCAGGTTTACACCAGATACCCAGGAATCATCCATGATTTGATTTGATTTGATTGGATTTGATTTATTATTGTCATATATATTAATATACAATGAAAAGTACTGCTTTTTGCATACTATACAGACAAAACATACAGTTCATAGAGAAGGTTTAGATCAGTTTAGAATGTAATATTACAGTTGTAGCTAGGGTGTAGAGAAAGATTAACTTAGTGCAATGTAGGTCCATTCAAAAGCCTGATGACAGCAGTAAAGAAGCTGTTCTTGATAAATGGTACATGACCTCAGACTTTTGTATTTTTTTCATGGCGGCAGAAAGTGGAAGAGAAAATGTCCAGAGTGCTTTACATCCTTAATTGTACAAGCTGCTTTTCTGAGGCAGCAGGAAATGTAGACAATGTCAATGGGATGGGAGGCTGGTTTGCATATGATGCTTCATTCATGACTTTTGTATTTTCTTGCAGTCATAACTCATACATCTTGAGTTGATTGCAGATTCTGGACATCTTTGAGGGACCACACAGGATCCAAGTCTGGGTCCTTGCTTATAAAGAGTACACTCAGTAAGAGGTCTGACAACACCAATTTTAAATCCAACTGATTTATTTGATAGTAAACTTGCTAGCTTTCGGCATTTGTGCCTTCGTCAGGCGAATGAGGTGTTCCGGTCTGCAATAGCACACATATCAGCACAGACAGTTTACAGATTGCTGATTAGAATGCGAATCCTTACACCTAACCTGCTATTCAAGTCTTAAAGTGGCTAACAATGTGGGTGGAAGGAACACTGAGCACAGGTTAGAGAGATGTGTATTGTCTCCAGACAGCACAGTAAGTGAGGTTTTACACAGAATTTGCTCAGATGAGGAGGATCACGACAGACACCTCCAGACGCTGAAAGATGCCCTCGTTAGGACAGGATATGGCGCTTGACTCATCGATCGACAGTTCCGAAGTGCAACAGCGGTAAACCACACTGACCTCCTCAAAAGACGAACATGGGACATGGTGGACAGAGTACCCTTTGTTGTCCAGTACATCCCAAGAGTGGAGAAGCTACAACGTCTTCTCCAGAGTCTTCAACATATCATTGATGATGAACATCTCGTTAGGGCCATTCCCCCCCCCCCCTCACTTCTTGCTTTCAGACAACCGCGCAACCTCAAACAGATCATTGTTCGCAGCAAACTACCCAACCTTCAGGAGAACAGTGACCACAATACCACACAACCCTGCCACAGCAACCTCTGCAAGACATGTCAGATCATTGACATGGATGACATCATCAAACGTGAGGATACCATTCACCAGATACACGGTACATACTCTTACAACTCGACCAACGTTGTCTACCTAATACGTTGCAAGAAAGAATGTCCCAAAGCATGGTACATTGGGGAGACCATGCAGACACTACAACAGCGGATGAATGAACATCGCTCAACAATCACCAGGCAAAACAGTTTCCTTCCTGTAGGCGAGCACTTCAGCAGTCACGGGCATTCAGCCTCTGATCTTCAGGTAAACATTCTTCAAGGGAGCCTTCACAACACACGACAGCGCAGAGCCGCTGAGCAGAGACTGATAGCCAAGTTCCGCACACATGAGGATGGTCTTAACAGGGATCTTGGCTTCATGTCACACTATCTGTAACCCCCTGATTTGCCTGGGTTAGCAAAAAACCTCACTTACTGTGCTGCCTGGAGACAATACACATCTCTCTAACCTGCGCTCAGTGTTCCTTCCACCCACATTGTTAGCCACTTTAAGACTTGAATAGCAGGTTAGGTGTAAGGATTTGCATTCTAATCAGCAATCTGTAAACTGTCTGTGCTCATATGTGTGCTATTGCAGACCAGAACACCTCATTTGCCTGACGAAGGCACAAATGCCGAAAGCTAGCAAGTTTACTATCAAATAAATCAGTTGGATTTAAAATTGGTGTTGTCAGACCTCTTACTGAGTTTACCCCAGTCCAACGCCGGCATCTCTACATTATAAAGAGTACAAGCAAAGAACGTGGCTGATCAAGCTCTTAGACTCCTGCAGAATCTCATGATGCTACCCAGAACTTGGTGGAGCATGCCATGGGGGTCCTAAAGACATGGTTCTGATGCATGGTCAGACCTAAGACCACTCCAATATATTCCCCAGAAGGTGTCACAGGTTATTGTGATTTACTGCACACTGGTGCTCAAAGGACATCCCTGATGCCACAGTGGAGGATGGCTCGTCTGATGAGTTGAGGGCAATGGAAGCCAAGGCTGCAGTTGAAGAGGCCATAGCACTGGCCAGACCAGGCCAGTGTGCACCTGAGGGCCTCATAGCCACCAGATTCCAGGAGGAGGAAGATGAATTGAAGTGAGCATCCTCTTGGACAAGTGTTCTCCAGTTTGGTCCAATACAAACAGCAGCTTTGTTATTTGCTTTCATTCTTCTATACTTCAAAGAAGGAAAAAACAATACAGCGCAGGAACAGGCCCTTTCACCCGCCAAGCCTACACCGATCATATGTTCCTAGACCATCTGTTTGTATGTCTCTATTCCCAGTCTGCTCATGTGGCTATCTAGATAAGTCTTAAATGATCCTAGCATTTCTGCCTCAACCACCTTGCTTGGCAGTGCATTCTAGGCCCCCACCACCGTCTGTGTTTTAAATACGTCCCCTGCATATCTGTATTGAACCTTGCTCCCTTTTACCTTGAACTTGTGACCTCATGTGTTTGTCATTTCCGACCTGGGAAAAAGATTCCAACTGTTCACTCTATCTATGCTCTTCATAATTTTAGAAACCCCTATTATGTCGCCCTTCAACCTCCATCTTTCCAGGGAAAACAACCCCAGTTTACTCAGTCTCACTCATAGCTAAGACCCTCCTTACCAGGCAACATCCTGGTAAACCTTTTCTACACTCTCTCCAAAGCCACCACATTCTTCTGGTAGTGTGGTGACCAAAATTGGATGCAGTATTCCAAAATGCGGCCTAACCAATGTTCTATATAACTGCAACATCATATCTCAACTTTTATACTCCATGCCCCGTCCAATAAAGGCGAGCATGCCATATGCCTTCATCAGCATTATTTTCACCTGTGTTACCACCTTTAAGATTTGTGGACTTGCACACCCAGATCACTCTGCATGTTTATACTCCTTATGGTTCTGCCATTTTTTATATAGCTCCTCCCTGCATTAGATCTACCAAAATGCATCACTTCACATTTATCTGGATTAAATTCCATCTGCCATTTCTCTGCCCAATTTTCCAGCCTACCTATATCGTGTTGTATTCTCTGACAACATTCATCACTATCTGCAACTCCAGCAATCATTGTGTCGTCCGCAAGCTTACTAATCAGATTAGTTACTTCTTCTTCCAAATCATTTATATATATCACAAATAGCCCAGGTCCCAGTCAGAACCCATTAGTCACACACCATCAATCAGAAAAAGACCTCTCCACTGTTACCCTCTGCCTCCTATGACCAAGCCAGCTCTGAATCCATCTAGCTAGTTCACCCTTGATCTGTGTGATTTAACTATTTGCACCAGCCTGCCATGAGGGAGCTTATCAAATGCTTTATTAAAATCCATGTAGACAACATTTACATCCTTCCCTCGTCAATCATTTTGGTCACCTCCTCAAAATATCAACCAAATTTGTGAGGCATGATCTCTCGTATAAAACCATGTTATCTATTGCTAATGAGACTATTCTGTTTGAATGCATATAGATCCTATCTCTGAGAATATTCTACAACAATTTCCCTACCACGGACATCAAGCTCACTGGTCTATAATTACCCGGGTTATCCTTGCTACCCTTCTTAAATAATGGGACGACATTTGCTATCGTTCAATCCACTGGAACCTCACCTGTGTCCAATAAAAAAACAAAGATTTCTGTTAAAGGCCCAACAATTTCATTTCTTGTCTCCCTCAGTAATCTAAGGCAGATGCCATCTGGCTCTGATGATTTTTCGACCTTAATGTTTCCTAAAATACATAACACTTCCTCCCTTATAATTGTGATTTGTTCTAACAGGTCTACACATCCCTCTGAGACACTACCAATCAATGTGTCCCTCTCCTTTGTGAATACTGATGCAAAGTATTCAATTAGGATCTCACCTACTTCCTTGGGTTCTAAGCATAATTCCCCTCTTTTGTTCTTGAGACGTCTGACTCTTTCTCTGACAACCCTCTTATTCCTAATGTATGTATAAAACACCTTGAGATTCTTCTTAATCCTGTCTGCCAAAGACATTTCATAACCCCTTTTGCTCTTCTAACTCTCTGTTTGTGTACTTTTCTACTTTCTCTCTATTCCTTCAGTACTTCCTCTGTTTTTAGCTACCTGGACCTTATGTATGCCTGGTTTTTTTTTGATTAGACCCACAATTTCTCTGGTTATTCACAGTTCTCGAATTCTACTTTTCCTGTCCTTCCTTTATACAGGCATACGCCTGTCCTGCACTCCTATCAACTGCTCCTTAAAAGACTCCCGCATGCCAGATGAGAATTTATCCTTGAACAGCCTCTCCCAATCACCAGCCACCAAATTCTGCCTAATCCGGCTGTAGTTAGTCTTCCTGCAATTCAGCACTTACCCATGGGACAACACCATCCTTTTCCATGACTATCCAAAAGTTTACAGAATTGTAGTCACTGTTCATCACATGTTCCCCCATTGAAATTTTGATGACCTGACTGGGCTCATTTCCCAGTAAGGTCCAGTATAGCACCCTGTCTAGTAGGACTAGCAACGTATAGTTCCAAAGAACCTTCCTGGACACATTTTACAAATTCCTCTCCATCTGGACCTCCAGCTCTAAGATTTTCCAGTCTACACGAGGGAAATTAAAGTCTTCCACTACAACAACCCTATTATATCCCGTTACATATCTGTTACATATCAATGGAAAGTGAGGTGATCTTACTGAAAGCTACAAAATGTTGAGGGGACTTGACAGAATGGATACTGAGAGGATGTTTACCTGATAGGATAGACAAAAACTAGGGGATACTTTTTAAAAATAACGGGTCTCTCATTTAAGACAGAAACAAGAAGATTTTTTTTCTCTGAAAGAGTCTGGGTGTGTGGACCTATTTTTCCCCAGAGAGCAGTGGAGGCAGATTATGAATAATTTGAACATGGAGTTAGATAAATTCTTGATTGACAAGGGAATTAAAGGACATTTAAGATAGACAAGGAAGTAGAGTTGAGGCCACAATCAAATCAGCTATGATTTTACAATATGGAGGAGCAAGCTCCAGGGGCCAAGTGGCCTATTCCTACTCCAAATTCAGATTTTCATATGTATATTTTGTCTGTCTGGGGGAGAAGTTAAAAGGTATGAAAACAAAGCTAAGTTTTAAAAAGGGGGTGAGATAAATCAAGCAGGAAAGTGGAATTACATAAAACAGAAAAAATATAATGGATGGAACAGTTTATTTTGTAAGAATGTTTTTACCCATTGACTTTGCTTTCTGTAAAGGACAAGGAAAATATAACTAGAACCACACTGGAGCAACATTGCAGAAAACTATGAAACCATTGCAAGTGGAAATGTTACTTACAATAGGCAAAAGAACAGGGCAACCTCTACAAAAGGCTAAGTTGAAGGCAAATTAAGAGGTGCAAGTTTGTAAGAATTATGTCACATTCACCTTATTATTTATATTCTTAAAAGCACTGCAATGCACTGATTCACTTGCTATTTCTTCAAAGGAAAATGTCAACATGTATCCAGTCATGTCTTGCTGTAACAAAGATGAAGCTTTCAGCAATAGATGAGCTAAGTTTGGTATAGAGACGAATGATATTATGATCATGGAAATAGGCAGTCTTAGAGAATATGGGGTTGGCAGCTTAGGGCCAAAAGGAATGCTGAAGCTACAAACAGTCCTGTTCAGCCTGAGACAGCGGTCAGGTAAGGGTTAGAATTAATGGTACGGGAACAGAATTTATGCGGGATGCTGAAGACAATGCCTTTTGTTCACTGAAAGACTAATTTGAAGAAGTATTTGCTGACCCAGTATTGGGTGTCAGCTGATCAATCTGATAACATAGAGGTAGTGGAAGTTTCAAGAGAGGTGATCAGGAATTATAAAATAATGAAGGGACTAAATTGTGGTCATGTTGATGAATTATTTCAACTAGATAAGTGCACATCCAGCCAAATTATTTTGTTTTGCAAAGTAGAAATGTATTTGAAATTAATGCAACAATATTACAATTAATAAATTTATAAAATTGTTATACTTTAGGACTATGTCTTTAATTTAAGGTAAATATGTTACTTGTTCTGAAATCTCAGCCTGGGTTTTTTGTTTTGGAGCTCATAGGGGACCAATGTTATTTTATTGGGAAGAATGTGCAAAATTTTGTACTTGAAGATGTTTATAGCAGCCTATATGCAAAGAGAGGAAGATTGGGGATAGCCAAAATCCTGGAAAATAGTTTTGAATTTTGGGTTGTAAACAAGTGTGTTTTAAACAGTTTATTTAGTTCTAAGAGAAAAGAATGTTGGAAGCAGGATTTTCTGTCTGCGCTCACCCCAAAGCCATAAAATGCATGGTCTGCCCCCACCCACCCCGTCACTATGATTTTCATGGTGGGTGGGATGGGAAAATTCCCCACTCCCTGGGTCTCCAAGATAGTAAATCAATATTTCTACCTGGCTAAAAGGCCCAAGTGATTCACATTGCTAGGGAATTGGGCTTGGAGAGGGAAAGAGTTTCTAAGATATCCTTGAAAACTCACAGATAAACCTCCCACCTGGATAGGGAGAAGGAGAGCAGCTTTGGGCAGGATTGAATTCTATGGGACTTCGTCCAATCATCTGCCGAGAGTTAGCAGGCGATCCATGGGAATGTGAGATTTTCTACAGATGTTTAAAAAAGTAAAAGTGAACAATTGGGTAAACAGCTGTGGAACTGGTTTTGCTAGATGTGGTGAAACAGTTAATTTTGTACATGGACATGTAATGAAAAACATGTTGGTAGATGTAAAAGTTGCATTTCATTTTGTCAAGAACTATTCACATTTCATCACACAGCAGGATATGGAATTATTATTCAGTGCAATATTTGAGAATTGTTCTGCCTAGTTAGTTTCACATGAATATACAGGAATCTAAAAGAGGCTTAAAATATCTGAAACAGTGACAAATAACTACTGGCTTGATCATTATTTTTTTCTATTTCTCTTTCATGACCTTTCTGACTCAACCTTTGCTCTTTCTTCACTGCTGAATTCTGTGTGTGTGTGTGTCAGGAATGGATGTGCTCAGTGAATAATTCTCCAGGGATGAAACTTTGCTCCTTGCAGTTTAGTAAGCGCAAAGAATGATTACTGTGGCATTTTCAATATACACTTTAGCGATAAGAAGTCCTTTTACCCTTGTTACTTCTATAGTTCTAGCTGTCAAATCCGCTATCTTAAGAGTATGATGTGGGGAAGAAATGAATCTCAGAATGCAGAATACTCTTTATCTTGATCTGTTGTCCACCAGTAGTTAATTAGATCCATGCAGTCAAAATCATGTCCCTTATCATAATGTCTTTGCAATTTTAGCTGCATAGCTTTAATTTACTCCTTTTCTTCTTTTACAGAGTCATCACTTAAAGTGATAGTGGAGTTTGAAACAATAATACTATAGTTAAGAATTGTTACTGAGTTCCTGCTTACAACCTAAATGTTTGATTTTGCTGATATGGCTGAAATACGTCTGATATTAAACAGTCAGAAGAGAAGTACATAGCTGCCTCACATTTTCAGTTAGGCCAACTTGCACTGGTCCAAAACCCATAGCAAGTAACAGCAACACAGAGTGCAGCAGTGATATCCAGTCAAGTATCGGACAGGTCGAGCTGATGAAAATAGAAAGATTGAAACCATTTACTGATGCTGACATGGAAAATGTAAACCCTTACCAACTCAGAGAGCATATGCTGTCATAAGTTGTTAAGAATGAATAACAAATGTCAACTCCTGTCTCATCCCAATTGTACAGCTCGCTATTAACCTGCCAGTGTCAATCAGCATTTGTAACCTTAAAAGCAGTTTGATTTAAAGAATAAAGTTAACTGCTTTTGATGTTGTCAGTGGTGATGGTGCCTTGGTATTATCCCATTAGTCAAATGATACATGTCTCTCATTGCCCCATTTAAACAAAATGAAAATCCTTCAAAGACCACCACCATGTCGGATACTACAATGCTGACTGTCTATCATTCAGAGAGCAGTGTGTATTCAAAACTTTAAATATTTCCCTTGTCAAGTTAATTCCTGTATCATTTAATAATTAACAATGTTAAATGTGTTCAGAACTGGAAGAATTTTAATTCATTTTCAGAATCTATAGTAAAAATGATGGCCTTCAAAGATTTTCTTTTCTCTAGCTTGCTTCATGGTGCTGTCGAGGCACAACTTTTTCTTTCCTGATTGGTTTTAATCATATGATTTAGCACTCTGATTGTTCTCATTTTTAGCGCAGTCAATAATCCTGATGTGCATGTCGTGCAAGCATTACTGAAGTGGGTATATTATTTCCTTATCACAGTTTATAACTATAAAGTCCCCTGTTGTTGCCAGAAGAGACAAAGGAATTGATAATGAATGCCCTCATTAACTTGATGAACCTTTGCCCTGAGATCATTCCATCCAATATCTGCTGAACTGAATAACAAGGAGAGAAGAGCAGCCCACATGCCTTGAAAATCTGAAATGTGCCACTCACCAGGCTACTGCTTATCAGCTTCTCCTAGGTGTAAAGTTCACTTGAGAAAGTTGGAGTTATATTTTCCTGTATGATGAAGTAGAGTGAAAATAGTAAGTGAATAAATTGCCGAGGAACTTAGTTTTGGAAAATTTCTGCCATGTGCTTGTTTCTGAGTAACAGAGAAACGCTCATTTTGCATTCCACTGGGGACTAAATCAGCAAGAAAGATATTTACTTCTAATCAGACTGAGCAATTGTTTTTGAATAAAAGATCAGGTTGCCCTGCAATCAGAACACTAATTTAAGTGTGATGTTCCCACTATCAGGTTCAACCCATGCTCTCAGACCTGACCTTCATTCCTAATCTCTCATTGTTGCTATCAAATTAAACATTGCTATCAGATCCAACCATCCCTATCAGAGTGTATACCTCATTAATAACGTGAATGAATTGACCTAAAATAACAGCAGTAATTATAGTCTGGATGTAGGCTAAGTGCTGTTTGTATAGCTTCCTCGGATATTAAAGGCAGTCAAACAGATTGGATTTATAAAAATGGCTAATGAAATTCTAGGTACAGGTATGGATTATAAAAGTCAGGAGCTAATATTGAAATTATGTAGAACTTTAATAGTACTGTGTGCAATATTGGTTTTATTTAAGCTTGATTCAAGCAAAAGAGTAGATTTAACATAAAAATATAAAAATATTGGGGATGATTCTCAAAAAAAATCCTAAGTGCCAAATTTGCGTGAAAGTTGGAATGACTGGATTTCTTAGGGTATTTTCAAAAATGAATCTTTTACGCTCTGTGCACTGCAGAGTGTCCTAGTGAGTTTCATTTTGAAAATTACTGCACAGGGCCTATTCCCACTGGAGAGGCTGACAGCATAATGCTCAGCAGGCCACTGTGCATGATTGATCTGTCAGCGCTGAGAATGGTACACGCACAGTGATCCCAATCACTGGTCCCCCGCAAATCCGCTTTGCTATCACTCAGATCCCCTCCCCTCCCTATTGCTGCCTTTTCTGGGCAGGCTTTGATGTCTCCAATACCTTCTCCTTCCTTCCTGCCAGTCTCAATTTACCCAACCTCCTACCATCACCGGCAGTCCCGAACCCTCCCACCAGCAGTCCCGATCTCCCCAAGCTCCCTTGACCCGGATTGCCAGCCCCGATCACCCCCTTCCCTTCCACTGCCACTGATCCCAATTGCAACGGGACCCACCATTGCAATCCCACCGATCAGTCCCCAATAGATCACACCCCTAATAGGCTCCACCCCCTTGGAACTTCCCGGTGCCCAGTGGACAGTGCCAAAGAGACTCTTGGGCATTGCCAGTTTGCTCCTTGGCCAGTGCCAGAGGGCCAGGCTGGTAAAGCCCAGCAGGCACCTCCTTAACCCAAACTTCCTGGGAGGGTCTCCATAGCCTCTGTTCCCTCCAGCGGGGTTGGCTGTCTGTTCCCCATTGGTGGAGAGCAAGTGGAAACCCCCTGGAGTGAGCCACTCCTGGCGGGGGTGTGAAGGGGAGCAGGTGGGGGGGGGGAAGGGGGAGATGCTAGTGAGCCTGAAAACTTCAATCCTGGGTCTGCTAATGGAATGTAAATTGAGATTTAAAATTGAAATCAGCTCTGCTCTGATTTCTGGCATGGAGCTGATTTTACTCTAAAAATCTTGAAGCCAGAGACAGGCGGAGACTGTGGCACCCAGTGGGAAGCCCAGCGATTCTCCAAGCAATATTTGTAAAGACAAAATTAAAATAAAAGGGAAGCTTTAATAATTTTATTTGTTTTATCAATACAGAATGTGATAGAAGTGTTGAAATTATGAAAAGAAGGCACAGGGTAATTAGAAGCAGGTTGTTTTCTGTAGCTGAGTGGTTGAGAGTAAGGAGCTGCAGATACAAAATGTAATGTAAAACATATGGAACAAATTACATGGAGGACACAGTTCCACAGAAAAATGTGCAGAATTGGAATTCATTTTCATAATCAGTTGAGGCAGATACTAAGTCAGGATTAGATTGGATAGTTAGATGAAAGAAGATGGTTTGAGAATATTTACAGTATACTACATGTTTATTATTCACTGGTAATTAAATTGGGCCTGGCAGAACCTGGCAGTTGATACAAAACCCAAATCTGGCAGTGACATTGAGGACAAATACTCATTTAGGTTCTGAGTGCAGGAATTGTGCCAGAGCAATGGTTAGATCAAGGGTCAGATCAAATCTAATAGCTTAGGTTTTCCAAATCTCTTGATGCCAATAGACAAAATTCTCTTATTCAATCCTCAAAACAGGAGGACATGTTTCTTTTTCATCTTTTCCAGTAGTTCAATAAATTGTCAGGGATTTAATAAAATTGAACTGAACTTTCAGTCATGGTACCTTATGTGGACTAACATTTGAGGCCGACACTTGTTGATTGATATGCCTGGATGAGTACAAAAGATGTAGGAGGCTTTCTTGGCCAGTATAGAATTCAGGCTTGTGGATTATGCTGTGTGATTATTCCTGCCCATTCAAAGTAATGTAGGCAAAAAACAAACTTTATGTAACCTACTTATGTGAATGATTCTGGCATGCAGTACAGTGCTGAATGCTCTGCTGAGCAGATGCATACCTCAATCAGTAGGGGGGTCCAATTACATGCAAGGTTACTATCACTCAAATTCAGCCTGAGGTTTTAAAGCCAGATTGTTACTGGATGCAGAAGGACTGGACTATAACTGCTTGGAATAATTTGATACCTGGTTGAAAGAGCAGATATGAAGTATCAGGTTAGAGAGGGTGCCCCTTGCCCTCTATCCCCAGATTTTGGGTGCCTTCACTGCAGAAGTCCCTCAGGATAGTGTCCTGAGTGCATCATTTTCAGTTGCTTCTTCAATAACCTTCCCTCTGTCATAAGGTCAGAAGTAGGGTTGAGGACTGATGACTGCACAAGGTTCAGCACTATTTGCAACTTCTCAGATACAGAACCAATTTGTTGCCATTTGTAGCAAGACTTGGACAACATTTATGCTGCCAAATGGCAAGAAATGATAATGCCGGACAAGGGCAACCCAATCAATGAATACTCCGACAACAAAGAGTCTAACCATCTCCACATTACATTCAATTACCATCACCAAATTCCTATCTATCTACATTTTGGGGTTAGCATTAATTATAAACTATACTAGAAAGGCCACATAAATATTGTGGCTACAAGAGGGAGTCATAAACGGTTTAAACCAGTGTGGCAGGAGATGGGAACTGGAACAATAGGCCACTAAGTATACATAATGGGGAAAAAATTGAGACTGAGATAAATCTACCGCAAAGTAAGAGCAGATAGAGACAAGTCACAGGGCTCAGCAGGACTGTAGATCTAGAGTGCATTTGCTTCAATGCAAGAAGTATAACATGATGGGGAAATGCTGGTGTTGGATTGCAGTGGGCACAGTAAGAAGTCTCACAACACCAGGTTAAAGTCCAGAATCACGAGCTTGGACTCATATTCTGACATGAACCTGTTGGATTTTACCCTGCTTTAGTGAGACTTCTTATTAGAAGTACAACAAGTGAGACAGATAAACTGGATTACTGAATGGAACTATGATGTAATTGCAATTATGGAGACATGGTTAAAGGAGGGACAGGACTGGTAGCTTAACATTCTGGGATACTGTTGTTTTAGATGGGTCAGAAGGGGAAACAAAAGAGGTTGGGGGGTTGTATTGCTGATTAAGGAGCAGATCACAACTGTGTTGAGGGAGGACACATTCATGGGTTCTTGCGGTGAGACATTATTGGCGGAGCTCAAGAATAAGGGTGAAATCACAATGTTGGGAGTGTGTCCAGGAGGTCTTCTTGATACAGTATGTTGACAATCCAATTAGGGAAGGGGTCATAATAGACTTCATATTGGGGAATGAACTAGGCCAGGGAAGGGCTGTGGATGTAGTTTATATGACTTTAACAAGATGTTTAACAAGGTTTCACATGGCAGACTAGTACAAAATTAAAATCACATAGGATTTGGGATAGGCTGGCTAGATGGATACAGAGCCAGCTTGGTTATAGAAGACAGAGAGTAGTGGTGAAAAGTGCATTTCTCAGAATGGAAATCTGTAGCTCATGGTATTCCACAGGGATCAATGCTGGGATCTCTGTTTTTTGTAGTATATATAAATGATCTGGAAGAAAATGTGGATGGTCTGATTAGTAAGTTTGCAGATGACATGAAGATTGGCGGATTTGCTGATCATGCCAAGGATTGTCAGAGGATACAACAGGATATAGATAGATTGGAGACTTGGGCACAGAAATGGCAGATGAAGTTTAATCCATGAAAATGTGAGATGATGCATTTTGGAGGATCAAATTTAGGTATGAATTATATTGTAAATGGCAGGTAACATTAATATACAGCTGGATCTGAGTGTGCAGGTCCACAATTTCTTGAAAATGGCGATACAGGTGGCCAAGGTGATTTAGAAGGCATATGACATGCTTGCCTTCACCAGCTGGGGCACTGAGTGCAAGATTTGGGAAATCATGTTGCAGCTTTATAAAACCTTGCTTGAGTGGCAATTGGAGTATTCCATGCAATTCTCAGAAGGACGCAGACACTTTGGAGAGAGTGCAAAGAATGTTCACCAGGATGTTGCCTGTTCTCAAGGCTATGAGGAGAGGTTGAATGAACTATAATTATTTTCATTGGAAAGATGGAGGCTGAGGGGAGACCTGAAAGACGTCTATAAAACTATGACATGCATAGACAGGATAGATGTTCAGAGGCTTTTTTCAAGAGTGAAAGTGTCAATTACAAGGGGTCACAGGTTCAAGATGAGAGGTAGAAAGTTTAAAGATGTACAGGATAAATTTTTCATCCAGAAAGTGATGGGTGCCTGGAACATGCTGCTAGAGAATGTGATTGAAGAAACGTGTGTGACAGCAGTAAATCAAATCAAATCACATTAGCGATATCTAAGAGGCATTTGGATGGGTACATGAACAGGGAGGAAATAAAGGGATATGGACAGAGTGAGGGCAGAAGGTTTTTTTTTTGTTAAGTCATCATGATCAGCACAGGCTTGGAGAGTTGAACGGCCTGTTCCTGTGCTGTACTATTCTTTGTTCTTTGAGTAACTCACCTTCAAACTCCCCAAAGGCTGACCACCATCTGCAAGGCACAAACCAGGAGTGTGATGGAATGCTCTCCATTTACATGGAAAAGTTGGACATCATCCAGGACAAAACTTGATTAGTGCCCCAAACATCACCTTAACCAATTGCTCCCTCCACCACCAATGCACAGTAGCAATGTATGCAATATACAAAATACATTGCAGTAACTCACAAGGCTGGTTCAAAAGCACTTATCTGGTGATATCCAATTCCTGAGCATGAATAAAAAATTCTGGAGTTATTGATGTAGGAGGTTGGCAGAAGGAGAAAGGATTTTATCTCCAGGGAAGATAGATGCTTCCCAGACGGAGAATGGGCTGCTGTTGCAGTCAATTCCAATTACCTCATATCAAACAGCCCTAATCTCCTGACTCTACCCGCCCCCCCAAAGCAACCCTGGCCTCTGCGGCAAGCCAATCCTTGCCCCCCACTCTCCCATCACCCTAATGGCTAGTCCTGATCGCTGGTCTCTCTCCCTACGGAGTGCAGAGTGCCACCGATCTTCGCCAACAGAGGTGCCGCTCCCCACTTTGTGCTGCCCACCATGCAGTGCTAAGGTCCCCCCTGGCACTGCCACTTTGTCCCTTTGGCACTGCCAAAGGGCCAGGCTGTTACTGCCAAGCTGGCAATGTCCAGGAGGCACTCCCCTTTAGTCCCGTCCCCCTTTTGGGCCTCAATGACCCCTCTTCACTCCAGCAGGGTCTGGAGCCATTGTAAATCCCGTTGGAGTGAAATACTCTGGTTCAGACATCAGTTCTGGGCTGTGCTAATTAGAAAATACATTCAAATCACAATTTAATTAAATTATGCAGCTTCACATCGATTTCTGGCACAGCAGGTGGTGCCAAAACTCTGGCTGCCAGAGACTTGTGGAGGCCACGGCACCTAGCAGGAAGCCAGCAGCACAGCCTCCACTTGGGTCTTCTGGCCCATTGTGTTACAAAAGCAATGCAGCGCACTGGGAGAGTTGCACTCCAGAGCTGTTCAACATCACGTTGCAGAGCCTTCTGCAGTTTTCTCCTTGAAAGTCAGCAGTCTTCCACTAACCATAATACAGCCAGTAAAAGTACTATTGTAATAATAAACATGGTAATTATGCAATGGAGAAAATTCTAGGTATCTGGTGCAGAAATAATTAAGGAATTACTTATTATTTGCTCCGTACAATAATATAGGTGTTGAACATAACAGAGGAGAATGAAATGTTCCATTAATATAGGAAAGTCCAAGAAGAATTTACTGCCATCACCAAATAAAGTACCTACTACAGAAAATGGAACAGTGAAATCAAATGTTTAGATCTCAGAAGAAGGCCTTCTAATTCACCTTGTGCCAAATCTTTGTGAAAGAAATCTAAAAGTAATCCCATTACCTTGCTCTTTCACCATAGCCTTTTATCGTTCCTCATTTCAAACGTTTACCTACCCTTCCTTAACAACTACCAATTACTACTATTTCCTTTGACAAAACTACCAATAATTTAATACCTCCATGCGAAGCATTTTGGGATTTGAAGGCATCATATAAATATGCATGTATGCTGAAGTCCTGCTCATCCTTTGCACTAAAGTTAACTAAATTAGTGATATGACATTCTGTAATTGCAGAAAGATCACTATTGACCTACATGCCAAAGGCCTGTGTCTCACACTCTACCTGCCTGGAAGATAACTTGTTAAAATCTTATTTATTTGATTATGCATGGAGAGTCTTCAAAAGAACATGCTAAACAAAGGACTAACTCTTGTTCTAAAGTGTGAGCAAGCTGCGCAGAGTAGGTGTATTTGTGAGGAAGATGCAGCAGTTTTTGGTTGACTTGAAAACTACAGTTCAGAATTTCCATGGTGACTTGGAAATCGAAGGAACCTATAGCTGTAACAAGCTCTTCAGAACTGAAGTTTAACCCACGCTGGAAGAAACTGGGAATCACTAAAATGATTGGGTTGGCTGATCGTAGAATGCAGTTAATGTAGCTGTGAAAGTTGATAACCCGATTTATTCTCATTAGCTGATCTATATTTTTGCTTCTGTGTAACGTTTGCTTCTTGCAATAAATCAGCTGTACTTTCTGTCAATACAAGTTTTTTTTATCATTGACTAGGGAAGAGGCAGTGGTACAGGAATTCAATCGGGGAGTGAATAAGTGAGAAAATGAGCCAGCGAGGACAGATGTAATGATGATGATAATGGAATAAATACTGCCATTTGAGACACTTTTTAAAAATTTGAATTCCTACAGGGAGAATACTGCAGTCTCCTGCTGCTGTGAAATATCTGAAGTTGATCCAAGAATTTAAAATTTGCAAATAATCATTTCTACTGCTAGGATCAGCATTAAGGAAGAATTTGATGCCTATTTCCAGTCTTTGTTCATTATATTCCAGTACTGACATGAAATTCGGTTGCTTTGAAAGAAATATTACCCTTCCGAATGAGCAAAAATGATTAGTAAAATGAAAACAAAATTGCACTGAACTGCTGAGGTGGGCCTCAAAGCCTGGTCGAGGGTTGAGATTACATAGTAGAAGTGGAAGAGGTTCAGGAGTGGTCTGGGATGATTGCCAGGGTGGGATTAATTTGGAGGGTAAAGGAAAGGGAAAAAGCAGCAGAGACAGCTGAATGATGATTTCTACCTCAGTGACCAAAGAATCCCTGAACACCTCACAATTGTTGTTCTAGATAGGAAGAGAGGATGCCAGGAGAAGGATGAAGAGTGGGCTTGAAATGGAAATAATAACCGAGGGTTATTTATACTAACCAGGATGACCCTGCAATAGAAGATGTTTTTAGCTGCAGAGAGTAATGCATGATAAATGTTTACGTAGTCTAGGTGGATCAGACAATGATTAATGGGAGCGGAATGGTGGCACAATGGTTAGCACTATGCCACCATGCACCAGGGACCCAGGTTCAATTCCGGCCTTGTGTTGCTGTCTATGTGAAGTTTTCATGTTCTCCTCGTGTCTGCACGTGTTTCCTCCGGATGCTTCATTTTTCACCCACAGTCCAAAGATGCAGGGGTTAGGTTGATTGGCCATGCTAAATTGACCCTGGTGTCAGGGGATTAGTGGGAGGTTGTGGATTGGGGCCTGTTGGGATTATGTTCAGTACAGACTCAATTGGCCAAATGGCCTCCTTCTGCACTGTAGGGATTCTATGATTTTACTGTGTGGCAGCAAAGCTGATGACTACAGCCATTTGGAATTAAAGAAATGAAGGTGGGAATCATTTCTGGAGAAAGCCTGCAATAGCAAACATTCAAGATCTTGTTGATGATAATGACATTGAAGACAGGGCTCTGGAAATGGTGGGCAGTGATAGTGGCTGAGATTTTGTAATAAATGTAGGGCCAAAAGTGGGGCAATGCTTGAAACTGAAACTCTAAGGTTGAGATTTTCCATCCCCAACTATCACCAGAATATTCAGTCCCACTGAAAGTCAATGGACACTCGAATGGTGTACCGCATCCCCCACATTAGATCCTGCCGTGGTGATGCCAGAAACTTTTGGCCTAAGTAATCTTGGTTGAGATGTTTACCAAGCTCACCGAGCTAAAATTGTATTATCAACATTACACAAACATCATTCCAAAGGCTATTTGTAATGTCCTAATTATATTAGAGGTTGTGGCTTTTAATGGAAGGAAAAGAACGTGGTTTGCTTGGGTCACCGTCTGTGTGGAGTATGCACATTTTTCCCATGTCTGAGTGGGTTTCCTCCCATGCTCTAAAGATGTGCAGGTTAGGTGGATTGGCCATGTTAAGTTGTCCCTTAGTGTCAGGGGGACTAGCTAGGATAAAATGAATGGGGTTATGTTGATAGGGCCTGGGTGGTGCACACTTGATGGACCAAATGGTCTCTTTTTGCACTGTAGGGTTCTATGATTCCTTAAGTACAGGGAACGATATAATACACAGTATACCAGACCTGGGAATTTTCCTGTCCTGCCCACCAGTGGAATGGTAGTAGGTAGGCAGTGGACTTGCAAAGGTCCATTTACCTTGTGTGGGATTTTCTGTTTCTATAGCAAGCACAACTGGAAAATCCTATCCCTGGACTCACTAATGCACCATATAACTGAAGCATAGTCTTCTACTTTTGTATTCAATTCCTCTTGCAATAAATATAACATTCTATCAGCTTTCCTAATTAATTGCTGGTCCTGTTTACTAGCATTTGACAATTTATGCGTTAGGACCTAGACCCCTCTGCATCCCAGAGATCTGCAATCTCTCACCATTTAGATTAGCATCTTCTTTTTTATTTTTTCTGCTAAAGTGGAAAATTTTACATCTTCCTACGTTATACTCCATTTACTAAATTTTTTAACACTCACTTATCTATATCCCTTTACAGTCCGTATGTGTCCTCTTCAAAGCTTACTATCCTACCTATCCTTGTGTCATTGGCAAATGTAGTAAACATATCTTTATACAATTCACTGATATAAATTGTAAAAGTTGAGGTCCTAGCACTGATCACTCTATTGCAACACTCATTACATCTTATCAACACCAATAAATTGGTTAAACATGACAGGGGCACTTCTCCCATCCTCCTGCTGTTTTTTTTAGCTCAGTAGGCTGAGAGACTCCAGCAGTGGCCCATTTGTGTGATTTGCAGTGGGCACCAGCTCTGCACCAGAAACTGGTGCAGAGTTGCAGAAGATAATTCAATTTTAATTTAAATGGATTAGTAGGCTTGGGACTGAAATCTTCGGGCTCGCTTGCCTCTTACCCATTGAGGGATATTTCACTCCAATGGGGTTTATTATAGTTCCCCACTTGCAAGGAGTTGGCAGCCCGACCCTGCTGGAGTGAAAGGGGGGGCACTTCAGGCCCTCCAGAGTACCAAGTGCCATGGAAGAGGTGCCCCCTGGGCAGTGCCACCTTAATACTACCAGCCTGGACCCCATGGAATTGCCTAAGTAGCAAAATCCAATGCAAAGAGGGCAACTTGGCACTATCATTGGGCATCAGGCAGTGCCAAGGGGATGGGGCTTAATGGGGCAGGGCCTGATGAGAGATTTGGCCTTTGAGATACAATCCATTGGGATGGGGGTGGGGGGAGGTCCCACTGCCACTGTGAATGCAGATCGTGAGCAGAGGGAAAGAGGCATAATTGGAGCTGACCATTGGGGTGAGGGTCACAGCTGCAGGAGTGTGTCAGCCAAAATCAGGGGCTGTGGGGTCGTAGCTGGGTATAGGCAGGAACAGGGTAGCAGTGATTGGTGTTGAGGGTGGGGGCATGGAGCTGGCCAGCAATTGGGAGGTCAGGAGACTGGGGCCATCTTGGCACAAACAGATTGGCACATGCGCAGTGCTGTGCTGCCAGCCTCTCCATTGGGAATAGGCTCCACCCACAGATTTTTAGGGTGATTTATGTCAGTGTGCTCAGCAGTGTACAGAATGTGGGAGATTCATTTTGAAACTCCTGGTGAAAAATCCAGCATGGTTTATGCCAGTTTTTACACTAATTGGACACTCAGAATTTTTTGAGGAGAATGATTCCTGACTTCTCTTTCACCAAACCATGTTGAGTCTGCCTGATCACTCTGAATTTTTTTAAATGCCCTGATATAATGGGTGAGATTCTCCAAACTTCCAACCTCCAACACCAACAGTGAGAATGGAAAATTTGGTGCTCACTGCAGTGGGAATGAGAATCCCAGCTGCAGATGAGGTTAGGGAATCTAGTCCAATGTCTTTAATAATAGCTCTTAAGATGTTCCCTATGACAGATGTTAAGCCAACTGGTCTGTAGTTCTCTGTTTTCTCTCTCTCTCTCTTTCTGCATAAAGGAGTTATATTTACTATTTTCCAGTCCATTGGAACCCTCCCTGAATTTAGGAAATTTAGGAAAATTAAAACCGATGCAACAACAATCTCACGAACCATTTTTTTTTCAAGATTGTTGAAGTCGATCTGGGCATTGGGCCTTGTCAGCTGGCAGTTTTAACAATTTTCTCAGTATCACTTCCCTAGTGATTGTAATTTTCCCATATTCCCACCTCCATTCCAATTCCTGACTTATAGTTATTTCTTAGATGTTACTTGTATCCTTCATAGTGAAGACTGATGCAAAATATTGGTTCAATTCATCTGCCATCTCCTTATTTTCCATTATTCATTCCCCAAACTCACATTCTAAAAGACCAATGCTCACTTTGCTAACTTTTCTTTTTTTAAATATCGCTAGAAATTCTTTGTCTTTACATTTCTGGCTAATTTTCTATTGTACTCTAATTTTTTCTTTCTTACTAATCTTTAGGTCATACTTTGTTATATTTTACATTCCGAGCAATCTCCTGACCTTCCATCTATCTTTGTACAATTATACACTTTTACATTAAGTTCAATGCTATATTTGATTGATTTAGTTGATCACGAACCTTGGGTCCTCCCTTTGGAATTTTTCTGGGGAAATTCCAGCCTCCAGCAATAGTGCTGTAATCAAACAGCCCAAGCATCCAAATTTAAGTTTTCTCGCAGACAACAAACTCGGGAGTTAGAAGCAGGTTTTAGAATTAACTTGAAATAATTTTACAGATGGGGAAAAACAGATTGTATATAAGTATAGAATTAATGAGGAAGTTGAAACATTCATTTTTTTAGAAATAATATTATTTTATATATCTGTGGAATATTTTGCCATGGAGTGGAGAAATTTAACATTCCACAAATATAAAATTATTTTTTCAGGGCCAGAGAGATAATTCAAGGGTAATTATAATTTTGGACACTCATTCAACAAGCTTAACTTTTCCAGGGTGTTTTGCAATGAGAATTAGAGAGTTAAGAAGTAAAATTTCATGTTAATGTTATGATTTCTAATTAATTCCTAGGTGCAAGGTTTTCAATAGTACCTGTGACAGAAATCACTGGATTTTTACACTTAATCATGGTTATGTGGATGTCAGACATTGCTATCAATTTCACAGAGCTTTGACAGCAAACATCGATAATTTCTCTGTCATGCACAGTAGTAATATCTGTTGAGGATTCTGGCTAAGATGCTGTTTCAGAGAGTCACTAGGCAGACTCTATGGGCTATATGGCCTCCTTTTGCACTGTAGGCATTCAATGGATTATTTTTACTTTATATATAGAGTTTTAATAAGAACTCAAATGAGAACATACACATTAGCTCATCAATTATAGAAGAGATCACAGTTGTAGCCCTAAAAACAGGGACTGTACTTCCAGTCCTCTGCTTCAGTTGCAATTCTAGTATTGCATTAACATAGAAATGAATGTTATAAATTGGAGATGCTAAATTATAATAATATGTGGTGTTTGCAACTGTAACAGAGGAGGTCAACTGAAAGAAATGAGTAAATGAATGAATTAATATCACATTGGTCAGTGTTGAATTAATGAGGTCATAAAGCAAAAGGAACCAAAAGTAAATAAAAAGGAGAAATAAATGAGCAGTGCCACATTAATAAATTGATATGAGGAAGACAACACTGAATTACCAGGGAAGCGGGTGACAGTGAATTCATAAAGCAGTCAATACAACAAGAAAGCAATAAATTCATGAAACAATGGCTATTGGTGAATCGATAGATTAATGGAACAGTAGGAATTGGCCAATTAATAAATTATTTGAGTCGGGGACACACCAAAATAAATTAGTCCTGAAACAGGCGCCAGTAATATAATGAAGTAATGGAACAGCAAGAGCGCTACATAAATAAGGGCACACCATATCTAAATAAATAGATGAAGCATTATACATTGGTAAATTAATATCACCTTCCCACCATGACTGCTGTTGCATTTGATCTTTGTGGCTGCGAACTGATCTTCGCCAAACATTTACTTTTAAAAGCATTTAAACAATTAAAATATAATTGCTGATAATAAAGGTATGTTTTTTTTCAAACCATAATTGTGCCAGAAAACTAAACTCAATTAATAGAAGTTTTTAGGATTGTTTAATAAAACTAATTTGCAATTTTAAAAAAGCTCTTTCACAGGACACGGGTATTGCTGGCATGGCTAGCTTTTAATATTACCCATAGTTGATTGCCCTTAGGAAGGCAGTGGTGAGCCACCTAGTTCAATTGCTGCAGCCCATTTGGTTAATGTACAATTATAATACAGTTTGGTAAGGAGTTCCAGAATTTTCGTAATGAAAGTGATATACTGCCAAGTCAGGATGCTGTGTCGCTGAGAGGGGAACTTGCTGGTGGTGATGTTCCCCATGCATTTTCTGCCTTCTTCTTATATTTACATAGTTTAATGATTATAACCTCATGAAGTTCAGAGCGTTTTAAAATTTAATTTTGGCTTTGTCCCTAAGTGAAGGACAGGTAGGAAATTGAATGTTAGTGGGTAGAGGTGGGAAGTAGAATATGATTAAGATGGAATTAAGAGTTCACAATGGGTTGGGTTGGAATGGTGGTTCCAAGGCCTGGTGCAGTAGGATTTAGGCTTGTAGTTATACACCAAAGAAAATGAACATGATGGTAGGGATTGAAACGCTGAGGAGTAGAATTTGCTAACCAGTAGTCACAGCACCAAAAAAAACAAAAGGAGTGAATGAGTGACAAGTTGATCATAACCCAAAGCCATGTTTGCAGCTTAATGTCATGGAGAGGGTAACCTACAAATATACAGGGAAGTCCAAGTTGAAAAAACTCAATTTGGGTGTTAAAGAGCTGTTAATATAGAAAAATATCTCAAAATTGGTTTAAAATTAAATATTGCAAGAATTGAGGCCTTATAGGTGAGTCCTTCCTCAGTACCCCCAGTGGTGGGAGGTTTACTTTGACAGATAAGTGTTTGAAGACTCCTCCATTAAAATGGTCTTTAATTTATGTTATTTTCAAGAATAACTCTATGTATATGCGCTAGAATCCCAAGAGAAGTATTTGCCATGTTTTAGTTTGAAACTCTTGAATACAAATACAGTTTATTTTGGAAATGCACCTGTGTCAATATAACTGATGCATATCTTTATGAAAAGTCCACAAAGTTTATCCAAAGATAATCTTGGTTATAGTTTCACTTCATGATACTAGAACTCTGCATTGAGCGGTTAAAGTCCTTCACATTATTGCAAAAATCATTAACTTTCTCATTCCTTCTTAGTACTTAATGTGTCTACATCTAATTTCAATGCCTTGTGTTTCCTAGCTTTCACTGAAGCTCATTGATACTTTGAATCTTCAAATCTTTACTTTGAATACTTTGCGTTATTTGAAAAGGATAGAGATTAAACTAAAAAATGAAAAGTACCTCAGAGATGATCCAGCATGAGGTAATGAGTTTGGAAACCTTCATCATAAATTAACTAAACTTATTTAGAGGATGTAATCAAAATTAATGCATGGCATTCAAACTCATTTACTGTAGGTCTTGTGATTTGATGCTTTAGAATTACAGATCTTTTCCTGTAATATAGAAGTACGACTTGAATGAGATTAAGTGTGCTTAGCAAACTGAAATGCAGTTACAAACCATTTAATATGTTACCTGGGAATGAGAATTTATTTTGAAATCTTGTTTATTATGAAGATGTGGTATGTCAAAAGAATAGTTGCAAAAAAGAAAAGGCTATGGTCAAGATGACATTTGGAATCATGTTTAAATGAAATTATTTGGCGTCAAGAGTGATTTATTTGAGAATAGTAAGTACCTGCTGCAGCATGCAAAGTGTACACATTTTACCTTATCTAATATTTTCAAATGCATTTTGAAATGTTCCAATGTTACAGAAATGCAGATAAACAAAGCAGTCAATATTTCTCAATGTAAACTATTTCAGGAATTAACGAAATGAACTAAATGTTATAAAGTTTCTGGATGTTCTAAAATAGTAATAACGTTTCAACTATTTTGCTTGTTCTAAATAATCTTCATGAAGTGGAGATGTCAGCATAGGCTTAAGTTAGAAGTCTCACAACACCAGGTTGAAGTTCAACAGGTTTATTTGGGATCATAAGCTTTTGGAGCACTGCTCCTTTAATCAAATCTCTAGAGATACAGACAATGCAAGCGTAGAGATGGATAATCACAGGTTAAAGAGGTGTGAATTGTCTCAAACCAGGACGGTTAGTGAGATTTTGCAAGCCAAGGCCAAATGGTGGGTGTTATGTGTAGTGTGACATGAACCCAAAATCCTGGTTGAGGCTGTTTTCACGTGTGCGGAACTTGGCTATCAGTTTCTGCTTGTCGATTCTGTGTTGTCATGTGTCTTGAAGATCATCTTGGAGAATGCTTACCCGAAAATCGGAGGCTGAATGTCTTTGATTGCTGAAATGTTCTCTGCGGTGTCCATTCATCCATTGCCTCCAAAAGCTTCTCTGAAATACTTTGAGAGACATGGAACAAGATAACATTGTGGTGCTTGCATGATAATTGCCTACTAAACATGTCAGAAAAAGGTAGAGCTTGTTCCTACAGTATAAGTAAATATTTAACAGTTTGATGAATCTTAATTACTATCAAGTAACCTCTGTACCAATGAAAATTAACCATTACAAGTGTGGAATATTAATCCTTTAGATTTTAGTAATTGAAAGTTTTAAAATCTGCAAAAGTACCTTTTACTTTTTTTTCTGGCTCTTTAATCACTCTCTCATGTTCTCTCAATCCCATCTTTTGTCCCATTTCTTTATTTAGCTCTGTATGCACAATATTTGGGTTTGAATCATACTCTAATATAATGTTATGATCTTAAGTTATATTTCCGGTGTACCAGAGTCTGTAGGTCTTAGTAATAATTCTTCTGTCAGACTGAGTTAAAGAAAATCTGATATCCTGTGGAAAAGTATAAGTTTAAGAATGGCAGACTCTGATTGTTGACTGTAAAATCCACGGCAGTTGACTTTTTAAGCCCAATTTTCTGATAATCAGGTAACTACATCAAATTTAAAAACTTTGAAACAAAACGTTTCTGTCAACATGTTTCTTGTTATTTTCCTTTATTCATACAGAAAATGAATTGCAACTTTACAGTCTTTTACAAGTGCACCATTGAAAACACTTTGTGCAGGATTGGGGGATGTAATCACGGAATCATAGTATCCCTACAGTAAAGGAGAAGGCCATTTGGGCCATTGAGTCTGCACTGACCATAATCCCATCCAGGCCATACTCCTGTATAATTACTCTGCTACTCTCCCAGGTCAATTTAGCATGGCCAATCAACCTAACCTCTGTCCCTCTGGACCATGGGAGGAAACTGGACCATCCTAAGGAAACCCACGCAGACACAGGGAGAATATGCAAACTCCATGCAGCAGCTGCTCCAAAGCCAGAATTGAACCCAGCACCATGGTACTCTGAGGCAGTGGTGCTAACCACTCTGCCACCAAGCTGGCCCAATGTCAGTGGACTGGTAATCCAGACTCCCAGGTTAATGTTCTGGGGAACATAGGGTCAAATCCCACCACAGCAGCAGGTGGAATTTAAGTGAATGCTGGTCTTGGTAATGATGACCACAAAATTATCTTTGAAAAACCCCAGCTGGTTTGCTAACATTCTTCAGGGGAAGAAAATCTGCCATCTTTACCTGGCCTTGACCTATATGTGACTCCATATTCATAGCCAGCAATGTGGTTGGATTTTAATTGCCTTCTGAAAGACAATGCAAGACATTTAGTTCAAAGGCAATAAGGATGGACTACAAATGTTGGCCTTGCCAACAACTTCTAAATCTCATGAATGAATAAAAAAAAACTTTAATAATCCTAATATATTTTCTTGTGAATTCAAAATACAATTTCACTGAAGCAAAATCAGTTTCCAGTCTTATTTTTTGTCATGATTCATTGCAGCTACAAAAGCAAAAGAAAATATTGAGAGAGACATTCAATGTGACAATCTGATACTGAAACGATTGACAACTGGTCAGGCAATAATATAATGATATTTCCCTCACGCAATGCAGTGAAAGGTAGAGATGGAGTTCAAAGTTTGTGCTAAAACTAGGTTTATATTTGATCTGGGTGCAATTTTCATTAACTGGAAGTTTAGCGTTGATTTGACTCCAGAGCCTTTTTCATTTTATATTCTGACATAGTAAAATAGTTTAAAATTGGTCATCTCTATGTGGCAAAGACCCAATGCCAAACACTAATTGTTCACTGAACGTTCTTGGTGACAAATTGGATTGATTGCAGAGCCTTTGATTGATTAGAGTCTGAAGTTAGCAAAACAGTCAAAGATAACCAATTAGTAAGAACTCAATTTGCCTTAATTTGGATGTGTGCTGACCTAGTTCTGCAAATGAAGACTAGCTTTGGGTTTAAAGTTGCTTAAATCCAGTCTAAAAGATTTTCTACAGAGGTTACATTCAATGGCTGTCAAAGAGATGGGCATTGGACCAAAAACTTTGACTTCCAAAGGAGGTTATTTGGCTCACTATTTCTCTGTCACTGCTGGCTCCACGTTAGGAGTTCCCAAATGAATCCGACTTACCTGTTCTTTCTCATTAAGTTTCTCTTTATTTCTTATGGCAAAGTAATAAAATGTGACATTTTTCTTCAGTTTTCCATTTCAATTTGTTTTTTCACTGTTAGCCGTGGCTCAGCACTCTTGCCCCAGTGCATAAATCCAATATAATTTCTTCTATCTGTAGCTCAAATCACACAACTATCCCTTACTAAATTGCATTTGTTTGTAACAGGTAATGCCATTCACCTGCATTACAGAATAAAAGTAATCTGATTTATTTTATTACAATTACTTGCATGGACAATGGATTTTTATTTATTACTTCTGAAACCATTTGATGATTAGCTTAAAAATAATGTCTCTCTTTCCCTTCCCCAATAAAAGTTTACTATCACATGACAACACATCAAAATGACTGCCAAAGAGGAAAAATAATATGCTTTGAATTGAACTAAACCTCTAGTGACAATTACTGACCAAGTTTATTAGTAGGAGCAGCTGTAGTCTGTTTTTTACTTCAAGTCAAACAGGTATAGAAAACTCAATAAAAATCGTGGACTAATGTTAGTTCTTTTAACATTTCTAGCAGATATATTTTGGCATCGTTTGTTAAACTTGGAGCTAATTCTGCTGATTCCAGATGTAAAAAAAGTGCTGTGAGGAACTTGATATCCTATCTGACCTGTTTATATCTTTCAACAAAGAATCTTTATTTGACTCATAAAACCTAATAGAGAAATTAACTTTTTGGCGTGTCGTAAGAAGCAATACACAAATAGCACTGCACCAAAAATCTAGTGATATCAGAACATTGGAAATTAAAAAAAATATATAAAATAAATGCTTGCATTTTTAGCAAGTTATTTTCATGACCATTGGAATCCCAACTTACAGAAAATGAAGTACATTTCAAGTGTAGTCATTTTTTGTAATATTGAAAAGAAAATGCAGCAGCCAATTTGCATGCAACAAATCTTCACACATAAGTGACTAGATAATTTGTTTCTCTGATGTTGATTGAAGGATAAGTATTAGGCAGGACACCATTACACCCCAGCTGCTGATGGAACCTTTTACATCAACCCAAAGAGATCGATGTTTAACATCTCATCCAAAAGTGGTACCTCCAACAGTGCAGCACTTCGTCTACAGCATTGGAGAGTCAGCTTTAGTTTGTGCTCACACCCTGGAATGGGATTTGAATCTGGAATATTTTAGTGAAGAGTCAAGAGGGCTAACCATTAAAGCTGATGCTGAAGTTTCCACCTGAAGGCTACACTTGAAGGCTGTACAACCCCGCCACTTTGAAGAAACTATGGGTCCATTCAAATGTTATACAGAACCAAACAACAAAAAATCTATCACGTATTTACAATGGACAGATGTGGCCAAAGAAGCACCAATATTTAGCTAAGTACATCAGACCATATGAAATACCCATTGCATTTGCTAGAAGTGTTGTTTCTATTGCTATTGTTGTGCTGGCCAAAGAAATCAGTTCCTTGGAAGCAATCAATATACTGAGAGTATCTATCGTGACATGTGTAATATTATATAGATTCCTGGATGATGACAGGTAAATTCCTGACAGTTACTATTCATTCATGTAAATGTGAGCATTGCTGGCAAGGCCAACAGTTATTGCCAGTCCCTTATTCCCTTAGAGACATTGATGATGAGCTTCCTTCTTAGACAACTGTAGCTCATGTGTGAAGGTGCACCATTAGGTAGGGATTACCACAATGTTGACCCAGCAACAATGGAACAACAGCATCACTTTTGCAGGTCAGAATGGAAATGCTATGGAGGGAAACTTACCAGTCACTTAGTTCCCATTGGCTTGATGCTTGTTGCCATTCTGGAAGTAAAGGTCACTGGATTTGGAAGGCACTATTGAAGAACCATTAGTGAACTAGTGTGGTGCCATCTAGTAGATTGTACATACTGTTGCCATTGTATTGAATGGAGTGAATGGTCAAGGTAGTTGATGAGATGTCAATCAAATGAGATGTTTTCTCTAGAATGGCACAGGGCTTCTTGAATATTTTTAGAATGGCACTTATTTTGGTAAGTCAAGAGTATTATTTCCATTTTAAGAACACAAGGAATATGAGCAAGGACAGATCATATGGTCCATTGAGCTGGTGTGAGGGAAAATAAGTTTACTTCCTGTTTGAGGTATTCCTCATGCACTATAAGAACATTAGGTAAACAGGAGAAGCCTGTCAAGCCTGCACCACCATTGAATAGGATCATGGTTGACCTTGGTCTACAACTCCACTTTCCTGCCTGCTTCCTATATCTTTTGCTTCCCTGAAAGAGGAAAGATCTATCTATGTCCTTTTGATTTTGTGGGACTGGATTAGGAGGCAGGCAGAGGAGTAAACAACAGGTTCTTCACAATCCTGAATGTTGTCCAAGTGTATCACAGAGGCACTTTGGGGCCATGCTCTCTTAAATTTGGTGCACAATTTTCATACATTACATTCCTCCTATCTGATGATGCCCACCCTCCTCACATTCAGACTTTTAACACATTGTGAGAAATTGTTTGCATGTTTGTAGTCAAAATGACAATATAAATAAACATCTCAATTTACTATATTTAAAATATATGCTTCTATTCTGTGTCCAATGTGCTTTGTTCAGCTTCATTTGTTGAAAGATTGTTAGTGGAAGAATAGTGAGGGATGCAGAATAATATTTTTTATGCAACAGAAATATAAAACATTAAACACAGGTTTATTGAACAAGAATGTTCTATTCATCTGCAGTTCAGAAAAAAAGGTGAATCAATTATATGTTAACAAGATTAAATGCACTCATGGATGTGTTCAGATTTCTCCTAAAATGGTGAACTATTGAACATCTAAAATATATACATCATTGACAATTTCTTAGCATTGAGGGTATAAATATGCTTATTCTTTATGCAGTAATTCAATATGTATTGATTTGAAATGATTTAGATTACTTTAGTAAAATTAGTGGGCTGCATTTCACGGTCAGTAGTGGAACAACATCACTCATGGCTGACCTTGAAGAAAGCAATCTCTGCCACATTGAATTCTTCTCTCCTGATGTCAGTTTAAATCTGACATCAAGTCAAAAGGAATCTTAGGTATCCAACAATTAACTTAATGCCTTCAAACAAGGTGAGGAGACAAGCAAATTGAACCATATTGAATTTCCCTTACATTTAAACATCCCTGCTTAGTTTAACAGATAGCGAAACGTAGGATTGGGAGACAAACATGAGGTTAAGATAGCTGGTAAAATATCATAAACTGTAAATAAAATATTATTCAAATATATGGGGGATTATTTATTATGGAAAAAAGAGCCATAAATATGAATTGAAAGGCTCATGGATAATAAGGTTCATAGAAATACTACAGTACAAAAGGAGGCCATTTGGCCCATTGAATGTACTCCAAAAACAATGCCACCCAGGCCATATTCCCATACCCCCACATATTTACTCTGCTAATCCCACTGGCACTAAGGGACAATTTAGCATAGCCAATCAAGCTAATCCACACATCTTTTGGAGTGTGGGGAAAAAACTGGAGCATCCAATTACGTGACAGTAACTAATAACTTTTTATTAACTGTTGAAAACCCCTCATTCAAAGAATTTTTATAATGTGACTGTACGCAGGAGTGAAGTTTCTAGTCAGGTCAATGATTTTGAATGGCTTTTAGCCTGGGAAAAGCTCAACAGCACACCTTATGGAGAAACGTAGAATCATCGATAACATCTGGACCTCCATGCTTAAATGAGCATTTGTAGATGTCAGGAGCTTCTGGAGGACTCAAAAGAGAAATGAAGGCAAATGCAGACAGTTTCACGGTCATTACTGCTTACAAAATTGGATCCTTTAGAATGATAAGAGAAGAACAAAGTTGCAGTGGGGCTGTTTATTGTGAAGGCATCACTTCCCTAATGATTAATTAATTGATGTCGGAGAACTGATGATTTTTTTTGTGTTCCAGGGGAATATTTACATAATTGATAGAGGGTTTTGATGAACACAGCTGTATTCAATGTCTTGTCAAATTAATGCTTTCAATTGGAGTAAATTGATCATTATTATTTAATTTGGAGAAGACAGGTAATTGGCCTGAAACATTGTATAGTCAGTAATTGTTAATTTGCTCTCCAGTTAAAAGCAGTACAATAGGATGAGTAAGGAAACTTGAGCTTGTCTGCAAGTATTTTTATGCAACAGCTGGAACTAATAAAATTACTTGGTTAAAAATGTACTAATGTTGGGGGTAATGATGCTGATGTATTACTGATAGCAAAAAGAATGATGATTCAAGCTTATCATAGGTGTTCACAAGAAATAGAAGAAGTAAGTTTTGAAAATTACTTGTACTCCTTTACATTGCAATAAATAATATTAAAGCTCTTAATTTCAAGCTGCTGGGTGTTTTCATACTTCAAATATTTGTTGTGAATCATGGAGTCACTTGTGTTGAGCATTTTGGCAATCAATTAACTTATTAAAGTAAGAAGTTTATTTGTTAGTTACAAGTATGCTTACATTAACACTGCAATGAAGTTACTGTGAAAATCCCCTAGCCACCACATTCAGGTGTCTGTTTTGGTACATGGAGAGAATTTGGCACAGCCATTTGTCCTAACTTGCACATCTTTGGACTACGGGAAGAAACTGGAGCACCCTGAGGAAATCTACATGGATGCAGGGAGAACGTGCAAACTCCACACAAACAGTGACCTGAGTCGAATCTGAGTCCCTGGTGCTGTGACAACTGTGCTGCCCGTATACTATTCTTGGAGTCACTTTGCTCATGCAAAGAAGTTGAAAGTAGTGCTTAGTTAATCTTTACAAAATTCTAGGTTCATTAGATGAGTATGAAGCTTTAAAACAATAGTATGATTTAACAATTTATACTTGCCCGATGCAACTATTATAGTCAAAAATCCCAATGTGTGTCATTTGTATATTATTAAACAATGTGGGTCATATAAGAAGACACTGGGATTGGTGATCAAAAGCTTATTCAATGACAGGTGTCAAAAAGATGCCTTTTTAAGGAGAGGAGAGGTTGTTTAAATATTATGCATCAACACTGCTGCTTCACATGATGAAACATTTGATCATGAGTGATCAACCTTATCTTGAATTAGAAAATAGTTTAACCAAATGATCTTCTGACTCACGCAATATATGGAGGATAGAGGAGTTCTTGATGCAGTTGGAAGCTAAGCTTAATGAGTTGAGTTCAAAATTTATTTATTAGTGTCACAAGTTGTCTTATATTAACAAGTTACTGTGAAAATCCCCTAGTGGCCACATTCCAGCATCTGTTCAGGTTCACTGGCCATGCTAAATTCTTCCTCAATGTACCTGACCAGCATGCCTTTCAGACTTGTGGGAGGAAACCAGATCACTCAGAGGAAATCCACTCAGACACAAGGAGAATGTGCAGACTCCACACTGACAATGACCCAAGCTGGGAATCAAATCCTGGTGCTGTGAGGCAACAGTGCTAATTACTGTGCCACTGTGCTGCCCAAGTTGACTAGTTGGATATGTCCTTGTGGGCCAAATGCCATTTCTCAACTTGACCATTTACTTGTTTATGGATTTAAGTATTAAGCTTAATTAAGACTTTCTGGGGTCACCAGTTCCAATTATATTTTTGTTTTTGTTTATGAAGCCTACAAGACCCTGGCTTGCATAAGAACAGGTGACTTTTTACAAGAATGTAATCCTCTGTGTATGTGAAATATTTGTTAGGATGCTTTTTAGAGAATATCTGAACCTTGAAAGAGTCAATTATTCTTTGTAGGCTTTATCTGTTCATTCACTAATCTCCTGTAGCTTTACTTGTAATGCTTAGCTGCCAAATTTGCCTGTTTAAGTATTCACTGTGTAAATCCACATACATAATTACTTGTAATTTTACTTGGGTTGACTTAATGTCAGCAGATTTATATGTTTCAAGATCCAAACAAGGAAAACACAGACTGCTTTTCAGTGTATTTTCTTTTGTGAGCACAGATTTATGAAGCATTAATTGCCCACTTTGGCAGTAGGATAGGAAAGCCTTCCTGTCCAAGACTTAATCAGGGCAAAGAAGGGAAGGTGCTAGAATCCCCACCTGGTACCCTGTTGCCTGATTAAATGCCCCCCCTTCCCACCTCCAGGTTATTCATATACTCTGCCACTTATGTGTTGTGCATACATTAGACTTGATGTCTGGGATTTGGCTTAGTTAGATCATATTCATGAGATAGAATTTTCTAGATTCCTCCAGTTCAATGGTGCGAAGAGAGGCCAATATAGCGGGAGCTGAAAAACTGGTTTCTTGCTAGCAAAAATGATGATCAGGGTGGGTCACCATTTCTGGCAGTGGCTGATGTGGGACTATTTGAAGCAGATGAAGGTCTGACCGGAATTGTTCCCCACCCCCCACCACACAATCACCTGCACCATCAGTGTCTGGATCAATGTGGTGCGCTAATGCCAAATGTACCAGCAAAAAGGTCTGAGGTAACTCAATGAGACCGGAAGGGATGGTAGGTGCTCCCAGCAATCGGACTTTGGAACACCAGCATTGAATGGGTGAAGCATCAATCACGTGGATCTTTTCAGTGTAGCAGCTTCCAGGAAGTGGATTCTGTCGACACAGCAGCTTCCAGGAGGTGGGTGTTGTTGTTGCAGCAGCTTCTTGCATGGTTTGGATCTTCAAATTGTAGGTGAATGGCTGTTGAAGGTACTGTTGCTCTGTCCTGGAATGGGAGGTGTGTGGGGTTAAATGGGGATGAGAAGAATGAAGAGATGAGGTGGATATGGAAGCCTCCATAGTGTTTGTGGTGGTAGGGGACACAGATATTGAAGGTTTCTTGAACGTGTGAGCTGGTTTGGATTGGGTGGATGATGCTTCTTTCTCATGTGCCAGGATGGGTGGGAGGGTTAGCCAACGAGTAAAAGGGCATGGGTGGGGAGACAAAGTGGCTCAGAGAGTGCAGTCTGGTGTGTCACTTCAGGAATCCTAAACGGCATACTCAAAAGAAGCTGCAATAGGAAAGAGAGGATGAGAGCTTGTTCTGGTAGTTGTAGGTGCATGGATGTGTGGAGTTTGCACATTTTCTCCGTGTCTGTGTGGGGTTCCGCCCACAATCCAAAGATATGTGCGTTACATGGATTGACTGTACTAAATTGTTCCTTAGTGTTGGGGGACTAGCTAGGGCAAATGCATGGGGTATGATGACAGGACCAGGGTTTGGGTTGGTGCAGATTAGATGGGTTGAATGATCACATTCTGCACAGTTGGATGCTATGATTCTATGAGGAAGCGCAGATAGATTCTGGAAGTTAGAAGGATTGTTGTGTGAGGTCAGGGGAGGGTGGGGAGGGAGGAGAGGGATATCTATTGTAATGGAGATGGGCTCTTCAGCAAAGTAGGCAACTTCAACATTCGCCTGCATGGGTTAAATGACGATGGCCGAAAGTTAATGGGTAATGGTAGGGAAGTCAAATATTGCATTTACAGAGGGTGACGGGTATGGTGTAGGTATTTAACAGGCCACTACAGGTTATGTGAACAATGGTTGCTCTTAATTTATGGGATTTGGGTGTGGTGGCTAGACCAGCATTTATTGTCCTTGAGAAGATGGTGGTGAACTGCCTTTTTGAACTGATGCTATCTCTGAAGTGTAGGTACACCCACACCACTGTCAGGGAAAGTGTTTCAGGGCTTTGACCCAATGACAGTGAAGGAACAGGAAAGTATTTCCAAGCCAGGATGATGAATGATTTGGAGAGGGACTTTCATGTGGTGGTATTTCTAGCTATCTGCTGCACTTGTCCTTGGGTTTGAAAGGTGCTGCCTAAGGAACCTTGGTGAGTTTCTGCAGTACAAAATACTGATGGTACACATGGCTGCCACTGTTTGTCAGTGATAGAGGAATTGAATGTTTGTGGAAGGGTAGCAATCAAGCAGGCTGCTTTGTCCTGAATGGTGTCGAGCTTCTTGCATGTTGTTGGAGCTGCACTCATCCAGGCAAGTGATATCATAGATGTATACAGCACAGAAAAGATCATTTGCACCTGTTTCAATCAAAGACAAACCACCTACCTATTATAATCCCATTTTCCAACACTTGCCCTGTTACCTTGGCATTGCAAGTCAGGTCGGCCCACTCCCATCTTCACCCTTTCTTCTATTGTGCCTTAAACATTTCCTATGCGAGGAGAAAAGCTAGGACTCAGAATTGTTGGATTTCAGGCAACTTTCTTTTTTTTGTCTTACCAATAACCACTGGATTATGTTCCATGTGATTACTGCACCGCAGGCTGTCCCCAATGATTCTGAGAGAGTCCCTGATTTGTATAGATTTTTCAAATGTGGAGAGAATGGTTTTGAACTACATTTGATTATAGCCATAACATGACATTAACCTGTGTTGCAAGGATTGTACATTGCCTAGTTGCTAGCCTCTGCAAATGTGCAAATGTCTCTAGGTTTTGTCTGTGGCTCCTGATTCATTTTTCTGGTTCAAAAGATTTTACCTGGGAATTGATGTCTCAAAATACATCTTATTGTGTGATGCTCTTCACTTTTGAAGCAATAAGACAGATCTTCTGGAGCACAAGATAAATTTCAATAGGCAAAGAAAATTTTAAGGAATGGGATTTTATATATCATATATCTTGGCACATTGCCAAAATTCAGGGCCGGTGTAAATCTTGAGGACACTAAGATCTAATGAAATGCTGAAGTGCTAAGCTGAGGACAAGGATGATCCATAAACACTTGGTGACCTTTTTACAGAAATGTATGAATTTTATGATGTGGTCAGACTGAAGCGTCTGCTGTTGTCGTGAGATGGCAGGTCAATGGTTCCATTGGTGAGCTGATGGCTAAATCCAAATTTCAGAAACTGTGTCATTTCTGTCAACAGAGATCCCAATTTTGTGTTGCCTTTGAAGCATTAGTTGTAGCAACAGGTTACGGTTAGTGTTTTGATCAAAATGGCTGATGTTACTTGGGACTTAGCTGGTATTGTGTATGGGAAAGATGGGACACTGAGATCATTTCAGATTTCTGTTTTATGTGCATTATGGGATGATTGGAGCAACTGTGACATGAAGCTGGGGTCCTCATGTGAGTCAGAGAACTGATGCATTCCACCCCACTCCCAAACAAAAAAGGGAAGCAATTACATTCCCTTTTTTAATAGATTTTTTGTATGGAGGAATCTGTGTCCCTTCTTTCTCAGCTCTGTGGGATTTCAACCAGGAATTGGAGTGAGGTCTCGAGGTTTTGCTGAATGTAATATGATGCCAGAAGTTTTTTATTTGTTTGTGGGAAGCTGATATTGCTGGCTGGGCCAACAATTAGTGACGATCCCTGAGGGAATTTAAGAGTGAACCGCTGCTGTAGGTCTGGAGTCACTTAGAGGCCAGATCAAATAAGCACAGCAGATTTACTAGTCCAGTGACAATATAACTAAGCCACTGTTGCCATCAAATTACTTTGCACCTGTAACAAAGTATTTCAAACATAGATCTGATGCAAAAATTTATATAAGCATTAATCAGCCATAACCTTTACCCAGAGGGTGGTAAGGGTATGGAATGCCTTGCCTGCGTCAGTTGTAGATGCACCAAGTTTGGTGGCGTTTAAGAGGTCAGTAGATAAGTTTATGGATGAAAGGGGAATGATTTAGGTTAGAGGGTCACTGCTTGTTCCTAATTGGTCGGCGCAACATCGAAGGCCAAAGGGCCTGTTCTGCGCTGTAATGTTCTATGTTCTATAATACCAGAAGAAACTGTGAGGAGACCATTTGGCCTTATGGGCTTGCTCAGTGAGTCAATAAGATAATGGCTGAACTGCCTCAACTCTATCTTTGAAGTATTCCTTTTTTACCAAGAGATCTATTGATCTTTGACTGGGCATCCCCAGCTATCTGGGAAAGAATCCAAAGATTCACAATCAGTTTGACTGAAGACATTTCTTCATGGTCGACCATTTATTAGACTCCTCAATTAGGAAACACACATTTATTTTCAGTACCCAACTCCTTAATTGTATGTTTTTATTTAGATCACCTATTATTTTTCTAAATGCCAAGGAATATAAGCCTGGCCTACTCAATCTTTCTACAAAGGACAATTCCTTCACCCCAGGAAGCAGTCTAATGAGCCTTAATTGTGTTTCTTCCAGGACAAGTGTATCCTTCTTGGGTAAAGAGATCAAAACTGCACATTGTTCTCCAAATGTGACCTCTCCCAGTGTCCTGTAGTAATTGTTGTAAGACCTAATTACTCATGCTGATATGACATTTGCCTTCCTAATTGTCTGCTGTACCTGCATATTAACTTCTTGCGATTTAGGTTCAAGGGCACCAGGTTCTGTTGAATGCACTATTCAAAAAATATTCTGCTTAATTTTTTACTTTTCTAATTGGACAAAAGGACACATTCACCCAACCTATATATATCCCTCTGAGACAGCTTGCATCCTCCTTACAAAAGTGGAGAGAAAGGAACATTTGTATTATCAGTGAGCTTGTATCCATTAGACTTGGTTCTCTCACCTAAGCCACTAACATAGATAATAAAAAACTATGGTCCGAGTAATGATTCTCTCTGATACCCTGTTAGTTATAGTCTGCCAATCAGAAGAAGCCCCAGTTATTAAGTCTCTTTAATTCATGCTAGCGCAGTGCTCCCAATCTCTTTGTGTAAATGATCTAAATAAAAAATAAATAAATAAGGACGAAGCTAAGAATGGGAGAAACTTAACTAATATCATTAAAACATGATGAAATGAGACATCACAGGCTGAATTCTCCAAAAAAAATTGAAGTGTTGAATTTATAGGAAAATGGAGTAATTAGTGCTGGTTTTTCAGTGGGAGTTCACACTTGAATCTCGATGCAATGCAGAGGCTATCAGTGTAAATATCATTAGATTTCAGAGGGCAATGCCTGTTCTCACTGGAGAAGTTGAAATCAGTGGCTTCTGCACATCTGTAGTGGCCCTGAACTGTCAACTTCCCGTTTGCTGGCCAGCTCAATCACTAAAATTCACTCAATCTCCAAAGTTCTGTCCCTTAACCTCCCCACAGTCTGATCATAGCCCCCATGACTATTCTTGGGCCAGCCTCAACCCCGTCCTGTCCCATCCCAATCTTCCCTCACTCCTGCAGCACAGTCTCACCCCTCCTGCAGTGCTTCATGCCTCTTGGGCAGTGCTGGGGCACCCAAGCTGGCACTGCCAGGGTGCCAATGCCCAAGGGACAACAGCCCTCCATTGCCCGAGCCCTGGGGGACCCTATTCCTTCCCCTTCACTCCATGGTATCAAGCTGGAGTGAAACACTCTGGTGGGACAGGAGAGGCTAGCAGGCCTGGAGAATTCTGTCCTTGGCCCACTAATAGCAAATGATAATTAAAATTCATTTAAATGCCAGCTATGCCTCCCCAGTGATTTTTGAGTGTGGAGCAGGCCACGCTGGAAATCTGGTGTTGGGAGACACTAGTGGGATGCGAACTCATGCACAAACCCCGCACACTGCCTCCCACCTCCCCCACCCCCCGTCCCTCCTGCGCAATTCTCTCTGTCCACTGTGCTAAAAAAATTAGCTGAATGGGATGGGAAAAATGACAGCTCACTTGTTAATTTGATTTCAGAAATGGCTTGATAGTAATTCAAAAAAGGAATTGGTGTGGTTAAAAACAAAACTCAACAACAAAAGAAAATTGGGAAGTATAACAATATCATGCTATTTCATATATTTGAGGGGTGAGAATCTCTGAGGTAATGTAGTTCTGACTGTTAAAGCAGTCACTTTCTAATATGTGCACTTAACTGACTTGTGACCACTGGCAGTTTCTGTCTGATTTATATGTTAATAATTGGTTAGTACTGGTTAGACAAGTTGATTTTTATTTTAAATTTGACATTACATCAGCAGAGAGGACCACATTCCAGAAATGCCACTGCACCTTGATTTCAGATGTCTATTTTTTGTTGTGTGGAAGTGTTAATGTCAATCATCTGTTAAGTGAATCAGACAAAAATAACAGGTTGTTTAAAGGTAGACAAATAATGCATGATGCAACATAGATGTCATTGGTAAAGCATCTCTTGCTGTTAGTAAACAGTTATCCACTTCAGCCTCTTCTTGCAACGCTTCTTAAATGTGAATGAATCATGCTAGCTTGATAACGTATTACTCACTCACCGGCTTAGCATCGAATGAAACCTTGCATTTTGAAAAGATGCAGTTAATGAGTTTTTTGTACTAAAAATGTTCTGTTATTCTTGATAAAACACCACAAACTGGCCAGCAAAACAAATATATTGGTTACTTGTGCAACAGCTGGCTAGTTGCAAATATCATTTGCAAATTGGAATGATGAATTAAATTTACCACACATCCTGATGTGTGTTTTGCACAGTGGGAGGCAGCCCGCTATTGCCAGAAAGTTCCAGCCATCATGGCCTTAATGTTTAGATAGAGTATCTCACTTTTAGCTATCTAAAAACTGAACATTTTATTTCCTGTTCTCAGCAAACCTTGACCTCATTACATGATGACTAGCTGCTGATTATTGATTGCTTTGCCATTGTATCAGTCCATTATTCACTGAATTAAGGCATTCCAATTTGGCAAGTTTCAAAATCTGGAATAAGCTCATGACTGCTGGATCTGAGTACTAAGTAGAAATTGTCACAAATGCAACCAACATAATACTTTCTAATGGTGATTGCTATTGGCGGATTTGGATACTATTCATTAGATCTGAAAGTCTTTATAACTTTATGTTGTAAGAGAAATTTCACAGTAATTTCATTGCTGCCTTACTTGTGACTAATAAATAAACTTTAAACTCTATGTTAATTGTATTAACTACAGAAACGATACATACAATAAAGGGTTCAAGGTCGTCTCTGTGCTGGCTTGTGCACCTGATTCTGCCTGACACTAGATTGACCCCTAGGTGGGTGTGATTGTGTTTTCTTACATCACTGTGTGTGAGCAGTACTGTACTCCATCCGCCATGAAATCTTTCATATACCAAAATCCTTATGCTACAGATGTTGGCTTCAAATCTAGGACGTGAGGTTAAAACAATTTCTGTATAGTTTACTTATGCAGTAATCAGAATCACCGCACTTTGAAAAAACAATGTCTTAATCACTTGGATATGGCTTCTCTTAATAACATGATTTCTCCACTACTTAATGTGGGTATAGGAAAATGTCTCAACCAGCATCATTGCAATCTGTTTTCCCTTTTAGCAGGAGGCACAAAGGGAGCAATGCTAAGCTTTTCAACTTCCAGTTGTAAAAGACAATAAGTACTGAGCACCATAGTTATGGGAGATGCAAAACCCCAGAAAGGTCACTTTTTAACTCTAAGAAAAGTTTCTGACTTAATTATTTGCAAATGGCAAATACTATTAGCTGCTGACACTACAGCGGAAGGAAAAAGCACATTGTGAGGTTTGGAGTAAAGCTTTGACGTGATATCTCCTTACTCAATTTTCCTTTCAATGAATAGCACCTTAAGGTGACTGAAAGGAGGAAAATTGAAGTCTAATTTTGAAATATTAATGGAATAGGATTTGATAGCTCTTTGGTGATTGTATTTTGTTTATCCTCTTAAATAAAAAAAATGTAATCACTGAAAACAAATGGGGTGGGTGGTGATGGAGGAGGTCTGTAACTGATTAAATTTGGCTCCTTTTTACTAGACAATAGAAAAGTTAGTCACTGAAGAGTCTGCTTATCACTATCTTTACTAAAAAGCCATGGATACATGCCTGCAGACGAGGTCAACCTACCCCTCAGTTTTTTAAAAGTTCATGCTCTTGGCTGTTTGTGTGACATTAATTTGGCTTCTTTCTCCAGCTGGCTGATTATTGACTGGAAAAAGCCGGGCATTCTGTGATAATACAGTGCCTAAATGCAGGTCATATCATTCTTGGACCTGATGTTCTGCCATGCTTTAAAAGTATTTAACTCTACATCCCGGCTTACGATTTTATTTTCAATTTAGTTATCTTTCTGATTTATTGATTTATAATCAGATGGATGCATTCTTTTTTGCATGCCTTATTTTTTTTCTGATGTCTTCGCATCTTGAAATCAAAATCATTCACCAGGTTTCCTCCTCTCATTCCACAACCCCTCTCCTCCCTCACCAATGCTTTGTGTATTTACTTTCAAATGGACAAGGTATAATTCCTATTTGGAATGATGTTCCATGAGCACAAATTGACCAGCTGAAGTGAGGTGGTGTATTTTTCCATGCTGTACCTGTATGTTAGTTACAAGTGAGAGATAAGTTGGAAACTTTTGAGATTGAACCTTTAAACTGTCAAGATCTTCTAACTGAGCCCAAGCTATGAAAAACTGTGATATAAAGTTCAAAGTTCAACCAAGAAGTTAATTTTTTACCAAAAGAGCAGAAAATTGCAGTTTCCAACACTAAGTACATTAGTGCCTCCCGTAACACTACTGTTTTCTCAGTTCTTTGTGTCATTAGGATGAAAGTTAAGAATATTCCAGAATGAAGGACATATTAAAGGTAATGTACCACATCTTTTGGATATGTTGTTTTAAAGAGCTAATTGAAGCAGAATTTGATTTTGTTGAAATAATTAATAATTCTTAAAATAGCTAGCTGTAGAAAATCCAGTTTTTTATTGAAAAGCTAATTTAAAAAGCTCATGAAGTTGCAGGAATACATTTTCTCTCATTATTCTCTGGGAAATGGAATCCAAGGGGGTCTGCAATTTGGTGTAAGTCACATTGTTTGGATTCCTATTGTGACCTCTGGGGGCAAATAATTATTTATTTTTAGAGAATAGTTTCATTGATCTGCTTGGCTATTTAAATATTGCTGGTACATTTTTTTTCAAATTTGTCTATATTAAGGCACAGCATCAAGTTTTTACAGTATCCACAGTTAGCTATACTCTGAGAGGGTGATTACTGTGTTGTGGGATCAAATTGAACTTGCAGAATTGAAGTTATAAAGCATTAGGATGTAAACAGAATAGAGAAAAATCTAACAGATCTATCCCAAATTTAGTTTTGTGAAATACAAATTCACATTTTGGGCCTACTGTAAATAAGAGATGAGTTAGCGAAGTTAGCATTTACAGAACATTTTTTTTAGTTAGCTTCCAGGAAGGCAAATCATAAAATCTACAATGCAGTCTGCATTGAGACTGCACCGGCCATAATCATGCTCAGGCTCTATCCCAATAAGCTCAGGTATTTTCCTTCTTAATTCATCCACAGTAAGGGGCAATTTACCATGGCCAATCCATCTAATCTGAACATCTTTGGGCTGTGGAGGAAACTGGAGCACCCAGAGAAAACTCCAACAGACATGGGGAAAACATACAAATTCCACAACATCAGTCATCCAAAGCCGGAGTTGAATCCGGGTCCCTGGCACTGAGACAGCAGTGCCAACCACTGACTCAAAGTTTTATGAGCAATCTTGAGTCTTTCCTTTTTTTGTTACCTGGAATATGAAGACATTTACAAATGACAGCTGATCTTGCCCTAATTAGAAGAGAGGGCAATTTTAGATTGAGGAAATTAAAGCTTGGGTAGATTTTCTTTTTATAATTGTACTACCCATGTTTCACCATTATGAACTAATTTTAATGCTATAGCAAAGTAAAGTACATAATATAACAGAGTAAACTGGCATTCAGAACATAAGGACTAAGAGCAGAAGTAGGCAATTGAGCCCGTTGAACTTGCTCCTCCACCATTCAATATGATCATGGTTGATCTCATCTTGGTCTCATCTACACCTTCCTGCCTTCTTCCCATAACCCTTTATTCCTATCCATCTCCTCTTTTAATTTTGTTGAGTGTTCTGGCATCCATTGCACTCTGGGCTAGTCTATTCCATAAGTTATTACTGCTCATTTGTGTTTTAAATCTGCCACCTCTTAACCTTAAACTATGGCCTCTTCTTCTAGAATGTCCAATGTGGGGAAATATTCACTCAATGTCTACCATGTCAATCCTCTTTAGCATCTTGAATACCTCAATTAGATTTCTCATTCTTCCAAGCTCCAGTGTGTTTGTTCAATATGGAGTTGTCATCAACTTGAAGTAGACTGTTACTACTACAGTTCTGAACTGCAAAAGTCTTGCATCACTTTGACTTTGAGATGGTTGCTATAATATCATAACTGATACAAAACCAAGCATTGAAGTTTATCAAAGTTTGGATGACTAAGGCCACAAATAAATTTCTATTATCAGAAAAAGGCTGGAAATCCCATTGACATAATGGCAGGAGTTTTATCAGCAATTTTAAAAACTCATGAGTAGTTGCTTTCAAAACGATGCTTGCACTGGTCTTTCGTTTTTATCTTGGTCTGATCATGGCAGCAGCATACATTGATTCATTTCTTTATCTGAGGCCTATGGGTGAGATTTTCCAACCATACACACCAGCTGGATTCCCTGGTCACGCTGCAGTGAATGGAGATTTGACTGAGCGCCAAATTCTCCGTCTTCTCTTGCAGTAACAACCAGGCATAAATGGCCAGAAAACTGGCCCACATTTATCTAACTTGTTGCATTTATAGGAACGTAACTGGAAAATCTGAAAACTTGTAACAATAACTGTTGCTTTGTTACTGTGTTTACCAATTCAGTGAATTGTTATTGAATTTTGTTTAAAATGGAGTCAGCATCTGTTTGTAATGTAGAAAAATAGTGAAGGACGTTACTTGCAATGCAATCACGTGGTACAAAGAAAACGTTGCATTTTGAGCTGTGCTTATATGTTCTGTATTAACTGAATTTCAAATTCTCTGAACCAGAATGGAATTCCAGGCCCGGCTTATGAAGAGATGTCTGAAATCCACACACCTGTTGATGGAAAATTCTGCAATAACAGTGACGTGGTAAGATACAAACTTAACTCTCTCCCTTCTGTGTTGCACCAGGACAAACCACTTGTCCAATTGTGCTTGAGCTGATTCTTTGAAAGAACAGCCCAGTTTTAGTTCCGTATGCAGCTTTTTCTCATGATCCTGCAACTTAGTGTTTTCTAAATAACATTTAAATAGTGGAAGCAGATCTCATCGAAACTTTCAAAAGCTATGCTCCAAATCTTGTCATCCTTTCCTAAATGGGAGATGTGAGTGAATTCTGTTCCTTGCCCCTCAAGTCCTGTTGCCAATTATTTTAAATCTATGACCTTTGTTTACCAATCCAACTGCCAGAGCAAAGCTTTCTCTGCAGGAAATACTCAGAACGTCTGGCAGCATCTCTGAAGGGAGAAAAGTAGAGTTAATCATTCACATCATGGCCTTTTATAGCAGCTCTGGAAATGGCATAACATTAAGTAGGGGAGATTGGGCTGGAGAGGGAGGGGGACACCAAAAGGCAAGGTTTGTGATAGAGCTAGAAGATAGAAATTTAAATAACAAGAGTTGGTGGGGTAGAATCAAAGAGTAATAATGAGACCAGGACCAAAAATGAGTTGAGATGGACATGGCAAAGGAATGAACAGGAACCATTCAAAGGAAGTAGGAGAGAAACAAAGTGAGGTTGACATGTACAAATTGATGGAAACCATGCTTGAGGCAGAGATTACTTTATGAAATTGCTGAATCAATGGGTAGAATTTTACTAGAATGATTATCCAGCTAGGGTAAAAATGGGAGACTTCCTGATTCTTTTTTTCCAAAGTGCATTTTCACGCACAATCTTATGCACTTAGTCATTGAAAAACTAGTGTAGACTGTTTCTAGCTGTTGCAAACAGTGGGCTGGGCTTAATTCCCTGCAGAAGGACTTCTGATTCTATACATGCTCAATACAGCAGTAGGGATCTGACAGAACAAGAGCTGTCAGGCCTCTGTTGCAGGCAACCAGCTGCACCCCACGGTAATCACAGGGACCGTGGCTGATCGTGACCCTACAATGCATGGACATCTAGCACCCGCCACCCAGACTGATCATACCCCCCTCTCCTGATCTGACCCTGTTGCAGAGTGTAGAACAACATTCCAAATTCTCCCTGCACTCCCCCTCCCTCCCCAATCTAATTGGGCTAACCCCCATAGGTAGTGCCAAGGTGGCACTGGGCATTGCTCAGGTACCAGGCTGGCATTGCCAAAAAGGCACCTCACTCTTATCCTCAGCCTCCTCAGGGGGCTTCGATGCCCTACAGTTCCACTGATGAGGCCAATATGACTGTTCACTGTTCATGGGGTGCAGATGGTTTCCTCTCTGGAGATAATCTCTCCTGACATGGCCTTAACGGCAAGTGAGCCAGACGATTGAGTGCCAGACTCACTAAGCACATGTAAATTCAAATTTAAATATATTTGAATGAATTATTCAGCTTTTCTCTGGAAATAGCCAAGAGGTTGACCTCACCAGAAATCTGGCTCTCATAATACTGCAAAAACTGAGAAGTTGGGTGTGATCCTGATTTCTTGACTCTCATGTGATTTTACTGACTTGTTCCCTTCCCATTGATAAGTGGGAAAAGCTGTAATAGGCCAAAGACAGATGTCAGGATGAGAAAATTAAAATGGCAAACCATTGGAAGCTTAGAGTTTTGCTTGAGGGCTGAATGGAGGTGTTTTGTGAAGTGGTCACCCAAATCTACATTTCTTCTCCCCGCTGATTACAGAATATTAAAATTCCACATAAATCGCTACCTCATCATGTTTCTCCCTACTGCTCTTTCCAAAACTCTTCCAAGCCTTGGATTCCCCTATTTAAGTCTCCTCCTCTGCTCTAAGACGAATAATCCTAATTCGTTAAGGCTGTCCATCCTGGCTAACCTCAACCACTCCAAGGTTTTAATACCTTCCTAAAGACCTGAATGACTTGATTTTGTATTCAATGCCCCTATTGTGAATGTGCACCACCCATCCCTCTGTCAACATACCATTTAGATCATATAGTTGCACCATGTTGCTTGTCCAAAATAACATTACTTCACACTTTATCTGCATTACATTACATCAGCTGATGTTTGCCTATTTCACCACACTGTCAGTGACCTCCTGGAACTGTTTTCATTTACTATTTTGCCAAGTTTTGTACTGGATAAGAAAACATTCCTCTCGTAATTGAATTCAGTAAAAAAGCAGCAACTTAAGTAGAATGTTGTTTCATGTGGGAGGTAAAATGGCTTCTGCCTGAAAATTTCATTTACAGAAGGTGACTTTGAGGTCACACAACTAAGCCACAGAGCACAAAGGACATTTTTAAAGATTTTTAAGAAAGGAAAGTTTGGAGAAATGCAAATCTATTGGAATTCTTTGAGGATGTAACTAGTAGTGGATGTGATTTATTTAGATTTTCAGAAGGCTTTTGACAAGGTGTCTCAAAGTGGATTGCTATGTAAAGTTAAACGTATGGGATTGCAGTAGTGCACTGAATTGGATTAAAAGCTACTTAGTAGACAGGAAACAAAGTTTTGGAATAAATTTTTTTTTCCGACTGGCAGGCAGTGACTAGTGGAGCATCACAGGGAACTGCGCAAGCAGCCCACTGTTCATATGTATTAATAACAATTATGTAGTAATAACTTGGACAAGGAGCTAGGGAATCTTATCTCCGAGTTTGCCGATGACACAAAGTTGGGTCGGAGGATGAACTGTGAGGAAGAAACAGGAATGCTTCAGCATAATTTGGACAGACTGCAAGAGTGGGTATTTGCATGTACTTCCTTGGCTGGGAGCGTAGAACGAGGGGAACAATTTTAAAGTAAGGTGGATGCTACAGGTGAGTTGAAGAGAAAATTGTTCACACAGGAGATCGTGAGTTTCGAAATTTTCTACCCCAGAGGGCTGTAGAAGCTCAGTTATTGAGGATGATCTTCCCAAAAAAGTTCTAAGTCCTGAAAGAATGTGAAAATGAGAGAAATTCATACCTTTCTTGGGTGACTTCAAAATTTTATCCAACCTGACTTTATCAGAGAAATTTTACCAGACTGGGAATCTGCCAGCAGTGGGAATGGGTAGGGCCTATATCGCCAAAAATTGGCTGATAACAGCAAAGGGTGCAAATGTGCAAGTGCCAATTTCTGTGCTTGTGTGAGCACAGAAACCTATCACTATCTCAGCAAGAGCAGGCCTTCATGGCTCATTGCTCCCCCCGCCCTTCCGCTACCATGGGGCTACACAGACAATCACCTTCCCCACTCTCCAAACAATGGTGCACGATCTTCAATACAAATAAATGTCAGGTTGTTTGTTTTCAATGGGCATTAATTAGTTGAATGCGGGAAATGCAGTGGTAAAAGAGCTGCAAGCTCTTTTTGATTTCTGTCAAATTCTTGAACCATTTTTCTGCCAGACCTTGTAAATGTTGCAGCTTGAATCTAATAACTATATCCGGCTGAGTAGGAAAAATGTGGGTTATGTAATAAGGGGCTAAAGTAATATTTGACAATGAATTGAATTTTTTTCTCTGTTGCTCACAAATGGTAAAAGGCATCAAAAATGTTTCTGATCATTTTGAAATATAGGCAAATCCTCTCACTGACATTTGTGAACAGAGATGAGCTACAAAATATTATTTGTTGCAATGACCTTTCGCAATAATCATGTTATCTTAAAAGTTGCATTAGCTCAGTGAGTAAATGAGCAAAATATTTTTGTGTTGGCCCTTAAAAACAAAAAGGCAATAAGTCTAAGCTGAGTTATCAATGGAGTGATGTGGATATGAGATCATTATAGTTTACTGCAGTAATCTTGGAATGGAGGAATGCAATCACCATCCCATTCTCAGTGCACACCATGGTCCCTGTTTCAGGCTGCCCATGAGTTGGTGTCTTGAAGATAGAGTTAGTTAGCTTATCATGTTGCCCTACCCAGTCTGAAAGGCAGGTTCGACTGACTTATACCTACCTACTACAGTTAAATGGCTTCATAACTCTCTTAATAATTAGGTCCATACTTGAAGAAAGCTGGCAATGTCTTGGGATAAGACTGTCCATCCAGGAAGTGTAAGGGGATGAACTAAATATCAAACTTCATTTATTATGTTAATACAACATATTGTATCCCTGTGTCAGAAATTCCTCTTTTATATAATTCATTTTAGATATGAAATATTGTGATGTCATGTTATTATGTTTTGATACAGATAACAACTGCACTTGCACAATTTCTATTGGTAAGTTATTATATTATTGCCATTGTGTTTCTCATTAGGATACAACTAAAGCAAGCACTCCAGCACAATCCATACTCCCTAAAAGCAATGGTTTTGATATGATCTACAAAGTGGAGGATGTTCCTCCATGGTACCTTTGCATTTTACTTGGATTTCAGGTATTTTCCCTTTCTTTTGCTTGCATGCTGGTTGTGTAATTGTAAAACAAACAAAAAAAAATTCCCAAAAGTAACTGCCGACTAAAATCTCTATATCACAAGAAGTGTGAGGAATCATTTTTGCCCAGGTCTCCACCTTTTGCTTTGAATGCTTGTTTTAGAACATGTTGTCAGTACAAACGCACTCCATCTGACTTGTGATATTCTGATCTCATGTAGATTTATGCAAGTGCTGTTTTTTTGTTTATGAACGAGTCCCCCACAGGATTTGTGTCCATCATTCAGATTAGTCTTTCATAACCCTTCTCAGCTCCTTTGCCTTGCATTTCAATCTGGCAATGCCCTTGCTGTGAGCCTTTTGCTGAAGAATCCTCAAGAGGTTGACGGAATTAAACTTTCTCCTGGCGGTATTGAAAATATCACCAGCATCATCTGTCTATCAGGACAGGAGATGGGGATGATTCTGCCCTGACGAAGCACCTTCTCAAATCTTTGTGTTGTGCTGGTACTGCATGCCAGCTTGCCAGCACATTGCTTATGGAATAAGAAGTTGAAAGTTGACACAATTTCTGATAGTTTCCCTATCTCAATCGACGCTTGGGGATAGCTGGTGATTTGAGGTGAGCTGTCTTATCACAAGGGATTTTGAATGTGAATTTATTCAGTGACATTTACTTGTCAGTTTAACATGATAACTGAGAGGCTGGGCAGCCCTCTTTTCTTTCATATGAGCATATGTCATATTACTACTGTTGCACAAGGAAAGTGCTGTTGATATGACATCCATTGTCACATCCCTGTATTTGAATTACCATAAGCCTTTGTTTTTTTTAAGAGGGGAAAGTATTGAAAACACAAACTATTTTTCTAAATCTCTATAACTTGCATCCCTGCATTTTTTTATTCATTGATACCTGAAGTAATTTATTTTTCTTTTCAAACACTTAGACGAATTGCCTGCTGAAAAGATATGGTTACAAATCTTTTACCTTTGGTTTTCCAGCACTATTTGACTTGCTTTAGTGGAACGATAGCTGTACCTTTCATACTGGCTGAATCACTCTGCGTTGGAAAGGATCAGCATACAGTTAGCCAACTGATTGGTACCATTTTTACATGTGTGGGAATTACAACTCTTATTCAGACAACTTTTGGATGCAGGTTTGAATTGTCTATCCCTACATATCTATATATAATTATTTTCTCTTTTGAGATCTTTGTCTTCTATAATCTGAAAGTTAGAGATATTTACAAAAACCATGAATGTTAGTGTTTGAGCAATAAATCACAATTTTTGATCATTTTATTAGTTGATCCTAGTTCTGATACCTCTTTGTCTGGTTGCTTTTCTTAGAGCAGATTACTTTTCCATTTCTTCTTCGATTTGGTGATTCATTTGGAAAACTATTGTAGAATTCAGTCAGTCCTTTTGTCTTTCCTCTCTGACAAATCTGATAAGAACATGCTTGGGTTTATGCTTGACCCTTCAGGATGACCCCCAGAGCATTTAAGTATAATTTAGTTTTATGCATAGTTACTACTGCTTTTGAGACAAATGATTTTCCTGTTTCTAATTGTGAGTTTTTAATCCACTCTTCATGAAGGACACTCAATTGGCAATGCTAGAAGTGAATTGGGCATTCATTTATTGTCAATTTGCATTACCAGTTCTGGCTACATTCCAGCAGCTAAATCTATTGGCTATCATTTTGGGATGTTGAAGCAAGTTTTGTTTTATTTTCTACTATTGTCTCCTTTCTTTCTTGCATGCTCCCTCACTTGTCCTTTTTAACCCATAGAATCAGCATGGCACATCATGAGGCCATACAGCCCATTGAGTTCATGCTGGTTTTAATCCCCATAACTTTGCAGCTTGCAGAGTCTATCCAATTTCCTTTGAAATCATGGATAATCTCTGCTTCCAACACCCTCCTGGTAGCAAGTTACAACTTATTACCAGTCACTCTGTTTAAAGAATAATTCTTCCTCACAATTTTATCACTCCACCACCAACACCACCCCCCCCCCCCAATATTTTTGTGTTGTGCCTCCTAGTCCTTGTACTATCAGCTAATTTTTGTCTACATTACCTAGATCCCATGAGAATCTTTTATACATTTCTCGAAATCTTCCTTCTTCTAAGAACAACAACACAGCTGTTTCAACCTCCCTGCGGCTAAAATTCTCCCATCCTGGGAAACATTCTGGTAAATCTCCACTGTATCCTCTTGAGCAGGTAAAAGATCCTATGGCACTATTTTTGAAAAAGAACAGAGAAGTTATCCTGTCTGATGCTTATCGCTCAGTCAACATCACAAAAAACAAAATTATCCAATTATCACATCACTGTCTGTAGGAGTGCACTGAGTGTATATTGGCTGCTATTTTTCCTGCTTCAGAACATTCCTTCCTACGCTTTAGAAAGTACTTCAATGGCTTAAAGCACTTGAGAAAATAAATGGTCTTGAAAAGCAGCATATAAATGCAAGTTGTTTCCCCATTTTCCCTTTTCCCACATCAACCCAAGCCTGGGGGGGGGGGGGAGGAATGATTTCTGAATCAGCTGACCCTTAATAGTTTTATTGCTTGAGGATTTGTTACTTTTCTTAGCACTACTGTTCAATGTGCCATTAAACGTTGCCTGTGTTTTTCTGCATCCATAACTGCCTTTTCTATTTGTGATTAGATGTTCAGAACACTAAAGGAAAACCAAAGTCCAAACAATGGGTTTTATTTTAAAAATCCAACAGATAAAAAAATTGTAAAATATGTTGGGCTGGGGAATTTTAAACAATACAAATGCTGTGATTGTAAATGAGAAAATGAATGTTCTGTAGATTGAAGAAAGTCGATGTCAGCCTTTACTTTGAGTATATAATGAACGTTGAGTTGGCACTCGCCTGAAGGAAGTTGCAATTTTTTTGGAGCTGTTATCTACTGGGAGCCAAACCTATTTCAGGGAAATGGAAAAGATTTTCAGCCCATCAGAAGTCCAAGGCAATGGATATAATCCTTTGTCTTTTCTCCCCCGTGGCCAATTTGGCAACATGGGGCACTTAATCAGGTGGAATGGTGACAAGTGAGGATTTTTCCACCAGTCTCCACCCCAATCCCCAGGAAGGCCCATGGGCAGCCATATGGTGACCATGGTTGTTTGCGGGCTCTAGAGGTTTCCCTCATTCAAAAGCACTCTGTGCCTGTTTGAGGGACCTGGCAATAGAAAAGTAACAGGATGTTCGCTGAGAGTCACAACTTCTCCATTCCATATGATTCCTCACTTCCGGCATCATTCACCACTCATCTGAGGTATAGCAATTGATGCCAGGTCTTTGGTTATTGTACAGGTAGTAACTAGTACTTCCCTTTGTTGCTTCATTTAAGAACTGTTGCTCTCTGGATGGCTGGCAGGTCCTTATAGGTTGGTGTTTGCTGCCAGGATTCTGGATGCTGTGAGAAGACCTGTTGCTGGCCTGACAAGTGCCTGAATAGAGCAACATGTGGTGAGGCCTTCATAACACAGGGCTCTTTCTGGCTCTCCAGCCAATGGCTGTGACCCCCATCCTCACAAGATTCTGCTTATATTTTTTCTTTTGACCTTCTTCTGAGGTCAAATGGAAGTCAGTTTGATTAACAGTGGATCAGAACCATTTTAAGTCCATGCTGGGGTGTGGAGGTTAGACTGTCAATCCTGGGATCTAAGGATCCCAGGGGAGAAGTGTCCAATTAGGAGGTCCCTCGGTCAGGCAGGTACCTGGATTCAAGGTGAAGCTGCAAGGTGAGGCTGCTGGACTTTCTAACTCAGCAGTTACAAATAAACTTGAATGACAATGAGGCTTACTATTCTAAAGTTCCACTCTCTCTCCTTGGTTATCCAGCTACGTTTCAGCTATAGTTCAAGCTAGCCAGATACGGATGGGTTGGAAGTTTGGGTAAAATAAACCCCCTCCCCTACCATCTTTCTCCCCTACCCCCAAAATCAGCCATTCATTTGGGATGCATTTGAAAACTCTAATTCTAAAGTTTAATTACAAGGCAAATAGCTTGCTGCTGTGTTGTAATTCAAATAACATTAGATTCCTCAGCATGCGGGCTTTCACAAACTCTGATTACTTTGCTTACCATGCCCTTCTCTGGATTTTCTGCAAAATCATTTTGTTTCCTCTGAACCATTCAACTGCCTCTATTCTTTACAATTCATTTCACATAATATGATCAATTTTTTCACAATAAGTTTGTTGGTATATTTCAAAGTTTGCTAAGTTATGAAGGGGAGTGCTAATTCTTGAATTGCTAATGTTTTGATTAAAACCTAACGAATTGGAGCAATCTCTTTTTCTCATTTTCCAGATTCAGTAGAAATAGGGCCTAACCTGGAATCACTGAACAAACACACACGTACTTAGAACAAAGAACAAAACAGCACGGGAAACAGGCCCTTTGGCCCAATGAGCCCGCGCCGCCACCTCGATGTTCCCACTTCTACACACGATCCCTGTCCATGTTTATAGATCTATGGATTAAAACCAAATTTGAGACAATTTAGGGAGAATTTGTTTTGCCAATTAGCCTAGGAGCACATCTTTGGGATGTGGGAGGAAACTGGAGCTCCCGGAGAAAACCCACGCAAGCATGGGGAGAATGTGCAAACTCCCACAGACACAGGCCCAAACTTACTTCAGTTAATTTAAGAAACTTATTTCCTTTAAGAGTGGACAAACTTATTGACACTCATGTTAAGTAGGTACATTTTCTTGGTGTTTCTCTTGCTTTTCCACTACAATCTTATCAGCAAAAATATTTCTATTTATTGAGTCTTTCTACCACAACTCAAACATTTTCACAACTGAAGGAGTACTCTAAAATAACAGTGTATGTTGTAATTGAAGAAATACACAGCATGGTCCATAAATGGCAAAGATATTTCTATAATGTTTTTGTGATGTTTCACTCTTTGGGATATAGGTGTCTTTGCTAAGGCCAGCATTTGTTGCCCATCTTTCCCATGGCTTTTGAGGGCAGTTAAAAGACAAATATATTTTTGTGGGTCTGGATTACATGTAGACCAGTTAGGTAAGGATGGTATATTTCTTTCCCAATTAGATATTAGTGAACCAGATGGGTTTATAATGGCAGTTAATGGTTTTGTAGTGATCATTTCTGAGACTAGCTTTCAATTATAGAATTTTATTGTTTTTTTTTTCCCTGAAGTTTAATTATTTGCCACTGCACAACTTCTCCATTCTGCAAATTATATCATGAGTTTTTTTTCATGTTGCCCTATTTTTGTAAACTTTTGCTTTTAATTCCCCTCTTAATCTTAAAGTACCAAAGGGCAACAAGTTTAAAAATCGATCATTTATCCATGATGGCAGACAATGGAGATTTTGGGGGTAGGGGAGAAAGATGGTAGGGGAGGGGGTTTATTTTACCCAAACTTCCAACCCATCCATATCTGGCTAGCTTGAACTATAGCTGAAACGTAGCTGGATAACCAAGGAAAGAGGGTGGAACTTTGGAATAGTGAGCCTCATTGTCATTCAATTTTATTTATAACCGCTGAGTTAGAAAGTCCAGCAGCCTCACCTTGTAGCTTCACCTTGAATCCAGGTACCTGCCTGACTGAGGGGTCTCCTAATTGGGCACTTCTCCCCTGGGATCCTTAGATCCCAGGATTGACAGTCTAATCTCCACACCCCAGCATGGACTTAAAATGGTTCTGATCCACTGTTAATGAAACTGACTTCCAGCAGAGAATTAGTGGTGACTGATTAGTTAATACAGCAGAATGTGTGTAGGAATCCTGATTTCCAAGTTTCTTGTCATTTGTCAGCATGTCAGGTAGGTGAAAATTCAGCGCAAATATCTCACCATTTCTTTCGCTCTTCCCTCACAAATTTGCTTCCAATCTTTTTTTCATAACCTAAATTCATGAAACTTGAATTGATTTGTAGCCACTGTAATTCAAAAGCAAGATTGTAATTAATCGCCAAGAATGGTGAAAGATACTCTGGACAGCATTATGTTGATGCCTTCTGCAGCAGTGTACCCATGCTTTGTATTCCACAAGGATTTTTTTTAACAAAAGAACACAAAAGGACTCCTCTGAAAACAGTTTAGTAAAATTGGCCCAAATGTTACTACTTGATGCTGCCCACTATATAATCTCTCAAAACACATTAGATCTGTAATTGAAAATTACATTGCTTGTTACCAAGTTTAATTAACAATTAATTCAAGCTGAATTGAAAATGTAAGTAATTCATCCGTGCCATAAAACACACAACAATGTTACTGATCAAGATTATTGGGTTGCTTTCTTGTTCTAATTCATTTCATTATTATTAACGTTGTTTCATTAAGTGCCAGAGTACACAGGCATCAGTTGTAACAATGCAGAATCAGGCCTTTATTGAGACATCACAGTGCATGATTAATTGTGCAAAGTCTACAGTCTTTATTGAACTTGCTTACACAATTCAATATGAATGAACTGATCTTGCACTTCATAATCCCACTACGACAAGCATAATCAAGTACCACATGGCTCATTCGCAACTAGTTTACTTGTATCTACATTTATTGTTTACATTACTACCAGTAGTATCAATCGAAATGATGTCAGAAATACAGTGCTCATAAATCTGCAATTAATGATCTCCTGAAATCATTGTTGCCGTGGTTACATAGTCCTCTTAAGCTTCATGGTTGTACCGCCTTCTTAAACCGTTCAGGATCACTTTATTACCATACACACAAGTGACTTGATTAATCTGTTCCAGACAATCAGAAGGCATAACTGAATGCATTTTATATATTCCATCAGCATCTTAATCTGAAGAAAATACCTATGCCTTCATCCCATTTGCTCAATGCATCACAAGCTCAGCAAGAAACTCTTTAACTCATTAAAGTGGAATTTAATCTGGACTTTTGGAGTAGATTGTGGGAAAAGTGTGTTGTGAGAGGTAGCATGCCTGTCACCTTCCTGACTCTTCCAATTTTCTTAGCAGGAAGATCTAGGATGATCCTCCCATTCTGAGACTAAGTCAGACCCTTTAGTGGCCAAGTTAAGGGACTCTTCCTGTTACTGCTGGCATTTAGTTGTCAGGGGGGTGCTCCCTACCATGTGGAGTGATCACCCAGCAAAAGCTGGTGACCTCATTGTTGGCTGGTGGAGGGGCAGGAGGGTGCATCTGTGGCCCTTGCAGAACCACCGATTTCCCATTGTGTTGAGCCTGGTCCCACTTAACTGATTCCAGGGCAGTGTTCTGCACTAATTACATTGCCCAGTATAGGTCTTGATAGCACTGTTGGGACTGAAGAGTCACTGCTCTTTCATTGGCTGACTGGTCTTGTAAGTGGGATCTCTTTAAAGAGATGGAAGGCTGACATCAGGAAGTAAATTACTTGCCTGATGGCCAAACAGTTTCATGACTCCCAGAAAAACTGGTTATGATCAGAGTTGTCCCAGCTTTCTGGCTGTCATTGGAGCAACAGCTGTCTGCGTTAAATTTAGCTCATCTTCTAGATCTTGCACAAATAGCCCAGGACATCAAGATATTGGACGCTGAAATTGTTTATTTTAATTCTAACTTGTCTGATTCTAAATTTTTATTTGTCTAGACTTCCCTTATTTCAAGCAAGTGCCTTTGCATTTCTTGTTCCTGCCAGAGCAATCCTTGCTCTAGACAAGTGGAAATGTCCACCAGAAGGTACTTAAAATCCATTTTCGAATAACTATCTGGGCAAAAAAATATGTAATCATGTGTGTATATATAATGATGCAATATATAAATTATTGACAAAACGCTTAGTCCTCTAATCAATTAGTATTTTAAAGACTATACACAGACTTTATTATTTTGTTTGGATTTGATTTGTGTGCTATGACTATATATGATTGACAATGTACTTCACTTCCATTTTGAAGATTAAAAAAGCCACTTCATAAAATAAGTCAATCATAGAAACATAGAAAACATAGATAATAGGTGCAGGAGTGTGCCAATTGGCCCTTTGAGCCTGTGCCGCCATTCAATATGATCATGCAATTTCAGTATTCCACTCCTGCTTTTTCTACATCCCCCTTGAACCCTTTAGGCATGAGGGTCATGTTCAGCTCCCTTTTGAACATATCTAACAAACTGACCTCAACAGCTTTTTATGGTAGAGAATTCCACAGGTTCACAACGAGTGAAGAAATTTTTCCTCATCTCAGTCCTGAATGGCTTATCCATTATTCTTAGACTGTGACCCCTAGTTCTACACTTTCCCAACACAGGGAACATTCTCCCTGCATCTAGCCTATCCAATCCCATCAAGATTTTACATGCTTCCATAAGATCCCCTCTCATTTTTCTAAATTCCAGTGAGTACAAGCAAAATCAATCCAATCTCTCTCTTCATATGTGAGTCCTACCATTCTACAAATCAATCTGGTGAACCTTTGTTGGATTCCCTCAATTGTAAGAATAGCCCTCCTCAGACCAGGAGATCAAAACTGTACACATTACTCGAGGTGTCACTTCCCCAAGGCCCTGTATAACTGCAGCAAGACACGCTTAATCCTATACTCAAATCCTCTTGCTATGAACGCTAGCATGCCATTAGCTTTCCTCATTGCCTGCTGTATCTGCGTGCCAATCTTCAGCAATACCCAGGTTACTTTGCATTTCCCCTTTCGCTAAACTGCTACCATTCAGATAATAATCTTCCTTCCTGTTTTTGTCACCAAAGTGGATAACCTCACATTTATCTGCATTATATTGTATTTGCCCATTCAGCCAGCCTGTCCAAGTCACCCTGAAGCCTTTAGCATTCTCCTCACAGGATTCAGGTCTGGGTATTTTATACATCTATTTTATTTCAATGCCTTCAAGCTCAGTTTTAGGCCTGTGTCTGTGTGCGCGCAGGTGTGTGGAAGCGGAGTTGCTGTTGTTTGGGGGTGGGGAGATGAGGGGGTTGTGTGGTGTGTGTACATGCATGGGGCACTGGAGGATGAGGAGAGTGGGGAAGCGGGAACTGCTGGGTGGTGGTTTGTATGGAGGGGAGATGTGTGTGGAGTTGTTTAGGATAAGTGGCAAGGAAGAACTGAAATAAACTCTTGCATTTGAGAAGAAGCTAAACCAGCCCTTTTGTGAATTAGATATCAATGTGTTACATTACTTTAGCTAATGGAATTTTACATATGACACTTTTACTGCAAGATTTGATGTTGCTGTTGGAATGGTTGTTAAGTCTCCGTGTTCAACTGAGCAGATGTCATTGGTAAATCTTGGCAGCAATAAAATTTGTAATTGTTATATTCAGTGTGGTAGATTTTGATGTATGCCCATAAAATATTGTAACTAGATAAAATGGTGAGTTTTCTATTACACCAGATTTATGCCCAGTTAAATAGCATTCAATTTGCACACTTTCATGCCAGAAAAGTTTGCCAGTTTGAATGAAAATAAAACTAGAACCCAATGATTGACTATCCATGCTATCTTTTTTTTTCTTCACTCCTCCATCACTACCTGTTAACATTATTATTTCAATCACATTTACAAAGATGCCGATGTGCTGATTTTAATTATGGGAATGTATTGGCTTTTAGAAAATTTTCCATCATTTTCCTTTATTGTTAACATTTTGCATGTTTGTAGCCTCCCTTTTGCGACTATTCATTCTTATGTCATGCCAACCATGCTACATCTCCACTCAACCCTCTATGTAGAGTATTGGGATTATTATATCACAGCTATGTGATTTAAGGGTGGCATGGTTACCCTTAAATCACATAGTGGTTAACACTGCTACTTCATAACTCCAGCGTCCTGGGTTCGATTCCTGGCTTGGGTCACTGTCTGTGTGGAGTTTGCACATTCTCCTTGTATCTGCATGGGTTTCCTCCTGGTGCTCCGGTTTCCTCCCACAGTCTAAAGATGTACAAGTTGGATTGATTGGCCATGCTAAAAAAATTGTCGCTTAGTGTCCTGAGATGTGTAGGTTAGAGGGATTAGTGGGTGAATATGTAGGGATATGGGTAGGGAATGAGTGGGATTGTGGTTGGTGCAGACTCACTGGGCCAAATGTCCTCTTTCTGCACTGTAAGGTTTCTATGATTCTATGCTATAATGAAAATTTCAAAATGAATTTTGCATCATGTTGCATATATCTTGAGGATATTGTCACTAGCAAGTCTGGCTACTTGGGAGCAAACTCTTAATGTTTGCAAAAAATCAGTAGAATAAATAATTTGCTAAGACAAGTAATTTGGTGTGAAATAAAATATATAGATTTGCAAGATACGATGAATCAATGAGATTGACATCCTCAGGCTTTAAAATAAACAAGATGAGACAAGATATGCCATTTACAGATTCATAAAGCACAGTAAAATCCCATTGTTTTTAAAAATTCATATACGGGATGTGGTGTTGCCTGCTAGTTCAGTACTTATTACTTATCCTTAGTTGCCCATGAGTCTCCCAGACCTCAGTCTTTCCTCATTGTCCTCCAAACCTTTCCTTCTACAAAAACATAGTGGCTGGAATGTTGTGGTCGTTGATGCTGGCGGGATTTGGCTGGGCACCAAATTCTTCGACCTTGCTGCAGTGGGAGCATGGCATGGCCGGCCCGTAAGATTATACCCAGTAACTTTCAAAATGGAATTAGTTTTATATCCTGTTTCCATCAGCCTTTCTTGGACAATGCAATCTTGATGATAAATTATCCCATTTGGTGACATGAATTCCCAATACTTCGGGTCTAAACAAAATACCTGCAAATTGCTGCAGTGATTAGATTTTTTAAAGGTTAAAGCTGTTGTTTAAAATGGATAACTGCAAAATTTAACTTCCAATTTTAGAAACATCCATTATGTCTTGGGAAACATAACTTTTTTCTGGGCTGAGGGGATATTTTTGAACTTTAACTATTCACAATGAATTTCTCATCCATGTTGAAATTTGACAATCACTTCTTATTTTACAGAGGAGATTTATGGAAATTGGACCTTGCCTTTCAACACAACCCACATATGGTATCCACGGATGAGAGAAGTAACGTGTCAGAAAATTTACCTTTATTTAAATGCTGGACTGCCATTGCAATGGGATATAACTCCTGATTCCCCTGTAGTCTAATGTTTGCTCTAGTTTTGTGAATCTTAATCTGCTTTTTCATCTGCACTTTAGCTATGTTCCAAAACCCAAGAAGTTAGTTTGTTTTGTTTTTGTTGGATTGGGATGATTGATTTTAAAATTGAGGCAAATATGTCAACAGGTTTAATCATGTTAACATTTGAAGTGATGGAATTTGAGAAGGAATGTTTTCTGTTTAGAAGCACTACTTGTTCTCCACCTCCATGGACTACTCATTTCCTTTTTACCCAGGGTGCACATACATACATTAAGGCTATAAGACATAGGGAGCAGAATTAGGCCACTTGGCCAATCAAATCTGCCCAACCATTCAATAATGGGTATTATTTTTCTCATCTCCTTTTCCCCATAATTCCTGATCCCCTTATTAATCAAGAACGCATCTATCTCTGTCTTAAAGACAATCAATGACTTGGCCCACAGATTCACCAGTCTCTGGTTGAAGAAATCCCTCTTCATCTCTATATTAAAGGATTGTCCCACTAGCCTGAGGTTGTGCCCTCCTGGTTCTAGTTTTTCCTACTAATTGAAACATCCTCTCCATGTCCACTCTATCCAGGCCTCGAAATATCCTGTACGTTTCAATGAGATCCCTTTCATCCTTCTAAACTCCAACCATTTCTCATCCGACAAGCTCTTCATTCCAGGGATCAATCTTGTAAACCACCTCTGGGCCCTTTCCAAAGCCAGAATATCTTTCCTTAGATATGGGGCTCCAAATGGGATCTGACCAGAGCCTTTTACAGTCTCAGAAGTACATCCCTGCTCTTGCATTCTATCTCTCTCGACATGAATACTAACATTGCATTTGCCTCCCTTACTGCTGATTGAACCTGCTTGTTAACTTTAACAGAATCTTGAACAATAACTCTCAAGTCCCTTTTGAGTTTCTGATTTCCTAAGCATTTTCCCATTTAGAAAATAGTCTATGCCTCTATTTCTCCTTCTAAATCGCATAACTTCACACTTTTCCGCATTGTATTCCGTCTGCCACTTCTTTGCTCAGTCTCCTAGCCTGTCTAAGTCCTGCACCCTCGCTGCTTCATCAACACTACCTGTCCCTCTACGTATCTTTGTATCATCTGCAAACTTAGCAACAGTGCCTTCAGTTCCTTCCTCCAAATCATTAATTTATATTGTGAAACATTGTGGTGCCAGCACTGGCCCCTGAGGCACACCACTAGTCACCAGCTGTCATTCTAAAATAGACTGTTTATCTCCACTCTCTGTCTTCTGCCAGTCAATCAATCCTCTATCTATGTCAGGATTTGCCCTTAACAACATTGGCACTTAACTTATTTAATAGTCTCCTATGTGGCACCCAGCACGATTCAGATGAAGACCGTCCCATCGGAATAGGTCCCCTCTTCTCTAGTATCAGTGCCAATGTCCCATAATTCAAACCCTCTCCTCCCACACCAGTCTTTGAGTCACGCATTTCCCTCCTTAATCTTATTGACACTGAGCCAATTAATTTGTGGCTCAGGTTAGTAATCCAGAGATTATTACCTTTTTGGTTCTGCTTTTTAATTTTGCTCCTAGCTGTTTGTACTCCCTTATGAGGTTAGTCCATCCTAACCTCAACTAATCTTGCCATTTTAAACCTGTGCCTCTCTCTTTAATGTGAAAGAGCCTTGGGCCACTTTGAACTGTTTGCTTCCTTTCGAGCTGATATTTCAAAATGGCTAAAAGATATCTCATTTAATATTTGTAAAAACTGAAGAGGATAGGGATTTTAAAGTTTTTTGCTTTTTTCTAAATAACTGGCTTTTGTATAAATATTTAAGTACTAACTATATATCAATGCTGCTTACTGGTTTAATTTGACTTTTATTTGTAATTGATTTATTTTCCAAATATTAGTAATTGCATTTATTGAATATCTTGGAATATTAGGCCCTGTGAAGTATAAAACGTAATCAGTCAGAATCCAATTTTATTTGCTGTAAATGGTCTTTGCATTTCACATATTTAGTAATGCAGATCAGAATAAAACCAGATCTAGAAAGTGTCTGCATTATGTTGTAGATTTCACTGAAAAATTTGGAATATGTATAAGTTAACCCTTGAAATATCAGCAGTGAGGATTTGATATTGCTTCTGTTCGTATTGATTATGTCTATACATAAAAGTATTCTCCAAATGGTTTTCTCCTGACAGACCTAACTAAAATATAACTTTTATTTGGGAAGAATAAAAGATGAGAATTTGGAGTAACTAGTATCTTCCTTCCAAAATATTCCTTTAGATAAAATTTTAAAAACCTTTTTAGAATAGTGAGAGATGACTATTCTTTTTGAATAGGCTGATATCACTACCTTGCAATCTGAGCCTCCAAAACTCAGGCTGTGAGGGACTGTGGCTGCTCCACCTGCTGTGCAATGTCACATTAAATTACTGTATCATTTTCTAAAATGTACAACAACATCTAAAGTTCCTATCCATAACCCATTTAGCACACATAGTAGATGTTTTTTTAAAACTGCTACAGAAGTGATAAAAGTGATACTATTAATTGGCATGTAATATTATCTGCTCCTGTAAGTGTCTGAGTTGTTTAGACATGCCGCAATATGGATAATGCTACTTCAGGCAACCGATCAACATTAAAGTCCTAAGGTTTCTGTCGTAACTGTTTAGGTAAACATCCCTAATTGCAGTGATCAACACTCATTTTTAAAAATATTAACTTTTTTCATGGAATGTAGCCATCAATTGCTGGCCAGTTTTTATTGCCTATTCCTAATTTCGTTTGAGAATGTAGTTGTATGCTGCTTGCTATCCTAATGTAGATGCACTCAGAGTGCTGAATAGAAGGGAGTTGTAGGATTTGACCTAGCAGCAGTGACAGAAAAGCAATACAGCTCCAAGTCAGGATAATATGTGATTTGGAGAAGAACATACAGGTGGTGGTGTTCCCATACATTTGATATCCTTGTCCTTCTCAGGGTAGAGGTTGTGGGCTGAGTAAGTGGTGAAGGGAGTGGAATGCATCAAACTTCTTGAGTGTTGTTGGAGCTGCACTCATTCAGGCAAGTGGAGAGTATTTCATTACACTTCTGACTTGTGCCCTGAACAGATTTTTTGGAATCAGGAGAACAATTACTTGCCACAGAATTCCTAGGCTCTGACCTGCTTTTATAGCTACAGTATCTATATGGTTAGTCCAATTCAATTTCTGGTCAATGATAAACCCCACTCCCCTTGGTTGTTGGTATGCAACACAATACTCCAATACTCTAATCTGGAGAAAGGACAAAAACTGAAATATTGAAACTGCATAAATGTATTTTATTAACTCTATAAAATATAATACTTTGGGTGGGATTTTCCAGCTGTTCTTGCCAGCATGTTTCTTTGGCCTCACTGCAGTGAATGGAGATTTGGCTGAGCGCTAAATTCTCTGTCCTTATTAGGAGTGGCAGTGAGACGTGAACGGCCAGAGAATCCTTGCCAACACTCTGTTTCTAACGTTTCAGCCCTTCTTGCTTGGCTTTCTTAGTTTCTTATTCTTAGCTTTGTTTATTTTCTTTACTCAGTCCCCTGTTTTTGCACTTTTTACATTTGTTTTTCTTTCCCCCCCTAGTGTTCACCAATCCCCACTGAAAGACTGAACATGCATTCCACAAACACAGCAAAATCAGATAGGTGATGTCTGTTTGATTTACCACTGACCTCCCACTGGAATGAGATACTGTTCCTGATGTCCAAATGGATATCAAGTATAAAGAAATTACAATTTGGGAAACATTAGATCATGACTGATGGAAATATGAGGTGCTCAGTTGCAGTGTAGTATGTGCTAGCAGGCGAACTACATATATTTAGTTCATCAGTTCTAATACAGTGTTGTAAGTATACATTAATGTACATGGCTAAGAATAATGGTGCCATGGTACATCAACACATTAATAATTATATAGCATTTTACCTGAATTGTGGTTATAACTTCTGCACAATGTTATTCTGTTCCAACTGTTTCTGTCTATGTTACAGATACAAGGTTCAATTATAATATCTAGTTTGATTGAAGTGGTGATTGGCTTTGTGGGCCTTCCAGGAGCTCTGCTTAGTTACATTGGGCCACTTACTGTCACTCCTACAGTCTCCCTTATTGGATTGTCCGTGTTCCAAGCAGCAGGAGAAAGAGCTGGATCACACTGGGGCATTTCCATGTTGTAAGTGCAATATCTGATTAATTTGGTTATATATCAGTGATAAACTTAGCCAAAATAATTAATTGTAATGTCAAAAACATTGGCATTTGATCATTTAAAAAAAAAAATTGTGCAGGATGTTTTGGATGGTGGGTTTCCACCAGGGAAACGCAAGGCAAATCTGCCGACCCCAGAGACCCCTGCCTAAGGTTGAGATCCCTGCTCCCATTGGGGTAGGAAGGTCTACCTTAGAACTGCAATCTGTTTGGCCAGCAGCTCTGCAGTGCCAAGTTTGAGTGTTGGCCATTGCTGTGGCTATAGCAGACCAAAAGAAGAAGAAATTATAGATACTGGATTAAGATAAACCTAGGTATTGATAGGGCCTGTCTAGCCCCAGTCAATTGGAAGGCCAGGGGGAGGGAGGATTAAGGGGTGAAATGCTGTAGTGGCAGAATGCTGCTGATGGGCAAAGAAGGTGCCCTTTCCCCAGCTTGGCTGTGAACAGCTTGTGCAGTAAATGTTGAGAGATTTCTTTACCACAATAAAGATAGCAATGGGCATGGGATGAGATTTAAGTGGCCACTTGAGGTCCTCAAAAGATTCATGGGTGCCTGAGTCTCCCCACTCCCATCCCCTGAAAAATGGTAGACACGTTAGGAAGGTGGGTAGGTAAGGGGCAAGTTATCCTACAAGCACCCTGTTTTAAACCCACCAATGGAGGACTTTAAAAAAAACCCTTGAATGTAGTAACCTTTGGACTAAGAAGGTAAAGATCCATATTTTGAACCTATTGAAATGTCACTGACTAACGCTCAAGTTGGCTAATGCTATACCTGAAGGTCATGAATCAAGGGGGTATATGAAATGCAAAGTCATATTTCCTTATATAGCAAGAGATGCTATTCCAAAAGTTAATTGAAACAAAATAGTGTGGCTTTAACCTTGCCATGAATTGTTAGCACTGAGTGCAGAACAGAGGATATGTCACGATCAGCAGTACCTTCCCTTACTTTAATGAGCATTCGTACAAAAGAACTGCAGGGGAAGCTAATTTTGCAGTCAACCTTTATTTGTCACCTTCCTTCCATATCAGTTTTTCAGAACAAAGATGTTGATTGATGTTGGCTGTTTGTGAACCTGACAGGGTTTTCAGTTGCCCAACACTGCAGCTTCTGACCTTGCCTCGCTCAGACAGGAATCATCAATGATACTTGATGATAATATATCCGATAAAGCCAATATATTCCCAATTAATATTCTGAAAGAATTAGAAAACTGTGCGGTGCCTTTACAATTAATTGTAGAGACGGAGCAGCATTTTCTGTTCACCTAGACTCAAATGTTATCATAGAACTAAACCTATTGCCTTAAGGCATCATGAAAGAGCTATTGGAAGTGGAGTCAGGATACTCCCCAGACCATCATAATTTAAAATCTGTAGGTCTTGCAGAGATGCAAATTCCACCCTCTATCACTATCCTTCGATGTAGTAAAATATGCAATTTATTTTTGCTTCAAAGTTTAATATCACGACAGCTAATTGGCAATAAAAACAGCAATTTTCTTGTTAATTTAACCGATGTCCAATGGTGGAGTTTATGACAAGTTAGATTGAAGTGCACTTTGAAGTAAATGCTTTGAATGCTGGTCAAATTTTATTGGCATACAAAATATTTGTTCTTTTGCAGCAGAGAATAAGTTAATTTGTACAAGTAACAAGAGTATTTATTTAAAAAGTTATAAAACTTGTACTTTTTTCCTTCTTTTCTAGAACAATTGTTTTAATTATACTGTTTGCGCAATACCTGCGCAACGTGAATTTTTTAATGCCGGGCTTTAAACATGGAAGAGGATGCACAACAGTGAAGATACAAGTATTCAAAATGTTTCCGGTAAAAATTATACTCAATACCAAGAGTAATCCTTCATCTAATTTCAATTTCACCTTCTATCTACTCTGAAAGCATCATCAACATGACGTCAATGCAACAAAATTTCCTAATTGTTGGGATAATTAGAAAATAACATGTGAAATCACGTCATATAAACAGATATTAGTCAGAATTTTCTGGCTGCTCTCATTGGTGGGATGTTCTTGTCCCACCAACAGCTAACCCCCCCATCTTGGGTTTCTCTGTAACAAGAAGCGCATAGAGTGGCTACCAGCGTACAAGTAACAATGTACGCTGTTACTTGGCGGGCTGCTTCTGCCTCAGTAGAATATGCTGTGGAAAATCCTGCACATTGAATCAGATGACTCTAGTCAGAATTTGCTGGAACAGGGATATCAGAAAGAAATGTAGAGAGTGGCAAGATGCAGAAAGCATATTCCAAAGCTCTGGGCATAGTTAGCTGGACATGTTGAACCCCACCCCCTCCACCACAATAATGGAGCAATTAAAATCAGGGATGCATAAAAGCTCACAACTTGGTGAGTGCTGATATCTTGGAAGTTTGTGGGACTGCAGGTTATTTTGAGATAGTAAAGGGCAAGGCAATGAAGGGATATGAAAATGAGGATTGGAATTTTAAATCTAAATGTTGCATTACTGGGGGCCAATGTAGATTAATGACCATAGGTGTGATGGAGAAATGAGACTTACTGTAGGTTAAAACACAGCCAGCAGAGTTTTGCATGACCTCAAAAGTTTATAGAGCAGAGACCGGCCAAGAGTGCATTGGAACATCAGATCTAGAAATAAGTAACATGAATGAGCGTTAGCAGCAGATGAGCTGAGAAGGGTGAGGTAGAGCAATGCTACAGAAATGGGAAGAGGTGGTCAGAAACTCACTTGAGGTTGAATGTGAGACCAAGGTTGTGAACTGGTTACTGATTTAGGGCAGAATTTTATGAGATTGATTCTAAGTGTCCAGCTAGCATGAAAATTGAAAAGTTCCTGATCTGTTTTTTGGGTGAGTTTTCACACGCAATGCTATGCACTTAATCATTGACAAAATGGTGTAGGCTGGGCTTAATTTTCCAGCCAGCCTGTAGAGGGAGCTACTATGCCTGTGCAGACCTCTGATCCTGTACATGATTAAAAGTGTGACTGCAGGGTTCTAACAGACAGACAGACAGAGCTATTAAACTACTACAGGCAGCCTCAACCAGCTCCTCCTTTCCTCCAATTGTGCCACCTCCTCACAGCCCACCTCTATAGGCTGCAGTCCCTGACACTGCCTGGTGTTCATTGGGCATTGCCCAGGTGCCAGGCTGGCACTGTGAAAATAATGCATCCTTGCCCTCAGCCTCCCTGAGGGGTCTCAATGGCCTTAGGTTCTACCAGTGAGGCCAACAGGACTGTTCCCCATTCGGCAGGAGTTTTCCTTGTTGGAGAGATCCTTTCCCATCAAAGCCAATAAAGTCAAGTGAGCCTGGACAATTGAGCGCTGGGCTCACTGAACAGATGCGAGTCAGAATTTTAATATATTTAAATAAATTATTCAGCATATTGTCAACTTCTGGTGAAAGCTGACCTTGCTGGAAATCTGGACCCCATTAACTCACAAGATCCAAGAAATAGGGCATGATCCTGTTTTCTTGGCTCTCGTGCAATTTTGCCAGCTCACTCCGTCCATCGACGGGCAGAGTGAGCCCATAAAATTCCACCCTTAATCTCAGAGTGTTGGAGGGGAGAGAGGATGAATTTGATATTTAGGGATCAAAGCTGGAATCAGGACAAAAATAATGATTTCAGTCTTCCTAATACTTGATTTGAGAACATTTCTGCTCATTCACTACTGAGGGTATACATGCAAACAAGCACCTATGAAGAAAATCTCTAAAGAAGCATTCTGAATTATTTTCCAATGTTGTAATACATATATCAGGATTTTGCCACAAGTTAAAACATCTAAAAAAAATAGATATTTAAATATGTTTTATTGTAGGTTAAAAACAGTTTAAGCTTCTCAAATGCAAATTTTAGATTATTAATGTCTATCAAAGTACCAGATTCAATTTTAAGACCCTTTACTTTACAGGCAATTTGCGTTATGTAAATAAGTCTCAAGTTGGATTTCTAAAAACAAATGTGATTAATTACACGCTTGTAACAAAGGCATTGGGCTGAAATTTAACAAGTGGCTGTTTACTGTCAGACTTAAAACATGTCTTGAGGGATATATTATTCAAAATGTGTTTGATGTGCTATATATCAAATGCAATGTCTATGTAATGGAGCTGTTTCAGTATAACAGTTCCATGTGTTGCTTTACATTGGTTTGAACCTATGGGAAGAAAATTTAATTTCAATATTTTAAAGCTGCAAAAGTTTGATTAGCTGTCTTCTTGACACCTATCTCAGTTTCCTTTCAGCTGACTTTGCAAAGAAAAATGGTGGATGGATAACTGAGCTAGTGTTACCTGTTTTATACTTTTGCCAAGATTAAAAATTGCATTCTATATTCAATGTTACATATCTAATTCTTGGTTATTGCAAAACTCAGTAGCAGACCACCATCTTTCTTCAACAGTCTGACTCCTCAAGCTTTGACGTGTGTTCAGATAAAACCATAAGCATATTAGTTAGTTTTTTGGCAGTTCATCCAATTGCCCATTGTTTTTGCTCAAGCAGAAAGTATTTGAAACATTTTGCATTAGGAAACATAACATTTCTTTCTTGGCTGATACCTTCTATAGCATGTGCATACATGCAGACATTTGACCTGATAGATTGAGTGGCATGGACAGAGTGGATAGTCAGATGCTCTTTCCTGGGTAGAAAAATCAAGTATTAGGGGACATAGATTTAAAGTGCATGAGGAAAATTTTAGAGGAAATGAGCAAGGCAAGTTTTTTTGTTTGCAGAGGGTGGTGAATGTTTAGAACAAACAGCCTGGGGGAGAAGGTTGGAGAAGGTATGATAGTGGCTTGTAAGGGACAACTAGATTAATACATGAATAGGATGGGAATAGAAGGATGCAAACTCAAATTTGGTTTAGGCAGGCATCATGATTGATGCAAGCTTGGAAAGCCGAAGGGCCTATTGCTGTGCTGTACTATTATTTGTTCTTATTTTAGTGGTGATTAGTAATAGTCAGGTTTGGGTGCTTTTTCACTGCTGTAAAGACATATTCTCCACATTTTGTTTTACCCCTAGTGGTGTACAAGAGGCCAGGTTGTCATGGGAGGAGGCTAGTTTGAATAAAGGTCACAAGTGTTGATGTAGGATTGGGAAATAATATTGCCCACATTGTGATGTAAAGACACACAGGATCTGAGAATATGATCAATTGTGGACTAGACAGAGACCTGTGTAGAAACAAGCATGGAGGTACCTTACAGCTTGAGCTATATCCTATATATAGTACATGCTTTTATATTACAAATGAACACTTAGATTCTGGAGTCTTGTATGGTTGAACATTCTTTGAAACCTATTGAATAAGCATACAATGGCTAGTAAAGAAACATTTTTCAGGGATGTTTTGTTGCTTATCATGTGTACCAAATTAGAACACAATCTTGATAGGATGACCTTCATTCTTTGATTAAAGAGCATTCTATATTGATTGTAGGAGGCTATTACTCTTACACATAGTTCCTAGTGAATGTGTGTTCACTATGCAGAAGTTAAGTAATCTATGCAGATATCATTAATCTACAACATGACCTACTGTTCAAGGTATTTGTGAATATTCATCAGTTCATTTTGATAGAGGGTGAAGAGGGTTAGCTATCCCCCTTACCTGAGATTATTTAATGCTGCGGACTTGAAATAATGGGTAAGTAGAATTGTATGCATGATTAATGCTTCTAATTGAGGATTCTACCTGGTTAAGTATTTAATTATATAATACACAAAAATAAGGGCAAACCAAGCAAGGCAAACCTTGAAAAGGTTAAATTGGCAGTTAAACATTATTTATACATATCTTCTTACTCACTAAGTTTCTTGCAATGTCCTCTTTCTCATTCTATATAATTTCCTGCTTCTTCTATGCTCTTTATTCTCCAATTGCAATTATATTTACTCACTACTCAATGCATAATATTCTCTTCTATGACCTTCAGTCCTGTCAGCCAGTTTGATGTTGATTCTGGAAAAGGCCCTTAATTGTCCTGATTGACTGTGATCTGACCATATTGTGTACACTATGGAGTGACCATTGTTTGTTTTTCAACGTTTAAAGACTTCATGATATTTCCATCTTGAGGCACCAAGTTGTACTCCTGCCTACAAGAACAGCACTCTCTTTAAGTACACTTATGTCCTAGAATCTCCATTCTTGTTCCAGTTGGCTAAGCACCATTCTTAATTGATAGAAAGCAGGAAAAACCTCAAAGCAGAAGGTTTGGGAGACAAAAATGGTCCCAGGCTGTATTTAAAGATTTGGATGGTGAGATTCTGACCTTTTCATTGCTAAAGGGTAGGCCCAATTCACCTGCATCATTCAGACTGAAATATCCTTTCAGATTGTCAGTTTATTCAGGATTGAGGGGTGGGATAAATCAATAATTCCTATTGCAGACGTTCACATAAATTATTTTTGAAATGTTATAATTTATCATACGAGTGAGGCTAACAGTGAGCAGCTGAAATGTGCAAATTGCACATCGACTTCAGTTGGAAGTAGATATGTGGTTTTAAAATATAATAGAAGTTGTTGCCCAACATCAATCATTACACTAATTGTTTAGCCAAATTATGTGGTCTTGATTTCTGATGCTCCAATAAAATCCATGAAGTTCCTGTAATGGCAAAAGAATTATGAATTAAACTCGATACAGAAAATTGGTGACTTTTGTATTCCTTTCAACAGTATGTGCCTTTAGTTTTAACTGCATAAGCAATCTCTCTAGCACTATAAATTAACTTTTTTTTTTACAGATGTGGAGTTTTATTCCTTTAGTTTTTAATAGTTTTTGAAGTTTAAAATGCATACTTCTTAAAGGAAAATTCTGTTTTCTAGATCCAATTTTTCTTTCTCCTCCGTTCTGTCAAATCAGGTAGAAAAAATGAACTAATGAATTAAAATTTATACTTCCTAGTTCTGACTCTCTGTTGTTCATTTAACAGTGGTTGCAATCCTGCCAGAGTTTGACAAAATGTTGGCTTCGGTGAGAAAATTGATGAGAATCCAATCAACCCCAGCAATTGGGAAATCTCATGGAACATTGAGTCTCTTTAACAAAATTTGATTTCACCACAGGAATTACATCATGTTAATGGTGGCTCCCGCCGATTCGGTCATCCTGGGGCAAGCCAATTTTTGTAGTCAGTGGCGAGCTCTATGTAAATGCTTCCTCAGTCCTGACATGAAAGGAGAAGGATTGAAAGTGACCCTGCCCCTGAGTTCATGAAAATGAACCCCAGCCCAGAGGTGAACTTGTTCCACTGGGCTCAAAATTGCCTTTGATATTTCAATCTGGTGAAGGAACTACATGTTTGCTCACCATGTTCACATAGGTCCCAGATCCCTTTTCAAGAGTTCCACTCTATAAAAATCTCTCTTGCTTCCAATCCAAAGTCTTATGGAAATTTAAAGATCAAAGGTGAGGCTAATAGTTTCCTTTGTTTGCCAGCTGCAGAATAACCTGGCCCATTAATTCCATCAAATTGAACACAAAGGACCAAGTAAGCTTTAAGCTTCAACTCAAAAATGCCTATCATTTTGTTTTCCAAGTCACATTCTGTTTCTTTCAAGATAAAAATTTAAATACAAGTTTAGATTGCTGAGAAAATGAATAAAATATTTGTTTTGATATCGTTACGTTTAACCGAACACGTTTAACAGCAAGATTTGTAGGGATTTATTGAAACGAAAGATCACAAAACCTTCCATGTGATGAGAATGACTGAAATAATTGAGTACAAGTCCAGACAGTTTTAATATAATTGGTTTAAAATGCATTCTGGTGAATCTAAAAATAATTGGCAAGTTTTTTTTATTGACTAACTGCAGTGCAATAAATAAATTCAGAGTGAGGATTTTGACAATTACCAATAATGATTGTCTCTGCTTTCTTTTCTAGATTATAATGGCGATTATGGTTGTCTGGCTAATTTGCTATCTTTTAACTCTCACTGATGTATTTCCAAAAAACCCTGATCTGTATGGATTCAAAGCCCGAACAGATGCCAGAGGTGAAATAATGTCAACAGCGCCCTGGTTTCGCATGCCATATCCGTGTAAGTGCCAAGAAAAAGGTTTGCATTAAAAAAAAATCATGTGCAAGTAAGAAAGTAACTTAAATCATTTTTCTGAAAGCAGAACACTTTTGACGTGAAATTGGCCCACACCTTGGGCCAATAGAAAAATTGACAGCATGTTTTATTTTGTATTCTATTGAAGTCCACATTGTATGTGGTGTAAAATGGACTGCTAATTTTATGCGCCCGTTTTACATTTTTATAGGAAAGGTTAAAATAATAGTGTTTGATTAAGATTGAGCTGTTGCTTTTAATTAGCATATTAATGTTGCTAAAGTTAAACGTTCTTTGAAATTAAATGCCAATAAGCTTGCCATAGTGGTGGCACGGTGGCACAGTGGGCACTACTACCTCATAGCGCCGCAAACCTGGTTTGATTCCTGGCATGAGTCACTACCTGTGTGGAGATTCCACATTCCCCCTGTGGCTTTTCTCTGGGTGCTCTGGTTTCCTCCCACATTTCAAAGATGTGCGGGTTAGGGGGATTGGCCATGTTAAATTGCCCCTTAGTGTCAGGTGGTTAGTTGGATAAATAAGTAGGGTTATGAGGATAGAGCCTCGGTGGGATTGTGGTGGGTGCAGACTCGATGGGTCGAGTTGCCTCCTTCAGCAGTATAGGGATTCTACGTAACATGGAATGCAGTCTTTTTTGTTAAAGGTAGGATTACTCTTCTCAAGGCTGTCTGGTATTTTGCAGGTCAATGGGGTTTGCCAACAGTCACAGCAGCTGGAGTGCTGGGAATGTTCAGTGCAACACTGGCTGGTATCATTGAATCTATAGGTGATTATTATGCCTGTGCTAGATTGGCTGGTGCTCCACCTCCACCTATCCATGCTTTGAACAGGTAAATCTTCTTTCCAAAGTAGATTCTTTTGGAGGGACTCATTGGTGCCGATTTTCTTTATTGGCATAAGTTGGGGTTGAATATGTTTTGAACCTCGGACCAATGAAGTATTGACCAGTCTCCTAGGCGACTGACAATTATTCAATATGCAGAATGTAATAGGCAGGATTTTACACCACAGAAATGGACAGCAACGGAGTGGGGGGCATAGAATTGGAAGGCATCAGGTGGGGCTCCCGACATTGTCATGCTCGGCCCTAACCTTCCACATTTCAACCAACTAACCAAAAGTCACTCATCTGCTATAATCAGAACACCCTCAGCCATTTGTGCCCGGTGTTTTTAGAAAGAGCAATCAAGGCACATACACAATCACATCCATAGTAGCTTGGATTGACACATGCTGCTCTAGCAGTGCTGGAGGGACCATCAAAATAGAAGAACATTTTCTTAAATCAAATCAGACATTTATAACATTAATCATCTCCCACAAGCTGTGAAGCATCAACTATCCTATTACCTGTGAGGCCCAAGAGAATTAAAAAAAAAATTCTTTTACATGTGCTCCTATGTGGTGCTCACTCTTCATCCACCAGGCTGCTGGCCTTGCTGGCAAAACCTCTGGTAATCATCCATTCATTGCACAGAAGGTCCTGGCATGCTGGGTGTTCCTGCACAGCTGCCATTGCAGCATACTAAGGTGGTGACAGAGGGACCGAGGAGCTAATTTCCATGCTCAAAGCACCTGAGAAGATGTCTCCAGAAGCAGAAGCTGCTGCTACTCCACTGCGAATTTTGCTTGTATTGCCATGCTGATCTGAGGAGGAAGGCATTGGGTCAAACATAGGCAAGGAACCTCCTGCTGATTACTAGCTACCTGCCACTCTCCTCACCTATGAATCCTCCATGTTGAACATCAGGAAGCACAGAAGGTGGCTAGGGCACAGAACGTACACTGCGTGGGGAACTTCATTGTCTGTCACCAAGAGTTGCACCACCACTGACCAAGCTGGTTCTGCCCTGAAAAATGTAATGGCTAGACTGGGTCTATGGCAGATAGTGAAGGAATCAACAAGCAGGAAAAACCTATCATCCTTGCCAATCTTCTGGTCCTTGGAAGTATTGATAGATATGACCACCCGCACAATTATTTATCATTGAAGATACCCTCCATCCAATGTGTTGCGTGGCACTAGTGCCATGCTGTTTAAAATTCATGTCCAGGATGTGGGACCCCTGGCTAGGCCAGTAATCATTGCCTATCCCTATATATAATTTAAGTATAACCTCCCTACTTTTGCAGCCACGTTCCATTGCAATAAATAAGAATATTCTAATAACTTGCTAGTTACTTGCTGTCATAATTATTTGCTGTACCACCATGCTAGCATTATATATTGGATTCATGAGTTGAATCTACCTGCATTTCAAAGCTCTGCAATCTCTGACCATTAGATAATATGCTTCTTGTTTTTTTTTACTTCAGTGGACAATTTCATAATTTCCCATAATATAATCAATTTACCAGGTTTTTGCCCACAATATTAACCTATCTGTGTCCCTTTGTAGCCTCCTTGTGTCTTTGTCCTCCCATATCATCCTACCTAACTTTGACTTGGGTGATGGACTAGGTTTCGTTCATGACTCTTTGTTATTCCTTGGACAGAGCAGGAACCATAGAAAGCTGTAATTCAACCAGAAAAAATGCTTTCTATGGGCTGTGTCTGTTAAAAAATTGATGGGAGTTGAAGCGGACATACCAAATTTTCTTAGTCTTCTGAGAAAGTAGGAGTACTAACTATAGTGTTGACATGGGGGGAACCACAACAGAGTAAATGCAGAAAAGATGTTTCTCCTGGATAGGGGTGTCTAGAATTATGGGCCACAGTCTTGGAATAAGGGCAAGGCTAATTAGGAATGAGGTGAGGAGAATTCTCTTCATTTGAATGTGGTGAATCTTTGAAATTCTCCACCTCACATAATTGTGGTGATTCAGTTGTTGAGTATGTTCAAGGCAGAAGTTGACAGATTTAAGGAATCTAAAGGATTTGGGCTCCTGCAGGAAAATGGCATTTTAAGTAGAAGATCAGCCATGATCTGGTTGAATGACCAAACAGGCTTGAGGGGTTAAATGATCTATTTCTATTTCCTATTTTTCTAATATGTTACCAAATCCTAAAAAGTGAAAAAGAAAACAAATTTTGACTCCCCTTCATGAAAAAAAGCTGGTTGTAACCTTGATTACTCCTTTTGCCTTCCAGGGGGATCTTCACTGAAGGAATATCTTGTATCATTGCAGGATTACTTGGAACAGGAAATGGCTCTACATCATCCAGCCCAAATATTGGGGTCCTTGGAATTACAAAAGTACCTTCTTTTTAATCCATGCCAATTGATTGTACTTTTTTATTTTTTTGCACAACTTATACAGTACACTCCATTAAAATCCTACTTCTAAGTTCCCCAAACCATTAAGAAGGATGCGTAGGATGACATGACCATTATGGCAGAGGAAGGATTTTTGGTTAAAGGAAACATGGCAGGCTTCAAAGCATCGAGCCAGGTCTTGGGGCTGCCTTGAGAGTTTGAGACACTGATACTTGCACATGGCAGGATAGTTGGTCCTCAGCTATCCTCTCTGCCTGTTGACTCTTTGATATTTTGCCACCTTTGACGTACTTTACTGTGGCCATCACTTCTTTTAGTAGAGGGCATGTGGCAGTGGAGAAGGTAGCTGGTACTGCTGGAGGTGCAGCAGGAGCATATAGCTGTGGAAAACCCCATGTCCTCGATCGTCAGCAATGTTACATAATTTGCTCCTTCGCTTCTCTGAAGACTGTAAAGTGCTGCTGAGGTTGGATGCAGTGTTGATCAGGTGAAGTGACTTCCAGGTAGTTGGTGTTCTTTGCATAGCAGCTTTGCATATGGCCATGGCTGCAGCTGGTTAATGCAACAGACCAAAACATTTATAATTTCTCTGTTTCACTGAGGCAGTTTGTTCTGCTGAACTCTCGACTTCTCAAACCTGATGTATCATAGACACAACATGAGCCTGCCCCGGTTGAGAAAGAGGAATTCCACTCATAAAATCTCCCAGTAGCTTGAATTGCCTTCCTGGTTTCTTTACTTACCTGCCCTAGGAAAGACAGGAGATAAGAACGCATCAGAATACCAATCCAATGGCATCATTTATCTATCTTCCTGGCATACTCCCCCTTCCCCTGCTCCAAAATCAATGAAATGGCAATAGACCTTCCAAAGTAGCAATTATACATGAAAATAAACATCATTGTCCCACTCATCTGAGTAGGATCATAACCTTTTTCAAACTTTTTTGGCTTTTCTCTCTTTTATTTTCTATGTTAGTGGTTCACAACACACTAGTGTTCCCTGAAAACTAATCCCACTCCCTACCCCTTCACCCTGCCCCACCACATTCAAAATTAATGTAATTAAACAAACTTCTGTCTGCAGCTGCATAGTTGGCATCTCCAGGCCAGATAAATCTGAGGCCGTCCAGGAAAGAGCCCTACACACGTGGTTTATATATTTTTAAGTTGGTCAGGCCCATACTCATGACCAACCAACTTGGAGCTGAAGACAAAGGCCCCATGCCTCCACACAAAAAGTGAAATCTTAAAAAGGACACACAAACCCTGGAGGGAAGTGAGAGGGAAATAGAGAGGTTAAAAAAAATGGCAAGAAAATAGCGACAAGTTAAAAACAAAGTTCCCAGTGAGTGAAGAAAACGGAAAATAAGAAGTCATGATTCAAACATTTTGTTTTATAATATAGAGATGTGCCATGACATACAAAAGGTTTCAAATCACAGTTCTAAATAGTAAAGCTCAAGATCTTTGAACGTTCTAATCATGTACAGTATCCTAGATGATTTATTACATTTAGCTAATCTCACCCCTCACCTCTGTGAAATACTTCCTGTCCAAATAAAACAGGTTCTAAAATATCCTCTAACCTGGCCAATTGACCTGTTTCTTATTCCCTTGATTTAAGTTTGAGTTTATTTATTATCATCACAAGTTGGCTTACGTTGACCTGCATTGTTCCACAATGTGTTGGTAAAGTTTAGTCCAACAGCTGAGACTAAACATCACAGTCAGTTAAACTGTATCCAGATGCACTAAAGTCTAAGACATCCTTTGAATGATCAACTTGACCATATCATAATTTTTAGCTACAATAGAAATTCATAAACTATTTTTAAGTAATAAAAAAAATCTTGAGATTTGAACCTAATCCCAATCCTATTTATATATATTGAAATATGAACAAGTTGTAGGCTACATTGGTTCAGTAACTTTAGATGAGGAACAGGCATGTGGTCAAATTCCATATCCAAGGGTATGATTTTATAGGTGGCAGAGTTTACTGACCCACTGCTGAAACCCCCTCTGCTCTGACAGGCCACCCCATAGCCATTCAGGAGTCAGAGAGGTATTAAGTGACGCAGGATAAAACTTCAACTTCATTTTGATAAGACGTTCCACCTCTGATCTACTGGCTAATCAGGTAGCCAGCATTTCATTGGTCCCTCCAATGCCACAGGTGGCAATAGCTCCTTCTGGGCTGGCACTTTGTCCCAGCAAAGAGCAGCCATGAACTGTCAAAATGGTGATGGTGAGTGTATGGTTCTGTGGGCCAAATGAGGAGACCCCAAGAGGAGTGTGGGGAGGCTATGATGCAGAGGCTTGTGGTTATAGGTACACACTTGTGGGGATGGGGATGGATGGGCCTCCGATTAGAAAATGATGTCTGTGCTTCATCCCCTTTTCTGGTATAAAGAATGTTTGAAGCAAATGAGTCTGAAAGGACTATTCTGCAGTAAACATCAACTTCATACAATTTAATTAATTCTGAAAATATTTTCCTTTTTAATAAAAGACTAATTGTACGATGTTTGGATTTATAAAATGGTGCTAAATGTGCATCTAATGCTGAGGTGTACACTTATTGAAATAACAACAGAATCCAGCCAGGGTATCAAGTTACCTTGGCAACAATCCTTCACAACTGAAACAATACTATATATATATATATATATATATATATTACTATATAATGAAAATTGAACCTGTTGCCTGTTGAAGCTCCCCAACATATTGTTATGACTTGGCTTGATGCTAGTTGACAATTCTTTCTTTTGTGAATACGTTGTATATTTTCAATTGATCATATTGTTGAAAAATAGGATCACCAGTTGCATTTTTGCAGCATGGAACAAAGCTTTTGATCATTTTTATGAGGAGTAAGAATCTCCAATGAACATTCTGAGTGCTGAGCATTGTTGGTGACTATGATAGCTATTTTAATATTAAAGTAACTGTTTAAACATAACCCAATTGGGTTATTGAACTGAAATTATGAAGGCTCAAATTGCAAAATTTTACATATTTATTCAAATAAGATTCTGCATGCAATATTGAGATTAAAATCATCTATTCAAACAGTTGGAGCGCAAGGTATCACAGCAAGGAAGCCTTGACTCAGTGATTTGTTGAAGGAAAGATAAATAAACAAACTCAATGCAGATACAAGTCTGGTTCCACTGATTTCCCGTTTAAGACTAAAGATCCCCCTTATACCAGAGCTTGCGCCATAACACCCAATAGGTGAAATTCATGAACTTCCTCCAAATAGTGCCAGGGGAGTCCCATGACCAACAAGCACCTACCCTTTAAAGGGGCCATACAAACATTTTGAGATTTGAGAATCCATTCGTCAAAAATCCAATTTGTTCAATCAATTTTGTTTAATCTCTTTGATTAGAATGTTGATTAGCACTGCATAAACAAACTGGTAAATTGATCTGAATTTGATATTTTTCTTCCAAAACTAAACTTGACTAAAGATTATGGATGGGACTTTGTGGCCTCATTCATCCTGAGGTCAATGGACATTACCATGGTCCGTCCCTTGCCTGATCCAATTTCCATTTCAGGTAGGATGGTAAAATTCTGGCCTATGATTCATTCTCAGGTTATCACCAAAATGTAGGTGTTTGTTCATCTGCAGCTGAATGTTGTCAATGAATAGTTTTTTTAATCTGATTTGAGTATTTTGCTTATCACTACCTCTAACTTAGGTGCCTTGCACAACGTTTTGTGAAACTATGCCATGCTACTGGATTTACTAGAGCTTTTCCAATAAACTTACTGAGGTGCCATTGTAATATTGACCCTTATGACAGCATGACTACATCTTTCAATTCAATATTTCATTCCAATAAAGTAATTATTTGGATCATGGATTATCAATACTTTCATTAGAAAACGTAAACCCAACCTAAAAAGATTTCTCACCAAAATTGTTGGTGCACCAAATTGAGGTTTCTGTGTCTTTCTTCAGTTGATTTTGGTTTTACACAGAGCTACATTCATTCTTCATAAAACAATGATATCACAATGTTGCTTTAACTTTTCTAAATGGTGTTTGTCTGCTTCTCTAGGTTGGTAGCAGACGTGTGGTCCAGTATGGAGCAGTTATTATGTTGGTCTTGGGGACAGTAGGGAAGTTTACAGCACTGTTTGCTTCACTCCCAGATCCCATTCTTGGGGGCATGTTCTGCACTTTGTTTGGTAAGTTGAAATTTCCAGCTTGTATCTTATAGGCTATTTGTATGAACTGCATTGCTACCAGAAGAATTTATGTGATCCTATTGCATCTGTAATTGGGATGTCTATGTGTATTTTCCTATCCTCAGTGATTTTTCTCAATTAAAACTGAATTCCAGCAGCAGGCTTTTGGTATTTAAAAAAAAATTGGTTAAAGTTGTTTACCAGACACTGGGCCTGACAGTTTGAACACTATTAAGGTCTGGATCAGATACTCTAAAGTAAGTTATGAAGTCCAACTAGAACCCCTCAGTTTTTCCATTGTGGCATTAGTCTGAAGATAAAATGTTTCACTCCAGCTGTGATTTAATTGACACATTAGGAAGCTTTTATCAAAACAAACTTTCTTTTTGTGTTGCAGTTTAACTACAACAAATGAATTAGCTTAATATTTACTAGTTGAAAATAAACATAAACGTAACAATTTTTAACTGCTAATCTATCTCTATTGGTTCCAATGTTAGCAATTGGAAGTGATTTTTATGTACTTTTATGTCCTCGAATTCCTCTTCAAAATCAGTTAGCAATAAATAGACTTATGTGCTTGTACACGGGCTGCCAGTCCTTAGGCCTCCAGAACACTTTTAAAGAGAGAGAGAGTGTGAGAGAGAGAGAGAGAGACAGACAATTGATCTTTTCTCCTAGCAGGTCCCAACAGCTGCTTCCAGAAAGAAAGAGACAGATACGTTTCTTGTTTCTTTCAGAGCCCAGCAGTGACTGCCTGCTTTTCCCTATAAGGCTAGCTCCTCGTCTTAAGCACATGACTTTATCAAACCACTGCTCTGAAAACCAAATAAACAAAACTGTTTAACTCAGATTAAACCAAACACATCAATCATTAGTCCACATTCTCAGCATGTAAGCTGCCTGGCAACCAGACAAATTAGCATTATGTAAAACAGCTGAATTTTAAACATACCTCTCGCATAAAACATGATATGAATACATTTCTTAAATGCACAGTATTATCACAATGCAACATCTCAATCATTAGCCTATCACACAAAAGTTAAATGCAGTTAAAGCCATAATGACAAAAATGGAATTTAGGATTCTGCCTTTAAATCCATGCAAGCCTGATGTCATTTTGGTTGAGTTGATACTATAGTTGGAGTGAGGGTCTTTCAGATATAAATATTTCTCAAGAAGCTGTGAAGCCTCTGCAGATTAATAGCCAGGAGGTTGATTCTTAGGCTAGGAAGCTGGAGCAAATACAATCTCAGACTGCATTAGAAAACTTCCAGCTATAATGGTTCAACTGTTTCAGATGTTTTCTGGTCCTTCGGGTATTTCTATCTTACCACACCCAGATCTATTTTGCTCAGATTGTATTATTATATTGCAATCCCTGACAGTTAACTTCAGTCACATAACTGCAGGATTAACACTTCAGGGATTCAGACGAGCACAATGCAATATAGTTGGCAATGTTATTTCGATCTTATCTCTGTCCCAACTTGAGCTCAAATAGTCTCACTGGTTTATTATGGTACTCTTGAGGTCAACAATCTAGAAGTTTAATATTCCTCAAACACTGGTTCAGTTTAAACTTCACAGGTGGCTTGCAAGTTCCCTTATTTAAGTTTAAATAAATATTGGCCACAGAATTGAGGATGTCTCCAGTTTTGAATGTCCATAAATTCAGCCACAATAGAGTTTATCACCACTTTCTCAAAGTACGATATTACGATCTGTAATATCCTCATGCATGTACTGAGCATAATAATTACTTTGTCAGAATCAAATTCTCTGCAAGGAATCTTAAGTTGCTGAAAAGAGAGAGAGTCCATGAATTTTACAAATAAAATTTATAGAGCTTTGATGCTACATGGTGAGGTGTCGCACACTGCAACAAAAACAGGCAGTGAAACTGCACACCATATGAACATCATAAACAGCAGAACCATACTGATGAGGTCTGCTTATTTATTAATGCTGTGATATTATGTGGAAGTGTGATGTGTTGCATAAAGAAGTAACTAAAATACAAGTAATAGTTGTACTGCATAATGTATGTGGAGAGGATGAATCTCCTTGTCTGTTGTGGCTTCTGTGGAAAAAGCATTTTTCCAATTGGGTTTTTGATTTGTTTCATGAAGTTACAATGGACAATTAGAATCCCCATGGACCACTCAATAAATGTCAAAATAAGCCTGTTGTATCATTGGATTTAAGAGGAATGCAGCCAAAGACAAACAGTTTACTTTTTGCCTTTATCTTTGTATCATCTTTTGTGATAAGGCAGTTCTACATTAGTGAGTACCATTTCATTTATTATTCTAAAATCTTTAACAAAATGCATTTGGTAGAAGCTGCCTTTGTTAATTAACACACAGACGTACTATCATTATCCTTTGTTTTATATAATGTTCTTGTTTGGGAAATTGCTGGCATTATCATTTTGGTTCCTAATTTAAGCTGCTGCCTTTTATTTCCCAGGTATGATCACTGCTGTTGGGCTTTCCAATCTTCAGTTTGTAGACATGAATTCTTCCCGCAATCTCTTTGTCTTGGGATTCTCCATGTTTTTTGGTTTAACTTTACCAAATTACTTGGATGCAAACCCTACCATTATTAATACAGGTAAGCTACCTGCTGGAAGCTGATTGTGCATGTGTTAATATAATTGTAAGACGGAAGAATTAAAATGTTGCATTAATAATGGCATATGGTTCCTTAATAATCACAGAACATGATGTATAGAATTGAGAACTAGCCTTATGTTTTTTTCTAATGCGTTATGGGTTTGTATTCAGAAATAATTTCAATGATGATCAGTTATCCATGAGGGATTTAAGGATTTGAGGGGAGCATACCAAATCAGACATGAAGCGAGGAAATGAGACATAAACGGGGATTGAACTCAACACACTCGCCTCATCCTGCACCACACTATAATCATGTAGCCAACAGATCCGATCCACCACCTGATAATGACCTATGTGGAGGTAGAGCGTTTGTAAATGTATTTATGTAAATTGCTCTGAAAGATAAAATAAAAAATGACTTGATAGACTCTAGATACAGAATAATAAAAGTATATATTTTCTTGAGCAGTTAATCAGACTTTTGGACTGTGGCCCTGACCTTATTATCAATTGCAGATCCCAACCATGCACTATGTCACAAATAGGCACCCAATATGATTTTTGATGAGCTAGCCAGTGACCAACTCTATTGTCTGTGGGTGCTGCTGACGCCAAGAGAAATAGTGACAGACTTGTAATGGAGGCACCCTCTGAAAACCAGCTGAAGAATAAATGATTTGTATGACCAGCAGCTCACTTATGGACTGAAGGCCATGGTGGATTAGGGCTCGGGAAGTTTTCTAACACTTGTGCTGCCATCACCACCCTCACTTCCATTATACATCAGGAATCTTGCTATGTCTGACTGGTTGCCTTTTGCTGCAGTGTGAGGTCTGTTTGTCAAATAGAAATTTCCAGTTGGCGTGTGAACCCTTGATAAATGCCTCGCTTGGCTGCTCCCCTCTTGCAGGCAAATAATTATATTCTGGCCTTCTTAAATTGTACTGAGGCTGATGGTGCCAGTACACCAGGAACAATGTGAAATTTCAAGGCTTTTGCTATTCCAATCCTGTCCTTATCTGTGATGGTAAATTCTGTTATATTTAGGGTTAATGACAGACTGAATACAATATCCCTTACATACACACTGATGTGAAAAAACACATGATCCAGAGTCAGGGTAGTCTAGAGATGGAGAGAGATGCGTACAAACTTTGGATGGAGTCAACTTCATAACTGCTACCCCTGCTATATGTATGTAACAAGACTTCAAGAAAATATTCTTGAATATTGAAAATATTCAAGACTATGAAGCTGATTGTGCAGAATCCTTCTTTGAGGATTCTGAAATCGGTCTCCAAAACTCCTGCTTGTTGTTTTCAAGAACTCATCTAACCAAAGATAAATCATTAAATGTCTAAGGCAGCATATGTCCACTTTATTAAGTGACCCTTCTCTTTTTTCTCAGTATTGTTTAATTTAATGCATTGTTTTTAATTGATTTGGGTGTTGACATTTTGGCTAGGCTAACATTTATTACCCATCCTTGATTATCCTTGAAATGTGGTGAGCCAGCTCCCTGAACTGCTGAAATCCATGTGATGTACACTCCTTAATGATGTTAGGAAGGGAGCTCAAGGATTTTGACCTAGACACAGTGAAAGAATGCTGATATTGTTCCAAGTCAGGATGGTGTGTGGCTTGGAGAGGAACTTTCAAGTTGTTTATTCCTATGTGTCTGCTGTTTTTGGTTTTATGTTGAGTGAGTTTGGAGGTTCTGTCAAAGCGTCTTAGTGAGTTGCTGCAGTGCATCTTGTCGACAATGCACATTTCTGCCACTGCGCATTGGTGATAGAGCAAGTGAATGTTGACTCTAATGATGGATGTAATGCAAATGTTTACTTAGTTATTGTTTTATAAAATCTGGACATTTGATTTGATTTATTATTGGCACATGTATTACCTTACAATGAAAAGTATTGTTTCTTGTGTGCTGTACAGACAGAGCATACCGTTCATAGAGAAGAAAATGAGAGAGAGAATGTAGTCTACAGTCATAGGTGGGGGAGGGGGGGATAGAGAAAGATCAACTTAATGAAAGGTAGATCTGTCCAAAAGTCTGATGGCAGCAGGGAAGAAGCTTTTCTTGAGTTGATTGTTATGTAACCTTGAACTTTTGCATCTTTTTCCCGACATAAGAAGATGGAAGAGAGAATGTGTGGGGTCCTTAGTTATGCTAGCTGCTTTGCCAAGGCAGTGGGAAGTGTCAACAGAGTCAATGGATGAGAGGTTGGTTTGTGTGATGGATTGGCCTATTTTTACGATGTTTTGGGTAGAGCAGGAGCCATATCAAGTTGTGAAACAACCAGAAAGATTGTCTCTATGGTGTGTCTGTAAAAGTTGGTGAGAGTCATAGCTAACATGCCAAATTTCCTTAGTCTTCTGAGAAAGTCGAGGCAGTGGTGGGCTTTCTTAACTATAGTGTCAGTATGGGGGGACCAGGACAAGTAGTTGATGATCTGGACATCGAAAAACTTGGAGCTCTTGATTCTTTCCACTTCTTCCTTGTTGATGTGAACTTTTTTGTTTTACAGGTAGTCCAGAAATTAATCAAATTTTGACTGTGTTGTTGACAACAGAAATGTTTGTTGGAGGTTGCCTTGCCTTCATCTTGGATAATACTATCCCAGGTACAGTTATTTTCAGGTTTTACTGAATCCAATGAAATGAAGCTACGTATTTGAGTTGAGTAGTGAATGAAACCTTAAGGATGATTCAGGATTTTGAGTTGGGATGGGTAAGGAGAGAGAGATAGGATAAGAGGCAAAGTAGAGACAAGTACCTCTTCCTTCAGTAATTGCTTTTCAAATCATGTTTTACTATGTTTTAGTTTGACTTAAGCTAGATGAGCTTTCATGCAGAGGTTAATTATCTCCTCAACTACCCTCACCTAAATTTATTTCCCCATTCACTTTCCAATATTGGATGTATTTTAAAGACCATCCAATTATGCTGTTCGATTACCATTTAAAATTTAATCTTCAAATCTGACAATGTTTGATCCTTGTTTTCAAATTTGAAGGAAAGATATTCCCTCAGAAAAATTTGTCCAAGAGCTAAGGGTATATAATTTTTTTTGCTAAAATTATTCTGGAATATGATTGAATAATTGGGCTGAGGGTAAAATACAGAGTGAAATAATTAATTTCCTGACCTGCAATCATCTAAAAATTGCACCATGAAAGTTAGCTAGTAAAGAATGAATAATGTAAGTTGTAAATTCAATGACTACTTATTTTTTGAACTTTTCTTGGCAGAAGAGGATGAGAAAATTTTACCCAGTTCATATAGACTCCTAAAGTAAAGTTCTGCAATATTTATTATAGAGCATTCTGTGGCGAGGAGCATTCTGGGATAATATACATTCTATGAGTATCAGATAAGACTATTTAAAATGCAAGAAGCCATTTAGCACAGTGAAACCAGTTTTGGCTCTTCAAATTGGTATATTTACTCAAATTGCATTGCTTTTTTTCCTTTCTTTATCACTTTTTCAATTCTTCTTTGTCCTATCCATCACCAAGAATCTATTTTACTCTTTGCACTACTGTCCACCTCCATCCCTATATTTAAATACCAAGTTCATGCTTCTGTCAACTTTATGCTCAATTTATTTCAATGTCTTTTTTTTTAACTTTTCCATATTTCAACATACTCTGCATGAAAGCTATTCAATTTGCTCAAAGCACTATGTTGAACAAAATGAAAACAAATAAGTTCCAGCCCCACTTTACACATTTGTCCTTCAATATATTCAATTCTTGTCTTCAGATCTGTCCATGACTTATCCCCCTGTCCCACCTCTAAAATCTCTATCAATCTTTGTTTCCCACCCTATCTCCCAATCTACTTCAAACATTTGTCTCTCTGACTTAGAATATTTCCCATCCTTCATCAAAATTTGGTGACAGAGTTTTCATCACCTCATCATCTCTTCACTTTTCCCTAACTTTTGAAAGACTTTTCAATTAAGCATTTGGTTACCATTCCTAACTATGTAAACTCTTAGCACAGGAACAAATGTGTAGCTGAATCGGTCTATTTACACTTCTGTACAATTACTCCATCTAACCACTTTTGAATACCACCTAAATTTGGCGACTTTGATTAGCTATTTTCTTAGTACTTTTTGCCAAAAGTGAAGAGCCTTTCCTGCTTATTATTTTCTGATGGATACATTTTCTTAATTGTGGTGCCTTATACGTCTTCTCTGTGTGTTCCCCAGTGCTTCAATAACCTTTTTTTGCTATATGGAGACCAGGACTGTGCACTGTACTCAAAAGGGTGCTCTAAACAAGATTGCATACAAATTTAGTATATATTTTCTTGGTGTTGAAATTTATCTATTTAGAAACACACCTGACTACTTTGCTTGCACTTTTTATAGCCTTATAATAGAATCATAGAAACCTACAGTACAGAAAGAGGCCATTTGGCCCAGCAAGTCTGCACCAACCACAATCCCACCCAAACCCTATCCTCATATCCCTACATATTTATCTACCAATCCCTCTAACCCACGCATCTCAGGATATTAAGGGCAATTTTTTAGCACGGCCATTCAACCTAACCCACACATCTTTGGACTATCATATTGCATTTGAATTTGATTTTTTTTTGAAAACACATCTTTATTACCCGAGGTCCTTACTCCACTACCCCTTTTTAAATTCCAACCTTTGGAGGAATAAATTCGAACCAAATTAACCATTTCATATTTTGCTATGTTGCATTTTATATAGTTTGTTCATTCTGCTAGCCTCTTTGTCCTATATTATGGTGCAATCCTCACATTATTAGTTGTATCTGAATTTCTAAATTCAAGTCATTTATGTACATGGTGAACAACAGCATGGATCCTTACACAATACCATTTTCCACTTTCTGTTAGTTTTGGAAACCTTAACTTCTATTATTAGTTTTCATTTTGTCTTCAGAGGAGAGAGAATTAAGTTTCTGGAAAAATAGTAGCCTATTTCTTCTGAGATGGCCTGGGAGTCTCTTTCCTTCATTATTTCCATTGTGAAATAACTTGACCTAAAAAAAAATATTAAAAGCATCATACAAATGCATTACAAAAATTAATTTACAGTATTTTGTAAAACATACTTCTTAACTAGGTACAAAGGAGGAACGTGGACTTGTACAATGGAAAGAAGGGGCACTTGCAAATAGTGACACATCCATAGATATGAAAACCTATGACTTTCCAATAGGAATGAACATGGTGAAAAAAGTTCGGTGTTTACAACGCATGCCTATTTGTCCAGTTTTTATAGGATTTTATTCAAGGAAGAAGCATATTGACTTGGCTACACACACAAAAGAAAATGGTGACCATGTTGTTGTGTGCACCAAAGTATAATAAATGTTGTTTCAATGTGTGAAACTAAATGCACATTAATATGCTGCTCTACTTCTTCATGGTGGATCCTACAGTTGAGTCATCTTCAAGATATTTTTTAGTACCATTTACACAAGTGCATTTTCAGGGAGGAAGTTGAATGTGTAGATAACCTTGTATACTTTTATCAATTGTGTCTAATTTTAATAGTTTTAGGTTTGGGAAAACTGCATCCGAAATAAACCCTTCTGCATAGTATCAACAAGATTATTGGTCTTTAGAATGTAATATAAAGTTTTGAGCCTTCAGAACTAGGTCAACTATATTATTTGAAGAGCTAATTTTCTCACAATGCAACGTTGAAGATCAAGTGCAGATCCATAAAGAAGAGGGAGGGGGAAGAGTGAATACTAAACACTGAGTGTTAGATTATGTTCCTCTAAATCATAATCAATATTTTTAAATCCAATTGTTTTCAAGTCTGAGATAATAATACTCCAAAAGACAAAGCATTAAAGGATTGACAAGTGTATAACTCAGTTGATTAAACACATTTTTTGTATGGATTATGCAACCAAGGAAATATTTTGAATATATTGTCATGAAGAAATGTTACATGAATTTGTAAATGTCATTTTATGCAGCAATGTTAGAAGCAATGCGTTAATAATACACAGTGCTGATGCTGGAATTAATCTTAAATCAGCAATTCTGTATTCAATGATCTATCATAATTATTTTTTAAATGAATTATCTTGTTACATGTATTTGGCCCTTTTGTACAAATTTCACCTGTATGGCCGACAAGCATTGGGGTGGGGTGGAGGGGGAAATATTGTTCCCCTCTATAAAATGTATGACAGCAGCAGTCTAACAAGTCTGTGAAACATTAATTCAATAAAACATTCTTAATGAGTACTCTCGTGATATTGAATTTTTTTAAAAAAGATGGATCTTCTCTGAATTGTCCACCTTTTACCATTCAGTATTTGAATATACTAAAGGGAAAAAAAACTGTGAAATGGATGACCCTTCATCAGAGCTGAATCTGTTTGAAGCATTTCATTTTGGAACTGGAGATTTAATTAATGCAAGATGGCAATACATCTTCAAGAATGGTTTGTTTCTCCTTGGGAAATGTAGAACAAAACAAAATCTTAATGACTGACAACAAGGGATAGATCTTGCAGCCCAGGGTCAGGATCCTCAAATTGTGGTATATTCAGATTTTCATTGCCATGTCCTTCCACTCCCATAGTATTTTAATCTCCATGAGTCCTGGACAGACAGTCCTGAGACAGCAACAGAGGCACGGAAGTAGGCTGATTACAAGGCTACTTAGCCCTGCCCCGTTATTTTCCCCACACTTCCACCGAGCCTGCATGTCTCCTTGTACACCTAATGGCACAGCCGAATAAGCAGGCCTTTAAAAAAAATAAAAATTATGACAACTTCAAAGTGCTGATCAAACAAATTTACCCACAAGCCTGACTCCATACACCAGTTTTGGAGATCAATCAAGCATTCATGATGATCCCATCGGCAATTGTCTGAGTAGAAGCAGTTTTCCAGATGGCCTCATTATGAATACTTGGCTGAAATCCAAAAACTTCACACAGCTCAGAAGTTGTCTGTTGTCATATTTTGAGGGGGTGTGCCAGCTGTGGTTGTCTCTGTGAGGTTGGAATAAATATTTCCTCCTGTGTCATTTTCAATGACTACTTAGTTTTTTCACTAGATTAAGAAGTGTAAAGAAGACTAAAGCTTTATTTATTGATACTATGGCTTGTGTTTGATTATCACCTTAAATGAGGTTTAAGGGTCAGGTTTTGTGGCACAGTTTATCCCTGCCTCTGGACCATAAGCTCCAAATTTATGTCCAACTTCAAGGTTTTATGACCATGGAAGGTGAGTGAATAACATGGCCAAACTGGTTGGTCATCAGCCTAAGGGCCACGTGTGGCCCATCAGGTTCTGAATACCATCTGTAAGATATTTTGTTGATTAATGTCCACACACAGTTGTCACATTTGTTTCTATTCCTGTAGCTTTTTTTTTAGCTTTCTCCACAACATGGCATTTTTTTCCTACCAGTATAATTGAAGTGATAGACTATGGCATGTGAAATGAGATGCGTGCTGATTATGTACAACATTGACTAGAACCATATGTTCCCTTTACATCCAATAAAAGTGTAACTATTTTGATTTTACCATTTGAAGTTGATGACAATTCTATTAACATGCGAATGATTAAGCATTTTCTATACTCGTTATGTAAAATACTCAATCTAATTCAAGGGTCATAGTTAGTAAACCTGCCTGTTTTCAATCTTGTGATCCACTGAGATGATGGAAGACCACTCATGTGGCCCTCTCACTTATGTAGGTTGCCCATCATTGTTGTCAAGTTCTTCCAATGTGCCTGATGTAGGTGTGAAGACAGGAGAGTTTCCCAGATAGCCGTACTGCAGAAGGCACCAGCCAAACCATTTTGTCAAATAGAAACATGGATCAACCCAATGAAAGTATAGTTCATGCTTATGTCGTATTTGAATGAGGAGGGAAGAAGGTGTAAGATGAGTAATATTTATCAAAGGAACTTTTCAAAGCCTCTTTGCTCAATTTCAGATGTATTTCAAAAACTTGCCTGGTTTGCCAATGGCTTGTGTTTTGTACATTGTCAACACCGGGAGAGTGCATATGCAGAATGCACTGGAGTAATGGGAGGGGCTTGGGGAGAATGAGGACATTAGAACATGAGGGAGAATGGTGGATGTGAGGGGGCACTGGCAATATCTTTTAAGCTGTCAGTATGTTTCTGATATTTTCTTGCAGGCTTCCTCAAAGATTCATGGACTGACTTATTTGTTGTGATTTCACCCCCCCCACACTCCCAAATTCCTCCCTCATGATGAAATTAGCCTGGGGGATAAAATTCAAATTTCTCCTAGGTTTTTATATTGGCGATTCCAACATCACAGCGCGTGTGTGCAGACTTGTGACCTAGCATGTTTCCAGAGTAAGGGAAGATAACCTGGATCGTGAATGGAAAGATGAGCTTGAAATTCTGATCCAGTGGACCTCTCTTTACCCATTCGCGAATCAAATCTGAACAGCTACAGGAGGGGAAGATCCAGTGTCAGGTCTTCAAATGATGTGACATCTGAGTGAGTTGTTATATTGAAACTTGTCTTTTCTGGAAACTCTGCTATTTTAATAATTTCCATTAAAGCGGTTTTTAAAATTGATAAAGGATATCGTAATTCAATGGATCATTGGCATTTGCTTGTAAGTATCTTAATTGGACTATCAATCAGAGAATCAGATTAGTAATATACAGTGCTCTCTTACTTGAAATATATCATCCTTAAATAAGGTAAATCTTTGATTTTGATCTAAATTTCACGATGCTGGTGGGTTATTTCTCAATCAAATTATAGCTCTTTATAAATGCTCTTTGTTTGAAATATCATTCAATAAATCATTGAATTTCACTACTTAGATTATACAACAACACTCTATATCTTATTTCTCTGTTTTCTTGAACTCAAGATTTGGCTGACTTGGTAGTCAGAAACATGAGTTAAGAAATGTCTATTTATTTAGTTCAAAAGCCAATCAGGATTGGCCTGAAGACTGGTGTCCCAAGATCCTGGTAGTGAAGTGGAGGAAGTCCACTTGAGCTATATTGGCTGATTTCAAATTGATTGCTTGGGCATGTTCATGAACCTTTCACCTTCCCATTAGCTCACCCATGTCTGATGCCCATAGCTTCTGCTCCTTCAAAAGTCATAATTTCATAACCTTATCACTGATCTTTATTTAATCTATTTATACCTGTACAAAACCAGCCTTTTTGCCAATGCATGCTTTTAGAATCATAGAAACTAGAAGCAGGAGTAGGCCATTTGGTCCTTTGAGCCTACTCCACCATTCATTATGATCATGGCTGATCATATTCAACATCCCCACACACCCACTTCTTCCTATATCCCTTGATCCCTTAGTCCCAAGAGCTCTATCTATAAATTGGATAATTTGGTTAGAATTTTGGTTTGATTTATTATTGTCACATGTATTAGTGTTGTCGGTAAAATAATAAATCAGATTGTTAGTGAGTCAAAATACAGTGGCTTTTTTATTCCAAAGCTTTGGGGAGAAACTGGTTCCTAACAATGGATCATCAGACTTCTCATAGAACACAAACACAAGTGGGCATTTATACTTTGAGCTCCAGCAGGAATCACGATTCAAAGTTCCAATTCCTACCAGACCTTCAGTTCTTCCTTCCTGGGTTGTGATGCAGCCCCAGAGTTAATCAGGAATTACAGTCCTGCAGTCAGGACACCAGAATCCCTTTTGCAGCAATACCGGCATCCCTATCTTTGAAGTTACTTGTGCAATCACCGCTGTCCCAGCAGGACTCTTCCTGTTAAAAGTCGGTATTGTGATCTGCCATCAGCAGCTGTTAAAAGCCAGTGTCATAAACTACCACCTGTGTAACAATTCCTACTAATACAAACAGGTAAGATTTGCAAAGTCTACAAAATAACAGTCACATTTAAATATCACTGTTATAAAAATGAGAGTTGAAGTATGTGAAACATGAACAAATAACTTATATTACTGTTAGGAACAGTATAAGCTTGAGAAGATTGAGAAGATGTTTGTGACAAAATCCATTAACCCTTTCTCTTCAGGTACAAAATGCATTCAGCTTTTCCCTACTTCATTAGTATACAGAAAAGTATTATTTCTTGTGTGCTTTCCAGCTGAAGCATACAGTACATAAAGAAGGAAAGGAGAGAGTTCAGAATATATTGTTACAGTCATGAGTAGTGTGTGGAGTAAGATCAACCTTATGCAAGGTAGATCCATTCAATAATCTGATGGCAGCAAGGAAAAAGTTGTTCTTTTAGTCGGTTGGTGCATGTCTTCAGACATTTGTATCCTTTTCCTGGTGGAAGAAGATGGAAGAGAATACATCTGGATGCTTTTATACTGGTTGCTTTTCTGAGGCAGCGGTAAATGTAGACAGAGTCAATGAGTTGGAGGCTGGTTTAATTGATGGCCTGAGCTTTCTTCACAACCCTTTGTAATTTTTTGCGACCTTAGATAGAACAGGAGCCATACCAAGCTGTGAAAAACCTGAAACATTACTTTCTATGGTGCATCTGCTAAGAGTTAAAAAGGTAAAAATAAAAGATGTTATGCTAAAACCATAATGCTGGAACACAAAAAACTTTGCATAGATTAAATGTATTTCAATTTTTAAAAAGTAAAACCTGTTTGTCTTCACTAATTTTTTATGCTTGTGTTTCTGAACAGGGCTCTGTGTTTATCTATCTGATATATAAGCATATTATTTTCTTTCTGAATTTGTTCTGATTTCTTTTTGAACAGTTTTTTTGGCAACCTTTCAGATTTGAACTGGGAATGTCTTGATCTTTCCAACGCTATGCACATCATGCACCGTATCCCTTGCCAGTCTATTCATCCTCTGCATGTTCAGGCTTGGTCTACCTAATTTAGTTTAGGATTTACTGGAAAACAGATGCTTTTACACTTATTCTGAAATACTTGATTGCAGGCAAATTAGTTGTGAAATTGTAATTAAGTACATTTAATTACAAGACATTTAGATTCAAAAGATTATCATTAATCTAAAATGTCAACTGTTTTGTGCAAGAGATGCTGTTGATTAGTTTCAACATTTTCTGTTTTTATTTACTATTTTATTGTCACTTATAGCTGCACATTCAAAATAATAGGAAAACCTATCAACTGAAAAAATGCATATGTAAAGAACGTATTTGCAATCCAGTGAGCTAATTCCTTAATGTTTATGATTTCCTTTGAATTAATTGATAAATTAATGTATGAAATGGTAGTGAGATTTCTATTAAGCACTCATTTTGAGTCCTGATTTCAAAGTGTAACAACTAATTAGGTCACAAAATCACAAGATAATTATGGATAGCCAATACTATCTGTCTCATTCTAATTTTTTTAAATGCATCTTGCATATTTTATTTATATCTGTCCTGGAGTCAACTTCATCTTTTCAAAATTAATTTTTTGTAGTAACTCTTGCTTACCAGTTAAAGGAAAAAAACAACATTTATTTGCAGGTAAACACTATACAGAGGCTAACAGAATCACGGATGCAGTGAACTTCCCAAGAATGTTCTAGAACAGAAAGTTGAGCTCACCAGGTGATTTCTGCCCTTCCCTTTCCCACTGTCTGATTAGTTCACCAGCTCAAGTGATATTACTTTGCAGATTGATCCTTAATGGGGCAATCACCATATCTCTCCACTCTAAGTCCTTTTATACAAATGTCAATATTCAATTTAGAGAGTCTGATATAGTTAAACATTTAGTGCATGCATTTAGTCAATTATAAATTAAATATTTCAGGGGGTTTCCAAACCCTTGTGCAAAAGTGTGACTTTTCTTCTGGGGCACTTCCTCAGGATTGCTGTCAGTTAAAGCCACAATGACAGGTGCCTCTTCAGGCACAGGCAATTCAGTTCTATGTTTCCGTGGAGACATCTCTTGTGCCTGCCACAGGATGACAAGGTACTTCAGTGATTAGATACTCGACAACATTTCCCACTGCCAATATAATTCTTGATGTCTGCACCGGCTATTGGGGCAACTCTCACTCTCTCAAATGGTCTCTGTGTTTCTGGATAATCTTTCCTCCAGCATCCACTTAATAAGATAGGGGTCCAGTTTTGGGTACAATGATTCCAGGAATACAATTTGACCCACTTCCAAATTCCCTCACAGCCACAGTTTTATACACTGGAAATGATCTAGCTGACTTATAGGCCGAAATTTTACATTCCTGCCCACCATGGGAAACAGAGTGGATGAAAAATGGACATTGGAAAGATCCTTTGACCTCAGGTAGAATTTTACTGTTTTGGGATGAGGGCTATAAAATCCCGCCTATAGCCTTCTGACTGCTTCAGCTGCCCTCTACATTCTCCAGCAAATTTGAAAACACAAGACTCAGTCTCATTCTGAGATGATGGTTTGTTAACAACAAAATGCTATACACATAATGGACATTGGCTTTCACTCACCTTATACATTGGTGCATGGGATCAAACAGGCAATATAAAGTGCATAGCCAAGAAGATGTTTAGCTATTTAAGGCATGCCCAACACAGCAGTCCAAGCACAGCAGACCATGAACAAAAATGGGTCCTCTAGATAAAAGAATGAAATATAAAGCTGGTTTCAAGCTGTAAGTCATAACATTTGTTAAATTATCAAATAACTGTGCTGGAGTGAGGGAATTCTGTATTAGTAAAACATTTGTGTGAGAAAGGAAGAAAAAGGGAGGTGTCCTAAAAACGATGCTTGAGACTAAATGCTCCATGTCATTAGGGATCAGCCAACTGTCTAATCTTGAAAAGCTTGCATTGAAATGTGTCCTCAAATTGTGAGAATGCTTACATCCTCACCAGAAATGCATTGCACATATACACATTAAAGTGAGCTGAATCAAAACCTGAGTCAGCAAAGTTTTCTGAGCAACAACTAGTTGTATAGCTGGTTTATGGAATGAAAATGTCTGGTGTTGTGGAAAAAGACCAAGACCACTTTGACTATCAAAAGGCCTTGATGTCAAAATTGCCAGTTTCCAAGTGTTTCTTCATCAGACAGTGGCATGTTGTCATGTTGGCAATGAAGATAACACACACAAATGAAGATAAGTCCAGTAACTGAATCATGGAGTGGAAATTTTTGAAAACAATTCTAGTGTAAACCATAGGACTTGAGAAGACAAGGTTCATGGTGATACAAATCTGTATAGGCAAATGAACAAACTTAAATCCTATCCTGATTTTCAAATATAAAACCATGCAGAAAAGTAAGTTCCCTGCAGGCGTTTTCGTACATGTTGATAGCAACGGTTGGTTGAAATGAAATTGGGGATCAATTGATATCCTGGTGGCATATGCAAAGAATGTATAATATTGGACATGTTCAGACCTTATTTATCGTGTGGCTGCAAAAAAACAAATAAGTCTCATTACAGATTTTACTGAGGGTCCAATGTCTTCAACTTTTGATTGTGTTTTTCAACAAACCACTCAAGAATCCTGTTCGTACAGAATGGGAATAGATGGATAGGGGACAAAGAGAAATGTGCACAAAGAGTGTAAATATGTATGCTTCTCCAGTTGATGATGTGTGTGGATTCAATGTCAAATGAGTAGTGAATCTGTGGAACTCTATCGCAGAAGACTGTGGAAGCCAGGTCATTGAGTGTCTTTAAGACAGTGATAGATAGGTTCTTGATTAATAAGGGGATTAGGGGATATGGGGAAAAGGCAGAAGAATGGGGATAAGAAAAAAATCAGCCATGATTGAATGGTAGAGCAGACTCAATGGGCCAAGTGGTCTGATTCTGCTCCTATGTCTTATGTTCTTATCATGGGATGCTATTAATACATGATCAAGAAATGTCAAATATCCCATTCAAAAGACTGGAGATTTGCTGTGGAGAGATGACTCTGAAACTAAAAATGATTAGATCCTTGTGATGATGTGATAGCCAAAGTGACTCAGGATGAATTCAATGAATGTTTTTGGTTGAATGCTGAAGACAATGAATTTGATGGTTTTTAAAACAGTTTGGATTATAGATAAACATATCTTGTAGAATTAAATCATTTCATAGCGTGTCATGAACTTATTTGAATGACTGTGTTGTGTTTTCTTTCATATTTTGCTTACAACTACACCAGCCATTCACATTTTATACTCAGCCTTTCAGTCGATTCCCATTTTTGGAAGGATTGTTTGAAACCTTGAAAGTTAACCTACAGCCTTCTATGTGGTATATTGAAAAAATAGTTTTTGAATCGTAGCTGTTAGTTTTTTTATGCTTAAAAAAAAGCTTTAACTTTAAAAGTTTCCTCAGAGACTTGCAAATGGACATAAATATCAGAAGTTCAAAATGGGGACAGTGTCAGTTTGGTGGGCAAGGCAAATCTGATGTGTTTTTTTTAAACTAGTGCAAAAGATCACAAATTTCTTGGATGTAATTTGCGCTTGAAATTGATTGTTTGCATTGGCTTAAGTGAATTGTGCTGAAAGGAAATCAGTAAAATATAAATGTACCTGTAAGCCTTTAGATCTCCTTTTGTACTGTTTCTAGATCCTAGACTATCTCCCTTGAGACCAAAATTGTATGTAGTATTAGTGTTGTCGGAATAGAGCACTGTATATCTAATTGAGGCTCTGAATAGTATTCTACTGTCATAGTTTGTAGTTTGATATTTTATTGGCTTTGAAGCCTTCTGTTCTGCATTGTTTTGACATATTTACAATCTAAAAAGAATCGCAGGTTTCTTTACTTCAACAAAAAACAAAGAACAAACAAGGCCCTCCAAGCCTCTACCTAATTAAACTAAAACCCCCTACTCTTCTGGGGACCATATCCCTCTATCCCAATCCTATTTATGTATTTGTCAGGATGTCCCTTAAAAGTCACCACTGTATCCACTTCCATTACCTCCCCCGTCAATAAGTTTAAGGCACCCACTACTCTCTGTGTTAAAAAATCTGCCTCATACATCTTTAAACCTTGCCCCTCGCACCATAAACTTATGCCCCTAATAATTGACTTTTCCGCCTGGAAAAAAACTCCTAACGATCCCCTATTTCCATGCTTCTCATAATCTTGTAGACTTCTATCAGGTCTCCAATCAACCTCCATTATTCCAGTTTCTCCAACCTCTCCTTGTTGAGCAGGCTCGGGTCTAAAGTCTCCAGGTCTGCTAGTGTTTTCCCCTCCCTCCAGCAGTGGTTCGCTCCAGTGGGATTTACTACTCCTCTCTATTAATGGGGATCAAATGGCTGACCCTGCTGGAGGGAACAGAGGTCATTGAAGCCTTCCCATGAGGTTGAGGGCAATGGGGCAGTGCTATCAGGTTCCTCACATGACGAAGAGGCAAACCTCGAAAGCTAGTGGATTTACTATCAAATAAACTTGTTTGACTTTAACTTGGTGTTGTGAGATTTCTTACTGTGTTTATCCCAGTCCAACACCAGCATCTCCACATCAATGCTATGCTGCCAGCCTCTACAGTGGGAAAGACCCAGCTACAGATTTTTAGAGGGAATCTTGCAAGGGTACTCTGTGTTGCACGGGATATGGAATATGCGATGTGAAAATCCCACAAAAACAATTCAGCAGGAGTTACTCTTGTTTTCACATGAATGGGGGCTTAGAATTTGTTTTGGGATAATCCCAGCCAAAAGTCCTGAGTTTCTACTACTGATTGCATTATGAGCAAGTCTGACCACTTTGAATTTGATGAACTGTTTTATATTGTGTGTAGCTCTAGGCTTAGAGTTCCTTGGAGTTAATAAAGAATAATAGCAGCAGTGTTAAATTTTATTCAGAGTGAAATGGCTTCTGCTTTCGTAAGCAATGAATTAATTGGACGCAAGACTTTTTGAACTAATGTTTCAAAGATCAATCCTTGTCTGAAGACTGGGACCTTCATATCATTAGAAAATCTTTGCCTAAAGAGCCCATAGGTTGGATGGATTGGCATCTTTTTGTCACAAAAGTTTGAATTAATAAAGTTCAAATCTTAATTTTAATCAGTTGTATTATAACTACTTTGTAGAGAAGCATGTAAAACCAACTGTAGCTCTGGAGCCAAGAGTGCCCAGTAACAGTCTGGCAACACCAATTTTAAATCCAACCTATTTATTTGATAGTAAATCTGCGAGCTTTCGACTTTCGTTTTCGTCAGGCAAACGCAGTGTTCTGGTCTGCAATAGCACACATATCAGCACAGACCAGAACACTGCAGTTGCCTAACGAAGACGAAAGTCGAAAGCTCGCAGATTTACTATGAAATAAATTGGTTGGATTTAAAATTGGTGTTGCCAGACTGTTACTGAGTTTACCCCAGTCCAACACTGGCAACTCTACATCACACCAAGAATGCCACCATGAAAGAGGATCTTGTTCTCTAATTCAAGAATCCCTACAGTACAGAAGGAGGCCATTTGGCCCATTGAGTCTACACTGACCAAGATCCTACCTCGGCCTTATTCCTGCTAATCCCCCTGACACAAAAGTTAATTTAGCATAGCCAATCAATCTAACCCACACATTTTTTGGACTTATTCTGAAGGCATCTGTTATCTAACTCTGGGTGTGCCATGCTGAGCTCTCAGCCTGGCTGTGCAGGCTGGCAATGGAAAATTAATACTATTGATAAGCAAGGTTGTCTTCCATTGATGATCAGAAAGGCTTGCAACCAGAAAGGTGAAAATCTGCAGTAATAGTACATGCTTAGTCTTGTTAGCTTTTTTGAACATATTCTGTATCAAAGGAAGATCTTTGAATTATACTTAATTGTATTATGTTATGGCATTTGAGTTTAGTTTATTTATGAGTCATAAGTAGGCTTACATTCACTCTGTAATGAAGTTACTGTGAAAATACTGTAGTCGCCACACTGTGGCATCTATCTGGGTACACCGAGGGAGAATTTAACATGGCCAGTCCACCTAACCAGCATGTCTTTGGATTATGGGAAAAAACTGGAGCACCCGGAGGAAATCCATGCAGATACTGGGAGAACATGTAGACTCCACAGAGACAGTGATTCAAGTTGGGAATCAAACCCGGGTCTCAGATGCTGTGAGGCAGCAATACTAAGCACTATGTGACCGGGCATTCTTAAAAATCCAGCCAGCTTGATATTAGGCTAGTAAACTACAGTGGCAGAAAGTATAGCATTATTTTGGCTAAAAATTACTGCAGATGCTGGTATCTAAAACCAAAAGAGAGAATGCTGGAAAATCTCAGCAAGTCTGGCAGTGTCTGTAAGGAGTGAAAAGACTGATGTTTTGAGTTCAGATGACCCTTTGTCAAAACCCAACAATGCCAAAGGGTCATCTGGACTTGAAATGACCCTTCAAGATCTTAAGTCGACTTTGGAGACGGGGTCAGAGGCAAATCAGGCCACATATTTATGTGATCAGCTGTTATGTAATTTTCTCTCCCTACAATTGCTGCCAAATCTGTTGAGATTTTCCAGCATTTCTCTTTTGGTGGCATGATTTTTGGCAATGCTCAAGCATGTTTTATTCTTTCAGTCAGTATGGTGCTGTTTAGTTTCCCCTTTAGTGCTTTTCCCCTTTAATGTATTTGTCAGTAACATTGAAATGACACCTGCCAGGATGAAACTTGGAACAAAATGTATTATTGATATTTCACTACAACTGGGGCTCTATTTATCACAGGAACTGAAGAAAGAATTGTTAGTTATATTTCAGATTTGGATTGCACAGAACTGAATCCAAAGTCTGGTAAACAATAGAAATAATTCCATCTGAAAAGAAGGCACAAGCAGCATAATTAAAAAGAAGGCTTTGCTGTAACCATTGGAAAACATAAGATCATTTCTTCCACTGTCCCCACCCTCCCTCCACCTCCACCTCCATGTGTTTAAGGTGGATGAATAGTCCATGGCTTACTGGTCACAGGCTTCTCTCATTCTGACCAAGAGCTAATTTTTCCTCCAGCCATCCAATTTTAGAGGCAAAATGGTTGAACTTGTAATTAATACTCACCCTTGCTCAGTTTACAACGAACCGTAACTTCCTATGGAAAAATCAAGCTATTTAAAAGTTTTAAAGTTTAATTATTAGTGGAGTCAGTAGGCACAGGCTTACGTTAACACTTCAATGAAGTTACTGTGAAAATCCTCTAGTCGCCACACTCCGGCACCAGTTGGGTACGCTGAGGCAGAATTCAGATTGCCAATGCACCTAATCAGCATGTCTTTCTGACTGTGGAAGGAAACCAGAGCACCCAGAGGAAACCCATGCAGATACGGGGAGAGCATGCAGAATCTGCATAGGCAGTGACCCAAGCTAGGAAATGATCCTGGGTTCCTGGCATTGTGAGGCAGCAGTGCTAATTATTATGCCACCATGCCATAGAACTAATGAGAATGCACATTACTAGAGTCGGCCATTTTAACGTAGAAAATAATTAGTGTTTGGATATTCATGATTTTTAGGTGGACATTGAATGATAGCTGGTCGTATTTTACCATTTACTAGGGCAGGATCTTCAGTCGACTTTGGGGATGGGGTCAGAGGCAAATCAGGCCGCATATTTATGTGATCAGCTGTTACGTAATTTCAGCATCACGATCCCAACTTGGAACTAATCTTAAAGAAGCTAGGTTGTGTCAGAAAGGCTGCCTACCCGCAAGCACAGCAGAGCCAACTAAGGACAACTAGGCCTCTTTTCCATTCTGAATGTGGCTTCCAGCCAGCATGTGGATCTGGAACATCAAATTGAAACATGACAGGGGTCAAGTTGGTCTTGTAGTGGGATTGGGGAGAGCCGTAATTAATTGTGCAAGAGACTGACACTCAACTGCACCCATCAATTCTTCTAGGTGACAATTATGGCTGATGGCCATCCCATAGAGGTGTTGGTGACCCCTCTACTCTCCCAACCAGGTAACTGTGGCCATTTTAAGAGGGTGCTTCCAGGTTGAGACATCCTCTTCCTCCATCTTGAATCAGCCTTGATGGGGCTGCTGATGTTTCTCTGCTGGAAGGCTTCCCCTTGCTACTCTAGCTTAAACCCCACCCCAACCTCCTTAACTGGACAGGAAACCTGCTCCCTGCTATTAACAAACTAACACATTAAACATTGATGTGGGTTCACCAAGAACTCTCAATACTGACTCAGGACCTGGAAATCCTGCCCCATTTTTGGGAAATACAGAGAATTAGACTGAGTCCAGATCATTCAAGTATCTCTTGGCTTTTTAGGAGAAAATCTAACAAATCAACCCAAGTGAAGTCTCTCTAGTCTCTTGGCAAATGATCCAACTCAGATCCTGTGTGATGACCAATGAATGGGTTATGTTGCTGTATAATGCATATATGACATGGTTTTTCTTTGTTTGGCATTGCAGGATGCAAAATCCATAAAATTACATTTACCAAAAATGATCACAACAGGTTCAATGCTGTTTACAATACATGTAGGATCTGGGAGCAGATGTAAGAGAAGAGGGAACCTGGCCAGGTAAAACTATCCAGTGGTGCATGTAATAGAAGGATAGTCGAATATTTCACATCATATTTGCTGTTCACAAATCTTGAAACCTTGCTGTAATGCATGTTAGTGCTTGGGGTATACATTTAAGCAGCAAATTATAATTGAAAACTTGCAACACTTTCATCTGCCAATGATTTCACACATCAATTCTTGACGTAGTTATTTAATAACAACAAAGGTGGACTACAGATTGGGCACCTATCATCATCATCAGTGCCCATGTGTTCTTTGGACATGTAGTACTGTAGTGATAACGTGCAGTCATGTCTTGCTATTCAGGAAAGTAATGTGCTGGCTTTGCAGGCAACATTTTAGTCACTCATTTGATACACACAGGAGCAACACAGCAGCCAACATGACTGTGATATTTAAGAATGAATCACAGTCACTGCAATTGAAAGCAGTGATGACCTTGTCAATCACTGGCAGTGCTGCCCTATAATGTAAACTGACCAGTTCTTGTTAGAAATGACAAAAGCCACTTCGCTGCAACTGCTGAGTAAGCTGAGACAATGACTGGTACATATGTCAAGATATGCAGATACGAGGAAGATTTTCCAAATTCTGCTCAGATGCAGTTGATTGTTAAAATACATTAAAAAAGGGAATATTTGGTGGATTAGAATATAAACAAAACTGTGAGAATTTCCTCCATCAGCTTTAAGGAAAGGAAACAGCAGTGGGATATTTTAAATTGATTCAGATAGTTATAGTGAATTGCTGACTCAGTGATCCCTGCACTCGGAGAAAGATAAATCTCCCCCAACTCTGCTAGCTGCTAATTTTTTTCCTCCTTGTGTCACCTCAAATATAAAAATCTGTGCTTGAAGCTCCTTCAGTGCAAATTTTAAGTTTTGCCTCTTACGTATCATCTACTTCTTTACTCTGTCATTGTTAACCAACCAAGACTTTAAGTTCTGAACTTTTCTCCTGATACTTCTCCATCTCAGCAACTCCCTTGTCGGTTAAGGTCTGCTTTAAGACCTACCTTTGGTCCATGCTTAAATGATCCATGAAAATTCTCTTGGTATTCTGTCTGATTATACTTCGATGAAACACTGTGAGACATTTCTTCACTTGAATGATGGTTGGGCTGCGCAGTGGCACAATGATTAGCACTGCTGCCTCACAGCACCAGGGACCCAGATTCATACTCCCAGCTTGGATCACTGTCTGTGCAGAGTCTACACATTCTCCCTATGTCTACATGTGTGTCCTCTGGTGTTGTCCTACAGTCCAAAAGATGTGCTGTTTAGATGCATTGGCTGTACTAAATTCTCCCTCAGTGTACTTGAACGGGTGCCAGAATGTGGTGGCCATGTGATTTTCATAATAACTTTATTACAGTGTTAATGAAAACCTACTTTGATTTGATTTGACGTATTATTGACACATGTTAACATTCAGTGAAAAGTATTGTACTTGGGGAGAAAGAATGGAGAGGGTGCAAAATATAGTGTTACAATAATAACTAGGGTGTAGAGAAAGATTAACTTAATATGAAGTAGGTCCATTCAAAAGTCTGACGGCAGTAGGAAAGAAGCTATTCTTGAGTCGGTTGGTATGTGACTTCAGACATTTGTACGTTTTTCTTGATGGAAAATGATGGAAAAGAGTATGTCTTGAATGCATAGGGTCCTTAATTATGCTGGTACTTTTCTGAGACAGCTAGAAGTGTAGACAGGGTCAATGGATGGGAGGTTTGTTTGTGTGATGGACTGGACTTTGCTCATGATTCTTGATAGTTTCTTGAGTGTTGAGCAGAACAGGAGCCATACTAAGTTGAATACAACCAAAAAGAATGCTTTCTATGGTGCATTTGTAAAAGTTGGTGAGAGTTATAGTGGACATGCCAAATTTCCCTGGTGTCCTGAGGAAGTAGAGGCATTGGTGAACTTTAGTAATAAATAAACTTGTGTAAATGCAAGTTGCTTAACTCTGTTCAAACAAAAAAATACTTGGGCCTCTCAATCCAGCAGGGGGCATTGGTATCCCTTCAATAATCTTTCAGGTGCTGCACTCTATCACAGCATCTGGCAGTAATAAATGAGCAGAATTCAAAACAAGATGGCAAGTATTTCATATGCATCAGTAAGGTACAATTCAGATGTAACTGTTATCACATTAAAATGCGCTCCTATCGAATACCGTATCCTGTTCTCATGGCCAGGAATCAAAATATTCAAGTATTAGAAAGAGTGCAATGAAGAATTGCAGGGCTGAAGTTGAGTGATGGGAATTTGAGTTATGAGGAAAGATTGTAAATGTCATCTTTTCAGGATGAGAAAGCCACATTTTTACAGAGTTATCTGTCGCAGCAGATTGTACAGAAGAAAGTAAACCAAGATTCAAGTTGAACTGAGGAAGCAAGACTCAGGATCAAATGAGTGAAGAGTAACATTGAATATATCAGGGTATCCTGAATATAGAATGAACTCTGGACAGGAATGGTTAAAAAGGTAAAAAAGCTTGAAATAATTTTAATTTAACATAAATTAGTTGAACTAGTGAGAGGTGGGGCAGAACTATTGAATGTTTCTGAATAAATGTATTAAAATAAATGCTCCTTCAGTTCCAAGAGTATCCTGATATATAGTAAGAATAACCTTCAAATTGCAAGATGCAAGATAGCTTATTTTCTCCACAATGACTATCTAACTGAACTACAGTTGCACTTAAAACCAATTATTTTCATTCTTAAACTCCCTTCTTCAAAATAGATTTTTCTTCTTTCCAATTTTCTTTGCCGAGTTCTTTATCCTCTATAAGGTGTTGACTATTTGCTGAAATATGTTATCTACTTTCTCGTGAAGCATTTCTGCCTTCTTTTTATATTTTTTCTGTCATTTTAATTCCCATTGTTTTTGTAGCATACGCTCACGTTCCATTCATATGGAGATGCTGGCGTTGAACTAGGGTAAACACAGTAAGAAGTCTCACAAGACTAGGACTTTAACCCGGTTTTGTGAGAATTCTTACCACATTCCATTGAGCCATTTCTATAACTTATTTTTCATTATTTCTCTAGATCTGCCTCTTCATCTGCCTCTTTATTTTGCTATTCTCTCAGTCCGATAACATTGTTGTTATGACTGCATTCTGTTTTTCTATGTGCAGTTTGTGCATTCTCTCTGTGTCTGTGTAGGTTTCCTCGGGGTGCTCCAGTTTCCTCCCACAGTCCAAAGATATGCAGGTTAAGTGGATTGGCCATGCTAAATTGTTCCTCAGTGTCAGGGGAATTAACAGGGTAAATATGATAGGGGATAGGGCCTGTTTGAGAATGTTGTCAGTGCAGGCTTAATGGGCCAAATGGCCTCCTTCTGCACTGTAGGCATTCCACGATTTTATCACATCTGAGAACTCTCAAACATACTTTTGAAATTTTGTTTCAAATTTTTACAATGGAGTAAGTGTAAAATCAGCTTGTATATTTTTGGTAGTTGCAGCTAATTTATTTGTAACTAATTTCAAATGTTACCAGATTAATAACCTGTATACACCACAATAGATAGATAAACAGAAATAGAAGAGAGCTAGCAAACAAAGAAAAGTACTGTGACAACAGGTTTGCTTTTGATATCTAAACTGCAATTGAGCAGACTTCAATACTGCAGCTTCATATATGGTGGTAGATTTTGCTTGATTTCATTTGTGCGGAATTATTGCACGCTGGGAGATAATGAATGTTAAAGTTTGCTCTGTACTTTTTAGCTGAAATAAAATTAGAATTTTAATCATAATGCAAAGAATATTAAATTCACCATGATAGATTACTATAACGAGTTGACTTACCATCGCTATTGGTACGGAAGAATCATAAACACACAAATACATTTTTTTTGTAACCATAAAATTAATTGCCTTGCAATTTATAATCTTCCAAGTCTCCTCGAATATGGAGGCAGTGCTAAAGGATGAGAGAATTACAACTCTTGTTTTTAAAAATGCTGCAGGTATAAGCCCAACAACTAAAGGCCATTCAGTTTGATCTTGGTATTAGGAAAAATTTTGGAAACAATAATCCAGTACAAAATTAACATTCACTGAAATAAACATGTATTAATTAAGGAAAGCCAGCATAGGTTTGTTAAACACTAATTGCCTTTGATGAACAGAGAAGGTTAGGGTCAGTCAGTCAATTTTTACATTTTAAGTTTATTTATTAGTTCACAAGATCTGCAATAAAGTTTGTGTGACAATCCTCTTATCACCACCATCTGAGAGAAAATTTAGCGTGGCCAATGTACCTAACCAGCACATCCTTTGGACTGTGGGAGGAAACCAAAGCATGGAAGAAACCCATGTAGGTACAGGGCAAATGTGCAGACTCCACATGGACTGTGGCCCAAGTCTGGGAATTGAATGCAGGTCCTGGCGCTGTGAGATTGTAGTGCTAACAACTTTGCCACCATGCTGCCCAGTGTGTATCTGCATCTCCAAAAAGATATTTGATAAAGAACCCCATTCGCTAGTATGCCAGCAAAGTTAAATCCAATAGTACAAAAGGGAGAGTGGCAACGTGGAAACAGAGTTGACTGTGTAATAATATCAGAGTAACAGTGAACATTTGTTTTTAGATTTGCAGAATGATACTACTTTTCTTGTTTTATATTAATGACCTAGACTTGTGTGTGCAAGGAACAATTTAAAATTTTTCAGATGACAAAATTTGAAAGTATCATGAACTATCAAGAGAGTAGTGATAGACTTCAAGAGGACATTGATAGGCTGGTGTAATGGGTGGACACATAGCAGATTAAATTAAATAATACAAGTGTGAAATGATACATTTTGGAAGGAAGAATATAGAATAAATGGTACAATTGTCAAAGGGACACAGGATCAGTGGGACAGAAGGTATGTGTGCAATAATCATTGAAGGTGGCAGTTCAGTGTGAGAAAGTAATTAATAAGGTGGATGAAATTTTGGACTTTATAAGTAGAGGAAGAGTACAATAGCAAGGCAATATTTCACCTCAGTAAAGCTGAGTTTTTATAAACCACTCTCAGCATGGTGAATAATTTCTATGGGCACTGCTCTTGTGAAAGCTAATAGAGAAGATGCAGAAAAGATTTATGATAATTGTTCCAGGGATGAGGGACTTCACTGATGTAATTAGATTGGAGAAGCTGGGTGTGTTGTCCCGAAAGAAAGGAATTTTGGTAGAGATGCTCAATAGCTTAGATCTCGATGCAATAGAAAGGAAGAAGTTCCCACTGGTAAGAGCTGGGAAGCAGAGAGCACCGGTTTAAGTGAATTACAAAAAGAACCAAAGGTGAGATGAAGCAAAACATTTTTATGCAGCAAATAGTTGGGATCTTGATAGTGTTGCCTGCAAGGATGATGGAGATGAACTTAATCTTGGCTTTCAAAAGGGAATTAGATCATTATCGGAACAGAAAAGAATTGCAGGGCAGGGAATGGGATTATGAGCTGACATAGCCATGATGTATCCTATGATCTTACAGCCTTCTGGATTCAACACTGAGTTAAACAATTTTAAAGTTTATTTACTAGAACCACAAGTAGCTTACATCAACACTGCAATGAAACAGCTGTGAAAACCTCCTAGTCACCACACTCCAGCACCAGTTCGGGTACATTAAGGGAGAATTTAGCACAGCCAATGCACATAACCAGCACGTCTTTCAGACTGTGGGACAAAACTGGAGCACCCAGAGGAATTCCACGCAGTACACGGGGAGAACGTGCAAACTCCATGCAGTGTTCCAAGCTGGGAATTGAACCTGGGTGCCTAGTGCTGAGAAACAGCAGTGCCAACCATTGTGCCACTGTGTTACCCTATTTTAGATTATAACTACAGTTCCTATTATCAGCTAGCAGATTCTGCTAATGATTTTGATAATACAATTATAACTCCGCTAAACACGTGTTTTCTCTCCCATTATCATTCCTTTCGCCTAAAACTATAATCCTTTTTTTCAATTTAGTTAATTATGCAGAGACCCTCACTTTTGCCCTTTCTTTCTTTTCTCTCTTTGTGCTTTGTTAAAGCCTGTCACATCTGTAACGTTCTCCAGTTCTGACCAAGGATCAGAGATCTGAAATGCTCCTTCCATTTCTCACTCCATAAATGCTGTTTCCCTGTTAAATATATCTGGAATTTTGTTTCTATAAGATTTAGAGCACCTGATCAAGATTTTTAAAATGATGAATTGATTGGACAGGGTAGATGTGAAGAGAACGTTTCCAATTGTGAAATAATTGGAACCAAAGGGCATCAATACAAGTTAATGACAGATAAATCCAAATAGAATAATAGTGAGAAATTTCTCCTCTGAGATTATGGTTAGAATGTGGAACTCATGGGACATGGTGAGAAAAATATCTCTGATGTTTTTAATAGGAACCTAGGGACAGAATTTTCTCTTCATTCCCCCTCGCCTGGTTTAGGCAAGAGAAGTAGTGTGCAGCTTATGTAATAACTTCACCAAGGCCCATGAGTTTGGCCTCTAGGAAAAGCTCCCTGATTGAGGTCACAATTGTCTGCCCAGTCTGTGAGCCTGACCTGTAAATATATATTAAGGAGTGTCAGGGTTACTGATACTCCAGATTCTAATTTTGTACCTGAAACACTCTTAGGAGAAGAACTGAGTTTATAAGTAAAGATAAGGGGACACTGGCCTCTGAGGAATTACTTCAGACTACATAGCTGGTTTCTTTCACCATGTTATGTAATATGTGGAAGAAAGAAAATTGCTGCCAGGGAGGACCTGGTAAAAACTGGCAAAATTGGGAATTCCAAGGTCAGGGCTGGCTTTTTAAAAGATACTCCAATCTCTGATTTTAAAAATATTGACCCTCTCCTTGCCACCACCATGTACCAGAGACCAACGGGATGTGCCAGGTATAAGTGCCAGGTATAACCCAGGCAAGTTCCTCTCCCACACAACTTCCCCGGGGGCTTTGCTTACTGGTGTACCCCAGTGGGTTTCATTTTCCCAGTTCTCATTTTTAAAAATGGCTAAACTATGACAGTGTGACATCATGTTGCCAAGGGGGGAATTATATGGTGGGAAGTAGTTTAATAATATTATAATTTAAATGTGAGATTTTCGACCTCTCTGGGTGGGAACATCACTGGTGGATGATGAGGACAGGGGAAGGATTACTCATCAGTGAGTAATCCATGTGACCCTTCTGCAGAACTGAGTATGAACCTGAAACATTAACTCTGTTTCTCTCCTTACAGATGCTACCATACCTGTTGAGCTTATCCAGTATTTTCTGTTCTTATTTCAGATTTCCAACATACAGAGTATCTTGCTCTTGGTTAGGTAAGTAAATTGGAGCTGTCTAAAACTTTTCATTCTAATTCCAAGTCAGAGACTTTTTTTATTGGAGAGTCCCAAGAAGTAGGGGAATTATCCATCGGAAGTTCAAACTTTGACACATTTCCATGGGAATTAGTGCACTGGGACTTTGGAAGGGTCCCATTAGCACAACTTGCTGGGATTGCAGGAAGAGGATTGGAGGTGGGGGATGGTGGGGGGCGGTGGGGCTGATATCTTTCTCTGATCTGGAGACTGAAAGATCTGGTAAACTCGATTTGTCTTGGTAAGAACTTGGTAAGAATTCAAATCCATTCCACAAGAGAAACAAGCAGATGGTTATTTTATGATTGCTGTCAAAAGATATGAACCCAAGACTCTTCCATTTATTTTTATCGACAATTCCATTCCCAGAGGATGAACTGTTGGTTCAGATCAAAGATTAAAATCACCATTTTAGTAATTTAGAAAGGCAGCACACAAAAATCATGAGGAAAACATTGATTTTTAAACATTTGTAGTTGTGATAAGGAATCAGATAATTTTCTCCAATGGAAAAAGGGGTTAAATGATTGGCATCTTTGGCTCAGCTTTGAAGATTTCTATAGCTTGATTTTCATTGACAGCCTTTGCATTCCAGTTGGAATCTGATTCATGCCAATTAGTACATTAAGGTCAGTGCACAGCCCCTGATAAATTAGTCTGGAACTAAAATTTGTGTTGGGGTGCTTGGCTCGATTGTCCTGCACATTAGCAATAACTTCAGATCTACATTAGTGTGGCTCTGTGCCAAAAATGCTTTTTGTATTGTGCAGCAGCAGGGTTTAAAAAGGTTTACTATGAGCAGTGACTCTGCAGGGGGCAGACAGATATCTGAGAATGAGAAACCATTGAAAAATCAATGCAGCCACTTAATTGCATTCCTGTTTTATTTCCAAAAAAAGAAATCTTGAAAGCTGTGTAGATTGTAGCTTTGTCTGAGATAGGACACAAAGTACCATTAACATTAGCACTGCATACATGCAAGTATTCCTGCTGACCAAGTTAAAAATAGTTTGGTTATCTTTTTGTAAGGGAAAAAAAAGTAAAGCTCTGAAAGGGACAGAGGTGAAAGAGAAAGCATTTTGAAAATTTCCTTTTTGATGCAATAGAATCACAATGATTTTGTAGAAAGCACTAATCACACAGGATTTTGTTGCTACTAGTTCCATTTCTTTATAATCTGATATTGCTCAGCCATGCTAAAGAAAATTAGGAAGTAGTATTACAATTCCAACTAATGTAACATCTGCACAAGTCAGATCCCAGAGTAGAACCTGGCTTGATAGATCGTAACTTTTATTTTTGTTTAGATAGGTGAGTTGGTTACTGAATAGAGTCACAGGAGGTGGGTGAAGAATTTTTAGCAAGAGAGTAAAACTTTACTAAACAAGAAATGAACTGTTTACGCTACTTCTTTACCCATTACATCTTTACAGATACGGAATAATTCATAAAGATAACTCCAGGTACAAAATCTATCTTATCCTCTAATGTAGTGTCCTTAGTAAGTCCCCAGTCCATGTAAACCATTAGGTGAATTGTGGTCAGATACATCACAGACTAGCCTGTAACTTCCTTATGTGGCAATCTCCAGCAGATTAGCATTCTAGACGCAGTTACTTTGTTGAAATTCCAAAGCTCCTGCTTTTCCCAAGTTCCTGACTCAGGCCAAGTGAGACAGGCACAACAAAGCACACCCCTGGCTGCATCAGCGAGGACTAGCTCGCGTGCAGAGAAGAAGGGAATGTCCCTCTTGCACTAGCTGATAAGGATAAATAAGCGGTTTAGTTGTTTGTGCTGGGCTGGGTGTAAGGTTGGGGGAGGATCTGCTAGAGGGTTGGGATGGGGGCGTTTGTTACGTGTGTGTGTGTGGGGGGGGTTTTCCTGTGCTAGGCCTAGTCTGGATGTTAAATAGTTACTCTGGAGTTAGAAGTGATTTTTTTTTATCAGGGCAAAGAATTACAGAACCATCTGAAAATAATGATTTCAATTGTTTTGGTCAGAGGATTCCCAGCCCAGTACAATCATCCAGCAGAAGTTAGCACCTCTGGAGAATTGCTATGTAAACACTTGTATGGGAACTTCCCAGAGGGATTCTCCCAGCACATCATTAGAGTACCCCCTTCATGTGACGTTGGGGGACCAGGAAGTTATGAGCCTCCGAAACCAAGTGACAGATGCCGGAAAATGAGAATCTCAAATCTTATTTTTCTACAATGGCAGTGAAAATTTATTAGAAGACATTTGAGGAGTACTTACACCTGAGGAAAAGGACCATAATTCAACTGCAAAGCCACAGAGGCCCCATTTTATGCCAAAGGGGAATACAATATTTGAAACAATCATTTTCAAATACACAAAACAATAAGTTGAGACAATTGATCAGTATTGAATGAACTTAAGAAAAATAACAGCTAAATGTGACTTTGGTGAGGTTGACTAGGTGGAAAAGGGAAGGGAAACAAATCTCTGAAATTTATCTCTCCAGTCAACCATGCTAGAAAGCATGTGACAGAAAACTGCTAGAGTAACTGGAGTTCTCAAAGTACAATTGCTTTCTGAGTCCAGGGCATCATTGAGACTACCAAAAATGACATTCCAAGCTCGGTTTCCATCAATAGTATTCATTATTCACATGACAGGAAACTCCTACAAACGACAACAGCCATCTCTCAAAGAGAGTTGCGACATGTCCAAATAATATTTCCACAATGGCCATATTTAGTCATATCACCCAGAGTCTCCTGCTGCTGGTAAACAGTGCAAAAGTTATGAAAAACCCAATCACTTTGCTCATGCTTGTCATTCATCAGTAAAATCAGCCACCAAGACTGATACCAAAAAAGAAGATTGCCACATATGCATACCACAGAAAAAGAATCAGTAATAACCATTCAACCGATAAAGGAGCAGTGCTCCAAAAGCTTGTGATACCAAGTAAACCTGTTGGACTTTAACCTAGTGTTGTAAGACTTCTTGCTGTGGGCACAGTAAAAGAGCAAGAGAGGATAGCCAGATGACACTTCATGCTATCTTCCAGAAACAGCAAACAACCATATGACAATGATCATTGGCTGCTCAGATGCAGATACCCCACAGATATAGGAGCATCTGACAAGGTCATAGAAGCAAAATGTATAACAAACTTCAGGAATTGCCCATTCCCATCAGCCAGAGAATACAAAAATATTTTCTGACAAGTGACAAATGATGGAAAACTCTGGGGACATTCGACATGCCAATCTCACTAGAATGAATGCTGTATTTTCTTCTATATGGAGAATGTGATTTGCTTGTCAATTTTCACACAGCAACAGATCAAAGTAGATAATTGCTGTCATGTGTGATTCTTAAACACACCAGTGAAGCTGCAAGTTGCTGCTGTCAGCAAACTCAAGTGTTACATGCAAGTAGATCACAATATACCCTCAGTAGAGTATCAATGGCAGCCAATACCATTTCATGTTCGGGGGCAGACCAAGAAGGAAACTCTACTTGATCTTGACATTATTTAGTGAGTAAGTTGTTAAGAAATCCAGAAGTGAAGCAGATTAATGTGGGGCATGATCTTACCTGCCATTCATGTCATTCCCCTGCTGCAGCAATGTTGGGGAATTTGGTGGCCAGCCAAATCTCTGATCGCTACAAGTAGAATGGGAAAATCCCACCAAAATCCTGGTAAAATTCGGCCATGGTCTCCAAACAATGAGAAAGAAACTTGACAGCAGCAATTGATGATGTCATTGGGAAAGTGGCATGTTGCACTTTATTAAAACTTGAACTCAATACAGAATCTCATCAAACTGAGCTTGCTGAAGAATTGTGGTATTTTATACAGTATTCTCCACTCACATTGGACATTTTTGTTTTAAAAGATTCAACTTGAGTCAATTCACCAGCTGACATATTAGAGCACATGATTTACCCTGCACGTCTGAGAAGCTGAAGGCACATTAAACGTCATTAATGACAAACATGGTCACACTAAGTGAACATGAGACACACCTACGTGCATACCTACAATTTCTCAGAAAATGTAATCTTTTCTCAAGAAAAGGCAAGTGATTTTTCAATGAAAGCAGGCTAAATCCTTTTTCATGTGTTTAGCAGTGTAGGCATGTTAGGGTGTAGAAAGTGGGGCTTAGCCAGCAAGATCTAACTTAGCATCATGGAATGCAAATAATCAAGACAAGGATTTTGGTTATAGTTTTCAGGAAATGACAAAATGAGACTAAATGTGCATTTTTTAATATAAAAAAAGTACTTTACTAACAGCCTGTAGTTAAACAATAAATTGTCTGAAGTTTGCTTTATCAGAGCCCTGGCTTTGAATAACTAAAGAAATCTTTCCGTGTGTTTACTTGAAAAAATGATTGAGGGAACCGTACCTGAGTCTTAGATATTTGTCAAAGGCATTATAACAAGGAGTATCATCTGAAGGATGCAAAGTTAAAGCCATCGAAATTGTTGTGAATCCTAAAAATGTACAGCCATGACACAGCACATACTGTTGTTGCTTAATTCCTGACATTATTACTCTATCTTCCACACCTCAGCCCCCACTCACTCCCCCCCCCCAACATCCCACCATGATTTGCCAAAAGAGACCACCCAGTAGGAGTGACCTACTTCACACAAACAGACTGTACACCAGATCAAACATTTGTCAGCAAGTTGCACAAATATCTATTTTGACTCTGAAATAACTACCAACTAGCCTTGGATGTTAGTTTGTTTGACTTAGTGTAGTTCTGCAAAACACAAAGCACAGAACGCAGCCTCTCCTGTTATGGCAAACAGATTACTAATACCTGTAGAATAATGTCATTCGCAAGCAGAGAGAAATTCTCCCCAACACAAGATATTTATCATTTCATCTCTATTTGTATAGAGGTGGGTGTGAACTCAACCATGAGTAATGTTGTTCAATGATGCACGTATCAAACTATTACTTGAATAGAGCATTGGATAAGATAAGTTCCACATTGAATATCAGCCAGGCAACCTCAACCCAATAAACTATTTTTTGTAACATCCATTGCCAATCATCCAACTAGCCAAGAGGAAAATATTGTCAGACAATCAAACAAGTCTGCTTGCAGTGCTGAAATAGCTAAAATTAACTGCCATTAAAGTAGGAAGAAAATAGAAACAGAAATTACTGCTAAGTATAAAGAGTATGGAATCACGTAAAGGTAAAGACGTGACTAAAAGTATCTAGAATCAAAAGCACAAGATCTTCACAATGTTTGATATGAGTTCATTGTTACAATCGCATTGTTACTTCTGTAATGTATTGTCATTCCACAATACTGTGGGCACATGTTGTCCATACAGCATATGAAGGTCACTGGGTGAATTGTCAAAACAAAGCAACTTCTTAGGGAAAAAAAACTAGTAAATATTTTCTAGTTGTCACTGGGTGATAACAGCAGCTTCCCAGCAATGGAAAATTTATGTCTACTTCAATAAAGATGATGTGGAGATGCCGGTATTGAACTGGGGTAAGCACTGTAAGAAGCCTCACAACAGCAGGTTGAAGTCCAACAGATTTATTTGGTAGCACAAGCTTTCGGAGTCTCACTCCTTCTTCAGGCGAGTGAGGAGTTGTGTTCACAAACAGGGCATATATAGACACAACTCAATTTACAAGATAAAGGTTGGAATGCGAGTCTTTACAGCTAATCAAATCTTACAGATACAGACAATGTGAGTGGAGAGAGAGGTAAGTATAGGTTAAAGAGATATGTATTGTCTCTAGCCAGGACAGTTTGTGAGATTTTGCAAGCCCAGGCAAGTCGTGGGTGTTATAGGTAGTGTGACATGAACCCAAGGTCCCAGTTGAGGCTATCCTCATGTGTGTGGAACTTGGCTAACAGTTTCTACTCAGCAATCCTGTGTTATTATGTGATATGAAGGCCACCTTGGAGAATGCTTATCTGAAGATCAGAGGCTGAATGCTCCGACTGCTGAAGTGTTCCCCAACTGGAAGAAAACACTTCTTTGGGTAATTGTCGAGTGATGTTTATTCATCTGTTGTCTTAGAACAAAGAACAAGAAAGCTGGAGAAATATGGATATATCCATCCTGCATATGGAGAAAGCATATCGACAAGCCTTCCATATGCACAGAATCTGCTCTGATGAGGAAGATCTCAACAGACACCTAGAGACATGGAAAGACCCCCTCATAAGAAAAGAATATGTTGCTTGATTCAGCAATCAACAGTTCCTACATGCCTCAGCAAAAAACTGCTCCAACTCCTCAGAAGACAAACATGATGCACAACAGATAGAGTATCCTTTGTCATCCAGTACTTCCCCAAGGCGAAGAAGATACGACATCTTCTCTGGAGCCTTCAACATATCATTTATGAAGACGAACATCTCGCCAATGCCATCCCCACTTCTTGGCCTCCAAACAACCACACAACTTCATTGTCCCCACAGATTCTGTGCATATGGAAGGCTTGTCGATAGAGGATGGCTTCTGTAACATGTTTAGGGTGGAAGCTGGAGAAAAGGAGCATCGTGAGGTTATCCATGGAGCTTGCAGTACAATGAAGTGCTGAGGTGACCATCTTTGATGGAGATGCATGTGTCCAGGAATGCAGCCAATTCTGGAGAATAGTCCATGTGAGTCTGATGGTGGAATGGAACTTGTTGATGTCATCATATAGTCATTTCAGTGATTGTTCGCCATGGTTGCCAAGGAAGAAAATGTCATTAATGCATCTGGTGCAGGCGTCTCCAAACTTTTCAGTATGAGTGTCACATTGTATATTTTACACATTTTCAAAGAAGAAAAAATGGTTCTAAACTTAGGGGGTTACTTTTATAATAAAGTTATTTTTCCAAAAAATTTTAAATTCATTGTGATTGGTAACTGCATTACAGCAGCACACAGCAATTGGCTGCAGCAAATGTCAATCACAATGTGGGTATTGCACAAAGCACATTGCTCTATGATTGGTCTAAATTGCCAAGTCATTGCCATTGTTCTTGCTCACTTCAGACGGATGGAGCTTACGGATTGAATAAAGCAGCTGTCACTTAGTCAATGCAGAGCGGCAATTGGATAACAAATGTCTCAATTGCTGATTTGTTTAATGAACTGTCAGTCACAGGACAGCAGCTCTGATTGGACAATAGACTGGTAAAGAGGAAGGGGATTCCCATCAGTCCATCAGACACTGTGCGGAATGGTAGCAAATGTCCAGCCTGTGGCTTCCATTCCCATGCCCGGCTCCTGAGTCAGCGGTGGGGTTCCTGATGTGGGAATGTTTTCAGCAGTGGGAATTCTGTCTTGCTCTACTGGCTGCGGGTCAGATGTAGCCCGCTGTGAGTCAAATGTGGCCTGCGGGCTGTAGTTTGGAGACACCTAATCTAATGTATAGTGTCGGTTATAAGTCCTGTGAGATGAAAAGTTCTTGTTCAAACTTGTGCATGAAGATATTGGCATATTGAAGGGCGAATTTGATCCCTATGGCTGTTCCACGTGCCTGGATGAAGAACTGATTGTTGAAGGTGAAGATGTTATTGTCCAAGATGAAGCAGAGGAGTTGTAGAATGGCATCCGGAAATTGGCAGCTGTCAGCATTGAGTACTGAAGCAGTTGCAGCAATGCCGTTGTCATGGGGAATGCTGATGTAGAATGTCGAGACATCCATTATGATGAGAAGTGCTCCTGGTTCAACTGAGTTTCTGTAGGAAGCCGGTAGGGCTTGCAAAATCTCACTAATTATTCCTGGCTGGAGACAATACACACCTCTTTAACCTACACTTAACCCTCTCTCTATTCAGATTGTCTGTGTCTGTAAGACTTGATTAATTGTGAAAACTCACATTCCAACCATTATCTTGTAAATTGAGTTTGTGTCTATATGCCTTGCTTGTAACACAACCCCTCACTCACCTTCTTCAAGGAGCAAGACTCCAAAAGCCTATGCTACCAAATAAATCTGTTGGACTTTAACTTGGTGTTGTGAGACTTCTTACTGTACTTCAATAAAAGCAGTCATCTCAAAGCATGACTAGGTTTTCACTTTGTTTCTCAAAGGGTGAGAAGTGACAGCGGACCTTTATTCAACAATGATAATTTCAGTAAATTTGTGAACTATTTAGGTTTCATTCACCATTAAATCACATGCACCATAAGTGACAAGCTAGTCGAGAAGTAAAGAGATTTGTGTACCTCAAAAAAAGGTAAGACAGATAGCTGACAGCAAGAGTTGTATCAATTACTTTGTAATTACAGAACAACTCTTCACTACTGAAAAACCTCCAGCTGCAATCATCGATGTACATCCTGTGCACACGTCTTCCTAATAGCTACCCCATGGAGTCAATGATTAACTTGTATTGAACATGATAGAGAACAAAAGGATCGAATGAAAGTAAATGAAGAGCAAAACATGAAATTCAGCTACACCACAAAACCCAGGAGATAAAGTATTTATAAAATCTGATGGTAATGTCAGAAAGTAGAAACCTCTTACAAGATCTTAATGTTAGGCAATATCCTAACTGGGAGAGATGTCCACCATACTTAAGTGACGATGATCAGTTGATTAACAAAGCTCTTATCTCATTCTGAATGCCTGAGAGCATTGCTAACTTAATACAAAATTTGTAGTATGTAAAAGGTAAAGTCCCGGTTATGCTTATGTTTATTAGTTACACTTTGGAGGCAAATAATTGAAATATTATTTTTCATTTCTATTTCTGTTACCGACTAAGAAGGGGAAGGATGTTGTGTTGTGGTAATTTGAAAAGAACAAAGTTCATTCTTTTCACTTGAGGTCACTATTGATAATTGAAACAGCAGAGGGAGACTGCAAACAGAAAAGGAGATCGTGTAGAAGCTATTTTCATAAAAAGAGCCATGTTGCTCATGCACCTTTAATTTGAAATGTGTCTGGTTGTTTTCAAGTACCAAGAACCATGTACTTGCCCAGCTCTGAAGCAACATCAAATTCTTCAGATAGAGTATTCTAGTGAAGGAAAAGAGAGTAATTTTCACTGCTTTCTCAACATTCATTGAGAGTGGAATTTCAGCATGATTGTCTCCACTCTGTTGGGCCAGTTCAACTAAACTAGTTGTAACATAACTTTATGAAACAGATAAAGAAGGAGAGCTTTGTTACAATTTAATGAATGATAGATGAATGCTGTGGCCACTTATGCTGGCAAATTCACACATTATAAGCCATACAGTCAGTAGATTTATAATTCATTAACCCACTAATCTTGCTTCTTAGAGTGGTAGAAGAAAGAAGTGCCCATTCCCATGCATTACCATTGGAATGCTGCATCAGACCCAGAAACGAATGGAAACTCAATGGGATCAAGTTCCTCTCTAATTCCTCCCTCGATAATTAACATGGTCCTCTTGGCTCATAAAACAGTGCAATACATAAGAACCCATCTGCTTAATCTAGCTACGCCCATCTTTCTCTATTTCCTGGATTTTCTCAGCCCTGCAAAATGCTGCTGGCTGCAGTAATTTTAACTCAGAGATCCAAGCACACAATGGGAGTCTGGTTTGAATTTTGCAATGAACAGTTCACTTCTCAAGAGTGGGATATAGATATGCTATGATACATATCTGTAGGGTAGTGTTTTCCTATGTTGACTTTAACCCTCTTCTATTCCCCCTCGCAATCGTTTCCTACTTGTTGTGGGAGGGTTAAAGATCACTTCTCCCAAACGAAGTCAGTAGCTTCAGCCACATGATAGAATGGATGTGTTCCTGTGAAAATCAAAGCAATCCAAGTCAAATACAGATAACAAAACATTGCTGGAAACAAGCTATAGATGAGTTGGTATAGGTACCTGAAAACGTTCAAGTTAATGCTCCAAATCTGCACATCATTTCAAAACTATCGTAAACCCAGGGATTTTTAACCCCACTGCTTCTTGCAGCACGTTACATAATGCATGGAATTTCTGAGGTATCCTTCCCAAATGACATCCTTTACTGAAACTACATTTGTGAAGCTGCATACTTGAAAAACTATATAAAACTATATAACATATATATTACTGTACAGTTACTATATATTATTGTATATATATCGCTATAAAAGCTATTATTAATATATAATAGTTCACCAATTTATGTAAATCTGCATTTTTCTGACCTAAAATAATGATGCCATTTCTCAAGATTTCTGACAAATATGTGATAGAAGATCAAGAAAACTCCTCAAGCATGTAAATTATACCATGAGAATTCATTATTTAAGCTTTCACAAGTTACTGGAATTTTGCTCATCAGGTTTATGATATAAACTGGTACATTTGGGAACTTATTTCTTCACCTCCAGCATTTGAGTATTCAACATATGGCATATACAGAATGTCTCAGTTGTTTGTTAGCCATCACCATAAAAAAAGGAATTGAACACTACAATACGTGTCACGTGGCATCAAATATGAACAGATGTAATGCATCATAATTTTAATACTCTTCCATCTGTGTCCTCTCGCACTGAATGTAATGAGCACTGCTTGCCTCTTGCAGTTTAGAATGTCAGCAGATATGTTTAACTGCATTAGTGCTTGCAATTCATATGCCAGCATCTGTTGCCTAATATGAATAATATACATTATAACCAACATAAATTGCATAAATTATTATAAATTAACCTATTCATGTGAGCATCTTTTCCAACAGTCCTTGAAGTAATGATGTATTCATGCAATTAATATTGAATTTAAGGATGAAAGAAAAGAAATGGATTACAGCATTACCTTCCTGATTGCTGCACTGACTGCCCATTACTGGAAGTGTATAGATGCGGCCACCAAACATGACTGAGGATAGGTCAGACTTAGTTTTGAAACTTAAATGAGTGGTTCTCATGTTTTCAGTGTTGAGATTTACATGGATATTGTCTACTAGGCTGCAGAACTGAAAGAGCTCCAGTGGTACCCTGGCAAGGAATCAGTTCCTTCATTCGAGAAAGGGCAAAAAAAAACAAAAGAAGAAAAAGAAATAAAACTTCATTGTGTTGTTCAGCACTGTCATGGTTACTAGTCTCCTTTCAATATATGTTAATGATATTGTGCAGTGCCTGACACATTCTCTCCAAAAAATGCCAATTGAATACAACAGAAGTGAGGTTGAAGTCTAAATGACGTCAGCACACTGCTGACACCCTTAATCTGCTGCAACCACATCTAACAAAGACAAGCGTTGTTTTTGGGGAAGCTGCAGAGAGAACAAACATGTCCTTGTTCATTTATACAAATCTTAATAGCTGTCTGTCAATTTTCTGGTGCTTGCAAGCCAGACTATAGCCACCAATAAGACAGAATATTAGACAGGTTGATAAAATTATAAGACGGAGTTGAGGCAATTTGGAAGGAATGAAGGGTAGCTGGAAAACTACAACTGAGGGAGCAGATATAGAAGATTGAGTAAAAAGAAAGCAGAAAGCAAATGTGAAAATAATAAAATATACCAGAGACAAGTTATAAGATAGTATTGTTATGATCACCATAGAGACCCTAATATTAAAAGAAATATGAAATTTTTGAAGATTTTTACTGTGACAAATGATGAAAACTGGTATTACCTAGACACTATTATACTTGAAAATTGCATAAGGAATATTTTTGTGGCCCAAACAAAGGAATGCATTTTGCAGATATACTTTACAATGCCCCTTTCTTCGCCATTCAATTTTCTCTGAACCAATCCAAACTGATTCTTAGTTCTTGAAAATTTAATTCTATCTTTTCTCAGCCTGGTAAAATGCAAGTTTGGAACTGTCTTTCACAGTACGGTTTCCTTTTTCCCTGTGATCTTCATCGAGCCCAAACAAGGTAATTATTTCAGCCTCATTTTAACTTCCATTGACCTGATCTTTTCAATCTAAGACTGAGGTGCCAGCCACACTCTCGTATGCTAAATCATAAATATGCTTTTGTTTCAGGTTATTCTTTCTCTCCAGCATCTAAGCAGATTCACAAACACATGGCTTTATCTTCCCCTCTTCTCCATGGCAACATGAATCACACAGGCCTTGTATCTAAGTAAAAGTGCTAATGAGCAATCCTTGAAAGGCCACCTCTACTTTACCTTGGAAGTAAATTTAAACATGTGCTTTTGAGTATCTGATATTTTCAACACTTTTCTAGGCCTTTAGGTGCTTGCATTTTCCATTATTAACACAAAGATTGTTGCCATTGCTTCTAAACACAATACATTCCCAGTATAACAAGCTAAGCCATTGTCAGAGTTCTCTTGGGTAACAGGAATCTAAAGGCACTCAACTGACTCTTTGCACAAACAAAGCTGGATATCATACATCTAGTGCAAGGTCTTTAATTACTTGTGCACAAAGAAAACTCTCCAAGGCCAAATCAGATTGACTGGAGCAGTTCTGAGGTTACAGAGAAACAGCTCAGCAGTTATAGTCAATTACAGCAAATCAGGAACAAGGATTTTTCACATCTTTCATTGACATACATATTTGCCAATTAAATTCCAGCCTTTCACCCTTTCTCATTTCATAAAAAATTGACTTCTGCCAATCCTTAATTTGCATAGCATACCTCATTTTATGCTTTTGATATTTGTTATGAAAAAAACCTGATGTTGTTCCCTCTGTGGTGAAAGCCATAAAAGGAAAATGTTATGGGACTTGTGAGAAAAAAGCAGAGACTGACTCCTTTTGAAGGTCAGTAAGCTGATAAACATTTTACAGTATTGTACAGAGAAAACATGATTTTTTAAATTTGAACACTTTAACTTCTGCACAATTTAACTTCCAAACTGTGAAACTTCAATCTGAACATTTTAACTTCTTTACTTCCATCCTTTTTATCCTCTAAGGACCACCTTATGACTCCTCCATTATTTTTACATCTACATGTGTCAGCTTTCTAAATTCTTCCTCTGTTGGTTCATAGACTGGGAAGATTGGAAGGAGATGGGGTTCCAGGCTATTGACAAAAGAATGAGGGTGACAGATAAAGCCGATACAGCAAGAGACAAGCTGAATAACTACGTACGGGACAATGAACAAGACCAGACCTATAATAAGCTATTTGAGAAGGGCCTTAAAAAAAAGTTCTCAACCCACCCGCCAAGATTGGGGAGCCAGCCCCACCAGTCATAAGGTTTGTCTTGAGTAATTGAGTGTAAAAGATACACTTGCTCCTGAATGATATGTACATCTGTCTTGATCCTATGATTGTCATTAATATAAAAATAGCATGTCTCATTGACTGCCGTGCACACTCACCCCTGCACTGCTAGTGGAAGATCGAAGGCCGTGTAGTACCACTTTAGAAAGAGACTGAATCACCGGCTGCAGGCTCTGAATGGCATCCATGGTACTGTTTTCAATTATTTCTATAGTAGTGGAAACATTATAATGACCTTTGCTAATTCTGAGACCCCAAGACTTGGGAGAAGGGCCCAGACAAATTAGTGAAAGCTGGTGTTACAGCATTTAGAACTGACCGATTCACAAACCCTGGATGGTTGCGAAGGGAGTGGATGGATAGGTGCTTGACCCCAAAGCCTTCAGGGATCATGTGACCAAAGGTGCAGGTGCCAGCCCAATCAATGGGGAGGGTGTTGTAGGCTTAGTCCCTATACAGCCAGAATGAGTCTTTGTGAACAAGGGTCACATACCAGAATGTGGAGTTTTGGCAAAAGGTGAGCCAATATTGGGTACGGGGAAATTTCTCCTAGGCATGGATATGACAAGTCTGACTGAGACATAGAGTTCTTAGGATTACTTGATCTGCACACCTGGACCAATCCCCATGATTATAAGGCTCTGATCCCTTGGGATAGTTGCCATCAGAAAGCCAGATTGTAACGAGACCATTGAACTTCCAAAGAATGCAGCTAAAGTTCTAGACTGGACTCAGAATTCGAAGCCGAAGTGGCCAAAAGTAGCTTAAATTAGCTTAAACCACAGCACAATTAGTTACATTAGGCAGAAATGCCTTGATTAGCAGGATAAACATGTGGGGATAAGGGAGTAGGGCCTGAGTGAGATTGTGATCGGTGCAGACTCAATGGGCCAAATGGCCTCCTTCTGTACTGTAGGGATTCTATGATTCTTAACTCCATGGAAAGGTAATCTGAGTAAGATCTGCTGTTGATATTTGTGTGGTGAGCAATCAATTTATGATAAGCAAACTTGATAAGCTACAGACATAGATTGTCACATGGGGAATGTACCATGTTGATAATGAAGACTTGACTCAAAAAAAAAGGATGGGAATAGGTACTAAATATTCCAAGACACAATGTGGACTCAAGAAACATGGTTAAAAAAAAGAAAAGAGATAATAAATGGAATAAAGGACTAAATAAGTAAATTGCACCTATCTCGGCCAAGGATAAATCAATGTCCAGATTATACTGGATGAGAAAATAGTTAAGGTAGCAACTGAACATTTGACAAAGAGAGCAGGTATTAGAAGGTATGGCTATATATAAAGTTAGTTCACCATGAAAAAGTAGCCTGATTGCAAAAACACTCATTGTCCATTTTCTGTCACTTCCGATCTTGAGGCAATTTTAAATCCAAATTGCCACTTCACCTTGGATCCCGTGGACTTTTACTTTTATGACAAGTCGGCCAATTGAGACCTTATCAAAAATCTTACTAAAGTGCATGTAGACTGCAGCAAATACCTTCACTCTCCTCATCAATTGTCGTTGTTACTCCCACAAAAAATGTGTTCGGCACACACAAAATTCCTTTAACAAATACAGGATGAAATATACAATTGTTTGAATAAATTTTGATTAAGAAAAGCAAAATGTGGATCTAAAGGCCAATCATGTTTGATTTTGATTTGATTCATTATTGTCATATGTATTAGTATGCAGCGAAAAGTATTGTTTCTTTTGCATGATACAGATGAAACATAATGTACTTAGGGAAGGAAAGGAAAGGGTGCAGGATGTAGTATTACAGTCACAGCTAACATATAGAGAAAGATCAACTTGATATGAATTAAGTACATTCAAAAGGCTGATGGCAGCAGAGGAGAAGCTGTTCTTGAGTTTCAAAGATAAGTAAAATGGTTTGCTCTTTTGCAGTTCATCTTGAAATGCTGCAGCATGAATTGTATCTACGTTTAGTAAGGTGCAAGACAGCACTGTGATTGAAAGTTGTAATTACCCATTATTGCCAGATTGTCAGCTGAGAGAAGTAACAAGCTGTCAAGCAAAAGATCAACACTAAATCTGGAAAAGTCTTCAGATGAGTTTTTTTTAAAGTTAATTTAGTTGATAAAAATGTAGACTACATTTCACACTATTGAAAAGATAGCTTGGTGTAATAAACATGTGTAAATATTTCATCTTTTCATTCTGCATTTATGTATTCAGCAGCTGTTGAAGTAGCAGTTCTGAAGTTGAGTGTTATGGGTTCTTGGCTATAATCCAATCTTGAGCAAAGACCAGGACCATACTGAGTACAAGGCAAATGGTGAGCCTCTGGAGTTGTCAATTAGATAGAAAATTCTGGATGTCCAGAAGGATTCATGGGAGATCCGGCAGGGATACATGAGAGATCTAACAGAGATCCCTAAGGATCTGTGTTCATGTCATGGAGGCGTCCTTGTGGAGTAGGAGCGTTGCATTGACCTTGAACTATAAGAAGAAGGAATAAAAGGGGCACTAAGACATAACACCTGCAAATGTAAGCATAAGACATTGAGCACAGCAATAGATTTGCAATAATGGTTCCTGGATTTATAATTCTTACTGTGTTTAAATCAAGTTTTGATCTTCTATTATTTTTACTTCAATGCCATGAAGAGAAATAAGATTTTTGCTCACCGGCCCCATGTATTTGCCTCATCAGTCTCTGGTAAAAGATGTCTGAGGCAAAAAACATTATTACTGAGGCAGTGATATTTCATTGGGTTCATGGCATGGTTATGTATGAGATGCCTGGAAAGGAGATAGGCATCAACAATAAGTGAAACTCACACCGGTGGATATTGCAGGGCACCTCAGGCATCAGAACTTCATTTTCAGCAGATTTATTGTCATTTCCACCATCATCCTTGTGGAGACATGTCAGTGATTCTCTGCTGGGAGGTGTCATCAGCCACCTTTCGAAAGGATATGCCTTATCACCAAGCACTCATCTGTCGGAGAGAGCTGAAGCTGCAAATAGCCTTGGCACTTATGTCTTAGTATGTAAGCAACATGAGTGTTGCCAAGATACCTTGCACAGACCCTGTAGAATCTAGGTCCTATGTCACAAACTCTCTGAACATACATGCAGTGAAATCCCTTCCTATAGACAAAGGTGGCTGGATGAGGCCTTGATGACCATGTGGGTACTATCAATGGCATCCTTGATTCAGGGGAATTGCAATTGCAGCAAATCCTATGACTCGCTCAGCCTGGCTATTTGAAATGAATGAATTGTTCTCACTCACCTGGGCACAGCTTCAGTCACCAACCTGATATAGCTGTGCACAGCCGACTGGGAGACTCCACAGAGGTCACCTGCTGCACTCTGGAATTATCCAGGGGCATAAAGGTTAAGTGCAACTTTGACATGCTGAGCCATGGACATTGGATATCCAGCCACACAAATGGAGGGAACCTCTTGCCCAATCATCTGGCGTATGAATGTGAAAGTTTTTCTTGGAAGCTAAAGCCTCTTGCAGCCCTGGAACTCTGTGGATAATTGGATTGCTGCCTATATACCCTACCAGCTGGGCAGTGCTGTCTTCTATGAGGAAACCCTCCTTGCCCTCCCTGTGCTTCTGAGCACCCTGAGCCTGCATCTCTGCTTGGAGGTGATGCCTACAGTCACCTACCTTCCTCTATATCCTCAGCTTTCCTTGCTGAGTAGGCTACATCCAGGTGCAAATGGAGCTGACTTGTGTTTGGAGGGTATCAATGACGCAGTTCTGAGGCGTCTCAAGACTGAAATGGCCTGAAAGCTCCAGACTAGATGCACAAACCTTCAAGTGAAGCAATGAAAAAGCCCAATACTTCAAACTAAACCTTCAAATTCCTAATTCCTCCTAATAATTCAGCCTGCATTTGCTCCTGCCCTTTTTATCCACCCTTAGATGACAACATGGCAAAAATGGATTGGTCACCTACCCCTGTGCTGACTTAAAAATCACATGGGCAATGGATCCGATCTATGACTGCGCCTGGCAAATGAACTAACAGGCAAGTGTGCAAAGACATTGGAACATGTCTACGTTAAGTCCTTGCGTGATTTCACGCACTTTTGGGTCAGGGGTGTGCCCACATGGGCAGTCTAAAATTCTGCCTTGTGACTGGATTTTCTCCTCGGCATGAAATATTGCGGTTAGGAAGATGGTTAATATTTATAATATTTAACAAACAAATCATTTTCCACGTTTTTAATCAGCTCTAATCAGGTTACAATTTTCAGAGTGACTTGCTTGATTCCTGTAGAAATTCTATTAATTAATGCATAATGTCTGATTATCCATCAGTGCTGTTATAGCAATAGCTGTTACCATTTACTATCCCCTCCTCCCCTCCACCACCTCCACCATATGTTTCTTTAATTTATTAACATAATTAAGCAAAACAAAATATCAAATTCTATGGTGAGTGTTATTTCAGCCCTGGGATTTTTATGGAAATGTAAGAACTCAACTGTTAATGACAACCCTTCAACTGAATCACAATATTTTGCTTTCCTGCAATTGAAAGCTTCTGAATTGTACATGGGGAAAAGAGAAAGAATGTACATGTATTGGCATCTTTCACAACTTGCAGACATTTGTAATCACCTTACAATTAATTAAATACTTTTGAATCCTGGCCATGGTTGTATTGTAGGGAAATGAGGCAGTTGATTTATGCACAAATAGTACCGAGAATAATGCCAGATCTTCTCCACTTGTATTGTTGGTTAAGGGATTTATTTTTTTGAGAACACACTCTGCATTCCTCTGCAACTTACTCAAAGAGTGCCAAAGTCCATGATTTCGGGTCGAAGTTGGATCTAGGTAACTTGCTTATTTGGAGAGCAAGTGTAGACATGATGGGTCAAATGGCCTTCCTTTGCACCACAAAAGTTCTGTGATTCTGTGAAAGGACACCCTCAGCACTCACTGCATTGGATTGCTGAACTTTATATTTTCAAATTGGAAATCATTAAGCTAACCAGAATTTGATCAGAAGAGATGAAATTATGATAGATGTGCATAATGCTTCTTGGAAAACATCAGGAAGCATACAACATTTTCAGACGAGGGTGAGAGTCAGATAGTCAGTGATACTTTCATGGCACTATATTATCATGGAACTTTAGGCTAACTAGCTTCCCTGAAGAATAGAATTCCAAACTGTATCCTTTTGGACCAGAATCTTCCGATCTTATGTGCCCTACTATCATCACCTATGAGAATGGCGAATTTAGATCTCAGCCAAGTCTCCATGCGCAGCAGCAGGACTGGAGAATCCCAGCCGCGAGTGAGGTCAAACGCTGAAAACAAAATTTTAAGTGTGAACAGCCAATAGATTAGAACTAATCTATTTAAACAAAAATAAAAATAAAGTGCTGTAGCTAAAAACTTGTAACAAAAACCAAGGACGTTCTGGAAAACACAATTCAGGAAGTGTCTAGAATGAGAAAAGACAAAATGGCTAGCATTTAATGCCACTTCCCCTGGATTGGAATTGCAGTTGGTTGGACATAACTTGATTAGGATAGAGGGTTGGGGACATGCCCATTGCCTTTCTGCCTCTAATGATATTTTACCTATGGGGGCACAAGTGGTGAGTAACTTGCAAACATTAGGGCAATTAAGATATTTAAATGAGCCATTTCAAAGTCTTTTCCCACCACTGCCTTGGAATGGTCACCCTGCCACGTGAGGAGACCCAACAGGAAAAGCTATGGCTTTCCTATGGACTGTGGCGGGGCTCGATGGGAGCGGGCAAGGAATGCCTTCTGACTGGGGCCTATTCTGGTAACAGCCACTTTCACAATTGACAATCCCTCACCCCACCTCCTGGTCATCACCGAGATCAGTTTAAGGTGCCAGTGAAACCTGACTGCACTTATTTTCTTCCCAGACATCCTCAATTGTTACTGCTTCTAAGGCCAGCTGCAGTCCCAGAGATGGCTGCCACTCCTGGCATTGCTGCTTAGTCAACACGGCTGCCAGTCCTTTGCTTCCTACTATTACACAACAGCTGAACAGTGTAAAATTGATTCCTGGCTGTCATCGGTGGGTTCATCACCAAATTCCCAACTGGGGAGTGTAAAATCCTGACCAAAATTTCCAGTACGGACCCTTTTTCAGAATTGGAAAATATTACAGGGAAACAACATTTTAGCAAGGTACAGAATATAGAGAAGGAGAAGAAAGCGGAACCACACGCATATAAGAAAAGTAATAGCCTGTAAAGTGGAGAACATGAAAAGACTAAGTGGCAGAAATAATATTACCATGAAATAATAGATGTTTGGAATGAGTTCATGAAATGAATTATGCAAATACAAGCTCATTCATTCTCTCTTTAGGAGGCAGAATGAGAGAAATTAAAGAAATGAGGGCATTTGAGGCATACAGAGTATCTAATAGCTAAAAGTGAAGTAACAAGTGACCAAATAGAAAGGGAAGCATAAAATTTGACATTGTTCATGATGCAAGTATAAAAATATGAGAATGTATGGCTGGAAAGATTCCTGGGACATTGGGACCAGAGTTTTGGGAGAAATGGGACCTGTACAAGTTGCCAGAAAAATAGACAGCACTCAAGTAGGGACTATTAAGGGAGCAAGTAATAAAGCCTAAACTGGGATTAAGGTGCATACATCTGAAAGCATGAGTATCGATGTTAAGTTAGGTGAGTTACAGACACAGGTTGACATGTGGAAATATGATTTTGTGACTACCTGGTTCAAAGAAGGACAGGACAAATACTCTGCGATACAAGGCATTGGGAAAAGATAGGAAAAGAACAAGAACAAAGGACAAAGAAAAGTACAGCACAGGTACAGGCCCTTTGGTCCTCCAAGTCTGTGCCAATCATGATGCCTTAGTTAAATTAAGTGCTACAAGGTAGATAAATCCCTGGGATCTGATTTAGTGTATTCCAGGATGTTTGGGAGGCTAGGGAGAAAATTGTAGGTCCCCTAGTAGAGATATTTGAATCTTCAAAAGTCACAGCTGATGTGCCTGAAGACAGAAAGGTGACAAATGTTGTGGTTTTGTTCAAGAAGGGCTTCGGAGAAAAGCCTGGGAACTACAGGCCAGTGAGCCATACATCTGTAGTGGCTAAGTTGTTTGAAGATATTGTGAGAGACAGGTTCTAGAGGCATTTAGAGATGCAAGGACTGAATTAGGAACAGTCAGCATGGCTTTGTGGGTGGAAAATCATATCTCACAAATTTGATTGAGTTTTTTGAAGTAACAAAGAATGTAGATGAGGGCAGTGTAGTTGATGTTGTCTACATGGACTTTAGCAAGACCTTTGACAAGATATCACATGGTAGGTTGTTGCATTAGGTTAAATCTCACGAGATCCAGAGTGAAGTGGCCAAATTGAATCAAAATTGGCTTTATGACAAAAGACAGAAGATGGTTTTAGAGGGTTGTTTTTCAAACTGGAGGACTGTGAACTGTGGTGTGCCTAAGGGATTGGTGCTGGGCCCACTATTATTTGTCATTTATATTAATGATTTGGAAGACAATTTAGTAGGCATGGTTAGTAAGTTTGCAGATGACACCAAGATACTGGACAGTGAAGAAGATTATCTAGGATTGCATACTGGACAGTGAAAGAAGTTATCTAGGATTGCAATGGATCTTGATCAATTAGGCTAGTGGGCTGATAGAGTTTAATTTAGATAAATGCAATGTGATGCATTTTGATAAATTACTCATGTAATGGTAGGGCATTGGGGAGAATTATAGAACAAAGAGATCTAGAGGTACAGGTTCATAACTTCTTGAAAGTGGAGTCACAGGTGGACAGAGTGGTGAAGAAAGTATTCAGCATGCTTGGTTTCATTGGTCAGAACATTAAATACAGAAGCTGGGACATCTTGTTGAAGTTGTACAAGACATTGGTAAGGTCACACTTGGAATACTGTGTAAAGTTCTGGTCACCCTATTATGGAGAGGATATTATTAAACTAGAAAGAGTGCAGATAAGATTTACTAGGATGCTCCCAGGACTTGATGGTTTGAGTTATAAGGAGAGGCTGAATCGGCTGGGACATTTTTCTCTGGAGTGTAGGAGAGTTAGGGGTGATCTTATAGAGGTCTATAAAATAATGATGGGCATAGATCAGTCAATAGTCAATATGTTTTCCCAAAGGGAAGGGAGTCTAAAGCTAGAGCACATAAGTTTAAGGTGAGACGCAAATTATACAAGAGAGCCTGGAAGGGCAATTTTTTCACACAGAGGGTGGTGAGTGTCTGGAACAAGCTGCCAAAAGTAGTACAATTTTGAGGCGGGTACAATTTTATCTTTTAAAAAGCATTTTGACAGTTACATGGGTAAAATTGATATAGAGGGACAAGGGCCAAACATGGACAATTGGAGTTAGCTTAGGAGTTAGGGAAAGGGGTAGAATGGGCAAGTTGAGGCGAACAGTCTGTTTTCATGTTGTAAACCTCTATGACTCTATAAACTAAAAAAAAAGACCTGTCCTTACTTGATCCGTATACCAGACAAACAGCATGTGCCAGAGTGGAATCTATTTGGCTAGAGCCAAGGAATAATAGGTGCAATTACATTAGTCTATGAACCATCAACCTAATATAAATGACATAGAGGAGCATATGTGCAAAAAGATTTCAAAGAGGTGCAACAATTAGTGAGAAATTACAATGGGGGACCTTAATTATCCAAATATAGATTGAGTTAGTAATTGTGTGAATTACACAGAAATGGGGCAAGAGTGCATTAAAAAATGATAAAGCAGCATGCTTCCAGTTCAATACAAAAGGAGTCACTGCTACCGCTGTGAGAATGGATCTGGCCCAAATCCATTGGATTCAGTGGCTGGCAGGAAAAACAATGTACTATTTTCAAAGAAGAGATAATTCAGGTGCAGTTGATAGGAAACAGAAAGGCAAACAAATTCAGAGCTCCATGGATGACAAAAGGAATAGAAATTCAGATAAAAAGAAAACTAATGCTTATGACAAATGTCAGCTGGATAATACAATGGAGAACCAGGCTGAGTATAAAAGTTTCTGAGGGGAAGTGAAAGAACATGAAGGCAGAATGAAAAGTGACTGGCAAAAACATAAACTCTTCTGTTGGCATATAAATAACAAAAGGGTGGTGAAAGAAGGAGTCTGGCTGATTAGGAACAAAATGGTGATTTACTCCAGGATGTAAGGGAATAGCTGAAGTATTAAATGCAAATGATGCACCTGTCTTTACCATGGAAGAAAATGCCTAGGCCATGATGGAAGAGGAAATTTTGATGCATTAGAAGGATTAAAATTGATAAGAAGATATTAGGAAGGCTGTCTATACTTGAAGTTATTAAAGCACAAAGACCAAGGATTCAAAGAAGAGTGGAAGTTGCAGAGGCACAAGTCATAATTTTCCTGTGTTCCTAATATTCCAGAGCTCTGGCGAATTTTGTTCAAAAAGCTGTAAAGAGACCTAACAACTTCAGGTCAGTTGGTGTAACCTCAATGGCGAGGAAACTTCTAGAAACAATAATTCAGCAATTAATTCATAGCCACATGGACAAATGCAGGTCAATTAAGGAAAGTTAGCATGGATTTGAAAAAGTAAATCATGTTTAACTAAATTGCTGGAGTTTTTTTGTTCAATGACAGAGTTGATGACAGAGTTGATGTGGTATACATGGACTTCCAAAAATTATTTGATATAATGACACACAAGAGATATATGAGCCAAGTTATAATTTATGAAATAATAGAGACAGTAGCAACATGGTTGTGATTTGATTTGATTTATTGCCACATGTATTAACATACAGTAAATAGTATTGTTTTTGCATGCTATATAGACAAAGCATACCGTTCATAAAGAAGGAAATGAGAGAGTACAGAATGTAGTGTTACAATCATAGCTTGGTGTAGAAAAAGATTAACTTAATGCAAGTTAAGCCCATTCAAAAATCTGACAGCAGCAGGGAAGAAGTTGCTCTTGAATTGGTTGGTACATGACCTCAGAATTTGTACCTTTTTTCTGATGGAAGAAGGCGGAAGTGAGATTGTCTAGGGTGCATAGGGTGCAATTATGCTGGTTGCTTTGCCAAGGCAGTGGGAACTGTAGACAGTCAATGGATGGGAGGCTGGTTTGTGTGATGAATTGGGCTACATTCACAATGTTTTGTAGTTCCTTGCGATCTTGGGCACAGCAGGAGTCATACCAAGCTGTAATAAAACCAGAAAGAATGCTTTCTATGGTGCATCTGTAAAAGTTGGTGAGACTCATAGCTATAATGTCAAATTTCCTTCGTGTTCTGAAAAGCAGAGGCATTAATGGGCTTTCTTAACTATAGTGTTGACAAGGGGGGGACCAAGACAGGTTATTGATGATCTGGACACCTAAAAACATGAAGCTCTTGACCCTTTCACTTCATTCCTGTTGATGTAGATGGGGGACTGTTCTTCTTTATGTTTCCTGAAATCAATGACAACCTCCTTCATTTTGTTGATATTGAGGGAGAGATTATTGTTGCTGCACCAATTCACCAGATTCTCTATTTCATCCCTGTACTCTTTCTCATCATTGTTTGAGATGTGACCCAGTATGGCGGTGTCATCAGTAAACTTGAAAATTGAATTGGGCGGGAATTTGGCTACACAATCATAGGAGTATGAAGAGAATAGTAGGGGGCTGAGAACACAGCCTTGTGGGGTACTGATGTTGAGGATGATTGTGGAGGAAGTGTTGCTGCCTATCCTTACTGATTGTGATCTGTGACTTAGGAAGCTCAGGATCCAGTCACAAAGGGAAGTGTCAAGTTCCAGGCCATGGAGTTCGTAGATGAGTTTTGTGAACATAATGGTGTTAAGGACTGAGCTGTTGTCAATAAATAAGAGTCTGACTTGTCATGTAGGTGTCCCAGGTGCACAAAGTTAGCTGGATGACAAAGAAAGGGTAGTAGAAGTATTTTTTTGCTTATGGATCATTTTTATTGGAGTTCGCCAAGGGTCAGCATTGATATTAGTGACATATCTTGGTGCATAGGGCAATTTGCATTACACAAAACTTGAAAGCATTGTGAACTGTGAAAAAGATAGTGTAGAATTTCAAATGGGCAATGACATATTATTGGAATGGCCAGACGAATGGGACATGAATTCGATACGGAGCTATGTGAAGTGATTAATTTTGTCGCAAAGAGTATGGAGGCACAACATTAAAAAGAGTACAACTCTGAAGGGACTAGCAGAGTGTACATGTGCACAAGTTATTGAAGGTGACAGGACAGGGGTAGAGTGTGGATAACATATATCCTAGCCTTTATAAATAGTAGAATACAAGAGCCACAAGGTTGGGGACTCCTGCCCACTGACAAAAGAAGCGTGGCATGGAGGCACAGTGGTTGTCAATGCTGCCTCACAGAGCCAGGGACCACAGTTCAATTCCTGGCTTGGGTTATTGTCTGTGTGGAATTGCACATTCTGAGTCTTTGCGGGTTTCTTCCATGCGCTCTGGTTTCCTCCCACAGTCCAAAGCCATGTGGGTTAGATGGATTGACCATGCTAAATTGCCCCTTGGTGTTAGGAGGATTAGCTAGGATTAATGCTTAGCATGATAGAGACATCACCCTATCATGCTAAGATGATAGGGTCCTGTCCCTATCACCTTAGCATGATAGGGTGCAGACTCGATGGGCCAAAAGGCCTCCTTCTCCACTGTACATTCTACAATTCTATGATTTTAAGCAATAGCAGCACAAGGTAACATTTTTCACTGGAGTTAAGATCTGCAATGTATTCCCTGGATATGTAGTGGGTAGAGGTAAGTTTAATTGAGGAATTCAAAAAGAGAATTAGATGGTTATCAGAAAAGGAAAAATATGCAGGGTTATACGGAGAAGGTAGGGGAATGGCATTAATTTAAATGCTTGGTGGGCTGGTCCAGACACAATGAGCTAAATGGTCTGCTGCACTACAACAATTCTGTGACTGATTTAATCTTGTATATGTTAATCATCAGAACAACTGTTCTGTCTTTATTTCATATCTGTGCTTCTATATTATCACCTGTCAGATGGTTAGCGTATCTATTTTGCAACATAAATTACACGGCTGAAATCTAGCAGCAATTCTGCTGTATTGAGAAACACACAACTCTTTTACCATGAAGGACTTAAGGCAATTTGTATGGCTTTATTCAGTGTACTAGCCTTCAACCATTGAAAGCACTGGCTCCTAAATTGTCTCCTCCCAGCTGAATTGTGCCACATCTGTCCATAATGTCTGCTTCCAATGTACCATCCACATTTTGTGTGAATGAAGAACCATCTGCCTAACCTCTGGAAACAAGCAAGCCTTTTTCATTTCCAAGTTTTAATTCAAATTTGTTTTCTGAATGAGGGAGCTGCCAGCAGGAACATATTTATTGTTCATCTTCAGTTGCCTGACAAGATGTTTGTGGTTATTCTTCCCAAAATGGTATGACACAGTGAATTTCAACACATTATCCTAGCACCACTGCAATAATGGTTAGACAGATAAAGTCCTGGTCCTGGAGGAAATGGATATCTAATCCAGTGGGAGGAACACTAATCAAACAAGTTGCCCTGTCAGGCTAGCATTGACTTCAAGTATTTGTATGTGTAGCCATCCAGAGTAGCATTGACTATTTCATCACAACCACAAGCCTTAGATGATAGATAGACTTTGAGTCAAGAGGCGAGCCTCTCATTATTTAACACTCAGACACTCCTCTTCTAATGTATCTACAATGACGATGGAACTGTTCCAGTAAGATGTCAGTCAGTTTATCATGCAACAAGCAGCAATAATTCAGTGAAAAAAAACTGGGTGGCATTACAGGACTACCAGTTACACCAGTCCAAAGATGTGCAGGTTATGTGGATTGGCCATGCTAAATTGTTCCTTAGTGTTAGGGGTACTAGCTAGGGTAAATGCATGGGGTTATGGGGATAGGGCCTGGTTGGGATTGTGATGGGTGCACACTCAAAAGGCTAAATGGCTTCCTTTTTCACTAAGATTCTATGATTCTATACCCAGGTATCTAAAATTAGACTTCAGAATGCCTATAGTATATAAAGAATGAGCCTCATTATATCTATTATCTCCATCTGTCTATGGAATTCTTGATGCAATCATAAGCCATGATTACAGGAATAGCTCTGATTACTAATCAATCATACTGATATAAGAATGTACTTTGAATTGGATTGTGACATGATAAAAGCATGGTGCTGTCTTCCTCTTTCAAGCATAAATAAGGATAACATGCATTGCATATTCATTGCAGAAGGAATAAATGGCAAACCAAAGTGAAATATTGTGAATGCACATTCATAGGTTTGAGTAAAATATTGTGAATGCTAGAAAACTGAATTAAAAATAGAAAATGCTGAAAATACTCAACTGGCCTGGTTGCAACAGTGGACAGGTGGAAATAGCCTCAAATTTATGGCCCCAAGGCAGCCAATTGACAGTCGGGGGGGAGTCATAAAATGCCATTGACACTTTGCACACCTTCTACTCGTGTTGCCATTTTAACCTGCTGCATTTTACCCATGATGTGGGAATTGTTGGGAGACCGATTGCAATAATTAAATGGACTCTCCTGGGATTTAATTGCCACTGGAAGATGCCAATGCTAAGTACGCAACCAACAGTTCACAGTGCACAATGGTGGCACACATAGAGAGGAGAAAGAATTCAATGAATGCATATTATAGAAGAATTAATCCAGTCCTAGCCCTGACCTTAATCAAATTCATGTTCAAGCCTGCTGAGCGGAGAGATATAATCTCCCATCTCATTCCCCTTCAAAACACTAGACAGCCAGTGCTAGCTGACCCTTCCTTATGTACAATTGAATCAATATCCAGAACCTATTCACCTTGTTACCCTCAAGTACTGGGGGTTTAACATTCATTAAATAAAAATGACAGCAGTGGTTCCTTCTAAATGATATGGTGCACAGTGTAGCCACAAGATTCAGAAAAGATTTGGCATGGTGTACAGTCATCAATCATTCCACATCGCATGAGATAACCCAAGAAACTTTGGTGAGACTGCAACAAAGCCAGAGTCCGAGCATGTTGAATTGCAGCATGGTGACTACATGGAAAAGAGTGACCAACTAAAGAGCTATAAGCAGGAGAATCCTTTATGATGAGTCAGAGAGAACATCGAGAGGACCAGCATTAACTCAGTCAGGAAAGATAAGCAACCAAGGGTGTGGGCTGGATTGATAGTGAGCAAGTGGGAGTCAAATAAAATTCTAAACAAACTTATCATAGAAATTGAGCCAGGGAAAGTTATAATTCGAACACGTGGAGCTTTGGAAAAGTGCGCAAAAGCAGCTACAGGGATACTTATCTTGGGTACTACAAGAGAAGAAAAGTCAAAAGTATTCAGAAAATATTCACAAAATTCCTAGTTCAAATTAGAATGCCACTAATCTACTACCTGAACTCAGAACAATATATATAGAGCTATAATTTCTTGATTCAGATGTATTTGAACCAGAAAAGCGATCCATCAAAATTCACCTAGCAAATGGGAATAAAAGCCTGAACACATCAGGATCTCTACAAAAGTACTAAAGCTGTGATGGGCAACCTAGGCTAGAAAATAGGCTGTATTAGTGGCTCTCCTTCATCAAGATTGATATCAAGCTCGTTCTCTAACCCTGATCCCATAAATAAGATTAAATACATTTAATACACGCCAAATACTTCAGAACAAGTTAAAGAAATGTTTACACTTTGGACACAGAAGGAAGGCATGGCTCTCACAGTCAATGTTATGTGAAATCACCTCACTTCACTTGCACTTGCTTTACATGCATATTACTTCAGTCATAATGAAAGGAATAAAACTATGTGAATGGAAATCACAGAGTGTGGCAACACTGCCCATGGGCAATGGTCAAAAAAGTCTTGTGGGCCACACTCCAAATCCAGATGGGGTGCATTTGGCTGTTAGGCCACAAGTTGGCCACTACTAAAGGATCCAAAAGGTATGAACAAAACTGGAAGATTGGTTCAAAATCAGGCTGAACTTTGGTATGTATTAATTTACAACATGCTGTTTTGACAACAGCCTACAGAATCCATAAACTACTTTGTTAGTAGATAAAAAGAAAATTATTTGTCCTGTGATTTTTCAAACACAGAACTAGCAAACAGAATTGTTGAGTTGGTGGTCTCATCTACTCCCGTAGAAGAATTCCTGAAAGATCTTCCGGATAAGCTCAAAATATGTAGCATCAAAGAAGTATTTAAGGATGAATGTATGAAGTGATCCTCAAAGATCAATAAAACTTACGGATCATAAGCACAATTTCAACTGTTGATATATTAACTAGAACACTCTAGCCTTGCAAAACATGTGCAGCTTTCTGAATGCACTAAGGAAATGACCAGCTCTCCATCAACTGTGTAAGGTATGTAGTAGATATGTTCATTGGCAACAGCAATGAGTGAAGGCTGATGTAACTACAAAGAGCCATGCACTGATCCAAATAGATGAAACACAATGGGTACTTCAAGCAATAAAAATGACCATCTGTAATTCTGTCAGAAACACAAACGTGAGGTGACTAACAAATCAGAATATGACGATGGTGAGGTTATAAGCCTATGTTTCACACTGTCAATTTCGTGGGAAATATAGAAATCATCATGCCCTCTGAAGTTTTTATCAAAATTAACCCTCCCATCCTTACAATTGTTGGTATCTACTCATTATTGGCCAAGAGCAACACGGAGGACAAGTACCCAGGAATTGTTTTGCAAATTTGTTTTTCTGGATGAGATGGGATGAATTGGTTTTCTTTCTTTATTCTAACTTCTCAGTTGGGCACAACAAGATTAACTTAATAAAGATCCTTTCTCTTGCAGTTACCTTTTCCCAGCCCAATATTGATATATTAAAAGGAACAAATTTAACCAGGCTTTCTTGATTGAAGAAATAATGAAAAATAACAATTAGCTACCAAATGCACAAGAATGGAAAGTACATGCATAAACATTCACACAGATTAGAAATGAGAATTGAGTATAAAAGAAAATTTTAAAAATGAATCATTCTTTGACTTGTCTGTGAGGAATAGATAGTGGAACATTACAGCAGTTGTGATTCATGTTTCAAGTCTCGCTGACTGCAGCAGGTCAATGGTCCATTTCAAGAATCTAGATTGGCTGGAAAGTGGCCCTGTTTCCTTTTCAGCTGTGGCTTTGCTAACTTGCCTTTCTTAAGCAATCAGAGAGAAAGTTACCAGCAAAAGTCTTTTGCAGAGTTCAGCTGCCTCTCTTTCCTTTCTCATCATGTGCTGATACACCAATACTACTCAATCTTGAACAAGTATTTCACCTGGCTTTTATCCTTATTTTAGTATACTCCTAGAAGACAAAAATCCATAAACCAATCTGGGACATTACCATTAGAATATACATTGGAATTCTACTGCCCCACCCGCCACAGGGATCAGAGCAGGCAAGGGGTGGACAATGAAAAGGTCCATTGACCTTGGGTGGGATTTTATGGTTTTGCAACAAGCGAGGTCATAAAAATTCTGCCGATAATTCCTGCTGAGATGATAATCTGTTATCATTACCCGTAAAGGAGATTGCATTTAGCTTCTTCATGGCATTCATACTTTTGATATCCTTGTCTGGAGACAGAATGTGATTTCATTCTCTCTCTGTTAGTATTACATACCAGCAATTCAGCCAGTGACTGGATTAACATTCTCAACCATCTTGGCTTGTATGTCCATTTTTCAAACCACAGATCAAATTTGAAATTTCAGCATTCTGTATGCAATTTGTTTTTTTTTCATGATACAACATAATACCACTACAAGATATGTACATACAGACAAGAACATGGCAAAACCTACCACAATGCAACTTTTAATATATAATGCGTTACTAATTCCATCTGCAGGATCCACAATACTGGAGTACAAGTATAATCTTGGATGCCACAGATGTTCTACATTATGGACTCCAAAGGCATGTCTACTGACATGCCATGACCTTGCACTGGTAAAAGTCCATGGAATCAGTCAATGCTCACAAGGCAGATCAAAGGTAAATACTCTTACTGCCTCAAATCATGGCCTAACATGAAAACATCCAGAATATTTAGGCAAAATCGGCAATTTCAAGGGAGCAGCTGCAGTACATTTGCAGGAGAATGCATGTCTGTCAATTGATTGAGTAGATTTTGCACACTGCAAATGCCAGCAGCCATAAAAAGAGACTGTGAAAAGATTCCACACTGCAAAAACTGTGGAAAACTATTATTGAAGGAAAACTTGATTCAATTCAGCTTGTCCATATTCACATAAGACCTTATTGGCCTTGCTGGGACCAGTTAGGCATCTCTCAGAGAATAATTTTTAAAGATAGGCAGGCCACCATATTGGAATACGTGTGATCTAATATTCTTCAACAACTCCATCATTTACACATATTCATAGATCATATGAGATTTACAAATTATAGCATTGAAATTATTGTCAAGAAGTGTGAGACATTTCAAAAGCAAATGCCAAGTCAGCACAAAGAACCCCCGATACCAACTAAGCTTCTATCCATTCTTGGTCCAAAATCACATTCAAGCTCCTTCATGTACATCGCACTGACTTCATTATCATTGGCAACTGCTCCATGATTTGACAATTGCATAATACACCAAGTGTAACTGTTGTGCATTCTCTAAATGCTATTTTCAATTTATGTGCTGTACCTGGAGAGATCATCATAGATAAGGTTCTGCATTTATTGATAAACCATTTGAGGATATGTGCTAGAAATTGAATATTGATCACACCACTTCTTTTCTTCATTATCCTAGATCTCATGGCCTGAACAAATGATTCACAAGATGAAATCCCTAATTCTCAAATGTCCCTATGTAGTGGGGCGGGGGGATGGAAATTGGGGTCCCTGTATATTTATGGGGGTGTGTACTGTGTTCATGGCTGGTGAGGGGGGAAGGGATCTTCATTATCTTTTACTGGAGATCAGAGCACCCTTTAAAAATGGTGCCTTGATTTGTGGAAAGCCCAGTGGATGGTTATTTCAGGCCCTGCCCTTCCAGTGTAATGGCATAGGGCAGGCCTTCAGGATTTTTTCTTCTAAGTGCTGGACAATTTGGTGAAAAAAGCCAGCAGTGTGGCCGATGTGCTGAACACCAACTGTCTTGCTCTTTTCAGCACTTAGGAGATAAAAAAGAAAATCCCACCCAAAAGAGAAATGAGGTAAATTTGGTCCGTTTCAGATTCTCAACCACCATGCAACTTCGTCTAGGATTCTGAATGCAACCAGGACCTATATCTAATAATGACAATCCCACAGATAAGAATGAACAATTAAAGACACCTTCAAACAAGTTACCATTGCAAGATCTGGGCGGACCAGCAGTTTGTCTTTACACTTTGGAAATTCATACAGTCACTTATGTAATGGTATCTAAGCATGAAGATATATTGTAAACAGTTATATTTCTTTGGAAGTATAAATGTTCCCATATGCCTATTCTCAATAAATGAACTGACAGTGAGTGGGATTTTACAGCCTTACTCATCCCAAAACTGTAAACTCTCACCCGAAATCAACAGACCTTCCCATACTCCGCCCCTCGCCCACTCCAATTCCTGCAGCGGCTGAGCTAATCAAATTCCAGCCTGTACGTTTACACTGAGAGATTAGTTCCTTTCTATCATTATAAAAAAATACCATTTCCCTTCCAGTAATCCCTGCCTTGACAAAGTTCTGCTCTTCTCTCCAACTGGATTTCCATTTCTCTTTTTTCAACACGTTCAGTTTTGCAGCTTTCTTCCTCAGCCACTGTTTCTGGCTGTCTCTCCCTTTGGCCTTATACCAGGAAACATTTTGTGATTGTTTTTTTTTAGAGCAACACAGCACGGGAAACAGGCCCTTCGGCCCAACGAGCCCGCGCCGCCGTCATAACTATATAGTAACAATTCCATTATCCTATTCTAATTTTAGGTTATTCCTAATATGGAAGAATCTCAATATAGGGACAATTTGTTTCCCAATCAGCCTAAGAGCGAATTTTTGGGATGTGGGAGGAAACCGGAGCGCCCGGAGAAAACCCACGCAACCATGGGGAGAACGCGCAAACTCCCGCAGACACCGGCCCAATTCCAAGTGTCTGCACAGCCACATCGATAGTCTCTGAGCTGTGGAATCTTCATGTTCTCCCATGTCTGTGTGTTTTTCCTCTGGGTGCTCTGGTTGCCTCTCATGGTGTAAAAGATGTGCTGGTTAGGTGCATCGGCTGTACTAAATTTTCCCTCAGTGTACGCGAACAAGCGCTGGAGTGTCACAGTATTTTCACAGTAACTTCATTGCAGTATTAATGTAAGCCTACTTGTGACACTAATAAATAAATTTAAACTCATTTAAACTCTCCAGCCCTCCTCTGCTTTACTTCAGATCTTTCCTTTTGTTTTCTTTTCTCACCTTCCCTTTTCCATTTGGTCAAAACTTATTATTTTTCTAACTTTCTCTGGTTCTGATTAAATGTCATGGATCTGAAATGTTAATTGTTTCACTTTCTATCGGTGCTACCAGACTTACTGAGTATTTCTAGCATTTTCTGACATTAATAAAATGATAGCCTTGCCTGTTCATGAAATTGAGACAGCCTTTGTACAGGCTTTGAGCGTAGCACGCATTCCATCAATTTCTCCTTGCACCTTAGAACCCTGGCAGTCTTAATAGATGAATAACATTCTCATGTTCTCTGTTTCAATTGAGAAGAAAATTAACTGTATATCATGTGTAAGAGAGCATGTGAGAATGACCTTCTTCATGCAACACTGAGCAGCTGCCTGACTAATGTGATGAAGAGAACATCAGTGACCTTTGTTCAAAAAATAGAAAATTTATAGTACAGAATGATGTTGTTCAGCCCATCTTCCTTGTGTTAGCTGGGAAAAAATGAGGTTCTCAGCCTAATTTTACGTCCCATCGCTTGATGTGTAGCTCTATAGGTTACACACTTCAAATGCATATCCTGGTAATTTTAAAATGTAGTGAAGGTTTCTGCCTCATTCTTTCAGACTACAGATACCTACACCATTCTCAATGGGGAAAGAAATTCTTGAACCTCAGTCTCATTCTTCCTCTAGTTACTTTAAACTCTGTGCCCCGATTAATCACTCTGCTAATGGAAATAGATCCTTACTTTCCTCTCTATTTAGGCTCCTTAGAATTTTGCAGTTCTCAATTAAATCTTACCTCAACCTCATGTAGTCTGTACATTCTTCCCGCATCACTCAAATTCTCCATTCCTGGTAACATCCTTGTAAATTTCCCCTGTAACTCCTGTAGTATGAACATATCCTTCCTGTAATGATCAGAATTGTATGCACTATTCTAGCTGTTGCCTAACTAGCATTTTATACAGTTCTAGCATAACCTTCCTGTTCTTGTACTCTTACGCTTCATCTAATGAAGCAAAAGATTCCCGTTTGCCTTCTTGACCACCTTCTGCACCTGTCCAGCTTCCATCAGCGATCTATGGACATGAATTCACTCTGTTTCTCTCCAGTTCTCAGTTTCCTGGCATTTAATCTGCATTCTCCCCAAATGCATTGCTTTTGTTACATACCAGATAGCTGCTGCCTGACTAATGTCACAAAGCAATCACCTTTTTTATACAAGTAGCCAGCTGCTGCCTGACATATCAAATACTTCAGTCATCCAACACTGGCTGGTTGGATACTGTTGCTGAGAAACGCAAGGAAGTTGTGACCTTGACTGGTATAGACAATGGTTTTTACCTGATGGCATTGGGCTATAGTTCTTCCAGAAGTCTCAGTGTTGAAGTATAGAACAGAATCACAGCCTTCAGAGGCAGTGATGAGAAAGCAATTTACTATACTGTGTGTACTGTCACTTATATTGAAGGATCAGGGATTTACTAAAATCTTTTAAGGAGGTTTAATTATTGAAAATGTGCACATTATATTGTAACTGCCTTTCTATCTGCTCTCTCTGTATGTCTTAGGAAGCTTTGGCTTAATTAATGGCCATGAGATTTGTCTCAAAGATTGAAACTTGATATTCAAAATGCAAAACTTATCAAATGTTGTCCATAATGTTTTTGGACACTTCACTGCAGCCCACACAATATGAAGTGTGGAAGGGTGTTGGGAGGAGTGATTCTGGTTTGCACTGGAAGCATGCAGACTAAGCAGACTGTGACATCAAGCAGTCTCTAATTCTGATTGGTCGCCCAACCTGGACTGCGTAGATCCAAACATTTTCCTGTTCTGAACACTTCCAATTGAACTCCTGGTCAGCTGTGCTACATTTCCCTGGCTGGCACTTTTGAAAGAGTTGGCTTAACCATGCACCCTCCATGTGAGATGTACTTAATTTTATTTTGCCAATGCTGAGTTGGTGTAACTACCATGTTATTATAGAGAAGGACAACTTTGAGACTTAAAAGGAAATAGTTTTTTTTATGGGGCGGCAATGGTGTATGGTGTTGTCACTGGGTTAGTTATCCAGAAATCTAGGATAATGATCTTGGGACCACAGTTTGAATCCTGCCATGGCAGAAGGTGAAATGCGAATTCCATAAAAAAATCTGAAATCAAAAGGGCAATGATGACCATGAAATCATTGTCAATTATCATTAAAACCATCTGGTTCTCTAATGTCCTTTAGAGAAGGAAATCTCCTGTCCTCACCTAGTCAGGCCTACATTCAAAGGATCATCATTCACCATTTCTGCCACCTCCAGCATGCTGCCAGCACCAACTATATCTTGCTGACCTCTCTTCTGTCAGCTTTGTGAAGCGACTGTTGCTTCAGTGACACTCTGGTCCAACACCCCCAAAACCACACGCCCTTCCCAAAGCATTTTACAATGTAATTGAGACAGATTCAAACATCTGCCCTTTGACCTCCTCTTAGCTGATCAGGCCCCAAACACTCCTTCCAGATGAAGTAGTCAGGGAACTGTACTTTTTTCAGATTAGAACATTGAGCAGGATTTTCCTATCCTGGGGTGAGCCAGGAAAAGATTCATTGATTTTGGCAGGACCAGAAAGTCCTACTGCCCACCAGGATCAAAAAGTCCTGAGCATTGTATTTGCTACTATAAAGGCAGTCTCCTCTGCACTGGGGAGAAGGAGTGACGACTTTGCAAAACATATCTGCTCAGTCTGCAAGCATAATCTTCAGCTACCAGTTGCTTGTCATTATTATATCATTGTTCTCACACTCACATTTCTGTCCTCAGCCTGTTGCTGTGTACCTGTGAAGCTCAACACACTCTTGAGGAACATAGAAACATAGAAACTAGAAGCAGGAATAGGTCATTTAGCTCTTTGAGCCTATGCCGCTCTTTCATTTTGATTATGGCTGATCACCAAATTCAATATCTTGATTCCTCTCTTCCCTCTCCATATCACTTAATCCTTTTAGTCCTAGGAGCTACAATTAATTTCTTCTTGAACTCAGACAATATTTCGGCCTTAACTACATAATGTGATAGTGAATTCCATACATTCACTATTCTCTGGGTGAAGAAATTTCTCCTCACTTCAGTTTTTAAAAGGTTTACCTTTTATCCTCAAACCTTGACCCCTAGTTGTGGACTCCCCCACAGTTAGGAATATTCTTTTTGAATCTACCCTATCTAACTGTGTTAGAATTTTATAAGTTTCTATGAGGTTCCCTCTCACTCTTCTTAACCCCAGTGAACATAATCCTAACCAACTTAATCGCTCCTCATATTACAAACTGACCATCTTAGGAATCAACTTGGTGAATCCTCACTGGATTCCCTCTTTAAGAAGGACATCCTTCCTTAGGTAAGGACACAAAATCTGCATATAATACTCCAAGTGTGTCCTCACCAATGCCCTATACAATTTCAGCAAAATATCCCTTTCCCTGTAATCAAATCCTCTCACTCTGAAGCCAACACACCATTTGCCTTCTTCACTACCTGCTATATCATGCGCTTACTTTCAGTGACTGATATAAGAGGACTCCAAGATTTTGTTGAGTATCTGCAACCTGACTTCCTATTATGGTCACCAAAGTGGATAATCTCATAAGTGAATACCAATGTGGATAACCCCCAATGATACTTTATTTTCCAATTAGGCTCTTTACAGCCTCAAAAATTTCATTCCATGAACTCTGTTTCCGAATTGATCTGTTCTTTTATCATGTGCTGGGTTGAATCTTGTTTTTCATGTTTTATTTTCAGATAAAGCTGTTCCTGTTTCTCCATTAGCATTCACTTTAAACAACTGCCTCTCTCCCTACTGCAACTACTACTGCTCCCTGTGCCTTTTGTTCCATGACATCTTTGTCATTTAATCTCTCCTGCTTTCTATCCTATCCCAGACCTTCTCCTTTGTTCTTCCTCCCCCCCAACTCTTTCAATAGAATAACATTAATCACATTTTTACTTTGCTTCAGTTCTGAAGAAGAGACATATTTGAAATATTAAACCTGTTTTATTCCCTAGAGATGCTGCCAGATCTGCTGAAGTATTTCTAACTCTTTCTGTTTTATATTAAAATTTTTTGTTTCGAAGTATTGAGGTGTCCTTGTACAAGAAACAAAGTAGGTTAACATTCAAGTAAAGCAATCAGTTAGAAAGGCAAATGATGTTTTGGCCTTCATTGCAAGAGGGTTTGGAGCAAGAAAATCTTGCTACAATTACACGGGGCTTATTTGGTGAGATCACATCTGGATTACTGTCTAGAGGAACAGTTATGCGGTAATTATGATTTATGAATGTCATGGCTGATATCAGGCCTCATCTAACTTTTCCCTCTATACCTCTTGATAGTTCTAAGTAATCTTCTGAGTCTTGGTTGTGTAAATTATTTACATTACACTCTGAAAATAAATTTTTTTTAATGAATGCCATCTTTTAGAATCAACGATTTATTAAACTCACTTCATGCAGTAATTTCCTTCATTAAGATCGTTCAGTTTTTACTGGATTAATTTGATGAGTGCGTGTTTGGAACAAAAATTAGAAGTAATTTAGTATATCCTTGTGATGGGTGATGAAAGTAACATTGGATAGGGAACTGCAATTGAGAGGGGATGGGAAGAACTGTTGTAAGCTGTTAGGTAGAGAGATAGAGAAATGAAGAGCTGTACTCTACTATGCTTGTGAAGTTATTGAAGTGTTTTTGGCACTGTATCCAGCAGTTGAGGGTGATATGTTTTGAGCTGACAATTCCAGTCATCTTCCCACAGGGCTAGTGAGCATTTATTTTTGGAACATTGGTGAGAAAATTGAGTTTCATTCTTGCCTTCAGATTTTTGACCCCACTTCTAGAGAGGTTTCAGAATACCTATGGAGTTACCTCTATTTAAGGAATCCAATAGCACTTAAATAAACAGTTTGAGCCTGGAGGTGAATTAAGCAAAAATAGTTATTGCCTCAAGCCTACAACTTAAATCACCCATCCCTGTGCTCACACAAAATTTGCTATGAATTAAAATTTTGGCACCTCATTTGTAGGTGCCTTGTGACTCTTATTCCACCATCAAGGATGAGGAGGAGATAGCAACAGGTTTTAGTTACCATTTTTTATTCATGCCCTGCCACAGTAGCACAATGGTTAGCACTGCTGCCTCACAACGATATGGACCTGAATTCAATTCCAGTCACTGTGTAGGATTTGCACATTGTCCCATGCCTGCACAGCTTTCCTTGGGTGCTCTGATTTCCTACCGCAGTTCTAAGTTGAGCAGGTTAGGTTAATAAGCAATGCTTAATTGCCCTCTAGTGTCAGAGGGACTAGCAGGATGAATATATGGAGTTATGGGAATTGGGCCTTGGTTGTCAGTGCAGGCCCGACGGGCCGAATAGATCCTTCTGCACTGTCGGGATTCTATGACCCTACATTTGAGAATGGAGGATGAACAATTCACATCCAAAACTATTCATTCATTGAATTGATCTCACATTACCTCATGCACCCAGTATTTAATAAGAATTTGACTCCAAATGTTATTGCAGCAGAGCAAGTAATGATTTTCACTGAATCTGCTGGTGAGACTATTTTTGTTTTGGTATTACAATGCAAAGTAATTTTTCCAACATTTATTATTCTGTAGCACAAAGCAAAGATTTCTGCTGTAGCATTAAGAACAATTGCCCACAGAATTTCATAGGTCATCACCGTGTGTGACTAATGTACTAAAAATTAATTGAAATCCACCCACAACATAATTACCTTGGAAACATTAGAATATTTCATATGTTTCTTCGATTGAGTGTTATTCCTGCAAAACACAAGGGGCATAGAAAATTCTTAGGTCTTTACAGCAAGCGTTTACCTCATTGACTTTTACTGAGATATCAAGAAGTCCCTTGTTGTTTTGTGTTCTGTTTTCTTGAGCTAATGCTGGAAAATTCCCAGTCCGCTGAAAAGTTAAACAGAATGTGGACAGAACCATAAACTGATCTGTTTGTTTTTTCTCTCTGTGTATTCATTCTAATGCATTCAAAAATGACATACTTGACAATTGAAGCCAGATGGGTAAGAGTAATATTTACAGAGGAGGCTGTTTGCATTTTGTCTTACTGTTTAACTTAGTGTGATTTCCTGTGGGATCAGTAGCTAAGGATAATTTATGATGCGTCTCTAATTTTTTTTGTAATGTTAGGCATGTGTCACTGGTGTGTGTCCAACGGATGTTTGTACACTAAGTGGTACTGATCCTAAGGGAATCTTCCCAATTATCCTACATCATGAAAGAGCTGGAACAGTAAAGTGCATTAGCAGCTGAATGACGAAAGTAAGTCAGGTAAAACCACATGTAGCAATTTGCATTCTATTGTCCTACAATCTTTGATCAAACCCTTTGTCATTTATTCAAGCAAGGAATCAGAAAATATTGTTCTCTGTCCTTCTGTGCTTTCAGCAGACTAATCTTGAATGTGGTCAACTGAATGTTGTTATTCCAACCTTCACCAGCACTTTCCTCTGCTGCAACTAAACATTCACAGCAATGAACAGGGAATACGCAACTCAATTTGGTCATCTAATCAACAGAATTGAGAAACAGCTACCTGGCACAGTGGTTAGCACTGCTCAGGGATCTGGGTTCAATTCCAGACTTGGGTGACTGACTATGTGATGTTTACACATTTTTCCCATGTCTGCTCCAGATCCTCTGGTTTCCTCTCACAATCCAAAGATGCATAGGTTAGATGGATTGAACATGCTGAAATGTTCCTTAGTATCTCAAGGTGTGAGGGTTGAAAGGATTAGTTGTAGGCAAATATATGGAGCTGTGAGGATAGAGCCTGAGTGGAATGTTCTGTTGGAAAGTTGGTGCGGACCCAATGGGCTGAATGATATCCTTCTACACTGCTACGATTCTATGATATTGTTTTAATGCCTAGTTAAATCTAAAAATAAATCAATTTAAATATTTCTAGAAGAATTAGTAGATGTAAAAATTTTGTATGAATGGTGAATATCAATATTTTAATCTAAAACATTTGAAACAGGAATATTATAGAAACCTGTATGATGACATTATTAAGCTCAAAAAACTCTTTTCTGCCCTTGGTCTGCGGCTCTCTATTTTCTCCTTATTCATGTACTGATCCAAACACTTCCTAAACGTTGTAAATGTGTCTGCTTCCATCACATGGAAGTGCGTTCCCAGGTTCCCACCACTCTCTGTATGAAAGATATCCCTTGCACATCTCCCTTAAACTTTTCCCCTCTCACTTTGAACCTGTGCCACCCTTGTAATTGGCACTTGCACCTTGGGAAAAAGCCTCTGACTATACACTCTGTCTTTGCCTCTCATTATTTTGTAGACTTCTATCAGGTCTCCCCTGAGCTTCCATCTTTCAGGTGCAAACAATCCTAGTTTATTCAACCTCTCCTTGTAGACAACACCGAAGTAAAAAGTAAAATAAAGAGAAGGAAAATATATGATTAAGAGAGATCAGTGACAATAAAAAAGCAAATCAAGTATTTTTCTGTTTTGTAGAGTCTCTAATTATAATTAAAATCTGCAGGAATGAGGCTGCACACTTATTAAAGTAAATTTGACATTATCATCTGATATACACACTTCAGTAGCATTGTTAGCTTCATTGCTATTTCTGTAGCAAAATCAGACTTGCTGTTTCCAAGAGACACTTTCATCATTACTTATTCCAATGAAGAGGGTGGAAAGAAGGGGATGAGATGTAGGGGGCAGCACATTTGAGATTAAAGTGATGCTAGCTCATATGTCTACAGCTTCCTGTTCTCTTGTTCTTTCTTATTTAACTTTTCGAAGGAGTTAAGGGCCACTTATTTTTGAACCATCCACAGATTTTCTCTGTTGCCTTATATTAAATACCTGCCATTATCGGGGGAGTTTTATGAAACATGGTGGCACACTGAATTAGTCACTGGATTTTAATATCTGGTACCAAATTTTAAATCCAACTCAATTTGATAAGATGAACATCTTACCACATTTTGGCCGTTTTAATTTCTGGCAGACACAACCACACTTAATTTGCTGTTCACTATCAGGGTTGCTCAATCAAACAAGGGTGGCTTGTGCAGTAAATGAGAAGCTTGCAATCCATCAGCACTAATATCTTCCACCTTGGTGATTGCAATAAAAGCAGGTTCAAGTATTATGTGGCTTTATTACTAGCAACTAATCAAGGCTGCTATAAATGTTTTAATTTTTGACCACTTAGCAGATCAAAAAAGATTTTTATCTTATTAAGATGGATTTAACTCTTGCTCCTGGAGGTTGAAGGCCAGTACCTATTTCATTCATTATGGTGGACACAGAGATAGGAATCTGGGGATGGGGAGGAAGCATTCCTCTCTACAATTGTATCTTCTTAAGATTGTGGCGGTAGCATTTGGAAAATTCAGTTCAGTGAGGCTACCATTACCACATAGCCCCAGCTGCTTCCCACAATGCCTTGTGATTGACCAAAATGGAGAACGCACACTCAGGAAGGCAATGAACACATTGAGACCCTTCCTCGGGTGTATGCAAAGGCACAGAGGGTACTCAAATCTCATAACAGCAAATTTTGAAACAATGCCATGTGTGGCATGGTGTACAGATCAAGCATCAGAACTCATTAAACCGGAATGGAAGCAGATCATCCTCAATCCTAAGCGATTGTTTAAGAAGAAAAACATTTAGCACAATAGATCATTGACAAATGATCATCTGGACTCGAAACATCAGTTGGACTCAAAACGTTAGCTCATTTTTCTCCTTACAGATGCTGCGAGATCTCCTGAGATTTTCCAGCATTTTTTCTTTTGGTAGCACAGCAGTGATCGACTCAAATGCTTTGGGTCAATGAATCATAATTGCTTAATATCACATGATAAAAATCCCAGTTTTTAATATTTACATATTTCTTATTCACCACATCAACCTGAAACATTTAAGTTGCAATCATCATTAATTGTCTTCAGTTGGCTTTTCAGACTCAGCAGGTTAGAGGTATTTTCTTTGTATTCTGAAAAATCTATTGCTCAATCAGTCAATATTTCACTGCTGCATCTTAGACTGTATCAGCACAATCAACTCTTCTGTGCATTATACATCTGTCATTAGAAAATTTAACTCTGAAGTTTTGTAGCATAATATTATCCATGCATTGCTTCATGCACCATTGCTTCCAAATTCTTTTCCAAGTCTTGCACTATTTGAATTCGGGTATGCTTTGTTGTTCCTTCATCATTACTGAATCCAAATCCAGGAATTCTTTGCTGAATAGCATTGTGGGAAAATCTCAGCTTAAGGACTATTAGCATTACAAGGAGGAAAGTCATAACCATCTCTTAGAGCAGTTAGGAAGGGATGATAACTGCGGTTTAATTTGAGACCAAAAGTCATGGTGGCAGCTACAAGACACATGACTACCGGATTTTATTCTGGAAGCTACCAGCAGGACTTACAAGAACAAAATAATCTTCCTATCATTATTGTGGAATCTCACACATATTTATAATTGCTAAGCAGTTCCAACATTATATCTCTAATTTTGTATTCAATATCTCATCCAATAAATAAAAGCTTTCCATACAGTTTCTTTGTCACTTTATCCACTTAATCTGCCATCTTCAGGAACCTATGGATCTGTACTTCAAGATCTCTTATTTCCTTTCCCCTCTCAATATTTTCTGATTTGTTGAGTTCCCTTGTTTTGTTTGTTCTCCCCAGTGTTTTTAAATTCATTTTTGGGGTGTGATGATACTAACTACCATAAGAACATCAGAACTCGGAGAAGGAATAAATAACTTAGCCTCTTGAGCCTTTTGTACCATTTAATATGATCATGGTTGATCTCACCTTGGCCTCAATTCTATTTACTTGCTCATTTACTATAGCCTTTCAAATCTTTACTAATTAAAAATCTGTCCACCTCTCCCTTAAATTTATTCAAAGCCTTGATATCCGTCATGTTCAGGGGTAATGAATTTCACAGACACTCGGCCATTTGAAAGAAGTAATTTCTTCTCACCTGTTTAAAATCTACCACTCCTTATCCTAATACTATGATTTCTTGTTCAAAGTTGACCTATAAGAGGAAATATCCTCTCCATGTCTACTTTGTCAATCCTCCTCGTCATCTTGTACACCTCAGTTAGACTTCCTCCAGAGAATATAAGCCTAAACTGCCCAATCTCTCTTTATAAGAGAAACCCTTCATCTCTGAAATCAATCTAGTGAATGTCCTTTGAATTGCCCCAAATGCAATTACAGACTTTTTCAATTAAGGTGATTTCTCAGAAGGCTAAGGAAATTCAGCATATCCATTGCAACTCTCATATATCAAGCTAATCTTTTTCTCCACCCTATCTATAGCTGCAGCATTATATTCTGCACCCTATCCTTTCCTTTCTCCCCTATATGCTTCATGAGTGGTATGTTTTGCCTGTATAGTAGGCAAAAAACAATACTTTTCACTGTACCCCAGTACATGTGCAATAAATCAAATCAAATCAAGACTGTACACAATATTCCAAGTATGGTGTCAGTAATGCTTTGTACAGTAGCAGCAACACTTAACTACTTCCATATTCTATTCCTTCAGCAATAAATAACAGGTATTTAAATAGACTACTATTTATTACCCATCCACGATTGCCCTTGAGAAGATGGTAGTGATCTGCCTTCTTGAACTGCTGTAATCAGTGTGGTGTAGGTACATCCACAGCACTGATAGAGAAAGAGTTCATGGCTTTGATCCAACGCCAGTGAAGAAACAATAATATATTTCTAAGTTAGGATGGTGGGCAGCTTGTAGACAGACCAACCAAATCTACACATTGCAATATTACACCTGGGAGTAACACTTTTAACTGCAACTATTCCAATATCATAAGAGCTCATATCTGGCAGACCAGTGCATAAAAATTTACCTACTCTTACCCATTGTACTCTCTTAGAAGCTGAAGAACAACTTATAAAGCTATAAGGGAAGATTAAAAATTTGTGCAATAAAAATGTGAGTACAGAATTACCAGGTCTACCATTGGGACAACATGTTTGCATCCGTAGAAGGTATGTGACCATCAGCTGAAGGAACTTAATGTGTGGTGATCTGCACTTTTTTTTATGTTTCCATGTTTACTTTTGTGCTTTAGAGACTCATTGATTTATCAGTTAGAACATGAAAAATTATGTTTTTCTGGGAGGGGAATGATGTGAACAAGTATCTTAAAAACGAAAGGGGGATGTTGTGATATGCCTTTAATTGATACCCAGATGACATCAATAGAAGGGAAATTTGTCATGTAATCTAGATTTCACTTTTTCTTTTGAACGGAGAACATTTACAGCTCTGAGGTCATCAAGCTTTATGTCTATGTAGAACGTTCTCATGTGCGTGGACTTAGCAATTGAACACACAATATTTTTACCCAATCCATTATGAGTAGCTGGTACCTAATGCCTCATGCAGTAAATAAGCCCAGAGTATGATATCATTATAATAACACAATACTGTGAAAGTGGAAATGGACTGATATATTTGGCCGTGCCATTATCAGGGTGCTACCATTCCGTTTCCAAGATGGCAGACCTCAAGCTCTCCCCCAATATATTTGTGAGCAAAGTTCCTGACAACAGGTTTGAAACCTTTCTGAGAGATAATTTTACACTTAAACATTAAAAAGCAACATTAAAAAAAAGAAAATTGAGAAAACTTGGTGAGGGAAATGTTTTGAAGTTTTTGCTAACAGATTTTGCCACAGAAGTAGCTATTAGTGTCAGTATAACCAGAATGTACAACAGCTGCACAAAGGTTTCAAAAGAGCTTTATTTTTTATTCATACCTTTTCTTCTAATGACATTTTGTGCTTGTCAAGATGAGTAATGTGAACATCGAAGATTGGAAAATTTCTTCACCTTGCATTCATGCCAAAATCAAATACTGCAAAATCAGGTACAATGGCATAGAACACTGGCACCTCCCCAAATGTCTGGAGATCATCCCAACTTCAGCAGTATGCTACTTATTTTCCATTTCAGCTATTATTCAAAGTAACTATGTTTAAATATAAAATGGAGATATTTTATTCTTACAAAATCAGAACATTTTATTTCTTACATTCTTATGTTATAACATTAACTACAATTCAAAAGTACATCCGTGGCTGTAAAAAGCTTTGAAACACCACGTGGTTCTGCACAACTTTCTCTTTTCTTTGTTTATTTTTGTCGCATCGACTCATTTTTAACTTGTAAGTCTCCCAATAGTTTTACACATTTTTTGATATTCTCAGGATCATTATTTGGCATTATATATTTTTGGAAGATATCAATAAATATCTCAAAACAACCTGATAACTTGAGTGTAAAATTAAAAGTCTTACAGCTAGTGCCTGTATCATTGAAAAATAAGGGTACATTTATAGTCTTTTCACAATTGCAAACTTTCGTGTGTATATGACAGAAGAAAACTGCAAATGACATAAGAAAGCCTATTTCATGAAATTTTAACCACATACAATTTAAGTTTCTAGGTTTCAATATAAAGATCATCTTTCATGGCGCATCATTTAATCCAATTTTCCAATAGCTCACCTTATCTTCTACCCTTGATATTTTTGAACAGTGTCTGCTTCATTAACACAGCATTAACAATAAATCATTACTCTTCCAAGAACTTTATTTGTTTTTATCAATCCATTATTTGAGCTCCCATGAAGAGGGAATTAGGCTAACCGATATTTCCTTTACTAATTGGGAATGGGGACACTGGAATCCCTGAGCTTTTATGTGCTTTTCTGAGAACAACTGCTTAACTGTTCTTTGTTTTCTGAAGCTGCTTTACCAACAAAGCAGATCCATAAAGCAGATAATTAAGATAGAATACCTCAAGCATACCACAGTTAACAGTACTGTTGTATTCCTCCATTGGCTGGCAATCTGGGTGTGGCTGAAATTGTTAAGAGTCCAAAACCTTGCAACCCTCCCTCTTTTTGGTAAAACTGATTAAAACTCATCCATGCCTCACTCAGTCTCTCCTTTACATGCACCAGTCTAGGGACATCCAGTAGAAGGGCTTCAGATAATGTAGATTAGAAATTGATAAATGGAAGATGCAGAGCATGAAGAAGCCAGAAGGCATGGAAATTAAATCTGGTGTAATTCAGTAGAGAATTATATCACTGGTTACAGGGCAAACAGATAATGATCTCAGATGAGTTGCTGCAAAAAGAAGAGTGCTAGCAGGTTATCTGACACACGTGGAGATTCCAAGTGGCCTTTCCAAGATGTGTAATAAATGGCTGGACTAACAAGGCAATCCAGTGACATGCTGCGCGCTAACATTTAAAAGGGTTTTTAACGATTGCAGATAGCCTGTAGAAGTATTAGCCGTAAGAGAATTTTCAAGCATTATCTGATAAATCAACCTAGTGTGGATGCACTGAATGAAGGACTGCAAGGTCTCAGTGATCCATCTAAACTGGTCAATATCAATTGAATTACAAAGGATACAGCTGACATCTCCGAGGGATTAAGCATATTTAGTTGATTTTCCCTCAGGTAATGACTTTTTTGATCTGATTCTTCCACTGATTCTTGCCAGGAAATGTTGGTGTCCATCCCCAAGTTGTGAACTTTCTGCAGCCTGGCAGAGTTTCTGGGAATAAATCTGGAACTGGGGGAGGGAGGGGGTGGGGTGTGTGTGTGGGGGAGGGGGGTGGAGCTGAAAAAAAGCCTTTGGAGGTGATCTTACCAAAAGAATTCTTAAGTACCAAACGGGAAAGAGCTGTGCATTTTTTGGGTGAGGTAAAAATCAAATCTTTCCTGACTTTAAAATGATTAGGCCAGCCTTGTTTTTCACTAGCAGGAGGAGGGGGCAGGGCCAAGCTCATCAGAAATCCGGCAGACAACAACAGAATGTGCCATTGCACTGAAATATGTCAGCTCTAGCCCAGCGATAGCCAGCCTTCATGGCTGATTTCACTCTCTCCCCTCATCCAGATCGATTGTTCCCCGCCTCCCCTGCTACTGTGAGGCTATGTAGCCAAAAGAAACCACCCCCCTGTGCATGGTTGTAGTGTATATAGTGGTGTGTTTCCCCCGCCCCTCCCTCACCACTTTGATCATTTGTTGTAAAGTGCGCAGTGATCACCCCGACTCACAGTTCTTGAGTGGTAGCGATTCACCCCCTCTCTCCGATCAGCCTGTCCATATCTGGCCCCTCTAATTGGCCCTAGCCCCCCTCACGCCACATTCAATGGCACTGCCTGGTGACTGGTGGGCATTCACTCTCTGCCTCCAACTTCCAGACGAGAACCTCAAAAGCCTTCAGCCTGAGTGGTGAGGCCATCATAATGCCCTGATGCCGGCGATACATGTCAGGGAGGGGGGTAGGGTAACATGCTACCTGATGAGAGGGGCATCCTGATGTTGGGGGGGTGGGGGTTGGTAGTGCTGGGTCTTCCAGTGCACTGCAAGATAAGGGCTTCCTTTCAAAACAGCACCTGATCACTTTGCAGCTGGGCACCACCACTCCAGAAACAGCGCACAACTCAGAACTCTCCTAAAAAATGATGAAATGTGGGCTGGTTTCCGGCCTGGACCATTGGTCAGACTGGCACAGAGAGCTCTGGTTTTCTCACTGTTACACATTTGGGAAAATCACCATTTTTGTTTGATAAATTTTCTTCAAAGTCAACTACAGAAGCCGTGACAGTGGTTGGATGATTATTTAAGAAGAAAAGGAAGCCCCTATCTCACAGTGCTATGGGAGACCCACTACCCTCCTAACAGCTATCAGGATGCCCCGCTCATTGGGCAGCATGTTTCCCCATCTCCCCCCTCACTGACATGGATCGCCAGCACAGGCGAAGGCCCTTGAGAAGGCCCTTCAGGAAGTTGGAGGCAAAGGAGGGATGCCCACCAGGCAGTGCCAATAGTTGGGATCTGAGGGTGGCAGGGCCAATTAGGTGGGACTAGACAGGGGTACCTAGACAAATATGGAAGGATATGGATTCTGTAAATGCATAAAGTTTTAGTTTAGCCAGGCATCATGATCGATGAAGGTCTGGGGGCTGCTGAAGTTCCTATGCTGTACTTTTCTTTGTTGTTTATTGTTTGGAACACTTGTATCTAGTAACAGGTGTGAACATCTGGAAAGATTGCATTTGGAGGTCAATAAAAAGAAGACAGTGACCACATTAAATCATGAATCCTTTGTGGAAATGGAATTAATATATAAGAAAAACCCAAATGATGATAGTTTGCAGACAATTCACTAGGTAATTGAAGATGAACAGGATTCCATCTGCTGAGGAAAAGAACATCATCATTATGCAAGAGTAGCAAACAGAATTCAAGATCATCCTGGAGTTAGAATGTCACTCATGATGCAAGTGTAATTTATATATCATGTCCCATATTAATGACTTCCACTGATGCATTTTTTCTCATGTGGATTCATTTATTCCAGCATTGTTTTTTAATTTTAATCCTGAAACTTCCTACTTTCTGTTTCACTTGTCTGACAGGGTGGCTCAGTGGTTAGCATTGCTGCCTCACAGTAGCAGGGACCCAGGTTCAATGCCAGCCTTGTGTGACTGCCTGTGTGGAGTTTTGCATGTTCACCCAGTGTCTGTGTGGGTTCCTCCTGTCATAGGGTAAGAAGTCTCACAACATCAGGTTAAAGTCCAACCAGTTTATTTGATAGTAAATCCAAAAGCTTTTAGAAACTCTGTGTGTGAAAAGTTTCAGAAACACTTGATGAAGGAACAGTGTTTCTGAAAGCTTGTGGGTTTACTATCAAATAAACTGTCTTTAAAAAAATTAGGCCAGACTTATTTCTCAGCAGCAGGAGGAGGGGACAGGGCCAAGCTCATCAGAAATCCAGCAGACAACAACAGATTGGACTTTAACCTGGTGTTGTGAGACTTCTTACTGTGTTTACCCCGTCCAACGATGGCATCTCCACATCATTCCTCTCACAGTCCAGAGATGTGTTGGTTAAATGGACTGATCATGCTAAATTGTACCTTAGTGTCCCAAGATGTATTAGTTCGATGAATTAGTCATGGATAATATATGGAACTGTGAGGATTGTGTGGGGGAAAGGGCCTAGGTAAAGTAATCTGTCAGAGAGAGTTGGTGCAGATTTGATGGGACACATGGTTGTCTCCTGCACTGTAGGAATCCAATGTATATCCATTGTTATAAAAGCACTGACTGGGTTAAGTCACATATTCTGTTCCATTCAGTTTTGTTGATCAGTTTCATGTGGTATCTTTAATTTTGCTACAATCTAAGTGCAAAGTCAACAGCCACAATTGGCAAATTTAGTTTAGAATCATATTTTAGTTTGAAGATTGCTGTCTTCTAGTGAGTTAACACTCCTAAAATTGAAAGAGCCTCTTAAAATAGAATATTGTAAAGAGAGTTAATGACTGGTTAGCCACAAATTACATTCCAGTTGTTTGAATAAAAGTAACAAAATAGCTCAAGCTCTTTCTTGACCATTCTGCTGTCTTTAATGCTGTTCATCATCCCATTCCCTTCCAAATCTAAGACTATTTTCTCATGGTGTCACTTAACTAGTTCCAGCACAACCACCTCAATTTCTTTAATATTCTATCTTGATAAATAAGTAACTTCATTCTTGTCACTTTTTAATCATCACTGATTGACATTCCAGTCCACATATCATAGAATTGCTACACTGCAGAAGAAGGGCATTCAGCCCATTAAGTCTGCACCAATCAGAATCTCACCCAGCCTCTATCCCTGTATCCCTAAATATTTACTCTATTAATTCCCCTGACACTAAGCAATATAGCAGGGCCAATCAACCTCCCTACGGACTATAAAAGGAAACTGGAGAATCCGAAGGATACCCACGCAAACAAGAGGTAAATGTGCAAATTCCATATACACAGTGACCCAAACCAGGAATTGAACTGAGGTCTCTGGTGCTGTGAGAAGCAGTGCTAACCACTGTATCACCATACTGCTCTACTGGGGGACCCAATACTACCTCTGCATCAGTAATTCGGATGCCAAGTGAAACTGAGAGAGTGAAGTCATGCAATTTCATACTACATTTGACAGATTATTTCTTGTGCTTACACAAGGGCTCTGTTCAGATTCTAGCTCTGTTTCTTCAAGTATGGGTGGGTGATTGAGAGCAGCAGTCAGCTGTACAGACTGTATTGAAACAACTTTATAACAAAAAAGATTAGTTTTAAATGTCACTACATGAGAAACACTCAACCCCTTTCGATAAATGAAAGTTTTACTAATAACTGACTAGAAGCCTGAATTCTCTGACCATGTCCGTGGCTGGGATTCTCTGGTCTCGCTGCAGTGAATGAAGATTTGGCTGAGTGTCAAATTCTCCATTCTTGCTGGCGGTGGTGGTGTGGCACAGAAGACTGGAGAAATCCACCCAGAGTGGAATAGATCCTGTGTACCACTAGAATTAAGTTCAGTCTTGAATAAACCACCACATAATGGAATTAATATTTTGCTTCTATTAAATTTTTCCAATAATGTATTAATATAGTAAAAATAAATGTTTTAAAATAAAACTAATTTTTGAATTATTATCTTAACTCCGTTAATGGAAATTACTCAAGGGCTATCCCAAGGCTGGGATTCTCCAGCTTTATTCTGCGGTTGGAAGTCTCTGGTCTTGCTGCAGTGAATGGAATTCTGATTGAGTGCCAAATTCTCTATTCTCAATGGCAGTGGTGAAAGGGAGAATGACATTAATTCTGGCTATTGTCTAAGCTGCTGTCCTTTTCATCAAGTGTTAGCTAAAGTCTGCCTACCTGTCTATGTGGCTGAAATGAAGATATAAGTCCCAAGGCAGTAAGGAAGGAAGTTCTACTATTGTTGGCCACTTGAGATTTTTGTCTTTAACCCAATGTCATTGACATCACTAAGTGTAAAGGAGAACGTACCCCTGTCTACATCAATGGGGACGCAGTAGAAAGGGTCAAGAGCTTCAAGTTTTTAGTGTCAAGATCACCAACAACCTGATCTAGTCCCCCCATGCAGATGCTACAGTTAAGAAAGGCCACCAACGGGTGGGCTTTCTCAGAAGACTAAAGAAATTTGACATGACAGCTACGACTCTCATTAACTTTTATAGATACACCATAGAAAGTATTCTTTCTGGTTGTATCACAGCATGGTATGGCTCCTGCTCTGCCCACACCTGCAAGGAACTACAGAAGGTCATGAATGTCACCTAATCCATTAAGCAAACCAGCCTCTCATCCATTGACTCTATCTATACTTCCTGCTGCTTCACCAAAGCAGCCAGCATAATTAAGGCCCCCATGGACTCCAGACGTTCTCTCTTTCATCTTCTTCCATCGGGAAAGAGATATAAATGTCTGATGTCACATACCAACAGGCTCAAGAACGGCTTCTTCCCTGTTGCTGTCAGACTTTTGAATAGACTTATCTCGCACTAAGTTGATCTTTCTCTACACTCTAGCCATAACCGAAGCACTACATTTGGCACTCTCTCCTTTCTTTCTCTATGAACGGTATGTTTTGTCTGTATAGCATGTAAGAAACAATACTTTTCACTGCATGTTAATACATATGACAATAATAAATCAAACCAAATCAAATGGCTCAATAAGGAATAACTAGTCTGTCACATCTTATTGTGCATAACTTGGCTGTTACATTTGCCTACACAACAGTCACTCCATTTCAAAATAATTAATTAGCAATTTTTTAAAATGTTTCTACGAGATGTGACAAGATGCTGTTCAAATTCTTAATTACATTTCACCTGTTGAGGTAGGCTTCATTTGCACAGTAACCAATTTAGAATACATGAATTGGTTAGAATGTGATGTGTTTCAGAGATTGGGTTTTGGCTGATTTGGGATCAATCTAATCTTAGAAAAATAGGGGAACCATAGCATTGGATTGACAGGCAATCTTAAAGGCTTAATCTAAGTAAATAGCAAGTATATTTATTTAGGCACACTGAAATGCTGAAACATTCTGAGCTCAAGAAGGAGCAGACCTGAATAGTGATTTACTTTTCCACTCCTAGCCAGGACCCCATAATTTGCTGACCTTTTACGTTGGTGACTGTAAGAAAATAAAGCTTTGATAACAGAATAATCTCCTGAAATAAACTGTAATAACAGCAATATGACAACAAGGTAAATATTTTTTGCCTCTCAAGATTTTGTTTCATATATCCTGCATCCTATTCAGTTCCGTAGTGACATTTACAAATTGAAAAGAGTTAAAAAAAAACTAGTGCTTCCAAAATGTTTTTCCCACTGTGGCTGTAGAATGAGAGAGAAGGGTGGGAGTTGCTGAGCAGGAAAGGGCAGTGTTGTTGAGTGTGACATGGGGGAGAAGGGTATGTTTTTGAGCAGGAGAAGGGATGGAGAGTTGTTGAGCTCAGGGAGATGTTTCTGAGATGGGGAGGGGTAGGGAGAGTTGTTGGAGTGTGGGGAGAGGGGTGCTGCTAAATGGGGATAAATAGTTTTATCCATGACATTTGAGTGTCTTCGATGGGGACTTGTAGCTAAGGATCAGACTCATGTGCAATGGAGCCTTGGTGCCAATCCTAGGAATTTCCTTGCCATTTAGTTACATGGATGTTCAAAGTACCTCCTCCACTACAAGCACATGAAAGAAATCTCTAATTAGTTAATCAGAGTGTTGAACTGCATGACTAATCAGGGCACAGTGTAAATCTGTCCCATTGGCAAACTATATGGGGAAAAAAATTCACATTCCAGCCAGAGGGTCTGCTTAACAGTCACCATTGCTGCCTAAGAGCTCACAACGACAAATCATCAGTCACAAATCCAGTGAGGTGATAACCCATAGTGTGGTAATTCCCGATGAAGAGGCTGGTTTTATTTTGCTGCAGCAATTGGTTGCTGCCTGTTTGACCATAGCAACTAGAGATTTGAGGACTGGACTAATTAACATGTGGTTGGAAAGCTGTAAGTACTTCTTTCATTTGGGGGCTGCTGACATCACCGGCTAGGCCATGATTTTGATGGTGAGCCACCATCTTAAAGTACGAAAGTCCATGTGGTGTCAGCACATTTACAACTGTGAGGAAGGCAGTTCCAGTGCTATGACTCATTCATAGTGAAGGAACAGCAATATGGTTTCAAGTCAGGATGGTGTATTGTTTGGAGGACAACTTGCAGGTGACAGCATTTTCAAGCATCTGTTGCTCCTGCCCTTCTAGATAGTGGAGGTCATGGATTTGGTAGATGGTGTTGAAGGAGGCTTGGTAAGATGCTGCTGTTATTGTGTATTGGCGGTGGAGGGAATGAATGTTTAAGATAGTGGAGTAGGGGCTGATCAACCATGTTGCTTTGTTCTGGATGTTGTTGAGCTACTAGAGGTTGTTGGAGCTGCAAAATCAAAACAAGTCTGCTTATAAATGAAACTCAAAGAACAGCATGATGAAAAGAAATTGCCATGTATAAATGTAAGATATTAGAATGCAAGCTGCACTTTAACCTAGGGTATTAATAATATATTTGAAGCTTCTTTAGCATTCATCAAAAAGAGTTTTTCCACACTAGAACTGTCAATCTAGTTTGAAGTTTCAAAGCTTCATTGAGGTCTTTGTGCTCTGAAATGATATCATGCCCTTGTTGCCTAGTCTCACAACACTGCATCTTTGATTGTATGTGGGTTAGAAAAGATTCGTAAATTGTGCTATCCTCCATCAGTGAATGTTTTCTCACACTGCCATTGCTTCTCCCCCTCCTATAATTTTAAAGCCATGTCAGATTATCATCAAAAATGAGATGATCTGGGATAATGCTTTGCACTGGTCCAAATGACATCTATGCATTTGGATATTTGTATAAAAGTGTCTATAATTTAAGACTATTTTTTGTTAGTTTAACATTGTGTCCCATAGTACCCCCATAGAGATTGATAACTTTAAACAAGATATTTGAACTCCCATTGATCAACTTAGAGGAATTGCAGAACAAATTGCACCGCAAGTTTAAAAACTTTTACCGTAACAAAAAATAAAAATGACATTAACTAACCATTATCCAGTCGGGAACAAATACTCTAAAATACATAAAAGATAATCCATCTTCATGTCTTAACATGACCGATAACTTCATATAACATATCTATGTATATATGCACAGCCAAATAATCTTTATACAGAAGAGTTTATAGCCAACTCCCAGCTTCTGACTGGTTCACATCACCCCATTTTGCTAACACATGATGTCCCGTAACTGTCAAAGGTCCCCTCCCTCAATCTCCTCAGAATACCTAAACTGATTTGTTGCCGCAAGGCCTACTCCAGTCATTCTTTCTTTCATCTCACCAGGGGAAATTTTCCAGAGCATTTAGCTTGACACGGGATGAGCCTCTCAAACCAGAGACAAGCCTTTTTTCTACATTCTGCTGGATAGCTCTCCAAGGATCTTCAATCTTCTTCACTTGGCTTAACTGCACCAGTACCAGTCTTTGTCTGTGTGAGACTGCACCCCGCCCCCCCTTTCTCTTTTGCTATCCAAAAACTCTGAGACAGATGTTGGGGTTTTCATTCCTGAAGTGAGTGCGCAGAGTTTGCATATTTTCTGTCTCTATGCACCCACTTTGAGAAAAAGTGTCCAGATTGTAAAATCATCTTTGTACTAGGGTGGTGGTGGTGATGGTAGGGGGGATGGTTGCTAGTGGTGAGGGGGCATTCAGGCTACTCCTGAGAAAAAAAATTATAGGGAGATGTAGAGACTGCCAAGTACTGAGGAAAAAGGCTCAGTTCTCAGGAGTTTTGTCCTGCTTGTAATGTTCATCATTAGCCCTCCAGCACACTCCATACACTGCTCACTGCTCCATCCATACCAACTCATGCTCCTCCAATCACTCCTATTAATCCTTATTGCCCCATGTCAATTCAGTGCCAACTCATGATCTCCAATTGGTTTTTGTAATCTCCATCTGAACTCAGTACCAATTTATACAATTCATGCTCCCACCACCTTTTGTCTTTACACCTTGGGCAGACCTCAAGAGCTATGTCAAGATGAAATAAAATAAAGCTCTAATTATCGATAACTTCACTACATATAAACACTCTCATTAATCAAAACCTATTCAATACTTTTAAACCCCATCAAATACTTAATCTAATATAAAAAACAAATACTCATATTCATAACCCTATATCAAAAATAACTAATTACTTAATTCCCTCTTGGAGCTGTGAAACTGTCAATCTCCAGCCCTTACTCTGTGACAATGAGAGGTTGAAACAGTCAAGCAGGAATAATATTATAATGGTAACCCTTATGGTTATATCAACAAATAGCTATTTAAACTGCAAATATTAACACAAGGGTGGCACAATGGCTAAGCAATGATTAAACACTGCTGCCTCACTGTGCCAGGGATCCCGGTTTGATTCTTAGCTTAGGTCACTCTTCGTATGGAGTTTACATCTTCTCCCCATGTTTGTGTGGGTTTTTCCAGGTGTTTCAGTTTCCTTCCTCAGTCTGGTTAGGTGCATTGACCTGAACAATTGCCAGAATGTAGTGATCAAGGGAATTTCACAGTAACTTCATTACAATGTAACGTAAACCTTACTTATAATACTAACAAATAAATAAACTTTAATTAAATAGATAACTTCTCCAACTCAGAGACACAGACATGCTTTTTCTTAATTTAAAATTGTGTGGGGGGGCAGTTGCGAGTTTAAATCACATTGCAGCCTGGCAATTCCACAGATCTAATCCACCTTTTACGAGTATTTGTCTTGTCTAAAAAACTGTAATATACTCTGGGCTAATGCCCTCATTTCAGCAAGAATTGAGTCTGTTTTAATCCAGCTTTAAGTTCAAATGGGCCTACTGAGTTAGGGGTTTTCCCATACGTGTGTCATGTTTGCCTACAGTCCCCTACAAATGACAAAAGGATTAGTTGGAAGTGGAGGTGGGACTTGCGAATCTGGTGTCTGGTGCCATATCGCTTAAGTCTCCACGATGCCATGAAAAATCTAGCCTAAAATTCTGTCCACAGTCAGCCCAACTGCTCAGCCTGCTCCCAACAAGTGTCACACTGGGCCACTGGTAACCAAACCATACAGACATGTTATTGGGCAGAATTCGTAACAGATCACGTGACTCTTAACTATTCCACCTTTTCTTGAATTAAACAGACAGTCCAAAGCACAATCACCTTATAAAACATTTACTCTTGTAACAGTGGCTACAACTCGATTGTCAAGGTGTTGCATTGAAATAAAAATATCCATTATAAGGGATTTTCAATCACAAAGGATCCTCTTTGTCTCAGCAATTTGAATGGGCAGTTGACTTGTCACTCTACAAGTGGAAATGTGTGAATTTCACAGATTCAGGACATATCTTCCCACTTGAACTAAAGATGCATCTTAGCAAACTGACCATGTGAGATCTTAATCTGGAAGTCCATTCTCTCTCCACAGATCTTGTCAGGCCTGCTGAGAGTTTCCAACATTTTCTGTTTTTGTTTCAGATTTCACCATTGGCTGTATTTTGTTTTTATTTTGTTATATTGCTATTAAAATCCATCTACTTATCTAGACTACAGCAATGTTACAAAGACATTTCGGTATTCAAACTGTTGGATTAAGCTAACTTGTATTCAAACAAACTGATACATAATATATTTTGTTCAATCATAAGTATGACAAATACTTAAGTAATAAATCTGACAATTATTCAGAACAAGGATTGCAAGTGGAATATACTTGTGGCTGAGTTGAGCTGAGCAAAACTGAATTGAGGAAATATATTGGAACTTTTGGAAGCCATACAAAGCAAATTTAGCATTGCACATGGGTCAGAAATATAAACATAAAATACTGTGAATTTAAAAGTTAAGTGGTAAGCACGTCAACTTTGATTATGCATTGTGATCTTTTCTCATTTTGAAGAATAAATTGGTATGATTTCTCCTCTTTTATAGATGTTATGTGAATGCTGCTGATTGAGTTGCTCATCTTGAGCCTCATGTGGAAAGATTGAGCAGACGGTCGGCCTATATTTTCTGCATTTTAGAAGAATGAGAAGTCATCTCACTGAAGCACACAAAAAATAGTTTGCATAATAAGGTTGATGTTGGGAGGATGTTTCTACTGGCTAAGGAATGTAGAACTACAAGTCACAGTTTCAGATAAAGAATTCACCAGGTAGGACTAAGATGAGGAAATATTTCTTCATTCAATGGATTGTTGACCTTTGCTTGCCTTGGAGGATCAGTTGTTAATCAAGCCACAGATCAATAGATTTTTGGCTGCTTTGGGAATTAATGGGTTGCGGGCTTATGTGTCAAGCTGATTTTGAAGTAGGAGATCAGCTGAGTTTGTATTGAATGGTGAAGCAGATTTGCAAGACTGAATATTCTAACCCTTTTCCTATTTCTTATGTTCTTATGTTCTGTTTGATAAATTTGCTTATTCACCCAAACCTAATCTTGAGTGTTTTAGTAAAGAAGAAACATATCATGGAAGCAAAAGTTAATTTTGATGGACTTGATGGGCTGAATGGCCTCCTTCTGCACTGCAGGGATTCAATAGATTTTATGAATTTTTTTTATTAGAAAAGCTATCTCATTGAAAGGTGACTTACATTTTAAAACGAGTGAAAAGACTTTCAAAGTCATAGGCAGTTGGAACTCCAAGGTGAAATAATAGTTCAGAAACGTGATTAGATAATCTAGTTGGATATATGAGAATCGCCATTGTTGCTATAGTAAGCAAATTCACAAGATAATTGCTGACATTTATCAGAAAGTTAAAATGCAATGCTTTTTGGAAAATTAAAACTTAGTGAAAGTTGCAACCATCTTCTAAATTCCAAGATCTGAAGGATATTTAAACAATAATGATGTGGACCAATTGGTCACCTGATGACGTAATAATATGCTGATATGGTTAATTAAGAAATCACATAATGGAAGCATGGGATCTCTCCCTGGAGCATGGGCAGAATACAAGCAGGTAGTAGTTAAAGAACAAAGAACAAAACAGCACAGGAAACTGGCCCTTCGGCCCAACAAGCCCGCACCGCCACCCCGATGTTCCCACCTCTACCCATGATCCCTGTCTATGTTTATAGATCTATGGATTAAAAACCAAATTTGAGACAATTTAGGGAGAATTTGTTTTGCAAATTAGCCTAAGAGGACATCTTTGGGATGTGGCAGGAAACCAGAGCACCTGGAGAAAACCCACGCAAGCACGGGGAGAATGCGCAAACTCCCACAGACACAGGCCCAAATCCATGTATCTGCACAACATAGCGATAGTCACTGAGCTGTCATGTTGCCCATCAAGTGGTCCAGGTCAAGCGTGCACTAACGACATGAAGCACTAGGATACTCTCGAAAAATCCAAGAGCAGCCCTCTCATGACCCATCGCGTGTATGCCCCTTGTTTGACAGCAAGGCGGACCAAAGCACCTGTAGGATAAAAACAAGTACATCAATGTCATCATCTATTTACACACTTCCCAGGGACTCCTAATGCTCATGGTCTCTATTTTAAATCAGTTTTCTATACCCCTCCATTCCCATTCTGTTCATGTGCCCATCTAAGTATTTCTTAAATAACTCCAGAGTGCCTGCCTCCGCCACTTTACTTGGCAGCGCATTCCATACCCCCACCACCCTCTGTGTGAAAAAACTCCCTCTAGCATCCAAATTATACCTTACCCCACCTCACCCTAAGCCCGTGACCCCTCGTGCTATTCGAGTCCATCCTAGGAAAAAGCTTAACCCTGTTTACTCTATCTATACCCCTCATAATCTTGTACACCTCTATTAGATGTCCTCTAAGTCTACGTCTTTCTAAGGAAAACAGCCCCAATTTGCCTAACCTCTCCTCGTAACTCAAACCTTCCATACCAGGCAGCATCCTGGTGAATCTCTTTGTTTAACAAGTGCAAAACTATTGACTGATACCAGCCTTTAGGAATCCACATGATGTCAGGAATTAGCAAACATCAAGCATGCCTCGCACTCTGTTGCCCGCACACATTTTGGCAAATCTGACCATAAGTCTGTGCTCCTGCTCCTGGCTTACCAGCAAAACTGAAGTGAAAGAATCGGATAGAAAGTGCTGTACAATGTTGGTCTGAGAAATCGGATGATCACTTATGGAACTGCTTCGAGTCAGTGGACTGATCAATATTGAAGAACTCAGCGACCAGCCTGAGTAAGTACATCAATACAGTAACTGATTTCATTAGTAAGTATGTGGAAGACTGTGTGCCAAAGAAGCAAATCCCTGTGTTCCCCAACAGGAAACTATGGATGAACAAGTATATCCACTGCTTGCTGAAGTCCAGGTCTGAAACATTCAAGTTGGGTGAACCTGACTTATATAAAAAAAATCCAGATATGTTCTAGGGAATATCATCAAACACGCCAAGAGACAGTACTAGAACAAGCTAGAATCCCAGGCTAGCCATACAGACTCCCACTGACTATTGCACAACACCTGCAAGACAAAGATGGCTACTAAATGAAAGCATGTAGTATCACTGACAACGATGCACCCCTCTCCAATGTGCACAAAGCATTCTATGTCCATTTTGAGCAAGGCGTCAGAGAGAGGACATCATCTGCCTCAAAGCCTTGGCTGAAGTGGTATCAGATATAAATATTGCAGATATCAGATTGGTCTTCTTAAAAGCTAACCTTTGGAAAGATGGATTTGGAGGGAATGCCTGGATGATCACTTGGATCCTGCATGGACCAGGATATTTGCAGACATCTTTGTTCTATCATTACATTGATTTGAGGTCCCCACCTCCTTCAAGAAGACGACCATCATCCCTGTACCAAAGAAAAACCAGGCAGCGTGCCTTAATGACTACCACCCAATGAATCTGACATCCCTTATTATGAAGTGCTTCGAAAGATTAGTCATAGCATGAATCAATTCTGGTCTCCTAAATTGCTTAGATCCACTACAGTTCACTTATCGCTATAATAGGTGCAGAGCAGATGACATCTCCCTGGTCCTACACTCAATCTTGGATGTCAAGGACACTTAGTCAGACTCCTGTATATTGACTACAGCTCAGCCTTCAACACCATTATCCAAATAAAACTCATCACCAAACTCTTGGTCTAGGGCTCGGCTCCTCCTTCTGCGACTGGATCCTAGACTTCCTAACCCAAAGACCATAATCAATAAGGATAAGCAACAACATTTCCTCCACAATTATCCTCAACACCAGTGCCCCTTAAGGCTGTGTTCTTAGCCCCTACTATGCTACTCATTCATTTATGCATGGCCAAATTCCATTCCAATTCCATTTTTAAGTTTGCTGATGGCACCACCATATTGGGTCAGGTCTCAAACAATGAGGAAAAAGAATACAGGAAACAGATGGAGAATCTGGTGAACTGGTGCAAAGACAATAATTTCTCTCTCAATGTCAGTAAAATGAAAGAGTTTTGTCATTGACTTCAGGAAGACATGCCAGACTACATCAATGATGATGAAGTGGAAACGGTCAAGAGCTTCAAATTTTTAAGTGTCCAACAATCTGTCCTGGTCAATCCAAGCTGACAATATAGTTAATAAAGCTCACCAATGCCTTTGCTTTCTCAGGAGGCTAAGAAGTTATGTCTACTATGACATTCACCAATATTTACAAATGTACCATAGAAAGCATTCTTTCTTGGTGTATCACAGCTTGGTATGACTCCTGCTCTGACCAAGACTACAAGAAACTACAAAGGATTGTGAACATAACCCAGTCCATCACGCAAACTAGCCTCAAATCTGTCTACACTCCCTGCTGCCTTAGAAAAGCAGCGAGCATATTCAAGGACCCCATACACCGTAGACATATTCTCTTCCACTTCATCCATCAGGGAACGAGACACAAAAGCCTGAGGACATATACCAAGCAATTCAAGAATAGCTTTTCCCTGTTGCCATCAGACTTCTGAATGAGCCTAACGCATATTAAGCTGAGCTTTCCCTACATCCTAGCAATGACTGTAACACTATATTCTGACCCCCCTCCTTTTCTTCTCTCCACTATACTTTATGCATGGTATGTTTTGTCTGTGTACAAGAAACAATGCTTTTTACTGTATCCTAATATATGTGACAATAACAAATCAAATCAAATCATGATACAAGGACTTTGCTACGTTAACCCACTTGTATTCATGGGAATATTGCAGTCAACTGGGTCAAATTTGCAGAAATTTGGCGTATGTATTTCAGTGCTGAATTATTGAATAATCCAAAAAAGATACAAATCTACACCTTACTAAATCTTGCAGGACCCAGGGTCATTTCTTTCTCTTACTGATGAGTTATTCTGGGATTGAGTAGTTTGTGTAGGAGGAAATGTGATGGATTCTGCACCAGCAGCAATAGCTCAATCTGTATCTCACCCTTTGTAAATAGTTATGTAATGTTAGTCTATTCAATCTTTATGTTATAAAATGGTTTGTACATAATTAGCATTTGCACGCATTGTTTCATCTCCTTACAACTGGTTGTCCCAACTTAAAAGGAGAAGATGTAGTTTCAAAGGCCACTTGATGATGTGGTTACTGAAGAGATCATGTGACAAAAGCATGGGAGTTCTCCACGGAGGGTGGGCAGAGAACAAGCACAAAGTAGCTGTTCAGTTAGCTTGTGGTTAAAATATTGTCTGTTGTAAGTCACAGGTCAGCAATCTTTGGGAACTCAGCACTTCTATAACAGATCAGGTTGGAAAGATCATCAAATGTGCATATAACGGTATATATGAAGTTAGTGGTAGTGCACTTTTACAATCTTTTTCAGGCTAATTCTACCTCCCAGTATATGGAAAGGACATTACAAAGAATAGCACAACAAAAACATTCTGGCACTGGGAAAGGTCAGTGTAGTGGACCAAAAGTGATACTAATAGCTTTTACTGTTTGGCAGCAGTATAGGGTAAAGTCATCCAGAATCTGTTTTCAATTGTCTAAAATGTAATGATTCATAGTCCTTGGTAATGGTAAGGAAAGTTGATTAATGATGTTGTTACACAACAGATACCAGTCTAGGATTGGTATCTGCAGCACAATGGTGCAGCTGCTAAATTTGAGTTATCTGCCCATTGCAATTTACATTCAATTCAGTAATAAAGGAGCTATTCTCTCCTCCCCAGATGCCACACCACCTATTTTATGAAAGTTTGGATAATGGAACAGTAACAAGTTTCAATGGGGCATAATTACAAATCTGTAGTAATCAATATATAGTTGAATTTAGCAGCATGACTGCTTGCATATAATCTGTGCATATATATGAGGTACTGATAAACTTTTCAAGCTTTTGTGTCAACAGAATTTGCGTATAACAAATGCAGGCTTCATTTCAAATATCATTATTATTGAAAACAATTGCATTGACATCCTAACTTTGACATATCCTTGGCTCAGGTGGCAACACATTGAAATATTCTGCCATAACCTGGGTGTTATGCAACCTCCTAATGGTGCATACTCATTATGACTTGTAATAGGTAGCAATAGCAACTAAAGCTGCATTGCAGATACATTTTGAAAGGCTTGTAAACAGATCTCTTGTCAAAAGAGAAATTTAGCCTCGGTAGCAATCATTATGCACAGGAAGAGTGAATTATTTTCTTTTCAAAACCTATTTGTGAGCAGAAATATGGAAACACAGAAGTTTTAACTTCAGGGAGCTGATATTCTCCAATTTACATTCTGCTATGTATTATATTTCACCTCAGCAAATTCATTGTGCGAGTGCAAGTTTGTCTGGGCACCGTGCCAAGAGCAGGAGCTATTGTACATGGAAATCAATTAAGGAAGGTACTTGCTGACAAAGAAAGTTTCCACAATCATGCTGAGATTTCAAAATTCAAATCTGCCTTTTGACCAAAGTCTCACCGACACCTCCACATGTAAATTGGTTATATTAAATACATTTTTCTTACCAATTAATGTGTTCCAATGCTCAAATGTTTTTGCTTTCATCAGTTTTGTACAAGAGCAATAGCAAAGTAATAGTTTAATGTGAAATGAATAATATTATTTAAGTCTGTGAGAAATTTGCATTGCAAGAATGCTCATAGATGTATATACTGTTAGTATCCCTAGCAGAGAGTCAAACTGCCAATCAGGCTAGCTTCTGAGCAGCAAAATTGTTTGTTTGGAATGACAAGATCTTTCTCCTACTTCCCAACTTCAGAAATTTCTTGCAATCAATTATAAGTTATTATCTGATAAACCTTTCAGTGATTGTACCACAAATGCTAATTCTTTAAAGAAGATCAGTGTTTCAGTCTCTTGTGCATTTACATGTCATTCTGTTCATTTTTTTTTGCCGTAATGGCATATGTTCCTGCTAAAAATAGCTGTGCTTAAAAAAAACTTCATTGTATTAAACAGTGAAAGGTTTACAGAGTAGAATAAGGCATGAGTATGATGGAATACTCTAATTATGAATTGGCAATAAATGCTAACTTAGTCAGCAATGCCAACACCCCAAGGAAGAATATGGTCCAACATCTCTTCACACTATCCATTACTCACCATACAAAAACATTCTTATCTTGTCTTAATGATTCCTTTGGAAAATTATGGCGATTGTGTATAAAATATAATACCTAAAAACTGTTATTCCAAACCATTTCATAGAAACCCTACAGTGCAGAAAGAGGCCCTTCAACCCATCGAGTCTGCACCGACCACAATCTCATCCAGGCCCCATCCCTGCATACTTCACCCACTAATTCCTGTAACCTGCGCAAACCCAAGGCACTAAGGGGCAATTTTAGCATAGTCAATCAACCTAACCCACACATTTTTGGACTGTGGGAGGAAACCAGAGCACCGCAGGAAGCCCACACAGACAGGAGGAGAATGTGCAAACTCCATACAGACAGTGATCCAGTCCAGGAATTGAGCCCAGATCCCTGGAGCTGTGAAGCAGCGGTGCTGACAACTGCGCTACCGTGTTACCTTTTAGCACGGTTGGCTTATTTCAGATGGTAAGATGCAGTCATAAGTATAAGTTCATGCCTTCTGTATTTAATGTTTAAATATTTACATATGTTTATTCTAAGAATCGTAAGTTTCCTAACAATTTGAATATTATTCAGCAGGCTCTAGTATCACATCACATAGTCCTTCTTTCTATTCCATTCTTGACAATTAAGGCTGAATTTTAACATTGCTAAGTTCTTTCTGATGGAAGGCTAACAGTGGATAGGGAGCCTGGCTGTCTCAGTAATGAGCTTGTTACTGGCTTTCTTACCCAGTTATGATATTTGCAATTGATTTCTGTGTTTTTCTATTCAATCGGAATGGGAAGGCACAAGGACCACCTACTGCAGTCTGCTCCATTGCTACTATTTAAAGTTAACCTACGAGGGTCTGAATAGAAACTGCCTAAAGTGAGCCAACATCAGGACAAATGTAATACCAGTTTGTGAAGGCTCAGATCACCCTGGCGTTATTGTTACAGCTGTTAGAAAGTACTGTTCCTCACAGACAGGAGGAAGAATGAAGCTTCCAAAAATGAGCAGTCATGACTGGAAGTGACAGGTAAGGTTAGCAGAAGTTTCGCTACTCCTGGATACAATGTTGAAGGAGGTTTAATGACTTGATTATTTATTTATTATTTTCACAAGTAGGCTTACATTAACACTGTAATGAAATTACTGTGAAAATCCCCGCGTCATCACACTCTGGCATCTGTTCAGGCATATTGAGGGAAAATTTAGCACGCCAATGCACCCAACCAGCACGTCTTTTGGATTAGAGTAGGAAGTAAGTGGCATTATCTCAGAGTGCATCATGATACAAAGTAATAAAATGACAATTCTCCAACATATAATGGTGATTTGCTTATCTGTCCAGAGTTCGTTATGATGATCCTGGCTGGATGCTGCTGAATGTTTTCAGAATGCTGGCTATTTGTAGGGCCTTGTGTTGCATCCAAGACCACATTCTGTTTGCACCCAAAGGAAACTCACGCAAACATGGGGAGAATGTGCAAAGTCCACACTAACAATCACTCTGGGTCCCTGGTGACGATGTACTTAGACTTGCTATCTTAAATTGACGTTTGATAATTCTTTACCTACATGCATCTCATGGGCATCTTTCATCCTCCCGTTTTTTTGATCAGTGCATCTTATAATCTTGCAAATATTGATGAGTGAGGACTGGGGAGCGTTTTCGGCATTTGTCTGTTAAATTGTAATTCCGTATTGCCCCATGGTCTGGTAAAGTTTGGAATTGGTATACATATTCAGTTGCTACTGTGCTATGTAGCCTGTCAGTGATGATGTGCAGAACTAGTTGGTCTTCTCCAGCGTAAACATAAAGTTTTCAGGAGTGCTCCTCACTGTCTTTGATCCTGGTTATTGTTTTGACAGTTTAAAGATGTGCAGGTTAGACACATTGGCCATGCTAAATTACCTCTCAATGTCCTGGGATATATAGGTTAGGGAATTAGCGGGACGAGTTTGTGGGGTTACGGGAATGAGTCCTGGGTGGGATTGTTGGTGCAGACTTAATGGGCCAAATGGTCTTCTTCTGCACTGTAGGGACTCTGTGATTCTATGAGGTGGTGAGGGACTCTGTGATTCTATGAGGCCCTGCTTGCTCATAGGCCTGTAATCACTGGACTCATGATATCCAGATGTGAAATATCAGAGATGACCAGGATGAATTGTTGTGATGACACTTGAGTAATTGATCCTAGGGATAGGATTTCTGAGCCATCATACGCAGTGAGTTTGGCAGTGGTTAGTTAAATCATCACTTGACAGGCAAGTGGATACACATATCCATATAACTTTGAATATAATTTTCCTGAATGTCAGTGGTAGAGTTTGTCATGCAAGTCAACAGCCACATATAAATGCCTAATAGGTTTTGATGATGAATGTTAAGTACCTAGTAGGTAAGGGTGGTTAGATAAACATGTTGGGTACTAATTAATTCAGAAGTGTATATAAAAAGGGAGGGGTGTTAGAATGGCAAACAATAAAACACCAAAACATCCTAGTATCAGTGTCTGCTTCACAACTAAGCCTTGAGAGTTTCTCTGACATTATGGGTGGGGTTTTCTAGCCGTGTTCACCAGCCATGGACTTTTACATGGTCCGCCTCCACCTATTACAATTCCTATGGGATGGAAGAATTCCAGCCTTTATCCTTAGGGGATAACTCTAATCTCCAAGCTGTCATTCACTGACTCTGATTGGAGTTGTGAAGATTGATGGGAGACTTGAGTAACATAAGATGAAGGCACCATGGCAGCTCCCATGTTATCTTGGGTGGTTATATAGCAGTCAAAACATGGATGAAGTTGAATTCTATTAGTTCGAATAATGCTGCTGGGTGATCTGAGGCTGTCTTGTTCTCCACATATGTGCGATGTATGAATCTCTGACTTGTGAAAGTTCTGATAGAACAGAAAATCCAAGGATTCTCATTCTGTCTGGACTTAGTAGTATCTAAGTGAAGATAGATGGTGACCTGGCAAACATTATGGTTGGAACATTTTGACTTTTCATGCTAACGTGATGTTCTGCTCCTGCCAATGGTACACCCCCCGCTGTGGGTTTCCCAGTGGTGTGGGGTGGAGTCAATGAGAAATTCCAATTACTGCTTCAAGAACAGAAAATCCTGCTGGTAGCCAGTGGTATGCCACCACCCACAGCAAGGATAGATCCTGCAGGGAGGCCAGAAATCCAGCCCCATATCTATCACTTGGGAGATGTGCTTGTGCAGCAAATTGCGAAATTCTACATTACTAGCTAACCCATAAAAAGAGTTGGAGATAAAGAAATTCACCATTGTTTTGACATTGACCCTTTTTGGCAACTTGTGCCCTCCTAACCCACTCGACAGCACATTTCCTACAAGAAAACTGCAAATGCCAATGAAAACTTAATGGAAAGGTCTGAGGCTCTTGTGCTCAGCCAAGTTCAGAGAGTGATTTCTCTACCAGGATATCCTGGATGCATTCTTACCAAAAGAATACCAGACAAGTGAGAAAATGGGAGTGAATCAAATTGATATTTTGGATGAGTTAAAATCCAATTTTACCATTCTTTGAGCAAAAAAAAAAATGAAATAATATCTGTTTCCCACCAGCAGGGACAGGGGGAGGGCCTAAGCTTACCTGAGAGCCAGCAGATTGCAAAAGGGGGCACTCTCGTGCACGTGCAGAACTCTCTTTTCTGTGGAATAGTACAGACCACCGATCTCTATCTCTGCCTCCTCCCATTTATTGCTGGGTTACGCACCCAATTGCCCTCCCCATGCACAAGCTGACTGATTACTCCCTGCATGGACAGGCTGATTATGAGCCCATCCCTGTCGATTGTCAGTTGTGGAGTATGTAGTGACTTCTCACCTTGTTTGCAGAGTGCATCATGTCACCCCACCTACCTCCCTTTAGAACCCACCCCTTCAGGTCACACCCCCTCCCAATAGGCCATGTCCACTCAGGCTGGTACTACCCAAAGGACATGTCTGCTTTGGACATCTTTAGGTCAATTCAATCCAAAAAAAGTGCCAATTGAGTGTGAAAACAGGAGAGAATCATGCTAATATTTTGGGCAAGTTAAAAATTCAATCTTATCATTCTGAGCAAAAAAATGAAACCAGCAGGAGCAGGACGTGGGGTCTAAACTTACCTGAAAGCCAGCAGATTGCAACAGCGGTTCAATCGCACACATGAAGATCTCTCTGTTCTGCGGAATAGCACAACTCTGTCGCTGCCTCCTCCCAGCTATTGCTGATCTCCATGATGAAGTGCCCTCTCCTCCTGCACAAGCTGGCCGATTGCTGCCCCATGCATGGGCTGGTTGATCACATACCCAATCCCAGTTGACCATCAGTTGTGGGTGTGCAGCATCCCCACCCTCTCCTGATCCCAGTTGCAGAGAGGAGAGCATTCCTCTGTCCACTTCTGCAGGCAGTGGTGTTGGTGCTGTTCCTGCCGCGGGCAGTGGTGTTGGTGCTGCTCCTGCCGCTGGCAGTGGTGTTGGTGCTGCTCCTGCCGCGGGCAGTGGTGTTGGTGCTGTTCCTGCCGCGGGCAGTGGTGTTGGTGCTGCTCCTGCCGCTGGCAGTGGTGTTGGTGCTGCTCCTGCCGCAGGCAGTGTTGTTGGTGCTGCTTAGAGGTTTATCAGCTGGAAAGTGCAAATCAAAGACCAAGATAGGAGAATTGACCTCCAGTGTTGGAAATCACCATTAACACAGTTCAACCATAGCTTAGAACAAGTTTTTGTGAGGAAAAGCAAATAAACAGTTGCTGTATCTTAGCTATCTTAGCACTTTGAGCCTGTCAATTTTCTTCCTTGTCAACACCCACGGTCCTCTTGCTTTGTTCAACCTGGCATGTACTGAGAAAGACAGAATCAAAGATTAAAGCTGCACTCAATTGCCTTTTAACACATTCAAATGTCAAACGTACCTGTCACAACGAGGTTTTGCATGCATGAATAATACTCTTGACTTAATTGTGGAGGTTGATTACTAATAGCTTACTGACATTTTTTTGTCTTTTAACCTTTCACTTGGCTGGACATGTGCTCCCCTATTCCTTCTTCTCTCATCACAACAGGTTGAAAGTGACCAAGCTCTCCACCACCATCCCACTGACTGTCTGATGGATATTTTATCATGAGATCATAAGCATGATTCAACCAGAACCAACATTCATATATGCGTGTTACTCAGTGGAAGAGTCAACAAATACCAAACAAAAATGGAATCCATGACAACTCTTTACCTTCCCAGTTGGGCGGAATGAGGTCAATTCAGATGCCCCCATTCTCTTGCAGCTGAATTTGGTTTACTCAGTATCTATCAGAATTTGAACCTGAGGCCTGTTTTACGATCAGCTATGTAGCATAATTATTACGAACTCAGTAGGAATCTAGCAACACCAATTTTAAATCCAACCGATTTATTTGATAGTAAATTTGAGAGCTTTCGACCTTTTCGTCTTCGTCAGGCAAATGCAAGTCACGGGGGTTACAGGTAGTGTGACATGAAGCCAAGATCCCTGTTAAGACCATCCTCATGTGTGCGGAACTTGGCTATCAGTCTCTGCTCAGCGACTCTGTGCTGTCGTGTGTCACGAAGGCCCCCTTGAAGAACATTTACCCGCAGGTTGGAGGCCGAATGCCCATGACTGCTGAAGTGTTCGCCCACAGGAAGGGAACTGTTTTTTGCCTGGTGATTGCTGAGCGATGCTCATTCATCCGCTGTCGTAGTGTCTGCATGGTCTCCCCAATATACCATGCTTCGGGACATCCTTTCTTGCAACGTATTAGGTAGACAATGTTGGCCGAGTTGCAAGAGTATGTACCATGTACCTGGTGAATGGTATCCTCACATTTGATGATGTCGTCCATGTCTATGATTCGGCATGTCTTGCAGAGGTTTCTGTGGCAGGGTTGTGTGGTATTGTGGTCACTGTTTTCCTGAAGGTTGGGTAGTTTGCTGTGATCAATGATCTGTTTGAGGTTGTGCTGTTGTCTGAAAGCAAGAAGAGGGGGGGTGCGGATGGCCCTAGTGAGATGTTCATTGTCATCAATGATATGTTGAAGACTCCCGAGAAGATGTCATAGCTTCTCCGCTCTAGGGAAGTACTGGACAACAAAGGGTACACTGTCCACCATGTCCCGTGTTCGTCTTCTGAGGAGGTCAGTGCGGTTTATCGCTGTGGCACGTTGGAACTGTCGATTGATAAGTCGAGCGCCATATCCTGTTCTCACGAGGGCATACTTCAGTGTCTGGAGGTGTCTGTCACGATCCTCCTCATCTGAGCAAATTCTGTGTATACGGAGGGCTTGTCCATAGGGAATGGCTTCTTTAACGTGCCTAGGGTGGAAGCTGGAGAAGTGGAGCATTGTGAGGTTGTCTGTCGGTTTTCGGTACAGTGAGGTGCTGGGGTGACCGTCCTTGATGGAGATGCTGTGTCCAAGAATGCAACTGATTCTGGAGAATAGTCCGTGGTGAGTCTGATGGTGGGATGGAACTTGTTGATATCATCATACAGTTGTTTCAATGATTGTTCACCATGAGTCCAAAGGGAAAAAATATTATCAGTGTATCTAGTATATAGCCTTGGTTGAAGATCCTGTGTGGTGAAGAAGTCTTGTTCGAACTTGTGCATGAAGATGTTGGCATATTGAGGTGCGAATTTGGTCCCCATGGCTGTTCCGTGTGTCTGGATGAAAAGCTGATTGTTGAAGGTGAAGACATTGTGGTCCAAGACGAAGCGGATGAGTTGTAAAATTGCATCCAGAAACTGGCAGTTGTTGGCTTTGAGTACTGAGGCAGTTGCAGCAATACCATCGTCGTGGGGGATGTTGGTGTAGAGCGCCGAGACATCCATTGTGACAAGGAGTGTCCCTGGTTCAACTGCTCCATGTGTGCTAAGTTTCTGTAGGAAGTCCATAGTGTCAAGACAAAAGCTAGGGGTTCTTTGTACAATGGGTTTCAGCATGCCCTCGATATAGCCGGAGAGGTTCTCACAGAGGGTCCCATTGCCTGATATGATGGGACGGCCGGGTATGTTTGCCTTGTGTATCTTTGGGAGGCAGTAGAGATCTCAATGGAATGAGAGCCCGGAGGGTATTCTGAAGGTCCGGATCAAAGGTTTTGATCAGAGTGTTGAGTTGACGAGTGTGTTCTTTGGTCGGATCTGCTGGTACCTGTCTGTCGTGTTTCACATTGTTTAGTTGTCAGTACACTTCTTCACAGTAGTCTGTTTTGTTCAGTATAACAGTGGCGCCTCCTTTGTCTGCTGGTTTGATGACAATGTTGCGGTTGGTCTTGAGAGCACGGATGGCCTTGCTTCATGCTTGGGTAATGTTCGGGACTTAATGTTGTAAGTGCAGTTGATGAATCTGGTGTTCACGCACCTCCTGATGGCTTGGGCATACATGTCCAGTCGGGGGCAGCGGCCTTCCGAGGAGTCCAATTGGATTTATTCCTCTTTGGTTGCTACACTGCGGATCCCTCTGTCGGCTGTTCTGGTTCATTAGCTGTCATCTGTCATCATCTGCAAGACATGCCGTATCATAGACATGGAAGACATCATCAAACGTGAGGATACCATTCACCAGGTACACGGTACATACTCTTGCAACTCGGCCAACGTTGTCTACCTAATACGTTACAAGAAAGGATGTCCCGAAGCATGGTACATTGGGGAGACTATGCAGACACTATGACAGCGGATGAATGAGCATCGCTCAACAATCACCAGGCAAAACAGTTCCCTTCCTGTGGGCGAACACTTCAGCAGTCACAGGCATTCGGCCTCCGACCTTCGGGTAAATGTTCTTCAAGGGGGCCTTCATGACACACGACAGCGCAGAGTCGCTGAGCAGAGACTGATAGCCAAGTTCCGCACACATGAGGACTGTCTTAACAGGGATCTTGGCTTCATGTCACACTATCTGTAACCCCCGTGACTTGCCTGGGTTAGCAAAAAACCTCACTTACTGTGCTGTCTGGAGAAAATACACAATTCTCTAACAATGCTCAGGATTCCCTTCACACACATTGTTCGCCACTTTAACACTTGAATAGCATGTTAGATGTAAGGATTCGCATTCTAATCAGCAATCTCTGACTGTCTGTGCTGATGTGTGCTATTGCAGACCAGAACACTGCATTTGCCTGACAAAGACGAAAAGGTCGAAAGCTCTCAAATTTATAATCAAATAAATCGGTTGGATTTAAAATTGGTGTTGCTAGATTCTGACTGAGTTCTTACTACCCCAGTCCAACGCCGGCATCTCTACAGCATAATTATTACACCAGTCTGGACTTGTTGGGCTGAACGGCCTCTATCCACACCATAAATCTTTGACCACTTTAGTATGAGAAAAGAAATAACCAACTTGTGCATAGCTTGATCCCATAGGTGACAACGAGATGATGACCAGATAACTTGTTTGAGTGATGGTGGCTGAGGAATAAATAAAAACTAAAATACCTTGTGGTATTCATTGTTCTTCTCCAATAAAATCACACAACCCAGGAGGCCCTTTGACCTGTTGGGAAGAATTTTAACTTAGGGTGGGTTCTGGTACAGACCAGGGACTAATTACGCCCAAAAATATCAGAAATGCGATATGATTCTGCTCTCTTTCAGTGAGGTGCATTTAAAGGCAGATGGGAAAGAATTAGATGCGAGTTTCTGATTTTAACATTTAAATAGCCAATGAATTATGCCTTAACTCAGCATACTGGATTTCATGGCTGGCACAAATGTTTTCCAAGCTGTGCGGAACTCACGAGTCTCAACGAAACAAGAGCAGAATGAAGAGTGATTGATCAATGTAATTGATAAGTTGGGAAACTACTAAAATGTAAAACTGTGTATCTGCTTTTTTGTCTATGTGAACGGCTTACGTTCACACAGCTTCTTCTGAGGGAATGCTCCTGAAAGTGGGATGCCATTCAACTTGCATGTCACCATGAGATCGTTTTTGTGTGATATCAATTTTCAAGCGACCGCCTTTCTATTATTCATTTCCTTGGCGAGTAACATCCATACCCGCTTGGTTTCTGATGCTATCTCCTTTCTCTCATCCATTGGAAACAGTATTTCACTGCGTCCCTCACAGCCTGCTGTAAGACCCTCAGGCAGAAGGTACAGAATTGGTGGAGGGAGTAGTCTTTTCATTTCATCTTTCCTTTTCTATTTGCAGAAGCTGCAAAAATCAATACAGAATACAATCGTTCTGATTCTTGTCGATTCCCTGAAACTAGGAACGCTGTCATCGACAGATACTTATTGTCATTAATGTTCATCCAGCAGAAAGAATTCTTCAGTTGTAAGCAATAAAAAAAACTAACTTCAGTCAGTAAATCAAAGGAAAAGGTTGAAGAAAACTTCATTACTTAGGACCACAACTTGGGCCATACAACTTCCTCACAATTCCCACCTGCCTTTTATTTATAATATCAGCTGATCAGCTGACCACCACATCATTTTGTCATTGGTTACATTGTCGACTGGGTCAGTTGGTCAGCTGACCCTCACAGCATGTTCCCATTGGTTATATTATAACAATTAAGCCCACACCTTGTGGTTGGTTAGGAACATGGAAGCAGGTTGTTACTTCCATGGCTGGGATAAACAGCTAGCTGGTATATAGTTACTAGGAGTGGGGGAAGGGGGATCTGCTGTCATTCTGCGTGTGGTCGGTGAAGGGGAGCAGGGAGCCGTGATCGGTCTGGGAAACGGGTGCTGGGGGATAAGGCTGACAGTAATCATGTGGGTGTGGGGCAATGTCTGTGGGGCCAGGAGAGAGACGTTGTCAGACCCAGGAGTGATGTACCAGGGGAGCATTTTTCAAATTTGTTTTTACTGCACATGCATAGTTAGAGGCTCCGATGGGATCTGCAGCATTTCAGGTGCGATAAGCCCTGCCCACTGGCTTCTGCAGTGCAATTCAGAATCGCTGATATTTATATCAGGCAGAATGCATTTGGGGGTGTCTAAGGACGGGTCTAAAAGTCAGATCTAAAACACTCCCATATTCAGTACTTAGAATCATAATGGGAAAATCGGGCTCATAGTGTGTGAATAACATTCTTACAATTTTTCACTATGTATTTTCATTTAAAACATAGAATAATACATGACTTTTCAAATTCCCAGTGCATCTACCAAGTGGCTTTTTTGAGCGATGCTGCCACAAATTAGTGCTAAATTGTACTGAAATTATGGAGATGATGTGCACAAGCTTTGACAATAAGGAATTTAGTAGGTTCAAAGTTGATTTAGAGCAGTTAAGTGAACAGATTCATAAATGTCTAATGTAATTTAAGGTGAATAAATGTTATTTTATGCACATGGGACCTAGCAACTCAATTCATTTATACTCAATGCATAATTACCCGTTAAAAGTAACTAAGTGGGAAGGACACTTGAAGTAATCACTAATCATTTATTAAAGCTACTTGAAAATACTGTTAGATCAATACAGTGCAAAACTAAGTGTGCTAAGGTTTGTAAAATGATTTGGTGCATCTGCAACTAATTACGCCTGAGCAGTTTTCATCCTAATAACTGATGAAGATTCAGCATGTTTTCCAAAAATGCTTAAAAAGTTGCAATCAAAATGGAGGTAGAGGTTAGAATTCTCCAATCTCATTCGCCTGGTCACCACTGTCTGCAGGAACGCAGAATTTGGCTGTCAGCCAAATCTCTATTTATTGCAGTGGGACTAAAGAATTCCGGCCAAAGATGAGGTCAAAGAATTCCAGCCTGAATGTTTCAAAACTGGCAAACTTGGGATCAGGTCTATGTTGGATTTCATATTTGATGTTTGTCCTGAGGCATTTCAATGTACCTATAGTTCAACATAGGTTGGCAGCGAGCAAGTCTAAATCTAAACCTAAGGCAGCCACACTGAAGCTAGATAGTGTTTTGGTATGGCCACAACTTAAAAACTGTGTACACTTTGGGTCACTAGAGAAATACTCAAGATGGAAGTTGGGCAAAAAAATTTTCTGAGTTGAGTTGGATGGAGTCAGAGCACAGGAAATGACAGACATGCAAATAGATACCCGCTTGGCACACCACTACTCTGATTCAGTATCACCTCGAGCATGCCAAAACTTTTTTCATTCATTTAGTGGGCCTTAAAATCATTGTATTTCCCACTGAAAAAAAGTATCTGGTTTTCAGACACTGCCAGTTTTCAGGTAACTGTATTTGAGGTACTGAACATGACATTCTGGAAGAATGGTTTTGTTTCCAAATCCAACTGAAAGTCTAGTTGCCCAACCAGAACAAGTACGGTTATGGGATGCCATAGTTTAGCTTCAGGGGCTGATTGTTTTTGTGGGTGGAGATTTGTTTGTAGGAAGGTTTGGTGGATAGATGCAAAACACCAAAGAGATCTGGGAGTGACGATTTACACCGTCAATTGCCAAATTTCACTATCTATTAAAGAACACAGCTATTTTATTTATCTGGACATAAATTTAGAAAAACTTCAGTCAATGCGATTAAATGACTGTTAGAATCATAGAAACCTACAGTGTAGAAAGAGGCCATTCGATCCATCAAGTCTGCACTGACCACAATGCCACTCAGGCATTTCCCCATAACCCTAGCTAATTCCCCTAACATTAAAAGCAATTTACCATGGCCAATCCATCTAACTGCAGATCTTTGGACTGTGGGAAGAAACCTGGAGAAACGCTCATAGACACAGGGAGAATGTGCAAATTCCACACAGATAGTGACTCAAGCCGGAAACTGAGCTCGGGTGTGACGTAGCAGTGCTAACCACTATGCACCATGCCACTCCTGTTAATTTATAAAATTTCATCAGGAGATGTAAGCATCATTGGTAAGGCCAGCATTTATTGCCCATCCCTTTGTGTAGGTGATAATGGACAACTGACACCTGAATAATTACAAAGCCATTTCAGAGGGCAATTAATTTATCTCAAAGGTGACCTTCCTGTAATAAATAAGAATAAAAGAATGTCACATGACATGAAATTGACCCTCATACGTTATGAATTTTGTCCCTCAAATCACAGAGCATCGTGATGTCCATATGCAGTGGATGAATAACGGTTTGATTCTTGCGTCGCTGTCGATGGTGAGCATGATATAAAAATCAAAGCCATAGGTCATTTAATAAGTATGTTAGAGAATAATTAGATGAAGAATAATGTATTGTGTTAATTAGTTTCAATTCTGTCCAAGTGGGTCACAATATTGTTGTGCTCATAGTAGCATCACTGCAAAGGTAACATTTGAACTTTAAAAATCAGCAAGTAGGATGATTTGCAATAGAACAAACAAATTTGTATGTATATCTTAAATATATCAGGTGTAAATTGAATCAGTACAAGATATAACTTAATTCAATAAAACAAATTATTATCAGAATAATTATGCAAAATTAGTTGGAAGTTCTATCATTTAGAATATTCTTTTGTGCAATATTTTAAAAGCTTCGCTGTTTTATGCTGCTGCAGTGAAATGAAGATGATTAAGTTATATTGAATGATGAAATTATGAAGAAAATTAATTCATCCTAGGTCTCTCTTTGGTCAGACATTTCACTTTATTAATTCATGAAATGCAATATTTAAATAGATATTGAAAGGTCAAACACATCTTTTACTCCTTCAGTATGATGAAGATGAGAAAGTGCACTTCAATCACCCATTAGATCTTCAAATAGGGTACTGTAGGCTTGTTATATCTAACCAACAAGCATGGATATGGAATATGAATGTGGAATACTGAATAACGTCACCTGACTAGGTTATTCTGAGCATAAGCATTGAATGGAGTTCTAAAGGGAAATTCAGAAACAAAGTATTTCCAAAAACAATGATTCTGCTGGTGTAACATTTGGTGGATACCTCCAATTCTCAGCTTTCCATCAAAGGAACTTGTCTCCAGGAACTTCCCCCTCACCTTCTCCACAGTCCCACCATACCCACCTCCTACCCTGATCCAAGCAACTCAACTCAAGTTATACATCACTTTACTTTGGTATCCATTTCCCCTTTCATTCCATGATTACATTGTCCTTAAACATCTCTTCAAACTCAACTTTTCCAAATATAATAATCTTCCATGCTTTCTATTTGGCTCTGTTTTTGGGTCAATAAAATATATACTTTCCTCTGTTTAGTCATGGAAGCCCTGTAAATGTAAACACTCCTTTTATCCTCTGAACCCCCTTTTGAATTTCAACAGCTGATAAATCAATTTCCCACCTATCTCACCATGCAAATCTCTGATCTGACCTATTTCCGTGTAACTCAAATCTGCTATAACGTTTCATTTCAAATATACAAATCTAATACTTTTAACCTTCTCTCTCTTCAACCTCCAGAGGTAACCTGTCTCTAATAACCTTGCTCTGTTCAATTAAGTCTGGTTACACACACAGTTTTCTTTGTCTACTCAGAAAACATACAAAAATATAAAAAATATATATTTCCTCACACACAGCTTCAAAAGTCTACACAAAATACATAAAAATCAATGCTTAAAGATAACTAGTGTGTTAAACTTAGGTCATAAGATGCAGACACAAAATACAGCCTAATGTATTGCAGGTTCATGTTGACTAAAAGTCATAAGAACAATATAGCTATGACAACTGATTACAGAGCCAAAGTATTTGCAATGCTACAAGTTAAAAAGACAAAGCTAGTTCTATCTAATTGTTTGGAATTTGGAACATTGAAATTGTTTTGCTTCATGTAATAGCCTATTGAATCTCAGTGAATACAAACTGGTAAGGTTCAATTGCTGGGAAGCACAATGGCTTTACATTTTAATCTAATCAATCCTGACTGACTTCACAGCATTGGCTTGGGGCTATGTAGTGCCTCTCACTTGTCAAGTGTGGATTTGACTTTTAACAAGAGTGTAGTCAAGTGATGCACTGGTGTCCTATATTGATTACTGAATGGGACTAACACCCATACTAATAATTATTTGGAAAGGAAGATAAATCACATTAATAACCGTATCCAGTGAAAGGGTTAACATACACAAATCACAAAAACCTACAATGCTTAAGTGCAATATAGTAAGAAGCTCGTTCCAGACATCTGACCTTCAAATAGCGAAGAGAAAGAGATATTATGCTGGGAGAAGGCCTTTAAATCATGCATTGGATAAGGGAATGAACCATATTCTAATAAGCAGATACAGTAGGAATGCCTAAAGATAGAGGAAAATAATACACAACTGAGGCAAGAAAAAACCTTATGTCAATTAGATATTATAATTAAGCCAAGTGTATGGTGATTGTGATTGGTTTTAAAAACTGTACTTTTATATGATGTAACCTTTTATGATTAAATGGAGACAACTCCTTTTCCTTTTATTAGCATAAGCTAATTACTTGCAATTGAAGCTGAGACTTTAATTTCCTGTGTATTTCTGAATTTTTCACTCTGAATGGTCTGAATGATTTCAGAGTCCTATGGCTGTAGTAAAATCATCTTAAACCACTCTGTTACTTTGTCTGGCTACTTCAAGGGAATGATATTTTTAAACACAACAAGAAAACCACCATAACAGCGGCATAACAATTACAATTCAGTAAAATAACATGTTGGGTTAATTGATTGAAATATATTTTGATTATTTGTTCATTACAAATAACTAAACAACAAATTAGTTATTAAACTTTTCTACAAGCAGTTTGCACTTCATGTCCATCAGCCACATGCAGTGCAATGAACAACAGCACAAATGAGTAACTAATGTTGATTTTGAAGTCACCAAGCCACAGTCGCCATTTTACAACTCTCCACTTCAGCTAACACTAATCTTGCTCAACAGAATGTTAAATGTAATGAGGATACCCATTAGAAAGATCATGAAGCACTTGCAATTGGTTGCTCTATAGCTTTCTTTCGTCTGCTGGTGTAACTGTAAATGCTTTGCAGGCTTCCTCTTCTTGACTAAACTATGTGTTTACTACAGTGAGTAATCTCTTTGTCTTGTGGTACATTTTGTAATATAGTATACTGGGCCGAAAAGAGTGGTTTTCAGATATCAGTGGGTTAGAACATAGAACATAGAACATAACAGCACAGAACAGGCCCTTTGGCCCTCGATGTTGTGCCGACCCATTAGGAACAAGCAGTGACCCTCTAACCTAAACCATTCCCTTTTCATCCATAAACTTATCTACTAACCTCTTAAACGCCACCAAACTTGGCGCATCTACAACTGACACAGGCAGGGCATTCCATACCCTTACCACCCTCTGGGTAAAGAACCTACCTCTGACATCTGTCCTAAAACCACCACCCCTTAATTTAAAGCTATGTCCCCTCGTGCTAGCTTTCTCCATCCTAGGAAAAAGGCTATCACTGTCCACCCTATCTAAACCTCTAATCATCTTATATGTTTCAATAAGGTCTCCTCTTAGCCGCCTTCTTTCTAACGAAAACAACCTCAAATCTCTCAGCCTCTCTTCATAAGACCTGCCTTCCATACTAGGCAACATCCTGGTAAACCTCCTCTGTACCCTCTCCAATGCCTCCACATTTTTCTTATAATGCGGGGACCAGAACTATACACAATACTCCAAGTGCGGCCGCACAAGAGTTTTGTACAGTTGCAACATGACGTTGCGGTTCCGAAATTCAATCCCCCTACCAATAAAAGCTAAGACTCCATATGCCTTCTTAACAACCTTATTGACTTGATTGCCAACTTTCAAGGATCTATGCACACATACACCAAGATCCTTGTTGGCACAGCTTTTTCTGAGAATTGAAAGAAGAAACAATGACTTGTGTTTATATAGTGTTTTGATGACCAACAAATATAATTACAACCAATGAAAAAAAGTTTTGAAGTGTAGTCACTGCTGTGATGTAACATGGCAGTCAATATGTACTCAGCAAACTCCCATAAACAACACTAAAACATACTGCAACAAAAAAATGCTGGAAAATCTTAACAGGTCTGACAGCATCAGTGGAGAGAGAATAGAGCCAACGTTTCGAGTCTGGATCATCAAGTTGGCAAGCTTTGAAAATACAGCAAGGGGAGAAATATATGGCCAAGGGATTGATACATTAAAATGAGGTTCTCACCCTTCGTGGACATGAACCTCATGATGTCACTGATACAGAGTGAGGAAAATTGCAGAACGCAAATCCAGAGAGAATTGCAATTGCCAATTTTCTCTAGCTTTTAAGCATATGTTGCTGTTCTCTCTGAAGGCAAACACAGATTGAAAACTACCCCCTCCGTTTTTCTCCTGACTAATGCAGGCAGGCCTAGTGAGTTTTTCCATGTGACCTCTGATCTTATTTCAAATTCCAGCATCCAGGGTACTTTTCATATTACAATATTTTCTCATTCTCTCCCTAGAACCTGAATGGTTGTTATTGTTATACATTTCAGACTTGCTTTTTATTCTGAATGACAGGGATCTCAAGATGGAAAGAAAAAGCTGAAAAATATTATGTTTGCAGCATGTTATTAATTCTGGCTGCAATGAAATTGTATTTCTCACTGAAGAAAAATAAATGATAAATAACATTAATCCACAACTGTATTTGGTATTTATTTCATATAACCATGTCAGTTCAATATTTTGTTCCGTAGCATGCTTCATTTCTGAGCAAAGTTACTATTTACAAATAAATGCATTAATTTTGGGAATGAATGGGGTGGAATCTTGTGGCGGTGGTGAAATCCTCAGTCATTGGTTGGAGAGCCAGTGAGACCCTTATATTGCCTCTTTTGAGAAAGCCTGCCACATCTTGTATATTCAACTGATTAACAGGCCAACAGCAGGCCTTACCCTAGGATCTCCTAGGGCCAGAATTTCAGCCTGCCAAGAGCTATTGGCCAATTAGAAGCTGGCAGACCTCCTGTGCTCAACAACACTACTGGGGAAATGGAGGCTGGTGTTGGTACTGCACTTCATAACTCTTACTCCCTCATGAAAGATCACGCTATATCCAACATAGGTAAACAGTGGACCTCTAAATGGCAAACTGAAATAAAATGAAGTTCTAATTATCTTTACAGATTTCATTATAAATAAAAAAATCCCTTTCATTGATAAAAGCCATCAAAATCCCTCCAAGTACTTAATTATCTGTAAAATCAAATATTTGTATTCATAAAGGATAGCTAATTCCTCAATAAATCTAGAATTTGTCAATAAAACTGTAAACCAATGGCCTTCCCACTGCAATAATTATATGTTGTGGAAATAGCAAACAGCTTTAACAGTTAGACTCATGTCAACAAAAACCATTGAAATTCATAGAATTGCCACAGAGCAGAAGGAGGCCACTTGTTCCATTGAGTTTGCACTGACCACAATCTCACCCTGGCCCCAGTCCTGCAAGCCTACATATTTACTATGATAATCCCCCTGACATTTGGGTTAGTTTAGCATGCCCAATCAATCTAACGTGCACATCTTTGGAATGTGAGAAGGAACCAGAGCACCTGGAGGAAATGCACACAGACATGGGAGGATGTGCAAACTCCTCACAGAGGCCGGAACTGAACCTGGTTCCCTGGCGCTGTGAGGCAGCAGTGCTAACCACTGTGCCACCGTGCCGCCCCTATTGATAGTGCACTTTTTTCAGAGACATAGCAGTCCATTTTTTTTCAAAGCTCAATGAGAGTGAATTTAAATAACTTGATATCTTTACAATTCCACAGCCCTTATCCACTTTTGTATGCAGTCACATCTATTCTAAAAAACTATAAATTACACGTTGAGGAAAATGGGCCTCATTCCAATGAAAATGGGGCCTGGCTGAACTCAACTCTGAAATTAAATGGCCTTGCTTGTGTTTGGGTTTTCTCAATGTGTGAATCACATTCCTTCTCCTAACACCACTTGGCCAAAATAGCATCAGAAATGATGGGCCTGTTGGGTCCTTGGGCCTTGAATAATTTTGGATAAGATGGGGGGGTCTTCGCAATTTTTTGAAAATCCAGGCATAAACGTTCTTTTCAGGTTTAATATGATCTGATGATATGATTCACCTTATGAGGCTCAAACCAAAAGGATTAGAAAAGTGAGTAAAGTTAGCAATTTTCAACCCACGGATCTGTTCTTGCTTTATGATCTGTTTTCTTCCCTTAATCTGTATGTCACTTTGATGTCTATTAAGAAGAATGCTTATGGTGTACTACATTAGATATCATTTGTTAGGCTGGCATTTTCTAGTACCACAGAGAACATTTATCGCACTATCACCATCTTTCATCTGCTCATCTCAGTCATATCCACCATTACAAGGTTTCATTAAGAGCAGCAAGATCTAGCCAGTTATTAGGAAGAGTTAGAGTTCATTCAGCAAGAACTGTTGTTATACAGTCTAAAAGCAATACCTATAATGAAAAAGAAATCTTGCCTGGCACAGTCTTTAAGACCTGTGATCTGCAGTGTATGATGGAACTTAACTTGGGATAAATCACAGACTTTATGCTATTAAGTTCTGGGCCAGCAGCCGTTCGGTAAAAAATGAGGTAAGTGTTGCATATTAAAGATCTGTTAAAGCTAGTGGCAGTTCTTTCACTTCTCATACCATTTGCCTTTTCCCTCTGACACTAATGGCATATGCAACCCAAATACCTTGGCAAAGTGGGTATCACTTACTGCCTTTCAACTTCTGGGACATCAGTTTGATTTCTGGCTTGAGTCACTGTCTTCACGGAGTCTGCATATTCTCCTTGTGTCTGCGTAGGTTTTCTTCGGGTGCTTCGGTTTCTTCCCACAGTCCGAAAGATGCGCTGATTAGGTATATTGGCCATGCTAAATTCTCCCTCAGTGTACCTGAACACTGGGATGTGGAGACAAGGGGATTTTCACAGTAACCTCACTGCAGTGTTAATGTAAGCTTACTTGTTACACTTATAAATAAACTTAAAACTTAAATCCTGAGTATACCTGCATCATTGCTTCACCTTATCAGTTCAAATGTAACAACGGAAAGTTATGGGTATGATTATGGGCTTTATTCAAAATTATGCATTCGCTAACATAGTTATAATTCAAACTTTTCTACATATATTGAAGTTAAATTATTGTTGGTTTTCTCAATCATGCGCTGTAACCCTGATCAAAGTTCTGTGTAAAACCCAGGAAGTTCAAAAATAAATAAACGTTTACTGGATCTTGCACTATTGCGATAGTAGATATTGATGCATGAGTAAACAGTAAGACTAGTCAAAGAGTTGAAGAAACTTTGCAGATTTGATGGGAAAATTTTATGATATTTGCTGTATTACAAGTTGTAATTTTAAGTTGATCAATCAAATACCAGTAGTGTTGGTGGAGAATGCCAGTGTAGACCTAATCAGAGACATAGGCAGCAGCAGAGGGGAATGATACAGAACAGAGGTAAACTCAGTAAAGTTTTACAACACCAATTTTAAATCCAACCAATTTATTTGACAGTAAATCCACGAGCTTTCGACGCTATGCGCCTTCGTCAGGCAAATGCAGTGTTCTGATCTGCAGAGGCACTCATATCCACACAGACAGTTACAGATTGCTGATTAGAATTTGAATCCTTACATCTAACCTGCTATTCAAGTGTTAAAGTGGCTAACAATATGTGTGAAGGGAATCCTGAGCATTGGTTAGAGAATTGTGTATTTTCTCCAGACAGCACAGTAAGTGAGGTTTTTTGCTAACCCAGGCAAGTTACGGGGGTTACAGATAGTATGACATGAAGCCAAGATCCCTGTTAAGACCGTCCTCATGTGTGCGGAACTTGGCTATCAGTCTCTGCTCAGCAACTCTGCGTTGTCGTGTGTCACGAAGGCCCCCTTGAAGAACATTTACCCGCAGGTCGGAGGCCGAATGCCCATGACTGCTGAAGTGTTCGCCCACAGGAAGGGAACTGTTTTGCCTGGTGACTGTTGAGCGATGCTCATTCATCCGCTGTCGTAGTGTTTGCATGGTCTCCCCAATATACCATGCTTCGGGACATCCTTTCTTGCAACGTATTAGGTAGACAACGTTGGCCGAGTTGCAAGAGTATGTACCGTGTACCTGGTGAATGGTATCCTCACATTTGATTATGTCGTCCATGTCTATGATCTGGCATGTCTTGCAGAGGTTGCTGTGGCAGGGTTGTGTGGTATTGTGGTCACCGTTCTCCTGAAGGTTGGGTAGTTTGCTGCGAACAATGATCCGTTTAAGGTTGTGCGGTTGTCTGAAAGCAAGAAGTGGGGGGGGTGGGGATGGCCCTAGCGAGATGTTCATCGTCATCGATGACATGTTGAAGACTCCGGAGAAGATGTCGTAGCTTCTCCACTCCAGGGAAGTACTGGACAACAAAGGGTACTCTGTCCACCTTGTCCCGTATTCGTCTTCTGAGGAGGTCAGTGCGGTTTATCGCTGTGGCACGTTGGAACTGTCGATTGATGAGTCGAGCGCCATATCCTGTTCTCACGAGGGCATCCTCGAGAAATACACAATTCTCTAACCAATACTCAGGATTCCCTTCACACACATTGTTAGCCACTTTAACACTTAAATAGCAGGTTAGATGTAAGGATTCGCATTGTAATCAGCAATCTGTAACTGTCTGTGTGGATATGAGTGCCTCTGTAGATCAGAACACTGCATTTACCTGACGAAGGCACATAGCATCAAAAGCTCGTGGATTTACTATCAAATAAATTGGTTGGATTTAAAATTGGTGTTGTAAAACTTTACTGAGTTTACCCCAGTCCAACGTCGGCATCTCTACATCATGACTACTATCGACACCGCATACTGCCAGATCCAAGTGGAGAGGATCTCCAAGAGGATTGCACATATCGACACAGACATCAAGTTTCTACAGAGATGCAAGAAAGCAGACAGTATACCAAAGGGACTACAGATCACGAACCCACTCAGGTCAACCTATAACACAGACTACGCTGAGAGGCTTTGCCGTCACACCTCTCTCACACTCCTCAATCACCTCATGCTCCAGCTCTATAGCAAACGCCGCACCCTGGAAAGTAAAATGGAATACATATTCTCAACTTGCGCTCAGGACGCAGATCAGATGCAAAACCTTCCCAAGCAGATGAGACAAAGAAACTACACCATTTACATGCACACCAAGAACAGTAAACTTGAAAAACTTGGCATCGCCACCAGCAACAACCAAGCCTCCCTTGGCACCACAGTAGAAAACAACACTACCGCAGGGAGGTCCATTGTTAACCTGTGAGACTACACACTTCAATCAGAGGAAATCGAAGTTCTCAGCCGAGGGCTCAATTTCTGTCCCACCACCAAAATGGATCCCATCAGTCTTGCAGCGGACACAGAGGAATTCATCAGGCGAATGAGGCTGCGTGAGTTCTTCCACAAACCCCAAGAGGCCAATAGTGGACTCAATGAGACAGCGAATGAACCAGAACAGCCGACAGAGGGATCCGCAGTGCAGCAACCGAAGAGGAAGGAATCCAATTGGACTCCTCCGGAAGGCCGCTGCCCCCGACTGGACATGTATGCCCAAGCCATCAGGAGGTGCGTGAACACCAGATTCATCACCCGCACTTACAAGACAGTCCCGAACATCACCCAAGCACAAAGCAAGGCCATCCGTGCTCTTAAGACCAACCGCAACATTGTCATCAAACCAGCAGACAAAGGAGGTGCCACCGTCATACTGAACAGAACGGACTACTGTGAAGAAGTGTACCGACAACTAAACAATGTGAAACACTACAGACAGTTACCAGCGGATCCGACCAAAGAATACACTCGTCAACTCAACACTCTGATCAAAACCTTTGATCCGGACCTTCAGAACATCCTCCGGACTCTCATTCCACGTACTGCCCGCATTGGAGATCTCTACTGCCTCCCAAAGAAACACAAGGCAAAAATACCCGGCCGTCCCATCGTATCGGGCAATGGGACCCTGTGTGAGAACCTCTCCGGCTATATCAAGGGCATCCTGAAACCCATTGTACAAAGAACCCCCAGCTTTTGTCTTGACACTACGGACTTCCTACAGAAACTCAACACGCATGGAGCAGTTGAACCAGGGACACTCCTTGTCACAATGGTTGTCTCGGTGCTCTACACCAACATCCCCCACGATGATGGTAATGCTGCAACTGCCTCAGTACTCAATGCCAACAACTGCCAGTTTCCGGATGCAATTTTACAACTCATCCGCTTCATCTTGGACCACAATGTCTTCACCTTCAACAATCAGCTTTTCATCCAGACACACGGAATAGCCATGGGGACCAAATTCGCACCTCAGTATGCCAACATCTTCATGCACAGGTTCGAACAAGACTTCTTCACTACACGAGATCTTCAACCAAGGTTATATACTAGATACACTGATGACATCTTTTTCCTTTGGACTCATGGTGAACAATCATTGAAACCACTGTATGATGATATCAACAAGTTCCATCCCACCATCAGACTCACCATGGACTATTCTCCAGAATCAGTTGCATTCTTGGACACATGCATCTCCATCAAGGACGGTCACCTCAGCACCTCACTGTACCAAAAACCGACAGACAACCTCACAATGCTCCACTTCTCCAGCTTCCACCCTGGACACGTTAAAGAAGCCATTCCCTATGGACAAGCCCTCCGTATACACAGAATTTGCTCAGATGAGGAGGATCGTGACAGACACCTCCAGACGCTGAAGTATGCCCTCGTGAGAACAGGATATGGTGCTCGACTCATCAATCGACAGTTCCAACGTGCTACAGCGATAAACCGCACTGACCTCCTCAGAAGACGAACACGGGACAAGATGGACAGAGTACCCTTTGTTGTCCAGTACTTCCCCGGAGCGGAGAAGCTATGACATCTTCTCCGGAGTCTTCAACATGTCATCGATGACGATGAACATCTCGCTAGGGCCATCTCCCCCCCCCCCACTTGCTTTCAGAGAACCGCACAACCTTAAACAGATCATTGTTCGCAGCAAACTACCCAACCTTCAGGAGAACAGTGACCACAATACCACACAACCTTGCCACAGCAATCTCTGCAAGACATGCCAGATCATAGACATGGACGACATCATCAAACGTGAGGATACCATTCACCAGGTACACGGTACATACACTTGCAACTCGGCCAACGTGGTCTACCTAATACGTTGCAAGAAAGGATGTCCCGAAGCATGGTATATTGGGGAGACCATGCAGACACTATGACAGCGGATGAATGAGCATCGCTCAACAATCACCAGGCAAAACAGTTCCCTTCCTGTGGGCGAACACTTCAGCAGTCATGGGCATTCGGCCTCCGACCTGTGGGTAAATGTTCTTCAAGGGGGCCTTTGTGACACACGACAACGCAGAGTTGCTGAGCAGAGACTGATAGCCAAGTTCCGCACACATGAGGACGGTCTTAACAGGGATCTTGGCTTCATGTCACACTATCTGTAACCCCCATGACTTGCCTGGGTTAGCAAAAAAACCTCACTTACTGTGCTGTCTGGAGGAAATACACAATTCTCTAACCAATGCTCAGGATTCCCTTCACACACATTGTTAGCCACTTTAACACTTGAATAGCAGGTTAGATGTAAGGATTAGCATTCTAATCAGCAATCTGTAACTGTCTGTGTGGATATGAGTGCCTCTGCAGATCAGAACACTGCATTTGCCTGACGAAGGTGCATAGCGTCGAAAGCTCGCGGATTTACTATCAAATAAATTGGTTGGATTTAAAATTGGTGTTGTAAAACTTTACTGAGTTTACCCCAGTCCAACGCCGGCATCTCTACATCATAGAACAGAGGAGCAGAGAGACCTGCAGTAGCAGGCAAAAATAAAAGACCTGATCATTGTATTGTCAAATTAAAAAATGAAAGGGGTGACCACCTCCTGGAAATTCGCATCATCCCTGATCGTCTGCAAAAATCATGAGCTCAGACTCAAGCAGCTGGAGACACTTCCTACATATGTAATTCCCCCAAGATGCCCAAAATTACCTGATGCATGCACATGGCTCAGAAATTACATAAACACATTCTGCTAGCCAGCAGAATCTGTAATACTAGAGAGAGAGAGAAAGAACACTGCATCCAACCTGGAGTAAAACACTTTATAACTCAAACTGAATATGAATTCTTCGATTTCTTTATGGAGGAACCATCTGACTTTGATTTGTTAATCAATCTTCCTACAATACCTCAATAAACAAAAAATCATATAAACCATTTAAGCAGCAGTAAAATGACTTCTAAGCAGGCAACCAGTGCCACAATGAAAACTGCAGAGAGTATGATTTAAAAAATACATTTCTTAAAGGCACAGTAGTGCCACAAACCAAGTGCAGAAATGAAGTCATTCTAAGAGACTTTATTGTTCAGGCAATGGACAGGCATTTCTTCAACTATCTTCATGAGTCTTATATGGTGTTACCTTCCTGGTGACTGGGTATCACTGAGACAGTATTAAATATTTTCGAGAGGGAAAGCAATGCGGCAAAAGTTGCTCTACATATTGATACTAATAACATAAAGATGTCTGTTATGTAGTAGTCAGGGTGACATTTTCAGAAATTAGGAAGGATGTTAAAAGATAGGATGTCCAATATAATAATCTCTGAATAATGCCTAGTGTGACATTTTAGCAAGAATAGAAATTGGAAGTTGGAAAGTTCAATGCCTAGTGTGAGATATGATGCAGGTGGGAGAACTTTAGATTTTAGTGGCAACAGGGTCAGTGCTGAGTCAAAATAAAATGAATTATATCTTGACAGGACTTTCCTCATGGGAAAGTGCACCAATGTGTTTGGGAAGGTTTAAGGTAAATTGGCAATTCATGAGTACCAGAATATGAAAGTAGAAAAAGGGAATAAGGTGTACAAAATGAGATTGTTGGATAGTATTAGAAGAGAGAGTGCCACCATATAAAATAAGAACAGTTTAAGAAGGACAATAAAGAAGCTTTTAGGCAGCTTTAGAATGTATGCATGGGAACAAATTGTGGTGAATAAAGTTGATGAGCTAAAAGCACAAATAATTGTGTGGAAATACGATTTAGTATCAATAATGGAAACATGACTTTAAATTGGTGATAATTGGATATAGAATAATCAATGATACATGACATTCAGAAAAAAATAGAGAAGATAAAAAGGGAGATAGGGTGGCAGTGCTGACTAGGGAAGACTTTGTTGTGTTAGAAAGAGATGTCTTTGGGGGGGTATGGATGGAATCCATTTGGCTAGATTTGGGATGTAAGAAATATATATCATTCTACTGAGAATATTTTATAGACCTCCAAATAATGAGTGAGTGAAAGAGGGAGAGATGGTGAGGAGCAAACATTCAGGGAAATCTCAGGGATGTGCAAAGAGTGTGTAATACTGAGGGACTTTAATTACCCAAATATTGGAATTATGTTAGAGTAATAGATTAGAGGAGGAAAGGAAATCTAAAATATGTTGAGGACGACTTCTTTGACAAATATGTTTTCAGTCCAACTAGGAATGAGGCATTAAAAGGAAATTATACATCTTCTACCAGTATGTATATAATAAGCAGATATTAGCCAGCTGGAAGCTAGGTGGGCCTGATATGGGATAAAGAGGGTGATATATATTTAGAGATGTAAGACCAGGTTAGAATACATAACAAATTATATCAAATTTGAGAGTGGCAAATGTGACATAATATTTTAAGAAAAATATTCCTCGTATCTGCAGGTTGGTCAATTTAACAACAGTACTGTGAAAGGTTTTATAGTCTCATGGGGGCAATCTTAGAGGTTCATTTGACCTGGTGTTAGGTCAGCCAACCGGATTGTGTGAGAGATAAAAAGTCGGTTTTGCACCTGGTTTCTCTCAGCTCACGATATTACCAGCCTCAACCTGCCAGTACAGTCAGCCTTACATCCTTTCAATTAATTAGGATATTTAAATATTATTAGTGAGGCTGGGACATAATTGTCTGGACTCATTTGACTTAATGTCCTCCCCAGTGGAAGTTGTCTTAGGCAAAGGTCACATAGATGCCCACTAATGAGCACCAGACGAGTGGGATCAGAGGCCATTGAAACTCCCTAGGTGGTCAGGGGGAGAGGTGGACATGCCCCTTGGACAGTGCCAGCCTGGCATCCTGGAAGTGCCCACTGGACACCCTCACCTTTTTCCCTCCAGAGGGATCCCCACAACACATTCATGTTTGGGTGAACCTTTGGTGACATCACGTCAGCATGGTTTATAATTATCCTGCCACTCAATATCAGGTGGAGGATTGTTTAATCAAATAAAAGATATTAAAATGCATGTAAATCAAGTTCTTATCCATATGAGTCTGACCCTGATTACATCATCGGCAAGGGGTGGCGAAAATCAGAAGTCGCGGTCTTGCCGGTGAGATTCACAACTTCCAGGTTTTGGTGGGTAGTGAGCCTATGTTCCCAATTCCCTTGATGGCAAATGCAAGCTCAAGGTTCTGCCCATTTTTTTTGTTTAATGCACGCAGATTGGTTGTGATCAAATAGACACTCTGCTCTGAATCAACGTTTTAGTGGATTGCCCTTCAGAATCCCCCTGAATTTGCTGTGAAAATCCCCTAGTCACCACACTCCAGTTCCTGTTCGGGTACACTGAGGGAAAAATTAGCAAAGTCAATGCACCTAATCAGCATGTCTTTTGGACTGTGGAAGGAAAATAAAGCATCCAGAGAAAACCCACCCCTGTAGAACATGTAGACTCCACACTGACAGTGACCCAAGTCGGGAACCAAACTCAAGTTCCTGGCACTGTGAGGCAACAGTGCTAATCATTGTGCCACTATGCCATCCCAAATCAATGAAGGGGGCACTCGGTTAACATAAAGACAAAAACAAGGTATTGCAAAGGCATGGGCACACTGGACAATTGGAAGCTCTTAAGAACCAACAAAGAGCAAAGATAAATAATGAAAGAAAACTAGTGCAAAATATAAAAATAGACAACAAAATCTTCTGTAATTATATTAAAAGAAGAGAGTAGTTAAAGTGAATGTTGGTCCTTTGAAGGCTGGTGAGTTAATAATGGAGAACACAGAAATGGCTGAGACACTAAATCAATAGTTTTCGCAGTGAAGGACATGAGTACCATCCCTATAGTAACAGAAAATGTATTGGTTATAGAAAGGGAGGAAATTAGAATTTATCATCATCACTATCTATAGGATCACCATTATTCAGTTTGTTTGTTACACCCTCAAAGAACTCAATCAAATTAATCAAACATGATTTATCCTTCATAAAATCATGCTGATTCTGATGGATTGCATTTTGATTTTTTAAATGTCCTCTTATTATTTCTTTAATAATGAATTCTAACAATTTCCCAATGACAGATGTTAAACTCTTTGGCCTGTAGTCTCCTAGAGAAAAAGTACTGAGCAAACAATTGGAATTGAGAGTTGTCAAGTCCCCAGTACCTGATGGATTGCATCCTAGGGTCTTAAACGAAGTAGCATTGAAGTTAATGGATCCATTAATTGCAATATTTCAAAATTGCAGGAAGGTGGATTAGAAAAATGCTAATATAGTACTTTTAATCATGAAGGAAAGAAAGCAAAATGTAGGAGACTACAGGCCAAAGAGTTTAACATCTGTCATTGGGAAATCGTTAGAATTCATTATTAAAGAAATAATAAGAGGACATTTAGAAAATCAAAATGCAATCCATCAGAATCAGCATGATTTTATGAAGGATAAATCATGTTTGATTAATTTGATTGAGTTCTTTGAGGGTGTAACAAACAAACTGAATAATGGTGATCCTATAGATGTCATATATATGGATTTCCAGAAAGCATTTAATAAGGTGTGACACAAGAAGATTAGTTCACATCTGATTAGAAGTAATTTATTAACTTGGAAAGAGGATTGGCTAATCAACAGAAAGCAAAGAGTTAGGATAAATGGGTCTTTTTCTGTTTGGTAAGATGTAATTCCTGGGTTGTCACAGGGTTCAAACCCTGGCATCCCAACTATTTGCAATCTATATTGATGATTTGATGCAGGGATACTAAGTACCATAGTGAAATTTGCAGAAGGTATTGAAATGGGTGAGTTAATTAGTTGCAATAATGAATTAAGAGATTTACAAATGGATATGAATAACTAATATACAGATGCAGCAGTTAATAAGGAAAGCAGATGGAATCTTGTTACTTATTGTGAAAGGAATGGAATATAAAAGTAGTGAAGTGTTGCTGCTACTGTACAAAGTATTAGTGAGACTGCACTCAGAATATTGTGTACAGTTTTGATCCCCTTACTTGAGGACAAGTGTAATTACATTGGAAGCAGTTTAGAGTTTTCCTAGATTGATTCTGGAGATGAGGGCTGAAAATTTACCACTTCTTCCCCTCAGAATTGGCATGGGTGAGGGCAAAATGGAATTCTCCGTTGACTTCCAGTAGGATTTTTTGAGCCTTGCCAGAGTGGTGTTGTAAAATCCCATTGCAAGAGTTTATCTTACAAAGAGAAATTGGGCAGTTGAAGCCTACACTCCCTGGAATTCAGAAGAATGAGAGATCTAATTAAGGTGTACAAGATGACAAGGGTAATTGAAAAAGTCGACATGGAGAGGATGTTTCCTCTTGTAGTGCGATCCAGAAGAGGTCATAGTTTTAGGATAATGGATGGCAGAATTAAAACAGAGATTAAGAGAAATGACTTCTCTCAAAGGGTCGTGAGTCTTTGTAATTGACTACACCGGAGAGAGGTGGATGCTAGAACATTAATTAAATTTAAGGCAGAGGTGGATAGATTTTTAATTAGTAAATGCTCGAATAACTGTAGTGAAGGGGCAGGTAAGTGGAATTGAGCCCGAGATGAGACCAGCCATGATCGTATTAAATGACAGAGCAGGCTCGAAGGACTAAAATGGCTTACTCCTGCTTCTAGTGCTATGTTCTTACTGAAACATTTGAGATTCTGAGGGCTTGAATATTGGGAGAATTCAAAATGATGAGACACAGTTTGAAAATAAAGGGTCTCCCATTCAAGATTAAGATGAGAAAGAATTTTTTTTCTAGAGGACTGTTCATCTTTGTAATTCTCTTCCCTAGAGAACAGTAGAGGCTGAGTCATTGAAAAAACACATGGCTGAGTTAGACAAATTTTTGATCAATCAGGAGATTAAGTGTTATGAGAAACAGGCAGGAAATTGGAGATAAGGCCATAATCAGATTAACCATGATCTTATCAAATGGCACGGTAGTAGGGCAAATCTCCAGCTCCTATTTTTTTATGATCTCATGCACAAATTAGTGATTAGATTCAGTTTGCCAGCTGATTCATGGTTCTGAGATAGGCCATAAACAATTAAAGCAAGCCACTAATAATGTTGCTATAAGGAATGAAAGATTAGACTTGTAGATGTTAAATTGCATGCAAACAGTTTGCTGTTTCTTAAATGAAGATAATTGAACTTTCATTAGTACAATCAACTTGTTTGATCTTTGCCTTATATTACCTTGTCCTTATCAACAGAGTGGACACGAAGTCACATTGACAAAATTATTGGATTTTCAGAGAACTATTGTCTCAGCAGCTTTGTGTCCAACTTAATAAGGAACATATATCTGATTTTTAGTAGGTGCATGAAACTCAACTGTAATCCATCTTTTCACTCAGCATATTATTGTGTCCAACTACTCTTAAAAATTCCATTGAGGAATATTTATTTCCATAAATACAGTTCTGGACAAAGTCACTCCCTCTCAATGGGCATAAGTTCATTTTGTTATTTCAAAATCATGATTGCATGATCTAAAGATATGCGGGTTAGGTTGTTTGGCCATGCTAAATTGCCCCTTAATGTCAGAAGGATTAATGGGGTAAACACGAGAGGTAATAGAGATAGGGCCTGGGTGTGATTGTTGTCAGTGCAATCTCGACGGGCCAAATGGCCTCCTTCTGCATTGTAGCGATTCTATGATTCCATGGTTCTATGAAACAAAATGTTTCAACATCAATATTAAAAAAAATCATTGAACAATATTTATGCAATTGAGTTTGCATTTGGATGGACATCCTCATGCTAATATTACACTTCCTGCAGTTAACTCATTCCCAGATTATTTACAATAGCTGGAAATATTTAAGCATATTAATATTCCACACAACCTGTCTGTTTTGATTGACTTGTTATCAACCAGCTGGGGAAAGTTAATAAAGAACAAGGGATTTATGTAACACTTTTCTTGGCCCGTGAAAGTGCTTTAATTGTAGTCACAGTTGTTAATATAATTGGACAAAATAGCCAATTTGCAGCAACATCCCACAGGAAACAAGGAGGAGAAAACAATCAGGTAATCTCAATTGATGGATGGGATTTTCCAACCACTGTCCCTCCCCCCCCATTCCATTCCCACAGCATGGTTTCTAGCAGAGGAACCAACTCACCACTGTTAACTGGCAGGATGACAGAATCATAGAATCACTGCAGCACTGAAGGAGACCATTCGGCCCATCAAGAATGCATCAACAACAATCCCACTGTATCCCATTTACCGCACAAATCTCTCTTATGAAGGGGCAGTTTAGCATGGCCAGTCAACCTAACCTGCATATTCTTGGACTGTGGGAGGAAGCCAATGCACCCAGAGGAAACTCACATAGACATGGGGAGAATATGCAAACTCCACACAGACTGTTACCCAAAGCCAGAATTAAACCCATGTCTCTGATACAGTGAGACAGTTGTGCTAACTACTGTCCCACTATGCTGCTGGAATCTTCCAGTATCATTGATGTCTATGACAATTTGTGTAGCTTGCCTATCTTGCTGCCAGGAAACCCATTGCGGTGGGTCACCTTTGGCAGGACTAGAAGATCCCACCAGCTGGAAAGGCTGGAAAATTCCTCCAGATGATTTTGGTTGAGAGTAAATATTGACCAGCTGCAATAGCCTTTTTCCTCATCAAATAACATGCTAGGATCCTTTCATTCACCTTAGCAAGCAGACAAAGCCTCCTGAATACTTATTCCAAGAACCAGCATAATCAACATTTCAATACTGCACTGAAGTGTTAGCCTAGGTTCCGTGCTTGCACCCTAGAAAGGATTTTGAACTGATAGCAGTATTGTCATTGAGCCAGGAGACTATCTCTGAACTAAGCTAACTTGCATTCCTTTGAATGTTATATGTTCTTTACCTATTGATGTAAAGGAATTAAATATCAGGTGCTGCATAGAACAGGCAGCTGTTCCTATACAATCCATTTTGCATACCATCTGAGTTTAGAAGATGTCATAATATTTAGTCTTTTAAAACTCAAGTTGGCAAGACGTAAAAGCTGTGGAAAATTTGAGTTCCTCAGTTTTAGCACCCTAGGATGTAATACAAAGGTTAGGGAATAGGCAAGTATGAGATGCAGAGTGAAATTGGAGGTTAAATATAAGAGATAGATTACACATTAAACTGCAAGATTTTTCTTGTGTCATAACTCAGAGTACAAGAAATCAATTAAAAGAACCTTGTCAGGTATGTGGGTGGAATTTGCTTCCCACTAATTCCTTAGAAATGTAAGTGTTGCTGTGATGAAATGGATATTTGGCATCAATGCTTTTTAAGGCAATGTGGGAGTTTTAATTGATATCAGGGCAACTAATAGAACAAGAATGTCAATGGATGAAGAAAGAGAAAGCATGAAATAATTAAAAATAAGAAGTAGTAGTGTCGGCTACATTTCTGCAAAATATTAAACAAGCATTTTTTTGAAGAATCACTAAAAATATATTTTCATTTATTCATTGAAAGTCATGGAGAGATTAAGTTGCAATGATTCAGAGGTTGTTTATGCAGAAGACATGCAAGCTGAAAAAAAACAGATGCATAATAAGTGAAATGATCAGTTGCAGGTAGAAAGTTGAGGAAAGGAAGCTATAATCTTTGTAGCTTTTAGTGCCTGTCCCAAACTCTCTTGGCACTGATGCCATCTCACCCTTGATCTTTCATTCTGGATGCACAAAGAGTTAATTCTAACTGTGTAGCACACTAATCAAATACCGCGCACATCATCATAGTCGGTGATATACCATCATAGAGTTTGTTCTTTTGCAGATTTGTGTAAGATACAGCTAGTTCTGTATGGTGTCTTAAGTGAAGATGCATCAGCAAACTTGGGAAGTATCTTGTATCAGTCAAACAATACCAGAAGTGGTGGCAGTAGGTGAAAGAGCAAGTTTCCACCTTTGAGAGGATAACATGCCAAAACTAAGCAGAAGCGAGGCAGAATTGATATTGGAGATTTATTCAATATTGAATTATGTCAGGCCTTGCTGCAAAGGCAAGCAGAGAGCAGATTAGTATGCTGTGAAATGCGATGGGTGGCTGTGCAAATAATATCCTCATCAATCGATGAGGAAAAAACCACTTACAATGAAATAATCAAATCATTTGATACATAAAGAATACTATTGATGAGCAAGCTAAGTTTAACAAACACACTCAAAGACAGAAGGAAAATGTTGATACACTTATTCTTATATAGACCTATATAGATCTGCAGGGAACTGTGGTTGGCACGTTAAAAAATGAGGAACATAATTGAAGGACAGAAATGAGGGACATCTAAAATGAGGGACAAGATTTTTGTAAGGATTCTGGATGCCACTTTTTCTGACCATTTGTTTTGAGAGATGATCTAACCCTTTGGAAGTATTTGTGAAAGAAGGGTACCTGTATAGAAGGGATGGGGAACACTTAAATGGGAAGGGCGTGAATATCTTAGTTGGGAGGTTAGCTGGAGTGTTTCGGCAGGGTTTAAATTAATATGGAGGGAGGAGGGGCTGAGACCAATAGCTCGGTAGAGAGCAAGATGGGAGATAGAGTAAACTTGGATGAGGAGAAATACACCAGGGAGAAGAAGGTTCTGAGTGGGCTTGGAGGTCTGGAGTGTGTCTGTTTCTATGCAAGGAGCATAACAGGAAAAACAAAGAACAAAGAACAAAACAGCATGGGAAACAGGCCCTTCGGTCCAACGAGCCCGCGCCGCCACTCCGATGTTCCCACCTCTACCCGTGATCCCTGTCTATGTTTATAGATCTATGGATTAAAAACCAAATTTGAGACAATTTAGGGAGAATTTGTTTTGCCAATTAGCCTAAAAGCACATCTTTGGGATGTGGGAGGAAACCGGAGCACCCGGAGAAAACCCATGCAAGCACGGGGAGAATGTGCAAACTCCCACAGACACAGGCCCAAATCCATGTATCTGCACAGCACAGCGATAGTCACTGAGTTGTCGTGTTGCCCATCAAATGGTCCAGGTCAAGCGTACACTCATGACGTGAAGCACTAGGATACTCTTGAAAAAAATCCAAGAGCAACCCTCTCACGATCCATCGCGTGTATGCCCCTCGTTAGACAACAAGGTGGACCAAAGCACCTGTAGGATAAAAACAAATACAAAGAACAAAGAACAAAACAGCACGTGAAACAGGCCCTTCGGCCCAACGAGCCCGCGCCGCCACCCCAATGTTCCCACCTCTACCCGCGATCCCTGTCCATTTTATAGATCTATGGATTAAAAACCAAATTTGAGACAATTTAGGGAGAATTTGTTTTGCCAATTAGCCTAAGAGCACATCTTTGGGATGTGGGAGGAAACTGGACCACCCGGAGAAAACCCATGCAAGCACGGGGAGAATGCGCAAACTCCCACAGACACAGGCCCAAATCCATGTATCTGCACAGTACAGCGATAGTCACTGAGCTGTCGTGTTGCCCATTAGATGGTCCAGGTCAAGCATACACTAACGACGTGAAGCAGTAGGATACTCTCGAAAAAGATCCAAGAGCAGTTCTCTCACGACCCATCCTGTGTATGCCCCTCGTTAGACAAGGTGGACCAAAGCACCTGTAAGATAAAAACAAATACATCAATATCATCATCTATTTACACACTTCCCAGGGACTCCCAAGGCTCATGATCCTATTTTAAATCAGTTTTCTATACCCCTCCATTCCCATTCTGTTCATGTGCCCATCTAAGTATTTCTTAAATAACTCCAGAGTGCCTGCCTCCACCACTTTACTTGGCAGCGCATTCCATACCCCTACCACCCTCTGTGTGAAAAAACTCCCTTTGGCATCCAAATTATACCTTACACCCCTCACCCTAAGCCCATGACCCCTCGTGCTATTTGAGTCCATCCTAGGAAAAAGCTTAACCCTGTTTACTCTATCTTACCCCTCATAATCTTGTACACCTCTATCAGATCTCGTCTAAGTCTATGTCTTTCTAAGGAAAAACAGCCCCAATTTGCCTAACCTCTCCTCGTAATTCAGACCTTCTATACCAGGCAGCATCCTGGTAAACCTCCTCTGCACTCTCTCCAGAGTCTCCATGTCCTTCCTGTAGTAAGGCGACCAGAACTGGACGCAGTATTCCAAATGAGGTCTAACCAACGTTTTATACAACTGCAACATTAAAGGCCAGCTCTTGTACTCTATACCCCTTCCTATAAAGGCTAGCATACTATATGCTTTCTTCACAACCTTCTCCACTTGCTCTGCCACCTTCAGAGACTTGTTCACCTGCACCCCCAGGTCCCTCTGTGTTTCCATACTCTTAATAGGTCTACCCTTTATCATATACCTCCGCCCTATATTCTTTCCCCCAAAATGCATCAACTCGCATTTATCAGTATTGAATTCCATCTGCCATCTATCTGCCCAAGCTTCCAGCCTATGTCCTGCTGCATCGCCTGACAATGCTCCTTACTATCCGCAAGTCCAGCCGTCTTTGTATCGTCTGCAAACTTGCTGATCACTCCACTTACTCCTTCTTCCAAGTCATTTATATATATTACAAATAGAAGAGGTCCCAGTACCGAGCCCTGCGGCACACCACTGGTGACCAACCTCCAGCTAGAAAAACACCCTTCCACTATTACTCTCTATCTCCTATTACTAAGCCAGTTACTTATCCATCTAGCTACCTGTCCTTGTATCCCATGAGCCTTGCCCTTCTCAACTAACCTCCCATGAGGGACTTTGTCAAACGCTTACTGAAATCCATATAGATGACATCAACCACTCGCCCTTCATCTGGTGTCCAATTTGATCCACAAAAGACAAGAGCAAGCAAGGAATTTCCAGCTCCTCAGAACATGACTGGGCTTCAGGTTCATGGGTATCTCAAAATCACAGAATTGTTACAGTGCAGAAAGAGGCCATTTGATCTATCTTCTCTGCACCGGCTCTCCAAATGAATATCATGACTTTGTGCCATTCCCCTGCCTTGTCCCATGCTTCTGCATGTTATTTCTAAAAGAAAGTAAGCAAAGCAAGTTGGAAAATTTCTGCCTAATTTAGCTGTCATCAATGCAATACTACATTAGCTGTTCTGACAGGACAATACCTGGTGCTGGAAAGAAGGTCTTTCGAGAAAACCAAAGATGCTGATAACACTTGCTATTTAAGTCACAATGGCCCAGAGTTACTCATAATTATTGCTGTGGATTGAACTTTTGTAGAACTATCTTGAGTGGAAACCAAAAACATTATCTGTGAAGTTTTTGCATACCTATGTAGCATCTCATATTTCTTTCACTCTCACTGCATATTTATGTTCAGTCTCAGTCAATAAATGGGATGCATGAAATAAATTGGGTCTGTACTTTCCCATAGAAAGAGATCTGAAAGAGTACAATTCCTTTGACAGCACATTCCAAATCCATGACTTTTAATACTTATGAATGTATCACATGAACAAATAAATTAACAAAAAGGACTAGGAGCTGTAATCTGTAGCTGTGAAAAGGTTTACAAATTATGTTGTCTCCATGTCATGGCAGAGGCTAACTACAAGTCCTTAGTGACATTCTTATATTGTAAGGAGATAGCAAAAATGACTTTACAAGTACAACAAGTCAGATTGAGGGGATGACGTTTGATACAATTCTCGGGCAATCTTACTGGCCATTCACGCACCCACTGCAGCAAAGTCAGAGAATGTGGCATTCAGCCAAATCTATGTTCACTACAGCAGGCTGGGAAAACCCCACTGATGTCAATGACTGTAACATTCCAGCCGCTGTACGTTTTCGGAAAGCAGGAATTTACAGCAAGTGTTTAGTCGCACATCCCAATGGCAAGACCGGAACAAGGTACATCACCTTTTCTGAAGGGGTAGAAATCTTTGCATCAGCAACAATCACAACTCTACTAGCAACAATACAGTGACTAAATAAAATCAGAGGTGTACCAAAATATGGTAAGGAATACATTCAAGTGAAAGTGCACCATGCCAGAGGAAGCCAGCATTCATTCCATACAATCCTATTCTCTGGCAATACCATAAATAGAGATAGTTAATAACTTCTCATCTACAATGAGAAAGCTATTGTTCCGATAGTTGTCCAGAGTGAGCTTGATCTCAGCTTCAAGTTGGCTGTTCTGGATGGAGATTTGGCAGGTTGCATGTCTTGTGACATTTGTCATTGTCCCATATTTGTTTGGAATGATATTTGCCCTTTGTTGTTCTCATTTTGTCCACTTCATCAGTTGTACTTGTAGTGTGAGTATATATGTCAGGATGAGGAGTTGATATATCTTCTTCCTATGAGGCTCTTACATGACGTTGGACCATTTTGGAGTAGAGTCGAACAATAGAGTTGAACTGGGAGTTGTGGTGTAGTGTTTTGATCATTAGAATAGTAATCCCAGGATCTAAGGTATCGCTCTGGAAACTCAGGTTTGAATCCCACCATAGCCAATTGTGCAATTTTAGTTCAAAAAAAATCTGAAATTAAGAAATTTAATGATGATCTCACCATCTAAAAATGGAAGTCAGTGACTTGGGAGGAGATTTAGCATAAAAGGTTAATTTTAAATATGTAACATGCTAATCAACTACTCTGCAAATTGTCATGCCTTGTTCCAACATGTTATATTCTGAACTTCTATCCAATTTAATATTTTTAAAAATTGGACAAAAAGGTTGGAAGGCCAGCCAAAGTCTCCTAATTTCAGTTGTGAATGAGAATTATTGTCCTGTCTGAAAAATCATACAGAGAATCCCTACAGTGCAGAAGGAGGCCATTTAGCCCATCAGGTCTGCAGCAACTTTCTGTCAGAGCATTCCATCCAGGATTCTATCTCCGTAGCCCCACATACTTACCTCGCTAATCCCCCTAATTTACATATCTTGGGACACTAAAGGGGAATTTAGCATGGCCAATCAACCTATCTCACACATCTTTGGAATGTGATTCCAGATTAGGCAAGATCTTAAAGATACCGACTGGGATAAGCTTTTTGAGGGCAGGTCGACGAGGTACATGTGGGAGTCTTTCAAAGGAAAACTAAATTCTCTGCAGGAAAGATACGTGCCGGCAAGGAGGAAGGATGGGAAAGGTAGGATTAGAGAACCTTGGCTTACCAGGGAGATTGAGGACTAGATCAAGAAAAAGAGAGAGGCTTACATTAGATCTAGGCAACTAGGGACTGAGATAGCGCTGGAAGCTTATAGAGAGTGTAGACGGGATCTAAAAAGGGGTATTAGAAAGGCAAAAAGGGGCCACGAGGTGGCTCTGGCAGGTAGGATAAAGGAAAATCCAAAGGCATTTTACACCTATGTAAGGAGCAAAAGGATGGTTAGAGGCAAGATTGGACCTCTTAGGGACAGAGGAGGGGATCTAGGCTTAGAGCCTGAGGGAATGGGGGAGATCCTGAATGAATACTTTGCGTCGGTATTCACGCAGGAGACTGGACAGATGTCTGTGCCTGATGTTGACAAAGTTGAGGATCGGGTGAGGGAAATAAGGATTACGAGGAAAGAGGTGTTGGGGCTGTTAGGCAGCTTAAAGACATATAAAGCTCCGGGCCCTGATGGCATTTACCCCAGGCTGCTAAGGGAGTTGAGGGAAGACTTGGCTGGGCCTCTGACGCAAATCTTTGTCTCTTCCTTGGACACAGGTGAGGTCCCAGAGGACTGGAGGATAGCAAATGTAGTACCGTTGTTTAAAAAAGGTCAGAGGGATAACCCAGGGAACTCTAGGCCGGTGAGCTTGACTTCAGTTATAGGTAAGCTAATGGAGAGGATCCTCAGGGACAGGATGTATGAGCATCTGGAGCGCTGAGATCTGATCAGGGATACGCAGCATGGCTTCGTTAAGGGGAGGTCGTGCCTTACGAATCTAGTGGAAATTTTTGAAGAGGTGACAAAAACGGTTGATGAAGGACAAGCCATTGATGTCGTCTACATGGATTTCAGTAAGGCGTTTGACAAGGTTCCTCATGGTAGGCTGATAGAGAAGGGGAAGGCGCATGGGATACAGGGTCGGGTATGTAGATGGGTCGAGAACTGGCTCGGGAGGAGGAGACAGAGGGTAGTAGTGGAAGGCTCTTTTTCCGTCTGGAAGCCTGTCACTAGTGGAGTGCCACAAGGCTCAGTACTAGGTCCTCTTCTATTTGTGGTCTACATAAACGACTTGGAAGTAGGGGTAGGTGTTGAGATCAGCAAATTTGCTGATGACACCAAGATGCTTGGATTGGCGGGTACAGAAGAGCAGTGTCAGGCAATACAACAGGACATAGACAGGTTGGGAGATTGGGCAGATAGATGGCAAATGGAATTTAATCCGGAAAAATGCGGGGTGATGCATTTTGGCCGGAAAAATGTAGAAGAGAGTTATAGGATAAAAGGTAAAACTATACGGAGCATAGAGACGCAGAGAGACTTGGGGGTGCAGGTTCACAAGTCTCTGAAGGTGTCCTCACAGGTGGAGAAGGTGATAAAGAAGGCGTATAGTATGTTAGCTTTCATAGAAAAAGGTATAGAATACAAGAGTAGGAGTTTGATGTTGCAGTTGTATACAACTTTGGTTAGGCCTCACTTGGAATACTGCGCCCAGTTCTGGTCTCCGTACTATCGAAAGGATGTGGAGTCCTTGGAGAGAGTGCAGAGGAGGTTTACCAGGATGCTGCCTGGTATGGAAGGACTGTCCTATGAGGAACGATTAGATAGACTGGGGTTGTTTTTCCTTGAAAGACGTCGGCTTAGAGGGGATCTCATAGAGGTGTATAAGATTATAAGGGGTATAGATAGAGTAAATGGAGGTAAACTTTTTCCACCTTCAGAAATGGATAGGACGAGGGGTCATGGCCATAGGGTGAGGGGGGGGCTATGTATAAGACGAATATTAGAGGGCAGTTTTTCACACAAAGGGTAGTGGGGGTGTGGAATGCACTGCCGAGTAAGGTGGGGGGGGCAGGCACGCTGGGGCTGGTTAAGGGTCTCTTGGACAGCCACATGAGCGGTATGCAGATAGAGGGATATATTAGGACTGTTTAACTACGGCTTTTTTCCAAAGGTAATTCGGTCCATAATTTGAGCATGCATTCGGCAGGTGGTGCGGGTACAGCTCTTGGATGTTGATTCATGGGTTGCCTGGTACCTCATGTCGTATATGAATGCTTTATGTGGACCATCTGAAGGGCACCATGACAGCTCAGAGACTATCGATGTGGCTGTGCAGACACTTGGAATTGGGCCGGTGTCTGCGGGAGTTTGCGCGTTCTCCCCGTGGTTGCGTGGGTTTTCTCCGGTCACTCCGGTTTCCTCCCACAACCCAAAAATTCGCTCTTAGGCTGATTGGGTAACAAATTGTCCCTATGGTGAAAATTTTCCATATTAGGAATAATATATATATTATTATATAGGAATATTAAAATAGGATAATGTATTTGCTACTATATAGTATGACGGCGGCGCGGGCTCGTTGGGCCGAAGGGCCTGTTTCCCGTGCTGTGTTGCTTAATAAAAAAAAATGTGGGAGGAAACAGGAGCACTTGGAGAAATCCCATGCAGACACTGGGAGATCATGCAACCTCCACAAGATAGTCACCCAAGGTTGGAATTAAACTCAGGTCCCTGCGACAGTGAGACAGCAGTGGCATCTTGCTGCCCTAGAAAAGGGAACAAAAGATCAGTCCAGAGTGATGTGAGTCTACTTTCTCCCCGAGACCATTCAAAGAAGTATTCTTAATTTGAATGAGTTATTCTCAAAGAAAGACAATGACTGTCTCAAACCTTCAGGATGTTCACTCATGACACAAGATGTAGAATCAATGTGAAAATCACACCTTATTTGATAAAAAGTCTTGAATCTGTGAAAGATGCATGGAGACAGGTATGTTTTCTTCATTAGTTTAAAAGATCTGCTAAGAACAGTGCACATTATGTTTGGTCCATGAAAGCCATCCAGTTCAGTCAGTGTCTGGAGACAGGCTGAATGACATCAGATAATCCATTTAAATTTCACTGAGAACCAACTTCCTAGCTATTCAACTATGTGAAACCTCACTCTCTTTTGCTTTACAAGACAGTCATTTCAGCTTTAAATCATTCAATCAATTCAAGAGACCTCAAACCTGCCAGATGGGGGACTGAAGAGAGGGGCTAAGATAACTCTATGACCCTTATCTGTATCCAAATTTTTGTGTGCACTGGTACATGAGCAATAGCAAGTGTGTGCAAAATTGCATTTAAGTCAGTGTAAATGAATTAATATTCACAAAAGCTTGCTGCTGAATTATTTAATTCATATACACAGTCAATGGTAAGAACTTTCATATCTCTCTCCATCCAAAACATTTTGATCATGAGTAGCAAGAGAACACATATATTCTGCCCATGACAACATAATTACAGGAAGCGATGCAATATCACATGTTTGCTCTCTGTCAGGCAAGCTTTTGTAAAATATAACTCACACAGTGGGATGTCTCAATAAAGCTTCTGTTATCTCAGCAGACTCAGCAAGTATTTTTTATTTGTCAAACAGTACAAAGAATATTATAATTATTATTATAAGAACATTCTAATTTTTAATCTTGCTTTAAACCTCATTTTAAAATCTATATATTTCACCAAACCTTTAAACACCTGTCCTAATCTATCTCTTATTCCAAGGAATATCTATTACTTTCAATTTATGGAACATCTCAGATATTTTGTACCTTAAAAGTGTTATTGAACTGAAACTTGTTATCATTTATAATACGAAAAAAAGGAAAGGGGTGAAAAAGTGAATAAAACAACCTGAAGACAAGTTATCAACGATACTCTAGATAAAGTAATTCATAAGGGAAGTATGATGACCATGGGTACCATTTTAGTAAAACAGAATATAGTAATTTTTTAAAAAAGTAATGTGTCAGAAACAATATGCCTTTTGGACATATTCCAGGCGATGGTAGCTGAAATTATGAAAAACAAAATTCTGGAAGTGCTGAAGTAAGGACAAATGATCAGCAAATGAACGGCTATGTCTAATCTCATGGATTAGATAGGAAATTTCATTGGGATAAGTAGTTTGAGCAGGTCCATTCACTGAAATTATGAGAACTTATCAAAGTAAAAAGAGCATGATAGGAATTGAATAATTTAGGACAAAGATAAAGATGACCACATTTTTACAGAACAGATAAACTAGGAGTAAAATAATTTGAAAAAAAAAAAGCACAGGCTGAAGGTAAATTTGAAGGTATTCATGCAATAAAAATGAATGAGATGGACATATATTTAGGACCAGGTTACTTATCGGAGTCCAAATAATGGAGAATACAATAAAATAGAAAAGTGACAAGCATAATGTTAAACTAGGCTGCACGTGAAAACATGGATAAGTTCCCAGAATCATTTAATTTCAAGCATAAAATGAAGAAGCTGGTCCATTTCACCTGTGCAACTTGTTTGCTGGAGCAATCAAAATTAATCTCTCCTTTCTCCTCACAGCTTTGTGTTCTCCTTTACTGCAAGTATTGCAACATCAATTCCCTCTGGAAAAAACATTTTATGCTTCAGAAAATCTCTGAATAAAAACTATTTCTCCTAGTCTCTCGTTTTCATTCCCTTAGTAGCAATCTTTGAAAGTCTTTTATTCATATTTAGTAAAATTGCCAACTGTGAGAATTTGCTTTCTGTGATCAGTTAGTCACTAATTACTTTCACATAAATTCAGATTTCAAATTCTACATTTTACATTCAAACCATTCAAGCTTGTGTGTGTGGGTGCACATCAGATAGGCAGTAAATCGTTCAAGTGAAGAACAGTTAACTGTACGTACGTGATGCATTAAGGAACAAATGAAAAAATAAATTCAGGTGAAAAAAAAATAATATTTTGAAAAATCATGTATTGGTAATCAAGGGAAATGCCCAGAGAACTATTTTCTTAGAAATAGGTTTTTATTTTGAAGTTGTATTTATATGAGTGCACTGAAAAAATAAAAATCAGAAACCTAAGGTAAAAACAAAAAGTCTGTGAGATACACAATATCACAAAAGATCAGGGCTGTTCAGGTTGTAATGAAATTTCTGAAATGTCAGAACAAACATTTTATTCCAATGCTGCCTGAGCTGGGGTGTATTTCTAACATTGTTTTGTTTTTGCTTTATTGAAGGATGCATATTTATCTAGTTATATTTTACAACTTTCACAATGACATTTATGATATTAAAACAATAACATATATTTATATAGCACCTTTAATGTAATAAAACATCCCAAGATACTTCACAGGAGCGTTACAAAACCAAAAATGACACTGAGTCTCTTAAGGTCAAATGAGTCGAGATTTGATTAAGAAGATCATTTTTTGAAAGAAGAGTGTGAGGTCGTGTGGAGAAGAGGAACTGGAAGAGAACTGCTGAACTTAAGGCTTGGACAACTGATAGAATGATCACCAATGGGGGAACAATCAAAATTGGAGATGCACAAATGGTTACGTAGATGAACACAGTTATCTTAGAAGCAGCTGGAGTGGAATACAGAAAAAGGAAGGTGAGGCCATGAAGGGTTTCAAAAACAATGATGTGGGTTTTAAAATCAAATTTGTTGCTTTACTGGGAGCCAATGTATGTCAGGAGGTATAGAGATGATGGGCGAGATTTTATGGCCCTGCTTGAGTGAAACCAGAAATTCCTGCCCGAGGTCAATGGGCATTTTCATTATCTGCTCCAAATCTATGGTAGGCAATGTTGTAGAATTCCAGTGGATAAGTGATTGGGACTTGCTAACAGTGGATGAGTAAGACAGAAGCAAAATTGGGCAATATTCCAGAAGTGCACAAAGTAAGTAACAAAACAAGCTATTGAACTGGAGCAGGGACTGAAAGCTATCGCTTCCATCTTCCTTGTATTGAACTGAAGGCAATTTTTGCTTGTCTAGTACTGGATGCGTGATAAGCAGTTTCCTAATTAAGTACCATTGGAGAAGTTGCGAATGATAGTGGGAAGGGTAGAAGTGGGTGTTTTTAGTGACTTTGAGATGATGTTACTGGAGGGCAGCAAGTTGGTAAGAAATAGAAGGGATAGATTACTGGGAACACCAGGTAGTGTTACAGGAGCAGGAAGAGGAGACATTACATTTGATATTCTGGTTGTAATTAGGTGGATAACATTGCCAGGTAAGAGCAGTCGCACCCAGCTAGACAACAGCAGAGAGGTGCTGAGGAAAGATGGTATGGTCAACCATGTCATTGAATGCAGACGAGATGAGAAAGATGATATGGGATAGTTTACTTTTATTATTTTAACACAGGATGTCACTTGAAACTTTTATAAGAGCCATTTATAGAACTGTAGTAGGGATAGAAACTTGCATGGAGGGATTCAAATGTGGAGTTCTAGGTAAGATGGATATTCATATGTTTAAAGATTTTGGAGAGGAAATGAAAGTAGGAGACAGAATGGTAGATTAGGAAGGTAGTGGGGTCAAGAGTTTTTGAGGAGAGGGTGATATGTCATGATGATGTGTTGTATTGGCTGGTGTAATGCCTTGGATTGTTTTTTTCAAATGAGAAGAACCAGCCACAACACAAAGACATTAGGCTGAATATTACCTCGTATTTTGGTGGGCAGAATTCAGGTGTAGAAATGGTAGGCTGCTGATAAAACATCAAGGATCCAATCCACAGAGTAAATTTTAAGCCTGCAGCATTGCTGGATGTCATTACAATCCAAAAAAAGGTGGGGGGGATAAGGGAGAATAATAGCCATACTAATAATTATGGAGAATAGTAGCTATATTAATGATTGTGTCCAATGAAAGGGTTAAAAGAGACAAAGCCCACACAATTTTTTACTGAAAGACCTGCGTATAAGCATAGTAAGCAGCAATTTCCATATACCTGACCTTCAGATCAAAAAGGGAGAAAGATAATATACTGTGAGATTGTTTATGACTTAGGCTGGGAATGGCCATTAAACCTGATTGTTGGAAAGGCCTTTTGATAATAATTAAACCTGACGCAGATTGGATATCAAGTATGGGATTATTGTGATTAGTTTTAATATCTGAATGATGTAACAATAGCCAATAACTGTGAGTGAATAGAGGTAACTAGCATAGTTTATTGATATGTGCTAACTACTTGTAGTCAAATTTGAAACTATAACTGCTTGTGTATTTCTGAATTCTGTACTCGGACTGATCTTAAAGATGGGAGCAGGGTCCTGTAGTGCTACAGCAGTAAATCATTTTGAATCCACTTTGCGACTTTGTTTGGTTACTTGACGGGAATGGTAGTTTTAATAACAATGGCAAATAGAATATCATCCCATAACATGGGATGTCTGGCAGCTGATTTCCCAGCCAGGGACCTGAAAAGAAGCAATAGCTACTCATTTTAAGGGGTACCTGACAGGAACATTGTCAGATGATCCTATGATTTACTGTAGTCCAATTGCCTGAAGGAAATTTACGATTTCAGCAAAATTCTCTGACATTTTCTGAAGTATTTTGAACCTGAAAAATATTTGAAATTCTGCAGAGACATGCATTTTGATTGTCTACATAATATTGAGATCTGAATATTGAGCGCTTAACAATTTCCTATGTTTTCCTCCATAAATGCCAGGGAATGGAACCAGGGAGAGGCAGGGAAGAAGGTTGCAGACTGCTCCACATTTCAACAATGATTTCATCCACGCGCTCCAGACTGTGTTTACCAGGTATAAAGTCTTGTTGACAATGGCAAGAAGAAGAGACCTCTCTCTGTACAATGTACAATTGACATTTGACAAGGCTAGGTTAATGCCTTAACACAATTAGAAACAGTAAGTAAGTAAGTAAGTAAGAATAGAATGTAAAGAATTAAGTGGGTAAAAGGTGCTAAAAATTTGTGAAGGCTTTCTCAGGATGAAAAATGTTTGAACTAAAGTTCCTTTCATTATGTGGTCAAACAAAGGAAAATTGGGAATGAGTAAATATCATTTTTCAAAAATGAGATAGGAAAGAACACCCTGTTTGGTTTATTTTTATAGCAAGTGGATAAACATTGAGCCTATGCACACTACCACAAATGCCAAAACTATTAAAGTTGTGAGATATCAATTTCCAATTCATGGGTTGCCAGTGGTATTGGTGTCAGGCATTGGTCAACAATTTATTCAGAAGTAGCTTAAATATTCCTCAGTAAGAATGGAGTCAAGCATACTCTCATCAGCAGTGAATTGTGTTACAGAAAGAGGTTTAAGGATTGTGAAGAAGTCTTTGTATAGCTATTGTGAGGTGACAAGCGAGGGCACTAATTTCCATTTTTCTCTTCAACACAGGGTAGGCAATCTTCTGTTCTCTTACACAATGGCACCACAGTTTATAAGAAGTTGCTCAAGTGTTTAAACACACCTCGAGGACATAGTTAGTTTGCTTAAACCTGGTTTCAAAAGCAAAATCAGAGAAAAACAAGACAAAGTGAAGGTGAGTTCTGGTACAAAAGGCATGAAACTTAAAGAGTTCAGTGCTGGTTGGAAAAACCATAGTGAAAAACCACCAAGATGATAATGAGAAATGTATGTTTGGAGTTGTTGTAAAGGTGTTCAGTGCATATCCATTTAAGATAGGAGAGAAACTCTATAAAATTTATTTGAAAGAGGAAATCTGATGAAAGAAGGGCATGATAACCCATCTAAAGTCTAAATTCCTCCTACAGTCCAATGTGAAAGTCACAAAGGAAATGAATGTTTGCTAGATTCACAGAATACACTAGTGGAACAAAATGAGTCAGAGTCTTTGACTAGGATTGATTAATCAATTAGAGTAGATTTGATTTATTATTGTCACACGTATTAAGATACAATGAAAAATATTATTTCTTGAGTGCTATGCAGACAAAATATGCCATTCATAGAGTACATATGGGAGAAGGGATGGAGAGGATGCAGAATATAATGTTACAATCACCAATACAATGTTGAGAAAGTTCATTGCAATATATAATGGATCCATTCAAAAGTCTGATGGCAGCAGGAAAGAAACTGTTCTTAGTCAGGTGGTACAGGATTTCAGACATTTGCATCTTTTTCCCAAAATTTTTCCAATCATTAAATGGAATTGGCAGTCAAAGTCAGATACAATCAGAGATGCTGTGGGAGCAGAGTCAAGCTAATGGAAATGGAAGAAGATCTCCAGAAGGAGAAAGAAACCAGTTAGATTATTTGGAAGTTTGAAGATAAAGAAGGAAGTTGCTCTTTTATTTTTTTCCTTAGGACATACAACATAGAAAATTACAGCACAAATAGGCCTTTCGGCCCACAAGTTGTACTGATCATATCTCTACCTACCAGGCCTACCTATAGTCTTCAATCCCATTAAGTCCCATGTACTCATCCAGAAGTCTCTTAAAAGACCCCAACGAGCTCACCTCCACCACAACCGAGGGCAGCTGATTCTACTCATCCACCACATTCTGAGTGAAAAACTTACCCCTGACATCTCCTCTGTACCTACTCCCCAGCACCTTAAACCTGTGTCGTCTTGTAGTGACCATTTCAGTCCTGGGCAATAGTCTCTGAGAATCCACCCTATCTATACCTCTCAACATCTTATAAAACTCTATCAGGTCACCTCTCATCCTTCGTCTCTCCAGGGAGAAAAGACCGAGCTCCCTCAACCTATCCTCATAAGGCATGCCACCCAATCCAGGCAACATCCTTGTAAATCTCCTCTGCATGGCGTCTCATAAAGTTGCAGCATTCTCTCCCAACTCCTAAACTCAATCCCTCGATTGATGAAGGCTAGTACACCATACGCCTTCTTGACCACATTCTCCACCTATGAGGCCAATTTAAGAGTCCTATGGACCCTTCCATTTCTTGTTAAATGACTTTGTTAAAAGTACTTTTTCATATAAATTACTCATGTAGTTTCAGTTATATATGTTTAGGTTATGATATGATAAAAACAAGTATGCAACCCAACTTATTAAATTTCAGATATAGTTGATTTGGTTTAGCCAAGTTGTATACTGGGAAATTTTGTATATGCATTATTTTACTTTTTAAAGTACAGGTATTTTTTATAAGTGGGAAGGGAATGTAGTATATTGTACAGCTCCCCTTTGCTGCATCTCTCATTCTGTTGGGAATGCATAAATATAATTAAAATTTGCTACTTGTAGTTGACCATATGCTTATCCTTTCTCAGTACGGTATACAAGAAACAACAAACAAACTTTGAAGTACCACGATCATCTGAATAATTGAAATAAAATAAATTCTATGTTGTAAAAAATATTTTTTATTAATTATGATGAAAAAGATTTTCATTTGGTTGTGGATGACATATAGTCAAGAGAATCAGGTCCACTCATCTGTCCTGACAAAGTGCTTGAAGATGATAATTTGGAAAGTAATGCTAGAGATTCTCTTCATTTTGGGCTTGATTTTCCATGAACAAGTATAAATCCTGTGAAGAAACATCATTTTGAATCACAAATCTTTCCTTTGACCCAGACTGTCATAAATGACTGCACTTTCTTTCTCTATGATCATGAGTTGGAATACAAATTTCAAGGTCTATATGTGTTCAATTAAAATCCACACAGGGTTGAGGATCATCTTTAAGAATTGCAGCTCTGTTTTGTAACTGGGCAAGGGAAAATGAGTAGTCATTTTAATTGCATATTTATTTTGAAAATGGGAATATTTCTCCAGAAATTACAATTAAAAATGAAAGACTTTTAATTAAGTTTACTAATACTGTATCTTGCTAAATTAGCTGGAATGACAGAGTTAGTGTATGGAACTTATTATCTATACAACAAATTGCATCAAGCTACTATTGTGAAGGAATTTACAATCCTGGCTTGGAATCGGAAAATAAAATCCTCTTGATTTTGATACCAAATTTCATTTCTGAATGATAAGTTTGGAACATATATTAAATGTCTTGTATGCTTTTTAAATGAGTCACTCATTAACAAGTTGCCACAAATTTAATTTACCATTACTTAATTGCCATTAAGTTTTATATCCTTATTTAGCTGCCACTTCACTCAAATCACATCCCACAAATTCTTGAACATACCACATGCTGCAAACATTTTGCACATTTTGAAAGCTGAGGACAGTTCCGAGTAACCAATGCTTTGGATATGGGAAGTGAAATATTTGTTCAGTTAAATTTAATCTGCTTAGGAAGTGTTACAAGTGCACTCAGTGGCAACATATGCTGTGGTGGTCAGCTGACCAGCTAACTCGGTAGAAATAGGGAGCATAGAACATAGAACATAGAACATTACAGCGCAGTACAGGCCCTTCGGCCCTCGATGTTGAGCCGGCCAGTGGACCCTCTAACCTAAACTATTCCAATATCATCCATATGCCTATCCACCGACCATTTGAATGCCCCCAAAGTAGGCGAGTCCACAACTGCTGCAGGCAGGGCATTCCACGCCCTCACCACCCTCTGTGTAAAGAACCTGCCTCTGACATCCGTCCTATAACTACCACCTCTTAATTTAAAGTTATGTCCCCTCGTGTTGGTCATCACCATCCGAGGAAAAAGGCTCTCACTATCCACCCTATCCAATCCCTTGATCATCTTATACGCCTCAATTAGGTCACCGCGTAACCTTCTTCTCTCTAATGAAAATAACCTCAGGTCCCTCAGCCTTTCCTCATAAGGCCTTCCCACCATACCAGGCAACATCCTGGTAAACCTCCTCTGCACCCTTTCCAATGCTTCCACATCTTTCTTATAATGCGGCGACCAGAACTGTACGCAATACTCCAAGTGCGGCCGCACCAGAGTTTTGTACAGTTGTAACATAACCTCACGGCTCCTAAATTCAATCCCTCTACCAATAAAAGCTAACACACCGTACGCCTTCTTAACAACTTTATCAACCTGGGTGCCAACTTTCAAAGAGCTATGTACTTGTACCCCAAGATCCCTCTGCTCGACAACACTATTAAGGGTCCTTCCATTAGCCCTATATTTCATATGCCTGTTATTCCTACCAAAGTGAATCACCTCACACTTATCCGTATTGAATTCCATTTGCCACCTCACGGCCCAGCTCTGCAACCTATCTATGTCCCTCTGCAAACTGTAACATCCATTCTCGCTGTCTACAACTCCCCCCACTTTGGTATCGTCAGCAAATTTACTAATCCAACCCTCTACACCCTCATCTAGGTCATTTATAAAAATGACAAACAGCAGTGGCCCTAAAACAGATCCTTGAGGTACACCACTTGTAACTGCACTCCAGGTTGAATATTTCCCATCAACCACCACCCTCTGTCTTCTATCAGCTAGCCAATTCCTAATCCAAACTGCTAAATCACCTTCAATCCCATGCATCTGCACTTTCTGCAGTAGCCTACCATGGGGAACCTTATCAAACGCTTTGCTAAAATCCATATACACTACATCAACTGCCTTACCCTTATCTACCTCTTTGGTCACCTCCTCAAAAAACTCAATAAGGTTTGTGAGGCACGACCTACCCTTCACAAACCGTGCTGACTATCCCTAATCAATTTATTTCTCTCTAGATGCTTATAAATCCTATCCCTTATAATTCTTTCCAAGACCTTGCCCACAACAGAAGTCAGGCTCACCGGTCTATAATTTCCAGGATGGTCCCTACTCCCCTTTTTGAACAAAGGGACAACATTTGCCATCCTCCAGTCTTCCGGCACTATACCTGTAGCCAACGACGACATGAAGATCAAAGCCAAAGGCTCTGCAATCTCCTCTCTAGCCTCCCAGAGAATCCTAGGGTAAATCCCATCTGGCCCAAGGGACTTATCAATTTTCACACCCTCAAGATTCGCTAACACCTCCTCCTTATGAAGCTGAATCCTACCCAGTCTACAACCTGGTATCGCAGTATTCTCCCCGACAACACTGTCTTTCTCCTGCTTGAATACTGATGAAAAATACTCATTCAGTGTCTCTCCTATCTCCTCAGGCTCCATGCACAACTTCCCACTGCTATCACTGACTGGCCCTAATCTTGCCCTAACCAATCTTTTATTATTTATAAACCTGTAAAAAGCTTTAGGATTCTCCTTAATCCTATTCACCAAAGTCTTCTCGTGTCCTCTTCTAGCTCTTCTCAACTCCCTCTTTAGCTCCTTCCTGGCTGATTTATAGCTCTCTATTGCCCTAACTAAGCCTTCACGTCTCATCATTATATAAGCCTCCTTCTTCCTCTTCACCAGAGATTCAACTTCCCTAGTACACCATGGTTCCCTCACTCGACCACTTCCTCCCTGCCTGGCAGGTACATATTCACTAAAGACATGCAGAAGCTGTTCCTTAAATATGCTCCACATTTCAGATGTGGAGCAGATGGGGGTTGGGCAAAAACATTCTGTGGCCTAGGGCATGGTTGTGTAACAAAGGATCTTTATTAAATCTTTACTTTGTGAAATTTTTTTTAATGTAATTGTTTAGTATTGGAGGATTCATACTGCCCGAGGAGCAGGCAATCCCTTGGAATCGAAAATGATTTCCTTCCACTCTGGCTCAATGGGATATGAGACAGCTGATATTTCTAATCTATAGACTCTGCCCAGAATGTGGAGAGGGGTGGGAGAGAAGGGGTGTGCTTTCTCTGATGCCTTTTCTCTGTATCTTCCCAACATTGCCTCTCAATGTGCTTAGTGCCTTCATAAATGAACCTTCCTCATTATGGTCAGTTACAATTTTCCTATTGTTCCCACTGCAGGAATTGGAGTGGGTGGGGGTGGACCATGGAAAAGTCCATTGACCTTGGGCAGGACTTCCTGATTTCAGCACAAGGGTGGCCAGAAACTCCTGCCTTCTGAGTTGATGGGGGTGTTTGGCTTCTTCAGGAATAAATCCATAAAACATTTCCATGGTCTTCCTGGAAGTCTTTTGTTGTGACCAAGTTCCTAATAGAACAGTTGCTTCGGGAGTCTGGTTATATATAAATATAAGTTCAATTAAGTTTGATATTGTTTTATGCACATCATGATTTGCATTTTCAGTTAATAGTCACATTCCAAACTGAACCAACAGGCATTTGGTTACCTTGTTTGAAGGGAGTTGTTAGTATCAATTGGTCATCCAAAACTCTTCTGTTTGTGGTATTACTTGCAGGAAAATTCTTATCCCTGTAACTTTTGTGCTCACTGAACAATATTGATTTCTCATCAAGTAACTTATTGGTTTTAAAATTCTCATCCTTGTTTTCAAATCCCTCAATGGATTCACTTTTTCTTATCTCTGTATCTTCTTCAACCCCACAGTATTCCAGGATGCTTGCACTTCTCTAATTCTAGCCCTCTGTGCTAGACTATTGTTACACCATTGCCTTCAATTTTAGAACTACGTTGCAGAAAGAAGACATCCGCCCATTGAGACTACACTAACTCTTCAAAAAAGTAACCCACCCAGGCCCTCCCCTCTGCCCTATCCCCATAACCCTGTGCATTTATCACAGCCAATTCATCTAACCTGCATATCTTTTGACTGTGGGAGGAAACCAGAGGGAACCTGGGGAAAACCCATGCAGACATGGGGAGAACATGCAAACTCCATACAGTCACTTAAGAGCGGATCAAATCCAGGTCCCTGGTGCTGTGAGGCAGCAGTGCTAACCACTGTACCATTATACCTAAATCTTAAGCCCAGGAAAGCCCTCCCCACACCATTCTGCTTCTATACCAATTTTAAGACACTCCTTGAAACCTACCTCTTTGACCAAATTTTTGGTCATCTCACCTGATATCTCTTGATATGACTTGTGGTCATACTTGTAAAACAACTTTTTTTTAATTGATTAGAGTCACATGTAGGCTTACATTAACACTGTAATGAAGTTACTATGAAAATTCCCTAGTCGTCACACTCCACCTCCTGCTTGGGTGCAGTGGGGGAGAATTTAGCATGGCCAACACATCCAACTAGCAGATTTTTCGGATTCACACAGACATGGGGAGAATGTGCAAACTCCACACAGACAGTGAACCAAGTCCGGAATCAAACCTGGGTCCCTAGTGACATGAGGCACCAGTGCTAACCACAGTGCCACCATACGTTTCATTACGTTAAAAGTATTTCATCAAATAGTTGTTGCATGAGGGCAAAACAAATTATTCAGAGAACTTCCATCACTTTTGTTTCAAATTTTAAATGGCATGACATACGAACATAGGAACATAGGAATTTGGAGCAGAAATAGGCAAATTCACCCCTTCAAGCCTGCTTCCCATCGTGGCTAATCTCTCCTTGGTCTCAAATCCACCCCCCCCACCTGTTCCTTATATCCTCTTATCCCTTTTTTATTAGAAATATATTTATCTCTTTCTTGTAACCATTCAATAATTCAGACTCCACTACTCTATGGAGCAGTGAGTTCCAGAAATTTACCATCCTTTGCAAGAATGTGTTCCTCCTCGTTTCAGTTTTAAATCTACTGATTCTCAACCTATACCTGTGACCTCTTGTTCGAGATTGTCCTATAAGAGGAAACATTTGCTTTGCATTTGCTTAAAATTTGACATACCTCAATTAGATCCTCCATCATCCTTCTAAACTCCAGTGGGCATAAGCCCAAACTGTTTAATCTCTTTTCATATGCCAAGCTTTTCACCCTTGGAATCAATCTGGTGAACCTTCTCTAAACTGCCTCTAATGCCACCACGTCCTTCTTCAAATAAGGAGACCGAAAGGACACAACACTCTACATGTGGTCTCACCAACAGCCTATACAATTGCAACAACATTTGTCTACTTTTATTTATCAGTCACTTTGCAATAAATGCCAACAACCCATTTGCCTTTTTTTAATTCTGTCCTGGTGGCAATCACGTCTTTGTTTTTAATAATATGAATGTGCCAAGGCATTTTTGCTTTGATAGGAGTGCTGCCTCACAGTTCTAAGCATAAGGCAATCTAACACTGTCATATTTCTAGGGGGGGGGGGAAATCTGCACCTCTAGAGTTATGCACCTGTTTTCAAAACAGGTTCTTGCTCTCTATCACCTTCTGATTATAATTACATTTTCTTAAATATAAAGGGCAAAATAAAAATCTCCAGTTAATGTTAAAAAAAAGCTGATGCGGTCAGCATTAATTATGGTGGTCACCTATATTCGTTATGGTTTCATCATAATTAGAAGCAGGGATTTACTTTTATTCCAAACATGGAGCAGATAACAATTCTTGTCAGTGGAAAGCACTGTGCATGGCTTTACCATATCCCAGGAAGTTATTTTAGTCACAGTTGCCCTCTTTTTGCTCTTTTGCTTCATATCAGAGACCAGTGCAAACTGATCACATCAAAAGGATGGAGTACTTGATTAGTTTTTGACTGATTACCTGTACAAGCATTCTGGAGCTCGAGGTCATTTCATCAATACAGTACATTTCTGATCTTTGTTAGAAGTACTTGCTTATATTTGCTTTAACTGGGATTTTCAACAATGTGTGGGGTTCCAACACAAATCATTCAAAGATATCAGAAGGAATGTAACTGGGTTAATGCTTGTGATAACGCACCTTTTTCAGCAATAATTGTGCAGTGAGAATGCTCCACAAGAAATGGTGTTGCCACTTTTTAAGGTTATACATGATCAATAAAGCAAACCTATGAATAATTACAAGACTGTGGGCGGCACAGTAGCAGAGTAGTTAGCACTGCTATCTCACAGCACTAAGGATCCGGGTTCGATTCCTGGCCTGGATCACTGTCTCTGCGGAATCTGCATGTTCTCCCCATGCCTGCATGGCTTTGCTCTGGTTTAATCCACAATTCAAAAGACATGCTGATTAGGTGGATTGCCCATGCTAAATCTCCGTCTGTTTGCTGGTGCTAGAATATGATGATTAGGGGATTTTCACAGTAACTTCATTGCAATATTAATATAAGCCTACTTGTGACACTAATGAATAAAAAAAATTAAACTTTAAAGGTAATCAGGAATAATAATGTGGAATTTTCAATAGTGCAAAACTTAGCAGGCGTTTTCTCAGTCAATGGAAGGTGGGGAATTACATCTGCTGAAACTGATGTGAGTCAGGATCAAAATCTCAACCCACTTTCTTGGAGGTTTCTGTAGGATAGGATTGAAGTCAAATTTTGATCTGATGGGCCAGTTATTTAGATATTTAAAAAAGCCATTTATTAACACTCTTAAACCTCATTTCTGGATTTCTAATGCAGGGGACCTGGTTCCTGACCTGTCAGCAACTCACTGAGAGTTACCAAGGTGAATCCACAAAAAAAAGAGCTTTTTCAATGAAACTGACAAGCTTGAAAGGCTTTGATCAGTTACACTAAATAACTCCAGGTATGGTCATTCAGAGACTGCTGTTCAGAGCACTTTATCTCTCAGATCTCTCAGATATTTGCTGATGACTCCAAATTCGGTGAAATAGCCAATACTGAGGAGGGCTGTAATAAATTACAGAAGGACATTAATACATCGAGAGAAAGGAGAATAATTGGCAAATGGAGATCAAAACAGATAAATTTCGTCCAGAAGAACAAGGTCACTTATTACTTGGAAGGTGCAAGTTTAGGTGAAGTAGAAGAACAAAAGGATCCGGAGAACAAATACATGAATCACTAAATGTTGTGCCATAGGCTATATAAACCACTAGACTTTATTCCTAGTGGAATAGAATTGACAAGTAAAGATATCATGCTAAGCCTGTGTTGAACCTTGATTAGATCACTTTTGGATACTGCATACTGTTCTGGTTGACATATTATAAAAAAGATATACAAACACTGGAGAGCATGCAAAGAAGAATTACAAGGATAATGCCAGAAAAGTACACATATCAGGAAAGGATTAACAGTCTGGGTCTTTTCACTCTTGAAAAGACAGCTGACCGAATCGAGTGGATCCAGAAAGAGTGTTTCCTCATGTGGGGAAAAGCACATCTAGAGGCTATCAATATAAGACAGTCACCAAGAAACTCAATATGGAACTTGTTAGGATCGACTTTATCTAAAAAATGGTACAAATGTGAAACTTAATTGTATATTGTGGATGCTTTTAAAGAAAAGTTAGAAAAACATTTAAGGGAGAAAGGAATAGATAGTTACAATGATAGATTTTGGTGAGAAAAGAAGAGGAGAGGTTCAAGTGGAGCATTATTTTATCATGGCCAGTTTCTGTGCTGTGTATCCTATGTAGGTAATAGAAGTGAGATACTGGGAGGAAATCTTGCCACGTCTACTCTCCGTTCTGTGGTTGCTGCACCCTCAAAGTCCAACTACTGACAAGTTTTTCTCACACATATTTTAGTCCCTTCAAATTGCAAATCTTTCTGTGACAGAATAGGCGAGACAGTGGCATATTGGTATTGTCAACGGACTAATAATCCCACCATGGCAATTGTCCTTTAGGGAGGGAAATCTGTCATCCTTATCTAGTCTGGCCTACATGTGACTCCAGATACACAGCAATGTGGTTCATTTTAGAATGCCTTCTAAAATGGCCTTGCAAGTCACTCAGTTGTATCCAACCGCTACAAAAACAATAAGAAGGATTTAAGTTGGATGAATGCCCTGGCATTGACTTCGATGCAGAAGTGATAATGGCAAAGGCAAATGTAGCTCTGTTGACCCTGCAAAGTCTTCCTTACTCCTGGGCCACTTAAATCCTGACTTCATTATAGATTCAGTTCAAACATGGACAAACTCTAGAGGCAAGGTGAGCGTTGATTCAAGGAGCCCCATAAATTTTGAGTCAATGGAAATCAGGGAAAAAACAGACTGGTTGGAGACAGATCTGGAGCAAAGGACAATGGTGGTGATAGTTTGAGGTCCATCATCTCAGTTCCAGGATATCACTGTAGGAGTTCCTCAGGGTAGTGTCCTAGGCCCAACCGTCGTCGGCTGCTTCATCAATTATCCTCCTTCCATTATTAGCACAAGGTGGGGATGTTTGCTGATGACTCACAATGTTTGGTGCCATTTGTGACTCTTCAGAAACTGAAGTAGTTTATGTTAAAATGCAGCAGGAAGACCTCCAGGCTTGGGCTGATAATTGGCAAGTAACATTGCGCCACCCAATTGCTAGGCAATGCCCAATTCTAACAAGACAGAACCTAACCTTCACTCTGGCATTATCATCACTGAATCTTCCACTATCAACATTCTGGGGTTACCATTGACCAGAAGCTCAACTAGACTGGTCAGATAAATACTGTAGCAATAAGAACGGGCAAGAGACTCAGAATTCTGTGATGAGTAACTCACCTCCTGACTCTCAAAACTTCTACCAACATCTACAATGCATGCCAGGAGAGTGAGGGAATACTTTTAACTTGCCTGAATAGGTGCAACTCCAAAAACACTCAAGAAGCTTGACACCACCCAGCACAAAGCAGCCCACTTGATTAGAATCTTTTCCATATACATACACTCCCTCCACCACTGACAAACAGTGGCAGCAGTTTGTACCACTGGCACAGTGGTTAGGCTGCATCACAGTCTCAGGAACCCAGGCGGGTTCGATTCCTGGCTTGGTTCACTGTCTATGTGGAGTTTGCACATTCTTCCTGTGTCTGCATGGGTTTCCTCTGGATTCTCAGGTTTCCTCCCACAGTCCAAAGAAGTGCGGGCTCAGTTGATTGGCTATGCTAAATTGTCTCTTAGTGTCAGGAGGTTAGTAGGGTTTATAGGTAGGTTTATGGGGATTGGGGCTCGGTGGGATTATAGTCAGTGCAGATTTAATGGGCTGAATGGTCTTCTTCTGCACTGTAGGGATTCTATGATTCTATCTACAAGATGCACAACAGGAATTTGTCAAGGTTTCTTTGTTAGCACCTTCCAAATCTGTGACTACTACCATGTAAAAGGGCAAGGTCAGTTGACGCCTGGGAATATTATCGCCTGCAAGTTCCCCTCCAAGTCTGATTTGGAAATATATTGCCATTCTTTCATTGTCACTGTTTCAAAGTCCTGGAATTCCCTCCCTAACAGCACTGTGGTTGTACCTACACCTCAGTATTACAGTAGTTCAAGAGCCACCACCTCTCAGAGGCAATTAAGGATGGGCGATAAATGCTGCTCTAGCCAGCAACCCCCACATCCAAAAATAAATTAAAAAAGATAGAGATATCATTCCACCCAGTCACACCTATGTTAATTTGTTGACAACTCTAAGGCTGATTTAGTACATGTGTTACAGAGCCCTGGTTATATCCAGCTATTAGTGAATCATGTTCCTGACTCAAGAACTGTCCAAATATTCTGGCCAGACTAAACCGGAGGACTCTGCTCATTTGTGCCTTAGTCTTCACTTCCTCCAACTGTCTGTGGATGTTTTAAAACCCGAGCTGCCATCACTTTCTTCCTGCTATTTGAAATACAGTATCTTTCTATTATGCATCTCACAATGGAATGCCAAATAGCTTTTTTCGAATTAAAGCATGTTTAAGGAGCTTATGACTGTTTGATGAATAATAAGCAAAATTATAGACTGGAATTTACTTCTACAAATCCATTAATTTATATAATTCATGCTGAGAAATTCTTAGGAATAAATTTTGATCTGTATTATATATACTGCATAATTTGCAGGAGCTCGTTTCTTTTTTTGGTCAGGGCAGACATGATGGGCTGAATGGTCTCTTTCGGCACCATAACTTTTCTGTGGCTCTATGGAAATGATCACAGCCTGATTTTCATGACAGCAGAGTGTTAATTGACTAAGGGTGAAGCAGGATTGGAGTGGTTCAGAAAGAGAGAAGGCAATTTAAATTCATAATGTCAATATTGACTTGTCATCTTGGCAGCTGTTTCAAGGAATCAGTTGCTGCTTGCTTTTCCTGATGAAAGAGAGAGGCAGCTTCAAAGTCAGGGCAGGGTTGCCCTTAACTTCATTGATGCAGACTGAGAGATCCTTCTTCAAGTCATGCAAGAGAGGAAGGAAATCCCACTTCTGGATAGTAAAAGGAAAAGGCCAGTGTTCCAAAACAAGCAAACCTGTATGTAGGTGGCTGAGAGCATGAGCACACAGAGTGTGGTCAGGAGGAACCAGGTCCAGTACAAGAAAAGGCTCAATAGCTTTTTTCACTTAGACAATATGACTGCATTGCCTGATGCTCAAGGTAGGTCCCAGTGTATTAAATATCCAACAGATATTGCAACCAAAGAGCTTGTGTGTCTGCTGTTCCTGAATGTGGAGAAGTAACATGTGTAGTATTTACCCCTCAGCAAGACTTAGAGACATAATGTTATAGTAGACGTATTCAGCACTGATGCATGTTGATTCCAATGACTATGAGCCATTAGCATAGGTTATGGAGAGTAGCAATATCTCATCGCTCTCTATAAAAGCAAATTATTGTGGATGCTGGAATCTAAAACCAAAAAGAGAAAAGAGAAAACCAAAAGAGAAAACACTGGAAAATCTCAAAAGATCTGGCAGCTCACAGATGATGCCACACGTATTGAGATCTTCCAGCATTTTGTCTTTTGGCCTCATCACTCTCTCTCTCTCTCTTTGTCTTTGCAGGGCAGTTGGGCTGCCTATGCCTGTGGATGGATTCATACAGGAGCAGTGCTCAGAAAGCTCCTGATCCCACATAAACCTGTTGGACTTTAATTTGGAGTTGTGAGACTTCTTACTGAGTCCATACAGGAGAAGGGAGTCTGTATTCTTGATGCAGTCACCACCTTGGAAGATGGAACCATGCAAACTGCGAGGGTCACGAACCTCGATTATGTCAGGAAAGATGAGTTGGGGCCAAATGATCTCCTTCTGTGCTGCAATTTTTCTATTGTTCTGGGATTGTCTGGTTCTCATGTGGTTTGAAGCAATTAACGTTATAAGGAAGAATAATGTATTTAGAATTTGCAGTTTTTAATTACCTAGGTTACATTCTTAATTTTTGATTCTTTCATGGGATATAGGTGTCACTAGTAAAGTAAGCATTTGTTGTCCATCTCTAATATTCCTTGAGTATGTAGTGGTGGGCCATTTTTTTGAACCTCTGCAGTCCATCTGTAAAACATGTGTGTAATGAATAGGTGAAACTCTCTCATATTATCAAAATTTTTAAACTTAAAATTGTTTATGTATTTTAATTTCGTAAGTAGAGTCTAAAGTGTCCACTTGTTTTATATTTTACAGCTCTGTCGAGAGTAAAAGACAGCTTGGGTTTCTGGCATTCACTGATGTCAAATTCAATTGGATATTTGGTAAAACTTTTACTTGAAACCAATTCTCCATACTACCATAGATCAGTAGACTGTCATCTTCAATTGCTGCAGAAAATGTGAAATTGTATTGATAGCACAGATGTAAGTCTTTAGTGAGTCTGTTGAAAAGGTATAATTATATATTCCCTGTGGAAATGTTCTGTCTGGTGAATAACATGACTATGTTATATTCATAGAGTGATAAGGATCCCAACATGCCAAATTTAATTAAATATAAAAGGTGGAAAAAGCCAGTAAAAAGACAGGGGTTGCATTGCTTTAGAATAGGAAGGATTAAACTGCTCAGAGTCAAGGCAGTTTAAGACAAAGGCAAATTTGTTTGAAATTCTCAAATTATTTTTAGGCTATGATAATAACAAGAAACCGTGATACTATATGCTAAATATTAATGTTATTTTTTGCTTGTTACATGATGAACCAAGATGCTTTCTGTGTGTCATATGTATTCAACTCTTGCAGATGCTGCCCACAAATGAGACTGTCACCTGGAAATTGTGTTTTTCTCTGTGACAAAGGAACCCACTCTCAAGTTTTTGCACAGATTTCTGCTCCACCTCCAGTTATCTTTAATTATTGGAAAGATGGGGCAGAAGAAGTAACCCTCTCCTAACATTTTGACAATTAAAAGTTACATTTTAAGGGTGTCTGGGTGCTTAGGTTTGTGAAATAGGTGCTTTTTACCAAGTTGGAGCAATTCAATTTCTGATGCGGGGCAGAATTTAATGGAGAAATATGGAATTGGGGAGTGGTGGTCATAAAATCACTTGAGAGATGCTACTTCAAATGCCAGGAATCCTGAATCACATGTAGGCTATGTGACTCCAGATCCAAAGCAATGTGGTTGACTTTTAACTGCTCTCAGGGATGGGCAATAAATGCTGGCCCAGTCAACAATGCCCATATCCCATGAATGAATAAACAAAAAAGTACACTCACCTGCTGATACAGAGGAGGTCATTGACCTGCTCTTCACACCAGTCAGATGTGCTGCTGAACACGACAGCATTGCCATTGTTTGTTCTTTCCAAGCTTACCTAGTTAGGTAGGAAGGGTGCTTTACTTATCCTTGGGGAAGAGAATCTCCCACCACTTTTTGGTGGAGAGCCTGCAAGGTGGCACCACTGAAATATGGAACCATCCCTTAGCTGCCCTGTGTCATTCCTTTGATGATAGCCCCTTGCTCTGCTTCATTGATTGTACACCAGAGACACAGTGAATGAAGGCTCTTAGTTTGGGACTGGAAGGGTTTTGGTTTGTGCAAGGGGATGATCTGCTGATTTGGAAAGGCCTGAAGCACTATAGACACATTGGCTGCCATTTAAAAATGATGCCAGCACCATTCTCCCAACACCTGACACCAGTATTGGCATCTTCCTGCTCATCTTGACACAGAGTTTGTGGGACCTCATGTCTCCAAATTGTTAATTGACTGGCAGCTGTATGATTGCATTGAATTCAACTCGCTTACCTGGAGCAATTCCATCTATTTCTAAGTCCAATGCCATATATGTTGGACTTGAAGTTATAATGTGTTATTTTTAAATATTCAGTAATTATCAAGAACAGTTTTCTGTCAATGTGAAAAGAAACAGTACAACAAAGAAACAATTTTATTTGCATTATTTTTCCACTTATTTTTACTTAAGTTATTAAATCTTGTTTGAAGTAGATGATGTCTCACTTAAAAACAAGTTTTTCTTTACAGTTCCATATACAGTGATTCAGAAGTATCCTTACACTCTGCAGTGCTTCCTGGCAATCATTCTTTGGTTACCTATTGCATAAGCCTCCAACTGAGGTAACAAATTACTTAAGGGGAAATAAATGACAGCTCATTTTATTTCAATAATGTAAACTATACTTGAAGCTTTTTCCAAGAAGAAGAAAAAGTCCATTATGAAAAATGGATGGTTTGCAGAGGTGGCATGAATGAATTTTCAATAGTAAACCAGGCATTAGAACCCTTTTCAGAACTGCACCTATTGTTAGAACGAGATGATTTCTTTTCTGTCATAGCATCCATGCTTATTGATTCAGAACAAAAATTGCAAAATTCTATTCAAATTATACCTTGAGTATTTGTACTATTAGAAATGTAATTGAATTTGTGAATATTCATCTCATTCAGTTCCCTTATAGCCAGAAATGAGATCATCTTCAGATCAATGTAAGGGGAAGATTGAGATAACTTACTCTCTTTCTGGGGTCTATCAAAATTGCATGGTTTTAAGATTAAAGTACCACAATGTTGTTATTTTATTTAATTCATTCAAGAGATGTGCACATCACTGATTCAGTCAACATTTATTGCCCATCCTTAATTGTCTTTGAGAAGGCAATGATGAGCTGCCTTCTTGAACCACTGCAGTCTATTTGGCATTGGGAGAGAGTTCCAGATTTACAATGCAGTGACAAGTGAAGGAACAACAATATACTTCCAAATCAGGATGGTCAGTGATTTGGCAGGGATTTCTAAGTGGTGATGTTCTGCAGATCTTGTCCTCCTAAATGGTAGCAGTTGTAGGTTTAGAAGGTGCTGCCTAAGGAACTTTAATAAATTCTACAATAGATGGTACACATTGCTGCTACTGGTCATCGGAGGAGGAGGAGAGATTGAAAGTTTGTGGAAGGGTGACAATCAAGTGGGCTGCTTTGTTCTGCATGATGTTGAGCTTGACAAATAGAGAGTATTCCATCACATTCCTGGCTTGAACTTTGTAGATTATGCACAGGCTCTAGGAGTTTGAAAGTAAGTTACTAATTTATGAGTTGATTTATTCATTTTCCATAACTTTCATGTTAAAATTTTCAGTTAAATGTAATGCATATTTGTAAAATGTGGATTGTTGATCATGCAGTAAATTTAATAGATTTTCATGCAAGCTGAGATGTTATTTTACAAGTAGGAATGAATGTTAGTAAGTTGACCAAACAAGATAAAGGATGGAAGTTTCCCTAAAATATGTCAAGTGTCACAGCAGACAGGAAAAGCAATATTGAAGCTGCCCCAATGTTAAAAATGGAACAACCACTTCCCAGGCATGCCCACCCTGCCCCCCCCCCCTCCCCCTCCCCCAAGGCACTGCTCCTAGCACAGCCAGGGTAATGCTTTGGCATAACCTATTCCTCTTCCCCAGAACAGTGCACTCACCTGTGTTCCTCTGGTGGATGCTGCTGGTCAGGAACATGCTGCGGGAGACTTGTTGTAATTCAAGTCAATGTGCTCTGACACCAGTATGAGTGGTTAATATAATGAGAGAATGTGAGGGTGGGGTGATGGGGGAGTGAATTAATAGGATTAGAGGTCAGACAATCAGATGTAGAGTTTATTATAATGACGTTCCCGACATTGAACGTCACAATTCCCAATAGGAGGTAGAAAAAAATTGTGTCACAACTTTATGTCAGTCTGAAACAAGATTTTGGCTTCTTGCAAGAATTTTCACTCCCATCATTTATCCTGCCAAGAGAAGTGGGAGCAGAAAATTCACCTCATTGAGGATGAAAACCGTGCAGAGAGGTAAAAGCTGACATGTAACCACTCTGGCTTTCCACCAACATAAGAGAAGTCACAAAATAATGGGCATAACAATAGCACCTGTAAATTAAAGGCAACAGTCTGCTCAGCTCCTACTAATAATAGTGTTGAGCGAAGAACAAAGTCTTCCGAGTCATAATTGGGTTAAGCAGATCAAATTCAGTTGGACTGAGATTTTCCAAATGTGGGGAGGAGCACTGCTCAAACTGATAAAGCAGTGTAAGACCCTCTTCAGTGATGAGATGGACAACAGATCTGAAAATACAATAGGGTATATCTCGAGAGCTCTCTCAGAAGCCAAGAAAGCTGACTCACAAATTGAGAAAGAAGGATGATCAGTAGATTTTTGTATCTAGAAATTCCACTACTATTTGTTTCTAGGCACTTTTCTATTGTTTCTGACAACAAACCACTTTTGTGTCTTTTGAAAGAAGACAAGGCTAATCTGCCAATCACATCAGCAAGAATTCAGTGTTTGGTGTTAATCATCTCCACCTACAATACACCTTCAAGCACTAACACATTGTGAATGTGAATGCATTTAATCATCTACCTTTGCAAGAGACTGTTGCACTCCCCCCCACTACAGCAGGAAATTTTCATGCATTTAATTTCTTAAACACATTGCCAGTCTTGGCGAAACAGATCAAGTACTGGATCAGTCAGAATCCACTGCTAACCAAAGTAAGGTATAGGCCACTAATGGATAGGGCTAATGAAGTAGTTCTGAGGAGATCAAATCATATTTTATACGAAAAGGTGTATTTAGTTGCTAAGATGTCATTGTAATTTGGGGAGTAAGAGTAGTCATCCTTGTACGAGGAAGAGAGTTGCTCCAAGCTGAATTACATATTTGGATATATCTAACTGAAGCTTACATTGAGAGCCTAGTCAAGTACTGTGAACATTACTAATTGCAACAAAGATGTCCCACTACAATCCCACTGCACCCTTAGGAGTAACCTGGCCAGCCATGGTTACGTGGCTGATTATATTAGTCCATTCATGGGCACAATGTTTTTGCTCTTTGTTGATACATATTTAAAGCGTTTGAGATGAAATCTCTGACATCACACACTACAATTGAGAAATTATGCCAATGTTTTTCCATGCACAGAATAACTCAGGTCATAAGATGGAATTTTCCAGCCACCCTAGCCTGTAAAATCTCACCGGAGGTCAATGGACATTTGCATGGTCCATGTGTGGACACATGGACCATGCAAACGTCCATTGACCTCAGGCTATGATTCCCCTGGTGGGCAGGATGGGAAAATTCCACCCACAGTGTCTGATAATGGAACAGTCATCATGAGTGTTTTAGAACTTCACCATCTTCAGTTGTATCAAGACATTAGAACTGTGCCTTACCACACAGGATCCAATGAACGAGCTGAACAAATTGGCCAAAGATTTAACTCAGTCTGAAAGGAACACGCAGGAGGGGCCCTGGACACTTGAATGTCATGGTTTCTTCTGGGCTGTTGGTTAATGAATCGTTGTCTCAGAATAAACTGAGCTTCATTTTTCCAAATTTGCCAGGGAGGAAAAAAGGCCAGTCAAGGCAATCAGAAGACAAACCATTATTCATGTAAGTCAACAAATTATTTTCACTGGATGAACTATACCTGAGCAAGTTCCTCTCCAAGCCACACACTGTCCTGACTTGGAAATGTATCGCCATTCCTTTGCAATCACTGGGTCAAAATCCTGGAATTTCCTCCCCAATGGCATTTTGGTCAGTCCACAGCATGTGGACTGCAATGATTCAAGAAGACAGCTCACCACCACCTTCTCAAGGGCAACTAGAAATGGGCAATAAATGCTGGCCGGCCAGCTACACGCATGTCTCATGAATAAATAAAAAAAAATTTGGAAGTGATTCAAGTAAAGCCCCTGGAATTGTTGAAGGGGCGAGAGAACATTGGTGGTGCTGGAATTCTTACCAGAATTTGGCAGAGTTGATTCCAATGAGAAAAATGGAGTGAATTGTACCGACTCAATTTCTGACTGGATTTTGAGCCTCATTGACAAAACTTTTTATGGCCATGAGAAAAGTGCTGCGCCCCTGGTAACCTCTCTCTGATTTGCCCACCATTTAATTGTGCCAATAGCTGGGAAATTCCATTTAAATGGCCCCACAGCACGTGTTTCACAGTGACTGAAGGGGTTGCAGCCTGGAAACCCCATTGCGCTTCTCAGAGGGAACCCTCACCAGACTTATCGATGGAGTAGAGCAGAAGTGGATTGTGCTCTACCCTCGCTCCAGGAGAAGGTCTCCAACCAAAGCCACCATACCCATCTGGAATGCAATGGCAGGCCTGGTGTGTGCAAGCTCACTGCAGAAGAGGGCGGGGGCATCAGACAGTACTGCCATTAGCAAATATATTGCTATCTAGAAATGTTGCGAAGTATTTTAGCACTGAAGTACCTGGTCATCCTGTAGCAGGCATAACTGATGTCTCCATGGAAACAGATAGAACTGAAGAGGTACCTTTCATTGCAGTTTTGGCTGACAACAACATCACTGATGAGTTACATCCCAGATAGAGGAGGTAGGCTGCTCCACAAAGATTCAGAGATCACCTGAAAGACTTAATTTATAATTGACTAAATTCATGCGCCAAATGTTTAATTATATTGAACTGTGTAAATTGAGTATTGACATTTGTATAAAAGCACTTAGAGGGGGATCTAACAGCAGCCATAATGCTCAAGCTTCTATATAGCCTTTAACTGCAACTAAATGTGTTGTTGCTTTTCCCTTAACTGGCGAATAGGAATTGCTACATTAGTCAAGGGAAACAGGCTTGACACAGGCTTATCCACCAGATAGTCTCAGGTCACTGCCATGGGGCAGAGAGGAGTGCGGTTCTAATTTGGCAAAGGGCACAGCACAGATGAAAAACTCCTTATAGTCTTCCCTGAATCTCCCTGGCATCCTACACACCCAGAAGTATTTCCACCTTTTTCCTTGGCTCTGTAGGGAGCATTGTAGAAAGTAAGAACCTTACAGTCAAATTCAGGAACTCACCAGATCTGTTTCAAAAACACAACCCCGCCCTACCACTCCCACCCACCTCTAGTACTGTCAGACACTTTGCAAAGAAAATGTTCCATGTAATAATACCTTACAAAACAGAATGCAGGTCAGGGAGCCAGGAAGAGCAGTGTCATGGCAATAGGAGAATATAAGTTGAGTTTCCCAACCTTTTGATATCCTAATCACTGCTATGGAAAGATGCCAATCAAAGACTGGGCACCATTTACATGGGGAACAAAAAGATACCTTGGATGTAGCTGGCAGTGCTGGTAAGCTTTCACTGACTGAATTTCCTTCCACATGCCATGCTTCACCCATTTTCTACATTTTAAAGAAAGCTTTGCATTTTTTTGCAAATGATATAATTGCAATGAAAGCACATCACTAGAAACTTGTCCTTTTTCCTTTGACATGAACACAATAAAGAAAGTGTCTTGTGAATTACACCTTTCTTGAGGAGAGAACTTTGCATCGCTATGTGTTTTGAAGAGGAAGTGTCACTAACAGGGCTTATTTTTGATCCTGCTGTTTTTTTTTTCCCGCAGTGTAAGGATTTTAAACTTAATTATTTTTCCTTTTATTCCATCCTGTCTCATGGGACTATGAAGCCGTTTCATGGGTAAAAATTTTGACAATGCTGCTGTGAGATGTTTCTTACGAGAAAGGCAACAGTATCGGTGCTGAAAGCACCCAAATATCTTTTTGTTCCTTGTGTGAATGGTGCCTAGTCTTTGATTGGCATCTTTCTAGGGCAGTGCTCTGGAGATTAGGAATTCAAAAGGGTGGGGAATTCAACTTATATCCTCCACTGCTGTGACACTGCTCTTTCCTGCATTACAGGCATATCTTTTCAAAGAGATAATCTTGCTCTTCTCAAAGCAAACGAGCGACCAGTTTTTTTTTCAAAATTAAAATTAAAGATTTTAATGTCATTTTGAGACTTGACTTAAAGGGAGTTAATAAACCCTTGAACATGAGGACAGTGAATCAACATGCAGTTGAAATGCCACATCACTAAGCTCTTTAGCTGATGACTCCACATGCTAATATTAATTCAGCTTCTTACAGAGGATGTTTAAAATTCCCAGCTAGTTCCCTCAGTCTCTTAAGCATTCACTGAGTGATCTAATACAAAGAAACTGTGGAAAGATCTCAAATTAGACAGGGGATTGACTCAATCTTTTTTTTAAGTTTTCTGAACTCCTATATTTTTCAAAACAATATGAGGATGCTGCCTGGACCGGAGGGTCAGAGCTATGAAGAAAGATTGGATTGGTTGGAGCTGTTTTCCTTGGAGCAGTGAAGGTTGAGAGGGGGATCTGATTGAAGTGTATAAGATTAGGAGGGGTATTTGCAGGGTGGATTGGAAAACACTTTTCCAATTAATAGAGGCGTCAATAACTAGGGGGGCATGAATTTAAGATAGAAGGTAGTAAGAGGGGTGTTGAAGGGAAACTTTTTTAGTCAGTGGGAGTCTTGAACTCATTGCCCAGAAAGCTGTTTGAGTCAAAAACTCTCATGCATTTATGTAGTCAGATTGTTACTTCTTCAGCTACCAAGAAAAATGCTTTTACCAGTGCTCACAGGTCAGTCCAGAATAAACTGTGTAAAATGCAGGACACCTGGCTGAGCACCAAAGCAGATGAAATACAGGGATATGCTGACAGAAACGACTTGAAATGGTTCTATGAAGCCCTCAACATTCTCTACGGACCTCAATTTCTTAGGTGTTCCCCCCTCCTGAGTACAGATGGTACAACTCTAATTACAGAGAAGCTCAGATCCTGCAAAGATGGGCTGAACATTTTGAAGCCAACCTCAATTGACTGTCATCTATTAATGATGAGGCAATAGACAAGATTCCCCAGGTTGATATCAACAACGCCATGGATGACCAACCGGTAGAAGCCAAAGTCATGAAAGTTGTCAGCTGGCTATCCATTGGCAAACCCCCAGGGCATATGCCATTACCGCAGAGATCTATAAAGCTGCTGGTCCTGCACTTATTGAGAAGCTCACCGAATTGTTCCAGTTCTTTTGGAAGTAAGGATCCATTCCTCAGGAACTTAAAGATGTACACCTCTACAAGAGGAAGGGCAATCAGCAAGTACGCCACAACCACCGAGGAATCTCGCTGCCCTCCATCACAGGAAAAATCCTTGCAACAGGCCTGCTAAATTGTCTGGTCACCCATCTGGAGCTGAGTCTGCTTCCAGAATCATTGTGTGGTTTCCCAAAGATTGCGGGACTATTGACATGATTTTTTCTGCGCGCCAACTTCAGGAGAAGCGTCAAGAGCAGAATCGTGAGCTCTACACAATCTTTGTTGATTTCATGAAAGCCTTCAACACTATAAGCCGACAAAGCCTGTGGAGGATCACGTCAAAGTTCGGCTGCTTCCCCAAATTCATTCAGATGATACGCCAATTCCATGATGGCATAATGGCCAGAGTATAGATGGTGGAGAATCCTCTGAAGCATTCTCAGTCATCAATGGCATCAAACAGAGCTGTGTGCTCACATCCACACTGTTCAGCATGATGTTTACTGCCATGCTGAATGATGCCTTCCAGGACAGTGATGCTAGAATTAGCCTCAAGTATAGAGTGGATGGGAAGCTTTTCAACCTTAAAAGACTTCAAACTATTACCAAAGCAAAAGAGATTGTTCTGAAAGATTTCCTCTTTGTCAATGACCGTGCCCTGTATGCTGGGTAAGAACGTAGAGATACTGGCGTTGGACTGGGGTAAACTCAGTAAGAATCTGGCAACACCAATTTTAAATCCAACCGATTTATTTGATAGTAAATCTGCGAGCTTTTGACTTTCATCTTCGTCAGGCAAATGCAGTGTTCTGGCTTGAAATAGCACACATCAGCACAGACAGTCACAGATTGCTGATTAGAATGTGAATCCTTACACCTAACCTGCTATTCAAGTCTTAAAGTGGCTAACAATGTGAGTGATGAAGATGAACATCTCGCTAGGGCCATCCCCACCCCCCCACTTCTTGCTTTCAGACAACCGCGCAACCTCATTAAGATCATTGTTCGCAGCAAACTACCCAACCTTCAGGAGAACAGTGACCACAATACCACACAACCCTGCCACAGCAACCTCTGCAAGACATGCCGGATCATAGACATGGATGACATCATCAAACGTGAGGATACCATTCACCAGGTACACGGTACATACTCTTGCAACTCGGCCAACGTTGTCTACCTAATACGTTGCAAGAAAGGATGTCCCGAAACATGGTACATTGGGGAGACCATGCAGACACTACGACAGCGGATGAATGAACATCACTCAACAATCACCAGTCAAAACAGTTCCCTTCCTGTGGGCGAACACTTCAGCAGTCACGGGCATTCGGCCTCCGACCTTCGGGTAAATGTTCTTCAGGGGGGCCTTCATGACACATGACAGCGCAGAGTCGCTGGGCAGAGACTGACAGCCAACTTCCGTACACATGAGGACGGTCTTAACAGGGATCTTGGCTTCATGTCACACTATCTGTAACCCCCATGACTTGCCTGGGTTAGCAAAAAACCTCACTTACTGTACTGTCTGCAGACAATACACATCTCTCTAACCAATGCTTCACTCACATTGTTAGCCACTTTAAGACTTGAATAGCAGGTTAGGTGTAAGGATTCGCATTCTAATCAGCAATCTGTAACTGCCTGTGCTGATATGTGTGCTATTGCAGACCAGAACACTGCATTTGCCTGACGAAGACGAAAGCTGAAAGCTCACAGATTTACTATCAAATAAATCGGTGGATTTAAAATTGGTGTTGCCAGATTCTTGCTGGGTCAGAGCCAGAGATGCAAGTTGATATGAACAAATTTCACATAGAAACATAGAACATTACAGCACAGTACATGCCCTTCGGCCTCAACATTATGCCGAGCTATGTCCAATCTCAATTTTCCACAGCTTGTGACAATTTTGGAGTCAACATCAACATTAAAAGACAAAAGTCATGCACCAGCCTGTTCCTCATGCACTGTACATAGAACCCATAATCACGATCAAATGGCAGAAGCTACAAGCAGTGGACCAGTTTATTTATCTTGGCAGTATGTTCTCCCAAGCACTGAATATTGATACAGAAGTTAACTGCAGAATAGCAAAGGCAAGTTCTGCTTTCAGTAGACTGCGCTCCATTGTATGGGGACATCGAAGAATCAGCCCAGCAACAAAACTGAAGGTCTACAGTGCTGTATGCCTGTGAAACATGGACTGTGTATTGAACACATGCAAGATAGCTCAATCATTTCCACATGACTTGTCTTGCAGGATATTATGCATTTGATGGCAAGACAAAGTACCAGACACTGAAGTTCTCTCTAGAACAAGTCTACTATCAGTCCACACACTGCTGATGAGAGTGCAGATTCAGCAGGCAGGTTATTCCATCTGCATGTCAAATGAGCACATACCCAAGCAGCTCCTTTTTGGGGAACTCTCTGCTGGAAGACACTAGCATTGAGGGCAGAAGAAACATTTCAAAGACCTATTCAAAGGCCTCCCTGAAGTCGCTTGACATTGCTACAACCACCTGGGAAATGCTGGCACAAAACTGCCCTACCTGGTGCTGCCTCATCCACAAAGGCTATCAAGCTCACGCTGTAAGGTGTATTGCTGAAGCACAACCTAAGCGTGAGCTGCACAAGTCCAGAGCCACCAGTGCAACAACAGTGTCTACACAAGTCTGTCCAATATGTGCCAGGACATTCCGTGCCCAAATTGGCCTGATCAGTCATTTTCGGCCACACTGTAACCAGCCTCAAAATGACTAATGGTATCGAGGTCCTCATCGATGACGATGGACGAACAACATAGATTGTTACTTACGCTGCCATAATCTCCCAGGTTCTGAGCCAAGTGCTGGAAAATGGGATTATTGTAGTCGAATGTTGAACATGATAAGTCGAATGGCCTCCTTCTGCTCCGTGAACATATATAAAATCTAAAAACTTGGACACGGTTGCAAGAGGAGGCTGTGGACCGAAAATGTTGAGCTGAATTTCGCTGATTGCCAGCAAATCCCTTCACCCAGCTGAAAGCAGGAAGCAACGCCACATTGGCTGGGGTTGCTGACAGTTGCCAATAAAAGGGGCAGCATGGTAACACAATGGTTAGCACTACTGCTTCACAGCTCCAGTGTCCTGGGTTTGATTCCTGGCTTGGGTCACTGTCTGTGTAGAGTTTGCACATTCTCCTTGTGTCTGTGTGGGTTTGCTCTGGGTACTCCAGTTTCCTCCCGCAATCCAAAGATGTGCGGGTTAGGTTGATTGACCATGCTAAGAAATTGCTACTTAGTGTCCAAGGATGTGGTTAGAAGGTTAGAAGGATTAATGGATATAATATGTAGGGAAATGGGGGTAGGACCTGGGTGAGATTGTGTTCAGTGTAGCCTCGATGGCCGAAGTGCAGAAAGAGGCCCTGTCAGACTGTATGATTCTAAAGAGGCTGTGCCAATAAAAATGTCATTTGAGGATAGGCTGGAAGAAGAGTGTGATATCACAATGAGGCAAGGTGCTGTGTAGTGCCCTGCCACAATGTTACTGACCCTTTGGTTGGCTATTGCAGAGTCTGCAGCTCCACCGAGAGTTGCCTCAATAATTGGGTGTCCTCAAAGAGTGCTGAGATACAGTAGGGCAATCTTAGGCCTTGCAACTGCCTAAGTAATTGTAGTGGTGTGGATAGAGTTTGCAAAATGTGTGGTCATGGAGCACTGGCAGTTCCATTGCTATTAGAGTGACATTATGCTATAATCCTGATTATAAACTGCAAGACATTTTATGAAATCATTTAGACCATAAGTTTTGCACTTTGAATTTGATTAGGATAAGCATTAGATGTCTCACTCCAGATATGATTCAAGTGACCCATGAGGGAACTTTTATCAAACAAAGTTTATTTAAGAATGCAGTTAACATTGAGAAAGAAAATTAGCAATAAATTTTACCAATTTCGAACAAGAAAAAACAACCATGATATTGTATGAAGCTCAACAACTAAATGCGCTGTCCCAACCAAACAAGCCTCCTAACAAACATATAGCTATCCCACGTTTAGTACAGGAAACGAGGATGTTCATATGGGTTTATATCTCCGCAATGCTTGCTATGAATTAGTCCTGTGAAACTCTGACTTCTTAGCCCTGTAACTTCCAACAGACCTCCAGATAGAGATAGAGCCACTGCTTACCTTGAGCTGTAGTCAACAAACCACTTCAAGAAACAGAGACAACTATTATTTCCAGTTACTATCCATTCAGCCACCAAAGGCTAAATTTCCAATTCCAGCGATAAACACAGAAACACTGTCTGTGCAGAGTAGATTCCACAGCTCTTCAAACTAGCCAACAGTCTCTTGGGAGAAAAATAGAACCCTCCTACCTGACCTGTCAATCATTCTTCCCGCAACAATTCAAAAGATTGTAAATTCCCAGAGAGTGCATTAAGCCCAGATTAAAAATAAGTAAAGCCCTTATTTAAACCATTTAAACATCAACAAAGGGACATTTAATCAGACAGCCAGTGCCAAAATGAAAAAAAAAGCTGCTTTAAGTGCAGAGAACATGATTAAAAATATATTTCTTAAAGGCACAGTAGTCTCACAAGTGCTATTGGGGAACTCTTCCTGGGCCATTGAGTATCTATAAAAGAGACCCTGTCTAACACTGGCAGAATCTGCTAGGAGGTCTCCAGGTTTCATTGGCAGTCACCTCTAGTGGCACAGTATCCTCCCAACATATAAAAAAAAATCTAAGGATGCAGGAAGTAGCACTTATTGGCCACTTGTGTGGCTCAATTGATCAATTGGCAGGCATCTGAATCCTCAACTTTTCCACTCCTTGAAAAATGGCATTGTGGCAGGAAGATACTGGACTCCCCCAATAACACTGCACCTTCCGCCATCATTTTGATAATTATTCCTCCTTCCAATCTGTCACCTCATGACCTGAAAACAGCCTGTTGATTCTATGTCACTCTTAAAATGCTAGCGGCCTGCTGAATACTTCCAGCATTTCTTGAAAATATGTAACCACGGTTTACTGAATCAATTTACTGGGAGTAAAAGTCACAAGTTTCTTGTTGAGCTTTTTACTGAAAGTTTACAGATATCTTAGCTGTGGTGTAATTCTTCAGCTGATGTGGGAAAGTTTTCAGACTTTGAAATCATGAGAAGGATTACAGTGTGTGAAAACCATGAAAAAGACAAGATACGTAGACATAAAGACAGGCAAACTTGCATTTATATAGTGACTTTCACAACTTCAGAATGAAGCAAATTGCTTTACAACCAGTGAAATAATGTAGGGGATCATGACAACCAATTTGCAGTCTTCAGGGTCCCATAAACAGCAGTGACATAAATGACTAGATAATCTGTTCTAGGCATCTGCTGAGGAACAAATGCTGTGCAGTTCACCAAGAGAACCCTTTTTGTTTTTGGATGGTACACTGAGATTGATAACATGCCAAGAGCATAGAAGGATAACATGACTGCACTCCCTCAAGACTTTTGTGTTAATCCTAATTTGGCATTTTGGGTTTATTTATTAGACAAAGTAAGGCTTACATTAATGCTGCATTGAAGTTGTAGTGAAGTTTCTCTAGTCGCCACATTCCAGTGCCTGTTTGAGTTGATGCACCTAACCAGATTTCTTTCAGGATGTGGGAGGAAACTGGAGCACCCGAAGGAAACCCAAGCAGATGCAGGGAGAACGTGCAAACTCTGCACAGACAGTGACCCAAGCCGGGAATGGAACTCGGGTTCCTGGCACTATGAGGCAGCAGTCCTAACCACTATGCAACATGTCTGCCACCTCCCCCCAGCCTCCCATGCCACATTCCCATCCCACTGGATTGCATTATCAGTGTGTGTTCTGTAATCTATCAATATAATGAGCCAAACTAGAAATGAACAATGAATAGTTGCAATCTACCACTAGATGCCAGTGTTAGTAAAAAGCAAATCCTACTCACGTTATATATGTTTGAGTCATTGATGCTATCAGAAGCTTCTTTAAATAGCTTGAAATCCATGTTGAGTTGGTGGAGTGGCAACAATTGTAGAAATAACCAGTCATATACTTATGATGTTTCTAGGCAATAGTTCAAGTAATTAAATGCAGTTTTTTAAAATATATTTAAAAGTAAACCCTGTGGCAAGTTTAAGTAATGTAGTCAAGTTGCGATTATGACAAGTTTGAAAATTTTCATACTCGTGGTAACTATATGGCTGGCATCCATTTGAAAGAAATATACTTCAATTGATCCCTGCAGTTATAAGCAAATTGATAATAACTTTTCAAAATCTGTGAATCATTTCCCTTGAAGTAAAACATGTTTTGCATAAGTTAATGTGTGATGAAATCATGAGACGCAAATGCTAATGATTCTCAATATATTTTTGAAGTGAACATGAACTTATCCACTTAAATAAAAATGCTGCTCACATTCCCTCATCTTGCCTTACACTTTAATTAACACAAGTTGATGTAAAATTGAATATCATCATGCGTAATTTGACTGAAGTTAATTTGTTTGTAGTCTTATTAGTTGTAATATCAAAAATTCTATATACCCCCATCCACCATTCATAAAGTTCACAGTTAGATTGTTGGAATTAAACTTTGGATAATTTAAATCATGTAGTGGGATATTAATTACAACACGAACTTTATTCATTATCATCCATAAAATTCTTGGTTCCTAAGGGCTGAACTTTAGTCGAATTAAAATAGAATGTACTGCTTTGGGAAGATCAAAAAATCTGAATTTATTTTTCCTTTGTTTCAGATTTTCTTTGCCACAGTACTTTCATCCGGTATTGTCTTGTTCCCCATTTCCTCCTGGCATCAAATGGGGTTGTAGCAACAAATCCAGGAAATGGGTCAAAATGCTTCACATAGTGAAAAAGAGATTGAGAACTTACATTCATGTCACATTTTCATGGTTTTAGGACCTCCCGTTTTACAGCTAATGAAGTGATAGCCAATTTGTACACAGCAAGTTCCTAAACAAAATAGTGAGAATTCTTGTGTTCATCCACAAGAATTATTTAGATAAATTTCAAAATTAGATTTAATGCATATTTGCATATGTAATTTTGATACTGCTTTCAATTTCTGTAGCACCAACAGCAACATAGCATATTACAAATTATAAACAGAGCAACAAATTTATAATTACTCTCTGGTTAAAAAAACTCCTATTGTTTTATTTTGCTTTAAAGTCACTTTATTGTAAAATACATGTAATATTAAATGTAATGAGTTACTTTTTAACTCCCAAAAAACCCTGATAAATCAGTGGATAAATGTATAGCTATTGCATCACCCACAATTGCACAATGCATCTTCCACTGAAAGATAGCCAGGATCTGTCTCTTACCAATAGATGTGACTTCAATTCCACAGTAAGGAAGAAATAATAATGTTTCTATGATGTAAAAGACTGCATGATGATTAATGATCTTACTGCATTGCATAGTGATTTATGGCTGATGATGTTTTCCAGACAGGGATTTTAGGCTGATGAAAATGTTATAAGCAAAGAGAAGACGTTAAAGTGTCAAACTGTGCTGAATCTAACAAAATGTGGACCAAAATTTTACGATCCGATTCACCATGGAATTCGGAGCGGGAGCTGGAAATGTCTGTTGACCCCAGTTACACCCCTGGTTTTTCACCAGCTAGACTCAGTATCCAGTTGAAGCTGATTTTACAGGGGCTTTGGCTGAATGTTTGAAGAACTGACTCTTTCCATAGAATATGGAAGATGTGGGAGAGGCACTGCTGGTTGAATTTTTGTAACATTCTCCTATGTCACTGATGCACAGTTCACATTTTACTGCAGTACAAGAATGTGGTGGTGTCAATTGCTCTATATTCTTGGACTTTTGTTGACTTGAAAAGATCTTTATTGTTAGATGTCCATTGCCATCGTTTGTTGAAGGCCGTGCTAGTGTAGTTAACCTGGCATTACATCTAATTGTCAACAGTGCCCTTTTGAAAGAAATGGCTTCCTAAGTATGGAAAGTGCTCAACATAATCCTGAGTCATTCATTCAACATATATGGGAGATAAAATATTTGAATGACCAGGTGTGGGTAGATAAACAAGTTATTTTTTGTTAATATTCACACCGAGTTTCCCAAGTGCAAAATTGAAGAGAAAGAGAATGGCTTTCAAGTCTGATGTGGAGTGAACAATGGCACTGCAGTCATCCACAATCTGTAGATCAGCTATGCCTATGGTGATCAGTTTAGTTTTGGCATGGAGGTGATTGAAATGAAAGAGTTTTCCATGGGATTTCATATCAACATCAGCTAGCAGTTGATCTTTGATGAAGTGAAGCCACTGTCAAATAGTTTGTAAATTATATGCGAGTTATCATGCACAGCCCTGCTAGACCTCGCTCTGGATTTTGAAGGAACTTGCTTTGGTTTGTTCTCTCTTTCAGTCTCTCATACAGTTGCAAGTCATGTTGTTCAGAAATGAGGAAAATGAAGATAAAAAGAATGAAATTGGAATAGAATAAAACAGAGAAAGGGGATTGATAAATGCAGCTGTCTGAAGGGATATTTTGAACATGTGAATTAGCATACCAGTGAGAAAAGCGTGTGTTTATCTATGAGATTAGGGAAAACAATGAGGTGTAGAAGGAGTGACTTCAAAGTAGAGAGAGATAAGGGAATTGGCAATTTATATACTACACATTGGGCCTAAAGGGTGCGTAACATCAAAGAGAAAGAATGATATATTTATAGTACAATAACTGGAGAAAGGGACAATGTAGAAGCAACTGCAGTGATAGCTATACCCAGCCGCAGAAAAGAGCCTCCCCCAAAAACAAATGATTAAACTGCGGCAGGTTAAAATCCAAAACTCGAAATGAGAAATTTGTGCATTCACTGAAAGTGAAGACAGTTTTCCTAGTGGTGGACAAATAACTCGTGGATGGTACCTATCTGCTGGATTTTGCTCATGGACTTATTTAGTATTGGATGTTGGAGAAAGAAATTTTCGGAATCCAGGAAACATGGATAGTTGGGAACAAAGAGAAAAACTTCATGTAATACTGTGTGTATAGTTATCAATGCATTTAAATGTACTGCCATGATGTATTATAATTCTTCTTATCGTGTGTGCTTTCTTTTAATAACTATTCTTTATTAGTTGATCACAAAATGATTGGACTGTTCCTCACTGGTTTGCATATCCTTTCTCAGTGTAACAAATTAAAAATATGTACTTCTAAAAACAGGGTTCCAAATTACCCTTCTGGGTTTTGGGATACCCTCATATTCAACATCAACAAGGCTCTTCATAATATCATCATGAAACAATTGCAGGATTGTGAAAATTTTTGTATTTAAAAAGAGGTAAACCATGCTCTTGAAATTATGTCTACACCAGGCAAAATTCTGACATGCATTCTCCTGAATCGCCTTTCGATGGCTGAGAAATTTGTCCCAGGCACACAGTGTGACTTTAGATCTCCTTCCGATGTAGGACATAATTCTGCACTTTTTATGCACAGTGTCGCAGCGGGTGCCAATGTTTGCTTTCACCGATGTATCATGTGCAGCATCAGAGAAAATTAAATCCAAGTGGTGAGACCCATGACATCATACCCTACCAGGAACTTAGTTTTTTTTAAAAAGGCCATCCTGATACAAGAATAAAAACAGAATGCCCTCCAAGTAGCTGTCTGTCCTGGTGGAAAACCCCCATGCAGGGGGCAATGCCCCAAGTACTACCCAGGCATGATGCTACTCCCCACCCACCATCTCCCAAACCTCTCAGAGTGATGCACCCTCTTGAGCTCCTTTGGTAGGCTATGCCTGCTGAGTGCATGCTCTGAGAGAGCAGTTATAATTCAAATCCCCATGTCCCTCATGTATAGCTGGGGGGTTATCAGCTGTAGCAGTATAACAACTTTGAACATTGGGAATGTCATTACATCATTGCTAGAATGTGGGAATAATCACAATGGGACATCCACCAAAGTATAATGCATTTTGGCCCTTTTGCAACATTTTGTGCACCTATCACCATTCGTACATGATCTCAAGATCCTGAGCATGATTTCTTACTGGCAAAATCCAAGAACAATATTTAGAATATGACCAGAATATTTAGAATATGACCTCTTCATTGATTTCATTGAGCTGACCAAAGCATTTGACTTAGTGATTACCAGGCTTTTTATGTCATGCTTTAAAGATTTGGATGACCAAGTTATTTCATAATTTTTACACAGATACCTAATTACTGAATCATATTAAAAATTCTTACACAGAGGCAAAACAATGAGTTGTTACAAGTCTATAATAAAAAAGACTCCTGAAATATACAACAACTACAAGAACAGCTTACACTTATACAGTGCCTCTAAAACATCATAGGAGCATTATAGCCCAAAATATGACATGAAATCATGAAAAAAAATTGGTCAAAGAGGTGCATTTTAAAGAAGTGCCTTACAGAAGGCAAGTGAGAAAAAGAGGCAGAGACACATTGAGAAGTGATTTACCAAGCCTAGAGCTTAGGGAATTAAAGAAAGTAGTTGAGGCCAAAACATTGTGTGACATGGCCACCAATGATGGAATAATTATGATTGGAAATGCAAAAGAGATTGCACTTAGCAGATAGAACATAGAACACTACAGCACAAACAGGCCCTTCGGCCCACAAGTTGTGCCGAACACATCAAAAACCTACGCAGCCATAGACCTATCTATAACCCCCAATCCCATTGTATCCCAAATACTCATCCAGAAGTCTTTTAAAAGACCCCAGCGAGTTCGCCTCGACCACCACCGATGGCAGCCGATTCCATTCACTCACCACCCTCTGAGTGAAAAACTTTCCCCTAGCATCTCCTCTGTACTTGCTTCCCTGCACCTTAAATCTGTGCCCTCTCGTTGCGACCACTTCAGCCCTGGGAAATAGTCTCTGAGAGTCCACCCTATCTATTCCTCTCAACATCTTGTAAACCTCTATCAGGTCGCCTCTCAACCTTCGTCTCTCCAGGGAGAACAGTCCCAGCTCCCTCAACCTGTCTTCATAAGGCATGCCTCCCAATCTAGGCAACATCCTTGTAAATCTCCTCTGCACCCTTTCAATAGCTTCCACGTCCTTCCTATAGTGAGGCGACCAGAACTGCGCACAGTACTCCAAGTGTGGTCTGACAAGGGTCCTATAAAGCTGCAGCATTACCTCCTGACTCCTGAACTCAATCCCTCGATGAATGAAGGCCAGTACACCGTAAGCTTTCTTAACCACATCCTCCACCTGGGAGGCCGATTTGAGAGTCTTATGGACCCGGACCCCAAGATCCCTCTGCTCTTCCACACAGCTAAGACTCCTACCTTTGATAGTGTACTCATTCATCCCGTTGGATCTGCCAAAATGGACCACAACACATTTATCCGCGTTGAAGTCCATCTGCCACTTCTCCGCCCAGTCTTGCATCCTGTCGATGTCCTGCTGCAACTTTTGACATCCATCCAGACCATCCACAACACCACCGACCTTCGTGTCATCGGCAAACTTACTCACCCATCCCTCCACTTCCTCATCCAGGTCATTTATGAAATGAGATCAGGCAATAACTGTGGAGAGAGGCACAGAAATTCCGTTTTGGGTACATGATCTTATGTTTTATCCAGATATAATATATATTATTTTACATATTTTATACATGCATGTTTTATGTTAAATCTATGTGACTCCATCACAACTGAATTACCTCTACGTAAATTATTGAGGATGCAAACTTTATCTTTGGTGCCATGCTAAATTACGGGTAGATAGAAAATTAATAAACTCATACATCAGTTATCCAGTTTACCCTCATTTAGTTAACACATCATTTATTACATAATTTAAGCTGCAGACGAGAAATGTTAAATGTGACCGGACAAGATTGGAATAAAAATACATTCAAAATAATGTTCTGCTGTGCAGTGCTGCAAGCATTTATGAAGTATATTTAATGGAAAACAAATATTTAATGACTCAATTTATATGTGTTACTCTTCATGAGAAAACAAGCAGTGGTGTTTATTTATTCATCGGTTATAATTTTTCCCGTTTGATCTGTAAATACTGGAAATCTGATAGCAAATACAATTAATTAGACCTTCTCAACATCAAAACAAATTTTTCAGAGAAGGATTTATACAGCTTTGCATACATGTCCCTCTGTTTCATTTTTCTCAGCTTCTGGATTACAGCCACGATAAACATGCAGCAAGATGACAGCTTCTCTTGGTTGTAATTCAGTGCACCTGAATTAGTCCTGGGCTGCATGCCGTATTCCAGAATTCAATTCAGAATTTTTACTTGGATCTTGCCAACAATTAGCACGCCATTATGTGGTGTGAATACTCTTAAAGATTCCAATAGTATTGCTATTTTGATGAAATAGCATTTGAGTTAATTAGAAACATACAAAGTAGATGTAGAATTAGGCCATTCGAGCTTGCTCCATCATTCATCATGATCATGGCTGATCCCTCCCCCTCATATCCCTTAATCTCTTTTGCCCCAAGAGCTACATCCAATTCCAACTTGAAATCACACAATGTTTTGGCCTCAACTACTTTCTGTGATAGTGAATTCCAGGGTAGATTTAGAAAGAATGTTCCCAATGGTGGAGGAGTCCACAACTAGGTGCCATTCACCACTCTCTGGGTGAAGAAATTTCTCCTCATCTCAGTTCTAAAAGGCTTACCCAGTTTGAACCTTTAGGTTGCAGGTCAGTAAAGGAGACAGAAGTCCTGTTTCTTCATAAACTACTCCTATTTCTTTAATTCAGCTCCACATACAATTCTCCAAGCACTGTGCCACTTGTAGGCCCTTAATATAGCAGTGATTTCTATTGAATAATTGACATTAAATTAGGACTTAATTGGAAGGTCTGTTAACCCATTCCTTAGGTACTTCTTCTCCTCAAACTCTGACCCCTAGTTCTGGCTCCCCCCTCCCCATCTGGATTATTTTTTCTGAATCTACTCTGTTTAACCCTGTTAGAATTTTATAAGTTTCTAAGAGATCCCTTCACACTGTTCTGAACTCCAATAAATACAATACTAACTCAAAATTAATACTCAATATCTGAAAGACAAAATTTAATTTTTTATAAAGTTTAAAACCAAGGCCCTACCATGAAGGATGCTGACATGTGAGGAAAACTTTCTTTTAACTCAAGAAGTGATGGGGAGATGGGGAGAAACTAAAATTGAATACATGCACCTGGAACAACTCAGGTTGTGCTTCATTTAACAGATTTTCCCTGATTAACATTTATTTTCTGGGTTGCTGGCCACAGCTAGCCATGTTTGAGAGGTCATCTGACTATTGGCCAGTACATCTTTGGTAGTAGGTCATAGTCAGGAAACAAAAAGAGGTAGCATGTTAAAAGCTCAGGATGTGGAACTTGGATGTTGGGCAGCGGGATTTGAAAATCGTATGCAATGTTGTTTCCAGGCTAAGTTGGAGAAGAATTAGAAGTTAGACGTGATGGGATTGGAATGGAAAGGTATCAGAAACTGTGTTCAGAGAATAAGATCTGAGAGATCAAAAGTCTTTGAGTGTATTTTGGAAATTGGAGGGTTCATAGAGGAGGTCAGAGGGAAGATAGAAAAGCTAGGGGATGTCTTATGTATTTATACTGGATCAAAGTGAAAACATCTTATGACGGGATTCAGCTCTCTATCTCTTCTTTTAGTTGTTGAGTTTTTCAAGGAATGGGAAAACCAATTGGCCAGCAGTGAATATGAAATCATGATTCAATATGAGGCTACTTTACAATAATATTTAAACGAGTAAGCCACCTCCTGGAAAATACAACATTCTCCTGAAAAATAGAAAGCCAGAAGAAATGATTGCACACTACTATTATTTCAATGCTTGTCTAGAGAACAACAGTGACTGCACTTCAAAACATTATCCATTTTTACCCACCATTTTTACTATCATCTCCATAACAACCAGTATTCTGCTATTCATTCCCTCAGCCAAATTAGTACCAATTTTGTGAACACAAGACTCTCCTCTCAATCCCATGGCTCCTAATGCCAACTAATGCAATCCATGAACCATGGAATTGCAAACCACCCTTTCACTTAAGTCATCAATGACAATTCACCCAGTAGCCCTCCGGGACAGACATCAGCAAATATACTGTGATGAAATGAAATAAAATCCTAAGTATCTATTACAAAGATCACTGTTATGACAACAGCAGATGTTAATTGCTGAGCAAACCAAATATCAGAAGGAAATTTGCCTTATAGACCATACTTTCTTTGTATTTTCAAAGAAGAGAAGAAAAATATTGACCTCGGCAGAAAGAAGTCCAGTGACACTTTAAAAGTTAAAATTTAAAAAAATCAATAAGGAAAGGTAACTTAAGCATACAAGATTACAGTTACACAATTAAAAAATACTCTTCCAAACATGCTCCCCAAAGGTTCATTGCTTGGATAGACCTACAAGTAAACACCTCCCAGGCAATAGATGAGGGGGCCACCTTCATGTATTTGGATATGTATCAAAAGAAAAAAGGCATTGTATGAAGAAAATGTCCTCTCTCTCTGGCTCTAAAACTTAACTTTTTAAGTTCAATAATATTACCTAAGGCAAAGCTACCGTTGCCTTCATAAATGCATACCACATAAGCCCTCAGAGTCACTGGCATTCTGCAACCCTCAGACACAAGCTTGTTTTCACAGCCCAAGAATTTTCCTGACTGAAAGGCATTGGCTATATCTTCTCCCAGCCCAGACCTAATTCCAAGAAGCCTTGTCCACAAAGCCCATCCACAAGTTCTCCGCAGCAATTTGAAAATACCTTTCCCCCCTTTTATCTTAGGTTTCATTGTACAAATGTTTACATCTAATCTAAAAAAAAACACATATAAAGGCCCTCATTCCAGTCAAAATGGGATATGTTTGAATTCAGCACTGAGTCCAAATTGCCCTGCTGCACTCAGATTTCTATATGTGTGAATCACATCATTGCGCCATTCTTCTGCTGATGAAAATAGGATCTGTTGGAAACAAGGTAGACTTCTAGTGCCCTAAATCATTTTGGATAAGCATCCTGGAAAATATAGGCTACGAAATCTGCAAAAGGATACAGATTTGTTAAGTAAGTGGGAAATTATTTGATAGGTGGAATGGAATATGGGGAATGTGTAGTTGTCTGCTTTGGCAAGAAGAATAGAATAGAATAGAAAAGTAGATTAAATGAAGGTCTCCAGGTCACAGGGATATCCTTGTATAAGAACTGAAAGAACTATCATAGAGGAAAGGCAAATTATTGGGAAGGTATACAGAATTTTGGGATTTATTGTAAATAGGGAAGTGCTGTACAAGGCCATAGTCAGACCGTATCTGCAGAATTGCATACAATTATGGTATTCTTGCTTACAGGAGGAAGGTTTGTTTGGCTGATTCCTCGGGTGAAGAAATTATCTTATGAGAAATGATTGAGAAGGTTAGGCCTGTTTTCATTAAAGTTTTAGAGGAATGAGAGATTATCTTATTGAAATCTAAAAGATTCTCAAACAATTTGACAGGATAGACTCTAGGAGCATGATTCCCTTTGTAAAGAATTTCGTTTGTGGAGGAATGTAGGAGGTACAGTTTGAAAATAAGGGTCTCCTATTTATATGGAGATAAGTTGGAATTATTTCTCGCTTCAGGTCACTAGACCTTGGAATTCACTTCCCCAGAGAGCATTCGAGACTGGGTTATTGACAACGTGACCTTGGAATATAATAGCGAAATCCCTTTTCCCCTTCCCTCTCTCCCCCTTCACTGAATTGCATAGTGTTATCTTCCATGTGCCTTCATGTGCGTTGCCTGAATTTTCCAAAACATGCAGTCTTTAACAATGAGACAACAAAATTATGAATCAACAGGTGGATTTGTTTTCAAAACAAAAATTGAACAAGCGACAAGTCTCATCTAACTTTAGCTCATTTTCATTACACATCAAAAGCAGTCAGGCACATCACTCTGTCTGTGTTGATAGGCTAAAAGTATTAATCTGAGTAGTATTTTCTTGGGAGGTAATTTAAACACATCTCAGTGGTGCAAAACGAGCATTATCAGATCAACATCTGATATGTCAGATTGGATTTTCCCTTCCACTGAAGTTAATGATTGTCTCTTACTCGAGTAAGAGATTCTCCTTACACAATGATTCTTCCCCAAATCATACAGACTGTTTGTTGTTCACTATATGTTTCTTTGCCATTTTATTTCTTAACCTCTGGCCCTCTACCAGTTAAAAGGTTGATTAGCTGAACCGTCAACCAAACTGGATATTAATAACTTTGATCTACCTAACGCTGTTAATGTAGTGGAAGGTCACAAAGCATTTCACAAAAGTGATAACAAAAAAAAGATTAGGACAGGTAATCAAAAGCTTGGTCAAAGTATAGGCTGTAAGGAACATTTTACAGGAGGAATGAAAAGTAAAAGTAAAGGTAGAGAAGTGTCAGTTAAAAACACAGCCACCAATAGTGGGATAATTAAAACTGGGATTGCTAAAGAGGCCAGAATTAGAATAGTATAGATTTCTTAGAAAGTAGTAAGACTGGTGTAAGTTACAGAGATTGAAAAGTCAGACAAGGGAAGGATTTGAAGAAAAAAGAGAATTTAAAATTAATGCGTTAAGGTATTTAACATCCTCTTAATTGATGTTTTCCTTATAGCAAAATGTTACTGAGCATAAATGAATAGGGTTATTGGAACATGCCATCTGGGATAGTTTACTGGCATGTTCTAATGAACATCCATTGTCACAAACAGTCTGGATAGACAATAAGAAGTCTTGCAACACCAGGTCCAATAGGTTTATTTGGAATTACGAGCTCTTGGAGCACTGCTCCTTCATCAGGTGAGTCAAGGTAGATTTACAAAAATGGCATATTTAGACAAAGACACAATTGCAAGGTAATTACAGATTGGAATGTGGAAAATGGTTGGAATGCGAGTCTTTACAGCTGCAATAATGAATTAGTACTTCAGGATTCGGCAGCCAAGAGATTCAGTAAATGAGCTGAGGATCACTTTCAAATGCATTGAATTTTAAAAATTTCAGTATGGAAATCGAAATAACGGTAAGTTATTTTCCATATCACTAAGCATATGTTAAATTGAACAATTAAGGTTATAAAGCTATTTCAAGCACTTTATTAAAGAAAGCTCATAGAGGTGTGCCCATCCAACATCTGTAAATGATTTGTAATGGTGCAATCTATTACACACCCTACTTAGTCTGATTTAATTCACTTACACACAGTGGATAATAACTATGATGAGTTGATTATCATTGGAGTTAAATACAAAATCAAATTCAGAAGCTTATACAAAGAATTGCATTGGAAAAATCAAAGCTTTTTGGGGTAGAGATCATTGAAAGTTAGTGGCACAATTAGCGGTGACACAGTGGTCAGCACTGTTGCATTACAGTTCCAGGGACTTGGGTTTGATTCTCAGCTTGGGTCACTACCTGTGTGGAGTTTGCATGTTCTCCCCATGTCTGCATTGGTTTCCTATGGGTGCTATGGTTTCTTCCCATGGTCCAAAGTGGTAGGGGGATAGGTGCCATTGGCCAAGTCAAATTGTACCTTGGTGTCCCAGGATTCACAGATTAGAGGGGTTAGTGGGATAAATATATCAGATTGTGGCAATAGGGCCTGGGTGGGGTTGTTGTCAGTGCAGACTGGATGGGCCAAATGGCCTCCTTCTGCACTGAAGGATTTTTTAAAAACTGGAACTGATAAAATGAACATATACATGTTTAATGTTTGGATTGCTGAAATTCAGAAACAAGTGACAATACAATTATGTTTCTACATTTAACCTCAGTTGAGATTTTCGAGATGAAATACAAAATTCTTTTTTAGGGGAGGCAGTAGCCTCATGGTATTATCACTGGACTAGTAATCCAGAAACCCAGTGTATTGCTCTGGGGACCTGGGTTCAAATCAAACCACAGCAGATGGTGAAATCTTAATTTGAATTAAAAAAAGACTGGAATTAATGGCTGTTAATGCAATGGTCATTAATTGTTTATTAATTCATGGTCATTCATTCATTTATTGTCAATTGTCGTAAAAACCCATCTGATTTGCTAAGTCCTTGAGGGAAGGAAATCTGCTATCCTTATCTGATCTGGCCAACATGTTTGATTTAATTTGATTTATTATTGTCACATATGTTGGATGCAGTGAAAAGTATTGTTTTCTTGTGCGCTACACAGACAAAACATGTTGTTCCTAGAGTCATCAGGGAGAAGGAAAGGAGAGGGTGCAGAATATAATGTTGCAGTTATAGATAGGGTAAAGAGAAAGATCAGCTAATATAAGGTAAGTCCATTCAAAAGTCTGATGGCAGCAGAGAAGGAGCTGTTCTTGAATTGGTTGATACACAATCTTAGACTTTTGTATGTTTTTCCTGCGTGACTCCAGATCCACAGCAATGTGGTTGACTCTTAACCATCTCCTCAAGGGCAATTAAGGATAGACAATTATTGCTGGACAAGCTGGTGGTACCTATGTCCTGCAAAAAAAAATTAAAAAGGTGTGGACTAGCATAATAATGTGAGAAAAATATCTGTGGGACAGCCCTAACTTAAACAAATGTATGTAAAAATAAATTAACTTTTCTCCATATATCACAATTTCAACTAGCATACAAGGTTGTTCGATTAGTATTTCTGGTTTAGCTTCTCTCTTCAGTGGTTTTGTATTGACCATATTCTCTGTACGCATGCATGCTCCCACAAAAAAACTTCACCAATCCATCAAGTAAACCAGCCTCTCATCCATTGACTCTGTCCACACTTCCCGCTGCCTTGACAAAACAGCCAGCATAATTAAGGACTCCATGCACCGCAGACACTCTCTCATCCACTTTCTTCCTTCAAGAAAAAGATACAAAAGCCTGAGGTCATGTACCAAATGACTTAAGAACAGGTTCTTCTCTGCCGCTGTTTGAATGGACTTACCTTGCATTAAGTTGGTCTTTCTCTACAACCCAGCTATGACTGTAACACTGCTTTCTGTACTCTCTTGTTTCCTTCTCTATGCATGGTATGTTTTGGCTGTATAACGTGCAAGAAACAATACTTTTCAATGTACACTAATACATGTGACAATAGTAAGTCAAACTAAATCAAATCAAAGCCGTTTGTGATTGGAATCCAAACTGAAAGCTTATTCTCATTTAGGAATGCAGCAACTTCTCTGAATGAACATACGGGGCAATTCATCCAGCCCAGACTGAGGCTGGCACAATTCATACAAAGGTAACTGGGATTCATAATTGTGCGATATGTGAAGATTTTTACATTGCTAAAATGAAGGGAATTTTGTTTCAATATGAAGAGCATAAAACACTGAGGTGTGTGTGTGTGTGTGTGAGAGAGAGAGGTGGCGGGGGGGTGGGTGGTTGAAGTTCTCCTGATTGACTGCTGTAAATTTTGTGGATATGTTGAATAAATGGGATTTCAGCCAATTTTCTGCAAAATAACAACACCCGATTGGGAGAATCTTAAGGAAATTCCCAACGACTGATGATACTATAAAGTGATGGTGATCAAGCCATTATCTAGCTTTTTCAACTAGAAAATTATTTCTGGTTGCAAGTTGCTCATGAAGACATGAAATATTTTAATATAACAGTGAGTTTCTGATTGTAATCAAACAGGTAGACCCTGAAGTTATTTAGCTTTACCAAACATTCACGATTCATTTGTTTATTTTTCTTTTCTTAGGCAGTAATCTTAACTTGATGAATATTAATTTGCCTTAAATCAACAAATCTTTACAAGAGTGTCTTGAGAGCAAATTATTTTTTAACAAATAATAGAGAATATATATGATGCAATTTTTACATGTTTTCATTCATTAACTTTAATTGAAGTGCTGTCAGAGTAGATAGCTTCCAATCTGCATACATTGACAGTTTGCTACTTCTAACCACATGGTGCTTCCAGCTACCTTTTAAAATGCATTTGGAACTGACGTTATCTTTCTCACTTCTGTATTTATCTTGTGTGCATATGTAGGACTGCAGGAAAGTGCTTTGGGGCAGGCAGACTGGCAATTATAATATGTAAAGTGGCAACTGATTGAAGATTTAATTCTGCATTTTGATTTCAGCTGCCAGTGCATGGTTTCCTTTCTTGCCAGTGCAAGATAATTAGGCAGACTGTAGTCGAAATTTCAGCCTTGCGTGTCACTCCTGCCTGCCCATGCTTCATTTTTCCATGTGACCAGATTATTTACTTGTCATGAACAAACATACACGTGTGCATGCACAAACACACATTTATCCACACTCTCAACCATAGGTAAGGTCTCTTCATAAGAAGAAGGAAGAGCATGCTGCTTTTGCAATCAAGGATTATAATTTTCTCCAGAATGATTCTATGAAGCAAATGCAGAGAATAAAGGAAATCACTGACTAGCAACACAATGGACAGGGCGCAGGGAATATTGGTGAAAAAAGCTATTGAATATCACTTGAATCTAAGTGGAGCATGTTTATAGATTCAGGTGACAAAGCTACATTTATATTGTGCTGCTGCTGCCAAGTCTCAATATACAGATACTCTGAACATATGGTATTAACAGACAGTAATGGTTTAAACACACCTGATGTGAATAATGTTTTTTGCTTTGCCTTATTTTAGCTTGTAAACCAAATTTCCCACCAATATTAACAGGACAAAGAACTGACGGTTCAAAGCGATAGTTCAAGAGAAGGTACAACATGGGTGCTCTCAAACATTTGTTCTTCCTGCATGTATGCTTCAACATTAACAAGAGGGCCAATAGCCTACTCCAAGATTAAGTACTTGATGCCTTTCTACACTAGCCATGTACTTCATCATAGCCACAACTGCAAGATTGCCGCACACCAGTGTATGTTTCCCCAGGGGTGGGAGGACCAAGAGGGGGTTGGTGAAGTTTTCCTTTTAGTCATCACATTCAGCTGCCTGCAGCAAAAGACAAGCTGAAAATTTGCTGGGATAGACTGGAATTGTAATTGGATGGGCAGAGAGTTTAAAGAGAGCTGTTCTTTAAATCACAGATTCTTGGAGGGATTCTACAGACTTGCCCATTCTAAAATGTTAAAATCCCACCCCAATCAACAGACCCTTCTATAGTTTGCCCCTTGCCCATTCCAATTCCTGTAGGATGGTAAAATTCCAGCATCTGCCTCTCCCACTGCCTGGGCAATGCCAAGGGGATAGTGTCTCTCCCCCTGAGCCAAGCACTCACCTGAACTCCTTTACTGGTTTTGCTTACCAAGTGCACTCTGTGAGAAACATGTCGTGGTCCACAATGAGTGGACAATCTAACCAAGAGCAGGGGAGCAGAAATATCAAGTGTAAGGATGTGATAATTCCATTTAAATGTATTCAAATGGGCATCCCACCCTCAAAAAATCGCCCCTCTCTGCATCTGGTGGAACAGTAAAGGTGGAAGAGAGGAAATCCATGATTAGAGCAACTGGAATAACAAGAATGGGAGAGTCTGTGATTAGAAGAACAGATCCATCTTTCCCATGCTCCTCCAATCACAATTTTACAGTCAGTTCCTACTCTCAGCAACAGCAACAACACTAGAATCAGTAACTACCTTCTTCTCAGCTACCAATCATTCGACAGGATAGAAAGGCTGAACACAGAGTTCTATCATAAAAGAAGCATTATCCCCCATCCCACCCAATAGAATATAACGGATCAACTATTTGACATCAGAGAGCAGGAGGCTGAGATTTTCTCAGAGGAATTTTGCTGACAATTGTAATCACATGGAGCAAAAGCTCCTTCCTGGTGCTAACACATTCCCAGTGATGTTTAAGGTTGCCACATCTGTGCCTCTGGCTTCTACTAAAGATATGCTAGTAGCATCTGCAGAGTTTACAATCTGCCCCCAAATACATATCCCAAGTGACTCTCTTAGGGTTGCCACTTATACTTATTTTGTTACTGATGACGCCAGTCAACATAGAAGAAGGCTTGGATGTTCTGCAGTATCTGGATTTTCACAGACCAGGGAGTTAGAAATTGCACATGTGGTATTCTCGTTGCCCGTAGATCATCCAAGAGTATTTATCAATTAAAAATAATTCCACTGCATCCATGTTCAGCTGGAATGTAATCACCGGAAAAAATTACTGGGGAGACAATGCCCGAGTGGTATTATCGTTAGACAATTCAACCAGAAACTCAACTAATGTTTTGGGGACTCAGGTTCGAATCCCACCGTGGTAGATCATGGAATTTGAACTCTAAGAAAAAGTCTGAAATTAAGATTCTATTGATGACCATGAAATCATTGTCAATTGTCAGAAAAACCCATCTGGTTCACTAATGGGCTTTAGGGAAGAAAATTGCTGCCCTGACCTGGTCTGGTCTATATGTGACTCCAGAGCGATAGCAATGTGATTAATTCTCAGCTGCCCTTTGATGGGCCGAATGGCCTCTTTCTGCACTGTAAGGATTCCATGGTTCTAAGTGTTGTCAAACAACCTCACTGGCTTTGAAAATTTAATTTTAATTCCTTCACCACTTAATTACATTTGATATTAAAAAAAAGCAAAATGTATTTTTCCCATTTAAGCCTGTCTCTTTTATCTTTATCCTCCCTTAACCGCATTTTTCTTTTCATCTCTGCTTTGCTTTCTGTACACATTTCAAATCCACTTTACACTTAGCAATTCATACTCTCTGGTTTAAATTCTGCGTGTTCAGAGCATTCTTCAATCTGACTAGTGAAGAATCTCACTATTCCTTGTGCTGATAACAGATCACTGATGGATGCTATACTGTATCAAGTGCACAATGACTGGAAATCTCCCATAGAAGACCTTGAAAATCCTGGGCAGCTATTAGAGCAGGGAATGGTGAGTGATAATCCTTTGTTGCTGACCGCAGATCTTCCCGTTATGTTACTATTGTTTCTTTTATACTCAGCTGAAAACACATTCTTGTAATAAAGTGCCTGTCAGCTGCTGCTGTTGCTCAGTCTCAACATTATTAACAACTGCTACTCCCTTATATATGTATGCACTGTTTATGCATTTTATCTCCCCGGCTGTACCGACTAAATTAGGTAAAAGGAAATTTTATGCATCGTTAAAATTATCATCACAAATTGTAAACAATGCCAAATTCCCAAGTTTGTCATTTGATTACACACCTCTCGTATAAAAACTCATTTTCATTTCTAAAGCACAAAAACCACAGCTGTCAAACGTGTGCAATGATCTTCTTCAGCTGGCCGGCAAGAACATTAATAACATCACACATCTCCCAATGTGAAACAAACTTCAATAAAGGTCAAACACAAATCGAAGAAATTACACAAAATTAAATAATCACAGAGAGTATCAGTTAAAAGCAATATTTCATAGATGGTCGGATGACACACATGCTTTGTTTTAGTGGTTAATCATGCCATTAAACTCTTGATAGAATTACTACTCTATAATTTAAATGTGGTATTAATTGTATTATACAATCATGAGAAACCAATGCATTCTATACCTACTGGACATTCTTTTGGAATGTGTCCTCACAGTTAGTAATTTATATAGTTACAATCAATCATTAGATAATCTGGTACTTTAGGACTCTCCATTTTCTTTTGCAATTAAATTTGACACTATGGTAAATTTCCTCCTTGTAAACATTCACTATTAATGATCTTGTGCTTCATTAGCTGCTTACTCTGTTTTTGTCTTGCAGTTTTCAGAGAAGGCAAACCAATTAGAAAAATACATAGCAACATTTTGTCTCAGCTTGTCCAATGCCTCAGTGGCGAAGTGCAGACTGCATGAGACAGACCAATACTAATTAGGATTGACTAGATTTCATTCAATGCCCACGATGTGATCTCTTCTCCATGATGGAGATCTAATGCAAACTGGATGATTGTTCTGAGGAACTCTTGCATTCAGTCCACAAGCATCACCCAAGCTTCCTGATGCTTGTCACCTTGCTGTCACTCTGACCTATCTGCATAAATACAGCCTGCAATAGTGGTTCCAAGGAAGCTCAGTGCAAGCATCTTTCTTTCGATTTGGCACTTGATAAGCTTTTGGACTCAACATTGAGTTCAGCAATTTTAGATCATAGCCTCTGGCATCATTTTAAAGGCCTTCCCCATGAATTACACTCCTGGGATGAAAGTCTCATTTACCAAGAGCTGCCAGCCAGGGGCCAGGCAGTTCATGTGCTCACCAGTGCCACAGGGACAGCTGCGGGAAAAAATCCACAGGACTCCCAAGATCGTGGAGCAGTTCAAGTCACAGGTAAATAATTTGGGGGAGTAGAGAAAGGGATGCAGTGGGATTGGCAATAAGGGCAGGGGATGGCTCTCAGTAACTTCCTCCCAGTTTCCGATGTTTGGCTACTTGATCAGGATCAACTTTGGAAGAAGGAAACATCCATGACCCAGTCTGTAAGGTGACAAAAGCAAATCATTGCGGATGCTGGAATCTGAAACCAAAAGAGAAAAAAACGCTGGAAAATCTCAGCAGGTATGGCAGCATTTGTAAGGAGAGGAAAGAACTGACATTTCGAGTCCAGATGACCCTTTGTCAAAAGCTGAAGGTGACAAACTAGCCTCATAGTTTTAGCTTCCATGCATGTTCCATAGTGACACATCTGCCAGCAGCTGGATATAGACAAGAGACTGTGGGGTTAGCTCTTTGGGTGGTCATTAATTGGACACTTAAGAAACTCAGTCAGCATCAGTGTGGAAAGGTCGATTGTTTGCCTGCATGCTGCAAGCAAGATTTGATGAACATAAAGATGAAAAAGATGTGATAACATTAGTAAATTTCTGAAAGCAGGTGAGGAGGAAATCTGGATAATGCAATATTCATAGCTTTACATTTTCCCTAATTCACCAGGAGACATGTTCTATGAGAGATATGATTATAAGAAGACATCTGAATCCTGTCTGGATTATTGGCACATGTCTGAAAAGGCAATGCATTCAGATTACTTTGCCAAGCGAGAGCAATGGAAAAGGCTGTGTCTCCAGAGTTGTGAGAAAAAGGTGACTCAACTGCTAGAGGAAGTGATTGATAATACTGAGCCTGAGGCTTAGCCCTTGTTTGTAAGGAGGGTAACCCTCCTCCATTGTGACGGAACATTGTCACACAATCCCATAACAGCCAATATAAGAGACAGAACTGATAGCGGATGGAAAAGGTTCGTCAAAGTTTGGCAGCAGCAGATTATTTATCAAAAGAGTTGATGTCTACACTGTTTTGAAAATGTTTCTATAAACTTAATGAAGTCTAATAAATAGCTGAAAAAAAGCTTTCCTTCTCAGAACTAAGTTCTGTTGATGGCAGGAAGATGGCAGAATTGCAATATGCCCTTCCAACCCTCAAGCTCAATCACATCAGAGAGCACAGAAGATTCCCCTGTTAACTCTGCTTCTCTCCACAGATGCTAGCTAACTTGCTGAATATTTCCAGTATTTTGTTTCTAATCTCTTTACTGGTTGATATTTTCATAACATTTTGCATTTATATAGCATCTTTAACATATTTATATCCCACAGGGTGTTTCACTGTGAAGTTATCAGAAAATTCTGACACAACTTTATAAAGAAATATTAAGAAGGGTGACCACAAGTTTATTCAAAGATAAGTATATTTTCTAGAGCAACTTACAAAAGAAGAGAAATGTAGAGAGATTCAAAGATTCAAAGTAGGGAAGGATTTCTAAAGGACCAGGCAGCTGAAGCTACAGCTACTTATGGTAGGACCATGGAAATTTGGATTCATGAGAGACCAGGATTAGAGAATAAAGAGTTCTGAAGGATTGCAGAAGGTCGCAGAAATAGAATGGGACAAGGTGATGGAGGCAATTCAACACAGGGGGGAGAATTTAATTTTTTTTGTCATTATTGAATCCGATCCAGCAATAGCAAAAATTAAAATTCTCATCCTTATGTTCAAATGTCATAAGGACACCTGCTGAGCTAAACAGACTATCAATAAAGAGGCTAAGTAATTGGAAGACTGCATTGTGAGCAGAGATCTCAAGGATCATAACTAGTGGATGGATACAATGACTAACAAGGGAAGAAGAATACAAAAATAGCCCTTTCTCTGAATGAAGTGTCAAGAGGAGAGATAGCTCCACATTCATACAAATATGTATTTTATAAATCTTGCATTTTAGTTGGTGGCCAGTAGCAATCGCTGTAAAGACCATTAGCTACATCTGTGTCAATCTGATGTTTGATGCATTTCCAGATACAGAGAGTTTATATTTTGTGCTGTCACTCTGACACTTAAGCACTAAGACACTGGGAGCAGTGTCATCATTTTTATTTAGTTCAATATGTTTTGATCTTGGATGCTGCTTATTATTGTATTGTCTCCTGGTACTTGTCTATCGTGAGGTCTTGTGGTGAACGAGTTCTGGTGGCACAGTGGATAGCATCCTGGCCTCAAAGCCAGAAGCTTCGGGTCAGAGTCCCACACCAAGACTTGATGACCAAGCAATCAGAATTGCTTGAAGTGTTTATTGCTAATCTGTAAATCCTACCAACATATGCCAGTCAAACAGTCAGATGGGGAGAGATTCTTGGTCAGTCATGTGATGGAAAGGATGTTGGAGCCTCTAACATCGCTATCCATAACTCCAGACTACAACATGAATTTAAAAGTGCATGTGGCCACAATCTCCCCGAGTGATCTGCAAAACAGCACCCAGCATCGCTAGACTCTTTTGGGGGAAAAAAAACACTTCACAAAGTACCAGAAAACTGGTACCATGAACGATCATCATGAAACCCCAATGGAGGAACTTTTCTCATCCCACCTGCCACAGGAATCAGAGCAGGCAAGGGGAGGACCATGCAAAGATCTGTTGACCTCGGATTGTATATTCCAGTTTTGGGTGAGCATGGTCAGAAAATCCTACCTAATGTCTTCCAGAGGGAAGGAAGAAAACAAGAGATTAAGTATATGGAAATATAAATTGATCGATATGTTGCCAGAAGCAAATTTTCATTAGGAATGATATTGATACAAAACATATCTCAAGATTATATTATACACATCACGGAGGAACAAAGACATTTCCAGAACAAGAGACAAATTATTATATCATCTAGAGAATGCAGAATATTGAAGAGGCAGAAATACAGCATATTATCTTCCAGCCAATAGACACAGGGTCATAAAACTGTTTCCTGCAACAGATTATAAAATCATTTTACAAATGAAAAGTCATTATTGCAATTAAGCAATTTCCCATGATTCAATGTCTTTTTTTTGTCACCTGTGACAGAACAATTTGAATATTGAACATTCACTATGTTTCTTGCTCCAACTGTGTTGTCAGATCTGCTGATATTTCTCAGCACTCGCTGTTTTCATTTCAGCTCTCCAGCATCCAAGCTATTTTGTTTTCATTTCATAAAACAACTTACTGACCTCAGAGACTTTCTAGAGCTTTAGCACCCTTTGCTTCAAAATTTTAATACTTTAGCTGAAATCAGTCTTCCAGCACAATCACCCTTTATTTACAATGTGCATGAAGTGCCATTTGACCATTAAAAAGTGCCAGTCAAGTCCTAGAGTCCTTCCGCTGCTGGCCTGAGTGCAGCCAGCTGGTTTTAAACCCCTGCTGTTCTTTCCCTATTGAGTTGAGCCTTCACTTGACTAACAGGGATCTTGAATTATATGAGGCACATGGGAAGATCTATTCATAATCCTCCCTGGCCATCATAGCATCTCTTCCCACCTCAAATCCATTTCTTCCCCAACATGCCCACTGTGAGAAGGCCTTTTTCACCACTTAGTAATCAGCCTGGGGTCAATTTGAGACCTGATCAGGGGTTGTGAAGCAGATTGAAGACATTGCTACTCAACAGACAGCCGTAAAGCCATGGATGCTAGTTCTTTCTGAAATCTTGTTTCAGTTGTGGTGCCAGTCTCATCCACTTCCATCTCGGAATCCATGGTCTCACCACCCGGGATCTTGTGTTCTATGAAACCCCACAGGGTGCTGTATCTATTGACAATCACCCATGGCCATCATAACAAAAGTGCTGAATTATTCTTTTCAGTGAACACATCATAATAATTAACATTTGTGCATCTGCACTTATAAAGTGTCTCTTCTTTCTTGCTTATAAATTGCACCTTTGCTGGACCCACTTCACAGTGGAAGAGTAATGCATAGGACTAGCAGCCATGCACCTTTATTGAGAAGAATTCAACAGCTAGTACACAGCAATTCCTGACCACAAACATTAATTCGTCTTGCAAATATCAACACATATGACCAACGTTTACAATTAAAATAGTCCATAAAGATAGTTACAATGGAGAATCATAAAATCACATAGTGCAGAAGAGATCCCTCTGCCTACTGAGTCTGCACCGACACATTTGACCCTGAACCTTCTCTTAGTCCCATCTTTCAGCACTTGGCCCATAGCCCTGAATGTTATGATACACCAAGAGCTCATCCTTTTTATAAGATGTGTGGGCGAGGTTGGTTGGCCATTCTAAATTGTCCCTTAGTTTCCCAGGATGCATAGGTTAGAGAGATTAGTGGGTAAATATGTGGGGATATGGGGAAAGGGCCTGGGTGGGATTGTGATTGGTGCAGACTAGATGGGCCAAATGGTCTCTTTCTGCGCTGGAGGATTCTATGATATGAGGCAACTTGCTTCTATTGCTGCCCCCCAACACCATGTGGTAAAACAGTTTTTCCTCATATCTCCCCTGAACCTCATGCCCCTCACTTTGAAGCCCTTTCTAAACACTTCAGCATCTATTAATGGAACCATCGTAATACCTAGAGGTTCTATAATGTTTTTCCAGATCTCTTACTATGATTTCAGTAGGGGTTTAGTGAAATCCCTCAAGAATTGACATTATTTGTTGTTTTTAATCATTTATATTTAATTATGTTTCTTTTGTGGCTCCTTCATGTAGGGTTGGCTTCCCACCAGAGAATCTCTGTTGAGATTTCAAGCATGTCTTTTCTATCTGAGGTATAAAATGGAATTAATCATTGGTAACATGTATTATGATCTTAACTTAGATAAAGGAATATCATATTGTGTATAAATAATACATGTAACTATTAAAGCTTATTTTTAACTGATCCACATGATTTATTCTCCATATAATGGAAACAGAAGTTATTAACTACATCTCAGGTAATTCTTGCATTTGAAGATTTTACAACTTCGAAAATTGATGTAATTTTTTTGCAGGCTCTACACATTTGACAAAAATTAATTAAAGAAGACATCTTACAGCAAGAAAATGGCAGATAATTTCATTTCTTTAGAAAAGCTGAATTCATCACAACTCAACATCATTGAATTCAATCAAGCCACAAATGAAATGTCTTTTGAACTGGTTTGGATATTAAAATTAAATTATTTCAACCCTACCCCTTCAGTGAGGACATTTATTCAAAAAGAGTTTGCTCAGGCTCCTGTGCAAAGGTAAGCTGTAATGCTGAATATAGGTTACATTTACATGACGGCAAACTGAAAGTACAATTCCAGTGTTAATGCATCTCGAAGGAGGTATCCAAGATACAAAGTAAGTGCTCAGGATTCAATTATACCTCAACTGCAGGAGAATAGAATATAAGTCAAAATCAGTAATAAGGTAATAAAAAGTGTTTCAGAACATATAGTGAGAAGCACTTTGAGCAAGAGGAATGATCATTACTTGACCAATAATAAGTATTGGTCATTCAGTGTGTAGCTTGATGCTGTTGGGGAAAGGTGTAAAGGATTAAAGGTTATGTTAGTTAGAAAATTATGTTAATGATGAAGTGAGCTTGACATCAGGGTCGGGTGACCAAGACACACTTACAGAACATGACTCAGAGCTGTCCATGTTCAAGCAACAATAAACTTACCATGAAATCTTGGATATAAATAGGTTCAAGAAAAATTATAAACTGACATTTCCAAGTCACTTACCACAAGTGAAGCCTCATCAAAGCACAGTGACAGCGCTTGAGGCCACAGTTTAAAAACTTGAGATCACAGGTTGTTAACCCATGGGTGAAAGCATTGGAACAACTCAAGTTTGCATCAAAGAAGAGCAAAATTAAAACTTACCTTAGTAGAAGATGCTGAAACATAGTGTCAATAGCCATTGACTAACTAGCAGCTCTTCCAAATCCCTTCCAATGCATGGAGGGTCCTTAACAATTACAATATAGCTCTGGAGACAATGGTTTGAAAGGTAATGAACAGCTTCAATTTTATAAGAAAAAGCGCAAGAATACCAGCTCAGTATCCTTCTATATGTGACTGGGGCTATGGCTGATAATGTTCTGATGAGACAAGAAGTTGAAGAGACCGTGACAAGAATTTTTAGAGGGCCTTTGATAATAATCAGCCTTAAGAAGAATCTGGTCATTGAATGTGTGATATTGAAGCAAAGGAGCTAAAGGCCAGGCGAATTCATGGATAGATTTAAGAATGACATGCATTGACAGGCAAGCAGTTGCAGCTACAGAGCCTTAAAATATCAATTAATTCATGATGGCACTGCAGTCAATGGGCGGTATTTTGTGACCTCACTGGGGTGAGCCTTGTAAAATCCCATCCAGGGCCAACAGAAAACCTCATTCTATAAGCCATGCCCACCCTGATTCCAGGGCTGGTAAAATTCTGACCAATGTGTTCGATGATGCATTATCAAACCTTTAGCAATCCAATGAGGAATTAACTTTGAGAAAACCAAACAATTTGCAAGGCCAACAGTGTGGAAAAAGTGGAATCTGAGCATATTTCAGGGAAATGTTCAGATTCAGAAGGGGTGAGTCCAATATGTATGCCAAAAGTATGGAGTCCTTCCTGCCAAAAAGCCCACAAAAACATTCACTAAAGAGGTGGGAAGAACCCTTCCATCTATTTTTGAAATGTTTCAGATGTGATGTTAAAAGGCAACATTGCCAAAAAACTGCCCAGCAGTTGCAATCCAGATGCTTCCTCTATGGCAAGCCCAGTTACATCAAATGATTCTGCGGATCTAAAATTCAATTAAGAAGGAGAAAGCTGAAACAAGCTTCCAACCATTTTGAAGTCTAGGAAATTGGAAGTACAACATTTAAATTTGATGATTTTGTGGTTATCCTGATGAGCAAGTGGACTTCAAAGGTACAGAACAGAATTTAAACTGGACACCAGGACCTTACTGGACAAATTAGAAAAGTTTAAGGAAATAGAAATGTGGGGAAACTGGTAAAATTCTGGTCAATGTGTTCGATGATGTATTACCAAACTTTTAGCAATCCAAACTGGATTTAACTCTAAGAAAGCCAAACAAAGAAAATTGCAAGGCAGGCGAGGTGGCAAGAGCGGAATCTGAGTTGTTTCAGAGAGATGTTCAGACTCAGGAGGGGTGGGCCCAATATGTACGCTGCAAGTATGGAGTTCTACCTGCCAAAAAGCCTGCAAAAATATTTACAATAAAGCTATTGGAATCAAATGGGGACAGACCTCAAAGTAAAGGGTTACTACTTGTAGGCATGAAGTCTAAGAAATTCATGAATTTCTTTGGGTGGGATTCTCCCAAAACAATTCTAAGTGTCAAATTTGCGTAAAAACTGGAGTAAATCCAGCTGTGTTTTTCAGCCGGATTTTCAAAATGAATGGCCCACATTCTGCAACACAGAGTGCCTAAGTGTGAATCACTCTAAAAAATCAATGGGTGGAATCTATTCCTGTTGGAGAGGCAGGCACACTCGCCCCACACTACCAGTCTTCCGATTGCTGGCCAGCTCAATTGCTACGGGAACTGAAAGTGCTTCATTTCCTCAGTAAGAAGTCCCACGGTACCAGATTAAATTCCAACAGGTTTATTTGGAAACACAAGCTTTTGGACTGCTGTTTCTTCATCAGATCACTCAACTGTGCTGTGAGGCTTCTTACTGTGCCCACCCCAGTCCAACGCCAGCATCTCTATGTCATTTTCTCAAGCAGCTTTCACATTTCTCTAACATGGAAGATGATGACACGGATAACATCAGTTTGTTAACTTCCTTTTCAAGAGTTGTGATTTAGCCTTGAAGGTTTCTTTCTTGAGTCAATTTTTCCTGAACTACATTTACAAAGAACAAAGAAAATTACAACACAGGAACAAGCCCTTTAGCCCTCCAAGCCTGCACCGACAATCTGCCCGACTGACCTAAACCACCTACTCTTCCAGGGACTATATCCCTCTATTCGCATTGTATTCATGTATTTGTCAAGCTACTCCTTGAAAGTCACTAATGTATCCGCTTCCACTATCTCCCCTGGCAATGAATTCCAAGCACCAAACTACTCTTTAGGTCCTTGTAAATGTCATAACCCAGGAGGTAGCTAGCATGAGAAGCTGCTGTCCCACTCTCCCAAAGTGTTTGTCTTCCAAGGAGATGATAAGGTAACACATACGTTATACATGTCCTCCAAGAGAGCTGAAAACAGTGTTGGGGATTGACGCCTTTGGCGAAAGTGATTTGGAGTGGAGGGAGATCAGAGTTGGATGGAAACTGAACTGTACGTGAGATTGACTGATAGCGGAAATGTAATGTAAATTGTTTAACACAACAATGTAATATTTTTGAGATTATATTTGGGGAGAATAAAGGGTTAATAGTTATCTTAATTAAACAATGATGTTAACATGACACCAGGCTAGATGACCAAGAAACTCAAGAGAACAAGATGTGAAATTGTCAGTGTCCAGAGAACAATATACATTCTTTGAAGTTTTTGATGTAAATAGTTTCAAGAAAACTATAGCCTGACTTTTTCCAAATTATTAAAAGTTAAAGCTCATTGAAACAAAAGGATTTGTATGTTCTAATGAAAGATCAGTCTGTTATTTGCTCAACTTTATTTTCAGTACATGAGTTATAATTAACAGCTCAAACTTACACAATTCACGTTGTCACTTGTTTAAAGAATAATTTGTTGTTGAATTTACCCATTATGGATGATTCTTTTCATCATGATATTTCTATTAATTATAATGAATATGTAGCAGTTTACCGAGCAGAAAAAATTTAGTTCTATCTACACTGATGCAACATTAGTATTAATAAAGTTTGCAAAAAATATTGAGTGTGCTAATTCATTCTCAGGAGAATGAGAGGCCGCAAAACCAAAAATCTGACTGACTTCAGCTTTCTTTGAGCACCCAATTATTTCAGGTAACTGGCCATATGGTTTACTAGGAACAATTGGGGTATATGCATTTGCCAAGATACCAATTTCAGTTCCAATTGTTGCCACGCTGAAATACAGACAACAACATAAACTGCACATAGAATCTTGGCCATCACTGGATAAACTGGCTGATCTCTGGGGCAGTTCACACATCTATTTTGTCTGTTTACAACGCCATTAAAGAGAGATTGGAGAGGTTTCAAATCAATGACTTCAGTATTAGGTTGTTATTTTGTAACAGCATGTCAAAACAATTTAAGAGACAAATTGCTCAAGTCCCTTGTATGGATACACTTACGTACAGGGAGTATTGCAATACAAGAGCGACGGTTATCAGTCACTCCTTCCTAGAGGTGGAAATCTAGAAAAGGAGGCTGTTTCACCAAAATAAATAACAAAAGGTGTTTAGGGACACAGTATCTAGATTATTCTGTTGAAGGTTACAGTGGATAGAAAAGTTAAGCAACATGAAAAGTTTTTAATTTGAAAGTCATTTTCTCCTGTTGTATGTACAACTGCAGAATTCTTAAGGGAACATATAATCTCCAAAAGAGACTGCAGAATGGTGATTCTATACAAGATGATACTATATAGACAGGAAGTAAACTTCCCATAATCTCAGCAATGGTGGTGAGACTCCTTTTGGTTCCAATACAAGTGATTGTGCAAAGAGCATTGTTGGTTCTCATCTTTATCTTCTTTTATTATAGCTGGAAGAAGGCCTCATTCTCTGGCAAGATGCCTCTCTTGAGTTTCTTGGTCATCTGGCTGTACCTGCCACCATTGTCTTCCACCATTTATTAATTCATCATCATGTGTATGCCCCAACAAACACCCTCTCTAACCTGCCTGGGTTCTAACCACTGTGCTAGTTCTTGGGATTACAGCATCCACTTTGAAGGATTCTTCTGTTTTGAGTTGCTTTCTTTTATGGATTGCAGCTACTAAGGAGGATCAGGAGTGGAGAGTTGTAATATTGTTTAGATGAAATAGAGAACGTGAATTACCATTTAAAAAAAATCAAAAGATTGAATTACATGGTTGCATTATAATTAGGAAAAAGAGACAATTGGAAACAAAATGAACACAGCACATGGAGCCCATAGGCAGGTTTATAAGCAGTGATAGGGACCTATAAAATTCTCTGGATGACTTTATGATTGGGCTCCAAACCCTTCACAATCTTATGTTGGATGAGTAAAGTCTAAACCCACCATTTTTCCTTTCCTCAGTTTGAAGCCCTTAAGTGCGAGGAGAAGGAGGAGGCAGACTGGAGGGATGGGGGAGGGGCAGGAAAGGGGATGACAGGAAAGGGGAGAATTGGGGTTGGGGAGTGTCTCAATGAACAGCCTTCTCTCAACATTGGGTTACTGGAAAGTCTGTGTTTGCTTGTATGTTCTAACAAATATTGGCTCCTGGTCGTTCAAAGCTTCAATTTTAAAGCTCTTACCTTGGTTTTTAAACCCCTTGGTCTTTTCCCTTTTTTCTGTTATCTCCATTAACCTTACAATCCTGCCAAACACTTGCATTCATCTAATTCTGGTCTCTTGAGCATTTCAGATTTTAATTACTCTACCATTGACGGTCAAGTTATTAGTTGTCTAGGTCCTAAATATAGAATTTTAGTTCTTCAGGATCCCCTTAAGCTTACCTTTTTGGCCAAGCTTTGGATCAGATGCCTAAGAAAAGCTAAATTTTGTTTTATAATGCTTTTGCGAAGCACTGGGACATTTTTTGACATGAAGGACACCATAGAAATACAAATCATGTTATTGCTAGAAGAACAAAATGATTCAACAATAACAGATAGTGTTAAAGAGGAAAGATATTGTTCAAACATAGGGATCTTAAAATTACACAAGTTCACTTTGTACACAAGCGTGTTGAATCTTGTCCCAAGGATGCAAAATTGGTAATAAGACTTCCACATATGATTCAATTCCTGAGAGACTTCAGTTGTCCTGTCCTGGAAAAAAAAAGCTGCATTTGGTAAAAAGTCTTGTCTGAAGTCAGATGGTCCAAAATGATGAAAGTGCCCAAAAATCATGAGAATTGGAATAAAACAACAAGATGAATAAAGAACCTATTTTATGGAAAGTCTTGAATTAAAATGTGAGATAATATATCAATGAAGGAGTCACCTACAGTAGAGAACAAATCAGATATGTCAATCCAGATAAAATGATTAATTGAAATCAAAATAAAATGATTCAATCTTCAGAAATTTGATTCCTTTTTTCTGCTCCATCAACAGTGTCAACTGTTAACAACTAAACTTTTTGGATTCAAATTTCACTATTTTGACAATATATTATCAGAGGTTCTAAGAACAAGATTTAACTTTGATAGGGATACAAAATGAATAATAGCAGAGTGGGAATATTATACTCTCTATCTAATTTCCCTTTCTATTGACCTCAATAGTAAAGAAAATTGACTCCTGGGTGGGTGTATAATGAAGAACCAATTGCCTGCTGCCTGTTTCCTGCTTCACCAAAATTTAATCTTAGCCCCACTGTTTTCCAATAAAGTGTTTCATTCAGGCCTATACTTGCCTCTTTGGATGGATATTAAAAGGATTGCAGAGTGCTATTCAGCGAAAAGCAGGAAATTCTCCATTGGCCTTGGTTTGAATTCCTCTCTGTCAACATCACAAAAAGATTAACTGCTTATTGCTATTTCTAGGACCTTGCTGTGCATTAAGTGACTGCCACGCTCCATTTACTGTGAATCAGTAACATTTCTGAGATGTGAGAAGGCACTGAGTTTTTTATTCCCCAACTCTCTAATATAGCAATATTTTGAATCAAAGGAAAACTGCATTTATTCAACACCTTCCACATCCTCAGGACATTACAGAATCTTTAATAGCTAAATATATTTAACTCAGCACCAAAGTGCAAATAGCGAGCAGACTACTTATCCTGTCCTAGAATGGCAAGGAGTCTTACCTCGATCTCATTTGCTTAGGAATGGTGCTATTGGAAGTGCCTATTAGGTAACAGATGCAAGACTGTGTTGCTTTAGTGCCTAAACTACCCACAGGTAAATGATGGGTTTGTTAAAGATGAGGCATGTGGGGGGATGGGTACAGTGCAGTAGGGCATCATAGTCCTAACAGGGAGGGGGAGTTGGGAAATTGGTGGCTGTTTTCAGGTTGTTTTCTCTTTCTGATAGTGGTTATTCCTGAAATGGGGTAATCAACGGTGTACATCAAAAATAACATCACCCTTATAAACATCACACTTATTAAAAGAATTATAGAGTCATAGAATGATTGTAGCATGGCATACAGCCCCTTGTGTCTGTGTTAGCTGTGTCTGTGGGGTAGCACGATGGCACAATGGTTAGCACTACTGCTTCACAGCATCATGCATCTGAGTTTTGATTCCCAGTTGCCTGCCTGTGCGGAGTCTGCACATTCTCTTCCTGTCTGCGTGCGTTTCCTCCCACAGTCAGAAACACGGTTAGGTGCATTAGCCAGGCTAAATTCTTCCTCTGTGTACACACACAGGTGCAGGAGCGTGGTGACTAGAGGATTTTCACAGTTAGTTCATTACAGTGTTAATGTAAGCCTACTTATGACTAATAAATATACTTAAAATTCATCCTCTGCACTAGCAACCTTCTCCTGCCTTTTCCCAGGGGCTTTGTAACTTTTTCCTCTTCAGGTAATAATCCACATCCCTTTTGACACTAGTTAAGTTCCAGTTAGAGTACTGTGGTCAGTCCTGAGTGCCACCATTTGGAAAGGAGGTCAGTTCCTTCAGGTACAGAAGAGATTTATGGGAATGTCACTACAGAATGAGAGATTTCAGTTATGTGAAGAGACTGGAGAAACTTCAATTGTTCTCAGAACAGAGAAACCTAATGGCAATTTTGATAGAGATGTTTAACCTTTATTGAATTTATTTGACTAAATTTTAGGACTTTAACTGAGTAAATGAAGAAAAATTGTTTCCACGTGGCAGAGGTAACCAGAGGACAGAGACTCAAGCCAAAAGAAACAGAAGTGAGAAAAGAGGAAATTTTATGCAGTATTTATGATGATGTCTGTTTGAAAAGATGACAGAAGCCACTTTACTCACTTGAAAAGAAAAATTAAGTCTTATCTATTGGAAAAGAGCAGGGGCTGGAAATTTATGAGTTAGCTTTTTCAAAGAGACTTAAAAGGCGTTATGAACCTTATATCCTCCTTCTGTGTTACGATTCTATCTAGTGTTGATTTGTTGGCTGTGGCTTAGTTGGTTTCACTCTATTCTTTCAGTCACAAGGTTCTGGGTTCAAGGATCATTTCAAGACAAAAATCAATGTTAACACCCCAGTTCAGAATTCAGACAGTCATAGAATGGAATCATAGAATCCTTACAGTACAGAAGGAAGCCATTTGGCCCATCAAACCCGCACCAACAACAATCCCACCCAGGTCCGATCCCCACAACCCTATGTATTTAACCTGCTAATCCCCCTGACACTAAGGGTCAATTTAGCATAGTCAATCAACCAAACCTGCACATCTTTGGAGACTGAGAGGAAACCAGAACACCTGGAAGAAACCCAAGCAGACATGCAAAAAACATACAACTTCCACAGTGACAGTCACCTGAGTCTGGAATTGAATGTGGATCCCTGGCGCTGTGAGGCAGCAGTTCTGATCATTGTGCCACCATCTATGCTGTTGGTTCTGGATAAAATGTTAAATCTAAACCATACCTGTTCTCTTGAATGTAAAGATCTCCTGACAGTATTTAGAAGAACGCAAGAATTTTCCCTCGTGCTCTGACCAATGCGTGTCCCATAGTCAACCTCACAAATACAGATTATCTGATCACTATCATATTGCTGTTTATTGGAGCTTGCTGCGTATAATTTGCCTGCCATGTTTCCTACATTGCAACTGTGACTTACACTTCAAAAGTATTTTATTAGCTGCAATGCATTTTGAGAGGTTCACTGGTTATGAAAAGCCCTATATAAAGGCAAATCTTTCTATCTTCTTGTTGACTTATTCCCTACTTTCCTGTGTTTGAATAAGAATATGCCAGTGACTATGGCAGCAAATTGTATGCAATTCCATCATTATTTCCAGCCACTATATTAATATATTGATCCAAGTCTTTCACCTTTATGGTGGACAGTACATAGCTATAGAAGTAATGACAAGAATCTACCAGAATTTCTAACTTTCACAATTAATGATTGAGAAAAAATACCTGACACTGAAGCAAATTAGAGTTCCAATTAATTCTAAGCCTTTCCTACTGTTGAGGGAAGAAAATTTTATTAGATCAACTGGCATTACTTATATAATCAGAATATTTTAAGTTTAGACAGAGTGCTGCAACTTCTTGACTTGAGGGATCAATATTCTTTGTAACAGATTTGGCTGCATACTGCAGTCTGGTTTATTTGTAGACCTTTTCCTGCAGTTCTGTCAAAACAATTACATTCTTCATGGTAGCGTCCACCGCTTAAAAGAAACAGTTAAAAATAAATCAATGAATAACTCTCTCAATCAGAAGATGGATGAACCATATTTAGCAAGGCTGCCTATTATTATCCAGATTGATGCAAACAAATTTTGATCACTACTAATTTTATTGGAGGTGCAGGGTTATGATTCCATTTCAACTGCTCCCAAATTCCCAAAATGGGGAAAGATTATAGCTCATCCAAGGCCTATCTAATTAGCAGCCCTTTAAGCTGCTATTTAGTTATTTAGTTTAAAAGAAAGGAAATAATAATTCATTATGAGTTCCGGATCACTATCTAATGACCTCAACTATGGAAAGTGTACATCGGGCCTTATAATAGACGAATCATAGATTCCCTACAATACAGAAGGAAGCTATTCAGCCCATTGAGTTGCACTGACCACAATCCCATCCAGGCCCTATTCTTGTAACTCCACACATTTACCCTGCCAATCTCTGACGCTAGGGTTAATTTAGCATTGCTAATCAACCTAACCTGCACATCTTTGGATTTTGGACATCTTCATTAGATGAGAGGAAGATAGCACATTGTGCCCCTGGATCACTTGGTGAATTTGTACAGTGTAAGAGCAATCAATGGGTGATGGATCAAACAGTGGAATTGCATGAAATGTTCTTCAATGTCAAGGCCCCTTTAACTGGTTGCTGTCATGATTGTTACTGTAACCTGATGGTGACTTGCTTTGATTATGAACCTTCCATGATAACAGAGTTTGATATATATACAAATCCACAACCTCTACTACCCAGAAAGGTGAGTGCAAAAGATGCATAAGAACATCTTCACTCAATGGCTGAGATTTTCCAGCCTTGATATGGGCAGGCATCATCAAGGGCAAAACAGGGAAATTTGGAGAGCTGTTCATCAATGATAACAGGACCGGAAAGTCCAGGTTAATGTTTCTACTGAACTGTATGCATGGGTGCACTAAAATAATTAAAGGCAGCACTCACTGAAATAAAGCAGGTGGCTCAGAACAAAAAACAAGATGGAACATTGCCACCGGCTCCAGATGTGTTGCCCAGTCACACACCATTCTGACTTGAACGTACATCACTATTGTCAGAGCAATATGGCCTGACCTTGTGATGCCCACAAGAATGATGAAAATGGTACAAAGCATCTTTGATCAGTTTAGATTTCTTGTGGGTCTAAGGTGTCATTGATGAGAACAATGTTGAGTCCACTGGCACATATCATGGTGACAGTGTCCTTCAGTTGAACAGGATAGGCAATGCGACATCCGCTAAGTACAGAACATGTTAGTCAGATGCATTTGCAAGTTAAATTTAAGTATCCCAGGATCTTAAAGTAGTTTCACAGTAGTTGTATGTGTGCATTTGCTATTCTGGCTGTTGCCATGGCTCCTTTTTCTTTGCCATTTAGCAAGCCATTTGGACCTGTGAAGATATGATTCTATTGCCTGGTGTGTGCAGCTTGCATCCTAGCCAGACCAGTACGCTCCTCTTGCACATTGTGGTGACTTATTGTGCTCCCTAGAGCAAGAAAGTTATGGATCTGAAAAAGGATGAGGCCCTGGGATAACACAGTTCATTGGAGGAGGAAGAAGAGGTATGAAAGTAAAGGGAAGGGGAAGACGAGAGGCTGTGCCAGGGCTGGACAGGACCTGAAGTTCACATAAGGATGTTGTCAACATCAGGATAGATCCAGGCCAGTTTCAGTTGAGCACTACCAACCCAGGAGCTTCACATGTTGCAAAATGCCTGTGAAAATACTTCCATTGAAGATGCAGCCATGAATGGATCTATTCATATGCTAATCATTATGCATTATCTTATTTATTATACAAATGAGTAATGCACATCTGTTTAGCAGTTTCACTGGCACCCTTCCTCCCTCATCACACACCACCATTTTTATTGGTTTTTACCAGTTCATCCCACACATTGATGGGGAGAGTGAGCTGGTAAAATCAGGTGAAAGCTGAGAAATCTGGATTGCGCCCGATTTCTCGGCTCTCGCGATCTTATCAGAACTGGATTTCCATTGAGGTCATATAACTTACTTAAATTTATTTAAATCTTTATTTGCATGACGTTAGTGAGCCCAATGCTCAATTGCCTGGGCTCACTTGCTTTTATGGCCTCGCCGGGACAGGTTCTCTCCAGTAAGGGAAACATCTGCTCTCCATAAATGGGGAATAGTTGTTGAGACACCCCAGGGAGGCTGAAGGAAAGGCGGTGCCCCATGGCCCCAGTGACTGTCTAGTACTTTGTGATGCCCACCAAGCACCTTGGCACTGCCCACCACGCAGAGTTGGGACAGGGCCTGAAGCAGATATGGGGCTGGGGGCTGGAGGGAGTGGGGTTATGGGTGCATGGCCTGGAGAGGACGGGGCATATAAGGATGGGTCCTGGAGGGGCAGGGTCAGGCCAGGGCAGTCTGACTGGGGACACAGGAGGGCACTGCCTCTTTGCCAATGATCAGTAGTAGGGAGGGAGCAAGGTGCGATTGGTCTGGATGGTGGGACTATTTTTCCAGGTGATGTGAGGCTCACAATTGGCCATGGGCCCCTGCAATCGTGGAGGTAGTGGAGGGGGCACGGTGGGGTTTTAGTTCAGGCTGGCTTCAGCAGCAGAGTCCTGATACCTCTCTCTCTGGCCTCTGCTGTTGGATTTGCACATGTGCAGACACATGCTGCTGCTGGTGGCTGGTGAATTAAGCTCCGCCCAGAGCCTTCAGTAGTTAGAAACAGCTGAGCCAATTTTCTCATGGACTATGTGCACAAAATTGGGTGTAAAAATTCACCCAAAAAACAGATCTTCAAATTTCCCACTTTTTGTTGAAGTTGTACAAGACATTGGTAAGGCCACACTTGGAATATTATGTGCATTTCTGGTCACCATATTAGAAAGGATATTATTAAACTAGAAAGAATGCAGAAAAGAATTACTAGGATGCTACCTCGACTTGATGGATTGAGCTATAAGGAGAGGCTGGATAGACTTTTTTCTCTAGAACATATGAGGCTGAGGGGTGATCTTATAGAGGTCTATAAAATAAGGGGCATAGATCAGCTAGATCGTCAATATCTTTTCCCAAAGGTAGTGGGGTCTAAAACTAGAGGGCATAGGTTTAAGGTGAGAAGGGAGAGATACAAAAGTGTCCAGAGAAGCAATTCTTTCACACAGAGGATGGTGAATGTCTGAAACAAGCTCCAGAAGTAGTAGTAGGGGCAGGTACAATTCTGTCTTTTAAAACACGTTTAAAAAGTTACATGGGTATGATGGGTATAGAGGGATATAGGCCAAATGCAGGCAATTGGGATTAGCTTAGGTGTTTTAAAAAAGAAAAGGTGGCATGGACAAGTTGGGTCAAAGAGCCTGTTTCCATTCTGTAAACCTCTATGACTCTCTGACTCCCTTAAATCCTCCAGAAGCACCTCAAAGTCAGAATTAGTAAACGAGGAGCAGGTTGCCTGGCTTTCTTCTCCCCATGTCTCACAGCTTGTTTTTCTAAACTGTTATCTCAATTCAGATTAGTAGGCTGTGTTTACTGTTAATTGTAGAGCTGGAAGCGATCACATCTATAAAATAAAGGGAAGTACTGAGGCAAACCATTGTTAACTGAATAACTGTAAAATGCAGGAATCAAAATGAAGGAGTTAGAAGTAAGTTTTAAAATCAACAGTAACACAAAATTATTGGTTAAAGCTAAAAGAGGACAACCGGCCAGTATGAAGCACATTGAACAAAACTGAAATTAAGATGAAGGATGTGAGCTGTCTCTATTGTGGAATGTTCATTATTGAAAAATGGCAAATACAATTCTTCCCACCAACAGTGTGCACACTTAACACAGGCAGCTGCCTACACAATCAAATGGTACATAGTCCAGTATTGAAGAAAGGAGAGGAGTTTAATAATGAAGTTAATGATGAATGAAAGCTTATGCTTCAGTGCCAAAACACAAATAATTGGACCCATTACCTAAACAATAAGGATTGTTACAGGAGAGACAGATTGCATCTCAATTGAATAGGAACAAAGAATTTTGTGAGGTACATCAAGGAAGCAATTGAATCTTATTTAGACTAGGCAGATGGGAGATGGGTAGGAAGCTACTGGGAGATAACCAGATAGCACATTACATTAAAAACAGGATAGTAGATAACAACAGGCAGATATGGGTCACAGTCACAAAAACAAATAAACGAAAGGAAGTAACACTTTCAGAGTGCTTGACAAGGTGGATGCTGAGAGATTGTTTATTCTGGCTAGGGAGTTTAGACATAAGAATCATCAACTTAGAAACATAGAAGATAGAAGCAGGAGGAGGCCCTTTGGTGCTTTGAGCTTGCTCTGCTTTTCATCACAATCATGATTGATTGTCCAACTCAACAATCTAATCTTGCTTTCTCCCCATAACCTTTGATCTGCAAGGATAAGAGATTCAAGATTAGGTCTGGAATGAGAAATTTCTTCCATCAGAATATTGCAATTTTTATCTCAAGGACAATGAGTGTTCAATCATTACGTTTGTATAAAATGAGATTGAAAGATTTTTGAGCACTACGGCAATCAAAGGATATGGAAATAGGATGGGTAAGTGGAGTTGATGTAAAGGTTCTAACATATTATTAAATGGTGGGGCATGTTCAAGAACCTGTATGGCCTATTCCTGCATCTGTTTTTCAGATTTTGTTCTCGATAGCAAGTGAAATATGATCACCTTCATAGTAATAACATTATTACCATGCTAATGCTAATTTTCATATTAATCTCTGATAGGGCTATTGGGTAGATGTTGAGGATGACAATTCTTCAGAGGACTAAATCATCCTGAGGGTACTTCATCACAGGACTCAAATATCTGCAGGTCTCATCTCTACAGCTCCTCTCTGCAACTGCCCATGAGGTGGATGAACAGTGGACAGTTGTTAGCACTGGTTCCTGTTAAATCAAAAGCAGCTATATTGCCACACACCCTGATGTAATTGAGAAAACATCCACAGCGTTGAAGGTAACTTGTCAGCAATAATACTGTGAACAAATCTTTTCCGACTAGCAGCTAATAAAGCAGCTGTAAGTACAGCTACTTCATAATACTTTACGAGTTTGATTCAGGCCCCTAAACCGCACTTTGTTACCACTTTGTTTTCACTAACAATTTTAGGGAGACCCGGGAAGTGCCTGATATGCAGTTTAAAATGTAACATTTGTTAGAATATTGCTCTAATTGAGTGATTAACATATGCAAATAGGTAACTTGCCTCTCCAGAAGGGGCAGTGTGAAACAGCTCAACGTGTTCTAGTTAAAAATGGATGTTAGCAGCTTTGAGGTGGTTTTCCAATGTGCTGACATTTTAAATCCACCACCCCGCTCTGCCCCGCCAACCCCACCAGCTGCACCCAGATGAGTGTACTGCTTCAGGTTAAAATTTGCCTTTTGATTAAAAAGGACTCTTTTTTATTCCAATTCAATCAAATCAAGTCCAATTCAGAGTCTCAAAAAATTGAGACATATCCGATCCATGCTGACAAGACAGGGTTCTCACTTCTTGTTTTGGGCTTGAGCTACATGATCCAAGCTGATTGGAGTATGCATAGCTCCTCCTCCAAGGCTTAATCTCATTTGCATCTTAGCCAAAAGGCTGAGATGCCGCTTTTAAAAATTGTTTCAAACAAAGCTAAAATGTAACCTAATGACTTGAACCAAGCACAGCATGTCAATACTACACTTGATCTTAGCCAAAAGGCCGAGAAGATACATTTAAACGAATTTCTGATGAGTTGTACAATCATGTGCAATATGTTTGTTTATTTCTTAAAGCGAATGAAAGGTGACTGGATCACAGGTTAGCATTTGAAAGTTGAGCACCTATCTAGCTGCTTTTAAGGAAAAAAAAACACACTACCTGCTACATGCAGTCTTGTATAGTTATTAATCCTTTCCATTGCATTTTCAATAGTTTTATGTACACATTTATATCCCACAATTATAACTTGTGCATCATCTGTCAGGCTGATTGCTGGTATCAAACTTGGGCTCTGATTTTTGTTTAATTTGCCTTTTGTAACATGCAGCCAGTTACTGTTGGTCTTGTTATTTTCTCGTTTCTGTTGACACGGCTAAATGTCACTAACAGAATGTAAAGGTAAGAGAAGCTTGACAACAGAAGCTTGACAACAGACCTGAGGCCATATCACCTGGCACAAAGCGAAAGGTCAGATACTTCACTTTGGATTGGTGAACCATTCCAGAACATTGTATATCTGTTACTACTTTTTATTTGTTCTAGCAATTCTGATAACTAACAAAATAAAAATGTACAAGGTGTAGTATCTCAGTCAATTTCTCTTAAAAGATTTAAGTTTCACTCAAGTGCATGCTTTGGTGCATTTGGTGCTGTATTTTTTCCATGGAAATGCCATGCATACTGCATATTGAGAACTTAAGTGAGTAAAGATGAACTACCTCTGGATTCAACAGATGAAATGAGTAAGGAACTTAAGTTTATTATTTGCTATATTCCAGCACAGTCTGATTTAAAGTTGCTTAATTAGAAATGCAGAATAAATTTAACTTGCAAAGAATAACCTCTGGGATATTTTCATAACCAGTTCTTTTGGATTATTTTCAGTTTGACAGTTTTTAATGCTTTATTTTCCCAGTTTTTTCTTATATTGCTTTTTTGCAATTCCTGTTCATGTTTTGTATTATCATTTATACTGACTTGATGTTGAATTTAGGTTCTTATCCCCTATTTTGTATTGTTTTCTTTAGACTGCTGTAGATTATTTCTTCATAGCTGATAGCTGTAACCCAAGTGCACAAAGCAAGAAGAAATATTCAAAGAAACTATTGACTGAGAATCATGGAATCATGGAATACCTACAGTGCAGAAGGAAGGCATTTGGCTCATTTATTCTACACTGACTCTTCAGCAAAGAATCTCACCCAAACCCTATCGCTGTAACTCCACATATTTACCCAACTAACTGATACATCTTTAGACATTAAGGGGCAATTTAGCATGGCCAATCCACCTGAACTGCATATTTATTTGAAATATAGGAGGAAACTCGAGCACTTAGAGGAAACACATGCAGACATGAGGAGGAGAATGTACAAACTCCAAAGAGTCATCAAGGGCTGGAATTGAACCCAGGTCCCTGACATTGTGAGGCAGCAATGATAACCACTGTGCCACTGATTTAAAATAGATTGTGATTCCAGAAAAGCATTGAAATCTTTTTTGTTCTAATTTAACTTAATTCAATTAACTTTAATAGGCATGATTTTTGCTGAATATTTTCAGAGTCTAATGGTAAAGAGATGATCAGAATGAGATCTAAGTATAAGCACCAACTGAGCCTGCACCTAATGCAATATGTCAATTGATAAAGAGATTGAAATCAATGCTAGAAATGGTCTTCTGAAAGATCGTGGAGCAGGGGATAAAGAAATCTCTGTTTTTTAAGATTACTAAAACAAGTTGATTAGTTTAAAATAGGGACCACAGTTTGCCTTATGTGTACTAAAGGTATCACAATATGCCTTGCTTATACATCATATGAAGGTATTGTCTACATAAGGACATATATAATCATTTTTAAACAAGTATTATAGATTTAAACTGTATTTTTGTATTTTCTTGTTAGCTTTGGCCAACAAGAAATTTGTTGTTTAGCACACTGGGAAATAAGTTTAATTAGACGGACTAAATTCTTTTGGATCAATGAAGCATGGAGTGTATACCCTACTATTAGGGGCAGGTAACAAAGGTTATTGAAATGAATAAAAGGATTCAGCTTCTAGCTTATGAATAGCTACAATTCAACTCCACTGATAAAGGGACAATAAAAAGATAAGGGAAAATGAATCCCTTCTTGCTCCCAGGACTGCAAGTGTTAGGGGCAACCCTTGAACCTGCTGAATTTGCATAGGTAAGGTTGCTAGGTAACTAATTCTAGGTTACTAATTCTGCTGGAAGGTAAAATGCTATTGGCCAAAGTAAATAAAGTGTATTAATGTAATTGGACTATCCAGCTTGGTTGACAGGCGGAGCGGGAGGATCAAGCCTTTAGAAATGCATATCTGCTGTACTAATGTGATGTAAGATCAAAGAGAAGTTGGGATCATCTGACTATCTCTCTCCCAATATGTTGATCAAATAAAAAATGTTTTTAACTACATGCTGTCTTTTACAAATCTTTGTGTTTGCTGAGATCAGCTGAATACAAAACACTACGGTAGGATATCCTGAGAAAATCTCTGTACAAATTGTTAAACAGCGGATCACAATTCAAATACCAATTGAAGTCCACTAAAGATCACAGTACTTTTGAAGGCCAATTCTTCAACTATAACGCCCTACAATAACAGTAACAGGAACCGGCTGATTAGGAGTAAACACAGCATTAATTGGATTTCAAATGCTTTATGTTAAGTGGATTGGCCCATACTAAATTTCCCCTGAATGTCTGAAGATATGTATGTTGGTTTGTTTAGCCATGGTAATTGCATGGAGTTGCTGAAATAGGGCAATGGGATAGTGATGGTGCAAAGGAGTGGGTGGGGGTGTGGCTGGGGAGGAGATGGGGGGATTCACCCTGGGTAAGATGCTCTTTTGGAGAGTTGGTGCAGGCTGGATAGGCTGAATGACTTCCTTCTGCACTGCAAGGATTCTATGATTCTATGTTACTTTGAGAGACTACTCACCAGTAATCCCTTATTGTGCATTGCCTATTTAGTTCAATACTCAAAACCTATCATTTTGATTGTTTGCACTGGATCAATGGCTGTATCTAAAAATGATCAGTTTATGGGTGGCCAGCATGATACTTTCATGATTTCCACTTAGCCTTTATCTTGTGCTGCTTAGAGGGAACATTGATACTCAACAGTTCATGATATCTGTTGCTGCAGTTAGAACATAGAACACTACAACACAAACAGGCCCTTCGGCCCACAAGTTGCGCCGATCATATCCATATCTACAAGGTCACAGAACTATCTGTAATCCCCAATCCCATTAAATCCCATGTACTCATCCAGAACTTTTAAAAGACCTCAATGAGTTCGCCTCTACCACCACCGACAGCAGCCGATTCCACTCACTCGCCACTCTCTGAGTGAAAAACTTACCCCTATCATCTCCTCTGTACTTGCTCCACAGCACCTTAAACCTGTGTCCCCTTATAGCGACCATTTCAGCCCTGGGAAATAGCCTCTGAGAATCCACCCTATCTATACCTCAATATTTTATAAAACTCTATCAGGTTGCTTCTCAACCTTCACCTCTCCAAGGAGAAGGGAGCTAGCTCCCTCAACGTATCTTCATAGGGCATGCCTCCCAATTTAGGCAACATCCTTGTAAATCCCCTCTGCACCCTCTCAATAGCTTCCATATCCTTCCTGTAGTGAGGTGATCAGAACTGCACACAGTACTCCAATGGAGTCTGACAAGGGTCTTATAAAGTTGTGTAAAGAACCTCTGAAAGAACCTCTGAAATACATCAGGGGATCCATTGGGACACTTCCTAAAAACACTCAATTATCTATTTTGCAATTTTCACCCAATAATATTCAATACCAATCCACCTTTTAGGAATCACTAGGAGAAAGTGACTCCTTGAGGTTATGCCAACTTCCTTGGTCCCTTTGGTTTGGGACCATCCTTTCCCACTGTGGGTGCTCCACTTCCTCTGGACCTTTGCCAAAGCCTTTAGTGTCACATCTGGGAAAGTGTGCACCCTTTCCCTTGATTCCTGAACAACATGCTACTGGATATCAATGAGGGCACTCTAAACCTTTCATAATATTAGGTATGGTAAGTTCTCCGACACTGTTCCAAAAAATTGCATTTAATCTGCGCTTGAGTGCTAAACCTGCAGGTCTCAGATAGTACCTTGAGACAAAATAAAAGTATTGCAAACAGCAAATAGAACAAAATTTGTGTGCAAAATTTGGACTTTCAAACAACCTAGTCTTATTAATAATGCAACCATTTGACATTTTTTAATCAGCCTTTCTCATATCATACAGATGCACATGCAAACACTCACACACTCTCTCTCACCCACTCCCTTTCACACATTCAGCCCCCTCATGCTAACATTCATTCATCTCTTTCTCTCTCTCTCTCACTCATCCACTGCTTTCTCTATGTCTCACACACACACACATATGCGCGCATGCTTCTCTCACACACACATAGTTCACTCTCTCACATACAAACTCACCTCTCACACATACACACACACACACACAGTCACCTTTCTCTCTCACACACACACTCATCTTTCATCACCCATGCCACTCTATCAGTGCATGCAGAAGGACCCATTGAAGTGGTAAGTGAGCTGGTAGAAGGTGTGCTGTTAGGTGTGTTGGTGATTGTTCTGTGGTATGCTCCACTCTGTTCTAGCACTGGAATTAGTTTTCCTGCCTTGAACATTGTACCTGAGAATTAACCTTAGAAAGCAGCTGAATCTTTGGTATACGTTTGGATTGACTGGAGTGCACAGCAGCCCTTCATCTATCCATTACAGTATCTATTTGTCTTCTCCAGCATACCAATATTCAATATTAATATTGAATATTATTGGATGAAAAACTTTTTAGAAGTCTCCCAATGGGTCCCCTGATGTTTTTTTTTGGAGATTCTTTCCACAACGTCAGCAACAGATACCATGAACTGTTGAGTATCAACAGTTAAGCCGCAACAGCTATCCAGCAAAACTTTCTCATGGTCAGCCATCTTGATTATCAGTATAGTTTTCCCCTTCATGGCAGTGATGATGTGTATGATAAGAACCCCTCATCCAGTCTATATCCTTTTGCGTGTACATTATATGTCTACGTATCCTGCAACAACCAAAGCAGAAAGTGATAAAGCATTACTAGCCTCAATAGTTAGTGCTAACACCTGATTGTGATCAAAAATTACACGTCTCAGTTTTGGTGGGCACCAGCAGGACAATAGCTCTGAGTGTTGATGGTGGGTGTCAGTAACTTCCCTGGAGCCACATCCCTCCCATGTTCAGGAACAGTGTGCATCCTCAGGCTCCTCAGATGGGGAGCCTGTTTGCTACATCCAGAGGTTGCCACGCACGCCTGGCATTGCAGTCACTCAGAATGAAAAAGGCCATTGAACCATTTCCTGTCGTGTACCCAATTCCTGATCACCACATTCTGTCCGTGCCCAATTTAACTCACCTACATCCAGATCTGTTTGGTTTGGGAGTAAGTAGTCTTCTTGATTCACCCTCCAGGCAGAATAGCTCCCTCTGCTCCCTTACTACCACAAAGAGAATCTCCAAGCTTGCACCTACAAAGCCAGGTGTTGCTCAGTCCCACATTCCAGCACTCTGCTCTTCTTCCTCCATGAGGAGTAAACAATACATTCAATAAAACAGCAGTCACAGCAATGACGGTCATTTTTCCAGCATGTCCGCCCGAGGTTTGTACGATCTGCCCCGGACAATGGAAAATGCCATTCTCCGAGCCGAGCCTGCCTCTGGAATTGGGGTGAGCATGCTGGTAAAATTCTGGAAATTGTCATTTCAAAATGAGCCTGTATTTTGTCTCACCTCCATTTCTGCCCACTGTTACCACTAATTGGCCATCCATGACTGCTTCGCTCTTTGGGGAGAATCAGGATCAGAAAACAGTCCAACATTTGTTTTCCAACCCTGGAAAGAAAATTAGGTTCCTAAAGTATCCAATGTACTTAATAATTAAAGCAAAGGATGTTTTTGTTTGGTTTGTGCTTCACTAATAATTGTTTAATTTAAATGAAATAGGGTTTTATTTTGGATAACAAAGAAATGCAGTTCAATTCTATATGTATGATCCCCAGCTGAGCGATAGCATTATTCCAGTCTGTATTTCAAGTTGTGCTGTCGCATTGATTGCATTATTTTTTGTAATACGCTGCCTTTCAACTTTTGCCATCAGTAAGTAGATTACCAAGACACAAGGAACACAATCCAAAAAGTGAGTAGGAAGTAAAACACTTGGGAAGACATTAATAATGAAAAGAGGTTGTACAACATCAAATTCTTTCAGTTTTTGGCTGAAGGCAGAATGTACAATTTTGCTTTTGCTGGCAGATCATTTAACAAAAGATTGGAACTTGCAGTTTCAGCTGCCTTTGCGGATTGAAGGAAGTAATGATATTGAGTGGGAATCTTGTGAAGCTGTGTTAATTGATGATTTGAATTGGAATCAGTTTGTTTAATCACAGCTTTCCAGTTAGTTTTTGTCTCAGTGGACCAAACAAGAAAACCCTAGACAGATTTCTTGTAATAAATAAAAAAAATCGAATGAGCTCATTTCTTAACTAACAGTGCTACCTTCCCCTTGAATTGAATGAATTAATTCTCAGTAAACAAACACTATTGGACTTGTATTCACAGAAGCAGCAGATAGCATACTTTAATACGCATAGCTTAATTGGACAAAAATGAGAAAGGAATTGCCAAATTTATGGCATACTTACTTATTTAAGGCATATTTTCAAATAATTTATCTCCACTGTCACCAAACGTTAGATTACTTACACTAATAGCAGCTGTGCAAATAACGTATACATTACTTGTTATCATCTGAAGTTCTATCTACTGTAAGCACAATGGCTCAGACCTTCCAGTCTCTGAATTGCTAGAGACAGAACTTATGACCCAAGCTACGCACTGGGATCTCTTGGATGCTGACCGCTGACTAAATTGCCCAGGAAGTTTGATGCCTAATGGGCAATTCCCCTGCTCCTTGAGCTCTCCTCAACAGAGTTAGAATAAGAGACTTCAGCCAGTTCTGACATAAAGTACATAGATAATTACCCAGGAAACGATACACAGAAATGAAATCTGACTCCTGGTAATGAGAGAACTGCCTCTCCTCTCCATTCTCCACCTTCCCCCATCATTCAGACTTACCCTCTGGATTCACCACCTGAATACCCTTCTCAAGTCCCCTGACTCACCCTTTGACAATCCAATTGCCACCCCAGTCAAAGAACAAAGACAGCACAGCAGAGGAACAGGTCCTTTGGCCCACCAAGCCTATGGCAATACTGTTGTCCTACCTAGACAAACTGCTTTTATATCCCTCTATATCCTGCTGTTGATGTGCCTATCCAGATAAGTCTTAAACATTGCTAATGTATCTGCCTCAGACCCCCTCACTTGGCAGCGCATTCCAGACTCCCATCACCCTCTGAGTAAAAGAATTTCCTGCACATCTCTATTGAATTTTTACTTTGAACTTCTGCCCCCTTGTGATTGTCATTTCTGCTCTGGGGAAAAGCTTCCAACGGTTCACCTTATCTATGCCCCTCATAATTTTATAAACTTCTCCCTGGTTGCCCCTTGGCCTCTGTCTTTGCAGGGAGAACAATCCCAGTTTATTCAATCTCTCCTCATAGCTAATACCCCCAATACCAGGCAATATCTGGATAAACAGCTTCTGCACTCCCTCCACAGCGATTACATCTTTCTAGTAGTATGGTGGCCAGAATTAGGTACAATATTCAAAATATGGCCTAACCAATGTTTTATATAACTATAGCATCATTTGCCAACTTTTATACTCAATGCCCCAGCCAATGAAGGCAAGCATGCCTTATGCTTTCTTCATCACTTTTCCACATGTCGTGTCACTCTTAAGGACCTGCGGACCCGTACTGTCAAACCTCAATGTGTGTTGATGCTTTTGATGGTTCTGCCATTTATTTATAGCACCCACCTGAATTGGAGGTGAGAAACCCAGTCAGACCCAACATAACTATCACTCCTGACTGAGTGACCCCTACTGACCCCTGAGTACCTACAACCTGATAGGCACCCCCTTACCCAAACTAACAAGCCATCTTCACCATGCCAACTCCCGACTATGTCTTCAGATCTGACCACCCTCCACCCACCTGACTAGTTCCCAAACTGATTACCCCTCCTGACTACTCCCAACACTAGCCACCTGCCACCCTATCCACTTATAATAACACCAACCTGCCACCCTACTCACTTACACACTTACCACCTGCCCACTCTAACATCCTTTCCATTCGCCCATTCCCTAAAATTCAGACTGGACATTTAAACTTACCTTATGGCATCTAGGGTTGTAAAAGGGGGCTGTGTCTTCCTCCAATGCTATTCTGTGGTGATCAAGGTCTCAGACTGACTGTATTTTCCACATTTCTGGAGAATCCAAGCTTGTAAGATTTGGCCATAAAAGTGGAACTGCTTTGGAACACACCAATGGACAGTTGGAGCAACAATTTGATATTGTTTGATGGGTCATGGAAGATCTGGGACAATGACAAGGGCAAAGTAGCCTGTTTGGCTGGCAGCCCATCAATGTTCAGTCCCTCTACCAATGGCTCATAGTGACAGCAGTGTATACCATTTACCAGATGTACTGCAGGAAATCAACAAGGCTCCTGAAATTGCACCTTCTAAACCAACAACTACCGTTGTTTCAAAGGTCAAAGACAACAGATACTGGAAACACCACATCTGCAGGTTCCTCTCCACCATTCTGACTGGGAAATATATCGCTGTTTCTTTGCTGTTGCTGGATCAAAATCCTAGAACTCCCTCCCTGACTGCAATGCGAGCATTCCTGCACCTTACTGATTGCAGTGGTTCAGGAAGGCAGCTCACTATACCTGCTAAAGGGCAACAAGGGTTAGGCAATAAAACCTGGCTTTGCCTGTGATGTGCGCACCTCATAAATTAATTTTTAAAAAATATACTGAATATGTCAAATAATTTTGTCAAGATCTATAATAGATATTTCAATGCAATTCAGACTAGATGCTTTATTGGATAGATTTCAGATGGCAGCGCTTGGCTGACCCAAAAACTGCTGAACTGACACCACATTTATCTGCCACTACCCCTATCCTGGGCAATGACAGTGATTAATTCCTGGCTTGGGTTGACACTTCTTCACTCCATTTTCATTTCAGTTCTGTCTGGACAGGAGTCAATGATTTTTATGATGATTGGCCAGTTAAAAGACATTCACAGTCTTCAATTAGTGACGTGCCCCACATCATTAGCTTTGAGTTCCCAATGGGCATAGTATTGTGCAGCCCAACATTTTGTAGAAATTGCCACTTGGTTTAATAGCCTTTCAGAGAGAAATGATGGAAATAGTTGGTGCAACACATTTAAACAATCCATATTGTTACTGTTGGAGCTGTAATCTTTTGAGGTGGGGTATAAGGAACTTTCTTGGAGAAGATGATGATTGGTTGTCCTTGTAATTGAGATAACTAATCTGAGTGCACTTAACAATTGACAGTGAATCCCAAGTGAAGTGTCCCTCAGCATGAATATTTCTCACTTTGATGATCATAAAAAGAAAGGCACATGCAACAGAAAAATGTGAAATAGTGATTCCTTGTGGAGGTTACAAAAGTCACTGACAAGCTTCCCTCTTTCTGTCAGGACAGAGTAACAGCAGCCCTTTTACAATCTATATCAATGTGTTAGAGTAGAAATGATTTGGTGTATTGTATCCCAGATGGAAAATTAGGCTGCGAGGAGCATTCAAACATACTGCAGGAGAATATAGACAAGATAAGTGAATGGGCAGGAACATGATAAATGTGACACAGTGTGGTAAAGTGTCAAGTTATCTGATTTAGAAGGAAAAACAGGAAAGGTAGATTAGGATTCTCCCCCCAAAAATTTAAGTGTTGAATTTGTATAAAAACAGGAGTAAACCATACTGGTTTTTCAGTGGGATTTTCAAAATAAGTCTTCTACACTCTGTGCACTGCAGCATGCACAAACATGATCATGCGAAAAAGCTGTGGGTGGGGCCTATTCCCACGCAAGAAGCTAACAGCATAGTGCTGTGCGGGCCATTGCGCATGCGCAGTTGTCCGTTACTGCCAGCAAGCTCGAACATTGGCCACCTCTGCGACCTTGCATTGCTGGCTGTGCAACCCCAATCACTGGCTCCCTGGATGTGTCTGGGCCAGTCTGACAAATCCCTCCCATCCCACCTCAATCTCTATCCTCCCCATCTCTCCCTTTTCCCTCATTAGTAATCCCAATCTCCCCCCTATCTCCATTCCCGCATCTTTGACTCCCCTGGCAGGCTGATGGCCAATCTGGATCGCTGGCCTCCTTCCTTCTGAAGTCCAGCCCAAAGTGCAGAATGACCACCCCATCCTCTCCATCCCCTCAAATCTCCTGCCCAGAAGCCCTGCCTATAATAAGCTCTATCCCCTTGACACTGAACAATGCCTAATGGGCACTGCCCTGGGGATTAGCACTTTGACTTTAGGCAGCGCTGGAGGTAGGCCTCCTGCGTGTCCTCGATGATGGGGTTAGGCTGCCAGCTCCCTGCTAGTGGGGAGCTGTTGTCACACCCTCTGGAGCGAAACCCTCCTGCTGGGATGAAGGTGGGGGGGTTTAGTGGGGAGGGATGGGGGGGGGGGGGGAGGGGGGGGAGGGGTGGCAGTTGTGGCAGATGCTAGTAGGCCCAGAAATTTCAGTTCCAGCCCAGCCAATGGGATGTTAATCGCAATTAGCATAAATTATACAGCTCTGCACCGTTTTCTGGAGTGGAACTGATGGTGTCGGAAATCTGGCACCTGAAGAATTGCGGATGCTGTGGCACCCAATGGGAAACTCACTAAATGGCCTCCACTTGAGATTCCTGACCCACTTTGCTGCTAAGGCAGTGCAACAGGCTGACTGAATCATGTCTGTTTTTATACTGATGGTATGAAATGATGATAAGTTTGTAACTTGCGAGAGACTGCAAAATATTGGTATCACCTGGATGCTCTTGTACATAAAAGCATGTTAATATATAGTTACATAAGTAGTTAGGAAAACAATATGTTAACTCCAATCTGTTTGTAATAGAGGATAAGTGTGAAGTCGTACTGATGCAATTAATTAGGGCCTTGGTGAGATCATACCTGGAGTCCTGTCTACTGTTACAGCCTCCTTACCTACAGAGGATTGATATACTAAGCTTGAATGAAGTGCAACAAGGGTTAACTCGGCTGGATGAAGGGAGGGAGTCGACTGTACGTCTGTTTTCTTCAATTTAGATGAATGGGAGGTAATCCCATTGAACCATATAAAATTCTTTCGAAGCTGGACAGGGTAGATGCTCGGGGATGTTTCTTCTACCAGGGGAGTCTAAAACTAAGGCTCACAATGTCAAGATAAAAGAATTAGAACTGAGAATGAACTCATTTAGAATTGAGAACAAATTTCACTCAGAGGTGTGCATCTCTGGAATTCTTTTGCCTAGGGGCTGTGGATATTCAATCACTGAAAATAAAGCTGGTAAATTCAAAAAAATAGATTGATAGATTTTTTTGGATACTATGGAAAATAGGGGTTGGAGTATAGCTGCCCTTGAGATGATCTCCTTGCTCCACTTCTCCCCTCCCACCCGCCACTAACTAATCCCCCACAGGCCATTTCTCTCCTGTAGCCTGGATTCATCAGTGATCCTGGACTTTGGATTGATGTAGTAATGACAGTAGCCGTCGCTTTCCAGCAATGAATATTTGCTGGCTTCATATTGGCCAGCATCTTTGTGGGCAGAACTTCTTCCCCAAGACTGACTGCTGCCCCATTAAGTGCCTGACTGACATATATTTAACAAGCTTTCCCGAAAAAGGCAAAGTGTGGATGGCTCTGCAGTGACAGGCAAGATCCTTGTCAATTCCATCAAATACTGTCCATGGATTGAGATTGGCTACATTAGCAGGTCTCATGTTTAATTTAAGAACACCTTTTCATACACACCTCACAAGCTGCACTTTTCAAATTGACTCTTCCTTTTCCTTGTGCATGATAATCCAGAATTGCAGAAATGCCTGAGAAGGGGTCATTGCAATTCTTTGGCCTCCTGAATCAGTAGGAGGCTAATGGTGTTGCCAGTTTGAATAAAAAAACTGGTAAAACTGTATATCTCAAGAGCAGAGAAGCAGAAGAAAAGATCTGAGATCAATTCCAGAATCCAGACATAAGGCTTCACAAAGTTAATGCTCCTCTCAGACTCAGGTTCATGACAGAACCACAAATCATGCTAATTCCAGATGACTAAAGATGCCTATGGCATGACATTGCTGTGAAAAATGAATGAATATCCAGGAACTTCACAATTGTCATTGTTTCGCAGGGTTACTGGCAGAATGCCACTACTCAGGAAATTAAAGTGCAGTGTGAGTAATCAAGTAGTTCTTGGGATGAGAGGGCCATAATAGGATCATAGGATCCTTATAGTGCAGAAGGCGGCCATTTGGCCCACCAAGCCTGAACTGATAACAATCCCAATCAGCCCCTATCCTTGTAACCTCACATATTTGCCCCACTAGTCCCCTGATACTAAGAGGCAATGTTGCATCTTTGGAGTGTGACAGGAAACTGGATCATCAGGGAAAACCCATGCAGACACAGGAAGAATGTGCAACTCTACAGAGACTGTCACCCAAGGCCAGAATTGAACCTGGGTTCCCGGCATTGTGAGGCAGCAGTGCTAATAATTGTGCCACCATCCCATGAAGAAAAATTAAGTAGATTAAGCTTATGTTCTCTGATCTTTAGAACAATAACAGACAACATCACTAATGTGTGTAAAATTTTTAGTTGCATTGACAGAGTATTTCTGGGTGATCATATTCTCAGAATAAAGGATCTGCCATTTAAAACTATGATGAGGTTTGTGCACCTTTGGAATTCTCTCCCCCAGAAGGCTGTGGATGCTTAGTTGATCATTGCATTCAAAACTGATACCGATAGATCTCAGGACATGAAGACAATCTAGGATTTAGGATGGGAAGTGGAGTTGATGTGGGGTGGTGCCAGCATTGTCACTGATAATCTAAGTACTCAGAGTAATGCTGTGGGGATCTGGGTTTTAATCCTACTACAGCAGATGGTGAAATTTGAATTCAATCAAAAATATTGGAATTGAATGTCTAAATGATGACCATGGAAAATTGTTGCAAAAACCCATCTGGTTCACTAATGCCCTTTGGGGAAGAAAAATCTTGCTGTCCTTACTGGTTTGGCCTGCATGTGGTTTACAACAATGTGATTGGCTCTTAAATGCTCTATGAAATGGCCTAACATATCATGCAGGTCAACGGCAATTAAGGATTGGTGACACTCAATGTCCAAAGAATAAATAAAAAGATTGTTCATGTTCTTACTCAATGACAGAGCAGGATCACTGGCTAAGTGGCCTTCTGCTGCTTTCATTTCTTGTTTTCTTAACTCACTCATAGCAAATTTTCCTGAGACACTGGCATTGAAAAAATGTCTCAACACCATCTACATTCCATTCTAATTGCACATGTTTGAGTAAATTCTTATCCATTGTTTTCATTGTTATTGGATTGTGCGAGATTCAGATTGAACACAGGAATTGGAATGGATTATTTGTTCCAGTACTCAGTTACATCATAACTGATTTCAACTTCATTTACCATCTTTTATGGTTTGGCACATATCAATAATAAAAACTCAAATGATCAAAAGCTTGAAAATTTCAACTGATCCAAGATCAATAGGCTTTTGTGAAGTAAGTGCTGGATCATCAATATCATAGTTCAGTTTCAGTTTTAGCTCCATTCCACTTTTTTACGCACATGGGAATTCATATAGACATTTTTCATGAGCAACATAGCTTGTTTGTTAAACAAAATACGTACAAATGAATAACAATTTAAAAGGGAAATTGTACTCTCCTAGAAATCAAACTTTAATTAAGAATGTATTAAATGCATTAAAATGATAGAAGGGGCTGTTGACAGTGCTATCCAGTGGCACTTAATCAGCAATAATTTATTAATTGATACTCAGTTTGGGTTCCACAAAGGTCACTCAGCTTCTGATTTCATTACAGCATTAGTTGGATCATGGACAAAAGAGCTGAACTCAAGTGGTGAAGTAAAAGTGCCTGTTCTTGACATCAAGGTAGCACTTCACTGAATGTGACATCAAGGAGTCTGAGCTCAATGGGAGTAAGAGGAAATATTCCTCTTATTGAAGCCATACTTAGCATAAAGCAACACAGTTATGGTTATTGCAGGTCAGTCATCTTTCTCCCAATACGTCACTGCAAATGTACCTCAGGATAATGGCCTAAGCCCAACCACCTTCAGCTTTTTCACTAATAGCCACCTCCAACAAGAGAGAATCCAATCATCACTCTTTGACGTTCAATGGCATTTATTTCACGAAATCCCTCACTAACAGTATCCTCAGGATTGCCAATGACCAGCAACTGAACAGGGCCAATCATATGTTTATTTATTATTACTTACTAGTCACAAGTAAGGCTTACATTAACACTGCAATGAAGTGACTGTGAAATTCTCCTAGTTGTCACAGTCCAGTGCCTCTCCGAGTCAATGCATCTAACCAACACATCTTTCAGAATGTGGGAGGAAACTGGAGCACTCGGAGGAAAACTATGCAGACACAGGGAGAACATATAAACTCCACACAGACAGCGACCCAAACCAGAAATCAAACCTGCGTCCCAGGTGCTATAAAGCAGCAGTGCTAACCAATTTGCTACTGTGCCACCTCCTGGACTTTGGGAGGAAACCGGATCATCCAGAGGAAACTACACAGACATGGACATTTTGTACAAATGCCACACAGACAGTCACCCGAGGCCGGAATTGAACCAGATCCTGGCGCTATAAGGCAGCAATACTAACCACTGTGCTATGGTGCTGCCCTATGCATATAATGTAGCTTACAAGAAAAGATCAGAAGTTGAATTTCTGTGGACAGTCACTCACTTCCAGCTTTGCTAAAACCTGTCAACCATCTACAAGGCACAGTCAGGAGGTTGGAACGTAAGGCTCTCCACTTGCTTGGATGAGTGCAGCTCCAACAACACTCAAGAAGCTTAACACTATTCAGGTGGCATAGTAGCACTGTGGTTAGCACTGCTGCTTCACAGCTCCAGGGACTTGGGTTCGAATCCCGGCTCAGGTCACTGCCTGTGTGGAGTTTGCACATTCCCCCTATGTCTGCGGGGTTTCCTTCAGGTGCTCCGGTTTCCTCCCACAGTCCAAAGATGTGCAGGCTAAGTTGATTGGCCATTCTAAATTGCCACTTAGGCTTGCGGGATGCAGAGGTTAGAGGGATTAGTGAGTAAATATGTAGGGATATGGGGATAGGGCCTGGGTGGGATTGGGGTCAATGCAGATTCGAAGGGCTGAATGGCCTCTTTCTGCACTGTAGGATTCTATGATTCATTCAGGACAAAGCAACATCATGATTGGCATTGCACCCACCATCTTCAACATTCACTCTCTCCACAGTCAATGCACAGTGGCACAATGCGTATTATTGGCAAGATGAACTGCAGAACTAACCAAGGCTCCTTTGACAGAAATTTCCAAACCCATGATCTCTGACACCTAAAAGGACAAGGGCAGTTGGCACATGGGAACACCACCATCTAGACCTTTTCTTCTGAATCACTTACTCACTCACTTCTCAACTGGAAATGTTTCACTGTTTCTTTACTGTCACTGGTGTAAATCTTGGAACCTCCTTCATAACATCAATGTGGGTATACTTTTGCCACATGCATTGGAGCAGTTCAAGATGACAGTCCACCACCATCTCCTCAATGGCAATTAGGATGGACAGTAAATGTTAATTGACAATAGCCACATAAAATTATTATGTTGGAGCTCAATCATCTCAGTCCCAGCAGATCACCATTGATCTTCCATGAAATAATTTAAAAAAACAAGTGGATCTAAAGATTGCTTGATACTTGAAACAATTCACAAATACAGATGGCAGGTAAGGTTAAGACTCTTAGCAGTGTGGAAGATCAGAAGGGTCTTGGGTCTGGGTTCATAGGATTCTCAAATCAGCTTCACAGGTAGAGAATGTGCTTAAGAAGGCATATGGTGTACTGGTCTTCATCAATTGAGGAATTGAGTTTAAGAGTCAGGAGATAATGCTGCAGCTGTATAAGACCTTGGTCAGACCCCACTTGGGGTACTGTGCTCAATTCTGGTTGCCTCATTACAGGAAGGATGTGGAAGCCATTGAAAAGGTGCAGAAGAGATTTACAAGGATGCTACCTGGATTGAGTGGCATGCCTTGTGAGGACAGGTTGAGAGAGCTCGCTGTTTTCTCCTTGGAGAGACAAAGGGTGAGGGGGAACCTGATAGATTTGCATAAGATATTGAGAGGTATTGATCGGGTAGATTCTCAGAGGTTTTTTCCCACGGCTGAAATGGCTACCACAAGAGGACACAGGTTTAAGGGGTTGGGGAGTAGATACAGAAGAGATGTCAGGGATAAGATTTTCACTCAGAGGGTGCTGGGTTAATGGAATTGGCTGCAGTCGGTAGAGTCAAATTTGATAGGGTCTTTTAAGGGACTTCTGGATGAGTACATGGGACTTAATAGGACTGAGGGTTATAGGTCAGCCTAGTAGATACAGATATGATCAGCGCAACTTGTGGGCCAAAGGGCCTGTTTGTGCTGTAGTTTTCCTATGGTTCTATGATTCTATCTACTGGTTGGTAATCATTCAGCTTAGCAGGCTGTGACTTCTCAGCAACCATAATGGTGAACAGAGCTTCCTGGTTTCACCTGAAATGGTTCATTTCTAATTTGAACATCATGGACCAGATTTTCACTGACAAGATGAATAGTTTGAGTCGGGAAGATTTCTGACTCGGTAAACCTGCCTTGAATAAAGGGGTCCTATTTGAACCTATTTTTGCATGAGGGAAGGGGGGACAGATTGGAATCAGGCCATTGACCACAGCAGCAGATTTTTGGCAGCTACGTGGGTGGGAAATTATCGACGTGGTTCTGTTAGAAGATTCAGCTTTGTCTTCTGGAGATATTGTCTCAGTTATATTAGAGGTTATTAGACTCTCTAGCTCTAAAATCTCATAGCTCCTCACCCATGACCCCTGGACCCTCAATGTCGTCTCATGATGCCATCCCTCCCCAAACCCCATGTTCCCTCATATTCCCATTCTATCTCTTTGCCAATTCATGCCCTCCACTCAGCCTAATGCTCTTCACATTACCCGTGGTATTTCCAAAGCATAGTTACTCAGCCAGTACTGACAATGGACAAATCTCAGGAACCATGAGAAGATTAAAAATAACAAATACAACATGTGCATGCACACATGTTGGTAAAATATCTACAATTGATGCAATATATTCAAATCTTTTATATCCCCCTCAAGTTAATCTTTTATAAAAACAAACTTCAATTCAGATCTCATATCAAATATAAACAATCATTTAGTAGTCTCTTTAAAGTGTAATCAAACTGTGAACTTAGAATCTCATACAAAGATAATCATAGCTCTTGAAACTCAGCCAAGCATTCATAATGATGTAACAACAGCCCTTGGGAAATGTCAACAAAGAGCTCTATTGAAACTGTGTGATAGTTGGTCATTTTTTTAAACCTACATAAGATGGTTGTAAGGGGAGAAATTTTAATAGGTTAGGAAAGATTTTTTAAACCATTAGACATTAAGTCACTGACAGACCTACCAGCACTGAGTTAGATGACTTTAAAACAGACCTATAAGATAACAAGAAAGCGGTTTACACACATATGAAATGCAGTTAGAGATTTCAATAAGTGATTATCATTTAAAAACATATATGTTGATATTTTGAATATATAAATGCATTCTTAAAAATCATTGTTCACTTTAACCAGGCAGATTGCCACCAAGCATCGTGATAAAGGGAATTAGACAAAGCCATATTTCAAGAAAATATTGAAACCTTAGAAATATGCCATGTTTTAGCAGCAGCATTTTAAATGGCAAGAAAATTCTGAACACTTAATGAGGTTTCATAAATAGAGTTTGTTTACTGTCCATATTAGATGGATGCATGCCCAGATGTGAAGTCATGTATTAATTTGGTTTGGCAGTGGTCTATATGGAAACTTATGGGAACATTGCTTTGAAATTGATGACTAGCATCTCTGGTTACTAAGGGACAGAGGGAATGGGGTTAGCTAAGGCAGGAGTTAGCATCCGGATTACCATTATGTCAAAGGGTAAGGTGCAATTGGCTAAAAGATATGACAGGAATTGTTGTTGATTTATGTATATTGAAGGTGATTGATTTAAAGCTAATGAAAGAAAGGAATAATTGATAAGAAAATTTACAATTGATTTGTTTTAAACTGTACATTTTAGAACTTATGGCTACTCCATCTCAGAAGTTGCCCTGACTCTTTGATGATTTTTCCAACTGGCCACAGATCAAAACAAAAGTTATGTCTTTAAACAGAGATACTGGCTTCATGAATCTTGTATGGTCTGAAATTTTGGTGATAACTGACCACCTCAAAAAATCCACCAACAGATGGCTTGTTGATCGAAGCAGCCCTGCTGAAGCTTTTTTCTTAACTTAAATGCACATCTTAAGCTGTTTATTTCAATTCAAAGAGCAGATGGTTTAAACAGCTTCAGATAATGACACTTAAACAGATTTATGTGTGTTTAGGTCTACTTCATCAATTTGTGACTCTCGCACTGTGGGTTCAGGCCCTGGAGTAGCCAACATGATGTCCATTTGAACTCAGCACTACATTTAAATAGCTCTGCTGATTTCAAGTTTTCTGCCACTATGAATCATATCCTATCTCCTTCCCCTGCTGGCAAAAATTGGATCCGTTGGAAATGAGGCGAAACTTCCACGTCTGGGTTCTGACTGCTGAAAATCTGCAAAGCTTTTCTGACTATGAAAACCAGACTCTCTGCTTTTTTTTAAATCAATTCTCCCACAAAAAGAAACAATATATCTATGTCTACCTGGTTCTATCTCTTAGTTATTTTAAATTCATACATCATAGATATCTTTGAATCTATGACACTATAATTACCATACCATTGATCATGTATCAACCTTCTGAACTGAAGGGAATAATAGCTAGATTTAGGCAACGTACTCTTTAAATCTTGGTATCACTCTATCCTGCTCTCTATCTCTTCCAAGGCTACTCTATATTTTCTGAGATTTAGTCTCCAAGTTTATTACAAATTCTATGTGTTAGAAAATATTCAAAAATTTGAAAACATGGCTCAAATATTTTTGCATAACTAATGGAAGATCTCAGCTGGATTTAACATTCCATTTATATCTCTGCACATATCTCTCAAATCATCTTTCCTATGCAATTGAATCTCATGTGAATTTCTCATGACTTGTCTTAATAATTTTTAACTTCTGTATTAATTTCCTTTTATGTAATTTACAACTGAAGTCAGGCTTCCAGAAGCCAGTTACGTGGTTAAAAATCCATTGACACATTGTATTCATCTTGTTTATCTGTTCACTTGGCTCACTGAGAGCCAGGGAAATTATCCACATCTTGCTGGCAAGCCATCCTTGTACATTGTCTTATTTTCTTTGTTGCTTATATTCTGCTTATGGCCAAAAATTTACTGAATATTGAAACAAAATGGATAATAACAAATGAAGAATATTAAATTTCACATATCATATTGAGGTCAGTAACATGGTGCACAGACAAAGACATAAGAGAAAGGCAAATATAGAGCAGGAGGCAGTGTTAGGACTCAAGCAGACAGCAGATGAGATATTGGTCTGCGGAAAATGTGCTGTCAAAGAAGTGAACATGACTGAAGAGAAGCACAAATATCTCTTTATCAGTCAGAGAGAAGATATAGTTCCGGCAACATTATTAGCAGTCAGCAAGACATCTTCAACACAAAGCAGCAAGATATCCATATATCCTTTTGGGTGTGTTTTTCTTAAAGGTTCACGGGATGAGAAGCTGTTATTTGCCACATAGAATATTATTGCAGAATCAAAAACAGTTTGTCATTGTGAGTGCTGCTACTTCTGTTGGCGAGTTTTTGTTCCTGACAAGGCTCTGGTCTTCATACTCAGTCCTATTTGGTGCTGGGAAGATTGTGCCGATATCAGCTGTCTCCTGTGCATGTTGTTGAATGCTGGATTTGTCAAATAAAGGGTAATTATGTTGTTTGACCCATTAATGGTGAGGCATCATTAATAAAACTAAATGTTGCCTCTGAATATTACCACTCTCAAGCTCCACTTGGAAATTCCAAGACTTGCCGGTCCCCTTCTGAATCAGGTCTCAATCTTGTAATGTGGCCATGTGTCACTCATATGAGCATAAGTCACTATCTCCCTATACAGTGCAATAACTGTATATTCCCTGCATTATGTTCAGTGTCTAAGTCAGGAGAATGCTTGATGTGCTTCTTCGGAGTTACAACAGGAGTTAATAGTGGATTTCCAATAAAAGCTACAGTCTAGTCTCTGAACCATAAATGAACAAGACATCAAGCAATCTGATTGTGTCTCTTCAATCTTAAATAAATCCTACTGCAGACAGGTTACACTGAACATAAAACTTCGATCCATTTCCAAGATGCTACAAAGGAATATAACTATGTTACATATTAACTTGGATTAATTTTACTTAACTCTTCATTCTAGTCCAGGCAAATTTTCTTCTAACTGGACAATAATGAATTAGATGGAGTTTTAACAACTACTAGTTTCATGGTCCTCATGTGACTTTTAATTTCAGATTTTTTTTTCACTGAATTCAAATATCATCTCAAGCACTGTAGGATTTAAACCCTCACTGAATCTCTAGATTAGTAGTCCAGTCTTAACACCACTACATCACTGCGTTAACAAAGTGATTTTGCTATGTCAGGATTATGTCTGCTGCCTTTTAAGAAATAAATATCCTGGGTAAAATACCATTAACAATGCTCCATAAGATTTCAATCACATGTTAGAATGATGAACTGTGTCACTGTATATTGCCAAGGAGAATTCATAAATATAATTGAAACAGTTCTTCTGCACAGCTTCAGTTTTTAAAGTGAGACAAAAAGAACTCAGAAAGCTCTGCTCAGTATTAAAGGTGAGTGGTCACATATAATGATAAAAATGTTACAAGGGAGAAAGTGATATTCTGGCGCTGTTGTCCCTGCCTTTCAGTTTAAAAACTGGGGTGAGAGAGAGAAGATTTAAAAGGGACCTGAGAGTGCAACTTTTTCACAGACAGTAGTGCGTATATAGAATAAGCTGCCAGAGGAGGTGGTGGAGGCAGACACAATTACAATATTTAAAAGACATTTGGACATGTACACGGACAGGAAAGGTGTAAAGGGATATGGGCCAAATGTAGGCAAATGGGACTAGTGCAGATTAGGACACTTGGCTGGCATCAACAAATTGGGTCGAAAGGTTTGTTTTGGTGCTGTTTATCTCTATGATTCTATGAATATAATTATGTACGCAGTATATGAACTGGGTGCAAGGAGATCACCCTGTTTCTAACGAAGGCAATTGTCCTAGAGGTTAATAATATATCATGTAGTAAGCGTGGCTAGATCAGTGATGGACAACTTAAGTTGGTGAGTGGACCATGCAAATGAACTTCACTTTCTCAATGGGCTGCAGGATTGAAATCAGGCAGTTTCATTAATGGTGAGCTTTGAATAAGATTGAATATATATAATACATACCAAATATTTCATACCAAGTCATTGAAAATGCTTCATCATTCACATATAAAAAGAACTGTCAAATGGTAAAAACAAAAGAGAGCATATGATTCTTATAATTAATTTTGTGAACAATTAAGATGCATCGCAATTCACTTTCTTTTGCTTTATGTGTGCGTCATTCCAGTCAGTGTGTAAGACAAAAACTATGCAGATGGAAACTAGCAGAATTTGATAAATTTACACATGGGCAACAGTGTAGATGTTGATGCCCATCTACACATGGGCAACAGTATCTAAAGCTTTCTTTAGATATGTCAAGAATAGAAGATTGGTTAGGGCAAGATTAGGGCCAGTCAGAGACAGCAGTGGGAAGTTGTGCGTGGAGCCTGAAGAGATTGGAGAGGCACTGAACAAATATTTCTCTTCGGTATTCACGCAGGGAGATGTAAATGTAGTTGTGGAGAACACTGGGATCCAGGGTTGCAAACTGGAAAGTATTGAAGTAGATAAGGAGGATGTGCTAGATATTCTTGAGGGTTTGAAGTTAGATAAGTCCCCTGGGCCGGACGGGATTTACCCTAGGCTTCTCTGGGAGGCGAGAGAGGCGATTGCAGAGCCTCTGGCTCTGATCTTCAGGTCGTCGTTGGTTACGGGTATAGTGCCGGGAGAGTGGAGGATAGTGAATGTGGTCCCATTGTTCAAGAAGGGGAATAGAGACTTTCTGGGGAATAATAGGCCGGTGAGTCTTACTTCTGTTGTGGGCAAAGTATTGGAGAGAATTATTAGGGATAGGATTTATAGTTATTTGGAGAGAAATGAATTGATTGGGGATAGTCAGAGTGGCTTTGTGAAGGGTAGGTTGTGCCTTACTAACCTTAGTGAGTTTTTTGAAAAAGCGACCAAAGAGGTGGATGGGGGTAAGGCAGTTGATGTGGTATATATGGACTTTAGTAAGGCGTTTGATAAGGTGGCCCATAGTAGGCTTCTGCAGAAAATGCAGATGTATGGGATTGAGGGTGATTTAACTAATTGGATTAGGAATTGGCTAGCTGATAGAAGACAGAGGGTGCTGGTTGATGGAAGTTATTCATTGTGGAGTTCGGTTACAAGTGGTGTACCTCAGGGATCTGTTTTGGGGCCCCTGCTGTTTGTAATTTTATAAATGATCTGGATGAGGGTATTGAAGGATGGATTAGTAAATTTGTGGATGACAAAAAAGTCGGAGGAGTGGTAGATAGTGAAGAGGGGTGTTATAGTTTGCAGAGAGACTTGGACAAGTTGCAGAGCTGGGCCGAGAGGTGGCAAATGGAGTTTAATGTGGAAAAGTGTGAGGTAATTCACTTTGGCAGGAATAACAAATGTGTAGAGTACAGGGCTAATGGTAGAACTCTTAAGAACTTAATAGTGTTGGAGAACAGAGGGATCACGGTGTATATGTGCATAGATCCCTGAAAGTTGGCAATCAAGTCAATAAGGTTGTTAAGAAGGCATGTGGAGTCTTAGCTTTTATTAGTAGGGGGATTGAATTTCGGAGCCGCAACGTCATGTTGCAACTATACAAAACTCTAGTGCGGCCGCACTTGGAGTATTGTGTGCAGTTCTGGTCCCCGCATTATAAGAAAGATGTGGAGGCATTGGCGAGGGTACAGAGGAGGTTTACCAGGATGTTGCCTGGTATGGAGGGCAGGTCTTATGAAGAGAGGCTGAGGGATTTGAGGTTGTTTTCGTTAGAAAGAAGGCGGCTAAGAGGAGACCTTACTGAAACATATAAGATGATTAGAGGTTTAGATAGGGTGGACAGTGATAGCCTTTTTCCTCGGATGGAGAAAGCTGGCACGAGGGGCTACAGCTTTAAATTAAGGGGTGGTAGTTATAGGACGGATGTCAGAGGTAGGTTCTTTACCCAGAGGGTGGTAAGGGTATGGAATGCCCTGCCTGCGGCAGTTGTAGATTCACCAAGTTTGGTGGCATTTAAGAGGTTAGTGGATAAGTTTATGGACGAAAAGGGAATGGTTTATCTTGTAGGGTCATTGCTTTTTCATAATTGGTCGGCGCAACATTGAAGGCTGAAGGGCCTGTTCCGCGCTGTAATGTTCTATGTTGTATAGTGAACAAAATGTTTCATGGGTTGCATTCAGTACCCTGAGTTTGGCCTTTGGGCAATAGGTTGCCCACTACTGGACTACACCCTTGTCTACATTGTAAAGCATGAGAAGAGGTACATATGAACACAGCACAATACAGTGAATCTGTCGATCTATTAATTACCAGGTAAGGCACAAAGTTCTGTGCCACAAATTCTACGTTTCTGGCATTGTCATTGTATTTCATGCCTGCCCACACATCATAAAGATACACAATCAGCATGCAATGCATCTTCAACAATCTTCTGCACTCACCATTTGTATGGTCTTCAGGCAATAAAATATAAGCTCGGACAATGCAATGACATCCAGGGTGGACTTCAGGTTCACAGGATGACAGAATAATTGCAGATGAGCAAGGCCTTTTGGCCCAACATAATCTATCTATTTGGCAGGTATCTAACCCTCTTCACTGTACTTTTCAAATGCTTCTAAGATGATTGCAGCATTTTTGTGCACTTTTCTATATGCCCTTCTCCCCATTTTGATATTATGTGTGTGAAGAAAAATTTTCTGAAATCAGCATTAAAAGTATATTTTACCATTTTAATTTTGTTTCATTGCTGTATTACCAGTACAAATTAATATTTCAGGTTAAAATGTGTATTCCTGGCTAATCTTATAATTCTGTAATAACCAGGCGGCAGAGGTCCTCAGAATGCAGGTGAGGTTTATCTTGACCTTACTTCTAATATGTTTCTGCACTCCCTTGCATTCCTTTTACTGAGGCCTTTCTATTTTCTCCCCAGAAAAATTGTTCAGCTTTTAAATTTTGACTTTATCTCACATATGATTTGTTTGTGAATTCATTTCAGGTTATATTGTTTAACCTGAATTGGTTGATTTTTGGAATACATTTTCCCTCCATATTCAATATTTTGCCTTTACAGCTTCACACTTTCTTCTGAAATGATTGAATAAATACTCAAATTATTTTCTTTTATCTTACCCTCATTTAATTAAATTAAACTTTTCAATTGTATATCCCTGGATCCTCCCCCTTGGTCTTTCTGTACCAGATCAAGTTATAATTCACCATTCCATCATCATTATTCCATAGAGGTGCCATGGCATGCATTTAGTATATGTCCGCTGGTTCTTTTACAGATACCAGATTGAGGCGACCATCGCTTCTCATAGTTTCATGGGCTTAAAGAGAGTCAATTGCTGACTCTTCCACTTTGAGAAATTCAGCAGTGTTGTGATATTGTATAGGCATAATGTATGGTAAGTACTTTGATACTGCCAACTAGGGAATATATCAGCAGCATCAGAATCAAAATCTTTCTTATGTTTCATATTACCTGCAAGTGTCTCTGCAGTAAGTGGTAAAGCTTTCCTGCTGAGTCACATTAGGCTGAGGCATTTGCTCTTGGCCATTTGCATCCAAGTATTCCAAAGTCTGCAAATATTTTGTGCCTTCTTCCATTCCATTTCTTTCCAACAATTAGGACCCACAATTGAGATGCTCAAATAAGAACAAATTTGTCTAGGGAGTTAATAAAAAGGGCTGTACATATTTTGAGAATGTTTTTATGATATATCAAAGACATTATGCACTTTATATCAAGCAGTACTTAATTAATTCTCTTTTGTGTATTTTCCATTACATCTGTCTGACATATTTTATGCCTTGATTAAATATATTCATTGCCTCAGGATGTTTGAGTCCTCCATGTTTGGCCTCCAAAGTACATAAAATAAGTGTTTATTTATCAGTCACATGTAAGGTTTACACTATCATTGCAGTGAAGTTACTGTGAAATTCCCCTAGTCACCACACTCAGGTGGAGCCCACTGCGACTCTGCCTGTGATTAGTGGGGAGAGGGGGCCACAGTCAGTCTGGGTGGCAAGGCGAGTAGAGGTTGTTGCATCTCGGGCTTGCAATTGTCTATGGGCTCTTGTAATTGCAATGGGGAAGTAAGAGTTTGTAAGGCTGCTCACAGCAGCTGGAGCCTGACATCTCCTTTCAGTCTATCAGACTCCTGCTGCTGCTATTACGCATACGCACTATCAGAGACCTGCACATATACAAAAGCTCCCTCTGCAGCTTAATTGTGCATGTACGGACACAGAGGTCTGCACATGTACATTAGCCCCCTCTGCAGGCTGGCTGGTGAATTAAACTCAGCTCACTGCCTGCAATAGCTGGAAACAACCTAGCCCAAATTTTTAATTGCAATATGCGTACGTTTGGGCATGAAAACTTATCCAAAAAATGGATCAGGAATTCCCCCATTTTCACCCTAGCTGGATAGTTAGAATCTATCTCATAAAATTCCACCGCATATACCTCACTTAATACCTTTGCTCAACAAAATATGTCTTTCACAGATTTAAAGATAGCAACTTATCTAGCTTCAATTGCCATTTGTTGAACAGAGTTCCAAACCTTTACTGTCCTTTATGTGTAAAAGTGCTTCCCAATATCTCTCCTAAATGATCTGGCCCTAATTTGTAGACTATGCCACTTAATTCTAGGCTCTCCAACTGGTGGAAATGGTTGATCTTTATCTACCCTATCTTTTTCCTGCTACTATCTTGAAGACCTTGATCAGATCACCGCTTAACCTTCTAATTTCTGGAGAAAGCAGATTAATTTGTAAAATCTCTCCTCATTATTAAATCCCTGAAAACCAGGTATCATTCTTATAAACATACACTGCACTCCCTTCAAGGCCAATATACTCTTCTTGAGTAATGGTGCCCAGATCTACTCACAGCACTCTAAGTGGAGTCTAACCATTGTTTGTACAACTGCAGCATAATTTCTGTGTCCTTATGTTATTAGTTTGTTAAGCACAGTGGCACAAGGCTGCAGTACGTTGTCACTGTGACAGTGATCAAGTGTAGGTTTGATGGGCTGAATGGCCTCCTGCATGGTAGGAAAATTCCATTATCCTTGTTCATGTTCTGCACCTGTTCATAGCATTTTAAAGATTTATGCACTTGAACCCCTGAGTCTCTTTGGACATCCACTATATTTAAACCATTTAGAAGGTACTCTGATCTATCCTTTTCTGGTCCAAAATGCATAACCTCACACCTGTTTAGATTGAAAACCATCTGCACACCTTTGCCCATTCATCTTGTCTATCAGTATGCCTTCCTAATTTTACGCTATCATCTACACTGTTCACAATGCCATCTAACTTTGTGACATCTCCAGAATTACCAATGCAATAGTATCAAGCTGCAAAATTCTCTCTAGTATCCTTTACTGTTGCACATACTTCCAACATACTGAAATCTGGCTGAGTCCTGACACATCTTTCTACAATCTCTTTCTGTATCCTGGGCATTAACACTAGTAAGAGAAAAAATTAACTACTCAGTTAAGGTACATATGAAATCAAGGCCACTGATTGATTACATGTTCATTTGCACATAAAAAAGAATTGAATCCAAGATCATAAATATCTGGAACACTTCTCTATATAAAAAAACATAAAATGATTTATTCAACAGTGGCCCTAAGATTTGCAATAAAAATAAAGTAAGGCTAACCCATAAAGCTATATCCAACAACTGTATGTGTGCAGTTAAATGCATAAATCTGATCTGATTTGATTTGATTTGGTTTATTAACATACAGTGAAAAGTATTATTTCTTGCATGCTATACAGACAAAACATACCGTTTATAGAGAAGGAAATGAGAGAATGCAGAATGTAATGTTACAGTCATAGTAGGATGTAAAGAAAGATCAATTTAATGCACGGTATCTATTCAAAAGTCTGACATGGAAGAAGCTGTTCTTGAGTCAGTTGGTACATAACCCCAGACTTTTGTATATTTTTCCCAATGGACGTATCTTTTTTCCCGATAGAAAACGATGCATTACAAATCACAAGTTGCTGTCTGCTTTGTTTATTGAAAACCTGCATGGGAATAGTTCCTTACTGGGAGAGTTGTTCTTGAAATACTCAGAACATCATAAGGTTACAGTACACACATGATATATACACATTAAACTCTTTGGAAAATGTCAGTCTTTTTCCCATTCAGCATAAATTCTTTTTCCTGCCAAGCAAACTCTGGCATTGAAAAATAACTTTAATGAGTGTGGATTCTGTTACAATATGTGTTCTTTGGATATCTCAACAAAGAGATCTTGAAGCATGTATATTTACTCAGAACCGTTTACTAGTAGTCTTCAAGTATTTACAGAGCCCACATTATTGGCATGAATGGTACAGGCAGGTAGGTTGCTTTCAGAGTGTTTTCTTTACGTCTATTACCATCTGATCCTGTATACCATACTGTGGGCAGTGCTCTTCTCCAGTCCAATCTTAGCCCTTACTCTGCTGAGCACCTTTACATTACAAATGGCAAGTAGACATTTAACACAACAGAGTTTATTCCTTCAGATTGTTATTATTGTTGGAAATTTATTTTTAAAATTAAAAATATCTTTTACTTTCTCCTTCTGTCTCTATGTCTTCCATAATTCAATTTTTCTTTCCCTCTGATTTCAGTAACTGCATGCAATTTAACATTGAATTAAGCATTCTAAGTGGTGCTTACTGGTTCAGACTATACTATTAACAGTTTTTTAATCTGTTTATCTAAGAGGGTATTTAGTTGCTGTCCAGTTCAATCTAGTGCCATGAGCAGTGGTAGTACTTTTTGGACAGTGGGCTAACAAGAACTTGCTGTGCAAATGCTCACTTAAATCTATGGACAAGTGCAATGTGTAATGGAAGTCTGGCACTGTTTGTTCACTGCTGAATGTACAATAACACCCAACATATTTTACATTTCATGGCATGAAACAGAATGTTCACCAACTTCCTATGAGAAATGCTACAGAAATGTTTTATTTTGTATTTGCTTGTAATAGAAATCTCAACACTATGAAAAGAATATCTCAAAAGCACTGGCTTGAAAACAATAAACACTCTCAAAAAGATACAAAGATAACGTAAGAGCCTCTTTACTAATGGAATTACCTTTGTTTCCAATTGAGAACATATAGGAAAATGAGCAAACTCAAAGCATGTCAAATTCAATCAAACTCAACACATGCCAAGTTCAATCAAAGCAAAATACTGCAGATGTTGGAAATCAGAATTTTAAAAAACGTAAAGTGCAGGATAAACTGTACAGCATCCGTGGAGAGTGAAACAGGGTTTCATATGATTCATTTTCAGAACAGATTACGTATCGGCTGATGAAAGCAAAATATTGCAGATCCTGGGATCTGAAACAAAAATAGAAAATGCTAGAAAATCTCAGCAGATCTGACAGCATCTGTAGAGAGACTTTTGAGTCTAGATGACTTTTCGTCAGAGCTGTATCGGAACAAGGTGTTTAATTATATGTTTTTGGAGTAAATCCAGGTCTTTAAATGAAGGTAAAGTACAAAACACAGGCAAACAACTTAGTTCACTAAATAGGAAAATACTGAGTTACAGCCCAGAAAGCAATTGGCACAGAGCCTGCTTACTACTTCTGTTGTCCTCTGTGCTAGTTGTTCATCCACTGTCTCAACGCATAGGACTCCAAGCCAGGCCTATAACACAATCTGCTATTGTGGAAATCAAATGTAGTTCAGAGATGTTACTATGTTTAAAGTCACAGCCTAATCCTAACTTCCAAAGCTCTTAATTGTCGTATCTGTAAGATAATTGTTGATTATGTTGAAGAACATCTGGCGATGCTCATTTATATAATTACCACACTGTCTTTGTAAAATTGTAATTAAAATAAAGCTGCAATTTGCATGTAAAGCTATCAAAGTCAAGTTGTGGTTATGTGGCTTCCATTGAAATTAAGTTAAAATTTCAGGCACTTTTGTGTCTTGGATGAAAGTGTATCTCATACAAATCTCATGTTGAGGCTGACAAAGTGACAGCTTTTTAATTGTAGCAATGAAATATGCCCTAAACTTGCTTAGTATATAACATTAGATAAATTCTGGATAAACATAATTTTAGTACTTTTTAGTAATTTTAGTTTGTTATCTTCAGGAACAATATTGTTTATGAAACAAAGAAATCTGAAAAGCAAGAAAATAAATATAAAAAGAACAAAATGGAATTCCTGGATCAGTCACAAATCCTGTATTCTTAACCAAACTTTGGATTCTTAATTGACTGAGATGAGAAGCAATTTATTCAGCCAGAGGGTTGTGAACCTGTGGAATTCATTGCTGGAGAAGGCTGTGGAGGCCAGGTCATTGAGTGTGTGTAAGACAAACATAAATAGATAGGTTCTTGATTGGTATGGGGATCAAAGTTTACTGGGAAAAGGCAGGAAAATGGGGTTGAGTAACATATGATTGAATGGCAAATCAGAATCAATGGGCTGAATGGCTTAATTCTGTTCCTATACATTATAGTCTTCTGGTCTTATTTGGTTTATTAAATGGATTAAAAAAGTAAAATGTTAACTTTTGGCTGACGAGGGTATATGCTACTTTGAGTTATGGTGCATGACTTTATTACACTACATGACCAGCTGCAAAGCTTAATAAATATTAATAATTACAGACAGTCATTAATTGAAAGGCTGGATCAAGGTCTTTTGTCCCTTGGTTTTTTTCCAGTGATGTCTTATTACGGTATCAACCATCTAAAACTGCAACATAGCTGTGCAAAGAACAACCTTTGCTGAATTGATTTGCTTTTTGGCTGAGTGACTCTTCAGTCGTGAGTAGAGCTGTGATTGTCCAAACTGCACTGCTTTCAAGCATGATTCTCTGCTGATACAACTGAATCAGTGAAATACCGCACAGTTTCTTACATGATATGCAATGTATATCTGATTTGTAACCATTTATATAATTTTGTACATGTATACAAAGAGGATATCTAGATTAAGTATTTCATGCAGTAATTAGCTCATTATGTTCCTGTCTATAATATCTTGCCTGCAGTCCTAAAGAGGAAACTATTTTTCTCAGCCTGAACCAAGGTTGCAAACATAAGCAAATTGATGAGTAAGCTACAAGTAGCAATTTCTGGATGCACTCAAATAAACTGTTATGATTCTAGTTGATCTGGGGGCTTTTTAATTACTTGAATTTAATGAACAGGCAGTTCTCAGCCATCTTAAACCACATACTGAAAAATTATTGTTAATGCAACTATATCCAAGATCCCATATTAAGCAAATAACTTACTTTGTATTTTATTTGCACAGCATACTTTTTTCAGCGATCCCTCACCCTACACGTAGGGACTACATTGGAACTTGATAGTGACAAGGAGTAAATATTATGATTTGTCAAGCCTTGTAAAGTCATGTCTGGCCAGTCTCATCACATTCCAGTATTGGCATGAGTTCACAGTGTGCGCATACAGAGAATAGAACATTAGGTACAGATCTCTTTTGCCAAATCTCCACTTGTCTCAAACTGGACTTGAATTTTCAGATGGTCTTTTCGGCCAAACAAAATGTCCTATTTACAATATTTTGAACAACATTATAGTGAACAGTTTTGTTAAAAAGCTATATTAGATAGTCTCAGCAGAATTTAACATGGCGCTCTGCAGTGATTTGCAAGGTAGGGCTATTGGGTTGAATAGATCTTTGACAGCATGACATTAGGATCTACATTCTGACAGTGATGGGAAATCTCCAAGGTAGCGTTGCCATTACAACCTGACAGTAAGCCAATTGTGTGAGACATATGTTCCAGTACAACTGAATTAAATGAGTGGTGCACAGCCCGTCAACTCCCCAATTGTTTCAAGCTGGTGGCACCAAGGTGAGGAATCAAGTTTGCCTGTGGAAATCACCCATATTGTAGTTGGCTGTCTTATTCTTTATATTATTGGAAGGAAGGAAAGAAGAGGCCATTGCCAGAGTGCAGTTGAAGGCTTCTAAGTAAGAGGTAGGGACAGGGCGCACCAACCCTTATGTGATAAAAGAAGGGACAATTTGACCGTAGGACCAGGAAGGCAGGTGGGTGATGCTGGTGACCAATCAAGCAGGGAGAGATGGTGGTGGGTGGCTGGGGTGATGGTAGTGGGCAGGAGTGTGGGAGGGGCTGTGTTTTCCAAAAACTTGGTAATAAGTTAGCGTGTGAAGTCACAGTGTTATCATATCTCTGCAGACCGATTCACAGACTCGCAATCTCAGTAAAATTACACAACTGATACTCCCAGTCTCAATCTCTCACTGTCATCGAAATATGGGACAAATAGCTTCCCTGGAGGGCTGTGAGAGACAGTCAAAATAAAAGATAGTTCTTACAACACCAGACAGTTAGTCACCTGAAGTAGGGAGACTGTTATTGCACTCTGAGGAACTAAGGGGCAAGAGATAATAGTTAGGTTTGGAGGAGCTGAGGGTGAAGATTGGGGATCCTGACTTTCCAGCAAGGCAAGCAAAAGATCAGTGTTGTTGGATCAAAGAGAGTGCCTAGGCTGGGGTTCTGGAACTTACCTCCAAGGGTAGAGCATGATAAAGGGAGAGACCAGTAACCATGTGATGCATAAGCACACAAAAAAAACACAAGAAATAGCAGCAAAAGCAGGACCCTTACTGCACTGCAGATTGTAAGTCTCTATGAATTGAACAGTCAGTAATACTCACCTTGGTGGGTTGATTACCATAGTTCCTCACCTTTATCAGGCTTCTTTGGTCAAATGATAGAGTCTCTTCATGCCATTCTGAGGGAAGAATAGCTCTCATCTTTCCCATGCAGCCTCAAGGAGCACCCGCAGGAAGACCACCCAATATCTTCCCTCTGACAAATTGGCAGAAACCTCCCAGACTGATTCTTGGCTCCTCATTTGAGACTGTGGAGTTGAGAGTTTTCAGTTCCAAGAGGAGATACACCTGATATGGTGGATATAAGGGGGCATGTTGGGCAAGCAGATGTGGATGTTGGGAGGGTGGATGCTGGGTGTGGGAACTCTAATAGTTATCTAGGACCTGAAAAGGAAATACCCAACATTTCAGTGGACAGCAGCACATAGTAGCAAATCTGCTGGGTGCAGACCTTTCCAGAAACCCATTAAACCTGAGCAGTGGTAGGATGAGGTCCTTATACAGACATTCATTGTCCATTTAAACACCTCAATTGTGCCATGAGAGCCCATTCGGTGCCTCTTCCATTGCTTGTAGAGAAAAAACAGAATGCTCCGGTCTTTATCTCTGTTCCAACTTTATCACAAGCTGCATGGTTTCCTTCCCAATTTCCATAACTTCCCTAACAGCTGAGGAGGGCCCTGGACTGCAGGATAAAGTATTTGATTGTAAGGATTTGTTCTGCTCAGTGAACCTCAGAAAGAAGTTAAAAGACTTGTAAGGTTGAATACTAGTGTTTATTGGTAACACGTAACTATTTACATATGTATACTGGTATAGCCTAAACTATCACTGGGATTCTTTGGCCTCCCTGGGGCGTTTTTCTCGGGTAGTGAGAAGTGTCACTCCACTCGCCCGTAGCAGGTTCTCATCACTGATGATGGAATTTCTCATCGCTGGAAAACACACGGTGAAAGTGCATTGTTATCAGGACCAGAATATCCCGCTAGCGTGAAAAGCTGGAAGATTAAGTTAACCGCATACTTTCTGCTACACAGGTCTCTGTACAGTCTTAGACTAATCTAGATGCCTTATCATGTGACACGGTATTCTCCAGCCCCACGTTAACCCTTACTATGCCAAATATTTATCATGCAACAGCCCCCAAATCTTGACCTAAAATGTTTACACTATAATTTTTCTTTACTTGCTATTGTTCCTCCCCCCCACCCGCTCACCACCATCAAATCTCTGACTTTATATATTCAGTAAGAGTCTGGCAACATCAATTTTAAATCCAACCAATTTATTTGATAGTAAACCTGCTAGCTTTCGGCGTTTGTGCCTTGTACTTTATATATTCAGACAGTTTGGAGGCATTTCTTCCAGGTCTAGTTCTGGCCACATTTGGAAGAGTGGCAAGTTCAGTTGCTTTGCATAAAATTTGCCATCTTGGAGTTGGAAACTTAGTATTCTGTGATTTTGGCAATTGGTTGTGCCTTCACTTTTTATACTTTCCTGGAGTTGAATCATTGATATAAACCACGCATCTGCTTTGTTCAGACTCCATAAGCTTATCCTGTTTCTTCCAGGGAGAGTGTTCACCCTGTCCCTTCATAGTATGAACACTGGTTTTCTTTATTGACAGTCCACCATGATCTTTCTGGAGGTCGATGGTGTATCTCTGCTCTGTGCAAATGTTCCTATTCCATCAGCTCAACCTAGAGTTTGGCTCTCATTGCCACACATTCTTTCCTGTGCCCTTTTTCCTCACTGTGGTGTGCTGTTGTGAGTTGCTTCTCTCCTGCTCCAGGATCACTTTGTTGTTATGCACGTCTCCTGTAAATTGCAGTTTTGTTGCCAAGCAGTTATGTGGCAGCAACTGTTGGAGCTCGAGGTTGCGGCTTATCACTCTGCTGCTGGTCATTCTCATGTGTGTCTTCCACTCACAAGTATGGTTCTGCTAGTTGTAAGGAGTTGACTCTTGTATTCATCTTCTTAAGTAGTTTTTAATTAAGCCTTTGCAATCTTAAGTAGGTTAACTACTTAACTTAGGTTAACTGTATGTATTTATTAACTTAGAGTACGATATAAATATATACAGTGAAAGGTTCAAGCTGGGAGTTGTTTCCATTCTTGCTTGTGCACATTGCTCTCTTCAACACTAGATTGACCTCTAGATGCAAGTCATGTGTTCTTTTACATCACAATGTAAGTGGTACTGTATTCAGTCCCAAGTTAACTTCATTTGTGCCAGACCCCTATACTACATCTCCACAAGTCCAGAAAATTTAAATTTCAATCAGTTAGAAAAATCAGGAATAAAATGTCAATGTCAGTAATTTTACCAGGAAACTATCAGATTGTCATAAGAACTTATCTGGTTTTCCAAGTTCTTTTAGAGAATTAAATATGTCATCTTTACCTGGTCTGGCTTACATGTAATCCCAAACCCATATCAAAGTAGTTACTCATAACCGCCCTCTGAAATAGCTTAGTAAGCCATTCAGATGTATACAAGAAGAAGGTTGATTACTAGCCTCTCAAGGGTAAGTAGGGATGGCTTATAACTGGTGGCCTTGTCAGTGATGCCCACATCCTTTCAATGACATCAAATAAAAGTAATCCAGAGTGACAACCTTCAAGGGAATCCAGGTCTTCTGATTTCTCAGCCCGCCTCCTATCAACTCTCTTCTTTACTGTGAATTACTGTGAAAGGTTCCTGCTGAATGTCTTTTGCAGTCGTCAAGAATGCTCCTACAGTTCAATATAAACAAGCCATTGGTAGTCACTTGTGACACCTCGCCAAATGCAATTGGAGCAGTTCTGTTCCACAGAATTGCAGCTGAGGTGGACACATGTGCTTCGAGGACTTTGTCAGATACTGAGAAAAAGAATTCATGAATAGACAAAAGAAGCCTAGCAGTAATCTACGAAGTGAAGAAATTTCACCAATACGTCTAAGGATGGCACTTCACTATCATGTTAGATCATAAGCCATGGCTTTACCAAAAGGATAACAGTACCACCTATTGCCGAGGCAAGGATACAGAAATGGGCTGAGCTGCTGGCAGCATTCAGCTGTACTTCCTGGATGCGCTACACCATCTCATACTGTTATTATTCAAGTCAGAGACTCCAAAGTTTTTTTACAAAGTCCACCTGGATCTTAGGTTTTGCAATTTGAATCTGGCTAGAGTAAGCATGAGATGTTTCACTTCTGGTATTATTCAACTGCGAGGTTGTGGAACCCCAGGGCTGTTAGGCTGCAGTTGGAGTTGGGGTGCTGTTAGGTGTAAACTGTATAGTTGCTCTGTTAAATCATTCATTATATATAGTTCTTCTCAGTCAATAAATCCTTTAGTTTGTTATTTGCCACATCGAGTCACCTGAAGTTACTACAGTTAAGTGCAATCTTGTGCTGCAAATACCCAGCTATAGGCGAGGTCAAAAAATTCCAGTTCCAATATCTTTCTCCATTATCAAAAAACAAAGTCTCCTGATATTATATTATGTAACATTTAAGATTTTCTTATTACTCATTCTCATTTAATATTTTATTCCAGATCATTGCCTCTAGTGTAACATAATATATTGTCATTGTTTCATTTGATTGACTCTCTATTGTGCCTCTTGTTGCATATTACTTGGTTGATTGATGCTGAAAAACCATAATGCTCTCTAAGTTGTCAATCTGTTTTGTGAATTGCCATTATCAGGGGTAAATGTATCAGCTGTATGTGCTTTCCCGTGTTTCTACCTTAACCAGGATACCAAAGACCGGATTAGTGAGCCATGGGACAAATTCTATAGAACCAGCAACAATTCTTGGATGCAATCAAATTTCTAATACTTTGGTACTAATATGAGCATCTGATGGCTGATGTTATGAATAAATATTGAAACCATAACCTGCACACTCATATCTGAGGCTTGATTCTCCTTTCCTTTCTTTTTGGTCTGTAACTTGATGGCTGCACCTTCTTTCAGTCATAGCAAAAACTCTGAATAAATTGATATAATGTCTGAGCCTCTCTGAAAGCTTTCTGGATTTACCTTCACTTCTTCTGATAGCTTTAATTATTCTCTGCCTTGCAAAATTCACTTCTTTATTCCTGTATTAATGTGCTCTCTTCACTGATACAAATCTGCATCTGAAATGATACAAATGAGTTTGCAGTCACAAGCCATCCAATCTAAAATATATGCAGGGAAGGAACATGAGGTTTGATTTATGACAAATTCTTAAAGGTGTATTCATAGAAAGTATTATTGCTTGTTTGATTTTTCATTTGAACTTAACACATTTGCAGCTTTAATGAAGAAGTGCTAATTTGTATTTCACTTCTAGTACTTTGTATTTCAGAGATTATAAATTAGCAATGTTCTAGTAAAAATGTGCCCCTGAAAAGGAGAAACTCTTGACAGGTGTGAGGAAAAATCTAGAAATCTCTGCTTGAATTAGATAACCTAATTTAACCAAATTTCACACTCTGATACTCAATGCAACTCTGCAATAAGATTTTTATTTCCCAAAGTAAAATGCTTTGACATGTGGGAAATACTTTCACAGTCAAGATTAATACCACTTTGGTAAACAAAATATGACATTTGAAAATATTCCGATATATGGATTCCACTGTTCCTCCATTCACTTAGTGTGAATTAAGTTTTGGCTTTCTGTATTAGGAAAAAGAATCTATTTTACACTAAAGTATATTCAAGAATATGCTTTTTCTTCAAATATGAGGTTTGTTAACACTGAAATCGTTGTACTTGGAATACCAAACATCCAACTTGCACTTTGGCACAAATGGCCTTCTCAATTATTACAGAATATTACCCAGAAATTTAGCTCCATGTATTTTCGAATAATCACCTCAATTGAATGGTGAGGTGATATTGAGTCACAAATACTATTGCCATTGAGTTTTCTTTCTGTGGCAATTAATAGATGATTCATGAGTGAAGCCTGTTCAAAGTCACTGCTGGCAGCTTTTTGAAAGTTGAAAGTTTATTTATTAGTCACAAGTAAGGCTTACATTAATACCGCAATGAAGTTACTATGAAATTTCCCTTGTTGCCACATTCCGGTGCCTGTTCGGGTCAATGCACCTAACCAGCACGTCTTTAGGCTTTGTGGATCTCAAGTAAGGAGGGTACTTGGATAGAGATGGAAGAAGCATAATGAAGTGGGAGAGAACAAAGGAATAGAGTGGTCATGAGCCAGAGAGGCATGTCTAGAGAGGGATAATTGGTGCAGCTTGTGCGCTTCTAATGAGGTGAAATGATTTAAAAACTTATGTTGCTGTTGCAGCTTATGATGCCTGTTAGGCTACATCATGCATTGATTTCCTGATTGTAGCTTGCAACCAATCATGAAGTCATAGGCCTCAGGCCATCTCTTAATCTCTATGGCCATCTCTATGTAAAAGGGATCAATGCTAGTTTCAAACATGTCCACTGCATAGCAGTTTTTCTTTTGCTTTAACCATTGTAGTGAGTAGTGCATATCTGGTTCCAATACTTTTGACACTGGCATTCAGAAAATGACTACATTCCCCCCATTTAGTGCTTGAAAATAACACACATGCTGGGCCTGATTTTATCAACAACTTGCACCTGTTTTTGGGCACAAAATCGGGTGTGAGGCCTTTATTGCAATCTGCGCCCAAATCCGCACAGATCGCCACTTTACCGAGACTCGTGAATGGTGGGGATCCGTTTCACGCCCAAATTGGATGCAACGATGATTTACATGCAGTTGCATGCATCTAAGTCGAATTAATGAACTGCCCGCCCAACTCTATCAGCATTTCCCCCCTTACCATTGCGTTTACCAATCCAGAACCGCACTTTTAGGGACCTGCTGAATAAAAGTCTGAGTCGGCTGCTCCAGCCTCTGAAGAGGGCGTTCAGTGTTTGCAATTGTTCTCTGACTCAGATTAGTGGGACTGGAGGTAGAGGTGAGTCAGATCATTCTCTGGTTGGAGGGGGAGAGGAGGGGAGTGAGGTTAGATCATTGTCTGGATGGAGGGGGAGGAGGAGGAGGAGGCAAGTCAGATGTATCTCTGGCGGGGGAGGGTTGATCGTTGTCTGATGGTGGGGAGGGCTGATCATTATATAGTAGTAGTGGAGGAGGGGGTTCAAATGATCTTCTGGAGGGGAGGGGGAGTGAAGCCAGACATTCTCTGGGGGGGAGTGAGACAAGTTTGTTGTCGGGAGGTGGGGGGAAGTGAGGCCAGATCGTTGTCTTGGGGTGGAGGCGAGAGGTGGGTCAGATGGATCTCTGGTGGAGGTGCAGGGGGCTCCACTGCCACTCTGGGGGCAATCAGTGGGGGGGAAGGAGGCAAGAGTGGAGATCGGCCTGGGTAGTGGTGGGGTATATAAGGGAGACGCTATCCACACACATCACGCGGAATCCCCTCACCCCCCCACCAGAGATCCATTTGAGAGATCCATCTGCTCCCGCCCCCACCAGAGATCCACCTGCCCGCTCTCGAGATACACCTTACCCACCTCCCCCCCTTCCCCACCACACCCCTGAGATACACCATGGCTCCCATTTATTGCTCCCGAGCTGCTTTCTCCACTTTCTGTGGCTCGGGAGCAATCTGACATGGGTGCACTTTTTCCAATTCTTTTTCTAACTGCGCTTGCGCAGTTCAGAGCTCCAATTGTTCCGGCAGTATTAAGCCCTGTCCACAGCGTGAATCAGAATGGAGATGGCTGAGAGCGTATGGGGGTGCCTGGAAGCTGATTTCTAAGTCGGATCTATACTATGCCCCAGAATCAGCACTTAGAATGAAAATGGTAAAATTGGGCCCGTTATCTTCATCAACTGCAGAAAATGGAACACAAGAAAATTAGAATCACTACTCTCAATCATTTCAAAAAAAAATCAGCCATTATATTCTTAATTAAGAATGGTGGAAAACTGCAATTATGCAACAGCAGTGTCAGCAATTTCTGCTGGGGCCAATTTAGAGTCATAAAATCATAGAATCCTACAACGCAGAAGAAGGTCAGTCAGCCCATTGAATTAAGGCCATGGTTCCTTTGGAGAAGAGCTTTGACCATTCGATTTCAGCTTCTGATAATCAGTCCAGCTCCCTTCCAAGTCAAACACCATTTTGTCTTGGAAATATATTGCTAATCCTTCACTGCTGCTGTATTAAAATCCTGAAACTTCCTTCCAACAGCATTGTGGCTGTAGCCATAGTACAAACTGCAGAGCAATTAGGAATGGGCAACAAAGGCTGACTTTGCCAGCTATGCTTCCTAGTTGAATAGAAGAAAAAAAAAGCACCTGCCCTTGGTTTGCATACATAATTCATGGCATAAAGGAATTTACAATGAAGAGGATGAAAAAAGAGCTATGTAAATTATTAGGATTCTCAAAGGGAGGATCTGGCATCTTGGTGGTCCCAGTGATATCTTTCATTTTGTCCTCGGCAATGTCTCATGAATTATGGCAGCATTTACTTTGATTAACAAATCTGCAATTAGGAAAGAAAGATGTGCCAAACAACGTTAGACACTGATAATGCTGTAGACCTGACCTATCAAGAGTAGGAAGCTAGTGCCACAGCAGATGCTGCACAGCTGAAAGGGAGATTCACTTGGCACTCCTTCACAAATGAATATAGCAATTTTGTTTGGAAATCCCAGTAAGGATCTGCCTCCTCTCACTAAGCACTTTGTGATCCAAGTGGATTTTTTTTCCCCTGCAGCTAGACATGACATCCTAATCCTGAGTTTCATTCAGACCATTGCCTGCCAATTCCTCTGAAATTGTGAGGAGAGAATTTGGGTTCATTAGCAGAAATAGTGTAGCATTATGAATGCTCTTGGAGTTTAAAGAAAGATATCATGGCATGCAAACATGCTTTGGGAGTGAACCACACTGGACTCTGTATTACTGAGCATATTAGTTGATGCACAACCAGCCAGAAGCATGTGGAGAACAAAGAATAAAGAACAAAGAACAGAACAGCACAGGAACAGGTCCTTCTGCCTTCCAAGCCTGTGCCGATCATATTGTCCCATCTAGACTAACCGCCTGTATTCTTCTATTTCCCATCTGTTCGTATGTCTATCCAGATAAGTCCTAAATGTCACTAACGTGTCTGCCTTGGCAGTGTATTCCAAGCTCCCACCACTCTCTGTGTAAAAAACTTCCCTCACACAACTCAACAGAATCTTTCCCCTCTTAGCTTGAACATGTGCCCCCTTGTAATTGTCATTTCTGCCCTGGGAAAAAGCTTCCAACAATTAACTTCGGCTCTCAGAATTTTATAAACTTCTATCAGGTCACCCCTCAGCCTTTGTCTTTCCAGGGAGACAATCCCAGTTTATTCAATCTCACCTCATAGCTAATACCGTCCATACTAGGCCACATCTGGGTAATTTTGTTTTATTCCAGTAATATGGTGACCAGAATTGGACAGTTTTCTGAATGTGGCCTAACCGATGTCTTATATAACTAACAAAATTTGCCAATTTTAATACTCGATGCCCTGTCTGATGAAGGCAAATATAGCAAATGTTTTCTTCACCATCTTTGCTACTTGTGCTGCTACATTTAAGGATCTGTGAACCTGCACATCCAGCTCTCTCTATGTGTGTCTATGCTGCTGCTAGTTCTGCCATTTATTTTATAGTTTCCCCCTGAATTGGATCTATCAAAATGCAGCATTTTGCATTTGTCCAGATTTAACTCCATCTGCTATTTCTCTGTCCATTTTTCCAGCTTACCTATATCATGCTATATTCTCTGACAATCTTCATTACTTCGCAATTCTAGCAATCTTGCTATTACCCCCAAACTTGCTAATCAGACCAGCTCCATTTCTTCCAAGTCATTTATATATATTACAAACAACAGCGATTCTACCACTGATTCCTGCAGAACACTATTAGTTGTAGATCTCCATTCAGAAAAACAGCCTTTCACTATGTCCTCTGTGGCCAAACACAATAAGAAGTCTGACAACACAGGTTTAAGTCCAACGATTTATTTGATAGTAAACTCACAATCTTTCGAGGTGTTTCGATCTCTTCGTCAGGTGAATGAGGTCTTCTGGTCTCAAACAGCACATATAACAGTACGGACAGTTTACAGATTACTGATTAGAATGTGAATCTTTACACCTAACCTGCTATTCAAGTCTTAAAGTGGCTAAAAATGTGAGTGGAAGAAACACTAGCCACAGGTTAAAGAGATGTGTATTGGCTCCAGACAGTACAGTAAGTGAGGTTTTGTAAACCCAGGCAAGTCATGGGGGTTACAGATAGTGTGACATGAACCCAAGATCCCTGTTGAGACCATCCTCATGTGTGTGGAACTTGGCTATCAGTCTCTATGGCCAGTTCTGAATCCATTCATCTAGTTCACATCTGATCCCAGGTGATTTAACCTTTTGCACCAGCCTGCATAAGGAACCTTGTAAAGCTCACGTAGACAACATTTATGACCCTTTCCTCATCAATCACTTTTGCCATCTTCTTAAAAATTCAATTAAATCAGTGAGATATAAAGTCCTTTGTACTAAACCATAAGTCTGTCGCTAATAAAACCATTCAGTTCCAAATCTGTATAGATCCTATCTTTAAGAATCTTCTCCAATAATTTCACTATCACCAGCATCAAGCTCACTGGGTGTCATGGTGGCAAATTGATTAGCAGTGCTGCCTCATAGCACCAGGGATCCGGGTTCGATTTCTGGCTTGTGTCACTGCCTATACGGCATCTGCACTTTTTCCCCATGTCTGCGTGGATTTCCTCTGAATCTTCTGGTTTTCTCCCACAAAAGACATACTGGTTAAGTGCATTAGCCATTCTGAATTCTCCCTCAGTGTACCAAACAGACGCTGGAGTGTGATGACTCGGGATTTTCACAATAATTTCATTGCAGTGTTAATGTACGCTCAATTGTGACACTAATAAATAAACTTAACAAACTTAAACCATAGCCCGGGTTATCCTTGCTATCCTTTTTAAATAATGGGACAACATTAGCTATCCTCTAATCTGCTGGGACTTCACCTCTGGTCAATGGGGAAACAAAGATTTCTATTAGAGGCCCAACGATTTCATCTCTGTCTCTCTCTCTTTCAATACTTTGAGGTAGATGCTATCTGGCCTTGGGGATTTGTTTACCTTAATTTTTTTTAACAGCCTAACATTCTCCCTTATAATAATGACTTGTTATCAAGGGTTTAAGGAGGTTCAATGCTCTGGCTAAACTAAAAATTGAGGATGGACAGAAAATGTCTCTAAATGGCCATGAATTGGATACTTAAGGATCTCATGTCTCAATTTGGACAAAGGCAGGCTTCTCATCTGAGGCTTTATCTGCCCCTGTTTAAAATCACTGTGTCGTCGGTGTGAGCTGGGACCCAGATGAAATCCCTACTTCTACAATTTCATAATCCTCCCTCCGGACCTAAAAACACACCAGTGCATGGGGGAGAGAATGTAAAAATCAAACCTTGATTTCTTTTTGGGATGCAAAATTATAAATACTCATTTGATTATAATGATTTAATGTGGAAATTTTGTGCCATTGTTACTAATTGAACAAATTATTGAGTCTAAAGTATATTAGGTAAAATGATCAGAAAATTTTGCAAGTGGACATATATATTATATGTACTCTATAAATGGCCTGATTGCCGAAATAGTTTTTCTCATTTCTACTATAGGGGGAAGCTGGTTTCAGTTTGGCTCACTTGGCAGCACACAACCTGAGCCAGAAGGCAGAGGAAAAAACGGTTTGATGCTAGTGTATGATCCAAGTTGATACCTCAGTGGAAGGTTTGTAGTAGAGGATCCATCCTTTAGAGTTAAAATTAAAACAAGGCCCTTTTGCAGGAAAATATTAAATATTCTATGGCACTATTCAAGGCACTTTTTCTGCTGCCCTTTAACCAACATGAGAAATAGATTAACCAATCATTCATGCCATTGTTTCTTATAGGATCTTGTTTTGATCAAAAACGTTACCTCACTTGTTTGTGTACCAACTGTCGCCGGAGTCCAAAGCAATCTGCAATATCCAAAGCGTTTGAGACGTTTAAATGAGATGCAGTACAATTCATTTTCGTGGTGAAACAGAAACCAAGTTCATTTCTTACCCACACAGTTTTAGACAAGAAGAAACATCTAACCCATTTGTGTAATACATTCGGAAAATAGAGATGGGATGGAAAAGGGTGGCATGGTGGCATTGTTGCTTCACAGAGCCATAGATCAGGGTTCAATTCCCAGCTTAGGTGACTGTGCAGTTTCTGCGTGCATATCCTTTGGGTGTTCCAGTTTCCTCCCACAGTCTGAAAGTTAGGTGTCATGCTAAATTCTCCCTCAATGTACCCAACAGGCATTGGTGTTTGGTGACTAGGTGATTTTTACCTTAACTTCATTGCAGTGTTAATGCAAGCCTATTTGTGGCACTGATAGATACATTTAAACTTTAATTTAGCTCCATTCAGTGACATTGTGGCTGATGTTACCTCACCCCATTTACTTGCCTTTGCTCTATATCTCTTAATTCATTTGGTAAGCAAAAAATGATCAATGTCAGATTTTAAATTAACTATGAATCTAGCATTAATATCAGAGAGTTCCAAATCTTATCTACCATTTTTGTGTAGACCTTAAGACCAAAAGATATAGGAACACAAGTAGACTATTCAGCCCATCGAGTCTGCTCCTCCATTCAATGAAATCATGACTGATCCCTATCTGTTTCAAAAAGACGACCATCATTTTGGTACCTAAGAAAAACCAAGCTGTGTGCCTTAATGACTATCGGATGGTAGCTCTGATATCTATAATTATGAAGTGCTTCAAAAGGCTAGTCATGGCACAAATCAATTCCTGCTTCCTGACTACCTGGATCCATTACAGTTTGCCTACTGCCGCAACAGGTCCACAGTAGACGCCATCTCCCTGGCCCTGCAATCAACCCTGGAACACCTAGATAACAAGGATACCTATGTCAGACACCTATTAATTGACTACAGCTCAGTTTTCAACACCATTATTCCCACAAAACAAATCTCCAAACTCCGTGGTCTGGGCCTTGGCACCTTCCTCTATGTCTGGATCCTGAACTTCCTAAGTCACAGACCACAATCAGTAAGGAAAGCCAACAACACATCCTCCATGATCATCCTCAACACCAATGCCCACAAGGCTGTGTTCTCAGCCCTCTATTATACCCCTTATATAGCTACAACAGTATGGCCAAATTCCCCTCCAATTCAATTTTCAGGTTTGCTGATGACACCACCATAGTGACTCGGATCTCTAACAATGACAAGGCAGAGTACAGGAATGAAATAGAGAAAATGGTGAATTTGTTCAACAACAATAATCTCATCCTCAATGTCAACAGAATGAAGGAGATTTTCATCAACTTCAGGAAGCATAAAGGAGAACATGTCAATGGGGATGAGAGCTTCATGTTTTTAGATACCCAGATCACCAACAACCTGTCCTGGTCCCCCTATGCCGAGACCATAGTTAAGAAAGCCCACCCATGCATCTACATTTTCAGAAGACTAATAAAATTTGGGATATCAGTTATGACTCTCACCAACTTTTATGATGCACCATAGAAAGCATTCTTTCTGGTTGTATCACAACTTGGTTTAGTTCCTGCTTTGTCCAAGACCACAAGAAACTACAAAGGTAGTGAACGTAGCCCAATCAATCCAGCAAACCAGCCTCCCATCCATTGACTCCGCCTATACTTCCTGCTGCCTCAGCAAAGCAACCAGCATAATTAAGAACCCCACACATTCTGGACATTCTCTCTTCCACCTTCTTCCATCGGGAAAAGGATGCAAAAGTCTCAGGTCACATACCAACTGACTCAAGAACAACTTCTTCCCTTCATGCTTTCAGATTTTTCAATGGACTTACCTTGCATTATGTTAATTTTTCCCTACATCCTAGCTTTGACTGTAACAATATGTTCTGCATTCTCCCATTTCTTGCTCTATGAACAGTATAATTTGTTTGTATATCACACAGGAAACAATACTTTTCACTGAATGTAAATACATGTGACAGTAATAAATCAAATCAAATCAAATGATCTGATATGATAATCCTTAACTCCACTTTCCCGTCTTTTCCCCATAATCCTTGATTCCCTTACTGATTAAAAATCTGTCTATCTATCCAAGGTGGACATACCTAACGAACCAATCTCTACAGCCGCTTGCAGCAAAGAATTCCACAGATTCACTACTGTCTAAGAGAAAAAATTTCTCCTCAGCTCTGACTCAAGTAAGTGAGCCCATACTCTGAGACCACGTCCTCTAGTCCTAAACTCTCTCAAAAGGAGAATCAACCTCTCAGCATCAATTCTATCAAGCCCTCTGAGATTCTTTATGTCTCAATAAGGTCGCCTTTCATTCTTCTGAACTCCAATGAATACATTCCCATCCTACTCAACCTCTTCATAAGGAAATCCGTCCATACCCTGATCAACCTCATCATCCTTTTCTGGACTGCCTCCAATACCAGCTTATCTTTCCTTAGACAAATGGACAAAAACTGCTCACAATATTTCAGGTGCAGAATATCTAGTGCCTTGTATGGTTTTAGCTAGACTTTCTTATTTTTATACCCCATTCCCTTTCAAATAGAAGTGGTTCCTCATTTCACTCCTGAATAATAAGCTGAATTTTACTGAAGTTTCCAGGACCCCAACATTGGGACTAAATAGAGATCCTGAGCCCAAATTTGCTGGGAGCAGGACTGACTCAGTGATTTTCCCTCTCGCTTGCATGCCTCCAGGCCTCCTGTCCACCTAAGGAGAGATGGGCATTGCTAAGGAATATGAATAATAAAATATAATAATCTCTAATAATACCTTCAGGATGGCTAAAAACAAAAGACACTCCCAATCAGAAGGGAAACTCCTCAGGTGATTTGTTAGGGCAGTGAGAGTTGTTTTTCCTGCTGCCTCATGCTTCTGAGCCATGGAGCCTCTGGCTCTGCAGACTGTCCCTGGGAGATCAGTTCCATGAAGTTGGCTTTCATCCGAACAGTGGGAGATAATGCTTGTCAGTGGCCTTGCTTAGTGGCTTTTAATAGGGGCTTTATCTATGTAATCAATCAACTGCCTCTGTGAAATGGGCAGCCACCCTGCACCATGGCCTGCCACTAACACACTGCAATGGGGAAACGTCACTAACAGTGGGAGTGTGTTGGGGAACCATCCTGTATTTTACAAGCTACCCCGTCATCTGGAGGGATATGGTGGGGAGGCTGGAAAATTCAAGAAATTGAACCCAATTTCTCAGTCGTGAATAGAGAATACTTGATTATTCTATTTTACAAAAACACAAAGACCTCTCACTGGCTCAGAAATATAATCACTGTCGTTGGGCAATGGATTTCAGGAAGGTGCCATTTTGATCTTGTGTTCAATGTGTGAGTTGATCTCATCCTGGGCAATGGTTGAGGTTCCATAATTGGTTAGAGTGCCCATTAGCTAACAAAAAGAAAAGTGGCATGAGTGAGAGATACTAGTGGTGCATACATGCAGATTGTATTTACAGAAGTTTAGACATGAATACTGGTTATTTGGGTGAAATATCTGAGAATTGCAGTGAAGCTTTGAGAGGGATGGAAGTGCCTCTGATTGATAAATATTCAAAGCTCTGTCTGAAAAATTAATGCTGAGTTTTTATTTCCTGGAACCGTTACATCAATTGACCCATAATCAATTTAATGGTGATTGAAGCCGTGTTACAGATCTAATGCACTAAAAATGAAAGATGAATATATCTTAATTTCCTGCAGTTTGGTAGAATTTTGTTTAGATCATTTGCTTTTCCAGGTAACAACCTCACACTTACATGAACAAAGATGTTGGAGTTGCTTTCATCCTTTGAGCAATTTGCTGTATATTACTTTGCAGGGTTGTTCTATTTATCTGCATAAGATCTGGAGCAAAAATGGTATTCCTTCTTTCTGGCTAATTAAGCATAGAATAATGTGAATATCAGCAGTTTGGACACTAATGGCAATGCAGCTTCAAAATAGGAAGCATACAAATTGCAGAGAGTATGGTTTCATAGAAATATTTTCCTTTTTCATTAGCTTAAAGCAAATCATGAAATATTAATGACACTTATTCACTTTACAAGACTGTCACTACTTCTCTGAATATTAACATTTTCTTAGTTTCCATGTATTTAATTGTGTGTTTCCTTGATGTAGTATTTATGCCAATTAAATTATCTGACTTCAACTTTCAGCTGGGTCTTTACAGATGTTTTGACCAAATCCTCCAAAAGATCCTTTAGCTCGATTCACAATCCTGTTGATGTTAAGATAAGGTAGCATTTATTAAATGACATTTCAGTAACTGCAATAACTTGGACTATTCTGCTTTGGTTGACATTCAAAGCTTTGTCCTCTTTCTGCCATGCTTTTTCAGTCAAATATTAATGGCCATAAAGATATTGTTACGGATAATGGCATCAGTGTTATAATTGCAAAAAAAAATTCAGATTCGTATTTGATGTTGCAGAATAAATCTGAGAAAAACTGAATAATTCATAATACAAAAATGATTGTAGCAAGCAGACAAGAATGGTCAGTTTCCATAATGAGAAGAAAAATGTTTTAAAAGGTCATTGTCATGCTTCCAATTCTTTGTTCTTTCGAACATGCATTGTGGAATATATACATTTCAAAAATAGCATCTACAAAAAACAACAATAAGGAAAATAAATAAGATAATTCTGTTTCAGGGTTAGGATATGTTCTCAGTAGCTCATGATTGGACCACTGAAATTTAATACTGACACAGGAATAGTATTCATAACAGGCGTTTTATGAAATATATACATTTGACTTTGTCTTTCATTCAATATTAGACGCCTGTTTTGCTAATTACATTTTCATGCCTCATTAGTGTCTTCCTTCAACGATTGTACTACCTCCTGTCTTATTCCCATATGACATTCATTGACAATGCTCTTCCAGCATTGCCACAATTCAAAATGCCGATCCTAGCATAATCTGATCACAAATAGAAAGGTGCCAGGATCTCAGATCAGTCAAGGCAGTGGCAAGATTACTGAACATGGGCTATCATGTCTGGAAGCACTCAAAATGATATTGTCCTTTCTGAAAGAATAGTTGTCACATTGGGAGGCAAATCTTTACAGTGCCCTTGAAATTTCACACAGTTTGGAGGCCTGTTAATTAATTATGTACACACTTAAAAGCATTCTCTAATTGCTGGTTTTTGTCCAAAAACATTCAATTGTTACAGGACTAGACAGCCGTATGGAGGTAGTGGTATTGCCACTGGATTAGTAATCCAGAGACCCAGGCTAATGCTCTGGGCTTTGAATCCTGTCATAACAGATGGTAAAATTTGAATTTGAATTTAATAAAAATCTGGAATTATAATTCTAATGATGACATGAAACCACTGTTAATTTTTGTGAAAACCCATCTTCACAAATGTCTTTTAGGGAAGGAAATCTGCCACACTTACCTGGTAGTGCTTGATGTTTGGATGCTGTTGGGGACCAAAGTTGTGTTCAAGTGGTGCACTTTTGCTGTGAATCATGTCAGATGCTAGCTTGATGCGGGAGTTAGCCTGCACGTGTAGCTAATATTCACCTGAAGTACGGAGAAAGCATAAAAATAGAGTGATTTTGAAGCTAAGTGCTCCAGTCAACACCCTTTCTACGTCTTGCACAGCTGAACATTAAGCAGTGTAAAGGATTCCCCACCAGAACCGTTAAAGGAATAATTAATTAGTTGCCAGGATGAGTGCAATTTCAACAACAATCAAGAAGCTCATACAGTATCCAGGACAACATATTTGCTTGATTGGCACACTATCTAAGACCTTAAATGTTCACTCCCTCTCCTACCAATACACAGTGCCAGCAGGTTGTACCATCCACCAGATGCACTGCAGCAACCAGCTAAACCTTATTCAATAATACCTTCCAAACTGGCAAGCTCTACCACGCATTTATACCTCTTGGCTTACAAACACTGCCAGTTTTTCAACAATATCATCAAAAATAGATTACACAATGCTCATTAACACACTTCTCTCTGTGTTACAGGACTAGATAGCACACAATCATATGTGAGGCAGTGGCATAGTAGTATTGTCACTGGACTAGTAATCCAGTAGGGCCCAATTTTACCATTGTATCTTGTCCATTTTCAGGCGTGAACGAGGCCATCACTGAGATCTGTACCCACACAGATGGCCACTTTACTGTAGCCCAGAAATGGCCATGATCCAATTCGTGCCCATCTGCACGCATTTAAATTGAATTAATGAACTGCCCATCTACCTTTCTCAGCATTTCCCCCTTTATCATCGCATTTACCAGTCCAAATTTGGCATGAAACAGGTCTGATCAGCCTGTTTAAAGTGCTCCAGCTGCTGAACAAGTAAGTTCAGAGCTTCCAAAGGCTTTCTGACTCAGATCGGTGGTGTTGGGGGTGAGGGGGAGGGCGGTGGCCACATCATTCTCTGGTGGACTAGGGGAAGGGAGCACAGATCGCTCTCTGGTGGAGGGGAGGTGAGGTCCGATCATTCTCATGAGGGGAAGGTGGCAGAAGACCTGATCATTCTCAGAGGACTGGGGGCGTTCTGATCATTCTCGGGAGGAGGGTGGGGGAGGCCCGATCATTCTCAGGGTGGGTGGGATGGGGGAAGCTCGATCATTCTCGGGGGAGGTTTGGTGGGAGAGGCCCGATTATTCTGGGGTAGGGGGTTGGGGGAGGCCAGATGGATCTACAGTGGGGTGGAACAGGGGGTGTTGTTACCACTCTGTGGGTGATTGATGGGGGGGAAGGGGGGCAGAGAGCTGCAGCCACTCTGGGTAGCCGGGGCGGGTAGATAAGGGGGACAGTTATATTGCAGGGATGGGGTGATATCTGTGAGGGCCATCTCTCCTGCTTTTCGCTCCCGGGCTGCTCCATTCATTTTTGCGGCCCGGGAGCAATGGGACAGCGGCGCGACATTTCAAATTTTTTCTAACTGCAGCTCAGAGCTCTGACCGTTTCAGGCACAATAAGCCCTACCCACAGCATGATTTGGATCCGCAATTTTTTTTTCAGGCTAAGTGCGTATGGGAGCACCTGAGAACAGATTTCTAAATCGGATCTGAATTGCACCCAGATTCAGCGCTAAGAATGAAAATGGTAAGATCAGGCCTGAAGAGTGGTTCTCTGGGGTTTGAATCCTACCATAACAGATGGCGAAATTTGAATTTAATAAAAAATCTGGAATCACAATTCTAATGATGAATTACTATTCTAATTATGTCATTTTTTGGTTAAAAACTGATCTGTTTCATCAATGTCTTCTAGGGAAGGATATCTGCCACCCTTGCCTGGTCTGGCGTACAGTTGTTCCCACATCCACAGTAATGTGGTTGACTGCCACTCAATTTGAGGGCAATTAGAGATGAGCATCAAATGCTGATCTTGTCAGCAATGCCCATGTCCATGAAAGAATAAAGAAAAGAATATGTAGCAGGAATTAATTGGAAAGGGTCAGGCATACCTGTGAGTCCCAACCCCTGTGGAGGAAATAGTGCAGGCTATTACTGGAATGACCATTTCTGAGGCCATGGTCCGTGACGGAGTGAAAACAATCCAAGATAACATCAGCTGATAGTATACACAAGCACTTCTTACTTCCTCTCATGTCCCTCAGTATAATAATATCCATATGCACTTTCCTTTCAGGTACCAAAATACTGCAAGCTGGCCACGCAGTGGAGGAACTTTAAAAAGAGAGTGATGATAAGAACATCAGAATGTAAGAATTACGAGCAGGAAAGGCAATTTAGCCCCTTGAGTCTGCTTTGTCATTTAATTAGATTATGGCTGTTCTCATCTCAGTCTCAATTCCACTTTCCTGTCCATTCACTATAACCTTCAAACCCTTACTAGTAAAAATCTGTCTACTTCTTCCTTAACTTTATTCAATGTCCTGTGGAACAACATCCATCATGTTCTGAAGTAGTGAATTCCACAGACCCACAACCCTTTGAAAGAAGTAATTTCTCCTCATCTCTGCATCAAATAATTCTAACACTATGACCTCTTGTTCTAGATTAGCCTACAAGATGAAACATCCTCTCCATTCCTACTTTTTCAATCCAAAACTGATTGGAACTGATCCACTGCAGATCAGCCATGATCTTATTGAATGGCAGGCAGGCTCGAAGGGCTAGATGGCCTACTCCTGCTCCTATTTTGTATGTTCTCATCCATCTTATCATCTTGTACACCACAATTAGATCTCTAATTCTTCTCAACTCCAGGGAATACAGGCCTAAACTGCCCAATTTCTCATCTTAAAACAAAGCCCTCATCTCTAGAATCAAACTAATGAACTACCTCTGAACAACCTCTAATGCAACTATATTCCTCCTCAAGTAAGGGGACCAACACTGTACACAATATTCTAAGCATGGTCTCATTAATACATTGTACAGTAGCAGCAACACTTCACTAATTTTACGTTCTATTAATTCAGTAATAAATGCTAAGATTCTATTTGCATTCCTTATCACCTGCTGTATTTCCATACTATCTTTCTATAATTTATGCACAAGGACATCAGATCCCTTTGCACCAAAACACTCCAATATTTATTTTGTGCTGGTTTTTATTTTTTGTGTTATGGATGTTGTTATAGACAATGACAGAGGGAAGTTGGTGAATAGAGAGTTAATGTTAATGGCATTGCATTCAAATTAGCTCTTCATGGACAGCCTGGGTAGAAAGGGGTTAGGGTGGTTGCCTGCTTTCTTTCTTTTCCTCCTCCACTTCCACCTCTTTCTTATATTTCTGTTCCTCAACTGATCACAACACTCAAGAAGCACAACACAATCTTACCTAGGCCCATCCTTCCAGCCTACACCAATTATGCTGCACATTTACCATGGCTAACCCATCTCATCTGTACATCTTTGGACACTAAAGGGCAATTCAGTATAGCCAATCCACCAAACCTGCACATCTTTGAACTGTGGGAGGAAACAGGAGTAACATGCAGACACTGGGAAAATGTGTAAAACTCCATATAGATAGTCACCCAAGGCCATAGTCGAATCTAGATCCCTAACACTGTGAGGCAGCAGTGCTAATCACTGTGCCACTGTGTCACTTGGTGCAATGCAGTACTGCCAGTACAGTACTGAGACAGTGCTTCTTTGTTCAATGCACTTTGTTGGAGAAGAACACGTGTGTTATATCTGGGGCCTCTGTTGATATTTTTTTCTCAGATAACTTCACAAAAACAGATTATCTGTTCATTATCACATTGTTGTATGTAGGTGTTTGCTGTGCACAACTTTGCTGCTGTCTTTTCTCTATTGTGACTGTTTTTACACTTCAAAAGTGCTTTCTTGGATGCAAATTTGAGATATCCTGTGGTCATGAAAGGTACGATATAATCAAAAAGTCTTTCTCTTTGGCAATGTATAAAGAAATTGTACTTCCTGCATCACAATGTTGATATAAGACATTTGTAACTGCTGTTTTAGTTCTGTTCTTTCTCTCATTCTCTGCTGGGAGGTAGCACAGCAGCAGAGAAGTTAGCACTGCTGCCTTGCAGCGCCAGGTACCCAAGTTCAATTCTGGCCTCAGATCACTGTTTGCATTGAGTCTGTACGTTCTCCTGTGTCTGTGTGGGTTTCCTCCGTGTGCTCCAGTTTTCTCCCATATTCCAATGATTTGTGAGTTAGGTTGATTGGCCATGCTAAATTGACCATTAGTATCAGGGGGACTAGCAGGATAAATGCGTGGAGTTATGGGGTAAGGCTTTGGTGCAATTGTTGGCAATGCAGGCTTGATGGGCCAAATGGCCTCCTGTAGGGAATCTGTAATTTTCTATTTCTGTCATTGCTTCTCCTGTTTCTTTCTCCTTTAATCTTTGTTATGCTTTTCTGCCTGTTATGGTTTTGGGAAGGGAGTTCCAATGAGGCTGTATTGATAGCGAGGTCTAAGAGGGAAATTGATCCACAAAGACTTCTGTTCCTTTTCTCTTCCCCAATCACATGTTTCCCTTGTTCTTATATGCATCGTGTCATTACCTATTTCTTTCACACATACCAGGGTCCTCACTTCCTGCTTCACAGACTCACAATACACCTCAAATCTTCCATTCACTCTCTCCCTCTTGACACTCAATCAATTGTTCAGTGTAGCTGTAGGGAAACCAGAGGGGCCAAGAACAGAAATTGGCCCCTTTCTGTTCTTTTCTAGCAGCTTCCCTCAAAAACATTCTTTTGAAGAGAAATAGAGGAATGAGACTGCCTGCTTGCCTTTCTTTTTATTTGTATTGGCCTCTTATCATGTTCCTTCTATCTCATAGAATGATAAGGATTAATTTTTTTCTGTCAACAAAACATAGCTGAAAATAATTAGTTGGCTTCAAGATTCTAATTGCGCATTTTTTAATTAAAGTAATATTTAATGAAGAAAACATTCTCTTTCTTTCCTACCGCCTTCTAGATTTCTCTGTCCCTTGCATTTCTCATGCATTTCTTTCTATCTGGCTTCAACTCTCTCTTTCTGTTTCTTTCCCTTAACCTTATACATGTTTTTAAAGTCAATGAATACCAAAACAATAACTGTGCACTTAGAAATGGGTGATTCTGAAGGAGGTAGTTACACAATGGTTAGCTCTTCTGCCTCGCAATGCCAGGGACCTGGGTTTGATTCCTGACTTGTCACTGGTCACTGTCTGTGTGGAATTTGCATGTTCTTCCTTTGTTTTCGTGGGTTTTGTCTGGGTGCTCCAGTTTCCTCCCATAATCTGAAAGACGTGCTGGTTAGGTGCATTGACCTGAACAGATGCCAGAGTGTGGTGACTAGGGAAATTTCACACTAACTTCATTGCAGTGTAAATGTAAGCCTACTTTTGACTAATAAATATATTTTATCTCTTTACTTTGGGTAAGTGTCATAATATATAAAGTATATATTTTAATAGGGGAAGTTGGGAATGTGTGTGTGTGTATACACATCTGTGTACAGACATGCATGTGTGTGCTTGTATATGTGTGTGTGTGCGTGCGTGTATGTGTGTGCATGCAGACCTATGTATATGTGTGCAGATCTATCTGTGTGTGCATGTCTGTGTGTGACACTCAGGACAAGTTTCATCCTTGTGGTCCTGTCACTGGGCTGGGAGTGTTGGGATTAAATGGCTCTCTGGTCTCTCTCTTCTCATGTCGTACATTACACCTCTTCTCATGGCAGGGAGCCACTCAAACAATGGTAAGATTCCACCACAGAATGGCAAATGGAACCTTAATTGGACTAATTGGCTGCCCACCTTCATGCACCTAGCTCGCTGAACACAGCTGGGAAGATCTCTCTGAAACGGCAATGTGTTAGGTGCCAACCCAATGCAGCTGCTCCATCTTTCTAGCACTTCTGCCTCTAATCCTAATTCCAAGATGTCAGGAAAATTCAGACTTTCCTGTTTGTCATTCTGCCTCTTTTGTCCTTTGACTCACAACCATTCTTACACTTAATCCTCTTTCTCCAACAGACAACAACACACACGCACAGGCAGACAGACAGACACACACAAATGGATCTCACATGCGCATATATGTACACACACACAAACATACACAAATATACACACGCACGCACACAAAGACGTGCACGCACTGATAGACTACACACACATATACACACATAGATCCATAAACATACGTAGACGTGCATACACAGTTTGATCTGCACACACACATAAATCTACATGTATGTATACTCTCTCTCACACACACAGACACACAGACGCACAGACACACACCCCTTCCCAATTTCGCCTATTAAAATAAATACTTTAAATATTAATTTTGCCTCAGTATTAATTTGTCCTTTTATCTTTCCAAATATTTTTAAAATCCAGTATGACAGAAAGCGATAGGAAGTCATAAAAGTATTTTTGGTCAGTACTGGCATGTTTTGGGAAATTAGTTTATTGCAAGCATGTAAAAGCGTTGAACCAAATTCATCCATAGAATTACAGCTCTAGCAAAAAGATCTACATTAAGCTTTCGAGTAAAATTGCAAGGACAATATTAAAAGACACAAAAATTATTTCAATTGAGTCACTTTGAAATATATAATTTTTCCATTTATAAACTGTTGAGCAGCCACTATTTTGATCATTAGAAATTACACGTTATTCAGATAAATGACAGATGAAGAAATTTTAGAGAGTATTTTGGAGTGACTTGTTTCAACTCGGCACCCACTGTTTAATTAGACTAATGAGTTTGCTTAGGCAATACCCATTATAAATTTGAATGTGACGACAGGATATTGAGTTGTGAAAACAGGAAGTCCACACAGATGTAAGATTTTTCTGAAGCATCTAGTGTAAGTTAAGGGATTACAGTCCAAGTCATTAAAACATGAAGAGTGATGCTGACTGTGGGAGATTGGCCTGCCTTAGCTTACAGGTAAATAGAGAAATAGAATCAGAGGGCTGGATTTTAAGGCCTTTTGCTGAGTGTACTTACATTATGGGAGGCACAGAAACTTTGAATGGTGCCTGTAGCCCACCGCCTTCCTGTCCATTCCCCCCACATGGAAATTGTCCATCATATTGAAATAAATAATTAATTGATCTTCTTACCAAACCAGTTGAGCAGGGTATTATGCATAATACATCAGCAGCACAAAATTGTATGGCAATCAAGTGGGAGAGTGCAGTATGTCTCTTCTGATGACACGTTGTAAAAGGGTGGGAAGAAAGGAGATGTTTTGTGCACATCAGAGGATTGCTACCTCCACTCCGCTCAAGATATCACTCCATTCCTCGTTCTTTGCCACCACTCATCCAAAATCACTAAACTCAGTGTCCCCTCTCCCCCCTCCCTGAACTCTTGGATCCCTGTCCACCCTAAAAGTCCATGACATAGCTGAGCCCAGCAGCTATGTCTGTATCTTCCTTCTGGTTCCTGATCGCACTCTAGCACTAAGAGGACTGCTAGAGCTATGAGCCAATCAGATTGGCTGGAAGCACTCAAAGGTAGCACTCACTCCATCTGAGTTTAGTCCACTGGCAATGTGTTATATCTGCAAGGTGGGCTTCTTCCCAATGCATTCTCTGCCAGCCAACTTTCCTTCTGGGTGGAAAAGGATTCACGCCTCCATGAAATTTAGCCCCTAGAATTGTTATCGTACTCAAGGAGTGCATTGAATCGATTCAGTCCATACCAGTCCTATACAGCAATCTAATCTTCCCATTCTTTCACTCTATCCCTGTAGCAAATTTATTTCCCTCAAGTGCCCATCCAGTTTTTTTCTGAAATCATTCATCATCTCCGCTTCTATTATCCTCATGGTAGCAATTTTACACTTTTGGAGTGGGGGTAGGCAGGCCTTCAAGGGAAAGCATGTCCTTCCCAACTTAAGTGCCCCCAATCCCAATTGACTCCCTCATTCCTTCCCTACTGTCCCTGGCCAAAGTCCTGAAAATCATCCTTTTCTCCAGTTCCCTTGGTTTATCTTCTTTTTATTTGCAAAGATATATTTCATTAATTAAATACTTGAAATAACATTACAAACTTTTCAAAATAGCCATTACACAAAGTGCAATAAATATTCAGGTTCTTTACATACATCATGTTATACTCTGAGGTGTTTCAATGCAATCAAAAAATGTTACAGGTATTTCAAAATGGTCATTACAAATGGTAATGGTATTTAAGTTGTCTATCTAGATCAAGTTATATTTTGAGATTCTTCCATACTGTTGTAATGCATGTAATATTCACTGTACTTACTCTTTGTAAATCATATAACCCAATAGGATTTTGTACAATTCAATTCCCCTCAGTTCACTATGACTGAAAGGCCTTAGACAGTGATCTCCCCCCATTGCGCCTCTGTGGTAGCTGCCCCAAGGTTCAGTGCATCCCTGAGCGTGTAGTCCTGGGCTTTGAAATGCATCAATCTGCAACACTTGGCTGGGGACAACTCTTTGTACTGGAAAACCACATGTTTTGGATAGACAGAAGAGCATCGCTTCTTGCAGCACCTCTTCTGGCCACTGTAGCACTGTTCTCGAAGGGACTGGAGAGTTGTCGGCTAATCTGATTGACCTACATCTTTTCAAGGTAAGATTTATTCCAGAGTAAAGAGTGGATGTCCTGCCTACTGCCAATCAACTTGTTTGATCATAAAATGCTGGCTGGGCTCTCAAAGTTGTCGACTTTTTGGATGAATGGAGCTGAACCCAGCCTAGCCTCCCACCATCCCAAAAGTTTGAGCCGATGTTCCGTTACAGTGCTAGATATCATCCGCATTGTTTGCTGTACCCCTATGTTTGATATCGTATATATCAGAAAAAATAGTTGTCCTAGCTTTGACTCATTGCTGTCTGTCATGCTCCAGTCTGAAAAGCAACCATTCGTGCATTGGGATAGATGTTCCGGTCCCACCTAATGCAGGAAATGTTGCTGGCAGGACTGACAATTTGATGGACCATTGAAAGGCCTGTTGACCTCATGTAGGGATCTCTGGGTGGGCTAGATTGGAAAATCCTACCCATTGTTTTCTGTCTTTAAAGTAATTTTCATCCAAGCTAACAGTGACAACACTTGTTTGTACTAAAATATTTAGAAAAAAATTATACTGATCCTCCATTTTGTTAACCAATCTTTTATGTGATAATTTATCAAACGTTTTCATAAAATCCAATATCGGTGACAATCATTGCTTTCCTTTCATCAGCATTCTCTGCTACTTCATGAAAAATTAATTAGCTTAGTCAAACATGATCTGCATTCTACAAATTCATGCGGGCTCTTCTTAATTAACAAAAAATTCTCTAAATACCTGTTGTGTTTTCTCTCTGACTATTTTTCTAAAAGATACCATGGCTATTAAACTGATCAATCTGTAATTACTAGGAGTGCCATTATATCCATGCTTGAATAAGGGTGTCATGCTTGCCATTCTCTAATCCTTATCATTGCTCCCATATCTAAGTAAAAATGGACAATTATGGCAACCCCTTCAATTATCTCTACTCCTTCAGCAACCTGAGATACAGATTGGGGGATGGTATTTAGGAGGAACTTGGGGAGGGAAATCCAAGGCAGGAAGATTCCAATTTTTCTTCTTGGGTTTGGGGCAGGTAGCTGAGATTTGAATAATGAATGTCTAGGCCATTTCATCCTCTGAAGTTTGAGACAAAGAATTGTTTTGATGGTGAAATTTTTCATTTAGTGCCATGCCAAACGAAGGCCAGCATCAGACCCCAGTGATGAAAGTTCCATCCGCTGACAGCTGCCGGCCAATCAAAGGATAATCACTGGATCTCTGGACTGGAGTGAGTAAGTGCTGGAAGAGGATTGTGGGGAAGAGTTTACAAGAGATGGAGGAGGGGTGGGGTTGTTGAGGGCAAAGATTCAGAGGCAAGGGCAGCTGGTGGCTGTCAGATCCTCCTTGCCCTTCCAAAGTTCTTGATTAGGCAGAGACCCCAATATATTTGCAGGTTTAGGCAGTAATTAGGAAGGAAAATGCAACATTAGCTTTCATGTTGAGAGGGCTAGAAAACAAAAACAGAGGCTGTACATCAAAATCTGGTCAGGATCTGGTCACACCCCATTTGGAGTATTGTGAGTAGTTTTGGGCCCCATATCCAGGGAAGAATGTGCTGGCCTTGGAAACAGTCCAGAGGAGATTCACAAGAATAGTTCCTGCAATGAAGAGCTTGTTGTATGAGGAACAGTTGAAGACTCTGGGTCTGTACTCATTGGAATTTAGAAGAGTGAGGGGGAACTGGATACTGCAAGGTCTGGTTAGAGTGGACATGGTGAGAATGTTTCCTCAAGTCAGAAAAACTAGAAGGAGACAGCACAACCTCTAAAGGGATGATCCTTTAAAACAGAGATGAAGAAGAATTTCTTCAGCCAGAACTCTTTGCTGCAGAAGGCTGTGGAGGCCAGGTCATTGAATGTCTTTAAGATAGAGATAGATAGGTTTTTGATTAGTAAGGGGATCAGGTGTTATGGAAAAAGGCAGGGGAATAGGGATGAGAAAAACATCAGCCAAAATTGAATGGCGGAGCAGACTCGATGGTTTAAGTGGCCTAATTCTGCTCCTATGTCTTATGGTCTTATAGTTGGTAGGCAGTCTTAAGGAGTGACAGGAAAGCCATGTGACTCCCATTTAATTTCTGAGCCACACTAAACTCCAGTGATTAATGGATATTTAATGTTGGTTGGTCTATTAGTGAGCCTAATTCTCATCCTGCTGTGAGTGGATGAGTTTTTTGTTTGGGCCCATTCCCACTGTGGACTTAATAGCGAGAGGTCTTCTGCCATGGGGAGACTGATGGGAGCCTTTTCTGTGATTATGAGCCTGGGAGTCTTATTCCTCATTGGGCGGAATTTAATTCAACCTTATGCAATGAGTTGAAATTTTTTATAGTTGCAGGAACACTAAAGTAAACACACTGCAATTGTAGGACATCACAGATTTTTGAAATAAAATTTTCCCTTTAAAGAGTACAGTATTTAGTTCTAATCATGAACTGGACGATCCAGACTATTAGTACTTGTCAAATCGATGTTTAATTTAATTGCTGCTTCATGTCATGTGCCTCCCACACATGTAACAATAGTAGTATTGTGAGATTAGTTCTTCTCAAAACTGACAATTGTGAAACATAGAAAAATGTGTAAGTTGGACAACTCAATTAATCCCATGGGGTTCACTGGAAGACAAACAAATCTAAGACAGCTGTTCGACTGACAGCAAAATAGAAAGTCGGTGGTATCAGAGGAATTATTTCCAAAGTAGTGCAGTCTTTACACGACAAAGGATTGCAATCTTTTCTTCTGGGTAACCATTACTTCATTTTACAATTTATTTTTGCTCTGGAAAATTTGGACAAATAATTATTCCGTTGTGATAGTGAAATATATATGAAGTATTGTGCCAAACAAAATACTCAAATAAATGAATGAACCCTCTCTTCAAAATTGACAAAATGTACTGCTTGTGCACCTTATCTTTACACACAGGATCTTAAAAGTAAGACAGAGCTGATATTTTTCATAATGGGAGACAGATTCTATTGGTTCTGCTCAGTCAATTCCAGGCATCGTGCCTTCACAGTGACAAAGCACCTACAAGCAGCTTTCAGCACATAGTGATGTATGATTGGACTTCTTGATAAAAATCGCAATGTCAATCCAGTCTCCAGAAATTTTAAAAACATTTCTATTGGTTCTTTAAAAAATAATTTATTTGTCCCCTTATTATTCTGCTTCCTAATATGCTTAAACAAATGAAATGAAGAAACATATTTATTCAAAAGCAAAGTATGCTTTGTTAATGCAAAAAAAACAAGAGTTAAGCTGCAAAGGGTAATTAATATATCTGTGGTGATTGTTCCTTTAAGGGTAACACAACAAAGTAAAGATTACCTGATATGATTACTGGCAAGGCACTGTCCCCAAATTAAATTAAACAGCTTATGAAAGTTCCTACTGGTAACACAATACTGCCAGATTGTCCCAATTCAGATGAAGCATGAAGATTAAATTTAATTGGGCCAAACTCCCATCTGTTCAGGTGTGAAGATCATGACTTGCACCCTTTATGTGCTAACCTAGTATTGTATTTAATGATCAACGCAGGATTTCTTATTACTTTGAGGATTAAATTGGGTGAGTCAATGGTAACTCTGTAATCCCAATGCGGTCTACTCAATGTTGGAGAGACTAAACGCAGACTGGTGACCACTTTGCAGAACACCTTTGGTCCATCCACAAGCAGGAAGCAGACCTTCCTGTCACTTGCCATTTCATCCTACTCCCTTGTCCACATGTCAATCCTTGGTCTTTTGCAAAGTTCCAGTGAACCCTAACAGAAACTGAAGAGATAGCATCTCATTTTCTGATTTAACACTTCCAGACTGAATATTGAGTTCAACAACTTCAGAGCGTGAACCTTCTCCTTTCCCCCCAGTCTTTTCCATTAATTTTGTTTCATTTCCTTTTATCTTATTAATCCATTACTTTATATTCTAGGGTATGTATTTTAAATGTTATTTCTTCCATTGTTTCATTTGCCCCCATCTAGATCTCACCGTTCATCTGTTTCACCACCCCTGTCCCCTCTCCCTAACCTACTAGTGCCATCTGCCATAAGCCTCAGGTCGAGCTTTGACATTGTGCACCTTTGTTCTGTCATTTACACATTCCAATCTCTTAATGGATGCCATTAGCATCATTCTCAGCTTTTGTAACCACCATTCATGTAGCAAAGTTCTGACAAAGCATCATCCATTCACAGCATCTTGGCTCTATTCTCTCTCTACACGTGCTGTTGGTCTACTGAGATTTTCCAGCATTTTTTTGTTTTTGGTTGAAATTCCAGTATCCACAGTATTTTGCTTTTATATTATGCATAATTTATGCTCTGGGATTTTACTGTCCTGTCCATCATGGGAACTGTAGCGGATGCGACACGGACTATGCAAAGGTCCATTGACGTCGGATGGCATTTTCCAACTTTGGGGCAAAAGCAGTCAGAAAATCCCATCCATGGTGTTTATCTAGTTTTAGGCCCAACTTGTGAGCACTTGCTCTGACTGTACTTTTGCATACTGCTGCTGGATCAGGGAGCTTCCATGCAGGAAACCACAGAGTCAGCCTGTGAGCAGCAGAGGTTCTTCATTCAGCAATCAGGATAGGTCTCATATTTCAAGATCCACTTCTGTTATTCAGCTTTAAATAGCTGGAAGCAGTCAAAGTTTATAACGCAACAGGTATTCAATTTATTATGAAATTTAGCAATGCACCGTGGCAGATGCATTTATTTCTGAAAATGTCAGGGCACAGCCAATTAATGATGTAGTAATGTCTTGGAAAGTAATTGACCAGATGGCAATGGGCTGTTAATAATTTCTGAAATGATATATTTAGAATATGTATTGCAAGTAACATTGGCCTTCATGATATTGGCTTGTCAGCTGAATGAATCAAAGGGTCAGTTGGTAAATTATCTTTTTATATCTATCATTATTGCAAGCTTTCCAATAGCAAGTTTTCAGAAATGAGTAAAGGCTTTAAAATCAGCTTGCTTTATAAGGACCAATTCTGTGATGCACTGACACTGAGTTCACTGGTGGTGGATATGGGGCATTTATTTTTGGAGTCAAGAAGGAAGATGCTTTACGGGCTAATGTGAGTCTCAGTTTAATAGAATATTTAAGTTTATGGGGGAACTAAATGTCTCACTAACATACTTCCCACCAGAGTAAACTGGTTGACAGTAGTATTTCCGCTCATAGTGGAGAGGAAGTCCTATTCTTGGGAATTGTTGGCCAATCTGCTAGACAGCAATCCCAGTAGTAGCAAAAGTTCAGTAGTGGGTGCTATTGGAACTACAGCCAATCTCAAGAAGATCCAATTGATTCTGGGGTGAGGTAAGTCTGGGGTATTGGTTGAGGAGGCTCTGGTTAGTTCGAGGAAGGTTGCTTTATGTGATGGAGTGATGGGTTTTGGAGAATAGACTGGTAAAGAGGGTTGAGGTTACCATCTAGATAGGCTGCCACTGGTGTACAAACAATATCCCCAACCCCCCTATCTTGATGATTGTAGCCCCCTTTATTCCCGCCCTTTATTTTAAATTAACCACTCCCTTCTTAGGGTGGTGAAAAAGGCACACAGGACACTTGCCTTTATCAATTGAAGCATAGATTACAAAAACAGAGAAATTATGTTGGTGTTGTATAGAACTTTGGTGAGGCCACAGCTAGAATATTGTGTGCAGTTCTGGTCACCATGTTATCAGAAGGCTATGATTGCACTGGATGGGGTGAAGAGGAGATGCGCCAGATGCTGCGTGGGATGGAACATTGAAGTTAGAAGGAGAGGTTGAATCGACTTGGAGCAGGGAATTCTGAGGGATGACCCGATTAAGATGTACAAGATTATGAGGGGCTGGATAGAATGGATAGAAAGCAGCTGTTCCCCTTAGTTGAAGGGTCAGTCACCAGGGGACATAAGTTCAAGGTGAAGAGCAGGTGCTTCCATGGGGGATGTGAGGAAAAACATTTTTGCCCAGAGGATGGTGATGGTCTGGAATGCACTGCCCAGGAGCCTGGTAGGAATGGGTTGCCTCACATTCTTTAAATGGATGAGTACCTGGAAAGTCATAACATACAAGGCCAAATGCTAGTAAATGGAATTAGATGGTTTAGGTGTTTTCGAGTAATGGTGCAGACTTGATGGAATGAAGGGCTTCTTCTCCACTGTGTGATTCTATTCTTCTAAGATCTACACGTCCTTATCAACTGTATGGTAATGTGGGCAGTGTATTATCAGGGTCAACTGGCTTGATAACAAATTCAATTGACCATTAATTATTTATTTACATATTGGGTGGGCATCCAATCCTAACACCCGTCCATCTTTGTAGGTGAGCTCAGGGATAAGTTGGAAGGTGGGCAGGTCTGCACCTATCCAATAATATGCGCCTTCCCCATCCCTATCAAAGACATTAAAATCCAGCTCTATTTATCCTTTGCGTTAAATGTTTTTGTACTTCTTTTGCTCATCTCCCCTGTATTTTATTCATTATTCTTTGTTGCTTCTATCACTTAGATAACAACATATAAAATGATGTTATTGTGAATTCCATTGAAAATTTCTATTGTTCTTGATGATTTACGTGAAGGAGATGTGTTGAGGGTATAATGCCTGAGCAATTTTGTCTGCACCCATTACTATCACGGGATCCATATTTAAAAAGCCTTCCATTTGATTCTTGACATTTAGAGATGACCTGTCCTTGTTGCTTCCAATTTACAAGATTGGCAATCAGAATTGTACCATCTGCTGCAGAATGGTTTGAATACGTCATTCGCAGCAGGAATGATACAAAGGTGAAGGTTAAAACATCATGCAATTTTTATGCTGTTTCATCTATCCAAGCCATTGCAAGGGACACATATCAAATCAGGAATGCTACAGTTGAAAACATGTATCAAATAAGTGAAAAATGTCACTTTTTCAAAGAATATAATTCTGCCTTTGACAAAAATATATAAGCAAACAAAGATTCAAAACTTTGACCACATTGGGGTTCCCTTCATTACAAGGAATCAAAGATAATACCTATATGGACAGCAAGGTCTCTTGTATTAACTCCATGACTTCAACTAACAGAAAGGATTTGATGTCAATTAATGCAGGATGTACCTAGCCATTTAAATAACATCATACATTTTAATAACCCTTATGCAGAAACCAGCAATAATACTTTTATTACGTTCAGTCCATTATGCCTACATTATCAATTGAGGTAGAAAATGAGAGATGGCCTTAAGAAGATAATTCTTCATTGCTACATCCATATTCCTGAATAATCCAGTGAGTAATCCTTAGTAGCAGGTAAACACCTCAGTCTTGAAGCTAGCTCAACTATTGCCTGCCAGTTATCAGCCCATGCCTGAATGTTGTACAGCTCTTGCTGCATATAGGTACAGACTATTTCAGTATCTGAAGAGTCACAAATAGTATTGAACTGTGTATAATCATCAAAAGACATTCCCATTTTTGACCTTATGGTGGAGCTCAGGTCATTAATGAAGCAGCTGAAGATGGTTGGGCCTCTGACACTACCCAAAGGAACTCTTACAGTGATGTGTTGGGACTGAGATGATTGACTTCCAACAACTTCAACCATTTCCTTGGTGCTGGATATAATGCAGAAAAATGTGAACATGTCCACTTTGACAATACAAAGGAATCTAGTATCCTGGCACATGAATCACAAATTGATTTATAGGTACAATAGACGATTAGGAAGGCAATTGGAATGTTGGCATTTATTGAAAAGAGCACCTAGTATAAAAGTAGAGAAGTGTTGATATAACAGGACAGGACCTTTAGTTACACCATATCTGGAGAACTATGCACAGTTTTTGTCTTCTTAGTACATAAGTTAATCTGAAATTGTTCAGAGAAGGTTCACTTGACTGATTCCTGTATGTAAGGATTATTTTATGATGAAACAATGAATAGGTTGGGTTTATCCCCATTGAACTTTAGAAGAATGAGAGACCAAGTTATTGAAATGTACAATGTTCTGTGTGGATGCTGGAAGGTTATTTTCCAATATGGGGGAGACTTGGACCAGGAACACAATTTACATGTAAGAGGTCTCCCATTTAAGATTGAGATGAGATTTGTTTTTGTTAGTCTGTGGAATGTTCTTCCTCAGCAAGCAGTGAAGGTGAGATCATTGAACATGTCAAAGCTGAGTTAGACAGATTTTCAATCAACAGGGGAATCTAGAGTCATCGGGAAAGACAGGGAAGTGGAGTTAAGATCACAATCAAATCAGCCATGATCTTATTGAATGGCAGAGCAGGCTCAAGGGGCCAAATATTTTTCACCTAATCCTAATTCTTGGGGGCAATCCTCCCATTCAGACTTGCTAATTTTTTCATGGGTTGGGTAGGGAAATGTGCATGTGCGCCACTTCACTGGATTTGCACATGTGCGTCCACATCTCCCATTGCGTGAGAGCAGGCACGATCAGGACCACGCTGGAAATTGGAAAGATCAGATAAGTGATTTTAATCTATTTGTAATATAATTTAAATGCGATTATTGGGCCTGAGACTGAATTCTCCGCTTTCATCTCCCACTCCGCCAGTACAATTTCACTCCAGCAGGGTTTAGAGTAGCTCTCCAGTCTCAGGGAACTAGCGGGAGACCCCACTGGAGTTAAGGGAAGCAAAAGAAGGTCCCCCAGGGATTGGGCGGCAGCAAGGAAGTGCCCCCTGGGCATGGGCACCCTGGCAGTGCTAGTCTGTGTTCCCTGGCACTGCCCAAGGAGAAAAGTGCCCATGCTCAGGGCACCTTGGCACTGCCAACCAGACATTGGGCAGTGCCAAGGGGATGGGGCCTATTATGATTTGGGCTTAGAGTTGGTACGGGTGGGGTCCACCTGCCAGTCTCCATGGGAATCAGTCAGGGCTGGAGGCAGGCCAGAGATTAGATTGGACTGGGGGGTAGTCTGCCAAAAGGATCTGCCTCCTAGAGCGGGCTCTGCCTCCTGTGGGGGGTCTGCCTCCCTTATGAGGCGTCTTCCAAGATGAGAGGGTCTGCTGGGCTGGGGGATGGGCAGAGGGATTGTAAGTGCTGGGGGTGAGGCATACTGGAGATCGGGGCAGTGCTCTGAGACAGAAGGAGTTCAGGGCTGGCCCGAGGATGGCCATTGGGTTCATGATCAGTGGGGGATGGGGGGGATTGGGAGGGATAGAGGGACAGTACTGTAGGCGTCTTGGACTAGCCTGTGATTGAGCTGGCCAGCAAAGTGCAGGTTGCCAGTTTGGAGTCACTGCGCATGCGCAGAGGCCAGAAACTGTCAGACTCCAGCATGAATTGACCCACCCCACGGTCATGGCCTCTGCATTGCACAGAGCTTGGGAGATTTGAGTCTGAACTCCCACTAAAAATCAATTGTGAATTTTTTCCACCAATTTAGCACTTAGAATTTTTGGTGAAGAATGCCCCCCCTCCACCTTGTGTTTCAACCAGCTGAAAGCTTTTCCCTGATTTCCATTTCCCATTGGTTTTAGTTTTGATTAGTCTCCTTGATCTTACATTCAGTAACTTGATGCCAAGCCAATCACTCTCACGTCAAATCTTGAATTCAGCTCTTTTGTCCATGTTTTGACTAAGGCTGTTATGAGATCATGAGCTACCTTATAAAGCAGGCCCGAGGCGGGAAAGGAGGTGACTAATGCCGAGGCAGGCGGATTAGAAGACCCATCACCATTTGCTGGGATATCTGACTAGTTTTGAATATTAGTGCCAGACAGCAGAACCCACACCCCATGCCCACTCATCAAGAATCCACTATGGATAGACCTGCCAGTGGGTTTGAATTTTTGCAGGTTTTCCCATAGAATTCCCTGTTGACCTTCAGGCTACTCTGATGTGTTTGTAACTTTACGTGGGTTACTTGCCCCAAATGAGGCCCTTAAGTATCCAAATATAGACCAGTTAAAAACAGCTTCCTGCCTGGCCTCAATTTTAAGATTGGTGGAAGAAGTCCAGAAGCAGAGTGGAATGGTGGTATCTGACCCCATCTATTTTCAAATTTTCTTAACCCTTATTCATTTTGTCTCTCCAAGTCATCTCTGCATCTTATGTTTCCTTTCCAATGTTGCAACTACATTTTCACTAGCAAAACTACTTTTAAACTTCCACACCAAAGATTTATGGAGGCATAGTGGTTTGAAGTGTTCCCTCACAATGCCAGAGATTTGGGCTCAATTCCAACCTTGGGTGATTGTCTGTATGGAGTTTGTACATTTTCTCCATGTTCGCGTGGATTTCCTCTGCATTCTCTGCTTTCCTCTCAAAGTCCAAAGATGTACAAGTTGAATGAATTGGCCAAGCTAAGTTGCCCCATAAGTGTCCAAAGATTTCTAGGTAAGAATGAATTAGCAAGATAAATGTGTGAGGTAATCATAGAATCCCTACAATGCAGAAGGAGGCCATTTGGCCCATTAAGTCTGCTCTGACACTAATCCCACCCATGTCCTATCCCCACTGAGCGACCCTGCTAATCCCTCTAATCTATCATATCTCAGCACACTAAGGGTTAATTCAGCATGTCCAATCAACTTAAACCACACATTTTTGGACTTTGGGAGGAAACCGGAGCACCCGGAGGAAACCCTCACAAACACAAGGACAATGTGCAAACTCCACACAGATAGTGACCCAAGCGGGAATTGAACCCGGCTAACCATTGTGCCACCGTGCCGCCCTAATGGGGATGCTGTAAATTTCAGCAAGAAATTGCACAACAGTTGAAAGTGAAAAAGATACAATAAACTTTCTGCATGCCAACTGTAAAAAGTTCCGTCATCCTCTTTTACATATACAAAAAACACCAGTCGGCTGTCCAGTTATCGCTATTGACAGTTTTAGTATCTGCATGTCTTCCCAGAATAATACTCTTCAAGGATCTTTGTCAATTCATTTTTAGTTTTCGTTCTTGGCTTTGCTGAATGAGCCAAGTTCTGAACAAATTGAAGGTTTTACTTCCAATTGTACTGAGAAAAAGCTGGTGCCAGCAACTCATTTGCAATTTTATTCTCTTGTACAAAGTACTGAAAACATTCTACATAGGAACTCCGTGTTTTATTTTCTACATAGAAAGGATGCATAGATCTTAACTGATCCATCATTTCTGTTGCAGCCACTAATGGCTTGACACTGCTCAGTATACACACATATATTATATATACATAATATCTAGAAAGACAGAGGCTGAAGGGAGATCTGATAGAGGTCTATAGAATTATGAGAGTCATAGACAGGATGGGTTGTCAGAAGCTTTTTCCCAGGGTGGAAGTGTCAATTATAAGAAGGCACAAGTTCAAGGTGAGAGTGGCAATGTTTAAGAGTAATCACAGAGTGATGGGTGCCTGGAATGAGCTACCCCAGATGAGATGGTGGAAGCAAACACATTAGCAATAGTTAAGAGACACCTGGGTGGATACATGAATAGGGAGGGAGTAGAGGGATATGGACTGAGTAAGGACAAAAGGATTTTTTAAAGTTTAGTTAGAGAATCATGATCAGCACAGGCTTGGAGAGCCAAAGAGTCTGTTCCTGTGCTGTACAAAGAACAAAGACTTTTCATTCTTCTTTTTCTTTTATTTTGCTGCCTTCCCAGTACTTCTCTTTTTCACCCTCGAGATGTTCACTTCATGTGTCTTTTTTTTAAATGTCCCCAGCTGCAGAGCAAAGTATCCCTTCCTTTTAAATTTGCCAGATATTGGCTAGAATCTCACCCCACTCTGGTCAGAAAAAACACGAGTTTTTTTCTTACTTGATCTTCCTGTACTGGCACCACCAATGCCTCTACTTTCTCAGGAAGCCAAGGAAATTGGTATGTCCACTACAGCTCTCACCAACTTTTATAAATGCATAATAGAAAGCATTCTTTCTGATTATATCACAACTTGGTATGGTATCATATAAATAAATATATAGCAGCTTTAGCCTACATTAAAGAAACCAGCAGCTTTGAAAAATTAATGGGCAAGACTTTTGTCATGCTGCTGCAGGTGAACCTGACAGACCTTTCTACATTGGCCTCAATGAGAAAGGTCGAGGCCTTCCTCTAGAGCCGCCCACATCAGACAACCCCCACTACTACTCCCCCCTCCCTGCTTCACCCAAGAAGGTCCATTTCTGTAGGAGAATGGCTGCTCTTCTTTTTCTGACTGTATATGTGACTCAATGTGCTAGTAACAAGCTCTATTAAAATTAGTCAGGGAATTGGGAAATCTCTCAACTGGCTGGAATCATAGCTGGCACAAAGGTTGTTGTTGGTGGAGCCCAATCATCTCAGTTCCAATACACTGCTGCAGAGATTCCACAGGCAATGCCCTCAATGAAGCGTCCTATGTCCAATTGTCTTCATCAATCACCTTCCTTCCAACGTAAGATTAGGAGTGATGATGATACATTGAGTTTAGTTCCAGACACTACCCTAACCCTAACCCTAACCCTAAGATTATCCAGCAAGCCCTGGATAATCTTCAAGCTTGAGCTGATAGCTGACAAGTAACATTCACATCATACAACTGATAATAAAAGAGATTCTAATAATTACCCTTTACATTCAATGGTGTTACCATCACTGATTTTTGCAATTCAACATCCTGGAGGCTTACCATTGACCAGAAACTTGACAGGGCCAGTCACAGAAATATGGTATACAACAACAAGCAGAGGCTGGGAATTCTGTGGTGACAATCTCCCCTCTGGACTCCAGAAAAAGTGCACCATCTAGAAGCTACAAGTCAAGAGTGTCATGGAATGCTATCCACTTGCCTGGACGAGTGCTGCTCCAAAAACAATGAAGAAGTTGAACACCATCCAGGGCAAAGCAGCTCACTTGATTAGTACCCATTCCCTCCATTATTGATGCACAATGGCAGCAGTGTGTATCGTTTACAGCAACTCACCAAGCCCCCTTTAATGGCATCTTCCAAACACAGAATCTGGAAGAACAAAAGGCCAGTATATGCATCAAGATATCACAACCTGTAAGTTTCCTTCCAAGCAAAAGAAAATCCTCTCTTGGAAATATATTGCCACTCTCACTTGAAATATTCCTCCCTAATGGCATTTGGAGGAGGCGGGGTGGTGTAGTAGGGATTCTAAACCACATTTGTAGCAGTACAAAGAAAGAACAAAGAACAAAACAGCACGGGAAACAGGCCCTTCGGCCCAATGAGCCCGCGCCACCACCCCGATGTTCACACCTCTACCCGTGATCCCTGTCCATGTTTATAGATCTATGGATTAAAAACCAAATTTGAGACAATTTAGGGGGGATTTGTTTTGCCAATTAGCCTAAGACCACATCTTTGGGATGTGGGAGGAAACCGGAGCTCCCAGAGAAAACCCACGCAAGCACGGGGAGAATGCGCAAACTCCCACAGACACAGGCCCAAATCCATGTATCTGCACAGCACAGTGATAGTCACTGAGCTGTCGTTTTGCCCAACAGATGGTCCAGGTCAAGCATACACTAACGATGTGAAGCAGTAGGATACTCTCGAAAAAGATCCAAGAGCAGTTCTCTCATGACCCATCGCGTGTATGCCCCTCATTAGACAACAAGGTGGACCAAAGCACCTGTAGGATAAAAACAAGTACATCAATATCATCATCTATTTACACACTTCCCAGGGACTCCCAAGGCTCATGATCCCTATTTTAAATCAGTTTTCTATACCCCTCCATTCCCATTCTGTTCATGTGCCCATCTAAGTATTTCTTAAATAACTCCAGAGTACCTGCCTCCACCACTTTACTTGGCAGCGCATTCCATACCCCTACCACCCTCTGTATGAAAATACTCCCTCTAGCATCCAAATTATACCTTACCCCCCTCACCCTAAGCCCATGACCCCTCGTGCTATTTGAGTCCATCCTAGGAGAAAGCTTAACCCTGTTTACTCCATCTATCCCCTTCATAATCTTGTACACCTCTATCAGATCTCCTCTAAGTCTATGTCTTTCTAAGGAAAACAGTCCCAATTTGCCTAATCTCTCTTCGTAACTCAGACATTCCATACCAGGTAGCATCCTGGTAAACCTCCTCTGCACTCTCTCTAGAGTCTCCACGTCCTTCTGGTAGTAAGGTGACCAGAACTGGATGCAGTATTAGAAATGAGGTCTAACCAGTGTTTTATACAACTGCAACATTAAAGGCCAGCTCTTGTACTCTATACCCCTTCCTATAAAGGCTAGCATACTATATGCTTTCTTCACAACCTTCTCCACTTGCTCTGCCACCTTCAGAGACTTGTTCACCTGCACCCCCAGATCCCTCTGCGTTTCAAAGTAGCTCAACAACTTCTCAATGACAATTGGGGATAAGCAATAAAGGTTGCCTTTGCTAATGACATTTACATCCCATGAATAAATAAAACATATTTACAATAATGGAGGAGATAGTGTGAAACTAGATAGAATAAAATATATAAGGAAATGATAATTAATTGGTTGGCTCAGAGCAGATAAAATTATCTAGTTCAGCTGGGTAGGATCCCAGAGAATTTGGCCACAACTTTCAAATCCTCCTTGGCTAAGGAAGTGATATAGAATTGATGGATTGCAAATTGTATGCCCTTATAAAAGGAAAGCAGGATAAACTTAATACAGTCCACTAATGTCAGTGTTGGGAAAAAGTTTAGAGACAATAATCCAGGATAAAATTGAGCGGCACTTGCAAAAAAAATGGCTTAATAAGCAAAAACCAGCGTGAATTTATTAAAGGAAAATCATCTTTGACTAACATAGTTAAATTCTTTAATGCAGAATTAATGAATATAGTCTGGTTGATGTTGTGTCTATTGGTTTTCAAAAGATATTTGATAAAATAGTTGTTATAAAATGATCTCTTTATCAAAATTGAAGCCTTTGAAATTGAAACAATGGTGCTGTGGATAGGTAATTGGCTAAGGGACAGAAATAAATCGTTGCTTTCAATCAAAAGGGAAGTGTGAAGCGGTGTCCTCACAGGAGTTAGCACTGGGATCACTGTACTTTGTAATGCATATTATTGAAATATATTTGACTATACGATGCATGATTTCAAGTCTAGAAATGGCACAAAACTTGCAAATGTGTTAAACAAGAAGGAGAATTACAATGGATTCAAGAGGACATAGACTAATGAAATTGACAGAAACGTGACAGACAAAGCTTAATGAGGAGTAGGAAGTAATTTATTTTGGTTTAAAGAGTAAGGTAAGACACAGTCAGCTAAATGATATAACCTTGAAATGGATCCAGGAGCAGAGAGGCCTGGGGTTGTTTGTAAACAAGATAGTATGGCAATTTGGAAAGGCATCTAAAATGGCATATGGGAGCTTCAGCTTTCTAAATCGAGATACACAGTAAAAAAAACAATAAAGTTATATCAAAATTTTATAAAACATTAGTTAAGCCCAAAACTTGAATATTGTGGCCCAGTTTTGGGAATCACACTTCGGGTGGAATGTGAAGACTTTTCGAGAGGATGCAGAGGAGATTTATGACAAATGTTCCAGTGATTAAATACTATAGTTATGCGTTTTCATGAAAGAAACTAAGGTTGTTCTCCCTAGACATGGAGATACCAGAGTTAGACTGAGGTAAACACAGTAAGAAATCTCATAACACCAGGTTAAAGTCCAACAGGTTTATTTGTTAAAACAAGCCACTAGCTTTCAGAATGCTGCCCTTTCATCTGTTCACAAACAGGGCATATAAAGACATATCTCACATTGTCTGTACCTTTAAGATTTGATTACATGTAAAGACTCGCATTCCAACCATTATTTTTGTATCATTATATACTCTGTTTGTGAACAGAACTCTCACTTATCAGATGAAGGGACAGCACTCTGAAAGCTAGCGACTTGTGCTACCAAATAACCCTGTTGGACTTTAACCTGGTGTTGTGAGACTTCTTACTGCGTTCTCCCCAGAGCAGGAAAGACTTTATAATGGAATTTATAAGACCATAAGACATAGGAGCAGAATTAGACCACTCGGCCTATTGGGTCTTCTCCGCCATTCAATCTTGGCTGATATTTTTCTCATCCCCATTCTCCTGCCTTTTCCCTATAACCTGTAACCCCCTTACTAATCAAGAAACTATCTATCTCTGTCTTTAAGATATTTAATGACCAGGTCTCCACAGCCTTCTGCAGTCAAGAGTTCCACAGATTCACCACTCTCTGGCTGAAGAAATTCCTCTTCGTCTCTGTTTTAAAGGACTGTTCCTTGAGCCTGAATTTGTGTCCTCTAGTTCTATTTTTCCATTAGTAGAAACATCTTCCCCATGTCCACTCTATCCATGTCTCGCAGTATCCAGTAAGTTTCAATAAGATCCCCTCTCAACCTTTTAAACTCAAATGAACACAGAGCCAGAGTCCTCAACCATTCCTCATACAACAAGCTCTTCATCCCAGGGATCATTCTTGTGAACGTCCTCCAAACTCTTTCCAAGGCCAGCACATTCTTCCTTAGATATGAGGCCCAAAACTGCTCACAATACTCCAAATGGGGTGTGACCAGAATCTCATATAGCATCACTGTTCTTATATTCTAATCCTCTCGACATGAATGCTAACATTGCATTTGCCTTCCTAATGCCGACTGAATCTGCACCTTAACCTGAAGAAAATTTTGAACAATGACTCCCAAGCCTTTTTATGTTCCTGATTTTCTAAGCATTTTTCCATTTAGAAAATAGTCCGTGCCTCTATTCCTCCTTCCTTCCTCACACTTTTCCACATTGTCCACTCTCCTAAGTGTCCAAGTCCTTCTGCAGTCTCGCTACTTCCTCAATACTATCTATCCCTCTACATATCTTTGTATTATCTGCAAACTTAGCAATGCCTTCAATTCCTTCCTCCAAATAATTAATGTACATTGTGAAAATTTCTAGTCCTGGCACTGATCCCTAAGGCACACCACTGATCGGTTGCCATTCGAAGAAAAGACCTATTTATCCCCACTCTGTGCCTTCTACCAATCAGCCAATCCTCTATACAAGCTAGGATCTTACCCTCAACTTCATGGGCTTAATTTATTTAACAGTCTCTATTCAGCACCTTGTCAAAAGCCTTCTGCAAATCTAAATAATTCACATCCACTGATTCTCCTTCATCTAATTTCCTTGTTACCTCCTCAAAGATCTCTAATAGATTTGTTAGACATGACCTCCCCTTGACAAAGCTGTGCTGACTCATGCATTTCTAAGTACTCTGTGATCTCATCTTTAATAATGAACTCTAAAATCTTTCCAGTGACCGAAATCAGGCTAACTGGCCTATAATTTGCCATCTGCTGCCTCTCTCCCATTTAAACAATGGCGTTACATTAGCTACTTTCCAGTCCTCTAGTACCCAGCCTGCTTCCAGTGATTCCTGAAAGATCACCACCAATGCCTCCACAATTTCCTCAGCTATCTCTTTTAGAACCATGGGATGTAGTCCATCTGGTTCAAGTGATTTATCCACATTCAGACTTTTCAGTTTATCCTGAACTTTCTCCTTAGTGATGGTCATTACACTCACCCTGTGCCCCCTGACTCTCCTGGAGCTCTGGCATCCTATTGGTGTTTTCCACCATGAAGACCGATGCAAAGTAACAATTCAGTTCCTCTGCCATTGCTTTGTTTCCTATTATTACTTCTCCAGCCTCATTTTCCAGTGGTCCAATGGCTATTTTTGCTGCTCTGTTACCTTTTATATACTGAAAAAAACTCTTCCTATCTTCTTTTACATTACTACCTAACTTACACTCATATTTCATCTTCTCTCTCCTTATTGCTTTTCAGTTGTTCTCTCACTTCTAAAGGCTTTCCAATCTTTTGGTTTCTCACTAATCCTTGCCACTTTGTATGCATTTTCTTTTGCTTTTATGCTGTCTTTGACTTCTCTCATCAGCCATGGATGCCTCGTCCTCCCCTTAACATGTTTCCTCCTCCCTGGAATAAATTTCTGTTGTGCCTCTTGAATAACTCTCAAACTCTTGCCATTGTTCTTCCCCTGTCTAACCTGCTGACTCCCTTTCCAATCAACACTGGCCAGCTCCTCACTCTTGTCTTTGTAGTTATTTAAACCATTGTTAAACCATTATATCTGATTACAGCTTCTCCCTCTCAAACTGCAGGGTAAATTATATCATATTGTGTCACTGCTCCTTAACAGCTCCTTCACCTTAATTCTCCAATCAAGTCTGCCTCATTACACATCACCAAATTCAGAATTGCCTGTTCCCTAGTAGGCTCTGTCACAAGCTACTTCAAAAACCACCTCTTAGACATTGCTCAAATTTCTTTCCTTGAGATCCACAATCTATCTGATTTTCCCAGTCTGCCTGAATATTGAAGTTCCCCACGATTATTGTAATATTATTGTAATGTTGTAAAATTAAAAAAATTAATTTTTTATATGCCTTTTCTATCTCCTAACTTATTTTCTGTCCCACATCCTGACTACTGTCAGAGGGCCTGTACATAATTCCCATCAGGGTCTTTTTATCTTTGCAATTCCTCAACTCTACCACAGAGATTCTGTGCCTTCTAATCATATATCACTTCTTGCTATTGATTTAACTTCATTCCTTACTAACAATGCAACACCACCCTTTTGCCCATCTGCCTACCTTTCCGATAGGACACATATCCTTGAATATTTAGATTCCGGCCTTGATCCCCTTGCAGCCATGTCACTGTGATGCCCACAACATTGTGCATCATCTTTGTGAAGAGTTCTAATAAGATCAAATTAAGGAGAATAATATCCACTGGCAAAAATGTCAATGACTAAAAAGGCACAGGTTTAAGGTAATTGGCAAAAGAATCAGAGAAAACCTGGGAGAAAAGAAATCTACACAATAGATTGTCATGATGTGCAATGCATTGCCTGAAAGAGCAGTGAAGCAGAATCAATAGTAACACCTAAAAGAGAGTTGGATAAATACTTGAAGGGAGGGAAATTTATACAGCTACGGGGATATAGCAGGAGAATGGGATTAATTAGACAGCTTTTTCAAAGAGATGGCATGGACACAATGGACTAAATAATCTCCTTCTAAACTGTATTTACAGCCAGACCTAACAAAGTCAATACATAGTATGAATAACTATGAATTACAAACATGATCAACATACAACCAAATTAATATTACTGAATGCATCTGTTTAATTGTTCAGTAATCTCAGTTATGTGAATTAAGTCTTCCAAAAGCGTATTGATTTTTCTTGATCTTCAAGATTACGGTTTCTGTCAAATAATGCTACAGGCCACATAGGACATTTGCTCACAATCTTGGCATGGATAATACAATTTGTATCTTAATGTTGTTTTTCATTGGCATAGTAAAAAGTAACAGCATTTAATTAATCTAATTGGAGTCATTTTATTTACAATGTTTTGGAATTTGTGGGAAGTTATCACTGAACAGTACCTAATAATAATGAGGCTTCCCTTTACTGGTTTAATCTTCATAGCTGGAAAATTACAGTTGCCCATCATGGGGCTTGAAGATTTGAAGCTTATAAGATGTAACATATGAGCTACTCACTGCCTCCCCACCTGCATCCAACCTGACTTCCATTTACATTCAAAGCTATGGGTCAAGGGCTGGTAGAAGGGATTAGGTGCGGGTTCAGATGCTTCTTGCATATTGGTGCAGACTCGTTGGGTGAAGGGCCGTTGCTGCACTCTATGATTCTCTGAATCTACAGTATAGTACTTCAGTGGAGGTGTCAAACAGTCCACCCACCCTTGAGTCTATTGAGACCCAAGTGGTCAATTAATGCACATTTGCATGTCCCATCCCATTCCTGCTGCTACTTTTCCCAGAGTTAGTGAGGCCCAGTAGTAGCCCAACAACTTTATTAGATGTCTGCTGTCAGGGAAGGGCGGAAGGAGAGGTGGGGAGGGGGATACTAGAAATAGTTCATTTGGGAATGCCCCTCATTGGTATCCTTGCTTGAGTCTTCCTCTCCTAACCCCTCATTACACCCCTTATCCCTTCATTTCCCATACTGGGAATGCCAGTCAGGCCACACCAATACCCTAGACTTAATTACCTTCAGTCCAATCTTTATTAGCTTCTTATATTTAGTCCCAGCAGTGGCCACTACTTGAGCCCAGATATGCTGGAACTATGGAGATGCTAGTCATCCAATTGGGCAGCTCTAAGATAGGATCTCTTCCCCATATGGGGCAGAAGTTTTGCCTTCAGCTAGTTAATCTATCTCTGTGCATTAAATGGCTGCAAAATACATTCCTCTCTGACTCTTCAGATAACAGGATACCCAGCATTCAACAAATATTGCCTCATGTTGCAAGTTGCTGGAAGTGCAAGTTAGAAAGAGTGCAACATCTTCTATGGGGTATCTGATATCTAAAAGAACAACACAAGCAATTGTATAGCCCTTCAAAAAATAAGATTGTGAAATTCATAAAATCATACAATTACTACACTGCAGAAGGAGGCTATTCAACCCATAGAGTTTGCACTGACAATAATCCCATCCTATTGCTGTAACCCCACATATTTACCCCAATAATCCTGCTCAAATTAAGGGACAATTTAGCATGGCCAATCAATCTAACCCACGTATCTTAGGATTGTGGCAGGAAACTGAAGCACCCATGCAAACATGAGGAGAATGTGCGCACTCCACAATCTATCACCCAAGGCTGGAATTGAACCCAGGTCCCTGCCACTGTGAGGCAGCAGTGTTAACCACTGTGCCACTGTCCTGCAGCATGAGGACTGAGAAAGTTCAGTTAGAAAGGTGAGCTCAATGACAAATCAGGTACAGGAAAGAAAATGAGAGGAAAAGACAGAGTGAAAATAAGGAACAAAAATTAATTAATAAAAGATACCTTTATTTAAAAAACTCCAAAAGCAATTGGAACCTGAAAGAATGACATTCTGCTTATAATTTTCAGTGTCAGAAGTCCAATTAAAAATACAACTCAGTTTATCAATTTTCAAGGTTTTCAACAAACTCCTAAGCAGAAAGGTCTTTAATTCATGGGATACAGGCATTAAATTAAAATAAATTGGTTAGCATCTCTGTTACAGAGAGAAAAAAGGATTTCTCTCAAATCTGTTCATGGAAGTCTTATTGCAGCCCTGCCAAATGTTGGAACTTGAAGATTTTAGACACTTACAGACACAAGAGCACAGTTTTTCCAGATGAAACATTTGGAAAAAATGCTTCAAGGGTATACATGTTCAGTTTTTTTCATCTTTATGAAAATCACAATTTGCTTTCCCAGGAATGGAATTGTATGCACAGACTATAAGCTGTAGCTATAATTCCCCAGATTCATTTTGAAGACTAAAATATGCTGAATAATATATTTTTCCTGTGGAAGTAATCGGTTTCAGTTGTGGGAAATACATATTTCATTTGTCACTTGTAAATGTGTTTTGCTTCCAGCTGCGAGGTTGTGCTTCCTTCCAATGTGGCCTCAGCATGCATGTGAGCCTTTTGAATTAAAACTACAACTCCTGTGAACGTTTCAAATGCTTTTCCACTGTTATAATTTGTTGTGATTTTGTGACTAGGACCCCTTTTCATTTTTGAATAAATATTTTGTTTTAGCTGTACAAATGGATGAATCATTGGCATGGTCCATGATTTGAAGATCAGTTATTCGTTACATGAAAATCTATCACTGGTTCTAGCTGGCACAATAAGGACACTATTTTCATCATTGCTGTCTATCACTGAAAACTAGCAGTAATTCTGCTGCAATTTAGGGACAGCAGTAAAAGGTTTTTGGCTGTTTGGCAGACTGTTCAGGATAATAAATGAAATTGCAATGTGAGCATCTTTTTCTCCTTTCCAATGATTACAAATCCATATCTAAATAACTTTTATGTTACTTTCAATTTTGGATATGAAGAAGGGATTTGTGTGCTATAATTAAGAATCTGTATCATATATGGATTGTCCTCAGATATAGAGCAATTTTCTTCTTCCATTACAGTAGGAAAATATATCATTTGTGTTTGATGGATATCAGTTCATTATTCATTGTACAAAACAGAGAAGACTTGGATCTTCCATGAGTCAGAAATCACCTTCAGATTGCCATTCCAACTGTACTTTTCTGCATTTCAATTAAGCACTGTTTTACTGGCTGGGCCTTCCAATGGAAAGCTCTATTACAGTGAAGTAGTGTCAAGTGAGACTGGATATACACACCTTTTAATGGACCAAGACACCAGAGTCCTCTGTCCTACTGTATCCACAATCTTTTTCCATTTGTATTGCTTTTCTATTCTGCCTGCCATTGTGGACAAGTTCACATTTTTCCACATTATGCTCCATCTGCCACTTTTTGTCCACTCATTTATCTGCCTGTATCCTTTACTGACTGTCTACCTCCCCATGACAAACTTACATTCTTACCTATGCTGGTGTCATCAGCAAATTTAGCTATCACACATTCAATTCCTTTATCCAAATTAATGTGCAAGTCGTAACTAATTAAAATCCTGATCCTGTAGCATTCTACTTTTTACAGTTTTATAATCTGAAAAAGAACCATTTATCTCTAATTTCTGCTTTCTTTGTCCATATCATACTAATCCTTTATCCAAAATAATATGGTAACCCAGACAGGGTAGATTCAGAAGACATCTTCCTAACAGTGGCAGAGTCCAGAACTAGGTGTCAGAGTTTGAGAATAAGGGATAAACCTTTTAGAACTGAGGAGAGGAGGAATTTCTTCAGCCAGGAGATGGTGTATGTGTGGAATTCACAACCAAAGAAAATAGTTGAGGCCAAAGCATTGTCTGATTTCAAGAAGAAATTAGATATAACTCTTGGGGCTTAAGGGATATGGGGTGGAGGGGAATCAGAATATTGAATTTGCTGATCAGTCATGATCATAATGAATGGCAGAAAAAGCTCAAAGGTTGAATGGCCAACTTCAGCTTCTAGTTTCTATGTTTCTTTGTAACCCCTATACTGCATAATTTTATTTTGTGTTGTAATCATGATTATCAAATGCCTCCTGGAAAATTAAGTTTGCTCTATCTACAGATTCTTCTTTATTCACTTTGTTATTTCCTCAAAATGCTCTGATAAATTTGTTAACCTTTCCCTTTCACAAACCCATGTTGACTCTGCCAGGCCAAATTGATTTTTTTAAGAATTCTGCTATGATCTCCCTAATAATGGTTTCTAGGAATTTTCCTGTGACAGATGTTGGGCTAGCTGGCTTATAGTTTACTACTTTCTGTCTCCCTCCTTTCTCAAATAAATGTTTGACATTATTGATTTTCTTATCCACTGGACTCCTCCAGAATCTAAGGAATTTTGGAAGATTATCTACAGCTACTTCTTTTAAGCACAAGAATACAAGCTAACTGGCATTGGGGATTGTCAACCTCTAGATCTATTAGTTTTCTAAGTACCTTTTCCCCATTGATGGTAATTGTATTACATTCCCCCCTTCTGTTCACCTCTTAATTTTTAAGTAGCTTCAGGAGGTTTTCTAAGTCTTCGACAGTGAAGACAGATGCAAAATTCCTGTTTGTCACCTCTGCTTTTCTTCGTTTTCTATTATCAATTTACCAAAATCTCTAGAGAACAACACTACCTTTTGCTTTTTCCATATTTAGATACTTGTGGAAATTCTTACTATCACCTTTTACATTATCAGCTAGCTTTTGCTCATGTTCTATTTTTTCTCATTTTTAGACATTCTTTATGTTTATTAAATTTTGACCAATCTTCAGACCTGTCAGATTTTTTTTTCCATATTTGTACAGTATTTCTTTCAATTTGGTACAATCTTTAGCTTTCTTATTCGACCATGGATGATGCATCCTTCTCAAAGAATGTCTCTTTCTCAGTGGCAGGGTGCTGAAAGTTAAGTATTTCAAAATTCTGCCACTGCATCTCTGTTCTCCTAACTTTTAAGCTAGTTTCTTAATTCAGGATCTGCCTTCTTACCCTTATTCAGGTTTGAAACATTAGTCTTACATGTACATTCAAACTAAACAGGAAACACTATCATGTTATTGTCTAGATGCTCCCTTGCTATGAGGTTATTGATTAACCCTGTCTCATTGTTCGTTACCAGGTCCAAAATAACCTGCTCCCTTGTTGTCTCTAGAGTTCACTACTCCAGGACACTGGTGCTTGATAGACTAACTGGACTGAAAGTAGACAAGTCCCGGGGACCGGATGGAATGCATCCCAGGGTTCTGAAAGAAATGGCAGAAGAAATAGCAGATGTGTTGGTAGTTATTTATCAAAATTCGCTGGACTTTGGGGAAGTACTGACGGATTGGAAAACAGCTACTGTTCCACCGCTGTTTAAAAAGGTAGCAGATAAAAGGCAGGTAACTGCAGGCCAGTTAGCTTAATGTCCATAGTGGGGAAGATGCTAGAATCCATCATTAAAGAAGAAATAGCAGGACATCTAGAAAAGAACAGTTTGATCAAACAGACGCAGCATGGATTCTTGAAGGGGAAGTCATGTTTGACAAACTTACTGGATTTTTATGAAGATGTGACTAGTGCGGTAAACAGAGGGGAACCAATGGATGTGGTGTCTTTAGATTTCCAGAAGGCATTCAATAAGGTGCCTCACAAAAGGTTGCTGCATAAGGTTAGGGTACACAGAATTGGGTGTAAAGTGTTAGTGTGGATTGCGGATTGGCTATATAACAGGAAGCAGAGTTGGAATAAATGGATGCTTTTCGGGTTGGCAGTTGATGACTAGTGGCGTGCCATAGGGATCGGTGCTGGGGCCTCAGCTGTTTATCATATACATAGATGATCTGGAGGAGGGGGCTGAGTGTAGGATAACAAATTTGCGGATGACACAAAGATGAGTGGAAAAGCAAATTGCGTGGAGGATGCGGAAAGTCTCCAAAGACATTTGGATAGGCTGAGTGAGCGGACAAGGACCTGGCAGACGGAGTATAACATTAGCAAATGTGAGGTTAACCACTTTGGAAGAAATAATAGTAGGATGGAATATTATTTAAATGGTGAAAAGTTGCAGCATGTTACTGTGCAGAGGGACCTGGGGGTCCTTGTGCACGAATCGCAAAAACTCAGTCTGCAAGTGCAGCAGGTGATCAAGAAGGTGAATGGAATGTTGGCTTTTATTGCGAAGGGGATAGAATATAAAAGCAGGAAGGTCTTGCTGCAACTGTACAAGGCACTGATGAGGCTGCAACTGGAGTACTGTGTGCAGTTTTGGTCCCCTTATTTGCGAAAGGATACACTGGCCTCGGAGGGTGTACAGAGAAAGTTCACCAGGCTGATACCGGAGATGAGGGGGTTAGCTTATGAGGAGAGATTAAATAGACTGGGCCTGTACTCATTGGAGTTTAGAAGGGGAGATCTTATAGAGACTTACAAGATAATGAGGAGGCTAGATAAGGTAGACGTAGAGAGATTCTTTCCACTTAGAGGGGAAACCAGAACTAGAGGGCACAGCTTCAAAATAAGGGGGGAGGGGGTGCAGTTTAGAACAGAGTTGAGGAGGAACTTCTTCTCTCAGAGGATGGTGGATCTGTGGAATTCTCTGTCCATTGAAGTGGTGGAGGCTACTTGTTGAATAATGTTTAAGTCACGGGTAGATAGATTTCTGATAGATAAGGGAATTAAGAGTTATGGGGAGCAGGTGAGAAATGGAACTGATCCACTTCAGATCAGCCATGATGTTATTGAATGGTGGGGCAGGTTCGAAGGGCTAGAGGGCCTACTCCTGCTTCTATTTCTTATGTTCTTATGAAAACATTCTAGGAACCTATTCCCTTGACTACCTTTGCCAATTGATTGCCCAATCTGTGTGAAAGCTGCTTTTGATTATTGCAGCACTTTTCTTATCACACCCTATTTATTCCTTCCTCTATATTCTGTCCCACCATGAAACTGCAGTTAAGGGGCTTATAAACGACATCTACAAGTATCTGTTTATTTCTCGTGTCTTGTCTCCACCCAAACTGATTCTACTCTCTTTCTTGGCTCTTTCAAGTCAAGATCAGCTCTCACTGTATGAATCAGGTGTCTAAATGAGCTACCTCCATACCTTTGGTCAAATCCCCTTCAGTATTCAGATGCCACCTTGGCCTTCCTGCAGCCTTGCCTCTGTGTAGGCCATTGGGCCATACTGTTTATTTCTATTGTGGCTAACAATTTATCTGTGTTATTATGCATGCTGTGTTTATTTAGATACAGAGCTTTAACTCTTTTTACCATTTTTGCAGTCTTATCTGCTGGTATATCGCTAAGCTTATGTTTCCTGTCCCCTCCTGCCACACTCCAATTATCATTACCAAAATTGCTACCATGCCTTGTTAACCTGTTGTTTCTGCTTGATTGATTTCATCTCCTCTTACACAATTCCTTCCTCCACTAACTAGTTTATAGATCCTTCTGTCTCCAAGTCATATTACTCATGAGAACTCAGCATGGTTCAGACTGTGTCAAGACCAACTGTACCATACCCACATTTCCCAGTTCTGGGGTCAGTGCCCTTGAGCTATGCATTCTTCTCTCTAATCTTATTTACCCTACATCAATTTGCTCTTGGCTCAGTAATAATCCAGAGATACTCTGTCACATACTTCAATGGCTTCTGTGCCACAATGCCATAGTCAGTTAGTTCATTCACCTTATAGCTCTCACTTTCGCCCTCATTGATATATCACAATATCTATAGCTCAGCCTTCAGTTCAATGACTTTGACCTGAATTTCCTCAAGCCATTTATTGCAAATTTGTTCGCCATGTATCACACTGGTGACCTGGTCCAGAATGACCTGCTCCCTTGTTGCCTCTAGAATTCACCGCTATAAGAAACTGGAAAACATTTTAGGAACTCATTCCTTTGACTACTTTTGCCAATTGACCACTCAATCTGTATGAAAGCCACCCATGAATTTTGCAGCACTCTTCTTATCGCACCCTGTTAATTTTGTAGAATCTTAGAAACCGCACAGTGCAGAAGGAGGCCATACGGTCTATCAAATCTGCACCGACGAACAATCTCACCCCAGGGCCTATCCTTGTAGCCCCACACACATTCACCTTGTAATCCCTCTAACCTTCACACCTTTGGACATTAAGGGACAATTTAGCATGGCCAATCAACCTAAACTGCACATCTTTGGAGTGTTGGAGGAAACCAAAGCACTCGGAGGGAACCCCCACAGACACAGGGGGAATGTGCAAATTCCACACAAACACGACCATATTCAGGAACCAAACCCAGATCCCTGGTGTTGTGAAGTAGCAATGCTAACCACTGTGCCATTGTGCTGTTCTATTTATTCTATCCCATCATATTTTGCAACACATCAGACCAGATTTTACGATTTAGGGCCTGATTTTACCAATGAGCCTAAGGGCTGAATCCAGGCATAATACAGATCCGAGCCCGGAATCCTCTGTGCAGCATGCCCATATGCCTTTTGCCAGCTCTGCTCCAACGCGCAGTTCAAAAAAAATCTGAAGAAGCAGGTTGGGAAAGAGAAAAAAAAGCAGTGACAGCGGCTCTCTGACACAGATCATCCTCTGGGGGGAAGCGGGGGGGAGACGGGACAGGACAGAGCATCCTGTGAGGAACAGGGGAGGAGAAGGAGGCAGGTCAGATGTATCTCTGGGAGGAGGGGGGGGCAGAGGGCTAATCATTATCTGGTGGTGGGTGGGAGGCCCGATCACTGATGGGAGGTGGGGGGGGAATTGAACTCAGATGGGGGGGTTGCGGGCAGGGGATGTCCGCTGCCACTCTGCGGGCAATCCCTCCTCCCCATAGGAGGAACAAATCCCTCCGCCCGGAGCGGACGTGCAGCCACTCTGGGAGGAGAGATTCGTTCCACTGGTGGGGAGGGGAGATCGCTTGAGATCCATCCCCGCACCCTCCCCACCATCAGTGATCAGGCCTCCCCTCACCACCAGACACCCCACATGTGGCCCATCCACTGAGGATGATCTGACCCGCCTCCTTCTCCTCCTCCCCCCCAGAGGACGCTCTGTCCTGCCTCCTCCTCCTCCCCCTCCCCCTATCTACTTTTCAATACTTGTCTGTCTCCCCTGTCTTATGTCTCTTTTCAACATTCATCAGTCTCTGCCCTCTTGTGCCTCTTTTCAATTCTCCAGCAGGAGCCAGAATACATAAATGTAAGGGTAATTGGGAGAAGAGCCAGAGGTGAGATAGGTATTATTTTTAATGCAGCGAGTATTATGTTATGGAATGCATTGCATGAAAGTTAAGTGGAAGCAGATTCAACTGTGTCGTTCAAAAGGGAATTGATAGATACTTGAAAGTGAAAATATTATCGGGCATGGGGAAAAGAGCAGAGGAGTGCGACTAATTGGTTAGCTTTCAAAGAGTTGTCACAGGCGTGATGAACTGAAGAGCCAATGTCTGTGCCGTGAGATTTAGTAACTCCAAAGAATCAGAACCTCTTAATATTCATACAGTCACATTAAACTTATGAAAATTGCACTACTAATTTTTGACATTTGATGGATCATAATGATACATTATTACTTTTTCTTATTGTTTCCATTGTGCTAATGTTATCTTTCATAATAATGCTAGATATGATTTTGATTTAAGAGTCTTTTGAAAGTTATGTAAGTACAATGCTGATAAAGAAAATTCAATGGTCATTAAAAAAGTTAATCATGGTTTTGGGAATGAAAAATAATTCCTATTTACTTAGCACCTTATCATATATCACTGAAATGGCTCAATGTGCTTTAAGCGTAATGGATTACTTTGAAGAAATGGGTTTCTCTGAAGGATACAAAACAACAGTCATTTATTAGAGTAATTAACTTGGGGTACTCAGAACTATGAGGGGATACCCGAGGGACCAGTTTTCATACTAATTTAGTCCATGACTTACATTCAGAAATTCAATAAAAAATAGCCAAATGCACAGAGAGGTACGTCTTACATTATTGAAATCCAGAAGCAATTCAGAAAAATAGAAAACAATGTGGTCAATGTAGTATTAGAAGTAAAGATAATGGCATAACAATTAATGCAAAAAATGTAAAATACCTCACATGGGAAAGAAATAAGTGACACACATACCCTTTGAAGGATATTGAAATAGCTATACATGAAGTTGAAAAAGACTTTTATAGTCTTGCTGCAAAATGTATGATCAATAACATTAAAACACTGCTGAACTAGAATCAAAACAGTAGAATATTATTCCAAGGAATAATTTCAGCTGAATAACGTTCTGATCCGACCACATGATCAGAATAAAGTGGTCAGTTTCGGTCACAATAGCATCAGGGATACACCTAGGTATTGGAGGTGGTGAAATGAAGATCAAAAGCACAGATCACTGGTGTTAGGTACCTGAGTTTTCAGAGAAAGCTTCGAATTTTAGCTTTGAACGGAAGCATCTGAGGGATGACTTTGAAGAGGTAAACATATTAGTAATCTGAAGAATTACTTGAAGTGAAATTGCTAGAGATGAACATAAGTCCACAGGTTCTGCACAGGAACTGAAAAAAGTATTCTGTTGTCAGCTATGCTTTTTTTTACAAAAGGAGTGCCTTTTGGAATTGACTCCTGGAGAGAGTGAAGCAGCTGAAAACTGTGAAATCATTTATCAACAAACTGGATGCTGCAATGTGGCAATTTTAGGATTATTTTGGATGGATGAATTAAGAGACGCTGAATGACCATCCTCATATTTGTGACATTTCTACACGAGATAAGGCAATGGAAGCACTATTACTAACTCCATGCAGCATTACTTCATCACATTGTGCTAGCATCACAATTCTATATTCTCCTCTAAGAACACATGAATAAAAGAAATAGGATTAGGAAGAAAACACTTGGCCTCTCAAAACTGCTTCATCATTCAAAAAGATCATGGCTGATTTGATTGCAGGCTGAAGTCCATTTTTTTTACCCTCCTCATCTTCATGCAGTCCCATAAGTCTTGATTTCCTCATAGAGCAAAGATCCAACTGGGCTTTGACTATATTTAATAATCCAGCTTCTGCTGCTCTCAGAGCCAAAGCCACTCTCCCCATTCTCCAAGAGAGAGGAAATTCCTCTTTGTTTCCATCTTAGAAGTGAGACCCTGTATTTTAAACTGCAACCTTAGGGTCAAGGTTTATTTTAGTGATTATCCAATTGAGCCTTCTTAGAGTCTTATGTTTTAATAAAATTATTTGCCAGTTTTCTACATTCCAATGAATATAACAACCTACTCAATCTTTTTTCATAAAACAGCTCCTTCATCTTGGCGGTCAATCGAGTGATCATTGCACTGGGAGTCAAGAATTGTGGTGGGAGTACACAAGAAAGTGGAATTGATACCTCAACCAGATTGCCATGATTTTATTGAATGACGAATCAGTTTGAGAGGCCAAATTTTCCCAGTCTTCTGGTCTATCACTAATCTTGGCACCATCATGCATCACTTTTTTAAATTTAATACCATATTTAACTTTGTTAGTTAGCCAAGGATAATGCTTCATCGAGCCTTCCTTTCTGAATTGAAAAAACTCCTTCAATGTCTTGACTGCTGATCTACCAATTTACTTTTTAACTTATTTCCCAGTCCATTACTGCCGATTTGTCTTCATGCCTTTTTAATTTCCTTTATTTAGTTTTAAAGAATTACCTTCATAACCAGAATATTTACCTTTAAACAGAGAGAACATGTTATGATCACTGTTATCTCGAGGCACTTCTATTATTCAATCATTTATTAATTCTGTCTCCACCATATATTAATTCTATCACCAGATCTAAAGTAATTGTTTCTTGATTGTTTCCAGAATGTTTTGTTCTAAGAAATTGTGTATAATGCACAATATGAACTCATCATCATAACCACCTTTGTCAATTTGATTTGTTCAATCTATTTGAAGATTAAAATCACCAAAGATTATTTTAGTACCTTTCTTATAACCCCCTTTTCTTGATTTATATTCTGTCATAACCACTGCTAAGGTGTCTATAAAATATTCCCGTGAGTGAATTCATTCCCTTATTATTTCTTTCTTCTACCCAACTGGTTCTATGTTATGGTCTTCCAAATCAAGATCATTTCTCATTTATCCATCGTTCACTGTCAGAAAATCAATGCCGACAAATAGGCCAGTTTTGACTCACATTTTAATTTGTAACAATGGTACTTCCAATATTATGGGCACCTAACCCATAATAGATCTGATCTTGCTGCCACTGAATGCTATAGTACTTACTTGAAACAAATAGCTTTAGAGGGAAGATTATTTGTTAAATTTCAGGAACATTCCTGAAGCTATTGTTCATTTTGAAGAAATAAATGTTCAGGAAAGGGCAGTTCGCTCTGTGTTTCCTAAGCATTGCTGGCATTGAAATAATGAATCAGACCGTAGTTCAATAATTTAGGATAACAAAGGTAGCATAGCAGAGATTGGAGAGTTTGTTTCCACTGGTAGATTGAGACACTGAATAGAGTATTGTGGGAAATCATTCCTAAAAATGAAATACTCAAAGGAATGACTGAAATTGAGAAATATATGACTAATACTGCAGAAAATAAATAGCTGTATCCAACAGGTCATTACCTCTTGAAATCCAGATAATGTTGGAATGGATTGAATAATAACTAATATATATTTTGATTCAGAAGGGAGAAACAACAGTTCCATCTTGGCTCATGCATTGACAGAAGACTAGGTGGTATGAAATTCATTACCACATTGCTGTAGTGTGAAGTGTCACCAGCTGCTCTATATGTCGTCTGCCTGGCATACCCTGAGAGAAAGGATTCTCACACAGGATTGTGGGGAAGAGGCATCAGCAGTGAGCTCCAGTGGCTGGGAATGCATGCTGTCCTGAAGTCATGTAGACTGACCAACTGATGTGTTGCCAGGATACTGCAATTTGAACTATATAGATCCAGAGGCAACAAATTCATCAACCATTCTGCAAACAAGTGTGAAACTGCAGGTAGCCAATTACCTGCATTCCTGTTTAAGGAAAGGTAATTTCTAACAACTTCTGGTATTATAAATTGTTTGAAAGCACTTGGAATGGTTTGGAGCTATTGTGATGAGTTAAGAAGCAAGGATACCTTACTGCAACTGTATAAGGCCAAGGTGAGACCACACCTGAAGTATTGTGTGCAGTTTTGGTCCCATTCTCTCAGAAAAAATATATTTCTTTCTTGATTGTTTGAGAATGAAAAGATGTTCAGTAGACTGATTCCTGGAATGGCAGGATTGTCATGTGAGGAGAGATTGAATCAACTCGGCCTGTAGTCACTGAAGCTTAGAAGAACGAGAGGGCATCTCATTCAAACAAGGAAAATTTTGACAGGTCTTGACAAACTAGATATAAGGATGATGCTTCCTTTGGCTGGGGATCTAGAAAAAGGGTTGATCAGGGTTTCAGGATTTGGGTTTGGCCATTTAAGACTGAGATCAGAAGGAACTTCTTCACTCAAGAGGATGGTGAACATGTGCAATTCTATCACATAAGGCTGGGGCAACCAAATCACTGAATGTACTTAAGAAAGGAATAGATAAACTTCTAAATATTAAATGCAATAAGATTTATGGGGAGAAAGTGGGAGTATGGCATTGAGATGGAGGATTAGCCATAATCATGTTGAATGATGGAACAGTTTAGATGGGCTAAATGGCCTATTCCTATCCCTACTCCTAGTTTCAATTTTTTTGAATGTCTTTTTGCCAAGTTGGAATAATTTAAAAGATTTCTTATTAAAGAAATGAGTTCTCATGTATTGTTAACATTTGAACATCTTTAATTCAGCATTCTTCCAAATAAGACTTCAAAAGTATTTAAGTAGATTGGAAGATTGATAAAGCATAGATAATTGCAAAATTTTTTTAAACATAGGACAATAGAACACAAAATAAATTTGAGATCAAAGGTGTACAAGTCCAAGCTGTACAAATTCAACTTCAAACCCATTTTGATTTATGTACATTAGATATTTTCCCATTTTCTAGACCAAACTAATTTTATTAAAAAAAATAAGATTTGCTCCAAGCTTCATTTATGATATGACGGGTATTACGGTTATTGCATAGAACTCAATACTTCACCCATATACATTTTTAAAAACATTGCAGAATGCCTTCATGGTTTCAAGTGTCATGGCAATGAAGCACATCACAGTGTATTAAGGTATTGAACCATGGACTGACAGTGGGTGGGTTCACGCTCCCAATTCTCACAATGTTATTCCTTTTAGATCTTCTACACTATGATTTTTCTCAGTCTGGCTTGAAGATTGTTGTACAATGTGAGACAGTACTGTAGTCATATCAGTTCATTTTTTTTTTGTCAGCCTTAGCACACGGTAGTAACCTTTTGTGGCACTTTGATTTTGATTGGCAAAGAACACTCCAGTATATACAAGGGTTTGATTGCAAGGAGATCTGTCATTTTCTCCCACACCACTGTAATAGGCCAATATCATTAGAAGATAGTCACTCGTGCGACTATACAATGTGTACACATTAATCTTGTAAAAAGGTTTTGCAAATCTTGCAAGTCATAACTAGGCTATTTGGTTTATGAAGACTATTGGCAAACACTCAGAATGCCTCCTGGCAATTTGAGGAATACCATTCATGTGCTCTGTCAAGGTATATGGACAGACTTGACCCCTTCTCACTCAACGGAGAAAGAAACATTGCACTGAAGCTGCTAAGAGTGACTAGAAAGAAAAACTCAATCAAAGTGGAAAAAGTTACACAGGGATAGATCCTAGGGCAGCAGCAATTAAACATCATTCCTGTAGAACCCATACAGCAATATTCTTGTTTCTTCTGTTCCATAAAAATCATTTTAAGTTTGCCTCCTGGTGCTTCTTTCTATTTGTTCCCAACTGCCCATTAAAATTGCAATTAGGATTCAATGCACATCATTAAATGCAATTTGAGTGTTAACCAAGCCCAGTACCCGAAACTGATGGTTATGCCAACTGTCCAGAGGACGTTCCTTTTGAGGATGGCCCTAGTTGAAAATTATTGTGATCAAGACAGTAAGTTATTTTTAGGTCATTACTCATACGTTTATTCTGGAGTGCCCAAGTTAAAACCAACGTCCATGTCTATGTAAACTTCAATGGAGATTACTGATGAACTGTGAACCTAATTGCAAATTTGGAAACATTTACTCAAAGCAGCGATGAAAAGACTCAGAAGCAGCGTTTTTGTATGTTATAATTGAACAGAAAATATTTGGTAGATCTGGATTTGTGGAGACAAAAGTAGAGCGATAATAAAAATAAAAGCTGCTGGAAAAACTCAGAAGATCTGCCAACTTCTGTGGAGATAGAAAGAGTTAATGTTTTAAGATCAACATGACTTGTTCAGAACTGGAAGAGAAACAGAGCTAATGCTATCAGCTTTAAGTATAGATCTTATGCTGACTTCATCTTCACGTTAAGAATGCAATAATTTATAAAGTGATTATGTTTTAAACTGTCTCCTTAAGGTAAATCAGCATACCCTGGAATGGGGAGTGGTGAAATCATGCTGAACTTTGCCTGGAATCAGCCCCATGTAATTTGGTTGTCATGTAGAAAGAGGCCTAGGCTGAAACCTGTTGATAATCAGATGCCAGTTTTCTCAGTGTGACACAAAAGAAGGGCAGCTGGCATTTCTGTATAAGCTCTCAGATTCAGAGATCTGGAAATGGAAACAGAAGCAGCTGCCATTGGAAAGAGCAGGGACAGAAATGGAAAGCGCAGAGAGGAAAAGAAATGATTAACCCCGGGGGGAGCTAGGATCGGTATGGAGGATAAGTATTGAGGTAAGAATCTAAGATAAGGAACTAGAATACTTAAATATGGCCTATAATATTAAGTTTTTTTTAAGTTTTAAATTTAATTTCTGATAAATTTAGTTAGTTCAGTAAATGGATATAAGCTAGCATTCTGTAAGATGTCCATTTGGCTCCATGTGGAAACTCCAGGACAACACCCATATGTGCAGGAAGTACTATCACCTGAAGGAGCTTGGGATCTGGGTTGCTGAACTTGAGTGGCAGGTAGAGTCACTGAGATGCATCAATAAGATTGAGAGTTTTATGTTACTGCACTGTTCTAGAGGTACTCACCCAGCAGCTTAAGTGTGAGCAGACAGGGAAGGAATGGATGATTGTCAGATTGTCAGTAGGGCCACACAAACTGTGAAGGAGTTCCCTGACTGCACCTTGCTCGCCAGGTGTTATACAATTTCAAACACTGATGACAATGATGATTTCTGTGCAGAATTAAGCCAGAGCTAAGTTCAATATAGATAAATTTTTGAACAGTAAAGAAATTAAGGGGTATGGTGTGCGAGTGGGTAAATGGAGCTGAATACACACAAAGATCAGCCATGATCTTATTGAATGGCGGAGTAGGCTCGAGGGGTGGATGGCCTATTCCTGCTCCTAGTTTTTATGTTATTAAACTTCACTCTCGCTCAGTTCCTATTCCATTTTATTCATTATATTAGAATTATTGGAGACCATGTTTCAGCTGTAGAGGGCAAAGGCAAACATTGGGAGTGTTCTAGAGTTTGGGGAACAGGCATTTCTATACCTGCAGATGGGAGATTTGCCTCTCCAATGATTTGGACAGAGGTATCACTGAGTGCCTGCAGAAAATTCTGAGCAGACAGTATGAAAATCCAGATGTTTCAATCCATATTTCTTCCACTAACAGATCGAAATGAGAGGTGTGAAGTCAGATTTTAGACAGCTAGTGAGGAACCAGCATGCAGGACCTTAAAAGTAGTAATCTCCAGATCACTTTCAGTGCTAAAAGTATCAAAGTAAGAGGATATAGAAGATGAATGTAGGGTTGGAAAGATGGGTAGGAGGGATGTTTTAGATTCCTGCAACTGGCTTTGGGAGAGGTGGGACCTGTACAAATCAAGTGGTTTGCATCTCAACAGAGCCTGGACCAAAATCTGTGAGGATTGCTGTGGTTTGCTGGTGCTGTTACGGAGGATTTTACCCAATGGTCTGGGCTGATGGGAATTAAGATATAAGAATTGGAAAGGAAAAAACAAGTCACACAAGGATTGTCAGAATCAGATAACACCGGAGTAAGAAGTAATAAGCAATTGGATGGGATCAGATTAAGAGGGATGTATTAAGATCTAAGCTGAGTTTATAGTGCCTATTGTAACCACATGACACATAATAAGTTATAATGTTGAGCAACACTTGCATCCGTTGATGATATGAATCAAGACCATACACCCACGCTCTTGACAATACTGATGGAAGTAGTGGAGAGAGAACTGGTTTCATGATGTGGATCAAGTGGTTTAGTAGAGGTCACTCAATCAAATGTCTCCTGGTTGATAGAAATCACATGTCTCATTCTAACTCTATCTGAGTGAATGTAATACATTTCAAAACTTACAATAAATACACTACTATAATACATTATGTTTACTAGCTGATTTCCCCTGATGTTTCTGGCAGTAAGTCAGTTGATGTGTTGTTTATAAGGGTAGAATTATATCATGCAATGTATAATATATTTTTTCTTTGCTGAAGTGGGAGGTATGATTAACATATCCCTTCACCACAAGATGTAAAGAGGAATTTTGAGCCCACGTTAGCCATCAGCTGAAATGGCGATGTGGGCGCAAAATCCTCTAAGAGTCAGCAAATATGATTCTCATCAGCATCTCTCACGAGTGACATTAGAAATTTCCCACCCAGTGAGGACAGAAACCTCATTTAAATACATTAGTAAGCCCACGCACTCATTACATGTTCAATGCAAACTGATGGCCAGCATACTTTACAACAGCCTTGTAAAGATGAGAACCTGGTGATCTCACATCCCAAAGGTGATATTGGAGGTGAGTGCTCATGCTACCATTATCCTACGTGGTACAATTTGGAGTGGAGAAATCAGAGAGGTCACATGGATCCAGATAAGTGGAATTTGGGTTTGATTTAAAGGGAAGGAAAGTTTAATGGTATTTCAGTCCTTTGCTCCTCCAGGTCTCAAGGAGTCTGCCAGCTGGTGTGAGTGGCAGCACTTCTCATACCCCTCTTATTGCACTTGTGCCATTTCTCTGCTGAGGGTTTGCCCTTTGAGAGCAACAGCTGGATGTGAGTGGAAACAGGTGCAATCACGAAGCAAGCACGGGATGTAGGGGTGGGGGAGAAGAGGCAGCTGGCAGGTCCCTGCATTGGGTCCATGAAACGTCAGGTTGGATGGTCAGAGTTGGAGACTCTGACAAGGGATGTTGATCAGCTACATGAGGCAGAAGACTGTCGCACAGGAAAGATGATGAGTGCAGTCAGAATGAGCCCCAACCTTCAGGATATAATGTGCGTCTTCAGGGACTGAGTTCTCTTGAAGAGAAAAGTCACTAGTTTTGGAGGCTCGGCCATTGGAATGAAGTCAGCGTTCAAGATGGGGTCTCATTTAATCATGACAGTACCATTTAAGGATGAAGATGACAGAAGGATGATTCAGGATCTGGAGTGTCCTGCCTGTTACATGGAGAAGCCAGTTGTTTGGATCAGTTCCCTGACTCTTCCTTGTCAAGTCAATTGAACCAATGCAGTCAGCCCTGCAATTAGTAAGTGTGTCACTGATTGGTGTCCAATGGTTAACCCTTTGGGAAATGAACCCCCAACAGTGAACATCGAGGCTTATGGCCACCTCTCCATGACAGAATGATATTGGACCAATGACAGATTGGTCCAGGCACCAGAATCACTCATGGTCACACATGGTCCTCCTAATGCAAGACAGGAAGGCAGAGGCGATCTTCAGTCACCCCATTGAGGGCATACAGGTGGCAGACTCTTGTTCACCTGTGAGGTTGGAATGCAAGTTGCTTGAACAGAGTCAACTTCCCACAGTCCTCACACTTAGGATGGGGGTGGGGTGGCATGTGACCCATGAGACTGAAGGTTCACAGCATTTCTGTCAGACTGATCTGAAAGACAATGTGGGACCTGCAGGACATCATTATCATGGTCGCTCCATGCATGGGAAGTAGCTGAAATTACTGACCAAATACTTTAGAAGAATGATGATGACTTGTAGTGAGGACAGAGCCATGCTCTTCTTATGCTTTGCAATATGTCTGACTCCTGTCTGACAGGAGCTGAATGTGACCTGTCACTCACCATGCCAAGAGCAGCATGGCATTACTGTTGTTAGTGTGGAAGAGACACAGCACTGCCACATGGAAGAAACACAGAGTTAGCATGGGGTTTGAAAAGTGTGATACTGTGACATGACAATATGGAGGCCCTTTATGGCTGATCAAAATGAATTTTTCTACATTGGTAATTTATCTCTGTGCCAAGTTCACCCATGCCCATTAGGTAACCATCATTTTTTATTCTTCTTCACCCTCTCACTACATTAAGGTATATCTCCAGCTGAAGTTGAGGTTGGCCTGCTGAATTCCATACCCTATTGCCTGAGATGAAGGCCAACCCTGGTGGCCAAGATCTTGAGCGTCTGGGCTTACTTTCAGGCTGCCTAGTGTGTGGGCTGGAGGTGTTACAATCAGGGAGGGATGTGTCAGATGGGCTGGACACCTCCTGGATGGAAGGCACTGGACAGTTCCTGTCAATCCTCTTCTCTTTGAGTGCAGAGGGGACCCTATGTTCTTTCAGAGGATAGAGGTGCATCTGGTCTGAGGTCCAGAAGCCTCGCCATCCTCTTCCAGCAGCACTTATGGATTCCTACCAGTGCCTGCATCATGAAGTTGAAGCCCAGCACCATGGAGGTCATGATTTGAAATGTGAAATGAACATTTCCCACCATGGAGTGCATGGCCTGCTGCTCAATGAGTTGGCTTCACTTGGTTGGAGCCATCTCCAACCTAGTCCTCACAATTAGGATAGGGGTGCGGTGGCATGTGGCCCACTGAGATCTGAAGATTTGCAGCATTTCTGTCAGAATGATCTGACAGGAGCAATGCGGGACCTGTAGGACATTGTTATCATGGTAACTTCATGCATTGCCTTGGGCAAAAGGTGATGAGACTTATCCAGTTAGCCTTGCAGTCTAAGGAGGGATGCTGCCATCCTTTTCTGATGCTCACAACTTTACCTTTGTCACTCCAGCAACTCTGGGGATGACTAGACCCAGGGCATGATTCAGGAGCTCAGCAAGGTCCTGTGTTCCAGATCTCTCACAGTGCCAGATCCACAGTACAACCCTGCCTCCACCTGCTGTGGATCTTCAGGTATGAGCTAGTCACCAGTGAATGGCACAGAAGCCTACCTACTTAGTAATCCCACTGGGGTGCAAGTATCAGTGCTGGTGGAGGTGTGGATGACAGATGAGATGCTTCTTCACTGCTGGTCTCTGAGACGTATCCTGCAGAGCCATTTTGATCTGCAGTGTCCAAGGGCTATGAGGATAGTCGGGGCTGGTCTGCTGATTTACTGTGTTCTGCTGATTGACCCACAATGGAAGGGAAGTGGCATTGATTGGAGAATGTTCATTCGCATAAGCCTCATACCATGGTTGCATGTGTTGAGGGTTCTTACTTGTGTTTTTGGCCCCCACCTCACTCTCTGCACATGCATGGCCCTGCTTCTCATTGGCCAGCTCAAAGACTTATTCCTCGAATGGGGAAGTACAATGATCCCGCACATTGACTAGGAGAGCGAACACTGAAGAGGTTTAAATGTTGAGTCAAGGGGTACATTGGGAAACATGAGGAGGCTGATTTACCCTGGCTATTGAAGGCCATTCATCTTCTTCCAGCACTGCAGCATCATCGTTTTATGCAGTGTACTGCCACTTAGAATCACAGCAACAATCTCCCAGGTGGGATTGCCCAGATGCTGGCAGGATGTCTGCCCAATTGAGGGTACAAGGCCGCCCATCTCTGCTAGACCCCATCCAGAGATTTGCTGAGGACTTCATTGATTAAAACATGGTGCAGTCTTCCTGGAAGCAATCACCCAATAGGACTTGGAACAACAGGCATTTAAATAGTGCACCCCACTATTGCATAGATTAAGTTTTCCCAGGCAAGGGAATCAGAGGCCGGCTCTCACAGGTGTGGTGTGAAACTCATGAAATTTTCATCGACAGTACTGGTGGGATTCTCTCCAGTTTTCTTACTGAGACACTTAGAAAAAAAATTGGAAAATTCTGCCTGTAGGTTTTGTAAGTAGGTACATCCTGAGGTCAGTGAGAGGATTATCAATGTTGGTCACATTCTGGATTTAGGGTAAGATGATAGCTACCTGCTAGTTTTCTTCCCCTGAATTCGCCAATGTCCTGTCCTTTTAAAATCATTCCTTCCTTCTTTTAGCCAGATTGATGGTGATCCTTTCGATCTCAGGCAGAAAATATTGGTCACAAGGTATGCCTAAAAACTAATTCTCTCTGCCCCTATTTTATAGCCACATTATCAGTGCTGCCAAACAGGAGTGTAAACCTATCACACCCATCTGCCAAATCAGCTAGCTTGAATTGATGAGTAATGTGCTCTGAATAAAGTTACTGTCTGAAGGCTTTTATTTCTCAATGATAATAGTGTGCTCAGTGCTAAGGGCAATAAGTGATGCACACATGAATACAGGAGGCTCAAGATCCTGAGAGGCTAACATGAGTTCCAGATAGCCTGCATTATTTAAAACATCTACATCACTTAAAGGATAGTTATAATTTGGACTCAGCAGGTGTTGGAATACTTTGGGCAAATGATTTTGACCAGAGAATGACGCAACATGGAACAAAGTGGGCTTCAAGGTGAGCAGAAGGACAGAGGTCCACTCTTCCCAAAGATCCGCTCTTCCCAAAGATCAGCCCTTCACAGAGATCAGTCCTTTCACAGAGATCAGTCCTTTCACAGAGATCAGCTCTTCACAAAGATCTGCTCTTCACAAAGATCAGCCCTTTACAGAGGTTTGTTCTATACAGAGAGACACAGGCCCTGCAGTTGAATTCAGAGAAAGACAATGGGAACAGATAATTGTTACAGCAGCAGCAGTGATTTAGATGATTCAGTGCAAAAAGAACTTCAATGTCAAATCTTCAATGCTGCATTGCACCAATTACAATATTAGCCTTGCTCACTGCTTAATGCACCACAATCTCTTTCTCACCTTCCAATTGTCTTCATCAACAAGGACTCATTCTGTACCTTAAATTCATAGCTCCATCTCACTCTCACAACTGAGCGCTATTGCACTCCTCACACCCAAGTTGCATACCTTGCACACAGTGACAGCTATTCAATTGTGGCAACCAACCACTTTGCATCGCACTCAGTGACACACTCCTGTGTGCATTCAGAGTAGAGGATGATCACAGAACTCAGGATTCCTCCATTGTATGGACAGAATATGCATTCCGTCTGGAAGCTCCATCAGATTTCTACGTATCTCCTGCTGGATTTCCAGTATTCACCACCAGATGGAAGACAATATTAATGTCAGAATGACATTATACATTGACTGACATCACATCCTGTACACTTCCAGTTCATACAGCTAATGGCTTTCCCAAAATGGTGTCCCATTGAGTCATCCAGCAGTGTCGCACCATCAATGCTATTTTGCACCATATTCCTGAAAATATGAGAGCTTCAGAAGCAAATCTTGCAGCTTTTACCTTTACTCTCATCAGTAACAATATGCCTTCAAAAGGATTGGTTTGTGGAGACCTAGGCTAGATAACTGGATTGTCAGGAATTACCATGTGTTGTGAACCACCCAGAACCATTATGTTCCTATTTCAACTTAACTGTGATGGTGGCTTTCAAATTATGCACATTTCCGTTGTCTATCATCTAATCGTACTTTCAAATGCTACATACAGGTTTCCAAATCAGCATTCAGAGATGAGTATACGGGGATTTGCATTGCAATTGTACATTTGCAAAGCTTTCTCTGTGCTCTGTGCAAATAATTCTTCAGTTTAGAATTTGTGTAACTGGCTGGGCTTCTACAGATCTTTCTGGCTAATACTGATACCAATATTCCTTGCCAGTCTTATTAGCATAGGTTGAAACACTGGAAAAAGAATGAATGAGTGAAAATGTGAACATATGCATAATGTCTTTTCTAAACCTCTACTTACAAAATTGAAATTTGAGGCCATCTAACCATTATTTCTGTGCACCAGGCACAGCATGTTTCAGAGTGTAATTTTGGAAGTTTTTTTAGTACAGCTTATCTTAATGATTTTTCAGAGATAGTGATAATACAACTCAGATCACTCAATGATGAGAAATAAACAAAATAAAATGAAACATTGCTTTAAAAAAATCACCATAGAAGACTTGAATTTAGTTTTGTTATGCAACTAAATACTTTAACCATAAATTTACAAAGCAACCAGGATGGGACTAAATACAAGAATCATATATTCTCTTATTTTGCAGAAGAAAAGAAGCTATATTACTCAGAAGCAGAGGGTTTATGAAGAACTTTCACAAAAATTGCCCAAAAATTCATAGCCAAAATTTTCCTGGACAATTTAAAATGAGTTTGGAGACAATGGCAAAGTATTAGAATGGGAGCAGACCATGTTTTGCCAGAAATCTGGTATCATGACGTGATTTTCAGAATTTAGCACCAGTGAGAAGCATGGAGGGAAGACTTCATATATCAGCATGGTGGGACACCAACTGAGGTATTTAAAAGGCAAAAAGGACGTAAAAGCTCATTTTGAAGCCTGGGGATCACATGACTTCAGAGTTCCTCTTAACAAAGCATAGAACGGCAACAAAGTGGGTAAGTGCTGGCTCTGCAAAACCATCAGGAGGGTCATTTTGCAGTGGCTGGAAGGTGCAGCACAAAGAGAACTGTCAGACAATGGCAAAGACAGGGAAAAGATTCCAGGACTGTGGGGCTTTGTAGCCTGTGTCACATAGGGGCAGTAGCCCTTAACCTGAGAAGACCACCTAGGCGATTTGAGCCATCCCAGAAGGAGGCAAAGGAATAGAAGATAGGATAATTGTCCTGGGCTGCATCCACCCTGGCTTTGGAGCCTCCATTGATGAGGTGAAACATCTCAGAGAGCAGGTTCCGTTACATCAATGTTAAACTGGCTTGTGACCATTGAAAGCAGCGTGCATAGTTTCCAGGAAGCAGCAATGACACCTACATATTCCAGCAGTCCCAGATGCCATAGCGTTGATCATACAGATTGAGGGAATCATGCTGTAGATAAGCTGTAACAGGCAGCAAGAATTAGAATGAGAAGCAGTGAGTGAAAGGTTTATTAAAATGTATGCTAAAAATAATTTAAAAGAAATATTAAAATAGAGACAAAACATAACGACTAAACATAAAGTCATCAACTAGAACTCTGCAACCTCAGTGATTCTGGGACAGACAAGGGTCCCACCATGGAAATTTCTGTTGGCCTCGAGTGGGATCTTACAGCCTCACTAAAGCAAGGCTTAGAATCCCATCCATAGAATCATAGAACAATACTGTATGGAAACAGATCTTCGGCCCAACCTGTCCATGCTAATTAGGAGCTCTCGGAGGTAGTGACAATTGCCTGAATTTGGCCCATATCCCTCTAATCCTTTCCCATTATGTACTTATCCAAATGCTTTTTAAATTTTGCTAATGTACCTGCCTCAATCACTTCCTCTGGCAGTTCATCCCATACACATGGCAATCATCTGTGATTGCCAAATGCAGCTAAATGCTCTTCTCAACTCTCCTTTGATGTGTCATCCAAAGATGCTCCTTTAAGGTGTTGTGTTTGCACCTGTAGCTTAGCTGGAGACAAGCTTGTGACTTCCTGCAAGTACCAGTGTGTTCCCCATGAAAGACACACATACCTCCATGCAGATCTGAGAAGGATGAAGACTTGGTGGAGTCTCCAGGGTGCCTCATCCTCCCTTCACTTTGAAATCGCAGTAATAGGTCACATTGGGAAGGTGGTGGTATGGAAGTATGTGTACACCTGCTGAGTGATCTACTGCATCTGAGTCTCTGTGAGGGTTTTTTACATTTATTGTTTCATGGATGTAGATATTGTTGGCAGGGATAGGATTTGTTACCCATCCTAATTGGCCTTGAAATGAATGCTTGTTAGCCATTTCAAAGGGCAGTTAAAAGTCAGCACATTGCAATGGGTCTGAAGTCACATGTAGGCCAAACTAAAAAAGATGGTAGATTTTTTTGCTTAAAGACATTGACAAACCAGATGGGTTGATAATTGACAACATAATTAGCATTACCAATCAGATTTTATTATTTGACTTTAAATTTCACCAGATTCCACAATGGGATTTGAACCCTTGTCCTCAAAACATTAGCCTGGGCTTTCTGGATTACTAGTCTCATGATATTACCACTACATTACCATCTCTCTCATTCAATGGAGGAAATCAAACTTACACTCATTAGAGGCTTCAGAACACTCATGGCCTAGATAGCCTCCTCCATTGCCCATGCACAGGTACACATAGCCACTGCATCTCCAGATGTGCCATAGTCTCTCACTGCAACTGTCGCAGTTGTGTTTTGATCAACAATAGAGACCCATCAATAGCCAGGGCTCAACAGGTACCTGGCCTTCCTCAGTCTTCTGACTGTTAATGACCTTTGCCGTTGAAACCTCTTTTAACTACTCGGTTGTGTTCGCTACTTTGTGATCTGAATATAATTACGAACACATACCACTGACATGGGAGTATCTGTGCTGCTGGCAAGTACTCTTTTAAGTGTCTGGCTGGCTCCTAGTCTTACAAGCTGCTCTTTCCCAGCCTGCTTCTGACCTGTATGGGACAATATAAACATGAAAAGGTTAAAAACTTCCCGTTTCCTCATTCTAACCATGTCTGCAGTGGAACTCCTTGTCTCTAATTTTGGTCACATGGGCGTACGTATTCTTTGTGTCTGATGTCCCCAAGTGTACTCACATTTACTCTCTCACCCTCTAGCATTGGCATATCTGTCTCTCCATGAGCAACTATGTGATCAATCTGCTTTGCTTATAAGATGGCCCTATCCTCCCTCCATGGGGTGATGTTGTGGAGGCACAGCACCTTTCTGACAATCTTGGCTGATTATTTCCTATTGTCAGGTTATTAACTTTATGCCTAATAACTTGATGTCAAATTGAATACAGATGAAAATCTGTACCAAATCCTTTTTAAAAGAAAATATCTGGGATGGAATTTGTGCGTGTGTGCGCTCTGTATGTAAGAGGGGCTCTGAGATTATCGGAGGAGTTGTGAATTGTTGTGGATGTTATTGCTCAGACAAAATTCTGAAGGAAAAATCTTGACAAGTTCTAATGTTGAAGACTTCTGGGTTAATGCTGTAGCTGAAATAGAGACTAATTCTGATGGGTTTTTGAGTGTTTTTTTGAAACACTGTGTGGTGCCTGTTGTACATCATCATGGTTTTATTTATTCCTTTTAAAATTCTTCAACAAGCGTGCAGTTTCTCTGTGCATTGTGTTGTCTTGCAAACACAAGAAGGAAGACTGTTGTTTCTAACAAACATGCTGATGGCACCCAACTGACCCATGAAAGAAACATGCAAGTGCTACCTGCATTCTGTCACTGCTGAGGTCTTTGTGGGAGTCAGCAATCACAGATAGACATCTTTCACTGGAATGCAGCCGTATCAATGACAGGATATACTGTTGCTTGACTCCCTTGTGATCAATTGTGTGCTCACTTCCTCGTCAATGAGGAAACTTTTAGCTTTTCCATATTTGATCCCCAAAGGGAAAACTCACTCTGGGAGACCGAATTAGGAGATCAACCTTCTTAGCACATTGAATCCTAGTTTGGTGGGTTGACCTAATGATTCCTCTGCATTCTGTCTCTAGGTTTGTTTCATCTTGTCTTCTCTCATTTGTTCATTTGTCCATTCAAACTGGAAGTGATCCTGCAGAGAGCTATCACTGAGCTGTGGAGGTTACCTGTGGCCTTCCCTCTGCAACTGTTATTGTTACTTGCGATGATCTCCTTGGTTGGACTGAGTCTTCAATAAAGGGAAAATCAGCAGGAGCTGATAACTCAAGGTAGCAGAAGCACAATGGTTCAATAGCCCACAGCAGCTTCAGAAAGCAAGAGGTTACTATCCAGACACCAATGAATGTACAGTTGGCAGAACTTTAAATATTGCACCAGCACTTGTTGTGGAGATAGTTGACGGCAATCTCATCATCTGGATTTCTGCCTCAGGCCCTGGTAGGCATGCCCACCTCTCCCATTCTGCATCTACTTAATGACCTGTTGCCTTGAGATCCCATACAGCCAGCCATGTATTGAGGAAGCTGAATAGCACCTGCTTCCAAAGCCATTGCTGTGACCCTCATCTCCAGAAAAAAGTTTTGACCGATAGGTCACTTGTGCTAGAATATCCTTGCATTTTGGACTGAGAACTGGCATTGACAAGTACTTTTTTGTCCTTACATTGTATGTTTTTTAAAGAATATTGTATCTTTTCATAATATTGAGTACATACCAATGTAGTGCATGTGAATTGCGGTTTCTGAATAGTGAAGTGGCAGAAAAAACTCCTCAAGGCTGAGAGCCTGATTACAGAAGATGTAATCATTGAGAAGCATCAATAGAACTCTAAACTGCACTGTCTGCCAAACAAAGGCACTTAAAGCAACCCTGTTCAAGCATGCAATTTATAAATAGAGGTTCTTACCAAGTTGGTTGTTGAATTTTGTTTTTGAAAGTGCTTCAGTTCTGAAGTAAAGATTCCAAAGTCTTCTGTAAATCTGGAACTGCAGTACTCTTTATCAATCAATTGTATAATTATTTTTGCTGGGCCAAATGTTCTGAGATTTTATGGTGATGGTATAAAGAAAAGAGCAGCTTCAACACAAAGTTAAATTGTGAAGTTGAGAGGCTGAATTTTCACCAAGCTAGGCTGACTCAGCTCCCCTTTAAAAATGATGGGTAGGTTCTGATTCTCTGATTCACAACCCCATTCCTGGGCTATCTGAATTTCTGGAGTGTCCTTAAAGGCTGCTGGTTCCTGTCAAAAGCCCCCACCCACATGCTCAACCTAACTGGCTTCACTGTAGAGACAAGTATGGACTATAATTGTCATAGATTTGGGACAGAGTTGTGATTTATGGCTTCTCAGAGGAGGCATAAATCTTACACTACATGAGAAGACCGTTTAAAATGTGAATTCAAAAGATCCTTTTCATGCCCCATGTCCCAAATTATACTCCCATCCACCCCCCCATGGCTCTCACGCTCTCTATGCACGACCTCTCAGTCCGTGCCCATATGCAAAAAACTTGGAAAATATTTAAGCTTGTGCTGAAAAATGAAATCGTATCACATAAGTGCCATAAATAATCATCTCCAACAAGAGAGAATGCATTGAAGGAGTTCAAAAAAGGTTCACTAATTAATACCTGGAATGGATATATTGTCTTCTGAGGCAAGATTTGATTGGTAGGCTTTTAACCGCTAGAGCTTAGAAGAGTAAGAGACAATTTGATAGAAACATTTAAGATCCTGAGGACTCTTAACAGAATTGATGTGGAGAGAATATTTTCCTCTTGTGGGAGAATCTAGTACAGGCCAGTGTTTAAAAGTAAGAAGTCGCCTATTTAAAACAGCGATAAAGAGTTTTTTTCTCTGAAATATTTATGAGTCTTTGGAACTCTCTTCCTCAAAAAGTAATGAAGCATTATTTGAACATTTATAAGACAGAGTTGGAAAGATTGTTGACAAACAAGGGGTGAAAGGTATCACGGTAGGCAGGAATGTGGAATTGAAGTTACAATCATCAGCCATGGTCTTATTGAATGGGTCAAAGGACTGAGTGGTCTACTCTTGCTATGAATTCTTTTGTTCATAATATCCCACATCTCCCCTTGACATTCAATGGCAATGTCATTGCTGAGTTTCCCACTATTAGCATTCATGAGGTTTCATTGATCAAAAACTGAAATGAACTAGGCATGTAAATACTGTGGCTAAAAAAGTGAAGGTTGAAGGCTAGGAAATCTGCAGAAGGCACTCACCTGCTTTTTTTCCAAAACCATCCATCATTTACAAGACACAATTCACTCCACTAGCCTGGATGAATGCAGCTCCAACAAACCTCAAGAAGCTAACACCATTCAAGGCGAAGCAGCCCAATAGATTGGCATCCATCCACCACTTTAAAAGCATTCAATGGGATCGAGTCCCAGAGTACTAAGGTGGACCTGTTAAACAGCCTGCCTCGGGATCCGACAACCCCTATGATTATCTCTGCACTTCTTCCCGGGCCAGCTGATCTGAATGTAGCCCATATTTGCATCCCAGCAATGAAGGTCCCATCACTTTCTCCTGATATGAGTTGGCCAAGCCGGCGATTTTACTGACTCCCGCTATCCGTCTCGAGGATGGAAATTTAGGCAAAATCCCAGGAGTTTAAATTTTATGAACTCAACATCCATCACCAAAATAAATAGACAACAGTCTGAAATAATATTTTTGTTATTGGGATTTAACAGGAAATCAAAATCAATTACTAATAGTTGTTTGTTTGAAATGATTATTTTTACTGCTAGCAAAGACAAGTGTGTTTCTCTCTCTCTTCCAATGACATGGCTAACCTCATATATCCAGGAATGTAAAGATTAATGTGCAATTAGATTGTCCATTTAGATCACAGTCTTGAAATAACTTGGAATGTGTAATAAATGCTGAATGACACTGACATTATGGATAGTACATTTTCAAAAATATTGTGTTCAGCAAATGCCAGTAAGTGATAAAAATTACAGCAGCTTTCTTTTCCCAAAAGCTGATGTGATTGTTTTTCCATTATTTTTCCATACAACAGAACTTTAATTTTAATTGTTTTCCTTCTCACAAATTAGAGAAAAAAACCTCATTTGAGACAATTTTTTTTGTTGTTTTCCCCATTGACTTAAATAAATACAATGAGCATGGAGACTGGCCAGGCTAGTGCGTGATAAATGGGTTCAACCAGCCCAACTATCTGCCTCTTGTTTACAGTTATGCTCATGGCCAGTTGTCCTTAGAGAGGGTGCATGTGGTGCCACTGGCACAGTTGAGGTTTTTAGTGGCCAGTGTACATGGTGGAGCATGGTGGTTGGAGTGCTTCACCAACCCCCAAAATGACATTTTGATATATACTTAGAAATATGAATTAGGGAGCAGGAGTACTCAGCCCTTTGAGTCAGCTCTACCATTCAATATGGCCATGGCTGATCTGATTGTAACCAACTCCATATTCTTACCTATCCTGATAACCTTTCATCTACTTGTTAATCAAGAATCTAAAGTTTTTAAGTTTAAAGTCTGTTTATTAGAGTAACAAATAGGCTTACATTAATGATGCAATGCAAAAATCCCCTAGTCACCACACTCCAGCATCTGTTCAGGTGCACTGAGGGAAAATGGCACAGTGGTTAGCAATGCTGGCTCACAGCATCAAGGACCCAGCCTCCCATCCATTGACTCTTTTGACACTTCCTGCTGCCTCGGCAAAGCAGCCATCATAATTAAGGATGCCACAAATCCCAAACATTCTTTCTTCCACCTTCTTCCTTCAGGAAAAAGTTACATAAATCTGAGGTCACGTACCAACCGACTCAAGAACAGCTTGTTCCTTGCTGCTTTCAGACTTTTGAATGGGCTTACCTTGCACTGATCTTTCTCTACACCCTGGCTATAAGTGTAACACTACATTCTGCACTCTCTTATTTCCATCTCTATGAGTGGTATGCTTTGTTTGTATAGCGCAAAAGAAACAATACTTTTCACTGTATGTTAATGCATGTGACAAAAATACATCAAATAAAAAATATTAGAAAGAAGAATTTATTTTTCTTCAATAATTATCTTTGGAACTCTCTTCCACAAATTGTTTTTAAGGCAGAGCTAGGTAGATAGGGGTGGCATGGTGGCACAGTGATTAGCACTGCTGCCTCACAGCGCCAGAGACCCAGGTCTGATTCATAACTTGGGTTATTGTCTGTACAGTCTCTGCATGTTATCCTCATGCCTGTGTGGATTTCCTCCGGGTACTCTGCTTTTCTCGCACAGTTCGAAAGATGCGCTGGTTAGGTGTATTGGATATGGAAACCGGAGAAACCGATGGAAACCCTCGCAGACATGGGGTCACATCTTGAAGCCGATGACAATCTCCTTTGTCTTGTTGACATTGAAGGAGAGATTATTGTTGTCGCACCAGTTCACCAGATTCTCTACCTCATTCCTGTACTCTGTCTCATCATTGTTGAGATCTGCCCTACTAGGTGATGTCATCAACAAACTTAAAAATCGAATTAGTGGGGAATCTGTCCACAGTCATAAGTGTATAAGGAGTATAGTAGGGGGCTGAGAACATAACTTTGTGGGGTGTTGAGGATGTTCATGGGAGAGGTGTTTATGGTTATTCTTACTGATTGTGGTCTGCAAGTTAGAAAGTTCAACATCCAGTCAAAGAGGGAGATGCCGAGGCCTGGACCATGAGTTTGGAGATGAGTTTCATGGGAATAATGGTGTTAAAGACTGAGCTCTTCTCTGAGAAACAAGCCTTTGTTCTAAAATTGATCCCTAGTTTTGGATTCTCCCACAAGAAGAAGTATCCTCTCCACATCCCCCCTGTCAAGACCCCTCCAAATTTATGTTTCAATCAAGTTGCCACTTGCTCTTCTAATCTCCAGTGAATACAAGCCTAACATATCCAACCGCTCCAGATATTAGTCCAATAAACCTTCTCTGAGTGCTTCTAATACATTACTCTGGGTGTGGTCTCACTAGTACCTTGTACAACTGAGGCAATTTCAATTAGATAAGTTTTCTTTGGAGTTTTGTTCCAATACAGTCCCCTTTAAGGGGCAATTACTGTCAGTCGATTTGTTAGTTTGTTAAAATGCTTATTTGATCATTGTTTTTGCTAAAATGAGTGCAAAGAGAGACTCCTTCATGACCAATGGATGAGATGAAGTGCATCATCAGCCCCTACAATAACATTCTAATCTAATTACATAAATTTCCTTTAAGGTTAAATAAAACACATAGCGGGCTGAATTATAACATTGAGAGCAGGCTTCCCATATCCCGAGAGTAAACTTGCCTCTGTTTTGCAGGCTCGCCTGCTTGAATTTTTGTGCATTAACCTGCTGATGACACGAAGATGAATGGAAAAGCAGATTGCGTGGAAGGTGTGTAAAGTCTGCAGAGAGATCTGGATAAGTTGAATGAGTGGGCGAGGACCTGGCAGATAAAGTATAATGTTAGTAAATATGACGTTATCCACTTTGGTAGAAATAATAATAGGAGAGATTATTATTTAAAAGGCGAAAAACTGCAGCATGCTACAGTGCAGAGGGACCTGGGGGTCCTTGTGCACAAATCACAAAAACCCAGTCTGCAGGTGCAGCAGGTGATCAAGAAGGTGAATAGAATGTTGGCCTTTATAGCGAGGGGTATAGAATAGAAAAGCAGGGAGATCTTGCTGAAGCTATAAGGATACTGGTGAGGCAGCAGCTGGAGTACTGTGCGTAGTTTTGGTCGCCGCACTTGTGGAAGGATATATTGGCTTTGGAGAGAGTGCAGAGAAGGTTCATTAGGCTGATACCAGAGTTGAAGGGGTAGCCTATGAAAAAAGATTGAATAGACTAAGTCTGTACTTGTTGGAGTAAGAAGGCTGAGGGGGAACCTTATAGAGATGTATAAGATAATAAAGGGGATAGATAGGGTAGAGGTAGAGAGATTCCTCCCACTTAGAAAGGAAAGCAGGACTAGAGGGCACAGCCTCAAAATAAGGTGGGGGGCGGGGTGCTGTTTGGATTGGAATCGAGGAGGAACTTCTTCACTCAAAAGGTTGGTGAATCTCTGGAATTCTCCGTCTGTTGAAGTGGTGGAAGCTACCTCGCTGAATATATTTAAGTCATGGGTAGATAGGTTTCTGATAGACAAGGGAATTAAGGGTTATGGGGAGAAAGTGGGAAAGTGGAACTGATCCACTTCAGATCAGCCATTATGTTATTGAATGGCAGGGCAGGCTTGAAAGGCTAGATGGCCTACTCCTGCTCCTATTTCTTATGTTCTTAACCTTTTAATCACTGAGCCGAGGTCTCTGCGTAACTCCAGGAGGGAGTCTAGCTTCATAAAGCTGCCAACCAATTGAATGCTTGCAGCAAAAACAATGGCTGCTGTTGATGCTGCAGATAGACTAAGGACTTGGCATTTAGCAAAGATTGGGACATTCATAGAGGTTTGAGATCAACTGACTCAAAAATAACTTCTTCCCTGTTGCAATCAGATTTTTGAATGGACCTACTTTGCACTAACTTGATCTTTCTCTACACCCTAGCTGTGACTATAATACTACATTCTGTACTCTCTCATTTCCTTCTCTAAGAATGGTTTGATTTGTATAGCGCACAAGAAATAATACTTTTCACAGTAAACCAATATACGTGACAATAATAAATCAAATCAAAATCAAATCTCGTTGATGCCAGGCAGACAGGCCCTGACAAGGGAATGTGGAGGGATATGTTGGGTAGGGGGTGTTGGTGGGTGGGATAGGGGAGGTGGATGTGGGGAGGAATAAATATGGGAGCAGCCTCTGATGGGTACAAGGGGCCAATCAATAATCTTCCTGCCTTGTAACTGGCCAGCAGATCACAGCATTAAATCAAGGGTCTGCACACTGAGTACCAGTCTTTCCTGTTGCTGGTTAAATCTTAACAAGTCCTTTAATTGGGCGTTAGTTGCCCACCTAATGGCCTTGGTTGGCATACTGAACACCTCTCCCATCACTCGTATACTTGAAGTTGAGTGGGCACCTAGCAGCGAATATGTTGCAAATGGCAAGACACCTGAATTTGTGGGACCCGGGTGGCTTTTTTGCAGCCTGCAGGTGGCTTGTACATTGCAACCCAATCAGGTGCTGCGAATTTTTTGGTCTGCCAAACCCAACTGTCCAGTGATAGATATATGGAAATGAGGCAGACACAAGCATTCAAATGCGGCAAGGTTAGTGAGATTTTTAATGAAGTAGTTCACCAAAGGCTAAGGCCAAGGGCAGGACTTTCTACCACCACTCCGCCCAATGGTGTGCTTCCTGGCAGCGGAGGCTTCTTGCTGAAGTCATAGCTCACTGTTGTGAGGGAATTGCCTTTGGCATGTCTGACTGGAAAATCTTGCCCTAAGTGTGTGAAAACTTTCAAGTGTAGTTTAATGTGATAAATAAAGTAAATGATTTTACACAGAGGCGTATTTATTAATTTTCTATGCTGAAAGTGTTCACCAACAGAAAGAGAACAATCTTGACTGGTGAATGTCGAGCAGTCACAGCCATTTGACCACTGGTCTTTGATAAACATTCTCTACAGGGGCCTTCACAATATACGACAGCACAGAGTCGCTGAGCAGAAACTGATAGCCAAATTCCGCATGCATGAGGATTGCCTCAACCAGGATCTTGGGTTCATGTCACACTATCTGTAACCCCTATGACTTGCCTGTCTTTGCAACACTTACTTATTGTCTTGTCTGGAGACAATACACATCTCTTTAATCTATGCTTAATACTATCTCCACTCACATTGTATGCACCTTTAAGATTCGAATAGCTGTAAAGATTTGCATTCTAATCAGTATTCTGTAAACTGAGTGTGTGCCTTTATATGCTCTGTTTGTGATCAGAACTCTCCACTCACCTGACAAAGGGGAAAAGCCCCAAAAGCTAGTGGTGTTTGCTACCAAATAAACCTGTTGGACTTTAACCTGGTGTTGTGACACTTCTTACTGCGTTTACCCCAGCCCAATGCCGGCATCTTCACATCAATAAATGCTGACCAGTCATAGATGCCAATGTCTCACGAATGATTAAAAAAAAACTCCAACAACCAGAAGATTTGAGCTATAGAATTAAAGTGATTCCGATCGTATCCACTGTTCTCTTCGCTTTATGGCAAAACAAAGCAGCTTATCAATTCACATCAAGCTCGTCAAATTTTTGATCAGAGAGATTGATATAGCTGCTTGGTACTATACATAAATCTTCACAAGGACAGGGAATTGAATTGGGAGGGCTGGAGACACTTCCCGCTCCTCCCCGTCCACCTTATCTCACTAACGTGTCAAAGCTATTGACGTGTTAATTCATTGTCATGAAATACTGTTGCTCCGGCCAAGTTGTCTAGCCTAACCCATGAGCTACCGGCTCCCACTGAACAGCAACCATGGCTGAATTATTGTGTTTCCTCCACTGTCAGCAGCTATTCAACATGAGGGAAGAAGCAAATAATAAACAAAAATTAAGGAATAAAAATAGACTGAAGAGCAAAGAGAGACCAGCAGAAGAGAAAGAGAACATGCAAAAAAAGATGAGGCAGAAAGAAGCAAAAGGGAAATGATATATAAGAGCAGAGGTGACAAATAGAGGTAAGCAAGATAAAATAGTCTTCTAGCTCATAGTGTGCAGCATCAATATACAACATTTTGTCATAAATAATGATTTATTATTTGTGACTCTCTTCATTCCGAGATGAAGGGAGTTAAAAATTGCTTTGAATTCACTGGATTGTTACATTTGCCAGCCGGGAAAATAAACACATTGGCTACACACAGTGTATACTGAGCATTGTCTCACTCATTATAATTGTAGACATGAAGACATTGCTACAAAAAAGGTCAGAAGATGGGAGCTCAGGCAGAGCACAAGCACGAAACTGCTGCTCAGCTAGTGAATAAAGTATTGTTTGTTACAAGTCCATGCTGTCAATGTTTGGAAATCTAGCAATGTAAACAAAACAAAAGTGAGCAATAGCAGAATTAGCTCAGAGCAGACGGGGATTCGATCAAACATTTGTGGAACAATACAACATGCAGATAAATTATAGTAAGCCAAACTCAGATGAAACAAAATTCTGATTACATCAAATTTGTCAGCTATTCCCATCGACAGCGTAGCAAATCACATAGAAATATTCCTCAAAAAAGTCAAAATCCCACATTGGTATCCTTGTGTTCATCAAACTTGTCTAAGCTTGTCATATGATGCCATTAAGCAATTAGAGAAGAGTATGAAATTATGTAGCCTCAGGAAGCTGTTGACCTGATGAGTCTGATGAATGCCCTTCTGTTCGTGTACCTATTTCAGACAATGATCTCTCCACTCTTCCTTTACCCCATTTATATCAACTTATTTTATTTTTTAAAATCTATTTTCATTTCTTCTATTGTTTTTTTTTTCATTGTTTTAAATCTCACTTTCCATCTTTTATTCCCTTATCACTGTCTCCCTTCCCCTACCCCATTGGGACCAGTTGATAATGGACAGCATTAGCATCCTTTTTAGCCACTATCATCACCATTTACATTCTCTTTGTCATTTTGGCTATGGCATCTTTGTCAATCTTTCCTGCCTCCACCAACCGCTGGCTCTCTATCCAGTCCCCACAGATTCAGCCCCTCATCAAAATAGGATAATTTTCATTCTATGACCATGAAACGATTGCCAATTATCAAAAAAAACAGCTAGTTCACTAATGTCCTTTTAGGAAGGAAAACTGCCAATCTTACCTGGTCTAGCCTGCACGTGACTCCAGGGCCATGGCAATGTAGTTGACTCAACTGTCCTTGGGCAGCTATGGATCGACAATAAATGCTGGCCAACCAGCAACGCTCCTGTCCCATGAATGAATAAAAAAACAATATAATATCTCCAAGTTCGCAGATGACCCAAAGCTGGGTGGGATGGTGAATTATAGGAAGCATGCAGAAATGCTGCAGTGTGATTTGGACAAGTTAAATAGATGGAGAAATGCATGGCAGATGCAGTGCAATATGGATCAATGTAAGGATATCCACCATGGTAGTAAAAACAGGAAGGTAGGTTATTATCTGAATAGATATATATTGAGAAAGAGGAATGTGCAATGAGACCTGATTATCCTTGTACACATGTCACTGTAGCTGTGGCAGGCAGTAAAGAAAGCAAACAGGATGTTGATCTTCATAATGAGATGATTTGAATAGAGGAACAAGGGTTTTTTTGCTCCAAATATACAGGGCCTTGGTGAGACCATACCTGGAATATTGTATGCAATTTTTGTTTCCTCATCTAAGTAAGCAAGTAAGGAATGTAGTGAAGGTTTACCAGAATGACTTCTGTGATGGTGGGACTGATGTGTCAGATGAGATTGAGTTAGAGAGGATTATATTTGCTGGCGTTTAGGAGAAAAGAAAATTATAGAAAAATATAAAGATTCTAACATGACTGGAAAAGGCAGATGCAGGATGGATGTTTCTGATGGAGGGGGAGTCCCGAAACAGGGATCACAGTCTAAGGAAACGATTTAGGATTGAGATGAAGACAAATTTGTTTACTCCAAGAATGTTGAGCCTGTGGAATTCACTTCAACAGTTGCAAACAAAACATAGTGAATTGATTCATTCGCAGGTAGGATTCTCCAGTCCGATTGCTGTGAATGGAGACTTAACTGAGCTTGATGGACTGAATGGTCTATATCTGCTATTATAGCTTATGATCTTATATCCACTGAAGTTTAGAAAAGTACAAAATAACTTGATTGAAATAGATAGGATGCTAAGGGGTACTGACAGAGTGGATATGAAGAAGATGTTTCTTCTTGTGGGAGAATATGGAATAGGGGGTCACTGCTTAAAAGTAAGGGCTCACCCATTTAAAATGGATTTAAAACAGATAAATTGGGAACTCCTTTAGAATGTGGTTGAAATTCAGCTGGAGTTTTCCAGACAAATCCTCCTAATATCCTTTTGCTTGATTTGAGTTTTCCGTGTGTAAATCCTATTCTTCTGACTCCTATAAAAAGACTTGCCAAAATCCATTACAGTCAATCCAAAACTGCGCATGTGTCCCAAGGATCATGAGGCTTTGGAATTCTCTTCCTGCAAAGGTTTTGGAAGAAGAGTCTTTGAATATCTGTAAGCAGAGGTGGATAAACTCTTGCGAAGCAAAGGGGTGATAGGCTGTCAGGCTAGATGGAGTGCAGATTTGACATTTCTGTCAGAACAGTCATAATTAAATGGAGGATCAGGCTCAAGAGGCTGAATGGCCTCTTCCTGCTCCTTGTTCATATATTCACATTTTCCTGAATACTAGAGAAAAGATTTTCCTTTCATGGTAATAAAATGCTGCACATAATTGACTGACACAATTTCATACTCCTCAGCAATACAAAATTAATTCTCAGCTTCAAAAGAAGAGAAATCAACTGTCTGATGTATTTCCCACATAGCAGGCCAGGGGATACTCAGAGCAATTGTAATGATTCATGCAAAAATTTGCTTTGGAGATAGCAATGCTGTTAGTCAATCATAAGCTGAATGAGCATCATAGTACCAAAAAATCAAAGCCATGATGTTAGCATTTAAAGATTAATATGATTTTACTATTGAAGGATTCATTATTTTATTTAAATAATACATTCCTTTCATTTAACATTGGGAATTGCAATCTTCTCAATTGGCCCACACTTGCTTGATCTTAGCAATTACTGGCATCATCCTGTTCCAGTTGACAGAAACTTTATCCCTGCTGATCCATACAGTTGGGGTAACTAGTGCAACTGGGTGGGCGGATCCATGAATTTTCTGAAAAGCTGCATTCACTTCAAAGAAGCAGGCCACAGATTTGGCAGGGACTCTGCCAGTGGGACCGTTTTAGGTTTTAGTAGATAGTGATATATTTGCCATGCAAATGTTACATTTCAACTAAAAAAGAGGAGTAGGAGTTCTCATCATAGGTAGTTTCTTCCTGGTCCAGCTCGTGCTTTTTAAGCAGTGGACAAGGAGATTTGCAGCACCCTGTGGGAATTTGAATTTCAATATTTCCTGGTACAGTTTCTCTCAGAGCAAGGAGAAAAGGATAGATCTCTACATCTTATAACTGGTATTAAGCACATTGTAAGAAGTCTCATAACACCAGGATAAAGTCCAACAAGTTTATTTGGTAGCAAAATCCACTAGCTTTCAGAGCGCTTGCTGCTCCTTTGTCAGGTGAGCGGGCACTCACCTGACGAAGGAGCAGCCAGCGCTCCGAAAGCTAGTGGATTTTGCTACCAAATAAAGCTGTTGGATTTAATCTTGTGTTGTGAAACTTCTTACTGTGTTTACCCCAGTCTGATGCCAGCATCTCCACATCATTAAGCGCACCCCCAACTCTAACCTCCATCACCACTGAATATCCTTCCAAGTAACCCCCACAACACACACACACACACACACACACACACACACACACACACACACACACACACACCCAACTTGTATTTGAGATAAAGGCAGAATATTGTGAATGCTGGAAGTCACAAATGAAAACAGAAAGTGCTGGAAGCACTCAGCAGGTTTGGGAGCATCTATAGAAAGAGATGCAGAGTTAATGGTCTGAGCGCAGTATGAACCTTCTTCAGAGTTTTGGCTTGCCAAAGGGCAGAAACCTAGAACAACTACAGAGGGCACCAGATGCAGAGATGGGTGGCTTGTTTCCATGCGCCAACACAACGCTGGGTTTTTTTCAAATAGAAAAAAACATAAAGCAGCCTTTCATTTCTCACTTCCCTTTCACCTCCGCCTGTACACTCCCCATGGCCCATCCATGCCAAACCATGCCACCTCATAACCCCATGCCACTTCATACCCCCATGCCAAACATGCCTCCTCAGTATTGCTCATCATACCTACCATGCCACTCCTCAGGCTCCTCATATCCCTCATGCAAACATATGCTCCTCTACCAATGCCCTTGGAATGTTACAGCCACTTTGTCACTGAGTACCAACTCATGCCAACCTGCGCTCCCCCACCCAGCAACATTTGACCTTACACTTAACGATGCCAACCCATTCAGTATCCAACATATGGAGACCTCAGCAACCCATGCTCCAAGTGTTTATTTCAAACCATTAGACCATATCCATGGGGGTACCTTGCATCTTCAAAAGGATATCTTGGTAGTTAAGCAAATCCACAAGGTACAGACCTGCTCCTACCTGATCAAATCTGCACATGTCAGGTTTCAAATATCTTACATATCAAGATCACATGTGACAAGAAGCAGCTGTGAGTTTATTGGCAGCTGTCTCTATGAATTGCGCATTGACAAACCTTAACTCTTAAACCATTCCGGGCTCCTCAAAAATAATAGGTGCTGTGTTTGGAGGCGGGACTTCTGGATTCAAGCCTGTTTCTCCATTTTACAATGACGGAGAGACTGCTTATTGTTGTGCCTCTCTCTATCACTCATCCAATGCAAATTCACCATTTGAATGCCTCACCTCTCTCTCACTCTCAGAGGACCACTCCTGCTACTCTTCACTCACTTATGAAACCTGAAAGTTAAAATTAAAAATTTATCTGCTGGGCATCAGCTGGTTGACAATGCACTCCTGAAGGATTTAGTTTGACAGAGAAACCAGTGCTGGTGCCCTCACCCAAGTCTCAGAATAAAATAGCGGATTGAGTCCCATTACATAATTTGGCTTAGATCTTCATATTTAAGGCAAACCCCAACAATTTGAGATGGGTGTCCTCTCCTGTTCAAAAGAGCAGTTTAATATTCTCACCTATAAAGAACTAGGTCGCAGGAGTGAGGTCATCTCCAACCGTTTTGACTGCTCCCAACCTGGTTTTCACATGAGTGGAGATTCAAATCAGGGCCATAAATATTAAATAAAATGTTCTCAACTTGTTCCTACGATATTGGTTTAATCACTTAAAAAATTAGATAATGGGGAAAAGTTTGATCTCAAAATTGTGTTAACTCAGGTGACCCAAATTAATGAGCAAAGGAGTGAGAAGCCTTAACAGCAATTAAACAGGAAGATGAGTGAACACTCTAATTAAAGGAATGATTTCACTACTGGGCCGTAGTTCTTCATCTAAAAAGGCACCATACTGAAGGCTGTTAACTTGCTGAGTTTCAAATAGTCTGACAATCCAAGCAAATAAAAATATTTTAATGGTTTTTTTTAAAGCACTCTAATCTTTTTCATTTCTTGGAAAGACCAGTTAATGTTTTAACTTGTTACACATGCTGTGCATTAAATTGGACACTTGTGTTACTGATTATTCAACAAGCTGCAAGATAATCCCAATTGCATTAAGAATTCAAATGTTACACAGTGAGGCTCTTTGCGTGTTTCCCTGCATTAGTAATTAGTTGGGAAGTAGAAGTTGGGAAGTGGGTATAAAGGATACTTTCTCTGGTTGCTGAATTAAAATGAGTGTTACCTGGGATATGTAATGGGTTGCTTGCTTTACAGTGTGCATAAAGTGACTTGGATGAAAGATTGAAGACTTCAATTCACAGCTAAGACTTGATTGAGAGCACAGTGTATTTTGTGAATGGGATCAGGGAGTTACAATGTAATATAGGTGAAGTGAATAGCTAAACCAATGGCAGATGGAGTACAGAGTGGAGTGTGATGTGATCTACTTTGGATTTCAGAAAGATAAATTGGAATGTTTCCTTCATGATGAGAAATAGTGGATGTTGGATTAATTAAGATCTTGAAGACTTTGAGTTTGGGGAAGTTCTTTTGGGTGTAGGGAGTGGAATTTTCCCATCCCACCTACCACAGGGATCGAAGCAAGCAAGATATGAACCATGCAAAGGTCCATTGACCTCGGGCAGGACTTTCCAGTCTTGGGGTGAGCGTGGCCAAAAAATCTACCCAGGATGTGGAACGAAGGTGGCTCAATGGAGCTGAGGTACAAATCAATCATGATCTAATTGAATAGCAAAGCATATGTGGGAACCAACTCCTTTTTCTATGTTCCTTTGTGCATTCCATAAATTCTACAGCATGATGGCACATGCTGTTAGTAGTGCTGTCTCACAGTGCCAAGGACCCAGGTTTGATTCCTAACTTAGGTCACTGGCTATATGAAGACTGCATATTCCCTATGTCTGTGTGAGTTTCGTCCCACCGTCCAAAAGACATGCTGGTTAGATGCATTAGCCATAATAAATTTTCCCTCAGTGTACCTGAACAGGCACCAGAGTGTGGCAACTAGGGGATTTTCCCAAACACTTCATTGTAGTAGTAATGTAAACCTACTTGTGATACTGATAGATAAACTTCAAACTTTAAAACTTGCTAATTTATAAAATAATTGCAATGTAACATGCATATGTTGCTATAACACTCAGACTTTCTGCAAAAAATTGCAATCACTTTACATTGATTGCATGTGTATAGCAAAGGATTCATAAAAGTGAACAGAAAGCAATTCCAGAATTTTACTATGTATCTAACAGTGCAAAAAGATCGTGAAACGCAACTTAATTTGAACATTAATCACATCAGAACAGTACAGCTTCACACTGTGTGTTTACTGCCTGTCTAAGTGTTACTTTGTGATCAATAAGGATGCCACTTTTCCAGAAATGTCCACTTTTGAATACGTTGGCTACTGTTTAATGAAATGGATTGAGAGTTCTTTGTAAAGTAACATGATGACTGGAAAAATTCTGTATTACCTCCAACAAAGTGATGTTGATGGAATGGGAGTGGTTACCCCAACTACTTGCTGGAATGTTACTGTTCCAAGGGAATTAGAATGGGTGAGGGTGGACCATGGAAAGGTCTGTTGACCTCAGGTAGGATTTCATCGCTTTGGAACAAGCGAGACTGTAAAATCACGCCCACTGTTTTTAATCAGGCACTTGGGGGGTCTACATAAAATAGCATTTTACTGATGTCATTAGGTTTATCAACTTAACTATTACCAATTTAACATGGATAAGTACAAAAAAAAGTACCAGTGATTTTTCTTACTCCTATCATAACTTGTTTGTACATTCTGTCTAATGCCCACAATATCATTAGGTAGTTGAACACTTATTACAGTATCTTCACCTCTTATGGGGGGAAAAAAATCCAATGCAGATCACTGATAATTTAATAGCATATTTAATAAAAACCCCCTCTATCATTGTATTGTAATCTATTTCGAATAGAAACATTCTCAATGAGCTTTCTTGCACTGACACAGCTACCTTTTGTAAATTCAATCTGGAGAAGGGGAGGTGATATATTTTGGTAGAAAGGACATGGGCCAACTGTCTGAAATAACTCTTAAGTCGTTGCAGGACCAGAGAAACCTTGTGCAAATGTGCATAGATCACTGAAGGTGGTGGGACAGGTGGAAAGAACAGTTAAGAAAACATCTTCGGCTTTATTAGTGACGGCATAAGAGTATGAGCAAAGGGGTTATGCTGAAATTATACAAGACACTGGTTAGACTTCAGTTGGAATATTGTGTACAGTTATGAGCACCACACTAGCAGAAGGATGTGAACATATCAGAATGAGTGCAGAAGAGTTTTATAACTAGTTTCTGGAATGAGAAATTTCAGTTTTGCGGCTAGTTTGGAGAGGTTTGAATGTTCTCCTTGGAGAGAGAAGGCGGCTAGGAGGAGATTTGATAGAAGGGTTCAAAATCATGACAGAGCTAGACAGCTAGGTAGGGAGAAACTGTTCCTGTTTATAAAAGGATCAAGAACAAGAGGGAATAGATTTGAAATGATTTACAAAAGAAATAAATATGATGTGAGGAAAAAGTCTTTTTCACGCAGTGAATGGTTCAAGTCTGGAATGTACAACCTGGAAGTGTGGTAGAGACAGATTCAATTGAGGGCATTAGGTGATTATTTCAATACAAACAATGTCAGTGGTATGGGGAAAAGGCAGGGGAATGGCACTCAGTCATAACGCTCATTTGGAGAGTCAGTGCAGACACGATGAGCTAGGTGCTCTTCTTTGGTAATCTGTGATCCTGTGAAATACTTCAGGTACTAAAGTGGTAAAGGAATGGCTAAGATGGATCTGAATTGATATATTGGCTAAGCCCATATTCTGACCATGATTTTCCAGTCCCAACAATGGCAGCTGGAATACCAGGTGGGGTGGAGGGGAAATGGGAGGAAGGGCCAGGAGTGCACATGCAAGTGGAAGTGTGGATGGACCCTGGAAAAGGGGTGTAGTAGATGGGGCAGAGGTTTGGGGGAGTGGGGCGTGTGACAATGTGGGAAAGTATGTTCCCACTCATCACAGTGAGTTACAATTCCTTCCAGAGGTTGGCATGAAGCCTTGACTGAAATTATCCTAGTGTCCATTATCTGAGCAATCAGGGGGATAGTATCCTGGTCTGGAAAATATCTGGTCCAACATGGCATAGTCACGTAAGGACTCACCTGGACGATATCCTGGGGCATCTTGGGGAATTCCCCCTCACCTATCCACAGCCAAATTGCACCCAAGGCTGCCCCAATGGACTGCACATCTTCTCCCATATCTGATGGAAAATTGGTGGAGTTATCCAAGCTCCTAATGGAGACCTCCACGTGTGTGCAGGTCAGAACCACTTCATCACAGAGCAGATGGGTAGACTCCTCTGCCTCACATGCCATTCTGTGACAGCGTCCACTACTTTTCGCTGATGTTCTCCCACCTCTCTCTCTGTATCTATAGAATCTTGTGCAGGGCTGAATGCAGAGGCTTTCCACCGACAGAATAAATGGATTGCAATGGGGCTGTGAGGTATCACATTATCAATTTGATTGCTTCGTTTATGCATGGATCACATGGATGGTGCTCTTGCTACTGACACCCAAATCCCCTGTACCATTCAATGAGATGAGTGTGAGCAGTTGAGGGTTAACTTACCCTGGTGGTACAAATCCAACACTGCAAGACAGTCCTCTGATGAAGGTCCTGAGCATTAACTTCCTGCTGTATACAGTTGGTTGCATAGCTTGACCTCCTCCTTTTATCAGGGTAGAGGATGCCACTCCAGGCCTTCTGGTCTCTACTGCAAATTGAAGGAAGCATTGCTGAATCTGGGAGCCAGACAGACCTCCTTGGGATCGCCGAATCATCTCCTCCTTTAGTGATGGACACATTACAAATAAGTTGCCATCTGGATGCCTTTTAAACATGGCACCTGGTCATGGTAGCAGGTCACGTGTCATGAGTCTTTGACAGGAATAGATAAATTCTAGCCTTGATGTTGTGTACCATCCTGATTGAAACCAATGCTCGGCATAGCCACCTGGAGACTTGCTAAATAGTTAAGAACATAAGAACCAGGAGCTAGAGCAGACCACCTTGCCCCTTGAACCTACTCCACCATTCAGTAAGATTGCTCTGGTTGAGAACTCAGCTTTACTGACTCACCAGCTTACAATAACTCTTAATTCCTTTACTGTTCAAAAATCTATTTAAATTTACCTTAAAAACATTCAACGAGGTAGCCTCAACTGCGTCATTGGGCTGGGAATTCCACAAATTTACAACCCTTTGAGTAAAGGAGTTCCTCTTCAACTTAGTCCAAAATCTGCTCCTTTTTGTTTGAGCAGAATAATTTGAAAGGGCATTTTGGGGAGATTGCTGCTTTAAATGTCTACCTGTATTTGTTAAAGAAGTTGCATGTCATTTTTTGGCTGGAGTTTCAGTGAATACCCTTTCCTAACAGTAACCAGTTATTGGTGAATAAAAAGTCTTGATGTCAGTTTTAAGCAATTTTTAAAGGGATACTCACCATTTAAAAGGATATTCACTTTTTAATTGATGCAATTACGAAGATGAGAAACACACAGGAGTGTTCCTGGGATACAGTTTAAATGACTTGAGTAATATTTATTCTGGGAAATTTTGGAAGCTGAAGAAGAGTAAATCCTATGCTACGCTACCTATTTGAACACCTTATTGTAGTCAGCAGACAAAGAACAAAGAACAATGAACAGTACAGCACAGGAGCAGGCCCTTCAGCCCTCTAAGCCTGTGCTGATCATGATGCCTGCCTAAACTAAAACTGTATGCACTCATGGAGTCTATATCCTTCCATTCCTATCCTATTCATGGATTCATTGAGATGCCCCTTAAATGCCACTGAAGAAAATAAGTTTTTAATCATTGGCATGTTGCAAGGAGTCTTCCTTGGTCTAAATTTTGAGAATGGGAGGAAAACGTGAGATCTGACTTAACAACGTCAATTGTTGCAAAAGATAGAGTTGAGAGGAGAAAGTGCTATCCTTTCCCTGTTGAGAAAAAGACCCTGGATCTGATTTGTCTTTGGTTACACTACTAATCTTGGACCTCCTTCCTGAAACCATCAGTGGAGGATCTGAGAACATATGCAACATTTTGCTTGTTTCCTGAACAATCTACCAACATGCTGTTTTGTGTCTTATTGGCCCACCACACCTTCAGTGGAAGTGGGTATGAAGAACCAACATTTAAGCAATGTTTGACTGCTAAATCTGCAGAGCCACAAAATTAGCTTCAGTGTTTTGTTTTATAATGATTTAAAGGCACCAATCACTCATAGCAAGATAGTAAACAAGTTGTGATTTCACTTATTAAGACTAGATGCATGAGGACAGATATACATGGGTAAGACATATGAAAACATCAGCAGCACAGCTGTATATGGTCATGTTCTGCTCACAAGCAAAGGCCGGAGCACATGACACATTTCTCTTTTAATGATGACATGTTGATAGCCCTTAAAGGCTTATAACAATATCTTGCTTTTGTTTTGAAGATACTTCTTCCCCTTCCAAATGTGTATAACTATTCACAATACATAAAATAAAAGCAAAATACTGCAAATGGTGGCTCTGAGGAAATGTTGTAGATGAGATGGTCTATGGATTCTATAGGTTACTGTCAAAATTACATGGACTCTAATCAACGAATATGGAAATTTAATTTGATTTGGAGTTGCGTTTTCATAGTTGTCTATATCTTTTGGGGATTCCTTAGCTCTTCTTTTGTTAATCGTGAAGTGTTCAGTCTGTCTAAGCATGAGATGAATCTTAACGGCTTGCCTGTCTGATTCAGATACACCTGAATCAAGAAACTCTTGTTCTGCATGAAGGAGGAAAAACGGATCACCTGGAGCAAACCCGCACAAATATGAGGAGAAAATGCAAGCTCCAGACAGACAGTGACCCTAGGCCAGAATTGATCCCTGGCAGCAGTGCTAACCATTGTGCCACTGTGCCAAAAGCAAAAGAAGAAAGGACATAAAGGAGGCGAAGGAAAGGAAGAGGCAACTAGGCACCAGCTAGGTTGTCAATGATCAGCAGATCAGCCTTTGGTTCTCCTGAAAATATCAACACACCTCCATTACTCCATATATCTCTCTGCTACAGACTGTCAGTGTTCCCTTGGCCAAAGGTATGAAATAAAAAATAACAATTGCACAATGGCTTTCTTCAACAGATCTTCCAATAATACATACTATATTGAACTTTGGCTATCCCTTACTGCCAGTCTTGCAAGTGCCTTTCCTGACTGAATCTGTGGACTATCTCAGTTAGCTGCAGCATGGTTGGTGGAAGATTGCTGACCTGCAGTAGGAGAGACTGTAGATTTCCCTACAGATGACCCTCAAGTAATTCTGGGTCTACAGGCCTGTTTTCAGACTGGGAAATCTCAGGCAGGATTGGTCAAGTGGCACCAGCAGAGGCATTGACAGGCTGGCAACAGTGCAGGATGAAAGCTGTCTTCCTATGAAAGATCAGTAGCTTTCTGTACCACAGAACTGCTGTCACCGCCCCTGTGACACTGCCTCAGCAATATTCTGATGGAGCACAGATTGCTGGATTGTTTTGAGACTGCGCATCCCTTTTTCAGAACAAGTACCCACAGCTATGATGACAGGACGCTGAGCTGGAAGGGAGCATGCTAGGTTCACAAGACAAGAAGAATTGCTTGTATGTCTCAGACTGTATTTCACTGCAGAACTCACTTGTTGGCCTGGCTTCTGCCTATACAGCAATGGAAGCTGAGACATTAACCATCAGATACAGGATCTGCAAGGGTTGACAGACAAACCCACCTTTGAAAGGATGGGCTCCAAGGTCAGTGCAAAACTCTGTGCCAAGTTAGAGCCATACTCTTGCATGCTCCTTCAGAGGGATAGAACATTCAGCATATCAAACAATCCTGTGTGGATTTCCATCAGCTTGCTCCTGTATACTATCCCCTCATATGATACTTCTGCAAGAGAATTCTTTTGCAATCCTGCCCTTTGACACAAGTACTTCCTTTTTAACTTAACCTGGTTACAGCCTAGTCATGCTCAGAATCTTGCCACATAATTTTTTTTATCTCTAAACTACTCTGTAAGGTACTGGAATACAGATATCTGAGTTGATGGCTGTGGGTTTTTGATTAAGTGATGGTGCTTCTTCTTCAATACTGCTCGAATTTATATCCTTCATTTAGATGGACTGCAGTGCTGGGCCAGAATTGGATTTTGGGTATTTGAAAACATGAATACAGCATGCAAGGATCGGGTGGAAAGTAGGAGTTCATTTTCACACCGTTTGCAATTGATGTCAGATTGCAGGATGAGGGGATTTGGAAAGGTGTATAAGGTGGGAACAAAACCCAATAATTTGAACATAATCTTCTTCAAAGGGCTCAGTTTCTGCTTTCAAGGTGCTACCTTTTAAAAAAGAGGAAAGAGTGTCAAACAGTGTGTTATAATGTGTTGGATTATGTGCCTGTCATAGCTGAATAACTGAAGGTGTGTTGAGCTATGAAATGTAGGTATGAGGCTTGAAGAAATGGTAACTGTGTGATGATAAGTGGAGCTTATGAATGTTAGGCATGGATCCTTATTGTTAGAGATTGCCAACGGGTGAATGAATGATGGGAGCATGCTGCATTGAATAGTGTTACTGGTCTAGTGGGTAGGAAGTAGTATTTGAAGATTCACTCACTGACCATGACCATTTATGTGAGATCATTGAATTTTTTGCGTCACTACAGTTAGGCCACACTTTTTGAATTGATTTTAGTGGTTACCTGTTCTAGCTGATTTCACAATGTGTGCCTTTAACACAATCTGTTATCCCTGGGGAAACATCATAGGTGAGATTCTCTGGCCTCCCTGTGGCGTTCCTTCTAGCATGTTTCTCAGCAATGGGAAAACGGTATGCTATGGGATTGCTCACTGATTCCTCCCCATTTCGCCAGGAAATCCACAGCGGGGGCACGCCCTTAACAAGACCAGAAGATCCAGCTGGCGTAAAGAGCCAGAAGATTATGCCCCACACTTCTCTTCTGTTTCACCTTTTAAGGCCTCCAGCCCCATATTAAAGAACATGTGAATCTTTCCTTTGGGCTTGCTGGTCCACTTTTTTTTCCTGATAGTAAAATGTTATTTGAGACGGATCCAAACCTGTGCAGAGTGCACTGCTTTTTTAAGAGGTGTAGAATAGGTTTAAGTCATGCAGCTGGCTTTAACTGGTATTAGCTGTGTACACACCTTGGTCTCCTGCTGAGTGTACAACAAGTATGATTAACAGTGTGATTAGTGCTGGGCTGCAAGCCACAATCATAGTGATTAGCTGGCATGCGGTCTAAATCACCTCAGATGGGCACAGGGTAATCAGGCATCATCATCCTCACGCCTGAACCAACAAACACTATTACATTTTTAGTCCCAGGTTTCAAGTTACCATCTCTAGGCAAGTTCATATTAAGGAAAACAGCAATTAGAACAAAATTGTGCATTGAAGCCACACTTTAAAATAATCTAATCTGATTAGGATTTACCCATTTCGGGCTTGTTTTCACCTATTGGCCAAATTAACCTCAATAGTCTCTCTGAACAAAGACCTTCAGAATAGTTTAGCTTTTGCAATATAATTATTTAAAATTTTCAATTTCCTCTAAAACGATGCTCTACTTTCATTTCCAGTATTCAATGGTCCTGTATGATTTTTTTACCCCTGCAATCAAATTACTACATCAATTTAATTGCTCCTTTCAGAACAAGCAGTCAAAACAATAGTCTCTATGTTGAGTGAAGCTAAATTTTCTTTATCATGAGAGACAAGTTGTTCTTACAGCAAAACACTATTCTAAATCAATTAGGATCCCTTGAAAGTGATCAAGAGGAGCTTGCTTGGACAACATGAACATATGTAGAGATTTCTTATTGTTTGACAAACCAGGAATACATGTCAGGGCATTTCAACCACACAGGCAGGCACGGTCGTACAGTGATTAGCACTGCTGCCTCACAGTGCCAGGGACCTGGGCTCGATTCCAGGCTTGATCACTGTCTGTGTGGAGTCTGCACATTCTCTCCATGTTTGTGTGAGATTCCTGCAAGCGCTCCGATTTCCTCCCACAGTCCAAAGGTGTGGTTTAGGTGGATTGGCCATGCTAAATTGTCTCTTAGTGTCAGGCAGATTAGCAGGGTAAATGCACGGGGATAGGACCTGGGTAGGATTGTGGTTAGTGCAGACTTGATGGGCCAAATAGCCACTTTCTGTATGATTCTATGCTACTGATTCTATGGATTGATGGGCTCAAAACACAAACAGATCATCAATGATCTCATTAAGGTAGAGTAGGCTCAAGCGGCCAAACAGCCGGCTTCTCCTATTTTGTATGGTTTTAAACGGACCGCACATTGCAACAAACCAGCCAGGCACAGCAAACAGAAATCAGAGGGAACATTGGTAAGGAAGTTGAATAAAAAGGCACTGATTCATTTCTCAGTGGGACCAACACCTGTGCAAATCTGGTACAGAATCCTGAAATGATAGGATTTGTGCTCATTTTACACTCAAACAAGTGCTTGTTAGGTGCATTGGCCTTGCCAAATTCTCTCTCCATGTATCCGAACAGGTGCAGGAGTGTGGCGACTAGGGGATTTTCACAGTAATTTCTTTGCAGTGTTAATGTAAACTACTTGTGACATTAATAATTTTTTTTTTGTCAGTCTTATAAATGTGATTTACATTTGGTGGGATTTTATGGCCTCACTCATTCCAAAAAGATAAAAACTCAACGGACATTCCCATTTCTGCCCTCCCCTACTCTGATTCCCAAGGCAGGTGGGACATTAAAATTCTGGCTATTATCTCTGTAGTGTGATGTATGTCCTGAGTCAATATTTATACAGAATCCACACTGAAAAATATTTCTAATAGAAATCATTAGGATCTTCAGTGTAACAGAAAAACAAAATTCAAAGTGGTGGACAAACATGCTGATTATATTTGTGAATTATTTATCCATCAGGCATATAAAATATTTTTGAATGCATAAACAGCAAATGTGCTTTGTTCAAGGTAGAATGGGGCTGGAAAATATGGAGTGTTTGTGTGTAAAATGAACACAAATGCTATAATTTGAGTAGTCCTTTCAGCATTCTGTATCAGATTTGCACAGGTATTGATTCATTTCTCAGTGGAACCAATGCCTTTTTATTCACCTTCCTAACCAATGTTCCCTCTGGTTTCTGTTTGCTGTGCCTGGCTGGCTTGTTGCAATATGATGCACCATACTATCATACAAAATTGGAGAAGCAGGCCATTTGGCCTCTTGAGTGAGTCCTAAACTGGGGTGAACTGTTTTAAAATGAGGAGTCATCCCTTTAGAGATGAGGAGAAATGGGATAGGACCTGGGTGGGATTGTGATTGGTGCAGAATTAATGGGCCAAATGACCACATTCTGTATGATTCTATGGATAGATGGAAATGTGGAGCTCAAAACAGAAACATATCACCTATGATATGTTTATGATCTATGATAAGATCATAGATGATATGTTTCTGTTTTGAGCTCCACATTTCCATCTATCCATAGAATCATACAGAAGGAGCAGAAGGTGGTCATTTGGCTCATTAAGTCTGCACCAATCGCAATCCCACCCAGGTCCTATCCCATTTCTCCTCATTTCTAAAGGAATGACTCCTCATTTTAAAACACCCCAGTTTAGAACTCACTGAAATAAAGAAACATCCTTTACACAATCACCTTGTTAAGACCATTCAGGATCTAATATACTTCAATCACCTCATACTTACTTCTAAACCTCAGTGGAAACAAATCCAATCTGCCCAATCATTCCTCACCTGCCCCTTCCAGGTAGCAATCTAGTCAATCTCCTCTGAACTACCTCCAATGAATTTATATCCTCCCTTAAATAAAGAAACCAACAGCACACAGTATTCAAGATGTGGTCTCACCAATGTCCAGTATAACTGAACCATTACATCTTTATGTTCAATTCTTCTTATTATCAAGAATAGAATTCTATAGGAGGGATTTTTCACTCCAAAACCAGAAATTCCCACCCAAAAACAATTTTTCATGGTCCACCCCTTGCTTGCTATGATTGCCGTAATGGGCAGAATTGGAAAATTTGCCCCATTAGTTTTTTTTCATTACTTGTTGCACCTCCGTACTAACTTTTTGTGATTCATGCTATAGAATGCAGAGATCTCATTGGAATTCAGCAGTTGGTCTCTGATTAAGTAATACTCAGCATTTTTATAAATATACCAAAATGAACAATTTCATATTTTCCCACATTATTCTCCATTTACCAGATTTTTGTCCATTCATTTAACCTATCTATATTCATTTGCATCTTCCTTATATCATCTTCACAACATACTTTCCTACTTATCACTGTATCATTTGCAAATTTAGCTGCTATGTCTTTGCTCCCCTCATCGAAGTCATTGAATTTATTACAACAGCAGGTGGCATTTACTGAGCAAGCCAGTGCCAGAGGGAACCCTACTGCTGTTCTGATAACTCTTTCAGTATTTTGAAAAAGAAGAAAAGCTAATGTCCACAAAAGAATAGAAATCCAGTGGTACCTTCAGAAATTTAGAAACTAAAACTTTAAATAGCAAGGAAAGAAAACTTAAACACATAAGATTGTTTTAGCAATGTAACTTTAATCTTGCAGATCAACATTGGCAACATTTGGTCAGAACACCTAAGTAAACTGCCTTTTTGATAGACTTTTATAAAAACCCAAGGCAAAGAATGGTTAACACTTTGGTAAAGGTACACCATGTGACTCCTCAAATACTTACCCTCTGATTTGGAAATCCAAAAGCAAGGTTCAAAAACATGCAGTTTTCTGAAAACTCTAGCCAGGACGTTTTGGCTGTTCTCCCCAGCAAGATTTTCCCACTTCGCTGCAGTGAATGGAAATTCGGCTGGGTGCCAAATTTTCCGACTTTGGTGCAGCAGGAGTATGACTTGAATGGCCAGTAAGATCATGTCCAAAGACTTTTTTGGCTTATCTGGATGGCTGAGTCATTTCACAATTTTCACACCTTCTCCTAGATCTTTAGTTTAATCTTTGGTATTCTGTGAGTAACTTTGAGATTTTATTATATAAAAGAGTGCTACGTAAATGTAAACTGTTGATGTTGGAAAATGGGACCAGATGGAAATATGCCCATTGTCAGTGTTGAATGCCTGATATTTTATTACTTATTCGTCATTTTATTTAATTTCATAATGCTTTTTTACCCTTAGTTACTAGGATCTGTGATTATTATGTTCAGTTGTATTCTTACTATTTAATGGATTTGCATCTCAATTTTTTTGTATTTGATTTTATTTCTTAAATCGAGTCATTAATGTGGAAGTATACAAATTTTATTTTCTGTTTGGTTTAAATGCATCCTACTGTGACTTTTGCTCTGCACTTTCACTTTATTGTGAAATAAATAGTTTGGTGATTTCCTTTAAGACTTGCCTCACTTAATCTTAGCTCTATACCTTCAGAGAGATTGATGAAGCATTTATACAAAAGGAATACAATTTTAAAATAAAATATAACACTAACCTTGTGCGGTCAGTGAAAACTAGTAACAATGGCAATTTACCCCCTCAATCCTATTGCTTCTTCTTAGCTTCCAATTTTAACCAGTTCTTTTGAGTTAGTGTTTGATATACCCATCAGTATCTTTGGGATATTTCTTTAAATACACGCATCAAACAAGTTTAGCCAAAGCCTAGAAGTAAACTTTATGATTGCTCCGGCAGGCACAGGTATATTTACAGCTCATGGAGCCCTACATTTGCCATTTCTGGGCCTTCCCTCATCACCACATCCACTTTCTCCTCACTGTGCCTATCAGAGGAAGGTGATGAGCCTCTGGAGATATCCGTCAGGTGGCAGATATGTATGTCCAGTGGATGCATGTGGATGTCCGGTAGAGGTCAATGAAGACTGGCATACCATGTTATCTGTCATTGAGGAGTCCTTGCGAAATATGAATGCTGCATTGACCCTGAGCATACTGTCGTCTCCATTAAGGGAACGACAATTCTTGGGGAATGGCTGCTTCAGGGACACTCTAAGTAATTGCAGATATCATGTTTGGTTTCTGCCAGAGGCCATTGCAATTGATGATGCCACAATGTCTGAAGAGTGCCCAGCCACAGGGTTAAATGATCCTTCACAGTGGCTGGTGGACACCAATCAAGATCATCACAGCCACCACGGCAGCATCGTTGAAAGGCTGCCTGCAATGCCATTTCAGAGGTGTGCCAAGAACAGAACCTGGGGGCATAAGTTTAAAGAACCTTAAGCACAACAGGAGTGAGTCACAGATGTCATCATTTGTATTCAGTATTTAGAATTTTTTATTAGATTTAGAATATTTGTGTGCTGTTTTTATGTTAATATGAAGTCACATGTTCCTCAATTTAATGGGCTGAGATGGCTGCATGCTTTGTCCATTGTCCAGATATTGCACAAGCTTGTAAGCTGAGGGCTTTGTGTACTGTGAAATTTCTGGGTTGGGTCTGAGGCTAAGTTTTATTGAGAGTGAATCTACCTCTAAGCTTCGGATGTCTAACTAAAAAATTGCTGGGTTATTGCATCCCTTGCATCCTTGACCCCTGAATGTTCTGATCTCATAGTCCATTCACTGTGCTTTCCCATGCTTATCTGTCGATCCATCAATGAAGTCATCCTCTCTGGCCTGTGGACCTGCCTCACTCTCCTCAGTCTTCACTGGATCCCCCCAGTCAAAGCTAGATTGTGCAGGCACAGCATGTGACAACTATGAAGAAGACATTCTCTGATAGACACTGCAATGATTCCCCTGATTAGTTAAGACATCAGAAGCACATCTTAAGTAGCTTGATGGTCCTCTCCAACACTACCTTCTGGAAGCCTGAATCCTGTTGTAAAGAGTCATGCCTCTCCTCTGCCTCAGTTCTTTGGCTGATAAGCAAACTCCTTCACCTATCTTCAGAGAACAGTCTTTGGGAGCCACTCATCCAAATTTGCAGGAGACACAAAGTGCCTTGATACCTGGGAGTGCTGCAAGATGTATGAATCATGTGAGCTGCCTGGATAATGGGTACAGGCTTGTAGAATCAAGTGTGATACCCCAGCTGGATTAAGAGTGCTTCTAACTGCTCTGCCTGGTATCGCTGGATCTTTTCTGGCTTAGGTTTCCTTTCCCTCTATCTTCTGACTGCTGTGATTTCTGCAGTAACTGCCCTTCTTTTCCTGATCATGCCTCTCCCTCCCATTTATTCCTCCCTTTTTCAGGACTGGAGGGCTGGTATCAGCAACACAACAATAAAAGGCTATGATCTTCATCAATGAACTGCCAGCTAACACCTGGCAGGCATAGACAGCTAACTGACCCATTGTAAATGAAATCTGTGGTGCAGTTTTGGGTGGGCCTAGAACTTATCCCATACCAGCACGGAGAAAAATCCATATAATGGATTTGCATTTGAAAACCAATTCCCAACCCTCATACTGCTTACAGAAGTGACTGCTGCCAATGACAATACCTGTGGCAGACACAGATTAACATGAGACAAATATTTGCTAATCAACAAGGCAGCAAAAATCATGAGCATTTTGTTGAAAAATGAGGTCCCTCTATGTGAAATATTTAAGGGGCTGTTCTAAAGTTCAAAATGATGAATAAAGGCTGAATTTTCATCTTTGAGACTGCTAAGTGGAGTTGGAAAAGTTCTGAACCACTTGCCTTGGGAGAAAGTGCCCACAAAGATGGAACTTTCATTGCTGGAGGGTGAGTCTGAGATGGAATTGGTTTTCTGACCTGAGAAGATGTGCAGAAGCTTCCAGAAAGGCTGCCATATACAGAGGTGAGCTGTTTAAGATGACTGCCCTTATGCTGGGGATTTTTTTTCCCAGTGGGAAAAAGTACAAACTCCAGCCATCACTCATCATCTTCATCTTCAAAACAGACTATGTGCCCCATCCAAACATTGTAAAATTGACTGCAGAAATTATAGAGCCTGAGTTGTCAATCAAACAACGCTCCCTCTGGAGGCAGGTGTTCTCATTTTGTAATAGCTGTCTCAAGCAAGCATGGAATGCATGGAAGGACAAAGCTTGACTTACAGGACATGAGGTACCTAGGGTGAGGGTAGAAGAATAGAGGTTGGCATCGGGGAATGTAGGACTTAGGAAGTAGGGGGATATAACAAGGCCTGGGACATGAAGAAGATCCTTTGAAATTACCATTTAAAAGATATTCTCATACAGGCTAAGCTTCATACTCCTTTGCGGCACTGTGAATCACAATTGTGTAAAAATCTGGCCAATTCCATGAATTATGAAGGAGTAGGACATGCCTATCTCCGCAAGGAAGCCAGCCAGGTCAGGTACATTGAACACAGGTTTTTGGCAGGAACCAGCCTGCATTCTTCAAAGGCACTCCCAGTTGTGAATCGGGATCCACTTGTCTTTTTTAAAGAGCTCCTGAGTTATCCTGTCTTGGTGAAAATCTAGGCCTAAGACACCAAATTCATTCGATCATCATTTGGTTAGCTACTCATGGAAAAATAGTAGGAGCATTTTCAATGTCTGTGAAAGAATTGTGAAGCAGATTATTATAGTTCAAAGCAGCATTTATATTTTGATTTGAAATGAAGGGTTATACATATTATTTGGAATGCCTGCAGTCTTTTATACACTCACACAATAGGCTGCATGGGAGAATTCATCATAACTATTGCCTGTTTTGCAAACTGCAGTGTTACAAACATTGCAGTATTTGTGCAATATAATTAAGTACTTAAGTATCTTTCATGCTGACGTTAACACATCAGGGCATCTTCACATTTTGCTCTTATTTCACTTGCAACTTTAACATATTTAAAAGAAATTATAGTGATATGCTGTATATCTTAATTGTAGATATATTGCGGTAAATTCGTCAGGGAATTAATAGCATAGCTTAGCTGCCTAGAGTTGATCCAAGCCTTTTTAAGTCTAGCTCACTGCTGGAAGCACAAGGCAAGCAAATTTGATATGGTATTATTCAGTAAAATTGCTATGATGATTCCTGCAATTGTTTTTCTTTTAAATATTGTTTTGATATATTTGAATGCAATATGAAAACAAGTTTAAGGTATGTTTACTGACTTTAATAGCATTTAATAAATATGAATTTTAATCAAAAATAGGAGATATTCCATACGATATTCAGAAATTCATAGTCTACAGAATTCCAGACTTGTGTATATATATTGACATAGTAATAATGGTGCGAAGTCTCAGAATTTGAACAGTATTGTTGCTTTCAGTGAGTATTGTGAATCTAATGTTGTATGACTATTTAAAAATATTTGAGCAGGACCATGTGTGAAATGGTCGTCCAAAATGAACTTTCAATGATCCTTGGTCGTTACGTTTCGAAAATTTCACAGCTGCAGCCTCACAAGAGCTGTAAAGTTCTCCAAACAGGAGAAAAAAAACTCTGTACTGTTTCAAGTCATTAAACAGAAATCCAGAAGTACATTAAAAAAGATAATGAAAGTAGAAGCATGCATGAGAATATTATAAATGCAAGAATGCAACTGAATAAGAATGAGAACCCAATAGTACGCTCCAACATGGAACTGGGTGAAAACCAAGATGTTCGATTGTGTGGGCACAGGCTATTGGAGCACAAAGTGAAAGCAGCAAGATGTCAACTTTATCAATGAAGCATCAAGACATTCCAGAATATTGTATTACAATAGAATAAAAAAGGCAAAGATGTAAAAGCAATTGCAAGCTAGCAATGGCCATCTTTTTGAGTAAACATAATGAATTCCCATCCCACAGCATTGAATATTGTGAGCCTTCTTACTACTCACTGACAGTCAAAGAGAAAACAAATGAACAACACCGCAGGTGGCTGAAGAAATGATAGGATCAGTTCTGTCTTGATCCCACACTAAAATGTCAGAGGCTGCAGATAGGAGCACAAAGGAATCAGAGGTGCTGGTAACAGTAATTGTGCAATAATGACACTCCAGAAGAGAAGCAAAGCAGGTGAACATACCTATCTACCAAAGGTTTCTTCCAACCTGACCATTCCACTGACCAAAAACACTGACAACCTGCAGCTTCTCCCACATCCACCAACAACTACCTCCTCCACACATTCCCTCTGTTCCCTCCACCTCCATCCCCGAGGACAAACCAGGTAAATTCCATGCTCACAAACCTCACAGTTGACAGAGAATTTTTTTCCTCCTTGCCATAGTGAACACATGAGTATTATCACTCCAAATCCTTTTGTTTCATTAACAAAGACTCCAACAGGAAAGCCTTCTAGCTAGTGTGAAGTTACAAAGGGCAGGCAGCCACCCAACCTGCTGCTAACTCACCAACTGCAACAATAAGTCATCCAGGGTGTGTTGAGTTGACCAATGATGGGAATGAAGAAAGAAGTTGTGTTTTTTTTAAATGAGGAGAATTTATGGGACCCTACCTTACAAATGATTTAACTTCCACAAATGAAATCAGAGTAGCAGGTGAGTTATGATCAGCCTTAAATCCTAATGAATTATGAAATAAGTGAAAAAGATACCTTGCAGAATTTTCTCAAAACAATTCTGAGTGTCGCAGGGGATGAAAAAGAGTAGATTTTCTCATCAGTTTTTTTCAGTGAGTTAATTATTGGGAATACAGAAACTGTAATGTGATTCTTGCCAGTGGAAGTGGAGAGAGTCTCAGCTCAACTGTGAGACTGGCTACTGAGCTCTAGGGATGCCATTGTGCATGTGTCCCAATCTCCTAGTGTACTGTGTACACTGAAAACACAGTGTCACTGTGCTGGAAGAACTGTCATTCCTCCCCACTCTACTGCCCCACAGACCTTGCCCCCATGCCCCCAACAGGCCCCAATCTCTTAGGTCCCACTCTTCAGACCCACACTCTTGTCACTGTCAGGCTGGTAAATGCCAGGGTTCTAGGTGGGCAATGTGAGGGTGCCAGATTGGTACTACCCTATGGGCACTGTCTGGTTCTGCCCAACCATTCAGGGGTCTTCAATGACCTCTGGTCCCACCAGCAAGGCCATCATATCTGATCACTTTTGGTGGGGACCACCTGTGATTCTCAGTGTTGTGGACCTCGACAGACAAGAGGACTAAAATAAATGAGCCCGGATGATTGTCATTAATATTTTAATGAGCCTTCCTGGACACATGGCTGATTTTGACAGCAAAAGAAGGCCAGCAAGAATGCAAGAGATGAGAAATCTGGCCTGAACCCTATTTTTTGCCTCTCACCCTGTCATACTAGCTCACCACACCAATTGATCAGTGTGGTGAACTAATTTTGATATTATTTAATCAAAAGGTTTGATATTATCATAATCTATGCAGAAAACATAAATGATTTATATATGTCATTTGAATTTAGATAATTGATCATGAGCTGGGATATGGGAGGGATCAGAATTGGACAGTTTTCAGATGTTTTCTGAAGCAGAATAACAATTTCATGTCATTTAGCAGTGGGGATGATCATTTATAGCTTGGAGGTTCAGCTTCTAATCGAGAGGCCTGAAAACTCAATGAATTTTGTGGAGCTGACACTCAATTTTGATCATTGATCAAACACCATTAAACATCATGGGTCACAAGCCCATCAATTTTTCAACCAGGTGTATGATTCTTGTACTCATTCAAGTACAAACCAAAGAGAATGAGAGAAAACTACCTTTGATACAATTGGGGAAATGTCTGTCCTGAAAGGAAAGACCTTTCATGATGGTATTCTTTCCAAGAAATTGCCAGAATTCATTTTTTTCAATGGTTGCTGTTTAATGCAGTATTCATGAAGGAGTTGTATGTGATTTTTTTTTTGGCTAAAGGTGCCTGTTAGTCTAAAACTGTTTTTCTTGAAATTTTGCCAGCACTTGGAATGTTTATGTGAATACTCTTTGTTGTGTATCTAGTTTATACTTTAAACAGATTTTCCAAAGATTTTCGCTCACCTTGAGCAGCAAAGTGGCATAGTGGTTAGCACTATTGCCTCACAGTGCCAGGGACTCCGGTTTGATTCCTGGCTTGGATCACTGTGTGGAGTCTGCTCGTTCTCCCTGTGTCTGAGTCGGTTTCCTCTGGTCTCCGTGGGCTTCCTTCTACAGTCGGAAAGATGTGTTGGTTAGATGCATTGGCCATGCTAAATTCTCCCTCAGTGTACTTGAAAAGATGCCGGAGTGTGGTGGCTACAGAATTTTCACTGTACCTTTTATTGCAGTGTTAATGTAAGCCTTTTTGTGTCACTAATAAATAAATTTGAATTCAAATCATCTGACGATCTTAGATCAAGATGCCAATTCACCTGCTGAACTGTGCATCTTATCTGAAGAAATTAATTAGTTTCCTCTTGTCATTGTCCCTGTCATATCCCCCGTTCCACCCCAGAGATAGAATCGCCCTGGAATTTCTTCCATTTGACCATTATTCAATTATGAATTTGGGAATGATAGGTCAGCTGAGAAAAGTTAACACGTAAGCATTGAGATCATAAGCTTAAAGGTTTTTATTGCTCTGCTGTGTTTTCCCAGCATGCACATCTATTGATTTTGTGAAGTCTTCATGACTTGACTTTGGTCTCCCATGTTTTGTGTCCCAAACAGATTCAACTTGCAGTTTGGCTATTGTGCGAATGAAGTGATCATTTTCCTTGCGAGTTTTGCTGACCTTCCTGTCTATCATTCTGATATTCATTTGCTTGTCTGGCCCCAGACTTTAATCTGGAGTTGTGAGATTTCTTACTGAGTTTACCCCAATCCAACGCTGGCGTCTCCACATCCTTCAAAAGACTCCAGATTTAGCCACCTTGCATGCCTCAAAGGTTTCTTCTACCCTTGAAGATAAGGTTTGTACTCTTGCAAAGAAGTGTGAGTATTTTATATGTTGGTCCAATGGACTGACTTGTGCAACAGCACAAACTAAAGCATTGGTTTTTCATTTTGCTTAATTACGTGATTGTTTCAATTAGCCATAATATAATGGTTGACTTTTAATTCTCACCAGAAGTTGATAGGAATTAACTCTCCATTTCTTACAAAATACTTTGCAGCGTGTTCAATACAATAACTGAATTGTCTGCCTGGGAAAATCATGGAAGACACTAATAGGCAAAAAACATATTTGGAGCAACTCCAGATCAAATTACAATGCTCAAAGATTAAATTAAACAACTACTGGAAAACTGTGGTGTATGGTTAGCATTGGAGCTATGAAATTATAGCTTTGATTCCAAAATTAACTACAAAAGTGCTATTTATTTTATAGTTTGTCCCTGAAGTACATTTATTACAGTATTTAGGATTGAAAATTGTTTAATTTTTTTCAACACTGTTTTGGAAACAAGATTACACTTAGGTTGGTTAACTTGCCTGGAACTATAGACAACACTTGCTACAAAAAGCACTTTGATTATAATTAGATGTGACTCGACAGGCTGTAGTTCATTCAATTCAAAAATTTGGCAACCACTTCATTTCTGTCATTGTTATTAAAAATATGTACTTCAATTTAAATAATTGTTTCCATTTTAGTACCAAAACTGGATGATTAAACTTAAATAAAGTCAATTACACAGTCATGAAGGACAAGTTGGTGAATTTAAATTGGGAGATTATACTAAAAGATATATCACTAGATGAAGAATAAGAAGCACTTAAATAAATACTTCATCATTCTCAAAGAATATATACTCTACCACTTGCTTCTGATTTTCTTTTTCTCTATTGCTCTCATTTCTATGGCTATCATGAATCATCCATGAAAACTAGAGAGGTTAAGAACAGCATTAGTTTTTTTAAAAAATTCTTTCATATGAAGTGGGTAGTTTCCCATTTGTTTCCGAAGCCTAATATCCCTTGAGAAGATGGTGCTGACCTGCATTCCTGATCTGCTACAGTCACGCAAAGAAAGTGCAGCCACCATGCTATGAAAAAGAGAATCCATTACAGTATTGGGACCCATGGCCACCATACTGGCCTTGTGGGACCAAATTCTGGGGGCAATCTGACTGACTTGTCCTGCCAGTTGACAGGTACGGTAAGCCAATAAGATCGTGAGACAGGCGAAAAACCTACTTCGTGCCAAGTTTCTCACCTCTTGCAATCTTACGGGGTCTGTGAAGCCAGCATGCTCAAGTGTGAGGCAGATTTTAACATTTGTAAGCTGATTTGAATATCATTAGTGAGTCCCAGATGCAATTGGTTGGGCTTACTTGCCTTAATGTTCTCACTGATGAACATCCTCACTTGTAAGGATCACATACGGTCCTCTACCAATGGAGATTAGATATGATGGCCTTGCTGGTGGAATTAGAGGTCACTGAAGCCCCTGAGTTTTTTGGGTCCCCTTGGGCAATGCCAGCTTGAAACTGCCAACCTGGGACCCAGTAGACACCCTGGCACTGCCTGCCAGGCACAGTGCCAAATTGCAGGACCTTAGGGGAGAGGTTGGGGCTTGAAGGGGGCAAGGCTTAAGGAGAGGCAAGCAGCGGGAACAGCCCACTCTGCAATTGGGGATCAGCCGGGGTGGCAATCAGCTGTAGGGGGTATCAGGGCGGCAGTTGGCAAGGGGACCAATCAGTCAGTTCAATTCACTCCATGTGACATTAAAAAAATGGCTAAAAACATTGAAGATTGCACAGGCTACAGGGCTGGATAATATTTTGGCAGCAGCATTGATTATTTGAGTTGCAGAACTAGCTAGTTGTCTAGCCAACCTGTTCCAGTATAGCTACAACACTGGCTTCTATTCAACAATGTGAAATCTGCCCAGGCAAATCCTCCCCATAAAAAGCAGGATGAATCCAAGCCTATCAATTACTGCCCAATCATTTCACATTCACTCATAAGCAAAGTGAAAGAAGATGTCATTGAAAGTGCTGTCAAGAGGCACTCAAAGGAATTAAAAGAGAAGACTCATAATATTGCCAGGAAAAATAGTAAGGTTGAGGATTGGGAGAGTTTCAATAATCAGCAAAAACTGACAAAAATGGAAGAGGAAGAAAATAGAATGGCCAGGATTCTGGGACATTGCTCGGGAAGGGTTTGTAAGCCCTGCCTGAGGCCAACGGAGAATTCCAATCTGCGAGCCTTGTCTACCCTAAACTAGTAAGAAATAAGAAAATACATTGTTGGGTGACATGGTGGCACAGTAGTTAATACTGCTGCCTCACCACACCAGGAATCCAGGTTCAATTCCCAGCTTGGGTGACTATGTGTGGAATTTGCATTTTCTCCTCATGTCTGCGTGGGTTTCCTTCGGGTGGTCTGGTTTCCTCCTACCGTCCGAAAGCTGTGCTGGTTAGGTTGATTGGCTGTGCTAAATTGGTATGAGTGTCGGGGGGGAATAGCAGGAGTATTCTGGAGTTATAGGAATGGAGTTACAGGAATAGGACCTGGATGGGATTGTGGTCAGTACAGACGTGATGGGCTGAATTGCCTCCTTCTGTACTGTAGGGAATCTATGATTCTATTAGAGCTTCTACAGCAGTGGAAGTGAACGTGAGTAGCAAGTGTAAAGATGGTTCACCTTGAAGCTGAGACAGCATAAATTATCATGGGTGTAGAAAATGGCAAGAATTGAACAAACATTTTGCGCCTGCCTTCACAGGAATAATTAGAAATCAAGGAATTGATGACAATAAGGAAATTAAAGGGACACAATCAATTTCCTTACCTGATAATCTACATCTTAGAGTTCAGAAAGAGATATCTGCAGGGATAATGAATGCAGTTTGTAATCTTCCTAATTTCCCGAGATTTGGACCAATGTCAGTGAACTGCAGTAGTAAATATGTCATTGCTATTGAAAAAAGGTCAGTGCTGCAAGGAAGAGTGCTGGATCTTAATGATTGACAATCTCTATTAATGACCTAGATGAAAAGATAAGACATAATTTATTAAAGTTTGCTGACAAAACAGAATTAGGTGGGAAATTAATCTATGAGGGAATGAAACAAAAGTTCATTAAATTAGTTCCTGGATTGAGAGGACTGAGCTTTGAAAAGGGATTGATGAGAATGGACATATTCTCTAGTGCTTCGAATTGGGTGAGATGATCTGTCTGAATATCATATAGGCCGTGACTTTCCCAATGAAATTCTGAGTGCCCAAAGAGTGGGAAAACAGTAGTTTTTGTCCCACTTTTCCTTGGGCAAGCTTAGTGAAATGAATTTCTGGCTCTCTGTGCAATGCAGTGGCCATCAGGCAATTCACACCTGAAGCAAGTGTTGGGGTCTAATCCCACTTTTCCCCGGCATGAGGCTGATTACATCAAGAAAAAACGGTCCAGGAAAATCTCGACAAGAATAGTGGGGTGGACACATCGCACCCATTATTCTGTGCGAGCTCTGTGGGTTAGATTCTGAGAGGCTGGCTCCTCAGGCCAGATATTACAGTCAGAATAAAGGGTAGTATACAGTCTGGATAAGGGGTAGACCATTTAAAACTGAGACCAGGAGATGTTTCTTCACTCATTGGGTTATGAATTTTTCAATTATCTTCCCCAAAGATCTGTGGATGCTGAGTCATCGAGCATGTTCAACAGTTATGGGTGATCTAAATTTAAACACAGGGAATCATGAGATATGAGGTTAGACCGGAATGTGGAGTTCTAGCTGAAGATCAGTAACTATCTTAATGAATGGTGGGGATGGCTTTATTGATAGGCCTTAGGGATTCTCCTACAGTTTTCCTTATGTTCTTAAAAACTGAAGGAAATGCAACACACATCATTTCGGCTCAACTTATTTGCCCAGAAATGCAGCTGAGAATGGGCATCCATTCATATAAAATATTTAAATTACAGCCCTTTGACCACTTTAGGAAATGGGTCTTTGCTTCCATCTGATTCATAAGAAGCCCTCAAAAGTGAAAAGAAGAAAAAAAAACTGCAAAGGTGCCATTGAAAGTGATTCTCACTCCAGTTTAGATACAAGTAGAAAGTATTGGAAATCTTCAGTAGATGTGGAAGTAACTTTGGAGACAAAAACAGAATTAAGGGATGGAATCTTGTTGAGACATTAGGAGTCTCACTTGCCAGCTGATGATTTAGTGAAAGATCTGCCTTGTCTCTTTTCAGAAAGACCCTCTGTAATGACTTCAAAGAGATTCATGAGGTTGGCCTTTTGGAATATGAGCTCCCTGAGTCTCATCTTTATATAAAGATGGGAGTGCCAGGTTCACTGGCACTCCTGATTCTGACCTTGTACCTGAGGCATTCTCAGAGTGGAAGTGAGTTTGTAAATAAAGAGAATGTGGTGAAGGGAAAGCGGCCACAGAGGAGTTATTTCACATGTCAAGTCACAAACTAATCAGGCATTGACAAGACCAATGGCAAGCCTTCCCTTGGGAAGCCTTGCCTGCTGACAGCTACTGACCAATTAGAGACCAGCAATTTTTTTGCTCAGCAGCACCCCCAAGGAGGATGTGGCCACTACTGGAAAGACAGGCACTGGAATTCCAGGATTACAGAGCAACTTAGACAAGTGATGAGAGAGTTTTCACAGAGTGGTGGATGCAGGGCAGAAGGGGGATAGAAGGTCAGCAGGAAGGGAAGGAGCATGTCTCTCAGAGGGCCCATCTTTCCCAATGTCCAATCGCTTGATCAGGTATTGAGTATTTTTGACTGAGGCACACAGACCCTCCATCTTCACCTCTTGAAGTGACAAGTTGGCCACACAGGTTCAACTCCTGTGCATACCACAGGGTGAAACGCCTGGCCACAGCTGGATTAATACCCATGCCAAGTGGGATAAGATCCATGACTGGTCATTAATTAATTTTCAACAGAATTTATTTCTGACAGAGGCAGGAAAGCAGCACAGTTCCATTATACCACCATTACATCCAATTATGTGCCCTTCCTGCCTCCAAGCTTGTCACTGACCGGAGCAGAGATTTCCATTCACAATTGCAGGATATTGACCTTCATCGGATCAATGTTTTAAGGTGCTGGGTGGTTGTGGATTTTTTTTGTTCCTTTTGTTATAGTGATAGTGCTCAGACTTCCTCAGAAAAAACGTTTTGGAACTGCTGGAGTGTTCTTTTACTTTGCACAAACATTATTAGTTATGGGCAAATGTTGAGGAGCAGAAGAACCAGGAAGTAACAGCATCATAGACAGTCATAGAGATATGCAGGATGGAAACAGACCCGTCAGCCTGATTTATTCATGCCAATTAGATTTTCTAACTGAACTAATCCCATTTTCCTTCATATGGCCCATATCCCTCTAAACATTTCCCATCCATGTATCTGTCCAAATATATTTTAAGTGTTGCAATTGTATCCGTCTCTATCACCTCCTCTGCAGCTCATCCCATATGCACACTACCCTCTGTATGAAAAGGCTGCCCATCAGGTCCTTTTTAAATCTTTCCACTCTCACCTTAAACAAAGACCCTTTAGTTTTAGATTCCCCTATCCTGGGGAGAAAGACTTGGCTTTTCACCTTACCTGTTCCCATCCTGATTTTCTAATCATGATTCTATATTTTAATAAGGCACAGGCCTCGATTATTCCTGATGAGGGTGAAGCAGGACGTGCTCATTTCAGAATTTATTTATTACCTCCAAGCTGATTGAAAATCAGCACACGAGGCACCTCAGCTTCCTGAGGAAAGTTATCAGTGAGTTGTGTCACATGTTGCATTACTAATTTTAGCTCCCTCTGAAGTGTGTAGAGCACTGCCTGCAACTGTCAAGGTTATGCTGACCTTTAATTTCTATGCTTCAGGGATATTACTAGTTCCAACACTTCTTGTAAGGAACCTCCCACAGTTTGCAGTGTGCTGTATCAGGTATATGGCACACAAATGCTGTGCTCCATAGGAATTCAATTCACCTCCTTCCCAATGGAGACAATGATCTAGCAAGAAAGGGACTTTGACAGAATGTCAGGCTCCTCATGAGACAATATCAACTGCAAGAATATTGCCTTTCATGCTTTACATGATTATCCTGGGATTTCCAACATTTACAATGATGAGTTCGCTTCAAAGGTACTTGATTGGCTGCAAGGTGCTTTAGAATGTTCTGAGGCTGTGAAAGGTGCTACATCAATGCAAATTTGTCACTCCTTAACTTTCTAGCCCTGTATGACAAGAGGCAACACATTATGTAGAACTCTGCCTGCTTTCTCAGCATAGTCATAATTCCTTTATCTGTGGATATAATGATCTACGAGAAAAATTGGACAAGGGCCAAAACTGTGAACGAGGGATTCAAAGCAAGATATACCTATGCCTGTCTATTATTCACTCTGTCAGCTCATTTGTATGATTGTAACATGCAGTCAGCACTCATGCTGTTAACTGCAAAATGAATAGGAGGCACAAGATTATGGGAGGCTAGCTAGTGTGCACCATGTAGAACAAGTCTGTAGATCTTAAAGGGGTTTGTCTTGAATAGTTAATGGAATTCATTCAACCAGTAGCTTTGAATTAGGTAAAACTAAAGAATGATACTTAGTTGAAAAGAATGAAATTGAAGTTTCTCTGAAATTGCACTGGAGATGTTGGTGCAGGAAATAACTGTAGGAAAGAGATCATCTATGCACTGGGGACCAGGAGGTCCTCCAGTAAAATTTTGAAAAGTCAATGGGACAGATAGTCATAGGGGCCAATAGTGCCAAAATAAGTTGAGTGACCTCATTTGAGTAGGCAATGTATCATTAAAAGCCACATTCCATTAAATGCCGACTAGTCGCCCGCAATGTTCCATGCACCATGATCTAGTCTTTACTGATCAAGACTCACACTTAATATTCATACCTTCACCTCATCATCACATACTTAGTGCTGCTGCAAGCCTCGCACCTCCATCTTATAGCTTGCACAAATTGCCATCTTTTCAATCATGAAAAAATGCATTACCCAACCACATTTCACCACACTCATTGGGTGGGATTTTCCAGCCTCGCTTGCCCCAAAGCCAGAAAATCCCCCCAAGGTCAACAGGCCCTTCCATGGTCAGCCCCTCGCTCACTTTGATTGATGTCAATAAAATATGCCCACTGTCATGAGTGACAGGACACAATAGTGCACAGCTAATGGCGGTAGCTCCTATGCAGGGGGGAACAGTGTAGTATTTTTCAAGGATTGGCTTGCAGACCAGAAAGGTACAAACAAATAAAAGCTTCATTATAAAGGTGTTTACTCTCCAGCCTTTTGGCATTGACTGTCCATTTGCCTATGCAAACGGCCGATGATGCCTTCAGGACATCATGTGATTGACCTTTTGAAGTTTCTTTGTTCTAGCTAGGAATAATGTGAATACATAAAACTTCCCTCCGCCTTTATATCAATGGTTCCTGCAATGGAAAACAGCATAATACTGACTATCAAAATTCTCAATATGAATAATTAATAAATACAAGTCAATGGGTTAGACATTTCAAAGGACACTGATTTCTGGGTGACTGCTAGCGAGCCTCACGCATTTGCTTTTTTGTATCGACTGCAACCTCTGGTGTTTTTTGTTTAGTTTGGACATCATCCATTATTGCCTTCACTGAAGTCAACATAGCGTTCAGAGATTGACTTGGTGTTGAAGTATTCTCAACTGAGACACTGCTTTCCCCAATTGTTTTGAGTATTGTCAGATTGTCAGGTATGTCCAGGTCTTCACTTAGTACAGTTTCTGGTGAACTCTTGATTGATTCTGTCTCTGGTAAGCTGGTCGCCACAAGCTGCTCTACGTATCTTTTCCACTCTACATTGTCTTGAGTTTGTACAGTGAAGATCAGTCCTGTTAGTGATATGACAATGACAGGTATCCACTTCTCACTGGTGATAAATTTCCTTGCCAACACTCTTTGATCTTTATGGAAAACACAGCATTTAGCCCTGTTATCATGTTGTATGTTTTTGTTCCCTCTTTATAATTTCTCTTGTCTTGGGCAGCCTAAGGTTTTGCAACACACACACCCCCTGTCTTTCTGCATGTCTGCTCATGGAAATTAGAGCAGCAGATTCTTTAAGGGGTCTGTTATGGAGATGTTTTGAGCATATGTGTCAACAGTGTAGAAGTTGTATAAAATGTACCTGAAATGTGAGAACTTTGGCATCAGCACAGTGTACAGCAGCCACAGGAGAAGGAGTGAAGTGAGTTGTTAATGGAGATAGTGAAGGGGAGGGAAGACAGGTGATGCAGAGCTGAGAGTTAAGAGTCTTATTTTACCAGCTGTAGCTAGCTGATTAAATTTGGATCATCATGCCATTGTCCTTGACATTACCCTCCTCCATCACCATTTAGTAGATCACTTCTCTAGAGAACCTGGGCCCCCCCACAAATGAAAGATCACCTCCCTCCTCCAATTATCTTTTGCCCCAGGACCTCTAATGAGCCTTCAGAGAATCTGAGGGCTTTTGCGAGACCAACTGTAAATGCCATTTTGACTGTTGTAGAGTGAATTCAATTTTCTTGCAGTCAAAGATCACCCCTTTAAGAGAGTAAATATTTTTAAATCTCAACTGGGAGCTCCAAAATTCTGCTCACGATTCGCGAATTGTCAATGAATAGTTTGCGTAGTGCTGGTAGTTAGATCCATTTTAACTAAATGAAGAACAGATATGAAGGTCACATGTGTCTTTCACCAACACGATGAAATGCGCGGAGTAATTGTTTTGCATATTTTCTGGTTAATAATAAATCAAAACCAATTCCTCCCTGAATATTTATTTTACCTAAAAGAATTGCTTTTATTTATTGATCTGACAAATACTGTGATGTAAAATAAAGAGAGACTGGTATTTTAATTGCATTCTTGACAATTTCAGGATATCACAAAGGCACTTTACAAACAATGAAGTACTTTTGTACTGAAGTCGTGTTGGAGATAAATCTTATAGGATATGACAGGGAAAGTTTGTAATTTCCTTTACACTCAGATAGGGTCCTCCAAATACAGAAGTCTAACATAATTGAGACTGAGGGAAGTACGGGAAGTAAAAGATGACTTTTTATAAGTTTGATGGATTGTATCTTTAAATTATCTCTGAAAGCTGTCAAAGAAAACCCAATTAAAATTATAAGATTTTTTGAGATAATTAGATTTTGTTCATACTCAGAACTATAACCTGTATTTAGGGATCCAAACACTCAAACCATTAATCATCCCTAATGTGCTCTGGCTTGACTATATTGCAGTTTTGTTGTAGAATTTGTAAGGAGATTAAAAAAAAGGCCAAGTCATTTATTCCAATTATACTCGATTTGAAATGATTGCATTTATGTTTGTTTTGACAGATTTGTGACGCAGTACTAGCATTTTGCAACATATACTTATACACAAGTTCATCCCCTAGATTTTTCACATGATAGCTCCCAATTTTAGTTGGAGCATTTGACGAAATGATGACAGACAGATGTGGCTGGAAGAAGAAAGACAAAGTCATAGACATGAAGATTCTCAAACTTGTTGATGTAAGAGCGAAATAAGAGAACGAAGAAAATTACAGCACAGGAACAGGCCTTTGGTCCTCCAAGCCTGCACCAACCATGCTGCAGGACTAAAACCCACTACCCTTCAAAACTAGAAGCAGAAGTACATTTTCCTAGTCTGTCTGAATAATGTAGCGTGCAGTGTTTTTGAAGATAGGGAAAATAAACAAAAAAAAAGGTTGGCTCTGATCCTCTGCAGAGTGGCAATGATCGTCCGAGTGCCCCTATGCTTAAACATTTCCACATCTCAATCCTGCGCCATACTCCTTGCTGGATCTTCTGAGCCTGTTTTCTCCAGAAATACCGAGTACTGGGCTTGGAGAATTCCATCACAGTGTTTTAATGTCCAAGAGAAAATGGGACACATTCCCTTTTTATGTAGTCAACCGCATGCTGCATCATCAGGTAAGTGATATGGTAGCTCTGTCCACTCCACCAGTGCCCTGGATGAAAATTTGCTCTCTCATATCTTTCTAAAAGCACATCAATATAATGATTACTCCACGCTGTGAAATTTATCTTGTCTTGCTTTTAATTCTTTGCCACTGTTCTTCACTGGATCCAGACTATAATACAGCCTTTGCACTATATTTAGGCACAGTAAGTAACATGTACTTAGGTAAAATTAAAATAAAGGAATAAAGTCTGCTACATCATTGGTATTTGAGTGCTCTTCAACTGAATCTTGTTACCATAATATCATTTCACTGCTTTTCCCCCCTTATACTTATAATTATATCTTTTCAAGTGATTATTCAATTTCATAGAAATCATAGAGTACGGAAAGAGGCCATTCAGCCCATCAAGTGTGCATTGAATACAATCCCACCCAGGCCCTACCTCCCATAATCCCACCCACTCTGACATACGCATCTCAGGACACTAAGGGACAATTTTAGCAACACCAGTCAACCTAATCCACATATCTTTGGATTGTGAGAGGAAATCAGAGCACCTGAAGGAAACCCACACAGAAATGAGGAGAATGTGCAAACTCCACACAGACAGTGACCCAAGCCAGGAACTGAACCTAGGTCCCTGGAGCTGTGAAGCAGCAGTGCTAACCACTATGCAACCATACTGCTTTTTAAGTTATGTAGCTCTTGCCTCAATAGTTATGAATGGTCAAATATTTTGTGTTCCAGTAAATCTGTCCGAAATAATCTTGTACTTTACCTGCAAACATGTACACTGGAAATATACAATTACTTCATAAAATATAAATCTGTCCAAAGAGATATGTTTTTAAAAGTCAAATGTAAAAATATTTGGGAGATTCTCACTATCAGGAAAGACTGAACAGGATGGCGGTCTCTCCTCTAGAAAAGACTGATGTATGTAAGATAACCTATTTTATATATGTTACATATAAAATTTGGATTTGATTAATCCAATTTAACAGAGGTATTTTGTTTTATTTTTAATTTGTGAGTTTTTATTGTAGAAACAATAATGTTAATAACATTGGCAAAAGGTTACTCTATTTGAGGAATCTTTCCGGTTTAATCTGTCAGGGTACAATTTAATGACTATGCTGTTTAGCTTTTGTCCAGATGCAAGTAGTAGGTTGTAGCATGTGGGATTCATGTCAGTTGACTTATTATTTTGGACACGTTATGAAATAATATAGGCAAGATAGTTTTGAGGTACAAAGTAGGACAATAAACCAGCATGATAAACAAGTTGGCATCTGGTGTTTGCTAAGACTGCTCTCATTTCTGAATGTCTTGGCTATAATAGCACTTGACAAGCCATAATGAATCATCTGGAACCGTGTGCAGGAGCTGTGGTCTATAAAGATGTTCAGCTTTCCTTAATACATTGTAAAGTCGGAATTGAGAGGTTCCAACCAAGAGAAAATAGGGTAATTGCATTATTTTCTGATATTTATTTTTGCTATATGTTTATAGCTTGTAGACATTGAACATATCTGGACTTGGTCAAATACAATGGGCTAGATTTGCAATCGGTGCCAGAAACCCAATTATTTCCAGCTGCTATCCATAGCTATGCTATGCTATTGGGGCAGCACGGTAGCACAGTGATTAGCACTGCAGCTTCACAGCTCCAGGGACCTGAGCTTAATTCCTGGCTTGGGTCACTGTCTGTGTGGAGTTTGCACATTTTCCTTGTGTCTGCCTGGGTTTCCTCTGGGTGGTCCAGTTTCCTCCCATAGTCCAAAGATGTGTAGATTAAGTTGATTGGCCATACTAAAATTGTCCCATAGTGTCCTGAGATGCATGGTTAGAGGCATTAGTGGTAAAATGTAGAGGAATATGGGAGTAGGGGGGCAGAGGTATGGATCGGATTATGTTCAGTGCAGACTCGATGGGCTGAATGGCCTCTTTCTATACTGTAGGATTTCTATGTTTCAATGACCCCCTAATTGAGGAGAAAATTCTTTATCCTGAGAATGGGTAGAATGTGAAACTGGGCACGGCATGATATAATTGAGGTGACTAGCACAAATACACTTGAAGGGAAAGTGAACAAGGGGGAAAGAAATAGACAGTTATGCTAATACGGTTAGATGAAGTTGGCTGAGAGGGTAAGATTGCATTGATCATACCATCATACAAGAATCCTGAGATTTTTCTCCCCAGAGAAAATAGCCTGCAGTAGGTTTTCTTGCTACTTTATAAAAGCTTAATTAAATAATACAACTGGATGTATTTTCTTTAATTTCATTGTTATACTTAACCTCATATTGAACTACTTTATTTCTACTGGTGGTTCATAGAATCTTACAGTGCAGGTGAAGGCCATTCAGTCCACTGATTCTGCCAGCCACAATCCCACCCGTCCCTATCCCCATGACCCATATATTTACCCTAGCTTGACCCTCTGAAACTATGGGGCAATTTAACATGGCCAATCTATCAAACTTGCACATCTTTGGACTGTGGGAAGAAACTGGAGGAAACCCATGCAAACACGAGGAGAATGTGTAAACTCCACACAGATAGCCACTCAAGCTGGGAATGAACCTAGGTCCCTGGTGGAATCATGGTTTGGGCCTTTGTTGATCAAATGGTAAAAAGATCAAGTTCAGCAGAAATCAAGTCTGCTGCATGAGAATGAAACTATGAACATCTATACAGAGTGTCTGAGGATAGAGCTCAAAAAGAGTAGTCCAGTACCAAGACCAACATGCTTCCCTTGTTTCAGTCAAGCTTGGCATTGGAATGTTTAATAACCAAAAGCAGTCTGAGTGTGGGAAAACAAAAGATCTTGAGAGCTTGATATAGCTCTACAGGCAAATGTTTAAATAACATCTTCTATAATTGGGCTATTCAAGAATGAACAAGGTCACGAAGATGTTAAATTGATCTCCATAGACTTTACTATGTAAAGAAAGTGTACGAGAAAATTCTTGGCTCACTAAAATTGTAGCGATTTTGTATATGTTACCGAACGATTTGTCTGTATCAGGGACAAATTAAAAGAATAGTTATATGAAGATTACTCTTCTACCCAGGCAATGATGTCATGATCAGAAGAGGCACGTATCAATTTTTGTACAAAATGAATTCTAATCACTGTCACCAATAAGTGTTATCGCCTTGGACCACTTTGGAACTTTAGAATAAGAGTAAATCTTAAAAAAAAGTTAATCGACTCATTTACCCAAAATTCTATTGAGCTGTTGGTAGGAGCATTAATACAGCTGGTTTTCATTTTCTAAAATATTCAGCATAACTGGGGTTCTGGGTAAAGATTAGCAAGGGAACATTCAGATGCTTTTAAGTGACTTAGATGAAGGACTGATGGGATCATTGGTAAATTTGTTGACAACAAATAGATAGGTAGGAAAGTGAGTTGTGAAGAGGACAGCACTACAGAGGAATATAGATAGTTTAAATAAGAGCACAAAAAATGGCAAATGAAATATAGTTTGGAAAATGTGTCATTGTCCATTTTGGTAGGAAGAATAAAAAAAGAAGCATGCTGTCTAAATGATGAGAAACTGAAGAGCTCTGAGAAGTAGAAGGATCTGGGTATCCTATGCCTGAAATGTCAAAAGATTAGTATGCAGTTACAACAATGTTCTCATTTATTGTGAGGGGAATTGACCACAGTGAGGTTGTGTTTCAACTGTATAGGGTTTTGGTGAGATGACATCCAGAATTCTCCTGCCGTTCAGACCCTGCTGCTGCTGTACAGAGAATTTTGCAGTCAGCCAAATCTCCGTTCACTGCAGTGAGATTAGAAAATTCCAGCTGCAGGCAATGCCGGAGTATCCAACACCTGGAGTGCTGTGTGCTGCATCATTTTTCAAACTTTATTTCCGATGATCCACTTTTACCAAATAGTCATCCCTCTCAAACCACATCACGTAATGAAGTGCAATCTTTACACTTTACACTAAAGTGTATTAAATGTCAGGGCCATATTATGACACAAGGCAAATTGGTGTCAGTATTTTGTAACTTCTCTCATCAACATATACATTCAAAATAAATGTCTAAAATCAGAGAACGCACTCATTTACTGTGCATCAGCCATCCACAGAAAATTGACTACTATATATTTGCGGCAGATTTCTCATTTAAGAAGCACATTTGGAATGAACAGCTCACCAGATCAAAGTGCTGTTTTTAGGTCAAACTTAACAGGACAATCGCCAATTATCTCTATCTGTTACCATCCCATCAATAACCTCCCTGGTAGGCGGGAAATGTCACATCAATAATTACATTTTGCTGCATCCAAGCAAGTCTGTGGTTAATGTGTCGATTACCTTTTCACGCGCCGTATTTAAAACGTCTCAATGGTTTTCCTGTTTTTCAGAATTCATCTCATTTTCAAATTGATTCAACAGCAAAATATTTTTATGCACAGAGGAAAAATGATGAGTTGGATTATAAGCTAATGACAATACTTGTCAAACCCTGAAGTTATAGCCTTCCCTCACAGCAGTAAATTTGAGACACAGGCAGAATCCACTGACCAAGTGAGCTGCTGTGCTGTTGCTATGGTCGTAATCTAAATGGGATTTTCTATATATTTAAAAATACACCTTTCTTCTAATTCTTAACTTTTCCTCTGTTAAAATGCATGTAACTTGAATTGCATCAGGCAATACTATGCTTTTCCTCCACATCAAAAGTCCTCATGCTGGCTATGTCTAAGAGATCCTCATTAATTTCATACAACCTTCTACAAAATATGTACGATGAACGGAAAATTCTGCATCTTTTTTAACAGGTACAGAAAATCCTGTTTTTTTAAACAGGGTCACAAAACATTTTTTTTAAACAGGATCACAAAACATTCCACTTTTTTTAAACAGGATCACAGAATATCCCATTTAAAAAAAAAGATTGTTTTATAGATAATAAACCTCCAACCTACTTCAACATCCCGGGACTCACCATGCGCCGCAATCTCCATTATCAAAAAAGCCTGCTTTACTGTATCAATCTCATTTCGGAAAAAGATCTACTGGAGCAACACCTGGAATGGATAAGTTGTCTTATGAGAAACTAGGCTTGTTTGGGAGGGGAGGGGGAGGGGAGGGGAGAGTGGACAAGCTAGGTTTGTGTCTACTGAAATTCAGAAGAGTAAGAGGTGACTTGATTGAACATGTAAGATCCTGAGGGATGGATGTGGAAGAGACATTTTCTCTTGCCAGAATAATATTCAAGGCAAGTGGTATTAGGTGGGCAAGTCTGAGCATTTTTTGTGTCGGTGTAGGTTTGATAGCCGAAGAACATCTTCAGTATAGGGAGAATATGCTAACTCCAAACAGTCACCCAAAGCCAGAATTGAACCCAGGTCCCTGGCTCTGTGAGGTAGCAGTGCTAACCACCATGCCACTGTGTCATCCTAAACCTGCGTTGTATTATTATATAACCTTTCAATATGTAAAACATGCTTTTAAGTGTTTGTGTGTTTTAATTTAGAATATGTTCAGAACTTCTTGAACCATCATTTGGATTCCTGCATGCAATCAATCAAAGGAGAGTTCATGTTTTGGGCCATGGAAAATCTAGATATGTTTATCATTAGTATTTTTCTGCCTTGCTTACTTCATTTATAATTCCCATATTTAACTGTTCTGTATGTTTCAATAAAGCATTTACAAGTTCATATTTAAATGTTTATTTTGCTTTAATAAAGCATTAGGAGAATGTTGTAGTTTAATAGAAAATATTTTAACAAAAATAATGTGATAAATACAAAACTTTGAAACTATATTAAATTTAACTAAATCTTTTACTTTAGCAGCTGTACTGACATGTTCAATTGTCTCATTTTTTAATGTTTCTTATAAAATATATATTGCTGTAACAATAATCAATAAAATATCTTTACATTAACAGAACAGTTATGTTGTCTTTAAGCAAGAAGATGAGGGATAGAAATGTAGAGGGGGAAAGGATGGGGGGAAGGAGGGAGAGGAGGAAAAGGATGGGGGAAGGAGGAGGAGAGGGGGAAAGATTGAGGGAGGGGGAAAAAATTGGGGGGAGGAGGAGAAGGGGAAAAGGATGGGGGAAGGAGGAGAGGGAGAAAAGGATGGGGGAGAGGGGGTAAAAGGGAAGAAGGAAGGGTTTGGATTTTACATTCAGTGAGACTCTTCCATGCCTACTCCAAAGTCTCAAAAGGAACTTCAGCTAAAAAATCAAGTAAAAAACATGATATTTCAGCCATGCTAGATCATGATTCCAGACTTTCAAGCTGTACTGGATTCTGTAACACTGAGTTCACACGAGGTTACAGGAAACTTGCATATGCCACCTTAAGGGATAGACTTTCCTGAAGCATTTTAATAATCCAAGTTACACAAGGATCAATGTTGCATCAGAAAGATTCTAAAAATAGGGTAAAATAAAATTAGACAAGCTGAAATAAAGGTAGCAAATGACGTGGGAGAGAGTTAAATGGCATTTGGAACTTGAGAATGAGGTTGAAAAGGGCTAATTGACTCAATTATTTTGACTATTGGCACAGGCCACTTGAGCCGGACAGTCTACCTCTGTGTTACAAATGCTATTGAAAGCATCAGATATGTAATATATCTAATAGAGCCGAGCAAGTTTAAATTTATGTTTTCATCTGGATGTACATCAGTGAGTTATTTATTAAATATTCATGATCGATTACAGTGTAATTGGAATTTGCTGTAGACTTTTCAATTTGTTGAGTTTTCAATGCAACACAGAATAAATTGTTTCTGTTGTTTAGAGCATTCAGTGGAACCTGATATCATTATAAACAACAGAAATAGTTGTCATCATTTTTGTGTGTGTGTGTGTGTGTGTGTGTGTGTGTGTGTGTGTGATTGGAAATTTACATTATATTTAACTGTCCAGTCTATTTCACTAACTTGGACAAAAGAAATGTTATTTTGTGAAATGAAATTAATAATGGCAAATATTTCAAGCAAGAAGGAGAAATCAATAAAAAAAAACTTTGTGAAAATGTCAAGAAGAGAAAACGAGACCAGCCAAAGCATTTGTAATAAAGAACAGTGCAATTTGTGTTCGGTACTGTAAATGACATTCGATGGATAACAAAAAAAAATCTTCAATTATTTTCTGGATAGCAAAGAACTCTAGGAGATAATGTGACAAGATTGTGCTTATCTTTCAAATGCCACTCATCTGAAACATAAATCATGACTAATTCTCTCAGTGGAAGGGTTTTAATCCTATCTACCAACTGGAAGACATAAGATCATAAGGAATTGAATCAGGTGCAGACATTTGTACCATCAACTCTATCCTGCCATTCAATAAGATCATAGTTGATTATTTTTCTCCTCAATGTTCTCTTCTATGTTCTATGTTCAACTTCACATTTTTACATTATCCCCATGTCCACTGATTTTCTAATATCTAAAAATATCCATCCCTTGCTTCAATATACTCCCTGATGGTGCATTCACAGCTTCATGGGGTAGAAAATTTCAAGGATTGACTATCCTCTGCAATGAAAACATTTCTCTTCCTCTCATTTTTAAATAGCCTATTCTATGTTCTGAGACTCTATGATCACAGGCACCCAACCCATGCACACCCCCCCCCCCACACTTTAGAGAATCCTTAGCCCGGGTAAATATCCAGACATTCCCCTGTCACATTTTGGGCTGAACTTTATACTCTAAAAGCAAGAGCGCTATAGTCCCATGGAAACATAGTATCCAGTGTAATATCCAGCCTGATGATATTGGGTCCAGAATGTAATGTCACGATGCTGATGCATAATAATATGAAGGGTGACAACCCACACACTATTTTGCATTAGCTAATTAATGGCCATTTTAGCTTATTATTGCAGTCTATTTGATGCCAATGCATTCCCAGTGCATTAATACTCTGTCTGCACGTGCATCATGCCAAATGGGAAGCTCAATTTTTTTTTCAAGATCTCTACAAAAGGCAGACATGGAAGTTTGTCTATGTCTGATTTCAGCATGAGGCAATGCTGACAGACATATAATTAGAAAACCTTTGATGTGGGTGAATCTCAGAATGTAATTCAGCTTTTCATTATTGCACTGTCTGAAATTTGTTGGTATTGTATTCTTTTCTCTTTGTATCATTGTTGTTGAATCATCTTTTGGAATTGTGTGTTCTCTAGAAGGTACCTCCTTCAGTAAGGAAGAGGAGGAGAAGGCAAGTGAGAAATCCAACTGACCAGGGGCAGGATCCACTGTTAGAATGCCAGATTGGAAAACCAAAGGTATATTATGAAGCCAGACACGTTTTTTGTCTTTTGGGCGTAAGTGTGGGGAAAGAATGCTTCACCTCACGAGTGATTCCATTGACAAATTAGGGATCTTTTTAATAAAAACAAGCTTTATTCTTAACAAAGTTCAAGTGCCACTCTAACAAAATGGAACTCTTTAATTATTAACCACTGAAAATTCTTTAAACATGAAAAGGAATAGTTCTTAACTTTGAACTTATTACTATTCAATTCCAATTAAGCAACGTCTCTCTTACAGATATCAATCCCACCTTAGAAATAGTCAACAAATTCAGGTGTGCTTGCTTATTATTGGGTTAACAGTCTTGGAACTTTCAGAGAAAGTGAATGAGTTTTAGTAGCTTTCAGAAAACTTTCAACTTCAAGCAATTCTCAGCCAGAACTCAATTCAAAAACTGAAACTAAAACCAGCACAGAATCTTTGCTACAGACCTAGCTCTTGTTATTAATCTAATATCACAAGCTTCTGTCAATTCTGTCTAGTAAGAAACTCCAGGAGAATCTAAGTAAACAAAAATGCATAAAGCCTTCTACAAAATAACATAGCTAAAATGAGTTTCTATCCTGCATCCTCAGATCTGCTGTTTCTCCTCTAGACAAACTAGTGCTCTTGTTCAAAACATTGAATCTTAAAGCAGTCCCCCGAACATAAAATATATTAATAGCGCAGTATTATCATGCCACATGATATGGAGGTGGGAGGTGAACCTACTGAGGGGTGTGGCACTGCTGAGGGAAATCTTCATCAGGCACACAAGCATAAACAGATACTATGTCTTGCCAGCTGAATTTAAAATACATATATCATATCTGTAAATGGCAGTGTATCAGGCTGGAATTCTCCCAAAAAAATTCTGTAAGTGTTGAATTCGCAGGAAAACTGAAATAATTCATGTTGCTTTTTTCAGTGGGAGTTCACACTATAATCTTCCACACTCTGGGTGCTGCAAAAGCCACTAGCATGAATATCAATAGATATCAAGGTGGGCCTATTCCCATGTGGGAGGCTGAAACCAGTGAGCCTTTGTGCATGCGCAGTGTCCTTGAACAGTCAGCCTCCCATTCGCTGGCCTCAATCACAGGCCAACATGGGCCCCTGCAGTGCTGCTCCCCCAAATCCCCATGATCCAATCACAGCCCTCTTGACCATTCCTAGGCCCAGCCCCAAACACCGCCCTCCATGTCCTAAAGTGTTCCAAATGCCAGGCCCCTTCTCAGCAATTCTCCCATTTCAAGCAGTGGACAAACCCCAGCTGTCCAGCCCTCCCCTCCACAGGTAACTGCTCCAATCCTGGCAGCCATCCCTGGCTGACACTCCTCCAAAAGACTACACCCCTCCAGCATACCACCCCCAGCCTACCCCAATTGCTGGCCTCCTTACTACTTCCCATCCTTTACCAATGCAGGGAAGCAATGAAAGCCTCCCATCCCCAACGATTGCCCCAAAGTCTCGGCTTTGCCCCCAATAAGCCCTGCCTGTTTGGCACTGACCTATGCCTGGTCGACAGTGTTAATATGCCCCCTGGTCATGGGCACTTTTCTCCTTGGGCAGTGCCAGGAGGGGATTGTCTGGCACTGGCAAGGTGCCCATGCATAGGGAATACCACCCCCACTGCCCAACCCCTTGGGGGACTCAATTGCCCCCCTTCATTCCAGCAATGTTGTCCCAATTATGCCCCAAAAGTGGAGACCTACTGTAAACCCCGCTCCAGTGAAACACTCTGGCCGGGTGGGAGAGACCAGCGGGTCCATGGAATTCCATCCTGGACCCTCTAACTACAATCAAAATAGATTTAAACGAGATTAAAATGGCTCACTTGGTCTTCCAGCCAATTTCCAGGCATGATCTGATGCTGCCAGAAATCCGCACTGGAAGATGATATGCTCATGGCGGGAATGCATGTGAGAATTCCGCCCAGGGTCCTCTGCCAAATTCTCCCATCTCACTCTGCTAGAAAATTAGCAGGCAGGTTGGGAGAATCACCCTCTCAGCTGCTTTATAAATTATATTGTTTCCATGACAACATCAGAAGTGTATTTGTTGATGACTGCTTGAAGCAAGACTTGGAAAACATTTAGATTTGACAAAGAGTCATCTGGACTTGAAACATCAGCTCTTTTCACTCCTTCCAGCTGCTGCCAGACCTGCTGAGATTTTCCAGAATTTTCTCTTTTGGTTTCTGATTCTAGCATTCACAGTAATTTGCTTTCATCTAGTGTTTAACTTACTACCACTTCTCTTCCAGGTACGTAGAACATAGAACAATACAGCACAAACAGGCCTTTTGACCCACGAGTTGCGCCGATCACATCTACCAATCCACAGACCTATCTATAACCCCCTATCCTATTCTTTTCCATATACTCATCCAGAAGTCTTTTAAAAGATCCCAGTGAGTTTGCCTCAACAACCTCCGACGGCAGTCAGTTCCATTCACTCACCACCCTCTGAGTGAAAAACCTACCCCTGACATCTCCTTTGTATTTGCTTCCCTGCACCTTAAATCTGTGTCCTCTCGTAGTGACCATTTCAGCTCGGGGGAATAGTCTCTGAGAGTCCACCCTATCTATTCCTCTCAACATTTTATAAACCTCTATCAGGTCGCCTCTCAACCTACGTCTCTCCAGTGAGAAGCGTCCCAGCTCCCTCAACCTATCTTCATAAGGCCTGCCTCCCAATCCAGGCAGCATCCTTGTAAATCTCCTCTGAACTCTCTCAATAGCCTCTACATCCTTCATATAATGAGGCGACCAGAACTGTGCACAATACTCCAAGTGGGGTCTGACAAGAGTCTTATAGAGCTGCATCATTACCTCCTGACTCCTAAACTCTATTCCTTGATTAATGAAGGCCAGTACACCGTACGCATTCTTGACCACTTCCTCCACCTGCGAGGCCGATTTAAGAGTCCTATGGACCCGGGCCCCGAGATCCTTCTGCTCTACAACACAGCTAAGACTCCTACCCCTTATATTGTACTCCTTCATCCCATTATTCCTGCCAAAATGGACCACTATACATTTATCTGCGTTGAAGTCCATCTGCCACTTCTCTGCCCAGTCTTGCATCCTGTCTATGTCCCGCTGCAACTTTTGGCATTCCTCCAGACCATCCACAACACCACCGATCTTTGTATCGTCGGCGAACTTGCTAACCCATCCCTCCACTTCCTCATCCAGGTCATTTATGAAAATGACAAACAGCAGGGGTCCCAGAACAGATCCCTGGGCCACTCCACTGGTTACCGACCTCCATGCAGAACAAGACCCATCCACAACCACTCTCTGCCTTCTGCAGGCAAGCCAGTTCTGGATCCACGAGGCCAAAGCCCCTTGGATCCCATGCCCTCTCACCTCCTCCAGAAGCCTTGCATGTGGGACCTTATCAAACGCCTTACTAAAGTCCATGTACACTACGTCCACTGCCCTTCCTTCGTCAATGTGTTCAGTCACATTTCGAAGAACTCAACTAGGCTCATAAGGCATGACCTGCCCTTGACAAAACCATGCTGACTATTTCTAATCAGTCCAAACTTCTCCAAATGTTCATAAATCTTATCCCTCAGAAGTCTCTCCATCAGCTTACCAACCACTGAAGTCAGACTCACTGGTCGGTAATTTCCTGGACTATCCCTGTTCCCTTTCTTAAAGATAGGAACCACATCCGCAATCCTCCAATCCTCCGGAACCTCTCCTGTTTCCATGGACTTTTCCATGGTAATTCACTTTTATCCAGTATTTAACTCACTGCCATTCCTCTTTCAGGAATGCTTACGCTGAAGAGATACTGATCTTCTCTCCTACAGGATTTCCAAATCTGTCCCCCTATCCACCTTCGCTACTTTCTGTTTCCTTCTTAGTGTTGGATAAAGTGCTTACCAAGACTCGCAGCCACATCTTCTTTTGTTAAGATGTCTTTTGTTTCCAATTTACTGACTGTCTTTGTCTCCAATTTACCCTACATGTGGATTTCAACTCAAATTCCATCCTACATATAACCTCCAGGATATACAACATTCTTTGAACTGCTGTTCTCGCTGCATCCTGAAAGCCATACTCGGTGCCATGTGCTGCCACATGAAGATACTCAGCATCTCTCTCCAGCAACAACGTCTTACTCTCTCTCAATGTTATCATTGTCTCCAGTTTCATTTCATCCTCTGCATTATTCGACATCTTAACAAAAGACATTTCCTGTTTCTTGCAGGTGTTAAGGAATGCAAACTTCACCAAATCATCAACACCATTGTCCATTACAAGCTCTCCTACCAGTCCCAATCCCTCGAACTTCTTCTATTCTGACCCTAGTCTTCGCTATGTCCTTACCATACCCTCCAGTCTTCCCCTCTCTGAGGCAAAGTGTGCTGTTCTCAGCAAAGGACATAGCTTCCCGATCATTATGTCTCCACCTCAATGAATTTTGGGCTCGACATGATGCTGAACTCTTCTTTCATCATCTTAGTCTCTGTGCCTACTTCTTTGGACAAGATTCCACCGCCCCCCTACCCCGTTCCACAGATCCTTTCATGTGCCTCCAACATTCTGCTTCTAAATGGATATCTCCACCAGGACAATTAAATACCCTCAATCTTTTCATTGGGAACTATAACCGGGACAATGGCCATCTCAATTTTGCTGCTCCCTCTCACCCGTTCCTACCTCTCTCTCCTTCCAAACTTTTCAATCTTCACTCCTTCAGGTCCAACCGTGTCATTGTCATCAAACCTGCCAACTGACTTGTTGTTGTCTGGCGGACTGACTACTACCTCGCAGAGGCTGAGCACCAACTCTCAGATACTTCCTTCTACCTCCTTTGGACATTGATGACCACACGATTGAACATAAAGCCATTATCTCCAACACCATCACAGAGCTCATCTCCTCTGGATGCCTTTCCCTCACAGCTTCCAATCTCAGTCTTCCAACTCTGGATAGTCCACTCCTACTTACTTCACAAAATCCACCAAAAGAATTATCCTGGTAGGGCCATTGTGTCAGTGTGCTCCTGCCCCACTGAAATTATATCCTCTAATCTGGACTCTATCCTCACTCCTCTGGTCCATTCCCTCCTCACCGACAGCAGGGATTCCTCTGATGCCCTGACAGATGGAAAGATTAAATGACAAAGATATTATGGAACTAAAAACAAAAGGAGGGGTAATGCTTGTTGCTAAAAAGCAAAGTATAGGTCCAGAGGGAGTGTGAAGTGCAGAAAAAGTAACACTTAAGAGGTTAACACCTAAGAGGAGGGCAGCATAAAATTTGGGGCCATGAATTCTTGGAGCTTGCGTTCCTGAACACCTGAACAGAAGAAAAGTTTTTTGTTGAAAGGATGGAATGAAATGAGGACAAAAATAGTTAAAGTGAGTGGGTGTTGCAGGAGAGGGAGGTATGTAGAGATACCTGGCACTGAGTGTGGATCTCAGCATGAAGGTGAACAAGGTGAGAGACAAATGGAAATGTCATTGGAGAAAAGAGCAGAACTTCTTCAGAGAAGGCATTCCTGGAAGAGAAGTGGCAGTGCATCTCAAGTTCCCTCCAAGTAACTCATCATCAGGATTTCAAATGATATCATATTCTTAATTGCGGCAGATCAAAAATCTACATAGAAACACTATGGGTGCATCAGCACCATACAGACTGCAGTGCTTCGAGAAAATTGCTCAACATCAACTTTTCAAGGGCAATTAGGGATGAATAAAAATGCTGGTCTTGCCTGCAATGCCCATAGCCAATGAACAAATAAAAACTAAATAGCTTTCTCACAGATCAATATTATTAATTCCATTCACTCTCTCTTCAGAAACTCAGCTCGTTGTCTTTTGAATAATTTCTGTTTCAATGTCCTACCATTAACTTACAGGTCTATTACCTATTCATTAAAATTATACTTTGCCTTCTTACACATAAGAGATCATTTTTAGCTGGCAGGAAGTCGCAACTAAAAGCTGTGAATTGTTGGAAATTTGGATACACGCAGTATAATTTTCTAACCATTCATTTAGAACCCAAAAAAATGTGTACTTGTCCAGAATTCAAAGATGCTTTGCCAACAAAAGCATTTTTTATTTATTTAGTTACCTTAGTGTAGTAAAACCTCCAATAGTCTTTCATAACAGTTTTATCAAAAGTGACACAGGCCAACAGAGAAGATTATGGAGGGATTTTCGGAGCTTTGAGCTTCACCAACCGAAGGCACGTATCACCAATGGTGGGTAAATTATCAAAGTGGAGGCCAGCATTGGAGAAACGCAGTAAGTTTGGAGGAGAGGACTGGAATAGTCAAGTCTAAAGGTAACAAGACAATGGATACACGTTTCAAAAGCAGGTGAGCTGAAGTAGGACAGAATTGAGAGGTGTTACGAAGGTGAAAGTTGGAAACATCAAATAAAGCTCAATTCCAAAAACTCAACATTAGATAACTTCCATCTGTGTCATCTAATTTCTAATTTACTTTCTTGCATTTTTTCCAATCTTTTATCAGGAAATCTCAATGACACCAGTTAAGTTCGAAGGAAATGATTTGTTGTCAGATTTACCACACCTCAGCCAGGATCTGAAAGCAAGGTCTCAACTGATTATTCCAAAGATTTTGTGTATTATTAAAGAATCCATTGCATAACATGTGGATGCTGTATTTTCCTGCAAAACAATGACACATTTAAGAAAAAGTATTTTGCATACCTTTGGGATATGGCCATATAAATGATCTTGATAAATTCATGTCTAATTCTTATTCTATTGACTTTTGTGAAATTCTATTTTTAAAAATTCTTTCATGTTATATAAAATGGAAGTTAGGTTCGAGGGTGTTCAGAGGAAGTACATGTGGAAATCAATATTAGCACTGTAGGAGACCTAGACCTGATGACAAAACCTGATGCTGTAACTGACAGTGTCTTTTATGATATTTGACTCAAAAATAAAGCCTTCAGAAGGTAGGAACTGACAAACAAGATTTGGCTAATGCCTATGCACTATTTGAGAACTTTCTGAAAACTTGTGTTAAAACAATAACATGATGTCGATTCTCAGCACATAAAGGTATTGAGGAAATTCATATATGTGTGGTGTTGTGTTGTTCGCAATAGTCAGAAGTTTAATGGCCCTATCAGCAATCATTAAAGGAACTTTTTTCATTAATAGCTTGCCTCAAATCAGCACGATCATGCAAGTATTATTCCATTGATTAAGTGGCTATTTTTAATGCAAATCGCATTTTGACACCAATATTCATTCTTCTTGTAAACAAAAAGCTTTTTGACAACCTGATGCTTTTTCATCTATCTTGACTGACACACAGGGAACATCTTCCTGTGGATAGCAAAGAAAAAAATGGAAATAAGTCTTCTGTTCCTTTCAGATGTTAACTTGGCTGCCTGTATTGAGTTCATTTCTACAAAGTTATTTTTGAAATATTATTTTATAACTTGCTGACTTTCCTAACCTTGATTTCAAGAGTACAGTTGAGGTTGGCACTGTTGTCTCACAGTGCCAGGGACCCAGATTCGATTCCTGGCTTGAGTCACTGTCTGTGTGGAGTCTGCACGTTCTCTCGATATCTGTGTGGGTTTCCTATGGTTGCTCCAGTTTCCATCCACAATTCGAAAGATGTGCTGGTTAGGTGCATTGACCATGCCAAATTTTCCACTAACCTACCTGAACAGGCACCAGAATGTGGTGACTAGAGGAATTTTACAATAACTTCATTACAGTGTTAATGTAAGTTGACTTGAGACATTAACAAATAAATACAGCATCTTTGATGTCAGGTATGAAGCTTCCCTTTCTAAGACGCTCATATTTACCCATGCTTGTTATCTTTTTCTTATTACCAAAGTTATTGCATTTTTAATTGCTATTTCTGTTTTTATTATGCCAGTTTTCTTTAATGTTGTGAATGAAAATGCATAAAATATCCTTAGCATTACCAATTGTGATAAAGTGTCCAATAACATTAAATCATATTCAACCTCTGCTGCAACTGAATAATTTTTCAAGCATATTGATCTCAGATTAGATCTTCATGACTACAAATAATCAGAGCTGGAAACTAAGTATGGAAATGCAGGAAAAAATAAAATTGTTTATTAGGCAGAACCTCTTAGCATGTTTTAGTTGAATGCATGAATCCTTGAGACTACGGAATGAAACTTGATTTTGGAATGATATGCTAAGTGCAAACAAATTAAATCTTACAGCCTATTTTCTGTACGGCTACAGAATTAACAGCTCTGTCATGAAAGCCTAGTAAATAGGAAGCTATGAAAACTGTTGTACAGTTGTAAATGTATTGTTCTATTGTAGTATTGTAGAAGAATGTATTATGCTGTGAGAAATGTGCTGTGCTATATCTGTGCAATGACTCACATTTTGCTGGTTGTGAACCAAAAACAGAAACTTAATTTTCATCTAACATGCATACCTTAATCATATATGGTTTTCATTTACTCAAATTCGAAGCCACTATAGGATGCAATACACAACTAAATTCCTGAGAACAATCATATTCTTGCAATTTTGAGATGTTCTAAATGTGGACAGCTATCTTTTTATATTTAAGACGGTTCATATATTTCTCATCTTATGCCATTGTGTCAGGTATATTGCCTTGTTTAAACAGAATTTGACAGTTTTCTCGTGGAGTGTCATGTCATCAATGCCTTTAGCAAGACAAACTGAAGCACCAGCAATGGAACTTTCCCCGCAGCTCTCATTCAACAGCATTATAATGCTCCCTGCTTTTTATGATGTGTCCATTACCATTTCTGTGCAGGCAGATCACTCAACAACTCAGTGGTTCAGTGTCTTATTACAGCAGTCAAATATTGTTTTCCTGAACCACTAGAGGTGGACCAGTGACCTTTTGTATACTGTGCATGTCAGTGCATAGTAATGTGCATTCTACCACAAGGTGACACTGCCAAAACTGTAAAATTTGACAACTCATGAGGTGAGATCTATTGTTGTTCACTGCACTGATGCATACATTACACATTGTATTCCAATGTGGTTTTGATGTATCTCTTAGCTTGGTTTACTTGTGTTAACATTCCCCAGATATATGTAAGAATTAAAATGGGTTGGAGGTGAAATATTTTATTCAAATGTAGACATAAACAGAATGCATCAAAGTTACTGTCTTTAGAATATGAGATGCTTAATTTCAACTGACAAAAGAAAGGAACTGCATCTCAAATAGCCCTTTTAACAATGCAGAGCAAGATTTGCTTCAGTGAAAATCACCTATTTAGGCATTAGTGTTGAATGAATGTTAACAATTTTGCCTCTGAATTAGGAAGTTATGATTTTAAATCCCAATCTAGCAACCTGGGGGCAAGTGACATCTTTTGGATACGTGCCATTGTTAGCTCTACTGATACCAGTCTTTGGGAAGTCCAGAAGCAACGAAATGGAGGGGTTTGTTCTGCTTGCCACTTCTTGTACATTCCTCATGGCACCCCAAGCTAAGCAGGTCGTTAAGTGGGCATATCCTGCATATGTGGCAACATGAGGAGACATCTGGCTGTGACTTTGCCAGATTCTATATGCTCCTGTAAGCATTGAGATCCGTAGTCAGAATGGCAGCTGTGTGGATTGCAGAATCCCCATTTATGATTCCTTGTAGCAATGAGGGTGCGATACAAGCTGTGACATTGATCATGAGCTTCTGCATCAAGACTGGGTCTGCTGGGGCTGCCATGGAATTAGTATCCACTTCCATTGTGAAAAGATTGGTCTCCAGATCCTCTGTCACATTGAAGCTAGATTTAACAACAAGCTGGTGTAAAAGCAAAATACTGCAGATGCTGGAATCTGAAACAAAAACAGAAAATGCTTGAAAATCTCAGCAGGTCTGACAGCATCTGTGGAGAGAATAGAGCCAACGCTTTGACTCTGAATGAACTTTTGTCAGAGCTAAGCGCAAAGAAAATTAGAAAAGATTTATACTGTGAGGGTGGCAGGGGTGGTGGTGGTGGGAGCTGTAATAGAACAAAAAGAATACGAATGAGGATGAAGAAGTGTGATTAAATCCACTAAGTGATTAGAATGTGTGAATAGCAGAACAGAGGTACAGATGGTTAAGGCAGTTGGGGAGGAGGGAGAGGGTAATATGAGGGTGAGCAAGAATAAAGAAGTAGAAAATGCAAGTGAGAGAGAAGGATGATAAAAATGGATGAATGAAGTGAAAAAAGAAAAAAAAAAGAAATAAAATAAATGGAAATAGAGTGAAGGTTGAATGAATTCATGCTCGAAAGTTGTTGAACTCAATGTTCAGTCCAGAAGGCTGTTAAGTGCCCAATTGGAAGATGAGATGCTATTCACCCAGTTTGCATAGGGGTTCATTTGAGCATTGTAAAAGGCCAAAGATGGACATGTGGACAGGAAAGCAGGGTGATGTGTTGAAATGGCAGCGATAGAAAGTCTGGGTCCTGCTTGTGGATGGATCGAAGGTGTTGAGCAATCTCATAGAATGATAGAGTCATAGAGGTTTAAAGCATGGAAACAGGACCTTCGGCCCAAATTATCCACACAACCCTTTTTTTTTAAACCCCTAAGCTCATCCTTATTGCCTGCATTTGGCCATGTCTCTCTATACCCATCTTATCCACGTCTAAACACTTTTTAAAAGACAAAATTTTACCCACCTATACCTCTGGTAGCTTGTTCCAGACACTCACCACCCTCTGTTTGAAAACATTTGCCCTTCCAGACCTACTTCTACCAGCTTTGCCCTTTACTCGAAGAGAAATCTTCTTACCCTGAAACATGGTTAATACACTTTTGAAAACTTCCCACTTACCAGACGTCCTTTTGCCTTCCCATAGACACCACAAATTAACTTTTGAAAGTTCCTGCCTGATTTCATCAAAATTGGCCTTACCCCAATTTAGAATTTTAACTTTTGAACCAGACCTATCATTCTCCATAGCTATCTTAAAACTAATAGAATTATGGTTACGTGTCCCAAAGCAATCCCTCACTAACATTTCTGTCATCAGCTCTTCCTTATTTCCCAAGACGTGGTCAAGGTTTGCTCCTTCTCCCGTGGGACATCCACATACTGAATGAAAAATTCCTCCTGAATACACTCAACAAATTTCTCTCCATCCAACCCTCTAATACTATGGCTATCCCAGTCAACATTGGGGAACTTAAAATCCCCTACTATTACTGCCCTATTTTTCTTGGAGCTATCTGTAATCTCCTTACATATTTGCTCCTCAATTTCCAACTGGCTATTTGGGGGTCTATATCAAAGTGATTTCCTCCTTCTTATTTCTCAGTTCTACCTATGTAGAGTCAGTGACCAAACCCTCAGATATATCCTCTCTTAATACTGCCGTGATGTTTTCCCTGATCAAAAGTGCTATTCCTCTTCCTCTCTTACCTCCTGTTCTATCTTTCCTATAGTATCTGCACCCTGGAATATTAAGCTGCCAGTCCTCTCCCTCCCTTAGCCATGTTTCAGTAATTGCTATAATATCCCAGTCCCATGTATCCATCCACGCCCTGGGGTTCATCTGCCTTGTCTGTCTGGCTTCTTGCATTGAAATAAATGCAGTTTAATCTGGACTTCCCTTGCTATCTGCTCTGCTTTTGCCTGATCTGTCTGGTACTAGGATTACTAGCACTACCTTTACTATTTAATGTGCACTCTTTAACATCTGTGCTATTATTTATCTTCTCTTCTGTCTCCCTACTGCTTTCAGTCCCATTCCCCTGTCAAACTAGTTTAAACCCCCTGAGTGACTGTAGCAAATCTCACTATCAGGATATTAGTCCCACTCCAATTCAGGTATAACCCGTTCTTGAACACGTCACCGCCTTCTGTCTAATTGTCTATGTTGACACTTCATCCCTTTTCCTAACTATGTCATTGGTACCAACATGTACAATCACCTCTGGCTGCTCACCCTCTCTCAAAAATGTCGTGCAACTCCTCAGAGACGTCCTTGATCCTGGCACCAAGGAGGCAACACACCATCCTGGAATCTCAAGTGCGGCCACAGAAACACCTGCCTGCGCCTCTAACTAGTGAGCCCTCTATTACTACTGCACACATGCTCTTTTCCCAACCCTGCTCTAAAGCAGAACCAGCTCTGATGCTACAGGCCTGGCTGCTGCTGGTATCTTCCTCTGACAGGCTATCCCCCTCAACAGAATCTAAAGTTGTCACCCAGTCTATATTGGTCTCTCCAATGTTGAGTAGACCGTGATGGGAGCAGCGAATGGAATAGACCAGATTGAAGGAGGTGCATGTGAAGGGTTGCTTCATCTGAAAGGGGCATTTAAGGCCTGGGATGGCGAGCAGGGAGGGGGTAAATGGGCAGGTGTTGCACCTTCTGCAATTGCAATGGGAAGATGCAGTGGACAGGGGTGAGATGTTGGGTGTGATAGAGGAGTGGACTAGGGTATCCCGGAGAGAACAGACCCTGCGGACTGCTGACAGGGGAAGTGAGGGGAAGATGTGTTGAGTAGTGGCATCATGCTGGAGTTGGCAGAAATGGCAGAAGGTGATCCTTTGATTGTGGAGACTAGTGGGGTGAAAATTGAGGACAACGGAAACCGTATCCTGGTTATGGGAGGAAGGGGAGGGGGTGAGAGATGAGTCAGTTGAGATTGAGAGCCCTGTCAACCACAGTGTGTGTGGAAAACTACGTTTGAGGAAGAAGGAAGATATATTGGCAACACTGTTTTGGAAAGTGGCATCATCACAGCAGATGTGGCGGAGATAAAGGAATTGAGAGAATGAGGTGAAGTCCTAACACGATGTGGGATTTTGAAGAGTTATAGTCAAAGTAATTCTGGGAGTCAGTGAGCTTGTACCTCTGTTCTGCCATTTGCACATTCTAAACACTTAATGGACATGTTTAGCAGCTCTCAGCATTCTTTATTCTCATTTATTATTATTATTATTTATTAATTATTATTTATTTATTCATTTATTCTCATTTATTTGTCCTATTACAGCACCCCACCCACCTCACAGTATAATTTTTTTTTCTGATTATCTTTGCTCTTAGCTCTGATGAAGGATCATCCAGATTCAAAACGTTGGCCCTATTCTCTCTCCACAGATGCTGTCAGACCTGCCAAGATTTTCCAGCAGGTTTTGTTTTTGTTGCTGATAACAGGCCGGCTGTATCAAGTGTATCAAACATCTCAGTGTGCAAGAAAATGTTGGAAATACTCAGCAGGTCTGGCAGCATCTGCAGAGAAGGAAAACAATAAATGTTTCAAGTCCAATATGAATTCTTCAGAACTGGACATACGTTGGTTCCTTGACAAGCAAGATTTTCAAACTCTCAACATAGTTTACAAATTCCTCAGTAGTCTCACCTCTCCCTGTCTCTGTAATATCCTCCATCTCCTCAACTCCCTGAGATTTCTGCATTTCTCAAACTTAGGTTGTGAGCCACGATCACCTTGCCTGATAATGGGTGCAAAGCAAATTTCAGCTGAAGATGTTAAACCAGTGTCCCACTGGTTATCATCAGTAAAAGTTTCTACATCACCAATGGGAGCAGGATGCTAGCCTATTGTTTTATTCCACAGCAGGATTCACAAGATTCCTGGCCACTCCTGGAATCGGCGATTGTTGATTGGGAAGAGATCAGAGATTGCAACAACTGAGTCAGAATTCATGGACATTGTGGAAGATGATCACAAGGAGAACTGAAGAGTGCAGGGGGTTGGCAGGGACAAAGAAGGAGGTAAGTGTAAAATTGGAAGTGGGGGATTAAACATTATAAGGAAATGTGCAGAGGAAGAGGTTACAGGGTAATCGAAGATCAAGGAGCAAGGGGAGTACTTGGGTGATTGTGAGGGGAGTTGGTGAGAGAGAGAGATTTAAGAGATCACGGGGGAGCCTGCGATCGTAGAGAGACAGAAGAATTCAGGGCAAATTTGCAGATCATGGGTGGTGGGGGTGCTGTGTAATTAGGGGATATTGGAGTTTGTGAGGGACTAATGAAATACAGGGGGAGGAATCATAGATTGGGGGATGAACTTGATGGGATGGTTAGTTGAGCTCAGGATGTGCAAAGATGGTTGACTTAACACTCCTTTTTCTCCTAGTTCACAGATCATTCCGTAAATAAACAGATCCAGTCATTCCCACCTTCATTTGACTGCTGATATTCTTTGTGTCAAGCCTTCAAAAGGTTAAAAATTTAAAAAAAGCTAAAATATAAAGTAAGTGACTCCAATAAGGCTGGTCCAGCATTGAGAGTGAATTGGTCTCACATTCCCTGCCCCACCTCCAGTAAATCTAGAAGGGGGTTGGCTGAGGTCAGGTTTGAGATTTTAAACATTATTATCACCATCAAGACAGCAGAGACTGAGAGGTTTCAACAGAATGAGGCTGGCATCCACTGGTATCACTTGAGGAAGCCCTGGAAAATAAATAAGCACTAACTGAGGGAGTAGAAATGCATGTGTGTAGCTCTGAACTTGGATAGAAGGGTGAGGGGGAGTTTAAGCAGATGCATTTATCCTGGACAGGAGAAGGTCAGCAAGGGGCAACAAGGGGAAAAAGGTGCCACCAATGTCATTGGTTTTATCACCCAAGTGTCAGTTAGCTGTAAAAGCTGGTGCCATGTATGAGGCTTCCAAGCTGTTTAGTTATAATCATTTGCGGAATGAGGGCATTGTTAGCTAGGCCAGTTTTTTGTTACCTCTCCCTAATTGTCCTTCAGAAGGTGGTGATGAGCTGCCTTCTTGAACTGCTGCAGTCCCTATGGTGTAGGTATACCCATTGTGCTGTTAGGGAGGGAGTTCCATGATTTTGGTCCAATGACAGTAAAGGAGTAGCAATATATTTCCAAATTACATTTGTGAATGACCTGAAGAGGTGTTCCCCTATGTCTGCTAACCTTGTCCTTTTCGATGGTAACACTCAAGGCTTTAGAAGTTGGCCGTGATCATTTGCGCCTAGGACTCAGTGGTAGTTCTCTATCTCCAGTCATCAAAGTCACCAGGATGCAGAAATGTTATTTTTATCATTGTATGTTTATCAGCCATCTTACTGAGAGCACCAACAAGTTACAAATGGGACAAAAACAGAAAAATGCTGGAAAATCTCAGGACGTCTGACAGCATCTTGAAGAAAGACTAGAGCCAACATTTCAAGTCTGGATGACTCATCTAGACACATCCAGACTTATGGGTCATCCAGACTTGAAACATTAGCTCTATTCTCTCTCCATAGATGCCATTAGACCTGCTGAGATTTTCCAGCATTTTCTGTTTTTGTTTCAGATTCCAGCATCCACGGTATTTTGCTTTTATTTAAGCTACAAATGAGTCCTGAAGGTGATTTCAAATGAGGTCCCGGGGAAAACCTGACAGCTGGTGGATGTGGGAGTTTCTGGAAGTGTGGGGCAGGCCAATAACCAAAATAATTCTGTAGTAGCAAAAATGTTCAGATTGCCTTATGTTAATTATGTGTCCTCTCACTGACTTGGCAAACCCAGAGGTAAGGGCATAGATCATAAAGGAGGTAGAGTGATTGTAATTGAATTCAGTAACAAATGACAGCAAAGTTCAGCTTAACGATTTTTGTCACACGGGAAAAAAAATTCAGGCAACTTTTCAGCACTGCTGGCAAAACAAAAACAAGCAGCAAAATAAATGAAGGTCAGCAGGATGGGGACTTTTAACACAGGGGACCACATGGGTTTAGTGCAGATATGAGGTTAAAATGACTGAAAATGTTTGAAGGCAGATTGAACTTGCTCACTTTGAGGTTGGCATGGTGGCACAGTGGTTAGCTCTGCTGTCTCACAGCGCCAGGGCCTCAGGTTGAATTCTGGCCTTGGGTCGCTATCTGTGTGGAGTTTGCACATTCTCTCGATGTGTGTGTGGGTTTCCTCCCACAGTCCAAAGATGCGTGGGTTAGGTTGATTGGCCATGTTAAATTGATCCTAGTATCAGGAGGATTAGCAGGGTAACTGTGTGGGTTTATGGGAATAAGGCCTGAGTGGGATTGTGGTTGATACAGACTTGATAGGCCGAAAGCCCTCCTTCTCTAGAGATTCTATGATTAACTCAGGCATTTAGGATCAAACTTTCTATGGGGAAATTTCTGCATTGGGTGGTGCCATAAAGCTGCGGCTTTCTGGTAGTTGATCTGGCTACCACTGGGGCTGTAGAAGTGAGCAGCAGCTTTAATCTGTTTTGTCTCTGGATTCTTCAGGGGTTTGTTGGACACATACCCAGGATATCCTGGTCAGGTGTACAGATGTGCATTAGTGCAGTCACTGATTGGAAATTTGTCAAGGCCAATGGTTGGGTTGACTTTGCTTGGAGGACCACCAGTATTCTTGCTTTCACAGGTAGCTGACACTTGGAAGATAAAACCAATGACATTGGTAGCACCTTCTTCCCCTTGTTACCCCTTGCTGACCTCCTCCTGAACAAGAATATTTATAAACCCATTCCACCAATGTTCAACTAGTCTACCACAACAAAAGATTTATTTTAGGGTATGCACCAAATTTTCTGGATGTTTTCATCATGCAGCAGCCCAAATTCCCTGACTCCTTTGTAACTGCTGGATTAAACCCAAAATTAAAAGATACAAGATGATTACCTAGCACAAAATGAACTCTGTGGAAAGATATTAAGATGTACTGACTTAGGCACAGGCATTGCATAACGAGTCAAATCCTGTCAGTGTGTCTAATTACTACAGGAAATAAATCAGATCTTGAAGCCCAGATGACCACTTTAGCTTGAGATAAGACAGAATCAAAACAATGACTTTTGGTAACAAGATCAGTCGTTGAAAGAAGGGCATAAATATATAATGATGTGCTAACTGCTAATGATTATATTTGTCTACTCTCCAAAATATATAACAATGTGATAACTGCTAATGTCCATAGTTCTCTATTCTATGTATAACTATGCGTTATGTATAATTACGTATATGTATAATATGTATTCTATGTATATTCTACTTATAACTATGTGCTAACTGCTAATGTCCGTACTTGTCCACTATTTAAAAATGTATAAAAGAAGCTCAGCTGCCATTTTAAAGTTGAGAAGGTGACTGTGAGTACTGCGGAGAACCCAATCCTTCTTCCAAATCTTTGACCAATAAACTACATATTGAATCTTTAAATCTGGCTCCCAGTGGTGATTTTCCTACAACAATAACTACAAAAAATCTGGAGACAAAGGTGAACTTCCCAACTTGATTTGTGACACTTTGAATCATAGAAGATCATAGAATCCTTATATGGTCGGGCAAAACCCAGGGAGTGTGGGCTGCAGCAGGAGAGGAGTGTATGGAAAGATTTAAACATTGTAACATCACTATGGCATCCACACTCACTGCAGACAGACAGGACAAAATACAACTAACTATATCTCACTCAGTACTAAAACAGTCACAACTGAGGTGGTTTCGCTGTAAAATTACAACAACTATATGCAAAATGATATCAATTTCAAGCTCCAAAAGTTCTAAAGGAAGCATTGTGCCAATGAAAACTTAATCAAATATCCAGGAGGTAAGTCCAGCTTGACAAATACAATACTTTGATATTGTAAACAGGGAGATAGAGATATCCAGAAAGTGATTAAAGTTGAAGCTCCCAAGATAATGGAACTGTATAATGTGATCAAAAGCAAAACTGCAACCAATTCAAAGTAACAATATGATGACCTGATATAAATGTAACACTTTGTAATCTAAAGAAAGGGTATAATGATGGGCAGAATAGCTCAGAAACAAGCTGTAGTTACAACCATATGTTCTGCTCTCCCTCATGTTGAATAAAGCAATTTTTATTGAAATTCTACGTGTTCTTGGAAAACTCAGTTTGTTCATTCCCTCCTACAGTCTACTTTGCAGAAGAAAGCCATTCAGCTCATCAAGCCTGCACAATTTATCGAGGCTCTATCCCTGTAACTCCATATGTTTATCCCCCTGACGTTAAGGTTCAATTTAGCATAGCCAATCAACCTAGCCAACACATTTTTTGATTGTGAGAAGAAACTGAAGCACCTAGAGAAAACCTTTGGGGAGAACTCCACAAAGACAATTACCTGAGGCTGGAATTGAACCCGGGTCCTAGGCACTGTGAGGCAGCAGTGCTAATCAATGTGCTACCAATACTCGTCAGGTACTTGACAGATACTCAAATAACAAGGACTGGATGCAGCAAAAAGAATAGGTTATTGAGGACACTGTCTGTGGACAATTCAAGGAGCTGGAGGAGGAGGAAAAAGAGAAAAGGACGAGGAAGATACCACCTAAAGAAACATTAGTTGCACATATTGCTGCTCACAATACCAGAAGCACATTAAAATTGTCATTATGGTTGTATGATTTAGTTAGTTACCACCATTACACCCACGTAACAAGCTCATCTAACCTGTCTCACCATCACCACTCCTCTCTTTGCTCCATCTCATTTCACCTCCCCCAACCATCTCCCCCCAGTCTGGCCAGGCACAAAGCAGTTCTGCTACTAATCAATGGTATATTGCCCATCCCTTCATCACTATATATCAATTCTCTTCTCGTTTAACAAACAACAGATAAAAAAATGAGTTGTCCCTCATCAACCAAGAATGTCCAACACAGAAAAGTGGTGCAAAGTAAAACATTGACAATGATTTTAACAAAGAACAGAACATTTATATGCTGGAAGCCTTCCAGATTGGATTTTTACCACATATCAGCATGGTAGCACAGTGGTTACCTTTGCTGCTTCACAGGACTAGGGACCCAGGTTTGATTCCCAGCTTGGGTCATTGTCTGGAGTTTGCATATCCTCTTTGTGTCTGTGTAGGTTTCCTCTGGGTGCTCCAGTTTCCTCCCACATTCCAAAGGTGTTGCAGATTAGGTGGATTGATCATGCTAAATTGCCCCTTAGTTCAGGGGAACTAGGTAGGATAAATGCATGGCATTACGGGGAGAGGGACTGGGTGGGATTGTGGTCGTGTAGACATGATGGGCCGAATGGTCTCCTCCTGCACTGTAGAATTCTATGTCTCTATATTTCAGATTGCCATTGTTGCATTAATACAGACACCGAGGCTCAGTACGCTGGAGGATTTTGTTTAGACTGCCGGACAAATCATTTGCTCCTGGATGTGCATGCAGCCGTATTTCTCCCACCTTGACTACAGCATGACTGGGTGAATGAGCATAGCTGATGCAGAGCAGGACAAGCTCCAGGAAGAACAGTAACAGTGGGGGAGAAGGCTTTCCACTCAGGCGATTCAAGTTTAAGTTTTCCTATTTGATCTCACAGATCTCTGCTAACATGCCCACTGAAATCCTCCCTCCACCCCCTCATTATAATAGACTGAAAGGTTTAAGTTACCATGACTTTTTTATGTATCTGACTTGTTCCAGGCTGGAGTGAGCAATATTTGTAATATCTCACTTGCTGCAGAAGGGACTGAGAATCTATATTCAAAAGAGCTGGAGATATTTGATTCTCCCTTGGCAGAAAGAAATGGGAGGAGTGAACATGCAGCCTTCCCCATGGTGCATGTTGCATTCACCAGAGCAGTAATTTCACAATTTCAAACAAAATAATGTTTCACTGTGTAAGAATCAAACAAAATAAACACTAGGTACAACATTGGATAATCACCTATACTTTAAAACCCAGGATCAACATAAGTTAAACATTAATTAACATAAATTAGTTGATTATGAATTATAAATTGCAAATTAAATAGCAGACACAGCTCAGACAGATATTATGAATTTGTCTGGTAGCCCACACAGCCTATGTGCCATCAATCCCAATCATAAATTCCTTTAAAACTCTGTATTCCTTACAAAGGATTTCAGCTCTTCATCTTCTAGGTTTTAGTCTGACCCCCAGCTGACAGCAGTGCAGTACACCATCAACCCAGGTTCAAAGGGCACAGTCTTCAAACAAAAAAGGCACATGTCTATAGAAAGTCCACAATTCTGTTTATGATGAGCTAGATCTACGAGTGTTATCTCTGAGTAACATAAATGGCGACTGCAACTGTGTATTTGACTATTTTCGGTACCTGGATCCAGCCTCTGTCTTCTTCAGCCTGCCAGCATGACAGTGCTGAGATCATCGTCAAACCTCTGATAATTCTCTGTCCTTTTACATGCCATCAACCAGTTGCAGACTCCATAAAGATTTTTATTTCCGTTCTCTGTTCCAATTTTGGTTTTCTTAGATTCTCTCAAAAGTCCTGAATTGGCGGCAAAACTGTTCTAGATTGCGCCAGTTCTCACATTTCAGCTTCTCACCCAAATTTCCACACTTTGTGCCATGCAGAGGGCCCAGTCTGGAATCTTATTAAAAATCTGGGTGGGGTTTGCGGGGGGGGGCAGCTATTCATGCTAGAGTTTGACAGTTCTGGAAGTCTGCACATGCACAGTGGCCCTAAACTGTCAAACTCACATTTGTTGGCAGCCCGGGACCCCACAGTACTGCCCATCGAGTACTCCTGATGGAGTGGGAGATTCGATCAGGATCTGAAAGATCCTGATAATTACCAAATGTACATTTTTAAAATAGATTAATAAAAGATTTAAATGACTTACCTGCCTTCCTGTTGGTTTCCAGTATGGGTCTGGTTGATGACTGCTCGCCGGCTCTGGGAGATGCGCATGCATTCCCCACGCATGGGCAAATCCCCATTCAAGGCTGTGGACATGTATCTCCCAGCTGGATCTGCCAGGAAAGTGGTGGGCACGGATGGGAGAATCACTGCCTGAGTGTCAGGTTATTTTCTCAATTTCCCTGTTCAGTTTCCGTTTTTAGTCTGTCTCAAAAGGGCAAGTTTTGAAACCACAAATTGCATCACGCTGGGCATTGCAAACCAACTCTGAATTGCATTTAAACCAAAATGGATTCTATTTCCGTGTGGTGCTCCTGGCACATAACTCTACATACTTGATCAGTATTTGGTATCTTGATAGCAGTATGTTTTCTTCATTCCATGGAAGTCCACTGTACCAGCTACATTTAAGTCACCACATTAAGGTAGAGGGTGGATTCAGGCCAAAAGTTTGGTTCATGTTTCTGGTGTGCAATCATGTGGGCTGCACAATAAACTGATGCTGTCACATGAAATGTGATAGAGCAGTCTGTTGGCGTACAGAATCGATGTTTTGCTATCTGAACGACTCTGGATAACTCCTGCAGAGTGTGTTATGTTGCTCTGATGCATATCATACGAGCTAGTTATCACAACGGCACAGCTTTGCTGACCAGCAAAGTTGAAAGAGGAAAAGAGAGGGGAAACAAGCAGTGCCCCTTTCCATCCAGGCTGCCTGTGATCACCGCCCCTAATTGCAGTACCAATAAATGCAGCCCAATTCCCCAGTCACTGTCAGTTCCACATCTCTGTCACTGATCATTGATAAAATCTGAAAGCCACCATCAAATAAACATTCCAAACCAAATGTCAAGTAATCTCCTTTGCACAGTCTGTCCTTTGCTTGTTCTATTCTCCTAAAGAATAGAGCGGCACAGTAGCACAGTGGTTAGTACTGCTGCTTCACAGCTCCAGGGACTTGGGTTTGATTCCCGGCTTGGCTCACTATCTGTATGGAGTTTGCACATTGTCTCCATGTCTGTGTGAGTTTCTTCTGGGTGCTCCGGTTTCCTTCCACAGTGCAAAGATATATGGATTAGGTTGATTGGCCATCTTAAAATTGCTGCTTAATGTCCTGAGATGAGTTGGTTAGAGAGATGAGTGGGTAAAATATGTAGGGATACGGGGGGGGGGGGGGGGGGGGGGGGGGGGGAGCCTGGTTGGGATTTTGGTCAGTGCAGACTCAATGGGCCAAATGGCCTCTTTCTGCACTGTAGGATTTCTATGATTCTATTTCTATGAAAGAAAATTACAGCACAGGAACATGTCCTTCAGCCCTCCAAGCCTGAACTAATCATGTCGCCCAACTAAATTAAAACGTTTCCGGGGACCATATCCCTCTATTCCTGTCCTACTTATGTATTTGTTCAGACACCCCTTACACTTCAGTATTATATCTGCTTCCACCACCTTCCCCAGCATGAATTCCAGGCATCCACCACCCTCTGTGTAATAAATTTGCTTCGTGCATCTCTTAAAGATCAAAGAAAAACAAACATCTCCTTAAACAAAGAAAATCTCACGTGGTAATACACTAGTAGCTGATTTTCAGGGGGTCACACTGTAGATGTCCTTCTGCAGCTCTGATATCAGTAGACCTAGCTTTGGGCTTCACCATCTCCGCATGGGTAGATGTCAGGCAGCAGCAAAGGCACTGGTGGATTGGCAGCAGTGAGAGGACAAATCTTGTCAGTTTGAGAGGAACAACAGGTTCATGCTTCACGAAATTGCTGTCACTTTTCGATGGTGATGTCTCAGCAAAATTAGCAATCCACTGGAGGATTAAATGCTGGACTGCAGTGCAACCTGCCAATTCCCTTTGAGCACTAATGTACATAAGCATGATGGCAAGCAGTCTAAGTTTGAGTATGCATGACTTAAATTTTTCTTAAAGTTTATTTATTTGTGTTACAAGCAGGCTTACAGAAACACTGCGATAAAATTATTGTGAAAATCTCCTAGTCGCCACACTGTGGCGCCTATTCGGGTACACAGATGGAGAATTTAGTGTGGCCAATGCACCTAACTAACACATCCTTTGAACTGTGGGAGGAAACTGGTGCATGCGGAGGAAATACACGCAGACACAGGGAGAACAAGCAGACTTTGCACAGACAGTGACAAGGCCTGAATTGAACACTGCTTGCTATGAGGCAGCAGTGCTTATCACTGTTCCATTATGCTGCCCAGGCATGGCAGCACAGTCATTCACTACAGAACTCAGACACTGGATGGCTGCTTCCTGCTGCGAAGCCATCAAATGTTGCATCATGGTTGGCTCTGCAAGTGTGGGTAATTGGGAGTCATTGAAAAGTGGTTAGCAGAGAGTAAGAATAAATGGATCTGTTTCAAAATGCTATGTGGTGATTAGTGAGATCCTGCAGGGGTCAGTGCATGGGCCCAGCTATTCACAATATATATCAATGATTTGGATGAAGGAATCAAATGTAATATTTTCAAGTTTGTGGATGACACAAAATTTTAAGGGAATGTGAATGATGACAAGGCAGTTAAAAGGTTTCAAGGTGAATTAGATAGGTTCAATGAGTGGACAAGTGCATGGCAGATGGAGTAAAACATGAATATGCCTAAAGTTATCCACATTGAATGAAGAAACAATGGTAGAATATTATTGAAATGATATAGATTGGGAAATGTTAGTGCACAAAGGGACTTGGATGTTCTAGTACACCAATCACTGAAAGTAAGCATGCAGGTACAGCAAACACTTAGGAAGGAATAATATGTTGGCCTTCATTGCAAGAGGATTTAGGTACAGGGACAAGGATGTACAGTTGTACAAGAGCTTAGTGATACCACACCTACAGTATTGTGTGCAGTTCTGGTCTTCTTATCTAAGGAAAGACATACTTGTCATAGGGTGTGCAACAGAAGTTGACCAGATTGATTCCAGAATTGACAGGATTGTCATCTGAAGACTGATCGGATTGATTAGGCCTATATTCACTGGAATTTAGAAGAATGAGAGAGGATCAGATTGAAATGTATAAAATTCCCACAGGGCAGGATAAATTGGATGCAGGAATGTTGTTTTCTCTGACTGGATGTGTCTTGAACAAGGGGTTACAGTTTCAGGATATAGGGTAGGCCATTTAGGACTGACATTAGGAGAAACTTTTCACTCAGAGGGTGATAAACCTTTGGAATTTTTCTGTTTCTATGCTGCAGCTTTTCTGCTGTAAGGTGACACAGGTAAGTAGTGCAGGTTAGCTTTAACTTACTGTAGCCTCTCTGTTTAGCATTCAGGCTCAGGAATGCAGCCACTGAACAGTATGCTTCATATTGACTGAACGCTGCAATCATTTAAATTAGCAGATAATATAAAGTTTGCCAACAGTCTGTATCAGAGGAAACAGGCAGGGGGCAATCCAGCATCATGATCCACATGCCCACATTTGGGCTCAGTCCAATTTTGCAACAAACACCTTTTGTGTCGAGGGAGCCATGCTGTCTCCTGATGTAGCAAAAGTAGTTTCTTTATGTTTAAATTGCATTCAATTTTAACGACAACAAATGTAACCCAGTTATGTAATTGTGAAATGACAAGATAGTGGATATTTAATTTCTAAATACTTCAAACTAAGAACAGAGTCACTGAGTTTAATTAACGTTTATTATTCTTTCAATTGCATGATTATCTGCTGACTAGCCTTGCCCAGATATACTTACCTCTTACTGAGTTGTGCCTCCATATGCTTATTTCTACAGGAAACAGCCTTTCTTTCCTCTTCATCACTTTCTGAAGACATTTACCTTTTGACCTGCTGCTGGCTTCTCTTGCCCAATAATAACTATCCTCTACAGGCTGTTACAACATAATTGCTGTAATCATTTTTCCATGACTTATTTATTATAGTGATGCCATAACTTTAGGTCCAAGGGGAAATGTTGGTTGGGAGTGAACTTTGGATGGGTGGGGGATCTGACATCATCAGTTTGTGATCTGAACTATTTCAGCTCTGGACAGCTTAAAAATAAACAAGTCCACTTAACAAGTGGGTGCAGAGGGCAAATTAATCAAGGGGACAGACACAGATACTTCTACATCCTGAGTATGGGATTGACAGGCCTACCCTAATACACTATGGGTGTGTGATCTCTACCTTTAGAAAAATCATGGCCCAAGCAAAGCAGTTCATGTTAATCTTAACCTAAAATGGTAGTAATGAATCTGTACCTGGCATTTGACTATTACTTTAACTTTTGGGATCAATAATTATGATTCCAATCAGGAAAATTGATATTTCTCTGCCCTAGACTGTGACTGAATTACGCTCTGGTGGCAGAACTAAGATCAAAATTAAGGGGACCCAAACTTATAGATCACATTCAAAGCATATCTTTATGCCTCTGAAGAATGCACTTAAATGACACCATGATGGAGATAGAAAGGTCTTCAACAGCTGCTTGATCCACAAGTGAAAATATACTACGAATGTTTCCATAGAATAGAAACTCTATAGTGCAGAAGGAGACCATTCAGCTCATCAAGTATGCATCGACCAGAATTCCATCCAGTCCCTATCCCTGAAGTCTATTGTATTTCCCCTGCTAGTCCCCCTGACACTAAGTGGCAATTTAGCACGGTCAGTCAAGCTGACCCCGCACATCATTGGACTATGGGAGGAAACCGGAGCACCTGGAGGAAACCCATGCAGACACAGGGAGAATGTGCAAACTCCGCACAGACAGTTACCCAAGACGGGAGTCAAAACAGGGTGCCTAGCGCTTAGAGGCAGCAATGCTCACCACTGTGCCATCCCACTACAGTCTACATTCTAGTAGCGTGGAGTCAGCAGTAATCAGGCAATATATTTGCTTTGAATTGGTCTCATATTTGCAGGCCATGTACCTTTTAGCAAGGGGCATGCTTCTGGTGGAAAGAGAATGATTTCTTATGATTGGAAAATAATCACTTTGTATTGCTAAGCTGAAGAGTATCATTACTGATCTATTTTGCACAATGCTGTTAATGGGTGTAAAGTAGAACAGGACGTTCTGTTCTTCAGTACTGCTCTTCCATGCTTTAACAAGCATACAAAATTGATATCATGGATATTTTTCAAAAGAAATAAAAGGACATGCAATTAAATTCCCAGTAAATTAAATAAATTGTAGTAGAAAATGTAATGTGAGGAAGTTATTATCATTTCACAAGTCAGCGTGATTTTGGAAAATTCAGCATTCTGCAGATGCAGAAGTAGAAACACAACAGCCTCCCCATAGTTTTGCTTATACCAATTAATTCTCAACACAATATAATAACATTGCAACTTCTGATATATTTCATCGTAATTATGTACAGGAACAAATAGGGACATTCTTTCAATAGTGTTTAATGATATTGTTCAGAGGAACTGAAAAATGGTTTCAGATGTTCAGTTCAGCCATACTTAATATTCAAGTGTGAATAAATTAGTTTTTGTTTGCTGCTAATGAGACAGAATATTTCAACAACTGGTCTATTACAAAATCACCATCAAAAAGGACAAGAGGACAAAGCTTCCAACAAGCAAACACCTTTTTTCAAATCATGCTACTATTTTCACATGGATGGCACCTTGACACTGTCAACCACTAAGAATTATGGAGCATCCTCCCTCATTTTGACTGTCCCCCAAGATTTGTCACCTTTCTCCTTCGCCTGCTCCATGACAACATGCAAGCCATGATCCTGACAAATGGAGCCATAATGGAGCCAATTCACGTTCAGACAGAGGTCAAGCAAGGCTGTGTCATCGCATTAATGCTCTCCTCGATCCTCCTTGCTGCAATTATCCATCTCACTCTCAGTAAGTTCTCCGCTGGAGTGGATTTAGATTACAGAAGTAACAGGAATTCGTTCAACCTCAATTTGCTGAGGGCCAGATCAAAGGTCATTCCATCCTCTGTCATTGAACAAATGCAGGCAGATGATGCTTGCACTTGCACACACTCAGAAGCTGAGCTCTGAGCTTTCATCAACACCCTCACTGAGACATTCAAGAGCATAAGCTTTGCACTAAACATCAGTGAGACAAATGTCTTCTACTATCTTGCCCCAGCCATGTAGCACCCATGGTTATCAAAATCCACAATGAGGCTTTGGACAATGTGGACCACTTCCCTTACTTTGGGAGACCATGCCGTGAACAAGAGCAGATATCATTGATGAGGTTCAACACTACCTTCATTGTGCCAGCAGAGCTTTCAGTTGCCTGAGGAAAAGAGTGTTTGAAGACTAGGACTCAGACCCAGCACCTGCTTTCCTATGTGGCTCAGAGACATAGAATATGTACTGCAGATATCCCTACCAGCAAGCACCACCATCACTACATCCAATATATCCTTAAATCCATTAGCAAGAAAAGATGCTCCAACTTCAGTGTTGTCATTCAGGCCAACCTCTCGAAACGTTGAAGAATTGATCGTGATCAATCAGCTCTGTTGGATCGGTCATATCATCTTCATGAGACTCCTGAAACAAATGCTCTACTTAGAGCTTCAACATTGCAAGTATGCCTTCGGAAGGCAGAAGAAACATTTCAAGGACCCCCTCAAATTTGCCTTGAAAATTTGCAATATCTCTATCAACACCGTCTACAGCAAGAGGAGAGCAAGGCAACATTCCACATTCATCACATTCACCCCAATCAACTATTACCTGTCCCAACTGTGATGGAGGCTGTAGGACTCCTCAGCATTGGACTCCACAGTCACCTAAGAATTCATTTCGATGCGGAACCAAGTCATCCTCAGTTCTGAGGGCTTGCCTAAGAAGAAAGTATTTTGAATAATGGTGAGTATATAAAGTATCGATACAAAAAAACATATTAAATTTGGGTTCATAATTCATATTTTAATCTTCCTGCCTAAACTCTGTGGCTAGAATTTTACTGCCTCACCAACCCCAGAATTGGGGTGGATGAGGCTTGCAGAACAGCATTCTCATTGGCCCCAGGAAGGGATCTTAGAGGCCTCAGGCAAGGCAGTAAAATATCAGCATGTAACATCAATTTGATGAAAGATTTATAGAAATCAGATAATGATTACAGAGATAACTTTTAAGAGGTTTTCTTAAACATTTCTCAGTGTTTCCTCTTTCCTATTTTTTTCCTTAGTTGTTTTTGCAGTGGGCATTATAGATAAATGATCATTAATCAGGATCATGCTTGTTACCTTCAGTGTATATTAAGGTTCCTAGGTGAAAATTGTCATTGTAAAATTGGATTACATGATCTCAACCTTTTGTAGACCACACCTGTCTGGCTAATGTAATAGCTGAGTATTACTAATTAGTTGGTTGGCAGGATGTGATGAGTGGTGTGCCACAGGGATCAATGCAGAGGCCTCAACCTTTCACAATTTATTAGAATGACTTGGAAGAAGTGATCAAAGGTACGGTCACTAATTTTGCTAACGGCACAACAATGGGTAGGAATGTAAATTTTGAAGAGGGCAGAAGGAAACTACAAATGGACATAAATAAATTAAGTGATTGAGCAAAAATCTGGCAAATGGAGGATAATTTGGACAAATGTGAAATTGCCCATTTTGGCAGGAAGATTAAAAACAAATCATATTATCTGAACGCTGAGAGATTAGTGAGCTCTGAAATTCAAAGGGATCTGGATATCCGAATGTATAAATCACAAAAGGCTAGTGTACAGGCACTGCAAATAATTTGGAAAACTAATAGACTTATCATTTATTGCAAAGGGATGAAATATAAATGCAGGGAGGTTATGCTTCAGTGATGCAGGACACTAATGAAAACACATCTCAAGTACTTTGTACATTATTGTCCTCCTTATGTAAGGAGGGATGTAAAAACATTAGAAGCAGTTCAGACAATATTTGCTAAACCAATACCAGGAATGGGTGGTTGGCTAGACAGGATAGACATATACTCATTGAAGTTTAGAAAAGTTTGAAGTGACTTGATTGAAACCCTTAAGATCCTGAAGGATCAGGATGGATGTGGGGAGGATGGAAAGGGTGTGGGAAATCTAGATGTAGACATCACTGTTTAAGAAAAAGGGGTTGTCCATTTAGAAAAGAGATGAGGAGAATTGTTCTTTAACCGAGTATAGTGGAAGCAGAGTTTTTGAATATTTTTAAGGCAGTGGTAGATAGATTCTTGATAAACAAGGAGGTAGTAGCCTCTTGGGGGCAGCCAGGACACTATAATCAGATCGGCTATGATCTTATTGAATGGCAGAACAGATTTGAGGTAATGGGGCAATGATTTGATTTGATTTATTATTGTTACATGCAAAAGTATACAGTGAAAAGTATTGTTTTTTACGAGCTATACAGACAAAGCATATAGTTCATAGAAAAGGAAATGAGAGAATGCAGAATGAAGTGTTACAGTCATAGCTAGGGTGGAGAGAAAGATCAACTTAGTACAAGGTAGGTCCATTCAAAAGTCTGATGGCAGCAAGGAAGAAACTGATTTAAAGTTGGTTGGTACATGACCTCAGACTTTTGTATCATTTTCTTGATAGAAGAAAGTAGAAGAAAGAATGTCTGGGGTGCATGGGTCCTTAATTATGCTGGCTGCTTTACCGAGGCAATGTGAAGTGTAGACGGAGTCAATGGATGAGAGATTGGTTTGTGTGATGGATTGGGCTATATCCATGACCTTTTGTAGCTTTTTGCGGTCTTGGGCAGAGCAGGAGACATATCAAGCTATGGTACAGTCAGAAAGATTGCTTTCTATGGTGCATCTGTAAAAGTTGGTGAGAATCATAATTATTGTGCCAAATTTCCTTAGTGTTCTGAGAAAGTAAAGGCATCAGTGGGCTTCCTTAACTATAGTGTTGGCATGGGGGGACGAGGACTGGTTGTTGGTGATCTGGAAATTTAAAAACTTGAAGCTTTCAACCATTTCTACTTCATCTCTATTTCATTCTAATTCACTCTATTTCATGATAAGGAGGAGGAGTTACAACGAGAGAAATGAAAAAACAGAATAAAGCTGGATCGCAGTGTATGGGTTTCAATACATAAAGCATGACAAATAATGGTGAGCTGCAGGCACAAGTTTTTATGTAATTATGATGTCATATTCCTGCAAGTATAGAAATAACAGGAAAGTACAGATGAATATGGGACTGGAGATTTGATGCAATCAGGAGGGTTTTAGATCTCTGGGCATTTGGATAGATTCTGGAGAAGGTGGAACCTGTATGGATTGGATGGGTGAGACCAAGTTCTCATGGGGTTATTTACCAGTTTACTATATAAGGGGGTTCAAAATAATTTGTCAGTGGATTGGAAATCAGGATGTATTATTGGGAATGGGGAAACAAGGTGGATAAAGTAGCTGAAAAGGAGATATATGCATGGAAGTAAAGTGTGTTGCTGAGTTGCTAAATTAGTACTTTGCATCTATTTGTCATAAAGGCCATTGGAGTAAGGATAACTCCTGACTAGTCAGTGAAACATTGGTAGTAGAAAGCTGATGGAAATAATAATCCAGGACAAATTTGACAGTGACTTGGAAGGTATAAATTAATTAAAGAAGCCAACAAAATCTTGTTGAAGGCAAAGCATGTTTATCCAACATGACTGAGCTGTTTGATAAGCTAATTGAAAAGTTGATGCCGATAATATAATTGATGTAATCTATGTGGACTTCTAAAATTCATTTAATAAAGTGCCACATAATAGATTTGCCAGTAAAGTTGAAATACATGGAATGCACAAGACGAGGACAACTTGCAAACAATGTTAGCTGAGTGACAGAAAGAGAATCATAGCAAATGGTTGTTTTTTGGAATGAAGAAAATACGAGAGTGAAATTTGCCAGAGGTCAATACAAGGATCACTAATTTACGTATATGTCCTAGAAGTGGGTATACATGTCACAACATCAAAATTTGCAGATAACAGAGACCTGGAATTACTGTACTATGAGAAGGCTAGTGATAAGCTTCAAGAGGATGTAAACAAGCAGGTGGAATGGATGGGCATGTAACAGCTATAATCTCGTGCAGAGTAAATTGATACATTTGGGAGGAAGGAAGAGGACACTCAATATAAACTAAAGATTACAATTATGAAAGGGATGTAGGAACAGAGGATGCTGAGGTATGTGTGCACAAATCATTGAAGGTGGCAGAGCAGATTGATACAATGGTTAAAAAAACTAAACAGAATCCTTGGCATTGCAAGTAGAAGCATAGGGAGGTGTTTATGGCTTGGGTGAAACTGGAAATTCCTGCCCAAGATCAATGGAAATTTCCATTGTTGAACTCTCATCCGTGCTAATTCCATGCAGGTGAGATGATAGAGTTCTGGCCATAGAATACAGAAGGAAATATGTTATGCTGAATTTTATAAGACACCCGTTTTGTCTCAATTGGTGAATATTCTGTCAATTCTGGACACTATATTTTAGGAAAGAGGTGAAGGCTTGAGAAAAAGTGCAGAAAAGATTTATGAGAATCATTCCACGGTTGAGGAACCATGGGCTGAACTGGAGAAGCTAGAGTTGCTGTACTTAGAAACAAGAAAGTTGGGAAGGAGATTTGACAGAGGTGTTCAAAATCACGACGGGTCAAGACAGAATAGTTAGACAGAAAGTTTCTTCATTGATGAAGTATCAAGAACCATTGATTTAAGATTTTTGTGATAAAAAAAGGCAATATAAAAAAGAACATTTTTTTATTTAGTGAATTGTTAAGATCTGAATGAACTGCCTAATAGTTTAATGGACATGAATTCAATAATGGCTCACAAAAGGAAATTAGCTAAGCACCTGAAGAGAAAAAGAATTGCAGCATCACAAGGAAAAGACAGGAGGGTATGTTTAGCTAAATTGTTCTTGAATACTGTTTTATTTGCTCAAGTAATTATAGCAAAGGCCCACTTCCTCCTCTTTTATGATTTTGTTTATCCACTCAAAAGTGTTTGTGTACCAGATTGCCCATTGCAAGCCCAAATGTTTGCTTATCCCTGATTTGAAAAATAAAAAATATTGACTATAACTTCAGAAAATACGGTACTGAAGAAACAAAGAATGCTTAAATGAAAATTAAGTATGGAAGATGTCTATGATACATTTCCTACGATAGAAAGTGTGTACTGTGCATGCAGCATCTGCCATTGTTTGTATGCTGATGTTCCTTGTTGCTGTGTTTTAATTTCTGATCCTAGTGCTTTATCTGGTCAACCTCTCAGCCTGTAATTTTTTTATACCATGCTGTACACTGAGTCAGAACTAAGCAATAAATAAACATCATAGAAAAGTGATGAAGCTTTATCAAGAGTGACAAAATTGGACTGAAAAACAGAGATAGCACTACCATGCTGGCTAAGAAAAACAGAGTTAATGAACCTATTATTAGTTGCATTAAGTAGTCTGAAGATAAAATAATGGCCAGGTATCACATTTTTGATAATTGTACTGCCAATTTAACTTTTTTTTTTATCCATTCAGGAGATATGAGCATCACTGGCTAGCCAGCATTTATTCCCATCTCTAATTGCCCGAGAGCAGTTGAGAGTCAACCACATTGCTGTAGCTCTGGAGTTACATGTAGGCCAGGCCACGTAAGGATGGTTGATTTCCTTCCCTAAAGGACAATAGCAAATCAGATGGGTTTTTCCAACAATCACAATAGTTTCATGGTCATCAGTAGATTCTTAATTCCAAATATTTTTTATTGAATTCAAATTCCACCATCCGCTGTAATGGAATTTGAACCAAGGTCCTTAGAACATTAGCTGAATTTCTGGCTTAATAGTCTAGTGGTCATAAATTTTTTTTAAATTTATTTATTAGTCACAAGTAAGTCTTACATTAATACTGTAATGAAGTTATTGTGAAATTTCCATAGTCATGTTATCCAATGCCTTTTCGGGTCAATGCACCTAACCGGCACATCTTTCTGACTGTGGGACGAAACGGGAGCATCTGGAGGAAACCCATGCAGACATGGGGAGAATATGCAAACTCCACAGAGACATGACCCAACAGGAACTGAACCTGGGTTCCCAGTGCTGTAAGGCAGCAGTGCTAATCACTGTGCCACCATGCCACCCACAGGAGCCACTAGGCCATCGCTTTCTGTAATAGGAGTGGAGAAAAGATCCATCCTTGGAAGGATTGAAAAGTTACTAACTGTGTAGATAGAGCACCCAACAACAAAGTAGTACCCCCATTATGGTTCAATCATTAGAAATAAGGTGCATAAATTGCACCACAACATCAAAAGTAGTAAAGAGGGCAGTGTTTGTATGATAGTGGTGACAGTGAAGAAGACCTTAAGGGGCCTCTTTTTTGCCATTCAAAAGATTTTCAGTCAGCACAGGATGATTTGATCACTTTAAGGAGGATGCTGTATCAGCTGACCATGTAGCTGCAGGAGGAATTCCTAGACTCTGGAGGAATAAATTGAGGAGAGAGGGCCAGGGCTGGTCTTAACCCATTCAAATCTGACCTATTCTGGACAAAAACACCAAACAGGACTAACATATTGAAAGAGAAAAGGACAGCACCTGACTTTAAAGCCGCAAAGAACAGGATAACTCTCATACCATGTGTCAGTGTGCCTGGTTTTAAGTGTAAACCAATGCTGGTCAGAAATATCTCAAGCCCTGAAAGGGAAAAAGAAATCTCAGCTACCAGTTTTTTTTGGAAGGCGAACAGCAACACTTGAGTTACGAGCAGCAGTATTTGAAAAGTGGCTTACGAATTGTTTTCTACACACAGTCAGGGCATATTTGAGAGAGAGAAAAAATTGTTCTTCAAGGTCCTAGTAATCTTCAATAATGCACCTGGACAGCCCACACCCTCTTGCAGAGAACCATTCAGATACTGACATGTTTTTATCCTCAAAAATGTGATCTCACTTTTCCAGATATTGAACAAAGAGGTCATTGTATCCTTTAAACTTTGCTGCAACTTGAGAAGTTTCAGCCATATTGTCAACTTTTTGGAAACAAATACTATGACCACAGTCCGTGACTGCTGGAAGGAAATCAATATTCTCACTGCAATTGGGATAATTAGGGACTTAGAGAATCAATTATAAATGTCTGCTTGAAAAAAGTTTAGTTTGAAATGGTGAATGATTTCACAAGTCTTCCAAGTGTGGATACTGAGGTAATTGAGATTGTCAAGTTGGCAAAATAGGTCTAAGGGGAGGAATTTGAAGAGCTGGCTATAGACGAAGTAAAGAAGTTGCTTCAGTCTCATCGAAGGAACCCTCTACAGAAGAATTGGCGAAACTGACAAAATTAATTTAAGCAGGAGCCGGAAACAGAGACTAAGACCCAAGGTGATGGCAGACCTGATAAGGTCAGCTAAAGATTTGAAAAAACAGGCTATGATACAAACATAGAAAAAAAGCATAGCCTTTCGGAGAGTGATTGACAGTTTTATTGCTCCTTACTAAGAACTTTACAAAATTGAAAAGCAAAAGATGATGCAGTTAAAAATAGAGCTGTTTATTTTCCCCACACCAACATCTATATCAGCCACTTCACTACTCTCTCCACCTGCACACTGAAATAAAGTACTTAAGTCTGACAAATTTTACATTGTTCTTGATTTATTACCTTATTAAACAATTTGTCAAGTATTTTTCTCTTAAATTTATTAGAAATATTGGATGGAATTTTTCCTTCTGGGTCTAAGTCCTTTAGCAGAGATGGGAAATTGGAGTGTTTTCCAATTGCAGAGGCCAATGGGAATTCATGCTGAATCACATAATACTATTTAATTATGCAATCAGCAGTTTCCCAACTGTCTTAGTAACAGGCAGGGCTGGAAGACACGCTCCCCGCTATCATATCTGGGTGTCATGTTTAAAAGGCTCTCTGATATCAAGCTCCCTGCTGCTCAAAGAGGGAATGGTCCAAAGATCAGAATCAGGGCTGGCTCCTAGAATAGCGATGCTTCCCTGGAAATCCCACAGCAGGCCTGGAGGGATGCCCTCTATCCAGAGGATGGGAGAGGACAGGGAGATGAACTCAGCATGGGAGTAAATTTCAAGGATGGTCAATGACCATAATCACCACCAGAGGACTGCACTGAGTACCTGAATTGCATGAATGACTTCCACTGAGTTAAAGGAAAGCTTAAGTGCAGAGACCAGGGTGTCAGGGACAGTGTCTAGGCAGTGCCAGGAAGTGGGGGGCAGGAGAGGGGCTGGTTTCCCAGGTGAACCTTTGCGCATTGGGTCAATCTTTTAAAAATGTCGCTCCAATTTTCAATAAACTGATTGAATCATCACGTTAACATGACGTCTTGAGAGCTGCACTTTGAGGTTCTTTTTTATGTTACAAATATCACAGTGAAGGAAGCTGTCTTCAATGCCACTTTCCCTGCCTCCAACAGTCTTTGCCAATATTCAAGAAATTTAGCCCAATAACTTGTCAATGAATGTGAGTTCATGGGCTTTGTTCCCATGTCAAAAACTATTGACACCATTAATCTAAACCAGTGCGGGGTTTGTTTCGAGGTACTCCTTCCCCCATTCTCCCCATACGCTTCCCAAATTTATATGATTAACTACTATGAGGTAGTTTTGGTAAGAGTACTTAAATATTTTGCTTTCAGCCCAGGCACTTGGATCTCATTCACTGCATGTTATTACTATACTTTCTGGAATATAGCAAAAGAAAATGTTCAGTCAGGAGCTGAGATCATTTGAGGGGGACCTGAAGCTTCTCTTTTGTGAGGCAGCAAGCATCACAATTGTAAAAGTACCTGAAGTTTGTCCAGTCACCCAATTACTCCAGCATGCATTACCACTGTAGAGAATCACCACACTGTGAACAAGGGGTTAATAGAAGGAAATTGATTAGTACCACTTCGCAGGATTAGTCTCATATGAAAACACATCATAGGTGGGATTTTCTGGCTGTGCAGGTCCTAAGACTGGAAATTTCTGCATGAGCTCACCAGGTCTTTAAATGGTCCACTCAATTTTCTGTCTCACCTGCTACGATTCTCACAGTGGATGAATGGGAAAATTTTCAGTCCATGTCTTCACTTTCCAGATTCCCTGCATTGTCATTGAAAGGTACCTAACATGTCTCAGTTGGGCATCTCTCCTCATTTGAGAATGCACAAATTTGTGCCTCTTTAATCCGCATTCCATACCCTACTCATGTCCTGTGCATGTACCTCCCTCTTATTGCTTTCAGAGCCTTTAGCAGCAAATTATCTCCTCATAATCACTCAATACAACACCATTGTTGCAGCTTAGAAGACCTTGACTAGCATTGACCCATCCTGTGTGAGCATGGAAATGCCTCCATTGGAAGAGCTTAATGTTCAGTGCCACCCCCTCCCTCATTCTACAAGGTCCTCTCAATCCTTCTCTTGTATTCTTTGCTCCCATTTTGACAGCCCTTTATTCTATGATCTATCACCTTAACATGGTAGATGTGTCTATGACCCATGTGGACCTCACCCCTCACCATCTTGAGAACATAATGTATATGTTAGACTGTGCAGCATACAAATCATCCCCTCCCCTCCGTTTTCTGATTTTGAATAACCCCACAATGCCACAATTCTTCCCCTGACCGAATATGCCATCAGCAGGCCAATGTGATGCCAGAAACAGGCCAAACCAACACTTGTAAAATTACAACAATGCACAACATCCTGGGCATGCCTGAGATGGGGCTGACCTGCCCTCAACCTATCTAGACTGAGAAGGACAGTCTTTGAAGCTCAACTCTGAAGCATTTGTTCACTCAACGATCTTCCCCTTCTGCCATAAGTTGCTGATGTGATTGTGCAACCAATTTTGTGCCCAGCCTGGCGCTGAGAAAGCTCCCTGATCATCACCACCACCGCACTACCCCTCACACTTACCAGCCATCATGTGTCTCAGTACAACCCATCTCGCTCAGTCTCAGTGGGAATCCTTGTTTGTGACACATTCCCATACCTCAGTCCAGCTTTCTGCCTTCCTAAGTGCCATCCCTTCATATTAAATGCCATCCCTTCACCTATTGCTATTTTGTACAGACTTCCCTCTCACAGACGCCCATACCTCCCCAAAGGTGAGTGCTGTTTTGTATGAAGCCTGAGTCTGAGTTGATGTGAGTGCTGCTTGATGCAAGGTAGGCAAACAAACCTCAAAGTCATAAGCAAAGTGCAGATTGCTAAATTTACTTTTCTAAAACACATTGTTCTAACTGGGCTCTATTGTGTCCTCTTGATCTAACATGAGGGAATGATACTGGCGTGTAGCTCTTATAATGAAAAGCAAACATATTAAAATGATATTTCCATGCACCCATAGCATGAAATGCTATTGACACCCAGAAGGGAAAAATAGTTCTGACCAGTGTTCTTGCACAGTGGCACAGTGGTTAGCACTGCTGCCTCACAGTGCCTGGGATCTGAGTTTGACTCCTGATAGGGATCACTGTCCGCACGGAATCTGTATTCTCTATACATGAGTTTCCTCTGGGTGCTCTGGTTTCCTCCTTTAGTCCCAAAGATATGCTGGTTATGTGCATTGGCCATGCTGAATTGCCCCTCAGTGCACCTGAACAAGCACTGGAGTATGACAACTGCAGAATTTTCACAATAAGTTAATTACACTTGTGACACTAATAAATAAAGTTTAAACTTCTTTTCCTCTTTTTCTGTCTTTTTTCTCTGGGCAGCTGAAGTGGCTAATCCTGGATTGTTTTCACAATGGCAGTGGACGAATTGTTCTGATCTCTTTTATTTCCCATTCCTGCCTGCCCTGACACCCACCATGTAAGGGAAGAAAATCATACTCTAATTTAAAACTTGGCCTAATTTTGACCCTTCCCTCAGCTCCATTCTTGCTGGGCAATTGGGGTCAAAATCTAGCCCTACGCTGCAGGAAACCTCCTAATTTTTAGTAGTAGTACATTGTCATAGTAACCTTTGAAATGGATACTTCCGTAATCACACAGCCACTGTCTGTATTCCACTGGGATACAATTCATCGGATTCCAATTTCTCAAAGAATTTCTGTAGACCACCATAAAATGCTTAGGGAATGAGACTTGATGTAGAAAATTTAGGCTATATATTTTCAACTGCTTTTCATTTGACTTTTACACCTTGGAAATCAGCCCTACTTCATTTCAGAGCATAGCCTGATATTTCTGCTGCAGATTCTGTAAACATTAGACCCTGCAGCAGTTGCTGACCCAGTCTAATTTAATTCCTTCCAGACAATTTCTTCCTATCACAGAAGATGTTTCACTTTCTGCTATTAGCAATTCAAGATTGAAGATCTGACCTTCCCATGTTGGTTTTCTCTGATCTTTACTCAGCAGCTCTGTTTCAAGAGCAGTGTCAGATCAACAAATTGTAAACAAAAAATTTGCTAACTTCTTAAAATATTGGGGATTGGGATGCATGGTACAAACAGCACTCAAACATTGTGCTATCCACTTTTTCAAATGATTGTTGCATGCAGCTAGCGCTGAGTGTGTTTTTATGTGGCTGATCAACTCAGCATGGGGTGCAAATTTGTGAGAAGCTAGCATGAATGAGGTTAACCTGCACTATTTAAAGCCAGACTGGACTCTTAAAGATGAGGTCCATTTTGTCTGGAGCAGGTGTTGGAAGTCATTTCCTGGGAAAAATACCAGAGTGGCACACTAAGGCCCAGTGCGAGCTCTAGGATTTCAGATGTTACTCTGGAGGCCTTGGTGGATGTAATGAGTCTTCAGAGATAAAAGTCCCTTCACCAAAATTCCTTTATTTACAAATTTTAACATGAGTACACAGCACATTAGTAGTTAGCAGCCTATCTCCGAGGGATGCCACTGGCACTCCCGGTTAACACAAGGAAAAGACTCCCTGATTGGCTCATTAGTTGGAATCTTAATCAGGCAGTTCATACTCCAATAGGCCAACCTCAATAGCCTGATTGAAATGATTACAATGGAAGAGGTACAGAGGAAAGGGGATGTCATATGCCCATATGGGCCAATGTGCTCTCCAGGCAGATTGGAAACCAAATACGTAGGACAGTCAATATGAGGACTGTAGCTCCAGAGTAATGCAACAAGGGGAAGCGATAGTCTATTAGTATTATTGCTAGACTATTAATCCAACAACTCCACTAATGCCCTGGGTACCTAGGTTCAAATCCCACCTTAGCAGATGGAGGAATTTGAATTCAATAAAATATATCTGGAATTAAGAATCTATTGATGACCATAAAACCATTGTGGATTCTTAGAAAAACTCACCTGGTTCTCGAATATTCTTTAGGGAAAGAAATCTATCGTCCTTACCTGGTCTGGCCTACACTTGATGTGGTTGACTCTCAACTGCCATCTGGAATGGCTTAGCAAGCCATTTCAAGGGCAACTAGGGATGTGCAATAAACAGCCAGCAATACCCATGTCCCATAAATAAAAAAAAAGTTCAAAGAACTAAAATGAGTGGAGGTGTATCTTCAAGGGCTCTAACAAATCAACTGCCTGACTGCATTGCACACTGCACAAAACACCACACCTCACCACACACCCGCCAAACTCTATCAATCACAGCTCATTCCTCATATCCAGGGGTATACATAATTCTCATACACTTAGCATTGTATCCATATCTCATAGCTTGCACATATTGTCAGTTACCCAATAGTGACAGACACAATTCCCCACATGCAATGTGCCACATTCACTGATACAATTCCCTCTCTTCTTCAGGATGAGTCTCTGCATAACAGGAGGCAGCAGCTGGCATTGCAGTATGTCCTTATTCAGATGGAATACACTGTATTCACCATCATTGCAGGAGGCATGGCCAAGGCCGTGGCCAGTGTGAGACAGAAACCATCAAAGATAGAAATGTGTTCCAAACTGGGTCAGATACAGATTGCACATATTTTAGAAAATACTTTAGAAATGGTGGCTGCAAGTGATGGGACAATGAGAATGAATGGCCTACAGCCAGGGCACAGAAACAAAAAAGACATAGGATATGTGCCATGTCACTGCAATTCAGGAAAACACATGAATTTTGTTACGGAAGACTTTGATAGATGTGCACAATCAAGATCTTGGTGCTTTGGCAGAACGATCTGAAAGATTGTGGTCAAGATCAAGGAGAATGGAGAACTTCAGCACCAACTTAAAACCATGCTTTGCATGCAAGTGGAGTCCATCCTTTCCAATGTGGAAATGACGGCCAACTCAGAAATCACAAACACAAGCACATTGCTGATGTTTTGTCTTGTGATGTGTCAAGTTCATTGCAGCACAACCATAAGAACATAAGACCATAAGACATAGGAGCGGAATTAGGCCATTCAGCCCATCGAGTCTGCTCTACCATTCAATCACGGCTAATATTTTTCTCATCCCCATTCTCTTGCCTTTTCCTCATAACCTCTGATCCCCTTATTAATAAAAAACCTATCTATCTCTGTCTTAAAGACACTCAATGACCTGACTTCCACAGCCTTCTGCAGCAAAGTGTTCCACAGATTCACCACACTCTGGCTAAAGAAATTCCTCCTCATCTCTGTTTTAGAGGATCATCCCATTAGCCTGAGGTTGTGCCCTCTGGTTCTAGTTTTTCCTACTAGTGGAAATATTCTCTCCATGTTCACTCTATCCAGGTCTTGCAGTATCTTGTAAGTTTCAGTAAGATCCCCCTCAGTCTTCTAAACTCCAATAAGTATAGACCTAGAATTCTCAACCGTTCCTCATACAACAAACTCTTCATTCCAGGGATCATTCTTGTAAACCTCCTCTGGACCCTTTCCAAGGTCAGCACATCTTTCCTTAGATGTGGGACCTAGAAGCCAGCAAACCTCTGGGTGTTGTAGAGGGAGCTTGGACACTCAACTTGTTGTCAGACATGCTCAGACGTCCTTTTACAAGTTCAGACTGTTGTCATCTTAGCTGTAGACACCAGTCTTCAAAGGATTCTGAACAGTAACGCAAGTCTAGTGATTTGTCCACTAAGCCATGACCTGTTGAAATGCTATTCCATAGTCGTGGCAGTAGCTCTGAGAAACATGATAAACTCACTATCCTATCACCACTATTATTAATCCACTCTCCTTACTGTCAGCCAGTCCAAATTGTTACTGTCTATGCCATGTTGGGGTATAGTTCAACAGCTGAGTCTTTTTTTTAATTCTTCAATGGAGTATATGAATATCACTGGCATGGTCAGCAATTTTTTTTGCCTATCCTTAATTGCCGTGGTGATGGTGAATGGCTATTTTGAACTGCTACAATCCATGTGATGTAGGGACACATAGTGCTGTTAGGGAGGCAGTTCTAATATTTTGACTTAGTGACAGTGAAGGAACAGCGATATAGTTCCAAGTCAGGATGGTATGTGACTTGGAGAGGAACTTGCAGCTTTAACAAAGAGTCATCTGGACTTGAAACATTAGCTGTTTTCTCTCCTTACAGATGCCATCAGATCTGTTGAGATTTTCCAGCATTTTTTCATCTGGTTTCAGATTCTAGCATCCACCTGAATCTGCTTTGAACTTGTAGGTGGTGACGTTCTTGTAGGTGGTGGCATTCGTCCTTCTAGGTGGTAGAAGTCACAGATTTGGGAGGAGCTGTGGCAGGTACCTTGGTGAGTTGCTATAGTGCATCTTGTAGATAGTACACATTTTTGCTACAATGCATTGGTAGGGGAAGGAATAAATGGCGAAGATAGAGGATGGAATATCAATCAAAAGGACTATTTTGTCCTCATCATGTTGCATGGTGTTGCAGCTGCACTCAACAAGCAAGCCGAGAGTATTCCACCATGTTCCTGACTTGTGCCTTCTGGATGATGAGTCAGGTGGTTTTTCACTCTCTGCAGAATTCCCAATCTCTGACCTTCCTTTGTAGCTGCAGTGTTCATATGGCCAGTCGAGTTCAGCTTCGGATCAATAGAAATACCCAGGATGTTCAGTCGTGGTAATGCGATTAAATGTCAAGGGGAAGTAGTTAGGTTCTCTCTTGTTGGAGAACATCATTATCTGGCACTTGTATGATGTGAATGTTACTTATTATTTCTCAGCCCAAGCCTAGATGTTGTCCAGATCTTGCTGCAGTTGACCACGGACTACTTCAGCACCTAAGGAATCCTGAACAATGCTGAAAATTAAACAATAATCAGTGTACGTTCCAACATTGGACTTTATATTGGAAGGAAGGCCATTGACAAAGCCAGCATATGTGGTTTTGCCTAGGCCACCACCCTGGCAAACTCCTGCAGTAATGTCCTGGGATTTAGTTTATTGATTTCCAGTAAAAAGCATCTACCTTAGCACTAACTACAATTCCAACCAGTAGTGAATTCTCCTGCTGCTTCTCATTGACTCCAGTTTTACTAGATCTTGTTGATGTCATACTTGGTTAAATGCATCCTTGATGTCAAGGACAGGCAGTCTCATCTCATCTCTTGTGCTCAGTACCTTTGTCCATATTTGGAATAAATCTGTAAGGAATAGTTCCGGTGGATCTCAAACTGAGCGTCAGTGAGCAGGTTATTGCTGATTAAGTGCCACATGATAGCATTGTTGATAAGACCTTCCATCACTTTGATGATGATTGAGAGTAGACTGTTAGAGCAATAATTGACAGGGCTAGATTTATCCAGCATTTTATGTACATGACAAGCCTGGGCAATTTTTCAAATTGCTGAGTAATTGTCAATGTTGTAGTTGTATAGCATGGAGAAGAAGATGGTGACATGGTAATGTCACCAGATTACTAAGGCAGGCACCTAAGTTAAGCTCTGGGGGAAATGGGTTCAGATCCAATCATTGTAGCTATTGGAATTTAAATGAATAAAATCTGGAATTGAAAGCTAGTCTCAATTATGGCAATTATGGAACTATTATACAGTGTTGTAAAAATGCACCTGGTTCACTAATGTTGTTTAAGGGAAGAATATCTGCTGTCCTAAATTGGCCTGACTCCAGAACCAGAGCAATGGAGTTGATTCTTAACTACTCTAACAAGACATTGAGTTCAAGGGCTATTATGGATAAGCAGCATATGTTGGCTTCAAGGACAATGCCCGTATACCATGAAAGAATAAAGAAAAATGAACAACTTGGCTAATGGCAATGGATAGCTCAAGAGCTCATCCAGTTTTATTGTTGGAATGTTGTCAAGACCCATAGCATTTGCAGAATCCAGTATCTTCAGTGATTTCTTGGTAACACATTCAATGAATTGATTGGCTGAAGACTGACATCAGTGATGTTGTGATCCTCCAGAGAAGCTGACTTGGATCATCCACTTGATATGTCTATGACTGGCTGAAGATTGTTTCCTGACGAAGGAGCAGCACTCTGAAAGCTAGTGGCTTTTGTTGCCAAATAAACCTGTTGGACTTTAACATGGTGTTGTGAGATTTCTTATTGCATTTACACCAGTCCGACACCGGCATCTCCACATCATGAAGATAGTTGCACATATCTTTTGCACTGATGTGCTGGGTTCATCCATCACTGAGCTGGGGATATTTGTGCAGCTTTTACAATTCATCCAGTGAATTGTTTAATTGTTCACCATCATTTACAACTGGATGTGGCAAAACTACAGACCTTGGATCTAATCTGTTGTTTGTGGAATTGTTTAGCTCCATCTATCACACACTGCTTATATTGCCAGTCTAGTGTTGTAGTTTCACTGAACTGAAACCTCATTTTTGTAAACAAAAGTTGCTGATGGTCCACAGCACCTCATGGATGCCCAGTTTTGTGTTGCTAAATCTGTTCAAAATCTATGCCATTTAGCACAGTGGTAGCGCCACTCAATATGATGGAGAGTATTCGCAATGGGAAGATGGGTCTTCATCTCCACAACGACTGTGTAGTGGTCACTCCTACTATTACAGTCATGGATAGATACATCTGCAAAGAGTAAATTGGTGAGGACGAGGTCAAGTAGATTTTTACTTCTTGTTAGTCCCTCACTATCTGCTGTAGCATCAGTCCAGCAGATATGTCCTTTAGCATTCAGTCAGCTAAGTCTGTAGAAATGCTAACAAGTCATTCTTGACCATAGACATTGAGGTCTCCCACTCAGAGTACATTCTGTTTCCTCCAAGTGGTATCCAACATGGAAGAGAATTGATACATCTGCTGAATTGAAGCTGGTAGATACTAATCAGTAGGAGGCTTCCTTATCAACACTTGACTTGATGCTATGGGACTTTCATGTCACAATCAAAGGTCAAGAGGCTTGTTTGTTTGAACAAAATATAGCGGGATTTTACAGGCTCACTCATCCCAAAACCATAAAATCCCGCCTAAAATCAATGGACCTTTTCATGGTCTGCCACTCGCCTGTTCTGATTCCCATGGCAGATGGAATGGGATAATTCACCCCGTACTGTTTATTTGTAGCCCACAGCACTCCAAAGTATTGTCGTACAGGTGAAGTCCCCATGCTGGCTCCTTCTAAAATTACCATATAGTCTACTACCATGCAACTCTCTACTTCATACAGTGAATAATACTGTTCTCCAATTCGATGTTAGCTCTTGCTCTGCTAAACACTTCTAATCTACAATGACGTGCGGCGATTCCTTAAAGACACATTACAACAGTAATGAAGTGCCACGACTCTCAATTAATTCCATATATGGAGCAGATCTTCGAAGAACCATGAGATGTGAAGGCCAATGGACCAATATGAAGGCCAAAATAGGAAGTACATCTATTTGAAGATTTCCCTGTGGGTCTGAAGGAGCATAAGTGGAACCACTAGCTCAGATACTAGCACCAAATGTATCTCAGAGGCTAGAACTGACGCAGGATCTGCACATGGGGAGTCACTGGACATGAGTGAACTGAAGAGTGAACAGGAGTAAAGAATGGGGATGTATGTCAGCTCACTGGGCAGGGAAGTCAGGCATGTTCTGCTGCTGAAGACTCTAATTGGTAGATATAGGCTTGCACTGGCGGACAGGTACACAGAGATGCTTGGTGAATTCGTAGGCTAACTACATAACCTGTTGGACATGGAGGAGTAAGGCTCCAATTTGACAGAATTTTTCAACCCTCCTTCCCACTTTGGCCAACTCCAACAACTTTGCAGAACTCCTCAACCATTTTGAACAAAAGGAAAGCTCCACACTCACTGCAGAGATAAAAAAATTCACAATCACATCATCAGAAATTCTTACATTGACCCTTTTAGGTAGCAGTAAAGGGAATCCCTCATGCAACTGAATGCAGTCCATCTGAGTGTCTTTAAGAAAGGACATTATCAGGACTTGCAAGGCCCAAAATGTCAGGCTAGACACTAACATTAAACTAGTAATCATAATTTGCAGCTCTCTGGGCTTCCTTAGCCCAGAAACAAGCTGTGCCATGGAGCTGAATCCTCTCTGTCTGTGTAGGTATAGTTTAATAATAGAGGTCCCTGATGTCCATACAAACTCAAAGTAACACTGCCAGCTGATGTTCAACTGTGAATGTTGCCCACCTGATGCCTCTCCAAGGAAAATGTAATCAAAGTGTTACTCCTTTACTTCCCTAATGATTCCATCAAACATTATATTGTCTCTATTATCTAATTAGGTTGCTTGGGTAGTGAGGCTAAAGATTGTTTAAAGGAATCAATTAGATGCTAATTTTTCCTCACTGCTGCAAAGGAAGTTGAGGCAGATGGAGTTCAGCTGCTGGTTTCTGAGAGTTGGGATTATAAGGACACTTCTATACAATGTTTGTCCTCAAAAAAGTTATATATTAAAAATAAAGCAATTTTAAAATGAAGCAATTTTAAAATAAAGCAATTTTAAAATAAAGCATTTCTTTCCAAGAAACTTTTGAGAACAGGTCTAACGGTTGTTTTGTCTGCAGGTTAATTTTCTTCTGCTGTGAAAACATTGAGCAGATCTACTTCAGAACTCCGAGACAAAATCTTACCAAAAGATGCCAAAATGTTTATCCTAGTGTAAAAAAAGGGACTGTTTCCTGCCAATGTTGCTGGCATGTTTTCAGGCTGAATTTTAAACCTCATTAGCAATAATATTTATACCACCGAGTTTCAGGCTGTACCAGTGGTGTGCTCTCTTTGATTCCCCTGCCCTGCAATAACTGAAGTGCCGCAAGCATTGGGGAGCTCCATATAAATTGCAATCTGGCACTTGTTCTACAACAAATGAAGCGGAAGGCAGCACCATGCTTTTCAGATGGGCCCCTCATCAGGATGCTGGATGGAGTGGAGCAGAGGCAGGATAGCCTGTACTCCAATACAGGACATGGGCTTCCAGCAGCGTCATCACTCCCACCTGGTATGCAATGGCAGCCCTGGGTCAGTGCAAGACCCTCCAGAAGAGGATGAGGCAACAGTGTCAAAGGAAGGTGAATGATCCTCTTCGCTCCCCGCCGCCCCCCCCCCCCCCCACCTCACACTGGACCCCCTCGCACAGCCAACCCTTTTTCTCATTTAGCCTGCTTGGCCTGTGCCAACACTGCCATCAGCACCCCACCCCCCACCTCCCACAATCACCAGGTTGCCCCAGTAGCTGCTCATGCTCATCACAACTGGCTCCCCACTCAAACCCCATGCCTTCCACTGCTCATCACCATCTTACATATCAACACTACCACCTAAATTCTTCCTTTCTTTGGTATTGCAGAACAAACTCAACCAAAACAGGAGCCAGTGGGTGCATCCAGCTGGAGTCATGCCTGCCGTGAGAACGTGCACACATTTTGAGGTGCGAGCAACCCTGTCTGGGAGGAGAAAGACGGTGCCTGTGCTGCTGGTGAAGTGGGAGCAGCAAAGGAACATGAGAATAAATGATCCCCCCATATTCCCTGTATTAAACTGATGCCATGACCCTTCTCTTGCAGACTGGCCAGCTTTACAGGCCAGACCATCTTCGTGCCGTTTGTACCCACCGGACTGCATGTTCAAAGGGGACTTCTCCAACTCCACCATTGAAGGGGTGTCACAGCTGTCACTCACACCTCGGACCAGAGCAGATGCTCACATCTCGGTGGGTTCAGTAAGTAGGCAGGCTTCTGGGTCACTCACTAGTGAGCACCTAACAGTTGAAGGTTCACAGCTGGTGGAGACAGGGGCATACCAGGGAATTAGGCATTCGTAGGGATGCCAGAGCCCAGGACTCTGTTGAACCTCAAGCCGATGCCCCCTGAGCCCAATTGTTCCATAACTGCTAGAGCTGCAAATGCAGAGTCATAAACGATAGCAGCCCTCTGCATTTGAGAACATTGATTAGTTCTAAATACCCAACATGAGGATAATTAGCAGCTAATGTTTTAATATGTGATTTGAGAATAAATCAAAATATTTAAGTCATTATATGAATAATGTGTCTAAGAAATGAATTTAAAACATGCCAGTAAAATGAAAAATGTTTTATTTGTTTGTTATTTGTTTTATTACGTGCTTAATATAAATTAATATCATTAATGGTAGGTAGTTGAAACTATGTAACTGATGATCTGAGAAAGCTTACACAAGTTTTTTAGAGTTGGGAAATGGATTATTGTAATTCTAATGTTACCACTAAAAGCTGAAGAAACTTCAATAGTTAATCGTATTCTTGAAAGATACCAACACAAATCAGGCACAAATTATGCAACAAACTAAACTACCCATGTATATCCAGGCTGGGAAATAATGCCAAATAGTGCCTTCATTTGGTAATAGAGCCGGTTTAAACCGGTTAACGAAATGTGAATCAAAAGAAGCCATTTTTGGGAGAGAACTTCCATAAAATGGATGGATGAATGACAGATTTTAAATCTCAGATTATAACTCAAGCATCAAAATGATCATAAACAGATTGACATGTTGATTATTAAATTAAACTCCGCAGTTAATTACTTGGGTGTATTTTGAGATAATTGAGATAACCAAAATGTTTAATTGACCAACCTTCTGGTACAAAAACAGAGATCTGTGGAGAAAGCTGAGTGGTGCTGTGTTTCATTGAGCCTATCTTGGATATCCCCCTTCGGCCGAAGTCTTTGTTTGTCTGTCTATTGCATATTCACGCAGAGTGCTGGAAATGTAGCTATGGAGAGCACTGAGGTACAGGGTTGTAAATTGGGAAGTATTGTAGTAGATAGGGAGGATGTGCTAGAAATTCTCGAGGGTTTGAAGTTGGATAAGTCCCCTGGGCCGGACGGGATTTACCCTAGGATTCTCTGGGAGGCAAGAGAGGAGATTGCAGAGCCTCTGGCTCTGATCTTCAGGTCCTCGTTGGTTACGGGTGTGGTTCCGGAGGAATGGAGGATAGCGAATGTGGTCCCATTGTTTAAGAAGGGGAAGAGAGACCTTCCTGGGAATTATAGGCCAGTGAGTCTTACTTCTGTTGTGGGCAAGGTATTGGAGAGAATTAGTAGGGATAGGATTTATAGTTATTTAGAGAGAAATGAATTGATTGGGGATAGTCAGCATGGTTTCGTGAAAGGGTAGGTCATGCCTTACTAACCTCATTGAGTTTTTTGAGAAAGTGACCAGAGAGGTGGATGGGGGTAAGGCGGTTGATGTAGTATATATGGACTTTAGAAGGCTTTTGATAAGGTGGCCCATGGAAGACTTCTACAGAAAATGCAGATGTGTGGAATAGAGGGTGATTTAGCTAATTGGATTAGAAATTGGCTGGCAGATAGAAGACAGAGGGTGGTGGTTGATGGGAGAGATTCATCGTGGAGTTCGGTGACGAGTGGTGTGCCTCAGGGGTCTGTTTTGGGGCCCCTGCTGTTTGTATTTTTATAAATGATCTGGATGAGGGTATTGAGGGATGGATCAGTAAATTTGCAGATGATACTAAAGTTGGTGGTGTGGTAGATAGTGAAGAGGGGTTTTTTAGTTTACAGAGTGACTTGGACAAGTTGCAGAGCTGGGCCGAGAGGTGGCAAATGGAGTTTAATGTGGGAAAAGTGTGAGGTAATGCACTTTGGCAGGAACAATAAATGTGTAGAGTATAGGGCTAATTGTAGGGCTCTTAATAGTGTTGAGGAACAGAAGGATCTTGGTGTATGTGTCAATAGATCCCTGAAAGTAGGCAGTCAATTGGATAAAGTTGTTAAGAAGGCATATGGAGTCTTAGCTTTTATTGGTAGGGGGATTGAATTTAGGAGCCGCAGCATCATGTTGCAACTGTACAAAAACTCTAGTGCGGCCGCACTTGGAGTATTGTGTGCAGTTCTGGTCGCCACATTATAAGAAAGATGTGGAGGCATTGGAGAGGTACAGAGGAGGTTTACCAGGATGTTGCCTGGTATGGAGGGCAGGTCCTATGAAGAGAGGTTGAAGTATTTGAGGTTGTTTTCGTTAGAAAGGAGGCGGCTAAGAGGGGATCTTATTGAAGCATATAAGATGATTAGAGGTTTAGATAGGGTGGACAGTGATAGCCTTTTTCCTAGGAGGGAGAAAGCTAGCACGAGGGGACACAGCTTTAAATTAAGGGGTATGAGTTATAGGACGGATATCAGAGGTAGGTTCTTTACCAAAGAGTGATTGGGAGTGGAATGCCCTGCCTGCAGCTGTTGTAGATGCGCCAAGTTTGGTGGCGTTTAAGAGGTTAGTTGATAAGTATATGGAAGAGAAGGGAATGGTTTAGTTTGGAGGGGCATTGCTTTTTATTTTGGTCGGCACAACATCGAAGGCCGAAGGGCCTGTTCTGTGCTGTATTGTTCTATGTTCTATGTTCTATGTTTTCATTTTGTCTTTTCGATGTTTTAATAAAACTAGTTTTAAAAATAAAATTTTATTACACTTTGAAGACTAAGTTTTGTTTAGCTTTTCAAGAGCTAACTTATCAAAGTTACTTTTTAGAACTTTGTAAAGTAATCCAGCCACAGAAATAGAATTCCCCACTTTATCCTCCTTCAGATTTACACTGAAGTAGATCTGTCGTAAATTGCACCAGTCTGACCTCAGACCGAGGCCTGCTAAATATCGGATGAGGGTGGAAGTCCTGGACAGAGTATGCACTAATGACATACTAATGCATTAAAACAAGCTTTCTGCAGACCTGCGGCATGTTTAGAAACATTGAAACTTGAAGCAGGAGTAGGCCATTTGGCCCTTCAAGCCTGCTCTGCCATTCATCTTGATCATGGCTGATCATTGAATTCAACATCCTGAGCCCCCCCTTCTCCTTATTTCCCTTGATCTTTTTAGCTCCAAGAGCTTTATCTGATTTATTCTTGAAATCGGGCAATGTTTTGGCCTCAACTACTTTCTGTAGTCGTGAATTCCACACATTCACCGCACTCTGAGTGAAGAAATCTCACTTCACCTCAGCTCTTAAAATTTAATGCCCTATTCTCAAACTATGGCCCCAAGTCCTGGACTCCTCCACCACTGGGAGCATTTTTTCTGAACCTACCTTGTCTAACCCTGATAGAATTTTATATGTTTCCATTGATCCCCTCGCATTCTTATAAACTTCAAAAATATAATCATATATATGATTATATTTTTGGAGTTTATAAGAATGGATCCCACGCCACTCCACCAGCATGGAACCGGTAAGATCAGAACTTGGAAACTTGCCAGCATGAATCATTCTCGCCAGATCTTGATCATTCTGCAGACAGAGAGTGCCAGCTCAAAATTGCCTCCTATGTTATTGCCTTCGTGGATTTGCCAAGATTCATAAACAAAATAATGTGTGGGATTAGAATGATCTTGGACTTTTCTTAATTTAAATAATTAATCAGAATTTCTCAGATTTAATATTTCATTAGAGAGTACCACTTTGATGTGTGATAAGTACAGATGGTCTATTTATGAGAAAATTGTAGTTTCCAGCAACATTCTGAAACAATGAAAAATTGTTTTTGGTTTGTTTATGCACTCATACTGAGGATGATTGTAAACACACAATAAACAAGGAGACAGTGGTCAACCGCCAGAAATAAGCCAGAGGATAATTGATTGCAAACCCTGAGCAGAGCACTAAATCTACACCTGCCAGTTTTGCAAAGCGTATTTTGTGTTTTAGAATTTGCTCAAAGGATTTTATATATAAAAAAAATCTGTTTGATTGTTTCAAAAACCATTGCAGGCCAGGCATTGCTATTACCAAGGTGGATTTATAACACATTTGAATGACATTCCTTTGTTCATTATTTATTTAATGTACGTTACGCTCTCCATTAAAAGAGCAGACAAATGAATGTCATCCAAACACAATTAATCATGACCAACAGTGATTTCCAGTTTTCTGGGTTAAAATATCTTTCAAATAGACAGCTGGTTGATCAACTTCCAAATGAGGAAAACTAAAGGTTAATGCTTGAACGTGACCATTCAACTGAATTCCATTAGAGTCCTTTGTTTCAATTGTATCGACACACTGTTATCCTTGTGTCAACCTCGGTGCAATGGTAGATTTCTCTCACTGCTAAGTCTGAAAGTTATGGTTTCAAGTCCCATTCCAGAAACCTGAACATCTGAATTGACATTCCAGCACTAACGGAGTATTAGCTGCACTGTTAGATATGCAATTGTAGCATATAATTCCATAAAGATCAAATACTATGAATCATTGTGACATGTTCAGGAATCAACATTGTGAAATATCAAGGAAACTTGGGTGTATCATATTGGACTTAATGAATTTCATTAATTTGTTGGATTGGAAATGCATACTGCATCACAATTACATCAATTTATAGCTCAAATTCCATTTTAAATAGTGATAGTTTTCTGTTACCTCGCATCCTATCTACACATTTATTTAAAGCTTTCATTTGGTGAACTCTTGAATTAGAAAGGCGAATGTTGTGTACTGAAAACTTGAAGGGAAATCATCCTGAAATATGGCTATGGTGCCATAGACAGCAAAGGGAGAGAACATGCCAACATAAGGACCAGTTTTCATTTACTACTATATCAGAGTCATTCAAGACCCACACCTCATGGGGAAACTGATCTTTTTCTGTTAAAACAGAACAGTCCATCAAGTTGAAATGCAGACCCTGCCATGTGTTGTTCTGTTGCTGGAGGCAATCGGTCAAATTAACAAAGCGTTAGTCTTAGCAAGGCTGGCACTTAACATTTTTTGACAGGGTCTGGTGGATTTTCTGTTATTTTAGGAATCAAAGCAAAAGAAAATCATTAAGATAGTCAAGCATCATTGAACTATTCTTTCAAAAGGTAAAGCTTTGTAGGAGCAAATCAAAATAATGGACTATGATAAGGCAGTCATCTAAGAATACCCAACTAAAGTTGTGCCAAGATGGCTTAGAATGGATTGTGGATGTCAACTTTAAAATAAATTCTAATTTCAAGCATAACATCCAATTGACTGTAACATTTCTTCTATTTCAGTTAATGAATAAATTTAATGATGATGCCGGAATCTAATTTCGATATGGCCAGATAATAAGTGCAAATTGTTCAGCACACTGAACTCATATGCCAGAAGAGAGATGTTCAAGGACCATTTAAATTCATCCTAATTTCTATTTATTTAAACACGGAGATGCAGGAAGAGGGTGACACATGAGCACTGTTGTCTCATAGTGCCAGAGACCCGGGTTCAATTCCCACCTCTGATGGTTCTCTGTGTGGGATTTTTGTGTTCCCATATCTGCGTGGATTTCTTCCATGTGTTCCATGTCATGTTGATAGCCTGTGATAAATTGCCCCTTAGTTTTCCAAGATACGTAGATTAGGGGGATTAGCAGTGTAAATATATGGGATTATGGCTTGGGTGGGATTGTTGTTGGAGAGTTGGTGCAAACTTGATGGGCTAAATGGCCTCCTTCTACACAGTAAGGATTCTATGATATACTAGGAATAAGTAATTCAACCTTTCTTGTCTGTTTCATCATTCAGGTAGATCACCATTGATCAGTATCTTAACTCCATATACTCACTTTTGTACCCTGGTCAATGACACTTCATTTCGAAATTTTCAGTTGCCCACTAGCCTCGACAAATTTTTTGTGGAGAGATGTTCAGATTTTTAAATTAACCTTGCTTAAAGAAGTATTTTCTGATATTGTCCTGAATGACTTTGGACTAATTTTAAGATTGTGACCCCATTTGTTGGATTCTCCCACCAGAGACAATGGTTTCTTTTGTCAGAAAAGAGAGGTGGTTTTAGGGTAATCTATGTTTGTCTCATTGGATTTTAGAAATGAAGTCCTGATTAAAGTGAGTTCAATTTAGCATTTCTGTCAAAGAAAGGGTAGAACTATAGTTAGATTCATGCTGAATAAAGGTGTTTGCATGAGAGGCAGTTTTTGGTTTCAGTTTAAATGTCTCTCTTGTGTTAAGAAGGTTTATGGCATAAAAAGTCAATAAGAGCACTGAAGAAAGAACATGTTGTTACTTAGCAACCAAGAGCAACTTTAGGGTAGGAAGGTTTTTGAAGTTAGTTTTAGCTGAATTCATAGTATTGGAACAAGGTATCTATGGAGAGAACAGTTCTTTCAGTTCAGCGAGAAGCAGAAAGAGCTTTGCAGTGAGACACCATTCCTTTCAGCTTCCCTAGAAGAAAAGCTATATAATTGAGTAAGAGGAAAGGAAGCAAGTGGCAGAAATGTAAAGAACAGCTAGTTAAAAAAAATTACTCAGTAAAAAGAAGCTTCTAATGAGACTGAAGTTAAAATAATACAGAAAACAGAAACTGAAACAGGTTACCATTCATTGATGTTACAGGTAGAGCCAAGAAAGAGTTAGCCAGTGAGAAGCACAAGATATCTGAAGTAATTCTAAGTTTTGTGAGATATTATTACAGCCTATGAAGCTATAGTTCAAGCAATTGATGACTAGATCTCAAGTTTGTAAAACCTTGAAAACATATCAGACAAGGAAAGCTGAAAGAAGAGATTTAAAATCTGGAAGAGGATCCCTGGTGGGTACAGTTGAAAGTATTGTTTGAAAGAAGATTCTTAAAGGTATCTTCTTGAGAGTAGAGTTTGAAATCACTTGTGTGGAAGCCAGAATCCAGTGAGAAAAGTTATCTCATGGTATAAGAATCATTTGGGGGATTTGAGAGGAAATCCACAGAAGTTCATTTGGTTCAGAATGGAGTGTGTCTGACCACAGTCAGACTGTGGGCTTAAAGAGACTATGTGTTTACTGAAACTATTGCAGTATAAGATACATTCTGTAAATCATGTTATTCTTAAAATCCGTGAATATTTGTGAAGATAAATGGTAGTGAGGTAAAATTGTATTATGGTCAAACTTCTAACCTTCAAGTTGTTAAAACTGAATTGGCAACCTTGCTACTCTGTATATCCATGTTTTCTAAAATAAAGTAAAAGTTACTCTCTTTTGAGAGTGAATTCCATCTGGGATCATCCAGTTCATTAGTAACATAAAAGGGGATTGCAACACTGTCAAAAATTTGAATTATGTTCAATACCTCAGTTAGAACAACTTTAATCTTGTATGTACATGGGAACTGAAATCCAAACTATGTAACTTGCTCTAGTAATTTAAACTTTAGGGTACAGGCAACATTTTGGTACATTTCTGATGATATGTTGTCCTCAGAACTGAATGCAACACATTGGTTAAGGCCTAAAACAGCTTTTTAACAATTGTAATGTGACTTCAACCCCTTTTTCTTAGCCCTTGAAGTTAAAGGCATATGCCAACTTTTTAGAAGTATTTGTCCTGTAGCTTTCAGTGATTATTGTATTTGGACTCTTAAATGCTCATTTAATATTTCATAGCTCCTTGTCATTTAAAAGAAACATAGTGACCTATCTTTCTTAGGCACAAATTAGATGACTTCACATTGTCTTACATCTGCCAGTGTTTAGTCCATTCTTTTAATCTATCAATATCCATTTACAGCTTTCAATTCCTGTCCACATTATTTATAGTTCCATATCATTTAGTGTTGTCAGATCATTTGGATATACAATTCTTTATTCCTTCATTTATAAGAAATGAAAAGCTGTGGCCTTTCAAGGCATTACCAGTCACATCACATTATACCAATTTGAGTAGATAACCATTACTTCTACATTCTGTCTCCAACTTCTGAACCAATTTCCTATTCAAACCAATAGATTGGTTTCAATTCTATGGTAGAATTTTCCCATCCGGCCCACCATGGGAATCATAGCACACGGAATTTGGACCATGCAATGGTCTATTGACCTCTTCTTTGAGGAGAACATGGTTGGAAAATCCTAATGGTTCTCATTTTCTTTAGCAGTCTCTTATTTGAAAAATTGGTTTATGGCTTCTGGAAATTCATGTGAAGAACATCTCTTGAGCTACAATGTTTAATTATATCTTCTAAAAATTCATGTAGCTTCATTAGAAATAACTTATACATTTGGAATCCACATTGACTCTCTCTGACCAGTTCATACTTGTTCAAATATTCAGACACCCTGCCCTTAATAATACAGTCTAGTGGCTTTTCCTGCAGCAAACATGACTTGCACAGGCTGATTGTAAGCAAACACAGATGCCTAAATAATGCAGAAAATTTGGCTTCAGTGATTTACATGTATGTTTATAATCTGCCCAAATCTACACATTTTTTTTAATGATCATCTGCCTTTAAAGGTGGAAGCTCTGACTCTCCCTTCGTATTCTCTGCTGAAGGACTTACTACCTGCCAGGATTTCATAGCCACATGCTGCATTTGTTTTTATAATTTAAATGTCTTATTTGCAATGTTACAATAGAGCGTTACAGTAGAATTGGAGGAAGATAAACCTATAAGAAGCTCTACATTAGTTTTGATGATGCCCAGAGTTCTCATGCTAATCTAGCATTCTATTCACAAGTGCCTCTTCAGACTTGAAGCAATCAAATCGGGTTGCACAGGTTGATTAAAATATGGATGCCTTCCAGCTCATCTCCCTGCAGTTTGAAATTATCCTCCACCTCCTCAGTCTCACTGATACCAAAACTGGACAGTGTTGCTGAGGCTGTCACTCAATCAAATAGAAGCACTCAACAGTTAAAGAATGTTGGGTAACTGTCCTTGCCTGGTTGTTGTTTGAAGGTAGGATGAAGCTTACACACCTTGGAAAGAAAGGAGCTGTTTGACAGTAACTCTGCAGCTCATTCCAAAAGCTGTTCTCCTTCCTCTCTCTACAACTTCCTCCCTCTAACATCCTATCCTTCAAGTTCCTCTTGAAATATTTTTTGGTACTTCCTAAGGAATTAGTACAGGAATGCTTATTTTATCCAAAAGGTCTCCAGCCAGTTCAACTTAATGTCATAGAGTCATTAGTGCACCATTAAACCCAGTCTTCGGCCAACATCAGCAGTATTCCAAGAGGAACTTGGAAAGATTACAGGATTACAAGCTTGGATCCACATAGATCCAGAAGCCATATCAAGATTTTTTAGACCAAGACTCATGCATTAGTTGGGAAAGTTGAGATGGATCTAAAATAACCGGAAGACTTGGGCATCATCAGAACTGTACGATTTGCAGAGAGGGCAGCACCTATGGTGCCAATAGATAAACTAGAAAAGACTATCTGAATCTACGGGATTACAAGCTGATGATAAACTAGTCTGCAAAACTGGATAGGTACCCCATTCCCAAAATTTGTATAAGCATTTGTATAGGGTTGACATATACCAAATTGAACATGAAGAATGCTTATCAACAGTTACTACTAGACAATGCATCAAAAGCTTATGTCACCATAAATACACATGAAGAGTTGTTTCAATATACATAGCTACCATTAGGGGTTTCATCACTTGCACTATAATGCAGCAAATTATGGAGAGTTTACTGCAAGGTTTGCCCAGAGTTATCATCTATTTGGATGATGTACTGATAACAAGGTCCTCTGAGGAGAAATAATTGGAAAATGTGGGTGAAGTTTTCTAGATGTTCCAGGAAGCAGGAGTGTGGCTAAAGAGGGAAATGTGCACCTTCCAAGTGAACGAGGTGGCTTATCTCGCATTTAGTTTTGATGTTCCTTTTGTTGGTGGACTCCCATTCAAAATGAACGGAGGTATTCAAAATAAAATCCATGACTTCATACACCGTACTTGAGAAACCAACATTTCGCCACCTACAGGGTGCTTGAGTTGGACAACAGCAGCTGTTCTCAAATGCCGAGTTCCAGAAATCATGGCCTTCAATAGAATGAGGCTTATCTGTACAGCACTTTATCGCCCATATTGAATGGGCTTGTGAACATGCAGTGCAAATGTCAAGACTGGCATGAAGAAGCAAACATGTACTTCATTAGAAAGTAAAGTGGCACATTTTCTACTAGTTGACAGAACCATTCCTCGTAGCACTACTGGAATAGCTCCAGCCAAGCTGCTAGTGAGTCAATGCTTAAGGATCAGATTGCACATGGTAGTTCTGAATTTGAAGGGAAGGGTGGAGATAAGATAGAATTACTAGAAAAGGAAGCGTGATTTGTCTGAAGTAGAAAGAACGTTTCAGATAGACAATCCAGTTTTTCTGAAGAATTTAGAAAGCAGAACAAGTTGGATCTCAGCAATTGTGATGGCCAAGATTGAGCCTTTGTCCTAGCCGGGGAAAGTCAGTGACAATTTAGTAAAAGAACACATAGATCATTTGCAGATGCGGGAGCCATACCATGAGCAAGTATTATTACCTAATTCAATTGTGCCAGCAAATAGTGTTGTTGCTTGTCCAAGGAATGAAATAGCCGATCAGACAGTGGCAGACCAAATTGCTGCCCCCAATGAAACTGAGCAAAGCGAGACACAGATTCCAGAGGGAGTCTCAGTGAAACAAGTTCAACTGAAACTACATCAACCAGTTGAAAATTCCCAGAAAGGCTATGGGTGCAATCTTACCGGCCATTCACGCCATGCTCCCACTGAAGTGAAGTTGGAGAATCTGGTGCCCAGCCAAATCTCAATTCACTACAGTGGGATAGGAAAACCCCACCGGAGTGAATGTATGAATGGTAGTAGCTTTCCAACCTGAGTTTTTGATAAACTGTTAAATATGTTTCTCTGTACTAATGTTTTAAAATTATATGAACCATTTACCTATGGCATAATAAAGGTCTTAAAGGGGGAGGGGTATAGTAACTAGCTCCTTTAAGGAGCAAATGCTTGAAACATCATGTGACCTGATCGCCAATGGTGAACAAGTATGAGGTTCTTGATACAGAGCGCAGACCTCTGCAGTCACAATAAATCCTCAAACTGGAAGTGTTAACATTGTGAAAGTAGTCTGTGTATATCTGTTTGTAAATAAACTATTATAGCCTGTTAAATACTAAATATTGATCACCAATCCTTCCAATTACTACAGTGTCAAAATGATTTTATTATCCCTACTGTGAGTCTGATATAAAAAAGTTGAAGTTCATTTATTAGTCACAAGTGGGCTTACATTAACACTGTAATGAAGTTACTGTGAAAATCCCCTATTCTCCACTCTCTGGCATCTGTTTGAGTACACTGAGGGAGAATTTAGCATGGCCAATTGTCCAAACCAGCCTGTCTTTTGGACTACTGGAGCACCCGCAGAAAATCCACACAGACATGGGAAGAAAATGCAGACTCCACACAGACCATGGCCCAAGCCAGGAATTGAACCCAACTCTGGCGCAGTGAGGCAGCAGAGCTGACCACTATACCATCATACCACTCAATGACATATGATGACCATGCTCTTAAATATATCCTTAATACCTTTCTAATTGTTTCTTTTTAATATAGAAGTGATTTTAAACTTTTAATAGAGAAATAGGTATATTAAAATGCTTGTTTTGTAATTTGCTGAAATAAGTTTTCAGAATGGCTCTTGAGAGATAAGGATGCTAAAATGAACAATTTTGAACGTTCCTTTGAAAATGACTTTAAAGCTTTTTCTTACCTTTGCTTAGTGTGAAGAGAACTTGAAAGGCCCTTGTGTAACTTTATGGTACAGATGACATCTGTTTAACACCTCTTGAAATCAAAGCTGTCAGCTAGTGCTACTCCTGTAAATCTTTTGAAGCTTCTAGGTAAAAATAGCTATACTTGAATATGTGTCCTCGTCAATTCTAAAATATAATATTCTAAATATATATTAATTCTACCTATTTATTCAAGTATTCCTTCACATCCTCATATTGTTTTCTGCCATATAAACAGCAGAAGAATGACAGTCCTGCCTAGAACAGGGCCTGGAATAAACCAAGATAAAGGGGTGCAAATCATCTGATGACTGAGCACCATGATAACAGGACCTGTGCCTGTGATAGTGTGAGATGAATCATCATAAAAGTGGGTAATATTGGAAAGCAGACACAGCAGTCAGGAGAAAAAGGATGGAGACCAGACATCTTCAGATCCAGGTCTATCATGAACACTGGTACTGACTGGCTGCGTGGGTGATTGTAAGTTTTAAGGCATTTGTGGTGTGATGAGGGTATATTGTCAAGTGTAGTTGTTCTGGTCAAGTCATCCAGAGTTTTGTAGTGAGGGAGGGAGTTTTATAAGCTCAGTAAGACGTTGAGCCAAACCCTATGTTTCCTGCATTTTGTCCTCATAATCCTAAGTTTAAGAACTATTGTAAGGAAGAACAGAATCTCATAAAAGAAAGTTAGAATTGTTGCATTTATCAGTTGTGAATTATCCACTGTGAGGTAGGGTTAGGGTTCTGGACACTTCAGATGCAGCAAAATGGAAAAGATTCTGGAATCTTCTTAGTAATAATTCATTGAAAACAAATTTATTCTCTTCCACTTAAAGAAAGTTTAAATTTTGGATGTGTGCTACTTACTCCCATTTCCTACAGATACAAAATAGAAAACTCGCATAATGCATTAGTCCCTCCGTAACATTACTAACAGCCAGCAATTTATTATTGCTTCATTCCGATTGTGAACCTTTCCTTCCTGTTGAGAATTACATAACTTTGTATGAGGCCCTCCATAGTCTTTAATGGCATGACCTTCTGTTCTAAAGTACAAATAACATAGGCTGTGAACATTCTTATTTTTGTTGAAGTTTGTTTTTAAGGCACTGAAAGCAAGAGTTACATACATACATTTTTAAGACATTTTCAAACCAAAAGAAATTGCTATGGAAAGCATTTCTGAAACTTTTAATATCTTTTTCATAATCCTTTTGTTGCATCTCAAGTGTTTCATCTTCAGTTTGTTATGTACTTTGTCACAGTCTTTGTTGCGCAAAGACTGATGTTAACTGATCCTCCTCCTTTTAATCAAATGGTATGTACTGTGCTCTTGGGGAACATAATCAATTCCTTTAAATGGTTTCTAATCTGTCAGCAGATAGCATGCCTACCTTCCTTTTCTGGTGCCGTCTGATTATTTTCCCGTCGTATCTATGAATGATATAAATAGTAGTGGGTAGCTTGACCAACATTCCCTTCTGTTTGTCTGCCCTCAATCATAAATTTTCATTCTTGGCTTCCATTTATGACATTCTATAAGCTCCATTAGCTAAATCAGTTTGTAGGTATCTCATAGAGCCCTGTAGTGCATCTTCACTGTGTAACACCACTACTTCCTTCCAAGCACCCACAGTTTATTTCTTTAACTCTTCCAACTTGTGCAGCTGAGTTGGTTTCTGTATTTGGAACAATTACTGTTGCAGTCCAATCAACTTCCCTCATTCTCTTATCTTTAACTAGATGCAATTCCAGTTCTTTCAAGGCATTACATTCCAAACAAATTACTCTGTTAATCATCAATTTAATCTGAACATACCTTTTAATCTTCTACACAAACTGACTGGCACCTTTAGTTTTTGCTGGTTTCTTTCTTTGCACTCCCAATAGCAATTTGATTGACTGTCTGCTAACCTTACCAATATTCCTCTTCTATCAATCCACAGGTATTCTGGATTTTATTTGTGCCTTACTTTGATATTAAGTACAAGCTAATCATTAAGCAGGAGGATAAGTCTACACACCTATTTTGTAAGTTTATGCTTATAGACAGAATCCAGGTAGGAGGGTCAGGATGGGATTTTCTACACTCGAACGGGGCAGGTGTGTTCATTGCCAAGATTGAATCTGGCTTCTGAAGCAGTCAAGCTCACTCAAACAACATTAATTCCTGAGAGTGCCAATGATTACTCCTGCAATATTAACACCTTGTAAGCAAACTTCAAAATCAACCGGGTGTTATGGGGCTGCAAAAGCATTGTGTGATGGGCAATTTTGAGGATTTTCTTGTGACATGCAGGCATGGATCACTCACTAAGGGTCACATTCTAAACACCCAGCATTATAGATATATGGGCATTGAACATTAGGCTCCAAATGAACTGTGTAGGTCAGGCCATCACCAATGCAGGGCACAATTGAGAGTCCTAAGCTGCTGCCAGTCTGTCACGTAGCTTGGCATGGATTGTGATACAGGAATGCCTGCAGATCACCCTCAACAAAGTTGAAGGTCACCTTCCTTCTGACAATCTGCTGAGGGTCAGTTTTGCATCAGTCAGGAAAGACTTGAGGCATTGGAAGGGACCCACTTAAATAAATTAATTAAAAGCCTTTATGACTGCTTGTCTTTTTTTTAAATTCAATCACATGATTTTGGCATCTCTAATTGCCCTTGACCTGGGTGGCTTCCCAGGTCATTTAGGGGTCAATCATCTGGAGTCACATATAGGCAAGGTAAAGACAGCAGATTTCCTTCCCAAAGGGCATTTGTTAGCCAGATTTGTTTTTAGTGAGAACCATCATTAATTCAAGATCTTTTAATTGAATTCAAGTTTCACCAACTGTCCTGATGGTATTCAAACTCAGGCCCCCAGGGGATTACTCTATGTTTCTAGGTTACCAGTCTCGCGAGAACATTTTGCACCACCAACTGCTACTTATCTTGAACTTGTTATCCTCACTGCAATTTTTATGCGCACACTTTGCAAGTCTTATGCCCTAATCTTTACTGGTGATGATCGAGTGTAGAGTAATAAAATTAACAAAGATCAAAGAACAAAGAACAAAACAGCACGGGAAACAGGCCCTTCGGCCCAACGAGCCCGCACTGCCACCTCGATGTTCCCACTTCTACACTCGATCCCTGTCCATGTTATAGATCTATGGATTAAAAACCAAATTTGAGACAATTTAGGGAGAATTTGTTTTGCCAATTAGCCTAAGAGCACATCTTTGGGATGTGGGAGGAAACCGGAGCACCCGGAGAAAACCCACGCAAGCACAGGGAGAATGCGCAAACTCCCACAGACACAGGCCCAAATCCATGTATCTGCACAGCACAGCTATAGTCACTGCGCTGTTGTGTTGCCCATCAGATGGTCCAGGTCAAGCATACACTAACAATGTGAAGCAGTAGGATACTCTCGAAAAAGGTCCAAGAGCAGTCCTCTCACGACCCATCGTGTCTATGCCCCTTGTTAGACAACAAGGTGGACCAAAGCACCTGTAGGATAAACAAGTACATCAATATCATCATCTATTTACACACTTCCCAGGGATTCCCAAGGCTCATGATCTCTATTTTAAATCAGTTTTATATACCCCTCCATTCCCATTCTGTTCATGTGCCCATCTAAGTATTTCTTAAATATCTCCAGAGTACCTGCCTCCACCACTTTACTTGGTAGCGCATTCCACACCACCCTCTGTGTGAAAAAACTCCCTCTAGCATCCAAATTATACCTTACCCCCCTCACCCTAAGCCCGTGACCCATCGTGCTATTTGAGTCCATCCTAGGAAAAAGCTTAGCCCTGTTTACTCTATCTATCCCCTTCAAAATCTTGTATACCTCTATCAGATCTCCTCTAAGTCTACGTCTTTCTAAGGAAAACAGTCCCAATTTGCTTAACCTCTCCTCATAACTCAGACCTTCCGTACCAGGCAGCATCCTGGTAAACCTCCTCTGCACTCTCTCCAGAGTCTCCACGTCCTTTTGGTAGTAAGGCGACCAGAACTGGACGCAGTATTCCAAATGAGGTCTAACCAGCGTTTTATACAACTGCAACATTAAAGGCCAGCTCTTGTACTCTATACCCCTTCCTATAAAGGCTAGCATACTATATGCTTTCTTCACAACCTTCTCCACTTGCTCTGCCACCTTCAGAGACTTGTTCACCTGCACCCCCAGGTCCCTCTGCGTTTCTATACTCTTAATAGGTCTACCCTTTATCATATACCTCCCCCCTACATTTTTTCTCCCGAAATGCATCACCTCACATTTATCAGGATTGAATTCCATCTGCCATCTGTCTGCCCAAGCTACCAGCCTATCTATGTCCTGCTGCATCGCCTGACAATGCTCCTCACTATCCGCAAGTCCAGCCATCTTTGTATCGTCTGCAAACTTGCTGATCACTCCACTTACTCCCTCTTCCAAGTCATTTATATATATTACAAATAGAAGAGGTCCCAGTACCGAGCCCTGCGGCACACCACTAGTGACCGACCTCCAGCTAGAGAAACACCCTTCCGCTATTACTCTCTGTCTTCTATTACCAAGCCAGTTACTTATCCATCTAGCTACCTATCCTGTATCCCATTTACCTTGACCTTCTCGACTAACCTCCCATGAGGGACTTTGTCAAACGCCTTACTGAAATCCATATAGACAACATCAACGGCTCGCCCTTCGTCCACCGTTTTCGTCACCTCCTCAAAACCTTCTACCAGATTTGTAAGGCATGACCTCCCCTTAACAATTAGTAAGATATCTGATCATAAATTGACATTGACAGAATGGGCATGGAAGTAAGTATCATTTTCATGGTAGCTTTTCGGTTGAGGCCCAAAGAAGATTCCAGGCCAGTAATTTTACCCCAAAGTCTATATTGTCTTTATTTATCAGAAATTAGTAATGAATTTGTCTCCTTAAAAAATTAGAATTTTTAGTATCATAATGGATGATTGACAATCTTAATTTAAAATTGTTCGTTACCTCTGGTCTTGAGAGAAGTCAAACTTTCGAAATGACAGCTTTTGTAATTAAAACTATCTAAAAACTGGCAACAGATTATAAGCTTTGAATTCCACACTACCTCTTTCACTCCAAGGAAGCATTCATGATGTAGATCATTCAATTTACTGCCAGTTAAACTGCTTCCAAAATGGACAAAAGAATAAAAACACATGCACTTACAGAACAAATGGATTTCTGTTGAACCATTTATCATTTTTTTCAAATATTTTATTATCTGTCACAGTAGCCTGGGGGCCTTACCACTACATTGTAAAAATATAGGGACAAGAATTGACATGATAAAAGTAGTCTATTTCGTAAGAAAATTTAATCTTGCATGAACCTTAAAACAATTTTAATGTTTCATTATTTCTGCCGAGCTTTCTTTTGGTGACACTTCTTCCTTTATATTGTATCTTTGTTAGATAAATATCTCTCTTTTCTCCTGCTTGGATCTTCAATTTGAACAATTTCTCCTCAGTTTCCTTTGTTGTTGTTCTATGTCAGTATCAATTATGCCGGTGGTTAGTTTCATTTGCATCTACTCTGTGTTCCAGTTTCTTCATTTTTCTAGATACTCTAGCCATGAGGTCCAGTTCTGTAGCACAGATAGTTTTGGTTGCAGTACCAAAATCGTACTTGCACTACTTCCACTCACTTCTGGTATAGATCATGCTAAATGTCACTCTGTTAAGCACATTAGGACAGGTGTTGTGATGTCGGTTAGCATCTAAGATAGCCAGACCTGCCACTTGCATTTCACTGTATAATGCCCTCTTCTTAAACAGGCACAGTTAAACATCATCAGCAGCACTAAGGACCTGACTAGCACTATTTACAGTGATCATGAGTGACTTACAAATTAGCTGTTGATAACTTTCTATTTGTTTTGTTCGGTTATTTGGGTGTTTTGCAGAGTTGTTTACAGTTGGTGAAGTCTGCAGTGAGTGCTGCTACATATGGTAAAGGCATTACTGATGATCACAAGAAATCTGAACATATCACTTGCTTCCAGTCGTGAGTGCTACCCTGGTAGCTCCCTTTGGAACGGCAGCATGAGACAAATTCACAATGAACGTGTTCACAGAATTCAGGTACCATCTGGGAACGGACCGACAGCCTCAAAGCATGGAAAGGACAGTGCTGTCACTTATTATGCAACCAAGACATATTTTCTCTTTATGAGGTGTAGGCTGATTTAAGTCATGCAGGCTAGCTTTACGTGACAGCAACATATTCATCTTGTATTACTTTGGGTACAGTTCAATCGCAGACCATAATTCTAGTGTCTTACTTTGTAGACTTTTAAATTTAACCCTTATAACAGCTTTTTCATAAAAATGTACATCCCAAACACCTTTCTGAAACACTCTGTATATAGCTGTGAAAGTTGTCATTGCATTCAGTTTAAATATCACCAGTTTATTTCGAACACCTGTAAGGGATCTGACATTGGCCGGGCATGCACTTGTCCGATAACTGGTGCACTGGTTCAGCAGCAAGGCAATAATGAGATTTGGGGGTTCAGGTACACTCATCATTAAAATGTCATGAATAGTGAAAGGAAAATAATTAAAAGGCTAATGGACCACTGGCCTTTATATCAAGAACACCAGAATGCAAGGAACTTGTAGTCATGTTTCAGCTACACGAAGCCCTAGCTTTTTGATTTAATTTGAATTGATTTGATTCATTATTGTCACATGTATTAACATACAATGAAAAGTATTATATCTTGTGCATGATACAACAAAAACATGTTTATAGAGAAGAAAGAGTGGGAGAGTGCAAAATGCAGTGTTACTGTCATCATTGTTGGAGAGTTTAAAATTAAATTTTGGAAGCATAGAATGAGAGTAAAATATAGAATTAGAAGGTATGCTGGGCACAGCTTGCAAGAAATAGCCTTACTCCGGTGCCATCTTGGAATTGGACCACACCTGGCATAGATTTATTACAATAATAACACAACTTAAATTATGAGGAGAGTTTTACAAACTAATCTCTGGAATTTAGAAGTTAAAAGGTAGTTTATCAAAGTTTTCAAGATATCAAGGAGAACAGATCATGAGAGACTATTTCTGCAAGTTGGAGAATTTAGAACCGGGAGCAGAGTTAAAAAAAATAGAGTCAGACCTTTCAGGAGTGGAATGAGGAAACATTGTAGGTGATTCTCCTGCTAAATTGACAGGAAAACTGTTCTGAATCCTAATTGTTTTGTCAGTTCAGCCCTGGGCCCACACAGTGCTGCCCCTCCAGCCACTCCCATGGCTTGATCATGGCTCCCACAGCAATTCTCCAGCCAGCACTGACCCACCTCCCCCTGTCCTAGAGTGCCCTGATGCACAGCCCATCCCCCTGCAGTGACAATAACACTACCCTCCCATCTAGCAGACAAACCCCATCCACCCTGGTCAGAACACCCTCAGAGTCAGGACTCCTCCACTCCCAGCAGACGAACCCAGACTGCACTCCCCAATCATTGCCTTCCCTCCTACCCCACTTGGTTTACCGTGCAGAGTGGCAGCAGATCTCTCCCCTAACTCCACCAATCACTCCTGCCCCATGCCCGATGGATAGTGCCAATGTGCCCTCTTGGCATAGGCACATAGCTCCTTGGGCAGTGCCGGGGGCACAGGCTTGCACTTCCAGGAAGCATATGCCTAACTCCTTGGGGGGCCTTGATTGCCTTCCCTTCACTCCAGTGGGGTCTCCCACTAGTTCACCAAAAGTGGGGAACAAGTCTGAACTCCGCCAGAATGAAATATTTCTGGTGGGGTGAGAGATTCAATCGGGACCTGAAAGGTCCTGATAATGAACAAATATATATATTTAAAACATATTTTTAAAAGATTTAAATTATTTACCTGGCTTCCCGCTAGTTTCCAGCTTGGTCTGATCGACGACTGTTCACCAGCTCTGGAGATGCACATGCATTCTCGGCTCATGCACAAATTCCTTTTCAAGGCCAGAGACACGCATCTTCCACTGCGACCCACCAGAAAAGTTGTCCGTTGCAATGGGAGAATCTCAGCCATTTATTCACACAAAAGTTGGGAGAAGTTTGGAGCTCTATTGTGCAAATGGCAATTGATGCTGGATCAATTGATATTTAAAACTGGGACTGACAGGTATTTACATAGCCAAGATGTTAAGAGATAAGGGGCAAAGATGGATATTTGAAGTTAGGTCACAGGTCAACCATGATCTCAATGAATGGACACACTTGAGGGGTGGAAGTTTTATTTCTATATCCTATATTCCTATATTCTCATGATCCAAATAACATGATAGGGCAATCCAATTTTATCTTGACCTTGGGTTCTCAAAGTGTAGCATACACAAGAAAGTGAATAAAGTTTTGCAAGATCCTGCCATTAAACAGTGAGACCTTGAAGCTAAAAATTGTTAAAGGACAGTTTTTGCAGTAACAAGTTGATGGCAGAAGCATGTAGAATCAGGCCACAAAAGAGACAGGGCCATCCATTTTTCAATTTATCATTATTCCTATATTTTTGTGTAGAGAAGTGAGATTGGATCCAATCAGTGGAATTTAGTGCCCATTTTACTTTGTATATTCACTTGCTGTCTGTAGTCTAACGATTTCTGTTGGGCCTCATTTTATCATATGTTTACAGTCTGCTTTTGAAAAGTTTGTAGAGGTGTAGATAAGGTCGCATGTGAGTGATACGGGAGACATTGTCGTACATTGTTTCACCATTTCTGAGTGCAAGTACAATGTTCTACATTGATATTTTGCAATTATTTTGCTGCCAGAACATGTTTGGTGATGTTCCAAACTGTGGTCATAATTATTGCTTTTATTTCCATTTCTGAACTTGAACTGAACTGAAGAATCAATCTAAAAGAATATCTCCCTCTCAAATTGGTTCTAATTATTTATTGAGGCTGACAACTAGAAGAACAGGAATCCAGCCACACAAAATCAAACATTGACTTGGGGCCAAGGTAACAAATCATCCTCCCCAGGGACAAATGTGTAGCCAAAGATCCTCAATAGCCCTGTGGCATCACTGGCATCCTATTCCACTTTTCAAATCAAGCAAATAAACAGTTACATGAGACTTTGCCGATGGTATGTAATAATCAATTACATCAATCAAAATCTTAGTTCCGACCCATTGTGTGTAGGACAGTACATCTGGAGGAAAAGAGATTGCAGCCAAAATGTAAAAATGTAATTGACTCAAAGCAGCTGCTTACTTAATGATGAGGCAAATCTATTAACTACTTGTCTTAAACCATAGTTTTGTTTTGCCATAACTTGTTTCAACATCTCTCCATTTTTATTGTGTTTTCACTCTCTTCATGAAATAACCAACATTTAATTAATTAAGCTTCTGACAATTAAGGCAACCAGTTCCAATTCATTACACATCCAAATTGAGAGCATCAGTGATTGCTAATGTTATTGATTCAATCATATTTTAATGCAGGCATAATAACTGGAGGAGACTCGATGTGGTTCCAATAACAAGAATTGTGTATTAAACTACAATAACTATTTAAACTCTCAGGACAGAGTTTTTTCCGTCCCATTCACCATGGGAATAACAGTGGTCAGGAGGCAGACCACTTTGGGGCGAATATGGCTAGAAAATCCCAAGTTTATAATCTGACAGACCGTGTACATGAGTCTACCCTCTTGTCCCCCTGGCTCCAACTGAGGTCTTCCCAGTTCCAGGACTCACATCCTCACTCCTCATTGGCTGGCTTCCTGCACTTCCGCTCCATAGGGTCTGTCCCAAATATATGGTCCATCCCGATTGCCCCTTAAAGGAGCCAATCTAGGATCAAAACCTTTTTAAAAGTCTGCAATAATTATAAGAATAATGCAGTTTTCTTGAGGATAGCGTCTATCTATGTCTTGTTTCAATAGATGTTTTATATACTTTCTCTCAGTGGGATTTTAAAGATAATTCATTTATATTGTGTTCTCTGTAATCAATGCATACAGACATTTCTAAAATTAAGCAAGGAACCTTCTTTCATTCACATTAAATAAAAATTCACGGTCATAGCAGCAATCATTAAGATAACTCTTACTCCTTCATAGATGATTTAAAGGAAGATCAAATGAATGAAGTTTTCCAACATCTTTGATAATTTTTTTTCTAGCCTTCTCCATTTTTTTTTATCCTTTAAATATATACTAGCAGATGGACAAGCCTTCTTGAAGGTTGAAGTTATTTATTAACAAGCTGCTAGCCTCTTCATTCTGTCCTTGTTTATCTCTGAATGCATTTATCTTCATGCAATTTTTGTTTCACTTTCAGATTGCACATTTTTCCTCTGCTATAAAATATGCCGATATATATTTATTTGACAGCTCTCTGTGGGAAGAGGGAGGAACTGGGACAAAAAGTAATTTACAAACTCCCCTCAGTTCAGTGGCCTGGGGTTTGTTGTCAGGTTTTCTGATTGAGTCAGATATGGCTGAAAATATCCTTTACAATAAAGATGCAAGGTAAGGACAAACCCATCTAGTTTTAAAATTCAACAATTTTAAGCCGTGGCTCTTGGTACTACCAATCCATCAAAACAAGTTCATAATGCAAAATCGCACTGATCCCATTGAAATATTCAAAGATTGGGTTGACCCAGAAAATGTCTGCTCAGAATCCAAAGTCTTGTACAGGAAGTCAAACAGGAGTATATTTGCAATGTCTGTGCATTTCTTGTGACTAAGCTGAAAGTAGAACAGTAGTATTTCAGATTTATATTAGTCATAAGTACTGTCTGCAGTTCAAAAGATCTTGAGTTGTCCTGCAGATCTCAAATGACAATAACACATGTCACTCCACGGTAATGCAACAAAATAGGAAAATGCTGAAAATACACAACAGGTCTGGCAGCGTCCACCAAGTTAATGGATTGAATTTTACTGCAGGCTTCGGGATCCTGTCACTGAGACAAAATGCAAATCACCAAGGATGAAATGCCTGCAAAAGCACCTGTTTGCATTTTTACTGTTGCGATCTCCTAAGTGGGCACATGAGGGGGTCATCATCCAATTTACCATGATGGGGTGGTCCTGATGCTGTCGGCCCAATCAGCAACAGCAGTCAACCAAAGAAGTTGCTCTCTGATAAGGCAGGTCAGGGGTGCCTCCAGATTGAATGAGCCCTTGTAGAAATAAATGCAAATTAAAATTCAGGTTGGCCAGAGGTAAAGCTCTGACCTTGGCAGGACAAACTTCTCTGGGGGGGGGTTTATTGGAATTGCAGGGTCTGCCTGTGCTGCCAGCGATTCAGTCTGTGGAACATGGTGCCTCTGGCTGCCGCACAGAGGCTGCCTGTAGACAGCTGGCAGCCCCTGACCTGCCTTATCAGAGAGCAACTTCTTTGGTTGACTGCTGTTGCTGATTGGGCCGACAGCATCAGGACCACCCCATCATGGTAAATTGGATGATGACCCCCTCATGTGCCCACTTAGGAGATCGCAACAGTAAAAATGCAAACAGGTGCTTTTGCAGGCATTTCATCCTTGGTGATTTGCATTTTGTCTCCGTGACAGGATCCCGAAGCCTGCAGTAAAATTCAATCCATTAACTTGGTGGACGCTGCCAGAACACTGCACTTGCCTGATGAAGACACGGGAGTGTTGAAAGCTCGCTATTTTACTATCAAATAAATCGGTTGGATTAATAATTGGTGTTGCTAAATTCTTACTGAGTTCTTACCACTCCAATCCAACACCGGCATCTTTACATCACAGCTTCCCCATATATCAGGAAAACTAGAATGGCCCCATTAAATAGCCCACAATAGGTCCTTTAATAATGAAAATCAGTCACTCACCTCCTTCGAACAGGTAACCAGTCTGCCTCATAGTCTACCTCTGAAAATCCTTCTTGTCAGTACATCTGCATTAGATAACTTTCCCTGAGAACTGTCCCGATATGGCTTCATATCCTGTGATCCTCCATTCCTGTGACCCATGACCAGTAAGGATCTGCCCAATGCTTGAGGTTGATGATCTTTCATCAGAACTTGAAAAAGTTAGAGACTAACAGATTTTAGGCAGGTACAAAGGCAGGAAAAGTGGGAAGTGGCAAAGGAAAGAGGGAATACCTATAATAGGTGGAAAGTAGAAAGAAGTTAAATGCCAAAAGTGTCAACAATGCAATGTAAAAGGAGATGGCAATGGAACAGGCAATAAAATGGGTCTAGAAGAAGTGTAAATGAGAAAGGAGATTCTTATACCTTGCAGTGATGCAGTTGCCTTCTTTTCAATTACTCAGGGCAGGCGGGAGTGGAATATCTAACAGGAGCCTAAAAGTTCAAAAGGTTCCATTGTAAAATCACATTGCAATTTTCCCGATAGTAGATTAATGGCAGTTGGGTTTTACCTGCTGGCTGGAGGCAGGAACAGGATTTGCATTCATTTGTATCTCATGAATGCTTATTAAAATAGCTGCCCACAAGTATCCCATCAGGCCCTCCAATCTTGCATCATGCCTGTAGAAAATCACATTGACATTAAGCTTGAATGCTAGAGTAAGCATACCCAAGATGGTTCTCAGTGAGTAGGAGACTTAATGATAAATGCAACAAAGCTTTTCTGCCATGTTCTTCATGCACTGCTCACCACTCTGCCAGTAGACTGGTTGCTGCCTTCCATTTCCTGTCTTTCACCTTCCCCTTTAGTGCCACATACCAGTGTCTATCTGGAAAGCCTGTGCTATGATGTGTTTAACCTGGTGTTGTGAGGCTTCTTACTATGAGACTCATGCAGCTACCACAAAAAAGGTTCCAAGTTTGACCAGGGGTGCACTGTGAGATGGTGAGGTCTGTACTAGGGCTATGGTGGGAGAAGGGGGCAGGAGGTATGCATAGGTGGGGATTGGTATAGGAGCCTGACTTAGACAAGGAGGGCAACGTGGAAAGAGGGGAAGGGGGGCGGTTTGGAGTAAGAACGCGGATTCACATTGTCAGGCAGAGGGACAAGGAAGTGAATGAAGAAAGTGAATGGAAGGTAGAAGGAAGACTAAAGGGTTGGAAACTGGACCCTGGCAAGGCTGCATGGAAGGTGCACAAACAAAGGCTCAAAGGAATTTTAAGTTGTTAATTGAAAGGGGATATAAGAAAACTCCAGAGGTGGTGATTAACATGAATGTACTGGACTGGTGCATAAATATGGTGCTGGGACATTTCAAACCCATCTGCTGAGGCAGACGGATGACTCAGCTGTCGGAGAATCAGAGTGCATAATTATATGTGCATAATTATTAATGTTCCAAGTGCAGAATCTGGTGCAGCAGGAAAGGAGCCTCCTGTGACTGTGCTTAGTATCATTATGAAAGCATTCTGTCCTCAGTCTTAATTTTGTGTTTTACACATCATGCATTCAACATTAACACAAATGATTTTGATACTGTACAAATGTTAACAGTTTGCCACTCTGGTTTGTGGAGTGGGGCAGCGAATTTGATCTTTGACATCAGCACAAAGCAAGCATTAAAGAATTCACAGCCTGGTGTATACATCAAAGACCAATTGCAATCCCTTTGTGTGCTGAAAATTACTGGGATGATGATTTTACAGTATTCATAATGTAGATTGACACGTTCACTGGAAACTGAATTGAATCTGACCAAACTTACTTGATGTTGGCAACTTTCATTTGGTAGCGGCAAATATTGCAAATAATTTATCTAAGAAGGAACAAATTAGGTATAGCTGAAATACATTTGATCAACTGAAGTTCAGGTTTGGAACGGGCTGCAGCAATTATCTGCTGGCTCCACTAAGTTTGAAAGCACATTTACCTACTAAGTAGACCCTGTAGTATATGTGTGATTTAACTACTGCATTTTAGAATTTTGTGATCAATTCATGAACATTTATTTGCCATGAAAGTCCTTGTGTAACAAGAGTCTTCCAAAGAGTCATATTGGAATTAAAACATTAACTCTATTTTTTCTCTCCACAGATATGTTTTTATTAGTGACCCAAGTATCTTGGTTTTTGAGATGAGATTTGTGTTGGAGCAATGGTCCAGTTAACTTCAAATCACCATGTTTTTGTTTTTTTTTCTCTCATATGAACTTTTGGATGATTTAAACTTCAGCAATCCTTTCCTAAAAAAAAGCCTTAGTGGTAAAAGACAAAACACAAATGTTGTCTTTGGAATATCTACATTTCATTGAAAACCTTCTGTACCAGTTAACAAGGTAACTTTTCTCTCCTACTTGAAATAAATAAATGAGAAAGTTGTCAATGCCTGTTGAATACATGGAGGGGAATTTTAACTCTCAAAATTGGTTTGGTGGTAAGTTCAACTTTTAAAAACCTTCCGCTTAAACTTGTCCATTTCTAGCTCTAGCAGAAGTGGCACTGTGGAAATGGATGGTGATACAGACAACTAGCCCATTCCCAGAAGATGGTTCGCTTATTTAAGTGTTTTACTGAAGCTGTCTGCCTTAAATGTTACCTCACTTTCAGGTTTAACTCTGGATAACCAGGCTTCACAAGCTTCAAGAAATGTAACAGTTAAAGGGAGGTGACGGCTTCTGTGTGGAAGAGGTAAATGATTTTCAACATTGTCAGGAGGAACAGGAATGTTTCCTCGGGCCTCCCAAGCAAATGATTGGACAACCAGCAGACCTCATAACCATTCCATCACAACCCTCCTTCCTGCCTTCACCATAATTGGAACCATACATGTGATCAGCATCATCACAAACATATCTCCTCCATGATATCATCTTCTGGTCCAACTGTACTATATCACTATCAATCTGTTGGAGAATAGCTTGGTCTTGATTAGTGGGACCCTATTAGACCACAGCTAAGATATCTCTTAACCTATTTGAAATGTCAGCTAAGTTGGCAACCAGAGTCCACACCATAATATTGAAGGCTTGTATGAACTAATTTAACTGAAGTATATTATGTTTCATGACATGACCATTCCATCATGGAAGAAGACTTCATCTCAATGGCTTTGTGACATCAATACCTGTCTGCTGTCGACTCCTCCAATCTCTCTGCATTCGAAAAGATACCATTTTGAAGGTACTCCTGGACATTGTTTCTGTCTGTTGTTCAATGATTCTTTTTTTCATCACCGGCACCTAAGGAACAGCACCCGTATCTAGTTAAGTGGATCTTGGAGAAAGCTGTGCTTCCTGCTCTGATTACTTTATTCATTCATATAATAAGGGCTGTGCTGGCAAGATCAGCATTTATTGCCTTCCCTAGTAATCATTAAAAAGATGGTGCTGGAGAAGTGAGTTATCTCCTTAAACCAATGGAGTATATCTGTAGAAGATACTCTTGACAGGTACTCTTGTTAGGTTACAGGAATTTAACCCAGCCATGATGAACAAACAGTAATATATTTCCAAGTGAGGGTGACATATGATTTGGGAGAAAAGTTGGACATGGTGATGCCCTTACTCTTCAGTAGAGTATAAATTGTAGTAGAATTGTAAGTTTGGAAGGGGCTGTCAAAGAAGTTTTGGTGCTTTGCTGCAATTATGCACACTGCACTTTTTGTAGGCCGGTGAGGAAGGGTATGAAATATTAAGATAGTGGATGGGGTGCTGATCACAAGGCATGCTTTGTCATGGACAGAGTTGAGTTTCTTTAGTGTTATTGGAGCTGTACTCATCCAGCAAGTGTAGAGTATTCGAACACAACCCTAACTTGTGCCTTGTACATGGGCTGTCAGGAAGTGAGTCTCTTGCCGCAGGATTCCTAGCCCTGAACTACTCTTGTGGCCATAGTATTTATGAGACGAATGATCACAGGATATTGATTAATTCAGATTCAAAAGTGTATGGCCAGTGAATGTCTAGAAGAAATGGTTAAATGATCTCTCATTAAAGATGGCCATTCATTGGTCTTATTGTGACATGAACATTTTTTATTACTTATTAGCCAAGCCTGAATGTTGTCCAGGTATTGCTGTACACAGGCATGCACAGCTTCATTTTCTGAAAACTTTAAATGGAACTGAACTTTGTAAATGCATCCCATGATGCAGTGAATATTATTGATGAGGCAGCTGAAGGCCAAGCACTGCTGTTGTAATGACCTCCTGCAGCAATGCCATAAAACTGAGATAATTAGCTTCCAACAATCACAACCATCTTCCTTGATGCAAGGTATGATTCCAACCAGTGCAGAGATTTCCCCTGATTTCAATTGATTTCAGTTTTGCTAGGGCTTCCTTTATACTGCACTTCATCTAATGTTGGCTTGATATCAAAGGCAGTCACTCTTACCTCAACTCGAGTTCAACTCATTCGCTCATATTTGGACCAAGGCTGTAATGGGGTTTAGAGTTGAGTAGACCTGGCAGAAGTCATGGAACATGTTGAGTAAGTATCTTGAGATAGTGCTATCAATCATTCCTTTCATTGTTTGCTGATGATCGAGAGTAGCCTGATGGGGGCGGTAATTGGCCAATTTTGATTTGTCTTAGTTTTTGAACACAGAGCATACCAGAAATATAGTCCTCTTTATCTATAGGCAAAATATTGAGGATGCTGGAATATGAAATAAAAACAGAAAGTGCTAGAAAATCTCAGCAGGTCTGACAGCATCTGTGGAGAGAGAATAGAGCCAACTTTTGAGCTTGGATGACTCTTCGTCAAAGCTGTTTTCTTCTTTGTTAAATAGATGCCAGTTTTGTAGTTGTACTGAGACGACTTGGTTAGAAATATAGCTAGGTCTGAGCCTAGAACATAAGTTTTCAGCACTGACACCAGCATATTTTTGACCCTATAATTTTGAATGCATAGAGCACTGAGTCTGAGGATTGGGAGTGGGGGAGGGGGTGGGGCGGTGGAAGGGGGAGGTGGGGGGCAGTGGTGGTGGGGGGGATGGATTTTCTGCCGATGGTGACACCAATGGAAAATCTCACAAGACTGGTTAAACAGTATCTTGACAGAGAGATCTCACTCTGCGATTTTCCTGTGCTCTCGCCGGTGACGTAATGAGGTTCCCGCCCAGAAAGGTCAGGAGCCTTATTAATATCAATTTTAATAAATTTACATGTGTTCTTCTTCGTATATCCCCTCCTCCCACATAAAGAATTTCTTCTTTGCCAACAGGTATGTAAAAATGGAAAGCAATTGAGGGGAAACTGTTGGGGGCAGAAAGGGGAGTATAACCCCTGGGAGGGATAGGGACATCCCTGGTGGGCCATCTGGGGAGCTCTTTGTGGGGAGGGGGAGTGGGGCTCTGACAAAGGGTCATTTAGGCTGGAAATGTTGGCTCTCTCCTCTCCCCACTGATGTTGTCAGACTTGCTGAGATTTTCTAACATTTTCTGTTTTTGTGTCAGTATCAGCCCTAATGTTTGATCTGTCTGAGTCTGTGAAAGTGTACCCTTAGAAAGCTCAGCTGCTTGGATGGTTCATTTTCTGTAATATTCACCAACTCCTGTTGAGCAAAGAGAGATAAAGGACATGTATTAGTCCTGACAATGTAAGGACATTCTACAAATTAATATTATGACAGTAATCATATTCTATTCCCTGTTGAAATGAAGTCAATATAACTGAATTCTTTATGACAGTAGATCGTTCTGAGGAAATAAGGGAATTTGGCATGTTTGTCCATAAATCTCTGAAGGCGAAGGGACATGTTAATGAGGTTGTGAAAAAGACATATGGGACAGTTGTCTTTATCAGTTGTGGCATAGATTATGAAAGCAGGTAGGTCATGTTGGAATTATATAGAGCTTTGGTGAGGCCACAGCTGAAATATTGTGAAAGTTGTGATTGCCATATTATTGGAACGATGTGATTGCATTGGAAGAGTGTAGAGGAGATTCACTAGGATGCTGCTTGGGATGGAAAATTGAAGTTATGAAGAAAGATTGGATAAACTTTAGTTGTTTTCATTGGAGCAGAGAAGACTGAGCAGCGACCTGATTGAGGTGTACATGATTATGAGGGGCATGGACAGAGTGGATAGGGAATGGTTGTTGCCTTTAATTGAAGGGTCAGTCATGTGGGACACAAGTTGAAGGCGCGGGGCAGGAAGTTGAGGGGGACATGAGAAAAAATTGTTTACCCAGAGGATGGAGACAGTCTAGAATGTGTTGCATCAGAGGGTGATAGAGGTGGGTTGTCTCACGTCTTTTAAAAAGTACCTGTATGCATATTAATCACATCATAACATTCAAGACTATTGGTCAAGTGCTAGTAAATGGGATTAGGTAGGTAGATTAGGTGTTTCTCATGTGCCAGTGCAAACTTGATGGGCTAAAAGGCCTCTTTTGCACTGTATGATTCTATGATTCTATGAGATGAGGATTTTTTTAAATTGGATTGGATAATAGTTTTCAACTTGGTACCTGGATACCTGTGATGTCCACAGTGACTATTCAGGGACTCAGTGAAATAAGTGCATAGCTTGTTAATTAAATCATTATTACAGTGGCTGCCCATTGCTCCCATGAGCTCCTCCTCACTTGCAATGGTCAAAGCACATGTGAGAGCATTTTAAATTTGAGCAAACATACAGCTAATGATTCATACGATCCTCATCAAATTGTCAAAAGATGTCTCATCTATGAACCATCTGAGGAGTACTTTCTATTCACATGAGACCAGTTTGAACATAGCCGCATGTTGCTTGTGGCAAGTGATAGGAAAATATCTGCTTTGTTATGGTGTACCTAAATTCAGCCCCCTTGGTCTTTGACAAGTCTAGAATTATAACACATTCTGTGAGTTTAGATTGATGTCTGGCATCTGAGGATTTAACTATGAACAAAACCGGCTGCTGCTAGCTATCTGGCTTGAGGAGAATGGTTAGACTTCCACAGGACATGATGAATCAAAACTTCAGGATAGAACTTTCCATTCTGGAGACTAGGTGCAGTCATGGGTGGGAAAGTCAATGTGATCGCTGCCAAATGGCGTGTTAAATGAACCTGCGCAATCTTTCATTTTTCAGCTAATTAATTATGCATCAGCAACAAGCTGATATAAAAATATATAAAATTTATACATTATAAAAATATAATAAAAATGTACATTTTGGTAAAAATAAAGCTTATTATTTAAATAGTGAGAGATGGAGAACTATGTTGCGCACAGGGATCTGAGTGTCCCAGTGCATGAATCACAGAAGGCTAATATATAGATATAGCAAATCATTAGGAATGCTAATATAATTTATTTTATTGTGAGGGGAATTGATTACAAAAGTAGGGAGGTTATGCTTCAATTGTACAGAGCATTGGTGAAACCACAGCTGGAGTATTGTGTACAATATAGTCTATTTATTTAATAAAATATGTAAAATCGTAGTTCAGACAAGGTTTACTAGTCTAGTACCAGGTCTGGCATGTTGTCTTATGAAGAAAGGTTGGGAGCAAGATAGGTTTGTATCCAAAACCTTTAAGATCATGAGGGGTGAATGCAGAGAGGATGCTTCCTCTTGCTGGAGAATCTAGAACTAAGGGTCACTGTTTAAAAACAAACAGTTGCTCATTTAAGACAGAAATGAGGAGAATTGTTCTCTCTTAGAGGGTTTTGAGTCTCTGGACCTCTCTTCCCCAAAAGGCAGCGGAGACAGAGTCTTTGAATGTTTTTAAGGCAGAGCTAGATAGATTCTTGATTCTATCGGAGGTCGACTTGAATGTGGGGCTGAACTTATAATCGGCTCAGCCGTGATCCCACTGAATTCAGGAGGAGGCTCAAGGGGCCGAGTGGCCGACTTCTGCTCCTAATTAGTATGTTTGTATGATCTGTTTTCAGTGAACACAAATGAGCTGGACATTACGGAGCAAAATCCTTTTCTATTAATGAATCTTACAGACTGCAGCTAAGGTACCATCAAGGCCAAAGTGCACAGTCGATCACTGTGAATTGGAGGGGGAGATGGCTTAGTTGTATTATCACCAGACTATTAATCCAAAAACTCAGCTAATGCTCTGGAGACCTGGGTTTGATTCCCGTCATGGCAGATGATGGAATTTGAATTCAGTTAAGAATCTATTATGGCTACGAAACCATTGTCGATTCTTTGAAAATCCCATCTGCTTCACTAACGTCCGTTGGGGAAGGAAATCTGCCATCCTTACCTAGTCTGGCTAAGGTGTGACTCCAGAGCCACAGCAATGTTAGAACATAGAACATAGAACATAGAACAATACAGCACAGAACAGGCCCTTCGGCCTTCGATGTTGTGCCGACCAAAATAAAAAGCATGCCCCTCCTAACTAAACCATTCCCTTCTCATCCATATACTTATCAACTAACCTCTTAAACGCCACCAAACTTGGCGCATCTACAACAGCTGCAGGCAGGGCATTCCACTCCCTAATCACTCTTTGAGTAAAGAACCTACCTCTGATATCCGTCCTATAACTCATACCCCTTAATTTAAAGTTGTGTCCCCTCGTGCTAGCTTTCTCCATCCTAGGAAAAAGCTATCACTGTCCACCCTATCCAAACCTCTAATCATCTTATATGCTTCAATAAGATCCCCCCTTAGCCGCCTCCTTTCTAACGAAAACAACCTCAAATCCTTCAACCTCTCTTCATAGGACCTGCCCTCCATACCAGGCAACATCCTGGTAAACCTCCTCTGTACCCTCTCCAATGCCTCCACATCTTTCTTATAATGTGGCGACCAGAACTGCACACAATACTCCAAGTGCGGCGCACTAGAGTTTTGTACAGCTGCAACATGATGCTGCGGCTCCTAAATTCAATCCCCCTACCAATAAAAGCTAAGACTCCATAAGCCTTCTTAACAACTTTATCCACTTGACTGCCTACTTTCAGGGATCTATGACACATACACCAAGATCCTTCTGTTCCTCAACACTATTAAGAGCCCTACCATTAGCCCTATACTCTACACATTTATTGTTCCTGCCAAAGTGCATTACCTCACACTTTTCCACATTAAACTCCATTTGCCACCTCTCGGCCCAGCTCTGCAACTTGTCCAAGTCACTCTGTAAACTAAACACCCCTCTTCACTATCTACCACTCCACCAACTTTAGTGTCATCTGCAAATTTACTGATCCATCCCTCAATACCTCATCCAGATCATTTATAAAAATTACAAACAGCAGGGGCCCCAAAACAGACCCCTGAGGCACACCACTCGTCACCGAACTCCACGATGAATATCTCCCATCAACCACCACCCTCTGTCTTCTATCTGCCAGCCAATTCCTATCCAATTAGCTAAATCACCCTCTATTCCACACATCTGCATTTTCTGTAGAAGTCTTCCATGGGCCACCTTATCAAAAGCCTTACTAAAGTCCATATATACTACATCAACCGCCTTACCCCCATCCACCTCTCTGGTCACTTTCTCAAAAAACTCAATGAGGTTAGTAAGGCATGACCTACCCTTCACGAAACCATGCTGACTATCCCCAATCAATTCATTTCTCTCTAAATAACTATAAATCCTATCCTAATAATTCTCTCCAATACCTTGCCCACAACAGAAGTAAGACTCACTGGCCTATAATTCCCTGGAAGGTCTCTCTTCCCCTCCTTAAACAATGGGACCACATTCGCTATCCTCCAGTCCTCCGGAACCACACCCGTAACCAACGAGGACCTGAAGATCAGAGCCAGAGGCTCTGCAATCTCCTCTCTTGCCTCCCAGAGAATCCTAGGGTAAATCCCGTCCGGCCCAGGGGACTTATCCAACTTCAAACCCTCGAGAATTTCTAACACATCCTCCCTATCTACTACAATACTCCCCAATTTGCAACCCTGTACCTCAGTGCTCTCCACAGCTACATTTCCAGCACTCTGCGTGTTGTTGACTCTCAACTGCCCTGCAAGGGAAACCCAGGGATGGGAAGTAAATGCTGACCAGTCAGCGATGTTCATGTTCCATAAATGAATTTTTTTAAAAATCCCACATCTCTGGTAGTCTGATTTGCTTCATCCATGCAGAAATGCATGTAATGGTGAGCTTTACTGAAAAGGGAACCTGATTATTTGTGTGCTGCTAATTGTGATATTCTGTAAAGGTCTCCTGTGTGAGGAATTGGTTAACAGACCTTCCAATGAAGTTCTAATGTGATGTTAATTGTTCACCAGAACTCATTGATATATAAAGGGGCCGCAAGTGGTACTATCTTGTTGGTGGAGATTTATGTGTGAGATTGGATCAAATAAATTAAGGTATTTTATGAAGAGGCAGAACACGTGGCTCTTTACTCCATAGCAATTGAGAAGTGTAAACACTCAATGGATCTACCATTATTCTCAAATGGGTCAGTAAAGTTGAAATGCCAGTTAAGACCAAATGCACTGTGGCACCTAGAGCTAATAGAATCATACCAAAATGTGCAATATTTGTAAACAAGCCAAGCCCATTCATTGTGCATTAGATCCTTAAGGCCAACACTTAGTTAAGCCATGCTCTCCATGGTTTAAACAACAAATTTATATTGCTTCTATTGGTCCAAATTGTTTGGTTGAACTCTTCCCATATGCACTGAGACCCCTCCCTCATTTGTTTTCCTACCACTTAACCCAGTTTCAGTCTAACCCTGCCCATCTCATATTCCTGCACCCCTCCCAGTCCTGTCTCAGTCTCACCTCTTCTCTCTCATGTTTACCCCACCCTCCTGTCCTATCTCTGCCTCACTCCTCACCCTTTGTGTTCAACCTACTAATCATGCCACAGTCACACCCCATCCTGCTGGTCTTGCCTCCTTGTCCAGCCTTGGCACAGTCCAACAAAGTTGGCCTTTAATGATATGCAAATTGGGCTCCTAATAGAGATCAGCCATAAACTCGCCCACTATCAAGGTCAGGAGGATAAAATTCCAAACTAATTTTCCGTCACTGGGAAACAAATTTTTCCAACTACACCAAAGCTGGTGCCCCTGTCCGCTGTGATTAACCCCATTGACGGGAACGGAACATTCCACCTTCATGAGTTACCCCAGATTTCAAGTAAATTATTTTAAAATGTAAAATAATAACTTGCAATGTTCTCATTGCAACTACTCCAGCTGAAACCAAGGGATACTTCCAGATGCTGGACCAAATTGTGCGACCTCGCTCACAGTCGCAATTCTTCATTGCTGCTACAGTAAACAAAGATTTAGCTGAGCACCAAATTCTCCATCCTCTCTGCCAGTGGCAGCAGGATGTAAACAGCTGGAGAATCCAACCATTATCTAATAATGCAATGAAAGCTGCAAAATTTTAGCAATATCTCATGACAAAGCACTGCACAATTGCAGAAAGCAATTTGGACAGCTATTCTTATTTCCTACTTTTTATGATATTCCGTTTTAAGATATACAAGATCAGTTCAGACTAGTATTCATATTCCCCACTTTTTGCTGCTTTTTTCTTCTGGATGGAATGAAAAGATAAATTGAAAAGTTCATGCATATAAAAGAGCACAATGCAGTTACAATAAAATACAAATAATAAATATAACATTGGTCTTGGAAAGCATCATTCTTAACAGCATTTCATGTTGCTAAAAGCAAAACAGTCCAACCAATCAGAGAGGAGCTGATTCTTCCAACTGATGTATAGTTTGCAAAGTAACCGTGAGTGAAATACTGTACAAAAGCTAAAGGTCACACCACTTTCTAATGGTTAGCTGCTAACTGAGAAATTGTGAAGAGATGTGAAATGCCAAATGACAAAAAGACTTTGTGAATGTAAGCAGTGAAAAATGATTAACTAACACAGAAATACATTTTTTATCTTGCAGCACTTTGCAAGAAAGAGTTCTTGAGTTTTGGCTGCAGGCTTTTATTCCCATGTACAAGCTTGTATGAGCTGAAGGCATCACTAACCAATTATGAATAGCAAAACTTGCATAAATTACTGATTTTAACCTGTTACATAGAATCCTACAGTAGAATAGGAGGCCATTTGGTTCATTGAGTCTGCACCAACCACAATCCCATCCAGGCCCTACCCCCATAACTCCATACATTTACCCTATTTAATCCCCCGACACCCAAGGGTAATTTAGCATGTTCAGTCCACCTATCCAGCACATCTTTTGAACTGTGTGAGAAAATGGAGCACCTGCAGGAAATCCATGCAAATATGTGGAAAAATGTGCAAATTCCACACAGACAGTGACTCACCGGGAATCGAACTCAGGTCCCTGGCGCCGTGAGGCAACTGTGTTACCCATTGTGCCACCATGCCACCCAACATACACAAATTCTATCAACACAAGGTGGGGAGGGAGGACACAGGTTTATTCAAGTGATAACAAACTTGCTATATAGTGGATGAAAATTAAGATTTGAAAAACTAGACTGAACAATATAGTTTCAAATTTAGTGACTGGGTTTCTGGGTGTATGTGTAATGACAATCAAGTGTGTGAACAAAAATACACTTACTCATCTTATAGTATTGCATTTCACAGAGAAATTATGAGCAGGATATTATGACTTTGCTCAGGCGAGACTCATTGAAATCTCACTGCAAACCAACAGAGAATTCATTCTGGGAAACTCACCACCCCCATTCCGAGGTGGGCAAAGTGTAAAATTCCAGCCTATGTGATTATTTTTGAGAATGCAAAGAGAAGAATGATTTGGGTTCAGAATTGGTAAAAGGAAAGAATGAAAGTTCTGATGAAAGGTTATTGGCCTGCAATGTGGTTAACTCTGTGTTTCTCTCCACAGATGTTGCCTGAACTGTTGAAGTTTCCAGTATTTTTTTGGTTTTTATTTCAGATTTATGGCATCCACAGTAATTTGCTCTTGAAACAAAGAACTCTTTCCCAACAACCTTTGTGAAACTTCATTCTCTGCTTTAGCAGCGGTGAAGGTGAAGTACAGGTCCTGTCTGGAACTGGAAAAGTGATTTACCAGTGTCATTATTGTAAATGTGTTGGACTCCTGAATCACTAACGTCAAGGACTTCAACAAAGAGTAGTTTGTTCACTAGTTTAACAGTTACTTCAACACATACTCTGCCTGAACTCCTGAGAATCATTCACAGAATCATAGCATCCCTATAATGCCAAAGAAGGCCAACCGCACATCGAGTCTGCGATGACTCTCTGGCAGAATATGTTACCTAACCCTCTTCCCCACACTATTCCTGTCACCCCACACATTTACCATGGCTAATCCAGATAACCTATACATCTTGCAACATTATGTGACAATTTACCATGGCCAATCCACCTCATCTGCACATCTTTAAACTGTGGGAGGAAACCAGAGCACCTGGAAGATGCAGATGTGAGAAGAATGTGCAAACACTATACAGTCATGCAAGGCTGGAATTGAAAGTAGGTCCCTGGTGCTATAAGGTACCTTCCTCTTCTGTTCCCAGCTGCAAGCTCCTTCAATTTATCTATTTGTATTTTCACTTTGAGTACTGTGATTGCGATCACAGTCTTAGTCCTAGCTGTTGCTGACTTGATGGGAGACCAGTAAGAAAATTGTAATGAGGTGGCTGAGTAGAAAAAAAAACATTGACATAGTGCTGCACAATGTTCCAGATATACCATGAGCAATTGGATGGTCCACCCTTATCACTCTCAACAAGTTGTAAAATTAAAATCGAGATTTCTGTACTTGAATAGTAAAACTGGTTAATAACAGACACAGATGTCTAATGGAGTAATTACTTTTGAGCTTTAGCCATGAGGCTGAACAAAATTGATGCTCACTACGGACAAAATCCAAGGCCAGAATTCTCCTAAAACAATTCTAAGTGTCGAATTTGCATGAAAACTGGAGTAATTTACGTGTTTTCTTTTTCCAGTGGGAATTCAGAGAAGGATCTCCCACTGTGTGTGCACTGCAGAGGCTATCAGCATGTATATCATGACATTTCAGGGGGCAGGATCTATTTCCACTGAAGAGGTTGAATACAGCACGCTGAGTGGCCCATTGCGCATACGCTGATCTGTCAGTGCCGAGATCGACACACTGATGGCCTCCCAATTGTCAGCTAGCTCGATCACTGGCCAGCTCCACAATCCCCACATTGCTGGCTTTCAGTCGCCCATGGTTTGATCATTGGTTCCTTGAACATTCCTGGCCCAGCCCTAACACCCACTCTTCCCTCCTCCCTGTAGCACACCATGATCTCCAACACCTGCTGCACTGATTTCAAGCCCCAACAGTGATCCTCTCCCAGTGCCAACCCCCAGCAGGCTGACATCCACTCCCCCCAATCCCAGCAGAGTCCCCAGTCGAGCCTGTTCTGATTGCTGGCCTCCCTGCTTCCCTCGGTGATTCCTACGCAGAGTAGCAGCAAGACACCCACTGATTGCTCTGGAGGCCATGCCCCAGTAGGTCCTGCTCCTGTAGGCTCCACTCCTGGACACTGCCCATGCCCAGTGGCCAGCGTGAAGGTGCCCCCTGGGCATGGGCACTTTGTCCCTTGGGCAGTGCCAGGGGCCACAGGCTGGACCTGCCAGTGCCAGTGCCCAGGGACATCACCTCCAATCCCCCAGCCCTGTGGGGGGCACTGATTACTTTCCCTTTCATTCCAACAGGTTGGACCGCTAGTTCCCTTGGGAGCTACTGTATTCCCCGCTGGAGGGAAATATTCTTGCGGGATAGGAGATGCTAGTGGGCCCAGAGACTTAGTTTAAATTATATTTAAATGACCATTTAAATGTGGGCGGGGGAGGGGGGGTCTCCTGCAGACAGCATTGGTCTGGGATGCAGAGAGGACCCACAAATAGGGCAGGGCCTCCTTGGCAGTGGCTGGTGCCAAGTAGGCAGTGCCAAATACCCCCTGGCCATGGACATTTTGCTCCTTGAACCGTGCTTTGTACACAGTTGGCACTGCCAGGGTGTCCATGCCCAGGGGGCACCAACCTCATCACCCCATTTCATGGGGGGCCCCGACTTCCCCCCTTCATTCTGGCGAGATCTCCCACTGGCTATCTGAACATGGAGACCTCGTGTAAACCCTGCCGGAATGAAGTTCTCCTGGCGTATGGGAGATTCAAAGAAAACCACTAAGTTCCCGATAATTACATTTAAAAGATATTTAAAACACATTCATTGAAAGAAGCATTTCACTGGTAGGATCTCACTGGCGAGTAGACACATTAGCAAATTATGGGTACATTACCTTTGATTTCCAAGAGCATGCTGAGTGAGCTGTGAACGCCAGGAAGATTTCTGTCACAGCAAGACCACTTTGAAGGATATTAGAGGTTTCCCGAGAGGCAGCTAACATTTTTGGAACAGATGTTTCAAACACAAAGAGCTTCCAAAACCTAACTGAGATCATGTTGTCTATATTGATAACACCACCACTAACATTCTCTGGGCCTCTGCCCGGCACCAGGAAGTCACAGATGTCACTGTTTTCAGTGCTCTACTTAATGAACACAGAACAAGAAAAAAACATTTGTTACTTGTAAAATGTTTTTTGTACTGGATTTCAATAACGCGTTTCACATACAGCTTAGACTCAGATTTGTATTGATCCTTATTTAAGACTATAAGACATAGGAGTAGAAATAGACCATTCAGCCCATCGAGTCTGCTCCACCATTGAACGAGATCATGACTGATCTAGTGTGATAATCTTAAACTCCACCTTCCCACGTTATCCCCTTAATCCTTAATTCCCTTCCTGACTTAAAATTTGTTTATTCCAGACTTGAATATGCTTAACGACCCAGCCTCTGCAACTCTACGTCATAAAGAATTCCATGGATTCATTACGTGCTAAGAGAAAAAAAATCCTCTTATTTCTGTCTTAAATAGGTAACGCTTTACTCTGAGAATATGACCTCTTGTCTAACAACCCCTCAGTACCTACCCTGAGAACCTATCAGCGGAGTCTTCCAGCCATTCACGCAGGTAGGATTTTCTGGTCCCGCTGCAGTAAATGGAGATTTGGCTGAGTACCAAATTCTCCATCCTCACTTGTAGTGTGTCTTTCCACCTACTTCTGTGTCATTTGCAAACTCAAGAGTAGCACATTCACTTCCCTTGTCCAAGTTATTAATATAGATTGTAAACAATTGTAGCCGCAGCACTGATTTATATGGCACTCCACTGATTACAAATTGCCATTCTGAAAATGACCTTTTATGTTAACTTTTGATCTTCTATTGGTTAGCCAATCTTCCACCTTTTCTAATATATTACACTAATACAATGAGCTGTTATCCTATTAATTAGTTTTTATTCAATGCTTTTTAGAAATCCAAGTCTATAATATTTGCTGGTTCTCTTTTATCTAGCCTCTTCTTTGCCATTTCAAATCATTCCAATAATTGGTCAGGCATGATTTCCCTTTCATGAAACAATGATGATTCTGCTTGATTTTATTATTTATTTCGAAACACTTTGCTATTACATCCCTTATAATAGACTCTATATAATGTTATGCTATTTGGTCAATACTTACCTATTTTTGTCTCTCTCTCTTTTTGAATAATGGGACTACTGGTGGCAGTTTTCCATTCTTCAGGGAGTTTTCCAGAATTTAAGGCTTATGGTGAGATTACATCCAAGATATCCACTATGTCTGTAGCTACTTCTTTTAATATCCTAAAATGCAACCCATCCAATCTGGGTGACCTATTGGCCATTAGCCCCATTCTTTCCCTAGTCCTTTTTCTCCTGTGATAGTATTGCATTTACTTCTTCTCCCTCTTTTGCCCTTGATTAGTTGGTATTTTTGGAATGTTTCTAGTGTCTTCCACTGTGAAGATTGATGCAAAGTATTTATTTAACTTCTCTGCCATTTCCTGGTTTGCCAATATTACTTCTGCATTTTATCCTCTTCAGGTCCTATGTTAGCATTGGCCTCCCTCTTTTATTTTACATATTTAAAGATCCTCTTACAGTCCATTTTTATATTACTTGCTGGTTTACCCTCATGGTTTATCTTCTCCTTCTTTAATTTTTTTAGTCATCTTTTGTTAGCTTTCAAAACTTTTCCCAACCCTCTGACTTTTGAACCTTTGCCACATTGTATATTTTTTGTTTCAATGTAATACTATTCTTAAATTCCTTAGTTTATCATGGTTGGTTTACTCTTTTCCTACAATCCTTATTTTTCATTGAGATTTATCTTTGTTGTGAGTCAAGAACTATTTTAATAAACATCTGATATTTCTGATCAACTATCTTTTCTATTAAACTCCCGTTCCCAGTCCACACAAGACAACTCTACCCTTTTGCCTTTTGTAATTGCCCTTATTTAAGTTTAGTACAGTTCTTTTTGACCCAAGTGTCTCACTCTCAAACTAACTGCTATATCTTAATGGGTATGATCTTACAGTGCGGAGATGCCGGCATTAGATTGGGGTAAACACAGTAACAACACCAGTTTATTTGGTAGCAAAAGCCACTAGCTTTCAAAGAGCTTTGTCAGGTAAGTGGGAATTCTTCATTAGGTAAGTGGCACTTTTTCACAAGGGATCTTTCGCTCTGAGTTTTTTTTATTAAATCTGCCTCATTACATATTACCAGACTGCAGATAGCCTGATCCCTGATTAGATCTACAACAGATTGTTGTTCTAGGAAACTACCCTGAATAGTGTGCCTATGAAATCTCCCTCGTGGCTACATCTGCTAATTTGATTTTCCCATTCAACATCAAGATTAAAGTCACCCATGATTAATGTACTGCCTTTTTTTTACATGCCATTATTATGTCCTGATTATTCTATATCCTACAGTACAGCTACTGTTAGCGGGCCTATAGACTACGCCCACAAGTGTCTTCTTCCCCTTATTATTTCTTACTGCCACCCAAATCTATTCTAGATCTTCTGATCAAGACCATTTCTTGCTATTGTACAAAAAACAAAGAACAAAGAACAAAACAGCATGGGAAACAGGCCCTTCGGCCCAACGAGCCCACGCCACCACCCCAATGTTCCCACAGAGCACATTTTTGGGATGTGGGAGGAAACCGGTGCACCCAGAGAAAACCCACGCAAGCATGGGCAGAATGCGCAAACTCCCACAGACACAGGCCCAATCCATGTATCTGCACAGCACAGCGATAGTCACTGAGCTGTCGTGTTGCCCATCAAACGGTCCAGGTCAAGCATACACTAACGACGTGAAGCACTAGGATACTCTCGAAAAATCCAAGAGCAGCCCTCTCACGACCCATCGCGTGTATGTCCCTCGTTAGACAACAAGGTGGACCGAAGCACCTGTAGGATAAAAACAAGTACATCAATATCATCATCTATTTACACACTTCCCAGGGACTCCCAAGGCTCATGATCCCTATTTTAAATCAGTTTTCTATACCCCTCCATTCCCATTCTGTTCATGTGCCCATCCAAGTATTTCTTAAATAATTCCAGAGTACCTGCCTCCACCACTTTACTTGGCAGCGCATTCCATACCCCCACCACCCTCTGTGTGAAAAAAGTCCCTCTAGCATCCAAATTATATCTTACCCCCTCACCCTAAGCCCGTGACCCCTTGTGCTATTCCAGTCCATCCTAGGAAAGAGCTTAACCCTGTTTACTCTATCTATACCCCTCATAATCTTGTACACGTCTATTAGATCTCCTCTAAGTCTACTTCTTTCTAAGGAAAGCTTCCCCAATTTGCCTAACCTCTCCTCGTAACTCAGACCTTCCATACCAGGCAGCATCCTGGTAAACCTCCTCTGCACTCTCTCCAGAGTCTCCACGTCCTTCCTGTACTAAGGCGACCAGAACTGGACGCAGTATTCCAAATGAGGTCTAACCAACGTTTTATACAACTGCAACATTAAAGGCCAGCTCTTGTACTCTATACCCCTTCCTATAAAGGCTAACATACCATATGCTTTCTTCACAACCTCCTCCACCTGCTCTGCCACCTTCAGAGACTTGTGCACCTGCATCTCCCGATCCCTCTGAGTTTCTATACTCTTAATAGGTCTACCCTTTATCATATACCTCCCCCCCACATTCTTACTTGTTGCATCTCATACGAATAAAATATTCCACCACCCTTTCCTTCCTGCCTGTCTTTATTGTAATGTCACATATCCCTGAATATTTAATTCCCACCTTTGATCTCCTTATATCCAAATCCCTATACTGGCTATAAGATCATACTCTTATAGATATATTTGTACCATTAAATTATTTATTTTGCACCAAATACAATCTGCATTTTTAAGTAGAGCACCATTAATTTTGCAGTTTTACCACTTTATTCCTCTTAGCCCTTTTTGTTACTTTTTTATGTTTGTACACTCTGTCCCTCCTTGTCATAATCTGAGAATCATTATCGAAATAGCTGACTTGCTATGCTGCCACATCCTTTTGCTTTACAAGCCTACATATCCCTCTCTAGAACCATTGACTTCTCTATTTTGTTTAAAGTTCTTCCTTCTTTGTCTCTACAGTCATCGCTACCTGATAGCTTTTAATGTTAAAAGTTAAGAAGAAAGGAATAAAAAAATCAATTCATATGGTTGTGATTCACTTCAGAATCAGTATAATATTCCAATTATCCATGACTGGATTCTGGTTACGTAGCTAAGTATATTAAGTAAAGAACCTAGTTTTGTTTTGTTTATAAATAGTTGTAAATAACACTCTCAAAGGCTTGACAGTTTTATCTTTAAAAAGTTCGTTTTGATTTGCAACATTTTTTGTGGTTTGTTCTTCACATGAATTAAGAGGCAGTGAAAGAAATAGGCTTTAATGGTATATCTTGTCAGGTTCGTATGATTTAACTCAAACTCAAGAGAAGCAAATTATGAGCATACTTATTTCATGCCATTTTGATTTGATCAGTCTGTCTCAGAATAAATCTGAACTGTGAATCTCCTTGCCACACTTATGGGCGATCTAGGAATGCTGAAGCCTGGATATCAGATGAATTACTTTAGACTGATGGAACGTCTCACCATGAAAAGAATAGCATTATTGGTATCATTTCACAATAACTGCAATTTGATTGATCTGAAGTTCAAACATTGCTGGTACTGCATCAAAGTCAAAGACATTTCTGAACTTTTCCTCCCACTGAAATAAAATTTCTGAAACTAAGAGCAGCCAAAGTGTCAGATAAATGGCATGGGATAGAAGACTGACAAGGACAAGTACTGAACGATACTTAAAGTTTTATCTGGGCTAATAACAAATTTATAAATTGATACAAATCACATTAACTATTACCTGAAAACTCTCTGACCTCTCTCAGCTGCGATGTATGCAGCAAAATGGCACTGCATCCATCAAATTGGATAAGGTTGACTCCTATCCAGGGACATGGACAGAAGTCAAGCAGAACATTAGTTTTATTCATTCAGGGGATGTAAGCATCACTGGCTGAGCCAATATGTATTGTCATCCTTAATTGCTTTTGAAAAAGTAGTGGTGACTTGCCTTCTTGGATCGCTGAATCCATGTTGTGCACATGCACAAATGGAGCTATTTGTGGTGGCCTGACAAAATTTTGACCCAGCGACAGTGAATTAACAGCAATAGGAAATAGAGAAGATGTATTAAAAAAAATTAAAATGATCATGGTAGCTTCAATATGCAGGTGGATTGGGAAAATCAGGTAGATAGTGGATCCCAAGAGAAAGAATTTGTTGAATGTCTAAGAATGGATTTTTGGAGCAGCTTGCGACAGAACCTTCAAGGGAACAGGCATTTATGGATTTGGTGATGTGTAATGAGGCAGACTTGATGAGGGAACTTAAGGTGAAGGAATCCTTAAGGAACACTGATCACTGATGCCTGCAGTTTGAGAAGGAAAAGCTGGAATCAGATGTAATGGCATTGCAATTAAATAAAGGTAACTATGAAAACATGAGGGAGGAGCTAGCCAGAGTTGATTGGAAAGGGAGCTTAGCAGGGCAGGCAGTGGAATAGCAATGATAGGAATTTTTGAAACTTATTCAGAAGACATAACAGAAGTTCATCCTAAGGAGGAGAAGAATGCTAAGGGAAGACTAGGGGAGGAAAATACTAGAGGATATGTGTTAAGGGTGAAGGCAGAAAAGTTTAAAGGGAATATTAGGGAGGGCTTCTTCATACAGAGAGCGTTGTGAATGTGGAATGAGCTATCAGATGAAGTGGTGAATGCAGGCTCACTTTTAACTTTTAAAAAAAACTTGGACAGATACATGGATGAGAGGGGAGGGAGGGATACAGTCCAGGTGCAGGTCAGTGGGACTAGGCAGAAAAATGGTTCAGCACAATCAAGAAGGGCCGAAAGGCCTGTTTCTGCACTGCGAAGGGCCTGGTTCTATGGGAGGACGAGGCATCCACAGCTGATGGGGTAGTAAAGAGCATCATAAAAGCACAAGAAAAATCATTCAAAATGGCAGGGTTTAGTGGGAAGCCAGAGTATTGAGAAACTTTTAAAATCAAGCAGAGGACAACTAAAAACGCAATAAGGGGGAGAAGAGGAAATATGAGTGTAAGCCAGCTAGTAATATTAAAGAAGACAGGAAGAGATTTTTTCAATACATAAAAAGTAAGAGAGAAGACAAAATAGCCATTCAACCACTGGAAAATGAGGCTGGAGAAGTAATAATAGGAAACAAAGCAATGGCAAAAGAACTGAATAGTTACTTTGCATCGATCTTCACAGTGGAAAATAGCAGTGGGATGCCAGAGCTCCAGGAGAGTCAGGGAGCACGGGTAATGACCATCACTAAGGAGAAAGTTCAGGGTAAACTGAAAGATCTGAATGTGGATAAACCAGCTGGATTGGATGGACTACACCCTGGGATTCTAAAAGAGATAGCTGAGGAAATTGTGGAGGCATTGATAGTGATCTTTCAGGAATTACTGGAGACTGGGAGGGTGCCAGAGGACTGGAAAGTAGCTAATGTAACACTGTTATTTAAGAAGGGAGGGAGGCAGCACATGGGAAATTATAGGCTGCTTTGCCTGACTTCACTCATTGGCAAAATTTTAGAGTCCCTTATTAAAGATGAGATCGCAGAGTACTTAGAAGTGCATAATAAAGTAGGACCGAGTCAGTATGGCTTTATCAAGGGAAGGTCATGTCTGACAAATCGGCTAGAGTTCTTTGAGGAGGTAACAAGGAAGTTAGATAAAGGAGAACCAGCAGATGTGATTTATTTAGATTTCCAGAAGATCTTTGACAAGGTGCTGCCTAGGACATTGTTAAATAAGTTAAGAGCTTATGGTATTAAGGATAAGATCCTGGTATGGATAGAAATTTGGTTGACGAGCAGAAGACAGAGAGTGGGGGATAAAGGTGTCTTTTTCAGGATGGCAGCTGGTGACTAGTGGTGTGCCTTAGGGGCCAGGGCTGGGATCATAACTTTTTACAATATATATTAATGATTTGGAGGAATGAACTGAAGGCACTTTTGCTAAGTTCGCAAATGATACTAAGATATGTGGAGAGACAGATAGTATTGAGGAAGGAGGAGGCCTGCAGAAGGACTTGGACAGGTTAGAAGAGTGGAAAAAGAAGTGGCAGATGAAATACAATGTGGAAAAATGTGAGATTATGCATTTTGGAAGGAGGAATGAAGGCATAGAGTATTTTCTCAATGGGAAATGCTTCGGAAAACAGAAACACAAAGGGACTTGGGAATAACTGTTCAAGATTCTCTCAAGGTTAATGTACAGGTTCAATTAGCAATTAGGAAAGCAAATACAGTGTTAGCCTTCATGTTGAGAGGACTAGAATACAAGGGCAGGGATGTAATTCTGAGGTTGTATAAGGCTCTGGTCAGACCTCATTTGAAGTATTGTGAGCGGTTTTGGGCTCCATATCCAAAGAATGATGTACTGACCTTGCAAATGGTCCAGAGGAGGCACACAAAAATGATCCCTGGAATGAAGAGCTTAAAGTACGAGGAACAGTTGGGGACCCTGGGTCTGTACTCATTGGAGTTTGAAAGGATGAGGGAGAATCTTATTGAAACTTACAAGATACTGTGAGGCATGGTTAGAATGGTCATGGAAAGGATGTTTTCACTAGTAGGAAAAACTAGAACCAGAGGGCACAACACAAGGCTATAGATATGATTGTTTAAAATGGAGATAAGGAGGATTTTCTTCAGCCACAGAGTGATGAATCTGTGGAAATTTTTGCCACAGAAGGCTGTGGAGGCCAGTCATTCAGTGTCTTTAAGACAGAGATAAATAGTTTCTTGATTGATAAGGGGATCAAGGGTTATGGGGAAAAGCGGAAGAATGGGGATGAGAAAAGTATCAGTCATGATTGATTGACGGAGCAGACTTAATGGGGCGAGTGGCCTAATTGTGCTCCAAACTCTTATGGTCTTACGATCTAAGTCAGGATAGTGAGTGGATTGGAGGGAAACTATCAAACATTGGTGTTCTGTCTTTGTCCATCTAGATGGTAGTTGTCATGATTTTGGAGGCTACTTTCTAAGGAGCTTTGATAAGTTCCCGCATATATCTCGTAGATGGTGCACATTGCTGCCACTGTGTTTCAGTAGTGCAAGGACTGAATGATTGTGGATAAGATGCCAATCAAATGGATTGATTTGTCCATGTATGGTGTCAAGCTTTTTGAGTATTATTGATGCTGTACTTATGAAGATAAGTGAAGAGTATTCCATTACACTCCTGTCCTCTGCCTTGTAGTTTGTGCACAGGCTTTGGAGAAGTAAGAGATTAGTTACTCATTGCAGGCCTCCCAATCTCTGACTTGCACTTGTGATCACAGTATTTATGTGACTAATTCAGTTTTGTTTTTGGTCAATGATAACCCTCAGGATGTTGAATGTTGGGGATTTAGCGATGGTCTTACTATTGAATGTCAAGAGCGAAGGTTATATTCTCTCTTGTTGGAGATGATCATTGCCAGGCACTTGTGTGATGCAAATGTTATTTTTCTTTGTCAGTCCAAGCCTGTATATTTTCCTTTGTCAGCCCAAGCCTGGATATTATCCAGGTTTTCCAGCATTTGGACATGGTCTGCTTCAGTATCTGAGGAGTTACAAATGGTGCTAAACATTTTGCAATCATCTAAGAATTTCCCCACTTTTGACATAATGGTAAGATGAAGATTGATAAAGCATCTGAAGATAATTTCGAGTAGAACTCCTGCAATGATATCCTTGAACTGAGATGATTGACCTACAACAACTAGAAGCATCTTCTTTTGCACCAAGTCTAATTTCATCCAGCAGAAAGTTTTCCCCCTATTTCCATTGATTCCAGTTTTACTATGGTTCCTTGATGTTATACTCAGTCAAATTCAGCTTTGATGTCAAGGGCAGTCGCTCTCACATCATCCCTGAATTCAGCTCTTTTGTCCATGTGTAAACCAAGGCTGTAATGAGGTCAGGAACTGAATTATTCTGACAGAGCTCAAAGTGAATGTTTACGAGCAAGTTATTGTTAAGCAGGTGCCCCTTGATAGCACTGTTGATGGCCTCTTCCATCACTTTACTGGTGACCAAGAAGTGTCTGATGGGGCGATAGTTGTAAGGGTTGGATTTGTCCTGCTTTTTACGAACAAAACATACCTGGGTAACTTTGCATATTGCTGGGTGGATGCCAGTGTTGTAGCTATACTGGAAAATCTTGGGGCTCAGCATGTTCTGGAGCACATGCCTTTAGTACTATTTCTGAAAACCCAACGGTGCACCGAACATTTGCCGTTCCTTCAACCATTTCTTTATATCACTTGGAGTGAAGTCCTCCATCAAGAGTGGATTCTGTACCCTTGCCACCTCAATGTTTCATCCACATGGTTTTCAACATGGAAGAATACTGATTTATTGGTTGTGGGGGGGGTAGTGGTGGTTGGTACGTGGTAACTTGTAGGAGGTTTCTTTGTCCATGTTTGTCCTGATGCCATATTTGTCCTGATACCTCATGGGGTCCAGAATAAATGCTAAGGATTCCTAGGGAAACTCCCTCCTGACTGAATACCACTCTGCCCTACCTTTGTTATGTCTGTCCTGATGATTAGACAAGACATATTCAGGGATGGTTATGATTGTGTCTGGTACATTGTAAGACAAGATTCTGTGAGTATGAATGTCTCAGTCTGTTGTTTAGCTAATCTGTTGTACAGCTCTTCAAATTTTTGCACAAGCCCTCAGATATTCATAAGGAGGACTTTGAAAGTTGACATGGCTAGGTTAGCCAGTGTGATTTCTAGTGCTTAAATCAATGTTGGGAAGTCCATTCAATCTTGTTAGGCCTTCTCATAATTTGATATAACTGAGTGGCTTGCTGGACCATTTCAGAATACATTTAAGAGTCAACCACATTGTTGTGGGTCTGAGTCACATGTAGGTCAGCAGATTTCCTTCTCTAAAGGGTATTAGTGAATGGGTTTTGTGCTGCAATGGTTTCATGGTCATCGTTAGACTTTAAATTGCAAATTTTTATTTATTGAACTCAATTTCCACCATCTGTCATAGTGGGATCTGAAACTGGAGGATTACGCTTGGTCTCTGGATAGTTCATCCAGTGACAATACCATTGTGCCACCACTTTTCCCACACTGCCAAATATGCCATAGAAGCCCAGAAAAGTTTGGAAGATGATAAAGTGAAGGCGCATTTTAAGTTTTACAGGGATGAGCAAGGCAGACTGATATTGCTGGAGTTAAAGAACGAAGCGGGTGTGCTATTAATTTTTTTTCCTAAAATGAATCTGCTGCTATAACACTTTGTCTGCCACATTCAGAGGTAGCGATGCTGGCTGCTGCAACAGAGGGCTCTTCCAATCCTCCAACACCAAAGCCTAGCCTCCTGAGACAGAGCTTCTGGCAAAGGTCTTGAATAGAGCACTTGTATCTATATATCGTGCTGTATAAATACTGCCAGCATGACCTAGCACATTTCTGGTGCTGCCTGATTAATCTGACTTCCCTAATAGCTGCCTGCAGCGTATCTTTCTCTTCCAGCACATAGATCATGTAAAGTGAGATTCTCAGTGCGAGGCCCAATATGCAGTCCTAAGATTTGAACTTGCTGATTATTTTTTTTCAATGATCATGTTGAAATAAACTGCTTCAAGAGGAATGCAGAAACAAAGAGAAGCTGCCTGAAAATAACAGTTAAATAATTTTACAATAAGGCCAAAATGTGGAAAAATCTCCACAAGCAATATCTGTTAAACTGAGCCCTATTATTCTTCACCAAAAAGCCTTGACAGATTTCCCTTTTAATCCATTTTTAAGGGTAGATGATGAGGAAAAGAATCACAGAATTTTGGATTTTTCATGTTTTCCCTTCCTCACTTGGTAACAATATCTTACTGTGTTTCATCAGCTGACATGATAATACAATGTGTGCATGTGAAATATTTATCTTTAATTTCACTGGTTTCAGAATTGCATCTCACTTTATTATCATGGGTACATATGAAAGATAGAACTGTAGAAATGTGGATGATAAGGGAGTGTAATGGGGAAAAGTACAGATTTGATTTAGTTACATCACATATTTTAAATGGACATTGTGTGGATCATCTAATTAGTCTTGTGATGAGCAGGCAACACGGTGGCACAGTGTTTAGCACTGTTTCCTCACAGTGCCAAGGACTTGGGTTCAATTCCTGGCTTGGGTCACTGCCTGAGTGGACTCTGCACATTCTCCCCATGTCTGTAGAGGTTTCTCCCACAGTCTGAAAGACTTGTTGGTTAGGTGCATTGACCATGCTAAAATTCTCCCTCCAAATGCCGGAGTATGGCCATTAGGGGTTTCAACAGTAACTTCATTACAGTATTAATGTAAGTGTACTTGTGACATTAATAACTAAACTTAAACATAATTTTTGGGGAACATTTCAGTTAAAGGCTTCAGTGATTTTGTCTGGGTTCTTGCTGCAGTAGACACTGTCAGAGGTAAATCCACAGTTATAACTCCAAAAGATTGGTCGCATTAAAGATCTAATATGGAATGCTGGTTGCATTAATCTGAGACTGGATAGTCTCCTTTCAATTATTCTGAAAGAAGGAAAAGCAAGAAGTGTTCTTTAATAACAGCTGAACAGCTGATCGCTGATTCAGGGCTCACAGTGCTTGCCGTGTTTGGCTAGTGTGATTCACGTGGGCTTTTTTTTGAGATTTAAAATGGTTGAATCCCACTTCAGTACCTCTGACAGTGTGAAACTCACCGATTTTCCCATTGGCCTTCACATTTAGAATTTATTTTGGAAAATCATGGACCATGTCTTCACAAGACTATCTTTCTTTTAAAACATGGAAGAATGCTGTTATTTGGACACTTGGAATTTTTTTAAGAATGTCACAAGTTCACCTCAACCGTCAACATGTATACTTTTTCTAAGAAATCATTTGACCAGCATGGCACTTGAGGGGAGAGAGCTGTTTGCTTGGATTTTTCATGTTTTCCCTTCCTCACTTGATAACAGTATTTTACTGTGTTTCCTCAGCTGACATGATAATACAATGTGTGCCTGTGAAATATTTATTTTTAATTTCATCAGTTTCAGACTTACGCCTTACTCTATTATCATGGGTACATATGAAAGATAGAGCTATGAAAATGTTGATGATTAGGGTGTCTAATGGAGAAAACTACAGGTTTAACTCAGTTATATCACATATTTTAAATGGACATTGTGTGGATCATCTAATTAGTCTTGTGATGAGCAGGCAGCATGGTGACACAGTGGTTAGCACTGCTTTCTCACAGTACTAGGAACCTGAGTTCAATTCCTGGCTTGGGTCACTGCCTGAGTGGAGTCTGCACATTCTCTCTGTGTCTGCATGGGTTTCCTCCCATAGTCTGAAATGGTAGGAGCATTGCCTGTGCTAAAATTCTCCCTCTGTGTTAAATGGCAATCTCTTTAATTGATTGGGAACAAAACTGCTAAGGGTAAATGCTAGTAATTTAGGAAATCACCTACAGAGACAACATTTATGTTTTTGACCTGTCATTTTTGAACTCAGTGTGCTTGGAGAAATAAGCTTAGAAGGAAGGCTGCCCTAACTCGTGCTCTCCCTACCTCGCCTGAAATTCTCTGCGTGGCTATCAACCTGCAGCCAGGGGATTCTCATCGGAATAAAACTTGTCTGCATTTGGAAACCTGAAAAATTGAGATGAGAAGAATTGATCCTACTCTATAACTTCCTCCATGGGGAAGCTCATATGCCACATGCATACCATATATACACACCGCATACATGCATGATACAGATGGACAACACACATGCATAACACATAAATGCACAATACACACATACGCCACACAGATATGCCACATACACGACACACATGGTACACATAAATGACACACATAACACACATAAATGATGCATTAGTACAATACATTTCTGCATGTGTTCATGCTGAAGTATTTTAAAAAGGTATTATAGTTATATTTCCAGTGTATAATTGTACATGTAACAATTCTTGCAACTGCTTTAAAAAGGTATTGTTTTAGATTAAATCAATCATCCTGAGTATATTGAAAGTAGCCTGGTTAAAGTGTCTTTTATTTTGAGTCTAACAGTAATGAAGATAAATAATTGACCGTTGTGGTGAGGGAACTAAACTTTTAAACTAGTGTTATAACTTATGGAGTGGTGGGGCTAGATAAACTGTGCATTCCTCCCATCTCAATCAAAACAGCATTTATGCAGTAAGCTCGTATCTGATCCTTCTGATTTCTATATAATAAAAAATGCTTTGAACTCATGGCCTTTTCCTTGGCCATGAGACTTGTTCAGAGAATGTTCATTTCTTCCAAGTAGCCAGTTTATTGATGGCCTGGTTATACAAACGACACGCAGAGAGCTGGCATCTGATGAACGAATCATTCTTTCCAGGCACTGACCTGAATGATATGGTACGTGTGGTCGCAAACAAGCTATACGTTTACTAAGTTGGTACCTCTGTTGGGAAGGATGCAGGATATTGATGAGGGAATGTGCAATTTTTGATTTCTTAGAAAGCTAGAGCTCTCTTTTACTGCTTTGGTCTGTCTGTGGCAATAGTAATCATAATGGTTCTTCAAATGCAGAGATCCTCATTCATTTCATATAGAAAGGCACATCAAAATGGAAGATGTCGTTAATTTCACCCACTGGAAACAGCTCATTACCTGAATGCTAAAGGCAATTATGCCCTTGTTAGCCACAGATAATACTATCTACAACCTGGTTTGTGATCCCAGTTTTGGCTGAAGAAGTGACATATTTTCATCCATCTCTTTATTGAGGAATGGATGCCTCACATAGTGCTCTGCAATGAGGTTGAGACCCGAAGTAGATGTGGTTCTTGTGGATTATAGTCCTTTTCATTATCCTCCCTGCTGTTTCATATCTAAGGTCTCCTTAACAGCCTCTGTGCCTCTCCAGTCCAAAAGACAATCATAACTGAAATGAACTATTTCTAAAGCAAATAAAAGTGGTCCAGTGCTGCCAAAAAGTTGTCATCAGGAATCAGAATTCATTCGTGATAAAGAGGAAATAACCTCATAAAAAGACCCAAAATTACAATGAAGCAGTAATTGACCTGTTTAGAGTGGATGATCACTGTAATTAGCATTCTTGCAGATCTTTCCTGACTTTAGAACTGACATGAGGAGGAATTTCTCCAGCCAAAAAGTAGTAGATCTACGGAATTCATTGCCCCAGAAGACAGTGGAGGTCAGTTCATTGAGTACATTTAAGACAGAGATAGACAGTTTCTTGACCGGTAAAGGGATCAATGTTTAAAAGTGAGAGAATGAGATTGAAAAACTGATCAGCCAAGATTGAATGGCAGAGCAAACTCGATGGGCTAAATAGCCTAATTCTGCTCCTATATCCTGTGGTCGTATGTTAGAGTCATAATTTCCTGGACAGGTTTATCACGTGTTCAGTCAGGTGCTGTGGCAGAAATATTGCCCGAATGAGGATTGAACAAACAATATAGTACCCTTGCTTTAATAATGTGACTTTTTAAATATTTTTAGTGCATGTCTCTGTTTGCAAAACAGCTATTCCAATATTGTGGATAGCATACTTTAGATGCAGAATGGCAATATATGTACCAGCCATCGTAGGGGACTTTTAGAGGCTTAATTCGCAACTGTAAAACAGGCAATTGAATTGTCAGACCACAGCATGTACTTAAATGGATGATTTTTCCTTCAGTACAGCAAACTCTTGCTTTTTTGTGTGTTTTCTTTGCAGTAAACATAGGAATTAACTAGTTGGAGGAAGGCATAAATCGACAGATTTATGCCTTTGCTGGGCTACAAATTTCTGATGAGGCTGTCTTATGCTGGAGTTTGACTGCAGGAATGCAGAAAGGCATAAATTCCACTGTGCTTTAGTATGAACTCTATTATGGCCAGGTATGGACTGGTATCAGGATTTGCTGCAAAAAACTCATGTTCTTTCTGGTTCCCTGGTGTTGTTACTAATTACACAATGAGTGGGTAAAATATCAGAAACACTTTAGGTGAGATTTTCCAACTGTGCTCACCCCAAAACTGGAATATTCCACCTGAGGTCAATGCACCTTTGCATGGTCTGTCCCCCAGCCTGCTGCGATTCCCATGGCGGGCAGCATGGGAAAACTCCCGGCCTTATAATTAATTTTTCTGTGCTGACTGGATCAAAAATGAAATAGCATTGAGCCACCTCATCATCCCAGTCTTTAATGCAGCTCTGAAATGTGGCCTCTGGAACACATACTCATAATATTCGTTCCTAGCTACATAGTTCCTAGGTTTTCGCATACACTACAATATATAATACTCGTACCTTTGTTCCCATTCCCCAACTGATCATAACAGGTTTTGTTTTAAATTTGTAAGGATGAAGATATCTTAATACGACATAGAAGCCATGTTTATAGCAGTGTTCTTTAAAGAATATTTGAACAAGATGATACTCAATGAAATATTTGCAGTTGTGTTTAATTAAATTGTTTTGCTGAAAAGTCAGTATGATACCAATATTGTAATTATGTACTTTCATGGGAGCTGCAGTAAATGACTTGCCAGATGCTGATATTTCTTATATGTGAGCAGCCTACTATGAGAATATTAATCTTTGTTTATCATATTATCATAATGATTTACTTACTTTCCAATATCTTGGCTAAATTCAATAGTTACCTCTAGGTCTTTTTCTCTATCAATGACATTGAACAACTTTAAAGTATATTTGACTATATTTTACATGCTAACTTCATTTTTTTTAAATTCTTTTGTGTCTCTCATTCTTTAAATTCATTTTAGCTTTACCTCCAAGTAAACCATTCAAGAGCACCAGCCCAATGGATTAAATGGAGCCAAAGTCATTACTGTCCTGAATATAATATCATTGCAATACACTTGATTTGATTTGAGCCTTGTTCCTCAATTTTGATTAAATGCAGAGCAATCTCTCATTTTCTAGTACATCTGCTCTCCCTGCAGGCTATCTTCTATGATATTAGGAACTCAAAATCCCATTCCCTTATTAATATATTGGTACAACACAATTTCATGCTGATATAAGCAGTGAGTTATTGTAGTCTCATACCTGTAAGTGCTTTTTAATGAGCCTCAGTTTTAAAGGCCCAAATATTTTGTGATTCATAGATTATATTGGCATGTTGACAGCTTTGTTGAAATTGGTGGAACTAAAGCAAAATATAGGAAAATACGACCACAAAACTGGACCCTCTGGCTCTGCATGTGCCATCGCTATAGAAACCCCGGTGCATTCAGTACTTCCAGCAACTTCTGGCATAGCTCACATGCATTCAATATTGGGAAGGGTACTAGTGTGGGAGTGGTGACTATATATTAGAAATTTTCACCATGTTAAAAAGCCGGAGTGTGGTGGCTAGGGGGCTTTCACAATAACTTCATTGCAATGTTAATTCTTTGCCTATTTGTGACATTAATTCTTAAATTTTAACTTAAATCTTAAATTTAATCACCATTGTGATTTAAAGCTTCCTCGTCATGAAACCACATGTTACAATAGCAGACATTTCAAATAATGCTAGTTTGGGAGGCGGGAGAGCCATTTGTTGCATGTTTTGCAAATATGAACTTGCAAGTCCAGTTAAGGCTTTGTGTTAACAACATATAGCCTTCAACAGCTTAAAAACCCTCAGCTATACTCTCCCGCCTCCCAAATTAGCATTATTTAACATGTCTGCTATTGTAACATGTGGTTTCATGACAAGGAAGCTTTAAATCACAATGGTCATTAAATTTAAGTTTTAAGTTTAAATTTAAGCATTAATGTCACGAATAGGCATTCATTAACATTGCAATGAAGTTATTGTGAAAGTCCCCTAGCCACCACACTGCGGCACCTGTTTGGCTGCACTGAGAGAGAATTTAGCATGACCAGTTGAGCTAACCCATACATCTTTTGGACTAGCGGAAACTCAAGCAGGCATGGGGACAATATGCACACTCTGCACAGACAGTAACTTAGGTCCCTGGTGCTGTAAGGCAGCAGTGCTAACAACTTATTTATTGAAAGAGAGATAAACTACATACAATCAAGCTCAATACAGACATAGGTCTAGTTCCACCAACTCGTGGGTTCGCACTGAAGGTTACTTCCTACCAGAAACCACGCGCTAATGCATCATAGGTGACAATTTGCACACTTCCTCCTGATAGGCCCCAAGACGGTTATGTGACCCACAAACACCCACCCTTAAATGGACCATGCTAGCACACCCATCATCCAGCTTACAAATGAGGTGATTTTGATGCACTTTTTGCTTCAGCAAAGTGTACAAGTGGTATTATTTTGGAGTTGTTGTGAGTTGCTGGATTTGAAAAGGAGCATTGACAGTGAGAACAGAGTTTTCTACCTGCCCTGATAAAGATTGGTGCAATAATGGAGGCTATGATTTCAGTCTCCTTGGATCTGCAATATGACATTAAAATTGAGCAGAGGCAGCAGAGAGAAGAAGCTGAGTGAGGAGCATGCCCAACCAACCATGGGTTTTTAGGGAACATTTCTGCCAACTCATCCAGGAGATTGAAGTTCACCAAGAAGGCTGTCACAGAGCTGTGCCACCTCCTTCAATAGTTCCTGCTCAGTAGAACAAGTGAGGAATGGTCACAGTCACCCTAAATTTCTACTCAGCTGGAGCCTTCCCCATAGAAGTAGATGACATGGAAAGCATATCTAAGTTCACCAGCTAGCACTTTATCTGTGAAGTTACAGAAACCTTTATAAGGGGAGTAGGAAGTTTATTATTTTCTTTCGAAGCAGAGAAATGACGGCGAGTGGCATATGACTTTGCCAAGGTAGCAGGATTCCCAGTGGTATGGGAAGTCATTTACTGAGAATGAAGCTTTGCAATCTTATGTGTCAATGGAGATCAAAGGTTATTCCCTATGCTACAAGAGTCAAACAAAACATCATAGAGTGGGTCATCATTGTAATAAGTGAAGGTTCGGCTACTTGAACTGCTTGCTGAGAATCCTATAACACTCACTGGAATATGTCTCCCAAGTTTGTGATGGTCTGCTGCATTCTCTGAAGCTCAGAACTGTGAAGTTATAACCATTGTAATCAGACATGTAGGATTCAACTCGAGTGGAGGACAAAAAGGAAGCCAGGAAGTATCCAAGATCCCTTGATTTTTGACTGGCGATTTGAGGATATATACTGAATCTGTTATTCCTTAGGACACTATAGGACACTATCTCATTTTCATGATTGATTCACAATTAGCCACCTTCCCAGCCAACTGTTATGTTTTATCACAGGTGACAAATCTCTGACCTCGCTGTGCTGCAGCAGATTGTGCCGAAATTGGAGAATAGTGTGTGGGCCTAGAAATTAGTTTCACAGTGGGCAGCAAACAGTTTGTGATTATCCCTGCTCTTTTTAATGGTGTGAGCCAGGTCACACCTGGAAAGGGCGTGAAGGCAATTAACATAATTAAAGTAGTATTTAAATATGCATTAACTATTCAAATCCCAATGCACAGAACTTTCCAGTCTTTGGACATTGCACGAGAACGGCGAGAATCATTGCAGGTCTCCACAAGCAGAGACCTGGTGCAATGGGTCATGTCACGCAGTGGGGATATTCAATGGGAATATTGAAACTCTGGGTGGTTGAGGTCATAGCTGAGCAGACCCAGACATCCCAGCTATGGTGATTAGACAAATATGGCTACTATACAGCGTGGTGGCGTCAGTTGGGAATTGCCAGTGTGCCAAGGGCAGTGCTGAAGCATGGACCTAAGAGGGGGCCATGATGGGGAGTATATGTGGCAGGGACTATACAGGGGTGGAGAGGGGCTTCTGATGAGGGTGACTACATCAGTGGAGGTCTCATGGAGGGTCATGCAGGGGTGGATCATAAAGGCGGTTTTAATGAAGGGGCATGTCAGGCATGGCTCAGTATAATGGGCTATGTCAGCGATCAGGCAAGGGGATCCATTGAGTTGGCCCCAATGTGTTGGGGAAGAAGTAGGGGAACATGCTGGCAGTAGGGAAGTGGGGCAATGTGTGTGAGAGGAGGGAGGTCCCCAGTGCACAGTGAGAACCATTTCACACTTTTGTGAAATGATATCCGAGTGCTCTAAAGCTGGGCTCACTGGCAGGACAACGCCCTGTCTCCCCAGTACTGGACAAGACTCCCAATCTTCCAAAAAAGTAACTGATGAGGGAGGATTGTGGTGCGGAGAACACCTGAAAGGGCAAAATGGAATACTTCTGTTTTCTTGCTGCTTTGATATTTTGAACTTTTTTCAGGGTGTTCTTCCCAGTATTCTCTTGGTTTAAACTCCTGTATTAAAAGCTAACATAGCCTTTTCTCTAACATTTTTATTCAAAAACAAATCCAATAATACAAAAGCAATGGAATGATTCTTGCTTATGCATTCCCTTAGTGTCTATTTTAAGGGTGTCTTTTCTAGTCTTAGTGCGCCTATGCAGTCCTATCCCAATGATTGCAACATGACTGGTTGAATGCTATTGACTTACCTGGGGAGACTGCAGATGACCTTACAGAATCATCTTGAACAGTTCTGGTCTTCAAAGGGCAAGATTTAGACTGTACCAAGTTGGCATGGATGTCAGCAGTATTGGTTGGCTGAGTGACAGACAACAGCAAGAACAGTGGCAAAGTGATGATGATGGAGCACAAATGTTGTCATCCTGAGAGACAACAACAATTTCTTGCTCAATGGAACCACTGCCAATCCCCTAGTGTGATATCTCAGATATTCAGTAATCTGCTATAAGTCTGTCAATGTACCAAGAATTTCGATGTTCATCAGCATTGCTCTGCATGTTACCCAATTGAAGTCCTTATCTGAGTCCCCCATAAGCAGAATGTATCTGCATTCTCACCCTGCAGGTAGCTATCAAACAAACTGTGTAGCCTTTCTGACCCTTAGCTGCGACCATTCTTGCCTGGTGACTCACCATGTTGGCAGAGTAAATCCTGACTCTATACTAGCCTTTGAGATATGTGCAATGCCAGTAATTGAGTTGGTTGTGGCAAGGATCAGATCAAGTGCTTCTTCATTAGAGGTCTGTTAAAGCTTTTGTTATTCCTCTTGAGGTGCAATGCTTAGGAAGTTTGAATTCTTAGATATTTGGGAAGCAAGAAATCAGAGCTGGAATTTTCCAGCTGTTCATGGCAGTGGGATTCTCTGGTCACACTACAGCGGTTGACCGAGCACCAAATTCTCCATCCTCACTTGCAAATCCGGCTTGGGTGTGAATGGCCAGAAGATTCCAGCTCTGATGAGGTTACTTGGAGTGAGGCAGAATGGGAAAGGATTTGGGAATGATCTTGAACAGGATTTGATGGCCTTATTTCAGCAAGGCCAGAAAATCCTGCCTGTGTCAACAGATGTTTCATTGTCCACCCCTCACTGGCTCCGATTCCTTAGCGGACAAGGTGGTAGAGTTCCAGTGCATAAATCAGAAACAGAGGATAGCCCTAAATAGCTTTGATGTTGCTGAATGCAACAGCCTCTGCTACAGCCAGCTGGTCCCATAGTAGGAGCAGTCTCCCCCAGCAGGCTTAGGTGATGTAGGCATGTATATCCCCTTATAATTCCCCTTATAATTGCTCCCTATGCTATGCTATGCTACCTTGTCTTGTAACATAGGGAGATGAACGTCAACGGTTATGTTGCACTGCGTTTGGGTGATGTGCCTGCCATAGTTAAATATCTAGAAGCTTATGAAAGCAGTGAGCAGTGGCGAGCCTGAGGCTGACAGCAATGATGTGCAGGGGTGAGGTGCAGTTTCGGACTCAAGACTCTGAGTCCTCAATATTCAGGGTTGCTGACAGGTGAACGGTGGGGATCCGAGCAATGTCAGAAGTTGGTGGTGCAATGGGTATGTTATGAAGATGCACTAATTTATCTTAATCACTGACATTAGGTTACTGAACTTAATGCACTACTGCTGCCAGCTCCTGAGTCCTCGCCACAGAAACATCGGCCCCCTTCCTGTCAACCCCATGGAATTACACCTCAACGTTACATCCATGAACCTGGGAATTCTTTCCCTTCTCTGTTGTATCAATTTTGCTGCATCAATTGAGAAAAAGTGCTGAGAGTAAACAATTGGGATTGAAGGCAGATCAGTCCCCACAGCCTGATTGCCTATATCCAAGGGTCTAAAAGGAAGTGGTAGCAGAGATCGTAGATCCATTGGTTATAATATTACATAAATCTCTGGATGTAGGAAACTTTCTGGTGGCTTGGAAAAATTCTAATATATTGCTCTTATTCAAAAAGGAAGGAAGGCAGAAAGTAAAAAAACTATAGATGAGTTAGTTGAATATCTGTTGTTAGGAAAGTGTTAGAATCCAATATTAAGTAAGTGATAACAGCTGGGACATCAAGAAATTTGGAGAGTCAGTATGGTTTTATGAGGGGTAAATCCCTTATAAAAGTTCTTCAACGATATAACAAGCAAAGTAGATAATGGGCATCCTATATATATTATGTGTACGGATTTCTAGAAGGAATTTGACAAGGTGCCACACCAAAGATTAATACTAGGGATTTGTTCACATGGGACTAGGGATAATTTATTAGCTTCTGTTGGCTACCAACAGAAATCAGAGTGTTGGGATAAATGAGTCTTTTTCTGGTTGAAAAGCTGAAATTAGTGGGGTGCCACAGAGTTCAGTCCTTGGGTCCTGACTATTTACAATCTATACTAATGAGTTGGATGGAATTCACCACCTCAGAGTATGGTGGATGCCAGGACATTGAGAAAATTTAAGGAAGAGATAGACAGATTTGTAATTAGCAATGGGTGTAAGAGTTATGTAGAAAGGGCAGGAAAGTAGAGCTGAAGCTGAGACAAGGATCAGTGATGAACATAGTGAATGACAGAGGAGGCTTGAGGGGCTGAATTGCTTACTCCTTCTTCTAGTTCTTACATTCTTATCTCTTTCTAGCCAATTCCTGTAGATAGTCAACAGCAACTTCCTCACAACAATCACAGGCTAGAAAGGGCAGGGTGCCTATTACAGATGCAGGGCTAATTGAAAAATATGCTCACCACACATGCTGTTGGGTCTCCTGCTGAATGTTCAGCCAGTAATGTTCAGCTGAAAATTATTTTCACAAAAACAGGAAGGAAGCTCAATGTGTGTGTTGTGCCTGCCTCAACAGGATGGAATGCGGGCAAATTGCAAATGCTCAGGAACAAACTATTGATGTAGATGTAGCAAGAGTACTTTCAAAACTAGAGCAAAATGTCTGATGAGGCTTCCTAAGTACGACTGTGATTTTTTCTTGTGATTTCTTTTGTCCCAGATATGGCAAAAGATCTTACAAGCAAATTCGGAAGAGAAGTGTCCCTTTATCTTTAAATGATCTGACAAACTATACCTTTTAATCTGTGGTGCTCAAGGCAGATGGGAAAGAAACTTAGAAGCATAGAAAATAGGAGAAGGAGGAGGCACGTCGGCACTTTAAACCTGCTCTGCCATTCATTATGATTATGGCTGATCATCCAATTCAATAGCCTTATCCCATATTTTGGGATTTCCTCCATATCCTTTGATGTCTTTCACCCCAAGAGTTACATCTAACTGCTTTTTGAAAACATAAATCAGCAAATTCCACAGGCTGACCACTCTGAGGCAAGAAATTTGTCCTCATCTCTGTCCGAAACAATTAACACTGTACCCTCAGACTGTGACCCCTGATTCTGGAGTACCTCACCATCGGGAACACCCTTCTTACATCTACTCTGTTCAGTCCTGTTAGAATTTTATGCATTTCTATGAGAACCCCACCCCCTCCCCTTTCTTCTGAACCCAAATGAAAACAATCCTAGTTGACTCAATCTCTTCTTGTACGTCAGTGCTGCCATCCCAGAAATCAGTCTGGTAAACGAGAAGGTGTTGTATAATTTAGGAAGGATGATGTATATCCATCTTAACTCTGTCTTTTGTAAGTGCCTGCTGTACTGAGAAAGACAATCCTTCATTCCATTCTGAAATTGCAGGAACTTGATTTGAGAGTGCATCCATGGAGTAAGACGGCTTTAATTGCAAATTTGTATCTGTTGAAGGCATAATTCCTTGTTTAACATCTTCGTGGACCCAGGAATGCCATGGTCTTCTGTTTTACAAGGAAAGTAAAGATGTTGGGTTTGTAATGTACAAATGTTCGAGGGAACAAAGATCAATATGGGACTAGGGAAACAGTTCCATCCACATTGTGATGAAGAGAGTTGCATGACAGTAGACTATGCTTAGAAAGATGCAAGCATGAAGATAGCACCAATGCAGGGCTATCTCTAGGAGGTGTATATAGTTATGAATTTTTAATAAACCTTTGCATTCCATCCACATAGTGATGAGAGAGTTGCATGATAACAGGCTATGCTTAGAAGAGTCTGGAAGATGCAAGCAGGAAGACAGCACCCTTGGAGGAGTACATAGTTATGAGTTTTTAACAAACGTTTGAGCTCCAAAACTCTTCCTGAGGCACAAATCAACCCTTATCACAGGGATTCACTTGACAAATGTCTAACTGGTCTCAGAATCCAAAAAGACTACTTTAGTAGCTGCATGTAATTAAGATCTGGCCAATATACCAGTTAAGATAGAGTTGGTGAAGAAACATTCAGTAATCCAATGAATGTAGAGAAAGCCTTTATAACTTAAGCAATAAATTCCACCAACCTGTACTCATGTTTGGCCCAGAAGAATGGTGGAGGAATAATTGGTGCTAACTTTCATTGGATAAAATTATCAACTGAATATTCCAAACTACTTTGCTCGAGCTCCATTGGAGGAATCGTAATTATTACCAACTATAAAAGAGGCATTTAATGGACAATATTTTATCTTGCATCGAGCAAAGCAAATTATTATAAGCAATAATATGGTTGTTATTTAATAATATTGCTCAAATACACAAAATTAAGGGCAGTGTTGTTTCTTCAGCTGTAATTAGTTGAAATGCTGTTTTCTGACAACGAAACTGAATGGGTGTTTATATGACACAAAGGTGCAATTTCCCTTAGTCAAATCTTCAATCAAATCTTTCTGATGCTTCAAAGCTGACTGCTGATCCAAGAATTGCTGTTAATTTTTGTCATATTTGATGTAAAGTGAAACAGCACCATTCTGAATTATGTTTTTCCAACACCAGTGGTTAACATGCTGCCTCACAAAGTCAGGCACCCAGGTTTGATTCAGGCCTTGGGTCTATGTGGAGCTTGCATGCTCTCCCTGTGTCTGTGTGGACTTCTTCCGGATGCTCTGGTTTCCTCCCACAGTCTGAAAAACGTGATAGTTAGGTTCATTGGCCGTGCCAAATTCTCCTCAGTGTACCTGAATAGGCACTGGAGTGTGGAGACTTGAGGATTTTCGCTGTAACTTCATTGCAGTGTTAGTGTAAGCCTACTTCTGACACTAATCAAGTACAATAAACTTTTAAACTGCGTTCTTTAACAATAATGCTACAAACTCCATGGGACTGCAACAGATATTCTCTCAGATTCATTCTTACTAGCCATTCCTGGATGGGGATCTCATGGGGCAGCTGATAAAGTATCTACCTTTGCACCAGAAGCTCTAAGTTTGCTCCTCACTCCAGGACTTGATGGCTATGGAAGGTCCATTCATATCATAGTCGAACAGGTTGATTATCAATCTGTTAATCCTTTCAGATGGTAAATGTGGGGCAGTCTCTGGGTCAGCCATTCTTAAGGTGCAGTGGTACCCCCAAGTTATAAGCTCTGGTACCAGGCAAATAAGCTGTTGCAAGAAAAAGCTAGCTATGGAAACAGATGTAAATATGTCTTTGTCTGCCTCATGTGCCACTAGGTGGGGAAGAAGAGTAAAGAAGAAGTCATTCTTGTAAATGAACTTTGCATTCTTGATGATCCAGTGCCTTCTTTTACTAAGCAATTTGCAGTTTAGTATGAATGCAACATGAATTGTACAAAAGCCCCTTGCTGCATATATTGATTCTGTAATCACATGAGCATTCTTGTGACATTAAAAATAAAATCACTTATGAGATGTGAACATCACAGGCAAGGTCAGCATTTATTTATGGAATGCAGGCTAAGTCTTCTATAGGGACAGAGTATGCTGTCATGAACAGTTTTTTTTTTAATACCCATATTCCCTACAAGGCACATTGAATGAAAGGTAGCATATGAAAATATATAATTGGATATCTGGCCTTCAGAACCATTCACATTCTTCAAACAGATGATAGTGATTTATAAAAGACTATTCCATAGCATTCTTAATATTACTGAAGGTAAAATAAGAAAGATCACTGACCTGAAATTTTGCCTCTGTTTTACTCTCCCTAAAAGTGCTGCCAAACCTGCTAATTGTTTCCAGTATTGCCTGCTCTTATTTCAGAGATCCAATATCTGCAGTGTTTTATTTCTGTTTGGTAAGAGGATATCTTCAAAAACAAGGGTGAGCTTACATTACCTCTGCCTCGCATGAAAAGGGCATGGACTACTGGACCCACATCACAGAGCTACTGCTCTCCTCACTCCATTTCAATGCAATAATCATATATTTCACTTGAGTGCCTCCACTCTGTTCAATACCATGCACAAAGTGCCTAACCAGCACTGCTGAGAGGGCTGCTTCAGGCTATTCCAGAAATAGTTTCCATGGGTTTCTAATTACTTTTTCGAAGTCTGGAAAAACATAGAGACACTGTTTGGCACCACAGAAATTGGCCTCTCCATGACTTTTTTCATGATGATCATCACTCCATTCTAGGGTCCAGCTGAATAAAAATATTAATAACCCCTTCATGCATATTTGGATGTGAAAATGAAAAATTTGCTTGCTTTATGCAGGCCATGCTAATTTGCAGAGTATAGGCAGCACCAATACTTCTGTTGCATACTTGACGTCCTTCAATGATATCAATGGAGAAACCCATATTGTTTTCCTTAATTCTTTTGTGGGATATGAGCATCATTGGCAAGGTTAACATTTGTTGTCCATTGCAATTGTCCTTCAGAAGGTAGTGGTGGACTATCTTCTTGAATTGCTGGGTCAAGTTTCCTACCCTCTTTGGAACAGCAAGTTTACTGGCAGTGAAGCAAGTTGTATTCTGGGAATTCATGCTGCGTAAGAAACAAATAGTGTCTGAATGTCTGAGGCCTGTTGGTGAGGACACTGCCTTACTGGCTATCACAGAAACTGACCTACTGGTTTCCTAGCATAAGTGCTGATATAATTTATAAAATAATTAGTTTTGACAATAGCAAATAATAACTTGTGATATTGTAAGCAAGGCAAGAATAAAACTTGTTTACACTCTGTAAAAGTTAGAATGACATTAGTTAAATTGGAGAAGACTGCAGTTGAAAAAATCATTTCACCAGTCATCTCTCTTTTTCCTATTACCATGAGGAATATTTTATAAGAAGAAGAATCTTATAAATAGATAGACAATTTTGTTTCAGAATGAGGTAAAGATATTAGATGATCTGTGCTAAGTTTTAATACGAAATCATGAAGGCTAATTTTCAAAAGGTAATAACTATTAGAGTATATGCACTTTCCCTGCATTTAATGATTTCTAAATGTTTGTTTCCCTGAAAGACTGTGATTTGTTCACAGTCAATTTAAAGTCTATCCTTTTCACTGCTGAGCTAACAGACTGGAACTTGGCAGTAATATTCTTTTCAGACTAAACTTGTGCTCAGAAAGGAAAATCAATGTAACCTCTCCGTACACATATATATTATTTGATTCACTGTCTCTCCAGTCTAGTTGCTATTTCATTACATTTTTGGCTGGAGGAGCAGTAGTTGTTGTAAAAACTGACAGGGAAGGGACTACGTAATGAGCGTTCAAATTATATAGGATAATACTAAAATCTGAATATGTTAAATTATAAATGTTGAAACATCTACTTTTCTTCAGTTTCGAATCTGGTTTCCATTCAGGAATCACTGATAAATCCTCTTCTATTCACACCTGTCAAACATCACTTATGTTGACTTAAAAATGAATAATGATCAATAAATGTAGCTTAAAAAACTCAAATTAATTTTCACATCTTGGGAGCCATTATGAGATTCTTAATTTTTTTAACACTTGTAAAAATAACTTGAGAAATTGGTAACAGGGATTTACCTGTTCTCCAGCTCTAACTACACCAGGAAAACACCTAAGAAATGGTGATGACCTATTACAGGACTTATTTAATGCCTTGTAAAGGACAGATGTTCTACCATGGTCAGAGAGGGTACCAGAAGCAGGGGTCAGGATTCTCCGATCTTGTTCTTTCTACCCCATTGCCAGGGAAAAATGGAGAATTTGGCACCCTGACAAAATTCCATTCATTGCAGCAACACCGGAATATCCCAGCCCTTGGATAAGGTCAGACGTTTTCGGCAACAAACTATCTAAGCTGAGAGTTCCCACTCCTAAATCTCAAAGGAGAACATAGCATTGTTAGTGAGATTCCTGGAGCAATCCTCCAAAGGAGCAAACTTCCCATGGGTTTGAGACTGAGAGCTTCCAGCAATGTGCCTGAAGTCAGACCCAGCCATACTCTTGCTAATAAGATGCCTTCTCACTAATGTCCCAAATTCCCCTGGGGTGAATGCTGCAAGGCACCATTTCAAACAATCCCATTGTGTCCACAAGAATATTGGCCTGAAGGGTTACAGCGGCATTGTCCTTTCATTTCTGTTTTCTGGATAACTTTTGCCAGTGATGGGGAAATTGAACTTTTGTTAAGGCAAAATTGAAAGTACTTACTGCTTTTTTTGATGAATGCTGCACTAAAACATTTTGAATTTGATTTTAGCTGGGAAGTGAGATATGTGCAAGGTTAGGGAATGCTGTTATGAGGCCTGCAAACCTGGAAGAATGGGTTTCCTAAATGACCAGCACAGTTCCTTTCAGTGGGGTTTCTGCCAGCATTTTATAGGCCTTTTGATATGGAAATCTGCCTCATAGAGCCAAAGCTGAGGAATTAAGAGATGTGATTCTGATTATAACAGGAGCAGGTAAAGATCACAATACAGCAGGAGAATTTGAATCATAAGGCGTCTAATGTTGGTCCGAGTGTTCAGGATCATTTAATCCTGGCAATGTGGGGGTAATCTCATGCTGATCAGAGTGAAGCTGATGGTATTCAGGATTAGCTACAGATTGGGGCTCAATTGTTGAGCTTGGAGTAATCACTCTTGCTCCTCTTGACTTAGAAGCAATGCTGAAAAGACACTAAACTTCCTGGATTCAAAATTTCCAGCTTTCTTTAAACTGTCAATTCTCCCAAGTCTAAGAAAATCCAGTCTACAGTGGTTAACAGCAGAATGGCTTTTAAAGCAAGGCTTGCCTCCTCCTTTGTACTGTTTTAAAAGATCAACCTGCTTGGATCGATTACCCGCTCTTCATCCCAAATCTATTAACATGGTAATCGGCAGGTTCAGTTCCTGTTCCAGATCTTGGGCAATTTAATCTGACACTACCCAACTACACCCATTATTGGGAGTTAAGGTTCAGTCGTTCAGATTCAAATTTATTCAGCTCAATCTTATTTTGTAAGTGAAACAAAATCCTGTCATTGACACCCAACTGCGCTGCTTCAATTATTGACTCACTCTTTTCACCTCTTATTTTTAAGTTCGTAGCTCATCCTTGTTTTACACTGGATTATGTAAAGTTGAAATATGTTTCTGCTTTGTTGTAATCTTAACCTTTGTCATTTTAATCTATCCGCTATACATTCCATATGTCACTGTCTATCTGCACTTGATTATTTTCAACACTTCTTGTTTATTACTGACTAAAATAATTATCTACAATTTGCAAGACAAATTGTTCAATTAAGAATCAAATAATAAAGGTTAATTATATTTGTCAGCAAACTCATTACATATAATGTACAAAAATTTGATTGGACTTCAAAAGAATTCAATACTTCTACTTGCAGGGAAAGTCGTATAACATTTGATGCTGTAAATGTCACTGATTTAGAAGTGTTATCAGCTAAATCTCTATCAGAATCATCGAAAAAATTTGCAAGAAATATTATCATAAAGTATTATCAGCAAGCATATTAACACTTTGATTAATTGTCTTGAGGAATATAGACATGATACAAATGTTAACTTATTTCCCGATGACCTGTCTAATTTGATTTCAGCATCATTATGGGTATTTCATACTATCACTCAACAACATTTACTATTCATAGGATATGCTACTGTAAATTTGATTTCATCAGATAAACCATCCGCTATTGTTTCTTCATTTTGTTGACTGTATTGAAATGTATATATATTCTTAGGATATGGACATTATTTATCAGAAAGGTGTTGTCTGCTCTTGAAGAGTTGGTGGTGGACTTTCTTCTTGAACAACTTCAATGCAGGAAAGCACTCTTGTGGTAATGGTATGTAGGGACTTGAACAAATTATGCTGAGGAACAGTGTACAAATCATGAGGGTGTGACTTAAGTTTGACCGAAGGGCCTGTTTCCATGCTGTAAATCTCTATGACTCAGAAAGAAACTTCGATAGATGATATCCCATGACCAATACCAGTTTCCTTTCTAGATGATGGAGGTCACGGGTTGAGGAAGTGCTGGAAAAAAAGCCTTGGCTACTTTCTGAAGTGAATCCTACAGTTAGTGCACATGGCAGGTGGAATACCTTTGGTATTAGTTCACGTTTAACATGGTGGATGGAAACTAATTAACTGGATTTTTTTTTCAAGGTGTATCAATCCAGACACGTGGAGAATATTCTATCACATACTTCTCTTGCAATTTGTATATAGTGGACAGGTTTTGGGGATCATGGGATAAGTCATTTACTGCAGTATATGTAGATATCATAACTTTCTTCAAGATGACCACCAACATGTTACATATGACAAACATCAGACTCTGAAATTTCCAAGTGAGCCCTATTCTTTTTTGTTGAAGAAAGAATGTGTGTTCCATTCTCTGCAATCATTTGGTAGAGGTTCCAATTCCACTGAAACCTGTGCAGAAAAATTGTTGTTAGTTATTATCCTGACTAATGTACTTACATACAATCATCCAAGCTTGAGGTGTTCAATTATTCTGCCACATCATTCTCAATAGTTACTGTTGTTCTTAAAATGTTTTCTCTGTTGCCTAAAAGTTCAGTCTTCATTTTCAGAGTGATTCTGAGATTCTTCTATGAACACAGCCACATGGAAGTTGTTGAGGATATCTACAACACCCAATGGCCTGCTATCATTTTATCATTGAATTCAATCAAACAGCTATGACCTTACTCTGTGCATGTGAACATACAAATTAGGAGAACGAGTAGGCCATTTGGCCCCTTGAGCCTGCCCCATCATTCAATAAAATTATGGCTGATCTAATTGTAACCTCAACTCCACATTGCTGCTGACACACAGTAGTTTTTCACTTGCTCGCTTATCAAGGATCCATTTACCTCTGTCTTAAAAATATTCAATCCCTCTGCTTCCACTTCATTTTCTGGAAAAAAACAACCCTTTAACAGAAAGAAGTTCTTCTCTAATCTGTGCCTTAAATGGGTGACTAATGGGGGCAATTTTCCCAAAAAGAAACTAAGTTCTAATGAGTGGAAAAACAGGAGATTTTCTAGTTCATTTTTTGGGTGTACTTAAGTGAATTTCCGGGACTCTGTACATCATAGAGTTCGCTCTGTACATCATAGGATTCACACTGGTAAAGTGGGAGAGAAGGTGGCCTAATCCTGCCTGAGAAACCAGTAGGGAGATTGAAGCATGTGCACTGGCTCACTCCAGCCTCCCAATCACCATCCTCCCGATGGCTTCCCCGACCTCCCCCCTCTGAATGCCGGTGTCCCCATACCCCAGCTTCTGATCACCAAACTCCCCTCCTGGACCAGTGCTGATTGCCCCAAACCTCCTGAATCTAAATGGCCAGTACTGTTCAGCCTTCCCCCACTCTGGCCTATCCTTCTCAAGTCCCCGTCCTTCCATGGTGGACTTGCCCAAGGTCCTCATCCCTGCTCCCAATCCCCCAGGGAGAGGCCTTTGCACCCACCAACGAGGCCATCACACTTTGTTCCCATTGAGGGGGGCCAGCTTTATTCCCCACTAGTAGGATCTTCCCTCAGCTGGGTTGGAAACATTAGCAAGCTTGGACGCTACCAGGGATGGTTGGTCTATTGTATGAGGAGAGATTAACTAGGTTAGGATTGTTTTCACTGGAGTTCAGACAAATGAGGATGATCTCATAGAGAAAATTCTAACAGGACTAGACAGGGTAGACGCAGGGAGGATATTCCCGATTATGGGGGTGTCCAGAATCAGGAATCACAATCTGAGGACTCGAGGACCATTTAGGATGGAGGTGAAGAGACATTTCTTCACCCAAAGAATGGCAAGTCTGTGGAATTCATTACCACAAGAAGCAGTTGATGCTAAAACATTAAATGTATTTAAGAGGCGGCTGAATAGAGCACTTGGGGCAAATGGGATCAAAGGTTATGGGGGAAATGCACGATTAGGCTACTGAATTGAATGATTGGTCATGATCACAATGAATGATGGAGCAGGCTCAAAGGGCCAGATGGCCTCCTCCTGCTTCTAAATTCTATGTTTCTATGTTTCTATACCATTCTGGGCTCGCTAATAAGGTTTAAATTTGAATTTAAATAATGTAATCAACCTCGTGCTGTTTCCTGGTGTGAGTCTGATTATGCTTTAAATATGTTTCAGGAAAGTTGCAACCAGCATCTCACTATAGGCTCCTTGCTGACATTCCCTGGCTTGAGCAGCACCATGGACCAATAAAATCACAGCCATCATTTTTAAACAACGACCCCTCAGTTCGAAGATCTCCTACAAGAGGAATGAACCATCCTCTTCACATCCACCCAATCAGATCCCTGCAGGATCTCAAATGTTTCAATGAAGTTTTAGTTTTATTCGTTTGAACTTCAGTGAATACAAACCTAGCCTGACGAACATTTTCTCATAAATACAATCCATTCTTTCCAGATATTAATGTAGTAAACCTTCTCTGAGCTGCTTCCAACACACCTACATCATTCCTTCAATAGGTGACCAATACTGTAAACAGTACTTTAGATGCGATCTTTCTATCAAAGCATAACCTCCCTACCCTTTTATTCAATTCCCCCTGCAATAAGCAAGAGCATTCTATTAGCATTCTGAAAGTACTTGCTGTTCCTGCATCCTAATCTTTTATAATTCAGGACACCTATATATCTTTGCATCTCAGAGCTCTTCTGTCTCTCATCATTTAGATAATATGCATCTTTTGCATTCTTCCTGCCAAAATGGAAAATTTCACATGCAACCCAATTTTACTATCAAGTTCCATCTGTTTTTGGGTGCGAAAACTTTGTAAAGTCAGGCGTAAGGCCAGTGGTACGATCTGCACCTGCCTCCACGCTCCCTCCATGCATTTAAATTGACTTAATGTGTTGGGTGCTCAAACCTATTGGCACTTCCCCTTTTACCACTGCGTTCACCCATCCAGATTTGGCACGATACAGACATGGTCCTCAAAGGTCCAATTCAGACTTCTGGGGAGATAGTTCAGAGCTTCCGGCAGTTCACTGATTCAGATCAGTGATTGGGAAAGAGGCAAGTCAAATTGGTCTCTGGTGGTTGTGGGGTGAGGAGGGGGGGGGATGTTTTTGTGGGGGGTAGCAGGGGCAGGGGGATGTCAGATGGCTCTCTGGTGTGGGGGAGGGAGGCAGATCAGATCGGTCTCTGTTGGGGGGGGGCATGGAGGTGGGTCACATGGCTTTCTGATACGGGGAAAAGGAGGTCAGAATGCTCTCTAGTGGGGGAAGGAGGTGGGTCAGATTGGTCTCTGGTTGGGGGGGGGAGAGGCAGATCAGATGGCTCTGTGTTGGCGGGGCAGGAGGTCAGCTGCCAGTCGGCGTGTGATCAGTGGGAGGGCAGGGGGCCACGATTGGGCTGGGTAGCAAAGAGATAGGGGGATAAAGGGGTCGGTTATTTTGTGGGGTTGGGGCAATGTTTGTGGGGGCCACAGGAGAGATAATATCCGGCTTGGGGTCGATGTGCAGGAGAGCATTTTTCAAAATGTTTTTACTGCACATACATAGTTGGAGGCGCTGAACGGAGCAGCAGCATTTTGGACATAATAATCCTCGCCCACAGACTTATGCAGCACAATTCAGAATCGCTGATGTTTATTTAAGCAGAGTGCATATGGGAGTACCTGAGAACGGGTCTAAAAGTCAGATCTGACACAATCCCAGATTCAGCACTTACAATCAAAATGGTAAAATTGGACCCATTTTCTTACATTGTATTCTACTTGCAAGATCTTTGTCCATTCACTTAACTTGTTTATATCCATTTATAGCCACTTTCTGCCCTTTTCAGAAGTTACTTTAACTAATTATTAGCGAGAAATTTAGCAACCATACCGTTGGTCCCTGCATCCAAATCATTTATATAAATTCTAAAAAAGTTGAGGGCTCAGCACTGTCCCCTGTTGTACATCACCTGTTACATCTTGCCAACCAGAAAATGGCCCATTTATGGACTTTCTGTGGATCTGGTGACATTGGGCAAAATTCTGAAGCTAATTGTCAGCATCAAAGACGACGTAGGTCCAAAATCCCATGAGAGCTGTGAAGCAAAACTCTCACTAGGGAGATCTTACTTTCCTGTTCCTATGATGCAATACGCTTCCCTCCCTTTCTGGGTGGGTATCCCATTTCAATGTATTTTAATAAACGTAAATATCATTAACGGGCTTCCCAGCCATCTGAGCTCCTTCCCTCACTGAATATTCATATCTCACTGACGTGATGTCACATCAACAAGGTTTACCTCAGGCATAGAGAAACATAAAGCCATTGAGGGAATCCCACCAGAGTTGCTAAGGTTAGTCTAGCACTTGGGGGTGGAACATGTGCATTAGCAGTGGCCTTGAATGCCCCTGGCCCACTGACACTGGCTCCTGACAATGCCAAACTGACAGTGGCCAGATATTATCCCTGGGCTGTGCCAATCTGTGCCAGGGCCCTCTGGGGAGACTAATTGGGGGTTTTGCCTTGTGTGTGATGGGTGAATGGGTGGGGGGAGGGCTTGTGTGGGAGGGCTTTCTCTGATACCTCTTGTAGTTGTGGGACCTGATGCTTCTGGGAGGTGTGCCCCAATGCCTTTGTGGTGGAGAGGGATCAGGTGTAATCCTGATGTTTGTGAAAGGTCCCCATTTTATGAGGGGAAGGGGTTGGCAGGGTGTTTATTTTTATCGCAGATTGGGACCTTTTTTAAAGATGGCATCCCAATCACTGTGAAGTTGATCTTGTCAGCTCTTTTAGGCCCTGTCCTGCCAAAGTGACGGCAAAAAGCACATCCCCAGACTTCATTTGCTCAGAGTGGACTAAAATCTGGACGAAAAACTTGGCTGTGCAGTTGGAGAGAAGTTTGTCAGTTTTTTCGCCTCATTGTGCACTGACGAGAAGTTCCACCCACTTTATTTAATGCACCCGTGCACAATTTCATTGCGTATTTTTGTCCAGTCAGATTTTTAACAGGATTGAGCAGAGAATTATCATTTTAAAAAAGGAGGTAGATCGAAGAAACAGAAAACTAATTGGAATGATCCACAATCAAAATTATTTTCTTAAGAGCCTTTTTCTTTGTGTTCCTTAGGAAAATCTGTAATATAGCACCAGCATTAGCAGCTGTCACTAGTGCAATTTGGGAAACACTGGAACAGCATTTTGTTCTTTAAAGCTCACATTAAACTTAAACTGCAGTCATTAATCTTAAGTCTGATCTGCTGGTGGCTCAAGACTTGGCTGTCAATAGCCTTTGTGCCTCATTCGCATATTTCTAGCAACTTGCAGGCAGTTGTGCTCCTATTTTGGCTGGTAACCTTGTCAACAATGATCCTTGGTTTAGTCCTCAAAGTGAGGGGAAGGGAACAGTTTGCCAAGGCTTTAGGATGGTTATGGGACTGGAGTTTGCTCCTCATAGCTCCATATGAATTTCAATTTCAAATGTACAATGCTGACGTACTTTGCTGCAAGCTTCTCAAACAGGCAATAAAAACTGTCCTTAACGTATTTTGGTTGCTAACCCTTTCTTGAGGTAGCTCGCTACCTTCAATTAAGGGGTGCCCATAATACAGGTGCAAATAATCTGCAAGACCAGACTCCAAATATTTGTGAGTTAGATGGATAGGCCATGCTAAATTGTCCATTAGTGTAAGGGGGATTAGCTTGGTAAATAGATGGGGGTTACAGGGATAGGGTCTGAGTGGGATCATTTTCAGTGCAGGCTCAATGGGCTGAATGGCCTCCTTCTGCACTGCAGGGATTCTATGATTCTATACTGGGCCTTTTCTTCCCAATTTTCCTTCCGGAAGACAGATGCAATGAGGACAGATGTTTCCCCCTTAGTATTCCATGCTTTTTTCAGAAAATCATAGCATTCCTTTAGTGCAGAAGGAGACCATTTGGTCTATCTAACCTGCGCAAAAACATTCCCATCCAGGCCCTATCCCTGTAACCCCATATATTTACCTGTTAATCTCCTAACACTAACGGACAATTTAGCACGGCCACCTAATCCACCTAACTTGCACATGTTTGGACTGTGCGAGGAAACCGGAGCACTCAGAGGAAATCCATGTTGACACAGGGAGAATGTGCAAACTTCACATAGGCAGCCACCCAAGGCTGAAATTGAATCCCGGTCCCTGGCACTGTGAGGCCAACGTGCCATCCCAAAGCTGACAGAATTGCCAGCAGTAATTTAAAGCAACTTTAGGAGAAACGTATGGGAACAGACCATGGTGGTCATGCTTATAAGTTTGCAATACATCACTAAACTGTATAATCACAACAAAAACTTACAGTTATAAAGTACCTTTAACATAGCAAAATGATATGTTATCAAAGGAAATTTGACACTAAGTCCCATAAAGAGTTTTTTAGATAGATGGCTAAAGGCTTGATCAAAGAGGAAAGTTTTAACAAGTATCTTAAGGAAAAAGAGACAGAAGAAAAGGTAGAGTGTTTAGGAAGAGAATTCCAGAGCTTAAGTCCCAGAAAGCTGAAAGAGTGGTCGAATTATTAAAATAGTGACTGCAATGTTCTGGTCACATCTTGAGGGGGAAGGAGAAATTAATTTGCCAGGAAACCAAAATTCAATTTCCTGATGGTGAAATGAACCTTTCCAATTAAGTAATCAGAACATTAAAGGCAGATCAAGCTTCTTATCAAATAGTATTGGGGAGGCCTTCTACATGCATTTGTATGTCATTCATGGCCATGAAAAGGCCAACTGGGTTGAATTAAGTGGCCCCTCCAAATTAACATCTCTGCCACCCAAAACATTTACAAATGCATATAAGTGATGTGCATCTGGTGAGTTTGACTTCTTCTTGGGCTTTGGAGTGAGGAGTCATTTCTCTGACCTTAGAATCACAGAATCATACAGTGTAGAAGAGGCCCTTCAGCCCATTGAGTCTGCACCATATGAGAAATAACTGACCTCCCACCTAATCCTACTTACCAGCGCTTGGTCCATAGGCTTGAATATTATGATGTCAAGTGCTCATCCAAATATTTTTTAAAGAATGAGACAACCTGTCTTCACCACTCTCTCAGGAAGTGCATTCCAGATCATCACCACTCTCTGGATAAAAAAGCTTTTCCTCATATTCTCCCCAAAACTTCCAGTCCATCACCTTGAATCCATGTACCTTTGTTACTGACCCTTCAGCTAAGGGGAATAGCTGCTTCTCATCTAATACTCCAACCAGGCCCCTCATACATTTGTACATCTCAATCAGGTCATCCCTCAGTCTTCTTTGCTCCGATGAAAACAACCCAAGTCTATCCAACCTCACTTCATAACTTAAATGTTTTATCCCATATATTCTTGGGGGCTGCTCACAAATGCTAGCCTTTTGATTGAGATTGGCTGCCTATAGGACAAGATGCACAGGGGTTGGCCAGGGAGGCAGGATTAGCCATGGAGTGCAAAAGACTGTCTAGGGAAGGAAACTAGACTCACCAGGGCATGTTAGATGAGCATCAGGGGAAGGAGACCAGACTTGTTTGGGGCTTGTTAGAAGTGTAAGACCGTCATGTATGTTTTGGTTCCATTGAATGGTGTAAGTGGGCTCTCTGACAGTGTGCATCATAAAAAGATGGGTCAAAAAGGTGGGGCCAGTGAAATCAGGATTTGGTCCTTGGGGTTTGAATGAGGATACTTGGAGGCAGGAGATACTATCACAGTCAGAGGGGAAGTTGGATCATATATGGTGGAAGTGCTCATTTCATGCCCGGGCAGTGGATGGTCTCCCAGAGTGGGTGAAGCGGGCAGTGTTAGGGCAAGTTCAAGGTGACCTTAGAACTGGAGGGGTCAAGATCTAGAGAGGCATGGACACATCAATGGTTATGGACTTATTGGAGAGAATCAGAATGTCTACGTAGATAATAATAGGATCCTAGATAACCAGAGGAGACTGAAGACTAATAGAAGGTAGAGAGATGACAAAGTGGTGATTCCATAGGAGGATCAAGAGAACTTGGTTGGTAATAGGGGAGGGTAGAAGGTGTTTGGAAAACTGACAAAAATCACACACACCATGCTAAAGTTCTCCTTTTTTCAGTTCGTAAAACCTGTCAAGCACTTGATATGGGAGGATTCTCTTTCCAGGTGGAAGGAGTTAATGCTTCTCTCCTGTGTTGAGTAAAGAAGTTATTATTAGTTCATCCCACAGAGAACCAGGCTCAGTTGAGTTTTGCTCTTGAGGTTCCAACACTCAATAAACCAGCATTGATCTATGACCAATAGATTACATTTCAGTGGGAACACATCCAGGTTGGAAACTACTAAATATTGTTTGCCGATTGTCATCTGCTGCTGTCAAAGAAAAGGACAGGGGATGGGGGCGGGATTCTCTCAAAAATATTCTGTTAAATTCATGTGAAAGCAGGATTAACTCTGGTTGTTTTTTTAGTAGGATTTTCAGAATGAATCTTCCACACTCTTGAGCACTGCAGAGTGCTCTGGCCAGATTCATACTATAATCATAGGAGTGGGTCCTATTCTCATTCAAGAGGTCACCACTGAGCAGGCCACTGTGCATGCGCCTGTCCATCATTGCGGAGATTGGTACACACACAGTAGCCCCGCACTGATGGCCTTAAGATTGCTGGTCAGCTCTGGCTCCACCCCTCACCAACTTGCCACTGTCCGATGCCTGGTGGGCAATGCCAAGGTGTCCCTTGGATAATGCCACCTTGCCCCTTGGGCAGTGTCAGGGAGACAGGCAAGCTCTAGCATGCTGGCACTGGCTGGGGGCATCACCCTTACCTCTGATCTCATGGCTTCTGTACAGTTCAGCAGATAGGACCACCAGTTCCCTGTTCACGTAAACCCCCCTGGAGTGAACGGTTCCTGATAAGTAGTCAGAAGAGTGGTGGTGGTGGTGGTGATGGGGGGGAGGGGTGGGGCGGGGGGGTGGGGTGGTGGTTGTAGGATAGGCAGTGGAGGAGGAGGGGAGAACAAACCATACACTGTCCTCCAGTTGCAGATACTCCTACTCCCACAACTGTCAGTCCTACCGTGAGAATTCTGTCATTCTGGAAGCTCCAGACAACTTAAACATCTCTCCTGCATGGAACCCATCAAATCCTTTCAGAACTTTAGACGTTTTGCACAGCTTCGTGCTCCACATGGCCCAGCTGGCATGCCCACTCAACTAGTTTTCATCTCATGGAATAATACCCAATCCTTTAAGGAAGTCATTAAATTATACAATCATTAACTCCCTAGAGTGCAGAAGGAAGCCATTCAGCCCGCAAAGTATGCATCGACTCTTTGAAAATCATCTTACCCAGGCCCAATCCCCACAACCCCAGGTATTTACCCTATTAATCTGTCTAACCTACACATCTTGGGCTACTAAGGGGAAATTCAGTATGATTAATTCACCTAATTTGCACATTTTTAGAATTTTGGAATAATCAAATCTAGAAGTAGGAAATTCGTGGATGCAGCAAATGAGAAGAGACAGGGGTTGAGCTGCGTGGCATTACAAAGGCAGGAATAGATTGTCTTGGTGAGGCGTGGACATGTGGTCAGAAGCACCTTGCAGTGTCAGATATTACACCAAGGTTGCAAAATGGAGACTGCAAGAAACTTTGAGCTAGTGGCTGATGAACAGAGTTTGTGCTGGGGGCCAAGGACAGTGGGTTTGATTTTACAGCTGGAAGAAATTTCTACTCGTTCAGCATTGCACATCAGAGAAGAGGTCTGACAGTTTAAAGATCACAACGGGGTCAAGACATGTGCCGCTGAGGTTGAGCTGGTTGGCCTTGGAGTGTATGCAGAACCTGACATGTTTTTGGATGATGCTGTTGAAGTTTAGCAAACATATGAGAGGCAAGGTACCAGGATGGATCTTTGGAGACTCCAGGGGTAATAGTGCAGGAGCAGAAAGAGAAGGCATTGCAGGTGATAATCTGGCTGTGACTGGATAGGGTCAGAATGGAAGCAGGCAAGTGCAGCTCCACCCATTTGAATGATGGAATAGAAACATTGTAGGAGGGTGGTGTAGTCAACCTTGTCAAAGGCTGCAAACATGCCTAAAAATATAAGGAGGGATAGGTTTCCATGGTTACAGTCTCCATGTCATTTGTGATGATGATAAGAGTTGGTTAGTACTGTGGCAAGGGCAGAAACTTGTTTAGAACAATTTAAACATAAAGATTGTTACAAGTGGACAGTGATTTTGGAGGCAACAACACATTCAAAGACTTTGAATCTGGTTGTGTTAACATTGACTGCAACTATTGCGTCTTAATGAAATTTTTTTAAAAAAACTTTACTGAGATAAGGTCAGAACTGATGTTATTTTAAAGAGATGGAAGGCCATATTTAGACTTAAATCAATTCCTGTTACTTCATAAGATGAAATGCTGCCTTAGAGGTGGCTGCTAATATAACTAATGCAATCTCAAAAAATATGAGAGATTAGGATGATAGCCAGAAATCTGTGATTACATGAACAAGTCACAAGTAACTGCAAATCATTTTTAACCCTTTAATAGTCAAAGTAGCAATGACAGGCACAATCTAATACATGTCCACCAACTGAGGAACAGATGACTCTGGGCGATTTTTTTTTAAATGATTTGAATTAATATTTATTTTATTCCAATTCGGATTTGAGTTTAGTATAATGGAACTAATGTGTTAATTATTGCAAGATCTAATTACCTTATGTTGGTTGTCATAAAAAGTTACCATTTGCTGACAATTGATCCTAGCAGTGCCATGGGTAAAGTCACCATAGTCCTAGGTGATCATTGGCTCCTCTCCCTCTAATAGGGGAGACTGACTGATGGTGATTTAATTTAAGGATCATCAACCTCAGGGAAGGTTGTGAATAACTTCACCAGTACAGGAATTGAACCCATGCTGTTAGTATTACTCTATATCACTAACTAGCTGTCCAGCCTATTGAGCTAAACCAACCCCCATATGTCAGTACCATCGGAGGATGGTGATTGTTGTGCTATAAGTGGACAATAGCTTGAATCCAGACTTACTTTGTGACAAATATCATAAGTGTGATATCTGAGATTATTAATGTTCTTGAGGGAAATAATGACAGATTCATGTAATTGAATGCATATATTTTCAGTAATTTGCATATGTTGATGGTAGTACTGATGATACTTTGAAAGTAAAACAGACATAGAAACATAGAAAGGTAGAAAATAGAAGCAGGAGTCAGCCATTTGATCCTTCTGGCCTGTTGGGCCATTCATTTTAATCATAGTTGATCATCAAATTCAATATCCTGATCCCACCTTCATTCCATATCCTTTGATCTCTTTAGTCCGAAGAGCTATAGCTAATTCCTTCCTGAAGTCACACAATGTTTTGGCCTGAATTAGTTTTTGTGGTAGTGAATTCCATAGATTCACCAGTCTGAGTGAAGAAATTTCTCCTCACCTCACTCCTATCCTTAGACTATAGTCCCTGATTCTGCACTCCCCCACCATTAGGTACATTCTTCTGCATCTACCCTGTTTAATCCTGTTTTAATTTTATAATTTTCTATGAGATTCTCCGCTCATTCTTCTAAACAATTAATATAATCCTAATGACTTGGTCTCTCTTTATTTAAAACAATAAGACATAGGAGCAAAAGTTGACCATTTGGCCCATTGAGTCTGCTCTGCCATTCAATCATCGCTGTTAAATTTCTCAACCCCATCCTCCCACTTTTTCTGGTGACTCTGTCTTAAATATACTCAATGACCTGGTCTCCACGGCCTCCTGTGGCAATGAATTTCATAGATTCATCACCCTTTGACTGCAGAAATTCCTCCTTATCTCAGTTTTAAAGTCATTTCTTAACTCTGAGGCTGTGCCCTCGGATCCTAGTCTCTCCTGCTAAAGGAAACATCTTCTTCACCTGCATTCTATACTGGTCTTTTATTATTCTGTCAGTTTCAATGAGATTCCCCCTCGCCCCTCCATTATTCTAAACTCCATCAAGTGCAGACACAGAATCCTCACATGTTCCTCATGCGTTAAGCTTTTTATTCTCAGGATCATTCAAGTTTACCTCCTCCGAACACTCTCCAAGCTCAACACATTCTTCCTTCGTACAGGGTCCAAAATTGCTTGCAATATTATAAATGTGGTCTTATCAGAGTCTTATAAAGTCTCAGCAATACAATGAATGTTAACACAGAATTTACTTTCCTAACTATCAAGTCAACTTATAAGTTAACCTGCAAGTTGTCTAGCTGCAAGTTAGACAATCCTGAACTAGGGTTCCCAAGGTTTTTATGCACTTCTGATTTCTGAATTCTCTCCCCATTTTAGAAAATAGCCTATTTTGTTTTACCATTTTGATTCTAAATGCTGAGTAGATTTGAAACTGAAGTGTTTCAGATCCAATTTTTAAACCCTTTCTCAGCCACTCCCATATGCACTCTGTCTGAAAAAAAATCAATGATTGTGAATCGTGCTGCACAAGCCTTTAAGTAGGGCTGAACGTGCCCAAAATTCTGCAGCTGTGATCGGTGACTCCAACTGCACAAGTGCAGAAAAAAAATGATTGAATGCCACTCCCCTTGGGCCAGGAAATGCTGCCCCCGGCCTCCACAGGCATTGCCCCACCTCTTCTGCAACATTACTGACTGACTTTTCTCCCCTACCCTCTACCATCCAAATCATTTGTGGCCTCTTTCCTTCTTTCTAGCCCCCCTCGCTGATCTCAGGCAGAGTGGCAGCAAATCCCCCTTCCCCTCCATCAATCTCAGGCTGAGAGATCCCCCCTCCCCCCTCTGCATGCAGAAATCAAGCAGAGTGATCCCCTTGAGCCTCACCCTGGACTCTCCTGCACAAGGCCCCCATCTCCTCTATAGTCCTATCGCTGTCTGACACCTCCCTCTCTCTTCCCTGTTCCCAATCATTGAAGCACTGATCCGCTATCCCCCCCCGCCCCCACCTCCCCATTGGCACTTATACAAGTGCCCACTTGCCTTGCTCTCATGCAAACAAGCAAATTGCATGTAACTGCATGTAACTGCTCTGCCAAACTGCCTGCAGTTGATCTTCCCTAACGAGGAGCAGCTCTATTAAAAAACTCAAGATGGACAGTCAGGCAGTACAGGGAAATATGCACAGGATCAGCTCCCCCCATGTTTTTTAGAGGGAGACCTGGGGAGGCTACTGAATGCAGCAAAAGTGAAGTGGGATGCCCTCTTCCCTCCCAGGAGGATGCAGACCCTGCGAGGGGAGTTGATAGAAATGTGGCCTGGGAGAAAGGCATTGGCCACCTGAACTGGGAAGCAGCGCTGGATAAAGGTCAATGATCTCATCTGTGCGGTAAGAGTGAGTGCTGAACGCCATCTTCTATTTTCCCTCATATCTCCCAAAGACCCTCCCACCCCCAGCACCCTGCATGCTTCCAGCTCCTGACCCCCAAGCACCTCCTTCCTATCCCCCCCAAAAGCCCCACTGCACTTGCCCTCCAAGGACCACGACCTGATACTCTGCAGGAGTCACACAATCATTTCTTTCGTGGCTCCTTCTGTCTCCATGGGAGAAGACCAACCATAATACCTGTGAGAGGACAGAAATAGAGAGTGGTGAGCCAGACCTCCAGATCCTCAGCCTCTTTGAGGAGCGGGCACCTCAAAGGGGAGATGCAGGCTGTCAGCAACAGCATGGTCAAGCTGCTGTCAAAATGTGACCAGCTGTCAATCCTCCATTCACTTTGAAGCAATTTCTTGAGTTATGTGTGCAAGGGACAAGGTTTAAAGGAGATGTATGAGGTATGTCATGACTACTATCGACACCGTATGTTTACTTGCACAGAGAGAGTAGTGGGTGCCTGGAACTCGCTGCTGGGGGAGGTTGTGAAGACAAATATGACAGTGACCTTTACAGCTATGTGATTGGGATGGGAATAGAGGCATATAGTTCCCAGAAGGGTAAGGGGTTACAAATCAGATGGGCAGCCTGGTTGCTGCAGGCACGAAGGGCATGTTCTTGAGATATTATTTTCTTTGTGCTTTGTTCCATGTTCAATAGAGAAATGTGAATCATGTGTTTTGCATCCCGGATTCCTCTCCCTGTCTTGCACTTAACTTTCTTTCCTGTGTTTTAGGGACAGAATCAGATGCCCCAAGGCCTGCTGGACTACAGGTCCCTCCTGCAGCTCCTGCCCATCCTGTTCAGGACAGCTTGGACAAGCCCTCGGAGGACGTGGATGAAGGGACCTCCGAGGGTGGTACCATTTTGGTGTCAGCTTCCACCTCACAACTCACCGTCCCAAATACTGACACCTCGGTGGATCCAGTTACTGGTGAGACTTCTGGATTACTCTCTGGTGAGCATGACACATCTGATAATGCACAACGGGGAGGAGGGAACATCTCTCTGACAAGCAGGAACCTGTCCCCAGCTACATGCTGGTCTCTGAGATCCTACCACCACCTCCCCACCCCTCCTCCCCGCCCAGTGCTGGAGGGACTGACTGCCACATTGAACCAACTGTAAGGTTTTAAGGCAGATCAGCTATTGCCTGTCTTCCGTGATTCCCAGGCCAACACTGCAAGGCTGGAAAGCTGGGGCAGAGGATCCTCACCATGAATGGCAGACTCCAAGCAATGGCAGAGTCTCAGTGGGCTACAGGAGTAGAGTTGAACAAGCTTCGAGATTCTGCAGCCCATGGTGCGAGGCTCGAGAGTTACAGGACAGCACTGAGATATAGTGGGCAACGACACAACCCTTGAGGACCCCAGTAGCAGAGGTTCATAGCTGAGGTGCTGCAGAGCATGGTCCAGTCTCAGAGGGCATTTGCTGTGGCCATTAGCAGGTGGTCCCCGACTCACATGGTCATCGCAGAGGACTCGACTGCCATTGGGTGATCCTCCAGAAAGCAACGCCATCCCATGGGGTAACCCTGGGGCCCAGAGGAATCCCAAGAGAGGAGGAAGAGCTCGAGCCGAGGCCGGGGCCTTCCAACCAGGAGACCTTCCTGATACCGGAGCATCTCAGGGGCAGCAGGATGAAAAGTATATCATGAAAATGTCCCAGACATCTAGAAGCTAACCAGGGCCCTCAAGGACAGGATCTCCAGAGGAGGCCCACCAAGTGCATCATAGACAATAGGACTAAGGAGATATCTGGTCCACTCCACCTCTGATGTACATTCTGGGGAATCACTGAGACATAGTTGTAGGCCATGTAAGGTTAGGAAGTTGTAGTTACACTGAGATGGCACAGATGAAGGGCTGCATTCGTTGGAAAGATATTTAAGTACCTTAGCATTTTTTATTCACAAGTTTTTATATTAGAATGTATTATTTAAACATCTTTATTGCGATTAGAAATTTTTTCACCATCCCATTTGTGACTAATTTGTCTCAGATTTGTCTCGAATAGGAGTCCTCTTCCATTGATGATCACCAGAATGACGTTTCTTGCTGATGTCAGTTGGGGCGGTCCTCAATGCTGTGTCACTGAGAAAAGGAAGCCACTGGTTCCATGAGCAATTCTCTCCCATCCCCCACCCCCACCCATCCCAGGGCCATGCAAGTGAGTTTCAGATCCCTTATCTTCTGCACAGAAGTTGGCCCAGCTGCCAGTGTGCATAAGGAGCTCAGGTAGGAGTCAGATTAGTTTGCATCAGGGCACCATCATAATGGTGCTTAGCCTGTCATCATCACCCTCCTGTCTGCCAAAAAAAATCTTACTAACACAGAGTATCCAGGCCTCCCACTCTGGTGTGACAATGTTTCAGGAGATAGAAGGAGTGTGTGTGTGTGTGTGTGTGTGCGTGCGCGCGTGCAGTGGCAGGGAGGCGGGGGGGTGTTGGGTCTGGTGGGGGAAGGGAGAGGGTGGTAGTGGGGGTGCAACCCACAGACATAGCCCTAGCAACTGAGGCTAGTGATCAAGGCCTCTCCAGCCACCCTGGAATGCCTCATTTGAGCTGCCAGCCCTACAGAGCCTGGGTGGTGTCCCTTGACATGCTCTTCCTCTTCTTCCTCCTCCTGCTAGTCAGCCCCCTCTCCAATGACGCCCACTGGTCAGCCTTGATGTCCTTGTCTTTCTCCAATAGGTTACCTCTCTGTGGAACCAGGTTGTGCAAGGTACAGCAAACAACCACAATGTGATAAGTGATCACTGAGCTGCATTGTAGAACCCTGCCAAAGAAGTCTAGGCACCAGAATTGCATTTTGAGAAGACTAATGCACTCTCTACTAGAGAGTGGCGATGGCTACATGGGCATCATTATAGCGGTCTCCGCCTCAGACACTAGGATGTCTAATGTGCAAGGAATGATCGACTGCACACACGTCGCCCTCAAAGCCCTCCTAAAGAATCTGCAAGCAGTTGATGTGGCGCCCAGGCCCTAGGGGTGGCTCCTGGGTGATATGTGTTACCCATTTCCGACATGGTTGATGACACCTGTGCGGAGGCCAGTGTGTCCACACACATGTCATCAGCCATGTCCAAAGCAGGTAACCCATATCACCCAGGAGCCATCCTCAAAGCCTGGGCTCCACCTGAAATGCCTATGGATTCTGAAGGGGGGGGCCTTGAGGGTGACATGAGTGCAGTCCATCATCCCCCTACATGTTAGGCATCCCCACAATGGCTGCAAACCCTGCAACCCAGGCTTCCTGCTGCATCTAGGTTAAAGGTGATGTACTGCCCAGACCGGGCATACAGGGCTTCTGTGACCTGCTTCACAGAGGTGTGCATGGCAGATTGCGAAACGCCATAGGCATCTCCACTAAGAATCTGGAAAGGGCCAGTATCATAGCAGTTTAGAGCGGCTGTCAATTTGACACCATCCGAAAGTGGGTGCTACCCCTGTCACCAGGTGTCAGGCCTGCAATAGATTGTACAGTATTGCACAGTCTCCTTTCAGAGTCGGAGAGATCGGTGGCACGTGGTGTTCGACATCTGCTCAAAAAATACTCGTGCATGTAACTGCCAGGGTCTCTGCTCCCTTCTTCTCCCACACCTCCCCATCTCTGGGTAAATGGCAGCCACCTTTTGCCTTTAGAACATAGAACATAGAACATTACAGCACAAAACAGGCCCTTCAGCCTTCGATGTTGCGCCGACCAATTATGAAAAAAGCAATGACCCTCCAAACTAAACCATTCCCTTCTCTTCCATAAACTTATCAACTAACCTCTTAAACGCCACCAAACTTGGCGCATCGACAACTGCCGCAGGCAGGGCATTCCACTCCCTAACCACCCTCTGGGTAAAGAACCTACCTCTGATATCCGTCCTATAACTATCACCCTTAATTTAAAGCTGTGTCCCCTCGTGCTAGCTTTCTCCATCCTAGGAAAAAGGCTATCACTGTCCACCCTATCTAAACCTCTAATCATCTTATATGTTTCGATTAGGTCCCCTCTTAGCCGCCTACTTTCTAACGAAAACAACCTCAAATCCCTCAGCCTCTCTTCATAAGACCTGCCCTCCCATACCAGGCAACATCCTGGTAAACCTCCTCTGTACCCTCTCCAAAGCCTCCACATCTTTCTTATAATGCGGGGACCAGAACTGCACACAATACTCCAAGTGTGGCCGCGCTAGAGTTTTGTACAGTTGCAACATGATGTTGCGGCTCCGAAATTCAATCCCCCTACCAATAAAAGCTAAGACTCCGTATGCCTTCTTAACCACCTTATCGACTTGATTGCCAACTTTCAGGGATCTATGCACATATACACCAAGATCCCTCTGTTCATCAACACTCTTAAGAGTCCTACCATTAGCCCTATACTCTACACATTTGTTATTCCTGCCAAAGTGAATTACCTCACACTTTTCCACATTAAACTCCATTTGCCACCTCTCGGCCCAGCTCTGCAACTTTTCCAAGTCTCTCTGCAAACTATAACACCCCTCTTCACTATCTACCACTCCACCGACTTTAGTGTCATCTGCAAATTTACTAATCCATCCTTCAATCCCCTCATCCAGATCATTTATACAAATTACAAACAGCAGGGGCCCCAAAACAGACCCCTGAGGTACACCACTTGTCACCGAACTCCACGATGACTATCTCCCATCAACCACCACCCTCTGTCTTCTATCTGCTAGCCAATTCCTAATCCAATTAGCTAAATCACCCTCTATCCCATACATCTGCATTTTCTGCAGAAGCCTTCCATGGGACAACTTATCGAACGCCTTACTAAAGTCCATATATACCACATCAACCGCCTTACCCCCATCCACCTCTTTGGTCACTTTTTCAAAAAACTCAATAGGTTAGTAAGGCACGACCTACCCTTCACAAAACCATGCTGACTATCCCCAATCAATTCATTTCTCTCTAAATAACTATAAGTCCTATTCCTAATAATTCTCTCCAATACTTTACCCACAACAGAAGTAAGACTCACTGGCCTATAATTCCCTGGAAAGTCTCTCTTCCCCTTCTTGAACAATGGGACCACATTCGCTATCCTCCAGTCTTCCGGAATTATACCCGTAACCAACGACGACCTGAAGATCAGAGCCAGAGGCTCTGCAATCGCCTCTCTTGCCTCCCAGAGAATCCTAGGGTAAATCCCGTCCGGCCCAGGGGACTTATCCAACTTCAAACCCTCGAGAATTTCTAGCACATCCTCCCTATCTACTACAATACTTCCCAATTTGCAACCCGGTACCTCAGTGTTCTCCATAGCTACATTTCCAGCACTCTGCGTGAATACCGAAGAGAAATATTTATTCAGTGCCTCACCAATCTCTTCAGGCTCCACGCACAACTTCCCACTGCTGTCTATGACTGTCCCTAATCTTGCCCTAACCAATCTTCTATTCTTAACATATCGAAAGAAAGCTTTAGGATTCTCCTTAATCCTATCAGCCAACATCTTCTCGTGTCCCCTCTTAGCTCTCCTCAATTCACTTTTTACCTCCTTCCTGGCTAATCTATAGCTATCCATTGCACTATCTGAGCCTTCAAGCCTCATCCTGACATACGCCTCCTTTTTCTTCTTAACCAGCAAATCAACTTTTTTCGTACACCAAGGCTCTCTTACTCGACCATTTCCTCCCTGCCTGACAGGGACATACTTATCACGGACTCGCAGCAGCTGCTCCTTGAATAAGCACCACATTCCAGATGTTCCCAGTCCCTGTAGTTCCCTAGTCCAATCTATGCACCCTAATTCTCTCCTGATGGCCTCATAATTACCCTTCCCCCAGCTATAACTACAGCCCCCAGCTTCATTCCTATCCCTGTCCATCACTAAGGTGAACGTAACCGAATTGTGGTCACTATCACCAAAATGTTCACTAACTTCCAAGCCTAACACCTGGTCTGGCTCATTGCCCAGCACCAAATCCAATGTAGCCTCACCTCTAGTTGGCCTATCTACATACTGAGTCAAAAAACCTTCCTGCACACTTTGTACGAAAACTGACCCCTCTCACGAGCTAGAGCTATAGCTATTCCAATCAATATTAGTAAAGTTAAAGTCCCCCATAACAATTACCCTATTACTTTCACTCCTGTCCAGGATCGACTTTGCAATCCTTTCCTCTACCTCTCTAGAACTTTTAGGAGGTCTATAAAAGACTCCCAACAGGAAAGTAGTCATCTCCCTCTGTCCTGGAGGACTGTCCTAGTAAGGCCCAGTCCTCCTGTGCCTCCAAATCTTCCTCCTGTTTCTCCTCCTCAGTTCCAACAGCAATCAAAAGAACAGCTAGATTGATCGGTTGGATTGAAAAAGCCATATTAGTGCACTGAAAGGGAAAAGTGCAAGGGAGGTGGAGAGGAACACATGTAGAGATTATGGAATGCTGCTTGCTCCTGGCACATCCATTGTCACAGACTCTCCCCTACCCTCACCCCTCCATTCCTATAGCCACATGCTCCCCACAATCAAAGCCTCCCCCAATTCCCCCAACCACATGCTCCCCACAATCACAGCTCCTTACAAAGTTGAGAAGCTACTGTAGTGCTACTTACAAGGGCTTTGTGCACATTCTTCAGCTGGAAGTGCGCTAAGTACACTAAGACTCAGCAGCATTCACAAGACCCAAAGTCAGTGCTGAGACCCGGTTCGTACTGCAAGTCGGACAGGACACCAGGGACCCTGCTGACCAACAACCCCAAACTCCAGCCCACCCCCCACACACACTCGCAGAGCCACCACTGACCCAAGACAAAAAATGGCCACAACCAAAGGACACCAGTGAGTAGCAGAGAGCCGTCAGATGCTATACACATACCTCCTCACTAACCATTACTGTTGAGACCGCCCAGATCAGACTTTTATGGAGCATGTCTGTTTTATGCTGATTTTGGATTGGTTAGCATGGTCCTAAAGGGGGAAGTGCCTGTAAAATTGGGCATGCAGCAACTAAGTAAATTTAAATGCAAGCAAATTGTATCGGACACGGTTCTGATTGCATTCATTTTCGAGCTTTGTTAAAGGAGGAACTGGCATGGAGGTGGGCGCAGATCATGCTACTCACATCATGCCCAACTTTACCAAGTTTTTGCACCCAAAAACAGGCGCAACTTGATCGTAAAATTGGGCCCAATGCCTCTATTCCTCCTAGCAACTTCACCCTTCCCACATTATATTTTCCATCTGCCACTTATTTGCCCACTCTCCTACCCTGTCCAAGTCCTTCTGCAGCCCCTCCACTTCTTCAACACTACCGTTCTTCCACCTATCTTTGTATCATTTGCAAACTTGGCCACAATACCTTCCTTCAACTAGATCATTGATATATAAAATGAAAAGTTGGGATTTCAACACTAATCTCTGCAGGATTCCACTAATCACTGGCTGCCATTCTGAAAAGTACCTGTTCATCCCCACCCTCTGCCTTCCACCAGTCAGCCAATCCTCTATCTATGCTGGTACCTTGCCTATAACACTCTAGGCTCTTATCTTACTCAGCAGCATCCTGTACGCACCTTGATTCTGGAAATCCAAGTCGATACTAATGTGCCTCAGGGAAGGAAGTCTGCCATTCTTATCCGGTCTGGCCTACATGTGACTCCAGAAACACAGCAATGTGGCTGACTCTCAACTGCCCACCAAAAACAACTAGGGATGGGCAATAAATGCTGGCTAGCCAGCAGTGCCCATATCCCATGAATGAATAACAAAACAAATAGCATCCACAGGCTTTCCTTTGTCTAACCTGCTCATTACCTCGTCAAAAAAATCATGCTGACTTTGCCCTATTTAACCATGCACTTCCAAGTATTCCGAAATCTCATTCTTAATAATGGACTCTAAAATCTGACCAACAACCAAGTTCGGGCAAACTGGTTTGTAATTTCCCATCTTTTGCCTCCCTCACTTCTTAAACAGGGATGTTCCTTCAGCAATTTTCCAGTCCTCTGCGACCCTCTCTGACTCCAGTGTTTACTGAAAAATCACCACTAATACCTCCACTATCTCTTTAGCTATCTCCTTCAGAACTCTGTGGGTTAGTCCAGCTGGACCAGGTGATTTATCCACTTTCAGATCTTTCAGCTTCAACTAACACTTTCTGTTTTGTGATAGTCACCATACTCACCTCTACCTCCTTAGTCTCTTAGTATGTTGCAGGTGTCTTTCACCATGAAGACTGATGCAAAATACCTATTCAGTTCCTCCGTCTTTCCTTTGTTCATAAACCTACCATCCCAAGAATCAGCCTGATAAACCTTCGCTACTCTCCCTCTACAGCAAGGACATCCTTCCTCAGGTTAGGACACCAGGTGTGGCCTCACCATTGCCCTGCACAATTACAGTAACACATCTAGACAGTACTGTATCAGCCGTGTAACAGAGATTTCTGAATATTTGCCAATAGGATTCTGAAGGTTTAAGGATTAGTTCATTTGGGTTTCAGAAAAAAATGAACTGAATAGTGGAATTCCACAAATAGATTTTTTTTAATGAAAAGTATACATATTCTTTTTATATGGCAGACAGAAGATCCATTTCCTGGAAGATCCTATAAATGAACGATCCACCTCATGGAAGCTCCTGTAGCTTGAAGATCCACCTTCAGATAGTCAGAGGTAAAAGAGGGGGTTGACTCTTAGGCATCAGGCAGTGCCAAGTGGCAGGACACATTGCCACTCTGTAGTCAGGCTTGGTGACAGAAGGAAGGAGGCCAACAATGGGGGCTGGCCATCAGAATGAGGAGGGGTCATAGCTTGAGTCTGGCCCAGATACATCCTGGTGGCCAGTGATCGAGCCGTGAAGTGGGGAGGGAGAGGGGGAGGAAGGTGATGAGGCAGTGATGTGAGGTTGTGGGGCTGGTCATCGATTGGGAGGCTAGCAGTGCTGTCCATGTGCTAATCTCGGTGCTGACAGATTGGCACATGCACAGTGGCTCGCTCAGTGGTATGCTGCCAGTCTCTTTAGTGGGGTTAGACTCTGCCCGCTGATTTTTCACATCAGTCATGCTTGTGCACACTGCAGGGCACAGAGTGTGGGAGATTCATTTTGAAACTCCAGCTAAAAAAAAACATAGAGGGTTTTACTCCAATTTTTATGCAAATTTGATACTGTTTTGGGGAGAATTGTCCCTTATGTTTCAGACATCTGTCTTCTTTTCCAATCTCCACAAGCTGGCCTAGGCCTTCTTACAGGTAAGTCTGAAATGTGCACAATACATTGATCTGACCAGATTTCAGAGTGGTGTGATATTTTGCTGGCAGCATGGGAAGCCAGATGACAGGGATAATTCCAGTGGGTCTTAACCCGCATCGCATTAACAGTATGAGAAGCAGTTCTATGCCAGCCTCTGGCAGGAATAGGAACCCACTACGATGGACAAGAAACAAACTCCCACCAAGAGTTTGCACTACTCCCCCATCCATTGAACGCACCATGGAGGGGACTGGAAAATTCCATCCTCATCTTTTTATTATGCACAATATGGACTTCCAGACTCAATGTTAAGTTTAACAATTTCATATCATAATTATTGACCTTATTTTTTGGAAGCACTGGTTTGTTTAGCTACTTCCTATCCACATCTCTTGCAGGTTCACTTTTTCTTTATTTATTTATTGCCATCTGCTTTGGCCTTGCATTCTTTTTGTCATTTCGTTTCTCCTCTTCTTAATCAACACATTTAGTTCCCCTCCACCCCCCACCTTCTCCATTGTTGCTGCTTCTATAGCATTTAATAATTGTAACTTTTCTAACATTTTCCAGTTCTGATGAAATGCCATTAGCCTACGTTAACTTTGCTTCTCTCTTCACAGGCGCTGTCTGATCTGTTGAGTATTTCCAGCAATTTCTGCTTTTATTTCAGATTTCCAGCACCCATAGCATTTCTGTTTCTTTGCCACTGATGAGTTTGTCTGTAATGCATTGTAAAATTTAAGAAGAATGAGGCAATCTCAGATAAATTGGGATGACAGCCAGAAATACCTAATTACATGAACATGTCACACAAACACTTCTTTAACCTACAGTTCAAGAGATGACAGGAGACAAGATTCAACACAATTTTACCGACTGAGGAGAATGGTGACAGCTTATAAATTATGAATAATTAAACAATGTCAAGTAGCAATGGTCATCAACCACATAAGCACTTGGATAAAATCTAATGGCAGGTGGTTCATATATTATGAGACAAATTACATTTATTGCTGCAACATGGCTGAAGTTAAGCAGTGATTTAATGTTTCTGTTGGGGTCAGACTTAGAGGTAATATAATAAGATTTAATTCACATACCATCCTGTCATGAAACTATATTTCCTTTCCTTCACTGTCATTGGGTCAAAATCTTGCAACGTATTCATTAACAGCACTGTGGGTGTACGTACCCTACATGAAATATTGCAGTTCAAGATGGCGATTCACTATCACCCTCTCAAGGGATGAGCAATATATGCTGGTCTTGCCAGTAACATGCATATTCCGTGGACAAATTAAAGAAGGGTTACAGTACATGTATGTAAACATACAAAATATGGCTATGTTAGGTTGGTGAGCTGGAAGCACAAACGGTACATGGAATATGTTGTTACCACAATCATGTATACATGGTCCAAGAAAGGGCAAGGCTGGGTAATAAGCACTCCTGGACAAAAGCTATTCAATAAAGATAGAGAAGAAAAGAAAGAACAAGGGTGAGAGCATTAAGGAGAATTTTATAATATTGAAGAGAGCAGAGTCTTGGCAGGGTCAAGGATAGGATACAAATGATTACAATTAAGAAATCATTTATGATTATAGTGCCATTGCATTATTGGTTGTATTTTATAGACCACCATCTAAATAGAAAGTTATAAAGGAACAAATTTATTGGGAAGTTTCAGAGAGGTACAAGACATATAGAGTACTGATAATGGGGGATTTCAATTACCTTAATACAGACTAGGAAAAATGATACTGTGAAAGAACAGAGCATGCAAAGAATTTATGAAGTGAGCCCAGGGAATGATTTCTTGATAAGTATGTTTCTGGCCCAATGTGAAAGGCAATATTACTGGATCAAATGAATAAAGTATTGGAAGGAAAACATTAGGGAATTGGGATCATTGTGACAACAACAAAACTTGAAATTATGTATTGTGCTTTCAACATCATAAAACATCCCAAGGTGCTCCACAGAGACATTATAAAATAAAATGATCCCAAGTCACAAAATGAACTGTTAAAGTAAATCATTAAGGCAAATCGTGCTGAAAACTTGTGCTGCAAAACTTGCTGTGCCCTAGCTACGCTGTGCAGTACAGTGCAGCATCTATGAAGAATGTGAAAAGTTGTCCAGATATATCCTCAACACAAAAAATGGGACAAACACAAACAGGACAACTAACACCCTCATCAGTTTATCTTGATCATCAATAAAGTGATCAAAGGGATCATCAGCACTGCTATCAATTGACACCTACTCAACAATAACCTGCTCACAAATGCTCAATTTAATAGTTTGATATGAATAGTTTGTATCCATTGACTGTTCTTCAAACTATTACACTTCAGTATTACCAATTATCCCAACTTAAACAAGGAAGATATAGATGGGGTGTCACATGGATAGTGGGATGATGTGGGTATAAAAGTGGTCACATGTTGGGAACATGAGACTTCTCCCCAGAGTGCAGGCAGATATGCAGCATGTAAGAGTTGCTCAAAGTTATCAATGCAGCTTTGTTGTTCTAAATCCTTGTTCATCAGACATTTCAACCAGTCCTTCGACACAGTAGTGGATTAACCATTAGGCTAAGTAGGCTTAAGCCTTGGGGCCCAGAAGGGAAGGGGGCATGAGAGCAAAAAAAAAATTGGTTTAACCCTTTTAAGGATGAATAAATTTTCATAACGATATTGACACAAACAATACAGAAGCTTTTTAAAATACAAATGAAAAGAAAATGAAAAATAAATGAATAAAAAGGCTATAATTGATTCATATAACTTTATGATATTATACATGTCGTACATTATACATAATACAATAATATAAGTTATCTAACATCACTTAACGTCACTTTATTCTATTCAATGAAGGTGGAGCAGGAGGAAGAGGGAAATGTCAGGGGGCCTTACTAAAGATTAACCTAGGGATCCAGGTGGTAGTTAATCGTTCAAAATGGTCTCCTTCTGTGCTGTAACTAGACTCTAATTCTTTATAATAAAATTTGGGCAGGTCTGGTAACTCAAAATAATGTCAAGGCCTTTCCAATTTTGCTAACAGAAATAAAAATGAAAGAAATGTGTGTTTTCGTTCACTTCTGATTTTTGCACATCGAATGACCAAAACCTTGCCGGCTATGCGATAGGACCGCTGTAAATAGCCAAATCATCTGAACACGCGTCTCTAAAATCAAATTTCATTTATATGTTTAATTAAATAAAAGTCTTTCATTAAATATTTAATAGTAGTAACACAATTTTATTATAATTTCTTTAAATGTCCACAAGCAGTTACGTCAATAATTACTGATTTCACTTCAATCATAGGACCTTGGAATGTTACAACATAGGCAAAGCCATTTGTCCAATCACTGCCAGGCTAGCTCTTTGAAAGGGCAATACAACTAATCTCATTCCCAAGCACCCTGTAAATATTTTCCCTTGAATATTTATTTACTTCCCTTTTGAAAGTTATTATTTAATATTTTCTACCACTACATCAGGCAGCACATTGCAGATGGTAATAACTCGCTGTGTGGATTTCATTGTCTTCATGTAGCCTCTGGCTCTCCTGTCTATTGCCTTCAATCTGCGTCCTCTGCTTAAATTAAATGGTTGAGGAAATATATGTATTATTAAAATCATAAATTATACATAATTATCTGTATAACTCAAGATGAAAATTCATTACTTAATATCTTCACTGAATAAGTTTAAACACTAAATAAAGGTTTGTTTTATATTATTGTCTTATAATCTTGAATTGGATTGCAAAATTAGAATGATAGACCATGTTCAAAATTCATTTCCTCGGTACTTCATATTTTTTGAAAATGAAAACCCATAAATTTGCTCATTTACCTGGCACTCATTGGTCTACTAAGCCACTCAATGCAATGACAGAAAAATCATGTACATTTCCAGTTGCAGGTCCACTTGATTGCTATACCAGGTTGCGTCGACGGCAGCAGTGCACACATGCAGTATTAATGTTAGGAATAATGTACTTGTTTGGCACGGTGGCACAGTGGTTAACACTGCTGTCACGCAGAGTACTAGCACTGTGATTCCTGGCTTGGGTGACTGTAAGTGTGGAGTTGGACATTTTATTTGTATCTGCATGGGTTTCTTTGGGTACTCTGGCTTCCTCCTACAGTCTGAAAATGTTTGGAGTAGGTTGATTGGCCACGCTAAATTGCTCCTTAGTATTAGAGAACGTCAAGGAGATTAGTCGGGTAAATATGTGAGGTTATGGGGATAGGGCCAGAGTGGATTGTTGTCAGTGCAGGCTCAACGGGTCAAATGGCCTCATTTGCACTGGAGGGATTCTATGATTCTAAGTTGAGGTCCTATGTATGTCTTGTCGAAGAGTTCCAATCACTCAGACATTCCACTTTTTATCTGCCGAGTTAATGCGGCACAACATGAGACTGACCTGAAAGAAAGCGATGGTAAAAGTGATCCCCTATACGTGTAGATTACTTGCTAGTTTATTGTTTCATGCTGCTGCTTGAATTCTGGGCATTATTAGTGTGTTGAATCACTCTGGAACGTAAACCCTGTCTGGACAGAGTAAAGCTTTGCTGGTCTTGTGATGTTATTCTTTTTCCTTCAAAATAGCTTGGCTGCAGATGTACGTGGTCCCATGTGGCTGCCTTCAGGGTTGAAGAATGAGGGGGAACAGCACCAAAGTGCAGGAGAATGTCAAAAGAGGACATGATCACTGTGCCAGACAACACACACAATGCCTCATTGAGCAAGTCTCCTATATTAGTGAGGACAAAGTGGGGGGTGGAGGGGAAAGTCTTAATACACTGATGAAACCTGGTTGCATTTAGATTGGGGTTTCTTGTTTAAAGGGCACATTGATCAAAGTAAAAAGTAAGCCTCCTCTTCTCCATACCACAGAAGTCTCAGGGGCTCCCCATTAAGTTTGTGACTGGATGAAGACACACTGGTGCGGTTTTGAAATATGGCAATAAGTGGCAGGGAAGGAGTTTTTAATCATAAAGAAACTGTCACCACCTAATGTCAGCTCCTGCAGCCATAATGCAAGCCCCATTTTATTGCAGCATTGCCTGATGCTGGCGAGGGTTCGCTGTCACGTTCCATCTTTATGGTTTGGGTTCCTTTTGTTTGCAAAAACATCTCATTGTTCATAGTGATCAGGGAGGTCATTGAAGCTCACTGCACCGTGGAGGGGTCATTGCAGGTCTTACCCTCTCTTCATGTCAGGGTGCCCCGTGCTTTAAAGGGATTATGAGGCTGGTACAAGGGCAACACTTCCCGTGTCCTCCTTTTTGGGTTCATGTCCATATCACAGCTGATGGAATGTCTTTCCGCAGTGGGATTTGGATAGCACTGCCATTTTCACAGTCCAGACAGTTGAGAAGTCAGGTAAATGCAGTGGTTCTCCCAAATTTAGTGGCATGAATAGATAGGATGGAGTGAATGAAGTGAAATTTATTGCCAAACATTGAAAGCAAAATAGTGATCGGTCTACTCTAATGCCTATATTACCCATATCGCTAAGTGCCGATGGTTTCTGAACCTTCCTGACACTCTCACTGATATTGCAGTGATAGAGGGTGCATCTAGGAAAGATCCTTTATGGGAGAGTTAGTGCAGATTCCGTGGGTTGAATGGCCTCCTCCTGCACTGTAGTAATTCGATGATTAGTGAATTACAGTGAACAGAATAGAGGGGTTTCTGCGGTGCAGAGCATTTTGGGAACTGTGACCATTAGTCAGTGCCTGCCCCTAAATAGTTTATTGTACACTGATGGCAAGTCAACAGCCTGAGCTGTCAGTTCTGTGTGTTATGTCCCCAAGATCTACAGTTGAGATTGGTGGTGGTTGTTGGGGTGGGCGGGGGGTGCTGCTGGCGTCCACACTGTTTTTGCTGAGATGAATTTTCAGGGGCCCCTGGTGGGCTGGGACCTGTGTTTTTGAGCAGCACAAATATTGGACTCCTTTTCTCCTCAGTGTCAGAGACTGGAGGTGTGTTGCTTACAGGTAAGGGGCTGTCAAATAGGCTGGAGATGTCCAGGGTCTCTTGGCTGGAGGGCCCTGGGCTGTATTTCAGAAAATTCTCTTTGTTTTCTCAGGGGCCCTCTACTCCTCCATGGGATGGAGGGACAGTGGAGTGAGATCCAGAAGCTCACTGTCCTCTGATGCTGACACTCATGAATTCTCACCAGTGCTTGCACCATGCAGTTGAATCCCTGCGTACATCTCCTGCCATGGAGTGCATATCCTATACCAAGATTTTCGCATGCCAACCTTGCAGCGTTGGCCTTAATGCTCTGCAGTAATGGTGCCATCTCCTCAGAGACAAGGCAATAGGGACAGCACAGAGGTTAGCAATGAGTACCTCTCAGCACCAGAGACCCAAGTTTGATTTCCTGCCTGGTCACTGTCGGTGCAGAGTCTGCGCGTTCTCCCCACATCTGTGTGGATTTCCACCAAGTGCTCTGGTTTCCTCCCACAATCTGAAAGACTTGCTGGTTTAGCTATTTTAAATTCTCGTTCAGTGAACCTGAACAGGTGCCAGAGTGTGGTGATTTGGGGATTTTCACAGTAACTTCATTGCAATGTTAATGTAGACCTACTTGTGACATTAATAAATAAGCTTAATAGGATTTCTGCAGTCAGCCTTGCAGTCCAAGGAGCGATGCTGTCATCCCTTCCTGATACTTGCAGCTCTGTCTTTGCAGCTCCAGCAGCTGTTGGAAGATTGGTCCCAGGTGCATATCATCAGCAAGGAATTCAGCAGAGCCCCGGGCTTCAGCATTCCTTTGCATGCCAGTTCCTTGTTTCCTGCCTTTGCCTGTTGTGAGGTGCTCACCAGAGAGAGATCCAGAAGTCTGCCTACTTATTGGACCCACCGAGGTGTGAATATCTGAGCTAGTACTAAGTGTAAGTGACAGCTGTGACGTCACTTCAACGATGGGTTCAGAGAAGCCCCCTCTGAAATGCTAGAGTCCAGTGTGTCCAGGGGGCTTGAGGATGTGGTTGGCCTGCAAGAGAAGGCATATAGCAGCACTGTATGACAAAGGAAAAAAAGGGGACATTTTTTCCTCACTTGATCTTTGAAGAATGATAGCACAAGTGTCAAAAATTCTCATGTTTGTCTGCTGTTTGTCTATACCAGCAGTGCAAACATCTTCCCCGACCAACTTGAAGGCTTGCTCCTCGAAGCGTGTAAGTGTTTGGAGCTCTGGCATGACTCCAGCTTGGTGTGCCCACTGACATATGTTGTGTTTCAGTTTGTCCTGCAATGACATGGATAGGGAGAGTGTAGGTGAGAATGCATTTAAGATGGTAATGAGATGTGGCAGGCGTGGAGCTTGAGTGGGATATGCAGAGCAACAGGCTTACTGGGCGGATCATGGTGATTGTGGGAGGGAAGGATAATCTGGTGTCTGGTGTTAGCAAAGGGCCAAGGTGGCTGAATGAGAGAAAGGACTAAGAGCGTGAAAGGTGTGCAAGGGCATCCCGTGAAAGACTGGGATGTGGTTCACCTACCCTGGTTGAGCAAAGAAGATCATCCATCTTCTTCCAACAGTGCTGCCCATCCTCCTGGGGAATGCACTTGCACTGACTAGAGCTGCCACTACACCCCAGGCAAGGATGGTGACCCTGCTGCTGAAGTGGTTGTATAGGATGTCCTACCTCTGCTCCACTCCATCAAGTAATCTGGTAAAGGCCATCGTCTGAAAAGTGCAGTGTTATACCTTGCAGTCATTGTGGAACAAGAGCTGGGGAGCATTTATATGGAGCTCCCCAGTGCTTGCAGCAGTTAAGTCATTAAGTGGCGAGCAAATTTCAGGGAACACACTGCTAGAGTGGCGTAAAACCTGTTGGTAGAAAAATTAATACTGATGAGCAGTAAGATTTGGACAAGAAAAATGCCATCAGCCAGAAATATTTCTTTATTCAAGCAACACCAACACTGCCATTTTTGGTAAGATTTCACCTAGAAAATTTAATAAAAATTTAACAAGTAACAAATTTAACAAATTTGTAATAAATAAGAACATAACAAATAAGGCAGGGAGTAGAAGTAAAAAGTGAAATTTAAAATTCTTGATCTAAATGTGCAAAGCATCTGCAGTAAGATAGATGAACTAATGGCACAAATAGCAGTGGACCATTTTAATCTAATCAACCATTTCAATCTAACCAACATTACAGAGATGCGGTTATAAGGTGATCAAGGTTATGAAATAAATATTCTAGAATATTTAAGATTTCAGAAAAGCAGATAGAATTGCAAAAGATGACATAAGGATTTTATAGAGAAGGAATCTGGTGTCAAAAGATCATGAAGTAAAATCACTATAGTTAGATACTGAGAGATTGCTTTCATGGGTTTGGGGAATCTAAACCATGGAGGCACAAAGACAGGATAAAGAGTTGATCACTCGAACTGAGCTGAGTGGAAATTATAAATCTTTGTTCTGCTCCAGGAGATGGTAGGTGCTCCGTCATTGAATATATTTTGGCTGGGATGGACAGATGTTTGGTCTCTCAGGGAATCACAGGATATGGAGAATGAGCAGGGAATGGGATTAAAGCCAAATATCAACCATGATCATATTGAGAAAGTTTGATGAGCCAATACAGTGTACTCATGCTATGGTTTCATGTGGAGACGGACAAGAGGTTTCTTATGTCTAACATGCATGGATGAAATTCCCTATGGTGAGTGTTATTATTGACTGTGCACATGTCGCCTTGAATTCCCCAAATTAACTTATTTATTCCCTTTATCAATCAAAAGTGAATTCACTGTTTTGATTTAGGTAGAGTGAAACCATAAACAGCACATTGTACAGGTCACTGTCTCTTAAACCCAGCAGCCATCAGAACTGATGGTGCTAATCCTCTGGGAAGCTTTTATTCCAAACAGATTGTCAAACTGCAGGCTGTCTTCCCTTTGAAAGCCCATGGCTTCTGTCAGGAATTAGTGCACAGCTGCAGAGCACATTTGCAATAAGAGCAATATTGTACAAGGAAAATTACAGAGCAGCCAAGCAGCATGTCCAATCAATGCTTTCCCTGAGCTGTTAGCTTTCACAAGCCTGATCACCTTGCTCCTCCTAACAGGGCAAGTAAAATTCATTTACTTACTTTGTAGGTATCAAGCAGTTCCAAAGTTATTTACTGAGTGCTGCTGTTGTTCCTGGACAATCTATATTTTCTAGTATATGAGTTAGTTCTGACAGGAAAAACGCAAATGCTTTATTCCTGCCAAGTTGTATGGTTGTATCACTTCTTGGTATGGCTCCTGTTCTGCTCAAGTCCGCAAGGAACTACAAAAGATTGTGAATGTAGAACAATACATCACGCAAACCAGCCTCCTAACCATTGATTCTGTCTACAATTCCTGCTGCTTTGGTAAAGCAGCCAACATAATTAAGGACCCCACACACCCTAGACATTCTCTCTTCCACCTTCTTCCTACGGGGAAAAGATACAATAGTCTGGGGTCATGTACCATCTAACTCAAGAATAGCTTCTTCCTTGCTGCAGACTTTTGAATGGACTTACCTTGCATTCAGTTGATTTTTCTCTACATCCTAGCTATGACTGCAACATTATATTCTGCACTCTCTTGTCCCCTCCTTTATGAATGTTATGCTCTTCTGTGTAGTGCACAAGAAGCAATGCTTTTCACTGTATGTTAATACATGTAACAATAATAAATCAAATCAAAGGGTTGACAGTTGGTTAATGCCTGAAAAATAGGCTCTGCATTTTCAAAGTTATAGATCAGGACGGAGGAATGGGGGCATGGATGAATCTCCCTCACTCTCAACACTGCAGAGCCTCAGTGTGATTCACATTAAAAACCAGTGGGTGGGGCCTTTTCCCACAGGAGAGGCCAGCAGCCCAGCTGAGCAGGACATTGTGCATATGCTGATCTTCCATAGTGGAGAACGGCACACGCACAGTAGCCCCACACTACCAGCCTCCAGATTACTGGCCAGCCTAATGGGTGACCAGCCCCATGACTCCCCATATCACTGCCTTCATGGACGTCTCTGGGCCAGCTCTGATGGTCCCTCCCTCACCCTGGCCTGCTCCGATCACCCCAACCCCATTCGCTGACATCCCTCCGCCTCGAATGGCCCATCCCGATCACCCCTTTCACTCCATCTGCTGTTGATTGCCGTGCAGAGTGATCGCAGGATCCCCCAACTCCACCAATCGCAACACCATAGACCCCATTCCAATTCTGGCTCCTCTGGCCCCACTCCCATGGCACTGCCCGATGTCTGGTGGGCAGTGTGAAGGAGCTCTTGGGCAGTGCTAGGGGCTCAGGCTGGCATTGCCAAGCTGACAATGCCCAGGGGTGTTCCCCCCCACCCTTACACTCACACTCCTGGGCTGTGGGGAGAGGGCTCTGTGGCCTCTGCTCCCTCCAGCAGGGTCTGCTGCCTGTTCCTGTTAGTAGGGACAGGAGTAAACCCTGCTGGAATGAACTATTCCTGGCTGGGGCAGAGATGATGGTGGGCTCACAGACTTCAGTCCTGGGTCCTCTAATAGGGTTTAAGTAGAGTTTAAATATTGAAATTGGCAGAAATCAGCGTGGAGCTGATGACACTACAAATCTTTGTGCAGTAGATGTATGGGGGCCATGAATCCAGTGGGGAGTGCACTCAACAACTTCCATTAATGCCTTCTAGCTTGTTATGCTGTTAGAGCAGTGCGGTGGGCTGGGATAATCCGATCCAGCCAGGTGTCCTTGAATTTGACGTAGACAAAAAGTTAAGTAACCCTTAAGTTTTCAATTAGCTACACTCTTCAAAGGGACAACACTAGTTGCTAAAACAATACTGAAAACTTACAATGTGAAATGAAAGCAAAGTGTGTTATCTATTACCACAATCATCAGTTCAATCAAAGGTGGCATAACAGAGATGATATTTTATTGTAATTTTAGATGTTGCTGTTTGGTCAAAGTGTTGTTCAAAATTAAGACACCTTTTAGAATAGTCTGATAATAAAACAGTTTAAAAGGGCCCACTAATCAGTGTATCCATCAGACAGAAAACACTATGGATGGAATTTTCCCTCCCTTTCAGCCAGCAGGATCTTCCAATCTCACCAATGGCACTTCCCCCACTGTGGCTTTCCTGGTGGCAGACGCTGGATTCAATGGGAAATCCCATTGATAACGGTCAGACCAAATGTCCCAGTGGCAGGCCTCCTCTCACTGCTGAGGAGCAAGCCATGGGGTGGGCGGGGCAGAATCCTGCTCCCTGTGATTTCCTATTTACGCTGTCACAATAACTGTAAATAACTCATGCACCTCTTTGCTCTGTAACAGCAATCATTTATTCATTTCTCCTCTGCTACATTCTCTGTTTCCCTTTGCCCAATGAGGTACAGCACTCTCCGCTCAAGTGTTGATTTCCTCCAGTTTCTCTCCGGTTGACCCTCCTGCTATTTGATCTCATTACATCTTTGTATTACCTCCTTCTCCCTTGATCCCATTCCTACTAAATCACTAACTGTAAACATATATTTATGATCGCTATGCTAGCTGACATTGTGAATTGTTTTCTCTCTTCAGATACTGTCAGTCAAAACACCATTGCTGGCAGTTCCCTCATTGACAATGGCTGACCTTCTTCATTTGCAAGTTACCAATTTGTCTCTTGCATGAAAACACAAAATAATAACAACATAGAAAGAGGCCATGCAGTTTGTATCTGCAAAAGTTATTTAGATAGTCCCACTCTCCAACTTCTCCCTATAGCCCTGCGTATTTTTGTTTGGTTCAAATCATTATCCAATTCCCTTTTGAAATTTATGACAAAACTACCTTTATCACACACTCAAACAATGCATTCCAGACCCTAACTACTTGTTCCAGGGGAAAGCTTTTATTCGTGTCACCTCTGTTTCTTTTGCCAATCACCTTGGCATCCTTGTATTTTTGCCAGATGTATCTACTTACAAACATAGGGTCCCGTTTGCTTTATTAACCACTTTCTCATCTTGTCCTGAACTTTGTCCAGATTCTTCTGCACTTGCAAAAGATTATTCACTGATTTAATAGAAATAAGCTTAAGATTTAATTCAAGGCTCACCACTTATTGTCTTTCCTTATGCTGTCATTTTATTCTGTAAAAAATTAACTTAAATTTTTACTTCACTCTTGTGATCTATGTACTCAAGGTTTCTTTTAGTGTTCCTATCCCTTGTTATTTAATTTGAAGTTTGAACTCTATCCACTAGATTTGATGACTTAATCAAACATTGATTATAATTAGATGATAAATGGACAATTTGGTTTTATTTTTTCATATTAATTAATTGATCTAGTATTACTTTATAGTTAATTAATTTGAATTAAAATGAAAGCTTATTAGTACACCCAGCCAACGTGACTTCTTGACCTGTAATATCACTTTGTGGTATTAATTTTTTTTCTCCCCTGTTTGATCCAGACTCACAGCCAGTCCTGCTCTGCCCTGGAGAATTCTCCTCTTCTCCAACTAACCAATGATTATTAGCAGTTACTTCAATTAGTTCAACTAGTTGAGCTATGAATTGTTATAGGTAAAGATATCTCTGAGAACAGTTGTGAATCAAAGTACAGTAAGTTTATTCAAAAACTTTTGGAAGATACACCTGGTACCTAACAGTGGTTCCCCAGGCTTCTCTCCGAACACAATTTAAGACCATATATTTATACCCCCTCAGTCATGTACACATCTTCTCAGTCTCAGCAGGTTCCCAGACTGTGGATTGTCCTCCGTCGTGGGAACGTGGCTGCCTCGGCATTTCTTCATGGTTATCTCAAGGCTGCAATTGTCGTGTGCGATTTGCCTTTAGCTAACATACAGGCTGGCAAAACAAGGATTTTAACAGGGCTGATGTAACAATTTATGTTCATAAGTTGTATAGCATATAATATGTATAATATGTTGATACATGACACATAAGCAGTACATAACAAATGTATGTGAATATATATTTAGGGCATGCAAGCTTCACCACGTTAGGCGAAAGTCCACAAAATTAAAGACACAAACATATATATGAGCTTGGTTAGCTACATTTCTGAAAGAACTATCATAAACTTGTGTACAACAGCCAGGACAGCTGCAGTCTCTCTGGACACACGAAAACAAATCTTGCATTTTTTTTAACCCATCTCCAAATATTACAAAGTTCATTAACCCATTCCCTCTTGCAGAATTTAATTCAATGTTTCATTATTTTTTGATTCTAGTTGAAACCATTGCCCTAGTTCAGAAAAGAGAAACTTCGTGACAAATTGCCGATCCTGTTACACTACCACTGGTTTCCCTTTTGGAGAAATACTATGAATTATATACAGCTGCCGCAATGCTGCTGAAATCTCTAGTCAAGTCACACCATTCCCCTCTCTCTTTGTTTTATGCTCTGTCGTTGCTGACGCCTCTGATCAAGTCAAACTGTTTCCTGTTCTCTTTTATGCTTTGTCACTGCTGCTGGAGCCTGCAATCAGGCAATGTTATTCATCCCTTATCTTATGTTTCTTTGTAGCTATCAGTTCCTTTTCAAAGGGCTTGATCATGTTGTTACTTCTTGTGTCAAAGCCCAAATTTCCCTCAACTTCATGTTTGAATCTCTACCTAAGTTTGCACTCCTGTCACAGCAATAAAGCAATGCTAATCAAAGTCACAAATTATATTCTTTGTGACTGTTACCACAATGTCTGTCCTCCTCTAGATCTTTTTAAAGTTTATTTATTATTGTCGTAAGTAGACTTATGTTAATGTGAAAATCCTTTTCTTGGCCTCTTGCAGTGTTATGCACAGTTGGCCATACCATCCTGCACCAAAGTCACATTGTCCTGCCAAGTGGGACCAACATATTTTTGATTCCACTCATATCTATTCAAACATAGTCAAAGTATCTCAAGTAATGCTTCTCACTCACAGTTGTTATCTTTGGAGTCTACAAGGATCTGATCTTGATTCTCTTCTTTATGATTTTCATATGCTGTTCCTCGGCAAAATCATCCAAAAAAATGTGTTGAAGATATCCAATTCAATCTCTCTGCCACGTCTCAGCCCATTCACTTTCTCAATGCTGTCAGAGTACTTGGATCAACATTCAGACTAACTGAGCTACAATTGCTATCAGTCCTCATGTGTTTTGCTCCATCATAAAGTTGCACTCTCACCATTGGTTTATTAAATAGTTTGCAATCTCAATGTCCAATTGAAGCTTGGGCTGAGGATCAACCCCATATCCACTTCCTCATGAAGACATTACTCATCTCTGCCTCAGCCCATCTGCTGCTGAAACATTCAGACTTGACTGATCCAATATGCTACTGACTGGCCTCCCATCTTTCTTCTTCTGTCAAGCTAATCTCATGCAACATCTAAAATAAAAGCAGAATACTGCAGATACTGGAATCTGAAACAAAAATAGAGGTAGCAATGGGAGGTAATGAGTTTGGAATTTATACTGGTTGTCAGTCAGTCACTAGAAATAGAGACAGAGAGGTCAAGAGAGGGAAGGGAAGGATCAGTGATAGATCATGTGAGGGTGAAGGAGGAGAGGAAGTTGGAAGCACAATTCATGATTTTTTCCAAGTTCAGATGAGAGCATGAAGCAGCACCAATACAGCCATCAATGTAATGGACAAAGATTTACAGGAGTGGACCTCAGTAGGACTGGAATTTCCAACCCCATCAGCTTCCATTTAAAGGATTATCTTCCACAATTTAGGTCAACTCCAACATAGTGCCACCAAACACACTTCCCTCTCACCTCCTATCAGCATCCTGCAGGGACTGCTCTCTCTGTGACATCCTGGTTCATTCCTCCGTCATGCCCTACTCTCCATCCTCTTCCCATGGCACCTTCCTATGCAATTGTAGTAGGTGCAACAGCTGCCCCTTTAATGCCTCAAAAGGCCCCAAACATTTCTTTCAGGTTAAGAAATGTTTCACTTGCATTTCCTTCAATTTGCTCTATCATAAATACTGCTCTGAATGTGGTCTCCTCGATTAAATCTGGACAGTGTGGCCACATAGTGAAACATCTTCATTCAGTCCCCAAACGTAACCTCAACCTTTACTGTGTGTTATCTTAACTCAGCACTTTGCTTTGAGACCCACATATCGGTCCTTGGTCTGCTGTAATGCTCCAATGAAACTCAATGCAAATTGGAGGAAAAATATTTCATCTTCTGATTAATAAGTATGTTACGGCCCTCAGGACTCAACAAAAAGCTTAACAGCTTAGTACTTTGTTCCTTCTCATCCATCTCAATGTCCCATTTTATTTTTGTCTTAAGGCCATCCCTTCTCCCCTGCTGGGCCTTCCATTGCTTGTTCTTAAAGTTTCTCCATCTTTGTTGCAATCTTTCCCAGTTACAGTGTAACATCCAACAATTATTCTCTCTCTTTTTGTTCTAACAAAGAGTCAAATGGACACACAATGTTAACTCTGTCTTCTCTCTGTGCAGATACTCCCAAGCTTTCTGAGTTTGCAGCAATCCCTGTTTTTGTTTATCACTTATAACATCTGCTGGCATCTCTTCCTCCAAATCATGATCTTGCCCTTCACTCTGTGCTTGATGATATATATTGGTTCCTGAGCCCTGATACATCAAAGTTAAAATTCCTATCCTCATGGTAAAACCCTTTAAAGATTCCACCCCTACCCCACAACTACCATTCTAAACAGCTCAGAAAAGTCAGTGTTTTTCAATCATTGGTAGCTTACACTTTGGCCTTTATCTATAGCTATGCATTTAGCTATCTCAGCTCCATGCTCTGAATTCCCTTCCTAAACCTTCTTTCTCTATGCTTACTTTCTTTCTTATAACCTTCTTTAAAAACTATGGGTGAAACCTTGTGCATACACCCTTAGTTATAGTTTGATGATAGGAAGGGGCATTTAATCAGATGGAATTATGGGTGTGGACCCTGCTATCTTTCTGTTTCCACCTCAATTATACCGATAGCTGGAAGACTCATGGATGGCTTTCCTGCCCTGCTACCAATTGAGGCCCTTAAGTGGACAATTAAGTAGGAAACATGATGAACAAGCTTGCTTGTGAGGGTGGGTCCCTCGTTCAAAGGCATTTAGAGCATAACCGAGAGACTCAATGTCAGGAGGGGAGGGCTTGCTGACAACCACTCCTTTACCCTTGCTACCTTCCACATTCCTTGTGACACCCACCCTGCGAACCCCTGCCCTTTCCCCCCCTCCCCCCACTTTTCTGCCATTATGCACCTTTGCTGGTGATCTAAAGCCTCAGGTAGGTGTAGTACCAGCAGCAGCCACTACCTCCCTGAGCCACTGTTGAGTACAGAAGAGCCCCCATTCTCTAATTGGCCAGCCATCTGCAGTAGGCAAGACTTTCACGCCCCACTTCCCCCCGCTGCCTCTCCCACCTCCAGCAGGGTGTGTCCTGCTGGCTCTCCAGCTGGCAACAAGGATACCTGCCACCTCCACAATTTTCTGCCCTATAGTGTTAGGGAGCAGGACAGTGACACAGTGGCTAACGTTGCTGCCTCACAGTGCCATTAACATAGGTTCAATTCCAGCCTTGAATAACTGTGTGTGAAGTTTGCATGTCCTTCCCACATCACGTAAGTTTCCTCCAGATGCCCCATGTGGTTTCCTCCCACTTGTGCAGGTTAGATGAATTGGCCATTCTCAATGGCCTCTTAGTGTCAGCGGGATTAGCAGGGTAAATACATGGGGTTACTGGTTGAGATTGTGTCAGTGCAGGCACAATAGGCTGAATAGCTTTGTTTCTATACTGTAGGGATTTTATGGTTCTATGATATTTGATCAAGTACAGTTGCTGATAGTTCCTTTTTTGGTTTAGTATCACAAATCTTGGGACTATTCCTGATTTAAAAGTATCACATAAATGGAAGTTGTACTTTGTGTTATCAGAATTTGATGAAGAATCCAAAATAGGTAATGTATATACTGCAGGATGGCAATGCAATGTTTTGAAATTGAAATCTTCCAGGTCTGAGGCTTTAAGCAGAAGAACATAAGAACTAGGAGCAGAAGTAGGCCATCAGGCCTCTCAAGCCTGGTCCGCTATTCAATAAGATCATAGCTGATTTTCTCATGGACTCAGCTCCACTTACCCGTCTGCACACCATAACCCTTAATTCCTTAACTGTTCAAAAATATATCTATTCTTGCCTTAAAAACATTCAATGAGGCATCCTCAACTGCTTCACTGGCCAGGGAATTCCACAGATTCACAACCCTTTGTGTGAAGAAGTTCCTCCTCAACTCAGTCCTAAATCTGCTTCCCCTTATTTTGGGGTTATGCCCTCTAATTCTAGTTTTATCTGCCAATGGAAACAACATTCCTGTTTCTTTTTATTCCCTTCATAATCTTACATGTTTCTATAAGATCTCCCTCACTCTCCTGAATTCTAATGAGTATATCCCCAGTCTACTCAGTCTCTCATAAACCAACCCTCTCAACTCCAGAATCAATCTAATGAATCTTCTCTGCACCCTCTCCAGTGCTGGTATATCCTTTCTCAAGTAAAGAGACCAAAACTGTACATGGTACTCCAGGTGTGGCCTCACCAGCACCTTATACAGCTGCAACATAACCTCACTGTTTTAAACTCCAATCCTCTAGCAATAAAGACAAACTTCCATTTGCCTTCTTAATTACCTACTGCACCTGGAAACAAACTCCTTGAGAGTCCTGCACAAGGACACTCAGATTACTCTGCACAGCAACATGCTGCAATTTTTTACTATTTAAATAATAGTTCACTTTGTTGTTATTCCTATCAAAATAGATGACATCATGTATTCCATCTGCTGACCAACATCTGTTCACTTAGACTGTCTATATCCCTTTGCAGACTTTCAGCGTACACCACACACTTTGCCCTGCTACACATCTTAGTGTCACCTGCGAATTTTGACACACTATACTTGATCCCGTATTCCAAATCATCTACATAAATTGTAAATAATTTATGTCCCAAAACTGATCTCTGAGGCACACCACTAGTCACTGATCGCCAACAAGGAAAACATCCATTTAGACCCACTCCTTGGTTTCTGTTAGTTAACCAATCCTCTTTCCTTGTTAATACATTATTTGTAACACCATGCACCTTTATCTTATGTAGCAGTCTTTGGTGTGGCACCTCGTCAAATGCCTTTTGGAAATCCAGATATATCACATCCACAGGTTCCCCATTGTCCACTACACATGTAATATTCTCAAATAATTCCACCAAATTAGTCAAACATGACTTTCCCTTCATGAACCATGCTGCATCTTACCAATGGGACAACTTATATCCAGATATCTCGCTATTTCTTCCTTGATGATTCAAGCATCTTCCCAACTACAGAAGTTAAGCTAACTGGTCTATAGTTACCTGCCTTTTGTCTACCTCCATTTTTAAACAGTGGTGTCACATTTGCTTTTTTCCAATCTACGGAAACCACTCCAGAGTTCAGCGAATTTTAGTAAATTACCATTAGAGGGAACACAAAGACATGCACAAATCATTGAAGGTGATTAAGAAAATGTGTAAAAAGCCTATGGGCTGCTTGGCTTTATAAAGGCATACAGTTATAGAACCATTAGTTTGGTCTCAACTGTTGTACGTTGTCCAATTCTGGATACCTTAAATTAGGAAGGATGTGAAATCTGAGAGAGGATGCAGAAAAGATCCCAGTGATGGCAGATGGACTTCAGTTATATGGATAGATTCAAGAAGCTGGTGTTGTTCTCCTTGAGGAAAAGAAATTTGAAGGGAGATTTGATAGACCTGATTAAAATCATGTGGAGTCACCATGTTGACTGAATATCAATTGTGTAGATGTTTCCAGACTTCTCCTGTCTGTCAGCAAAGCTTTGTTGTGCCATTGTCATCTACATGTCAGTATGAAAAGACAGTAAGCATGTTAAATGGCTTAGAAAATACCTTGATAAGAATCTGCCTGAGGAAATAAAAGGAATAGATGAGTATATTAATGCAAGTGAGGCCAAAATGAACAGTCAGCCAATAGTGCAGTCTGTCCTTATAATTCATTCATAGCAATGTAATTAACACATGAAAAGAAATTTCTATTTTTTTCCATTTGGATGGCCAGTTAAAATAATGTATAGGGAAGACCATTTGCCTGATACTGGAGCTTAGCTGAGTGGGGATAATTACAACCTATAGCACACACTGAGATCCATCGTGAAATCCCAACACATAAAACACTGGTCATGTTTATAGTAAAAGGAACTGCTTTCTAGTATGTATGTTTGACCCAGTAGGAGCACCACTGTGTTGGGGCTGGAATATCGATGTGGAACGTGCATTTTCTGCCCCATTTTCCAGAGGAATCAGAGTGGATGAACCATGCAAAGGTCAGTTGATCTCAGGTAAAATTTTCTGGCTTTGGAGTGAGCACAGCTAGAAGATCTCACCTCAGGTGTCAGAAACCAGTGAAAATGACTCTCTAAATGTTGCTGCCATTTCTCTCTTCTTTAGCCACAAGGAATTTAGACCCTTAACTGAGGTTGGCAAGTTGCTTTACATGAATGAAATAGTAAAACAGGAGCAACATTTTATGCTCCTCTGATTCTCCAAAATACAAGTTCAAAATAGGCTTTTTGTTCATTTAACACCAAAGAAAATTAAGTCTTTTCTTGGAAGGCCTATCATTTAATCAAATTTTGGGACTGCAATGCTTCTTGTTTAATTTTTTTGTGCTATATCTTGGCTAGTTACATTGAGCTGTGTCATGTCGCAAGGCCTAAATTATATGGGCCGTTAACAAATATTCGATTGTTGTCCATGTACACATTTATTGGCACGTACAATTCTTATATCCTGTGAACTAGATTCTTGGTGTGGTCAGATTTCTATGTCTTGTTCAGCATTTCTTACCCTTTTGTATCTTTTGTTTAGTTGACTATTACACTATCAGTACTTGAGAACATCATCTATGACACTCCAGAGAACTGTGTTGTACTCCTCGAAGTATGATTCTTCAGTTAAGTCCTTTTAAAATTAGTTTCCTGACAGTAGGCATTTCTACCCAAATCACTATGTATTGCCAATCCTTATCTGGCCAGAGAAGGTTGAGGTGAACATTCTTGAACCATTGCCTTTGTATCATGAAGGTACTTCCACAATGCAGGATGTTCTAGGAATTTGACCCAGTGACAGCGATGGCATGGTGAAATTTCCAAATCAGAATGGCTTTGGGGACGAGGGAAATTGCAGATGATGATGTTCCCACACACAAATTACCATTATCCTTCTAACTGGTGGAGGTTACATATTTGAGAGATGCTAAGAAACCTTGATGATTTGCTGCTGTGCATGCTGTGGGTAATTGTCATCACTCAGGAAGTTTTAATGGAAAGGAAATGTTTATTGTTAAACATAGAGTAAAACCACTACTCCTTAGAGCACATAAGTAAGTTCCAACTGGAATAATAGTTCTGCAGAACCTTCCCAGTGACTGCCTCATAAAAAGCTCAGGTGACGTGCTCCACCTGGGCAGGCCATTAGCTGTGAAGTCGTATTCAGCAAGCCTCACAGGGAGATCAATTAGAGATTCTCCAGGGAACTCATGGGGGTTATCACAATAGACATACTCCTGGAATCATCAGTAAACAAGCCAAGCTCTGACATTATGATGAAGGGAAGGTCATTGTGTAAATAGTTAAAGATAGTGAGCCAGCAACATTGTCTGCAAAATTCCTATAACAACGACTTGATGCTGAACTAATTGGCTTTCAGCAACATGATTCCTTTGCGTTAGGTCTTACTACTGCTTCTTTAGAATTTCCTTCTCATCCCCATTGATTTCAATTCTACTAGATCTTCTTGAGTGTCAAGGCAGGATGGTTAGACCCCTTCTTTCCTGGTGGGGATCATTATTAACTCGAACTTAATTCTAAAATAAAGAACTCTCTTCCTTTTCTGGTGCTTCAGCTGAACATTACAGGTCCCATGGTGTTTCTTAAAAACAAGACTAGGGAGCTCTCTTGACTTCTTATTAAGCAGCAGTAATACAAAAACAACACATTTCTAACTCTGCCCAGTTCTGATGAAAAGTCATCAACTTGAACTGTTAATTTTATTTTTCTCCGCACTGGTGCTGCCAGGCCTGCTGAGTATTTCCGACAGTTTTTGTTTTTGGAACAACAGCAACTGTTTTTGAAGTAATTAGCTGTGCAGTGCTTTAAAATATTTCTGGGAAACTAGATACTGACTAAATACAAGCTCGTTATCTGAATTATTGCTTGTAAAATGGTTATGGTCAAAATGACTGCAATATTTTAATATAACTATAAGTTAGTAAACGTTTTTTTTCTCTTTTTGCCCCAGTGAACCTATGAATTGTGTTTGAGTTCATAACATTCTCAGATATTAAAAAAGGCAATTGTAGTTTTCCCACTTATAAAAGCATAGAACTCTTATCTGGAGCCTTATACTTAAATTCTGAATTTGGTGTTCCATCTGCACGTCATTAATTCTTATCATGGTGCTGATCATTTTGGTACAACATGACTGTGTCATCAAATACAACTTGTGTTTAAAAGGTTTTCTAAACTAATTTTAAAATAGTTACAAATACTGTAGACTGGTCACATGATGACGTGATGTTCTACAACAGAACAGTTATGTGGTAGCCTCGGATGGTGCCCACTTTGTACAAAACTGACATCACTTACTGCAAGTATCAGAACCAGCACCAGCAAATGCCACAGTATCCCAGCTACCAATTCTACAACACACACATGAACACGGAAATGGAGGTTCCTCCAGAGTCTAATGCAGCAAGATCTGTAGCCATTGCATACATCCAAGGACTGTCCCATCCAGGTCATTCACACTGAGGTCACCAGCCTGAGACTGTGTACAGCACAGCCAACTGATACAATCAGAGGCTCCAGGACCACATAACAGACTAGTCTACAAACTACTGGCTTTTGTCTTTCATCTTTAAAACAAGAAAAAGGCTGTGGGGCTGGGGGAAGAGAAACAATGGGCTAGGCATTAATGGCAATAGCTTAATCTGACTTTCACCCTAAACTAGTCATGCACTGTTAGCCTGTTCAATCTGCATGATATAAAATGGTTTGCACATAGTTACATCCCTATATGAGCAGTTATTCCAACTGAAATGGGGAACATGTAGATTAAGTGGTCATAGGATGATGTGACTATGTGATGATGTGGTTACTCAAGGGGTCATGTGATGGAAGCGCAGGAGTTCACCCCAGAGCACAGGCATAATAGAAACATGTGAGAGCTACTCAGACTACCAAGTAAACTAAGTCCTTGGTTGCCATTCATTGGAACCCAGCACTTCTACCACACATTTGCACATTTTGTCACTCATTTGTTTTTAAAGTTAGATTAATATGCTGCCTATTACCCAGGATCAGATATCAGAAGTGACTTAATTGATCAATTTTAACCTGCCAAGGTGAGCTGGTATCTGTACAGCAGCAGGCTAACAAGCAAAATAGGAGAAAGTCGTTGACTTTGGCAATTAACTCAAGCATGTTAGTCCCATGGGAAACCACTGCCCCACTCCACTCCTCCCCCTCCCCACTCCACTCCTCCCCCCCTGTCTCCTCCCCTCCCCCCCCCCTCCCCCCCTTCCCCTCCTCTTCCCCTTCTCTCCTCCCCTTCCCCCTCCTCTCCTCCCTGTCTCGCCCTCCTCCCTTCCTCCCCCCCTTCCCCTTCCCTTCCCCCTCCTCTCCCGTCCCCTCCCCCTTTCCTCCCCCCTCCCCCGTCTCCCCCCTCCCCTCCTCCCCCCCTTAGGTACCCTCCCTCCCTCCTCCCCTCCTCCCTCCCTCCTCCCCCTCCCTCCCATCCTTCCCTCCCCCTCAAGCCCCCCTCCCCCTACCCTCCCTTCCCTCCTCCCTCTCCTCCCCCCCCCTTGCCCTACCTCCCTCCCCCCTTCCCTCCCTTCCCCTCCCTCCCCCCCCTCCCTCCCTCCCCCCACTCCTCCCTCCCCCCCCTCCCCCCCTCCCCCTCCATCCTCCCCTCCCCCCCCCTCCCTCCGTCCCTCCCCTCCGCCTCCCTCTCTACTGCCCTCCCCTCCCTCCCCTCCCTCCCTCCCCTCCCTCCTCCCCCTCCCCCCTCCCCCTCCCCCCTCCCCCCCGCTCCTCCCTCCCATCCTCCCCTCCCCACTCCCCCCCCTCCCCCCTCCCCCCCCTCCCCCCCCTCCCTCCCATCCCCCACTCCCTCCCCCCTCCCCCCCCCCCCCCCTCCTCCCCCCCCTCCCCCCCTCCCCTCCCCCCCCTCTCCCTCCCCCGCCCCCTCCCCCCTCCTCCCCCCTCTGCCTCCCTCCTCCCCTCCCCCCCTCCCCCCCCCCCCACTGCCTCGCCCTCCCCCACCCTCCCCCCCACACCCCTCCCACCCCCTCCCTCCCCACCCCTCCCCCCCTCAATCCCTCCCCCACGCCTCCCTCCCCTCCCCTCCCCCCCTCCCCCCCCTCCCCCCCCCCTCCTCCCCCCCCTCCCCCCCTCCCGCCCTCGGCCCCTCCTCCCCCCCCCCCCCCCTCCCTCCTCCCTCCCCTCCCCTCCCCCCCCCCTCCCCCCCTCCCCCCCCCTCCCGCCTCCCCCTCCCCCCTCCCCCCTCCCCCCCTCCCCCTCCCCCCCCATCCCCCCCCCCTCCCCCCCCCTCTCCCCTCCCCCCTCCCCCCCCCCTCCCCCCCCCCCTCCCCCCCCCTCCCCCCCCTCCTCCCCTCCCCCCCCTCCCCCCCTCCCCCCCTCCCCCCTCCCCTCCTCCCCCCCTCACCTCCCCCCCCCCCCCCCCCCCCCCTCCCCCCCACCCCACTCTCCCCCCCCACCCCACCCCCCCTCCCCCTCCCCCCCTCCCCCCTCCCCCTCCACCCCCCCCCTCCTCTCTCCCCCCCCTCTCCCCTCCCCCCCTCCCCCCTCCCCCCCCTCACCCCCCCTCCCCCTCCTCCCCCCCCCCCCCCCCCCCCCTCCCACCCCCCCTCCCCCCCCCCTCCCCCCCCCCCCCCCTCTCCTCCCCCCACCCCCTCCCCCCTCCCCCCTCGCTCCCCTCCTCTCCCCCCCCTCCCCCCTCCCCCCCCTCTCCCCCCCCCCCCTCCCCTCCCCCCCCCTCCCCCCCCCCCCCCCTCCCCCCCCCCCCCCTCCCTCCCCCCCCCCCCCCCCTCCCCCCCTCCCCTCCCCCCCTCCCCCCCCCCCCTCCCCCCCCCCATCCTCCCCCCCCCCCCCCCTCCCCCCTCCCCCTCCCCCTCCCCCCTCCCCCCCCCCCCCTCCCCCCCCCCTCCCCCCTCCTCCCCCCCTCTCCTCCTCCCCTCCCCCCTCCTCCCCCCCTCCCCCCCTCCCCTCCCCCCCTCCCCCCCCCCCCCTCCTCCCCCCCCCCCTTCCTCCCCTCCCCCCTCCTCCCCCTCCCCCCCTCCCCCTCCCCCCTCCCCACCTCCTCCCCCTCCCCCCCCCCCCCCTCCCCCCCCTCCCCCACTCCTACCCCCCCCCCCTCCCCCCCCTCCTCCCCCCCCCCTCCCCCCCCCCCTCCCTCCCCCCCTCCCCCCCCTCCTCCCTCCCCCCCCCCCCCCTCCCCCCTCCCCCCCCCTCCTCCCCCTCCCCCCCCCCCCCTCCCCCACTCCCACCCCTCCCCTCCCCCTCCCCCCCCCCCCCCCCCCCCTCCCCCCCCCCTCCTCCTCCCCCCCCTCCCCCCCTCCTCCCCCCCCCTCCTCCCCTCCCCCTCCTCCTCCTCCTCCTCCTCCTCCCCCCCCTCCTCCTCCCCCCCCCCTCCTCCTCCTCCCACCCCCTCCTCCTCCCCCTCCTCCTCCCCCCCCTCCTCCCCCCCCTCCTCCCCCCCCTCCTCCTCCTTTTCTCCTCCTCCTCCTCCCCTCCACCCTCCCCCCCTTTCCCCCCCCCCCCCCCCCCCCCCCCCCCTCCTCCTCCTCCCCTTTTTAAAACTTTTAAGCTTTTTAAAACAGGATATGTCAACTACTTATTTGTCAAGAATAAAGACTTTTGCTCATAGAACTTACTCTGAGAATGTGCTTTCATGCTTTAGAAATGATTTCCTGCACTTTGGAGGTAATTGCTGCAACTTTGGAGGTTTCCTTTCAGCTTTGACCTGTGTTTCCCAGCTGTCAGCTTTCTCAGCAGCTTGGGAACGGCTTGTTTAGCATTTCTGATGAGGAGCAAGAGGAGTAGCCATAGTAACACTACCAATCAGACAAGCAGGAACAGCAGCAGCCTTCTGTTCAATCACACTCCCTTCCACAAGGAAAAGGGGATGAACATAGAGATCCAGCAAAGAATATACTGACCCTTTCTATATACAACTTTCTGACATGACTGAGCACCAGTGCCGCAAGAACTCAGATTTTCCTGTCAAGCAGTTGCTGAAATTTGCACCCTTCTGGAAGAAATCCTTTGCCAATTGAAATAAGCAACTTTGAAGATCTTAGTCCCAGCTCTTCCAGGGATATATTGGTGACTTTTGTAAAATCTCACCCATTCTGCTGTGCATAAGTACACCTCCAGGTGACAATGGTCATGTTGTCTTTTGTGTGGCACCTTACTTAATGCCTTTTAGAAATTCATATATCGGTTTGCCTATTTATTTACATCCTCAAAGTATTCAAATAAATTGGTCAAACAAGATTTCCCTTTGTGGACTTTGTCTGATCATGCTATGATTTTATAAATGAATTGGTAAGAATTCCTGAAATAGCAGATTCTAGCATTTTACTAAGACTAGAATCAAGCTAATTTACCTGTCATTCTATTTTCTTTCTCCATTTTTGAATAGTGGTGCTACTTTTGCTAACATCTACTCTTATGGGACTGTTCCAGAATCTGGAGAGTTTTGCCATTCACGATCTCAGTAACATTTGAAATGCTAGGACTAAAGGCCATTAGGTTCTGAGGATTTGTCAGATTTTAGTCCCTTAAGCTCTCTAGTACATTTTCTCCTGGTATTAATTTCCTCAAGCTTTTTAGCCCAAGGTTACTCATTATTTCTGATTTTTCCCATTATTATTGTGTCTTGACTGTTAAACTTGACACAAAATTTGCATTCAACGTCTCTGCTATTTTCTCACTCCCCATAATAATTTCTTCAGTATCTTGCTTCTATGGGACCAATGTTTTCTTTAATTGTTCTCTTCCTTTCTTTTACTTGTACAGGCTCCTACAATCTGTTTTTGTATTCCTAGCTAGTTTTCTCATTTTTTAAAAAATCCTTTTTGCTTGTTTCTAAATTATTTCTAACCCTAATACTTGATACTATTCTTTGGAAACTTGTAATCCTGTTCTTTCAACCTAATATTATCCTTAACTTCCTGAATAAACAATACATGGATCTTTCTTGCTGAATTTATTTTTCTCAACAGGATGTATTTTTGTTGACTATTTAGAATTGCTTCTTTAAATGTTTGCTACTGTTTATTTATGCAATACTTGTTACTCTATTTTGTTGTCCGGGTATTTCTAACATTGTGCAGACTCATTCAACCAGCACTGTATATAATGGATTCCATCCTAACACCTCACATTTATCAGGCAAAAGGACTACATACGTGAGCCAGTAAATAACCAGTTCATAACTTTATTCCATAAAATAAGAGACTTATTAAGTTTTACAACCTTAACAACTTTTCCTCTCTAGCTAATTGATTATTTAGAAATTTGTACACTATCCCAGATCTTTGTGACCCCATCAGTGCATTGATCTCTCAAGTCTGCCTGTCTCTCACTCTGTCTCTTTGGTCTGAAGGCAAGCTGCTCCCATTGCTGCTGTATCCAAATGCACTTCTTGGAAAGTTAGAGAGGTGTTTTCTCTCAAGCACTACTAGCACAGGTTTCTTCTCACTGTCTGACCACTTTTTGGAATCTTCTGACAATTTGGCCCATCAGGTGCTTAGGTCTGATTAGTCTCACATCATTGTTGATGGGTTTCAATGATGGACCCTTTATGTTTGTGTGCTGAATGCTGAGACATGTAGTTTCAGCTTCTAATATGCATCAAACTTTTTTTGTTTCACTGATGCATTTCTGGCAATTTGATTAGTGGTAATTTGTTATTCAGGAAATGTATAACTAAGCTTTTACACATGCTAATGTGTCCTGGAGCATTTTCAGTTTTTAATTGTTTGAGCTTGAATCTCACAAAGGGCCTGTCTCCAGGCAGACTTGTCTGTACTTTTGGATGCTGGTAATCTCAGCATGTCTTGCTTTTAGGCCAATTTCTGTGTCAGTTTTTATGTCACCTTGCTGTGCTTGTATTTGTGGCCTGATGCTTGTTTGCAATTGGTTTCCTTTCAATGATTCTCTTTTACTGAAGCAATCACAAGCTGCTCCAATTCGTCCAATCAAACTTAAGCCAGAACTCTGCTCACATCTATCTAATTAGTTCTGTTTAAGTTTAAGATTATTGTTTATCACTGGTATATATCCTCTGAGCACAAACCTTTCCTAATCACTTCTCTTCCCTGATTTTTCTGAGTTGTTCCTGTGCCATGCTTAAAGGTTGGCAGATGGAAAATGTTAAATCTCTTAGTACTGAGCTGTCCCTTAAAAACTACTCCACAGCCAGGTGTGAGGGAACATAGTATTCATATATTCAGTCTATTCGCTACACACTTGAAATGTTTACTGCCGAACATCTCAGCTGACATCCCAGTTCATAGAACCTGTTCCCTTAAAGGGGCTATGCCCAAACATACAGAACAGAGAGTGCAGCTGCTGGTGGGTGAAATGATGTTCAGATGAATTGCCTTCCAGACAGCTGACACTGACAGAATCAATGCTGTGCAAGGCAGTCTTTCAGCCTGGTCATTTCTGCAGCTGTGCAATTCAACTGGTCAAAGCCTTCACAACTGGTCAGCTTTACTGAGGCAGTCCCTCCCAGTGAGTTCTCACCTTCTTCTTACTATTATGTTTGGGATGCAGTGTGGTCCTCCTCCTCTGAATTTGGGGAAAAAGAGCATTTGCTGGGAAAATCACAATTAACTTCTTTAAAGTGTCTTGTTGGCTTCTCACAGCTACTGGGTAGATGGCTACTAGCACATTCACTGCATTTCTTAGGAAAAAGGGAAGTATGTGAGAATGAATTGGGATATGTATCCCCTAACATTGTTTTCAAAATTGCCCCTTCTCCTCCTCCTCCAAACTTGCCAACTTGGCTCTGGGAAAATTTCTTCCTTAGAATCATAGAATCCCTATTTGGCCCCATCAAACCTGCACCGACAACAATCTTGCCCAGGCCCTGACCCCATAACGTCATATATTGACCTGCTAATACCTTTAATCTATGCATCTGGGGACACTAAGGGACAACTTGGCCAATCAACTAATACACACATCTTTGGATTGAGTGTAAGGAAATGACTGATGTTACCTAACACCCAGAAAAATGAAAAGCAAAGCCATATGATTTCAAGTGGTTATTGAGCAAGCCATCACAATGTTGATGTTGTGATTCAGATGCTTGGACAGGTCAGTATGCACCAACTAGATTTTCAATATAATAGTCTGTAGTGCCTTGCATGATGTTGGGAAGCAGAGAGGACTGAGCTGAAAGCAGGGGAGGGTAATGACTACTTTGCATCCTCAGAGAAGGAGCATGACAAGCCAGACAAAGTGAGGACATCAGTAGCTGTTCACTTAGCTGTCAGAGATGCCAAGGATGGACTAATTCACTACTCAAGTGAGGCAGCATCCATATAGATGCAATCAGACTTAACAATTCAGGTCCATCAACAGGTCTGTTTCTTTCTCAACAGATGCTACCAGATCTGCTGAGTTTATCCAGCATTTTCCATTTATGTGCAGCTATTGGCTTGTTTAACTTAAAGACCCTCTAGGCTCTAGGAATACATCTTCATGTTAATGTAGCTGAGGTGTGGAATATTTTGAGAGAATAGAGAATAATATTTGTGGTGGGTGAATGTGAACGATAGGTGTAATATTTCAATAAGTTGATGGCAATTGTCATTGGTGGCTGGTCAGATGGAGATCTGAGGAGTTATCTCCAGAGAGATGGATGGGCTCACTTCCAATATGTGCTGGTATGAGAAGTGACTGACGGGGCTTGTACTAGAATGTCATTGTAGGGTGTTGAATACTGTTTGGAGCTTAATGAAGTCTTCATAGTTTTAAGCAAGTTAACTATAAATCTTTCTTGACTCTAGGAACTATTTGCAAATATACAGTAAAAGGTTCAAGCTAGGAACTATCTACATGCTAGCTTGGGCATGTGGTTCTGTCTAACACTCAACTGAGCTTGAATGCAGGTCATGTGGTCTCTTACATCATTGTTTGGGCAGTACAATAATCAGTTTCACATTAACTCCGTATGTATAAGACCCTTGTACGACAACTGTTCAACACCTTCCCTTTCCTGATCCGATCCAGAAATGATGTATATCACAAATTTACAGTTGATCTCCTCTGCCACTTCCAGCCATGCCTACTTGATATTGGTCTTTCAATCTCTCCTTTCTTCCATCCACAAGGGAATAGAAATCCCATTTAGGCCCTTGCAATTTGCTACATGATAGTCAGGACTGCATTTAAGAACCATGAATTGCACCTCGACTCTTCAATTACCCAGTTACTGACACACTTCTAGGATGCATCCTTTCAGATCCTTGCAGGGTCTCTTTAAATAGTAAGGCTGCACTGAGTCATCATCACAGCCACCCACTTTAATTGGTCAGGGAACCTTGAAGTCAGATGTTAATGTCATGGTTGGGTTAAAAAGCCACTGATGAGCATGCTGCTGAAACATCCAGATTTCCAACTCGCTATTGTCTTTCCTGCTTAGGAGTGGGTCAGAATGTTAAAAGTTGGTTCTTTATTTTCAGCTATTTGAATATTTGTCAAAACAGTGACTTAAAATCTGCAGAGAATGTTAATCCACTTTGTATTGCATTTTAATGAGTTCTAATTTGAAATGAGTTTGCAATCGGCCTAATCCAGTATTGCAGTGTATGATCTCATTTTGCCTTTTAGTACAATGCCCATAATTTAAAGTCACTAAGTAGATTTAGCTCAGTATTATGTATCTACCTTGTGAGAAGTGGATCAATCTGGGGAATAGCAGAGTGACAGCTATCAAATTTATGCCATCATTTTATGTTTGTAATGTGACCTCAATAACTTAAAAACATTTTAGTGATCCGTGCCAACTGCAGTAACTCATCATCCATGAATTCATTACAAAAATGAGACAGTATTAATAAACGTATTGTGTGAAATGTTTGCTGATGGGAGGAGTTTTGTTCCAAAAAGAACAAACTATAGACTCCAAAGGATATTCTTGTATTTAAAACTGGAATAATGCATATATTCTGATAAAGGATCATTGATCTACTTCAGAATGAAATGTTGTTACACTTGTTTCACCTGGCTAACAAATAAACTTAATACTAAATGGCAGGTACAATTCTAGCCCTGGTTCTGCCAATGTTCGAGCTGGCAGATGAACCATGGTGACTGTCCCATCCAGGCTGCCAGTTAAAATGTCAGTGGGATGTTGATGATACTGTGGGGAGTATGATCTGCATATTAAAAGGTGCACCTCTCAAGAAGAGTGGATTGAGATCACCATCCACAAGAGGCAGTCAAACCCGAGTGGGTGAGTCACTCCAAACGTTTTAGCAGCCTCTCTGTACCTGATCTGTTTTCGGGATTTCACGTTGGTGTTGTGCTGCCTTGAAGTGAGCCTTTTGAATACTCATGTAGCTTTGTGATTTTTGCACTGAACCAACAATAGATTTCAACAGCAAAATTTGCAAAACAGAATTTAAGAAAGATGCATCAGCTATTTGTTAGCTCATGGCATTCTTAAGATAGTTTTATTGTGTTAGTTTGGCCTTGTGAGCTTTCACATGGAACTTAAAGGAAATCACTGCTCAGTATTTAAAAGTGATAACAAGGACTTTTGAAATGTCTCTTTTGAGCTTTGAACATAGGAATGTTTAAAAAAAACAATGAATTCTGCTGTTGATTGTGAAGAATATTTGAGCTGGGCTGTAGACCCTTGCCCCTTTGAGCAGGCAATGTCAGCATCAGGCATTTTTGTCAAATACCACACTGATTTAGAACACTCTTGCAAATTTGCCTTTCTCTGCAACATCAGTAGCACAGCCTCGCTGTATGCTTGCAGCGTTTCTCATTTCCCATAATAGTCGCCTTTCTGGCCTCTGCATGACATTGCCAATTTAATTTCTAAATTTGGCACAACTTGAGCTGTAGGCACACGCTGAGCAGAATTGAGTTTGAAGTGCTGAACTTTATTTCAAGTAGCACACCAGAGAGAGAGAATACGTTAAATCCACTGGTCTAGAAGTTGATTGAAATGCAGTTTTAAAGGTGTAAGGACAGTGTGATGCTCAATTTGCCTTTCAGCTCCTTCAATAACTTCGAATTGTGGCAAATTACACCCCGGAAGTTTTTAATATTTATTGTTGAAAATGCATAATCACAAAATGTGCAGTCTACCATAATCAGACTTTATTTCATTCATAAAACTATGGGTAAGACTTTCCAATCTCATCATTCCTATCCTGCTCGCAGTGAGAATGGAAAATTTAGTGCTCAGCATTACCGGAGGCTCCCAGCCATGGGCAAGGTTGGAAAAGTAAACTCTAGAGACATTTAAATGTAAAATAAGTTAATATGGTTCTCAAGAGGCATGAATAAATAAGTAAATAAATGAAGTTCAAATCTCAATATTTAGAAGTGATAAGAAGGACTTTAGGAATGTCTCTTTTGATTTTTGAACACAGAAATGTTTAATCTACAGTTGATTGGAAATTTTCCTTTACACCTTCATAAAAATTTGAGTTATTTTCCAGAGAGTATTTCTTTTATAAACAAATGTATTTCCTATATGTTAGAATAATATATTTTCTATCTTGTAACATGCCCTAAATAATGAAATACCTTTTTAATGGAAATATTTTCAACAGCCACAAATAAAAATGATTGTCTATGAACTTACTCATTATCAAAAAACATTTTTGAATTTTTTTTATAGATTCAACTTTTAAGTGCGTACCAAGATGACAGGAACGTACAAGAACAAGGAGTGTTAGCTTCATTGGAGAAGCCAGCATTATTGCCTATCCCTAATTTCCCATGAGAGGATAATGGTGACCACTCCTTTAAGCACTGCACTCTGTGGTGTAGGTGCACCCAGGTGCTATTCAGAAGCAACTGCCAGGAATCAAGCACCTTCAACTCAAGAATATTTTCTTAATTTTTGGCACAACATACTTCTATGAATCTCTTTACTTTCTAATGATGTTTGATAGATCAAAACATCATGCAGCTGCCATTATAAATCAACACCTTCATGCTGCCTTGACTAATTATTAGTTGGATTTTCAAAGGTTTGTACCAAGGACAGAAGTTCACAAGGTCTCTATCTCTACCATTCAGAGACCTTGCAAGATACAAACGTGTTGATTTAATAGATGTTGATTTATAATGGCAGCTGCATGATGTTTTGATTTATCAAACATCATTAGAGAGTGAAGGGATTCACAGAAGTATGTTATTAGCTCTTGTAGGAACATAGCAATAGGAGTATGTCATCCACTCTTTGAACCTGCTCTCCCACTAGATTGTGGCTGACCTTCTACTTTAATACCATTTCCCCACACTATTCCTTATCTCGATATGTCGTTGGTTATTAGAAATTTGTCTTCTTTTGGTTTGAGCACATTTGATGATTGATTACTACAGTTCTAGAGAATTCCAAAGATTTACCACCCTCCTGAATGAGGAAGTACCTCCACTGAAAATATTTCCCCAGGTTCTAGACCATCCAACTAGGGGAAACGTCCTTCCTGCATCTAACTTGCAAGCTTTGTGAGAATTTTGTACACAGGCTCTTGTTTTCCTAACCTTAAGAGGATGCAGATCCAATCTGATAAATGTAAGTATCATCTCATTTAAGGCTCTCCTGAAGAATGTATTTGGCTCTAAATTTCAGAAAGCTAGGTTCTCTCTACTGTAGAAAGTACACTTTGCTGCCACTGTGCTTCAGTGGTAATGGAAGTGAATGTTTCTGTGCTGGATGGGTTACCAGTTAAGAAGCCTGCTATGTCTTGAATGTTGTTAAAAATCTTGAATGTTGTTGGAGTTGCACTCACCCAGGCAAGTGAGGAGTACGTCATCACACTCCTGACTTGATAGATGATGGACAGGTTTCAGGGAGTCAGAATCCCACAGAATTCCCTGTCTCTGACAGGGAAACCGAGCATATAAAGAGATAACCAGAGTGCTTATATGGCTACTGCAATGTCTAATCAATGTTAACTTCAAAGTACAAGTTGTTTGAAATTCAGCCGTTCTAAAGCTATTGATTGTCAAAAAGGGCAAACAATAGATTCACTTTTGTTGATGAAAATGATTTTCTAGCACTTGTGTGGTGTGAATTTTTCTTGCTTTGTATCAGCCCAAGACTGAATATTGTCCCTATGTTGCTGTATGCAGGTACTGATTGTTTCAGTATCTCAAGAGGTGTGAATTATTTGGACACATACTGGACATGAAACATATGCTTATACTTAAAACTTAACCTCTTGATTGCACTCTTTCTGCACATTGACAGTTGAGAAATATTCATAGTTGATCTGGGGTGCCTGGAGATATGTAGTCAATGACATATGGAACCTGTAAAAGTTCAGCCAAAAATGCAAGTTACATATAGATCTCACCTGGTATAGCTAGGAACTTATTCAGATCTATTTTGAACATTACACCTAAGGAACATTTATTGAAAAAAATTGATAATGTTTTGCAAAAGGCAATGGACATCTATAAAGTGTGTCTGAACATCTGAACTAATTCAAAGAACAAAGAACAAAACAGCATGGGAGTCAGGCCCTTCGGCCCAACGAGCCCACGCCGCCACCCTGATGCTCCCACCTCTACCTGCGATCCCTGTCCATGTTTATAGATCTATGGATTAAAAACCAAATTTGAGACAATTTAGGGAGAATTTGTTTTCCCAATTAGCCTAAGAGCACATCTTTGGGATGTGGGAGGAAAACCGGAGCACCCGGAGAAAACCCATGCAAGCACAGGGAGAATGCGCAAACTCCCACAGACACAGGCCCAAATCCATGTATCTGAACAGCACAGCGATAGTCACTGAGCTGTCGTGTTGCCCATCAAATGGTCCAGGTCAAGCGTACACTAACGACGTGAAGCACTTGGATACTCTCGAAAAAAATCCAAGAGCAGCCCTCTCACGACCCATCGCGTGTATGCCCCTCGTTAGACAACAAGGTGGACCAAAGCACCTGTAGGATAAAAACAAATACATCAATATCATCATCTATTTACACACTTCCCAGGGACTCCCAAGCTCATGATCCCTATTTTAAATCAGTTTTCTATACCCCTCCATTCCCATTCTGTTCATGTGCCCATCTAAGTATTTCTTAAATAACTCCAGAGTACCTGCCTCCACCACTTTACTTGGCAGCGCATTCCATACCCCCACCACCTCTGTGTGAAAAAACTCCCTCTAGCATCCAAATTATACCTTACCCCCCTCACCCTAAGCCCGTGACCCCTCGTGCTATTTGAGTCCATCCTAGGAAAAAGCTTAACCCTGTTTATCTATACCCCTCATAATCTTGTACACCTCTATCAGATCTCCTCTAAGTCTACGTCTTTCTAAGGAAAACAGCCCCAATTTGCCTAATCTCTCCTCGTAACTCAGACCTTCCATACCAGGCAGCATAAGCTGAACTTTAGGTAGTTTCCCATCAAAGAGGGTTATAAATATACATCAAAAGGCCACCAGCACACTGCGGTTCACTTCTAGAGGGAAAACATTACAAAGCAGATATGATAAACTTGTAAAGAATCTTATTTAGACTACTCTTGAAACCTGTGTATTGCTCAGGTCTCCATATGTAAAGAATATGGGGCACTTGAGAAAGTATGAAAGATCTTTAAGAAGGATACCAGAACCAAGAACATAAACTTTTAAAAAAGACTGAGTGGGCTGAGACTATTTTCTTTAAAAGATAGAAGACCAAAAGGTGGCATGATCAAAGTCTTTACTATTACTATTACTTTATTATATAAAAAGTTTGGTAGGATAGACATGGAGAAGAGAATACCACTGGGAGGAGACACATACATAACTGGCAAACTTTTTCTAGTGCTTTTTTTTTAACCTACCCAACTCAAATAGACTACTGCATAAATTCATATATCTGGACACTGTTGGAATGGTGCATTTTGGCCTAATCTTCATAATTTAGACTGTTGTTCCAGTGGAAAATCTGCATTGTTGGAGAATTCAACTGAATGTGCTGCAGTTAGTATACTGTGCAATTAAAAATGAGTCTTTATGTTTATCTTAAAAACATAATATCCAACAGCTGATTAGATACGAATATAAGAACATAAGAAATAGAAGCAGGAGAAGGCCATCTAGCTCTTCGAGCCTGCCCCGTCATTCAACAAGATCATGACTGATCTGAAGTGGATCAGTTCCATTTTCCTGCTTTCTCCCATAACCCTTAATTCTCTTGTCTACCAGAAATGTACCTAGCCGTGACTTAAATATATTCAACGAGATGGCCTCCACTGCTTCAATGGGCAAAGAATTCTAGAGACTCGCCACTCTGAGTGAAGAAATTCCTCCTCAACTCTGATCTAAACTGCACCCCTCCCTCCCTTATTTTGAGGCTATGTCCTCTAGTTATGCTATCCTTTCTAAGTGGGAAGAATCTCTCTAACTCTACCCTATCCATCCCCTTCATTATCTTATACATCTCTATAAGATCCCCCCTCAGCCTTCTAAACTCCAATGAGTACAGACCCAGTCTATTCAATCTCTCCTCATAGGCTAACCCTCTTATCTCCGGTGAGCCTAATGCCTAGTGAACCTTCTCTGCACTCCCTCCAAGGCCAATATATCCTTCCACAAATGTGGTGACCAAAACTACACACAGTACTCCAGTTGTGACCTCACCAGTACCCTGTACAGTTGCAGCAAGATCTCCCTGCTTTTATATGCTATCCCCCTCACTGTAAAGGCCAACATTCCATTCGCTGCTTTAAAGTGATCTTTTGTGCAGCATGTTTCCTCTGACCAACTTCTTCTGAAATACTAGCGAGAAATGCTTATACTTAGACACATTGTGGTTATAATCAGAATGTTCCAATCTTAATGTCAGTTCAAACTTTTCCGATATAAAACAACACCTTTGACAATTATTACAACACAGCAATAACCAACTTGTTGAGTTTCCTCCATAACAAATATATTACGGATAGTGTTATAATTATTCCCCAAGTAAATTCTGGTTGTAGATTAAACAACTATCTTGTTAGGTGCACTCACAGCTGTAATCACATAAAACACATCTGGCAATTAAAAACTGACAATGGGATTGTTTCAGAAGACTGCATGAAAATACTTTATGTCAATGCCAAGAATAACAATTAGGTGCAGAAATACATCTCAAATGCTGTTAGCATGAAAAGTAAAGGCAAAATGATCAAAGGATATGGAAAAAGCAAGGTCAGTTTTAAACAGATCTGTACAATCTTTTTCAATCAAAAGTGAATGGACAAAAGTTCATTTATCAATTTGCCTCTCTAGTCCTGTTGCTCAGAATAAAATTTTAAATGCATCAGTTCATGTTTAATTGTAATCAAATTGTTTTTCACACTCATTTACAAAGAAACAGAAATTGGAAGCAGGAATAGGCCGTTCAGCCCTTCGAGCCTGTTCCACTATTCATTTTGATCATGGCTGATCATCAAATTCAATATCTTGATCCCATCATCCACCTATATTCCTTGATCCTCATAGCCCTAAAGAACTATATCTAATTTCTTCTTAAAATCATGTGTTTTCTTACAGGGGGTTGTGACTGGAGTTCTGTGTATTTTGTTTTACCAACGTACCTTTATGGGCGAGACAACTGGAGCAACTTGAATAAATGGTTTGATGTAATGATTGGTGAGATGGGGTGGCGGGGACAGGAAGACTTGGATCTTTTAATCATTCAATGATTGACAGTGATGCGGATTGTCAGGAATTTTTTGCTTCCTACTACTTAAGTCATAAATCATTTGCACAATATATTTTTGGAATTTCAATAGTATTTTGTGCTGTGGATGTGCCACTCCTATCGTCATGGTTTCCAGGAAATTCCATGTTATTAGTTTATCCAAACAGAGCCATATGTTCACATTCCTTCAATGTACTTGAACTGCACAAATTATTCTCTTCTATCTATAGCTGTTCATTTGTATTTTGAATGTTCCGTACCAGATAATTAGTGTGACAATGTTATTCATATCTCTAGTCATGATTCATTTTCACTTTGCTGTCTTGCATCCATCCCTAAGGATCTCAGACAAACATTATAATGTAATACAGAAGAATACAGCACGGTGATGATGTGAGAGAGTCCACACCTCTGTGCCACACAGTTGGAAGACTTCACCTGCCTTCTCTGAACTACTATGGGCAAGTTGAGTGCTTTGCAACTGCAGGGGATTTTCCATCCTTAAACAATGGATGCTAGCTTTAAAAGTCAGCCACATTGCTATGGATCTGGAGTCAAATGTAAGCTGGAATAGTGATGGACAGCAGCTGTGCTTTCTGAAAAGATATTTGTGACCCAAATATGGTTTTGGAACAATTGGCAATAGTTTTATGATCATCATTAGACTCATAGGTGGGAGATTTTGCAATTTTTGGGTCAAGTGAGGCCATAAAATCCTGCTCCTAATTCCGGGCTTTTATTCATTTAATTAAAATTTCATCACATATCATGGTAGGATTTGAACCAGGGATTCCGGGGCATTGTCCTGGGTTTACTAGACAGTGACAATATCACTTCAACACCGCCTCCTGAATTACTACATCATTGCAAAAGATTAAAATGACACAATGTGGGTAAGGTTAAAATAACCTACTTCTAGTGCTGGTGCGTAGATCTCAGTGCATTTGCTTCTAAAAATGTGATCTAATATGAAACCCACTTAGCCTACATCTGCTTCGATTGTGGAATAGAAGGATCATGACAGATCATGACCCAAAAATCGTAAAATCTCACCCAAAGTCAATGGACCTTTCCATGTTCTGTCCCTAGCCTGCTCCAATCCCATAGTGGGCAGAACAGTAAATTTCCCACCTGAGTCTAATGATGATCATAAAACTATTGTCAATTGTTCCAAAACCATATTTGGGTCACAAATATCCTTTCAGAAAGCACAGCTGCTGCCCATCATACGGGAGTATGAAGAGAGATCTTAAAGAGGGGGTAATGGGTGGAGTAATAGAACCATAGAAACCATAGAAAATTTACAGCTCAGAAAAAGGCCTTTTGACCCATCTTGTCAGTGCCAAAGCATTTTTTGGCTTGTCCCACTGACCTACACTTGGACCATATTCCCCCCCTCCCCACCCCCCACATTATACCCTTTAAATTTTTCTCTTTTCACCCTTAACCTATGCCCTCTGGTTTTTTCTCCTTAGCCTCAGTGAAAAAAGCCTGCCTGCATTCATTCTATCTTTACCCATCAAAATCTTATGCACCGCTATCAAATCTCCCTTCATTCTTCAATGCTTCAGGGAATAAAGTCCTAACCTATTCAATCTCTCTGTAACTCAGCTTCTCAAGTCCCAGCAACATCTTCGTGAACCTTCTCTGCACGCTTTCTACCTTATATACACCCTTCCTGTAACTAATTGACCAAAACTGCTCACAATACTCTAATTTCAGCCTCACCAATACCTATGTAACCTTACCACAACACTCCAACTTTTATACTCGATACTGTCCCCAATGTACCAAAAGCATCATGACAGAGTGTTGTGGGGGAGGGGGAGCATGAATGAGAGGGTCATGAATGGGGTGCATGAGAGGGAGGTATTATGAAGGCAGGGTCATAATAAGAATAAACATCTCCCTCCGGCCCACCATGGAGGCCTCAAGGACTCCATTCCCCATCATGGTTGGAATCGGCATTTCTCCTCCTCCCCACCAATCATTGGCCCCTTGCCCCTCACCGATCATTGGCTGCTTCCCTCCAATCAGTCTCTTCCCGCACTTCCCCAGTGACCCCATTCTCCCATTTCCACATCCACAGAATATCAACCTAATCCCCCTCTCCTATTCCTACAGTCGGAGCTGTCACCACCCCCCCCCAATTGGCTATTATCAGCATCACTTGCTCTTCTGTCTGCTGCTGGCCCATATTCAAATCTGAATTATCATCTCCGCTTACTCCATGAGACTCCCCTTGGCACAGGTTGGCACTGCTAGTTTGGCACTGGGAGGTTGGCATTGCCAGATCACTGGCCATGTTCCTCTCCTTGAGAAGCTGTACTCACCTTTGCACCCCTGGGTAGACCCCCATGCCAGGTTCATATTCCAAGTGAACCTCTTGTGAATGGTGCAGTGTGATGTCACACCAGGACCTGCTGAATATTCAGTGAGATGAGGGGAGGGGGGAATCCTGGAGAAAGTGCTTGTAAATGACATGGTAATGTATCAAAATGAGCTTCCTAGAATCCTGTAGCATGTTTCATGCTACTCTGCTGGCAAGGGAACTGGAAGATCGGAATTTGGAAACCTGTCGGCACATATTGTGCTTTCCAAGTCTCTCCAGATTCTAAGCTTGCACCATCATTCCCACAGATGGAGAGCACATGCTCAGAATCACCCTCTCTGTCATTTTTTTGGGAAAATTACACCCCTTTTGTGTGCAACATGGCTGCAGCTGTACATGAATTACTTTGAGACATTCTCTTGCCATGAAAGGTTTTATACCAATTCAAGTTCTTTCTTTCTTTATTAATTAGAAACATTTTCATCATAGTTAAGAAGCCATAATTCAACAACAAAAATAATCTAAATGCCAGTAAATTCAAAATTATTTTACACCTCAAAGTTGACATGAAAGACAATACGAATTAGAACATTCTGAAGGCACATTATTCATCCAAATCCATGAACAACTCATTAAGCTTTGATCCTGCAAAAGGCCAATTTTATATTTAAGCCACTGAAAGACATTAGCAGTCATGGCACAGTGATTAAGTGTGGAAATTATACCTGTAAAAGGTTAAACACTACAACAGCAATTAGATAGCAGATGTTGAACAATTTCAAGATAAGTAGCACTAATCAGATGATTTTTTTTCCCTCAGAATTAATTTAATATTCCTTTAAACCGACTAGCAAATACCTGTATTGTGTTTATATTGATTGGTGCATTCGATAAATAACTGCCAACACACATTTGATGGGTGGTTAAAATAAATATTGAAATATCTAACTACGGATTATCAATTCTTCAGCTTTATTAACACTTTCAGCCTAATTCTCCCATAAATTTCAGACAGCAACTATTTTATGATGTTACACACGTGAGGAATGATACAAAATCCCTTACTCTGAAGTTCAGCTGACTAATGTCACTGATTGTACTGGAAGCAAGCCAGTGACAAACTTCTAATGTGTAAACTGGATGTGACTGGGCATTTATTGCCCATCCCTAATTGCCCTTTCAACTGAATGATTGGTTGGGCATTTCAAAAGACATTTAAGAGTCAGCCACATTGCTATGGATCTGGAGTCAAATGTAAGCTGGAATAGTGATGGACAGCAGCTGTGCTTTCTGAAAGGATATTTGTGACCCAAATATGGTTTTGGAACAATTGGCAATAGTTTTATGATAATTATTAGACTCATAGGTGGGAAATTTACTGCTCTGCCCACTATGGGAATCGGAGCAGGCTAGGGACAGAACATGGAAAGGTCCGTTGACTTTGGGTGGGATTTTACAATTTTTGGGTCAAACGAGGCCATATAATCCTGCTCATAATTTTATGACCAGGCTTTTATTCATTTAATTAAAATTTCATCACATATCATGGTAGGATTTGAACCAGGGATTCCCCACTCATTCCCCATTAATGACCCGCCCTTCGTGACCCTTCATCCACGGCCCCTTTGTGACCTACCCATGACCCCCCTTCATGACATCTCCCCTCAAATCATGCCCCCGTTTAATCGTCCCCCACTCCCCATGATCCAACCCACTCACACTCCAAACTCCTGATAGTGCCAGGGTGGCACTACCAGAGAGCAAGTTGGCACTGCCAGGCTGACATTGCCAGCCATGTTCCTGACAGACAAGGGCTTCAATGGACTTTGAGCCCTTCTGGCATGATCATCACCCTTGAGGTGGACTTTTCTGGTCTTTCATGCTGGCAGGATTCTCTTGTTCTGCTGCAGTGAATGGAGATTTGGCTGAGCATCAAACTCTCCAAACTCAATGACTGCGGTGGCGGGGAGATTCCAGCACTGGTCTCTGTTTGTGGAGACCTGTAGTCATTCTTGTTGTGTTCTCAAGGCTCCTGAGGATCAGAAAATCCTGGAAGCAGGGAAATTCCTTACTGGAATGGATTCATGCTGAATGATTATTTAAATGGATGTAACCTGGTTCCTACCCAGGGGCAATGGGTGGAAAGATATTGATGGGGTTTGGTGTTGGTGCTAAACTATTCACCTGTGATTCCTAAGGAACTGGTCACTACTGCATCTGTCATGGAGCTCTAGTTTCCAGCAGGCTGCGGCTTCTCTGAGTTCTTTTTGTTTTGGGATGACTGACAATTGGCCGGCACATGCATCTTGGGCAGCACGATGACACAGTGGTTAGCGCTGTTGCCTCACAGCACCAGGGACCCAAGTTGAATTCTGCTCTTGGGTAACGGTCTGTGCGGAGTTTGTACATTCTCCCTGTGTCTGTGTGGGTTTCCTCCGGTGTTCCTGTTTCCTCCCACAGTCCAAAGATGTGCAGGTTAAGAGAAATAATGGAGTGAATGCTTACAGTTACAGAAATAGTTTTGGGCGGGATGGTCTTTCGGAGAGTTGGTGCAACTTGGTGGACTGAATGGCTTTCTTCTGTAAGGATTCTACTTTATCCTCTATCGTTCCTTTGGCTGGGGAAATGGCTCTACACCTGTGCAGAATAGCAAAGCTTCAAGGCCCAAACCCCAGCCAAAAGGCATAAACTGCAGGGCAAGACACCTGATCCGGCGCGTTATTATGCAGCATGGGGTATAGGAGAAAGCCTCAGAACTTCCAGAATGAAAATGTTGAAGGAAGTTCCAAGTTAAAGAAAGAGTTACACATGGAGCAAACCTGTAGCAAAGTAGCCTTGAAAGAAGCCTTTAAAATCTGAGCAGGCAGCTAAAGGTTAGTGATTCCTTTTTAGAGGTTTTTGGAGCAGAGGTCTTCTGTTTAACTTGGTCAAAGATCTTAAAAGAAACATGGAATGCAGAGCTTCAGTATACGTGCAGATGCAGAGTAGTTGCCAAAGGTGAGATTCAATAACATGCCAAAGCTAATTTCCATTTCTGCAATGTTGAATTGCATGGCAATTATTACCTGTTTAGAATCTACATTTTTTTTTGCCCTGATGCCTGGCTGTTAAGACCATGAAGTAGCAAGTTAACAGTTTGTCTGAGTCTGAGCTTGATACAGTAGCATGTCAGTATCCCTGTGCAGATGTGTGGACGGAGGAACCATGGAGGAGGAAAAAAGAGAAACTATATATCATTGGTGAGACCATAAGTATAAAAACATTGAGTGTTAAGTTTGTGAAAATATTTTTAGCTTATCACTTTTCACATCCCAGAAATTAAGATGTTATAGTGAATGGTATTTGTATCAATTGGCATACAATGGATCCAGCCGGGGTGCGAGTTTAAAGTCTCTCGGAAAAACATTGTGGAACAAAACTTTCTGAAAGCTCCCATCAACAAGTCGTTGATAATGTAAACAAAGACACTGGAAAAAATTGTGACAACATGCTCTGCATGTTCTTTGGTTCAAAGCGACAGACCTTACCCTGAAAGTAAAACAGAAAATGTTAGATCAGCTCAGCATATCTGGCAGCATCTGTGAAGAGAAACAGAGTTAATGTCCTTCCACAGATCTTATCCTTGACTTGCCAGAACTTTAAAATCCAAGTCATGTTTTCATGTGAATTGGGTTCCATTCCTGCTGCAGAAATGATTGACCACATATTAGCCCAAGGTAAGGAAGAATGTTTGCCAACATATCAAAGTAGTTGAGGTTATAATTTTGATTCTCATTGATGAACATATAAACTTACATAACAGAATCACTACTAGTTGACTTGAAATGCAAAAGTGATAAGAAGGATGATCCATATGTTTTTCAACCTGTTTGAACTTCCAGATCAAAAAGTTGATAAAATAATCAGGTATCTTCTAAAATGTCTCACAAACCCTGGGCCAAAATTCTCCCCCAAAAAATTCAAAGTCCCCAATTTGCATGAAAATGGGAATAATTCCTGCTGATTTTTTTAAGCGGGATTTTTAGATTGAATCTCCCATATTCTGAAAAACACAGAGTGTCCTAGTGGGATTCCCTCTGAAAATTAGGGCTTAGTCCCGCCCAAGCGGCCAGCAGCATAGTGCTGAAGGGGCCACTGCGCATGTGCCAATCTGTCTCTGACGAAAATGATGCAGACACTCTGGCCTCACATTGCCGGCCTCTCAATCACTAGTCAGTCCTGCAATTCCTTATCACAGACCTTCTGACCTCCTGATTGCTGGCCTCCAAGACCTCCTGGGGTCAGCTCAATGTCTCTGCCCACTAACCCCTGGCCCAACTTGATCTTCCTGACCCCCCACCTGGCCGATCTGATATCCTGATGCTCTCCCACCCTTTGGCAATTCCTACTCCCCTCCACCCACCCTCACACCACCCTCCACTCCCAACCTCCACCTCCCTGATAGCCCTGGACCTGCTTCAGCATCGGTTTCTGGTACAGAGCCGGATATGTGGTTATGTCAGAAATCTTGGAGCCAGAGACCCACAGAGGCCATTACTGCTTGTAGGAAACCCATGGAATGGCCTCCCCTGAAATGCTAGAGCAGCGCAGCAGGCTGGGAGAATCACTCCCATAGTTTTGATGACTACTATTTGAAGCATTAACTTGTAGCATTTTTTAGTGATGGGGGAAGTGTCGTGCTGACCATATGTTCAGGTGCAGCTCTCATACTTAAAGAGCATTATTATTATTTGACATTGACCGAACTATTGATTAGACCTGGCAGTGAGTGATTCAGTGACATATGTCGATGGAGCGAACCATTTCCAATTCTTTATGGACTAATTATGCTGTGTACAATAGATCACCTCTCAATCAGAAGAAATTGGCAGAATGTGCTGCTGGATTAGAGCAACACATTTCTGAAATGCACTGCACTTTAAGCACCAAATGGGTAGCAAGTTCATTTTAACAGCGTTGGCTGTGTCATATAATAATAAGCATAATGGGGGTGATTCCCCCCCCCCCCCAAAAAATTCTAAGTGCTGAACTGGCAGAAAATGTGGTGTAATTCACAATTGTTTTTCAAATGGGAGTTCAGACTTGAATCTCCCACTGTCTATACAATGCAGAGGTCAAAGTTGTGAATATCCCAGAGGGATGGGACCTATTTTACGTCAAAGTCTGACATTTCCAGAACCTCGCACATGCACAGTGGTCCCGCACTATCAAACTCCCATTTGCAGGCCAGCCTCGGACCCTTGCAGTACTGCCCTTCCAGTCCCCCCCACAGCCGGATCATGGCCCCATAAGAATCCCCGGGTCAGCCGCGACCACCTACCCTGTCCTGGAGCACCCTGATCTCCAGCAACCACCTCCCCACAGCGATGACCACCCCCCCACCCCACCACTGTGGCAGACCCCCCCATCCCATACTCCAGCAGGATCCCCCTATGGCATGCAGATCCCAGAACCCTCTCCCTGCGAGACACAGACCTTCCCTCCAAACTCTGAGAGGCAGACCCCCCCCCCCCCCCCCCCCACCGGCAAACCATCTCCCCCACAGCCTGCCCCAATTGCTGGCCTCTCCTCCAGCCACAACTGATCCCCATGCAGAGTGGCAGCAGTACCCCTCCCACCCCCACCGATCATCCCTGTCCACAATATGTCCCACTCCTTGGCACTGCCCAGTGCCTGTCTGTGCCAAGTTCCCCACTGTCCAATCCCTGGCTAAGCTCACTTCACTCCAGTGAAGTCTTTTGCTTGTCCCCTGAATTTGATTCTCAGCTTGGGTCACTGTCTGAGTGGAGGTTGCTCATTCTCCCTGCATCTGTGCGGGATTTCTCCGGGTGCCCCAGTTTCCTCCCAGAGTCTGAAAGACATACTGGTTAGGCACATGGATCCAAACAGGCACCAGAGTGTGGTCACTAAGGGAATTCCACAGTAACTTCATTGCAGTGTTAACTTCATTGCATCTTCATCTGCCTCACCAACATTAGTTTTTGATTTTTAAGTTTGTCTTTTATTTGATGGATTGACCTTATTTCTTGCTCACTTGTTAATGCACTTTGTTCGAGTGCATCTATTAACTTGTCACATACCTTAATAATACTGTCCTTGGGCACTTTCTCCACTGAATTTGCTATGTCATTCTCATTATTGCTTTTTAGTGACCCAAAAATTACTTTGGTCCACCAGCTGAACTAATGACATTATGTTGGGACTGGATGCAGCGAAAACAAAGAGTTCAGCAGGAGGATGTACTGAACAATTGTCCAGGAATAACATGATTTTTAAAACTTTCTTTGAGTCCAGCTACCCAACAATGTACACATTCTTCTGGTACAAAATAGTTGTGAAACCAATCAGAAAACATGTCCCTGGTCCCTAGACTCTTTTATTGACATAATAGTAAACAGATAATGTCCAAATATTTTTGAAGTTTCTGAGACATTTGCCCTTCCCAATTACAGCCAATTAACATTTGTGAGTGCCAGCCACATTAATACCATCAAGGGCAGTCGATCTATTCTTATAACATTTTCCTCGGGTCATACCACCAGAATACAATGTTTTGTCAGCATTGTAAACTTTTTCAGCCCAAATATTTTTAATCTGAAATTAACATAGCAAACTCATTAATAGACCCTTTTTTAGTGGAGCTATGGTCTGAAGTGGCTTTAACATCACAAACTTTCAAAAATGCTGCAACCAACACTTTGCAATAATTTCCACAAAGGGTCCAGTTCTGCACTTGTGCTAGAGGGAGAGACTAGTCTTGACCTTGGGTCTTATGTTGATTGATGATATTGCAGTCACATTGTGACATATGGATCCCGATGCATGTTCTCTGATAAACATGAGTGCTGAAAACTGGTTTGAGATTCTTGAGCGCATTGGTTCTATAAATTAAGTTCATTTGATTGAACCCTCACTCACACTCAGCAATGCTGCTTGGAATTACTTGTGTGCAATTTAGTAATGGTTGTATACAATAGGGAATGTGTGGTCCAGCTTCCTCTATTTAATTTCTGAATGCATTGATTACAGAAGTAGATGACAATTTAAGCTGCTTGCAGAGAGAAACTATTGCCGACTCTCCAGGACCTGATGACATTTCAGTTGGCTAGTTAGTCTTTGTTAAGAACGTACAAATAATTGATCAGCTATATATAACTGGATTGAGCTGCCGAGGGTGAAAGACAGCCTTGCAATGACATGATAAGGAACGATATAGAGATGCCGGTGTTGGACTGGGGTAAACGCAGTAAGAAGTCAGACTTAAAACCTGGTGTTTCAGACTTCTTACTATGATTGGGAACACTCAGTTTCCTAAAGGAAAGCTGGTAAGAAATTGCTGATAATCTTGCTGTTGCTGTCTAATGAGACCATTGCAAATTTTTACTGTAACTTTGGCCTTAGTTTTTGTGCTGGATTGTTTGCTCTTTCAATCCACAGCAAAAGGACTGGTTTGTCTGCATTGCGCTATCATTGCCATGCATCTCTGCAAACACTCTTGAGAGCATGCTGAGTTCATGTAATGTGTCATACAACAGAGGAAGAGTTTCAAGGACATAGGTTTTCCTGTCGGGTGCAGACCTTGCTCAATCTCCCATTGCCAGATCAAAATGATTTTTAATTTTTTGGTATTTTGGGTTGGGAGAGACACGTGTCGGTCATTTTGTGGGATCCGCGCATGAGTTTCCGACAAAGAGCTGGTGTGGTCGAGACCATGCTGGAAACTGGTGTGAAGGCGTGATTTCAATATATTTGTAATGTAATTTAAATGTCATTATCACGTCTGGGACGGAATTCACAGGTCCAATAGTATCTCCCAATCCATCAGGAGTATTTTACTTCAGCGGGGTTTAGAGTCTGTGAGGCAGTCTGTTGCACTGTGAGGCAGCACTGCTAGCCACCGTGCCACCCAAGAAAGCTTCCCAGCAGAGAATATCAATAGTCTGAAGTCTAAACCCTCTTCTCAAAGTAGAATCAAAGATAGTGCAAATTTATTACAGATACGCTGCACTTATTATTCAGTAATACATCCTACTTTTCTAGCCGACTTTAGACTGTAGCTATCCAAAGTTTAGGCCATTATGAGGTAAGTTGACCTAGTCTTAAACACTGTACCCAAAAACCAAAATTACTTGAAATCCAAAACACAATTGGCCCTATAGATTTTGGATAATGGATACTCAACCTGTAACATGCTGGATAACAAAATTCTAGCTGTTTAATGAATAATGATTCAAAATGTACATAGATCAAAATTAAAAGCCGGCCAACATTAATATTTTTTCACTGAAAAAGCATAGTTTACAGATTTTTGGAAATTCAAATAATTAATACATAGGAAAATAATGTATCAGTAGATTTACAAATAATGTGGCCAATACATTTTGTTAGATCACCTGCACCTCAAAATTTCTGGCTGCACCACAGCGCATCCTATATGTTTCCTATATGCTTTGTTCCACCTGATTTTTTTGGTTTTCCCCACAGGTAAACTGGATATCCACCCAAACCGCAGCATTTTTTTCTAGTTCTTGGAGTTCATTTTACACTTAAGCAACTTGTTGATGATTCAGTCAAAAATTTATCTGTCCAAAATTTGAGGATTGGTGTTCCTCAATTTGAAGAAGGGTGGGTCGGAGACGTGGAAGGGAGGAATTATTCCAGCTGTGATGATTTACTCTGCTAATTTTAAACATATGCATTAAATGGCTTCCTAGTTATAAAGTCTCATCTGGGCAGCATTAATGTTAGTTAACATATTTCAAAATTGGTTCAGTACAACTGTAGATCTTTTATTCCAGTGAACTAAAAGTGTAAACCTAGCCAATTAATAAATGTTACATGTAATTAACTTAAGTAATTCCACAATTTCCCACATAGAGTGTGCTACAGTATTTGCAAGTCATCATCAGAAGACACATTAATGGACATAAATAGACTAAGTTCACTATGAAGGAAATCATTTTTATTTCAACATTCTACAGAATATCAATTAAAATAAATATGCAAAACACACAAATATATTCAGAAGCATCAAGTATTAGAGTCATAGAGGTGAATAACATGAAAGCAGGCCCTTCGGTCCAACTTGTCCACCCCACCCATTTTTTTAAACCCCAAAGCTAGTCCCAGTTGCCCATATTTGGCCCATATCCCACTATAGGAAAATGTCCATTAATTAGTGCTAAACAATTTTGAACTCATTGCACTGTACGTTTTCAGTACATTATTCTGAAGGCACATATTGCATATGGCAGTAAGTGTAGCATTTATCTCTAACAGGAATAAGTTAATAGAAAGATATACGGCAGGTTTCTTTACAGGTATATTTGTGGCCTACCTGATTGTTTAATAATCGCTGTGATCTGGTGAGTTAGTATGCTGGGGTATGATGCAGGAAAACATCCATTAATGTGTATGCAATGGCACAATAATTCTGTTTGGACAAATCTATGCTACAGACAGTAAAATAGTGAATACAAATAAATCATTAAATACATAATATAAAGTATGGTTGCAGTTATATAACAAGTTGAGGATTGGTATATGGAAGAGAAGGGAATGGTTTAGTTTGGAGGGGCATTGCTTTTTATATTGGTCGGCGCAACATCGAAGGCCGAAGGGCCTGTTCTGTGCTGTAATGTTCTATGTTCTATGTTCTATGTGAGTTGTTAATTTGCTTGATTTAAAAAAATCTTGAAAATATGTGGCTGCTGAAAGCTGGGGATCTTGGTACTTTGGATTTCCAGAATATTCTATTCTTACCTGCATTGATTTTTATAGCAAAGTGCATTTCACAGTATATAGTCTTTTTTTTAATAAAAATCCTTTCATTAATTTCTTACTTACTGGAATGATCAGATGCTAGGAATGTTCTTTATTATGAGATAGCTGGAACTGTTTATTGATCTTGTGTTCAGATTAATTGAGTGTTTCTCTTTGCCTCAGGACTTCTCTGCAATACTCTGAAATACTGTTTACTGCATCCAGCCTTTCTGCTTGCTATACATCTGAGGTCATTAAATCATTTATGATGTCCGAACTGCATTTGTGGAATATTTTGAAATGTCACATGTGGACTGCGTCATATAACATGATCCATTGGCGTGTTTGCTCTTTAACAATGGGTGATGTTGACAGAAAAAATTTTTGAATTCGGTGAATAGTTTAAGTTGAACAAACAATAATACTGTAGTAAAATGCATTCCCTTTAGCAGCATAGCTTTTCCTTCCATTTTGTATCTTTTACGACTCCCAGAAATAACCCATTCATTAGCATTTATTAAAATATATTAGCATATTTAAAGCACTTTGGTGTTGCTCACTGATGCAAAATATTTGCATAATTGTAAATAATGGTCGATTGGATGCTTTGACCTCTAACTGTTGGCAGGTCCAATGAAAATTCATAGTTTTTGAAATAGCAATTTTAAGGAAGTATTTCAGCTCAATACATGACACCAAATAGACTATTATTACAATGAGAAATTGCTTTGATGACAGCAGTATCTTTATTACAATAAAAAGCCTCGACAAACACTCAATCTACAACTTAAAAAAAATTGTTTTTGCTCATTTGCTGCGCTTTTCTCTCCATTTTCCTTGGTTATTCATTTTTTTAAATTCCTTTATGTGGACATTGTTGATTAAGCCAGGATTAATTGCCATTTTGATTAATTGCCCTGAGAAGTTGATGGCAAGCGGCTGTCTTAAACTGTTACCGCCCATGTTATGTACATACACCCACTGTTAGAAAGGGAGTTCTAGGACTTTATCGCAGTGACAGTGAAGGAATGGTGACATAGCTCCAAGTCAGGGTAGGAAAAGCAAATGACTGCAGATGCTGGAATCTGAAACAAAAACAAAAAATGCTCAACAGGTCTGGACAGCAACAGTAAAGAGAGAACGGAGATAATGGCTGCGATTCTCCCATCATGACCCACAGCTTTTCTGGCAGGTCAGGGTGGGAGATTGAACGTTGCCGGCCTTATTCTGGGATATGCGCATGCGCCGGGAATCCGTGCACATCTCCCAGAGTCAACGAATAGTCACCGGTCAAACCACACAACCGGCAGGAAAGCAGGTAAGTCATTTGCATCTTTTCTTAATATGTTTTAAATATCATTTAAATCTAATTATCGGGAACTTAACAGTCCCGATTGAAGCTCCCATCCTGCCAGGGGTACTTCATTCTGGCCGTGTTCAGACTAGGTCCCCATGTTCCAGGAACTAGTGGGAGACAGTGCTGGAATGAAGGGGGGCAATTAGGGTCCTCAGGTGTTGGGCTGCAGGGTGGGTGGTGACCCCAGGTATGGGCATCCTGACAGTGCCAGGCTATGCCTCTTGGCACTGCCCAAGGAGCAAAGTGCCCATGCCCAGGGAGCACCTTGGCACTGCCCATTGGGCATTAGACAGTGCAAAGGGGGCGGGGCCTATTATGAGTGGGGCGTAGGGGCAAATTTTGGTGGGTTGGGAGGCTCCCACTCTGCAGACAGGATCAGTCTAGCATGGAGGGAGGCTGAGGCAGGTGGTGGTATAAGGGGTGCTTGGGGCCTACTTCCTGGGGGGGGGGGGAGTCTGATCTTGGCGGGAGGTCTGCTGGGGTGAGGGGGGGATTCACCACAGTTGGGAGGGGTGGGGTGGTGGGCTGGACATTGGGGCACTCCAGGACAGGGAGTGTCAGGGCTGACCTGGGAATTGTTGTTGGGGCTGTGATCGGGTCATGGAAGAGGGATTGCTGGAGGGGCAGCCCTGTAGAGGTCCCAGGCTGGCCAGTGATCAAGCTGGCCAGCAAACGGGGAGACAGAAAGATTGGGGTCACTGTTCATGTGCAGAGTTTCAGAGCTGTCAGATTCCAGCGTGAATAGGCACTGCCCTCTTGGATTTTTAATGAGATTCACGACTGCAGTGCTCAGAGTGGAGAGATTCGGATGAGAAGTTGAACTGACAGTCGGGATCTGGAACAGTTTTCCCACCAATTCAGCACTTTTGGGAAAATCACAGCCTGTGTTGCGAATCTAGATTACTCTTTGAGTCATTTTCTATTTTTGTTTCAAGTCAGGATGGTATTTGGTTTAGAGGGGCACTTGCAGGTGATAGTGTCCTGACTTTGCTCTTCTAGATAGTAGAGGTTGGGGGTTTGTAAGATGCTGCTCAAGGATTCATGGTGAGTTGCTGCAGAGCATCTTGTATATGGTACACACTGTGCTGCCACTGTGCTTTGATAGTGCAGGGAATAATTATTTGTGGGTGGGGTGCCTGTCAAGTAGGCTGTTTTATCGTAGATCATGTCAAGCTTATGAATATTGTTGGAGCTGGTCTCATTTGCAATCATCTTCAACCAAAAGTATCGAGTAAATAATTCTTCTTGGCCTCCTCAGATCTCCATCAATATGGATACCATCAGTTGGATTCACTCACATGATATCAAGAAATTGTTGGAAGCTCTGCATAGAAAGTTCACTAGACTGACACCAGAGATGAGGGGGTTAGCCTATGAAGAGAGATTGAATAGACCGAGTCTGTACTCGATGGAGTGTAGAAGGCTGAGGGGGGATCTTATCGAGATGTATAAGATAATAAAGGGGATAGATAGGTTAGAGATAGAGAGATTCTTCCCACTTAGAAAGGATAGCAGAACGAGAGGGCACAGCCTCAAAATAAGGAGGGGGGGGACAGTTTAGATCAGAGTTGAAGAGGAACTTCTTCACTCAAAGGATGGTGAATCTCTGGAATTCTCTGCCCGTTCAAGTGGTGGAGGCTCCCTTGCTGAATATGTTTAAGTGAGAGAAAAGGCAATTAAGGGTTATGGGGAGAAAGCGGGAAAGTGGAACTGATCCATTTCAGATCAGCCATGATCTTATCGAATGGTTAGGTGGCCTACTCCTGCTCCTATTTCTTATGTTCTTATGGATACAACGCTTGTCTTTTCACCGTCATGCTGAATGCCCCATCAATGAAGGTGGGAACATTTGTGCAGCCTCCTCCTCCTCTTCCTCCAGTTAGGTAATTTGTTGTCCACTACTATTCATGACTGGATGTAGCTGACCTGCAGAACTTTGATCTGATCTATTTGTTGCGGCATTATTTTGCTCTGCCTATTGCACATTGCTTCCACTGTTTGGCTTGCATGTGTTGTAACTCATTTTTAGGTGTAGCTGGTGCTGCTGCTGGCTTGTTATCTCGCATTCTTCATTGAATAGGGTTTGATATGCTATTTTGATGATAATGGTCGATCAAGGTAAATGCAGGCTATGATTGTGATGGAATACAGTTTTGCTGATGCTAATGTTCAACAGTGACTCAAGTATGGCCAGTTGCTAGATCTGTTCTGAATCTAACCCATTTAGCATGGTGGGGCACTACACAACACAATGAATGATATCTTCAATTTAAAGATGGGACTTCACCTCTCATAGGAATGGAAAGGTGAAATTTCTATCAGTAAGTTCATGGGCAGATTGCATCTGTGACTGGTGGATTGCTGAGAGTGAGATCAAACAAACTTTTCCTCTTGCTAGTTTCTCACCACCTGCCACAGGCCCATTTTAGCATGTATGTCCTTCAAGACTGGATCATCTCAATCTGTAATGACACAACCAAGCTTCTCTTGATGGGGATTGAAGTTCCCTGACCCAGAGCACATTGCGCGTCTTTGATGCTTTCAATGCTTCTTCTAAGTGGTGCTCAACCATACAGGAGTGTTAATTGATCAGCCACGGCAGCGCATAAGGAATTATCAGCAGAAGGTTTCCTTGCTCATTTTTGAACGAACATCATGATATTACATGGCACCTAGAATCAATGTTGAAGATTCCCAATGTCTCTCTGTCTCAACTGCTTTGCCACTCTTTTGCTGGTGGGACAGAACATACCCAAGGATGGTGATGGAAGCCTCTGGGACATTGCTACATTACTGATTCACTGAATTATGACTATAATAGGCTCTTGCTTGACTGGTTTGTGGAACAGCCCTCCCTGTCCTAGCACAATCTTTTTGTTGTTCACTATTGTCTAACTTGATGTCAAATGTAATCTCATTCAACTTTTTGATAGTGGTTTTGATATAACTGTGTGGCTTGATGGGTCATCTCAGAGGTCAAATAAGGTTCAACCACATTGCTCTGGGCCTGAAGTCACATGTGGACCAGATCAGCTAACATGGGTAGGTTTCTTTTTCTGTAGAGCATAAGTGAACTAAATGCATTTTTAACACAGTCCAGTAGTTTCTGATACTAGCCTTTTCTTTAAAAAAAAATTCTAAATTTGTTATTTAATTGAATTTAAATTCCATCTGCTGTTGTGGTGAGTTTTGGTCTATGAAGCATTATTTTGGCTTCTGAATTATTATTCCAGTAGCATTACCACAATTTTTTCCTATTGCTAATATTTCAACAACATTTTATTCTATTCTGTTGAGTAGAACATAGCCTTTTTATTTGTTTGAATAATATGTTTGAAAATGTTTTGCTTAACAAGACTGCTGTAACCATGCATTAACATTAACAGATCCCCTGTGATGGAACGTAAAGTGAGTCAGATGTTGTGCAATTTTGTAATGACAGGAATGTTGTATCGTGCAACATGTAGTTGAACTCCCCAGGATTGCTTATGAGGAAAAAAAGAGTGGGGGAAATTTTGCAAAGTTCTGCTTCATTGCAGAATCTCATTAGACTGTACAGTAGGTCACAGTTAGGTCACTTAAAAAAATGAGGTTGATTTTGTATCGAGCAGTTTCATGCCAGGGCCAGTGTTTTCCAAAGCTGACCCTTATATATCTCTCTTTTAGTTGCGTCTCTGATTTATCACATTCGAATTCATTTCATAGCTCAGTCTTTCACATTTTACTCTTTCTCCTGCTACACAATTCACTCACAATCTCCAAATCACTCTTCCAACTCTTTCTCATTGTTTCCGCAAAGCTCTCCTCCTTCAGCTCCCTCATTGTTTTTCACATCTACAGAGAAAGTTATTAAATGTATCAGTAAAGGAACACCTGTTTTGTAAAGGAATGTATTTTCCATTACTGAATTTTCAAAATATATCCCTTAATCCCTTACCCTTTCAAAGTCATGAGGTATGCAGGAAGTTAGATAATAATATATTCAAAGTTAGACTGTTGGACAGATGCTGCAACATATATAACTTAGAACAAAATTGGAACTAAGGATTGAGCCTGAATTGATTGAGGGAAGAGTTTAGCGTTGGAGTGTGGGACAGAGCGAACAGGAATAAAGGAAAATTGATGACTGAAAAGATTTGGCGGGAGGTCGGTCAGGATATTCAGGATTGATTCTGATCTTTGAACAGTGAATGTAATGTGCCGGAGGATGTACATATCTATGATGAATGAACACGTTGTGACTTTCAGACCTTTGCCTCATTTCCGATGTTCCAGCAAGCTGGAAGGAGATATCAAACTGGCAAACAGAATATCTTACAGATGTTACATACTGCAGCTACGGGGCTCTTCTGATGGAGGAGGTGAATATTTAAGGTGGTGGATTGAGTTTTGATCATATTTTGTCCTGGGTGGTGTCAAGCTTCTTGAATGTTGCTGAAGCTGCACTCATATAGGAGAGTGGAGAATATTCCATCATACCCCTAACTTGAGCTTTGTAGCTGATTTTGGGGAGCTAGGAGTAAGTTACTTTCGGGCACGGCCTGACTGGATAAGGATGCCAAGTTTCATTTCCTAAAGGACACCCATGAACCAGAAGGGTGTTTACAACAATTCCGTAGTTTCATGGTCACAGTTACTTTAAGCAAGCTTTTTATTCCAGGTTTATTTAATTAGTTACATTTAAATTATCCACGTGCCATTTGAACTTATGCCCCCAGATTATTAGTCTATGCCTCTGGGTTACTAGTCCAGCAGCAGAGCCACCATTCTAACATACCTATCATTTGCACCAATACTCTGTTTACTAGTGTCACAAGTAGACTTACATTAACATTGCAATGAAATTATTGTGAAAATCCCCGAGTTGCCACACTCTGGCATCTATTCAGTTACACTGAGGGAGAATTTAGCATAGCCAATGCACCTAATCGGCACATCTTCTGGACTGTGGGAGGAAACACATGCAAACATGAGGGGAACGTGCAGGCATCACACAGTGACTCAAGCTGGGAATAAAATCTGGGTCCCTATTGCTGTGAGGCAACAGTGCTAACCACTACGCCATCCTGACAATATAGACAGCCTTGGCTACCAAATGCAGACAGTAGATCAAACCAGCATCAAAAAAATCATTGCTGTAACCTGTTTTGTTCATATGTTTTGATTTATGGCTGTTTCATTGGTAAGTGGCGAATGATCTGTTCTGTGGCTCCTGCTACAGAATATTTGAAACCGGTTTTCCACTTTCACTTAATCGACTTGGCTCACTTAATGGACTGTGGTTTCTGATTGCATATTCTTTTGTCAATACAATACTTGAAAGCAATCATGAATTTTATTTGTCCAAGGTCTAAATTGGGACAATTGCTTCTGAAATTTGAGACTTTGCTGACAGACTGTACACAATACACAAGACAGATTGGACAGATTGTCAGTATCAATGAACTTAAGGAAAATGAGTGTAAAACAATAGGCATAGACTATGATTCTCCAGCCTCTCGTTCATGGATGGGATTCTCTGGTGCTATTGCTGTGAATGGGAATTTGGCTGAGCCCGAATTCTCTGTTCTCACTGACAGTGGTGGCATGGTGAACAGTACCATGGAATTCCAGCCATGCTGTTTTGCATAATTTCATTCTGGGCTGGAGAATTCCAAAAATAGGCTGCAGGATATGGGAAGCTGAATACAGTGATGGCAGACAGGAATGAGCCAAAGAACAAAACGTGTAAACACATCAAGGAAGAAAGTAGGGAATAAAGCACAATAGGGAAATGATGCAAGTTATACAAACAATGACAGAAAATGTCGAAATTCCAACTCATTCCAAGTGCTAGTATATGAGCTCCTCTCTCTTAAACCATTCCTTGGGGTTGCAGATGACTTAATTCCACTCTGGTTTGATAGATTTTGAGACGGCTGATAGATGAATATGCAATTTGCATATTCTCCTACACGCACGGCAGGTGGTTCTTAAAGGATTTATAGATAGTTTGTTTAGAAGTTTCTATACTTCTTTCAATGCCTTGACTTTGCCTCTGCATGTTCCCAATAAAGTCTTGGGATGTGCCTGTTGCCACCCCAAATAAGCCTTAGACATTTTGGTTGATCACAGCCAGGGATTCCCATTACACAATGGATATGTTTGACTTTTCAGGGATGTTTGCAGACATCCCAAGGTGATTAAGCTTTACAGTGGAGAAGCAAATGTGCACACATCAATGCAACTAAGTTATGCTATGATGATCTGTTTTGCGAAATCCTGTTAGTTTTAACTGTAACAACAGTTGTAGTTCTAAGTTTGCATTTTGGAGTTATGCAGTCTTTATCTCATAAACATTCAGTGGGTTATCTCCTTGCAGAACTGTGCAATGTTTTTTATAATAAAAGCAAAAGATCTGCAGATGTTGGAAATCTGAAACAAAATTAGTAAATTTTGTAAAAATTGAGCAGGTCTGGCAGCATCTGAGCAATTTGGTGGCTCTTCAGAACTGAAGAGAAGTAGAAATGTAATAGATTTATGATGTTAAAAAACGGAGAGGGGCAGGTGGAGAAAAATAGGAGGTCAGGAATAGATTAGAGGAGGAATCAGAGAATCCTTACAATGGAGAAGGAGGCCATTCAGTCCATCGTGCTTGCACCTTCAACAATCCACTAGGGCCTAATCTTGTGACCCCACATAATCTCTCTGACACAAGGGGACAATCCCACCCAGACCTATTCCCCATAGCCCTGAGTATCTATCGTGCTAATCTCCCTAACGCGCATATCTTAGTTCACCAAGAAACAATTTAGCGTGATCAAACCACCTAACCTGCACATCTTTGGAGTGTGAGAGGAAACCGGAGCACCTGGAAGAAACCCACACAGACATAGGGAGAATGTGCAAACTCCACACAGTCACCCAAAGTTGGAAGTGACACTGGGTTCCTGGTGATGTGAAGCAGCAATGCTAACCATTATGGCACCATGCCACTCCTTAAGAGATTAAGTGACAAATATATCATGGAACATAAGACAGATTGGAGATGATAGTATTAAAGAAAAGCTTTGATTCAGAGTGGCTGTTAGTAGCAGTATTAAAGTCAGCACTGTCTGAAAGCAAAATAGCAGAATGCGTTAATAACAGCAGAAGAATCAGGACTGTCTGATAGCAAAAAAATCTACCTTTCAAAAAATATTTTAAAGAAAAAGTAAATGTTAATGTGACTTATGAACATAAATAGCCTTGAAATTTATTATATTACCATATCGGTAAAGTAAAATGCAAAGAAATTCTTACATGGTTAGCTGGTGACTTAATAAACAAACGGCTAGAAACAACATAATTTCACACTCTTCGAATTGCAAGGACCACCAAACTCTTGCTGCCATTTATATTGGCAAGATCTTACAATTCTGTCAATGATCACTCCTGCCATGGGTTTCCCAGTGACAAGGGGTGCATTCAATGGGCAACCCTGTTGAAAACAGAAGGACCATGAGATTCCACTGCCAGTGAGTGAAGTGCCACCTCTCATCACCACAAAACACGCTGTGGAAAGGGAAAAAAAAATCCCACCCAAAATCTATAACTGGAGTACTGATAACATTCTGTAAGTAACAATATGAGGCAATATTAACTTCTGATATGAGGAGAATGAGAATAAACATTCTACAGAGCAGTCAAAATTTATTAAACTGGATGTTGCCGAGATTTTATTTTTGTCTGTGTCAGGCATAGAACTTTAATTTATTATACTAATGAAATATTAATTCTTTAGATAGCATATTTCCTTTCAAAGCCAAATTACTGTGCATTAGTGTGATATTGAAATTTACCAGTCAGTGCAGAAGTTTATTAATTGCATTCATTTGGAAGATAACTGAAGAGATTCTGAGAGATATGACCACCTCAGGAAATATTATCAGCTAAAAGAGGAAATATACTGTTATTTATTTATTGTGTTATTAAACCATTATTACCTAAAAGAAAAATTTAGGAACTTTGCACTTTGCACAAACTGCTGCTTTCGTGTCTTAATTTCTAAGTGTGAATGTGCTGGTTTCATTGTTTGTCTGCTCAATTTTCACAGAATTCATTTGGAAACATGCACTAATCACCTGCTGACAACTGACTGAGAGTTTTATGTTTTTACACCACTTCTTCACTCTGGGTAAATTTTCAGTTATTTATTCATGGGATGTGGGCATTGCATGCTCAATCAGTACTGATTGTCCATCCCTAATTGCCCTTGAGAGGGTGGTGGTGAATTGATTTATTGAATTGCTGCAGTCCATTGGTGGCAGGATAGCACAGTAGTCAGCACTGCTGCTTCACAGCTCCAGGGATCTGGCTTCAAGTCCTGGCTTGGGTCACTGTCTGTGTGAGTTTGCACGTTCTCCTCATGTCTGTGTTGGTTTTCTTTGGGTATTTCAGTTTCCTCTCATAGTCTAAAGATGTATGGGTTAGGTTGATTGGCCATGTTAAAAAAAAAATCCTTTAGTGTGTCCTGAGATGTGTAGGTGAGCAGGTAAAATATGTAAGGATATGGGGGTAGGACCTAGGTGGGATTGTGATCGCTGCAGACTCGATTGTCCGAATGGCCTCTTTCTGTACTGCAGGATTTCTATGATTTACTTGTATGTAGTGCAGATATGTCCACCGTGCTTTTAGGGATGGAGTACCATGATTTTGATCCAGTGACAGTAAAGGAACAACAATATATATTTCCAAGTCAGGATGATGTGTGTCTTGGAGGGGAACTTTCAGACAGTGTTGTTCCCATGTATCTGCTGTCTTTGTCCTTCCAAGTATTAGAGGTTGCCCCTTTAGAAGATACATTTGAAGGAGTCTTGGCAAGCTGTTTTATGCATTTTGGAGAGGATACACACTGTTGCTACTGTGTATTGGCAGTGGAGAAAGATAATGTTGAAGGTGGTGAAAGGGGTGCCAGTCCAAGAGATTGCTTTGTCCTGGATGGCATTGACATTTTTGAGTGTTATTGGAGCTACGTTCAACCAGAGAAAGGGAGGGTATTGCATCACACTCGTGAATTATAGATGATTGACTGGCTTTAAAGAGTAAGGAGATGAGTTAGTCTCCACAGAATTCCCAAACTCTTGTTTGCTCTTTTAATTATACTATTTATATGGCTGGACCAATTTAGTCTCTGGTCAATAATAACTCAGAGGATGTTGATAATGGGGATTCAGATGGTTTTTGAGTGTCAATGGGAGATTGGATTGACCCTTATTGAAGACGGTCATTGCTTGGTAATGTATGGCACAAATGTTACTCACCACTTATTAGCCCAAGCTTGAATCTTGTCCAGTTCATGTTGTATATGGTCATGGACTGCTTCAGCAGCTAAAAGTCGCAAATGGTACTGGACGTTGTGCAATTATCAGTGAACAACCCCATTCCTGACCTTATGTTGGAGGGATAGTCATTGATGGATGAAGTAAAGATTGTTGGGCCTAGAACACTCCCCTGAGGAACTCCTGTAACAATGTCCCTGCTGAGATGATTGACTTCAAAACAACCACAACCATCTTCCTTTGTGTGGGTATGACTCTAATCAGTGGGGAATTCATAGAATCCCTACAGTACCGAAGAAGACCATTCAGTCCCTCAAATCTACACCCACTCTCTGAAATAGCATCTCACTCAGGCCCTATCTTCAATAATTGAAGGTGATGGAAACAATGTAAATCCAGCAGGTTGCTTTGTCCTGGATGACACTAAGATTCTTCATATTATGAGGTTGTACTCATTCAAGCAAATGGAGACCATTCAATTACAATCCTGACTTGTACATTGTTATTTTAGGGGATGAGAAAGTGAGTTACTCTCCACATAATTCTCAACCTCAACTCAGAGCAAGTGAGAGGTTGGAGAATAACTCACCTCCTGACTCCCTGAAACCAGTCCATTGTCTACAATGAACAAATCAGGAGTGTGATGGAATATTCTCCATTTGTCTCGATGAGTGCAGCTCCAATAACATTCAAAAAATTCAATGCTACCCAGAACAAAGCAGCCCATTGAAATGGCACTCCTTCAATTCAGGTCCTTGGTGCTGTGAAGCAGCAGCACTAACCACTATTTTCTCTTTGTTTCCCCATTGACTAAAGTCTTTTTCCAGGCTCCTTGATGTCAGCTGAAAATGCAATTTCACAAGACAGACATAAGTTCAGATCAATGTTAGTTAATTTACATAAAATGTCTGGTAAATAGGATCTCATCTCAGCTCTGGAGTTCAGATCTTTAGTCCATGTTTGGACCAAGGCAGAACTGGACTGCCCTGGTGGAAGCCAAACGGAGTATCTGTGAACGGGTTATTGCTGAGAAGTTCCACTTGATAGCACTGTCGATGAAACCTTTCACTATTTTATATCCCTTGGAAAGAAACGGCCTTCTAGTCGTCTGTTTCATGTGTCAGTCAGGAATTGTCATATTTTCAAAAGTCCAGAATTTTGGTCATTTGTAACCCTTTTTCGTGAGTTGTTTTCACTGAACCTTTCTATTTAGCCTTTCTCTACCCTGCTACAGTCACGTGCTACACCTACATTTCTCGATCCTTTAATCCACCCCCTACCAACTCTCTCCGCGGCTTCATAAGCAAACACCTACATCATAAGCATTCTCTGCCCTGCCAACCTCACCACAACACATATAACACAACACATAGATAGAGACTGACTGTAGAGAAGGAATGACATTCCACATCTGTACAGATTCCCTCTGGACATATTATCTTATACCATTCTTGCTACAGAGGAGGAAGAGCAATAGCTCACGAAGGAAAGGATGTCTCTAAGGTATCCTTCGCTACATCTGTCCAAGCTTCTATATGAAGATCTCCAGCCTCACTCTATTGTTATATCTGTTTGAAATGTGGATATGGAAATCATGTCTGCTATACTGTTTTGAGATCCAGATCCTTTGAAACAAGAAATCTGTGTAACATAAACTGCAGGGGATTGTCATGACAACCATTCAACAGGTCACAGATATGTTCTTCAACAAAGCAGCAGCATTTTTCTCAGACTTTGGAAACAGGGCAAGAGAAGCAGGGACATATATCAATTGCCTGGATTCCCAGGGTGTCACAGGCTGCATACATGTGGCAATGAGGTACCAAAAGAACAACCTTTTTCATATGTCAACGAGAAAGGATTTGATTCACTTAACATACAGATAGCCTGCAGTATAATCTAACTGGCTCAATGCAATTATTTTTCAACATGTAATTCCCTGACTTCTTATGAGAACTAACATTCAAATGAATGAATCATATTCCTTACTGCTGTAGCTCATAACTACACTGAGATCCCAGAGACAAGACAGCTACAATTGAATCTATACAGCTACAAGAAGATGAATGTTCTACATGAACAGCAGAAAGAAATCCTCCTGTTTCCACTCCTGCTTTGACCTTCCTGTTAGTTTTTGGGAAAAGGCAAATAGTGAATATCTGAAATATCACAATGAGGCCTGGGGATTAAAGTAGACTAGGCCTTGCTGATGGAGGACTGCTGCTTGCTCTGATCTCAACAATAACCTAATATTTAGCCAAAGTTTATAGAGATCTTAATTGGCATATGGAAGGATTTGCAATTTCAAATTTTCCTCACTTAAATTGTGAGAAGATGTCTCTTTGCAGCACTGAGAGTCCAAGCATTGATCCATTCCATTTGCACAGCAGAGGGCTGGCTATACAGGTTCTGGGGCAACTGATAATTCCAATGCCAAAGGTCAGCATTCACCTCAAGTTAAAAACTGTGATTGACAGATCAGTGATCAAATACTTTCCCCCCATGTCATCGATTTAAGAGAGCAGCAACTTCTCTCTCAAATTTTCTCCCTGAAACAGTATTCTGAATCAATTAAATCATGAAACATTCTCCCAAAGGAGGATATGTCTATCTTTTTTCTCTCTCTTTCTCTCCCTTTCTCTTGTTCTGATAGACACAGGTTGGTCTGTGAGTTAGATACCAGTTGCACAAAGGCTGATTATATTTTAATCAAATTAGTTTCAAAAGCTTAGTGGAAGGATGTCAAACATATTAATAGAAGGAGAGAGTCTGTTTTATTTTTAATAACCATAGAACGTGGAGTAATTATTCTCACTCTGAAATCTTCATGCTGTTTATCATTCATTTTATGTAAATAAACTAACCACTAATCTGAACTTACGTCTGTCTTGTGAAATTGCATTTTCAGCCCAGTTTCTGTAATGAGAAGATGTTCATGTAGTGGCTCACGTATGATTTACTGATTCCTTGATCATTCTAGTTTTAAGTGGAACTTGGTTATTGCAGCATATTACTTCCATTACTGAATTAACAGTCCAAATGTCATGAGTTCAGATACCACCAAAGCTATTGTCAAACTAAATTCATTAAATTTATTAATTTATAGGCTAGTGTCAGGAAAAATCATCTTCAACATTATGATTTTTGAAGAAACATAATCAACTATCCTAATCCAGTATGGCCTGCACGTGGTTAATTTTGAACATTCTCTGAAATGGTGCAACAAATCAGTTTGTTGTGAAACTAATCACTGCAGAACAGATTCATAACAGAAATATCAGACAGATGTGTTAGCATTGACACAGACATCTGACCAGGAAATGGCAAGGGCAATTTCAGACAAGTCAACCCCTCAAAGTCCACCTCATTAATTTATTGGCCCTGGTAAATAAAAGTCAAGGAACGGCTCAATGTAATCAATCTGATGGAATTGTTTCTCCAATATTTCATTTTTCTTTTGTAACCACTATTGAGTATGTTCTTCGCCATTAACAGGAAAGACCAAAGAGCAACCAGAGTTGGGGTAAAAATCTACACATACTAGTGGATATTCTCCAAAGAGTCATTGACATTGGTCACCCATCAGAGTAAGAAAACTGACTGTTGACTCTCACCCATCATCTCCCTAAAATTGGCAAACCCTGTTTAACACCATTTGGAGGAAGCACCAAGTGAGGCAAGAGCACAGAATGTACTCATCATCAAAATGGCTTGGCAATGCCAACACTCATTGAGCCTTGAAAGATATAACTGTTAGATTGGGCTTGTCTCAGGTAAATAACATGAGGAACTAATCTACCAAATTTTATCCTCAAAGTATGTATCACAGATATGTATCTCCACAATATTGCTGGTAGAAGTAATCATTTTGTTTTAAAATCTTTGAGTGAGGCTGCAAGGACAATGTTTGCTGCTTATTTCTAATTACTCTTGAGAAGGTGTGAACCAGGAAGTGACAAGCAGTCTATCTGGCATTCATATGAGCATAGTGCTGTTAGGAAGAGTTCCAGAATTTTGTCATTTGAACTAAGACAGAACAAACTGATTAAAAATGCAAAGCCACAGTATATAAAAAAAGTAATCTTCAGGGCAATGTGAAGAGAAAGATGGACCCTATAATCTGGAAACATCCAAACTTGTAACTGTCTAAGAAAAAGACAGTAAAAGGTGCAAACCTCTGGAAATTGAAACAATGGCTACCACAGACAACTGCAAACAAAACTTCTTTAAAACTTACAATGGAGAAAATATTTCACGACACAACTGCCCAGTCTATAGAGAGATTGCTGGTGGTGTCAAGAAGGTCTTTAGCAGAGGAATGGAAACAGGATGAAAGCTACTCTCTCTGCCTCTCTCTTTCTCTCTGTTTTGGTTTAAGGATAGTAAGAAGTCTCACAACACCAGATTAAAGTTCAACAGGTTTATTTGGTGGCAAATACCATTAGCTTTTGGGGCTTTGCCCCTTTGTCAGGTGATTGAGAGTTCTGATCACAAACAGAGCATATAAAGGCACACACTCAGTTTACAGAATACTGATTACAGAATTTCCCACTCACCTGACGAAGGAGCAGCGCTCTGAAAGCTAGTGGTGTTTGCTACCAAATAAACCTGTTGGACTTTAACCTGGTGTTGTGAGACTTTATATTGTGTTTGTTCCAGTCCAACGTCGGCATTTCCACATCTTGGTTTAAGGAGCCAACTCTAACAAAAACCTACCAATGAATTGTAATAATTGACATCTCCTATATTTAATGGCATTCCAAGAAACCAGCTAACCTAATCAGTGCAAAGTTTAAAATCTATGCCTCATTTAAATGTATATCATTTTAATTGTTTTTAATCGGAATCTAACTCCCCTTATTCTAATACCTTAAAATGTGTGTGTGCATGCATATGTGCATGTCCATGCGTGAGCATATTTTTCTGAACATGTGTGTGTGTGCATGCGTGCGTGTGGGGCACGTGCTTGTGTGTGTGCTTGAATGATACATGCATGCACATGTTCGGAGCGATTCTTCCAAAAGTGCCGAATTGGCAGGAAAACTGTTCTAGATCCCAGTGCGTTCTGACAGTTCGGCTTCTCATCTGAATCTCTGCACTCTGTTCACTGAAGAGGTCTCAGTCTTGAATGTCATTAAAACCCCCACAGGGAGGCAGGACCTATTAGTGCCGGAATTTGATAGTTCTGAAGCTCTGCACATGTGCAGTGACCCAAACAGTCCAACATCCTGTTTGCTGCCAGTCTGAGACACTCGCAGTTGTCCCTTCAGCCACCCCACAACCCAATCATGGCCCCTGCAGCAATTCCCAGGCCAGCCCTGAACCCCTCCCTCAACCTCTCTGTCCCACTAGAGCGCTCCAAGCCCCACCGCCACCTCCCTGTACCAGAGTGCCCCAAGACCCACACATCCGAAGTGGTGATCCTCCACCCACTTCACCTGGCAGACACCCCATTCCCCTCTGATCCTCCCTTGGGGATCAGACTCTCCCCCTGGGCCATGCCCCAGCCCAGCAGACTAATCCCCAGCCCACCCCACTCCTAGACTGATTCTCTCTGCAGAGTGGCAACAGGATCCCCAGCTCCAACCGGTTGCTCATAGGACCCACCTATAATAGGCGCAGCTCCTTGGCACTGCTAATGCCCAATGGGCAGTGCCAATATGCCCCTGGGCATGGCTACTTTGCCCCTTGGGCACTGCCAGGGTGTCCATGCCCAGGGGACACCACCTCCCCACTGCCTGACACCCAGGGGCCCAATTGCCCTTCCCTTTATTCAAGCGGAGTCTTCCGCCAGTTCCCAGAAACATGGGAGCTAGTCTGAAGCCTACTGGAATGAAGTACCCCTGGTGAGATGGGAGATTCAATCAATAATGAACACATATACATATTTAAAATACATGCAGAAAAGATTTAAACCAATTACCTGCCTTCCTGCTGGTTTCCAATATGGTCTGACTGGCGACTATTCACCGGCTCTGGGAAATGCCTGTGTATTCCCAGTGCACGCGGAATTCCCTGTTCAAGGCTGCAGATGCGCGTCTCCCACCGCAACTCGCCAGAAAAGTTATGGGTTCCAGTGGGAGAATCACGACCATTGTGCGTGTGTGTGTGCACACAAATGATATGATTGTATGAGGGCCAAATTCTCAACGTTGCACTTTTATTATTTTTTTTTCAGATTCAGTGCTTAATCCAGTTGCTCTTCCTTTGACTCAAAACAACTTGATCCCTATAGTTCACAGTTTAAATAATTAAATACATTCTGATTTGGAAACGGCATATGCTTGTGAAAAAGAAAGCTTTGTTGGAGCCAGTTGAGAAGGTTGAATTGAGGGGTGCCAGTTCACCCCCTCACCTGATCATAACAGTCCCTTGGGATGACCAGTCTCTCACTGAAGGTTAGTAAGTCATCAATAGCTATGAGTTGCTGTTCAAATTACTATTTATTATTAGATTAGTAAGGATATAGACTGGCCATCCTACCAGACAATATTCTCAGATCTGAAATTTCCTTCATTTCATTGTTGGACTTACTTTATTTCCTTCAATATTTTTGCAGTAGCTAGTAAATGCTTATGACTAAAGATGCACACACTTCATGGGGGTTGAAGAAATATAAATCTTCTGTTTAATTCTTTCTACTGGCACTCTTGACAGCGTGCCTGCTGTTGGTTGATACTTCCTTTCCTCATTCTCCGTGATGGAGTCGTATCTCATCAATTTTAGTCTGAAACACTGGATTCTGGGTGGTAACTTAATTTCTTTCTTGTTCAAAATAGTGACTAATATTGATTTTGGAACACAATTCCATGACATAGTCTGAAAAATGTTTGCAATATCCACATTATTGCCAATGCTTCTTTTTTTAATCATGGTGTATAATTGTTCTGTTTCCATTTATGATCCAGAGACATAACAGACCAGTCTATACTTATTGTTTTTCTGCACGTGAACTAAAACTGCTCCAGACATGTAGACAATTCATGTGTTTCTACTATGGTCTGAAACACTGTCAAAATCTGCTAAGATTTCAAAAACAATTTAAAATTCCTGTGGTATGCAAATGCTCTCATTGCTTTTACTTTTTATGAATCAACAGTGGTTCCAGTGGCTTGTAGAATGTGACATAGAAACTTGATGGGTTTGGCAAACTCAAATCTTTCAGTCAATGTTAGGCCTGCATTCTGTACAAGTCTAGAACTGCTCTGATTCTATGAGCATGCTCTTTCTTCATGACAGATGGACTTCAACGCAGATAAATGTGTAGTGGTCCATTTTGGCAGGAATAATGGGATGAAGGAGTACAATATAAGGGGTAGAAGTCTTAGCTGTGTTGTAGAGCAGAAGGATCTCGGGGTCCGGGTCCATAGGACTCTTAAATCGGCCTCGCAGGTGGAGGAAGTGGTCAAGAAGGCGTACGGTGTACTGGCCTTCATTAATCGAGGAATAGAGTTTAGGAGTCAGGAGGTAATGATGCAGCTCTAAAAGACTCTTGTCAGACCCCAGTTGGAGTATTGTGCGCAGTTCTGGTCGCCTCATTATAGGAAGGATGTAGAGGCTATTGAGAGGGTTCAGAGGAGATTTACAAGGATGCTGCCTGGATTGGGAGGCAGGCCTTATGAAGATAGGTTGAGGGAGCTGGGACTCTTCTCACTGGAGAGACGTAGGTTGAGAGGCGACCTGATAGAGGTTTATAAAATGTTGAGAGGAATAGATAGGGTGGACTCTCAGAGACTATTTCCCCGAGCTGAAATGGTCACTACGAGAGGACACAGATTTAAGGTGCAGGGAAGCAAATACAAAGGAGATGTCAGGGGTAGGTTTTTCACTCAGAGGGTGGTGAGTGAATGGAACCGACTGCCGTCGGAGGTTGTTGAGGCAAACTCACTGGGGTCTTTTAAGAGACTTCTGGATGAGTATATGGAAAAGAATAGGATAGGGGGTTATAGATAGGTCTGTGGATTGGTAGATGTGATCGGCGCAATTCGTGGACCGAGGGGCCTGTTTGTGCTGTATTGTTCTATGAGCCGTGTACCAGAATGTAGAACGTGGAGGACAACCTACAACCCGGAGGCCACATACAACTCATCTGGCTTCTGAGTGCAGCCGATAAGACAGTTTATTGACTGTTGCCTATGCACAGGGTTACAACATCGTGCACATTCCTGCCTGCATAGTTTTTTTTTCCTTACCAGTATGAATGAAGTGATAAACACGTACAACAAGGCCAAGTGAGGTGCATGCCAATTGTACACAACATTAGCTGAGAGTCATTCACTCCCTCTGCATCCAAAGTGTACATTTTTATTTTAAACATTTGATTTTAAAAATTCCATTAGTATATGAATGATTAAGCACTTTCTATTACTCATTATGGAATATGCAGCATGTATTAAATATATTTAATCTAATGTATGGGGTCATGGTTAGTGAACAAGCTGATTTCAATCTTGCAGCAAACTGAGGTGAAGGAAGGTCATTCATGCGGCCCACTCACTAGCTTAGGTTGCCCATCACTGAATTTAAAGCATTTGTTCTCTGGAAAGTTTCTGAAATGGACGATGTTCCAAGCAAAAATGACTGAATGGCATTATAAAAGTGGTCAATAATCTGAATTCATTTTCCAGTTGCAACTGCTAAAATCCAATGTTGTCATCCAATTTAGTAAATAGTATATTTTTTGCTAATTTGATAAGGATCTCATTCACTAAGTCCATTGGAAGGATCTTATGTTCCACTGATTTAAATCAACATTGGTTCTTACAGAACCATTCTTTGCTTTGGCACCATAACATTCCTAAAGATTATTTTGTGGGTACATTGACCCAATGAGAAAAACAGTTGCTGCTGCATTTTCCTTAAATTAACTCTTGGGTTTGCCTGAAAGTAGGTGAGGAATATTCCTCAGTGTAAAGAATCAAATAGGTTAAACATCAGCCCACAGGGCAGTATGGTACTTGGTTTTTCATTTCCCTGGGCACATATTAAGTTTTAGAAATTCATTTCTGATTGAATTATGTGACATCGGAAACTTTATCCACTTCAGAAATTAGTTTCAATTTTAAGCATGCCTTTCTGCTTAGTGGAGAGCATTCTTGACTTTGAATGGCATAGAGATGTTCAAGGGTTTCCATTTCTTTTTAAACCTCAACTTTGCCATGAATTGGCCTTTGTCTTTTAATGTAATCCCACTGACCCTATAAATTGATAGATGAGGGTTTCAATATAATACGTTTGAGCCATTTGACTTCATTTGATAAAACAGAAATACCTGATTTTGTGTCTAATTTAAACTCCAAAGGCTATCTGTCCACTGAGTTTCGCATTCCAGTATCATTTATCTCTACCAGGAAGCTTACTTCATATGTTTGAGGTTTCTGCACTTTTTGAAGGTAGCTCCTTCATTTTCTATGTTGTGAGTGATTTTGGATAACACAATTGTAGCACTCTATTTCTCTTGTTGGCCATTCTTCTCACTTGTGTAGTTTGATCTACCACACCAATGATATTTCAGGATGACACTTTCCTTGTTTTGATGGGTTTATGTTTTAACATGCTTTCTTTCTAAAGAGGTACAAACTGAAAGGTCTCACTCAATCGTCTCCACATGTCCTCTTCTCCTCTAGGAAAACGTGCTGTTCTGTTTTCTAAGCTCAGTCTATCTTATAATTTGGATTACTTTTGTTAATGTTAAATCTCCCTTTGTCTATAAGAGATTTTATAATGCTTGGTTTGGATCTCTTATGACAACTTTTAAGCAGTTCCTGCTAGCCTATATAGATCATTGATAAACAATTCTACGCTCTTGGCTAGTCTTTGCTTTCTCTTAGCCCATTTCATTTTTAGGTACTGATGGAAGCTAAAATATTAATCAAAAACTTGCAGCGGCTTCTTTGTAAGAAGTTGAAGTCTCATCGAATCCCTGTCATGTTATCATGTCATTAGCTATAGATCCAACTCAAAACAATATATTGACTTTGTCTATTGGTAGACCTGCTGAGTTTTTATAGAAATTTGTTGATTTTGTTTCAGATTTCCAATAGCTACAATATTTTTCTTTTATTATAAAAATATTGCTTAGTCCTGCTAGGAGATAACCCACTGAATGTTTATGAATAAAGATGGCATAACTCCAAGATGCAAGCTTAGGACTACAAAGCTCATGTTTTGTAAGGCAGAAGTGGTTCTAGTCTTCATGATCCTTGTTCTCCAGATATCCCAGTTTTTGGCCTGTTGTGAGCCTTCAGAACACTGAAATTGTCTTGGGGGTGGTGCTGTGGGTTATATATCTCTACTTATTCCTGGAATTGTTCCTGCTGCTGTATCACTGCTTGCTGCTTTGGACCTGTACTCACTGTTATCCAGGTTTTGGATCTGTTTCTCAGTTTGCATGATGTCTGACTTTGTGGTGAGTATTGAATTTGTCCTTTGTCCTTCTTTCAAGGATCCATTGACCTGCCAATTCTGTAGTTTTTTGCTTAAGGTTTGATGATGTTTGGCTATGCCTGCTCCAATCCACTTGGATCATGTAGATCAAGGCCAAGACAGGAAACAAGAGTCCTGTCTTGTCAGCTTGGATCAGGAATGTCTCAATTTGTTGCGAATATGAATTGAACTTGATTTGATGAATTGGATTTTAAAAAATTCTATTTACAGTTATAATCTGTTGGGTCCTCTGCATGTAACTTGCTCTTAGTCATGTGACCTGACATTACTATTGCATCAGCATTAGGTCTGTTTCTAATGTTAACCCTTTACTCAATGTCCTCCTCCAAGTCTTGATCTCTTTCATACTTCCAAACCTTTTCAGGTATCATCTTCAAGGTACACTGCAGCAACTTGCCAGGTCTCCTTCTGTAACATCTTGCAATTCTGAAACATGTACAATCTAGACAAACAAATGTTATAGAAGCATGGATACACCACAACCTGCAAGTCCACCCCACCCCTCAGCAAGTGATCATCATTCCAATTTGGAAATAATCTTGAGTTCATAGCTTCTTTTGGAAAAGAAATCCTCACTGCGAAATACAGCCTTAAGATTGAATGTTACTTGGCTGCATGAAAAGAAACAGAAAATAACCAATGGAAGCTAGAAATCATTTTGGATTTATTCTGTAAAAATTGAATATTTACATATAGGATAGTATAAAGTGTAAGAGCAAAGTTTTCTTTCAGTTGGGGATCGGATTAAAAAGGGATATTCCATTCTGTGATTTAGAGTAGAAACAAAAACCAGACTCTTTGGCCCTCCAAGCCTGCACCAACTGTGCTGTCCAACTTAACTCAAAACCCCCTACCCTTTTGGGGACCATCTCCATCTACTCCCATCCTGTTCACATATTTGTCAAGACACCCCTTAAAAGTCACTACCGTATTTGCTTCCACTATCTGCCCCAGCAACAAGTTCCAGGCTCCCATCACCCTTTGTGTGAAAAATCTACCTTGTACATCTCCTTTAAACCTTGCATCTTGCACCTTAAACCTGTAGGCCCCTAGTAATTGACTCTTTCACCCAGGGAAAAAGCTTCTGACTATCCACTCTGTTTATGCCTCTCATAATCTTCTAGACTTCTACCAGATCACCCCTCAACCTCTGTCATTCCAGTGAGAACAAACCAAGTTTATCCAACTTCTCCTCATAGCTAATGCCTTCCATACCAGGCAACATCCTGGTAAATCTCCTTTTCACAAAACCATGTTGCCATTCACTAATATGGCCACTTTTTTCCAAGTGGGAATAAATTCTGTCTCAAAGAATCCTCACCAATAATTTTCCTACCACTGATGTAAGGCTCATTGGCCTGTAATTACCTGGATTATTCTTGCTACCCTTGTTAAACAAAGGAACAACATTGGCTATTCACCAATCCTCTGGGACCTCCCCTGTAGCCAGTGAGGGTACAAAGATTTCTCTCAAGGCCCCAGCAATTTCCACCCTTGCCTCTCTCAGTATTCTGGGGTATATCCCATCAGGCCCTGGAGACTTGTCTGTCTTAATGTTTCTCAAGAACCCCAATACCCCCTCCTTTTCGATCGCAACATGACTCAAACTATCTACACATCCTTTTCCAGACTCCTCATCCACCAAGTCCTTCTCTTTGGTGAATACTGACACAAAGAACTCATTTAATGACTCACCCATTTCCTCTGGCTCCATGCATAGATTCCCTCTCTTGTCCTTGAGTGGGCCAGTCCTTTCCCTGGCTACCCTCTTGCTCTTTATATTTGTACAAAAAGTGTACAATGTTGGTATTTAATTCATTGTGTTATGAGTCATTTGTTACAGTGGAAGTCTTACAATTTGAAATCTGTGTCATTCTTTCAGTTGCTAACTGGAAGTTCAAATTTCTTTTCAATAATTATATCTCTGTGGTGATTGCAACAAAATCATGCAACTTCCAGGATCTTAGAAGGTAAACAAAGTGGTTTTTCATCTTTTCCATTCAGCAATTCCATTGTTGCTAACTGGAGCTGTTATATTAACATACTGATTTTATAAAAATTTAATAATTAGAAGATTGCATTATTTTACTGAAATAGCACACAATTTCCCTCTTAAAATTGGCATACACGAAGTATACATACAGAATAAAAACAGGAGTAGTCCATTCAGCCCCTTAAACCTGCTCCACCATTCACGGTCACGGTTGATCCTGAAATTCAATACCCTTTTCCAACCTTCCCCCTTATCCCTTGGTCTCTTTAATCCCAAGAGTTATTCTTATTTCTTCCTGAAATCACACATTTTGGCCTCAACTAATTTCTTCACTAGTGAATGGCACAGCTTTACCAATCACTCAGTAAAGAAATTTCTCCTCATTTTAAAGGTTCACCCTTTATTCTTAAATTATGACCTTTAGTTCTGGACTCCCCTATCATCAAGAACATTCTTTCTGAATCCACCCTATCTAATCCTGTCACAATGTTATAAATTTTTATGAGATCAATTCTCACTCTAAACACCAATGAATATAATCCTAACCAACATAGTCACTCCTCATGTGACAATTCTGCCAGTCAGGAATCAGCCTGGTAAATCTTCACTGCACTTCCTCTATAGCAAGAACTTCCCTTTTCAGATAAGGACATCAAAACTGCACACAATACTCCAAATGTGACCTCACCAAAGCTATATACAATTGCAGTAAAACATCCCTATTCCTATATTTAAATCCTCTCACTATGAAGGCCAACATAATTGGAGGTGTTGGGGCTGTTAGGCAGCTTAAAGACATATAAAGCTCCAGGGCCTGATGGCATTTACCCCAGGCTGCTAAGGGAGTTGAGGGAAGATTTGGCTGGGCCTCTGACGCAAATCTTTGTCTCTTCCTTGGACACAGGTGAGGTCCCAGAGGACTGGAGGATAGCAAACGTAGTACCGTTGTTTAAAAAAGGTCAGAGGGATCACCCAGGGAACTATAGGCCGGTGAGCTTGACTTCAGTTATAGGTAAGCTAATGGAGAGGATCCTTAGGGACAGGATGTATGAGCATCTGGAGCGCTGCGATCTGATCAGGGATACGCAGCATGGCTTCGTCAAGGGGAAGTCTTGTCTTACAAATCTAGTGGAATTTTTTGAAGAAGTGACAAAAACAGTTGATGAAGGACAGGCTGTTGATGTCGTCTACATGGATTTCAGTAAGGCGTTTGACAAGGTTCCTCATGGTAGACTGATAGAGAAGGTGAAGGCGCATGGGATACAGGGTCGGGTATGTAGATGGGTCGAGAACTGGCTCGGGAGGAGGAGACAGAGGGTAGTAGTGGAAGGCTCTTTTTCCGGCTGGAAGCCTGTCACTAGTGGAGTGCCACAAGGCTCAGTACTAGGTCCTCTTCTATTTGTGGTCTACATAAACGACTTGGAAGTGGGGTAGGTGGTGAGATCAGCAAATTTGCTGATGACACAAGATGCTTGGATTGGCGGGTACAGAGGAGCAGTGCCAGGCAATACAACAGGACATAGATAGGTTGGTAGACTGGGCAGATAGATGGCAAATGGAATTTAATCCGGATAAATGCGAGGTGATGCATTTTGGCCGGAAAAATGTAGAAGAGAGTTATAGGATAAAAGGTAAAACTATACGGAGCATAGAGACGCAGAGAGACTTGGGGGTGCAGGTTCACAAGTCTCTGAAGGTGTCCTCACAGGTGGAGAAGGTGATAAAGAAGGCGTATAGTATGTTAGCTTTCATAGAAAAGGGTATAGAATACAAGAGTAGGAGTTTGATGTTGCAGTTGTATAGAACGTTGGTTAGGCCTCACTTGGAATACTGCGTCCAGTTCTGGTCGCCGTACTATTGGAAGGATATGGAGTCCTTGGAGAGAGTGCAGAGGAGGTTTACCAGGATGCTGCCTGGTATGGAAGGACCGTCTTATGAGGAACGATTAAATAGACTGGGGTTGTTTTCCCTTGAAAGACGTCGGCTTAGAGGGGATCTCATACAGGTGTATAAGATTATAAGGGGTATCGATAGAGTAAATGGAGGTAAACTTTTTCCACCTTCAGAAATGGATAGGACGAGGGGTCATGGCCATAGGGTGAGGGGGGCTATGTATAAGACGAATATTAGAGGGCAGTTTTTCACACAAAGGGTAGTGGGGGTGTGGAATGCACTGCCGAGTAAGGTGGTGGGAGCAGGCACGCTGGGGCTGTTTAAGGGTCTCTTGGACAGCCACATGAGCGGTATGCAGATAGAGGGATATATTAGGACTGTTTAACTACGGCTTTTTTCCACAGGTAATTCGGTCCATACTTGACCAACATTGAGCATGCATTCGGCAGGTGGTGCGAGGTACAGCTCTTGGATGTTGATTCATGGGTTGCCTGGTACCTCATGTCGTAAATGAGTGCTTTATGTGGACCATCTGAAGGGCACCATGACAGCTCAGAGACTATCGATGTGGCTGTGCAGACACTTGGAATTGGGCCGGTGTCTGCGGGAGTTTGCGCGTTCTCCCCGTGGTTGCGTGGGTTTTCTCCGGGCGCTCCGGTTTCCTCCCACAACCCAAAAATTCGCTCTTAGGCTGATTGGGAAACAAATTGTCCCTATAGTGAGAGTCTTCCATATTAGGAATAACCTAAATCTATAATAGGATAATGGAATTGCTACTATATAGTTATGACGGCGGCACGGGCTCATTGGGCCGAAGGGCCTGTTTCCCGTGATGTGTTGCTCTTAAAAAAAAATAATAATCATTAGAAACTCTACAGTGCAGAAGGAGGCCATTCAGCCCATTGAGCTTGCTCCAACAATTATCCCACCCAGGCCCTATCCCAGTAACCCCATGTATTTACCCTGCTGATCTCCCTGACACTCAGTGGCAATTGAGAATGGTCAATCAACCTAATCCGCACATCTTTGGACATTTGCCTTCTTTACTGCCTGCTGTACCTGTGTTTACTTTCAGTGACTAATTTACAAGGATACCAAGGTGTCACCGAGAATCGACCTCTTTCAACTTACACCCATTCAAATAATAGTCTGTCATCCTATTATTGCTACCAAAGTGAATAACCTCATATTAATCCATATTAGACTGTATCGGTCATACATCTACTCATTTGCTCAGCCTGTCAAACATGACAAACATTCACATATCTTTGACTTGTTTCATGTTTTCAACCATATTGGTTTACATTACAGAACCTGGGTCTAATATATGCTTAATAATTTATAAGGAACTTTGTACTCCCTGAAGACGACAGATGTATTATTTTTGCATTGTATGAGATTTTCTCTCTCAATAACAGGCAAAAGTCACATTTGAAGTGACTTCTGTCAGTTTTAATCCAGTTCCCTTAGGATAACTATTGGCCGTACAGAAATAGATCAAATTGTAGTTTAAAAGCATTCAAATCAGAAAGAGAAAAAATACAAACATAACTCAACATTTTTGAAAAAAAGAGAATGATGAGCTAACTGACTTGTCTAAAAGCTGCTTCAACTTTCTGATGCAGTTATTTCTCATGTTATGCTTACAATTAATTAAAATAGGCCATAATAAATGGCGACAGGCTGACACTCTCACTCCACTGATCTGAATTTTGCAAACTAGTGAATAATAATAAATGCAAACTTTCACCTTTATAATTACAATTATTTGAAAAATGGCCTTGCTGGACAAGTAAACAGAAAAAAAAAAACTAATTTAACAAGATTCAGAGCTTGCAAAGTCCTTATGTTGAAATTATAATAAATGTCAAGCATACCCTGAAGAGATTCATAGGACTAGTTAATTACTTCCTTGAAGCTGATGGCACTAATGGAGAATGTCTTTATCTAATGGATGAATTCATCTTTCCACTGCTTTGTGAGTTAAAGTGCTGACAAGCAATCGTCAGGAACCTTCAGATTATATTTTATATTTAGCACTGCTTCTGGGTAGTGAAATTAGTCATATAATGTAAAAAAACCATCCAGACAAAACCACCTTTCCTTTAACGTTGTGAGAACTGACTCAACCTTCATGCGCCAAAATAATGAAACAAGATTAGTTTTATTACAACATTTTTGATATATCTTTAATGAAGCCTCTTGTCAAAAAAATCTGATTAAATTTGAACTAGTGTATCCATCATTTTCTCCTTCATTAAATATACTGTGCTTACGCTGACTTCCACAAGTTTGCTGCATTTGATATCTTTACAGATCTGAGCAGACTGAGATGTACAATTTAAATATGCTTCTGCATTTTCTGTGGCAATTCTGAATTTTTTTTTTTTTACACACATGGTTTCTCTTGATTCATACCTAAGAAAACAGTCGTGGCATAATGGGGTAAAAATAAGTTAAAGTGAAAATATATTTTAAAAATACAAATAATGAAATATTGAATCAATTAAGTTCACTTAAAATTGAATACAGAAAAATTATAAAAAAAAACAAATTGCAGAACTGAAGAATTTTCTTTTTATTTGTAATGAGACCAGGTGAAATTTTTTAAAGAGATAAAAGGAGTAAATCATGTTCATGTAAGCAGCTTATTTAAATTGGGCAATGATCAGGATGTGAACACAAAATTAAGAGCTCTTAAGTCATTTTTTTTAAATGGAAATGCAAGATGAAGGACAACAGCAAATATGGGTTTTGAAAGCTTGGAAATTGATAGAATCATAGCATCCCTACAGTACAGATGGGCTCTTTGGCACCAACAACAATCCCACCCAAGTTCTATCCCCATAAATCCATGCATTTACCCTTTGAATCCACCTTACACCAAGGAACAACTTAGCATATCCAATACACTTAACCCACACATCTTTGGAGTGGTGAAAGAAACCAGAGCACCTGGAGGAAACACATGCAGACACAGGGAGAACGTACAAACTTCACACAGTCATTTGAGTCAGAATTGAACCCAGATCCCTGGAGCTGTGAGGCAGTTGAGCCATTATGAGGCCCAGCTGTAGTAGGAATTAATTAAGGAAGACTAAAACAGTTTTCCTGTGTTGTTGGAGTTACATTTATTAATGTATTGTATTTCTGCATTAGGGTCAGATATAAAGTGTCATGGAAGTTTTTTTTGGGTGAAAGGGTCATGGTTGCAAGTTAAAGTTACAATAGTTAAACTTGAGACATTGCTGCAATCTTACTGCTCAATTATATGAGTTATTATGGCTGTGAAGAATTGTAAAATCACAGAGGTAAGCTGAAATGGCCACATCAATAAGGATCATCTTAGCTGCATCAATAAAGATCATTGCTTTGTTTTCATTCAATATTGATGAACCAGATATTTTGAATTAATTAAAAGATGAAAGGTCCACACGTAGGAAACTGTGGGAAGAAGCTGCATTTACAAGAGTTGTATCAGTTTATCTAAACTTGAGAATTGAATTCATAGTGAGAAGGATAACACTTCCTAAACTGTGACTTTTGCCACCTAGACAAACACATGGGAACATTGCCATATACAACTTCTCCACTAAGTCACAGCTGGAATTATGTCACCACTCCTTCACTGAATTGATGATTAGAAAAGAAGTTGGCCTTTTTTTAGGCTGGACTTAATGGGCCAATTGTAGATAGGAAAACAACTTGTAAATTACCAACTCATGTGCCCCCAATGTATTTGTATGACAGCAGGTCAGATGTCTTCTGGTGGGTCACCTGCCTTTGGCCTAGTTGAGAGCCTTAAGTGGGAAATAGGGCCTTATCCAATTACTGCTCATGTTTGATTATGTGGGCTACTTGCCAGTAAAAGGAGTGACTCTCTTCTAGATTCCTAGAGCCAACTAGAGACTAACAGTCCATCTACCAACCAACCATGAAGTTTTTAAAAGTCTTCTTTTAAGGATAGTCATTGTTATTACAAATCACTTGGGCAATCTGAGTTACTCAACAACACGTGCTGTTCCAGATTAAAAACTCAAAAGGTATTTTATGAAGTCAACCTGTGCCATAAGTTTTGCAGTTTGAATTTGGCTAGGGTAAACATATGATGTTTCTTGCATTCAACTGACTCATTAGGGAGCTTTTATCAAACAAAGTTTATTTAAGAATACACTTAACATATAGTAAGAAAATTAGCAATAGCTTTTATCAATTACAAATAAGAAAAGAAAACCTAATACTATATGAACTTTAACTAAATGCACTGTTCCAATCCAATAAAACCTTCTTCTAAAGATACATCTACCACAGGTTTAGCACAGAAAATAAGAATGTTCACCTGATTTTGGAAATTAGTCCTTTGATTGGAGAACTGAAACTCCAACTTCCCAACTTTGTAACTTCCAGCCAGCCTCATAGTAAAAATATTGCCAATACCAGCCTCTAGATTTTGGCAAGTAAACCACTTTAAGAGTCAGAGACAATCATTTTCTCTAGTTGTTAGCTAGTAAACCACTGCCAGCAGAATTTCACTCCAGAGAGAGCAAATGAAACTTCTTCTAATATAGCAGAAGTTCTGATATCAAGGAGAGAGGCACAGACATACTGCCTTTTACTCTGAAGTTCAAGTATTTTCTAATAAAAATAGCAGCCAGCAGCCCAAACTGCAAGTGTAAGAACTCTTGGGAGAAAAAAAATCATACTTCCCACAACAGTTCTGTAGGATCATAAAAATCCCAGACACTACATTAGGTCCTGAGTAAAAATAAACTAAACCCCATTTAAATCATTCAAGCAGCAATATAAAGACATTTTATCAGGCGGCTTGGTGCTAGTAACAAAAACAAAAGGCTTGCTAACAAGCTATAGAGAACAAGATTTTTTTAAAAAAAACAGAAGTAGGATCAGGTGCAAATTATTTTCAGAGCTACAGTTTCATTAATTGGACATTGTTGAAGGTTTGGATTAGCTTTTAAAAGTTATGGACAATATTTATAAAATAAAGGGGATCTGGAGATGCTTATAAAGCACGGTAATTCTTTGATATAATTAAAAGGATGGACAATTATTCCACAGAAGAATATATTATGGAATTTGACAAGTTAAAAAAGAGATTGAAGAAATTTGGCCAACCTTAATTTAGTGCTTGTTTTCAGATTATTGGATTATACTAATATATCTAACATGGTTAAGCTCCCTGGTCTTAATTGGAGTTAGATTCTCAGAAAGAGATACACTTTTGGAACAGGTGTCTGAAGCTTTAAGAAAGGTTCTGGGGAAGCATTCATTTCCAACCAATTTAATAGCCACTGACCTGTAGTAGTAACACAGAGGATGGAGGTTGGAGGATTCAATGCTGGCACCATTTAAATACTATTTTGATATGGTTGCAAGCATCAATATGAAAGAATCACAAACAAAATAAATGAGGATACACTATTTTGGTAGTTCTAACAGAACATAGGAATTTGGTGGCTAGAGAGGAAAAAGAATTCCCAGGAACAACTGACGAATCATCAAGTGTTTCAGATGTGACTCAAAATATTACGTGATGAATTATCTGAAACAGAATAACAGGGTTTTTGAAGTGACAAGGTATGGAAAGTTCAGGAGAGAAAGATGATGTTGTTAATTAGTCAGAAGGCATTGTATTGAAAATTAGAAGTTTTAGTCCAGCAATGGGTGCTCTCAATGTGGAATGATTCAAATCTGCTGTGTTAGACAGTGGGAGTATATCCACAATGCATAGGATGGATTGGTTAAAGTGTTACCTGGAGTCTCTAAATAATAAAAACCAAAGTAATGTTAAGGAATATGAAAGCTTTATTTCCTTCAGGTCTGGGGATAGTAAGTTAAAACCACTGAAGCGAGAGGTGATTCCATGTAAAATAGTTTTTCTTTTCACTGCAGTGAAATATTCTTATTGTTGAGTGAGCTGTCTTGTAAAAGGCTCAAATAAAATTTGATATGGGATACGATGAAGCCATTTTTGGGGGAAATCTGTTAGATTTACATTTCACATAGTCAGGGTATTATTGTATCTGCTTAACAAAACCTACCCATTTCTCATCACTATGTTAAAGAAGTATTCATGATACTAGTGGGGTAGGAGTTTAAAGGGAAAAAAAGACAAATTGTTTGAAAACTACATCAATTGGTTTAAGGGAGAAATTCAAAAATATCTTTTGTGATGTGTGATCATCCCCTGGCCTTGGAAGGGATTACAATTTTTCTGAGCACTTGAATGCCCTAAACTCAAGGAGAAAGCCATTTATTAAGGCTGGGATTTCAAAGAAAATTTGATATTTACGACACTGCGTGTGGTCATCAGAAATAAATTATCAAGTGGAGGACATGATATATGCCATTAAGAAAGAGCAGAAAGATTGGAAATGCCTGGGTTAGGGTATGGATAACGATGGATAAACAGAAATTTGCAGCATAGCAATCAAACTGTGAGGGAACGTTCAATGACATTAACTGAAGCTGGTTATATATAAATTTACAGTATTTGAACAGTATTTGCACTTCATAGACTCATATATTGGACAAAAACAAGAAGCAGATTATGACAGAAAGTGGGCTGACTGAAAATGGATAAAGTGACACTGATAAATAATCTTATCCCAAAGGACAATAACCCAAAGCTTGCACAAGACTAACATATATATCTATAAGCAGAGTTGGCACCATTATAGAGAGACACCAGGAAAGGACATCAGCAAACATACACATTGGCTGAATGTCTGAGATGAAGATAAAGATAAGACCCTTGTATTGGCAAAATAAGATAAAGATGTGGAAGACTGGCAATGTAGCTTGTGTTCTCGAAGTGCACCTTGAAGTGTTCATAGCTGTAGGAATAGATTGTACACTTACAAAAGTGATTCTAATCACAAGAGGGGAAGATTGTGAATCACTAGTCCAGAAAGAAATAGGAGGCCAAGTAGAGGTGATAGTTTGATATGAGTGAGATCAGAACAGGCTAGGAATGTCATTAGATATAGAAACCCCAGTCTTTGAGGAGTTTTAGTCGGTACTAACAAATTGGAAGGCAAGTTGATAATGGATGCTAAACAAAAAGAGTTGGAACAAATTTTGTTTGCGTATTAAGCATAGAACCTCTACAGTGCAGCAAGAAGCCATTCGGCCCATCAGACCTGCATCTTCCCTCTGTCTTGTCCCTGTAACCCTGCACATTTACCACGACTAATCCACCTAAACTACAGACCTTTGGACACTAAGGGGCAATTTGCAAGGCCAATCCACCTAACCTGCACATTGTTGGACTGTGGGAGAAAACCGAAGGAAACTATACAGACAGTTACTCAAGGCCAGAATCAAACTCGAGTCCCTGGCACCATGAGGTAGCTGTGTTAACCACTGTGCAACCTTTCCACCTTGATAGGAAATTCTTTAACCTCAAGTCACTTCCATGCCAAACTAAACTAACCACCACAGATATACATGATCGACAGTGTGCGGATGACTGCGATATTGTTGCCCATTTAATGACTTAATGTTGTTGCCCTCAGTGGCGTTTGCTAAAAAATAAATGTATTGGACTTTAACCTGGTGTTGTGAGACTTTTTACTGTGTTGCCCATTCTACCAGATTTGCAAGCCACTCTCGGTGTGCAGACAATTCTGCAGACAGGAGACTTGGCTTTTCATGAATATTGTACCAGCAATGCTTCTACCACAAATTTGGATTCAATGGGAGGTCATCAAAAAACAATAGTACCATTCTTGAAGCCAGCTCCACAATCATTCATGCAAAATACCTGCAATGTCAACTATGATGGATTGAGCACTGCATCCAGATGAACAAAAAGCATTTTCCTCACCAGGTCCTGTCTTCCCAATGCTCAAGTGCCAATGATCCAGGGGAGGATAAAGAAAACACTTCAAAGACACTCTAACTCTCTCCTTGAAATACAGCAGTATTGAGATTAATGACTATGAGGTGTTTGTTACCAAGCGTTCAAAATAGCAATAACATGTACATCAAGCAGCATTCACACTTTGAGTCACAACATCTCAATAATGAGGCAGAGCAGGGGCAGAGCAAGAACAAAAACATGGCACATTTTCACTCTGGATCCCACTACTCTGTGGAATATCTCGACCTATGTACCCAATCATCTGCAAGTCAGGATCAGCCTGTTCATTCATATGAAGACCCATGGCTCTGAGCAATACCCTGAGGGGGCAGCATCCTCAAATTGAGGAACAGCCAATAATTGTGAGCTGTACTTACGCAGCTTAACTAGGGGCATGGCCACTTTTGGACCATAAGTCTGCCAGGATGTTTCAAGGACCCATTGCCTTTTCTTTATCCAGTCTTTCTTTCCATCACATAAAATGAATCAAGTTGGCTAAACATTAGCCTCTATGATGCTGAGGACCACTGGAGGAGACTGAAGGTAGTTACAACTGCTTCAGCTTTTTCCTTTGCACTAAGGGATTGAGCTCTCCTATTATTTGAGAATGCGGATATTTGTAGAACCTCTCTCCCTTTTGTTTCATTGTCCACTCCCATTCACGACTGGTGTGGCAAGACTGCAGGGTTTAGGGCCAGTATTTTATAATCTTGCTCAGGGGAAACTTGTAAAGTTCCGCCTAAAGTCAACGGAGAACCCCATTCTGCAAGCCACGCATACCCTGATTCAGGGGCAGACGTGGTGGTTAAATTTCAACCTAGATCTGTCCCATTGATTGTGGGATCACTTAGATCTGTCCACTGCAAGCTGTTTCTGCTTGCTGGCACACAGACTTTAGTACATTATTTTTAAATGGTTCTTGGCATATCCTTCTGCACTCCTCACTTCCCTCCTGCTTACACAAAATTAATATGGAATTTATCTTTTTTGAGGACCCCCTTTGGCTGAAGCATCAGCAAAACTGCACAGAGAGTCCTCCAATCACTTCTGTCTTATAACAATAGTCAGGGTTTTATGTATATATATACAATAGCAAGCCCTTGTAGCAGCCAGCAGATTGTTGCCATCAACTTTGGTAAATGTACCATCCCCATTTTGCTGCAGCTACTGCCAATTTTGACAATTTATAATTGGCCTCAATCTATGCAGTGGATCAAATATGACATCTGTATATTGGCAGATGTTTCATAACTCTTCTTTGGTCCCTTTGTGCTCTTAGTGAAAGAAGTTGGGGGAGGGGTGAGGGGTAGAGGGGTTCACCCAAAAGTGCTGAATTGATAAGAAAACTGGTCTAGATCATGATTGTGTTTTCAGTGCAACTTCAGATCCAAATCTCCCCACTCTGCAATGCAGAGACCCCAATCATGGATATCATTAAAAGCTTGTGGAGGGCAGAGGGGGGAGGGGTGCTATTCATGCCTGAATCTGACAGCTCTGGAACTCTGTATTTGCATAGCTGCCCTGATCTGTCAGTCTCCCATTTTGCTAGCCAGTCAATCACTGGGCATGCTGGGATCCCTACAATGTTGTTCCTTCTGACACCATCACAGCCCAATCGTGGCCCCCATGACAATTCCTGGGCCAGCCACATCAACATCTTGGAGTGCCTCAATGTCTAGACCATTCTCCCAGCTATGGTAATATCCTCCCCTGGCAGACAAACCCCACTGCCTCCAGCAAACACCCCCCCCCAACTCCCCACCATCACCCCAAGCCCAACCCAATTGCTGCCCTTCTTCCATCCCAGACTGATTCTGTCTGCAGAGTGGCAGCAGGCCTGTCATCCCCACTGATTACCCCTAGGTCCCGCCCACAATAGGCTCCATCCCCTTGGTGATGTCCACAGGGCGTGCCAAGGTGCCCCCAGGCATGGGCATTTTGCCTACTGGGTAATGCCAAGGGATACAGGCTGGCACTGCCAGGGTGCCCATGCGCGGAGGCAGCGTCCCAATGCCTGACCCTCTCGGGGGGGGGGGCACCCCAATTGCCCCCCTTCACTCCGGCAGGGTCTCCAACTAGCTCCATAAACATGGAGAACCACTCTAAACCCACCAGCGTGAAATACTCCTGGCGAGGTGGGCGGTGCTATCAGACTTGGCAAGTTCCATGCCAGGCCGGATGGTGAAATTTAAACTAAATTAAAAATATATTTAAACCAGATTAAAATCACTAACTCTCTTCCCACTGGTTTCCAGCGCGGTTCCGCCTGCGCCTGTTCTCTGCTCTGGGAGACGTGCATGCGGTCCTGACGCATGTGCGAATACCACAAAATGGCCGACACGCGCATCTCCCAACTGGACCCACCAGAAAATTTACTTGACGTAATGGGAAAATTGTCCCTGTTATGTGTCAGTATGATCTTCCAAACCAATTGTTGAAAATCGTAGCTGCTTGCCAAGTGCCTTAATACTCAAAATTACCTCGGAATATTCTTGTGCATTGTCTTGTCCCTGTCTTTCCATTAGTTATATGGACAGCATTATGCTTCATGTTTCTAAATCAATTTGTATCATTTTCTGATCAGATGATATGCAATAAGAGAGATGAGGGTGAGAGTCTGAAGATGTGATGTACTGTTGCTATCTGTGTGGTGGGTGAAATATTTCCACAGAACTCAAGTGTTTACAGATACAGAATCATAGGGTGTCATTGCAGAGACACAATCTATCCAGCACATCATTCCAGTGTCAGTTCCAAAATGAGATCCAATTAATCCCATTCCTGTGCCCTTTCCTCTAGCCCAACTATTAATTATTTTTCTAACACTTGGTCAAATTCTTTCTATAAACTCTTATTGAAACTGCTTCCACCACTCTTTCGGGCACATCTCAGGAATGGTGAACTTGTGAGTTTGTTTTGTTTTAATCTTCTGGCTGTCTAACTGCATGCTTTGCAATGCCCAAATTGCCCTGTATATGTTTTTTTTAATTATTCCATTAAATTGCAAATACCAGCTTGTGCACCGCACATAAAGAGGATGCAGCATTGTGTCTGAGTCATTTTTTTTGTTTTTGCTCTTGCTGCTAATTGTGTGCCAAAATTTTAAATGTTATGAAGAAGATTTGTAGGATACCTGCATTGCCTTGATATGTACAAATGTCTTTCCAAAGTTGGCATTTTACCAGCAGTGTTCCAAACATTAACAGCTGGAATTCCCAGAATAAAATTGTGAATCAGAATTTGCATTGTTTAACTGGATAGGCCCCTGGCTTGAAATCACCTAAAATTGAACAAGAAGATATTGGGCGCCCATCTCGATATCATTGAGCACTTGCGTGACATTTCAATTGGCGAGGGCATGCAGGAGTCAGCTGCATGCTCGCTGACAATCAGCTAGTTAAGGTAATTAAGAGGATGATTAACCGGAATTTTGCATTATCTGTGCGGCTTTTAGGTGATTACATGGGCAGGCAGCCACCCTGTTTTATCACATTTTTTCATCCATGGGTGGAATAAATGGAGCCTTAGCTATTAAGATTCTGGTAAGAATTTTCTGTTGCTTTAATCTTAAGATTTCAGACACCTTCCCATGTTTTCTTCCGAATATTTAGTTTGTTAGACTTGTTCTGAGTTTCTTTTGTTTTGTCGATTCTGTTGGAACACTTCTGCCCATGGTAGCCTTCAACGCATGAGGCAGTGCCATCTGTATTTCAGCAAATGGAGATTGTGTACTCTCCTGAGGGCACCTCCTCTGAGGAGGAAGAGGGGACCAATGAAAGAGGAGACCAGATCTCCATAGGCAGTATCTCAGGAAGAGAACAGTGGGAGGGAAGGCACAGGGAGTGCAGGGCTAGCAGGGAGAGCAATGCACATGGCACTGTTGAAATCACTTTAGGTGATTTCAAGCCAGGGGCCTATCCAGTTAAACAATGCAAATTCTGATTCACAATTTTATTCTGGGAATTCCAGCTTTGTTAATGTTTGGAACACTGATGGTAAAATGCCAACTTTGGAAAGACATTTGTACATATCAAGGCAATGCAGGTATCCTACAAATCTTCTTCATAACATGGCAAGTGCTCAATGCACATGCCACTATCCTGCGACTGGAACATAACGGGTAAAGATCCAGCTACCTCAACATATCCAAGATCCACTGCCGTAAGTGGCTCTGCCTCTCTTGGGACACCGTGACATTGTTATGCTGAATGATTGGGCCAGGGATTGATTCCATCTATGTGCATGAGCCCCCATTTCCAGTGGCTCTGAAGATTACAGTAGCTTTCAATTTTTATGCATTCAAATTATTCCAGGGGTCTGGGAGTATCTGTGTGGAGTGTCCCAATCAGCTGTCCATTGTTGCATCAAACACGTAACTGATGCTCTGTTCAGATAGTTCATTCATTCATTACCAAAAAGACCAGGTCAGCCAGACGGAGCAAGCCAGAAGCTTTGCAGTTATTGCACAGATCCCCCACATCCAGGATGCCATAGACTGCACTCATATGTAGTACAAGATGGTCTGCCAGGTGCCTTAGTGAATAGGAAGAGGTACCACTCCATGAACAAACAAGTAGTTAGTGACCACAGGACCTAGATTTTTCAGATCTATGCAAGGCGATGCATACATACTGCAACATTCCCAGGTGCCAAGGCTGCTCATGGCTCCAGTTCAGCTGGAGATGATATTCCCAAAAATGGAAGGTCCATAGCCACAATGCTGCTACCACTGAAGGGGGGGGGGTGGAAAAAAGGATATCCATTGCAAAGATGGCTCATGAGGACACTTAGGCATCCTAGGACAGAAGTGAAAGAGAGATACAATCCATGTCATGCCTTCACAAGAACAGTGGCTGAGAGAACAATAGGACTACTGAAGTTGAGATTCCAATGCATGGACCATTCTGGGGGTGCCCTGCAATACCCTCCAGGGCAATTATCAATGGTATGGGAGAACACAATTAAGGATAAGGATAGTGAGGCAGCTCCACATGTCTGAGGGGAAGATGCTAAGGGCACAGAATGAAGAGACAGCTGTGGTCAACCCTTGGGGCTGGGAGATGGCGGGTGAGGGGACGGCAGGGACACTAGGGAGGCTTTGATGCAATGCATTTTCAGCTCAGCTGCTGAGGCTTACCTTCCATCTCAGTGCCATGACCCCAGTGTGACCTCACAACCTCTGTAATAAAGTTTGCAGCCACTCATAAGGCAGTGGTGAGGCCTGCACCTATGGAAAACTTAAAGGACACTCATGGCATTGAAACAAAATGCTGATTTATTTATTTTTTATTTATTTATTTTTTTATCATAGATACAAGTAAGGAACAAAACATAAAATAGTTGCCACAGTTACACAAAACCAATACACTGATGGAAAGAATGAATTCCACCTGTAAAAATCCCATCCAACTTTCACAGTGTCTTAAACTTATGTTTGTGGGTGCTATATTTTGGTCCCTTCACTCTCCCCTATACTGCCCTCCCCGCACCCCCCACCTCCTCCCCCCCAATCCCCTCACTTCACTGCTGGAGGCACTGTGGCTAAGGACTTACTATTTTTGGGAAGAAATGGGTTTTAAAAATGGAGGGCAGAAGAAATGTTTCAAAGACACACTCAAGGCCTCTCTGAAGTTGCTTGACATTGACACGACTACCTGGGAAACACTGGTACAAAACTGCCCTAACCTGGCACTGCCTCATTCACAAAGGCTGTCAAGCTCACAAAGCAAGGTATATTGCTGAAGCATAACATAAACACAAGCTGTGCAAGTCCAGAGCTACTAGTGCAACAACTACAGTGTCTACACAAATCTGTCCAATATGTGCCAGGACATTCCATGCCCAAATTGGCCTGATCAGTCATCTTCAGACACCTGCAACCAGCTTCAAAATGACTAATAGTGTCGAGATCCTCATCGATGATGATGGATGAACAACATATTAAAAAAAAGACTACTTGTGACTCATAAATAAACTTTGTGTTTGTCCTCAGATTTCTGAAGGTGGGAGGGCATGTTAGTGGGGTGGTGAAAAGGCATTTGGGACAATTGACATTATCAATTAAGACATAGATTATAAAGCAGGGAGATCATGTTGGAGTTGTATAGAACTTTGGTGAGCTAGAGTATTGTTTGCAATTCTGGTCTCCACATTATCAGAAGCATGTGATTGGACTGGATGGGGTGCAGAGAGAATTCACCAGAATGTTGTTTGGGATGGAACATTTATGTTATGAGGAGAGGTTGGATATGTTTGGGTAGTTTCCTTTGGAGCTGGAAAGACTGAATGGTGACATGATCGATGTATACAAGATTATTAATGGCATTGGTGAATAGAGACAGTGTGGATAGAGAGCAAGTGTTCCCCTACGTTGAAGGATCTGTCATCAGAAGTGAGGAACAGGAGATTTGGGGGGGTACATGAGGAAAATCTTTTATACCCAAAGGGTGGTGATGATCTGAAATGCACTGCCTGGGAAGGTGGTAGGGGCAAGTTGCCTCACAACCTTTAAGAAGAACTTGGATGTACACTTGGTGTGTCATAATTTTCAAGGCTATGGGCCAATTGCTTGTAAATGGGGTTTGGTAGGTCAGATGTTTTTCATGTGTTGATGCAGACATGATGGATCATCTGTAGTGTGCGATTCTGTGCTTAGAGTATGCAATTGCGTTAAAAGTTATAGCTTCCCAATTGCAATTAATGTAATTCACACTTACATTCAACATATTTTTCTACTTCCAGCTAGTAAGCTACTACATCTAGGGTGCACCTGGCTTTCTTTAATGAAAAGATAATCAATATCTTTTCCCGAAGTCAGGGGAGTCTAATACAGGGGGCATACGTTTAATATGAGAGGGTAGAGATACGAAAGTGGCCAGAAGGGCAATTTTATCACACAGAGGATGGTGAGTGTCTGGAACAAGCTGCAAGAGGTAGTAGCAGAGACGGATACAATTTTGTCTTTTAAAAAGCATTTGGATAGTTACCTGGGTATAGAGGGGTATGGGGCAAACGTAGGCAATTGGGATTAGTTTTTAGGTTTAAAATAAAGGATGGCATAGACAAGTTGGGCTGAAGGGCCTGTTTCCATGCTGTAAATCTCTATGACTTGCTAGTCAGTAACTTCAATTAAAATTGCTGGATTTGCATATAGGTTTGAAATGTCCGGTTCAGCCACACTGGAAGCATTCTGTGCCCCCTGGTGGTCAGTCTTGGCATCTATGCTGGATTTTCACATCACAACACAAACATCTCAAAATGGCAGCTAGAGTAGATTTGGCAGCCTTTCATATGAATGAGGTCATGTGAAACCTCAGAGTCGCCATGAATGATGGCTTGATTAAATGCTGTAAGCTCAGTTTGTCTCATGTATCGGACCGCTTGGTCCAATTTAAAACCATGTTTGACCTGCAGAAAGTCAGAGAGTTTTACATCCCAGATATCCATGGTGGCGCAATCACAAATTAGCTCACTCATTAGCACTCTGTATCTGCATGAACTAGCTAAGCAATGTAGGTTGATTTGAAACAGTTCAATTGATTTTCCCCTAGGCCACTGTGAGCACTGGTTCAAATGTACTCATTCAATTATTAAATGTTGCTTTGGGCTAAAATAACACATGACTGACCAGTTGCCTGTCCATCTTCAAATATAACCGAATTTCCTTGTTCATGCCTTTTGTCAAAGGTCCTCCTTCACTTCCCCAATTTTTATAAGGGGCACATTGAGAAACATAGGCATGGTAGCTATAATAATTAACACAAAAGTTTTTTGATCAGTGCCCTGGGCATACTATCAGAAGCTTTCCTAGTTATCTTAGCTAGTAATGATACCCAGGAGATAGCAGAGAGCTAGAAGTCGTATCTGAAATAATTTAAATATGCAATAGTACAACCCAACTAATTAAAGAAAGACTGACAGAAAATTTCTGAAAATATAACCACCAGATTTACAGAAGATGAAGTTTAACAAGAACACAATTCATTTTAAACCATATTTATACTGATACAAGGTATCTAATATGAATGGAGTCTTTAAAATCCAGCTAATTAACTCAGCTTTTAGTTGTTGCATCAGTTTGAAAATAATGTATCACTTCTCTAAAAAAGTAAAAATTTGATGATGACAACATTATAGCTACAAAATTTGAACGCTAAAAAAAATCTATATCTAAAGGAATATGTGAAATATAAAAATAGTGACAATGCAAATTAAAGTGCGTTGAAAGTATTAGCATCCATGCCAGGTCTTGATTGCATATGTATACACCTGAATTTATTCTGCATGTATTTGAGACAGGAGATGGAGAAAGTGAGTGTCGAGGTGGGAGAGAAGTGGGGTGTATTTTTATGTGGGCCTGCATAGCATTGCAAAGTGAAATTTAACAGGATATGGATAGGATCTATTGAAGATGGGAAGCAATGGCCTAGTGGTATTATCGCTAGATTATTAATCCAGAAACTCAGCCTATGTTCTGGGGACCGGGTTTGAATCCTGCCATGGCAAGCAGTGGAATTTGAATTTAGTAAAAAAAATCTGGAATTGTCGATTGTTGGGAAAATCCATCTGGTTATTAACGTCCTTTAGGGAAGTAAATCTGCCGTCCTTATTTGATCAAACCTATATGTGACTCCAGAGCCAGACCAATATGGTTGACTCTCAAGTGCCCTCGGAAATGGCCGAGAAAGCCACTCAGTCTAAGGATGGGCAATAAATGCTTGCCAGCAACGATGCCCGTGTCCCATGAATGAATAAAAAAAAGTTTTGTAAGGCCATGTGGAGAGACAATTGTGAAACATATACTGTGTAGGAACTATATCACCATTCTTTTACCATCCCTGGATCAAAATCCTGAAACACCCTCCAATATGTGTGTTCTTATACCACATGGACTGCAACAGTACAAGAAGGAAGATCACCACCACCTTCTCAAGGATCGTGAGAGGTGACCAACAAATACTGGCCCAGCCAATAATGCTCACATCCAGTGAAAGTAAAAACATGCTGAATCTTTACAAATGTATTGGTTCATTGTTCATGCATTGATTATCATCTAGTCAGTGATAGATGATTTCCATTAAACTGCAGTTAACATTCAGTATAAAATATGCCCCTTTAACTGCGCATGGGTAACTGACAGCTGCATGGCCAGGAACATCTGTTAAATTGAATACATGCCACTTTCGAGCAGTTAATTTTGTCATTTTAACTGCATGGTTTCTGTTAGATGATAAGGGTTAAAATTTGATTTAATACAAAAGCAAAATACTGTAGGTGCTGAAAATCTGAAATAAGAACAAAAATGCTGTGAAATACTCAGCAACAGGCAGTGCCTGTTAGACATACAGTAGTATTGGGCAACCTAGGCTGGCGAGTGGGCTACGAGTGCCCCTCTCATCTCAATGTGCCATGAGATTGAATTCAGGCTTGTTTACTAACCATCACTCTAAGAATAAGATTGAATACATTTGACACACACTGAATACTTCATGACGAGTTATAGAAAATGCTTAATTATTCATATATTAATCGAACTATCAACTTAAAATGATTAAAAAAAAACAAGAGAAATGTTGGCATTTTGATTGGATGTAGAGACAGCACTAGGCAATCACATGCACCTCACATTACGTTCTCTTGTTTTACATGCATATCACTTCTGTCATGCCAATAGGAAAAGAAATACACGGATAAAGAACAGTGGAATCTGGTAACCCTCTGAATGAGCAATAGTTCATGAAACGCCTTGTAGGCTTCACTCAGAAAACTTATGAACTGAATATGGCCCCCATGCTGCAGGTTACCCACTACTGAGAAACAGAGTTAACCTTATCCACCTGAAACATTGACTCTTTTTCTCTCTGCAGATACTTTCTAACCTGCTGAGCTTTCCCAGCACTTTTTTGCTCTGATCTTAAAATTTAATTTATCTAGTGCACTTCTTGAGACAGCAAGTTTTTATGAAGACTGCTGTTTAGTGCTGGCTCTCCATTCAAAGAAAAACTTTAGTGCCTACCAGACAAAATCAGTGTCATGTATATTTTTAATGGCATGGGAGCAACAGAGGTTAATCACTGTATGGATTTTATTACTTATTATTTTATAGACAGGATATACTTTTGCATAGGCAGAGGACTCGGTTGGGTACTGAGTAATTTTCCTCTACAATACACAGGGGATGGTGAAAATATTTGAATAAAGGAGGATACAGCAGAGAGTTCAATGGGATAAAATAAGTTAATAAAAATGATGTACTTAACAGGTTGACCTTAAAGTAGAAATGTCATCCCGCCTGATTGTGATGCATCCTTGGTTGTGAGAATGTAAATGTGGAAACAGTAGAGATTAAGACCACAATCTTTCAAACTTCCTTAGTCTGATTGCATGAGGTTTGCAAATTTTACATTTTTGTGCAAAAAAAAATGTAAATTTTGTTACAATCAACTAACATCAGTGACATGGAAGCTTCTAGAGGCAATAATCTGAAGCAAAATTAATCGCCACTCAGAAAAATTTCAGTTGATAAATGACAATCAATATGGTTTTATTAAAAGTTAATCATGTTTAACTAATTTGATTGACTTCTTCTGTTAAATATCGGAAAGAGTTGATGAGGGTTCTGCTGCATAGATGGAGTTTAATTAAGTACCACAATTGTTGCAGCTTGAAGACAATGGGGTTGAAGAGGTAGGGTTAACATAGATATGCAATTGGCTGAGATACAGAAAGTAGAAAATGCTAATGGATAGTTGATTTTCAGACAGGAAGGATGTAAACTATAGTTTTCCCCAGGGCTCAATATCAATACCATTTCTATATTGATGTATATCAATGACCTGCACTTGTGTTTGGGGGTCATAATTTTAAAAGCTATGGATGACAGAAATCTTGGAAGCGTTATAAATAGCAAAGAGCATCATAGCAGACTCCAGGAAGAGGCAATTTGCTGAAATGGACAGATAGATTTTAGATTAAATTTAATGTTACAAAATATGAAGTGATGCATTTTGGAAGGAAAATTAAGAGAGAAAATAAGGCAATGCGGGAATAGAGAGAGCTGGAGGTTAACATACTCTTTTTTTTAAGGTGGCGCAATAAAATGAGAGTCCTGGCATTACAAATAGAGACTGGAGTTATGGCAAACCTTATAAATCACTGGTTAGACCTCAGCCAGAATATTGTGTTCAATTCTGGGGCACATTTTGGAAAGTATGCCAAAGACCTTGGAGAAGGTGTTTGATCACATCAAGCGTCTACTGTGTAAAGCTGAAGATATAACAAGTGAAATGTCACGCTCGCCTGAGTTGAGAAAAATATTAGAGGTGTAAATTAAGTGCCAAAATAAAGCATCAACTGAACTAGGATGCAAATGTGTAATGCAGGTACTTATGCCACACATGGATTTTACACCCATATTAAGCCTTGTGTCTGAATGCATATTAGTTCATTATAATGGCTTTACCTCCAGGCTAAAATGCAGTACCTGTGAATATCCTAGAATCACGTTGTTCAACATGTGTGTAAAATGAAACACAATTTTTTTCATGCAGCAGGAAACAAAATCATTTGCCCAATATTAAAGGGAAGGTAGGAAGATGTGGGAGAAACAGACAGTGGGCAAAGATCATGGAATGGATGACTTAGTGTCGGACTTACTGATAGTAAAGCAAGGCCTCATTTAAATGAATCACTGCAGACTCTCACCTCACCTGACATTGGTGAGATGGACTGCCTGCTCGACAGAAGGAATGCAAGTTAGAGGGAGAAGGCCACTTGGAACCCCTGGGAATAGTTTTTAGAATGCAACCATGCACTGCAGAGAAAAGTTCTTCCTCATGTTGTCTTTGGTCTTTTGGCCAATTACTTAAAATCAATGTTTTCCGGTTCTCATCTCATCTTCTAAAGAGAGCAATTTCTCTTCATCTGCTCTGTCCAGAGCCCTCATAATTTTGAGCACCTCGAACAAATCTCCTCCCAGCATCTCATTTCTAAGGAAAAAACACCAGCTTCTCTAATCTGTCCTCATAACTGAGATCGTTCATCCCTGAAACAATTCTCATGAATCTTCCCTGTAATCTGTCTAAAGCTTTTACATTCTTCCTGAAGCGAGGTGCCAGAATTGAACACAATTTGCCAGCTGAGGCTTAACCAGTGTTTTATAAATGTACATTCTAGCTTTCTTTGCTTTTGTTCTCCGTGCCTGTATTTATAGTGCCCAATTGCATTCCTTTTCACCCTTTTTTTTTCAACCTGCAACTTTCAATGCTTTACGGACATAAACCATAGTTCTCCCTGTTCCTGCAACCCTTTTAGAATTGTACCTTCTTCTTTTTATTACCTTTCTTTGTTCTTCTACCTAAAACTATCCCTGCACACTTTACCTCATTAATTTCCATCTGCTATGTGTCCACCCATTCCACCAACCTGTTTAAATAAATAATTCATTAAATAATGAAGGATCAGGTACCTGAAATAATGGCTGGAATTCTCCTACTTTGCCTGTGGTTGGGATTCTCCAGTCCCACTGCTCTGCATGGAGTTTTGGCTGAGTAGCAAATTCTCCATTCCTGCTGACAGTGCTGGTGCAGCAAACGAGATTGGAGAATTTCAACCATTAACTGTGTTTCTCTCTCCACCGGTATTGCCTGACCTATTGGATACTTTCTAGAATTTTCTGTTTTTATTTATTACTGAATTTTATGGTGCCAACAAGAGATGGATATGTGACATGCAGGGTGACTTAATTAGATAGTGTAATATCCTAACTGTGTCAGGGATCATGGGTTTTAAACAAAAAGATGGGTTTTTTTTTTGTACATGTGGATTCAAACAGACATCCCTGATTCATCAATAAGTTTACTGTGGCATATCAAATAGCTGTTCCAGGAAATTCAGACCTACGTTCATTATCCTAAATGTGAGAGTGCATTTAAATAAGACATACAAATTTATGGAATTACAGGAATAGGCTATTCAGCCCCTCAAATCTGCTCTGCCATTTGATAAGATTATTGCAGATCTGATTTGCGGCCTCAATTCAACTTTCTGTCTACCCTCTATAGCTTCTGGCCCCAATAACCTATCTAATTTAGCCATTAGCATATTTAATGACCCTGCATCCACTGCACTTTAGGGAAGAGAATTCCACCGAGGAGTGAATTCTCTTTGTCCCTGTAGTAAATGAGACATCACTTATTTTCAAACTGGGTACCTCCCCCACCTCCAGTTCTTGTCCCTTCCATAAGGGGGAATGTTCTTTCAGCATTCAGCCTGTCACGTTCCCTTACAATCTTGTGTTTCAAATAGCCTTCCATTCTGCTAAACACAAATAGATAGTAGACCTAACCTGTCAAGCTTTCTTTATAAGACAAGCCATTCATCTCAGGAATCAATTGAAAGAACTTTCCCTGCCCTGTTTCTAATGCAATTATATTTTTTGTTAAGTAAGGAGAAATCATATAATTTATGGCATATAGTAGAAATTGCCCTGTATCAGGAAATTCTGGATCAATAGTGTAGACCAAATGGCCACATGGTGATCTGATGATGTGATTACTTAAGAGGTCACATGACGGAAGCAAGGGAGTTATCCCAAGGGCGCGAGCAAAACACCAGCATTTAAGGGCTGCTCTACTAATGAATAAACTATTGTCCGTTATAAATCCTCGGTCACCAATCTGTGGGGACCCAGCTTTTCTACATGATGTCAGGAGTTTTCAGTATAACACAAAGACTTCGCCGCCTCAGAGTGGCATATACATTGTGGTTCCAGATTATCAACTAAATCAAAAATGGTACAATCTTACATCTTACTTAATCAAGCAGGCCCCAACGTCAAGATGTTTGAGTCATATTTCTAAAGTAGTAGAAAGAGAACACCAAAATAATTGTAAAAAAGTTTTTAGAATATTTGCCTGCCAATGAAGAACATGATATTTGACAGGCATTTAACTCTACAAGTCAAAAGCCTGATGAATTGACACGATCAAAAATGGCAATTTTTAAAATCTTAAGTGAAAAAATATGCACTTGATACCTTTACTGATGAGCTAGTCAGGGATCGAATAGTTTGTGGGGTCCATAGTGACTGTGTCCATAAGCAGCAGTTGTGAGAGAAAGATTTAATACTACAAACAGCCATTAGCATGTGCATGTTAAACCAACAGTCTGAAAAATGCAGCAAGGAGATTAAGTGGGAAACAAAAGTTTTCACAATACAAGGCATGCCACCTTGCCTCAGTGGCCATCATCCTTAGAATAGAACAGCATATTTGGCATATGGTGAATGTTGCAACACATGTGGAATGTGAAATCACCTCACAAAATGCTGCAGATCGAAATCGCAGTCGTTTTCATTTGACCAAGCCACACTGCAGTGGTCATGTCATCCAAAGTTAAGATAATCAGCAAAGCAAATGAACTGGAGATCGACCAAAGTAACCAAACCACTGAACTCCCAATAACACATTAGTGTGAGTGTTGATACGATCGCAGAAAAGGATGAGATCTACACTACCCTGAACATGATTTGCAACAATGCAAAACTGAAGTTAAAGATAGCTTGGTACTGGGACCTCTTCTATTTATAATATATATATAAATGACTTTGAAGAAGGAGTAAGTGGAGGGATCAGCAAGTTTGCAGACGATACAAAGATGGCTGGACTTGCGGATAGTGAGGAGCATTGTCAGGCGATGCAGCAGGACATAGATAGGCTGGTAGCTTGGGCAGACAGATGGCAGATGGAATTCAATCCTGATAAATGTGAGGTGATGCATTTTGGGAGAAAGAATGTAGGGGGGAGGTATATGATAAAGGGTAGACCTATTAAGAGTATAGAAACGCAGAGGGACCTGGGGATGCAGGTGAACAAGTCTCTGAAGGTGGCAGAGCAAGTGGAGAAGGTTGTGAAGAAAGCATATTGTATGTTAGCCTTTATAGGAAGGAGTGTAGAGTACAAGAGCTGGCCTTTAATGTTGCAGTTGTATAAAACGTTGGTTAGACCTCATTTGGAATACTACGTTCAGTTCTGGTCGCCCTACTACCGGAAGGACGTGGAGACTCTGGAGACTCTGGAGGTTTACCAGGATGCTGCCTGGTATGGAAGGTCTGAGTTACGAGGAGAGGTTAGGCAAATTGGGATTGTTTTCCTTAGAAAGACGTAGACTTAGAAGAGATCTAATAGAGGTGTACAAGATTATGAGGGGTATAGATAGAGTAAACAGGGATAAGGTTTTTCTTAAGATGGACTCTAATCGCACTAGGGATCACGGGCTTAGGGTGAGGGGGGTAATGTATAATTTGGATGCTAGAGGGAGTTTTTTCACACGGAGGGTGGTGGGGGTATGGAATGAGCTGCCAAGTAAAGTGGTGGAGGCAGGTACTCTGGAGTTATTTAAGAAATACTTTGATGGGCACATGAGCAGAATGGGAATGGAGGGGTATAGAAAACTGTTTTAAAATAGGGATCATGAGCCTTGGGAGTCCCTGGGAAGTGTGTAAATAGATGATATTGATGTACTTGTTTTTATACTACAGGTGCTCTGGTCCACCTTGTTGTCTAACAAGGGGCATACACATGATGGGTCGTGAGAGGGCTGCTCTTTGATTTTTTCGAGAGTATCCTAGTGCTTCACGTCATTAGTGTATGCTTGACCTGGACCATTTGATGGGCAACACGACAGCTTAGAGACTATCGCTGTGCTGTGCAGATACATGGATTTGGGCATGTGTCTGCGGGAGTTGGCGCATTCTCCCCGTGCTTGTGTGGGTTTTCTCCACGTGCTCCGGTTTCCTCCCACATCCCAAAGATGTGCTCTTAGGCTAATTGGCAAAACAAATTCTCCCTAAATTGTCTCAAATTTGGTTGTTAATCCATAGATCTATAAACATGGACATGGATCGCGGGTAGAGGTGAGAACATCAGGGTAACGGCACGGGCTCGTTGAGCCGTTTTGTTCTTTGTTCTATAGTTTCTGGAGCAAAGTGTGATATATTACAAGCTGGATGCTGTGGGAAGTAGATCTATGTGTAGCACTAGACCGTCGTACACAGATGGGCCTTGTTGCAGACATACCACACTGAACATGTGGTCATTCTCCATTGCACATAGGTCCATTTCAAGTTTCATATAGATCACCAGAACTTCAGGCATCACAATGGGACCTATCCAAATTGCTTTACAGCAATACCAGACCCCAGAAATAATGCAGTACAAGTACCTTTTCTACTGTGATGCCATTAATAAGCTATCAGTAACATTCCACACAACACCAAATAACTCGCTACCACCAACACTTTGTGTTCTGAGAAGAACACCAAAGCAGAAAGTAGTCAATGAGCTGCTGCATTGGACAATGACATTGGATGTCATAACTCCTTTAGATGAGACCACAGAATGGGTTTCAGCAATAGCAGCTGCAGTAAAGAAAGATGGCATGGTCAGGATACGCATTGATCCAACTCATTAAACAAGGGGCTGTTCAGAACTCATCATCCTATGAAGACAGTAGAACAGATAAGACCATCAGAACCAGGAATTGGCCCTTCATCCTTTCAAGCTTACTCCACCATTAAATAAAATTGTAGCTGATCTAACACTCACTTTCCTGTCTTCTTTCTGTGACCCTAATGACTAAAAGTCTATCAATCTTAACCTTGAAAAGCTTCAAGGATTCGACCTTCAAAGCTTCCTGGGGTAAAGAATTCCAAAGATTTACCACTGTTTGAGAGAAAAATTCTTCCTCAAATCTGTCTTCTGTGAGGACCCTTTATTCTCCACCTATACTCTCTGATCCTACACTCTCCCATGAATGGAAATGCCATCCCAACATATACTCCTCTCTAATTCCCTAGGAATCTTATATTATTTAATTGTGTTACCTCTCATTCTCCTGAATTCCAAGGAACACATTTTAATCTTTCCTCATATGGTAGTTCCTGCATTCATGGCATCATCCTAGTAAACCTCCTCTGCACTGCCACTATTGATAACATATCTTTCCTTTAAATAAGTGGACCAAAACATTATTCTAAACGTTATTCTCACTAGTACCTTGGACAGTTATACTCCAGTCCCCTTGAAATAAAAGCCATTATTTCATTTGCCTTTTCTATTACCTTCTGCACCTGTATGTTACCTCTCTAAGTTTCATGAACAAGCACCCTCAAGTGCCTTTGTGCCACAGCTTTTGCAGTCTCTCTGCATTTACAGAATAATGTACATTCTCATTTTTTTTCCAAGCCGAGCAATCTCATATTTTCCCATAGTGAATTCCATTTGTCAATTTTCTGCCCACTCACTTAACCTGTCAATATCTCTTTGTAAACTATTTATGGCCTCTTTATAATCTGTCTCCACTCCCATCTGCAAATGTTTTGTCTATCATCTATCTAGATCTATCACCTGCTAATTTGTCCACAGTGAACTCCTTGTTCCTTCTTTCAAATTATTAATTCATATTGTGAAGAATTGTGATCCCAGCACTGGTCCCTGTGGCACTCCACTTGTTACTGTCCTCCAACCTGAGAAAAACTCCCTTATCACTACTCACTGCTTCCTTCAGTTGACAATTGTCTATCCATACCAGAATGTTACCTCCAAAACCATATGCTCGTATCTTGCGTAGCATCCTTTCATGTGGCACTTTCCAAATACTTTTGAAAATCTAAACATGCATCATCAGCTGGTTCTCCTCTATCTACTCTGGCTGATACCTCCTCAAAGAACTCTAATAAGTTGTCAGACATGATTTCCCCCTTCATGAAACTCATGCTAACTGTTCTTGCAGACGTGCCCAATGCCAAGGTTTTCAGCATCCTTCTCTATTATCTTCTGCACCTTCCGAAATGTGGGTTTTGGTAGATCCCAGTCAATGAAGAATCTCTGAATCTTACGACATTTCTGTTTCCAGTAGGCAGATATTGTTTTGTCAGAAGCCATATGGGATCTCCACTGGCAGTGAAGTCTTCCAGTGGAGAATGGAGCAACTCTTTGATAGCCAATTCTGTGAAATCATTCTCAATGTCATCCTGGCCTGGTGTCATGCTGAGCAGAAACATGAAGCACATTTTTGTCACTTCTTGACAGAAGTTTAAACTTGCAAAATGCAGATTCATGGGCAACCAGGTTCTCTATGTGGATCACTTAGTTACAGCTGATGCTGTGAAGCCAGATCTAGGTAAGACAAGCACTTCTATAAATAGAAAGTGACATTTTAGTAAAACTCACTACCAAATTAACTCTTCAGCACATCTTAAGCAAATACACTACTCCCCACACAAGTCTGGCACCCCATGCAATCTCAGTTTTTCCAACTCAATGGATTTAATCCTTGAGTCTCATTCACCAGCAAGCTTATTCTATACTAGCTCCCTGCCTATAGTTAATATTAACAAAAAGGATATGTATGTATCCTCCCTCAATCAGGACTCATCTGTCATGATGGCATAGTTTTTTAACCCAACCACTAACAATATTCATGATCTGGTCATCTAATACAAAACTGTCAGCTCTTTCACATGCTTGAGCTTTTTGCAGAACATTTTAGGCTTCTATCCTTTTAGCTTATTCATGGGTTTCCCAATAGAATATCTGAAGTTGTATTTTTCTATTATTCAATTCTTCTTACTTCCAAAATAGACTTTTTCAAAGAGACTTAGCTGGTTTCATCCCCAACGAATCCAGTGTTCCTCTTTCAATCTCTATTTGTTTTCCCTTTATGATTGTATCTGTGTGCTAATCACTTTCTTCCTACAACTCCCCTTAACATTTGCCAGTCACATAGCTTCTGATCTTAACTACCTTCCTATCGATGTTGCATCCAGGGCAAAGGTCATTGAGTCAAATGGACCAATATTTCTTACTATTCAATAAAATGACAATTAATTCCTTCAAAATTGATATAAACTCTTAAAAACAATTTTCAAACATTCTTAAAGTTTGCTTTTAGTTCTATGGGAGTACATAAAGTCCTTATATTCACAAAGACAGCAATGAGATTACTGTTGGATCAAGAGAAGGGAAGGAGGGTTTTAGAGACCAATGGCAAAAGTCCCTTAAACAAAGATGCTTGGGCCAACTGGGAATAAGTGGTCATGCAATTTATGCCAAGTATGTGACCCGACATAGAGTAATACAATGCAACAAGATGTGCACTGCTATTACTAGGTTAGGCACAATAAGAAAGGTCAGCTACATATTAAGAATGCATTATAGTAAGTACATCTGCCAATTCCAAGCATGTACAAATATACTTGAGAATGTTCTCATTGATAACCTGTAGGTAATGTGACACTTTTGCACCCAGCTTTTATCTGGAGCTGTTGCTTTACTTATCCCTCTGATTGCATTAATCTTGCTAAAAGGCTCACATGATAACTATGAATAAAGAAAGCTATTTGGGCACCATAATTTACCCCTCCATCAAACCTAACATTGCATGCAAATGTTTCCTACCTGAGTTCAAGGATTTTGCTTCCAATTCTTTATAAGATTATTCCACATATTTTCGACATCCTTTGTGTGAAGATGATCATCCTAATATCAGAGCTAAAATTGCCATTTATTTGTTAGAAGCTGTGTGCCCTAGATATACTCTCATTTTAATTTATATTAATATTTTGGGCTAACTTTTTCTGTGCACTTAACAATTGTACACACCTACTTATAGTCACTTCTCAGACATTTCTTTTCTGAGTTGAATATCTCATCTTTTCAGCTTTTCCTCGAGAGTCTGATCCTTAAGAGATAATGGAGATATAGACCAGTTAGCTTCATGTCAGTGATAGGAAAGATAATAGAATCTTTCATCAAGTATGTAATGGAAAAGCATCATGAAACTGAAAATACAATTAGAAGCAGTCAGCACAGATTCCAAAATAGAAGGTCATGCTTGAGAACCTTTAATGAACTCTTTGAAGAAGTAACAGATAAGGTAAGATAAGGATAATGCAGTAGACATAATACACTTGGATTGCCAATAGGGTACTGCATAGTCAACTGTCTACTGAACTCCGAATATATGGAGCCGGGAGAGAAGAACCAGAATGGATAGCAAATTGGCAACAAAACAGAAAGTAGGAGTTAAAGACAGTTATTCAGTTTGGAAAATGATGGAAAGTTATGTTCAATAATGATCAATAGCCTCTGTTGTTTGTCATTTACAAAAACAATTTGTACTCAGAAATCAGAAGTATAATTTCAATATTTGTGATAACACCCTTGGGAGGTGTAATAAACATGGAGAAGTATTGCATTAGAATGCAAGGTAGCGGCCAGGATTCTCCCAGGCCACTGCACGACTTAAGTAAGTGCAGTGGGCCAGGAGACATGAGTGGTGGCCATGGAACGGGATTCATAGTGGAAACCTGGGCTTCTGTGCATCTCCCAGGCACTCTTTTTGAGTGTAATAATTATCATATTGAAAGTGATTCCCTGCAGCAGCATTTATGACTGTCCCCAGGGAGGTCAGGGGTAAGGAGGGGGTGCCCCTTGGGCAGTGCCAATATAGCATCCTGGCATTGCCCAAGGAGCAAACTGGCACTGTCCACTGACACTGTGCAGGGCCAAGGGTGCAAGGCAAAAGTGGAGGAGCCTATTGGGACCAGGACCTATTGGCGGAGACTGGTGGAGGGAAACTGATTGCTATTCTGCCACTCTGCAAGAGATCATTAGCCGATCTCAGCTATGACAGATTGGCATATGTTCAGTGGTCTGTTCAGCATTATGCTGTCAGCCTCACAGGTGGGATTAGGCTCCACCCTCTACTTACCAGAATGAATCCTTCTGAGACACTCCATTTTCTCACATATTGGGAATTTTTGGGGACAGAATCCTAGCTAATGTTAATATATTTGTGGAATGGATATGTAAAGGATAAATTAACTTCAATATCAGTAAATGTAAGGTCACACATTTTGGTAGGAGGAATAAGAATTTCATATCCTTTGGAAAATAAGTCTCAAAAATAAAGAATCAAAGGTTCTTGGAGCTCTTCATGATCTAAAGATACATAGAGACATAAATCATTCAAGGTAACAATGCAGCTAATAAAACGAATGAAAAGTAAATAAAATGCTCGAAGGATAAAACTAAACAGCAGATAAGTTAAACATGTATTGAACTTTGGTTAAATTATACTTGTAGTTCTGCTCTTCCACTTTATGTATTGAAGAAAACAAAAAAAATTAGAATTATGGCAGGATGAAAAGCTACTGCCTATCAGGGAAGAATGAGTAAGCTTTAGAAAGAAGAGACATGGGTGACCTTATACCTTATACAGGATCCGAGAACATAGTCTCAGAGTAAAAGAGTGATCCTTTAGAACCAAGATAAGGAGGAGATTTCTTCAGCCAAAGGGTGATGAATTGATGAAATTCATCATCACAGAAGGCTGTGATGGCCACAATATTGAGTGTACTTAAGACAGAAGTAGGTAGGTTCTTGATTGGTACAGGGATCAAAGGTCATAGCGAAAAGGTGGGAGAATGGGGTTGCAAAACTTGAATGGTTAGAATGGTGGAGCAGACTCAACGGGTTGATTGGTCTAATTCTGCTCCTATATCTTTTGGCCTTATAGATCTCCAAGATAATGAATAGGTTTGAGAGAATTGATGCTGTTATGGATGGAGGGAAAGTTGTGAGATAATTTCCAACTTTTCCCACTTGACCGCAAAGAGATATGTTTTAAAGGAGAAGTCGTTTAACCCTTTTAGTGTGACTTTCAAGAACAGTCACAGATCAACTTTTCTCAAAGGTTTAAATTCAAGAAAAGGAATAATTGTTTATTTTCTTACCGCCTGAAATGTAAAATTACACTAGCATCAACTCACTCTGTCCTGCAAGGAATAAACACACAAGGAAAGGTGATGACAAGAAAAGGAATGTGCACTGACATCTTTAGGAGAGGTTCAGAAATATTTTAATCCTTCAAGATGGTGGCTGGAAGTATTGAAGGACTGAGAATTCCCACTTGACTTCTTCAAGAAAGTAAGAAGGTGGTAAGTTTCAGTGATGAATTCATAATGGTTCATTCCAAGCACAGCAGATTTCTGGGCCAGAATTTTACTATCCCACCCACCATGGGAATTGCAGCAGTGAGAGACAGTCCATGCAAAGGTCCATTGACTTAGGGTGGGATTTTACGATTTTGGGAGAAGCGAGGCTATAAAATCTCATCAAAGTTTGTCGACCCTTGTAGTGAAAAATATAATCTTGCAAGCAAAACAAATTAACCTCTACTTCTCTGCCTACGGTAGAATTTACCAGACAGCTTCTTTTATTTTGCTGGGCAAGATGCCATCATTCTATAATCCTTGTATCCTAGACTGACCCACTGGGCTGCCCTAATGGACTAATAGGGGTACTTCCTCTCTCAAGTTAGATTCTGTCATGTGGCAATGTATTCATGTCTCCATTGGATGCGCTGATGGCCATGACAAAAAAACACAAGAGGGGGCTATTGTGCCCCTCCCTCCTGAATGAAAATTTCCATACTGATGTGCACAAAATTGACTACGAAAGTCGTGTGCTTCCTCTGCATCCAATCAAACATAAATATTTGTTTTGTTTTACCACTTGAATTTGTTCAACGTTCAAAATTCATAAAATTTAGATAGGTTTCTTGATTTTCATTTATTTACAAATCTAACTATTACAAGTTTCCTATTCCTAACAGGATACTTTCTTGACCCAAATTTATAGAAACTGGGGAAGGAACTTGATTCAAGTAGGCCTGAGCCAGGTGAAGGATTTTCTCCAACAAAAACGGATTTTTCCCTTGACCATGAGGTAAATTTCCTGTGTCATCAGACATATATGTCTGAGCTTGATTCTGACCTGAATTGGTTTCAGACATCACTTGTGTTGGACAAACTATTGGTACACTACTCATATCTTAATTACTATTAGTGTATTCATTTACTGAAGATTGATGTTACTACTTAAGCCAGCATTTGTTGTCATCACTAGTCACCCTTAAGAAAGTGGTGGTGAGCTGCCTTCTTGAGCCAAAGCAGTCCATGTTGTGTAGGTGCAATCACAAAGCTTTGAGGGAGGGAGTTCCAAGTTTTTGACCAAGCAACTGCGAAGGAACAATGATATATTTCCAAGTCAGGATTCTGAGTGACTTGGAGAGGAACTTTCAGGTAGTGGTATTCCCAGGTATCTACTGCCTTTGTCCTTCGCAATAAGGGGGAGGAACTTGCAGCTTGGACCAGTACCTGGAACTTCGATGTTGTGGCCATTTCAGAGACTTGGGTAGAGCAGGGACAGGAATGGATGTTGCAGGTTCCGGGGTACAAATGCTTTAGTCGGAGTAGAGAAGGAGGTAGAAGGGGGGGAGGAGTGGCGTTACTGGTCAAAGACTGTATCACGGTGATCGAAAAGAAGTTTGATGAGGACTTGTCTGTTGAGGTAGTATGGGCTGAGATTAGAAACAGGAGAGGAGAGGTCACCCTGTTGGGAGTCTTTTACAGACCTCCTAATAGTTCTAGAGAGGTTGAGGAAAGGATTGCGAAGTCAATTCTGATTAGGAGTGAAAGTAGTAGGGTAATTGTGATGGGGGACTTTAACTTTGCTAATATTGATTGGAATAGCTATAGCTCTAGCTCGTTAGAGGGGTCAGTTTTCGTACAGAGTGTGCAGGAAGGTTTTTTGACTCAGTATGTAGATAGGCCAACTAGAGGTGAGGCTACATTGGATTTGGTGCTGGGCAATGAGCCAGACCAGGTGTTAGGCTTGGAAGTTAGTGAACATTTTGGTGATAGTGACCACAATTCGGTTACGTTCACCTTAGTGATGGACAGGGATAGGCATGAAGCTGGGGGCAGTAGTTATAGCTGGGGGAAGGGTAATTATGAGGCCATCAGGAGAGAATTAGGGTGCATAGATTGGACTAGGAAACTACAGGGACTGGGAACATCTGGAATGTGGTGCTTATTCAAGGAGCAGCTGCTGCGAGTCCTTGATAAGTATGTCCCTGTCAGGCAGGGAGGAAATGGACGAGTAAGAGAGCCTTGGTGTACGAAAAAAGTTGATTTGCTGGTTAAGAAGAAAAAGGAGGCTTATGTCAGGATGAGGCTTGAAGGCTCAGATAGTGCAATGGATAGCTATAGATTAGCCAGGAAGGAGGTAAAAAGTGAATTGAGGAGAGCTAAGAGGGGACACGAGAAGATGTTGGCTGATAGGATTAAGGAGAATCCTAAAGCTTTCTTTCGATATGTTAAGAATAGAAGATTGGTTAGGGCAAGATTAGGGCCAGTCATAGACAGCAGTGGGAAGTTGTGCGTGGAGCCTGAAGAGATTGGTGAGGCACTGAATAAATATTTCTCTTCGGTATTCACGCAGAGTGCTGGAAATGTAGCTGTGGAGAGCACTGAGGTACAGGGTTGCAAATTGGGGAGTATTGTAGTAGATAGGGAGGATGTGTTAGAAATTCTCGAGGGTTTGAAGTTGGATAAGTCCCCTGGGCCGGACGGGATTTACCCTAGGATTCTCTGGGAGGCAAGAGAGGAGATTGCAGAGCCTCTGGCTCTGATCTTCAGGTCCTCGTTGGTTACGGGTGTGGTTCCGGAGGACTGGAGGATAGCGAATGTGGTCCCATTGTTTAAGAAGGGGAAGAGAGACCTTCCTGGGAATTATAGGCCAGTGAGTCTTACTTCTGTTGTGGGCAAGGTATTGGAGAGAATTATTAGGGATAGGATTTATAGTTATTTAGAGAGAAATGAATTGATTGGGGATAGTCAGCATGGTTTCGTGAAGGGTAGGTCATGCCTTACTAACCTCATTGAGTTTTTTGAGAAAGTGACCAGAGAGGTGGATGGGGGTAAGGCGGTTGATGTAGTATATATGGACTTTAGTAAGGCGTTTGATAAGGTGGCCCATGGAAGACTTCTACAGAAAATGCAGATGTGTGGAATAGAGGGTGATTTAGCTAATTGGATTAGGAATTGGCTGGCAGATAGAAGACAGAGGGTGGTGGTTGATGGGAGATATTCATCGTGGAGTTCGGTGACAAGTGGTGTGCCTCAGGGGTCTGTTTTGGGGCCCCTGCTGTTTGTAATTTTTATAAATGATCTGGATGAGGGTATTGAGGGATGGATCAGTAAATTTGCAGATGATACTAAAGTTGGTGGAGTGGTAGATAGTGAAGAGGGGTGTTTTAGTTTACAGAGTGACTTGGACAAGTTGCAGAGCTGGGCCGAGAGGTGGCAAATGGAGTTTAATGTGGAAAAGTGTGAGGTAATGCACTTTGGCAGGAACAATAAATGTGTAGAGTATAGGGCTAATGGTAGGGCTCTTAATAGTGTTGAGGAACAGAAGGATCTTGGTGTATGTGTCAATAGATCCCTGAAAGTAGGCAGTCAAGTGGATAAAGTTGTTAAGAAGGCATATGGAGTCTTAGCTTTTATTGGTAGGGGGATTGAATTTAGGAGCCGCAGCATCATGTTGCAACTGTACAAAACTCTAGTGCGGCCGCACTTGGAGTATTGTGTGCAGTTCTGGTCGCCACATTATAAGAAAGATGTGGAGGCATTGGAGAGGGTACAGAGGAGGTTTACCAGGATGTTGCCTGGTATGGAGGGCAGGTCCTATGAAGAGAGGTGAAGGATTTGAGGTTGTTTTCGTTAGAAAGGAGGCGGCTAAGGGGGGATCTTATTGAAGCATATAAGATGATTAGAGGTTTGGATAGGGTGGACAGTGATAGCCTTTTTCCTAGGATGGAGAAAGCTAGCACGAGGGGACACAGCTTTAAATTAAGGGGTATGAGTTATAGGACGGATATCAGAGGTAGGTTCTTTACTCAAAGAGTGATTAGGGAGTGGAATGCCCTGCCTGCAGCTGTTGTAGATGCGCCAAGTTTGGTGGCGTTTAAGAGGTTAGTTGATAAGTATATGGATGAGAAGGGAATGGTTTAGTTAGGAGGGGCATTGCTTTTTATTTTGGTCGGCACAACATCGAAGGCCGAAGGGCCTGTTCTGTGCTGTATTGTTCTATGTTCTATGTTCTATGTTCTATGTTCTACACGGTGGCAGTCTTTGATTTGGAAGGTGCTGCCTAAGAATCCTTGGTGAGTTCCTGCAATGTTGGCACACACTGCTGCTGCTGATCATCAGTAGAGGAGGGATTGAATTTTTGTGGAAAGGGTGCCTATCAAGTAGGCTGCTTTGTCCTGGATCAGACAAAGTAACCCATTTGATTGGTATCCCAATTCATCAGGCTCATTTCATTCCTCCCAAATTCTCTCCCCTTAATGAATTCTGAAGGTAAACATGCTGTATACATATTGACATAACCTTTCCATTACCAAATATCTTCACCAAATATGTGCAAGGGCCAAATATTTTCACAGATTTTCTCAGTGGTCACTTCAAGCACTTCTGATGATGATCTTTCATTTAATCTTCTGTTTCAACTTCAGACCCTTTCTCTAATTCTGCCCCTATCAGACTCTCTTTCTGCCTAGAATGTTTCCCTTTCTGCTGATAGTGCCAAATATGACTTCAGCAATGAAAACCTCACTCTAGTTTACCTACTAAGAAAAATTTTTGTTTGCATTCTGCTGGTAATAATTGAGATGTTTTATAGCAAATAAAAATATCCCCATTGACTCCTGGGAATCCTTGGCTCAAGACAGCCTGAAGTGGAAGAAAAAGCTTCTGGGAAGGAGTTGAATATACTTTCTTTTCCCTTCATGAACTCTGAAGGCACACATGATCTATATGTATGGACATAACCTTTCCACGACCATTTTGACCAAATATGTGCAAGGATCATATGTTTTCACAACTCTCCTTGGTAGTTTCATTAGCAAGAGCAAGTTGAAGTCAAGTGCGACTGTGAAAGAAACACATGGCAAACCCCACTCACCCACTCCTACAACCACTATCTGCCTCACCAGTAACAGAGACTGTAGGTTGCGAATTCAACTCCTCAATCACCTGAGAATGCATAATTTGGAAGCCAGTCATCCTCTACCCCAAGCGATTGCCTGAGAAGAAGTGTGAGATGTCTTCTGATAAATAAAGGAAAGAATTGTCAGTTTTTGATCTAATAACATGTGACATTTCTTCCAATTTGTATCTGACATTTTCTCAACAAGAGCATGCTTAACCATTTGTATTAACAGTGCAGCCAGCTGCTCCATTTGAAGCAGGTTGACCAGAAAGATCTCTATTGCAGTGATAGACAACCTAAGCTTTATTAGTAGAACTGTCATCAACTTCAGGTAGTAAAAACAAAATAAATTTTTATACTTGGTTGGATGCAGAGGACATGCATAACTCTCACAGTCAATGTTGTGTGCAATCAGCATGCATCTCATTTCATTTGCTTTTGCTTTACATGTTATTTCTTCAGTCACACTGGCAAGAAAAAAGCTATACAAATGGAAACCAGTGAAATGTGACAACTTTACACATAGACAACAGTCAACTAAATATCGCATGGGCCGCGTGCAGAACACAGGCTGGGCTACATGTACCTTTAAGACCTGATTATCTCTAAAGACTTGCATTTCAAACATTATCTTGTAAGTTGAGTTTGTGTCTGTATGTGCCCTGTTTGTGAACACAACTCCTCACTCACCTGATGAAGGAGTGAGACTCTGAAAGCTTGTGCTGCCAAATAAACCTTTTGGACTTTAACCTGTGCTTACCCCAATCCAACTCTGGCATCTCCACATCATGGCTACAACTTAGCCCACTACTGCTTTAGTTTCATTCTGTTCATTCTTAGGAATTTTACAATTTCTTCTGAACGAAACTGAGGCCTATTTTCTCTGGAAACCTAAAAGCAGCAAACAAACAATGCAAGATATCCACAGTTTTTCTAGCTGTCATGCACTTCAATGCTCAACCTACTTTGAATAGCTATCGATCTCAAAGAATAGCTATTATTCTTTAAATTCTCAGTGTAGCATTGGCCACACACTAATATTTCCATAGTTACAAAAGCACCAATGGTTCCTTCTCTTCGTTTGAAATGCTCTATGGTCTTACACTGTGTTTTCTATAGCTTTATTGAATGCTGGTCACTCAAAGGTAGAATTTCATGAGGCCCTTTGTTACATTCATCTCCAAGTGTTGATCATGAAGATAACGCAGCAACTGTAGCCTTCAGGCATTACAATTCTGGCTCCCCATATAACTATAACGTTTATCAACTGACAAGTCATTCTTGTGCGTGACAAATGGCCTGACTTCTGAATCCAGTATCTTTGTTGGCCAACTATTTGTGATTTGGCCAATACAGGATCCCTGCAAGTTGTATAGTCAATAGCATCTGCTATGGCTGGCAACTTATTTCTGTGAAAGAGAAAAATACATCATTCATGTTGGACTTTGCTTCCAATGGGGATGGTAATTTAGACATCTCACCAACATTACAATGACCTTCTAATCATCCAAACTTAAAATCAGATTGATAAATGACAAAATTAAAATCTATAGTTGCATATAATTGCATTCCAGCTGTAGTTAAAGTGCATACTAGTGACTTGCGCTTAGGGTGTGCTGATGCCTGCAATCGTGGTTTTCCCTCAGTTGAGTAAAGGATCTGAGTAGCTATTGAAGTGAAACTGAGGCTTTACTTGATGCAATTTTTCAAAGCCATCTTATCCTTTTGGCTCAGATGAAGCGTTAGATCAAGCCCAGGATGGGGTGTAATACCTCATCATATCAGCTTGGATCTTGTTTGATTGGGCCCAAGATGAGATGGAAATCCTTGTCTTGTCAACTTGGATCTTGTTTGTCCCTCGTGTGGGGACTATGATTAGACTTAATTGGCATTTTTGATTAAAACTAAAGTACAAACAAGTACATAAGAAATATGAAATCTTCTTTTTCCAAAAATCAAAGACAATGCTTGACACTCCATCTCAGCATGTTTTCACTCTTGGCACTGAGGATTCAGGAGGCAAATGCAATTGGTTTCTCCTCACCATTAGCCAACACGTAAGAGATCACAATACTTATTCTGTGTGAAAAGACATCACAAGTTGTTAAATTTTATATAAATTTACTTTCGTATTTACCACTAAGCCCAAAAGTAAAGCAAAAACAGAAGATGCAGGAGAAATTCAGCAGGTCTGATAGCATCTATGGAGAGAGAATAAAACCAATGTTTTGAATCTGGATGACTGTCTGTCAGAGCTGAAAGCAAAGAAAATCAGACAAAATTCATACTATGAGTGTGGGAGGGTGGGGGACGCTATAATTGGACAAAGGGAATGTAAATGGTAATGATATAGGCTGAGAAAGGTGCTAGGAATGTCCATTAAGTGATCAGAATAAAGGTACAGATTGATAGGGAATTACCTGAGCAATGTGGCATTTGGCCCTGAAATGGGGAGTGGGGATGGGGATTGGAGGTGGCAGGGGAGGTTGGAAATAAGATGGAGAATGAATTGCAGAAGTGGAAAAATAGAAATAAGAATGAAAAATGAAAAGAAATGAAATAAAATAAATGGAAATAGGGTGAAAGGGAGAGTTCATGCTCTGAACTCAGTGTTGAACTCATTGTTTAATTCAGAAAGAATTTCACTGATATGCAAAAAAAAACACAATGCAGTTTAACTTAAATGTTTTTAACCAGTTTCTTCCAAACAAGTGTTATGGTGATGAAAAAAATGGAATATATACACAGAAATATTGGATTTTAAAAAAACCTGAGGTTTATATTTTAAAATTGGCACAAACCCAGAAACTGCCTGAAAATGTATAGTTAATCACTGACAGAAACGGCTGTGAGTGTTTCTCCAAGGAACAATGGAACATCTCACTGTTTTTAAAATGCATGCAAAGACTGATGACCATCTCTGTAATGAGAAAGGAACAGAATGACTAACTTGTCTCAAAGACCCTGGGTTAATTGCCGAGATGGACTGCGGATGCTGGAATCTGAAACAAAAACAGAAAATGCTGGAAAACCTCAGAAGGTCTGACAGCATCTTTAGGAAGAGAATAAAACCAATGTTTCGAGTCTAGATGCCCGAAGGGTCACATAGATTTGAAATATGGGCTCTATTCTCTCCCCACAGATGTTGTCTGTCAGACATGCTGAGATTTTCCAGCGTTCTCTGTTCATGTGCCTAAATAGACTGATATCTCCTAGTTTCTTCTTGAAATACACAAAGAAGGGCAATAAAGCTAACTGCAAGAGCTATCCAAGATTTTGTCTGCTTGGCCATGTGTGCATGTATGTATGCTTGTGTGTGTGTGTGTGTGTGTGTGTGTGTGTGTGTGTGTGTGTGTGTGTGTGTGTTGTTCTGAGAAAAACAGCCAGAAGCTTTCCACACTACAGGTCTGTGTTACAGCAACCAAAGCAGAACCCCTGCAAAAATTTACATCCTTTACAGGAATATCTAAAAGCCCTCTGTCTGACTGTGGAAGTTAACCACTCTGTAGAAAGATTACAGCTTAAAAGAGAACTGAAACCTCTATCAAACCACTAACTAAATTGAAGAATCAATTATTAGCCTGTGACCTATACCAGAGACAAATCATAATAGTTTCACCTGCAGCTGTATTTTTCATGCTTCATTAGAATGACAGGCAATTTTGCACATTGTGCCATTTTTTTCCATGGAACTGACACACTGCCACAATGGTTTTTTTTCCCTTATGGCTGGGATTTTACAGCCTTGCTCATCTTGAAACCATAAAATCCCACCCGAGGTCAATGGATCTTTCCACGGTCCACCTTCCCTGCTTGCTCCAATTCCTGTGATGTGCAGGGAAGTAAAATCCCCTGATTTTATGAGTGGGTTCTCCAATTGATGCTGAATCAACTTTTCATAGTGTAACAATTCAGGAATCATGCCAATTAATGCATGTATGCTAATCTCCATATTTACTGAAGCCCATCTTGAATTACAACACTCTGTGTATTTTCACCAGGCTTTCTTGTGCTTTGGTTATATAAGTCTTTCAACTCGATCTCATGCTGTATGCAAGATGCAGTGACTAATATTTCCTCCAGCCACCACTTTTCCTGTATACATTCTTTTAACAAATTGGCAACAAGATATTCTTTCTTCTTGCAGGACTACCACTCTACCCTCACAATTGAACAATGTTGTGCCCAATGCTGGTCTAAGCATCGGTTGCAAGAATTTGTGATACTGTTGCTACTGTTGTTGGGGTATTCTGATGACTCAGATATAGCTTATTTATTTCAGCAGATGTTGTCAACTCAAATCTCTCTTTGATCACATTCCACCATGTCCATGGACAATTTTATTTGGCAAGCTATGTGAAAAGTTAACTTCGGCAATGTCAGCAACTTCCTGCTAATCTATTTACTTTTTAAGCAACTCACAAATCTATTCTGTAATGCTGGCTGTGAAATTCTTGAAAATTACAGTAGTTGGACAGCCTTTTCAATGTTATTATAAAGTCTCCAATATTCTCTCTGATTCCTGATCTCAAACCAATGTATTTCTACAACCTCCAATTGCTGAAACTGTACTGCTGCTACACCTTATACAAAATATCTTTCGACTTTATGGAGGCAACAGATTCTTGTGCATTTTATACGTTTTTGAGCCTGCTTCAGTCATAAACTTTGGCTTTTTTCCTTTCTCCAGTTGTCCAGTTAGAAGTTGGAACATTGGGACCTTTAAATGTATTATTAGCAGCGAGAAACATCTCACGTTCTTCCATATACTCTCAATTGTGGCTATACTCTCCCAGTCACCTAATAATACCTGTTGATGCATCATCTTTAAAGGTAATTCCATCTACATATACAAACAAAACTTTCTCTAAGATCATACTTTTATGCCAATTTCTCAGCAACAAAAAAACACATTTCCTCTGCTGATTTACTAGAAGCTTTTTTAGTTGAAACTTCTTTGGCCATGTCACCAGTTGAGACTCTCAATTGAACTTGTCTGCTGTTTCTACTACTGCCCCAGCACATGCCTTGGGTGGTGCAGACAGTGAACTATTGATTAAGAACACTGACTATTTACTCAGCAATGTCTCTCATGGCTGAATGACTTTCAGTGTAGTCACATTGGCCTCATATGGTCAGCTGATGGAAATGATTCATTCAGCATTTGTAAGTGGGATAGCCTTTGCCACCCAGCAGCCAGTCTCTGTTTTGTCATGATTCAAAGTTGGCAGAAACAAGAGACTGCCTCAGGATGAAGGCATTGTGTGTGCTGCCAGAACAGCAGGGCACTCATGCACATGATGGGAGTGATCTTGAACCCATGCTCTTTCCATGCACAGGATCAGTGGTGAATCTCAAGGTCTGGTGAAACCTGAAAATTGCGAAAATCTCTGGTGAGATTGCTTGCCTGCAAACTAATGAGTTTCACAATGGGCATGAACCTGATATTTCATTACATTTGAATAGATTTAAATATAGACAGAAAATTGACTATAGGCAATTAAATATAGACGGAAAACTTCTCCGAAGTCCGTGTCTGGGTGCAGCAATACTCTCTTCAACATCCAAACCCCTCCAAAAACAAACCACAGCACTTCCACAACCTTTATAAAAGCAAATATAATAAACCTCACATGTACTTCACCTGCAAGTTGGAATGCTATCCCTTTAAATACTAAGGTGGACTCACTTGATGAAGGAGCAGCACTGCAAAAGCTCATGATTCCAAATAAACCTGTTGGACTTTAACCTGCTGCAGTAAGACTTCTTACTCTTCTTACTGAGTCTTTAAATAATGGTAGTGGCAATTGGGGAAAGGGGTCTCATGCAGCAGGACGTGTTTAGGACTCACTGTTAACTCAACCTGTATGGTACAAATTGGTGCATTATACATCAAATCAACCCAACACAATCTGCCCTGTGTGGAAACATCCTGGTGCATGTACGGCGCTCCAACATATATGTCAATTGGACTTTGTCTGGAGTAGCCTGAAGCAGTGTGCCCACCATTTTTGCAACTCTGGTTTCCAGAGTTTTGGCTCTAGCAGGCTTATAGGGCCAAGTTTCATAGTCATTCAGGCATTTTCAGAAATCTATAGCCTCTTGAAAGGAGACTTGTCAGCATTTCAGCTAACCATTCTTCGATTGTGGCAATGTAAGTCACCGCCATCCTCAGCCTCTTTGCTGCAGGTTTTGTCCATGTTGCGACAAGGGATTTTTCTCCAATGTCTCAATCTATGATTGATCAATACATCCAGAAGTTAGCCCTATTTGCCAGTGCCTTGACTGCATTACTTTGCCAATGGATGTCAGTGGTCATAAAGGAAGAGTTCAGGGACTATTCCAATGGTTAACTTCCCCGTGTGTATTAGGTCTAGATGTATAACCACTAAGGTATCAGAAAATCTGTCAAAGACAGGTAATTATAGGCCATGAGTCTTACATCAGTGGTAGGGAAATTATTGGAGAGGATTCTTCGAGATAGGATTGATTCCTACTTGGAAATAAGTGGATGTATTCGAGAGAGGCAACAGGGTTTTATGAAGAGGAGATTGTGTCTCACAAACTTGATTGAGTTTTTTGAGGAAGTGACGAAGATGATTGATGAGGTTAGGGCAATGGATGTTGTCTACGTGGACTTCAGTAAGGCCTTTGACAAGGTCCCTCATGGCAGACTGGTGCAGAAGGTGAAGTCACATAGAATCAGAGATGAACTGGCAAGATGGATACAATACTGGCTTGGTCAAATAAGTCATGATATGGAGATGCTGGTGTTGGATGGGGGAAAATACAGTAAAAAGTCTCATAACACCAGGTTAAAGTCCAACAAACTTTACTTCATCAAAAAAGGCAGAGAGTAGCAGTGAAAGAGTGTGTTTCTGAATGGAAAGCTGTGACAAGTGGCATTCCTCAGCGATCAGTGCTGGGGCCTTTGCTTTTGTAAAATATATAAATGATTTGGAGGAACATGTAATTGGTTTAATTAATGAGTTTGCAGATGACACAAATTGCGGAAGCAATAAGGACCATCAAAGGATACAGCAGGATATAGCTCAGTTGGAGACTTGGGCGGAGAGATGGCAGATGGAGTTTAATCTGGACAAATATGAGGTAATACATTTTGGAAGGTCTAATACAGATAGGAAATATATAGTAAATGGCAGAACCTTAAGAGTATTGACAGGCAAAGGCAAAGGCAAAGGTGTACAGATATATGGGCCACTGAAAGTGGCAATGCAGGTGGAGAAGGTAGTCAAGGAGGCATACACATGCTTGGTTTTATCAGCCGGGGCATTGAATTTAAAAATTGGCAAGTTATGTCACAGCTTTATAGAAACTTAGTTAGGTACACTTTGAATAGTGTTCAATTCTGGTCGCCACACTACCGGAAGGATGTAGAGGCTTTGGAGAGGGTACAGAAAAGATTTACTGGGATGTTGCCTGGTATGGGGGGCATTAGCTATGAAGAGGGATTGGAGAAACTTGGTTTGTTCTCACTGGAATGATGGAGGTTGAGGGGTGACCTGATAGAAGTCTGTAAAATTATGAGAGGCATGGATAGAGTGGATAGTCAGGAACTTTTTCCTAGGAAGGAAGAGTCAGTTACTTGGGGACACAGGTTTACGGTGCGAGGGCCAAGATTTAAAGGAGATGTACGAGGCAGATTTTTTACACAAAGAGTTTTGGGTGCCTGGGACTCGTTGCCGGGGAAGGTAGTGGAAGAGGATATGTTAGTGACTTTTAAGGGCATCTTAATAAATACATGAATAGGATGGGAATAGAAGGATGCAGTCCCCAGAAGGATAAGGGGTTTTAGTTCAGTCAAGCAGCATCGTCAGTGCAGAATTGGCGGACTGAAGGGCCTGTTCCTATGCTGCAATTTTCTTTGTTCTTTGACATTCATTAACAGGAAAGACTTCCATTCCGTTAACATGCATCATTTCCACAGAGTAATACGGATCTGTTAAAAATTTCAGGGCAGCTATACCACTCATATGGATATTAAAATATGGCTGCTTCAGGAAAAGGGGAAGCAAATGGTGTATGGCACCTTTCCAGAATTCTACTGTGGTGATAAAGCACAACCAGGTCTATGATACCATGATAAAAATGATAATCAGTGAGAGACTTGTGCTTCCAGAACAGCCATGCAGCTGCTTGGATAGCTCTGGGGTTCCACTTCAGTGCAGTTTACAGAGAGTCTCATTTTTCTTGCAATGCTTTGCTGTAAAACTTCATAATTCAAAGAGCATTACAGATGAAAGAGAAGTGACAGGAGCAAAAAACATCTTTCTTGAAGATTCATTGGCAAAGATGAGGAAGAAGCAGAGCAATTAAAACAAATATAACTTTATTCGCTAATTCTTCAATCACATTGTAACACAAACTGAAATTATGGAACATGCTATCATATATGAAACATTGCCCTATCCATAAGGTCCACTAACCTATCCAATATAATGTTCACATTAATTCTGAAAGTCTAATTGGCATTGTTTTGAGTTTCCAATGGCAGCGTTATCTTACATGGTAGCAAATACCAGACAATGATTTATTTTGATAGCTATAGTTCTCACTTTATAATACAGCCACTTTCTTTCCATTGAATATCAAGCAAAGGTCAACAGAAATGAATCCAGGAATCCAGAGAAGTTGTTTAATCATTCCAGTTATTAACATTGCACCAGTGGATCCAATGAACCGGCCCACCAGTGTGGGGCAATTGAATAAAATCCATAGACCAAAAGCAGTGTAAAGGCTGTTACTAAGGAATAGCAAAGAATAAAAAAAAGGAATCAGGAAGTTGATCTGAGGAACAGCTATAGGATGGAAAGAACACATGAGACCAAAAGCAGCAGCAAGCTGTTCTCAATCTGTTCATACCTTTCAAAAGCAAAATACTAGATGCTGGAAATCTGAAATAAAAGCAGGTTTGGCGGCTTCTGTGGAGAGTGAAACAGAGTTAATATTTGAGTCCATGAGAACTGAAAAGGGTGATGCTGAGTTTATCCAGTTTTATTCATGGGCGGAATTTTACCCAAAAGATGCTAAGTGTCATAACAGCGAAAAAAGTGGGATGAACAATGCCAATCTCACAGGTTGTGCTCCAGACTGCATCATCCCACAGTCAATCACTTTTTTGGAGAGTGGGTGAGTTGTGGGCTGGTACCAGGGCCTAGACACGCTAGTAAGTGGCACAGTGGTACAGTGTTTAGCACTGCTACCTCAGAATTCCAGGGACCTGGGTTTGATTCCCAGTTTGGGTCACTGTCAGTGTGGAGTCTGCACATTCTCCCTGTGTCTGCATCGGTTTCCTCCGAATGCTTTGGTTTTCTCCACAGTCCAAACACGTGCTGGTTAGGTGCATTGGTCATTGCTAAATCGTCCCTTTATGTCCCAGGATTTGTATGTTAGAGGGATTAGTGGGGTAAATGTGTAGGGTTACACGGATGGAGCCTGGATGGAATTGCTATTGGTGCAGACTCAATGGGCCAAATGGCCTCCTCCTGCACAGTTGGGATTCTATAATTCTATGATTCTAAACCAACTGCAGAGAGGTTGGCTGCTGTTTTGCAAGGGTATCCTAATCTCATGGTGCCATAATGCCCTGGGAGACCCCCCCCCCCCCCACAGATGTCAGCATTGCCCCTTGCCGCATTGGGGGGAGCATGATTTCTTCTCCCACCCCTGACATGGGTTGCCCACATTGGGGTTTCAGGGCCAGTCTGATGAGTAACCCTGCATGATCCTTGACATGGCCCCACTATCAGTACACCCGATATGGCCTCATCATGATGTCTTCCACGATCCACCTCTGCATGACTCTGCTCACATTTCTCCCCTGCCATGGACCGGGAACATGTCAAACCATTTGGCCCCAGGCACCAAATAGATTTTTAGCGTCGCAGGCTCCATTCCTAGATTGCTGCACAGTTTGCCCTGTTGCGATGAGATGGTAAAATTGTGCCCCATATCTTTTGTGTGAAATAGTGAGTGAACATCCGTCATATCACTAATCATCCAACTTCTGTTGCAGTACAATCATTAATCCTACTGCTGATACATCATGTGAATTCTTTATAGTTCCTTCAGAATTATCAAATGTCAAAATGTTTCTTGTTTGAATGATCATTAAATTTTTCTCACATTTCGTCCTATAACCATAGACTCAGTTGCTTTCTTCTCACAGTTTTCTGAAAAGTATTTTTGAAAATATTCAGTGTGAACTGACCCACTCTAGAAATCCCTTTCCCTGCTCTGCGATCAATAATTGAGAATTTCACATCGCCTGTTTTGACACTTCCACGAGTATTGATGTCACTAGCAAATTTCAGCTCAATACCTTCAAATGTCTTTGATGTTTCAGATTGGTTCTCCTAGTACCGAATATGTTGTAACATTACTTCTTGACTAACTCTGTTATTATGTAATTCAGTGAAGTAGTAGTGAAGCTTTTGTGAAGTAGTATCAAAGGAAATTCATTAGAATTTATGCCTCCCACAAGAATATGAATTTTCTTTCATCCCATTTCAGTTGCTAGAAAGCTGAGGCTGCCTCAAGCTTGCTGGTGAAGCTCAGTTCACTATTAATGAAACATCCCAACTTTCCGATTGATGTGGTTCTCAGGTGATCTATTCACCAAAATTTTCCAAGTAACACTGTCCTGTTGATTTGTTTGTTTTATAATGTGAACCATCTCGCAGTTGGCTTATTTGTGACATTCCCTTCATGTTTTTTCACAAGTTGGGAGATTTTTTAAGTCCTTGCCATGGCTGGGGGGGTGGCACAGTGGCACAATAGTTAATTCTGTTACTTTACAGCTCCAGGGACCCAGGTTCATTTCCAGGCTTGGGTGACTGTGGAGTTTGTACACTCTCCTCGTATCGGTGTGGGTTTCCTCCGAATGCTCTGGTTTCTTCCCACAGTCCAAAGTTGTGCAGGATAGGTAGGTTGGACATACTAAATTGCCCTCTAGTATCCCTAGATATGTTGATTAAGGGGATTAGCCATGGGAAATGTATGGGGCTATGGGATGCTATGGGGGAAAACCTGGATAAGATGTTCTGTCAGGGAGTCAGTGCAGACTGGATAGGCCAAATGACCTCTTTTACACTGTGGATGTTCTATGATGTTCCCACAATTTTACCCCTTAATCTTGACTCCTTTTAGCTTTGACAAATTGTATTTCAAATTTCTCAGTTTAATGGATCTTCAGCTCTTTCTTCAATCGTGCCTTAATAGTTCTGCACTCCACCGTGCTCAGCTCTTTGGTTTCTCATCATTGTTTGCACAGTTATGCTCCTATATCAAACACCAGGAGCTAGGGTTTCAGCTTTGAGCACAATCAAAAATTCCAGTGAATATTGTGCACAGAATTACTGTTTTGGAAAATGCATTTCTCTTTCCTGAAATTTTTACTCAAAATCATGTGCCTAATACAAACACTAAGAATGTGATGAACCAGTACACTCAAACATTTGAAAATGTGTTTTTAGAGCATATTTGTCATAAAATGTTTTCCTTGATACATTAAGAATGGGAACTTGGTGAAGTTTGATTAATGCAGGTTAAAGTGAGTTTATCACAAAAAGTAAGCCTCTTAAATCATAATGTCAATCCACCAGCGGTGAGTCACCTGATTTCAAAAATAACCTTTGAGAAGCATACAAAATCATTTTCAAACTAGATTGTTTAAAATTTTCTATTATTGTTACAAGTAGGTTTACATCAACACTGCAACAAAATTATTGTGAAAGTCCCTGAATCAGCACACTCCAGTGCCTGTTCGGGTACACTGAGAGAGAATTTAGCATGATCAATGCACCTAACCAGCATGTCATTTGGACTGCGGGAGAAAATCTGAGCACCAGGAGGAAACCTATGCAGACACGGGGAGAATGTGCAGACTCCTAACAGACAGTGACCAAGCTGGAAATCAAACTTGGGTCACTGGTGTTTTGAGACAACAGTGCTAATCACTATGCCACTATGCAACCCTGGGTTACAGTAGGTAGTTCATTTGTGAATTAAGAAAAAAATCAAAAAGTTAAAAACATACACATTGGTGTCCTTGTGTCAATAAGATTCAGCTTAATTTTTGCAGTCTCCTTGAATGCCCACATAAGAGTGCAATTAATGGCAACTTGTAATGTTGATTAACTTCTCTTGGGCATGTGGCAAATCTTATGAGTAGGACCTGCTACTTGCATAATAATAGGGATAAGATCAGATACTCCAAGAAATATTATGAAGTTAGCCTAGACCCCCAACTATGATTGGGTTTGGGGTGTGGACTCTCCCTTTAACAGCATGGGTCAGCTGATCTCTGGGCCATGTGTTCCACCCAGTGTGGGATCCTGTTAGGCAATCTTAGACCTGACTGTGAAAGAATGAATACCTTCCATATACAACTCCCAGTTTTGATGTATTCAAGCCTACTTTGTGATTCTTTATTCCCCATAGTCCCCAGAGGCATACATAACACCAACTGTATTTCATTTTGTCATCAGCGCAAGCATAAGGTGTTTTGTTGCAGGTGTGATTCCATTGACCCATTAGATAGCTTTTAGTAAAACAAACTTTATTTTATAACACGGTTAGAATATAATAAAAAGAATTAGCATAACTTTTCCTAATTAAGATTCTAAAAGATGTCAAAGTATAATTCTTAACAGTTAAGTATCTCTGTAGTTCCAATTTCAGCAATGTCCTCATTGGGATACATCCTTCTTCAGAACCAATTAGCAATAAAACAAATATGCTCAATCGGATGCTAGATTTCCAGCTTTTACCTCTCTAGATAGATATAGAAAGCAACCTGCCTTCTAACTCCCACACAGCAGTCCCCAGAGAAAGACTTCCCTTCAAGCAGCATAACTTCAAAGAAAGAGACCTATTTTCTGGCAGACCCAAGTCTCCAATCTCCAGAGAGAGAAATAGACAGACAAAAAGCTATTTCTTCTCTCTAAAGCTTCCAAAGAGCCACTAAGCTTGTTTTCTCACTGTAAGACTCGTCCTATCCAATCAAATGATCTTTCTTGTCAATCAACCTAACCAAGTCAGACTCTGAAAAACCCTAGGGGAAAACAAAGCCCTGCATTAGACCAGCTAAAATGAACATTCCAGCAATTAAGATCAATTAGACTGCTGCAGTAACAACATGGCTGACAGGTATATATAAAGTGGAGCCGATAATAAAACAAAACTGCTAAAGCAAATCCTGCACAAGAAAAATGACACAAATACATTTCTTAAAGATACAATATCATCACAATAGTTAAAAAGGGTAGCATAAAAGATCATGGAAAGTCAAATCCTGCTGGCTGCCCAAAATTCTGTGACCATCTTTGTCTGTTACCCTGATATCAGAAAACTATTCTGATAAAACAGTACAACCACGTAGGGACTCCTGGCAAGTGTTTTCACAATGTATGCAGCTGAAAGCAGAGAGATGTTCTTTCTCCCTGTTGAGTGCTTTGGGGTAGTTCTTTGTACTGTCTTTAACAACCAATATGTTGTAAAACTGCACAGAATATTTTCTAACCTTTAACTAATTATAACCTCTTTTGGATACATGGAAACAATCCATTATTACCATGTGCAGTAGTTGGCAACACTATCATTATGGATGGAATTTTATGGGAATGATTGTAAATGTCCAGCTACCATGAAAATGAGAGAGTTCCTGATCCATTATTTTGGTGGGTTGTCATGCCCAGTCTTGTGTACATTGGGCATAAAAAAATGGTCTTATCGTTCACCAGCCAGCTGAAAGAGGGAGCTATTATACACGTGCAGACCTCTGACTCCGCACAAGCACAATTCTAACAGACAGAAAGTGAACTTCCAGGCCCCTGCTGTTGCAGGTAGCCTCAACAAACTCCATCTCCCCACACAATCATGTAGGCCCATGGCCAATCATAAGCCAGAGATTGATCACATACTCCCCCAATGCAGAATAAGCCCTCCCACTCCCCGATCTGAATGCCTATAGAAAGCGCCCACCCTCCTCTGCAATTCGATCACCTGCAGGGTGGCAGCATGCCCCCCTCCCTTCCAATCCGATCATCTGCAGGGTGGCAGTGGCCACTTCCTTGCCCCCTACCCCCATTGCGCCACCCTTTCAATCTCTTTTCCATAGACCACTAGGGCCCATCCTTGGCATTGCTAGGTGGGCAGTTTAAGGTGCCTGGTGGGCATTAATGAGGTGCCAGGCTGGCAATGCCAAAGTGTTAAGGTGTACACATCCCTCCCTCCACCCCACTTTGCTCTTGACCTCTCAGCAGACCTCAATGGCTTTCATTTCTATCGGCAAGGCCAAGACGACATGGGTAGCAGGTGTTTTCTTCATTGGGGAGTACCTCCCCCGACAGGGCCATAAAGGCAAGTGAGCCCTGACAATTGAGCACCAGGCTCACTAGAGACATAGAAATCAACATTATCATAAATTAACTAATTTATTTAGCCTTTCGTCCATTTCCACGAGAGGCTGATTGTGCCAGAAACCTGGCTCTTTTAAGATCGTGAGATATGAGAAATTGAGTATGATCCTGATTTCTTGGCTTTTGCGCAATTTTACCAGCTCTCTCTGCCCATCAATTGGGGGGGGGGGTGCGAGCCAGTAAAATCCCAGCCTATATCTCTCATGTTTTGGGTTTTTTTGATAAAAATTCCACAGTAAAAATCTGGAGGGAGGGTTATATCGGGCAGAATTCTCCCATCTGGAATAAGTTCTGAGGAGGAAGAGAAGTGGGAGAACTCCCTGTCAAACCCATCTCTAACCTAGAGATGAATCAGAAAGGATTGAAGAGGAAAGTTCCATGCCTTAGAGGCATCACAATGCTTACTATACCCACCACCAGCTCAGGAACACACACTCTGGTGGGTATTAATACTCATTCAGGAAAAGTCTTACAATCTGGTTGTCACCAGACAGACATGTGTCCACAGCAAAAGGAAGCAGGTTCAGCTGAGCTACCTGGATCTCAGTGATGGCTGGGGAAGAAGCATCTGTGAGATTCCACTTAGGTAACAAGCTTCTGAATTGACCTTTCACTTAATGTTTCAGACTCAGCAACAGTTAGAAGAACATCACACAGAGTGGTTGGAAATCCTCAACAGAGTGGACTTGGAAGAGACCGTCCTCCTGCTTTCTGATGAAATGGTGTCCACTTGTGCTGGCAAGGAGATCTCCATGTGGAAGATGGAAGATGCCATGGAGGCACTGGTCCAGCAGAAAGCCAGGTTTCTGCTATAGATGCAAGGAGTCCCGTACTCCATCAGTGTCAGCATGGATAAATTCATGCAGTGGCACCGTGAGAGGGAACAGAGCATTCCCAACCTCCTTCCAAGTGCCCTCTTTTCCTCAAGGTGTCAGGAACAATTTAACCCTTACCTTTTAATCACTCTGCCATTTTCACTGCCTTATGTATAAAGGCAGCATTATTGATACTGGCTAACTTTCTAAGGCTACCATAGACCAAATGCACAAAATCTGTTTCTCGTGGAATCCTTACAGTGCAAAGAGAGACCATTCAGCTCATCGAGTCTGCACCAAGTCTCCAAAAGAGTTTCTTATATAGACCCATCCTCTCTGCCCTAACCCTGTAACTCTGGCTAATCTGTCCAACCTATATATCCTTGGGCTCCCATGCAGACACGGGGAGAACATGCTAAGGGGTTCAGGTCAGAAATTCCAAAGTGTTTTATGGAGCCTGCCTGGATCATATGTTTTGCACCTTGAATTTGGCTAGGTTAAGCATGATTTGTTTCACTTCGTCAATGAGTCAAATGACCATGAGGGATCTTTCTTCTAACAATGTTTAAATAAGAATATAGTTAACATTAATAATAAAATTACAATAACTTTTATCATTTACAACCAACAAAACAACTACAATAATGTAAACTCTTAATAAATATGTTTCTGAGATGTTCCAATCAAAGCCAATCCCATAAAAACCCTTTAAAAAGTTTGACACAACAAATTCTAATGGTCACGTAATACTGGAATTGAGTCCTTTGGATGAATGCTGCAATTCTTTTGATAGACTCAGAACAGTTTGAAGTCAGAACAGCTTCCCAGAACACCAGAGAAACTCTAGGCAAACCACCAAGAGCAGATTTTCCCCTTCAGTAAGGCAAAAACCTTGCTTTCAGATAACCAGCAAAATTTCCAAATAAACAGGGAAAGAGAGAGAGAATGAAGCTTCTTTTCAGCTTGCTGTCCCTTCTAAAATCCAAAACCTGCAGCTCAGAACTGACAATGAAAGAGTCATTTGACCTGCCAACCAGTTTTTCTCCTAACAATGTAAGTCATAAAATAAATCCCAGAAAGTTCCTGAGGCCCCCATTTAAGCCACTTAAGGAACAATAAAAAGATTCCTCATAGAGAGTCTGGCAGTGATGAAATCAGCTAAGACTGTGAGCTGCAGAAATTGTGATTTGAAAAAAAATCTCTTAAAGGTATACGACTGTCACACTCCACCAGGCAGTCACCTGGGGCTGGAATTGAATCCAGGTTCCTGGCTCAATGAGACACCAGTGCTAACCAGTGCTAACCATTTTTGTGTTCATTGATCTCTCCCTTCTGCCTACTAACTCAATATGCACTGTGAACCTTCTCCTCACAATGTTGTCTTTGTCTGTACTCCATTCCTCCTTGGTTCCTGTGATGCTGAAACTCTTAGCCTGCTCTTAGTTCCCGTTCCCATTCCTTACTCCTCAAGGTTGTGATTGATCCCATTTTCAGCCTAATATTAGGACTTGACCTCAATTTTCAACATTCATTTGTAAGTGAGGAGGTCAGACCTCCCTGTACTGGCTTGTTCAAAAGCAGAGTGAAATTCAGACTCACAAGGATAAAGGCGACATTCATCCTATTCCTCGGCAATGGAGCCAGGTGAAAAATATTAATTAAAAAATGCAGTGATGATTCTCAATAGGGAAATGGAAACTGAAATCAAATGAAAACCACTAAAGCAAGAGCCACTTAATTTTTAATGTTTCAACCTATCCGTGTCAAAATTCAGAGATTTTTCTTTCCTTTTTGCATTTATAGAGGGTGAATATGTTGGCCTCAGTGGTCTTGATCTGTAAATGGTGAAAAAGATGTGTTTTCTTGTCCGCAAGTTTCTGAGTGGGAGATCAATGGTTATCACAGTAATGGTCTCCAACAAAAAGAAACATCATAAATGCTCTGTTCACTTCCAATTAGTTCAGCTACTCAATTTTGCAGCCCTAGTGTCAGCAGCAGCACTTCAGAATTCAAAAGGATGCTGATCACACAGCACCTGTGGGGAGAAAAACCAAATTAATGCTTCAGGTCACTGACCTTGTATCCAAATGGGAAAAGTTAGAAATGTAATGGATTTTAAGCAAGTGAAAGCAGCCAGCATTTGAAAAAAAGAACAAAAGGAAAGGTCCATGATGAGGTGGAAGACAGAAGAGATAAAACGGCAAAAGATCATGTGGTGAAAGGCCAAAGGCAAAGACATTGGGCAAGTGATGAAACAAAAGTTATGGCCAGAGGATGTGTGAATGGCAAGAATAGCTGCTTCCCAAAAGAAAAGGAAGAAAAAAAGATAGGGTAAACTAAAACTAGAGGGCATATGTTTCACGTGAGAAGGGAGAGATACAAAAGGGTCCAGAGGGGCAATTTTTTTTACATAGAGAATGGTGAGTGTTTGGAATAAGCTGCCAAAGATAGTGGTAGAGGCGGATACAATTTTGTCTTTTAAAAAGTATTTAGATAGTTACGTGGGTACAATGGGTATAGAGGGATATGGGCCAAATGCAGGCAATTGGGATTAGCTTAAGAGTTTTAAAAAAATGGGTGGCATAGACAAATTGGGTCAAACAGCCTGTTTCCATGCTGTAAATCTCCATGACTCTCTGATATTGAAACCAAAACCCGCAAAGAGAATGGGAACAAAATTGAGATAAAGGTTACAGCCTGAAACTGGTGAACTCAATGCTGAATTTGGAAGGCTACAGATTAGAAGGTGATGACCTATTCTTCAAATTTACATTGAGTATCTTTGCAACACCGCAGCAGGCCAAGGGCAAAGCATGAGACCAAGGCGGAGAATTAAAATGATTCCTGTCTGTGAACAGAAAGAAATGTTTCACAAAGCATTCACCAGCCTGCCATTAGCCACCCTAGTATAGAGCAGACTGTATCATGAGAGATGAATACGATGTATTTAATTGAAGAGAAGAGTACTGTTCAAGCTGGAAGATGTGTTTGGAGACCTTGGGCAGTGAGAAAGGCAAGATATTGTATCTCCTGTGCCTGCAATAGAAAGGCGAAGGGGATTAGGGAGTGATTAAGAAGCCCATAAGCATGAACTCACGTTGCTGCTAACTTGTCATTTTAATTTTCCTCTTGCTCCCAGCCTGACATCCCTGTTCTTCAGTGCCTGCAGTGTTCCAGTGAAGTTGAATGCAAGTTCAAGAAACAGCACATCATTTTTCTATTAGGCACTTTACAACCTTCCAGGCCCATCACTGAATTCAATAGTTTTAGACTGTTTTGTTTCCATTTTGCTTCCTTTTCCTTTGTAGATTTTGATCTTCCTGTCTCAGTTTTTGTTTTATTTGCTTTCGGGCAACAGCTGTTCATCATTTTACTGTTCATATCTCCTCTCAACACATCGGGCTGAATTTTGCCATTAGGGTGGGTACTACTATGTTACGCTCAAAAGTTAGGCTGGAGATTGCCACCCACTTGATTGGTTTGTGGGAACCAGGGCCACATCGTGTCAGCAACAGCCAATAAGTTGGCTATTTCTGTAACGCCTCAGGAGCTGATGACCAATTGGAAGGCTGGCAACTTGACAGCACCACTGAGAACGGTTGCCATGACTGAATCCAGAAAAAAGGGAGTGTTGGAGAGCACCTCACAACCAGATAAGTGGGGCCTGGTAGTGCCAGAGCCAATCAGACAGTCTTTGACAAGGGTCAGGGTGGACGGTGAAGGCAAGTGGCACCATAACTAGGGACTGCCTTCTTGGGCCATAGTATGTCCTAATAAGAAGGACCTGCTGGGATGCCATCAGGTTTTATCTGTCAGTCTTCCTACATGGTGGTGGACCCTGTGCTCACTGCTGGCAAAATTAAGTGACCTAATTGGCCTCTGAGCAGGAGCGCTGCCTTCACCTTCTCTGCCTCTGGAAAGGTGGCATGGTGGTGGGAAGACAACTGTTTTACAGACCCAACAGCCTCCAACACGACCGGTAAAATCCAGTCCATATTTTGTTACATTACGTGCTTCATTACAGCAACCTTTCATTTTGTACTACCGACCTTGTTGTCATTTATTCTCTCCTGTCTTTCACTGTATCATAGCTTTTAACCCTTCCCCCTTCATTTGCATAGAACCTATCTCATTTTTAATGTTTCGCTGTTCCAATGCACAAGTACAGTCTGACCTGCTCTGCATTCCCAGCTTGTTCTGCTTATATTTCAGATTACCAGCTTCCAGAGTATTACTTTTGTTTGAGAAGAAAACTGCATTCTTTCCAACTGTTCTCATCAACGTGATCCGAAGAAGATTGTGCTATTGCCACTGTTCAGAAATCATTGATAATCTCTTTTGAAAGACTGCCAATTAATGCTGTGTAACTGGCAGTTTTGTGCTGTTGACACAGACATTGCACTCAGGCTGGTCAAACTGTTTCCAAGCACTTAAGATTAATACAGGTGTCAGTGAGAATACGTTTTCATCTCCATAAATCTAAATTGAATGCAAACTGCGTCTTTCAATCCACAGCCCCTTTCATTGTAATGAACAACTGTTTCCACAATATTTATTTGTTTCATATTTTCAAACAATTTTTTCAAATATATTCAAGATTGATTTGCAATTCCATTATACGACATAACATTTTGCAGAAGATTAAATAAAATGCATTGTCAGGTGTCAATACCAGTTAAGGGGCGCACCTGAGTGACACATGGTGATGAATTCTTCATGGCAAGAAACCAGCCCATTACAGATGGACTGGGAAAGGAGAGGACTGATAAATATCAGTGGAAGCTGTTATGAGGAAACCTGTTGCCTTCCCTCCACCAAAACATATTATCAGTGAAGGGGGACTTCTGTGATTCTGCTGCTTGCTGGGCAGTCAAATGTAGACCATAAGATGATAAGATATAGTAGCAGAAGTAGGTCATTCAGCCCAATTGAATCTGCACTGCCATTCGATCATGGCTGATATGTTTCTCAACCCTATTCTCCAGTATATTCCCAATCAGCAGTCAAGTGCGAATTAATGGCCAACTCCCAACCCAGTTGAAAATTTGCTGGTGTTAGGAGGGACTCCACCACGTGGATGGATTGCCAGGAATGGCAGTGGGATCCTGGAATTGGGAATTCAGCAAGGCCCACAAAGGGAAATACCCCTCCAAAAAGGTGTACTCTCCTTATCCCAATCCTTCTTCTTGCAGCATCAGCCATAGCCACTTCTGGTAATGCTGCTGCCAAGCTGCCAGGCCTTTGTTACTTAGGTTGGCAGTTCTAGAAGGTCGGCCACCTTCCTCAATTGTTCAACATTCCAGACAACCATTTAAGAGGCTTCTGTGGATAAAATGCTGCCCTGATTCAAATTGTCACGTGGATGGGGTTGGATGTCACTTCACTTTTGTTTATCAGTTCATTTTTATTAGTGTCACAGGCGTGCTTAATTAACACTGCAATTAAGTTACTATGGAAATACCCTAATCGCCATACTCTGGTGCCTGTTTGCGTCCACTGAGGAAGAATTTGGAATGATCAATGCATCCAACCAGCATGTCTTTCCGACTGTGGGAGGAAACCAGAGCATCTAGAAGGAACCAATGCAGATACAGGGAAAACATGAAGATTACACACAGAAAGTGACCAAGCTGGGAATCGAATCTGGATCTCTGGCATTGTGAGACAGCAGTGTCAACTATTGTGCCAACACTTGTGCCCAGGTTCAATTGATAGAATGGACTGAATTTTTGGCAAATCCAGCCTGTATTTTCAACATACATTTTGCAAAAATGCACTGGCTTTCACTTTCTTCCATTTATTTCTCCCTTACTCCAGTATTATAAGTTGTAAAGCGTAAGTTTGACTTACTCTGCGACCACCAATGACAGCATAAAGTTAGGAGCTGACTAATCCTCATTAGCAGATTTAGCCCTTGTGCTGCCACTCCTAATCAACTTGACATCTGATTAGACATCCCACTTGCATCCTCAAGCTGGCAAATAACAATTCTCACTAGTTAACATAATTTTCAGCAATTCAACACTGTAGAGCTGTGAAATATATTATCCAAAAAATCTTTATTCTTCTGATAACTTTCCTTTGTTGCAAGTAAAATGTCAAGTATGCTTAACAATTCCCCTTTGCAAAAACAAAGGTCCACGGTTGTTATATAATATCATTGGAAAATTAAAGGCTTTTGTTTCTTAGCAACTGTCATTTCCCATATTTTTGTCCAGTGATCTGCACAAAGCATAATTGAGTATTAAAACCATAATTGAATATTGAAAGAATAATTAAATATTAAAAACATAACTGAATATTAAAAAAAAGAAAAAGAGCAAGAGATGAAATGCCAAAAGACTTCTATTGGAAGTAGCCGCAGAAAAATCATACATTGTGTATTGTTATATTTTTTAAGTATGGTATATGAATGTTGCTAAATGGCTCATTAAAGTATTAAAATATGCAAATGTATGCTGGAGGCCTTCTGCTAAAGGTAGGTTTGAAAAGTTCTATTCATACAAATATTGTTCGCTATTCAATTTAATGACATTATGTTCCTCCGAATAAAGCTTGCTTATATTGTTCATATTAGACGGTGTTCATCGGATTTCTAATGAAGGTTACGCAGTTACATTTTAAAAATCTGTGCTAATTTACTCCATTGTTAAACTTGGATATTTATGCTGAATGCATTCTGTAGCTAGATTAACAGCCACTTTCTTGATTTAAAAAAGGTTGATTTCATTTTTGTGTTTAGAAAACAATTTGCTCTCAAAAGAAATCTGCAGTACTCGTTGGATTAATCTTGTTGAATGTTGTAAAGTTTAATTTTTATTGAATAAAACAAATAATGTAATCAAACTTTATTTCTTTTAAAAATTACCCCAATAAATAACTCAAACTGCTATAAAAACAAAAATTAAGATTCATCAACATTGGTTAATCATAAGACTTGTGGAATGGTACTTTCCTAAAGGAGATTGTTTGATATATTGTGCCAGTGTTGAAAGAATATGCTTTTGGTGCATTAGAATTGAAAACAGAAACGAGCAAGCAAAAGTAAAAGGGGAAACAGACTGGCATTTAAAGCAATGAGAGGAAATTAATAGATTGAATGCCCTGTAAAGTGCTTAATAGCATTAGATTGCAAAACAAATCTCACTGAGGAAATGAAAAGATAATAGCAGATTTTTGGAATTCTCAAAATCTTTTTTATGCTGAAGTCTTTTCAAAGCTTTACTGAGAGTTTCTATGTGCATCCATTACCAAATGTGTGGAAGAAATACACATATACTAACATATATACACAAATGTACACAATAACTGGCATCATATGCACATGCAATGTACACATGTAAACACACTTAGGAGAAACATCATATGATCACTTTCATACACTTACGACACATGCACACACAAACACATATGTACACATACATGCACACACACCCACACAATCACAATTGAGACATTGCACACTAACTCATATACATATGCATGAACACATACAAGAAGAAATAAAGACCTAGAAAATGCTCAAGAGGAATAAAGGAGAGAATTAAATGTTTTCAGTATTATTAACATGAGGTGGAAGAATGTATGTTTTGTTACTTGTTCAGGGTGTGGTCATTACTAAAGAAGGCAGCATTGCACACCCTTAATTGTTCTGGAAAATGTGGTGGCAAGCCAATTGCAGTCAATGTTGAGTCAGAATCCCCACAATGCTATTAGGAAGAGTGCAATGATTTAGATCAAGCAAGGATGAGGGGACAACAATTTGTTTCCAAATCTGGACGATGTGCGACATGGAGGGGAAATTGCAGATTGTGATGTTTCCATGTTCTTGCTGATTTTTTTTTCTAAATGGGAGAGATTGCGATTTTGGAAAGTATTATCTGAGAGACCTCAGTGAATTGTTGCAGAGCACTGCAGACAAGATGCATCAGTGGTAGAGAAAATGAATTTTTAAAGTGGTGGGTGGGATGCTAATCATATTTGTCAAGATTATTGAGTCTTGTTAAGGATGGGGATGTTCATTAACCCACCAATGTGAGTTGTTTAATTGTCATCATCATTCACAAGTGAATGTGATTGAACTGCAGATCTTTGATCTGATTTGCTTTGATCAGATTGCTTGACTTTCTTTCTAGCATTCTACATTCTCTGTTTATTATGCACATAGTCTGGGCTGTAGCTTCATCAGGTTGGCATCTTATTTTTTTTGGCATGCCTGATTCTGCTCCAGGCATTTTCTCCGATAATTCCCATTGAACCAGTATCACTGCTTTTGCTAGATCAGACTAGTAGAGTGAGTAACATATGAGACAATGAGGTTACAGATTGAGGTTAAAGGCAATTCTGTTGCAGATCATAGCCCACAGTGTTTCATGGATGTCCAGTTTTGAGATGCAAGATCTGTTCTGAATCTAGCCAAATTCAGCACACTGGTAATGTCACACAACACAAAGAAGATGCTCTCAGTGTGAAGGTAGGACTTCACCTACACAAGGACAGTGCGGTGATCACACTTACCAATACTATCATCTGGATAGATACATCTTTGACAGGTAAATTAGTAAAGATAAGTAAGGTTGTTTTTTTCTCCTCATGTTGGCTGTCTGACCACCTGCCCTGTGCAGCTAAGCCCTTCAAAACTTGGCCACTTCAATAGCGGCAAACTATTGGTAATGGATATTGAAGTTCCCAAACAAGGCACATTATGTGCCATTGTTTCGGCCAAGCAGTGCTTAACATTGAGAAGTATAGATTTGTCAGCTCAGCTTGGGCAATAAGTGATAATCAGCAGGAAGTATCTTTGTCTATATTTGGTCGCGTGGTATGTGACTTCATGGTTCTAGGCTCACAGGGTCACTCCCTTCCGCCTGCATACCACTGTGCTATCACTTATAGAACATAGAACATTACAGCACAGAACAGTGCTGTAATGGTCAGCCTGACTTGCAAAAAATCATCTAACTTTGGCACACGACCCTGGATGTTGTATGCAGGGCTTTGCAGAGCCAACTGGGCTGCCTTTGTGATATTTCATTCATAGCTCACTGCTGAGTTGATTGTGGTTATGTTTTTTAGTGGACTTTTCAAAATGGTGTTGATACGACTGAATGGCTTCGTCGACCATTCCAGAAGGTAATTAAGAGTTAACCACATTGTTCAGGGTCTGGAGTTATTTATAGGCCAGTTCTGGTGAACGTGGAAGATTTCTTTTCCTAAAAGACATTAGTGAACCATATGGGACTTTACAACATCCGATAGCTCCATGATCACCATTATAGAAACTAGCTCTTAATTCCAGACCTTATGAATTAAAATAAGGATACCCAGTGCTCTAGTGAGGTTTGAATTCACAACTCTGGCCCAGATCTCTGGATACTTTAGTCCAACATATCCACAATGCTACTGTCCCCATATGAAAGAAGTTAATAATATTCATTTAAGCATTGAATCATAGAATGATATATCACAGAAAATGTTCCTTCAGCGCAGCATGCCATGTTTCTGTGCTTATGCAGCCTCTTTCAAAGAGCTGTCTACATTAACCTTACTCCCCTCCCCATTCCCCATCTCCTAACAACCTTTCTCTTTTCAAGTATTTATCCAATTCTCTGTATTCTTGTCTCTATTCATCACCTTGTCAAGAGATGCATTCAAGATTATTAAAATTCATTGCATTCAGAGTCATGAATTTTACAGTTCAAAATAAGGACCTTCAGCCCACTGTGTCTACACCGACTATCAAACACCTAACTATTCTAATCCCATTTTCCATCATTTGGTTTGTAGCCTTGTATGCTATCATGTTTCAAGTATTCATTTAAACATATGAAAAATATTTCCATGTGTCGCCTGTGGTTTTTTTACCAACCAACTTAAATTTGTGCCCTTTTGAAATAGTTACCCGTTGTCTCATAATGCAGCAAAATTTTGAAAAGCTGGATTACATTTCTTAATATTCTCTGCTCTAAGGAGGACAGTCACCAGTCCTTGCATAGTATTAATCTAATAAATCTTCTTTCCACCCTGAACACAGAGGAATAAAAGTTTGACTTTCCATTTAGCTTTAAAGCTAGCATTGTAAACCATCACAGGCACACAGTAGCACAGTGGTTAGCACTACAGTTAGCACTTCTACTTCACAACTCCAGGGACCTGCGTTCAATTCCCAGCTTTGGTCAGTGTCTGTGTGGAGTTTGCATATTCTTCTTATGTCTGCATGGGTTTCCTCCAAGTGCTCCAGTTTCCTCCCACAGTCCAAAGATGTGCGGGTTAGGTTGATTGGCCATGCTAAAATTGTCCCTTAGTGTCCTGAGATGAGTAGGTTAGTAGGTAGGTATGTAGGAATATGGGGGTAGAGCCTGGATGGGATTGTGGTCAGTGCAGATTCGACTGGGCCGAATGGCCTCTTTCTGTACTGTAGGGATTCTATATTTCTATCTACCTGTTATAGAAACTGTCTGATTTTTATCTCCATTATATCCAATCACACTGAAAATCAACTCTTTTGTCCAATGGCAAAAGTAGTTTTCCACCCAGGGAGCAAGTTGAAAATTTATTCTTGAACAGATCGCCAGTCATTTTATCCACCAGCTTCCTTTGGAGATGTAGATGTTCCTAAAGAGAACATCTGTTCATTATTTTCTTTTTTTCCTGTATTCCGTTTCTCTGCCTTGTGTCAAAGGGTTTTTATCTTAATTTTAAATCATCAAGGAGGGATAAAACAGTAACTTGTCTTTACCCTTGACAGACATTGAAAAGTTGTTGCGTAGTTTTTTTAGGTTTCCAGCATTTAACGTTATTTTGTTCTTTTTTTTGCTTGAAGTCATTAAACTACTGCCCTATTTTATTAATATATGTTGTTGTAAACCATAACAGAAATGGGACAAAACACATTGCATGACAATTTATTTGCACTTTAAAGTAAATTTGTCATACCACAATGCAACAATCCTACTGTCTTGCAAGCCTTAATTGGACACTTAGCTACTCTAAGCTTCTGTGCTATCGCTGCAGTGTTTGGACTAACATTAGTAGCAGAGTTACTAACAAGGTGTTTTGAATATCATGTATAATTTTAAACTTGGAAGGACTTGCAAAGTTCGCAAGTCTTGGACACAAATTTTATCTCTATTGCACTGCCTCTGGTGGCACTCTGGACATCTAGGGCACCCAGTGCCAGCAGCCACAGCTAGCGTGGCCAAGCAGCATTCAAACATATAAAGGGTAGCTTTAAGGGATCCCCAGCATGCACTAGAAGGCACTAAATTTTTGTTATCCTAATATCATATAACACCATTGGCTGAGGAGATGTTGATTCATCTATTTGGACCAAACAAGTCCAGGCAATTAACTTGTATATCACTCAGCAAAGTTAAAGCATTTAGTTGCAAGAAGGGCCCTGAGCTAACTTTATTTAAGAGGCCTGCATGTAGGAGCATATAAAGTGTTTTTAACTTACTTTAACTTTGATTGAATTTATATAGGTACAGTCACAGTTTTGCTGGGAAGGATTTTGATTCAGCGACGATGAAGGAACCATGATATATTTCTAAGCTAAGATAGTAGTGGCTCAGAGGAGAACTTGTAGGTTGAGTGTTCCCATGTATCTTCTGCCCATGTCCTTTTAGATGGTTACGGTTATGAATTTGAAAGGTGCTTTCTAATGAGCATTGGTAAGTTACTGCAGTGCATCTCGTACATGGTACACATCACTGCCATTGTGCACCGGTGAAAGGAGTGAATGTTTATGGATGGGGTATCAATCGAGTGACCTGCTTTGTTCTGGATGGTGCAAGCTTTTTCAGTATTACTGGAACTACAATCATCCACTAAAGTGGACAATATTCCATTACACTCTGGGTTTGTATCTTTCAGGTGGTGGTCAGGATTCAGGAAATCAGGGAATGTGTTACTCACTGCAGGATTCTAGCATCTGACTTGCCCTTTTAGCCACAGTATTTATGTACTAAGTTTCTGATCAACGGTAACCACTAGGATGTTGATAGTGGGAGAACTCACTGATAGCAATATCTTTGATATCAAAGGTTGATGGTTAGATTCTCTCTTGTTAAAGATGATCATTGCCTGGCACTTGTGTGGCACAAATTTAATTTACCACTTGTTAGCACAAGTCTGGATATTGTCCTGCTCTTGTTGCATTTGGACATTGACTGCTTCAGTATCTGAGGAGTTAGAAAAATGCTGAAAATTGTGCAATCATCAGCGAATGTCCCTACTTCTGACCTTATGATGGCAGGAAAGCTAATGCAGTTGAAAATAGTTGGACCTGGACACTTCCCTGAGGAATTCCTACAGTGATACCCTGCAGGTGAGATGGTTGGTCTCCAAACACCATAACCATCTTCCTTTGTGCCAGGTATTCTCTCCCTGATTCCCATTGACCCCAGTCTTGCTGGGGCTTCTTGATGCCACATTTGGTCAAATGCAACTTTAATGTCAAGAGTAGCCACTGTCACTTCAGTTCAGTGGGAACTGAGAGGTTTTATATAGTGAAGGCTCAGTTGGAAAAGCTATGGGTTTGCACAGAGCAGATGTAAGAGTTTACAACTACATTATGTGTATATTTATTGCACCAATTATTTAAAGTGAAATTTGCTTCTTTTTAATTATATCCTTCACTTGTTAATTATTGTTTGAATTGTGTTGCTATTAATTACCATAAAGTAGAATCATACAGTGAAGCAGGAGGCCATTTGGCACACTGTGTCTGCACTCACCACAATCCTACCCTATCCCCATAACCCCATGTATTCACCCTAGGCAGCTCCCCTGCCATTAAGTTCCACCTAACCCTCATATCTTTGGACATCTTTGTGAGAGGAAGCCAGAGCACCCGGAGGAAACCCACACAGACACTGGGACAATGTGCAAACTCCACACCGACAGTGATCCAAACCAGGAACCAATCACAACATTCAAATATTGCACCTTTGGAAGCAAAGTGGTCAGCTGGAGAGCCTGAAAGTTCAGCATGCACAAAGGGCACAGCTACAGGCCTCACCCATAGAGACGTGAGCTACTTGCATTAAGGATGACACAGACCAAAAGAAAAGCACCAATGAGAGTCAACAAGCTCTGTCTTGGCAAGTCTGATCTGCGCACCTGCTCCGTTTGCCACTGATATTGTGGTTTAACATCTCCCTGAAGCTTTTCTTTGACCACCAGGGGATTAATGCATATTCCAGGAGACTCCCTGCCATTTTTGGCAACCATACTACTACTGGTGTAGGCTGCCAGAGCACACCAGAACACCATTTCATCACCTCCAACCAGGGCCTGCCCCTGGGGCTAACCAGGCTTGGACTTGATGTTTCAAACTGAATTCTCATCATCATTTATTTATCATTTATCATCACAATAGCACAGTACTGCTGCCTCACAGCATCAGGGATACCCGGATCTGATTCCTGCCTTGGATGACTGTCTGTGTGTAGTTTGCTCATTCTCCCTGGGTTTCCTCCGGGTGCTCTTGCTTCTTCCTACAGTCCAAGGATGTGTAGGTTAGGTGGATTGGCCATGCTAAATTGCCCCTTAGTGTTCAAAGGTGTGTAAATTAGCTGGTAAAAGCACAGGGTAATAGGGATAGTTGAAGGTTGGGCTGAGAAAGGTGCTCTTTCAAAGAGTTGGTACAGACTCAGTGGGCCAAATGGCCTCCTTCTATACTGCAGAGATTCTATGTGCTCCATGCTCAGCAGCCAGGACTTAGGGTTTTTTGAAGCTAGTCCGTCAGGTCAATTTCACTCGTTGCTGTGCTGCTGCTAGGAAGTTATGTTGTGGGTATAGAAATAGGACAACTTATAACATGACAAAATAAATTCTTCTCTTGAATTATTTCATATTTTATATTGAAAAAAAAATAAAAATTGAGCTATATTAAAAGCTTGTCTTTACTCAGCAGGTAGTTGTAATTTCACTGCATTATCTGCTATGATATTGGCTGGGGTTCTTCCAAAAAAAAAACTCCAAGTAGAAATTGGCTTAAAACCTGGAGTAATTCCTGCAAAATGAATTTCCCACATTACAGAGTACCTTAAGAAGGTTGCTGAAAATCAGGCGGCGAAGCCTATTCCCACTGGAGAGGCTGGTAGCATAACACTGAGCAGACCACTATCAGTACAGAAATCAGAACATGCACTGTTGCCCTATACTGCCACCCTCCCAATCGCTGGCAAGCTCAATCCCTGGCCAGCACAGCAAATTCACATCACTGCCCCACCGGTCCCCCACCTTGATTGCTGGCCTTCTGGACATTTGGCAATATTCCCCCACCAGTCCTGATCACTGCTTCCACATTCCCTCCATAGGTGGTCCCAACCCAAATGCCCCAACAGTTTCATTCCCCTCTCACAGCCCTGACTCTCCCAGCTGGCACAACCCCCCCCCAGTTCAGCTCCCTCCCTCCCACTGCCTGTGATCCCGACTGCAGATTGGCAGAGGGATCATCTCACCCCTACCGATCTCTCCACCATAGGCCCCACCTCCTCGGCATTGCACAAATGCCTGATGTACAGTGTCAAGGTGTACATCACCTTGGGTATTGCCACTTTGTGCCTTGGGCAATGCCGGGAGCCAGACTGGTACTACCAGGCTAGCAATATGCAGGGGGCGCTCCCACTTTTCCCCAATATCATGAGGGTGGGTTGGTGGGTGGGGGGGCAAAATGGCCTCCTTAACTCCAGCAGAGTTGGGCTGCCAGCTCCCTGTTAGTGGGGAGCTGCTGTAAACATTCCTGGTGGTGGTATGGAGAAAGGGGTGAGGGAAATGCTAGCGGGCCTGGTGATTTCAGTTCTGGGCCTGATAATGATATTAAAATCAGAACTGATGATGCTGGGAATCTGAGCCCTGGGGACACACAGAGGCCGTGGTGCCCAGCAGGGAGCCTGCTAAACGGCCTCCGCTATTGTCTCCCTGCTGGAGCAGTGCAGCAGGCTGGGAGAATCACACCCCCATTAAGTCTGGTTTCTTAGGACATTACTTAAAAATTTAAACTAAATCAAACACAAGCACAGCACCAAAAGCTTAACAATAAAGAAACGAAAGTGAAACAAATGAAACACACAAAGAATAACGTTAACAACAGAAAATGTTGACAAACCGAGCAGTTCCTGCAGCATTTGTGGAGCAGGGAGCTCGGGTTAATGACTGAGGACTCAGAATCTTCTTTGAAACTGAACAGTTCATTTGAGCTCCTTTTTGCTCAGTTATCTGTAGGTTTTTTTCCCCTTAAATTTTGTAAATTTCTGGTTTGATTTCAGAGTTGCAGATTTTGTACTGAAACTACACTGAGTGCCTACTGCAGCTCCTTTGATTACAGTTTTCTCTCTCTCTCTCTCTTTTGTTCGTATTTCTACGTGACCCACCACAGCATTACCCAGCTACACATGCCACCGGCAGAGAGATGCCATGCCTATGCTATCACTGAGCCATGTCTGCTCAGCAGTGCGCCAGGTTCGGGGGATAATGCTGCCTTGTTTTCAGCATCAAGGATGCCAATAACTCATCACTGAGCACATTTGCACATTCCCGGAGGAATGGCAGCTGATGAAGTAAACTCATGAACATTTGTGAGCTTGCATCACAGTCCAGCATGAGTGCCTGTAAATCTGGGCATTGTTTCTGACTCCAAAATAGAAATAATAGACATAAACGTAACCAATATCAGACCAGGGATAAAGTTCTTGAGTGGTGGGCTGTCCTATATCTAGCTGAATGGCCATCCCCAATTCCAGGATGCAGCAATGTAACAACTACCCATTGAATCAGGTCATAACTAATGTGGGACCCATGCTCCATCCATCTGCCTTGCCTCTATCTCCATACACTTGGGCAGCAACAATATCCCCATCTCAGATTGAAAATTATTCATTGAGATAGTATCTGCTGTTTTTATTTCTGGGAGTTTCCTGTTCCCATCACCCTTTGTGTGACTGGATTAGACAACAGTGCCAAGTATAAAACAATTTGTACGTGTGCTGAAGGTTGGTGACAGGAGGAGGATGCAGCAATTTAATGTAACTTTTAAATCGATTTTCGTACCTGTTTTGCACCATCATTTCCCCACTAATTTTACACTCTGGTCCAAAAGTAACATGGGATAATAAGTTGTGATAATGAAATAAGAAATTTATACGTGGATGTGAATTGATTAAGTGAATGGGGCCAAATTAGTCAGATGGAGTTTAAAGTAGATAAGTGTGAGGTTATCTATTTTGATAGGAAAAAATAAAGACAAATTATTATCTGAATGGAAAAACTTAAGTACAGAGAGTGTCTTTGTGCATGAATTGCGGAAAATTAGTATGCAGGTCCAACAGGTAATAAGGAAGGCAAATGGAATTTTGGCATTTATTGCTCAAGGAATAAAGTCTAAAAGTAGTGAAGTGTTGCTGCTACTGTACAAAGAATTAATGAGACCATACTTAAATATTGTATACAATTTTGATCTCCTTACTTGAGAAGGGATGTAGCTGTAATGGAGGCAGTTCAAAAGAGGCTTACTTGATTGATTTCGGGAATGGCAGTTTGTCTTACAAAGAGAGATTGGGCAGCTTAGGCCTATACTCTCTGGAGTTTAGAAGAATGAGGAGATCTAAATGAGGCATGCAAGATAATGGGGGGGGGGGAAGCGGTGCAGTGGTGTTTGGTATGGTGTTGATAAAGTAAATGTGATGAAGATGTTTCCTTTTGTAAGGCAATCTAGAACAACAGCTCATATTTTAAGGGGGTGGCAGATTTCAAACAGAAATGAGGAACAAATTACTTCTCTCAAAGAGTCATGAGTTTAAGGAATTCACTACCGCAGTATGTGGTGGAAGCCAGAACTTTGAGTACATTTAGGGAAGAGGCTTGGGCTTGTAAGAGTTGGAATAGTGAACGGACAGGAAATGGAGTTGAGGCTGAGATGAGATCAGGCATGATCACATTGAATGATAGAACAAGTTGGGAGACCCAATTGCCTGCTCATGCTCCAAGTTCCTGTGTTCTTCCGATTCTTGCATGCATCTGGGTTTGGCCAGAAAACGGTTTTGTGAGCATCCTGATTGGTGAGGAAGTTTCAAGGGGTGGGGTTGGTTGAGCAGGGCAAAGAAAATTAACCTCATGCTCCACTTTTCAGTCTTTTGAATTCAGAAAGTTCCCAGGCAACTTTAATCAGAAAAACATTTTATATTTATTTGAAAAATAAATTATTAGACTGCTAATGACAGAAAAGATCATAACAGTTCAATGGAATTTTTCACTTATTCCACCAACACCATTGTCAAAGAAATTAGTGATTAACAGAAACAGCTTGTTCGGTTAAGGCTTTGCAACGATAACGATGATTTAACATTCTTTTTCCTGGCTTCCTGGTACATGAAGGAGTGGTGATCATTTTTCATTACTGTGGCTGTCTTTGCATTTGAAGTAAGTTCAGTGCTTTGTGACTGATTGACTGCATGGTCAAGATCAGGCAATTCTGGAGATCTATTCAGGCAGTTAAGTCCATTCCTGGAATATTTCTGGTCAATTTAATACTGAGATGTTTCCTTTAGGCATGTTTATAAAAGTTTAACTTAGCTAGGCATTGATGTGTTGTTAACTGCTGCATCTCTCAAACATTTTCCAGTGCCATACTTAGAAAAGGTCATGAACCTTGAAGCTATTCTGTTTCTCATTGCACAGATGCTTTCAGACCTGCTGGGTATTTGCAGCAGTTTTTCTAAAATTATTCAGAATTGCAGCATTATTTTGCACTTATGTTTTTTTTAATTGATATTGGCCCTGGTGTTATTAAAGGGGCAAGTTAGCTCTAAAGAGAATTTTGCACTGATTTGCTTATTGTTTGTTCATTCAGCAAAGAATCAAGCCTGTTATCTTTTTTGGTGACAATTTCTCAGCCCTAGCTCTGACCGCTAGATTTTCATCCTGTATTTAAATATATCCTCCCAGAAAATGCTCTGCACCCCCAACTCGTTCACCTGGGACAGCAGGTCACCTCCTTCATTCCTTATCCCCGTATTTCTTCCCGCTACCATTTTCGTCCCTGCTCCCCTCTCCATCCCCTCCTCCCCAAATCCTTTATGTTTCTCAGGTCTTTCCAAATTCTTCCCTTTATTTCATTCCTCTCCTACCCTGCATTCTTTCTGTTCCTCCTCCCATCCTCTATTCTCTCTCTTCTCTATGCTCCATCTCTAATTCTCTCCCTCATTTTCTCTCTATATTAAATTTTGTTTGTCATGTGCCTGGCCATTCTACCAGCGTTTCTATATCCTCATGAAGTCTCCTCCTCACAGTTTACAGTTAATGCATCATCTTCAAATTTTGAAATTGTGCCCTGTATATCCAGGTCTAAGTTTTAAATATAAATCAGGGAAACAATTTCCAACTCCAAGTTAAACATATTTCTGTAATTCATGTTTTTAATAGGTTGAGTTAAATAATTAAACTGCTGCTTAATGAAATTCTAGTGATGCTAAAGACTAATGATACAAAATAACACATGGATCAACATAAAACGCTGACCAGTACTAACACATCACTTAAAAAGCATAATTATACTCAGGTTTGGGACTCAAATGTTTAATACATGGAGAAATAGTATTTTTAGAAATGGTGTCACTAACACATTTTCCTGCACTTCAAAACTTGCCACTATGCCATTTCTGCTACCACTTCTTACAGCCACAGTTCACCCTCCCTTTAAGATGTTCAATTATCTTTAAACAGCACCAGCTACTTGCCATATTGACTCCAATTTAACCTGCTTCCTGCAAAGTGTGAACAAGCCTGGGCTAATCAGGACCTCCACATTCATTTTTATGGCTGAGTCTCTTTCTGCCCCAACATTTCGGATTGTTGAGCTTCTTGTTTCTCTTTCCATTGATGCTGCCTGACCTTTGAATATTTCAAGCATTTTTCTATTTTTATTCCTGTAATTTTTTGCTAGGCTTAAAATGATAATGCAAAAATATCTCTGAAATTTTTCTGCTCCATGTAGAACTGTTTGGTTCAGTGATTTCCATGACAATGTTAATTATGACAAAGGCGTTTCTTGAGAACATGACAGCCAAGTCCTTTTACATTTTGCTGCTCTATAATAGTTTGAACTTCATTGAGTGTTGATGTCATGTATTTAAATTACTGTAAAGAATGAATTTATGTTGTTGTTGTAGCTTCTTTAAAGATCACATTCAGTCATGTCCATTCTGAACAAAATAATAAAATTGTCTCAGTTGAGTCTACCAAGTAGTGTTGATATTCAAGATATGCAGCAAAAACAGCCACATAGTTTATGTGTACAGTGATTGATAATGATTCAGCATAAGTGAGTGCCATGAACATCCCAGATCAGTTGTCTGAAGAACAGAAGGAATCAAAATATCATTTACACAAGATTTATAACCTATTTGAATGAGATATATGAGAGGTAAATCCAGTAGCTATCCTTTAATTAAGCTTTGGTAGAAAGGTTACAAGTTGCATCTGTGAATGATTCAGAAAGCAAATTCAAAGAAATGGATGAAATTGTTAACCCTTGTCATGCTGATTGAATAAGATTTGAATGTAGTTCGCGTAACTATATTTCAGCAATAGCAATAGTTGCTCCTGCATAATTACCAATGCCTCAAGGATCTACTCATGGTTTTTTTTTTCTCGGTGTTACCTCTCACAGCATTTAAAAATACAAAAGGGATAAAATTTGATAATGGCTGAAAACACACTGCTCAATAAATTACAACCTTTCACTCACCAACCAACAACTTCCATCAATCACAACTCGTCTCTGACATTCACAAATTCACCTTACCCCCACTCACTTAGTACTACTGCAAACTTCATGCACACTTTGCACAGCTTGCAAACACTGCTAATTATTCATCCAAAGCAGACATCAGCCAAACACATCACACGCCACACTCACTGATACACTTCACTCCCTCTAATAATACCAGGTGGCACACAACTAGAGGCAGCAGCTGCTAACCACGGTGATACTCCCACTCCTCTGGGGGAGATATTTCTTGCCAACATTACAGTGGCAGCATCTGGGATCACAGCTAACAGCGGGACTCAAACATGACAGTATGTTTTATCCATCTTCTGACATTCCATTTCCCCCACCATCCAGAATTTTCTTCCTGATTTACAAACTGTAGCCGGTGTAATCATGTTTGCTTACACCCCCTCCTGCACCCTTACTGTAACTCTTGCTTTCTGCATGTTTCCTTTCACATACCTGAGAACTGTAACCCAATGGTGCAATGCAGCACAAATATAACAGATATATCAGACAGATGATGATGAAACACCACCATTTATTCTCACATTTCCAGCTACCAGCTCAGAAAAATGAGTCGTGTGTAATTTCAAGGGTAGTACAGGAGGAAGGTCTCGCATGATAAGTTGAATTTCACACCTGCTCCGCTGGCCCTGCCCAGTGGCTGGAAGGATGACAATTCTGTCACAAGCACTTCTAACATTTCTGACCAAGATTCAATCTCAATCAGGCACTTTCCCCTGCCCTCTCTGTACAAGTATTTCCAGATCCTGTAGAATAAATGAACTACCTCTACAATGGCCAATTAGGGGGTCAGCAGTACCTGAGGCACCTGTATGAGTGGTAGCCACTACCAGAACCTTAGGATGCCGAGGAGAAGCAGTCTCAATGGAGTTTCTAGAACCCATCTAAGTGGGCCTGCTTTGCCGGGAGCTCTCAGGGAGACTCTGGGGAGAGGTGGAGTGGGTGGGGTTGACCAGTTTCAAGGCTGGGGTTTGCGTGCTGGTTGCGGGGGTGGAAGGGCGTACGTGGTAGACTCAACTGTGACAATTTTATTATTTTGTTCAGAATGGACATGACTGAATGCGATCTTCAAAGAAGATACAACAACAACATAAAAATAAGGGGAGGAGGTGTTGGGGGGAGAAACGTGTGTGAGGGAGTAACCCTTGCTACCATCGGGTCTCTCATTTCGGCATAGGTTTCCCAAGCAGCAAGTATGCTACCCTCGTCAAGCAGTGTGGAACCAGCACGCAATGAGTACAATAGTTTTCATTCCTGCTAAATGAGGATGATTTGTGAGGCAGGCCTAATTAAAGAAAGGTCATTGACGTATACATTATAAGGGGCCGAGACATGTTGCTTTGATCTCTTTTTATTATCATAACATTGTGAAAAGCTTAAATGGTCTATATAACTGTTGCCACAAAGATTGAGAGAGTTTGGGATTAGATGTTCATCACATTGGCTCCATAACTGATAACTAATTATGTATCTTCTGATAAATTCTAATTTAATGTTCATGTACAGATCAAAGGGTTGAATTGGTCCAGGTGTTTTGAGTAAACCACTGCTTGCTGTAGTCATGCAGGAATTGTGACGTGTGGTAACTGAATTCCTATTGTGAACTGTAAACAAAAGATTCTAAAAAATCATTTAATCATACTGAATTTGTATAATATAGTTTGACTGACGACTCATGTTGCATTGTGTAACATGAGCTCATTAACACAGATCTGACTCTATAGTTGTTACAGTTGATGTCTGTGTTTAAAATAAAATAGTGAAATAAAATAGAATAGGAAAGCTGCCCAACAATGGGAATGCATAATAACATGCTTGGTGTATTGGCAGGCCTTTTAGCAAGCCTGCTGTCACTGTTAAGGAGTACAGAAGAGTCTGCTTCCAATTTGGCAGAAGTCTTTGTGCGGAGCTTGGAACCCAGCATCCTTTCCAACATGGAAGAGGTGGCCAACATTATTTGCACAATTGTGGGCCCAGTTGTCTGGTGGCTTAGGTCTCAGCAGAACAATCAGAGGCCATCCAACAGCTGAGTGCACGCTACAACCATCCAAACTCAGCTTGCTGCCCCTCATGCTTAGATAGCTGAGGGCAGATCATGAGGGAGGAAGACTTGTCATCAGGTACATTGCAATTGGCTGAGGAGGACAAGGAAGAGGACAGGCTAGAAGGGAAGGAGGCTGAAAGAAAGCAGATATAACAAGAAACATCCTCCTCCTGCCCATCTGCTGTGATTGGTTTGTCCAACTGCAAGAGCAGTGAATGCAATCCTACTGGAGTGTGGCTTTGGACTTCACTAAAGAGCCAAAGTTGGAGTTTAATGAATTTATTGGTTAAATTAAGGGCTATTTTCAAACTGAATTTTAATTTTTCTTTAATTTAAAATTAACTAAAAGTTGCTGCTTGGATCGTAAGAATGTGAATTTATTCAAGCTTTAAAACAAGGTTGATACATGCTCTGCTTGCAGCTACAACTAGTGAATTAGACAACTGGTTTGAACAGGTTTTCCGAGGCTAGATTTGGTTCAGCATAAAATTAGACTTTCTTTGCCACCTTTGTCTGCACCGGATTGCTGCTTTGGACTGCAGTCGAGTGTGACACTTGGAATTTGGTGAGGGCAGGAGCTGAGTTGGGGCAGGCTTGAGTGGGGGTAGTGCTGTGTTTGTGTGTGAGTGATTTTGTACCTTTCCTCAGAAAAGAGAATGGCACCTTTGGTAAGTAGGACTTGGTGAGTATTTTTATTGTCCACACTATATCCTAGATTAGAAGAAGTAAGACTAAAAGGTAAGTCATGGCAGGGCAGCTCAGCTACGTGGAATGTTTCTCTTGTGCGATGTGGGAAGTCAGGAACATGCAATTGCATGTGCTGGCAGTGTCTCCAGGTGCAGCTACTTGAGATCCGTGCTGGAGAGCTGGAGCTGCAATTGGGGTCACTGTGGAGTAAGTGCAAGGATAGTGCATTAGTGAGGTAGTCACACCACAGGCAAAATGTGCACAGTCAGAAATGGAATTGGTGACCGCCAGACAGAATAAAACCACCAGGCGGGTAATTCAGGAGTCCCCTGGGGTCTATCTCCCTCTCCAACAGATGTTTATTTTGGAAACAGTTAGGGGAATTGGTTTCTCAGCAAAATGCATCAGGAGCCAGGATTGCGGCACCACAACTGGCTCAGTTGCAAGGAGTGGAGGAGAAAAAAAACAGTGGGAGAGAAATCATAATAGAGGATTCTAACGTAAATGGAACAGATAATTATTTCTCAAGCCATAGATGTGACACTGGGGGTGGGGTGGGCGACATATTATCTCCTTGGTGCCAGGATCAAGAATATCACTGTGTGGCTGCAGCACATTCTGAAAGGGGAGAGTGAACAACCAGTCATTGTCATCCAAATTGGTAGCAAAGACAGGGGGATGGGGTCCTGAAAGCAGAATATAAGGAGCCAGGAAACAATGAAAAAAGCAGCACCTCAAGGCTTGTGTCTCAGACTTATTCCCAGTGCCACATACTAGTGAGAGCAGGAATAGAAGAATAGACCAGGTGAACATTTGGCTGGAGAGATGGTGGAAGAAGGTGGGATTTAGACACTTGAGGCTTTGGAACTGATGCTAGGGAAAATGGGATCTGTACAAGCTCAATGGGCTGCACCACAGCAGGACTTGGACTAATATCCTCAGGGGGGGTGTTTGCTGCTGCTGCTGGGGATGATTTAAATAATGTGGCAGGAGACGGGAACCTGTATGGAGAGATACAAAAGAGGGAAACAAAGATAGAAACAAAAGACAGAAAATCACTATGAGGTCTTCAGAACAACAACCAGAAACCTTTGTCAACTGAAAACCCTTCTACTCCCTCAATGTCCAGATTGTTCATGACCACAACAAGATTTTCCTTCATACATGTGTACCATGTTTACTGGCAGCTGCCATGATTCCTTTGCGCTGAGGAGTTCCAAATCCTCTCAGCCTTTTTATGCACCTTCACACATCCATGGTTGGCTTCTATGGGACAAGAGGTACCCTTAAAGATTTGGCAGATGACTCCTTTTAGGGGGGCCACAAATCAATCTCAAATGAAACTATGTCAACAGCCCTAAGGTAGTCTGAAGTACAATAGTACAGGTGTTCTCAAAATGCACTTCAGTTGCCTTGACCATTCTGGTGGAGCACTGCAGCGTTCTCCTGAAATGGTATCCACATCATAGTGGTGTGCTGCATTGCGCAGCATAGGGACCAACAACTCTAAGAGGAAACTACTATTCCCAGAGCTCCAACTGCTAATGAGGAGGAGAAAACCTATGTCCACCATCAGCAATTAGATCTGGAAGAAGATGAGGAAGCTGGCTGTGAGCGAGAAAACTTGAGAGCATGCTTTGGAGCTAGTGCTGATCCTCCGCAGGAGGAAGCCATCACCAAATGTTTCCTAATATAAATTGGATTCAGCCAAGGTCCTGAGATTTAACAATTGCTAGTCACTGGTGGCTTACACTTCCACATAATGACCCTTTAACATGGAAGCCACAGTGAATCAGGGAAATGTCCCATCCTCAAGAGGAAATAACACCATCAAGTTTGCCTCAGTTACATAAATATGAATCAAACAGTCACAATCGTAACCATAAGTCTCAACATATTTCAAATGCACAGATTAAGAAGTCCTTCAAATCCTTCACATCATCACCAATTGCTGTCAATGAGGTTCTAAAGCCATCACCCCATGCAGATTTGCACTATGCCAGGGGGAAGAATAACTTTATGGCTAATAATTGCTGATATAATAGGATGTGCTAACAGGCATGCAGACAGTGCACATTGCTTGGGTTGAGTCAGTAGCTGTGCGAGATTAGTTTCTTGAAGGATTGTCTACATTATCCATTCACCCCCATTGTCCAGCTCCAGGACAAGACCACATAAGCAACATACATCCCAGTAAAACCTGGGGATCCTTAAAAGTTCAGCTCCCTTGCAAATCACAGTTACTGTCACCTGGAGTCCAAAAGTTTTCAAATCAGTGGGGACAGCAGTCAAATGATCTTCATTGCAGAATACATGGCATCTTGATCTGTGATGCCTAAATGACAACTTGGCAGCAAATTGACTGCTTTGTGTCCGACACTTAAACTTAAGCTGTGACAAACTCCATCCAATTGTGGAGTCTGATCACTGAACCTCTCTTAAAGTCAAGCAGAGATGGACAATGAATAATGCAAGAAGAATCTCAGTTCCTGACCCTTTGTTCACTGCAACATTGCGTGAAACTGCAGAAAAGAAAGAAACCTTCCACTGCCTCATAAATAGGGCACATATATGCCCCTGTCGACATCAATGTGAGATGGCCTCGGCATACCGGTTTCAGCGACACAGGTAAGAACATCCAATTTTATGTTAACGGCCTCATTGAGTTCCATAGTGTACAGACATGCGAGACATCTCAGAGTGTATTTGGATGTGTACAAAAAGTTTAGCTGTGATATGTACAATGTGAAAAAAGGTAACCACAATGAACCCATTAGTGCTCTAGGCAACACAGCACTCTACTCCCACATGTACTTACCTTGTTATCTCAGAGGAGCCAGATAACAGCAGTCTAACCTTCTGCTTACTACTTGTTAGATATGGCATTGAAAAGCATAGCGGTCAGCTTTATGGCGCAGGCACCCATTGGAGACTTCCTTATGGCCTCTACATGTCTGGATGTTAGATATGGTCATTGGTATCTGTGAAGCTGCTGAGGGCTCTGATAGAGGGGCTGAGGAGGTGGAAGCAGATGAGGATGCTAAGTTCTGTCATTACCTTCATCCTCCTCGGTAACCTCCAATTTGGGTTGGCCTTCAAAAGGAGTTCTAGCCACTAACCCCTCCTTTGTCTTGTGTCCATGATATCTCTACCAAATTTCTCCTGAGCTCTCACCTTTCCCTGACTTTCTATTTTAGTCCACCCTCTCTTTAACAGCATATTTCTCCCTCTCTTTAACTCTGAAAAAGAATCATATGGACTCACGTTAACTCTTTCTTTTTCTCATTGATGCTGCTGGGCCTACTGAGTTTTTTCACCAATTTCTGTTTTTATTTTTGGCTACTTCCATGACCATTTGCCCTACAGAATGAATAGTCCAGACCTGTTGACCCATCCTCAGCGTGAGCCATCTCCCTGATCCTTTGGGTCTTTTAGACTGCAAAGTCAATGTGAATTTATGTTCTCATACATTGTGCATACATGAAAATGTTGGCTGAGTGTTACTGTGTTCATTCTCATTTGTATTGTGTGTACCTGTAAGAGCTACAGCAGGAGAGTGTGACAAGTCAAAGAGCTGCAGCATGCAGATATTCACTTGGGCTCTATGAGTGAGCCAAATGCATCAGGTTGTGGAATCTTTTCCTGCTGTATGCTGAATCTGCACTCTCCTGTGGTCGCCCACTATGCTTCCTGCTGCAGATACTTTCACTTGTGCCTTTGTTGCCATGGAACAAGCTGAAGAATGTCTCTTTTGTACCTCCACTTAAATCTGCAGGTTCTGGTCCAGCACCACACATTCCTTTATCATTATAGCTTCTGGCAATACAATTGTTGAACAGTGAGGTTCTGAGCCAAGTATCTTACAATACCCTCAAACAAATGTGTATGCTTATAAAGCTAAGTGGGAAAGTAAGTTCTGAAGAGAGATAGGTAGCCTCAAAAGGATTTAGATAGGTTAGGTAAGTGAGCAAACTTACAAATGGAAATGTAGTGTGGGAGAAAGTGAAGTTGCTTATTTTGGCAGGACAGATAAAATAAAGCACATCATTTAAATGGTGAGAGACTGCAGAGCTCTGCAATAAAGGGGGTTCTGGATACCCTACCGTATAAATCACAAATAATTAATATATGGATATAGTTAGCAATTAGTAAATGTTTATTGCAAGAGGAATTGAATACAAGAGTAAGCAGGTTCTGGTTCAGCTATGCAGGGCATTGGTGAGACCACATCTAGAGTACTGTATAGTAACTACTGTATAGTAGAGTACTATAGTAACCAATCTCCTTATTTAAGGAAATGTATAAATGCATTTGATGAGGTTCAGAGAAGGTTTACTAGATTAATACTGGAATGGGTGGGTACTGTTATCAGGAACGTTAGACAGGCTAGACTTGTGTTGAGAAGTGGTGACTTAGAACATCCTACAGGACCTTGACAGAGTGTTTTTGGAAAGAATGTTTCCTCTTGTGGTAAATCAAGAATGAGGAACTGTATTAAAAATAAGGCACAATCCATTTGAGATGAGGAAAATAATTTTCTCTGAGAGGGCCGTGAGACTTTGGAATTCTCTTCCTGAAAAGATTGAGACAGAGTCTTTGGATATCTTTGAGGCAGAAGTTGGCAGATTTTTGATAAGCAGAGGGTGAAATGTAGGCATGAATATCAAGTGAAGGTTAAAATTAGATCAACCAGTATGCTATTGAATAGCTGAGCATCCTCCAGAAGCCGGGTGGTCGATGCTTGCTCCTAATTCATATGTTCGACTCTTTATGCATTTATGCAGTAGCCATTTTCTCAGTCATTTAATATTGTTGAGAGTTGAGGAGGAAATAGTTTCGCACAAATGCATGGTGTCATGGATGTTGTGGCTGTGACTCCCAGATAGAATATTGTGCCTTCCAACCACTAATTCCCATATAGCTACTTCTTCTGTGATGATGTGCCTTTAAGAAATGTAGTTTTTTCATGTTTAAAATTCAGCTGTGTTTTACATGGTGCTGAATTGTCTGGGCAATTGGCAGCTCAGATGTTGAGAATACAGAATAATGACTGATTTTAGCTAGCGGGGTTTGTCCAAATAGAGTTAATGCATTTGTATTTATTTAGATTTCCCTTTGGCTTTCAGAGTGGGATTTTCATTAACTGATTGATAAGAGACAGAATTGTGTGTTTGGGAAGAGCTAATCTTGTACAGATGCCACACAATTTCTCTTTTACTTTAAAACATTCAGTTTCAGCCTAGTCCTGAAGAAGCTCAAGGTATCTTATTGTTTATCTGTCTTTCTGTTTGCCTCTTTCTCTGGAGGCTGTTGTTTGTGGCTGTCAAAAGACCAGTGTCTCTCTTTGTCTCTCTCTGCTCAGAGCTATTCAAGACGCTCTAGGACTGTTAACAAGTACAAGCACGTAGTCTGAGTTTGCTAACTGATTTTGAAGAGGGAACAGTTTAGCAGCTAAGAACTGTACCTTGTCATGTTAAATATTGTTCAATTGGTAAATGTTAAGCCAATTCATTTGTTATAGTTAACTGTATTGATAAATAAAGTTAATTTTGATAAAAAGCTTCCTAGTGGCTGAAAACATCACACCTAGAGCAAAACGCTTTATCCTCACATTAATGCCAACATAACAAATAGTTTTTCTGGTCTAACTTTGTTATTTTTTGGAATTTCAGATCTTGTACCCTAATACAGTCATGTGTTGTGCCATCACAGTTTGCAGCTGTGAAGGATATGCTCAAAGGTCAACCGAGTGGGTGTATCCTTATAAGTGAATGACAAGTGGACAAGAGAATGGATTAAGGTCTATGGAACTTTTAATGTCCATTATACATTCCCTGAGGCATAACAGTAAACTATGTTAATGCAGAATAATTTTAGAATCTAGTGGTGCAAAGGTGCTGTCATCTCCATGGAAGTCTCTTGTGACTATCCTCCATGCTGCAAATGGTTCAATGTATTCCTTCAATACTTTGTGAATAGATAGCAACAAGAATGCTTCTTTCCTATGGATAATCCACAATGGGTCATTTGTTCCAGGGTTGATAACCAGTTGGACAACATTCAGAGTTTCCACTTACCTGACTACCCTGAGATGTCTCCTCTAATGAATACAGACACTTTAGCTTCTGGAAACACAAAATATAGAATGGCTTTTTTTTTAATCCAACCAAGTCCCCCAACATCCATCTCTATACTATTTCCAACCTTGCCCACTTCCATTACATCTATCTCACTGCACCCAAATCAAAAATCAGAAATTCCTGGACACTCAGATTTGTGCAACTGGAAATTCTCCCAACTTAGCACACTACATGTGAAAGTGAACATCAATGCCAAAAAGTGCAGGTGGATGACATTCTTAGTTATTCAGTTTATCTGATGTGAAGCTTATTTAAATTTTCATAGATTATAGAATCCTATAGTGCAGAAAGAGGCCATTCAGCCCATCAAGTCTGCACCAACCACAATCCCAACCAGGCCCTATCCCTATAGCCCCAAGCATTTACCCTAGCTAGTCCCCCCAACACTAAGGGGCAATTTAGCACAGCCAATCCATTTAACTCTCACATCTTTGGACCTGTGAGAAGAAACCAGAGCATTCGGAGGAAACACAGAGGGAGAATGTGCAAACTCCACACAGACAGTGACCCAAACTTTTGGATGGCATGGTAGCACAGTGTTTAGCACTGCTGCTTCACAGTTCTAGGGTCATGGATTCGATTCTCAGCTTAGGTCACTGTCTGTGTGGAGTTTATACATTCTCCTCATGTCTGTGTGGGTTTCCTCCGGATACTCCGGTTTTCTCCCACAGTCCAAAGATGTGCGAGTTAGGTTGATTGGCCATACTAAGAAATTGCCCCTTTGTGTCCAGGTTAGCAGAGGTTAGAGGGATTAGTGGGTATAATATGTAGAGATATGGGGGTAGAGCTTGGATGGGATCGTGTTCGGTGCGGATTCGAGGATCGAAAGGCCTCTTTCTGCACTGTAGAGTTCTATGATCTATGATCATTCTATGATCTAAGCTGGAAATTTGAACCCAGGACCTGGCGCTGTGAAGCAGCAGTGCTAACCACTTTACCACCATGCTACTGAATTTTTTTTTCATAGGGAGCATGAATAAGACTGCAAGATTTGAGTCTATTTATTAATTTATTCACATTGGCTCAGGCATGGAGATATTGAGAGTAATGGAATCCACTCAAAGCTCTTAAGTTAAATATCAAACTTGATTAGATTAATCTAGATTTCAAAAACAAAATCATACTTTGGCATGGACTATTTAGCATTTATTTTTTAAAATGTTTAATATTTGAAGCAGGCAGAAATACATTCAATTACTTGTAAGTGATCACTCTTGTTGACTGTAGCTTTTCTACCTTTACTCTCAATTTTGAACAAGATATTACACTGACAAGATCAAATGGATCTATCAATATTTGACTTCAGCATTGATGTCCAATTGCATGCTAAATTTTTTATTTAAGTCCACCCTAACATTGTCCATCTTCCTTAAAATTCCCCGAGTAAATTTTCATTAAGTGGAGATCTCAGTTCTTGTATCAGTCGAGTTTGAGGGTAGCTAATGCACATCTTAACTGATGTGTTGGGGAATTCCCAGATATGAATGTCTGTAGAAAGTGTTAGCAAATTTCAATTGTGTTATGCTGCAGCCTTGACTCATTTGCCTTACCATCCTTAATGTATTTTAATTAATTACTTAATTATATTATTAATTTATTTAATTTCCTTTTTTGATATATATTAATCACTTTGCCATCTTGTAAACTGTTTTAAACTTTTGTCACAGAATAGACCTTAACTACTTACCACAACTAGTCACTCTTTCCCTGACATAGAGTGGGTACCAATTTCTACATGATGCAAAACGTAGAAAATGCAAATAGAAAGGAACACCTCCTTCCGTTCCTCACCAAAACTCCCCTACTCACCAAACACCCAAGAATCCATTCAATTTCAAAGATGCATTTGTCCTTTTGAAGCACAATATTATTTAAATAGGGAAAGACTGTAGACCTCTATCTTACAGAGGTATCGGGATGATCTTATATGTGAATCACAAAATGTTAGTATGCAGATTCAACAAGTAATTAGGAAGACAAGTGGACCACTGTTGTTTGATTGCAAGGGGAATGGAGCTTAAACATAGGGAAGTCAACTGTACAGGGTATTGCTGAGTCTATGGCCGGAACTCCAACATTTTGCCAGCCACAGACTCAGCAAGTGAGGGTCCAACAGTGGAAATCTCCATTGACTTTGTCGGGAATTTCAGGTCTCATCTGAGCGAGACCATAAAATCCCACCCTATACCTTGATTACTTTGTATAACTTTGGTTTCTTACTTAAGAAAAGATATACTTACACTGGAAGAAATTGAGAGAAGTTTCACTTGATTGATTCCTGGCATAAAGGGGTTATCTTATGAGGAAAGTTTGAGCATATTGTGCCTTTATTCATTGGAGTTTAGAAGAAATAGAGGTGATTTTACTGAAGCATAATAGGTAGTGAGAGACTTTGTCAGGGTAAATACTTAAAGGATGATAAAAGGTCTCTCATTAAGATGTAGATGAGGAATCCATTCTAGCATTAGCATTTGTCATTTTTGTTACCTGAAAGAGCAGTGGAGTCTGGGGAATAGAATATATCCAAGGCTGAGCTGAACACATTTTTGACGTACAAGGGAATTGAGCGTTCTAGAGAACTGGCAGAAAAATCAGCCATGGTCTTTTTGAATAATGGAGATGGCTCAATGGGCGATGGTTTATTCCTTGTGTTTCTTATGATTTTACAAGATATCTCATTCCTGTCTTATAAGAGCTACAAAGTGGGAGTTGTCAGGATGACAGTTATCCATCCAACAACTCATATGATGAATAGAGGAATGAACTTGTATACAGCAATTTCTAGGCCAACCCTGATGCCAGAGGACCCAGATGTCGAGGCTGATCCCCCAACAATGGCAATCCCCCCACTCCTCTCTCCCAGAAGACCACCTGCCCGCTCCCTACTTTCGCTGACCTCCCCACCCCTCTCTCCCTGTTAGACACCCCTGGAGGCAGTCCCCCCAAAGCAGATCACTCCCCCCAGCCTGCCACAATCGCTGTCCTTCCTCCATCATAGACTAATCCAATTGCAGAATGGCAGACAGACTTCCCCTCAATGATCACTCCTAAGCCTTGCTCACAATAGCCCCCAATCCCTTAGCACTGTCTGATGCCCAGTAGGCAGTGCCAAGGTGCTCCATGGGCATGGGCACTTTGCTCCTTTGGCAGCAGCAGGGGCTGCCACTGCCAGGGTGTCCATGCCCAGGAGGCATCACCCCTCCCCACTCCTCAATGCCCTGAGGGGGCCCCAATTGCCCTCCCTTCATTCTGGTGGGGTCTCCTACAAGTTCTCCGAATGTGGGGAGCTACCCTAAGCCCTGCCAGAATGAGATACTCCTGATAGGGTGGGAAATTCAATTGAGACCGGTGATTTCCTGATAATTACATTTAAAAGACATTTAAAACATTTTTCAAAAAGATCCAAATAACTTATCTGCCTCCCCACCTGTTTCCAGCGAGGTCTGGCCTGCGACTGTTCGCTGACTCTGGGGGATGCGCATGAATTCCTAGTGCATGGATAAATCCTGGAACAAGGCTGGCAACGTGCACCTTCTATCCTGACCCACCAGAAAAGTTGAGGGTTGGGAAGGAAGAATTGGGATAATAACTGTTTTTCTCTCCATGATGCTGCCTGACCAGTTGAGTGGGGTAAATTTTCCAGTCGCACCCACTGTGGAATCATTGTGGGCAGAATGTAAAATTTGACCATCTAAAGGTCTGTTGACCTCAGGCGGGAATGTCTGGACTCTGCGAGGGCACGACTGGGAAATCCCACCCAATGTTTCCAGCATCTCCTCTTTTGACATATAATAATCAAAATGGTAGTGTTTGTAATCTATGGTAGGTAAAATGATTATTTTTAAGTTGTGATATAAAACCTTTGTTTATTACTATCTTCTACTCTGACTATCAAGCACATTATGCTTTTATACCAAACCAATTTGCCCAGTTATTGAATTTCACAAGCTTTGTCGATTGAAAGCCAATGCATCCAGTCTCAAATACAAAATCAGCTCTCTCCACTACATAGATTTCACCCATCAGCGTTCCTCAAAACCTTCCTATAGATTTGTCATTTTTTTTAGCCTCCTTACCAGTTCAGTGATGCAGTCCCTCACTGTAGCAAAAAAAAATTAACAAAAAATGGAACACATTTGAAACTATTCATATGCGCATAGACTAATGTACACCCAATACTGAGGATCGCACATAGCCAGTTTGATTTCGTTTCGTGAATTGAGCATGTGAATAGTCAAATTAGACTAACGCAGAAGTATGTTTTTAGATTTCAGAGAAATAATTCTCAAGAGAATGAGTATATGTAATGGATTCAGCTAATGGCAATGTAAGCTGCTATCAGAAAAGCTGAAATAACATTGGAAAAGAGGACAGCAGATAAACGTGACAGTGATGGAAAGATCTTTCGTGGTTAAAAGCTAAAGGGACATTAAGGTTAATTGAGATTTTCTGCAGAACAGACTTCAATGAAATGGCAGATATTTCAAGTTCTTTACTCAAGAAATAACAGAATTGTTACGGTGTGGAGGAGACCATTCAGCCCATTGTGTCTGCACCGGCTTTGCAAATGAGCATCATCACTTTGTGCCATTGTTCTGCCATTTGTCTGTACCCTTTCATATTATTTCTAATCAAATAATCATCTAATGTCCTTTTGAATGCCCCAATTGAACCTACCTCTCCTACAGTTCCAGGCAGTGCATTCCAGACTCAAATAAATTGTTGTGTGAAAAAAAAATCTCCCATCACATTTTTATAAATGGCTTTAATTCTGTGCCCTCTCATTTTGTTCCTTTTGCATGGGAACAATTTCTTTCCATCTAGTCCATCCCATCCCTTCATGATTCTGAACTTTCTTCTCTCCAAGGAGAACAATTCCAATCACTGCTTATAATTTGAAGTTTTGCATCCTTAGAACCATTCTTGTCTACCAGCGCTGCATTATCTACAATGTATCCATACCGTCCTGAGAGTGTAGTGTCCAAAACCGTACTCAATCTTTCAAGTGAAGTCTAACTAATGTCTTGTATATGTTCAGCATAATCTCCTTGCTTTTGTACCCTATCCCCTATTAATGAAGCCTAGAATACTGTATGTTTTATCAACTGCTCTCTCCATCTCCTCTGCAACTTTCAATGATCTATGCACATATACATCCAGGCTCCTTTTCTTCTGCACCTCTTAAGAAATTTACCCCTTATTTTATATTGTCTCTGTTCTTCTTACCAAAATGCAGCACCTCACATTTCTCCTCATTGAACTTCATCTGACAGCTATCTGCCCACTTTACCAACTTGTCTGTGCCGTTTTGAAGCGCTGCACTGTTCTCCTCACAGTTTACAATACTTTCAAGTTTTCTATAATACGAAAACTTCAAAATTTTCTCATGCACATCTAGATCTAGATAATTAACATATATCAGGAAAAACAGGTGTCTTAACACTCAACCCGAGAAAACTCCACCACAAACCTTCCTCTTGCCTGAAAAGTGTCTGTTTTCTTCCTATTATTTAGCCTATTTTACGTCCACTTTGCTATTATCCTTTTTTTTATTTCATGAGTTATACCTTTTCTTTAGTTTGCTGTGTGATATTGTATCTAGTGCTTTTTGTGTGCACCACATCAACAGCATTACCCTTTTCAATTCTTTCTGCGACATCTTCAAAAAACTCCAGCCAGTGAGCTAAGCATGATTTCCCCTTTAGAAATCTATGCCATTTTTTCTTATTAAAGCCATTTTCCTAATGCTATCCCAAACAATTGTCCAGTTACCCACTAATTTGCTTAAACTGACTGGTCTATAATTGCTGGGTTTATCCTTTTTGAAACAGGCCGTAATGTTTTCAATTCTCCAGCAATCTGGCCCCTAGGTCAAGAGAAGAATGAAAGATTATGATCAGCGTTTCTGCAATTCCCACTTTCTCTTACTTCAATTTCCTTGAATGCATCCCACTTGGGTGGTACCAGTGCCTTGTCAACTTTAATCACCACAGTCTATTCAATATTTTCTTCTTTTCAATGTTGAACCTTTCTAGTGACTGAGTTTCCTCCTCTATCATCATAGTGTGCACACCATTTAGTTCCCTGGTAAAGACAGATGCAAAGTAATAATTTAATACCACAGCCATGCTCCCTGCCTCCATGTGTAAATTCCCTTTTAGGTTCCCCTTCTACTACTTGCACGATTCTTAATTATTTTGGGTGCTTTTTTTTCTCATAATCCTTTTTTGCTTCTTTAATGTGTTTGTTCATCTCTTCTCTGAACTTTCCGTATTCCCCTCGACTCTCAGCTGTATTTGCTATCTGACACCTGTCATAAGCATACTTTTTCAATTGCTTTTGTTTCATTCAAGGATTTCTGGCTTTGTTTCTCCTACATTTCCCCTTTGAGAGCATTTACCTTAATGCCCAAACCATTTTTGTTTTCCCCACCAGCCTTTCATTCAGTTTAAATAGCCCAGCTCCATTCTTGCCACATTGAAATTTGCCTCCCACATTTAATTATTCTTACTCTGGATTTCCTATTGTTCTTTTGTACTGTCATCCTAAATCTTACGATACAATGATCACTACCTCCTTTATGCTTCTCCCAGTGATAGTTGATCTACATGACCCACCTTACTTTCAAGAACCAAATCTAACAGTGTATCCTTTCTTGTTGGACTGGAAAAAATACCCTTTTCCCTTTCCTATCTTTTTCTGAACACCTTGAACTCAGGAATGCTTAGCAGACAATCCTGCCCTTCCTTCAACCAGGTCTCTCTTGTTATCACAACTTCATGCTTCCGCATGGCAAGCTGCACTATTAACTCCCCAATATTATTTACTACACTGTGCATTCACATTTTTTAAATTCTCACATGGGCTATAGGCGTTGTTGGCTGGACCAGCATTCATTATCAAGCTCCGATTGCCCTTGAGCAGCGGGGTTTGATAGGTCATTTCAAATGCATTTAAGAGTTAATTACATTTCTGTGGATCTGGAGTTCCATGTAGATTAGACCTATAAGGATGATAGATTTCATTCCTTAAGGACATTAGTGAAACAAATGGATTTTTACAACATTGTCAATGCTTTCATGGCCATCATTAGACTTTTAATTCCGGATTTTTTTTATTGAATGCAAATTTCATCATCTGCCATGCTGGGATTCAAACCTGGATTAGTAGTCCAGTGACAATACCACTGATGTCCGCCTCCATAAATATACGGTAACCCTAATTTAGACATCATTATTATCTCTCTCACTCCAACTTCATCTATTAAATTATTATTCTCTAATGTAATGCCATCTGTCTCTCCCAGTGCAAGAGGGTATTGCTCTCTAATGTTCTCTCTGTTGCTTTAAGAGGGGAATTCGGCTGAGCACCAAATTCTCTGTTCTCGCTGGCAGTGGTAGCAGGGCATGCGAGACTGCAGAATCTCTGTCCCTATATTTAAAAATTGACAGCAAGTCTGAACTAGATATTATTCACTGATTATTTTCATTACAGTTATTAAAAATACGTGGACTGATCATCCCAAAAGAAAGAAGATTATTAATGAGTTTCATCATAACTTCTGGGGAAAGAAAGGTCTTGTTTCACCAGCATTAGTAATGTTTTTGGGAACTCACAAATTTGAATGAAGAAGCCAAATTGATATTGTGGTAGGATTTTCTGTTCCTGTGTGCGTGGGTGGGTTTGATGGAACGAATGGAAAATATCACAACAAAGCTCCACTCACTATCCACACATGCCAACTAGCGTTAACATCTGGCCTGGCAGGTGGCTTGCTCCAATTATCTCCATCAGCCTTTATACAAGACGAGCTGGCATACAACAAGAGGGAGAGATCCCAGATGGATGCCAGAACTTAAGTTTCTGATAGATTTTGGGGAGAGAGTGATTCAGCTTGTCACTGAGTGTGTGGATCGTTCTTGTGCTGATGGTGAGATTGGCAATGCTGACCTAAGTGAGGATCCAGCACTGCAACATCCATCAGACAACCATGCTGTGAACAGGACAGAGGACATGACCCAGAGGGAACTGAAGATGTATGTGGGTGAGTGACCTAGCACTGAGTGTAATCCCTTCAAATGTTTGATGGGTCTGAGAGTATGTGAGTTGTAAATGAAGAGTCAATTTACTTTGGCACAACAGAAGGGATCATTCATCCTCTTGCAGCACTGGATATCTGTCCTCTTCTTCAATGACCGCCACTACCACCGCCTCCCATGTTAGATTGGTGACCTTGCAACTGGTTCATCGCCCAGAATGTGCATAGAGTATATTATGATGAGCCTCCACTGCATCCAACAGATCCTCAAAGGAGACACCAACAAACTTGAGTGAAGAATCTTCTCTGCAGTCATAACTTTAAAGTGGCTTCCTAAGTGTGCCAGTTGTGTGCAGGGCTGGCCTTTAAATATGACACTTGGATCATTGAAGCATTGAAGTGATGACAGAGCAAGCGAATCAGAATCCAGCTGCCAGTGATACAATGGGATGTGTATCTAGACCTGTGAAATTAACTCTCAGAAGGCTTATCAGCATTGTTGGGCATGTTTGCGGATTGTAGCTCAATGATAAATAATGGAGACACTTCGTGGGAATCAGTTCTCAATAGAGGCCTAAGGGCGTTGATGTTATGGATGTTGCGTTTTCATTATTTTTACCAATGATTGTAAATGAAGGCAGGGGAAAACAATGTACTACAAAAGTTAGCCTATGTGAATTTACAGTCTTATTCTATTTTGACTTAAAGACTTCATTCTTATTAACAAATGGTTCTTCAAAGATTTGCTTGAACAGTTAGTACTTAGAAGGTATGTCAATTAGAATCTATATCTAAAAGATTGAGAATAGATTAGGAATTATGCTTTTATTTCTTTCTGTACAGTTAAGTAGATACAGCTTTTTTAATGTAGAATCATGTTAAGAAATCTTATAACACCAGGTTAAGGTCCAAATATTTGGTATCATGAAATTTTGGAGGGTTGCCCCTTCACCAGGTGAGTCACTAAACTGATGAAGGAGCAGTAGTCTGAAAGCTCATGATACCAAATAAACCTGTTGGACTTTAACCTGATGTTGTGAAACTTCTTACTGTACACCCCCCAGCCCAACACGAGTATTTTCTTATCATGTCTAGAATCATAGAATAGAGTCCCTACAGCGCAGAAGCAGGCCAGTCAGCCCATCACATCTGCACATACCCTCCAGCAGAGCATTCCACACAGATTATAACCCTGTGATGTATGTTCTGCCCTGAAATGTCCTCTAGTACATTTTCTCACTGACCACAGGACTGTAATTTTTTGATACGTTGAGCTCATAATACTTTATCGAAACCAAGATTAAACACCCTGGGAGGAATGGGATGTAATGGTCTTTTAGCTGAATTTAGTGAGTAACACCATGGCAAGGAATGAGGGTGATTGACTAACTTGAGCATGAGAACAATTCTTTCACATTGCTGTGTGCATTTTCTAGGAATCATAGAATCTTTCCTTTGCAGAAGTAAATTCAGCCCATTAAGTCTGCACTGGCTCACTGAAAGAACGTTTCCCCTAGCCTCAACTCACCAGCCTAAATCCAAGTCCGTTTGGGTACTTCGATCGAACCTGCCTCCACCATCCTTTCAGGAAGTTGAGTTCAGATTCCAACCGCCCCCGGGTGAAAAATGTTTTCTTCATACCAGTCTACTCCTTTTGCCAATTATTTTGAAACTGTATCCTCAAGTTCTCGTTGCTCTCTTGCATGGGAACAGTTCTCATTATTTATTCTGTACCCTCAGAATCTTAAATATTAAATCTCACCTGAGCCTTTTTTTCTACAAGGAAAGCAGACCCAATCTCTCCAATCTATTCTCATAGTGACAGTTCTTGATCCCTGGTAACATTCTTGTGAATCACCTCTGTACTCTCTCTAAAGTGTTCACAACCTTCCTCAAGTTTGGCATCCAGATTTGGATGCGATACTCTCGATCAGGCTTAACCAGTGACTTAAATATATTTTCCCATTACGAAAAGTATGTAAGCAATGGTTTTAAGCCTGAAATCATCATTCCTGGCATAGATCACATAATATGTTTCAACATTTTCCATAAGTTTGTTGTTAACACAAAGAAATGGTTAGGTGTAAGAATCTTAAATGATTGGCGATAGATCTAAATGCAATGTGGGAATGAGATCTGGTAAATATCTGAAAATATACAAATGCAATTCCTTGCATTTAGGCCACAGCAATTACAAACATAATGCAATGTAACCTACTGGGGAGACAATAGTGTTGGTAATGTCACTAGACTGGATGCTCAGGCTAATTTTCTCGTTGAAATCCCACCACAGCAGCTGGTTGAAAGCTACTCTTAGGAATAGTAAGCATAAAATTATTATTGATTGTTGTAAAAACTCATCTGGTTCATTAAAGCCTTTCAAGGAGGGAAATACATTATCCTTGCTTGATCCAGCCTTCACTTGACTGTAGACCCCCTGCAATGTGGTTGACTCTTCAATGTCCTCTGAAATGCCTTGAAAGTCATTCAGTTCAAGGGCAACAATGGATGGGCAACAAATGTCGACCTGTGATTTCCACATCCAATGAAAACTGTTGCTGGCTAGAACTTGTGATGGGTATAGGCTAATGAGAAAGGGAATAAGATATTGGGATGTACTGCTTGGATAGATAGTATAAAACAATTCTTTGTGACCAATTCTCAGAGAATGGTGAAGCTCTATTTCTGTCACTTTTGTTCTAATGTCCATTTGCTGTTTAGCAAACTGGAAATAGCAGAAAGACATAGGCAATTTCTCCATTTGAATTCATGCATCGAATAACATTCAGAGGAGTAGTGTTTTGTCTTTTTGAAAAGAAGTCTCCATGAAGTCCAGTCAAAGCCCTTGTAAAATGATTGACTGATACTTAAGATAGTGCTTGAGAATTTTCAAATGATGTCGGTTGCTTTTGAGATTCCTTTGTCATCCAGGTCTGACAAAAAATGAGATTGATGATAAGGAAGGGAGTTAAGATGGTATAAGGAGTCAGATCTATGTATTTGTGTCAGCACTGGACTGAATAGCTAGCCACTTTGCAAATGAAATGAGCTCTCTTCATGGAGTGGCAATTCTTGCTTGGTGAGGTTTGCACTGTTAATCTGTCACTTTTTTCTCCATGCAGTCCACTAATGGAACATTCACTGCCCTTCAATAGCTACACTTTTGCTCTCCTGACACTATCTTCACCCAGTAGCATCTTCATGGAAAAAGCAATGAATCTGAAAGCTTTTGTTATATTATTACACTCAACACTGCTGGTATTTCTAACTTTGGGCCAACTTTGTGCCAACTTCCCTTCTATTATTTCTCCATTCTGCTTGCATCTAATCAGCCCAGTCTCTGTGGAGCTATGGGCTGAATTCTAATCTCCAGAAATGGGTGAGTGGGATTGTATTTGACTTAAGACGATAAACAAAAAAGGAGCCAACATTATTCTAGCACTTTTCATAAGCACCACACATCTGGAAGTGTTTTACTTGAATGGAGTACTTTTGAAGTTTGCTCAAGGTTGTAAAGGAGGAAACATCAACTTGCACATAGCATGTTACCATAAACAACTTTATAATAAGGATAAGATAATCTGTGCTGGTGATGTTGATTGAGAGACAAACATTGGTTAAGAAACCAGGAGTAGGATGGTAGGAGGAAATAATTCCCCTACTCTTCTTCAAAATAATGGCTGAAGATCTTCCAGTTGTGAGGTCAGACCTGGCAGAAGGTTCAGACCTGACTGAAAAACAACAGCCCAGGTGTTAGGATCAGGTGTGTAAAGTTGGGAGATTTCTTTACACTGTGAACTTGAGCTTTAAAAATGTCAGCCCACAGTTCAGATTTATGATTGAGTGTATGTGGGAGGAGGGTGGGGTGAAGGGAGGTGAAATAGGAGTCGGAATGAGCGAACCCACAAGTGAAGTGGTGAAATAGGCAGAGGTCCTGCCTCTGTGTACCAACGCGGAATTTAACTAATAGAAGAAAATATTGAAATGAAAAGCAGCTCTCCAGCCCACACATTCCCTATTTCACTTCAGTGAAGAGAGCTGGTAATTTAAATGGCCAGTTGCCTCCATAAAGCTGCATATCAATGCAAACCCTGCTCTGATTCCTCCTCCCCACCCCGCATCCTCCCACCCTTTCTTCCCCATGAAGATAGGAATTATCAGGTTTAGGAAAGGGATTTAGGGTCTTCAGTGATGAAAACCCTAAATCGGCATCTCTGACAGTGCACCACTCTCTCAGCATAGCACTGACCAGGTTTGATTTTTTGTGCTCAACTCATGACATTTGTGACTCAGAAGCCAGGGTTCAGTAACTGAACTACAGCTGCAAAGCCTCAAACTTGAACCTGACATGCATGATTATGATCAGAGATTACACATTGAATGCTGGGGAGGTTGTATCTGCTTCTGAAAGACAGGCACCAGAATCCCAGGATCACAGTGGGATTCAGGCTACAGCTATGTAATAATGGGTGGGGAGGTGAAGTTTTGGGTTGGGGGTTATGAGGAGAGGGATCAGTAGCAACTGAATGGACTGGCTCTTCATGTGGTGTCCTGCTTCTTGACTTTTAGACCTCCATCATATATGGAGAGCCTCTGATTGAGGGACCCCACCAGAGGTGACAAGCTGGCTGCACAGTTTTATCTGTCATGCATGCCACACGGCGAAAGCTCACCTGCAGGTGCATTAATACCAACCATCATGGGTTGAGGCCCTTAAATAGTCATTAGTTAAGAAGTCTGCCAATTGATATTGAATAGGAAAGTTGACCATACCCCTTCCCACCCAGACTTTACTTCTGGTTGAGACAGGAAGACAGTGACATTCTGGTATGCCACTATCCCACCTAAGTAAATGCCTTCCTTACCATAATCTCACCAGCAGTCAGCGTAAAAGATGCCAGCCTATATTCCTAACTTCCCTTGCGTCGATCCTTGCTTTAAATTGCGACTTCATGCTGTTGTAGTTGTCCTCGTTTCTGTTTCCAGTGGCTAATCTATTAGTACATTCAAATTGATTTTAGTAGCATTCCTTGTGAAACATTTTCCAAACAAGACGGATGACATTGCTATGGAGTTCAGTATTGCAGTACTAAGCATTACAAAATTAGATTGGATTTAGGTCAGCAGCAATTCTGTCCATATTATATCTTGAAAGGACAGGAGAATGAATATCTGAATTTTTTTCTGTCCATGATTGTCAGTCATCACAATTCCTCCATTGTACGTTCAGTAAAAACTGCACAAACGTGCATTAAAACTAATTATAAGTAGAATTTGAAATATTTTCAATCTTAGCTTTAAGAACGAAGACAATTGTTCTTGACATTGCAGGCAAGGGAGAGATGGTTAGATGATTTTGCCCTTTCTGACTCTCAACACACCAGAGATAAAGATAAGGTTTTAAAGGATAGTTTTTATTTCTAACTCCTTAAGTGTGGTAACTCTGAAGAGCAGATAAAAATTGTTTTCTTGTGAGTTTATAAAAAGGATAATAAAGTTTTATTTTTCAACACATGAATGTATTCACAACAGCAGCCACAAGCACACAAGAAAAAGGTGATTAAAAAAAGAGGAAGCATGTACTTGGATCATAAAAGTTGAAAATGTTTTTGTTAAAATTGATTCTCTCGAGATGGAAGCTCAATTCATTGCATGCCTGAAGTTTCTCTTTTGGTTCATTGAAGAGGGGAAGATTGGAAGTTTCTGATAATGGATTTTTGCAGGGGCTTGCTGCTTGCCGCAGAAGATTTATGATTTCAATTCAATCAAGCTGAAGTCAAACCCCTGTTGTGAAGGTCTAGTTCAGTTCTTGGAATTTGCCGGTAAAGGCTAATCCCAATTCCTTGACTGCTAGTGGATTTTTCCACTGCTGGTCCAGATCTGTTCCCTCTGAAACTTCTCTGTCTGACATATTGAGACAGCACTCAAAAATCCATGTTTAAAAAATATACCTCAGCACAACATGTTTTCTGTCAGATGACAATAGTATCTGTACCCATTGTCCTCATAACTGACCCTGACACCTTGAGTGTTGACACACACGTTTGAGTTTCACCCATTTACATCTTCTTGCAATGGGTTTCTTCTTCCAGCTTTTCCACGGAATTCCATTCTACAGCCAAGAAGTTCACAAGCTCATTTTAATAAAGCTTTTGCAGTTGATTGAAGAATGGCGGCCAATAAATCCACAAGAAAAATCTGTGGCATTTTAATATCTTAGCAATGGAATAACCCAAAAGATCATTTTGTATTTTAACATCCTGGCTAGCAAAGCAGGATAAAAGCAGTGTAGTTAGTTCCATGTATATAGAACATAGAACATTAGAGCGCAGAACAGGCCCTTCGGCCTTCGATGTTGCGCCGACCAATTAAGAAAAAGCAATGACCCTCTAACCTAAACCATTCCCTTTTCATCCATAAACTTATCTACTAACCTCTTAAATGCCACCAAACTTGGCGCATTTACAACTGCAGCAGGCAGGGCATTCCATACCCTTACCACCCTTTGGGTAAAGAACCTACCTCTGACATCTGTCCTATAACTACCACCCCTTAATTTAAAGCTATGTCCCCTCGTGCTAGCTTTCTCCATCCTAGGAAAAAGGCGATCACTGTCCACCCTATCTAAACCTCTAATCATCTTATATGTTTCAATAAGGTCTCCTCTTAGCTGCCTTCTTTCTAACGAAAACAACCTCAAATCCCTCAGCCTCTCTTCATAAGACCTGCCTCCATACCAGGCAACATCCTGGTAAACCTCCTCTGTACCCTCTCCAATGCCTCCACATCTTTCTTATAATGTGGGAACCAGAACTGCACACAATACTCCAAGTGCGGCCGCACTAGAGTTTTGTACAGTTGCAACATGACGTGCGGCTCCGAAATTCAATCCCCCTACCAATAAAAGCTAAGACTCCATATGCCTTCTTAACAACCTTATCGACTTGACTGCCTACTTTCAGGGATCTATGCACAAATACACCAAGATCCCTCTGTTCATCAGCACTATTAAGAATCCTACCATTAGCCCTATACTCTACACATTTATTATTCCTGCCAAAGTGCATTACCTCACACTTTTCCACATAAAACTCCATTTGCCACCTCTCGGCCCAGCTCTGCAACTTGTCCAAGTCTCTCTGCAAACTATAACACCCCTCTTCACTATCTACCACTCCACCGACTTTAGTGTCATCTGCAAATTTACTAATCCATCTTCAATACCCTCATCCAGATCATTTATAAAAATTACAAACAGCAGGGGCCCCAAAACAGACCCCTGAGGTACACCACTTGTCACCGAACTCCACGATGAATATCTCCCATCAAGCACCACCCTCTGTCTTCTATCTGCTAGCCAATTCCTAATCCAATTAGCTAAGTCACCCTCAATCCCATACATCTGCATTTTCTGCAGAAGCCTTCCATGTGCCACCTTATCGAACGCCTTACTAAAGTCCATATATACCACATCAACTGCCTTACCCCCATCCACCTCTTTGGTCACTTTTTCAAAAAACTGAATAAGGTTAGTAAGGCACGACCTACCCTTCACAAAACCATGCTGACTATCCCCAATCAATTCATTTCTCTCTAAATAACTATAAATACTATCCCTAATAATTCTTTCCAATACTTTGCCCACAACAGAAGTAAGACTCACCGGTCTATAATTCCCAGGAAAGTCTCTATTCCCCTTCTTGAACAATGGGACAACATTCGCTATCCTCCAGTCTTCCAGCACTATACCTGTAACCAACGACGACCTGAAGATCAGAGCCAGAGGCTCTGCAATCGCCTCTCTCGCCTCCCAGAGAATCCTAGGGTAAATCCCGTCCGGCCCAGGGGACGTATCTAAGTTCAAACCCTCAAGAATATCTAGCACATCCTCCTTATCTACTTCAATACTTTCCAGTTTACAACCCTGTATCCCAGTGTTCTCCACAACTACATTTACATCTCCCTGTGTGAATACTGAAGAGAAATATTTGTTCAGTGCCTCTCCAATGTCTTCAGGCTCCACACACAACTTCCCACTGCTGTCTCTGACTGGCCCTAATCTTGCCCTAACCAATCTTCTATTCTTAACATGTCTAAAGAAAGCTTTAGGATTCTCCTTGACCCTATCAGCCAAAGTCTTCTCGTGTCCTCTTTTAGCTCTTCTCAACTCACTCTTTAGCTCCCTCCTGGCTAATCTATAGCTTTCCAGTGCACTAACTGAGCCTTCAAGCCTCATCCTGACATAAGCCTCCTTTTTCCTTTTAACCAGAGAATTAACTTTTTTCGTACACCAAGGTTCCCTTACTCGACCATTTCCTCCTTGCCTGACAGGGACATACTTATCAAGGACTCGCAGTAGCTGCTCCTTGAATAAGCTCCACATTTTGGATGTTCCCAGTCCCTGTAGTTTCCTAGTCCAACCTATGCACCCTAATTCTCTCCTAATGGCCTCATAATTACCATTCCCCCAGCTATAACTACTGCCCCCAGCTTCATGCCTATCCCTTTCCATCACTAAGGTGCACGTAACCGAATTGTGGTCACTATCACCAAAATGTTCACCAACTTCCAAGTCTAACACCTGGTCTGGCTCATTGCCCAGCACCAAATCCAATGTAGCCTCACTCTAGTTGGCCTATCTACATACTGAGTCAAAAAACCTTCCTGCACACTTTGTATAAAAACTGACCCCTCTAACGAGCTAGAGCTCGTTATATTGGCAGATGATGCGTGTGTGTGTATGTGTGTTGGGGGGGCAGGCGAGGGAGACGTCACCTGACCTCACAACTCTATTTAATTTCAAAGCAAAGTGTCCATTTTCAATTTTAGTTTAGAAGAAGTATCCCTTTTCCATGAATCCACAAGGATAACTGTGTGGGCGTGATATTGTTTGTAAGGTTATTTATTTATTTTATAATCATGTCATAAGAAAACTTCAATTAAAATTTAGAGAGCATAATTAGAAATGGATGCAGTGATAGTATGGATAGTCTTGATAAAACTTAAATGAGGAATAAAATAAGATTAAAATTGTGAAACGATGAAGTCGTGCAGATTATTTTAATACTCTTGAAGTATCTTGCACTAACCTTTGAAATCGTGGGAATTGGAGTTTTAGAATTTTGTGCACTGAGAAATGGAGACATAGACCAAGATTCTCCAGCCTCCCAGCTGTGTTTTTCTTCGCAATGGGAAGTGGCCTGTTGTTTGCTAGCAGCAGCATTCTCTGATCTTGCTGTTAATGGGAATTCCCATTTTTATCACCCCTTGCAGGGGGACACCAGCAGGTGGGGATGTGTTGCTGGAGGGACCAGGGAATCCTGCTGGTGAACGGCCAGAAAATTCCAGCCATGATCTCAAAATAGAACTAAACCATTCACCTGTGAGACCAAATTCTGCTCCAACTCCATTTTCAAGTTTGCTAATGGGTCAGCTCTCGAACAGTGACAAGACAGAGTACAGGAAAGACATGGAGTGGGTGACTCTCCTAGCCACTGCACCGCTACAGTAGCACAATGGCCTGGGAAATATTAGTGGGGAACCAACCTCTTCCAGGCTATTTCTTTTTAACCTAATGAACCTCACACTGGAAATCAGCATGAGGCTCTTTATCATATTGAAATCAACACTTCAGTATGATTAGTGAGTCTGCGCATGATTTTCTCTGGGCTCACTAATGCCTCCCAACCCACCAGGAGAGGTTCCCACCATTAGGGATTAAAGTTTGTCTGCATCAAAGGGAACAAAGAATGATCACCACCCTGGTGGGGGACAGAGGCCATTATGGCCTTGACAGGAGATCAGGGCAGAGAGTGCTCCTTGGCAGTGCCCACCTGGCACCCTGACACTGGGAACCAGGCACTAGGCAATGCTGAGGCAGTGAAGCTTCAGGGGAAGGGATTGATTAATGGGGAAATCTGCTATGCATTCTGTTTATTTATTATTCACAAGTAGGTTTACATTTACACTGTAATGAAGTTACTATGAAAATCCCCAAGTTATCTGTTTAGGTACACTGAGGGAGAATTTAGCATGGCCAATACACCTAACCAACACATCTTTGGACTGTGGAAGGAAACCGGAGAACCTGGAGAAAACCCACACAGAGACAGTGAGAATGTGTAAAGTCCATACAGACAGTGACCCAAGCGGGTATCAAAGCCAGGTTCTTGGTGCTGTGAAGCCACAGTGTTAGCCCACTGTGCCACCATGCTGCCCCTCCTCATGCCCAGCCAATCACCCCCCTCTAATTGCCCCTTCCCTTTCAATCCCACTTATCCTTAATGTATTATCTGCTCTGCATTAATAAGTGGGTTAGGAGGAAGGGGGCAATTGGAGGGGGCTATTGAGGTGGACATGAGGAGAGGGGTCAGATGGTCATAGGTGGGAGGGAGGTCAGACTGGACATGTGGGTGGGGGGAGTTCATGGAGGCCGGCATTTGGGGCAATACGTGGAAGTCACCGATTGGGTCAGAGTTGGAAGCTGTCAACTGGGGAGTGCGGTGGTGGGGGAAGGGATTGATGGGGCAGTGGTGGTGTGTGTTGGGAAGTTGTCAATCAAGTGAATGGAGTCCTGGGAAGCAAATGGAAAGGTGGCAATCAGGAGACTGGTGAAGAGGGGTGAGGGGGTGGGGGCAGTGCGCCAGCACTGATCTTCCCATTGACAGATTGACATACCCGCAGTGGCCCACTCAGTGCACTGATGCTGGCCTCTCAGGCAGGTTCAGGCTCCCCCCAGAATAAATCGTGTTTGGGATTCTATGATGCTTGATGTCCCGAATAGTCATTCCATTCAGCTCACCTACAAAACAGTTATGAAAGTCTCCCATTTTCTCATTGAACACTTAGTTTTTTGGGGTAAAATCGCTCCCAGGGAATCTGGTGGAATAGAGCAATAACAATAATCTCTCCCTCAATGTCAGTAAAATGGAGGTGCTGGTCATTAACTTCAGGAAGTGTAGTGGAGGACGTGCCCCTGTCTATATCAATGGGGATGTGAAATGGAAATGGTCGAGAATGTCAAGTATCTCGGTGTACAGATCAACAACACCTACTGCTTCACAGCGCCAGGGATGCAGATTCAATTCAAGCCTCAGGTGACTGTCTGCATGGAGTTTGCATATTCTTCCCATGTCTGTTTGGGTATCCTTCAGGTGCTCTGGTCTGATCTCACAGTCTAAAGATGTGTGTGTTAGGTTGATTGGCCATCCAAGGGGGGTTAGAAGGGTAAATATGTGGGGTTATGGGAATATAGCCTGCATGAGATTGTGGTTGGTGCAGACTCAATGGGCTGAATGGCCTTCTTTTGCTCAATAAGGATTCTGTGATTCTATGAACCCTTCTGTTCCCTTCATGCTGATGTGATAGTTATGAAAGCCTATCAACATCTCTACTTTCTCAGGAGACTAAAGTAATGATATTGAACAATTTTTATGGATGCAAGATAAAAAGCATCCTTTCAGGTGTATCACAGTTTTAAATGACTTGTGCTCTGACCAAGATCACAAGAAACAACAAAAGGTTGTGAGCATAGTCCAGTCCGTCATGCAAACCTGCCTCCCGCCCATTCACTCTGCCTACACTTCCCACTGCCTTGAAAAAACAGCTACCATAATCAAGGACCCCATGGATCCTGGACATATTCACTTCCACCTTCTTCCATCAAGAAAAAGATACAAAAATCTGAGAACACATACCAAGAATAACTCCTTCCCTGCTGCCATCAGATTTTTGAATGGGCTTATCATATATTCAGCTGACCTTTCTCGACATCCAATCTGTGACTGTAACATGATATACTGCACCCCCTTCTTTCCTTCTTTCCATGTACGCTATGAACAGTATGTTTTGTCAGTATAGCGCATATGGAACAATGCATTTCAGTGTATCCCAATACACGTGACAATATTAAATCAAATCAAATCAACTGATGTCCAGGAAAATCAATTTATATAAAAGCAAATGAAAATGTTATTTCAGTTGAAAATATCAAAACTAAAATCAATGGATTATTGTTAGAAGAGAGTATTAAGGGTTACAGAACTAAATCAGGTGAACGAAGATAACATTGTGATCTAATTGAATGGCAGAAGAACAGGTTCAACAGGATGAATGACCTTCTCATATTATTTTAACTGTGATCCAGCATAGAATTTTATGATTCCCTCCTGCTGGCAGGATTTTCCGGTGCTGCATTTTATGGCCCAGCACCTGCTGTGACTGGGTAGCAATATTCTGCCCCTCGTTTACGATTTTCCAGCTGCACCACGGTAGTACCTGCCAGGGGAATGAGATGTGCCAGCCAACTGTCCATTGCCTTTCAGCTTAAAGTTTATTTATTAGTGTCACCAAGAGGCTCACATTAACATTGCAGTGAAGTTACTTTGAAAATCCCCCAGTCGCCACACTCTGGCAACCACTCAGGTACATTGAAGGAGAATTTAGCATAGTTAGTGCACCCAATGAGCATGTTTTTTGGACTGTGGGAGGAAACCAGAGCAACCCAGGAGAAAACACACACAGACATGGGGAGAAAGTGTGGACTCCACACAGACAGTGACCCAAGCTAAGAATCAACCTGGGTTCCTGCTAACCACTGTGCCACAGTACTACCCATTGTGCCATTGTGCCTCTCTTTCAGTGAGACTAGACAATCCCAGCGGCATGTGTGGCAAGAAAACTGTATCCCTAGTACAAACAAGATAAACGTTTATCCTCCTGTCTTGCCAGATTCAGCATGGTTAGTTCTAATCAACAACATGTATTAGTGATGGAATTCTATTGTTTTGCAAGGACGCTTATAAGATTTATTAAAAATGTACACTTATCTTGAATGAAAGGAGAGGTGATTTAATATGGTTGGCTTTCAGTTATTAAATGAAACAAGCAATGTTTGAGATCTACGGTAGTTCATTGTAGAGAAGTTGAGATGGAGAATTTCCATTCGCGACTGGGGTGAGCATGCCTACTGGCACAACTGGAAAATGTCACCAGAAGGACGTAGACATGGTTCCTGGCAGCATGGATGCAGAACACAATCGTTCCATCTCCCCATCAATGACAGGCTGTGTTTCCCACTGCTAAATGTTGGGAAAGCAATGAAAATAAATTTGTGTCTAATTATTGCAATTAGTGAGGTCACAAGCCAGAATCATTCTTCCATGTCAAATTTAAATCCCTTGTTGGTGCGATCTCAGAATAGCCCAATGTACAACTGGTTGCAGAAGATATGGACCTGACAAACTGAAATCTGAGTGAATGCACATAAACTAGACAGATCCCTGAGACACAGGAAGCTCTGGAAAATTCCTGAGCTTGGGGAGCAGTGAAGGGTGGGTGTTGAGAGCGTGGGTTAACAAAATACAGACTGAATGTTGCACATAAACACATGGAGGGAGGAGCATGGGTCAAGAAAATATCAAGGCAAATGCAAAAAAAAATGTCAAAATTGAGCACACTATTGCAGCTGAGATCATGTTGCTTGACCTCAGTTGACATACATTGAGTAAGACTAATCAAGAAATTGTGCCCACTCAAGTAACACCATTGTCTGAAATTGCCAATGATTGGGGTTCAACATTTAACCCTTGCATGCAGACTTTCAAATGCAGTGAGGGTTATAGTCTGGCAGAACCATTAGACAATTGGGTAAACTTGAGGATCCACTCCGGAAGGGTGGCCATGGGACACTGCCAAAGGGGTGTGCTCTAATCCGTTGTTTTATGTTAAAATACACATTGAAAAGTGCTCATCATTGCTCATGCAAATCACAAAGACTTGAAATGCAATGCCTATGTCTGAGAAAACTGTTCAGGATGCAGGTAAGTAGTTAAAGCTCTCACCACTTGGTTATGTGGTGTCAGGCAGTGGGCAGGAAATTGGAAGTGGAGGTTTGTCAACCATTGTGCACATTGGGCATCAATGTGGTGTCAGGTCTCTGCGGCATGTACAAAGGGGCCTTGAGAGACAGGAGCCTTGAGATGCTGTAGGGTTGCATCCATGGGGTAAGGCTATCCACTGAGGACGTGGCTGATAATGCCTGTGTGAAAGCCACAGACTGCAGCAGACAGGAAGTATGATCAGGCTCGTGCTGCAACTCTGATGGAACAAATCTTAAGGGTGCTGAAAATGATATTCTGCTGCCTGGACCAGTCTGGTGGAGCCCTACAATACAATCCTCAGTGGATGTCACGCATTGTGGTCACCAAGTGCACCCTACACAGCCTGGAGAGTGGAACTGTCTGAGGAGGAGCTGTATGTCTCCTCCAGTAAGAAGCACATCATCATGCATAAGGGTGAAGATGTCCTTGAAGGCAAGAATAATACCTTTCAAGTGAAAACAAATGAACTGTGTGACACCAGCTATTCTGATAGACATAAGCGAGATACAGACATGACTGATGTGTTCAATGACTGTGAGGGTGCATCATTAGTAATTAATATTAATGTCCACTCTATGCAACTGCAGATCATGTCTTTTCTCATCTTGTTGCTACATCTTCAGCATCTGCAGTGCACAACTGGAGGCATACTACTGACTATTATGTCTGGTTCTCAGTGATGACCTTGGCACATGTCATCTGGAAGGCTGAGATTAGGGAACTCTGATCTGCTTTTGAGGTCCTGCTGTGAGGCAGTGCCACTCTCCATAGCCTATGGAGCTGGACATGATGTGGAGAAGCCAGCATTGGACTGGGGTAAACACAGTAAGAAGCCTCGCAACACCAGGTTAAAGTCCAACAGGTTTATTAGGTAGTAGACACCACTAGCTTTCTGAACACTGTTCCTTTGTCAGGTGAGTGGGAAGTGAGTGGGGACTCACCTGATGAAGGAACAGCGTTCTGAAAGCTAGTGGTGTTTACTACCAAATAAATCTGGTGGACTTTAACCTGGCCCTCTGAGACTTCTTACTATGGCGCTGGAACAGAATGGATCATAGAAGAGGGGATTTGGATGAGTGGGCTTTTACTGGAGCCCAGGTGGGTGCCCAGGGTTTACACATGCTGACTCCTTCCTATGGGTGTCTGAGGGCCCACTGGCTTCCTCTTCAGACAGAGGGGCAGCTGGAATGCATTAAAATGTCCTGTCCTGCATTGTCACTGATAAATTCCAGTAAGTACTTAACCATAGAGTGCAGGGCAGAACTCCTTTAGCACATTAGCATTATCACCTCAATTTGAAAGCAGACTATATCTTGCAATCTGATGATTGCAGTAGAAATCTCTTCCTGATGTTCCCAAGCATGCCTTTACAGCTCCAGCAACTGAGATATGACTGAGTCCCAATGTCTCTCAACTGACTCAGCTTCAGCAGATTCCTGGCCTCCAACAATCCTCTCATTGTCAACATGGAGGGCTGGCTCTGCCTCCACATTCTGTGAATCAGATGGTGAAATGTACACATCCCCGAGACTAGCCTACAACTGGGTGCCATCAGAGCCTGTGTCTCTGCACTGCTGGCAGGTGTGGGTGAACACTGTAATGGGTTAACAATTTTCGATGTATGCAAATTGCTCATCAGTGTCGCTCTTGGGACTCAGGTCGAGTACCTGGCTCATGCACCCCTGTCATTGTTTCCCCAGTATAACTGAACAATAAATGAGAGGTCATTAATGCCTAGCTGGGGCCTGAGAAACAGGAGATATCACTTACACATGATTGCCTGATGGACATTGCAATGCTGGATCTTCAGTTGGTTGAACACCACTGATCTCGCTATCAGCATAGATTCATGTCTTTGCTACCCAGCTGAATGCTGTCAAAGACAGACTCACATCTTTGCTAGCCAGCTGAATGCATCTTTCCTCAAAGTCTGTGAGAACTGGGGGCTTGGGCATTCCTCTGTCTATCTGCGATCTCTCTCTTCTGTTGTGTGCCAGCTTGTCCTACATAAAGACAAATAGAAATGGTGTAAGCAGGATGCCTGCCAGGCCAGATGATTAGAATGTTTGGCATGTGTGGATGGTGAGTGGGACCATGGATGGGATGAGGACATAACCTGCATGTGAAATTACATTGTGTGTTCAAGAAGGAGTGCTGGTGACCCTCAGCTGGCAATGAGTGAGACTGCTCTGGATGTGTGACAGGTCTATGAGTGTGTGTATTCACAGTGATGTGAAGAGTGATGTAACCTGATGGAATGGAGAAGATAGTTCATTCTCTTTCAGCATTCAATGAAAGATGCCTTGAAGAGATCATTGGCAAGAACCACAGCAGCCATCGCCTTGCATACTGGTTTAGTGTCCTTGCTTGGTGATTTTCACCCAGAACAGAGCTACAGGAGGTCGTGGCAGAAGTCCACTATATCTAGCAGGCGTTCAACAGAGGCATCACTAAATTTAGGGGTAGCATGTTGCCTTGATTTGGCAACCACCAGTTCTCATCAGCTACTTAGCCCTGAGTGCTAGCACTGTGCAGAGAAGCCACAATTACATACCTATTCCTATTGAATTAGTTTCTGAGGTCATGACTTGCTGCGTGAAACAGAGGCTGTCCCGCCAGCAATGCAGCATGAAATGTGTGACTATCCATTTTTTTGCACCAAGTACCACGCAACATGATAGAAAAACCTGCATTAGTGTCAGAGGGTCCAACACTGCTTTCCCTGCCCAATAGCAGACATTGCCAATTTCTGGGACCACATTTATTTAACTTTTACAAATAAAAAGTGAAACATATACAGGGAAGGAGTGACAATACAGGGGCATTTTTAACTTAATTTAATGTAAATTTGAATCAGAAAAATTAGTCTTTGAAAATGTCTCCCATGGCCAAGATTTCTTGTTAAGGAATGGACGTTCTGACTTACAAGTGCATCAGAAGATAATAAGATTGCGTAGGTATTTATTGGCTCACACGGGAAATTAATAGACATGATAATTACTATTAATAATTATAACTTAATGACCTCACTGTACAAGAAATCAAGTTATAAGTTATAATAGATTGAAGGATTAATGGCTGATTTGGTTCAGTTCTGAAGAATCTAGTTCACTCATTCACCTGTAAAAGCTTTCTTTCCACTCTGCTACATGTTGCACGCTCCCACGGCATTGTCTCTATCAATTAGCTGCAATAACTTCAGCTTTAACACAAATCACTTGCTAAGCCTTCATCATCCCTGAGCTGTCAACTAAGTCATCCAACTAGAAATAGCTGAAGAACAGAACACTATTCAATCATGTTACACAACTCTCCTGTCTTAGAGCCATAGCTTCTTGATTTGACAGTCAATATCTATCCACAGATATCTCACTGCTGAGAAATCTGTGGTGGTTCTCAAGGTTGAATGAATAAAGACAGTTTGTGGTTGAACCTCCTTTATCACTTGCATGAGCCTGCTGTTGTTTTTATCTGACTGGAAAGCCATTTCCAGCCTTCTAACAGAAAGGTAATTAGCAGGTAAGAACTGGAAGTTAATAAAAAGAATGAACTCGATTCTTACAGTTTAATATTTAGGAATCTAACAGCAATGGTGACTGTAAAGGAACATCTGTGTTGGCATTGAACTGTTGAACAAGCAGGTCTCTTAAAGATAAAAGAAAAAATGAAACAGAAACAATATGAAGGAACTGCCATTTTCAATCACTTTCACAATAGCAGAGGGATATACCTTAAACAATGTAGCAGCTGAAATTATGGGCAAGTTCAGAGATCAAATGAAAATGAAGAATAACAATTTTAAAAACCCCATGGAGCTAAAGCTTGGATCCAGGTTATTAGCAGGCAGGGGATCGTGATGCATTATTATCATGTGTTCAATAGAAGTGATACAAGCAATACAAAAACTCTGTGTTAAAGGCTCATCTCTATCCACCCTAGTGCTAAGCATACTGCTGAGTGGCTGTGAGCTCAGCATGGGCCCAAGTTCATGTCACACGAATACCAATTAAACTTGCACTTTTTAACATCCAGCCTGCTTAAAAGCTTAGTGGCAAAAGCAGAGACCTGATGAAGACCAAGTTCTCAGCAGTTTAACGTGAGAGGGAAGAGATACAAAAGGATTTAAAGGGGCAATTTTTTCACACAGAGAGTGGTGAGTGTCTGGAATGAACTGCCAGAGGTAGTAGTGGTGGTAGAGGCATGGGGACATCAACATTAAAAAGTTAACAGGGGTACGCTGGATAGTTACAGAGAAAAGGGAATTAGAAGGTGGTGACTATGTAGGTGAATGAAAGAAACTTGGTGTGTGATATGATGGGGTCATTCACAAAAGTCAAGAGCATGATTTTTGCAATCACTGAAGAGTGACATAGTTGACAAAAGAGCTTTAAAAAAATCAATGGAATAAGGATCTCTGAGTGTGTGAAGGGAGGTCACCAAAACAATTTAGGCAAATAAGCTAAATAAATTAACAATTGAAGGATCACCCTATAAATGTGCTTCTCAATCCATGGTGAACCTGATTCAGCTGAGTGTAGGAATTGAGGGTGAACAGTCAGTGAGTGTGTAACATGCTCATGCCAGCTTTGGTTCAGCAGCCTGTGCCAATCTTGCCATCTTCATGCCATCATATTAAACCACATAGTGGCTGCTTGGTGCTAAATATCACATGATTGCGCAACTTGTGACTCCCTTTGGCCACCTCAACACACATGGACAGCACTCCTACAATGTAAGTAATCTGAAAACAGAAACACCAGTGCCCTCAAACAATAGTTTCACTGGCTTGTCTGCTCATATGGCACCCTCCAGGGATCATGGTAGCATGTCTCACAATTTGTAGTGATTAGGCCGTATCTTTGAGAACTTGGCCTTCATGAAGTCTCAGAATTATTCATGTGGATAATTCTATTCTGCACCTAAAGTTTTTCACCATTGATGTTTCCATGCCATTTGTTGACTGGACACTGCCACCGCCCTACTGTTCACCTCCCACTCCCCATTCGGCATGCTTTGTTTCATTGGTCAGAACATTGAATACAGGAGTTGGGACATCTTGTTGAGGTTGTACAAGATATTGGTAAGGCCACATTTGGAATACTGTGTACAGTTCTGATCACCTTATTATAGAAAGGATATGAATAAACAAAAAAAGTGCAGAAAAGACTTACAAGGATGCTACCAGGACTTAATGTTTTGAGTAAGAAGGAAAGGATAGATAGACTGGAACATTTTTACCTGGAGTATGGGAGGCTTACTTTTTGAGGTCTAAAAATAGTGAGGAGCATAGATAAGTTAGATAATGAACATCTTTTCCTAAAGATAGGGGAGTGTAAAAGTTATGATGAGAGGGGAGAGAATCAAAAGGTCCAGAGAGGCAATATTTTCTCACAGAGGGTGGTGAGTGTCAGAGGCAGTAATAGAGGTGGATACAATTTTGTCTTTTAAAAAGCATTTAGACGGTTACATGGATAAGATTGGTTGAGAGAGATATGGACTAAATGTAGGCAATTGGGACTAGCTTAAAGGTAAAAACTGGGTGGCATGTATAAGTTAGGCTGAAAAGTCTGTTTCCATGTTGTAAACCTCTGTGACTCTGTGACACTTCTCCCCAGTCCCCTATCAATGACATGAGTGCAGAGTCCTGTAACAAGCCTCTTCAGCCCCAGAATAGTCTCTGATATACACTCACAATAGTGAGGTATCAGCCCCCAGGCAGTTTTCAATTTATGACCCCCCCTCCCCCCCACCTCCGACAGAATGTTTTCATCCCTTGGGACTGTTTCTGACACATGACCCTAAAAGCATCACTTCCGTTTCAGGACAGTCTCTGCCTCTTCCAAACATAATCTTTTAATATTTGGCCCCACATTCTAATATTCTGCTGACTGGAGGAATTCCACAGCAGCTGCATTGCAGTGTTATTCTAAATCTTACTTGTGACTAATAAATAAACATTAACTTTAGTTTTGCTATAGCTCAACACTCAAAACACTTTGGGGAGTCAACCATTTTATAGTCAGCACCACCCCAAGTCCTTTTTTCCATCTCGCCCTCCCCCTCTCATGTTTCATTCTCTTCCAGTCCTACCATCATATCAGCTCTCCCTGGTCATGTTCCCCCATTCATTCTCTTGCCTCTCTCTCATCTACTCCTTATATTCCACCACCCTGGTCCTGCCTCCATCTTTTCCCTCCTGTATCCCAGCCTTGGCACAGTTCGGGCTACAGAAACCCAACATTTCACAATTATTGACTGAAAGAAAAGTATTGTAGTCCCGACTGACCTCCAATCGTGGGTGAAATGAAGCTCACCGGCAGCACACTATTTATATACAGTTATAAAGCAGATCTTTCTAATAATTCACTGATGAGGGAATTTAACTTGAAGGGGCAATGGAATTCTGATAAGTTGGTCTTTTAATGAACATTCATGAATTGCAAATGGGACGTCACAGTTAGCACAGTGGTTAGCATTGCTGCTTTACAGCATCAGGGACCCAGGTTCAATTCCTGGCATAGGCCGCTGGCTGCGTGGAGTTTGCACATTCTCCCTGTGTCTGTGTGGGTTTTCACCAGGTGCTCTGGTTTTCTCCCACATTCTGAAAAATGTGCTGGTTAGGTACATTGACCCGAACAGGTGCCAGACTGTGGTGATTAGAGGATTTCCACAGTAAAATCATTGCAGTATTAACATAAGGCTTACTTGTGACTAATAAATAAACATAAACTTTAATTTTGACAGAGCTCAGCATTGAAAACACTCTGGGGAGTTAACCAATATATAGTCAGTAGTTGCAGTTAAGCAGAAGGAATAAAATGATTGGGAAAGATCAGGCTAAGAGACCAAAAGCTTACAAGAGACCAGAAAAGCCATAGGACTCCACTGTCAAAGATATGTTTAGTTTATCAAGAGAAAGATTTAAGTTTCTAAATATAGAAGCAAATTAATTGATGAGTCTACAGACAGTGGAGGAAGTAAGAGAGACATCATGTAACATCTTGGAAATCAATCTAAGCTTCCCAGAAGCAGATGAAACTGCTAATGTGCTACCCCAGAACACAAGCTTGTGTAAGCTCCTGAAATCTTTACTAAAGCTATGAGCTTATCAGCAATAGGCCATGTAACCTGTAGTGGGATTCTGTAGACTGTAAAACTTTGTACATCACAGGTCCATCATGGACTTCAGAATTTCAAGTATATTTATCATTTGGAAATGTATTTCAGAACATAGAATCCCTACAATGCAGAAGGAGGCCATTTGGCTCATCGAGTCTGCACCAACCACAATCCCACCTAGGCTCCATTCCCGCAACGACACTTAGGTACCCTGCTAATCCTCTGACACTAGAGTCAATTTAGCATGGCCAATGAAACTAACCCGCACATCTTTGGACTATGGGGAGGAAACCAGGGCACCGAGAGGAAACCTACCTAGTCATGGGGAGAATGTACAAATTCCAGAAACACAGCGACTTGAGGCCGGAATTGAACCCAGGTCCCTGGTGCTGCGAGGCTCCAGTACTAATCACTGTGCCACTGTGCCACCCCTAAGAGCCCCACAAATGATTTAGAAGCAGCAGATGAAAAGGCAGCCTTAAAATGCCATTTTTCTCTGCATAAATACTGGTCAAGCTTGCACTGCCGCCTACGTAACAATCATTGTGAAATCATGTGCATTGTATCACAAAAGAAAAAATCTTCCACCATCAACGAGAAGTTGAAAATCATAATGCTGTACAAGTTTGCAAAGCATAGCTTTCATTGAATCAAAGTTTCATAAGTGCTTAAAAATGAAGAAAAATTGAGGACACCTCTTGACTCATCCTTTTACAGATGTTTCATTTAGCAGTGTGCTGAGGACATACCCCTATCTGGTCCTGTTATTCAAGCTGAGACCATTCATTTACCACCAAATGAGTGGAAATATTCAGATCCCAAAAGAGTTTGGAATCAGCAAAACGTAGTTAGCAAAATTCAAGAACTTGAGATGATTGGAAGCTGATAAAATTCTATTTTTGAGGCACCATTGCAGAAGAACCTGCATCTAGCAAAGGCAGCAAAGAGTAAACTTGAACACTTAAAAGTTAAAGTCTTAGTCACAAGTAGACTTACATTCACACTATAATGAAGTTACTGTGAAAATCCCCTAGTCATCACACTCCATTGCCTTTTCAGGTACACAGCAGAATTTGGCACAGCCAATTCACTTAATCTGCACATCTTGGGATATGGGAGGAAACCAAAGAAACCCACACTGACATGGGGAGAATGTGCAAACTCCACACAGACAGTAAGCCTGGAATTGAGCCTGGATCCCTGGTGCTGTGAGGCAGTGATGCTAACTACTGTGTCACCGTGCCGCCTTTCAACCACAATGGCTAATTTTTTTGACACATATTCATTCATTTAATAAGATGTACGTGAATATTTACATTTCCATTACCAGAAGAAATAAAATGTAATCTATTTGAATTGATTATCCTCCATCTTGCATGTGTTTTAATTCTCGTGACTGGCCTGATACTTTTTTCAGAGCCTGATAAAGAATCATATGGATGCAAAATGTCAATTCTGATTCTCTCTCTAAAGATGGTAATAGATACGCTGAGTCATTCCAGTATTTTCTGTTTTTATTTCTAATCAAAGCTAACCTTGTTGAATTTATGCCAAGCTTGGACATTGAATATGATAATTTATAATAATTGGAGACCAGTCAAATGCTGTGTTACAGTAACATACTGGAACTGCCTTTGTATGTGTTTATGATTAAATTACAGGTCACAACCTGGTGAGTACAACACAAATGTGCCTGAGTTGCTGTTGAAAGCTGTGACAATCGAAGTAATTGACATTAGGAGGACTGTGTGTGAGTATGTGTGTGTGAGTGGGTGAGTAGTGGGGAAGGTGGTGGGGGGGGGGGGGGGGGAACAAGCCTAAGCCGAAACACAAGGTGATGGCAAGCTTCTGGTGTGAGCAACATAAAGCCTGCTGGAGATGCAGTGAGAGGGAAGGCAACATCTGGTGGAGCTGCCAGGCACAGACAATGGAGGAGTCCATCTAGGCCATGAGGCTATGTTTCAGTCTTGTGTCTGCACGGTTTCCTCCATTGATCTTCATGTTCTAGCAAACCATTCAAGGGATGTCAAATATGCATTCAGACTTGCATACCACTACCTTGTCCATGAGCTCAATACAGCAATGACCAAGCAAGAGTTGGACAAGTTGCCTTCTTGGGTTAGCAGCAAGGTACAAATGTGCCTCACAAGGAAGGAGGAATAGCTATGTTCTGCTTCTGGGATCTCCTCTCAGGTGCTTCTGCTGAGGAAAATGTTTCTTCAGCCTTTGCCAATGACAACAGTGACAACTGTTCCAGATGCTGTGATGATAGAGGAGAATGCTGCACATTTATGAGTGACCCTCAACCTGCTGGGGCTGTCCAAGCATCAGGTAGCCAGAGGTTGGTCATCAATGTCATACAGCACAATTATCTGCCTATTCCACTCTAGTTGTGAGCACAGGGATTGCAACTTGTCGAAGCATATGTAAGATCATTTAGGAGAACATTTAGGTGCACCAGAGATTCATGGGTGTTTAAACTTTGCACCTATTAAGACTTGGTTGACTTTTGATAATAAGTCTATGTCACAGTTATTGTAGATCATCATTCAGAATTTGCTACCCTATCAAATGTTATCTGATCCTTTCTTCCTCAATGGACAACCAATTTGAAGGTCATTACAGAAGACAATTTATTTTAAAGTTAAAATAACTTTAAATGTTAGCTAATAGAGATCACATAAATTACCGCTAAGGACAACATGGTAGCACAGTGGTTAGCACTGCTGCTTTACAGCTCCAGCGTCCTGGGTTCAATTCCTGGCTCAGGTCACTGTCTGTGTGGAATTTGCACATTCTCCTCGTGTCTGCGTGGGTTTGCTCTGGTTTCCTCCCACAGTCCAAAGATGTATGGGTTAGGTTGATGGCCATGCTAAGAAATTGCCCCTTAGTGTCCAGGGATGCATAGGTTAGAGGGATTAGTGGATATAATATGTAGGGATATGGGCGTAGGGCTTAGGTGGGATTGTGTTTGGTGCAGACTCAATGAGCTGAAGGGCCTCTTTCTGCACTGTAGGATTCTATGATCTTCTTCGCACCTTTTGTTGGAAACTGCATCAATTGAACTTGCTTGGCTGCTCCATTTGTATCTCAAATTTTTAAAGGTATTTGGAGGCAATTAGAAAGTATCAGTGATTTTCACTTCCATAGTTTTTTCATGCGAATGCTTCTTTAGGCTAATACAATGTAGCCATCATATATTGTGTAGAATCATTTTAAGTGATATTTACTAGAAAGGGAATGAAAACCAGTTTACAGAGATAAAAATATATTAAATAAGATATTTTTGAAATTCTCTCTATATTGCTGTTCCAATATTAGCAAAACGTGTTCAAATGTTTTGATCAATGAAGTGTGTCCTGAATGGTGACTATTCTTTTGGTATGTGCTGCAAAGACTGGACAACAAATTAAATGAAATAAAGAAGAAGCAGTCAGGCAGAATGTATCACGTTCAGAGTAGCCCTTAAGCACTTCAGAACTGAAGAATTATTATTAAAGAACAATTGTTACAATTACTTAGGCAAATATGTCAACCAGCTGACAGACCACAAAGTCCCATCAATAACAAATCAAATGAATCATCCAAGGCAATGCTCTGGGGACACAAGTTCAAATCCTTCTACTATAGTTGGTGGAATTTTGATTCAGTTCATAAATCTAGAATATAAAGCTAGTCTCAATAATGACGACTATGACAACTATTACTGGTTGCTGTAAAAACTTATATGATTCAGCAATCCATTAGGGAAGGAAATCTGTCATCCTCACCTGGTTTGGTCTACAAATAACTCCATACCCAAAGCAAAGTAGTTGACTCTAAATGGTCGTCTGAAATGGCCTGGCAAACCATTCCATTCAAGAGTAAATAATGATGGGCAAAGGAAGGCTAATCTTGACAGTGATGTCTACACCCCATGAAAGAAAACAAATATTTTTGATGGTGTTAATGTTTGGGGTTTTGGCAGGGAATATTGTGACAAAGAAACCATCTTCTATTCAGAACTGCATTTTATGGTTAGAATAAGCCATATCTGGAGATTTTTTCAACCATTAATGAATTTGGACATTATTACCCAGACCAGCATTTATTGCCCATCCATAATTATTTTTGGGAAGGTAGTGATGAACTGTCTTTGAACCTCTGCGGTATTCATTCTGTACACATACAATACTGTTATGGTGTGAGATCTAGAATTTTGACTGAATATTATTTAAATGGAGAAAGACTGCAGAAAACTAAAACATAAAGTGATTTGGGCATCCTCATCCATAAACCACAAAAAGCTAGCATGCAAGTTCAGGCGGTAATTGAGAAGACAATGAAATGTTGGCCTTTATTTCAAAGGGAATGAAGTATAAAAATAGAAAAGCCTTGCCAAAACTATACAAGTCACTTGTTAGACCATATCTTGAACAGATGAACAATACTGTGAAAGTTTGGTCTCATTATCTACGGAAAAATATACTAGCATTGGAGTACCAAAAAGGTTCACCAGGTTGATTTCGGATATGGGGTAGTTTTTTTATGGGGAAAGTTGAATCAATTGGGCCTGCACTCATTGTAGTTTAGAAGAATGAATGGCAACTTAATTGAAACATGTAAGATTCTTAGAGACTTTGATTGGATGGATACTGAAAGGTTGTTTTCCCTTGTTGGAGCATCTAGGACAGAGGGCATAATTTAAGAATAAGAATGACCAATTTAAGATCAGGGAACTATAGGCCGGTGAGCTTGACTTCAGTTATAGGTAAGCTAATGGAGAGGATCCTTAGGGACAGGATGTATGAGCATCTGGAGCGCTGCGATCTGATCAGGGATACGCAGCATGGCTTCGTCAAGGGGAAGCCTTGTCTTACAAATCTAGTAGAATTTTTTGAAGAAGTGACAAAAACAGTTGATGAAGGACATGCTGTTGATGTCGTCTACATGGATTTCAGTAAGGCGTTTGACAAGATTTCTCATGGTAGACTGATAGAGAAGGTGAAGGCGCATGGGATACAGGGTCGGGTACGTAGATGGGTTGAGAACTGGCTCGGGAGGAGGAGACAGAGGGTAGTAGTGGAAGGCTCTTTTTCTGGCTGGAAGCCTGTCACTAGTGGAGTGCCACAAGGCTCAGTACTAAGTCCTCTTCTATTTGTGGTCTACATAAACGACTTGGAAGTTGGGGTAGGTGGTGAGATCAGCAAATTTGCTGATGACACCAAGATGCTTGGATTGGCGGGTACAGAGGAGCAGTGTCAGGCAATACAACAGGACATAGATAGGTTGGTAGACTGGGCAGATAGATGGAAAATGGAATTTAATCTGGATAAATGCGAGGTGATGCATTTTGACCGGAAAAATGTAGAAGAGAGTTATAGGATAAAAGGTAAAACTATACGGAGCATAGAGACGCAGAGAGACTTGGGGGTGCAGGTTCACAAGTCTATGAAGGTGTCCTCACAGGTGGAGAAGGTGATAAAGAAGGCGTATAGTATGTTAGCTTTCATAGAAAAGGGTATAGAATACAAGAGCAGGAGTTTGATGTTGCAGTTGTATACAACTTTGGTTAGGCCTCACTTGGAATACTGCGCCCAGTTCTGGTCTCCGTACTATCGGAAGGATGTGGAGTCCTTGGAGAGAGTGCAGAGGAGGTTTACCAGTATGCTGCCTGGTATGGAAGGACTGTCCTATGAGGAACGATTAGATAGACTGGGGGTGTTTTCCCTTGAAAGACGTCGGCTTAGAGGGGATCTCATAGAGGTGTATAAGATTATAAGGGGTATAGATAGAGTAAATGGATGTAAACTTTTTCCACCTTTAGAAATGGATAGGACGAGAGGTCATGGCCATAGGGTGAGGGGGGCTATGTATAGGACGAATATTAGAGGGCAGTTTTTCACACAAAGGGTAGTGGGGGTGTGGAATGCACTGCCGAGTAAGGTGGTGGGAGCAGGCACGCTGGGGATGTTTAAGGGTCTCTTGGACAGCCACATGAGCGGTATGCAGATAGAGGGATATAGTAGGACTGTTTAACTACGACTTTTTTTCCCACAGGTAATTCGGTCCATACTTGACCAACGTTGAGCATGCATTCGGCAGGTGGTGCGAGGACAGCTCTTGGATGTTGATTCATGGGTTGCCTGGTACTTCATGTCGTAAATGAGTGCTTTATGTGGACCATCTGAAGGGCACCATGACAGATCAGAGACTATCGATGTGGCTGTGCAGACACTTGGAATTGGGCCGGTGTCTGCGGGAGTTTGCGCGTTCTCCCCGTGGTTGTGTGGGTTTTCTCCGGGCGCTCCGGTTTCCTCCCACAACCCAAAAATTCGCTCTTAGGCTGATTGGGAAACAAATTGTCCCTACATTGAGACCCTTCCATATTAGGAATAACCTAAATCTATAATAGGATAACGGAATTGCTACTATATAGTTATGACGGCGGCGTGGGCTCGTTGGGCCGAAGGGCCTGTTTCCCGTGATGTGTTGCTCTTAAAAAAAAAAATAGTGATGAATAGAAATTTCTTTTCTAAGACTAGTGAACCTATGAAATTTATTTCCAGAGATAGCTATAGAGGCTGAGCCTTTAAGTATGTGAAAGCAGTGAGAGACAGATATATATTCAATATGTGAATTAATGGTTTTGGAGATAATGCCAGAAAATGGAGTTGAGGATTGTTATATCAGATCAGTCATGATCTCATTTAATGGTGGAACAGACTTAGTGGGATGAATGGCCTACTTCTGCTCCTATATCTTATGACTAATGGGTCTAGTACATTGCCAACAAATATCTCAGGTTTCTAAAGCCACTTAAGAGGTCACAGTGATTAATTTTCTGTTTTTTTGCACAATGGCTTTTGATAAATGCAAATATCTGTTTAAAAATAATATATTCCAGTTTCTATGCATCTAGAAAATTATGTGCTTATGCTTTGTTTTGCATCCTGCTATATAGCTTTTACCCACTGACAACACACCAGTTGCTCAATTCTCTTGAGCTTTCACCATAGCTCTGCAATTTTTGTTCTCTTCAGGTGCTAATTGAACAATCTTGTTTTGAACACCATGAGGTATTAGCAGCAGATTTTTATTAACAACTCATGATTATATACATATAGACAGTGGAGGTACAGGAATGGAGCTGTCTCCATCCTAGGTATTTACATATTTTTATTCATCTGTAGGCTGACCCTGGCTCTGACCATCTTGCATCACCACATCAACCTTATATGTACCAGAATCTATAACTATACCTCTCCTCAAGTCTTTATCCCATTGATATAGAGTTACTTTGATTTACATTCAATCTTACATTGTTATAAGTCTTGTGCATTTATTTTATTGATACAACTTTAATACTATTCCAACATTATTGCTTTTGCAGGATCAAAATTAATAATACCCTCACTACCTTATATATACTTTTCATGTCCTTGTAGTTAGAGATTCAGGTGATTTGGAGGCTTTATAATCTTTACACATCTTTTTTGTCATTCAATCAAGAGACTGGTATACTCTGCTGGTCTTTGTTCTTGTTATTGGCTTGAAAGTTGGACTGGTATTCAGGTATGGTGCCATCTGTTTCTTCCATTACTTGATGGTAGATTATGCCCGGGTTGGTCTGGCTGGTTTGATGATAACGATAGCGTTACTCTTAATCAGTTCTTGCAGTGTGGATGAAAATGGTCTTTATCTGCTTGGCAGTGCCTTTCTACTTTTCTCATTTGGGTGTCAGGAAGCACTCTGAGGCTGAGAAAACATGATCCTGTGGCAAGGAGAAGAAGACTGGAATGATGACAAACAAACTTTTTTACAGTAACTTCTTTGCAGTTTTATGTAAGTCAACTTGTGACTAATAAATAAACTTTAAAACTTTCACTTTCACCTATTCTGAAAAAAGAGGTGAGGTCGTAAGTGAAATTAAAGTCAGACCATTGTTTAGTGTTTGGATACTCAAAACTCTGCTATTCTGGCTGGCTAATGATGGTGTTGTCATCTTCTGCTCTCTGGGGGAGACTGAGAGGGAGATCGAGGGATTCACAGGTATCCCTGTTCAGAAGAGGAAGAGGCTGACTTTGAACAATGTACATCGGCTTAAAATCTGCTTGATGCCAAACTTCAATGGTTCAAGGATGATGCCAATGATCAAGAGTCAGATTCCTCCTGCTCCTTAAAATGCAGCGTCCATCATTCTAATCCAAAAGTATTGGAACCATGATTCTTCATCTGACAGGTCTTTCATACCAGCACTGAAAACTAATTTAAAATTTACCAGGATGTCAGCATTCTAAAATGAAGAACCATCCTTTCTGATGTTCTCTGATGTTACCCAAGAATCTTGAGTATGGCTACAGGGTTTTGGTGGATTATCTTTAGGATGTCTGTGCAGTTCTGCGGTTTTAACTTACACAGTTTGCCCAAGTGTTCCCATCAGTTGTGGTGGAAGTATTGGGGCAATGTGAGCTGGATGCTGATTTTTCCTATGGGGGAGGGTGTTTTGGACCACAATGCGGCAAGGTTCAGGAATTGCTTTCCTTGACTTGAACTGATACGGTGGACTGATTGTGGGTTCCTGCCCCAAGTAATGATCTCCTCTCTTAGGATGGTCTTTTATTATTCACGTAACTTAGACAGTCTGTCTAGCTGGATTATCTTGTCTAGGATAAGATCATCTTTAGGATGAATCATTTGCAACATTCACCAGAATTCTGTCTCAGATGAATTCAGACTTATAATCACCACATTCCCATTCCTTTGCCAGCCTGTAGAGATTGTTTATGAAGGAATCAACCGGCTACCTGTGCAGTTGGACTGTTTTATTAAATGTTTTTCTCTTCAATATTTTATTGGCTCTCAGTTGAAATAAACATTGAAGGATTTTAAAGTATCATCAAATTTTATAGGTGACTTGTCAATAGCTTGTTGTGCAATGATGTTATCTACTGTTGTCCAATCACATAGTGTATTGACTTGTTTTGCTTCTGACTTTTTTTTAGCAATGATGTACCTTAAGAACCTTTTCCTATAAACACTTTAATTCTTTGACTAGTCAGAACTATGGGTGAACCCAGATGGAGCTGGAAGTGTGGAATTGACATCAATTGTGAAGGTTTTTAGCAGTTGTACAACTGTAAGAGATTACAAACTTGCAACGTGGTGTGTCCATGCTCTGCTGAACATCAAATGGAGCTTCACGTGCTTGCCAGTTTTTAGCATCGGCACACTTCTGCCTAAAGAAGAAGCGTTGTGGATCAGCTGGCTGCCAGTCTAATTTAACCAGCAGTATAGCAGTGTGAATCGGGATATGTAGAAAATAACTGTAGGCTTGCTTTTTAGGAAATCAGACAGTTGTGACACACGCAAAGTAGACATAATTAATTATTAATTTATTTTCTTTGCCTAGTTCAATAGCCGTATGTCAAGACTCTTGAGTGGAGATGGAAATTAGATTCTTTCACACAGCACTTTTTACTGAATGAATAAAAAAGCATTTTTCAGGACTGGCTAGTTTGGAATTTAGAGACCATGAGCTTTGCTTGTTGAAGCTAGATTTACAAATGAAATTGAATGGAGACATAGAGTGAAATCTTTTCATTCCAGTCCCTTCTCTCTCTGGAGCTTTTCATTTCTGATGACTGGTATCCATGCCTGTAGCTTCAGTTGGTAGTTTGTTTCAGATCAAAATCCATTGAAGATATCCTTTTATTTATACTTTCTATATCCTTGTAACTGTAAGGGTGTTTGGTCCAAATGCTGCTACCATGAAGAATCCTTTGGACATGATAAAGTAAATAGGCTTTATAGTTTTGAGTATATTAGCAACAGAGCCAGAATTTTTTTGCTCGGCTGTATATGGGAATCGGAGCAGATGAGGGGCGGACAATGGTAAGGTTCATTGACCTCGAGTGGGATTTTACTGTTTTAGGACAAGAAAGGCTGTAAAATCCCATCCCAAGTCTTTATTAATAACTCATAACTGTGTACATACATATATATATAGTAGAGGGTTTCAGTGTGGAGCTGACTCCATTCTCAGCCTTTATACATCTTTGTCCATCTTTCAATCACCCTGGCTTTGGATCACGTGCTTTCTTACATCACTGCATATGCAATTTTGTATTCATTCCCACATTAGCTCTCTATGTAAACCCTACTACTACTTTATTTCTCCAATTTCCTTTGAAAAATCAAGATTGAATCTGCCTCCACCATCATTCCAGGCAATGCATTCCAGGTCCGAAACGTCCGCTGAGTAAAATATTTCTCCTTATGTCATCACTGGTTGTTCAGCCAATTATATTAAATTTATTTCTTCTCATTCCTGTTCCTTCTGCTAATGGAAGGATCAAGTTTCTCTCTAACTATTTTGTATAGATCCCTACGGATTTGGAACATTTATATCAAATCTCCTCTCAACTTTTCCCACCTATACAGAAAGCTCTCAGCCTCTAAATTCCAGCCTCTCAAATCTGTCCACATGACTGAACGCTCTCACCCTGGAATCACTCTGATAATTTTTTTTTGCACCTCCTGTAAAGCCTTCACATCCTTCTTAATGTTTGTTGTCCAAAATTTACACAAAGCTCCAGCTGAGGCTCCATAAAAGTTTTATAAAGATTAATCACTGTTTCCTTCCTGTTGTACCCTCTGCCTCTATTTATAAAATCCAGAAGCACTAGCCGTTTAAAACATTTTCTCAAGCTGCTCTGCCATCTTGAATGATTTCTGCCTATACATTTACTGGTTTCTCTGCTCCTGCTCCTTTCCAATTGTAAATTTATTTTATACTGCCTCTCTTGTCCTATCTATCAAAATATATCACATTATACTTGTCTACATTAAATTTCAGCTGGCAAGTGTCCACCCATTTCCAACAATATCCTCTGAGTCTAACACTGTTCTTCTCATGCTTCATTATGGTTACTGTTGCTTGGTTCTGAAAAAAGAAAAATGTTACTGAAGCTTTTTGTTTTGTATTATTGGGACATACACAAGAATGTCAAATTTCAAACAATCATAGCAATTTAAACTACAGGAGAAAAATGTACTCATTTCTTAGCAATTGACTCTGATTCTTTGCAAACAAAAGAAATAAGGCCAAAGCTTGCATTTTTTTGGATTACCTGAGAGCATGGGGAGCATTTCATTCTTTGTTGTTTTTGTAACATCTTGGCCTATCATAGTTGACTTGCCACTAGTCAGCACTCTTTTCTCCTGAAATAGAAATTGTTGTGTGCATTTAAAATTTGATATTCTGGCACATATTTGAAAAGTTTTGTGACTATTCTTTTCTTTTCAGCAATATTCATTGCCATTTTAAGTTATCATCCATATATTTTGAAATGGTGCTATTGTACGCTCAAGTCAAAATCTTTATTATATATCAAGAAATACAGTAGTCTTGATATTGACACATGGGGAAACCCAATGAATAAATTCCTCCAGTCCAAACAACTGTTCACAACTAGTCTATTTCCTGTCATTCAACCAACTTGGTGTCCATGCTGCCATAGGTTTGCCAGGAAAGATGAAGCCAATTATGTGGAATGTTATCAGGCCTCATCCTGAGTATAATTCATTGGATTCTATGCAGTGGTTGGGCATTAACAGTCATGACCTGGTTATAATCAGTCAAACCTATGTCAGGCAGTAAATAATTCTCCTGCACTTTCATGGGTAAACAACAGACTCCCTTGGACAATTGTCTGGGAATTCCTTGCTGTTTCTGCCAAAGTTTTGCAGTCAAGCTGGAGAGCTGCATGTGGAAACTTGCCTCCAAAAGCTTTAAATAGATAGGCTATTCACTTTGATTATACTGATCCACAGGAGGTACAGGTATGATCCCGAAATCATCATAGATTGTGTATCAGCATCATATAAATTAAAAACAGAAAATGATGGAACTATTCCTGAAGTTAGGTAACTTCTGTCAAGAGCATGACAGAGTTACCATTAGAAGTCAACACTCTTTCATCACAACAGTCGCCAATTTTTTTCCCCCAACTTCCAAAATCAAAGTGTTTTAAGTTTTCCAATCGAACATGCTTGTTTAGAATTACAGGGGCTTCTTTTAGTATATTCATTCCCTGGGCAAGATTGTCCATGCAACCTGCCATGTGTTTTGCGATGGCAGAAGCGCCCGCCATTGCCCAGCAGTGGGAGCTTTCGGTCCCACCATTGTCAACGGGGTTTCCTGTTGAATGCACCTGATACTGCTGGGAAACCTGCAGCAAGAGTGCACTATTGGCAGGACTGAAAGATCCTGCCAGTGTAAACAGCAAGTTCTGGCCACAATCTTTCAGTTTATACAACAATTTAGTTGTGATAAAACTTCAATTATGAGGGATACGTTTTGATGTTTCCTTATTTCAGCATACCATCAAAATATTTTGAATGATATATCTATGACTGACTTTGTGCCAGTTGGAAATCTGACACCCACAGATTAATTGAGCTACACTTGACTCCATAGTAGCTTTGCCCTGAATAACAAGTGAATGACTCAATTTTAATGTTATGTAGAGAAATAGTGCAGCAGAAGCAGCTTTATACAAATATTGAGACTAACAAAAATGGCAAATATAGTAAAATAATGTGTAAAGATTTGCATATTAATATTAAATAGAATTTACAGTAGATATATAACCTAATCCTTAGTCTAAAAGTGTATATTTTTGCACCTTCCAAAGCCAAGGCTGCATATAATTCCAATAAGTAGAATAGCATGGCAAGAGTTCTCTGTTCAATCCCTGTGACTTGCTACATTTACTTTGAAATTGCATCTCCAGTAATTAGCGAATTCAAGACCTGCCTCTGGGAATGGTAACTGATACCCAAACCAAGCAGCTCATCTAGCATAAAAAAAAGGCTAACACCACTGCACTCCCTCATCAGAACAGTGAAGTCTCAGCCTAGATTATGTTTTCAAATTCTGGAATGGCATTTTAATTTACCGTCATCTGATCTATGGCTGCCACCATCTGCAATAAGTTGACAATTGCTGGAGGAGTCGAAAAGAAGATATTTGCAAATTGCAGACTAAGCTGCTCCAGTACTACTATTGTGAATCTTGATGTGATTTCAGCATGTAGAAACTTCTAAAAGTATAATTCAGCAATTTCCATTTACTTGCACGTTTCATTTACTTTACATAACCCATTTACTTCAGACAACCTCCAGCATTAAGTGGGAGCATAAATCATCCTCAAAAACACGCGTGTCCCCCATTGTTGAGCTTGCCTTTATGCAATTAACTGCAGACACAGTTATGATATTACAGGAATACAGACTCTATGGGTGGGATTTTATGGCCACGCTGGCCTCAAAGCTAGAAAATCCCTTTCAAGATCAATGGATCTTTGCTATGGTCCATGTCCCACCTGCTGTGATTCCCGTGGCGGATGGGACAAGAAAATTTCATTCGATGTATACGTTCCATAACTTCTCTCAAATACCTTCTTATATGAGAACTTTATCCATCATCTGTACCGTTACATGTATAATCACTTTGGAATTAGGTTTGTAGGTACTGTATGTTCAATAAACGAATATCCATTTTCAAAATTAGACAGCAGAAGACATTCTGATGATTCATACCTGTTTTAATGTGAAACTAAGATGCAGTATGTGCACAGTCTCACTCCCCCTACTGCCCTATCTGGAAGCATCCCTGATTGTGGAAAATCCCACCTAAGTATAGGTCTCAATGAGCACCACTTCTCTCAATCCACTTTAAAGAAAGACCAAGTTTATTCTGAAAGGAACTGGCATTTCTTACATTGTCACAGTAGGCTACTGACTTGATTTAATTTCAATTCTTTTATTATTGTCACATGTATTAGCATATAATGAAAAGTATTGTTTCTTGCTGCTTTACAGACAAATCATAGAGAAGAAAATGAGACAATGCAGAACGTAGCGTTACAGTCATAACTAGGGCGTAGAGAAAGATCAATTTAATGCAAGGTAGGTCTGATCAAAAGTCAGACAGCAGCAGGGAAGAAGCTGTTCTGAGGTATGTGACCTCAGATTTTTGTATCTTTTTCCTGATGGAAGAGAGTGGAAGAGAGAATGCCCGGACTGCATGGGATCCTTAATTATGTTGTATGCTCTGCTGAGGCAGTGGGCAGTCCAGACAGATTCAATGGATGGGAGATTGGTTTGCATCATGGATTGGGCTATATACACAACCTTTTGTAGTTTCTTGTGGTCTTGGACCGAGCAGGAGCTATACCAAGTTGTGATACGACCCAAAAGAATGCTTTCTATAGTTTGTCTGCAAAAGTTGGTGAGAGCCGTAGCTGGCATGCCAAATTTGCTTCATCTTTTGAGAAAGTAAAGGCATTGGTGGGCTTTCTTAACTATAGTGTCAGCATGGGGGGATCAGGACAGATTGTTGGTGACTTGGACACCGAAAAACTCGAAGCTCTCATCCTTTTTTACTTCATCCCATTGATGCCCTGTAGACAGGGGCAGACTATGCTTCCTGAAGTTGATGACAAACTCTTTTGTTTTGTTGACATTGAGGGAAAGATTATTGTCAGTGCGCCAGTTCACTAGTTTTCTATCTCATTCTGTACTCTGTCTCACCATTGTTTGCAATCCAACCCACAAAGGTGGTGTCATCAGCAAACTTGAAAATTGAGTTGGAGAGGAATTTGGCTACAGTCATAGGTGTGCAAGGAATGTAGTAGACAGCTGAGAATACAGCCTTGTGAGGCACCGGTGTTGAGGACAATCATGTAGGACGTGTTGTTGCCTATCCTTAATGATTATTGTCTGTGGTTCAGGAAAATCAAGATCCAGTCGCAGAGGGAGGAGCCGGGGTCCAACTCAAGGAGTTTGGAGTTGAGTTTCATTGGAAAATAGTGTTGAGGGCTGAGGTATAGTCAATGAATAGGAGTCTGACATAGATGTCTTTGTTATCTAGGTATTCCAGAGTTGAGCACAGGGCGAGGGAGACAGTGCCAGCTGTAGTGGTCGATAAACTGTAATGGATCGACGCAATCGAGAAGGCTGGAATTGATTTGTGCCATGACTAGCCTTTTGAGGCACTTTATAATGATGGATGTCAGAGCCACCAAACAATAGTCATTAAGGCACGCTGCTTGGTTTTTTTTTGGTATTAAGATGATGGCCATCTCCTTGAAGTGGATGGGTCCACAGATTGTTGTAAAGAGGGGTTGAAGATGTCTGCCAGCTGATTCACACAGGATCTGAGTGCTCATCTGGATAATCCATTCAGTAAAAAGTCTTACAACATCAGGTAACACCAACCTATAACACTGCCAGTACTCCATTTGGGCCAGATGCTTCCCATGGGTTGACCTTTGAGAAAGCTGCTCTAACATTTGCAATGATGGCTTCTGAGATAAGTTTATCCAAGGCTTCCAGGTCGAGGGCACATTCTCGCTGACCTCTCGCGCAAGATAGGCATAGAAAAATTGAGCTCATTAGGGAGGAGGGTATTGCAATCGGCAAAATTATATGCCTTCATCTTGTAGCCTGTTATGGCTTGCAGACCTTGTCATAGACAGCAGGTGATCTGTGTGCCTAGCCTGGGTCTCTAGCTTGGTCCAGTACTGTCTTTTGACATCTTTGATGGATCTCCTTAAATTATATCTGGCTTTCTTGTATACATCACGGTTGTCTGACTTGAACACCTCAGACTTCAGGAAGCAGGCTCTCCCCCAGAGTATACTGAAGGGTTGGAAACTGTAAAACCACAAGAGTTATATGACTGATGTCAGATAAATATATATGAGCTTGTTACATGCTTTAAAATTAAGTGATTGTTAGTCTTTAAGACAGTTTAACTTAAAAGGCGGAGACAATTTAAAACATAGAACTGTGGCTTGAGATCTAAAGCTGCATTACTTCCCACAATAGGCTTTTGAGAGGAATACAACACAATAAATGTTAAATCATTTTCCAAAGACTAACTTAACAAACCTTTGCAATTTTCGCATTTGCTGTGACTATTAAACCGTAAAGTAACCAAACATTTGCCCAATAGTCAAGTTATAAAATCTCCTCCAATGTTTGTCCCATAGTAAAACTGTAATAGCTTAACCTTACTCCAGCCTAAGGTAGTGTGCTACATTTCACTTGTCAAGGAGGAATGCCTCTCAAAACAAAGACCTACATGGTGTAACTCTTGTATCTTACATTGACTACAATTAATCAGAATATCATATTGGGTTAATTGATTAATATATTTCTATCTTTGATAATTATACATAACTAACATGGCCTTTACTACACCTTTGTGAAAATGCTTGTACAGAAACCCCTTTTGAATATAAGGCATTCATCTGCCGTAATATCCTTGAGGTCCTGTGAGTACAGGACATGGTGGTTTTTGTCAGGTGGTTCCAAGCAGACTGTCAAAGTCATATGGCAAAATGCCTCATCGTCAGAACTTCCTAACAAGCACCAAGATATGGCTTGGCTCATGACAGAAAAGGGCCTTTCCATTGAATCCTTTCTGCACACCCTTAAAGAGCCTGACATGGAAAGGAAACCATTGCCCATTTCCTTCTGGTATGTGCCTTTACGAAATTGGTCTGGAAAATGATGCGTTAGTTTTTGTTGATTCATCCCAAGCAGCTCCATAACACAGGAATCAGCACTACTACCAGAGATGCACATTGAGATAAATATCAACTGCTGCTGGAGGGCCATCGAATCAGTGAAAGATGTTCATTGGTCTGCCCAAAACTTCTAGTGCAAAGGGCTGTTGATGACTGAGTTGCAGTCTGGCACTTTCTTACGTCCAGGACTATATATTGAGGGACACTCCAGAGACTGGGGCTGGAAACGCTTAATAAAGAAAGACTATTGCGCTCTTCTCTCATATTTTACCAAAATGGCTGGAAACTGTAAAACCACATGGGCTGTGTGGCTGCTACTGAAATGAATATTGTAAATTTAACCTGTAATTGTAAGTATACTGGGGCACCTCAGAATAATACACACTGTATTGAATGATCCACATTACATTTTATATGATGTTAAATTATGACTCTTATGCAATGCATCTTTGCAAATTTTATGAATAAAGTATACTTTGGGAAAAAAAATTCTTCCAAATGGATTACTCCTGCATCAGTTACTTGGATTAGTTGAGATAATTGGTTATCAGTGGGAAATAGTAATCACACATTTCTCTCTCCACAGATGCTGATTAATATTTCCAGTTCTTTCTGTTTTTATTTCAGATTTATATTCCCTGTAGTATTTTGCTTTTGCCTTTCTGCTCTGCATTATTAAGCAATATTTTAATAAGTTATCATATTAATGGAATTGAGCTAGTTTTCATGTGTAAAATGGTAATAATGATTAGCTTCTCATGATACAAACTATCTTCCATTGTTTTCAATTAAGTGCACAAACATATTTTCTCAATATTTTATAACAACAAGTTTCTTGGAAAAATATGAAACAAGGAATATTTTCACTTTTGCACTGGTATGAATCCTCTTGTTTTCCTCTAGCTGCTTCTCAGTCATGCCTTCCTGTCTAGTCTCCATCAATCCTTTTCTTTAACCCACCACTAGAAAGTTTGAGTTGAATTTTAGCACAGAAAGATATGAATTGAGTCCAGGTCAGAGATTAAAGCTTTTAAAAAATCAAACCTGACCCCCAATTGTCCTGCAACCTCCCAGTTTATGGAGGTGGGTCAAGAAACCAGCTGCCAGGAGGTGATTTGGAAACTTAATTAGACTGGTAGCTCCTGATGTAAAATACTTTTCAGGTTTTACTGTGGTGATCAGATTTATCAGGCCTCAACAAATCTGACAACTGAAGCAAAACAAAGACAGTTTCAGGGAAAACACAAATGCCTACTTATGTGGTTTGTGGGCCAGGACGAGCAGGAGTATTTTGTAACCTTCTAATGACCCTCAAAGCCCCCAGGATCAGGGATCGGGTGCCCCACATTCAAACACCTTCCTCTCAGGGTTGTGATCAGATCCTGGTTTCTGCTTTCGAATTGAACTCATCCCTCAGGTGTCATAGAATGGATCATCATTTATAAGCAGATATCCATCCTCCTGCATTTCTCATCCAAAACCCCATATCCACCATACCTATATAACTCATGTCAGTTAATATCTAGGTCCTCATGATTTTCTATTGAAGGATGAGTCTGCGCTCTGCTTAATACATGGTCACTGCAACATGGCCACAATTAAAAACTCAGTTCACTTCAAACTAAGAGACCAAAGGCTAGAAATTGGATTGCCCCTTTTTTGGGCATGATGAGTCATGATTCATTACCTGCCTACATTCATTCAGGTCAAGATAGGCAACACTGAACTTTAGTGAACCCATCAATTTGAAAGATTTAAAAAGAGCAGGCTGGGCAAACAATTGGCAAAAGTTTAAAACTAATAAATGTGAGATAGCACATTTTAGTAAGAAGAATAGAGAAGTCCCTTATTAGGAATCATAGAAACCTAGAAGGAAACCATTTGTCCCATCAAGTCTGCATCAACAACAATCCCACTTAGGCCTTATACTCATAAACACACATATTTACCCCACTAATCCCTCTAGTCTCACATCCTGCCACACTAATGGGTTATTTAGTATGATCAATACACATTTTTGGACTGGGGGAGGAAGCCGGAGCAGACATGGGAGAACATGCAAATTCCACACAGACAGTGACTCAAGTCAGAAATTGAACCCAGGTCTCTGGAATGCTGACCTCTGAGCCAGCATTACTTGGAAATGCAAGTCTAAGTGGGGTAGAAGAAGAAAGGGATCTTGGAGAATAAATACACCATCATACATGTTGTGCCACAAATTAATAGGACCATAAAAATGCAAGCAGAGCACTATAGATTTACTCCCAGAGGGACAGCCACTCTTATTTTTAACAGTTTTAGAATTTGTTAGAGAATTTCCACCTTAGGTCTCTCACAGTCTCTCACCAAAATGGACACTTGCTAATCCCAGTGAGGCTATCAGCTGCCCACAGCCTCAAGTGTTCTGATCAGTCCTCTGCCAGTGCTGACTCCCAAATCAGACAGCGATACTCGGTGTTTACCTGCAGGAAGATAGAACAGGAAGAACTAGGATACCATTGGGGCTTGGAGCTACCTATGAGCCTAATGGTCAGGTCCCAACACCTACTAGAAAATTCAATCAAATATGTTAGATCTGTGTCTTTCTGACGTTGCTAATGGAAGATTTGAAGCATTATCTGCTTTCTCTCTCCATAGAGCCTGCTTGATCTTTGGTGTATTTCTGGCACATTTTGTTTTATTTCCTTAGATTGCCTACAGTCACTGTACACTTGTTTTTCATCTGAATGATCCCCACTTATGTCCCACTTGTTGCTTGTGCCCAAGCATTTCCCATTTGTTGCTCACATTTTCTAAAGATTACCTGCAGCCTCTGCCTCATTCAGAAGGTTGTATAAAAACCATGTAGTTGTGCCAACTTTCCCTCTTAAAAGGATATTGGCTGAAGAAAATTGCCGCAATTTAAAACATCAGGAAGTTACACAGCAGAACAGAACAGAGTTCCAATGTGACGGATATGAATTGGAGGCATTAGTGATGGAGGTGGGCAAAGGAGAGACATCATGGTTTACTGGGTGCCTGAAAGCCCTCAAGGACCACCCCTACATGGCCATGAAGGTCAACTTCCAGTTCTGGTCCTGATTGTCTGGCAGCTGTGCTATAAGAGGAATAATTGTGTTGCAGGTGGTCAGGTTCAATGAATGCACATTAACATGATATCTCCTAACCATGCCCCACCTGCCTTAATAGTCTAAGCAACACACCCTTAGAACTCACCCAGAATTAATCCCTAGCAGTTGGGACTAACACTAACATCTATCTCATGCTCACAAATCTACCAATACGATGAGTTTTACACTCTCATGTCATCACCACAAAGCTCCAGCTATTCAGCTATGGTAGGTACTTCATGCAAACACAGTACTACACAATAACTGACATTCTGGCCACACTTTTGCAAGGCAGAGTGGCAAATAACAGAAAGAAATAAATCAGAGCCATTGACAACAAGCTCAACGATTCTCAGTATCATGTAGAGATTGCTAAAGGTCCCTGGCACCAGCATTGTTGAGAACATTTTGGATGCTGCTGAATTCCAACTTTTATCCATCCTTGACTAATAGTACAGCTACACCCTGCTACCTATCATGATGTGCAATTGGCAGGTAGTGTGATCATGAGTATCTTGCTTTTCACCCCACTTATCTCCTTCACTCAGCATACCTTACCCTTCTGAGATCTTGCTTTCAGACACTCAGGAGCTGACATATGTCCAGTCACAGAGCCCAAGGAGAAAAAGAGAGATCAACAACACATCACTGGTGAAAAATTCCTGTCACTTGATTGGACAAGCCACCGGCTCAGTTAATGATATTCCTTGGAGGCTCGTTTTGAGTCAGGATCAGCAAATGGTGAGTAATCTGGACACAAGCAGACTTCAGCCAGGGTTAAGGGATGGATAATTTGTTAGCACTCCAGATATCAATGTCACTGATGAGTTCTACTACAGAAGACTCAGATGAGGACACTAATGGGACAACATGTAAGAGGGCAGTGATGTGTCATGCACAGTGAGATATGGGGCATAGCCTCTTGCCACCTCAAAGAGCATGGAGGAATCCACCACCAACTTGGAAAAGAAGTTGGCACAGAGGTGCCCTTTTATAGAAAGCCCCTGCATAGGGATGAATTAAAAAGAATGTAGTGATAGTAGGAGAAAGTATTGTCAGGATGTTAAATACTGATCTCTGCAACTGAGAGTGAGAATCCAGAAGACTGTGTTGGCCATCCGGTGCCAGGGTTCAGGATATCTGCTTGGGACTATGAAGGCACCTGAAGTGGGGGGGGAAGAATCCAGTTGTCATGACCCAGATAGATACAATGGCATAGCTTGAAGGAATGACTTTGAACTTAGAATGACATCTCATGTTTGAACAAACCATGCATTGATTTAATTGGTTAACTATACTTACAGAGTCGGAGGTTTGCAGCTAATTGACTATAGTGTACCTCACTCTTCAAACTTGGCCAGGTGACAATCTGAGTTCAAGTTTAAGATCTATTTTTGAGCTATAGCAATGAAGTTTGCAAGTCACTAGAGGCTCAGAGATATCCTGAGTTAAGAAATACAGTGGTAATTATACCCTTTTGCTCAACAAACAAATAATACCTACCAATCGATGGTGTACACCTGTTTAAAAATTATTTATGTCCATTCACAACTAATAATTCAGATTATATAGTGTGTCACATATGAGTATTGTTGCCCAATTAGAATTTGAGCATGCATATTTAATTATAATGTCATCAAACATGTATTTCTCGCTATTTATCTACTAACTTCCAGACATAAGTATGAAAACAATAGCAACTCCCTTACCCATTGTTCCTTGTCTTAGTAGACACACATGGGCAGCAGCTGCACAGTGTTCAATTGAAACCTTGTGTGCAAATTGTGTGAAGAAAGTTTCCCTTATGATTAATACAGAAATTGTCCTTGACTGTTATTTGTAGAGTTTGAGCTAAGGCAAATGGTTTTCAGTGATTCTTGTCTTTGTGAATTTAACAGCTAGCAGCTTATGTGATTTTTTTAAAACTTGTATGATTTTTAACCCATTCATCTGAGATATCTGCACCAGAAGGAAATGTTTAGTTTACAATATTGAAGTGTTACTGACAAGAGAATATATATTTGTTTGTGATTATTGTGTCCGATGGAATGTGAACTCTGAGGTACCCAAGGAATTGTGTCTCAGTTCATGACCAAAACTCCAGGAGTTGCAAAGATAGGGTAACAGGAGATGGCTAAATGAAAGGAAGAGATGTATTAGGACTATCTCTAAAGAAGTAAGGAAGAATAATGAAAGATTGAGAGATATAAGTTGGAAAATCATGATCCATGTTGGAACAGCGATACTGTGACTCTTCTGAACACAGTTCAATATCACTTCAAAGACAAAGAAGAGAAAGACATGGCATCCACTGCACACTAAGAACACCTACATTCTTGAGAGATGAGAAAATTATATATTGTCTTCAGTGCTTTTGTGCTAAGTTATTATTACAGAGTGTCATTTTGACTTCAGTGTTCTTATAAGCCTTTCTTCTATCCAATTGTTTTACTGGCATCTGTTGGGGGTTCTGAACATGTCTATTAGAAGGTGATTAGTAAAATGACTTGTTGTATTAGTGCTCCTGTTTCTAAAGTTATTACTAATATTAATATTTTGCTAAATTATTGTAAAACTTCATTATTTATATGAAGAAATTTTTTTGTTTAAACAATCTATTTGATGACCTTATTCGTGGTCACAAGTCACCACATGTATGCAAAATCTTGCTTAATGAATTCCGTGATTCATAAATATTAGTTATTCATACCTTGTAGGTCAAGCACAACTGAGGACTATAGTGTTGGTCCTCAGTTGTTATTCCACTGCTTTCCAGATGATGAATTATGAAATCCTTGACAATGAACTTTCGCAACTTCCCCAGTACTGACATTAGGTTCAATGGTCTATAGTTCCCTTTTTTCTCTCTACCTCCCTTTTTGAATACCAAACTTAAATTAGCTCTCCTCCAATCTGTAGGAAGGTGTGGTATATCAGAGTGGAGACAAGGAATGAGAGAAAAATATTAATACATCAGTGATTAATAGCTTGCAACAGGACAGAGAATACAGGGTATAAATCTCTGGGTAAATCACCAGATAAGATCTGAGGTTACAAAATAATAAAAAGACAAAACTTAATGTTCTGTATCCGAAAGCACATAGCAGTTGAGAAAAAAAATAGATGAATGCAAATAAAGATAAATAAGTACAATCTGATAGCAGAAAATTGGGTGCAGGATGCCATAGATTAGGACCTGAATATTAAAGGATATATGGCATTTATGAAAGATGGACAGAGGGGATCCTGTTAATTAGTAATGGTATTAGCACAATTGAGAGGAATGACCTAAGTTCAGGAAACCAACATGTAGAAATGATTGAAGTATATATAAGAAATAATACAGTTTGAAATCATTTGTGGAAGTTGTGTACAGGGCCTCCAGCTGTAGCCACATGGTAGAATGGGGCATAAACGAAGCCATAATGGAAGCTTGTCAGAAAGGTATGATAATAATTATGGAGAAACTTAATTTACATATGGACTAGAAAATCAAATTGTAGTCTTATTAAGGAATTCATAGAATTTTTGGGGGATAGTTTTTTAGAACAGCACACTCTGGTACCAATCATAGAATAAGGTATTTTACACCTGGTATTATGAAATGAGATCAGATTGATTAATGACATTTTATTGAAGGCATCCTTAAGTAACAACTATGATAATATAACTGATTTTTGCATTCAATTTCAGAGAGAGAACAGTAGATTGAAGACTAGTATTTTAAACTTCTGTAGGGGTCATTTCGAGGGCACAAAAGTGGAACTAGCGAAAGTCAGCTGGAAATTAGGTTAATGGATAGTTCAATGCAGATGCAATAGCAGATATTTAAAGAGATATTTCAGAATACACAGAAGATATACATTCCAAGAGAACCAAGATATTAGCACAATTGAGAGGGATGACACTAGTTCAGGAAACAAATGTAGAAATAGTTGAAGTAGATTTAAGAAATAATAACGGTTTGAAATCGCCAACTGTGGTTAGCTAAAAAAGAGCATATAATTGCACAAAAATGGATCAAAGATTGGACAGAATATAAAAAAAAGTGAAGAATGACTAAAAGGCTAATAAGGATGGGAATTATAGAGCACGAGATAAAGCCAGCTGGAAATCTAAAGGCTGATAATGGGAGTTTCTATAGATAATTAAAAACTTAAAAAATGAACAAAATGAACATTGAGCCAATAGAAATTGAGTCTGGAGAGTTAATAATAGAAAATGAGATCAATTGAACAGATATTTTTCACTGCAGAGGATATGCAAAACTTCCCAGAAAAAGCTATAAATCAGGGAATGGAAGGGAGGGAAGAACTCAAGAAAATTACTATCACATTGAAAGGGCATTGCGCAAATTGTTCCCAGGTTTTGATAATCTTTATCCTGGGTTTTAAAAGAAGTGGTTAGTGAGATTGTTGATGCATTGATATTAATTTTACAAAATTCCTAGATACTAGGATGGTTTCATTAGATTGATAAATAACAAATGTTAGTCCTTTATTAAAAAAGGGAGGGAGACAGAAAGCAGGAAACTACACGCCAGTTAGCCTGTTGTCTGTCGTAGGGAAAATTTTGGATGCTTATTAAGGATATTATAGCAGGACAGTTAGAAAAAGCCAATGTAATCAAGTAGAGTTAACATTGTTTTGTGAAAGAGAAATCATATTTAACCAACTTATTGGAGTTCTTTGTAGAAGAGATATGCTGTCTAGCAGAAACATATTTGCACAGATAGAAAATTGACTGGTTCAAAGGAAACAAAGTAAGCCTAAATGGGTCATTTTCCAGCTGGTGGGATTTAATGAGTGGTGTGCCATAGGGATCAGTGCTAGAGTCTCAAACTATTTACAATTTGTATCAATGATTTGGATGAAAGTTCTGAGTGTATCGCTGCAAAATTTGCTGAAAAGTAGGAAAATAAGTTGTGAAGAGGGCATAAAGAGGGTACAAAGATGAAGTGAGTGGGCAAAGATTGGTAAATGGAGCATAACGTAAGAAAATGTGCAATTGTCCATTTTGCAACAAAGAATAAAAAAGAATTAAATAGTGAGAGATTGCTCAGTTCTGAGATTCAGAGCGATCTGGGTGTCCAACGCATGAATAGCAAAAGATTAGTCTACAGGTATAGTAAGTAATTAAGAAAGCTAATATAATGTTACAGCTTATTATGAAGGGGACTGAATACAAAAGTAAGGAGATTTTATGTGTCAGTTACATGAGGCTTTGGTGAGATCTGGAGTATCTGAAATACTGTGTACAGTATTTGTCTCCTCATTTAATGGAGAATGTAAATGCATTGGAAACAGTTCACATAAAGTTTTCTAGATTAATATTAGTCTTGTCAAGATTGGACAGGCTATGCCTGTATCCAACTCTAGTGGAGGACAGTAAGAGGCGACTTGGTTGAGACATATAAAATCCTGAGGGGGCCTTGACAGAGTGGATGCAGAAAGGGTCTTTTCTCTTATGGCAGAATCTAAAATTAGGGATCATTGATTAAAAATAAGAGATCTTCCATTTAAGACAGAGTTACCTTGCTCAAAAGACAGCGGAAGAAGGGTTTTTGAATATTTTTAAGACAGAAGTAGATAGATTTGAGATAAGCAAGTGGGTAAAAGATTAACGGTATGGCCAGAAATGTGGAGTTGAGGTTACAATCAGATCAGCCATGATCTTTTTGAATGGCAAAGGAGGCTTGAGGGGCCGAGTGGCCTCCTCCTACTCCTAATTCATTTGTTTGCATGACTTTGGCACTCACCACAATAATTGACATTCCTGCTTTGAGCTGAATGGCTTTGTACATAGGAGAAAAGTTGTTGAAAGTGAATATACATTGCCACAATTGCTAATTTCTCTTCCAAAAAGTAAGTGAGAGAGAGTAAATGGTATGGGAGAAGTTAAATATAAAATTGGGGGAGTAAGTGTGCACACTGGAGAAATACTTAAGGCAATTGCTGTGTTTGAGAGACTGTTTTTGCCTCCCCCTCTTGTATTGTGCACACATGAATTGTGAATGGTTAATTATATATAGTTGAATAAGTGTTGCTTTAAATGGGGAGGAAGTATGGTATTACCCAGACTGGGCAACTATGAAAGGCAGAGCATGTTTAATTTGTTAACTTGCCATCAATGGTCAAGACATTGAAATTGTTTTGGCACAGTTCTATAATCCTGAGATTGGGGAAGTTGGCAGTTATTGCCTGAATGAAATGGCATGACTGACATTCCTGTCAGCTTGCTGGATGGCAGATCCAGGGGTTTGTGTCTTCATGCTTCAATCTGATCCAAGTGCTTTGGAAATCCTCACGATGGAAGTTCCGGGACCCTTTCCTGGCAATAGCTTGGTCCTATTTCACTCAGAGCGCAGATGGCATTTGACTGATCATGCATAATGCTGCCAAAATATGATCAAATGGTAAGAATTACATTGAAGTAACTTAAGGGCCAAATGAGAATGTTTGAAAATCTGTTTGTCTCTGAATGTGGCTGGATAGTGGAAGTCAAACAGCATTTTTAAAAGACTGCGCAGCAATGTCCTGAATGCTGGGCTGCTTACACAAATTTTACATAGGTTTTCGACCAGTACTTATAAATGAACATACCAAGAAAACTTTTATGTGCTTTCCTCCAAAAGGCAGTGGCAGATGTAACACTTTAAAAAAATGTGCCATCAAAATTGTAAAACAGATCCAAAAAACGTCTTAAATTTTGGAGTTAACTCAGTCCACCATAGGAGATCTACACTCAAAATGCTGGGTCTACTCTCTCTCCATAGAAGTTGTCAGACCCACTGAGATTTTCCAACATTTTTCTGTTTTTGTTGCATGAATTTCATTTTTGCTCTCACTGGTTCCAGTAGAAGATGACGAGTGTCGGTTGACTTCCAAAGTGAGATGAGTGACTATTTCCATTAAACTCAAGGCAATATCTACAGCTGACATGAATTCTTAACACATTGCTTATTAGTAAGCAGTGTGCATTCTTAAAGTGTAATAGATAGTCGTTTAGTAGCATAAAATGTGAGTATTGATGAAAAAAAAACATTTTTTGTCGAAGTATTTCATTTTACACTCATCAAGACAGCTGCAGGAATACCAGTGAGTGATATTCGCCACTACCAAGATGCTGCCATCAACCGGAAAAAGCTGTTCTGTCCATCACGCAAATGAGTGATGTGGTCTTTGAATTTTGGTGTCAGTGTGATGCTGGGTAGAAAGGCTGTTCATCCCAAAAACTGCAGCAGATTGTCTCAAACAGCATGTCTCTTCTCTGTTTGCAATAGGCAAGAGACAGACAATACACAACCAGCCAATGCTTGCAAAACTCAAAGCACAGGGTGGAATCAGATGAGAATTTGGCAGAATGTGAATTCTAGTGAGGAAGCTGGCATGGAACTCTCTAGCTCCACTGGCCAGTTTCCTCACCAGATTTTGTAACTTTAATTGCAAAAAAAAGAGTGGGCGGGGTTGTGTCATTAGTCTGGTGAGGAAGGGACTTTTGGAGCCAGGAGCCAACTGCAGTAAGATCAGGGCACCCAAATAGCATCTACTTCCCTCTGATTATCACCAGCATCCCTATCACTCTCATGTCCACTCCCCCTCCACTGCCATAAATAGATGAGTCCCCAGACGTAAGACTTTCCTAAGGGACTGCCCCTGGACAGATTGGCAGTGCCAACTTGCCAGTGCCACGTGTGTCAGGGCAGCACCTGATCACTGCTTGTCCAGGTTCCTCTCCTATGGGGGCTATAGTGATATTTGCATGCCCCCCCCCCCACATTTGACCCCACCCAACCCAGGGGATCCCCGAGGCAGGTTGTCATTTAGATGAACCTGTTGTTTCGCCAGATCTTGAGCCCCCTCTGGAGAGCAGGGAGGAGATTATGGGCTCAAGATTCCACCCGATATTTTTCTTTCATTTTCTACATATATGTAGAATATATGTATATATGTACATATATGTAGAAAATGAACTCATAAATTATATGAGCTACATATAATTTACTCATGTTTTAAATACAATCTTACCAGAATTTGGCAGAGTTTAGGTTCCAGCTGACAGTTCCAGTGTAATTTCTGTGCAGATCTTGAGACTTATTGATAAAACTTTCTGTGCCCACGAGAATAACACCATGCCCCTTGGCGACCTGTTACGCCCACCACAGTTCTACTAATTCCTGCTAATCACCGAGGAGCTCCATGTAAACAATTCCCCAGCACCTGCTCCATGGCTATTACAGGCATTCAGTAAGAATTTAGCAACACCAATTATTAATCCAACCGATTTATTTGATAGTAAAATAGCGAGCTTTCAACACTCCCGTGTCTTCATCAGGCAAGTGCAGTGTTCTGGTCTGCAATAGCACACATCAGCACAGACAGTCAGAGATTGCTGATTAGAATGCGAATCCTTACATCTAACCTGCTATTCAAGTGTTAAAGTGGCTAACAATGTGTGTGAAGGGGATCCTGAGCATTGTTAGAGAGTTGTGTATTTTCTCCAGACAGCACAGTAAGTGAGGTTTTTTGCTAACCCAGGCAAGTTACGGGGGTTACAGATAGTGTGTCATGAAGCCAAGATCCCTGTTAAGACCGTCCTCATGTGTGCGGAGCTTGGCTATCAGTCTCTGTTCAGCGACTCTGCGCTGTCGTGTATCACGAAAGCCCCCTTGAAGAACATTTACCCGCAGGTCGGAGGCCGAATGCCCATGACTGCTGAAGTGTTCACCCACAGGAGGGAACTGTTTTGCCTGGTGATTGTTGACCTTCAACCTTGATTCTTCACCTTCAACAATCAGCTTTTCATCCAGACACACGGAACAGCCATGGGGACCAAATTCGCACCTCAGTATGCCAACATCTTCATGCACAGGTTCGAACAAGACTTCTTCACCACACAAGATCTCCAACCAAGGTTATATACTAGATACATTGATGACATCTTTTTCCTTTGGACTCATGGTGAACAATCATTGAAACAACTGTATGATGATATCAACAAGTTCCATCCCACCATCAGACTCACCATGGACTATTCTCCAGAATCAGTTGCATTCTTGGACACACGCATCTCCATCAAGGACGGTCACCTCAGCACCTCACTGTACCGCAAACCGACAGACAACCTCACAATGCTCCACTTCTCCAGCTTCCACCCTAGACACGTTAAAGAAGCCATTCCCTATGGACAAGCCCTCCGTATACACAGAATTTGCTCAGATGAGGAGGATCGTGACAGACACCTCCAGACACTGAAGGATGCACTCGTGAGAACAGGATATGGCGCTCGACTCATCGATCGACAGTTCCAACGTGCCACAACGATAAACCGCACTGATCTCCTCAGAAGACGAACACGGGACACGGTGGACAGAGTACCCTTTGTTGTCCAGTACTTCCCCGGAGCGGAGAAGCTACGACATCTTCTCCGGAGTCTTCAACATATCATTGATGACGATGAACATCTCGCTAGGGCCATCCCCACCCCCCCACTTCTTGCTTTCAGACAACCGCACAACCTCAAACAGATCATTGTTCGCAGCAAACTACCCAACCTTCAGGAGAACAGTGACCACAATACCACACAACCCTGCCACAGCAACCTCTGCAAGACATGCCGGATCATAGACATGGACGACATCATCAAACGTGAGGATACCATTCACCAGATGCACGGTACATACTCTTGCAACTCGGCCAACGTTGTCTACCTAATACGTTGCAAGAAAGGATGTCCCGAAGCATGGTATATTGGGGAGACCATGCAGACACTACGACAGCGGATGAATGAGCATCGCTCAACAATCACCAGGCAAAACAGTTCCCTTCCTGTGGGCGAACACTTCAGCAGTCATGGGCATTCGGCCTCCGACCTGCGGGTAAATGTTCTTCAAGGGGGCTTTCGTGATACACGACAGCGCAGAGTCGCTGAACAGAGACTGATAGCCAAGCTCCGCACACATGAGGACGGTCTTAACAGGGATCTTGGCTTCATGACACACTATCTGTAACCCCCGTAACTTGCCTGGGTTAGCAAAAAACCTCACTTACTGTGCTGTCTGGAGAAAATACACAATTCTCTAACAATGCTCAGGATTCCCTTCACACACATTGTTAGCCACTTTAACACTTGAATAGCAGGTTAGATGTAAGGATTCGCATTCTAATCAGCAATCTCTGACTGTCTGTGCTGATGTGTGCTATTGCAGACCAGAACACTGCACTTGCCTGATGAAGACACGGGAGTGTTGAAAGCTCGCTATTTTACTATCAAATAAATCGGTTGGATTAATAATTGGTGTTGCTAAATTCTTACTGAGTTCTTACCACTCCAATCCAACGCCGGCATCTTTACATTATTACAGGCATTGCCAGCCAGGAAGCCTGCACTGCGATTCTCAGAGGGAGCCTCATCAGACTTCTTGATGGAGTGCAATAGAGGCAGGATGCACTGAAACCCCGCTCCAGGTGAAGGTCTCCCAATAGAGACACCTTCCCTGCTCAGAATGCTGTAATAACCCTGGTGAATGCAAGCTCCCAGCAGAAGAGGATAGAGCAGCATTCTACAAGAAAACAAATAATCTTCTGTGCTCAGCCAGAATAAATCAGCCTCATGCAGTCTTTTTCTGGACTCTTCACACACCCTTCCCATTTCCATATTCATCTCTCACCCAACCATTTGGGCCTTTGCCAACATCTGTGAGGAGGCTCTCTTCCCTCTCCCCCCCAGTCACCATGATTTTGCCCCTCCACTTGCTGCCACACACTTCACACTCCAGCTGCAACTTGAGTCCCAATCTGCCACACCTCATCACCATTTCAACATTGCCACTTACAGTCTCTCTATCTAGTGCAATTGCAGGACAAACTCAACCACAATGAGTGTGAGCACAAGCACACACAGCTGGAGTAATACTGGAGCTCAGAAACCTCACACTTTTTGAAGCAAGAGCGATCAAGCTGTACGGGGGAGGCAGATAGGGGGAGCATGCTTGTGCTAATGGTGAATTGGGGCAGCAGATAAATGTGAGAATCCTCAAGACATGCTTTCATTCTCTAAGTTTCAAGTAAATAATCAATATTACCTCCTTTATCTCCTGTGATACACTAATACATTTTGCCTTCTCTTGCACCACATGGCCCCGACCCACCGGACCTCAACCATCTCCAGCGGAGATTTCTGGGACCCAGCCATTAACAAGGTATCACAGCTGTCACCCACACCTGGCAGAGCGCAGATAGTGTAATGAAGTCCTGCCACAGGCAATACCCGCCACAACCCTGAGCTACCCTACCCAAGACATCCTTCATGGAAAGAACAAACCCCCACTCATCCATCCAATCTAGAGCGGTTCAATTTTGCACCTCTTCACTTGAGTGACAGAGGCCAAGAGTGTGTCGAGATGCTGACTGCCTGCCCACCTCGGGTGTGGGTGTGGGGGGGAGGTGCGGGGGGGGGGGGTGGGGGGGGGGGGGGGGGGGGGGGGAGGTAACTGGGGGGAGCGGGGGGAGCTGCCATGCCTGAGACAATTTATTCCAGCTTTGATGAGCCCCCTGATGTGCCCGTCTGTTGTGGCCACCTTCCACCCAATTTGAAGTTCCAGCAAGGAAAGGTAGCCACTCAATTACTGTTTGCACAGTAACCCAGCATGGAAGCACCCTGAGGCAAGGCCTGGTGGCAGCCAACAAATCTCATCGGAGCTAGGGCAACCCGATGGGAAGGGAAGGTAAGAAATCTGAGTGACCCACACACCTTCCATTAATGACTGAACCACAACCCTGGCCCCAAACTGTACTTGTGTACATCCCCAGCGTTCTCCCTGGTGCTCCTGTTACATTGGACTGCCCAAGGAATAATGGCCACCTAAGCTCAAATCTCCAATATATGCCTTTGAGGTTACAGTGCCCGTTCACTCTTATGTAGAGCTGTTGTAAAAGTGCCGATGTGATGTCTCGCCGGTACCAGCTGAATATTTAGTGTGAGTTCAATATCCAGATTGAGTGCCCGCTAATGAAATGCTGCTGCATTCAAATTAGGTTCCTGCCCTTCCTTAGCATACTCCACATTGCTCTATAACAAGGTTCATTCAAAATAGCAAAATGCGACCTCGCTGGCAAGAATCATGCTTTTCTGAACTCTCCACATTTCATGCTTGCACTTTCATTCCTGCAAATAACGAACACGGGCTCAATATCCAACCCACAGCATCCAATATTAGACATGATTCAGTAATTAGATGCATATTCTAAATAATGTTTGAGTGCTGATATCCAAGTTAAGATTGTCAGAAAGGCTTGCAGTGTAGCATACTTAGTGGAAGGAGGGGATCAGGATATTTGATTCAATGATCAGCCATGATCAAAATGAACGGCAGGCTAGGCTCAAAGAGCAGAATGACCTACTCCTGCTTCTAGCTTTTATGTTTTTATTTGTGTGCACTGGAAGCTACATACTCTCAAAGGCCTGGGAAATCAGACATGTATTTTCCAAGAATAATGCCAAAACCTATTAAGTTAATCCAGCCTGATGTCAATATACTTATTTCAATTAAGTCAAACAAACGTAATGTCAGTCACAAAATTGGGCTTCTTCAGGCTTAGTATCAAAGTAGTGTCTGTGCTACATGGGCACATTTCCAACACCAGGCCATATATTGGAGAGGGTGTTAGTGTGGGTATAAGGAGTGCATAGTTTGTTTTTAATTTTTAAAGAGGCGCCAGATTGTAGCATTTGCTAGTGTGCTAATATCTTCTCTGAAAAAGTGTTCAACAGTGGTTATAATACAATCAATCTCACCCCCAACAATATTTAAAGAGGTTATCATCAACCAGCAGGTTAGTTGCTCATTAGTTTACATTGGCGTGATGCTAGTACCTTTAAGAATTTTTTTTTCTAAATCATGTTCTCTGCATTTTGTAAACTGACCTTTTGGTTTCATTGTGGCACCAGCTGTCTGTCTTTTATTGTTGTTTCAGTGGGTTTTGTTTATTTTTACTCTCGGCCTCAGGTACTTTCTGGGATCTTTTATACCCTGCATTGTACGAGGGAAGATTGATTGATAAGTCAAAGGCAGATGATTCCTCCGCAGAAAAATCTAAGGATTCATTTTCAGTTTTAGCTTAGAAGGGAATGGCCAGCAGACAGAAAAGCAGTTTTTTTTTCTCTCTCCCTCGTGGTATTGGAAATTCTACTGGCTAGCTGGAAACAAGGCTTTCTGACCTTCCTCGATTGGAAAATCTGTTGCTGGTGGTTAGCATGTCTAGAGTCTTTCTCTCTCTGTGATATTTTGAGAAGCTGGTCTGACTTCAAATTGGCTTATGTGTATATCTAGAGGGCTTCTCAAAGTTATAAGGCTGGGAAGTCAGAGTTTCAATTCTTCACCCAAGAATTAAGTTTCAGCATCAATTGACATTTGTATTTTCTGTGCTGAACCTGTGGCAAGGGTTTTGAATAAAAAAGTTGGTTTGATTGATTTTATATACTTGTTAAGAGTTTTACAACCTCATTTTCTTGTTTTGTTTGTATTTGTGAAAGTTACTGCTAATTTTCTTACTATATCTGTTAACTGTGTTCTTAAATAAACTTCATTTGTTAAAAACTTCCTAGTGGGTCACATCAATCATATCTGAAGTGAAACATTATGCTTACCCTGGCCAAATTCAAAATGCAAAGGCAGACTTCAGAAAACATTTTGGAGTGTCTGACCTGAATTATTACACTGGCTCTGTTTTGGAGAAGCTGGATGCTTCAAGGAGTTGGTTATATTTTGGAGAAATCTGGAAAGAATGTTGTTGGAATGTAGAGAAGGCTTTGGTTGTAACTGTAAGAGTTTGGCAACACCACATGCTCCTCTTGTGGTGCTTTAGCTGTTTTTCTTATTGGGTTGTAGCATAAGAGAGATTGAGCAGAATTAACAATTAAGCGGGCAAGTTGTTTACAGGTGGAAGAGGAGCAAAGCGCTCAGCATCTGAGTGGATTAATTCTCCTGCTCAGAACATTTTTCACCTTCTGGGGGAATCTTAAACTGGGGACACAATCTTGATGTAGGGGTACAATTTCAAAAGGTCTCCAATTAAGACAGCAATAAAATAAAATTTCATTCAGAGAACTTATGATCACTCAATTTACGATCGTCAACATCCTAGGGGTCACTGTCAACAAGAAACTTAACTGGACCAGCCATATAAATACAATAGTGACAAGGGTAACTCACCTCTTGATTCCCCAATGCCTAACCACCATCAACAGCAGAGAAGTCAAGTGTGGAATAGAATGTTTTCCATTTTTCTGTATGAGTGTATTACTAAAACAGAAGCTCCATAACATCCAGGACAACAGCTTCCCACATCCCATTCACCATCTGTAAACATTCATTCCCTCCACAACTGATGCACAGTGGTAGCAGTGTGTACCTAGTATAAGATGCACTTCGGCAACTCATCAAGACTCTTTCAACAGCACCTTCTAACCAGCAACTTCTATCTATAAAGCCAAGAGCAGCAGATAGTGCAGTCAGGGAAACCCACCACCTGCAAGTTCCTCTCTAAGTCACTCATTTTCCTGACGTGGAACTATATTGCCATTCCTTCACTGATTCTGGGTCAAAAACCTGGAGCTCCCTTTTATAAGTGTATCTATACTACATGGACTGCAGCGATTTAAGAGATTGACTCACCATCACCCTCTTCAGTATGGGCAGAAAATGCTAGCTGTGCCAGTGATACTCACATCCCAATTATAAATAAATGAAGTCCAATGCTGCCAATAGCTATGTAGGTGCTGTAATCCTGTATTTATTTGCATCATTCCAGGCTGAAGAAGTCAACATATCTAAAATCTCCAAATTTGCCATCTATTGCCACCATAGAGTGGTAACAAATGCTTTTATGGTGAGAGAGGAGGCACAAATGTTTGGGAAGAGAGGAACTTTGCTCATGACTTTGGCAGGATTGTATGCTTCCCATGGTGCAATATGTCTTATACACAGGCACCACATTTTAATAGTGGGATACACCACAGAGATTATTATTTTCTGAATGTGCATTTGAAAAGTGAGAACATTTAGCATATCATGCTGACAACAGGCATGATGCCTCGTTCTGTGCCAGTCTGTTCTTTCTTCTATCTTTCAACAACCACACTAAATCACAGGGTTGACAATGGCTATTCATTCTATACCCAACCACACATGGCCAACGTGCATATAACGAGGGTTATGCTATCATGAGAAATAACACTGAACAGACCACTGAGTACTGCTGTTATGTTTCCATTGCCCCTATCATTCTGGAAGAACCTTCTCTACACAGAATGGGTTCATGTTGCCCTGCTTATTCTTCACAGCTTGCTCAGCTTGAGGGTAAAACCCTGGACAACAGAGATGTCATGATATCTCAGGAGGAAAGGGAAGCAGAAGAGGATAGAGTGGAGGATGATGAACAGGGAGATGAGGACATACAAACATTTAAATAGAGTCAGAAGTAGACCATTCAGCCCCTCAAATTTGTTCCACTAGTCAATAAAGCTACGGCTGATTTGTTTGTATTGTGAGCTTCACATTTCCATCGCATATATAACTTTTGATTCCCTTCCCTAACATCTACATCTGCCTTAAACGTTCAATGAACCCACTTACACTGCCTTGTGAGGCAGAGTTCCTAAGTTGCACAACTCTGTTGAGAGAAAACAAATCTCCCCATCTCTGTCCTATGAGGGCAACTCCAAATATTAAAACAATGCCCCCTAGTTCAGGACCCACTGACAAGAGAAAACATCTCTTCTGTGCCCACCTTGACAAGACTATACTAAGCATATGCACCTCAGTCAAGTGACTCCTCACCTTTTAACCTCCAGTGGAAACAAACTCAGCCTGTCAATGTTTCCTAATGATGCAACCTGGTCATTCCTCTGCACCGCCTCCAACACATTACATTCTTCCTTAAATAAAAAGACTAAAAAAATCTATTCAAGACGTGATCTCTCCAATACCCTATATAACTGAAGCTTGACTTCTTTCCTTTAATTTTCAATTCCTGTTATAATAAAAGACAGTATTCCATTTGCCATCTTGATGACCTGCTGTGTCTGCACTCTAATCTTTTGTGACTCATGAAGTAGAACACCTCAATCTCTCTGCAGAATTCTGCAGTTGTTCTTCTTTTAAATAATACTCTGTTTTTTTTTTATTCTTCCTGCCAAAGTGAATAACTTCAGCTTCCCCCACATTCCCATCTGTCAGATTTTTACCCACTCACTCAACTTATCTATATCTGCCTGCAAACTACTGTGTTTACTTCAAGACATATCTCCTTCCACCTTTGTATCATCTACAAATTTAACCACCATGCCTTTATTCCTCTTACCTCAGTTGTTGATGTAAATTGTGAAATGTTGAGGCCCTAGCAGAGACCCCCTGTAGCACTTGTCACATCCTAATAAAAAGCGTTATAACACCAGGTTAAAGTCCAACAGGTTTATTTGTAGCAAACGCCACTGGCTTTCAGAACCGGCTGTTCCTTCGTTGGGTGGATGGAGAATTCACAGCCAGTTCCTTGTTTTATGAGGTTTCTTATTGTGCTTACCCAGTCCAACGCCTGCATTTCCACATCGTCACATCCTGCCAGGCAAAGACCCATTTATGTAGTTTTATTTCCTGTCAGCCAGCCAATCTTTTATCCATGCTAATATGGTGCAGCTTGTGGGCCGAAGGCCTGTTTGTGCTGTAGTTTTTCTATGCTCTATGTTTTTCTATGTTATGTCCGACACCATGAGTTTGTATATTCCTCAGTAACCTCTGATATGGCACCTTATCGAATGCTTTCTGGAAGTCTACATAATGTATGTATAAAGGCTCCTCTTTATCCATAGCATATCCTACCCCTTCAAAGGACTGTAATAGATTGGTGAAACATGATTTCCCTCTTTAAAACATGCTGAGCCTTCCCGCTTTTCTTGAATTTTTTCAAGTGCCCAACTGAAGCCCCTTTCGGAAGAAGAAGTGAGGAGGCAGCTAACACAATAATGATCCAGCCTTGACATTTGTGATTACCTCATTCCATTCTGGATCCCATGGACACGATATCAAATCCCTACTTTACAACAGTCCCTCACACTTTCATCCCTCCGGTATGGACCTGCACACTGATAAAAATAAAGCCAATGCCACACAACCATCCCATGTCAATTTTTAAAAATTAATCATACATATTTTTACCAAAATGTGATTATTTTTGAATGGATTGAAACCATAGAAGTTTTTAAAAGATGAGCAACAATCTTTCAGGAATCACTGGAGGCAGGGAGGATACCAGAGGATTGGCAAGTAGCTAACGTAACACCACTATTTAAGAAGGGCGGGAGGCAGCAGAATTACAGGCCGATTCGCCTAACTTTGATCATTGGCAAGATTTTAGAGTCTATTGTTAAAGATTAGATCGCAGAGTGCTTGGCAGTGCATGATAACACAGCTTTCTGAAGGGAAGGTCATTTCTGACAAATCTCTTAGAGTTCTGTGAGGAGGTATCCAGGAAGTTAGATAAAGGAGAGCCAGTGGATTTATTTAGATTTCCAGAAGACCTTTGACAAGGTGCTGCATAGGAGACTGTTAAATAAGTTAAGCGTGCATGATGTGAAGGGTAAGATCCTGCATGGATAGAGGATTGGCTGACTGGCAGAAGGCAGAGAGTGAAGATAAAAGGGTCTTTTTCCGGAATGCAGTCGGTGACTGGTGGTGTGCCTCAGGAGTCAGTGCTGGGACAAGGGCTTTTCACAATATACATTAATGATTTGGAGAAAGGAACTAAAGGCACTGTTGTTGAATTTGCAGATAATACAAAGATATGAAGGGAGACAGGTAGTATTGAGGAAGTGGGGAGCTGCAGATGGACTTGGACATATTAGGAGAGTGGGCAAAGAAGTGGCAGTTGGAATACAATGTGGAAAACTGTGAGGTTATACACTTTGGATGGAAGAATAGAGGCATAGGCTATTTACTAAATGGGAAAATGCTTAGGAAATCAGAAACACATAAGGACTTTGGAGACATTGTTCAAGATTCTATTAAGATTAACATGCAGGTTCAGTCAGCAATTAGGAAGGCAAATGCAATGTTAGCGAGAGGGCTAGAATACAAGAGCACAGATATACTTCTGGGGCTGTAAAAGGCTCTGGTCAGACCTCATTTGGAGTATTGTGAGCAGTTTGGGCCCCATATTTAAGGAAGGATGTGCTGGCCTTAGAAAGGGACCAAAAGAGGTTCACAAGAACAATCCCTAGAATGAAGAGCTTGTCGTATGAGGAATAGTTGAGGATTCTGGATCTATATTCATTGGAGTTTAGAAGGATGAAGAGGAATCTTTTTGACACTTACAGGCCTGGATACAGTGGGTGTGGTGAAGATGTTTTCACTAATAGGAAGAACTAGAACCAGAGGGAACAACATTAGGCTGAAGCAACGATGTTTTAAAAGAAAGATGAGGAGGAATTTCTTCAGCCAGAGAGTGTGAATCTATGGAAATCTTTGCCCAGAAGACTGTGGAGGTCAGGTCATTAAGTGTCTTTAAGAAGAGAAAGATAGTTTCTTTATTAACGATAGAAACCCTACAGTGCAGGAAGAGGTCATTTGGCCCATCAAGCTGCACCAACCAGAATCCCACACAGGCCTTAACCCCATATCACTATATATTTATGCGCTAATTCCTCTAATCTACGTTTCTCAAGACACTAAGGGGAGTTTTAGCATGGCCAATCAATCTAACCTGCACATCTTTAGACTGTGGGAGAAAACCCACACAGACACTAGGACAATGTGCAAACTCCACACAGGTAGTGACCCAAGCCTGGGAATCAATCCCAGGTCCCTGGAGCTGTGAAGCATCAGTGCTAACCACTCATGGGAGTCAGGGGTAATGGGGAAAAGGCAGGAGAATGGGGATGAGAAAAATATCAGCCATGATTGAATGGTAAAGCAGACTCGATGGGCCGAGTGGCCTAATTCTGCTCCTATGTTTTATAGTCTTATTTTTAAGTGGCCTAAAGCAGCAGGTCTTAACATGGCCAAACACTTACATGACTTAATCCTTACATCCACAGACACTCAGATATGATCTGTTTATCAAGGTGGGTAAAGGTTGATCAGTTAAACTCATCATTTAGGGCAATAGATCTCAGCTAAGCATTGGAGTCCACTGATCATTAATCTGATCACTGTACATAACTGAGCCAGCTGAGGAGGGTCTCCAGCCTGAATCATTCAGGCAACTTACAACAATAAAAATTTAACGCATAAACAATGGACTTGGAATGAGCATTTGCCAGCTTGCTGTGACCATATTTAGTGACTGGCTAAATTGTGAATTGAGGCCATATGGTAGCAAGCTAAACCCTTCTGTTATAAATTGTTTTTCCAGACTGAGTCATTGAACAAGTGTGATAATAGTTAGAAGAGAATGTATGGTCTCTCTTTCTCTCTCTCTCTCTCTCCATTTTGACAGAACCCTGCCTGTATATAACCAGCCGGATATAGGTTGTGAACTCAATGTAAATTGAACAGCTGCTGACTTAAGGGGAAAAAGGTAGAGATCATCCATCAATACTTCAAATCGTCTCTGTGCAGAATCCAGGCAACGTTAATGGGCAAGAAGGCCTGAAACCATCCAATACATCAATGTACTGAATCCTTATATGCTTGACTTTCTTTCAGAAACTCTTCAATAATTTAACCTACCCTTCCTCCTTTTAACCTACTTTTGAGTGTGAGACTCTTACGTGCATGTGTGAGAGTGAGTTGGAGCACTTTGAATATTTTGTCTCTGTCAGATATTAAGAACAATAAATACTATTTCCTTTTCTTTTGAGACTTACAAGAAAATCTGCATGTCTCTTTTACAGTCACCATACCTAAAAGCAATATGCTCACTAAATTGACAAGCAAATTCATTTGAACAATACCTGTTGGCATCTACTAGATTGTGGGAAGAGAGGGAAGCCATTCTACCACTTCTCACCTGACAGAGCCAATTCCATACAAAATGTAACAAAAAGTCTTCAACATAGGCACAGTGTCTGTCTTGCTGGTTGCTTTACTTGGCCCAGTCCTACCAAGTCACTACAGAATAGTTGATAGAAGCTGCTGACATGTAGGATGGAAAACTGCAGATGATCTTTCTGGATGCCTTTGAGCATCTGTACACACCTGTGTAATGACAAAAGCAAAATGGTCTAACTGACCACAGATAACAACAGGGATGCTGGTGGAGTGGCAATGGTAAGAATCTGAATTAAACATAGAAATATATAAACTAGAAACAGGGAGGCCAATCAACCCTTCAAATCTGCTCCACCATTCATTTTGATCATAGCTAATCATTGAATTCAATATCCTGATTTCCCCCTTCCTCTTATATCCTTTGATCCTTTTAACTCCAAGAGCTAAATCTAATTTCTTCTTGAAATCAGACAATGCTGTGGCATCAACTACGTTCTGTGATAGCAAATTCCACACATCCACCACCCTCTGGGTGAAGAAATTTCCCCTCATCCCAGTTTTAAAAGGTTTACTCTTTATCCTCAAACTATGACCCCTAGTTCTGGATTCCCCCACCATTGGGAGCATTCCTCTGAATCTACTCTGTCTAACCCTATTATTTTAAAAATTTTTTAAAAACATAAATTGTTTAAAATTTCTGTAATAAAAAAAATGAATTTTTAAAATTTCTATGAAATCCCTCTCATTCTGAGCAGGTTTGTGCTCCAGTGAGCCAGTATCGCTCATCCTGGGCAAGGCCTGGGAGATAAATAATGGAATAAGTTTTAAGTTTATTTATTAGTATTATAAGCAGGCTTACATTAACACTGCTATGAAGTTATTGTGAAATTCTCCAAGTCGCCACAGTCCAGCACCTGATCGGATACTGAGAGAGATCTTAGCATAGCCAATGCACCCAATCAGCACTCTTCTACTACACTGTCTTCCAACATCTGTATCTGTACAAAGCTTAACTGATGTTTTATCATTGCAAATTCTCTTTACAATTGCATCAGAATTTGTTAATTATAACAAGTATGTCCTAAAGTAATTGCATGGCAAGTTATAAATAAAACTTCTCAACAGTCCGAAAATAATTCATTAGGACTAGGATTCTCTGACTCACCCATGATTTGAATTCTTTTTTCACAGTAGAAGATAATAATGTTTTCCCAAAACCTGCAGTTACTACAGAGGAACTATAGTGGAAATACTATAACTAGGGAGAAGGTATTAAGTAAACTGATGGGATTAAAAGCAGATATGTCCACTGGGCCTGATAGCCTGCATCTAGGGTATTAATGTTGGTGACAGCAGAGATACTGGATGTATTAGTTATGATATTTCAAAAATTTTGGATTCTGGAAAGAGAACAGTAGATTAGAATCCTGCTAATGTGACATCCATACTCAAAAAAGAAGAGAGGCAAAAATGGAAAACTATAGACCAGTTAGTTTGACCTCTGCGGTGGGAGGGGTTTCTGAAGTCAATCAAGGAGGAGATAACTGAACACTTGAAAAAACAAAGCTCAATCCTCTAGTGTCAGCATGTTTTATGAAGGACAAGTCATGCTTGACAAACTTCCTGGAGTTCTTTGAGGATATAACCAATAAGGTAGATAATGAGGATCCTGTGGAAGGGATATATCTAGACTTCCAGAAAGCATTTGACAAGGTGCTGAATAAAAGGCTGATCCAGAGGTTAGATCCCAGGGGGTTAGGGATAGAGGATTAGATTGATTAGAGGAATGGCTGGCTGATAGAAAACAGAAGGCTAGGATAAATGAGTCCTTCTCTGAATGTGAACTGTAATTTAATCCTGATAAATGCAAGGTGAGGAATTTTGGAGGAAATAATGTAGGGGGGAGTTATATGATGAAGGGTAGACCTATTAAGAGTTAGAAACACAGAGAAACCTGGAGGTGCAAATGCACAAGTCTTTGAAGGTGGCAGTACAGGCGGAGAAGGTTGCGAAGAAAGCTTATGGTATGCTAGCCTTTATAGGAAGGGTTATAGAGAACAAGAGATGGTGTCTAATATTGCAGTTGAATATAACGTTAGTTAGAATGCATTTGGAATACTGCGTCCAATTCTGGTCGCCTTACTACCGGAAGGATGTGAAGACCCTGGAGAAAGTGCAGAGGAGCTTTGCCAGGATGCTGCCTGGTATGCAAGGACTGGGTTATGAGGAAAGATTAGGCAAATTGGGGCTAACTTCCTTAGAAAGACAGAGAATGAGGGGAGATCTAATAGAGGTGTATAAGATTATGAAGGGTATAGATAGAGTAAACAGTGGTAAGCTTTTTCCTAGATTGGAAACAAATATTATGAAGGGCTGCAGGCTTAGGCTAAGAGGGGGTGAGGTATAATTCGCATGTTAGAGGGAGGTTTTTCACACAGAGGGTTGTGGGGGTATGGAATACACTGGAAGTAAGGTGGTGGAAGCAGGCACGCTGGAGTTGTTTAAGGGATACTTAAATAGGCATATGAGCGGAATAGAGTTGGAGGGATATAGGAGACTATTTTAAAGAAGGATCAAGGGTTTTGGGATGTTCCTGGGAATCAATTGATTTCTATGGACCTTCCAACATATTTTCTGGTCACTTGCTTTACTTTTGAGCTTCTGGGACTCCCTTGAATGTTTGCATAAGATGTGCATGTTATTGATGTTTTTCTCTTTTAATCCACAGGTGCTTCGGTCTGTCTTGTTGTCTAACAAGGGGCATACACGCGATGGGTCATGTAAGGGCTGCTTTTGGATGTTTCAAGAGTAGCTAGTGCTTCATGTTATTAGTGTACGCTTAAACTGGACCAGCTGATGGGCAACATGACAGCTCAGTGACTATCACTGTTTGCTGTGCAGATACATGGATTTGGGCCAGTGTCTGTGGGAGTTTGCATGGGTTTTCCCCGGATGCTTCAGTTTCCTCCCACACCTCAAAGATGTGCTGTTAGGCTGATTGGTGTTACAAATTGTCCCTAAATTGTCTCCCCTCAATCTGGTTTCCAATGTGGAGTGCTATAAGCATATATAAGGGACATAGGTGGAAAAGGACAATGTTAAAATGGCAGCGCGGGCTTGTTGGGCCAAAGGGACTATTTCCCATGCTGTTTTGTTCTTTGTTACTTGTTCTAGTGGGGTGCTGCAAGGACCTCAACTATTTACAATCTATACAAATGAACTGCAAGCAGGGACAGAGCGTAACATGGCAAAATTCATTGGTTATACTAAAATAGGTGGGAAAGCAGGCTGTGATGAGGTGATGTTTGCAGAGGGATATTGAAAGGCTAGAAGAATGGACAAGAATCTGGCAGATGAAGTTTAAGATACGTACGAGGTTGTCCATTTTTGGAAAATTAAAAGGGCAAATTATTATTTAAATGGGGATGAGATTCAAAGTGCAGGAATGCAGAGGGATCTGGGTGTCCTTGTGCATGAAACGCAGAAATTGTGTATGCAGGTGCTGCATATAATAAGAAAGGCAATTGGAATCTTGGCATTTATTGCAAAAAGACTTATTTTAAAAGTAAAGAAATGTTGTTACAACTGTCTAAGACATTGATGAGATCCTGCCTGGTGTATTGTGTCTAGTTTTGATCTTTTTACTTGAGAAAGGATACAGTGGCTTAGGAGGTAGTTCAGAGGCAGTTCATCAGATTGATTCCAGGGATGAAAGGGCTAACATACTAGGAGGAGTTGAATAGCTTGGGCTTTTACTCACTGGAGTTCAGAAGAGTGATGGAGAATCAGATTAAGTTATATAAAGTGCTAAAGGGTGGATGTTGAACAGATGTTCTCCCTTGTGGGACAGTTTAGAATAAGAGGTCATAGCTGTAGGCTAGAATTTTGCTGCCTTGCCCTAGAATTGGGGTGGGTGAGGCACTGAATAAAATTCTCTGTTGGCCTCAGGTGGGATTTTACGATCCTCGCCCCAGCAATGCCATACGGTACCGGCCTGAAGAAAGAGACAGGTTCAAAATTGAGATGAGGAGAAACTACTTTTCACAAATGGTTGTGAATGTAAGAAATCGCTGCCCAGAGTGCAATGAAGACAGAATTAATCAACAGATTTGAGAAAGAGATTGATATGCTTTTGATGAATAGCGGATAAAGGGCTATGAGGAGCAGGCAAGAAAGTGGAACCGAGACCAGGATAAGATCAGCCATGATCATGTTAAATAGCAGAACAGACTCAAAGGGCTGAATTGTACACTCGTACTCCTAATTCCTATGTTGTTTCCAATTCTGTTGCTGTGAATAGAGATTTGGCTGAGCACCAAATTCTCATTTTTCGCTGACAGTGGTGGCATCACAGAATTCACAGAATTTGTTTTTTTTTTTAAGTTTAGGTTATCCATTTTATGACAAAAGGAAACAATTTAAAGGAGTTCTTTCTTTAGTCAATGCATCCAATTGAAAGAATGAAAGCATTCTGGTTACTTTAATGACAGTTGTCATTTACTGAACAAAGACGGTTCCAAGATAGTAGGTCCCTGGTGTTACAACTGACATTAGATATAAAGAAGATGATTGTTTTGTAAGTGTGGAGCTTGAAGAGAAATTGGTGGGATCTTCATACTTCCAAATAATAAATATCTAGTGTGTTCCACTGATGCAACAACCTCAGCAATTCTTTGCAAGCAGAAAAACTGAAATTATTTGAAGTAACTTCCATCATTTGGAAATTATCACAAAATCAGGATTAAAAACATATCAGAGTTCCATTTGCTGCTGCTGTTCAATGGCAGCTTTGAGTATCCAAGATAACGTTTGGAAAAAAAATGCTTTTGAACTCTGTTTCGATCAAGGCTGGAAATAAATGATTTGTTTTGCCACCATATGAATGCCAACAAGCAATTTTGTCTCAAACTTTCCACTTTCCAGTGTCAGTCGAAACTGAATTAATGTGCAACCTGTTATAACTTTGATGCAATCAGGTGAAACTTCAGTGATCTCTCACCCAAATGGCTGAAATTAAATTTTCAGGTTTACTCAAGATAACTTTTTCAGTGAAATGGTACTGTTTGTGGAATGAGTAGCAGGCTAGCAGATAGACAGATGCTTCGATAGAGTTGCAGGGGAAGTAATAGAAGGGTAGGAAGATAAAGGGGGAAAAAAAATCTTGCATTTATACAGTGTCATTCACAAACTCAGGAAGTTTCAAAATGCTTTAGATCGAGCTACGCAAATACTTTTGAAATGTCACCATTATAATGCAGGAAATGAGATAGTCAATGAAAAATTAAATCATAGGCTATGGCCATCATTGGCTAAGCCAGCACTTATTGCCCACTCTGAATAGCCCTCCGGAGTATGGTGATGAGCTGTCTTCTTGACTCACTGCAGTTCATGTGTTGTAGCTACATCCAAAGTGCTGTTAGGGAGGGAGTTCCAGGATTTTGACTCAATGACAGTGAAGGAACAGTGATATATTTCCAAGGTGAGTGGCTTAGAGGGGACCTTCCAGCTGGTGATGTCTGGTGCTTTAACCCTTCTAGATGGTAGTGATCATGGTTTTGATGTGAGGGTTCAGAATTACACTGTAGCACGCAGAGAAATTGAGAAAGACTGCACAGTAGGCACATATGGTTCACATGTTTCGATTTTGTTTCCTTGACAAGGCCCCAATAACCATATGTAAAAATGGTTACATATGGCCACAGGAATCATAACAGGGAGAACAGGACATTTGTCAGATTATTTAAATGTCTGTTAACCTTGGGCAATAATTTCCGGTTTTGGAATGCACGAGGCCAGAAAACCCTGACCAATAGATTTGATAGGTGCAGAGGTACAGCTTTTCTCGCCATTCACGGCAGCAGGATTCTCTGGTCCTGCTGCAGTGAATAGAGACTTGGTTGAGCACCAAATTATCCATGCTCATTTGCAGCAGCCTGGGGAGCGGAGTGAATGGCGAGAAAATTCCAACTGTTAAGTGAATCTGTGTTAAGTTTTAATGAGTTAATGGGTAGCCATGGTGATTGAGCTGAGAAAACTTTTGAATAAGTATTCTATAGAGATGGGATGAAAGAAATCCATCCACATACAGGCAGTACAGAGGTCTTGACTCCATGAAACCTTTGCATTATTAAGGACTCGTATGCCATGGCTATATGGGCTCTCATGCAGGACTCTGAAATACTAGGTTGTGCAGAGCACAATAAGCAATCACCATAACAACATTCGGGAGGGAGTAGATTGCAATGCTTCTCCTGGTCTCTCCAGACATCAGTACCACATCTTTAACAGCCCTATTGGTTGCTCTACAGTGGCCATGGTTATGCTGTGGCTGTCATTGCACTGCCTCTCTGAATCTGTCCTGGGAGCTTTCACTGGCATCAAGAGACATTTCTTCAAGGGCAACCATTGTCATTCATCAACCATCCAACCAGGGAATCAGTTTCAGTAAACATATCTGATATCTGAGAATTCGTGAGAATATAGGAGCTATAGCTGCTGCCTGGCTACCTAACACAAACCTGCATAATTCTCCAATATTGAGCACTTACTAATTGCGCATTTGATGAGTGGTATCCCTGCCTGTTAATAATAGTGTAGGACTGACCTGCTGGAGCCTTCATAGTGTTACGAAGTTGCATATAAAAGGTTAAAAATACGGCTTTTGACAAATGTAAATATTGAAAAGAAATGATAAAACCGAAAGAAGAAATCATTTCTTTAGCATTGTTTCTTTAAAAAGTATGTAGCTTTCTGTAGATCTTGTAGCAACAGGTTTGCAACATTTGTATCCAGAAGAACAGTCAGGGTTCCAACATAGCAACACGATTTTTGATTGAACCAATGAATTTAAAATAAGCACACAGCGACTCAATCAGACCAATGGAATTCAATGGAATGAGGTTTGTTAATAGCCTCAAGCCACTCATATTACATGAATGTTGTGAGATAATTACGAGTATTTAAACTCAGGCAAAGAAATAACTGTTAAAGTAACTTGCCACTTCTTTAATTGAAAGAAGGGAGAGATGATCCTCTTGTATCGAATCCTGCAGTTTAATACATAGATCTTCAGAAAATCACCATCTCAAAAGAGAGGGATACCAGTTCAGAAAGTCTTGCAGACGGAAGCATTGGAAGAAAGTTCATATTTTCAACAGACGCCTGGTATTGTATTATTTGAGAGTTTGACCATATTCAAAAAGGATTTATTTCATTATTCCTGAATGAGTCTTGTAATATTCGAACAGCGTTCTAATGGGGAGTTTATTCACTTTGTTAATTGTTTCAATAAGATTCCTACCAGTTTAAAAAACAATGTTCTATTAATTATTCATGATAGAGAATGTCAGATCCTGCTTCAATTTACCAAAACCAATAACTTTCTCTGACCTCACACACACTTGTACCAGATTATGAAATGAGGTATATCCTTGTGGGTGGTTCCAAAATCACACAGAGGTAAAATCATCACCACATCGTAACAATAGCGACACGTATACAATCTATCATTCTCTGAATCCTGGCCAAACCTGCCATCACTGAACTTGCTAGTGAGTTCAAATTGACTGGTGGTCAATGGAGAATCCAGTATATTGACCCACTGTTAGGAATATGATGTCAATGAGGATTTGTGTGCAGTGGGCAGCAGGCTGCATAATTCTGCTGAAGTCTCAACATTCGGTCTGAAAGGATGCAGTTGCAAAAAAGTGTCACCGTGATCTTCATGGCAACTGGCATTAGATGATTCACTCTGCCCCATCCACGCGGCTGAAAAAGATGCCCCTGGCCAACATCTCAGATAGAAACTTTACTCTGACTCTTAACAGCCTGAGTCTCCTCAAACACTGTGTCTCAGACATTTGAAGGTAACTCATTCTGACCCTGTATTCTCGAATTGGAGCATAAGGCTTTGTTGTATGCCTATGGGTTGCAGCATTCAGCAGTGCCTTGCTCCTGTGATAATCAGGAACCGTCATGCACCTCCAATGCCTCTTGACCCTGACCATCTGGCTTTCTCTCTCACCTTCTCCACCTCCTCTTCACTGGAAGATGTGTCTCCCACAAAAACCACTAAGCCATGTTGCTCACAGTGTAAAGGCTGAAGTGTAGATGAGGCACTAGGAACATAACCCTCCACTCAACTTCACAGATTGTAAACATCTATGGATGATATTGAATGCACACCACTCTCCAGTAACTCATAACATAACTCACAACAGGCTGGACTGTTAAAGTCAAACACTGAACCAAAACTGCAGCTTTTAAACTGACAAGTTACCATGGAAACAAGCAAGTTTCTCATCTGCTGTTTTTCTACACTCAGAACATATTTTGTATTCAGAACATATTATTACAGTTGACTGGACTGCTAATGAATTTAACTACCCAATACTTGACAATTTGAATACAGTGGATAGGCTCCCTGTTCCTAGGGTCACCTGTCCATTGAATTATTGCTCTCAGGTCTGAATACATTGGGAACATAGCCCAATGTCATTGCACCAGATATGTCACTGTGGGAGAGTGGCAGTCCTCTTTTCTGGTGAGTATTGATGTCCTGACCTTATATACCTGACAGCTGCTGCTAATACCATGTCAGCCCATTCTTAGCTTTCTCTTACTGATTGTTCAGTAAGTGAGGCCCACGGACCAATTATGGGGTACTCAGATTCATTATTGAGGCACGGGGATGTGCACCATTCCAAAATGACATGCATGAATCTCCTAAACCCCATACTGTGACAAATTGCATGGAATTATTTGAAAATAAAGGCACAAAGTGACATGAAAGTTTGGTTAAAAATCATGGCACTTACTGCTGTTTCTCTCCAGCATAAGGTCAAAAGTAAGGTCAATATTTGATTTGATTTGATTATTGTCACATGTATAAACATACAATGAAAAGTATTGCACACTTTAAATGCAAAATATATTGTTCATAGCGAACAAAACAAGAGAGTGCATAATGTAGTGTTACAGTCATAGCTAGGGTGTGGAGAAAGATCAACTTGATGCAAGGTAAGACCATTCAAAAACCTAACAACAGAAAGGAAGAAGCTGTTCTTGAGTCAGTTAGTACGTGACCTCAGACTTTTGTATCTTTTTCTCGACAGAAGAAGTTGGAAGAGAGAATGTCCGAGATGCGTGGGATTCTTAATTATTCTGGCTGCTTTGCCGAGGCAGCAGGAAGTGTAGTCAGAGTCAGTGAATGGGAGGCTGATTTACGTGCTAGATGGGGCTAGATTCACAACCATTTGTAGTTCCTTGCAATCTTGGGCAGAGCAGGAGCCATACCAGGCAGTGATACAACCAGAAGAAATGGTTCCTATGGTGCATCTGTAAAAGTTGGTGAGAGTCGTAGCTGACATGTCAAATTTCCTTGATGATTGCAGAGCCATTTGCAACTTTTTAGGTAAGAAAACCATCCCACATCTACATGCAGCAAGATCTGGGCAACATTCAAGCTTGGCTATTAGTTGGGAAAGGAAATATGTGCCAGGCCATGATCATGCCTAACAAGACAAAGTCTAGACTCCACTCCTTGATGTTCACAGAATTGCCATAACTCATTCATCATCAAAATCCTGGTGAAGTGACAGAGGACGGGATGGTGGAATCAAAATTTAACTGAATGATCCCAGAAATATTATGGTCACAAGAGCACATCAGAGACTGGGAATTCTGCAATAATTTCCATAAAGCTTGTCCACCTTGGTCAGTACTATCATTCTTTTCTGTTTTCTGACTTATAATCTTTGGAGGAAAAATGCTTCCATTAATTCAAGTCTGCATGAACAGCTTTAAACATGAAAAGCTTAAACAGAAATCTTATGCATTTCCTATAGCTGGTAACTGGAAAAGAAATGAAAGAAAACATCAAAACAATAGTCAGAATTCTCCAACCTCGCTCACCCTACCACCACTGCCAACGAGAATGGAGTGATGTGGGATGCAACTCCAGATGATCTGACCTCATCTGATGGAGATCCTGCAAGACAAAGGACTTGGGATCAGCTGGTGGAGATGTCAAGGGTGTTGCTGATGCTAGACTCACTTGAAATAGGTTATCTGGATCATGGTGCTTTGGGCTCTTACTTGCTCAAGGCCTGCCATCCTTAATTCAGCAACAGCTTACTCTTGGGCGTCACCCAATATTTCAAGGGCCCTTTCTTCTGAGGAATTGAGGACCTGCATTTTGGGAATGTTCCCACCCGTCTTCACCGACTCCCTCTTGCTGATGGTAATCTTTGCCAATCAGAACGCAATGATGACAAAATGAGAGGGTGGCAAACTAGGATGAGGGCTTGATAGCAAGTGAGTTGTGTAGGCATGGGGCAGGGCAAATCAGGGGGTGTGATGTGGACTGCAGGGGGATCAGAGGGTCAGATGGGTATTTTGTGTGACAATGCTACAAGGTGGTGTGGTGAGATGGAGGAAGTTTATGGTAAGATGGCAGAGGTTAGGGACACAAGTGATGTCAGGGCAGGAAAGTGGGCACTCACCCTTGAAGATTGGAGGAGGTCTTTTACCTTTTTGCAGCATTGCAATACTGCCCTGTCGGTGAAGGTTCTGGTGCTTACGGAATCAGCTTTCACTTCCCATGCTTCTGCGACTTTGGCTGATGACAGTCTCCTGCCAACTCTTGGGACAAGGAACTCCTCTCTTCCACAGCTTCCAGCATCCTCTCTACTTGTGCATCCAGGAATCTGGACACCAACATTTTCCCAGCCGTATTGCTGGTTGAATCGAGAGTACTGCTGAAGAAAGCTCTGAAATACTGCTCCCACTTGTAAAGGACTGACAGCTGATTCCTGACTGCAGCAAAACAGGCAGCAGGCATTGGGAAGTCAGTGTGAAACATGGGGGGAGTGAAGGACTGGCCTATTACCATATTCTGAATAGCGCGTGCAGATAGAGCCAACAGAAAACACTATGGCTTCTGTGCTGGAATGGACACCTAGTCCTGATTTGGAAGAATTGTGGCCACTATTGTTTAGTGGAAAGCAATATAGGTTTCATGCAAATTGTAGTTTAAAAATTGTAAGCATTTTTATTTTTGAAATATTTATTTGGCAATAGGTGCCCATTGATCTATTGTGTCAGTCATCCTTCCCTTTGGCATTCAAAGGGTTACAGATAATAAAGCTGCTGTAGGAGCAAAGTTTGATATTTCTGATGAATGGTGTTAACACTTGACAAATAAACCCACAAGTAATGAGTACAAGAGTTCTGCCTTGAAATTAAGAATAATAGCTGAGAACAAAATTCATATAGATGTTCTGAGCAGCCTCTCCCACAATGTACAGCAGATGGTTATATCTCTGGTGGAATGTAGAACAAGTATTAGAACAGGATAGTGAAACAAAATTGCATGATCACTAGGGGTGCGCACAGTGACAAGTCATGTTTCTGTAAATGGTTGTAATAAATCACTAGATTCACCAATGTAATCACTGATTAGTTATCTCAAAGGACAATAGGAAGCAGGTACTATGATGGCATTGAGGTTGCAAATGATTTTGTGATGATTTGATATGAAGATTAAGAATGTAATTTAGAGTATAAAGAGGTCAATGAGATGAAACTGCTCTTTAATGGCCTGAGACATTTTTTTAATACTGTTTGGTATCTGTGAATATGTCAAGAATGGATTTTATAGCAAGATCTGCTTTATGCTCTTTATCAGCCTACTTTTTGACATTGGCAGCGTCATCTTTTCTTTGACTAAGGGATTTTAGCTCAGATGGTCAGCATGGTCAGTACAGGCTTTGAGGGCTGAAGGGCCTGTTCCTGTGCTGTGATTTTCTTTGTTCTTTTATCAGTCTGACATCATTCAGGACATCTGTCACCAGTTTTCTTTCAACAGTTAAATTAGGAAGCATCCAAAGTAGTACTGCAATTCAACACATGGGCTGATGCAGCAAAGAAAAAGACCTTTAACATTGACCAATATATTAAGAATTCACATGCAGGACAAAGTGTTTATTTAGTAAATGGAAGCCAATATGGTCGATATAAATATAGACTTTAATAGAGTAGTGATTAACATTGTTAACAACCCAATTGATTGCCATTATACACTCTGAAAGCAATAATACACCTTCAGGGTCAGAATCATGCCATGAATCTGTTTTTCTTGCATCAGATTCTTCAGTTGTGTTTTAAAGTTTAAAGTTTGTTTATGTTCCTTGCATTAACACCGCAGTGAAGCCCCAAGGCCAAAGTGGAGCAGATCATTGGTCTCCATAAGATGAGATGCAAATACTTGGATAAAGCTGGAGAAGCATTACAGTATTACCCCCCTCACATAGCCCTGATAGTTGTGGTTTACTGTACAAAGTCAAAGAGGAGATGTTCTAGTGAATGAAGCACACTACATAAAGGTCAATCCTCAGAGGATGAGAGTTAAGGATGAAGCCAAGGAACAAGGCTACGCTCATGTTGATGGCTCTGTCATAAAGAACAAAGAACAGTATAGCACAGGAACAGCTCCTTCAGCCTGCCATCTCTGCACCGATCATGGTGCCTATCAAAACTAAAATTGTATGCACTTATGGAGTCTGTATCCTTCCATTCCCATCCTAAATGAATGGCCATGACACCAGGTTTGCTTTAATATGCATTTTTGATATGTTTGGCAGCTAGCAGGATAATCCTTTCCCTTTATATTATGATTACATCCTGTTAGTATCAGATCCATCCTCAATCCACTTCCCCATATGAACACACAATCCCTCCTGACAACCCTCAAAATCTTCAATTTTCCTCAACCCCCAGAAACTACTGACACGGCAACAACACATAATGAAAACTTCAGCACGATTGTCTATAAAATGCGTATTTATTTACAGATGTTAAAGGATTAGCAACAAGCAGAAATCAGCAACTCACTCATTTGGCTCTCTGTGACCAATGAGGAATTTGTCGATGTGTTCATGGGTGCTGCAGCATAGTGCCCGTCTCTTGCTTGAACCTACAATAGAAAGAGGCAGTTGATCTGGCATTTCCATTTCCCTCAGCAAAGTGTGCCAGACACTTGAGCAATGCAGTAATCCCTGCCAAGTTGCCAGGATCTGCGACAGTGCTTGGCGTTGAGAGATGATGTGACCTTCCATCCCCTGTGAGTTCTTCTCCTCCTCAAATGGGAGTCATAGCATGCCTTCTGGCAGGAAGTCAGTGGAAGAAGCTTCTCCTGCTTCAGAGAGACAATAGTAGTCATGATGTAGAGATGCCGGTGTTGGACTGGGATAAACTCAGTAAGAGATCTGACAATACCAATTTTAAATCCAACCGATTTATTTGCTCAAGTGTCTGGCGCACAGTGCTGAGGGAAATGGAAGTGGCAGACCAACTGCCTCTTTCTATTGCAGGTTCAAGCAAGAGACGGGCACTGTGCTGCAGCACACATCAACACATTGATCCTGTGGGCGAACACTTCAGCGGTCACGGGCATTCAGTCTCTGACCTTCGGGTAAATGTTCTTCAAGGGGGCCTTCACGACACACGACAGTGCAGAGCCGCTGAGCAGAGACTGATAGCCAAGTTCCGCACACGTGAGAATGGTCTTAACAGGGATCTTGGCTTCATGTCACACTATCTGTAACCCCCATGACTTGCCTGGGTTAGCAAAGAACTTCACTTACTGTGCTGTCTGGAGACAATACATATCTCTCTAACCTGTGCTCAGTGCTCCTTCCACTCACATTGTTAGCCACTTTAAGACTTGAATAGCAGGTTAAGTGTAAGGATTCGCATTCTAATCAGCAATCTGTAAACTGTCTGTGCTGATATGTGTGCTATTGCAGACCAGAACACCTCATTCGCCTGACGAAGGCTACAAAGGCTGAAAGCTAGCAAGTTTACTATCAAATAAATCGGTTGGATTTAAAATTGGTGTTGCCAGATCTCTTACAGAGGGGCAATAGTCAGGGATTGGTAGGCATTCATAACTTTGTTAGATCAGTACTATTACAAGACTCTCATCAGCCATTCTACTATGCAACATGACTGATGACTGTCCATACACAACGTACACTTGAACGGTCATCAGATGTTTCATGTGATGAAGCCTGTCAGGATACCAATGCGTGAAGAGTATTTGTCAGCCTATTTGATTAATGCTTACCCTGCATTAAACTACCGTTAGCCCTATTCCTCAATCTGATTGAGCCTTTTGTCATCACAGTGTATTCATTAACAATTTTGATTGAGTTTATGTTATGCCTCCAAACCATTCTCAGCTCAATGTATGCCAGCCTGCATGCCATTCTCATTCGTCATATACTCTTCCTGCAAACCTCCTGCCCCATCATTGAGCAATTGCTTGAAAGGTACAATGACAATGCCGAGACAGCTGTCTCCTTGTTGAATCATGCTGCCTTTGAGGAATAGCTGTAGTCAATTCCCTTCTGCATTCACAAGCACACCCTGTAGTACACTGGCCCAAGGCTAATCATACTGAGGTCAGACTCACCGTCCTCATTAGGTCAATGAGTCTTTTCTGGTATTGAGATCAATTCTGCTGATCAAACCCACTCTATTTTCCAGCTTCTCTCATGGTGCTTGTGGGCAGCAGAGTGGCACAGAGGTTAGCCCTGCTGCCTCACAGCACCAGGGACCTGGGTTCAATTCCTGGCTTGGGCCACTGTCTCTGTGGAGTTTGCACATTCACACCACGTTTGCACGTGTTTCCTCCGGGCGCTCAGGTTTCCTCCCACAATCCAAAGATATGCTGGCTGGGTGGATTGGTCATGCTAAATTCTCCTTCAGTGCATCTGAACAGGTGCTGGAGTGTGACGACTAGGGGATTTCACAGTAACTTCATTGCAGTGTGAATGTAAGCCAGCTTGTGACTTTAACTTTTTCTGCCAGTCCAAGATTGCACACAGGATGGGTCTGGGTAAGTCTTGCTGAGTGCATGGACTGGTTTCCCTGGGGTGTTCCCCCTGGCTCCAATAGCACTGGTATTTGTGCATGGAAACATGTAACAACAGTACTCTTCCTATATACAAAGATGTAAGAAAGCATCTGAGATTTAAAAATTAGGCCAGCTGTTAATTGAATTAAGGTTGGGAGATGGAAGTCCAAATTAAATTCTCTCACCTTACAAGCCGGCAAAGTGCACAAATTCAAGGTTTCCAGAAAAACTTCACATTATCCTGCATCAGCTGGATCAAACAATGTCCTGTGATAGGATCCTCTAATCCCAGGTCATAGACAACAACCTTGGAGACCAGATATCTCACCCTTCAGTACTCAGGCTGGTTGAAAGTCTCAGGTTTGGCCTTCATCTTAATGAAACCAACCAGCGTATTAGTGGACACATTTCAAAGATGAGCCCAGAAGTCAAAATGCCATCGACTTACAGGTACAGAACCCGCCCTTAGTGTGCCAGCATATTAATCCATCCTGTGGCAATTTGAAAAGGAAAACATTGCTCCTCAATCATTTTCTGGCGATCTCTGTGAAAATATATAAACTGAGTAATCCTAAAAAAGACAATATAAGTCATTAAACTATGACTTGCTTTACATAGGAATGTACATTGAATTGGATGACTGGCATAAGTTCACAGGACCCCAACAGTGCAGAAAGGGGCAATTTGACCCTTCCAATCTGCATCAATTTATACCTATGCTTAACCTTCATCCCATGTATTTGTCCCTCTAATATATATGCCTTGGGAAACTAAGGGGAAGTTTACCATGGCCAATCAACCTAACTGCACATCTTTGGACTTTGAGAAGAAACCGAGCATCTGGAGGAAATCCACACAAACACGGGGAGAATGTGCAAACTCCACAAGGTCACCCAAGGCTAGAATTGAACCTGGATCCATGGTGCTGTGAGGCAGTAGTGTTAATCAGTTCCCTCTGACTCTCAGGAGAAACCTGGTAGCATATATTTTACAGCTGTGGCCACTTTATCTACCAGAATTAGACATTCTGTGTTCTGGGTCTTGGGTTGAAGATCCGCTTTTAATAATAAACAGAGCTTTATTATTAAAGAATAATGGTAGAATAATGGTAGGAAGGACTATTTAAAAGCTGCAGCATGCGATGATGCAGAGGGACCTGGGGGTCCTTGTGCACGAACCACAAAAACACGGTATGCAGATGCAGCAGGTGATTAAGAAGGCGAATGCAATGTTGGCCTTTATAGCTAGGGGGATAGAGTATAAAAGAAGGGAGGTTCTGTTGCAGGTGTACAGGGTACTGGTGAGGCCGCAGCTGGAGTACTGTGTGCAGTTTTGGTCGCCGCATTCAAGGAAGGATATATTGGCCGTAGAGGGAGTGCAGAGAAGGTTTACTAGGCTGATACCGGAGATGAGGGCGTTGGATTATGAGGAGAGACTGAATAAGCTAGGTTTGTACTCTTTGGAGTTTAGAAGGCTGAGAGGGGATCTTATAGAGACGTATAAGATAATGAAGGGGATGGATAGGGTAGAAGTTAAGAGACTCTTCCCGCTTAGCAAAGATAGCAGGACTAGAGGGCACAGCCTCAAGAGGGGGGGGGGGGGGGGGGGTTCAGATCGGAATTGTGGAGGGGTTTCTTCACGCAAAGGGTGGTAATCTTTGGAATTCTCTGCCTGATGAGGTGGTGGAGGCTTCCTCACTGAATATGTTCAAGTCAAGAGTGGATAGGTTTTTGATTGACAAGGGAATTAAGGATTACGGTGAGAAAGCGGGAAAGTGGTACTGAACCACTATAGATCAGCCATAATCTTATTGAATGGCGGGGCAGGCTCGAGGGGCTGGATGGCCTACTCCTGCTCCTATTTCTTATGTTCTTATGTTTTCCAAAGCTTCTTGATTGTATTAATGTCCTAAGACACAACACATTTGAAGTTTCTTAGAAAGTGTAAGCAAGTCAATTTGTTTGTTATCCAGTTGATCTCTACTGCTGCCAGACTAACCAGGCCTCTGTTGCCCCTGTTTCACAAGCATATATGCCATATAATTGGGGAGGGGGGATTGTTCAATAGAACATCTTTTTGCACCCTCCAGAAAATTTGCTGCCTAATTTCTTTTAATTATAATGTTTTTCCTGGGTGCTGGAGAATGGAGGTGAAACATTGCTGACACACAGCAGAGAAAAGAACGCTGTTTTGAATAGTTGCAGTCAATCCCTTAAAAGTGATCAGTAAACTGGAAAAGCAATTTTACTGTCAGCAGCTCTCTTCTAAATAAAAAATTGCACCTTGATGAGGTGTTCCAAATAACTGCGTTTGTTTCTTGTGGTATACAATAAGCAGCACAAGTGGGAATATAAAGATTATGGATATTGGGATGGATGCTGTTCCCTGTTCAAAATCAATGTTTTGTATAAAAGCATAGAAATGGAAGCAGGAGCAGGCCACTTGACCCCTCAGGTCTGCTGATTTCATTGAAAAGTATAAAATCCTGAGAGGAATTGATGAGGAAGGTGCTGAGAGAAAGAATACAGCACTTCCTAAGTTTTCTGCTGTTATCTTCTTAATAATAGATTCTATCATTTTCCCTATGATAAATGTTAGATTAACTGGTTTGTAGATACCAGCTTTCTGTTCCTTTCCTTTCTCGAATAGCTATTTTCCAACCAGATGGGACTTTTCTAGAATCAAGGAAAGCTTATAAAATTAAAACCAATGCTCCTCTCATTGCAAGCACTTTTTTTCCAACCCTGGGATGAAAACCATCAGACCCTGATGATGTGTCAGCTTTTAGTTCTCTATAGTTGCCTCAGTACTCAGTGATAGGGCTGAACAGTGGTCGACATTGGTGGCTCACAGCATCAGGGACCTGGGTTCAATTCGGGCCTTGGATGACTGTTTGGAGTTTGCACATTGTTTGGCGGAGCACGGCAGGCTGAATAGCCTACTCCTGCTTCTAGTTTCTATGTCTGCGTGGGTCTCCTCCAGGTGCTCTAGTTTCCTCCCACAGGCCAAAAATGTATAGCTTAGGTTGATTGGCTATGCTAAATATGTTGGATTACAGAAATAGCACCAGGATGGGATTGTTGGGTATTCCCTCACACAACATAGAACATAGAACATTACAGCACAGAACAGGCCCTTCGGCCTTCGATGTTGCGCCGACCAATATAAAAAGCAATGCCCCTCCAAACTAAACCATTCCCTTCTCTTCCATATACTTATCAACTAACCTCTTAAACGCCACCAAACTTGGCGCATCTACAACTGCTGCAGGCAGGGCATTCCACTCCCGAACCACCCTTTGGGTAAAGAACCTGCCTCTGATATCCGTCCTATAACTATCACCCCTTAATTTAAAGCTGTGTCCCCTTGTGCTAGCCACCCATGTGGCTAGCACCCACATGTGGGTGGAAAAGTAAACCGACCCTTGTATTTTGACCAGACCTTAAGTATTCTGTGCAAATCATTATGGAAGAATTGGAACATTTCAAATTTAAGGGTTGAGGAAAATACACCGAGTGTATATAAAAAGTAGGAATAAAAAAACAAAAAAAACAAAGAACAGCATAGAAACAGGCTCTTCAGCCCTTCAAGTTTGTGCAGAACATGATGTCCTAACTAAACTAAAAAAAACTTTCTACCTTTACTCAGTATATAACCCTCCATTCCCTCCCTTTCTGTTTACAGATGAGTAGAGAGTGAGAAAATCAGGATAGGATAAATTGATTCCCTCCTGTTCTTGATACATTTTTAACCCATTATCTCCATTATTATTCGATGAGGCCATAACATAGATTGTTGTGTCACATTATTAGTCACATTATACCGGCTCAAGTACCTGCCTTTTATCACCTATTATCTGTTTCCTACAACCCAAACTATTTCCTAGCAGGTCAGTAATTTTCTTTCATTTCCTTATACGCTTAAATTTAAATGCCGGTCTCTTTTGAGGAAATTTATCAAACGTTTTCTGCAAAATTCATATTGTTACGATCCCAGCTGATGTTATCACTGAGCAGATAGATCCCTGAGTGGAACCCTGATTTGATAGATCACAACATTTATTTTTTTGTTTGGAGACATGCATGAACAGTTCACAGGGACTGCTAATTAACTTTTAATCAAAGAATAAAATATAAGAAATTACAATGCTTAAAAGACATCTCCACAAAAATGAAATGGTTCCCCCTCCTCTTCACCTGCTGAAGGGAGAACCACTAACATCTCAGCAAATAGAGGCATCTTCCCACTCCCCACCACTCAAATAACACACCCCACCTACCACCAATACCATGCAGGCATGAGGGTGACAATCTTTCATCAGGATACTGTGGTTGCCATTCTTTGTTTTAACTAAAGTTAAGCCCAATACTTAGCCTCTGAAAAAAACCCATTCAAGATTATTTAAAACTACCTCTGTTTCCTAACAATATAAAAAAAAATCAAAGGCATCCCTCAGTCCATTACTTTAGTCATCTCAACCACATTCTTCAGTCCTGACATACACTTCACAAATTCATGCTGGTTCTCTCTGATCAGCTGCAATTTTCCAAGTGATCCGTCACTTTCCTTAATTATAGACCCCAGCACTAGCAATTCTCTCACAACAGATGTTAAACTAAGTGTTTTATAATTCCCAGGTTTCTTTCTCTAACTTTCTTTAAGTGGCAGAGTGATATGCAAAATTTCCTATCTAAATTCAGTGTTTCCTCTAACAATAGGAATTTGGAAGATTATGTTCTCACCAATCCTTTTAAAATCCTGAGATGTGTAATCTATGCCACTATGCCACAGCTTCATTGTTTAAGATGCCATTGTTTGGATGAAACAGTAAATTAGAATCACTCTTTTTCTGTTTAGATGGATGTAAAAAAAATCTTGAGACATTATTTGAAGAAGGGCAGTGACTTTAATTGATAGCCCAGCCAGAATTACGTCCTTAAATCACATCAACAAACGCAAAGTCTTATTGCACTTAACTATATGCCAAATTTGTCAAATATGGGCCACGATTCACTTGATTTCAGAATAATGTTGCTGCTGGGACTGTCTGTTAGGTGGGATTCAACCACCCACACCTGATGGATGAAAATACATGCTTCCTGAGAAAGCCACTAGCTAGCCCTATTGTTCAGAAATCACCAGGTTCATGAACAGGTCCCTGTCTCCACAAAAATGAAATGGTTCCCCCTCCTCCTCATCTGCTGAAGGGAGAACCACTAACATCTCAGCAAATAGAGGCATCTTCCCACTCCCCACCACTCAAATAACACACCCCACCTACCACCAATACCATGCAGGCACAAGGGTGACCCAACCATACACCCCATCCCTCAGGACCGTCCTCAAACCCCCGGTACTTAGCCCCTCTCAAAGACCGAATTAGGCCCCTACTAAAGGCCATATTCAGCCTTGCATTATGACAATGGCAATGCTTCGCTGCTCCTTGGCAGCCTGCCACTGACACCCTGGTCCCTTGACTATGAGTGGGGTCAGTGAGGTAAGTCCAGTGCCCATTGCCACTCACATGCTGCAGAGGAAGAATCCCCCTAGAGTCCTCGGGGATTGGCTGGGCTTGGGTTGAGATAAAATGTTGACATCAACACTTTTCCCTGAGTTTGGGTCTCATGGCTGGACTGCCACTTCTACTCCTGGCAAACCTGAAGATCACTCCTGGTATGGTGATGTCAGGCTGCTTAACGTTTTCATTCCTGCCTGACATCTGTGAGTATTTGAATTGGCCAAGACACTTTAATTTCCATGTCCCTTGGACAGTCAGTAGACTTGAAAATCAGAACAGTACTCCATACTGTAGCAGGAATTTGCCTTTCTGTCAGAAGCTGCAGGTATGAGCAGACCTCTTTTTATGTCTGCTGGCATATAGAAGATGTCAATTTCATTGTGGAATAAGTGCTCTGCGAAAGAGCAAGTGAAACTATTTATTCCCTTTGAAGATTGTCAATCATGTTTCAAACCTTTGTAATTACAAACAATTGAGGTACTTGGAATGCATTCAAGCATGAAGCAAAAGGTCAGTAAACACAGCTGAGTGGCAGCTGAGCAGAAATTCATTAAGCTGTCAATGAAAGCTAATTTCAAAGATCCCATGATGAAACTGAACATATAAAAACGTCTTTAATGGAATAGAGAGGGTCTCAAATATTTTTGCTTTCTAGGAAGACTCAGAGACTTCAAACAAGGCTGTATGTCTACATTGTGGCTGATTGAACAGCCATGAAGAAGGGAACCCCATGCCCCCCCATTCAATAAAATTGACATCTCCTTTCCATCAGAGGACTTCAAAGAGGTCCATTCATACCTGCAGCTTCTGACAGAGAGAAAGGGAAATGCCTGCTGCAAAACTGAGTAGTGCTGTCCAAGGGATATGAAGATTATATGGCCACTTCAAACATTCACACCTGACAGGTAGGAATGAAGATGTTGATCACAAGGCTGTCTGAAATCACCATGCCAGGTGTACCGGGCTAAAAGGGACAGTCCAACTATAAAACTCCCCATCCTGAAGGAGACTGGTCAAATCAACCCCTTGCCCACAGCCTGAGCCCACTCAATCTGCAGAACCCTCAAGGGACCTTCCCTCTGCAGTCTGGCAATGGCAGAGGGGAAAATAGACCAACCCTCTCCCTCCCCCCACTCCTTGGAGCTTACAGTGCCAGGTCAGGGTGTCAGTGTTAAGGTATCAAGAGGCATTGCACCATTGGCATTGCCAAAGTGCATGGCCTGAAGCTGAGCCTGATTGGAGGTTTGGAAGGGGAGGGGGCCTGTGTTCAGGTATAAGGATAAGGGTGTTGCTGAGATGTTGGATCAGGTCACCCTGACGCCTACATGGTGTGTTTGGGGAGTGGGGATAGGTGTGGGGAATAGAGTCATTAGTTGAGTAGTGGGGGAAGGATGTCTCTCTTTCTTGAGGGGTTGTGATTCTATCCTGGACCCTTGGGCGCTAGTACGCCATGATCATACTGCTCATTACCAGCACTAAAGCCCACCTGGTGCACTTCCTGCTGGAAAGGCGGGTGAATGCCAGGGGCTGGTGAATTGACAATCAATCCATAATCACAATTTTGCCGCCTGCTAAGTGTGGAACCCAATCAGGCCCAGCAGAATGGGTGCTTCCCACTTGCCCTCACACACAACAGGAATTCCAATTTTTGGCCAACACCCCATTCAGTGGGACATTGGGATTCCTGAGAAGTCTGAGAAAGTCAATGACCAGTCCCATGATTTGAAAACAGTTAATTATATATGAAGCATTTTTGGGTGCTGTGAAGATAGAATAAGATGTCAAGTAAATGAAAATTATTTTATTTATTTTCTCTATTATTTTTATACATAGACTATCTACTTTATGAAATTCCTTCAATATTTTAAATACCTTAATTAGATCACTCTTTAATCTCACATCTATGGATCTTGTTTCATTTGCCTAATATCTTATCAGAACTAAACTCCTTCATCCTAAATATTAACTTGCTGAATTACATCAATTCTTCCAAAGATTAATATGACTCTTTAAAACGAGATGACATAATTTATTGCACGGCACTCTATGCAAACTCAGACCATTGTCCCATATAACTGAAACAGCACATTCTAAATCTCCTGTAAAGAAATTCAGCATTTCATTATCCCTTTTGCCTTGAGTGAGAAATTATGACTTCTGTAGCTGGACCCCAAAACTCTCTGTTAAACTTTATTCCCATCTTCTGTTCTTGATAGTTGAAGTTTGTTACTGATCCCTGTAGCTTACTACTCATCACTGCCTACCAGTATAAGAATATCCCTTTTATCCGGATTGTTTCTGCTTCTTTACTCTATCCAATTTCTAACCCATAACGAAGAGGATGCATTCAATTCCACGTGCCTTAACTTTTGATGAGTAATCTCTTGGGAAAAACCTTATTAAATGACTCTAGAAGGCTCATATGTGTGACTACCACTGATCCTCCTTCATTTACCACTTCAGTGCATCTGAAATATTATTTCAAAGACCTCTAGTAGGCTCGACAGATTCAAAAACCATTCTGATTCTTTATCTCATTACTAACACTAAGCTCAGTAGTGTGACATTGCTTGGTTTATTTGGGTCCTTATAAACATATTTAATGTTTTCCATTTTCTAACGCTTTTGTATTATCTCTAAACCCATCAGTTATTCAAAAGTTATATTGAAGAAAATTGTCATCCGATGAAAAATATTTGCTTATCCTTTTTTTTCCCTTTACTGAAAGAGAGAAAATTCATGGATTATTTTTGTGACAATGGATTCTAACTGATACTATCATGCATTTCATTATGATTAGGTCATCATATTGTATTACTAAACATTTTTTTGTTTTGCTTACACGTTTCCTAATGAATAACACATTGCTTTAAAACATCATTTTTAACATTCGCAGCCTGTTATCACTAATAATGTTCTTTTATACTGGAATTAATTAAGTTCTGCATCAATAATAAGTTAGATTTAAACAGATGGCAAGGGATCATGGTACAAATCCATTTCAAAAAGACAGATTTGTAATCACTCATGTGGATCTCTCCTTTCTCTCTTTCGCTCCAATTAAGAATGCTACCGAGTACACTAGCACTGATATAAAAAAGTTCTAGTTCCCTAATGAGCACAGTATAATTATAATTACCTTCAGATATTAAAAGGGCATTGTCTCTTGGTTACATGAGGAGAAGTTCTTGGGATAACTGAGAACAATCTTTTCCAAACACTCTGAAATGTGAGATCTCCAGCAGCACAAAGCTCACTATGCATTTGTAACTTTGGGAGCTGAATAAAAGGTGACTTGCTGACAAAAAGTGTAGAAAAGAATTAAATAATCTTCTCAAAGAACCTTAAAGAAGTGAGACAGCAATATGAAAATGTCTTGCTATCGTTGAATACCAGTTTGTGTTATCCATAAGGACCAGGGGGTGATATCCCCTTACACTAAACAGAAAGAAAAATATAATTGGAAAACCAAAGGCTCATTCAAAAGGATGAGAAAGCTGATTTCAAGGCAGGGATGAGTTGATTAAGATGCTTACAGGAAAGAGACTGTAGGCAATTTGATAGGAGATGTTGAATAGTTCTTAGCAATGATATCTGCATAAGAGAAAATTAATATGGCAAGATTATTCTCAGGGTAGCATTGAAAGTATCTCAAACCATAACAGAATAATAGGGCCCTAAATCTGCTGAGGCCCATAAATGAAAAACCACATAAACCATCAGGAAGAATATTTGCAAATGCAAGACAGAAGTTTAGCAATGAAACCTAGCAGATATATTCACTCAGACTTTCTGGTCTCCAAACGGTACCTTCAAATATGCTTTATAGGACACATCAGAAGCCCTGGTGCAAGGATTATTCTGTGGTGGATATCTGGAGAATTTGAACTTCCTAATCTCATTTCTTGTTAACTATACAACTGACCCACTATCCTCTGCCCCCAATCCTGACTCCCCCTAAGATCCATCTGCCTTACGTTGACCTCCTGACATCCTCCCACTCCCAAGCCAACTTATCTGGTTGGCCCCTGCTACCTGACCTCTCACTCCCCTTCCAAAGCACCCAATTCCCTCCCGATATAAACTGACTGCCCCCTACCCAGCTTTTGATCTTCGCCACCTATCACCCTGATCATCTACCACCCAACACCTGACCCCCATGTTATCCCATTATCACTCTAATCAACTGCCATCCTGTCACTCTACCCACCTCATCCAATGGCCACTTTACCCACATGCAACCATGTCACCCTATTCAGCTCCTACTCTACCATCCTATCCACATGATACCTTACCCTCCTATTACCTCACCCTACCTGCCTAACACTATCCAGCTGCACTCCATCACCCTACCAATGGCCACACTACCCTGTTACCCATTTACCACACCGACCTCATCTATCCTACCTGCTTACCAAATTAACCTTGTCTCCATAGCTTTTTAAAGAAACTTTGGAACAATTAAAAATTTTACTCACCAGAGCACGGCAGCTATTGCCGTATGAAAAGAGTACAACGCCTGCACTCATTCCCTTTGCTGATGTCTCTGAGGTTTCTTGCCCTGAATAAATTTTGATTGATCCACCAGAGAAAGATTAACCAGAAAAATTCAAGGAAAATAAGTGGATTTTTTTTTTGATCAAGGTCAGCAAGCTGGCATAGTAGTTAGCACTGTTGCCTTACAGCACTAGGGACCTGGGTTTGATTGCTGGTTTGGGTCACTGTTTGTGTAGAGTTTACATGTTCTCCCTATGTCTGCATGGGTTTCCTCCAGCTGCTCCAATTCCTCCCACAGTCCAAAGATGTGCGGGTTATCTAGACTGGCCATGCAACATTTTCCCTCAGAGTACCCAAACAGGCGCCAGAGTGTAGCAACTAGCGGGTGTTCACAGTAACTTCATTACAGTGTTAATGTAAGCCTACTTGTGATGAATAAATAAACTTACTTAAATGGGGTTAGGACCCTGAGCAGATGGTTTGGGCCATGTCTGGATCAGGAGTCAAATGCCAATTTAAATTTCAGATCAACTTGAGAAGTCTGATTACTGTCACTTAGATGAATTTACAAAAAAGATTAAATGAGAAAGTTCATTTCCTTTCCGATAGGTTAAAAAGAACAAAATGCCTTCGAGAACAGTAAATTTGCTTGAAGAACAGAGATAAAATGCCTCAAGACAGGAGCCACTTGATCATTACTGACCTGGAAAGGTGACCTCTGAGATCAAATGGGTAAAGCTGAAGTAGGCACAGCACAGTGGCAGAGGAATAAAAATTCACAGTTCTATGAAGTTATAGGGCTAATAAAAGGTCTGCTCCATTTCATTTCCTGATTTACAGCTATTTCTGGACTGTTACTTGTGTCCTCTATAACGAAGACCGATACAAAATACTTGTTTAATTAATCTGCCTTCTCCCTACTTTCCAGTAACAATTCTCCAGACGCATTTTCAATAGTATCAATACTGACTTTGTTAACCCTTTCCTTTTTTACATATCTATAGAAATTCTTATTATCTGTCTTTATATTTCTAGCCATCCTAATTTTGTACTCTAATTTTTCACGCTTTATTAATCCTTTTGTCATTTTGTGCTATTAGATTATCTGACCAATTTTAATGAAATGTGATTACTTGCCCCCACGAAAGAGAGAGAGGGAATGACGTCAGTGTTTACTGTTGGAGAGAGAGAGAGAGAGAGAGAGAGTGATGCTGGTGATTACTATTGAGGGAAGAAAGAGCAAGGCCCCCTACCTCCAACATCAACCTCCCCCTCCTCTATCCTGTGCTTCAACAGTAATCACCGGTATCTCCCTGTCTCTCCCCCAAAAGTAATCGCTAGTATTTAGTCGCTCCTTCATTGAATGCTTTCTTCTTCTGCACTACACATACGTGCTCTCCCCGAGTGAAGGGTCCACCCTTGGCACTCCCCCCAGCAGAGCTTATCACTGCCAGGTTGGCAGCAGCCGTGGTCCATTTAGTTATCAACAACATAGGCCAGAAGAGGGTGCTGCATATTTAACATCAAATTAAGAAGCAGAACCTTCGAGGTAATAATCTCAGGGCTATCAGCTGAGCGACATTCACATTGGCATCAGACCAATAAGGTTAAAGAAACTAACATGTAGCTCAAAGACTGGTATTTAAGAAGTGAGGCCTGTGTTGAAGTGGCACTGTGAGGGAAAATGAGATCTCTATTGATGGGTGGTCCATACCTGAACCATGCTGGAGTTAGCAAACCGCAGGAACGTGTTTTCAACTAAATGGTGGGGGCAAGGGATCACATTTGTGAAGATGTGGTCAGCCTATAAGTAGAGACAAGGCAAGAGAGAAGGATATGAATATGGGAAATGACAAAGGACTGAGAGTACAAATCTGAGGGTAAATGAACAGATATTGCTAGGCATTATTAAAATAATACCAAAAATCAAACTCCCCAAATCTAATTGCACATAGAATTCAAAACAAAAAAGCTGAGCTGATAGTGCTAATAGAAATTAAAATTACATAGGGTAGCCATTACAGAGAAGTGGCTACAGAATGATAGAGATTGGAACCTGAAATTGAAAGAAAGTTGAGATTTCGGAAGGACAGGAAGTTAGCAAAAAAATGCCAGGGTGGCTCTCTTATTTAATCATGGGATAATCTAATAGCATAATGACAAAATGATTAATAAGGAGTGACAAATTGGAGTTAACAAAGTGAGTATTAATCTTTTGGAATACAAGCCTGGGAACCATGTATTCGTCCCATACTTGATAGAACTATGAATTTTTATTCCTCTGCCACAGTGCTGTGCGTACTTCAGCTTTACCTGTCTGATCTTAAAGGTTATCTTTCCAGATCCATAATGATCAAGTAGCTCCTTCCTTGAGGCATTTTACTTTTGTACTTCAAGCCAGTTTACTATGTTCAGAAATGCTGGTGATAACTGCTGAGGAGAGGAGGAGAGACAGACAGACAGACAGACAGACAGATACCATCAATTACTGTTGCGGGGGGATGGGGGGTGGATAGAGAGGGAGATGCTGGTGATTTTTTTTGGAGGGGAGAGAGATACTGAGACTGATGGGAGTGCAAGAGGAAAGGTATGCCATTGATGGACCGAGGGGAAGAGAGAGATATGGTTGAGCAAGGAGGCTGGGATGTGTGGGGGAAGGGTTGAGGAGGGGGGTGTTTGGTGGCATGGGTGAGGAGGGGTAGTGGGAGAGGGAGAGATGCCAGTTTTGATGATGGATGGAGTGAAGAGATGTTGGTGTTGATTGAGAAGGACATGGGAGAGAGATGCAACATTGATCTGGGAGTGGGAGAGTTTCTCTTAGGCCTCCATTCCAAGGTGGGAATCGGGGAGGGTAAGATTATTTATTGGTCTGATTGGTGCATCTTTTAAAAATGGTGGCCCAATCTCAAATGCAGCGGCTTCACTGATGTATTTAAGCTCCGCCTGTCAAAATAAGGGTCTGAAATACACCCTCTGCTCTCTTTTTGACGAATGTCATAAGATCTGGCAGGAAAACCTACTATTTTTCAGGTGAGAAACATGCTAGTTTTCAGTTAGACCATGATATTTTCTATTTTTTTGGCAAGATTCACCCCTAGAAATCCAGTACTCCCCCCATCCCCCATGTTAATGATAGGCCATGGGCATAGATAAGCAGCACTAATATTTACGTTGACCAACAGTGAAATAGCAAGTCCTGTTTTTTTTCAATTGCAGGCTGGACATTTTTCTTCAAAATTTAAAAGGCTTGGGAAATTAAATGATTTCGCAGCTTGTCAGTTCTACAAAGTTTACCACTTTGTTATGTACTTACGTGCACACTTTAATAATTCTAACCTTTCCCAAAGGTTAACTTACCTCTTCAAAAGGATGTGTTATTTTTCCAGCAGTTTTGACCTTTACCTGAAATGTCTAAAACCTGAGTCATGTGTTGGAAATCCCAATAATGAAAATTGAATCTGTTGGAATGCAAGTGCAGTTTTACACAAGAAGTCATGAAACTCCCTGGTGGAAACAGTCGGTTCCAGATTCAGGGATAAGGCTTCCAGAATTGGGTATCAGGCATCATTTTGTCTAAGGTATGGATCCCTTCTGACTTTGTAAATATTCAGGCTACATTGTGCCCAAATCAAAGACAGTGGAAGGATCAGCAGAGTAGGCAACTAGATAGAGTCGATTGATAATCACACTACTGAAAAGATAATGACTGGCGTTTTCTGGCCCCATTTATAGCAGATATATAAAATTTTGAGAAATCACAATAATCATGCAGGGCAGGGTAGTGCAGTGGTTACCACTGCTATCTCACAGCTCCAGGGACCCAGGTTCAATTCCAGCCTTGGCTCGCTGTCTGTTTGGAGTTTGCACCTTCTCCCTGTGAGTGTGTGTGTTTCCTCTGGGTGCCCTGGTTTCCTCCCAAAGTCCAAAGATATGCGGATTAGGTTGATTGGCCACGCTAAATTGACCCTAAAGACAGCGGGATTAGCAAGGTAAATGAGGCTTGAGGAATAGGGTTTGGGTGAGATTGTGGTCAGTGCAGACTCGATGGGCCGAATGTACTGTAGGGATTCTATGATTCTGTGATCAGTTTCACACTGTCATAAAACAAGTTTGCAATAGCCCACCCCACCCATTAATGGTTAACTATGTGTCCCTTCATCACACATTTGGAAGCTAATTTTAATGCTTTAAAACTGCATTATAAACTCCACTCACCGGAATCATCCCGCTACAGTAGATCATGAGCTGACACAAGAGGTGTGCACCGGGTGACTTACACTTCACCTGGGACTTCAAGATTTGTTTCTCCAATTTGCTTTGGACATCACTCAGTCATCAGCATCAAGTTTCACAGCCAGCATCACAGGGGGCTCATGGGTAGATCTCTATTTATCAAACCAGAAGTAAGGTGGGGACAGTTTTTCAACATCTGTATGGCTAGGGCTTGCAAGGGGAGAGGGGCTATCCAAGGGTATATGTGTGGGGGACGGAGGAGAGAACATGTAAGGCTATGGCAGGTGAGGACATAGAAACTATCATTATCACATAAGAGGTAGTGTTGGGCAAGTTAATGGGGCTAAAGGTAGACAAGTCTCCTGGCCCTGATGGAATGCATCCCAGGATACTAAAAGAGATGGTGGGAGAAATAACAAATGCACTAGTGGTAATTTACCAAAATTCGCTGAACTCTGGGGTGGTTCCCACAGATTGCAAAATGACAAACGTGATGCCACTGTTTACAAAAGGAGGTAGACAAAAGTTGGGAGTAACTATGACTCTTCACTTTGCGGTGTGCCCCCACCGGGGAGTGATCCGGCATAGTTACCGGCTGTGATCGATATTTGCGTACTTTGACCATCACAGACGTTGGTGCTGCCTCCTCATTGGCCCCGCCGGTAACCTTGATCGATTTGGATCAAGGGCCAAACGACCAGTTTCCACCACTTTTGTGGAAACAAAACCACGCAATGGGAGATCCGGATGCGGCTGCAGTCGGGTCAGCGAAAAGAAATGAATGGCTGCCTGGAAGGCAGGTTTCCGGTTGGATTGCGAACCAGAGAAATAACAACCCCACAGAGGAATCTGTAACCGCTCTCTGTGAAAAGTTACAAAGGCTAGGTTACGCAGTAACTAACTCTAAAGAGTTAGTGACAAGATCAGTCTCGACCCAAACAGAAGAGGTGATCTTGAGACAGAGACAAATTGCTGGGCACTATTGGGTGATAGACTCGGGTCCTAGGCCTGAGGACCCTATCACTCCAATATGTGAAGATGAAACGCCTGTTGTAGAGGAGTCGGTCTGGACGGCCCATCCAGCCAAGGAAGTGCAGATAACCTCCTGCACCTTCTACAACAAGGCATATCTAGCCCTGAATAAGGGCACGGGAGACAATGGTAACATCAGAAATACCGCAAGCGATGGGGGTGCTCAGGATGAAGGCACCTTCATCGAGACAGTTACAATAACACCTACGGAAGACCGTTCAGAGGTTAAGGAAGTGGTGATCTATTATCCCACTGATGCGTTGTATTGCAAGCCCTGCAATTCTATACTCCCCACGGTTGGAGCTTTCAGAGATCATTTCAAGACAGTGCACAGGACCAAGAACATTGTGACCAAATGTTCTCAATGCGGTAAGCCCGGTGAGTTCCACTCGATTACCTGCCACTACCCGAAATGTCAGGGTGAGAAGCCCCCGGCAGTCGGGCAGTACAAGTGCAGTGCCTGTGAATTGGCCTTCACCACAGAGAGTGGACTCAGCCAGCATGAGCGACACTGTCATCCGGTCCTCTGCAATGAAAAACGTGCAGAGAAGGCACTGCCTAAGCCCTCAGCCAAACGGGGTAGGAGTAAGAGCGTATGGTCCGAGGAGGAGGAATCGCTCCTCGAGGAGCTTGAGAAGAGATTTGCTGGCACGCGATTTATCAATAAAGAGATCGGGAGTATCCTAACAACCAAAACGGCCAAACAAATCTCTGACAAGCGCAGGCTACTGGCAAATGCGCGCAAAACAGCAAACAACGCACTCCCAGTTGTTGCTGAGAACCCAGGCTCCAAGTAAGATCAGGAGCCGGAGGAGGCAGATGTCGGAGATCCAGTACTGCAAGTAAGTACCATTGGTCAGCCCACGGCTCATGTCCCTAAGCATAGGGAAGTGGAGGAACACCTCAGCCAAGCCGAGAGGCTCCTAACTGCGAGGAACGACCCCGACAATCAAGCCCTGGCAGTGGGTATAATTGAGAGCATCACCGACCTGCTGATGGGCGGTGCGACAAAAGGGCAAGGGAAGTCTGGTCCTAAAGAGAAGGCACGTCAGAAAGTTAACTGAAGGCCTAGGCACGGGGTTAATAGTGGAGCAAAGAAACGATGGGCAAAGGAGAAATCCGTCTTTAGAGCAACACAGCTGCTCTATAAGAACAATAGGCGCCAGCTTGCCCGACAGATCATGGGCACACCTACACAAATGAAGTGTCCACTTACAATTGAGGAACTGGAGGCAAGCTTTCGTGAGAAACTCTCCAGCCAGAACAATAAAGCGAATATCAATAAGTTCCAAACATACAGTGGAAAAACCGACAACGGCGAGTTAATGAAGCCAATCACCGAGGAAGAGGTTATCCAGGCCATCAAGGGCATTAAGGAGGATAGCGCGCCTGGACCGGATGGTCAGAAATTGGAAGACATCCGGGATATTCATGAGGCCTATGAAATCCGCATACCTCGTCTCTTCTCCTTGTGGTTGGCTTCAAAAACGATCCCAAACTGTATGAAACAGAGTCGAACAGTCCTCATTCCGAAATGTGAGGATAGGGAATGCCTTAAAAACATTGACAACTGGCGACCAATTACCATCGGTCCATTGCTGCTGCGCCTGTTCACAAAGATCATGGCGAAGAGGCTGAGTGAGACAGTCGACATAAACCCGAGACAGAAAGGAGTTTTGGCAGCTACTCCCAGATGCAACCAAAACATCGCAGTGTTGCAGAACATCATAAAGGGAGCTAAGAAGAACCATAAGGACCTCGCAGTCGTCTTTGTTGATTTGGCGAAAGCGTTCGACTCGGTTGGTCACAAACTACTCATAAAAGCACTACAGAGAGTCAAATTACCAAACGCCTTGGTGGAGCTCATCCAGAACCTCTACACTGGCAACACAACGGTGGTGGAAGGCGAGAAGTCTAAAACCACCCCAATAATGATCGAGAGGGGTGTCAAACAAGGAGACCTGTTCTCACCAGTATTATTTAATATTGCTTTGGATCCGCTGCTATGCAGTCTTGAAGCGGCTAAGTCTGGTGTCAGCATGACGCTAGATGGAGCAAGAATCAACTGCTCGGCCCTTGCATTCGCAGATGACATTGCCCTGCTCAGTGACTCGCACACCAGGATGGCACGAAACCTGAAGATTCTCCAGTCTTTTTGCGAGACGACTGGTCTCACTGTCAACACCAGCAAGACCAAAGGATTCCACTTCACCTGTAAGAGGAAGACCTTCATTTACAACCAATGCAAAAACTGGAAGATTCAGAAGGAGGACATTGCATACATCCCCCCAGGAGAGACGGAGAAATACCTGGGAGCCAGGATAGACCCGTAGGCCGGTGTGGAAGAAGGAGCATGGGAGGAGAGGCTGAAGACTTGGATCTCCAGTCTACAGGCAGCAGCTCTTCGCCCAAGACAACGCATGGAGCTGCTCACTGTTCATGTCATACCGAGACTGTATTATCACGTGATCCTAACTGAAGCGTCTCAAAACACGCTAGTAAAACTGGACCACTTGATCTGCAATGCTGTCGAGCAATTCCTGCACCTTCCACCTCATACAACAGATGGCACCCTCTATTCGCGGACTCGGAATGGAGGTCTAGGAATTCCCAAGCTCGAGATCCAGATACCATCTGCGGTGATCCGAAAATGGGAAGCACTGTCTGCCTCTACAGATCGAGTCATTCGCGTCTCGTTCCAGTTCTGTGAGCAGAACATTGGCAGAAACATCGAAGATCTGAGGACCCTCAAGGCATTGAGAGAAATTGAAGACTTCATGCCAACAACGGAAGACGGCGGCAATGACGAAACAACAATGATCAGAGCTGCATTGCCAACACTGGCGGCGGAGGAGACAGGTCCCAGCAAGCCATTGAATAGATATGCAGGGTGGAGGGAATGGGAATTCCATAAATGGAGACAGCTCACGTCGCAAGGAGTGGGAGTTCACTACTACCACAACAACAAAATATCAAACAGTTGGATGAAGGCTGCATATCAGCTGAAATCCCATCGCCTGGTAAACAACATGCTGCTTCGGTGTAACCTATATCCGACGAGGGTGACCCTGTCAAGAGGGAATCCCTCTGCCACAAAAACCTGCTGAAGGTGTGAGGCAGGTTTGAAAACACTCGGACACATTTCTGGCTTTTGCCCATTCATGAAAAACTGCCCAATCAAACGCCATAATAAGATTTTGGACCGACTGCGCAAGTATGTCTGAAAATACAGCTGGACATCCTACCTAGAACCAAGGCTCATCGCCAAGGACGGCAGCCCTTGGAACCTGACATCGTCTTCAAGAGGGAAAAAGATCAGCAGGTAGCGATGGTGGATGTGACAGTCCGGTTCGAAGACAACTGTGACAGTCTGGAGAAGGCGTTGCAGGAAAAGTGCCAGAAATACCAACATCTGGGACCAGAGATTGAAAAATTGACGGGATGCCCGAACCCCAAATACTTTGGATTTGTCGTTGGCGCCAGGGGCAAGTGGTTGGAAAAGAATAACAGCCTCATGGTCTTCCTGGGAATAAAGAGATTCCGTTCATTCGCCCAACAAATTTCAAGGCTCACCTTGTCACTTACGTTGGAGCTACTGGGGATCTTCAACAACAGGTGAGAGATGATTAAGACCAGAGGACAAGCTGGCCACTTGTCAGAGATCATGGCATACTGCCCTCAATGGAGCCCATATATCAATATGGAGGACTCTCTGGTGTTTGTCGGATTGTTTGTTTGTGTGTGTTGTACAGTGTGTTTTGTGTTAAATGTGAGTAATGACACCTATTCCACCTACAGGTGCCACAGTCCACCTTGTCAATGACAAGGGGCATGCACTCGGTGGGTGGTGCTTGGATGGCTCTTGGGTATCGATCTGAGAGTTGTCTAGTACTTCACTACCGGCAGTGCGTGCTGACATGGACTGACATATGGGCAGCACGTCAGCCCAGTGATTAACACTGTTGGCTGGGCCGCTATGGAGACCCAGGGCGGACTACCGGCCTTGGTCAATGTCTGCAGGAGTTTGCACATTCTCCCTGTGCTCGTGTGGGTTTTCTCCGGGCACTCCGGTTTCCTCCCACATCCCCAAAAACGTGCTAATATAGGCTATTTGGCTAAATCAAAGTGTCACCCAATTGGATCCTCCTTAATTCGGCCTAAACGTCCCCTAAATTTCCACTCTCACGCTGGAGTAACCCGAGCATTCAGTACCGACAAAATGGCTCACCAGTAGGCCCATAGACATCTGGGATGACAATAAAAGACCTAGCTATAACACCTTAGCTGTGAACCCCACTCATGTTCCCGAGCTAGAACATCTTAGCTGTGACTCCAACGCATGTGCCTCAATCAAGATCAAGTGGGCCCTGACTGGGGTTTCGCTAGAGGTAGACAAAACCGTCGATGAGCGACGTAAAGACTCGAACTAGGCACTCATCCGAGTGTATTAAAATAGACCAGTTAGCTTCATTTTTATAGTAGGAAAAATGCTTGAATCTATCATCAAGGAAGAAATAGCAAGACATCTGGATATAAATTGTCCTATTGGTAAGACTCAGCATGGATTCATGAAGCAAAGGTCATGTTTGACTAACTGGGTAGAATTTTTAGAGAACATTACATGTGCAGTGGAAAATGGGAAAACTGTGGATGTGGTATACCTGGATTTCCAGAAGGCATTTGACAAAGTATTGCACCAAAGACTGCTACATAAGATAAATGTGCACGGTGTTATGAGTAATCTTTTAGCATGGATAGAGGATTGGTTAACTAACAGAAAGCAAGGAATGGGGGTAAATGGGTACATTTCTGGTTGACCATCAGTGACTAGTGGTGTGCCTCAGCGATCAGTGTGGGGACCACAATTGTTTACGGTTTACATAGATGATTTGGAGTTCGGTATCAAGTATAGTGTGTCAAAATTCGCAGATGACACTAAGATGAGTGGCAGAGCAAAGTGTGCAGAGGATGCTGAAAGTCTGCAGTGGGATATATAGTCTAAGTGAATGGGCGAAGATCTGGCAGATGGAGTACAATATTGGTAAATGTGAGAGCATCCATTTTGGTAGGAATGACAGCAAAAAGGACTATTATTTAAATAGTAAAAAATTGCAGCATACTGCTGTGCAGAGGAGTCTGGGTGTCCTTGTGCAAGAGTCTCAAGGAATTGATTTGCAGGTGCAGCAGGTGATTAAGAAGGCAAATGGAATTTGCTAGAGGAACGGAGGTTAAAAATAGTCAGGTTATATTGCAGCTATAAAAGGTGCTGGTGAGGCCACATCTGAAGTACTGTGTACAGTTTTGGCCTCCTTACTTGAGAAAGAAATGCTGGCACTGCAGGGGATGCAGAGGAGATTCACTAGGTTGATTCCAGAGTTGGGAGGGTTAGCTTATGAGTAGAGACTGAATAGATTGGGGCTGTATTCATTGAAATTCAGAAGAATGACGGAAGATCTTATAGAAACATAAGATTGTGAAGGGAATAGATAAGATGGAAACAGGGAAGTTGTTTCCATTGGCAGGTGAAACTAGAACTAGGGGGCATAACCTCAAAATGAGGGGAAGCAGCTTTAGGACTAAGTTGGGGAAGAACTTCTTCACACAAATGGTTATGAATTTATAAAATTCCCTGCCCAGTGAAGCAGTTGAAGCTACCTCATTGAATGTTTTTAAGGCAAGGATAGATAAATTTTTGAATAGTAAAGGAATTAAGAATTATGGTGAGCAGGCAGGTAAGTAGAGCTGAGTCCATGAAAAAATCAGCTTTAATCTTATTGAATTGCAGAGCAGGGTCGAGCAGCTAGTTGGTCTATTCCTGCTCCTAGTTCTTATGTTCTTATGTTCTTATATTGATCTCTGCAAATGGCCTCAAGATGGTGAGGGCTAAGGAGCTAGTCTCCAGAGGAGAGGAGGCTAGATGTAGATGTGAGAGTGTGTCTGTGAGAGAATGAGTGGCAATATCCTTGTGGTGCCAGTGAGTGAAGTACCAGTAATTATGTGATGGCCTTATGATTGCATGAGTTTAGAATTATGAGGTTTTTTAAATTGGCAACATCATTAAGACCAATTTCTAGATGGCCCGCCCTTTTCTGCAACATGACCAGCACTGCCACTATCTTTTAATGTAGAGATGCCGGCATTGGACTGGGGTAAACTCAGTAAAGTTTGACAACACCAATTCTAAATCCAACCAATTTATTTGATAGTAAATCAGCAAGCTTTCGATTTTTTGTCTTCATCAGGCAAATGCAGTGTTCTGGACTATCTCCTAAGCCAGAGTGGTCAGGTTACTGCAGTTCCTGTGGCCAGAGCAGGGTGGAGAGCATCACATCAGGCTTGCAAAAGTCCAGGGAGGGGTTACTGAATTCTTTTTGCTGATCAGGGTCATGCGTTCCTGACCCTGCAAACATTGTCCTGCTCTGCAAACATTGTTAACTGTGTGCATTGCTACAGATCAGATGTGCTGCCTGAAATGAGGAAACAATAAGGTAACAATAAGGGTGGTGGGCAATTCAGAAGTTGCCCACAATACAGTGTGTTTCCTGTACTGGTGTAATTAATGAGGCGGGTAAGGGATGATACAGTGTGAAAATCCACTCTTGCAGCCAGCGGCAAAAATGCACTTCATGCAATTCAGGGAAAATTCCATCAAATGTGGTGTAGGCTTGTTCTGCTGTGAATTGATATTGCTATCAATGGTATTCATTTTGCGTTGTGATATGTATTGTTGATGAAGTTAAGGCCTTGATAGAGTTCAGCAGTAACATAACACGACCGCTTTTTAAACATTTTGTCACATTGCAATTGGACTGTTTGGACATTCCAAAATGATTTATTGCACTCACTTATGGTGTTGCCACACTGTTCCCTGGCCATCACAATTAGCATCAATGCTAAAAAACATAATAGATGTCAAACATTTATTACAATATGGTCTTTCATTTGTCTTATATCTATAATCACAGAATCCCTACAGTACAGAACGAGGCCATTTGGCCCATTGAGCCTGCACTGACAACAATGCCCCTCAGGTCCTATCCATATGACCCCACGTATTTACTCTCCTAATCTCCCAGACACTAATTTAGCATGGCCGATCAATCTAATCTGCGCATCTTTGGACTGTGAGGGGAAACCCAGAGAAAACAAGCGCAGACACAGGGAGAAAGTGCAAACTCCACAGAATCACCCAAGGTCAAAATTGAACCCGGGTCTCTGGTGCTGTGAGGCAGCTGTATTAACTACTGTGCCACCATGAGACCATACCACCCCGAACCAACATTGTTACTTTTTAAAACATCTCAACTATGTTAAACAATGTTAGAAACTTAGAAATCAGGATTCTACATTAGATCTGCAATTATTACTATATTATAAACAGTCAGCGCAAATACATTTGAAATAAATTTTACTTTACTTTGTCAATTCACATAATTCAATATAATCAGAATTTAAACATGAAACTTCATTTTTTTAATTGAAGATTTGGAATGTGAATAATCCTAGGACCTTACAGAGCTGTAGCTTTCTCAAATTGTTTTAATACTCTTGAGTATCATGATAATTTTGAGTGTTTAATAGCCAATTGGATACATAAGCAACCATAATTGCAGCAATTAAATAATCATTTTAATTTACTTTAATTTCTTCAGCCTCCTTCATTCTTTCACTGATTTCTACAATGGTAAAACTATATGTTGTAGTAATGAGCTTTCAATACACCAACATCTCCTCAGTTAGCTAGTGTGATATTCCCCACGGGATCCAATTTGTTGCAGTACTTACTTTCTACAGGATAGAAGACCATGTAATGTAAGATGTTTGTGTACACACAGGGCACTAATGTGAATCAGAGTATGATAGCCTTTGCCTTTATTGATATTTTCATTTGAATTTTCAAGAAATGTTTTCAAAATATTAGGCACAAAATCCAAAGCAATTTACAGTGTCTAATGATAGTTCATCAAGTTATCAACTGCACTATGATCCTACTGACATGACATATTTCATAAGGATAACTTGAGCGAACTAACCATCTCTAAATGATGTCCTGAGGTTTTACCCAAGACTATATCCAAGAATAATACAGTGTCCCTGTACCTACTGTACGATTGTAAAATGAGTGCAACAATGATGAATGCTGCATTGGATGCATAATCATCCAGTGCTTTCAAAACTCTGCTAAATTCCTCAAGGGCAATTTTTTTAACTCTATTATTGTGCCCATCTGAAATAAGTACAGCCATCATTTCATTGTTGAAGTGGTGGTTTTGCATAAATTTCCGAGTTAATTTGCTATATTTATTAAAGCTGGTTGGAGCTTATGCTATGTGAGCACTGATTTGTTTTCCTAAAAATATAGTGGAATCCCCAAAGATCATTAAAGGATTACCTTAAGTTAGTAACAATATTGATCTGTAATTTATGACCTGAATCCCAATTTAAGCAAATTGTACATGTGCGTCAGGACAATACACTGGAAACACATCAAGTCTGAACTTATGATTCTGCCTTCTAAAAATGCTGATATTGAAGTGCTGAGCTGCAATCTCTTGTGCTGATGATATGTAATTATTTGCACTTACCTGCACACTTATTTTTTGGTCTAACCAGTAGAGGCAGCAGACATTCTTTGGGTGGTTTAACTTCTTTTGTAAATGTTTTTAAAAGATATTTATCATAGATGTAATGCATAGAAAGTGAAAGAAATCCTTTTCATTTTTACAATATTGTCACGACAACCAATTCCATTAAAAATTATGTTCACATATAACAAGGTGAATGTTGGTGTCTGGAATAAATTTCAACTAATGTCCATTTGGATTTTCCTCCTATGTCCACTTGGTCCTGTGGAAATGGCTCCACTGAAGGCCAAAGGCTGCTTCTCCTACTAGGGGTTTGGGTGCAATTTTTAAGCTCAGCACAAAATGTTATTTCTGGTGGCCCATAGCTTTCCGCCACTAATCAGAAGTAATGGGCCTACGTCATATAAAAAGTCATACTCACTGTCAATGTAGAACCAGGGGGTGTAGGAGAATTCCTTCTGTCTCCACATTAATATTGCAAAGTGCTATCGGTCTGTGTTAACCCATCTCTTGATCAATTCCCCTCCACTCATAGAACTTAACTAAGCACCATGGATGATATCTGAGCTGGCTGACATTTGTCAGGCTCCTATCAGAACCTGTAACTAGACACTCTATTGGCATTCACAGGTTGCCAGTTTGAAGAAAATGCAGTGTAAGGTCCAATTAAGATATTCCTTGTGCCAACCTCTTTTGTTGTGCCATTCCAGTAAGCCATTCATGTAGAAATGAATGCTGATCAACTTACCATCCCTTTACCTCTAGGTTTTTACTGTAGGAAGATGCTTGAGTCAAGTGAATAGCCATGCCAAATCTTCCCTTAAAAATCTTTTATTTTTTAAGACTCTACAGGCGGGATTTCACAGCTGTGTTCACCCCAGAACAGGAAAATCCCACCTGAGGTCAATGGACCTTTCCATGATCTGCCCATCACCCACTCCAATTCCTGTGGCAGGCAGGAAGGTAAAACTTGCCACGTTATGTTCTGACATATTAACATTTCAATTGCCCGTTATGAGTATTATGGAAATAACTTGATTGGTTTTGCTAGGGATGTGAATTGATTGGAGGATAATATTACCTTGTTACTGTCAATGCTGAAAAAAGAAAATTCTATTATTCAGTCTGTACACAATGCCTGAATTCCACTTCAACTTCCCATTACTTTCAGCACGTTTTAGTGCTGTCAATCATTTGCCCAAATAACAAACAACTTGTAGTTAGCCTTCTGGCTGATTAGTAATTGCATTTGTTGATATAATCAGAGTGCATATTATATTTTCATCTAAACATTCATTCAATTGTGCTCACACTGCTTGTGAATACTTAGATTTATAAAGTTGGAATGTCAACCAGCAGGAATGGTTTTATTTCATCATTCAGTTTAAAAGCTCCAAAAATCAAAATATTTTAAATTTTAAAAATCCAGTTCCAGAGGCAGTTTTCACTTTTTGGCTGATTGCTTTGAAAAGCAAGTGTTAAACTTCTGAAGTTTGGGTGGTGATCTTGCAATCGATGTTCATCAAATATCCATGACACACACCCAAAACTGACAGATGCATAATGTTTAGATGTCTGTTTAAGCAGCATAAGCCCATTCTCAATTTTCTCAGCACTGGATTTACCCATTCTAATACCTGCCCACCAATCCTGATACTCATCTGGAGCTAAATCAGTGTCTGATTCATTGCTTTTAATCACTGGTGAACTTTTGTGCATATTTGAATTTGTGTTTTTTGCTGTTACTGATTCCATCATTTGTGACAAATCACCTTTAGGAGCTGGGGGAGAACAGCTCAGGAGCTTTTACATGACATGAATGTGCTTCTCAATCCACTGTTGTGGCTGTTGGATAAGGGGAAGAACCAACAGAGAAAAGTGAAATAGAGGAGATTGCAGGGGGAGTCATTCAAATAATATTTCCACCACTTAAGTGCCAGATAATTCAACAAAAAATAATCTAACCATCTCTCCTGCCCTGCCCAAGACCTCTAGGAAAGGAATTTGGCCAAACAGTCACAGGTGTATAAGGAATATAGAGGGCTGTGAACACAGCTTTATGGTGCACCGGTGTTGAGGATGATTGTGGAGGACGTGTTGTCACCTATCCTTACTGATTGTGATCTGTGAGTTACGAAGTTCAGGGTCCAGTCGCAGAGGGAGGAGCTGAGGTCCAAACCATGGAGCTTGGAGATGAGTTTCATGTGAACAATGGTGTTGAAGGCTGATGTATAGTCAATAGATAGGAGTTTGACGTAGGTGTCCTTGTTATCTAGATATTCCAGAGTTGGCAAGGCCAGAGAGATGGTGTGTACTGTGGACCTGTTGTGCTGATAGACAAACTGTAGTGGATCCAGGTAGTCCAGGAGGCTGGAATTGATTTGTGCCACGACTAGCTTTTCAAAGCACTTTATAAGGATGGATGTCAGAGTCACTGGCCGATAGCCATTAAGATACGCCGCTTGGTTTTTTTTTTAGATACCAGGGTGATGATCATCTTCTTGAAGCAGATAGGGATCTCAAATTGTTGTGAAGAGAAGTTGAAGATGTCTGCAAGTACTCCTGCCAGCTGATCCATGCAGGATCTGAGTCCTCGTCAGAGTACCCCACCCAGGCTAATCGTTTTCCGTGGGTTGACTTTGAGAAAGCTGCTCTGACATTTACATTGGTGACCCCAGGTACGGGTTCATCCTGGGCTTCCAGGGTGGAGGGCATGCTGTCATTGACCTCTTGCTCAAAATGGGTGTAGAATGCATTGAGCTCATCAAGGAGGGGTCTGTTGAAGTCCCTGTGTGCCAAAGAAGCAAAATCTGTGTGTTCCCCAACTGGAAAACATGGATGAACACTCATATCCAGTGCTTGCTGAAATCCAAGTCTGAGGTATTTAAATCAAGTGACACCAACCAATACAAAAAAGCTAGATACAATCTAAGGAAATCCATCAAAAATGCTAAAGACAGTACTGTGTACAAGCACATGGACTGCAACAGATCATGAAGTAGCTTGCCACCATCTTCTCAAAGGCATTTAGGGATGGCCAATAAATGCTGACCTAGCCAGTGTCATTCATATAAGCTGATCAAACTTATTTTACAAGTAAGTAAGACTCACTTAAGCAAGTGCAACATCTCTGGAAGATCAGACCGGTAGTTACAGAGCTACAATAACAGCAATAGGGCTGAAAATCAAGTCATAAATTTCATTTCCTAAAGGTGACTATGTTGTTGTGTTTCTCTGGCTCGGGTTGAAGCAGCTGAAATAAGCAACAATGATGAATTTGCTACTGCCCTGACGTCCATCATCATGATGTGGAAATACCGATGTTGGACATTGTAAGCACAGTAAGAATTTTTCACGTGTAGCTCATGCTACCGAATATGACACAAGACACAATAAAATGCATTAAGATAAAATAAGACACAACACAAATAAGATACAAGATACAAGTGGCTTGTGCCACCAAATAAATCTGTTGGATTTTAACCTGGTGTTGTGAGACTTCTTACTGTCTATCATCATGCCAGTTGCCATCTTGTATGTTCAATACATGCAAAAATAACAGATGAAATACATTCAGTAAAGTGATATATGTAAGAGACAGAGAAACAACATAAATCAAAGGAAAACAATGATTAGAGAGTCAAATTGAAAAAGTAGAAAGAATTCAGAGATGAAGAATTGGAAAGAAATAAACATCAGAAGATTAGAAGAAGGGTATGACTTTATTTTTTTCCTGTACTGCACAATGTCTACAGATAATCAAATGGTTCTTTCTCTTTTTAATATAACATAAAATCTTCAAGCAATCATGGACACTTATGCATTCTAAGTTTAAGGAAATTACTGAGTAGTCAGTAATTTGATCAAACCCAGAATCAAGCATATATAGGGCAAACTGCCATTGCATACATCAGTTTACAAGTGTGTAGGCTGCACCCAATATTTGTGATCCTGGCTAATTTCAACCAACATCTATCAAGTTTGGGAGAGTTGAGGGCAGGGTGGCATTGGTGTTGAGTTAATACATTGGGTTTCATTGATGTCACTTAAAGGGAAGGAGCACAGGAGATGGAAAGATTTGGTGGACAAATGACTGAAGGAGCCAACAGGCACCTCAGTTCACTGGAGACTCTGATGCAGTCAGTTGAGGGGACAGTAGGAAGAAATCAGCCAGGGTGTCTAAAGCTCCTTTAAATAAACACTTGGAAAAAATTGTCTCTTGGTGGTAACTTGCTTTAAATTATCCATTTGATCATTTACAAAAGAACATTTTTAAACGCACATTTTCAATTGTCTCATTTCTGTGAATTGATCTCAGTTTAAAACTCATTGCTCCTTGAATTGATGCTTGAATTTATTTGCTAAAGCTGCCTTAGTGGAAACAGATTCCCAGTTACATTTTTTCACCAAAAATAATTCTAATTAGTTGGAGATATTTGTTATGAGACACAAAAAAGTGCTGCATTAAACTTGCCATTGATTTAAATCTTTATGGATATCAATGAATCACCTTTAAAATGATACTGCATATTGAAAGGAGAAAATGATTATTACAATTCATTGTAAGTAATGATCTTATTAGTTTGATTCAATATCAATAGGATAATAGTAATTGAAAAATATTTCTGTTCTTTTGGGAACATTACATATTAACTAATGAATACATTACACAAGGTTGAAACATTATTGCATTATCAGTCATAAAGTAATCGTCTTGTTATGTCCAATATTGATGTATTTCAAACCTGCTGTAAATGCTCCTCAACCATTTTCATGTAATCCAGCACAGTATTCAGCCTGTATAAAACCTACAACTCTTGGGCAGGGACAGATAGGTGAAACATTAAACCAGTGTTATTAATGGAATCTTCAACTTTACACAATCTACTCCATACAGTCCCTACAGTGCAGAAAGAGGCTGTTTGGCCCATTGAACATGCACCAACAACTATTCCCCGTGTATTTACCCTGATAATCTCGCTGAGACTAAGGGGCAATGATCATAGCCAACCCGCACACCTTTGGACTGTGGGAAGAAACGGAGCACCCAGAGGAAACCCACATAAACATGGGGAGAATGTACAAAGTTCACACAGACTGTTATTTACAGTCTGTGAATTAAACCCGGGTCCCTGGCGCTTTGAGACAGAAGTGCTAACCATTCTGTCACTGTGTCATATCTGATCTGTTATTTTAAACTGCTGGTGATCTTTTGTTCTTATTTCTAACTACTGACGTCAACAACATCATTGTTGTGGCAAGTTATTTTTGGATTTTTCTAGCATCTTTTCTTCAAACTTCCTCCAGCAACATTTTAGGTTATCACCAAGTCGATAGGCAAGAGTGGAGTTTTTTTTACAGGCATTCTTGGGATGTGGGAGTTGCTAGCTAGGCCAACATTTTATTGTCCATCCATAATGTGTTTGAACTGATTGACTTGGTAGGCCATTTGCATCTCAATCACATTGCTGTGGATCTGGAGTAACATGTAGAGCAGACCACGTACAGATATTAGTAAACCAGATGGATTTCTACAAAATCATGAGACTATTAAATCCAGGTTTTTATTGAATTCAGATTGTACCATCTGCTGTGGTGGGATTCAAACCCAGGTTCTCAGAACACTATCCTGGGTCTCCAGGATTACTAGTACAGTGACAATACCACTACACTACTGCCTCCTTGCAGTGAGGGGGAAAAGAGGGTGAAGTAGGCTCTATACCTCATGAGTTTGCAGAAAAAAATCATTGTACAACCAGCTGAGTAAAGAGGAGTGAGAGCTCTGCTTCATCACAGAATCGGTTACACAATTATGTCCCAATCAGTAATTCGTAGTCCACCTCTGAATCTTAACCTAAAAAGTGTTAAAGTTTAATGTAGTTCTGAATTACTGCTTCAATAGCTGATGACATAAGCAATATTAGTTAATTTGAGATGCATACCTACATCAAGCATGTGACTGATGCATTCTTTATCAATCAAATTAATTCATCTCCTCCCCTTTGAGAAGCAAATAGTAGGAAGATAGGACTCCGGTTGCCACCAGAATTATAGGCTTTTGCCCAGGGAAGGGGTTTAATTTATTAAACTCATATTGGCTTCCGTGGTCCACATCAGATTACAGCAAAAACAACAACAACTTGCATTGTTGTTGTAAAATGCCTTTGATGTTGTAAAATGTCCCAAGGTGCTTCACAGGACTGTTATCAAATAAGATTTGACATCAAGTGTGGTGATTTGTGATGATTGGTCCTTTAAGAGCAACACAACAGAGTAAGGGTGATCTGACTTGGATGCAGAATGGGTAATCATCCCCGCAGGGGGAATCCTCTCTTGGACAGGAGACATGTAGGAGAGGCAAGGGCGGCTATGTGGCTATTACAGAAGAGAAAATGCTGGAAAATCTCAGCCAGTCTGGCAGCATTTGGAAGACAAAGCTGAAGTTTTGAGTCCGGATGACACTCTGTCAAAGCTATGGGGCTATTATACTGTTGCATAGTTTTTCTTAACAATAAATATCTTTTCTGTTTCTAATGAAGGGTTTGAAAGTGCATCATTACATCCAGTGAAGAACAAAAACAAAACAGCATGGGAAACAGGCCCTTCAGCCCAACGAGCCCCCACCGCCACCCCGATGTTCCCACCTCTACCCGTGATCCCTGTCCATGTTTATAGATGTATGGATTAAAAACCAAATTTGAGACAATTTAGGGAGAATTTGTTTTGCCAATCAGCCTAAGAGCACATCTTTAGGATGAGGGAGGAAACCAGAGCACCCGGAGAAAACCCACACAAGCACGGGGAGAATGCGCAAACTCCCACAGACGCAGGCCCAAATCCATGTATCTGCCCAGCATAGCGATAGTCACTGAGCTGTCGTGTTGCCCATCAAATGGTCCAGGTCAAGTGTACACTAACGACGTGAAGCACTAGGATACTCTCAAAAAAAATCCAAGAGCAGCCCTCTCACAACCCATCATGTGTATGCCCCTTGTTAGACAACAAGCTGGACCAAAGCACCTGTAGGATAAAAACAAGTAATCAATATCATCATCTATTTACACACTTCCCAAGGCTCACGATTCCTATTTTAAATCAGTTTTCTATTCCCCTCCATTCCCATTCTGTTCATGTGCCCAAGTAAGTATTTCTTAAATAACTCCAGAGTACCTGCCTCCACCACTTTACTTGGCAGCGCATTCCATACCCCCACCACCCTCTGTGTGAAAAAACTCCCTCTAGCATCCAAATTATACCTTACCCCTCTCACCCTAAGCCCGTGACCCCTCGTGCTATTCAAGTCCATCCTAGGAAAAAGCTTAACCCTGTTTACTCTATCTATACCCCTCATAATCTTGTACACCTCTATTAGATCTCCTCTAAGTCTACGTCTTTCTAAGGAAAACAGTCCCAATTTGCCTAACCTCTCCTCGTAACTCAGACCTTCCATACCAGGCAGCATCCTGGTAAACCTCCTCTGAGCTCTCTCCAGACTCTCCACGTCCTTCCGGTAGTAAGGCGACCAGAACTGGATGCAGTATTCCAAATGAGGTCTAACCAACGTTTTATACAACTGCAACATTAAAGGCCAACTCTTGTACTCTATACCCCTTCTTATTAAGGCTAACATACCATTTGCTTGCTTCACAACCTTCTCCACTTGCTCTGCCATCTTGAGAGACTTGTTCACCTGCACCCCCAGGTCCCTCTGCGTTTCTATACTCTTAATAGGTCTATCCTTTATCATATACCTCCCCCCTACACTCTTCCTCCCGAAATGCATCACCTCGCATTTATCAGGATTGAATTCCATCTGCCATCTGTCTGCCCAAACTACCAGCCTATCTATGTCCTACTGCATTGCCTGACAATGCTCCTCACTATCCGCTAGTCCAGCCATCTTTGTATCGTCTGCAAACTTGCTGATCACTCCACTTACTCCCTCTTCCAAGTCATTTATATATATTACAAATAGAAGAGGTCCCAGTACCGAGTCCTGCGGCACAGCACTAGTGACCAACCTCCAGCTAGAAAAACACCCTTCCACTATTACTCTCTGTCTTCTATTACCAAGTAAAGTTTTGCAACACCAATTTAAAATCCAACCAATTTATTTGATAGTAAATCCACGAGCTTTCGACACTATGTTGTGCCTTCGTCAGGCAAATGCAGTGTTCTGATCTGCAGAGGCACTCATATCCACACAGACAGTTACATACTGCTGATTAGAATGCGAATCCTTACATCTAACCTGCTATTCAAGTGTTAAAGTGGCTAACAATGTGTGTGAAGGAAATCCTGAGCATTGGTTAGAGAATTGTGTATTTTCTCCAGACAGCACAGTAAGTGAGGTTTTTTGCTAATCCAGGCAAGTTATGGGGGTTACAGATAGTGTGACATGAAGCCAAGATCCCTGTTAAGACCGTCCTCATGTGTGCGGAACTTGGCTATCAGTCTCTGCTCAGCAACTCTGCGCTGTCGTGTGTCACGAAGGCCCCCTTGAAGAACATTTACCCGCAGGTCGGAGGCCGAATGCCCATGACTGCTGAAGTGTTCGCCCACAGGAAGGGAACTGTTTTGCCTGGTGATTGTTGAGCGATGCTCATTCATCCGCTGTTGTAGTGTCTGCATGGTCTCCCCAATGTACCATGCTTCGGGACATCCTTTCTTGCAACGTATTAAGTAGACAATTTTTGCCGAGTTGCAAGAGTATGTACCGTGTACCTGGTGAATGGTATCCTCACGTTTGATTATGTCGTCCCTGTCTATGATCTGGCATGTCTTGCAGAGGTTGTTGTGGCAGGGTTGTGTGGTATTGTGGTCACCGTTCTCCTGAAGGTTGGGTAGTTTGCTGCGAACAATGATCTGTTTAAGGTTGTGCGGTTGTCTGAAAGCAAGAAGTGGGGGGGTGGGGATGGCCCTAGCAAGATGTTCATCGTCATCAATGACATGTTGAAGACTCCGGAGAAGATGTCGTAGCTTCTCCGCTCCGGGGAAGTACTGGACAACAAAGGGTACTCTGTCCACCTTGTCCCGTGTTCGTCTTCTGAGGAGGTCAGTGCGGTTTATCGCTGTGGCACGTTGGAACTGTCAATTGATGAGTCGAGCGCCATATCCTGTTCTCATGAGGGCATCCTTCAGCGTCTGGAGGTGTCTGTCACGATCCTCCTCATCTGAGCAAATTCTGTGTATACGGAGGGCTTGTCCATAGGGAATGGCTTCTTTAACGTGTCTAGGGTGGAAGCTGGAGAAGTGGAGCATTGTGAGGTTGTCTGTCGGTTTTCGGTACAGTGAGGTGCTGAGGTGACCGTCCTTGATGGAGATGCGTGTGTCCAAGAATGCAACCGATTCTGGAGAATAGTCCATGGTGAGTCTAATGGTGGGATGGAACTTGTTGATATCATCATACAGTTGTTTCAATGATTGTTCACCATGAGTCCAAAGGAAGAAGATGTCATCAATGTATCTAGTATATAACCTTGGTTGAAGATCTCGTGTAGTGAAGAAGTCTTGTTCGAACCTGTGCATGAAGATGTTGGCATACTGAGGTGCAAATTTGGTCCCCATGGCTGTTCCATGTGTCTGGATGAAAAGCTGATTGTTGAAGGTGAAGACATTGTGGTCCAAGATGAAGCGGATGAGTTGTAAAATTGCATCCGGAAACTGACAGTTGTTGGCATTGAGTACTGAGGCAGTTGCAGCAATACCATCGTCGTGGGGGATGTTGGTGTAGAGCGCTGAGACATCCATTGTGACCAGGAGTGTCCCTGGTTCAACTGCTTCATGCGTGCTGAGTTTCTGTAGGAAGTCCGTAGTGTCAAGACAAAAGCTGGGGGTTCTTTGTACAATGGGTTTCAGGATGCCCTCGATATAGCCGGAGAGGTTCTCACACAGGGTCCCATTGCCCAATACGATGGGACGGCCGGGTATGTTTGCCTTGTGTATCTTTGGGAGGCAGTAGAGATCTCCAATGCTGGGAGTACGTGGAATGAGAGTCTGGAGGGTGTTCTGAAGGTCCGGATCAAAGGTTTTGATCAGAGTGTTGAGTTGACGAGTGTGTTCTTTGGTCGGATCTGCTGGTAACTGTCTGTAGTGTTTCACATTGTTTAGTTGTCGGTACACTTCTTCACAGTAGTCCGTTCTGTTCAGTATGACGGTGGCGCCTCCTTTGTCTGCTGGTTTGATGACAATGTTGCGGTTGGTCTTAAGAGCACGGATGGCCTTGCTTTGTGCTTGGGTGATGTTCGGGACTGTCTTGTAAGTACGGTTGATGAATCTGGTGTTCATGCACTTCCTGATGGCTTGGGCATACATGTCCAGTCGGGGGCAGCGGCCTTCCGGAGGAGTCCAATTGGATTCATTCCTCTTCGGTTGCTGCACTGCAGATCCCTCTGTCGGCTGTTCTGGTTCATTAGCTATCTCATTGGGTCTGCTATTGGCCTCTTGGGGTTTGTGGAAGAACTCACGCAGCCTCATTCGCCTGATGAATTCCTCTGTGTCCGCTGCAAGACTGATGGGGTCCATTTTGGTGGTGGGACAGAAATTGAGCCCTTGGCTGAGAACTTCGATTTCCTCTGATTGAAGTGTGTACTCTGACAGGTTAACAATGGACCTCCCTGCGGTAGTGTTGTTTTCTACTGTGGTGCCAAGGGAGGCTTGGTTGTTGCTGGTGGCGATGCCGAGTTTTTCAAGTTTCCTGTTCTTGGTGTGCATGTAAATGGTGTAGTTTCTTTGTCTCATCTGCTTGGATCTCTATTACCATCTTGCATCTCTATTACCAAGCCAGTTACTTATCCATCTAGCTACCTGTCCTTGTATCCCATTAGCATTGACCTTCTCAACTAACCTCCCATGAGGGACTTTGTCAAACGCCTTACTAAAATCCATATAGACGATATCAACGGCTTGTCCTTCGTCCACCGTTTTCGTCACCTCCTCAAAAAATTCTACCAGATTTGTAAGGCATGACTTCCCCTTAACAAATCCATGCTGCGTATCCCTAATCAGATTGCAATGCTCTAAGTGCCTATACATCCTATCTCTAAGAATCCCCTCCAAGAAGATAAAACTATTATGACACTTATTTTGCCCTGATGCATATGAGTCATTTGTTTTAATCAAAGTTTCAAGAAAGTACTCACTTGAAAACCTCTCTTTGGGTGAACAGACCATTTTGAGATGTTGAGGTATTTCCAGACTCTGATTAATGTAGAATCAGAAAAGATGGACAGTTGCAACCTGTGTTGGCAATGGAGAGAACATGGCAAAATTCCTGGGTTAGAAATCACAAAAAGGCTGAGTGAAATTTAGAAATGTATGTCCTCAATGGCTGAAAATGCACTCAATATGGGGTGGGACTTGATGGACTGCACCTCAAACTTATTGGCACTTCTCCCTTTTACCACCACATTCGCCTGTCCAGATTCGACATGAAACAGACATGGGACTTCCAGCTTTTGAGGAGTTAAGTTCGGAGCTTCCAGTAGCTCTGTGACTCAGATCAGTGGTGAGGGTTGGGGAAGGCAGGTCAGATCGTTCTCTGGTGGGGGGAGGAGGGAGGTGGGTCAGAAAGCTTTCTGGTGGGGGGGGAGGATGATGGGACAAGTGGCTCTCTGGAGGGGGGGTAGGTGTGAGGGAGGCGGTCCAGATGGCTCTCTATGTTGGGGAGGAGTGAGAGGAAGGCAGTCCAGATGGCTCTCTGGTGGGGTGGGGTGAGGTGGGGAGGGAGGTGGGTCAGTTGGTTCTCTGGTGTGGGGTGGGAGGGAGGTGGAGCAGATGGCTGTCTGGTGGGGAAGAGGGAGACAGGTCAGATGGTAGTCTTGTGGAGGAGGGGAAGAGTGGAGGTGGGCACGATCTGCGCTACTAGCCTCATGTCCAACTTTACCAAGTTTTCACATGGAAAACGGGTGCAACTTGGTGATAATATTGAGCCCAAAGTCATTTTTTTAGGACAACTGCTTCCCTGCTGTCATAATATGAAACTTCAGTAGTGGTCAAGTTGGTCTCTGTATTTTTTTTTCGTACCAAATAGAGGGACAGATCATTCACAAACAGGTGGACCACTTGAGGGATAGGGAGACAATCTAGCAGTCAATATTGCCATCATAAAATGTTTCCATAAAATGTAAGTACCTAATTAACCTATTATAGATATAACTTATTTTTCCATGGAAGCAAATAATAATGAACTGCCAGTTCCAGAAAGGGTATCCACTATAACAGTTCCTGTTAATGTTGATCTTGTGAAAACATCTCAAACTGTAGAATTATGTTGCTCTACAAGAAAGAGAAAAGCCCCTAAAAGACTCAATTTATAATTATCCAGCTCAGATATATATATAAATTTTCTTTGTTTTCTCACAACTCATGGGATATTTAGAGCTTATTTGTGAAAATGAGATATCCTCCCTCTGGAATTCCTGTCTCATTTTACTCTTTTCTCTTCGTTTTGCATTGTTGTTAGCCTTATTTAATTTTTGGAGTTCCAGAATAAAATTGAATACTTCCAGTTGTCATTTGTGCCCTCATTGAGGGTGGAATGGGTGGTTAGCACTACTGTCTCACAGCACCAGACACCTGGGCTCGATTCTTGGCTTGAGTCATTGTCTGCACATTCTCCACGTGTCTGCATGGGTTTCCTCTGGGTGCTCCGGTTTCCTCCCACTGTCCGAAAGATGTGCTGATTGGGTGGATTGGCCATGCTAAATTCTCCCTCAGTATCTGAACAGGTGGTGGAATGTGGCGACTAGGGGATTTCCATAGTAATTTTATTGCTGTGTTAATGTAAGCCTACTTGTGATACTAATAAAGAAAATTTAAACCAAATTTTGCATGTGACTAACAATTCAAAATAGTTCTTGGTGCTGAGCATGCTTTCCAGGAGAAATGAATGCAAAACAAATGAATCACCTTTGCGCCAATGCAACTAAAAAAAAGCCTCATCGCTTGGTTGAAAATTATTTCAATCAATGTTCATTTAACAAAGATGGAGGTGAATTTGAAAAATTTTGAAAATAGTTGTCCACAAAATTTAGTTGTATAGCTCTCATACTTTGGCGTGATGCTTTATTCTGGTACCACACAGCATCAACATTGTGCATGCACATTTCTGCTGCTGTTGCACCAGACATTGGCTGGGATTTTACCGTCCCATCTGCTACTGGAATCAGAGCAGGTAAGGAGCGAACCATGGACAGGTCCATAGACCTCGGGTAGGATAGTACAGTTTCCTGATGAGGGAGGCCGTAAAACCCTGCTCACTGTTTTAGGAAGGCAGGTACAGGAAGCATGTGCCAGAAACATGCAGACTAGGCAGACTGTGATGTTGAACATCATGTGATGCTGATTTGAAGCACGCAGTATCATTTTTAGATGAACACTCTATCTAATGCCCTCTAAAATCTCAGCAGAACATGCAGAACAAACCAACACCACCAGCACTATTTAAAAGAATCATTAATTTCAGGTCAGTCAGTGATTGCCTCTACTGATTGTTTCTGAGATGGTAGAAGCATTTGCAGATCTGTACTGGTACTTAAAGTTGCTAACATTTGTAGGAATGATGTGGCATATGGCTGAAGGTCTTTATTCTGACTTCAAGAGTTAATAGAGAAGGCATGGATACAATCATTTCTATTCCTTCTAGCCTGCAGCATGACAGACAGAATAAGCAAAGATGAAAAAATGAAATAGAGTAGGATATACTGCTTGAAGAAGGAAGGGGAGAAGGACTCAGAAGACCATATCCACTTTGAGTCTTCAGGGAGCAATTCAGCTATCTCAGGCTTAAGGTGGAACAGTTCATTAAATGTATTTGCTTTGCTAAAGGAAGTTCTTGATGAAATCTGTCTCCATTTGCCACAGTAAGAAGTCTGACAATATCAGTTTTAAATCCAACCGATTTATTTGATAGTAAACTCGTAAGCTTTTGGTTTTATGGCCTTCGTCAGGCGAACGAAGGCCATTAAGCCAAAAGCTTATAAGTTTACTATCAAATAAATCGGTTGGATTTAAAACTGGTGTTGTCAGACTTCTTACTGTGTTTACCCCAGTCCAACGCTGGCATCTCCACTCCATTTGCCACCTCAGAGCTGGGCAAGAATGGCATTGCTAGAAGCCATGAAGATGATCCTGGCCACAAACTCTTCCATGTTGGTTCCTTCTGGGTTGAAGAGGCGATTTGTTCAAACTTTTCTGGTTCGCCATCCTCTGTCATATAAGGGACATTAATGAACCTCTATATGCAAAGAAAAATGGCTAATATACTTTTCATCCTGTCTTGTCAAAGAATGGTAGGCAGAGAGAACAAACAACTTTGCCAAGATTGTAGCCTTCCCAATGGTGCTGAGTGCCATTCACAGCACAAACATCGCTTTGCAACCATCACATGTAAGTTTTGAAATCGAATGCAATCTATTCCCTTAAAGTTCAACTGGTGAGCCCATTGCCAATGCATCATTCGGGTCAATATTCAGTATACTGGCAGCAGCCATGATGTCTTCATTTTGCAGTAGTTTGCTTTACCATCAGCATTTACGTCAGTAAAACAAATGGGAGGGAGAATCTCCTCTTGTGCAGCCAGATCTATGTGACCAACATGCATCTAATGAAAGTGATGCTGCCTCTCAAAATGTAATTTCGCAGATCATTGGCATGTTTGAGCAATACTTCCACTAACTGGACTGCAGCGCTCAGCAAAATGTGTCTCCTGATTTGCAACGGTCTTCCATGTCCAGCACAACTTTGCCAAGATTGGACACAACCCTTGGGCTAATAAGGAGGAAGTACAGGAAGATAGGAGGCAACCAAACAAATCATTTCTGGTGGTCATTGGCTTATCTAATTGTGATACCAATTAATGTGACCCTTATTCTCCATTCAACAACAAGCTCAACCTGCACCTTTCCTCTGTTCCTAGCACAGTATCTTCTTAGCCACAATGCTGAAATAAAAGTCATGACAAAACAAACATTTGTTTCCAACTTTATAATTTAAACAATCCAACATTCCATACAACATTCAACTAATTACACTGTGCCTTTGATTTTCCAAGTACTCCTTAGCAGTGACACCCCAGTTACTGTAGCATAGTGGCTGGAAGGTTACTGTCAGTGAGAAAATCTGCAGATGGTTTGCATGGTGTTCTTGAGACACTTTGACCCTAGAGTGCCCACTACCAACCCAACTCAACATGGGCGGGCAGCAGTCTGGTCTGAAAGGCAATGTTGCTGGAGTGGCAGTAGTGGGAAGGCGAATGCCAACATGCTAAGAAATGATTGTCCACATGGCCCCTGCCACTCCCTGAAATCCCAGGAAAGTGTTAGAGATCTGATCGCTGGATTGTTAACAGACGCTGCATGTCCTTTACATATAGGTGTTGGCCATGGTGAAAGCGCTCTGAACTTGTATATCAGCAGGTTGTATTTGTATTATTTGTCTGAGCTTGATTGCAGCACTTAGACATTGTGAGGCTTTAACTTGTGCTGTGATAGAAGCTGAGATACCAAGCACCAGATGCTGCACTATGGTTGGGTGCAGAAATAGGAATCATTTTCACATTGAAAACAATGGGCTAAGGTCTGTGCGAACCCCTGTGCCAAGTTGATGACAGACTGTTCGATTCTCCTTGACAGTGACAGTAGGCTTTCCAGAAGGCCTGCCAATGCACTAAACATTTCTTGGAGTACATACATCAACCTTTTTTCACCAACAATCACATCAAAGTTCTTTACAATATGACTTCAAAAGTGGTGACTTTAACCACCAGCAAGCTAATACTTAGGCTGGTTGTAAGCTACTGATGCTTGCTGTCTGGATACCATACCTATGCCTCTCTCCAAACTATGCGTAGTCTCAGTACCAGAACTGGTGGCTACAAAGATAAAACTAAGTAACATTGTTTCTTACTCATCGATGTCATCCTGCTCTTCCAATTCTTTATCTAAAGCTACCTGACAGGCTGCAGTTCTTAGGTATCCATAAAGAGAAAGATTTAAGCATAACATTGTGGTGAGGGTATGGAGGTAATTCAAAGGGTGTAAACTTACATCATCTGCAGCTTAAACCAGAGATATTGTGGGAAGAGGGAAAAGTGAGAAATGGAGGATGTTCCAGTGCCACCATTGACTGTAACTCAGTTATTATTGCCCAATGGTATTGAGCACCATATCCTCCATTTGGTTAAGGACTTGTAGGCTGGCTTGTTCCCCCACTGGTTAGTTCCTGTTGCCTCCACTTTTGTGCAATCTTATTGTGTCAATGAATGTGGTGCAATGTATTTAGGAGATTTTTCTGTCATGGTTGAACAGTTGATCATGTGCATTAGTTGTGAGATGAAGGCTTGGAAAATTGCGAATTGTATGCTGGCAACCTGAGGCTTTATATGGCAGGTTTGAGTCATGATTGATTGAGATGACAGGTGAGTGCAAATGTATAGTTACTGTATGAGGCTAATGGAGCAACTGGGGATATTTGACCCTTCATGATGCTTTGATTGACTGACACTCATAAATGAAGTGAGAAAATCTAGAACTGAGCACACGGTTTAAAAATAAGGGGTTGCACATTTGAGATAGAGCGGAGGGGTATTTTTTTTCTCTCAGAGGGTCATGAGCCTTTGAAACTCTCTTCCTCAAAAGATGGTGAAGAAGCGTCTTTGAATATTTTTAAGGCAGAGCTAGGTAAGTACTTGATAAGCAAGGGAATGAAAAATTAGTGGGATGGATGGGAATGTAGAATTGAATTACAATCAAATCAACCGTGATCTATTATTTTTTTTATTCATTCATAGGATATGGGCGTCACTGGCTGGCCAATATTTATTGCCCATCCTTAGTTGTCCAAGGATTGTTGAGAGGCAACCACATTGCTGTGTCTCTGGAGTCACTTGTAGGCCAGACTAAGTAAGAATGGCAGATTTCCTTCTCTGACTGGTTTTTCTGACAATTGACAATGGTTTCTTGGTCTTCTCAGATTCTTAATTCCAGATTTTTTTTATTGATTTCAAATTCCACTATCTGCCATGGCAAGATTCAAATCCAGGTCACCAGAACATTATCTGAGTTTCTGGATTAATAGTCTAGCAATAATACCACGAGGCCATGACTCTCCCAATAATACTAAGTCTGCTTATAAGTAGTGGAGCAGGCTCAAGAGACTACTCCTGTTTTTAATTCATCTGTTCTTAGGTTTATATGAAATCATTGAAGTTTTTATGGCATTCCTCCCAGGTCATTGGAGTCTAAACTCTGAGAATTGACTGCTGCAGCTATCGCTCCCACCATCTTCTGAGAGTTTATCTGATGGGTCTTCTGACCTGCCATGGATAGATGACAATTTTTTCTACATAGAATCATAGAAAGGTTACAGCGCAGAGGATGGTCACCCTTTCACATCTACTCAACCAGGACCTCCAGTGCAATTCAAGAACATCTTGCATCTCATTCTTGTGCCTTCATTCAGTGCTCTTCTGGCACACATTTTCTTTGATAAGTTCCAGTGTCTGCTTCAGCCACAATGCACATCCCTTTTAAGAGATATGGGCTTATTTTGCATGGTGCTAACTAGTTTTAAGTGGTGCTAGCCTCCCACAATTTTGCATGCCTTCTCAGGCATGCAGTCACTTATGCTGACTTTTCACAAAAAAAATCACTTAAACGAGCGGGTAATACAAAGTTTTATGCGTTGGGTTAATTGGACATGATTTCCATGTACATTTTCCAGCTTTACTGAATTTTGCTGTCACTGGATTTAAACTATGGCTGCATAATATTGAAAGTCTATTTACAGGTAACTATGGTCATATTTCTTCTTGCTGCTTGTGAGGATACAAAACATTATGTTTGTTTTGTTAAATTAGTAAATATCTGAATTTTTTTATAGTGGTCCACAGTTAGTTATGGCATTTTGAGCAAATAATATTGTCTTATTGTGAAACCAGCCCAGTACTACAAATAAGATGGTATCTTTAATATTGCTTTTGATCTTCTGTTTATGTGTTTGATTTAATCATAAATTTAGGATGCAAACCTGCAGGCAACAGCATTAATTTCCTGAAGTATAAACCTTACTTATTTTAAACTTCTTTATTGTACATTGGAAATAAAAACAGCACATTTCAGCTATCTGTTCGCCATAAATTTTGAATCTGCTTCCAATTCTAATTTCCTGACAATTCATTGAAATTAGTTTCAGTCATTTACATTCATTTTATTTGAATGTGTCCATATGACTAGTATGCGCACCTTTAGAAAAGATCGAAAACAAATTACTAGAAAAAATTATAAGCTTACAGTTTGAATGCAAAAAATGAAAACAGCAATATATAGAAGCATTTAAATCACACATATCAGATTTGTCACTCACAATTTTCCAATAATGCAAACATAATTTAAAAATACGAAGAAAAATCCATTATGCATGACAACATTGCAAAATTCAACAGAAAGTATTGTTGCAAACAAATATATAAAGGACTTTCTGTGGTGTTGCTCACAGACAGTTCAAGGTTATCCTGTTAAAAGAGAGATCAATGTTGCTGAGACAAGGATGGGTGGATTGGGAAATTGGGAACTGGGCACTGAAAGCATCTGGAGAAGCAGTGGGATAACTGTTTTAATTGATTCCACGAGGGAAAAGAAACTAGCAAGTAAATAAAGAAAGGAAATTATTCCCCAGTCGGGTAAACAATTCCTTACATAATATCACACACTGGAATAGCTTCTTCCCTGCTGCCATCAGACTTTTGAATGGACCAACTTATATTAAGTTGATCTTTCTCTATACCCTAGCTATGACTGTAACACTACATTCTGCAACCTCCCCTTTTCTTTGCCCCATGTTGTCTATGAATGATATATTTTGTCTGTATAGCATGCAAAAAACCGTATTTTTCACTGTATACTACATGACAGTAATGAATCAAATTAAGGGCTGCTCAGGCCAATTGAACTACATAATTATTTGTTCAGAAGAGCGATGTGGATGATTGGACAAAGCAGTTTGTGTTAAAATGCTGGCCAGGTTTAGAGAGAACATCCTAGATCATTAAGTCTGGGCACTAAAATAAGAAGTTAAAAAGGACACTAACATGGTTACTCACTGGGGAGAGTGAGAGACCTGTGTTTGTGAAACAGTAAATAAACACATATCTGCCATAAAAATATTTAATAAAAAAACATTATATATATATATATAATATATATAGCTTACTTATATTTTTTGTTGTCACAATTCCAAGATTGTCTTTCGGAAAGATATTTAATGATTTTTCCAGTGACCGTGCTGTTTTTCTGACCAATATTTTCTTTACCAATTGAGGGATGAGAAAGAAATGAGCCACATTTACACCCACTCAGCACATAGAAGGTGATTTTCAGATGACAAATTCCATCAGGCTTGAGACAGTTGATGTGAGCCTGCTGCACGCTCAATTAACTAATCTGAGGCAGGCATGGCCAATTTTCATCTTCTTTACAATATCAATATATTTTGACATCGAATGTAATAAGAACAGCTGGTGCTCTCAGAAAATTTAGAGAGTTTTGTGTTATATTTGTTTGGATGTTCTGAAGGATTTGTAAGGTTAAATCCTGCAAAAATACATTTGCAAAACTGCTACCATGGAATCGAGGCAGCTCTGAGATTACAATGGACGTAGGCTTGTGTGTGAACTGAACTATGGTACCAGACTTAAAATATTAATGAATGGAGAAGATAACAGAATGTAGCTGGATTGTTTGGTTTCTACTCAATTTCAGCCAATTGTAAAGGCTAAGCATGCTAAATAAGAGTCATAGGGCCTTATTTTACCATTTTAATTCTAAATGCTGGGTGGATTTGAAACTAGTAGTGTTTCAGATCCGACTTTTAGACCTGTTCTCAGGTGCCCCCATACGCAGTCTGCCTGAAAAAAATAACAGCGATTCTGAATCATGCTGCAGAAACCTATGAGCAGGGCTTATCATGCCCAAAACGCTGCAGCTCCAATTGGAGCCTTCAATTGCATATACACAGTAAAAAAATTGAAAAACACTCCCTAGCCACATCCCTCCCAGGCTCAATAATGCCTCTCTCCTGGTCCCACAGACATTGCCCTATCCCCATAACATTACTGCTCCCTTAGCCCCTACCCCCTACTACCCGGACCAATCATGGCCCCCTCTCCCTTTCTGCCCTATCAATCACATGCAGAGTAGCAACGGACTTTCCCTTTTGCCCCACCAATCACACACAGAGTGGCAGAAGACTTCCCTGCCTTCCCCATTGATCACACACAAAGTGGCAGAAGATTCCCTGTATCCCACCCACCCCTGTCTTCCCGGTTGTTCCCTGCCCCCACCAGGTAGCCATCAGACCTGCCTCCCTTCCCCCCATCCCAACAGAGAGCAATCTGATCCACCTTCCTTCCTCCAACCCCCCACCAGATAGAGTTCTGATTCATTTCCCTCCCACTACCAATCTGAGTCAGAGAACCGTCGGAAGCTCTGAATCTACCTCCTCAGAAGTCAGAGCACCCAATTCGTATCTTTGCAGACCATGTCTGGTTTAACATGATAGTAAAGGATGAAGTGCTTGTACATTTGGACATGCAACCCATTAAGTCAATTTAAATGCACACAAATGCATTTAGATTGACATTGTGTCCGTTTTGGGCACAGTCCTGACAGTGGCCATTTTCAGCCCTTTGTAAAGGGGGAATGGGTTTTGAGGTGGCGCAGATTGTGCTACTCGCTTCATGCCCAACTTTGCCAAGTTTTCGCACCCATGCTAGAAGGTTCATGGCATCTATATAATTTACCATCTGCTTGTTTTTTGGTTTCCATTTACACTGACATTCAGTCTATTCTCATATTCTCCCTTTGCCAATTTTATATTCCTCTCTCAACTATTTTTATTCTTTCACGAAATGGGATGACCAGAATTTGCTGTCTATGCCCAACTGCTTTCAAACTGAATGGCTTGCTAAACCATTTCTGGGTGGATTCAAGAGTCATTGCTGTGGATTTGGAATTATATGAATAGGTAATGGCAACAGATTTCATCCCCTAAAGGACATTAGTGAACCAGGTGACTTTTTGCAACAATTGATGAATTTCTTATGATCATCTTTATTGATTTATAATTTGATTTCTAAATTTCACCAGTTTTCATGGTGAGACTTGAAGCTGTGTCCCCAGAGCATTAGATCAGGCCTCTGGATTACTGGTCCAGTAAGAAATGTCTCAACACCAGGTTAATGTCCAGCAGGTTTATTTGGTAGCACAAGCCACAAGCTTTCAGAGTGCTGCTCCTTCATCATAAACAGAGCATATAAAGATGCAAACCCAATTTACAAGATAATGGTTAGAATGTGAGTCTTTACAGGTAATCAAGTCTTAAGACTTTAAGACTCTCAAGAATTTAAAACTTGATTACCTGTAATTACTCGCATTCTAACCATTATCTTATAAATGGAGTTTGTGTCTATACATGCCTTGTTTGTGAACATGACTCCCACTCACGTAGAACATAAACCATGGAACAGTACAGCACAGTACAGGCCCTTCGGCCCTTAATGTTGTGCCGAATTATGTCCAAACCCAAAATCAAGTTATCCCACTCCCTATAATTCTGGCGTGCTCCATGTGCAATCCAATAACTGCTTGAAAGTTTCTAAAGTGTTCACTTCCACTATCACAGAAGGCAGTCCACTCCACATCCCAATCATTCTCTGATGAAGGAGCAATGCTCTGAAAGCTTGTGACCTGTGCTACCAAATAGACCTGTTGGTTATTAACCTGGTGTTGTGAGACTTCTGACTGTGCTTACCCCAGTCCAATGCTACCATCTTCATATCATTACTGGCAAATGACGTTACACTGCACCATACCTTCTTATTTACTGTTGACTTGTTTCTTGCTTTAAGATTTCACCCCATAAGCATTATACATCCTCTTATTTTTGTTTCATCATATTTACCATCTCCCTCTTCATCCAAGGAGTACTGGCTTTACAGATTGTCCCATTACAAATTTTCCTACCAGTCTTTGGTTCCATTGTATCCTATCTGAATTCTTTCTCATTCAATTGAAATTAGCACTCTTGCAGTTTAGACGTTCTACTTTAGGTTGTTGCAAGATGGTTTGCATTACTCATCTAAACCTTATATACAATGATAACTCTCACTCATGGATTCCCCTAAAGGTGTGGTCTGCTTGACCCATCTCATTTCCTAGCACCTGATCCAGCAATGCCTCTTTTCTAGTCTGATTAAGAATTTGCTGATTAAGGAAGTTCTTCTGTATACATTTCAGAAATTCTTCCCCTTCCTTATCCTTTCCTTTAACATTATTCCAATCTATATTTGTGATTAAAATCCCCCCAAATCACCACTTTATAATTGGTGCATGCCAGCATCAAATCCTCTCCCTGGACCGCTGAAGGTTTCTAGGTGAAACAGAAATTCAGCTGCTGGGGACATAAATTGCAAAGCTTACATTAAATCAATTCAGTTTCAAAAACAGAACTACAGAGGAAACTGCTGCAGAAGATTTCCATCACTTAACCTAAAGAGGCGAAAAATCACTGTAGACAAAAATACTTGCAATTTTTGTAGGCCTCAGATGAGATCAAAAAATTAGAAAAATATAACTGCTTCTTCCCACTGTAATAGTGAGTCTGTTTTATGGTCAATATTTCAGGAGGTTGTGTGACCCGAATGCCCAATCAGGCAGAAGTGTGGAAATCCTGGAGCTGAGCACGGGTTTTCCTCATCAGTCTGAAACTGGATAGAAATAGTAGCAGATTTCTTATACTCTATCATAGTTTATTCACTATGAAGATGGATATATAAAACGTATAGAATAATGGCCTCTCATTTTAAACTGTCAATTATACATAGACTAGGTTAAAGTAGAGATTTCAAGTTGCCTTATATGTAGAATAAGACTTTAGCATCTGCCTAATACCGTACTATGTGAGAAGCAATTTCTCATATAATCACAATTTAACTACTTATGAAACTAAGCTGTATTCTTCTCTTCTTGTAAACATTGGCCAGTGGAGATCTAACTGCTCAGCATGATGGGAATTAGACAGCAATAGACTGACCAAATTATTTTGAGACAAAGGAACACAGAGTAAGCAGTTTTCCTTATCAGCTTGAGTCAGGCAGCTGCAACTTAATCAGGGCTTTGGAATGTACAGGAGTGCATTACCTCATGGTTAATGAAGTTGGTATAGTTTCTCATGCTGATGAGACTGAACATAGGCAAGAGAATTGACTCCCCTTACCAATTAAAATTTGTAGATGATAGCAATATCCTTGAATCTTCCGGACTTACATTGTTAGGTTTCCTAGGAGTGAGGAAAGAACTTTCAGGTACCACGGACCAATTAGCTCTTAATCCTGCTGACATGTAGGGCACTATTGGCTAAGGCAGTAATGTGTAATATTGTAATTGGACCATTCAGTTTAAATGACAAGCTGGGTGGGAGATCTAAGTGTTCAGAAAAGTATATCAATCTCACACATGTACTGCTATGTCAGAAAAGTAATCCAGTGCTTACTGACTATCATTTTTCCTGATGTATGTATTGGCAACAAACTTCCTTTTGCTTTTTAATTACATGCTGCCTTTCATGAGTCAGCTGAATATAGAACCAACAGAGGGACAGACCAGAAAATTCCTTTTACACTACAGTAAATAGTTCATTCATTTACTAAAGTTGATAGTCGTCAATCCTTGAGATATCACACTGATGACAAGGATCAATGGGATCATTCAAATTACCATAAAGAGAGACCTGACCTCTTATGCATGTCATTCAAGCCAGGTTCATTCAAGATTCAGTAAGTTACAACAATGCCTCTATTTGAAAAATTAGAACCCTTTAATATTAAGTTTGAAGATTAGGTTTGATATGTCAAAAGTTTAGAGTATTTTTTCAAAGCAAACAAAATAGTGGGGGAGGAGAAGAAGAGGGCAATCCTGCTAAAAGCCTGTGGTTCCCAAACCTACAATTTAATAAAGAGCCTGACCCAGATGCCCCAGATTCCAAAACCTTTGAAGAGCTATTAGAAATAGCAAAAGGGCATTATCACCCAAAGTATTTGGTAATCACAGAGAAACAGAAGTTCAAATCAACAGCAAGAACCTCTGGGAAAGTGATAGCAGCTTTTGAGGCAAACAGCTGAACATTTCTGGGTCTGCCCTTAATAAAATGCATGGGGTAAATACTACTGCCATTAAGAAAAAAAAATTATTGGCAGAGGAAAAACAAACCATTGCCATCGAAACTGGAAAAAAAAGGATGTGATGGAACTTCAAGATGTACAAGACAGCGAGATCCACCAAGTTTTGACTGAAACTACTACTGACATCAATCCCAAGGATAAGAGTGCACAGTTTGACAAACAAAGAAATGCAAAGCCTGAGAGAGTTCAGAAAATAAGGATATTCAGTCAGCAAACCAAGGTTTGTGAAGTTTGCTATCAATGTGGGGGAAGCCACCTACAGGAGAAGTGTAGATTCAAGAAACAAAAATGACAAAAATGATTGATGAGGGAAGGGCCATGGATGCTACCTAAATGAACTTTAGTAAAGCATTTAACAAAACCCCTTATGGCAGGCTGGTGCAAAAGGTTGAATCACATGAGATCAGGAGTGAAATAGTTGGATGGACTCAGACTGGCTTGGCTATAGAAGGCAGAAAGTAGCAGTAGAAATTTATTTTTTCTGAAACAAAGTCTGTAATTAGTGGTGTTCCACAGGGATCGGTGCTGGGACCTCTGTTCTTTGTAATATATATGGAATATATGGAAGAAAGTGTAGCTAATCTGATTTGCAAGTTTGTGGATGATAGATTTGTTGTTGTTGTTGGAGTTGCAGGTAGTGACAAAGATTGTCAGACAATGCAGCAGGATATAGATAGGCTGGAAAATTGGATGGAAGAATGGCAGATGGAGTTTAGTCCAGACAAATGCATTTTGGTATATTCAATTTAGGTGGGAGCTACAAAATAAAAGGCAAAATTATCAGAAGCACAAACACATGGAGAGGTCTGGAGTACATGTCTATGTTAATCGTTAAAAGTTCACAAAGGTGGAAAAGGTAGTAAAGAAAGCATATGGCATGTTTGCCTTCAGCAGATGTGGAATGAAAGTTGACTTGTTATATTACAGGTATATAAAACATTCCAAACATTAAGCCACATTTGGAATACTGTGAGCAATTCTGGTGGTCATACTGCCAGAAAGTTGTGGAGACTTTGGTGGGATTTCAGGAATGGTTTACCCAGATGTTGCCTGTTAAGGAGGGTACTAGCTATGAGAAGAGATTGAACGAACTGGGATTGTTATCCCTGGAAAGATGGAGGCTGAGGGGAACTTGATAGATGTTTATAAAATTATGAGGGACATAGATAAGGTAAACATTTGGAAGTTTTTTCTCAGGGCAGAAATGACAATTACGCAGTGACACAAGTTCAAGGGAAGGGGGGAAAGGTTCAATGGAGATGTGTGGGGTAAGTTTTTTACGCCAAGGGTAGTGGGGGCATGGAATGTACTGTCAAGTGAGATGGTTGAGGCAGACGTGTTAGTGACATTTAAGATTTGGCTGGATAGGCACATGAACAGCCAGGGAGTAGAGGGATACAGATGGTTGGTCAAAAAAAGACAAATAATCAACACAGGGCAGGTGGGCTTAAATGCCGGTGACTGTGCTGGTCTTTGTTCTTTGTTCTTTATGCCTGCAGCAGTAAGTGTCATGTATAAAGCAAATGTAGGGTAAGCAAGACCATCTTGGTGCTCGCAAGGTCAATATTTTGGCTCCAGTGTACAACATAAAGAGTAATTCTGAAGGAGGACCAGTATATATAAGTTGAACAATAATAGGTTGGAAAATGTAATTCCTATCTCAATAATTGATGGTCAACGGTTGTCCATTCAAGGTAGTAGAAGATGGGTACCTCCTCCACAGTTGTGGAAGAGATAAACTTACAAACACCTATCAGGAGGGGTCCAAACCCTGAGATCAGACAACACTGCAGCCAAGCTGTCTACATGCACAGGTGAGGATGTACAGATCTTGGGGATAACAAGAATCCCTGTAAGTTGCAGACAGCAATCTGCCCAAATGCCTTTAATTGTATTTGTGGGCAAAGGGCCAAGCTTGATGAGTTGAGATTAGTTTCAGAAACTTATATTGAATTGGATAGAAATTTTTAAAATGAATGAAGAGAGCTTACATGAAGTCCTCAGAAAGTACCAGAAGGTATTTCAGGATGAATTGGGTAAAATCCTGAAAGTCAAAAGTTACATGGATCTGAAAACCACACCAAAATTCTATAGAGCCAGGTCTGTACCTTATCCATTGCATGAGAACATAGAGACTGAACTTAGATGATGAGAAACTTTCCACATCACCAAGTCTGTGGAATTTGTGGAATGGGCAGATTCTGCAGGCTATTGCCTGAGTCTTTCTTGCATTGGTATTCCTACTAATCCCAATTTGATTACTGTTTTGCCAGTAAACAAACGTGATAAGACAGAATGAATATGCAGTAACTACAAAAGTAAACTGAGCATTGCAATTTGACAGGTAACTATACCTCAAATTGAGGACTTGTATGCAAAGCTGTCTGTGGGCCTAACTTATACCAATTTAGACAGAGTCATACATACCAGAAGCTGGAACTTGTTTATTATTTTATTGTTAATATCCTAACTTCTGTTTGTATATGGTAATAAGGAACTTAAGGACAAAGGGATGCAGTAGCAAGTCTCTTTCAAGGATGAGGTTTTAGGAGGTGTCATGTGACCTGACCGGCCAAATAGTAGAAGTTCAGTAATTCTGGGGTTGAGCATGAGCTTTCCCATTCAATATGAGACTGGAATCAACGTAATCAGTAGCACATTTCTTCAACTCTAAACATAATTTATTCATTACAGTAAATAGTTTGCTTAGTTACTAAACCTGGTGATCATCAATCTCTTGAGATATAACACCCACATTGGGAGAATTTGCAACAATTGCAAATCACAGGTAAGCTATTTCCCGGAAGCAGCGGTAAGAGAGGAGGGCAGAAGGAAAATAGATTGGACATAAGCTGCCCTCCACATCCAAATCCTCACTGGGAATTAAATGTGCCTGATTGAGAGGGAATGTCCACTGGTATATTCTATGAAGAAAAGTGGAGATAAATCCATACTCAGGTGAAGAGGTCAGAGCCACTGCTTTTTCCTGCAGATATTTGATTGATTTAGACAGAAACTGTGAGAAAAATCCAACCTCATAATCTCCACTTCATTTGTTCAACTCAGAATCCAACGAAAAAGATAAAAATGGTAAATAATTATTTTACTATCACATGTGGCCCCACATCTGATGTTTGGACAAAGAATGTACCATTCCCAGTGTTAACCAATGAAGTGAATTAAGTATAATTATATAGTTATAGTGGGGAGTATTTTTTTTTGCTTTCACTTTAATTATACCACTTAACAAATAATCTCATTGCAATTCTTTATAAAAATTGCATAAAGCTTAAAAATCCTAAAAAAATCTTTATGATCAGATCATTGAAATTCTCACCACTAGTTATCACACTGGCCTTTCCCCTCAGTATTTGGAATATGATCCAATTATAATAGGTAAGAAAAGAGAATCCTTCCTTTAAATACTGTTACACAATGGAGAATGGTTTCAGTATATCTCCTTGAACAGAAGTTGACACTTCAAAGAATTTATGTGGATATGGCCCACAATTTCACTTAATGGGAATTTAGTGACATAATAGCATCAACATAACTGTTGCCTGCAGCAGTTGTAGATGCGCCAAGTTTGGTGGCGTTTAAGAGGTTAGTTGATAAGTATATGGAAGAGAAGGGAATGGTTTAGTTTGGAGGGGCATTGCTTTTTATATTGGTCGGCGCAACATCGAAGGCCAAAGGGCCTGTTCTGTGCTGTAATGTTCTATGTTCTATGTTCTATAAGGAAAAACATTCCTTACACAGCAACTGGTTAGCTCTGAGAGTGTTATGCAGATAGATTCAATCATGCCTTTCAAAAGGGAATTGGATAGTACCTGAGAAGAAAAAGACTGTAGGGTTGCAGGAACAGGGCGGGGAAGTAGAAATAGTTGAGTTGATCTTGCAGAGAGTGGCAGAGATGTGACAACACCAAAGACCTCCTTATATATTGTAACCAAGATATGATTCTACAATTTATTTGCATGTAGTGGATAATATACTAATGCAAGAGCTGACATAATAATAGAGTATTTGGGATGGATATCTCCACAGACTCTGATTTTCAAGGTGCATAACTGTTAGACATTTAGAGTTTGCCTTAGCTCTTCTCTTCAGGTTGATCATTCCCATGCACATTATGTATATTCTGTCTAATATTTAACATTTTGGAATCATGGAATGATATTCCTCTGGCTCTTTGAAACAACTATCCAATTAGTGCTGCTGCCTGAGTCTTTCTTGCATTAATATTCTTATCAATCCCAGATGCAGTTGAACGGTACGGTCTTACCAGCCATTCACACCATGTATGCTCCTGCTGCAACAAGGTTGGAAGATTTGGCATCCAGCCAAATCTCAGCTCAATGCAGCAGAATGGGAATATCCAACTGGCATGTATGGCTGTAATATTCCAGCAGTTCTAAAACAGTATACACATTAGATTGAATCTACAACTTAACAATTTCAATTTAAGAAGAAAGTGTGTTTCGCTATTAACGTTATAAAACATTTTTTACTTGTACAGCTGACTTCAGTACGAGTTTTTGCTTTCAAGGAGAAAAACAGAGAAAATGTGGCTATTTGTGGTGGAGTGGAGCATGCTTGAGTAAAGTTTAAAGAATTAATTCAACAATAATATATAAAACATAACTGATTCTACTCTTTCCTTTATTACCAGATGAATTTTCTAGAATTCTATTAAGTATCCCATTGCAGGGTTCAGTTTAATATCAAGACTTGTAAATAATGAAACAAAAGAATTGTAGCCTAGGAAATAGTTTATCTGTGTCAGAATCTGAAGTGGAAATATTGGATAAGAAAATAAGAAAGTAAGAACTTGGCACACTCCATCTGTAATGGGTAAGACTTGTATAGGTTAAAAATATGCTGATTGATTCATGATACTTTTAAATTTCTTTAATTTTTTTCTCTATTGTGACCTATAATTCACAGAACTGTTTTCCATCATAAAATTTCTGGGCTAACGTGTCAGTGCTGAATCAATGTTGGAAAGGTAAGCTGAATCAAATATTAGCAGGATATCTAACTGCAGACAGATAAACCAAATTCTTGCGATGTGTCTTGAAAATTTCCATCAGGTCTTTTCATGACTTGGAACAGGAATCGTATGTTTGAGGCATTGGATCAATCTGGACATTTGACATCTGAGTTTTTTTTGGAACTGATGAAGAACAACTAAAGAGGTAATTTGGAACTATAAAGTGACAAAAATCTCAAATAATGGAGGTAGGTGCAACCTGCAAGGCATTAAACTATTCATAAAAATCAGGAAGAGGTTTATAACAATGGATGAGGAAGGCCAAGAGAATTAAGAAGTGTCAGATAAGTTTCACTGCAAACTCAACTGTCCTGATATGGACAGTGTAAAGGGAGAAAACATAACTCTAGTGTTAAGAATTAGATTTTTTGGGGTCCAGGTTGTGATTTGCAACTTGCCTGTGTCCATTGAGGTGGGCAGGATGTAATTTTCTTCTGTTCACCTCATCTGACTGGTAACAGATTGTGGTTGATTGGGCTTCAATTCTATTTTCCACCGCTGCCTATTTCCTTTGATATCGGAAGAGATCGAAAATCTGTTCAGAAAAATGTTCAGTAAAATTGAAGCATAACAGTGGCACAGTGGTTAGTGATGCTGCTTCACAGCTCCAGGGACCTTGGTTTGATTGCTGGCTAGGTTCACTCCCTGTGTGGAGTTTGCACATTCTTCCGTGTTTGCATGGGGTTTCTCTGGATCCTGCAGTTCCCTCCCATTGCCCTAAGATGTGCAGGTTAGGTTGATTGGCCATGACAAATTACCCCTTAGTGTCTGACGTTAGAGGGATTAGTGGAGATGGTGTCTGAGTAGGATTGTTGTTGGTGCAGACTCATTGGGCCGAACGGCCTCCTTCTGCACCATAGGGATTCTGTGAAAAGTCTAATGATGATTTACAAGGAGTACAAGAAAAACTGAAAGAGCAATTATGAAAGCTTGCTCTTCTTGGAACAAAATTTAACAGTATGATGTGGGTGCACAGTTCTCCCGCTGTGCAACGAAAGAGTAGCATGAGGTCAGGAAGGATTCTCGGCATCATCAAACCATATCGCGATTTTTCAGTGCTTGGGCATTGTTGAATGTAGGCAACGGGGGCAACTGAAGATGCAATTCATCTAAATGGAAAGGCAATATACAGCAATTTTACAATCAATAGTTAGGAGAATAGACAGGCATTTATTTGCTACAGATGTGAATCCAACATAAGGCACTGCTTCACTACCTCCAGGATAAATAATATCACTGAATAGTTTCAGAGCATCCTGAGTGGGGAGGGTGAACAGTTAGTAGTCCATATTGCTATGAATGGCATAGGAAGATATGATCCTGTGATCAAAATTAAAATAGCTCGATAGAAAATTAGCAAGCAGGACACCGAAAGTAGTCATCCCAAATTACTTCCTGTCCCACATGCAAATATGTACAACGTTAGGAGGATAAAGTAAATGAATGCATAACTTGAAAGATGGTGCAGAAGAAAGGGCTGTAGATTTTTGTTTCATTGGGTCTGATTGTGGAGAGGTGGAATCTGTACATGCTGGTTGCAGGGCAATTAAACAAAGAAGGACTGATTTCCATGAAGAAAAGTTTGCTATTGCTTTTAAGTAGTGTTTAAATTTGATAGGAGTATGGGTATAAACAGGAATTATCAGAGATGAATAGTTGCACAGAATACTGGGAGAGATGAATAGGATCATTAGTTAATAGTAGGACATTAGATAGGGTCAAAGTAATTAAGTCTATATCTCGGTTACTGAGCATGTGTGTGAATACATGGAGTGAGGTTAATACGATGGTGAGTTACCGGCTAAAACTGACGTGTTGATGCACAATATGGCTATAACAGAGACTTAGTTCAAAGAAGGGCAGGACCAGGTGTTAAATATTCCTGAATACAACGTATCCAGGAAAGATAGGAATGGAAGAAAAGAGAAAGAGTAACGATACTGATCAAAGAGAGCATTGCAGTGCTGGAGAGAAAAGATGTCCCAGAGGAGTAAAGGGCAGAATCTACTTGGCTAGAACGATAGAACAAAAAAGTGCAATTATATTGCTCAGTGTAGCCTACAGGTCACCAACTAATGGGAAGTAGGAAGAACAAGTTTGCAATGAAATTATAGAGCTGCGCAAATATTAACCCTTCCTGACATATTGTTAAACATAGAAACATAAAAAATAGGAGCCCAAGAAGGCCATTCAGCCCTTTGAACCTGCTCCACCATTCATTATGATCATGGCTGACCATCCAACTCAATAGCTTGATATCACTTTCCCTTCATATTCATTGATACTTTTTACCTCAATTGCTTTATCTAACTGCTTCTTGAAAACAGCCAATGTTTTGGCCTCAACTACTTTCGGTGCAAGTTAATTCCATAGATGACCACTGTCTAGAAGAAGAAATTTCTTCTCACCTCAGTCTTAAATGGTCTATCCTCTTTCCTCAGATTGTGACCCCTGGTTCTGGACATCCCCATCATCAGGAACATCCTTCTTGCATCTATCCTGTCCAGTCCTGTAGGAATTTTATAGGTTGATAAAGTGGGGGAACTTCATCTCTCAGATTAGATGAGGAGGAAGACTGGGATGTGCAATTGCAAAGGTTTCAGGTTGAACTGAACACAGACTCCAAGGATGAACCAGCATAGACACAGGGTTGTGTTGCAAAGTCAACACAACAGCAGTTTTTGAAAACCAGGGAGACCGGGGAAGCTGTCATTCAAAGGGTTTTCTATTAGGTTTCCAAATTCCTCTTTCAATATCTTTAAACAGCTGTAGTTGTACCATCGTTCAGACCACATTAACCCCTCCTGATATATTGTTTCATCTTCATCTCCCCCAAGAAAGAACCTCTAACCTCAAGTACTTCCTGTAATCATGTTGCAAACCTCCTACTTGAATGGGACTCATAGCACAAGGACATCATATGATATGAAGTAACAATTTCATAAAATGATGTGGAACAAAAGTACGCAATTTGCACAACTATACATCACCCATAGTTGCCCCTCTGTGTATACTGTGATTTTTTTTAAACCATTTATGAGCGTTTCATCTTTGTATTCTCCTATAGTTGTCAGCTGTATTGAAAGTAGGATGCTGAGCAAGATACTCAGTTGTCCTGGATGACCTTGACTGTGGTCTACTAGTTGCTGAGGCTGTGTGACAGAGTTCTGCAGAGTGACAGGACACATTTCAGTCATCAGGGATTCTTCACAAAATGCTCTCACAAGCTAGAGAGACAGAGGAGCTGCTGTCACCATCAGAAATGTCCTGACAGGAGCCTCAATATTAGAGAATTGTCACTTATCCACTAATATGAGGTTTGCTTGAACCTCCATCTCACCATAGATAGGTGGGTGGCTAGTAACAAACCAGCTGCCTCATCTCACTCTCACACTGACAGTGCCCTACTGAGCTCATTGAAAGCAACCCTGGAAACCATTGATTGAACTGTGGAACTGGCGGTCCCTGAAAGTCGCCAATCTCTTGATGGCAGATGCTATTTTTTATTCATTGGTGGGACATGGGAGTCACTGTCTGGCCAGCATTTATTGTCCATCCTTAATTGCCTGAGGGCAGTTGAAAGATAGCCATATCACTGTGGCACTGGATTCACATGTAGGCCAGACCAGATAAAGACAGCAGATTTCCTGCCTCAAAGGACATAGTGAACCAGATGGGTTTTTCCAACAATCAACATTGGTTTCTTGGTAATCAGTAGATTCTTAATTCCAGATATTTTTATTGAATTCACATGCCATCATTGCCATGGTGGGATTTGTACCTGGATCCCCAGAAAGTTAGCTGAGTTTCTGGATTAATAGTCTAGTGATAATACAATTAGACTATCACCTCCTGCAGTGCTCATGCCCCACATAGACTCTTCCATTGTATGGACCAAGGCGTGCATACTTGATGGAAACTGTGCCATATTTTCACATATCTGCTGCTGGATATCCAGTATTTGGTGTCTGATGGACTGCTCATTTGGACAGTCTCCATCAACGTTATTAGTGGTGTATATGGATTTTAGTAAAGTGTTTGATAAGGTTCTCCGTGGTAGGCTACTACAGAAAATGCAGATGCATGGGATTGAGGGTGATTTAGCAGTTTGGATCAGGAATTGGCTAGCTGATAGAAGACAGAGGGTGGTGGTTGATGGGAAATATTCAACCTGGAGTTCAGTTACAAGTGGTGTACCTCAGGAATCTGTTTTGGGACCACTGCTGTTTGTCATTTTTATAAATGACCTAGATGAGGGTGTAGAAGGATGGGTTAGTAAATTTGCTGATGACACCAAAGTCGGAGGAGTTGTAGACAGTGTGGGTGGATGTTACAGTTTGCAGAGGGACATAGATAAGCTGCAGAGCTGGGCCGAGAGGTGCAAATGGAGTTTAATATAGAAAAGTGTGAGATGATTCATTTTGGTAAGAGTAACAGGAGTACAGAATATAGGGCTAATGGTAGGACTCTTAATACTATCGACAGGCAGAGAGATCTCGGTGTACATGTGCATAGCTTCCTGAAAGTTGGCACCCAGGTTGATAAGGTTGTTAAGAAAGCATACGGTGTGTTAGCTCTTATTAGTAGAGGGATTGAATTTCGGAGCCGTGAGGTCATGTTGGAACTGTACAAAACTCTGGTGCAGCCGCACTTGGAGTATTGCGTAAGTTTTGATTGCCGCATTATAAGAAAGATGTGGAGGCATTGGAAAGGGTGCAGAGGAGGTTTACCAGGATGTTGCCTGGTATGGTAGGAAGATCTTATGAGGAAAGACTGAGGGACTTGAGGTTATTTTCATTAGAGAGAGGAAGTTAAAAAGGTGACCTAATTGAGACATACAAGATGATCAGAGGGTTAGATAGAGTGGACAGTGAGAGCTTTTTCCTCAGGTGGTGATGACTAACACGAGGGGACATAGCTTTAAATTAATGGGTGGAAGTTAAAGGATGGATGTCAGAGGTAGGTTCTTTACTCTGAGGATAGTAAGGGCGTGGAATGCCCTACCTGCAGCAGTTGTGGACTCGCCAACTTTGAGGGCGTTCAAATGATCAGTGGATAGGCATATAGATAATTTTGGATTAGTAAATTTGCAGATGACACTAAAGTCGGTGGAGTGGTAGATAGTGAAGAGGGGTGTTATAGTTTGCAGAAGGACTTGGACAAGTTGCAGAGCTGGGCCGAGAGGTGGCAAATGGAGTTTAATGTGGAAAAGTGTGAGGTAATGCACTATGGCAGAAATAATAAATGTGAAGAGTATAGGGCTAATGGTAGGATTCTTAGTAGTCTTGATGAACAGAGGGATCTTGGTGTGTATGTGCATAGATCCCTGAAAGTAGGCAGTCAAGTCGAGAAGGTTGTTAAGAAGGCATTTGGAGTCTTAGCTTTTATTGGTAGGGGGATTGAATTTCGGAGCCGCAACGTCATGTTGCAACTGTACAAAACTCTAGTGCGGCCGCACTTGGAGTATTGTGTGCAGTTCTGGTCCCCGCATTATAAGAAAGATGTGGAGGCATTGGAGAGGGTACAGAGGAGGTTTACCAGGATGTTGCCTGGTATGGAGGGCAGGTCTTATGAAGAGAGGCTGAGGGATTTGAGGTTGTTTTCGTTAGAAAGGAGGCGGCTAAGAGGGGACCTAATCGAAACATATAAGATGATTAGAGGTTTAGATAGGGTGGACAGTGATAGCCTTTTTCCTAGGATGGAGAAAGCTAGCACGAGGGGACACAGCTTTAAATTAAGGGGTGATAGTTATAGGACGGATATCAGAGGTAGGTTCTTTACCCAAAGGGTGGTTCGGGAGTGGAATGCCCTGCCTGCAGCAGTTGTAGATGCGCCAAGTTTGGTGGCGTTTAAGAGGTTAGTTGATAAGTATATGGAAGAGAAGGGAATGGTTTAGTTTGGAGGGGCATTGCTTTTTATATTGGTCGGCGCAACATCGAAGGCCGAAGGGCCTGTTCTGTGCTGTAATGTTCTATGTTCTATGTTCTATAACATTGGAATAGTTTAGGTTAGAGAGTCATTAGATTGGTTCCACTGGTCAGCGCAACATCGAGGGCCGAAGGGCCTGTACTGTGCTGTAATGTTCAATGTTCTAGGCCAACTGAGTATCTCAGTAGTGACCAGCCTCCAATGCAGCTGCCAGCAATAGAGGTGCGCTAATACAAAGCCGACATGATGGGCTAACTGGTGTCCTGGTGCCCTGTGAATTTTGTAAAACACTAAGAACGGTGTCTCATATCACAACCAGATCTTGACAAGTGAGCCAAAAATTGGCAGAGATGAGAAGATTGTTTGTTCTCAGAAAGTTGCAATATTTGGAACTCTTTTCATCAAGAGAAAAGCAGAGTTTTTAAATAATTTTAAGACAGAACTGGACAGGTTTTTGGTGAGTAAGGGGTGAAAGGTTATAGGGGGTAAATGGAAATATGGAGACAAGCAGATCAGCCATAATCTCAGGTTCAAGGGGCCGAATGGTCATACTCCAGCTCCAAATGAATATGTTCATATGTAAATCAACCAGCAACTTATGAAAATTCACTATGTGCAGCACATCTATTCTTCACCAAAAATTGTTGAGATTTTATGCTATAATAAAGATGGAGCTGTGATCTTGCTATTACTTTACCAGGGATTTCAGGCACCACATTGAGAGGAGCCTGAGGCAATTTTATTTTGAGATGATCTGTACGATAGAATGAGATAAATAAGTATTCTGTTGGTACAGCATTTAGGCTTATAGGAGTAGGTAGTAAGTAAAATGAAATACTCCACATTACATGATGGTTTTGTGCAGATAGGATGATATTGTAGACCAGGATAAAATAGTGGAGATGTGATGATATTTAGCTGCGCTGGAGTTTCACTTCATTAACTTGAGGAATCAGGGAGTACTTTAGCACAGCTGACCCTCAAGAGATTAAATAAGTGATTGAGGTAGATTAGATAGATACCACAGGGGCAGTGCTTCAAAGATATGAATGGTAGCTCAGTAGCTAAAAATATTTTCTTTAACACATCTCTCACCCTTTTAAACAGTAAAAAAACTGTTTTGTTTCTTTGATTTTTTTTCTTTCTTTTGCAAGACATTTTGTTTTTTTTTCATTTCCATTACAGTATTTATTTTGGCTTTGTTTGTTTGTCTAATATTAGGAATATGCTATTTTTTAGGACATTAGGAATTTGCATTTCTTTGTTAAAGCCATGGGCTATGGCTTTTGGGCAACATCCTGGCTGCAGTGCTGAAGACCTAAGCTTCAAAACAGAGTTGTTCCTATACAGCTACAACACTGGTATCTGCTCAATTAATATGCAAAATTGCACAATTCCAATATTCCATCCACAGAATGCAGAACTAATCTATTCCAGGAAATTAGCACCCCATCAATCTACTCTCAAAGAACAAAGAACAAAGTACAAAACAGCACGGGAAACAGGCCCTTCGGCCCAACGAGCCCGCGCCGCCACCCTGATGTTCCCATCTCTACCCGTGATCCCTGTCTATGTTTATAGATCTATGGATTAAAAACCAAATTTGAGGCAATTTATGGAGAATTTGTTTTCCCAATTAGCCTAAGAGCACATCTTTGGGATGTGGGAGGAAACGGAGCATCCAGTGAAAACCCATGCAAGCACAGGGAGAATGTGCAAACTCCCACAGACACAGGCCCAAATCCATGTATCTGCACAGCACAGCAATAGTCACTGAGCTGTCGTGTTGCTCATCAAATGGTCCAGGTCAAGCGTACACTAACGACGTGAAGCACTAGGATACTCTCGAAAAAAATCCAAGAGCAGCCCTCTCACGACCCATCGCGTGTATGCCCCTCGTTAGACAACAAGGTGGACCAAAGCACCTGTAGGATAAAAACAAGTACATCAATATCATCATCTATTTACACACTTCCCAGGGACTCCCAAGGCTCATGATCCCTATTTTAAATCAGTTTTCTATACCCCTCCATTCCCATTCTGTTCATGTGCCCATCTAAGTATTTCTTAAATAACTCCAGAGTGCCTGCCTCCACCACTTTACTTGGCAGCGCATTCCGTACCCCCACCACCTTCTGTGTGAAAAAACTCCCTCTAGCATCCAAATTATACCTTACCCCACCTAATCTTGTGATGGAAGGTATTGTGGATAATGCCTCGAGTGGTATTTACATAACAGTAAAAATCATGATAAGAAGTCTCACAACACCAGGTTAAATCCAAAAGACTATGTCATACACAAGCTTTTGGAACACTGATCCTTTGAAGGACACCAAACAAATCTGTAACAGCAACTAAAAGTATTTGAAATTGACCTGGTGTTATGAGACTTCTTACTGTGCCTATCCCAATCCAATGCTAGCATCTCCACAATAAGAATCATAGAATCCCTACAGTGCAGAAGGAGGCCATGTGGCCCATCGAGTCTGCACGGGACCACCCCAGGCCCGATGACCATAATCCCATTTATTTACCTTGATAGTCTGCTGACATTAAGGGGCAATTTAGCATGGCTAATCAAACTATCCAGCACATCTTTGGACTGTGGGAGGTAATCTGAGAACCAGGAGGTAACCCACACAGATACAAGGAAAATGTCCAAACGCCATACAGACAGTGACCCGAGGTTGGAATTAGACACAGATTCCTGGTGCTATGAGGCAGCACTGCTAACCACTGGGACACTGCATCACCCTGTTCACTGATGCTCAGTTTGGCTTTAGCCTTGCCCACTTTGTTCCAGATCTGCTTCAAATGTGGATAAATAAATGGAATTCTAGCAGTGAGGTAAAATTTACTGCCTTTGACATCAAGGCAACACTTAACCAAGTGTAGCATTAAACAGCTCTAGCAAAATTGAAATCAATGAAAGTTAAAGCGAAAATTCTGAATTTGTTGGAATCATATCCAATACAAAGGTAGATGTTTGTGGCTTTTGAAGTTCAATCACCTAAGTCCCAACACTTCACTTTCGGAATTCTTCATGATAGCATCTCTGGCCATCCTCAACTGCTTCATCAATGAACTTACCTCCATCATAAAGTCAAAAGTAGGGGCGTTTGCTGTTGATTATGAAAGTAACACCTTGTTAGGAATTGAAAACCAATGGAGCAAGTCACTTCTCCTAGCATTGTCCAAGAGCAATTATTGTGGAATAAATCAGAACTGCGCTCCACTGAGACCAAGAATCAAGTGACCCACTCCTTCTGATGTCTTATTTTATTTTGCAGGCATACAGCAGATGTATTCAGGAGTGCAGCATAGATCACAACCATTATTAAAAGGCAAAGTCTGGAATCTGCTGGGTAATAAAAGCAGATGCAATGGGACCCTTAAAAAAGAAAGAATCATCACTGGCACAGTGGTTAGCACTGCTACTTTATATCATCAAGGACCTGAGTTCAATTCTAGCCTTGGGTGACTATGAGTTTGCACATTCTCCTCATGTCTGTATGGGTTTCCTCTGGATGCTGCAGTTTCCTCCCACAGTCCAAAGATGTAGGAATTCTATGACTTCGTTCAGAATTTCCTAGCAAATGACAATATTGATACTGGTTACTGCAGATTCATGTTGGTGTGTGCTGAAGCTTTGTATTACGACAAAGTTAAGTGATTTCTCATTAATATGGTCTTCTCTTTTAGTGAAATAGAAAATTCCTTAGAGTAACTTTGTACTGTTGTACCATAGGTGGGGTGGCAGCAATAGCCATGCAGTCATCTAGGCAACATTGCCATCAACATTAAGCAATATAACAAGTGAAATATTGGCTCTATGTTTCCAACAAACAGAAACAGAAATAAAAATTATGAATATGAAAAATAATAGTATGAGAATAAATGGGGATGTTAATTTGAATGTGAGGCTACTTTTTTTTTTAAACTTTATTTACATATTAATTACAAGTAGGCTTGCATTAACACTGAACTGAAATTACTGTGAAAATCTTCAAGATGTCATACTCCGACACCTGTTTGGATATACTGAGGGAGAATTGTAGCATAGCTAATGCACCTAATCAGCATTTCTTTTGGGCTGTGGGAGGAAATCAGAGCACTGGGAGATGACCCACCCATGCAGACACAAGGACAATGTGCAAACTCCACACAGATATTAACTAAGCCCGGAATTGAAGAAGGGTCCCTGGAGCTGTGAATCAGCAGTACTAATCATTGTGTAGTTTAAAGAGTGGATGATGAAGAAACAAAGGGGTTCCTACCCTATGGCAGTTAAACAGTGGTCAGGATTTTTTACAACCCAGTACAAGGGAAGGAGGAATTGGAAGTGATGGCACTTCTCCCCCTACTCTGAGTCCCATTTCCGGAGTGCTACCCCTCCATCAACTATGTTGGCATGTGGAATTGCCAACATTTCCATGGCCACAGGAAGAGAATAGGGCAGTGACTATTTCATCAGCTAATGTGGAAAGAAGAGCTGGCACCATGGTTAAATGACCATACACACTTTGGACCATGCTTCAGTTACCCTTTGCTACACAAACATTTCTCTATCAACAAGTGAACACTCCTGTCTCTATCAGCTAAAGAACAATTAACCCTTCATCAGCCAATGAACAGTCTTGCGCCATCAGCCAATGAACAATCTTGCTTTATCAGCCAATTAAGTCTTGTCTTCATCAGCCAATGAACAATCTTAGCTCCACAAGCCATATAAGGCATTTAAAGATCAGGTGCACTTCATGTTGAGGCAGTTCAAAATGGACCCTTAGTTTTACGTGGCCTTCTAGCTTTGATCAAACCAGGTCAAGGAATTCGCCTGCTCACTTATTTTCTTTTAATGAAAGACAAATCAGTATTTCTCCATGATAAATAGAACTTTGAAGACGCACTAAGAAAAGCATGATCACAAAATATACTCTGGAGTAGAAAATTCCACCAATAACAGTAGCTCAAGGCTATATGACTCCTGAAGGACATAGCTGCCAGACTAGACTTGCAACAAACAATGACTTGAAACTAACATATTGGAGCAACTTATTCATCCTGGTTCTGTCACTATCAACCTTCCTGTCATGGGAATGTATGTCCATGCTAGCAAAAGCATTTGTGGCCTTGTGAAGATAAAATCTAATTTTCACGCTGAGTCATTCTCTATTGTGTATTGTGCCTGTGAAGTGGCAAAGAACAAGTTCTGATGTGGCAGTCCTCAGCTGGGCATCAATGAGGTGCAGCAGTAATTCCCAAAAAAATGGATGCCGGTATAAGCCATAAATATATGGCATGTGATATTCCTCACTCTGTCATCATCAAGCTCTGTTCAATCGAGAATTTAGAAAAATATGCCAGGAGCAGCATAAAGCATACCATAGAATGAAGCATGAACTAATGAAACTACAAAACTACCTGCATGCTAAACAGAAAACAAAACAGCAGTCAACCAGCAAAGCTTAATATTTGCACAGATCTTACTAATGTTCTCTAACATCTTTACAACCACTTGAAAATGATGGTGAGTGATCAAGCAACTAACATGAGATGGAAAATTCATGAACCTCCCTTTCTTCAGTGATGGTGTAGCCTAAGATGGTGTAACCTGTCACTAGTGGAGTCCTGTCACTAGTGGAGTCCTGTCACTAGTGGAGTGCCACAAGGCTCAGTACTAGGTCCTCTTCTATTTGTGGTCTACATAAACGACTTGGAAGTAGGGGTAGGTGGTGAGATCAGCAAATTTGCTGATGACACCAAGATGCTTGGATTGGCGGGTACAGAAGAGCAGTGTCAGGCAATACAACAGGACATAGACAGGTTGGTAGACTGGGCAGATAGATGGCAAATGGAATTTAATCCGGAAAAATGTGAGGTGATGCATTTTGGCCGGAAAAATGTAGAAGAGAATTATAGGATAAAAGGTAAAACTATACGGAGCATAGAGACGCAGAGAGACTTGGGGGTGCAGGTTCACAAGTCTCTGAAGGTGTCCTCACAGGTGGAGAAGGTGATAAAGAAGGCGTATAGTATGTTAGCTTTCATAGAAAAGGGTATAGAATACAAGAGTAGGAGTTTGATGTTGCAGTTGTATACAACTTTGGTTAGGCCTCACTTGGAATACTGCGCCCAGTTCTGGTCTCCGTACTATCGGAAGGATGTGGAGTCCTTGGAGAGAGTGCAGAGGAGGTTTACCAGGATGCTGCCTGGTATGGAAGGACTGTCTTATGAGGAACGATTAGATAGACTGGGGTTGTTTTCCCTTGAAAGACGTCGGCTTAGAGGGGATCTCATAGAGGTGTATAAGATTATAAGGGGTATAGATAGAGTAAATGGAGGTAAACTTTTTCCACCTTTAGAAATGGATAGGACGAGAGGTCATGGCCATAGGGTGAGGGGGGCTATGTATAGGACGAATATTAGAGGGCAGTTTTTCACACAAAGGGTAGTGGGGGTGTGGAATGCACTGCCGAGTAAGGTGGTGGGAGCAGGCACGCTGGGGCTGTTTAAGGGTCTCTTGGACAGCCACATGAGCAGTATGCAGATAGAGGGATATATTAGGACTGTTTAACTACGGCTTTTTTCCACAGGTAATTCGGTCCATACTTTGAGCATGCATTCGGCAGGTGGTGCGGGTACAGCTCTTGGATGTTGATTCATGGGTTGCCTGGTACCTCATGTCGTAAATGGGTGCTTTATGTGGACCATCTGAAGGGCACCATGACAGCTCAGAGACTATCGATGTGGCTGTGCAGACACTTGGAATTGGGCCGGTGTCTGCGGGAGTTTGCGCGTTCTCCCCGTGGTTGCGTGGGTTTTCTCCGGGCACTCCGGTTTCCTCCCACAACCCAAAAATTCGCTCTTAGGCTGATTGGGAAACAAATTGTCCCTATGGTGAAATTTTTCCATATTAGGAATAATATATATATTATTATATAGGAATATTAAAATAGGATAATGTATTTGCTACTATTTGGTATGACGGCGGCGCGGGCTCGTTGGGCCGAAGGGCCTGTTTCCCGTGCTGTGTTGCTTAATAAAAAAAAATAAAAAAGATGTGAACCTGAACTGCCTGTAAATGTCCTTCGCCAAAAATTCCTTCACAATGATAAGAACTATTGTCATATATAAGAAGATAACAAATCTCTCTAACAGTATTTAGGTGTACTTACCTCTATTGATTGCAGTGGTTCAGGAAAGGAGCTCACCACCAACTTCTCAAATTAGGTTAAACATTGTCCTTGTTACTCCCATCCAATGCACCAATAAAAAATAACAATGTGCCAGGAGGATGGTTACACTCAGATGTTCCCCAAAACCTTGGAAGCCAGCACCCAGTCAATTTGATTCTATGGGATATTAAGAAGCAATTGAGTGCACTAGGCTCAACAAAGGTTATCGTACCTGACAAGAACCTAGATGTGGTGCTGCAGATCTGTGCACCAGAACTAGTTTTACACCTCAGCCATTGCGGTACATTCATGATATTTGCAACTTCTCAACAATGTATAAAACACCCCAGGTGTTCCCTATCCGTAAAAAGCAGGGAAAGTCTAACCTGGCTCATTCTTGTCCGATCAACTGCCTTCCGATCATGAAAACAATTGGGAAAGGAGTCAGCAACTGTGTGATAAAGCAGCACCACTGAACTGGAGACTGATATTGTTTGCTTTCACCGCAACCTTTAAACTTCAGACCTCGTCACAGTCTTGACTCAGATATCAGCATCAAAATCAAATGCCAGAGGTGAGGTGAGAGTAGCTGTTTTCTAATATCTTTTGCAATGTTTTCTTTTAAAATGTTTTGTCATTTTAAATTATTTTTATTTAAAGTAAATGGTGCCCTTGGCAGTATGTTACAGTTCACTCAGGAAGTCTGAGTTGCTGTAGCAACATGCACTTTTCACATCAACTTGTCTGGAGTTATGTTAGTGATGGTAAAGGCTCCAATGCTCTTGCCATCACATAGCTGACTGGACATCTCTCTCACATTTATCAATACTGATATGTGTTGGAAGGATACGTTGATGCTCTATTACATTTTTAAATGGTTGCATGATTGTTTTAAGAGCTGATTTGATGGTGATATCACTGGAATGTTTCACAGGCTTCTGCTTTGTTTCAGTTTCTATTCTGTACAGGCAAAAACTCTTACAACGTGAGTTTGAATCTTCATGTGGAGGTCTCTTGTATTTCTTTTTGAATAAAACCACTAACTAGTTAAGATATTACATATTCAACATGTTTGATCAAGTTATGAATGCATTTACCTTGACCATCAAATCCTATCTGTAGTATTCAAACTTTGAGCTACTGATTCAGAAGCAGGAACTCTGCCCACCCCACCGATCATGTTACAAAACATCCCTAAATGTTGTCTCTAGGGATTGTTGATGACAATAATTCTATTTGTGTATTTGTTGCATGATTAAAAATTGTCACTGACTTTGAAGCATTTAATATAAGTGATGTTCTGACTCCTTTCCTCACTTGCTGGCCAAAGTAGATTACTTCTAACTAGTGTTCCATTTATATTACAGAATTGCTGATTCCCCCAGTCCAATGCCGGCATCTCCACAGCAGTTCCATCTGCAGTAATAGTGCGATAATGTGAATGACACAGTATAATTATCAGGAGGGAAACAAAAGAAAAACTCTTCTGGTCTTTTGCTGGTAGCAATGTCACAAGTAGTAAAAATAAATGTTTTACGTCAGTGACATTAAAGGGGCAATCGACATTGTGAACCAGTTTCTAGAAGTTTCCTGTGAGCTGCAACTGTGATATCTGTGACTGACGAGTGAGTTTTAGTAAAATTAATCAGGTTTGAAGCCAATCAATAAAATAAAAGGCCAGAAATCATTAAGAGGTGACCAAAGGTTGGCATGGTAGTACAATGGATAGTACAATGGATAGTACTGCTGTCTCACAGCACCAGGGACCCAGGTTCGATTCCTGGCTTGGTAGATTGTCTGTGTAGATTCAATACTTTCTCCCTGAGTCTTCATGGGTTTCCTCCAGGTGTTCTGTTTTCCTTCCACAGTCTGAAAGATGAGCTGGTTAGATGGATTGGCCATGCTAAATTTTTCTTCATTCTCCCCGAATAGGATACCAGAGTTTAGCGGCTAAAAGATTTTCACAGTAACTTCATTGCAGTGTTAACGTAAGCCTACTTGTCATGCTAGTAAATAAACTTTAAAGGGCAAAGTGTTTAAGTTTTTTTTATTTTGCTATTTCTTTCCATTTTCTTATAATCTGGAATTTGTGACCTTTTTTAATCACTACTGCTGTAGAAAGATGGGTCTGAAGACCTAATCATAACCCACTTGCTTTAAGCTGCTTACTAGATTCAACATGATCTCAACCTATATAAAGTGCTATGCAAAGGCAAGAAGTAGTGATAGTTGTAGAAATGGAGAAAAAGATTTTAGATGAGGTAGCAAGAATAAAACTGGCAGCTTTGAGAGAGCTTTTGAAGAAGGAGAATAAGACAAAAAGGAAAGAAACATGGATAGTGTTTCAAATTGTGAGACCAAAATGGCAGAATGTTCTGCAGGCAAAAATGGAGCAAAGAAGAAGCTAGATTAGAAAAAGGAAAAAGATACTTGCAGGAAAAAGATAATTGCTGAGGTAATGAGGGCAAGGATATTTGATGCTTGAAATAACGACAGAAAGTGCAGGAAATACTTAGCAAGTCTGGTAACGCTAATGGAGAGAAAAACAGATTTACCATTTCAGGTTTGTAATCTTTCATCAGACCGGGAAAAGTTAGAAGTATAATATTGGTTTGAATTCTCCGAGGTCAGACATCTCATTACAGCTGCCAGTGAGAAAGGAGAACTTGGCGCTCAGCCAAATCTCCATTCATTGCAGTAGGACTGGAGGATCCCAGCCTCAGGCAAATTTAGAGACTTCTATGTGTTGTGTTTTTATAAATGATATAAAAGCATCAATCGCTCATAAGGGATTGTACAAAGATATTGTGGTTTCATTTATTTACACTAGGTGCCTGGATAGAAAGCTTGAAGAGACATTAGCAACAAAGTTGTATGTGCTCACAAGCCAAAGTGAAATTGATGTTGGATCCCATGACATACTTCCCTTCCAGGGATGGAATGCTGCTACCCCATGAAGACAGATTTCAACATGTTTTGACCAACTCAAAGTTGAGAAGAAAGGGGGAGAGAAGAAGGTCTGAGGGAAGGGTGGAAGGCAGGGGAGATTAAATGACAAAATGATCATGGTGAATGATCAAACATAAATGGGACAAATAATGAAACAAATGATATGTCTTGCAATGATCTAAATAGCTTTATCCTGAACAGCTGACATCCAAAAGCAAAGGAAATTAAATAAAACTAAATATTCCTTCAACAATGTCAACAGCAGCTTGCACTTGTATTGTCTCCCTTCCCAAAATGCATCATCAAACAAAATTTCACACCTAAAGCTATTAAACAATTAACTGAAAGCTTGAAAAAAGAGATGAGATTTAGGAGTCTCAAAGGAAAAAAGACAGTGTGGGTTAGGGAGAGAACTCCAGTGTTCAGGGAATCGAAAAATACTGTCACCAGTGGTGACATGATTGAAATCACAAATGTACTAGAGGCCAGAACTGGAAAAGTGCAGAGGTCTTGAAGAGTTGTAGCATTGATGGAAATTATAGAGACTGGGGGTGAAATTTTCCATTTGCGCTTGCCCTAAGGCTAGAAATTCTCACTCGGGGTCAATGGACTTTTGCATGATCCATCCCCGCTTGCTACAATTCCCATGGTGGGTGGGGCAGCAAAATCTGCCCAGAGGCTGGAATTCCCTAACCTTACATGTGGCTGCGATTTTCCAGTCTTGCTGCACTAAATGGAGTTTTGGTCAGGCGCCAAATTCTCACTGGCAATGGTGGCAAGACAAACAAGATCAGAAAATCCCATCCAGAGAAGTGCAGGACCATGGAGGGATTTTAAAACAAGGAAGATCATTTTAAAATTGATGCATTGACAGAACAGGACCTGATGTAAGTCAGCAAATATAGGGATGATGGGTAAACAGGACCTGGTGCAAGTCAGGACCCCACTGCAAAATTTTTGAAGGAATTCATGGAGGATGGAAGATGGGAGGATGGCCATTTATGCTTTGGAATGATCAAATCCAGGTGTAAAAGAATAAGGGTGTTAGTAGTCAATCAACTGAAACCCAATGATTTTTGTGTTTTTGATACTGAGCTGAATGAAACATTCATTTAGGACAAAATGGTCAAGCAATGATAGGTTGAGGCAGATAGGCAAAGCTGAACATCCTTGGCATACATCTGCAGAATGATTCAATGTTGATTATTTGTCTTAGTACAAGCTGGTGCATCAACAAGGATTTTTTTCTTTATTGTTTCATTGGATGCAAGTATCACTGGCAAAGCTAACATTTGTTGCCCATCCTTAACACCTTTAAATTGAATAGCTTGCTCAGCCATTTCGGTAGTCTAAAAGTTGAAAACTCTCAGTTCTCTGTTGTGGCTCATTTCAAAGGGCAGCTAAGAGTCAACCATATTGCTGTGGGTGTGAAGTCACAAATAGATCAGATCAGGTAAGGACAGCAGATTTCCTTCCCTAAACGTGAACCTGATTTTTTTAAAATTACAATCCCATTTCTGAGATTTGGACCGCAATTCTCCCAAAAGTGCTGAATTGGTGGGAAAACTGTTCTAAATCCCAGCTGTCTGTCAGTTCAGCTTCTCACTTGAATCTCAATACTCTGTGCACTGAAGAACTCCCAGTCAGGAATCACATTAAAAAAACGGGGCCCATTCACACTGGAGTTTGACAGTTCTGGAAGTCTGAGCATATGCACTGGCCCCAAACTGTCAACCCCCCAATTGCTGGCCAGCCTGGGACCCAGTACTGTCCCACCAGCACCACTCCCCTCTCTCCATGGCCTGGTCAACAATTGCAGGCCAGCCCCGACCCCCTCTGCCCTTGAACGCCCCAATGTCTAGGCCCCCAACACCCAGCAGTGGTGTTTCCCCCTTCCTCACACTCCAGCAGACCCCCCCCCCCCTCCAAACCACTGCTGACCTCCTTTAGATCAGACCTTGTTCTGACCAGGCCCCCACCATAAGAAGTCTGACAACACCAGGTTTATGTTCAACCGATTTATTTCATAGTAAATTCGCAAGCAGATGCTACGACAACGGATGAATGAACATCACTCGAAAATCACCAGGCATGACTGTTTCTTTCCTGTTGGCAAACACTTCAGTGGTCACGAGCATTCAGCCTCTGACCTTTGGGTAAGCGTTCTCCAAGGTGGCCTTCACGATACAGGACAGCGCAGAGACGCAGAGCAGAGACTGATAGCCTTTGTTCTGCACACATGAGGACAGTCTCGACAGCACTATCTGTAATCCCCATGACTTGCCTGGGTTTGCAAAACCTCACTTACTGTGCTGGCTGGAGACAATACACATCTCTTTAACCTGGGATTAATGCTCTTTCCACTCACATTGTTGGCCACTTTAAGAATTGAATAGGTGTAAAGATTCGCATTCTAATCAGCAATCTGTAAACTGTGCTGTTATATGCTCTGTTTGAAGTCAGAACTCTCCATTCGTCTGATAAAGGGGCAAACCCCAAAAGCTTGCGAGTTTATCAAATAAATCAGCTGGACTTAAACTTGGTGTTGTCAGACTTCTTACTGTGTTTACCCCAATCCACATCAGGCCCCCTCTGTCAGACCACTCCCTAGCCCACCCCAAACGCTGCAGTCCCTCCATCCCAGATTGATCCCAATGCAGAGTGACAGTGGGGATCCCTAACCCCATCAATCATCCCAGGCCCTGCCCGCAGTAGACCCCACCCCATGCCCTTGGCAATGCTTGATGCCCGGGAAGCGGAGGGGCTAGTGACAAAGTGCCCCCTCTGTATGGGCAGTTTGCCCTTGAGGCAGTGCCACAGGCATAAACTGGCACTGCCAGGGTGCTGAAGACCAGAGGGCAGCAATCCCCACCCCTTTCATTTTGGCAAGGTCTTCCAACGTATTGAACTAGTCTGAACCCCGCCAGAATGAAGTACTCCTGGTGGGAATGGGATATTCAATCGGGTCTTGAAAGGTCCAATAATGAACAAATGTACATATTTAAAATACACGCAGAAGGGATTTATATGACTTACCTGCCTTTCTGCCAGTTTTCAGCATGGTCAGGCTGGTGACTGTTTGCTGGCTCCTGGAGATGTACATGCGTTCCCAGTGCATACGCAAATCCTTGTACAAGGCCACAGACAAGCGTCTCCCACTGCGACCTGATAAAAAGTTGCAGGTTGCAATGGGAGTATCAAGGCCTTGACTTCAATTCCAGATTTGTTAATTGAAGTTAAATTCCATCAACTGCCTCAATGGTATTTGAATCTACTTCCCTAGAGCATGGTTTACTAGTTCAGTGACATTATCACTATGCTATCATCTCCCCAGTGAAGTGGATGATTGGTAATGCAAATACTGTTTTCCCTGAAATATATTAATGACTAATACTAGGGTTTTTCCCTCATGTGCAAAGCAAACTGAAGTATTTTCACTAAAGTAACAATTTTGTTTGCTGTTTCCATGGGAGATGAAAGGAAAATCAGAGTAAGAGATCCATTATAAGCGGCCTCATCAAAATCTTCCCATTTTTACAGTATAATGGGCACACAGCAGGTCAAATCCTTTGGGATGTGCTTTTGCAGATGATTGAAGAGATTGTCCCATGTGGATTAATCAGGAGAGAAAAATGTACAGAAGGAAAGTGTGCAGGAAGCATGAACAGGAAATGCAATATATATTTTGGAACAATAAAAGAGAAGATCTCTGCAAAGGGTAAGAAAATAGTTGGGAAGAAAGAGCTGTAGAGTAAATAATGCAGAAAGTCCCTTGAAGCAGAGCGAGAATCTCAAAACAGAGCCAAAGATAATTGGTTGTGAAGCAGACAGTTACAGTACAATACAAAGTATTGTAGGAGGTGAGCTAGGAGATAAACAATTGCAAGGAAGGAGAAGGTGATAAAGATGATCAATTATTATGTTTAAATTTTCACATAGATATAATATTACCAACTTGGTGTTTCAAGTTGAGAAACACAATACCATGTATTAAAAATTGAAGCACCCAATTACCCAATTTCTTGAATAAACTAACTCACCTCAAAATGTTTAGCAACTTTATTTTTTAACAACATTCATGACTTGGTTATATCCAGAGGATAATAGATGTTTTTGTTTCTTCCTGCTGCATCATCAGTTGCTTCTGCAATGGAAGAAGTTAGACAATTTAGACATACATCATCATAATTTCAAATGTGTTGTTTCTCCCGTAAATTGTTTCAAAGTTTCAACTGCTTAAATATACTATTAAGTAATAATAGAATCATAACAGTTTCAAATTATTTTGGAATCACAAAAGTTTCTTATTGATTTTTCTTGAAATAGCTTTCAGTTAAATTGAAGTTCTGACTCTGGTTATGTGCTATGATGTGTTTTATGGTGTTTAAATTCCAGGATTTATGGCTGCAAGATTGATAACATCATTGATGTCTAAAGTGAAAAGAATCAATACTACTGCACTAACTCTGAATGTTAAAGAAAAAGTTTTTTGTGGAGACGAGCAACAGCCCTGCTTGGAATTTGACTTTACAGCTAATTCATCAGAACTAGGCTTGAAGTGAACTTTGCTCTCTTTGATAAAATTAAACTTGATTTTCTTTTTCTCCAGTAACCAAGTGGAAATTGGAAGCAGAGCCATGAAGTTTTCATGTTGTTTCCCATCAATTTTATAAAAAGAATGATGTGAGTAGGTGGAGTTTGTCTTTGAGTGAATACATAACTAGGTATTGTTCTTAACAATTGATATTTGGGTCAAAAACCTATTAACTTATTTATATAGAATCATATATGATTATGATTGTTCATAGTCCATATCAGCTCCAGAAATAAGGTTTGTGTTCTAAAAGTAATTGTTTAAACAGTATATTGGAGTGCAACCTAAAATATTAATATGCGATATTAGAACAAAACAGAGCATACATTAAGGAAAGCTCATTGGCCACTCTGGCCAATACATTACATTACACAGTTTCTTCCCCCTGTCCGTGAAAATGTTGGCATTTGTGCTAGTCGCCTCCAGCTATTCCCTGGGATGGTGAACTCCACATTCAAACCATCTTCCAGGTTAAAAAAAATCTCCCCTGAATTTTTTTTGATTTATTTGTTACTATATTGTATTTATGCTCCTTAATTTTGGTCTCCCCCATAACAGAAAAATCTCTTCAATGCCTATTCTGTCAAACCTTTCCGTTCTGCCAAGTCACTTCTCAACTGCCTATTTTCTATAAAAAATAGAGCCCTAGCCTGTTCAATCTTTCTTGATCGGTATCGACCGACAGTTCTTGTATCATCCTAATTCATCTTGTTACACTTTCCCAATACCTCTTTTTGTTTTATAAGAAATATGGAGATCAGAAATGTTTGCAATACCCCAAGTGTGGTTGACCAATGGCTTCAAGAATCTCTTCTGCTGTTCAATTCTATTTTTCTAAAAATGAACCCTCATGTTTTGTTCAGGTTTTTTATGATCTTATTAACTTGTGTTGTTGAGTTTCGTTTTTTATGTATTTGTATGCCGAGATCCTTCTGTTCCTCAGCCAGTTCCTAAGTTTTTATACTTCTGAATAATTATCTTTAATCACAACTCTTTTTTTCAGTTTTGTAACCAGCTTATTTTCTATTCCATTCCATATCCCCAAACTGGACATCTTCTAACGTTAGTTATGCTTCAAATATGCAGTATCTTATCAAAGATCTTGTCAAAATAAAAATATGTTACACCCACCACATTACTTTTCTCTACACTACATGTTGCTCCTTAAAAGAATAAATACATGTAATAAATCAATTTAAGTTGTGAATGTATGTGGTGATGTTGCACAACAGATCAGTACAGAAGGGGTGAATCAGTTAAACGAGAGTTTCATTACCTGGTTCATCTCAAGTTCAGTGAATGCTTTTTATTGATCATATTTACAATCAAATTAAGATGATTTATTTCATTTGCGTATCTTTTTGCTATAAACTGCACACAAACATTTTGGTATCTTTGGTATTTTTAGATGACTGATGTTCCATTTTTTTTGTAATTTATTTCATGCATCCTCTTTTTTTTTGATTATCTATGTTTTTCCCCAATAACAACACTAATTGTCAATTCTGAAATGAGCTTTTTGATTTCTGTGTGAATACGGGAATTATCATGGGAAGAGCATGATGAGTACTCAAATGACTAATAAAACTACACCTGTTCTATAAGCCAACATATTAAATAATTATGACAACATTTCAGGGTTAATCTTTAATTCAGTATTTCTGCTGCTGGCCTGGCTGCCATCCCAACCAAACTTCACTCTGCGTTCTTACTCACATTTCTAATCTTAGAACAGAGATTCTCTACATTGTTTTAAAAGGAATGGTTTACCTGCTTTTTTCTCAGATCATGCCTAAAGATAACAAGGGCTCCAATTTATGAATGAGTCATCCACATTAGGGACCCTCGAAGAAGCAGGCTGGCTAAGACTGGACAGGTACCGACTTAATTGCTTCCGTCTTCCAATTTTTTCACCAGTCACTAAACAAAAATGTCTCCATCGTTTTTGGGACTTATTGATTTAATCAAAAGGGATCCATCTTTGTGATGAGTCTTTATGGAAACTCGCAAAACCAAATAAATGTTACTAAAACAAGAATGACTCGGATATGCATAAAGCAAACGTAGGAAATAGGATCAAGGCTAGGCCATTTGACCTCTTGAGCCTGTTCTGCCAATCATGTTTGAACTGAGCAGTTCCCTCCCTTTCCCTCATAACCCTTGACCACTTTGTAGACTGAAGATAAGTCTAACTTGGCCCAAAATATATTCAATGATCCAAATTCCACTGATTTCTGGGGAACAGAATTCCAAAGTCAAACTTTTGATCAGAGACTCCTTATTTTGAAACTGTGTCCCTTAATTCAAGAAACATTCTCATAAAATCTAAGCTATCAAGTCCCCCCTCATTATTTTAAATTTCAGTGAGAAAAAGCCTAACTTCCTCTACCTTTCCACATAAGATGACTCCTTCATCTCAGGGTTCCAAGTAGCGAAGACTCTTTGAACTGCATCATATGCAAATTACCCTTCCTTAAGGAAGGAGGCCAATACTCTACATAGAGCTCTAGGTGTAGTGTCACTAAAATCACGTGCAGCATAACTTCTTACTTTAATATAAGGTCATAATTCATAGAGGCAGAACTTAGCCCATTGAATCTGCTCTGCCGTTCAATCATGGCAGATATCTTTTTCATCCCCATTCTCCTGCTTTTTCCTTATATCCTCTGATCCCCTTAAATATTCCATACCCTTTACAAAAAGGCTAACACTCCATTTGCCTTCCTAACTAATTGTTGTACATATGGTAACTTTTGTGATTCATAGATGAGAACACCCAGATCCCTCTGTAACACTTGAAAATTAACCTTTGTAGGCTGTTGTTATGCACTCAAGGATAAAAGTTACCCCTCAAGAAAAGGCATTTCAACTTTCCAACAAATACAGTAAAATTTCAAATAAATGCACCTCAATTACAATAAATTCTGCCCTGTATCATTGTCAAATATTCTGTGTTACAATGACATAAGAGCATATGAGATTTAGAACCAACCTAAAAAAAGTGGGTATTACTATTTAAATTTATTTCCATACATAGTCATAAAGCTGTAGAAATTTACAACATTGAAACAGGCTCTTTGGCCCAACTTGCTCATGCTTCCACTTTTTTTTTAAACCCTTAAGCTAGTCCCAGTTGCTTCGTTAGGCCCATACCCCTCTATATCCATTTTCCACATGTAATTGTCTAAATGCTTTTTAAAACACAAAATTGTACTCATCACAACTACCTCTAGCAACTTGTTCCATTCACTCACCACCCCCTGTGTGAAAAAATTGCCCTTCTGAACACTTTTGTATCTCTTTTCTTTCACCTTTAACCTATGATCTTTAGTTTTAGACTCCCCTATCTTTAAGAAAAGATACTGACTATCTAGCTGATCTATATCTCTTACTATTTTATAGACCTCTATAAGATTACCCCTCAGCCTTCTTTGCTCCAGAGGAAAAAGTCCTAGTCCAGCCTCTCTTTATAATTCAAAGTATCAAGTCTCAGTAGCATCGTAGTAAATCTTTTCTGCACTCTTTCTAGGTTAATAATATCCTTTCTATAATAGGGTGACCTGAACTGTACACAGCATTCCAAGTGTGGTCTTACCAATGTCTTGTACAACTTCAACAAGACATCCAAAATCCTATATTCGATGTTCTGACCAATGGAACCACGCATGCCGAATGTCTTCTTCACCATTCTGTCCAGCTGTGACTCCACCTTCAAGGAGTTATGAGCATGCACTCCTAGATCTCTTGATTCTATAACTCTTCCCCCATGCCCTACCATTAACTGAGTTAGTCCTGCCATGGTTCAATCTACTAAAATGTATCATCTCACATTTATTTAAATTAAACTCCATCTGTTGTTTGTCAGCCCACTGGCCCAATTGATCAAGATCCCATTGCAATCCTAGATAACCTTCTTCACTGTCTGCTGTGCCACCAATTGGTGTCATCTGCAAACTTACTAACCATGCTTCTGATATTCTCATCCAAATCATTTATATAAATGACAAATAATAGTGGACTCAGTCTTGTGTTTGTGGCAAAGAGTAGTGTTGATAAACAGAAAATCTTTTAGGATTAAAGGTAAGCCCTTCTACATGCTATGAATGAATTAAAAAATGTTAACATCTAATATCAGCATGTAAAAAAATAAAATAAAGATCACATTTCTTACGGGGCCTGGTTAAAAACAAGATGTTGGATGAAACAGGTTTGTCTTTTATTAGTCCTTGCAGGTGTAATAATGTATGTGATCAATGATAGTCTCATTTGATATAAGAAGTTCAAGATCCTCCCAGGGTTATAGAAAAATTATTCAATACTCATCCAGCGCAAAAGTCCTTTAGGAATATAGAAATTACTCGATACAAAGAAACCAAATCCATCCAATAATAAAGTGAGAGTGAAGACTTATATTGAGCCTTTCACAACCTTGGGATGTTACAAAATACTTTATAGCCAATGAAGTGTTTTTGAAAGATAGTCACTATTGTAATGTAGTACCATCCTGATTGTAAATTAATGGCTTACAATGATAATGGCAACACAATAAATCTCTATCAATTAATTTACAACAGGCCCAGGATGGGTCTATAACCCATGTCAATCATCTATGATTAAATCCATAAATTCTTGCAAAAATGCTAATGTGCAAACTCTTTTATGCCATCTACGCTCAGCATAACATTTAATACAATTATATTTCTGTCTACAAAAAAGTTCTAAATTCAAAGTTCAGGAGGCAGTCCCTTATTTAAACATAGCTGGAGTGATCCCAGACAAATAGGGATACATCTTGTGTATTGTATGTCCTGGCTGCTCCAAAATATAGCCTTTCTGCCCTTGTCAAAAGCAGAATGTAGCAGTAATTGTGAGATATTGCTGTGAGACATGCTCTATATTCCATTCTGGAAGGATCCACTGTTGTACAAATTTATGACCATTTGTTACCTTGATGGTTACTGATAGCTCTATCCTGGTCCTGACTTCATCAGGTAAGGTCCAGGGATATGACCACCTCTTTGTTCAATTCAAGCATCCCTTACATTGTTGCTGACTATGATGGAGGTAGGAGAAGTGTTCATCAAAGAGCCTCGGTTGGACTTTGTATTATTGGCCCCCTCTACCCTCTCCCTCTGTGCCCTGCTTTCCTGCTCTGCTGCCTTTGCTGTATTTCCACGTCATGATACAGCCCAAGAAGGAAGATGATCTTCCCCTAAAGTTGCTTGGTGTCTCAAGAGAATGCCCAAAGCAGGCAACTGTCAAGCAACTTTTACCTAGGATCCAGTATTATTCACATGAAAATCCGAAAAAGATAGAAAACTCCTCCGATAACACAATACAAAGGAGATTATCTGGAAGTTGGATGGTTAGTCCTTTAAATCGCATCAGAGTCCAGAAGGGCAGAAATGTCAAATTAATGTTACTCCTTATTTAACATCATGATCTGCCTATTCTGCATGTTTCTAGCACATGAGCAGCATACTTGTGCTAAAATCATGATGGTCAAAGTGCAGAACATGGACCATGTCAGAATTAACCTGAAGTATTTCTACTAAATGTTTTGTAGTTCAGTATTTCTGTCACAAAGTGTCATGGAGCTCAGTTTTGTGGCTAAAGTAACCATAAGTCTTCCTATGTAGGTTTACAACAGACAAATACAAACTGATGGCAGTGGCAATGTTGAATCTGAAAGGCCCACAGAAATGTCTGCATAAAGGACTTTTCTCACACAGGAAGGAGTGTGTAAAAAAAAAACAGGAGGAAGTCCTGACCCTATATATATCCTACTACAAATGGACAAGGTAAACATCCCATCATTGGCAGACAGAACACACAAAGTTCTGGTTATGTTGCTTTCCTCCTTCTATTTAACTCTTCATTTCCATATTCAGTACTATTCATTATCCTCACCGCAACTGGCCCATAAATGTTCCTCTAAATGTTCCTAGTAGCTACACAAGCCTGCACGTCCTTTAGGATTCCATGTGAAATACCCTACGTTATTTTTCTTTTGAATCTGGCTGGCTGCAACAAAAAAGCATTGTCATATCACTGACTAGAATTTTGGCATAATACGTTGGTAACAAGGAATTAAATCTCTAACTCTGCATAAATCACTTTGGTGGAGAAGAGAACAGTTTGTTTTATTTTGTAACCAAGTGGGAATACAACTGAATGTCACACTTTTTTAAGACAGGGACATTTCAAAGGAAAGGCAATGCAGACACTGAACTCTAATCCCCTGTGGAGATACTAGAAGCTGATTACCATCTTAGCATAAACTGCTATCATCCTGTGAGTTACATCGCAGACATTTTTGTGATTTTCCCCTTCCAAGAATACACAGAAAGCTGGGATAGAAAGCCAGCTACAGACCTGATCAGGGCATATTGCTGCTAGGATATCAGAGTGGGTGACAAGAAACAAGAAGATGCATCATTTAATCACCCCAAAGACTGTTTGCCAATACATAGCATCAAGGCCTCTCTCCCTGTTGAAAAAGAAGTAAGACAACTCCTTTCAGTTAACCTGCAGAACCAAGAATCTCCAAACTGACTGCTTAACTGCTGAAGACAATGCTATACCAAAATCACACAATGTAACGACAGCGATGGTGTGTATGTGTGTGCGGTTATTTTTCTTCTTGTGTTTTAGTAACAAATAAACTTGCTCTTTCTTTAACTCGAGAAAGCCTGATTAAAGATGCTTCTTTTAAAACATAAACACATTTGAACTGGGAAATGGACCCTTTCTAAATTAATTTTGTTGCAACCAACCGAAGAGGTTGAATAAGGATGGGTAGTCAGTTCATCTCTCATCACCCTGGGATCATAATCTTTCAGAAATAACCATCCAAAATCATAACACATTTGGGACCTTTCTCGGGGATTAGACATAACAGTACACCATTGCTTGCTTTCATTTTTCTAAGCAGTATATAGAAAACAGTACCCAAAAACAGTTTCGATGGAGAGTGAATTACAGGCCTTGGGTGGGATTTTCTAGCCTGCTCATCTCAAAACTGGAGAATCCTGCCCAAGGTCAATGGACCTTTGCATGGTCCACTTCCCCACCCACTACAATTCCCATGGTTGGTGTGACATGAGAAGTCTGGCCCTCATTTTTGGTTCATTCATTGACCAAAAGTGAACAAAAATGAAGGATAGTTCAAGAAACAACTTAGCAGAGGATAATCAATGCTCTTTATCTGTTGAAAGGAAACAAAATGTAGATTTCAAGCCAAATACAATGCAACAAGGATGAACATGCCAGAAGAGACCTTGTCAAAGTCACTTGATGCAAATTTGCATATATTCATTAGGCTTTGTCTTTTCCTGTAAAGGATTAGGTCATATTAATCTTGGTAAACCTGAAAATTGGAGCATGCAAACACATGGTAAGACAACATTATGTTTGCTCTGATGAAGGGACATCCAGACTTGAAACTTTGGCTCTAATTGCTCTCCAAAAGTCCTATCAGACCTGCTGAGATTTTTATGCATTTTCTGTTTTTGTTTCAGATTCCAGCATCCACAGGAATTTGTTTTTATCTTGCGTTTGCCATGACAGTTTTATTCCTGCTATTAAGTGCATATAGTGTATGACATTCCCTCAGCATCTTTCCTACACAGAATCATAGAAAGACACCCATCACATCTATGTGCTGTATCTTTGACAGAACTATTCAAATAGTTTCATTGCTCTGCTCTTTAAACATAGACCTGGGTTGGAATTCTCTAGGTGTTTATGCCAGCGGAACCGGAGAATCCCGCCACCAACAAACAGCGCACCGGTCAAGAGGCCAGAGAATTTCACCCCTGATTTTTTTCTCTATTTATGGAATTATCCAGTTGCCTTTTGAATGTTACTATTGAATATGTTTCCACAGGCCTTTCATGTAGTAAAATCACAATATCTCACTATATCAAAAGTAATCCTTCATCAGGTTTTTTTTTGCCAACTAATTTTGGTTATCTACCCTTCTGTCAATGTCTTCTCTTAATTTTCTCTGCTCCAAAAATCTCAGCTTCTCTAGTCTCTATGTGTAGCTGAAGTCTCTGATCTTGGTACCATCTTATAAGTAACATGAGTACGTGGTCCTTCCTAAAGAGTGGTGCCAGCAATTGGACACAGTACTCCAGATTGGGTCTAGTCAAACAGTTTATCCTAACCCTTTTGCTTTTATACCCTATCCCTCTGTTAGTAGAGCCAAAGACCCCATAATGTTTTTAATTTATAAATTTGTCCTGCCATCTTTCAAAGTCTTATGTTTGCATACCCCCTCTGCCTTTGCTCCTCCATCCCCATAACACTTGTATCAATTTGTTCATATTGCCTATCCTCATTCATGCGGAAAATATGGATTACTTTATATTTCTATGTGTTAAATTTTATCTGCTATTTTTCTGTCCATTTCAGCAGTCTGTCTCTATCCACCTGAAGACTGTTACTCACTGACTCATCGATTACTTGGTACTGTCTGCAAACTTTGAACTTTATGTCTGTATCCCTAAGTCAAGGTCATTTATATATATCGAAAAGCAGTCGTCCTTATAACAATATTTGGGAACATAACCGTATACTTTCCCTCTGTCTGAAAAACAACAGTTCTCTTCTAATCTCTGCTTTCTGTCTTGCAACTAATTTTGCTGCTATTAGCTCTAATTAAATAGGCCTTAATCTTCCAAGAAATGTACTGTATACTAATTGCCAAACAAGAACTCAATCAGGTTAGTCAAACGTGTTATGCCTTTAACAAGCCCATGCTGATTTTCATTAATTAGCCCATATTTTTCTAAATGGCAATTAATTTAACCCAGATTATTGTCACTGCATGCTTTCCCATCTCTCTCCTTCTTAAACAGGGATGTAACATTTTCAATCATCCAGTCCTCGGGCGTTATTTCATATCCAAGGAGGTTGGAAAATGGAAAATTGTGGCTGCAGCTTCCAAAGTTTTCACTCTTCCTTCAGTAACCTGGGATCAATCTCATCCACATTGGGTGACCTTTCTGTCAGGACTGCCAAATTTTAAGGGTTTCCTCTTTATCTGCCTGTGTCTGTCCTTGGTGCTGTGAATAATTATGCTAATATGTTTTCCGCAGGGGACTGTATATAATATTTGCATTTGACCTCTTGGCCAGGATTTGCACCAGCCATTACCTGTTCAGAAATGATTTCAACCCACACATGCTAATCTGTGCGCAAGGTCAATTTTATCACAGTTCACACAGCTGGCTTAGCTGAGCGCTTAAGATAAACTTTGGTTTGTAAAACAGCTACGTTCATTTTGAGCACAGACGGGGTCAGGGTACTAACGCACCGACCTCTCTGTTCCACCCAAGTGACTTTTCACATCCCCTGTTGAAGTTCAAAGTTGAATTTCGCTCTCTTAAAAGAAAGATAAATGTTCAATTCCACCAAGGTTGTAAAACACAGCTGAAAAAGCATTTCCACATTTATTCTGATAGGCAGCAACTATTTGGTTACTTCTCGTGTCATAAATTGTGTTTGTTTTAATCTTCAATATCACACCCGAGTCACCATCTGTTTTGATCTTCCCAATAAATTATCATCCTCCTCCTCTTCTGCTTTGTTTCAGTGAATTCCTCAACTAAATTGCTTTTGTAATTACATGCTGTTTTAGCTATCCAATGTGTTTTTTAACTTAACTATTTAAGATGGTTACAGTATAACAACATGGAGCTAAATAGGAATAATGTTCACTGGGAGTGGTCAGTAACAGAAGCCATTATGGGCCTACTGGAACCTGTAAGAATGAAAAATGTTGAGGTGCTTAATTTGGGAGGAGACAAGATTTCTTTTTCTCAAAGTGGATTGAGATCATGAGGTTAACTCAGTGATTTGGGAGTGGCAGGTCAAATCCCACACCATTCCATTGCAGATTCCTATTTTCAATACATTTGCATCCCACAAATAAGGCAAGTCTAAAACTAGAGGGTGTAGATTTAAGATGAGGGGAGAGATACAAAAGGGTTCAAAGAGGCAATTTTTTTCACACAGAGGATGGTGAATATCTGGAACAAGCTGTCAGAGGTGGTAGTAGTAGAGGCAGATACAATTTTATCATTTAGAAAGCATTTAGTTAGTTACACGGGTACGATGGGTATAGAGGGATATGGGCCAAATGTGGGCAATTGGAATTAGCTTAAAAGTTTAAAAAAAAAAGGGCAAATGGACAAGTTGGGCCAAAGGGCATGTTTCCGTGCTGTAAATCTTTATGACTCTATGACTCATTGGGCGGAATTTTCCAAAAAATTATTAAAGGTGCAATCTTACCGGCTTGCCGCACCAAGCAATCAGTGTGGTGAGCTGGCAAAATTGCATGTAAAAATCCAGTTTGCATCAGGCGCTTTGCATGTCGTTAATAAGTCCCGGATGACGTTGTCCAATCTAACTTGCACTTACATCCTTGACAGTTGGTCCTCAAACGGGCAAGAATCATGGCTGGTTTCCATCAGCAAAGACCAGATGTGATGGCCTTGCTGAGGGGAATTGGGGGTCTTTAAAGCCCCTGAGTGAATAGGGGCATGGTGGAAGTTCTCTTGGTGAAGTGCTAGCCTGGCAGTGTGCACTTAGCATCCTGGCATTGCCCAGTGGTCACCCCTGCCCACCAGATCCCATAACTTTGCAGTCTTGATGAAGCAGCTCAGGAACTGGACCGATTGAGATCCAGTTTTGTTCAAAATGAGAAACAAAACACTTATAGGATGGGTAAATAAGCCAGTTCCCGATTAAATGAAACTGAAATGAATTGAATTCACAAAAATGAATTGACTTTTCAGGTTCCCATCATATTCTGGAAAGTAAGAGTAGTCATTCCTGTACCAGGCAGGGGACTGATCCTAACTGATTTATACAGTACTCATCCTGGCATTTCTAAGATGAAAGTGCATGCCAGGAGTTACATGTGGTAGCCTGGTATTGATGCTGATATTGAAAAGCTTGTCAAGCACTGTCAACAGTGCCAACTGCCACAAAGGTTTGCCTACTACAACCTCAGTGCAACCTTGGGAATGGCTTGGCTGGCCATGGGAATAAAGCAATATCATAAAATCATAGAATCCCTACACTGCAGAGAGAGACTATTCAGCTCATTGAGCCTGCACCGTCAACAATCCCACCCAGGCTCTATTCCTATAACCTCCACTTACTTACCCTGCTAATCCCCCTGACATCAACAGGTAATTTAGTATGGACAACCAGCTTAACCTGCACACCTTAAGAATGTGGAAGGAAACCGGAGCATCCAAAGGAAACACATGCAGCCACGGGGAACGTGCAAATCCCACTCTGACAGTCACCCAAGTTTGGAATTAAACCCGGATGCCAACCGCTGTGCCACTCTGATTATATCGATTATGTTGGTCCATTTCTGTGCATAATGTTTTTAATCGTGATTGATGCACACTCTAAATAGATGGACATTTCTGTGGTGAAGTCACTGACATTGCATGCTGCCATTGAAAGATTATGCCAATGCTTTTAAGCTCATGGGTTAGCTGAAGTTATGATATCAGACAGTAGAACTGTATTCACTAGCTAGTACTGAGTTTCAAAACATTCCTACTTTCTACTGCACCTGATCACCAAGTATTAAACTGACTAACCAAGAGGGCCATCCAAACTTTCAAGTCTGGCAGAAAGAAACTGTCAGGGTGCACCTTGGAAATCTTATGATTTCTCAATGCGATTATACCATCCTACAAGCAACAACAGGAGTTCCACCAGTAAAACTGTAAATGAGCTTTATGCTTACAAATATGCCCAGAAGAGTAGAAGCCATCCAAAGTAATCTGAAAGCTATAGCATTGGATCAAGTTGGATCCACAGAATTATTGTCTTTAAATTAAATTAAACTAAATTTAAAGACCAGCCCCTTTTCTTATCAAGTGGATATACAGGGACGGATCATTGATAAACATGATGACCACATGAACAGTATAGAGCTACTCCAGTGTTGTCATTAAGAAATGGTTTCCAACCAGTAAAGACTGAACTACCTGTCAACTTGTCGTTGACATAACTGATGGTTCCATGGCAGCAAATAGTAATGAATCACCTGTTCTGGACCCATTGGGTCCAATTTTGCCATCATGTTGTGTCCATTTTCAGGGGCAAAAACTTGGTAAAGTCGAGCATGAGGTGAATAGTGCAATCCACGCCTGCCTTCAGGCCGATTCCCTCTTTATTAAGGCCTGAATGGGGTGTGATGGCCATTTAAATGGGTTTGCATACATTTAAATTGACTTAATGAATGGCACTGCCAACTTTACCGGTACTTCCTCCTTTATCAACGTGTTCGCCCATCCGGAATCGGTGCGAAACAGACATGCTCCATGCAAGTCCGATTCGGGCACTCCATCAGTGAGGGTTAGAGAGGACGTAAGTGCTGAGCATCCAGCCGTTCTCTGCGTGAGACCTGTGGGAGAGGTAGAAGGGCAGGTGGAGGGGGAGGTGGGTCTGCTGCCACTCTACCTGTGATCAGTAGGGGGTAAAAGGGGAATCCGCTGGCACTCTTCCTGAGATCAGTGTGTGGAACGGTCTGGGCAGTGGAGAGTGGGTGGAGGGGTGGGGGGAGATGATAAGGGGGTCAGTAATGTTATGGGCATGGGCTCAGGGGGAGGCATAATTCACCTCTGGAGTGGTGGGGCAGGGGAGCCTCATTCTATCTTTCTTTTGCTGAGTGCAGTTGGAGGCACCAATCGGAGCTACAGAATTTCAGGTGCATTAAGCCCCACTCACAGGCTTATGTAGCACAATTCAGAATTGCTGATTTTTTTCTCAGACAGAGTGCGTATGATGTGCCTGAATGGTGCCCAGTTTCAAATCCATTCAGCACTTAGAATCAAAATGGTAAAATAGGGCCCGTTATTGCAGTTCCTGTTAACAACAACACTACAAGAAACAGAGAATCCCCTCAAAGACTCCAGTTTTAATTGCACAATTCATGTATATAATGTTTAGTTACTGAGTTAAAGGGTGAGGGATATAACAATTGCCCCTTTAAGAGTAACAGAGCAAAGTAAGGTTCACCTGGCCTCAACTGAGACTCAAAGAGTGGAACAGCCCCATAGTGAGAGAGGCTCCTAGGCAGAGATATTTTGAGAGCTAGCTACAGCCATGTGGCTGCTGTACAATTCTTATTCATTAATACCTTTTGGGTTCACGAATGGAAGTCTGTGAAAGTGCATCTTTGCACACTCCCTTTCTGCCCTTAACCCCTCTCTTGCATGGTGGGTCTGCTTCTCCTGCAAGGCCACATGCAGTTACTGACATTTCAAGTTTACCAACCTCCCCCACGCCCCCATCTCCCCACATGCACACAGACGCCACACATACTAACTTGTCAGTGGTACATTGGACTTAAGCACTCACAAAACTCAAATTGTCATGTTTCTTGGCTAAAATTGTCATGTTGTACAGAGGCTGATCAAACATTTACCCTCCTGGCCTCGATGCACTACTCATTCATGAAGACGCACCTGACTCAACAGAAAAAACTTTGATAACATGTGACCATAGGATGCACGGATTCAGGGATATTCATCAGAAACAAAGGTTGTTTGAGGACCAGTAGATCAATGTGCAGATGGTGGAGAGTCGCAGAATATGCAGCAACTGGCATCTGACTCGATTCCGCAGCTACAATTATTGTTGATGTCAGACGAACAGATAGCTTCACTGGAATTTGCAGCAAACACTCACTAAAGAAATTGCCATTTACTAGAGGTTCTTCAACATAGGTACAGATTGCTGTTCTTATGCCATTTGAGAAGTTATTCATGATTAGATACATTGGCTGTGCTAAATTCTCCCTCACTGTTCCTGAAAAGGCACCAGAGTGTGGCAATGAGGGGACTTTCACAGTAACTTCATTGCAATGTTAATGCCAGGCTAATTGTGATTAATAAAGAAACAAAATAAAAAAAAATGAGAGAATAGATGCTCTCTGATTACTAGCCTCTCGACCAAAGCATCCAGAAGGCATACTCCTGTTTCTCAGGTCTTTTAGTGGGACAGTAATTTGATGGGGCTAATTCTTAAATGCTTTTAGACTCTGTTCTCCATCCTTTCTTTCTTCCACTCTTTCATGATTATGGCACATAAGCTAATGCCAATCTGAAGTGCATGTCTGCTGCTAAATAAAAGCCTTAATTTGTACTATTTTTGAAGAAAATGAAGCGTCTAAAGATCATGATCATCAACTTCTTAAGTGTGTTAAAACATAGAAAAACTAGAGCACAAACAGGGCCTTCTAGGCTTACTTATAACCCTCTATCTTACTAAGTCCCATGTACTCATCCAGAAGTCTCTTAAAAGACCCTATCAAATCTGCCTCCACCACTACTACCAGCAGCCGATTCCATGCACCTACCACCCTCTGAGTGAAAAACTTACTCTTGACATCTCCTCTGTACCTACTTTCCAGCACCCTAAACCTGTGTCCTCTTGTGGCAGCCATTTCAACCTTGGGAATATCCCTCAGAATCCACTCGATCAATAGCTCTTAACATCTTATACATCTCTATCAGGTCTCTGCTCATCCTTCATCTCTCTAAGGGGAAAAAAACTGAGCTCTCTCAACCTACCCTCATAAAGCATGTCACCCAATCCAGGCAACATCCTTGTTAATCTCCACTGCACCCATTCAATGGCTTCCACATCCTTCCTGTAATGAGGCACCCAGAACTGAGCACAGTACTCCAAGTGGATCTGACCAAGGTCTTATAAAGCTGCAGCATTATCTCCTGACTTCTAAACTCAATTCCTCGATTGATGAAGGCCAGTACACCATAAGCCTTCTTAACCACATCCTCTATCTGCGAAGCCGATTTGAGAGTCCTATGAACCCGGACCCCAAGTTCCTTCTGATCTTCCACACTGCTAAGAGTCTTACCCTTTTATATTCCTTCATCCCATTTGACTTATCAAAATGAACTACCACACACTTATCTGGGTTGAAGTCCATCTGCCACTTTTTTGCCCAGTCTTGCATCCTATCTACGTCTCGCTGCACCCTCTGACATCCCTCCAAACTATCCACAATACCTCCAACCTTCATGTTATTGGCAAACTTACCAACCCATCCATCTGATTCCTCATTCAGATCACTTATAAAAATCGCAAACAGCAAAGGTCCCAGAACAGATCCCTGGGGCACTCCACTGCTAACCGACCTCCATGCAGAAAAAGTGTTGAATGTCTTTATGAGTGAAAGATTTCTTCTGCGCAGAGAATTTCTCTGCAATATGTTGCGAGGGAGACTTGATACTTTTTGAGGAGGGTGCCCAACAACCAAGAATAGAAAGAAGTAATGAGTGAGATGAATAATGTGGCCAATCGGATATTGCCATTTTGAATTCCTGCTGAATTTGAACTCCAAAGATGTCAAATGTTAAAATATATTGAATTATCAATGTCGAGTACAATTTCTCCTCATGGAAAACCATTGCTTCAGCTTTTCCTGTCAGTAAAAAACAAAAGTTTATTGAGCTTAATTGATCAACATGGTTCTTATATTTAACAGCTTTATATTTGAATTATCTCTTCTTGTTTAACACTGTATCACTGTTCTGCTCTTGCTGTTTCTCAGAAATCACTAACTGTACCCCCGTTGTCACCATCTGTTTGCACCTTCTCTGCAAATTACTTCTTCTCTTCTAAATTAGTGAATTCAATAACTTGATGGATCTTCCTTTTTTTATAATGTGAGGCTGCAAAACTAGTCATTTGGAAATAATTATTTTCATTTGTTGGTCAGAAGCGTTGTGAGGATTATAATTTTAAAACTGCTCTGTAAAAGCTAGTTAGTTTACATCAAAGTAATGTTTCTGAGCCAAGACAATTATCTCCAGAAGTTCAGTTTAAAGAGAAAGAGGAGACTCACAGTTTTTAAATTGAGACTCAGTTTTAGTGAGAAGGTGCTTTTGTATTTTGGCTCTTCAGAAATGAGTTGCAATTTCCAGAATGAATATTTGAACAATCAACATTTCCTCAATCTTATGAACTAGCAAACAAAGGAAAAAGACGGTGGGTTGTTGCAAAATTTATTTTGGTATGATTACTGAATCAGAAGCCTATTTGTTTAGCAGGAAAATGTACATCTTTTAGAAACAAGAAATAATGGCAGCATTATTTGATTTTCTGTTTTACTTAATTATTTTTTGCTTCCGCTTTCAGGGCTTTTAGCCATACGATCACAGCTAAATGAATGAAATATTTGTTTCATGCATATGATACTGCCAGTTTTTTCACTTATTCTGCTTGTGTTCGGTCAGGATTATGATAAAAATAAATACAGCATAATTCTAACCTGGGTATTTAAGAAAGTTGTGCATTTTAAGGTGTTCTATCTTCTTAGATAGGACCATATGGCCACAAATGTCTCCAACATAGAACATAGAACATAGAACATTACAGTGCAGAACAGGCCCTTCGGCCTCCGATGTTGCGCCGACCAATTAAGAAAAAGCAATGACCCTCTAACCTAAACCATTCCCTTTTCATCCATAAACTTATCTACTAATCTCTTAAACGTCACCAAACTTGGCGCATCTACAACTGCAGCAGGCAGGGCATTCCATACCCTTACCACCCTCTGGGTAAAGAACCTACCTCTGACATCCGTCCTATAACTACCACCCCTTAATTTAAAGCTATGTCCCTCGTGCTAGCTTTCTCCATCCTAGGAAAAAGGCTATCACTGTCCACCCTATCTAAACCTCTAATCATCTTATATGTTTCGATCAGGTCCCCTCTTAGCCTCCTCCTTTCTAACGAAAAAACCTCAAATCCCTCAGCCTCTCCTCATAAGACCTGCCCTCCATACCAGGCAACATCCTGGTAAACCTCCTCTGTACCCTCTCCAATGCCTCCACATCTTTCTTATAATGCGGGGACCAGAACTGTACACAACACTCCAAGTGCGGCCGCACTAGAGTTTTGTACAGTTGCAACATGACGTTGCGGCTCCGAAATTCAATCCCCCACCAATAAAAGCTAAGACTCCGTATGCCTTCTTAACAACCTTATCGACTTGATTGCCAACTTTCAGGGATCTATGCACATATACACCAAGATCCCTCTTTTCATCAATGCTATTAAGAGTTCTACCATTAGCCCTATACTCTACACATTTGTTATTCCTAAACATGCCCCCAACACTCATGGCCATGGACCAATATGCCTCCTGGATGCTGCCAACACTCTTGACCACGGCCTGCTGTGCCTCTACCATGGTCTGCTGTGTCTCCAGGATGACCTGGACCCTGTTATCTATGAGGCTAAATCTCTGTGCCTGACTTTCCACTGCAGAATGCAATGTTGGTCTTGCAGTGTTGGCCTGGTTAATACCCTATGCCGGCGACACCTCCTTCAACAATGTTCTGCTTCACTCCACTAAATAGCCTTGCAGTCGCAGCATGGTCCACAATTCTCCGGATTTCCTAATGCATCTCCACCAGCTTAGCAGCAAATAAAACCTGAGGCCTGGCATCTGGCTTGGGGCTAGCTGTTTCCTTGCCTCTGGCAAACTATCATGTACCTGAGCCCTCGGATGTTCCCACCTTTACCTGATGCCTATCTATAGCCTCAGCACTAAAATGATCCACTGTCGTGATAGTCTCTGTGTTTGTGGGTTGTGTGGTTGATGCTTGTGCTGTCCTCAGAGGAATCCTTAGGGCCTTCCTTTGAGATAGTGTCTGAGGTGGCCGGGGGAGTTACTTCATGAGCAGTTGGTGGAGGGGGAGGGAAGAGACGGAGGGTTGAGGACTGTCGACAGAGGGCTTGCTGCATCATGTCCAGGACTGTAACAAGAATACAGATTAGAGAAGGGGGGAAAGCATCCCACAAAGCATAGCACTTACTTTCATAGAAATCCTACAGTGCAGAAGGAGACCATTTGGCCCATCAAGTCTGCACCCACCCAGGCTCTATCCCTTCATGTATTTACCCTAACTAGTCCCTTTGACACTCAGGGCAATTTAGCATGGCCAATCCACCTAACCTTCACATTTTTGGACTGTGGGAGGAAATCCCCGGAGGGAACGGGGAGAATATGCAAACTTCACATAGGCAGTGACCAAAGTCAGGAATCGAACCCATGTCTCTGATGCTGCAAGGCAGCAATGCTAACCACTATGCCACAGTGCTAACCTGACTTCAAAGAAGAATTAGGAAGAGGGTTAAGCTGATGCTCACTTGCATGCTGACACTGACCTGGCTGTTACCATTCTCTCCCTGCCAGCTCCAGGGCACGCTGCTTGCACACCATCAGGCACCACAGCTCAGGAACTGGCACCAGTCAGTGCCCTCTCTCACAGGTTGTGCGGGTTTTCATCCTATGGACATATAAAGGGGATTAAAAGCATGGATATTTTGAGGTGGATGGGGTACAATGTGTGCCCGAGTTTTGGAGATTGTGTTAGCCATTTCGGGGTAAAGGGTCACCACCAGGTCATGCTGATTAGGGGAAGAGGAAGGGGTAGGATTCAGTGGGGTGGGGGTGCGGGGAATGTTGTTGGATGTCCTTCAGGTGCCTGAGCATGTTTTGACATTGATAGTCCAGCACATGTGCAGGTTTCAGAATTGGATGTACACTCACCCCTGCTGCTCTGAGTGACTGAGGTCACTCAGTTTCTTCTGACACTGTTCCTCAGGCCAAGGTTTCAAGGTCCAGACATTAGTTGCAGCTGCACCTACCCCCATAATGCCATTGTGGTGTGACCCCTTGGGCGATGGCTTTGAATAGGAACAGCAGTTGGCACCTCTCCGCCATTGCATCCATCAGGTGGGCCTAGTCAGCCTGGTAGAACTTTAGGGCAGGTTTCTTTCCTGCCACCTTCTTGGTATGACTGGATATGTGTCCACTAAAGAACAAAGAGCAAAGAAAATTACAGCACAGGAACAGGTTCTTTGGCCTTCCAAACTTGCACCGACCATGCTGCCCAACTTACCGAAAACCCCTATCCTTCCAGGGATCATATCCCTCTACTCCCATTCTATTCATGTACTTGTCAAGATGCCCCTTAAAAGTCACTATTGCAGCTTATATACAATTCTGGCTTGTTAGGTGGTTCCAGGTGCAGTCAGTTTGGGCCAGTCATGGGCCCATTAATAAAAATTCCTTGTGGGAAATGTAAAGGATACCTGGTTTCAAGAGAGGGCGAGCCATCTCTGAGGGTGCCGATTTGACATGGTATTGTGTCCAGGGATGCTAAGCTCAAGGCTCTCAAACAACAAAGTGTCTGCTCGCATGTAGGGCTTGTGCATGGCAGCACAGCACTATTTGTATGCAAAGCAGCAATGAAGCCAGTATGTATGAATTGTGAGGTGAAAGAATGGGAAGTCCAGCAATGTCCAGGTCATTAGGGGACAGGGAGGCCAGCGATGTCGAGGTCATTGGGGGACGGGGAGGCCAGCGATGTCCGGGTCATTGGGGGACAGGGAGGCCAGCGATGTCTGGGTCATTAAGGGTTTGGGGAGGCCTGCGATGTCTATGGTGGATGGGGGATAGGTGAGAGGCCAATGATGTCTCTGGAGGATGAGGGTGTGAGACGCCAGCAATATCCATGGGGCATAGAGGATGAGAGGCCAGCAATGTCTGAGGGGGATGGCAGATAGGAGGCCAGTGATGTCCATGGGGTATGGGAGGTGGGAGGCCAGCGATATTCATGAGGAATGGAGATGAGAAGTCAGCAACGTCCTTGGGGGGGGGGGGGGGTCACTGAGAGCCAGTGATGCCAGTGGGGGGGGGGGGTGGTTAAGAGGCCAGTGATGCCCACGGGGGATGGGTGGGGAGATGAGAGGCCAGTGATGAGGCCAGCGGTAACTGTTTGGGGGGTGTGGGGTGTGGGTTGAGGTTAGAAATCTCAATACTGGAAGATCCTTGTAGTGATCTTCCAGGGATGTGCATATGCACAAAGTCTTGCTCATTGTACTGATTTCAGCCTCTTCAGTGGGATAATCCCAGCCCCCCGTTTTTAATGATAATCAAGTTGGTGGTCTCTGCAGTGCATAGAGTGTGTGGGAGATTCACTTTGGAAAACACACTGGAAAAACCAACATGATTTACTCCAGTTTTCTCATGAATTTGACACTTTGATTTTTGGGCGAGAGTTCTGACAGTTTTTGGGTAAAGGTACAAATTTTAGGAAAAGAGAAGAGACAAACTGGGGAAAGTTAATGAGGTGCAGAAGAAATAAATGAAAAGCAGAGGATAGTAAAAGAAAGAGATATGAAAACAATGGGAGAAGAGCAGGAAAAAGGCAGAAGCAAACATAGATCAATATCAAAATGAAGGATACTGGGACAGTGGAAGTTAATGTAGTATAAAAAGTTAATAGCTGGGACGTGCTAATGTACCAGTCTGTCATGTGTTAGACTGAACCAAGAGGGAGAGAGAGAAAGATTGGATTTAGACTTAGGAGCTACATGCCTACTCTGTAGCTAACCTATTTAGATTTAGAACTGATAAGCATGCATTGATCAGATATCATTGGAAGTCTACAATTTAAGAATAAAGTCCTACACTTAAGAGTGCAGGTGATAACAACAGCAGTGAACACATTAATGTAAAAAAATACATCAGTGTTATCAAAGGAACCACAGAGTGAGGAAACCTTTGAAGGTGGCTTGGAAAAATTCAATGGAAGAATGAGTTCCACTGGGGAGAAGTAACAATAGCTATATCTGGTGAATAGGCTCTGCCCTTATTCTGTCTATTTAACTGCCTTGAGAGCTCATGGAGAGGCCAGCAGTGGGAATCATAGAAACACCATTACCTCCAACACCAAGCAGCATCAGGCCCCCAGGAAAAGGAGCAAAAGCTTCAAATGAGTTACCCTTCTTTATGCAGTAGGTCGATGAACAGATGACATTCTCCTCAGGCAATGTATGCAAGGGTCCATCACCATCTTTGATTCCCTTCTTAAAGTTATTGACATCTAACATATAACTACAAGGAGATGACCTTGATTGATTTCAGCCAATGACTCTCCATCTATTAGACATCCAGTTACAAAGTCCAAGTGACATAAACTTTCCAATCAAAGGCAGGATTATTGCTACTTCTACCTATGAAAGGCAATAAATTATTGATTCTTCCTAAGTTCTTCACATTCAATGATCATATTGACATGCTTCTAGCAATCTTAGAGAAAAACAGCTGACATCCATCATTTGAATGACTCATAAGTGCAATTGGCTGGGAGACATCAACAGAGGTTGTTTAGTGGCTCTCCACTGGGCGCCATGGACTCCATGTGTTTCTGTCTCCAAGTATTTTGGAGCCATCAGCTCTGCGCTGGATATTGGCACAGAGCTAAATTAAATATTTAAATTGTGATTAGCAAGCCTGGCCTTGAAGACTTCGTGCTTGCTAGTGTCTCATAACCTCCACCCCCCAACTCTCACTAGGAGTGGTTCCTTCCAGTTGGGTTTACTACTGTTCCCCTCAAATGGGGAATAGGGGCTGACCCTGCTGGAGGGAATAGAAGCCACTGAGACCCTGCTGGATGGAGTAGAGGTCACTGAGATCCTCCCAACCTGGCCCATTGACACTGCCTAAGACGCAAACTGGCAATGTCCAGGGGACACCTTGACACTGCCTACTGGGCATCAAGCAGTGCTAAGGGGGCATGGCCAGAAAGTTATGGCCTATATAGGATGATTGGGAGGGGTGGGGGGGAAGGGGTCCTGCTACTATTCTTACAGTATTCAGTGGCAGAGGGAGGGAAAGCGGTGATCAGGGCTGCCCATCTGGGTTGAATGGGGTTGGGTTTTCCAGGGGGGTGGACATTGCGGCTTGCCCAGAGAGGTCTGGGAGGTCTGTGATTGGAGCGGCAGGGGAGGGGAAGGTGGGTGTGGTGGCGGGGCAGTAGTTGGGGGAGGGGCAGCAATGCAGGGATCATGGGGCTGCCTGGTGATCGAGCTGGCCAGTGATCAGTAGACCAGCTGTGTGGAACAACTGTGCATGCGTTGATCTCCGCTCTGATAGATCAGTGCATGCGCAGTGCCCCCCAGCACCATGCTATAGATCTCTGAGACAGGAATAGGCCCCGCTCCCTGATTTTTCAGAATGAATCTCGCTTAGCCACTCTGCAGTGCTCAAAGTGTGGGAGCTTCATTCTGAAAATCCCGCTCAACAATAAGTGGCACTTAGACTTTTTTAGAAGAATCACCCCACTGTCTTTCACATAAAATGGTCAATCATTTATTTCAAAGCAGTGGAAGTTCAGCCTTCAGAAGCTGAGGAAGTTTCTACACTCGTCACTGAATTATTTTTTTTTCACACAGCAACACCATCTACTAGACCCAGGGCAGAGGCTGGAGTTATGAATCTCTCAATTCTTCATAAAATAAGGCTGGATGTGTTGGATAATGAAGGCACTGTAGCAGACAATGGCCATCCCCCTGAAGACATGCTGGATCTGCATAGGCTCTTCTTAAAGAGGGATAAGGAAGAATGCTTTGCAGCATTGAACGATTTCTTGCAGATTAAGGTTCGAGAGAATGATTCATTCTTCCAGTCGGTGGATACATCCTATTAAATATCTTTTGTCTTTTTAGATTAATCAGCTATATTTGTCATTGTTGGGCAGCATTGAGCTCTTATCTGAGATGTATTGCCTACATTTTTCCTATTATCCGTGAAGAATTTTCCAAAGAAAATGTTTTTCCTAAGTGCCTTCCAGAGTCTATAGTGAATCACTTTAATAAAGAACTGGTAACTTCCAAAACTGGAGGTCAATTAACATCCGTACTATCATCCCTTCAGAGCTGGAGGTCAGCATGGAAGTCATGACAGAATCTTTAGCACTTCTGAAGCTATAAAATCGTATCCAGCAATCCTGCCTCTGAGTTAATCGTCTACAGGAAATTTGACTCGTACCAGCAGATGAGGTTGTCCTGTCTCCATATTTTTTGCAATTCTTCCCATTGCCTGTAGCAGAGCATTCTTGTCTAGCAGACTGTGGCTCCCTTATCACAGAAAGTAGAATGTGATGCATCATTAGGAAATGTCATTAGGAAATCATCTCTTCTTGACAATTTTACAGGAATTTGATCATTCTTTTCCTTCATTTTCTAAGTTAATTGAAATCTCAGATTTTCAATGCCTTTTCAATCTTTGAAATTTTTTGTGGATGATACAGCTTTGGCAGTTTTTGCTGGTGAGGAACATTATTCCTCTTCTGAAGCTCTTTCCCTCTATCCTTCAAACAACAAATTTCTCAGAGTGTCAGCCTTCTCTTCTAGTTCCAGACAGCCCAAATGTCGATTCTCTTCAGTCTTCACTCTTGGGTCAGTCTTTCATTGAAAAGTCTTAGCCTCCAGCTCAATCATCCCGAAACATATACTCTGCTTCGCAGCAGTGTTGCTAAAACGCTGACCTATTCTCCAAATGATAATGACCTATCAAATGCAGAAGGAAGCTCTCATGATTTCTCAGCCCTAGAGCTGAGAATATTGATGATACGGAGATGCCAACATTGGCCTGGGGTGGGCACAGTAAGAAACCTCACAACACCAGGTTGAAGCCCAACAGTTTAATCTGGAGTAACAAGCTTTCAGAACACTGCTATTTCATCAGGTGAGTGAGAACATTGGGGGAGATTGAATCCCCCAGTACATTGACTTAGGAAGAGGAAGAGTAGAAGTTGGATTTGAGTAGAACCTGCAATTAGAAAAAGAGAGATACAGAAATGTAAATTCTCAAAGATGTTTCAGCATTCTTGGTGGGGTGGGTGGGTGCAGAGGGGATTGAAGGGTGTGATGCAGTATAAAATGCTAGCGGATGGGATGAGCTAATATATTACACAGATGATGTTGTACTACTGGCACCTATTTGTCATGTATTAGGCTCTTAAGGGAAAAGAGTTGGAATCATGCCATGGAACAATGTGTCTATGCTGTAAACTGTTCAGATATAGCACAAATAAATAAGAATTAAGAAGATACTGGAGTATGTATGCAGCTTGTCTAAAAATGAAATTCCATACCTAGAATCCAGGATGAAAGGACACATCTCAGAGCAGCTTATTGCAAAAGGCACTGGACAAAATGCAAAAATAGGTATGAGCAAATAACATGATCTACAGCCTTCAATAGCACCCTTCCTCACACCATCATTCCCTACATAAGGTGAATTAAATAACAAAGATTGTTTTTTCCATTCATTTGTGAGACATAGGCATCACTCACTGGACAGAATTTATTGCCCATTTCTAGTTGCTCTTGCAAAGGTGGTGGTGAGCTGCCTTCTTGAGATACTGCAGTTCATGTTCTGTGGATTGATCCACAATGTCGTTTGAGAGGGAATTCCAGGTTTTTGAACCAGTGACAGCGCAGGATAAATTTCCAAGTCAGAATGGTGAGGTACTTGCAGAGAAACTTGCAGGCGATAGTGTTCCTATGTATCTGCAGCCGTTGTCCTTCTAGATGAAAGTGGTTGTGGGTTTTGAAGGTACTGTCTAAGGATCTTTGTGAATTGCTGCAGTGCATCTTGTAGATAGTACACACTGCTGCTACTGAGCATTAATGGTGGAGGAAATGGATGTATATGGACATGGTGCTAATCAAGCAGGATGCTTTGTCCTGGATGGTGTCAAGTTTCTTGAGTGTTGTTGGAGCTGTACCCATCCAGGCCAGTGGGAGGTATTCCATCACACTCCTGACTTTGTGCCTTGTAGATAATGGACGATGATTATGTAGAGGAACAGGGAAACATTGTAAGGGATTAATAGAAGATGAGAACCAGTAGCACTCAATTCACACAGACAGTTGAGAGAAACAATGGATATATTAAAATAATGAAAGAAAGAACCTGCCTTTTTTAGGTCACCGAGATATTCTTAGTGATTCAATTGAATAAAATACCTTGAAAGTACAGCTGCTAATTTACACCAAACTTGGCCCCACAAACAACCATGTAAATAATATCCAGTTAGCTTGTTGATAAGCCTAAAAAAAATTCTGACCAATTAGAAAACAACAAATCAATCATAGAAAGATAAATTATGAAAGATAAATCTCAAAGCTAAGCTCACATCACAGGAGGTAAACCAATATGGACAGAAGCAGATTTATAACACTTCTAATTTTCTGCTGATTAAAGTTACTTCAAGTTCTTGGCTAACAAGAGTAGCATTCTTCGTTTCAATAGCTATCATCTATCCATACATACCCACAGAGTAGCTTTTACCAACACTTTCCTGATGTGGAAAATTCTCTGAAGCAACTTCTGTTCATCCTGCCAGCACAATAACTGATTCATCAGCTGCAACAATGTGACCAAACCAGTACAAAGATATCACAGCAGGCAGAAAATTAGCAGCAATGCTGTCAACACATGTTCAACATCGCTTCAATCTAAATTAAAAGATTTATGCATACAAACACAGGTAGCCAACAGCGCTATGCCTTCTTACCTGTGGATTTCTTATTGTTATTTGTAGTGTTTAATTGCCTCTTCCCAAAAAAATCCTTTTGCAAATCAATAAAATACATAACCCTCTGCAAGTTGGTGAAATCCTAATGAGCACTGTTGTGAACCAACTAGTACAGCAAACATTGCTGTAATAGAAATCCTTTCTAAAATCTTTCTATCATATAATTCTTCTATAACCTTTATAATAGTTCTTAAAAATTCTTCTCCAGTTATTCTTCTGTATCATTTTATGTTGTCACATTTTACCTTGGAAAACAAGTTGGGACATTCCCTATCATTCTCTCTCTTTCCTTCCCTATATTTCTTTATCTTTCTATCCCTATTTTTTTCCTTTTAGGGGCAGTATGGTGGCACAGTGATTAGCACTGCTGCCTCACAGCACAAGGGACCTGAGTTCAATTCCGGCCTTGGGTGACTGTCTTTGCAGACTCTGCACATTCTCTTCATGTCTGCATAGGTTTCCTCAGGGTGCTCTGGTTTCCTCCCACACTGTAACAGTCTGGCCCAGTCCAACGCCGGCAACTCTACATCATTCCTCCCACACTCCAAAGATGTGCAGGTTAGGTGGATTGGCCATGCTAAATTGACCCTTAGTATCCCAAAGTGTGCAGATGAGGTGGATTAGTAGAACAAATACTTGCGGTTACGGGGAACAGGTTTGGGTGGATTCCCCTTAGTGTCAAGGGGATTACGTGGGGTTACAAGGGTAGGGCCTAGATGGGACTGTTGTCACCTCAGACTCAATGGGTTGAATGGCCTCCTTCTGAGCTGCGGGGATTCTATGTTGAGCAATAACTTTAGGCATCCACTTGCAGGTAGGGTGTGTCCACTTTATCTGGTGCAACACAATTCTGTGGTAACTCATCTTCTGGCTCATCAAGAATTCCCCACCATCTAGAAAGATCAAGTGGGCAGTGTGATGAAACATCATCCACTTGTCTGGATGTGTGCAGTTCCAACCAATTCTAAGGAAGCTCGACACTAACCAGAACAAACTAGCCCACTTGGTTGGCATCACGTCTACCACTGGTGAGCAGTGGCGGCCATTTACAAGATGTACTGAGCAATGATCACTGTTTTTTCAATTGCAACTCCAAACCTGATACCACACCACCAAGAAGAACAAGGACAATGACATATGGGGACACCATCAGCCGCGCCTTCTCCTTTAAATCACATATCCTGAGTTGCAAATATATTACTGCTCTTCCATTGTCATTGGGTTAGAATCCTGAAACTCACTCCCTGACATCACTGTGGGTGTACTTGCACATGAACTACAGTAGTTTAAGAAGGTGGTTCAAACCATGTTCTCAAGGGCAATTATCGATGGTCTTATTACAGATGCTGACATCCCAAGAACAGGATATTCATATTTGATGGTAATAACCAGATAGACAGCAGAGTAACCCCAATGAAATAGTGGTGAAGAGTTCTGAAACTTCAGCTGGGTACTTACATGTGACTTCATTATATCTAGTTTATCCATTGGTAGTTGGCTGTGGTGTGAAGATACCGGCATTGGACTGGGGTAAACACAGTAAGAAGTCTCACAACACAAGGTTAAAGTCCAACAGGTTTATTTGGCAGCCTAGCGTTTGCTACTAAACAAACCTGTCGGACTTTAACCTGGTGTTGTGAGACTCCTTACACTGACTCTGAGTCAGGCCAATAATTAGGCCACATAAATTGGATCGTCATTGCTGAAAGACCAAGGGAATAATTGTCAGATGTAATGCAGTGAAATAAATGATGGGACGCTGGCAAAAATGAGAAATGAAATGGTTTTTCCACAGCCTCTGCATGTATTCCTGCAATCCTAGGTTCATCATCTTCTGCAGTTGGACCATAAGACATAAAGGCAGAAGTAGGCCATTCAGCCCATCATGTCTGTTCCATCATTTAATGAGATCATGGCTGAGCTGTTGCGATAATCCTCAACTCCACTTTCCCACTTTATCCCCATAACCTTTAATTCCATGACTGATGAAAAATCTGTCAATATTAGCCTTGAAATTATTTAATGACCCAGCCTATAGCTCTTTGCAGTAAAGAATTCCACAGATTCATTACCCTCTGAGAGGAGAAACTCCTCCTCATCTCTGACTTAAATGACTGACCCCTTACTCTGAAATGATGCCTTTGGTCCTCGACTTTTTGATAAGTGGAAACAAGTTTTCAGCATCTACCTTGTCTACGTCCATGAGTGTAGTTCTGAGCTATCACTAGCATCCCCTCACTTACAATTACAATCCTGTTTCCTCTATGTGTAACTGAGCCTACACTTGTTTTGCTTATACTTTTGTGTTTTGACGCCAAAAGAGATCTGGAAAATCTCAGCAGGCCTGGCAGCATCTGTAAGGAGAGAAAAGAGCTAGAGTTTCCAATCCAGATGATCCTCTGTCAAAGCTGTGACAAAGGGTCATCTGGACCTGAAAAATTAGCTCTTTTCTCTCTTTACAGATACTGTCGAAAGTGCTGGGATTTTCCAACAATTTCTCTTTTGGTTTTAGATTCCAGCATTCGCAGTAATTTGTTTTTACTTTTGTTTTTGTGTGTTGTTTTAATGCTGACTTCCAATTTTATGTTAATACTTCCAGTAAACTTATTTATCTATGTATTTCAAATTTCTTTTAAAAATAATATACTTCTGATTTTTACTGTGTTCTGCTTTTTGGTTCTACCATTTAAGCTGCTAGATTCCCTTGTGCATATTAAAATTAGCTAATTTCCAATTCTAAACTTTTGCTTTGGCAAAACCTATTTGTATCATTTTATGTGAATCCCGTTAAGCTTTATAACCATTAATTCCACATGTGTTCTTCTATCTCCAGGTCACCTATTTCTTGTGCTTTCTTACCCAGATTTAAGTCTAGCACTGCCATTTTTTCCGTGCTGGACCATATAATGCACTGATTAAGAAAACCATTGAGCAGAATAAGAATTGCACCTTATTATGACCATGTTTCATCTCAATTCAGCACGGTTAACAATCTCCTGTTAATAAAACTCCATTCCCACTGCAAACCTTCCTTAAATTGCCTGTATCCTCAATTTCTTTCCTGTTAATAATCAATGAAAATGTTCTCAATGATTACTCTTTAAGTTAATTTTTAATCATTTTCCAAAACATATCTGATTTTTTAAATGGTTCTAAACTGTGAAACTGCCTTTGCAAATATGAATTACTCTATCTTTATTCTGCATGAAAAACAGCAATTAAATTAACAACCAGACTGGTACTGGATTGTTACGTTGAAATAAAATTAACCAGCTGTATGCATAACAGTGTGAAAAAAATGTGACCTCGAAATAACTAACAATTGATGAAACATCACAGAAGAAAAGTAACAGAAGCAAGGTAAGTTTCACATAGAAAGAATGGTTTTCATTTTACAAGGAGTACAAGATTACTTGGTAATGATCATAAAATAATGCCACCACCAAAAGGCAATAAAAATGACTGACACAGAGTAATTATCTCATTATGATATTACATTTGTACCATTATTTTTCACATGTAGAACCGATTAGTCTCAGAAGGAACTAGAATGCTGTGAACTGTGCATCACCCTGAAAAAGTCAATTTTATTCACTGCATTTCTGAGTTATAAGAGCATCAGTCTGAACGTAAATTATTACACCCCATGCTTGCAATGCTATTGCTGTCACATATCAACAAATGTCATTGCTTTGAGGTGCTGGGGGTGAATGAAAAAAGTTGCGCAAACGGATAGAAGCAATGTAAACGTGAATGTGAACATTCGATGAAATGCAAAGCTTGAGGCAAGTTTGATTTGTAGAACCAGATCTGTCTTCATTGCAAAGGCCGTTGGAGAAATAAGATCATACAAATAAGGCTGTTATAAATGCTACAACAACCTTCTTCCTACACTGGCATAAGATTAGTTAAATTATATCTTGCCAGGGCCAAACACCAAAGGTTTGGAGTTTTCCTTGGAGATGGGGAACAGGAACCAATATATTTTTGTGTCGGAAAGCTGCCTCCAGTGCGAAATTGACTGAGTTTCATATTTTCCCTGAGCCAAGCTTTTATTTAATATGGAGACAGGTTTCCTGTACAATTAAAGCTGGTGGAGTCATGTGTCAGCCAACGTAGTCATCACTAAGACTGCTAGTTGCCCTGAGGGAGAATATTTGTGTCAAAAGACTGACTTTGTACCACAGGGACCTGAGATAATATGGGGGTGAAAGAGAACTGACACCCAATGTGAGAAGAGGGAGGTCCTTTTCCATAAGGGTAGCAGGAGGAGGCCACTTCATCATGCAACAGATGAACCTGTACAATATGATCTTCCTCCACCTCTAGTTTGTCATCCTCTTTTACCTCCTGCTCCTGTTCCTCCCTTGGTGAGCTCTTCCCTTGCATGGTCTCACTGCCCTGAAGATCCAAAGTTCCCTTAGGCATCATATTATGGAGACTTCACCAGACCACAATAATGATGATATGAGGGTATTGCTGGCACATGACTGTTTTAGGCACAGGACCTGCACTGCCCTATCAATTGTTAATGTGATGAACTGTTCATCCTTGGTCAAAATAGCATCCATTATCTGAGTGACATACCCATCTGCAATTCTCTGTGAAATACTGCAGTGCAGTTAATGAGGGCACAAATGTGTATGACTATCTGCTGAAAGAGTGGTAGTCCCTTTCTGCATTGGTTCTCAGTCCTCTCAACTAGCTGCATTTTATTCGGAGGCAGGGGCGGGGTGTGAGCACCATGTTGTAAGAGTCAGCTAGCAGTCAACACAAAATGATGGCTGCCATGATACTGCTGGTGGGCTGAATAGGTTCAGGGTGGGACTTCTGGTTCTCAGTGGAAGAAATTCTGGCCCTTCAGAGCTGTCATCTAATCTGAGGTACGGCAAGCATGCCAGTGAGAAGACAACCATGGCATTTGGACTCAGGAAAGCTGATTTGATATATTATTGTAACATGTATTAGTGTACAGTGAAAAGTATTGTTTCTTGCGCACTTTACAGACAAAGCATTCCTTAAGTAGAGAAGGAGAGGGGAGAATGTAGCATGTTGTGTTGCAGGCATAGCTAGAGTGCAGAGAAGGATCAAATTAATACAAGATAGATTCGTTCAAAAGTCTGATAGTGGCAAGCAAGAAGTTGTTCTTGAGTTGGTTGGTACATGATCTTTTTCTTGAGGGAAGAGGGTGGGAGAGATTATGTTAGGGTGTATAGGGTTATTGATTATTCCAGCTGCTTTTCCGAGGCAGCAGGAGTCAATGAATGGGAAGCATCATGGATTGGGCTTCATTCACAGTCCTTTGTCATTTATTGTGGTCTTGGACAGTGCAGGAGCCATACCAAGCTATAAGAAAACCAGAAAAAATGAGCATCAGTAACAATTGGTGAAAGTCATAACTCACATGCCAGATTTCCTTAGCCTCCTGAGAAAGTAGAGTCGTTGGTGGGCTTTCTTAACCTTACAGTTGCTATGGAGGAACCAGGACAGGTTGTTGGAGATCTGAACATCTAGAAGTTTGAAGCTCTTGACCATTTCCACTTCATCCCCATTGACGTGTTTCATGTCCTCCACTATGCTTCCTGAAGTTGATGACTGTTTCCTTCATTTGTTAACATTGAGGAAGATTGTTGTTATTGCATCAGTTCAACAGATTCTCTATCTCTTTCCTGTACTCCATATCATCATTGTTTGACATCCTAGCCACTAGAGTGGTGTCATCAGCAAACTTGAAAATCGAATTGGAGGGGGATTTAGCTACACTGTCATAGGCGTATGATGTGTATCATAAGGAGCTGAGGACTGAGCCTCGTGGAGCACCAGCGTTGTGGATGGCCACAGAGGAGGTGTTGTTGGCTATCCTTACGATAGTGGTCTATGGGTTGGGAAGTCTAAGTTTCAGTTGCAGAGGGAGAAGCCAAGTCTTAGGCCATTGAGTTTGGAGATGAGGAATAAAGGTGTTGAAGCTAAGCTGTAGTCAACAAATAGGAGTGCACATTAAAACTAGCTAACTTCCAAATAGGAGTCTGACATAGGTGTTTTTGTTATCTACATGTTTCCGCATTGACTGTTAAGCCAAGAAGATAGCATCTGCTGTGGACCTGTTGCTGCGATAGGTGAAATATAGTGTGTCCAGGCAATCTAGGAGACCAGAATTGACTCATACCATGACTAATCTTGCAAAGCACTTCATAATGATGGATGTCAGAGCCATCAGATCTCAATCATTGAGGCACGCTGTCTGGTTTTTCTTTGGTACCGGGAAGATGCTCAACATTTTGAACCCGATAGGGACAACAGATTGGTGCAAATAGAGGTTAAAAATGTCTGTGAATACCCCTACTAGCTGGTCCCCACAGGATCTGAATGCTTGTATGGGTACCCTATCCAATATAGTCACTTTCTGTGGGTTCACTTTTGAGAAGGCTGCCCTTGTGTCTGCAGTAATGAACTCAGACAGTTTCATCCAAGATTACTAGGGTGGAGAGCATGGTCTTATTGACCTCTTGCTCAGAATAGAATGCGTTGAGCTCATTGGGGAGGGGGGTGCATTTGTGCTGGCGATTTTACATTCCTTCATCTTGTAGCCAGTTACGTCTTGCAGATCTTTCCATAGTCAGTAGGAGTCTGTGTGGCTGGCCTAGGATTGTAGCTTGGTCTGGTACTGCCTTTTGGCATCTTTAATGGATCTCCGTAGATCGTATCTGGATTTCCTGTACAGGTCAGAGTCATCTGACTTTAACGCCTTAGATCTGGACTTCAGCAAGCAGTGGATATCCCTGTTCATCCATGGTTTCTCATTGGAAAACACACAGATTTGCTTTGTTGGCACACAGTCTTCTATACATGTACTAATGAAGTCAGTTACTGTAATGGTGTACTCATTCAAGTTGGTCACTCAGTATTTAAATATTGACAGTCCACTGGCTTTAGGCAGTCCCATAGGAGATTACCCAATTCTTCTCACCAGCATTACAAAAACTTCCTTGAACAAATTCTGCCATTTCAGTTTTTGCTTGTAGGCTGGGAGCAGGAACATAGCCTAATGGTCTGCTTTGCCAAAGTGTGGAAGGGGGTTGATAGAGCAGTAAGCATGTGTTTGATATTTGTGTGGCAGCGGTCAAGAATGTTTGGGCCTCTAGTGGAATGCTGGAGTGGTCTTAGATGGGTCAAAATCAGGTTGCTGAGGGACAGAAAAAAGGCAACATGAGAAAGTGCCGTTAGAGATTTGATGAAGTGGTACAAAAATGGGGTGAGGGGGGCTTAACATCTTGGAGGAATTGGCCCCAACGTGCAAAAAGCACCCTTTGAATGGAGTATCCCCTTTTACATTTTTTTAAATGGCCTGCTCATTCCTGCCTACCAGTCTGCACTAACTCTATTTTGGCACGAATAACGTATGATTTGAGTCAATTGACTTATTAACATTCTCAATTGACCCATTAGTAATTTTTTTTAAGAAATGGCAGGTAAGCTGCTTATTTTGATATCCAGCCACCTACTGTGTTATAGGAGTCAGTTTGGGGCTGAACAGGAAGCTGATGGGCTTGCCGCTTTTGTAATTCACATGACCCATAGTCTGAGTCAAAAACACAGCCGGTGCTGGAGCTGTAAGGTTCAGCCCAAGAGATTTTTGTCTCTGACTGTAGATCAGGATAGTTTCTTTTCCTTCTGCTCCTGCATCCCTCGACCTATTGCCCTCTTCTCTGCCATTCTTGCGCAGGCTGCTCTTCATCACCAACGGCTGTGATTTCAATGCCGCAGCAGCAAGATCCAGGTGCAATCTTCCTTGTGCTGACATGCAGACCAAACAGTTGTGCCCATTGCTCTTACACCCACATAATGCCAGCTGACGGCACGGGAGTTGAGGCTGCTTGAACTGGTAAAATCCTGGCCCTCCTAAAATGTAACTTCTTATCTTCACTTCCTATCCTGCCAAACCACATCCGTCGGAAAAGAGAACTCTGACCTGCGATGTGTCTTCTTATGGATTTGAAGCACTTTTGTTACATAAAATGGGAGTTGGTGCAGAAGGACTTTTCGCCCAAGCCTCGAGGCCTCTGACGGATACCAAAAAAGCTTACTCTCAGATCGAAAATAAGGAACAAGCCGTCATCCTCCAAGTGAAGCAGTTCCATCGGTACACGTACAGATGTCATTTCTTAGTAGTTACTGACCATAAACCCCTATCAGGCTACTTATAGGAGGATAAGCCATTCCTCCCATGTCTTCAGCAAGGCTCTTTTGTTGCCAACCTATGAATATATTTTTTAATATAGGCTGGACACACATGTTTCAAACACAGATGCTTCAAGCCACCTTTCCACTCAAAAGTATACCACTCTCGCCAATGCCACAGGAAATTGTTTTTGCCCTGATCTTTCTCAATTCATTGCCCATACTGACATTACAGATCAAGATTTCAATGGAGAAAGACCCCATATTATCTTGAGTTAATTGTATGGTCCCCCATAGCTGGCATTATGATAACAGACCTGAGCAATTAAGGCTTTCCAGATTAGAAAAGGTGAGCTAAGCTGTGAGGACAGTGTATTATTAAGGGAAGCATCCCCACTCCTGCTAGGAAGTTGTTGTTACTGAAGTTATGTTATGCCCACCTCGGATGGTAAGGGTGAAGACACTCAGATGCAGTTATGTTTGGTGGCGCAGGATAGATAACAACATAGAGAATCTGGTCAAACAATGTGACCAATGTCCTATGTAGCAAAAATTGTCATCTGAGGCTTTAATATATGCTCGGGCGTGACCAGGTTGACCATGGGTGCAACTACATGTCAATTTTGCAGCCCCATTCATGTTACTGCTCATAATAAATGCCCATTCTAAATAGTTGGACCAACACAAAATGAAGTCCATAACCTTATTAGTAAATTCAAAAAATTGTGGCTGACATAGTTTGCACAAGGTGCTAGTATCTGACAGTATCTGACAGATTGCTTTCACTGGTGAAGAGTTTCATGAGAACCAAGGGCATACAACATGTTTGACCATAACTACACCCCTAGAAGGTTCTTGCCAGCTAGAACGTTGGGGTCATTGAGTATGTTAGCCTTCAGCATAATTTACCTTAAGCTGCTTATTCATTAATCTATTTTATCATTGCCTGCCTTTGCAAGATACAGCATTGTTTACTTTTTTTAGTAGAGATATATGAGTATTAACATCTCTTCTAACTACCAATCTCCCTTGTTTCTTTAAGTATTCATGGCTGCAGTCTTAAGAACATAAGAGCTTGGAGCTGGACTAGCTCATGTGGCCCCACCATCCTGCTCCGCCATTCATTGAAATAATGGCTGATATTTTTGTGGGCTCAGCTCCATTTACCTACCTATTTACCATCCCCTTAATTCCTTTATTTTTCAAACATCTATCTATTTTTGTCTTAAAAACATCCAACAAGGTAGCCTCAACTGCTTCACTGGGCAGGCAATTCTACAGATTTACAACTCTTTGGATGAAGAAGTTCCTCCTCAACTCAGTTCTAAATCTGTTCCCCCTGATTTTGAAGCTATGCCGTCTAGTTCTGGTTTCACCTGCCAGAGGAAACAACCTTTCTGCTCTTATCTTATCTATTCCATTCATAATTTTATATGTTTCTAGAAGATTCCCCCCTCATTCTTCTAAATTTCAATGAGTATAATCCCAGTTTTTTTTAATTCATTTGTGAGATATGGGGTTCACTGGCTGGCCAGCAATTACTGTCTATCTCTAGTTGCCTTTCAGAAGATGATGGTGAACTGCAGTCCATGTTCTATGGGTTGACCCACAATGCCATTAGGGAGGGAATTCCAGGATTTTGATTCAGTGACTGTGAAGAAATGGTGATATATTTCCAAGTCAGGATGGTGAGTGGCTTGGAGGGGAACTTGCAGGTGTTCCCATTTATCTGCTGTCCTTGTCCTTCTAGATGGAAGTGGTCGTGTGTTTGAAAGGTGGTGTTTAAGGACCTTTGCTGCAGTGCATCTTGTAGATAGTACACACTGTTGCTACTGACTATCGGTGGTGGAGGGATTGAATGTTTGTAGATGTGGAGCTAATCAAGTGGGCTGCTTTTTCCTGGATGGTGTCAAACTTCTCAAGTATTTTTGGAGCTGCATCCATCAAGTATTCCACCACATTCCTGACTTGTGTCTTGTAGATGGTAGATAAGCTCTAGTTGTCAAGAGGTGAGTGACTCAACTGCAGTATTCCTAGCCTCTGACCTGCTCTTGTAGTCATTGCATTTACGTGGTGAGTCCAGTTGAGTTTCTGGCCAATGGTAACCCCATAAATGTTGACACTGGGGGATTCGGTGATAGTTATACTACTGAATGTCAAGGGGTGGTGGTTACTGCATTTTTTATTGGTGATGATCATTGCCTGGCATTTGTGTGGCATAACTGTTACTTGTCACTTGTCAGCCCAAGCTTAGATATTGTCCAGATCTTGTTGCATTTGAACATGGACTGTTTTAGTACCTGAGGAGTCCCAAATGGTGCTGAACATTGTGCAATCATTGGCGAACATCCCCACTTCTTGATGGAGGAAAGGTCATTGATTAAACAGTTGAAAATTGTTGGGCCCAGGACACTATTTTGAAGGACTCCTGCAGAGATGTCTTGGAGCTAAGACGACTGACTCTCCGCAACCACAACCATCTTCCTATGTACCACTTATGACTTCAACCAGCAGAGAGTTTGCCCCCGATATCCATTGATTTGAGGTCCTTGATGTCCCATTTGGTCAAATGCAGCCTTGATGTTAAGGACTCTCACTCTCACCTCACCACTGGAATACAGTATACATAGCCTCTCCTCATAAGCTAACTCTCTCAACTCTGGAATCAATCTCTTGAATCTCCTCTGCATTCCCTCCAGTATCAGTATACCTTTCTCAGGTAAGGAGACCAAAATAGTACACAATCCATCTGGACTTAGGCTTTGTCCCCTTTAGGATTAAAATCCCCATTTTTTTGTCTTAACTGTTGAAAAAAAAATCCCTCTTGACATCTTCTGCTGTAATCATTTCTATTTTGATAGCCTCTTCAATGAAAACTGAGAAAAATAATCTGTTCAATTACTCCAACACTTCAGTAAGTAAAGCACTGATTGTTTTGAAATGTTATGTAAACATTTTTATTTCTTAATTCATTTACCCCTTCCAGTTCTTCACTTTACCATATTTCTTTTCACCATCTTTTCCTTTATTGATTAGGCACTTTAGATATGCCTTTTTCTTCAGATCAATTTTATTCTTGCCTATTTATTTATCTATGGCATTTCATTCTTGATGTGGAGATACCAGGGTTGAACTGGGATAAACACTGGTGTTGTGAGACTTCTTACTATTTTATTCTTGGCCAGTATTATTTGGATTTCTGCTGAACTCTATTGATTATTGTCTGAGCTTGAAGCAAGTTAGAATATTTTAGTATCCTTTTAAATTATTTTGACCAAATTAATTCAAAGGACATGAACATTAAATAAGTAAATAAAGCACTGGTTCTTTTTCCCCTACTAGCTGTCTGCCCAGAAACACTTGCTTTTTGGAATTCAAACTATATTTATAATCCTAATGTTAGTATGCTGTGTGCCTACACACAAGGATGTTCAAACTTGTGTGTCAGCAAAGCAATGTCCCTCTTGTGTGCCTGTGCCTGGTTCTGAAAGAAGCAACAATTTTTAGAGAGCAAAGGGAAAACATAATTTTAATCTGTCCAACATTTGGATTACAAAGAATATACAGCATAGAAACTGACACCATTTGGCTCAACCAGTCCATTTAAGTTCCATTTATTTCCATTTATTATTTCCATTTATCAAAAATTTAAGTTCTATTCTGACCTCCTTCCATCTTTTCTCATCTAAATGTACCATGGCAACCATCTATTTCCTTCTCCTTCATAGGCTTGTCTAGCCTCCCCTTAAAATGCCATTCATTCCAACACCACCCCACAATGACCACCACCACCCACCCTGGCAAGTTCACTACTCTGTGAGTAAAGAAGTTTTTTCTGATTTCCCTATCAGATTTCTTGATGACTAATTTACATTGCTTTGCTCTTCCTCACAAGACAAAACATTCTCTCTCCATTCATTAACTTCCATAATTTTAAAGATCTCTGTTAAATCACCTGACAATCATTTTTCTCAAGGGAAAAGAGACTCAGCCTGGTCAATCCTTTCCTGATATGTGTACCCATGCATTTCTAGTATCAGCAAATGCTGCACCATCCTGTGTTTTAGGCCCTGACCAATACAGATAGTGTAATTCCGTTCTGAATTCAGCAAATGCAATCGTCATTTATTGGGACAAATTTCTAATTTGCTTTAGATAGCTTCCTGGATTTACATTGAGGCTCCCTCCCAATATGCAGATTTTGAAAACTTCCCTCAGCTGCAGAAAGACATTCTCTGTATCAGATTCTCTAGGTTTTTCATTCAGAGGGTGGTGAGTGAATGGAACCGACTGCCGTCGGAGGTTGTTGAGGCAAACTCACTGGGGTCTTTTAAGAGACTTCTGGATGAGTATATGGAAAAGAGTAGGATAGGCGGTTATAGATAGGTTTGTGGATTGGTAGATGTGATCGGTGCAACTCGTGGGCCGAAGGGCCTGTTTGTGCTGTATCGTTCTATGTTCTATGTATCAGATGTAGGATTCTCAAGATTCTGAACTTTACAATTATAATGGACGATGAAGAGGAACAGTACAGGTTGCAGGAAAGGAGAATGAAGTAAAATATCAAAAGAATGTGTCCTGTAAAATATTGCTACTCCCCCAAAAGAATTTATAGACCATTTGTTTCAATAACAAATTTAGTAAGCATTTCTTTGTCAGCAAAGTGCATTTCATCACCAAAATAATGGAAGAGTTGTGCCAATTACTTCATGGAAATCTCGAGTTAACTGCTTATACAGTTCTGTCTATAGCAGTGAAAGTGATAATTGCACTCAGTGTTTATGCCAGCAACTCATTCAATACAACAACATGGAAATTATGTAATGTTTATGGAAGGTGGGTTGTAGTAATAATATCACTGTATTAGAAATCCAGAGGTCCAGGCTAACACTCTGGGGCTGTGAATATGCCAGTATTAGATTGGGATGAGCACCGTAAGACATCTCACAACACTAGGTTAAAGCCAACAGTTGGATTCATACTATATATGCCCTGTTTGTGAACCCGACTCTCCACTCACCTGATGACAGAGCAGTGCTTGTGATACCAAATAAACCTGTTGGACTTTAATCTGGTATTGTGACTTGCTAATGCTCTGGGGACATGGGATAAAATCCTACTTTGATAACGGGTGGAAGTTGAATTCAATTAATAAATCTGGAATTGAAAGCTAGTCTCCACAATTGTGCCCATGAAATATTTTCTTTAGGAAATATGCCATCCTTACCTGTCCGGCCTCCACGTGGCTGAATCTTGAATGTACTCTAAAATGGACCAGCAAGTCACTCAGTTAAACCAAACCACTATTAAGTCGAAAAGGAATGAAACCTGATGGACCGCCAAGCATCAGCCGAAGGACCATAAACAACAAGGAAAAATTGAGCCCTGTCAACCCTTCCTTACTTACATTGGAGGCTTGTGTCACAATTGGGAGAACTGTCTCACAACTAGACAAACAACAGCCTAACACTGTTATACTTGTGGAACTATATCTTAAAAAAAAGTTCCAGACACCATCATTACAATCCCTGTGTATGTCCTGTTGGCAGGACATTGGCAGGACTAATCTATCAGAGGTAATGACACATTGTTACACAGTCAGGAGTGAGTTACCCTGGGGATCCTCAACATTGACTCCAAGCCCTATGAAGTTTTATGATATCAATCAAACATGAGCAAAGAAACCTCCTGCTGGTTATCACATAGGGCCCGACACCCGCTTAGCCCCATCCCATCAGCTGATGAATTAGTATTCCTCTATATTGAAAACCACTTGGAAGAAGCATTGATTTAAGACCATAAGACCATACCATAGGACATAGGAACAGAATTAGGCCACTCGGCCCATCGACTCTGCCCTGCCCTTCAATCCTGGCTGATATTTTTTTTGCTGCCATATGTGGACACTCTTGGAGGCAGCACGTCTCCCGAAAGCCCACATATGCACAAAGTGTTTGGAATTGCAACGATTGAGGGCTCGGGTGAGGCAGTTGGAGCTGAGACTGGAGGATATGTTTATAGTCAGAGAGAACGAGGGGGCTAATGAACAGGGACCACAGTCCAGAAGGGACCCCAGGGCCTATGAGAAGGGATGGGTGGGTAACAGATAGGAAGTTGAAAAAGAAAAGGAGTCATGGCACTAAGATCACCCCAGAGGAGGCATCCCAGAACATCAAGGGTAGGGCAACAGCTGAGGTAGAGAGTGCAATGGAGGGGGATCTAAATGCCCCGAAGGACGGTAGGAGTGAGGGATGTGAGATAGTGGTGGGGGATAAGAAAGTCAAGGGGATCGACAGGCGGTTCTGTGGGCAAAAGCGGGACTCCAGGATGGTAGTCTGCCTCCCTGGAGCAGGGGTCCAGGATGTTACGGAGAGGGTAGAGGGAATTTTGAAAGGTGGAGGGGCTAAGGCTGATGTAATAGTCCACGTGGGAGAGAAGGATGTAGGAACAAAGTGCAGGGGGAACATACGTAGGCAGTTCAGGGAGTTGGGGGCCCGGCTGAAGTGTAGGGCCTCCAGGGTGGCATTCTCTGGGCTGCTGCCGATGCCTGGGAATGACAGGGTTAGGAACAACAAGGTGCTCCAACTGAATGCGTGGTTGAGGGATTGGTGTAGGGTGGAGGGATTCAGATTCTTAGACCATTGGGAAGTCTTCAGGAGGGAGAGGCATCTATACAAGAGGGACGGGGAACAGTTGTCTGGGTAGGGCACTCATATTTTAGCTGGGAGTTTAGCTGGAGTGTTTCGGCAGGGTTTAAACTAATATGGAGGGGGGGTGGGGAGATAGAGGGAACTTGGAGTGGGAGAGAGATGGGAGACAGGGTAACTCCGGAGAGTAGGAGGGAAGATCAGAGAGTGCCGGAGGGCCTTCAGTGCATGTGTTTTAATGCGAGGAGTGTGACTGGCAAAACAGATGAACTGAAGGCAATAATGTTCGAGAGGAAGTTAGAAGTGGTGGCAGTGACTGAGACATGGCTAAAGGAAGGGCAGGACTGGCAATTGAATATTCCGGGGTACAAGTGTTTTAGGCATGATAGAGGTGGTTTGAGGAGAGGAGGGGGAGTGGCGTTATTAGTTAAGGATCACATCATAGCAGTGCAGAAGGAGGGTGGTATGGCTGGGTTAGGAATTGAGTCGCTATGGGTGGAGTTGAGGAATAGGAAGGGAGAGGTTACTATGTTGGGTGTGTACTACAGACCGCCCAACAGTCAGTCCGCGTGCTGTGGAAGAAGGGATATGTAAGGAAATTTTAGATAAGTGTAGGAAGAATAGGGTAGTTGTAATGGGAGATTTCAATTTCCCTGGGATAGATTGGGGTAGAGCGGAAGGTGCGGACGGGGAGGAATTTGTACAGTGTGTTTTAGAAGGGTCCTTGGAGCAGTATGTGGATAGCCCGACTAGAGAGGGGGCTATACTGGATCTGGTTCTGGGGAATGAGCCAGGGCAGGTGGTTGACGTTGTAGTAGGAGAGCATGTGTCTAATAGTGACCGCAACTCTGTCTGCTTTAGGGTATTAATGGAAAAAGACGAAGCCTGCCCTAAGGGGAGGGTGTTAAACTGGGGGAGGGCTAGATATAGCCAGATTAGTCTGGATCTTAGGGATACCGACTGGGATAAGCTGTTCGAGGGTAGGTCGACGCTGCACATGTGGGAGTCTTTCAAGAGAAAACTAAAATTTTTGCAGGAAAGACACGTGCCGGTAAGGAGGAAGGATGGGAAGGGTAGGATTAGAGAACCGTGTGTTACTAGGGATGTTGAGGACTTGGTCAGGAAGAAGCGGGAGGCGTACGTTAGATCCAGACAACTGGGGACAGAGGCAGCGCTTGAAAAATATAGAGAGTGTAGACGGGATCTTAAAAGGGGTGTCAGAAAGGCAAAAAGGGGCCACGAAATGGCTTTGGCAGGTAGGATTAAGGAAAATCCTAAGGCATTTTACTCCTATGTAAGGAGCAAAAGGATGGTTAGAGGGAAGATTGGACCTCTCAGGGACAGAGGGGGGGAACTATGCTTAGAGCCTGAGGAAATGGGGGAGATCCTGGATGAATACTTTGCGTCAGTATTCACGCAGGAGAGGGGCCTGATGTCTGATGCCGGCTTTGAGGATTTTGAGGACCCGTTAAAGGAAATAATCATTACGAGGGACGAAGTGTTGGGGCTTTTAGGTAGCATAAAGATTTATAAAGCCCCGGGGCCTGATGGTATTTATCCCAGGCTGCTAAGGGAGGTGAGAGATGACATTGCTGGGCCTCTGACGCAAATCTTTGTCTCTTCTTTGGACACAGGTGAGGTCCCAGAGGACTGGATGATTGCAAATGTAGTACCGTTGTTTAAAAAGGGTCAGAGGGATAACCCAGGGAACTATAGGCCGGTGAGCTTGACTTCAGTTATAGGTAAGCTAATGGAGAGGATCCTCAGGGACAGGATGTATGAGCATCTGGAGCGCTGCGATCAGATCAGGGATACGCAGCATGGCTTTGTTAAGGGGAGGTCGTGCCTTACGAATCTAGTGGAATTTTTTGAAGAGGTGACAAAAATGGTTGATGAAGGACAAGCCGTTGATGTCATCTACTTGGATTTCAGTAAGGCGTTTGACAAGGTTCCCCATGGTAGGCTGATAAAAAAGGTGAAGGCGCATGGTATACAGGGCCAGGTATGTAGATGGGTTGAGAACTGGCTTGGGAGGAGGAGACAGCTGGTAGTAGTGGAAGGCTCTTTTTCCAACTGGAGGTCAGTCACTAGTGGTGTGCCACAGGGCTCAGTACTAGGACCTCTTCTATTTGTGATTTATATAAATGACTTGGAAGAGGGGGTAAGTGGTGTGATCATCAAATTTGCTGATGACACTAAGACGCTTGGATTGGCGGGGACTGAGGAGCAGTGCCAGGTAATACAACAGGACATAGATAGGCTGGTAGACTGGGCAGATAGATGGCAAATGGAATTTAATCCGGATAAATGCGAGGTGATGCATTTTGGCTGGAATAATGTAGAGGGGAGTTACAGGATAAAAGGTAAAACTACCCGGAGTATAGAGCCGCATAGAGACCTGGGGGTGCAGGTTCACAAGTCTCTGAAGGTGTCAGTACAGGTGGAGAAAGTGATAAAGAAAGTGTATGGTATGTTAACCTTCATAGGAAGGGGTATAGAATTCAAGAGTAGGAGTCTGATGTTACAAGTGTAGAGAACGTTGGTTAGGCCTCACTTGGAGTACTGCGTCCAGTTCTGGTCACCATACTACCAGAAGGATGTGGAGGCCCTGGAGAGAGTGCAGAGGAGATTTACCAGGATGCTGCCTGGTATGGAAGGACTGTCTTACGAGGAAAGATTGAACGCACTGGGGTTGTTTTCCCTTGAAAGACGTCGGCTGAGAGGGGATCTATTAGAGTTATATAAGATTATGAGGGGTATAGATAGAGTAAATGGTGGTAAGCTTTTTCCACCATTAGAATCGGATAGAACGAGGGGTTACGGCTTTAGGGTGAGGGGGGCTATGTATAAGACGAATATTAGAGGGCATTTTTTCACACAAAGGGTAGTGGGGGTGTGGAATGCGCTACGGAGTGGGGTGGTGGGAGCAGGCACGCTAGGGTTGTTTAAGGGTCTCTTGAACAGCCACATGAGCGGTCTGCAGATAGAGGGATATAGGAGAACTGTTTAAATACTTTATTTGTTTCCACAGGCTATTAGGTCCACCTTGTTGACCAACAAGGCACATGCATTCGGCAGGTTGTGCGAGGGCTGCTCTTGGATGAGGTAATATCTGGAATACTAGCTATGATTTACAATTGCAGCAGCAGAGGCCTGATAGATCTCTTTCTCTCTCTCTGCCAGCCGTCTGCTGTTGCAATTGCAGTTGTCTGTACATGTGAAATAGCTCCCTCTGCTGCCTGATCAAGCTGGCTGGTTGGGGATAAGGGGCCACTAAGCAAGTGGAAGATAAATTATTTAATTCAAAGAGTTGTGAATAGTTTGAGTGTCCACAACCCTCTGGGGTGTAGAATTCCATCATCCAATATATTTAATTCTGTGACAGAATTTTAGTCTGTCCACGGCTCAATAAATTTGAGTGGGTGGCAGGAAAGTGGAGTTGAAGATCGAGGTCAATCATGATTGCATTGAATGGTGGAGAAGGCTTGATGGGCTGTATGGTTTCTGCTGGGTCCAAAGGTTTTTGGAATGCATTTACACACGAACATAAGCACATTTCCATGTGTTTTCAAGTATTTCTGATCTTCTGTAGTTTTCTCTTGCAGGTATCATGAGCCGTGCTGTCCCATAAGCACATGGCAGTAGCAGTGACTCATTTCAAATGCTGTCTTCTTTCAGGATGACAGGAGGCAGCTCCTGCATCATATACTGTGAGAATCCCTTCCTCCTCTTCTGACTCACTCCTGTAGACAAAGACTAATTCTGCCAGGAATGATTTGAAAAATATCCTCTGCACTAGAATCGGGCCTGATGCTTTTATTCTTTCCCCAGCAATCAATGGAGAATTTTAACTGACATGGACACTCTTTCTGTTTGCATAACCATGGCCCTTTAAGTTTGAGTTTTATTGATTCCAACAATCTTTATCAAGGAATCCTGAGTGGGCCTATTATGCAGCATTATTGTCATTATTACAGTGATCAAATGGGCCCTTAATACCATCATTGGATCTATATTTAGCCTAATGTTAATAGCTTGTTGCAGTGTTCCCTTTTATTGATAGAGGGATGAGCAGGATAAATAAGTGGTGTTACAGGGAGAGGGCCTCAGGGGGATTATTGTCAGTGCAGGTTTGATGGGTTGAATGGCCTCTTTCTGATCTGCAGGGTTTCAAAGATTCTATGATTGCGCAGACATCCAGCCAGGCAACACAGCCAAATACACAGCATGAAAATGGTGCCAACAGTATCGTCAACAGAACAGGCGGCATGGTGGCAAAGTGGTTAGCACTGTTGCTTCACAGCGTCAGGGACCAGGGTTCAATTCTGGCCTCAGGTGACTGTGTGGAGTTTACATGTTCTCCCCATGTCTGCATAGATTTCCTCCAGGTGGCCCAGTTTCCTCCCACAATCCAAAGATGTGCAGGTAAGATTGATAGGCCATTTACCAGGATGCTGCCTGGTATGGAAGGGCTGTCTTACGAGGAAAGATTGAACGCACTGGGGTTGTTTTCCCTTGAAAGACGTCAGCTGAGAGGGGATCTATTAGAGGTATATAAGATTATGAGGGGTACAGATAGAGTAAATGGTGGTAAGCTTTTTCCACCATTAAAATCAGATAGAACGAGGGGTCACGGCCTTAGGGTGAGGGAGGCTATGTATAAGACGAATATTAGAGGGCATTTTTTCACACAAAGGATAGTGGGGGTGTGGAATGCACAACCGAGTAAGGTGGTGGGAGCAGGCACGCTAGGGTTGTTTAAGGGTCTCTTGGACAGCCACATGAGCGGTCTGCAGATAGAGGGATATAGGAGGACTGTTTAAATACTTTATTTGTTTCCACAGGCTAATTGGTCCACCTTGTTGACCAACAAGGCGCATGCGTTCGGCAGGTCGTGCGAGGGCTGCTCTTGGATGTTACTTCAGGAGTGGCCTAGTGCTTCATGTCGTTAGTGTATGCTTAAACTGGACCATCATATGGGCAACATGACAGCTCAGAGACTATCGCTGTTGCTGTGCAGACACATGGATTTGGGCCTGTGTCTGCGGGAGTTTGCGCGGTCTCCCCGTGGTTGCGTGGGTTTTCTCCGGGTGCTCCGGTTTCCTCCCACATCCCAAAAATGTGCTCTTAGGCTGATTGGGTAACAAATTGTCCTATATTGGTCTCTATATGTCATTAAGACGTTAGGATGGCGGCGCGGGCTCGTTGGGCCGAAGGGCCTGTTTCCCGTGCTGTGTTGTTCTTTGTTCTTATTCTCCTGCCCTTTCCCTATAACCCCTGATCCTCTTATTAATAAAGAGCCTATCTATCTCTGTCTTCTCTGATACCCAATGAACTGGCCTCCACAGTCTTCTGTGGCAAAGAATTCCACAGGTTCACCACTGTCTGGCTGAAGAAATTCCTCCTCTTCTCGGTTTTAAAGGATCATCCTTTAGCCTGAAGTTCTGCCGTTTGATTTTAGTTTTTCCTATTAATGGAAACTCCTTCTCCACATCCACTTTATCCAGTCTTGCAGTATCTTGTAAGTTTCAATAAGATCCCCCTTCATCCTTCTGAGCTTCAATAAGTACAGACCCAGAGTTCTCAACCATTCCTCAAACAACAAGCTCTGGACCCTTTCCAAGGCCAGCACATCCTTTCTTGATCTGGAGCCCAAAATTGTTCACAATATTCCAAATGGGGTCTGACCAGAGTCTGATACAGCCTCAGATATACATCACTGCTCTTGTATTCTAGTCCTCCCAACATGAATGCAACATTACATTTGGCTTCCTAACTGCTGACTGAACCTGCACATTTACCTTAAGAGAATCATGAACAAAGACTCCCAAGTCCCTTTGTGTTTCTGATTTCCTGAGCATTTCTCCATTTAGAAAATAGCCTATGCCTCCATTTCTCCTTCCAAAGTTATAACCTCAAATTTTCCATATTATATTCCATCTGCCACTTCCTTACCCACTCTCCTAAACTGTCCAAGGCCTTCTGCAGCCCCCCTCAATACAACTGTCTCTTTACATATCTTTGTATCATCTGCAAACTTAGCAACAGTGGCTTCAGTTCCTTCTTCCAAATCATTAATGTATGCTGTGAATAATTGTGGTCCTAGCACCATTCCCTAAGGCACACCACTAGTCATTGGCTGCCATCCTGAAAAGGACCCCTTTATCCCCACTCTCTGCCTTCTGCCAGTCAGCCAATCCTCTATCCATGCCAGGATATTACTATTAACACCATGGGCTCTTAACTACCAGTCTCTTATTCGGTAGCTTGTCAAAGGCCTTTTTGAAATCTAAATATATCAGCTGCACTGCTTCTCCTTTATCTAATTTCCTTGTTACTTCCTCAAAGAACTCTAACAGATTTGTTAGACATCACCTCCCATTGACAAAGCCGTGCTGACTCAGTCCTATATTTTCATGCACTTCCAAGCGCTCCGCAATCTTACCTTTAATAATCCGAGGTCAGACTAACCAGCCTATAATTTCCTGTCTGCTGCATCCTCCCTTCTTAAACAACAGTGTTACATTAGCTACTTTCCAGTCCTCTGGGATTCTCCCTGCCTCCAGTGATTCCTGAAAGATCACCACTAATGTCTCCACAATTTCCTCAGCTGTCTCTTTTAGAACCTGGTGTGTAGTCCATCTGGTCCAGGTGATTTATCCACCTTCAGACCTTTCAGTTTCCCCAGAACCTTCTCCTTAGTGATGGTCACTACATTCACCCTGTGCCTACTGGTTCTCCTAGAACATCCGGCTGGTGTCTTCCACCATGAAGACGAATGCAAAGTAACTATTCAGTACCTCTGACATTTTTTTGTTTCCTATTATTATTTTTCAAGCCTTATCTTTCAGTGGTCCAATGTCTATTTTTGCCCCCCTGTTATCTTTCATATATTAAAAAATATTCTTCCCATCTTCTTTTTTCATTACTAACTAGCTTACATTCACATTTCATCTTCTCCCCCTTTATTGCTTTTTTAGTTGTCCTCTGCTCACTTTTGAAGGCTTCCCAATCCTCTGGCTTCCCACTAATCCTCGCCACTTCATACGCTTTTTCTTTTGCTTTCATGCTGTCCTTGACTGCTCTCATCAGCCATGGATGCGTCATCCTCCCCTTAGCATGTTTCCTCCTCCTTGGGATGAACTTCTGTTGTGCCTTCTGAATAATTCTCAAAAACTCCTGCAATTGCTGTTCCACAGTTTTCCCTCCTAGGTTCCCTTTCCAATCAACTCTCGCCAGCTCCTCCCTTGTATCTTTGTAGTTAGTTTTATTTAATTGTAATGCCATTATATCTGATTCCAGCTTCGCCCTCTCAAACTGCAGAGACTGAAGTAGTTTGATTTATTATTGTAACATGTATTGAGATACAGTGAAAAGTATAATTTCTTGCACTGTACAGATAAAACACACTGTTCATAGAGTACATAGGGGAGAAGGAAAGGAGAGAATGCAGAATATAGCACTGTAGTTACAGAGTACAAGAGAAAGATCAGCATAATATAGGATAAGTCCACTCAAAGTGTGGTGGCAGCAAGGAAGAAGCCTTCTTGAGTCAGTTTATATGTGATCTTAGACTTTTGTATCTTTTATCCAATGGAAGAACATGGAAGAGGGTATGCCTGGGGTCCTTGATTATGTTGGCTGCTTTTCTGAGGTGGCAGCACATGTAGATGGAGTCAATGGATGAGAGGTTGGTTTGTGAGATGCAGTGGGCTACATTCACAACCCTTTGTCGTTTCTTGTAGGCTTTTTCAGACCAGAAGCCATACCGAGCAGTGATACATCTAGACACATCTGCAAAAATTAGTGACGGCCATAGCGGACATGCCAAATTTCCTTAGCCTCCTAAGAAAGTAGAAACTTGGTGGGCTTTCTTAACTCCAGCATCAGTGTGGAGGGACCAGGAGAGATTGTTGGTGAACTGAGCACCTAGAAACTTAAATCTCTCGACTATTTCCACTTCATCACTATTGATGTAGACAGGGGCATGTCCTCCACCATATTTCCTGAAGCTGATGACTATCACCTTCATTTTACTGACATTGAGGGAGAGATTATTATCGAAGCACCATTTCACCAGATTTTCTATTTCCTTCATGTACTCTTTTTCATCATTGTTTGAGATCTGACCCACTACAGCAACTTGAGAATGGATCTGGAGTGAAATTTGGCCACAAAATCATAAGTGTATAACGAGTATAGTAAGGAGCTGAGGACACAGCCTTGTGGGCATCAGTGTTGAGGATGATCGTGGAGGAGGTGTTGTTGCCTATCTTACTGATTGTTATCTGTGGGTTAGGAAACCTGGAATCCTGTCCCAGAGGGAGGAGCCAAGCCTTAGGCCACAGAGTACAGAGATGAGTTTTGTTGGGATAATGGTGTTGAAGGCTGAGCTGTAATCAATAAATAAGAGTCTTGCTTTGGTGTCCTTGTTATCTAGATGTTCCAGGGTTGAATGTAGAACCCAGTAGGTGGTATCTGCTGTGAACCTGTTGCAACATAGGCAAACTGTGGTGGATCCAGACAATTTGCAAGACCAGAGTTTATACATGCCATGATAAACACTTCATGATGATGGATGTCAAAGTAATTGGGTAATAGTCACTGAGGTACACTGTCTGGCTTTTCTTTGGCACAGGAATGTGGTTGTCTTGAAGCAGGTAGGGTTCCCAGATTGGAGTAAGGAGAGGTTAAAGATTTTTGTGAATATCTTCGCCGGCTGGTCCATGCATGATCTGAGTGCTCGTCTTGATATCCCTTCCAGGCCTATCACTTTCTGTGGGTCAACTTTTAAAAGGCCAATCTGACTTCTGCAATGATGATCTTAGATACTGATTCCACCAAGTCTTCTGTGGAAGATGACATCCATTCACTGACCTCTTGTTCAAAATGGGTATTGAATGCATTGAGCTCATCTCGGATGGGTGCATTATTGCTGACACTCTATACTTCTTCACCTTGTAGCCTTCACTTCTTAACCTGCGTAACCCACATCCAATGAAAGAATATTTAAAAATCATTAGATAGAAGTCTCTCTTGTTACGTTACTACTAAATATTTGACACATTTTATAGGAAAGTTGGGGAATCATTTCAGTTCGATACAACAACCAGGGAGCAATATTGGAAAAGACTTTATCAGATTGCTGGCTTTTTCACATTGCAATGGTTGGCACTTAAGAGCTCTTGAGAACTCTTGCAGTTAGCCAACATCAACAAATTGTACTTGTATAGTTTAATATAATAAAGTGTTTGACTGTCAGGTGCATTATAAAACAAACCTTGGCATTGAGCCATATAAGACAATACTCAGGGCTGATGTCCAAATGGTTGGCCAAAGAAGTAGGTTTTAAGAAATGTGATAAAAAAAGGGCAGAGGTGTAGAGATTTATGTGGATAATTCCAGAGTGTAGGGCCTAGGTAACTGAAAATATGGCCACCGGTAGCAGTGCAATTAAAATTGGGATATTCAAGAGACTGGAATTAGACAATCACAGATCTATTGGAAATGTGTGGGATTAGAAGAAATTACACAGATATGGAAAAGTGAGGCCATGGAGGGATTTGCAAACAAGGATGAGAGTTTTAAAATTTTAAGAACGTTGTTTAACCAAGAGCCAATATAGATGAATGAGCAAAGGAGTGATAGGTGAAGGTGCAAGTTAGGACACAGGCATTAGTGTTTTCAATGAACACAAATTTATGAAGAGTAGGATGTGGAGATCTGGCCAGAACAGTAATAGAATAGAGACAACAAAGAGATGGATGAAGGTTTACATAACTTGAAAAGAATCATAAACATACTTATCACATCCAACAGTTCACCATGACTTTCAATAGATTGATTTGTTCTGTGAAAGTTTCATATTCTTTCTTTTGACCACCTATCCTTGACCAGATTAGAACTAGTAAAGTGTGACTCTGAAAATAGGATTTTTAACCTCTAAAAAAAGATCAATGTTCTCTTTCTCCATGTGGTAATGGGCTTTTGTACAGCTGACATATTCTTTAATTTATCTTAACTGGTTTTGACCTTTGTGCATAATTAATCTTGATAATAAAACAATGAACTGTTCAATTTGTTTTTTTTTTTAAATCTGATTTTGGACACACATCTTTACATAATTTGTATTGTCATTATAAGATGTCTGCTAGGTCAAATGCTGAACCAAAAAGATGGCTGTTAACATAATTCACTGAATTTAACTTAAAACTAGCCAAAAATGACTTACAACACAAGTAGATCCTTGGAGTGAATATCAGAGTTAATAGTCCAAGAACACAAAGAGAGGTCATTGCAAATGATACTTTTACTACAATTCGATAGGTGATAGATCATGGAGCATTACAGCACAGTACAGGCACTTCAGCCCTCAATGTTGTGCCTAGCTATGTCCAATCCCAAGATCAAGATATCCTCTCCCTATCATTCTGGTGTGCTCCATGTGCCTATCCAAAAACCGCTTTAAAGCTCCTGAAGTATCTGACTCCACTATCACAGCAGGCAGTTTATTCCACACCCCAACCACTCTGAGTAAAGAATCTACCTTGGACATCCCTCCTATATCTCCCACCATGAACTTTATAGTTATGCCCCCTAGGCATAACTATTTCCACCCAAGGAAATAGTCTCTGCATGTCCACTATCTATTCCTCTCACCATCTTATAAACCTCTATTAAGTCACCTCTCATCCTCCTGTGCTCCAAAGAAGAAAGCCCCAGCTCCCTCAACCTTTCCTCAGAGTGGAACCAGGTAAGAGCAGTCCCAGCCAACTGGATGACAGTGAAGAAGCATTAGAGGTGAACAGTGAGTTCAACCATTTCAAAGACTGTAAACCAAATGAGAAGGACAAAAAAATGATCATTCATCTTTTGTCAATACATTCAATGAGTTTTTGGCATCACTTGGAGACTTGATGGAACTTTCTATGCAGCCTTTATCCTTAGGAATGCCACTCTCTGAAATATTCAAAGATTATCAAGTGAACTTGAACTTGTGAAAGACATGGTACCCTCTACTGCCATGGATAATGATCACTCGAAGTTTTGCAAAATATTAACTGTGGAGAAGTTCAACAAAACATATATTTCCAGTTGTAGTCAGACAGGAGTCACTAGGATTTTGAAAGGACAATCTGAAGGCCATGATAGAAAAGGGACACTCTGTAACTTGCCCAGATTTTATGTCCAGAATAGTTGTAGATTAATATTCACTGTATAATTAAACTTAGTCATCCAGTTATTGGCTATGGAGCTTAGAAGGTAGAGCTAACTGTTTTGATGGCAAAATTACTTTAAGTAACACTTGGAGGACTCTGGAGTGATACTGACAATGGCATTGAACGTCAAGTAATAACAAAGTGTTCTCATCCATTGAACAAAGTTAACCTTTTCACCACCACCTCCTTTTTGGTCTGATTCGATTTGATTTATTTATCTCCTTTATCTACAGATTAGAAACAAATCCTTAAGTCCTCCCTAAAATATTGCATCACATCATGTCATATCAATTTTCATTGATCTCACAACATGCAAATCAAATTATCTGATTCATAAATAAGCCTGATATAAATGTTCAATTCCTTTTATCAATACGATTTCCAAAAGTAAAATTCAGCATGTATTGTCCTTTACTAAAAGCAACTCAAAAGTGAACATGAACCACCTACCTTGGAGTGCTTTTGCTCTGCTTTACTTGTGCCAGAGAAGATGACCCCTGGGAATATTGCATCGAAGAACTTGCAAAATAACCTGTGAATTATTTGCAAAAACAGGATCTTGAATAGATCATCAGAAATTATGGTTGTACACAGCATGGTGGTGTAGTAGTACATAACAACATAAGAAATAAGAGCAAGTCTGGAATATTCAACCATTAGAGCTTGCTCCAGCGTTCAAACCAATCATAGTTGACCTATTTCAACTCTACCTTCCCATAACCATCTTGCATCTCTTAGTATCCAAAATATATCAATCTCTTTCTTGAATATATGCACAACTGAACATCCACAACCCTCTATGGTAGGGAATTGCAAAGATTTACAATTCCATTGTGTGAAGAAGTTTAACCTTACCTCTGTCCTAAATGCTCAACCACTTATTCTACGACTGTAACCTCTAGTCCCAGACTCACCTGTCAGAGAAAACATTCACCTAGCATCCACCCTATCAAGCCTGTAAAGAATTCTCTCAGATCACCTTCAAATCTTCTTACTTCTAAGACGTACAGGCCTTGTTTGCTTTGTATCTCCTCAAAGGAAATGTTGGAAAATGTTGGAAACATTCAGCTGGCCAATCCGCAGCTGTGGAGAAATTGAATTAAGATTTTAGGTCAATGATTATACCACGTAAGTGCAAGTTTTTCTCTATATCCCATTTATGTACAAGATTAGAAAGCATTTTCAAATGAAAGGAAATGCAATGGAAAAATATGATCATTATGCTGTGAAGATGAACATAATACAAAGGCAGAACAGAAAAATTTTAGAAATTTTGAAAAACTATGAAAGAATTAATTTAAAGCAAGTTATTCACATGCTAATGTATTAATGACACCATTGAAAAAACTAAGAATAGGGTCACTGGCACCTTGACTTTGAGTGAAAAGGTATAATTGTTGCCTACAAGATTCAAATTAGGACTGTAGACCCCTGGAGCATTAACCTGAAAAGCTTTTTTGATAAAATTGGAATAAACTTTGTATAGAAATATTAAGTAAATGATTCAGTGTGTTTGATTTTTTTGGCACATTGATAAATGGGTGATGATATAAAATTGAACAATAATAGCTAGTTCAACTGACTGAGCCTCTAACATTTGACAACTTTAAGCCAAAGCCAAGGCAGATTGCATAAAAAGATTATTACATCTTGGCCTTTTTAAGTAAAGGAAAGTAATAGCTGCAGATTTGTGGTTCTAAGCAGGCAAATTATATGTTAATCCCATTATCACAGTAATAAGGAAATAACATTTTAATAGATTCATAGAAACACAAGTTCTTTGCAGGGAAAACATGTATTCAATCTGAGATGTACTCAAGTGTCAAAGCCTGGTTTGAACATACTACAATGCCAAGATATTAGTCAGCACCACCCAGGCTGATAACTAGTTAACTGCTTGAATGCCACTCTCACTATTGGTGCCAATTCAATTTGTGAAAGCTGATTTGACTGACACCTTAAAGAATCTCCACAGATCCATTGAAGTCATGTCCTCAATAAAACATCTGTTAATGGCATTCAGGCAATTACCATAGGCAGACAAGGGCAATTCGTGGATCAGCTCAGATGGGAGGATTGACGTGATGTGCTTCACTTGCAGAACAATCATTTGCATTAATGTGTGCGGCATCCATTGGAAAATTAAACCTCCGTTTTTTAAACCATTAGTTTCAGCAAGTTACTCACAAATGAACCATCAATAAAATGTTGGACAATATTACTGCTTTGTTTATAGTACAGAAAGTTCAGTAGAGCGATGAAGTATTCACATTTTGGAGATAACGTTCTATTTTATTAGAACACATTGATTTTCAGATAGTTGCCTGACAGGAATATTTTCTTTGACATCCTCAGTTGTCCAGGCTCCAATATCTTTTAAACCTTTCCTTACATCAAGTCCTTTCCCAACATGATAAAGCATTTATCATTAGTAAGCCATGATTATTAATTAATTTTCCAATGCCATTGTTTCTCTCCTTCACATTATGATTGTTGTCTTTCTCCAACCTGCTACTGCTTCATTTTGTATAGCCATCTGTCACACGACTGTCATTTTCTTCTGCACATTAATGTAATTGCTTACAGATTGAAAAATAGTTGTTGAACATATTTAACCTATCTGCATAACACTGCAGTGATCCACAGAATGTTCATCAAGAAAAGCTAAGAGTGTTTTTAACAAGAGGCTTGGGCATCAAGATGGATTTCAAGTAAACCTTAAAAGACAAGGAGGTAATGGAGTTGGAGGAGCTGAGGGAGGAATTCCCAGGAGTCGAACCTAGAAATCTAAATAGGATGGAGAGACAGGTAATGTAAAAAGTTAGGCAAAGATAAGTTCGAGGAAGGAGATTTGTGAAGCTGGAAGAAGTGATTTGGCAAATAATAAATTTGAGCGTGAGATAAGAATTTTAACTTTGAGCTAATTGGAAATCAGGAAGTAATATAGGCCAGTAAAGAGAGGGGAGGATGGATCGTCAGGATTTAAGGAAAGAAAATATGGAGCAAGGTTTTGAATAAGCTGAAGTTTACACAGCACTGGCACCTGGGAAACTTTGAAATAGTTGAATCTGGAGTTAAAAAGATATGCTTTGAGAGTTTTAGGAACAAATAAACTGAGGTAGTGCAAAAATGGATGATGATAAAGAAGTAAAAGCATGTGATCTTTCCAATTCATGCTAATCTTTATTGTGGTTTGATGATTAGAAATAAGCAAAGTGTGATTTGGCCAGCGCAATGTAGATTCTTAGGGCCATAAATTGATTAATTACATTTTCTGATGCAAGGATTTGATTGTATAATTGGCTCTTGACTGGTCACATTGAGGCAGACATCACTTAAACTAAGCTCTACTTGCTCATCAACATGATTGCAGTGTGTGGCCCAATAAAAAAAAAACATGCTGCTGACTGACTCTGTATTAAGCAGGAGACCCAAGCATGTCCTAAATTTGGTTTGCACTTATTAAGGGCAGTCCATCCCTCTAAAAAGGAAGGAACATTTAGGTTGAAGCAACTGGTGGAACACTTTTTGACAAAGTTTTTGAGGGAAGAAACAAGGCCAAAAATGGTGCAACAAGTCAATTAAATATTTATTAATGTTTTTGAGGGGCTGATGGGCTAGCAAGTGTGAGAAGGGTATTTTCAGAGTGTGGGATAATTGAATGATCTGGTACAAAATATGTGATTAGCTGTTGGGACCAATCCAGCTAGCCATGGGTTGTAGTGGATAATGATTCAAAGTGATTAAAAAATAGAGTGATTGAAGCCGAGCCTCTTTTTTTTAACCTTCCTGTTGAGTGCTTGGTGACTTGTTTGCACCATGACATTGCTGGATCCCTGATTTGATGCCTGCATCATTTTGCACAGTAACTTCATTGCAACATTAATGTTGGCCTACTTGTGATACTAATAAATAAACTTTAAACAAGGCAATGTTGAGTCCTGTCATGACTACTGACTGTCTTTTGACGTTGCATGGCACAGTCTGGGGACCTGAAAAGTATCTGGGTTTCAAATTCCTAATCCCAGAATGAAAATTTAGCCTGTGATATTTGCACAGGTAGCCAGCATACTCTCAAGGCAAAGCCCCTGAAGAGAATGGGAGCAGATGATCAAAGGGGTAAATTCCTAGCTGAATGGCTGTAACACCAGAAAAAATTCAACAACCTCAAAGAAGTGATCAAGGCCAGTGAATGCCTCTTTAAATAACATTTCCTACCCACCACAACGCTAACCTCTAACAATGCTCAATGCACCAAACTCACACAATTAACTATTAGGATGCATGTCTAACATGCAAGAGATCCTCATACATTCTCACCCTCATACATTTACTAATGACACAAAATTCATGCTCATTTCTCACAGTTACCACATAGTTCCAGCTATTCAACTATGATCTGGCCATAACAAAGAACAAAACAGCACGGGAAACAGGCCCTTCGGCCCAACGAGCCCGCGCTGCCACCTCGATGTTCCCACTTCTACACGCGATCCCTGTCCATGTTTATAGATCTATGGATTAAAAACCACATTTGAGACAGATGTTAACTGCTGAGCAAATCAAACCCCAGAGGGAAATTTGGCTGATGGGCCAGACCCGTTTATTTTGTAATTTGAAAGTTAGAAGAAACTGTATTAATGTCAGTGGCAAGAAGCCCAGTAACATTTCAGTAATTTTAAAAATCAAAAGTTAAATAATTAATATCAGTAGGAAACGAAAGCTTCTGCACACAAGATCACAACAGTCTTACAAAACAGATTCACTATTTGGTCAGATCTACAAGTAAATACCTTCCAGGCAACACTCCCTTACAGATGTTCAATTACAAAAAACCCATTAATATTACCCAGTAAATCTGCTGTTGTTTTAGTAATAACATATCCCATGACATCTCAAACTCACTTCCACTCTGCTGTGGAAATCTAAGAAACCTTCAGAAGCATGACTGCTTTTTGCAACCCGAGACTTTTCTGGCTTGACTGGATGGCTGATTCAAATTGAACTTTCTCCCAGCCCAGAGCAGTTTCTAGGAGATGTTCCACGTGTAGCCAACATGAAATCAACTCAACATCTCTACTGACATATCCTTTTATTTCCCTTTCATCTTTTGTTCCATTGATCTCAGAACTCCTTTGAGCTTAACTTTTCCAAAATATCAAAATCTTTCAAGTCTTTCCTGTTGCCCCACTTCTGGGAGCAAATGAAATGTAACAATCTTCCTTCCTTTATATATGGAACTTTTACAAGCTGTAAAAAGCTTTATACTTAATTGCTGAAAAAACAGTTGACCACAGCTTCTTTACAAATGCATGCATTTAGCACCTTCACCCTTTTTCATGTCTCAGTTTTTCTTGACAAATGGTTTCCATTAAGCCATTTCTTGGGTTAATTAAATCCTTTGCACACACACACACACAATTCTTTACAGGATAACACAAAATTCCCCAGAATGTACGTTAAAAAAAACTATTTGCACAATTATGACAATGCCCAAAGATATTGCAACAAATTCACAAATACTCCCGCCTCACTGCAGCTTGAGTACTGAGATGCATGATCACAAAGAGCAGCAAAGAACTGAAGTGGAAAAGATAAGCCTTCGGGCCCAATTTTACCATCAATTTGCTCCCATTTTTGGATGTGAAAACTTGGTAAAGTCGGGCGTGAAGCAAGTAACACAATCCGCGACTGCCTCTACACCTATTCCCCCTTCACCAATCACCAGAAGATGGCTGTGATTTGGACCATGCCCAAAACGGCGCAATGGCAACTTAAATGCACTTGCATGCATTTAAATTGATTGTGTCCAAATATACTGGCATTTCCCTTTTAGCACCACTATCCAGATTCAGCGCAAAACAGACATGGTCGGCAAAGATCCAATTCAAGCGTTTCAACTTCTGAGAAAGTAAGTTCAGAGCTTCCAGTGGCTCTCTGACTCAGATCAGTAGTGGGAGGTTGTGGGGAGGGGAGGGAAGCGGGAGAAGGGGCTAAGGTCAGATCAGCCTCTGGTAAGGGGGAAGGAGGGAGGTGAGTCAGATGGCTCTCTGATGGGGGGGAGAGACGGGTCAGATGGCTGTTCAATTTTTGGGGGGGGGGGGGGGGGGGGAGGAGGAAGGTCAGATTGATCTCTGATGGAAGGGAGATGGGTCAGGGGTTGCTCACTTGTGGGGGGAGGAAGAAGGCAGGTCAGATAGCTGTCTGGTGTTGGGGGGAAGGGAGCGTCTGCTGCCAGTCTGCATGCAATTGGTGGGGGAGGGGAGCGTGAAGAGAGGAGCAGAGAGTCGCAATCAGTCTGAGTAGCAGGAGAGTGGGAGGATAAGGGAGTCAGTTATATTGTGGGGGTGGGACAATGTCTCGGCGTCCAGGTGGAGATATTATCTGGCACAGGAGCAATGTGGCAGGAAGTGTTTTTCTATTTTTTAACTGCGCATGCGAGTTAGAGGTGCCGATCAGAGCTGCAGTTTTTTGGGCGCAATAAACCCCACCCAGCAACTCACAATTGCTACTTTTCAGGCAGAGTGCATATGAGGATGCCTGCAAAAGTCAGATCTCAACTCTCGCAGATTCAGGACTTATAATCAAAATGGTAAAATCAGGCCCTTCATCTCCTGAGCCCTTTAGGAATGGCACTTTTTTTTTAGGGTCACTGATCATTAAGGCTATCACACTTAGAGTCTCCAAAAACACTCAGGATGTTTGTTTGTTCCTTGATGCACCTTCTCAAATAATTCTTCATCTTGCTTTCTAATGCAAAATGCAAGCTGCAGATGGTGTGATCATAGACCTGTTGCTTTCCATTGAAATCCATCTTCCCTGACCCACCTCCTTCACTTCTGCATTTTTGACTTCAGATATTGACAATTTCTGCCAGTGCAGCCCCACAGTGAAGGGCACACAAGCAGCATAAAACTTCTGAATAAGCATGATCTGATAATCACGGCCACCAGGTCAGATGGGACCCCTGTGCCTATCTCTGAGCGAGTACACATTTGGGATGAGTATAAGGTGAATCGTATACTGCAGCCAAGTTAGGAGGAAAGGATAGCTTGTGCACCAGCCCACTGGAGGGTGAGATTGCTGTGGGGAATTCAGATAAGCACTATACAGGAGAAGGCTGATGGACATGTGCACCAAGGTACATGGAGATTTGGTAACCACAGAGTCTGTGCCATTGTCAAGGGTCATGAAGGAATCAAACTCCAACTTGCTACAGTGGGCCCAATTTTACCATCAAGTTGTGCCCGTTTTTGGGAGTGAAAACTTGGTGAAGTCAGACATGAGTCGAGTAACGTGGTCCGCCCCTGCCTCCATGCCAGGTCCCCCTTCACCAAGGCCCAGAAATGGCTGCGATAGGGACTTTGCCCAAAATGGCTGTTTAAATTTATTTGCATGCATTTAAATTCATTTAATGGGCTGCATGCCCAACCTTACCGTCACTTCCCCTTTACCAACATGATCCAGTCACGTTTGGTGTCTGATGTCTCAGTTTGCAGCAAAAAACTAACATCTCAGTGCCACAGTAGAAACACATACTGAGGTAATGAGATCCATGCTTTTTGCTGCAGATGACTGCAGTCATGACTGCAAATACTTGCACTCTAAAACTCATGCTGGCTCTGACAACAGGCAAACTTCTCATTGTTTAGGCACTGCCCTGCAGGAGTAGGAGCAGTTCCCTGGGGCACAAATCTACTGTCTTCCCTTAGGATGTTACATTTATTGCCAACCTTCAAGGGCCCTGCCTTTCCACAACTCTTCCAATAACATTTAACAGCACTTATATCCACCCTGCAGCACCAAAGCAAATTGAAAATGATCTCACCTTGAACTTCCACCGTGAGTCCTTTAAATAGTATTAGTAGCTTGTGGACAGTGGTCCTTTAGAACTGAAATGAGGAGGAATTTCTTCAGCCAGAGGGTGGTGAATCTATGGAACTCATTGCCACAGAAAATTGTGGAGGCCAGATCATTGAGTGTATTTAAAACAGAAATATATAGGTTCTTAATTAATGGATTAATTAATTAATGGATATCAGAGGTATGTTCTTTACCCAAAGGGTGGTTCGGGAGTGGAATGCCCTGCCTGCAGCAGTTGTAGATGCGCCAAGTTTGGTGGCGTTTTAAGAGGTTAGTTGATAAGTATATGGAAGAGAAGGGAATGGTTTAGTTTGGAGGGGCATTGCTTTTTATATTGGTCGGCGCAACACCGAAGGCCGAAGGGCCTGTTCTGTGCTGTAATGTTCTATGTTCTATTAATTGATAAAGGGACCAAAGGTTATAGGAAAAAGGTGGGAGAATGGGATTGAGAAACCTATCAGCCATGACTGAATGGCAGAGCAGACTTGATGGGCCAAATGGCCTAATTCTGCTCCTATATCTTATGGCTGGAAGTGAAGTTGAACGTTCTTCCATGTGCATGCTCATCTTCAGGCAGTGATTAAGAGAGAACAGGATTTGAATGTCCAAAGTGGCAGTTCATGTTCATATCAATGTTAGACTTGCTTAAGATAGATCTCAAGCCATTCGCTCTATTGGTTCTGGGTGACATCTCGCACGTCCATGCTGGCATGCTAACAGTCATGGAAGCGTAGTCTGTGCCAGAAGTGGATAAGCTGACATTGTTAGAGTTCCAGGCTTCCATTATGCCAGAACCATTGGCATTTTGCAGCCAGAGTTGCGGTCTTAGCATTTCACTTGCATACTTACAATCTCATATTCTTTTGACACCTCTTATCATATTCCTGTGCGAGTATTTCAACAGTGCTGTGGTGACAGCAAACTCTCTTAATAGGTCTTCGGAGACCATGAAGACTGTTATGAACATAAAAATTCATTCCATCTGTTCTTACATCATTAATTATTAATCAATCTCTCTGTACATATTGATATTCTTACTGTAGCATTTCTGTTCTAGCCATCTGCCCAACAAACTGTTTCAATAGCACCTACCAAATATTTATATCCTCATCAACTGTAAGATTTCAGCATATTTAGAAATTATTGGCAAAACCCAAATTCAGTATACTTGATTAACAACTCTTTTTGAAAAATGCCAAGAATTCCTTTGCTTGTTCTTGTTACTTATTATTGCTAAAAATATTCAGTTATAAAATGACTGAAACAAATTTCAACAATACACCATAAAACTTTTCATAGATGAAACAATACAATAAAACTAGAAATTGCTGTTCAAGTCATATTTTTAGAATGACACATTAATGGCACTTTCCATTATTAACTCATAAAGGAATAGAGTATAAGTGATGCACAAGGATTTTTTGGTTTTCTGCAAATTGCCAAATGATTTATACACTCAGCTGTTTGAGTTGTTGAAACCAATAAAAATCTCTTCTTGCCACATTGCCTGAACAGTGTGGGGGTATTTTACAGTAATTGCCCAGCAAAGTGGCAGGATCTGTGGCAGCGTGATACACACTGTTCATTTTTTTCCCCCGAGGGCTACCCTTTAATCCAGCAAAAAAGATGCCAATTGATCTGGAAGATGCCAACCCAAATATATCCAGGGCCATGAAATAGTTGTTGGACGTATCAGTGGAGGATCATCCCTCAGCAGTTGGATTCTGAGAGTCTTGTGCATCTGGCACCAAGGCTTAGGTTGGAATGAGTTGATTGATGCTGGGAACTACTGCTTTCCTACTTGCCAACAGCATTTCCCTCATAACCCTGAGGAGACATGGCCATTGGCTGCGATATAGCTGAACTCACAACAAGCAAGTCAATCACCCATGTAACAAATTGCCAGAGGTAGTCTAACTTTGGCATGGTGGCATAGTGGTTAGCACTGCTGCCACACAGCATCAGAGAATTAGGTTCAATTCCCAGTTTGGGTCACTGTCTGTGTGGGATTTGCATATTCTCCTTGTGCCTCTGTGGGTTTCTTCCAGGTGTTCCAGTTTCTTTCCACATTCCAAAAGGTGTGCGGGTTAGGTTTATTGGCCATGCTAAACTCCCGCTATAGTTCAGGAACTAATACAATAAATGGAGTTATGGGGATAGGACCTGAGTGGGATTGTAGTCAGTGCAGACCCAATGGGCGAAGTGGCCTCCTTGTGCACTGTGGGGATTCTATGATTCTATCATAACCCCATTTTCACAAGCCCAAGATTTTGGACTTGTTCACCATATTTTCTTAATTTCATATGAAAACAACAAGTCAACCCCCACTTAGTAGTGGAAACTAATATGTGCAAACTCTTTTCGAAAAGAGTTGTTAATCAAGTATACTGAATTTGGGTTTTGCCAATAATTTCTAAACATGCTGAAATCTTACAATTGACAATTGTTCCCCAGTTTAATGGGGAACTGAATATTTTAGATTTTAATATGGCTAATACCTGCAATACCAATTCAGTCATCTTTTTCAATCTGGACCCTAGCGGTCCCTGTCACAATCATTAACAAATTCAGTTTAATGTCTAGATAGGCTTGGAACAGTAGTATAGTTCCCCCACTTCCAAATAGTCCCAGATTAAACACAAAATCTGAGTTCCTTCTCACAATCCTGAAGAGACAGTTTCAAGGCTATCAGAGTGAGGGTGTTGGGTATATCTTGAACAGATCCAGAAGTGCCAAGAGATGGAGAGGAGGCTAAGTCCCTGGGATGGTAGGTTGGAGGGTGTGGAGAATGTGATTGTAGTCCTTTTCTCCCTGCATCCCCAAAGTGCAGCTCTCCTGTTTGGTGTATGAAATTACTCTTCTTTTGCTCAGTTACCATATTGCCAATCATTCTTTCTCCTTCCAATTAGTCACCATCTCAGTACCCACTGCAATCTCTGTCTCCCCAGCTTAATGTGAAACTGCAGGAAGGAAAAGAACACTACAACAGTGCAACACACTAATTTTCCACAGCACAAAATAGTTACTTCACAATCAATGCAGAATACGGTAAAGCATTTCACTCTAAACAGTCTACACCAGTGCTCCATATTGCACAAGTAGCCAACCTCTGCAATTCACTTTTCCCACCCTAAACGTGCTGATTAGGTGCATTGGCCATGTTAAATTCCCTCTCAGTGTACCCAAACAGGTACTGGAGTGTGTGACTAAGGGATTTTCCCAGTATTTTCATTGCAGTGTTAATGTCAGCCTACTTGCGACACAATGAACCAAAAAATAAGTTAAGCCTTTGAAACATATGTATTTCACAAATGCTCAATGTGTTTTCTGTCTCAGTCTTGAGCGGTTCCTGACCAAGAAACAAAGCATTTTGTTCACTTATTTTCTTTCTTCATGCTTATTAGATTTTGGACTTGTGTTCACCTCATTCTCTTAATTTCATATGAAAATAACAAGTCAACCTCCACTTGGCAGTGGAATCTAATATGTGCATCATGTGTACTCTCTACAAACATCTGTCACATGTGGCCCAGTTTTATCCTTTTGGTTCCACTATAATTAACATATGCAACAGCTGGTTTAACATTTTATTGTTTCATCAACATAAATTGTTTGTTATAGCCATAAATTTCCACGTGTATGTTCCAAAGCAAGGTCATTCATGGTTATGGAATGATGTAACTGTGGCCATATGATTTACATAATGAAATTTTAGTTGCCATCATTATAGGAGCAAGTAATTGAATTATCAATAGAATTGAAATTTAAATAGATTATTAAATGTCTTACATTTAAAAAATCAATTTAAACAGTTCTTAATGTATGTTTTACAGACCGTGTGGCTGATTAGCTGGATTATATTAAATCTTAAATGCACTCATGAAAATCTCACATCATAGCTGAAAATCACATGAGGGTAATTTTCCTGGACAGTTACATCCAACTTGCAAATGTTAAAGTTGCTGTTCAGAATTAGAGAGCTGAATCATTTTACTCCAGAAGCACACAGACTTTGGGGAGATTTGATTCAGGTATTTAAAATAATGAAGGGACCAAGTGGTGTCCATGTGAATAGACAATTTGAATTATATAGGTTAGGCAGAAGCAGGGTACCTGTGTCTCAGTTATGTAAGCAGAACTAGGTCAGCCACCTAGAGAGTTTCCTTTTTTTTTTTAAACAGAGGATCATTGATCTTTGCAACACGTTGTCGGCACATGAAGTATCTCCAGATTTTCTGTCAGCTGGGAACTGTGCAATTTCATAGCTGAGGCTAATATTATTACATACAATTGGTAAATGGGATGTTGAATGATATGTCTCATTGTCACCATAGTCCCCTCTGGAAGTCAGAGGAGAACTTTTCAAACATAACGTTTTGGTTTAAATTGCCTCTCAGCAAATTACCAGGCTGTTTGTGGATGGAGAGCATTGGGGATCACAATGCTCAGCTAAAATATAACAGTGTAGGACAGGCTCAGTGGATCAGCTAATGTTTATCTGACCATCTTCTTTTACATGTTCACAGAATCTCCACAGCTGGGAACTGTGCAGAAGGAGCAATCCAGCACATCAAATCTGCATCGACCACAATCCCACACAGGCCCTATCCCCATAACCCCATGCATTTTCTTGAGATAGACCCCTGACACTAAGGGCCAATTTAGTATGGCCAATCCATCTAAACCACACATCTTTGGACTGTGTGAGAAACTGGAACACCCAGAGGAAACCTACGCAGACATGGGGAGAATGTGCAACCTCCACAGTGACCCAAGTCAGGAATCAAACCCAGGTCCCTGACACTGTGAAGCAGCAGTGTTACCCACAGTTAATCAGAAATGTGGGTAGAGTTATATTGTACTTTTAATATTGCCCATTTAATAGCCCTTCCTTTTTTGAAGTTTTAATTTAACCTAATAGAATAGAATCCTTACAGTGCAAAAGGAATCCATTCAGTCCATCAAGCCTGCATTGACAATAATCCCATCCAGCCCCTAACCTGATGCATTTACCCTGCTAATCCCCTGATACTAAGGGTCAATTTATCATAGCCAATCAACCTAACCTGCACATCTTTGGAATATGACAGGAAACTGAGCACGAAGGAAACTCATGTACACACGGGGAGATTGTGCAAACTCCACACAGACAGTCATTCAAGGCCAGAATCGAACCTGGATCTCTGGTGCTGGAAAGCAGCAGTGCCCTCCATTGTGCCAACATGCCACCCTTAAATGCTAAAAATGACCAACAATTTGTAGTTAATCAATAGATTTAGATATCCACATAATTTCTCAGCACTTACGTCATTATAGTACTCAGTCAGCTACTCAACTACAACAATCCAATGTTTTTTTCAATACTGAACTGAATTATCAACATAGGGAGACCCTGCCAGAGGTACAGCCTAACTTGCCAATGGTGACCCCCACCGCTAACAGAGGGTGTGAACGATGGGAAACTCTGTTGACAGCAGTGGGACCAGAAGAGACGGGTTGCCTCCACCATTGCAAAACATGGGGGGGGGGGAACTGAAAATCCCACCAAATGTGCTCAACTCTTGGATGGAAAGGTGAAAGTGCTTATCTTAGCATTTTTAAAGATTATTAAATATGCTGATCTGGTTTCCACTCGCGCTCGGGCGGAAACCAGGTTATGTATAAGGACAGTGTCTACGAGAATTGGAGTGGGGTTTTGCACCGGGAGTGACAAGACTGGAAAACCGCGGCCATTATTTTGACCTCTATGGCTTTTCATAAATGCCAGAGGCTGGGTTTCATGCAGCCCACTTTTATGCCACAAATATTTTCCCTGTGTCTGGTGACTATAATGTAGTCTAAGCAATGTGCTGTACAATTTAATCCTGGCTCCCTGACTTGTATTCTAATGACATGTATAATTCTGTATTCCACTTGCTTTGCTGTGTGCTGCCAACTGTGATTTGACATGTTCAATGCTGTTTACAAATACTCCTCCATCCATCTCAAATTCAGCAATAGTTACATCAACAAAGTTCACGCAATATTTATGTCACCCATCTCTTTTTATATGTGTACAGCTTTATATTTAATCATATTAAATTTAATTTGTCATTAATGTTCGCATTTACTTGGTTAATTTAATTCATTTTGTAGTCCACAGGTGACTTTAACCATGCTCCCTTATTTTTGTATTGTCTGTGAACTTGGCCAGTTTGCTTTGAGGTTCTAAATCCAAGTTATTATAGAAACAATATAAATCTTAGGGCAGAATTTTATGGTTCCCTGCTAATGGATTTGCAGGCAGGACGACTTTTAAAATTCTCTAGGTGGCCTTCCCACCGCCTTCACACAGCTTTTCAATATTACTGTGGATGTGTGAGGCCTAGAATGGGGGATTGTCTGCCCTTTCCTCAGTCAACATCTTTTCATGGCCACTTGAGGGTCGCTTCCCTCCTGGCTGCAATTTTTCAGACAGCCGGAGGAGCTAAGAGATAAGCAGAAACCCATCCTACTCCACATTAAGAGAGAAAGATGGTGGGGAGAACAGAGGGGATCCTCCACCCCTGACACCTTTTCTAGTATCTCCCCTCCCTCAAAATCTTCCTTCTCCCATGGAACTGCCTGCCCTTGCCATCACAATCCTCACCCTATCTCTCCCTTCACTCCACATGGTTCCCCTTCTGTCGTCAACTAAAGATTTTATATCTCAGTGATCCAGTAGTCCCAAAAGTGGCCAAAACTCTCGTTCGTGTTGTTGGGACCACAGAACTGCCAGTCAGTCAATCAAATTTGCCCAAAGCTCTGAGGTCGCATGAACATCTTTTTAAGTGAGGGGTGGAAGTCCCCACTTCAAGCCAATGATGGTTGCAGGGCGGCCAGGATCGGTGGAGATCCTTACCCTTAAATTCAATCCCCGTGCCTCTATTGTCAGTTCTTTCTCACACTCCAATCTTATTCCTCCAAGAACCATTACTAATTTTGGGTTGCCTGGTGGCACAGTAGTTAGCACTGCTACCTCTCAGCACCAGGGACCCAGGATCAATTCCCGGCTTGGGGTCACCATCTGTGTGGAGTTTGTGTGTTCTTCCTGTATCTGCAAGGGTTTCCTCCAGGTGCTCTGGTTTCTTCCCACATTCTGAAGGATGTGCTAGTTAGGGAATGAGTGGGTGTAGGGATTCTATGATTTTGTTCAGAGTTTCTTCGCTAATGGAACATCAAGTATTGGTACAATTACTGCAGATCCATGCTAAATTGTTCCTCAGTGTACCCAAACAGGCGTCGGAGAGGCAATTAGGGGAGTTTCACAATAACTTCATTGCAGAATTAATTAAGTCCATTTGACACATTAAAAAATATTATCCAATTCTACTCTATATCCTGAATTCCCAACCCATCTCCATTTTAAGCTTAAATATCTGTCTTCTGTGTTTAATTTTGTCAAATGTTGCATATTTAACATTGTGGTAATTTCTCTAGTCGATTGGAGCATTACTTCCCCTGCAAAATTCAAGATGTATCAGGTGGGATTTTCCACTTTGAGTGCAGTTTAGGAGATTATCATACAGTAATGACAGATTACATCATGAAGTCAAGCTTTACAAAAACTCAAGAGAATTTATTTCATTTAAGATTTTGATTTTCTAATGTCAGGCAACAGATTGATGCCAGCCTAAGGAAAATACATTAGAAATATTCAATTCAATTTAATTAAGAAAGACTTTAATCTACAAATCAGTTAACTAGTCTCATGTAATTCATAGAATTACTGTAAATGAGTTGGCATCGGTTAAGACAAGATGCAAGAAATGCTAACACAAAGTTCAAAACTAAATAATAGTTGTGCTGGATTTCATAGAATCGTAGAAGTTTATAGCATAGAAGGAAGCCCATGATTTGTGATTATGTGGGCTGGTAGTTATTCACCCATCTTAATTCCACTTTCCAGATTTTGGTCCATATCCTTATAGGGTACAGCCTATCATATGCCTTTCCAACTACTTTTTAAATGTGATGAGGCTTTACACCTCTACCACCTTCTCAGGCAATGAGTTCCAAAACCACACCATCCTCTTGGTGATATAATTTTCCTCAGCTTCCCTTAAAACATTTAGGCCGTTACTTCAAATCTATAGTCAGATGATTGATCACCCTGCTCAAGGAAATGGATCCTTTGTGGCCCTTAATAATTTTATACACTTCTATAAAAGATCTTCCCAGTCTCCTCTGGTCCAAATAAAGCAGACCTATCCTATACAATATTCTCTCAAAGTTAAAGTTTCTCCTTGATTACAATAGCCTTGTAAATCTTTATATTTTTTCCAATGAAATCATATCCTTTTCTAAGGTGGAACTGAAAACTGCACGCAGTGTGCTAGCTGTGTTATAACTTCTTTTTCATATGGTGTCATGTCCAATACAAGTTTGTCATAGCGTGAACTTTCAGTCAATGGAATTTTCCCAAGAAACGGCCAACTGTCAGGTTTGGACTGAAAACCGGTGTGTTTCTCCACTGAGAAATAGGTAGGTTTTTTCTCCAGACCTTTTAATACTTTGTCAAAAAAAGGGAGGGATGTTTTGTCCTGTCATTCCTGAGATGAGAAGCCAAAAGATGCTGGAAAACCTTGTTCCACAGTAATTGGGGCCTGGATTTTAAACAACTATCTCACACTGAAGTTAAAGAGCCCCTCTCCCATTGCCACCAACACCCCACATAATGGGAGGCCCCAATGGGGTTTCATTGAGGCAGTTCCCTATCTACCGTATTTGAGCTGCAAATTTAGCTACAAGACCTTCACTCTCTTCATCTAAAGCATTGATGTAAATTATAAAAGTCGAAGCTTCAGCGCAGACCCTTGCGGGAGTGTACTCATCATATCATAAAAAGACCCCTCTATGCACACTCTGGCTAGCAGAAAACAATCAGTCTTCAATCCATGTAAATATGTCAGAACCAACACCGTGAGTTTTCATTTTCCACAATAACCTTTAATATAGCACCTTATCAAAGATTTCTGGAAATCCAAGTGCAGTACGTCTACAGGCTCCCCTTTATCTACAGCACATGTTTCTCCATAGAACTCTAATAAGTTAGCTAAACATGACTTCCCTTTCAGACAACTATGCCGGTTCTTCCCTATTACCTTGAGTTTTTAGAAGTACCTTGCACCTTAGAGGAATGGAAGTGTAGAGGGAGTTAAAATGCCAGAATGCTGCTTTGAGATGACTCCTGGATGCTCACCTACCACCAGAAATGAGCCACAAAGATGAGCAATCAATTTAAGTACTTAAGGATACAATTAGAGGTTACTGAGTGAAGCTGCCACCATTTTGCCAATGGTGTGTCTCCCTCTCATCCTTCACCACCACATCACCAAATCCCATGTACGATGACTGCTACATTCATGCATGTAGTGGGGGAAGAGAAAGGGTATTGGAGCTGGGGGTTCCATGGCCCAATGAGAGGGCTGTAGACAGGGAAGTAATCTTCCCATACCAGGATCTTTAGACTCAAAATATTGGCTCTACTCTCTCTCCACAAATGCTGTCAGATCTGCTGAGGTTTTCCAACTGTTTTTGTTTCAGATTCCAGCATCTACAGTATTTTGTGTTTATTTTATTAAAAGTAATTCCTTCAGCCCAACAATTTCCATCAGAGTAACCCCTCCCCACCCGCCTGCCCCACTACATCCTTAATTTACTTACCTGGAGAGCAACAGAAGTCTCCTAGTGCTTCTGAAACTTCCAGACTTCTGAAGCTGCTGAGTCTTCAGAAGTAATAATGTTAATCTTCCCAATTTGTTGATGCTATCAATATTTATTCAATCAGGATTGACTGCATCCAGTGTGGTGAGTATATTGAATTTAATCAAATTTTATGATGGAATACAAGATAGCATTCCTGTGATAAGCAGAGTGAATTAGACAAGGGCAAGCACGATGGCTGGCACGTGCAAACAATGTTTTCATTATTTCTCTTTCCTCTATTCTTCTCAGTGCCTCATATCTTCAAACTCTTCAAATTACCCTGATTGCCAGCAAGGATCTATACTTAGGGATTTCTCTGCATTGCTAACTGCATTGACTTCCCAAATTCTCTTTCTGGATGCAAAAACTTGGTAAATGGCCATGATCAACACAGTTGCATGCATTTAAATTGACTTAATGAGCTGGACGCCCAAACTTCCGGCATTTCCCCCTTTATCATCGTGTTCACTCGTCTAGATTTGGTCGAAACAGACACGGTCGGTAAAAGTCTGATTTGGGCACTTCAGCTTCTGAAGAGGTAAGTTCAGAGCTTCCAGCAGCTCTCTAACTCAGATCAGTGGTGGTGATGGGAAAAGGGGGAGGCCCGATCATTCTCTGGTGTGGGGGAAGAAGGAGGAGGGAAGTCAGATCGTTCTCTGGTTGGGGGGAGAGGGTGAAGGAAGCCTGATCATTCTCTGGAGGGAGGAGTGTGGTGGGGAGCAGGAGCAAGGGATTCCACTGCCACTCTGCAGGCGGGGAGGGGGAGGGAGAGAGTTGCGATCGGTCTAGTTGGATAAGGGGGATGTCATGTTGTGGAGATGAGATGAAATCTGTGCAGACCATCACTCCTGGATTGCTTTATCTGCTTTTTGCGACCTGGGACCATTTTTCAAATTTTTTTCACTGTGCACGTGGTGTTCAAAGCTCCGATCGGAACTGCAGCATTTCAGTCGTGATAAGCCCTACCAACAACACATTTCAGGTTCACAATTTTTTTTCAGGCTGAATGCATATGAGGCACCTGAGAATAGGTTTACAAGTCGGATCTGAACTGCACCCAGCCTCAGCACTTAAAATCCAAATGGTAAAATTGCGTCCTATATCTTTTTCCATTCATCAGACGGAGATGGTTAATCAACAGGCTTCATTAACCTATCATATCATGATTTACTTTATTTTGAAATGCTCTATAAGACATCAAGTTCTTTGCCTAAATCATGAATAAATTCTTACTTATAATATTGCTCACGTCATTAACCACTTAAGCCTTCACACACATACTCTGCCCTTGATAATCAGAACCTTACTTCATCCTCTCCTTACCTCACCTCATGCTGCTCTACCTCCGAGTTGCATCTCCCGAAAAATGTCCTACCTCAGTCTTCAAAACTAACTTGAAGAATTTTCAATATTTGCATCTGTCTTGGACAAGATGGAGTTTAATTTAAACAGCATTGCTTTCTTTTTTCACTACCCACCTGGAAACAGGGGGATGCAAGTCAAAACTCCTTTCTTTTTAAGCAGTGGCATATTTCCTCGCTCTTCTGTTACGGTATGGTTCTATTTCTATTAATAATCTCACAGCAAATTGGAGATAGGAGGAACTAAGAGGGTTAGTTTGATTGCACATACTCAAAATATGGAAGTGGGGGTTTCAATGTAGCCCTCTTAATATTGAGGGAATGAGGTTGAAAAACAACACTATACAATTCACTTTTCTGGTGGAGTTGACTTTACGCAATGAGTTATGCACACTAAGATGGATCAGTCTTAATCAGCAAACAATGTAGATGAAAGTCACATCTTCAATCTGGGCAGAATATTGCTGATTACACAGCTAGTGGACCATGTCATGATCTCCCGCCAGCCCACCCCAATCCCCTCCCACCCTTCTCACAGTGTCTTTGACAAAGGCTGTGTATTCTCCCCACCATCTGGGCCCCAAAAAAGTTAAATTAAGGATGGTAAGTCATGAGACCTTTTTCCTTGCAATTGGTTAGGTGCCAGTTGGCCAACACGGTTATGAAATCAGGTTATGGCCTTTGTACAGTTCTTCTTGAATTTGGTCTGAATAGGCCGCAATGTGCTGTTAAATTCCCTTAAAAGGAAATGAAGTGCAAATATCTTTGATACTGCCAGACACCTACTTTTGTTCAAGGGTCACAGATAGCTTCAACCCCATTTAAAGGTTTTCATCCAGTTTTTTAAAATTTTTGAAAAGTAGCCATGAAGATATTTATATTTGTATTTTAGTTAAAAAGGTGAGATTTTAATCATCTCACATAAACTGTTCTGTTTTCAATTATTTAAGTATAAGTCTATGCATTAGGTTTTTAGCAAACTGTACATAATGCCTAGTTTAATGGACAGTAAGAAGTCTCTCAATACCAGGCTAAAGTCCATCAAGTTTATCTGCAATCACAAGCTTTCAGAGCACTGCTTCTTCATCACTTGAATGATGAAGGAGCAGTGCTCTGAAAACTCGTGGTTCCAAATAAACCTGTTGAACTTTAGCTTGGTTTAGTGAGACCTCTTTCTGTGCCCACCCCAGTCCGATGCTGGCACCTCCATGTCAGTATAATGGACAAATTCCTTATCGGACAATTGTACTCTGGGGCTGGATTTATGGATTGCAAAGGTCCAGATTCACTGGCTAAAAGTCAAAGGGACCACCTCCCCCCCACCCTTCTTCCCAATGGCTGCCCACAGTAATTTACTGCTGAGAGCAGCATTAATTACCTTCAGACAATCTGATTGACTGACAGTTCTGTAGTCCCTTTGTGGAAGTGGTGGCCAGTACTGGGATTGGAGACAGTCCCCAGTATTGAGTAAAATAGCTATGTAGAAACGTTAAAAAATAGAAGCAGGAGAAGGCCATTCAACCCATTGAGTTTTGCCTATCTATTCTTCATTCTAACATTTACTTCGTTCTTCTTCCAAACTCAAACGCCTTCAGTTTAATTCTTGGATTGTCTCTTTAAGTACTGGAGTATTTAAAGATCACCCCTTCTTTAAATCAAGCCCTTTGCAACTGATTGAGCCAAAGTGTCTGCAAAGCCACTGACCAGATGTGCTTTCTCACACAATTTCCTCATTAATATTTAGAGTAAAATATTAAAACAGATAATGCAAATGTAGAAAATAAAAGTAGGAGTAGGCCATTCAACCCTTTGAGTCTGCTCGGCCATTCATTCTGATCATGGCTGACGATCAAATTCAATATCCTGATCTTCCCTGTCCTCTCATATTCTTTGATCCCTTCAGTTCCACAGGGGTTGAAGGAAGGGGGTCTTGGTGAGAGAGATAAGGAGATCGGGAAACATGTTAGAAGAAATGTTTAAAGGGATGGTGGGGGTGAAGAAGGATAGCACCATCTCCAATGTATCCAGGGTGACTACAGAGAAAGGTCTCTCTCCTTGTTTGACACCAGTCTGCACAGCACAGTCTTTATCCACTACCATAATCAAAATATCAGTACTAAAAGATGAGGCCCTGATGTGGCCATTAATTGGCCCTTAAAGATTTCAATAGAATGAGGAGTGGATGGACTGCCTGAGACCTCCCACTCCCCCACCCCAGACAAATCAGGAGTGGATGTCAACAACAGAATGGCCAAGCATTGGATTTTATGTGAGCACCCACAACATCCAAACATGTTCCTTTTTTTTGGATTAGGTACAGCTGGGATTAAAGAAGAATAAATATTCCACTAATGTTGTTTCTAGGGAAACGGACCCATTAGCAGCTTCCAGGAAAACAAAGCAGCACTAATCTATTCCTTTCTCTATTGCCGGCTTAGCATTAAATGGATGTTTATTCTTTTTTAAAAAAAATTATTATTGGTTTTCAAAAAAAGATAGAGACAAACAAAGTACAACACAATGAAGCAGCTCCTCCCTCCCCCAGTAAACAAACAAAAACTGTGCCAAACAGAAATAAATCCCAATTTACCTGAACAGTTCAGTCGACAGTAATTAACTCTTTAAAGAAAGAGACAAAGGGCTGCCACCTATGATAACAATTTCTCAGTAGATCCTCTTCTGGTGTATTTAATCTTCTCCAAATAAAGAAAATACATTAAGTCTTCTAACTGGATAAAGCAATGGGTGGCTTGGGGTCCTCCAAGTTAATAGAATCTGTCTGCCGGCTATTAATGAAACAAATGCAATAATGTCGGCCTCAATGTTAGAAAGACAGGCCAGTCCAGATGGGATTCCAAATGGAGCTATCAAAGGAAAAGGCTGCAAGTCAAAATCTAGGAGACGGACGATTTTACCAAAAAAATCCCAAGAGCCAAACAAATATAGAAACGAGAGAGAATTATACCCATTTTTGGGCGAGCTCCCAGTCACAATCGTAAGAAAAGCCCAGATGTGATTCTCTCTGATATGGGGAGAAGGCGAAGCCTATCTTCACCAGGGAAGTGGCTGCTGAACTCTAGAGAGGCCATTGAGCAGGCACTCCAATCTCCCAGTATGTGCATTGGAAGATCTCCTGTCTCTCCTCCCTCAAAACCCCCAGACATCGCCCTCCTTTCCCCACCAATCGCCACCCCAGATAATACCCTCCTCCATCTGAACACTGTTTGGTGCCAGGTGGGAAGTGCCAGGCTGTCACTGTCCACGGGGCATTGCCCAACCCTGCCCCTAACTACATGGGGCTTCAATGATCTCCCATCCCACTGGGCAGACCATCGTGTCTGGTCCCCATTGATAGGGACCTTACGTGATTCTTGCCGGTGAGAACTTCGATTGGCAGAAGGTAAGATTAAATGAGCATGGACGATAGCATATTTAACTTAATAAATGAATATTGAAATCAGCTAATTTAAGTTAATTAATGAATATTTGAAACCGATTTTGCTATAAACTAATGCCAGTAATATCATGAGAGAAACCCAATTTTCCACCTCTTATCCAATCTTACCAGCTTGCCATGCCAATCAGCCAGCAGGATGAACCGGTAAGATTGCTCCCTAGAACTTGAGAGAGAATGCCAAAGAAGGAATGACCAAAGGCCAAACAGTTTCAAACATGATGAGAACATGTGGGTATGGTCTGCAAGAGCAAATGAATGCCTGTCACAATTGTTTTTTGCATTGGAAAAAGAATTGCCAATTTTGGTCTTGATGAAATGAATTCTGTGCAGAACTTTAAATTCAATTAAGTTTAACTGAATGCAGAAGGATGTGGAGTTGACCCTAAAGAGGGCCTCCTCCAACCAGTCATCCGCGAGATCAAGCTCAAGTTCAAACCTTCCAGTCATTTATTATCTTGTGGAGAGGACAGAGGATACCATGAGATCATGCAATCTTGAAATGGAACCCTGCAAATTTGAGACAGTGACAAAATGCCCTCCAATAATGTAAAGAGGTAGTTGAGGGAAAGATGAGCAATGAAAGTGAACAAAACTATGAGCCTGAAAATTAGCTGTAAAGACTCGATTGAGGCAAGTTAAATTTGATTGCAAGCTCACTGAAATGGCAAAGTCACATCAACAAACAGATCAGTAAAGTGTTCGTCACCTCACCCTCCACAAACCAAATATCAAATCAAGCATGGAAGGCATGAATGAATGATTGTCCCAAATAGAGACCAATAGAGAAGCAGTGAAAAGTTTGACAAAATCGCTTCCATATTGTTAAACTATAAATTGCAATGGGGCTTATGTGTCTTTAGAGAAGATAAGGATAGTAAGATGCAAATGCAGGCCCAAAGAAAGGATAAACAGCAGGAATGCTGTTCCTTAAGACATGAGTTTATACCTGGAGCATGACATCATATTAAAACATTTTGAAATTGGCTGCCCAATAGCAGTGCCATAACTTAGGTAGTGCTAGCCCACCATCACATTTCCCTCTCTGAAGTGTCACTCTAAGTGCTTTAGGAGTCCAGTCTGCCCAGACAATTGTTAACATCAGCTTGTTTACCATGACAAAAAATTATTTAGATAAGGATATATTGAAAAAGAAACAAGACCCTGGACTAAATGTTCATTTTTATAGATTAATTCCTGCCAGCTAAGGAAAGAAGCAACTTATCCCAGCACAGAAGATCTGCCACAATTTTAGTGATCAGAATTGTAAAGTTTGTTTTGCAAACAGTCACTTGAGAGTGCATTATGTTCATATCTAAGTAGTGAACTGGTATAACAATTGACTCAAATTGAGTCTGAAGTGTTAGCCTGTCTGCGTAACTCTGCAGTGGGCATGATGGAATATTGATGTATGAAACGGCAACATTCTTGGCGGAATCTGTTTGGCAATAAAATTGATTTGGAAATACTCACTTTTGGTGATATTTAATTTATAGCCAGAAAATGAATCAAATGTGCCGGGAATATTCAATAGTATCAATACAGGCAACAGCGTTCATAATATGCAATAGGAAATCATCTGCATTTAAGCTGGATAACCTTTAGCAATATTGATGACTTTAAGGCGATGGGTAAGGGGTGTATTGGCAGAGCAGAGAGGAATGGAGTCAAAAGACATCTTTGACAGGTTCCTCTGGATAGAGGGAAGTACTTTGAGTATAAAGAGTTAGTGTGCACACTTGGTTTAGGGGAGGTACATTCAAGGTGAATGCATGAAATAAATCTTGAACCAAACTCAAATTTATCTAAAATTGCTAACAAATGCTCCCACTTCACCTAGTCAAAAGCCATCTCCGCATCCAGAGAGACAACTTCATTGAATCAGTTTGAAAAAGTATAATGAGCCAGATTCTCCAATTTTATTCATTCCTGCCAAGTTGCCAGGGAGAATGGAGAATTTGGAGCTCAGCCAAAACTGCATTCATGACAAGGGGATAGGAAAATCCCAGCTGCAGAGAAAGTTGGAGATTTCCAAAGAATGTCAAGGAGATGATGTGCATTTGAGAATAACTTGCACCTCCTCAAAAAGCTAATTTGATCATCAGATATTATACCAGGCTTCAAACGGCATGCCAGTAACTTAAGCTAACAAATTTACATCAGCACTTTAAGGAGAGTTAAGCCGATATGAGTTACATTCTGAAGGATCTCTGTTTGAGTCAGTGAGGGAGGCAGAAACCTTGAGTCAATGAATCATTAAACATTTCTGGCAATAAGAGAGCAGGTTGAGTAGGGGCTTTTTTATAAAATTTGATGGGAAAGCCTGGGACCTTACTACTTTACATTGACTTGATGCAGTTTGTTGTCTCTTCCAGGCACAAAGGCTCATCCAAGTCTCCACACAAGTCCACATCAACAGATGGGTTGTCCAAATTATTTAAGAAGTAAGCCATTATCATGGTATCTGATTGAGATTTGGATTTATAAATGTTACAGTAAAAAGAGGCAAAGATTGAATTAATATCAGGGGGATCCATAATAAGGTAATGGGAAGTGTCAGAGCAAACTGGCACCTGAATTGGCCAGAAGGCAGCCAAGTTTACCCCAGATTCATAAAATGTCCCCTTTGCCCATTGTAACATATGCTCAACTTTGCTCATGAAAAGTCAGTCAGATTGAGTTTGAAGTTTTAGCCTGTCTACATAACTCTGCAATGGGGATGATGGAACATTGATGATCTATTTCTAACATTGAATCCACCAATTTTTGTTGTTTTAATTTCCTTTGCTTGATAATGAATGCATTGTAAAACATTAGATTCCCCTAGAGGACTACATTGAAGGTCTCCCTTAGTACTAATGTTATAGTAGAATCAGATTTATTTGTTTTTACAAAAATAAAAATGCTACTGGATATAAATGTACAGAAATATTTGTCAGACAATGATGTTGGTTAAATCTCCATGAAGGTTGACCTTTTAGATTTGGACATAAGAACCTGGTCAAGAGAATGGAGTCTGAGATAACAATAGCAGAATACTCAGCTGTTTTAGCTGCGGGGAAAAGCGTTCTATCTAAAAGAAGTAGTCAATGCCTGTGTAAGCCTGGTGGACATGAAAGAAGCAGGATATATCCCTCACGGCCAGTTGGAGAAAACACCAAGGGTCAACACAATCTATTTGAGTCACGAATGTGGAGAGAACCCCAACACAGCAGAAGGGGTGAAAATCTTTAGGCTTTACCTGTCTAGCCTGGATCAATGACATAGTTTAAGTCTCCATCAAAAATAAGATGATGGGTGTCTAGATTGGGAAGGGAAGGTAGAAGTGATGTAATAAAGTTTGCATTGTTCCAGTTAGGGCCGTAGACATTAACCAATACTGCAGGTGTTTGGAAAACTGTGCCATTAATTATTGTGTAATGTTTTCCAGGATCTGAAATAACGTTTAAGGTGGAGAACTGTATTGTTTTGTGAATCAAAATTGCCTTAAGTTTTGCTGTTAAACTTGGAATGATGCACTTGGCAACCCATGCTTTATGGAACAAAAACATAAAATGCTGGAAAAATCCCAACAGGTCTGACGGCATTTGTGAAGACAGAATAGAGCCAATGTTTCAAATCAGGAAGACCCTATGGAGAGAGAATAGAACCAGTGTTTCAATCAGGATGACTCTTCATCAGAGTTGATTTAAGACCAACAGTATTTTGCCTTTATCCGTGCTTTATGTAATCTACTGTGATCATTAACATGAGGTTACATAAGAACATCAGAATCAAGAGTAGGATTAGGCCATTTGGCCCTTGAGTCTGCTATGCCATTCAATAAGATAATGGCTGATCTTTTTGTGGATTTAGCTCCATTTATTTGCCTGCTCATCATAATCCTTAATTCCTTTATTGTTCAAAAATTTAGCTATCCTTGCCTTAAAAACATTCAATTGATAGGTACAGTTCCAGGGATTTGGGGAAAGTTTCCTCAGCCATCATCATTTTGAATAAATCTGACATAAACTGTGTTGGAGTTAGATCCCCCCGGTCATCCAACAATATAAAAGTTTTGTCATATTGTTTGGTTTTCCAAGTCAACTTCGGCTCACAGTAACACACTGGGTGTGGTTACATGGCCGTGCTCGCTCCTCCAAGACTGGAAAATCCTGCCAGAGGTCAATGGACTTTTGTATGGTCCTGTCCTGCCCGTTACAATTCCCATGACGGGCGGGATGGGAAAATTCTGCCCTCTGCCCGTAAGCATCAGCTGGGGCTTCAGCACAGATCCTGTCACTGCAGTCCGAGAGGGCTGTCTCAAAGTTAGTAGGGGTGTTGGTGTGAGAATCAACAGTTAGACGAATGGTGTCAAGGGAGGATTGAATTGGATTCAGTGACTCTTCCAACTAATTTTTCAGCTTCAGAATCAAACTTCTGATTTGTCTGATAAGACAATCAGACTTATCTCTGATTGTCAAGCTCAGAGATAAGAATTTCATTTAGAGTTTCAGTCAAAGATGTGAGGGAGTTGGTTGCCGTCTTACCTGAAGCCACCTCGGCATGTCCTTTTCATTTGATTTTTTTTCTCGTCTGTATACTTTCAATTTCAAGGCATATTTAGATAAACATGGGAGCTGAGTGTTTAGGTTCATGTTTGCATAGCAAGTAAAAAATATATTGACATATTGAAAAGTAATGTGAAAAAATTTCAGGGGAAACACATGTTTCTTTTATATCACTCAGTTGGAAGTCATATGCATGTCTGTACTAAACATATCATTAATTTCTAACAGAGCTGACTGGGGTGACAGAATCAATATCTTACCTGTTGTCCTTAATTGGGCGATGGACCAATAGGTGGACAGCTGATTAAGAGGCAGTAAAATCACTATTGGCAAGTTCTGCTATAAGACCTTTATCTGGTCCTTGCATTAACGTCCTGGAGTCAATAAATCTGAAGTTTCTAATGGTGTGAGAGGAATAGAATATATGTAACCCACTTGATAACTCCCCTCAAGTCCCAGAAATTAATTTGGATTGCACATGCAGAGAAAACATTTCTCTTGAGAATGCACTACAAATCATAACGCCACAAGACATAATAAGTAATTAGGTACTACCATTGTTTTTAATCAACTAAAAAGGACACATTATGGTTTCAAAATACGTTTCCCAAATATATAGTGGAAGAAAGCATGTCATTGTGATACCAGAGGCACTAGATTCCAAGAGTGGAGGCTCTCAACTCAATGCTTCTACCTCCTTAACTTCAAAGATGTGTGTCTTGTGAGTTCTCTTCCTACATAGAATGGTGAAGGAGTGATTTTGATCCTCTATTACAGGCAAAAAAATCCAAAGGAGTGCGAATAAAAAGAAAAACATTCATGTCATGCCTTCCACAACTTCGGGGCTACCCAAAATGCTTTACAACTAGCAAAGTACTTTTGAAGTGGCGACAACATAATAAAGCTTAAGCAACTCGAAGAAGATCTCTCCTGGCAATATGATGGGGATGTTGTACTAATAATGAAAGGTGCATTGTTAAACATTCCCTTAGTGAAATAAGAGATGTAGTTTCCTTTACAACTAATTTATTTAAGAATAAATCCCTTTTTTTTTTTTGGAAGAAAGGTTTGGAAAATGCTTCAAATTTCTGAAATTTTCAATGAAAAATAGGAAAATGCTGTTTGGAACATATAAAATATTTTGATTTATATAATCAGTTAAACCTTCCTCTTTCCCACTGGTTAGGATTTTCAGAATATCTTCATTGCAGTGTTAATGTAAGCCTACTTGAGACACTAATAAAAAAGCTTTATAAGAACAATACAATAAATTAATTTTTGATAATTTAACCTTGAATTCTATTCGACACAGATGAATTGCATGGAATGTAAAATAAATACTGAACTAAGTTAAATGGCATTGTGTGACTGGAACAGATAATGTTTCTTGGGTTATCTCCAAAAGTATAATGAACTGATCTATCTACAAGTGTGATTTGGGACTAAAAAAATATTGATTCAATATGTCTAACTGACAACTGAAAGAATATCACTGCATTATGCTGGAGTCGGCACAGGAAATGAATGCCCACCTGTTAAGCCATTTAGGTTCATTTGCATTCCAGCGTCACCACATCTCCCACCCTTCCTAATCCCCTTCCTCCATAATAGTATTACACATACAACAGCACAGTTTTTGTGGAAGTGAAATGCACTTAATCGATTTTCATCAAGTTGCCACAAATGTCTGCCACACAATCATGTTTTTAAAAACAGTGATTTTGTTGTGTTTGCATTGTGCTTCACCTTGAAAAATGATTCTTAGAATCTGATTATTAGTAACAATTAAGAATGTAGGATAAAAACTGAACACTAAATGTAAGTTTTGCATAGTTGGCAATTTTCTAAATATTTTTACACATGACGTTGTAATTATTTTTTATTACTTTTTCAAATGTGATCAGTACAACTTAAATGAATTTAATTTAAAACAGCCAGAAAGAACTATTGCTTGCTTGTCATTGTGTTTCTCTGTGCAGATATGAAGACTTCAATCCTGAAATAGCTCACTTCTTGGCCTTTTAGTTAAGATCAAGCATCAGATCAAACCTAAGATTTGGTGCAATAACTTACCTTGTCATCTTGAATCTTGTTTGTCTTTGTTCTTGAGACCGTAAATTAGATTCAGTTGAATTTTACAGTCAGAAAGAGGAGAATTCATAATGGGGAACAAAGAAATCATTGAGGAACTAAGTTCGTGCTTAACTTCTGTCTTTACCAAGGAAGACATGAATAATGTACCAGATATTCTGACAGAAACAAGTTTTAGCAAGGAGCTGAAAGAAATCAGCATTAATGGAGAAATGGTTTTACGGAAATTGATGGAATTGAACAGGAATACATCTCCAGGGTCTGATAACCTGCATCCTTGGGTACTTAAGGAAGTGTCCCTGGAAATAGTAGATCTATTGGTGGTCATTCTCCAAAATCTGTTTAAACTGGACTGGTTCCTACAGATTGGAGGGTAGCTAATGTAAAGTATTCAAAAAAGTTAGTTAAATATGAAGGGTAGAAATCCTTTTAAATACGTGTTCAAATGTCTGTACAGCAATGCATAGCAACTATAATAAAATAAGTGAACTGGAGGCAATTGTGTGGGGAGGAACCAGACCTAGTAGGATTATTAAGACATGGCTAATAGAGAGGGAAAAGGGGAGGAGGAACAGTTCTATACATATTAGAGACAACATAATGTCAGTGCAACATAGGGATCAATCTATCAGCAAGACAAAAAATAGATTATTTATGTACAAAAGTAAAAGATAACAAAGGATCAAATGTATTAATAGATCTAGTCTCAAGCCATCGAGTAGTGGAAGCGAGACAGAAGACAATATATGTAATAAATTAGTATGAGCATAAAACAGAGAATCATCATCATTAGGGATTTCAGCTACTCCAAAATTAACTGAACTGAGGTAGTGTACAAAAGGAAAATGGGAATGTTTTGGTACAGGACTCCTTTCTAAGTCAATATGTAAAATAATTCAGAAGAAAGGATTCACTGTTGAATTTTTTATCTTTGTTCAGGATATGTGGGCTTTAGTGACTGGGCGAGTATTTGTTGCCTATCCATAATTGCCTTTAACTGTGTGTTTGCTAGGCCATTTCAGAGGGCATTTAAGAGTCACCAACATTTCTCTGGGCCTGGAGCCACCTATAAGACAGATCAGTTAAAGATAGCAGATTTCTTTCCCTGAAGGACATTAGTAAACCGTGCAGGTTTTTAAAAATGCAAATTGATGATAATTTTATAGTCATTGTAAGACTTTCAAATGACATTTCATAATGAGGGAATGAACCAGAGCAGCTACAACAAGTAAAAGTAAGGGAATAACTACAATATAATAGACTTAAAGATAATGATAGAGAAGAGCATGAGGATGATGAACACCAGATTAATAGATGGAGAAAAGGCGATTGTAACTTGGGAAAATAAATTGGGAATTACATCGGCAAATGGTGATGTAGAACAGGAATGCAAAGAGTTTAAACATAGTTTTTGGCAAAGTGCAGAAAAAATATATCCAACAAAAAAGATAAAATAGAAAAACTATGAGACTCAGAACAGATAAAACAGAAACAAGACTCCATAGTCAAATAAAAACCTAAGAGAGCAATTGAGGGTTAGAAAAGAGGCACACATTAATTGCGTAAACAGTAGAGGAGCACAGAATTAGAGAGAATAAGACGAGATAAGATTGGAAAGTTGGCTTCGTGGCACAGTAGTTAACACTGCTGCCTTACAACACCAGGGACCTAAGTTCAATTTTGGCCTTGGGTGGTGACTGCCTGTATGGAGTTTGCATGTTCTCTCCATGTCTGTATGGATTTCTTCCTGGTACTCTGATTTCCTCCTACAGTCTGAAGATGTGCAGGTTAGGTGGATTGGCCATGCTAAATTATCCCTTAGTATTTCAAGATGTGTAGGTTAGGGTGGGGGAAGGGGATTAGTGGGATAACTATGTGCGGTTACAGGCTAGGACCTGGGAAGCTAGGGCCTACACCGACAGAGAATCAGTGTAGATTCAATGTGCCAAATGGCCCTCGTCTGTACTTCTGGGACTTTAAGAAGAGGTTAGGAGTGCAGTACAGGAAAAACAGTTAAGAAGGCAAAGAGGAACTGTGAAATGAAATAATCATGGATAGAAAAAGTGAAAAATTTGCAGGATATGTTTAATAAATTAATCAAATTCAAAGAGGAAAAAGCCCCTGGTGTGGATGGTTTGCAACCACTTTAAAAGAATCTAGGAATGATATTGCTATGGACCCAGGGGATTGGCATATACTAACCTATGTTTAAGAAACAAGACAGATCATGTCCAGGGACATACAAAACAATCAAATTAACACCAGTGATAAATAAAATAATGGAGTTATTTCTAAAATAGAAAATAGAAGAACCTCCAGAAATGAAAAGCCGGAATGGATTTCTAAAGGGAAACACTTGCTTGATTGATCTTATTGAAATTGTGAGGGGGAGCATTTTGAGAGAGTGGGCAGTGATAATGCAGGAGATGTAATTTAATTGGATTTTCTAAAAGTTAATTGATAAAATGCAGATAATAGACTAATGAATATGGTTAGAGAATGCAGAGTCGGGGGTAAGAGGCAGGATGGATTGCTAGCTAACTTCAAGACAGAAAGCTGATACTTCCCAGCGGATAAAGGATAGTTATTCATTCCATCAGAAGGATCAGTCAGTGCTGTTCACAATTCATACCAACAGTTTGAATTTTTGAATCAAAAACAGAACTGCTAAATTTGTAGATGTCACCAAAGTAGGTGATGGGGGTGGCAGGGGGAGGGGAGAATGCAATGAATTACAGGATGGTATTAATAAACTTGTCCAATGGACACATAATTGGCAAATTAAGTTCAACACAGATAAGTTCCAGATAGTATATTTGGTAGGCAGTCTTTCTCTTATGACTCGGAAGATATCATTTGGTGGTGGGAGATGAGGAACAGAGACCTCAGAGTAAAATACACCAAACAATAAATGTTGCGTCAGAGTTCAGCAAGGCCATAAAGAAGAAAAACCAAGCACAGCTATACTTCCGTAGATATAGAACTGAATAAGTAGGGAATTAACACTGAATCTTGATTGAATCCTGTGGCCATTTCTGATCACCACATTAAAAAATTTAAATGTAAGGAAGATTTATAAAGATGATACACAGCTGCACATATCAGAACAGGAAGGATAAGAAGATTGTGTCTAATTTATTATAAGAAATAGAGCTGATGGGTGACCTAACTCCAGAGGCTGATAAAAACATGAAAGGTTTTGATCGGGTTGGAAAATGTTTCCTCTTTTGGGAAGTGTTTAACTATAATATACAATAATATACAATATAAAGACAATCACCAAAAATTTCCAATGGTGTATAAAAGCATATCTTTATCCAGAAGTGGTCATCTCTACCACAGGGAATGCTTAAAGTGAATAGTTCATTTACAAAGAAGAAAGAACAACAGAGCACAGGAAACAGGCCTGTTGGCCCAATGAGCCCACGCCGCCATTTTAACATTGTGAGTGCCCTCTTCTACCTATGGAAGAGGGTGTGATCAGCAAGCTTGCAGATGACACAAAGATGGCTGGACTTGCTGAAAGTGAGGAGCAGTGTCAGGCAATACAGCAGGGATGTAGATAGGCTAGTATATTGGGCAGAGAAGTGCTGATGGAATTTAATTGAGATAATCTATTAAGGGGTTTATATAAGGGGAGGTAAGACAAGCATATGAGGAAAATAGTTATAATACACAATGAGGAAACATGGGAGAAACCCTCATGAATGAAGCATTAACTCTGACATGGACTGGTTCTGCCTGATTCTGTGTTTTGTTTTCTATGAATTCATTTAATCCTATGGGAGAATGAAAAAGCTGAGGGAAAAGGGAGTAATATTGAAAAGAAGACTGGAAGGTGTAAGGTAAGTAATAATGGGGAAAAGAATAACAGAAGCTAAAGCGATAAAAGCATAACCAATGAAGGGACAATAAGCACAGTGGCAGAGTGGTTAGCATTGCTGTCTCACAGTGCTAGGGACTTGGATTCAGTTTGGCCTTGGGTGATGGTGTGGAGTTTGCAATTTTTTCCTATGTCTGTGTGAATTTCTTCCGGGTGCTCTGGTTTCCTCCCACAGCCCAAAAATGTATAGGTCCGTGGGATTAGCAGGGTAAATATGTGGGGTTCCAGGCATAGAGCCTTTTAAGATATTCCGTTGGAGATCAGTGCAAAATCAATTAACCAAATGGCCTCCTTCTACACTTAGAGATTCTGTGTTTCCAAGAGTGCATTTGTGGCATAGGTTTCAGCATTTTAGGGCATCTTGGGATGTTTTCCTGAGAATTGGAGGACATTGTTCCATTGTTTACATGGCGCTGGCCCTTTGCATCTGATTCAATAGGGATAGTCTACTCTGCTGATGGAACCTCTTCTGAGGAAGAGGAGACAAGATGAGCACAGGCAGCATCCCAGAGAAAGACTTGAATGAGGAGAGGCATGGGCTTAGATGTTGCAGAAGGATCAGAGAGGGCAAAGCAGGACAGAACAAAGAAGATGGTACTACCCAGTGGCTAGAGTGGGCAGCACACAAATACCTCCAACTGCCTGAGGTTCAGTGCTGCAGGAGGCTACTTCTCTCCATGGAACCCAGTGACATCCCTTTGCAAAATGAAGGCCCTGAAATTGCTTTCAACTGAGTGGTGATCACCCCATATTGGTGGCATTGAAGGTCATAATGTCTTTAAAGGTTCTGCTTCCTGTTCATTTCGGGGCTCAATGGGGGAATCTGTGTGATGTAATTGGAACAAAGTTGAGGAGAAACTCCTTCTCCCAGACGGTAGTGAATCTTTGAAATTCTCTGCCCATTGAAGCAGTGGAGATTACCTCATTGAATGTGTTTAAGTCACAGGTAGATAGATTTTTGATCAATAAGGGAATTAAGGGTTATACAGCAGAAGGATAAGTGGAACTGAACCACTATCAGATCAACCATGATCTTATTGAAAGGTGGGGCAGGCTCAAGGGGCTGAATGGTCTACTCCTACCCCTATTTCTTATGGTCTTATGTCTCACAATCAGCTATACGCAATTGTATCAAACTAGTGGCCACTGCTGGCTTCAGACATGGCTGCAACTACCAGAAATGTGCTAGCTGGAGAGAGTTGGAGATTTGGTGGCAATGGCTGGGCTCCCCTACACCTTGGGGAACCTGCAGGACAGCTGGGAACTTTCATCAACAGGGTATCACTTGATGATTCTACAGGGGTGTTTTCCATCCTGCCTGCCATGTGTATCATAGCGGGTAGATGACGGATCATGCAAAGATCCGTTGACCTCAGGTGGGATTTTCCGGGCTTTGGGTTGAATGTGGCTGGAAAATAACGCATCACAAGTCTGTGCGCACTATGCAGATAGCTTACATGATTCATACATCTTGCAGAACTCGTGTCTTCTGCAAATTTGGATGGATGGATCCTGGGTAATAATTATCTTTGAAGAGGTGACTGATGAGCCCACTCAACCAAGAACAGAGGCAGAGAACGGGTATAATAGCCTTGCAGCTACAATGGTGGTGAAGAGAACCATCGGGCTGCTCAAGATGTGCTTCTGATGTCTTGATTGATCCTTGGATCATTGCAATGCACTCCTCCCTCGTAGTTGTCACATACTGTGCCCTACACGGTAGCTCTCACAAAAGGAATGCCAGTGAAGGCTAAGGAGAGCGATGCCAATCTACAGGCAGGGAGAATGACTCCAGTAATGAGTCAAAGGATAAACTTGAGAAAGCACAGGGTGACAACTTCCAGGTGGACAACAGGAACACAGGGGGACAGGGACGCAAGGGATGCTTTGATCCAGCAAGCCTTCAACCAGGCATGCAAGGCATGAAGGTTGACACAATCCAATGACAATGTGTCACTCACAATAAAACTTTCCCTCAGAGCCCATTTCAGAAATGCTGCACCATACAAAGTCCTCAGCTTACAAGCCTGTGCAAAGTCTGGCCAATATACAAAGCATGCAATCAACTAAGGCTATTGAATTGAGCAACATGTTCAGGTTACTCTACATCAACCCAAGAACAGCAGACAAATGTTACAGAGTTAATAAAAATTCTAAGCACTGAACACAAATAATGTCATCCGTGACCCATCCTTTTTGTGTTTAAGCTGCCTTAAATTTATACATGCAGGTGCTGAGTCTTGATGCCTTTCTCCATTTGCTGGCAGTGGGATTGGAGGCAGTCTGCTGACTTTGCTGTTGTGGTGGCTGTGTTGACCTTGACAAGAATCCTCTGCCTACTTACTGGTGCCTGAGTTGGCTCTAGCTGGGAAGAAGCATCCAGCTCCATGGTTGAGCTCTCTTCCAGAAGTCACAGCTAGTGTGTTGGCTTGCAGGTCTGAATGCGACCACTGGAATCCCTGAGAGCGTCCCTGAGCAACCGCTATCTCAATGGAGGAGGCAGGGTGCTCAGTATTACTTTCAAATAATTGGTATATTGCACCTTACCATGATTACTAAATACCAGTACCACTCACAAATAGACTGAAAGGTTGCATAAATCTTTATTTTACTATTTATGTAAATAGTAAAATATGTAAACATTTTGTGTATGTTTATGCATTGATCATAACTATTTTATTTTAGTACAAACTATTTTATGTTATGTTTACTTATATATCGTTTTAGCTCTTGTTATTCATAGATCAACCTTAATTCCCATATCTTAACTCAATTATTAATACATTCGCTGGAATTTTACCAGCCCACCTACGACAGGAATCGAAGCCAGAAAGAAAGGCAGAGCATAGGAAGATCCATTGATCTCAGGTTGGATTTTATGTCTTCGGGATAAGCGAGGCCATAAAATCTCTTACATCAAGCACTTACTGACCAATCTACTTAAAAGGTTCCTGTGGTGTTAAAGTTAAGTGATTTTTAACCAAGTTTCTTCAACAGCTGAAACAGCGCTCCTAACTGCCTTGTCCACTGTGTCAGGTAAGACAGGCTGTACTCCAATCCCCATTCTGTATTTGTGCCACTCTCAACTGCCTCTGCTCTGATCCCAGGTAGGAAAAGACTCAATGACACTTGAAATAACTCTTCAGAGGCTGGCCTCCATTCATCAGATTCCCCTCATTTACAAACTCTATTCCACTACTCAAGTGCTTCAGGTACACAGTCAGAATCCAAGGAACCAGAAGACCTGGCACTCCCATTTTAATATACAGGTGAGACTGTCAGATAGTCCATTATGGACTTCAATCAAGGAGCTTGTACTCCAAGAGGCTAACTTTATGGATCTCATTAAAGTAATTACAACCTTCTTCAAATCCCACTTCTTTTTCCATCTACCCCCCCACCAATAAACATTCCCAAGGTCACTTCCACATTGTGAACTATTGAGTCCTGGGTTCTCCTTTAACCCTTACATCTTTGGTGGTGTCAGTGTTTACAAGGCAGGAAGGAAGGGAAAATTCAAAAGGCAGCTGGACCTTGGATTTGGGTGTCACCTTTGCTGAACAGTATCACATTCATCGGCCTTCACCCAGAGCCTGGAAAAATGTGGCTGGTGTGGGACAAAGCTCTAAAGTGGCCATGAATTGGTAATTAGCAATGATCAGCCTCTTAAGGGCCCCTATTGACTCATGAGCAGGTAAGCCTCCCAAATTCCTTCACCCCATACAAAATAACAAGGGTGACTGCTAGGGGGCAGCAAAATCCAGCCTTCTGCAACTCCAGTATCAGTGTGGTTGACTCTGAAGTACCCCATAGATGTGGTCTAGTATTAATCACTACACCAAACATAATGGGTAAGATTCTCTGCCCCCCACCCCCCACACCTCAGAAGCATGCTGTTGGCTTGTGATGGGATCTTCTGGTCCCACCATTGTCAATAGAAATTCCCACTGAAGCCACCCCATACCCCTGGGAAACCCATGGCAAGGGGTGTATTGCTAGCGGAACCAGAGATTCCCCTTGGGTGTGAAAGGTCGGAGCATTCTGGCCTAGGAATCACCATGTGGACAATGGTGGTTCAAGAATAAGGCCACCATCACCTCGATGAACACTAGCCTTGCCTGTTATATCCACATCCTGAGAATCAATCCAAAAAATCCTTTATGTGTTTGCTTACATTTGTTGTTCATTGGACTGTGTTTGTACGGGGAGCATGAATCAGTTTCAATTAGACCTTTGTTACTCAAGAATCAGTGTTGCATTGTATAAATGCATCACTGAGTGAAAAACATGAGCAATGTAGAATGAAAGATGATATGCAAATCCAAAGGATTTATCAGAAATCAGGAGGATGAAATTTGATGTTTCACAGGTTACTTGAATGTTCAAGAAATGAAATTGATGCAGATCGCAATTTTTAAAGAAAACCCATGACTTTAGAAATCCACTAATCACAACATTTCATCTTGTGTGACTTGGCACTGTGCCCTCAGAACTTGGAAAGACTTCATGGCTGTTGTAACTAATTCCGTTAGTGCAACAATTACATTCACAGAACACCCAAATCTTTAGCAATTAAGCAAAACATCACAATGATAATGTCTTTGCTTATATGAACCTTTTCACATATCAGAGTTTGGATACACCAAGAGAATTAATGCTTCATTACTTCCACTATTCTCAGATTCATTGGAGCGAGCTTTGAGGCCTCATGCCTGGAAACAAATTAGTAGAGCTTCAAAACTCACAGAGAAAAACTGACTGTGCATTTCTGTTCATAGAATCATAGAATCGTCACAGTGCTGAAGGAGGCCATTCAGCCCATCAAATCTGCACTGACCACAATCTCACCTAGGCCCTATTTTCATAACCCTACATATTTATCCTACTAATCCCCTGACACAAAGGGACAACTTAGCATGGTCAGTCCACCTAACCAGCACGTCATTCAGACTGTAGTAGGAAACTGAATCACCCAGAGAAAGCCCATGCAGACACTGGGAGAATGTGTAACCTCCACACAGACAGTCACCCAAGCTCAGAATTGAACCCAGGTCCTTGACACTGTGAGGCAGCAATACTAGCAACTGTGCTACTGTGCCATCCCTATAGAATCTTTAGGGAACAGAAAGAGGCCATTAAATCCATAGAGCCTGCACCAACAACAACTGCACCCAGGACCTATTCCCATAACCTCATGTATTTACCCTGCTTGCCCCCACCCCCGACACTAAGGGGCAATTTAGAACAAAGAACAAAGAACAACACAGCATGGGAAACAGGCCCTTCGGCCCAAATAGCCCGCGCCGCCGTCCTAACGTCTTAATGACATATAGAGACCAATATAGGGACGATTTGTTACCCAATCAGCCTAAGAGCACATTGGACAGCCACATGAATGGTCTGCAGATAGACGGATATAGGAGGACTGTTTAAATACTTTATTTGTTTCCACAGGCTATTCGGTCCACCTTGTTGACCAACAAGGTGCATGCATTCGGCAGGTCGTGCGAGGGCTGCTCTTGGATGTTACTTCAGGAGTGGCCTAGTGCTTCTTTAGTGTATGCTTAAGAGCACATTTTTGGGATGTGGGAGGAAATCGGAGCACCCAGAGAAAACCCACGCAACCACGGGGAGAACGCGCAAACTCCCGCAGACACAGGCCCAAATCCATGTGTCTGCACAGCAACAGCGATGGTCTCTGAGCTGTCATGTTGCCCATCTGATGGTCCAGTTTAAGCATACACTAACGACATGAAGCACTAGGCCACTCCTGAAGTAACATCCAAGAGCAGCCCTCGCACGACCTGCCGAATGCATGCACCTTGTTGGTCAACAAGGTGGACCGAATAGCCTGTGGAAACAAATAAAGTATTTAAACAGTCCTCCTATATCCCTCTATCTGCAGACCGTTCATGTGGCTGTCCAAGAGACCCTTAAACAACCCTAGCGTGCCTGCTCCCACCACCTTACTCGGTTGTGCATTCCACACCCCCACTATCCTTTGTGTGAAAAAATGCCCTCTAATATTCGTCTTATACATAGCCTCCTTCACCCTAAGGCCGTGACCCCTCGTTCTATCTGATTTTAATGGTGGAAAAAGCTTACCACCATTTACTCTATCTGTACCCCTCATAATCTTATATACCTCTAATAGATCCCCTCTCAGCTGACGTCTTTCAAGGGAAAACAACCCCAGTGCGTTCAATCTTTCCTCGTAAGACAGCCCTTCCATACCAGGCAGCATCCTGGTAAATGGCCTATCAATCTTACCTGCACATCTTTGGATTGTGGGAGGAAACTGGGCCACCCGGAGGAAATCTATGCAGACATGGGGAGAACATGTAAACTCCACACAGTCACCTGAGGCCAGAATTGAACCCTGGTCCCTGACGCTGTGAAGCAACAGTGCTAACCACTTTGCCACCATGCCGCCTGTTCTGTTGACGATACTGTTGGCACCATTTTCATGCTGTGTATTTGGCTGTGTTGCCTGGCTGGATGTCTGCGCAATCATAGAATCTTTGAAACCCTGCAGATCAGAAAGAGGCCATTCAACCCATCAAACCTGCACTGACAATAATCCCCCTGAGGCCCTCTCCCTGTAACACCACTTATTTATCCTGCTCATCCCTCTATCAATAAAAGGGAACACTGCTACAAGCTATTAACATTAGGCTAAATATAGATCCAATGATGGTATTAAGGGCCCATTTGATCACTGTAATAACGACAATAATGCTGCATAATAGGCCCACTCAGGATTCCTTGATAAAGATTGTTGGAATCAATAAAACTCAAACTTAAAGGGCCATGGTTATGCAAACAGAAAGAGTGTCCATGTCAGTTAAAATTCTCCATTGATTGCTGGGGAAAGAATAAAAGCATCAGGCCCGATTCTAGTGCAGAGGATATTTTTCAAATCATTCCTGGCAGAATTAGTCTTTGTCTACAGGAGTGAGTCAGAAGAGGAGGAAGGGATTCTCACAGTATATGATGCAGGAGCTGCCTCCTGTCATCCTGAAAGAAGACAGCATTTGAAATGAGTCACTGCTACTGCCATGTGCTTATGGGACAGCACGGCTCATGATACCTGCAAGAGAAAACTACAGAAGATCAGAAATACTTGAAAACACATGGAAATGTGCTTATGTTCGTGTGTAAATGCATTCCAAAAACCTTTGGACCCAGCAGAAACCATACAGCCCATCAAGCCTTCTCCACCATTCAATGCAATCATGATTGACCTTGATCTTCAACTCCACTTTCCTGCCACCCACTCAAATTTATTGAGCCGTGGACAGACTAAAATTCTGTCACAGAATTAAATATATTGGATGATTGAGTGTCCACAACCCTCTGGGGTGTAGAATTCCAACTATTCACAACTCTTTGAATTAAATAATTTATCTTCCACTTGCTTAGTGGCCCCTTATCCCCAACCAGCCAGCTTGATCAGGCAGCAGAGGGAGCTATTTCACATGTACAGACAACTGCAATTGCAACAGCAGACGGCTGGCAGAGAGAGAGAGAGAGAGAGAGATCTATCAGGCCTCTGCTGCTGCAATTGTAAATCATAGCTAGTATTCCAGATATTACCTCATCCATAACATTTTGGCAGGATTTTTTATCCTTATACTCCAATCTCTCTGCAATAAACATCACCATTGCACTTGCTTTCTGAATTGCTTGTTGCACTTGCACACCAACTTATGTGTTAGAATCAGTGAAACCCAACAAGTACAGAAAGAGGCCATCCAGCCCATCGAGGCTACATAAACTCTTTGAAAGAGCGTCCTCCCCTCATCCCCATCCCCGTAACCCCTCACATTTACCATCAGTGATCCATCTCAGCTGCACTCTTTGGACTATGGGAGGAAGTTTATAAGATGATGAGGGGGATATATAGGGTGGATGTGTAGAGACTATTACTTCAGATGGATGTAGCTGTTACTAGAGGCTATAACTTTAAGGTTGGGAGATATAGGAGGGATGTCCGAGGTAGATTCTTTACTCAGAGAGTGATTGGGGTGTGGAATGCACTGCCTGCTGTGATAGTGGAGTTGGACAGTTTAGGAACTTCCAAGTGGTTATTGGATAAGCACATGGAGCACACCAGAATGACAGGGAGTGGATAGCTTGATCTTGGGTTTCAACATAGCTCGGCACAACATCAAGGGCCAAAGGGCCTGCACTGTGCTGCACTATTCTATGTTTCTATGAAACCAGAATACCTAGAGGAAACCCATGCAGACATGAGAAGAATGTGCAAAGTCAACACAGACAAATCACCCAAGGCCAGAATCAAACCAGGGTCCATGGCTCTGTAAGGCAACAGTGCTAACCATTGTGTCACCATGCTCTCACATATGAGCATACCCAAGTCTCTTTAAACATCAATAAATTGCAAGTTTCACATGTTTAAAAAAAAATTGGCTTCTCTATTCTTGTGAACAACTTAACACTTTTCCATTTTGTACTCCATCTGTCATCTTGTTTCACACTTATTTACCTTGTCTATGGGGGTGATTTTGAGTTTGTGCACCATTCCAGCAGGCCTCCACTCTCCATCTGTGGGAGTGGTGGCACGTACATAAAATCCAGGAAGCATTCACACTAGTGAGTTTCCGAGTTCTGATCTCCACAGCCCCTCACCAGCAGAGTGCTGTGAAACACATTGTGGGACCAGAGAAAGCTCATCTTAATACATTAACATGTTATTAGCAAGTACTCTCTCTCACCAGATGTTCAGTGGATGTGAAGTCATGCCAGCACCACTTGCAACAGGTCTAATAAGGATGTACCTGATGCCTTCACCTCCGAGGTGTGTTTCAGAGGTAAGCGCTCAGGCAGTCAGCAACTTCCGCCTTGTACACTACTCAGGGGGCACTGGAGGGGACTCAGGGGAAACAGAAAAGTTCAGCCCGGCCAGGACTGGGGGGGCATTGGGGGTCACAGAATCTCCATATTGGGGAGAGGGGCTGGGAGGAGTCATCAGCAGTCCTTCCCTTTCTTTCATGTTGGGGTGCCCCTTGCTTAAAGGGGTTATGAAGCTGGTGTGCAGGCAATGCTTCCTGTGCCTCCATCCTGGGTTCCTGGTCATATCACACATGAGGGATTGCCATTCCTTAGTGGGGCTGGCCAGAAGGTGGGAAGGCTTGAAAACAAGAGGGTCAGCACTGGAAGTGACTGTAAGTAATCCAGGTGGGGTTCCATGACAGGCCAGGCTGTAAGGGCAGAGTGGGGTATACAGGAATGGGCTGAGTTTCATCTCACAGCTTAAAGGGCCTTACACTCGGGAAAGGATGACTGCAACGTGATTAGAACCCACACTCAGGCAGTGGTGTGAGGATAAAGGGGACAGCTGCCCTGGCAAATCAAAACCAATTGTCAAGGGTGCTTGTAATGGTAAATCTTAATGGGTCATGGAAGGCTCTCCGCTCTGCACTCTTGTCTCCTAGAAGAAACATGGTGTTCTCTCAGAATGCACTGGATATGTTAATTACTGGCTTCATGATTCAGTTGTGCCACCTCTGCTACAAGAGGCAGACACTTGGCTGAGCAAGCACCCCAGCTTCCCCTTACTGACGGTTCTGCCAATGAATGTTGTGCAGCCAATCACTACAGCCATTTAATGGAGGCCACCTTTCAACCCTTTTCAAACTATGTCCCAAGCATTGAGCTAACATTCCCAGAAAGGTTGCAACATCACATAGATAATACTGATGTGAACTTCTGCATAAAGTATGAATGTGATGTTTTATCATCACGCACACTAATCAAGGTCATGACGGGATGCATTGATGAGCTTCCCCAATAGGATACAAATACTGGTCACATACAACCACTCGACTGCCCTCTAAAATGAAGAGCATAGCTCCTTATATTGGGTATTGTAGGAGGCAAGGGGGCATCTCGTGCTGCTTTTGGCAAAGACCAATGTGGTTGAATGAGAGAAAGGGTTGAGGGTGTGAGCTAGGTATGTGTTATGTGGCCTGTAGAGAATCTGGAAAATTATCCAGGCTGAGCATAGAAGATCACTCATCTTCTTCTGACATTACTGCCTTGTTCTCTTCTGGCTTGCACTGAGCAGGGCTGCAATTGCATTCTTCTTGCGAGGATCTGTACAAAAATTTGCCCACTCTGGATCCTGTTGGGGGGGCAGGTGAATAGCGAGAGCTATTTGACTCAAGCTGCAAGCTTGCTAACTGGTGGTTTTGAACATGAATCGATGGAAACCTAACTGGAGTCGGCAGCATAGCCTGGGAGAGCTGCCGTGTGTTTGGCGTACTTTTCCACCAAGTTCCAGAGAATCGCGATTCATGATCGGAACTGGCAGATCCCGTAAATCCGTCATGATATTGCTGTACGGCAAAGCAAGCCTGAGGGCCTGTGAGGCATAGTTGTGCTGTTATTTCTTGTGCTCTCATGCTCTGAAGTGTTTTTGCACCAGCCAAACTGTCTTCAATTTTTTGTATTACTTACCTTAATGACTATATGTGTGTGAGTGGCCATTGTGAAAGAATGTGCAGCAGCTAGATGCCTTTATGCAAGGAGATTGAAAACAGTCTTTGTGACCTACTGTGGGCAGGGAAGAAACAAGCTGATTATGGAAACTGACAGGCTAAGTTTGCTTCGAGAATGGGAATACCAGGGTGTTGGGAGATAGTGCCAAGACATTGCAGTGGCAGGACATAATGGAGTCTGCCTTGTTTCTCTAGTCAGATTGATAAACCTCTTTCTACACTGAACCCAGGAGTTTAGGGTAAAACTGCAGAGAAATTTCTGATGTGTAGTTGTCACAGAAGTCAAAGAAGATTTCCTCCCTGTAATATGTGCAACAAAGCTGTAAATCTTTTACACAATGGGTCTATAATTTTGCTAAACAATTTTCCAGAAAACATCTACAGTACATTGAGCAGCTCCATGATAATTAACAAAATTACAGTTTTCATCTGTGAACAGAGTACTGTTTTCAGCCAAATTTACATCAAGTAGAAGTTTTAAATGAGTGAAAAATTTAACCTCCAAAAAATTCTGATCATAGTCAAGATGGTATGAGATTTGGGAGATGATGGTTGTAAACAACAATTTGTATTCAAATAATGATTTTTAATGTAATGAAATGTCCTTAGGTACTTCACAGGGATATTATACAAGAAAACGAACAATAGCTGCAAAAAGAAACCTTAGGGCAGATACCGAAAGCGAGGTAGATTTTAAGGTATGTCTTAAAGGAAGAAAATAAGGTAAAGGGGTGGAGAGGCTTTGAGAGAGAATTCCAGAACTTAGGGTCTAGGCAATGTGACCACAAGTGATGGAACCATTATTATTGGGAATGCTCATAAAGCCAGAATCAGAGAGGCACAGATACCTCAGACATTTATAGAGATATGAAGGGCAGACAATGGAAAGATTTCAAAACAAGAGTGAGAGTAGGGTTCTGGGGATGGAGTCTGGTTGGAATGTTCTGTTGGAGAGTTGGTGCAGACTCAATGGACCAAATGGCCTCCTTCTGTACTGTAGGAATTCTAAGGGAGTCTATGAGTTTTAAAGTCATGGAATTGCTTAAACAGGTGTCAGTGTCAGTCAGCAAGCACAGGAGTTATGGGGAGACAGAATTCGTTACATCAACATAACCGCATTGCAGGGTTAAATAGGATATCATGAATACAGACTTTCTAATTCAGCATCAGACAGTTGCCAGGGAGAGGGATGAAATTAGTAATTATGAAGCAGAACTTACCACATGGACCAAATATAATAGATTTTCATTTCCATAGTTGGTGACATGAGGTGGGAAACTTTCCACTTCACCACACCCTACCCAAGAAAATTTCCCACAAATTGCATGAACTTTGTTCAGGTCGGGGGGAGTTATGCAGCATGAAGTTCAGCCTACAGCCCCCAGATGCAGAGACTGACATGGGGTTGCCAAACATTGAGGTGGGCTATTTAAGGCCCAGTTTGGTTCTCTGTGACTACATTCCGGTTATTTTCTCACATTTCAAGTCCTCTGCATCATACCCCTCAGTTCCTCCCACTCACTTCTCATGTTAAATCCATGCCAACACATGCCACCTGACCACCCCAATGTCCTCTCTTACTCTCCAGGAAAACTCATGCCTCTTCCAACCTTTCATGGGCCACATGCTCTTCCTGCCAACTCATAACCTCTACACATCCCCATGGCTCCTTATAGCTTCCAATTCCAATATAATGCCAATCTTGACAACCTACGCCAACCCATCTACCACATTTGTTTTTGCAACACCAACTTGCCTGGTGTCCATAGTCACAAGATAGAACAAAATAATGATATAAATATTTATTGCAGCCTTCATTAGATTTAAAAAAAACCATTCCAAGCTTTTACCCTAAGCACTTATCACTTATAAAAACAAAAAAGACTTGTATCCATAGTCACACATCAGAGACAATTAATCATTTAGTAACCTCTTGGAACTGTCAATAAGGCCCCTACTAGGATAGTCAGAAGCTATAGAAAGCAGCCAAGCATTAAAAATAATATAATGACAGCTCATGGGGTAATATCAATAAATAGCTATTGTAATACTTTTTTAAACTGTGCACTGCCACAATCAGGCTGATTGCACTGAGTTCAAATGATCATGCTGAGTTTGTGTTTCTTTCATATGTGAGTCGCAATTCGCCCCCTTCCCTCCACCACCAAAACTCAAATTTGTCAGAATGAGGATGGGACATCCAGGTCTATGTTCTGCTTGCATTTTGGAAGGTCCATGGTGTCTGAATGGGGATACTAGCCATATTCATAATTATGCTCACTAAAAGGGTTAAATAATTTGGTTTAGCTGAATATCAGACTCAAGCTGAAGGGCCTATATTGTGCTGTGGTTTTTCTATGTTTCTAAACAGATTATGAGCAAGGACCCAAGAACACAAACTGCAAGTTGTTATTTAAGTCTCAGAGATTGTAAAAACAACATGGGATTCCTTTACTATTTGTTATAATTGATACCCACAAGTCAGACATAAGTTATGTGAAAAATAAATTGTAGCTGGTGATAAATCAGATTAGATAGCATATATGAATCTTTACACTTAGATATTATAATCAAATAGATTCTTCCTTATATGTTGTGATTGGTTAGTTGTATTTGTACCTTATGCATGATGTAAACCTAATCAATAGTTGAGAGTGGATATAGATAACTTCTATGCAAATGTACATATTTGATTTGTATATGCTAATTACTTGCAATTAAATTTGGAAATATATCTGTCCATGTCATGCTGTATTCAGTGCTCTGGACTATGTCACAGCTGGCACAGCTGTAATTTGTAATAAAGGTCAGTTTTAAAACTCCAAAATTCTTTGTCTGGTCGCTTGAAGGGAATAACGTCTAGAAGCATCTAGGCACCTAATTTTGTGCTGCAGAATCTCCATGATGCCAGAAAAATTAGGGCCAATGGCTTCAGTCTTCTATTATTGAATTTGAGCCAGCTGTGTTTTACCTGCAGTGAGATGGGAGACTCAAGTGTTCTGTTTTAATTTTCAGCCAACTCAATTAAATTTAAGGTTGGGGCTGCCAAATATGTATAAAGTAAGTATTTGGAATTTACTCACTTGATCTGAGAAGATATGTTGGTATGAAATAAAATAAAGTTTGAATAAGTATCACAGCCTTCACTAGACAAAAAAAAACAACTTCATGAATGAAAGAAATGCCCTCCTGGCATGCTGTCCAAACCTCTATGCCACAACATCTCCCATTTCCCTGGACTTCCATACTCCAGAACATCCCGAACCTCTGATCCTCCAATCACCTAACTTAGAATCTTAACTTCCAAATCATCAGGCCTCACCACGTACTACATGGGAAATGACAAAAGCACACATTATTCCCCGGTGTCCTAAATTCATCATAGGACATTGATTTTAATACACATATTATTTTTACTTTTGTAGCTCTTGGGTCATTCAGTGAAAGGTATCCCATACTTTAACATCTCTTTTATGCCATTGAATTCATACATGTTGTTGAGAAATAGAAATAGAAAAAACAAACAATCTTATAAAAGGTTCAATTAGAACTGGCAGATTAAATAATCTGAATCAAATCAGGACTAACTGAAGTGCTCAAATATTACATCATTGTAAGTAATTTGTCTATCTATTAACTGTAACAAAATTGAATATATTTATAAAAATGCATACATAATTTTACTCCAGCTGGTATATAGAGGAGGTCTCTCTTCAGGTCCCCAACCCCTCCCCTGTTTGAATAGCAACAATTTACTTGTCAATTACCCATGGTAAAATGCTGCTTGATAATTTACAGATGGTTGGTCAATTAGAAACTCTATTAATATCATATGCATTTAATCATTACTTTGTACCATAGTTACCACCTGAAAGTCAATGTTTTATGCTTGTTGCTGTTCTACCATCAGCTGCTAAAATCTGACGCAGAATTGATTGCTAAATACTAAGAGCAACATTTCAGATTCCTCCCTGCCACTGTGAAGAACCAAATGCACAATTCTCCTACCCAGTACCATAGCAACACTTCTCAGCCTCCGATGATGTCAGCAAAATATACATCCTTAAAATTGTCACTGAATGTTAAATGTAAAAGACAGCGGACTGACAGAAAAGAAAAGATGAAGCAGCAAGTAAGCAAAATAGATACAATTCACAGGATAGCAAATAACCAAAATAATGAGTTTTACAATGATTTCATATTTAATTTTTCAATGTATTCCATTGTCACCAGGTTTCACAATTAATTTGATTACATTTAGATAATGCAAAACAAATGGATCCTTGAAAAAGATACCCATAAGCACAAACCACAAGCAGCATAGTACTCTTTCAAGCATAGCAAAAATCTTGTAAATTTCCCTGTTTCAAAATCACAAAAATTTTCACCTGTAACGATATCAGAGAGTTTGATTCTGACTTTAATTGAGTCTAATGATAACTATGGGTCCTGATAATATTCCAGCATTATTACTGAAGCCGTGTGTTCCAAAGCTTGCTGTACCCCTAGCTAAGCTTTTCCAGTGCAGCTACAACATTTGGAAAGTTGCCAAAGTATATATCGTGCACACAAGTAACCAGCAATGTCCAATCTGTTAACTCTCAATCTTAATGCCCATATGAGCAAACATGGACAACATTGAGTTTTGGGTTTTCAATGAACGTTTGTGCCATGCAATGCCACACAATGATCTTCTCCGATCATTCACTGGCATTATAATTAATGAATTCCAGACTAGTAACATCCTGCAGAGTCACCATTAACCAGAGACATAATTGAACCAGCCACGTAAATACTATAGTTACAAGGGGAGATCAGTAGCTGAGTATTCTACAGCTAATGATTTACCCCTTGGCTTCCCAAATCTTGTCCAGCACTTCATAGAATCAAAGAATCCCTATGGTGCAGAAAAATGTTATTTGGCCCATCAAGTCTGCACCGACTACAATCTTACCCAGGCTCTATTCTCATAACCCACAGATTTACTCTGCTAATCCCCCTTACTTGAGGGTCAATTCAGCATAGCCAATCAACCAAACCCTCACAATTTTGGATTGTGGGAGGAAACCAGAGCACCCAAAGGAAACCTATGCAGACATGAAGAGAATGTGAACCTCCACAAAGTCAGAGACCCGAGGTCAGAATTGAACCCTGTTCCCTGGCACTAAGAGGCAGCAGTGCTAACTACTGTGCCATTGTGCCACCTCACCATTTATACTTAAGGAATAAGTCAAAAGTATGATAGAGTAGTCTCCATTTGCCTGAGTGAATGCAGTTCCAAAACAATCAAAAAAGATTGACACTAACTGGGGCAAAGCAGTTTGCTTCATCAGCACCTAATCCATCATCTTAGATATTTACTCCCTCCAGCATCAGAACAACATAGACCTATCATCTATAAAAAAGTTTCCAGTAATTTGTCAAGGTGATAGTCCATAACCTCCACAGCCCAGAAAAATTAAGGCAGCATGCACGTAGGAGCACAACCAGCTCCAAGTTGTCTCCATGATACACCTTTTCAACTTCAAAATATATTACAATCTTTTAATTGTTGCTTAAACAAAGTCTTCCTGATCCAACAATGTGACCCCCTTCACCCTACGGACTGTAGTATTTCAAGAAGTCACCATTACCTACTCAAGTGCATGTAGCGAGGGCCAATAAACGCTGTCCTTGTGAATGATGCACACATCCCATGAATAAGGCATGGAAATAAGTACAAAAAGAGACTACTTGGCCCATTTGACCCATCTTCTCAACTGAAGTCATTCAGTCCGTATACTTTTGACAAGGTACCTGGAAATTCACTCAAGTGCCCCAGTGATGTCCAAATGCAAAGGAAAAATGTGAACCAGTATCATTTGTACAGATGACAATAAAAAAATCCTGGAATTTGTACAAACAGTGGGTGAACTTTAAATTTAAGCAGTTAAATTCCACAAGGCAACCTGACTGTCAATGTTCTGTTCAGATCCCAACATTTCTCGTTCTTACCAGGGCATCTGAACAAGGATCAAAGCAACCCACTAAAGCTGGTAGGTTCTTTCTTTAAGTATGCAAATCAGAATCCAAGGATATACCTAATTAGAAAGTATAATCCTCATATTCCATTATTACTTCTTCTAGTCACCAAATACTTTAAAAGAATTAAACACTGCACAGAATGTAACTACCAACTTAAAGAACAACTCACGTTATTTTAGAAAAATCACATGTATGCCATTCAGATAAGACTTGACCTGTCTCAAAATTTGGAAATGAATTGGAACACCATGGCAAGTTTCCAATTTTGACTACTAATTTCCTTTGGGACAGACCTCCAGACAAACTTAACAACAGTAAAATTCAAAAGGATTCCTTCAACAATTGGAACATATCCATAGGCAGCTGTTAGCTCAGCAATCTTCTCATGAACCAGCCAGATTTATAAGTTCAAATGACAAATGCCATTAGCACTTATAAATTGCAATTTATAGGACTTATGTTTACAATATAAATACCCAGATATACATAATAAAAGAAAAATCTGTTTCTTCTACTGATACAGTGTGCTAAATCTTTTTCAAGGTTCTGAGGTGTGTTTTGGTGCACAAATATCTACACTTATGCTTGAAATTTTTGGATGGCAGGGAATCGATGCCTGCCATCTGGACAGTTCAATGGGCAATGTGTTCCTGTTGACTCCAACAGATCTACTGACATTTTATGCTCTAATGGGCATTGATTGGCAGCAGACAGGAATGTTGTTCTCATTTGGAAGGAAGTCCCACCTTGCACAGTTGCCAATCAATTGGATTGGCTGACAACTGATCCAGCCACAGCACCACAATGACTGGAAGAGGTACTACGTGTCTTGGGCTAAAGGTGAAATTTTCCTATCCCTCCACATAAATCATAATGGGCGAGACATGGGCCATGAAAAGTTCCACTGACCTGGGGGGGGTTTCCAGCATTGTGATGAGCGCGGCCCAAAAATCCTGCCCTAAGTGCCATAGCATGGTGTCAGGTTAGTGACAGGGGAAGGTTGGGGCTCCTTGGGAGTGAGGGAAAAGTTCTCAAGGGGAGAGGGAGGTAATAATTGTGATATACATGGGTGAATGGAGAGAGGTCCAGAGATGTCAAGTTCTTGATGGGAAAGCAGCCCCAGCCAGAGGGGACTTCCTATAGAAATGTCACCCTCCCACTTTTCCTCTGATTCCCCTCAATACTCCTGCCCCCATCATCCCACCACTTCCCGCCCACGATTGAGAATGGTAACTTTTCTGTTTCACTCCTTGAGCTTTCCAGTGCTTGACAGCCTAAAAATTGAGACTATGAAAGAGAAATGTGACCCAAATCCACCCCCAACTCTCACAATCATTGGCCCCCTCTCCCTTCACAGCTAGAGCTGGAACCCATCCCACTGCCCCTCTATCATTGGTCCTTCTATACCTTTTTCCACAGTTGGAGCTAGCATCTATTTAGCCCTCCTCCAACAAGCAGCCATTGCTGGCATCCCCTACTCTCCATCCACTCCATCACATAAAAATGAATCTTCCCAAGCCATTATGTTCCCAATGGGGCCATCCCCCAGCAACACGCTGGCACAGTTTAGCATTGCCAAGGTGACTCTGCCAAAGTGGCATGGATATGTGCCAACCTGGTGGTGCCAACCTGTGCCAAGGGCATTACTTGCCTTGACTTGGTCATGTCCCTTTCTCCTGGCAACTATACTTACCTTTATGCCCTGAAGGATTCTTGGCGGGGGATGTCATGTTAGTATGGTTTGAAAATGTGACAGGGTCTCAATGGGCAGAATTTTACCAGCAAGTCCGCACCAGGTTCATATGATCCCTCCAGAGGCCAATGGAGAATGCTGTTCTCTGAGCCTCGTCCACCTCTGGAATCAGAGTGGGAGTGCCAATAAAATTCCAGCCAATATCCGATAAGAGGACATGTTAATAATGCAGAAATATAATCAAATGAATGTAAATTAGGTTCACTTCCATTAATCTGATGACATCATCAGTGAGGGGTGGGAAAGACTCAAAATCCTGATGCCTTTCAGTATTTTGGAAGATCGAGATTAAGGGAATGCAATGACACACATAACACACAGATTCAGAAGACAGAAAGTTAAAACTCAAAAGGTTGAGTCGTAGATTTTTGAATTTTGTGGCTGTTGAAGTTAGATGCTTTTCTGTAGAATCTTGGAGTTGACTTATTTTATATACGTACTTTTTGAAGAGATCTTTTAACTTCCAGAGAGACCTTTCCCGCTTTTTTTCCAACAGCGTAAAGGCTGTAATGTTTCTTTTTCTTCCTGCTTATTCTTTCTTATTCTGCTTGGCAGAATTCATTTTTAAATTTCTGTCTATATATTCTCAGGAGGGAATTCAATTTGCATGTTTTATATTCATTACTAAAGAGCAAGTAATCCATCTTTTCTGATTTTTACATCACTGAAACTTTTGACATATTTCAAGATCTAAATCAACATGTGATGGGGTTATTCTGTCTTCCACAGAGGTTGTGAATATCTGACGAGTATCTGATCAAAGTTCAGCACTTTGCATCTTTCATGTTTCCTTTCAAGAATGTCCTTGTCTGAAATGGTCTTTGACACCCCATCTGTGAAATTCCATGTAAAAAGTTTGTAGCGAAATTCATATAGACATACCAAACAAATGGTCAATATTATAGTAGCAGTCATTAGGTGGCTCGTGGTGGTCATTTTTTGATTAGTCTTTTTCTTGCAACTTTCTCGAAAAGGTTTTCTTTAAATAGTTCATTATGTTTGTGGTTAACTCATAAAGTCATAGGTAGCTTTCATTCAATCACAGTTTCCTGTCATAGTGGCAAAACACAGAGAATGGATGGATTTTGTATAGATCCAGGTTACTATTACACCGTACTTCCCTTTCCTGACTTATTTCCATCAGTAAACCACTTCCTGCACTGAATCCAGGAGTGTGGGCACCACATCCCCACTTTCCCCACCCTCCCCATTGTATCCATACTGCCCTCCCTCCCCCACACCAACCCCCCCCCCCCCCCCCCCCCCCCCCCCCCCCCCAACACACACAAAAAAAAACTTGCGAACGCATATTCCTAGTTTGAGATGTTGAGTTCTTCCTGTCATTGTTTGGGAACAGTATTTATCAGACTCTTTACAGCCACCAGCAGCAGAGCCGAGGAAGCATCAATGCAAAATGTTAAATGCTTTGCCTGTCTGTTCTTCATCCTAACATTTGCTTCTCTTTTCTTCCCAAATTCAAGCTCCTTCAACTTAATTCTTGGATTGTCTCTTTAAATATTGGAGTATTGGTCCAGATCACCACACCAAACCCTCTGCACGGATTGGCTCAGAATTAATGGGATGCCAAAATGTCGACAAAGCTACTGACCAGGTGCACTTTCTCACACAATGGGAGCAATTCTCCCAAAAGTGCTGAATTGATGAAAAATGGTTCTAGATCACAGCTGTTTTCTCAGTCCAACTTCACACTCGAATCTCCCTGAGATTCCCGGCACGTGTGCAAATGCTGGAAAAAGGCCACCGACACATATCTCCCAGTCTGATCCGACAGAAAAGTTGCAGGTCATGATGGGAGAATCACCCTGATATTTCCCAATTAATATTTAGACTAAAATATCAAAACAGATCATGCAAACATTGAAACATTGAAAATAGAAGCAATTAATAGCCCATTCAGCGCTCCAAGCTTGCTCTGCCATTCATTTTGATCATGGCTGATCATCAAATTCAATATCCTGATCCCCCCCCCCCCCCCCCCGATATCCATTGATCCCTTTAATCCCAAAAGTTGTATTTAATTTCTTCTTGAAATCACACAAACTGTTGACTCAGGCAAGAGTTTATGGTCATCTGTCAGAATCATTTGTGGTTATGCTATGGGATTAATGATCCAGAGGTCTGGACTGATAGGTAGGACAATTCAAGATCAAATCCCATTATTAAAATTCCAGATTCAAATTCAGTTTAGAAACTTCATATAAAATCCCAACTGTGCAAAAGGAGGCCATTTGGCCAATCAAGTCTGAATGAACTTTTACTCAAGTTTACACAAAACACACAACTAAGGGGAATTTAGAATTGCCAATCCACTTAACCTGCACACCTTTTGCAAAAAAAAAATTAAAACAGGTTTACGAAGGACTACGAAGTTGTCAGGTTGTCAAAACTTCCATTTGATTAATTAATGTTCTTTTACAGAAGGATGACTGCTGACTTTACCCAGTCATATCCACATGACTTCAGCCCTGCACCAACGTGGTTGACACATATCTGCTCTCTGAAATGAGCAAAATTTTATCAAACCACCACTCATAGTTCAAGGATATCTATCTTCTGTCCTCTCAGGGGTGCTCAATAAATGTTGGCCTTGCCAATGACTCCCATATCCTGACTAAAAAACTTTCTCCCTCCCCTCAAGAAAACTACAATTTGTTAAGCTTGCTACATGCCTGACTCACATAAAATAAAACATCATTATCCTGTTTCTGCCAGGATTTGCAGGTTCAACATATAGAGAATTAACTTTAAAGTTCTTGCCCCCAGCTTCAAATAATTCCATAATCTCAGCCTTTCCACTTACTATAATTTCTGCCAGCTATCTATCCAACAATTGTTTATTTCTCATCCTCTGTAAAATCTATCATAATATTAATGTTTACTGTGGCCATGGCCTACCTCTGGAATTCTCCCTTTGGCATCTTTGTCACCTCATTTACTTCCAAAACCTTATAAGTGCCTTAAGATGGAATTTTTATACTCATTTCTCTGACCTACATGGTGATATGTATTATAAGACATCACTCTCTTCTACATCAGGCATGCTATAGAGATGCAAATTGCTGTTGCTGCTCAAATATATTTTGACTTATGTATAAAACAAGGTTGCAATGTTAGAAAAGGCAAAAATGATTTCAAATGTTGCCAAGAAAGTGTTGTGAATATTCAAGGCGGACCATCTCCCATGATACGGCATTTGAATTGCAAATTTCTTGCTAAAAGTAAACTATCCTTCACTTCAGTTTGAAAATCTCTTTTAAAACACTATGCATTAGTACATTTATAGATGATCTTGATAGTTCCTTGTGTCAGGGTCAGGAACCTTGAGAATTACTGTAGCTATAATCCTGATTTAGAATGATGAAACTCCAAGGAGCAGCTGAGACCCAAATGTACTAATAGCAAATCAGACTTGTCGTCACCTGAAGCACCATCCAAACCAATGCAAAATATCCAGTATTCTAAATAACCTTTCCAACTATACATGAAAGTTTGAACACAAGAATCTATCAATCACAATGTACCTAAATGATGTATTGTAATAGATGTGTGAAAATTGATTAATTGACTGACGACTTTGATTTCAATAGCTATTATTAATCGAAAGCCAAAAACATTGGCTATTTCACTTTGTAAGTGAGTTCCTTAATGCAAATGAAGCTATTTGAAGGTTTAAGGAAAACAGATGAGGCAAGCTGTTCAAAATAATAGTGAAATAGTATCTTCACCAAACTGTTGGCAAGAGGAATGAAAATCTGCAACATATAAAACTTTTATCTGCTAGGTAAATAGAAATTTCCTCTACATTGAACATTGGGAAATTTGAAGACTTTTCAAGTTCCTAGTGCAAATTTGGTTCCCTGGCTACCTGGCAACTATATGTGACTGCTTGCAATTTGATGTCATACTTGATCTTGAGATAAATTTCTGTCCACATATTCATCACTGTAACCATCTCAACCTCCACAGTACAGCAGGAATCCGCCCTTGCCTCGACTTATTTTAGGTATCACCTAACAATCACAATCTCCATTTTCAGGAATCTGCTTTTGCAGAATGTTTAAGTCTTCATCTGTGCCTTGGTTGCCTCTAGACTTAACTGTTCCAGTGCACTCGTGGCTGGCCTCCCATTTCCTACCCAATTCATTTATGTCATACTTCAAGCCCCGTTCATTCAACTCCATTCTGCTCACTTACTATGCTAGCTTCCAGTTAACAGCACTTCGATTTTAAAATGCTTTTCCTTGTTTTCAAACTCCTTCATGGTCAACTTAACATCTTTAGAATCTCCTCCAGCTGACATGCCCCCAAGATATTTGTTCTTATCTCATCCACTTGAACAAATTTCAATACTTGCAGTCAAGCCTTCAGCTGCCTGGATATTAAGCTCTTTAATTCCTTCCCTTAACTTCTCTGCTTGTCTTCCCAAACTTAAAATGCTCATTATATCTTTGACTGAGGTTTTAGTCACCAGTGCTATGTTGTCAACTTTTTCTCTATAATTCACCTGAAGTCAATTTTATTACTTTAAGGATGGTATGTAGATACAAGTTGTTGTATATGTTATAATTCTGGTCAGAAACTCCAAAGCATTTTACCCTAGCCAAATTCAAATTGCAAGACTTCTGATCCACCTGATCACAAGTCTTACAAATTGAATTTGGCTAGGGGGAGCATGTGATGCTTCACTTCAGTGTCATTCAACTGGCCCACAAATAAACAAAATTTATTTAAGAATACAGTTAACATGTACTGAAAGAAAATTAACAATAACTTTTACTAATTGCAAAAAGAGAAACAATCATGATATTGTATAATTCTTAATAAATATATGAAAGTTCCAATCAAACAAACTTCCCTATACAAAGCCGCATACAAAACTCTTAGTACAGAAAATACGAATGCTGACATGATACTGGAGCTTAGTCCTGGGGTTGGATGCTGCAGCTCTTTTAATGCACAAACAGACAAGTTTAGAGTAGGCACAGCTTCCCAAAACATCAGGGAAAGAGAGAGAGGCTCTAGGTTCTAACTAGTATCCAACAGCAGAATTTTCACTCCAGGAAGGCAATAAGCCTTGCTTCCAGCTAACAGCAGAATTTCCAGTGTCAGGGAGAGAGAAACATCGCTTTTCAGTCTGTTGTCTACCCCCTTCGAAACTAAAGCTGCAGTCAGCAGCCAAAGTGAAAATGAAACCTTGAATTCACTAGGAAGAAAAACTGTCCAAAACACATGACCTACCAAAACGTCTTCCTACTAATAGTGCAAAATCATAAAACAAATCCAAGAAGTACCCAAGGCCCAGAATAAATATAAACAAAATTCCATTTAAGCCACTGAAACAACAATAAAAGGATTTCTAGCCAGTCCAGCAACAATGAAACCAAAAGGCCTGCTTATAAGTGCAAAGAATATGATTTTTTTATAAAAATGAGGGGAATTTTCCCATCCAGCTAACCATGGAAGAGACCACACAAATGTCCATTGACCTTGGGTGGGATTCTTCAGTTTTGGAGTGAGCACAGTTGGAGAATCCCACCCAACATTTCTTAATGGTACATTAACATCACGTGTAATAAAGAGATAATATTTGGTCCAATCTGTCCCATGGAAGAATTAGCAGTATTTGGAAAACATTCGTTCTCTTTAAAATAACTTTTTAATGTCATGTATAGATGCACACATCGTTAATATATATCACAGATGTGATCTTATGATGTGCATTGGACCTCGTGGAAATTTATCAGCCCACTGAAGTGGTAAACCATGTCTGGGAAGGAGAACAAGTTCTCCAAGATAATTCAATTTTTTTTAGTGGCATCACAAACAGAGCATGGTCCTCTGCTGTATCAGATATCCCCAACTTTCATAACTATGAAACTACCCTGAATCCTACCACTTAGGGCCTTGCCTGCTTCTTTCCATCTGCATCAGGCAGGCAGCTGGTTAGAAAGGTGTACAAGTTAAAGTGCATTGAGCTCAAAAAATATTGTGCTTACCATTCTTAAAAACTCTGCATTCAGCCATCAATAGCTCTTTTTTTAAGTGGTGCATATGCATCAGTCTGATTGCATACAGATATACATACAAACAAACATACATGAGCGACATGATGGCACAGTGGTTAGCACTACTCTTCTTAACGTCCTCTTCACCACTCACATCTAGTGCATTCTGTGCAATGTTGATATCCTACAAAAGGAAATATTTGTCATAGAGAAAGTGCAACTCATATTCATCAGACCAATTTCTGGGATCTCATGTTTTTGAATGAGAAGAGATTGGGTCAATTAAGCCAGCAATCACTGGCACACAGAAGAATGAAAGAGGATCTCATTGAAACCGTATACAACTCTGACAAGTCTGGACAGACTGAATGTAAGGATGATGTTCCCTCTGCCTGGGGAGTTTAAAATGAGGACACACAGTCTCAGGATACAGTGTAGACCATTTAGAACTTAGATGTGGAGAAATTTATTCACTCAGAGGATGATGAATCTATGAAATTCTCTACTACAGAATGTTGTGGTGGCCAAGTCATGAAATATATTCAAGAAGAAATAGACAGGTTTCTAGATTCTAAAGGCATGAAGGGGTATGGAAAGAGCATAGTAATATGGTGTTGAGACAGAGGATTGGCCATGATCACATTTAATAGGGCAAAATGTGCATGGAGCTAATAGAAAGTGGTTTTTCAATCAAGGTTGGCCCAGGAAATTAGGTGAACTCGTAAACATTGAAATGGCTAGGACAGCCATTCAGCCATTAGTGCCATGGATATCCACACAGGTTGCAGGGAGAATATTTTTTGCACTCATATAGTAGATGGAGTAGTCACCCATCTGGGACTGAGGTGACAATGCTTCCAGACACAACTGCAACTCCATCTAAGCTCAAGGAAGACAGCAACTGGAAATGGCAGCATAAGTCTCAGATTTTGAGGTTAAGTAAGAAAGGGAAGCAACCTCCTAAGCAGGAAGGGAAGAATCCTGAACATCAGAAGAGTCGGGGAGAAGGACAGGGAGCAGGTACTGAAGGAGGCCACGCCCTTAGCATAGGATCCATCACCGAAGCTCTCCAGGTAGATGGTCATAGAAATTTGTGCCACATCATTGAAGATGTAACACTTTGCACTACTGTTTGTCATGCCCTTCCACTAGACTTTAAAGTCACAGAAATCTTAAATTTCCTTGTCTTGGCTCTTTCTGAGGATCAAGTGCTGAACTTCATGTTATTTCACAAATTGATGCCCACCACAGCATGCCATCGGTCACTGATGCCCTATTTCCCAGAATTGGACAGTATATTTTGTTTAAGATAGATGGGCTTTTTAGGCATTTTGGGCAGTGAGTTCTGCTTGTCTCACTGGATTCACCTGGGTACAGAATGCTCCATGAAGAGAGACACCCTCTTCCTTCTCGGTGACTGCCTCAGCCATTGCTTGGTGGTCTAGATGACTAGAGGGGAGGACCACATCACGGATAACTGATCTCACTTTTAAACATTTCTTTGCCATCTAAGTCATTGTAAGGTCCATATTTCATCATGTGGCATGCATCTTGTGAACATCAGTGCACAGTTCCTGTGTGCACCCTATATGCTCCTGCACATAGTTCTCCAATGAGGCTGCGCTTGTAAGAGGAGGCTTTGAGGAGATTGCTTTGATATCTGCGCCAGCAAGGTTTGCGTCAGAATAAACACTTGAATCTGTCCTTCCAACAACGTTTGAACCTGTAAGGGATACAAAAAGAGAGAACTGGCTTTGGGAGTATTGAAACCATTACAGTGCTGCAGTTTCTCAATACAGCTAAATCTCTGGCATGTTGCCTGGTGGGTTGGAGTGCACTGTACCCATTAAAGGAAGCATTACAGTCTCTTTCACTGTGTCCACCAGGCATACTCATTTCACCTTCCCTAGCAGTGGTTTGAATGGGCCTCTTCATGACAGTGAAAATACATCCCTCCTCCAGCCTATGCCCTTTATAGGCATTTTCTACACTTACTTCAAGGACAAAGAGAGGCAAGGTACTGTTATCCTCAATGATCAGTACCAACAGCTTTGATATACAGCTCCTCAGTGATGCTGTGGCTTTGAGTCTGGCTGGGGGTTAATACATATGCCGGGCCTAAATGCGTCCCAACAGAGCAGTTCCTGTGCCCTCAGATTCCTCAACTGAATGTCTTCTGGAGAGTGAATTCGCAAAGACCTCTCATAAGGGCCTGCTATTCTGCTCACCCTGCCAGAATGAATAGAGTCAGCGAACCTTTTCCTACATTGTACTCAATTCTTCCTAAGCACACTCCATCTATTCATTGTCACACTCACCTCGATGTTTTATTTGGGAAAGTGCCCTTTTCCTGCTACCATCTGGAAGGAAGAATATCCTCCTCTTCATCACTGCCTCAGGCAGGACTTATAGGTCTATATCTGGTTCCTGCTTTCCTCTTCCATGTTTGCCATTATCTGTCATTGTATTGGCTGTCATAGCCTGTTGAAAACGAGCCTGCACTGGCTTAACTGGATAATAGGCTGCTGAAATCATCTTCCAGACAACTTGCAGTCCATCACCATGAAAACTGGGGGCTTTGATTGCATTCCCTGGAGATGTGGGATTATCTCCTTATATCTATTTCCTGATTCCAGAAGAAAGGTTAGACGCTTAGCATCTGAATATAAATCTCAAAATATGTGACAAGGCTACGTATGGTTATGCAATAATATGAGCAGAAAGAACAAAAGCAAATGTGCACATTAGACAGTGAGACCTTGATGCACAAAAAGCAGAACTTTCATACACAGAAGAAACATGAACCCTTCATTCTCTTTGATCTCTCTCCTTTTCCCTTTTAATTAACTGGCTCTTCCTGAACTGCATCTGATTGTATTATTTATTTATTTTTCCCTCATTTAAACCCCTGTATGCATAATTTCATTTACTTGGATCAATGGCTGGTCTGAAGAAAAGGAAAAAAGAAACCTAAAATTGAGAATCAGCTTGAGTTTATTCTTTGCCATTCAGTCTACTTTATCCTTAATAGCATTGCTTCCTCTGTCTTATTGAAGATGCTCGGTTGATAATCTGAAATCAGAAATTTTCAGGTAGAATTTGCCATTATCAAACTAATTTTGCACGGAAATTCCTTCTTCAATCAAAGACCTTCACATCATTGCATAGTCTCCTGATGATGCATTTGACAGTAAAGACTCCTGCATTACTTTAAGCTGCACACCTAGATAGGGTACAGAAGAAAATGCTTCAGCCTTTTACACTGACTGGACCTGACAGGATGTATGAAGAAATGTGTCCCCTAAATGGTCAAGATTCACCTGTCCTCTAGGAAATCTTAAACAACATGAAGATCCAAAAGTCAGTTTTTCACACAAGCACTAAGAAGCACTTGTCAAAAATTTTGCAGAACAGATCGAGGAAGTTTACAGTTCATCCATGAGCAATGTTTAAATTGTATGGGGGTGATTTTAAGTCTGCATTCGCCATCATGGAGACCGGCGATGTGGGCAAAAAATCCAGAGAGAATTGGGAAATGTGATTCTCTCTGGAGAGTTTTCATTTCCCTGCCTCTTGCTGGCAATGTCACAAGGTTGACAGCCACAAAGGGATGGAAGCTCATTTTAATGGATTTCAATAAATTTGAATATAATTATCCAGCCCTCAGCCACATTATCCCCCCCCTCACTGAATATTCAAAAATTTCATCAAGGTTTCTTAAGCATAGCAAAATGTTAAATGAGAGCCCAGCAATCTGCCTGATGACCAGGTACTACTTATGTTATTTGTGACATTAGTGCACCTTTAAGAATTTTTCTAAAATCATGTTCTCTATAGCTCAAAGCCTTAGCTGGGGTCATTGTTGCTGGGCTGACTAAAATAAGTCCTTTTATTGCTCTTTACGTAGTTTAAATGTGGATTGTTTATGCCCCACATTGTTAGGAGGAAGTCATGGGTTCTGGTCAGATTTCTTTTCCTCCCTAGGTTTCACTTTCTGTTTTTGGCTGGCAACAGTGTTCTTGTTTAGAAGAGAGTAGACATCAGACTGAAAGCAGTCTTTCACTTTCTCTCTCTCCCCCCTAGATTTTGGGAAATTCCGTTTAGTTGAAAGCTGGTCTGGAGTAAAAAATCTGTTGTTGCTGGCTTGACCAGAGAGTATCCTTGCTCTGAGAAGCTGTTCTGACTTCAAACTGTTCTGAGTGTTTCAAGAGGACTGTTGCATTTATCCAAAGCATTCAATTCCAGTATTGCATGCATGAGCATTATTTTTTTACTGTATCAAACCTGTGAAAAGGTTTTTGTTTAAAGCAAGCTTGGTTTTGGTTGGAACATCTTAGAGACATTTGTTAAAGATTATAAATTATCGTGGTTGTTTTGTTTTTGTTTGTCATTGATGAGTTATTGCTAATTTTCTTTCTATACATGTTAACTCTATTCTTAATTAAACTTGGTTTGATAAAAGCTCCCTAGAGGGTCATTTGAATCATACATGAAGTGAAACATGTCATGCTTACCCAAGCCAAATTCAAGATGCAAAATTTATGATCCAGGCAGGCTCCATAAAATATTTTTGTGTTTTTGAGCTGAACCATAAATATTGAAGCATTAATTTAAAATTGCCTTGTGTTTGCAGTGAACCCAAAATAATAGGAAACACTGTCACCTTCCACTTTTCCATCAAGGCCATGGAAGCATCTGGGAATTGCTTTATTTGATTGAAAAGGTGACTTGGTTCTTACTGTCACTGATTATACTTCCAAATGGATTGAAGTGAACAGATTGACCAGTGTCAATGTGTAGCCAGGATCACTGAAGAGAATCTATCCACATGGCATTCCAGATATTGTTGTGTCAGACAATTTGCTAATGAATTATTCCACAACTTTACAATGATATATAGATTCATTTGCATGGCTAGCGCAACTCAGTATCTTCAAATGAAAAAAGAAGCTGAGAGAGGTGTTCAAACCATCAAAGATTTGATGAAGAAGAATGAAGTTCTCAACTTAGCTCTTCTGAGTTATCTAACCTCACCTGCTACAAAACGAATTCACACCACCAGGGTAGTTAATGGGAAGATGATTGAGGATACACCTTGCAACTCTGCATAAAAACCAAATATTACCTTGAATGGCATGAGAAGAAACAGAGACACAAATAAACTAGTAATTTCAACTTCAGGCTTAGATATGAAATTTATCAGTGTTACAGCTTAGGGAGAGATTTTGAATACAAATCAACAGCAAAATGGCACAATAATAGAAAGAGACTCATTATCTTGTTCTCAGGCCCACATGTCTGTCCTTGGTCTTCTCCAATGAAGCCTAATGCAAGATGGGGGAGCAGTGTCTCATCTTCCGATTAGGCAAGTTACAGTCTTCAGGCATTCAACATTGAGTTCAACAATTTTAGAGAATGACATTTCTCCTCCATCTTCAATCGTTTTTTAAACATCCCATACATTTTTTGTCTCAATGCAAAAATGTTCCCTTCCCCCCAAACACACTCCCGTATAGGACCATCTCTCCCTTGTTCTTAAGGTTTCTATATCTTTGCTGTAATCTCTCCTAGATACAATATAATATCCAATAGATTTTCCCTCGCTTTGCTTCTGATGAAGAGTCAAACAAACTCAAAATGTTAACTCTGTTCTCTCCCTACACATGCTGCCAGGCCTGCTGAGGTCTTTCCAGCATTCCCTATTCTTGTAAAAGAAATAGAGGTCTGCACAAACAAGATTGTACAGGATTGTGACAGATCAAGAAAATACATGGAGAAACCGTAGTGCTTCAATATCTTTCGATAGAAAGCCAATAAAAACTTGGGTTTATTATTCAAATCTGTGGGAAGATAAAGAACAATAAACAAGACAAATCCCGCCAGCCACCCAGGAGAAGGACACTCATGTTGAATGAAAAGAGACTGAAAGATGTCTTCGACCTCAGAAAGAGATCAGAACAACAGCAGGAAGATAGATTAAAGCACCTTAAAGACTAACTCTGTGAAGTGTGAGACATTGGGAGGAGATGTAGATTATTGAGATAAAGATTTAGAGAGTGGAGTATTAAGATTTAACTTAAGAAATAAGAGCAGGGGTAGGCCGTCTAGCCCTTCGAGCCTGCTCTGGAGGGTAGAAGGCTGTCATTAGCATTGCTGCTGCACAGTGCCAAGGAGCTGGGTTCAATTCCCAGTTTGGGTCAGTATCTCTGCAGAATCCACACATTTGCCCTGTGTCTGCATGGATTTCCTCCCATAGTACGAAAGATGTGCTGATTGGATGCATTGGCTATGCTAAATTCTCCCTCCGTGTACTCAAACAATGCCAGAGTGCAAGCCGACTGTAACGCTAACTAATAAACTTTTAGAAACACCTGAAGCTGATATGACTATGATGTAATGGCACATGCTTAAGTAACGGAAGCTTAGAGAAAGGAGAAGTCTAACTTTGTGCAGAGTTCCTAAAATGGAGCTATAAATAAATAATAATATTTTTAACAAACAACAGTCTTAAGTATCTTGCTTAGGGAAAATAGACATACCCTGAAGAATCCCTATCTGGATCTCAAACACAAAACAAAACAAGTGACACAGTAGCACAGTGGTTGGCACTGCTGCCTCGCAGTGCCAGAGACCCGGATTCGATTCCCACCTTTGGTCACAGTCTGTATGGAGTTTGCACATTCTCCCCATGTCTGTATGGGTTTCCTCTGAATGCTTCGGTTTCCTCCCACAGATTGAAAGATGTGCTAGAGTGTGGTGACTAGGGGAATTTCACAGTAACTTCGTTGCAATGCTAATGTAAGCCTGCTTGTGACGCTAATAAATAAACTTCAAAAAAACAAGCATCAGTCACTTTACATCTTTTCCTATATTTGCTGCAGCTTCCTGTCCCCATAGCTAGAAATTAACTTTCCTAAGCGTCACCAGAAGTTTTATCTTTAAAATGCTATGAGCAGTTATCATGTATTTGAATGTAAACACGTAGTCAAAGATGATGGGGATGATTATGGACTGGGAGGTAGAAGCAGGGTCCATGTAGTGGGTTTCCCAATGGATGCCAATGCCTCTGGCATTGTCAGCTCTGCACCAGAAATTAGCACAGAGCTGCTTTAAATATTTAAATTCAAATTTCAATAAGATTCGTGGCCCACGATGAACATCTCCAGGCCCCCTTATCTCTATCACGCTGCCAGGGGTATTTCACTCCAGCATAGACTATAACGGCTCCCTATTAAAGCGGAGCTGGTGGCCAGACTCCACTGGAATGAAGGAGGACCAGAGAGACCCCCCAGGAGTTTGGGGGTTAAGGAGAGGGTGTGTCCTAGGCATTGCCAGCTTGGCAGTTCTGGCCTGGCATCAAAAAACTGTCCCAGGGTACAAGTGGCAGATCCTAGGGTGCACCTTGACACTACCTACTGGGCATTGGCTAGTGCCAAGGAGAAGAGGATGGATAGGGCATGTCTAAGGGAGTGAGGCCTTTGGATGGGAGATCGGTGAGGGTGGGGGTTCTCACTGTCACTCTGCATTTGAGGTTGGTGACAAAGGGAGGAGTGGAGCAGGGAGGATTGAGGAAGGAGGGGAGAGTGGGCAAGGGGGAAATGAAAGGGCTGGCCTGGAGCCATCCAGAAGCCCAGCAATCAAGGGTTGGGAGAGCAGAGAGGCAGCATTGTGGGTCACTGGGCTCGCCAGTGATCATGCTGGCCAGCAATTGGGAGGCCAGCAGTGTGGGGCTACTGTGCATGCATCAATCTCCACTCTGACAGATCAGCGCATGCGCAATGGCCTGCTCAGTGTTATATTGCTGACCTTTCCGACTGATGTTTATCATGATTCATGCTAGTGCACTCTGCAGTGCCCACAGTGTGGGAGATTCATTTTGAAAATCCTGCAGGTTTACCCCAGGTTTTATGCGAGTTTGGCACTAAGAATTCTTTTGGGAGAATTTTGCTCAATATATTTTAATTTAGCGCAGCATTTACACATTCTTAAAAATATGAAAATAGGCTTATGTGTTGATAGCAAAACTCTTAACATGTTGCACAGGTATGAAGTTGATCTTGGAATGGTCATTTTAGCCAAGTTGTTTTACAAAAGAGGAAACCTGAAGAAAGACATGGCCAATGTGCATCTGAGAAACCTCACTCTGAAAGTCATTGGCTGCTTCTAATTGTTTTCTCCTTATTTAGAACATAGAACATAGAACAATACAGCTCAAACAGGCCCTTCAGCCCACAAGTTGCGCAGATCACATCTACCAATTCACAGACCTATCTATAACCCCCTATCCTATTCTTTTCCATATACTCATCCAGAAGTCTTTTAAAAGATCCCAATGAGTTTGCCTCAACAACCTCCGACAGCAGTCGGTTCCATTCACTCACCACCCTCTGAGTGAAAAACCTACTCCTGACATCTCCTTTGTATTTGCTCCCCTGCACCTTAAATCTGTGTCCTCCTGTAGTGACCATTTCAGCTCAGGGAAATAGTCTCTGAGAGTCCACCCTATCTATTCCTCTCAACATTTTATAAACCTCTATCAGGTCGCCTCTCAACCTACGTCTCTCCAGTGAGAAGAGTCCCAACTCCCTCAACCTATCTTCATAAGGCCTGCCTCCCAATCCAGGCAGCATCCTTGTAAATCTCCTCTGCACTCTCTCAATAGCCTCTACATCCTTCCTATAGTGAGGCGACCAGAACTGCGCACAATACTCCAAGTGGGGTCTGACAAGAGTCTTATAGAGCTGCATCATTACCTCCTGACTCCTAAACTCTATTCCTCGATTAATGAAGGCCAGTATACCGTACGCCTTCTTGACCACTTCCTCCACCTGCGAGGCCGATTTAAGAGTCCTACGGACCCGGACCCTGAGATCCTTCTGCTCTACAACATAGCTAAGACTCCTACCTTTTATATTGTACTCCTATTAGGTACTTATTATTTTCAGTTTTTAAGTAAAGATAGATCTATACAATGTGTTCAGTTTACTTCTTACTTTCCTGTTAAAAATTTGGGAAGTTAACGGGGTTAACAGTTAAACTTGAGGTGAAAGTAAAATAGCAAAATAATGAGATATAATTTGCTCAGTTACAAACTTGAATGCTGTTTGAGAAAAGGGTTGTCTCAGTGAGTTCAGAGAATATGAATACATTTTGGGAACAAGCAGAAATTTCAGATAAAACTATGTACTTAGTTACTAATATACAAAGATGTCATAAGAACATAAGAAGTATGAGCAGGAATAGGCCATCTGGTCTCTCCAGCTTGCTCTGCCATTCAATAAGATCATGGCTGATCTTTTTATGGACTCAGCTCCATTTACTTGCCCACTCACCGTAATCCTTAATTCCTTTGCTGTTCAAAAATTTATCTATCCTTGCCTTAAAAACATTTAATGAAGTAGCCGCAACTGCTTCACTGGGCAGGGAACTCCATAGATTCACAACTCTTTGTGTGAAGAAGTTCTTCCTCAACTCAGTCTTAAATTTGCTTCCCCTTATTTTGAGGCTATGCCCCCTAGTTTTAATTTCACCCACCAGTGGAAATAACTTCCCTGCTTCTATTTTATCTATTCCCTTCATACTCTTATATGTTTCTATAAGATCTCCCCTCATTCTTCTGAATTCCAATGAGTATAGCCCCAGTCTATTCAGTTTCTCCTTGTAAGCCAACCCTCTCAACTCTGAAATCAACCCAGTGAATTTCCTCTGCACCCCATCCAGTGCCAATATATCCTTTCTCAAGTAAGGAGAACAAACTGTACATAGTACTCCAGGTGTGGCTGTTTTTAAACTCCATCACTCTTGCAATGAAGGACAAAATTCCATTTGGCTTCTTAATTACCTGCTGCACCTGTAAACCAGCTCCTTGAGATTCCTGCACAAGGACACCTAGGTCCCTCTGCGCAGCAGCATGCTGTATATTGGTCATGGTGTATATTAGCGTTACTTCTCGTGTATTTTTCTTTTACCTTAGTAACTATTCTTTATTAATTTTTTGTACAATGACTGCACTGGATCTTCACTGGGTTGTATCTTGTTCCTCATATTATTCCAAAGGAACATACACCACTAAGAAACAATGTTTAAAGTTAGCCTTGGGGGGTTTTTGAGATACTCTCACAGGTGATATTTGCAGGGGTCTTAACATTAACCCCTTTAACCTCTTTCTAGTATTCACTTTTTTGTATCACCTTTATCATGTCTTTGGCATTCTATGGCCTATAATTCACTTTCAGTTTGTGTCAAACTTCTTTATTTATTCATAGCATTCTAAAACTTGAAGCAGTGTCTTTTTAAACAGTGGGTTCTTGTGCAACTTGGTAATCTCCTTTTTAAAAATACAGTTGATATATGGCTGTATGTGACAGTTTACCTTTCCATCTCACATTAGCTAGTTCACTCCTCACATTTCTAAAATTTGTCTCATTCCAATCTGTTGCTGTGTAAACCTTTTTACTTCATACTTAGACCTCAAATCATATCACGTCATCTGTACTTAAATCATTTTCACAATTTATTTCATTATTCATACCTAACTCTATCAAGAAATCTCTCCTTGAAGGCATATAAAAACAATGCTTGAAGAATGAATGCTTTGAACACATTCTACATTGACTTCACTCCAGATCTAAACATTGTCAGGGAACTAAAATCTTCTGAAACAATTATTTTGTTATTCCTGCTCATCCATCTCCCTAAAGTATAAGCAGGCTCACAACATCAGGTTAAAGTCCAACATGTTTATGTGGTAGCATGAGCTATCAGGGCATTGCCCCTTCATCAGGATAGCTCATTGGACTTTAACCTGTTGTTGTAAGACTACTTACTGAGCCCACCCCAGTCCAATGCCGGCAATTCCATGTCATCCCTGAACTGTCAGAGCTGGGAGGCTGGGAACACATGAAGCATGTGTGGAATACAAGGAAAGTGGAAAGAAACTTAAACAAGGAGGAAGAAGAGCTAAAAGGGACCATGAAAAAGCATTGGCCAACAGGATTAAGGAAAATCCCAAGGGTTTTTACACATATTTAAAGAGCAAGAGAATAGCCAGGGAGAGGTTTGGCCCATTCATGGACAAGGGAGAGAATCTATATGTGGAGCCAGAGAAATGGACGAGTATTAAATGAGTACTTTGTGTCAGTATTTACCAAGGGACTTGGATGATGAGTCCTGGAAAGGATGTGTAGATAGTTTGAGCCATGTTGAGATCAAAAAGGAAGAGGTGTTGGGGTTCTTGTTCTTCAGAAACATCAACATAGACAAGTCTCTAAGATCTGATGGGGTATACCCCAGAATACTGAAAGAGGCAAGGGAAGAAATTGCTGGGGCCTTGAGAGAAATCTTTGTATCCTCACTGGTCACAGAGGAGGTTCCAGAGGATTGGAGGATAGCTAATGTCGTTCCTTTGTTTAAGAAGAGTAGCAAGAATAATCCGAGTAATTATAGGCCGGTGATCCTTACATCAGTGATAGGGAAATTATTGGAGAGGATTTTCGAGACAGGATTTATTCCCACTTGGAAATAAGTGGATGTATTAATAAGAGGCAAAATGGTTGTGTGAAGGGGAGGTCATGTCTCATTAACTTGATCAAGTTTTTCGAAGAAATGATGAAGATGATTGATGAGAGTAGGGAAGTGAATGTTGTCTGTATGGACTTCAGTAAGGCCTTTGACAGGATCTTTTATGGCAGACTGGTGCAGAAGGTGAAGTCGCATGGGATCAGAGGTGAGCTGGCAAGGTGGATACAAAACTGGCTTGATCAAAGAAGACAGCGAGTTAAGAGTGGAAGTGTGTGTTTCTGAATGGAGGGCTGTGACAAGCGGTATTCCTCAGGGATCAGTGCTGGGACCTTTGCTGTTTGTAATATATATAAATGATTTGGAGGAAAATGTAACTGGATTGATAAGTAATTTTGCATACGGCACAAAAAATTGGTGGATTTGCGGATAGCGATGAGGACCATCAGAGGATACAGCAGGATATAGGTCAGTTGAAGACTTGGACGGAGAGATGGCAGATGGAGTTTAATCCAGACAAATGTGAGGTAATGCATTTTGGAAGGTCTGTTACAGGTAGGAAATGTACAGTAAATGACAGAACCCTTAAGAATATTGATAGGCAAAGAGATCTGGGTATACAGGTACACAGGTCACTGACAGTGGCAATGCAGGTGGAGAAAGTCATCAAGAAGGCATACAGCATGCTTGCTTTCATCAGCTGGGATACGGAGTTTAAAAATGGGCAAGTCATGTTGGTTCTTTATGGAACCTTGGGGATGCTGCACTTGGAATATAGTGTTCAATTTAGGTAGCCACACTACCAGAAAGATATGGAGGCTTTGGAGAAGGTACAGAAAAGATTTACCAGATGTTGCCTAGTATGGAGGGCATTAGCTATAAGGAGAGGTTGGAGAAACATAGTTTGTTCTCACTGGAGCGGCAGAGGTTGAGGGGAGACCTGATAGGGGAGACCTACAAGATTATAAGAGGCAGGGACAAATTGGATAGTCAGAATCTTTTTTCCAGGGTAGAAGAGTCAATTACTAGGGGCATAGGTTTAACATTCGAGGGACAAGTTTTAAAAGGGATGTAGAAGGCAGATTTTTTTACACAGAGAGTGGTGGGTAACTTGTTGCTGGAGGAGGTAGTGGAAGCAGATACAGTAGTGAATTTTACTGTAGGGTGTTTTGGCAAGTGCATGAATGAGATGAGAATAGAGGGATATGTCCCCAGAAGTGTAGGGGGTTTTAGTTATGTCAGACAGCATGGTCCGTGCAGGCTACCAGGGCTGAAGGGCCTATTCCTGTGCTGTAATTTTCTTTGTTCTTTTGTGTTCAGATTGTCCTGTTTTAAGGAGGCTTGTGGTATAATCTCAATAATTTAATAATCCTTCTTCTGTCTTTGACTTTGACTCATATCAATTCTTTCTGAGACTCTATTTTGTGTAGACCCAACTGTTGTAGAGCAGATATACCCCTTCACCAATATTGCCACTGCATCTTTCTTACCTAGTCTGTCTCTCCTAAAAATATTATTACCCCTTTCATAAGATATTTTCCACTCTCAGCTAATTTGCAGCAAATCTTCTGTTAAATACCGCCTAATCTACATCCTCCCGGTATGTAATTGAATTTCCCCAGTTTACTTCACTTCATCATTGAAATACAGGCATTTTATCCTTCTTTGCTCATATGTTTAAATCTACCTTTTGCCCTTGATTTTTTTTTTAACCAACCTTGCACGTTATTTCTTTGTAGGAGCATTATGCCATCATTCAAGGAAAAGAAGACCATTCAATCCATCAAGTCAATGTTGGATCTAATCTTTGAAATTTTCCTTCTCCATTCTTTATTTCATAAACTTTCTGTTTTTGTTTAGTTTTGTGTAATTCTGTCATCTATTTCTCACTTCTGTTCTTCCTCTTTTTGATTGCTTTAATATTTCCCGATCCTTTGTCCTCCTGGCTTAGATGACTTTCCCTCCCTATTTATTCTTATACTAATTCATTTTCTCCTTTCCTGCTTATTCTTGAAGGATGCATTCGATACATAGGATGCCTAGACACAGAAACAGAGTATTCAACCCAGCTAGTCTATGCTGGAGTTTTTCACTCTAGTTGAGCCCTTTTCCACCTTTCCTCATATAAATCTAAACCTCCAAACCTCTTCACATATTTATCTAGCTAACCCTTAAATGCATCTACTTCTCAATTTCTCCAGAACTGATGTCAATGTTACAGTACCACTGTGAGACTATGGCTAATCAGTAGCACGTTCTACTTTGGCAGTGGAGATGCATATAAGATGCACTCTGATCAAAGAAACCAGGTTATGATTTGAATGGAATTGGAAGAGTGCACAGATGTCTTGCCTCCTAGAAATATCCACAATGGGAGAAATGTGTTCTCCAACTGCACTCCAACTGCACTCCAACACCACAATAATACATTCTGTATTCTCTGCTATAACACACCAACAGTAATCCTATCTGCATTATCTGACATACTGTCAGCAGTGCCAAGAAAGAGCCACTGATCTTTTCAAAAGCTGAGCATTCAATTTGCTCTGATAATTTCATTGGATACACATTTGTGTTTCTATTACATGGAACAATTTTCCTACCTTGTAAATAAATAACTTCTTTTTTACAATAGATCATTATTTATTCTGACTCCTCTATTTTCACTCACTACCAAATAAGTCACAATAGTCTGAATGCATTCCAACTAAGGACCTGTATGAAAGTGGATTGTGTATTGCATTGAATAGTTTTAATAATGTCTCTGCTTCTTTCTGCTGAATATAGCTGTTAATGATTTTCTACTGAATAATATATGCTAATGGAAATGGGTTGTCCTGTACTGCTTTCTTTTTCATCATTATGAACAAGGAACTGATGATGTTTCTTTCTTTCCTTGAGCTTCTGCAGATGGAATCTCCATTACCTTCCTAACTGCAACATTATGTTACTTGCCACTATAATTCTTCACCAACTTAGGCTAGTCTCAGATCTCAATAACATTTCATACATGAACTGCTGGCATCTGTTATAACTCCATAGGCAGCTTGCACATTGAAGATGATGAGTATTGAGTCACCTGGGTCACTGGTAACTACTGATGTTCAGTCTTTAGAGGGGATTGGAGCAAGTAGCAGATAGGAGTGGTCATAATGATTGTCAAGCTGCAGGAGCACTCTTGCTTCAGCTGGTTGCACAGTCAGGTTTTACTTTTGTTGACTACCACTGACGAATCCTTAGTTGGCCAGGCCAGGCACTTGACCTACTTATTGGAAATGAAATTCCTGAAGGGTCTTTAAACAGGCATTATGGGTGGCATTTTATGGTTTTGCTGGGGTAAGACCAGAAATCCCCACCCGAGATCAACGGAGGTTTCCATTGTTGGGCCCTCGGCTATCAGTTCTGTGGTGGGCGAGGTGGTAGAGTTCCGGTTCATGTCTCTAAGTAACTTATGGTTTTGAACCCCAAACTATGGTTTTTTTAGCACCAAACCAAGATGTCTAAATATGGGCCCAACATATTGAGCAGTAACGTTAATATAAATAAAGCAGGATGTGATACTTCTAAATGTTATCAGTATTTACTGATTTTACTCTTGTATTGGCACAAGAACATGTCTTCTTTATTCTTTTGCAAACATCGATATTTTCAACTTATAAAATGTGTCATGAACCTTGCAAAAGGTGCAAAATAAATTTATAAATATTTTCACAAGTTGTGGGTGCTGCTGGTTAGACTGGCATTTATTGCCAATCGCTAAGTGCATTTGAGAAAGTGGTGGTGAATTGCTTTCTTGAACCTCTGCAGTCCATGTGGTGTAGGTACACTCACCATGCTGTTAGCAAGGGAGTTGTAGAATTTTAACTAAGTATCAAAGTAAACCTTTACATCAAATGAACCTTTATATCCAAGTATACTGTTTATATTTTAAAACATTTGTGGTTTTATGTATTGCATTCTCTAAGCTAATTGTGGGTTGTATTTGATATCCATCTTTTAGTGTTTGTAAACTGCTGTCATGATGGCTGAAAGGAATTTTTTAATGGCTTCAACTTCCTTTGCATCATATACTTGCTGGATGAGCAGTTGTCATAGAAACATTTGTGCACTTCTTTTAAATCATGAGGTGCATTTAAACTAAAACAGTGATGTAAATTTTGAGCATCATTTTATGTGGATAAAAAGCCTAAAACATTAGTTGGATAATATAACAGATAGTAAATACTTTTAAATATTTTCAAAGATTACATGGTACACTATGACAAAAGTATAGGTGAGACTACAATATTTAGTTTTAGAACTATCACTGTAGGTTTGGTAAATGGCAAGAATCTACAGCAGTAAAAGCAAGAAAGCTAAATATTCATTACAGCCAATCGTTCAGAGACAGTGTTATTTCAAGCAGAACAAGTGATAGCAAAATTTGACTGGTTATAAAAGTATGAATTGCAAGAGATAAGAATGGGACATTTTTGAATAAATGTGAATTACTAGATACTAAGGAAATTGCTGAAGAAAAATCAACACAGAGCTTATGAAGTAAGGAAGGAAGGAAAGGCTGGGAGACCAAGCAGAGAAGCACCTGGCTGGTGACCTACTTAGCATTGACTGACACCTGATTGACTAGCGTGCAATTATTCAAGCGAAGAATGTTTAACTTCCAGTTCAATACTTTTATACTTCTTACCCACAGCTTGTCTTTGTTATGCAAAGGAAAAATAATTTTGAATTCAACTAATTTTTAATATTTGAAATAACATGCTGATCCTACATTGTAGGGTGGCGTGGGGGGTGGTCTTGAGCCCACAGTCACTATCAGAAGTGTTGGCTCCTAGGGGAGAGTGTGGGGGTGCTGCCACTGAGTGGTGATGCCAGTGGTGGGGGGTGGACAAGGGGGGAAAGTGGTATTTGGGAGAAGAAATGCTGATTTCAATCAGGAGCAAATTGGAGGCAAGAAATAATGACTCTGATCAGGGGGAGGGAGGGGAGTAGTGGAGTGCCAGTTACGATTGAGGGCTGGGGGTGGGGTTAAGCTCCTGAGACCTCCATGGTGCACTCGGGAGAGGGGGGAATGGGGTGAGAGAGGAGGGAATTGTTTTTTTGTCCTGATCAAGGTGTCCTTAATACAGGACACCCTGATCTCAGTGCAGCCAAGCTTTCTTGAGGCCCCTCTCCCCTACTTGACAGCATGAAACATGCCTACTGTTTTTTTTTGTGACAGAGTATGGTAAGATCTGGAGAGATGACCAGCGTGTTTTTCTCACTGGAACCAGCACTTGGCCTTTTTTGGTTAATTTTTGCCCATGGAGTTAAATTATACAGCATTAATATCCTTTTAGGAAAAGGAATCTGTTGGCTTTGTCCAAACCAGCCAACATGAAGGCTGACTGGATAATACAGATGGACTTTCCAACAGCAGTGTTCCCCCTCCCATTCTTTCTGTTTACAGATCACAATCCTGGAAATCTCTTTAGCTCCTTCAGCCATACATCTGTGGGAGTGTATACAGCTGCGTTTCTGAAGGGTAAAATTATTTCAGAGAGAGGTGTTCCTGAAACTGCCTAAAGAGATAAGAACTGCAGAAACTATGGAAACTAAACAAATGTGTTTATGGCCTGAATGATGCCTCAAGGGTGTATTATTTTTAAGTGACATCTGTTTTGCTGAAAGCAGGCTGTGTTCAGTTGAATGTAGATAGAGCAATATTTTATTGGTATCAAAAGGGAAACTTACAAGCATCTTCATGATGCATGTTGATGATTTTTTATGGGTTCACTGCACTGTAGAGTTTGACAAATGGGCTATCAGTGAGCTTACAGTGAAACTTTCGATTGGAAGACAGGCCTCAGGCCTTTGATTATACTGGGTTATATATTAAACAGAATAAGTCTGGAGTATCTTTAAATCAGCTATCTTAGTTAGCTCAGTCCAGTTATCCTGTTGTCCTGTGCAATGAGCCTATGAGGAAGAAAGGCTAGAGCCCATGCTAGGGCCTTCCACCCAAGAGACTCCAGATATCCTGAAACCTTTTGGTTCCCCCCTTTCTCACATTGGAGCATCTTAGAGTCAGCTGGATGAACAGGGTGGCATAGAAACACCAGTGTCACCTGCAAGTCATCTGGGGCCTTCCAGGTCTTAGCCTGCCAGAGGACAGTCACCAAGGGCATCACAGGCAACAGGGCATGGATCACAGCTGGATGCTTCCCACTCTGGTGTGCATGCTGGTGGAGCACCTAGACGAAGCAATAGACCACATAAGATTAGAAAGTTGTAGATTCACTATGAGGGCAAAGATGAAGGTGAGTAGTATTCAGGGTTGGGTTTTGGCCAATGTTAAGAAAACAATTAAAAGTTCTATTCCCCTCTCAGCTGTAACTAATGTAATTCTCCCCAAACAGTCCTGAGTGCTCCCCATTCCCACGTTAAGACAGAGACTGCTGTGCTGCGCAATACCAGTCCCTCGGCCAAAAGTATAGACATCCCACATATTTCCCCACAATGCACCAGACCCTCAGTGAAACACCACCCCCTGTCATGCTCTCCCCCAACCTTGGTTGAACCGCTGACCCATTTCCCTCACACTTGGGTTCCCAAACATTACTGCTATACAGGCCCAGTAGCAGCATGTATTTGGAGAGCAGGTAAGAGTCGGACTTGAGTGGCATGAGGGGCAGGATTCTAATGTGCCTTACAGTAAATTGTTATCATCCTCCAGACTTCACCGAAGACCCGCCCCCATGGCCAGTTCAGGCCTGTTAACCAGTTGTGATATTTTTCGAGGTGGAAGGGAGGTGGTGCTTGCGGGGGAGGGAGGGGAAGGATGAGAGTGAGGGGGATGGCGGTTATGGGCTGAGAAGGAGGGAAATAGAAAGGGTCATGTGGGTTGAGTAGAGAGCTTTGGGTTGGTTGTTACAGTAGCTCCTGGGATGAGGTGGAAGGGTTTAGGGAGCATTCCCGACACTGCACGTCATCAGCTCCGTGAAGCGGGCTGCTATTGTGGGCCTCCCTTGTTGTCCTTGCCCTGCCAGGCACCTGCCATCACCACCTGCCCTTCATCATTTGGCTCCTCAAAGGGAAAGTCATCGAGAGCTGCCTGGTGTTGATCCTTTTCCTGCAGCTGCGCTCCCCGCTGCTGCTCTATATTGTGCAAAATGTAGCACATGATGATAATATAAGAGACACACACAGGATCATACTGGAGGGCAACCCCAGAACAGTCCAGGCAGTAGAATCACATTTTCAACAGGCCTATGTAACATTCTACCATGGATTGGGTGGCAGTGTGGGCCTCATTGTACTGAGCCTGTGCTTCAGTCTCAGACCTCTGCACTGGCATCATCAGCTATGCCCTCAGTGGGTAACCCTTGTCGCCCATGAGCCATCCTGGCAGCATGGGCTGGTATTCCAAGAGCACAGGGATGTCCAACCGCCTCAGGACATAACTGTCATGGACACTCCCTGGATGGCATGCACAAACCTGCAACGATGTGCATGATCACAAATGATCTGGGACGTTCACGGAGTGGAACCCTTTCCGTTTATAAACAGTTGGCCCTCATCCTGTGGGGACTGCAGGGCTATTTATGTCTGATCCACAGCTCACTGAACATGGGGTATGCCTGCAAATCCTGCAGCCTGGCCCTCATGCTGATCCTGTCCAACATCAAAGTGGATGTGTTGACCTACCCAGCTGAACAAGGCATCTATCACCTGGTGAATACATCAGTGGACTGAAGCCTGAGAGATTCCACAAAAGATGCCACTGAGTACTTGAAACGTCCCTGTTGCATAGAAATTAAGTGCCACCATTACCTTAATTCTATTGGGAGTGGATGGCCACCCCTGCCCTCAGGTGCCAGGTGAGCAAGTATCTCATACAGGTGCTGCACTATGTCCTTAAATAAGCAGAGCCGGCGATGGCACACGATATCTGACAGTCCCAAATAGAATAATGTCCTAGTCTGGTACTGCCTAAGCCTCTGCATCCTCCTTCTCTTGGCCATCCTTTCGGGAAACTGCTTTTCCATCTCAGGGCCATCAGCGGCAATCTCTTTCCCTCTTTCCTGAGGCTATTGAATACAGGAGTTGGGATGTCTTGTTGAAGCTGTACAAGACACTGGTAAGGCCACACTTGGAATACTGTATGCAATTCAGGTCACCCTATTATAGAAAGTTTATTATTAAACTAGAAAGAATGCAGAGATGATTTACTAGGATGCATTGGGACTTGATGGATTGAGTTATATGGAGACTGGATAGACAGAGACCTTTTTCTCTGAGGCGTAGAAGGCTGAGGGGTAGTCTTATTGAGGTCTAAAAAATAATGAGGGACACAGATCAGCTAAATAGTCAATAGCTTTTCCCAAAGGTAGGGAAATCTAAAACTAGAGGACATGGGTTTAAGGTGAGAGATACAAATGTGTCCAGAGGGGCAATTTTTTCACACAGAGGATGGGGACAGGCCTTTTAACCCTCTAGAAACCTCCCCATAGCATGCAAAAATTTTCCAGCCCTGCCTCTAAACTCCCCAGCAGCTCTATAAAACTTACCTCCTCACTCCTATTCAACGTTGCCCAGACAGGTCCCAATTTTTATACAGCAGTTATAATCCTTGCCTGTATTATGTCATGCTGGAGAGAGGGGAAATGCTATCAGGGGCTGAGGTTTCTAGTTGCACTCCCACTAATGAGATGTTAAGGTATGTAAACCTATGCTAATGGCTGTTACAGTGATTTTCAGTCTGGATCCGTCAGTGCTAAAAAACGTAGATTGGGAGACACGCTCCCAGCGTGAATCATGTGAATCAGCCACCACTTAAGTTTCCTAGCCCACTGTGCTAAAAAAATCAGCGCAGTGGGTTGGGAGAATCACCTCCCTTACCTTTTGTAATGTTTCTTCTGTCAGTCTTCCTATTAAATTTTCAAGTGCAGCAGATTTTATAATTATTTTTTGTTGAGTAAAATGAGAAATGTTGCACTTTAGCCTTGAAAGCTAATAAAAAGGACTGTTTTAAATAAACTGGAGAGATAAGAAAATAAAAAATACTTGAGTGATAGAAATACTAGCTCTTGTAGAAGTAATGGATATGGGATTCTATTTATCAAATCATCTGGGGGAATTTCTATGCAAGGGTGTACAGCTTGCCCGCTGAATTTTATGTAGGTAACCGTCCCTAATGGAATAACGTTCACTTGACAAAAATGTGTAAGTGCTCAAAAGTTGAACTTGCTAGTATGAAACTAATGTTGGGAAAAAGTAAATCTCGAAGATCAGATGGGTTAATGCAAGTCATCAATGATCTGTTAGGTTCCTGAAAAGTTGCACTTGTAACAAAAGATTATTGGGGTCCTAGAAATGACATACCTTGGATCTGTTACTGCTATAGTCAGCAGTTCTGCATCAGAGTGCACTCACATTTCAGAACAAGTTAGAAGATATTTTGTTCTTCTCTGAGACATTTTGCTAGCCCACATTCCAACACTGCTGTTGACCATGTCTTGAAATGTCATACTTTTTAAAGAATATGGAAAATCACTGTTCTTTTGGTGAATTTTTTTTAAGCTTATTTAAAAAAAAACAGGGAATGCACTAATAGTCACTTGGTAGGACAGAACTTGTGTGTTAAGATTTGTGCACACTTGTCCCTTTAAGGGGTGTGTCTTTATCTAGTCAGTCAATTTTATTCATTTGGTACTCAAGAGGGACATTGCACAATTACATACAAAGGGACGCTGCAACTTAGCCTGGTCTCCTGATCTTTGGTTACCTGGCTTGGAAGCTGAGGAGTGTGGGTAGGTTGGAGGATCTCCCTGTTAGCTGGCCAAATTGGTCATCACAGGCCCAAGTAGCAGATGGTCGAGGCAGGTTGCCTGACCTGACTGTCTTCCTCTCAACCACATCTACACCCAGAACCTGGTGTCCCCAGAGAAAGAATACATGGTGTCCACTTGTATCCCTGAGGTTTTCTGTGGCAGGTGAGGCCAGAATGCATCTTCAGCCACCAAACTAGTAATCAAAACTTCTTCCATGCTCATGTTGTTGCCAATGCTTCCTTCTCAATTGCATGCTGTTTCTGTGCTTGTGAGTGATCTTGAGGCGTAATAAGCAGATCTACTTTTATTGTCTCAATGTATTTTGAATAAAATTGCACCTGTAAACAATGGATCTGTTGCTACTATGGTCAGCAGTTCTGCATCAAAGTGCACCCACACTTCAGGAGAAGTTAGAAGATGTTTTGTTCTTCACCGAAACATTTTCCTAGTCCACTTTCCAACACTGCTGTTGACCTTGTCTCAAAGCAGTCTCTCAGCAGTCACTGTTTCTGCCAAATTTTCCAGGAACCTGCCTACTTGGGCAACAATTCAGATGAATCTTTGTAGCTTTGTAATGTTCCTGGAGTGTGGAAACTCTCTAATCACCTATGTTTTCTGTGGGTCAGCTGTTATTTCTTAGGTATGCATGATGCGTGCTAAAGATTTAATCATGGGTTTTGCAAATTCACATTTCTCAATTAATGTCAATTCTGCATCTTGAAGAATTTTCAGTCTACAATCATAGCTTCCCTTGTGGAGCCATTTATGAGTATGTTGCCCCTATGGAACATTATTCCTTTTGTGTCTGTTTGGCTTTAAAATATTGTGGTGCAGACATAATTCTAAATGCTAATCCATAAAGCAAAACAAGTGGTCAAGTATCTGGATTCTTTGTCCAGGGATAACTGCCAAAATCAGCTGTGTTCATCTAATTTGATAAAAAAAGGTACTCTTAATATATTTGGTGAAACTCACATCCATTGATGCTATAAGATGAATCTCACATTCCACTGATTGATTTAGTTGAGCCAATTCTAATGGAGTCATTTGGCTTTAGGATTGTGACCATTCTGGGGCACCACTTTGATGGTTGTGGTTACTGGAGAGATAAGCCCTAGCCCTAGTATGTGTTCAGTTTCATCCTTGACTTGGTCCATGAGTGAGTGAATGATTGTCCTCAGTGTGAACAGACAAATTAGGTTAGCATCAACTCTTAAAGGAACATGGTGGCCAGATTTCTGCTTTCACAAACCTGTAAATAATCTAGGAAATTCATTCATGAATATGGTACTGTACTGCTCATCAGCATCTTCATCAATTTGAGATCAATTTCAATGTAAGCAGACCTTGCTGCTCAATAATAATGACTCAATGCTTTGTATAACATTCAGAAAGTCAATGATTTCTCTGTCCATGGATCTTAATTTTATCAGGTATCATCCAATGCCTTTCAGTGTAGTCTACCTGCATGTTGTGACTGGATGGGTGATGGCTTTAGTGTATGGCTTTCACATCATCAAAAAAGGCTGAAACACCTTCCCCCATGTCCAGTTTTAAACTCTGTGGGGGGGTCCCTCTATTTAAAGTTTAATATTCAAGTATTTATTTTCTGTTTCATGTACTTCTCTTCAGAAAGAGATTTCATTTTGCTTTGAATTCTTCCATTTCTTGTATGTGGTTTGACTTTAAACTTATTCATTCTCTTTCCAGGCTGAGTCTTAGACTGGCAGGCCTTTTAAAAATGCTCTAACTTGCTGCAGTTGTAGTATTCTACTCATCTTGCTGGACATTCTTTCTACGTGTGCAGCATTTTCCCACCACATTGAGAGCATTTGGTTGGTGTGCTATCCTTTATCTGATCTACATATAAAATACCCTCTTTCATAGGTTTCCAAGGGACCTCACTTTTACTGGGGACAAACACTCTGGAAGCGAGTCACTTTCTCCCGCGGGAATCCGAGGGCCCTGCTGAATGGGACATGGCCATAAATCGGGATTCCTGATAGGCATAAATGCAATCGAGATTCATCTGGCCCACCCCATTGACTGTGATTGGGTTTCCACCCAGCGCTGGCAAACAACGGATGCGGAATGAATTCCCGAGAAAATGTCTTTTCATCTTAGGCAGTCACTTGGATTCAAGGATGGCTTGCTTTCACACTAAAAATGAGTTCTCAGGTGACAGAGAAGTCCAATGCATATCCTGCAGTCTCTGCCACAGGAGGGACAGGCAGACATTGGTTGCATCAGCAGATTGTTGCGCTGCCCACGTTGCCATGTAGTCCTTTTACGTAGCTTGCTCTTGGTAATAATGTTAAGCTCTCCCCCGATGCTTTTCCTCCACTTGAGGTGATCCTGGGCCAGAAAATATATTGGTGCAATCAGCAAGTGGGTGAAACAGTTAAAATGGTGGTCAGTGTTTTTCGAGCAGCTCTAAGAAAAATGAACACCAACCAGGACAAAGCAGTCTGCTAGATTAGAATCCCATCCACAAACATGCACTCCCTCCACCACCAACAAACAAATTCACCAAGATCCTTAAACAGCATCTTCTAAACCCATGACTATTACTATCCAGAAGAACAATGACAGCAGACACATAAGGACACCATCAAATGGAAGTTCTTGTCCAAGCCACTCACCATCTTGACTTGGAAATATATCGTTGCTCCTACACTTGGTCAAAATTCTGTAACCCCGCCCCCAACATCACTGTAAGTGAACCTACACCATATGAACTGCAGCATTTCAAGGAGATAGCTCACCACTACCTTCTCAAGGGCAATTAGGGTTGGGCTATAAATGCTAGCCAGCCAACGAAACCACATCCCATGAATGATTTTTTTTAAATTGACGATAAAGCTAATTACTCAATTTTAAGGGAATCTGTCCTATTTCCCTTTTTATAATTGCTTTCAACAGTTTAGAAATTAACGGTGCGATCTATAATCCTTAGAGGTTGGTGCTCCACCTTGTGGCTCAATGGGGAAGTAACATTAAGCAGGAGGCAATGTTTTCAGCACCTATAATTTAATTGTCTAAAAAATGTGACTCTAATTGCAGTAACTATCACATTTCCAGAATGTGATTTGGTTAATCATTGGCATTGAAAAGAACAGGCGTTTCCTAACTTTGAGTAAACTGACTATGATTACGATTTGTAATCTGTTTTGAACATGGAAGTCTAAAAAGCTCCCTATAACGTCTTTGAGCCGTAGCCAATGGTTAGGCTGAATTCACAGTTTAGCCACAGGAATAGGCTATTTAATATTAAGGTGGTCTACAGTTTTACAAAAGATATAAACCCAAACTCAGTGTCCAAAAGCATAGTTCTGGTCTATGTAACCAATTAATAACACGTATTGATAAAGGATGGAGACTAGTGCAAGAGAACAGTTGTCCTTCTGAGTTGCAAAATGTTTAAATTATAAGTCAATTAAAATCAACCAAAATTCTGCTGAACGTGCAGTCCTAAGGAACTGCTGTCAGTTTCCCTAATTTTCCCCTCATTCATAATGTAGGAGCCCATTTGACTTGGACTTGCAAAATCCTATTAACTATCCTGGCTTGAGATAATTCATGCCTCTTTAACCTGTCATTATTCCCCTCTCCACACGCATTGTATGCACCTGTAAAGACTTGATTATCTACAAAGGCTTGCATTCCATTTTCTTGCAATTGAGCTTATATAAGTCCTTTTGTGAACCCAACTCTCCACCCACCTGATGAAGGAGCTGTGCTCCGAAAGCTCAAGCTACCAAATAAACCTCTTGGACTTTAACCTGGTGTTATGAAATGTCTTACAATGCAGGAGCTGATAATTCCATTACTTGTTAGATTGCTTTAGAACTTACAAAAGAGGCAAACCAGTTTGTATAAACAACATGTGAGGAAAATTCATAAATGTTAACTATTAACTTTGGCACTTCCCATGTTATTGTATTTACCTTTGGATATTACTTGTGTAAATCATTGATCTATGCCTTTGGGGATGTAATTTTTGCATTGTTACCTTGTACAGTTTTATCATTTGAAATGTAATATAACTAACATTATCAGTGAGGACTCACCATGACAAATGTGTAGAATTTGGAAACAGATTTTTATCATTATATTAACCTGACGGTGGCTTCATCCATTTGAAGTTTACTTGTGTTTGTATGGTAAATAATCAGTGCTCCCACTAGCATTTATTGCCCATCTTTGGATATTCAGGATATTTTCATCTCTGTAATTAATCATTTTTATATCCAACATTTTTTAATTTGGTTGAAGGTCACTTGTAAGGACGCTGCATGTAAGATAAAATTTAAAATAATAATATAAAAGACTGCAACTTTGAGGAATATTGTTCTATTTAAAAGCAGAAATATATATTTCATGTTCAAATCCTAATGCAAGGTAGGCTTTATTTTATTTGTGAAATCTAACATAAGGAGATGTTACTTTGATAATTCTATAGATTCTGGCCATGTGCCATTTCTGTGTCATGCACATGATGCAATCTTCAAATATTAATGCTCTAATTGAGCCAGAGGTGAGCATGGCACAAAATTAAACGCCAAGTTCCGCAAGGAACAGAAGCATCAAAGACAAACCGCAGCTTGATAGGGCTTGTCAATGCCTTGCATAAGCAAGAGGCAGGAATATGGAGAACCACCTCTCCCATACCGCGCAGAGGATTCCACAATTCAGATTTCTGCCCCTTCTACTGCGCTAACATAGCCCAATTGGAAGTCATGAACTATGGAAATAATTCAAAGGCCAGTGTCCCTTCACCTTTACAAATTATATTCCACTCCCAGAGTGCTTCTGATACATAGTCAGTATCCAAAATGCCAGTGGATCTGACACTCCCATAGTTATTTATAAACAGGTGAGACACCCCGTTTGGACAGGCAATTATGACCTCAGTCAGGGAGCTTATACTCCAAGAGTGCCTCATGAGCCCCTTCGAAGTAATTACTGTGACTATGTGCATTATCTTTCCTCACCCGCACCCACCCCCTTGGACCTTTCTGTAACCTTTGACACATTTCATCATATGCTCCTCCTTCAGAATCATTGCTCCATTGTCCAGCTCAGAATGAATCTCTCACTTGATTCCACAGTTTACTCAGTTAATTATAATAAAAGCATCTCCAATAATAAACCCTGTAAGTTGCATGCCTCTACCCCCACCTCAGTTTATCTGACCCTGATCAATGTCTTTGTTACCTCCAAGCTTGACCATTTCAAAGCTCACTTAGTCAACCTCCATTCCTGCACCCTCCATAAACTTCAGTTTAAAAACTCTACTGCCTGTATCCTGTCCCAGCCCAAGCTCGGTTAACCATCACCCTGTGGGTCCTGGTCTCCTAATGTCACAAATTTAAAACTTTTATTCATGTGTTTAACTTCTTTTGTGACCTTGGCTGTCCCTGTCTTTGTAATCTCTGGACATCTCTGTATTTTGAACTTTGGAATCAGGTGCATTAATTCCTCTTTTCATCCCACCACTAACAGCCTGATCTTTGATCAGGATTTGGTCACTATACTCATATTTCCTTCTTTCATTTGGTGTTAACTATGCATCTAAAACATAGAACATTAATATACTGCTCAGTAAATATATTTGAGAAAACCAGAGCAAACAAAGTACACTAAACCAACTCAGATGTTGCTCGGAAAATCATACATGCTTTTGGAAATTAAGAATTGGGGTCAATTTCTGTTCCCTTGTAATCAATGGTTATAAAATCTAACCGTGAGCTACACTTCATTTTTGACTTTGACTTTGCAATCCTAAATTAAACTAACCATCTCTTAACTACTAACAATAATAAAATTATAACAAAATGGAAAATTACAAAAAGGACATTTCATAGCTTATTGGAGGAGCACCTAGACTTGTTCATTTTATGGTAATTAAACATAAAGGGCTCATTTCATTTTACTTCGTACTCATTTTTTGTGATCTTTTCCTGGTACATTTCAGAAAGAAGATGTCATGAGAAGTTTTTAATATCTACAATATAATTGCATAGATTTATTGTGGTTACATCTATCACAAATGTATCTACTGTTTCACTTTAGTGTTGAGGAGATGGTTATTGACAGGAATTTGTTCTTGCCGGCAAAGGAACAGAGTTCACTGTTCAGCTCAATAACTTCTCGCTTTTTTTTCCAAGGGCTTGTCAGTGAAAATTTCCACTGATCTGGTGTCCCTTCCAGTATAGTGCCCTCTACAGGAGATCTGTGATATTTATGAATGGAGCAAGCAATAGTGGCACACTTCAAACGATCAGATTTAAGTTTATTCCCTCAGACACATAAGATGTAAACTAAAAATACATGGGAAGAAATATAAATTGAATTTAAAAGATAGAGAGGAAGCATACTGAACATTGGAAACTACAGATGATCATAAGAAGCAAAGAGACAAACTAAAAAAAGTAAAGCAAAGCTTTTTAAAAATCTGCAACATTAATTTTCTACTGAAGGAAAGTGACTCCACAATTGTAAATTCTCAGTGACAGATAGGATATTCATAAGTAATTATGATTTCTAATCTTTTAAAAACGCTTGTATTCTTTAATACACCACCCTAATGTTCCAGCCATCTTTAAGATGGACTAAATCAATAAGTATTCCAAGTTCAAGTCTTTACAGGAATTTCGTTGCTACATTTGTTGCCAAGATCTGCAATAGTGCACCATATGAAGAAAGAGGGTGTCTCTGACAGTAACTTCCAGATTTCTGCATTTACCTGCACAGTTGCAGATAGGAGAAGTGGCTGCCAGTTTAACCTGCAATAACAACAAGTGTCTTAGAATCCCATTACTGATATAACAAACCCCACGGCATTGTTAGTTAACAATACACATAAAAGAAAACATTCTCTAATGTCACTAAAATAGATGTTAAAGTAAATTAGCATCATAACATTCAGGACTATTTTAATTTTAGTCACATACTATGGACGGTTAGTAGACGGACATGACTGCCATCTTTCCGCTGTTATTCTAGGTAGCCTAGGCTGTGTTAAGGTCCAGGACCTCATTTACATGTTGCTGGTAAGCTGCAAGTTGAGAACTGGTACATTGAGGCATTTTGTCAGTTGAGCATGGAGCGAAATCTCCCTACGTAATCCAACTCATATTTGCAGTCCTCTGAGTGAGTTTGGAGAGAACATTCACTTGTTGGGTGATTCAATGTTGGTGCAAATGGACAGACCATCAGTGGGGCATATATTCTGCCTAATTTCTCCTTGACATAGCAATTGTCACAACAAGTCACTTTGTATATTACAAATGACCTCTTGCGTGAAACAGGCAGGAACTTCTCACCATCAAGATGGTGGAAGCTAGATCATTAGAGTAAACAAGGCAGGAAATTACACCTCGCCATCTTCAAACTATTGCCTCCTATTGACACCAAGAATTTCAGTTTGACACCAATATTGGAAAAAAATGAGTATTTGAGCAAGTTAGAAAATTGCTTTTTCAAGTTTGCGATCCAAACTTCTCTCCACTTGTTTTCATAGATTCAAATTTCTACAGTGCAGAAGGGTGCCATTCTCCCCGTCGGGTTTGCACATCATAATCCCATCCAGGCCCTATCCCCACAACTCCATGCATGCTATTTCGATATTTTATAGAGAAAAAAAATGCAGCTTTGAAATGCCCCCTTTTGTTCATTCTGCATTACAAACGTGTCATTAACGTTCCTTCCCTTTCCTGTGTTGTTCTACTCAATCTCTCCTACTCTAATTATTTCGGAAGACTGAAGAACGCTGGACTTTCTTACTTGGCCATACCAACTATCTGCTATTTTTAGACTTTTAAGAAACACTTCGCCATCCCTCATACCCTTTTCAACAAATGCCTGAATAATGGACATTTGCTTTTCTTAATTTATGTTTCGCTTTGATGCATTTCAGGAGAGTGCTTGCTGTTACACATCCAACTTGGACTCTTAATTGGGCAACAGAATCAGAGAAGCCACTTCTCCCGTGACTCTAACTTTGCGACCGATATATAAGAAAAGTTGATGTTAGCAGTATAAATACAGAAGCCAGTGTATGGGTGTGAGTTTCCCATGACTGGAATTAAACAAGTGGCAATATAAAAGAAGTTTTCACTATCTCTCGGGAACGCACAGTTCAAGATAAATGAGGAAGAGTCGTTATCTCTGATTCCGTCGTCCCCCCCCCCATCTCCATGGTCCTCTGAAATGAATCCGCTGAGCTTTAAGCTGTTCCTAAATGATGCGAGTGGACATGGACACCTGCTGGTCAGTATGCACTGCCAAAAATGGAATTAAAGTTGGCGTTAACATCTTGGTGAGATTTCTCGTTGTTTCTCTCTCTGTCTCTCTCTGTGCTGTTACCAAAATACAACATTGGCTTGCGAAATTCGGTATTCTTTGCTGAGTAATCGCGCCCTATCCCCACCTCCCTCCCATCCCCATTTACTTTTGGAAATTTCTCGCCCAATGATGAATGAATGAGCTGTTTAGGCAGTGTTTTCAAATGACGTCATGGGAAACCAGCACCAAATAGCAGAATGGTCCTATCTCCCCCCCCCCCACCTCCCATTAGTTTAATGTAACAGAAGATGTCCATTAGTTGTCAAGGTTGCTGTTTATTTCAATAGGCTGCGTCCTCCTGACGACGGGATTACGATAGTTGTCTGTCTGTGTGTGTGTGTCGCTCTCTCTCTCTCTCCACTCTGCAACTCATCCAAGTACCAGGATACATCAAAACCTGTTCATCTAAAAGACTTCGGCGGGGGATTAACCGCTCACAAACGCATGGGTCCTTTCGGATTTCCAACCTGCCGCTTTTGACTGCTACTAACAGTCCGCGACGAGTTTCCGATGAACACATTTGATATTTCTGCATGTCCTATTCCGGAGAATGCTGCATAACGTCAATTTTGCTACTTACGCAAATTGAACGCATTCCCAGTTATTGCCGCTAGTGGCTGTGCGGACCCCCCCTCCAACACCCCCAACTCTCCCCACCACCAACCTCCGATTTATCTGCCGTCTGATGCTTTTGACCGCTTCCAAAGCTTTGTTCCGAGACAATTATTTCAGCAGATAGAGGTGCCCTGCACCTCCGCTGCCGCTCAGGAAACATTAGCTGAAACCTACAGAGTACCAACGCAAGAATCAGCGGAAAGATCGCTGCAGAGGCTCTGCAGTTGGAAGATTTGTACTGTTTCACTGCTTTGTCTTCCCCGCCTTCCCGGATTTTTTTTGGGGGGGGGGGCGTTGTTGCTATCATGGATTTTTAGGCTACTGACAGACATTTGAATCGGGAACTGGCACTTCTGGTGAAACACAATTCTTTGCAACATCATGAACCGAGGCGGCTGGGAAAGTATAACCTAAAGCTTGTTGCTGTTGACTCCCGCATCTTCACGCTGTCCAGTTTATCTTGTAGTCACTTTTCTGCTTTCGACCAATCTTTTGAAGAGTGGAATTGAGGGACAGGTTGACCTAAACCAAAAGAAAAATGTCCCGAAAGTTTACAGCGGATTTTCTACCACGAACAGAAAATCAATAGTTTCGGTATAAATGTTTTAAATAGTCGTGGGGGACAAAAAGAAAACTGGATCACAAGATTTTGTTTTTTTTTAACGTTATGTGTTTAATGGAGCGGATATTGAATGTGACTGCTGTCTTCAACTGACTGATTAAAGGAAATGGAACTTCTCGCTGCTCTGATTTTGTCCATTTCTTGGATCTTATGTACCGACACTGTAGCTAGTGATTCCATCATTCACATAGGTAAGACAACATCCGTTTGTTCGCTTTTTGTAAAAAAAAGAAAAACAAATATATAAAAGGATGGTGAAGTGTTGAGGTTAAGGCACCGGAGTAAGGTTCAAAGCTAAATAGAATAAGTTTTTTTAAAATGCCAATCATATGTGGTAACCCAGGATCTATTACTGGCTAATGCAGTTTCAGAAAACACTTGACACTGCAAAGCATTACAATTTTCATTAAGTCCATTGTGTCGAATGTCTAATGGTTATCACGTGGAGTTCTTTGAAGAATGTAGCAGGTTTTTTTAAAATCTCAAGTTACTTTTGATCTTCGGAAAATAATGCTACAAACTGTATTGGGATTGCCATAATTGGACTTAGTTAAGTTACAGGTTAACTATATAATTATAAGGAGATAAACCAGAATCAAAACAATGTAGTTCTGTAAAAGAGCAATTGAACTAGTGATTCTGTCGCTTTGCATGACTTACATTTGAAGAGGCGCTTAATGAAAGTGTCGACCGATTATATTAGCAAGTATTATGCCGGCAATATAATATTGTATTACACGTACTGGGTCTCTAATGCAAGTACGATTTGTTAACCCTCTCCTGCAAGACCTGCAACAATATACAAAGAAGGTTCAATATAACTTGTCTAAATAATTCTGGCCGCACATGCAATGGGTGAACGGCGCTGTGAAGCTGACCTAAGTGGTGTTGATAACAATTTGTTCCGCACCCTAAAGAGTGAGAGCGGCCCTGATCAGTTCCATTATAACTGTCAATCAGGAAAGCAGGATTACCGCACACTAGAGGAAACCCGGAGCGGTCAGAGAAAGTCAGGAATGATTGGTGAGAAGTGCCGCAGTTCCATTCTGCGGAGGTCGTCTAGGTTGTACATGTATACTGGGAAAGATCGAACCAGTTGCCGAGACATTTGTGTTCGAGGTCCACATGTCTCCGTACACGCAGAGTGGACACACACGGATGTCCACTTGGGACAATGCAGAGTGTCCTTGGTGTAAGCGAATGTCTTTATCCCCATTGTAAGACAAGCCTTCAGCCGGTGTACAAGTAGCAGAGCTGGGGAGGGATAACAGGAGGAGGAGGCGTGATAAAGGGATAGAGCCCACTGATTAGTAGGCAGCTCCTGTAGCCACAATGGTACAGAACTCAATAATGGGTGGTGCTGAGGCTACAAACAGCCTCAGGGTGAAGAAGGCATGGCCCCCGCAAGACAGAGCTAATGCTTTGGCTGGGGAAGCATGGTAAGCCTGGGTGGTGAGGGGATGTTTGGCAGGGGGTTGTGCCCTATCTGGATTAAGGGCATCCCCCAAATTGTCTAGCTCCTACTTTTTCAAGAACTATTAGAGTTCTCTCTCACAGGAAATTCTGAACATTTTATGTCGGCTTGACAGCATTTCTGGAGAGAGAACAGAGCCAACTTTTTGAATCTGGATGACTCCTTCAGCAGAGAACATAGAACATAGAACATAGAACAATACAGCACAGAACAGGCCCTTCGGCCTTCGATGTTGTGCCGACCAAAATAAAAAGCAATGCCCCTCCTAACTAAACATTCCCTTCTCATCCATATACTTATCAACTAACCTCTTAAACGCCACCAAACTTGGCGCATCTACAACAGCTGCAGGCAGGGCATTCCACTCCCTAATCACTCTTTGAGTAAAGAACCTACCTCTGATATCCGTCCTATACTCATCCCCTTAATTTAAAGTGTGTCCCCTCGTGCTAGCTTTCTCCATCCTAGGAAAAAGGCTATCACTGTCCACCCTATCTAAACCTCTAATATCTTATATGTTTCGATAAGGTCCCTCTTAGCCGCTCCTTTCTAACGAAAACAACCTCAAATCCTCAGCCTCTCTTCATAGACCTGCCCTCCATACCAGGCAACATCCTGGTAAACCTCCTCTGTACCCTCTCCAATGCCTCCACATCTTTCTTATAATGTGGGACCAGAACTGCACACAATACTCCAAGTGCGCCGCACTAGAGTTTTGTACAGTGCAACATGAGTGCGGCTCCTAAATTCAATCCCCCTACCAATAAAAGCTAAGACTCCATAGCCTTCTTAACAACTTATCACTTGACTGCCTACTTTCAGGGATCTATACAATACACCAAGATCCTCTGTTCTCAACACTATTAAGACCTACCATTAGCCTATACTCTACACATTTATTTTCCTGCCAAAGTGCATTACCTCACACTTTTCCACATTAAACTCCATTTGCCACCTCTCGGCCCAGCTCTGCAACTTGTCCAAGTCACTCTGTAAACTAAAACACCCCTCTTCACTATCTACCACCCACCAACTTTAGTATCATCTGCAAATTTACTGATCCATCCCTCAATACCCTCATCCAGATCATTTATAAAAATTACAAACAGAGCTCCCATTCTAAATTCTCACTCTCACCTGCCTACCACTGCCCAACAAGTTATAGTAGTGAAGGCAGATCAAGAGTCATTGCTGGATAATGATTGGCCCTTCAGTGGATGAGAAGGTTGCCAGGATGGTGGGCACTTTACCCTTGTCTCATATTTTTGGGACGAGTTGACCAAGAATATGGTGGACTAGCTGTCTCATGTTTTAGCTTCCTCCTGCTGAAAACATGCCTAGTGGAGGCTGTAAAATCCAAGCAACAGATGACAATGCATCTTTTGCGCAGCATTACTTTTATGTTGCATTCAACCCTTTTCTTTCTCTGCAAATCTTTCATTATTTTCCATGAATGCAAGTTCCCACACCAATGCTAATTCTCTTGATCTGTATCTCTTCCCCTCTATTTATATGTTTCATCTTTCACATGTTTGCTGCCTTGTTTTTCCCCTTTCCCCTTCCATTAACAAACAAATTCCTTTAAATGCTAAGCAGATCTTGCAGCATCTGTGGAGAGAAACAGCATTTCAAATCAATTGTGACTTTTTGGTTTATATCCTTTCTTATGCATGCACATTATACCTTTGCTGTCTCAACATCTTGCTTTCTTCTCTGCAATTAACCCTTTTTATATGTGGACTCAAAGGATTTTTTCAGAAAATTTGTGTTACTGCAGATTTGGCTCTGTGTACTCTTCTGCCAGATGCGGAGGGCTCTCTGAAAGCACTATTGTCAATGGACTTTCAATGCCTGCACCTCATTTCAGCATTCACTCTGGCACTTAGAGATCTTTATTTTACTATTTCCGTGTAATCAGAGCTTTCTCAGCTCTGCCTGCCTCCTTTCATTTGATGATGTGCATGTGTTTATCTCTTCACCCCCATCATCTGCCTTCTCTCTTTTCCTGTGTTGATTTACCTCCTCTTGTTTACAATGTCCTAATGCACGCATTTGATCTGTCTTCCCCTTGACTGGCTGGTTTTGATTCTCCTGTCCTGCAGAATTCTTCCTAGGCTAATGCATATTGCTTTGAAAGGTGTGTTTAACAGAACCATTATTAAACTTCAAGCACCAGACCTGTCTAACAGACAGATACATTCGCTCAAGCTTGGATGTGATTTTCCCAACTTGAAGTTTGAAGTAAGCCTACCCTGCAGAGAATCCAGCCTTGATGGGCACCCAGCAAAACAGCACTGCTGTTTTTCCAATACCTATTTCACATTTGAATGGCCTGATAGTTCCGACAGCTTCCTTCCTATATTACTGCAAATTCACACCACTTGCATCTTGCATCATTGGATTAGCGTAGTTGCAGCCTGACAATTAATCTTGATTAGGGTAAATTGCTCACTGATAAATCTGTTGGGTGCCGACTACGTAGATTGGATAATGGAAAGCATCACACTGTTAGATCATTTCACCAGCAACTATTCAAGATTTATTTACAAACAAATGATACACAGATACTACTTGGGCAAAATGCCAACAGAGCAAAATTAATATGAAAGAACTGAAATCCATCACAAAAAATGTCTTTCTCAAAAATCTGCTTTATGGGACAAGATATATGATATTTGTGCACCAACATAAATTAATGTATCTTTGACAGTACAAAAGATTTGCACCCAGAACTAACACATTAGTCACATGGAACTTATCTTTCGTAAAGTGATTCTCTTCAAGCATCTGCCAAACAAATTTTAAGTTTCCACTGTTATGGTTCAGTTTAGAAACTTCAAAGTATTTTATGAAGCCTACTCGAATCATTAGTTTTGTATTTTGAATTTGGCTAGGATGAGCATGAGATGTTTCACTTCAGGTGTGATTCAAATGACCCAATAGGGAGCTTTTATCAAACAAGGTTTGTTCAAGAATATAGTTATCATGTATAGTAAGAAAATTAGCAAGAACTTTTATCAATTACAAGCAAGAAACAAAACAACCACTGTAATGTATAAAACTATCTCTAATGTGTTCCAATTAAAACCAGAACTCATAGACAACAAAAAGAAAACCTTTTCACAGGTTTAGCACAGCACAGATTAATGCTCACTTGATACTGGGATCAAGGCCATTAGTTGAATTCTGCAATCCAATGCTCTTGAGACTCAAAATAGTCTGAAGTCAAGGCAGCTTTCCAAAGAGAGACTTCTGGCCCAGCCCCAACAACAGATTTTCAACTTTAGGAAGGCTTCCAGCTAAACAGAAGAATTTCCCAAAACCAGGGAGAGAAAGAAGAGACATTGCTTTTAGTCTGATGTCCACTCCCTTCTAAACTAAAATTCAAATCTGTAGCTCAGAACTGAAAATACAAAAAAAAAGACCTGCTTGACACGTGACCTGCCAAGCAGGTTTTTTTTCTCTCTCCCAACGATGCAGAGTCATAAAAAAGACTCAAAAGTGAATGGTCCCATTGAAGTAGCAAGAAAAGTGTATCTGATAGCCAAGCCAATAACAATGATATCACTGAAGCTATGAGCTAAGAAATCATGTTCTTTTTAAAAAGAACCTTTCTTTCAGAGACACTAGTGTCACACCGTCTTTGTGTGGTATGGAACGATGCCTCTTTACATTTTTCTTTGTTTTTCTTGCATCTTACTGTAACTAAACATTAACATGACCCAGGTTCTGTTAGGGATCACCCTGCATGGCCTTCAAAGCTATGATGAGCAACTTCTTCATCTGTGATATTTGCTTGGGTTCCATTGGGTATGTAATTGACTGGTGAAGCTGATCTGACCTAGAAGGTTCTACTATACTAAGACAGTTCAATTCTGATGACTGAGTTTTTAGAGGATTTCTTCTGGTTGCATAAAAACAAATTATGTGGATGCTGGAACCTGAAACCATAAGCTTTGACAAAGAATCATCTTGACTTGAAACATTACCTGTTTTCTGTTCTTATAGATGCTACCAGACCTGCTGAGATTTTTCAGCATTTTCTCTTTTGGTTTCTCAGCTTGCCTGTTCTCTCTGTTTCTGATATGTGTTTGCTTTTCAAGGAGGCTGCACTGTTTCTTATTTGCTTGCATCAGGTGCAGAAGTCCTGGGCAAAATTTTGGAAAATTCCAAGTCACTATCAAGGTTTATAAGATGATGAGAGGGATTGATAGAGTGGATGTGCAGAGACTATTTCCTCGGATGGATGTAACTGTTACCTAGGAAGCAAAACTATAAAATTCTTGGTGGAAGATGTAGGAGGGATGTCTGAGGTAGATTTTTCACTTAGAGAGTCGTTGGGGTGTGGAATAGACTGCCTGCTGTGATAGTAGAGTCGGACACTTTAGGAACTTTCAAGTGGTTATTGGATAGGCACATGGAACACTCCAGAGTTATAAGGAGGGGATAGATTGATCATGGGATTGGGCATAGTTCAGCACAACATTGAAGGTTGAAGGGCCTGCACTGTGCTGTAATGTTCTATGTTCTAAGATTTCCAAGTGAAGCTTTCAGAATATTCTTGTTGAGCTTCTGAGCCCCATGAGAATGCACTTCTAATTCTATGTGAAGTTTGACTTTGATAAGCGAATGCCAGCCTGGTTATGTGTATCTCAATATGTTATGAATGCTTGATGCGTGAGCATCTGAATGTCTGGTATTTTGTTCTACCATTTGATCCTTGGAAATTTCCTAAAGTAGATTATGTGAAAAAATTGCACAGATACCTTTCACATTGTGAACATGAGGACAGGATCTTCTGAGACTTTCTACTATGCTATATACACCTAGCTTATAAGTTCTCAGCACAGTTTATGATATGTGCTATTAGATTGAAAAGTAAATGGTGGGACTGAGAATTGGGGGTCAGCAACTTCAAAATTCAGATGGAAGATTTCTGATGAGTATTTGGAGGAGATTCTGCTTTGTTAATGAGCCATCAACCTCAAGTGCTCTGGAATGAGAGATGAGTGCTTCATTTTGTAGGTAGCATTCAAAGTAATGCTTTGGTAATATGAAAGAAAATAGCAATTTTTAACTTTGAGGGAATATCCTCTGTTGGAATTCTGCAGGAAGAGTTACAGAAGCAGGAGAACATAATGTCAACAGTTAATACTTGCTTACAGATAGCCTGTCATGTTCCTTTTACATCATTATATTTTATTTTTTAAGTCTGCACTGTCATCATTATGGATCCAGATGGTATCAAATGTTAGTCAGAAACCATTAGCCTTGGGTAGAACTACCTTGAAATAATGGAACCAATGACAGACATATAAATAAACACTAGCAACTTCATGACTATCCAATGTCTACATATTGTTGTGTAAAAATTGTACATTGATGGACTAGAATCCTTTTATGTTTTTAAATACTATTGCATTTGTACAATCAGTCAATTTGGCCAAATGTGGTGCAACATGAAAAATAGGATTTTTGAGAAGCTAGTCATTCTGGAAAAGTAATAATCTTTGACTATTGATCATGGCCATCCATAAAGAAAATGATAAATCTTCGACCCTGGTAAACAATGAATAATTTATTTGATGTATGCAGCACTGCAGTGCATACTGACTGCTCTGACTGCCACTGGACCTGGATGTTACTGATCTTCACAACCACAGCCATTCCAGTTGCATTACAAGTTTGGAGATCTGTGGTAAATCTTTGTATTTGCTTGCATAACCACAGAAAAATAATTAATACACCTACTCCATATACAAGTCTAAACAACTGGTGTAAGCTACACTCGCCTTTTTGGGTATGCACAGATCTGCTATGTTCTTTTCCAATGCACTTGCACCAGACTCTGCTGATAGTTGTAGAAAACATCAGCCTCCAGATTTGTAAGGGATGCATTGAGACATACAATATTTGGGCAAGAGTGACTGTTCCTTACTAGTGACTAGCTACTTTGAATTGATAAATACAATAGATAAAGAATAAAAGAACCTCTGAAACTTAGGCTATTATGTATGGTAGCTTTAAATAAAAATGCTGGCACAAGTAAATATGACCAAGCTGCCATATTGTCATAAAACATGGTTCATTAATACCTTCTAGGGAAGGAAACTTGTTTGTGCACCATCTGGACTATTAGTGATTCCTGTAGTTGACTCTCAACTGCCCACTAACTTGTCTAACAGCAATAAATATCAGCCTTGTCTGTTCCACCAACAACCTAACCATAAATGTGTATTTAAAACAAAAACCTGGGGTCCAATAGAATTATAAAGCTAAAGCAAGACAAGTGATACAAAAATAGCTGAAGACAATTATGTCTGACAAAAGTTTCAAAAATACCATATGGTTCAATTTAGCAATGCTAGAAGGTATCCTCTGATGGCTATGATTCATTCTAGGATTTGTCCAGATTGCATGACAGAAAATAAAATTCATTGTCACAAATTTTAGAGTGTTTATTTTCTTGCAACTTGCTCATTCGCATTTAAACTTACTGCAAATTGATAAATTATAGACTCTAAATGAAAAGAGAAACTAGTTGCAGGCTATTTTTGGAGGTTGAACTTTATTGATTCCAAATATTATTTGTAGTGATTTATAAATGGTGGTTAGGTCTCAATTGGACTATTGTATCTTGTTCCCTGGGCGCCGCATTTTAGGAATCATGTCAAGGTGTGGGCAGTGAAGATTGAACGGCTTTGTTAAACTGGTATCTGGATGAGGAACTGCAGCTGTATGGAGAGACTGGAGAGATTGTTCTCTGTAAGAGCAGGGAGAGTTAATGAAATTTGATAGAGGTGTTCAAAATTATAGATAGTATCATGTATTAAAGAAGGAGAAAATATTTTCCATGACTCAGTAAAGCCAATAGCCAAAGAACAGACAAGACAATAGCGAAACAAGCAAATGTTGGCTTGAGTCGAGGATGGCTGTGGTCCGGTTGCTACTGCTTGAAACCGTGGTGAATCCAGACATTAGAGAAACTTGTAAAAAAATTGGGAAATGTTTTGTGAGGTGAAAGAGGAATGTAGGGTTCTGTGGCAGAAACACAGCATGCCACTGTAGGATAGCTCTTTTAAAGAGCTAATACAGGATAGACTGAAGCATCACTTGTGCTGTTCTATGGCTGCAATTTGCTCCTTAATATTTTCAGCACTTTTTAAGTAAATAGACCCATGCTTTATGATCCAAGCATGTATTTTTGTGCGCTGTTACTGAACATTGTATGCTGGAAGATTAACAATAATCCTTTTACCATATTTTATTACATTAGAGAATGCAGAAATGGTTGGTCCAATTTTCTACTCAAAACATAACATATGATACAGGAGCAGGAATAGACCATTTGGCCCTGCAACCTGTCAGATAATCTGGTAAAATCATGGCTGATCTCACTGTGCCTTTTAACTCCACTTTCTTACTTGCCATCCATGACCTTTATCAATCAAAAGTCTATCCAACTTAGTGTTGAATGCATTCAAGAGAATTCCAAAAACTAACAACATTCTGTGAGATAAAATTCCTCTTCATCTCTATCTGAAGTAAGAAAAATGCTGGGAAAACGATAATGGAAAACAAAGAAATAGTAAAATAATTGAACATATAGTTCTGGTTCTATCTTCAGCAGAAATGAGAGCACAGATAATGTCGCAGAAATGTCAGGGAACCAAGGGTTTAGTGAGAGGCAGAATTGAAGAAAATGAGTAAGAAAATTGTACTGAGGAATTTAATGGGTTTAAAAGCTGACTAATCACAGGGGCCTCATAGTCTATATCCCAGAGTATTACAGGAAGTGGCCCTGGAAACATTGGATGCAGTGGTGGTCATCTTCCAAAATTCTAAAGTCTCTGGAGCAGTTCCTACATTTTGGAGACAAATGTAACCCCACTATTTCAAAAGGGAGAGAGAAGAGGGATAAGTACAGATCAGTTAGCCTGATGTCAGTAGTGGGAAAGATGATAGAGCCTATTATAAAAGATGTGCTAACAGAACATTTGGAAAATATTTGAGGTTGAACAAAGCCAGCATGGGTTTATGGAGGGCATATCATGCTTAACAAATCTTCTGAAATGTTTTAAACATGTAATTAATAGAATCAATGAGAAAATCAGTGGATATGGTATATTTGGACTTTTTGCTTTTAATATCCATCATAAGAGGATAATAGGAAAAATTAGAGCATAAAGATTAATGAAACAGAGTGGGCATAAATAGGTCTTTTACTGAATGACAGGCAGTGCTAGTGGGGTACTGGTGAGGAATCAGTACTTGGGGCCCTGCTGTTCATAATATATGTAAATAACCTGGATGGGGGAACCGGATATAATTGGGGCGATTCTCCCATCTCCACCTACAACTTTCTGGCTGGCTGGGGTAGGAGTTGCACATCGCCGGCCTTTTTCCAGGATTTACACATGCGCTGGGAATGCATATGCATCCCTCATTGCTGGAGAACAGGAGGAGACCAGACCACACTGGAAACCAGCAGGAAGATAGATAAGTTATTTGATTTTTTAAAAAAATATATTTTAAATACGTTTTACATTTCATTATCAGAACTTGCCAGTCCCGATTGAATCTCCCACTCCCAGGAGTACTTCATTCCAGTTTAGAGTAGCTCCACACATTCAGGAAACTAATGGGAAATGCTCATCTGAATGAAGGGGAGCAATCGGGGTCCCTCCCAAGGGGTAGGGTGGGTAGTGCCTCCTGTCAATGGGCAGCCTGGCAGTGCCAGCCTCTGCTCCCTGGCACTGCCCAATGGGCAAAATGTCCATGCCCTGGGGACATCTTGGCACTGCCCATCGGGCATTGGATAGTGCCAAGGGGTGTAGGGTCTAATGTGAGCGAGGTTCAGGCGTGATCACTGGGTTGGGAGTCCTACTGCCACTCTGCATGGGAATCAATCTGGAGGGAAGGCAGCTATGGGGATGGGCCAGAGGGAGTTGGTCTGCCAGCGGTGGTATCTAACCTTGGGGGAGTCAGTGGGTTGGGGAGAGGCGGTCTGGTGAGGTGAGGGAGGTGGAGGATCATTATTGCTGAGGGAGATAGGCTGGAATGGGGGCGCTCCAGAATGGGGAGGGTCAGGGCTGGCCCAGGAACTGTTGTGGGGGCCACGATAGGGCTGTGAGTGTTGCTGGAGGGGCAGCATGTGGGGTCCTGGGGTGGCCAGTGATCGAGCTGGCCAGCAAACAGGGAGACTGATACATCAGTGCCCCTGTATTTGCACACGGTTCCCAAACTAGCAGACTTTGGTGCAAATAGGCCCCGCTCCCTGAGTTTTTAATGAGATTCATGATTGGGACCTCTGCAGTGCAGAGTGGGGAGATTTGAGTGTGAAGTTGGGGTGAGAAAACAGTTGTGATCTAGAACAGTTTTCTCACCAATTTTGGGAGAATCGCCCTAATATTTTAAAGTTAGTTGACAACGCAAAAATAGGAGAATTTGTGAATTTCGAGGAGATTGCAAGAAGGCTTCAAGATTTAGACAAGTTGAGTGAGTGTGCAAACACATAGTGGATATAGAGCAATATGGCTAAATATGAAGTTACATACTTTGATTTGAAAATCAGAAAGGAAGAGTATTATTTAAATAGTAATATATTGGGAAGTGTGGATGTACAAATGGATCTGGGTGCCCCTCTATACAAGTCCTAGAAAGTGGAGAGGCAGGCGCAACACACAGTTGGGAAGGCAAATGGTATGTTGGCCTTCATTGCAAGAGATGCCTTACTGCAGTTATATTGGAACTTGGTAAAACTACATGTGGAGTATTGTGTGCAGTTTAAATGGTGGAGTAAGCTGCAAGGGTTATTCCTACTCCTGATTCTATGTTTCTGTGTTTTCAAGCTCTAGTTCTAGATTCCTCCCAAAAGAAAACATCCTCTCAGCATATAACCTATTAAGCTCTCTCAGAATCTTATGTTTCAATAAGATCTTCTCTCAGTCTTTGAAACTCCAATGAATATGGCCTCAACTTGCTCAACCTTTCCTCATAAGACAATAAGCCTATTGAACCTTCACTGAACTACTTCCAGTGCAAATGTGTCCCTTGTTGAATATGTATTTTTCTTCTACTCTGAAAGATGGATAGCAATGATAACAATGTACTTTTTAAACTGTGCAGCCTCTTCATCACCAAAGTTCCCAAGCAGGCTGAGCACAAGTTGGCGCCTTTAAGTTACTGTGCAAAAAAAATTTAAGGGATGCTCACTTAAATAAATAGACTGCACACAACAAAATAGTAGTTGTCAGCTCAATGACTAATTTTAAAATTATTAGAATTATTCACAACAATTATAGGAGTAAAACAAAACTGATACCTCAGTTAATTGTTGTAAATTCATTCAACTTATTTGTTCTTTGAGTGCGTTTCTTACAAAGTCTGGTAAGCAAGATTTTTTGTAGGATAGAATTCTCTTGTGAATGGATGAGACAGTGTTTTCTCTCACTGGATGAACTCTGATTGCCAAATGCAGAATCAGAAAGAACTGAATGTTGAACTCTGAAACAGGGAGACCTCACATCTGTTCAATCATCCTTCTGGGTATCCAAGGTAGAATACAACATATGAGATCAAAAGAAATATCACCACTAGGTAAGTAATTATGTTATTCAAGTTTATTATTCAGTTTGAAGAATGTCAACAGAGGCCCCTTGGCTCTTGGCATTGTCTAAGTTTGACACTTACTTTGCATGTTAAATAGTTTGGTTTATTTAACAATGCTATAGTGCCTGACATTCATCCACAAATTCCATATGCATTTAAATCTGAGTGAATTGCTGATGCAATTAACTTGTAAATATAGGCAAACAGCAGTACAGTAGGGAATCACTGACTGTCCTAATGACTTTCCCTAAATACATTTGAGTATTGTTTTGCCTCCTAACAAAGCTGAAAAAATATAATTTGAAAAAGTGTTTTTGAATCCAGTCACGACCTATCTAATGCCAGTGAAAGTAAATGATTATAATACTGGCTTGATGTCAGATAATTGAAGATAACAAATAGTATCCTAGTGATTATGATGCTAGAGCAGAAATTGAGAGCTCAACCCAACAGTGTTAAGCAGCATGGATTGTTACAGAAGGTTCACCACTACAATCTTGGGATAATGAAGGATTATATTAAATGCTTCCAGATGCCCATACTCAAGAATAAATTTAAATATGTTGGAAATATGTTGCATCCAGTGTAGAGTGTAAGCTGTTGGGAAGTTAAAATTATCTTGTGGAGCACTGCCCAGAATTTGAGTCAGAGACAAATTGAAGAAATGCATTAGGGCAGAAGCATTGAAATTTAAATCCAACGCAGATACAGTGGGTATTGGGGGGATGGGGGGACAGTGGCTCAGTGGACTAATAACTCAGTGAAGCAGTTCAATGCTCTGGGGACACGGGTTTGATGGTGAAGTTTAAGCTCAATGACAATCTGGAATTAAAAACTTAATGATGACCATGAAACCATTGTCAATAGTCATTAAAAACCCATTTGGTCCAATAATGTCCTTTAAAGAAGGAAATCTGCTGTCCTTACTTGGTTTGGCCTACATGTGATTCCAGGTCCACAGCAATGTGGTTGACTCTTATGTGCCCTCTTAAAAATGCCGCTCTGTTTAAGGGAAATTAGGAATGGGCAATAAACGCTGGCCCAGTCAGGGATGCCCATACCCCTTAAATAAAAAAAAAGGCTGATAAGCTGAAAACTCCAATTGTGAAATGTCATGTAAAATTAATTTGTGTCGTTCACCCTGGTTGCTACTGATAACAGACAATTGCTTCCAATTACAATAATTTCTTAAACTCCAGGTAACTTTGAGAGTGGCTGAGTTGGGAAGTAAAATAAGAAAGATTGTTTTGAAAATGTGGTAAACTGTTGAGACAGCACCACGCAGAGTACCACGTGGAGACTTTTACTTTGCATTTGTGAGTAATTGTTGACATTGATGACAGAAGTGTGAGGACGCTTCTATTTTGTAGCACTGATCTCATTCTCATTGTTGAGCGTACAGATATCTTTAATGTCTGTAAATTTCCCTTTATATTTATTACTTTGGTGTTGATGGATGCCAGACTTCTGTGTTCAAATGACATGATTTAAAAGCTTGTAACGATGTGATTTATTCCGTTGTATCTTGGAAGGGACATAATGATAGATATTAATGCATCTGTGGGTTCAAATGAACTTTAATCATCGGAGTTAATGTTGGATCTTGAGTTTCTACAAGATGGGATGGGGAGGAATAATCAGATTTCACAAAATTTATGTGTGATACGTCTTATATTACAATACTTTCATTACAGAGCAATAGGTTTAAAATGAGAAATGTCAAAGCATTGAAAACTTGGGAATAATTTTACAGTAGCCAAAGAAAGGACCAATTCAAAAAGCTATTTTGGCCAAGCAGGCTATCTTTCCCATGTGACCTCAAATGCTACCCTGAAGAAGTAGAAAAGTGAACGACCCAGGGTTGAATTTTTTTCCTACCAGTTTTCTTTTATTTTTGTTTCCAATTTTTCATTCTCACTATTTAGTGCCTGCATACTCTGTGATGCAGCAGGTTGATGTTTTTCTCTGGTATCATTAAAAAGTAGAGTTATTTAAGAAAGTCAAAATGCCCCTGATTTGCCTGCTCAATTATTCTGTTACAACAGGCAACGCAATTGAGGCAAATTATGTTTATTTTTATTTTTACTTCCAAAAGTCGTCTCTGTGTTAGACTTTGATCATCAAACAATAATTCAGCCAAGTCTGTTCTCAATCACAGCACGTATTGCCCATCTTTCATGTTTTTGTTTCAATATTAATGTAGCAACCACTTTTAGATTATGAATTCTAGCTTGTATATTGTTATTGTTACAGACAGGAAAGGGTAATTTAAACCACCTTGATTTCTCCTCTTGCCCAGAAACAGAAAGATATTTTGCTTTTTGTTTTCCCCCTTTATAGATGGCGGCATATTTTCCAGCCTCCCAGTTTTGTTGCAATACAAATTCTATAAAAATCCCACAGCAAATATAAGATGAAAGGATGATCTCAGAGGGTTAGTTTATTCACATATATCCAAATCGCAGGAGGGTGTGTCACCATGTAACACAGGCATTCATATAGTAAAGAGGAATAGAGAAACAAAGATTTACAGGGCAAAAAATTATTATTTCATGAAGGCCCAGAGTTCAGAATCAAAGCCTAATGGTATATTTCTTTCCAGAGGAATTCCTACACTTATAATGGACACTTTACTCTTTCAGAAGAGATGACTTCCATAATAAAATAGGACGACAAAGGTAAATTAATTTAGTAAGCAAAGGTAGAGAAGTCCCAGTGGAAACAGTGTGGATGGGGGCCTTGCATTCAACCCTGGACAGAACCCCATTTCTATGCTTCTACTTGGTAGATAGAAAAAAATCAGATTGATTTGCGGAACAACATGACAGTATTAACTGGTTCTCCCAGCTAGGGCAGGGAGAGGGGGGAGGGTTATGTCATATGATTAGCTTTGGCAAAAGATGCATATTTCTTTGTCTGAGATACTAAGATTGTTCCACAAATTAAAAACTTTAAAGAGAGGTGGCAAGGCCCTTTATCCTAGCAGACAACTTGTTTCCAACTGACCAAGCTTGGCTTATAAAATGGAGATGGCCTTTGTATAATTCTCTTTGAATCTGCAGTCAACTGTTTGTGGCTCTTCAGAGATGATGTGGTGGTTTCTGAGATGTTGCCAAATAGCTTTTATTTTTTGAACGTCACAACAGGCATGGCTTCAACCACTGTAAAAGGTCACTGTCCAATTAAAAAAAAAAGTAGGTAATAGCTATAGCATAATATCACTAACATTTAGTGTGACGTCTGAGACCCGATACAGTTATAGCGGAGATGCCAACTTCTGTGCCAGTGAGATTTTGAGTCATATGAGGCATCTTGGGTAGATGCAGAGATGATATTTCCAATGGTGGGGGAGCCCAGTACCATGGGTTACAGTCTGAAGATTCAAGATAGACCATTTAGGTCAGAGGTGAAGAGACATTTCTTCAACCAAAGAGTGGTGAGCCTGTGGGATTAATTATCACAGGGAGTAGCTGGTGCCAAAACATTGAATGTATTCAAGAGGCAGCTGGATATAGCATTTGGGGTGAATAGGATCAAAGGTTATGGTGAAAAAGCATGATTAGACTATTGAGTTGGATGATCAGCCATGATCGAAATAAATGGCAGAGCAGACTTGAAGGGCAAAATGGCCTTTGTAATAAATAGCGGAGCAGTCTTTTTCACCCATTTTTAAATGCAGCCTAGTCCACCATTCTTCCTGCTTAACAGTAATTTTTAATTTAGTTTTTACTTTAAACACTTTTAGAGAGACATTTTCATTACTCAGCCTCAATGCTTATAGTGTTTTTCACACTTTTCCTTTTAGTAACTGGAGAGGGTTGTCTGAGAGTGGCAGACAGCAGAGCATTGGACAGATGAGACTAGGGGCCAGAATCTTATGGAAGTGATAGCGCGGGCCGAAGAACCAGTGAGTGCACCACTTCTCTTCTTTAAGGAAAAGCATTGTGTTCTACTCAGGCATCAGGTGGGCCAGCAGCAATGGATCTTCCCCCAGGATCAAGGAGCCTGTTAACTGAAGTACCAACTGCTGGGTGTTTCAGGCCAAACAGAGACGAGCAACTCTATTGAATGGCAGTGCTACCAGGGGGCTAATAGCCTGGACCACTGAGAGATCCAAGCAATGTGAATGATGCACTCACCCCCTCCACCCACCATCCCCCGACTTTCCTGGTGTTACGACCTTTGGGCTGACACTAAATCCATTTGAACGAGGAACCCCTGGAAGTCAACAAGAAACCCCAACATCATTTGCTTTCCGGGCTCTCTGCATGGCAAGTCCCCCACTCGCCGCTGTGTGAATGCTAGTGGCAGTGGAATGAGACTCTGAAGACTATATTGATTGCCCATGTAAGGACTTCAATAAATAGTGGGGCAGGAGGCCATCCACATGGCTTACCAGACTTAATCAGGATGGAGATAGGAAATTGGTGGGGTTCCCACCTGCCATCCCTACCTCCTGATTAAATGACACCATAACCTCTCCCCTTATAATTTGCAACAGGGTAGACCAGAAGACGCTGGCCCTGTGTTTATTCAGTGATACCAATGGACAATATATTGCAATAAATCAAGAGTGTAGGATTGGCATTTTCTGCTATTTAAAATTAAACTTCTACAGTGTGGTGCTTCTCAACCACAGATGGAGAATTAGCCTAATACGTATAATCTAAACATGGAGGTTTAGAAGGATCTGGATGGAACAGATGGGGAAAAAACCATCCCTCTTGGTGGAATGATCACGAACCCAAGGACACCAATTTAAGGTGATTGGCAAAAGAAGCAATGGTGATATGAAGAAAACTGATTTCCCCAGTGACTGGTTGCACTGCAAAGTGGATTAGAGCCAAATTCAATTGCAGCTTTCAAGGAAATTGGATCATTAACAAAAGTGAAAATTTTCAAGGCTACAGTGGAAAGGCAAGGGAGTAGGACTTGGTGATTTGCTCTTGTAGTGGACTAGTGCAGATGCAATGGGCTGAATGGTTTCATTCTGTATGCTGTCGTCTTTCTAGGATTCTATTCTGACTTGTATTCCTATAACTGTGAAAATCATTGACAGACGTACAGAAGAGATGTACTATGTACATTCTGTATTGAGGCTCGTCACACTCAGCAAGTTAACTTGACTACACTTTTTTTTTTCTATTAAAATGTTCGTTTATGAAATTGGGCTGTTTACTGGCACATGCTTAGCAATTGCAAAGGCGACTAATCCTTTCAAAGGTGTTGTTGGTCTGTGACCATAAAATCGAGGAATGCCCACTCTGCTGGTGGCAGATGCTGCAGTGATGGCATGACCCACATGACAACCTAAGCCAGGAAGGAGGCAGGCATTCTGTGCCTGTGCTGGAGGCTTCAGGACAGATCTGATGGTAATATCAATCAGTAGTTCTGGCTGATTTCAGGTTTTCATAACTTCAACTGTTATAACAGTTGTCATAACTTCAATGCTCAGTGGATATCTGTGCGAATCACTGACTGTTTAACATGTGTTCAACTCATGAAGAAGCCCTTCACAAATGCAATTAAAAGGGCCAGCCATCAAACCAGCAGGTGAGGTGCTTTTGACTTACTTCTGCTTTGATAAAGTTTGTGCCAGTACTGTGCCTTGATTTTGAGAGTCTGTTTATGAGTTGATGAATCCATTCAATAATGGAAGAGCATTTAGTCACCTGTCGATGCAAAGTCAGAGGCAGGTAAAGTGCCTGTGGTTTGTGTCTCTGCAACACGACTGAGAAATGCAGCAAGAGGGCAAAGATAAGGGTTTTCCACAAAAGGCCCTCCTTATTCATTGTGGATTTTCAGAGAGCAATGTTCTTACCAACACATCACCCAGGAGTGAGGCCTGAGGCAATTCAGATTCAACAAGAATGTGGGCATGTCCTTTCCCATCTCTCTCAAAAGGACATGCAGAGTCTCACCAAGGTGAGGTCAGTACTGCCAGTAGGTGTAACAGTGGGTCTTTCTAACTGAGGGAAGTATTTCCATCAGAACATTATCCTTCGTTCAGTAGAATGAAGAAAAGCTTTTTTTCTAATGGAACATTTCCATTACACAAAACCACTTTCCTATAGTGTTTTCTTATATTTTTAAGGAAGTTGTGAGGTCGGGGTGTGAGAAGGGCTGATATCAGAGCATGGAACAGCTCTGGTACTATGCTTCTGCTGCATTTGAGAAGTGAAAAGGGCCAAATATGCAAAGGGAAGTGAGTTCATATCGTTCTGTCTAAGTAAGGAGGACAAGGATGACGGGGCAGATATCTTTGTCTGGGAAACTGGATTCCAGTGGTGACAGAGCCATCCCGGTGATGCACATGATTTTCAAGCATTACCCCTCCTCCTTCCCCATCCCCTGCACTCTCTCTGCTAGCATTCCAAAGGGGAACGGTATAGCAACAACAAAGATTACCAGTCCATCAAATGTGTAGTTTGTGTGTGACCATAAAGTCAAAGAATGCCCACTCTACTGGTGACAGTCACAACACTCACGTTCTGAGGCAGTCTGTCACTCCCACCTGCAAGAAGAACTAAAAGCTGGCTGAAATACTCCAACTACAGTTGGCTGATAACCACACCTGCTCCTTGCCACCCAACTATCCGAGGACAATAGGTATATAAGTAAAAACCATAAAGACAACAGAAAATCTAGACTGCAAGAACAATTCTTGTCAATGGAGAGTGTAGCAGTATATGCTAGAGCATGTCAACAGATTCCTTGTGGTCTGAAGCATCTTCTAAAACATCACTGTAAGAATGAAGCCATTGCCACTATGTTGAGATTTCTTTGCTCTAGCTGAGCTATCTAAAAAATACTCAGACTCTGTTTCTGTTAGGGGAAATTTCCCTCCACTACAAAGATAACCATTCGTATGGGACATATCTTCACTGTGGTCCCTATGGCGTTTCTGGCTTTACATAAACTCACCAATCACACTCACGGGATTGATAAACTATGAGTAGGTATTTATTTGAAAGCCACAGCTAATAAATACACATTGCAGGATAAGTCAGCAAACAGATGTATCCCAGAGATTGAACAACCATCGTTACTCCAACAAGATGAACTGATTAACCAAATGTTGCCTTACATCTCAGAGCATTGACGACATGTGCATGTCATTTGCATGGTTTCTTGATGTAAATTAGCAGCTCCACCTTAGCTATGTTCCTGAAAGGAGCACCAACACCTTTCCCAAACATCTCGATCCAATAGTACATCACTTCTACAAATGAAACTGAATCAGTCAACTACGCATAATTCCTTAGCGCCAGTCCTATGTGTGTCTTTACCTGCCTTACTCTCCTACTCATCCTGAGAGGGCTTCAGACTAATATTTAGTACGACAGGCCATTATCACAAGGCAGAATTCTACCATCCGTGATAATATGTTGGAGACTGGATTTTAAGACTGTTTCTAGCCTGCGTGCCATTTGAACATTGAGTTGCAAAGTCATGATGGCAGCTATCTGAGCCTGCATAGTGACAAACCTGGATCTCATGACCTGCATTTGAAATTTCAGTGCATTACTTTTTGTGTTGCTTCCACTTTTGTTATAAAGGAAGCGGAGATGGTGACCACCAGCCATTACATCAAGTCTGGGTCCACAGGTGTTGACATGGTGGTGTCACCATTCCCAAGTAGGATGGTCTTCACACAGTGTGTCACATTGGAATCAGACTTTCCCTTCTTCTTGACAGTCACAGGAGGCTGTTTGGCAGACCTGCCAGTGAAGATCTCTGTGTGCATGTGATCAGCATTGTCTTGCTGGCTCCCTCTTCAAAGTTCTCACCTCAGTTCCTTCCAGCAGAAATTGTCTAATACCTCTAAGTTTGAGGAGCTTGCACATATGTTATCCTTTGCTCCAGCATTGCTATTGTGAGACTCACTACATGCTGATATTGATTCTATGCTAGTGAGTGAGCTGGTGACTGAGAGCTCCCAAATGACAGTTTTCTTCATGGTGTTGCTTCTCTCCTCCTGAAGATGAATTGATGGCCCAGGAAGTCACTCCTGGGTATCTGGAATCAGATTAGGAAGGTTGGGGTTTAAAGAAAGTGGAGTGGGGTGGAACGGAAAGCAAACAGTCCTTGGTCGTGATACAGTATGAGGGTGAAGTTGGAATTTGGATAGGGCATAAAGCAGAAACATTCCAGCATCTTCCATGTTCTCAGTGATGCCAGTCACAGTTGAGTGCAAGAACTGGGGGCACCATCTTCTTCACAGGGCACCATCTTCTTCACATTGCAGTCATGCCTCTCTCCTGCTACTTCTGCTTTGCTCCTTTCTATTTTGTGCCATCTTCTCTTCTCAGAAAGAGAAAACGCCACTATGTCAAGGCAGTCTGGGATGGGAGAGAGACAGCAGACTGGAGTGAGGTGGGCAGCACTGATGTGTGGATTAACTGAATGTAAGAAGTGAATCCTGAATGCTAGGGATGGATGAGGTGGAGCATTGAGCAGTGTGGGAGGTTGATGGTATGGTGTGGTGGGTAGGAGATGCCATGTAAAAATGCATTCATTCACCTTGAACCCCCATTTGGGGTCTTTTAACTTTTTCTGACATTGCTGTCTCCACCCTTCATTTGCAGGTATCCTGCATTTAAGAGCTAACATTGAGCTGGAACACTCACTGGCCACCGATATTGTTGGGCCCTCACTGAGCATTCTGCCTGCATCTCGAGTCATACGTAGTACTATGCTATAATTAGTCAAATAAAGAGGTTGCATAAGCGTCTTGAGCTGGCTGTCCAAAAGGGACCAATCACAATTAAATATTGATCCTTGTGCCTGAAACAAAAAGATGTATAACAATTCTTGGAGGTGATCTTATCGGCTCCTCCCGCCAGTCAATTGGTGTGGCGAGCTGGTGAGATCAGACAAGAGGCAAAAACCGGGTAAAGTGTGTGTGCCTTTATATGCCCTGTTTTTGATTAGTATGTTCCACTCACCTGATGAAGGAACTGTGTTCCAAAAGCTTGTGGCATTTACCATCAAATAAACCTGTTGGAGTTTAACCTGATGTTGTGAGACTTCTTACTGTGTTTACCCCAGTCCAACGCCAGCATCTCCACTACATCTTCAGTGCCAGGGGGCAGAGGCTGGCATTGCCAAGATGCCCATGCCTGGGGACACCATCCTCCATTGCCTGACACTCTGGAGGGCCCCAATTGCCCTTCCCATTTCATTCCGCTGGGGTCTCCTGCTGGTTCCTCAAATGTGGGGAGCCATTCCAAACTGCACTGCAATGAAGTACTCCTAGTGGGTGGGAGATTCAACTGGGACTGGAAAGTTCCTGATAATTAGATTTGAATTACAGTTAAAACATATTACTTGCCTGTCTTCCTGCTGGTTTCCAGTGTGATCTGACTGGCAAGTGCTCGCCAGCTTTGGAGGATATGCATGCATTTCCGGCATATGCGCAAATCCAAGAACAAGGTCAGTGACGCGCATCTTCTATCCCGACCTATCAAAAATATTGTGGATCATGATGGGAGAATTGCAGCCATGATCTCCTCATGATGGTCTTGCCAGTGAGAATGGGAAGCCTCCTTGGTGGTCAGGGGAAGTGCCTGAGAGTGCTCGCTTGCGCAGAACATCAAGGGGTAGGGCCTGAGGGAGGTGTGGCATGATGGAGGACTGATTGGGGCTGTGAAATGGGGAGAGACGAGGGGTACAATGCAGGGACAGGGAGGATAGATTAGCCAGGATGGAAGTATGATCGGCCAGAGTAGTGATTGGAGGCTGGGGGGCAATTGGCTGGGGTGGCAATCACGAAAAGAGGGAGGTAGAGGATTCCAGGGTACTGATGTCCATGGGGGAAGAATGACAGTGAGAGTGATTGTGTGCACACTGTGTATTAGGTCGTGAGAGTGCCTACACAATTGTGCCCCCAAAACCTAGCAGCCAGCTTCCTGGTGAGATTAGGCTTCATTTCCTTTCTTTGCTGGTGAGATCAACAAAACTAGCCTGAAACTGTCTCATTTTTAGCACTTAAAATTTTTCTCGTATGATTGCCCCTTCAGTCTTTTAATTTTAAATTTTCTTTTTATCCACCTTTAGATAATTTTGGTGGTAGTATTTTTTCAGGCTGTTGTGTTTCCCATCACTGTTCTAAATACGTCTCAACTCCCTTGCTTCCACAGTGACTTGAAATCTAGATGCAGTGAAGCATTCTAATGGAAAACTGTCAGTTATTTTTCAACCAATAGAATTGTGTAACTACTTCCATAGGATCTATCTCCAGTCTTCAATAAGTTATAAAGATCGTATCAGGGTACCATCTAGTTTAATTTACTAAACAAAAAAAATGAACAAACAAAGATGTATTGAGTAGAAATTGTATCAATTCCAATGAAAAGAAAAATGGCAGCAGGGTGTAATCTAAAAGCTAACCTGTTTCTCTATTAAAAAATCTATTATATAGATAAGTCTCCATGCTTTTAAACTCTGAAAGATGATCAGAATCTTTTGAGTTAATGCAATTCAGATTTTCTCTGCACTCAGACTTTTCTGGCACCCCACACAGAAAAGTTAATAACAGATTCATCTGTCAGGCTGTTTGACTCTTATTGCAAAACAATTTTGAGGAAAATGATTGCTTTTAAATGCTGTGTTGTAAAACACGGTGTACTCATGAGTTCAAAGAGAATACATGGGTGGCTAAGCTGGTTGGGAGTTGAGCTTTGATATTGCTTTCCCATAAGCTAAACAGTAAGCAATTTTCAGCAATCATTAAACACTCCGTAGTCATTGTGTTAGGAAGGCTGTAATGCAATTATGCTACAGGACGATTTAAAACAAAACACACAAGAGCCACAATGGCAGATCAAGCAAAGGTTTTGCACTTTAATGGAAAACTGCAAGGCTGCAGCACAATGCAGGGAATTGTATTTATCTGAAGAAATGCAACTCACTGATGTGAGAAAATGTAACATGTTGATTATTATGCAACAAGAGGTTGCACTGATTGAATTAATTTAATCTAATCATAAGTCTTTATCCTCGTGTTAACTCACTGTCAAATAAAACAGTTTGGCTATTCTTATTTGGCCTTCTTACATTGAATTTGAGTGGTCAGCCTTCAAAAGAATTAAAGCTGCACACAGTAGCATTCAATTATGAATACCATGTTCCTCGTTTTCAAGAATGCCCATGACTGGATGTGTTGCAAGAAAGTCTGGGCATGTACTAGAATTCATGGAGCTCCTGGGAATATATGTAACTCAGAGACTATGCCCACTGAGTGCTTGATAAGAGTAAGAAGCAGTGAGTGGGAGATGAGAGTTTCAAAATCAAAGTGGGATTGCACCAAGGATTGGCACTGAGCCCCTTCTTCCTCCTCATCACCACGGATCTTCCAACTGGTCAAGTGAGACAAGAATTGTCATGGTCAATGAAGTTTGCAAATGATGTTGAGCTACTTGCTGGTGATGATGAAAACAGGACTGGATATAAAAAAAATACACAGGAAGATAGGGATATGAAGATTAGCCACAAAAGAACAAAGAGAGCAAAGAACAAAGTAAATCATAGCACAGGGACAAACCCTTCAGCCCTCCAAGCCTGCACCGACCATGCTGCCCAATTGAACTAAAACCTTATACCCTTCCAAGGACCATATCCCTCTATTCCCATCCTATTCATGTATTTGTCAAAATGCCCCTTAAAAGTCACTACCATATCTACTTCCACTATCTCTGAGTTCCAGACACCCATCACTCTCCTGTGTAAAAAATCTACCTTGTACATTTCCTTTTAAATTTTGCCCCTAAAACCATAAACCCTGTACTCCTTCCAGCCTGAGAAAAAGCTCTTCCACACTGGTAAAAACTTCTGACTATCCATTCTGTCCACGTCTCTCATAGTCTCATAGACTTCTATCAGGTCGCCCCTTAACCTCCTTCTTTCCAGTGAGAACAAACCAAGTTTCTTCACCCTTTCCTCATAGCTAATGCCTTCCGTATCAGGCAACATCCTGGTAACTCTTCTGTATCCTCTCTCAAGCTACCACACCCTTCTGGTAGTGTGGTGATGAGAATTGAACACTATATTCCAAGTGCAGCCTCACTAAGGTTCTATAAAGCTGCAACATGACTTGCCAATTTTTAAGCTCAATCCTTGGCCAATGAAGGCAGGCATGCCTTCTTCACTACCTTCTCCACCTACATTGCCACTTTCAGTCACGTAAACAAAGATTCCTTTGCCTAGGTTGTTAAGAAGGCGTACAGTGTGTTAGCTTTTATTGGTAGAGGGATTGAATTTCGGAGCCATGAGATCATGTTGCAACTGTACAAAACTCTGGAGCGGCCGCACTTGGAGTATAGCGTACAGTTCCGGTCGCCGCATTATAAGAAAGATGTGGAAGCACTGGAAGGGTGCAGAGTAGGTTTACCAGCATGTTGCCTGGTATGGTGGGAAGGTCGTATGAGGAAAGGCTGAGGGACTCGAGGTTGTTTTCGTGAGAAGAAGAAAGTTAAGAGATGACCTAATTGAGGTATACAAGATGATCAGAGGATTAGATAGCATGGACAGTGAGAGCCTTTTTCCTCGGATGATGATGGCTAACACAACGGGACAGAGCTTTAAATTGAGAGGTAATAATTATAGATCAGATGTCAGAGGCAGGCTCTTTACTCAGAGGGTAGTGAGAGTGTGGAATGCCCTGCCTGCAGCAGTTGTGGATTCGCCAACTTTAAGGACATTCAAATGGTCAGTGGATAGGCATATGGATAACATTGGAATAGTTTAGGTTAGAGGTCATTAGATTCGCTCCACTGGTCAGCACAACACTGAGGGCCGAAGGGCCTGTACTGCGCTGTAGTGTTCTATGTTCTATCAATACCCTTAAGGATTCTGCCATTTACTGTAATCTTATATCCAGTTTTACCCTGGATATAAGATTCTGTGCGGGTCCTTAAAAACTGAGTAGATTGTTTTATTAATTTGATCCATAGTGAAGCGGATCAGAGTGAAGTTGTAGAGATTATGGGTGAAGACCAGAGAAAGTGAACAGATTGAAGTATCTGGGTCCATGGTCCTTCTGACCGTTTCAGGACATGTAGTGGCAGAAGATAGAAGTATGCAAATTGGGTACTAACCAATGGTTTAGCATGATTGAACCATTTGAAAGAAGTGCCTCCAAGTATTATGTGATAGAAAAGTATTGCTGAAACTGAAAGCAAGTTGAGAGTCTGGTTTCGTTATATGGAACAGAAACCTGGGCAACATCAAAGACAAGGGAACCAACAGTTGGAAATTATTGATATATGGTTGCTGAAATAGACGTGTGGAGAAAAAAGAAAGAAGCTCAGTAAATCAGGGGGCCAGTGAAGATTCAAAGTTATCGGGGGAGTAGCCAAGAATAGATTGAAATGATGTGGTCAGGAAGAAGAAGCGAAAGACCCAAAACCAAATGGAGAATATGGGATGAGCTATATAAATGTAATGGGACTTGAAGAAGAATAGGTGCCTGGCAGGAAAAGATGGAGAAGGTTGGCTGAACAAACTTTTTATTTGATCTTGACTTATGTTCCTTTCTAGAACTAAAATTCTGCAATTTAGAGTTGCCATCAATACAAAAATGTTTTTCATTGAATCGTTGGATTCTGCTGGTAAGACACTCAAATAACTTAAGGTCCAACCAAAACATTCTTCCCTTTTTAATCATGCAGCCTTATAAACAAGTTATGGCAATTATTAACAAGATCTATTTCTCTGTGTGCAATTAACTCAGTAAATTGTTGAAACCAGGGCTCTATTTCCTTTTTGTAATGCTACTGCTAGAAGATTCTGTGTATTCACTCCTTTATATTATTGTGTAGCTATTGCCTGTTCCCAAACTGAATGGCTCATTTCAATCAGCAAAAACACACAGATAAATGAAACAGAATAACTTTTATTCAAGGTTCCACCCTGAAAAGCTGTATCTAATGTAATATGATATCTATGGATTTTTTTTTTTGCAAATTAACAGTCTTTTAATTCCAAAGTTTTCCTTGATTCTGGGAAATCATATGAATATCTTCTATTGCTTATGGAGTTTTATGGCCCTGTTTTTTCAGAATACCATGGGATATAATCTTCGTGATTAGGGCGGGGTTTTAAGGTCTCTCTCATTTCAAAACCATAATATCCTGCCTGAGATCAACAATCTCCCCCTCACCCACCCCGATTCCTGTGGCAGGCAGGATGGTAAAATTCTGGCCCTGCAGAATTATTGGTCATTAATTATGAAATACAGTAGATATTTATAACAATATGCATAAAATTAATTATTTGTGTGGAACTGAAGGTTGGAAGTTCAGTTCAGTTGGGTTTTGATAAGTATGAACATTTCCTAATTTCTAAATTGGGACACATGACAAAGCTACCATGACAGAATGCCAAATTGTGACTATTTTCTATTTATTGTCCATCACTATTATCGAAATGGCTGAAAACTTTCTACAACTGTGTAACCATTTGTCAGGTTTTACAGATCTCATTTCCTATGCTAATTGGTGTGACACCCACTGTTTGGAGAGTTGAATTTGATTTTAAGTGGAACTGTAAGACATTTGTGACAATTTTTAAGATTTAGATTTTTGATCTTAATGCCGATGGTGTCCTGCAGTGCTGGTGAAGGCAGCTGTTGTACTTGTTTTCTGTGCTTTAGATCTCTTGTCAGAGCAATTCCTTGCATCAATCAGCTTGTAGTTTCCAAAGTCATTCCTCAACATGCAGGTACTTTCTGCAGAAGGAGATTTTTACCTTCCCTAAATTCCTCCAGTAACACAAAATATAAGATGTCCAGTTCCTTCTCCAAAGGTCCAGGATCTATGCAGAGCACTCATATTTGCCTTTATGTCTGCTGCAAATAAATAAAAGTTGTAACAAAAAAAGGCTTGTAATGCACAAGAGACTTGCATTGCCAGGAATTTCACAAATGTCTGTGCTAATTGACTTATGTTTTTTTCAATTTTTGCTAAGTCAAGACTAGGAAGAACTAATTTGTGAAGCATATCAGAATAAAATGTTACTTAATTGGGCTTTATATCTGTCTCAACCATTGTGTTTATTTAGCATATGCAAATGAAAAAAAATATGCAAAGTCAATTCTGATTAGGAGTGAAAGTAGTAGGGTAATTGTGATGGGGGACTTTAACTTTGCTAATATTGATTGGAATAGCTATAGCTCTAGCTCGTCAGAGGGGTCAGTTTTTATACAAAGTGTGCAGGAAGGTTTTTTGACTCAGTATGTAGATAGGCCAACTAGAGGTGAGGCTACATTGGATTTGGTGCTGGGCAATGAGCCAGACCAGGTGTTAGGCTTGGAAGTTAGTGAACATTTTGGTGATAGTGACCACAATTCGGTTACGTTCACCTTAGTGATGGATAGGGATAGGCATGAAGCTGGGGGCAGTAGTTATAGCTGGGGGAAGGGTAATTATGAGGCCATCAGGAGAGAATTAGGGTGCATAGATTGGACTAGGAAACTACAGGGACTGGGAACATCTGGAATGTGGTGCTTATTCAAGGAGCAGCTGCTGCGAGTCCTTGATAAGTATGTCCCTGTCAGGCAAGGAGGAAATGGTCGAGTAAGAGAGCCTTGGTGTATGAAAAAAGTTGATTTGCTGGTTAAGAAGAAAAAGGAGGCTTATGTCAGGATGAGGCTTGAAGGCTCAGTTAGTGCAATGGATAGCTATAGATTAGCCAGGAAGGAGGTAAAAAGTGAATTGAGGAGAGCTAAGAGGGGACACGAGAAGATGTTGGCTGATAGGATTAAGGAGAATCCTAAAGCTTTCTTTCGATATGTTAAGAATAGAAGATTGGTTAGGGCAAGATTAGGGCCAGTCATAGACAGCAGTGGGAAGTTGTGCGTGGAGCCTGAAGAGATTGGTGAGGCACTGAATAAATATTTCTCTTCGGTATTCACGCAGAGTGCTGGAAATGTAGCTATGGAGAGCACTGAGGTACAGGGTTGCAAATTGGGAAGTATTGTAGTAGATAGGGAGGATGTGTTAGAAATTCTCGAGGGTTTGAAGTTGGATAAGTCCCCTGGGCCGGACGGGATTTACCCTAGGATTCTCTGGGAGGCAAGAGAGGAGATTGCAGAGCCTCTGGCTCTGATCTTCAGGTCCTCGTTGGTTACGGGTGTGGTTCCGGAGGACTGGAGGATAGCGAATGTGGTCCCATTGTTTAAGAAGGGGAAGAGAGACCTTCCAGGGAATTATAGGCCAGTGAGTCTTACTTCTGTTGTGGGCAAGGTATTGGAGAGAATTATTAGGGATAGGATTTATAGTTATTTAGAGAGAAATGAATTGATTGGGGATAGTCAGCATGGTTTCGTGAAGGGTAGGTCATGCCTTACTAACCTCATTGAGTTTTTTGAGAAAGTGACCAGAGAGGTGGATGGGGGTAAGGCGGTTGATGTAGTATATATGGACTTTAGTAAGGCGTTTGATAAGGTGGCCCATGGAAGACTTCTACAGAAAATGCAGATGTGTGGAATAGAGGGTGATTTAGCTAATTGGATTAGGAATTGGCTGGCAGATAGAAGACAGAGGGTGGTGGTTGATGGGAGATATTCATCGTGGAGTGCGGTGACGAGTGGTGTGCCTCAGGGGTCTGTGTTGGGGCCCCTGCTGTTTGTAATTTTTATAAATGATCTGGATGAGGGTATTGAGGGATGGATCAGTAAATTTGCAGATGATACTAAAGTTGGTGGTGTGGTAGATAGTGAATAGGGGTGTTTTAGTTTACAGAGTGACTTGGACAAGTTGCAGAGCTGGGCCGAGAGGTGGCAAATGGAGTTTAATGTGGAAAAGTGTGAGGTAATGCACTTTGGCAGGAACAATAAATGTGTAGAGTATAGGGCTAATGGTAGGGCTCTTAATAGTGTTGAGGAAAAGAAGGATCTTGGTGTATGGGTCAATAGATCCCTGAAAGTAGGCAGTCAAGTGGATAAAGTTGTTAAGAAGGCATATGGAGTCTTAGCTTTTATTGGTAGGGGGATTGAATTTAGGAGCCGCAGCATCATGTTGCAACTGTACAAAACTCTAGTGCGGCCGCACTTGGAGTATTGTGTGCAGTTCTGGTCGCCACATTATAAGAAAGATGTGGAGGCATTGGAGAGGGTACAGAGGAGGTTTACTAGGATGTTGCCTGGTATGGAGGGCAGGTCCTATGAAGAGAGGTTGAAGGATTTGAGGTTGTTTTCGTTAGAAAGGAGGCGGCTAAGAGGGGATCTTATTGAAGCATATAAGATGATTAGAGGTTTAGATAGGGTGGACAGTGATAGCCTTTTTCCTAGGATGGAGAAAGCTAGCACGAGGGGACACAGCTTTAAATTAAGGGGTATGAGTTATAGGACGGATATCAGAGGTAGGTTCTTTACTCAAAGAGTGATTAGGGAGTGGAATGCCCTGCCTGCAGCTGTTGTAGATGCGCCAAGTTTGGTGGCGTTTAAGAGGTTAATTGATAAGTATATGGAAGAGAAGGGAATGGTTTAGTTTGGAGGGGCATTGGTTTTTATTTTGGTCGGCACAACATCGAAGGCCGAAGGGCCTGTTCTGTGCTGTTATGTTCTATGTTCTATGCCAATGCTTCTCAAAAAGGCATAATTTGAAACAAAAAGTATGATAACTCAAAGGAAAAACTATCAGGAGAAGTAACCAAATTCTTCAATAACTGGTGATTTTAAACAGCACTTCTAAGGAGTAGAGGGAAGTGGCAAGGCAGAAGAGTTAAAGGAGGGATTTTACGCTTATTTATTCATGCAATGTGAGCCTGGCTAGCAAGGCCAGCATTTATTGTCCATCGTAATTACTTTGAGAAAGTGATGGATAACCACCTTCTTGAAGTGTTGTGTTCCATGTAGTGTTGGTACATCCATGGGCCTGTTACCATAGAAGTTCCAGGATTTTAACCCATTAATGGTGAATGCACAGTAAATACATTTCTGGGTAAGGATAGTTTGTGGCTTGGAGGGATATTTGTTATTCATGTGCGTCTATTGCCCTGTCCTTCTCGGTGGTAGCGGTCGTGGATTTGGAAAGTTATGTAGATGGAGGATCAAACTGAATTCCCACCAGCTGTGGTGGTGGGATCTGAACTGGTGTATCCGACGCATTATTCCAAAACTCTCGGAATTATCAGCATGACCACGTTCCAGAACACAGGGCCTAGACGACTGAAAGGTATCACAGCCATTAATGGTGAATGTTGGTGGATACACAGCATTAGATCTGTCAAGTTTTGGGACTTTGGGCAGTTGTAAAGAATAGTGCTAGATGTCACTATACAGAGTTTTAAGTACATGGATGGGAACTTTGAAGTGCAGAAGAGATGATACCCAATGTAGATTGCTGATGATTGAGATATTAAGACAGTAGAATCTGTTGTAATAGTAATCTACATACAGCTGAGTTCTTAATCTGCTGTAATTTATGAAGTACAGGAGATTGGGAAGGAAAGCATTGGAATAGTTGGAGCAGGCAACAACAAAGACATTGATAAAAGTTTCAGCAACAGATGGACACAGCTGGGTGCAGATGTTAGTGGTAGAAGAAAGCTGCTGTATTTTTAAAACATTCATGGAATGTGAATGTTGCTGACAAGACTAGCATTTATTGCCCACATGTAATTGCCCTTGAGAAGTTAATAAATCACTTTCTTCAATTGCCGAATTCCTTAAGTTTTAAGGACACTCACAGTGCTATGAGGAAGAACATTCCAGGATTTTGACCCCGGGACAATGAAGGAACAGTGATATGGTTCCAAGTCAGGATGGTGTGAAGGTTGAAGAGAAATATGCAAATGGCGGTATGTCATGCATTACCTGTCCTTGTCCTGGGCCAGATTTTACATGGCGGAGATTGTTGGTTTGGGAAGTGCTGTCAAAGGAATCTTGGCAAGTTGGTACAGTGAATGGTACCCCTGGCTCACTATGTGCCAGTGGTCGAGGGAATAAATGCATAGCTTGGTGAATTTGTGGTGCCACTCAAATAGGTGCTCTGTCCTGAATGGTGATGAGTTTGTTGAGCATTGTTGGAGTTGCACTCATCCAATCAATTCATCCATGGAAAATATTCTATCATACTCCTAACGCATATTTTGTAGATGGCGCAGACAGGCTTTGCAGGGGAGTTACTTGTTAAGGCAATCCCAGTTTCTATAGCCACCGTATTTATATTGCTGATCCAGTTATACTTATCAAAAACTGGGCAAATCTGTTATGGGTAAAACCGCGGAAGACCAGTGACAAGTGTTCAAAAGGAAACTTAAGTTGATACAAAACCAGTTTGTACATCAAAGGCAAACATTCAGCTTGCCATAACAAACATACTGATGACTAAGAGACAACGTAACCTAAGAGGGAAAAAACAGCCACAATTGCAACAAAAAATAATGAGCACAGATTCTGATCGTAAAGTGAAACAAAGTTGACAGATGGAAGAACTACAAAAAGGGAGCATGAAAGGAAACTTGCAATAGCCATTATTTTAAGAGAGTTTGACATTGTGCGCTTTCTGTCTCCGTCACAGCTTGCTTTCCCGCCTTTCTTTGTACCATCAATAAGTTTGACTATAATAAACTTGATACCTTTATTTAAGGCATTGAATCATGGAGGCTTAGAACATGGAAACAGGCCCTTCAGCTCAACTTGTCCATGCCACTCAGTTGTTACCATTAAGGTAATCCCATTGCCTATGTTTGGCTCATATCCGTCTGTACCAATCTTACCCAGGTAACTGTCTAAATGCTTTATAAAAGACAAAATTATATCTACCTCTATTACTACCTCTGGAAGCTCGTTTCAGAAACTCACTACCCTCTGTGTGAAAAAATTGCCCCTCTGAATCCTTTTGTATTTCTTCCCTCTCACCTTAAACCTGTGCCCTCTATTTCTAGACTCCCCTACCTTTGGAAAAAGATACTGAGTATCTAGCAAGCCTTTCACAGTCTAGACCAGCCTTTCCTAACACAAACCATCAAGTCAGGTAGCAAAAGAAAAAATACTGGGACGTTTTCCTCTTTTGATCTCAGATTTCAACATCCACAGTAATTTGTTTATATCCATCATTTTAAGTTCCAGAGCATCATAATAAATATTTTTTGCACTGTTTCTAGTTTAATAATATCCTTTCTAAAATAGGACGACCAGAACTGTAAACAGTACTCCAAGTGTGGCCATTCCAAAGTCTTGTAGAACTTCAACAAGATGTCCCACTTTCTACATTCAATGTTCTGACTAATGAAACCAAATGACATGAACAACATCTCAATAAAGAAAATCAAGAGGCAAATGGGAGAAAGTGAAACAATTATTCACAATAATGGAAAATTATCAGATAAACTACAAGGCTGACAATCTCCCTGGACCCGATAGCCTATATCCAAGGATGTTAAAACAAGTGGCTGCAGAAATAGTGGATATATTAGTTGTAATCTTCCAAAATGCCTGAGATTTTGAAAAGATCCCTGTAGATTGAAAGCTATAAGTTAACACTCCTATTCAACAAAGGAGGGAGAATGTCTTCTTTCCCACTCTGTTCACCTGGGACTCCACTTTCAAGGAGCTATGGACCTATACTCATTGATCTTTTTGTTCTATAACTCTCTCCAACGCCCTACCATTAACTGAATAAGTCCTGCCCTGGCTCGATCTACCAAAACACATCACCTTACATTTATATAAATTAAATTCTAGCTGCCATTCGTCAGCCCAGTGGTCCAATTAATCAAGATCCTGCTGCAATGCTAGATAATCTTCTTCACTGTCCACTATGCCACCAATCTTGGTTCATCTGCAAACTTACCAACTATACCTCCTAAATTCATTAATAGATTATAGATAATTGGGGCCCAGCACTGATTCTTGTGGTACCCTCTAGATTTGTAAACCTGAAAATGACCTATTGTCTTGCTACTGTGTTTCATGTGTTAACTGAACCTCTATCCATGCTAATACATAATCCCAACTCCATGAGTTTTACCTTGTTGAGTGAACTTTTATGTGGCACTTCTACTGAGTGCCTTTTGGAAATCCAAATACATTACATCTATTGATTCCTCATTAGCCACCCTGATTGTTACGTCCTAAAAGATTTCCCTTTCATTAAACCATGTTGACTGCTTTATTGTATTATGATTTTCTATTCATTGTGATACTATTTCCTTAGTAATGGATTTTGAGTTTTTTAAATAACAGATGATAGGATAACTGACCTATAGGTTCCTGTTCTCTGCCTCCCTCCTTTCTTGAATCGGAGTGTTAACTTATAGCTTTCAATCTACTATCTCGGGCATTTTGGAAGATTACAACTAATGCATCCACTATTTCTGCAGCCACTTGTTTTAAGATCCTTGGATATAGGCTATCCAGTCCAGGGAGATTGTCAGCCTTGTAGTTCATCTGATACTTTATTGTTAATGATTGTTTCACTTCCTCCCGTCTGCCTCTTGATTTTCTTTATTGAGATTTGTTCATGTCATTAATTATGATACAAAATATTTGTTCAAAGTCTGTGCTATTTTCTTATTTCCAATCTTTTAATTTTAATATAACGTTGCAAACATAAACAAATTGTTTTGCCTGCTAGTGGGGGTGTAAATGCCTGTGTCTCCCATTATTTATTTAATTTCTGGCCCTCATAATTATGTCTCCCGTTTCTGTTACTTAATTTCTGACCTCCCATTTAATTTATTTAATTCCTGTCACCTTTACTATTTTTTTTGGTTCCAATATTTATTTAATTCATAACACTCTAAGGATGCCTAATGCCTTACCTGCTCGGCTTCAGTATTAGAATTTAATTACAGTTTTCCCATGACTCAATTTTAACGTTAGCAAGGGAGATTTATGTAACAATAATACTCTTTCCCATGGCATACAAATGTTGCAGTTCTCCCACTCACGCACTTCAGATTTCACAATTTATCATATCTTCTGACTCATGTGTAAACCACAGAAGAACCAACTATGGAGAACAACACTGATTATAGTACTGATTTCTGGGGCCCTCTCCTAATTGCCACCAGTCTGAGAAACATTTATTTACTGGTTGATCTTACTGTCGGCCCTTCAGCCATCTGTGTTCTGTTTTATGTTAATGGCCCCTATATTTTATACTAATACCTTGTGTGACACAATATTAAATGATCATCTGCAGGTCCACGTAAACTCAATTTATTGAACATCAATATTTTCCTTATTCTTTCTCAAAAAAATTCTATCTGAGGAACCAGTCATGGCCCCTCCATCACAAAATCATGTTGAAAATGTCTGATTGGAGATCCATTTCTTCCTAAGCATTCACTTATTTTGCCTCCTAATTATTTACCTATGGTATCTCCCCTATTGCAATAACAAGATCCCGGAACAGCTTGAGAAGACAGGTCTATTCCTGTGCTTGAGCTAAGTGTTCCATGTGTGCAGAGATGCAATAATGGTGACCACCCTAATGTGCCAGTCCTCAAATTGGAGGCTTCTACAGAGTGTTGAAAATGTCATGGAAAGCCCACTTGCTTGGCCATTTGGTGTGAATGAGGGGAATTGGAATATTCACTCCCTTTCCTTCCTCCCACCAAGATTTCATGGGCTCTTCTCCATTGGGCAACAATTATTGTACATTTCCAATACCCAGCTGAAATTTTATTACTAATATTATACCTACCATTGATAATTGGCAGGCCTTTCTCATTTCCTCTTTGAACAAAGATATAAAATTTGTCATTCTCCTGTTCTTTGGAACAGTTTCTATCTCTTAACACATTTTGAAATAGCATGTTTAACCCTTTGCTACTTCTCGCTATTCTGAGTGTAATAACTTCAGGAAGCCAACTGGAAAGGAACAGTGTTTTATTTTATAAAGAGAAAGTTAAACTATAAGCCTGTGGTATATGTACACTTCTTGGATATAGAATACTGGACCCACTCAGAGGCCAGCCTTACAAAGGACTTGGGACATGAGTACTGCCTGTTTAGATAATTACCTATTACTACAGGAACTCGTATTGTACGAGCCCTATTGGGAGATCAATCACGGATTTCCCATGTAAATCGTGGAAATTATCACACTGAGGTGTGCAGTACTTTCTCCTGCTCTGGCAGTTGTGACTGGTCAGTCAACCAAACTAGTTGGAATTGGGGCTATTAGGGATGATAGGGTGGATGGAGATGCATGCATTGGCATGGAGGATATGAGGGTCCATTGGGTATGGGTAATGGGCATTGGTTGGCATGGATGGGGCATTGGGAGTGGGTGAGAGGATGTGAAGAGTGAGGGTCACAGGTTCTAACATTGTACAACACAAATGGAACAGAGTTGAGAGTACTAAGTCAGGACTTTTAGCCATTGCCACTAAGATAAAAGAAAATTACTGCAAATACTTGAGTCTGAAACAAAAACAGAAAATGCTGGAAAATCTCAGCAGGTCTGACAGTATCTGTGAGGAAAGAGGATTGATGGTGGTCTGTTAAGAGATCAGAATATATAATTGGCAGAGCAAAGGTAAGTGTGCCAAGTTTTAATCAGTAATTCAGGTGCTGTTCCTCCAATCTGCATTGGATATCACTGGAACATTACAACAGGCCAAGAACGGGCACGCGAACATGAGGGCAGGATGGTATCTTAAAATGGCAAGCGACAAGAAGTTCTGGCTCTTCTTGAAGGTGTCCTTCAAAGCAACCACCCAGTCTGTGTTTGGTCTCCCCTATGTAACAGTAGACCACATTGGGATCAGCAATTACAATAGATGAGATTAAAAGAGGCATGAGTGAAGCACTGCTTCATCACCCTCATCAAAAATTGCACCTTTCGTAAGGCACTTTGTCCTGAACTGGGTACACTGAGCTGGGAAACGTTCCAATTCCTGCTATCAACCTCGAATGTGAAAATCAGTAATCAGAAAATCAGCACTAATTAGGACCTGAAACACTGTTAGCTGGATATTTAAAAAAAGGATGGACAAGGCTTGACTTTTCCTCGTGATTTTGGAATACACATAATATATAAAGAGGCAAGTATTTTGCATCATTTGGTTTTTTTGAATGGCAAACCAGACAACAAGATGTAGGGTAGGATTTTTCTCGCTCTCCGCAGCATGTTTGGTGGCGGTAGTAGGCGATGTGTTGTTCACTGGCAGCAATGTCTTATGGACCTATGGGTTTCCTGTTGAATGCAATGCTTTACCTCTGAAAAATCCATGGCATGATGCGGAACCATAGGATCTCACCGGCACGGAACAGCTGCAAGATTTTGGTGACTGCTTTTATAAAGATTTTGGAGAATCAAAGCATTTTCAGATGTCCACATTTAACTATGCTTGTGTGGTCACTAGATGTTGCTGTCTAATTTATACATTAAATAATGCCAAACACTGTTACTTTCACTGCTGTTGCTACAACAAAATCTGGCCCATGAACTGTTTGAAAAATGATATAGTCTAAAGTACATTTGATATGGAGTGATAAATACTTAAAATACATTTTTTCTGATGGACAGTACATGCATGTCTTCATTACTGCTGAAATACCCTGTTGGCTGGATTTTCACATTCGAGGTGGCTGGCTGGAATGAATCTCAGGTTAAAGGAAAATAATATAAAACCCATTAACTAGAAAATGGAAATTCAGATTTCTATTCTAGAGCCAAAAATTGACGAGTCTTCAACTTTTGCACTCTTCCCATATACCTACTATGCTAACTAAGACATGCAATTGTATTGTTTGCACATTATTAGTGTTGAATGACTTGTTAAAATACTGATCTCAGAAATACTTCATTCAGTGATAGAAAGAACTAGAGTGAAGGTGACTTCAATGAAAATAATTTATTATTGTACAGCACTGGGAATCAAACACCCTGCATTCTACAGAGATGGACTGTAACTACCCCTCCCCTGCCTGCTGAAGGAAAGTTATGTTGCAGCTAACACACTGGAAAGAAGCCCAACCTGAAGCCATAACACTGTCAGCAGACTAGAAAAGTTCGCAGTGGGACTCCCACCGCACAGTTCACAGGAAGTCATATCCAACCTCGGCAGTATCAGACCTCAGTACTGGCACTGCAAGGGGGAGCTTGAAGAGGAGCAATGGTTGCTGGCGTCCCAGATTTTATGGACAGGGAGGGGTCCAAGAGGGACGAGAGGAGTGGAGGACCTGGTTTTTGGAGTGGTTTTTTGTGAGGAACAAAATTGGGAGGGGGGAGGATGGTTCATATCTTATTTTGGGGCGGGGGATGTTGTGGGAGGCACTGTGCACATGGAGCCACTCTTCAAAAAAACAGTGCCCATGCCAACCACGTTATGTGTTATCCTGATCAGTTAGCTTGATAGCAAGCTCATAGGGGGTGCCCATATGAGCAACCTCTCCCCACTTCACTTTCCCCACCTAAGTATAATGGGGGACAAGCTTGGGGTGTGAGTGGAATGGTGGTGGGTTGGACACCCTGTTTGTTATGTGCCTCCCCACCCCCGCTACTAGGCAAAAAGATGTCCATTGGGAACAGAAAATCCCGCCCCCTGAGTTTATTTTTAACATTTTTCTAATTTATGGCACTGGGATGGAGTTTAACAGCTTAAAACATTTCCTAATGATTACCATTCATGTTCTAAGCAAACTACAACCAATGGGCTAATGTCAATGTTTCCCTTCTTCAGGCGCAATTTTTGAGGAGACCGCTAGAAAGGATGACAAAATGTTTCGGTTAGCTGTGGCTGAAATGAACATGAATGAAGAAATATTGCAAAATGAGAAGATAACATTCTCTGTCAGATTTGTTGACTCCAACAATCCATTTCAAGCTGTTCAAGAGGGTAAGGCACCAGTTTTTCAGTGATTTATCTCATTAACCTTTAGCATGGGGAGATTGTTGGAGTTTTTGTCATCTTCCGCACTGTACATATTTTAAGATTTCCTATCTCGTGAGTTTCATTTTTGATTATGAAAATCTATTCTACTAAGGCTGAAAGGTTAATTTTATGCTGGAAATGTATTAATTTTGACAATATCATTGGGGCATTGTATGCTCATTTCCATAATCAGAACTGTTTAATATGTCTGCATTTGTGATTCATTAAAAGATCCTTTTCAAATTGAATCAATAGCTTTGAAAGTACATAAATGAAGGAAACAATCACAAGTAATAACTTGAAAGTAATGTCTAGTTTTTCAAATCTTAGTTAAAAGTGAATTTTGTTTTCATTGCTGTGTGCTTTTTTTTGTTCATTACTATCATGAAGCACAGACGTGGTTAACTGTATGTAATGGTATGTGACACATAAACTACTCTGAAAGACTACGATTTTTTGACATAGTTGACTACACTATCCATTTCCAATACCTTTCCTCCATTGTCTGTTGAATGGGAGAGTCTTTGTTTCCACTTTAACCTGTTAAGACATTGTAAGAGACCTTCACGCAACTGTTCCTGTACTTGCCTAGTCCGTCTCAGGTTTCTGAGCAGACTCCTATCCTTCAACCTCTCCTATTTCTCATCTGTATGTTCCCACTTCCTGTCTGAAGATGAAATATTAGTTTCAGACACATAGATGACCACAGCTTTACCTCACCACCAGCTCAGTTAATCCCTCCCTCTGTGGTTGGACTACTTGTGTAAAAATAAACCTTGCCTTGATTTGGGAAGATGAAAACCACTGCCTTTGTGCCTCATCACAAGCTCTATTCCCCTACCACCAATTCCACGGCGTACCTCCACCCACTACTTCCCTCCACCATCTCTCTCCACCCCCCCCCCCACCCCACCCCTTGGCTCCCCACTGCCCTCTATAGCCAGTGTCTCAGGCTGAACATATATGCAATTAAAATAAAAAGTGCTGGAAATACTCATGAGGTTAGGTGACATCTACAGAAAGAATAAATGTTTCAGATCATGTAAGGTCACTTGCAACAATGGTGTTTGTGTGCAGTTTGTATCAATGAGCTTCTGTGGGAAGGTTGTGAATGGCAGCCCCCACACTCAAAATATGTGTCAGACCAATTTTACCCCTAAGGTTTGTTTGCCAAAACAATAGACCACATGCACAAAAGATGTGGGATGGAATTCTCCTAAAAAAAAAAAATTCTAAATGCCGATTCGTGTAAAGACTGGAGTAAAACCCATTGCAGTTTTCAGCAGATTTTCAAAATGAATCTCCCACACTCTATGCATCACAGAGAGCCCAGCATGAATTGCGCTAAAAAGCTGGTGGAACGGCGGGCCTATTCCCGCTGGGTGGCTGGCAGTATAGCGCTGAATGAGCCACTGCTCATGCGCCATCTGTTAGAGTGGAGATTGGTGCATTCACAGTAGCCCTGCACTACTGGCCTTCTGATCGCTGGCCAACCCCTGTGATCCCGCAACACTGCCCATCTGATTCCCCCCACCCCTTGATTGCTGGCTCCCCAGTTGTGGCCGGGCCAGCCCTGACTCCCCCCCGTCCCCTCCCTGGCTTCAGTCACCCCCTCTTCCCCAGCAGTCTCAATCCCCTCTCCTTCCACCTGCAGTCCTGACTTCCCCCCCCTGCAATCCTGACCTCACCAGGAGGCCAACTATCCTTACCTCCCCAACCCTGATGGTCAGTAAATTGTTAGAGCAGCACAGTGGGGTGTGAGAATTGCCTCTGTGATGATTATATATCGAAAAAATGCTGTGATTTGGATTATTTGTTTGAAGCAATGAAAGAAAGGAGATCTTGTGATTTAATGAGTAGCGTACCTGTCTCTGAGCCAGAAGCTCTGGATCCAAGTCACACTTCAGGACTTGATGTCAGGAAGTTGCATTCATATCTTGGACAAACAGTTTGTGTATCAATTGCGATTCCTTCCAACATACACAAATGATAAGCAGTAGGAGCAAGAGAGATTTTTGAATCGCCATGTGACAGAAAGAAATTAGAGCCACTCCCATCCCTATCCATTGCTCCAGGCTACAAGTGCATGCAAAAGTGCATGTTACCACAGCAACCTGTATTTCCTTACAGGGCTAGTTAGCTCTAATGGCTGGACGAATGGTATTGATCAGATTGATGCCAACAACATAGATGTTTATCCCTGTTCCAATTCGGATAGATTTGGGATTTGCCTTCTTGCTCTACCTGTAGTGGAGGTCATGGTTCCGTAGACCAGACCTATCGAAGAAGAAACTGTTCAACTCAACTTATGCTTTATTCTATTATTTTAAAGAACTGTTTACTCAAGGTGGAATTAATCAAGATTAGTTTTAAACAACTTTAAATGGAGAGCCCAAATCATTGTATTCTGCATTTGTTTCCTTTCCTTAGTATTTTTGGTCAGGAAAGGGAAATTGAACATTTTTTTCACCAAGTGTTTTATCACTGTCGAACAATTGCTCATCATAAGTGGCTAAATCTCCTCTGAAATCACATAATATCCATTGTAATGTCATGCTGATATTCCTATTTATCACTCAAAGCATTTCGATGTTTTTTATGTGAAAGTACAACTTAGTGCTAGATTATGAATCTTTTTATGCTGTAGATGGTTGTTCCTAAGATGAACTGGAGACATGTTTTCCTTAAATATTTAGTTGGCCATAGGAATTTGCAATTAGCAAAATTGCCAGCCAATACAACAGTTCAGTCTAATGGTTTTGCACTGTTCAACAGACACTTAATAGTGCTTTTATTTTTCTTAATACTCTCGTTTCTTTTACATGAAATAAAAGTTGCCATAGTTTCACAGCAATATGAAGATTTAGACTGTTATGTTTACGATGTAATGCAAACAAAATGTTGATGATTCAAAAACAATTGTTACTTTTCAGGATGTCAGAAAGTTGCCCAGTCCTTTCCACAAAAAGGAGGACATATCCAATACAACTAATGACTACCCCATCAGTTTACTCTTGATTACTAACATAGTAATGAAGGGTGTCACTTACAATCTGTCAAATGGCACTTAGTCACCAACAACCTGCTCATCGATGCTCAGCTTTTGTTCCACAAAAAACTGTGGAATTGACTCCTTTTTACAGCCTTTGACCAAAAGAGCTCTATTCCAGAGGTAACTGCTTTTGACATCAAGGCAATATTTGACTGGCTGTTGCATTCTGGAGTCCAAATTAAATTGAAGTTACTGGGAATCGAAGAAGTTTGCGCAGAACCGAATGTGATTGTGATTGCTGGAGACTAGTTATCTCAGTTAGTATTGGAGGAGTTCCTCAGAATAGTTTCCTAAGCCAAACCATCTTCAGCTGCTTCATCAATGACCTTGCCTCCCTTAAAGATTTTCACTATTAATTGCACAGTGTTCAGTACCTCTTAGGTATTGCAGCAGTCTGTGTCCCCATGGAGCAAGACCTAAATGACATTTTGGTTGGCAAAGACTTTAACAATATTAAATACCAGCTAACATTGGCACTACACAAGTACCAGTCTCTAATGACCATCTCCAACTAGATGGAGCCTGAACTTTACCACCTTAAATGAATTTTTAAAAAAATCTTCACTGGCTGTGGCATGAATGGCTAAATAGAATCTGTTGCACATTTTTAATTGCCCTTGAGTTGCATGACTTGGCCATTTCAGAGGACAGTTAAGAACCAACCCCATGGCTAAGGTCTGGAGTCACATATTTAATAGTCTAGGTAAGGATGGCAAATTTCCTTCCCTCAAGGACCTCAATGAGCTAAATCGCTTTATTTGATACCATTACTGAGGCCAGCTTTCAAGTCCAGATTTGATTATTGAATTTAAATTTTGCCAGCTGTCATGTTGGGATTTGAACCAGTATCCCAAAAGCATTAGCCTTGATTTTTGAATTAATAGTCCAATGACTTTAAGATTATGCCACCACCTCATCTCCTCTTTTATATCGCATTGAACCTCTGACATTAACAACTTAGAAGTCACCATTGACCAGAAATCTAATTTGACCAGTTACATAAATACTTTGGCTACCAGAATTTGGGTATTCTGCAGCAAATAACCCACCTCCTGACTCAGCAAAGCTTCTCTATTATCTATGAGGCACAAAGTTAGAGAATGATAGAATACTTTGCCTGAAAGCACACCGACAACACAAAATGCTCAATACCATTCAAGACAAAACATTTTATTTGACTGGCACCCTAAGCACCGTATTTAACATTCACTCTCTCCTTCACTGGTGCACTATGACAATGCAGTGCATTACCGAAAAGAGATATTGCAACAATTCACTTAGGCTTTTTTACACATCTGCTAAACCTGAAATCTCTATCACCTCAAACAACAAAGGCAGAAATGGGGAATGTGTGCACCAACACTTTCAAGTTCTCCCCTAACATTGAAGTATATTGCTGTGCATTCATTGAGACTGGGTCAGAATTCCTGAACACTCTGATAGTTCTGTGGTATCTCAACACAGCATAGACTTCAATGACTTAGGCAGATAGTTCATCACCAGATTATCACTGGCAAATATGAATTGGCAGTAAATGTTTGGGTCAATACATCTAACCAACACATCCTTCAGACTTTGGGAGGAAACTGGGGCACCTGGAGGTAACCCATGCAGACATGGGGAGAATGTGCAAACTTCAAGCAGACAGTGACCCAAGCCGGAAGTCAAACCTAAGACCTAGTGCTGTGAGACAGCAGTGTACCACCATGCTGATGGCAGAGCCTTGCATTTCTCTTTTTATTGCCGCTACGTTGTCTGTGAAATAGCAGAACATATCATCTTTTCTCCATTATGCTTCTGGCTACTATATCACTGCTGTTGGATGCATGTTCCTCTTGAGCTTTAGCTTGCATCTATACCTTTCAATATTTTAAAGATCTGTATCATGTCTCCCTACAGTGCAATTTTCTGTCTCAGTAGTTTTTATTTAGAAAAATCCCAACACTCGCGAAAATGCTTGTTTTTGATTTCTGTTTTTTGCTTCCATTCCATCTGCGGTGAACACACTACCACTGTATGTATAGTACAGTCTCCATGCAATTTTGATGATGCAAGTCTGGGAAATAAAATCATAGCCCAGTATGGTTTGCAATGTCCTCAGATTTTGACAACATACCTTTTCGTTCATCTGGTTCTCCAGCTGACTATGCATTTAATATCTTTCAATTGGGGAAAGTGACTGGCAAAGAAAAAACCCACTTAGAGCTGATTTAATCTTCCAGGGTTGTAATTCCTGGCACCAAGACCTTCAGTCTGAAACTAGTAGGAACCTCATGAATATATTCAAACTATGTTCAAGTGACACAATTACCAGTTGCCAATGTTACCACTTGACTATCACCACTTTCATAAAAGCAAAATATTGTGGATGCTGGTAGGTGAAACAAAAACAGAAAATGCTAGAAAATCTCAGCAGCCCTGACAGCATCCATGGAGAGAGAATTGAGCCAGTGTTTTCAAGCTGGATAACCTTTCGTCAGAGCTGGCGAGTGGTCATTGAGACTCGAAACATTGGCTCCATTCTCTCTCCACAGATGCTGTCAGATGGCTAGCAACGATTAATCTTTCCCTCTCTCTGTCATTGATCCAACCAGCAGAGTGGTCCCCAACCCCCATTGATCTCCTATCCCTCCAGAGACCATATCCCCCTCTGGCCCCACCCACTTGACACTGTCCAGTGCCTGATGGGCAATGCCAAGGTGTTCCCTGAGCCTTGCAACTTTGCCCCTTGGATAGTGCCGGGGTCAGGCTGGCACTGTCAAGTTGGCAATGCTGATGGGGCACACCCCTCCCTTTCCGCTGGCCTTCTGGGGGGGCCTCCATGCACTGTCTTCACTCCATGGGGTCGGGCCGCCAGCTCCTCTCTAGTGGGGAGTGTTGTAAAACCTTCTGGGGTGGGAGGGAGGCTAGCGGGCCCAGAGACTTCAGTCCTGGCCCAGTTAATAAGATGTAAATTGCAATTCATGTGTGCTGATTTTTGGCATGGAGCTGACAACACCGGAAATCTGGCAGCTGGAGATGAGCGGAGGCGATGGCGTCCAGCAGGAAGCCCACTAAACGTCCTCTGCTGATGTCTCCTGGTCTGCTGCACAACTGAGAGAATCACCCCCCACATTTTAAAAATGAAAGGATATGGAATTTAATGTTTGGTAACAACAATTTTAATCCTTTATCATTAGCTCCTAACCAAATTCACAATATACATCTTTTGTGATTCTGACCATGATAAATTCATCTATTTGACATGTCAACAGCCTTTAATTAATAGACCACATCCTCCTGAGATGTTAGAATGTAACTGGTGATAACTTTGCATCGGATGTAATGTGACCAATGGTAACAAGCAGTTAGAATCAGCTCAGCCAGTAACCCATGAAACCAATTATAGAATGATGTGATGGTCAGCTGACTCAGTATAAATAAGAACGTGTTGAGAATTATAAGGAATTTGGAGTGGTCTAGGATGAGGCCTCAAGTTTGGAGTAATGAAGTTTAGAACATAGAACATTACAGCGCAGAACAGGCCCTTCGGCCCTCGATGTTGCGCCGACCAATTAAGAAAAAGCAATGACCCTCTAACCTAAACCATTCCCTTTTCATCCATATTAAACCCTATCTTTGATTTATATGTTGGAGTAAGTTCTGTTATATTTTTAGTGTCTGCATTTGAAGAGTTCATTCCGAATAAACATTAGACACTGCTGCTTAGTCAGTCAATTGGGCGCGACTGCCCTACCCTGGTTCCATTCTTAGCAATCCCTCAATGTTACACCTGGTGTCCCCCTGAAGCTCTATCATTGACCTTCACTATTCCCCATATAGATGCTCCACAATATGATCTGAAAATGTTTTTTGTTAATGTCTGCTGATGATATTTAGCTCTGTGTTATTACTGCTTCTCCAATCATTCCACTCGTCTTGTCAAAACTGCGGGACCAAAACCTAATAAATTTCCTTCAATTAAATATTGGTAAATAAAAGCCAAGCTCATTTATGCCCACTATAAAGTCTGCTGCCCTGCCACCCAATCTACCCCACCTCCATCTCTTATAACCATGTAGCTCTTTCCTCACCCTGTCAATCCCATACCAGCCTTCTATGCACCCTTTATTTTGCAGCAGCAAAGGCATTTATGCCTTTTGCGTAGCCTCTATGCTCTGGCTTGCTAAATCCATTCATTTTTCTCTTCTGTTAATGTATTAAATAACAAAGATCACTTCTCCTGCTATCCCCATGTTAAAAGTGATGCTACGTTTGAATTTTGTTGTAACTCCTTTCATAGCTATTGAACCATTGGAGAATTCGACATTGCAGCTGCTTATGGGTTTTCAACTATAAGAATTAAATTCTGAAAAACGGAGAAGCAAATGGAGCTGCAAGTGAAATAAAAGCAGATCAATGGTGACTCTTTTCTCAAAGAGATCCTTACACTTCTGTAAGACTTTGTAGGCCCTAAGCAATAGACTTGCAGTTATTTTAGAGAACAGAACACAAGCAGTCCTTATTTCTCTCGGGAGGTTGTGGTTGAGTTGTGTTGCGTCCTGCAGCAAAACCTGCAATCACTTGCCAATTAATCAAAACTGCCTGTTTTGGTCAATTTCTCTGCAGGCCTGAATGACTGACTGCCTCTCGTTTCTCCCAGACAAGATACAAGTTACATCAGTCATTGCGCAGTTCATGTTTGCATTAAGACTGTGACTGCTGCAATGTACGTTGGAGAAAGCACATTCATCACTTGCCCCATGAATATCTGGAAGAATATATCTGTATGGATTGCATACTTTGAAGGATTCCTCCAAGTGTTGGATGCCATTGACTGCACCACACTGCCCTGTGGGTTTCTTCTCTGCAAAGTAACCATCTTTTCAAATCACAGGAGTTTCTGTTCTTTTAACATGCAACCTGAGTGTCGTTGCCAACAGCTGATCACATAGATTCCAGGATAAGAGTTCCAATCTACCATGATTTTAGATTGTATCAATTTCTTTTTTCCTCTGAGCCCCTCATCACCCTCTCCCCACTGTCACTAACAATTGCCCATCGAAGAGGCTGTTAAAGGCTGACTGTGTGAATCATAGTCCAGGGCTATTTGAGATCTGAAAATCTCAAAGCCATCTGAGAATACATCTGACTCGAACAGTTTTCTGTAACTCCAGGATGTTGCTTCCCTGTTTTGGCTATAGGAAATAAAAACCTTCCTTTTTAAGCTGCTGCAAATACTTGAATCTGCAGCGGCATCTGCTTTCACATCTTGTAATCACTTGTGGGAAGCGCTTCACGCTGACAGATAAATGAGAGATGAAAGAAAGTATGATGGGTCTCCAACTAACTTCTTCAGGCAGTCATCGCTCTCACCTTCCCTGCATTCTGCATATTTTGAGATGGAAATTGATCTATAACTAAAATCCTGAAGTGAAAGAAATAAGTGGAATATTTTCCTAATCATTTTGAGTCACTTTGGTTTTTTATTATGGAATTTTCTGAAGTCATCACACACACACACACACACACACACACACACACACACACACACACACACACACACGTGACATTGTCATTTTATGGAGTTGTTGAAACAGTTTGAGGTTTGATGGAAGGGCAGGTCAATGCCAGTGATTTTTCAAACGTTCTGCAGATTCCGTTTTCCAGCACTTGGGAAATTTTTAAAATTAAATTTTGAAGCCTGTTTTAGAAAAGGCAGATATTAGTGCTACATGGTTCAAGTTAAGATGTAATCAGAAAGTGAAGACACTGGGACTAATCTTACCAGAATTTGGCAAAATGTTGATTCTGGTGAAAAAAAAAATGAAGTGAATCCTGCTGATGCTTTGCTGACAGTGATGCAGGCATCTCACTAGCTCTACTTATCAACTTAATTTGAATCAATAATAACCACATGGTCTGTGGTTACTTTCTCAAATGAAAGTAAAAGCTTTCTATGTCTTCCTCATCAATTCTTAGCAGCGCTTGGACATACTTAAAAGGATCCCCATTAGACCTTTGACAATGACACTTTTGCACTTCCTCACTGTCCTCATCATTACTCTCAACTTTTCCTTTTACATGCACCCTTTTTAATTGGTATGCAATTTTTCATTTCCAGTTTATAAAGTTCAAATTCTCTGTCTTTTTCCCTTTTCTTTTGTTTCTCTTTTGTTCCACCGGAGCTTTTCTTCCCCTTTTTCCACTGTTTTTAATCAAAATTCAACTCTTTCATTTCCTTTTCATGTTCAAGTTGCTGTAATTCTTTAGTTCTTTGTTCCTTTCTCACTATTTCTGCTGCAATGGCTCGTTTTCTCTGGCTTTTGCTACTCTTTCTCTTTCATTTGCTTCTACTTTAAGCTGAATTCTAGCCATTTCCAAGGATTCTGATTATATTGCTGGCGATTTTAAATGCTGAGTTACCACCATAATGACCTCTGCCTTCCTTGCCCCTTCAGGTAATATCAACTATAGAGTTTTTTGCCAATTTCAAAAAATTTTGTTTTAACACTTTTTGTAAACCCCTCAGAATGATGTCTTCCACCCCTCAGGAAACTTTTAGCTACTGAAAGAGCCATTATTCCACCAGGCATTCCCTATTTAAACTGAATATAACACTTGAAAAGAAAGCACAAATATACTCACCATTCATTGAGTCCAATAATCCCAATCCAAACAAGGAATATAGAGTTAATATTAATGAACCCCAGTTGTTAAGACTTAGGCCAGAAACTCCAAGGTGTTTTATGACGTTAGCCTAGAACTTAAAGTTTTACATTTGAATTTGAAAGTGCTGAGCATAACGTGTACAACTCTAATAAGATTCAAGTGATATCAAGCTATAAAGGTTTTGTGAAACAAAGTTTATTTAAGAACACAATTAAAGCATAACAAAAATAAATTAGCATAACATCTACCAATTACAAGATTTAAATATACACAGGATAAACCCTAAAAGCTAGCTATCTATGTTGTTCCAATCATACACCATCCAACACATATACACACCCCTCTCTCAGCATGGCACAGACATAAGCATACTCAAGTGATGCTGGATTTTCACAGCTTTTAATACTTGCTGTGAATTGGCCCTTTGAGTGTTGGAACAATTCTCTGAGACTTTTCAGTCCTGAAACTTTCAGAAAACCGCTAGAGCGAAAGAAAGATATAGAGACATTGCCTTCTTCCACCAGCTTCGGACATCAACTGAGAAAATGAATTTAAAAATTGGATTTTTCTGTGGAAACAAAAAACTTACCCCAGGCATATCACCTGCCCTAAATCAAGCTCTACACGGCATTCGCCAAAGAACCATAAACCCCTATAACACTGCATTAGTCCAGATTAAAATCAACATGATATCAATTATACTGCCTCAGCAGCAATAAAGGACACCGGTCGCAGACATCACAATGCCAACAACTTCCAGGGCCTGCTGGAAACATCCTGCAAAGGAACATGATTAAAATACATTTTCAGAGGCACAGTAACATCATATGTGTTCATGGAAGATATTAGCTTCTTGTATTTAAAACAAGACTAAATTGAAGGTTTGTTATTTTAAACCAAAATATTTTGAAATAGTTCGTTAATATCTGGTGGAAAGGTGTACAGGAAATTCGGGTAGCGAGTCTTTATGAAAAATGCTGAAATGAGACACACAAAGAAGTCTGCTAGTTTGTTGATAGATTGGTTCTTAGAATTGATTGTCCTTGGGAAGGGAATTAATATGCTCAGTAAAGAGAAATATTGCACACCTATGAAGGGAGCTACAACAAATCCTCTAAAAAGGATGGAGCACATGCTGGCAAGAGACTGTGGAATGGAAATAATCATTCACTTCGAATTTGCAGTCCGTGACCAAATGCCATTGCTCTCTACTACCCACCGAGACTTAGCAGCACTCTCTTTGGTGCAGATGCCTCCTTTCTCACCAGCAGCTTAAATCTCCAGCCATCTAACAGCACTGATGTCAGAAAGCAGGTTGGCTCACATTGAAGTATTTTCAATCAGAAAATCAGAAAGTTAACAGCACAGAATACTTTCATCTTTTAATTACAATTTTCAGACAATGAATTTAACAATTACAACTGGGTTAAGGTAAAAGCTAAGATATCAAACAAAACTTAAAACTGTGATATCTTTTCATCATGACTTAAGAAATTGGATATTTTATAAATATAGAATTAGCTCTTCATGGTTAGTGAGAGTTTTCATTTTAGTACACTATTAAGAAGCCTCATTCGATAAGACATAACTTTTTTTGAATGTTCTTACAGCAAGACTGGCAATAGAAAAGTGGTTGTTTAGTGAATTGACTGATTGCTTAGGGATTTCACCTAGAACTTCCTCAATAGCACACTCTCTGAAGAAACTCTGAATCAGTGACAGTAAGCTCTGTATTTCCATTTTATTCTACATATGTGCAGATTTCTGATATTGCTGTCAGTTTCAGCAGTGTAATGGTGGCAGTGAAGATGACAGTTCTACCCTCATTAGTATCACAAAATTTGGGCCAGTGTTTCTGACTAAAATCACTTCATAGCTGCAATGTAAAGAAATGTCTTCTTATTGTTAGAGGCACATTTCTGTTTCACTAGTACCTGTCCATCATAAGTGGAGAGTACATTGGTTTTGCAAATATTTCTGTAGTTACATTTGATTTGATGTATTCACTGTACATATTCTGATCAACATCTGTGGTACCTACTATTTTTTATAAAATACATACTATTTTTAGTATGTCCGTCTGTACTGATGTTTGCTTCAAGCAGCGATACTGATGACTTGCTACATGGATGTTTGTGGTTTCCACTTGTTTTCTGAAGTGAAAAGATGGAATGTCATGGGAACTATTTTCATGTCACGACAGCTGCTTTTGAATATAAAAATGAATTCTGTGGATAAAAATAGCACAGCAAGCATAATCTGCTCATTCATCTTTTCGAGGAACCTTATTCTGATCATCGAGAGCTCCTGGCAAAATAGGTGGGAGTCTGAAGTAAAATATGGTAATCAGGATTAGATGACGCTTGGCTCTCCAACATCTGATTTAACCCTGCTTTAGTTGCTGCTGCCAACTCCTCAATCTGTCTGCAAAATATGGGTAGCACTATTTAGGAGGTAGCCATTTCCAACAATATTTAAAGAGATCTTCAACCATTCTTCTGTAAAACTATGGAAAATTGTAGAAAATATTTTTCTTGTACAAGTGTTTTTTTTTTTGTTCAGACTGCCTTGGAAGACTTCTAGGTGATTGTAGATCCTGGGAAAAGTATTGAGCTCTTGAATAGTCCCTGGCATCTCATTTATTTCTTCATGTGTATCTTTCATGGATTTCCATCCTGATAAGAAGAAAACATGGACACAACAGAGAGAGGTGCAAGCAGACTCTAAATCGTAATGCACCAGAAGATGTACACACATGAATCCTTATCGCAACAGGGTTCATGACAGTTTTGCTATAGGTATCTGAGAAGTTGCAACAAACCTGTAGCTAGTTGTCTCAGTTAAGGTCACTGAAAAACTTTGTCTCTGGCTCTTTCCAGATGGTTCAGGAATATCTCTAACATCAGTCAGGTAACCGATGCCTTCTCTGTTGGAGTAATGACTTTTTATCACTTTCCCCATAAAAGAAAAACCATGATTGACAAACATAGAACATAGAACATCGAATGTAGAACACTACAGCACAACTGGCCTTTGGCCCACAAATTGCACCGATCATTTCATACCTACCAGGCCATAGAACTATCTATAACTTCCAATCCCATTAAATCGCATTAATCGAGGGATTGAGTTTAGGAGTCGGGAGATAATGCTGCAACTTTATAAGACCCTTGTCAGACCTCACTTGGAGTACTGTGCGCAGTTCTGGTTGCCTCACTACAGGATGGATGTGGAAGCTATTGAGAGGGTGCAGAGGAGATTTACAAGGATGTTGTCTGGATTGGGAGGCATGCCTTAGGTTGAGGGAGCTAGGTCTCTTCTCCCTGGAGAGACGAAGGTTGAGAGGTGATCTAATATGGTTTATAAAATGTTGAGAGGTGTAGATATATGGATTCTTGGAGGCCATTTCCCAGAGCTGAAATGGTCACTACGAGAAGACACAGGTTTAAGGTGCCAGGGAGCACATGCAGAGGAGATGTTAGGGGTAAGGTTTTCATTCAGAGGGTGGTGAGTGAGTGGAATCGGCTGCCATCGGTGGTGGTAGAGGCAAACACACTGGAGTCTTTTAAAAGACTTCTAGATGAATAGGGACGGAGTGGCAAGATGTTCTTTTGTTCTCATAATTTCTCTCCTGTTACAGCATCTCTTACAAGAAAAGTTGATGTTAATGTTTCCAGAATTTTTAAGGTAGCTTAACAGTATTATGATTCTGTTAAGGACCATTAAAGAAAGAAATTCAAACACCCAGCAATTAACCAACGAAAGTATACTACAAAAAGTAAACTTTATTTTGTATATAAACAGGAATCAAACAAAGCCAGCACAACCAACTTGACATTCCAGGTAATAAAGGCATATGCAAAAACTCAATTTTACTTTCACCGCATGACTCCCATTTCCACTATCTCAGCAAAAATCCCCTTATTTTAGAAAATTTTAAAGGTTCATTCACTCTTTCTGGGACCAACGCAAAAGGTATGTCACAGCCCTACATAACTCACTTCAATTCTCTTCAGTGTTCTAGCTATCCTCATGATTGTGGATGCCTCAGCTCCTTGTTAAGAATGCTGACATATCCAACTGCCTTTCCACAGTGTTGCAAGCTAACTCTGTTGACTATATTTATTCACAAAGCTTAGTGAGGACCACAGTAGATTTATTCTATGAGCTGTAAGTTTGAGCAAATCTTCCAGCTGTTTTCCTTCATGTAAACCAAACTGATACAATGCATCTCCAAACTGAACTGTCTGCAAATCAAACAAACTATCTTTTTAACTAAGGCTCCACCTCAAATCATTATATCTATCGTAATGTGGCATTCTTTGGACTTGTTCTACTAAAATTGCAAACAATTTATTTCCCTTCAACATAACTCTTTGATTCTGAAAAATTTCTATTCCCAATAGAGTTTTAGAACCGTCTTTAAAATTAAATAAAATGAATAGCTTTTAACTTCTGAACTGAGAGATCAGTTGAGGTCCAGCGATGGGTCATCTATTGTTTAGGTTTTTCCCCACTATGGCTGGCCAAGAGATCCTTAATCAGGGCTCGCGTTGTTGGCAGGGAGAGAAAGTTTGAGATCAACAACATTTTGTTTGAAATGGACAAAAGTTTGAGTTTCACGATGCGTTCTAAATAAATAAAAACACAAAATTCCATGGGTTTTGAATAAACTTTACCAGTTCAGAATGATAAAACAATTTACAGTATCTATTGTACACCCAAACATGCAGGGTAACTATGAGGTAGGAATGAATTTACAGGAAAATTGAGGTTGAAAGTCACACCACAGAATAGATGACAGTTGTATCACCAGCTATTGTATCAAAGACTGAAAAGACATTGAAGATCTGAGATTTCAATGAACTGAGATAACAAAGGAAAAAGTAACCAATTTCTTGTAAGACCTACTGGGAAATCATCTCTTCTTTTCCGATGACATTTTGGGAGAACCTTTCATTTCTGTCAACATTGATAAGAAAGCCACACTTCTCTCTATTAAGGTTGCTCCACTATGCAAAATGGGAAGAATTGCTGAAAATATGGAGACAAGACAGCCCTTTCTTTTCTAATGTAGCCAATCTGAGACATGATTGCCTTTCCACAGTGTTGCAAGCTAACTCTGCTGGCTGTATTTATTCACAAAGCTCAGTGAGGACCACAATAGATTTATTCTATGAACTGTAAGTTTGAGCAAATCTTCCAGCTGTTTTCCCTCATGTAAACCAAACTGATGTAATGCATCTCCAAACTGAACTGTCTGCAAACCAAACAAAATATCTTTTTAACCAAGGCTCCACCTCAAATCGCTATATCTATAGTAATGTGGCATTCTTTGGACTTGTTCTACCAAAATTGCAAACAAGTTATTTCCCTTCAACGTAACTCTTTGATTCTGAGTAATTTCTACTCCCAAAAGAGTTTTATACAGGATTTGGTAGCTTTCAAAATGTAAAAGATTTCTCTGCAGATTCTCAGCTCTGAAGACAAAACTTAGAACTGGTAGTGGAATGTAGGCATCAATTGACTGCCACCCTAGAAGGTACAAGCTCGTTAGCAAAGTGATCCTCTATGGATCTAGACTTGGACAAAGCATTTTCTCTGGAAGACTTCATGGATGACAGAGTTAGCAATATATCAACAGATTCAGTGGAAAAGAGTTTTGGATGCTGTTCAGCCATAAATGATTCTTCCAAAAAGACAATAAGGACATCATAACATGCATCCAACAATGGGAAAAATGAATCATTTGCGAGGACCTCAATCTCTAAGAGATCACTCAATATTGAGTTCTATAAAGCTGCAAGTCATATTGCAGCTTTATAGAAACTTATTTAGGCTGCACTTGGAATATAGTGTTCAATTCTGGTTGCCATATTACCAGAAGGATGTGGAGGCTTTAGAGGGGGTACAGAAAAGACTTACCATGATGTTGCCTGGTATGGAGGGCATTAGCTATGAGGAGAGGTTGAAAAAACTTGGTTTGTTCTCACTAGAGCGACAGTGGTTGAGGGGAGCGCTGATAGAAATCTACAAGACTATGAGAAGCATGGACAGAGTGGATAGACAGAAGCTTTCTTCCCAGGATGAAAGAGTCAATTACTAGGGGCACAAATTTAAGATGTAAGGGGCAAGATTTAAAGGAGATGTACAAGACAATTTTATTTTACACAGTAATGGGTGCCTGGAACTCGTTGCCGGGGGAGATAGTGGAAGAAGATACAATAGTGACTTTTAAGGGATATCTTGACAATTACATGAATAGGATGGGAATAGAGGGATAGGATCCCTGGAAGGATAAAGGGTTTTATTAATTTGGGCAGCATGGTTGATGCAGAAGGGCTGAAGGGCCTGTTCCTGTGCTGTAACTTTCTTTGTTCTTTGTTCTTTACTGCAAGAGATTCTTCCTCAGCCCTTCCTAGGAATAAAAAAAATGTTCAGGTCCAATAGATCTTCACAGGGATGGTCACTGACTGCTACAGTGCCGTCCGTATCCTTTGCCTTTGACATTATTGTATGAGAGATTTGGAACTTTCTTGCCATGTTCTGAGTTCCTGTCAAAGAAAGGAATTTACTGCTGATCATAAAATCTTCCTCTGCTTTTGAAGACTGAACTTCCACTGCTTTTAAATAAAAAGATGGAATGTTGTATGAAAGACTTTGATTTGTTTAAACAATGAACATCATTTAGCTTTTCTAAGGTTCCTGGAAGTATGCCAACATCACCACTGAATAGGGTTGATGCATTGATTGTGAAGAACAGAGGATTGGCAATCTGTCGCCCCATGTAGAAACAAGCTCTGACAAAGGATTATCCAGATGCAAAATGGTAGCTTTTATTCTCTCTCCATAGATGCTGTCAGACCTGCTAAGATATTCCAGCATTTTCTGAGATTTCTTTTGTTTAAGATTACAGCATCCACAGTATTTTGCTTTTATCTTACTTTTCCTTGGCATTCTGTAAGTTTGTTTGTTTTCTGGAATTTTCATTTCTTGGAAGGAATGCATTTCATAAATACCAGTTGATCTGCAAATTCAATAAAATTATTGGATTCACAGAAGTGTATGTAAAGTCCTGTTTCGCCAAACTGGAAGCATTCTGCAACCCCTATTGAGAAATCTCGATGTCTAGGCTGGCTTTTTACACCATCACACAAGTATCTCAAAATGGCTACTGTCATGGAGTTTCTAAGCATTTGGTTTGTTTGATGGGATTTCCAAAAAATGGGGCCACTGCCTATGGGCTACCCAATCAGTGGAGTCATGGAAGCCTCAGAGTTGCCATGAATTGTAGCTTGATTAAATGCTGTAAGCTGTTTCACGCACTGGACCATTTGATCCAATTTAAGATTATCTTTGATTTGCAAAACGTCGGTGTGTTTCAAATCCCGAATATCCATGAATATGTGTTCATGGATTAGATCATTCTTTGACACTCCATATTCATAAGAATAAGCCGGGTGATATAGGTCAGTTAGGAATAATTCAATCAATTCCCCCAGCCATTGTGAGTGCTACTTAAAATGTGTTCGCTCTATCACCAACTTTTGCTTTGGGCTAAAATAAGTGTCAGAATACTTTCATAATGCACTCTCCTTGCTCCTGCACACCGTGCCTGAGGAGAATGCCATCTGCTATTGGACCTACTGTATAAAGATAAAAAAAACTTCAAGTTTTAGCTCTTTCTCATGAAGAAGTGATATTGCTCAGTACTGGAGATGCTGCTTTAACTCCGATTGCTTCACCTTTCATATTTATTGAGGCAGTCAAACAGGCAGGGGCAAAGGCAGGATCTGCTCACTATGTAGTCATTGTTACTCACTCCTGTATATCTCCTTCTCCTGCCAAAATTTCTAAAGCTGCTTTTTAAGTTTCTTCGACAGCACTGATGTGTCTTTTACATTGCTGCCTTCATTGCTGTCGCTATGTTCTAAGATTTGCTCTTTGACCTTGGAGTCTAGGTGTAGGACTTGATTCTTAGAGAGAGTGAAGATACTTTAGTATTTGCTTAATAGTTATTAGTACTTCATTCAAATAAATTATAGGGTAGAACTGCAGCATGATTCCAACCTTTCACTCTCTCTTGATCGTCTTAACACATGAATGATTGATGTCGGTATATATCATTGTTTTGTTTGATTTATTATTGTCACATGTATACAGCGAGAAGTATTGCTTCTTTCATGCTATACAAAGCATTCTGTACATAGAGAAGGGAAGGAGGGAGTACAGAATATAGTGTTACAGTCATACTAGAGTGCAGAGAAATATCAGCTTAATACAAGGTAGAACCATTCAAAAGTCTGACGGCAGCAGGGAAGAAACTGTTCTTGAGTCAGTTGATTCATTTCCTCAGAATTTTATATCTTCTTCCTTATGGAAGAAGGTGGAAGAGAGTATGTCCGGGATGCACGGGGCCTTGATTATGCTGACTGCTTTTCCAAGGTAGCGGGAATATAGGCAGAGTCAATGGATGAAAGGCTGGTTCGTGTGATGAACTGGGTTTCATTCATGACCCTTTGTGGGTTTTTTGGGACAGAATAGAAGTGATACCAAGTTGTGATACAACCAGAAAGAATGCTTTCTATGATGCGTCAGTAAAAATTGTTGAGAGTTGTGGCGGATATGCCAAATTTCCTTGGTCTCCTGAGAAAGTTGGTGTGCTTTTTTAACTACAGTTTCAACATGGAGAGATCAGGATAAGTTGTTGGTGAACTGGACACCTTGAAACTTGAAACTCTCAATCATTTCTACTTCATCCCCATTAATGTAGACGGGGCATGTCCTCCACTACGTTTTCTGAAGTCAATATCTCCTTCATTTTGTTGACATTGAGGGAGAGATTATTGTCATTGCACCAATTTGCCAGATTGTTTACCTTTTTTCCTGTATTCCGTTTCATCATTGTTTGAGATCCGACCTACCACAAAGGTGTCATCTACAAACTTAAAAATCGAGTTAAGAGCAATTTGGCCACACAGGCAGGGTTGAGGACACAGCCATGTGCGGCACTGGTTTTGAGGATGATGGTGGAGGAGATGTTGTTTCCTATCCTTACTGATTGCAGTTTGTGGGTTAGAAAGTCTAGGATCTATTTACCTTTCATGCTTATGCAGGTACAGCAAGTAAACAGAAAAGCTAATGTATCATTAGTTGCGAAGGGAATTGATTACAACAATATTCAATTTTACAAGGCATTGATTGAAGTACCTCTGGGATATTGTGCACAGTATTCCTCTCAAGTGTGTAGATGCATTGGAAGCAGTTCAGAGAAGGATCCAAGGAGATTAATATCTGGAATGGGCAGTGTTTCTTAAGAGAAAAGATTAGTTAAACTAGACTTGTATCTGCTCACTTGTATCAGATACAAGTGAGTTTAGAAGAGTAAGAGGTGATTTTGATTGTAACATATAAGATTCTGGGGGGTCTTAATGAGGAATCTAGAAATACAGATTACTGTTTAAAACTAAGGGGCCAAACATTTGGGACAGAAACGAAGATAAATTTTTCTCCGAGGGTTGCGGGTTTTTGGAACTCCTTCTTGAAAGACAGTGGAAGCAGAGCCTTTGAATATTTTTATGGCAGAGTTAGATAGGTTCTTGATAAGCAAGGAGGTGAAAACTTACATGAGGTAGCTGGAATGAAATTACAATCAAGTCCAACATGATCTTGTTAAAGGATGGAGATAGCTCAAGTAGCTGAGTGGCCTAGTCTTGCTCCTAATTTGCATGTTTGCGTACTATGTACACTATGCAGGACCCATTGAGAAAAACTTTCCTGTTGTGTCATTGGCGCCTGCAGCTGCATACTTGTTTGCCAGATTAACCAGCAATGGTATTACCCAAGCATGCTTCACCTAACCGCAGCATAAAGGGCTATTCATTGAGACCTCTGCGAAAATCTACAACCCTGCCAATAGGAAAAAAAAAAGCAAAATTCTTCTACCTCCCCAGAGTCTTACTTGCTCATCAAGATAGCCATTTGCAGGATGATCAGGATCCATGGGGGAAATCCAACAACACATAAGCCTGACTGTTATTTATGTTAGGCATTGCGCCCTTACGGAGATGAGTCATGTGTCTGAGGGTGTGGAGTGAACTGTTGGGATCTGCCCAGAGTGAGCAGTCTACGTTTGGAGTGTGGAATGACAAGATTTAACAAATATCTGTGTTCCCTGATGCTTGATTGTGGTTTAGATATTGAGAGAAGCCTCAGCACAACAACATTTAACATTAACAATCTGAGTTAATAACAAATTACTTTCATTCAAATACAAAGCATCAGTGGAACACAAGCAATTGTATAAGCATCACAGTGATTATCTTTGAGCAACTTGGAACTTTTTCTTGTAGGCTTTCTTTTGTTTCTACATGGGATGTCCTTGTTGCTTTAGCAGAGCGAGGATTGGCTGGTTGTTCAGATGTCCTCAAGATTTTGGAGGCTGAGATGACCCTGCCAAAGGGGGACATCTAGTCACCGGAGGCAGAAGCTTTGTGTGTGTAGCTCTGTCAGAGGAGGGAAGGGCAAGTACCTTCAGGTAGTGACCCTTGACAAGACCCCCCACCCAGTACCTTCAGTCCTTTCATCACATTCCCTCTCAGGGTCCTCATCTGCCATCTTTGAGGCAGAGATTTCTTTACTCAAAGTGTGTTGTTTTCCTGTAAACGCTACTTCCATTGTGTGTCTTGCCAGGACTCTGTTAAATAGAGATCCTTCATTGCTGTTTTTAACATGTCATCCCAACCAGCATCTCTGATTAGTTGGACACCTGGAGGTAGAATAATACTTGTTTGCTCTGGAAAAGTGCAGCAGCAAGATGAACAAGCTAGTAATCCAGGCCAGCTTGAAAATAGTTACTTCATTCCCTCTGGGACTAAGTTTAAAAGATTCCATTCAATCTCTTTCAAATCCTTTTCCCAAACATCTAATTTTTTTTATATACTCCCTGTATCTGCTTATTCCATATATTTAAATAAAAGACCAACTATGGAATAGAAGTGAGAGATTGATTTTAATGAATCATATATAATACTATGAGTTCTCTTACATGATAATAACTAAGATGCATTAACAAGCATATAAATATATCTTAGAATTCCTACAGTGCCGATGGAGGCCATTTGGCCCATTTAGCCTGAATAAACAACAATCCCACACAGGCGCTCTCCCCATAACCCCACATATTTACCCTGTTAAACCCCGTGAAACTAAGGGCAAGTTATTACGATCAATCAATTGAACCTGCACATCTTTGGAGTATGGGAGGAAAGTGGGGCACCCGAAAGAAACCCATGCACACATGGAGACAATGTGAAAACGCCACACGGGCTGTCTCACAAGGCTGGAATTGAACCTGGGTCCCTGGTCCTGTGAGGCAGTAGTGCTAACCATAGTGACACCAAAGCCATGGTAAATATTTATATATGTGACGTTAATGTACCTTTTAAAAGATTTTTTTTAAAATCATGATCTCTGTAACTCTCATAATCAGTGCTTCTCAGCTCACAGCCTTACCTGATGTTAATATGTTGCAGGGCTGACTATGACAAGTCCTTTTATTGCTTCTTAAGTTGTTTAAGTGGGGTTGTTTGTGTTTACTCTGGGATTAGTTTTATGATCTTGCATTTTTAGGAGGAAGGTCATGTGTTTTTGGATAGGTTTCTTTCTCTTTAAGTTTAAGGTTTCATTTTCAGTTCTGAGTTTGGTTTTAACAGAGATAACAAGCTGAACAGAAGTCTGTCTGTCTCTCTCTCTCCCTACTTTACTTGGAAATTCTGCTGGTGATCTTAAAGTAAGATTTTGCCATCCTGAAGGAAAGAATCTGCTGTTAGCAGTTTGCCTAAAGTCCCTCATGTCCTGGGAAGCTGTTCTGACTTCAATCTGTTCTGAGTAAATCAAGACTGAGAGTTTCCAATTCTTCAACAAGGGACTCAATTTCCAGTATCACATGAGCATTAGTCTGTGCTGTGTTAAATCTGTGAAAAGTGTCTTTGTCTATGGAATTGACTGAGTTGGATTTTTGTAGATATCTTTGTTAAGGGTTATGCATTATCATGATTGTTTGTAATTGATATAAGTTTGCTACTTTTCTTACTATACATGTTATTTCCTAAAAGCTTTGTAATAGGTTACTTGAAGTGAAACATCACATGCTTATCCTAGCCAAATTCAAATTGTTAAACTTATAATCCAGGCAGGCTTCATAGAAGTTTGGAGTTTCTGATCTAACCATGACGTATATAAATATATATTTATATATGTTTTAATTTTATTTGCATTTTCTGGTAAATTAATTAATAAAAGCATCTGAAGAAAATAAATAGTGGCTTTGAAAGATAGTAAAAAAAAATGTCTCTGGCAACATAGAAACTATTTTGGAATATACAATCATCCAAAACACTGCAGTGCTTACTCACCAGATTTCAACCCTCGCATTGCAATTCTGCCTATATAAATCAAGATGATTATTGACTCTTTCGCTAGATGCATTACCCCAAAACTAAATCTATTAGCAAAGAGCTGTCCTGCTTGATATTCTAGCAAAATAAGCTAGCAATATGATAGCAGATACTGCTTCTGTGTTGATTTTTAAACTGCATTTATTTGTCCTCTGCAGAAATATTTGAAAAACGTTTGCATTTTCAATAATCCAAGTTTTGGTAGTGATAAATATAATCAGATGGATCAGTCTTTTTCATAAAACTCTTGAAACCATGAGAGATATTATGCAGTTTTATTTGTCCGTATTCGTGTACAAAAATTTGATAACAAGTACACCCTAACATGCCTTAAAAAGGGACTCTTCACTATATGAGTTTGATATATTTTCTCTTTCCATTCATCTAGTAGGACATGAGAATAGTAAAAAAAACACAATTATCTTGTAACATTAAATTTACAATTTGATTATTACTTACTGCAGGATTAGAAATGCTATAAGCTATTGTTAAAATAGGGTTCACAATTCAGCATGTTATCTTCAAGTGTCATGGAAAGTTTTGTTTTTTACTAGTCTTCTATGCTTTTGGTCACTTTTTACAAAAAAAAGGGCATGATCATAAATCCTAAAATGACTTTGAATTTATAATTCTGCAGATGAACAAGCTTGATGTATTGGATGGAAATTTTTCCTGCCATGGGAATCGTAGTGTGCGAAACATGAACCATGAAAAGGTCTATTGACCTTGCGTGGGATTTTCTGATCTTGTGGCGGAAATTCCCGCTCTAAGCCTTTGTGTACAATTGATATCATATTGTTAACCATAGTGTGCATTTTTATATCTAATTTTTCTGCATATCAGCTGTAATATTAGAAAATGTACATAATTGTGCATGGAAGACCTTGGGTTAAACAGGAGTGGTACTTTTTCTGTCGGGGAATTGTTTTAGTTCCATTTATAATTGACTGTGTCGCGTGTTCAATAGAGTGGTGGGTGTCTTGAATTTGCTGCCTGGGTTGATGGCAGAGACCCTGACTTTTTTAAAAGTACCTGGTTCTGCACCTTAAGTGCTGTAATGCTACAGGGCTGTGGGCTGGGTGCAGGAAGGTAGGATTAGAAAGGGCTCTTCTTGGACTGGTGTGGGCAAGATGGGCTGAATGACTTTTTTCTGTGCTATAACTCTTCTATGGGTCCATGTGTTAACAGAAAGAAAGAAAAAAAGATTTGTTTTTCTTCAGTGCTTTTCATGACCATCAGAAATCCCAAAGTGCTTTATAATCAATCAAGTACTTTTGAAGTCTAGGCTCTGTTGTGAAACATAGAAAACACATTGCACACAGTGAGCATTGACAAAGAGTAATGTATTTGTGAACAGATAATCTGTTTTGTAATGTTGATTGAGCAATTAATATTCGCTAGAATACCAGCGATGATGTCCCTGTTCTTCTTTGAAGTATCATAGAAACTCTACAGTGCAGAAACAGGCCATCTGGCCCATTGAGTCTGCACCGACCACAATCCCACCCAAGCCCTACCCCTCTATCCCTACACATTTACTCACTAATTCCCTGCAACTGAGGATACCAAAGGGCAATTTTAGCATGGCCAGTCAACCTAACCCCCATATCTTTGGACTGTAGGAAGAAACCAGAGCATTGGAGGAAACCCATGCAGACCGAGGAGCAAACGCCACACAGACAGTGACCCAAGTCCAGAATCAAACCCAGGTCACTGGAGCTGTGAATCATCAGTACTAACCGCTGTGCTACCATGCCACCCATTTAATATTTTAAATCCACCTGAGAGGAGGCTTTAAGTTAATATCTAATCCAAAAGATGACACTTTTGACAGCAGAGTGTCAGCCTTGATTTTTCTGTTTGAGTGCCAATTCGGATGCAGAATAGTACCTAGTGAGCCACACATAACAATGGGATTCCTGACTGTAATGTAATTATACAAAAAGTTTCTGTGAAATTATGTATGACTTTGCAAATGCAATCATCTTTAGTTCAGTCAATTTTAAAGGAGCGAAAATGTGTAGTGATTCTTTAGATTCAATACCCTTGGGAAATGTTTTTCTCTCTGATCTCACCCACAGCTCTATTACGTGTGCCTATTATTCTTTTCCTACCTTTTGACAGCTAATTGCACAGGCCATAATGGCATAAAACAATTCATGATCACCTATTACTTCAAACACTTTTTTGTGAGAAAAACATCTTGAGCATTAATTTGTTTGAGACTGAATAGTATTTTGTACCTTTCTTTAAAACTACAAATTACTTACTGGGTTGTTCAAAAATGTATTTTCATATTGCTTCTTGAAATGGTTGGCAGTAATTTTAGAAATGTGTAGCCACTTTACCAAAATTACTGAGAGATATATTGCTAGGTTCAGGTATCTCACTGCAAACTACAATGTATTTTGAACTGGCAAAGAATTATTATTATTAATATCCTGGAATATGATTTTCAAAAATGAATAGAACCAATGTATAAGAAGTTACAATAAGAAATTGGAGCAGATTGATCATTCAGCCTTCTGACCCTATTTGACATTTAGGGATTCAGATCTTGGCTGACTGCCCATCTCAATTGCACCTTCCCATATTATTTCCATATCCCTGCATCCCCTTCAGTCTCCAAAAATCTCTCAGTCTCTCTATTGAATATATTTAACAACTAAACACACATGGGCCTCTTGTTTGGATAATTTAAAATATTTCCAATACTCTGATTAAATAAATTTCTTATTTCAGTCACAAATGACCAACCCCTGAATCTGAGACTGTGTCAGCATGTTCTAGATTTCCAAGTAAGAAGTCTCAAAACATCAAGTTAAAGTCCAACAGGCTTATTTAGCAGCACAAGCTTTCGGAGTCTTGGGAATTGTGTTCACAAGCAGGGCATACACAGACACAAACTCAATTTACAAGATAATGGTTGGAATATGAGCCTTTACAGGTAATCAAGTCTTAAAGATACAAACAATGAGAGGGTCAAGCACAGGTTAAGGAGATGTGTATGGTTTCCAGCTGGAACAGTTAGCGAGATTTTGTAAGCTCAGGCTGGTCATGGGTGTTACAGATAGTGTGACATGAATCCCAGATGGCAGTTGAAACCATCCTCATGTATGCAGAACTTGGCTATCAATTTCTGCTCAACGGTTCTGCATTGTTGTGTGATGTGAATACTTACCTGAAAATGAATGCCCATAACTACTGAAGTGTTCCCCGACTGGAAGAGAACATTCTGCCTGGTGATTGTCGAGCAGCGTTCATTCATCTGTTATGGTGGCTGCATGGTCTCCCCAGTTTACCACGTCTCAGGACATTCTTTCCTGCAGTGTATCAAGTAGGCAGTGTTGGCTGAGTCAAGAGTATGTATCATCTACCTTGTGGATAGTGTTCTCACGTGAGATGATGGCATCCGTGTCGATGATCCGATATATCTTGCAGAGATTGCTGTGCAGGGTTGTGTGGTGTCATGGTCACCGTTCTCCCAAAGGCTGGTTAGTTTGCTGCAAACAATAGTCTGTTTGAGGTTATGTGGTTGTTTGAAAGCAAGAAGTTGGGGTGTTGGAATGGCCTTGGTGAGATGTTCATGTTCATTGATGACATGTTGAAGGCTCCGAAGAAGATGTCGTACCTTTTCTGCTCCAGGGAGAAACAATATCACAAGTTCTCACTCACATGATGAAGGAGTGAGACTCTGAAAGCTTGGGCTGCCAAATAAACCTGTTAGACTTTATCCTAATGTTGTGAGACTTTTTAAAATGCCTACTCCAGTCCAATGCTGGCATCTCCACATCTAGACTTCCTAACAAGGCCAACATCCTTTCAGTATCTATACTGTCAAGGAATTTAAGAATGGTATACATTTCAATAAGATAGCCTGTCTTTCTTGTATATTGTAAGAAATATTGGATTTGTATACTCAATTTCTCCAAATAAGACAAACCCCCTAATCCCAGAACTCAGTTTCATGAGCCTCTGCCTCTGAAGCAAATATATCCTCCCTTAGAGAGCAAACCAAAACTGTACACAGTACTCCAGATGTAGTCTCATCAAGACTCTATAGAATTGTAGTGTTAATTCTTTACTCCTCTATTCCAATTTCCTTGAAATAAATACTGGTATGGCATTTGTTTTCCCGATTGCTTGCTTTACCTGTATATATTATGATTTGTGTATAAGAATGTTCAGGCTACTGGGTGCTAACATTCGCCAGACTTTAACCATATAACTCTGCGTTAATATTTTTCCATCCACAGGACTCCTTATCACATTATCCTCATTACATTGCATTTATAGTGTTTTTATCCATTCACTTAACCTAGTTATATTGTTGCAACCAAGTGGAGAGGGACAAATTGGCTCCCTTCTATTCAGTTTTTGTGGTTGGTTGGACAAAGGTTTTTCAATTTCTTTTCCCTGTGGGTACCTTTTACAATTCAAATGTATTTATATTTTTAATAAGGAGCCAATCAAATCAGTGAGTCAAAGAAAGAGCCAGATTATTAACTGCTATACTTGAGGGGAAAAATAATAAAATGCAAAATTGCACACAGGCACAGAAGTAAGCAAAAATGGAATCCAAATAAAAGTTAAAAGAACAAGTGGTTAGAAGTCATTTGCTTGTCTTTGATGCAATGTAAACTGTTATGAGTATTTTTAAGTTAGCTTGTTCCTTTATAATCCTTTATTCTTCCTTGTTCCTTTATTAATCCTTTAATTAAAGTCCATGTGGTTGCACTTGGTGGTAACAATTTTCCTTTTTAATTTGTAAACTGTCTTATACAGAAATCAAAAAGTTTCTCCTGGGGTTCTTTCAATATCTCTGCAAATAATTTTTAGATTATGAAGAGATGGGGTTTTGCTTAACTTAAGAGGGAGAGATATTCCTTATTGTTTTTATCAGCAACTTCTTTAGCTTTCTGAGAATGTTTTCTCTCCAGCTCTGACTTGTTCTTTTTCTTAACACTAGTTCATAAAATGCTGCTGTATATTTATATTCCAAAGAGATTTGATTTCCATGATTCAACCGAGACCTTGTTCTAGTTCATTGATAGACACAAAATCAAATCGCACCTCTATTAGGAAAACATATCAAAATTTTAAATACTTATGATTGCTGCAAGACTGATTCTCTTACACTGTATCCTAATCAACATTTCTATTCTCCTATAAATCTAATATAACAAGTAAACAAATTTAGATTTTAACTATTTATACTCAGCTAATGGACCTGCAGGAGTGGATTTATCCACTTGTGTTAGTCAGACAAGAGAGGGATTAGACTTCATCAAGATTTCAGCTTGAGTTTCCTCTTCTTCCCTTTTGTGGTTCTTCTTTTCTCTTCTGTTCAAAACTCCAATATTTATTCTTTGAGACTGGCTTGAACAAATGCAATTCTGTACGAACAAAAATAGAATATGATGGAAAAACTCAACAGGTCTGACAGCATCTGTGGAGTGAGAATGAGTCTATGCTTCAAGTCTGGATGATTCAGATCTAAATTTTTCCAGCATTTTCTGTTTTTGATTCAGATTCCAGCATCCACAGCATTTTGCCTTGATGATGGATGGCACGGTGGCACAGTGGTTAGCACTGCTGCTTCACAGCTCCAGGAACCTGGGTTTCATTCCCAGCTCAGGCCACCAACTGTGTGGAGTTTGCACATTCGCCTCATATCTGCATAGGTTTCCTCTGGGTGCTCCGGTTTCCTCCCACAGTCCAAAGATGTGCAGGTTAGTTGATTGGCCATGCTAAAATTGCCCCATAGTGTCCTGAGATGCATAGGTTAGAGGGATTAGTGGATAAAATATGAAGGGATACGGGGGTATGGCCCAGGTGGGGTTGTGGATCGATTGTGGATTGAAAGGCCTCTTTCTGCACTGTGGGATTCTATGATTTTATGAGTTCTGCACATATGCATATCATCCAGATTGGTTTATTGCAGTTGCCTGACCTTAGGGAATTTTATAGTAACTTCATTGCAGTGTTATTGTAAGTCTTACTTGTGACTAGTAAATAAATAAATAGGGCTGTGTCCTAAGCCTGTGTAACACTTAAAGATCAGATTTCTGATTCTATTTGTATTTTTGTTTTCTGTCCATTTGACCAATTAGAATTAGCTTATTATCATGGATGTCTTATTAAAGCCTTTCCCCTGAAAACACCAGTCGTCCAGTAAGCTACTGACTTTGTTACCCATCGTAAAATCAAAAGCATTTGTCAAAAGTAAACAGAGCAGCCAAGTACTCAGCTTGGAATTAAAACTTTTCTTTTTCTGAAGTTTGTCATATTTCCCAATCGGCCATAGTAATGTCATTTTCTTGCTGAACCGTTTCAGCAATAGCTCGCTGGCTACTCATTTTTGTGGTAATCATTATTGTTGAATAAGTAATCACATTTTGTTGATTCTTCTTTAAAACATTGCAAGATAATACAATCAATGGATTTTTATCCTCTACAGGGTCTTTGAGTGCTGTTGGGTGTGTAGTCTGGCTGGCAAACAGTTTCCCATTAGGAGAATTACATTTGATTTAAGTCCTGCACTTTGCATTTTTCATGGTTTCCTTTCAATCATCACTTTTTGAAGCAGACCTTGACACCCATCAAATTTGAAATTCCATGCAACATGTCAGGGTAGGCCTGCAGTGTAATCCATACAGAAACTTTTCAGACAAGTGATCAAATTACAATACTAGAAATCAGTTGACTTGTGGTAGCCATCTTTGGTTAATGTCCTTTTTTCCTTAAAAAAAAATCTTTTCAAGTCTTCAATGTATTTTGGTTAGCTGGTGAAGTTGTAGGTAGATTTCTCTCAGCCATGATTTCCTGTTTTTGTGAAAGTATTCAGTTGCAACCTTTTTGTTTTATCCTCACAGTTCACCTTCCCTCTCAACTTTGTATCCCAGTCTGTTAATGACAGGATACAAGGGTAAGTAATGTTGTGGGGCAATATTTGTGGGGGCCAGAAGTAATATCTCCTATCCTGGGAGTGATGTGGCAGGGAAGCCACATTCTATCATTTTGTTTTCTGTGCATATGCAGTTGGAGACACCAACGAGAGCTGCAGGGTTTTGAGTGTGTTAAGCTCTGCCTACAGACTTGTACAGCATGATTTGTAATTGCTAATTTTCAGACAGAGTGCACATGAGGGTGCCTCAGAACAAATCTAAAAGTCAGACCCAAAACACTCTCAGTTTCAAGTATGCCTAGAACTTAGAATCAAATTGGTAAAAATAGGGCCTAGTGAGTGAGAAGGAATAAATATGTGTATGAGAGTGATTGAGTGAAAGTAAGGGTGAGTGGGGGTGAGCACGAGTCAGCCTTACGCCAGGTCTCAGTTTTCTCACTCACTCTCATTACCGCATATCAACATGGACACAAGTATGCAACCTGCACAATCCCACGTAAAAACACTGACTCTCCTACATTCTGGTCATTTTTGTTGCTTATTCTTTTTTAATCCAATGGTTTGTTGCAATGACATTGCTTCACATTTGGACAGCAATTGTTCCTTTCTTTAAAACCTCATTTTTTTGAATTAGTTTATTGCTATGCTAATTTTTTTTCTTTCAAGAATTTGCTTATTTACTCTTGAGTGAGAAAAATATGCAAATGTGCCCCCTGCAGAAAAAATGTTGGACAAGCCTTCTTTAAATGATTGATGTACTGTAATAATTTGGTCTCTTTTCTCACTCAACAGACTTTAATCTAGAACCCTGCATTGTTTGTATATGCTTGGTATGTGTCCTATCACGTGCATTTATCAATCTTAAATGCTATTTGTTATTCTCCAAACAAATTCATATCTGACCGAAATATTTTTGTTCGTCTAATCTCCAGACCCTCAATCACAAATTTGAGGATATTTTATCCTCATTATTAACATATATTGTGAAGAACAATAGCCCTAAATGCAATGCTTGCTAAACATTACTCATATTTCCACACTGATCACAAGTAAAAGTTCTGGTGAAGTTTTTGAGAATGCAATCAATTCCTCATCCATTTGGGTAATGCTCCCCAATCCCAGTATCTTATTAGACAGTTTTCTGTGTAGGATCTTCTTAAAATCAAAATATATGATGATAATGTTTTGTGTATTTTCCTCAGTCTGGACTGATATGGGGCTGGATGATATATTTATCATCTTTATTAAAATCATGCATGATGTTCCTATGGGAGTTTGGAAAAACCAAAGATTTCAAGCTGTTCACAGAAGTTGACCCAATTCTCCTGTTATTCATTTTGCATGTGGGAGCTGTTTCAGCCACATACACTTGCAATTCTGTACTACCTTCAACTTTGTAAAATGCTTCAAGGATCTACAGAATCATGCTGTGAGTCTGAACTGACTGACTTTCAGGCCCTAGTCTGATTGTTAACAAATATGTTTCTACAGGAGAATCTTCAGTTATTGAGCTTTAAGCTAGTAAGTCAAAGAAGACAATTATAAATTATTAAAATTATAAAATATTAAAATTTATAAGAGCCAGAGCAGAATAAACAAATAAAACAGTTGGCGTCACAGATTCCCACTGTCAAATGTTTGTTATACTATGTTTAAAATGAAGAGTGCACTGAGGGGAAAAAAAGTATTACATCATTTTGTGACAACTAGGTGCAAGGAATTTGAATAAATTCATTTAAAGAATGGATGTGGACACTGTTAATATATTGATAGTGAAAGAACTAATCTAAACAATGCATCCTCGAAATACTACAGCAAATTGTTCATAGTTTTTTGTTCTCAAAAGTACCCTTAAGTAGGCATTCACTTTTCACTATGTTTCATAAGTGATTATGTAATGGAAACACAAGCATTCAGTAAGTTGTAGCATCACCGTAGTAGAGATTGCAGGCTGATTCTGTCAATAATGCAGCTGCCCTTAGTACACATCCCACTTGTATAAGTACATTACTGCACTGATTATACTTAATTAAACAAATGAAGATGTTGTCAGAAAAAAAATGCTTCATATATCATTCAGTTCCAGTGAGGTCAAAGATTGCAGTGCAAAACTGCAGGGAGGATTTTAAAACCACCAGGCAGGTGTGCAGCTAAAATTATCCAAATTACTTAACTGGCTTGGAGAGGCCTAAACTTGATGATTTTTGATTTTATCTTACTTAACCTCTACCCAATGCCAATGAAGTTCTTCTTCACAACTCCATGGCTTATTAAGAGAGAAGCTAACAGCCACCTAGTGTGGAGTGTTCCAATTAAGAAGGTCAAAAGAGATAAGATTTTAAAGATATTTAAGGATGTTTTTACTTGCAGGGTGAAGAAGAGCAGAATGACACAAAAATCTAGATGCGAAAAGGAAATTTAGAACTCTCCTGCTGCAGACTCAGACCCCTTTCTCAATTTCAATTCAGCCTCAGAATGGTCCTGGCAATTGTCAGGTCTTTAATCGGAACTAACTTGTAGGTTTCCATTGATTCTTTTTTTCTTGGAGATTATCAACTTGAAACTATTGATTGGCTTTTTCCCAGTTTTTTAGATTAGATTATGCAGCTAAAATTAAATTGAAGTTGCCATTTTGGTGAGAGAAGGCCACACATTTTATTTCTAGGGGAATAGTGAAAAATTCCTTTTTTCCATTCAAAGTTAACTGACTAATCATACTCATTAGCAAGTGATCGCTGAAGAAGAAGAAATCAAAATTCTTTTAATTGATTGGTTTTGACTGCCTTCAGCATTTTACTTGGCAGAGTGTTCCATACCTCCACCACCCTCTGTGTGAAAAAACTCCCTCTAGCATCCAAATTATACCTTACCCCCCTCACCGTAAGCCTGTGACCTTTTGTGCTATTTGGGTCCATCCTAGGAAAAAGCTTAACTGTGTTTACTCTATCTATACCCCTCATAATCTTGTATACCTTTATTAGATCTCCTTTAAGTCTATGTCTTTCTAGGGAAAACAGCCCCAATTTGCCTAACCTCTCCTCGTAACTCAGAGCTTCCATGCCAGGCAGCATCCTGGTAAACCTCCTCTCCACGTCCTTCCAGTAATAAGGCGACCAGAACAGAAAGCAGTATTCTAAATGAGGTCTAATCAACGTTTTTTACAACCGCAACATTAAAGTCCAGCTCTTGTACTCTATACCCCTTCCTATAAAGGCTAGCATACCATATGCTTTCTTCACAACCTTCTCCACCTGCTCTGCCACCTTCAGAGACTTGTGCACCTGCACCCCCAGGTCCCTCTGCGTTTCTGTATTCTTAATAGGTCTACCCTTTATCATATACCTCCCCCCTACATTCTTTCTCCCGAAATGCATCACCTCGCATTTATCAGGATTGAATTCCATCTGCTATCTATCTGCCCAAGCTACCAGTCTGTCTATATCCTGCTGTATCGCCTGACAGTGCTCCTCATTCTCCGCAAATCCAGCCATCTTTGTATCGTCTGCAAACTTGCTGATCACTCTACTTACTCCCTCTTCCAAGTCATTTACATATATTACAAATAGAAGAGGTCCCAGTATTGAGCCCTGTGGTACACCACTAGTGACCGACCTCCAGCTAAAAAAACACCCTTCCACTATTATTCTCTGTTTCCTATTACCAAGCCAGTTGCTTATCCATCTAGCTACCCATCCTTGTATTCCATTAGTCTTGACCTTTTCAACTAATCTCCCATGAGGGACTTTGCCAAACGCCTCACTGAAATCCATATAGATGACATCAATGGCTCACCCTTCGTTGACCGTTTTTGTCACCTCCTCAAAAAATTTTACCTGATTTGTAAGGCACAACCTCCCCTTAACAAAGCCATGCTGCGTATCCCTAATCAGATTGCAATGCTCTAAATGCCCATACATCTTATCTCTGAGAATCCCTTCCAACAGCTTCTCTACCACTGAAGTCAAACTCACCCAAGTGGTTAACAATGTAAGGAGCTAAAATTTTTCTATTCAGTCAGGCCCTGTGCAAACGTTCAGAACATTACTTTGCCCTTATTAAACAGGAGTCTGAATGGTTTTAATGAGTTGTTTCCCTTGGATGTTGCCTCCATTCTCACACTGTAGCAAGCCTTCAAGGATTGCAGGTATTGACACAACTCCCTTCGAGATATCTATGACTGGAGAGTAATTGTAATGAAATAGTGCAAAAGAACATACCTTAATATAGAATCATAGAATGATACAGTGCAGAAGGAGGCCATTTGGTACATCAAGTCTGCATTGATCTCAATCCCATCCAAGTCCTATCCCCCGACCCCATGCATTTACCCAGCTAGTCACCCTGAAACTAAGGGGCAATTTTGCATGGCCAATTCACTTAATCTGCACACCTTTGGACTGTGGGAGTAAACCAGAGGCTCCAGAGGAAACCCACACAGACCTGGGAGAACGTGCAAACTCCACAATGACAGTGACCCAAGTCGGGAGTTGAACTCAGGAGGTCCCTGGCACTCTGAGGCAACAGTGGTATCCATTGTGTCACCCTGCCGCCAGATACTGTTTCAGTTAGTATCTAAATATTTCTCTCCCTTCAATAACCAAGCTTTAAAAGGGCATTGCTGACTTTTGGCTTCCATTGGATTGATCCAGATTATGAGTGGCAAAATCGAGCAGTATTTGCTATTGCCTTTTGTAGTATATCAGACCAGGAAATCTCCTGCTCTTACCACCTGCCATCAGGTGTATTGATGGATTTACAGGCTGATAATCAACCTGTTTGACTATGGTTTGAATTCACCCTCTATAGCCATCAAGTCCTGAAATGGGATTTGAAACTGGAGCCTGTGGCTCACAGGTAGGAACTTACCAGTGCACAACAAAATCTCCACATTTGAATACATGACAAGAAATGTAACATGGAAAATGTAATGACATATGTCACAGGCTAGAATGTTAAATTTAAGTTTTGCAAAGCATCCAAACTACTTGGGTGATCTAGAATTTCTGGGCTGAATTCCACGAAGTGCCACAGGCCCCTGTCCTTGACCGAAAAGATAATGGAGTGCCTTTGATGACTCCATGATGCCTCCAAAGGAGGTTTCCATCTTCCCCTGACATCAGTCTGTGTAATTATAGCCACCAGGCTTCCCCGAATGGCATGGGCCTCCTCTTGCTGCAGGTATAATATCAGATATGGCGAGATAAGGCCCTGAAGAGGCCTCAATAGACCTCAATGGAGATAAGGCAGGCCTGACAGATTCCCGTCCCCGGGGAATTTCAAACAGCTTGGGTGGGCATCAGGAAGGCCAGCCACTGGATTTTACCTGCACGCAGGCTTCAAAGCTGCCAGTGAGGAAGCATCAATTCCAGCCCCATGTCACCAATCTGCATTTAATCTCAAAATTGTATCAAAAGATAAAGTTGCCTATTTCACTCAGAGCTCCTGAAAATCGGAATCTGTAAGGATTTAATGATCTCCCCGGAGGTTAGTTTGAAAGCTAGAATGGCATTTCATCAGTCTAAAGGGACTGGGATGGGGAATCCATCCTTCCTGCCTCTGCTCCAATTAGATTCAATTTGTGCCAGCTTAAGGGTGTTAATATGCTGCTGCTCTTTGCTTGCGGATTCCTGGGGTAGAGGTGACTGTTATAGAACATAGAACATTACAGCGCAATACAGGCCCTTCGGCTCTCGATGTTGCGCCGACCAATGGAACCAATTTTATGACCTTCTAACCTAAACCATTCCAATGCTATCAATATGCCTATCCACTGACCATTTGAAAGCCCTTAAACTTGGCAAGTCCACAACTGCTGCAGGCAGGGCATTCCACGCCCTTACTACCCTCTGAGTAAAGAACCCACCTCTCACATCCGTCCTATAACTACCACCCCTTAATTTAAAGCTGTGCCTCCTCATGTTATCCATCTCCATCTGAGGAAAAAGGCTCTCACTATCCACCCTTTCTAATCCTCTGATCATCTTGTATGTCTCAATTAGGTCACCTTTTAGCCTTCTTCTCTCTAATGAAAATAACCTCGAGTCCCTTAGTCTTTCCTCATAAAACCTACCCATCATATCAGGCAACATCCTGGTAAACCTTCTCTGCACCCTTTCCAATGCCTCCACATCTTATAATGTGGCGACCAAAACTGTACACAATACTCCAAGCGCGGCCACACCAGAGTTTTGTACAGTTGCAATATGACCTCTTGGCTCCGAAATTCAATCCCTCTACCAATAAATGTTAATACACTATACACCTTCTTAACAACCTTATCAGCTTGAGTACCAACTTTCAGGGATCTATGCACCCGTACACCGAGAACACTCTGCTCATATACACTACTAAGAATCCTACCATTAGCCCTATATTCTGCACACATATTACTCTTACCAAAGTGAATCACCTCACACTTTTCCACATTAAACTCCATTTGCCACCTCTTGGCCCAGCTCTGCAACTTATCTATATCCCTCTGCCAACTGTAACATCCATCCTCACTGTCTACAACTCCTCCGACTTTGGTGTTGTCAGCAAATTTACTTACTCATCCCTCTACACCCTCATCCAGGTCACCCTCATCCAGGTCATTTATGAAAATAACAAACAACAGTGGCTCCAAAACAGATCCCTGAGGTACACCACTAGTAACTAAACTCCAGGTTGAATATATCCCATCACCCAACACTCTCTGTCTTCCATCAGCAGTCAGACACTTAGTAATTGACAGCAGATAGGAGGGCCCACTAGGATCCATTCTTTTTCTATTCCTTTTCCCTTTTCTGCTAATCTCTCTGCACTTTCCCGTCAGTCACTGCCCACACTCTGATCTTCATCGTGCCCTAATTCATCTGCAGTCTGGATCGTTCACTGATCCAGGGGTCCTGGTGGGTCTTATTGCCGGAACCTATCACTGTTTCCCCGTGACACTGGTGGCAATGAAACGCTGCTGCTTGTATTTAACTGACAATTTGGGTAGGGTGTGAGTGAAATTTCTGCCTCTCAGGTTCTTGTTCCCTAAGTAGGCCTTCTGTTGACCACTGAGATGTTGACTGACGCTTAACATGGTGGGCGTTTCTCACGGGATGTAATGTGAGGCTCTTGCCAGCTCTCCAGCTGGTGGGCAAGATCCTTGTTGCCTGTAATTCTGTCCAGTGTTTTGAATAGGTTATAATAGCCCTTTTCAGAATGATTTTGAGTTTTTATTAAACATTCCTTTGATGAATAGTTTGCTTCATCTTTTGAATGTTGCATATTATTTGATCCTTAGTCTAAGTGAATCCAGTCAAAAAAATTTAGTTGAAATGAATTGGTCAGATGTAATTGTATTTTCTGTCCTTTCATTTGCAATGTGAAATTAATTCTTAAAGCTGAGTACACTATCCTTCACACTGCAGTGAATAGAGACAGTTTAATTCATCAGACATTTGACAAAACTTTCATCCAGCTGTGAACAGGCAAAGTATTACACCCTGACTTACAGCCATGGCTTACAAATGAGGTGTAAAATCAGGGCGCAGTACCCTGGTGCAGACTGGGTGCCAGGTTTTATCCCAGAGTTTCAAGATCCTTATTTGTTTCACTTGGTTTGCACCATAAAATTTCTCCTTCGATTTCAGATATATCACGTTCAGTCATTAACTGAAACGTTTCTGCTAGGTACCATTTACAACAAGCCAAATTGACATAACTAACCTGACGGATAATGTGAATAGTATCAGAAGCAGTCCAACTTACTGTTGGTATTCACCTATCTGTATGAATGTGATTACTAAGAGTGCAAAAGCCGCAACTTTTAAATGATTCTCCTTTGCTGATATACTCATTGTCTCTCCCTTTGTCAGAGGCTTCTGCAGCAGAGATCAGTTTTGCTCACGCAGCAGTTGCTGTCAAGTTAATACAATTGTGAATGGAGAATGTAACTATGTTCCCAGTACCGTGTCCAAATCTGCTGATGGTCTGCAGCAAAGAATATTTGGCACAGAACAACGTCTGTTTAGGTGAAACTGAGTCAAAAAGTCTCCAATCCTATTCATGAACTGATCAGATTTCTTCATATAAAATAAAGATTTTAGTACTGAAAGCACACAAGGGCACTGTGTTATAGATGCTATAAACATGGACAGTTAATTAAGCATTTTATGTTTGAATCTGTTGATGTCTGAGATGGTAAAGTATCTAGACACTGTGTGAGGGGAATAAATCATAAATGTTCAATGTTATCCCAACTTTTCTGTAATTTAAGTGGAGGTTACGTACCGAGAGGCAATTAACTTCTGTCCAGTTTTACCAAGTAAATGTTTTATTTCTTTTCCACAAGAGAGAGATCCTAGTTTTGGTCAGTCCAATGCTATTATGGGATCTTTTGTATCTACTGAAAATAAAACAATCTTAGTAACACAATATTCCACTTTTTCTATATTATTTTTGTATGATTTGTTGCAGGTGACCCCACACACACTTAGCCTGGAAAAAAATTGCCAGTCCGAATTGTGCTGTGGGTGGGGCTTATCGCGTGTGAAGTGATTGGAGTTCTGAACTGTGCATGTGCAGTGAGGAAAAAAGTGTGAAAATTGAGCCGCTGTCACATTGCTCCCAGCCACAGAAAGCAGATAAAGTAGCCTAGGAGTGATGGTCCCCACTGACATCACCCCATCCCTACAACATAATTTTCCCCCTTATCCACCCATCCCTCCCAAACCGCGCCCCCTCCCACCTTCCCTGCTACCCAGACCGATTGCGACTCTCTGCCCCCTTTCCCCCCCCCCCCCAACCAATCACCTGCAGAGAGGCAGTGGGCCCTCCTGCCTTCCCACCAGAGATCCATTTGGACTCCCTCCATCTCCACACCCCCCAACCAGAGATCCAACTGGTTTCTGTCCCAGTATATTTCACATACTCACAGCCGAGTACTTTGACCGTGACATTCATTAAGTGTACATGCACTATTATAGCTGTGGAATCCCTTCCCTCTGCTGCCTATACTTGCAAAATCCACTGGGGTACATATTCAGGCCTTTATTGAAGTTACATAATGAAATATATAGGTTTGTGCACAAATAACTGTGGCTTGATCCAACAACCTTCGCAATTGTGTTTAGCAACAGCCATTAGCAGTAAGTTCTAAGAACTGCATTTCCAAGTTTAGCAGGTAATCTGGGAAATGGCAATAAGATACTTTCTACTTCTTTTGAACTTGCTGGTGTAGGGGCAAAAAAACAACATTCATGGCAAGTGAAATGCAATCTCAGTAGCATTTATAACAAAAATGATCAGAATTAGAAATGTGATGCGATAGAATTAACACTTCCTCCATAACCAGACAATGATCTAGCCTCCCTTGCACTCTGCCCCATCAAACAATGAGCTGATCTTTCCCTCCCCCTCATCAGACAGTGATCTGGCCTCCCTGCCCGCTACTCCTCTTTACCAGGCAATGATCTGCCCTCCCTCTGCCCTTCACCACCTCCCCCTCCCAAACCAGACAATGATCTGACCTGCCTCCTCCTCTTCCTCCCCCCCACCAGAAAATGATCGGGCTTCCCTTGTCTCCCACTGCCCCCCATCAGAGAATGATCTGACCTGCCTCCCCGCTCTCTGAGTCAGAAAGCTGCTGGAAGTTCTGAACTTACCTCTTCAGAAGCTGGAGTGTGCGAAACAGATCTTTGCCAAGTAGGTCTGTTTTGCACCCAATTTGGATGCGCAAACACGATGGTAAAGTGGGAAATGCTGATAAAGTTGGGCCCATTAATTCAATTTAAATGCATGCAAATGCATTTAAATTGTTGTTGCGCCCGTTTTGGGCGCAAATCGGATCATGCCCATTTTCTGGCTTTGGTAATTGAGCATCTGCACGGATGCAGGCACAGATTGCATTAATGGCCTCGCGTCTGACTTTACCATCTTTTCGTGCCCAGTTTTCGTAGTGGTAAAATCGAACCCATGATGTTGAAGCTGAGCTGTCATCTGTAGAAGTCTGATATAGGTGTGTTTTTTATTGAATTGTTCCAGGGCTGAGTATAGGATCAGGGAGATAAAGTCTGCTGTGGACCTGTTGTGCCGATAGGTGCACTGTAGTGGATCCACGCAGTCTGGGAGGCAGGAATTGATTTATGCCATGACTAACCTTTCAAAGCACTTCATAATGATGGATGTCAGAGCTACCAGATGATAGTCATTAAGGCACATTGCCTGGCTTTTCTTTGATAGTGACATGATGGTCTTCTTGAAGCTGGTAGGGACTTCAGATTGGTGTGAAGAAAGGTTAAAAGTGTCTGTGGAACTCCTGCCAGCTGGACCATGCAGGATCGGAGTGCTTGTCTAGGTACCCTATCTGGACCAGTTGCTTTCTGTGAGATGATTTTTGAAAAAGCTGTTCTGACATAGCAATAGTGACCTCAGATATAGGTCTGTATGATTGTTCTGGGATGGAGGGCATGCTGAGCTCTTGCTCAAAATGGGCACAGAATGCCTTGAACTCATCGGGACAGATGCATTGCAGCCTGCAATTTTACCAGTCTTCATCTTGTGGCCTGTTATGCCTTGTGGACGTTGCCATAGCCAGTGGGAGCCCAAGTGGCCAAGACTGCCATGGGATAAATGCCAGTATACTACCTTTGCAGATTCTAAACGTATGTAGCTGTAGACATGGAAGGTCCATGATGAAACCTCCAATTGAAAAATTTGAGGACATTGGTTCACTAATTTCATGTGCAAACCATAGTCCTAGAGTGCAATCAATCCTCCTGGGTGTCACAAATGTTTTAATTTGCGGATACCACAGGCACAGATTGTAGGCTTACCAGCATGACCCTGCATGGATTCAGTCAGCCCTCATGTTTTATATTTAAAGGAGTTTCATGATTGCTTTAAGTCACATGAGTTGATGATGATGTCATTAGAGTGTTTGCACAGGTTGCTGTTTTACTTTCAGTTTCTACTCTGTGCAGTGCAAAGAACATCTTTAAATAAATCTGTTGCTGTTAGTTTGAATCTATGTGTGCAAATCACAGCTTTTTCTTTTTGTGTAAAACCCACAATCCCTGACACAGTAAGAAGTTTCACAACACCAGCTTCAAGTCCAACAGGTTTATTTGGAATCAAAAGCTTTGCATGGCTGCTCCTTCATCACCCTTCACTCACCTGATGAAGGAGTACTGCTCTGAAAACTCATGATTCCAAATACACCAGTTAGGCTTTAACCTGGTGCTGTGAGACTTCTTACTGCGCCACCCCAGTCCAACGCCAAATCTCCAAATCATAGCTAGGACATTACACCTCACATTGCAGATTCACCTCAGAATCTACTCTTGTCTCCTCAGTTTATTACCTCACATCAAAATATTTAGAATGCTTCAAGGGAGCTGCAGGAGAATGCAAGTTTGGCACATGATTTGGTACCATTTGAGCAATTCAAATACCATCAGCTACAGAAGAAATGATGAAAGATTCTACACTATAGAAACTGTAGAAAATCATAATTGAAAGACAGTCTGATTTAATTCAAGGTTTCAGTGATCATGAGGCCATTTTTGGCCGCCTTGACATGAGCCAGGCATCTTCTGGAAAGTGTTTTTTAAGGGCAGATTGGCCATCATTGTGGCACCTTTGCATGATGTTCTTCAACAATTTTGTTTCTCCTCTGAGTCTCCTCACCTAATCAATGCCCATGTGCAAATGATAATCTAATGGTCAGGTATGAACAGTGACACCAAAGTTGTATCTGAGAAATGCAAGGCATATCAAGAGCAAATGGCGAGTCAGCACAAAGAACCATTGATTCTGCATGAAGATCCTACCCATCCTTGGTCCAAAATCACATCCAACCTCTTTCATGTTCCTGAACTGACTTCATCATCGTCATTCACACAACAGGCTGAGTTTTACCACTCTGTCTGCCACAGGAATCGTAGCAGGTGGGACACAGATCATGCAAAGGTCCATTGATCTTGGGTGAGATCTTCCAGCTTTGGAGCGAGCTTGGCCGGGAAATCCTGCCCAATATGTCACGCTCAACTGTCAGGCTTTCCAGTTTATTTGGTGTGTTGAGAAAGATGCCTATGGGTTATGTGAAATTATTGATAAGCCATTTCGAGGTATGTGTGGGAAGTGGGACATTGATCACACTATTTATTCTCCTCCTTATCCTCAACTTAATAGCCTAGCTAAATGAGTGATTTGCACACTGAAATCCTTAATTCTCAAATGTCGACAAACCAAGCAAATTCCTCATATTGTAAACTTACTTCTAACAGTGACACCTTTTATGGCAATTGCTTCATCACCAGCAATACTCACGTTGGCAAACCAGTGCATGCCAAATTACCTATGCTTACCTATTTTGCCTTCTCAGAATCTAGAGGACAATTTTAAAAATGACAAGTGAAAATGACCAATGTGCACAATAAAAACACAGTATACAGAATTAACAAGTTTACAGTTGCGGCAACAAGTTCACACCCAGAGTCCCACAAAAGGCATGCTGAGATGACAAGGATTTGTTTGGAACCCAGATCCTGTGAAGTTATTGTACACAAAGGCATAATGGTGAGACCTAACTGAGGCAAATCAAACCTGTTCCAGCTTTTAAATCACCATGCAGCCCTATTATATCGAAGACTAGGTCCCAAGTGCAACCGGGAATAACTTCCAAGAACGACAACCCCACATATCACTCTGAAGAAACCTCCAAGCAAAGTTATCATTCCAAGTTTTGGTTGTACTAGCAAATTACCTCTTCATCTTAGAGATTCATGGATTCATCAGTTCTAAATATTTATGTAATGGTATCTAAACATGAATATATGTTGTAAAAGGTTACACCTCTTTGGACGGAAGAAAGTATCTTTGAAATGAAAAGGGGTTATTGTAATGTGCATCATGAGAAGGGAAATGTGATCCAGTTTAGTTTCATTTTGGTCCGTGAGCAGAACACAATACACGCAGTTCCACTGCTGATGCCTTCAAGCTTTATACCTATGTATATCTTTTCTCATATGCCCAGTCTTAATAAACCCACATTGTGTGTACCCAAACCCTTATGGATGATTGGTATATTCATTTCATTATACAATCATAACATGATTAAGGTAAACGCTTGCTAAATATACAGTAATAGGTGTTGAAATGAAACTGACAATATTATTGAGGAAAGGAGTCTAGTGCTTGTAGCACTCCACATTTCGTACACAATTTTCTCGATTTCTTGAATAACTATGAAGCCTTATTTTTCACTTGTCACTTGCCTAGCAGCAGAGTTTTGAGCATTTTTGTTTTGCTGCCTTTGCTCATTCAGGTCACTAATGATGGCAACTTTTTCTGAGACTGTTTTAAAATACTATGGACCTAATACAAGACAGTTATAAATTCTGTCTGAGGTGTGCTGCCACTTTTCCTGACCTTTTTTTTTGCCTCTTCATTGTAGTTCTTCCTGCCCAGTTGAAACTGGGAGTCACGTAGATACCTCAGTGCATACATACAGAAAAGCAAGCAATATTGGAACCCTTTAGAAATTGGAATAGAGATGGTTTTCAGTGCTGATTTGCAAGAAAATATACATTCTATAATGCACAACATTTGTACTCTGTGGGAAATCATACACGCCCTTTATAATTAACAAATTTGTGAATCACATACTCCAGATAATTTTATTAATGGAAAAATTATACTAAACAGTCCAAGCAAGGAAATATCAAACTTGCTCAATTGAACACTGTGGGGGCACTTAATATGAAATTACAAGGACAAGGAGGTCCTTGATTTAACAGATTTTAACAAGAAGTACTGGATACGTTGACAGCCGCCAGCTATTGTGGCATAAAATCTGTTAATGAGACAACTATGAAAACACTGTCAGACAATGACAAACCATTGCAAGGCCGAGATTAGCTGCAGTACAGTTCCTGAAAGCACTGAAGCTGTGCTGAGCAGGAACAGTGTCCTGGATAGGAACACCTGACGATTTATCACCATTGTCGTTATTGCAGAAAGCTGTTACAAGTAAGCAGATTCTGGAGCTGCAGCCAGTCTGGCATTTATATTCATCGGGCACTCTGCTATAAATTTCAGGGCTCTGAATCTAAACTCTGAAATCTTACTTTATTCCCTTGTGGTCATTTTAGTGTTACTGAACATCCCAGATGAAACATTGTCATTTTCTGATACAGGCAAATTAACTTTTCAACGTTTTAGGCTTGGCTTAAGGATTTTGTTTGATATGGAAATGTAGAAAATACAGCATGATTTCCAAACAATAACCTCCTGACCAAAATGAATATTTCAGGGACAGGAAGTAGAGAATAGTGGTGAACTGTTGTTCAGACTTGGGGAAGAAGTGGTTTTAGCTGGGGCCACTATTAGGACCACTGCTCTTTTTGATAAACATCGGTGACCTGGACGTGGTTTTGGGGGCAAAATTCCCAGGCTTGCGGATACATAAAACTTGGAAGTGTGAAGTGGGATTAAACTATCAAATGAGCTAATCACAACCCTATTTGAGCTTTGTTTTTATATTTCTAGTGGTATCCAGCATCCTTTTGCACAAATGAGAACTACAAAGGTAAAGGTTGCCTCATTAAATATTTAAATCAGACTCCCACAACATAGTCCAATTTAAAATTACCTTATGCTGTGCAAATTTGCCAGGTGCAACAGAATAGCTGTGGCAATATATGATCTTCCACAACCTGGCAATCAGGTGAGTTTGCCATCAGCGATTGATGATCTCTTCAGAAGGAGGAAGCAGGAAGAAGACAGTCAGCACATCCATATTCCAAATGAGTTGTCTACAAGCAACTAATTTGATTCTGGTGACTGTGACCATAACTCTAGATACTGATTACAGAATAGTCCCACCTTAGTTCCTATTGTGTACCATCATAGTATCTCCTTAGCCATAATCCTGAAATGAAAGCCACCACTGAATAACGATTCCTTGTTAACATTAGCCAACAAACATCCAATTTTCCTCATAAAATTCAATGAATGACCCTGTGCATTCCCTTAGTGTCTGCCATGCAGATGCCTTTGCTTGACCTGATGCTTGCTATCCAAGTGATGTTGGTAGATGGTGGGGAGATTGCAATATGCCCTTCAACAATTCTGGGTCCAGAAGGCCAGGCTTCAGTCTACAGCACCTTGGTGTGGAGATCAGGAGTTTGCAAGGCTACAGCACTGGGCAGATGGTGGTGCGGTGGTAGTGTCACTAGATTATAATCCAGAGGCCCAGGCTAATGCTCTGGAACATGGTTATAAATCTAACTTTGGCAATTGATATAACTAAATTCGATAAATAAATCTGGAATTGAAACCTGAAGTGGGATTTTATGACCTTGCTTGACCTGAGTTGGAAAGTCCCATTATCCTCCCCTCATCCTCTCTGATTCCCGTGGCGAGCAAGGTAGTAAAACTCTGGCACTGGTCTCAGTGATTGGCTTGCAGAACAGCACGATGGCATGGGCAACAACACCTCGAAGGGTAGAATAATGGATGGAAATGATGTAGCCATCATAGGGAATTCAATATTCAGGGAAAAGACAGGCATTTCTGCAGCTGTTGGTATGAGTCAATGGTACGCTGGCTGATGGCTACCCAATGCATTAGCCTTCTGAAATCTCTTTCCTTATTCTCCAATCTGATGGATTCCACCTCTTAGGATGTGAAATCCAGGAATTCTTAGCCTCCCATATTGTCTGTAGTGACACCAGCTGCTGCACCCAGATTCAGAAATCCTGAGCTTGATCTCAAGCAGCCAGAGGCACTTCCTACGCGTGTGGTTATCTTGGGCACCTTTCCCAGATGGCACAGGGTTCGCAGGCAACAGGTCTCAGCTCTCAAATAATTGTTTCCAAAAATCTATGTACTTATGTTATATGCACATTTTAATTCAGCATCCCCTTAACTTCTATTTATTATTTATGTATGCCATATTATTTTTTAATGCAGTTCAGATTATTTTAATCTTGGCATCCTTGACTTGGTAATCTTTCCCTACAGATCTGATTAAGTACTCTGAATATTTATTGTTGCCCCTTGATTTAAGTTACTTGCTACCACTTCCCCACTCTGCTTCTCATTTGCTTTCTCACTGACTTCCTGTTTTAAAACCTTCATGTTGTTTTGCAGTTTAGTCTATTTTTTAAGCAGTTCAATCTTGGTTTTTCGAGCTTTTCCCCTACTATGATATCTGACTTCTTCTATAGAAATGCAGATTTCTATAAACATAGACAAGGGTCGTGGGTGGAAGTGGGAACGTCGAGGTGGTGGCATGGGCTCGTTGGGCCGAAGGGTCTGCTTCCCATGTTGTGTTGTTCTTTGTTCTTTTCCCCACCCTTTCCACACATCTATGATGGCTAAACTTTTCCCATCTCCATGCTGTATGTTGCTCCCAAGGGCTGGTTTTCCTTCTTGGGTGTCAGTTTTGGTGTCAACTCATCCAACTTCTTAGCTGTGTTCTTTGATCATTTTCAGCCAGTGTACCATTGGCACTGTCAATGTGCAGGGGCTGAAATGGGGACTGTCTGGGGATCTGATGGGGGAGTTTATGTCAGAGCTATAGAATGTGATTTTCACGGAGTGCCCATGCCAGTGGGAAAATCAGAGAGTTTCCTGCTGCCACTAGCAGTGCATGTGAGATGAGATTCTCCAACCTGATGGATGCAAATTTATGCATGCCGACAATTTTAAAGGTCAGGGAGTCATTTTTAAAGTGCTTCCCCATATTTGTGGTTGGAGGCAGGTTCCCCCCCCCTCCACCTGCATAAACTGGAGTTATGACTTCCACTGAACAAGATTGTACAACCAATCCCTCACCAAAGAGGGCCATTTTCCCACCACCACTGGAATAAGAGGTCACGCCCTCTCCCACTCGACCATGCAGTCCTGAAGATGATCTGACCCGTGCCTCCCCATGTCAGACCCCCACCTTCCCCCTCAAGCCTCCACTCAAGTCCTACTTCAGGTCCTGGCATTGATACCTTGACCTGATGCCTGGGACACTGAGGAGGGTCAAGGAGGTATGTCCAGTGCCCATGTGCTCATCTGCTGCCAGATGAAAGATGGATTTGGATTGCAGGCAAAGGATTAATGTTGGCATTGTCTATGGGATGGATGGTCCTATGGCTGGACTGTCCATTCTAGCCGTGGCAGATATGAAGATCACCCCTGGCATAGCGATTGCAGGCAGCTGTCTGCTGAATATCTTCATACCCACTTGTCGCCTGTGAGAACTTTGAAGTGGCCTTGTCACTTTAATCTCCATGCCTCCTGGTCACCTGGCAAGCTTTGAAATCACAGCGGCATTTCATTCTGCATCAGGGATTTTCCTTACTTTCTCTCACAAGCTGCAGGTGACAGAGAGGGTCAGCGGGGTTCAATTTCCACAGCTATTCATTTAGTTCCAATCTATTCACACAGCTTTTATTTTTTTGATTTGATTTGACTTATTGTTGTTACATGAATTAGCAGACAGTGAAAAGTATTGTTTCTTGTGTGCTATGCAGGCAAACCATACCATTCATAGAGAAGGAAACTGAGAATGCAGAATCAAGTGTTACAGTTATAGCTAGGGTGTAGAGAAAGATCAAATTAATGCAAAGTATTTGAAGCTTATGAGCCTTTCTAATAAGCTGAAAGCCTTTGAAACACTCTGTATTCTATTGGAAACTTTTGATCATATTCACTTTCACAGTGCAGTCCTTAGAAGAAAGCTTTGCTTGACAGTTAATAGTTTCCTACTCATTTTGCAGTTAGCTGTGTTTATTTACCTTCCCCGTCACACTTGAGTGTATCTCAAGTCCATCCATTGTTCCCAATACAATGATTACACAAAAGAGAAACTGCAAAAAACTTAGCACTTACATTAGGGATGTAGTTGGGGGTGTAGGGTATTGTCGGGTAGGGATGGTGTAGTGAAATGTTGTCAGAGAGCTGGGGAAGCTAGTCAAGTGTCTTGGTAAGTAGTTGGGTGTTGGAAGTCTGGTGGGGAGGAGTGAGTAGTCAGAGGCCAAGAGGATAGTGGGGGGTGATAGTTGGGAGGATAGTTGGGGGATTAGGAGAATAATCGGGTAATGGTGAGGGTCGTTGGGGGACTGTCAGAGATTGGGAGAATTTGCAAGTTGTGATGGGGGAGGTAATCAGACGCTAGGAGTATAGTAGGGGTGGGTTGGTGGGAGTGTAAAGCGACGGGGGGGGTCCCATGGGAGTCTGGGATTAGGCATCATAAGATAACTTGAAATTAGAAGTCGTCTTAATATCTATAACTTTTCCTTAGTAATTAAAACTCTAAGACAGTCAGAACCATCTGAAAACTGTGATTTAAGTCAAAATACCAGATTCCTCCCAGTGCAGGGTAATTGCCCAATGGACATTTATGCTGGCTTGGTAATTGCTGTATAATACTTGCTTGCTTGGAGATTTCCAGGGGGATCTTGAGGCTATTTCCCTGGTATGACACTCTGAATATCAGAACTTATGGGCCATCATTTCTGGCATACAAGGTGACAATGGAATACCCGCTGCAACCTATGAATACATTTCTCTTGCAAATTGGAAAAGGTTTCTTCATCACTTTGCAAATCATGCTGCCTAGTCATTTCAGGATATAATTATATAGTAGTTATATTACTGGACGAGTGAACATTAATCTAGATCATGTGAATATGAATTCCAACATGGCAGTTTAAGAATTTTAATTCAGATTTATGAGATACTAGCATCAGGAAAAGTTGCTATTAAAGTCCCAGTTGGTTTTCAGGAGAAGGATGTCTGTCATACTTACAAACTGTGCCTACGTTTAATTCTTAACCACTATGAAGCAGCCTCGTAACCAATTAGTTGTCTAGTTATCTAATTATCTAGAGATGAGCAATAGTTGCTGCAATTTCCATCACCACCTTCATCCAAGAACAATTTAAACAAGGGTAATATGCTGGAGTGAAAAAAAAGCATGAAAAGAACACCTCAACATCAGTGATTGAACCAACTCAGTGAGTAGACGAGAGGCACACATGATAATGCCAAAAATCACAGTGCAACGCTTGTAATAATGGATCAAAAATAATTTTGTTAATTGGCAAAGACAATAACCAAAAAGGTGTCTGAAAATATATGTTGCAGGAAAGAGAAATATCGGGGATGATTCTCCCAAACAAATTCTAGTGTTGATTTCACATAAGAATGGAAGAAAATCACATTTTTTTTCAGTGGGAGTTTCAAAATGAATCACCCATACTCTGTGCACTGTGGAGTGCCTCAGCATAAATCATGCTGAAAATCAGTAGGTGTGACCAATTCCCAGAGCAGGCCACTGCACACATGCCAATCTGTCAGCGCCGAGATCAGTACATGTACAGAGGCTGTGCAGTGCAGGCCTCCCAATCGTTGGCCAGCTTGAACACTGGCTAGCCTTGCGACACCCACATCGTTGGCCCTCTGATCCCATCACAGCCCTGATCACTGCATACCTCCCCCCCCCACCCCCCCGCCCCCACTCCTAGCCCCGGCCTGCCTCAATATTCCCCTCACATCAGCAGACGGCTTCCCTCTCAGCAGTCCCACCTCCTGCCACCCCTCACCACCCCAACAGCAATCCTGATTCCCAAAACCTCCAATCCCCAAAATCCTGACATCCCCCTTCCCACCTGACAGGCCCACCAACCAACCCCCCACCCCTGCCCCCTTGCAATCCAAATGCCCAGTCCTGATCATTGGCCCTTTCCTTCCAATTGTGATTCCAGTGCAGAGTGGCAGCAGAATTTCTACCAATTGCCCCCCTGGAGGCCCTGTTCCCATTTGACCCCACTGCTTTGGCTCTGCCCAATATCCAGTAGACAGTGCCAAAATGCCTGCTGGGCATTGGCACTTTGCCCTTTTGGCAGTGCTGGAGACAGAGACTGGCATCACTAAGGTGGCAATGCCCAGCGAGCACTCCCCAGGTACCCAATATTTCTGGGGGGCCTCGATTGCCACCCCGCCTTCACTCCAGTAGGGTCTGGCCGCCAACTCTAGTAAACCTCAATTGCAGTGAAACTCTTCGGGTCAGGGGTATGGGAGGGAGTGGGAGGTGAGGAGAGACTGGCATGCCCAGAGACTTCAGCTAATGATATCACAAAGAGATTTAAATGCGCACTTGCATGATTTATACACATCCATGCCAGAAATCAGTGCAGAGCTGACAACCCCGGAAATCCAGCTGCCAGAGATGTGCAAAGGCCATGGTGCCCAGCCTGGAGCCCATGAAGCAGCCTCTGCTTGAGCCTCCCAGTCTGCTGCAGTACAAAAGCACTGCAGTGGGCTGGGAGAATCGGATCACCTTGTCAAAGCCCTTCGTCTCTTTCTCATGACATAGATTTGCAAGAATACCAAATCTCAAAGTGAACAACAATTAATACAGCATGGAGAGACGGTGCTTGACTGGTTAGCAAGTACATTTTGTTTAGTAGAGGTGTTGCCATGGAAAATACACCAGGGAACTGTGAACTGCTAAACTTTTGATTAAATTCCAGCCAGGCAGGTCAAGTCTGATCAATGCTTTTCCATGGTGAAAAAACAGGAGGATGGCTGCCCACAAGTTTTTTTTAGTTGAAAAAGGTGTAATGTACAGATAACTTCTTTCTGTTAGTAAAAGGCCCTGTCCTGTCAGATGTCACAATGTGACTCACTTACACCTGCTAGAAACTAATACAGGGCTACGCAAATCTTTCCAAAATCAGTTTGTTGGATGCCTCAGATAAAGCTTTCGTCCTTGCCAATAGTACCGAATTGGCACTTTTCAAAATCAAAAATGGCATCCAGTGTGAATTTAATGAAAATGAACTATCCCTCCTCATCTTTCTTAATCTGTCTCAGTCTTTGATATGGTTTACCATATCTTTCTTCAATGCCTCTCCATAGTTATCTAGTGCACACCAACTCGCATTCTTGTCCAGACAATTAGAGTCAGAGAATCACCAGCTTCTCTCCTACTCCAGCAATATTCCCTCTAGTATTTCCTTAGCCCCTTTTGTTTCTCATCTACATGCTACCCTTTGGCAATATCAACTGAAAACACAGCCTGTTTCCACACTTACACTGAAGTTACCCACATCAAATCCTTCCAATCTCTCTAAACTGTTAGTCTGTGTGTTGAACGTCAAGTACAGAACAGAAAATTCCTCCAATTAAACAGTAAAAAGAACATAATCTTCTTTCACTTTGCCATCATCTCCATTCTCTCACCACCAATTCTACCTCCTCCCTGACATCAGTTTAAGACTGAACCAGATTCATGGAATCATCATAAGATCATAGAATCCAAAAAGCGCAGAAGAGGCCATGCCTCTCCATAGAGCCTGCACCACCTATCCGACAGAGTAATTTACCCAGGCCTTCACATTTCCCATGGCTAATTCATCTGACCTACATATTTTATATACACTAAGGGGCAATTTAGCACAGCCAATCTACCTAGGGCAGCATGGTGACACAGTGGTCAGCACTGCTGCCTCACAGAGCTAGGGATTGGGGCTTGATTCTGGCTTGTGTTGCCATCTGTGTGGAGTCTGCATGTTCTCCTCATGTCTGCTGGATTTCCTCTGAGTGCTCCGGTTTCCTTCCACAATCCAAAAGATCTACTGGTTAGATGCATTGGCCTTGCTAAATTCTTCCTCAGTGTACCTAAACAGATGTTGGAGTGTGGTAACTAGGGGATTTTCACAGTAACTTCATCGTAGTGTTATTGTAAGCCTACTTGTGACGCTAATAAGTAAACTTTAAAACTTTAACCTGCAATATCATCTGAAAACAGGTCTTTGGACTCTGGGAGGAAACTGGAGCACTAGAAGGAGAGCCACACAGACACGGGGAGAATGTGCAAACTCCAAAATTGGAATTGAACTCAGATTCCTGGTACTGTGAGTCAGCAGTGCTCACTACTGTGCTGCCCAGACATTCAGTTTTTACTTTTGACTCTGAGTGAACTTCTGACCATATTTCTGTCCCATCAGTAATACCATTCCTTCCTATCTTCATAATAGCACCAGTTCAACTCGTCAGTTGCTGAAACCCTTGTCGATGCCTCTGTGACCTCTGGACTTGATTATCCCAATGCATTCTAGTCAGAATCACACTCCATAAATGTGAGGACATCCACAATTTTGTTACCCATGCCCCTTATTTGCACCAGGTGCTGTTTGGCCATCATCCCTGTACTCACTGATCTACGCTCACTCTCAGTTAAGCCTTAGCTTGTTATTAACATTCTCACCCTCACTTTCAAATCCCTTCATGGTTCCTGCTTCCTTAACTGTGTAATCACTTCCAACCTCACAACCCTCCAAGTTATCTTACTCATCTAATTCTGAGTATTTTAACTGTTCCTTCATTGATGGCCATGATTTCAGCTGTCCCAAAGCAATGGAATTCAATTTCTGTATCTTCCCACCTTGTCTTCCTCTTCATGAAACCACTTAAAACCAAGCTTTGAGTTATCTATGCTCCTATATCATTTTGTACTTCAGTGATTTGCATTTTGCCTCTCTTTTGAAGTGCGTTGGGACATTTTACAATTTTAAAAGCATTATAGAAGTACGAGTTATTTCTGTCTTTATGCTGCACTAAATACTGTACCACAATGATGAGGCAAATATATTCAGAGCCCATGGAGAAGGAAGGGAAGCTAGTTCCTTTTTTTTTTGAGGGAAAATCATTTTTGAGTTGAAAATGATGAGATGATTAGTGCTGAGTGAATTAATGTGAATGGGGTCAAAGGAACAAGAGTTTTGTAAATTAGATGAATTAAGAACAGTATATTAGCAGCTAATAGGGATTGGTATAGTTGGGAATCAATGGATGTAGATGGAGTAAGTCAGTGGGGTACTCGTACTTAGTTTGCTGAGGTGAATGACACACAGCAGGAAACTGTCCTTTGGCAACAGTGAGGAAGTGATGAAGGTTCTTTGGGTGGAATTTTATGCTCACATTGCGGTAAGTTTGGAGGCAGGAAAGGCATTCAATAAGGCAGGATGATGGCCCACTGTCTTCCCATCTTTTCCAGAATTAAGTTTTGGGCAGGAAGGCTCACGGTTCAACATCCCATCCTGCTAATGAATGGGACCCTTGAGTAGCCAATTACTGACCACTTAAGGGCCTCATCCTGTCACTGCTAGCATTAGCTCAGTTGTGGGCCTGATGCCATGTTGCCTGAGGCCGAAAGATAAACCTGTGCATACAGCTTGTCCCCTAGCCAGAGAGGGCGGGAGTGAAGGGATGGTTTGGGGGGGGGGGGGGGGGGGGGGGAGATGCTGTGATGGGAGGAAGTTCATCAATCAAAGGTGTTCCATGCTTGATTGAGATGTAGGGCTGGGGCCCTGCTGAAAGTCCCCATCCCCTCTCTACTGACAACCCCGCACCCATCTCGCCGTGACTCCAACCTTGCAAAACCTGTCTTCCCACATTATCTATCTAAGGCCTGGGTGGCTGTACACTGCTGGAATTTCAGTGCTTGTCTTTCCAGCAGTATCCATGACCTCCCCTGTAGCACTGCTGCTTAAAAGAGCTGTCAGTACCCAGTAGGTGAGATTTCTGCCTCCAAAATTGATTCCAGGAGAAGGCCTGCCGCTGACCGGATCACTGCCTGATTTGCATGTGGTTTTGAGGGCCTTTCCAAATGGAAGCAGCATGTGGGCCACTACAGTGGCTTTTCAGCTGGTAGGCAAGACTCTTGATGCCTCAATAATTTCCACCCTGTGGATCATGTCAGGAAGTCAATCACATTTTGTCTATTTGAATTAATGTGAACAATGCCATGCAAGATTGCCCTTTCTTTGCAACTGTTATATATCAACTGAGGAGAGTGACATATCAAACAAAGCTTTGTTGTCCTGTGAAGCAAGTTATCAGATCCTGCCATGGCCTGCCACGACACCAGAATTGCATATGATCATCTATTCCTTCATACATGTGCACATTTATCAGTGAACTTCTTCACCAGTCCTCTTACTATTAAGTATTTTTGTCCACAGCCCAACCCACTGAGTATATTGTCTGATCCTGCCCACATGACTGCTCATATCCCCACCTTCACAAAATGTATTTAGTATCCTGAGTATCTGTGTCTAAACCAATATAACAGTTAGGAAAATTTACCAGTCTTAATGCTGCTCTTTTTAATTCTACCATTTCTTCATGGAGAGCACCTCGAAAATATTCTGAACTATTATGTTGGTAAGTCCCAGGCTTACAGTTTACTTGCCTTAGAGTCAGGCTGTCATGAATGACAGCTCCATTCTAGGACTTGAGCATGTAATCTAACATGACATTCCACTGTAGTATTGAGGGAGACACCATTCTTCAGATCAAACATTGAAGCCTGAGTCCCATTGCAGTGTTCTATTTATTCCTGAAACCAAAATTCCCATGGTGTTATTCAAAACAGCGCAGGCCTGTCTACTGGTGTTCTTGCAAATAATACTCCCCCAACCAACGTTGTCAAGAAAGGATGAACTTTTCACTCATCTAATTTTTGTTGTGGGATCTTCTGTGTTGCAAATTGGCTGCCTTTTTCCCTAAACATCAGTCCCACTGAATTACTTTGAAGTTCAGGACACAGAGTACAATAGAAAGTTTCTATAACAACGTAGATGGTGAATGCATGTTTTTGCTTCATTCCTCCTTTTTTAGATTTTGAAGTGTTCATACTTCTTTATTGACTGCTGTTTCAGAGTCTCGAGGTTTGTGAAATGTATGATGCTGAGCGCTGATTGTTCTTTTGCCATCAAACAATCCTAGTTCAGTAGCAAAGCTGGATGCAATGTTGAATTTGTAATCTGACTCAACAAGTATTGAAATAGTTTTCCACAATGCGTGAAATAAGCTTGACATGCATGTGTGAAACTCAGACATATTTTGCAATAAGTTACACAGTTAACAAGTTCTATAAGCAGTAATCATAGAACATAGAACATTACAGCGCAGAACAGGCCCTTCGGCCTTCGATGTTGCGCCGACCAATTAAGAAAAAGCAATGACCCTCTAACCTGAACCATTCCCTTTTCATCCATAAACTTATCTACTAACCTCTTAAACGCCACCAAACTTGGCGCATCTACAACTGCAGCAGGCAGGGCATTCCATACCCTTACCACCCTCTGGGTAAAGAACCTACCTCTGACATCCATCCTATAACTACCACCCCTTAATTTAAAGCTATGTCCCCTCGTGCTAGCTTTCTCCATCCTAGGAAAAAGGCTATCACTGTCCACCCTATCTAAACCTCTAATCATCTTATTTGTTTCAATAAGGTAAACATATGTTCATATCTATGCATACTAAACAAAAAATACCCGTGGCATATTTGGTAAAATGCACCCAAGTGAAACCAATAGATAGTTAGAGCTGTTAACAATTAGTTAATTAATTTGAAGATTTTATTTTTAACTAGCAAGAATGATAAGAAAAATCTTCTCCCTTGGTTCCTTGACTTGTATACAACTTGAATGTACGCAACATGTTTAACACAGTGAAGTGTCCCAATGTGCTTCACAAGAACATTATCAAACAATATGTGACATTGAGCCTCATATTAGAACAGGAAATCAAAAGAAGTAGATTTTAAGAAATCAATTAAAGGGTGAAAACTAAAGAGGTGGCGAGGGAATTTCAGAGTCAAGGGCCTACCTCAACAGCCAATAGTGGGGTGATTAAAATCAATGAGCAAGAAGCCAGAACTGGAGGAATACAGTTATCACTAAGGGTTAGAAGGCCAGAAAAGATTACAGAAAGAGTGAGAAGCAAGATTGTGAAACAATTTGGAAGCAAGAATAAATATATATTAAATTAATGAAATGAAAAAAAAGGAAAGCAAAGAATGGGCATGAAAATGTATTGTTTAAAGTTTATTCATTAGTGTCACAAGTAGGCTTACATTAACGCTGCAATGAAATTGTTGTGACAATCCCCTACTCATCATAATCCAACGGCTGTTTGGTACACTGAGGGAGAATTTAATACGGCCAGTAGACCTAACCAGCGTGTCTTTCAGACTTTGGAGGAAACTTCAGCACCAGAGGAAACACAGGCAGACAACAGAAGAACATGCAGACTCCGTACAGTGACCCAAGCTGGGAATTGAATACAGGTCCCTGGTGCTGTGAAGCAGCAGTGCTAACCGCTGTGCCACCATGCTGCTGTTATTAACAAGTAAAATCAAAAACCCATGGATTTTTTTTAATAAATGCATAATGAGCAATAGGCTCTCTAGGGAACGAATAGAGCAGCTTATGAATTATAATGGTAATCTGTATGTGAAGGCAGAAGATGTTATTGGGTTCCTAATGAATACTTTGCATATGTTTTCACAACGGAGGGGAACGATACAGACATTACAATCAGAGATATTTGTGTAGTGACAGGAAAATTTGACCATGACAGTTTGCACCTCTGAAATGCACGCCTGATCCATATTTGACTTTACCTGAGACTGTTGTCCTTTCTCAGAGGGTGGTGAATCTCTGGAATCTCTGTCCATTGAAGTGGTGGAGGCTACCTCATTGAATATGTTTAAGTCACAGGTAGATAGATTTCTGATCATTAAGGGTTATGTGGAGCAGGTAGGTAAGTGGAACTGATCCATTTCAGATCGTCATGACCTTGTTGAATGGTGGGGCAGGCTCGAAGGGCTAGATGGCCTACTCCTGCTCCTATTTCTTAATGTTCTTATGTTTTTAATAGCAAGAGCACTTTGGTGGACACTGTCAGGATTGCAAGAGAAGAAGGAAGAAGCCCTATGGTTCCTTGGAAATAGATAATGGGGAGTTAGGCAGGTTGGGTGGCAGAATGGGGTGGGTTTAAGGCTGCAGGCGTGTAGGAAGAAAGGTGGAAGTTCTATTTGAAGGAGGTCATCCCCCGATTGCAAGGGGCAATCCCTGAAAATAGAAATCCTGTCCCTTATTGCCCTTTGAAGGGATTATTTAGAAAAATAGGGCTGCCTATTCCAATCCAAACTGACCCTTGATTATCTATTTAAATGTGGCAGTCAGGTTGCCAATTTTGGAACCCATGCGCCCCTGATTATGGGGGTGGACAAGGGAATGGGTGTAATGTGGTGGAGTATCTACCCTATTTAATGTGTCCCCAGCCAAGAACATGTTTGGAAATACTTTGTTTCTTATTTTCTAAGATGCAGGAAACACTTTACCTCGTATTTAATCTGTGATGATAAAGCCCAGTCTGCAAGTTTTCTTATATTATCAAGCTGTGTTTTTGAGGATTCAGCATGTTCAATGACTGCTGGCTGCATTCGTCCTCTTATCATCTCAAACCTTTGGTATGGCATCTTCTGCAAATGTTGATATTGAGTTACTTATTCCTGAATTCATATCGTTAATGTAAATTATGAATAACTGCAACTGATCTTTGCAGAGCCTATCCCTCTGATTTTTTTTAAGTCAATTTGTTATCCTTTCAGTTATTTGTGTCTCAACTCCACATGCCCGAATCTTTGTCGTGAGCCAACCAGATGGCACCTTGTGTTCTTTCAAATTAGATGGTCATCTTGCCAAAATGAAATGTAAAGGTAAAACCATATCACCAACAGAGAGCAAAAAGAACTGAGGATGAAGAGGTAGCAAGTTGAATTTTGTTTTAGATCAGCCATGATCTTGTTGATAGCAGAGCAAACTTGAGAGGCCTTATTGTGTACTCCTGTTCTTATTTGTATTATCTCTACCATTTTTGGTCATGATACATAAAAAATTGCTACATTCTGGAGCACTATAGAAGAATATTATTCTTTTCTCGCCAGTTTGACATAAAGATTGATGCCCAGCTTCTGTGCCAATTATGTCCACTCCAATTATGCGGTTTTTAATAATGTCCTTGTTGATCTTATTACAGAGTTCCACACTTTGAATGAATGCTGTCCATGGTTTCCTTATCTTGGAAGTTGTTTCTTTCATGATATAATTTTTTTTCATTCTGATGTATTTTCAGCAGTTAGCTATCCTTTCTAAAAACAAAGGGAGGTTTGCAAATATCTAGGGCGGCATGCTTGCACAGTGGTTAGCACCTCTGTTTCACAGCACCAGGGCCTCAGGTTCGATTCCTGGTTGTGGTTGCTGTCTGTATGGAGTCTGCACATTGTCCCTGTGTCTGTGTTGGTTTCCTCCCACAGTCCAAAGATGAGCGGGTTAGGTGGATTGGCTATGCTAAATTGTCCCTTAGTGTCAGGAGGACTAGCTAGGGGTTATGGAGATAGGACCTGGGATTGTGGCTGATGGCCAAATAGCCTCCTTCTGTGATTTTGTGGTTCTATGAAATGCGTAAACAATTCAAGTCTTTTCTTTTAAATAAATGCACGTATAGTTCCACCTTTGCTGACCTCTCTGAAGTTGATACATAGGACAACTTACAGAGCAAGCACAAATTGAAAATTATAACTCATTTGACTGGAGTAAGCAATTTTGATCCAGCAAAACATAATTGTTTTAGACTATTCTGGCACAGAAGTACATTTTGTGCTCCTTAACTTATCTAATCGCACAACATACAAGGAATAATTTTCTGACTGGCCTGCCAAAGAGAAGCCTTGCACATTAGGAACAGATAGGAAATTCAGATATGTTGCTGAGGATTTTAGAATTAATGGAGTGCGAGGTTGTGAAATTGCCCCTACTGTAACATTGTCACAAGGATCATTAATGCCTTATTGAGGCAGCTGATAGAAATAATTCCAATTCCTGATTTGAACATTTTAACTTAGCACGAATGCAAAATAACAGTGAAGTATTTGAGGATTTTACAAAAAATAGTATGTTTAACTATTAACTTCTGTTATCTTAACTGTAATATCAAAAGACAGAAAAATTTCTGTTCCTGTTTCTCAGGCAACTCATACGATTTGTTCATTTAAGTGATCAGGCAGTGGCATTCCCAGTTTCACAGGCCATGGCTCGCCATGTGTCCACCCATGTTGAAGCAGGATGGGTAAGTCATAATGTTTGTCTACCCATCTGATTGTTAGACTGGTGGGTGTAGCAAGGTACAGTCCCACACAGCCTTGCTCCCATTTCAGTACAAGCATAATTGTCCAAATGTTCCAGGAAGCTTGCAATTCAAAAGTGCAATACCTATAACCAGGACGTTGCAACATGGTATTGCAGCCTGCCGGATTATTCTGGCCACTGACAAAAAAGCCATGTCACACCAAAGGAAGCAGAAGTCTCTGAAATTTAGTACTATAAACCAGGTTCCACTCTGCCAAGAGGTTGAAAAGATATCATGTTTTTAATGGAGGCTGAGGAATGAGAGGTCCTCAGAATGACCTGCAAAGGGAATAGGAACACATGTGAAAAGTAAATTGAATCCCCACAACTACAAAATGTTTAATAATCTGTCTTGGATGGGTCAATGTAAGTGAATACAATTGCAGAGTGCATCTCACACGCACATCTCATGCCCACAACAACATTCACATCTCATACGCACCACCATACTTGGCACAGTAGTTAGCACTGCTACCTCACAGCACCGGGGACCAGGGTTCAATTCCTGGCTTGGGTCACTGTCTGTATGGAGTTCGCACGTTTGTCCTGTGTCTATGTGGGTTTCCTCCCACAGTCAGAAAGACATGCTGTCTAGGTGTATTGGCCATGCTAAATTCTCCCTCAGTGTACCCAAACAAACACCAGAGAGTAGCAATTAGGGGATTTTCTGTGGCTTTGTTGCAGTGTTAACGTAAGCTTATTTGTGACACTAATATAGAAATAAACTTAAATAAATAAATAAACTCCTCCCTCTAGTGACCAAATTCCACCTATTCAACCATGGCATTCATCACCTAAACTGATATTCTGCCCTCTCTTTTACATGAAAAGTTGGCACAAAACAGATGCAGCATAGTGGCACAGTGGTTAATACTGTTGCCTCAGAGCCCCAAGCACCTGGGTTTGATTCCCGGTTTGGGTCACTGTCTGTTTGGAATTTGCACATTTCCTGTGTCAATGTGAGTTTCCTCTGGGTGCTCTGATGTCCTCCCACAGTCCAAAGATGTGTGGGTTAGGTTGATTGGCCTTGTTAAATTGCCTCTTAATTGCCTCCCAGCATTGTCCTGGGATGCTTAGGTTAGAGGGAGTAGCAAGGTAAATATATGGGGTTACGAGGATAGAACCTGGATGGGATTGTTGTTGGTGCAGACATGATGGCCATTGGAATGGCCTCCTTCTGCACTGCAGGGATTCTATGATTTCAAAGAACAAATGGGGTTGTCAATGGTGGAGGAAGTGGCCAATTACATCCCTACAGTGTCCAACATGGGCAGTGATGCTGTGGATCCAATGTCCTAAGATGGCAACACGCTGCCAACTTACACGTTTCCTCTACTTATTCCTCACTTGATCTCCGCAGCTCATAATTTTGCTATTGCAAGCCCTCAGCTGCATATCAATATGAATGTTCTTCATTTGATAAGAGGATTAATGTAACATGCATTATACTGCGGAAATCTCATGCTTTCCAGATCAACTGCTGTTTCTCCAGCTCTTTCTGCATTCTTTCCAAGTCACCAATATCAATTCCATGAGCTTTCTATTTGTTTCACTGTGGGTTGTAGCTAGAACTTTCTGTTCAATTAAAGTACAGAAAAAGCCTGCAGCCTTCATACATACCAAATATCAATTTTTGATGCTGACAATGTTTTAACCCATACATCTGTTAGTGTTTCAACTGGGATTAAAGCTTTGCCAATATAGCAATCACATCAGTTGGAAGACACAATTGGAGTCTGTCAGCACCAACTGAAGCTGTTGTTGGGTGTGGCTTAATGGGTAACCGATGAATCAAATGTTATTTTATTATTTTATCCCACGCTTGTTTCCACAGCAACTGAGAGAATGACATTGCTTTATAGGTGTTGGAAATTGAAATCGGTCTCACAGTGGTTATTAGCAATTAGTATCTACATTCTAACTGAAGAAAATGTAATCAATTGATATAACTTGTGCTTTATTTTCAGAATATTTAAAATAATAGAATTCTACAGTGCAGTTTATTTGGCCCATTGAGTCTACACCAACTATAATCCCACCCAGGCCCTATCCTGATGACCCCATGTGTTTAACCTAGCTAGTTCCTCTGACACTAAGGGGTAATTCAACATAGTCAATCCATCTAACCCACACATCTTTGGACTGTGGGGGGGAAGCTGAAGCATCTAGAGGAAACCCACACAGACACAGAGAGAATGTGCAAACTCCACGCAGACAGTGACCTAAGCCGAGAATTGAACCCACGTCCCTGGTGTTGTGATGCAGCAGTGCTAACCACTACGTCACCGCATCACCCTCTAATAATAATATTGAAGTAATATTGATGTACCCAACAAATATTTGGTAAACACAGAAAGAAATGCAGACCAATGAAAGATTCATTGAGTTAAAGTGCAGAAATTGCCCTGGCACCCCCCAGAAAAGAAGTTTGAGGGTATATTTGCCATGGCCCCATAAAATAGTGAAACAAGCTCAAGGGACTAACAGATCTTCCTCCCTTTCCAATGTCCCTAGACTGAAGGTGAACGATCATGTAAAACTAAAACTCCACAATGATGCTTAATTCTCGAAATGTCAAACTACTAACTGTATATTTGTGAAATTTGCTGAGAATGAAAATCACGCCATCTTTTGAAATAATAGATTTTGCTCTGGTGACTCCCATGCCACAAGCAGATGGAGGATGGAGAAACTTCAAGTTGCTGCTAGATCATGGCCTAATAACTCCTTAAGGAGCTATTAAGGGGTCAGTATGGTATAAAATGGAATTTAAAAACTTTATTTTCACTAACCCAAGACATCTAGTATTATTGAACAGCTGCCAGGTGTACCACGGCAAAGAGAAAACATGTAAAGCAAAGAATTATTGGGCTCTCGGTAAGCTGTGTCATAATGTGTGGAGTGCCTCTATCTGAGTGGTTCACCCTCTTTATTCTCTTGCTTGTCTGCTGAATTGTGTGCTCGACTCAACAAGGCAGCAACAGTCCCCTACATGTCTGCCACCTGGTTTTGCTGCTGGTGCCTGGCAAGCAGCTGCTATCTCTTGGAGATGATTGGCTCCCGCTCAGTTACAGCATTAACATTTCAACATAGCTCCACGGAGTCACATAATTCAGACGCAGGATGAGAACAAAAAATACATCAGGGTGTCGGGTTCCCAAGCCCACTTTGAAAATCTGGCCTTTTCTGACACTAAGATGACCCAGGACATCAACACTAGTCAGCTGTCGCTATGCAACATGTGGGCTGATAGAAACTAGTGACAGCCTCTTCTGCTTTGGCAGATAATATTGGAATTCTTGTTGAGCTTTCAGTGCTGGGTAAATTGGGGGAGTTTGAAAGTATCATCCATTGTGGGTTCCCAGAATTGCTGTCACTTGCTGCATCCTCCACAGTTTGGATTTCGAGAAACTGAAGAGAAAGAAAGTACTGGAGATCAACCTTACGTTCACAAAGGAAAAGCCTGGCTGGTTTCGGACATCCTGCAGCAAGCTGGAAGTTAACACCAACCTCCAATAAAGAGGGCCCCTCCATCTGCATTATAAAATATTACTCATCCTTTGCCTTGTTCTTGGTTAGCCACTGACTCAAATGGTATAATTGAATATCTTCTTTGGGGAGAGGATGTTAAAATCACTTTGCTGGAGCGATAATGATCCCTCCCTGGATAAATGCATAAAAGCTGAAGACTGCCAGAAATATAAACGTATTACAGCACTTTGTTCCATCATTATGCCTTACTTCTTTTGCGGCCTGTTTTCATTGTGACTGTCCCTTGTGCCTGAAATTCTTACGGTCTTAATCTCTTACTCCGGTGTGGTTTTATCTTAATATTAGGAACTTGTGACTAAAATAATGTGGGCTTTTGAGAATTGAGGTACTCGTTATCTATTGCAGCCAGTGCCCTGAGGACTGCACTTCTGTTATTATCTCACACTCTGTTCTGTGCCTCCTGCGCCTATCTTGCCATTGGAATCTCTGCAGTGTTTTTGGAACATATGTCTGTCTAGACTTGGTTTCAGAAAAGATTGGGCTCAGTTTTGATTTCCTAGCTGTCAAAAAATCTGCAACATTTATTGTCTAGTCTTTTTGGACAAGGCATTTGAAAGCTGCCAGCATGTCTGAGACTTTGTTTTGATTTTGATAAGATCCATTTCACTGTTTACAACTGCTCCCATAAGTTGAATGAACCAATTACAAACCAGATGCTGAATCTTTTCAGTAATTTGCTCATTAAATATTGCACTTTGAAAATAGTGAATGTCATTGTTTGGGGAGACTATTATAACTGATATGTTTATAAGTTAGTAAAGTGAAATGCATAGAAGTTTTTTTCCTTTAGGTACAGTATCTGACAAAGGTTTATGCTCAAGTATTCTTGCTGACAGCTCCAGATTAAATGAGACTTTCCAGTCCATTTCATTCTCTCGAGCTTTTAGTCGAGATATTATTCTCAAGTAGTGAATGATTGTAATATTCATAAACCAATGTTATGATGGAAGGAACATAAAAAACGTCCAATTAACCAGTGCCATTCTAGTGCAAAATTCAGCCTTATATGTATATATTGTGCAGAATCTTGTGTGACTCTCACGAACAGGACACAAAGTGTGAAGAAGGCCAAAAGTCAGCTTCCCAACAGCAGGATAAAAGTCTGGAATTAAGTTGGTGACAGATTGATAGTGGATCGAGTTTCCTGATGACAAGTGCAGGAATGGCTTTTTCATGCACTTGTGTGTCATGCATGCTCATGAAAAGTGTCACCACATTTATGTGTCTCTTTCCAATTAAGTAACCTTTGAATGAGGAATATATGTTTTCATATTCATGACCAATTGAACATGGTGCTCAGCAGGTCAGTTCATGGGTTTTGATAGAATGGGAGCTGTTTTTTCTTCCACGAGGAACTTTATTCAACTATTAGAGAGGAGGTATTGATAGTTGAGATCAGGTGGCAAAAGTCAAAGGGGAACAGGAAGGGGTGTCAGAGGGAAAGATGGCAGCCATACAAAGTTTTTTGGAAGACAAAGGAAGAAAGTTAGGTGATACAGGGAATGTCAGTATCCAAAGGTGGTAGCTCAGGCGTTACTGTGAGAAGATTAAGCGTTGGAAAGAGAAGGTCAATTTTGAACTGCTGAGAGTTGAGGGTAAAGGGAAGGTTAAAAGTGATAGAGTAATAGTTAAATATGATGGATGGCAGGTTGAGGGAAATGGCGGGGTTGTTCCACTATGCTGGGGGTTGAGGGTTTGGTGCTGAGCTTGGGAATCAGTGACAGTTGGTTAAGAATGATGGGGGTGGGTTGAAAGTCACCAAAGGCAGGGTATGAATGATGGAGGGAGGATTAAGCGTGATGGAGGAGAGATCATAGGTGATTGAGGGATGTTGCCAGGCAATGGCTGCCAATTCCATACTCGCTGTGCAAATGTCCATGGACATGGTTACAGCAACAAGAAGGACTTTTTTCATTGAATCAAGAGAATAGAGTTGACCACGATGGGTTTGATGGAGACCAGAGTGTGACTGCTGCCTAGTATAGGGCCTCTCATCAGTCAAAAATGCTGAGAAGAGGAGGGAGGTCCTCCTTCTGCCATCTCTGGGAGACAGAGCCTCCCACCATTCTCGGACACTCTGGAGATGAACGTGTAGAGACGCATCGCTAAAATTTGGAATTAATCTTTGCTGTCTTTGAATAGGGTGGCAGCTGCTCCAGGAATCAATCGGTGGAAAGAGGATGGCAGCAGCTATAGTTCCCAAAACCTCTGTGCAGACAGTGAGGATAATGATCCTGGCTTTCAGGGAATTGATGCTGTCCAGGTGTCCTTTTAAATATTTAGGTTTGACCCCATGAGATAACAGTAGGGGCGTCAACCTCTTCTCTGCTCCTGCCACATGATTTTCTGCACTCCTCACACATAATTACCTAATTGGCTGGCTTTCACATGATCAGTTGGGGTCAGCCATCTCACCTACAGCTGATTGTGTTGTGTACTTCTGGTAACCTCACTGCTGGTAGAAGTTTCACCTACTGTCAAGTAAACACATGCAATTTTCCTCATGTATTTCCATACACATAACAACAGATTTATAATACAGAAAAATTAACTCTCTTGAAATGATGTAATTTTTGTTTTCTTTCGATGCATACATTATGAATTTAGTCACCCAGTCCTCGCTAGATTTGAAACCTACCACTATTCATTGGGAAGGAATAGGTCCTTTCCAAAATTCATTTTGGTTTTCAAGACTTCAAGGGAGAACATTTTACCCACCACCTTCAAAAGCAAACCCAAACTAGATTGGAGGAGAATAGTGTACACTGTTTTCACTATACGAATAGGGATGCCGAGCTAACATCATGGTACAAAAAAAAAGTGAGTAAAAGTTAGCTAATCAAGGATGAACAAGGGGTGCAAGGAATCTCATTAAATGACCTGAATTGACATGAAATACATTGAATGAGTGATTTTACAGTTATTTTTTAACTGGCCATCCCATGAAACAGACTAAGAACAGTGTGTTCAGGTATTTTGCTACTTATTTGGAAGTGGTTAAATATATCTTTCAATTTAGCAAGCATATAAAGGGATGCAGCACAAGAGAAGACCATTCAATCCATTGCAATTTTCCTCTTGTGTTTTCATACTCACAACAACAGATTTATAAGACAGAAAACTTCACTCTCTTGAAATAACATAACTTTTGCTGTTTTCTTTGGATGTAATTGCATTGTTTGCACCTGTAAAGATTTGATTACCTATTAAAACTCACATTTTAACCATTGTCTTGTAATTGAGTCTGTGTCTATATATGCCCTGTTTGTGAACCCAATTCTCCACTCACCTGATGAAGGGACAGTGCTCCAAAACTTGTGCTACGAAATAAATCTGTTGGACTTTAACCTAGCATTGTGAGTCTTCTTACTGTGCACACCCCCAGTCTAACACTGGCATCTCCACATCAGTCCATTGTGCTAATGCTGGATCTTTGGTCAAGCTATTCAATTAACCCACTCCTGTTTTTGCTTCATAATCCTGTAAGCTATTTCAGTTTAAGTTCTAATTCAATTCCCTTTTGAAAGCAACTATTGGATCTGTTTTGGCCACCCTTTAAGACAGTACATTTGAAGTTTTTAAAAAAAGTTTCCTCATGTTGTCCTCAGTTCTTTCATTAATCACCTTAAATTATCAACTCTTCTGCTACTGCAGTCATTTACAACATCAAAAGATGTGTGGGCTAGGTGGATTGACCACGCTAAATTGCCCCTCAGTGTCAGAATGACTAGCTAGGGTAAATGCATGGAGTTATGGGTGTAGGGCCTCGGTGGTCGGTGCAGACTTGATAGGCTGAATGGCCTCCTTCTGCACTGTAAAGATTCTATGAATCTATGATGGAAACTATTCATGATTTTGATCATTTTCACCAAGTCTCCTTTTAAGCTTCTCCGCTTTTTCACATCAAAAGTGCTAACTGAGCACATCATTACTGTTGATGATGCCTGATGGAGGTCCACAAAGACTTCTTTAAACTAGATTGTTCCAGTTTGTTCTATTTGTCGACATTATTGTGTATAAAATACGTTTGGGGAGTAATTTCCCACTTTGCGGTCGATTAGATGGTGCCGTTACAAGTTTGACTGCTGCGCTCCCAGGAGTTATCACTAATGTTTAAACTCAAATTTTCAAACAAACATAGATACTTATTTGCTTCATTATTTTAATGTAGAAAATAAAAAGTACGTTCTGCTTATTAAAGTAAACACTCAATTTATCCAGCCCGTTTTACGACTACTGAAAATCTCAAAGCGCTTTTTTTTAAGTGAAATCACTGTGGTAATGTAGGATACAGCAGCCAATATGTAGACAACAAATCCCACAACAGTAATGGGATAATGAGCAGATGATCTATTTTCATGATATTGATTGAAGGATGAATATTGGCCAGCACAATCCAGATAGCCTCCCTGTTTTCTTTTGGAATACTGCCATAGGATCTTTTATATCCACCTGATCAAGCAGATGAGACTTTGGTTAAAAAAAATCACCTGAAACACGACACTTCTGATAGTGCAGTGTTCCATCAGCACCAGAGTACCAGCTTTAATTCTTGTACTCAAACCCTGGAGGGTGATTTTGACTCAATACCTTGTGACTCCGAGGCGAATGTGCTACCAACTGAACAGATGATACATGATAAATCTGCCTACCAGACCTCTAAGCTGTCAGTATAACTTCGTCCCGAAAACTCAGCAAGAAAGATCAAACTGAAAGGCAACAGTAGACACCAGTTGTATTTAATAGATTTTAGTATCACAAAACAAATGCTAATAGTATCTATAATGCCAAAACATACCTCCCAAAAGTTGCCTTGAGATCACCTAGTCTTATACATTTTGAGGCCTTGCCAGCACCCTAACCTGGAAATTCCTCTGGGCCTCATAACTCTAATTCTATTGACCTGAGCTCTACATCTAGATCAATGACCAAATAATTGAGAGAAAGGATGAAAGCAGATTACTGTGGATGCTGGAATCTGAAACCGAAAGAGAAAATGCTGGAATATCACAGCAGGACTGGCAGCATTTGTAAGGAGAGAAAAGAGCTGATGTTTCAAGCTGATCCTTTGTCAAAAGCTTTTGAAGAAGTATGGGGGGGGGGGGGTGTGTAGGTGTGAATGGGTATGGGGGTATGTATGTGTGAATGAGTATGGGGATGTGTAGATGTGAATGGGTATGGGGGCTGTGTAAGTATGAATGGTTATTGGGGGTGAAAGTATGAATGGGTATGTGGGGAGTGTAGGTGTGAAGGTGTATGGAGGGTGTATAGTTGTGAATGGGTATGGGAGTGTAGGTGTGAAGGTGTATGGAGGGTGTGTAGGTGTGAATGTGTATGAGGGGTGTGTAGATGTGAATGGTTATGGGGGCTGTGAAGGGGTAAGGAGAGTTGTAGAAGTGTGAAGAAGAATAGGGGGGATTTGGAAGCGTGAAGGAGTATATGGATTTTGTGTAGGTGTGATGGGGCTTTGGTTTTTGCATAATTAATTAGGGTGGGGTCACTCGATACAGCAATAATTGCCACCAGCAATTATTCCCATTCCTTTTATGACTGTCACAGGCTGCAAAGAAATTTGCTGGCATTATTGAAAATAGAAGAAGCTCTTTCTCCACAGATGCTGTACAACCTATTAAGCTTTTCATTTTTTTCTCCTGTTTGGTTTGCATATTTCCAACATTTGCAATCATTGATACGTAATGGAATTACTGAAGCTTTAGGAATGGTAAAAATGAGGCCACATGATTCTCAGTGTCAGAGCATTAGGTATGAGAAGGTGCTCCAAACTCTTCAGTATTGAGAGGTGAATGTGAGGCGACCTTTACAGACAAGTTACTAAGGGGAACTGCAAAATATTATCCAGAGCACCGTTTCAAGTTGTACGGGCATGAGTGTTCACTGGTAAAGTCAAGTTCACCATCAATGTCAAGAAACATTTATTTACACTAAAACTAGTTAGTCTTTCAAAATAGCCTATCAGGTCAAGCAACTAAGCAAAATAATGCAGAGGCAAATAGTAGGGAAAGGGTTGGGGGTCCAATGTTTTGTGAAGAGATAATCTGCTTTGGCCAAACGATCTCCCTCATCTCTACCTGTCAGAAGGTCTTTGATCTTAGGGTTATCTGCTTAGCCTGAACCAGTTTTATAATGTTTCCTGGTGACTGTGAATGTTGTCATGGATTTGCTCGTAGAATTTGAAGGTCCCCTCCCCTTTGAGTAAGATTACATCCTGCAACAGTTAACCTGGAAATAAATTGGACTGGTTAAATCATGCAAATATTAGTAATATTGTAACCTTTACTTTATATGTATTTTAACAATGCCAAATCATTTTACAGATGGCTGCAGGGGAAAAAAAATTACAGCTGTGATTAATTTGCAGTTTACAAATTGGCTGGTAGATAAACTGTTAGATTAGATTATTGCAATTTTGCATTCAGGCAATTGAATGCCACTTTTGGCAAGTTATCTTCTCACACCCTAAGTGGCTTCGATGTATTTTTTTTTAATCTGGAAGTTCCAATGCAGTGCTGCAACGTATCAAGCTGTGAACTGAGCTGGAGCTGGTAATGAATGAAATAATTGTGTCCTGGTCCCCCTGATGCTATCAGAGAACGACTGACTAAATGAAGAAAATCATGATGAAGAATAGCAATTTGAAAAGAAATGCGATCTCCTTGTGTAAACCGCAAATAGCTGCTTCAATAGCAGTATCAGAGTATCAGAAATACACTTCCTTCCTTTTTATCATGAAATCATAGAGTCTCTACAACACAGAAGGAGGCTAATGGATCCATTGAGTCTGCATCGACCACAATCCCACTCAGGTCCTGTTCTGTAACCCCATATATTCACCCTGTTAATCAACTGCCACTGGGATCAATTTAGCATGGCCAATGAACCTTACGCGCACATCTTTGGAGTGACTTGTATGATGGAGGGTGCTCACAGTGGGAAACAAATAAAAATAGAAAATGCTGCAAGTAATCATCAGGTCTGCCAGTAGCTGTGATAGGACAAACAGAGAGTGAGACTTTCCGGGTGTTCATGCTGGCAGGATCTTCTGGTCCCACTGACAGTGCAATCCCACCATGGGCTTCCAGCATAGGTGAATTCAGTTGAAAATCCCATTGACAGCAGTAGGACCTGAAAATCCTGCCACTGGTCTCTGGGAAACATGCCATAGAGGAGAAGGGGAGCGTAAAACCCTGTCCAGAGATTTTCGGGAAGCAACAGAGGTCCCAACCTCTGGGCCTGAAAGCAGCATGATCCCAATCAGAGGGGCTGGACCTGATGGAAGAGAATGTTACCCTCACCACCAGAGGTGTCAGAGTCAGTTTTGCAGGTTTCAGGAACAGGGATGTGGGATTGAGGTGGGCACAGAGCAGTCATTGGTGCCTGAGGCACCTCACTCTGCACCCAAGTGCCAAAACGGGGATTTCATAGAACCTCTGGGAGGTTGTCAGATTTACCTGACAGTCTTTTCTGCTGGCTGGCAAAATGCCAGCATGCGTGGGAAGAGGTCATTAATTGGCCACTTAAGTGATGCAATTGGGCACTGAGAGAATGGCCAGCCTGGCACCTCTCCTGCCACTGGCAATTTGGTGTAATCGAAAGGATTAGCTGCTGAAACTTTACCACATATTTTTGCCAGCTTTGCTGTCGCAGAGTCCAGCCACATAGGGCTCTGTAACATTCAATCATTGCTTCACGTCCATGATCTTTCAACAGAACAGACCTTTCCGATGAAATCTGCAATGTTAATTCCATTTTTCTGTCTCTAAAGATATTGCCAGACCTGTTGAATATTTCCAGAATTTTCTGCCTTTATTTCAATTTTCCAGAATCTTGCAGTATTTAGTTTTCATACAGTGGGAAGCAATTGCATTTGAAAGTCTGACAGGAAAAACACGCTCTGATGAAGTGATTTGCAGTCATACTTCAAATGTTCTGTCGAGTGAACACATCAACTTTGAATCACAGAGAATGTGTTCCAGGACACCTGCAAAATCCTTTTCACACATTACTGCATTGAATTAGAGTTCAAAATGTATGCAGGTTGTGAATTTGACATCTCATGAAATTGACAGTTGAGTCACGCACCGGGATTGTTTGTGAGAACCCATTCCTGATGCTCCACTTCTGGCTGGGGGCCAGCTGTTCCTTGGAGTCCTGCACGCTCCCATGGAAGTTCCACCTGATGTGCATCATCAGCTCTGTGGTGTGTACCACATAGTGACCTAAAAACCTGTCCATTAACATGTGGATTGATGCCCATAATATTCCTGCTGATGTTTTACTGCTCGAGTCTCATTGGGAAAAAGAATAGTGAACTGTGAATATTGAACTATAATATTTTGGGAGTCACAGCATAGTAGACTCACAGAATGCCTTCAGGACAGAAGGACGCTGTTTGGTCCATTGAGTCTTTACCGATCATAATCCCACCCAGGTCCTAGGCCTGAAACATCATGCATTTACCCTGCTAGTCCACCCAACATTAGTGTCAATTTATCATGGCCAATAGGCTTAACCTGTGCAGCTTTGGACTGTGGGAGGAAACCGAAGCACTCTGAGAAAACCCACGCAATCAGGAAGAGAACGTGCAAACTTCACACAGTGACCCGAGGTTGGAATTGAACCCAAGTCCCTGGTGCACTGAGGTAACAGTACCAACCACCATGTAGATAATAGATATGAGTTGATATATTTATAGGGTAGGTTTTCAGTGGAATAAAAATCAAATTTATCTAATCCATTCCACCAGATCATTTGGTGACAAAGGTTTACCCCATATGTCTCTGGATTGTGTTCCTTTTTGGAGGCTTTAAGGAAATTATTGTGTTGACTTCACAGGCGTGGCAGCAAGCATGCTGCCAATGTAAATGGGAAGAACTATTTCACAAAATTTTCGCTTGAAGGTCAGGTCATTGGACTTGTTGGTTCAGTCATTCATGCAGGAACCCTCATGTTTATCACAGCTGGAGCTGCAATGAGCAATCATTTCAGAGAATTTGAAGAAGCTGTTAATTTAATGGACATTCTGATGCATTGCGGTGCATTAGGTACAATGTCTCCATATTATCAGACGTGGAGTAGCTGGATGCACAGCACATCTGTCATATCCAATACAAAGAACCTATATTATTAGGACTACAACCTCTATTGAAACTGCAAAGAGCAAGGGATGGGGAGCTTGGCTGTTCCATTGTGCAGAATGATTTAAGTGAGCATTGACAGTGATGTAGTTCTTGGAGGCAGAATTTGGGACTCTTTGTGCTTGGTACAAATGCCACTAAGTCAGGAAAATGTAATGCAAACCCAAAAGCATGCACAAACCAGTTTGTGATTTTCGCAGTCCTTTCCCGCAGGTGTGAACCGGATCACACCAGAAAGTTTGAGAGAGCGATAACCATACATTTCAATACATTTTAAGGTCATTAATGAGTTTAAAGTCTAATCTTCAAGCCTCATGCAATTTTCCCACTCACCAGCAGAATGTCTGCCAGATGTCAATTACTATTGGTCCTGACAAGCATGGACCAGGCGCAGTAGCCTCTGAGAGGGCTGAGAGGGTGAGTACCTCTCCACACTTACCTCAAGGGAGCCACTGAGGGTCCTTCAAAGGAAGGATATTCAGTGGGGTGTGATCAGGATAGCTGAAAAGATCTCAGGTCAGGAGCCCTTTCCAAGGAATGAGGGCTGTGTGGCAAGTCTTCCCTCTGTAGCCTTGCAATCCTTTGCTGTGTCTCCCAACATGTCAAGTTGAAAGAGCCGTCAGCTGAAGGGGAAAGTCTTCCATCTGATTGAATGGAAATCATTAAACTGCTTATTTCACATTCAGTTTCATTCCCTTTTAACTTTTTGGATGTTGTACAGGCTGATCTGAGTTTAAATGGGATGAACTCCCTGTGGGAAAGGGAGTCAAACACAGAGGAGTTGCAGCTTTGAGGTCCAACATACTTTAATTTTGATTATTTACTATTATCCTTTCCTTAACTATGGTATCTGATCCATGCCCATTTAGTGATCCTATAACTTTTTCACTTTACGCACCCCAGCACTGCCATGTCTCCAAGGATAGCAGTGGATGCGACCTTCTGCCTTAGGGTAGCGTATGTTGCCATGACTGGTATCCTCTGGAGAACTTGGACCTGGAAGGTTCCGGCTGACTTCTGGGTGTCACTAGTGTTGCCATGTCATTCTGTTCTGCCCACTGCCCAAGAGATGCACCAGTATCAGGAAAAAGGGAATTCAGAAGAGTGGGAGATTGCCACAGTCTCCTGGGCTCCAGCACTTCCTCCTCACTTGAGAGCTTGTGGCTACTCCCATGGGATGTTGGGGCAATTGAATTGAGCTCCAGAAGCTTCAGACATTGACATTGCAAGTCCTGAGGTCTGACATAGTAGCCCTCAGCAATGGATTTCTGCATTTGGACCAAACCATGTTTGGCTCTGTCTAGACTATACCCTGAAGGACTTCAGTCATGGTCCTCAGAGACTGAGGTCCAACAGACAGGATCCAGATATCCTGCTCCAGGCTTTCCACTGCTTTCGCCATCTTTGTAGTATTGATCTGGATGCCACACAATACAGATAACATCTCTTGTGCCTGAAGACCTTAGAACTTCTCCTTGTGGCTTTGCAGTTGTTGGAATGTCACTTTCTCTTGGATTTTTCAGCTCTGCCTTTGCATCTCCAGTGGCTCTGTCAGAACCCATTCCTGAGGTTCGGCTTATAGTTGGGGGCCAGCTGTTTCCTGGAGTCCTGCCGATGTCTGTCTGCACGCTCCCATGGAAGTTTCTGCCTCCACCTAATGTGAATCATTAGCTGTGTGGTGCATACCACATAGTGACCCAGAGATCTGTCCGCTAACATGTCCCATCGAGTTATGCATCTCTGGGCTACTAGATGGTGCAGGTGATACCTGATTAATCCATGTCCTCCTCAGTGTTCTCCTCTGAGATGGTCTCCAGGGCTGCAGGAGGAGTGGCGATTTTGCACGGCCCAGTCTCACCTAATCATGATCATGCAAGACAATAGACATAAGAAACTGGGAGAGCCAAGGGTCTGGAAAATAGAAAACCCATTTGAGGCTGGTTGTTTCAATGAAGGTGAAGTGGATCCTCACTTTTGTGTTGCAGACCAATCTCATTGTCACTCTTGATTTACTTCCAGCCCTCCCCCACAATCTGCAGTGTCCTTTGCTTATTGGAGCATGAGGACTCGCAATTCAGGCATTTGCCCTGCCTGACTTTCCCCTCTCCCTTTTATGATAGGCTACCTTCTCCTGTGGGGACTCAGAGAACATTGTGAGCCAAATGCCTGGCTGGTCTGGGGTGATGATGTGGAGATGTCAATGTTGGACTGGGGTAAACACAGTAAGAAACTCACAACACCAGGTTTCAGTCCAACCAGTTTATTTGATATTAATCCCACAAGCTTTCGGAAACGGTGTTCCTATCAAGTAAACTGCTTGGACTTAAACCTGGGGTTGTGGGACTTCTTACTGGCCTGAAGTTTACAGCAAGTGATACATGTGGGCATCATGCCTAGACAGGAAGCGGTTGTGACAAGCAGTGCTGGGAGTTTCTGAGAATATGCTGGGGGTTGGGTGTCAGGAAGCTAATAGATAGCAGGGAGTGGATTCATGGTCACATTCAAAAGCGTGACAAACTGATGCTAAGAGGAGACAATTTGTCACTCACCCTTGCTATGAGTATGAAGATTTCATTTTTTAGCAACATTGGATGCAAATCCTCCTTGTTAGGCTGCTAGCACTGACTGTAGCTGTTGCCTCATCCTAGGCGAGATTGGCTTGGCTAGTTATGGGTCTTCTACCCACTCCGAGATAAAAAGTAGCCAAGCTCTCCCCCACTTCTTCCAACAGCCTGTTGGAATCTGCCTCTAGGAATCATGGAGCTGGTCTTTTTGCAGCCATCCTCCTGGTTTGACTGAGAGGGAGTGCAGAAGGACCATTTGATTCCAGCTCCCCCTTATTAACAATGCCCAGCTGAGCCCCAGTTTGGATGGATTAGACATGGGAACTCCAACTCAGTGAAAATCACATGGGGATTCATTTATTGCACTAATGTGGGGAGATTATGACCTGATTCATGCCAGACAGGCCGGCACAATCCCCCATGCTTTCTGTGCCCAAAACGACAACTTGGTTGTTTTTCGGGAAAATTCTGCCCATTGCATTTAACACATATTACTTACAGAAAAACATCCACAGAAATTCGGTCATTTGTGCTGTGCACTCTGGAAAATATTGTAGGTTATGTTGTGTTATTTCCTCTTGTACTTATTTTTGCAATAACTTTGTTGATTTAGCTTTCATCATAATAACGTAGCGTTAAGGAAGGGACAGGTTATTTTAGTTGCAGGCAAAAGAGCTGAGAAGAAAAAAAAGCTATATGTCATTTTCCATCATCCACTATGATTAAAAAAACCCTGCAAAAACAGAAGCTCGGATACAACACTTAATAAGAATGCAGCTGCAACAACTGACAATTATTACCTTAATTATCAGGTGTAAGCTACTTGACCTATACAAATGAATTTTTTCAACTCCCTGGAGGAGGTAAGAAGTAGATAATGGCATTCACATCAGATGCAAGGCAGAAATTTAAATTCTGTACACTAGATTTATCCTTGCCTGTGAAACAAACCAAAGAATTGCACATTAAATTCCTGACAGGGAGAATTTCTAACAGTGTGTCCCTGGGCACTGGGAGAAAACAGTACTGAAGACCATTAACATGATTGGAATATTATGGTTGCAAAGAGAAAGCTAAATCCACCTTTTATACCTGTGGTTTATTTTCTGACTGGATTCCAGGATGCTGGCATTTGTGAAGCAGAGCTCCTAGCATTTACGTGATTAAATGAATTTCTTAATCTGGGGACTGGCTCTCTGACCCTCTGTGTAAAAAAAAAAGAACTGGTTGCCACAGGTTTGTTTCCCTAATAAGGGAAGTGGATTTTAATTATGTAAATACTAGAAACTGAATTCCCAGAATCACTAAAAACTAAATCACTAAAAACTGTTGAATGCACATCAGTAATATATGTGCCAACAATAACAAAAAAAATCGCAATGAGAACAACTCAATATTATATCTGAATTCTGCTGAATAAATAATAAATATCTGACATGCTGATGCAAATACAATGGCACCATATTTTAACATTTTGTACCATTGTTCTATCACCAGGAAGAACTTCAAAAACCCTAATTTCTCAGGTATTTCAAAGATTTTCAAGTACTCTTGTTTCCTCTCATTCTTTAGCCAGTAACCTTCAGTTTACATTTTTTCTTCTACTTTCACATTTAGCTCTTTATCCATGTGTTGCATCTTTTATCCTTTCGACCTCTTGACTTCCCTCCATTATAAGGAATAAATTGAAAATAAATGCATCCCAGAAGGGAAAAAATAAAACAGTTTAGTCCAGTATTCTTATTTTCCTGTTTTACTACGTTTTCCTTCTGGGGTAAAGTGTTGGCAGTACTATGGTTGGGCAACATCTGTGGAGAGAGAGAAATAATGTTCATGTTTTAGCCTGATATCTTTTATCAGAGTGAGAAAGAAAGGTAGAAATGTAATGACCAGAATTCAAACAATAAAATCCACTTCCTCGGATTTTTCAGGGCAATGTAATGGCCAAATTCACTCGATACCACCGAATGTAGTTGAGGTCAAACATTGTCTGATGTCAAGAGGAAATTAGATATAACTCTTGGGGCTAAAAGGATCTAGGGGTGTGGGAGGAAGGGGGAATCAGGATATTGAATTCTATAATCAGCCATGACCAAGATGAATAGCAGAGCAGGACAGGAGGGCCAAATGGTCTAATCTAACTTCTAATTTCATCCAGTTCTATGATGCAGGAAAGCATTGGAGGAAGCAGCAAATGGATGGGGTTAAATGGTAGGGTATTGGGGAAACTTGGATGATGGAAGCTAGTCAGATTGGGTTGGTGGTGCTGGATGGGAGGGGTGGTTTGGAGAGAGGGATCAGTTGTTTGTTAGTTCCCCAGGAGTTAGACTGAGTTTTTTTTGCGATTAATGTTTCCTAGAATCCATGTGGTGCCTCCTTTTTTATGGATCAAGCTGCCACTTTTAGGTAGGTAAAGAGTTTAAATGTTCCAAACTTCCTTGAAAACCTGCAGAGATAAGGTAGGTGGGAAAATGATTAGGGTGAGTGTGGTAAAGTAATAAGTGAGTAGGATGGCAGTTGAGTAAGGTGGCTGCAGAGTTGGTTGATAGGTGGATAATATGGCACCAAGGGATGGTGGATGATGTCAGGTCAGGTTGTGTTGAGGGAGTTAGTATCTAGGGGAGTGTGGGGAGGTGGGCTAAGAGTGCTATTTAGGTTGAGTTCAGAGGAATCGGGAGTGGGGTCAGTGGGAGAGTTGGGGAGACAGTTACTTGTATAATTACCAGGGAGTTAGACTGGGATATTTTTCACCAACATTTTCTGAGTAACAGTTTAGGTAACAAAGTCAGAACCATCGGAAGACTCCGATTATAATTCAGAAGGCCTAGGGAAGCAGGGAAATTGATCATTGGATGTTTCAACTTCCCAAACAATTCTCATGGAATTTGAAAAGGACTTGCAAAGAGCATGGAATTGAATTGGAATTGGGATGGAAAGCGGAAGAGATTAAACGACAAATCTATCAATGATGCAAGTCAAAAGGAGAATGCAATGAGAAAAGCAAAGAAAAGTGAACCAGAAAGTAAAACACCAAATAATTAAAAAGAGTAAAATACAAATCCCATTGGAAAAAGGAGCAGAACTTCTTCAAGGTGAGCAATCTTGAATGCTGCAGGGCATTAAATACAAATACAATTGAGCCCCTGATAAATCGTATAACTAGGGTTTTGGATAGGACTTTAAGTTAAAGTGGAGTGGAAGGATCAGATAAAGGGATGGTTACAAATCAGGAGGGAGATGTTAAGGCAGTAAAGGATTGTAGCAGCTTGGGAAAAGACCAATAGAGTGCAACAGGAAGGAACAGGCATTTGACCAATAATAAACAAGGCCTGTGCAAAGAATGGAAATTTAGAGCTGCTTTATCTGAATTAATAACATATGTGCAACATGACAAATGAAATAATAGCACAAATAAGAATCATTTAAACACGTTCAACACAACAAAAAATAATGCTCACATGGTACTGGACTTGAGACCTTTGGATGAAGTCGGCAATTCTCTGGATAGTCTCGGAATGGTTTGAAATCAGAACAGTTCCCCAGACTAGGGAGACTTTCTGGTCAAGCCATCAATAGCAGACTTTCTACTCCACAAAGGCTTTGTGCTAAACAGCAGAATTTCCCAAAACCTGGGAGAGAGAAAGAGGGAGACGTTGCTTTCAGTCTGATGTCCACTTCCTTCTAAAACTAAACATTGCTGCCAGACAAAAATAGAAAAAAAAATCCTTGAATTCCCTAAGAAGAAAAAAACCTGACCAAAACCCATGACATTCCTCCTGACAATGCAGAGCCACAAAACCAATCCCAGAGTAAACATAAAGAACAACCATTGAAGTAACCATGAAAGGACATCTCCAGTCAAACTAGTAGCAAATAACATCAGTTGAGGCTCTGAGCTAAACACTGAACCTGGGAGCTGCAGGGACCATGATTTTAGATAAACCCTTCTTAAAGGTACACTAACATCACACTGCTAAACTGAAGAAAAATAATAAACTGTGAAACTCTCAAGCAGGTACACATACACACACTCACTATTACAAGAGTTTAATTCGCTGGTAGGTTTCTGCTGGAGTTGGCTTCTTGAACTGGGTGATGCTCATATTCCAAAAGGGAGAAAGGGTACATCCCATTTCCTCTGCTTAAGAGTTTCTTGATGTCACCTGTGTCACTTACAGTCTGTCTCTCTTGTGCCTATGCAGCATTGCCTTGAAATATGTCACCCATTGTGTATTTTTAAAAGGTTTTGGGCATGCCTGCCTCAGGCAGCCATGTTTCAATGTCCAATTCCTCGTTTTTTAATGGGTATCTCTACCTTTACCATTTGAGTTTCAATGGATCTCTGAATTCGAGGAAATGTTTTTCTCTCCGCATACTTCTGAGGAGATTTGTTTGTTTCTCACCTTCACTTTGAAACATGGCCTTGTATTTTTTAAAATAGTTTACGCTGCCTGAGTTCAAATTGCACAATTTCCAGTCAGTTGAAAGTTGAGTATTCAATATTTTCAAAAATAAAGATGTATAGCCTCATGACACAGAGATGAGTAGACATTGCTTCACACATAGGGTTGTGGATGACTGATAATTCAACATATTCGAGGCAGGGATGGAGGTTTGGTTTTTTGATGAATCAAGTGTTATGGGAAACTGGCGTGTAAATCGAGGCAGATGATCAGCCATGATTACATTGAATGGTGAATAAAGGTCGAGAGGCTAAATGGAGAAGTGGGAGAATGACTGAAATAAACTGTTGCCCATTCAGTGCATGTTTAACTATTTAAATACAGTGACTGTTAAAAAAACATACAGACAAGTTTCTTTGCAAGTTTTTTTTTAGAATGGGAGAACAGTGTTTATTGCACTTGACTGATCTAAATAATATTAATAAAAAATGCTCTGACATGCATTTAAGAACACACACACACACACACACACACACACACACACACACACACACACACACACACACATATGCATACACTTAAGTAAAAAGGTGGAAGGATGGATTAAATAATTTAACAATCCAATCTATAGATTGATGCCTTGGTTGGTTTCAAGCTGGGCTCAATGGGCTTTCTGAATTCAGCATAGAGATGACTTAAAGATGTTGACAGATTTGTTCTCTTAGATACAGCAGTTGTTAGGTTGGTTTTGAGATGCTGTCTTGGTGTATGGCTCATCAAGTAACAGACAGGGATCAAGTTTGCATCATTTATTTGAAGAGAGAGAGAGAGTGAGTGAGTGATTGCAGGCTCAGAGTCCTTCACCTTCTGCGTCTCTTTTTATTCTACATCGTTTACTTCTGTTCTGACAGAACTGGAAAAAAAGAGTTTCTTAAAACACAAAAGAGGGTTAATTGGGCCTTGCAAAGCTGCAGGGCAACCTTTAATGATTGATACATTCGTACGCCGAGATTTTTTTGTTCATCCATCCCACCCAAGCATACATATTCCAAGTAATAAGAACTCCCCATTCTTCCTGAGAAAATATACTAGCTCTGCTATATCTGTTGTATTTCATTTGCCAATTATTTGCCCATTATGCAAGGTTACTAATGTCCTTCTGCAATCTGTTCCAATCCCTCCTCAGCATTGATTATCTTCTCAATTTACTGTCATCTGCAAAGTTGAGGTAGAATTTTCCTAAATTTACTTTCTTTCCTAATTCTTGTGGAGGGTTCCCTGGTAGTACAGCCCATGAGCAAAGCAAATGGCCATCAGTTTTGGCAGGACTGGAAGATCCTGTCAGCAGCCAGTGGCAAGCTACCTCCTTGCTGGAAAACCTGCCTTGGGAGACCTAGAAAATCCTGGCCATCAAAATTATGTTTTTGATTTCAAATCATTAATATAAATTGTGAATACCGGTATGTGCGGAATATCACTTACCATGTTTTGTCACTATGCATGGTAGCATAGTGGTTAGCACTGCTGCCTCATAGCACCAGGTATCCGGGTTCAATTCCGGCCTTGGGTGACTCATTGTGTGGATCGCACATCCTTGGAGTGTGGAAGGAAATGGAGCACTCGGCAGAAACCCAAGAAGAAACGGGAAGAAGATGCAAACTCCACACAATTACCCAGGCTAAAATTGAACCTGGTCTCCTCTGTTACCAACAGCCTGACACTTAAGGGGCAATTTAACATGGTCAGTCCACTTAACATGCACATCTTTGGACTGTGTTAGGAAATCGGAGCATCTGGAGGAAACCCATGCAGACATGGGAAGAATGTACAAACTCCACACAGATTGTTACCCAAGCTGGGAATTGAACTTAGGTCCCTGATGCTGTAAGGCAGTAATGCTAACCACTGTGCCACCATGTCTGGCCCATTAGTCTTAAATCACCCTGATCAACAATGCAAAGTAGCTTTGTATCTCATCATTCTTTGGTGTGCTTTTATTTAAGACTCATTAAGAAAAGACTCAAAGATAGTAACAGTCTTTCTTTCTGTAAATAATTCAAATTTATGTTATTGTTCCCTTCTTGTTGGATGAAATCCTATCTGATGCTTTATGGCTACATAGATTTTCAAAGAGAAATTGGAGGCTCCATGCTTTCTCACACCATACTGTCACCTCCTGTCATTGCTTTTCTAAGCCATAATTTATTGTAAACAACCTTTCTTCTTAAAGCAGCATATTATCATTGATATTACCTGCCCTTTTACTAATCGATGCTGACTATATTACTGCCGTCTCATTTTAAACATAAATCTGATATAAAGCATATTCATGGTCTTTCATTTTCCACTGTTGAGGCAAAAGATTACTCCCCTTCATGGCCTATTTTTCCATTAAGAGTTCATGTTGCTACCAGTACGTATTTCAGGATCTTTTAAACACACAAGCAAGCAAATCATCACTGAGAGGACAGTCAGTCCAATTAACTGTGTTATCTGCACTCAAAGTATTTACTCAAAGGTGCTGCTCACCACCTCCTGTTGTTAATGGCAACACAAGGTGACAATAGACAGTAACAGTGGCTGTTATATAAGAACAAAGAAAAGAACAGCACAGGAACAGGACCTTCAGCCCTCCAAGCTTGGGCTGATCTTGATTCCCTAACTATACTAAAAACAATCCTTCTGTGCTTACGTGATCCATATCCCTCTATCCCCTCTCAATTCATGTTGCCATCCAGATGCCTCTTAACTGTTACCAACATGCCTGCTTCCACCACCTTCTCTGGCAGTGCGTTCCAAGCACCCACCACTCTCTGTGTGAAAACTTCCCCTGCACGTCTCCCTTCAACTTAACCCCTGTCACCTTGAACTTGTTCCGCCCTATAATTGGCACTCTGACTATACACCCTCACTATGCCTTTTATAATTTTGTAGCCTTCTACCCTTCAGCATCTGTCTTTTCAATGAAAATAATCCTAGTTTATTCAACCTCTCTTCGTGGCCAACACTCTCGAGACCAGGCAGCATCCTGGTGAATCTTCTTTGTACTGTGTCCAAAACATTCACTTCCTTCTGGGAGTGTGGTGGCCAGAAGTGTATGCAATACTCCAAATGCAGCCAGTCCGAATTTTTATATAGCTGCAACATGATTTCCAACTTTTGTACTCAATGCCCAGGCAAACATGCCGTACGCTTTCTTAATCACCTTGCCCACCTGTGTTGCCACTTTTAGGGAACTATGGACCTGCATGCCCAGATCCCTCTGTATGTTAATGTTCCTAAGGGTTCTGCCATTTCCAGTATAAGTCACACCTAAATTTAATCCTCCAAAATGCATCAAATTGCATTTGTCTGAATTAAACGCCACCTGCCATTTCTGTGTCCAAGTCTCCAATCTATCTATATCGAGTTGTATCCTCTGACAATCTCCAACACTATCAACAACTCAATTATATTGTCCCTGGAAAGAACTGGTGAAGTGCAATGCAGATTTGAAACTCAAGAAAGATAGGATTTAGATGGCCAAAATTTATAACTGCTCATATGGCTTCCACCCAAAAGATAACAGGGGCAATTCTCCCTCAAGAGCGCAATGGGCTGGGCAATATCAGCAGAGACCATTTAGCAAGCTCCCTGCTGGGCACCATGGCATCCATGCATCTCTGGCTTAGGTTTTTTGGAGTCATCAGTTTTGTGCGGAAATTGGCGCAGAGCTGATTTAAAAATTGAAATTTGAATTTCAATATCATTAACAAGCCTGGACTGAAGACTCTAGGCCGCTAGCATCTCCCCCCACACTGCACCCCAACCACCACCACCAAATCAGGAGTGATTTACTCCAGCAGGATTTACTCCTGCTTCCCATTAACGGGGAATAGCCAGCCAAGCCTCCTGGAGTGAACAGAGGCAATTGAGATCAGGTGTAAGGAGGAGCCCTTTGGCAGTATCACTCTGGAAGTGCCAGCCTGGCCTCCTGGCACTGTCCAAGGGACAAAAAAGCTATGTCCAAAGGTCAAACTAGGAATTCCTAAGGGATACCTTGGCACTGCCCACTCAGCATCCGGCAGTGCCAAGGGGCAAGAAGAGGAGGCTATGGGGGCTGATCAATGGGGTGGGGATTCCTGCTGCCATTCTGCATTGGAATTGGTGGCAGAGAGAGGGAAGGGGTGATTGGGGCTGGCCATCCAGGTAGGGTGGGGATCAGGGCTGCCTGGTGGAGTGGGTGGGGAGGGCTAGGGTGGGATTTCGGGACTGACCTGAGAAGGTGTACGTCCACCAATTGAGGGGTGGGAGAGTTGGAGGGGTATTGATGGCGTGGTTGCAATCCTGGCCAATGATTTGGGCTAGCCAGCGATTGGGAGGCTGGCAGTAAGGGGCAACTAAGCATGCCCCGATCTCCACTTTGTCCAGTGGCACTCTCAGCGCTATGCTGCTGGCCTCTTGGGCAAGAATAGGCCCCACTCATAAACTTTCAGTGTAACTCTCACTCGAATACTGTGCAGTGCACAGGGTGTGGGAGATTCATTCTGAAACTCACAGTAAAAAAAAGATGGGAGTTACTCTAATTTTCATGTGAATTTGGCACTTCGAATATTTTTGGGAGAATCGCCTCCAACATCTAGTTATCTGGTAGCATTGTAAACTCTAGCCCACGACAGCATTTTATCTCTAGTTTCAATTAGAACTGGTGCGAGACAATATGGTGGTTGCTGAATTATACAAATGGTGTGTAATGTAATATTTTATTTTCTTGCAATATTCTCTTGTGTTCCAGCAAGCAAGGTATATAGACAGGGAGTGATGAGAGCCTTCCTCCAGGGCAAAGCTGAAATCTGCCTAGGAGCTAACTCCACAGCAGATCATGAGAGTTATAAACAGGCACCGTTTTTCCATGAACAAGCAATAAATATCTGGAGTTTTCCGAACTCCCTTATTCTCTCCAGCAAATATTTTTGGATGGTTTGCAAACTCCTTGCATACACCATCTTCCAACAATACTATGGTTCATTTTAAATATCCACAACAATCTCACATTGGCAAACAACAATGCTGTAGCCATTGTTACAGAAATCAATCCAAAATAATACTATTTTCTGCTCACAGACTTTCTAGTACAATGTATTATTACAAATCTTCATTCCTTAAACCTAATTCATATTTTCATTTGATTTGTAGCCGCTCATTTGTGCATAACATAAAATTTGGTATGCAATTATCATTTTTTTTGATTCACCTGACTTCTTCCTGAGTAGCTTGTAGTCTTAACAAAGAACAAAGAAAATTACAGCACAGCAACAGGTTCTTCAGTCCTTCAAGCTGGCACCGACTATGCTGCCTGACTTTACTAAAACCCCCTATCCTTCTGGCGACTATATCCCTCTATTCCCATCCTATTCGTGTATTTGTCAAAACACCCCTTAAAAGCCACTATCGTATCCACTCTCACTATCTCCCCTGGCAACGAGTTCCAGGGTCCCACTACCCTTTGTGTAAAAAATCTGCCTCATACATCTCCTTTAAACCTTGCACCTTGCATCTTAAACCTGTGCCCCCTAGTAATTGAATCTTCCACCATGGGAAAAAGCTTTTGACGATCCACTCTGTCCATGCTTCTCATAATCTTGTAGACATAATCTTGTATTCCAGTGCATCTCCTTCCTCAGAGCAGCAACAACTTAAATTTAGATGGTAGCTTTGACAGAATAAACTATCACAGGAAAAATGTAATACAAAATGATATACATGAGATGATATTGGGGCAGAGAGTCATAAGTTTGGTTCAAATGGAAAGTTTTAGGAGTGTTTTAAAGGACTACAGAGAGGTTGAGAGCAGGTTTAGGGAGGAAATTCTAAAGGTCGGGACAAAAGCAACTAAAAACTTGGCTAACAATGACGGAGTGATTAAAATTGGAAATGCTCAATTCTCCAATTGATATTGATGAATGCAAATATCACAGAAGTTTGTGAGGCTGGAGGGAGGAGGCCATAGATGGATTTGAGAAGAATATATCTTTTTTAATTCATTTATGGGATGTAGTTACCGCTGGCTGGGCCAGCATTTATTGCCCATCCTCAATTGCCATTGAACCGACTGGCTTACTAGGCTATTTCAAGAAGGTACTTAAGAGCAATCACATTGTTGTGAGTCTAGAGTCACATAAATGCCAGACAGGTAATGATGGCAGATTTCCCTCCCTAAAGGACATCAATGAGCAAAATAATGTTTTACAACATCCTTCAATGGTTTCATATTCATCATTAGAATATTAATTCTCTCTGAATTTCAAAACCAAATCTGGCTTGAGTGGAAGTACATGTGGATCAATGAGTGCAGGGCTGATACTTGATTTGATTTAGTATTGTTCGGTGTGTTGGGATACAGTGAAAGCTATTGTTTCTTGTTCACTATACAAATAAAGAATACCATTTATAGAACACATAGGGGAGAAGAAAAGGAGAGGGTGTAGAATGTAATGTTACAGTCATAGCGCCAAATCTGTAAGAGATTGAATAGAGCCTTGTTAGAGAATTTCTAAGAGTTGGAGTGAAGCTTTAAAAGCATTGAATGATAGTATCAGACAGAGTTAGAGGGTGTGCTGGGGACAGCTCACAAGAAGTCGGCTCACTCGAGTGCCATCTTGAATCATTATAAAGAATAATGATAAGGAACTAGGACTTAATCTGAACTAATATCTGAGTTTTGGATTACCTCTGAACGTGGGAGACCAGCCAAGCATTCACTGGAATAATCAAATTTAGAGATAATAATGAGGGTTTTAGCAGAATGGAGCTGGATTATGTTATGGAAGGGGAGACAGATGATTATAATGATGGCACTGATAAATAGAAACTCATCACTGGGTCAAATAGGTGAATAGTTTAGTTTGATTTTGGGGACAGGATCAGTAATTAGAAGAAAAAGTTTATATCAGGGGTTGAAGACAATGACTTCAGTCTATTTAATATTTAGTTTAAGGAAATATTTGTATTCATTCAACACTATATGTTGGATAAGTAATCTGATAATTTTAGCAATTGTAGAGGAGCTGAGAGAGGTAGTGGTGAGGTCAAGCTGAATGTCAGCAGTGTACATGCAAAAACTAATGTTGTATTTATGGATAATGTTGTTGATGGACAGCATGAAGATAAGAAATCGGAGAGGTGGGGGTGTGGCAATGATAGATCCTTGGAGGACACCAATGGTAAAGTTGCAAGAGCAGGAGGAGAAGCTGTTACAAGTGATATTCCATCTACAATAAAATGAACCATTGAATGCAGTCCCACCAACTGGATGACATTGCAGGGACATTGGAGGCAGATAGTATGGTCAACCATTTCAAAAGCTGCAGACACATTACGAAGGACAAGTGTGAGGGTTTGCCTTCATCACAGGCTCATAGGATATCTTTTGTGACCTTGATCAGAGCTGTTTTCTATTCTGCAAGGAGTGTTCCTGCCATTGCTTCAATGTAAATAGTAACTGTCTCGATTTATCAAGGTTCAACATTCAAAAGACATTATTTCTACAGTTCCTGTGAGAAACAATTTCCCTGATTACCATCAAAATCAGCCATAGTTTAAGATCTCAGCTTGAATGATTATATCAGTTTTTTTTCCACTAAGCCTGTCACTTGTGAATGTTGTGCAATGTAGAATTTCAGTTCAGATAATGCATGTTTCCTTCATGACTGGGCCAAAATTTATGCTCCATCATCATCAATTAAAGACCAGATCTCCGCAGTTTGACAGAAGCAAGAACTTTTGTAGTAGTGCACATAACCATTTTCAAGATACTAGTTTTAAAAAAAATCTAACACACAGATCTTATATAATATAATCTGCGCATAACTAACAAGATCTATCTTCTGTTTAAATTGACTTCTATACCAGTTGTGACTGGCAAAAACATAGGGCCATTTTATTCCAAATAATTGAATTGTCTTCAGTAGCCATGATTAGTGTCTCAAAGTAAGGGAGCGAATTTTCACATTTCATCCATCACAGGAATTGTAGTGGGCGAGGAAAGATCCATTGACATCAAGCAGGATTTTCCGGTTTGGGACGGGCACAGCCAAAAAATCCCGCTCTTAAAATTCTTTTTTAAAGAATTCATGTTTAAATTATTCCCAGAATTTATCTTTTTCATTAAATCCAAATCATTGCGTTTTTGTTTTTCTTAGTCCTACCCTTGCATTCTACAAAACACAATGCATGTTCAGGAGAGGACAATCTGGAAACACCCAGGAATACATCAATATCTGTGTAATTATGGGCAAATTAACATACAAGGTGTAGATTCCTTATTAGAACTATATTTTAGTGACATAGAATCATGTAATCACAGAATCCTTATATCAAGTGTGCACTGACTCCCTGACAAAGTGGCTGACCAAGCCCTATTCCCACACCTATCTCTATACTCCCCCACATTTACCATGACTCATCTATCTCACCTACACATCATTGGGACACTAAGGATGAACTTAGCATGGCCGATCCACCTAACCTGCACATTTCTGGACTGTGGGAAAAAATCAGGGCACCCGGAGGAAACCCACATAGATACAGGGACAATGTGCAAATTCCACACAGACAACCAACGCTGGATTTGAACCCTGGTTCCAGGCATTGTGAGGCAGCAGTTTTGCTGACCACTGTGCCATGTGCCATCTGGTACAGAATGTTGCACCTGGTACAAAACAGAGTCATTGATGTTTCTTGGCTCTTCTTAGTGACACTTTTCATTATTTTGTCAGAATTATTTGTATGCTCCAAAGATGTGTCGAATCAAACTTAATTTACTGGTAATATTGTACATTCCTTTGAAGATTGGAGCAAATTACATTTATTTTTCTCCACCGCTAAACTGGGCCAATCAAATTTCAATTTAGTGAGCATTCTAGTGCAGATTCCTGTCAGTGCTACTGTCAACGAATCAGGAAGGTGTCAGTGAGAATCACTCAGGACAATTCACCTTGTGATTTTCCTTACCTCTGGGAAAGCAATTGGCTTCTGCTTATCACTTGCAAAACCCTACCCTCACTCCTCTCTCTCCCCCAGCCAGGATTACTGCTGACAAAATTTAATTTAGGCCAGAAGTTTAAACCAACGGTGAACTCCATGTCCAGATTTCCTTGCAGCAGTGGGGATGGATCTGATGGGAATACCCATTGAGAGAGATGGGATGGAAGAATCTGGTACTAGCCAAAGATAGGCCATTGCAAAATATGCTGTTGGGGAGAGTGGGAAGAAGAGTGGGAAGAGGAGAGTGGAGAACCCTCCTCTTAGCGTGAGAGAATAGAAGCTGCATCCTTTGTTCTATGTATGTCGCCCACTGTCCTGCACAGTTTTCCCTTATAAACATCACTTCAAAATAGTTAGTGCCATGTTAAAAGTGCCCACTCATTTATATCTGCGTAGGTCAACTAAATTGATTATCTGCTCCGCCATTTAAAAAGTAAAATTAATGCAATTGCTATTAATCTTGTTTTTTGTACATTTTGTAGTTTACAATGGAAATTCAAACCCTTCAGATTTTGCTAACATTTTACTAGGTTTTCTGTTGAATGTGCTCACATTTCTGTGGCAACCCTGAAGAAACCAATTATTTCACACTTAAGTGAAAGGATTCTCTGCACAGTAAGATATAAACCACATGATAAAGTGTTCTTTCAGCATATCAGTAATGTTGATTAAAATAATTTCAATTTAAGAGTATAAATGTTTGTCGTTACAAATCAAACGTTCACAGATAATGCATATTTACAGTCCTCCGGCATAATGATATGTTCTTCATCACCCTTGAAACAACTCATAATCTAGGCACACTCCCTTGAGGATTATTAAACTGATAATTTTTATGGTCTCTTGGAAAAGCATTAGGCTAATATCTGAGATAGTGACAGAAGTTTGTACCTTTGAGCTAAGTGTTGTTTTGTAGTGCATTATTTTTGAGTCAGCAGTTATATCCTCAGTGTGAATAGAAAAGTTCAATAATTTATTGCAAGCCACAAATTATATTGATTATTTTGATATCATAGTATTATCACAGTATTTTGATATCATAGTAACATCATGAACTATTATATACCATATTATCTTACAGATGCTGACAGGCTTGCAGTGTATTTGCACCGTTTTCTGTTTTTGCTTAGAAAAAGAGTCACATTTTGGGGATTCTTTTTTTTTTGCTACTTTTCATTGGCCAAGTAAACCACTTTGCGACAATCTGAGTTTTTTTTTATTAATTCGTGGGAATATGGGTGTCGCTAGCTGGCTAGCATTTGTTACCCATCCCTCATTGCCCTTGAACTGAATGGTTTGTTAGGCCATTTCAGGGAGTAACTGGGAGTCAGGCATATTTCTGTGGCTCTGGAGCCACATGTAGGCCAAACTAAATTTCCTTCCCAAAAGGGCATTAGTGAACTAGATGGGTTTTTCTGACAAACAGCAAGTGTTTTGTGGTTATCAGTGGATTCCCAATCCCAGATATGTTTTACTGTATTCAAATTCCATCATCTGTGATGGCAGGATCTGAACCTGGATTCCCAGAACGTTAGCTGAGCTTCCGGATTAATAGGGTAGCAATAATACCATGAGGACATTGCTGCCCACTTTGTGAAAAGTGCCATATAATTGCAAATTCTAGTTATTTCTTATCTGATTAGATCTGACCATAGATGGAAAGCAGAATCATTCTCAAACATGTGAAAAGAAAGAACAAGTAACTTTCCTCAGTGCAGAGAAATAATCTACCTCATAACTACCTCCAGATGGCAAACATGCAAGTATTGTGAGGCTGGCACTGATTATTAAGCAACTACACTCACATGACAGTTGATAGGACAAGAGGGCATGCAACACAGTTTCAGAATTTCTCAGGAATATTATGGTGCTAGAATGTAAAAACCTAGATCTTATAAAGTTTAAATTTGAGCATTGATTGGACCAACCGTAAGGGAGTGATTCAACTACTTGTTGAAATGCACGCTTACTCTTTGCAGAGATCTTGTGTCACCCTGAGGGTTAAGCCTTGAGGCACAACATTTAGCTGATAACAGGAGCCACCAAGGAGTTTTGAATACATCACCTGCCCGTAGGCAAGTGACAGAATATGAAAATTCTAGGTCTTTACTGCAAGAACGAATGCAGTTCTTGTCAAATTAAGCAGCTAATAAAATCACAGATTGGGTCACCAGGATCTGATGGTGGAGACCTTCCTGCTCACTCACGTCATATATCTTCAATTTAAGGGAGAAAAATAAGACTGACACAAGGAGAGGACATGATGTTATGTGAAAGCAAATATACAACAATTATGCTGAGTCACTATCAGTCATAAATAAAGTTCAAGTCAAGTCACAAAATTAAACTTGGTGTGCCGTTGGTTTTTAATGCAAAAAACACCTGTTTATGTTACCGTGCCCAGTGCTAACGAGTTACATTGTGATGGATCAGAACCATTCCTCTGTCACAAGAGGAAACTGGAGATTGATGTGAGTCGATGCTCTTTGCTGAAACCATTCAAAAGCGTACTTTTGAATGGATCTTTCTAAATCAAAGATACTTTCAAATCCTCAACACTGTTAACTCACAATACAGGATGTAAATCTAATGTGAACACCGCACCTTATTTGTAGAAGAAATTGAAGGTGTGAAAAGCCACATGAAGACATGTCTGTTTAAATGGTCAGTTAAGGACTGGGCGCAGGCAATCAACACAAACTCACACAACACAACAAAAACGGAAAATGCTGGAAAATCTCAGCAGGTCTATAGCATCTGTGGTTCCATTCTCTCTCCACAGATGCTGTCAGACCTGATGAGATTCTCCAACATTTTCTGTTTTTGTTTCAGATTCCAGTGTCCACAGTATTTTGCCTTTATCAGAAGTTCAAACTCAGCCAGTTTGAAGCACAGCCGAAAATAGGCAGTGAGATATCAGGAAACCAGAATACACAAGTTAACTCTGCAGCCATTCAAGCCAGTGGGATTCACCACTCCCACTGGCAGCACACCCCTCTTGCGGGTTTCCAGGCAGCATGGGGTAATATCAATGGGAAATCCCATTGACATAGAGATGCCAGAGTTGTTCTGAGACTTGTATACGGTAAGAAGTCTCACAACACCAGTTAAAATCCAACAGGTTTATTTAGCAGCAAAAGTCACCAGCTATCGGAGCACTGCCCCTTCATCAGGTGAATGGGAGTTCTGTTCATAAACAGGGCATATAGAGACACACAGAATTTACAGAATAGTAGTTGGATTGCGAGTCTTTACAGGTAATTAAGTCTTAAAGATGCAGACAATGTGAGTGGAAAGAGCGCTAAACACAAGGTAAAGTTGACAGCAGTGGGATCAGAGAATTCCACCACCAGTGAACAGTGCGTCACCTCCTGGTGCATGAACGTGCAGCTGGGAGGCCAGAGAATTCCCTCCATTATGTTCCAGTTTAAAATTCACCTAAGAACATAGAATCATACAGTATAGATTAGGCCCTTCAGCCCATTGAGTCTGCACCAAAAAAACTAGACTAATCCCACCTTCCAGCACATGGTCCATGACATTGAATATTACGAAATTTCAAGTGCTCATCTACCTACTTTTTAAAGATTGCTAGGTTTCCTGCCTCTGCGAATCTGCCAGGCACAAAGTATATAAGATTCGGCATTTAGACCCGCCAAAAAAAAAACAGATACGATTTTCTCCTGTTTTCATACTCGTTCTGGACATAGAATCTGTTTCATTAAAACACTCCCAAAAAATTCCCCAGATTATGACTTTGATGTTGTGAGGAAGCTTCTGTGACAGATTATTTGTAATGGTAATTACTGACAATATTTCTTTCTCATTTCATGCACTTCAGAATTTAGCTCCAGATTCCTACCACCCTTTCAGTGAAAACATTATTCCTTGGGTCCTCTCTAAACTTCCTGCCTCTTGCCTTAAAATTATGCCCCCTCATTATTGATCCTTCAGTTAGGTGGAACAGCTACTCCCTGTCCACCCTGTCCAAATCCCTCATTATCTTATACATCTCAATCAGATCTCCATTCAGTCTATTCTACTCTGCTCTGCTTATATCCACTTTTTACTCTTTCATAAATTCCCCCACTGCAATTCCTGTACTTCACTAAGGCCTTGCCTGACTTGCTTCTTTGTAACTGCTAAAAGTCTCTAATTTCTTATCATGTCCAGATTATTTCTAAACATCCAAGGTTCTCTGAATGATGGTCCTACATTTAACCTAACGGGAACATGTTGGGCCTGTGCTCTTTTTCTTTTTTGAACATCTCCCACCTTTTTGCTCTAGATTTTCCTCCAAGAAGCTGCTCCTAGTCTACTTTGGTCAGATCCTACCTTATTTTATTAAATTCCCAACCCAAAACTATTTTACTTTGCAGACCATATCTTGCCTTTTCCATAACAAAATTAAATCATACTGTGTTGTGGTCACTGTCACTGCATGTTCCCTCACTGCTGGGATGGCATGGTGGCAGAGTGGACAACTGCTGCCTCACAGTGCCAGGTACCTGGGTTTGATTCCCAGCCTGGGTGATTGTGCAGATTCCGTACATTCTCCCATATCTGCATGGATTTTTTCTGCATGCTCCGGTTTCCTCCACAGTTCAAAAAACATGCTGGTTAGGTTCATTGGCCATGCTAAATTTTCCTTCAGCGTATCCAAACAGGCACCAGAGTATGGCTCTTAGGGGATTTGTAACTTCACTGTGCTGTTAATGTAAGCTTATTGGTGACACTAATAAATAAATTTTAAAACATCAAACACCTGTCCAGCTTCAGTTCCCCAGGATTATGCCATCCTTTGTTGGACAGTCTACATAATGAAATTAAAAGCTCTCCTGAATACATTTCATGAAATCCACCTTCTCTAAATCCTTTACACTATGGCTATTCCAATTAATGTTGTGGAAGTAGAAATCACCAAACATAATCACCCTATTATTATTTTTACACATCTAATTGAATTGTCTACATATCTGCTCCCCTATTGCCCACTGACTGGAAGCCTATAATAAACTCCCAGCCCCCCTTTTCTTTCTTTGAAGCTCTACCCACAAAGATTCATTTCAAGTTCCTCCTGACTGCAGTAACTGACTCCTTAATTAATAATGCAACACCACCTCCTCTGACACACCCTCCCCTTTCTTGCTGTTGATCCTATACTTTGGAATGTTTAGTTGCAAGTCCTGCCCCTCCTTCTGTGGTGGCAACAGTATCACAATCCCCGCCCTTAACTTATCAATCTTATTCATCAGAACCAACCTCCTCGCTATTTGAATTCAAGAACTCTCACAATCTGTTGTGAACCCTTTGCTTCACAAGACCTGCACTTCAATTTAAATCATCAAATTCATTCAGAAGACCATGCGCCTGTAATTTGGGAGAGCAGGTATCGTAAATCAGAGACTGATATAACAATAATCTGAAAAAGCATATGACCTTCTCCAATCCTTCTGAATGTAGGTGCATGAATAGAACTGAGTGCCCTGTAGAGGTTAATAGAGGGGAGTTATGCATGGAGCCGTAGGAAGTGGTTGAGATCCTTAATGAGTACTTTGCACTGGTATTCACCAAGGAGAACAACGTGATGGATGTTGAAGTCAGGCATGGGTGTTTGACTGCTCCAGTGAATGTCAATATATTGAAGGAGATAGTGTTGTGTATCCTAAATTGTATTAAGAGCGTATTGTACTGTGGATGGCCAGTGACTGGGTTTGATTCCTGGCCTAGGTCACTGGATGGATCTGCACATTCTCCTCATGCCTCCGTGCGTTTTCTCCGGGTGCTCCAGTTTCCACCCACAGTTGAATGACATGTTGGTCAATGCTAAATTCTTCCTCAGTGCTCCCAAACAGGCACCTGAATGTGGTGATTAGGGATTTTCACAGTATTTTCATTACAGTGTTAATGTAACCTTATTTGTAACATTAATAAAAAAACTTAAATTTAATGGTAGACAAGTCCTTGAGGCCAGATGGGATCAATCCCAGGTCACTGTAGGAGGGAAGAAATACCTGGGGCCTTAACAGATATCTTCACATCCTTTTTGACCACAGGCGAGGTTTCAGAGGACTGGAGAATAGCTAATGTTGTTCTAAGAAGAGAAGCAGGTATAATACAGAAAAGGTGTATTGGCCATGCTAATTTCTCCTTCAGTGTACCCAAAGAGGTATCGGAGTGTGATGACTAAGGGATTTTCATTGCATTTTTAATGTAAGTTTCCTTGTGACTAATAAATAAACTAAAACCAGAAGTGGGTCAAAATCCTGGCACTCCTTCCATAACAGCACTGTGGGTATAGCTACACCACAGGGACTGCAGCAGTTCAAGAAGAGAGATCACCATCAACCTCATGATGGCAATTAGCGATGGGCAATAAGTCCTGGCTTAGCCAGAAATATCCATATTTGGTAAAAGAGTAAAGAAAACTCCTGCACACTAACTTATTGCATTATAACACATAATTTTCATGTACATTGGCAGTCACACGACGATAATTAATTTCATGAGCATATAAAGCTCCACCATTTGCTCTGAAACAAATAGTCCAAAATGTCAAATAATGACCATAGAAATATATATCATCATAATCTAAACAATTGTTCATGCGAGCAATGCAAGCTGTTATGGATTAATATAACTTGTATTTTTGAAGTTGGATTTACATTGACAGGAATTTTACTGTCCCATCTGCCGCGGGAATCGGAGTGGGAAAAGGGCAGATCATGGAAAGGTCTGTTGACCTCAGGTAGGATTTTCTGGTCTAACTCGAGCAAGGCTGTAAAATGCCACCCTATATCTCCACAAACCTTTTCAGAACTATAGGCCTGAATGTTTAAAATAAGTTAAAATATCAGATTTGTGCTGTAATGTTGAAAATGCATGGGTTTATGAAACAAATATATCACAAAAATAAAGGTAATGGCAAATGAAAAATAAAAGATTTATTTCTAAAGCTCAAATTTAAAAAGGAATTTTTCATTATTTATTTTGCCCCTAGGAGTAAATAATCAACGGTCTTTAAACATTTTTTGATACTTAACTGAAGAAAACAATTTTTTCAATAACTTAAATATAGAATTTAATTTTTTTATCCAATGTATTTAAATTTACTATTGAGTCTTTAATCAAGATCTTATTTACTTACAATGTTCAGCTTTGTTTCAGTTCTCCAGGTATACTTGTCTTCAGATCTCTTTCTCATATTAACAAAAAACAGATGGAAACATCTTGCATGATGAAAGACCAAAGCTAATTTATTATGCACGGATCCAGTCAGGCAATTTTAAAATAATTATTCCCAGCTCCTTCATTTTGCATTTCGTTTTTCCAAACGAATAAAACCAAGGATGACTTTGCAGTGTTGTCTCCAGTTAATTCAGTAAGTACAGCCTCCTGTTTCTTTCCAAAGCACATGATTTTGGTAAAGGATTGAAGGAAGAACAGCCTAACTAGATATTTAAATAATCAAATGTGGTTGACTCAAAATAATTGCTCATTAGTGTGTGAAAAATGATTTTCTATCTCTTAATTAAAAATATTTGAAATGAGATTTGAGATTTTCATATTCGGAGGATAATCTTTCTTGCTGCAGTACCTTTTATTATTTCAATGGTTCCTTGTGCGTTACATGTTTGATCCCTCTACTTCTTGGGAGTGGAGATTCTTTTCATCCACCCATCCACATTGTCTCCATCAGTGGGAATTAATTACAGTCAGCATTCACAACAATGGCAAAAATGGTTAGCCTTCCAAATCAAGAATCAACCAAAAATATTCCTCTGTATAACAGGTGGCACAGTGGTTAACACTGTTACCTCATAGTGCCAAGGACCCAGATTCAATTCCAGCCTCAGATCATTGTCTGTGTGGAGTTTGTGCTTTCTCCCAGTGTCTGTGTGAGGTTTCCTTCAGCTATTTGGTTTCATTCCACAATCCTGACAGAATTAAGATGTGCAGGTTAGGTTGATTGGCCATGCTAAATTGACCCTAGTGTCAGGGGATTAGCAGAGTAAATGTGTGGGCTTACGGGAATAGGGCCTGAATGGGATTGTGATCAGCACAGACTCGATGGGTTGAATGGCCTTCTTCTGTACTGTAGGGATTCTACGATGATTCTATGAATTCAAAATCTCATAATGAGGGAGGGCATTCAAATTTATCATATAATTATTTATAAAGATATTACTCAAAATTATTGTATCAGGAATACAGTGCTCCTGAACTCTGAAAAGACAGACAGAAACGTTTTGTGTGATGAAAGACTGAAGCTAGTTCATAACGCACGGTGTTTTCACAGGTCCAGTCAGACAATTTTCACTCATCAGTTTGAGTGTAATTGGAGAGAACTTCAGTAAGCTCTACCATATCAAGGAGCATGGATGAATCAAGCATTAATGTAGCACAAAGTTTTAGAGAAAGCTTGGAATTCATCCATCATGGAGCAGATGGTAACTGCATCTAAATGCTTGCAAAACTAACCTTGATGCAGCATCTGATAGTTTATGCTGCAGCTTCCATTGCAGCACAAGCAGCAGTTACGTAGGGTGGAATTCTTTCTTGCAACCCATGGGAATGGAGAATCCAGCGGGAAAGGAAAAGTTGGACGCCCACCTTTGAAAACACAGTTTGAAATTCTCCTAAATGGTGGGTAGGTTCTCCTACTCTCTGTGGCTTAAACACCATTGGGATTCATTAACATTTCACTGAATACTCTTTAAAACAGCAGCTCGCTGGAATTTAGTCAGGCCTTCCAATCTTGCAACACGCCAGCAGGAAATTACATCCTCAAACCCTTTTGAAAAGGAGTTTACAAGGGGAACCTCAGTTCATGTGACACTTTGGAATGGTGCAACAGAAACTAACCTACCTGCTATAGCACTGCACTGCACCGGTTGCATTGAACAGCAGGCACTCTGCAGGGCCAGACTGGTCTCTGCTCTCCAGCTCAATGCCGAACTAGTCTTCATGGACAGCACTTTACTGCAGAAAGCATGGACCATCCACTCCCAACAAGTTTGAAGTTCAACCGCAGATAGGGTATGTGAGACAAGTGGAAGTGGAGGAAGGTGGAGGGGATCAATGTGGAAGGTTTGGGGGAATATCACAAGGTTTGATGTCAGGAAGAGGAGGTGAATGAGGATGATAAACAATGGAAGACAAAAGGAAAGACGAGGGGAGGGAAGTTAGACATCGATATGGCTGCATGAAATACTCACAAAAAAGGAGATTACCTCAGCTTTTATTGGGAGGAAATGCACACAGACTTCAGATGGGGTGAGATGGGAAGAACATGGGCATCTCACAAAGATGGGCTCGGAGAGAGGGTGGAAACATTCACCAACACAACTATTGGATCCAGAATGTCTGCAGAGATGGTTGCTGGGGATAAGGACAACCCAGTTAAACAGGGGTTGATGAGTGTAATGTGTTGCTGTCAGATCTGTGCTGTGAAGAAGCATAATATTACTCATAGCTCCACGTGGTCCCTCGTAGAGCAGACCACAGGATTTCTGAAGGTGTAATTCAGATGCCTGAACTGCTCAGATAGCTCTGGGCAGCATGTACCAGGGAGGTTTCCTTCATAAATGCAGCTTGCTGTGCCATTCACAACCTGGCTATGCAAAGAGGTGAGCCCTCTCATGAAGAACTAAAGAATGGAGTATGAGCAACATGACAAATGGGACAGTGATGATATGAAATTATCTGAGAAAATGAGTGTTGATAGGGCGGCAGGATGGCACAACGGTTAGCATTGCTAACTTACAGCACCAGGAATCTAGGTTTGAATCTGGCCTGATCACTATCTGTGTGAAGTTTGCGTGTTTGCCCCATGTCTGCATGGGTTTCCCCCGAATGCTTTGGTTTCTTCCTGCATTCCAAAGGTAATTAGTAGCCATGGTAAATGCACGGGTTTATGGGGATAGGGCAGTGGGATGGCAGGGAGCGGGGGGGTGGGTGGGGGAGGCATAGGAGTGGCGCAAGGTAAGATGCTCTCTCAGAGAATTAGTGGAGAAGCGATGGGCCGAATGGCATCTCTATGCACTGTAGGAATTCTATAATACATGTTTCCTGTTAATGGGTGCATGAGATCTGTAATATCTGTTTAACACCACAATGAGAGTTTGATAGTGTGGGGAGCTGCAAGAGGATTTAGCCTGGCGGAGTGTATAAGATCATTCATCCACTTCTTGCATCACCTGTTTCTTAGGGCATCGATGCCAGCCAGCTAACTTCACAGGCAATGACCTCCCTAACCAAACTGATGAGGTTGGTGTGCTTCCTGGAGCCATCCCTTGACCCTTCCTGATCCAGTCTTAATTAAGGAGGGTGAGAAAGATTATGGGTTCTCCACCCCAAACTTTGGTAAAATTATGTTCGATTACAGCCACTTTAGTGGCTTGGCTGATGCTGAAGTTGGCTCATACATAAATTGACCAGAATTTTACCGTCTCACCTGCCCAGAAATTGGGGCAGGCGAGGCTTACAGAACAGAAATCTCTGTTGGCATCGGGCAGGATTTTACGAGCCTTGCTGAGTGAGGTTGTAAAATCTCGCCCATCAGCTGCTCTCAGACCAGGCCTGATTGACTTTCCTTTTGGAATTGAGCATTACAGGGAAAATGCACACAGCTGTTAGAGGGAGGAGGGGTGAAGGGTGCTTCACTGAAGGAGATCATTACTATAATATGCCATTCACTTCATCCACAACCTCAACCTCAAAGTAGGTCAAGGACTGTACTGTTAGTGGCTATGAAGATAACAGTGGCGTTCAACATTTAAAGCCTTTAGTTTCATCCAGGCTGCTGTTAGGAGACATTGACAACATCTCACAATTTGAAGTATTTCGCTGTATAGGGGAAATCACTTGGCCTCTCTGTGTAAAGACAGAGCATTTCATTTCATCCCTCTTGTTAGAGAGAAGCAGGTGGAGTGAGCAACAGGGGTAGCAAGGACCAAAGGCTTCCCCATGGTGCAAGGATACTACAGTGATGACACGTGCATTACCTTGTACGCAGCTTATAACTAATCTGCCATGTCCCTGAACAGAAAGGGCTTTCACAACCTCAGTGTGCAGCTGCTGTACCACCACTGGCAGCAAATTATACAGATCAAAGATCAGTACCCTGCCTGCAGTCATGATGCTTTCACTCTGCAGCTGTCCAAGCTGCCAAATGTATTTCAGCCACCACAGCAATCCAAATGGTAATAAAAGGCAACAAAGGTTACACATTGAAGGCACAGTTCTTGACTCTGATTCTGAACTTGCACAGTCAGCAGACAACACAAGCCTTGTTACCTCAAGAAACCTGAAAGAGCAGAGCACCAGCATCCCAAAGAAATGCTCCACTGCCTGGAGTACTCTGACAGAACCTAGCAATACTCAACTAAGTGTGTTTCAGGATTTGCCAAGATATGCTGAAATACACAACCTCGCCATCATGGCGGTCAGCTTCTGCCACCACCCAAGAAGCTAAAAGCATTACTAGGAGATGAAAGAAAAGGAAGCATAGAGGAAGTTCAAAGGAGACTGCAATCCTGACAGTTTGTTTTTGCCCGGGTTATGGAATCATAGAATCATGCAGCGCAAAAGAGGCCCTTCAGCCCATCAGGTCCATACCAACACATTACAAACACTTGAACTCCACTAACCCATCTGTCAGCACTTGGCCCATAGCTCTGATTGTTATAATGAGTCAAATGCTCATCCAAATATTTTTTAAAGGATATGTGTGGCAACCCGCCTCTACAAACCTCCCAGGCAGTGCATTCCATACTGTCACCACCCTCTGGGTTAAAAAAAGGTTTTCCTCACATCCCCCCCCTAAACCTCCTGCCCCTCACCTTGAAAGTATATCCCTCGTGATTGACCCTTCAACTAAGGTGAACAGCTGCTCCTTACCCACTCTGTCCATGTCTCTCATAACCTTGAATACCTCAACCAAGTTGCTTCTTGGTCTTCTCTGCTCCAACAAAAAAAAACAAGCTTATCCAACCTCTTTTCATAACTTAAATGTTTCATTCCAGGCAGCATCCTGGTGAATCTCCTCTGCACCCCCTTGGCTGAAATCTAATCCTTCCGATACTGTGGCAACCAGAATTGCACACAGTATTCTAGCTGTGGCTGCACCAAAGTTCTATACGACTCCAACTTCACTTCCCTACTTTTGTAATCTATGCCTCAATTGATAAAGATAAGTGTCCCATATTATCTTTTTCACCATCCTCCTAATATGCCCTTCCACTTTCAGAGATCTGTGGGCAAACAGCCACAGTTCTTTTGTTCCACAGAACTTCCTAGTGTCCTACCATTCATTGGCTACTTTCTTGTCAAATTACTCCTTCCAAAGTGTATCACCTCACACTTTTCAGAGTTAAATTCCATCTTTCATTTATCTGCCCATTTTACCATTCCGTCTACGTCTTCTTGTAGCCCAAGACAGTCCACCTCACTATTAACCACCTATCTAATCTTTGTGTCATCCACAAACTTACAAATCCTACCCACCACATAGTCATCAATGTCATTGATATAAATGATGAATAATTTGGGGCCCAATACAGGTCCTTGTGTATGGCATTGGATGCTGGCTTCCAGTCACTAAAACTTTCTGTCATCACCCTCTGGCTCCTCTAACTGTAAGAAGTCTCACAACACCAAGTTAAAGTCTAACAACACCAAGGACTTTAATCTGGTGTTGTGAGACTTCTTACTGTGCTTACCCCAATCCAAGGCATCCCTACATCATGTCCTCCAACTGATCCAATTTTGAATCCACTTTATCACATTATCCTGTATCCCATGTGAGTTTACCTTCTTTATAAGTCTACCATGTAGAGTTGTAGATGAAAAACTGATTCAACCAGCATCATTAAGCTCTTTCACTATTCACCAACAATTCCAGACCCTCATAATTTGTTACTAATGATCTTAGTATTCTCTTTCACAGCATTAAAACATAAAATACATATTCCAGTGAATATTAATAAATGAAATCGTCATGTGGCAAGCAAAAATTAACAATTCCCCTTTGATCCCAGTCATGTCTTTGCCTGTTCTTGGTGCTACAACCAAATCTATATAGGGTGGGGAAGATAGGCTGGCTTATATGCAACAACAGGTCATTGATGGAGATACATGTGAGTAAGCTCAAGTTGAACTCCGGAGACAGAACAGTAGGTTTGTTCTTCATGGAACCACTGCCATTCCCCCAGAGCCTCAGCAATCCTGGTTTCTATCCACTAGCGTTTAGAAGAGAAAGAGGTGACTTGATTGAAACCTTTGAGCCCTGAGCGGTGTTGAGAGGAAGGATGTGGAGAGGGTGTGTAGCTCTTGTTGGAGAATCTAGAATTTGGGGTCACTGTTTAAAAATAAGGGGTGACTCATTGTAGAAAGAAATTAGGAGAAACTTGTTTCTCAAAGGATTGTGAGTCTCTGGAATTCTCTTCCTCAAAAGGCAGTCGAAGCAGAGTCTTTAAATATTTTTTGGCAGGGCTAGATAGATTTTTGATTACCAAGGTAGAGACAGGTTATTGCGTGTAAGCAGGAATGTGGGGTTGAAGTTACAGATCAGCCATGATCTTATTGAATGGCTGAGCAGGCTTGAAGGGCTGAGTGGCCTACTCCTACTCCTAATTCATATGAACTCATGCAAGTCCTATCCTATTATGTACCTAAAAAACCAGTGGCAAATATGCAATGGAAACCTCCAGATTCATGATGTATTATCATACGCTCATTGTTGTAAATAGTTGTAACTTTAAAATTCAGGCTGCAAGGGCAAAAGGTTAACACAGTAGGTTAACTGTCCCACTCAGCAGTGAGGGCTAAGAACTACCTGCTATACTTTGTAGCATAAATCCGTAAGAACACTAAAACATCTTCTTCTGAAATGTAAAGATTGCTGATTGATTTAATAACATCCTTCCTGCTGTGTTAATGGAATGGTTGGATGTCATCTCTTGATCCATCAGTCTCGGTTATAATTTTCCAACTCAGTGCTAGATGCTATTGGTGGTGAATGACAGCTTCAGGTTTGGTGTTCTCAAATATCAATCCAAGTGTTCTTATCCTCAGCCAGCACCAACAATGCACCTCATTAGAATCTCTAATCTTTTGAAACTTGAATACAATTTCTTTATGATTCTGTGTGTATGTTTGTATTCATTTCAGAGACATGGGAATATTGATACGTTCTTTAATAAATCTATTAAACTTTCTCAATGTAGGTCATGCATAGTAACTATTTTGCTCAGATAATGCATGAAAGCCATATTTCCCTGGGAGTTACTTACATCTTTTGTAAACTAGGAATAAGATTACTAATATTTTGATCATGGGTCATGTAAGTAATCATACAGAGAAAAAAAAAACTCCAGGATGATTAATGAATGGTTAATATTTAGGGCAAAAGTCATACAATAGTACCTCTGTAGCATTCTTAATTTTACTTTCCATTTTTACTTTGTGATATATTCCGTTGTTAAGATTTTCATTGTTAATTTTTAATTAAATAATAGTAATGCTTGGGCAATTCTGATCTTTAAAAAAATGGATAAGTGCAAAATAACATTGAAATACTATAAAGCAAGAGTCAATGAGCTGCATTATGAGAAAAAAATCAAGTCAATTTAATATGCTCTTAATCTTTGTGAGTCATTTTGTTATATTTTTAATTTTATATATTCAAATAATTGGATAATTGGTTCTGCTACTATTTCCATTCAGATAATCTGCAAGGTCATACACAACCAATTTTAAACTAGTTACTGCACTGCTTTCTTAGGATTTGTGGTCACGATTGTGTATAACTGCAAGCTGCTCAAAATAGCTACTTAAAAAAAATAGTGGTTGTGACAGGGAGATGACAATACTATTGTGCTTATATTTTAAATTCAGATGGAAACCTATATTTGAAAGTTTTATGAAAGATTGACAATAGTGTGAGTTGTACATCAATGACAGAATAATGTAATTATTTCTAACAGATTGGATCTATTGGAAATACTGTACTTTTGCACCATGTGAAAATTGGTATTGCTATAAATCGTTGTGCACTATGATAAAAGCAAAATACTGCAGATGTTGGATATCTAAAGTGTAAGCAAAACATGCTGGAAATCTCAACAGGTCTTGCAGCATCTGTGGCAAGAAGAACAGTTAATGTTTTAAGTCTCGTGTGACTTCTTCAGAAGTGAAGGGGCACAGTGGTTAGTACTGCTGCCTCATAGTTCCAGGGACCTGAGTTTGATTCCCAGCTTGGTTGACTGTCTGAAAGACATGCTGGTTAGGTGCAGAGGCCATGCTAAAGTCTCCTTCAGTGTACCAGCGCAGGCGCTGGAGTGTGATGACGAGGGAATGTCATTGCTATGTTAGTGTAAGCCGACTTGTAATTAATTAATAAAAATATAAAATCAACGTGTGGCAGAAATGGATTTATTCTTTCAATAAAATAAAAAGTCAGTTGAAGCAAAAAGGGAAGCCCAGGGATAGGTGTAAGGGCAAGGGAAATTAAATTGTAAAGGTCATGGAACAAAAGACAAAGAGAGTTGGAGTGCTAGTAATAAAGGCACAAAGCATTGGCCCAGAATCGGTGTTAACAGCAGAATAAAAACCAGTGCTGTTTATTGGTGAATACTATACTTTCTTGCCAGGAACAGGTACAAAAGAACTGCTCACAAGGTCTTACATTGAGTACATAGAATCTCTACAGTGCAGAAGGAGGCCATTTAGCACATCGAGTCTGATCAACCACTGTCCCACTCAGCCCCTATTCCTGGAACCTCTCATATTTACCTTGCTAATCTCCCTGACACTAGAATTAATTTAGAATGGCCAATCAACCTAATTAATTAGACTTTGATAATTAATACCAAAAAAACTTTAAAATTTTGATATGATACAAATAAATTGTTTTTGAAAGATGAAAATATACAGAAGTCTGAGGTCATGTACCAATTAACACAAAACAGCTTCTTCCCTGTTGCCATCAGACTTTTGAATGGACCTACCTTATAGTAAGTTAATTTTTTTACACTCTAGCTACGACTGTAACACTACATTCTATACTTTCTCCTTTCCTTTGATTTGATTTGATTTATTACTGTCACATGTATTAATATACAGTGAAAAGTATTGTTTCTTCCAAGCTATACAGACCGGACATGTTCGTAGAGAAGGAAACGAAAGAGTGGACAATGTAGAGTTACTGTCACAGCCAGGATGTAGAGAAAGATCAAGTTAGTGCAAGTTAAGTTCATTCAGAAGTCTGACAGCAGCAGGGAAGAAGCTGTTCTTGAGTCAGTTGGTATGTGACCTAAGATTTTTGTAACGTTTTCCTGACGAAGAAGGTGGAAGAGAGAATCTCTGGAGTGCGTGGATCCTTAATTATGCTGCCTGCTATGCTGAGGCAGCAGGAAGTTTCATGACCTTTTGTAGATGCTTATGGTCTTGGGCAGAGCAGGAGCAATAACAAGCTGTGATACAACCAGAACAAATGCTATTGATGGCGCATCTGTAAAAGTTGGTGACAGTGGTAGCTGATATGTCGAATTTTCTTAATTTTCTGAGAAAATAGAGGCATTGGTGGGCTTTCTTAATTATAGTGTCGGCATGGGAGGACCAAGATAAATTGTTGATAATCTGGACACCTAAAAACTTGAAGCTCTCAACGCTTTCTACTTCGTCCCCGTTGATGCAGACAGAGGCATGTTCTCCTTTACGCTTCCTGAAGTCGATGACAATCTCCTTTGTTTTGTTGACACTGAGGGAGAGATTATTGTTGCTGTACCAGTTCACCAGATTCTCTATGCTTTGTCTGTATAACATAAGAAACAATACTTCACACTGTCAACTAATATGTGACAATAATAAATCAAATCAAATCAAAATCAAATCAAATAGAGAGGCCTGATAGAAAGGCCATGTGACAGAAACAAAAAACTTAGGAGGGGACAGAATACACACCAGAAAAACACTAGAATGTAATAGAATTGTGGCTGTCGCTAAGCGAAATAATGGTCACACTGCTCCAGTGTAAATGTTTTACTATAAAGCATCACTAATGTCTAATGTTCCATTATTTGTGTATTTCAGTAACATTCTTCACTTAGATTAGAGCCTCATGTGAACAAAATGGGGTGTTTAAATTTTATTTTATTATACCTCATTCATGTAAACTTTCTTTATACAAGAAGTAACTTGGCCATAAAGACGAAGATACTTCCACCAAGGGAAATGATGCAACACTGAGACAGGGCATTGACTGATGCATCTTAAAGAGATGGAGCTTGATTTAAGGGGAGCAGAAGCAGGCTCTGAGGCTCAGTGCCTTCAGAGTAAGCATGAGAATTGAAGACATCTAGGTGATTACTATGCATTTATTATCTACTATTCGAAAGAGCTTGGCTTACTGCTTTGGCCAATCATCCCTTGGTTGTTCCTGGTATCAACAGCAGCAAAAGGAGACTTTTCAAGTCCTGTGTCCCTGTTATCATTGATATGCAGTGGACAGGTCAGCCAGCAGTCTTTGGGACTAGGTGGCATAGTGATTAGCTCTGCTGCCTCACGTTGCCAGGGACCCAGGTTCAATTCCAGCCTTGGGTCACTGTCTGTCTGGAGTTTGCACATTCTCTCTGTGTCTACGTGGTTTCCTCCCACAATCCAAAGATAAACATGTTAAATAGATTAGCCCTAACTAAATTGTCTGTTAGTGTTAGGGAGATTAGCAGGGTAAATATGTGGGGTTATGGGGATAGGGCCAGGGTGGGATCATTGTTGGTGTCGACTAATGAGCCAAATGGCCTCCATCTGCACTGTAGTGATTTTTTCCAGTATAAGTGTGAGAAGGAAAGTAGAAGCTAAGTTAGAGGTACAGAGGAAGTCTTTGCAGTTGATTTTCACATTTTTTTTGATACTATCTCATGTTTTGGGCAGGGATAGCGAAGGGAAATGCCGATGCTACCTCTGGTATTACATGATCATAGTTGAATGGTGTATTGGTGCTTTGGTTGTATTCACCCGGTGCTTTGGGCGAATGAGTCAGTTTTCTGCAGGAGATGTTGTCAGCATTAAAACAATGGATTTGCTGTGCACATAAAAATCAAATGTTTACAAAAATAAACACATCGTTTTCCAGTGAAGATCGTTCAAGAATGTTAATGAGAATTATGTGAACAGTTTAGGAGGAATGAATTTGATCAGTTAACCACTTAGTGTTACACACAGTAGCACAATGGTTAGCACTGCTGTCTCACAGTACCAGGGATCTAGGTACAGTTGCCAGCTTGGCTGGCTATGTGGAGTCTGCACAGATTCCAACCATGGGTCACTGTCTGTATGGAGTTTGCAAGTTTTCCCCATGTCTGCGTGGGTTTCCCAGGTGCTCTTGTTTCTTCCCATAGTCCTAAAAATTAAAAGCCACTGTTCATAAAGCATATTTTATGTTCTTCTTTTATTGGGTAATCAATCAAAGTTGAACTTGCGTTGGATCAGGGTATGGATTTTATGTCCTGCTTATTTATGGAAATAGGGGAGTAATTTCATATCAGTTTCATATCAACCTGATCAATTTTTAATAGATCCAGTATTGGAGGTGTAAAACAGAACCATACAGAAAATGCCATCCACAGAAACTAAACAGAAATGTGGTCTGTAACCAGGAGTATAACTTTACTACTTTTCTTATAGTAAGAAGTCTCACAACACTAGGTTAAAGTCCAACAGGTTTATGTGGTATCATGAGCTTTTGGAACTCATGAGTGATGAAGGAGCAAGGCTCCAAAAGGTCATGATACCAAAAATAACCTGTTGGATTTTAACCTGGTGTTGTGACACTGCTTAGTGTGTCCATCCCAGTCCAACAGCAACATCCTCACATCACCACTTTTCTTATATTCATGGTAAAAATGCATTACATCCAAGTATATAAGAGAAATGCAAAATGGTTAAGTAATGGTTCTCCTGTGGAAAATAACACAAAATATCGTTTGTGTTGATTAGCTGTAGAGAAAGTGCAACTGAGATGCAAGTAGGAACGGAGGTTTCATACAAGTTGAGTGGAATTTTTTTGGTGTAATTCAATTGTTCACTGAATTCAGTTTCAAACAGAAAGGTATACAAAGTGAAAACAGTATAGAATTTCAGATTTCAGATTGAAACCATGGCTTATAGACCTTAGGCTTTGCCAAGTATCATTTATAAAACATATACTGAATATCAGTACCGGATGTGCTGGCTTTACGCTTCTCTACAAGAGGATGAACCAGATTTTCTTTTCCCTTTTTTGCGTTACTCTGGTCACAATGTTTCACACAGTTCCTGCGTTGTTTATTCTTTCACTGTTTACCTTAGACTTAAACTCAAGCAGTGTCAATTCAATTGCTCCTTCCACTAAAACCGAATGTTAACCAGCCCAGTGCTGAAATCGCTTGCAATTTTCCACACTGTATTTTGTGGGGTTACTTGTGCTGTGAGTAAGAGTGGAGGTATGGCTGTGGAAAACTATGAATTTGCAAATTGATCAGACTATTTATATCCTCTATGCTATCTGAATTCCAGGGCCATATCCAAACAAATAAATGCAGAAGTATTTTTTCCAGGTTCATGAAAACTTTCAACAATAATGATGAATTTATGAATAAATGTTGCCTGCTGGTATAGTCTGCAATTTGGAGGTAATGTGATATGCAATGGGCTGATAATATTCCGGCAGTAGTGCAAAGACTTGCACGGTCTCCCCATTTATGTGTGGGTTTGCTCCAGTTTCTTCGTACAGTCCAAAGATGTGCATGTGAGGTGGATTATCCATGGTAGATGCATGGGGTTAAGGGGATAAGGCAGGCACATGAACGGGGCTGGCATAAGATACTCTTTTTTGAGTCAATGCAGGCTGAACAATCTCATTCTGCACTGTAGTTATGGTTGTACTCCAGAACTAGCCATGCCCCAGCCAAGCTTTTCCATTACAACTACAACACTGATATCTACCCAACAATATGGAAAATTGCCCAGGTATGTTCTGTACACAGAAACCAAACAAAGTCCAAGCCAGATGAATAGTGCCCCATCAATCTCCACTCATACATCAGTAAAGCAATGGAAGGAGTCATCAACAATGCAATCAAGAGGCACTTGATAATTGCCTACTCACTGGTATTCAGTTTGGGTTTGAGCTATTCAGCTCCTGACCTTATTACAGCCTCTGGACAAAGGATCTGAACTCCAGAGGTGAAGTGCGAGTGACTGCCCTTGATATAAAGGTAGTATTTTACTGAGTATATCATCAAGGAGCCAGAGCAAAATGGGAATCAGGGGAAAGTCTCTGTTGGATGGAATCATTCTTGGAGGTTTTTGGAGGTTAATTTTCTCAATTCCAGGACATCTGCAGGAATTCCTCAGGTCCTAGCTCCAATCACCTTCAGCTGTTTCTTCAAAGACCTTCCTTCCCTCATAAGGTCAGAAGTTTACTGATGATAGCACAACGTTCTGCATCATTTGCAATTTCTCCAATACTGAAGCAGTCCATGTTCAATTATAGCAAGTTCTGGACAATATTCAAGCTTGGATTGACAAGTAGCAAGTAACATTTAGGTCACACAAGTGCCAGGCAATGACCATCTCCAATAAAAGAGAATGTAACTTTTGCTCCTGAATTTAAAGTTTTTTAAAGTTTACAAGTAGGCTTACATTCACACCGCATTGAAGTTACTGTGAAAATCCCCTTGTCATCACACTCTGGCACTCATTCAGGTATTCTGTGAAAGAATTTAACATGGTCAACGCACCTAACTAGCATATCTTTCAGACTGTGGGAGGAAACTGGAGCACCTCGAGGAAACCACGCAGATATGGGGAGAATATGCAAACTGCACCTAAGCAGTGACCCATGCCAGAAATTGAACCCGAGTCCCTGGCACTGTGAGGCAGAAATGCTCACCACTGTGCCACAGTGCCTAATGGTCAAAATAGCATTGCTAAATCCCCCATTGTTAACATCCCAGGAATAACCATTGATTAGAAACTGAACAGGATAAGCCATATAAATGCTGTGTATACAAGAGTACATCAGAGGCAAGTCTTCTGTAGTAAATTAATCCTGACTCCCCAAAACCTGTTCACTATCAGGAAGGCATTAGTCAGGAGTGTGATGGAGTTCTATCCAGTTGCCTGGATGGTTGAAGTTCTAACAATGCTCAAGATGCTTGACACCATCCAGGATAAACAGCCCACTTTATTGGCATCCTATCCACAAGCATTCAATTCCTTCATTACTGACGCACATTTGCAGCATTCTGTACTATTACAAGATGTATTGCAAGAACTTATCAAGGCCCCTTAAACAACATCTTCCAAATCCACAACCACTACTATCTGGAATGTCAGTGATACATGGGAACAACTCAGCCTGGAATTCCCTGTCCAAGCCATTCACCATCCCGACTTGGCAATATATTACCATTCCTTTGCTGTTGCTGGGTCAAAATCCTGGAATTCCAGCACATGACCTACTCCAAACTGTAGCGGTTCGAGAGGTCAGCTCACTGTCACTTTCTCAGGGCAATTAGGAATGGACAATAAACACTGGCCTAGCCAATGATCTTCACAATGCACGAGCAAACAAAAATACTCCAAACCTTTATTGCAAAGGTAAAAATAAAGATGTCTTGCTGGAATTATGTGGACCTCTGAAGAGACCAGAGCTGGAATACTCTGCACAATCCTGAACTGGATTTCTCCATCCGTTTGTGTCCCATCACTGCTGCCAGGGAGAATTTGGTGCTCAGCCGAATCTGCATTCACTGCTGGCGTGAATGGCTGGAAAATTCTGTCTTCATCTTCATGCCCAAGGAAGGCACCCCCTTAGAGAGTATAATATGAAGGTTTACTAGATTGATTGCTCAAATGAAAGGCTATCCTTCCAAGAGGTTGAACGGAGTGGATTCGTATTCTATAGAATTTGAATGAAAGGTATATGAAATTTCTGAGCAGCCAGTTCCACAGGTTAGTGAGAATAGAAGTAGGGATCATAGTCTCAGTAAGGAGTCAGCTATTTAAGACTCAGATAAGAAAAGATTTCTTCGCTCAAAGGATTGTGAATCTTTTGAATTCTTTACCCCAGAGCGCTTGAATATTCATTCAATGAATATATTCAAGACTGAAATCAGTATTTTTTTTGGGGTTGCAAGGGAATGAAGAAATATGGGAAACTAGCAGGAAAGTGGAATTGATTTAAATTTTAGTCCTGATCTTATCAGTAGCCGAGTCATGAGCATCATATGGGCTACTTCCACTATTACTTTCTTATGCTCCTGCAAATGCAAAATCTCAGCTGTCCAGTCTCGAACAGTTGGAGATTTTAACAATGTAATTTTAAATTCAAAACGTTCTTTTTCTTATCAACCAAATCACTCAACTAAATCATTCTGAAACTCCATTTCTCTTCAGCATCTGCTGTAACATTGAACTTAATGGCCTTGCTTGGGCAAGACTTATAAAATCACACTCAAGGCCAACAGAGAATTCTGTTCTGCAAGCCTTGCCAGAACCAATTTGGGGGGCGGGCGAGGCAGTAAAATTCCAGTCAACCACTCTATTTCGCACATATTTTTGTCATTTTCATTCCTTCAATCCTATTACATTTGCTTATCGCATTCATTCAGCTCCCAAATTCCAGATTGTTTCTTGCTATAAGCATCTTAGTTTTGATTCTTGCAGTCAGCAGTGAACAAGGATACTTGCCATTGACCACAAAGGAAGTTGCACTGACAAATTGTAATGATGCAATTTCAGAGAGTGAGCAGCAAAGAATTTATTTACAAGGATCTGCAAGGACAGCAGTATGCCCATTGCAATTTTCTGGAATGCTCTTGCTGGAGAGAACTTCTCCCATCAACAACCACCCCCCCCCCAACTCCGCTCCCCCGACACACACACACACACACACACACCACACACACACACACACACACACACAACACACACACACACACACACACGGAGTGATTTCCCATTCTGAGTTCTGATGACCCATCCTCTGATCTGTTGCCCTTATAGAGACAATCACCACATTGCAACCTTTCTAATTCTTAATACAATCTTCAATAATTAATTTCCTTAATCCAAAATTTTAACTAAACAATTATAAATTGAGTCTTTGAGGGGTTTTTATCTGATTCTTGTACAGCAGCATTATTCTGTAGTTTGAGATACTTCCACGGGATTGATGTTAACAGGAATTGCAGTAACAGTTAGCCCTTCTGGCATGGGCAGTTCATTACTACATGTTTCCAAAGAGATATCAGGACACAGTGGGTGGTATCACTCTTTCAATCCTAAATTAATTCTTGCTCAACTGAGCATCTTTCCATTGTAATGCTTGCAGGCTCACATCCCTCTTTTTCAAAAATATTTCTCCCACCTAACAGAGAATACAATACAATGTTTATTTCCCACCACAGTACAATGTAGTCTTATGTCTTGACAATTCGTGGTCTGTCATATATGAAGGAATGGTTGTGCTACTCTCTTTCTGGTACTTAGGTTTTGCAATAAAGTTTCTTCTCTTTCTAACATTTCAATTCAGCATCTCTTTCATCAACTATTTTGTCAGTTTGGTTTTTTTTCCATTAGTGTGACCATTTCAGCAGTCTTGTTCTGGTACATAATCTCAGTTTTTTTTCTCTCCCCTCAATTGCTGATTCTGCTGTTAATTTCAATGTCTTTGCCCTTTCAGTTAACTTTGCATTGTCAAACTTCCCTTCGTGTTCTTATTCTCCCAATTCAATTCTTCAGTAGATTTGTTCTTATTTTCTAGTCACATTTTCATGGAGTTCAGCTTATTCTCCATTAAGTTCTCCCTTTTAACTTCATTTTGTGAATTCGTTTGCAACTTTATTTACAAGTTTGTTGTCAGCCATTTCATCTTGTTATTTTAATACCTTCTCTAGAGCTTTAATTCTTGTTGCTGAATACTCTTTATGTTCAATAGTCCCTGGCTTCTTTTGAGTTTTTTGATTTATGTTTCTTCCAAGGATGTATACATTTCACAAATTGAATCTCCATTTCTACTTGTCTTAACTTCTGCCAAACCATTTAGTTTCTTTCTAGGCCAAGTTTGTCTCTGGTGAAATGTTGACCTGTTTGCATTCTGTAACTTTCCCATTGCTCTACATTTGATGGCCTCTCTCTGGGTATCATTTAATGAATTTTGTTGCCTTTCTTGTGTGGTCTTCCTTTTTTGGTCATTTAGTGTCTTTCATTGCCCTTCTTCTGGGGTCTTCTATTGTGTTCTTTGAGCCCTTTATTGTATTTCCTTTAAGATCATCCATTGCCTCTTCTTTATGGCCTTCATTGCCTTCTGTTTGAGGTCAATGGACTTTTTTTTTTGAGAGCTGCCCTCTATCTAGAGTTTTTCTCTAATTTTTCTGTCCATGGTCATTAGTTTCTTCTTGTGGTTGCTGCTTTATGTGTATTTCCATTTTAAATCCATTACCTCAGTCATTTTTGTTCACTCAGTTGTCAGCCTCTTGATTTTCCTCACTCCGGAAGATCATTCTGCAGTTCCCTTTGGAGCCAATTTTTCTCGAAGTTGAAGATGCAGCACTGCATTCTGTGTGTTCTGTTTTGCTTTGCAGCAATTCATTGTTGTGCAGGACTTCTAATCCCTCCGACCATCGGTCATTTTTGAAATAAAATTAAAACATCAGTGCTTTTGCTTTTTCTGAACAGCAGCAATTAAAAAAAACTTAAAGTTACAGCTCTCGCTCCACAGACATTATTTTCTATTTTTGTGTTAACTCTGTAAGTTTCTTTATTTTTAAACCATTGACTGCTGGCTGATTCTACAGGTTTTCTTCAGTGTGTCTGTCTTTCAGCTTCTTTAACGTACTGAACATTCTGGACTGCCTCCCAGCCTACAATGTAAATATAGCTACTTTTCTGTATCTTGCCCACACATCTTGTGGATTCTGACTCTGGGGCCTTGACATATTCTCTTTTGTTGCTTACCTATCTTGTAACTGTCCATGTTTTCTGATTTTCCATTACTCAGGGGCTGGTAATATCTGAATACTTCAAATGGGTCCATTCACCCAAAGAGAGGCATTCTGATGAGTATATCCTTTATCTTATCCAGGCTTCAACTAGAACAGGATACTCATATGTGTCAGGCCAGAGGGAATGTCAGGATAATTCATCCTCGTCGCCAGATGTAATGACACACTATCAGAGATTTCTTAGCAAATAACCAAGAATTTATTTATAATGACCTACAAGAGCAGCAGCATGTCTGCTGCTAGTTCTGAAATGCCTCTTGCCTAAGGGAACTACTTCTCCTGGGGTGATTTCCCACTCTTGAGTCCTGACTGGTCACCCAGGCCAGGTGATCCTTGCTCGGCTGTGTTGCCCTTTGAGGAACAATTGCTACAGAAATCCATAAATTTCTGTGGTGAGAGTTTTAAATTATGCTACAATTAGTTGCATGTTCTGAAAAATTAATATTACACTGTCATTAATTTCATAAAACTGTTCATATAGCCAATTACATTAAAGAATGCAAACCAATAAATGAAAGGCACAGAATATCCATTTTACTGAACACCTCCTTAAGTATTGATAGAGACATGCATATGGGATTAAAGGTAGAAGTAAAAGTATTATGAACAAAGCTAAAAAGCTTAAAAAGTCTAGTAATCATAATTGAGGCATTTAACAACATTCCAAAAAATATGAAATCCTATTTTACATTTTACAACTTAATGTATGAAATATTGAAAAACCTACACCTGCAAGGCTAAATCTAAACAGCACTTGGCAGTTGATTCAATCCTAAGAAAATTAAGACCCATTGTATCTTAGTACTAATATGTTTTAACTCTAGACCTGTTTGAAGAATGACCTTTGACATACTTTGTTGGTTGAGAAGGAAGCAAAATACTGCCCAATTGTATCTTACTCAATTTAACAGTAGTCTTGATGAAGTGTTAGCAATCCAAAAAGACTGTTATTTGATCAAATCTACTTGAATGTAATTGAAATGTTTGGAAATCTTACTTTCACACAAGCTTGTCTTTGAAATTCTAATTCAAACTAGGTAACCTGAACATATGAATAAATTGCATAATGAATCAGTAACTGATTCATTATGCACTGATAATAATAATGGTAAAATCAAAGCAGTGGTTTCACTGTTGTAAGTATATTATAGGTTAAGAAAAAAAAACAGAAGAAAATGAATGATCTATTAAGCAATTTGTCAAAGTGGAATGCAACTTAGAAACCTTGAAAGAACAGACTGATGCTTGAGGTTGTATTATGGCATTTTTCCCTAACTTGAATCAATGTTGAGGTTTTATGCATCCTCATGTGTGTGGAACTCGATAACCAAGTTCCGCATACATGAGGACAGATGGCTTCAACTGGGATCTTGCCTAGGTTTGCAAAATCTCACTAACAATCCCGGCTGGAAACAATGCACACCTCTTTAACTAGTGCCTAACCCTCTCTCCATTCACATTGTCTGTGTCTTTAAGACTTGATTACTTGTAAAGACTCGCATTCCAACCATTATTTTGTAAATTGAGTTTGTGTCTTTATATGCCCTGTTTGTGAACAGAACTCCCACTCACCTGATGAAGGAGCAGCGCTCTGAAAGCATATGGCTTGTGCTTCCAAATAAACCTGTTGGACTTTAACCTGGTGTTGTGAAACTTCTTACTTTGCTTATCCGTGTCCAATGCCAGCATCTCCACATCACAGTTTTAATGAGCATTGTGCATAGTCAGGGAATAGACTTGTAACGTTTCATAGAATAGAACCACAGAATCCCTACAGTGTGCAAGGAGACCAATCAGCCCATCAAGTTTGCACCAACTCTCTACAGGGGTATCTTACCCTGGCTCACACCGTGCCTTATCCTCACCACCCCGCACATTTATCATAATCCATCTAATCTACACATCTTTGAACACTAGGGGGACATTTAGCCTGGCCAATCCAACTAACCTGCACATCTTTGGATTGTGGAGCCCTCGGCAGAAACCCACGCAGGCAAGGGAGAGCATACAAGAATGTGCAGATACGAAAGAACTAGTGAGAAAAACAAGAACTCATGGCACCCGAGAGAAGGTGGCACCTGGCATTTAAAATTGACTGACTGGCTTATGGTAAATGATTGCTAGGTGTTTTTGTAACTGGAAAACCGTTACAAGGGCACTTCTGAAGGGCCCAATACTGGGTCCCATTCTATTTGTGGTGTTTATAAATGTTTTAATGTATGGAGTTGTAATTAAGAAATTTACAGATAATATGAAAATGGAACGTGTGGTGATAAGGAAGAAAACTGTGGAATGCAGGAAGCTATCAATGAACTGATGGGCAGAAAAGTGACAACTGAAATTACATGCAAAGAAACATGAAATAGTTCATTTGGAGAGTGAGAACAAACAAAAGAATTGCACAATAAATGGTATGATACTGAGGATTATGGAGGAACAGAGGAACTTGGGATGCCTAACTATAGATTCCTGTAGATAGCAGTTATGGGCAGCATGGTGGCACAATGATTGGCACTGCTATCTCAGAGCACCAGGGACCCGGGTTCGATTCCCGGCTTGGGTCACTGTCTGTGTGGAGTTTGCACATTCTCCCTGTGTCTGCGTGAGTTTCCTCCTGCAAACCAAAAATGTGCGAGTTAGGTTGATTGGCCAAGGTAAATTAGCCCTTAGTGTCAGGGGATTAGTAGGGTAAATAAGTAGGATTATGGGAATAGAGCCAGGGTGAGATTGTGGTTGATGCAGACTAGATGGGCCGAATAGCCTCTTTGTGCATTGTAGGGATTCCATGAACTTTATGAACTCCGTAATTCTATGTAGTTAAGGGGGTTAAGAAGACATATGGGATACTTCGCTTGATAAGCTGAGGCATATAGTCATTGAGGCTCTTCCAGAATTGTATAAAACATAAACTAAACGGCAACTGGAGTACTATCTTAGAGGTCTGATCACTGCATTATGGAAGGATGTGATTGTGCGGACAGATTTCAGAGGAGATTCATAAGAATGTTGTCAAGAAGAAAGAAGTTCAGCTGTAAGAAAAGATGTGAAGGGCTGAGATTGTTTGGAACAGAGGAAGCTAGAGGGAGATTTGCTTGTGTATATATTTGAGGCCTACATAAAGCGGATAGGAAGGGAAGATGATTGCTGGCCAAGAGGTCTATCACCAGAAGGCATAGATTAGAACTGGTTTGTAGAGGATTTGAAGGTGTTGAGGGATAATATATCTGACATTTACTACCTGAAAAGATAGAAACTATTACTGCATCTTTTAAAAAGTGCTTGAATATCGATTTAAAATGTCTTTGCCTTCAGAGCTCAGGCCCAAAAGCTGAAAGTTCCAATCAGGCCACAATGTTGTTTTTCAACTAATGCTGACATGATTGGCTGAATGACTCCTCCTGTGCCATAAGTATATCGATGTTTCTATTCTTTCTTTAACCAGGGGCTAATAACTCTGCTTCATGATTTTGTATGTTGTTCATAATTTTTCCTGACTGGTTTTCTTTGGGTCATAATTCACTTATGGGAGTGTGCTGACCACGTCTATTAAAGCAGACTTGCACTTGCAGATTCTTCACATGGCATTTGATGAAAGTGTGAGCTGATAATATTGCAGTGAGGGAGACAAGACATCCAGAATTGTGTGGACAATGTGGCCAACTGTCTATCTCCTTTAACAAGGCGGATCTGAAGGAATATGAAATGAGCAACAGAAGAATTGAGAAGGAAGTTATAAATTCAAGTGGATAAATGCAATGTCAAATCAGGTACTGAAATAGAAATAAAAGGCAAAAGAAGGTCGGTAGCTATTCAATGATTCAGCATATAAAGGAGACCATTCAGCCTACTGTGCCTGTGATAGTCCTCTGAAAGAGCAGTTCATCTCATGTCATTCCTTTGCCCTGCCAGTTTTTCCTTGACAGATAATGATCCAATTTCTTTTTAAAAGCCTCAATTTACCCTGCCTCCCCCATTCTCTGAGGTAGTGCATTCCACATGCTACTTGGAAAATATTTTCCTCACGCTGCCATTTAGCTTGAATCTGTGTGCTTTAGTTCTTGATCATTCAGCCAGCAGGAACAATTTCTCCCTATCCACTCTATCCAGATCCCTCGTGATTTTGATTATCTCTATCAAATCTCCTCTCAACTTGCTTTTCGCCAAGGAAAACAGTTCCAATTTTGCCAATCTTTTCTTGCAAATGAATTTCCTCATTCCATTCTCATGAATCTTTTCTGCACTTTTTCTGAAGCTTTCAAATCTTTCCCAAAGTGTAGTGCCCAGAACTAGACGCAGTGCTCCAGCTGAGGCAAAAACAATGTTTTATGCAGGTTTAGCATAACTTCCTTGCTTTTATCTCCATGCCATTATTGATAAAGCTCACAGTGCAATATGCATCATCAAACACACTCTCAATTTGTTTTGCCAGCTTCACTGATTAATTTACATATACACCCAGATTTCTCTGCTCGTGCACCCCCTTTGAAATTGTATCTTTTATTTTACATTGTCTCTCTGCGTTCTTCCCACCAGAACAAATCACTTCACACTTCTTTGCTTTCAATTTCATTAGCCATTTTTCAATCCATTCCACCAAGCTATCTAAGTCCTTTTGAAGCTCTACACTCTCATCTTCATGCTTCACAATATTTCCATATTTTGTGTCATTCCCATACTTTGATATTGTGCCCTGTATACCAAGGACGTGGTCATTAATACATATTCCTTGATGTGTACAGATTTTTTACATTCTTCATATTTTTTTCTCTAATGCTTTGTTCTTGATTTGTGAAATTTGTACTGGAGAGTGCCTCATGTAACCATTAATGTGAGTTGCACTGGGGGAATATTCCCTCTCTACATTGTATGTATGAAGGAAACAAAATATAAGTTCAAGTAATGGTTCATTTCTGCACAACTCACAATCCAGATATTTAAATAAGAGGTATGATATTACAATAATTATCATAATTATTCTGAATCTTTATCTCGAGGGCATTTAGGCACAATTGTTTTATTCAGTGCTCTCTGTAAAGGCCCCACCTGATTTTAATACAGGGCAAATCAGATCCCAGAATGAAACTTGGCTTATTAGCTCCTAACATTTTTTTATTAAGCCACAGAGGTCAGTTACTGAACACATTCACAAGAGTATGCCAGTGTGCATTTAACACAGAGTAAAACTTCTGACCTAAATTACACCAGGCAAAGTGGTTGGAAAGATTTGAATACAAATACCGAGAAATGATTCAAACTCACACTATTCTTTTCATCCGAGCAATACTCTTATAAACACAAAACACCAGTGATGATTTACTACTATTTCAAAACTTCTTTCCAGGGTTGGCTCAGTTGCAAATGTTTTTTCTTATGATGAACTTCTGAGCTTTCACAAGGTGATTTTCCCTCAGCTGATATCTCTTCTTTAGACATCCCAAAAATTGCTGTCTAAACTCAATGTTGAGTTGATTGGATCTGTTAAATTGCATATTAAACATATAGTGACTTCCTCATTAACATTTTGTTTAGAAAACTTCCGTATTCTGAATGCACACTTAATTGAAGGAAGGCAGCAGAAAAGATAGGATATACTCCCTTAAAAAAAGGTCTTTGCAAAGATATTTTCTGTCAACACATTGAGAAATCTAGGTTAAACAAAACACTTGGTATATAAGATATTCTAGTTTCTGAAAGAAAGATGGATAGATATGTACAAATTAGGTTAATGCCAAGAGTGATTAGTTCAAACAATTTTCTGTTTAAGGTGCTGGTTTAAGTTTTGTGTAATCTCTACACCAAATTTCACAGTTCAGAAACATGCCCTTCAAGCCCAACAGGACTATGTTAATGCTATGGCCTGCAGGAGCCCCTTCCCACTTACTTTATATCATACTATTAACATTTCTTGAATTATCTTTCCTGCATGTTGTTGAACATAACAGTGCTGACTGTTTGTCTCCATATATCCATGTTCCTTCTTCATCTGTTTCAACCAGGCTCCCTTCAGATTTTCTTTGTTGTATTTTGCCATGGAGAGGAACTTGAGGCGTAAATGATGTGGCTGCTGGAATATGTCAGAAAGTGGAGGAAGAATCACATGAGGGTTTGCTCTTGCTGGAATCTGTGGTAATGCTGGATTTTGCAGGTAGTGTCTTATCTTGAAGTGGCAGTTCTTTTTGTCCTCAATAAATTTCAATTTATGGTAATGAGCAGAAGCACATAAAATTGACTTTATGAAGAAATTAACTTAATATGACTATTTCTCTCTTGTGCCTACCAATGATCAAAGATGATTGGATTTCTCCATGCACTAGGTTAGAGTGAGAGTTGGTAGATCAGAAAAGCTGTTCTGCAGGCTGTGAGGCTTAGTATGACAAAGGGGGCTACTGGATGATAGTTGTTGCATTCTGGGCCAAACAGTCTCCATTTCTGGACATGAACTTTTCTGGTGAGCAAATCATAGTCCTTCATTTTCGTTGACTATATTACTTCACATTTAGGTGGCATGTTTTTTCCCTATTTTGGGAGATAGAAGTGCGTATTCTCCTTTCATTTTAGGCACAGAACCCAGATATACAACTTTTCAGATGAAGAATGTATTTGCCAGGGAATTATTCGCATGGAATTTTGTATTACATCTGTGGAATTTGTGGACCAGTCATGTGATACTCAATTTTATCTTCTTTACCAACCTTTAATTGATATGAGTATTATTATATCTGACTAGACTGGTAAATAATAGATAAGACACTATAGTTAAGAAAGCTCACTAATGTCTCTTCTTTCTTAGAATGCTAAGAAATTTTGGCACATCCATAATGACTCTTACCAATTTTCATAAATGCACCATAGAAAGTATTCTTTCTGGTTGTACATAGGTTGGTATGGATCCTGCTCTAACCAAGGCCACAAGAAACTACAAATGATGTAGCCCAGTCCATCACACAAACCCACCTCCCATCCATTGACTCTATACTTCCTGCTGCCTCGGTAGAGCAATCAGCATAATCATGGACTTGTGCATCAGCACACTTGAACATACTCACTCCCATCTTCTTCCATTGGGAAAACGATACAAAAGTCTGAGAACACATGTCAACCAACTCAAGAATGGATTCTTCCCTGCTGCATTCAGACTTTCGAATGAGCCTATCATATGTTAAGCTGATCTTTCTCTTCACCCTATCTGTAACTGCAACACTATATTCTGCACTCTTTACTTTCCATCTCCCCTATGTACAAGATCAACAATATGTTTTATTTGTATAGTGCACAAGAAACAATGCTTTTCACATCATCCCAATACATGTGACAGTAAGAAATTACATTAAATTAGGTTGGTAAGATGAGTTAGGTCATTCCACTGCAGCCATGCAAAAAAAAAATACAAAGTCGCTCTCAAACTAGTTTGTATTCAGCAGTCCTACAATGAACATGAATATTTCCATCAGTAACATCACTCATGTGCCCGACTGGAATGGGAAAGTATATTCAGGCTTTATATGGCGATAATAAATTGTGAATATTTGTACTATGGCAAATAATTTTTATAAAGGAGTGTTATCGGACAACAAATTTTATGAAATTGGGTACACAATATGGAAGCAGACTAAAGCTGCACTCAGAGCCTCCCACTAAAAGTCATTAGGGAACAGACACAGATTAGCAGGCAAGGACATGTGTTTAGATTGCAAATGAGAGCAAAGGGAACCATTCAGGATGGCACACACACACCCCCATCACACCAGATCAGCACCTCTGATCTAATCAAGCAATCCTCTGTGGAGACACCTAAAGATTAGCATAACTAAGGAAGCATTCCTGGCCCATAAAACTTCCTGAGAATAGTCAAACACCTATTGTTCAAAACCCGTAGATTCTAGACCATTAATAACGCATCAGACAGAAATGATTAACACACACTTAAACCCATCGTTACAATACTTGAAGTCATCAAAACAGGATGATCAGAATCGAAAACTGTAAATAAAACATTAGCATTTGAATTGTATAATGTATCGAAGTTCAGGTATAACTGTAGCCCATTGCGGCGGGTCTTTAGAGCGCTTTCAGGACAGTTTGGTTTGTATGTCCTGACTGCACCTCCATTGACGTTAAAAATAAAGCTGTACCATTGTTGAACCTGACCCTGAGTCTGTAGTAGTCATGTTTACCCACTTGTGCTAACAAGGAGAATATACATATTCAAAAGAGAAACAAAAGTGTCTCATTACTCTGCCCACGATTTAATTGTCAATGGAAAAAGAACAATTCCTTGATGTGAAAAAGAATATTTTCTCAGATCCAATGTTATTAGTCCCATGAGTCAAAAATAGCTTCAGAAGATGAATTAATTTATTTTTCAACTGATTGTAAACCTATTGAACACACTTCATTAAGAAAATGTAATATACTTGATCAATCAACTCATTCTTTCCTCTAAACCAGAATGGAATTCACCAGCTAATACTTTGGCCAGTTAAACTCCAGTTTAGCCCTTAAGCACATCTAACAAAATGAATCACTTTGAGATAACTGCAACCTCTATGCACTTGTTGTTAACAGAGTATGTGACAAGTGTTTTGGAGTACTCAAATTTTAAGAGCGTGAATTAGCGCAGGACTTTTCATTCCAGCATTCCCAGGAAAATAAGGTGAAAGGGGCATACATCATTATTTCGGGATTGCTGCCACTCTTCTGCAGGAGTTGTAACAGGTATCGTCATGGGTGGCTCAGAAAATTTGATGGACCATCTAAAAGTCTGTTGACCTCGGGCAGGAATTTCCAGTCTTGGGGTGAACACTTATCAAATGCCTTCTGGAAATCCAAGTGCAATGTTCACTTTTTTTCCATATTGCTTGTTATCTCCCCAAAGAACTCCAATTAATTGGTCAAACACCAATTTCACAAAATAATATTGACTCTGCCTGATTGCATTCATATTTTCTAAGTGCCTTCCTATGACTTCCTTATTAATAGATTCTGGCATTTTTCTTAAGACAGATACTTGGCTATCTGGTCTGTAGTTTCCCATTTTCCTTCCATGCTTGAATAGAAGAGTTACATACATTATTTTCCAATCTGATAGGATTTTTCCAAAATCTAGAAAATTTTGGAAATTTAAAACCAATGCATCTAACGTGACATGATGACTCAATAGTTAGCACTGCTGCCTCCCAGCATCAGGAACCTGGGTTTGATTCCCGATTTGAGTCCTGTTTGAGTGAAGTTTGGACATTCTTCCCATGTCTGTGTGGGTTTCCTCCCACAATCCAAAGATCTGCAGGTCAGGTTGATTGGCCATGCTAAATTTACTCTCATTTCATGGGGATCAGCAAGGTTAAGGGGTTAGGGGTAGGATTGTAGTTGGTGAAGACTTGATGGGCCAAATGGCCTCCTTCTGCACTGCAGAGATTCTATGATCTACTATTGTGGCAGCCACTTTTAAGACAATAGGATGAATTTAATAAAGAGCTGGGGACTTATTATTCTTTAGTTTTAAATATTTTCTCTGTTCCTTTTTCCTGGTGATTCTGATAGTTTTAAGTTCTCCCTCCTTTTCATCTTTTCATTTACAATTATTTCAGGGATGTTATTTGATTTTCTAAAGGACAAAAAAAATCTGTCCACTGCATCTGCATTTGCTTATTTCCTGTCATTAATTCCCTGGATTAACTCTCTAAAGGACTCGTAGTCACTTTAGTTTCTCTTTTCCTGTTGAAATATTTGTAGAATTTTTTGATATCTGTTTTTATATTTCTAGCTTTCTCTCATACTCTAATTTCTCCTGCCTTATCGCTTTTCTAATCATTCTTTGATGTTGATTAATGTTCTGTCCAGCCTTTTGAACTGTCATTAATCTTTGTGGAATTATCTGTCTTTCCTTTCAATTTGATATGATCTTTAAATTTATTAGTTAATCATGAATGATGCATCTTCCACTTGAAGTCTTTCTTTCTTTTTGGCTGGAATGCATCTCTGCTCAGTTTTCTGAAAAATCTCCTTCAATGTCTTCTATTGTATCTCTAATGACATAAACCTTAACATTAATTCCAAATTCACTTTAGCCTGCCCTGTTTTCACATCCTTATAATTGCCTTTATTTAAGTTCAAGACAGTTTTAGATCTGCTTTTCTCTCTCTGAAATGAAAGGCAAAAGTCAAGGTGCTATGGTCAATGATGCCTAGCATGTCCTTTACTGTGAGATCATTAATTAATCCTACCTCATTGTACATTGCCAGGCCTGAAATATCCTGCTGTGTGGTTGGTCCAGTAATGTGCTATTCAAAATGTTCTGAAAACACTCTATGAAATCATCTTTCTGACTACTTATGCCAATCTGATTTGTCAAATCTGTGCATAGATTAAAAGCACCCATGATCATTGCTGCATATTTCTCATAAGCCCCTATTATTTTTCCGGTATATCCCATCCTACAGTGTAGATACTGTAAGGGAGTCTACGAGCCAGTCTCACAAGTAACTCCTTACCTTTGCTAGTTTCTAGCCCAACTCAAATTGATTCTATGATTGGCATTCTCCCCAAAAAAATTCTAAGTCCCCAAAGTGCCAGAGAATGGGAGTAAATCCTACTTTTTTTTAGCATGATTTCAGAATTAATCTCCAACACTATTTTTATCACATAGTGCCTGAATGCGAGTACCTCTGAAAATTGAGGGCAGAGCCTATTCCCACTCGAGAGGCCGGCAGCATAGCGTTAAGCGGGCCACTAAGAGGGCAAAGATCGGAGCATGTGCAGTGGGTCCCAATTGCCGGCCTCCCGACTACAGGCCAGCCCAATAGCTGGCCTTCCCAGGAACTCCCAATTGTTGGCCTTGTAACCCCTTTCCCCCAACCCTGATTGTTGGTCTCCTGGGTCTTCGTAGGCCAACCTCTATGTTCCCCATTCTCTCCAGCCAGCCCTGATTTCCCCTCTCTTCTTCCCTTCCCACAATCCCGATCCCCCAACGTCAACAGTCCCAGCCCCTTCTGCTCTCCAATGACCATTCCAGACCCTCCTCTCCACCCAGATGGCCAGCCCCGAGATGACAATCAGACAATACATGTTTATTTCTATTTGAGCTAACAATTTATCCATTTTGTTACAAATGCTACAGGCATTCAGATACAAAGCCTTTACTTCAGTCTTTTTTGCAACCTCTGGCCTTACCTGCTGATGCATTTCTAGGTTTGTATGCTCTGTCTCTAGTCTACCATGTTCTGATTATCATCATCCTTGTTGCCTCCTTGCTCTTTTGACTTGTCCTCATCCTTTATCACATCTTCCCTCACTTGGTGACTTGTCCATAATATTTATTTTAAAGCCCTTTCTATTGCCCTAGTTCCATGGCTCACTAGAACTCTGATCTTAATATGATTCAGGTGAAGACCATCCAGAGATACAGTTTCCAGTTTTGCCAGTGCCAGTTCCCCACGAATCAAAACCTATTTCAGGAAATTATCTTGAGCATAATTAGAAGATAATTGAAGTTGTTCACTTTATGTGGGCTTAATTTTAAAATGTGTACCTAGATTAATCTGAAGTGTCTTTATCAATGTTCTGATGACACAACACACTGAAATACCCAAAATATTAATTTAACAAGAATTGTTTATGAAAATGTATCATGTCAGAATTTTTTAAAAAACTCCTACAGATGGTTAAAATTTAGGAGCTCATTCGCAGTTTCATTTAATGGAATACAATCTGAAATAAATAAGATATGTTCTAATTTAATTCATTCTGAAAACTGTGAAGATGCAATCCAGATTCATTCAAACCTAAAATCAGATCTTAATTCTTAATGAATTAAAATTTTAATGTGGAAATTCAAAATGTGATTGTGAAGGAAATAACAATGAATGTAAATTATTAAAAACATAATTAACGCCAAGAGAGAGACAAAATTGTCTCAATTAAAATCAATTATAATTATAATGTCAGGTTTAGCATACATTAATTGGCTTCTTGCAGCATCATGTGTGGCATGATGGTTTTATCAACAGAACGCAAGTACTAAAGGTGCATGATCGTGGAACAATAATTTAGAAAATGGCTTTTCAAGATGTTAATAGTTCAATTGATTAAACACATACATCATGGTATAATAGGTAACTTGATATATGGATAATAAAATTGCTGTATCTTTAGGAGCAGGGACCCAAATCGAAATTCCATGCAACAACTTCCCTAAATCAAAATTGTCTCAAAGTGCTGATGAAAGAAATATATTAACAGTTATTAGATTATTTTAGTCATTTTTAAGGAGATTTTCAACTGCTGGCCACCCCTTTTATACCGAGCTGAAAGTCTGGGGGAAATGACGAGCACCCAATTGCTGGTCTGAACCAACGTTATGTTCATAACTCTTATTCAAAACAGGTTTACAACTTGTTTTGTAGGATGTCAATTTTAATTCATAATGGAGAAAATGGAAGTGCGCACAAATCCCATTTCTCTGCCAGTTGAGGCCTCTTGACATCTAGGCCGGAATTTTCTAAGAGTTGAATTTGCATGAAAAATGGAGTAATTCATGGTGTATTTTCAGTGAGAGTTCAGAGAATGCCTCTCACAATCTGTGCACTGAGGTTCCAACAGTGTGTTTATCATTACATTTCAGGGGCAGGACCTACTCCCACTGGAGAGGCTGAAATCAGCACACTGAGAATGATGCATATGCAGTGGTCCTGCATTGATGGCCTCCCAATAGCTGGCCAGCTCAATCATTGGACAGACTGCGATTATAGCATTGCCAACTCTCCATGCATCCCCCATGGCCTGATTGCTGCCCTCTCCCCCCCCAGATACTTCTGGGTCAGCTTCAAGTGCCCCCTTGCCCGCCTCCTTCCGCCATGATCTGCAGCTCCCCAATCCGCCCCCCACTGATTCCCCCAACTACCACCACCACCAACCCCCCACCCCGCAGAACCAGTCACCCCCAGCAGGCTAAAAGACCCCTCCACTTCCCCAGCAGCCTGTCCGATCACTGGCCTCCCTCCTACTCCACCGATCCCTCTGCAGGGTGGCAGTAGGGCCCACCACCCCAACGATCGCCCTTTAGGTTCTGCCCCACAGGCGCCACCATCTGGGTTATGCCCCATATGCTCCACCACCTTGGCTCTGCCTGGTGCCTGATGGGCAGTGTCAAAGTGCCCCATGGGCAATGACACTTTGCCCCTTGACATTGCTCGAGTGCCAATGACATGGAGATGTCGGCATCATTAGCACTGTGGGTAAGCACAGTAAGAAGTCTCTCACAACAGCAGGTTAAAGTCCAACAGTTTATTTGGTCGTACAAGCTACAGGCTTTTGGAGCGCTGCCCCTTCATCAGGTGAGTGAGAGTTCTGTTCACAAGCAGGGCATATAAAGACACAAACTCAATTTACAAAATAATGTTCGGAATAAGAGTTTTTACAGGTTATCAAGTCTTAAAGGTGCAGACAATGTCAGTGGAGAGAGGGTTAAGCACTGGGAGTCGCTATTGCAGTAGGAACACGTTCGTGAATCCCACATATCACCTGCTGCAGGATTCTCCCAGCCTGCTGCGCTAATTTTTTTAGCACAGTGGGATGGGAAAATCACCTTCCTAATCTATAAAAGGTCTGAAGGATGCATTTTAAAATCACTTAAGTTGGTTTAGAAGAATTTTTTTGTGGCAGAAGGGGTACAGCAAAAGCTCATTGTGACCTTGCTAAAATAACGATCTACCCTCTCACCCCGTTGTTCCCCAGCCTCCCCAAACCACCATAAACATGTCTTAACCATTCCGGCCAGCAATACGAAATAACCAATTGGTTTCATTGCAGAAATAGGTGAGCTTTTTGCTCAGGAACAGTATATGAATATAAAAGTTTGTCTTTGAATGTGGTCTGAGTCTCTTGGCTGCCAAACTAGGAAGACACTGGAGGAGAATTGCTAATAGTGTGTTAGTGTGGCTATCAAACACTAAATTTATATTTTTGCCTTGTTCAAAATGGAAAGTAAAAATAATGAATAAACAACAGAACTAAATTATTTATCAAGAGAATATTCTTAAGATTTGACATTGATATTTTCCATTCCACTTAATAGATGGGTGTTGACATCTTAGCAACAATTTAAAGATTACATCAGTGACATTAATGTTATTTCATTAATAGAACACTAACTATAATGCATATTGGATCACAGTTAAGCAATATCTAGGAGATAAAGGATGGCAGAGACAGATAGCGATGGAATACAGCTCATTCTGTATTCTATATCAAGATTCCTTCAAAAGGAGTTATAGAGTTGGTCTGACAAATATTGAACTTGGATTTATATTACCAATGGTCATTAATGCTAAGGCGAATGATAATAGATATTTTACCCTTCAAGTCATGATCAGAAACTAATTGGCAATTATATATTTAAAAGTAATTTCAAAACAAAGGAAGGGAAAGGAATTCAGGTCAAATTTCACTTAACCATTTTTCCAAAAACAAAACACACCCAAAAACTGAACTTTATTGAACAAATATGTAGTTAACTTGCATTTTAGTGAAACAAGTTAATGGTATATTGCAGGTGCAGTGTGTATTGATAGTCACAGAGTAGGGTAGTGTGAGTTGGCAAAAGCAGACACAACCTAGTATTTGTAGACTAGCTTAGGCTGAAGTAATCTAAGTAGGTTTACCGTATGTATGGTAAATCCAAAATATCTTTATACTAAAATGCAAACAGCCCCAGGGTTTTCAGAAAATGGATACTTGACTTGATAAGTATGAAGTGATGCGATTAGATGAGAGGAAAATAATCATGTGGAGCGTAAATACTGATATGGACCTCTTGGGCCAATTGCCTGTTTCTGTGTTGCAATTTTTGTAATACTTTGAGACAGAATATATTTTAGTTCAAATCATTAATGACAGCAAAGGCATTGCTGCATGAAAAGGAGTAAATTATTCCAATTCCATTGGATCAACGTTGAAGCTTCGATAAAGGCATCTATCAGTGGGCATAGTTAGAAATGTGCATTTAGAACATGATGTTATTGTTACTGTTATCTGCAGTAAATATTTCTCCGCACAGATTAAAACTATCTTTGTACAGATTCTGTCTGCTGTTTGCCTAGTATTCTGGCGCCATACATCTTAGATGACATGATAACCAAGTTTATAATTGAAACATAATTCTCACCTATTTTTTGTGCATGATACAGTTTTTTAAACTAACAAACTGAAATTCACTAAACATAGGAGAAGATCGCTCGAATTAAATGAGGGACGGAATTGAATGACATAAGAATTACCAGAAAGTAGCAGATTTGTTAATGTGCTGTATAGTTGATAAAGATATTTGTCTAGGTTATCCCAATCCTTTGCCGCAGAGTATTGCTGAAAATATTTAGATAAAACAAAAATTCAAAGTTTTGTGGATTTTAGACAACCATCTTATGTACCAGCAATACAATATCATCAGTCTCAATGGACCACCAAGTATTCTTCATACGTGGCTTCAGTTTGATTTACACCAAACCAATGTAACTTGAGAACAGACTTGGAACTGACTTTGAAACTGGTTACCACTTTTGGATTTATATGTACCTAAAGCTGCAATGCATCAAAGCAGAAGTGACAGAAACGCAGGCCGAAGGTCGCATTGAAAATAGTTAAGACATCTGATGTATTTGAGGAAAGACAGAAGCCATTTTAAAAGGTTGTTTTAATATTTTGCACCAATCTTCACAGTAAAGATAATACTGTAAGTGACAATCTTAGGAAATTAATAATGAATCAGGATTAAACTTTCTCTCCTTATATTGAAAAGAAGTGACCAGCGGGCCTGAATATTAACAAGGACAAGTTACACAGGCAGGTCATACTATATCTGAGTTTCTTCACATGTTGTGGAGTTAATGCATTCTTCGTTTGGGCTAATTGGCTGCTTACTCTTTACCTGGATTTCATTAAACCCAGAAATGGTAGGTTGGGACCAAGGAAAAGATTCTAAAAAAAATCATCAGCCAACCTGTTTTTTGCATGCTGAATTCCAGCCCACAACAATGTTTGCTAGGGCCTCAACTGTTAAGTAATTTTATGAATGACTTGAGTAACAGATATAGTAAAATAAAAGATTGGGAGTGGATTTGTGGTGTCCTGTCCGCCATCAGAATCGTAGCAGATAGGGGAGGGGGAAACCATGCAAAGGTCCGTTGACCTCAGGCAGGATTTTCCGATTTTGGGGTGAGTGTGGCCGGAATATTCCACCCATGGAGTGAAGTGCATATAGGATACAGAACAACTATGATCTAAGTAAATAGGGAATAAGGTTGATGAGTTGAATGATCTATTTATGTATCTGAGTCCCTAAGAGAATTGGCAACATATATTGTAGATGACAGTCATCGCTTAGTTGCCAGCTCTCTTGCCATTACATTATTTCAGAGGGTTTTAGCTGCTTGAACCAATCCAGGATCTGAAAGTGTCACTGAGGAACACATCCCCACTGGCTTCAATAGCCCTAGTGCAATATTACATTCGAATGAGCTTCGATTGACATAAAGCAGGACTTCCACTCAGGAAGAAGTCCCATCCTGAAGAGTTGTTGATCAATTCCTTCACCAATAGTGCTGCAATGGCCAGAAGAGGCACTGTAAAGAACTGCCTGACACTAAATCCTAGGAGCTAGAGGACAAGTTAATAGAACATAGAACATTACAGCGCAGTACAGGCCTTTTGGCCCTCGATGTTGCGCCGACCAGTGGAACCAATCTAATGAGCCTTTAACCTAAACTATTCCAATATTATCCAAATGTCTCTCCAATGACCATTTGAATGCCCTTAAAGTTGGCGAGTCTACTACTGCTGCAGGCAGGGGATTCCACGCCCTTACTAACCTCTGAGTAAAGAACTTTCCTCTGACATCTGTCCTGTATTTATCACCCCTCAATTTAAAGCTCTGTCCCCTCGTGTTAGTCATCACCATGCGAGGAAACAGGCTCTCACTGTCCACCCTATCTAATTCTCTGATCATCTTGTATGCCTCAGTTAAGTCACCTCTTAACCTTCTTCTCTCTAACGAAAACAACTTCAAGTTCCTCAGCCTTTCAATGGCAGGAGTGCAATGGTGGGGACAGTTAAGTACGCCTGGAGGGTCACAAGTGGGGTGATCAGGAGATCACCAGATCATAAGGGGTGGGCACCGCCAGTCAGAAGGGGGCTTCTGATAGAGGTGCAATTGCCCTTCCCATTCCACTTGCTGCTGAAGATACAGTTTTGTTTATGTATTTGCTCCCTTCCCACGAGCCATCATCCATCCACCAACCTAAAAATTGAGGGTGTGCGGGAAAAAGCCATTAAGTGGCCATCAAAGAGCCTTAGTTCCTGTCCAAACTGCTGCCTGCCTCACATTTAAATTGCCATCAACTAGAACCCAGAGGGAATCTCATCCATGCAATTTCACATTTCCTCCCACACTTCATCTAAGGTGGGGAGGGGGAGAGGAGAGGGTAGGGTGAACTCAGAATTCCAGTGTAGTACTGAGGGAGTGCTACACTAATCAGACGTACTGGCCGAGACTCTCCAATCTCTGAGCCACGTGTTTCCCAACAACGAAATGCAGAATGCTGATCGCTAACGGTGGGATTCCATAGTCCTGCCACTGTCGATGGGATATTTCTCATTGATGTCACCCACATCGTGGCAAAACCTGTAGGTGGGGATGCATTGCTGGTGGGACCGTAAATGGTAGTGATTTCGGGCCACTGTCTTGCAAATGAGACATAAACTAAGGCTTGTGAATGGAAAGAGAAAGATTCTATAACCTTATAAGATGATCAAGGGATTTATAAGATGATCAAGGGATTGGATAGGGTGGATAGTGAGAGCCTTTTTCCTCGGATGGTGATGACCAACACGAAGGGACATAACTTTAAATTAAGAGGTGATAGTTATAGGACGGATGTCAGAGGCAGGTTCTTCACACAGAGGGTGGTGAGAGCGTGGAATGCCCTGCCTTCAGCAGTTGTGGACTCGCCTACTTTGGGGGCATTCAAATGTTCGGTGGATAGGCATATGGATGATATTGGAATAGTTTAGGTTACAGGGTCCACTGGCCGGCGCAACATCGAGGGCCGAAGGGCCTGTACTGTGCTGTAATGTTCTATGTTCTATTTTGAAGAAGTGCAGGGGCGTTATCCCAATATCCTATAGTTATCCTTCAATCAACACAAATAGCATTAACTTGTTTTCTTCACATTATTGTTTGTCAGAGCTTGCTATGCTCAGATTGGTGACTCTTCCTACATTACAATAGTGACTGCATTTCAAAAGGAACTTATTGGCTGTATTGCAACTTGGGATGTTCTGATGTCATGAAAGGCACTATATAAAAGTCTGAAATGCTACAGTTGTAATACAATAGCAACTACGTTAGTGAAAAGTTAGCTTTCAAATAGAAAGCATGTCTAACAAATTATTAGTTTCCTAAATACTACTTTTTTATATTCATTCTTAGGATGAGAGCTTTAGTGACAAAGCCCATTCCTAATATTACCCCTATTAACTTGGTGATGAGCTGCCTTCTTGAACTGCTGCAGTCTTTCTGGTATAGGTACAGTCAAAAGCATTCCAGAACTTTAACCTAAATACAGTGAAAGAACAGTAATATAGTTCGAAGTCAGGGTGGTGTGTGACTTGAAAGGGAAATTGCAGGTGGAGGTGTTGCCTTGACATTCTAGTTGGTATGAATCATGGATTTGGAAGATACCGTTGAAGGAGGTTTATTGCTGCAATGCATGTTGTAGATGTTGCACACTGATGTCATATGCCATCATGGTGGAGGGGTGGATGGCGTACTGATCAAACAAGCTGTTTTGTCCTAGGTGTTATCGAGTTTCTTGAGTGTTGTTGGAGCTGCACACATCTTGGAGAGTATTTTTCCATACCTTTGCTTGGTACCTTGTAGATGATGGACAGGCTTTGGGGAATCAGTAGGAGAGGTACTCATCATAGGATTCTGAGCCTCTGATTTGCTTTTATAACCAAAGTATTTATATGGCTGCTCCATTTTGGTTCCTGGTCCCCAGAATGTCAATAGTGACAGATAGAACTGGGGGGATGATTAGATTACCTTCCTTTGGTGATCATTTGTGTGGTAGATGTGGCATGAATGTAATTTGCCACATATCATCTAAAGTCTGAATGTTGTTCAGATATTGTTGCATGCACACATGGATTGCTTCAGTTAACTGAGGATCACAAATGGTACTGAATCATAGTGAACATTCCCACTTCTGACCTTATGATGGATTGATGAAGCAGCTGAAGATGGGTGGGCCTAAGATCATATGTTGAGAAACTCCAACAGTGATGTCCTGGAGCTGAGATGACTGGCATCCAACAACCACAATTATCTTCCTTTGTGTGAGGTATGACTCCAACTAGTAGAGAATTTCTGCCTACCCCCACCCCCACCCCTCCAATGATTCTCATTGGTTTCAATTGTGCTGGGGCTCTTTGATACCCACTCAGCCAAATGCTGCCTTAATGTCACTCTCACTTTGCCTCTGGTACCCAGCTCTGTGTTCCATGTTGGATCAAGGCTTTAATGAGGTCAGGAACAGAGTGCAAACATAGTACTAATGAGCAGTTTGTTATTAAGCAAATGCACTGAGAATGACACCTTCCATCACATTCTTGATCAAGTAGGAGGTCTTCAGGAGGGAGGGTCACCTATTCAAGAGGGATAGGGAGCAGTTGACTGGGAGGGGAACACATATTTTAGCTGGGAGGTTAGCTGGAGTGTTTCAGAAGTGTTTAAACTAATAGGGAGGGAGGGTGGGGAGAGAGAGGGAACTGGGAGTGGGAGAGAGAGGGATGATAGGGTAACACCAGAAGGTAGAAAGGAATATCCGAGAGCTGAGGGTCTTCAGTGCATGTGTTTTAATGCGAGGAGTGTGACTGGCAAAACAGATGAACTGAAGGCAATAATGTTCACGAGGAATTTAGAAGTGGTGGCGGTGACCGAGACGTGGTTGAAGGAGGGGCAAGACTGGCAATTGAATATTCCAGGGTATAAGTGTTTTAGGCGTGACAGAGTTGGTGTGAGGAGAGGCGGGGGAGTGGCTTTATTAGTTAAGGACAACATCATAGCAGTGCAGAGGGAGGGAGGTATGGATGATTTAGGAATTGAGTCTCTATGGGTGGAGTTGAGGAATAGGAAGGGAGTGGTCACTCTGTTGGGTGTTTACTACAGACCGTCCAACAGCCCGCGAGCCGTGGAAGAAGGGATAAGCAGGGACATTTTAGATAAGTGTAGGAAAAATAGGGTAGTAGTAGTGGGAGATTTCAATTTTCCTGGAGTAGATTGGAGAGGGCCCAGAGCTGTAGGAGTGGACGGGGAGGAATTTGTACAGTGTGTTTTGGAAGGGTCCTTGGAGCAGTATGTGGATGGCCCGACTAGAGATGGGGCTATACTGGATTTGGTTCTGGGGAATGAGCCAGGCCAGGTGGTTGACGTCGAGGTAGGAGAGCATGTGTCAAATAGTGATCACAACTCTGTCTGCTTTAGGATATTAATGGAAAAGGACGAGACCGGCCCAAAAGGGAAGGTATTTAACTGGGGGAGGGCTAGATACAGCCAGATTAGGCAAGATCTTAAAGATACCGACTGGGATAAGCTTTTCGAGGGCAGGTCGACGAGGTACATGTGGGAGTCTTTCAAGGGAAAACTAAACTCTCTGCAGGAAAGATACGTGCCGGCAAGGAGGAAGGATGGGAAAGGTAGGATTAGAGAACCGTGGCTTACCAGGGAGATTGAGGACTTGATCAGGAAGAAGCGAGAGGCTTACATTAGATCTAGGCAACTGGGGACTGAGACAGCACTGGAAGCTTATAGAGAGTGTAGACGGGATCTTAAAAGGGGTATTAGAAAGGCAAAAAGGGGCCACGAGGTGGCTCTGGCAGGTAGGATTAAGGAAAATCCAAAGGCATTTTACACCTATGTAAGGAGCAAAAGGATGGTTAGAGGCAAGATTGGACCTCTTAGGGACAGAGGAGGGGATCTATGCTTAGAGCCTGAGGGAATGGGGGAGATCCTGAATGAATACTTTGCGTCGGTATTCACGCAGGAGACTGGACAGATGTCTGTGCCTGATGTTGACAAAGTTGAGGATCGGTTGAGGGAAATAAGGATTACGAGGAAAGAGGTGTTGGGGCTGTTAGGCAGCTTAAAGACATATAAAGCTCCGGGGCCTGATGGCATTTACCCCAGGCTGCTAAGGGAGTTGAGGGAAGACTTGGCTGGGCCTCTGACGCAAATCTTTGTCTCTTCCTTGGACACAGGTGAGGTCCCAGAGGACTGGAGGATAGCAAACGTAGTACCGTTGTTTAAAAAAGGTCAGAGGGATCACCCAGGGAACTATAGGCCGGTGAGCTTGACTTCAGTTATAGGTAAGCTAATGGAGAGGATCCTTAGGGACAGGATGTATGAGCATCTGGAGCGCTGCGATCTGATCAGGGATACGCAGCATGGCTTCGTCAAGGGGAAGTCTTGTCTTACGAATCTAGTGGAATTTTTTGAAGAAGTGACAAAAACAGTTGATGAAGGACAGGCTGTTGATGTCGTCTACATGGATTTCAGTAAGGCGTTTGACAAGGTTCCTCATGGTAGACTGATAGAGAAGGTGAAGGCGCATGGGATACAGGGTCGGGTATGTAGATGGGTCGAGAACTGGCTCGGGAGGAGGAGACAGAGGGTAGTAGTGGAAGGCTCTTTTTCCGGCTGGAAGCCTGTCACTAGTGGAGTGCCACAAGGCTCAGTACTAGGTCCTCTTCTATTTGTGGTCTACATAAACGACTTGGAAGTTGGGGTAGGTGGTGAGATCAGCAAATTTGCTGATGACACCAAGATGCTTGGATTGGCGGGTACAGAGGAGCAGTGTCAGGCAATACAACAGGACATAGATAGGTTGGTAGACTGGGCAGATAGATGGCAAATGGAATTTAATCCGGATAAATGCGAGGTGATGCATTTTGGCCGGAAAAATGTAGAAGAGAGTTATAGGATAAAAGGTAAAACTATACGGAGCATAGAGACGCAGAGAGACTTGGGGGTGCAGGTTCACAAGTCTCTGAAGGTGTCCACAGGTGGAGAAGGTGATAAAGAAGGTGTATAGTATGTTAGCTTTCATAGAAAAGGGTATAGAATACAAGAGTAGGAGTTTGATGTTGCAGTTGTATAGAACGTTGGTTAGGCCTCACTTGGAATACTGCGTCCAGTTCTGGTCGCCGTACTATCGGAAGGATGTGGAGTCCTTGGAGAGAGTGCAGAGGAGGTTTACCAGGATGCTGCCTGGTATGGAAGGACTGTCTTATGAGGAACGATTAGATAGACTGGGGTTGTTTTCCCTTGAAAGACGTCGGCTTAGAGGGGATCTCATAGAGGTGTATAAGATTATAAGGGGTATAGATAGAGTAAATGGAGGTAAACTTTTTCCACCTTTAGAAATGGATAGGACGAGGGGTCATGGCCATAGGGTGAGGGGGCTATGTATAAGACGAATATTAGAGGGCAGTTTTTCACACAAAGGGTAGTGGGGGTGTGGAATGCACTGCCGAGTAAGGTGGTGGGAGCAGGCACGCTGGGGCTGTTTAAGGGTCTCTTGGACAGCCACATGAGCGGTATGCAGATAGAGGGATATATTAGGACTGTTTAACTACGGCTTTTTTCCACAGGTAATTCGGTCCATACTTGACCAACATTGAGCATGCATTCGGCAGGTGGTGCGAGTACAGCTCTTGGATGTTGATTCATGGGTTGCCTGGTACCTCATGTCGTAAATGAGTGCTTTATGTGGACCATCTGAAGGGCACCATGACAGCTCAGAGACTATCGATGTGGCTGTGCAGACACTTGGAATTGGGCCGGTGTCTGCGGGAGTTTGCGCGTTCTCCCCGTGGTTGCGTGGGTTTTCTCCGGGCGCTCCGGTTTCCTCCCACAACCCAAAAATTCGCTCTTAGGCTGATTGGGAAACAAATTGTCCCTATAGTGAGAGTCTTCCATATTAGGAATAACCTAAATCTAAAATAGGATAATGGAATTGCTACTATATAATTATGACGGCGGCGCGGGCTCGTTGGGCCGAAGGGCCTGTTTCCCGTGCTGTGTTGCTCTTAAAAAAAAAAGTAAATAAGCAATTTATCTGCCACAACCTAGCATCCAGACTCAGCTCACCATGGTCAACGACATATTATTTTGTGCCCCAGAAGACATCTAACTAACATAATGGTGCGTCCCCAGGATGAGATAGTAGTGGTAGTGGCAATTAGTGCAGAGTTTTGGGAAAGTCGCATCTTGGTGTATTCCCCTATTTTTCCAGCAGCTTCACCTCAATCAAACATCTCACACTGAACTAATTTGAATACCTCTCCTTTAAAATCCTTATTTACAACCACACTATTCAACCCCTCATCCTAGGTCATTTCAACACCCCTTATCCATTCCTCCAAATTCACCACCTGCCTGTCATGTCCAAATACCATCAATTTACAGAGTCTCTTGCAAGCTGGTTACCACCCACTCCTGAGTTATGTATTGTTAAACTCACCATTCATTAAAATATATCTGCAGTTGCTGATGCTCTCTCTCACTGTCACCATTCTCTCACTCTTATCCTCATGACTTTTTCTTTGCCATTCCTTTGATACCCTTCCCATTTTTTTCATGCATACAAAATGTATAGGTTTGAAGATGCCTGGCTTCTAATCTGCTTAACCATTTTTTTTGTTCATTTATGGAATATGGGCATTGCTGGCTGGCCAGCGTTTATTGCCCTTCCTAAGTTGCTTGAGGGCAACTGAGAGTTAACCACATTGCTGTGGCTTTGGAATCACTTGTAGACCTAAGCAGCTAAGGATAACAAATTTCTATCCCTAAAGTACATTAATGAATAAGATGAGGTTTTCCAACAATGGTTCTTAATTCCAGATAATTTTATTTAATTAAAGTTCCATCATCTGCCATGGAGGTTTCTAACCCAGATACCCAGAACATTAGCTGAGTTTCTGGATTAATAACCTAGTGGTAATACCATAAGGCTTTCACCTCCCCATATTATTACATTTGACTTGACCACATTAAGCTTTTAGCTGATAAAATCATAAAACCTTTAGAAACAGGAACAGGCAAAGGCTATTTGGCCCATTAAGCTTTCTGTGCCAATCAGTATAACCACGGCTAATCTGATTGTGCATTAACTCAACTTTCCCTTCTAATTGGGCCTTGAATATATTCAATGACCTAACCTTCACTGCTTTCGGGGGGAAAAGAATTCCAAAGATTAACCACTCTCAGAGACTTCTTATCTCCATCTTATTCTGAAATCGCACCTCTTTGTTCTCTTTTCATGAGAAGTCTCATAACAGCAGGTTAAAGTCCAAAGGTATTTGGAATCACAAGTTTTCAGAATGCTGCTCCTTCTTCAGGTGACTGAACAGTAAGGAGCAACATTCTGAAAGCTTGTGATTCTAATAAACCTGTTGGATTTTAACCTAATGCTGTGAGACTTCTTAATGTGCCTACCCCAGTCCAGTGCCAGCATCTGTACATCATACCCTTTCCTCAAGGAACGTCCATTCGGTATTCTCCCTGCCACGTCACCTCAGGATCCTTTCTGTTTCAATAAGATCACCTCTTATTCTTATAAATGACAAGGAGTATAAACCCAACTTGCCTAGTCTTTCCTCATTAAGCAACACTTCCACTTCAGAAATTGCTATCTACTGCTGCTTTAGTAAAGAGACAAAAGCTGTACAGTGTTTAATGCTTGGTCTCAATGTTCTGTACAGTTGTAGCACATTGTCCCTGCTTTTATTGACCATTCCCCTTGCAATAAAGGCCAAAATTTCAGTTGCATTCCTAAATACTTACTGTATCTGCATGTTGACTTTTTATGATTCAAGTGCAAAGATGCCCGGATCCCACTGCACAGCAGCATTTGCAATCTCTTTCAGTTAAATAATACTCTGCTTTTCTCTTCTTCTATCCTGGATATCCCTTTTAAAACAGACCAAGGCTGAAAGATTATACTGAAGGGAATGATAACCCTAAGTTATTTTCTCTGCCAGTAAACTTCACTATAAACTGCTCACTCCTACTTCCTACAAGTATAAAGTAAAAACATTCATGCAGTCAAGATGAGGACTATATTTTCAGCTGCAAGCCTCCTTCTTCTTGCCAACTAAGGAAATCCTTTGTCAAGGATTCTGGCCCATGGTTCTGGCCTTAAACTGTTACTTTTTTACATTCTCATCTATTTCTCTGCCAGCCAATATCTTCTTCACCTTCAATTCCCTTCCCATCAAATTCCTTATGATCCAGCTTTCCTATACAACCAGTATTTGACCTGATATTTTAAATTGTTCTCTTTAGTTTCAATATCATCGCCACCACACCCCTCTGACAGTGTCCTACCCCCCCCCCCCTATCATTATCCTTCTTGATTTCTCTACAGTTTTTGGCATATTTTACCACAAAGTCATCCTCCTATGTCTCTTCATTATTATCACAGTGAGTCTATATTACTTGGCACTATCCTTACTTAAACAATTACAGACAAAGCACTTCTAGCTATGGTTTCTCTTTCCAACACTGCACTGCTGCCTCTGGAATCAGAGCTCTATTTCTATTTCTCATCTATATGCTGCTGTTCGGTGACATCAACATGGGATCAAGTTCCATTTGTATTTTGATAACACTTTCCTGAAACTCCACTATGATCAAATTCCTAGTCTAAAATATATGGTCCTATTTTACCATTTTGATTCTAAGTACTGGACGGACTTGAATCTGGGAGTGTTTCAGATCTGACTTTTAGACCCATCCTGAGGCATCCCCATATGTACATTACCTGCAAAAATATCAGCAAGTCCCAATCACACTGCGCAGGTTTGTAGGCGGGCTTAATGTGCCTGAAACCCTGAAGCTCCAATCGGCACCTCCAACTGTGCATACGCAGAAAAAATGGTAGAATGCTACTCACTTGCTACATTCCTCCCGGGTTGGATAATGTCTCCCCTGGCCCCCACAGACATTTCCCCATCCCCCCCAACATTACTTACAACATTATCCCCCAACACCTCCGCCACCCAGTTCAATCATGGGGTCCTCTTCCCTTCCCTCCACCGATCTTAGGCAGAGTGGCAGCAGACCCTCCTTCCCCTCCACTGATGTCAAGTAAAGTGGTAGCGGACCCTCTTTCACTCCCACTGATGTCAGGGAGAGTGGCAGTAGACCACCTTTCCCTTCCACAGATCTTAGGCAGAACAGCAGCAGATACTCTTCACCCTCACTGATCTCAGCAAGAGTGGCATCAGGCATTAGACACATATCTCCTCACTAATCCTCACTGATGGAGCACGTGAATTGGACTTCTATGGAGCATGTCTGTTTTACACCAACTCTGCCTGGCTGAACATGGTGGTAAAGGGGGGAGCGCTGGTAAAATTGGACATGCAACCCTTTAAGCCTATTTAAATGCATGCAAATACATTCAAAAACTATTGCACCCATTTCAGCCGCAGTCCATATCGCCCTTGTAAAGGGGAAACCGGTGCAGAGGCGGGCGCGGATTACATTACTTGCCCCGTGCTCAACTTTACCAAGTTTTATGTCCGAAAATGGGTGCAGCACAATGGTAAAATCAGGCCCATAGTCTAGGATTTTCCATAACTGCCTTCAGCAAAACAATAGGCAGGATATTCAGGCCGCTCTCGCTCCAAAACTGGAAAATCCTGCTGACATCAATAGATCTTTGCATGGTCACCCCCCACTCCCACCCCCACCCCTCTACAATTCCAACGGCAGGTGGGAACAGGAAAACTCCTCCCATTGTCTTTTAACACAAGCATTGGATTCCCAATCAGTGACTCAGCCCAAATCCGGCCACTATTTCAGGCTGAACAAGACTATTCACAACTCGAATGTTTGGCCTCATCACCTCTCCAATCGACTTTTCCTCCCACATATACCATACTTGTATTATTACTTCTGCTCATCTGCCAATGACATCATCAATCATATCTTTATTAACTCCAGTTGGGGTTATTTCAATGCTTTCCTGGTTCGTTTCCCACCTTCCATACAACATAAATTGTGGCATATCCTATACTCTATTGGCTGTATCGTATCCAAAACCAAGTCATGCTCACCCATTTCTTCCTTCCGTACTGACCTACTTTGACTCATATTCCTTAGTTCTAAATGTAAAGCATTCATTTTTGTCTTTCAGATCATCCATGGCTACATTTCTCTTGAATTACAATATCTCCTCCGATCATAAGATCTTAAGATGTAGGAGCAAAATTAGGCCATTCAGCCCATCGAGTCTGCTCTGCCATTCGATCATAGCTGATAAGTTTCTGAACCCCATTCTCTCATCTTTTCCCCGTAACCTTTGATTCCCCTATCAATCAAGAAGCTATCTATCGCTGTCATAAATACACTCAATGATTTGACCTCCAGTCTTCTGTGACAATGCATTCCATAAATTCACCACTCACTGGCTGAAGAAATTCCTCTTCATCTCATTTCTGTAGGGTCATCTCTTTATTCTGAGCCTGTGCCCTTGGATCCTCATCTCTCCTACTAATGGAAACATCTTCTCCACATCTACTCTATCCAGGCCTTTTAGTATTCTGTAAGTTTCAATGAGATCCCCCTGTGCCAGCCATCCTTTTAAACTCCATTGTGTACAGACACAGAGTTCTCAAATGCTCCTCATACATCAAGCTTTTAATTTTCAGTCACACAATAAATACTCACTGATCTTCAGAGTCCATCCTTTTCTGTGTCCTTCTTTTCATTCCACCATTGGCAATTTTGCTTTCAACAACTTTGATCTCATTCTCTGGAATTCACTCTGTAAACACAGTAAGAAGCCAGATTCATTCTGTAAGCCACTCTGTTTTTCCACTTTCCTTCCCTTACATAAGACACCCCTCACAATCCACCGCTTCATCCCTATTGCTCCTCTTCCTATGTCTCACCATTCTTTATTTTTAGCCTCCATGAAATATGTTGAGATATTAGCCGCTATTAATGGCGCTGAATACATGATTGTTGCTGTTTGTTTTGATTAATGGAAAAATGTTTTTCTTTTTCAGCCTGTGACCTTGTGTCACAAGGAATCTTGGCTCTTGTTAGCTCCACTAGCTGTGCCCCTTCAGCTTCACTGCAGTCCTTTGCAGATGGAATGCATATTCCTCACCTCTACATTCAGCGCACACCAGCTGGAACTCCGCGTTCTCAATGTTCTATTACAAGGAATACAAGAAACAGTGACTACACACTTTCTGTCCGTCCTCCTGATTACTTCAATGAAGTCATTTTTAAAGTAATCACAGAGTTTTCCTGGCAGAAGTTCATGATCTTCTATGATGATGCATATGGTAATAACAAAGCCTGCTTTTCCTTTTTAATTGTCAAGTACAAATAACTGTTCTGGACCTAATGTCTTCAATACAATGCAAAACAATTTCTTTTTCATTAAAAGAGTCAACCAATGTGAACAAAACTGAAATGGTCGTATTTTGCATGTGATGATAACAGTATTTATGTGTTTTTTCCATTATATTGAAAGTGAACCTAGGCGCAACAGTTCAAATAATTGGTGCAGCAGTATGCTTAGAACATAACTGTGTCTATGACAAAGAGTAAAATAAATGAAAAGAACAGCCTGCCAGATTGAAAAGTTTCATTTTTTTTGTGTGTTAAGAACTTGCATTGTTCTATGTATCTGAAGGGACATGGTCTTCCTTCCCAATGTTGCAGCCCAGAAATTCTGTCATTTGTCTCAACAATAAAGGGTAACATTTGGCTGGGAGCTGTATGATGGATAGAGGTGGGAGGAGCAGTCATTGGTAATACAGCACTAAAGGTTCATTACATGCCAATATAGGCTTTATCATGCTTAAACTTCCCACAGCTTCATTTATATCTGATTGTACCACTGAATTCAGCATCTGTCATTATCATTTGATGCATTCAGTATGGGCAAATTAAACACAGCGCGAAGAGTATGACTGTACAATAATGTGAGTCGGACAATATTTCATAAAAGTGAAGGAAACTTACCTGATTTGCTTTGATGATTCTTTACCAATCCTTAAAGCGTAGTTTCCTTTCCTGATACTTAAAAACAAGTTTTTAGTAAGTTGTCATTTGGAGATTACAATCAGCCAGCTGCTTAGTTCTTCCCAAGTTTGCTTCTGGGAGTTTTATTTCTTTTGGGTGCTCCCTTTAGCATCTGGCTACGATGTTGGCATTAAATTTCTGTCTGCGCTATTTTAATGCATTCGCTAACTAATTTGTTTGAAATGCGTCAACAACTGCAATTACATAGCAGAGGCTGCAATTTAACGCAAACATGCTAACCCATACACTTGGTAGCTCACAGAGAAAATTAAATCCCCTATTGTGCAGGTTCTTGAGTGGTGAATATACTTACGAGTTGTTTTTGCTGCCAGTATGTGCAACACGTTAAATTTACCATAATTTTGTTTTGTAGTCATAGCTTTCAAATTCCTAGTCAACACATCTGTCTATCCAATTGGTATCTTACTGGGGAGGGGGCACTGCTGCTTATTAAAGCACTAAGTTGTAATAATCAGAGCTGAGTTTGGTCTGTTGGCTTTCATTTCTGGTATCATGTTGTTGACAACAGGAAACAAGAGCATTAGGAAATCTGAGAGGTCTTCACACTTACTTTCCATTAAGAATATTCTACTGACACAATTGTTAATGCTACTGCCGCACAGTGCCAGGAACCTGGGGTTCAATTCCAGCCTTGGGTGCCTGTCTGTGTAAAGATTGCACATTCTACTTCATGTCTGTGTGTGTGTGTCTCTTTCCTCCGGGTGCTTTGGCTTCCTCCCACAGTCCAAACATGTGCAGGTTCAGTGGATTGGTGGATTGGCCTTGCTGAAGTTGCCCCTTAGTGCCCCAAGAAGTGTAGGACAGTATATTTCTGTTGTTTATTTAAATGTCCATAATATGTCATTTGGTATATATATCATAGAATCCCTACAGTGCAGAAGGAAGCCATTCGACCCGTCAAGCCTACACCAACAATAATCCCACCCAAGCTTATCACTGTATCCCACATATTTACCCTCCTAATATCCCTGATCATAAGGGACAATTTAGACATGCATAAGATCAGCACAAAACACATTGAAAATATTTTAATCTATTTCATTTATACCAGAAGAGACCATGAAGTCTGTCATTCAAAATTTAAAAAATATATAAGTAAATAAATATTTCTTTTATTTTGATATTTGAATGCTGGATATTTGTAATTATTATGTGCAATAATGTAGCCAAAAGGACAACTATATAGTTTTCATTTTCGGTTAATTGTAATAAAAGTGTTGAATTCTCATACTTAATGTTTTGAACATTTGAACAGATATTCGTGGGATCCAAGAATTTTTGAGCCAAGCTGGTCAACAGGGAATTGAAGTTTCATTACAAAAGGTTGAGTCCAGCATAAGCAGCATGTTCACAGGCCTTTTCTCCACTCTTGGGTTTGATGAGCTGAGCCGTTTCCGAGACATGCTTCGAAGAGCCTTACTTTTTCTTAACCCACGTACAGCAAAGACCTTCATTAGTGAGGTAACAAATTTCATATCTTTGATGGTTGTGCGCACAGAAGTTTGAAATAGAATCAGCAACACACACAAGTGCATGATACATACAGTTTCTGCACCTCAAAATGGAACTCCAGTTCACACCAGTACCAATCACGTTCAAAGTTGTACTGTTTTATTTCCTCCAATTTATATCTACATAGTACCTTTAACGTAATGGACATTCCAAAGTGCTTCATCGGAGCATTATAAAACAAAGCATGATACTAAGCCACAGGAGAAGACATTTGGACAGAAGACTAAAAGCTTGGACAAGTGGTAGGTTTTAAGGTGTGCCTTAAAAGTGTAAAGCAAGATAGAGGGCCCTGTTTTACCACTTTGATTCTAGACACTGGGCGGACTTGAAACCGAGTGTTTCAGATTATTCTAAGGTGTCCTTATGTGCACTCTGCCTGAAGAAATATCAGCAATTTCAAATCGCACAGCAGAAGCTTATGGGCGGGGCTTAATGCACCCGAAACCCTGCAGCTCCAATCGCTACTTTTAATTGCACATGCACAGAGGAAAAATGATAGAATGCCACATCACTGCTGGGTCAGATAATGCCTCCCCCTGGTCTCCACAGACTACCCTACAACTTTACTGATCTCCTTATCCCCCAGCTCCTCCTGCCACACAGATCAGTCACATGCCTGTACCCTCCTTCCCCCTCACTGACCTTAGGCAGAATGGCAGTGGACCCCTCACTGATCTCACACAGAGTGGCGGCGGACCCACCTCACCCCACCAATCTCAGACAGCTTGGCAGTGAACTCCTCATTCCACCTCACTGTCACAGGCAAAGTGGCAACAGATCTCTCTCTGCCCCCAGCCCCAACCAATCTCAAGCAGAGAGCCATTGAACCCACCTCCCCCTACACCCATTCATTTCAATCTGAGAGCTGTTGGATGCTCGACACTTCTCCTCACTAACTCGAGTGTCCAAATTGGACTTTCATGGAGCATGTCGGTTTCGTGCCACCTCTGGATGTGTGAACACAGTGATAAAGGGGGAAGGGCTTGTAAGGTTGGATATGCAGTCCACTAAGTCAATTTAAATACATGCAAATGCTTTTAAATGGCTGTCATTTTGGTGCAGTCCCAATCACAGCCATTTTTGGCTCCTGGTAAAGGGGGAACCATGCTATTCACTCATGCCAAACTTTATCAACTTTATCAAGTGTTCGCTCCTGAAAATGGGTGCAACTTGATGGTAAAATTGGACCCAGAGAGTGAGAGAGATAGAGGGAATATAGTCTAGTGATTTAAGGCCTAGACAAGTGAGGGCATGGCATTGTGAATACAGCATGCTTGTGGTACTCAGGAACAATTGTGCCAAGCAGAGTGATAGAACAACTACAATCAGGAAAGCACAAGAATTAAAGGAGCATAGATGTCTTAGAAGGAGACCTTACAGAGCTAAGGAGGGATGAGGCCATGAAGATATCTGAAAACATATGAATATTGAAAATCAAGATTTTTTTGATCAGGTGCCAATGTAGGTCGACAAACATTGGGGTGACATGGGAAAGAGACTTGTTCTGAGTTAAGGTACAGAACGTGGAGTTTTACATGCCTCAAGTTTAGGGAGGGTAGAATGTGTATGATCAGTTAGAAGTGCATTAAACTTGTCAAATCTAGAGTAAATAAAGACATGCATGGGAGTTTCAGCAGCAGATGATCTGAAACAGGGGCAAAGTCAGGCACTGTTTCAGAGTTGGAAATAAATAATTTTAGTGTTGGCACTATATGAAGTCAGGAGCTCATTCTATAATTGTATTCAGCATGAGTGAGGTAGGAACACAGTAGCAAGTCTTGCAAGGCAAACCAACTTAAAAATATTAACACATCAATTTTAGTGGAGTGGAAGTTCATGCTGATCACTTGCATAGGAATGTATGGAGACAGAGGCATGTAAGGTGCTGAGGAGTGCATGAAATGATGGTTTGTGAATACAGCATGCTTGTGGTAATCAGGAACAATTGTGACAAGCACAGTTTTGTAATAAGATTCACCATTCCCTGTGTTCAGCAGGTCAGCCAGTAAGACTCATAACTTTGTAAGGATAATCTGCCCAGCAGCAATAAATATTTTCAATGCTTACAGCCTGACCAGAAAAAGTAATGTACGGTCAGGCTTTGACTGTAAACATTAAAGAACTAATAGCATTCCTGTCTTTAATGCCCAATGTTTTCAGCTGGTCAATAATAGTAATTGTATTTGCAGTTGTGTAAGAGGAACCTGCACTTGTATTCACAGATCCAGTTCGTATTAGTTCTATAAATTGTAACACAGTTGCAGTGTTTGCAAGTAAGCTGTGGAAGTATTAAAATAATATGTGTATAGGTAATAGCAGCTGTGAATTCAGGTTTGTCTGTTTACTGTATAAAGTTTTCCCACAATGTAAAGGTAAATTATAATCCATATTTGCTTCAGGTTCATGTTGAGCTTATTATCTGAATGTGACTGCTTTTCATGCCATACATACTCCATAAATGGCCACTGTAAATCAGCTCATCATCATCATCATCACAGTGCTTTTTATCTTCAAGCGTGCGAACAGAATGAAAATCGCGTTTATGATGTTTCCAAAGAGGCCCATGTCAAATGCAGCCAACTTCATGAAATTGTTCAGTTTGTATTTAACCAAGGTGCCTATTCAAACCACGTGAGATGCTTAAATGCACCTTTTGATTACTCAGAGTTTAGCGGCAAAAATATCCTACCCTTTGAATGTGTTAGCTAATCCCGAAGATTTCTGGTTAATTCTGTGGACATCATTAAAACTGTTACTTGAGGCTATGACAAATTTGATGTATTTTTGTCAGTATTTTATATTGGAGTCTATCCCGTCAAAATTCATTCAAATTGTATGTAATCGGTTAGAGTTTCTGCCAAAACAAATTGCAACTGAAATTGCGCCCAGCTTGAGAAGTGTTTTTAGTGCCTCTGAGTTTTGCTCAATTTCAGCTACATATCTCCAAACATAAAATCACCCATGAAGTAGTGCAATTGGGCACAATTTTAAAACTTCTAAAATAGTGACTGGAATTCTCCACCCATTCACACACTGCTGGGATTCTCTAATCCCTCCGGCAACATACCCTCGGCTGCAGGTTTCCCGGCAACTTGAGTTGGTTTCAGTGGTAATTCCCATTGATAGAGGATTCTGCTGCCAGCAAACAGCACGCTGCCTGCTGCTACCAAGAAAACACTGAGAGGAGGCCAAAGAATCTCATCCAGAGCTTTAGAATCATAGAATCCCTGAAGTGCAGAAGGAGGCCATTTGATCCATTGAGTCTGCAACGACCGCCCAGCCCCATATCCCCTTAGTCCCACTTAGTTACCCTGCTAGTCCCCCTGACACTTAGAGGCAATTTGGGATGGCCCAATCAACCTGACCCGCACATCTTTGGGCTGTGGGAGGAAACCAGAGCACCTGGAGGAAACCCACACAGACAAAGACCCAAGCTAGGAATTGAACCTGGGTCCCTGGTGCTGTGACGCAGGGGTGCTAACCACTGTGCCATCATGCCGCCCAAAAATATTCTTCATATATATAAAAGAGGTGACTTGGTGTTTTCTTTTCTTCAAGCATGATGCATGCAAACTGCAGACACAGAATAACTTGAAGAAGTTGGATTAAAACAGCTGAAGGTCCCATCTGCCCCCACCCCTTCAAAACAAATAAATTGACCAGTGTCAATCTATCAACTGAGTAAACATAAATTTGCTTTCTAAAAAAAAATTATCAATCTACTTTCTAATTATGTTAGAGTGCACTAGTCACTTCCTTACTAAGTGAAAATGAAAGCCAGATTTAAAAGCTTTTACAACATGTGCCCTTGTGCCCAGAAGAACCAGCTTAATTTTTAAAATCTTCTTGAGCGCCTGCAAATAAACTCATTTAGCAGAAATTTCCAGTGGTGATTAATTGATCCTGAGGAAGTGACCAACTTCGTGGATAGGGCTCCAATTCCAGTGCATTGTTTTAAAAACTAATGCAAAAGATCAATGGAACACAAATTGTGCCAAAAGCATATTATACTTAAAATACCATGACCTTGTGTGCAGATTCTTCCAATTTTGGCTAAATTGAGCTGGAGAAACCAGTACAATTGAATGGAAATTCCAGGCAATTGGGTTTAAAAGCCGAAGTCTTGGACCAAGCCTATTCTTAAAACAACAATGCATAATTATCTTCCTTGAGTTTAAGAGAGAACCAAATACTTATATAGACTTTGTGATGGATACTGACTGTACGTAGACAAAATCATTGAAATGCCATTCACTATTTCCCTAGGATGAAAAAAAGACTGCTCTATTCAATTCTAGCTGAGTTTGGATACCATGCAATTCGAAATTTCCTTGGAAGGAACAAGTTTATACGGAGAGTATGAAGGAGAGTGGAGTTAAAGCCACAATCAGATTACCAGTGATTTTATTGAATATCAGAGCAAGCTCGTGGGGTCACATGGCTGACTCCTCTTCTTAATTTGTGGACCTGATTCTCCCATCCTGATGCACCTGTTTTTTCAGTGTGTGGATTGGGAGATGCGCGTGTTGGCAATTTTGTGAGACACAGCCAGAGAACAGCTACAGTCATGACCACTCTAGAAACCAGTGGGAAGACAAATAAGTGATTTAAATTTGTTTTTAATTTTATTTAAAGATCATTACCGGACCCAGCACAGGATTCTCTGTGCCCGATAGCATCTCCCACCCCGCCAGGATTATTTCATTCAGGCATGATTTAGGGTAGCTCCCCATTTGTGAGGAACTAGCGGGAGACCCAGTCAGGGCAAAGGAGGGGCAATCGGGGCCCACTCAGGGGTGGGTCGGGGGGTTTGATCCCCCTAAGCATGGGCACCATGGCAGTGTCGGCCTGTGCTCCCTGGTGGGGCCAGGGGAGCCAAGTCTATTGTGGGTAAGGCTAGGGAGTGATTGGCAGGGAGCGGGGGTCTAGCTGCTACTTTGCAGAAAGGATCGGTTAGGGCTGCAATCAGGGCGGGCTATGGAGAGTGATCTGCCTCCCATGGAGTGTCTTTCTCCTGGGAAATGGGTGGGGGGTGTGGCGGTCTGTGGGGATGAGATGGTGGGAATTGTCACTACTGGGGATGGAGGGCTGGAGATTGCAGTGCTCTGGAATCAGGGAAGGGTCGGGAGGACGGTAGCGGGTGGTGTGGCTAGCCCAGGAATGCATGTGTGGACCGTTATCAAGCTGAGGGGCAGCAGCGCAGAGCTCCGAGGTTGGCCAGCGATCAAACTGGCCAGCAAAATGCAGTCTGACAGTTCGGGCCACTGCACATTGCAGAATCCTGGAACCTTTAGACTTCAGCATGAGTAGCCAATGCTATCCCAAGTTTTTACTGCCATTTGCGAATTACATCAGAATTGCCTCTGCATCGCGAATTACACCAGTTTTCTTGCCAATTCAGCACTTTGAATTTTTTGGGGAGAATCGGATTGATATGGTTTTTTAGAAAACAAAGTTATGTTTAGGTTACTCAGTTGATACATTGACATTGGTTGACATGAAATCTTAGATAAACAAGGGAGCCATCTGAAATCTCAGAAAAGACAGGTTGATTTTCCTGAAAGATATGGAAAGCAGTGTGTGCATTTAAAGGAGTCTTACAAAATGATTATGACTGCGAATTCTTGAATTGTGTTTTTTTAATTGTCTGTTTGAAATTAGACTAAAGGATTTCTATTCTGAGAATAAGACTGTTCTATCACAATTCGATTATTTTCCTGTTCATATATTTTTAAAATTCAATCATATTTTAAACTTTGTGTGTGTCACTAATCTCAAAAATTGAATGCATGGTCTTGAGGAGTATAGAAATCTTCATGACTTGCATAGGAATCACTGATTGACGTCTCTATAGGACAAACTGAATATGAGCTCCGTGGGATTGGTAATTAACTAACTAGGTGAAGCTTGTATACTGAGCCCTCTATAAAGCAGGCCCTTGAGTGGGTCCATTATTCCATTTTCCCAATTGGGACATGTTGTGTTCACCACAGGCTGATGGTTTTAAACTTCACTTTATTTGGTGTAATAAAGCACTATTTCTTTACAGCCAACTCCTGGAGTTATTATAAGGAGGAACAGGGACATCCCCACGTCTAAAAAAAACTGAAAATCGTTTGATATTTATTCTCCTCAGCAGGTTATCAAAAGCTTACCTGAGCAAACTGCATTGCTATCCATGTAAATCACGCTTTGAACACAATCTCCTGCTTTGGTCACTGAGGCAATGAAACGCTGGAGGCAATATAGAAAAAAAGTCTACAAGGCTGATTGCTAATCTCAGTGATCCACGTTGAGGAAACTTCTGAGAAACATTTAATGGTGGAAAGGAATGCCAAAGGCATGATCCATAAAAGCAAAATACTGTGAATGCTAGAAATCTGAAATTAAAACAGAAAACTGGTGGATAAACTGAACACATATAGTGATTGTGGGGTCTATCACTGTAAGACAGCACAGCAGAAGAGGGACCAATAGGAATTGAGAATGAGTGATCACCCCCAGAGTTGGGCCCCTTTTTGGACAGAAAACATTTGGAAGTCATGTAGTAAGCATTTAACTGAAGCAGTTGGGTAGGTTGCTCCAAATGTAGAAATGCTGGCATTGGACTGGAGTAAACATAGTAATAAGTCTCACAACATCAGGTTTAAGTCCAGATGTTGTGAGACTTCTTACTAGGTTGCTCCAAGACAGCCTAGGGCTGCAAACCCTTATACATAATTTATTTTCATCAATAAACATATTTCATTCTTAATGAAATTTGAATTGTCTTGATGATGCCTGGAGTGCATAACAGCAGGTCTGGCAGCATCTGTGGAGAGAGAAATACAACTAACATTTTGACCTGCTGAGGTTATCCAGTATTTTCTGTTTTTAATTCCAGCTTGTATTCCACCTGATTTTCTTTTCCATTGAGATCTTAGGCCCCTGACTTAGAAGAGAGAGTAGTGTTACAGTGCTACTTTGCTGGAAAAGGTACTTGTATCAAGGTTAAATGAGGGGAGAGTTGGACTTTGCTGTGATATTCCCCTTGTTAGCATTCACTGTCTTAGTTTGCCATGGGAAAATATTCAGTGGAACAAGGTACAAGAGATTGGAACTGTGCCTCAGCATTAGGCAGTGTCTTCAGGGAGAAGTAAATAAAATTAAGGAGAAATCTCACCTAATTTTGCGTGAGAAAACAACAAATCACAATCAAGCCATCCTTTGAAACATATAAAATACAAAAGAGAAATAAAGCTCATTTTTTAGTTTTTTTTTCCCCCTCTGATCTTGAGATCTGTTGGCCTCTCTGAAGAGAGGAACCAAACAGATGCCAATCTGGGAAAATTTCCAACTATAACAATAATTAGCCTCGGTTGACCTTGGTAGATGTCCATGAGGACCACCCTCATCCCCTAAACAGGATAATTAGGATTTAAATTGAGGTGATCCAGTCAGAATCTCTGAATAAAATTGAGGATTATTCACACTATAACATAAAAAGTCTAGCAGTGAAAAGAAAATTGTGAAATGAATTAGAGATGTTCATGTTAATGGCAGCTATGACTGCAATAGATCTCAATTATCTTTTAACATATTGAGGGTGGTAAAATGTTTGTAGGAAAAACAGGTTTTTTTTTGGCAGTGCTTAGTCAGAATTTTGCTACTTCAGAAAAGGCAGAAGTATTTATTGACCTGGTTCTGGGCAATGAAGCAATGCATGTAAGTAATTTAACCTAATCTGAGGGAGGCGGGGAGGTGGGGATGTTTGGAAAGCACAACTGGTGTAAGAATAGGAAGTAAAAACATTCAAGAACAAGAATATTTCTTGTGGTTAAGAAAAACAGATTAAAGTAAGGCGAGAAAAATAATGTTGCCTGGATTAAATGGCAGGCAAAGTGTCAATGCCTTTAATAAGTGATAGAGTGAGTCACAAGGGGTGATTTTAAGGTTGCATGCTTGCTCATTTCAAATGGTGGTGAAGGCTGAAAATCCTGAGAGTGCGACTTGCGCCAGCAGGTTACCGGGTTCTGATTTTACCAGCCCGGTAAAGCTGAAGTGGTGTGAAACATGCTACAAGACTGCAGAAAACTCATTTTAATATATTAGTATGTCACAGCGGTGTGCCTCAGCGATCAGTGCTGGGTCCACTGTTATTTGTCATTTTATATAAATGATTTGGATGAGAATGTAGGGAGCATAATTAGTAAGTTTGCAGATGATACCAAGATTAGTGGTGCCATGGAGAGTGAAGAAAGTTATCTCCAACTGCAGCAGGATCTTGAACAATTGGGCCAGTCGGCTGATGAATGGCAGATAGAGTTTAATTTAGACAAGTGCGAGATGATGCATTTTGGTAGATTGAACCAGGACAGATATTACTCAGTTAATGGTAGGACACTGGGGAGAGTTACAGAACAAAGAGATATAGGGGTACATGTTTATAGCTCCTTAAAGTGGAGTCACAGGTGGACAGAGGGATGAAGAAGGTATTCGCATGCTTGATTTCATCAGTCAGAACATTGAATATAGGAGTTGGGATGTCTTTTTGACATGTACAAGACATTGGTAAGGCCACACTTGAATACTGTGTGGAATTCTGGTCCCCCTATTATAGAAAGGATATTATTAAACTAAAAAGAATGCAGAAAAGATTTACTAGAATGCTACTGGGACTTGATGGATTGAGTTATAAGGAGAGGTTGGATAAACTAGGACTTTTTTTCTCTACAGCACAGGAGGCTGAGGGGTGTTCTTATAAAATAAAAATAATGAGAGGCATAGATCAGCTAAAGAGTCAATATCTTTTCCCAAAGGTAGGGGAGTCTAAAAACTAGAGGGCATAGGTTTAAGGTGAGAGGGGTGAGATACAAAAGTGTCCAGAGGGACAACTTTTCAACAGAGGGTGGTGAGTGTCTGGAACAAGCTGCCAGAGATAGTAGTAGAGGCGGATGCAATTTTGTCTTTTAAAAAGCATTTAGATAGTTACATGGGTACAGTGGGTACAGAGGGTTATGGGCTAAATGTGGGCAATTGGGATTAGTTTAGGGATTTTAAAAAAAAGAATGGCATGAACAAATTGGGCCGAAGGGCCTGTTTCTATGCTGTAAACCTCTATGACCAATATGACTTTTATCAGTGATCTTTCTCTCTGCTGGACTCCTCACCCCCTCCCCTCCACCGCGTCCCCCCCTCCCTCCACCACCCCCCACCCCCGCCCCAGATATTCATCGAGCAGTGATGTGGCATTACACCAGCACCATTTACAACATGTCTATTGAAGCGCGAACTTGGTGCCTTCTCCGTGTGGCATGAAACTCATGGAAATAGAAATTAATATGAATCAGGTATAAGATTTTTCACTGGAGCTAACACTGTGCCATTTTTTGGTAAGAGTTGCCCACTGAGTTTTACAGCAGGAAGAGGCCCTTCAGCAATTGTCAATTCCATTAAGCATCTATTCTAATCCCATTTTCCAGCACTTGGCCTGTAGCCAATATGAAATGTGTGAGAAGGAATTGAAAGATATACAAACAAGTATATTTTTCCTGACAAAGGGGAAAAAATGGTGCATATAAGATTGTGTTCCATTGATGAGATTTCATCAAACTCAAAACCTGAAGAAAATTTTGTTTTCCTAACGGGTTTGATATTTTAAGTGTATGGTCGAACAAATGGCAAAGAATATAGAGAAAAACTATAAAAATGGAAACTAGGGACCAAGAATTTGAAATAAAATGAGCAAATAACAGAAAAGACAACAAAAAATTTTGATAGGGAAATCAAGGTTGGGGTAATGATGGTGTTGCAAATTCAAGGTTGCTGTGGACGTAATCTTCATTTCAGTGATGTCAGTCATACCCATAAGTCAATCCTATTTTACCTGCGTGTCAGAGCTGGCGCATTCACTTTATCCATCATCTGCTTATAGAATAGTGTAACCCAAAGACGTAACAATAGTACCCCCTTGTGGAATAATAGGGAATCTGGAGAGAAACTGTGTAACAATGAGAAGCATCTGCCCAGAAATTATGATGAAAAAAGTCAAAGTTTGATCCGGGAAGGCAGAAGGACGAGGGGGAAGTAAAAAAATCTGGGTAAAGCTACAATAACTAAAGAACAAAATAATAAAACTACATATTGAAACATGAATCATTTCTACTAATGTTGCTTTTATTGCTGCAACAAGTATTACATATAGGCTAATCAGCTGGTAATATAACAAAAAAAATCCCTTTTGATTTTGTTTTTTTTGATTTTTGACCATGTTTAGATGTGATTATACAGCAATTATACCATGAACATACTTAAGGTTTTTTACAGTTTGACATTTCCATTCCAGAGCTTAGATTGTTACCTTGCTACAGTAGCTGTGTACGCAATTTTGTCTTTTAATCTTTCTGTCTAAAGCCAATTTTAACACCAAAATTGTATATTACCATTGGTGGGCTGGAACCATTGTCACTTGGCAGCAGGGGAAGTGATCATGGATGAGCTTAAGCAATGGGAAAACATTGAGCATGGGTTTCAATGGATCTAGAATGGGGATCACATAATTTGGGGAAAAAAAAGAAAACCTCAGTTTTTTTTCGCAAAGAGGAGTTTCAATTGCAGTTAAAAGCCTAATGAGGTGGGAAATAGCTCACACCGCACAGGCAGTAGCTCCTTTGAGTTGTCAGAGTGACTAATCTTCGGAACAAAGTGTAAAATTCATGTCAAAGCTTTTGACAGAAGTTAAAAGTTTCAAGTAAAACATCCTTGAAGGTATTCTGAAACAGAGGATAGTTTATTGTTAAGAGCATGCCTGTTATTTTTAATGTTTTCAATCACTTTCTGAAGAAAACATGAAAAATGTTAAACAGTTTTTTTAATGATTTGTTTGGAATATGTCATTCATTTATAATAAATATTCAAATCACAGTTGCTGAAGTTATCATTCATCTGAAACTAATGGAATTAGGAAAGATTTGATAATTGTCATACAGAAATCTGTATGAATTAAAGTGTACCGCTGTAATGTATGGTAGTGAAGTAATTATGGTGCAAAAACTATTAACCCAGAAATTGTGAACTCAGGATCTATGACCATTATAAACAAATCTGGTAGTTACGTGCAAGCACTAAGAAATTGACCATTAAAGCTACTAGATCAATAAAGCTTTACTGGTTCACTAATGTTCTTGGGAAAAGCACCTATTATCCTTGTGTGATCTGAGTGACATGTGGAATCATAGAATCCCTACAGTACAAAATGAGGCCATTTGGTCCATTGAGTCGCAACTGATCAAAATCTCACCTAGGCCCTATTACCATAACTTAATGTTTACCCTGTTAATTCTCTGACACTGTGTCAGTGCATATTAAAAGTCACACCCTAACAAGCCTCTTTGTCATAAATGGTTGACTCCGGCCTTATAAAATTTCATTGCTTCAGGTCATACAAGGTAAAGAACCTATTGCAGATCACTACTTACTACCCCTTAACTGAATCAGTACTTCTCTGTGTTGGACGGAAAGGAAGCAAGGGTATGAAAGATATATTGCAGGTAGAACATTATGATGTCTATCACTAGGAGCTGCATGAATATTAACCAATGTGATCCAACACCCTCACACCAAACCACAGGTTACAGAACATTTGTTCTAATCACTTAGAATGAGTGATTCAAATACAGCACAGAAATGTCTGTTATAAGGTTTAGGGTTGTAAGGTGTAAAGCTCTTCCAGTTAAAATATCTTAAAAGAGTCTGAATCTTTAGTTTCTAACAATAGAATTATGCTTGATCTGCAAGATATGAATAATATTTGAGTTAAATCAAAATAAGATTTCACATATATCTAACAAGAAGCAGTTAAGACAACATTGAAGCTTCTCGCCTCTCAAGATCCCAGCGGTTCTTATTTTTGCCAGAACAGCCAGTGTCTTTCTTTCCCCTGTCTTTGACGTGATGTTGAACTGTGCCCAGAAGAGTCATATTCCAGAAGCCATGGTATCACTATACCAACAAGGATAATGATTTCTCAACTTTTGTCTCTTTTTTTTGGTTATTGTTCAAATTCACACCTTCTATTGGCTATATGGCACAAATCATCTTGTGTCACCCTACCTCTGTAACTAGAACCATATAGAATAAAGACAAATATTCATTCCTTTTCCACTGGGTTCTGCAATTTACATGCCATGGAAATAAAGAATATATTTTTCTAGATGCAGAGAAGCCATGAATAATGTCACTTCAGCTGACAAAGGACCAACACTCATAAAGTTTGTGATTTCAGATAAACCTGTTGGACTATAACCTGGTGCTGTATGACCTCTCATCACGAATAACATCACATTCTCTTGTCAACATTTTTTAACCCAGGTCCCAGAAATATCAGAAAATAAAAATTTCTCTCGAGTACCAATCAATGAAAGCATGTTTAAATATGAATTGTCATCCCAAATTCACACTATTGAGCTCAATGCTGTTAATTATTCCTTCAAAGCAGAAACATCCTTGAATTCAAACATAGCACGATTGAAGTATTAAATTCATCAGGTGTCTTTTCTGGCAAGCAACTTCCCTTCCTGTAGATCATTGCAACTAGCAGAAATTCAAACTGAACCACTTAGTTTATACTGTGAATAAAATCTAATGATATTACAAACCCTAAAGTAAGTAAAATTAATAAGTGCTTTTCCACCACAGTAAACACCAACAGTTGAAAACTACAGCCAGTGCTGCATAATATAAAACTGATAGATCATGGGAAATCTCGATACATTCCCAATACATTCAGAGCAAAATGATGGTGGGCAAACAGCCAAATAAAAGAATATTTTACATTCATTTCTTTGCGACTATGGTCAAGCCGATAGCACAAATGCAACGGACAAGCCTGATCGGTTTGCAATAATTTCAGCAAGTGTTGAGTAACTGATACTACTCAGCTTCCTTGCAGTCTCCACCATTATAATTGCTAGTGTCTTTCCAATTTAGTTTATTACAGATGGAGTTAAAGAGCAGCTGAGCACATTGGTCAGAGGTTTTCAGGGTTCACTATTTTTGCTATCTGCCGTAGTTCTGAATACTGAAATGTTAGAATTAGCTGCCTCCTTAATTAGCTGTGACACTGCCATAATTCAGCAATGCAGAGTATTTTCCATTATTGTCCTATCCATTAAAATAGACAAATGTCACTTGGTCAATTCCTGCCTCTTCGATTTTCTCCAAATTATTTAATAAGTGGTGGAAGGAGTCACTTGTAGCGCCATCAAGTGACAATAACCTTGCTCATTGATATTCAGTTTGGGTTCCACAAGCACTGTTTGTCTTCAACCCACATCATAATCTTGATTCAGTCATGGATGTAAGAGCTGAATGGTAGAGTTATGAAATTAGCTGTATTCAACATCAAGCTAGCATTCTACAGAGAATGGCATTCTTCAGAGAAAGGCATTAAGAAGCTTGAGCAAACCTAAAATTGATGGGTGTCAAGAGAATAAGCCTTGAGTATCTAGAATCATACTTGAAACAAAAAAATTGCAAGAGACCAATTATCCCTACCAGATTCTTCAGAATAGTATTTTAGGCCCAGCAATCTCCATCCACCTTGTCAACGATCTTCACTGTCATAATTTCAGAATTAGAATTTAATGTCGTTGATTATATGGTACGAAACTCATTCATAACTCCTCCAATAATGAAGCAGATTGTGTGAACAGGTAGATCCATGAACTAACCAGTGGTAGAAGACATTTCCATAATATAAATCATGGCCAATAACCATTTACAGCAAGAACAAGCCTAACCAATAAACTGACCTTTAGCTGCACTGCTCAATCAAGTACCCTCATGTTTGCATTCCTTGCCATCTCAACACAAGGGAAACACAGTGGCACAGTGGTTAGCACTGCTGCCTTACAGCACCAGGACTCCAGATTCGATTGGAGCCTCAGTTCACTGTTTGTGTGAAGTTTGCACATTCTCCCCATGTCTGTGTGGCTTCCCTCTGGTGCTCCAGTTTTCTCTCAATCTGAAAGCCGTGCTGGTTAGGTGCATTGACCCGAACAGGCACTGGAGTGTGGCAACTAGGGGAATTTCACAGTAATTGCATTGTAGTGTTAATGTAAGCCTTACACTTGTGACAAACTTTAAACAAAGCTACATGCTCTAAAAATGAGCTCCCTGGCTTTTTAAAGTTTTCCTGCGTCTTCATCAAAAGTGTGGTGGAATACTCCCCAAGGACTTGACTCTAGAATGAGGAAGCTACTATTGCCACTGTGCTCAGTATTAATGCATTCTGCCACCAGTTCTGTGACTGCAGAAAATAATATCCACAGAATGTGCTGCAGCAACTCCACTGAGGATATCTCTATAGCATCTCATTACACTATGCCTCCTATATCTGAAAATGACCAGCAGAAATGTTATTGAAGTAGTATCAAAGATCAGCCCCAATCCTAACTTGAATGTCATTGTCCGTCGGGCAAGTAAAAATTTCTTATTATTGGAAAAACTGCAGCAATTCAAAAAACCTCATCATCATACTGTCATGGTATTTGGGATGAGCAATATGCTTCAGCATTGTCAGCATCCTTCACATCTTGAGGACATTTGTAAAATTTACCATTACTATCAAGTTGTTGCTTGCAGGAAATAAGATGATACTGCAAAAGCCTTGGTCAGTTAAATGTGGCCCTTTGAGGTGACTAGGGTTGCCAATTCTTCAACATTGGTTTTGAATCTCCAGGACTTAAAGATTGATTTCCAGGATACTGCTGTGTGCAATCTTGGAGAAACATCATCAAGACAGTTAAAAAAAAATTCACTGTCTTTGAACATTTTTCTTTACTAGATATAAAAATACTGAAAGTGGCAGGGGGCAGAGGAAGGTGTTGCTGTTTGGCTGACAGTCAAACATCATCTAATTAGGTAATGAGTCTTTTTGTTTTCCAATTGATGTAGGAAGATAGTGCATCATCAGAACATTGGCCAACTAATGACAAGTCATGTGATGAAATCTCCAGGAATACATTTAATCACAGTTGGAAACTCCACTACTAATTCTAATTGATGTGGAAACAGGGCTTATATTGGACAATTCAGTAATATCAGAAGAAAAAAAAGTCTAGTTATGTTCTCTATCTAAATTATTTAAAGGGAGAATTGGCATTTATGTTGGGAATCCAAGCTTGAATTGGGAGAGGATTGCAGTTGTGGAGCAGGCTGTGGGGCAAGGTGGGGTGAGCAGCTTATCAAAGGCAGGCATCAGTTCTGCTCTATAGCAGGAGATAAGTCACCAATCACATCCAGGGGAGAGAGAGACCATAACTGACAGAATTGAAACCAAAAGTTTGTTCAAAGGAATGTTAGGCAAATTCCTACTTCCCCTGGTAAGGTTTGTTATTGCCTTCTGAAACCAGAGTCTGTTTTGCTGCCAATTTTCCAAAGCTCTGAGAAACCTTTTTAGGCTACAGTTACAATGAAATGAAATATGCAGGATAGGATTTTATGTGTGTCCAGAGTCCAAAATCAGAAGTCTAATGGAATGTTCCTTCAGAGGAGAGGTGAACTGTTGCAGGGACCTGTCTATCCAGAATGGAACTTCCACAATGGGAGAAGGCATGTGGAAGAAGTTGGCCTTGGGAGCATAAATTCTAGGGTTTCAAGAGTTTTCAATTTTGATGAGGACCAGAGTTCTTTTTGTTACCATCTTCATAGGTAAGATGGTAGATAGAGCAGGCTGCAATCTGGAGTCTTGTTCTTCTTGGAGGTCAAACAGTAACTGCCTGAGTTCAGTTCCTCTGGATAATATTACACGTTTTCACAGCTTGGAGATAGTTATGTGGTACCTCTCACCCTTCCTCCTAGGTGTTGAACAAAGGATATATTTTGCCAGAGCTGGAACCTTAAGGTACTTAACTGGAATTATGATTCCTTTTATTCTAGAAGACATTGATTTTGGGTTGACTGAACCCAAATGCCATGCTGAAACTGTTGTGTTAGAACAGTTAACACTTCAGCCATTAGCACCATTATTGGAGATTAGGACTTGCAAACAGCTGTCTTTGCTATAACTGGCTGGGGCAGTCCATTCATCTGTTAAGGATTGCATCGGCTTGGCTGGAATACTTAGACAATGTAGGAGTGTCACCTTCCAGGATGTTTGAAGTGTTAGGCTTTGTTCTCTTTGAAACTGCTGAGAAATTTCCATTTTGTCTATATTGTAAGTTGTCCAGTTGATGACAGTATAATATGTATATTTTTTTTTTGTTTTCCTTCATGTCTCAGCAGTGAAATTTCCTTCCTCCTTGCAAAATTGAAATGAATTTGATTCCAATTAGAAAAAATATTTCCAATGTGATCTTAGGAAGCGTAGAGCTATTCTTTCATTCACACTGGCATCTCAAACACTGCGTTGGCAGGGGCATTGGCAGTTTGCCACTGCATCCTCTTTTTGATGTTTACACCCTGGAAAGGACATCTACAAGGACATTGTCTTTTTCAACAATGATTCAGGAAGGATTGGAATTTCATCAGCCTGGGGAAGCCCATTTAGTAATATAGTTGAGGGGCGGTGCAATTAGTGATAGGAGGGTGATGTGGTCAAACATTCCACTGTCTAATTAGGTATCTTTGAATGGGTGTTTGGGTTTTACAAGGAGATAAACACTCGGAGATTGAGGATTCATTAAGCTGCTCTGCTTGACACATAGGGAGTTTTGGATATCTCTCTCTGGGTGTGCCAAGCCTTACGATCATCAGATTGAGCTGCTTTCAGAAGCCAGCATGTGACCAGATGGAGCCATCTTGTCAACTCAGCAGTTATCTATTTTGACAGGCATAAAAAAAAGGCTTTAAAAGTAGTCCAGATGACAAAATACAATATACATACATTACTTCATGTCTTGACCGTGACAATTGGTATAATTTGAAGTAACTTAATTTATATTGATTTCTGCATTGATCTTGTCAACTGATGCAACAAAAATTCTATTGGTCTCATTAGCATACCCAAAAGAGCTGATGAGGAACATTTTCTACATTACAATAGTGATTAACTATAAATTACTTCACTTTAAAGTTGAGAAAGATGCAATGTCTTCCAAACCCTCTCTCTCTACCAGTTTGAAGGACAAACACAGCAATGCATGGAAATACACCACTTGCCAATTTCCTTCCAAGCCACATATCAACTTGATTGGGAAGTATCACTGGATTTGGATCAGTGTCATTGTCACTGGACAAAATCCTAGACAACACTGTCTCTAACATCCCTGTGGGTGGACCTACACTACATGAACTGCAGCAGCTTTCCAACACCTTCCCAAGGCCGATTAGGGATCAGCAATAAATGCTTGCCTAGCTAGCAATACCGATGTCCTGAGAAAGAATTAAAAACAACTCTCTCTTTCCTGAAATGTACTCTTCACCTATCCTTTTACCCCTGACTTTTCCAATTGTTAAGGAAAGTTCAAGATCTTTACAGGCCTGCAATTATACACACTTTCATGGATGATTCACTATGTGTGATGAGTGTTCTTGTAAACAAGGCTCCCGAGACATGAGTCAGTTCGTGGAAGTTACCAGGTGCCAATTTGTTTACCATGAATGTAATGAATCATCCTGAGTTCCAACATCCCATTTCTTATCTCAGGATGGCTTTGGCTATTTTCTTTTATAATGTGATCGCAATAGTAAGTTAATTGGCGCAACTCTCGCTTCCTGCAAACCTACATACTGCATCTCATCAGAAAGTATGCCCATCCCTGATTGCTCTTGAACTGCGTGACTTTCTCTAATTAGTACATTGACATATTAAACGTGAAACCATCCAGCTAATGAGCAACTTTAATTATTTCATTATTTTTGAATACAGTACAAATACTATTTGAATAAAACAAAAATGTTTATCTCATTAAATTAAACCAAGTCCTAATCATTTGTGTATAGGTATACATGGTAACTTACAACAATACCATCAACCTATGCTTATATAGCACCTTCAGTGCAATAAAAGGGGAGGTGGTGGTGCACTGGTACTTTCTTTGGACTAGCAATTCAGAGACCCAAACTAATGCTCTGGCATCCGGCTTCAAATCCCAGCACAGCAGATGGTGAAATTTTAATTCAATGATATATCTGGAATGAGAAGTCTAGTGATAACCATGAGCCATTGTCGATTGTCGTAAAAACTCATCTTATTCACATATGTCCTTTCCTTACTCCAAAGGCATAGCAATGTGGTTGACTCTTAATTTAGGCCTAGAAAGTCACGCAGTTCAAGAGCAATCAGGGATGGGCAGACAGCAACCCCATATCACAAGAATGAAGAAGAAAGAACCCAAGGTACAGCATTTGACAGTGAGCCACTGTAGGATGCCAGCTTGATGCCAAAGAGATATCGGGACGATACGAGTGTAGACTCCAGGTGAAGATTGTTCCCTGATTTGCTGGCTGTACACTGTAGCAGCCTGTAAAAAGACACCTGCATCATCAAATATCTGATTTGATGGCAGAGCAGGCAAATCAGGGGTCAACCACCAGCGACAGATCATGGAACCTGTGACTTCAAATTTTTCTTTCTAAGTGTCGCACTGTATGGCAGAAAAATCCCCTATTGCAGCCAACGATTTCCAAGCTGTTTTTCTCCCAGCCATCGTTAGGATTGCTGAAACTTTTGACACCATAGAGCACACATCACCAGTCCTCTCTCAGAATGACAACATTTGTTCTCCCATCACTTCGGGTGCCATTCCACCTGCACCCTCGCAGTTGTCGTCCATGTGAAACTGGATCTTGTTGTGCCAGAGCTATTTAAAGTTAATGATCTGCAGTCTCTCCTATTGAAAGTCAATAGCCTTCCATCCGCCAGGCTGTCATCATTGGATAACACTGTGTAGGGCTACTGGACCAGATAAAAAGCATGGAAGATGGGCACTAAGGGAATGCAGCAGACAATTTGTTGACATGTATATGTCTGGTTTGATATACAAATTTGGTTTTAAAGGCTTACTTTCTGAAAGTTTTTATATTTGAGTTGTGGTCCATCAGATAATGTGATGGTCAATGACAGAGGGAAGGGTGAGATGTGAGGTTGTTGGAGAATTGGGGTTGTGTTTACTGGTGTCGTAGTCAGATGAAGCGGTCACAGATACCTACTTTCTATTTGGCCTCCTCCTCCCTTCCTCCTTCTGCTGATGGCTGCTGGTATCCTCATGACAATGAGACTGTGCCGCATGCAGCAAGCTAATACAGATTTTCTGAGAACTTTCAGAATGGTCCAGGCAGTAGAAGCACATGGTTAGGCCAGAGTTCTAATCTATTACAATTTGTGTGGTAGCATATATTTTCATTGAATGCATGCTACCCATGTGCATGGCTGAACACTGGAGTCATGAGCTGAGACATGAAAAGTTAGCTCTCAGTACCAAGTGGCTACCATCTGGTTTCTCCTGGTTACTCAAATGCAGGCAGCACAGTGAACTGCCATACATTAAAGGCATCACTAGTGTCAGGACACCAGGAATTGAACTATGTGATGTACTGTGGTTTGGCTGCACACAATTTGGAGTTTGAAGAAATGTTGTGCTACATCTCTGAAATGGCATGTAGCTCCTACAAAGCAGAAATGGCACTCTGAACCATGCAATAGCACACAAACCTGGTGCTGTGTGTTTTCTCTTCTTCTGTCTATTAAAGGAAAATTAAATGCATTCAAAAGAGAAAATGTTGGAAAATCTCAGCAGATCTGACAGCACATCTGAGGAGAGAAAAGAGCTAATGTTTTGAGTCATATTAAATGCATTCAGCTTTCTGCATGCAGAGTGCCAGCGACCTTGCTTGTTCAGGTAGAAAACTGAGTGAAGTTGCAAATGTCACCTATTCCATCTTGGAAGGAGCCAAGCACTTAAAAGTTCTTGGCCAGGGTCAGTGACCTTGATATCTTCATGCCGCTGTCGTGATTACACAAATGGCAGATTTCAGTGCATTATGACACCCTGTTCCTCACTGAGGCTAAGAGGAAAATTACCTCCTTGACACCTGGGGTGTTATGACCTCCTACTGCGAGCCCTTCACTTTCATTTTCCAGTAGTTGCTACTTTGCCCTTTAGGCGGTGCCAGGCAGCCATTGTGGCATTGTGAAGCTGGTAATGCCAGGGGGCAGCGCACCTTACCCCTGACCTCCTTGGGGGGGAGTGGGGGGGGGGGGTTGTCTCTATGGCCTCATTTCAATATCTGAACGTAAGTGTTCTTTTTTCGCAGAACTTTTTTTAAACCAAATCAATGTCCCATAGCAAGAATCCATAGAAATCAACTGGCAACTAACTGGAATATAGTTGACGATTTTTTTTAAAACAGTGCTGGCAGCGAGGTTCTTTTCCTCCTTAATGTATGTTTAACAATGTGTGTTGCAGCATTAGCCGGAACGTTGAGCTCCAAGTGGCACTGCTGGCACTAAACCAGTGTAATTCCATACTGATTAGAGTCATGATCTGCATACTTCCTGGCAAAGACTCTGTGTATGTGCTAACACCCTCAGCAGAATGACATCTCCAGCATGGCTAGTGCGAGAAATGTGTGGATGTGCCACCGACACCGTTCTGGTGCCAAAACAGCAAACTGACTTTTGCTGCCAGCATTTTACATAGTGTGTATAGGTACAGAACTTCGACTTAATTACAGTGCTACTGAGGCAGCTTTAGTTTACCAGAATTGTGAATATTAAATTTTTGTGTGGCAATTTAAAATATATTGGCATTCTACTGACGTAAAAATAAATTCTCCTGGACCAGACTGCATGTTTGAAAGTAATAACTGTAGCTCGGAGCTAAAAACATCATCTGATAATGCGCCCAGTGGGAGGTGGGTGGTTTATTAATGTGGCTTGTGAAGAAAGTGAAACTTTAATATTAACAGTTTGTATCAAAGAACACGACAAATAACTTAATAGATTATTTTCACACCCCACCATTGCACAGAGACAGTGCTGCTGTTTCTGATAAGAAAATAGAAATCAATTTGACTACCAGGTACATTGTAGAGCCGGAAAACTATTTCAGCTGCCCTGGAGTGTTTATAAAACTGACAGCAAATTGCTTTGTTGCATGTCAAAAATTGAATCACACAACCTACAGAGCAGAGACTTTGCTCCCTGTCACTTACGAAGCAGCCAATTTATGGGCATGACCATCTGTCAGTGAAAAACAAATTAGCATCTGTTGTGGTAATGAGGTGTCATCTCCACTCTGAAAACATAACCCCCTTAATGATTGGAAACATATATATGATGTATATATATATTATCTATTGGAACGAAAATTCCTCCAGCTGATTGATCCAGGTTCTTTTAGTCTTTACATTAACTCTAATCAATAAAATGTACATGTGAACAACATATTAGTACTCTGTATGATGCGTTTGCAATCAATTAATTTGTTCAGTAATTGGAAAGTTAATTAATTTAAAAGTTATGCTTAAATGAACACTTGTATTCAGTTATGGGTCTTCTGCCTTGCATTTAATATGAAATAAAAAGATTTTCCTGTGATAAAGTGAATGGGACCAAAGAAAATATAGTTAGTGACTATCTAACAAAGGGAATATTTGATCTTAAGCACAGCATTGCAATCTATTTTAATGTAATGCACATTTGCAGCATAAGGAATTCTTAAAATTCTTGTTTTTGGATCCAATTATTATAGATATGCAAATAAGCCATTCAAAAAGAATCAATTAATTCCATGAATCAGTGAGTACCAGCCATTAAACCTGGGGCACTGGTTAAATTTTTCCACAGATTTCGGAATCCCAATTTCAAGATTAAGGGCAGTCCTGAGCCCACATTTGCCATCAGGGAAACTGAAAGTACAATTTTCTGGGAGAATACAAATTGATGGTTCCTTTACATCCATCCTGGTACTGCAGGGCAGGGGCATGAGCTCTGGAACCTTAGCATTCCCGCCAATACAAGTGAGCATTGCTGAAGTAGGACAGGGACTGTAAGAGCACAGAAATGTGGAGGTATCCTTTGTGGCCAATGCAGAAGGACTGCACTGAAGAGCCATGAAGCCTATGGAGCCATTGGGTTGGACAGGACACTCTTCCACAGGCCTATTCAAGTCAGCCCCACAGCCATATAGGTATGGAGCCCGTGACTCTGTTGCCCTCTGGCCTGCTGCCAGGAGTCTACCTGGATTGGATCGGTGGCTTCTACACATAGTCTGGGGGAGGCAGTCTGTAAAATATTGGCACTGACAAAAAATGGTCCATAATGGGGCCTTGATTGGGTGAGCTGGCAGTCCACCCCATGCTCAGTCTATCCTTGGGAAAGTAGGCATTGAGGAACTGTTATATTGTGGCCCCCTTTCTTCATTTTTCTCAATAATCCCTACCACCACCACAACCACCAATCCTGATTGATTTGATTATTATTGTCTTATGTATTAGCACACAATGAAAAATATTATTTTTTGCACACTATATAAACAAAGCATACTGTTCACAGAGAAGGAAAGGAGAGAATGCACAATATAGTGTTCCAGTCGTAATTAGAGTGCAGAGAAAGATCAACTTAATGTGAAGTAAGTCCATTCAAAAGTCTGATGGCAGCAGGGAAGAAGCTGCTTTTGAGTTGGTTGGTATGTGTCCTCAGACTTTTGTATTTTTTCCTAATGGAAGAAGGTGGAAGATTGTATGACTGCATACAGGAGGTCTTTGATTATGCTGGCTGCTTTTCTGAGGCAGCAAAAAGTATAAACAGTGTCTGTGGATAGGAGCCTGCTTTGAGTGATGGATTGGATTTCGTTCATGACCTGTTGTAGTTTATTGCAGTCTTGGACAGAGCAGGAACCATATCAAGCTGTGATACAATCAGAAAGAATGCTTTCTATAGTGCACCTGTAAAAGTTAGTGAGAGGCATTGCAGACATGCCAAATTTCCTTAGTCTCCTGAGAAAGTAGAGGCATTTCCAGGCCTTTGGAACTATAGCATCCACATGGATGGACTGTGACAGGTTGTTGGTGATCTGGACACCTAGAAAATTGAAGCTCTCGACCATTTCTATTTCATTCCCATTGATGTAGGCAGGAGCGTAACCTCCACTATGCTTCCTGAAGTCAATGACTATTTCCTTTGTTTTCTTGACATTGAGGGAGGATTAATGTCATTACACCAGCTCACCAGATTTTCTTTTTCCTGTATAGTGTTTCGTCATTGTTTGAGATCCTTGTCTCCAAAGGGTCAGGAAAATCCAGCCGTATTAGTCAGGACCATTTAACCACTTGCTGCCTGAGCTATCTCAGTAATCAGGGGAGTTTACTTACATTTCTGAGATGTTTCTTTGAAGAAGAAAAATATTTAGGCTTGCAATTAAGATGGTGTAGTTGGCACTGTAATAAAGATGATGCTGAAAGTAATTAAACTATACATCGAGCAATCTAATTCGTTCATCATTTTCTTGCAAATTACTTTTTTGGACTTTTTTTTCATAGAACATCCAGCAAAGTCATTAAACGTGTGAGAATTTGCCTTAAGAGCCCATTTCACCCTGTGTTTTGCATGGAAAATTAGTGAAAGGATTCCTAAATGTGACAAGGGTATAGAGTCAATGACGGAGTTAAAAAGAGCCTACAACAAAAGGAACAAAGAAAGACCACTTTACTCTATGAATAAACTCATTGGAGTCATTTCAACATAACACGCCTGGTGGGAAAACGATAACTCATTCATTTCCTAATTATTTTCTAATATTTAATGAAATCACCATTGCTCAATTAGCTGAAAGTTGTTGTTTTTCAGAAATTATATTTGAGCCAACCAAGTAAGTAGCAAACACTTACTCAACATATGATGCTCAATTTGCATGTTTGACATATTGCCACACAGATGTTCAATACTCAAAAGGCCCTTATTAATAGAGATGAAACATAATGGACAACTAAAATTAAGTTTAAAATAGAATATCCCTCTTGATATTTTTAAGCAATATATGCTTAATATAAAGTAAAAATCCAGTCTAGACCTTGTCATTGTGAGAACATGCAACATAGGCCAGAATATTTCACTCTGGAAATATATAAGCTGTACAGTAAATGGAATAATCTGTCTTTTCTTTCTTAGATGCGACAATTTTATATCCCATTGCAAGTTAGCAATGTTGTTAAAAACAAGTTGAAACAAAATAGGAATGCACTTGAGAGGTTCAATCTTGCTTAAATTGATGCAGTAATTCCATTACTCTTTTCTGCGGGGGAGGCTGTGGCATTGCAGTGATCCAGAGGCCCACGCTAATGCTCTGAGGACCTGGGTTCAGATCCCTCCACAGCAGTTGCTGGAATTTAAATTCAATTAATAATCTGAAATTAAAAGCTAGTAGAGTGTGTGATCCATCTTTGCTTCCTTCTGAGGTCCCCAGCATCACAGATGCCAGTCGTCAGCCAAATGAATTCATTCCACGTGATAGCAAGAAACGGCTGAAAGCACTGAATATTGCAAAAGCTATGAGCCCTGACAATATTTCAGCACTAGTATTCAGGCACTCCTAGCCAAGCTGTTCCAGTACAACTACAGCACTGGAATCTACTCAGCAATGTAGAAAATTGCCCATGTATGTTCTGTTCACAACAGCAGGACAGATCCAACCTGGCCAATTATTGATCCACCACTCTACTCGCAATTAAGAGTAAAACAACAGAAGAGGATGTCAACAGTGCTATCTAGCAGCATTTACTCAGAAATAACTAGCTCACTGATGCTCAGTTTCAGTTCAACCAGGATTACTCAGCTCCTATCCTCATTACAGCTTTCGTTCAGATGTGGACAAAAAAGCTGAACTCAAACGGTGATGTGAGTATGACTACCCTTGACATCAAGGTAGCATTTGACCGAGGATGGCACTAAGGTCGGAGTTAATGGAAATCAGAGACAACTCTCCAGTAGTTGGAATCAGATCCAGCACAAAGGCCAATAGTTGTTGTTTTTGGAATTAAATCAGTTCAATCGCAGAGCACCATTGATGCAGTTCTTCAGGGCAGTAGGCCTAAGCAACTTCAGTTGCTTCACCGTTTATCTTCTGCCACCCTAAGATCATAAATTGGGATATGTGCTGATATTCAGCACCATTCACAGCTCCTTACACAACATAAATTTAAGTTCCAGCAACTCACAAAACCTCTCCCCTTTATATTTGCAACCTTCTCTGTCCCCATTTTTATGATGAATTTTTTATTGTTGTTTGACTTTCCCTTGCTTAATGTTAATTGAGCCCACACACACTGTGGTCACTTACTGTTCTCATCTGACCTAACCAGATACTGATCTTCTTAACACACTGAATTAATAGGCTATGCACTTCAATCTCATAATGAGGGATACATCTGCTTGCCAGCTTTTCATTTGAGCACCAGGTTGACGCTGTGTCTCCAAAGCCTGTCTTCACAGTCACAATTTTTGATGCTGTAACTTTGTTGCAGTCTGACCAAAATGTTGAGAGTCTCCTTATGCCACGTAGCATGATTTGAGGCAGTTTACCATGTCATTACCTGAAGTTAATCTTGCTGCCATCTATCTGACCACCATTGATCACCATGTTATGTTCTTTGAATGAGATAAAACCTTGGACTTATTTACCATACAAGACACAAGGCACCAATCACTCAGAAGTGACAGAGGAACACATGTAGGTTTGCTTATTAAAACTAGGCACAGAAGAACAGTCTTACATTGTTGTAAAGCTTGGAGCAATTTTTTCCTCTGCTGCTTAAAGCAAAAATGAAACAGACTTGATCACACGACACATTTCCTTTCCAGTGATGTTATGTTGATATCTCTTAAAGGCATATTGCAGCACCTTGCTCCATTTTTACTACATGATTTTAGCTGATTATGTAGTCATCAGATTATTAAAGACAGTAATATTCAGTTGTATAGAAAACACAAGAGCCACATGCATATGTACAAACTCACCTTTTGCATTTATATGGTACTTTTAATATAGTAGCATGTGCCAAAATACAACCAGTAAATATTCAGCAAACAAAAGAGGCAATCCTGACTTTTAAAAAAGATGTGGGGGAGTTTCAGGGGATATCTTCTTCCCTTGTTAGAGTCCTAGGCCAAACATCAAGGTATGTTATGAAATCAGACTAAACTCCAATAATTTTCCTATTTCGGCATAAATGTGAGTATATGATGCTTCATTCCAGGAGTAATTCCACTGACAGTTTAGGGATCTTTTATCAAAACAAGACTTATTCATAACACAGTTTAAATATAACTCTAACAAAGCAAACGGCTTAACCATTAACAGTTGAACTGTAATTTTAAAAAGTTGAACGTATACAACCCCAATTTCTAACTTATGATTCTTTCAGTTCCAAATCAGTACCATTCTATTAGAGTTATTTCAATTTAGTAACCATAAATATATTTGCTAAAAGGATTGTAGACAACCTGGAAGCTTTCAGAGTGGTTTTGATTTCTTAAGCAGCTTGCAGACTTCTGTCTTTAAACAAATCCCAACCAGAACAGAAAGCTGTTTCCTCTCTGCTACATAGCTCCTTCCATTAACCACATTATCACATGATCCTGTCAATCAACCTAATCAAAAACTCCTGGGGAAATCTTTTTCTATAAACAAAAGTTCATTAGCTCTCTCCTAATTTGACTCTAGAAACAGGATTTTATGATGCAGTTCAGGCAAGATCGTAAAATCCTACATGAGGCCAATGGAGATTTCTGTTCTGCGAGCCTCACCCATCCTGGAATTGGGATGGGCAAGGCAGTAAAATTCCAGCCTACATGGCTAAAATGGTTAAATTATTTTGTTCTCCCAGCCTCTAAGCTGTATTCCTACACGACATACTGTAGAAAAAAAACTGAATTTTAAAACATTCCCTAAAACATAAAATATATCAATAGTATGCTATCAACATACCCCACCTGTGCCTTCATTCTGTTATAACCTCAATTTATTCTTTTCAACTATAGTTTGTTACCATGCCAACAGCTATGCCTACACTTTGCCCTCAGCCTAGGCCAAAGCCAGTGGGCAAATTCAATTTTTTTACCTCCAAATATTTATTCTTCACCTCAAGTTCCTTACAGTCACTTTCCCCTGCTTTATTAACATCATGTAACAGCTTCTTTTAACCCCGTGTTAACAGAACAAAGTATAATCTAAAGCAGTACATGGGAGAGAATAACCATCAAACCTATATTACAGGTTGAAGGCAATAAGCCAAATGGTTCCTCTAGCATATTGAAAACAAGTAGCAGTTGGCAAAAGCTTAGAATATTGAAGGAAGATATTTAAAACAGTTTAAATATTTGAAAATTTAATATGAATAAGCAACAATTAATTGTTTAGCCGCAACAGATTGTAACTCTACCACAATATATTATTTAACTATGAGAAACCTGGGCATATGGGACAATTAATTATTGGAAAGTGAAATGTAAATATTACTTCACTGTAAACATGGAATGATTATTTAGAAGACTGCAAAAGGTACAGAATGGAAAACAGATAAAAAGCAAGACAGACGTGCAAGTGTAATTCAGTGAGAGTGAATGTCAAATAGAGATAGAGAAGAAGAAAGTATATGTTTATAAAAGGAGGAAATACAAAGTCCTGAATGGAAATATGGGTGTTTAAATTGAATCTCACTTTGCCCATTTAACAGATTCTCAATACACTTCGCACTGCAGGTTGCTGCAGTCAAAACACGCTGAAAATAAGCTGGTCATCATATCTGTGTTGATGCCCAACAAAACTGAGCCTGAAGCTGGTTAAGATATCAGAATAAGGATGACTACACTGATTTTAGGACCCCTTTGGGAAGCTATTATGTGCCAACACCTGAGTTATCATTTACTAAGCCTATAAAGTAAATCGTGATGACTACAGTTGAAAGGCATTAAAAGAAGATCCTAACTTCTAGCAACAGCTTAATTGTTTTTGTTCAGCAGTGTTTTAAAATGTCTTTAATCTGTTTTTTGAAAGTGCAGCAGCAAAACCCCTCAAAGTCTAACAGGACTAGACTGGGTAAATGCAGGAAGGATGTTCTCAATGGTGTGCGAGTCCAGAACCAGGGTCACAGTCTGAGCATGCAACGTAGATTATTTAGAACTGAGATAAGGAGAAATGTCTTCATTCAGAGAGTGGTCAGCCTGAATTCACTACCACAAAAAAACAGTTGCGGTCAAAGCATTGAATGTTTTCAAGAAGCAGATAGATAGAGTACTTGAGACGAAAGGAATCAAAGGTTACGAGAGGAAAGCAGGATCAGGCTATTGAGTTGTTGATCAGCTGTGATCATAACAAATGGCAGAGCAGGCACAAAGGGTCAAATGGCTTCCTGCTTTTTATGTTTCTCTTACTTTCACCATTCTGCACAGCTGTTATGTATTGGGTATCCTGCTGGCTCTGCTATTAGAATTGTTAGATGAGAAGCAGCATATTCAAGAAGAAATATTTCACAGATCTGCAGGTGCTATAAGGAGAAGGAAGGAGTTTGCAGAGTGCCTACAGCATGTAAGTGTTCAGGAAATGTAGTTTATTTCAGTCTCATTGGGAAGCAGTTGATCAAGCTTCTTCACATCCCAGGTTCCAGAGCTTTGCCACTCATTGCAGTGTAGACTTGTGTCTCAAAGCCGGGGAAGAAAAAGATGAGTATCTGTCAAGATCACTTTGGGTCTGAATTTCAGTGCCACAGGATTGTTGCAGATTGTAACATGTGGCATCACTCCATATGCTGTGCAGTGCTGCATCAGGAATGCCACTAAAGCAGTCTACCACAGGAAAATCAACTTTATCTCCTCTCCCCTGGAATCAATAATGCAGGACAAGAAAAAAGAGGTAACCTCAGTGATTATAGACTCCCTGAGGGGGCAAGAAATAATTGACCACACTTCCTGCATTTTCTGCATCAAGACCCAGTCACGCATGAGAACTGGATGGAATTCCACGCTGCCCAGTTGCCAGTAACAAGGCATAATATTATGCAGACCTTTATCTAAGCTGCTAGTGATAATCATGGTTCTACATCTTGCACCACCCTCAATGCATCTCTCTTTGTCTCACCCAAATCATTGAACATCAAATAAGTTATTAGGGATAAAAAGCACATGAGAGGACTCATGATTTCTGTGAGGAGCATAGAACGCAAGCAGCACAATAATCAGTGCCATGCACTCTCCAGAAAACTGACTGGGCAGAACATCTTCTCAACCAGAAGCCCCAGTGCCTTGACTATTCAAGAGGAGTTCTGCAATATACACAACAGAGACCATGTCTCCAAGTTCATGGCCGTTTGCTGTGTGCTGCAAAAAACATTGGAGTCACCTGGGTAGGAAGAAGTGCAGGAGCCTGAAGATGATGAGAACAATGAGGAAGATGAGGGAGAGAGGCTGCTGGAGCTGTCAAGCAGCAGTTACTTAGAGAGGTAAACCTGAAGAATAATATTCAACTGTGTTAGTGCTTGGTTTCTCTGTCCGCAGATGCTGCTAGGTGCGTATGTCCATAACTTCCTATTTTTATTTTGAATTTCCAGCAATTTTTAAAAATTTTTTACAATTTTTCACCTCCCAGTGCACCAACACTTCTGCTCCCATCTCCCCAAGATTCTGACACACACAATTTAATGCCTTCTAGTTGTAAGCTTTTTCACCTTCTCAAGGATGTGAAAGTTAAACCAGGCAGGCCAATTAACAGAAGACAAACAACAGCAAAAAGTGTAATTATTTCATTCTGCAACAAAATGAGCAATAGACTGTTGCAAATCACCCTGTTGGTCCTGAAACAGATGAGAAGGGCTCTTTATGTCAAGCATAAACAAAGAAAGATTAATGGCTGCTGATAAAGTTTTACTTGGCCATGTAGAGTTAGCAGGGTGAAATTGGGTGGAAAGGGGAAAGCTGTTACATAGTATTAAGTAAGATATGGCACAGGAATAAATTATTTAGCCCAATCAGTCTATGCTGGTGTTCATGTTCCATTTGAACCTCAACCATCTTTCCTCATCTAAATCCATGATCATAAGCCTCTATTCTTTTCTCCCTCATTGACTTGTCTAGCTTCTCCTTGCATGCATCTATACAATTTGTTTCAAGCATTCTCTGTGCTACTGAGTTCCACATTCTTAATACTCTTTGGCTAAAGAAGCTTCTTTTGAATTCCCTGCTAAATTTCTCAGTGTCTTTTGTTGATGGTTCCTAGTGGTGGCTCTTCCACACAAGAGGGGATTCTGTATTCACTAGAATCAAAATCTTTCATTATTTTAAAGACCTCTCTGGTGTTACCCTCAGCCTTTCTTCAAGAGATCAACCTACCCATGTTGTAGAAAGGTGGTAGTGAGGAATAAATAGTGCATGTATACTGCAGAATTGACAACAAAAATGGGTATTAGGCTGGTTTGTACGATCGTGTGACAAAGTCAGGCAGAGACAAAGAGAGCGAAAGTCAAATAAAAGACAAGAAAGAGAGATCTTAGAAAGTTCTAAAAGTTCCTGATCGACATGCCTTCTATAGTCTGAGCCATTAAGGTCATCATCTATGTCCTCTACAGCAGGGCTTGGATACAAACTTTCTCTTGCGCAAGCATCTTCCCATGCTATTAAAACGTGTAAATATTGGAGACTGAGAGCGCAAGTGGAAACAGTTACAGATTTTTTATTACTTTGGTCCATAAATGACACCACAGAAGATCAATTATTCATTATTAAGTACTATATGTACAGATAGAAGCCTTTTTCTGCCAGTCTCTCTCGTTGTGCTAGTATATGCCATTGATTCCCTGGTTTCATTATATTTTTGACTAAAATATAGTTGGAATGAAATTGTGATGCAGTATACAAGTGTACAAAAGTTTGCCATTTTTATATGAGACGTCACTTTCCATAATTTTAATAGAGGAGCTAATCAATTTAAAATCAATACACTATTACCGCACATGATGAGCTGCTCTAATTGTGTTTCCAAGATAATGAGTATGTTAACCTGAATTAGATAGATCTTCTCAGCAACCCCTCTCACTTAATTCCCTTCCTGACTGCTGATTGTGGGGAGCGAAGATTTGGAAGTAAGATAAAAGATTAATTAATGATTAAAACTGTAATATTAATTTTTCAAATGATTACCTTCTCCACACATCAGCAATCCCATTATTCTATTTTTTTTCAATTCTCTTAATGTACTGTATTTAATAATTAGCCTGCAAAATTGGGATTTGATGTAAATCAATTCTTGTTGGTTAGTCATGCCAAAATAGTTAAATGCGAAACATCTTCTTGGTCATGCTATTTTCATAACTATTCACAGATGTAAATGTGTCAGATGCAGGAATAGGAGTAAAATGCAAATTCAGGGGCTTAGGAACAATGAAACGGAGACAAAAATTCTGAAGCCTTTGGACAGAAACCTATGAGCCCACTTTTCTGAGGAGGCAGTTGATTCAGAAATGATCGATAAATATGAAGGGAAAATATCCAAGGAGGGCTGAAAATGGTTAACCACTGATAAGGGGTCTTTTGGGAATCATGGTTTATGATTTTCTCATTTCTTTCACTGCATGGCAGGCAACATGTTAAATCTGTATTGCCCACTGTTTTACAAGTTTCTCGTATACAGCTAGAGTTATCCATACTATTCATTGCCTGTATTATGAGTGGCCAGTGCTCTTAGAGAGCCTACACCTTTTTGCTTTGTAGTTACATAAATTGGTGGGAATCATTTAAAAGCTGAATTTGTATTGTGGTACTTTGAGGAATGGCTGAACGTAAGATAGAGTGTATGCTAATAATTTCAGATATGGCCTGGGTTGATTCGGTGGAAGGACGGCACAGTGGCATAGTGGTTAGCACTGCTGCCTTACAGTGCCATGGACAGGGGTTCGATTCCTGGCTTGGGTCACTGCCTGTTTGGGGTTTTGCACATTCTCCCCATGTCTGCATGGATTTCCTCTAGGTGCACCGGTTTCCTCCCACAATCCAAAGATGTGTTGGTTAGGTGGATTGGCCATACTAAATTGCCCCTTAGTGTTGGAGGAACTGACTGGGTTAAATTCATTGCATTGTGGGGATGGAACCTAGGTGGGATTGTGCTCGGTGCAAACTTAATGAGCCAAATTACCTTCTCTGCACTGTAGAGTTCTATGATTCTATGATACAGAAAGGAGATACATCCAGTATTTACAAGGGGACAGGAGACCCTGGTGCTCAGGAGGCAGCAGGAACAAGTGGTATTGGAGGTTAACATGGAGAATGTTGCTCCAAGAAAATGAATGCAGTTCAGTTTGAAGTTTAGCAATTTCACATGGGTTGTCACGTTATCAAAGTGAGTGAGTTCATTTTCAAATTGCAAATCCTACCATTTTCACTATAAAGTTTAATAGTTCTACTGATTTTTTAGATTTTTTTTAATTGGAATCGCTTTATACCTCAGCCTTAAACCTTATAGAACATTAGCTTTACCTTCTGCTCATTTGCTACATGACCATCACTGATCTACAAAGAATCAGTTATCAATTGGTCTTAAACTTAAAATTGAAATGCTTTATTTCATCTCCATGGAACTGACCATTATGGAATGGGCATCACTAAGGCCATGGCCGGTGGGATGGTATGTGGAAAGAGTACTCAGTAAGAGGTTTGGCAACACCAATTTTAAATCCAACCAATTTATTTGATAGTAAATCTGCTAGCTTTCGGCGTTTGTGCCTTCGTCAGGTGAATGAGGTGTTCTGGTCTGCAAAAACACACATATCAGCACAGACAGTTTACAGATTGCTGATTAGAATGAGAATCCTTACACTTAACCTGCTATTCAAGTCTTAAAGTGGCTAACAAAGGAATACTGAGCACTGAGGTTAGAGAGATGTGTATTGTCTCCAGACAGCACAATAAGTGAGGTTTTTTGCTATGTGGAGAGAGGGCAGCACTGAAGTGATTGATCATAAATATATCTGCATACCTAATCTTCCACGTTTCTTCCCACTTCTCCCATCTCCCATCATCTCTTCTGAACTTAGCTGCAAACTCTGTAAACTGGCACTTACCTTCTCCTCTCCCCTTAGCGCTGCCCTACCCCCATCCCTTCTTTACTTCAGATACTCAAGAACAGGACCCTCCTCAGTTAAAGGAGGAAGAAGAAAGTGAAGATGAAGTGAATTTGTTACTCAATTTTAGAGACAGTCTATAGGTATTTTATAGGCAAGAATAGAGGAAGATTTTGTACATTGGTAGAGATATGGAGGAATAAGTGGGTGAGAAATGGTAGTGTAGGTGACAGCTTGACAGAGTGCAAGGTTGCACATTCGATCAGCTGCAGAAGATTCAAATGAAAACTTTGAGGGTATGGCTACAGCAGAACTCTCATGCAGGTACATATGCATTAGAAAACCTACATTAAATAACTCGGAGCATGGAGGGGTAGTACCCATCTGGAATAGGACTTAACAGACATTGGAACATATCCTTTAATGTATGGGTAGTTATCTATGCCAGCAAACCTATGGAGCATAACATGACCATAGTCACAATATCCATTACAATGCACATTACAACACAGAAAGCTGCTGTGAAAGGGCTGCAGGCTGCTGAGGAAGTTTAGACTGCTATCCTGTCTGCTGTCATCATAGCTCTGGATACCTATATTCAAAGACGTTTCCAGAACATCACAACAGTCCCATAATCTGTTCTCCAGCAGATCATGATGCGGAGATGATGGTATTGGACTGGGGTAAAACAGAAAGAAATCCCACAATACCAGTTTAAAGTCCAAACGGGTTTATTTGTAGCAAAAGCCGCAAGCTTTCGGGACAGCCTGTCCCTTCGTCAGGTGGCTGGGAGTTCTGATCATAAAAAGGACACAAAGACACAAACTCAATTTACATGATAATAATTGGAATGTGAATCTTTACAGCTAATTAATTCTTAAAGATACAGACAATGTGAGTGGAGAGAGCTTTAAGCACAGGTTAAAGAGATGTGTATTGTTTCCAAAGAGAAAAGTTAATGAGATTTTGCAAGTCCAGGCAAGTTATGGGAGTTACAGATAGTGTGACGTGAACCCAAGATCCCGGTTGAGGCCGTTCTCATGTGTGCGGAACTTGGCTATCAGTCTCTGCTCAGCAACTCTTGTGCTGTCGTGTGTCGTGAAGGCTGCCTTGAAGAAGGCTTAACTGAAGATCAGAGACCAAATGCCTATGCAGTCTGTCAAGCTGGCACCTACACTACTGTTTCTCATCCACTTATTCCTCCATATCTCTACCAATGTACAGACCACAGGAAGAAACAGTCCTGCATGGTGATTGTCGAGCAGTGTTCATTCATCTGTTGTCATAGCATCTGCCTGGTCTCCCCAGTGTACCATGCCTCAGGACATCCTTTCCTGCAGCGTATCAGGTAGACAACATTGGCCGAGTTGCAAGAGTATTTTCTGTGTACCTGATGGATGGTGTTCTCATGTGAGATGATGATATCCGTATCGATGATCCGGCACATCTTACAGAGGTTGTGTGGTGTTGTGATCATTGTTCTCCTGAAAGCTGGGTAATTTCCTGCAAACAGTGGTCTGTTTGAGCTTGTGAAGTTGTTTGAAGGCAAGAAGTGAGGGTATGAGGATAGCCTTGGCATGATGTTTGTCTTCATCAATGAGATGTTGAAGATTCTGGAGAAGATGTCGTAGCCTCTCCGCTCTGGGGAAGTACTGGACAACAAAAAGTACTGTGTCCACCATTTCCGAGTTTGTCTTCTGAGACGGTCGGTGTGGTTTTTGGCTGTGGCACATCAGTACTGTCAATCAATGAGTCAAGCACCATATCCTATTCTTATGAGGACATCTTTCAGCGTCTGGAGGTTCTGTTGAGATCCTCCTCATCTGAGCAGATCCTGTGTATAAGGAGGGCATGTCCATAGGAGATGGCTTCTTTAACATGTTTAGGGTGGAAGTTGGAGAAGTGGAGCATTGCAAGATTATCCATGGGCTTGCGGTATGGTGAGGTGCCGAGGTGACCATTCTTAATGAAGATGTGTGTGTCCAAGAATGTAACTGATTCCAGAGAGTAGTCCATAGTGAGTCTAATGGTGAAATGGTACTTGTTGATGTCCTCAGTTGTTTCAGTGACTGTTCGCTATGAGTCCAAAGAAAGAAAATGTCATCGATATGTCTGGTGTATAGTATCAGTTGAAGGTCCTGTGCGGTGAAGAAGTCTTGTTCAAACCTGTGCATGAAGATGTTGGCATATTGAGGTGCAAATTTGGTCCTCGTGTCTGTTCTGTGTGTCTGGATGAAGAACTGGTTGTTGAAGGTGAAGACGTTGTGGTCTAGGATGAAGCGAATGAGTTGTGAAATTGCATCTGTAAGTTCCGCACACATGAGAATAGCCTCAACTAGAATCTTGGGTTCATGTCACACTATCTGTAATCCCCACAACTTGTCTGGACTTGCAAAATCGTACTAACTTTCCTGTCTGGTAACAATAAACATCTCTTTAACCTGTGTGTAAAGCTCTTTCCACTTATATTGTCTGTACCTTTAAGAATTAATTAGCTGTAAAGACTGATATTCCGTCATTATGCACGTAAATTGAGTTTGTGTCTTTGTGTCCTTTCTATGATCAGAACTCCCAGTCACCTGACGAAGGGACAGGCTGCCCCAAAAGCTTGTGGCTTTTGGTAGAAATAAACCTCTTTGGACTTTAAACTGGTATTGTGGGATTTCTTTCTGCTCCAGCAGATCAGCAGGACTGTTGAAGTGCCATCTCAGGAGAATGGCAATTGTTCCTTGGAGCACAAGTCTGCTTTGCTGTCTCAAGGTGACAGTATTCGTGTCTCTACCATTGCCCTTTTGCTGATGCCTGTCAGGCAGCCAGTTCTAAATGCACTTCAGGCTAAAAAGGTGCAGTTTGAAGGCAAGGCTCCTTTGCCCTGAGGCAGTTGAAGTTGTCCTTCAAGGCATCTGCCATTCCCTCAATTGAGGTCACAGTCTTCTACCATGTACACTGCAATTTCTGTGGAAATATCACATAGCAGCACATCAAGGGGCAAAAACACATGAAAAGCAGACACTAAATGAATATGAAGATGATTTGTTTATTTTACGATTGTATTATGTAATTGAATTTACATATTTGAATTGCTCTGTGCATTTTTTGTGTGTTTTAGTTAATTGGTAAGAGGATGGCATGGTAATCAGTGATCAAGAAAAAGTAAAAAGCATGAAAGTCCTGGGGGGTCAATCTTATGGCTGTTCCTGCCACACTCCCACTACAGTGAGGTCAGAGAATTTGGCCAACCAAATCTCCGTTCATGGGAAATTCCATAAATGGTGTGAATGGTGGTAAGATTCTGGCCCTGATATAAGTGAAGATGTGTTTGAGATTATGGGAAGTCTTGTTCCACTAGTTCTTCTTGTGTGAAGTCCTATACCCTCCTGATATTTTGGTTATGCAGAAAGCAATAGACCATCCTGAGTCCTGCCTCCCAAGTAGTGATGTTCTAGGCATTGAGGCATCATTTCAACACATCCAATTGTTATTTTTATTACATTTTGTTAGCAGCATGGCTTTTTGTGAATGCATGCTGCACACATGTGTAATTGAAGAAATCAACTATGTCATCAGCAGATAGTTGCTTTGTTACCCAGCAGCCAGTCTTTAGTTTGCAATAGTGGTTCAGATGCAGATGACACAGTGGACTCCCATAAAGGGGATATTTCTATGATTCTCTCTCTTTGGTGACATAACAACTGGACTTGGAAGGAATGGAAGCCCTTTCAGTTTGAGTGTATGGGAAGGCTGACATGTGACACCCACAAAATGATCTGCACGCACTCAGTGGCAGTGCAATACAATCTGAATTCTTATGAAACTGTGTTCTTGCTCTGTCTGCTTGTCTCTACCGAGAGAAAATTAAATTTAGTTATCTTTCATTGAAAGAGAGTCTTGGTGATTTCCCTTCTGTGAAAGGGGATAACAAAATTAAGAAGTATGAGATGTTTGGTGAATGAAAAATATGAGCAAAGTTGTTGGTATCATTCATTCATTATTTTATCAATTTCTGTTGCATATTTTCTTCCTCTTTCTCATCCCCACTTGATATGTGGTTAATATCAAGTGTTATTGATTTATAATGTGGTTTCTCAAAATGACCTTTTATATAGCATGCTGCATTCTATCGTAAACCTTGATAGATATTAAGCTGATTACTGCAGGGTTCCTCCAGAGCAATCCAGTAAACAAGAGTTGTTTAAGGATGCTGATGTTCTATAATGGTTTTGTGTCATTCTGGCTGCTATTGTAATCCTGTTATGTACGTATGTGAGTTCCAGACCAGAATCATAAACCATGTCGTGTAATGGGGCAACCCTTTTCACTTAATAAATTTATCAGTTTTGTTTTAAAGAGTGACCAATTATGTAAATGAATGGGTTTCACTAAATATAGCCCTTTAGATTTTCAGAATTTGCATGGTATGTTTCCTTCCAAAGGGTTCATTAGAAAAACTCAACACTACAGCGATCGACAAAATGTAGCAGCATGGACAAGCAGTTAGCAAAGTTAGGGCGAATGTATTGATTAGAGAAAGATTGGAAAGCATGTACCCCAAGGGTCTCTGTTAGGTCCACATTTATTTCTAGTTTCTATCAATAACTTGGGCTCAGGACTTCAATCTCTGCTGATCGTGCTGTTTGTCAAACAGCAAAGGGGATTATAAAAGGCATCAGAAAAACATGGATTAGTTGAATGGGCAATTAAGTAACTGGTACAATTTACTGTGACGTGTGAGATAATAGATTATATAAGGAAAAACAAGGGTTGGGAAAAATATTAAAAGGAAAAAAACATAAGGTGAGGATAAGCGAAGATAAGTACATGCATGTTCAGATAGATTAAAAAGAATTGAGTTTATAAATAGAAAAACAAGCATTTCATAGCAGAGAGGTAACAATCAATTTATACAACATGTGGGTAGGCCACAGTTAAGAGTATAGTGTATGCACTCCATTGGGCATCTCATTAGAGAAATAACATAAAAGTTGTAGTGAGCAGGCAACATAGATTCACCAGGATGATGCTATAATTGGAAACTATTATTATGAAAAAAGATACTAGAAATATTTTTACAAAGTAGAAAAGAGCTTTGATTGATCATGAATTTGAAAATATCACGAAGCATGAGGAAGGTGATTAGATTACACTTATTTATACTATAAAATCTTTGAGTATGAAATATTTTGCCACAGAATGTTTCAGGCAAAGACCAAGTCGTCTTTTAAGGAGAAATTGATAAATGTTTTAAGCAAAGGATGCCAGAGGTTTACAGGGAAAGCAAGGACAATTGGATTAGTTTTGGAATGCTGTCTGAACAAACACAGTGAACCAAATGACCCTCTTCTGTGCAGTAACTTTTCAGTTTAAAAATGTTAAAAAGCTTTAGCTGAAGCTTGCAGTTTTACTAAACATAGTACATTGGATTGACCATATTCATTTGTATAAATTAATCCATACTAAAAGTTTAATATGGCTAATTTAATCCTAAACATAACTTTAGTATTAAACAAAGGCAAAATACTGTAATGGAGGAATCTGAAAGAAAAATAGGGAAATGCTGAAAAATCTCAGCAGATCTGATAGCATCTGTGGAGAGAGAATAGATCCTACACTTCAAGTCTGGAATTCTGATGAAGGGTCATCCAGACTTGAAACGTTGGCTCTATTATCACTGCACAGATGCTGCCAGACCTGCTGAGGTGTTCCACAATTTTCTGGTTTTATAGCAATGTACGCTTTGAAGTCAATGTGTAGTTGTACAAATGTTATTAATCAAAAACTGTAATCCTGAAAACTCTTTCTTGTTAACTAATGTTCATATTACTTATAGCTATATAAAATCCAAAATATCTTGTGTAATTTTCAGCTTTAAATAACTTCAAGCAAAGTAAGGATCACAAAACTTCTTGATATATTGATAAACAGATAAGTAAAGATCCACAAATGATGTGGGTATAATTTTCATATTTTACTTTTACTTGTACTAAGTTATATGTTTACAAGTTTACGTACACATTTTCAATTCCAACGCTGGCTACGTAATGCAATCTAATTCAAATAGGTAAACGTGCAGTTGTAAATTCTGAATCACAAATAGAAGTGGCTAGTTTAGAATTATTTTATTGTATAAATAAGAAAGGGCTGAGGTCTACGTATCTTGATTGTGTGGCTGTGAAACCTGGACAACTTACAGCAAAGACAGTGCTATAACTTTGGCACAGTGGCGCATGATGGCATAGTGGTTAACATTGCTGCCTTACAGCTCCAGAGTTCTGGGTTCAATTCTTTCCTTGGGTGATTGTGTGGAGTTTGCACATTCTCCTTGTGTCTGCGTAGATTTCCTCCAGGTGCTCTGGTTTCCTCCACAGTCCAAAGATGTGAAGGTTAGGTTGATTTACCATTGTAAATTGCCCCTTAATGTCAGATAGATTTGTACGTAAACATGCGGGTTCCGAGCTAGGGCTTGGGAGGGATTGTTGTCATTGCAGGCTTGATGAGCCAAATGGCCTCTTTCTGCACAGTAGGGATTTTATAATAAAAATAATTTTTATCTTCCCTGTTTGAACACAATCTGGGCATCTTGTGGAAGGACAAAATCATAATTGGCTTCACAAAGGCAAAATTCCTAAGTATGTTGGCACTCATCGAGCAGAGACAATTTTGCTGGCTTGGGAATGTTCACAGGATAGGAGATGGATGTATGTCCAAAACTTTCTGAATGGCAAGGTGGTCAGTAGACCAGGAGAAAATCCAAAGCTCCGCTTCAAGTATGCTTGCAAGCATGACATTAAGGATCTGAATACCAATATTTGGATTTGGGAGACATTAATCATGGCAGAAGATAATGGCTGATAACATCTGTGGGCCATGTCTGTCACCATGATAACTGTTGGCTGTAACAGCTTGGCAATAGATACTAATGTCAAAAACCCCAATCCACAGTGACAGCTAACAATAATTTCATATGCAGCTCTTGTGGTAAAACTTGCCTACTATGAATTACCGTCTTTGACCATCGACAAAAGTGCACCATATGAAGCCAACTCACCCCCAAGCAATTTGATTTGCTGCATGCCCATCATTATGCAATGGCATTGTAAGATGCATTTGACCCGACATTGTCAAGTGAAACTTGTAAATTCAGAATTAATTACTGTAATTTGTGGTCTATTATTCAGACAATTATATAAGCCTTTTGTTTTCAAAACACAATGCTTCAATTGGTATTGTGCAGGTATCTTTTATTTAATATGTGCGTGCCTAGACAAAACTAAAATACTTGACTAAAAAGTTACAAATAATATGACGGGATGTACGTAAGTTGTAAACAACAAATCTTATAACTTTGTCATATTTATATAGAAATGCCTATGATTGGATACTTAGAACTTACAGTGGAAAATTAAAGCAGAAATTTTCTCTTACTGTTATTAGATAACAGGTTTTTTTCAGTCCTCTGCTTGTGGATATAGTTGATGTTCAAAAATAAATTACCTGTTGATTAGTTTGATTGTGAAAGCTTTTTTTAATGGAAAGGGTAAAACTGATAACATATTGCAAAATTACTGTGGATAAGTTACATGACTTACAAATTATTGCTTTACTTTCACAGGCAGTTGACACCAATTTGGCAGCTGTTGATAGTCACTGGATCTTCATAAATGAGGTAATTGAAATTAAGCAGAACAAGATATACTCTGCCACAAAAATTTGCCAAATGTTAGCGGTTTATATTTGTTGTTTATGCTTTTTTTATTCTTGGGTGATTAGCAGTCAATTTCATATATCCAGAATTGAAGAGAATTTAGTGTCTCTTGCAGGTTGATGTTGCCACTGATCCATTGTGTTGCAATGTGCGAAATTTAATGTTTTTGAGTACAAAGGGTGGAATTTTCTACGCAACCCACTGCATTTTTTGCGGAGGCAGCAGGACCTTCTGGACTGCCAGTTGTCAACGGGTTTCCTATTGATTGCACCCCTCACTGCCGGGAAACCCATGATGGGGGTGCACCCTTGGTGTTACAAGAAGATCCTGCTGACATGAATGGCCAGAAAGTTCCAGCCAAAACTGTTATAGTCATTTAATTAATTCAAAGAATGGCACACCAAACTAAAACAAAACCATTGTTAACTACCCAGAAGATGTGTAATTATTACCTTGGCATCATGCTATCCCACAGACATATATTGATACTTGTATATAGAACATAGAACATTACAGCGCAGAACAGGCCCTTCAGCCTTCGATGTTGCGCCGACCAATTAGGAAAAAGCAATGACCCTCTAACCTAAACCATTTCCTTTTCGTCCATAAACTTATCTACTAACCTCTTAAACGCCACCAAACTTGGCGCATCTACAACTGCATCAGGCAGGGCATTCCGTACCCTTACCACCCTCTGGGTAAAGAACCTACCTCTGACATCCGTCCTATAACTACCACCCCTTAATTTAAAGCTATGTCCCCTCGTGCTAGCTTTCTCCATCCTAGGAAAAAGGCTATCACTGTCCACCCTATCTAAACCTCTAATCATCTTATATGTTTCAATAAGGTCTCCTCTTAGCCGCCTTCTTTCTAACGAAAACAACCTCAAATCCCTCAGCCTCTCTTCATAAGACCTGCCCTCCATACCAGGCAACATCCTGGTAAACCTCCTCTGTACCCTCTCCAATGCCTCCACATCTTTCTTATAATGTGGGGACCAGAACTGCACACAATACTCCAAGTGCGGCCGCACTAGAGTTTTGTACAGTTGCAACATGACGTTGCGGCTCCGAAATTCAATCCCCCTACCAATAAAAGCTAAGACTCCATATGCCTTCTTAACAACCTTATCGACTTGACTGCCTACTTTCAGGGATCTATGCACATATACACCAAGATCCCTCTGTTCATCAACACTATTAAGAATCCTACCTTTAGCCCTATACTCTACACATTTATTATTCCTGCCAAAGTGCATTACCTCACACTTTTCCACATTAAACTCCATTTGCTACCTCTCGGCCCAGCTCTGCAACTTGTCCAAGTCTCTCTGCAAACTATAACACCCCTCTTCACTATCTACCACTCCTCCGACTTTGGTGTCATCCGCAAATTTACTAATCCATCCTTCAATACCCTCATCCAGATCATTTATAAAAATTACAAACAGCAGGGGCCCCAAAACAGATCCCTGAGGTACACCACTTGTAACCGAACTCCATGATGAATAATTTCCATCAACCACCACCCTCTGTCTTCTATCAGCTAGCCAATTCCTAATCCAATTAGCTAAATCACCCTCAATCGCATACATCTGTATATAGGAAAATGGAAACATAACTAAACCTTGGGCCCTCTGCTCTGCAGTTCACTTTGATCATGCCTTGAATAATGGTTTTCAGGGAAACAGATCAAACAAAAATCTAGAAATTTCTGTCTTCAAATGACACAATACAGCATACCAGGAAGGAGAATTCCTGATTTCTAAAGTTCTTTAAGTTAAAATATTGCTTCTTGATTTCACTTCTGATGATCTACTAATTTGAAGATTGTAACACCTTTTTTTGGACTTTCTCACCAGAAGAAATAGTTTCACTTTAATGATGCTATTATGTAATTATCACCTGTCAATATTTTGTTCAAGAAGGGAATACATGCCGTTGCAATTGTGAAAGAGTTGAAGGAATTTGTATGATGTGTAAAAACGTATGACATCTCAGAGTTGAAACATGCTACCTTTCAACAAAGTCACGCATTAATAGCCAGCTAGATGAATATGTTTTAGAATGCCTAGAGAATATAGAGCAAATTTTCAGCAGAAATATGGGCTGGAATCCTCCAATTTTGCACACCCCGCTCCCCCCGTTGTGAGTGAGAACAGAGAATTTGGCACTCAGCCAAATCTCCATTCATTGCAATAGGACTGGAGAATCCCAGCGAGAGGTGAGGTTGAATAATTCTGGCCATGGCTGTTAATTGACATGAAATTATCAACAAATGCAAAGGGCTGTTTGACATCTTTATTACTAAAATTGCTAATAGTTGTCACATGCTTCTTTCCTCTCGCTCACTAAGCAAAACTTTCCAGGTTCCTTCTGTGCCTGTGGTATAGGTCACTGAACCGGTGATACAAATCGAGAGTAAAACTCTGAGGTTCCCCAGGTTCAAAGCTTGGGTTGGCAGATGATAAAACCAATACCTTCCCCAAGGTTCCCTGCATCCCCAGACCTGCACGTGTTGTATTTTTATTCCTATAGCAACAGGATAAGGACTTGGATGGGGAGTCTGGCAATCAATAGCAAGAGTGAGCATTGGAGTGGGAGGCTTCAACAGATCATAAGGCAAGCTAGAGAATGAGGGTTGGAGAAGTCAACTTGATAGATGGAATGCTGCAATTGTCAGATAGCTTGAGGGGATGGAGGCAGCGTAGGGAGTGCTGGGTCGGAGGAGAGGGGCAGCAGGAGAGACAAAGAGTTCTGTAAAAAAAAAATGTAATTTCAGCAGCCAGCTGCTGCCAGCTATCTTTAGCTACTGGATTTTCAGTATCTAGGGAAACCAAGGTCCCAATGGTATTATGATTAAACATTATAACAAAGTGACTTGTCTCTCCAAGCTGGACACACAAACATCTCACAATATGTCACATAAAAAACAATAGTATACATAGCACATAGTATTTTTTTCTTATTTGTTCCTGGAAAGGTAAGCATTTATTCCTCATTGCTTTACACTTGGGAAGGTGATGGTAAGCTGCATTCTCGAACTGGGGCAATCCACCTGATATCGGTACACCAACAATTCTGTATGGAGGCGGGGTGGGGGTTGTGGTGGAATGGAATTCAGGATTTTGACCATCAATGGTAAAGGAATATCTCTATAGGTCCCAATCTGGATCGTATGAGGCTTGGAGAGGAACCTGCAGACGATGGTGATTCCAAGTGCCCACCCTCCCAGTTATTCTAGGTAGTAGAAATGGCATATTTGTGGGGTTTATTCCAGAAACCTTGCTGAGTAGTTTAGGCACATCTTATAGACAGTGGACAATGTCAACATCTTTTGCTAGCGATGGAAGGGGTGAATGTTTAAGATGGCAGGTTGGGTGTTGATCAGGCCGACAGTTTTGCTTTGGATGTTTTGGAGTTTCTTAAAAGTTGTTAGTGTTAATGTAAGCCTACTTGTGATTAATAAACAAACTTTATTTTACATTTTTTCTAGCATTGCACTCATTCAGGCAAGTGGAGAGTATTTGACAACAATCCTCACTTGAACTTTCTAGGTAGTGGACAGGCTTTAGGGAGACGAGGGACAGAATTTTCTTTAAAAAAAAATTTAAGTGGAAAACGGGCAAGAAAACAATAAGTCTAAGTCATGTGCTTTCTTGTATCACTGATGGTATTTCACTTGGTCTCCCATCGACCTGTATGTACTAAACCCTTCTATTACAGTCCCCACATCTGACCTGATAATGTAAAGAAGGTCATTAATGAAACTGTTTAAGTTGATTAGACCTATACCATTATCCTGAAGAGCACCTCTGACAAATTTCTGGGATTTAAATAATTGGCCTCCAATAATCATTGTGCGAGGTAAGACTCCAACAGTGGAGAGATTTCCTTCTGATTGCCATTTACTTCAATTTTGCAGGCACTTCAACAGTCAATCAAATGCTACCATGATGTCAAAGACAAACAATTTTGTCTCACCAGGTGATGCAAATTTGCATATTGCATTGAGAAAAATGTGTCTACAAAATATTTCTTGATATTAACAGAACACCAGGGAATTTTTATGGCTGAAACAGCCTGTTCCTCCATGCAAGTAGCATTATTTAACTCAGATAATTGGGATTTCTCATAGGAGAACCAGTGAGAGTCACATTATCTCTTTGTTGTAAAAAGCCTGCTATCTTCAAGTGCCTCTTGAGTACTTGAATGGTCGGCAGCAGGATTTTAGGGTTTAGGACTCCCTTCCTTGAAAACTTCCCACCACTCAGATGCTGCCAGATGTCAATTGTGGGCTACTCCAATGATATTGGTCATATCTACTGACAATGCATCCACCAGAAGTTCAGGTGAATTTGGGTGGGATGGGGGTCACAGGATGAGTGTCATGGGAAGAGTGGTAATGAATGCAGGAGCTTGTTTTCAGAGCCCTTCACCCCCTCTACAATGCCAGATCCCTTGAAAGTGCCCTGAGTGCTTGACATTGACAGAGGTGCTTCAAGTTCTCTGCATGGCATGACACCCATCCCCCCACTCCATTAGTAGTGGCAGGATGAGGTCCTTAAATAGTCATTAATTATCTACTTAATTTCTTAGTTGGCCCTGGAAGGGATGGCTATCCACAAACCTTCCCAACCAGATTTGAACAGGGAAGAGGTGGATGATGGCATAGTCCCTGTCTGGTACCTTCCCATCTGATGCCCAGCCACCTCCAAACTCAGCTAGCAGGAAGGCATTAAATTCTGCTCAAGGTGTCCCTTTGGTATTGCTGCCCTGCTGTGCCACTGATGTAAAGTAGTCCAATAAATGACTAGGAGTCAGCCTTTTATGGAAATAATAGAAAAGATTTTGGACGGGCTCATCCCCAGTGTGTGACTTGTCCCTTTAAGGGCAACATGGCAGAGTAAGATTCAGAGTAAGCCTGGGTGACCACTCGGGACTCAAAGTGAGGAATCATGCCAGAGGGAGGAGTTCTGTTAAACAGAGACATTCCAGAACTAGCAGCATACATGCTGCTGCTCCTATCGATACCTTCTTAATAAATCCTTTGTTGTTTACTAATTAGGTGTTGAAAGTGTATCATTACATCCAGATAAGACTGATGCTCAGCATTCATGCACATTATCCCATCAGAAATGCTCATGCTCTGTTGTTTGGTTCCATCTCGTAATTGTAGTCTTAATTCAGCTATGAAACTTGCATTGCCAGAGTGGAGCGGGTGGGATTATTGACTAATATAACGAGCAGTTACACATTTTGCAGAATTTAAGACTGATTTGTATTGTCTAAGAGACACAATCCTCGAGTGCTATATTCATCATTGAAAACTGCAATCTCACTAGAAATTAAAATCAGCAAATGAACATGATGTTGCAATGTTCAGTCAACAATTGATGATGATGCATTGAGGGGTGCATCAGGCTTTATGTGCATAATATTCCTCCTTTAGGTTTTAAGGGGCAACTCATCACTTTTGAAGTTGTCCTGTACTGAGGAGGGGGAAATTGGCTCCCCAACCTCGATGAAGTTGAGCTACTCCTTCTGCAGGTCAAGCTTTAAAGATTGCTGCAGAAGATCGACTGTAGAAGGAGATTCCTTTTTTTTGGAGCAGACGGATATGCTGGTTTAAAGCAGCGTTGAAGCAACCCAGATGGAATTATTGTGCAAAAAAAGGCATGGGAGCACATGGGGGAGTAATTAGCGGATCTTCTGAATGTTGTCATGGAAACTATATTCACATGCACAGTTAATGTGTTATTATGATGTTGAATACATATTTTATAGCATTTCGTTATCAGCTTATTGCAGCAGAGGAAGCATGCATACACTTTTCCAAACATGCAGACAATTCATGGTTCTCTAGCTTGCTGGTATTGCTGCAATGTATGTAGATACTTATGTTTATATCTTGCAAGCTATGAAAAATAAGCAGGCTGTCACCACAATTGATAAATATGCTGCATATTTATAGACTCAAGAACAGTGGCTATCTAGCTGTGCACTAGGATGAATCTAAGCTCCTTTTATCTTTGTCTTTCTAACATATGTCCCTCTTCTATCTTGTAAAAGTGTCACATTTTTGCAAACGGTAGTAGATTACAGTCAAGAGTTCTGATACCATAGATGATAACCAGCCTTCAAGCTCTTTGAATGAATGCAATAATGAGAGAATGGAAGGCTGGAGTACCTTTCTGTATCTCCAATATGATATTTAAATCTCCATACTCACTCTTGCACCCTGATTTTAACCAAACCCTCTTTGCGGGCATGGGATAGGTTTAGATTTAGCACACGTTTTCCAGTCCACCTAATTAAGCACACCATTAAATAAAATAGCAGTAGGCCATTCAGCTCAGCTGGTCTTTGCTGGCATGTGGGCTCCACACAATTCTCCTCACATCCTAATTCATCCATCTTATCAGCATGTTATTTAAATTTACCTCATTGCTACCAGAGAGGTCACTTTAAAATCAGAGCTAATAAGACTATAAGATTGAAGAGCGGAAATAGGTAATTTTATCCTTCAAGGCTGCTCCATTATACAATAGTGTCATGCTTATTTCTTTGTAGCCTTAACTCCACTTTCCCGCCTGTCACCACCACCACCCCTGCCTTACAACGCTCACCCATAACTTTCAACTCCCTGGTAAATCAAAAATCTTGACGCAACCTTGAATTTATTCAGTGATCCAATCTCCACTACTCTCTGGAGAAAAGAATTCCAAAGACTGATGATGTTCTAAGAGAAGAAACTTTTTTTCATCTTCATGTTAAATGGGAGGACCTTATTTTAAAGTTGGTCCCCTAGTTTAGATTAACTTATGAGGAGAAATATCCTTTCAGCATTGCCCTGATCAAGCTCCTTCCAATTTTACATGTTTCAATAAAAATGCCTCTCATTCTTTTAGATTCCAAAAGTGTAGGCCCAATCTACTTAACATTTCCTTATAAAATAGGTATGCCAAGTAATGTTGGGCGTTTATTACAAAGGTGTGGCATTGTGACGCAGTGGTTAGCACAGGTTCAACTCCAGCCTTGGGCCACTGTCAGTGTGGATTTTGCACATTCTCCCCATGTCTGTGTGAGTTTCTCAGGGGTGCTCCAGTTTCGTCTCACTAGTCGCCACACTTTGGTGCCTGTCTGGGTACACTGAGCGAGAATTTAGCATGGCCAATGCACCCAACAACACATCTTTTGGACTGACAGGGGAAACCTGAGCAAACTCTACACAGACAGTGATCCAAGCATCTTTACATATCTCTCTTTGCAGACTCTTTAGACTGAATTTTCACTAAGTCTACATGCCCTTTAAGAATAAATAACAGGTCTCAATTCCATAATTCCCAACTCCATTCTCCGCATGCCTTAATTATCAAGAGGGCTTTTAAAGCTTAAGGGCTGGTTCCTGTCAGGTACCTCTGACCTAGTTTGCTACAATGTGGGGGAAGTCATATCCCACTTCTTTTCAAATTTCATGGAGTAAAGTATGGTTTTTAAAGGGTTGGTGTTCCCTTTAAATTATGACCCCATAATAACATAATTGTATAGAATCAATGAATCCTTTAGTGAGAGTAGTTTTTAAAAATGTTTTTAAAAAAAGGGCTTGGGAATGGTGAGGACTGGTGTGTTTTAAATTGGACAAAGTCCTAGAGCATCAAAGGGGGCCTTTTAAGCATGGTGTGTTTGCCCTCTTTTTTGGGGGGCAGGCCTTGTCAGGAAGTAGCAGTAGTTTTAACTGATTTATTGTTATATTGTTGGATATTAGAAATAAAATATAGATTTAATTTTGTGTTTCCGTATAATAAAGTTGGCCTCTAATTAGATTCATTTTAACCAAATGTGTTTGCGTGTAAGGAGTTTTTTTGGTTTCAGTTCAAACTCTGCCTGCTATGTGCTTAGTGAATTTGTGATGTGAAAAGTAAACAAGAGCACTGGAGAAAGAATAAGCTGTTGCTGAACAACCAGGGGCTTCTTATGCACAGGAGAGCTTTTAGAGTTTAGTTTTAGCTGAATTCATAGCAGTTGGAGCTTAGAATGAGAAAAGCCTCTCAGCTCTGCTAGAAGCAGGAAACCCATACTATTGAGTAATAGGCAAGAAAGCTTATTCAGGAAACTAAGAAATGGAAAAGGAGGTTTCCACAAAGATTGAAATAATGAAAAACAGGAACTGGAATTTAAACAGGGTACTGTTCATTGTAGGTAAAGTTGCAACTGGAAAGAGCAGAGCTGATAAGGTTGGTTAGAGAAAAGCTAGCTATCTGAAGCAATTATAACATTTGATGTCCTTATTTCTAATCTTTGAGACAATAGTATGTTCGGGGGCTGAGTACTTGACAGATTATGTGGAAGCTACACATGGTAATTGAAAACAGGTGAATATTGAAAAGAGAGTTGCAAATCCTGGAGGTGGATCCTTGATAGGACCAGCTAAGAGAAAGCATTGTTTGAAAGGAGACTCTAAGTCACATCCCTTTGAGAGTGGAGTTTGGAAAGACATGACAATCATTTATGGGGAGTTTCAGGAGAAATTTTAAAAGTTCAATTGGATGGCTTCTCCCACTTGTGTGGTGTTGAGTTATAAGGATAGTGTGTTACTGAGAACAGCATAGCATAAGATATGTTTTGTAAGCTGTTTTATCTTTTAATCTCCATAGATTTGAGATGATAAGTGGGAGTGAGAGAATATTTTATTTATAGTTCAGCTTTTCATGATTTTTTTCAGTTATTAAAAGCTAATTGATATTCCTATGGCTCTCATTTATGTTTTGAATAAAAAGATAAAAGTTAATGGGGGCAGTTCTCCCAGCCTACAGCGCTGCTCCACTTAGATTCATATTAATCAAAGGTATTTGCTTATATGGACTTTTTGGTTTCTGTTTAAACTGTGCCTGCAGTGTTCTTAGTGAGCCATGCAGCAGGCCAGGAGACATCAGTGGGGGACATTTTGGAGGCTTTTCACTGGGTGTCTGGGCCTCTGCATCTCTCCAAGCCAAAGATTTCTGAAATTGGTATGGAACTGATTACAACACGGAAATCTTCAAGTCCATGTCATTAGTGGACTCGGGACTGAAGTCTCGGACTGCTAGCATCTCTCCCACCTTGCCAAGGTGGTTCAGTCTAGTGGGATTTACAGCTGCTCCCCACTAATGGTGAACAACCAGCCAACCACACTGGAGGAAACAAGGCATTGAGGCTCCTCCTGAAGGTAAGGGGTGGAGTGGCATTGCCCAATGGGTCCACCAGGCATTGGGCAGTGCCAACGAGGTGGAGCCAAAGGGCACACGGCCTACTGGGGATGGAGTCTATGAAAAAGGCAATTATTGTGCGAGGTGGAGTCAGGAATATCTGGGGGGAGGGGAGGGAAGTTGGGGCTGACCATCTGGGCATAGGGGTGGGAATCAGGGCTGGCTGGGGGCAAGGGCCAATATAGGGACTGGCCCGGGGTGGATGCAGGAGGCCAGTGATGGGCTTTCCAGAACTGGCCGGCAATTGGGTTTGCCAGCGATTGGAGCCTGGTAATGTGGGGCAACTGTGCTTGTGCCAACCTCTGCGCTGATAGATCAGCACATCTGCAATGACCCAGTCAGCACTATGTTGGCAGCCTCTTGGGTAGGAATATGCCCTGTTCCCAGATTTTCAGATAGAATCTCAGTAGGGCACTCTGTGATGCTCAGAGTGTTGGTGATTCATTCTAGATATCTAAAATATCTAAAATAGCTTCTAAAATATCAGCAAGAGTTATCCTCATTTATAGCAAATTGGGACTTGGAATTTTTTGGGGAGAATCCCGGCTGTGATCTTTTGAGCCAGTTTCTGTTTTGGAATCTTCCTCTCCAGTAGTAACCTCAACTGGAATTATAACAGCTGGCCTGGCTCCAATCTGCACCTGCTTTCCTGCAGCCATGAACATCCTGCCTTTTGTGGGCACTTTCTGCTGAAACAGGTGGACCAAGTTAGGAATTTCACTGACTCTTGCTACCTGCCACAATGATGAAAATTAAAACCTTTGATTCCTCCTCCCAACTTGCTTTCTTACCTAACTTTATATCATCAGCTATATGGCTTTAAGCTGTTGGTCCCTTCATCCAAGCATTAATTAGTATTGATCATAAATGGTTGAGCCCCCAGCATTGGTCCATGAAGCACTCCAGTTACAGTTTGCCAACCTGAAAATAACCCATTTGACTCAACTTTGTTTCCTGCACAGCTACTCCTCTAAAATGCCCAAACTATTAATCCTTATCTTCTGCAGTAACCTTTTATGTAGCACTTTATTGAGAGCCATCATAGTAATGGCACAGATATAATGCACACAGCCCATTTTTCCATGAACAGATGGCATGAGTAACTCCAGTTATTAATTAAGCTACACACAAAAATGTCCTGAGACTACTTCCCCTTCCCTTTTCCTACAACAGTTGAGCAGCTAATTATGATAGCTCTCCTGCCAGTAAACTCAATACCAAATGGGGAGGCAGTGACAAAGTGCTGTTGCCACTGGACTAATTACCCAGAGACCCAGGGACATGCTCTGGTTACCTGGGGTCGAATCCCACCATAGCAGATGGTGAAATTTGAATTTGGTTAAAAATATGGAATTAAAAGTTTAATGGTGACTATGACATAAAAATCTGTCTAGTTCATTAATGTCCTTTAAGGAAAGAAAATCTGTCATCCTTACCTGGTCTGGCCTACACGTGACTTCAGATCCACAGCAATGTGGTTGATTTTTAAATGGCCCTCAGAGATGGGCAATAAATGTTGATCCAGCCGAAAAAAAAAGGGTAATACATTTGGACGATTTAAATCCCCTGAAATCACCACTGTAACTTGAGTTATTGCAGATTTGCGCTGATGGGGTGAGTATACATGAATAAAATGGGTCACTTTCAAATGGAATGTCATTGCTCTGGGCAGTACAATATAATTGCTATCCCAGTTCTAGTTCTTTGATCAGATTGATATTGATCGAAGTGGAGCACACATTTTGGAGAGTTTAGCGTACTGCAATTGTGAATGATTACAGTGTTTAGCATTGTGAGAACCAAGCATAATCGTAAAAAAGTAGCATAATGCTGTTAAATTGCCTTTTGGAGTGATTGTTCTCTATATTGCTTCTGAAATTTCATTGCGATGTCAAGATTGTAATCCAGAGGTCTTTTAAAATCCACAGCTCACAACTATAGCCATATGAGACCATGTGAGATTTACAGAAAAGCTATTAGTTCTGATACCAATGTTCATTCAACATATAGCCTTGTTTATATATTCTATTAATTAGCTGCTGGACATAAATAAATGTTGACCAAATCAATAACTTAAATTGAAATCGGCACTGCGGTGTTTCATAAATTCCTTAATAAGTGAAAAATGAGGCTCAATGAGCATCAAAAAGCCTGCTCAAAGTAGCACCAGCTGTACCTAAAATGAGGCACCAACCTGGTGAAACTATAACACAGGACTACATGTGTGTTAAAAGTGGAAGCAGCATGTCATAGACAGAGCGAAATGATGCTACAGCCAACAGATCAGATCAAAACTCTGCAGTCCTATCATGAATGGTAGTGGACAATTCAACAGCTTTGTGAACAGAAGGAGCATAAGCATCCCCATCTTCAATGATAGCAGAACTGAGCAAATCAGTGCAAAAGACATGTCTGAAGTGTTGGTAACCATCTTCAGCCAGAAGCGTCATATGCATAATTCATCTTGGCCTCCCCAACATCACAGATGCCGGTCTTCAACCAATTTAACTCATTCCAACGGGCTATCAAAAAATGACTTATTGTATTGGAGATGCAAAACTTATGAGCCTTAACAATATCTTGGCTGTAATGCTGAAAATTATGCTTCAGATCAAGCTGCACCTCCAGCCAAGCTGTTCCAGTACAGTTACAACACTAACATCTACCTGACAGTGTAAAACATTACCCATGTACATCCTCTCCAGGATAAATTCAAGCCAGCCAATTACCATTACATCAGTCTATTGATAATCATCGACAGTGTTATCAACAGCACTTACACAGCAATAACGTGCCCAGGGATGAAGGGTTTTGCTTCTGCCAGGACCACTGGGTACCTGAGCCTTGTTTTAAACTTGTACCAGACAAAGCCAAAAGAGCTGAATTCCCAAAGTGACTGAATTCCCTTGACAACAAGTCAGTATTTGACCAAATGTGGCATCTAGGAACTGAAGTAATTATTAAATAATTTGAATAAAAGAAACATCTTGCTCCATGATTGCAGCCATAACTTGCGCAAAGCAAAATGGTGGTGGTGGTGGTTTGAGAACAATTATTTCAGCATTGACATTGCAGCAAGAGCTCCTCAGGGTAGGGTCCTCAGCTTGACTATCTCTTCAGCTACTTCATCAATCATCTTCTCTCCAACATAAGGTCAGACTTGGGAATGTTTGCTGATGATTGTACTATTTGTAATTCCTCAGATGCTCTATAAATCCGTATGAGCAAGACCTGGACAACAATCAGACTTGGGCTGTTGAACGGCAAATAATATTCTGACCATACAAATATCAGGAAATGATCATCTCCAACAACCACCCTGCTCCCCCAGACATTTAACAGGACTATTAATGCAGAGAGTCCCATTAATGTCTAGTGGTCACGACTGACCAGAAACTGCATTGGACCAGGGTAGGTTAGAGGCTAGGAATCTTGTGGAAGGTAATTCATCTCTTGATTCGGCTAGCCATCTGCAAAGTGCAACTCATTTATTTGATGCAATACTCTCCACCTCCCTGGATGAATGTAACTTCAATATTCAAGAAACTCAATACCATTCAGTATAAAGCAGACTACTTAATGACATCCCAATTGCATCTTTTCCATTCACTCCTTCCATCATTATTGCAATATGTAGCATGTACAAGATGCATTGCAACAACTGGCTAAGGCTTCTTTGACAGCACTTTCTAAACTCATCATCTCAACTTTGCTAAGAAGAATAATTGTGTCAGGTTAGAATTCCCTTTCAAATAAAACACCAAGTTGACTTGGGGTTACATCATAGTTTGTTCACTTTGATTGGTTACAAGTAGGAAATGAGTGCAGATGCCATTGGTGAGCCCACTGCTCATTGTAGCTGCGACCTGATTCAGGGTTCCTTTAGCTGCTGATTTTAAAGTTCAAACCTCACAAGGTTTGCTGTGCATGCAGTTAATTGTGCCATATGAGATTTGAATTATGTTTATGAGACCTTTGCCCACACATTTAACTTATCTATGTCCCTCTGTAGCCTTCTTATGTCTTCTTCACAATTTACTTTCCTACCTATCTTTATGTTGTCAGCAAAAATAGCAACCACATCCTCAGTCTGTTCATCCAAATCTCGAGATGTACTCTGAAGCCACTTGCAAGATGAAATGGAATGCTTCTTGAGCAGAAGTCATGCTCTCTTTATTCCTCAAATCTAAAGCATCTACAGCCATCACTTTAAGGAATTTTTGTCTGAGAAGTTTTGCAAGTCACATCAAGCAACATCTAGTCTGGAGCTACAATTGACCTGTGAACACTATGAGCCTGGCTCTTTAACATAATTTTCTCCCTGGCCATCCCATTTGAAACATCCCATTTGCAATGGATGCCCTGCTCCACTGCAAGCGAGGATGGAAAATTTGGCACTCGGGCAAATCTCTGTTCAGTGCAGCAGAACACAGAATCCTGTTGGTGTGAATGGCTTTAAAATTCCAGCTGACATTTTTGTAGCATTTGTCTGATGTTGTTTAGGCTTCTTTAGCTAGTTGTTATATCTGAGAAATTCTATATGATATCATGTATATGAGAGCACAGGATAGACCTTGCTACTCATAAGCCATTTGTTGACATGATTTTCTGCATTGACGAATCATAGCATCCCTGCAGTGCAGAAGAGTTCATTTGGCCTGTTGAATCTGCACCCACTCTGACAGAGTATCTTACCCAGGCTCATTTCCTCACCCTATCCTCATAAGGCCACACCTCATCTAACCACACATCAAAAAGTGGCAAATTTAAAATGTTCTGTGATAATTTTTAGCATACCAAATTTAAGATGCAGAATCCTTTATGCTCTTCCTATTGACAAAGTTGGGGCGGTTGTCTGAGAATATCGTTAAAGCAATGTGCATGCCATCTATTGTTAACCTTGAACATATCAGGAGCCCTGTAAATTGAATGGCCCTATCTCATTGTTGCCTTGGGATGATGTCAAAGTCAGCAAATTCCTTATCTTGCAATAAAGTATTTCAGTGACTGACAAATGCATGCCTGTAATGTATCTTGGCTGATAGTAGAGAAATCCCACAGGACTGTCTTAAATGACCCTGTTGCATACAAATTGAACACAGTCTTTACCTTCATTGTCACAGATAGAGCAGCATGGGGAGATCAGAGTGGTTTCAAGTCATCAGCAGGCCTCTTTGATGGAATGAATTCTTAAAAGTTTCATGAAGCCTGTGTTACCCATATATTCTTTGAGGCTGTTAATAATTGGTCAAGTACAATGTCCTTAAACAGTATCTCATTTTCCTTTCCTCTATTCTTGCTGCTATTTCTTCCGCTAATCCTCTCCTTCCACAATAAAGCTATTAAAAAGTTTTTTTTACTGGAATGGTATTGCAATGGAATGCCCTAATTTATCTTGAGAAAAAGATTCTGCAGGGAAGATAGGAGGGAGTCAGGGAGACTATGCAGACTACCAGAAACAGCTCCTAGGTTATGTCTCCAGCATGCCAATTATAATTGCTTCAAAGTAACATTCTCAGCTGCAGAATACGAAGAGTTTGACAGGCACGTTCTGAAGCTTCTCATTTCTGCTTGTTTCACCTGATCCCACCAACTAGTGTGTCTCACTTCTAAATCTAATTAATCCAAATGCATTATAATCATAAATCTAAAAAATGTGGCATTGTAGCTGGCTATGGTTCTCTCTGGGCAGATTGCAGGAAATGTTGAAACTAATATGGAACTTTGAGGGGCATAATGATGGGGTGAAAATCTGCTGCAATGGCATGCAATTCATTTTAGTTCAAGTTTGAAAAGATGTTCAACTTTACACTAAAGAAATGCCAAAGGTGGCATGGAATTCTCGGGTCTGGATTCTCATTGGATTTTTATATTGTGACGATCAATTTTTAACTAAATCTAATATTGTAATTGGATAAAATGGAAGGAATGTAGTACATAATTTTGGTCTGAAAGATTTGCAGTGATTCTAAGTTTTATAAATGATATTCATTTCAATAACTCCCTTTCATTTCCTTGGCTAGAATTTACAGGGCAGACTGGCTGATGTAGAAGTCAGGCTTGAACCTGCTGCATCTGGCCAGCTGACTCTGCAGCCTTTTGAAAGCTGTCAGCGATTAATAGCTTGAGGCAGGTCTTTGGCTCCCATCTGGGAAGGTGGTCCCACTTCCAAGAACTACCAGCCAGTCAAATGTCTGGACAGAAATCTGATGATAGTAACAGTTGCTGTCTGGACTCCAGCCAATCCTGAAGAAGGGCTGCAGTGATGGAGCCCAGACTTTAAGGTCTGTTTGCACTCTCACCTGGGTCAAGTTGGTAGGTCAGAATGATCAGGGATGAGTGGAGTGGATGGACCAATGGACAGAGCAGCAAGGAGGAGCGGGGAAATGAAGGGATGGGAAGACCCAGGAGGAAGGGAATGGGGGAGGGAGGGGAGAGAAGAACCAGTGGACATGGATGGCCTATATGAAAGCTGTGCTGTCCTTTTCACTGGTCATCAACCTGACCAGCCACCAATCTGATCAGTGAAACCTACTGGGCTGCACATGTGACATGAGCCTCTCCTACAGCTTGTAAATTTTGGAAATGATGGACGGAGGATCGAAAGTGACAACTTAGGGGCTTCAATAGGTCCAGGTACAGGGGAGGTCTCCCTCCTCTCTCAGTAAAACTACGGCAGGGCAGGCAAGTGGAACCCTGGCCATGGCATGATGTCAACTTTCCTGCCCTCACCCCAACTCCATATCTGCCAAACTGCTGTAAAGATTAGCCCCAGTGTAAATTGGGTTTGCTCAGTTGTCGTGAATCATTTGCTCAGACAAATCCAGAGGTGAATTTCCAGATCAGCCAGAGATCAGCCTAAGTTTCCGTCAAGTACTACCACATGCAGTTTGTTTCCTCCTGCCTAGTCAGAACTGAAATAGCGTTGGCTAGTATTGCGTACCTGTCTGGGTTTAGTTACAGGCAGGACTCTCACAGCAGTTAGAAATGTAAATTTGCAGAGGGTCGAGAGGAGGAGTGGGTGCATGTAACATATCAACTTGGAAAGAATTAGGAATATACAAAAATAAATGCTGGTTCATTTAATCTACTACTGAGATTTGAAGTTCCCCAAGGATTTGAGTGCCATAAAGCATTTTGTATCCTGGTTCAAATACAGTGGCAAACTAAAATGGCATGAGACTACTTGCTGTAGGATGCCTCATTCCAAAGAGGGTTCGGATCTCAAGAATTACATTATCATTTCATTGTTGGTGCAAGTCAAAAATGCATTTATATTTATCCTAAGCTTGCAGTATAAATGCACTGCAAATGTTAAGTGATTACTTTTAAATTAGTTTGAATTAAAAATTAGTTTGTAGTTAGTAATACGAGCTCAGAAATTGTATTTAGTGGATATAATTGTGCTGCTTGACTTTACAAAGAAAAATGTTTTGTATATGTTAACAAAAAAGCAATGACAAATGTTTGTGTTCATGATTCCTACAGATTCCGGTTGACCTTCTTAACCGATTTTGTGTTCAATTTGTTTGCCTTTGCGTGAGCACTCTCCAGAGTGCATTTAGAGTGCTATTCCTTTAATTAAACAATATCTAATTTGCATTATTTTTATTAAACTAAGGAAATAAATGATGCCGATATTCGGGAGCTGGCAAAGAGATTGACGGGCAGGTTGACTGTAATTCGGCAAATTTTCCCAATATCAGAAAGCAAGAGCCAGTATTGTTTGAGGAACACGCACAGGTTTTCTTCTGTGATGTGTAATCCTAAAGATCCTTTCACACAGCACATGGAGGTAGGGAATGTGACAATAATTGATTTTTAATGGTTCTGTTCTTTATCTACAAATAATATTATTTCTGTGAGGTGTTTGCAAGCTAAGTGTGCATCTAAGTAGAGCTGTGATAATTGATGTTGTGTAAAAGCAGTCCAATATTGTGAACAATTTTAGAGCTATCCTCGATGTTTATTGAATACACACACACACAAAATATGTTCAGATCTTGCCATTTTAAGGAATTAAATGTAGCTGATGAATAATTGACTTTTGAAAATATGTGTAAAGATTTTGCATTCACATGTCATTATCAGATGTCAAGGTTAAGCAACTGGAGAAAATCTCATGGTACATAAAGGTAGAATTGTATAGTCACAGATGAGTCAAAAAATTAAATATAATTCATCATTTAAAAATCAACAAACTTGTCTTTATTGCTGGAGATGAATTGGAAAATTCTTGGAGATAGTCGCTCTAAGATTTTACTCAGCAACATGGGGATGCGGAATCCATTGGAAGCTGGGAGAATTCTGGACTGTATTTCTGTGGACAGTACGAAGTGAGATGGTATAAAATGGGAATGTTCCACTGTCTAGTTTAAAGTTAAAGTTCCTACAAAAAGGAAATAAGGTGGGCATTTGAGAAATTTCAAATAATCAGGGATTTAATAAAACTATTAGCACTAAGTGAAATGACTCCAGATCAGAATTACAGATTAACAGAGGTATTATCTGCATAAAGATACATACAATCATAATACGTAAAGACACAGAAAATCACAGTGAAAGATTTAAACAAGTAAGAGATTTGAATAAGTATTTCTGACTCAAACATGTACTTTGGATTTTAAAATATGTTTTTAAAGTAATCTGTACACTGTAGCCAAACGTAGGGTGCTCCAGAGTATGATAGGATGAAAACTAAATGAGATGAACCACATTCTTTAGGACAATGAAACCACAGAATATGTATATTCTTATCAGCATAACTTATGTGATTGGCCCTATTCTCACTATAGAGGCCTGCAGCAAAGCACTGAGTTAGGCCACTATGTATACATTGGTCTAATAATGTCGAGACTGGTGTAGGCACAATAACCATGCAAAACTGGCCTCCCAGTTGCTGGTTAGCTTAATTGCTGGCCGACCCCACAGCACTGCCTCTCTGATCCAGCCACACCCTTGTGCTTGTCTGGACCAGCCCTGAAGCCCCCACCCCTTGTGCTGCCTCAACCCTCTCCATGCCTGCCCTGGTCTCTGGCCTCCCTTCCTCCCTCCCTCCCACACTGCGATGTGCAGAGTGGCAGTGGGACACCCCCACTCCCACTAATCTCCCTTCAGATGCTCCAGCCTCCGTCTGACCCCACCCCTTTGGTACTGCTTGATGTCCAGTTGGCAGTATACCAAGGTGACCCCTGTGCATTGCCACTTTGCTCCTTGGGCAGTGCCAGGGGGTCAGGCTGACACTGCCAAGAGGACACCCATTCTTACCCCCGACCCTCTGGCAGGGCCTCCATAGCCCTCTTCACTCCAGCAGGATCGGACTATCAGCTCCTCCTTAATGGGAAGCTGTCGTAAACCCTATTGAAGTGAAACACACGTGGCAGCAAAGAGTGAGGCTCACAGGCCCAGAGACTTCAGTCCTGGGCCCGCTAATTACATGTTAATGAGCATTTGAATAATTTATAGTTTCATGCCAATTTCTGGCATGGAGCTGATGGCGTCAGAAATCTGGTGGCTGGAGATGTGCCCAGGCTGTGGCACCCAGCAGCAAGGCTGCTAAATGGCCTCCAAGCAGCACAGAGCCTGGGAGATCCACCTTTGTAGTGATTAGTCATTCGTGCTTTTGGAATTCTTGTTGTGCCTACCAGAGAAGGGTTCAAGATGACCTCTTTGACTAGAGGCTGTGGCACCCCCTCATTAGGCTTTGGTATTTTGCAAAGCCAAGTGGTCCATACTGTCTGCTATCCATACAGAACCTCTGTTGTCTATCTGTGATATTCATTTATTTGTAGGGATGCCATTAACCTGATCACAAAAATGATTTTCTCTGCCCTCTTCTTTCATGGCAACATATTAATGTTGAAATCAGATAGAACTGCGAATTAGCTATACTTGGGACAAAATCTAGAGTTGATGATTTCCACGCCAGCTTTCTCACCAGAACTTACCTTCTGCCAAATTCTCGTAAGATTCTGCCCTGTGTGTTTGATATCTTGCAACTGCAAAGTTGAGAAATAAGTTCACTGTCACTTCAGCAATGCTATAATTTAAGTGAATTTATACTTCCACAAGTTGGCTGTATTTCAAATGCTATGCTGACCAAAAGTCAGATTTGCTTATACTTTTGGCATTTAAATTGCATAAAGTAATAATTAATAAATTAACTAATCGCAAAATATACTTAACAATGTTCAGGCATTTTTATTAGGACGTTCAATCGAGCCCTGTGGTGAAATTGTAAGATATCATTAATGCACATGGTGTGAAATCTTCAGAATCTTTTATCCTCTCAGAAACCTTTTATTTCCCCCCCACCCCCATCAAAGTACTATCTCAGGGGATTGGTAAATCCTCGCACTCAAATTTTATAGAATGTAGGTGAAAGAATTCATTACAGAAATTACATGCTTATCTTCAGCTGAAGCGCTGCCTTAATCTATAGTTCCCTTTGTCGGGGGAATAATCATTTTAGTATTAATTTTTTTTGCTGAAAGCTGCTTTTGTGTCTAATCTTTGCAGATCTCCAATCTCTACGTATATGACAGTGTGTTGCTGCTGGCTGATGCCTTCCACAAAAAACTGGAGGATCGAAAATGGCACAGCATGGCTAGTCTGACGTGTATAAGAAAAAATTCTAAACCATGGCAAGGTGGGAAGTCTACATTTGAAGCAATCAAAAAGGTACTGTGTTTCACTGCACAATTCAAATAGTATTGCACTTCTATAAGTACAAGAAGCTTGTAATGGTAGAAGTTGCATAAAATTATTTTTAAGTTACTCTTGGGAAGATGACCTTCTGAAGAATTTGTAGAAAAACAGATGCAGGGCTATATTTCTGTCCAAATGTTTTGTTGGATACATGAAGAATCACACTAACATCCTTCAGGAGAAGCTGCCACCATTACCTGGCCTGACTTACATTTGACTCCAGACCCGTGGCAGTGAGGTTGACTCTCAACTGCCCTCTGAAATGCTTAGCAAGTCACTCGTGTCATCACGCAGAGGTGATTTTTCCCTCTGCTCAATTTTGGAACCAATCAAAGGGAAATACTTCACCTCATAATCTTATACGAGTATATGTGAGGTAATAGGCAGCGATTGGTTTTGATAAATTAAAGCAGGATCTGACATCCCTTGTCAAGAAAAATTAACAGGTCTTTATTTTTAAACTGGTGTCAACCTTATTAGAACAATTAACAAACTGAACAAAATCCCAATAAAATGCTGTTCAAATATTACAAACCTCCTTCAGGAATAATGAAATAAATCATGACAGAATTCACTTACTCTCAACTAATATACAAACAAGCATTATTTGAAAATATGAACCTTCTTTGATAGTGCTCTCATCTGGAATACTTTCTGAGTTGGTATCTCTCTATTTACATGGTGATTTTATGAAGACATACATTAAACTATAGGATTTACATGAGAGAGCCTTGTTTTCCCTCTTCTGACTCAAGAGGTGCTAAGCATACTCTAACAGTTACTTGTCTTGTCTGGGTTTATATACCTGGAACCACCTCATAGTATTCCTGCAATCAGAGTGGCCTGAAGTTGTCAGCAACTCTCATATTTGAATTCCATTGGTTCCGTGTCTCTGTGTGCTTGCTTTAAATTAATTGGTCCAAGTCAAAAGCCTATTTTGTTTAGGTTGGAACACTGACTGCTAGGCTTTGATACAAATATTGCAAAAACCTGTTTCTGCAGCTGCTCTCTACAATTTAAAATCCACGCACAGAGACCTGCTTTTTAAACAGACAGCGCTATCTGAAATTTTTTTTCTTTTTTGTTTTAGCATTTCTTTTCACTGTTTACATTTGTCAAACACCAAATTTTTAATCTTACATACACAACTTCACAACACTCAATTGCATCAAAGCATGACAAGGAGGCCAGAAAGGAATGGAATAGGATGAACAACTCAGCCTAAGCATCAGAAATAACAAGGGTACACTCAGCCCTGTCAGTCATGCAGTGCTCATCTTACGAACATCTGGAGGCTGTCCCAAAACTGGCACAGCTGTCCCACAGACTAGTGAAGCAATAACCTGACACTGTCATACTTACAAAATCATACCTTTGTAGGTTATGAGCCAGATGCCACCATTATCATTCCTGGGGGTGTCCAGTCCCATTGGTTCACCAGCCTGATAATGTAGTGGTACCTCTGATGAAGGAGCAGTACTCCGAAAGCTTGTGATTCCAGACAAAGCTGTTGGACTTCAACTTGGTGTTGTGAGACTTCTAACATAATAGTATACAGTCAGAATAATGACTCAGTTCCTCCATGAAGTCTCATGACATCATGAGCAAGAAAATCTGCTGATTACAACCCTGTCCCTGCTCTTCAGCTGCTGATTCAGCATCCCCTTTGTTGAACATGCACTGGGACAAGCACTGAGGGTGGCAGTGTACAGAATACACTTTGGGTGAGGAATTTCAGTGTCCATCACCAAGAGGGTCTCAGTACCACCACTACTGACCGAGCTGGATAAGTTCCAAAGGGCATAGCTGCTAGAATGGGTCTGTGGCAGATGATGAAGGAATTAATAAGCAAAAACCTACTTGACCCTGTCCTCACCAATGTACTTGTTGCAGATCCATCTGATCATGGCTATATTGGTGGGAGTGACCACAAGCTTCTTCTGGAGATGAAATCCCATCTTCACAATGAGGATACTCTCCATTGTGTTGTATGGCACTGCCATCATGCTAAATAGCGTAGATTTCAAACAGATGAAGTAAATCAAAACTGGGCATCCATGAGGCACTGTGGCCCATCAGCATCAGCCCAATGGATCAACCCTGGTTCAATACAAAGTGCAGGAGGCCATGCTGGGAGCAGCACTAGGAACACATGAAAATGCGGTATCAACCTGGTGAAGGTACAGCAAAGAACAACACAGTATATCAAACAGCAGAATCAGGACACAATACACAGAGAAAAGTGACCCCACAGCCAGTGAGTCAAATCCAAATTCAACAGTAGTGCCACATCCATTCGTGATGACGAGTAGCAAAACAACTAACTTGAAAAAGAGGCTGCACAAATAATCTCATCTTCAATGATGGGGAAATTCTGCACATCGGAGCAAAGGATAAGATTAAAGAATTTGCAACCATGATCAAGCAGAAGTACCAAGTAGATGATCCATTTTGGCCTCCTCCTGAGATTCCCAGTGTCACACTGACCATCTTCAGCGCGTTCACTCCACTTGAACTCAAGAAACTGTTGAAGGCATTGATGTTAATAACTTATGCTCCAGGACTGTCCAGCAAACTCCATCCCCTCCCCCACCTTACTCCAGCTTTTTCAGTACAGCTACAACACTGGCAATGTGGAAATTTGCCCAAGTATGTCTTATCCATAAAATACAGAACAAATCCAACCCAGCTGATTATCACCCCATTATCCACTTGATTATCAGTGAAGTGATGGAAGTTTCCATCAACGGTACTATCAAGTGGCAATAACCTGCTCGCAGATGTCTAGTTTGAGTTCAGCCAGGACCACTCAATTCCTGACCTCATTACAGCATTGGTCCAATCCATGAACAAAACAGAGGTGAGGTGTGATTGACTGCCCTGGGCAACAAAGCAGCATTTGATGGATTGGAGCCCCAAGGAAAGTGAAGTCTCTGGGAAATGATTGGCGGGGGGGGGCATTCTCTGCTGGTTGGAGTTATACCTAACACAATGGAAGAGCCAATCATCTCAATCCCAGCCTATCAATGCAGAAGTTCCCTATTGACCTTCCTTCCATCATAAGATCAGAAATGGGGATGTTAGCTAATCATTGCACAATGTTCAGTATAATTTGTGACCCCTTAGATACTGAAACAGCCAGTGTTCGTATGCAGTAAGAGCTGGACAATATTCAGGCTTTTGTTGATAAGTAACATGTAATATTCATGCTAGACAAGGACCAGATTATAACGTTTCACAACAAAAATGAAACTAACCATTGTCCCATATTATTAAATGGAGCCCTGGATCAACCTGGATGAATACGGCTGCAACAACACTCAAGAAGCTCGTAACCATTCAGCTATTGCACATGATTGGCAACCCATCCATCAACTTCAACAGTCATTCCCTCCGATGCACAGTAGCAGCAGTGCGTACCATCTACAAGATACATTGCAGCAACTCTCTAGGGCTTCTTTGGCAGGCAGCAGGTTCCAAACCTGCAACCTCTACCAGCATGAAGGACAAGAGCAGCAGATGCATGGGGATAACAACACTTGAAGATTCCCTTTTTAAGTCACTCACCATCCTTACTTGAACCTTATTGCAGTTCTCTCACCGTCACTGGGTTAAAATCCTGGATCTCCTTTCCGAGCAGCACTGTGGACGTACCAACACTTGGGCTGCAGCAATTCAACTAAATGGCCCACCGCCATTGAGGGAAGGGCAACAAATGCTGGCCTAAACAGCAATGCCCACATCCCAAGAAAGAGTAAGGTAAGGTTTGCATAGCAATTGCCATGCATTGGGAATCATCTGAAAATGAAATTGAAATTGTAAACTTCAGATGATTTCTACTGTCTTGCAACAATAGATAGGCAGAAAAAAAGAAAAATTAAAACCATTTCTATCTTCTAGGTAACTATTGTACAGACCCACACTGAGTCCCCATGAGTCTCACCTTTATAGCCCCTCTCAACCTGATTACAGCCAGACTTCCCTATACCCCCACCAACTTATCTACCCCTCCCCCCCCATACTCAAAAAGAGAACCCTTCTATCCCAAGGCCCGACTACGCCTCCCAGATGAACAAATGGGATCTTGTCAATCCTCTGTCACCAATGGGATTCCTCCCACTAGACCCTATCTACCTATTGTATCTAAAGGCTTGGTTCAATGGCTGCAGCCTTCCACTTCTGAATTGCCACTTTTACCTTTAAATTCAAAATGACAAAGTCCATCCATTAACCTCATTGGACTGCGTATATTTGTCATCTACGGCTGGCGTGCACCAGACCCATCATCCCCTTTCAAATTTGTGCAGTAATTTCAGCTTACCTTTTCCCTCTCTGTTCCTCCTTTCCATCTTGGATACGTTACTCACTTTTCATATATGGCCTTAAACCAGGGGTGTCAAGAAACTATTTGACTGTGAGGGAAAGCAAGGGTGTGGGGCTTCTCCTGTTTTCAAGTTCAATAATAATGAAGAGTTAGTGGAAGCATCAATTAAAATCTTGTGGACAATGAAACCTCAGCAATATGAAGTCTGGTCTATTTAAGAATGCAAGCTTCCAGGGACTAACAGATAATAACACAAAAAAAAACAAGGAAAGAGTTATTAGAATTCACCAAGGCATTCTCGCAGGTGTTCAGTATTTCACAGTAAGAAGTCTGACAGCACTAGGTTTAAGTCCAACCTGATGTTGTCAGAATTCTTACTGTGTTTACCCCAGTCCAATGCCAGCATCTCCACATCTTCAGTATTTCAGACAGCAATGGCGAAGTATGCAACTAAGAGGCACAGTGTTTAGCATCGCTCCCTTATGAAGCCTGGGGTCCGGTTCGATTCCTGGATTGGGTAACTGTCTGTGTGGAGTCTGCATGTTCTCCCTGTGTCTGCAGGTTTTCTCTGGATACTCCGGTTTCCTCCCATAGTCCAAAGATGTGTGGGTTGGGTGAATTGGCCATGCTAAATTGCCCCTTTATGTCGGGGGATTAGCCAGAGTAAGTGCATGGGGTTTTGGGGGTCGGCCTGATTGGGGCTGTGGTCTTGATGGGCTGAATGGCCTTCTTCTGCACTGTAGGGATTCTATGATTCAGTGCATTTTTATTAAGGCAGAATAAATGATTTTTCTGGTATCCTAATAGAGATTATTTGGTTCCATGTGGTCTAACAACAGATAACATTCACTTTCTCCAGGGCAGCTCAGGAGGAGCCATAAATTCCCATTTAAATGCTACTCAATTTAGGGTTGCTCATGTCTGATTCTTGATATTATATTGATTATATCTGATTCCATCACTCTACAGGTTTACCTATCACCACATTATGAAACATAACTTATTAAATTTAAGTAATAAAGGGCAGGATTTGCAGCCCTCAATAAAGGCAAGAATGAGGTAGGAGGTTACAAAAATTCACACAGCTTGCTGGTGGGCTGGTGTGCCAATGCCATCCCACCCAAGCCATTTTTCCAGAAGTAAAATTGGCAATGGATGAGCTAACAACAGGCATCCCCTGAGTGTAGACAGATAGTTCTACTTAAGGCTAATTAACAGAGGCTGATTAGTTTCTCCAGCCAGCACGCATTTCTTCACATTTCCAAAATGTGGCCATTTAAAAAAAATTAGAGCTTTTATAAGTTGCTGAAAGGGCACCAAGATGGAACTGCACTTTTCTCTTCCTCTCTCTCCTTCCTGAATTGCAGGCTATCATTCCTTTGTGGATAGCAATTACCTATTGGACAGTGAACCCGCCCTTTGGCCACTAATTGGCAAATTCAGGGAAAATTAGTACCAGCTGATTGTTGTGCAGAATTGTGACCACATTTGACCCTGATGTCAACATCCTGACCCAAAAGATAAAATGCTATTCTTTGCTAGAGAAAAGGGTATTGCAAGATAACTCAAGATAGGTAAATAGTGTGGTGGGAAAGGGAGGGTGAGATCCAGTGATTTATTAATTTTAGTTTGATGTGGGCTTAATAATGACAGCTCTTTATTAAATGTTATGGCAAGCTCTTCCAGAAATAGAAAAAGTTGTAACAGGCTTGCAAACATTTCTATCAATACATTTTATATCAAGGATAATGAAATGCCACTAAAAGCCTCATTTTATTCACTGTGGAACGGACAGCTTCTCTCAGCGTGCAATTTTTGTGCAATTCAATTATAAACTTGTTGAGGCCTTGAAAGATACCCAGAGGGCTTAAGCAGCTGCTTGAGTGTGGAGACAGATTTGTAGCAGAAAATCCAACCAAGATTCCACAAATTGTGTACCAGCAGCAAACAGGCTTATCCTACTAACTGAGGGTGAATTGTCAAGTGTTTCTTTATGCTCAAGTGGCATTCAGTGGCAGAATACTGGTACTCTGCTTTTTATATTGTTTTCTGTTGTGAATAGTATATGGTGTTAACTGAGAGAATAAAATCCTCTGATCTTGGGAATGGTATTATCTACTGAACTTGCAACCTAGATGTCTTAAGTTCAAATTCCACTATGACAACTTAGAACCGTAGAACCATAGAAAATTACAGCTCAGAAACAAGCTTTTTTGCTCTTCTTGTCTGTGCTGAACCCTTTTTTGCCTAGTCACACTGACCTGCACTTAGACCATATCCTTCCACACCCCTCTCATCTATGAACCCGTCCGAGTATTTCTTAAATGTTAAAAGTGACCCCACATTTACCACTTTATCCAGGCGCTCATTCCACACTCCCACCACTCTCTGCATGAAGAAGCCCCCCCTAATATACCCTTTAAACTTTTCTCCTTTCACCCTTAATGCATGCTCTCTAGTTTTTTTCTCCCCGAGCCTCAGTGGAAAAATCCTGTTTGCATTCACTCTATCTATACCCATCAAAATCTTATACACCTCTATCAAATCTCCCTTCATTCTTCTGTACTCCAGGGAATAAAGTCCTAACCTATTCAATCTCTCTCTGTAACTCAGCTTCTCAAATCCTGCCAACATCCTCATGAACCTTCTCTGCACTCTTTCAACCTTACTTACATCCTTCCTGTAACTAGGTGACCAGAATTGTACACAATACTCTAAATTCGGCTTCACCAATGCCTTATATAACCTTACCAAAACACTCCAACTTTTACACTCCGATTTATAAAGGCCAGCTTGGAGAATTTAATTTAATCGATCTGGTAATTCCCTCAACAGAGCTGTTTAGTTCCTTAGAATCATATCTTGCTGGCCTACATATATATTGTGCTCGCTTACATAGTTGTCTCTTAATGATGGCCTAAATTGCATCCAAATTATGAGTGAGAACCACTAAAGTCAGCAGATTAGTTCAGAAAAGTCCAGGTAACTCATCGAAACAAATCCCATTTAATCTCAGTTCAATCAATACTGTAATGTCCTTCATACTGACATCAAGAGATTAGGACTGAAGTAGTTTCACAGGTTGATCATGCAATGGCCTATCATAATTGTAGAATCATATCTATCAGCCTATTGTCCAGACTGCTCTCATGTTATAACTATTACTTTTTTATACACCATGCTCTCAATATAGAGTCTGAAATCCAGACTATGGAGGAAGGCTATGAGAATGTCTTGCTGATCATCTATTGTCAACTTCCCCACCTCCATCATTGTGTCCCTTTTCACTCTTCCCTATGAAATTAACATCGCTTGGAGGAAAATTTGTGTAAATCACTAGGAGTTGGTGATTTCAATGTCTCCAGTTGGAGTTACCTCTTTACAGTTCTATCAAACTCCAAATTCCTATTTCACAATGTTGCTAACTTCACAATTCTGAAGCCCGGTTGTCTTAAAATCCAGATCATCTGAGCATTCCAACATTCCACTTGTAATCACCTTCCTGAACTGTTAAATATGACGTAAGCCTATATATGAGATTAGTCAAAATGATTTCTTGTTATGTACCCTCAATTTCCAAAGATAGTAGAGAACAACAAATGACTAGATAAAGGAGTCTTGCATTTATATTTTGAAGAATAATGGGCAGAATTTAATGACTAAAGTACTAGTAAAATTCTATGCAATAGAAACTGAATTTGAGTTGTCTAGTAAACACACATCTGTGGGCCTGAAAGTATGTCCAAAATAATAAAAGCATTATATTTATTCATTTGGCATTCGTTATAAAATTGCCAATCATTTGATTCAATATGAGCAATGATAAACTGAATTCTACAGAAAAATATAAGAAAAGATGTGCTAATTGTTTTTCTGTTTCTTGCCTCGTTTTTCAGATTTGTTGTTTATGTGGACTTCAAATGTCAAATCCATAAGTGTATTTTTGCTTTTATTTATAGGGAAAAGTGAGTGGATTAACGGGAATGCTCAATTTTAGGGATGATGGTACAAATGCCAATGTTCTGTTTGAAATTCTTGGTACCAGTTACAGTGAGGAAAAGGATAGAGGGCTTCAACGTGTAAGCAATATTTTGTGTTCTGGCATTAATATGAGGTATTAAACTGTGCTTGTTTCATTCGTGTATTTTCTCCATATATTTTGATTGCGAGAGTTCTATTTTGCTTTTGATTGGGTACAATTTCATAAGGTGTATGCCATCAGCTGCACTTTCACCTTGTAGTTATAATATAAAATTCAAAGACAATGAAACAATGGTTTCCAATCATGTATTTTTAAAATTATGATTACATCCTAAGAAAAACTGGGAATATACTAATACTCTGCTGTTTTCTGATGGGGAAAGCATGGGGAAAGATTTTCCACAGGTCCCTTTCCAAATGTCAAGGGGGCAGATCTGGACAATCTGCTGAGATAGCCCAGCAAATCCATTCATAGTACTTAGCAAAAGTTTGGTCAGCCGAGAGTAGGCTTGGAATTTTCTGATGCATCAGAAAAGGTCAGAACATCAGGAATTTTCCACACTGTCCTATCTATCCTCACATCTCAAATCCGCGGAGAAGAACAGATCATCTTGAACACTGTCGAACCTTCTCTGGGGTTCTTCTTAAGCCTGCAAAAGATGCCATTCTGCTCCTGTATGCCTGGCAGCTCATTGTAGCTGATTTCCACTCCCTAATTTGAAACTAGTTTTGAGCCTGTCCACGCAAGCACTTTTCTGCTTGCAGAGTGGCCCCGACCACTCAGCAAACCTCAGTGTCCAATTACATCAAATGGTGAAAACAAAGCATTGCAGTGTCTAATTCAAAATGTGCATGGCAGAGGTGTGTCACCATTATCTTCAATTCCATCAACAAACTCAGGTTTCTAATTCATTTTTAGCTGTCTCAACACTTTACTACTGTACAAAACCATAAAATGTTGGAAATACTCAACACACCAAACAACATCTGTGGAGAGAGAAACAAAATTGATGTTTCAGATCAGACCTTGTGTTAAAAATGGGAGAAGTTAGAAATGTGATAGACTTTGACCAAATGAAAAGGAAGCAGATGGGAAGAACAACATTCCCTCACTTGTCAACGGTTTGGGATCAATGGAGCCTGTTGCTGCTGCTTCCACAAACAAATGAATATCCAAATTAGGAGCAGGCATAAGCCGTTTAGCTTCTTAAGCCTGCACGAACAGAATCATGGCCGATCTGATTGTAACCGCAACTCCACATTCCCGCCAATACCCGATATCCATTGGCTTCATTAAACAAGAACTTAACTATCTCTGCCTTAAAAATATTCATTGACCTTGCCTCCACAGCTTTCCGGGAAGAGAGTTTCAAAGTATCTCAATCCCCTGAAAGAGGAAAATTCTCCTCTATCTTAAATAGGAGACACTTTGTTGTACTGTGTCCCCTATTTGTAGCCTCTCCCACAAATGGAAACATATTCTCAGCATCCACATTATCAAGTCCCACCCACATCCCCACACCAGGACTCTCAATCAGCTTGCCTCTCATTTTTTGAAACTTCAATGGATGCAAGCCCAGTCTGTCCAAGCTTCCTTATAAGATGACTTCCTCATCCCAGATATTAGTCTAGTGAAACTTCTCTGAGCTCCTCTTAATGCATTCACATCCTGTATTAAATCAAGAAACCAAAACTGTACACGTACTCTAGATATAGTCTCACCTATGCCCTGTACAACTTAGCAAAATATCTCTCATATGATATTCCGTTCCTCTTGCAATGACCAACAATATTCAGTTTGCTTTCTTAATCACTTGTTTGATAACTTCTATGATTTATTTACCAGGACAGCCAGATCCGTCTACAAGAGACCAACAATCTCTCTCAATTTAAATAGGACATTGTTTTTTGTTAATTCTTCCTGCTGCAATGGGCAACTTCATGTTTTCTCACATCATAATTCATCTGCCAAATATTCACCGTCTCACTGAACCAATATCCATTTGTAGACTTCTATTGTCCTGTCCACAACTTAATTTTCTACCTATTTTTGTGTCATCAACAAATGTAATCACCATACATAGAATCTAAGTTGTAAACAGTTGAGGCCCTGACATGATCAGTGTGGCACTCAACTCATCTTGCCAATCTGAAAATAACGATCTATGCCTACTCTCTGATTCCTGTTAGCTAATTAATCCTCTCCCCATGAACCCAATCCTCTATCACAAACTGAACCGTAAGGTTGTTGCTTCCACACATACTGAACTTTGAGACTGTTAATTCCACAAATACCAAACCCTGAGACTGTTAATTCCACAACACTGAACCTTGAGACTGTTAATTCCGCACTGAACCCTGAGGCAGCTGCTGCAATGAGCATTGAACCTATACTTTCTTCCTATCTCTGTAATCTCCTCCAATCCTCTAACCTGCCAGGACATCTGTACTCCTCTAATTCTGGTCCCTTGAACATCCTTGACTTTAATCCCTCTGCAGTTGCCAGCTGTATCTTCAGCTGTCAAAGCCCTAATGCTTTGATTTCCACCCAAACCCCTCTGCGTTTCTAACTTTCTTTCTTAAAGATGCTCCTTATACTTTACCTATCTCTTTGATCAAGCTTTTGCTCATGTATTCAAATATCTTTCTTAATATTTATGCAGCTTGATTTCAAATGTTGTTTGATAATACTCCATTGAAGTACCTTTGGAACCTTGCATTAAAGATTCTGTATGAACAAAGTATGTTCAACCGGGTTCAGTTCAACCGATAAAATATAACAAGAATTGGCAAGCTCACACTCTTTTACGAGTTTATGAGAATTTAATGCATCTGGGTATGTTTCAACAAGGACACGTAATGCAACATAAATATATGAATTTCACCATAGTTGGAATTGCAAAAGAGACAGAGCTGACAAGAGAACTGATTTACACAATTACTCAGTCAATTATTGCATTATATAAATCTACGGGAAAAAATATCAAGGTTTGCTCTCAATGTGTGACAGGATATTATATTTTGTTTCAGCGCCCCTTAACCAAGAAAGTGGAAATTCCCACTGTCTATTTTGTTATCTGTTTCAAATTGCACAAGTTAAGACTTGTATAAGTTTCAAGTTTTACCTTGACAGTTTGGGCAGAATTCTTCCTTGCTTCTGACGGCAGATTGAATGGCTGGCAGGGGAGAGCAGTGGGAGTGGATAGGGGACAATTGGGCAGGAGGCCCAACAATCGGTTTAACACCAGTGTGAATTTCCCACAAGACCTTCTGCCTGTGCTGCCATGGCAGATTGGGAAGTCTGCTGCAGGCTGGCCTGAAATTCATTTACATGCTAATAATAATGGAATTGAGCTGAAGCCTGACTGCCCATGCTTAATTCTCCATGGTGCCAGCGGGAAAACATGCAAGTGCAAGACACATTTGAAACAACGTGGTGCTCAAATACCAGGGCTGCCTCCAGAGTTCAAAATGGAAGCTGCCAGCAACCCTGGACCCTGGAACATCATAGCAGAGGGCAGGGGGAACATCTCTCAGATTCAGCATCCTGCCACCGCACTCTCCACCCATGATGTTATCTGAATATACCTTGGTGATGGCTTGGCATGGATTTCATAGATGCAGATAACAGTTGAATGTTGTATATGTATATCAGCTGCAGAGAATGGAAAGGGATTTCATTCCATTGGAATATTACCTACCCATTTTTCAATATAGTTTACAACAGGTTGAAGACGTGTCCATTCACTTTGAGATGGCTTCATGCAAGTGCTGCAGTAGTACTGAGGTGATGTTTTCTGCCTCATATGCTTTAATTTACAACAAAATTAAAAAGGCATCCAGGTTTTTAAGCACTGAAGGAAAGATGGTATTGAGGGTGAATGCACTCAGTATTTTCCCCAGTGTTGGGAATCAAGAAATAGAGGGCATAGGTTTAAGTTAAGAGGGGAAAGAATTAATGGGAACCTGAGGAGCAACTTTTTTACACAAAGACGGTTTGTATGTGGAATGAGATGCTAGAAAAGTGGTTGAGGCAGGGACGTTGACAACATTTAAAAGGCATTTAGATAGATACATGAAGAGGAAAGGTTTAGAGGAATATGGATCAAATGCAGGCAAATGGGGTTAGCCTAGATGGGCATTTTGGTTTGCTTGGACCATTTTGGGCTGAACGGCCTGTCTCCATGCCATTGTTTCTTTGATTCTATGATTACAAGGAAAGAAAGGACTCCATCTATGTATATTTTTGTGGTATCCATCGATGTCTGGACACAACAGAAACTACAATCATATTTCTGAGTGCTTTAAGACCAAATCTCCTTATATTATTACAATATATTAGATTATGTTATTAAACAGAAATATGAGTGTACTATAACAGTGCACAACTTTTCAAGGATGCAATGTGATCATTCAGTACTCTTGTGATTCCCCACAGGAGAAATGCAAATATTCATTCAGCAAGGAAAACTTTTGGTTATTATTAGTTGTCCTTGAGTTGAAGGATGGAAGATAATGGAGGTGATTCACCCAAAACCGCTGCACTACTCGAGTAGCTCAATGGTATTGGAGACATCAATGGGCTGTGTTTCGCGTACTTCCCATTGGGTATCAAAAAGTGACAAAGATTTTTAGCATAATCAGTTCCATGCTGGAAATTGGCACGGAGATGATTATCAGATTGAAATCAGCATTTTGATATAATTAGCAGGCCTGGGACTGAATTCTCCAGGCCCTCTCGATTCTCTCCCCCCACTCCCCCTGTTTGGAGTGGTTCCATCTGGCAGGGTTTACTCCTACTCCTTGCAAATGAGAAACAGGCAGCCCAACCCCGCTCAAGGAAAGAGAGGTCATTGAGGTCCCCCAGGAATTCTCCAGACCCGCTAGAGTCTCAAAGGGGAGAAGATGGGAGCTACCAGGTTTTGGTGTTCAGGGCTGCTGGGGAGGGGGAGTGATGCTCAGGACTGTTGAGGGGGAGATTGGGGCTGGCCAGGGGAGGAGAGATATAGGAGCTAGCCCGAGGAGGTCCGAAAGGCCAGTGACCAGGGCTTAGGCAGTCACAAGGCCAGTCTTAGGGGATTGTGGTGCTTACCAGTAATCAGGCCTCCCAGCGATTGGGAATCCAACAATGGAGGGGAGCAATGCACACGCGCCAATCTCCACACTGACAGATCAATGCATGTGCAGTGGCCCACACAGCACTATACTGCTGGCTTCTCGGGTGGGAATAGGCCCCTCCTCCCGATTTCCAGCGTGAATCACACTCCAGAGTGCCAGACATTCATTCTGGAAATCATACTAATAAATCCAACAGAATTTAGTGCCTTTCTCCCACACACTGAGAATTTAAAATTATTTTGGGAGAATCCCGGCTAATAGTATTTGACAAAAATGTACACTTTTGTTTGCCTTAGTTTGGCTCAGTGGCCCTTTGAATACTGTCATAATACATTATGACTTTAAAGGCATCTGTATTTCAACAATATTCACAATCAAATCCGACACAAATTTTGAGAGCTCTGTTCAAAACAGTTGGATTGATGGTTGAATAAAGCTACTTCTGAGTAAGCACAGACATGACATTTCCCCCTTTCATCTATGATTTTTTTTAATCCTAATGACAATTTTGATAATCTGAAGAATGGCAGCTGGTAAAATATTTATGGCTGCTACCTTCAGGATATGAGCTGAACATCAATATAGTGTCATCCGCGCACCCATTTGTGCCTTTCATTTGTATGTTTCATTTCTATGGATCAATCTGGCTGTACCCTGCAATGTAGTTGTGCTAGTATCTTTGGATTGCATTTGTTTGTGCTTTCTGCAAATTGTGCTTTACAAAGAAGCCTAGTCTCAAAGACCTTAGAGGAGGGTAGCATTAAGGACCCCATGGGAAGCAGTTAAGAGGACACAGAAGTGAACCCATTACCAGTCACTTGAGACATACTTGTCATTTTTAAACAGCTTTCCATTTGCCACTGCATTAACAGTTTTACAGACATCACCTTCTTTCTCTGCACAAAGATATCATCATGTACAGACCCTTCACTGTGCTAAACTCTCATTCATTCCATTTATCCCAGGCAATTTCTATCAAAGTTATTTGGATCTAGTTCATTCAGTCTTGTGCTTCTTGCCAACCATGTTTCCTCTTTGGTGTTAGTATGTGATATGTGAACTCTTAACATTAGTGCTTTTCCTAACAGTTAGCTGAGTGGCAAGGATGCATGAGGTAGATGACAGACTCTTTACGTGACTCACTTCACAGCAGCAAATATGCTTGCTTGCTGCGCTTCATACAATACTGCATGAACAACCTGGTTGCATTTGCTTGTTGTTACATATGCAGGCATAGGGTGTGGCAGATTTCAAAGCACAAATCTACTAATGGTGCTTGACCCATAGAACCATAGAACACGATAGCACAGAAAAAGGCTTTTTAGTCCTCTTGTCTGTGCTGAACCATTTTTCTGGCTAGTCCCACTGACCTGCAATTGGACCATATCCCTCCACACCCCTCTCATCCATGTACCTGTCCAAGTTTTTCTTAAATGTTGGAAGACCTTTAGCTTTATCAGAATGCTATTCCTTCAGCCCCTTGTCCACAGCTTGCAATCAGGGGCATTTGCACCTCAAGGAATTCACACTAATTATTCAAGTTAGATTGACTGCAGAAACCACATCATGTCATGCCTAGTGCACAAATGTCATATTGTGAACTCCACCGACCGGTGAGTTTGACTTCAGTGGTTGGTAAGCTGATGGAGAAGCTTCTGAGGGATAAGATATATGAACATTTGGAGAAGTTTGGACTGATTAGAAATAGTCAGCATGGTGTTGTCAAGGGCAGGTCATGCCTTACGAGCCTAGTGAGTTCTTCGAAAATGTGACTGAACACATTGACGAAGGAAGGGCAGTGGACGTAGTGTACATGGACTTTAGTAAAGCGTTTGATAAGGTCCCCCATGCAAGGCTTCTGGAGAAGGTGAGAGGGCATGGGATCCAAGGGGCTTTGGCTTCGTGGATCCAGAACTGGCTTGCCGGCAGAAGGCAGAGAGTGGTTGTGGATAGGTCTTGTTCTGCATGGAGGTCGGTAACCAGTGGAGTGCCCCAGGGATCTGTTCTGGGACCCCTGCTGTTTGTCATTTTCATAAATGACCTGGATGAGGAAGTGGAGGGATGGGTTAGCAAGTTCGCCGATGATACAAAGGTCGGTGGTGTTGTGGATGGTCTGGAGGGATGCCAAAAGTTGCAGCGGGACATAGACAGGGTGCAAGACTGGGCGGAGAAGTGGCAGATGAACTTCAAAGCAGATACATTTGTAGTGGTCCATTTTGGCAAGAATAATGGGATGAAGGAATACAATATAAGGGGTAGGAGTCTCAGCTGTGTTATAGAGCAGAAGGATCTCGGGGTCCGGGTCCATAGGACTCTTAAATTGACCTCGCAGGTGGAGGAAGTGGTCAAGAAGGCGTACGGTGTACTGGCCTTCATTAATCGAGGAATAGAGTTGAGGAGTCAGGAGGTAATGATGCAGCTCTATAAGACTCTTGTCAGACCCCAGTTGGAGTATTGTGCGCAGTTCTGGTCGCCTCATTATAGGAAGGATGTAGAGGCTATTGAGAGAGTTCAGAGGAGATTTACAAGGATGCTGCCTGGATTGGGAGGCAGGCCTTATGAAGATAGGTTGAGGGAGCTGGGACTCTTCTCACTGGAGAGACGTAGGTTGAGAGGCGACCTGATAGAGGTTTATAAAATGTTGAGAGGGATAGATAGGGTGGACTCTCAGAGACTATTTCCCCGAGCAGAAATGGTCAATACGAGAGGACACAGATTTAAGGTGCAGGGAAGCAAATACAAAGGAGATGTCAGGGGTAGGTTTTTCACTCAGAGGGTGGTGAGTGAATGGAACCGACTGCCGTCGGAGGTTGTTGAGGCAAACTCACTGGGGTCTTTTAAGAGACTTCTGGATGAGTATATGGAAAAGAATAGGATAGGGGGTTATAGATAGGTCTGTGGATTGGTAGATGTGATCGGCGCAACTTGTGGGCCGAAGAGCCTGTTTGTGCTGTATTGTTCTGTTCTATAAACACTACACTCTCCCAAAATGGCTGCCACAAAGTCAGCTGTCTGCTGTTTGCAGTTTCCATACTGGCAAAGATTACCTCGTGCCTGAATATGCTTCTGGGCAATCATTAAAATGTTACTGTCTATGGCTGGAGTCCCCATCTTTGAAAAGGCATTCTGATGCAAAATCACTTGTGGATTGTACAACTTCTATTTTCTGCTTGTTCACTGAAACTCAAATATAATAGCTCCCCAGACTCTGTTTGCGAACTTGAAATACAACAAGAAAGGTGTGGAGAAACCAGTTTACCACAAGTAGGTGTGAAAAGAAGCCAATAATTCCCAACTGTGTAGCAATTACTTCTATCACCAAATCATTTCTGTGAGCAATAGAAGCATCGCTGAAATGGTCGCAGGATCAAAACTGACTTTAGATAACACATATTTCAAGAACCAGCCAGGGGCAAATCAGTCTGGAGACTGACAGAACACAAGAGCAACTATTGCTGCAGCAAGAAGACAGAATACTGTCTCACAACCTCAACCTAGAGGCTAATATGTTCCCATCTGCAATGAAAGTATGGGTGGACTCTTCTCAAAAATTCAGAGAGTGTAGGCTCAAGCTTTCCCACCATATTGAACAACCCTCTGTGCATTTTCAAAGGGAGAATCAGACAGTCAGCCGAGAGGTGGGGCCTAAAGAAGCTGGCCAGACCAGGAATCACAAGATTGTGGTGCTCCAATCTCCAACTTAACTAAAAGACCCTCCTGCTGGCCCACCATGGACATTAGAACCATCCCCCTGAGCATTGGGGCACTACCGCCCCTTCAATACAAGAATCAGAGCAACACCTGCCCCCACCATGCAAGGATTGGGATGACCCAAGTATTCTCCCATCATCAGCACTCTTTCCCCTGCTCTCCTCACGGGAATCAGGCTGGACCCACACACACCGCCCCTCCCGCCCCCATCCATTACCTACCCACCTCTCCTCACACAGCACTGCCATTCCTCTCACATGCTGCAGTCCAATGCAAGCATCAGGGTGAGCCCCATCCTAACTAGGATTGGGATGCAGCTCTCTGCCCTTTTCACAGGAACCAAATCCCTCCCCACCTCAATTTAGGCATCACCCTCCCCTCTCACAAGTATTGCTCCCCTGAACACACTTGTGGAACTCCAAAATTGGGCTCACTAAAAGGCCCATCCACCGCCAAGTGGTCCACGTCTTGCAAATCTCCTGGTGTAGTCAACACTGGAAGTTTTGGGTTTTGAAAACCTGCAGTGAAGTTCTGCCAGATGGGTGGGGACATACTGTGAGAGTGGAAGTGGCAATGTTAAGACTGCTAATCACGTTTAAATATGCTAAGGTATGCTGAGACATGCTGATCAGGTTTGCACCTGTCATGGACTTGAACTTGATCACCAGCAGGGTAGTGAAGATCGCCCTTGGGATTCTCACTGGCGCAAATCCTGTTTTTGACCTCTCGTGAGATTTTATTTGATTTGATTTATTATTGTCACATATTAACATACAGTGAAAAGTTTAGTTTCTTGCGTGCTTTACTGTTCATAGAGAAGGAAAAGAGAGTGCAGAATATAGTGTTACATTCATAGCTAGGGTGTAGAGAAAGATCAACTTCCTGCAAGGGAGGTCCATAGGTCCATTCAAAAGACTGATTGCAGCAGTGAAGAAGCTGTTCTTGAGTCAGTTGATACATGACCTCAGACTTTTGTATCTTTTTCCAGATGGAAAAAGATGGAAGAGAGAATGTTTAGGTGTGTAGGGTCCTTAATTATGCTGGCTGCTTTGCTGAGACAGCGGGAATATTGACAGAGTCAATGGATGGGAGTCTGTTTTGTTTGATGGATTAGGCTACATTCACAACCTTTTGTGGTTTCTTGTGGTCTTGGACAGAGTAGGAGCCATACCAAGCTGTGATACAACCAGAAAGAATGCTTTCTATAGTGCATCTGTAAATGTTGGTGAGAGTTGTACCTGACATGTCAAATTTCTTTAGTCTTCTGAGAAAGTAGAGGTTTTGGTGGGCTTACATAACTATTGTGGTGGCATGGAGAGGACCAGGACAGATTGTTAGTGATCTGGATATCTTAAAAACCTGAAACTCTCGACCTTTTCTACTTTGTCCCCATTAATGTAGACAGAGGCATGTTCTCCTTTATGCTTTCTAAAGTTGATGACAATCTCCTTCGTTTTGTTGACATTGAGGGAGAGATTATTGTTGTTGCACCAGTTCACAGACTCTATCTCATTCCTGTACTCTTCTCGTCATTGTTTGAGATCTGACCTACTACGATGGTGTCGTCAGCAAGCTTGAAAATCGGGTTGGAAAGGAATTTGGCCAGATAGTTGTAGGTGTATAACGAGTATAGTAGAGGGTTGAAAACACAGCCTTGTGGGTCACTGGTGTTGAGGATGATCATGGATTAAGTATTGTTGCCTATCCTTACTGATTGTGGTCTGTAGGAAGGAAATTAGGAAATTCATGATCTAGTCACAGCGAGAGGTGCCGAGGCCCAGGCCATGGAGATTGGAGATGGCTTTCATGGGTTTCAGCTGTAGTCAATAAAAAGGAGTCTGACATTGGAGTCTTTGGAATCTAGGTGTTCCAAGGTTGAACGCAGGGTCAGGGAGATGGTGTCTGCTGTGGACCTGTTGCAGCAGTAGGCGAACTGTAATGGATCCAGGCAGTCCAGGGGGCTGAAATTGATTTGTGCCATGACTAGCCATTCGAAGCATATCATAATGATAGATATCAGAGCCACCAACTGATATAAGGCACACAACTTGGCTTTTCTTAGGGACTGTGATGTGAGTCGTCTTCTTGAAGCAGATAGGGACCTCAGATTGTTGTAAAGAAAGGTTGAAGATGTCTGCAAGTACCTCTGCCAGCTGATTTGCTCAAGATCTGCGTGTTTGTCTGGGTACCTCAGCCGGGCTGGTCTTTAACAGCCATTGCAAGACTTACGCTCATGGCTAGCACTGTCGCTAAATCACAACCTTGATCTCTTTTTCTATAGAAGCTTGGCAGCAGCTCCTTCTGAAAACTCAAAAACTTTCGATCTTTATTGACCTTCAATTTTTATTGATCTTCAAAGAACCATGAGACAGAGAGGGAGAGGACCCCATCCAGGCTCGCAATGAGTTCATTTTAAAGAAATAATTTAAGCTTGCGGTCTGATTTCTTGGTAATCCATACAAGCATTTTCTATAAAACATGTCTCTAATGAGTATATGTTTCTCTGAAGGAGAAAGTGTTTAATTGTGTTTATATTGTGGGTGTTGTGTGAATAAACTTTTCTGATTTAAACTTGCAGAGAGTTTGCTTTGTGTCTATTATTGAAAGTCACAACACTAAAACAGAGCTTAAAAATATATAGCTAGTTGCAAAAAAATGAGAAGTGAGGGAATGGGAGTTATCCTAACACTTCTTCTCCCTATCCATAAAGGTAAATACTCAGGGCACAGGCACTTCTGACCTTCCCTTCCTGTTGTGCCCAATGGAAAACCTGGACTTTGCTGTTCAGAATGAAAACTGATGAATAGCCATTTCTATGAGAAGTAATTGATCTGCTATGCTTGAAAATTCACACTGCAATGCCCAGCTACTTTAGGCATTTGGAAATCTTGATTCTTTAAAAAACAACAGTGAGCAAAATATTTTAAAGTTCACACTTGCACTGATTCCCTCCAATATTATATTCACAAAGCTGTGGTAGATTTAACTGGACAGCTCAAGGCCCTGACAATTAACCAGTGGCGTTTCCAAAAATTACTTTGCAAAGGGGAAAGAAAGCAATTAACCTCTCCGAATGTGTCATATTACAGCAATAATAATTAAAGAGGTAGGCTAGGAAATAAACATATTATTGGAGCAGCAGAACAATTGTGTGCTGTATGGCATTGCACTTCTATCTTTATAAAACTCAGTTTGGTCTCTAATCTATTATGAGCAGCATCGCAAAGACTGGTTCCAATTTTATATTTTTAATGTATAATTATATTAATCACATTATAACTTCACCATCATCTTTTTGGTATAATGAGCTGTGACAAACATGGATCTTAAGCAAAGTTAAACAGTATAATTATTTATAATTAAAGTTAATGACATTGCTTTAATAATGCTTGTTTGCATTCTCCGTACAGCTAGGACTTTGGAGTCCAACCACTGGATTGAATGGTTCCCTAATAGATCAAAAACTGGAAAACAGTATGGAAGGAGTAACACTGCGAGTTGTGACAGTGCTGGTAAAACCAAATTCTTTGCTGTTATAATTAGTGGGATGTTTTGCAACCTACAAGCATATTTCGTCAATTAAAAATAACAACTTGAACTATAATAGTAAGATTTATTCTGCCAATATGCATTCTATCAATATTGTACCTTAACAGTGGCTTTCAGATTTAAATGCAGAAATGTAATATTTAACTTCCTCAAATCAGATATTTCCTTTAAAACTGACTAAGTACAACCTGTCAAAAACTGTATATTTTCTGCAAAGCCAATGTGTCACTGGAGTGAATTAATGTTCTTTATCGCATTTAGGAGTCTGTCTTCTAGTGCCTCAACATCTCTTCTGATATGCAGTAATATAACAGTAACCAAGATGATGTTTGTAGCTGGAACATTTCATGTTCAAAAAGGAAGCAGATCATAGATACAGTAAGGAATGATAGAGTGCAAAATGGCACGTTGGTATAGCAAGCCCATTCCTCCCATAAATCTGCTCTGTCATAAACTCCACTCCAACAATGTCAGAACCCATACAGAGTTACTGAATCAGTGATTTCTTAAAGCAAGAAATTCAACATCACAATACCTCTGATGAAATGATGGATCACTGCCTCCAGGCCTAGCAGTAGTAGGAGATAGCATGTTCCGTTGAATTTCAGTCCATACTGATTCTTCTATACTTCATTTCTGTTCCCAACTAGATATTTATCTAGATTTTTTTCTGAATGAGTTAATCAGCATAGTATAAGGTGATTTTGCTCCAAGTTCCGAAATCATCCTTGTTGCTCTTCTCTGAATCCTCTCAATGCACTTCTCTTTTTGAAGGTGTGTTCCAAGATTGCACAGTGTTTGACTATGGCCTCACCAATAATCTGTACAAGGTTAGGCAACTTATTTCACTCTCTAGTCAAATGCCTTGAGATCCATCCAGTTTTGTATTAGCTTTGCTGAATACAGCTACACATTAGAAATATTGTGAATGATATGTCATAGTGGTAACCTTTTCTTTTCTACTATTTCCCATCTTTGAATTGATATAATCCTTCATACTTTACACATTTCATGCATTCTATTGGAATGTGTGTTGCATTAACTTACAATAAAATCAATCCACAGTTTTCTAAATCTGTCTGCTTAATTTCGCTAGATATCTTTGACTTCTGCATAATTTCCTCTTATCATAGAATCTCTAAAGTGCAGAAGAGGGTCATTCAGCCCATTGAGTTTGCACCAACTCCACTATTAAGTCCCATCCAGGCTCTATCCCTGTCACCCCACGTATTTACCAGGCTAATCTGTCTAACCTACACATCTTGGGACACTAAGGGAAATTTAGCACGGCCAGGCCACCTACCCTGCACATCTTTGAACTGTGGGAGGAAGCCGAAGCACCCAGAAGAAACACATGCAGACATAGGGAGAACATGCAAATTCCACGCAGGCAGTCACCAAGGCTGGAAATGAATCTGGCACCTGCCACTGTGACGCAGCAGTGCTAACCACTGTGCCAGCGTGCTACTTCTCACCAGTTTAAATAGTTTGGTGTCATCAGCAAATGACGACTTTAGAATACAGACATATGTGATCAATTTGGCCAGTATTAAATTTAAGATTAAATTAATGAACCCTTTAAAAACCCTGTTCTGTTAAAGTCAGCTAAAATTAGAACTGCTGATATTAAGATGTGAAATTATCAAGAGAGGCTGAGCAGCTAGTTAATCTGCCCATTAGTGCTAAGCAATTCCACAGACCTCACAGAAATTCAATACTAAATGACTTGTATTGATCAGAACAATCAATGAAGAACCTGGACAAACTGATTTTAACAACAAGGATTGAGTTTTGTACTTACCTGGTCACTGCAAATACTGCAATTTGAATGACATCAGAGCCTAGAGCAGAGCTCTATAGACACTTGGCTTTACTTCCCAGGCAGTGCTTTTCTTCAAGTTCATCATTACTCTCTGTTTCTTATCGTTAAGTCTATTATCAATACCACTGCCTAATTGGGCTTTAATTATGTGAATGCTAACTTTTTTTAAAGCTTTATGTTGAACTTTATCAGGTGCTTATAGAAACATTGAATGAATATATTTATTTTATAGCTCTCAAAACATTTGCTCTCTTATTGCGGGATATCAGCATTTCTTTAAATAGAAAGGACTATATCATTTGTTATCCTTGGCGTGTATATTCATTTAAATAATTTGGCAGCAAGCTTTCATGAGTTTAAAGTTTAAAAAATAGTAAAATATGGAGTCTTAGCTTTTATTGGTAGGGGGATTGAATTTAGGAGCCGCAGCATCATGTTGCAGCTGTACAAAACTCTAGTGCGGCCGCACTTGGAGTATTGTGTGCAGTTCTGGTCGCCACATTATAAGAAAGATGTGGAGGCATTGGAGAGGGTACAGAGGAGGTTTACTAGGATGTTGCCTGGTATGGAGGGCAGGTCCTATGAAGAGAGGTTGAAGGATTTGAGGTTGTTTTCGTTAGAAAGGAGGCGGCTAAGGGGGGATCTTATTGAAGCATATAAGATGATTAGAGGTTTGGATAGGGTGGACAGTGATAGCCTTTTTCCTAGGATGGAGAAAGCTAGCACGAGGGGACACAACTTTAAATTAAGGGGTATGAGTTATAGGACGGATATCAGAGGTAGGTTCTTTACTCAAAGAGTGATTAGGGAGTGGAATGCCCTGCCTGCAGCTGTTGTAGATGCGCCAAGTTTGGTGGCGTTTAAGAGGTTAGTTGATAAGTATATGGATGAGAAGGGAATGGTTTAGTTAGGAGGGGCATTGCTTTTTATTTTGGTCGGCACAACATCGAAGGCCGAAGGGCCTGTTCTGTGCTGTATTGTTCTATGTTCTATGTTCTATGTTCTAAATAAGGTAAAGAAATAAAATAATAACACTTGCTACAAATTAATGTAACATCACACATTCAGTCTCATGCACACACTCACTCATTCATTCACTCACTCGCACTCAATGATAAGTCCTCACTTGGGTGCAGGTAGCTCACAATTTAAGTTGCCTCATGGAAATCCTTTCTTTGCCCTTTAGCACAGCACAGAGAGGTTTCCAGTATGGGCTGCTGCCGTGTGCACTCACCTCTTTACCTTCATTCATCTTTTGGACATGCCCTAGTGTACTTTGTTGCTGTCCATGGTATAGGTCCCAGCTGAAAGACTCTCTATGTAGGAGTCCTCCTGTTTATTATCAAGGACCTGAGGTGGAGGAAGTTGCACGCAGAAATCCCAAACAACCATAGGTTAACACATTGCCCAAGGAGCATGTGTCTTTTGTGACCTTCTGGGGTATATGTAAGTTTTTCCAGCTTACACATCCTTTTTAGTTTTCTGAAAAGTTTGTTAGTTTATTTTTGATTACACTCTACACTCCTGATCTATGGACACTCAGTGTGGAGAGGGTAGGGAGAGGGGAGGACCTACTTTTGGCCTGTGGATGGGCCTAGCTGAATTGGCTAATTTTAATCCATGGAATTTCCATGCTGTATCACTGGTAAGCTTGTCTCTAATTTGCCATCACTTCAGTGCTCCAGTCATCAGGGTGCCACATTGAAAGACAGCCCAGCACACACTCGGTTGCCAGGAATTGATGATTGCCAAGAAATCTGCCTCCTGAGTTTCCAGATGACTCTGTGGAGAGACTCCTGGTTGCAGTAGAGGCCTGATGTGATGTTCTCTGCAAGTAAGAAAATGACCAATCCAGCATGGGAGGTGATGGCAGTGGTAGTCACTGCTAATGTCCCGCAGAAGAGGACAACTATCCAGTGCAGGAAGAGGCTGAATGATCACCTCTGTTCTGCCAGGGTAAGTCACTCTTCTAATCATTCGCAACTCACACTCTCAGACCCATCACATATCACAGGGGGCTCACTCACTGCCAGTTCCGGGGCATCACCCTCACACTCCCACGTACATCTTCATCTCTCCTGCAGTTATGTCCTCATCATCTCCCTGGTCCCACTCACCACCCACACATGTCAGGCATCCTTATCAAATGCCCTGGTACATGGTCTGCTCACAGTCACTCCATCTAATTTTATGCAGGAAACATTGGCTCACAACAAAAGGGAGAGATTCCAGGCAGTTGGAGGAATGCCAGAGCCTAAAGGTTCTCTTGGACTTTGAGAACAGAGGCATCCAGCTGGCTGGGGAAGATGTTGACTGATCATGTACTGATGGTGAGGTCTGTGGTGTTAAATCAAGTGAAGATCCAGCACCATATCATCCATCAGCCCTCAATGCTGTGAATCACGTCTCCTGCCATACACAAATGATCTTGCCTTTCTGTTGCAGGCACATCTGGGAATCAGCCCAAGGGGTCCACTAGCTACTTCCTTGATTCCAGCCCTGAGAACCACGTGGAAAAGGAATTCACAGACCCCGACACTGAAGGGCTATCACTGCTCTCACCCACACTTTCCATCGGTGCAGAGGCACACACTTCATTGAAATTTTAAAACAGCCTCGGGGTCACAATCTGGTGAGCATATCACACTTCAAACCAACAACAGGTGGAGGCAGTGATGTCCCAGGTTGCTGGCACTTGGAGGATTGCTAGAGGCCAGCAATCTGCTAAGCCCTAGTTACATGACTTGCCTCTGGACTCAGTCAAGCCTTAGTTGCAAGAGCAGCAAATGATTTAAAGGCAGCATGGTGGAGTCCATATGCCTTGACCGGAATTCTCCTATCTCACCCGTCACTGGAATTTTAGCAAGTGGGTTGTGGACAATGAGAAATCCCATTGACAATTGGGTGGGAATTTTCGGTTTCTGGACTAGCCTGGCTGGAGAATTCCGCCCCTTGATGTGATTGAAACACAGAAAATAGAAGCAGAATTAGGTCAGTTAGCCCTTCAAGCCTGATCGGCCCATTCATTTGATCATGGCCAATCAATATTCAGATCCCTCCTTCCCACCCAGTATGCCAACACTCCAATGCAACAAGGTCACCAAGCTACAGTGGCAGCTACCATGGAGACCTTGCTGTAAGATTTTGTCTTGCACTGCTGCAGAACATGCACTGCATTGTGCGGGCACTTGCTGGGATCCAGTGGTACCAATGCCATGAAATGGCAGACTTCTGAAGCTTACTCCAGCTGCTGCTTTATTGTAAAGAAGGAGCTAGAGGCACCCACAGGAAGGAGGGTCAGCAGGTGCACACTACGGGAGTGTCCTGCCCATCAAAATCCCCTTTCCCTGTGGCAGCTTCACAGGCCAAGGCATTTCTACAAAGTAGGACCCCAAAAGCAGCCTGAACCTCCCCCCCACCCCACGGTCCCATCCCTCCAGAAGAAATCTGCCAAGGTCATCATAGATAACAGCGTGTGGCAAGTAGCAGGCTGCTCCACCACCACTGTGGATGACGGGAATGCATCAAAAAGTAGCAACGAAGTTAGAAAGATGAGGAAGCTTAAAACATAGAACATAGATTGCAACAGCACAGGAACAGGCCCTTCAGCCCATAACGTTGTGCTGGACATGATGCCAAATTAAACTAATCGCTTCTGCCTGTACTTGGTCCATATCCTTACATATTTATGTGCTTAACTAAAAGCCTTTAAACTTCCTATTGTATCTCCCTCCATCATTGTGCACAGTGTGGACAAATGTTTTAAGCATTTAGACAAAATGCTCATCTCATAAATTTACTCTCATTTTCTATGGCTCCTTGTTCTAATGAGTTGTGTTCCTGTAGTTTTTATCTGAATACTGGATTTCTGCACCAGGAAAAGGCAGGATGCTCAATCCAGGACTTTCTCTGTGTTTTGTGCAAGATTTCTGGCACATTGGTAACATTCCTTCATAGTAACTGAGTATATCAATTGTGAATGAAGATATCTCCCACAATGTAGATAGCTAGCATTGCTCATTCCAGTCATTCTCAATGTGAGCACTTTGCCCCTTTGAGGTGTAGCTGGCCCCACTGCCTAATCTGCTCCAGTAACTTTGAACCTCAAGGGTACAGCTCACAAAGAATGACATTTGATCAAGAAAGATGAAACTTCTGTCACTACGTCATCATGATGTGACCCTAGTCACTGAGGGCAAGCGAGCTGCCATCAGCCAGACAGGAGTCCAACATTAAGAGAATCTCTGTGAGGATGCACTTTCCCCACTGCGAGTCATCATTATCTTCCTGGAATGTAGACTCTATCAACAACTGCTATGTCTCTGCAACAAGAGTCCTATCATGGAGGATGTGCGCTGCCATCAGTCAGATGGGAGAGCGATGCTCACAGTAGATGTGTGAAAATAATAAGATGAACTCATCATTCTCCATGAATCTAACAACAGTGAATTCATTCTGAGCTTGTCTGCTTCATCTGAACATTGCAATTTCCTCATGGCTGACATCCTCAAGATTATCCTAAGCCTTATCCTCCTCAGCAGAGGAAACTCGCCACTACTCCAGCTCCTGCTCAAGCAGTTCCTCCTTTTGCTGCAGCACCAGATTGTGTTGGGTGCAGCAAGAGGCCATGTGGCATAACTCCATCTGCAGATTGTATTGCCAGACCCCACCAGACTGGTTCAGGCACTGGAACCTCACCCTCAGCAACCCTACAGTCTGCTCCACCAAAATTCTGCCTGTCATCCGTGGAGGGAAACAAGGGTCCACTGCCACTTTGCCAAAGATCAGTGGGGAGAAGAGGGGCCTGCCTGTGATCCGTGGAAGGAAGCGGGGGGGTCCACTGCCACTCTGCCTGAGATCAGTGAGAGGGAGGGGGAGTGAGAATCACTCTGCCTGAGATTGGTGGGAGGGAAGGGAGGGCCATGATCGGTCTGGGTGATGGGGCTGGAGAGGCTAAGGAGGTCATTAATGTTATGGGTGATGCAATGTTTATGGGGGGCCAGATGAAGGCACTATCTGGCCCAGGAGGGATGTGACAAAGGAGCAACATTCTATCACTTTTTTCGGGCACATGTAGTTGAAAGTGTCGATCAGAGCTGCAGGATTTGAGCGTGTTAAACCCCACCTTGCAGCACGATTCAGAATGGCTGATATTTTTTCAGGCAGAGTATGTATGAGGTTGCCTGAGAATGGATCTAAAATTCTGATCTGAAACATTTCCAGTTTCAAGCTGCCCAGCACTTTGAATCAAAATGGCAAAATAGGGCTCTCTCTGGTCCCAATAACAGATTTTCTAATCCAGGAAGGCTTTCAGCTAAACAGCAGAATTCCCCAAAAACAGGGAGAGAGAGAGAGAGAGAGAAGAGACACTGCTTTCAGTCTGATGTCCGCTCCCTTCTAAACCCAGCTCAAAGCTGCAGCTCAAAATGGAAAGTGAAACAATCCTTGGCACCTGATCTTCCAACAGTTTTTTGCTCCCCTCTACAATGACCACATTGGCTGTGCCAATGAAAGTACTGAAGCTGTGAGCTGCAGAAATCGTGTTTAAAAAAAAACTTTCTTAAAGAGACACTGATGTCACACACGCACTGTCACATTCTCAAAAAATATCAGAAAATCCATCCGTGTGCACACTCAAAAATTAAGCCTCCCTCAGTTCCTCCCCTGCTCCACTCTCCCAGAACAGGACAGCATGCTGACTTGTGTCTGCTTGTAACAAAGATGCATATGTGGTTATCCTTGTTGTAGAGATGCCAGTGATGTAAAGAATCAGTTGAGGAAGTCTTGCCACCTGCCTACATGTGCCATACACCAAATATCACCCCTCCCCCCTCAATCCCCACCAATGCCAAGTCATCCATTCAATATGTAAAATTCAGGCCAATGTTTTAGCAGCAGTGCCTCAGCAGATTCTGATTTATAAGGAAAATTATTTACTGTCTGATTCACAAAACATTCAATCATCAGCCACGCACAAAGTCACTGCTGCTTTCAACATTTATATCACTGGGAGCAATGGACAGGAACCTGCTGTAGCTACAATCTGCATCGTTAAGAATGTATCCTGAAGTTTTGTACTGCCATGCATTGGGGAGCCCAACAAGATCTATTGTAAGTGGGAAAATGGGTGTTTAAGGGATTTGTTACTCAGTTCTTCAAGTGAACCCAACATCTGGAAAATTTCATTCTCTTTTTTGCCATGTTTCTGGCACAACACTGTTATTAATTATTTCTGTTTGTATTTGTCCAGTTAATGGGAGTTTTGGCAAGTTAAAATTAACCACATGAAGTTTGGTTTACATTGAAACTTATTAATGATTGTAATGTTTAATTTGATTTTGTAAAGTGAAAGCCAAAACCAATAATGTTATGACACAAAGGGTGAGATCTTCTAGCTGTTCTCACTGGCGGGATCTACGCTACGGATTTCTGGCAGTGGGGGGGTGGATATGGTTGAAAATCCCATTGACAATGGCAGCACCAGTTAGTCCCACCAAAGGCAGGCTGCTTCCCACTGCTTAGAAAGATACCGCGGTTGTGGGTGGGAGGGGTCAGAAAATCCCCACCGGTGCTTTGAGAAAATATATTTCTGAGCAATGAGAGATATCTTGGTCATATTAATTATTGGAAGTCATAGTTAAGATGTTATAACACAAATGATAGAGCTTTAAAAATGCATTGCAAGATCCAAACAACAGACGTTGAATAAACTTTGAAAATATGTAATGTTAAATCTTAAAATGTACAAGGAAGCAAAAATAGGAAGGACTGAGAATCTGACAAGGGACAATTTAAATTAACGTAAAATAAAATGGAGAAAAATGAAAGAAGTAGAATTAAATTGGAGAATACAACAAACGTGATTGAAACAGACCAAGGGTGGGATTTTCCGGCCACACGTGCCCCAAGACCAGAAATTCTCATCTGAGCTCAATGAACCTTGAATTAGTCTGCTGTGTTTCCCTGCTATATTTACAATTCACACAGCGGCTAAAATGGAAGGCTTTCAGTCCATGTTAATGTGAGAAGGAAAGTCAAAGGGCAGGTGAATTTGCAAAAGCATAAATTGAACAAAACTACTGCAGATGTTTATGACATGGTAACTAAAAGAATATATTTCTCATGATGCTTTCACATTGGAAAATTGTGAACAGAATTCCAGCCATAGTAAAAAAGGAAAATTGGCCTGAGCACATTTGAAAGTTAGTGAAAATCATGCCCCACAGCAAACTGAAAGATTAACTATCCATCAAGTTCTTACAGATACATCCTCAATGCATCAAGGAATTAAAGGAGGAAAGTAAGAGAAGCTCCATAAATTAGAAAGCTAAGAACTGAAAGATAGCAAGTTGTAATCCTTATATTCAAGAAAGGAATAAGACATGACCTGGTAATTACTCACAAGCAAATCCTAACCATAATAACCAAAAAGGGCACATTTCCTGTTTGCTGAATGAACATTTCAAAACACAGATATGATTTAAAAAAGTATTTGAGAGGATAAGCTTGCTAATAAGCAAGGTATATCCATAGATAAAATTCAGCTGCATTTCAAAAAGCGTTTAATGAAGTTCCTCATATGAGGTTAGTAAGCAGGTTTAAACTTCATGGAATAGAGCAATGGAATATGGAATATATAGATAGCTTGTTTAGAGATTGGGCATAGACATTATAGGAAAAATGCTTCTCTAAGTGTTATAAAATTCTGCGAATCTGTGAGTTGACAGATTGTTTAGTTAGACTGCAAAATGCTATTTGTAACCTAGAACCTAGGCTGGTGATAAATTGACAGATCTTGACTAGTAAATAAGATAAAAGCCAGCGTAATACAACAATGATTTGTTCTGAGATTGTTCCTATTTGCATTATTTGTGAATGCTGTAAAACATATCTGTATGATTATTAAATATGCTTACAGCCAAGATTTGTAGGCAAGTATGAGAAGATAATGATTCACTGTCTTCAGAGAGACATGGGTCAATTGTGGCTGTCACATGCCAAATGTGAGTGAATGTGAAGTAATACCTATAAGAGCAAGTAACATTCTGTGTATGGCATGAAACAGACTTATTTTTAAGAAAATGAGTAAGATTGCTTGAGAACGACTGAAAATAAAGCATTTGGGTGTGGTTTCTGATCATATTCGAAAGGCCTTTGGTCAGTGGGAGAGTTTTGAACCATTAATAGGGTACGTCACATCATTGTGTGTATCTGTAGGGCATGGAATTACAATTCCAGACAAACCATATATTTGTACAGATTAGCGGTGATGCCAGTTCTAAATTACAGTGTGCAATTTTGGTTACAATATTTGAAGTGTTTTGAAAACAAATCAAGCTGAACAAGTTATAAAAGTGGCCCACAAAATGTTTCCAAATATCCAAAATAATGGAAAAATATCTAACAAAAGCACTGCAGTTTAAAAAAATCTACTATTATTGCAAAGAAATGCAAAGAAGAGCTCCTTCAAAATTGATGGTCCCTTTTCTTTTATTCCAATTAAGCATGTGGGACAGAAAAGCGAATGAATTATGGTCGACAATGATTGAAACATTTTTACATCAAATCTGAGGTTTTCGTGAAGAGTGTGCTTGAAATGAGCTCAAGGATTTCAGTTCACTAAACACAGAACATTGAATTGCAAGCTTGAAAGAATTGACGCAGAAGCTTTTTTTCCAATTCTGTGTGTTTGCTGAGCTGGGTACACAGGACAGAAAGAGACAGAAGATTGAGACTGTTAGTTCTAGTTAATGGGATGAAGAATAAACAACACCTATTTAAGGGTTTGGAAAGGCAGAAATAGGCCCGAGAGATAGAGCTAATTGAAAATCACGGGACAAACTTACCAAAAAAATCCTAAGTGCCGAAAGGGTCTGAAAACAGAAGAGAATTGTGCCCGTTTTTTGAGCGACATCCCAGATGCCATTGTATGGCACTTAGAAAAAAGAAGCCTAAATGTGATGCTTGCCAGCAAGTGGAGTGGACAGAGCCTATACATGCCAAGAAGCTGACTGCTGAGCTCCAGGGGCTCCATCACATAGGGGCCCCAATCTCCCAATGTACTGTCACTTCCCTCTGGATATTGCACTACCCCGACTGCCTCCACAATCGCCACTCCAGACAGCAACAACCCCCCCCCCTTCCCCAATTTGCCACCCTGCCGGCCAATAGCTACATCCCCTCCACCACCCCCACCCCCTGCCCCAACTTCATACCCCCCTCCCGGCCCTAGCCATCCCAATCAACCAGGGCGACAAGCTGGTAAGATCAATTACTCTGTTTTTCACTTTACCAGTTAAGGGCTTGATTATTGGCAAGGATAACCATTATGGCCACCTGTGAAAATTTCCATGAAATCCACAAGAACAGACAAGACAAAGCCTTAGTTTAATATTTCAGATGAAAGATGGATCTCAGAAAATCATTGAAGTTTCATTGAAGTATAAACCAAAATCATATATTCAGTTGTTGGAGTTGGGCTTAAAGTTGCAACCCAGTCCGAGAGGCGATCATTTGGATTCTCTGTCTTAGATATTACCATTGGAAAAGGAAAGAGGCGTTTCATTTGAAGGCAATGGCAAAGCTATTCTTACAATGGGCATTGTCTGCAGGTTTCCGATTAATAGATGGCACAAACTCACAAACCACCTTTCTAATGATTTTGTTTCATTTAATTCCTAGTCCCTCTTGAGTTGCATAATATTTGTCATCATTGACTTGCAGGTACATGATTAGAGTTGTCAGCTTTGTTTAAAAACAGCTCTTTAGAAAGGGGGAAAAAATCACATTCTAATACAAATGCAAAGTCCTTTTATCATTTTCTGAGTCTGAATTGGCATCATTTTGACTTGGTTTTATTTGTATTTGTTCTCTTTGGATCAATTCACCAATAATAAATGTTGCAACATGCAACCTATAATGTCAATTACTTAGTTAGGAAATCTGTACCTGAATGCATTACGTAATTACTGAAATATGGAGATACAAAATCAGTATTCAAAACTGACTTTCACTGATTTGTAATGCTTTGAATGTTCTCATTGCTTTTGAATAATAATGCCAAAAGCAGATGAATAGATAATGGAAATTATTACCAAGGAACTTTGATTATAGCTGACTGTTTTGTCTCCATATACTCATGTTAAGCACTTATACAATGACCAATCATACAGTACAAAGTTTGTTTTTAAATGTCAATTCTCTTCTGTGGTTTCTATTCTGAAAGAATGTTGATTTCCTGCTGGGTTACAGTTCCAATGATTTCCCAAGTAGCCATTAATTATCTACAAATCTGGTGAATCTCTTACACACACACACACACACACACACACACACACACACACACACACACACACACACACACACACGGTAAGACTCATTTGTATGCCCACCTTTGCCCAGGCTGCAAAGGTTAGACAATATGTTTCTAGACTTTCAACTTTCCTGTCTCATTTTTGCTTAGTAACAACCAATGGAAAGTATACTGGATGGCATGCACGGTAGGAGCCTGGCTGAATGTAACAGCACATGGTGCAAACTCATACTGAGCTGCTGGGGACAGTTGCTTTATTTTATTGTGAATGTATATTTGATTCCCATTTCCTGGCAGTTGCATTCAAAGCAACTGAGAGGAAGCAGTTACAATCTTTATATTAACTTCAGTTTTGCTATTAGAAGGTTGGCGATATCAGCGTTGACTTTGGTTGGCTAACGCGCATTTTGCTACAAGTTTTCTTTCTCTCAGCAGATGGTCCTGAGGATTTACATCTCCAAGGATACATCCATACAGATTGACCACGGATGCATAAGTTTGAGAGAATTAGTGGGTAAAATATGTACAGATTGGGGATAGGGCCTGGGTAGGATTGTGGTCGGTGCAGACTCGATGGGCTAAAGGGCCTCTTTCTGTACTGTATTCTATGATTCTATGAAATTTGAATAGAGACAAGAGTCTATTTACCCACTAGGGCATCACAGTCAAAATCATTCCCATATTTACTTGACATTGCTCTTCCCAGAAAGCTACCAGCAGCCAAAAATGTCACTAATATTGTTTTCTTCTCAAGTCCAGTAGTACCGAGGCCAAAAGCAATGGAACAGAATCTCTTTAATTTATATCAGCTGATTCAGTACAGATTAGAGATTAAATCATCCAGCCTATAAATTTAAGTTTATTTAATAGTGTCACAAGTAATCTTACACCAACACTGCAGTGAAGCTACAGTGAAAATCTGTTAATCATCATATAGCCATGGAGTCAAAGAACAAAGAAAATTACAGCAGAGGAACAGGCCTATTGGCCCACCAAGCCTCCACTGACCATGCTGCCTGATTTAATTAAAGCCCCCTACCCTTCCGGGGACCATATCCCTCTATTCCCATCCTATTAAGTAATTGTCAAGTCGCCTCTAAAAAGTCACTTTTGTATCTGCTTCCACTCCCTCCCCTGGAAATGAGTTCCAGACACCCATTACTCTCTGTGTAAAAAATATACTTCATACATCTCATTTAAACCTTGCCCCTCGCACTTTAAACTTATGTCCCCTAGTAATTGATTCTTCCACCCTGGGAAAAAGCTTCTAACTATCCACTCTATCTATGCCTCTCATAATCTTGTAGACTTCTACCAGGTCTCCCCTCAATCTCTGTTGCTCCAGTGAGAACAAACCAATCTCTCCTCATAGTTAATGCCCTCCATACCAAGAAACATTCTGGTAAATCTTTTCTGTACCCTCTCCAAAGCTTCCACATCCTTCTGGTAGTGTGGTGATCAGAATTAAATACTATATTCCAAGTGCAGCCTAACTAAGCTTCTATAAAGCTGTAACATGACTTACCAATTTTTAAACTCAATGTCCTGGCCAATGAAGGCAAGCATGCCGTATCTCTTCTTGACTCCCTTCTCCACCTACGTTGCCACTTTCAGTGACCTGTGCACTGCCCACCCAGCTCTCTGTGCTTATCCATACTCTTAAGAGTTCTGCCATTTACGGTATATTTCCTATCTGTATTAGACCTTCCAAAATGCATTATCTCACATTTATCTGATTTAAACTCTATCTGCCATCTCTCCGCCCAAGTCTTCAACTGATATACATCCTGCTGAACCCTCTGATGGTCCTCATCGCCACCTCATATCTACTAACCTCTACATCATTCGCAAACTTAATAATCAATCCAGTTACATTTTCTATCAAATCATTATATATAAACAGCAAAGATCCCACCACTGATCCCTGAGGAACACCACTTGTCACAGCCTTCCATTCAGGATCACACACTTCCACTGCTCCTGTCTGTCTTCTTTAACTGAGCCAGTTTTGTATCCACTTGCCAGCTCATTTCTGATCACATACGACTTCACCTTTTGCATCAGTCTACTATGAGGGACGTTGTCAAAGGTCCACTGCTCACCCTCATCAATCATCTTCATCACTGCCTCAAAAAACTTGATCAAGTTTGTGAGACATGACCTCTTCTTCACAAAACCATGTTTGCTTCTCACTAATGCATCCACTTATTTCCAAGTGGGAATAAATCCAATCTTGAAGAATCCTCTCCAATAATTTCCCTACCACTGATATAAGGCTCACTGACCTGTAATTATCTGGATTATTCTTGCTGCCCTTCTTAAACAAAGGAACTTTTTTGTTTTTGGGGTGGTGTTTGGGGTGTGGGTGGTTTTTGGGGTGGTGGGTTGGTGTGTGGGTTGTGTGGGTTTGTGGGTTTGGGTTGTGTGTTTTGGTGGGGTGGTTTGGTTGGGGTTTGTTTTTTTTTGGTGGGTTGGGGGGGTGTTTGGTGTTGTTTTGTTTTGTTTTGAACATTGCCTATTCACCAATCACCTGGGACCTCCCTGTCGCCAGTGAGGATACAAAGATTTTTCTCAAGGCCCCAGCAATTTCCTCCCTTGCCTCCTGGGGACTTGTCTACCTTAATGTTTCTCAAGAATCCCAATATCTCTTCCTTTTTGATATCAACATGACTCAAACTATCAAGACATCCTTTTCCAGACTCACATCCAGCAAGACCTTCTCTTTGGTGAATACTGACTCAACGTATTCATTTAATACCTGGCCCATTTCCTCTGGGTCCCTCCCTTGTCATTGAATAGCCAACCATTTCCCTGGCTACCCTCTTGTTCTTTATATATGTATAAAAAGCCTTGGGATTTTCCTTAACCCTCCTGGCCAATACTTTTTCATGAACCCTTTTAGCTCTTCTTACTCATTGTTTAAGTTTCTTTCTACTTTTCTTGTATTCCACACTTTCTTGCCAGCCTTCTAGCTTTGATAAATGCTTTCTTTTTGTCTTTGACAAGGCTCACAATATCCCTCATTATCCAAAGTTCCCAAAACTTGCCATACTTATCCTTCATCCTTACAGGAATGTGCTGGTCCTGAATCCTTATCAACTTACACTTGAAAGTCTCCCACATGCCAGGTTTTGATTTACCCTCAAACATCTGTCCCCTGTCTACATTCTTCAGTTCCTGCCTAATATTGTTGTAATTAGCCTTCCCTCAATTTAGCACCTTAACCTGAGAACTATACTTATCTTTATCCATCAGTATCTTAGAGCTTACTGAATTGTAGTCACTGTTCCCAAACTGCTCCCCTACTGAAATATCGACTACCTGGTCGAGCTCATCCCCTGATATCAGATCCAGTGTGGCCTCTTCTCTAGTTGATTATCTCATACTGTTTCAGGAAGTTCTTCTGGATGCGCCTTACAACCTCTGCCCCATCCACACTCCTAGCACTAAGTGAGTTCCAGACAATATAGAGGAAATTAAAATCTTCCACCATAACAACCCTGTTACTTTTACACTTGTCAAAATCTGCCTACACACCTGTTCCTCAATCTCCCACTGGTAGTTGGGTGGCCTGCAGTAAACTCCCAACATTGTGAGTACACCTTTTCTATTCCTGAGCTCTACCCATACTATCTCGCTGTACGAGCCCTCTGAGGTGTCCCCCCAGAATATACTGTGATATTCTCCCTAACCAATAGTTCAATTCCCCCACCCTTTTACATTCACCTCTATCCCGCCTAAAACATCTGTATGCTGAAATGTTAAGCTGCCAATCCTGTCCTTTACCAAGATAACCAATGTTAAATTATTCAGATTATAAGAGTCAATACTTGAATTATGTTTGTCTATTGTGGTTATGCTAACATTTTGTCTTCTAGGAAACTGGTTCTTAATTAGTGAAAGAATTATCCTAAGGTGAAAATAATTTAAAACCTGTTTACTCTGTGATCTAAATTAATGCATATAATTCTACACAGGAACAACATCACCAACTCTTTTGCAGATGCGTTAGAATAAGCAAGAAGGATTCAGAAATGATTCAGTTTTCAATTTTAACATCACTTGATCTGGCATTTTAAGAAATATTCTCTTTAACAAATCTATAATGTTTATCTATTTTGTACAGATTATTGTATAAATATGCATTAGAAATAACAAAACAATATATTTTGAAATATTTTTGAGAAAATTGTTCTTTACTTTGGAAAATAATATAATTTTATTAACAGCTTAACTGCAAAACTATTGTTAAATCTTATGTCCAAAAGATTGAGCCGTGGTTTGACAGATTCAGATATAAGCTAATATCTTTTTATTAATCTTTCCAGGTTCCTCCATTTGTTATGATGTCAGAGAACATATTTGGTCAACCCAAAGAATTTTGTGGTTTTTCTATAGATGTTCTGAATGCCTTATCAGAACACCTTGGCTTCAAATATCAAATTTATCAAGCTCCTGATAATCAATATGGTAAATTACAAAATAATGGAAAGTGGAATGGAATGATAGGAGAACTTGTTAACAAAGTAAGTAGTTCATGACTAAATTCTTATTAATGGATCAGGTTTTGCAGCACAAATAATGATGAATTAATCATTTTATTTCCTGATTTTGGTCTGTGAGAATATTTTAATCTGATTGGCTGTTTAGCTTGCTTAATATCATCACTTTTGAAAAATGCCAGGAGATTACTTTATTCAGATTTATGAGGAAAGGTGAAATCTACACAGTGGAGATTGTTAAACCTTTATGGATTGTGTAGTATTGAATCTCCTTGGGTGTTATTCACAGATTTTAACGAGCGAACTTGTAACGCACCTGAAATTGGCACTTCAGTACTTATGATCTTCTGCTTTCACTCTTTTAGATTCTTGCTTATGACTTAGTGACTCAGAGTTGATTTTTCAATATGCATTTTCCAATTTTCAACTTTGCTAAAAGATTTGCAGATGGATTTCTACATATTTTGACAATATTACAGTGTTTCTTTGATTCCAAACATACGTAGGTGATCTTACCAGCTTGTCGTACTAGTCAATCCATGTGGTGAGCCAATACAATTGCCTGTAAGCCCAAAAGTCCAGTTTGTGCCAGGCGCAAACTGATTTGACACCATGCGCAATCTTCCGGGTTCTGTTTTGCCCGGCGAGATTGGCTTTGTGCCCAGAAATTCCACATCCTCTCTTTTGCCCCATATCTCTTAATTACACTAGTTAACAAAACTGTACCAACCTCAGATTCAAGATTAGCAAATGGCCCGGCATCAATTGTTGCTTGTAAAAGAGATATCTAAACGTCCTTACACAAAGAGTAGTAAGAATGTGGAACTTTCTCTTTCAGAAAGTGGTTGAAGCAAATCATACATATGCATTAAAGAGGAAGTGTATAGAATTGTTTCCTAATTTCACTTCTCAAGGGCTTGCACTTATTTGTTATGTTCTGTCCCCTAGTTCTAGGTGCCTTGACAAACAAAATAGCTGACCCCACTTTGTCCCAAATGTTTCTCTTCATAATTGTGAGACACCACTAGTCATATTCCAATCAGAGATTATCCCTACTGTCTGTCCCTTGCAATTTCCTAACCAGTTCAACAATCTGTCTTTAATTCCATAGCTTTGACTTTGAGTAGCACTCTCTTCTGAGGGACATTGTGCATTCTGGAAATTCAAGTAAGTAACATATATAGATATTTCCTTGACCATTTCTTTAATGACCCCCTTCAAACAATTCATTAGGTTCTTCAGACATGAACATCCTTTCACAAATCCACCCTGCCTAGCAGAAAATTTAAGGTATTCATTTACTCCTATCTCGATTATAGGCTAGCAATTTCCAGACAACAGATGATAAGCCAACTGATCTATAATTCCCTGAATTCTCCTCTAATTTTGCTTAAACAATGGAGTGACATAGGGTAGTATGATGGCACAGTGGTTAGCACTGCTGCCTCACAGCGTTGGGGCCCTGACTTTGATTCCCAGCTTGGGTCACTGTCTGTGTGGAGTTTGCACACTCTCCCAATGTCTGGTGTCAGGGGGCGAGCTAGGGTAAATGCATGGGGTTATGTGGATAGGGCCTGTGGTCAGTCCGACTCAATGGGCCAGATGGCCTCCTTCTGTTCTGTAGGGTTCTAAGAAACCAGTAGAAATTACTAAATTACTACAGATATCCCTATCTAAAAGAAGTATTCCTGAATCAAGTGAACTTTGGGATATATTGTTAGGGGGCAGGATTTTACGGCCTCACTCGGGCAAGACCGGAAATTCCCACCCAAGGTTAGTGGAATTGCCATTGTCAGACCCTTATCTGTGCTGATTCTGTGGTAGATGAGGTGGTAGAGTTCTGGTCAGGATTTCTCCAATGTTTTCTCATACTCCTTTTAATCCCTATTTTTGGCTTGTCTTAGAGTTTGGTCATTATCTTGTACCATAATTTCTTCATCACTGTTACTTTGCTCATGTTAATTTTGGAGAATCCATTTCCTTGATTCAATATTAGTTTCCTTGAGCTATCCAGTATGCTATACTTTTCCTTTACTGTAAAAATTAATGCAAGGTAATTGTTCAAAATGCATGCCATTATTTTTATTTACAGCACCACCATGATCAACTGTTCCCTTGGAAATGTGGCATTTTTGCATCTGTCCTAAGGATTGTAGGATGAAAAGCTTCAAAAGCTTTTATAAGCCATAATCTTATTAACGTTTAGTTTTATTTTTCTTTTTAGCAGAGTATGTTTTCTCTGCGCTCTGAACACTGCTTTAATATTTTACAACAATGGCTGTTCACAACAAGGGTTCTACTGTATTAATCGCTGATATTCTTGCCAATTTTATATTTTCAACCCTATTCTTAGCCTTTCAAATTCAACTTTTCTCCAATAAATTAACCTAGATTTCATCACATTTGTCTCTATTATTAACTAAATTGTATTAAATTATGGTCACTACTGCTGAGATGCTCCCCAGTGTTTTATTCTCATATTTGATCTGGCTCATTCCAGATCTTACAGCAAATCATCACTTGTGTCGCTCTTTATATATTCTAACTACATGATTTTTTTTGGATGGTACAGTAGGAGATGCATCCCTGTCATTCACAGCAGCCCCACAACCATTTTATCTTCCAAGAAGCATTCACTGGCAAGAGAGACATAAGAATGTAAGAAATAGGAGCAGGAGTAGGCCATCTAGCCCTTCGAGGCTGCCCCGCCATTCAATAAGATCATGGCTAATCTGAAGTGGATCAGTTCCACTTTCTTGCTTTCTCCCCATAACCCTTAATTCTCTTGTCTATCAGAAATCGATCTACCCATGACTTAAATATATTCAAAGAGGTAGCCTCCATCACTTAATGTGTAGAGAATTCCAGAGATTCACCACACTTTGAGTGAAGAAGTTCCTTCTCAACTCTGTTCTAAACTGCCCCCCCCCACTTATTTTGAGACTGTGCCTTCCAGTTCTGTTTTCTTTTCTAAGTGAGAAGAATCTCTTTCCTCTACCCTATCTAGCCCCTTCATTATCTTATATGTCTCTATAGAATCCCCATCCTCTATAAGATGGGACTTTCTGTTGGCCAATTGAATTGGTGGACGGCTCTGTAGTCCCAGCAATAGCAGTGGCACAGACTAGGATTAAAATCAGATTCTAAAATCCCTAAGTCCTGGAATCAAGCACCAGGTATGTGTGGGTGTCTTACAGTGGGAGATGAGCCCCAGGGGGTTAGAGTGAGCCAGGTAGGAGCCTGAATGGAGACACTGGTGGGGGAGGAAGCTTAAGGGCATTTTCTCACCTTGGGACTGTGCACATGCCCCTAAATTGCTTCTTCCAATACCAAGGTGAGAAACAATCCTTTAAGCAGCTAATAATTGGACAAAGGCTTCACATGAGACCAGAATGGACACTGTTGGCCCCTAGGATCTGTTCCCCCTGATCCCCACCCCACAATATGCAGGCAGGGGAATGGGGTGCGGATGTGGAGGCTGCAAACTTGCTGGATGAGGCATATAAAATTCTGCTGTTGGTCTATAGAACCTGAGCTGAAGGTATCACAGGGTAGGTTTCTACCCTGTATGTCTCTCTGCTTCAACCAGGTGTTTGTACATGCATAGTAAGCAATAGCTGCTGCTGGGGTTGCTGGCCCTGCCTCTATGATTGTGGAGCTGGGGAAACCTCACATCACCTCCTCAGAATTCCAAGCAAATCCAGAATATATAGACCCAAAGTCACAGGCAATAAGGTGATTTTATCTCCGTGGTATTCGAGGCAATTAATATTGGGTGCACACAGTTGTGAATCCTAATGAAAGTAGGGAGTTTAGAATGAAAGAACTGCTCCTGTCAGTGCAAGCCTTGCACTGTAGCTGTGCACAGACTTGCCTCGATCACCTTTTATGTCACTTCTATCACATTAATATCACCACAGTAAGTTAGAATCACAGAATCCTACATTACAGAAGGAGGCTATTCAGCCCATCAAGTCGGCACCGACCACAATCCCACCCAGGCCCTATCCCTAAAACCCATGCATTTACCCTAGCTGGTAAACTTAGGGAAATTTAGCATGATGAATCCATCTCACGCACACCTTTAGATGGTGGGAAGAAACCAGAGCACCCGAGGAAACCCATGCAGACACAAGGAGAATGTGCAAACTCCTCACAGGTAGTCACCCAAGCCGGGAATCGAACTCGGATCTCTGGCGCTGTGAAGCAGTAGTGCTAACTACTGTGCTACCATTCTACTGAGCACTTACTTTATCCAACCTGCTAAGGTGTTGACACAACATGAAATCCATAAGCTAATGGGAAAGAAGGAATCCGTGTTAAACAGGTTTTCAGTTGCGTTTTTAATTGGCTCCGCTGGTTTCCTGTTAAATGCCCGGCTGTTTCAGTTGGCCTCAGACACCATCCTGAAGGCAGATGATACAAAGGAGAAAACACTAGAAAATCTCAACAGGTCTGGCAGCATCTGTAAGGAGAGAAAAGAGCTGATGTTTCGAATCCAGATGACCCTTCAAAGGGACATGCTGAGATTTTGCAGCGCTTTCTCTTTTGGTTTCAAGTTCCAGCGTCCGCAGTAATTTGCTTTTATACTGAGGGTAGTTGATGCCAGGGTGCCAATTTAACATTAATTTCAGGGATTTATCCACACTGTACATATCAGAAACTTGGCTGAGACGATTCTGCTCAAATAGTCAGCTGTAACCCCTGTGCCAAAAGTTTCAGAGTTCAATTCCCGGTCCAGGACTCGAATACAGAAATCAAGGTTAATACTCCAGTGAAGTTCTGAGGGAATGTTTCACTGTCAGAGGTGTGCCAATTCTGATAAGCTGTCAGCTTAAGGCCCTCTCTGCCCTATCAGATGGCTATAAAATATACCATGACATGATTACAAAGAAGAGCAATGGAGTTATCCCTGGCAGAAATTTATTCCTCAATTGACATCACAAAACAGATTAATTTGTCGTTATCACTTTGCTGTTTGTGGGTGTTTGTTGTGCATAAGTTGGCCATCACTATATTAAGACAATAACTACATTACAGAAGTTGGGAGGTTGGTTTGGCTTATTTGATGGATAGCTAGTTAGTATACAGAGCAGCATCAACAGTCTGGATTCAATTCCCATCCTGTCTGAGCTTATTCATGAGTTTTATGTTTTTTTTTATTAGTGTTACAAGTAGGCTTAAGTTAACACTGCAGTGAAATTATTCTGAAAATCCCCTAGTCATCACAATCTGGCACCTGTTGGAGTACACAGAGAAAATTTAGCATGGCCAATGCACCTTACCAGCTTTCAGATTGCAGGAGGAAACCAGAGCACTCAGAAGAAACCCATGCAGACACAGGCAGAACATGCAGACTCCACTCAGACAGTGACCCAAGCCAGGAATCAAACCTAGGTCTGTAGGCCTAGGTTGTGAGGCAGCAGTGCATGAAAGCCCGCTTTCTCAACTTTGCCCCTTGCCTGAGGTGTGGTGAACCTCAGGGTTAAATTATCACCAGTCAGTTTATGATCATTGCTTTATGTGAGAGAAGTACTTCATTGGCATTTTGAGATGTCTGGTGGTTGTGAACAGCACTATATCAAAGGAAAATATTTTTCTCTTTGACATAAACTAGCCTGCATAGCCCAATCTGTATGAAGGTTTTAAATCCCATAAAAGTCAATGTAGTCAAATCTCTGTATTTATACACTTTGCTGCCTCCTAGCTGCTATTAAGATGAGTGTGATGGCTATACACAACTCCCACTACTGCCTTAAATCTTTTTTGATCTTATTCTCATCATAAAGTCTTCACAACCTGTATTGTCTCTTAACAAATACTTTCTTATCATTGAAGTAGTACCATCCTTAATCTTTAAATTTATTCATTGTTCTTTTCCAGTGCCACTCTCTCCAAGTTCTCAACTTTTCACTGTTCACAATGCATTCCATTCAGATTATGTTTTGTGCTTAAGCAGATAATTATCTGCTTGTTAAATATTTGTCACACAATGGACTGAATCTTCCTCTGGGCTTGGGAGAACCCGGCTTATAAACTTCAACAGTTTGCAAACTGCCATGTGTCATTTCATTAGCTATTTTCTTTCTTTCTCACTCACTGGAGTTTGGTTCGCATTATGATTTGAGAGCTGTGAACTAGCTCATGGGAAGTGTGGTGCAGACACAGGCTAGTTAGAAGGTCTGTCTCAGTTCTCCAAAAGAGAATCCCAGCTCCCATCTGTGTTTAAAGGCTTCCTAAATCTCAACCACATACCTGCATCACTTGGCCCCTTGATTACATGTCACCCATACCACCTTGATGCTCACATGTATCCTCCATACTTCCTCAGGTCACTCACACTGACTTAAAGTCCTTGTATCTCCTATGGCTCATTAGCTCACTCATTTCTCCTCTATGCTTCTGTGTATCGGGCATAGTCTGTATGCACAGTGTACAGACCTTGGATTTCCTGCAACATGAATACAAAATAGTTCACATCCTTTAGGGAAATAAAAAAACTCACCATCTAATGAAAGCCTCCGTTTCACTGTTTTATGAAAAAATGCGTTCTGCCATTTCAAAAAATAACTTGATTCTAGTGCATAAATGGAGACGAATTCCCAGCTCTGCAAACCTGACCTTGGCAGCCAGTTGTTCTGATTTTCTTTCTGAGGTGCCAGGCTGGATTAGAGGGCAGGCCCACCACACCCAGAATAAGTGCAGAGTTCCCAGTTGCTGTAGGTGGACTGGGTGGAAGGCACTTTGTTGAATTCAATTAAAAAAAATGAAAATTTAAAAAATTGCTTTCCAGCACTCACCCCCCCCCCCCCCCCCGTTATATCTCCACACACTCCTGATTCACCAATGATATCAATCTATGCTATCTCATGTCCTCTAGTTCGCTTCGTGATCCTTACATACCTTATGCAACCCATGTCCTTTTACCCATCCCTACTGCTCTAATGCTAACCCATTCCCCCAGCCCTCACCCTTTCCTTTCCTCCTCCATGTGAACTCACTAGTTCCAATGAGTTTTGACAGTTCTTTGGCTGTTTTGACAGTTCCAATGAGTTTATTTAGTTTTCATACACAATTATGTTTACTTTCAAAGATACCAAACAGCCCTTAACTGTTCCGAAGGGAGTACCCTTGTTATCCAAATGAATCCACCAGGTTCAAACCAGCTCTTATCTTTTCTAATGTAAATATGCTAGGTTTGACATTCTTGGCATGCCAAAATTCCATTTCAGTTCAGGAAGCTGGTCATTTAAATACCTAGTTGCTTCTGGAAATTATGGAAGCATGAACCATGGCCCAAACCCAGACCTTCCCCTGCAAAAATGGATAGTATCATGTTCAGGGACAGAACTTAGGATTTTTGGGCTCATCCACCTTTCTCCATCATGGAGAAAATCTGGACCACAATCTGTTATAGCTTTTTAAAACTGTCATCCATTCTCAGATGAATGGAACACTTAATGATCTGAAACTCATTTGCATTTAAATCTCAGTGAAGAATTGAAAATGGCCATAATATAAGGGAGCAGGTGGCTTGATATTTTTGCGTGTCAAAAGCATTCTTTTTTAATCAGCCAGAGCTTTCTAAGTCACAGTAGAAGAGCAGGTGGCACAAGCTGAAAGGACATGTTGTTACATTTTTCACCACATAATGCTTGGACAATCATTGTGATGCATGTGGGGAAATTCATAAAGCTGGTCAATGTAAGTTTGAACTTACTTTTAAAGGACAGACCCCAATCATGAATCGCTGCATTAAAAGCACATCTACACTACAACGCAGCACTTATTGGTGATATTTGCAGGTATGATAACACTTTAAAGTTTACCTTTCAGAATATTCCAGAATCTCCAACCTGGCATGCTTTTAATTAGCTTCCAAAATCTGCAACAGCGGACAAAACTGGAGTGCAGGAGGATGTGCTACTTTGGCGCCCCTTTTTGAAATGGGTGTGGTTGTGCATTTTGCATACTTGCAGGGTTGGGAATTTAGAGGGAATTCAGATTTCCTTTAAAAAAATGCAGAATATGACTATTCATGTACCCAATCCAATTTCCATACTCTGACAAAAATTTGTCCCATTGTGTCAAGTCTGTTTTCCATTTTGAATACCTCTTATTTGTCCACGACAAATTAAGAAATCTAGTTGTAAAGACAGAAAACGTAAGCAGCTGTACAATTTTTTATAAAAGATAGACAAATTGTTTTGAAGGCTATATAAATCAGGAATTAGGCTGATGTTTTGAATGTTGGACAAACAACTGAATTTAAAGCATTGACATAGCATACAATTCTTGGTAATAGCACAGAAACCATAATTAAATTAGAATTCTAACTGTGCAAGCTGCATATTTTTTTAAACTTGCCTACATAATGATGCTTCATATTTTAAAATGTCATAGATTATGGATGCTGATGGAATATCTCATTTCAGAGGAAATACATCATAAATGTAGAAGCACGTTGATATTCATGCGGTATATTTCTAACTGTCATTAAACACTAAATATCACACTGGATATAACTGATAATCTTCAAACTTTTACTCCCTAAGCCCTGTGTTTTCTTTACGTCAACAAAATGCAGTAATTATCTGATTTTGTAAATTAGAAGAATTGCATTGTTATGATGATTATTTTTGGTCTCATGTATATCTGCAACCATCAATTGTATAAATGGAGCTATCTGAACAAGCTAGAGATAGTGCATTTAAAATAATAAAACATTCAAGCAAACCAGACAGATTTTTGTTGGATTCAGGAAATACAACTGACATTAGTAGCACATTAACATGTTAATTTATAACATTTTTGCAACTACTCGGTTCAAAGTGTTTTGTCAAGTTATTTTCACTGTAACTGTAATGGTGTTGCACTGAGAATTTTCTTCACCAAGCAACATCTGCTAAAAGTGATTATTTGCCCCATGGAATGTAATGTTAAAATCTACATCCATTTTTGAGTTTTGTTGCTGCACTTATTCTTGATGACTCCAATTAAGAGTAGCACTTTAATTCTTTAGTTTGCATTGGAGCCAAATAAATGGTCAAAATTTTACAGCCTCTACTGGTACGTTTAGTGGTGGAGGGCTCATAAAACACAGTATATGGCTTGCCTGCCAGCACTGCCGGCCCTTAACCTCTGTCCCAATTTATGTGCAATGGTGCAGGCATCAGGCAGTTTGCCTGCTCTTGGGCCTATTGGAGTCCTTAGTGGTCAATGAATGGCCATTTAACTGTATCATCCCATCCCCACCACTATTTTACCCAAGATAGGGGGAGACCCACATCAAATGGGCAGCCTGGCTGCTTTAGTTGCAAGGCCTAGTGTCGGACAAAGGAAGTTTTCTGCTTTGAGGTCCATTATGCCCATTGAGGCACCACCCTCCAATGTTATCCCTTCTTTAAGCCCTCCTCAGAGTTCTCAATCCTGGCCTTCCTCTCCCATTTTTAGGCCCCACCAATACCCTTGACTTAGTTTCAGCCTGGCCTCTTTTTGATACTCTTGTTCAGAGATTGGCTGTAGTCCCAATATTGCCTACTGCTCGAACCATGCATTGACTGGACTACAGAATTGCTGACCTTCCAATTGGCTGGTAGCTCTCCTTGGCAGAACATCAACGCCAGATGGGGGTGGAAGTCTTGCCCTTAGCTAGTTAACATGCAGCCAAACGTCAAATAGCTAAGCTGCAGATGGTATCGGTGGGGATGCATTCTCTGCCGACTCTTCAGGTGGCAGATGGGGAAGTCTTGTCATTTGAAAAACCCTGGCTGATGTTGTGAATCAAATATTTATTGAGAAACGTCTAGTTAAATAGCAGTCCTGCTATGCTGTCTTTTAAAATGTGTGTGGGTTTATTTTACAGGTCTGCATATTCTATTTGGATATTCCATCTGCGTGTTGCCTTATTAAAGATAAATTCACACAGCAAACTTTTTTTGCAATCGAGCAATTTCTTTACTTTTTATTTATATTTGAGATCTTCCAACTACGCATTTTACCTATCTGAAGGGCCTATTTAAGATATTCTGCATTTAATGATGTAGTGGAGTTATTATTATTCTTGAGCGACTTAAGAAATGGGTAATTTCTGCATCTCAATTTTTTAAAAATGAGTGAACATTTGATAAGTGCACATTAATTATCTTTAGGAAATATATATCTGAGTACAAGATGAAGAGTTGCATTCACTGCAAGTTGACAGTAGAGTTTATGTTTTTTTGACAATATGCAGTGTGGGCAAAATATCTTATTGAATACTAGAAAAAATGAAAATATTTTGCATTAATTTAATGCACAGTAAATAGCGAAAGCATATGCTAACATGCACTATGTTTTTACATTGACACTGAAGGCCTGATTTTAACATTTTCTTTCTAAGTGCTGATTCTGGGCACAATTCAGATCCAACTTGGAAATCTGCTTTCAGGCTCCCCCCTATGCACTTAGCCTGAAAAAAAAAATCACAGGTCCCATTTGCATTGTGGACAGGGTTTAGCATGCCCGAAACAATTGGAGCTCTGAACTGTGCATGCGCAGTTAGAAAAAAAATTGAAAAAGGGCACGCATGTCAGATCATTCCTGGGCCACAGAAAGCAGAGAAAGTGACCTGGGAGTGAAAAGCGGAGCGTTGGCCCCCACAGACATCACTTTCCCCCTTATCCACCCACCCACCCAAGCCAGCTACCCAGACTGATCACAACCCCCTGCCCCCTCCACCCCATCGATTGCTTGCAGATTGGCAGTGAAACTGCCTGCCCTGCACTCCCACATTCACCCCCACCAGACATCCATCTACCCACCACTACCAGTGATACATCTTATCTGTCTCCCTCCACATCCAGAGAACAATCTGGCCTCACTCCCCCATCTCCCCCAGAGAATGATCTTGCCTCACTCCACTCCTCTCCCCCAGAGAACGATCTGGCCTCACACCATCCCCCCCACTCCCCACCCAGACAGCAATCCGGCTTACTGCTCCCCCTGCCCCTCTCTGCCTCTCTCTCTCCTCCTCCCCCCCCCCCCCCCCCCCCCACCACCCCCCACTACCTGAGTCAAAGAGCTGTTGGAAGTTCTGAACTCAGTTCTTCAGCAGCTGGAGCGCTCGATTCAGACTTTTATTCAGCATGTTTATTTCAGGGGAAATGCTGATAAAGTTGGGTGGTGGTTCATTAATTCAATTTAAATGCATGCATTTCGGGCACGAATGGGATGGTGGCCATTCCTGGGTCTCAATAAAGTGGGCATCTGCGCGGACGTGGGCACGGATCGCATTATGGCCTCACATGCGATTGTACCATGTTTTCGCGCCCATGACAATGGTCAAATATGGTCCTTAATTTGCTCTCATCAAGGGAAATATCAGTCTCCCTGTCCAATTTATTACAGTTTATTTCATGCTTTGTGCTCACACAAGATGCTCAAACAATGCCCCATCTGCAATATAAAGTGACTGTTCAGAAACCACAACTATATTTATTATGGTATTGTGAGTTAAAATGTGCATTTAATATATAAACCTTAATTAAATAATAACGCAATTATATTATTAATTCACCCTGAATTCACACTTTTAATGTTAATCTGCTTTCTTTCATATATTTGCTGATATGTTTGCCATAACTTTATTGTTTTTTCTATCTAATCTAATTTTCTAACTCTCCCCTGTGAATATATAACTTAAAAAGAACACCCCTCTTTTATTTTTGTCCTGTCCACCCACTTTAAAGAAACTTTCAAAAACAATTGACTTTAGAGGTTCCTTGTTCATGCACAAGAATTTTTCATGCAAAATGGCATAACAAAGCGGGAAGTACTGCAATCCAACGATAGAATTTACAATGTCAATTCCATCCATAATGAATAAATTCATCTGCAATGCAGTTAAAGCTTGAAAATATACATCAAACTTAATATATTGGAAGACGCAACAGAGGGTAGATTATGAATTTTATTTCACATATGATTCCAGGTCTGTCTGATTAATGATGGTACATTATTTTACAGGTTTGCATATTCTATTTAAATATTCCAAATGCATGGTTGTCTTATTAAAGATAAATTCACACAGCAACCTTTTTGTAGTTGAGTAATTTTTTTATTTTACTTTGTACATTGCATTTGAGATCTTTCATAAAAGTTAAATTGTGAATGTCTGTTTTCTAATGTAATTTTAGTGTATTTTCAGTCAAATTACTTTCTACTCAGATTATGCATGCGTCCTGTTTATTTTTCAATCTATTTACCTCTTTATTTAGTATTTTTCTATTTGTTTGCTTTTTTATTCTCCATTCGCATTCAGGCAGATAATTAGAGCAAATCTTGCATGAGTGAAAATATACATATAATTAATCAAGTTAATAGGATCCACAGATCTTTCAGAAAATACATATTTAAAAAAAGTAATTCCCATACATACCTCGTCAATTTCTCTGTATTTAGGATTAATACTCTCTTATTTCAAATTAATACTCACTAATACACACCAGTATATTCATTATAAAAATAAATATACTGAAGTTCATTATAGAACTAAATAGTGCATTAATGAGTATTCACCTTAAATACAGAGAAATTGATAAAGTATGCATGGAAATTATTTTTTAAAGTAAGTATTTTCAAAAAGATTTGTGGATAAGAAAGAAAAATTAACAGTTTCACACAGATGGAAAAAGCCTCTTAAAGAGACAAACACATATATGCAATCTTGCAGATCTTACTTTCAAAGCCAAACGGAATGGATGCGTTCATCTAGAATCAGGCAAATCAAGGGAGGTTATCTACTGTTGGGAGAATATAATAAAGGAAATACTCAATACTCAAAAGAAATACTCTGTGTCATTAAGGTTTATAATATGGTCAAAGGCTGCTGTGGGCACTATATCATGTGACCAAGCAGAGCAAATTGTTCCAGGTTTGATTCCTGTTCTGCGATGAGTTAGCTGATCTCAGCTGAATAATTGTAGAAGTGTTAGTTTCTTGTAAGATTCCACCTTTGAGACCATGTTATATGTTGACTGTGACTGGGAAAGAAATGACAGCTGAGACATCGGAGGCACAGTGATTAGCACTGCTGCCTTACAGCACTAGGAACTCAGGTTCAATTCCTGGTTTGGGTCACTGAATGTGTGGATTTTGCATATTCTTCCTGCATCTGATTGGGTTTCCTCTGGTGCTCCAGTTTCCTCCCACAGTCCAAAGACATTCAGGTTAGGTGGATTGGCCATGCTAAATTACCCCTTTATCTCAGGGGGCTAGCTAGGGTAAGTGCATGGGGCTATAGGGATAGGGCCTAGGCGGGATTGTGGTTGGTGCAGACTTGATGGGTTGAATGGCCTCCTCCTGCAATTTAGGAATTCTATGGTTCTATGCATGAATGATGACGGGTTTATAGGATGACCATAACTATATATTGCTATATAAGACTACAGGCAGAATTGTTCCATAAATCTAGTTTTGGGCAGGTGAAGTGACAATGATGAGAAATGAAAACTTGGCTCCTGCACAAGATAATGACAGGATTCTCAGTCCAGGACCTCCTCCCAACATTATGTACAACCTTCCAAGCACACTGATGGTAGACCTGCACAGTGACTGAATACATCAGCCATGCTTGTATCTCAATGGGAATTATAATTGCTGCCAGCATTTATTGGACTGGCATCAGAGTTCTGTCATTCTATCGGTGTGCTCACTGTACCTTTGAGTTAGCTCTGGCCCCCCATCTAATTGAATTATGCTTCTAGTGACACTGAAGAGTTTGAGTAATGAAGGATGCTGCAGAATCAAATGAGGTTAAACCTTCTCCCACTTCATCACCCTGACATGATCCTGGTCACTGAGAGCAGGTGAGTTGCTATCAGCCACACAAGAGTCAGACATTCAAAGAAATCTTTAAACTGTCCTCCCTAGAAGTCATCATCCTGCAATGCAGGGACAATGGGCTGTCACCTTATTTTTCCTTTTCTTCCCTCCTGTCTATAAGCAATGAGTTAGACATCGAGATCACCAGGTTCTATTCACTGCAGTATTAAAGGGAGAGACTTGATGGTCAGAATTTGTTTGCTAAGGACTTCATCCGTTCATCATCTGCAACTGTCACTCAAAGCCCAAAGCTAATCTTTCACATGTTTTTCCATTTGCCTTGCGCTTGTCTTCAACCTAATCATGCTGATTCCCCCCACCCACTCTGCACTGAAACCTGTGCCCCAGGCTTACTGTCCCCCAATTCCGTCCTGCACTGAAGCCCAGGCCTTTTTTGGGCAGGCAGTGTTTGAAAGACACTGCAAAAAACAGCAGTTGATGTTATGCTTTCTATTGGAATTTCATTTCTGAAACACATTTGTGTTACGCTTCTGAAATATGTACCCTAATTTGTACTTTTGAATTAGCTTGGTGTTTTTGCATTCTTAGTTACTGTATTTCGTTAATTTAGTTTCCAAGAGCATTTGTGTGCTTAATTCTCCTAAAATGAGTCTGAAAGATTTGGTGATGCAGAATGTGAATATAGCTGAAAAGAGACATGCCACTTAAGCTTTTCATCTTGCACTCATCCGGGCAAATGAAAGAATGTCAAACTTCAAATGAACCATTACAATTTATGTTAGAGAAGCTTTACAGACAATAACCCAGTTGAAAATGTAGCCACTGTTGTATTTTCTATATGTGGGTCCTGATTCTACCATTGTGTTGTGCCCGTTTTTGGGTGTGAAAATTTGGTAAAATCGGACGTGAGGCGAGTAGTGCGATCCGCGTCCAAATCTGCACTGGTTCCTCCTTTACCAAGCCCAAAAAATCGCCACAATTGGGATCACGCCTAAAACAGGTGCGATGGCCATTTAAATGTATTTACATGCTTTTAAATTGACTTAAGGGGCTGCACGCCCAACCTTATCAGCACTTCTCCCTTTACCACTGCATTCGCCTATCCAGAATTGGGGCGAAATGACTCTCTGCTTGAAATTGGTGGGGAGAGGGGAAGGAGGAGGGTGGAAGAGCAGGTTCGCTGCCACTCTGCCTGAGTTCAGTGAGAGGGAAGGGAGTTCGCTGCCACTCTGCCTGTGATCAGTGAGGGGGAAGGGAGTTCGCTGCCACTCTGCCTGTGACCAGTGGGGAAAGCGAGTTTCACTGCCATTCTGCCTGAGATCAGTGAGGGGGGAAGGAGGGGTCCACTGCCACTCTGCCTGAGATCAGTGAGGGGGAAGCGGGGGAGGGGGGGGTTCGCTGCCACTCTGTCTGTGACTAATGGGGAAGGAGGTAGTCCTCTGATATTTTGCCTGAGATCAATGAGCAAGAAGGCCGAGTCTGCTGCCATTCTGCCTGATATCAGTAGGCGGGAAGGAGGGGAGAGGCTTGTGATCGGTCTAGATGGTGGTGGGGAATAAAGTAATGTTGTGAGACTGGGGAAATGTTTTTGGGGGCCAGGGTAGGCATGATCCAACCCGGAAGGGGAGTTACATTGTATCTTTTGTTTTTCTGTGCATGCATGATTGGAGGCGCTGATCAAAGCTGCAAGATTTTGGGTGGTTTAACACTACCCACAGGCTTGGGTGCAACAGGATTCAGAATGGCTGACATTTTTGCAGTCTGAGTGCATAAGGAGGTGTCTGAAAACAGGTCTAAAAGACAAATCTGAAACATACCCAGTTTCATGTCCACCCATCACTTAGAATCAAGATTGTAAAATAGGATCCTTGCAGTCTAGCTAATTCCCACATCACATGGCCTAACAATGAGATGTAGCCCAGATAATTTATTTTGGATAGTTGGTTAATGATGATGTGTTGGCCAAACACAAGGATAACTCTCCAGATACATATCATGTTATCATAGTAAAATTTACAAATATTTTCAAGGAGGAAAAAGCATAGAATTTTATATTAAAGTAACGCACAACTTTGCATAATTTATATTGATCATGAAATGGCAATTAAAACTGAAGTAGTAATGTTACTTTTTATTATTCATTTATGGGATGTGGCCATTGCTGGCTAGGCCAATATTTATTGCCCATCCCGAATTGCAATTGAGAAGATAATAGTGAGCTGTCTGCTTGACCGCTGCTACTTTTGAGGAGTACATACACCCAGAGTGCTGTCTGGGAGGGAGTTTTAGAGAGAGAGAGTTCCAGGATGTTGACCCAACAACGCTGAAGGAACAACAATATGAGTCATGATGGTGAGTGACTTGCAGCATAACTTCCAGGTGGTGGTGTTCCCTTGTGTCTGCTACTCTTGATGGTCATAGTCATGGATTTGGAAGTTGTTGCCTAAAGAGTCTTTGTGAGTTCCTGCAGCGCATCTAGTAGATGGTATGTAGTGCTTCAATTGTTTGTTGTGTTGGAGGATGTGAATGTTTGTGGAAGAATTGCCATCAAACTTTATCCTGGATAACATCAAACTTCTTGAGTGTTGTATGAATTGCTCCAGGCAACTGGAGAGCATTCCATCACACACCTGGGTTCTGCTTCGTAGGTGGTGGACATGCTTTGGGAAGTCAGGAGGTGAGTTATTTGTCACAGGATTCCTGGTTCTGGCCAGTTCTTTAGCCAAAGTATTTATATAGCTTGTCCAATTCAGTTTTTGGTCAACAGTAAACCGCAGGATGTTGAAAGTGGGGATTCAGCAATATCAAGTATCAAAGGGTGATGGTTCAGTTCTATCTTGTTAAAGATGACCACTGCCTGGCACCAATGTGATATGAATATTACTTGCCACTTGTCAGCCCAAACCTCAATATTGTTCAGGTCTTGCTACATTTAGATATGGATTGCTTCAGTAAATGAGGAGCTGCGAATGATGCTGAACATTGTACAATTATCAATTCTGACCTTATGATGGAAGGTAGGTTACTGATGAGGCAACTAAAGATGCTGATTGATAGCACTGTTGGTCACCCCATCCACCACTTTACTAATGATAGAGAACAGATTTATAAGGCGGTAATTGTTCAGATTAAATTTGTCCTGCTTTTTGTATATTGGACATACCTGGGAAATGTTCCAATTTGCAAGTTAGATGTCAGTGTTGTAGCTATACTGGAACAGCTTGGCTAATGACATAGCATGTTCTGGAGCAAAGTGCAATTGCTCTGAAAAATATTAGCTTGACATTTACATAGATACTTGAACGCTTAATAAATTTAATTGCCCACATAGTTAAATCATTTGATTATTTTCTTTTGTTCCTGCTTTAATGTGCATTTTGAGGGAGCGGGTACCAAATGTTTCTATGAATGCATACAGTAAGATCACGTAACACAGTTTCCGTTCTTTATTTTGTGCAATAGGTATGTTATGTTTTATAAATAATGAGAAAAGTTCATCCCGAAGATACTGTTTTTTGGATGAAATATTAAACCAAAGCCCCTTCTACCCTCTCAGATGGACATAAAAGATCCGATGGTAGTTTTGTGAAGCAAAACAGGGAGTTATCCTCAGTGGCTTGGTCCACACTGATCCTTCAATCAACGTCACAAAAACATTTGGTCATTATCACATGGTTGATGTTGAAATTTCCTGTGCACAATTTTTGGATAAGATCAAGCATCAGATCAAGCCCAAGATGCGATGCAATGCCTTATCTTGCCATCTTGGATCTTGTTTGTGTCTCTTATGGGGACCATGAATTGGATTGGATTCAATTGGATTTTGAATTTGATTTTGGAGCAAACAAAGAATGGATTTGGGTTCGCTTGCTCCACTTTGAGCATTGGCTTGTAACTTTAAGGATGGAGTAAAAAAGATTAGCTGCTACGCATCCCACAAGTGACTGTACTCCAAAAATGTCTCATTGGTTGTAAAGCACCTCGAGGCGTTCAGTGGTCATGAAAGCTCAGTATAAATGCATTTTTTCATTAACATCATAGTAATGGTATATGAGAGTTGGAGATAAATCAATTTTGACATTTGGATTGTCTCTTCTTGATTATTTTAGATAAACATACAGACTTTTTAAAAATAATGTAATATTAGGAAAGAGTGATTAAATGTGTTTTTATTTTAAAGTCTTTGTGAGTTTTTAACCAATTTAGGTATCTTTGATCTTGCATTTTAGTCCTTGAGAAATATTTGAATTGTATACATGAAAATAACTATTATATGTTGTCAGATATTTTAAATTAATACATTTCTCAGAGCAGCAAACTAATTTTTACATGAAAGTATTTTACAACAGTGTTAAAAACACAAATACATTTTTAATTGAACAATATGGGTTTGAAACATTTGATCTTTTCATTTCATCGCCATCTTAAGGATATGCATTTTAGTACATCAAGATGCATTTTGAAATCTTAGGCTTATCATTAGCTGTTACTTGACATTAATAATGCACATTACAATATTATACATTATTACAGATCTATAATATTGCAGTATTATCAAGGTATAAGACAATAAATTGCCTAGGCAGGAAAATTTATATATTATTACAATTGGATGGTTACTGGTTATCATTCTTGCGGTATTCAAAGCTTTTTACATAATTTGTGTGTTTCTTTTTTGTTTTAAATTTACTCACTAGAGAGCTGATATAGCAGTTTCAGCTTTGACAATTACTCCAGAGAGAGAGAATGTTGTGGACTTCACTGGTCGAATCATGGACTACACCTTAGGATTTTTACTTAAGAAGCCAGAACACAAAGTGGACATGTTTACCTGCCTGGAACCATTTGACCTGACAGTTTGGGCGTGTATTATTGGTACTCTGTTTATAATAGGCTTGCTTGTTTGCATGCTTAGCTGGGTAAAGCCTTCACCACTTCAAATAGGATCCGTGACATCGACAACTTTGTACAATGCTGCGTGGCTCGTTTACGGATCATTTGTACAACAAGGTAGGGATACCTTAAGCAAATGTATTCCGATGTGCTCTCCCACAGTGTCTCATTTCAAAATTACTTATTATAAAAACTAATTGTCTCTTAACTTATCATTTAGTTGGTATTCTTTCTTTTTTTAAGAATTGGGTAGTCATCAATTTATTTATGAAAAGCACTTTTCAGATTTAAAATGCATTTGCTGTCAATTTCTGATATAGACTATTAAGCCATAGCATCAACAAGCTCTAAATAACAAAACTAGTCACTAACAGTATTTGAAAATAATTAAAAAGCTTATTATAATTTTCTATTCTTGCAAAAAAATTACCAATTCTTTCAGCATAGAGGGGTATTTTAAAAAATAATTTCACCTGGTAATATAGTTAATGTGTGATATATAAAATCAGCAAGGCTATGATCAAATGATTAATTCAATAATATTGTATCTTTGAATATATTTATTTTGTAACTTTTCAACCTTGAAAAAAATCCCGAATGGTGCTATGTGCAAATTCTTCTTTCCACATCACCTCAGCCAGCCAATTTCTCATCTGTCATCAGCTCCTTTCCAATATGCTGCAATTAGTTTTGTGCAAATTGCTTCCTATCATAACTGTATATTCCATCACAAGTAAGGATCATAACGTTATGTATGAGACCCAGATACGATGGGAAGCAATTTGTACAAAACTAAAAACAACATATTGGAAAGGGGCTGATGACAGATGAGAAATCAGCTAGCTGAGATGATATGGAAAGAAAAACTAATTTCAAGTAGTGTTTTTCCCTATATATGGAGGTATTCAAATGTATCACGGAGCTCTGGACGTAATTTTAGGAATTATCTCCCTATTTACTTCTTCCATGCCCCAATTAAGCAATGATCAATTAAATTAACTTAGAACAATGATTTTTCTTTTACATTCCTACTCTTTAATCAGCTTACAAATTTTATCTTCCATTTCTCTCTCACAATTAGGGAACCTGTAGCAAGGATTCGTATTGAAATATTTTTATGTACATCTGTTCTTTCCACTGCATGTATTCCTTCCTTCAAGAATATTGTCACTTTTTTTCTTAAAACCAATTTTGTCTTCCTAACAATAATATTTTCCGCCCCTGCCCATCTGTAACCAATTTTCTGTTAATGCAACTAAATATCTTCCTGAAAATAATTACTTCTAATTTCCTCGCTTTATTTTCTGGTCAAAGCATTGACTTAAATGCACTTTCTTTCTTTTTTTTGTCTTCAATCTAATTTTTTTTTTGTTTATTGAAGAATGTATTACTTTATTTTGGCCTTTTCCCTGTTTAACACTGGTTAATTTTACTTTATCATAGCAATCCTTCAGTAAAAAAGGGACCATGCAGCCCGCTGATTCTCTCCCGACCATAAACCCAATCAGGCCCTACCCCCATATTCCACTAATCCCTCTAACCTACACATCTCAGAACATTAAGGGGCAATTTTAGCATGGTCAATCAACCTAATCTGTACATCTTTGAACTGTGGGAGGAAACCAGAGTATCTGGAGTAAAACCATGCAGACACAAGGAGAATGTGCAAACTCCCCACAGACAGTGACCCAAGCCAGGAATCAAACCTGGAAGTGTGAAGCAGCAGTGCTAACCACTGTGCTACTGTGCCTCCCCTATGCTAACTTACTTTAATTCTTCACTCATTTCCCTCTGAATGCTATTCTCCTGGCACAATTCATTTTTTGGTATTTTTACATCATTATTAAATTTCACATTTCTACCTTCCACATTAGCTCTCTGATGTGTATTTTTTCCTGCCACCTTACTTTCCAGTTTAAAAACCTTTCATGTCACTATTTATTCCTCTTATAATCTTATTGGCTCCATTTCTGTTCAGATATGACACATCCTGATAGAATAGCCCCCAAGTTATCCAGGCCTCATGGCTTCCTAAGAAATCCCCTTTAGCTTTTAATTGAATTTCTAATCTTCCAATCCTTCTTTAGTTTAGCACGTGTTGTGGAGTAATCTGGATATGATCACCTTCAGATTACCTTGAGTAAATAGTGACATGAAGAGCTTTTAAACAGGAAAGTAAGTTGCAGGAAAAATACACGTCAGGGAGCTAATGTGGAAAGTAGAAATATGAAAAAAAGATATAAAAATTCCAAGAAATGAATTGTGCCACAAGAATAGCATTCAGAGGGAAGAAAGTGAAGAATTAAAGTAAAATTAAGCTTTGTAATCTCTTGAAATCCATCATGCACAATCATTTGTCTTTTTCAAATGTTCCCTGCCCTAACACCTAGGAGACAGCAATGCAGCCAAGTCTTTCAGCTACAAGCATTGAGTCTTGGATTGTCACGAAATGAACTGCTAACCTCCCACCTTAAAGATGACTCATTTTTTTTAATGTCAGTGTATTCAATTTGATGGTCTAAGTTAGGCTTCTCATTGCAGTTGCGGCACTGCCGAACAACAGTACTTCAAACTTGTTGGAGAGTACTTCACTCTGGAAATTCCCACATTCATCACTCATTTCCAATGATTAATAACCCCCGCCCTACTTCAGCATCTTCCCTATATATTAGTGTAATTATTAATATCCAAAACTCTTACCCAGAACTCTCTTCCCTGCACGCCCCAGTGTGTCAGATTGTCTCCCAACTCAACCTCAACTATTTAATTAGTCAAATTTTGTAACTGTCAAGTTTGTACAAATATCCCAGAATGTAAATAATTTATGTTGAAGGTTTATTTTAAGTAAAATAGATATGCTACATGATTACAGAAGGTTCTTCTTGACTATGAAATTTGCACAGCTGTCAGTCATGACAAATGTGAGTGTAATGATAGCCATTCACCCAAGAAAAAGAATGTCTGCAACCATCTGTCTTTTATCAAATTTCTCATTCATTAATTATTCTATTGGCTTCTGGCAAAACCTGGAATGAGCTTTCAAATTTATTCTGGAGCACCATAGGCTAAATTTTATTCTTATTGGTTGTGCTAACACTAATGCAAGTGCCAAAGGCTTTTCTTTTTCTTTTGTAGAATTGAAAAAAAACATTTTTACTTGGTGATCAATATATTTTATTGCTGCTATGTGAATGCATAAAGTATAATTTGAATTTATCTCCAGTAATGGCGCATAATATTAAAATGATCAGTGCCCTTCTTTCCACTTCATAACCTTTCTCTGTTCTGGTATAGAAGAATTTTACTACTTAAAAACAGAGGCTAAAGCCATAATAGCTGTTGACACTGCCTGAACAGCAGTCTGGCCATCTTTTGCTTCCTTACGGATGGAATTCTCCCATGGGCCTGTCGGGGTTTAGTGTCAGGCAGGTGTGAAGAATTCAGCGGGAGTCCAAAAATTTGTTTCACACCAGCATGAATTTCTGGTTGGATTGTCTGATTGTGTATGGCAGATTGGGAAACCCTCTGGAGTTCAGTGTGAAACTGATTTGTGTCCCACTAATGCACAGTGGCACTGCTGTCTCACAACACCGGGGACCCGGGTTCGATTCCCAGCTTGGATCATTCAATGCAGATTCAGCATGGTCTTCCCGTGTCTGTCTAGGTTTCTTCCAGGTGCTCCAGTTTCCTCCCAAAGTCTGAAAGATGTGCCGATTAAGTGCATTGGCCATAGTGAATTCTCCCTTAGTGCACCAAACAGACACCAGAGTGTGGTGATTAGGGGATTTTCACAATAACTTCACTGTTGTATTAATATAAGCCCTGCTTGTGACACTAATAAATAAACTTTACATTTTAAGAGATGCAAGTGAAGATACGACAGGAAACTTCCATCCAAACCCAATTCTCCATAATGTTTAGCTACATTGGTATCTAAAATAACATAATAGGCAAATGTCAGGACTGATTAAAGTCGGATGGATCTGAAGAATGCCTTGAGCTGCCTTTGGGGTTCGGGATGGAGGCCAGTAGCCCTGGACCCCAGAATACCACGTCAGGGAATCAGGGAACCTCTGTGGTTAGATCTTTGAGGTTTGGTTTCTTGGAGGGAGTCCATCTTCCAGCCTCAGAATGTTCCTGGAGATACATCTTCAATCTTTGGAGGTCCATCTTAGAGTGTTCCAAGAAATCTGTCACCCTATTGAAAAGATTCATTTTCTTTCTTCAACAGCCAGTAATGCTGGGCACCTTTTCAATATGGCACATGGATACAGTGGTGGTCTGCCCAGTCACACAATATGGCACAAAACACTGGGTTGCATAATTAGTAAGTAAGGGCTGGAAAATTAGTGCATTTTCCCACCAGTCTCCGCAGCGGGAAATACTCTACGTTCTCACCCCCACCATGGGACTGAGTTCCAATAGGAGAATTCCACCCTATACTACTGCAAAGTAGAATGTTGAGGGCATTTTGTTTGCTGCTACACATTATTGCTGATGTACAGAAATGCTAATGTGCTGAGGAACACTAGTGAGTTGATTGGTTTTAATTTTCAAACACATTAGGAGCAGAGATATTTCAAAGAACCAGCTCAGGCATGGTGTACTGAGTGATTTCCATCAATGCTGCATGTTCTCTATTCAGTAGCAAACAGCAGTGTAGATGAGCTGCACTTCAGGCAGGAATGTGATAATGCATATTCATGTGTAAGACTCATTCAGGCTGTTCATACCATGGTCCAAGACGCAAGGATGCACGTGGCTCCTCAGCAGGACTCTAGTACTATACAAGCCACCATTGCTAAGCAGACTCAGCAGGTTGCATCTCTGCTGAACACCAACTGCCATGCACGTTCCCTCCTGCTCTCCTTTCCTCCCAATAAGCACCATTATTCTATCTTTCAGTTTTCAATAGCTCACCCTGTGCTTCCACTCAACACCACAGAGTGTACATCTGTGCTGATGCCTGCTTCAGTTGCAAGTCATTATGATCAGTGTTCATCTGAATGATATTTATCAGGATTTGCTGTTGCGGCTGCTTTTTCATCCATGAGAACAACATATGTTGTTTTATGAGAGAATAAGGAGTTATCTTTTTGAATATTTCATTGTCAGTGCACTATTCTTTAGTATTCTCCTTCAGTATTCAAGGGTGCCAAGATATCCCTCCCAAATCAACTTGCAGTAACAAGCTTAGAATGAGCAAAATGTTTTACACATGTGAATCCAACATTAGTTCCATATTGCCTCTTCCAGTAACGTATAGGTACATCTTAAACATAAGAGATGTTGAGATTCAACTGAGGTGATTTGACATTTGGGAATTCCTTCATGCAGAATCTTTTCTCATTGTTATGTGTGTGTTTCGACTTGCATAATGCTGCAATTTTCAGTGATATATTACTCTGTTTATTTTAGTTCTACAGATTTTTAGATTTTCATGACTGCCATTATTTTTGTTATACTCCTATATGATTTGTTTAGAAAATGTTGGAATGGCATTGGTGGCACAGTGGTTAGCACCAGGGACCCAGGTTCAATTCCAGCCTTGGATGACAGTCTGTGTGGTGTTGCACATTCTCCTCGTATCTGTGTGGGTTTCCTTTGGGTGTTCCAGTTTTCTCCCACGTCCAAAGATGTGTGGGTTAGGTGATTTAACCATAAAAAATTGCCCCTTAGTTTGCCAAAAAATATAGGTTATGGGGATTAGCAGGATAACTATATGGAGTTACATAGTAAGCTGGCTAAGATTTGACGCAAACTTAATGGGTTGAATGGCCTCCTTCTGGGGTTCTATGATTATCTGTGCTTTAGTTTTATGACCTTTCATGGCATAGAATAATAACAATTTTATTGCACAGAAGAAATCTCTTCCCCCCCATACCTATTCTAGTTTTCTGAAAGAACTGTTCCATGAAATTCGTGCTCCCCCTCTTGGTATGCTTTATTAAATTTATCCTCTCAAAATATTTGTCCATTTTTAAGACTATGATGAATATTCCTTTCTGTTTCTGAAAGGGCAATTCATGTGAAATAAATCTTCGGGACTCTGCACTTAGTCACTTAGTTGTAAATTTACAACTCGAGTTATGGACTCACTAACCAAAGGAAACAGTTATTGTGATTTAATTTATGAAAGCTTCTTATAAATGTTGAACTTTTATCAAATCTCCTCCTCAAGCTACTTGTTGCACAAGAAGCCCCTGAGACAGAAATTTCTCGTACCTCCATTGGCAGGTTCAGTGATGGGTTGGTGAGTTTGGGAGATGAATTTGGCAGGAGACCCAAAAGTCAGTTTTACATCAAAGTGAATGCCCTGTCAGAGCTTCCTTTGGTGCCTGCCATGGGAATCCTGCCGGAGGCCAGCGTGAAAATAACTTGCATCCCACTAATGGAATGCAAATGAATGCTTGATTGGAATCTTCCACCCTTGCCCAGTTCTCCATTTCACCAGCAGGAAAACTCATTGGTCCAAAGCACGCCTGGACCTATGTAATGAACAAAATCCGGGACTTAATGTAAGGGCTTTCCTCACATTGTGGACATTCGAGGAGAAGACAATGGTGGGAGCCTGAAGCTAAAAGAGCCTGGAGGAAGATTTCATGCCTGGAATGGCGGGAAATCTTCATGTCAACGGCGATGCAGAGAAGCAGCTCTCAGCAGATGGGAATTCTCCACACAGCAGCTTTGGCTCTGCTGGTATCAGACTTGCTTCAGAACTTCAGAGTTTTCACGAGTAAGAATGTACTCGTGGTGGTGGTGGTGGGCAGATAAACCAGGGAGAGGGAGATAAAGGTATCAGATGGGTGAATTTACGAGGCAGGAAAGGAATTTGGAGAAGTGAATGTGTTGGAGAGGCAGGGGTAATGTGGGAGAAGGATGCAAGTGAGGAGGTAGGTATTACAGAGGAGGAAGGAGTAAAGGAGAGAGTTCAAAAGTGAAGATGTCAGGGAAGAGTACGAGCCCAGAAGAAGGGTGGGGGAAGATGCAGCTGAGTGAGAAGAAGGATCTTTGTGGGAGGAAGGGACCAGGGGGAGGAAAGGACTCTAGCGGAGTAAGGAGTCTGGGAAGGAGGAACGGACTAGGTGAAGGGGTGTGGAGAGGGAGGATGCAGTGTGGTGGAAGGCAGCTAGAGAGTTAGAAATAAATCTGGGAGCCTAGGGACAGTTTGGAGCCAAGCAGGAGGAATGAGCCAAGGGGAAGGAATGGGCCCTGAGGAAGAAAGGAGCATACAACCCTGATAAGTATGAGGTGATTCATTTTAGTAGGACAAACTTGAATGCGGATTACAGGGTCAATGGCAGGGTTCTGAGGAATGTGGAGGCAGTAAGAAGTCTGATAACACCAGGTTTAAGCCCAACTGATTTATTTGATAGTAGACTCACAAAGTTTTCGAGGTTTCCTTCTTTGTCGGGTGAATGAGGTGTTCTGGTCTCAAACAGCACATATAACAGCACAGACTGTTTATAGATTACTGATTAGAATGTGAAACTTTATACCTAATGTGAATGTGGAGGAACAGAGAAATTTTGGTGTTCATATCCACAGGTCCTGAAGGTTGCCACTCAAGTGGGTAGAGCCATGAAGAAGGCTTATAGTGTGTTCGTGTTTATTAACAGGAGGCTTGAGTTTAAGAGCCGTGGGGTTATGCTGCAATAATACCAAACCTTGGTGAGACCACATTTGGAATATTGTGTGCAGTTCTGGTCACCTCCCTATGGGAAGGATGTGGAAACATTAGAGGCAGTTCAGAGGAGATTTACCAGGATGCTGCTATGGCTAACGTCCACTCAGGCCTCATGGCCCCATTGAGGAGGAAGGAAGGCCAGCTGTGGAAGAGGGAGGTCCAGACACTAACAACTTTAGGAGCAGCAAGAGATATAGTATCAGTGTGGGCATAATAGAGAAGGGTGCAGACGGGCATCCCAAACAAGCACCTAAGCACAGAAGAGCATCTTCCCATGATCTGCCCCTCAGTGCTGAACTTTCTTCAAATGACCAAGTGGCCACATTGTAAACAATGTGGTTCTCCTGCTATCATTGATTTCTGTGCCATGCTCCAGAACAAGCTGAGAGAGGTGTGCAGATACCCAATACCAGTGACAGAATTCTATGTCTCCAGTTCTTTCCAGAGATTTATTGAGAGTATGTGTCGCATCATCCAGTTTGCAGCCCACAAGGAGGTGAACAATGTTCAAGAGGGCCAGCGACAATAAATGATGTAGAAGTCATCCAGCAAGTCAGTTGGAGATGTTCATTGGCTTCAGGGCTACTACTGAGTTCCCCCCAACACAAGGTATCATCAACTGTATACAGCCATGATAGATCCCAGGGACCAGCCAACAGTAGGTGCTTCCCTTCCATCAATTTTCAACTGATCTGTGACCATTGAAAACAAATTCTTATATGTAGACAATGTCTATATATTTTGACAGCTCCACTTCCCCAGAGTGCTTTCTGGAATGGATATCAGAAGACTCAAGGAGAAAATTGGCAATGCTTAAGGGGAAGGGGCAGGGCATATTTGGTGGCAGAGCCTATAGAGGGTGATCGATAGATGTGGGGAATTTTGCTGCCACTCTGCCAGAGGATCGCCGGAAGAGGAACGGAAAGGTTGGAGTGGCAGCGATGCAGGTCGTGGAACTGGCTAGCGATCGAGCTGGCAGTACAGGGAACACTGTGCATGCACCGATCTCGGTGTTGACAGATCGCCACATGCTCAGTGGCTCACTGAGCACTATGCTGCTGGCCTCTCTAGTGGGAATAGAGCCTGCCCCCTGATTTTCAGTGTGAATGTCACGAGGGCACTCTGCAGTTCTCAGAATGTGGGAGATTCATTCACTAAAAAACCTGTGGGAGTTACTCCAGTTTTCATGCAAGTTCAGCATTTAGAATTTTTTGGGAGAATCACCACTTGTGTCTCCGCAGAAGATTAATCTGAGATTGAACTGGTCAAACTACTTACCTGTCTAAATGTTTGAGAAACATTAAAACATAAATATTTCAGGAGATTTGTAATTGGTATTGAATTCATTTCATGAACAAATTCATGTTCTTAGATATCTTATATTTTTAATACTCCATGTTATGTATCATAACTTACAGAAAAATGGACATTTCTCTTATTTTAATAGGGAAGAGGAAACCAAGGCCCAATCGCATATTCTTATAATTTTTGCATTCCTCTAAACTACAGATTTAGTTCTTCAACACATCTATCATGCACTTGTTTGGAAAATGTATACCCCAACTCTACCTGGGAAGTATTTAATTTCATTGATACACAAATCGAATAGTCTGCCATCAATATTATAACAACTTTCTCAGCAACTATAAATTATTTATCCTATCATTTTATTCCATAAAAGATATATATTGTACAAGAAAAATAATTGTTGAATATTGGTCATGAAAACCTTTTAAACATCAGGGTTCTGTTCCCTTTACATTGATCCATATTGTCCTTTACTGAGCTTCCATTCTGTTTCCCTACTTAGTCAATATTCCTGTCGTATTTGCATGTAGAATAAAGGATGAGGTGGAGGATATCCGATATGCAATGTGACCATAATGGCCTGGGCACATCTCTAGTTCAAGTTCCAAGTTATTTATGTAGGTTAAACATTCAGCAGCATAGGGTTACTTTTGACATAGGCTAGTTTCTAGAAACAGAGGCCAACAGCATCTAGAATGGGAAATTTTAGTGCCACACTGCACCACTCCACCACCCCCTGACATAACCCACTTCCCATCCAGCGAGGTTATTAAATCTGCACCCTATGCTGTAGAGCTGTGAGCAATACAGTTTAATGTGACAAAATATTATTTAGAACTCCTTTTTAGAAAGTATAAATAACTTACCATCTGGTGCAATTAATAAATGTAATTACCTTAAGAATTAATAGTTAAAAATCAGGGGTCATTTAAAACTGAGATGATGAGGCACATTTTCTCTAATGGTCATGAGCCTTTCGAACTGACTTCTCCAGAGAGGGTGGAAGCAGAATCATTGAGTATTTTTCAGGTGGAAAATAGAGAGATTCTTGTCTAATAAATGAACCAAAGGTTAAGTTTAAAGTTTACTTATTATTGTCATTAACACTGCAATGAAGTTGCTGTGAAAATCTCCCAATCGCCATATTTTTCGACTGTGAGAGGAAATCGGAGTACCCAGAGGAAACTCAGGAAACGCATGCAGACACAGGGAGAACCTGCAGACTCCACTCAAAGTGACTGAAGCCAAGAATCAAACCCAGGTCTCTGGTGCTGTGAGGCAGCAGTGCTAACCACTGTGCCACCGTGCCAACTTATCAGGCAGGGAAACTATCAGATCATGAATGATCTTACTGAGTGACAGAGCAATCTCAAGGAATCAAATAGCCTATTTCTGCTGTTAATTTGTATTTACTTGTGTACTAATCTGTATTTATTTGAGTACTAATTTATATTTACTTGTGCACTAATTTGTATTTTAACTTTCTTTCTAGGGACAGGAGGAGAAGTTCCCATCAACACTTTGGCAGTTCGCTTATTGATGGGGTTTTGGTGGCTTTTCGTGTTCATAATCATCTCAACCTACACTGCAAACTTAACTGCCATCTTGACCAACAATCGAATTGAAAACCCCATTCGGTAAAACACTAATGCTTTCCTTATAAGACCATAACAAGTAGGAGTGGGAGAAGGCCATTTGGCCCCTCGAGCCAATAGATCATGCTTGATCTTTTCGTGGACTCAGCTCCACTTACCTGCCCACTCACCGTTACCCTTAATTCCTTTACTGTTCAGAAATGTATTTATTCTTGCCTTAAAAACATTCAATGAGGTATCCTCAGCTGCAGGGAATTCCACAGATTCACAATCCTTTGTGCGACGATGTTCCTCCTGTGTCCTAAATCTGCTTCCCCTTATTTCGCCCCCTCGTTCTAGTTTCACCCCTAGTGTAAAAATAAGTTTTTATATCAGTGTAAAAATAAGTCTGAGTTACTGTTTGTTTTTATTCAGAACAAATGAATGGTGGATTTATAATTAAATTATTTTTTATAGAAGAGTATTCTATATCTTGTAGGGCATTGTAAACATAATTTCCTTTGTTAACCCCCCACCTCCTCAGATGGTTTTGATTAAAATTACTTTCTGAATTTTGAAAAGTGTGGGCTGGGATTTTCCCAGGCTGCTGTGCTGCTCGAGTAGCACAGTGGGCCGGGAGACAACAGTGGGAACCAGACCAGGCCTGTGGACTAAAGTCAAGTTGCTTGGCATTGGCCATCTCTTAATCCTTCTCAACCTGTAATTTAGTTGTCCCAGTAGACAGAGAGTATTCAATTTGCACTTGTGAAATTAAAACTGTGTCTGCATGGATGTTTTAATGTGGTCTGGAAATTTTGTGCATGGTAATTGAAAGTACACATGTCAGACACTCAGCTGACCAAAACAAAACCCTTGTGTTACAATGCCATATATTGGACTTTCCTTATTAACATAATAAATTTATTAAAGCACTAATGACTGGGAGAAGCTTGCTACCAATTGTTCAAAATAGCAACAACTTGTTCATCAGGTGGCATCACATTTGAATCCAAATGTCGTAATGATAAGGTAGAGCGGTGATAGGGATGGAAAGGAGAGGAAGCAAATTTTGCACTCCCACAACTTTGTGGGACATCATGCCACGTGTCCAAAGATTTGTGGGTCAGGTATCAGTCTGTTCTGTTACATGAAGACTTATGGCTAATATTCATGACCCTGAGTAGAAACAAAGAAAATAAGATCAAAAGTAGGCCATTCTGCCCATTGAGCCATTGAGTGGAGAATTTGTGATCGGTATCAGGACAATCACAAGTGCCCAAGGCCCTTTTTTTTCTGGGTAATTAGCTCCAGTAGCATCTCCCCCTTGCCCCCCAATCCTCACTAGGAAAAGATTCCGCCAGCAGGGTTTGCAACTGCTCCCCTCTCAGAGGGTTGGTGGGGAGAAAGGCCACTGAGGCCCTCAAGGGAAGTCAGGGGCAAGTGGGTGTCCCTTGGACAGTGTCTGCCTGGCAGTGCCAAGGGGTTGAATCCAGAGAGGGTGGGCCATACAGGGGGTGAGGATGGGGGGAGCAGTGAGGCCTTTGTGGGGGGTAGTTGGTGGTGGAGGAGTGTCCCATGGCCATTCTGCAATAGGATCGGTGAGAGAGGGAGGGAGAAGAGCAAATTGGGCTAGTCATTGGGAGGGAGGCATTTTGAGGCTAGCCATTGTGTAGGAGATTAGGGAAGATGGGGGTGGGGAGGAGTCAAGGCTGGCCATGGGTATGGTAGAGTGGCCCAAAAGGTCCGGGAGGCCAGTGATCAGGGAAATGGGAGGAGGGGGTGTCGAACATTGGGAGGTCGACGATTGAGGGAGTGTCGGGAGATCAGTGGTTAGAAGGAGGAGCTCTGGAATCAACAGGAAGCTAGCGATCAGGGGGCTGGCAATGGGGTAGGAGGGCAGATGGGCGTGGTACCCTTGCGCTGACCTCCCCACTGACAGATTGGTGCATGTGCAGTGGCTCATTCGGTGCTACGCTGCCAGCCTCTCAGGTGGGATGAGCCTCACCCCCATCCCTCCCCACCCCTCTTTCTGCCATGAATCCCTCTAAGGCACTCAATAATGCACAGGGTAATGGAGATTTTTTCAGGTAAGTATGCACAAAAAACAAGTAGGAAATTCTCTCATTTTCCTGCATGTTGACCACTTTGTATTTTTGGAATGATCCTGTCTGTGATTTGTATGATATTAATCCTGCAATACACTCCTACAGAGTAAATATTACTTTTGTTAAATAAATAGATCACTTTCTTCTCTGCAGTACCTTAATTGGACTGTTGATCCATTTATCATATATTATAAGGGCAAAAAGCCAAATTCCCACTTAAGATAGGGTTAAATGTTAGGAAGATATATCTTTAGCTACTTAATCTGCTTCTTCTAATTTCAGAAGAACGAGAGCCGTACAATCGGCACAATTGAATTTGCAATTTACTCAATGATTTAGCATTGCACATTATAACCATTCTTTAACAAAGTACAATTTTATTATCCAAACAGTTTCCTCCAAATGGTTTAAATACAATTGAACAAATTTCTTGTTACTTTTTTTTCTCAATTATTTGTTATGACCTATCATATTGACAATGGCATTACAAGTTGCAGGATTATGCATCATCCCCATTGATGGTAACACTGAACAGTGATGTAACTCACATGATTCTTGTTGTCTTTGTTTTCTCAGCATATAACTCATTCACTTATCATGTGTCTTTAAGGATCTTGGACGAGCTGAACTGTAGTTAACATAAGCGCATAATAGCATGAATGTAGGAAATCTGAAATAAAAGCAGAAAATGCTAGAAATTCTCAGCAGTTCTGACAGCCCTCAACAGTGGATAGACAGAGAAAACCCACCAGCCTGAAACATCAATTCTGTTTCTCTCTCCACAGTTGTCACCAGGCCTGTGGACTAAAGTTGTCTGCTTTAGCCATATCTTAATTCTTCTCCACCTGTAATTAGTTGTCAGGGAGTATTCACTTTGTACTCGTTAAATCAAAACTATGCCAGTATGGGTTCGATTTCCAGCTTGGGTCAATGTCTGTGTGGAGCTTTCACATTCTCCTCATGTTTGCGTGGGTTTCCTCCAGGTGCTCTGGTTTCTTCCCACAGTCCAAAGATATGTGGGTTAGGTTGATGCTAAAATTGCCCTTAATGTCCTGAGATGCATAGGTTAGAGGGATTAGTGGGTAAATATGTAAAGATATGGGCTAGGGCTTGGGTAGGATTGTGGTCAGTGCAGACTCAATGGGCCAAATGGCCTCTTTCTGTACTCTAGGGATTCTATGATTTCTGTGATGTTTCAATTTGATCTGGAAATTTTATGCATGGTAATTGGAAGTTCACATTGCCAGACACCCAGCTGACCAAAACAAAACCCTTGTGTTACAATGTCATATATGAGTTATTGGACTTTCCTTATTAATCCTTCAAAATAACAAAATGGTTACTATTATTAAAGCATTAATGACTGGGAGAAACCTGCTACCAATTGTTCAAGACGGCAACAACTTGTCCATCAGGTGGCGTCACATTTTGAGTCCAAATATTTTAATAATGAGGCACAGCGGCAAAAAGGAGAAGAAGCAAATCCTGCACTTCCACTATTTTATGGGACATCTTGCCCCATGTGTCCAAAGATTTGTGGATCAGGTATCAGCCTGTTCAGTTACATAAATACCCGTGGCACAAACTCATGACCTTGAGTAGGCAAAAAATAGAAACATAGAAAATAGGAGCAAGAGTCGGCCATTCTTTCCATCTTGCCTGTTCCACTGTTTAATGCGATCTTGGCTGATCCCCTATCTCAATGCCATTCTAATTCCCTATATCCCTTGACACTTTCACTGTCTAGAAAACTATCTGTTTCCTTTTGAAAGACATTCAGTGATTTAGCCTCCAAAACCTTATGTGGTAGAGAATGCCAGACGATCACTACTGTTTGAATGAAGAAAATTCTCTCATCCCAGTCCTAAATGGCCTACCCTGTGTCTTGAGACAGTAACTCTGTGTCATGGAACTCCCTAGATGTCATCCTCAAATAGAGGAACAGCTGATGATGACCATTATGTATTCCAGTTCAGGAATGAGTCTTCTTTGCAGTGTCTATTAAAGCTCAGTCATTTACTCATCATACACCTTTGCAACATAACTTGCAAGGATGGATTGACCATATGAGAAATTTCTTGAGCAGTCGTATGACTGATTGCCAAATATTCCTCTGGAAATGCAGTGAACTGGTACTGCCAAATATTCCTCTGGAAATGCAGTAAACTGGTACCTCCATTTTACACAAAATCCTGTTCTCTATTAGAAAGCCATTCTGCTAATGATTTTTTCTATCATCAAGAGCTCTGGTCTGTTATTGAAAATTATGTTTTATAAATTATGATAAGATTCTCATCCATACAAAACTATTTTATGTTATGCTGGGATTAAGAAGGTGTTTAAATAAAAAATCCCCAAAAAAGTGTGCATTGAGAGTAACTGCCCATGCAAATCATTGCACCATACCAAAGAAATCATTCAGTTGCCCTATTTTTATCATATTTAAGAGCACACCAGCAAAATGAGATGGATGCAGATCTTTTAAACAAGGGACTTTGTAAATGTGATCTCATTAATGGATTAACAAACTCCAGCAAATCATAACCTGCCAATGTTAATGAAACCTTAACACGTCACAAGAAGCTACTGAGTGATCCTGGGCCATGTGTTACACCAGTGAATGGAAAAAAAACTACATGAAAATCTCAGTTTACCCACGAGCTCATCTTTTCAGATAAGTAGATGTCAGGTATGAGTGTTCACAGCCTCTTGCAGGAAATAATGGAATTCATTTCATCCCCATGCATTGAAGTAAAAAAGTATTTCTGTGTTATATTTAATATTTTTTCGTTATATTTGGTTTTCCTTGAAGCTCCTTGGCTTACTATCTTTTTTCACTTGAATGATATTGAACAAACTTTGCCGTAGAGGTGGGATGATATATATTCATCATTCTCTAAAACTCCTGTCAGCTCCACTAACAGAGCAATTTGGTAATTTATTGGTCAACTGGTCACCAAATGGGGAAAGACACTTCTCTTGAATTAGCTGTTGGATTAATTAGTAACCATTTTGTTATTTTGAAGGATTAAGGAATACTTTTTCAGGAATCATTTTCAGGATTAGGGAAGTAGGCTGTTTCAGTCCCCTTCAGTGCTTTTTTCCTTCACTGCAGCCATTTAACTCTAATTAATTTCCTTCCAGTTTTTTCAAAGCGAAAAGAAAAGAAATGAACTGTTGATAAAATTGTAATGTAATTGTGATATTATATAAAAAAAACTTTTTTCTGGATAATAATGTCCTTGCTGTGATAAAATATCCAAAGACAAAACATTATAAAGCAAAATATTACAAAGAGATTTAAGGAGATACCGGGGTGTAACTTACTTCAAACTTCTGATGAGCAAATTCTCTGTCCTCCAAAAATGTGATTTATTTTCCATTGTTATTGTTACCCACAGCTTCTAGGTAATTGTGAGAATAGATCCTTATTCAAAGTTTTTGGGAGTTATTGGGTTGTTCTATTAAGAATAAGTATATAACAGAGAATTATGTTTATGTGAGGGACAGAGACAATGGCCTTGATCTTTCAAATACTTAATTGGAGGAAATGTCTGCTCTTCCTGTATTGCACAATAAGCCTAACAACTTAGATGTAGTGAGGAGATGAAAGAGGTAGTGGTGAAGTAGAGCTGAACATTAATACATGTCATGGGTTGTCAGATAATGTCATCATATGGCAGTATGTAAATAAGGAGCAATTAGGGATTAAAAATACATACTTAGAGGGCAATAGAAATAACAGCGCAGTGTGAGAAATGAAACCATTGGTTCAATGATAAGGCTAGATAGATAAGAATGGATCAGGAAAGTCCAACTAACTGGATGACAGTGGAGAGATGTTGGAGGAGGATGGAGAACCTTGTCAAAGGCTGCATACAGGGTGAGAGGGGGAATAATATGCCTTTGTCACAGTTTTTTTTTATTCATTCATGGGACGTGACCATTGCTGGCCAGCCAGCGTTTATTGCTTATTTCTAGTTGCCTAGGGTAGTTGAGAGTCAACCACATTGCTGCAGCTCTGGAGCCACATGTAGGCCAGACCAGGTAGTTTGTCATCATGAAAGGAAGTCAAGCGTTAGCAGAGAAATTTGTTTTTTTTTCATCCAACTTCCAGAACCGTGCTAATGTTATAAATTTGTGAATAGGAATTTGCTGCTTGTGATTGTGCTGGAGAATTAAAACAAAATGATGTACATCTGACATAAAGAAAATATTGCTACTTGTTCATTGGGGGTTATATAGACATATTGCATTTGACTATAAAACATATACATTTTATTAGGAAGACTTATAAATTTCCCCTTCAGCACTTGGGGATTTTGATGTGGAATACTCATTTTCAAAATGAGAAGCTAATTTAGTGGAACGGTAATGAGGATTATATAATTAAAGCAATTATAACATTTTGTGAAATAATTTACAAAAAAAAAGATGATATTTGCTGATAGAACCATATCTTTCATGATGCAGATCTTTTCAGGACCTTGCCAAACAAACAGATGTTCCATATGGAACTGTCCTTGATTCAGAAGTATTGCAAATTATCAAAACGAAGGGTCGGAATCCATTTGAGCTTGAACAAACATATGCTCATTTGTGGAATATGATAAACAAAACAAATGGTTTGGAGAACTGTGTGAAGAGAATTCATGATGGAATCCAAAGGGTGAGTGAAAAACTGCATGCAAGACTTTATTCATGTTAGTTTACATGGTACTTGACTTTGAATCACCTCTATCAATGTTATTATTTGTAAAAATACAATTGCAGATAAAGAAACTGTTTTGAATGTATTTTGTAATTTGTGAATTATGTATTCATTTACTGGGTGGAAATGTAGGAGCAGTAGTCTGAAAATCAATCATAATTGTGAATCTTCCTCTTCTACAATATGAATTGAAATACAAGTTAGGTTTTAGCAAATGTTGCCTTCAGGACTTGCTCTAAAATCCATCTTGAACAATAGCTATACATACCCTACTTACTGTTGTTAAAGATCTGAAAAGAAATTACTTTGAGCAATCAATCTGTGGTTATATTGAGAAGGTAAAATGGAGCGCCTGTGTATTTCTTTGTAATGTTATGATCAGTCAACAATAGCACTGAAATGTATAATTTAGCAGGCAATCACAATGATCTTTAATTCTCAGATAACTTAAAAGCTCACAATGATTTCAAACGTTGAAATGCCTCAGAAAGCTCAGACTTTCACAAAAGGTCATTGGTGACATTTGCAGCCTCCTGGAACAAAATCTCTTTACAATGGGCAGGTGGACATGAATTGTCACCTCATCACTGAACATCTTCACCACCAGATTCTTCCAGAGATCTGTTGCTGGCAACTGCAGAATTTCGCAATCTGGTGTCCACAAGGGCATCTCCCAGGTGATTAATGCCATGTTTGCCAGGGCTACCACTTCTGTCCCTTTTCCTACTGATGATGCCTGTCAGACCCATGGGTTTCTGCATTGACTGCATTCCCAAGCTACACAGAGTCATAGAATACACACATATTGTAATAAACCTGCCATCAGGTCAACTTAACAGTCATTGTCAATCGAGTGAGATTCCAATTTGTCAGTGTTCAGCTGGAATGTTTTCGTGCATGTCAGTAATGCTGTTTTCATTCTGCACCAGTCACATCTCCCATAGCTCTTTTTGCTCCAGACAGAATCATCAGACGGGTCCTTGGAAATAATTGATGTGCTCTAAAGATGTATTTGATGATACCAGTGAGAATCACGGCTACTGCTGCAGAGGAAATTTATGACTGGAGTTAAATGAACACAACAATACACATTGAGCAAACCATGATGCTGAGAGGGTGATTCAAGTAAACGGTCAGATCTGGAGATGTCATTCAGTATACAAGGATGCCCAGAATAGTCATAGAATCAGAGAACTCTACAGTGCAGAAGGAGGCCATTCGGCCCATCGAGTCTGCACCAACCACAATCCCACCCAGGCCATATCCCCATAACCCCATGCATTTACCCTAGCTAGACCCACTGACACTAAGGAGCAACTTAGTGTGGCCAATCCACCTAAACCATACATCTTTGGACTGTAGTATTGGTCTGGTTCATCTTGTACATTGTAGAGCAGACAGGAGCTGCAGGAGGAGGAGGCTGATGAAGAGGAGGATACCTGTATCTGCATGTCTAGATGTCACAAAAGCACATGATGGACTCATAAAGGCACTGTTCAGAAAACCTGGGTACAAAGTCTCTTGGTACATGAGTGTTGAATCCACTGCTGTGCCATTGCCTTCCCTACCACACAACCCAAATCATCCTCACAATCAAGAATTCCTCAATTTCACCCATACCTTTGTGGGAATTCCATTCTTTTCCAAGTTAGTGTGCTTCTGGAACTCAGAATGCAACAATGAAGAAAACAAGAGAGACTTGAAGTAAAATGAAGGAATCATTTATATTTTAATTTACATTAAGACATTAAGACAATGACATTGTTATAATCATTATGAAATGAATCCCCTTGTGCAACTAAAAGATCTTTATCTTTTCTTATTAGTTTTACACAGGGTTATCCCTATTGCCTCAGCAGAGATCAAGCTTGGATGATTATTGCTTGTATAGCTAAGATGTCCTTAAGCCTGTGAGGACTATGTGATGTGCAGTGTGTTTTTGGGGAAAAGCCTTTGAGCACCACAGCAGGCCAGGAGACACCAGCAAGGGGCCTGTGGTGTGGTATGCAATCAGTGTAACACCGGCCACAAGTTTCCCAGGCATTTTTTTTTAGCAGAAATCAACACGTTAACTGATTATCATATTGAAATGAGAATACTCCCATTTTTCCACAGATTGGACACTTAGGATTCTATTAGGAGAATCTCAGCCTATATTTTTTTGTTGGGGCAGTGGTCTCTTTAGGAATTAGCATTCTCTGAAAGATTTCCCGTGATCATGTGACCATGCTGCCTGAGAGTTAAGCAATAGAAGACAAAGTAAGTCAACCAGGAGAGAATTGTGGTGGTGAGGAGGTTCCTGGGTGTAGCTCTGGCCATAAGCCAGTTTTTATTTTTAGAACAAGCCGAGGACAGAATTCTGTTGAAAATTCTACGCTGGCCAAAACGGTGGAGAAACCTTGATAAGTGAAGGTCCTGACTAACATAAATTGAACGCGGGATAGCCAAGTCAAGAAGGTGAAAAAGTTCATTGCTCAAATCCAGAATTAAAGAACATCAGAACCAGAAAAGCTCTAACTCAAGATGAAAAAGTTTAAGACACTCGCCATGCTTGTGTTGAACTAGGAGTCTACAATCATCGGACAATTGGAGGAGATTTGAAAGAAAAGCTTTGCCAAAAATAAAAGGAGGATCAAAGAAATCAGACCAACATTCCAATTTTTAACATTTAATTTTAGCTTATTAGGTGCATAATCAAGTGGGTGTAAAAGGAACACTGAATTAAGAAATTCAATTTAAAACATAAGAATCTGTGTTCATGATACTTTTAATGTATTTTAACATAACTATTTAACATAGATTGTGATTATTAATATTCATGTTCTTTGATTTTTGGGAAGTAAAATTATTTTGTTACGAAATTGTGAGCCTTGTGGATTCACTATTTTAGTTGGTTGTTTAGATTCTTAAAAAAATATATTTTACTGGCTCAGCTGAAACCATAACAAGGGCAGATTTGGTCATTGGGGCAGAAGGCAACATGAGTCGGAGGCAGAGATTGTAACGTGAGGGACGAGAAGTGGAAGCCTATGAGCAAAGTCCACATTTTCTCATGCCCTTCCTTCAGCTTTCCTCTAATGGCCCACCTGTACTTCCCTGCTTAGTAAAAGCTGGGGAAATCTTTGCAGCATGTCAGTAAGGCACTGACTAGCAAAAGTCAGGCTTGCCATTATCCTATTTAAGGTGACAGATTCAGTGGACAGGTCTTTGATCAAGGACACCAGGTATGGATCGTCTCCTGTGTCTGATGGTCTATACACATGGCCACTCTTTCCATGGAGGTAGAGATCTGTAAAGGCCAGAGGCATAATGTCACTCACATTTGAAGTGGATTCTTCCAATCTCTCTCCAAGAATGTACGGTGCTTCAGGAAATACCATCAAAACCTCTCACTTCTTCAGATTGAGCTCACCACCATCACCTGTCCACCTGAGACGGAGATTCATAAATTCCATACGCTCTGCTCTAATCCATGTGCACCAGCCTAAAATTTGAGGCTGGGTGGGAAAAAGCCCTTATGTGGCCATAAAGGACCTTAAAAGGGGAAAGGGTGGATTTCCTACCCGAGACCCTGCCCATTCTACCATGAAATTGCATCTGGCTCATGGATGGGGAACAGAAGGAACCCTACTTGGGTAATTCTATTACACCCTCTCCCTTCACTCCACCAAACCCCACCCCTCCCACCTCAGAATCCAACTGGGGGAAGCATAAAATTCTACCATTGGAGTCTGAGCATTCTTCTTCTACAAAGAAGAAAAGCATGGGGGGGTGAATCTCCCAAAAACTTTAAGTGCTGAACTTGGATAAAAACAAGTAAATCTTGCTAGTTTCTTCAGCAGGTTGTTTCAAAATGAATCCCCCATGATCTGAGTACTGCTGAGTGCACGAGGGAAAATTAGTCCAAAAAGCTGCGGGTGGAGCATTTTCCCACTGGAGAGACCAGCAGTGTAATGCTGAGTGGGCTACTATACGTGCACCGATCTATCAGTGCCGAGATCAGCAGATGTGCAGTGGCCCCTGCCTGCCAGCCTCTCAATTGCTGGTCAGTTCAATCGCCAGCTATGCGACCTCTTCCCCTCCCCCCCATCCCACTGCAATCACTGAGCACTCGAACATGCCCAGGCCAGCCTCAACCTCCTCCAGCCCCAATCTCCCAATTTCCCCACCCTCACCCACCCCCATCAGGCCCAGCCCCTTCCTCCCCTCCAGAGTCCCAACAACCCCCCTCTTCCTGGTAGCCCTGACACCAACCCCTCAGCAGGTTGCACCCCTCCCCCACTCCGATAGTCAGCTCTGATTGCTGACCTCCCTCCCTCTGTCATTCAGCCCAAAATCCAGAGTGGCAAAGGGAAACCCCACTTCCACAAATCACCTCTCAGAGAGACCCTACCCTCCAATCAGTCCCCCATTAGATCCCATCCCTTTGGCATTGCCCAATGAACAACGGGCAGTGCCAAGGTGCTTCTTGAGCATTGGCATTTTGCCCCTTGGGCAGTTCCAGGGGCCCAGCCTGGCACTGTCAAGGTGGCAATACCCAGGGGGTACCCCACAGCATTCAACCCTCTAGGGGGTGGGGGCCTCGATTGCCTTCAGTTCAGGGTCTGCTAATGATATTAAAATTCTATGATAATGAACATTTCTGGCACAGAGCTGATGGCACTGGAAATTTGGTGCTTGGAGAGATGCGGAGGCCGCAACACCCAGCAGGGAATCCACGAACCGGCCTCTGGTCAAATCTCCTGCCCTATTGCACTACAAATGCAGCATAGCGGAATAGGAGAATTGCAACCCGATCCCCCCACCCCCGCCCAATATGTGTGAGAAATGGATTTCATAGAGAGGATGAAATATCAACATTTGGGAAGGTGATTGTGAAGAATTGGTGTGAGATGTCAATAAAGCAAGGCTAAATTTCAATGTTGGCTGTGCAGATAGAGATGTGAGACAGAAGAATGAATGAAGTTGCAACGTATGAGGACTGATATGCAAAACAACACTGGGGAATTCAGTGAGCATTCACCTGAATGTGGATCCACTGGGACATTTTATGTGTTTTGTTCTCTTTTCTTATGGGAACACAAAAGTTATTTTTATCATCCCATGAGAACAGCCACAACTTCTCAATTGCTCGTACGCCAGCTGCTGTCTTCTGATGACGAGAAGTGACCTTGTGAGGGTTGACAGTGCCCAGCTTGCACTCCTTGTCAGTGCTGCAGCCAGTCCCCTACAGAGAGATGCTGCAGCTTCAACACACTGCCACCAACATGGCAGGATCTTCCTCCCCAGCTGATGCACCCTCTTCCTTGTTCAGCTGTAAACTTCAAAGAGATCCGAGATGTGATGTTCACCTTCAGGGAACAGATGAACTTTTGGCACTGCAGCCAGATTTTCCATATGACCCCACAGATACTGGCCTCCTCTACAATCATATTCTTGGTCACTTGATTAGATGGGAAGGTGCCATCCTTCTGTCTCTGGCACAGAGGCTCACTTACCTTGTCGAAGAAGCCTGGAGGAGAAAATACAGCGAGTCATTGCTGAATTGCAGGGTCACCATGCTGATTCTTTCTGATCTGTTGACAAGCTTGTCCTTCCTTGAGCCTTCACTACTTCAGTGATATTTTGACCCTCTCTTAATGGAAGACCCTAGTCTGCTGGCTGCTGGACAGGAGGTCAGTGTTTTGGTATGCTGCAGCTTTTAAGATGTTGCCAATATATCTAGTTTATATCTTTTATGATCAGAGTGTACCAGGAAGGAATGGGTCCACAAAGAGGTAGATATGGATGAATTACTGCTGTGCCCTGTAGGCTATAATGTTTCAGTGGTCCTATGTTTCCATTTCTGGGGAGATAAGAATCTCTGAGTAATGCAAAACAAGGCTGAACAGCTTATAACTCCAACAACAATAACAGCTTGAATAAATATAATGCATTAAACATAGTAAAACATCCCAAGGCATTTTGTGGTAGCATTATGATACCACATGAAGACATATTGATTGACCAGCCCACCTGCCATGGGAGTCAGAGCAGGTGAACCATGAAAAGGTCTGTTGACCTCGGGCGGGATTTTACGGTTTGGGGACAAGTGAGCACATAAAATCCCACCCTTTAGGACAAATGACCAAAAGTTTGGTCAATGTGATATGACCTCCTTTTTACTCTAATCCCTTTTGTTCACTTTTTTCTCCCATATTATCAGTTGTTTGAGAATATAACTCCCAATCTTTGCCTCACTCTTATATTCTACTTTCATCAACCAGGCCTTGTGAGTATAAATTGTGCTTTTTGTCAATTTAAGTAAATTGATGTAATTTTCCCTGTGAAAGGAAAATGTGCAAGATAGCAATACAAGTTAAAACAACAGCATATTTAAATTCTACACTTTCCCTGACAGTAGGGATTTTGTTGTCATCTGGATGGTGGTAATCTCACAGCATTTTACATGAAAATGTGTTCATTTTATAGAAAAGATAAATGTTGCAGGAATGGCAGAAGGCATTGATGTGGTTTGTAGAAATGCAGTAGGTTAATGGAAAATACATTATCGGGAGTAAATCGCATGCAATTGACATCCAATCATTGGGCAAATATTATGCTCAGGCAAACATCTAAGATAATTTTTGTAACAGGATTTTTTAGGCAACACAACTGACCAGCTAGCAGTAAGAAGCTGCCCCCATTTTCCTGACGATAATGTAGGTAAAGCAGAGAATTATAACATGGTTCTGTATGCATGCTGGATTCCAATGACAAGGGCTTAGAACAATACAGGTTTATTGTTAACTCTGAGAAGAGCAGTTCTTACATGCTATACGTCTGCCTGCACTCTGGAAAGAACTCCCATGCTGCTGGCATGTCACTGCTTATGTGCCTGCATCATCACAGTGCCCGCATGACAACCCAATCTACATCTTGACAGTTTAAGTTCAAACAACCAGCAGTACTGAGTGGAAACAGTCAGTAGATGCAAACTATTTACAGCATCAAAATTAAACAGGATAGCAACAAGCAACTGTTTGCATCATGCAAAACATGGATTAGGCTGCTTCTATTGCTGCAGAGCCCATCATGTCTCCTTTCCCCTTTTTTTTAACAAAGCAAAGGCTATTCTTGGAAGCTTACATTTGGTTTATTCATATGCCCTAAAAGTGTAATTATGCCTGTTGGCTGTGCTGGAAATGCTTCTGGGATGGTGTCCCTCATTGTGGAGCTGTTTGGTTGCAGGGCATAGCTGTGTACCAAAATAATTTTGTCATAGCCAGGTGTGGTTGGGACCCTGACCATCTGACCAAGTGTTGAATGGCTTGCGAACATTTCAATTATAGTATCTTTCTCCCCATAGCCAGTGCTCCATGAGAGCATAACTCATGTCAGTTTCAATGTTTGGTTCCAAGAGGGTCTTGGCAATGGGGATTGTGGTCCACCAGGAGAACATAGGCAGATCCTGTCTTGGCACATTTCATAGGGTGAGCAGTACAACTTAGAAATCTGTGCAATCTCAGACACATTTCTTAATTAGGTGTGTGGCTAAGTCTCTCACCCATTCTGCCATGCCCTTGGACTATGGGTATAGGGGGCTACTCGTGATGTGCTCAGAGTCCCATGTGTGTGCAAAATGCGTAAATCTAGTGGAGACAAGCTGGCGAGTATTGTTCATCATTATCTTCGGAGCAATGTTGCAAAGTGTCTTTTCAGTTTGATTATGACTGTGTTACCCTTCATGTCTGACAAGTGGTCAATATCGAACAACTCGAGTATGAGTCAGACCGAGTGATGTTTATCATTCCATTAAAAGATGGCAGCCACTGTAAGTGACCATGGACAATCTGGGATCTCACATAGATGCCATGGCTTTTTGTCTTTTTGCAGCTTGAGGGCATTACATGATGCACATCTGGATACTCCCCTCTCTATGTCGGCATGCATGGAGGGCCAGTATAGTGATTCCTTTGCCCTGTATCTTATTGCTTCCAACCCTGGGTATAATACTTCTGCAGAAGGCAGGAATGATGAACATAGAACAATACAGCACAAACAGGCCCTTCGGCCCACGAGTTGCGCCGATCACATCTACCAATCCACAGACCTATCTATAACCCCTATCCTATTCTTTTCCATATACTCATCCAGAAGTCTCTTAAAAGACCCCAGTAAGTTTGCCTCAACAACCTCCGACGGCAGTCAGTTCCATTCACTCACCACCCTCTGAGTGAAAAACCTACCTCTGACATTTCCTGATGAATCAGAATCAGTTTGTCTTGGATAGTTAGTTCATCTCTGATGGTGAAGAATGTGGGAGCTATGGAAAGATCTTTTGAGTATGCAGACCAGCCTTTCATGAAGACATTTTGAAGCCATCTGCAGGGGATATCTGCATGAGGCCCTCTTTGAATTCCTGGATTCAATGAGAGGAAAGCACCTTTATAATCATGATGTTGATATCCTCCTCACAGTTTTCCTAGTCAGTGGTGAGTAGGGAGGCTCTGGAAAGGGCAATAGCCAGGTACAGCTCCTCACCGCATTTATAGACAACATTGAGGTTGTAACATTGTAGCTTTAACATTGCACGCTGCAGTGTTAAAGACAAAGTGTGAAGAGGTTTTTTTAGAATAGTATTGAGTGGCTATTGAGTTCCAACACTTAAGTAATGACCATATATGAAGTCATGGAATTTCTGACAGGCAAGTTTAATGGCCAGAATTTTCCAGTCGTTCACACTCCATTGTCGCTTCAGAGAAGATGGAAAATTTGATGCTCAGCCAAAAAATTTCAGCTACTATCTGTAACTAGTTTGATGATAGATCTCCCCCACCCCCCTCCTAGCTGATAGTAGTATACTGGAGCTATACATTATGGTTGATTGGTATTGAAGTAAAATGTACAGAATTGATACTAAAGCAAGTATGTAGTGCACAGTCCACAGCAAAGTACTTGCTCGTCTAAGTAACCTTTTCTGTTATGTATAGAGTTTAAGCAAAAATGTATCATACCTACAAATTAGGAACATCAATTGAAAATAGAAAATTCAGGACAATTTTTTAAAATTAGAAGTGCAGCAGGAACCAACTGCTACTGTGGGTGGCAGAATGGGATGCTTTTTGAAGAAGCAGTGTTATTAGAAATGCATCAAAGGAATATTGTGGAAAGATAACCAAACGGATGAAAGGTATTTTCTTACCAAAAACTGCGAGTATCCTTTCGTGATTCTAATCATCCATCTCATCACTCTCAAGGGAATAACAATGAGATCCGACTTCATTAAGTGACCATGAAAATGTGCCAATATGCGATCCCATGAATGTAAAACTGTGCATGTGGATCACCAACTGTTTGCTGGTGAGATTTAGGAAAACAAATGGATCATCATTTCTGTCAGTGTATGAGCAGTTAATCATTGAATCCCTGCAGCACAGAAGGAGGCTATTCTGTCCATCGAGTCTATATCAACAACAATGCGCCAGGCTGTATTCCCGTGACCCCTCATATTTACCTTACTAAGCCCCCTGACACTAGGGTCAACTTAGCATGGCCAATCAACTTGACCCACACATCTTTGGACTGTGGGAAGAAAGCGAAGCACCTGAAGGAGACCCGCACGGACACAGGGAGAATGTGCAAACTCCACACAGACAGTGACCTCAGGCCAGAATTGAACCCAGGTCCCTGGCACTGTGAGGCAGCTGTACCAACCACTGTGCCACCGTGCTGCTATGTGCATCCACAGAATTAGTCAGGCTCTTCAGCTCTATTATTTCTTTATTCAATCTAGAAACACAAAAGACCATGGACTATTGTTACTATTTGCCTCAGATAAAATGTTTGTCTGATTGTGAGCTTATCCACAATAAGTTGAATGATATTTCGGAACGAGGCTACTTGACTGCATGTTGAAGGAGCTGGAACAATCTATTAATCATAGAATTAATACAGTAAATAGCAAGCAATCAGTGAATGTGAAATTATCCATGAGAATGGATGATACTTTCAAAAGTAGAACACTGAAATAAAAATTATCTGGGACCATGAAATGCTGACTGGATAATTGGTTTTGAATGCTTTTTGAGATTTTAGGGGAATCTTATTTTGTGATCAGATAATTTTAACTTAATTAAAAATTATGAACAAATGGATTCCAGCAAAAGAAGTGGAACCATGAATTTTGACCTAGAATATATTTACTTTTGACGTAAGTGTGCTGCAAGAGACAAGAACAAAACATCATTTGTTGTTGCCATTAATGTTTGTCAAATCAAAGAATTCAAAACATAGGCCATGGATGAACAGGGATATCCACTGCTTGCTGAAGTCCAGCTCTGAGGTGTTCAAGTCAGGCGACACTGACCTATACAAGAAAGCAATCTAAGAAGATCCATCAAAGATGCCAAATGACAGAACCAGATCAAGCTACAATCCCAGGCTAACCACACCGGCTACCATCAGCTATGGCAAGTCTAGAAGCTACAGGCTAGAAGATGAAGGCATATAAAATCCCCAGCTCCAATGCACCCCTCCCTGATGAGCTCAGTGCATTCTACACCCATTTTGAGCAAGAGATCAGCGTGAGCATTCCCTCCATCCGAGAAGTCCTGGATGAACTGTATCTGGAGTCACCATTGCAGATGTCAGAGCAGCTTTCTCGAAGGTCAACCCATAGAAAGTGATTAGCGTGAATGGGGTACCTGGATGAGCACTCAGATTCTGCACAGATCAGCTGACGGGGATATTCACAGGCATCTTCAACTCTCTTTATAACAATCTGAAGATCCTATCTGCTTTAAGAAGATGACTATCATCCTGGTACCTAAGAAGAACCAAGCAGCATACGTAATAACTATCAGCCAGTGTCTATGATATCCATCAATATGAAGTACTTCAAAAGGTTAGTCATGGCATGAATCAATTCCAGCCTCCTGAACTACTGGATCCACTGCAGTTTGCCTACAGCCACAACAGGTCCACAGCAGACATCATCTCCCTGGCCTTGCACCCAACCCTAGAAAACCTAGTTAACAAGAACACCAAGGTCAGGCTCCTATTAATTGAATACAGCTCAGCCTCCAACACCATTATTCCCACAAAATGCATCTCCAAACTCCTTGGCCTGGGTCTTGGCACTTCCCTCTGTTACTGGATCCTGAATTTCCTAACTCACAGATCACAATCAGTAAGGACAGGTCACAACACCTCCTCCAAAATCATCCTCAACACCGATGACTAACAAGGCTGTGTTCTCAGCGTTCTACGAGATTCGCTGTACACCTATGACACTATAGTGAAGAAAGCCCATCAATGCCTCTACTTTCTCAGAAGACTAAGGAAATTTGGCATTTCAGCTACGAGTCTCACCAATTTTTACAAATGCACCATAGAAAGCACTTTTTCAGGCTATGTCACAGGTTGGTATGGCTTCTGCTCTGCCCAAGACCACAAGGAACTACGATAGATCGTGAATGTAGCCCAATTCACCTTGTAAGCCAGCCTTCCATCCATTAACTCTGTCTACACTTCCACTGCCTCGACAAAGTAACCAGCATAATTAAGGACCCCAGACATTCTCTCTTTACCCTTCATCCAGAATAAGACATGAAAGTGTGAGGTCACAAACCAACTGACTCAGCTTCTTCACTGCTGCCATCAGACTTTTGAATGGACTTACCTTGCATTAAATTGACCGTTCTCTACACTCTAGCTATGACTGTAACACGTTCTGCACTTTCTCATTTCCTTCTCCAAGAACAATATGTTTTGTCCGTATAGCGCGCAAGAAACAATACTTTTCACTATATGCAAATACATGTGACAATAATAAATCAAATCAATTTTGTACAGAAAATTACTCATGACTTTTTTTTGGCAATCTTACCAAAAAGATTCTAAGTGCTGAACAAGCATGAAAGCAGGAGAGAATCACTCTGATTTTTTAGGCAAATTTCCTGTTGCAGTGATATAGCATTTAATTAAAAAAGAATCAGGGTGTGATTCTCTCCAGTTTGGGAAGGGTGGAGCCGATTCTCATCTTTGAAGCTGGCTGCTGAACTCTAGGTGCATCCTTGCACACGTTCTCCGACCTCCCAGTAGACTACACAGTACATTGGGAGATATCCTGACAGTCTCCTCACCTCCCCCCACCCCACAGACATTGGGACCCACAGCTGATCACTCACTATGCCAGCCTCCCCATCCACCAGTGCCACCCCCCTCTCCCCCACTCAGTGATCACTGCACTAGTAGATCAATTCCCTCTCTGGATTGCCACTCCTGACAATCCCCACCCTTTCATCATCATCCCAGTTTATCTCTAATCCCAGGGTTCCCCCCTTCCCTCTGCCCTGCCTCCACTATCATGACCCACCCTCTTTAGACTTTGCTCCTTCAAGCACTGCCCTTCAGGCCTCACATCCTCAGATCTTACCCCCTCAGGCCTCACCTCTTGGCACTTCTCGGTGCCTGATAAGCAGTTCCAGGATGTCTGTGGGCAGTGTCAGGGTGCCAGGCAGGCACTGTGCAAATGGAACTGCTTGGCCCTGTCCCTGACTAGCCAGTGGGCTTCACTGGCCTCTAGTCCCACTGATGAGGCCATCATGTTTAATCCCCAATTGGTGGGGACCATATGTGATCCTGGTGGTGAGGACCCCAACCGGTGAGCAGTTAAGGGCAAATAAGCTTGGACCACAGTGTCTGGGACTCATTAATTATACTTAAATGAGGTAATGAATGTTGAAATCAGTTTCACTACCTTTATGGACACAAACTGATTTTTTTGCCTCTCACCCAAGCTTACTGTCTCACCGTACTGATTAACCAGCAGGACAAGCTGGTAGGATTGCCCACTAAGTCTCATAGCAGCAAGAAAATCAATGCAGACTGGCATGGCGCCACACTGAGTCATTTATTGCAACAATTGTGCTTGCATGTCACTGGTGGGAGAGGTGGGACCTAAACATACAGGTAAATCCAGCTGCAGTGTGATTGATGCCATTTTGAAAGAGTGCCCAATCTCACAGTGCACTGGGAGACCCCTCCCTTCCCCCACAGCATCAGGACACCCCATTCATTAATAGCATGTTTCTCCATCACTTCCCCAACAGAGATCATCAGCATTGGAGCATTGAGGCCCTCCCAATGTCTCCCCGCTTCATGGTACCTGACACACCTCTCCATCCCCTTCACAACCCCTCCATCATATCTCCCCTGCCAAAGTTCTCCCATCATAACCCTAACTCGGGCCCCATCCCCTTGGCACTGCCCTAGCACACTGGCAATGCCCAACTGGCATAACCAAGGGTGCCAGGTTGGTGGTGCGAGGTTGGCACCACTAAGGTGTCATGTGGGCACTGCCTAGCCATGTGCCAAACTACCTGGGGGCTTCAAGCCCCCGACATGCCCATCACTCCTCATATCCACTAATGGAGGGTCGGAAGATCCTAGGAGTTGGGAAAATCCAGCATCGAACATGTTAAGCATATTTAAATGCTACTTTAAAAAGGTTAATCACCTTACGCTCTTTCTGGGGGCAATCCGGCTTGCGTCTGTAAAAAGAGATCGGGACAGTTGTAAACTGCAAACTCTTATCAAGGGCTATGGGGAGAAGGCAGGAGAATGGGGATGAGAATTATATCAGCCATGATTGAATGACAGAGCAGACTTGATGGGCCAAATGGCCTAATTTCTGCTCTTACGACTTACAGTCTTATGGTGCCGGCAGAAAACCAATTTTTACGCCTGCATGCAATTTTTGGAGTTGGTTCAATCTGTGTCTGGTGCGGTGAAGCCAGGAAGAAGCTCTCTTACCAAATAACGTATTTCTGCTTCTTTCAATAATCAAAATTATTATTTTGGCTCAAAACTTATTTCCTCAAAATATCATACAGTAAATTAGTCCCATAGTTGTCTACCTGATTTATGTAAAATGATGGTATCTAGATTTTCCTCTATGGCAGTATCTTATTAGACAAGCAGGTGAGTCTTTGATATGTGGTGCTTCCTGTAGGTTAGTGTCACATTCAGGATGAATTTTTAGTAGCATTTACCATTGTTGTGTTTGGTGTTAATGCGTGTAATCAATGGCATTTAAAATCCCTTGGAATCATTATTATAAAACTAGTTGTAATTGCTCTAGCTCCTGCTGGGTTTTGGAAAGCGGATAAAAAGCTCTTCACTAATGAAAGCAAGACTGCTATTTATATCTACAAAGCTGTCAGAAGTAACAATATTGCCTTTGCTTTAACAAGACAGTAAGTTGGGGTCTGATTTTGTATTGGTCGTTTCAAAAACAATGTAGCATTACTCTGTTAATCAGTCTGGAGAAAGTGGGCAGCTTAAGTGTTGTTATTAGCCAAAGAAAAACTCCTGAATATTTTTGCCTTCCAAGAATACCATCTAAATAAAAAACTAATTATTGGACTAATAAAAATGGCAGGTACTGATGTTCAGAGGGCCCAGGCAACTGCAGGCATTTGGCCAATGGTAAAGTATTTAAATCACAGATGCGCAGCAACGTGGAATTAGATGAGTACAGAGATATCAAAGGCTTGTGAGGCTAGAGGGAGAAGGGAACGGATATTCCGGTTCTGATACAGGACAAACCTCCAATAGGTGGGCAAAAAAGAGGTAGGTAGGTCCCATATACAGAAGTCTGATCCCAACCACATCAGCAACAGTTTTTAATGCGGCAGGAAGGGACGGGGCCACAGTGCTACACAGTATCTTTCTGGCTCCATTTCTGACCATTCTGTCTCCATTGTAGGAGTAAGCATTTTAGATACTCCACAACTTTGAGTTGGGCTAGTTTCTGAATTATAGAATCCTACAGTGCAGAAGAGGCCATTTGGCCCATCAAATCTGCACCAACCACAATCCCACCCAGATCCTATCCCCATAACTCCATGCATTTAACCTAACTAGTTTTCCTGACATTAAATGGCAATTTAACAAAGAACAAAGAACAACATAGCACAGGAAACAGGCCCTTGGGCCCAACAAGCCCGCACCGCCTTTTTAACATTGTGAGAGCCCTCTTCTATCTATGACCTTTGTTTATGCCTATTGGACTCTACAATAAAAGAATTATAACCAGATTGAGGGACGTCTAATTTAGGGACAATTTGTTAACACTGATCAGCCGAACAGCATGTTTTGGGGGTGTGGGAGGAAACCGGAGTACCCGGAGAAAATCCACGCAAGCACAGGGAGAATATGCAAACTCCCACAGACACTGGCCAAAATCCATGTATCTGCACAGCAAATGGTGATAGTCACTGAGCTGTCATTTAGTACGGCCAATCCACCTAACCTGCACATCTTTGGACTATGGGAGGAAACCAGAAGGAACCCATGCAGACACAGGGAGAACATGCAAATTACATACAGACAGTGACCCAAGCCGGGAATCGAATCTGGTCCTTAGCGCTGTGAGGCAGCTGTGCTAACCGTTCTGCCACCATGCCATGAGCTAGTGGTATAATCAACAGTGCCAAAGGATTTCAACAGGTAGAGAAGGACAGAGGTGAATAGTTTACCCTTGAAGTCATCATATAGGGTGCCATTTTTAATAAGAGCCACATCAGTACTGTGGCAAAACTTGATTGGAGGAGTTCAAGCAAGGAATTGTGGGAAAGGTTGCCATGGGTTTGAGAGGTTATGTAAGGAAATGAAATTACATTACCTTACAAGCCCATGACCTCACCCATCCAGAAGAGCAAGGGCATCAGATGCATGGGAACACTGTCACTTGCAAATTCCTCTCCATCAAGCCACACACCATCCTGACTAGGAAATATATCGGCATTCCTTCATTATTGCTGGATCAGAATCTTGGAACTCCCTCCCTAACAGCACTTGAATGTACCCACCAACAAGTATTGCATCAGTTCAAAACTGTGGCTCACCAGCATTTTCTCAAGGGCAATTAGAGATGGACATTAAGTGCTGGCATAGCCAGTGACCCACACATCCTGTGAACAAATCAATAAAAATCGCCACGCTCCTGATGCACAAAATAATGTAATCTGTCTTGTTAAATATGGACATGGCAATCCCATTGTATCACCTCATACACATTTTCATTTGTCGAATTTGAGTCCTTACTCATGTGATTTAGCCAACCTTGACTACCTCATACGCTGCAGGAAAGAATGTCCTGAGGTGTGGTACAACAAGACCACCATGCAGATGCTACGAGAACAGATGAATGGACACCATGCGATAATCATCAGGCAGGACTGTTCCTGTCGGGGAACACTTCAGCAGTCAAGGGCATTCAACCTCTGATGATTGGGCAAGTGTTCATGTAGGCCTTCAAGACACACGACAACACAGAAACAATAGCCAAGTGCCACACACTTGAGGACAGCCTTAACCGGGATCTTGGGTTCATGTCACACTACATGTAACCCCACTATTTTGCCTGGGCTTGCAAAATTCTTTAACTCACTCGAGACAATTCACACCACTGTAACCTGTGATTATCTCTCTCTCCACTCACACTATCTTTATCTGTAAAGACTTGATTACCTGTAAAGATCAAGATTCCAACCATTATCTTGCAATTGCACCTCTGTCTATAATATGTCTTGTTTGTGAACCCAACTCTCCACTCACTGAGGAAAAAGCAGCACTCTGAAAGCTCATGATTTCCAAATAAACTGTTGGACTGTAACCTAGTGTTGTGAGACTTTTTACTGTACCTAATTTGAAAATTAGTCATGAACTATAAATTTTAAGCAAGGACTTAAAAATATCAAAACCATTTTTTAGGTATGTCTATTAAAAAGATGTTCATTCATGTAGTCAGTACCCCTATGTGACAAATGTTTTTGAAAGCTAAATATAGAGCAATGTTTGAGTAAACCATATAGTAACACACTTTCATATTTTAAGGTAAAGTCTGGAAATTATGCATTCATCTGGGATGTTGCAGCACTAGAATATATTGTAGAGAATGAACCTGACTGCAGCCTTGTCACAGCAAGGAATTCTAAAGTCGATCGAGGGTATGGCATTGCTCTTCAAGATGGCAGTCCTTACAGGGATATTTTTTCACACAGGTATGCCTTTTATGTTTCAAACGCAATAGTTTGAATAATGTGGTGTGCATCTTAGTGTTTAAAATATAATTGTATTCCCCCACAATAACAATTTAATTATTTTAATTTTTTTGCAGTTTAAATGAAAACTGCGTAGTTTTAATTACTTAAAATAGCTGTAGTGCTACGCAACTAATGTTATGGAACACTCGATATCATGGGAATTTTCCGGTCCCCCCTCAGAAAATACCAGAGTATTTTCTGGTTCAGGCAGTTTGCTGTTGATGGCTGGCGGAATCTTCCAGTTGTACTGAAGTCAATAGTCATTTGTGTCGCTCATCGGCCGCACCACTAGGGAATCTGCCGTGGGTGGTGGAGAAGCGGGCTGGGGGCTGGGGGGTGGGGGCCTTTGGTGGGACTGAAGGATTCCGCCATTGGGAAGGGCTGTAAATGTTTTTTTTTCCCTTGCAGTAATCATGAGAATGAATATGCCATAGTTAGAATACCAGATTGCTTAAACTCACAATGGGCAGACTGAATTGCTTTCTCAATTTCAACTGCCTGGTAGCTTTCACAATGAATCTATCAAGAGCCACTATATTTTGTTTTGATTGGAAGTATGTAAGCTACGTGGAAAACCCCTATGAAACAGAGTGTTAGTTAAACACTTGATTCAACCTGACCTCACAATAAAGCCAAAAATATTGGCACCAAAAATATTTGTGGATATTTCCACTGGATGAATCATCATTTATAATCAATTTATATAGCAGTGAATTAATATTGGGATTCCACGATAACCTACATTGAAGGGACCTAGATTTAGATAATCTATGGCATTAAGTAGAAAACTAGGCTATTTTGTCCCTCTGCATTCAATATGTTTTTGTTGAACCTTACTGTAGCAAGTATGCAACAAAACGCATCATCCATAAGGATTTATAGGATTCTCCAGAAATGCCTGGAGAAATGCAGCAAGTAGTAAATTTAGGTTTATTTATTTGAATTTCGTCACTCTCTGTTTTAAACATCATTACCTTCACTAATACTAAATAGGGAATAAATAATAATGATAACTATATGTTATGATTTTATTTACTTGGTATGAGTATGTCAGTAAAATAGTATATGAGTTACATGGACAATGCCTTATAAATTCCATATGGGGTGGGAGACACAGTGGTTAGCACTACTGCCTCATAGCTCCAGAGACTAAGTTCGATTCCCAGCTTGGGTCACTGTCTGTGAGGAATTTGCACGTTCTCCCCATTTTTGCGTGAGTTTTCTCCAAATGCTTTGGTTTTTTCCCACAGTCTAAAGGACGTGCTGGTTAAGTGCATTAACCTGAACAGATACTGGAGTGTGGTGACTAGGAGAATTTCACAATAACTTCATTGCTGTGTTAATGTAAGCTTTGCTTGTGACTAATTGGCATTTATACATTCAAGCAAAATAATAATGCAAAACCATTTTTTGACAAAGTTGGTTATAACATCTAGTTTTCATCCATTGTGTATTTTTTCACTGATTTGCTACTTTCCCAGAAACAGAATTGTACACATAAGATCCCTTTTGAATGCTAATTTGGATTTTCCAATGAAGCTTCAGCAGAACAATAATTTCTTTGCCAGTATTTCACACTGAGCAGCATTTATCGGGAGGGTAATAACGACAATGAATTTTAACCTTGCTGCAGTTTTCCATGATATGTTACCATGGTAAAACCTTTGGTACTGACTCAAGGCTGGGAATTCAAATCCCATCCAGTTTGAGTTGTCCATTAGTTACATTCTGACAAAGTAATGAGGAACTGATTTTAGATGAAATATTAAACTGAGTTTGTCTTGCTGAGATCGTCATATTAACTGGACATAAATAATCTCCTGGCACTAGGAGTAGGGGTATTCTCTTCAGTATCCTGGCCAATATTTATTCCTTAACCAATATTACTATAACAGATTGCCTATCATGTCTATTATGTTGCTGTTTCTGGGACTTTGCTCAGAGCAGGTTGATTGCTTTGCTTCCTATGTTACAGCAATGATAACACTTGGTAAGTACTTATGTTGTTGTAAAATTGCTTTGAAGTGACCTGAGGTCTTCTCTCAAGACTATTTCCCTTACCAAAATTGTGTAATCCTCCCTGTTTTTACCCGACAATCCACACTTCGGGGCTAGGACCAGGCATCATGGAAAGGATCACTGAGCTCTTGGCCTAAACTCGGTTTTCCAATTTTATTGGAGTGATCCCCTTACAAGATAAACCAATACAATGCACAATATCATCTCTACTTCATCCAAGATTCACCCTTGCTGACACAAATATGCTCATAAAATATTTAAAATAGAAGACCCATCCTGATCGCAGATACTCTGTTCGGTTCAGGGGTCATGTTAAAGAGGCAGAAAGGAATATCTGAACTTAAGTCTCTGGCAAAGATACTTGCTAGACCAGAAGGTCATTTTTTATTTCATAATTTGTAATGCCCTTGATATAGTTCAAAAATAAATTAACAGAAGTCTAAATTAACATCAACTGGACATGAACTTGATATTACAAAACATTAAATAATGAAGCCATCACCTGGTACACATTTATTTTATTTTTCTTTCCACTGAGGTCAGTGAAGAACGAAATCAAGCAGGAAGGTACAGTTAGTCAGTGCTGTCTATCTTGTGTCCCAATGAAGTAGAATTTTATCCACACTATTTCTGATAATTGGCAATAATTCCTGTTGAAGAACAAATTACAAACACAGGGAAAATCTTTCATTTACTATTTATTTCAAAGTTGTATTTATACTCTTCATATGTACATCAACAGTTTTAGTACAAATAAATAAAAAGCAGAAAATTTTCCCTATCATTACAAAATGCTTTCTTATTTTCATACACTTTTAAAAGGCTGAAATTCATCAACTTTTCTTCCAATTTCTTCCCCTCTCTTACCTTTTCTGGTCCATTTCTGACTTCCTTCCCCTTCCTTGATTTCTCTGCCTCTATTTTTGGGGATAACCTGTCTATTAATATTCATTATAAGCCCTGCAGTCCCACAATTACTTCAACTATTGCCTCCATTGTAAAATGGGCAATGACTTTCCCCAAGGATGGGGCCTTGCATAGGCCAGGGGCAATTCAGACTGCCAGGATGCATGAATAGAGACTTCTGGAGTGGGTAGGATAAAGGGGAGTCTTGTAAAAGTGTTCTGCAAGTATTCCTGTATTTAAGAGAGATGAATTGGTGCTTTCAAACTATGTACATTTTCTTTGGTAAATGACCTTTTCCAAATCCAGTACTTTAAAGAACATTCCTGTGTATTCTCTACGGTGGAGGTTTAAGGCAATCATTATATGTAGAACATCACGGAAATTTCTGCCTATATATTTATCCCACAGGGATTGCCATCAGAACCTGCTACCTTCAGTATCCCTTCTAGACTTTCCTCATCCCTGTATTACTTATAATAAATTAGTAACTCAGCATCTTATACTATGCCAGTAACTTTCAAACAGTTTTCTTCTTTCTTGATTCATTTATCATTTTCTGACTTGCTGTACTTCTGACTTGTCTTCACTGATTTGATTTGATTATTGTCATATGTATTAGTGAAAAGTATTATTCCTTGTGCATCATATAGACAAAGTATACCATTCATTCAGAAGAAAAGGAGACAGTGCAGAATGCAGTGTTACAGTCATAGTTAGGGTGTAGGAACAGGTCAACTTAATGTGAGGAAGGTCCATTCAAAAGTCTGACAGCAACAGGGAAGAAACTGTTCTTGATTCAGTTCGTACATGTCATCAGAATTTTGCATTTTTTCCCCAAAGGAAGAATGTGGAAGAGAGAATGTCAAGGGTGTTTGGGGTCCTTAATTATGCTGGCAGCTTTTCTGAGATAGGGAAAAGTGTAGACAATGTTAGTGGACGGGAGGCTGGTTTGAGTGATGGACTGGACTTCGTTCATGGTCTTTTGTAGTTCCTTGTGGTCTTGGGCAAAGGAGCCACCCAAGCTGTGAAACAACCAAAAAGAATGCTTTCTAAGGTGCATCTGTAAAAGTTAATGAGAGTTGTAGCAGACCTGCCAAATTTCTTTAGTCTTCTGAGAAAGTAGAGGCATTGATGGACTTTCTTAACTAGAATCAGCATAGGGCTGAGCACTCCTATAAGCTAACCATCCAAAAATGCTTGTCTCCCTGGGTAGAGCTCACAGTGAAAGGTTCTTAGTGGAAAATCATGTTGAAGAACAAAAAAGCAAATTTCAGTATTTTGCTTTAATTTTAATCTTAATGGTTTTATTGTAGTTTATATCTAAACTATTTGAATCTTTACAGATTTACATTATATTCCAGCTACAAAGGAAATTAGCTAAAGGAGGTGGCAACTAGCAAATATAGCTTTCAGAGAAAATTTCTAATCTGTTTTATATTTTAAATGTTCTATTATTGTATGTAATGTCCACAAAAAAGTTACCTGTCTTTTTCTTAGGCTTAGTTGCATCCCATTGGTGAGATTTTTACTTTCCTCTTTACTCTGCTGGTTTATAAACACTTATACAAATCAAAGACATCGGAACAGGAGTAGGTTATTTAGCCTTCAAGCTGTTCCGTTATTCAATGAAATCATGTCTGATCTGAGACTGTTACAATCTTGCCAATGTTATTGCTGAGCAGGCAAGTCCCCTGAATGAAGTCTGTCTTCCTGTTCATAAACTTTTTCTTTATTGTGAGAATGAGGAAAAACTACTGATCTCAATAGCATTGAACTTCAGTAACACCTCTAGAACTTAAAATATTAGAAGATTTATTAAAATATTCAGTTCATAGGATAAAAGTTGCACAGTTAACATAGGCTATTTTAGAATAGAACAAGCCCCAAAAGAATGGTAAGTCAAAAATACACAATTAAATCAGCTTTTTAGCAAATATGTTTTATAGATTTTTAACAAACAAACAAATCCAGTAAATATTACTCATGGTCAAGGAATCTTTTTCACTTCATTATTGTGCGCTTTACAACTTCTCTGAAACTTCTACCCTGATGTGGAATTGCAATAGAAAGTTCAGAAACAAGCTGTTCTCTAAGACAAAAATGTTCCTGGCTTAACACTAAGTAGCTGCTTCCAATTCCAAGCAGAAATTTTGAAAGCATTGACTAATCAATTTGAAGATTGAGTGAACATTAATTACATATGAATGCTATATATATAAAGCACTAGAGCCCAAGGTGGAAATGAGCCATGGAACAGTATATGGAACTGCTATAACATAGCTTGCAGAATTCTGTGAATTAGGACAGCTAAAAGGTGATCTGATTAAATATCAAATAGTCTCAGGCATATGATTCCCCATAGAAAGGCTACTGATAGAGGAGAGACTTGTGCTTAGGAAATTGTGAGACGTGTGTAGAAATGTGGAGCGTGAGAAGCATCAGCATGATGAACAAACCAGAAGATACATTATGTTGAGAGGCAATCCAGAGCAAAAGGAAGTCCAGAGAAAGAGCAGAGCAATTGCAGACAAAAAGGAATGATGAAAATATTGTTTGGGGACATTATACAAAGAAAAGTAATGCATGGTGAGTAAAAAAGCAAAGCAAGCCAATACAGGTGATCACTGAAGAGTTCTCAGCAAAGATGAAGAACAATATGCAATCCAACAGGTTGCTTCTGTGAAGTTGATAGTGCACTAATGGTTTGTGACTATAACACTCCTTCAGCTATCATCATTGTGTCAAGTGAACAAGAAGTGAAAGACAGACTCCAGTGCTTCATGCAACATCATGACCATCATAGACCCATGCAAATGGCACAGCATGGCAATCTGTAATTGCAACCTGCAAGTGTGGTTAAGACTGTGTAATGGCACTGTACTCCTACTGAGAGGATAAATTAGTCTGAGAGCCCAATGCAATGGCAAAAAGAAAGATCTAGAATTCCAGATTATTAGTGCGTCGCAACAGCCACTTATCAAAATGGAGCAGGTTTAAAACTTTGACTAGTAACTAGTAACAGAGGTTTACAACTTGTCACAACCCACAAACTATTGATTACCAAAGATATGTTTACAAGGGTGGGATGTCATCCAGAAGTAGATAGAAGTGTGAGACGAATTCAGTATCCATTGAGAAGAGTTCCAGCTACCCGCAAATCAAGTCTAAAAGACAAAATAGAAGAGGTGGAAAAGGAAGTGATAGCTCCTATTTACTGGATTAGCAGTGTAGTCACAATGAAACAACCTTGAAAGTTACAAGTATGCTTGGACTCAAAGGATCTAAACAAAGCGTTGAAGAGATTTCACTATCCAATGCCAGCCTTTGAAAGAATTTTGCTGCAACTTGCCAAGGCAAAGATCTTTACTACTCTAGTTGTAAATCTGGTTGAAAGCAGCAGCTTTCTAATGACATTCTGGATGTCACTTAGGAGATACAGCTGGTTGTTCATGCCGTTTAGAATTTCCACGGCTCCAAAAGATATCAACACAGACAACATGAGATACTAAGTGATCTTCCTGGAGTGTAAGCCATAGTAAATGATCTGTTAGTCTATAGATGTGAGACACAGTGGAAGAAGTCATAACTGACCATGAATAGAATTTAATAAATTGAAAAAAGAGAGCTAGCCAGATGAATCTGAAGCTAAACAAGAAATAAAATTCAGCTGAAGGTGACTGACGTTAAGTATATCGATCAGATCTTCAACCAGAACCTGACAAGGTGAGAGATATAGCAATGGCGCACTAGCCAACAAATGTGAAAGCAGTACAAAAATAGTGAACTATTTAGAAGTTTTTGCTCATTTCTTGTTGGTATACGAACCATTATAGTTTAAGGCTTATTTATTAGTGGCAACAAGTAGGCTTACATTAATATTGCAATGAAATTGCTGTGAAAATCCCCCAGTTGCCATACTCCGGTAGCTGCTCAGGTACACTGAGGGAAAATTTAGCTTAGCCAATATACCTAATCAGCACATATTTCAGACTGTGGGAGGAAACTGGAGCATCCAGAGGAAACCCATGCAGACATTGGAAGAATATGCAAACTCCATACAGTCAATGACCCAAGCTAGGAATCGAACCTGGGTCTCTGACACTGTGAGGCAGCCATTGTGCCACTGTAGAATTAAATTGACAGTCCAAGATGGCATCATGTACAAATGTAATGCAGTCATTATCCCAAGGAGATGAGAGGAGAGCTGCTCAAAGACATCCATGCAACACATCAAGGAATTGAATCAACTCTGTGAAACCAAGAGAAATGTAAGCTCATTGCTAAGGAGATGCAGTCGTTCTATGAAACAGAATAAGAAGTAGTGTTCACAAAAATCAAACAACCAGTGACAATAATATTGGTGCTCCAGTACCATGACGTCAATTTGTAGTGCGATGCCAGCAGTACAGAACTTGGAGCAACCCTAATTCAGCAAAGACAAACAGTCACATTCTCATCCGGGGCACTAACACAAATGCAATGTCATGCACGTATTGAGAAAGAGTGCTTGATTATTGTTTTTGCTTGAGCGCATTTTTCATCAGTACCTGCTGGAGGAGAGAGAGAAAGTAACAGTAGAATCTGGCCACAAGCCACTTAAAAGCATTTTTCTCAAACTGCTGGTATCTGTTCCAAAACATCCACAAAGAAATTTACTTAGAAAGCTATCACCTGGATGTGACATATAAGCAAGGAAAAGAGATGTACATTGCAGACATGCTGTTGACAATATTCCTGAAACTTGGACTGACAGTCTGCCAGGATCAAGGAGAAAAGAGCAGCTATTGTTCACCGCGCAGGAATGCATTGGGAGCTCAGGTTCAGGTTGAAAAAGAACCAAATTTGTGAGCATTTAAAATAAGACTGAAAGATTATTGAACTTGCGCTAAGGGGCAAATTGCCAGCAATATCCCTCACCATGAAAGATAGTTCTGGGGTTAAAAGTTACAAGGGTGAGAAAAAGAAAGGAAGTTAACATTGGACCAGGAAATCAAATGACTTCTTAAGGGGTGGTGTAAAGTTTATCTGTAGAATGCATGTTTGATTTGTTAGAGGTAAAAGAGGGATAGTTTTGTTCAGTAGTTTTAAAGTGTAAGTTGACCAGAAAAGTTATATTTGGTCAATGCTGCTTTTAGTCCATTTGTTATAGTTAGTCTTAAAACATGAAATCTTATGTCATCCTTTCAGCTGTCAACTGAAAAACTTTTTTTTAAGATATCAATCTCTGTGGAGATTGTGCTGTGGGACTGGATTTTATGGGCCCGATTCTCCCAAAATAATTCTCTGTGCTGAATTGGCAGGAAAAATGGAAATCATGATTGTTTTTTCAGTGAGAGTGCATTATAGAGCTCATAATGGTGAATATTATGAGAAGCTCCGGGGGTGGGGCCTATTCACGCCAGAATCTGACACCTGCGTGTCTCTACATATATGGAGTGGTCCTGATCTGTCAGCCTCCCGTTTAATGGCCAGCTCAATCAATGGAATCCTGGGATCCTTGCAATGCTGCTCCCCCAATACTCCCATAGCTCTGATTGTGGTCCCCATGACCATTCCTGGACCAGCTCCAAACTCCCCCCTCCTCCCCATCCTAAATCTCCTGCACCCCCCCCTTTCCCCCAGCGGTGATGTCCCCCCAGGAGGCACATCCTCCCATCCCGCCAGCCCACCCCGAATCCTGGCCTCCCTGCAGCCCTGACCAAATCCCAATGCAGAATGACAGCAAGATACCCTATCCCCACCGATTGCCCTGGGCCCACCCAAATAGGTCGTGTTCTCTTTGGCACTGCCTCAAGCCCAGTGAGCTGTGCCAAGATGCCACTGGGCATGGACACTTTGCCTCTTGGGGAGTGCCAGGGTGCCAATGCCCAAAGGCACAACATCCCCACTGCCCAGCCCTTTGGGGGGGCCCCAATTGCGCCCCTTCACTCCAGCAGGGTCTCTCACTGGTTCCCCAAATGTGGGGAGTTAATGTAAATCCCACCAGAGTGAAATACTGCTGGCAGAGTGGGAGATGTCATTGGGTCCAGAGAATTCATTCCTGGACCTGATAATTACATTTAAATTGATTGAAATCACTTACCTGATCCTCATGCCAGTTTCCAGTGCAGTCTCAACCGTACCTGATCTCTAGTGATGGGAAACATGTATGCGCCGGGAACACATGTGCGAATCCCATGAAGCGGCTGACACATGCATTTTCCAACTCAATATGCCAAAAAACTAGCACGTTGCAATAGGCGAATCAAGCGCTATGCTTCTTTGTGGGTTGAGGGAAGCAAAACAAAAGCTAAATGCTCCACTCAGTCCCAACATCATTATCTCAGTGTGTTGAATGGAGTGTCAATTGACCAATTAGTGGCCAGCTGTCAGAAAGGAGGACAATTAATAGTTCACATGGGGACTCTGAGCAAGTCCATAAGCCAGGCTGTCACGGGACAGAGAGTCAATGCCATGAACGGGAAGTCAGTCACAGCCAAAGTTCAAAGACCCCTATTTTTAATTCATTCATACGATATGGGCAGCACGGGCTGGACCAGCACTTTTTCCCACCAATAACTAACCTTGAAATGAAGGTGGTGAGCTGCCTTCTTGAACTGCTGCAGTGTTGTAGGTATATCCACAGTAGTGTTGGGGAAGGGCTCTGATCACACTACAGCGAAGAAACAACATATTTCCAAGTCAGGATGATGAGTACCTGAAGGGGAACCTCCAGCACGTGATGTTTCCAGATGTCTGCTGTTTATCCTTCTAGATGGTAGCAGTCATAGACTTGGGAGGTGGTGTCTTAGGAACCTTTGTGAATTACTGCATTGCATCTTGCAGATGGTACACACTACTACCTCTGCACATTGATGAATGTTTGTGGATTAGGTGTCAATCAAACAGGCTACTTTGTACTGGATTGTATAAATCTTCTTGAGTGTTGTTGCAGTTGCATTCATTTAGGCAAGTGGGCAATATTCCATCACACTGCTGACTTGTACCTCGTAAAGAGTGACAGGATTTGGGGAGTCAGGAGGTGAGTTCCTCGCTATAGAATTCATAGTCTCTGACTTGTTCTTAAAGCCACAGTATTTATTTTGCTAGTCCAGTTCAGTTGCTGCTCAATAATAACCCACATATGGGGGATTTAGTGATGGTAATGCCATTGAATGTCATGGAGTAATGGTTGGATTCTGTCTTGTTGGAGGTGGTTATCACTTGGCACTTGTGTGGTACAAATGTTATGTGAGCGTATTTCCTTTTTATTGAAGACTCAAGATATCATAAAAATGACTTTGTTTTAAATGCAGCAACTATCATCTTCATCACCATAATCTGCTGCTACATGCAGCTATAGTTCTGATGTAAGAACTTTTCTTCTATGCTTGTGCTACTTGTTATAGCTATCATAAATCACTTCCAAATTTTTCAACAAACACAAGTTTATTATCTGATGATTTAATTCTGACGAATGTGCATAACCCCCTTGCATAATATTTGAGACTAGCAAGTTGAAATCAATTTACTGACCCAATGTCATGACACTCCATTTCACGTTGACATAGAGGCAGGAGGGCAGAAGATATGGCTGGTCCACCTCACCTGAGTTGCGTGCACAAATTCCAGACCCTGATCCCCAAAACTGTTCTCAGTACATCAACTGTCTTCTGTTCATATGTTTCTGTAACTGACAGAAGACTTTTATCCATTTTGTATTCTGCACCTGCAGATCTGAAGGTCAGAGGTCCATTGTGATAGCCTTTTGACTCCTGAAGTCTCTTACAACATCCATTGGTTCATTTTTCACCATTTGGAAACTACGAGCTTTTTAAATCTGAAGTGAATGAGTTCACATGTTAAAATCCAGCTGCCATAGTTTACCCAATTATTCAATCTATTAATGTCTTGTATTTGATGTGTCCATCTCTTGTGTTTACAATGCTGCTAATCTTTGTGTGAACAGGAAATTTTGTTACACAGATGTCTGTTCCATCATCCAGACCATTTATAAATATGCTGAATTATTGAGGTCCCAACAACCATTCTGTGGAACACTGTTCTGACTAGACTACCTGCCCATCACCCCTGCTTACTGTCTTATGCCACTCAGCTAATTTTCAAAACAGCTCAACAGTTGGTTTTTGATTCGATGTGTTTTAACTTTAACTAATGATTGAAATCACAAACAAACAAAAATTCCATTTATGTAATACATCCTTTGCCTTTAATCCACTAAAATTTTCTTTCAGGCTTCTTGCTGAGCTTCTGAAACACCATAGCAACAGTTGCTCAGATACCTCAGGAATGTCTTTGAACAGTGGAAGCTGCTGGGATATTTGTGGAGTCTACTTAATACCATCAGAAACAACATGCATGTGGTTTGCTTGTAGTTGTAATGAATGCAAAAATTATAGATCTGTAATTTTTTCCCAAGTTCATAGCTAGGGTTAAAATGGTTAAAATGGGTTAAAGTTAGGGTCATTTTTAAGTAATAAAACATATTCCCCATACATTATGGACAATGAAACTGTAAGAATAAGAGCAGACCCTGTCTAATTAATTAATTAGAGTACCCAGAACAGGACGGCTAATTGTCACTCTTTATCTCTTTTCAACACAAGACGAAGGGTCAGTAATAACTTTGCACGTTCTTAGTTTAATAGAGATAAAGGGAAGGAAGAAATCCTTCTATCTATTGAGCTATTACAGAATAAACAATGTCGCTAATGACAGGGAAAGAAAGCTGCCACCCTTATCTAGTCTGCCTGACATAACATTACAGATCCACAGAAATGTGATTCAGCATTAGCTATCTATGAAATGACACTAGTAAATGATAGTTATATTAAACTAACACATGTCATGAAAAAGATACTCAGATGACCTAGTATTAACCAAATTACCAAAAGCAGCAACTGCACACCCAGCCTATTCAATTCTGCAAAGTTCTCCTATTCAACATCTGGGACCTGTGCCAAAATTGGGAGAGCTTCCCTACAGATTAATGAATCATCAATGAAATTGGGGACCTCAGGAGGATGCAAAGATGAATCATCCATCCAGTCCTTCTGAAGAAGAATGCAAATGCTTCAGCCTTGTCTTTTGTACTGATGTATTTGGCTCCTACATTTCTGAGGGTGGGGATATTCATGGAGCCACCTCCTCTAGGTAGTTATTTAATTGCCCACCACTATTCACGACTGTAGGTGTTAGGGCTACAGAGCTTAGATTTTTATTGTTTTTGAAGATTACCTAGTTCTATCACTTGCTGCTTTTGACATTTGACATGCAAGTTGGTCTGTGTTATAGCTTCACCAGTTTGACACATTACTTTTAGATGCATTTATGCTGTTTCTGGCATGCTTCACTGCACTCTTCATTGTACAAGAATTGATCCCTCAGATTGATAGCACTGATAGAGTGGGGGATATTCTGAGCCAAGAGGTTATAGATAATGGTTGAATATAATTCTGCTACTCCTGATGACCCACAGCATCTTATGGATGCATAGTTGTGACTTGCTAAACTTTTTCAAAGTCTATCTAATTTGATGGCCAAGTTGTCACCATTTATATTGAGTGGTAGTGAGTTCCTCCCTGTCATTAATATCAATACTGCTTCAGAGTGTTTTCTTTGTCCTCCCCTGGAATGCTGGCCAACTGAGATTTGTCTGGATCCAGTATCCAGTTCATCAAAGTTGGGAAGTTCTGACTGAATGCTTTTTCAAATGTCTTCAAGACAGACACTAGCATTTGTTAGTCCTCCCATTTAAGTAAAACAATGGAGGAGAAGCATGCTGATGAAATCTCTGTAATGCTTCTATGCGTCACACATACACAGTCCAGGTCTCACTGAAGGCTATCTGTTATTGATTTGTGAATGTCTTTGTTATCAAACACTTGCTGCTATAATTGGTAGATGGCTGAGCTAACATAGCTAATCTGGTGTAGGATCTCATCAGAAATGGTGGCCTTTTGAAAGAGGTGGCTGTCAAGATATGGAAAGTCTTCAGTGTATTTCTAGTCCTCAATGTAATTCTAGGTCTGAAAGAGCATGAAATAGAGTAAGTTTCATACCCTTTTTTTTCGATGAGGCCACAGGTGAAACCTTATAGCAAAAAAATTATGCACAATCTGATTCCTGCCAGTAGGGGAGGAGGCAGGGCCTAAGCTCACAGAAAGCCAGTTGCTCACATGAGGGGGTGGAATTGCGCATGCAGTTTTCTTTGTTCTACACAACAAAACAGAAAGATTTGTCAGTCACACCCCCCACCCCCACCTCTTCCCAGATATTGCTTAACCACCTCCCTAATCACTGTAATCACTCGCCTCCCCGGTCAGTAGCAGTTCCTGGCCCAGTCTATCACCTCTCCCCACATGGCCTGGTCAATCCCACTTCCAGACCCCTCCTCCGCTGTCTCTCCCTCCCCATTACTGTTGAGTGGGTCCCTCCAGCCCAGCCAATCAAATTCACACCCAGCCCAGCCAATTACCAAATGCAGCATGCGTGCCTATCCTACCCACCTCCCCTCAGGCCCTGCCACATCATGGCCCCTTCAATGCTGATTTTAATAATTGGTCTAATTACTGATTTATATAAAATCAATGGGCTATTTGAAATAATTTGTGTGGTTTAGTAACAATGGTGGAGCAAATGTCTGATATCTCCATGATATTTTTGAGATTCAGCTGCAACTAACAACTGTTGGGTTAAAAGTTAATAAATTTTAAAATTCAATGTAAAAATAGGGGGTCTGTCTTTAGAATGGAGATGAGAAGAATTATTTTCTTTCTGAGTCTTGTGGATGTCTGGAACTATTTTCTCCAGTGAGTGGTGGAGGCAGGATCACTGAACATTTTTAAGGCAGAGGTAGATAGATTTTTGACTTACAGGAATCAAAGGTTATCAGAGATAAGCCAAATGTGAAGTCAAGGCCACAGTCTGATCAGCCGTGATCTTATCGATTGACAGAACAGGCTCGAGGGGCCAAACCTCTTGCTGCTAATCTGTGTTTTTGTATGCAACGCTTCAACTCATAGGTCAGACCACCTTTGGTGCACATTATTCTCTTTGGGAAAACTGAATTTGCCTTGCACATTGATGCCAAATGAAAATTGATACCTATGACATGAACAAATTAAATTTTTCTTCTTCAGTGAATCTCCTTCACACTCAGTTAATGCCAGGTAGCCTGTGAAATGACATTGAGAGAAAAAAAATTCGGTACACCCTCAGTGCAGTGAGCAAGCTTGTCTGTATTTTGCCCTTTTATTTCTGGGCAATTTTTGTTTAAAGTACGGCTTAATATCAGGTTATCATGCTTGAAAAGAAATGCAAGTAAATTCTTTTTGCAATTCCATCATGTTCAAAATGGAGGAGCTGAATTTTTGCCGGGATTTTCCGATCTCCTACCATAACTTTAGAGGGACACCAATAGAATTCCTGGTAAAAGAGTACTCATTTACACCATTTCTCCAAAGATTTCATTAACGTCAGATTGATATCATGAATCAGAAGAGCCATCATGAAAGTTCAGAGCTGGGGATCCTATTTTACTGACTGGCATTCACACATTCATTTAAAGAATTTTTTTTTCTTTTAAAGCATACAATAAGATATGTCATTTACTAGCATATTGGCTCCATATCCTCATTTCTCCCATTGAATTAATTGAATTATCTGTTGACATTCTGTCCTGTTTTTTGCCTCAAACTGAGGTAATTTTACATTCAAATCACCCAACTATTCATTGCAGTTCAAAATTTGCCAGTTCCACAACTAATAGAAAACAATTATGTCCAGTCAAGCCATTTGCTTGATATGCTGTAACCTAAGGGTTCTCTATCGTAAGGCCAGTGAGCAAATTTTGGAAAGATAATACATTAGAAATTTTGCAATAAGACCACCAATTGGCCATTCAGCCCCTCAAATCTATTCTATCATTCTATCTCAGCTGACTCCCTTACTGCCTCCATGGGGGCGGGACCAAGGCCCAGTAATATTATCACTATTATTAATCCAGAAACTCAGCGAATGTTCTGGCAACCCAGGTTTGAATCCCGCCACGGCAAGATGGTAAAATCTGAATCCAGTAAAAGAATATCTGATGTCCATGAAACCATTGTCAATTGTCAAAAAAATCCATCTGTTTCACGAATGTCCTTTAGGGATGGAAATCTGCTGCCCTTATCTGGTCTGGCTTATATGTGATTCCAGAACCACAGCAATGTGGTTGACTCTCAATTACTCACTGAAATAGCCTAGCAAGCCACTCAGTTGTAAAAGTCACTTCAAACAGTCTCAACAAAGAAATGAAACTGGATGGGCCACCTGGCATCGACGAAGGTATTGGAAAAGACAACGGCAGAACAAATAGCCCTGTCAATCCTGCAAATTCCTCCTTACTAACATCTGGATGCTAGTGCCAAAATTGGGAGAGCTGCTTCACAGACTCATCAAGCAACAGCCTGACATAATTATTCTCATGGAATTATACTTTACAGATAGCATCCCAGACATCACCATCACCATCCCTAGATGTGCCCTGTCCCACTAGCAGGAAAGATTCAATGATGGGGGTGACTCAGTGTTATACATTGAAGAGAGAGTTGCCCTGGGAGTCCTTAACATCGATTCCCCTACCGTTGACTCTCAACTGCCCTCTAAAATGGCATAGCAAGCCACCCAGTTCAAGGACAATAAATGTTAGCCAGCCCATGTCCCACTAATGAAAAAAAAATCCATATCCCATGAAGCCTTTCTCTCATAACAAAATTGGCAATCTCAGCCTTGAAGGCTCCAATTGTCCCCCATACTTATAGACTTTTGGGGAAGCGACTTTCAGATTTCCCCCTATCTTTGTATGGAAAAAGTGCTTACTGAACAGCCTGACTCTAACTTTAAAATCATGTCCCCCTGTTGTGGATCCCCCTATCAGAAAATTCAGCTTTCCTATCCCAGCAGAGTCTTCATTTTAAAATCTCTGTAGTTATATATTTGTATGTCAGAGTATCCAATCAATTGCTGCCAGTCTCATTCAACATGCTGTGCTCTACAAATCAGAATAAACTGTTTCCATTGAAGGATTTTAAACTGCAATTCATCAGAGCAGCTACATAACCTAATATGTTATGCTTGGAAGATTTTACAGTAGAAATGACTGAATTTAATGCTTAATGTGCAATTGATGGAGATTGTTTAACTGGCAAAGTCGCAAGTCAGGTGTATTGTAATGCTTTGTTTTCGGTGTTTGCTTATTTCCCCACCTACAATCTCCTCATGGCATTATCTGTCTTCGAATTCCCTGACATCAGTTTATTTCTCATGACCTATAGCCATTTTTCCAGATTTTTTTCTTTCTGTACTCACCAGCTGGTTTCTAGTCCCCTTATCATGCTTCACATCTTGTATTGCCCACTCCAGCCCCATTCAGTTCAGCAATACAAAACCTTCACAGTGAGGCTGCTGGTTTCCCTTCACTGTGGGTACTCTGATTGACCTCATGCATCTCCAAGTTGCCCACCATCCCCAGTTGGCCACCTTCTATAAAATCAAGCCAGTGGGTGCATTCTGACGTTTGAGCAGGGAATGGGTTCTAGAAATGACCCCAGATCGCAAATTTTCAAAGTGCTGAATATTCCGGCGTCAAGTTCTAAAATTAACAATTGAAAGGCATGCAATCCAAAAAAAAACATGTTTCTACTGTAATTTACTGATTTTTTTTGTATGCCAGCACTTAACATTTGCCATGCATAACATCCTATTATTGACATTAATATAATGAAATTTGGTTCGTGCAGCATCTACAACATATTAGGAATATACAGGTAGCTGCAAAGGTATTTGTATTAATAAAGTGAATAAATAAATGTTAATAGTAATTAGTACACCATGTACAAATGCACAGCATCAGAATGTGTTTTTAGCTTTAGTGATATGAGTGAAAGAATGTTAAAGCAACAATCAGTACAGTCTGCCCTCTGCAGGTGAGGTAGTACTATGCTTTTTATGCACTAAATCATCAGAAAAGAAGCTTCTAGTTTTTTGAAAGTACACTTGGCAGCAGACTACATCATTCCCGACAGTATGCCAAGTACAGAGTGCTAATTACGGCCATTATGCACTCATAATAGATCTTTACCATGGTGCCTATAATTGACAGTAATGTAGAAATGGTGTAATTTACTGTCACATTTCAATGTGCCATATTAAATGTTAAAAGTTTATTCTATAATTTTATTTAAATCTGAAGTTTTGAAAGCGGAGCAGCACAAGGTAAATGTATCACAAAATACATATTTTTGCCATGCATTTAAATTATTCAGAAGAGTGAAAGCTGCTGCACTTCATCATAATGTCAGTGGAGTACATTTACAACATAAATAAAAGTGACACCTTAAATACTAATGCAATATGCCAGCCAGGGTGCTGGGCATATGAATTTAATTCCCAAATCTACTGAGTTTGCTGGAACGAAGAAGAATAAATAGATGTTTCTTCTTGTTTCTTGACAGTTATGGCATTAGATATTTTTCTAATGGGTTCAATGTCCCTTCCCCCTCCTCTACATTGACAGACCAGGGAAAGTAGAAGGCTTGATCCTGCACAAGAAAAATAAAAGATTGATCTTGTCACAAACTATATCAACAATAATTTCAATCCAATAAAGAATATCATTATTTGGGTTTTTTTTAATGTTGAAACTGCATGATGGATACAAGGCTGCCATTTTCTTTTGAAATCCAGTCACTATGGAGCAAGAGATTCCAATAATAAAAATCAAAGCAGAATGAATAAAATAGTTTCTTTCCCATTCCATAGAGGTCAGTCATAATTAATCTCACTGTTCGTTCAATACAAATAAAAGCTAACATTTGAAACAAAATCAGAAAGAAACTGGAAGTATACAGCAATGTAATGTGGATTTGGACTCTTCATCACCACTGAAATAATAAGAGACAAACAATGACTTGAATAGAATGAGAAAAAAGCTGCTGAAAGAAAAAAATACACAAAAGGAATGTATCGATGAGATAATTGTTGGATGATATAGAATAGTAGAATCTCTACAGGGCAGAAACAGTCTTTCTGGCCCATCTAACCTGCACTGACAACAATCCCATCCAGACCCTATCCCCAGAACCCCACATATTTACCCTGCCAATCCTCATGACAGTAAGAAACAATTTAGTATGGCCAGTTAACCTAACCCACACGTCTTTGGAGCATGGGAAGAAATCAGAGCACCTGGAGGAAACCCACACAGGGAAAATGTGCAAACTCCACAGAGACAGTCACCAAGTTGGGATTGAACTGGAGTCCTTGGCGCTCTGGAGCAGCAGTGCTAACCATTGTGCCACCGTGTTGCCCTTGATATAACAAGTCATCTCAGTGAAACAATAAAAAGAAACATAATGTAAATTGTGAACACAAATGTGTGAATATTGGAGGTAGTGCAAAGCCAAAGAAAGGCAAGAAAATGGGAGCAGTGGAGAACATAGAAAACTTGAGAGTCATTCCACTGAAACGTTCTCTCATTATCTTTTGAAAAAATGACCAAAGAGGTGGATGGGGGGTAAGGCAGTTGACGTGGTTTATATGGACTTTAGTAAGGCGTTCGATAAGGTTCCCCATGGAAGGCTTCTGCAGAAAATGCAGATGTATGGGATTCAGGGTGATTTAGCTAATTGGATTAGGAATTGGCTTGCTGATAGAAGACAGAGGGCGGTGGTTGATGGAAATTATTCATCATGGAGTTCGGTTACAAGTGGTGTACCTCAGGGATCTGTTTTGGGGCCCCTGCTGTTTGTAATTTTTATAAATGATCTGGATGAGGGTATTGAAGGATGGATTAGTAAATTTGCGGATGACACCAAAGTCGGAGGAGTGGTAGATAGTGAAGAGGGGTGTTATAGTTTGCAGAGAGACTTGGACAAGTTGCAGAGCTGGGCCGAGAGGTGGCAAATGGAGTTTAATGTGGAAAAGTGTGAGGTAATTCACTTTGGCAGGAATAACAAATGTGTAGAGTATAGGGCTAATGGTAGAACTCTTAATAGTGTTGATGAACAGAGGGATCTTGGTGTATATGTGCATAGATCCCTGAAAGTTGGCAATCAAGTCGATAAGGTTGTTAAGAAGGCATACGGAGTCTTGGCTTTTATTGGTAGGGGGATTGAATTTCGGAGCCGCAACGTCATGTTGCAACTGTACAAAACTCTAGTGCGGCCGCACTTGGAGTATTGTGTGCAGTTCTGGTCCCCACATTATAAGAAAGATGTGGAGGCATTGGAGAGGGTGCAGAGGAGGTTTACCAGGATGTTGCCTGGTATGGAGGGCAGGTCTTATGGAGAGAGGCTGAGGGATTTGAGGTTGTTTTCATTAGAAAGAAGGATACCTTATTGAAACATATAAGATGATTAGAGGTTTAGATAGGGTGGACAGTGATAGCGTTTTTCCTAGGATGGAGAAAGTTAGCACGAGGGGACGTAGCTTTAAATTAAGGGGTGGTAGTTATAGGACAGATGTCAAAGGTAGGTTCTTTACCCAGAGGGTGGTAAGGGTATGGAATGCCCTGCCTGCTGTGGTTGTAGATGCGCCAAGTTTGGGGGCGTTTAAGAGGTCAGTAGATAAGTCTATGGATGAAAAGGGAATGGTTTAGGTTAGAGGGTCATTGCTTTTTCTTAATTGGTCGGCGCAACATCGAAGGCCGAAGGGCCTGTTCTGCACTGTAATGTTCTATGTTCATTATTCCTGTTGCTTTCTTTCCATTATTATGCTTATGTCTTATTTTTCAATCCTGAGGAAAGATTATGAGCTCAAACCGTCAACTGTCAACCTTCCAGTACAGAAATTGACTGACGGGCAGTAAGATTACAGCATTCGTGGCTTTTGTTTGATAATTTGCTCCGCCCATTCTAGAATCCACTGCCACAACTCACTCAGCGGCCGGAATTCCCCAGTTTTGCACACTCCACTGCTACTGTTAGCAAGAACAGACAATTTGGTGCTGAGTCAAATCTCGATTCGCTGCAGCAGGACTGGAGATCCCAGCCACAGATCAAGTCAGAGAATTGTGGCCAGTAATGCAGAAGGCAATCAGTTAATTCAGCTATTTATTATGTTACTGAGATGAATCAAGACCACCCTACTACTCAATCATCAGATCTGCTTTTATTTCTTTAACCGTTCATGACATTAACTACAGCCAGTACTGATTATCAGCATACAGACATCAGGTTCATTCATGTGTAATAATACAAAGATATGCAAGACCAAAATAAAAAGAAGAAATGCTGGAAATAGATAGTAAGTCCATTAGTATAAGAGAAAACAAAGATAAGGAACATAAGAAATTACTGTTGTGTATTCTTCGATGGAACGTATAGGGTGGGATTTTCCACTTTCGTTCAAAGGCTGGAAAATCCCACCGAAAGACAACAGAGCTTTGCATGGTTCATGTCCCACTGGCTACAATTCCCATAGCGAGAGGAATGGGAAATTTCCGTCTATATACTTTTAGCTTGGCAGTCTCTGTAGCCGTACTCCTATTATAGCATTCCTGATTCTTGCTGAAGGTAAAAATTTACCCAAGAATCTGCAAAGTTTAAGTTAGCGCTTGATGGATTGAAACTGATTTGTAATTGATTTACTTCCACTTGCAAAAATGCACTAGGGAATTCATTAGTGCAGTGCTCTAAGTATTTGACCCCTTGACAAATATATTGAAGCTGAATAAAATTACTGGACTGTATTTGTTAAACAAGGGGAAAAAATTCACTGCGATTAACTGCAGGCTGTATCATTAATCAGAAAATGAATGCACAGAATTTGCTGCACTTGTACAGCTTGTAATATCAATACTTCTAGCTCTCATCAGTTAAACTACAGATTTTATAGAGGTATTTACATCTCCATGTTTCGTACAAAAATATTTTTTGTTGTTTCTACAACATCTAGAAAGAAACCTTCAAACTGGGAAATCAATGATATGACAAATGATTGAGTTACGAAAAACAACAGCTATATTTTTGTTTTTAGATTTAGTAAGACAAAGGTGAACAAGAAGCCTGCCACCTTGGTTACCCATTGAGACAGTACAGTCAATTCACTGTGGCCTGCTTTAATATACAGCCTGAAGTGCATACACAATGAAAATAAATGGTAATAAATTGCATTTTAACACAACAACTTGTAATATAGCATCACTTCAGTAATAAAGCACTCCAAGGTGCTACACAGCACACAAAATAAAATTTGACATTGAGCCTCAAATGAGATGTTAGATGCAAATTCTCAAAGAGATGACTTTCAAAGTGTATCTAAAAGCGACAAAGGTACAGTCAGAAAGATTTTGACGTTCAGAGAGAGATTTCCACTGCTTACAACCTTGGCAGCTGAAGGCATGGCCACCAGTGGGAGAGCAAATAAAATCAGGGATGATTAGGGGGCCAGAAGTAGGGGAACTTTGATAATAAGGAGGCTGTGAGTAGGATGAGATTATAAATATTCAGTGGGGTGAAGGTCTCCTTTAGGGTTTTGAAAACAAGAATGAAGAGTTTAAAATTGCTGTTGGTTAACTGGATATCAGTGTAGTTCAGCGAATACAGGGCAATTGATGAATAGGACTTCATGTGAATAAGGACACACGCAAAAAAGTTTTAGGTAACTTCAAGTTTACAGACAGAACATGAGCCAGAAATACTTTTAAATTATCTAGTCTTCAGGTAACATAGACAAAAATGAGAATATCGGCAGCAGATAGTGTGAGGCAGGGTCTAGGGTTGAGTGATGTTACAGAGGTGGAAGGAAACAGATATTCTTGGTAATGGTGTGAATATGTGGTTGAAAGTACATTTCAGGGTCAAATATGTTATCAAGATTGTAAGCAGTCTGGTTTAGACTCAAACACTCCAAAGAAATGGAGATGGTGGCTCAGGGATAGAATTTGTACTGGGGCCCAAAGATATTTTTTAATCTTCCCAATATAGGAGGAAATTTTGGGGTGGTGAGTGGGCGCCTATGTTCCAGTCACATCCATTGACTCAGTCTACTCTTCCTGCTGCCTCGACAAAGTAGGTAGCATAATTAAGCACCCTACGCACCCCAGCCATTCTCTCTTCCATCTTCTTCCTCCGGGAAAAAGATACAAACGTCTGAGCTCACGTACCAATTGACTCAAGAATAGCTTCTTCCCTGCTACTGTCAGACTTTTGAATGACTTACCTTGCATTAACTTGATCTTTCTCTACACACTAGCTATGACTGTAACACTACATTCTGCACTCTCTCGTTTCCTTCTCTATGAACGATATGTTTTATCTATTTAGCACACAAGAAACAATATTTTTCACTGTATGTTAATACATATGACAATAATAAATCAAATCAATCAAATCAAATATAATTTGTGATTTTAATAAGAATCATTTCAGTCATGTAGAGAGATTCAAGCATGAGATTCCAGGAAATATGGGCACAAACTTAGGAGGCAATACAACATCCAAAGAAGAAGGGGCGTTTGATGACAGGGCAATTATTTGCAAGGATGTTGAAATTAAGGGTGGTCTTTTTGATGCAAGAGATAACAAAGGGGAGAAGGGCAGAAGAGAAAGAACATTAACAATATCTGAAAAAATGGGAACTAGGAAAGGTAGTTGAGTGGTAGCAGTTTAGAACACAGCAGCAGGTGGCGGGTCTCATGGACAAGATGAACTCAAAAAGGGCATGAGGAGAGATGGAAGAGAAGCTGGAGATTGATGCACATTCAGGGCTAAGGCAGGGGGGAACATCAGATGAAGTTTGGCCCAGTGGGCTTATGGAGAGCATGTAACAGCAGAGTCAGCCTTTTGGATTATCTTAATCTGGTGACAAAGAAGTCCATGAGTTCCAATATGTATTATTGTAGTATGAGGGTATAAGGAGAAGGATGGTTTACAGTAGAGAAATGAAGCTGGTACTTATCTTTGCATTCCAGGATGAACCTAGTATAGTGAGCAGTCCTGGCAGACAAGAGCGGAACCTAACTGTGCTTTATCTGGTCCAACCAGATCCGAGGTGAATGGCTAAATCAAAACAAAAACTGAAAATGCTGGAGAAATGCAACAGGTGTGACAGCACCTGTGGACAGAGAATAGAACCAACATTCTGAGCCTGGATGACCATTCATCAGAACTTCCACAGATGCTATGTTTCTCTGCATTTTCTATTTTTGTGTCAAATTCTGGCACCCACAGTATTTTGCCTTTGGTTAAATCAGAAGTCTGCCATATCCACTCAAATTGGCATCCCCTAGATTTGAGAAAGTAGAGATGAGGGTTGGGGAATGGTGAGATACGTGTGTATTTGAGTGTAAAAGAGAGTAATGGTTTTAACTGTAGCATGAAATTGCTACTCAAAAAATTCAACCAAATCAAATTTATGTTAAATGGACGAAATAATGTGTTAAATTAAATGGTCCTTGTTTGATTCATTACATATATTAATATCTGTGTTTATAGCATCTGCAAGGAAAATCAGCAATCAAAATCACTGAATTCACAATCAAATTATATTCAAGCTCAAATGTATTAATTATGGCACTTTATTCAATTTTGCACAGAGAAATTACATGAGATTTCACCATTTATACAATATTTGTTGCAACAGCATAATTGTGGTTTTGAACTTAACAGTGCAATTATTTTGGAAATATATGAATAATCAATCTTATGAAATAGAAAAGGTGGGTGGAATAAGGAATGCTGCAGCCAAGAGTAAAATCAATGTGGCTTCAAATAGACCAATGATTCAGAATACTTTGTCTCTGGATTGATTTTGGAATTGAACCTATGCCAGAGTTCAGTTTCCTTGCAGCATGGTTCATCATCAGAACAGACCAATGTCAATCGGAAATAAATCTGCAATGAAAACAGAAGATGCTGGAAAAACTCAACTGGTGTGGCAACTGCTCTAAGACGAGAAAGCAGAGTTAACATTTCAAATCCTTTTGGCTCTTTAGTCAGAATTGAAAGAGGGAGATCATGTTAGATATTAAAGTGTACTTGGAAGAACATAAAATAGTGTGTAATGACATCAAACACACAAGCCAACATCATCCCATACTGGCGCAATATTTAAGTCGGGGATATAAGCACAGATTGGCAATGTACCAGCCAACAATTACGGAGCCAACTGAAGAGATTATCTTAAAAAAGCAAAATACTATGGAAACAAAATCAGCAAATGCCAAGAAATCGCAGCAGGTCTGACAATATCTGTGAGGAGAGAATAGAGCCAACATTTTGAGTCCAGATGATCTTTCGTCAGAGCCGTTTTTTGTTTTTGAAGGGATTATATGGTCTATTACCCAGAACATTATGTTGCCCATGCAATTTTTAGGTCATCATATGGGCAAAATAATCAGGCAGTCAATCAACTTTTCTCAATAATAGACAGGAAAATGGGCAGAAAAGTGGGTGTGCACCTCAATCTGAAGTCATCTCCTCCAGACCTGGAGGACCGTCAGCCCTTCCTACTTCTCTGGTCTATCTCTGGATTCAGGAATTCATCCCATCCCTCCCCCCGACGTCCCAGAACATCCCCAATTAGCCTGCCCTTGGGCCTTACCTAGGGAATAGTCCCGAGACTTAGTTTCAGGCAGAATGCTGCAGTATCTCTCCTGGCCACTGCAGCACTGTGCCAGCCAACCTAATCAGTTCTCCAAGGCAGGACTTCCCTCCAAGGGCAGACAGAAGTCCCACCCACTGCAATTGAATTTTAAATAATATTGGGCTTCTGAGAGTCGGCAGAAGCACCTTGTTCACCATCATAAAAATTGTACTATTAGATTTATTCTCCACGATGTAATAACACTTCACATGTTCACAACTATTAAAAAATTGGAAAGGTTTTTATGCTTGGAATTTACTTTATCTCTGATGACTAAAAATAATTTGGGTTCATTAGCCTTTAAAATATTTTGTAAATAAAAAGATAACATTAAGGATTATATCAATTATTTTCATTAAAATAATTAGTGGATTGTAGCAAAGTTGGTGCAATAATTAATTAGTGCATGAAACGTGAAACTTCCAGCAACCAAGAAGGTACTGCAAGATATCACTGGATCAAATATTTCAAGGAAATTATTGTAATAGAGTGTTGCTGACACCCAGTTCCACTTTCTCAACATTGTTTTTTGACCCATTCATTGCCTCTGTATTGACATTCATAATTTCCTCCCATCACACGTTGGAATGACTGAAATTGCTGTTTTCACCCTGTTCCTGTCAAACTGCATTCTCTCACTACCAATTACAGCTCCTTACTTAGAGATTGCAGTTGAATCAGCATTTTATTGCAGGTCACACATAACCTTGTCTTCTCCATCAGAAAGATTGCCTTCTTCCATCTCTAAGGTTATTTATCCAACCCCTCCCTTAATACATCTTCATATCTGAAATGAGAGAAAACAAAGTTGACATTTTGAGTCCTTTTGACTCTTTGCCAGAAAATCTTCTGACAAAGAGGCAAAAAGATTCGAAACATTCATTCTACTTTCTTTCCTTGCAGATGCTGCCAGACCTGCTGAGTTTTTCCAATATCCTCTGTTCTTGTTTCAGATTCCAGCATCTGCAGAATTTTGCTTATTTTCACACGTGAAATCCTCAATCATGCCTTTGGAATGAATTAAGTTTTTAATGTGATAATCTCTTGATCTTCAAGCTCACGTTTTCTCACTGCCTTACCTATCTCATCTCTATAGCCTTCCCACAGTAATTGTCCATCCTCAACACCATTCACTTCAGCACTGACAACTTTGAGTGCCTTAGTTATCTATATTCTAAGATCAGTCATGAACCCCTCAGCTTCTCCGCCATCTCTATAAGGCCTTATTTAAATTTACTTCTTTGACAAGACTTTCAGTCATCCCTTCTAATAACTGTTTCTGTCAGGAGATGTCATTTTTTTGTGCGCAATCTTTCCACCTCATTGTGCTGGTTGATTAGTGTATTGGGGCTGGAAATTTGAACAGAAAGATAAAAAAGTGAATCATGCCTGGTGTTGGGCTGTTCATGATTCTCCCAGGCCATTTTTGATGACATGATTAGTCTTGTACACATAGTTATGTCCTTATTTAGATCACAGAATCCAATCATAGACTCTGTACAGTGCAGGAGGAGGCCATTTGGCCCATTGAGTCTGTACCGACCACAATCCACCCATGCCCTATCTCCATAAGCTCATGCATTTACTCTTGCTAGTCCCTCTGACATTAAGAAGCAATATAGCATAACCAATTCACCTAACACACATTTAGGAAACTAGAGCACCTGAAGAAAACTCACACAGACATGGGGAGAATGTGCAAACTCTGCACAGAGAGTGAACCAGGTCGGAATTGAACCTGGGTCCCTGGGGCTGTGAGGCAGCGGTGCTAACCATTGTACCATGCTGCCCCATCTGATTAGTGAGTCCGGCATGGAATAGTTCAGATTTACGTAGCTTTCTGATCTTGCCAGAGGAGGTACTGATCGCTGAGGATCATAGATGGTCCCGACCAGTGATGACCGAATGGGATGGCCTTGCCAGTGAAACCAGGGGCCATTGAGGCCCCTTAAATGGTTGGGGTCAATGGCAGGCAGTGCCACTTGGGCAGTGCCAGCTTGGCAGCCTTCCACTACCAGCCTAGCATCCTAGCAGTGCCCACCAGGTACCCTGGCATTGCCCAATGGACACTGGGCAGTGCCAAAGGGGCAGGCGGCCAGTGATTAGGGGTCAGAGCCCTTGATCAAGATTCAGGTCTGGCAATCAGGAGGACTGGCAATTGCAGGGGTGGGTAATATGGTGGTAATCAGGAGGCCAGCAATTGGAGGCCGGGGGGCCTTGAAGGGATGTGATGTCTGTGGGAGCGTTGACAGATCTCCCATATACTGTGTGGATCAATACACAGTATAAGGGAGATCATGGTGCATGCCTGGCAGTCTATAGCAGTCTTCCCCTGTGAGCTTAGGCTCCACCCCCATTACCTGCATGAAACTCCAAGTGTCAAAATAATTGACAGATGAGGGAATATTGCATGACATAGCTTACTGACAAGAAATGGAGGAAAACAGGTTTTCAGACATTTATGACACTTCAAATTTTTGGGCAAAACTTCTGCCCCCTTGCTTGAGGTTGTTTTTGTGGAGTACCCTGGGATGATTTTATTACATTATAAAATGCTGCATGAATGCAAGTTGTTATTTACAGGTGATTGAATCATTATCATTCATTGTATGGGTCTCCCAAAAAATTGACCTGAAATAACATATTATCTGCATTTTTATACAGGCTTCTGGAGCTTGAACAAAGTGGGGACCTGGATGCACTAAAGCAGAAATGGTGGCCCAAGGTTGGAAAATGCGATTTGCAGAGTCACATTAAAACACAAGGAAAAGGAGGCCCAATGGATCTGCAAAACTTTGCTGGAGCATTTGGTTTTCTGGCTTTGGGTGTTATTTTGGCTTTTGTCGCTGCCATGGTAGAAACTTGGTGGAAAGGCGAGAAGAAAACAAACTCTCATCGAGAGGTAATATTTGAATTTTAGATGTCTGAAAAGCCCAGCTTTGCGCTGATAGATTGCAAAGATTAAGTAAGTGTGGACAATATCATTTGATTTTCACTATTTTATTGAAATAGGGAGCACTTAAGTATATCTTTATTTCAGCATATTTGAGGAGGCAGTAATATAGTGGCAAACCCACTAAACTAGTAATCCAGAGGCTTCGTCATAGCAGCTGGTGGAATTTAAATTTGATTAATAAATCTGGAGTCAAAACTTAGGCTTGCACTTTCCATGCACCCACCATCCGAAGAATCAGTGGGGAACATATCCCACTGAGTCCAGCAGCCCCAAAATAAAATTACACTTTAACAAATGTTGATTGGCATTAGGTGGAGCAGCCTAATGCCAGGTGGAATGCTGCAACAGCATAGTGGCATTACAGGGTGTTATTTGACACCAAGTTCTGGGAAGTGGAAGACAGGATAAGTGGCAGAAGTCCCAGGCAGGGAGGACAGAATGCCTAAGGTGATCAGGATCTTGGGAAATAAGCACCAGAGGGACAGGGAGGTAATTCTGGAGGTCACCGAGCCTTAAAGGGAGGATGCTCCCAGAGAGAAGGCGGCTTCTAATCAAGGCCCCCTCCCCTTGAGCTGTCATCTGACACCAAGCTAAAAGTTGAGACTGGGTGGGAAAGGGCCCTTATATGGCCAGAAAGTGGCCATTAAATACTCAGCTCCTGCTCTCATTATAATCTTGATTCAAACAAGGACAAAAGAGCTGAACTTGAGATGAAGCTAGAGTGACTGTCCCTTGCTATCAAGGCAACATTTGACCAAATATAGCAGCGAGGAGCCTTAGCAAAACTGCAGTCAATGAGAATCAGAGACAAAATTCTCCATTGGTTTGAATCATATCTAGCACCAAGTAAGATGATTGTGAATGTAGGAAGACAGTTACTTCAGTTGCAGAACATCAATGCGGGGATTCCGCCCAACCATCTTTTGCGACTTCATCAATGACTTTCCTACCATCGTTAGGCCAGAAGTGGAGATGTTTGCAGAAAATTGCACAACGTTCAGCACTATTCACAACTCCTCAGTTACTGAAACAGCAGTGTGCCCAAATGTAGCAAAACCTGGACAACATTGGGCTGATAAGTGGCAAATAATATTTGCACTACACAGATGCCAGGCAATGACTGTTTCCAACTGCAGATAATCCAATTATCTCCCCATGGCATTACCATTGCTGAATTCTCACGCTACCAACATCCTGGGAGTTACTGTGGACCAGAAACTGAACTGCACTAGCCATGTAAATACTGTTGTTACCAAAGCAGGTTAGACCCTGAGAACTCCACAGAGAATAATTCACCTCCTGACTCCCAAATCCTGTCCACAACTTACAAGGCATGAGTGTGATCCACCTCCCTGGTTGATTGTGGCTCTAACACTCAAGAAGCTCGATACTATCCAAGATAAAAGTGCCTTCTTGACTGTCATCCCATCTGCCACCTTCAACATTCATCCCTCTATCATTGTTGCACAGTGCGGCCGGACTGTGTACCATTAGTAAGATGTGCTGCAACATCTCATCCAGACTCCTTCAACAGCACCTTCCGAAACTGTGACTTCTGCCATTCGATTGCACAATGGCAGCAAATGCACGGGAACCCAGCACCTGGAGGACCCCCACCAAGTACACATTTCCTGACTTGGAAATATATCACTGTTCCTTCACTGTTGTTGGGTCAAAATTCTGGAACTCCCTTCCTAATAGCATTGAGGATGTATCTACACTATATGGATTGCAGCATATCAAGAATGCAGCTCACCATCACTTTCTCAATGTCAATTAAAATGCTGCTTTAGCCAGCAACACCTATGAGAGTATAAAAAAATTTAAAATTTAAAGTAGTTATCTTATTTTTTTTCTTTTTGATCTATTTATGTTTTCTTTTGAAAGGTTCAAAAAATAATTCCACTGAAATCATTTGAGAAGTTAATGCATTTTATATTGTGGGAGAACTAAGTTAAATGCAAAACTGCAGCTTTCTCATATTATTCAGCACATTAATATCCAGGGGGCAATGCCATACTGGCACTGCCAAGGGGTACGGTGACAATGGGAAGTAATTGCTAGCAATGATGAATGGAAGGGTGGAGATTGCTGCCAATGATGGATGAGTGTGGGTCTCGTTGTCTGGGGAGGAAGGCTTGTTTCTTAAATTTAAGATTGGAGCACCTTTAAAAAGGTCACTCCATTTTCTGTGGAGCTAGTCTTGCCGGCATCTTTAGGCCTTATTACAAACAATGACACAAATAGCATTCCCCTGCTTTTTTGGCAAAGTATCAGAAGATCTGGAAGCTGCCTTTTTCTCTGGGCAGAAACATGCCCGTTTTTCAGTCAGAACTGCCACTTTTGGGGAAAATTCCACCCACTCTCTCCATTTTCCCTTTATTATTGCCTCAATCTGTATTACTTAGCTGAGATTGCTCCATCTGAAGTTGTATGTTAAGGTTCAGCAAAGTGTGCAAATTGTGCGAGAGAGCTCCCTCCCATAGAAACTCTCCACAAACAGAAAGTAGTCATGCACCAAAATGACAAGATAAAAGGCTGTGCCCTTTTTCATTACTAGTAATAACTTATGTTAAATAATGATTATTAAATCTTGATGTTTTTCTTTCCCAAATGCAGGAGGACAATGAAATTGAAATTGATCAGATCCAGAAACAGACAGATGAGATCTCTAAAGTCGACGAGAGTTCTCTTAAATTTTCACCATCGTTCGTAGACTTAAATTCTTTTGAACTATCTATGATGCCCACTGGTGACAATCAGGATCAATACAGTGATTTCAGGAACACTCATTTGACCATGTCAACCTTCATACCTGACCAGGTACGGAGGACAAGCACGTGTAGCTTATCAGCTAAGACTTCATCAGGATTGCCACTGAGTGGCACAGCTGCTCAACAAACTACACAATATGTATGTACACCACGAAATGAGAGAGATTGTAGCAGTCCTTCTTCTTTCCTCTGATCTTAATTAAACTACAGCCCTAAGAAATGTGAGTTTTTGAATATTGTAAGTTAACTTCTTTTTAGAAGGATTTGCCACATGCAGTTATAAGTTTTATTGGATCAATCCGATCACATTGTTCATTGTAATATTCAGAAAATGAATAATCACATGCCTATTCTACTTCTGCAATCCCATACAATTCTTAAGAAGGTGGAACTTTCATATTGTTATAGCCATTTACATTTACATGGTATAAATTTCTAATTCAGTTTAGTTATTTTCCTTCCCTTATTATCCATTCTCTCGTACCTTGCCCTACGAGCCATTGGCAGCTCAAAAAGAATGGACAGATGACCTTCCTAGACCTCCAGTATTGTAATCATGACTGTCAGAATACATGCAAGTGCAGGGAGAACAATTCCTCCCTAGGAAGTGCCTCACCTCCATCTTTAGCTATCCGACAGACAATGGCAGTAACAAGTGTTCACCAAACAAATTGAAATGCTGATATTAAGTCATTGGAAATTAAAGAAACATAAATAAGTTCAAAGACAATTTGAACTGAAACAAATAAAGACTTAAGAGAAGTTAGAAAGATGGTTGACTTAATATCAGAACTAATGATCTCCCAGCAGATTTGAGGTTATTACGATAGTCACAGGGTATTCTCCTTGTGGCATAGTAAGAAACATTCTACGCAAATTTATGTGTGCTGCTTAGTTACTTATGTCTAAATGAACTAGAAAAATGTACATTACATTGACTCCATGATGATACAAATGATGCACTTTAGAGAAGGTCATAGAAACAGTGTTAGATTTATCAATTTTATAATAACAAATGAGTTATAATATAACTGGTATGACAATAATTAGTTTCATTGTATTATGAGTAAAATAAAATTTCAAAATTCACTGTTCATTATCAAATGGCAGTACCTGATGAGGGGGTCATTTTTAGTCAATATACCTTTTTTCAGAATTTTTAGAAATATTTTCTATGAAGCACAAGTAATAGATTGATCTGGTTGTATAATTTGTAAGTTGAAATTCGGCTCCTGTTTAAAACAAACTTTCCAATAGAATTGTTTTCAACTTATTTCCACAGACCTGTAAGCAACTCAATGCTATGTGTCTGATGATAAAATTGTATGAAATGGCTAGGGGGCAGCATGCTTCTATGTAAGAGATTGAACAAATTGATGTTTTGCAGAACGTGTCAGATAATACAGAAACTTGAAATATGACATTACTTAAAATAATTTACTATCAGTCTGCTTGTAAGTTTCAAATCATTTTTGAAATGTTTATTACTGATTTATATGCAATGAAGCAGCCCCCAGTGTTGTTCTATATCACGGACAATACAAAGGTGATCCCAGTACAGCTATACATTACTTGATATGTAAAATCTCGATTTATTGAGCTGCTTCTAGCTTTGTAGAAATGGTACAACAGTGTTTGAAATTGTTGGTTATTGTTGTTTTTTTATCGTTTTAGTGATAACTAAAAGTATTTATAACTTTCAAAGACAATAATTTGTATAAGGTAACAGTTGGCTAAGTCCTGCACATAAACTTTCATAACCAGACAAGCAACATGTTAGTTACACTATAAGAAGGCAAAGTATAATTACCTGGTGCTCATGACCAGTACTTGTTTATTATTAGAAGTACAGATTTAATTTTTAAAGCATTTGCACTGTCAGACATAGATACATTTTGGCCTGTTTGCAAATTGTGATAAGAGGAGGATTGTATGTTAGCCATCCCCTGAAAGCAAAGTTGAATCAGAAGTGGAAACTCAACAAAAATTACCCAAGCAAAATAACAATAGTAGAGAAAATAATGGCATTGAAGCATGGCAAATCCCAAGGACCATCCCAGGGCTTTGAAAGTAACTGGTGAAAATATTGCCAATGTCCTAACCATAATTTTTCAAGGTTCTCTTTGTTTAGAAATCATTCCTTCAGATTAAAAAATTGCATATGTCATTCCAGCATTTAAGAAAGATGAAAGAGGGAAACAGGGGAATTAAAGACTTTGTTAGCTTAACATTATGGATGGGTTTTTTTTTCCCAAAACTGTAAAATCCCACCTGAGATCAATGGACCTTCCCATTGTCTGCCCCTTGCCCCCTTCGATTCCCCTTCCTGTGGGGCGGTAAAATTCCAGTCCGTATGTTGAGAAATTAGGGGGAGAAATATGTTTGTGTGGCACCACTGCGTAGACTTTGGGCTGGTACCTGACCCTTTGGCATTCATCTTTGGCTCATGGTGCTGCCCATGCCCAAGGATTTGATGTTTAAATAAGCATAATGCAGCTAGAAGCAGCGTTACAGAGTCAAATCTATCTGCTCTAGAATGTATTATTATGATACTGTGACCAAAGTTGAAAACTTTGCAAAATTCTAGCTGATCAGAGAGATCCAGTGTTAATTTGGTTACGTCAGACAGCGGGATGGCTGGTTTGTGACACAGAATGACAGCAACAATGTGAGTTCAATTCCTGTACCAGCTAAGGTTATTCATCAATACTGCCTCAATCTTGCCCCTCACTTGAGCTGAGGTCATTTTCAGGATAAAATCACCACTGGTCAGCAACCACTACCATACCTGCCCCTCCCCTCCCCAATGACATAAAGAGCATTGCAAGCATTATTAGATGGAAACATAATTTTACAAAGAGATTTAATAGTTTAAGTGAATGACTAAAAGTATGGCAAATACATTTCAAAGTAAACATATATGAGATCATCCTTTTTAACGCCTCTTTAACATTAATCCTATCCGGGGTGCGGGACTGGAAAATTCCAGTCAATGTGTACATCCCAAGAATCAATGCTCAGAACAGAATACAGTACTTCAGGTCTGTACTAAGTCTTTGTATAGCTTTAATATAACTTCTGACTCCTGCGTATAAAGTCCAGGGTTTCATTAGCCATTGTAGTTGTGTCCTGCATTCATCCATCATTTTTAATGACCTTTGTATATCTCTAGTTTTTCACCATGAGCTGTTTTCTCTTGTCTGTCCAAAGTGGATATCCTCGCACTTGTTAACAAAGAAATCCATTTGCCATAAGTCTAGTGATAAACTTAAACCAGTAATATATCCTTGTAGCATGACACTTCCATCTATACTGTTTACGATGCCATTTTATATCATCAGCGACCAGGATGTATGGCTCACTATCCCATCACCAATGCCATTACTAAACATAGTAAATGATTAAGGCTCCAACATAAACCTCTAATTTAGAACTTTATGAGCTATGTTGATCAAAATATTCAAGATATTATGGTGATCCAATAAGCTAGATGGAGAGAAATTATTTGGCGTCTGGTACTAGGGAACATAGCCTAAGATTTAGAGGCATTTCTTTCAGCAGCAAAATTAGCAAATATGATGATACACAAAGGTTGATAGGTATTTCAAACTTTATTCCTCAAAATGGCAGCTAAAGCTTGATCCTTTCTTCATTTAAATTTGAAATGTAATAATATTTTGCTAATCAAAGGTGTTAAGGAATATGGAACAAAGGCAGGTACATGAAATAAGTTACAGATAACTCAGTTCATGAATTAGATGACAGAAGACACTCTAAGAGCATAAATGTCCTCCTTTTTCTATGTATAACTGATATATTTTCAGTCCTAGATATCCATGAAGCTCTAGGTTATGCAATTAAAAACATTATTTTCACAGGTCTAGGACACTTTTTTAAAATATTGGCATGTAGAAAATTCATGTGTTAATTGCAAACTATTTTTCCTATCAGTTCACTTGGAAGTGACTTGAGGAAGCATGTTATTCTTCAGCATACCAAAATAGTTGAAGATGTAAATGAAAAATTGAGCTTTATTGATTTGTAACATTTTCAAATCATAATGTTGCTTGTTGGTGATAAATTTTGACAGCACACTCAAACATTAATACTATTTCTGTTGAAATAGTTAATTTCACTCAGTTTCTCCAAAGAGTGAAGTCTGTAAGAAGTAATTGCAGTGGTGTTAGGAACATGTAACGTTAACATTCTCAATCTGTGGTGTTTTTGTTCTTCAAAGAGACCTACAAAATCATTGTGTGGAATATGGCATTACTTAGAACGTTGTGCTACCATTTGACTGTAAGACTGCATTTGATAAAATGCCTGGTCTGACATTGCTGTCACATATATAGATGTGAAACTAATGGTGTATGGGCTGGAGGAGAGTACAACAGTGCCCTGACAGTTTAATTATGTTATTAGAACACATTGCCATATGCTAATAACAGTTTTGTTCTCTTTTCATGATTGTGTTACTGTATACCCAGTTAGTGAACTGTTCTTATTATTGCCTTTTTCTTCTTGTGCAGTTTATATTGCATCTTTTATTACCCTTCCCTGGCATGTGTTTGCCTCTGATTATCACAGAAATCTATTATAAATGCTTTTTAAATGAAGAATTTGTGTCATTAACATATATCTGCTGGACCTTTTAATTGCCACTATTTTCATTCATTATTTCAATATAATTGTGTCACATTTCAGCAAAAGTTAGTAATATAAAAGTTGTATTTTCTCATGGCTCATTTTAAGATTAATTGTGAAAAAATGCATGAAAAACAAATTTAGGGAGGTGAGGGGGATTGTCTTGATTTCTTAACTTTAAGATTAAAACTACAGAGGGAATGAAACATTACTTATGAACAGTGTAAGTTAGGACTATGTGCATCTTATACACATGGAAATTATTTTTAAGCAATACTTAAGTCTCTATTTCTATTATATATTAAGTTACTTTTCTCAAAGAGTGTTTTGTTCTCTCCATTTGGGTTATAGCTTACTGATTTGAAATTAGATAGATCATTTTTAAAAGGTTTTCTGAAAGGTAACAAAGAACATGACATGAATACTGAATATGATCCAAAAGAATGAGCCAATTCATCGAAATGGCCAAGAGGATTATGAATTAATTTGGTTGTGTTTATAAATTCAGGTGCATTCTGATAATTATAAAGTAAATGCACCATTAGAGTCCATATTACTTCTATGTATCATGTACTGCTTGAACCCATTTAACCACGTCAGTGTGGAGTCTTTGTATAATTATTTTTGCATTGCCTAAGTGACCAAAATTGGTTTGACTCATTGATGTAAAAAATCTCTTATGAAATGAAATCTAACCAGAATACAAATCAGTGTTATCCATGAGAACTGAAAAGGATATAGAAATCAAAATGTATTTCCCTTTAGTTTACAAGGTATTAAACAATTAAGTTTGATGAGTTTATTATAATAAACATGCTTTCTAACTCTGTGGCATTCACATTATATCAAAACTATATAACTGAACTAAAATTTACTGTCGCAAAAAAGCTGGAGATAATATACTCTATATTATATTGTTATGGGAGATATTCAATCAATCTACTCATTGATTTATTTAAGAGGGAAAGGGTTGAAAATTTTGTTTAGTACATAAAAATACTGGTACATACATTTCAGTTTTGATTAAGAGCAGTTTTTATTTTCATTGTTTGGTAGATTTTAGAGACTAATTTATAATACATCCCTAACATTATGGAAAAAAATGTGATAATAGATAATATAAGGATAACTTTATGAAATACGACACAGTAAATTAGTGCATGTTCTTTCACTACAGTATGTATTTAAATGGTGTATGTACATTACTTGTGTAGGAATTGTTTGCAGGACGCAGCGAGGAACAAAGCTAAAGTAGATCGCCGCTATCATCGTGAGCTCCTAATTAAAATTTGGATATTGAAGAAGAGGAGCCAATTTTCATTTCTGGGTCCCAATCTCACTATTGAAAGAAATTGTAGATCAGGAATCTGCACATCAGGTTTGGGACCCAGAGGACAATCTTCAAAGAAATAGTGACCAATTAAGTGGTTTCCTCAAGTTAAGTACAGTGGGTAGGTCTCTTATGGCTGTGGCATGTGTTTGAAGTCAATTCTAAATATTCTTGGATGAATTTGTGCTCATATAAATACTGCCCACACCCTTTTCCCCCTCCGCCCCCCGCTCTCAGACCACCTCCATCTATTGACTGTGCTTCAGCATGTGCCAAGTGGCTTTAAAGGTCATTTAGTACTTGGCCTTACCCCACCTCCCATTCAACAAGATCCTACTATAAGGAAAATTGCCCATAGGAGAAACCATGACAAGTGAACATCATGTTAGTTGATGGTGAGAAATTGCGGGTCCATCTGCATTGAGTCCTACTTCTGCAGTGGAACAAAAAATTCAACACAAAGAGTCAACCATCCATATCATAGTGAAATTAATGTACAAAAGGGAGTAGAAAAAGCATGAATCATTATCAGCCGCTATATCAATGATCTCCCCATTTAATATTCAGAGTGGAAACATTCGCTGATGGGTTGCATAGTGTTCAGCATCATCACAACTCTTCAGACACTGAAGAAGTTTGTATTCATATGCAGTATGACCTTTTCAACCAATGATAATCTAACCATTTCCACTTGACATTCAAGAGCATTACCATTGCTAAATCCCCTCCACTATCAACATTTTGGAGATTATCATTGACCAAAACAACCTGGTCCGGTCATATAAATACTGTGGCTACAACAGCAAGACTAAGGCTGAGAAAACCGTGGCAATGAACTCACCTCCTGACTCCCCCAATAATTAAGTTTTTAACAATGCTGCTATGGATTTTACTATTTACTTCTCCTTCTACATTATATGGAAGTCCTTCACGGCAAACAGATATAAAATAACGATTGCTGTTGAAGTGCTGTAGTAGATTTTTATAACTTATTGACTAGAAATTTTTAAAAACATAGAAAATGTTTTATTTTTACAGTGGTTTAAATGGTCTTTTTAAATGATTTATATGAGGGCATGTAATGCAACTGCTATGTTCATAACATATTTCTGAGACAATTGTCAATCTTCTGATAATATTACATTAACTTTTACACAAACATTGTTCACAATTGCGTTATTCTGCACTTTATCCATTTGTTTATACTCGTAAATAGATATTAGCAGTGAAGACTGACTCAAAGCATGAGTTTGTCAACCATGACCAGGTGTTTCATTCTGAAACAGAAGGGGGAGAGTGGGAGTTTTGAATATTGAGGACATTTTGCAACCTCTTTCAGGATCTTACTTTCAGTTGATGGGTGGGATTGTCTGACCTCCCACTGTTGTTCAGTGGTGGAAGGTGCTGTACCATTCGCTGGTGGCAGGATTTTCTGTCTTGCTGCTGTCAATGGGATTTCCTGCTGAAGTCACCCCATGCTGAAATCCATGGTGGCGGCGACAGCAGCGGTGGGGGTGTGGGGAGGAGGTGGGGGTACTTCCAGCAGGACCAGAGAATCTTGCCACCAGGGAATGGCCAGAGAAGGCCAACTTGACACAGATGTAGCCCAACTTGACACAGAGTACATGCATTAACCTTGAAAAAGTTGTACAACAGGATGTTCTGAAAGTAACTCAGTAATTGGTAATTATGTATACATATATATTTTAAACAAATCAAGACTTGCATTTATACAGCGATTCTCATGACCACATGATGTCCCAAAGAACTTTGCAATCAATAATATTCTGTTGTAATGTGATAAGCCAATTTTCACAGCAAGTTCCCACAAACTTCAATGAGATAAAGTTGATTGAGGAATAAATATTGGCCAGGATACCCAAGACATCCAGTTTTCTGATCTGGATTATGGACCCAATTCTTCAGTGTGGGATTTGAACACATATCAAGACTCAGAGATAAGACTGTTATCCACTGAGTCATGGAGGACAGCTCATTTCTCTAAGAAGTACATTGCCATCACAAATGTTTCTCTCTGATCTAAATTTAAACTAGGGTCCGGAATAAACAGTTTTCTGTTTCATTGTGTCACGTTGACTATGACAACTGTGAACTGTGTTGTTTGAGAGTTAATATGCATTTTTTTAAAAAACAGGCATATTTTGTTTACTCATCTAGGGGCAAAAGATGTAGGGGCTAAACTTGTACACAAATAATATTTTCAAAAAATGGGATGAAATGTTGGCATTGCTTATCATAAAGTGGGCTTCAATCTTTGGATTGCCTGAAAAATTATAGAAATCTTACAGTGCAGAAGGAGACCATTTGGCCCATCGAGTCTGTACTGACCATGATCCCACCCAGCCCCTAAACCTGTAGCCCCATTTATTTACCCTGCTAGTACCCCTGACACTAAGAGTCAATTTAGCATGGCCGGTCAACCCAATCCACACTTCTTTAGACTGTGGGAGGAAACCGGAGTACCCAGAGAAAACTCACACAGACACAAGGAGAATGTACAAACTCCACACAGACTGTGCCTCGAAACCAGAACTGAACTCGGGTCTCTGGCACTATGAGGCAGCAGTGATAAACATCATGTCACTATGCCGCCCAATACCTCTAACACCAAGAAAACAAGAAGGGAAACATCATTTTTTAAACAGGAGGAAGGAAAAAGGATCAAAGAAAAAATAACCAACTGCTTCATGCATTATGTGAAGAAGTAAGTGGAAAAAAGAATGCCTGAGGGCCTGAAGTATAGAGGGAATCTGGAGAGGGAGGCAGTGTGGTGGATTCATAAAGGTATCCTCTGCAGGGTATCTGTGTTTTCTGTGAACAGGGCAAGAGATAGTGAGGTTCTACAACCAAGCAAACATAAAAATCTTCACTAAAATACCCCAGGCAAAAATTTAGATTGTTCACCTGTTTCATTAATGCTGCATATGCCCTCAGAGCTGCAAAGTGGCATCCATGCTGAGTACATGTACACTTCTTGGGCAAATGGTATCAGATACTGTAATGATGAGGGCTTTAGTATGCCACAGCAATGGCAGCTGGAAATTTGCAGAGCTGACAGATTATGATGTCAGTCAGCATGCAATGCTGGTTTGATGCCAGCAGTATCATTCTGAAGCTGAATGCTGCAAATAATGCCTTCTTTTAACTGTACACAGCTGAATACACATTCTGTGGCTGCAAGCGTTTCTGTACCAGCACTATTTAAAGCAATCATCAGCAATTGTTGGTTGATTTCTTATGCTTATTGCTGTGATTCTATACATGTCCAGTGCTTTCTATGGCTGTTCAAGTTGCAAAGGCCTATGAGGAGTGGTAGGACAGATGTTGAAGAAGGTTTTGCTCACTTCAAGGATTTTACAAAAATTAGTTGTTCCCAGATGTGGGTGAACCTGCAAGCATTCTCCTTGGAATACAGCATTGTTTGGAGAATCGACAGAGGTTATGCAGAGTACAACAAGCTGTTCAAAGAAGGAGGAAGATGGAGAGAAAGGTTCTGTAAGAAGGCATATGCTATCATGATGGTCAGAGAGCTGTTCTGCTATCCAAACTCAGTGAAGAATAGTGTGTGAGGTGTCTCTGTTTTATTAAGGACTTCCTCACTAAAGTCTACCACCTGTGGCAACTACAATTGTAGCTTCAGAACAGAGCCAAGGACCATATTGCCAGTGGCTGTGCAAGTAGCCTGAGCAATGAACATTCATGTGGCTACCTGTATCCAATCTTCAGCAGGAGATACATGCAATATCTCACCATTTTCCATGAATAAGAGATGGCATTAACAGTCTATTTAATGAGAGCTAATTACGTTTCATGTTTTCTTGCCAGTGAGAAAATGGAGCAAACGCATGGCTTTGTAATGATTACAAACTTCCCAATGGTGCAGGATGCCATTGACAGCAAGCATGCATTTTGTTGACATTGCATATCAATTCTCCCCTGTACCTGATCTAAATTTCCAATTGTTGTGGGATCCTAGGTAGTGCATCATGCACATCAATACCAGTGTCCTGAGAATCATCATGGTGCCCTTCTTGTGCAGCAGTCTGCATGCTAGTTGCATTTGAGATACCACAGTAAGGCAAAAAAATGTTCTTGGGCAACAGCTGCTCTACGTGACCATATGGCTCATGAATTTGGTTGCAACATACGTACATATGCACAATATACATATATATGCACAGTATACATACAATGAAAGCTAGACTGCCACACAAAATGTGATAAAGCAAACTAATGGCATACAGAATCAACACTTCCAGTGCCTGGAGCACTGTAGTATGTTTTAGAGTGGAGCTCAAGATAGTGCACAACTTCGTCATGAGGAATCAGCCTTTTCCATCAGGTATATGGAGCAGAAACATGTGGAGCTGGAAGAAGAGGTTGGTAGGATGCAATCTAGACAACCCCTTTCAACCAGACAGTTTGTGAAGAATTCATCCAAGTGTGACACCACAAATAGCTACCACCAATTTTCCATTCATCAGTGGTTCTCCACATTACTTTGGCTATGTTATTGAACATCATGATATCTACTTGGGCATAATATGAAAAAGATCATCACAAAATAAACACCAAATCTAAATTTATCAATAACATTGTTCCATAATGCATACAGAAGTCAACTAATCACTATTGTGCATTCCTTTAGTGCCTATTTTGACAGGATGAAAATGCAGAAGATGACTTTGAGCAGCTCTTTACCTAAAAGATGCAACTCCTGAATGCACCACCTCAACTGGAACAACAGCAGTGTGGGTTGACTGACAGGAAACAGCAAGGCCACTGGTGGAGTGACAGTGCTGGAAAGACTAATGGTGTCTTCCTCAAAAAGAGTATTAATTCAAGTTCCATGATAGCATTACCACTCCCCCAGAATATTGCCTCTTCTACCCTTCTAATCTGCTGGAGGACAGATTGTTGCACTGCTGGCAAGCTGGTTTTACAGAGCAGCAATCTGAGTTTCAGATATCGGTTCACTGCTCGTTGTACTGCAACGAAAACTACAACATTAGCTGTCACAGCCTACAAGTATGTGAATGGAGTTGATCACCATTTCCATGCATCAAATAATGGGTTCCAATCTCTATGCAAAATCCTATGTCAATATGATGCTGGACTCCACCATGATCTCTGACATTTCTGGCATGCTTCCAAATGCACCAAGCATTTTGTTGTACATACCCACCATCCTTCTTCCATAGACTACTCATTCAAATGTTCATCTAAATCCTCTGTTCTGATCGCCACACTGTAAGAAGCACATGATTGCACTAGAAAGGATGCAGAGGAGATACACAGGATGTTGCCTGGGCTGGAGTGTTTCAGCTATGAAGACAGGCTGGTTAACCTAGGGTTGTTTTCCATGGAGAAGGCTGAGGGGGGATTTGAGTGAGATGTACAAAATTATGAGAGACATAGATAGGAAGAACCTTTTCCCCTTTTTAATGGGATCAATGACCAAGGAGCATAAATTTAAGGTAAGGGGCAGGGGATTTGAGAAAAAAGAATTTTATTCAGAGGAAGGTGGGAATCGGAAACTCACTGCCTGAAAAAGTGATAGAGGCAGGAAACTTCACATTTAAGAAGCATTTAGATGAGTACTTGAAATGCCATAGCATGCAAAATTATAGACCATGTGCTGGAAAATGGGATTAGAATAGGTTGGTGCTTTGATGGCCCATGCAATCACAATGGGCTGAAGGGTCTCCTTCTGTGCAGTGTGACTCTATGGTTGGGATTTTATGGCCTTGCTTGACTGAGCCTGAAAAATCCTGCCTGAGGACAATGGACATTTCCACTGTCCACTCCTCTCATGCTCCAATTCCATGATGGGCATGGTGATAGAATTCCAGTGTATAACTCTGCAGTAGAATTGCAAATTGTCACCTGCGCTATTCTTGCCCTCTACCATTGTTGCAGGCCATTTCTGTTCAGCTCTGCGCTATTCTCTAAATTACACACAGTGTCAGCAGCTGAGCTAAAGGCTGCAAGTGTGAAATCAAATGATAGTGATTTTCAGCATTACTGTGTTCTTGCTGTCCCTACATGATCTGACCAGTTTTTACATTAGGGTATGTGAAAGGAGAAATGCACAGGATTAAGACTGTGATGAGGAAAGGCAGCAGTGAGTAGGAGGTGTATGCTTACAGTACTTGCAACTTGTAAATCAAAAGTGAGAGTTGAGGGTCTGATGGGATGAGAGTGAGAACTAAGTATAACTATACCATCATTTTGGATGATTTCAGTCTCCTGTTGGCCATGGTTTCAAGCTGATAATGATCAGCACAGCCTCCTTCATGGGGCTAAAATATTTTGATATGCCTTCCATTTCTAACTCATGGTGCTTTTGTTGCTCATCAGTGACTGTCATGTAATCTGTTTGGAAGTTATGGCTATCGTGGGTGGATAGCAGGCAGTGTGTACAAGCTATGAATTGTGTGAGGCTTGCAGCAATGCGTAGTGCATGAGGGTCAGTGAAGCGCATGATTGTCAGGAATGAGCCCTTATTGAGATATTGCTGGTGAGTGCTGAAGGATGGGGTGAATTGAGCAGTGTGTGAGTTCAGTGTTGTAGTTGAGGGAATATGGTACTTGAAGGTGCATCCATAAACCAAGACTATTGATGTGAGATCATTGGACGTCTTGTAGCACTGCATCAGATCCTCGACTTCTGACATTGACCTACATGGATATCTGTTTCTAATACTTTTCAGCTTGCGTTTGGAAGGATTTTTGTGGAAACTGGACACCTCTTTCCCACGTACTTCATGAAAGTGTCCAGTACTGAATCCAAAATCCAGGAACCTTGTCTCTCATGTTGTACCATCCTTGAATTCTTCTCAGATGAGATTCAGTTCCTACATGACTGCCAGTGCTTGCTCCAGTCACAATGCTCTTACTTTCCCTCAAAATGGTGCCAGCTACTCATGATATTGGGCACAGCTGATGTTTGCAGCTAATCACTAGAACAATTAGTATTGGTTGGACACAGAAATCATTGAAATGAATAGGCAACATGAAATTGGTGTTGTTAGATTCAAGAATTCATCAACACCTCATGGTAAATCTCTGGTAAAGCATACAAATGCTTTATTAGGAGTTCCTTTTCTGTCCCTTGTAAGATGTTCACAGACTGCTTTATTTTTGTCTTTCTTACAAGTATTACTATACATCATCATAGAGAACACACATTTATATTTATTGATTAATTAAACACATCTTCAAAGATGGCTAACACTAATTGCTTCTGACCTCTGTTCATGCCCTATTCTCGATATAGTGGTTTCTACCAAGGTTAGCATGTTTTAACCTTGTGACATATCCCAGCAGCAAGTGAAACGTGAAATCTCACCAGGCTCGATCTCATGAGAAAGTGATAACACAAATACATTGTAGAAACTGTTACAAAAAATATAAAGGAAAAATAAGTTAACTTCCCACAGTGTGCTCCCCGTGTTCCAATTAATAAGGATGAATTAATTGTAAATCATGCTCCTTGTACTTATTTGGGGGTGGGGGAAAACAATGAATTTATCCCCAGCAGAGTCTAAATGAGAAAGTACAAAATAGGAAATATAAATTAGATTTAAATCACAGGTAGCAAGAGATATAAAAATTGGGAATGATAAAGATAAAAATGGTCGACAGAAAATGTAAAGTACATTTATATCTCCAGCACATGAACTTCTAAAAAATAGATCTCCATCTTTTGAATTTCAGGGCCAAAGAGATTATTTGGTAATAATTATTACTTATCAGATCTTTAAAAGTTCACTTAATGAAGAATGTACCAGCTCTAATATTTTCTGCCCTGTTCAGTGGGTGACTAGTGGGTAAGTACCCTAAATTCAATCCTTTGCATGTTTTGATCATAAAGCTATTAGCAACAGATTGTTATAGCAAAATCTGTGGAGGAGCAAGGTAACTCCAGCCACAACTTTTGGATCTCCATACTTAACTGTGTCTGTCAATTCTCTGGAAATTGTTGGAGTTCCAGAATTTATATATTGATGCATTGCAGCATATTTCCTTTAGAAGTAAAGAACAAAACAGCACGGGAAACAGGCCCTTCGGCCCAACGAGCCCACACCGCCACCTTGATGTTCCCAATTCTACCTGTGATCCCTGTCTATGTTTATAGATCTATGGATTGGAACCAAATTTGAGACAATGTGTAAAGAAAACATAACTGCATCCAGTAAAAGGCATACCACAAGACCTAACCAGTGTTTAACAAAACTTTTGTATGTCATCCTTATTTTTGTATATAATGCCACTATTTGAAAAGTGGCATTATATCACAATACCTCAGTAATACTGTCTCCCTCATGAGGGGTTTCCCAAATGCTTTCTTGACTGCCTAATTTGTTCTGCCTCATTCAAAAATGGTGATTATGAATGTCTGGATCTATATGCTTGCATAGCCCTTTCAAAATAGTGCTATTTAGATGATACAGCCTCTCCATGTTGTTTGTCCCAAAGTGTATCATTTCATCCTTGGTTGTATTGGCATTGACTATGTGTCTGCCCATTTCACCAGTCTGCCTATATCTTGAAATACGTTACAATCTTCAGCACTGTTACTTTGACAAATGTTGTATCATCTGCAAACTTCAAAATCCCTTGATAAAGGTGCAATAATTACATCATAATTAATGTTAATTCTTCAGCGTGGATGTTACCATGTATCATCTGCACGAGGTACATTTGCTTTTAGCAGCTCTTGAAGCACGTGGGTGCAAAATTGCATCAAACTGTGCATAGAATCATAAACAGCATAAAAGGAGGCTGTCTGGCACATCATATCCATGCCAGTATGTAGAGTCGTTTTTCCTGTGGCCCAGTAGTTTTTTTTTCTCTTCAGCCATTTATCCGATTTCTTTTTGAAATTGAGTCTACCCTTATCACACTCTCAGACACAGGTGCCGAAATTTTACCAATACTCTCATCCCAGAATTGGGGTGGGCAAGGCTTACAGAACGGATTTCTCCCGTTGGCTTCGGGCAGGATTTTACGAGCCTTGGGCAGGTGAAGTGGTAAAATTCTAGCAAATATTCCAGATCTTAACCCACGCACTATTAAAAAATCTCTTCCCAAGCTTTGCTTCTCTAAGCCTAGCTTTGCTAAGCTATATGCATAATTGCAGTCCCTCATCCTTGAAAGCATTGTTGAAAATATTTTCTGCATCTTAATGCCTTCACATTCTTACTAATATATGGGGCCAGAATATTCTAGTTCAGCCCAAAAGGGTTTTATTATAAAGGTTCATCACAACAGACTAAGTTTTGTACTCTGTTCCTTTATTTTAAAATTCAGGATTTCATATGTCTTTTTAATCTGTTTTCAAACTGCTGTTCTACCTATAATGAATTGAGCACAATATTCCTGCAATCCCTTTAAATTGCATCCATTATATTATATCATCTCTCCTCATTCTTTCTCTAAAAAAGTCACTTCACAGTTTTCTGCATTGAATTTCATCTACCAGGTATCTAAACATTCAACCAATTTGTCCGTGCACTCTTAAAGTCTATAACTGTCATCCTCAGTTCATAATACTTTCACAATTTGAAATTATGCCTTACCGCCCTTCAACTCCAACTAATGGGCATCTGGGAGACTATAGGCTCTAATTTCAGCAACAGGTTTCAGATGATTTTACTGCAATCTCACCATCTAACTTGCCGTTTAGGTATCCCAGAATCATTACAGTGTCATTCAGCCGTCATGTTTGCAACACCTCTCTGCATGATCACCTCACCTAGTACCATTCTGCTGTCTTCTTCCCATAGCTCTGCAAATTGTTTCTTTTCATGTAACTATTTAATGCAGTTTTGTATGCCTCAATTGAACCTGCCTATAGGCAGTAGATTCCAGGCTGAACTGTGTGAAAAAGATTTTTCTCGTATCACTTTTGGGTTTTTTTTGGCCAATTACTTTAAAGCTGTGCCCTCTTGTTCGTGATCCTTTCAGAAGCAGGAATAGTTTCTCCCTATCTACTTTATCCAGCTCCCTCATGAATCTGAATACCTCTATCAAGTCTCCTCTTAACCTTCTTTTTCCGAGGAAAATAGTTACAACTTCTCCAATCTTACTTCATAACTAAACTTACTCATTTCTGGAACTATTCTCATTATCCTCTTCAGCACTCTCTCCAATGCCTTCACATCCTTCTTAAGATGTGGTACCCAGAACTATACAATCTGTACCAGGTCAGGTCTAACCAATGTCTTATACTAACTCAACATAATTTCCTTGTTCTGGTACTCTCTGCCCCTATTAATAAAGCCTAGGATACTTTCTGCTATATTACATACTCTCTCAACTGTCGTACCATCTTTAATGACAAATGAACATCTATGATCAGGTGCCTCTCTTCTTGCACGATCTTTGGAACAGTATTCATTATTTATTGGATTTATTGCTCCATGTTCTTCCTAATATGTAGTTGTTGGGCTTATCTACATTTTTCTTCGAGAAAGGATATAACATTTGCAATTCTCTAGCCTTGTGGCACCACCTGTAATACTAAGGAAGATTAAAAAATTATGAAAAGTGCCTTTGCAATTTTTCCTCTCACTTGAATCGGTATACTTGGATGCATCATAGTAATCCCCGTGCTTTCCCATTTTAAGCACAGCCAGCCTAACAAATACCTTCCTGTTAAACCATTTCAGTGACTGAGTTCTCTCCACTTACACCATGGCCTGGATAGCATTTTCTTCCTTTATAAAGAGAGATGCAAAAGTATTAAATCAATACCTCAGCCATGCCCCCACTTCCATTCTCCATTTTGATTCTTAATTAGCCCTACTCCTTTTACCATCATTTTACAATGTATATACCTGTAGAAGACCTTGAGATTCCCTTAGCTGCCATTCTCTTTTCATATACCCTTTTTGCTTCTCTTATTTGCTTTGTTACCTCCTCTCTGAGCCTTCTGTATTCACACTAGTTCTCATTGTATTTTTTTTTCCTGACACTTGTCAAATAAGCACACTTTTTTTAAATCTCAATTTCTACCTTCTTTGCCATCCAAGGAGATCAGGATTTGTTTGCCCTATCTTTTGCTTTTGAGGAAATACATCCTGACTATGCCCAAAACATGACTTCTATGAAAGTATCCCATTGTTAGGGCTACTGTTTCTCCTGCCAACCTTTGGCTCCAATTTCTTTGCCCCATTGAAATTTGTTTTCTCCCTTAATTATTCTTACTGTGGATTATTTATTGAGTGAGATTTTCCACCTCGACCCCCAAACACTAACATATTTTATAGTGTTGGAGGTGGCTCATTATTGCCTGATGGTAAGATCTTCTAGTTCTACCGCTGCCAACGGGGTTTCCTGTTGTTTACACCCTCTGCCACCAGGGAACCACAATGGGGGCTCACCATTAGTAGGACTGGACAGAAAATCATGCATACTCTTTTTCCAAAGTTATCCTAAATCTTATGATACAATGATAACTGCCCCTAAATATTCTCCGATTGATACAGGTATATTGAACAATATGAAGTCACTGCACTTACCTCATTGATACTGAATAATTCATCAGAAAATGATAGAGTTCCTCTATTCCAGTACAAGTTTCTTTTTAATGGTGTGATAAGTTTTAATTGTTAACAAAAAAAGTACACTTTTCTTTCTGTCTCTTTTATCTTACTTATTCAATCCTTCTTTTTCTTTTTTTACTTCACTTTGTGATTAAAATTGTTCATTGAGATTATTGTTTTGTAATCAATTGAGGTGGCTTTTTATTGTCAGTAATTATTCTGTTAAATGCTAAAACAATATATAATGACAAATATTGCAAAATGATTTGGTGCTTTAGAATTATGGCTTGTTTTACATGTAATGGAATTAAATAGTTTGAGGAGTTTCATGTAATTATGTTTTAACTTTTATGGAAATAAAAGTGTTTATTTTTATTTAGTTTTATATATAAATTCATTTGCAGATTAAGTTCATTTTAATTAATGTGTTGGCAATATTTTAAATGATATCAGAAATTATTGGAGATCTAATGCGAATGTGTGCAATCATATTTCACCCAACCCTGTTAAACAGTGAAAAAACAGTTTCCAGTATGGATTTTGCATTAAAAAGATATTTTAGACTAATCATGTTATTGTTGCTTCCTTTTCACATTCATTAGTTATCAGTTTTGTTTTATAAGTACAAATCTGTTTGCGCAAAGCTTCATTTGAAAGAAATATACAATTCAGCCTGTGACCAGGTCAGTGACAAATTTAAAGTTTTATATAAAAATGCAAAGTTTATTTATTAGTTACAAATAAGGCTTACATTAACACTGCAATGAAATTACTATGAAATCCCCTTAGTCGCCACAGTCCATCGCCTGTTCGGGTCAATATACCTAACTGGCACATCTTTCAAATTGTGGGAGGAAACTGGAGCACCTGGAGGAAACCCATGCAGACACATAGAGAATGTGCAAACTCCACACAAGCCAGAAATTGTGGGTCCCTGATACTGTGAAGCAGCAGTTGCTAACTTCTGTGCTATGATGCTGCCCAAAAGATATATCAATAACCAGCAAGATAGATTATACATAATTGCACCACATATATAATTGTACCACAGATCTGACATTTTTGTAACGTTATAAGTCAGGTAAATGTTTAACCAACATTTTTCTATGATTGTCTGGTCAACTTCAGATTAGAGAAACCAAAATGTTTCTAACTGACAGTCATTTGTCAGTTTATGTGCATATAGCATCGGAATTTGAATTCTTCCGGTTTGGAAATTAAAGAGTGTTTTACCTTAAGAATGTAGTTTGTCAACAAGATGCATCCATTACTAACATTATCTATATAACTGGAAAACACAACTGATACCGCCCCTAATCCTAGTGATTGTAAATATGCTAAACTAAATCAAATTTATAATCTCTTGATTAAAATTCGTCTTGTTTTTGTTTGTAGAACAATGTAGAGTTTGAAGTTGGGCATTAATTCAAGAAAATGTTGAATTTAAGTTTTGATTAAATTGCCAAATTGACAGATTTAAATACAAGCAGCCTTGAATGTTTAAGTTGAAAAAATAATCCCTTTTGTTATATCAAAAATGACTTTATGTAATTATTGAGCTGAAAAATCACTGGTTGAGTTTTTTTTTTAAGATTAAACAGCATTCCAGTAATTTAAAGCAACAGCTTCTAAGATGGCCAGGTATTTGCATCACCATTAATACTTCAAATCCATATGACGCGTCTTTAAAATTATAGCCCGAGGAAGAGTCATATGGACTCAAAATACTAACTCTACTCTTCTCTCCATAAATGCTGCTAGACCTGCTGAGTTTTTCCAACATTTTCCATGTTCTTATAAGATTTCCATCGTCTACAGTATTTTATTTGCATCACCTCACCTTACAAATTCCGAAGCTGCTAAAAGTCAGTCTAGAAAACCCCATCAGAGACAATCACTTTGAAGAGTGTATACAGGACCATCTCCTGACATTCACAGAACATCCAAATAATTACCTGGGTGCTCAGCTAGTTGGGGAACAATCTATTAGGTGTAAACGCATTTTCAATGGCTCTGGCTGAGAAAAGAACTCATCCAGCCATAATTTAATGATACCTAAACCATGAACCTCAAATCAACTTGCTCCATTTGAGAAAAGATCATGTGATGAGCAACTAATCATTTAAAAAAAACTGCTCTTCTACAGACCACAATAAGATGCAGAAGAAATGTTGGAGAAGCAATTACTCAGAGTGGACACACAAGCACTCTCTTTTTCCTATGGAACCTGCAAATTTGAGCCTTGCTTGGTGTTTGACCATCCTCTCTCCACAGATAGAGGAGTTGCAGCTTTTGCACCAACTGCTATCTCAAGAAGAATAGTTATGAGTCACACATCAATCTCTTTAAACATCTCAATGCTGAAACCTAATTGAGCCCAACCTGAAACCAATCATTTTTGTCCATCTATAGGGGCCATACATGTTTGCACAAAAGCCTGAATATCTTTTCTTTACACCAGTGTTAATTACAATAACCACTATTCTGTTTTTTTTAAAAGCCTGGCTCTGTGTGTCTTTTACAGTCACAGAACGAAACAGTTAAACAATCACTGAATTGGAAAACATAGCCTTAAAAAACATTGTTGCAGTCAAACGAGGAGTGGGAAAGATAGGATCCATTCTAATCTGTCTCACCTGACCATAACACTTTACAAGTAAATTGATGTTTCCCGATGACAATTTAAATTTTAAATATTTAATCATTTCATTGAGAGATTTGACCATAAATACCAAAGTTACCTAGTCTTGACTTTGTTGTGATAACAGCAAAATTGTCCACATTTGCCATTGTTATTGAAATTGACAATAATTCCAGGAGTCTGCACATGTGCAGAATAATGTAGGAATATATGAATTAAGTGTCAGTGATTCCATGCCAGAGAATGACATGGAATGATTCCTTGCCAGTGATGACTTTGAGAATACTTCAGTATGATTGACTGCTTAACCTAGTCGCTGTACTGGAAATCATATCCGAGATCCTCTTGACTTGACAGCGCATTTAAAGCTGCCGTAAGGTAACAAGAAAGACTGTGGACACAGAACAGAATCATACATTTCCACAGTGCATGAGGAGGCCATTCATCCCATCAAGTCTGCACCAACATCAATCCCAGCCAGGCCCTAAATCCGTAACCCCACATATTTACGCTACTCATTACCCTGACTCTAAGAGCAATTAGCTAAGGGCTAAGGGACAATGTAGCCTGGCCAATCAACCTAACCTGCACATCTTTGGTTTGTGGGAGGAAACCGGAGCACTTGAGGAAACACACACAGACATGGGGAGAATGTACAAATTCCACAAATACAGTTACCCAAAGCTGGAATTGAACTCGGGTCCCTGGTACTGTGAAGTACAGAGCTAACCACTGGGCCCTGTTGCTAAATCATTACTTATAGTTTTCTTTGAGGCCAACAATGAGCTGCTGTTGTTGCGCCATTGACTCCAAATCCACCCTATCTATTTTTGTGAGCCATTGACTGTTCAGTTACTTGCAACAGTTTGTAGAATTTGTTTATTTGTCTCGCACAAATTACTGTACTGGAACCACATGCTTAATGCATTACCTTTCCACCTACAATATACGGAATACCAAACAAAACGCAATTATATAATAGTTTTGAATCAGGCTATTGACATTTACTAATATTTATATTATACTTATTAATCGCTGAACAATTTTGATGAAAAATCTATTGTTGCCTTCAAAGGGTACTTGATACAGCACTTGGAAGATTGTTGCTAGGGCTGAGAGAGGTTATATTTCAGCTGTAAATGTAAGAAATGATTTATGACTCAAAACTTAGTATTTCATCAAAACATTTGAATTGAGCAAGAAGATAAATAATGAGAACCCTTCAGCAGTTAGGCATGTTGTAGTAAATTTACAATGAATGTGCAGACTGACGAATTATATTTTCATGAAGCAATCTCATGTCAAGTTGTTCAATCTTTCCTAAGAGAATTTATATCTTCACGATATTAGCAATTGTCAAAAGGAGAGCCTCCAAATATGTTACACAATATTAACTTGGAACAGAAAAATCATAATAACCAGTGTGTTATATTATGAGTGAATCTAGATATCCAAGTTATTTAATTGTAAGTAGAGAATTCATATTTTGATGTTGACTCATTTAGAAAAGTATTGAGAGTATTGTTTATGCCCTTCTTACTACTTCCTGTCCCACCTACAGCACTGCTGCCTCACAGCGCCAGGATCCAGATTCGATTCCTGGCTTGGGTCGCTGTCTGTGTGAAATTTGCATGTTCTCCTTGTTCCTGAATGACTTTCCTCCAGATGCTCTGGTATTGTCCCACAATCGAAAGACATGCTGGTTAGATGCATTGGCCATGATAATTCTTCCTCAGAGTAACTGAATAGGCGCCAGAGTGTGGCAACTAGGGGATTTTCACAGTAACTTCATTGCAGTATTAACGTAAGCCAACTTGTGACAATAATAAATAAACTTCGTTACTTCTGTTCATCTTCAATAATTATTTATTGCTTAAAAAGTGAAAATTGTATGCTTGTGCTGAAACATGATTGTCAATGTGCCACACCACCCACATTATTTTGTTAAGCAAATCACCAAATGTTAATAAATCAATAATTCCAATGCACTAGTCAAACCCACTGAGCTGTGGGCTGCAAATAGAAGGATCTGTCCAAATCTTGTGCAAAAACAAAAGAAGTAGACCATGAGTTGTGCACCAATACTAGCAGCTGGATCTTCATCCACTGCTCTAATTCCCAATCTTTCTCCTCACTCTATCTGTAACTGCAACACTGCATTCTGCACAAAAATAGAGAAACTGGAGAAACTCAGCAGATCTGACAGCATCTGCTGAAGGGTCATCCTGATGCAAAATGTTGGCTCTATTCTGTCTCCACTGAAAAAGTTCCCAGACTGACAGGCAGTGGTGAGAGCTGAGAGGGTTAAGCAATCCCTCCCTTCCTGCCTTGCAGCAGCACGGGCGGCATGTTGGTACAGTGGTTAGCACTGCTGCCTTACAACACCAGGAATCCAGGTTTGGATCCCAGCATGGGTCACTGTCTACGTGAAGTCTGCATGGAGTCTGCACGTTCTCCCCATGTCCATGTGGATTTCCTCCAGGTGCTTCGGATTCTTTCCACTGTCCAAAAGACGTGCTGTTTAGATGCATTGATCATGCTAAAATTCTCCCTCAGAGTACCCAGACTCCAGAATGTGGCAATGAAGCGATTTTTGCAACAACTTCATTGCAGTGTTAAAGTAAGCCTATCGCATAGAATCATAGAAACCCTACAGTGCAGAAAGAGGCTATCTAGCCCATCAAGTCTGCACCAATCACGATCCTACCTAGTTCCTATCTCCATATCCCTATACACTCACCTGCTAATCCCTCTAACCTATGCATCTCAGGACACGAAAGAGCAATTTAGATGCCCAATCCAACCTAACCTACACATCTTTGGACAGTGGGAGAAAACCTACGCAGACACGAGGAAAATGTGCAAACTCCTCACAGACAGTGACCTGAGTTGAGAATCGAACCCGAGTTCCTGGAGCTGTGAAGCAGCAGTGCTAACTACTGTGCTATCGTGCCGCCCCATTTATTTAGTTGTGACATTAATAAATAAACTGTTAACTTTGGCAGAGATACTCCTGGGCTGCTGCCTCTCTGATGCAAATGGAGGCGCGGCCTCTGCAGGAGTGCCGGTTCCCCAGTCGGGAGGCGGGGTACTCGAATCCCTCATGCATTGTTCATGATCCCGGCCCCACCCATTGGGCCGACTGGCACGCGATCGGCGCGCGCCAGGGAGGCTGCCGGGCCACTCTGATTGGCTGAGCGCACGCGCGGAGGCAGTGATTGGTCCATTGGCTCCTGCTGCCTCCCCCCCGCGACCCAGCCGCGGTCCAATGGGCTTTAGCTACTGGCAGCCCGGGCGGCGAGGCGGGGCGCGAGGGGAGAGGCACAATCCCCAGAGCCGCCCCGCCTCGCGCCATCTCTCCCTTCCCACCACCTCCGCTGCAAACTTTGCTCCAACTCCACTTGACAGCATTGCCACCTCGTCGACGCTCTGCAGCATGAGCCGCGCGTGGCAGCTGCAAGAGCCGAGTGGCGCTAGCCAAGCGGGTCGACCAACCAGTTCCGAGCCCGGCGCCTGGCTCTCACCTGCAAGCTGCCCGCCCTGCCGTATCTACACTGCAGCAGCAGCAGCCGGCGGCAGTAGCGACATCCTAGCTCCGCGCGGCGAGGAGGAAGCTGGCCGCGGAGTCCTGCCCGCCGAGTGGGTTGTTGCTGCTGCTGCGACGGTGCAAGGCGGCGATCCCTGCAGCGTCAGAGTTCCCAGCAAATTGACGGAGCCACCCAAGCACCGACGGCTGGCTGCGAATGCACGCGAGAGGAGGAGGATGCACGGGTTAAATCACGCGTTCGACGAGCTACGGAGTGTGATTCCAGCCTTTGACAACGAGAAGAAGTTGTCCAAGTACGAAACACTGCAGATGGCACAGATCTACATTGCAGAGTTGACCGAACTGCTGCAGAATGTCAACAAACAGACCCTGTGCGCGCCCTGCCCGAGTGTGAAAGTGGCACCCAATAATATGTTTTGCCCTGCCAACCGCTGCAGTTTGCAACACTCAGACAGTGCAAGTCCTCTTAACATTGTCCAGAGCTCTCCAAAAGTTATTGCCGACGGCACCGGAGACGCAGAGACTGCAGCTGAGCGCCTGAAGCTACTTTCTCCATCTTTACCTGCCAGAAAAGCAACCTCTAATCGTAGTGATGGAGAATCGTCTCCTCACTCTCACTCCAGCGATTTAGAGGAAGGACAGCCAGATATCCTCCTCTTCCAACGCTCAGAACATTTATCAGATTTCTCATACCTCCCCGTGACGCGGAAAGCCAATTAGGCTCTGAAAGTCTTGTTCGCTTTTAATTACCCTTTAAACCAATTGTATTTTCCCCAACGTTTTCATAATGTGGAGAATGCAAAATCGTTTATTTTTTAAACATATTGTAAATTCCAAACGGTGATTTATATACAAAAATATATATATTTGCTACAGAATTTGCAGATGGTTATCGCACTTTAAAACTACTGCCTCTGAAAGTTTTAATATGCACAAGAAAACTGCTAACTGCGACTCAATATTGAGAAGCTGAACAATCCACAACGCCTATGAGGTTTCTATTTTCCAAATGTTTTCTTCAATTTTTTCATCGGAATCAAGTAAAGATTGTCTCAATGCGTTTTCATGTTACATCCTATATATTGTTTTGCAATCCGGCATATTCCATGGTACATTAAAGTACAATTTCAAGCACCCATACTGTGATGAAGATGAATGGACTTGATATACCTACTTTGAAAATGTTTGTTTTACGTAAAACGAGAATGTACTTTTATTTTTGAATAAAATCTGCACTTGTGACTCACGTTCTAATGAGACACTTGCTTTTGTTGTTCAATTCTACTTGATTTACAAATACACACATTAAACAGTTAAGAATTTCGCACTTTCGAAGGAGTTCTTTGGAAGTTGAAATCAGATGACATCAAAGGAACTGTGGCAGTGAGTTCAACACTCGCGTCGACGGATAAACTCAAAATAAACTGTCGAAATCGTTATTTTTGGCGAAGATAATCCAGCTACGGTTTTCACTGAATGGGATTTTTGAATGAAATTGATGCTGATCATGATAACTTAATGCTGGAAATAAATGGAATAAAACAGTTAAACTATTCCTTGAGTAAGACATGATCTCGGATCTGTTGAAGTACTATGTAGGAGTTGCGCATTTCGTAATAATAGGAGGGGACAATATACTCAATAATTTAAACTAAGTAAATGAGGTTAATGCTATAAAAGAGCAGGTGTCCTGCCTGCAAAGGAACTGCACCTGTCACTGGAAACGAACCTTGTCCTGACCTGTGGTTATACCTGCATTAATCAATTTAAAGTAAAGCACTGTATTAGCATAATACACCAATAGCAACGATTAGCTATGTATGGGTAGTGTTTGGCCCAAGAGTGTTTCATACTATATAATATTTCGTATTACAACACTTTAAAATACATATTTAATTCACAAAAGCAGATATATTTGAAATGTATTTTGTTCAACGCCGACATTCATTTTGGAAGGAATAAGTTATGAAATTTGATGGAAGCTTAAGATCAAGCGTCAGATTAAGCGCAAGATGGGGTGCAATGCCTTGTCAGCTTGGATCTTGTTTGTATCTCTTTTGGGGACCATGAATTGAATTCAGTTGGATTTTGAATGTTTCTTTGGATCAAGCAGGGAATGGATTTGATTTGTCTGAGAATTGATTTTGTAACTTTTAAGTTGGATTTTTTGGGGGGAAAAGATGTCATTGCGTCTTTATTAAAGAGGTCATTTTGATTCAGAGCGAAGTTCTATGAATGATTTGGGTTTTAAAATAATCTTGGAATTTTTAAATCCATATTAATAGCAAGACAAAAATTCTCAGGCAAACCAAATCCATTCCCTGTTTGTTCCAAAAAAAAATAAAAATCCAATTGAATTCACAGTCCCCAAAAGAGACACAAACAAGATTAAAGCTAACAACACATTGTACCCCAATATGACTTGATCTGACGCCTGATCTTAGCCAAAAGTTAAAAAAGCGATTACTTGCATCAAATTTCATAAATTATTCCTTCAAAAATCAATGTCGGCATTGAACAAAATACATTTCAAATATATCTACTTGAAGAAAAATACAAGGAAATATAAAAATATTAAAAACTCCACATCATCAATCTAACAGCAACAAGAATGCTGTTCGAACAACAATTCCAAAACAATCACCCCAGCACAAGCTTTCAAATAGCTGAGTTCAGATAAAGTCAATGAAAGTAAGGCTGAGACGTAATGGAAGCAAGATAGGAAATCTAACGATAAGGTTCCCCGCAAACATTCATCCAGCATAACAGGCCTCTTCAGACTTAAACATGGACAGCCGGGACTATGGCATGTTGTATCATGAATTGACATAAACCTCAGGCCTCAGTAACATGAGTGGACCAGTTCTGTTTCTGAGGGAGTTACTTGGACAGTGGAATCAGCATCGAAATCGATCAATATAACTGGTATTCACTGCCCTTCTGAACTCGTGTGTTTCGTTTACGATATTAAAGATATCCGTTTGCTGACATTGGAGTTGGTCCTTTGAGAAAAAGACAGTAGTTCTCAAAAACATGGAATCAGACTTCTCTAATAAAATTCCTTCCAAATTTCTTTTCAAACAACAATTTTTGAAATGTTTGCATTTTATTCAACAAATTAAAGCACCATTTAAGCAATGTAACGTGGGGCACTTCAATGTAGCAATAAGGGTTTTAAAGCATGTTGAGATGGTATTGTGGAACATGTACTAACAAAAGCTGCTCTTTTGGGATCTATCTGCCATATGCCGCCCGGTAGGCGAGTTTGGTCTGTCGCTGTCCCTAACTGTAACTAAGATACTGACTTCGGCATCAGGGATTTGAGACCGCTACTCTTGCATAACATCAGGAATATCATTTTCCACTGAAGGAAATCTCATTTGGACATGTTTTGGAGAGAACGGTTTCGTATAAATAAACAGGAGATGGATGAGTCCCACCCGAGGGGTTCGCTGTACCGTCAGATTGTTCATCGGCAGTTTAAGTTGAAGGAGTTTGTTCGCCAAATGTCGTGTGCCCGCTAAACCGAAGTTAAAAGTGTCTGGACTGTTTCGCTTATCTTCATCCTCATTTTCGTATTACCAGCTTTTAAGAAAATCTATTTCTAATCATTTTGTTCCACCTAAACTTTCAATTGCTCTCTTTTTTGAGTCAGACTTCGAAGTTTTTGTTTAACTTTATCTAGAAGTTTATTCTCCTTCCTTTTGCTTGAATAAATACACTTTATTTTTGCTGATAACCCCAATGCGTGAGGAATTAAGAGTATTTCTAATACAAATTAAGGTTGTTGATTCCTGATTGCAGTAATGTTAAATTTACAGTATAATTCCAGACTCCATGCTCAAGCAGGCATTTCAACTTTTTGGGGTCATCATGTTACTTTCTTTTTTTGGAAATGTTGCTACAATAAAACAAATGAGAGATACTCCCAGAAACCAGCACCTCACTTGCAAACCTCTGTCTCAAATTGGTCTTGAACCAAATCAAGAAGTATTGTCTGTTGATTGGTTCAAACTGCCTTTCATCCCTATCTCCATCCTTGGACTGATCTGCTGGTTGCCAGTGAGAAATGTGTATGTTTCTTATACTATCAAGCTGTGGGTTTTTAACCTTAAAAAAGTTGGTGGTTACGGATTGAGGCTCCTGTTACATAGAGTTTCACATATCAGCTGTTAAGATAGGAAATTGATGCCTTGGCCAGGCATTATATAAAAGACCCTGCCTGACTGAAATATATTAATAACGGATGTATTAATTAATTCATTCATACCAAACTTACATCATGCATATGACTCTGAAGGTAATAGCTGGGATGACTCAAAACAAAACAAAAATTGCCAGTAAATCAAAATATCACTTATTCACACAATGGCCTCTGAGTTCATGAATTGTTTTACATAACGGAATAATGTTTTCTCAATTTAAAGTCTATCAGATAATCTTCTGCCTTTGACATTGAACAAGGTGAGGCTCATTTTGATTTGAGACATGCAGCGGGCAGTTGGCTGGTAGAATGCTCCACTGACTACACTTACTATTGGCTTGAGGCCTGACCCTCATTTGCGTGCAGCTGCCAGCACTAATGTGGGGGGAAATTGGGCAGCTCATGTGGGGGCCAGCTGACAGTCAGAGCCTTGGGGGAGGGATTGGTTTTGCAATGTCCAGCAGTGGCTAAAGATTTTTGAGAACCTAGGACAATATTCCTGTTTTTCCAGGTTCCAAAAACATCAAGCTAATAAAAACCATTGTTTTCTTTTCCCCCTGAGTGCTCTCTGATAATCTCTGCAAAGTCCACTGATTTTTAAAGTTATTTGACAGATTGTGTATGTTGCTGGCTAGGCAGCATTTATTGGTCATCCCTAATTGTCCTTGAGAAGGTGGTGGTGAGCAGTTGCAATCCATGTGTTGTAAAAACACTTACACTGTTGTGAGGAAAGGAATTCCAAGATTTTGTTTCAATGACAGTGAAGGAAAGGCAATTTCCAAGTCAGGCTGCTGTATGATTGGAAGGGAATTTGAAAGTGATAGTGTTCTTATGTAACTGCTGTCCTTGTCCTTTGTGATGGCAGATGTTATGGGTGTTGGAAGTGTCTATCAAAGGAGCCTTGGTGAGTGGATATAGTGCATCTAAAGATTATACACACTGCTGCCACTATGTGTGTGTGTGTGTGTGTGTGCAGGCGCGCACATGCAGGTGGAGGTGGGGGTGGAGGTGGGGGGGAGTGTTGCATGGGGGAGGAAGTGCTGGAAGCGAATGTTGAAGGTGCTGTCAATCAAGCAGGTTGCTTTGTCTTGGATGTTGTCAAGCTTCTTGAGTACTGTTGGAGCTGCACTCATTCAGGCAAGTGTAAAGTACTCCATTGCATTCCTGACTTGTAGACCATAGGCAAGCTGTATAGAGAATCAGGAGGTAAGTTACTCACTGGAGAATTCCCAGCCTCGAACCTGCTCATGTACCCACAGTATTTATATGGCTGATCCTGTTCAGTTTCTGGTCAATGGTAATGTCCAGAATGTTGATGGTGGGAAATTCAGCAATAGTAATGTGATTGAAGATGGTTAGGTTCCCTCATGTTGGGGATGGTCATTACCAGGCATTTGTTCAATGCAAATATTACTTTCTATTTGTCAGCCCAAAATTATGCCCCTCAACATGAATATAAAAGGGCAGGGAAGGTGCAGTGATTGCACATCACAAGTTCATATTTAACAGCTATAATTAGGGTCCTATATACGTACAGGTTGACTGAAACTGGCTAAATCTCCTGTCTTGATCCCAAGTGTTAAGGTCCAGACCAGAAACTCCGAGATGTTTTGTGAAGTTAGCCTAGACCTCAACTTTTGCATTTGATTTTGGTGTTACGATGAACATAAGGTGCTACATTCTAGGTATGATTCAAGTGATCCACTAGGAAGCTTTTATCATAACAAACTTTATTTAAGAACACAGTTAGAAAATAACAAGAAAGAATTAGCCGACTTTAACAATTAAAACACTTAAATATGACAAAGTATAATCCTTAGCAGTGAGCTATTTTTGTTGTTCCAATTTAAAGAAATATCCCATAGATATAAATCCATTCTGTAGAACCAGTCAACACAGAAACCAAAGATGCCACATAAATCTAGACTCTCCAATCCCAAACAATTCTGGACTCAGATCCTGACAGCGATTTTCAGAGGAGGATATATCCTCAAAAAACACCAAAACCTCAGAGAAGCAGATCCAGCCTCTGGCAGCTCCCAGTGCTCAGAATCCAGAGACATAAAGAATACCTCCCTCAGTGCAGCTGCCAAAGCAGGAATTCAGAGAAAGATCTACTCTTATGCAGCAAAATCTCCAAGAAAGAGACTTATTTATGGCAGATTCCAGTCTCCAACTTCAGAGAAGTGAAAAGAGAGATACTGCTCTTTCTCTCAATTCCAAAAGCAGTAGTTAAGTTTAAATATTCCATGTAAGTCTAGCTTTCCCATCACATGACCATACCTGCCAATCATCCCAATCAAGCCCTATTCTGAAAAATACCAGAGGAAAACAGATGAACAGATTAGTTCAGATTAAAACCAGGATAAATATGGGATTCCAGTTAACAGAATGGCTCTGAGTGCATATAACAGCTACAACAGATCCTGCACAAGAACATGGCTCAAATACACTTCTTAAAGGCACAGTATCATCACACAAGGCTCTATCCAAAATGACAGCATCCAGAATACCAATGCAAGTGGATTAATAACTAAACATGTTTAGACCATTACTACTCCATTTATGCCCAAAAAAAGCATATAAAACCAATCCCAGAGCATCAAGAAAAACTATGGCTTTCAGATGAAATTGGATTGGAGGGTGAAGATCTGCGTGAACATGACAAGCAACTGTATGATTTTCTTAATCAATCAAATTGAAGAATTCCTAATGAAGTATTCAGTGTCAGAATATTTAATTCAGTATCAAATAATGTATTCATAATGTATATAGAGAAAAAGAGTATGGAATTATGGCTCAGTTGGTAGCACTCTCACTTTTCAATTCAAATCCCATTCCAGGGCTTGAGCACAAAAACCAAGGCTGATTCTCCAATGCAGTACTGAGAGAATGCTGTACTGTCAAAGGTACTGCTTTTAGATAACACTGTAAACTGAGCCTCCATCTGTCAGGTGGATGCAAACAATTCCATGGTACTATTTTGAAAAAGAGCCTTAGCCTAAGAGTCTTGCCAATATTTAATCCCAATATCAACATTACAAAAACTGGTCATTATCAGATATTTGTTTGTAGGAACATGCTGTGTGCATATTGGCTGTGCAGTTTCTGACATTACGACAGTGACTGCATGTCAAAAATACTTCACTGATCCTAGAATCACAAGCTTTAGGAGTGCCTCTCCTTCCTCAGATGAGTGTGCCGTTCGGTGGTAATTAAGATGTGGAAATGCCAGTGTTTAGACTGTGGAAGACATGATAAGAAGTCTCACAGCACCCCTGACTCACCTGAGGAAGGAAAGCTCATGATTCCAAATAAACCTGTTGGACTTTAACCTATTGTTGAGAGACTTCTTACTGTGCCCATCACAGTCCAATGCCAGCATCTCCAAACCATTGCTGATTCTATTTTAAGACATCTTGCAGTTATGAAAATCACTTTCTAAATGCAATGTTTTAATTCTATTATGAGGTAGATAAAGCAACAGAAAATTTTAAATTAAATTTACTTCTAAATTTGCAACAATCATTAACATTTCAAAGAATGCAAGCCCACAATTGTAAAGATTAATCTACAGTTCCAGAAAGAATATTTCTCAGTAATTAAGACTTATAACACCATTAAAAAATTACTTATACTGGAATGAACAAGAAGGAATCTGTCACATTCAATGTGTATATATTAAATAAATAACTTTAAAGCCAAATGTCTTAATAAGGTACTGGGATGGCTCAGAACTTGAAGAAAGAAAGAAACTTAATGATTCTGTGTTTCACTATGCTGACCAGTTAAAATTACCACATCTGGGTCTAATTTACTCTTTAACATAGGGTGAACAGTGTCAGTTTTACTCTGAATACGAAATCAGGGCAATATGAATAGTTAATTTGCAATAAAATGTCATTCACTTCTGGTCTTAATAATCTGACAAACCAATAAATACAACACTTCGAGGTTTTCTCTGATTTCTGGATGCATTGTTGGTGAGGGTCACTGTATTACTTATGTTTGATATCATTCAGTTTAATGACAGTTTATGAGCCAGCATGCACTTAAAATTATTACTAAGACCTCTGTATTTCATCTGAGTGACTTTAATAGTTGATGTCTGTGACAAGAAATCACACAAATATTGGCCTGTAATTTCCTGGCTCTCCAGCATCAGATTTGGGGGCACTTCAAAGATGCATTGGAAAATCCTTCTGACATGTTCCCAGTAAACTGTTTGGGTAGCAATTTCCCAGAAACACTACTTCCTCTTGGATAATTGCACTGCATTAGAAACCATCTGACAAAGCGATTTAAATCACCAACTTCAGATGGTTCTGCCAGTTTTATGCGAATAGCTATAGTGAAAAAGTTACAAGAAATAAACTTGCTTCTAAATTTGATATAACCATTTTAAATACCCCAGGTGATTCCCAAGTGGGGCTGCCCCCACATTCCTGACTCCATAAGCACCCCCCCCCCGCTCACTGAGCATCCCATCCCATGTAATTCCCCACCCCAACCTTCCACCTGCACAAGATCTCCCACACCCCCAATCTGACCCACAAACCCTAGTTAACTCCCTGATCTGACCTGAACCAACCAGACACTTTCAGACCAACTCAAACCCACTCCATCCTCTAATGTCTAACTGTAATGACAGCTCTAAGCATAAAGCCACATAGTTGTATCAAGCCTTTACAGAAATGTATAAGAATAAAATTGAACACATCACCCAGCATCTATATAGGACACGACAAAGGTATACACAGTACACTCAATCCTGAAAAATTCATCCCTATATGGGGATTTTGCCAAAATTGGGAAAGCTGTCACACAGAGTAGTCAAGCAACGGACTGACATAGCCACACTCACAAAATCATACTTTACACTACTTATTAAAACATGGTTGGTTCTCTGGCCTGATGGTAATGGTAATGTGAGAGATCTCCAGTCATCTGATTACATATTGAACTGGCATACTATTTTACTGCTACTGGTGTCCCAAAACTCTTTATGGACGCCCGCTGTTTATCTACTAGTTCTGACCTGAATCTAAACCATTTAATATTGTGGTATGCCACTAACAACATCCCAGATTCCACTATCAGCACTCCAGATATGGTAGCACATTATGAGCAACTGGGAGAGCGTGACCATGGAAAGCTTCACATTGAATTTGGTCTTCATGAAGTCTCAAGGCATCGGTCAAGCATGGCAAGGAAACCATCTGCTGGTTGTTATATCTGGCTTCGTTCAACTGGTGAGTCAGTAATCCTCCATGTTAAGCAGCAGCTGGAAGAAACACCAGGACACATGATACTCTGGAAAGGGTCATCAATGTTTATCATCAAGAGTGGCTCGGTAGCGCCATCACTGAACATGCTGACCAAGATCTGAAACATAAAACTGCCAGTCCGGCCTGAAGCAGGTGGAGAAAGAACCAACCAGAGGATAAACCAACTTGGCCTCATTCTCACCACTCACTTGTTTCAGATGTAACTATCCATGATACTGGCGATAGAAATGAAACCCCACCTCCATCTCAAGGATCGTGATTTTGTGTGGTATACCCCGATAATAAATGAGGTAGATTCAAAACAAATCTAGCGGATCAAAACAGGCATCCATGAGGAGATCTGGAGCATCAGAAGCAGCAGAATTTTATTCCAGATCAATTGGTATCTCATAGCTGACAGGTATCTCACATTATTATACCACCAATCCAGGGACCAACTATGGTTTAATGAGGAGTGCAAAAGAGCATGCTAGCAGCAAAAACCAGGGATACTTAAAAATGATGTGCCAATCTCGCAAAGCTACGACCAGCACTGCTTGCATGCTAAACAGTGGGAGCAAAGTATTGTCTATAGTGATTCCACAACCAATGAATCATTTTACAATCCTTATCCATCCAGTTATGAATAGCAATGGATAATTAAACAATGATTAGGAGGAGGAGGCTTAATGAATATTCTGATCCTCAATGATGATGGAGTCCAGGAGGTGAATGCATTTACAACCATGTGCTCCTAGAAATGTTGAGTGTATGATTCACTTCAGCCTCCTCCTGATATTAACAGCCAGGCATCAGTCAATTCAATTCACTCCATCAGATAACAAGAAATGGCTCAGCACTTTGGATACAGCAAAGTCAGCTGGACTGCTAAAGGTTGCTGCTTTAGAACTAGCTGTGTCTCTAGCCAAGCTGAATTCCATAGGTGAGGTGGAACTGAATGTCTTTCCCATCAAAGCATTTGACTGTATGTGGCAACAAGAAGACCAAATAAAATTGTAGTTAATGGTAATCATTAGGCAAACTCTCCACTGGTTGGAGCATAAAGGAAGGTAATTGTGTTTGTTGGTAGCCAATCATTTCAGAATCAGAGCATTGCTGCAGCAGTTCCTCAAGGTAGTGTCCTAGCCCAACCATCTTCAGTATTAATGACCTTCCCTCCATCCTAAGTGTGATACATTGCAAGATCTGAGGATTCTTGTTCCGTTGCCCACTCCTGTTTCTCTGTTGTGGAGGGTTTAGTTAGTTCAATAATGGCTTTTGCTCTGAGTTCACGGCTGGAATTTTACCACTCCACCTGCCACAGGCATCAGAGTGGGGCAGACAATGGAAAGGTACATCGACGTCAGGCAGGATTTTATGGTTTCAGCACAAGGGAGTAAAATTCTGCCCCACGTGTTAACCTTTTCTCAATGCAATATATAGCAATAAGGTTAGAAATAAACCATTTGTTGAAGACTGTAGTGTTGAATTCCATTTGCAATTTCTAAGCTAGTAAATCAATCCATGCCCATATGCACCATGTCTGTGTCCATAAGCTGTAAGTGACCATCTCCAATAAATGAAAAACTATACACCTTTTCTAGACATTCAATGGCATTACATCACTGAATTCCTCCACCATCCACATTCTGCAGATCATCATGCAACAGAAACTTAACTGGACTATTCACATAAATACAATGGCTAAAAGAAAAGTTAAGAGTTTTAACTTTAAGTTTATTTTTTAAGTGTCACAAGTAGATTTACATTAGCAATGTATTGAAGTCACTGTGAAAATACTCCAATTGCCACACTCCAATGCCTGTTTGAGTACACTGAAGGAGAATTTAGCATGATGCACCTAACCAGCTTGTCTTTTGGACTGTGGGAGGAAACTGGAGCACATGGAGGAAACCCACGTATACACGAGAGGAACATACAGATTCTGCACAGACAGTTACCTAACCCGGAATTTAACCCTTTTTCCTGGCACTGTGAGGCAGCAGTGCTAACCACTGTGCCGCCATGCTGCCCTTGGTTGAATATTCTGTGGCAAGAATTCACCTTTTGATTTTCCAATGTCTCTCCACCAACTACAAATTACAAACCAAGAGGATGATCAAAAAACTTTCCACTTTTCTGAATGAGTGCAGCTCCAACAACACTCAATACTATCAAAGCAGCTTACTTGCTCAGCATCTCATTCCTACCTTAAACATTCACTCTCTCCATCATCAGTGCGCTGTGACCATCTTCTAACACCATGAAAGACAAAGACAGCAGATACTTGGCAACACCATCCTGATTGAGAAATATATCAGTATTTCCCACATTGTCACTGAATTAAAATCCCAGAACCCAATTTAAGAGCATTATGGGAGTACTACATGCACTTCAACATGTAGACATTCTGTCGTTGGACTGGGATAAACATAGTAAGAAGTCTCAGAACACCAAGTTAAAGTCTAACAGGTTTATTCGTAGCAAACATCACTAGCTTTTGGAACTGGCTGTTCCTTTGTCAAATCCCACCCACCTGATGAAGGAACAGCCAGTTGTGGAATTTCTTACTGCACTTCAACAACACAACTCATCCCCATATTCTCAAAAGTAACTAAGGATGAACAATCATACTTACCTACCATGAGCAAATAAAAATATCCACAGGGAGAAGTAATTAAGAATCAGAGCATAACACTGGAGTTTGACTTAACCGAGAACAAGTTTTAGATTAGGCTTAGAGAATCTGAGGATCAAAGACTCCTGTTCTGTAAAACTGTAAATAATCAACCATCTCTGGATCGGTGGAATTGTTCAAGGGCCACAAAACAATCAATGTTTCCTGTTCAGTCTGTTGGAACATTATCTTGTGTTGAGTTGTAGGATTGATTAGTATCTCTGATAGATCTAAAAAGAGCTAATTTTGTCCAAGGATGGTTCCTCAGGTATTGACTGTTATTAATAACATTCTCATTGGCCTATTTGTATTACAGTTAGTGATTGGCTTGTGATTAGATAGCAATTGTTTTATCTAATATAAGATTAGTATTTGTCTTCTCAGTTGAAGAAGCTAACTTGATTTTTTTTTAATTCTTAGATCTCTGTTATTGTCACCAAATTGATGAAAATCAGATATCATGCCTAGCTGACTATCTGTCTGATATGCTACTTGGGGATTTGGCACTATAGATTATATTAACTTTCTTGCAGCACAAACGCTGCTAAAGATATAACGAAGATCAGCTATTGTGAGACTTCAAACTAACAAGTATTGTAAAAGATGTGATATAGCAGTCTCCCTACTATACGATTCCTGTTAGTGATACCCAGAGTCTGGGTGTAGCATGGAGGAAACATGTGATCCACTTTTCTGTGTGGTAATCTTTGATTCATAGAAGTTTACGGCATGGAAACAAGCCGTCCAACTTGTCCAAGCCACTCTTTTTTTTAAAACCCCTAAATTAATCCCAATAATCTTATTCTGTGAAGTATTATAGATCAATATAAAGATGAATATAATTTTGATTCTAGTACTTGTTTACTAGAAATGGGACAGAAGTTGTTAATACAAATCTTAATTACATCAGTATTTTTCCAATTCCTTTAGTTTTGCCTCAAATTTTTTAGAGGAAGTAAATAAAATTTTGGAGGAAGTTAAGGAGATGCAATGGCGTAATGGTATTACCACTAGACTATTAATCTAGAAACTCAGCTAATGTTCTGGCGACCTTGGTTTGAACCCCACCATGGCAGATGGTGAAATTTGAATTCAATAAAAAATATCCAGAATTAAAAGTCTAGCGATGACCAAGAAATTATTGTTGATTATTGGAAATACCCACCTGGTTCACTAATACTCTTTAGGGAAGGAAATCTGCCATCCTTACCTGGCCTACATGTGACTCCAGATCCTTGGCAACCTGGTTGACTTTCAACTGCCTCCAAAGGCAATGCTGGCCAGCAATTCATATTCCACAAATGAATAAGAATAAAAAATGACATTTTGCAATTATGTTCAGTGGGAACTTATCTGCAGTTTGATTTTCATTTGCTTCAGTTTATCTGTACCACAGAAAGGTAGAGAGATGCTAGATATATACAAGTGTAGTACTGTTGAAGGAAGACTGATTAGTATTGGTGTTTTGGTAGTAGTAGAAGAAGAAGGCAATCAGCTCCTCTGTTTATGACAAAACTCACTTGCTGGAGTATGTGTGATGAAAGATCTTACACACTAGACACAATGATATATGAGTGATGGAACTTCACGCATGACTCAAAACCAGAAAAAATAGATTGGTAAATTGACTTGTTATTTCAATTGAATTGAATTGATATCACTTGAAAATACCAAATTAATAGTGTGCTATGCTGATATAGAGATATTTGTCATTATCTTTTGAGTGTTCTGCTTTTATGATATGTCACACAATGTACTGTTTTCACTAATTATATTAACTAGTTTTATAACTGCGCCTGAGCTAAAAATTGTGAGTTTTAGACTCACTCTGGAGTTATGAACACAAAACCTTTGGGAACACTTCAGTGTAATGCTGAAAGAATACTGCACTGGGCTGAATTCTCCATGGGAATACTGATCTTTTGCTGAATGAGGTATTGTCCAAAAATTGGGATTTCCAATGGGCGTCAATACAACCAGGATTCACCTGACCTGCCCCATCGACAGCAGCAAGAATGAGCAGACTCCATAAAAGTCTTCTGATAAAGAGGACTTGTCAATTTTACTGGTGGAATTTCTTTTTCCACAGCCATCCCACATTCAGTCCCAATGTATTCACAAGTTTTCATTTTAAGTCTTTGAGCTTTCTTAGCAGCTGAAACCTTTGAAACCATCTTGATTCCATTGCAAATGTTAGATTTCTGTCAATTTCAGAGTGCAGTGTTTTGAACTTAATGGATTTCTACTCTGCCTCCAGTCATCTGTGTTTTTTTACCTTTCCCTTCAGGCTTGAATGCATCTCAAATATGTCTATTGTTCCTAACCACAATGATTACATAGGCTGTAGGTCTGATTGATAACTGTGGTTTCTTCAAAATATCTAAGGATTTCACTTCTCCTTTTGCAGACTACTTATTTCCTTTAATGAGGGGAGAAGGCTTGCCTAGGGATCTAAAGGAGGAAAGGGTTGAGTAAGGGGAAGACTGAGGGGGGACCAGCTTGGGTCACACTTATGCCTGCATTGTGTGTGGAGAAGGTGTATGAAGGGTTAATTGAGGGGTGGTGGGGAGGAGGATACCTCCTCTTTGCTAAGGGGTTGTTGGTGCTCCCCTGAACAGTAGGGCAGAGAGGGTCAGCACTTCATCTTTTGGGAAAGAGGGGCTGTCTCCAATATCGAGATTGAAGTGCCCTTTAACATCAACATGTGAACTCTGAACAGCGGGATTGGCTAATGGATTTTATGAGTTTGGGCTCATTTGCATCTTTCAGGTGGGTGACTCTCACCTAATAGACGCTGCTAGCAGCAACGGAAACACCTCCATTTCCTCACTGGCATGGACACTGAGCCTGAAAATGGAAGAATTCTGTCTGCTAGCTTTTGAATGAACATTGAACCAAGACTCCATCTCAGGTGGCCAGAATGTCAGAGGTCAAAACTAGGATACCTTGAAAAGCTTTGCAAATGTAGGACGCCACGATGATTGACATGCTGGATGACCAATAGCAAGTTTCTTGGAGAGAGGAAATTGAAGATCATGTGATGACAAATCATGGAATATGTCCAGCCCCAGTAGACAAGACTCTGCGAGTGATTCTTGAACATGCCCATGGCGCTTTTCTCTGCCCAGCCTTTGGCCAGTGGTGGGATCTTTTACTTTGGCTGCTCTCTGTACTCTATCCCGTGTGGCTGGAAAACTCATGATGGGGTTGCACCATTGGCAACACAAGAAGATCCTGCCACTGTAAACAACTTAAATGTTCCACCCAGTGCTGATACTTAATTATTAAAGGCAGCAGATACAAACCGCAAACTTCTGTTTCAATTTTTATATCTGTTTCATTTTCTTAAAACAAAATTGACCCAAGGCTTCATTTGTCATAAGATCCAAAAATCCTCTATTCCTCTTTAACTTTACAGTGCAGTGCACAATGATAAGGCTATTAAGACCTTACATTCATTTGCATACTAGGTTCTAACACAGATATTTTCAGCTAGAGGTTAGATTTTAAATTAGCAAATGTATCTCAAGCTAGGAGATTTTGTTTGCACTTGGAGTTGCAAGTTACCACCAAGTGACTCTAAGCAAAAAGCCATTTAAGTTCAGTACAACTGCATCAAATGCATCACTGCTATCATGCCTCAGAAAGCTGCAGAATTTTTAAAGAGAAACTGATGTCTTTCAAATTCAAGTGATAGGATAACATTTTCCTTCATCACAATCCTCAACATTCCTTCAACAGTATTTTAAAAAACACTAACATACACTAGCAACAAATTATAAGGATGTCCAGTCACCCACTAGTCTACAGTAAACTGTTGTTACCTGTGCAATTATTAACTCCAAAGTCATGATGGTGATGGGCTTTGTCCATAGCCCATAGAAAATTACGGCACTTCAAATGCATATCCAACAACTTTTTCTTATTTGTTCATGGGACATGGATGTCACTGGCTAAGTCAGCATTTATTGCCCTATCCCTAGATGCCCTTGAGAAGGTGGTGGTTAGCTGCCTTCTTGGAACGCTGAAACAACTGAATGGGCTATTACACTCTGGGCAGTTGAGAATGAACCACATTGTTGTGTAAGGTAGACCAGATAAGGATAGCAGATTGCCTTCCCTAAAGGATCATGGTTTCATGGTCATCAGTAGATTCTTAGTTCCAGATTTGTTTCATTACTGAATTCAATTTCCACCATCTGCCATGATGGGTTTCGAATCCGGGTTCCCAGAACTCAGTTTTTGGATTAGTAGTCTAGCAATAGTACCATAAAGTCATCATCTTCCTTTACAAATGTGATGAGGGTTTTTGCCTCCATCACCATTTCAGACAGTGAATTCCTGATTCTTGTTATTTTCTGTTTGAAAAAAAAATCTAATCTTTTTACTTTAAAACTATGAGCTGGATTTAATAGCCACACAAAAGCCTTTTCTTACCACTAATAATACCCTGTGGTGGAAGAAGCACATGCAGATGGCAGCTTGCACAGTTCAGGCTGGTGACTTGACAAGAGGGGAGGTGCTGATGATTTTGCCTCAAGTGATTGGAGCCTCCTTGTGCCACGGTCTTCCTACTCCTGCATTTCCCCTCCCCCATGTCTTACCTGCCCTTGTCCCAATCCCCTCATCTTCCTCACCCCCAGCACCTACCAGACTGAAACTAGAGAGAGCATCCAACCACCTGCTTCCCCCCCCCCCAACTTATTTGGCATTTTTCTCTATCAATGATTGTCAATGGGGTTGCTGTAGTCCAAACAATGGCCATCATTCTCTGTGGCGCTGCTGGGACCACAGAATTACTGACCGTTTGACTGGCTGGCTGGTCTCAGAGTTAGAACTTAATGGCCTGACAGCCATTAAATGTTTGTAGGGTAAACTGGCAAAGCAGGGGAATGCTCACCCTTGACTTTAATGCACCACCTCCCCTTCCCCCCCATCCCTGAAAATTCCAGCCCTCTGCTCTCTACTATTTGAAATAGGTCTTTCATATCTACTCAATTGTTAGTTCCATCATAGTTCTATATACTGAAATTAAACTGATCCATCTATCAGTGGGACTGATGTTAGTATTGAACGAAAGAGGCCAATCTGTGGTTAAACGAGTCTGCATTGTGCCAATTTTATATTAAAAAAATGTCTGCAATGTTACCTTAAAAACAATTTCTAAAATAAACAAATTATTCTGAAAACATAAAAATATCAACAATATCAGTGGTTTTTGTTCATTTCCTAACCTTTTTGAAGATAATTTATACTTTGGATGCACATGTTAGTTTGTACATTTATAATTATACTTTTCCTAAAGCTTTACCCAGCCTGCTACTAAGAAGTTGTGGTGAAAACCCCCTTTTACAGCTGGTGTTTGAATGTTATCAAAACTTTATGGTCTTTATGGAGCTACAGTGAAAATTCTTCAGGTAAATTTGGCATTAGAGGATAATAGTTATTTTAGGTTTTCCATCACGTTGTGTCATTTAAAATGTAATCTAACATTCATCAGTTACAGTAATCCTTACTCAACATATTGTTACAAAACGCTTATCAAGCATTACTTCATGTGCAAAATTGCTTATGGCTCATCAAATTTATTGCAGTTATTTCACAAAAAGATTTACAGATTGTTGTTATTTATCAAACGGCTTCAACAACAAAACTATAAGCGAAAACTAGTTTCCAAAAGTAGTTTGTGGATGCCTACAGGTTTAATGATTAATTTCATTTTTCAGTATAAATACTTAGTAATTTTTAAACTTACATTCTGAATGAACTATATGTTGATAAATCACAAAAGATGTTAAGTAGATGAGTGCGCCGTTGGGTAATATATGAGACACGTGTGTGTAAAATCAGTAAAGAGCATTGTTCAGTGTTAGACAAAGTCTACTTAATTTTGTCTTCATCAACTAAGGCAGACAAGAAAACTGAGGGTCCTATTAACTTTGGTGCATTTTATCATGCCTGACTGAGTTCCTTTACTTTGGAGACGGCCTGGATCATTTGTCTTTTGGTCTTATAATCTGTCCCATTGTTAATCTTGATTAGCTCAGGGTTATTATTCATTTGCTTGGTGAGATTTATTACCCTTACAAAGTTAGCATCTCCAGTCCTCTCTCTTGGCAGTGGAACTAAGGATTTCACTCAAGGATTTAACTGAATGTAGAGAAAAAGGAAGTTTGTAAATCTCTACAGTACAGTAATAAAGACTATGGTAACTAAAGGCACATATGATAGCTTTGCCACTAAAAGAACTTGGGAGATTTTCTTTAGACATGTGATGACTGGGAACATTTTGGTGTTTGTTCTGCAATTCTGTACATATAATTAAAGATCCTTCATTGTGGTTACTTCAATTATAAAGTCTTATTGATTTCAGTAATGAAGTCTTATTCCCGTTTAACATACCAGAAATGTATTCACCACCTGATGCTGAACATTTATATTCAAAAGCCTAATACTTCATTTGTATTATTATTTTATGCAGAGAGTTAATAATGATCGGGTGTGCATTGTACTAAAAAATTCAAATGAAGTAATACATAGGGTGAAAATTTCCAGGGGCAACAGGGATGATGTCCTTATAACAAATTAATACACCAATAGATCCAACTGGTGAATAATTAAATGGAGGTTTGATGTTGTAGTGTAGTATTTTTTCTCCAGTGATTTAACTTGCCTTGCTTTCATGTATATTGTTTTATCAAATACAAACTTCATTAAAGGCTTTTGAAAACTTATAATCTATGTAGGTGACCTAAGTGGCTGCATCCAGTTATATTTTCCTCAGCATCATATGGCAACATGTGATCACCACTTGCCATTAATTTTTACACCCACATCCTAACACTCACAAACTTAGGTGAAGTTCTAATGTTATATTATGATACCTAAGCTCCCCTGTGTAAATGCTTTGCTAAATTTACTATATGAGGAAGACTATCACAATATATGGTGCCAAAGCCTGTTTATATCATAGTTGAGAGGCTGCAGCCTACAGCAAGTTCCTCTCAAGGACAAACTTCTCAAAGTGGCTCACAATTATCATCTTAATTATCCTCATTCCATGCATAGCAGATTTCTACTTCCACTTCCCATTCTGTAGGTACTCAGGTGGACAGCTTGGAACTAAACAACGGAGCACCCAAAACATGCAGGCACCAGGGGTTGGTACATGAGTTTTTGTTTGTGTTTGTTCTCACAAACAAGCTCTTGTTGTACACTGTTTCCTTGGATTAGCTCCTGTTGACCATGCCATGAGATGTGATAGAAATTCTCATGCTGATTTTTAACTTGTTGGGTTTGATTTAAAGGGTGGAAAATGTGAACTTGATAGGAAGTTCTGGGAAGGTAGCTAAGTGTTATTCCTGGTCAGGATGATTCAAACAATAGCTCCAACAGTTATCCAGATTGGTGATCATTGATCCCCCTCAGCTCCAAGAGTGTCTTGCCATTTTTCTTTTCTCCAGTACTTACACATCTTTTTTATTTAGTAGACTATGACAATCTAGACACTTCCTCGGACTATGTTAAGGAGTTGTCCACACTGTGACCCTGTTTATTTCACTCTGTAGCACAGGTTCAGCACAGGTTCCATAAACTACATGTTCAAGATATCATTCATTTCACAAACAACCTGCCTGACACCCAAATATCTGAGCAGAAAAGAAGGAAAATTTGAGGACTATTGCAGGATAAAGACATCAGAATATCTGCCAAAAAAAATCAGATACACTACCTGTTCATTCAACATTTGGAAGTCCTAGCTGAATGGTCTATTCTTGCTTTTAGTTTTTATGTTTCTAAGAATTATTCCTGGAGATTTTAAAATTGACAAAATAATTTCATCTTTTTCTTTATTGTCTCTCTCAATGCAATTTTTCCTTTTCTGTCTTTACTTATTTTTTCTGTTTCTAATTTGATTTTGAATTTACCTGCAGTAAAACATTCTTCCTTGTCATTCCAAGCACTGTTAATTTTTCAATACATCAATTGGTTAAGGAGGTACACAGTTGCTTAACCTGTTCACTCGGGTCCTATATGTTCTGTTTTCCTCACTGTAATATTATCAGCCCTTAAATTCAGTAAGTTGGCACTCTTAAAAAAATATAAATGTAACAAATGAGGAAGAGAAAGTACAATTAGATATCCTGTGACAACAATATCTTGAGTCAACATTTCCATGCAATCAGAATTTTTCTGAGTTTTGTCAGGGAGAAGTGACCATTTCATGTTGGCTCTGGTGAAATATGAGATTACTATTTGACTTCTAAAATGTATTAAACAGAAGAAAGGCCAAACTGTCCAGTGTGGAGGGTTGACAAATGTTACCGTACCTTGAACATCAGACTTTATCTTGGATTAACAGTTTTACAAGATAAATAATTTTTGAAAATGGTCACTCATGGCTTCCAGCAGTCAACATTTGCTGGTGTTTAACAATGAAGTACTGTCCATTCACATACTGGTGCATGTGAAAGCTGTTATCAGCTTTTTAATCGTGCCTGACTTTTTTACAAAGATACTATAGATCTCCAAGAACATTGACAAATCAGTGGAATGAAGGAAGTGCAATAATGGAACAGAACGGACACATTATCAATATTTTGGCTTGATAATGCCTACATTTATTTTCAAAATATGTGCAAGTTATTCTTTCTTCTTAAAAAGTATATAACTGGTGTGAATGCGCAATTACCTTGTTTTGCTTGGTTTTGGCAAATTCAATAACAAATTCAATTTTTTATAATCTCATATGGTGAATAAGACATCACCATACTCTAAGAAGTTCCGATGGTGTCATAAATTTCGTGCGTAGAATTTTTCTGGGTGGAGGGGTTTTCTATTCCACAATGATAAAGTAGTGGGCAACACATCCCCACTGCAGGGCGCCCTCTGGACATTTAATGTTATCTGAAGCATTAAGAACAAAAAGAACAAAGAACAATACAACTCAAGAGAAGCCCTTTTGGCGCACCAAGCTTGCAGCAGTACGTGATTTCTATCCCTCTGTTCAACTTCCATTCATGACTCTATCAAGATATACTTTGAACCTTGCTAACATGCCTGCTTCCAACACCTCCACTGGCAACCTCTGTGCAAAAAATTTTCTCTATGCATCTCCTCTTAACTTACCCTCTCTCACTTTAAGCCTATGTCATCTTGCTGTCGACCTTTCCATCCTGGGAAAAAGCTTCTGACTATTCACCCTATCTATGCCTCTTACAATTTTGTAGACCTCTATCAGATCACCCTTCAGTCTTTCCAGTGAAAACAACCGAGTTTATCTAACTGCCCCAAATACCTAAATCTCTCCAAACTAGGCAACATCCTGGACAAACTTCTTTGCACCCTCATCAAAGTATCCGCATCCCTCTGTAGTGTGGTGGCCAGAATGTACACAATATTCCAAATGTGGCTGAACTAAAGCTTTATAAAACTTCGATGAAAGTGGGCTTCCTGCTCTATTTAAGGAGTCGTTCTTCTGAGAGCTGCTTTGCAAGCTGATTGGCCAACAACTGTCTAGTCTCAGAAGTGCCATCAACAAAGGTGACCGCTGCTAGGGCAACACCAGTTCTGATAGATCAAAGTGCCAAGAACCCAGGATACAGTAAATATGGTATCTCTCAGCAAGGTCAGGAAAGGAAGCTATTCCTGATAGAAGCACAGGACCCATTTTGGAATGGGGCTAGTAGGGAATTCATTCTCTTCCTTTCCACCCAAAGCTGAACAGGCTAATCTGTTGCTCTCTCACATCCCTGACCTCCTCCCACCAGCCTAATGTGGCTGGATCGAAAGCAGTTCTTATATTTCATTAATTGGCCACTTAAGGATCTCAGTTGGACTGAGGTTGGCAGACCACTTTAGGCTTCTACCACAACTGGTAAAATTTCTGCCACATCACATGCAGGCAATAAAGTCACCCACAGAAGGGGAATGATAAAATTAAGCCATCCCTGATCTGTACTTAGAAAAAAGTTCACAGTTTTTAAACACAGCTAGGTATGCCTCTGTATCTAAATCATAGTTTTCATAAACATAGTGTACAATGGGTTTATGAAGAGTGCAGTAGGGCAAGCTAGAAGCAGCACCAGGCATACCATAAAATAAGATTGGAAGCTACAATACAAGGCCATAGAAAAAGAATAAAGAACAAAGAAAATTACAGCACAGGAGGGACCTTCAGCTCTCTGAGCCTGCACCAACCATGCTGTCCAAAGTAACTAAAACCCCCCACTCTTCCAAACACCATATCTCTCTATTCCCATCATATTTATGTATTTGTCAAGACACCTTTTAAAAGTCACTACCACATCTGCTTCCACTACCTTCCACGTCAACGAGTTCCAGGCACACAATACTTTGTGTAAAAAATCTGCCTCGCACATCTCCTTTAAATCTTCCCCTTCACTCTCTATTAATTGACTCTTCCACCCTAGGAGAAAGCTTCTGACTATCCACTCTGTCCATGCCTCTCATAATCTTGTAGACTTCGATCAGGTCGCCTCTCAACCTCCTTCATTCCAGTGAGAACAAACCAAGTTTCTTCAACCTCTCCTCATAGCTAATGCCCTCCATACAAGGCAGCATCTTCTCTGCACCTTCCCTAAAGCCTCTACATCCTTCTGATAGTGTGATAACCAGAATTGAAAACTATATTCCAAGTGCAGCCTAACTAAGATTCTATAAAGCTGCAACATGACTTGCCAATTTTTAAACTCAATGCCCCGGCCAATAAAGGCAAGCATACTCTATGCTTTCTTGACTACCTTCGCGACCTGTATTGCCACTTTCAGTGAGCTGTGTACCTGTACACCCAGATCCCTTTGCCTATCAATACTCTTAAGATTCTGCCATTTATTGCATATTTCCTACCTGTATTGGATCTTCCAAAATGCATTATCTCATATTTGTCCAGACTAAATTCCATCTGCCATCTCTCTGCCCAAGTTTCCAACCTTAGCGAAGTCCATATAGACAACATCCACTGCTCTACCCTCATCAATCATCTTTGTCGCTTCCTCGAAAACTTGATCAAGTTCATGAGACATGACCTCCCCTTCACAAAACCATGTGTGTCTCACTAATACATCCGCTTATTTCCAAGCAGGAATAAATACTGTCTTGAAGAATTCTCTCCAATGATTCCCTTGCCACTGATGTAATGCTCACCGGCCTGTAAGAGTCTGAATTATTCTTGTTACCCTTCTTAAACAAACGAGCAATTATTCTCCAATCCCCTGGGTAGCCAGTGAGGCCTCAAAGATTTCTCTCAAGGCCCCAGAAATTTCCTCCCTTACCTCTCTCAGTATTCTGGGATATATCCTATCAGGCCCTAGGGAATTATCTACCTTAATGTTTCTTAAGAACCCCAATATCTCGTTTTTTGTTCTCAACATGACTCAAGCTATCTACACATCCTTTTCCAGACTCCTCATCCACCAAGTCCTTCTTTTTGGTAAAAACTGACGCAAAGTACTCATTTAATATCTCACCCATTTTCTCTGGCTGCACGCATAGATTCTATCCCTTGTCCTTGAGTGGGCAACTCTCTCCCTGGTTACCCTCTTGCTCTCTATATATGTATAAAAAGCCTTGGGATTTTCCTTAACCTGCTGGAGAATGATTTGTCGTGATCTGTTTTAGCTCTCCTTACTCCTTGCTTAAGTTTCTTTTTACTTTCCTTGTATTCCACACTTGCTTCATGTGTTCCCAGTCTCCTGGCTTTGACTAGGCTCACAATATCTTGTGTTATCCAAGGTTCCCAAAACTTGCCAGACTTATCCTTTATCCTTACCAGAATGTGCCGGTCTTAAATCCTTATCAACGTACACTTGAAAGCCCCCCACATGCCAAATTTGATTTGCCCTCAAACATCTGCCCCCAATCTACATTCTTCAGTTCCTGCCTAATATTTTTGAAATTAGCCTGCCCCCAGTTTAGCACCTTGACTTGAAGATTACACTTATCTTTTTCCAACAGTACCTTAAAGCTTAGATACTTAGGTGCCAAACAGCATAAGCAGCAAGTGATAGACAGAGCTAAGAATTTCCACAACCAATGGATCAGATTTAAGCTCTGTAGTCCTGCAACATCTAATTTAAAATTAAACCACACTTTGCACGATTCATGAATCTATAAAAAACTTAAATAGCAATTTATTTTACTTAAGTACATAATAATTAATTGTTTTGATTTGATTTGATTTATTATTGTCACATGTATTAACATACAGTGAAAAGTGTTGTTTCTTGCGTGCTATACAGATAAAACGTAGCGTTCGTAGAGAAGGAAATGAGAGAGTGCAGAATGCAGTGTTACAGTCATAGCTAGGGAGTAGAGAAAGATCAATGTATTGCAAGGTAAGTCCATTCAAAAGTCTGACAGCAGTGGGAAAGAAGCTGTTTTTGAGTCAGTTGGTACATGACCTCAGACATTTGTATCCTTTTCCCTAAGGAAGAAGGTGGAAGAGAGAATATCCGAGGTGTGTGGGGTCCTTAATTATATTGACTGCTTTGCTGAGGTAGCAGGAAGTGCAGACAGAGGCAATGGATGGGAGGCTGGTTTGCAGGATGATTATTGCTCATGTGGAAGAAAAACTGTCAAAGTGGCAGATTTATATGCTCTAATTGCATATTTTTCCTATCACACTGGTTTATCCTAAAATTTGATTTAACGTACTACACAGGAACACTGAAAGTGCAAGTTTGACAACAAGGATTGCTGACAACTCAATTTTGTGTGGTAGTGTGCTCTTATTAAAGTGTGGCACAGTGGCACAAAGGGCAATGCAATGGGACAGTGGTTAGCATTGCTGCCTCACAGCGTCAGGGACTCAGACTCAATTCCAACCTTGAGTTGCTGTCAGTGTGGAGTTTGAATGTTTTCCCATTGCATGGGTTTCCTCCAGATGCTCAAGTTTTCTCTCACACTCCAAAAATGTATGGTTTGATTGATTGGCCATGTAAAATTGCCCCTTAGTCTCAGGGAGACTAGCAAAATAAATATGTGTAATTATGGGGATAGGGCCTGAGCTGGATTGTTGTCAGTGCAGGTTTGATGAGCTGAATGTCTTTCTTGTGCACTATAGGGATTCTATGGGTTCTATAATTTTGCAAAACACTACAGCTGAGATTTTCATGGGCCCATTCAACATGGGCACAAATCCCATTATGGCTGGAAACTTGCATCTAGCAAGAGTGGGAACCTGATTACCATCAAATTAAATAAATTACATTTCATTGAAACAGCATACCACATACCTTTTGGGGATATCTGATGTTTTCTCCCACTTCTGATGTCAAAGTGGCAGGAATCACTGTCTTCCAGAAGTCAAGATGACCATGCCAGGGGTGCTGAGACTAGCGTAGCCCTTGAGTGGTCAGGGACCTGGCAGTGCCTGGCACAACGATAGTGTCAACCAAGCCTCTGGTTGTGGCTTTTAATCCTTCCTGCTCTAGACTCAATTTGGGAGAGTTAGTAATGTGATGGGCTATACCCTCCTGAGCCTTCTTCTTCCATTGTATAGCTCCTACCCTCCCAGCACATGTACAAATATACATGCTGTACAAATTGCCATTGACTTTGGTGGGACCAGAATATCCTATCACCAGTGAATGGCAAGCCACCTCCGCCATAGACAAACCCACTGCAAGGGAATACTGGAAATTTCTGGCCACTGATACTGAATAGTGCTTTTAGTTTGCTTATTACAGTCAATGTGTTAAAAAATGAAATCTTGTTGTGTAATCTTTTCAGTTAGTCACTGGAATTCAAATGTCTTTTTATAATTTATCAGCTCCATGCGGGTTGCAAACAGATTTGATGGAGGAGTTCCTTGTCTCCGAAGAATCATCCCTTACATCTGCTTCCTGGAATGAAAATGTTTGGGATGTTAACTTATCTCCATGTGACTGCATAATGATGCAGGGAATCTGCATGAGTCACTCTTGTGCTTCTACACTAACTGTGTATTGATGAATGAATATGTTTTGAAGTTTGTAAAACTTCAAGGTTGGTGTGGTTATACTTGAATTATCAAGTTTCTACAATCAATGGCATCCTCTACTTGTGGGAATCAGCCAGAGAGCAAGAATCTAAGTATCCATGCCTTCCGGCTGTTATCCTCATAGGGGAAGCTTACGAAACTTCCAGTTCTGGCAAGCAACCCATACAGTCACCTGCCTAATGATGCATTTTTGTGCAGCTAAGGTGAGATGCACAGCAGGGAAGAAGGAAACAAAGCAAATGAATTGGGCAAAGATAGCTTTCACAAGCACTGTTAAGTCAACCAAAATCAGCAGAGGACAGATCTTTTGATTTGATATATTATTGTCACATGTATTAACATATAGTGAAAAGTATTGTTTCTTGTGCACTATACAGACAAAGCACACTATACATTGAAAAAGAAATGAGAGAGTGCAGAATGTAGTGTTACAGTCATAGCTAGGATGTAGAGAGAGATCAACTTAATATGAGGTAGGTCCATGTCTGACGCAGCAGGGAAGAAGCTATTCTTAAGTCAGTTGGTACATGACCTGAGATCATCTTTTTGTCACGACCCAACATGACCACCTAAGTACTGTTCTTGTAAACCCTGTGATTTGAGTGTGAATCTGCATTCCTGTGCGGCTCCCTCTTGTGAACGTGCTGACCTGACCATACTAATTGGTTGCTACCATGGATGGAGATCTGTTGATCAAACACATCAGATGTCAGTTGGATGATCTTGCCAGTTTTGAAACCTCCAAAACTGGAAAAAAAGTACTGCATCTACACAACAACTTTGCCACAAGCAGCTAAAACATCAGCTATAATAAGTTTTATACAGAAGGGAATGAGGTGTTTGAAGCCCATATGAAATACTGCTCAAACCAACCTCCATTGCATTTGTCAGTTTGACACTAACACTGCTGAAGTATAATTTGGAGCCAATTTGTAAGGGAATCTATGTTGGTGGATTTGTTTAGGCATTCTTGCATTGGAAGCAGAGGACTACAACTCTCAGCACTCCTAGGCCTCTGCTGCCAGTCCAGCATGTGTGTGCATGTGTGTGGGGGGAATGGGGGGGTAATGGGTGATGCACCCTCATTCCGATAGCAAGAAAAAGAAGCCTATGAGAAACTGGGGCTCAGTGAAACCCTGGAGGAGTTGGCAGCTCAGTGAAGCCAAAGTGAAGATATCTGCTCCATGAAACTGGCAGCTGGGGCAAAGAGATGTGCCAAGATGAGCATTGCCTCTCTCAGTAAATAGTCTGGTTTATGCAGGTGGTTAGATATTGGGATGCAACCTGGATAGCCCAGTGGGGTGCTGTCTCAGATGTTTGAGTGGCTGGAAGGTGAACAGTTTGTTGGGGCAGTCTGTGTTGAAGTCCAGTTGCCTAAAAACTCAGTTCACATTGAAGAAGCAAGAAGGCTTCCAAGGTGAGCTGGAATTTCTGTTGAGAGGAAATTTGAGACTTCATCCTTGAAAGAGATGAGCTGAAATTGTTCTTGTGGAGGACAAAGTTATAAAGAATTCTAATGACCTCCAATGATCACTGGCATGTGAGTTTGTTACTCAGAAGGTTTGTGGGATCCATCTTGGTTGCGACTGTCATCCAGTATGCAATTTGTGCTGCTGCTTTTAACCTCAGTTTTTCTGTTTATTTTGGATGTTAGCATTCAGACAGCTAATATTGACAGTTTGCTTTGTTGACTGATATATAATAGAAAATATTCTGATTGCTTAAAACAATGGAATCTTGTGGCTTCATTCTCTTAAAGAATACCTGGGATTTCAAATTCCTCTACTTTGCAAGAAAAGTTGCTGATCCGTAACCGGATCATAACAAAATTAGGGGTATGTCTAGGATTTTGAATCAAATATATATAGGTGATGACACTTGCTAAGATTAAAGCTAATAACATTTCATGGTAAATATTATAGAAGTTCTAAAGTACAGAAGAAGACTATTCAGCACTGATAACAATGTCCGTAACCCGACATATATACCCCATGAATCCCTCTAATTTATGCATCCCAGGATACTAAGGAGCAATTTAGCATGGCCAATGCACCTAACTTGCAAATCTTTGGACTGTGGGAGGAAATCAAAGCAGCCTGAGGAAACCCACACAGACATGGGAGAACATGCAAACTTCACACACACACATGCACGCGCGTGCGCACACACACACGCACACGCACACACACAGTGACCCAAGCCGCGAATCAAACACAGGTCCCTGCAGCTATGAGGCAGCAGTGTTAACCATTGTATACTCATTGAAAAGCATTAATGGCTTTGTCAGTTGTTGTGAGCTTTCTAGGTGATTTGCAGCAATTAACTAAGGTGAGTTAATAGTTTTAGCACAAAATTTAGAGTTAGATTTCAAAGAAAGGGGGCAAATAAAATAGAAAAAATGAAGTAACAGCACAACATTTGGAAGAAAAAATTCCTGACCCGGGTAGGACAGAGCTTGAGTTGGCTAGAATTCAACTGTAGATGAAATGACTTGAAATGGAAAAAGAAAACTAAATGGATCTACCTGAAATGGAAAGGGAAGAAGGAAAGCAAAAATTTAACTTGAAAAAGAAAGAGAAATATAGAGTTTTGAACTTGAAGAAAAGTTAGCAAGATAAGGAAATAAACAGAGACTTTCAACAGAAACAGAAGAAAGAAAGTTTGCCCTAGAAAAAGAAAAGTTTGGTTATGGGGTGAAAGATAATCTATGTCTCAGATGATGAGCCAAATCCAACTCCAAGCTTTGGTGTAACAAAGAATCTTTGCCTATGGCCTCTCTCCACTGAAGACAGAGTTGAAAGTTATTTCATCTCATTTTGAAAAAGTGGCTACAAAGCTGGGGGGCAAACGGATAGACTTTTATTTTGCAAAGTGACTTGGTGGGAATAAAAAGGATACTTATTCTAGACTTTTGGAAGAATAATCCTCAAATTATGAGACAGTTAAAACTCCAATACTTAGTGCTTGTGAGCTTGTCCCTGAAGCATATTAATTAAAATTTCAAACTTTAAAGGAAAGACTGAATGTTTAGAATTTCCCAAGGAGAAAGGAATGTTGTGGACAATTGTTTCAGGCAGTGAAATGTGAACAGAATTTTGAGAATGTAAGCGAGGTAATGATAATGGAAGAATTTCGAAACAGCATCTGATACTGAAAGATCAGAAGGTTTCTAAAATGTGAAAAATTGTGATTCTAGTAACGGGTGGCAAGGTGGTACAATGGTTAGCACTGCTGCCTCGGAGACCGGGGTTCCATTGCAGCTGTGGGTACTGTCTGTCCAGCATTTCCACATTCTTCCCCTGTCTGGATGGGTTTCTTCTGGGTGCTCCAGTTTCCTCCCACACTCCAAAGATGTTGATTGGCCATGCTAAATTGACCCTAGTGTCAAGGTATTAGCAGAGTAAATATGTGGCGTTATGAGTATAGGGCCTCGATGGGATTGTGATCTCTGCAGACTCCGAATGCCCTCTTTCTGCACTGTAGGAATTCTATGATTTTATGATTCTAATAGAATATATATATTACAGAAGCAATTATAGAGCAGTAGATCTCCATTTGTAAATCCAGAGAGAAGCTAAAGAAATAGAAATGATTCTGACTTTTGGGACAGGGTAGAAGCTGTTCCAGTCAATAAAAATAATAAAATAGAGAATAAAAGTAATGCAAAGAAACCAGCATGCTCTCGTTGCCATAAGATGGGGCATATCGAAACAAATTGTTAAAAGTTGAACGTTAAATCAGTGGCAGTAATAGGGAAACCTGAGGAGTCTTTTGAAAAGACTCTACTTTTAAAGGAAATGAGTGTTAAAATGGTACAATTGGAAAGTGTTCACTCAGACCTATTAGAGTGGTGGATGTTGTTTAGGGTGTTCAAGGAGATTCTTCCCAGGATACTGATGAATTGAGCATTGGAGGTTTATCTCTGACAGAGAAGTATTTCCTTCTTCCTTCAATAAAACAAGCAAATAAATAATATTTTGAAGTAGAAGAATAAGTTGAATCCTACAGTGCAGAAAGAGGCCAACTTAGCCCATCGAATCTGCGCCAACCACAATTCCACCCGAGGCCCTATCCCCATATCATCATGTATTTTGAGAGCTATTGGGTCAATTCAGTCATTGGCATTGGCTAATGATGCAATTTGTTTTCCAGAGGTTTGATGAAAGAAGAAAGTACTAATAGGGGGTATTCATCATAATTATGAACCATTTCCTTTGCACAGAGTTACTTAAAAAGTGACTTTGCAAATTGAATTATTATTGTGAGAACTGTTCCAATCTTACCAAGATTACCAAGATTAGATATTATACTGGGTAATGATTTTGCAGCCACAGACAGTAACATGGCAGCCTCACTTGACTGTGTTGAATTTGCCAAACTCCTCAAAGATATTGTGATCAAACTCAAGAAGCTTATCACTGCTAGAGAAGCTTAAGTGAAAAATTAACTCATCCAAGGTTAAGAAAGTTAAGACCTGAATTTTCTGAATGGCAGGAGCTTGACTTCCCCCACCTGGAAAATGGGTGGGAAATGCATCTCCACCCACTTTGACAGGCTGCCAATTTAAACTCTAATGAGTGTTGATTGGCAGCCAGAGGGACTTCCATCTTCAGTGGAAGGAAGGTCTGCCTTGGAGAAATATTGTCCATTCAGATCAGCTGACATTCTCTAGTCCATACAGGCATAGCACTGCAATAGCTGGAAGAGGTAGAACAGGAAGTGAATGGGTAACTGGGGGATAGGCTGTGCAGGAGGGACATCTGGACATGCCCAGGAAGGCGCCACCAGTGAGAAGGTGACTACCAATTGTGGCAACCACCCAAGATCGAGGCCAGTGAATTTTTCTATTTCCCAACTTCATTTATCCAATGACCACCAGCCTGAAATATGAAATTGACTGACATAAGGTCCTTACATGGCTGGTAACTGGCATGAAAGTGCATTAATACTGGCAAAGGTGACTACCCACTCAAGATCCTGCTCATTTCAGTGGATGGAATCCTGATTGTGCAATTTCTTGCTCCCCTAATTCATTTATGTGTATATTCATATTTAATGAGTAAATTGAAAGAGTTTAAGGGTCAGTCAGCAACACTCAAAGAATGATTCAGAAATGAACAGACCTTACATGTGTAGATGTTAAACTTGTACCGAGGTTCTGCAGAAGATTGACATAAAGGCAGAATAATTGCTGAGTTGAATCAAAAGGCCAACAGACTTGAAAGGGAATTGGAAAATGAGAGAGTAAACAAATATTTGGATGAAACTGTGAAAGAAGTACAGATGAAAGTTCCACTTTTGAAGTGTTAGCAGAAAGAATATGACCATCTGTAGAAAGCTATGGCACATCTCCCGGCTAAACTCAAAACTTGTTTGAGCAAGGGAAGTAAAACTCCTTTGGTGCAGGCTTATTCATCTGGTGCTGATCAAAACAACGAAATGACAAAATATGTTCTGAAGCTATGACTGAGAAAACTAGTTGTCAATCAGAAATATATACTTTCTTTAACAAAGTGAAAGCATGCTTCCATCAACAGAGAAGAACAAGAAAAACTTCATGCTCTCCTATATTAAAGTTAGGAAACCAATGTGAAAGTTAGCTGTATCATTCAGCATGGCCATTAAGCATCCATATGTGAAGAAAGAAAGATCAATCGAATATTGGTTCCATCAGAAAGGCTAAAAATTATTGCGCAAAATAGAAACATAAGCTGGACAACATGTTTCTATAGAACAATTTTTAATGTATCTTGATTATATTTGTTTGACCGTGAAAAGATTACGAAAACAAAAATCTAATTGTTGATGTTCTGTCCAGGGTTTAAAGCAATGAAGTAGAAAAAATGTAGGTTCCAATTTATGATAATTGTGTGACATTTAAATCCTACTTGTTACATAGTACTTGATTTTGTTTTAGAATCATAGAATTCTACATTGCAGAAAGAGGCTGTTTAATCCATTGAGTCTGCATCAACCCCACTCCCACCCAGACTCTATCCCCATACCCATATACATTTACCGTAACTATTTCCCTGAACTAAGGGACAATTTAGCATGACCACACATCTTTGGACATGGAAGGAAATCAGGAGCACCAGGAGGAAACTCACACAGACACAGGTAGAGCATACAAACACCACACAATCACTCAAGCCAGGAATCAAACACAGGTCCCTGGCACTGTGAGGCAGAGTGCTAACTATTATGCCTCCATGCTATTCCCAAGGCTTTTGGTTAAGCCTTTCTTGCTTTGTAAGTATAATATGTGTAATTCGGAAACATCAAAATATTATTTCTATAGTATGTAATTAGATATTTGTTAGAAGTTTATGATGATAAAAACTTGTTAGAAAGAATTGTATTTTAAATAAATCTATATTTTAGCCAAGGTACAAATATGAGGTAATCTATATTTGTGAATATTTTCCATGTTTTTGCGATGGAGGCCAAGGACTACAACTCCCCGTATAACATATAAGTGCTGGTCTGGCCAGAAGTGCCCATATCCTGCAAATTGATTTTTACAAGAGTGTGTCCATTTTCCACTGCAAGCACAGAGTACAGCAGGAGAATGGACCATATGTGCTTGGTTCTTGGTTCTCTTTGATGGTTGGTGATGTGACATTGAGAAAGAATCTCACAAGGAGTTGGGGCTCAGAAAATCTCTGGAGTATTGACAGTTTCATCGGATTCAGAGAAGCCTTGAAGCAATGATAACTCCATGCTGTTAGGGAATGGGGGCTCAGAGAAGCCCCGGAGAAGTTGTCATTTCAGTGAAACTGAAGGTGAAGCTGTTTGCTCTGTGAAGCTGGCACCGAGGGCAAAGAAAAGTCCAAGGTGACTGTTGGTTCCCTGCTTAGTACAGCAAGTTAGCTGGGAATGTGCTAATGATTAGGTACACCCTAGACAAACCAGTGAATGAAGTGATTGAGTGCTGGGAGGCAAGCAGCTGTAGGACCATCCAATCTGGAGTTTGATTGCCTGATTCATTGCAGGAAGAAGAAGCAAGAGGACTTCCATGCTGAGTTGGATCTACTGTTGAAGCAAATCAGAATGAATGTCCTTGAAGTATAGGAGCAGAAAGCCCCATGAGGAAGACAGAGTTTTAAAGGATTTTTGTTGTTAGCAGTGATCACTGAGATCTTGATGGGTTGCTGGAAAAATTTGTGGGATCTGGTTGTGGCTGCCATTTTATTGTGTTCCACCACAGTTTATTTGTTAATCCATATTTGCCTCATGTTAATTCTGGATGTTAGAGTGTGTGATAGTTCATACTGACTGCTTGCTTTGTTGACTCTTGTATATACAATTGCTTCAGATTGTGAAAATCATGGAACGTTGTGGCTTTATTTTCTGAGTGAATACATGGGATATCAATTGTTGTCCATCTTACATTTTTTTTTCAATTCTTTCACTAGCCATTGTTGGCTCAGCCAGCATTTTGTTGCCTATCTCTAATGTCCTAGAAAAAGTGATGGCTCGCCACTTTCCTAAACTTCTGCAGTCCATATATCAACGCGCTGTTAAAAAGAGAGTTCCAGGATTTTGACCCAATCCCTGACCAGTTTGTATAAAGTTAGAAACATTTTTAAAAGTCCTCATAAATATTCCAAGGATATTAATTGCACCAGTAAGTACCTGCCCACATCCAATTAGAAAGGCAAGTATGTTTCTTGGCCGTACTTAAATGCATCTTGGTGCTTATTTCTAACCTCTTTTAAATACAATAATTTTTTTATCCCTCATCTGCTCTGTTCATTCTTCAGAGATATCTATCCTCCGAGGATAAAGAAAAGCAGACAGGTTACATGAACTATGTTTGTTTCTTTACAGATGCTGCCTGGCATACTGGGTTTCTCTAGCATTTCTGGCCAGAATTTTACATTGTTGCCACACTCACACTCAGCTCCTCCCCCACCCCCAATGAGTTCTGAGGGAGGGGGGTGCCCAGGGAACATAAAACTAAATAGACAGGATATACCTGCCTTGAACAAAGAACAAAGAAAATTACAGCAGATGAAGAGGCTCTTCAGATCTCCAAAACTGCATCAACGCTGTCAACTGAATTAAAATCCTTGCGGGGATCAGATCGTTCTATTCCCATCCAATTCATGAATTTGTCCAGACGTTATTTAAAAGTAACTATCGTAACTGCTTCCACTACCTCCCCCGACAACAAGTTCTAGACATCCACCACCATTTCTGTGAAAATCTTGCCTCGTACATCTCCTTTAACTTGCCCCTTGCACCTTAAACTTATGCCCCTGAATAATTGACTCTTCCACCCTGGGAAAATGCTTCTTATTATCCACTCTGTCCATGCCCCTCATAATCTTGTAGACCTCTAACAGGTCCACCCTCAACTTCTGTTGTTCCACTGAGAACAAATAAAGTTTCTCTGATTTCTCCTAATACTAACACCCTTCATACCAGGCAACATCTTGGTAAATCTTTTCTGTACCCTCTCCAAACCTTTCTTGAGTTCCTGGAACTCAGTTACAGGCAGCACTCTGCACTGCCTCTCCCAGCTACTGCACCACTGCTGCACTAGGATGACCTGAAAAGCTGCCAGCCAATCTGATTGACTGGCGGTACTCCAAAGTGGGACCTCCTCCCAGTGATGTACAGAAGTTCCACGTTATGCCAATTAATGCTCATTAGAGCATGAAATAACTTTGAGCCTGCTGCAGTTGGCGGCTGGCATTCTCATTGACTTTTTGGATGACCTGGGCCAAGCCAACACCATCTTGAAATTCAGGCCTCTGTTATTATTACAGATTTCCAGCATCCACACCACTCTACTTTTGTAAGAGATTATTTTCAATTTGTACACAAGAGTTTTCAACTTATATACAAGAGGTTGACTAATTGTATGCCAATAATGATAAGTTAGACATATTATACATTTCAAAATGTAGTCAAACCTCCCATGTCAAACTAGTCCAAAGGAAATTCTATAAATGTCTATACTTACTTGCCACACTTGTTGTGCTTGTAGATGGCTCAGTGATAAAGATTTTTGACGTTAAATTTTGCGAGTAAGTGGAACATTATAATCTTGGAGAAATATTGTTAGTACAGGTAGATAATTCTCTGCTGTTCTGAAACTTTGGAACCTACATTAGCAGATGTCTTCACTGTAGGACCACCTTCAAATACATTTTTCTAAAACCACTGCCTATGAAATCTGCATGATTTGAACTCCTTCAATATTAGAAAATATCTAAATTCAAAATATCTCCACAACTCTTTCCACATGAAAGTAATTGCTACTTACTCTGATTGACTTTTCCAACTTCCTGTGTGTCCCTCTCTCTCTCCCTTTCCTCTCCCCCCAACCCTTTGCACTTTTTCTTTCAACTGTCTTGCTGTGCTTTTTCTGCTTTTCTTTCCTTATTCCCTCAATTTCTGTGTTTTGACCTAATTATCCTTTACCCTTGTTTCACCTGTAGACAATATTTGGTTTCTATTACTGATGTGTGATGCCAGGTGGGAAGAACTGGTATCAACATGGAAGATTCTTTAGCTGGGATTTTCCAGCCCTGCCCTATGGGCATGTTTCCCATGGTGGAGATGACTCACCATTGACCATTTGAGGAATCTTCTATTGGCTGGCCACACCTCTGAGGAAAGCACTGCAGTGGATTGCCTTTGATGGGACTGGAAGATCCTGCTGGCAGGAAGGTCTGGAAAAACCCAGTTTTTGGTTTGATGTGGAGTGACAACACACTATAAGTCACTTGAATATGACATTTAAGTACAGAATGATGTTTCTATATGGATATTATTTGTGCTCTAATCTCAGAGAGATAAAAGTTTTCAATGAATCACCCTCTTCTGTTTATGGTTAATAGGAGACAAAGAATTACATTTGTCATTTTAAGTTTTTTTTGTAAAGTGCAATTTATGTTTAACCAATTTTCAATGGATTAATCTTGAACGTCTTTTCAATATTTTGGAGTATTTGATATCAAGATCTCTCAAGTACATTTCTGCTATAGGGCTGACTAGAGACAACACAAATTGTACAATAATTTAAACTTGACTTGTCAGCTATAAGGAGGCGATGTGGGGTAGCATGGATGGTTAAACAAGTATAGTTACTTGGGAGCTATTTAATTCCGCTATGAATATTTCATAAGATTACTAGCCTGCAGACTGTACAGGCTAAGAAAGAAGTGTCAGCTTCCACTCTCCATCTGGCAGTGCATGAGGATAGAGCTGTGGGAGATGCAAAAGACAACATTTCTGACAGAGTTCGGGTCATTGAACTTGAAGTATCCTTTTATTGTTCATACAAGATATAAAGTAATTAATAATAGCAGCATTTTCATTGTAGAAATAAACCTGTATAATTTATTAAGATCTTATTGCTGCATTTCTACAGAAATATTCCATGGATTCATTCATTGTATCTATTTAAGTGATTTGTAAATTCTGAATATTACTACAATAATCATTAACATCTAATGCAATTTAAAAATTTAAAACATCTATCTCTGCCTGAATTTTTTTATTCATTAGGCTAAGACTTATAATGAAAGAGAAGCAGAAAAATGCTGTTAAACTTTATCTATTGGAAAAGCAAAAATCATGAAAAATTAGAGAAAATGAAAGGCTTCTCCATCAACTTGGTAAAATACTTCTAACAATATAGACCAGTCTTAAATATGAGAACCATAGAATCCCAACAGTTCAGAAAGAGGCCATCCAGCCTATGAGTTTGCACTGACTCTCTGAAAGAGCATCCCAGCCAGATTCTCCCCTTCTCCCTAACCTATACTTCCTTGGATACTAAGTGGCAATTTAACATGACCAATTCACCTAACCTGCACATCTTTCGAGTGTGAGAGGAAACTGGAACACCCGAGAGAAACCCACTCAGATACGGGGAGAAAATGCAAACTCCACAAGTCACCAAAGGCCAGAAATCAGACACAGGTCTCTGGTGCTGTGAGACAGCAGCGCCATCATGTAGCAGTATGTTATCCAAAGCTGTGCAGATTAGGTAGATTAGCCATGCTAAATTGTCCCTTAGTGTCCAAAGACGTATAAGTTAGGTGGATTAGCTGTGGTAAATGTGCAGGGTTACAGGGATAGGATCAAGGGGAGGCCCTGGGTAGAACATTTTCTGCAGAGCCAGTGCAGACTGGATGGACTGGACAGCCTCTTTCTGCACTGCAAGGGTTCTATTGTTCTACCAGCATAATAGCCTGACAATTCGTCAACCAATAAACCATATGCATGGGTGTAAGAAACACACAAAATTGAACAGTAATAAGTCTCACAACACCACCTTAAAGTCCAACAGGTTTACTTGTTAGCATGAGCTTTCTCACTCACCTGATGAACCTCATGCCATCAAATAAATCTGTTAGATTTTAACTGGTGTTATGAGACTTCTTACTGTGCCTACCATAGTCCAACAGAAGCACCTCCACATCACAAAATTGGACTGCAAGCCTCTATAATCTAACCAGTGAGCCGAAGGTACAAAATTATTAGGAAACTCACTAGCGCACTGCTGCAGTGCCCCTCAGGTGAATAATGGTGAGTGAGAGGTAGAGGGGTGACCAGAAGATGGGAGAGGGGTGAGTGGAAGAGAATTGTGATTGGGAGGAGGGTATCAGTGATCAGGAGGAACAGTGGTGGTGTTGCTGAAGATTGGTCAAGGTAAAGATTGGATGAGTGCGTGTGAGTTGAGGAGGGTGCCAAAACAATAGCCAGGAGTAGTAGAAGCAGCATTACCCAACCCAGCTTCACATTTAGGCTGATAGTTTTAAAACAATATCTTCTGGTGAGAGCTGCACACTGGCACAATGGTTAGCACTGCTGCCTCACAGCACCACAGACCTGGGTTCAATTCCGTCCTTCGCTAATTGTTGGAATTTGCACTTTTTCTCCGTGCCTGCGTGGGTTTCCTATCACAATCCAAAGATATACAGGTTAGAGTAATCGGCCATGCTAAATTGCCCCTTAAATTAGCAGGGTAAATATGTAAGGTTGTGGGATTGGGGCCTGGATGGGATTGTTGTCAGTGCAGGCTCAATGGATTGAATGGTTTCCTCCTGCACTGCAGGGATTCTATTTTAAGGAATGCTGGCAAGGTCACATGTGGGAATCTTCTTTGCCTGAAGATAAATGACACTGGTTGCCTCACACAAATTAACATTACAGAGTGCGATTCGAGTATTAGGTACATGCAAAAACAGCTATTGTTTTCGCACTCTCCTCAACTCGCACACACTCATCCAATCATTACATTGACCAATCCTTGGCATCACCACCACTGTTCCTCCTGATCATTGATACTCTTCTCCCCACCACACTTCTCTTCCACTCACCCCTCTCCCATCTTCTGGTCACCCCTCCACCTCTCACTCACCACTATTCACCTGAGGGGTACTGCAGCAGTGCGCTTGTGAGTTTCCTAATAATTATGTACCTTCGGCTCACTGGTTTGATTATGGAGGCCTGCAGTCCAATTTTGTGATGCAGAGGTGCTTCTGTTGGACTATGGTAGGCACAGTAAGAAGTCTCACAATACCAGGTTAAAATCCAACAGATTTATTTGGTAGCATGAGGTTCATCAGGTGAATTAACAATCTATTTATGAATATATTTCAGCGTCATAGAATTATAGAACTATTGTAGGACAGAAAGAGTCCAAGTCAGCTCTCTTGCAAAGTAACTTAGCTGAGTCTCCTTCTCTGTATCACTGCAAATTTCTTTCCCCTTAGGTGCCTATTCAATTCCCTTTTGATACCCTGGATAGATATTGTGTTTCCATTAAATGTCCACTGAGAACACAGTCGGCAATCAGGAGAATACCTGAGTTACTTTCCAGTGCTTGTTTTTAGAGGCAAAAAGCAGTCTAGAGTCATAGAGATGTACAGCATGGAATTAGGCTCTTCGGCCCAACTCATCCATGCTGACCAGGTTTCCTAAATTGAATTAGTCCCGTTTGCCTGTGTATGGCCAATATCTCTCTACACCAAATTATTTTAAATGTTGTAATTGTACCCTCCTCTATCACCTCCTCTGGCAGCTCATTCCATATTCACACAACTCTCTGAAAAAATTGCCCCTCAGGTTCCTTTTAAATCTTTGCTCTCTCACCTTAAACCCTTTTGTTTTAGACTCCCTTACCTTGGTGAAAAGTCCTTGGTTATTCACCTTATCTCTGTCCCTTATGATTTTATAAACCTCTATAAAGTTATCCCTCATCCTCCTATGCTCCAGGGAAAAATGTCTCAGCCTATCCACTCTAGTGTCCTGATTCAAAGTAATTCTGTCTCAGTCCATACAAAACAATTTGAAACCTCAGCAAGCTCTGAATCCAGTTATTTTCCCAATCTCACATCCTCTCCATGTCAAAGCCCATCTCCTTCTATCTTTGTGACATCGTCTGCCATTGTCTGCACTTCTGACCCAAATATGCCAATGCTTCTCTGATTGGTCTCCCAGCTTCTTCCACCTACAAATTACAGCTCATCCAAAAGTCTGCTACTTAAATCCTATCTTGCACCAACTCAAAGTTGCTCATGAACTCCATCCTCGCTGATCTACATCTTCACTAAATGTTAGTTTGAATCAACAAGAGTTAAAAGATTACCAAACTTCTCAGAATTTTGCATTAGTAACTTTCTATAAATCCATCTAACATATAGTGCAGCTGCAAAACTGTCAGAGATTCCTTTGTTCAGTATTTTCCAGAAAGTTAATTTGAAGTAAAACAATTCTTGACAAATCCAAAGCATGAAGTAAATTTCAATGTAAGATAACAAGAGGATATACTAACTCTTGGTGGTTTGTTTACTTTTTTCATGCTGTGGGTGACGTTCTGATATCATTTTTATGGAACTAGGCCAACAGATGGCATATATGTCAAGTATATGAGAGAGGGACTTTAAACCATTGAGGACTGATTTCATGACTATTGTGTAGTTTGACCAATCAAATGATTGGTCAAATGAATGTTTACTTTTGTCACAATTTAGATACAAATCATGGAACTAACATGCATGGTGGTTAATAAATGCTGATGATACAGTCAGCCATCACTCTGATAATGGTTTCACGTGTTAATTAAGTAGGGACAATATTACCCCTGCAGTTTCATCAACTACATGGAAACTCAGAAGAAATCCACTTTCCAAAGGAACAGTAGGAAAATTCCACACAATCAGCTATGGCTAAAGGAACATCTTTGTTAATGTTGATTTTATGTTAAAAATGGCTTCACTGCATACTGGGAAATATTATTTGAAAGGGGTTCTTGAAGCTTTTTGAGTGATCATTCTAACAATAAGAGGATTCAATATATTGATAGCCATACCTGTCATTACTGCTGTGGAAACAAGAAAATAAATATACCATGCCTAATGTCTACTGCATCATCACAATCCTAAATATTAGAATGCATTATTATTATCTTAATTTACAGCAGAGGTTTGTGTAATCCAAAGGTAATGAATAACTTGAGAATCTTGTTGACTAATTAAGGTGTGGCATTTTGATTCCCTAATAACATATTGACTCTACAAAAGTTGTTTCCTTGTTTTGGGCATCTTGAACAAATAAATTTCAAAAACTACGTGGTTCACCATATTTTATTTGGTACACAATTAAAGGCAAACATATTTTCCATATGCACACTGTTTTTGTTAGCAAAGATCAGAATTACAATATCTGGAGTATCTTAATGTGCTTATTGCATGAATATATGCCATTTAAATAGCTTGTAGCATCACAACAATCTTAAAGCTAACCATCTTTAATAGCATTGCAGCAGCAAAACACTATTAATACATCTAATTTCTGAAATATTTGGAAAGCTTTTATCTTAAACCTTTTTCTTAGTAACAAGAGAGAAGCATTATCCTTTTCCCTAATTAGATGCTCAATAAGCAGTGGAGCAATCAGCTTGAAAACTTAATTGTCTAAATGATGATCCACTTTGATCAGACAATCAAATTCTACAGCCAATTGCACTTTTCAAATCAAAGCACTTGTGCAGTCACTTGTTGAGGTAAATTTGCTTCTCAGCGTTTCAGCTAAGATCGAGTCAGTTCAAGCTCAGGATATGGTGCAATGCCTCATCTTGCCAACTTGGATCTTGTTTATCTCCCTTGTGGAGACCTTAAATTGGATTCAGTTGGATTTTGAATTTGGTTTTTGGAGCAAGCAAGGAATGAATTTGGATTCTCCTGGGCCATTCTGAGCATTGGCTTTGCAACTTTAAGAATGGAGTAAAAATTAATTCCCAAACTATGATTTTGTGAGGAATGTTTGGTGAAATAAATATGTCCTAATTAATGCTAACTGTGGAATAAAATGCTTATTTTATCTAAGATAACTTTTGTCTATTTTGCATGTGTTTCCTTGAAAGTCTCTCTCCTACAGCAATGTAGGTGCAGCACATAGTCAGTTTTGTACCTCAACTTCATTTGCTCACCTTACCTCTATACCACTCAATACGTACACTTAACATTAATCTATCAATTTCAATTGCCCCAACATTCATAAGGGAGGAAATTCCAAATTACAACTATACTTTTTACAAAAGGGTATTCCCTGATTTCCATCTGAAGTGACCTCACTCAAATTATACTGTTTCATTCTTTATTTCCCCTTCACCAAAATAATAACAGCTTGCATTTATATAGCACCTGTAAGTTTGTAAATCATCCCAGACAAGCACCGACAAACAAAATTTGAAGCTGAACCACATAAGGAGATAGAATCAATGATCAGAAACTTGGTCCGGGAGGTAGGTTCCAAGAAGCGTCTTAAAGAAGAAAGACAAGTGGAGAGGCAGAGCAGGTTCAGGAAGAAACTTTCAGAGCTCCTACGGCTAAAGGCATGGTTGTGCAATGGTGATGCACAAAAGGAGAACTAGAGGAATGTGGATATCTTGGAGAGTCGTCAGGCCATGGAACAATTTTGAAACAAGGTTAAGTTTTAAAAACAAGTTGTTGCTGACCAGGGAGCCAATAAAAGTCAGCAAACACAAGCTTGGGAGGTGAATAGGGCTTTTTGTGATATGGAACATGGGCACCGGAATGCTGGATGACCTCAAGTTAATGAACGGTACAAAGTGGAAGGCCAGATAGCCATCCATTGAAATAGTCAAGACTGGAGGTAAACAGAATGACAGATCACTTCGGCAGAGTCAGATTTGTGCAATGTTATCGAAATACCCAATTTTAATGATGTTATAGTTAAATGGTCAGTAGCTCATCTCAGACTCAAATATGGCAAACCAACATTGCAAACAATCTGGTTCAGTCTTCAAGGTTTGCCAGGGAAAGGCATGGTCTCACTACTACTACTGCCATGTTTGAAGAATGTGTATATACCGCCAAAAGAGTTTGTAGCCTGACTCAGATAGTTTCTCAGGCCTTGTTTTAATAATAAGTGTGAGCTGCCAGCATCTGTCACATCTCCAGAGGCACAATCTGACATAATGAATGATCTGGACAAGGTAGCACCTTCAGTAAAATCCTCGGAGACTGAAGTAAAGTATGGGGATAGTTGATAAGGAGTTAATATGCACAATTGATGGAGAGACTAGCTGAATGCAGGCCAGCAGAAATCTACAACAGTGCTAATGGGAGGAGCTCAGCTAAGGAACAAAATGTTCCTCTTATCCCCACACCATATTTTGGGTGACTTAGAATCCCATATGGAAAGTTGTTATACAGCTCATCAGGCGAGACTGAAGCAAACTTAATTCTGCCTGTTAGATTGGCTTCTTTGAGCCTCCAACTATATGGCATACCTCTATCTTTAGAAAATCCTTCAATATACTTTCAAATTGTTGCTACCATATGAATATTCAATTTACAAATCTCCATCCACACATTACTACATTGTAAATTCAGCAACATGCCAGAACAAGCATGTTTTAAGTAGACACCGTTCACCTTTCCCTGGTGTGGTGCACTGTTCATACCCTGCCTCCCATTGGAAGAGTTCATTTCAGACAGAAGCCTTTGACATGCTTCATTATCGAACTGTAAGCTTTAGAGCACTGTCACCAACCCCTAGTAAGGCTGATTGGTGCGAACATGCACCTTCTCACCTCCAGCTGCAGGGGTGCCTTCATAACTTTCTGGAGAACTATAGACTTCTTGTTCTAAGAACTGTGGCATGAATAATCTATGAATAGCATGGAAAATACCATCAGCAGAGTTACAATACAGATAACTTGGAGTTTTCATTTTGCTTTGTGTCTTCAGATAATTTGTTGATTTAATTTCAGTGATAAAAGTAAGATCTGAATAATAACAATTCATTATAAGACTGTAGTTCTGGAGAGTATATTTTTGGATAAGAGCACCCAGATATTTTTTTTTCTGGAAAAAAGTTGTTAAAAGTGATCATTTGAGTCACAGCTTCACCATTCTGTATGAATAAAGTGTCAATTTTAGTCACAACACTGTGTAATTCTATTAATTCTGTTTAGTTTTTAATTTTCTCCTCGGTTTTCTCACCAGAGTCCTCCTGATTTGATGAATACTAGTGGGTGCTCCTACATGTGATAGGATGAGAGGATCCCTCCATAACTTGGGTGTAAATTTAGGCTGCTTATCCCCACTAGTAACACTGTTATGGAAGTCTAGGGTAAGAATTGGTGCTGTTAGTGTTTCCAGACAGATCTGATGTGACCAAGGTAGAACTGCATGCTAGGAAGGGACATAAGTGACAGGATCAGTGCGATCATGAGGTCATACCGCTGTTTGTTTTAGGAAGTTCACTTGCATATATCTAATCACTCCCAGGTGAGGAGGCATTCAGCATCATCAGGGTCTCCCCACCCAAAGGACCTGACTGACATGCAACTGAGGTGTTTTTGATTTACTGCAGCTCAGTCTGAGTTTTTGGAAATACTTTGTTGCTTCTCATTGAATGGCAGAGCAGACTCAATGGGCTGGATGGCCTACTTCTGCTCTTATGCCTGATGATGTTATCCCTGGAGATTTTTTGAAGAGTTGGAGCTTAAAGTCAGGGAGGACAGTGTTTGGGGTTAGGGATTGGTGACTTGTGTTTGGTTGCAGTTCCACTTGGTATGCAATATGACCAGCAGATGGAGCAGCTACTGCAGAGAGGGGAAGCTCTGCAAGTCAGGAATTCCTCCCCCAGAATTCCAAACCACCAAAGAGTTTTCAGGAACATTTTTAGTACCTCCATCTCACCCAAAGACAATGCATAAGGAGACTCAGGTTCCACAAGGAAGTGGTAACCAAAGTGTGCTGCCTCCAACAATCCCACGTGGAGCCTTGCACCAGAATAAGAATGGCACTGCCAATGAGTGTAATGGCCACATTGGAATTAAAGTTTTATATGTATAGATCCTGCTCTGACTAATGGGTGATACCTTGAATATTTCCCAGTGCATTGTTCATCATAGCATCAGGGGGGTATTACCAGCCAAAAGCTCCAGAAAATCTTCTCCCTTAGCAAGGACAAATAGGGTGAAAGGGCAAATAGCTTCACCAGGGAAACAATAAGAGCATTAGAAATAAGAGCTGGAGTACATCATTTGGCCATTTGAGCCTGTTCCATCATTCAAAATGTCAAAAGCTGCCCCTTTACTTCACTTTCCTCTACCTGCATTAGTTCCATGTTACTAAATTCTCTTAGCAAGGGAGAATTTCATCGGGCACAGAATGTACTCTGTGTGAGGAACTTCAATGTCTATTACTGCAGGTAATTCAGCAGATTACATTGCCTCGTCATTTATTTCTAATCAAGCTGGCCAAATCCTGAGGACATAACTGGCAGGTTGGCATGCAGCAGGTGGTGAGGGAACCAACAAGAGGGAAAGACCTAGCAGGCTTGTCCTCATCTATCTACCAGTCATGGATACATCTCCCCATAGCAGTATTTGAAAGAGTGACCACTGTACAGCCCTTGTGAAGACAAAACCCTGTCTACATGTTGAGAATACCCTCCATGTTATGTGGCACAACCTCTATGCTAAATGAAATAGATGTCAAACAGATCTGGCAGCTCAAAACTGGGCATCCATGATGCGCTGTGAGTCATCAGCAGCAATAGAAATGTATTCAACCACAATCTGTAACCTCAAGACCTGATGCATCTATCACTCCACCATTATCACCAAACTAAAGGATCAACACTGGTTCAATGAAGAATGTAGAAAGACATGGCAGGAACAGCTCTATGCTTAGCTAAAACTGAGGTGCCAACCTGGTGAAGCTCAAACACACGACTACTTGCCTGTCAGACAGTGGAAGCAGCATGCAATAGGCAGAACTAAATGATCTCACCAACACTGAATCAGTTCTGCAGTGCTGCAAGCCTTGAATAGGGCACAAAATTAGACAACGAACAGGAGGAGGAGGTTCCACAAATATCCCTATCCTCAGTGATGGGAGGATCCAGCATGCAAGGCAAAAGACAAGGTTGAAGCATTTGCAACAATTTTCTACCAGAAGTGTTGAGTGGATGATTCGTCTTAACCTCCTCCTAAAGTCCTCAGCATCATGAATGACAATCCTTGTAATTCACTGTACATGGTATCAACAAATCTACTCAATCTACACATGTTTGAACAGTGGGAGGAAACCAGAAAACCGGAGGAAGAGAGAAAGGGGCAGGAGGAGAAGTGGTGACAGGACAGGGTGTGTAGAATTGGAATAAACTAGGTTAGTTTTCATTGCCCAATGTACAATGTGTGTTAAATAAGCTGGCACTGATGTCCTTGCTCAATGTTGAATGATAGTGTCTAGAAAGGTATGTCCCTTAGGGAGAAGGTGCCAAAGTCCAACCAATCTAATTACAATACAGAGAGGTCACTGCGATGAATTCCAAAAAATAGAGATGCTATTCCTGCTGTCTTTTAATTCTATCTTACTAAATGCTCAGGCTTCACATTTCTAGAGACAATGGAGCCCCGAGAAGACTTTGAGGTACATAGATCAACAAAACGCTGTGAATAGGAATACAGAATAATCCAAGTCTATTTTTTTATTTGATAACCACCATTTATTGTCCTAGATGCAGGGAAAAAGCAGATTTAATAGAGGTTTTAAACTATGAAAGGTTTTAACAGAGTTGTTATTCCAGAGGTTGCTTCCTTTGATTGGGCACTTGGTAATGAGGAATCATTAATCTGATGTTATCACAGAGGAGGGAATTAGGAGTAACTTCTTTATCCAATTGATTGTTACAGGATAAAAGTTTCATCAGCCATCAAAGATATCATTGCAATATATTGGATGGTAGGCTGGCTGGGTTATATATTTAAGAAACACCAATGACTTGTAAGGTTCATCCATAACAGAGTGACCATTCACATGTGAACTGATGATCTGCAGCTCTATCTCTCCAAAGCTGCTCACAACTCTAGCATCATCCCAATGCTAATGTAATACTGTGGATGCTGGAAATCTGAAAGAATAACAGAATGCTGAAAAAAAAGACTCAGCTGGGCTGGCAGCATTTGCGGAGACAGAAACAGAGTTCATGGGTAGGTTTCTCCTATCTGGGGGTAGGAACATGGAGTGCTTCCTGTTGCACAGGTCAGTGAGTTACACCAATGGTCATTGGCTTTCGGACCGGAAGATCCCACTGGCAGCCAATGGCATGCTGCTTCCCTGCTGGAAAACCTTGCACAGGAGGGGCTGAAAATCTTGGCCATAAGAGAAGTGAGCAAGTTGTGGTGAACCTTTATAAAATATTGGTTCAACCTAAATGCCATTCTGGGTACTGCATTTGAGGAAGGATGTTCACGCTGCTTAGAATGCATGCAGAACAGACTTATTGGTCCCAAGGATGAAGAACTTCAGTTATGAGGAGAGACTGGAAAATTTACAATTGTTTTCCTTTTTAAAAAGAGAGGAAATTTGATGGAAGTGTTCAGATCATGAGGCGTCTAGGCAGAATAAGTAGAGAAAAATATCCGTTTGGAATGGAAAGGGGTGCTTGATGACACTGATTTAAGATAATTGGCCAAAGAATAAAATGTGACATTTATAAATTTTGTATGATCTTCCTGGCCATACAGATTAAAATATAAACAAACTAACCTGCAGCATCCACTTAAGAATTGTTGGTTTAATATTCATTGCCTGATACTACTGTATTAGAATTATATTGAGTCCTATATATGGCATAATAGAATCATAATTATTATATTTGAATGAAGTGACTATGTGAAACAACCAGACACCAGGAAGATGCATACAGAGGACCCAAAAATTGAATTGGAAGTGGAGTATCCCCTGTTCTTGGCAGTTTCATAGTTCAGAATGAATTGCTGTGATTATGTGTTGCAGTGTAAAATTCACCCTAATCTTAGAAGAGCTGACTGGATCAAACTTCACTAAATTATTCTAGATAGCAGATCTGAAGCAAGTAATATAAAATAGTCTTACCCCCAAAGACTTTGCTATCTAGACAAATTGCTGACTTCTGATTAACGTCATTCACGTAGTACTTTGAATGGGTTAAAATTGACTGGGTCAATGCTACTTAAGAAAAAAACATGTTTCAGAACAATCTGTACAACTAGACCATATCTGCTTTGTAATGATGAGTTCAATAACTGTACAATCTCGTCAATATTGTAATTTTAAAACCACAACACTGAGATATTGGCGCAACTTTAGAAACTTCACTGTTTACTTTTTAAAAAAATATATGAAAATATTATTTGTAAGTTTAGAACATGCAGGAGGCTTTCCTTTTTAAAATACAAAGTGGATCTTATACTGCAACCTGCATTAAATTAAAGCATTTTCACTTTGAATCGTTCTACAGGGAATTCTGAAGGTAATAACCATGAAGGGCAGCATAGCTACCACCAGTAATTGCTGCCATTGCTAAGCTGTTCTTCACGGGTGTCATTATTAAAGAGCCTGGATCAAAATGAAAGAGATAAATGGGTGCGATTTGCATTCTTGCCTGAACCATTTTTTCTCTCTCAGTTCATGCAATAGAGTACACGGTCTGTTGGTGTACTGGCTAGCCTCGGACAGAACTCAATTGCATTCTTGATACTAGTAGCTGTGAGCAACTCAATTCTTGTTGGAACATTGATATACCACTGTTAACATTCTCAATATATAAAGCAAGTAACAGAATTAGAATTGACAGTTCAATTTACTGCCCCATTTACTGTACTGCAGATGAAACTAAGTTAGTTAATCTGCACTTAAGGACTGAAAAACCACAGTTATACTGTTACTCAGATGATAAGGTGTATACTATGGTTCACATCAATGCATTTCTGTAATCAACTGCAAACTTATGCATTACGTGGTTGGCAATAATGCTTGCACCTTATCAGACATCCACAACAAATTGCCTAAGATTGGAAACACATCAGGTGGAGAACAGTGTGCACTAAGTTAGAATCTTATCCTACTCCACTATGCCAGAGCTCCACAATGCTGTCACCACCTTTTGTTAGCATTTCAAATGTATTTGTAAACTCGTAAATTTATTTTAAATACTTATAATGTCAACTCATCCGGTTTGACTGGTGTGAAATTAATCTGTACACATTGGTGAAGCTAAAAATCAAAAACAAGTGATTTGCTGTAGATAGAATATGCCCAGTATGAACTAGCCAAATGCTGCAAATGGAAATGTCTAAAGGTTTTAAATCTTTTGTTTAATAACAAGTGCTGTTATTTCAATAATTTCATTATTGACCTTTTTTTCTAATTCATGACAACACAAGAACTGATTGGGTTCCAGTATTGCAAAGTCAATTGATGCTGTGTTGTAGATAATCATTTCTTATCTTACACACTTGTCATTGAAACCCAGATAAAAGCTAAATGTTGAACCTAAAAAAATTGTAAGTCATGTGAAATGGAACAAAGTAAATATATTGAAAACAATTATAACCTCAGGCTTAGTGCTAGAATTTTGTTATTTTATTTCTAGAGCTATATAGATGGCAAAAGATCTTGGGCAGAATTTAGTGAAAAAAATTCTAAGTGAAAATAGAAGAGAATTGCACTGATCTTTTAGGTGAATTCCCAGTCGCAATAGTTTGGCTCTTAGTTAAAAAAAAACCAAGATGTGATTTTCGCTTATAGGAAGCAGGGCAGAGTCTAATCCCACTGGTGTAACCGGATGTTGAGTTCCAAGGGCGCTATTGCGTATATGCCTTGATCTCCCAGTGCACTATGCATACTTTCCAGGTTTGCAGAATCTTTACAAGATGGATGATCTTTTGGCTGTTTTAGACTGAGCTCAGACAAAGGCAATGTAATCAGCAGCAGTAACCCACCTCCCCCCCCACCTACCCATCATGACCATCACCACCGTTTCAGAGCTCTTCTCATTTTCCTGGTCACTGCCACCACTGATCAAACCCCTCCATCATTGTCACAATGGTCAATGCCCTCTACCTATTGCCGTCCCAACCAATCAATGGCCATCGATTTCTGCCTCCACTGATCAAGCACCCACAAAGTACCCTCTGCCCTCTCCCCCTACAGATCTCCCCCCATCTGCCTCTCCCTGTCTTAGCTCCACTCTTTCTCGGGCCCCATTCCCTCAGGCACTATTTCTTGGCACTGCACCTGCCCCACCAGGGTGGCTGGTGGGCACCGCTAGGGTGCTGGAGGGCCTTACCAGGCACTATCCAAGGGGCATAGCCCAGCCCTTTCCTTGACCATCCGGGAGATCTCCAGTCCCACTAGCAAGGCCATCATGGTTGGTCCCCGTTGAAGGGACCATACAGGATCCTCACCATTCAGGACGTGACTGATAAAGGAGTAAGTACAAGTGAGCCCGAATGATAGAGTCCAGGACTCACTAACGAAATTTAAGTATTATAATCAATTTGGAATTGGCTTTGTGGCCTTTCTGAGCAAGAAGTCGATTCCATCAGCAAATTAGTGCCAGTAAGATCACAAGAGACAAAAAACTGGGCGCGATCCTGACTTTTCGTCTATCTTATCGGCTCACCTTGCCACTCAACCAGCAAGACGAGCCAGTAAGATCACAGCCTTTGCACATGCCGCTGGACTGCTGCAGTCTTGGGGCAACATAACTTTAACTGTTAGAAGTTACATTTTGAGCCATAGAGTCATACAGCATAGAAAAGGCCCTTTAGTCAATCAAGTCTACATTGACAGTAACTACTGCTAAAGTTGCCATTTTCCAGTACTCATCCCATATCCTTAAATGTTATGATATTTCAAGTGCTCATCCAAATCATTTTGATTGGCTGTGAGGTTTTCAGTTTCCATTACCTTCGCAGACAATGCATTCCAGATTCTGACCGTCTTCTGAGTGGCTTTTCTTTCTCAAATCCCCTCTGAATCTCCTGCCCCTTACTCCAAAAGAACACACACTCGTGATTGACCCCTCAACTTAGGGGAACAGCTACTTCCTATTCACCATGTCCATACCCCTCATAATCTTATACACTTCAATCATGTCTCCCCTCTGCCTTCTCTGCACTAAATTAAACAATCCAAACCTATCTAGTGTCTCCTTACAGCTCAGATGTTCTATCCCAGGCAACAACCTGCTGTAACTCCTCTATATCCCCTCTAGTGCTATTTCATCTTTCCTATAGTGAGGTGACCAGAACTGCACACAGTACTCCAGTGGTGGCCTAACAGATGTTCTGTACAGGTCCAACATAATCTCTTTGCTCTTATACTCTGTGCCACAACTGATAAAAATAAGTTTTCCATATGCCTTCTTGACTGTTGTATTCATCTGCTCCGCTGCTTGCAGAGATCTGTGAACAAGTACCCCAAGACCTATCTATTCCTCTGAGCTTCCTAGTGTCCTCTATTCATTAAATACTCCCTTGTCTTGATGCTTCTTCCAAAGTGCATTACTTCACACTTATCAGGGTTAAATATCATCTGACACTGCTTTGCCTATCTGAAAAACTCATCAATATCTTCCTGTAACCTACGACCTTTCTCTTCACTATTAACAGCCATACTAATCTTGGTGTCATTTGCAAACTTAATCATCATTCCCCCACATTGTCATCTACGTCACTTATGTTTATAACAAACAATAAGGGACCCAGAACTGAATCTTGTGATACTCCACTCGACACTGGCGTCCAGTCACTGAAACAGCCTTCCAACACAACTCTCTGTATCCTATTACTAAGCTAGTTTCAGATTCCTGAATTCCATGTGCTTCAACCTTCTGAATCAGTCTCCCATGTAGGACCTTATCAAAGGTATGCTAAAATCCATATAAACTACATCAACTCGATCACTTTTCAAAAATTTCAATCAAATTTGTTAGGCATGACCTCCATCTGACAAAGCCATGCTGACTATCCCTAATCAGTGCATGCTTTTCAAAATGGAAGTTAATTCTCTCCTTCAGAATTTTCTTCAATATTTTTCTACCATTGATGTGAAACTCACAAGTCTGTATTTCCCTTGTTCATCTCTACCACCCTTCTTGAAAAATGGAATCACTTTAACTGTCTTCCAATCCATTCGCACATCCTCTGTGACTAGAGAAGAATTAAAAACTTGTGTCGGAGTCCCTACAATTTTCTGCCTCCCCTGCAACAGCAGCCTGAGATGGAATTCATCTGGGCCTGAGGATTTTCCATTTTCAAGCCCATCAAGGCTTTCTTTGTTAAACTGCTCGAATTCTTCACAGTCCCTTTTCCTGAATTCTATACCATGTTCTCCTTCTCCTGTGCGAAGATCAATGAAGTATTCATTTAACCCTCCAATTTCCTGCAGCTTCACACACAAATTGCCCCCAAGGTCACTAATGAACCCTACTCTTCTTCTAGTTAACCTTTTCGACTTAATGTATTTATAGATGATCTTAGGATTCTCCCTAATCTTGTGCACAAGTACTTTTTCATGCTCTTTTTTTGCTCTTTTAATTACTTCCTTAAGTTCCCTTTTGCATTTCCTATGTTCCTCTATGATTGCAGCTGAATTGCTGCCCTTGGATTTGTTAAAAACATAACTCTTCTTTCTTATCCAGTCCTGAATTGTCCTAGACATCCAGGATTCCCTGAGCTTATTGCCCTTACATTTCCTCCTAAAAGTAAAATGTTGTACCTGTACTTTTCCTATTTCCTTTTTGAAACACCCCCCCCACACACACAAGACTCTAAATACTAGTTTAAATTTAAAAATTAAATTGAGCCGAAGAAATTAATGTATTAAAATCAGTTTTGTTCAATTTCAAATGCTGCCATTTCAATAGAAAATATTGGCCTTTTAATCCTGTACTTTACCACAGCACAAGTACACAGTGAATTTCAATACTGCAAAGCCTACTGATGCCGCCTTGTAGTCAGTCATTCATTATCTTATACATGGTTACTGACAGGGATGAGACAGAACTGAAATTCCTATTCCCTTCTTTTACTGCCCTAAAACATGCTGGGACAATTTGAGTATCGAGCAGTAAGCTGTTCATTGGTTTAAATAAAAAAGACTATTTATTGATGCATTTACCCCAAAAATCTAGCACTACATCATTCACACATCCATGCACAGAAAATAAAGGGGATTGTGCATTTTTACAAATCGTAAACAAATTCATACGTTTGCCTTTTCTTATGAAATGTATGTGTTTCAGGCTGAGTGAAGAAGGTGCTTTGACTGCTGAAGGTCATTTAGGTAAATACAATAGCCTGAATCATATATCTGGATTATTCATGGATTCCCTCAAAGAGATGAGTTTTCAGCAGGTTGTGAAATTATTTACTTATATTCTTAATACCAAGGGCTTGGTTTCCTGTTTTATTGAACTTGGAAAGGATTGGATTTGCAGACTTTATGATGTTGCTGTCTGCACATTGCAGGCATGAATGTTGTTGCCTTTTTTGCTGCTAATTCTTGCAATGTGTTTTGCAGACTGACTGCTTTCTCATTGGTTCATGGGGTAATACATTTCTTTATTTGAAGATAATTTCAATTAAGTGACCAGTACTTTTATGATTAGTGTTTCTATTGTCCAGTCAGAATGATTAGAAGTTAGAAGCCATTGCTATATTATGGATGGTGGCCATTCACATCTACTTATAATTTGTCTAGTTTCTCCACTGCCCTCATTGTTATGTTTCCATTTCAGAGCCAGGAGTCTGGAAGTCCCATGATTTGGAGTTTTGAATAAGCCGACAAACAATATAAGATGTGAATTCCACGGATAATTTTCATCTTGTTTTTTTTCCACAAAGATGTACTGGTTACATGGATTGGCCATGCTAAGTTATCCAAAAAGTCTCTATGTTAGACAGATTAGCCACAATAAATGTGCAGGTTTATGAGGATAGGATAGGAAGGTGAGTCTAGGTAGGATGCACTTTCAGAGATTTGGTGCATACTCAATTGGCAGAATGGCCTCCTTTTGCACTCTAGGGATTCTATGGGAATTTATAGACCAACCCATTCATGCTCAATCAATTAGGAACTTTCTGGAGATTTGAAATGGTCTGTGCAGAAATTGCAAAAGTCACCTGACCTTTGGCAATAACCTCAGTAGCTTATTAATAACCATTTGTGAAAAGAGAAGGGCAGTTTTGGAGAATTTTATATTGAATACAATCTATGTTTAAAGTTACGAATATAACATGATTCTACTGGGCATGACAAGATTGATGTTTACTTTTGTTTACAAAACTTTGGATCAGCTATTTGGTTTTGCGAATATTCTTGCTTATTAGTGGAGACAAAAAATGATAATGCTATGTGGCATTATCAAAATCATAGTCTCAATATGCAATCATCCAGACTGAGAGAGTTAATAAGATTATTAAATGTAATCATTTGGAACTGAAACATGCAAAAAGCACTCTTGTATTTTGCACCCAAAAGAGTGGGTGGATTCTCTGGCCTCCCTGCAGCTGTTTCTGTCTTTTATTGACAGCAAAATCTTCTCGATTTCCCATTGACTGCATCCCATGTCACTGGGAAACCCATACAACCAGAAGATCCCACCAACATGAGCAGACAGAGCATTCCGACTCGAATCACTTGAGAAAATGAATAAAACTGAATCTGTATATTGCAACATAGTTAAAATCTGGTTCTGAAAAGGTAGTGATGGGATCTTATGGAAAAATACCATTCCCCCATACCCATTGCTGAAATCAATATTGTTTCCTTGACACTTGAGAAAGTGTTAGGAGATTAGGAAAACAACCTGCAAACTGAAGAATTGAGCAAGCCTTTCTTAAAACTGGATAGTTTAGAAAAAGGCTAAACTAGAACAGATTCAAGAATTAATTCCTTTTCTTAAAAACACATTTGGTTATAATAATTTACTGCAAAATTGACTGAGCCATCGTTTCAGAATACATCATATATTAAATTTGTTCTATTTGATTTTTGGAGTATGATGATGTCTGACAGGAAAATAAATTTCACCTTTTGTTAGTGGAGTTGTTTAGAATGCCTTGAATTTCTACGTATTTAATGTACGCTGTTCAAAAATAATCCATTGACAATTGCTTTCTTCAGGAATGTATGCATTTTTATTAGTTTGCGAACTGACACACCTGACTCTCAATTTGATTTTTCTGCCCACACAACAAACAAAATATGAGGAGCTACCCACAAACTAAACGATTCAAAAAGTCATAGCCAAAGAGGATATTTATAGTGAAAGAAAATTTGTTTCTCCTGCATGCTGTGGATTGTCGAGCACTCTTGTGGTAACATTTTTGGTTTTGTGCTTGGTTTAAGAAACACAGACTAAGGTCTTATGTTTATACTGTCATAATAATAGATTGACAATCTGTTCTGGCACTTCTATCAGCTAGAGGTTTTGTAAAGTTTCCATGGAGCGAATCTTTACTAATGACAGTAAATGAATGTGGCTTCCATCATTTGACTCACAACAAATGCACTTTGTAATCACACTTCCTGAAAGAAAAATAAGATTTAAATTGGAGAACCAGAAAACCTGAATTCAAATTAGAACTTTTTTTTACTGTTACAAAGCTACCTATTTTGCTAGGTTCATTAGAGAAGAGGTTCTAATTGAAGGCAGATTAGAAGATGGGCACAGTTTTAGAATTGAGTTGACAAGGATCACACTGAAACTTATTATAGTGTCTGCTCTTAGCCAAATTCATAATGTTTTCAGAACCTTATGAAAAATAAAGAAAAAATGATCCTACTTTTTGGAATTACTGATTTTTTTTTAAAAAAATGCAAATCTATATTCATGGAAGAGCTAAAATGCAAATGCATTTGGTTATTAGAGTGCACAATTTTAATGGAAGTTCTTTATAACAACAGGGTTTTGTTTGTTTTAAGTTTCCTGCAGAGAAACTGAATACCAAACCTGAAACTATAGTAACCATGGGACCAAGCTGTTGTGATATGGATATAGCCTATATTCATTTGGAGATATCAGGATGGCACCTCATTATATTCTAAAGCATGCATTGCCTTAAACCACTGATATTTGACCTCTTCATTGTAAATGCATTGTCAGTTCTTTTTATTAAAGACAGATCTCTGTAGGCACCAGGGGACAGTTGTTTCTAACTATCAGAACTCCCTGCAGAGGGACTTTAATCTTACCACAGCAAAGTACAGCCACCAGGAAGATGTAAGTCAGACTGATGAATCATTATTATGGCACTAATGCATACTAATTATGCATAATACTAATTGATGTTTTTCAAATTAAGTACTTTTGCCATAGAAATGTCTGCCTTGCATTATAATTGTATAATATGATTTTATAACTTGCTTCACAATTTCAGTTGACAAAAAGAACAGTTCAAATATGACATAATTGTGCCTTTAAGGTTAAATGTACTTGCAAGTCAGTTAATTTCTGTTAAGGAATGAAACATTTGGCAAAGGAATGTAACATTTCTTGCATAATATGTTGTAAATTTCGGGTAAGATGATATAAAACTGGTTGTATTCAATCCCTTGATTGCATATCATAATTTCAATTTTGAATTATTCAGACACAGTCCATTTGCCTCCAACTATCTAGCATCAATAATCTCTTATTAACTCATAATTTTATAAAATGCAAATTAATTGCTCAAATTCTTACTTGCAAACTGAATCAAAGAATTCATGTGGGCTTTATAAGCCTTTGGTGGAAGGATTGAAATAGTACAGAGTATCTATGGTTACCGTAAAGATTATCTTGCAAGTCATATCACTCTGTAGTGTAGTGGTATGTAGTTTCTCCTGACAACCTGGCCCAAAGTAAACTAGATGTAAAATACTACAGCAGCACACATGTTATGGGATGAGATGATCCTCTTTCTTCTTGAGATGACTAAATGCTGTAACATTTCTCTGTGTTTGGTAAAGTGAACAAAATAAAACATGTACTTGATCAAACAGCAGCATTGCTGTTTGATCAAGTACAAACAGCAATGTACTTGAAGTGAAAAAACCTTATTGAAGTTTACTCCATAAACAACAGTAGATGTCAATATAAATTTGAATGTTATTTGATTGTTTAAGGGATTACATTATTATTGTTATTTTTATTAGATTATCCTATTAGACAAGAATTTTTATCACTGCGAAATTGCAATGAAATCTCTTAATTGGAGGAATTATCACTGATTTTAAAATCTCTTAATTTGGGTTGAAACCAATCTTGGATCAAAAAATAAAAAGCACCTACTATCCGATAAGAGGTTAATAGTTTCAAGAATACCTAGCTGGAGGAAGGGGAGTTTCTATCTCTTAAGACTCCACCATCCCATAATTTATTTTGTCTCATTTAAGTTTGTATTCATTATCAGATAAGGCTATGTCTTCCTGTTGCTTGCTTTCTAACAGACATAAAATCTCCCATAATACTATTTGAAAAGAAGCAAAGATTTCTGTTTTACCAGCTGCAATTTCCCCCTTAACCTGTACCACCAAAATGATTGGGGACAAATTGGCATCCCTATGTCTGCGTAATTCATGATACATGAAGCTTTAAGAACTATTTCTGAGATATGAGAAGGTGTAACATGAAGTCTTGTAAATGTCGCAAGACAAACCTGCACATTAGAGCAACCTAGGCTTGCAGATAAGAATGTCAATACTTACCGTAAATGAGTCAAGGGACAGGAGTGACTTGTACATCTCTAAAACCAATAGAAAGAATTTCACTGAACTACCATTAAAACTAGTTTAGTTGGCTACATTGAACTAGTAATCAATTACAAATAATTGACATAAAGCTAACTTTCCTTACACAGTTTTAAATCGGTGCTTGTAGAAAATATATTTATTTCGCAGGTTAACTTACTAAGCTTTGAAATCATGTTTACTCAAAAATACAAGATAATTAAGCACAGATATAAATTCTAACAACGAAATCTTTCACATGACTGAGCAGTCATTTATTGATGAAATACTTCTTCCTCATAAAGCATCTGGTAAGTACAGATGGGCAACGTGGCCTTGGTGCCATGATGACTATAATCTGAAATAAATACACACACCCTTGTTTAAATGGTTAGTCATAACAAGTAGTGGTATGAGTACTTTGCTTTGCTATTCCTGTGGAAACAATATAAAGAAGAATTATTATTGTTTTATGATCATGTGGTTATCTTTCAGGGCAGCTGCATTGTCTATCATATCTCAGTTTGGCAAGTAGTGTACTTGTTTGCATTTTGATCCTGTTGAGAAACATATTAGATTATCCATTACATGGGGAATATAACATGACAAGCAGTAGAATTTTATGAATTCACAAATGTGTGAGGAAAGGCTGTACCAGAAGCACTCAGACAGAAATGGAATAGTTGTGATTGTTGGTTTGAATATGTGCTGAGCAGGGATCCTAGTGAAATGATCTTTTGTTTGGAGGAGGTAAAACAAGAGGCTTTAAATCTCCTCTGCCAATAGGTTTGACAGCAGGAATTTGTTAAATTCAACAGGTTATCTGCCTGCCGTCTACACACCTGGCCCTGCTGCGCCTCAGTTGTGCCAGTGATGGTCATGATGTCAGGCAACCTGTCACCAGCGGGTCAACTGAGGCCCTTAAGTGGGCAATTCATGAAAACATAGGAACTTATCCTGACACTGTCTCAGGAGAGGCTCATACCAATAGCCCACCCCAACAGACACTTCCACCAGCTGTTGGCAGGTGAGGGGAGGGCCAACCCTCCCCCTATCCCGCACGCCCCCCCCACCTGCCTCGCGCATCCCCCCCCCCACCTCGTTCAAGGTTTTCCCACCAGGATGCTCTCTCAAATCAGCCCCCAACTCCCGTCAACGAAGCCGGTGGTTTAATTCTCTGCACAGAAGTTGTGATCGACTAATATATTGGCAAATAATTGAGACAAAGTTAACTTTTCTTACACAGTTTAAAATGTTGTATGGAGACACCCCAAACACTTACTCAAATCCTGATCCAGTGCCTCACACTTCTGTCTTGAAGCGCTGGAGAGCTACTGGCCTCCGATAGCCCAGCAGCTCTCTGAGGTGGCACTTGCTGATCTACAAGTGCAGCAGTCCTTCTTCCACTTTATAAAAGGCTAATTGACTGCGACTAAATGGCTATGAGGCAGCCCATGTACCCCTCGCCAAGCTCGCCTCCCATCATCCCAACGTGTTGGTCAGGGAATGGGGAATGGAAGGGAAATCCAGCTCCTTGTATAATTCAACTCCAGATGTCTGGTCGTGTTAATATTACCATCCTGCCCTGTCAGGACATGCTTTAAAATCACCTCATCTCTATATGATATCATTAGGCTTCAATGAGCTCTTAACCCAAAAAAATTGGAAGTCCATCCCATTACTCAAGCATGTAAAGTAAAACTGAGTAAGATGGGTATAGAGGAATATGGTCCAAATGTGGGCAACTGGGACCAGACATGGGGTTTAAAAAAAAGGGACAGCATGGACAAATTAGGCTGAAGGGCTTGTTTCCATATTGTAAATCCTTGTGGTGATATGGGCTACCTGAAGCATTATGTGAAGGGGTATTCAGATGCAAGCACATAGACAATAAGATTCTTTGGATGGGAATTTTAGGCTCATTTGTGGCAGCTTCCTTTGTAGAAGAGGCAACAAGCCAACTACATCATCAACTTTGGCGGGACTTTGGAAGACCTCACCAGTGGGTTGGGCTGGAAATTTCCACTTTTGTGTGCATTTAGCTCTTTGGATTTCTCAGGAATTTTGGAGCTTGGCAACTACTTGTTATTAATGGTATTTATCAAGCCATGGCCCAGCTGTAGCACTTTCACATCTAAGACACTAGGTTCCACAATCAAGTCCCACTCCAGAATTTGAACACAAAACTCAAGGCTGATGTTTCTGTACTGCTGTGAAGGAGTGCTGCAAGGCTAGAGGTGCTATCTTTCAGATGAGACATTAAATAAAAGAATGTCGGCTTTCTCAGGTGAATGTAAAAGTATTATTTTGAAAATAACCAGTGAGTTATCCAGAATGTCCTAGCCAATATTTATCCATCAATTGACATTCAAAAACCAAGGTAGCTGGGATTTACTGCTCCAAGTCTAACTCTGACAGAGGGAATGGAAACTCAGTGAGACTCTCGCTGCAGAATGGAGTGGGTAAGCATGCCAACTCATGTGCTGCTCATCTATATAGCAAGTGGTTGGACTTCGAATTGATGGCAGGTGCAGACAGAAAGTCACACGCTCTGCTGTCATGTCTAGGCACTACTTTAAAAGGGATTTAAAGGACCACTCAGGAGTCCTGGACATGGCTGCCAGGGAAAGTAAGTACTGTCCACACAATTCATTGATGCACTCCTGGAGTCTCTCCTCCAGGCCATGCAGGATATAGGATATCCTCCTCTCCAGAGATGGGAACAGGAGGCCCATCCGACTCACCACAGTAAAAGAAATGAATGATTTAATCCAGGCTGCCAAGGTAAATAAACCTTTTACTTTCTTTACTCATCTCACCATTCTCTGAAATGTGTCCTGAAATGTGTGTAAGGCCAACATATGTGCTTTCCGTCTTGAAAACCCTTCATGAGGTTTTGGACTGATACCTCATTGTCCCATTGCAATTATGCTGTTTGCTTATTGGGAAACAACTGTGGATTGTTGACCCAGCAATGCAGAAGGCACAGCCATTGGATTGGGAGGAAGTTGCTTGGAATAGAGGGCAACTTGCAGATAGTGCTGACACCATGCCTGTTTTCCTTGTCCTTCTAATTGCTGGAGTCGCAGGTTTGAAGATACTGCCAAAGTGCCCATGGGAACAAGCAGCATCTGTCATACGATACACATAGCTGGAAGTGGGTCAGTGGTGGAGGGGCTCAACTTTGAAGGTGCTGGCCAGCATGTCAATCAAGCAGCCTGCGTAGTTCTGCATTACGTTCAGCTTGCAGACTGCTGTTGGAGTAACACTTAAACAAATAAGTGGATAGTATTCCTTCAAACCCCTCACTTGTGCCTTACCCATAGTGGACAGGTTTTGCTGATTCACAGTTCACTTACTGGACACAAAATTAGTAGCATGCAACCTGTCCCTGGATCACAAGGGCTCACAAACCATTTTCTATTTTTACTCATAGGAAGACAACAGGCATCAGAAGAGATGGGAGGGGGCATGCCCAATATCTACCCCAACTGGACATCTATCACCATCTCTCCTACCACCACCCCCTCTGACAATGTGAACCTCTGAACAGCCGAAACTCCACCACCTTCCCTGACTACACCCCCAACCCCTCTCATCCTGGTTGCCACAGATACTTCATATTGTGGACACCACGTCTCCAGTGATCTCAGGCCTACTGGTGGATAGGAATCTATCCTGAGTCACAATTAAGGGTATCATCAAGGCAATGATGAGGGCCACATGAAACACCTTTGGAAATCCATGCTTACTCTGGGAAACCACCTAACTCTGCAATTCAGATCATCAGCTGATAGACTATGTAACACACTCAGAATCAAATAAGTGTGCTCCTTCTGAACTTACAAACTTCATCATATTGTTGGACCAATGTAAAATTATTATTCACTAGACAATTGTGGCCAGCCCTCTTCAGTACATGGCAGTATGATGAAAACAGTAAACATTAAATAATCCTAGCACACAGACTAAGGTGCATTACAAACGCAGCAACCCCAATCGGTATTCTGAAACCATACTATAATCTCCAGCAAAAATCACTATAACTAAGTCTGGACGGATTAGCAAACTACTGATACGAATCAGAGACTTGTAGATTTATTGCTTTGTTTAAAAGGATATTTGGACTGTTGCTGCAATGTAAATAGTTTGATTCTTTAAGAGTGAACCACTAGTTTAGAAAAAGGGAATGATGTGATGTGAGCACCTTTACTGGATGTAAATCACTGTCAATGAAGCAGGATATGATGTGTAAATACAGACTTTGTGCTCAAGACTTCAGCAGCAATAGTCAAAGTTGGATGTGCCTTCCAGTCAAGTCTTATCTTCTAATAGAAAGTCTACATTATTATTTTACCAATCCTTGTTGTATGACGGTTACGTTTATGTCAGTAAGAAGTCTCACAAACCAAATTAAAATCCAACAGGTTTATTTGGTGGCAAAAGCCACCAGCATTCAGAGTGCTGCTCTTTTGTCAGGTAAGTGGGAGTTCTGTTCACAAACAGGCTATATAAAGACATAAACTCAATTTATAAAGTAATGGTTGGAATGCGAGTCTTTACAGGTAATCAAGTCTTAAAGGTACAGACAAAGTGAGTGGGGAGAGAATGTTGAGCACAGGTTAAAGAGATATGATTGCCTGTAAAGATTTGCATTCAAACCATTACTTTGTAAATTGAGTTTGTGTCTTTACATGACCTGTTTGTGAACAGAGCTCCCACTTACCTTATGAAAGAGCAGCAGTCTGAAAGCTAGTGACTTTTGCTACCAAATAAACCTTTTGGACTTTAACCTAGTGTTGTGAGACTTCTTACTGTGTTTACCCCAGTCAAACACTGGATCTCCACATCATAACATTTATGTTAAACAGAAGATTAATAGGAGAATGTAACAGACCAAGTGGTCTTGCTTTGCTAATACCTGTCCAACCTACCATTGTTTTGGCTCCAGCTCTTTTAAGATACTTTAGGGACACCACTCCATCTCCCATTCAGGTTCATCAAGCAGGTTGCCATGTTTGACATGGTTAACTGATGCATCATGATTCTTGTGGGTACTAACAATCAAAACAAGAAAATTCTGGTTCCTGCAGCTGTCCCAAGCTTCCTTCATGGTTAGGTGATTATTGCAGTGTGAAGCATTAATGTTAAACATGTAAGTTGACAATCTACGTTATCATTGATGTGAGATCACATGACAACACAGCCTACAAATGATGGTTCACATGAAGCCTTGTGTGCAGCCTCTGTTGTAAGTAGTGAGAAAAATATTTAATAAGAGATAAAGATTACCAACAACCTTGTCTCCAATAGTCTCTACTTATCCTAACCAAGACCATCTAAATTAAGATCCACAATATGATAACAAATGATGCCAGCAACCATGGGAAAAACAATGAATAAAAATCCAAGTAAGACTTGCAACAGAGGGGAAAACAGTTCCAGTGACTGAAGAAACAGAAATCAGAACAACTTCAGGGAAAGGACAGTGCAGGGAAAATTGCTTACAGAACTCAAAGAAAGGCAAAAGGAAAGAAAAGTCAGGGAGAAAATCTAACTCTTACCATGTAGACAGGTCTGGATCAAGTCAAGAAGTGGCAAAATTGTTGCGTGTAGGCTTACTAATTACAGAGCGTCTCTGACTTCTTTTAGGTATAGAACCTCTTGGTCTAGCAGAGAACAGGTCAGTGCCTTTCTATATTCCATAGACAGAAGCGCAGATGATATAATGGTCGGACAGGAACTTAATGAAGAAATGACAACATTCAAAGATGTTATAAATGCTTTTGATTCATATTTCAGTCTTAGAAGGAATACAATCATAGAAAGAGCAAAGTTTAAGGGACATATCAAAGATTGAGAGAGGGCATAAATTCCTTCAGTATTGATTGATATCAATTAACTAAGAATTGGAAATACGGAATCCTGAAAGGCAAATTAATTAAAAACTGCATTGTTCTAGGAGTCTGAGAGGAGAGTTTACCACATTTTCTATAGCTAAAGGAAGATTTACACAATCAAAGGCTATGCAGAAAGCAAGGCAGACAGAAGCAAGTTATCAAAATCGTGTATATATTCAAGGTAACAGGGAGATTTCATGGAGAAAACCAACTGACAAATCGTAGTTTGAGAGTCAAAAGTAGCAACTCATCCATACAGAACCAGGAAAGAACAAAGGGGATGCAGTAGCCACCAATACTCAATCTTCTTGACACAGTGCGAAAAGGTTCATCAGTGTACTAAAATATGGAGTGCTATTCATTTAAGAAGAAAGGATATTTTAAGGCTGTATGCCACAGCAAAAAGCTCCCAACTCAGAAATTAAACGATAAACCAATTAAAGCAAGTAGCATTCAAGAAATTGAAGATGCAGAAAAACAAGAGATGTTCTTGGGATAAATTGTAGGATCTAAAGGAGATTATTAAAACTGTAGACATTATGTTCAATGGGCATGAAATTAGACATTGGAGCAGGAGTTTCAGCTCTTCCTGAAAAGAAAATGGGCGAAAGCAAATCCTCATCTACCTATTAACCATATAACTGCACAGTCCAGGAAGTATGCCTGAAGATCAAGGGATAGTTGACTTTTATAGTTCAGTACAGAGGAAGAGAATTCTCAGACACTTTGCCCTGATCCAAAACTAATTGTGTTCATTATTAAGCTGAGAAGTTTGCATAGATCTGCAACTCATCCATAAAGTAGGTGAATTGGGAAACCAAGACAAACTGAAAGAATTCAAGGCAGAATTTCCAAACTTAGTTAGAAGTCTTACTTAGAAATCTTAAAACAGAGATAGGAAGAATTTCTTCAACCAAAGAGTGGTGATTCTGTGGAACTCTTCGCCGCAGAAGGCTGTGGAGGTCAGGTCGTTGAATATCTTTAAGAGAGATACATAGGTTCTTGATTCATAAAGGGATCATGGATTATAAGGAAAAGGCAGGAAAATGGGAATGAGAAAAATATCAGCCGAGTGGCCTAATTGTGCTCCTATGTCTTATGGTCTTGGGAAGCTGAACATAGTTTATTGCATTACATTGCGAAAGGATGCCAAATGTATATACTTGTTTACACCAGGAGAGTTCCACACCCACAAGCAAGAAATAGATTCAATGTTGCATTGGGGGTAATTTCACCTTAACAAGACCTACAAATTGATGTTTGGATATGATTCCAGTATCCAAACCAAACAGCTCACTATGAATCTATGTTAAACTCACACAGTTGGCTAAAGCTGTCAAAAGAAAGATCCACTTTTTGACACTTAAGGGTGAGAGCCTGGCAAAACCAGTAAAAAGCACAACTTTTACCAAATCAAATGCAAAGAGTGGCTTTTAGCAATGATTGACCACATTCAATACACTGTTTGGGACTTTGCAGCCATTCATGAATCACTGCTACTATTTCTGTCAGCGAGAATGGAAAATTTGGTACTCAGCCAAAACTCCATTCACTGTGGCCAGACCAGGGAGTCCCAGCTATGGCCCATCGTTTCAATGGACTACAATTTGGTATTGCATCAGCATCAAAGATGTTTCAGCAGATAATGAAAGTATTCTAGAAGGATTAAAAGGGGTCATCTGTCACAAGGATGATACTCTGATCCATGGGTCCACTATATCAGAACATGATGCCAGAATGAGAGTAGTGTTGCAATGTTTGCAAGAAACAGGACTAATACTAACAAATCTGACTTCTTGCAACCAATCACTAAATTTTTGGAACGCATCATTCATGTAACAAGGCTAATCCTCAAATTCACCCCAAAGAATTAAAGAATTTCCACCATTTCACAACGTGACAGAGTTACAATACTTCATGAGAATGGTCAGTCAAGTAGAAAAGTTTTTACCTTATCTGGCCCATGTAAATTAACCACTATAACAATTGCTTAAGAAAGACCAAGCGTGGTGTTGGGAAGAAAATCAACAAATTTCATTCAAAAGGATAAAAGAGGTGCTCAATTCATCAGACATATTGGCTCATTACAATCCAGAACTGTCAGTGGCGTTCACTGCAGATGCATCATTAACTGACGGTTATTCTTTCAAACTCAGAAAGATGTTAAATGCAAACAAATATGCCATGTATCTCGATCATTAGCTGAGACAGAATTAAATTACATTGAAAAAGAAGCATTAGCAGCTACATCTATGGGTATGTGAGATGTTTGCCAATTATGTCTTAGGCCTAATATTTATCATTGAGACAGACCATGAATTGTTGATTAAGTTGTTAAATGCTAAAGAATTAACAAAGATGGATTTTGTTTGAGATTAATGAGAATCAGTGAGAATATAGAAGGATTTTTTCTGTCCAGCCTGCCACAGGAATCATAGCGGGTAAGACATGGACTATGCAAAGGTCCATTGACCTCAGGTGGGCTTTTCCAGCCTTGGAGCCACCCTATGTCTAAGGAAAACAATAGTCTACAGCAATGTAAATTCTGTCAAAGATATGCAGTCCTATACATCATTGACCACAACATTTCTACCAGCAGCAACATGGAGACTAAATGAAATTCAAAAGGCATAGAAAGCAGATGAAAAATAGGCTCAAATTCAGGAATCATGCATAAAGAAATAGAACATAGAACATAGAACATAGAACATTACAGCACAGAACAGGCCCTTTGGCCTTCAATGTTGCGCCGACCAATATAAAAAGCAATGCCCCTCCAAACTAAACCATTCCCTTCTCTTCCATATACTTATCAACTAACCTCTTAAACGCCACCAAACTTGGCGCATCTACAACTGCTGCAGGCAGGGCATTCCACTCCCGAACCACCCTTTGGGTAAAGAACCTGCCTCTGATATCCGTCCTATAACTATCACCCCTTAATTTAAAGCTGTGTCCCCTCGTGCTAGCTTTTTCCATCCTAGGAAAAAGGCTATCACTATCCACCCTATCTATACCTCTAATCATCTTATATGTTTCGATTAGGTCCCCTCTTAGCCGCCTCCTTTCTAACGATCACTGAAATGGCCAGAATATATTCCAAATGATCCCATCCTGAATGAATAGGTAGTGTTGTGGATAATTTGATGATTTATAATAAGCAATTGGTCATACCTAGAGTTCTCAGACTCAAGATCCTTTGGAAAATATACCAGGGACACCTAGAAAACATCAATAGAGTGCAAAATTCCATTTGATGATTGGGATCTCAAAATTGTTAGAAGAAACTATTTTCAACTGCCTTATCTGTTGTATCCATTGCCAGGAGCAAACAGAATCATGGATGGTATTCTCATATCCCTCCAGACTGTTGGAATGTTTTGAAATGGATCTTTTTATGCTAAAAGAGATGACCTCAAGTAGTGTCCTAGGCCCAACCATCTTCAGCTGATCAATGACCTTCCTTCCATCATAAGGTTAGAAGAGGGGATGTTCACTGATAATTACACAATGTTCATCAATTGTGATTCCTCAAATATTGAACTGTCCATGTCCAAATGTAGCAAGTCTAGGCACTATCCAGTCTTGGGCTGATCAGTGGCAATTAACATTCACATCACACAAGAGACAGACAATGACTATCTCCAACAAAACAAAATCTAACCATCATCCCTTGACATTCAATGATGTTATCATCACTGAACCCACACTATCAACATCCTGGGGGATATGAAAATAATATGGCCACAAGCGCAGATCAGAGACTAGGAGAGTAACTCAGCTTCTGACTATCCAAAGCCTGACCATACAGGATGATATAGATGGGCTGGCCAGATGGACAAAATAGTGGCAAATCAACCCTCAAAAGTATGAGTGATGCATTTTGAGATGCAAGGAAGTATACAATGAAAGATTAGACACTAGGAAGAACAAAGTATTAGAGGCACCTCGAGATGCATGCCCAAAGATCCCTGAAGGCAACAGACGGGCAGATAAGACAGTTCCAAAGGCATATGAGATAATTGCCTTTATCAGCTAAAGTGTAGAATATAAGAGCAGAGAAGTTATAATGGAGCTACATAAAATGCTTGTTAGACCACAGCTAGAGCACTGTGAGCAGTTCTGGTCACCATACTTTAAGAAGGATGTGATCACATAAGAAAGGATGCAGCAGAGATTCACTAGGGTATTGTTTAGGCTAGAGAGTTTTAGCTATGAAGAGAGGCTGGATAGGTTGGAGTTATTTTCCTTAGAGCAAAGAAGGCTGGGGAGGGGGGTGACCTTATTGATGTGTACAATATTATGAGGGATAAAGGTAGGATAGATATGAAGAAACATTTCCCCTTAGTAGATGGGTCAATAACAAGAGGACATAGACATGGCATGAGGTTTAGAGGGAATTGTAGGAAAAACTTTTTCACCCAGAGGGTAATGGAAATCTGGAACTTGCTGCCTGAACATTTAAGAAGTGCTTAGATGTGCATTTAAAATATCATTGTGTTTAAGATGAAGTACTGGAAAAGGGGACAAGATTAGATAGGTATTTGAAGGTTGGCACAGACACAGTTATCTGAAGAGCCTCTTCCTGTGTTGTAAAACTCTATTGCTATATGACATTCCTTCTAGTTGTTGACTATTACTCTAAATGATTTGAGGTGAGTTAGAAGCTGTCATTTCAATACTATATAAAATATTTTTCATACACAATAGTGTCTTGATCTAGTCATTTCAGACAATTGCCCACAGTTAGCCAATGAATGTTTCAAACAGTTCACAGAAGCCTCTGGATCTGTGCATATGACTATAGCTCACCCTTATACCTGCAAGCCAACGGGGAGGCTTAAGGAGTAAGGACTGAGAAGGATTCGTTGAAGAACAATTATTATATCAGCTTGACACAGTTGAGCTACCATTGCACCATTACCCCAGTGGGCTGGAGACCACTCCAGAATAGTTTAGCTCTATCCCTTCCACTCATTATAATAGAATACAGGTTGTACTTTGAAACCACAGAAAATTGCAAATTACAAATTATGGATGGCTTTCAGTGTATCAAGTCTGTTTGCATCTTAAGTAGGAGGTCTGACAACATTAACTTTAAATCCAACCGATTTATTTGATAGTAAACTCGCAAGCTTTCAGCTATTATAGTCTTCTTCAGGCGAATTAAGTGTTCTGGTCTGCAATAGCACACAGATCAGCACAGACAGTTTACAGATTGCTGATTAGAATGCGAATCTTTACACCTAACCTGCTATTCAAGTCTTAAAGTGGCTAACAATGTGAGTGGAAGGAGCACTGAGCACAGGTTAGAGAGATGTGTATTGTTTCCAGGCTCAGTGCTCCTTCACTCACATTGTTAGCCACTTTAAGACTTGAATAGCAGGTTAGGTGTAAAGATTCGCATTCTAATCAGCAATCTGTAAACTGTCTGTGCTGATCTGTGTGCTATTGCAGACCAGAACACTTAATTCGCCTGAAGAAGACTATAATAGCTGAAAGCTTGCGAGTTTACTATCAAATAAATCGGTTGGATTTAAAACTGGTGTGTCAGACCTCTTACTGTGTTTACCCCAGTCCAACGCCGGCATCCCTACATCATGCATCTTAAGTCCACATTAAGTTTGTAATGGCAATGAGTGAACAAAAGTTTTGCATGGAGTGAAACTTTCTTTACCCAGCATTTATAACGGCACAGAAACTACTTTGGGATTGAATGCTTGCACAGTTCTATTCTAGGGATAGAGCACTTTCTCTGCCACTATGGATGCTGGGTAAAGAATTTCCCATTCTATAAAAGCAGATACAGCATTGATCAATCCTTCAAATTTCAATCTGTCCAGCAACATATCATCAATTTTGTTTTTGTCAAATTTTTGCCAATTATTATCAGGCATTTCTAAAGTAATAGTAGAGCAGGAGAACATGCAAAATATGAATGTAGCCATGCAGAACAAAGGTTTTTCCCAGACTGTGAGAGACAGGTGCAATGTGCAAACCAAGCATTTAAAATGTAGTGCAAAAAGTGAGAGAGAACAAATGAAACTGAAACTTCACACAGGGTCACATTTGACTCAACTGGTATTTCAGCCATAGATGAGCTGTTAACAGATTCTTCCCCATTCCCCAGCATTTCAAACCTGAGCAGCTATAGCACACAGAAGCAGGGACAGAGCAACATGCTAATACCCCTAAAGTGGCTGGGATCTCCCCCTGGTGCTCTGGCCCCACTGAAGTCACCTCACTCTATGCAGGCTGTTAACTTAGCAGATTCAAGGATCAGGACAACTCTGCTACCATGGAAATGGATCCTGGGTTAGCAGTGAACTGAAAAGTGATTGACACAAAATATTTCTGTGCTGCAATAGTGTCCAGTATTAGAAAGCAGTATATATGTTTTGTAAAATCGAAGGGCATCTATTGACTGGCAAAAAGCAACTTTGGCAACAATTTGTTGATAAGAAGCAAAGTATTAAGTCGGACGTGAATCCAACATATTTTGAAACTGTGAAATTAGTGAATAATTTAGATTCAAGCACACTATGGATTCCAGCACCGCCCCCCGCAATCACCAATCCCATCCCCCTTCCTACTCCCCCTACCCACCACCATCTTGAGGTTGGAATCAAATTTGGGATATGTAAACAATGCCCCAGACATAAATTTACCATGGCCTCATGATCCAAAGGGAAAATAGTTTACCAGCTGCTTTCATCACTCATTCTGAGTTCAAATTGCTCCTTATGATTCTATAATCTACCAAGGTAAATCATAAGGGGTAAATCAATAAAATACAATAAAAGAGAATACTGCAAATTAGTCAATAAAATGAGAAATGAATTCCGAACGTGGGCAACTATCTGTGTGGATTTTGCATGTTCTCCCCATGTCTGCATAAGTTTCCTCCACTTTTTTTTTCACGGCCCAAAGATATGCAGGTTGAGTTAGGACTGACCATGATAAATTGCCCTTAATGTCTCCGGATGTGTAAGTCAGAGGGATTAGCAAGATACATGTGTGAGTTTGCAGGGGAAGAGCCTGGGTAAGATGCTCTTTGGAGAGTCGGTACAGACTTGAAGGGCCGAATGGTGTCTTTCTGCACTGTAAGTATTCTATGAGAACCAAAAGATGATGGGTAATTGCTGTTTTAATTGAAATGGTGTGACCATCAAGGTAACCCATGGATCATTCTCAGGAAGACAATTGTTCACCGTACTTGGAGCACTTTTAATGAAGACGTGGAAATGTTTAACCAAATCCAGTTGTGCCCTCTTGTGCTCTACATATGAAATTACAGTGTAATAAAAATAAGATACCTATAACAGAAGGAGACATAAATGCTGATGGCACATGTGTACTCCAGTCCATACTCAGAAATCTCTGTTATCTAAGGTCAACTTAATTATCTTTGGTGGCTATAACAGTAATTTTAAACCTTCTTTCCAAGCTTGTGTAACAGAAAAAAAGAAGAAAGTGGAAAAATCCTGAAACCTGCAACAAAGGATTTTTTAATTCATTGTATTTGTGAATGGTTACATAAATTTGAAAAATGTAAGTTTTCCATTGGAAAATTACATGAACTCAAGGAAATCCAGTAACCAATCTGAAGGAGTAAATCTCCATAAATCATCTCATTTCTGTACTTTTCTCTAATTGCTTGTTTCATAGCAAGTAGTTTTATGGTGATTTAGAAAATGATTTTCTGTAATAATACATTTTTTTTCTAGCCAGGTTGTTTTTCAGAACTTAGGTCAGGGGTTATGTCAGGACTTTACCAGTATAAGTGAAAGATCCATTACTCACAGAAAGTCTGAAACACTGGGCTAGATTTAGTTCTCCAGTCACTACACAGGCTGATGGGCCCGGATGTCATCAGGGATCTAGTTTGAAAAGGATACAGCTGTCTGAATCTGTTCATGTGGTAACGAGCTCATGAATATGTGTGACTCAGGCTTGCTGCCAAATCATGTGACAGGGAGGCTCAGATGGTGGGTACCCATGTCAGCTGATCTCCAATAGGCACCATGTTAAAAGGGCATTAAGGGCCCTTCAAAGCTGGTCTTTTGCATACAGCCTTTTTGAAGAAGCGCTACAATTGAACTGGCTAGCCTTCATATGCAAGTGAAATTAATGGTAGAAAACTTTTGTTTATAATATGTTATTGTATTATTAGTAAATATCTATAAATAGCTAGGAAATAATTAGCTAACAACTAATGTTTTATACGTAAATGTTTCAAGTGTGTGGGGGGAGTTCAATTCACATCAGCACCAGAAAACCATGTGAAGTGTAAGACAATCAATTATTTTATTGAAACAGACAACAGAGCAAAAATAAACATTAAGGGTGGGATTCTCCAGCCATGAAAGCAGAAAAGCCCATCTAAGGTCAACAGACCTTTAAGGTTTCCACCCCCCCACTCCCACATCCATTTCAGATGGGAGAGGAAAAGAGTTTCTCATCTTTCCAAGCTTAAAGTGCAATTATTAACAATGGGTGCGATCTTATCAGCCATTCATGCCACACTCCCGCTGCAGCAAAGTCTTGGAATTTGGCACCTAGCCAAACCTCCCTGCACTGCAGCAGGATGGGAAGGCCACCCCCACCCCCCAAAGTGTGAATAGCCATTACATTCCATTCAACACCTGGGAACCAACATTCAACAAGAACATGTAGCATGGTGGCAGCAAATGTCTGTGTGTAAACCTAAAGCATTTTGAATTAATTTAGTGCTGATTTGAAAAATCAATCCACAGTAAGGCCCAAAGAAAATTTGGTGAATGTGCAAAAAATGAAAAATAAAATGTCAACTGGTACAGCAATGAATGCGCAGTTACAGCCAACAATGAACTGGGAAGCTGCTGATGTCGAAGGAGTATTTGTGAAGTGTAAAGAAAATTGCAGATTGACATTCAGTAGCTACCTACATATGTCCCCTCAGCAAGTGACCGAGAAGTGGCCTGATAAAATTCAGCAAACATAGCCAGAAATGCGGCAGTTATCAGAAATGATGGCTGGAGTTCTCCAGCTATTCGTGCCAGTGGCACCTTCTAATTCTGCCATATACGCACCTTGGCCACAAGTCTCTCCGCAATATGGGGTGAATCAAATCCAGTGACAACAACTGGACCAGAAGATCCTGTCACCGTGAATGATGTACTACTTCCCACCAGGAGAAACATGCTGCAGGGAGACCAAAGAACGTTCCTGCGATAACACATACACAACGATAACACTAGTGTTTATATTATTATGATAAAGATTTAATTTGATTTGATTTATTATTGTCACATGTATTAACGTACAGTGAAAAGTATTGTTTCTTGAGTGCTATACAGGCAAAGCATACCATTCATAGAGAAGGAAATGAGACAATGCAGAATGTACTGTTACAGACGTAGCTAGGTATACAGAAAGGTCAGTTTAATGCAAGGTAAGTCCATTCAAAAGTCTGACCTCAGCAGGAAGAAGCTGTTCTTGAGTCAGGTAGTAGGCGACCTCAGATTTTTGTATCTTTTTCCCAAAGGAAAAAGGTACAAGAGAGAAAGTCCGGAGTGAGTGGGATCCTTAATTATGCTGGCTGCTTTGCTGAGGCATCAGGAAGTGTAGACAGAATCAATGGGAGGGAGGCTGGTTTGTGTAATGGTTTGGGCTACATTCACGGCTTTTTGTAATTTCTTGCAGACGGGCAGAGCAGGAGCCATACCAGGCTCTAATACAACCAGGAAGATTGCTTTCTGTGGTGCATCTGTAAAAGTTGGTGAGAGTCATAGCTGACATGCCAAATTTCCTTAGTCTTCTGAAAAAGTAAAGGTATTGGTGGACTTTCTTAACTATAGTATTGCATGGGGGAGACCATGACAGGTTGTTGGGGATCTGGACACCTAAAAATTTGAAGTTCTCAACACTTTCTACTTCATCCCCATTGATGTAGATAGGGGCATGTTCTCCTTTATGCTTCCTAAAGTCGATAACAAACTCCTTTGTTTGTTGACATTGAGGGAGAGGTTATTGTTACGGCACCAGTTCACCAGATTCTCTATCTCATTTGTCATTTCGTCATCGTTTGAGATCTGACCCACTATGGTGATGTCGTCAGCAAACTTGAAAGTCGAATTGGAGAGGAATTTGGCCGCACAGTCATAGTATACAAGGAGTATAGTGGGGGTTGAGAACACAGTCTTCTGGGGTAGCGGTGTTAAGGATTATCATGGAGGAGGTGTTGCTGCCTATCCTTATTGATTATAGTCTGGAAACATTAGTTTCAAATTACAATGTTGTGCTGTTTTCAGTATGTGTTTTTTTTAAGATGATGATTCACTGGCTGTTTGCTCACAGATTGAGATCTGAGTGATGACTGAGAAAGAGCATTTTGAGTTCTTAGATACAACGATATGCTGTATCCACAGAACAAACTGTTGATTTTATGCCACTTAATGGAGACCAGGTGGTTGGAAGCAGGTCAATAGGAGATGATTCCTTGCCTCAAATGTACTAATTTTCACGGCACACATATTGCCGATAGCCCACTGACAGAGATTTCATTTTTTTAGTATCTTTCAGTACTTCATTTCTAATCGAAAAAACTATTCAAATTAAGTCTAATCACAGACCTCACGTAGAGAACAAACAAAATCCAAGCAGACAAGACAAGACTTTGCATTCCAATCAAACAAACTCCAAGCTGACAGGATGAGACACTGCACCCTCTCCTGGGCTAGATATATCGCTTCATTTTAGCCAAAAGACTGAGATGGCTTTGAAAAATTGCATCAAGTAAAGCTTCAGTTTAATCTCATTGGCTACCCTGATCTTCTACTCTGCCCTAGATTAGAGAAATCACAATCACAAGCACACACCAAGTGCAATGGGCTAGTCTCATCCCTGCCTGATCACGATTTCAGTCCTGACAGGATTTCCTTACTTATCATTCTCTATTTCCACCTACTCTTTATCAGATGAGGCTTGTGTCTTCACTTCTTCATTCAGGCTGATATTGCCATTTTTTTTATGGTAAGACAATAAGATATAGGAGCGGAATTAGGCCACTCAGCCCACCGAGTCTGCTGGGCCATACAATCATATTTCTCTAGTTCCCATTTTCCTGTCTTTTCCCCATAACGCCTGATCCCCTTATTAATCAAGAACCTATTTATATTTGTCTTAAAAACACTCAATGACCTGGCCCTTAGTCTTCTGCACAATGAGTTCCATAGGTTCACCACTCTCTGGGTGAAGAAATTTCTTCTCATCTCTGTTTTAAAGCATCATTTCTTTAGTCTGGGGTTGTGCCTCTGGTTCTAGTTTTTCTTTCCCGTGAAAACATCTTCTCTATGTCCACTGTATACAGGCTTCACAGTATCCTGTAAGCTTCAACAGGATCCCCCCTCATCCTTCTAAACTCCAAAACTACAGACCCAGAGTCCTCAACTGTTCCTCATGTGGCAAGTTCTTCATTCCAGGGACCATTCTTACTAACCTCCTCTGCACCCTTTCCAAGGCCAGCATATCCTTCCTTTGATATGGGGCCCAAAACTGCTCACAATACTCTAAATGGAGTGTGACTAGAGCCTTATACAGCCTCAGAAGATAGTAATGATATGCAGTGCACAGCAATAACTTATCTGTGACAATTTTACTGAGATATACTGGAGAACATGCCCAGAACAATGAGACAGCAGGAATGTATCTTCAGCAGACTGATGGTTGACCTATAATGTTCTTTGTTGTGCTATGACTGCCATTGAATATGTCTTCTGATAGGCACATATGAAGAAGTAACTCTTGTCACTTACAATCTACTCATTGATTTGTGGCATTAGTGCAAACCAGTGAGGCACCAGCGAGTGTTGAAGTACCCAGACATCATGACTTCTGCCATCACAGCAAGCTCATCCTTGCATGACTTGCTTCTTGTTATCACATATTAGCTGCATATTGAGGAAATAGAATTCCTTACTGTTAATAAATACAACCAATTATTTGAACTGTGTTTATATAGCAATGTGCGTGCATGCTATTAGTTCCTAAACACAAGAAAAGTCTACGATTTTTATTGCCCTCTCCAGCTGACTGACTTTGTTCATCTGGAATCTTCTTAATCCTGCACATTTGTCACCTCTTGATGCACTCATGGTGAATGATTACTTTGGAGATGTCACCTATAGAATCCTGGACGGAACTGACTACATAGAAATTAAAAGTTGCAGTGATCTGCAATACTACTGGTATAAGGAGCCCACTGTATGATTCTGCAATGGTCTCCATGAAGAAATATATTTTCTTCAGACATGTCTTTCTGACATTTATAGATACATCATCGTGGTGTCAAATAATTCCCATTGTGCAACACTCTTTCCCTTTCTTTCATGGCAGCCTCTGAGGTGTCTGCCCCTGAGGGAGTCAGATGTAATCAACTTCCAAAATGGCCCCTGTGATCCCAGGCAATGAGCTTTCCCTTTGACTTTTGGAACCAATACCTTTGATTTAGTCATCTCCTACCTCAGACTCTGCCCCTAAAAGTGTCAAATTATCAATTTGAACCAGAGAAAAATCTCCAAAGCCAATGCAGTTCCCTAAGACTCACTTCTTTACAAGTCCAAAGACTCTTACAGTGAGTCAGGTAAACCCCATTTAATCACCAATGTTCAATGGATACGTAATTGAAGGCACATGAATCTTGTTTAATCAGAGAGGCTCCATTAAATTAAAATTTCATCTATGTGTTCAGTTTTAATACTTATGAAGTTCCCATTGCTTATGGAAGAGTTTCTTGCTTGCTTACCCTTCCACCACTAAAATAATTAAGAGTCACTTTCCTGTTGCTTGTGAAGCCCTGCAATTTTCTGAGTCAACTCACCAGCTTGCCAGTTCCATCAGGGGCCACAAAATACAATCTGCCTTGTTTTTGAGTAAGTTCTAAGTAAGCTGAATATAAATAAATTAATAATTTCTGAACTTCTTAACCTTATTGCTCTCTCTCTTCCTCCTCTGAAGATGTTGATATGGCTCTCCCTTTTCATCACTTAAAGATGTTGGTACAGTTCTAGTCCTGAGTTATTTGATATAGTTCCCTGGGCTCAATGAACCTTCCAGTATTCCTCACCCGTAGACATTACTCATGTTTGATCCTTGTTGGTGAATGTCATATAGCACCTTAACTGCCATCATGACCGAGATTTGCTAACTTAAAATAGATCTTCATCCATATTGCCCAAATTTGGTGATGAAGCACTTCTCATGGCTTTACTTGAAGAAGTGCAGAAGAGTTCTTCTCCTCAATGTTTATCCTACAAGGAAAGTCAGTTAAACAAGATTATTTGTGAATTTATTGTATTCCCATTTGTGAATCTTGCTGTGTGTAATTGTCATATTTTTACATTGCAAATTAAAAGATACTTCTCCAATGGTGAAGCACTTGGGAATTTCTTGAAGTTATGAAAGATTTTATAGAAATGCAGTTTCGTTCTTTAAAGAGCACAATATATTCATATAATACATAATAATTGTTCACTTTTATCTTCACTACTATAATTTTATATGGTATTACACAGTCAGCTAGGGTGAACTAATTCCTCTCTCTGTCCCATTCCTGAACTGATGATAACAGATTTTGAATTTAGAAGGGAGATGACATTGCCAATTCAATATAAATATTTAACTGTGTATAGCTTGGCACAAGAAACGAGCCAGCCAGTTTCAATTAAGTTAACAAGTGGTTGGTTACTATTATTACTAAAACTCAATGAGGCAAAGATGCAGAAATTATTGAGAAAAGGTTTAAAATGTATAAACATTCCTAATTATCCACTCAAGTAAAAAAAATACACACACAATCCCTGCAAGTGTAAAAAAGTAAAACTCTACAGTGTATCCTCTATTAGAAATTTGGGCGGGGAGGCAGTGAGGTATCAAGTAAAGTCAGAAAAATAAAATCTGTGGAGTATCCAAATGCTTGTTTATAGCTAAGAATCTCAGTCCTCAGTAACTTCTGGTTCTTGATGGTTTTCACTAGAGATTCAGAATTCTTTCTTAAGAACTCTCAGTTTCCAGCAATGAAGTTTTTGATGTGTTTTTCAAATCACGAACGGCTCCGGTTCAATAAAAAAGGCTTGAGTGGAAAGAGAGATGGGGTAAGGGTATTAGCACAATGATGATCTCTCCAACTATTCAAAAATTCCAGTATCTTTATTCAAAAAATCCTTGATTTACACTTACCAAGCTATATCATTTGGCCTCTCCCTGAGAGTTTTGAGATTCTCGATACTCTGAAAGAGTTAGAAGGAAGATAAGCATTTCTAACTTCAGAGTAATTATTTTAAGCACCCAGATAGAGCTCCACACAGGACACCCCTGCATCCCTAACCTGCCCTCTCCATATCCCTGGGACATCCCTCCCCACATCACCTCACAAATAAGTACCTATAGTACTCCTCAACCCTCCTAACCCACCCACAATCCCACAGTCCCAAACCTCTCCTGCAGCCCTAAAGATGGGATTTGAAGAACACATCAAAAACTTCATTGCTGCAAACTTAAGAAAGAATTCTGAATCGCTAGTGAAAAACATCAAGAACCAGAAGCTACTGTGGACTGAGATCCTTAGCTGTAAACAAACATATGGACACTCCACAGATTTATTTTTCTCATTTTACTTGATACCTCACCAAATTTCTAATAGAAGATATTCTGCAGAGTTTTACTTTTTTATGCTTGCAGGGATTGTGTGTGTATTTTTACTTGAGTATATAATTAGGAATATTTGTACATTTTAAACCAACCACCGCCCCCCCAACCCTAAAAGAACAGCCTGATTGCTGGCCTCCTTCCCTATGAGACTGCCAAGTGCAGATTGGCAGTGGGATCCCCACTGATCTCCTCCCATGGCCCCGCCCCCCCTTCCCTTTGGTCTCACTCCCCTCTGGCTCTACTCCCTTGGCTCTAGCCAATGCCCAGTGGGCAGTGCCAAGTGTTCCTTGGCATTGCCAGGGGACTAGACTGGCAATGTCCAGTGGACACCCGTCCTTACTCTCGACCTCTTTGTGGGCATTGATGGCCCCCCCTTCACTCCAGCGAGGTTGGGCCGCCAGTTGCCAGCTAGTGGGCAGCTGATATAAAGCCCACTGGAGTGAAACACTCCTTGCAGGTAAGGGGGAAGGGGGAGGGAATCTAGCGGGCACAAAGACTTCAGTCCAGGGCCTTCTAATTAGCTTAAAAGCAGAATTTAAATAATTTATGCAGCTCCATGCCAATTTCTGATGCAGAGCTGACAATGCCAGATGGCCAGAGATGCATGGAGGCATGAAGCCCAGCCAGGAGCTGCTGCAAGTCCTCCACTTGAGTCTCTCTCCCCCCATCTTTTGCCTTTTGCAAGTGCAACATAATAGCTTTTGTTCTTTGTTTAGGAAAAGTGTTTTTTTTTTCAAAAAAGATGCTATATATATGAATGTCCAGCCCATAAAATTATAAGTTATTATTTTAGAAACACATCTTCCTATTGTAAATGTCCTTATTACTCTCCAGTGGTTTCGGATGCCACTAATAACTGAGGGTGTCTCTCTCCTGCCGGTGTTCAACTCCCAACCGTGAAGTTCACGCTGAGACCGCTTTGCAAGAGAGAGAGAGAGAGAGACTCACTGTTTATTCCTGACCAGTGAGCTCATCCTTATGCCACACGAGTTACCCTGACTGCCCCCTATGACTGTGTGTCTCTCTTTCTTGTAGGTAGTAAAATACAAGTTGGAAGTGCCACACTGGGACAGCTTCACGAGTGAGCGAGAGAAAGGGACCACTTCACAACTCTCCTGCCACGAATTTCACAGAATTCCTTTCCGACTTAAGTACTGAAAGGTCAACCATCTCTCCTCCTTGTGTGTCCTCGTTGCCAGAGTTTGATTTTTTTAAAAGGCAGTTTCCTTAATCAAATTGATGCCTCCCACGAGGTGGCTTCAAAATAATGGAGAGCAAAGCGCTTACAGGATGAAACTGATTTGATTTCAATGACAAAGAGCCCAAATTGTTTTTGGAAGTCTCTGATGTGCTGCTAAGTGTCCCAATGTAGTTTCCTGGAACTGCTAGATGTTTTCCCATTAGTGGAGACATTATTCTATAAAGCAGGGGTAAAACTCATTATCATTTCCGTTGCTTCTCCTGTAGTTGGTCAGGGCTATCGACACCCTTCTGCATAATTTTGTCATATCTTTATCCCCCTTTGTTCACTCATGGCGGAGTTATATATTTCGATGTCTGGTTTGCAGTCATTTTGCTTGAATGTAACCTTTTAAAATAATACAGTCTTTAAAATGTCCGTTGTTCCACTTGAAATTGACCGTGTTGTATCAAGTTTAATATAATGTCCGTGTATCCTGTGGAGTTCATCGAAATGATGGATTTGTTACATCTTACACTATCAATAGAAAAAGATAATTCAGTAGCAACACATAAATCATCCAAACTCTCATCAGATGCTACAAAGTCCCAAGTCAAATCTCTGTATGTGATTAATTCATATCTCAACTCAATGCTGAGAACGATGAGCATTAGGCTGTCTAACGAAGAAAGAATAGACATCAGTAGTATTATGAAGTGTGCACTATTAAACTAAATTGTTAGGCTAGTTTTTATTTAATTACTTTTCTGGAATTTTAGACTGACATGTTGTAATTTTCTGAATGGCAAAGTGTGAAAAGGACAATGTGAAAATAACTTATTTTGTCAGTTTGACTGAAAAATGTTCCTGCCATTGGCAGATTCATAAAACATAAGAATGCATGAAACAAGGAGAGACAACTCAACTCATCAGGACTATTCATAAGTAGACCATCCTTAAACAGATCAGGTAAAATTTTTCCAATTATATACTTTCCTGGCTTATTCAGTTTCCAGAAGTTAAACTCTGAAAACTGGGGCAAATAACATTTAAAAGGCTTCTTTTTATTGCTGCAGTTTCATTATCAAAGGTGGTGAACTCTTTTTTCAGAGATGTATTTCCATGGTTGCAAAGCACAGGAATAATCATGCTGCATGAATTTTTAATCATTTTTATAACAATAGCAATTTATAATTATATAGCATCTTTAACATAATGAAATGTCCAAAAAGGCACTTCATTTGGAGCATTTAAAAAAAAACTATCACACCGAACCACATTAGGAGATTTTAGGTGAGACAACCGAATGCTTGGGGTGAAATCCTGAGTCCATGTTCACCATCTGCAAGGTTGCCAGTAGGGGCTCAAGATCCAGTAGTCACAGTTTTTGTCAATGATGCCATTAGGCTCACGCCCCTAATGTCTTCTTCATTGATAAAACAACCATCTTGTTTATTCTAGAATGAAATACAGTGGACGTTGGAATGCTGGGAATACTCCACAGGTCAGGCAGCACCTCTTGAGAAGTAAAGAGTTAACATTCACGCCAATGTTGTTTTGGCCAGGATTTTCCTTTTAATAGTGGTTAACATTATTGACAGACGCCTTGGCCCAGTAATGTCCATTGAGCTCACTTCCGATAGTTGCAATGAGCGTGAATGGGTTTTGGAGAAACTCACATTAATTGTTCCACTGTTCCTATTCTCAAAGCACTTGGACTATTAGTGTGGGAAAATTGGATACACAGATTTTTATGTGCAAGCTTTAGGGCTCATAAGCACAGGGATGGATTAGCAAATGGGGAGAAGAGGTGATGGCTTTGTTCCTGCATACTGACATCATTATCAATGAAATAGTCATGATGTCACCAGTTCCTCTTCACCAGCCTCTCCTCCTTCCATTTTCCATCCTCCCCTTCTGCATTTTCCCAACTTCCCTTTTTACTCTTGCCAAACTCCTCCAGTTCATTTTACGACCTCCCCGGGCTCCTCCTCATATCCTCCCGTGTCTTCTCTGCCCATCCTCTCCTACCTTACCCTGTCTCCACTTCTCACCCTCCCCTGGCTCCTCTTCTTGCCCTTGACCACCTTACCCTGCTCTACTTCCTATCTATGCCTGGATCTCTGCTTCTCAGTCCCACCAACATCAGTGTTTTCTTTTTGTCCTGTCTGAACATGTTCAGGGATAAAAATCACAAATATTTATTTCTCATTTATGATGAAGAAAATATACATGTACTAACTAAGTCAATCAGATTAATAGATGGGCACACTGTTGCATCGCAGCATTGGGAATTCAGGTTCAATTCTGGCCTTGGGTGACTGCTTGGAGTCCGCAATGTTCTCCCTGTGTCTGTGTGGGATTCCTCTGGCTGTTCTGGTTTCCTCTCACACTCCAAAGATTTGCAGGTTAGGCAAATTGGCTATGCTAAATTGCCTTAGTGTCCCAACGTATGCAGGTTAGGGGAAATTAGTGAGGTAAATATGTGAGATTACAGAAATAGGGCCTGAATGGGCTCAATCAGAGAGCTGGTGGAGACTCAATGGGCCGAAAGGCCTCCTTCTGGACTGTAGGGATTCTACAATTTTAATTCAGAAATTAAAATTTTAGTTTTAATTAAATGAAATTTAATTAATTTTAGTTTAATGAAATACAGTATTGAGATAACATACATTTCCTTGCAATTACTTAATTCTGAAAATCAAACGTTTGATACAAGGGCAAAATGTAATTGGAACTATTCATCTAAAGTTTAATTTTATCCCTCAGTACAACCAGAAGTAACAACTATTTATACACGAAGACACATTGAGCAGCATTTCTCAATATGCATTGAGCATAGGCATCCTGTGAATATCAAGCAGGATTACTGAATAAAGAGTGAACATCTACACTGCTTTGTAATTCTTTAAACTGATTGCCAGTGAATAAATATCTCCTCAAACACAGCCTTCCAGTGGGGAAGACACTAAATTTACAGTAATACCAGACTCTACTTCACAAGTGATGAGAATAAATGCAGCCTGACTGACATGGTGAGAATGTCTAAATGCAGAAAAAGGAAAAAGGTTTCTATCATGAAGAAAACATTAGAAAATTATGAAGTTCATCTTCATAGACATGGTCAGAAATTTGCTGGAATTGGTGCTCAGCTGAAAGCTTCACCAAGATGCTGCAGAGCTATCACAGCCACTAAACAATATTGTTATGAAGGATTAAAATCTATGCAAAACTCCTTACGTTGTGTTGTATTAAAGTTCCATTGAAATTGCAACCTGTTTCCATTGATTGATAAACAAGGGAACAAACCAGATTTAAAATGCAAGGAATTGAAAGACCTTCTGCACTAAATAACTCACACAAACAGTAATGATTTAATTTTGTTATTTTATGCATCGAAACATAGGCCGGAATTCTCCCATCCCGCTGCCCCTGAAATTGTAGGAGGCAGACTGTGGAGAATGTGAAATGCCACTGACAATCAGGCAGTACTTTCTGACCTTTAGACCAGAGAATTCTACCCATGGGAACTAAAAGCAGGAGTAGGCCATTTGGCCCTTCGAGCCTGCTCCACCCTTCATTTTGATCATGGCTGACATTAAATTCAATATCCTGATATCCCTCCCTATTTCCCTCATATCTCTTGATCCCTTTAGCTCTAAGAGCTATATCTAATTTCTTCTTGAAATCAGACATTTTGGCCTCTACATAATCAAAGCTTCTAATTAAAATCTTCATAGCAGCACCTGGCCTCCCAAGAGAACACAGATATTCTCTAAAGTAGGATGTATAATGAGAAAAACATAAGTTTATTGTTATTTCAGTATTTATTCAACATTAATTTATTGTTGTGTCTTACACTGATGCCTTAAAATTTTAAATGAGACTATTAAACCAGTTTGTTTTGTGGTAAATTGTCAGTCAATAAGAATTAATGTTTATATTGAATGGAGGTAACAATGATAGTGATTAAATAATCAGTTTTCCTGTACTTAGTAGCTGCCTGTGGAATTGTGTCTGCAAAGCATATAGATGTAGTCATAAAGTACAAGGAAGCTGCAGATATATCTCCTTGTAAGTTGCTTCCCCGTAGCACACTAATAGCTAAAGTAACTTTTTCTTTTTTGAACTACAGCAGATAAAAAAATGTTATAGAAGTTTAAAATTTTTAAAACGTATTTCAAAGTTTATGTAAGTATTTAGAAGTGATTAGAGTATATCAAAGTTTTAAAATGTTCTGAAGTGCCTTAGATCATTAAGCTCTGACTGCAACAGTGATTGGCTATTGACGAAATGATAGATATGTTGCCAAAGCTTTTGATTTTGCACTCATCAGGACAAGTGCAAGAATGGCAATTTTCAAAAGATCACAACAATTTATACTACAGGAAAAGAGGATGCTGATTAATTGGCCAAGACATTGCCACAGAGAAAGCAATGGGAAACTATATGTTTCCCCAAGCTCCCTAGTGACTGACCTTTTGATCTCAAGGAGTGTGACTTCTTCCAGTAATGTTGATGAAAGTATGGCTTCATTGAGAATTCACCTCGCTAACTAGACTTCGAACATAAATTTGCTATTCAAGTCCTGTTGCAGCCAAGGTAGCAAGTTCCAGCTGCAACTAATGAATATCCATAGCTTCACTAGTCAGAGGAAAATCCAGCCATTATTTATCATTATACTTCAGTGAAACACTTCAGGATGCATTTCCATGTTAACATGCTTTGAAGTTGTAACTAAATAAGGGTGTACCAAAGGATTGTATTTTGGTATGCTTCTGGTCACTGCACACTTGGGACATAGGGCAGAGAGAGAGAAAGAGAATTTACAGATAATATGGCTCCAGGAGGAAATCTGAGGGCTATTGGAAAGAGAATATCAATAAGATGAATAAAGTGATGGATGGGCAGAGAAAATGTAAGCAAATATGAACTGGTGCATTTTGGCTAACAAAAAATGGTAATTATACTTTAAACTCACAAATAGAGTAATCTTTCAAATTCAAATTCACAAAACAGTAAAGCAGCATGTCAAATCATATCAAAAATTAATAAAATACAGAGCTTTATACAAAGAAGTATAGACTATAGAACAAAGAACAAAGAAAATTACAGCACAGGAGCAGGCCCTTTGGCCTTCTAAGCCTGTACCAACCATAGGTGGAGCATGAGGCATAACATTGGGCTCCACCTCGTGAAATATCATTGACTTGAAACTTTGGATGGGAATTTTGTGGAGTTGGGAGACTCTGTGGACCTTTAAAAATGGTGGGCCTAATCTACATAGAGAGGTCCTGCCCCCCTTTCTGACAAATCCAATTTTTGCTAGTAGGGAAAAAGTGTTGGGTGAAATTTACATGGGGGAAACCTGAACTCAGTAGAGCCATTTTAACTCAATGCTTTGACAGGCCATTTGCTACAAGTTAGAAAAAGAGTAGAATCTGATCAAGCAAGTTCAATAGATCTCTTTATTAACATTTCCACCTCAAGGATTATCATTATGTCACTATGAATGTTTGGTTAAGTTTCAAAAGCTAACATTATCTCAGCAAGTGATCCTGACTTCAGAATTTGATTGACAGGTTAAAAAGTCTATTAAAGGATTAGCTATCTTTGATGTGAGGTCTGAATGGCAGCTTTTTTTTATGCGAGATTAACCACTGAAGGAGGTTTAAGAGTTTGAATTAGTTTTATGAATGGGAGTTTTTTTTCACAATCAAGTTTGTACATTAAGAGTTGTTAGATGTTTACTTTTTTAATTCACATGCAGCTCCTGAGGCCTTTAATACAGTAAAATATCCAATATGCACTACATAAGCATTACAAAATGAATTTTGACACCGAGCCACATAAGGAAATATTGGTAAAACTACCCAAGAAATTGGTCAAGAATTCATTTTTAAACTGAGTGTTAAAGGGGGATGAGCATAGCAGAGGGCTACAGAACTTTAGGAAGCAAATTCCACAGCTAGGGTTTTGGCAGCTGAAGGCACAGCTCCCAGTCTTGGATAATTAAAATCAGAGATGCACAAGAGAATGGAATAAGAGGAATGCAAGTATCTTGGAAGGTTGTTGGATTGGAAAAATGTTTGAGACAAAAGTAGGTGGAAGCCTTGCCAGGATTGGAGAAACAAAGATGACATGCTTACTCCTGTGAACTGCTGAACTGAAAGCCAATATAGGTCAGCAAACACTGGAGATGGGTGAATGGGACTTAGTGGGAGTAGGGATATAAGCAGCAAAGTTGACAGCCATGGTGAGTTGAAATAGAAGGCCATCTAGAGAACAAGAAATAATTAAGCCTAGAAACAGGGAAGATGTGTTCCAGAAGCAGGTGAAAAAGGGATGGGTGATGTTACATAGGTAGAAATATGATGGAACAAATATGGGGTCAAAAATTTATCTCAGGTCAAATAGATGCCAATATTGCAAATGGTTGTGCTTCAGACAACCGCAGTGGAGATGAATGGAGTTGCCTGGTAGGAATGCATACAGGAAATTATACATTATGCAGCAAATGATTCTCCAACATGGAGTGATGGTGGATGACACCCCATGCTGCAATTATAAAATGTATGTTTACAATTCAATGTGAATTATTAATATTAATCATTAGACATTTCTCATCACTTGTATACCTGAATGGAAACAACTTCTTTATAGAGTTGCCCCAGCAAATAATATAAATGATTAAGGATAGATTTTAACATACTACTTTATGTTTCAACTCTAATTCACAAGACGTAAATGAAAATCTGAGGTTATTCATGCATTTTGCAATTGAATAATGTATTTTGGAATTGCGTATGTTTTTGCTTTGATAAACTGCAATGGTAAACACATTTATGGAGACCTTGTTGATAATGTAAATGTGATTTTGCGTATGAGTGAAGCATTTCTTCTTTAGTTTCCCATATTTGAAGAGGTGGAAAGCATTCTGATGCTACCTAGTGGCAAAAATTGAGTACTGCAAAAATTAAATCCACTGTAGCACAATTTTCATCTGTTTCTGGTATCAATTAATTAGCTATAGTTTGTTTCCAAGACATGAATAACTTTTGGGGCAGTTGGTGAGCCTGTTTCCAGAGAAATATCAAATACCATTATAGTCAGCTTCCAAAATGTCAGTTATTGGACTCTGTCAGATGTGACATTTTCTGCTCAGATATTCTGTTCTGCACAATGTTACAACGAGACCTGCTTGATTCGTCATCGATCAGAAGTCGAGAAGATCAAACTTCCTTTCACTCTATGATCTTGACTTTGAACTGGTCATGTGTGATAGACATGCCCGTCAGTGGCATTCACTTTGTAAACCTCAGGATGCCTGTTCCCCCAGGACGGTAAATCACATTTAATAAATCAAATTTAAAGCAAACCAAATCAACATAGGTTTCTGTAAAGGAGAAACCTGTATGTCTAGAATATATAAAGGAGCGTGTGAAAACTTAAAATGACATAATGGATGTTCTGACATAAAACCTTTTACTGAGTGCTTTGGAAATCCTTTATATTGTTTTATATTGATCTGTTGCATTTCAAAATTTCTTGTCTCTGTTCACAGTCATTTTGCTTATAATGTTGTTTTTTGATTGCATACTTTTGCTTGTAAAATTGTATTGACTGCAATCTTAGTTTATTTATTCACATAAAATATAAATATGACAAAGACTATGAGGTTATGGGTAAAAGGGAAAGTGTCTGCAGTAATATTCTGGAATATTCACTCCATATAAAAGTTTTACAATTAAAGTTTATTTATTAATGACACAGTAACAATGAAATTACTGTGAAAGTCCCCCAGTCACCACACTCTAGTGCCTGTTCGGGTACACTGAGGGAGAATTTTAGCATGCCCAATGCACTTAACCAGTACGTCTTTCAGACTGTGGGAGGAAACTGGAGCACCTAGAGGAAACCCATGCAAACAGAGAGAGATGCAAATGATATTCTCAAGTGTTAAACTCCATCAAACATATTAAATTTTGTAGTTTATTTTGTTCAGAATATTGGAGTAGTCAGGATCAGAAATACTGAATTACTTTATGAATATTCAACAGCTGTCCAAATGGAAGATTTGTGATTCAAGGAACAACAGTTTTCACTTCTGGACCGACTTGCTGTGGAGTGGGGACTAGCAATGGATTAATAATTCAAAAACTCATGGGGTAGGCTTTGCTGTAGCTTTTGAATTTAGCCATACCTGTCAGTTGAAGGATCTTTATTGATCCCAACAGGGATCAGAATAGCTCCACTGCAGATCGATGATGGAAAATAGAGAAAGCATGAATATGAAGACTTAACATAGGAAGGCTGCCCACGCTTCTCCGAGGCATCCCTGGAGATTATGCTGCAAATTCTGAGGACCAGAAGAAAAATATTGTTTACAGCAGGTTGGAGAAAAAGGCCAGCGTCTCAAACAAGATGCATTTGACTCAAAATAATTGGAAAGATCAGCAGCAGGAGTATGATGACTATGCAGTTGGATATAGCACTAAACGAGGTTCAATGGCCCCATTGGGGCAAAACAAAAATGAGTAACATCTCACCTTCAGGTGCCAACCCCTACACTCCAAATTCCCCTGCCTCTACCCGTCCAGCAATCCTTAGATCACACAACTTGTAGCTGCACTCAGTTTTGTCTTCTCCAGGCAACAACTTGCATCCGCATCTGAACAGCCAGCACTGATTCTCACCCACGTCTTATTGCTATTTCAGAACCACTCCCCAGTTTTGGGTCCAAATCTTGGAATTCCCTCTCTAACTGCACAAAGGATGTACCTGCACCACACAGACTGCAGCAGTTCAGAAAGATGTCTCCCCCTGACATTCTCAAAGGCAATTAAGAATAGACAATAAGTGCCAACCAAGCCAGTGATGCTCGCATCCTGTAAACAAATAATAAAAAGTTATCCTCCATGAATGTTATTATTTTATTATCTCCACACAGTCCATTTCTCATACCAACTATTCTGCTTGTTCCTTCTCACAGTAGGGAGCACAGAACTCCAAGGATATATAAAGGTCTGGAGGTAGGGGGTACCCTTCTTGTAATTATCCACATGACTTCCACAATGAGGAAACTGTTGAAATAGGCAGAGTACTTGATCATTGTTGGTGAAGAGAATTACATATCACACTCCTGCTGTAACTCGCAAAGCCTCAGCTGACAGCAATTCTATCACTTAGTAAGACAAGGGCAGTAGATACAAGGGACAATCACCATCACATTCTCAAGGGCAATTAGAGACAGACAACAAATACTCTCCTAGCTTGCCAGAAATGCAGAAATTCCATGAAATTTTTAAAAAATGACACAGAACAATTATCCATGCTTTATCATTATTTTATTTCATTTTGCACAATGTTGACGTTGCTGGCCAGACCTATATTTTTATTGCCCATCTTTAATTGCTCTTGAGAAGGTGATGGTGAGTTGCCTTCTTGAACTGTTGCAGTCACCGAGGTGTAGGTACGTTCACAAGTGCTGACCAGATTTTGACCCAGTTATAGTGAAGGAACGACAATACATTTCCAAGTAAGGATGGGGAGTGGCTTGGAGGGGAAATTCCAGGTACTGGTATTTCCATGTGTCCACTGTTCCGATAACTGAAATATGAACCTTTTCACAATGATGATTTTGATCCCTTTCCTCATGTCAGTTCTAATTTATTTCTTCCATCACCCATAGAACTTTCAAATATGATAGAAGTGCTGGAACTGGAGGTCAGGAACTTCTCAGTGCATGTCACAAATTCTGATGAAACAGTGTCACATGAATTACATACATTTTATATCAACTCAGACACACACACAAGACTTCAATGGTGAGCAACACATTACAAGTGCGCAGGAGTATATATTGGAAAGAGGGAGAGAAGTGGAGAATACCCATCAGAGGTGCATAACACCCCAAGCTCTACTCAGCTGACACAAATACTGAACCTCAGGTGCTATCCAAGAGGAAGCCTATTTGAAGCAGCAACCAAAATGTATGTTCTTCTGTTAGTATTTCCAGAGACACTGAGCGCCAACGGAGAGAGTTGAGGAATCCATCATAACATGAGTGCCATGATATTCAGATTTTCTGTTGATGTTCAGCTCCTTGCAAAGAATGATCACTTTCAGAGAACTTCAGATATGACAGGCAATTGACTGGTTCCTGATCAATGGACTGCACATTTAGTCGCAACATTAAATAGAGTGAAGAGGAGCCTCCTCATAATTACTACTTCACGGGAAGTTCAACCAAGTATTCCTCAACTCAGCAGGGAAACATAGATATGTAATGAGAGGAAAGATGAGAAAGAGCACATGGAAGCTAGGAATTTGCTCAAGATGCTGCTGGTTGTCACTCCCGCCCCCACCCCCTCGCTTCCCCAACTCCTTAATCAAAACCCAAGGTGCTTCCTCCTGTCCCAATAATTGACAACCATTAGCCTCGTGTAAAAGGTGCGAACAGAGTAGCAGACAAGCAAAGGGTGACATAAATGCTCTGCATTTCTGCCACATGCAGTTGTCTATGGTGGTGAAAAATTAAACAACTAACAAGAGAGAGAGCTCCACAAATACCCCTCTTCTCAATGGTGGGAATGCCTATCACATCAATGCAAAAGAAAATGTTAAAACATTTCAACCATCTTCAGTCAGAACCGCTGAATGCTGTAAAAGCTTATTGTTAACTCCTGCTGATGTCATCAACAGGAGGCTGAGGCAAACAAATTCAGTGCTCTCACAATCTTAACTTTTACTGGCAAAATAAGCTATTTGGTCCAATTGGAAAGAGGTCTTCTGCTACGAGGAGAAAGTCATTCCGATCTTCTGAAGCATGGCCATTCATTCTTGCCAAGGAAACTGATCCTGTGTATTCTTGTGCTAGGGAAGATTGCTCCCTATGGGCTGGAGCTTGGTGGGCTTCCTTTCTGTCCTTTGACTGAGGAAAACAAAGTTATTGCTGCTGCCTTCAGTGTGGCTGGTAAGGCTCTTTTATTCTTTATCAGAGATCCAAGATAGAGCTACATAAGCTGCTCCAATGCTGTAGTAAAGACTGATAGCAATCGCAGAAATGACTTCCAAACTGTTGGAAGTCTTGTCCAGATGCACCATAGAAAGCATTTTTTCTGGTTGTATCACAGCTTGGTATGGCTCCTGCTCTGCCCAAGACTGCAGGGAAGTACAAGTAGCCCTATCTATCACGCAAATCAGTCTCCCATCCATTGACTCCATCTACACTTCCTGATGCTGTAGCAAAGCAGCCAGCATAATTGAGGACTACACAAACCCCAGACATTCTCTCTTCCATCTTCTTCCTTCAGGAAAAATATACAAAAGTCTGAGATCACGTACCAACTGACTCAAGAACAACTTCTTCCCTGCTGCTGTCGGACTTTTGAATGGACTTACCTTGCATTAAGTTGATCTTTCTCTACACCCTAGATAGTGACACCACATTTGAGCTCTCTCATTTCCTTTTCTATGAACAGTATGTTTTGTCTATATAGTGCAAAAGAAACAATACTTTTCACCGTATGTTAATATATGTGACAATAATAAATCAAATCAAAATCAGTGTCAAAGCAGTGACAGGAGGCTCTCAGCACAAGTTAAATGAGCAAAGGCTTTTCACCTAAGCAAGAAAACAGCTGCCTTCTTTTTGGAATGTAGAAGCTTTTCAGCTTATAAATTTCACGACCCTGTCAATCCATTTTGTGATCTTTCCATCTGACCCTGATAAGTTTTCAAGATCAGGAAATCTGTGCACTCCCTGTTGAAACCAGAATGTTTTGTTAAACTGTTTTTAATTTTCTTTTTTGCACATTTAATTCACAGGACCACTATCCCCACTTCAAAGTTTCTTACACAACTTCAAAGTGAGTGGGATTTTATTGGGTTTCCCTCAAGTCAGTACTTTTGATGTTTTAATCTCCCACACGTAATGGCATTGTCCCAATCTACAGACTAAAATTCTGTCCAAGCTGCTTAAAAAAATAGAGATAAAGACAGAACTATGATCTGTCCTATTAACTATCCTAAGCACGTGTACACCACACAATTTGTGCATGCTTGGATTTTCTGTACTTTTCTACTTAAAACAGAGCATTTGAAAGAATTCAGTGTGCACCTCAACCCACCATTAGGCAAATCCTGATTTAACTGTGCGGAGTTTGCATGTTCTTTCCCTGTCTGCATGGGTTTCCTCCGGTGCTCCAGTTTATTCCCACAGTCCAAAGATATGCAGGTTAGGTGGATTGGCCATGGTTAATGTGTGGGTTTACAGCGATGGAGTGGCAAGATGGCCTGGGTAAGATATCTGTCAGAGTGTTGGTGCAGACTCGATGGACCGAATGGCCTTGTCTACACTGCAGCTATTCTATGATTCTATGAATTTAATGAAAGAATTACTCTCTAAAATTTGTTTTCTGTTGTTTATTTTAATGCCTGTCAAATATGTGTAATTTCTGCAGGGGTTCGAGGGGGTGGGGGGCAGCGGTGGTGAGGGGGCTTCAGAGAAAGATTATTGGAATCATGTAAATAACTAAAAATTGTTTTTACATAATTTCTTTTGGAATTTGAGCTTCCACCATAATGCAACCCCATAATGTTTAGACTGGCCGTCCAATGATGTTTGACAAATGTTTCACAAACCTGCTTCTAGAAGGGTAACAACATTATTATATTGCAAATACTAGTAATTAATTTACAAAAATAAGTCTGTATTCATTTTGAGATGCATGACTATGAAATATCATTATGTTGGCCAAGCTAAAATGATGCGTAATGATAGAGTAGACCAGAACTACCTCAGTTCCAGCATTCGTAGAAACAAATGTGGCAATTGCTAAAGTAGAAAGGTAATAACAACCTTGACAAGATAATGTCTTGAATGTAAAAGATGGTCTCAAGGAATGTCAGAAGAGTACAAGAAAAAATGGACAAAATACCAAAAATAGATGCACTAAGAAAGGTCACCAAAAGCTTGGTCAAAAAACGTTAATCTTGGGAAGGTTCCAAGAGAGAAAAGTGGGGAGAAAAGATTTAAACTAGCATGTGAAGCCTCAGAAGCTGAAACAACAACTATGAATGAAAAAACAAAAAGGCCAACAATTATATGACACCATTGCAATCTCCGGATGTATCATAGCACTTAGAGACAATAAAATAGTTTTGAAGTTAAAGTATAGGTAAATAAAGTAACCTTTTTTTTGCACAGCAAGAGCCCACAAGGAAAAGTGAGATAATGGCTAGGTCATTTTTTTAACAATGTTGGTTGAAGGATACATATGTGATATGAAACCAGAGACAATCTCTTTTCTGTGAATAGATCTTTTATAGCCAGCTGAAAACACATACAGGATCCCAGTTTAAATTAACCGGTTGAACAGACTTCTGACAGTGCAGCATTTCCCCAGTACTGCAGTGAAGTACCAACCTAGGTTACAGAGATAGTGAGAGGTGAGACCACGGAGGGATTTAAACACAGAATGAGAATTTTAAATTTAAGGGAGGATGTAGTGATGCAGTGGTAATGTCAGCATGACTAGTCATCCAGGGGCCCAGACTAATGCTCTAGGGAAAAGGATTCAGATCCCACCACTGCAGATGGTGGGATTTAAATTTAATTAATAAGTCTAGAATGTGAAGCTAGTCTAATCAGGACCCTAAAAACACTGCCGATTGTTTGGTTCATTAACACACTTAGAGAATGCAGTATGCCATGCTTCTATACACTTTGTCTGTATAACGCATCAGAAACAATACTTTTCACTGTATGCTAATACATGTGACAATAATAAATTAAATCAAATCAAAATAAAATGACATCTGACTCCAGATCCACAGTAATCTGATTGACTGTTAAGTGCCCTCTGAAAACACCTAACAAGTCATTCAGTTCTATTAAAGCGCTGTGATTCTAAAAGGAATAAAACTGGATGGTTCTCCCAGCATTAATCATGGAATCACAGAAGCCATCCAATGCAAAAGGAGGCCATTTGGCCCATCCAGCCTGCACCAACCACAACCTCGTGCAGGCCCTATCCTCATTACCTCACTTATTTACCCTGCTAAATCCCCTGACATTAAGGGGCAATTTAGCATGGCTAATTCACCTAACCCACACATCTTTGGAATGAGGGAGGAAATCGGAGCACCCGAGGAAACCCATGCAGACAGGGGGAGAGTATGCCAACTCCACACAGACAGTGACCCAAGGCTGGAATTGAACCGGGGTCCCTCGCACTGTGAGGCAACAACTCAAACCACTGTGCCGCCGCAGTGTAAGCACCAGAAATGATAACTGCCAACGCAGCCTTGCCGAACCGCAAAATAAATTTCTTGGTAACACTATGTTCCTTAATAACATCAACCATTTTTAGTTATTTATATGATAATGTTCCAGACACCACCAGCTCCATCCCTGAATATGTCCCGTTCCACTGGCAGGACATCAGGGGTTTGTACGGAGGGACTGCCCCACGGACTAGTCAAGAAACAGCCTGACTTAATCATATTCATGGACTCATACTCTGTAACTTTCACTGTAATTTCAGCCCAAGATCAAATTCCAAGAGAAACTGTAAATGCAGCCATTTTTAGTCGTTTACATGATAATATCCCAGATGTCACCTGAATATGTTCCATCCCACCAGCAGGACAGAAGTACCTGAAGTGGCAGCACAGTGGCATACAGTCAGAAGGGAGTGTGCCCTGGGACACCTCAATATTGACTCTGGATCTGATGAAGTGTCATGGCATTCAGCTAAACATGGACAAGGAAACCTGTCGGTTATCACCTACTATCCTCTCTCAGCTGATGAATCAGTATACCTCCATGAAGACCGTATGTCTGAAGTGCTGAGGATGGTCAGGGTACTGAGTGTACCTTTATACCCATAGACTGGGTCTGTGGCAGGTGGCGGGAGGACCAACAAGAGTGAAAAGCATACTTGACCTCATCCTCAGTAATCTGTTTCCAGGCAGTAAACTTCTATGACTCTATGACAACATTGATAGGAGCGGCCACAGCACAGTCCTTGTGGAGACAAAGTCCTGTTTACACTCTGGGGATACTCTCCAACATGCTATATGTCATGTTAATTGGGATAGATTATGAACAAAAAAGTGCATCCATGAAAAGTTTAAAGTTTTAAGTTTTAAAGTTTATTTATTAATGGCAAAAGGAGGCTTACATTAATACTTCAATGAAACTATTGTGAAAGTTCCCCAGTCACCATATTCTGGCACCTGTTCAGTTACAGTGGGGGAGAATTTAGCATGGCAATGCACCTAACCACACATTATTGGACTGTGGGAAAAAACTGGAGCACCCGGAGGAAATCCACGTTGACGTAAGGAGAACGTGCAAATTCTGCACAGACTGTGACCCAAGCTAGGAATTGAATCCAGGTCGCTGGTACCATTGTGCCACTGTGCTGCCATCAGCCAACAGTAGCAGCAGAATTCTACTCAACCATAATTGAATATGCCGGGTTATGAGGTAACTTCATAACCTGGCGTACCTGCACATCACCATCACTCCGCACCCGCAACCCCCCCCCCCCCCCCCCCCCCCCCCCCCAGCCCCCACCCCTCCACCTCCCAGAGGCTGGAGATTCAAAAATAATTCAATGAAGAGTGCAGAAAAAGGGAGAATGAGCAGCCAAGAGCAACATCAGACATACTTAAAAAAAAGTGACAACATGGTGAAGCTCCAATACTATCTCCAAGAAAAACAGTGAAAGCTGATAATAGAACAGATCAGATCTTCTCCTGATTATCAAAAAAGTGAAGGAAAATGTCATTGACTGTGTTAACAAGTGGCACTTACTCAGTAATCTGCTGACAGACACTCAGTTTGGGTTCTATCAGACCCAATCAGCTCCTGACTTCATGTCTTGGTCAAACATGAACAAATGAGTTAAGAGGTGAGGTGTGAATAACTTCCTTTGACATCAAGACAGCATTTCACAGAGTGTGATATCAAGGAAATATCAGCAAAACTGGAGTCAATGGGAATCAGAAGAAAATCTCTGCAGATTTGTCTCATATCTAGCAGAAAGGAAGATGGTTGTGACTGTTGAAGGTCAATCAGCTTAGTCTCAGAACATCACTGCAGGAGTTTCTCAGGGTTGCATCCCAGGCTCAAACATCTTCAGCTTCCCTCCACCATAAGGTCAGAAGAGGGGGATTTTAAGGGTGATTGAACAATGTTCACAAGTTCCCAAAAACTGGAGAAGTCCATGTCCATAAGCAGCATGAGCTGGACAATATTCAGATTTGAGCTTATAAGTGGCAAGTAACATCTGCACCACTCAAGAGCTAGACAATGACAATTTCCAACAAGAGAGAATCTAACTATTTCCCCGTGATGTTTAATGGCATTACCGTCTCTGAAACACTCACTGTAAACATCCTGGGGGTTAATGTCCAGAAACTAAACTAGACCAGTCTCATGAATTTTGTGGCTACCAGAACAGATAAAAGGCTGGGAAACGTGTGGAGTGTAACCCACTACTGACTCTCCAAAGACTATCCACCATCTACAAAAGTCAGGATATCACACTCTGTCAAATGCTGCCTTGGTGTCAAAGGAAGTCATTCACACCTCACTTCTCAGCTCATTTGTTCATGTTCGACCAAGACATGAAGTCAGGAGCTGATTGGGTCTGATAGAACCCAAACTGAGTGTCTGTTAGCAGATTACTGAGTAAGTGCCACTTGTTAACACAGTCAATGACATTTTCCATCACTTTTTTGATAATCAGGAGAAGATCTGATCTGTTCTATTATCAGCTTTCACTGTTTTTCTTGGAGATAGTATTGGAGCTTCACCATGTTGTCAATTTTTTTTTAAGAATACTCTCCATTGGAAGTTTACCAGGATGCTGCCTGGTATGGAAGGTCTGAGTTGCGGGGAGAGGTTAGGCAAATTGGGGCTGAATTCCTTAGAAAGACGTAGACTGAGAGGAGATCTAATAGAGGTGTACAAGATTATGAGGGGTATAGATAAAGTAAACAGGGCTAAGCTTTTTCCTAGGATGGACTCAAATAGCATGAGGGGTCACGGGCTTAAGGTGAGGGGGGTAAGGTATAATTTGGATGCTAGAGGGAGTTTTTTCACACAGAGGGTGGGGTGGTATGGAATGCGCTAACAAGTAAAGTGGTGGAGGCAGGCACTCTGGAGTTATTTAAGAGATATCTAGATGGGCACATGAACAGAATGGGAATGGAGGGGTATAGAAAATTGATTTAAAATAGGGATCATGAGCCTTGGGAGTCCCTGGGATGTGTGTAAATTGTTGATGATATTGATGTATTTGTTTTATCCTACAGATACTTTGGTCCGCCTTGTCTAACAAGGGGCATACACGCGATGGGTCATGAGAGGGCTGCTCTTGGATTTTTTGAGAGTATTCCAGTGTTTCACGTCGTTAGTGTACGCTTGACCTGGACCATTTGATGGGCAACACGACAGCTCAGTGACTATCGCTGTGCTGTGCAGATACATGGGTTTGGGCCTGTGTCTGTGGGAGTTTGCATATTCTCCCCATGCTTGCGTGGGTTTTCTCCGGGTGCTCCGGTTTCCTCCCACATCCCAAAGATGTGCTCTTAGGCTGATTGGCAGAACAAATTCTCCTTAAATTGTCTCAAATTTGGTTTCAATGCATAGATCTATAAACATAGACAGGGATCATTGGTAGAAGTGGGAACATCGAGATGGCGGCGTGGGCTCGTTGGGCTGAAGGGCCTGTTTCCCATGCTGTTTTGTTTTTTGTTCTTTGAAATGGGTTAATATCAGTGAAGACAGGATGCCCACTTAAGGGCTTTATCTGCTGCCATGGCTGAAAGGCTAACCACAGATTTTTCCACTCGAAACGTAATCAGAGTAGAAATGAGAAGGAAGTGGGGAGTTCACCCACAACCTTCCCAATTAAATGCCCTCTCCACTTCCAAACATGCCATTAAAGAGGGCATAGGATTCTGCTTGCAGTGTTGCAAGAGGATGGTGTGATTGGTCTATAAAAGGATGAAAAGAGGTTGTGACAAATCAAGAATGATAAAATATTCCAGAGAAGATGAATGTCATTTGTAATTTAGTAAGAGCTGTCTCAGTACTATGAATGTGGCAGAAATTTGATCGGAAGATTGAAACAGGAGGTTGTGAGAAGGATAGCTATGGATCTCGTATGGAGGTATTGACGGGGCTACTTGGGTGAGCTAGGGTCCCCTCTACTTGTGTCTGAGTTTCATTAACGAGGAATGCTTTGTTCTCTTAATACACAGATTGTATATGTTGCCTCTCCTCTTGTTCCTCAGTGAAGGAAGCATTGAAATGTCTACAAGGATTGCAACATTTTTCCAGTGTTCCTCACCTACTGTACATGTCTAGAAATTCCAGAGATTCCAATCAATCTATTGTGCATTTCTGAGTGTCCCAGAAACACTGGGTGAGAGTCTACTGGCTTCACTTGACCTGAGACTGGAAAATCCCGTCTGAGGTCAACAGACAATTCTATCACCCACCCTTTGCCCATGGTGGGCAGGCAGCAGAATTCCAGTGAATATCTCCCAAAACAATGCAATATTGGCCACAAATATTGCAGCAATATTAACACACACACACTGAGGTCATTTCTCAGCTAAAGAGGCTGAATTAAAGACTCATCTAAAGATTGCCCAAGGAATTTAAGAGAAAAACTTAAGAGAAGCTGTAGTATGAACTGTCTACTTAATTGAGCAACTATGCAATAGCATTAAAGATTTTCAATCGGAAGTATCGTTGTGGTTTATCAATTTAAAACAAAGTATTAAATTGTTGTTAGCTGAATTTATGACCTGTTGCACAACCAGCTATAACCACTGTAACAGCAGCTGTTTTCAATGAGAATGGAGCTATGGTAAATGAGACCAAGTGGTTATGTGAGAATGTGATGAGACAGCCACATAAAAGGTCACATGGCAGGAGTACGGAAGTTATCCCTGGAATCTCGGGTGGAGAATAAATACTATATGTAATTGCTGAGCTTAGCAATAAACTACCTTTATTGGAAGTCCTCAATGTTGGTGATTTGATGAACCCATGACATTCTACATAGTGTGGAGATGCCGATGTTGGACTGCGGTAAACACAGTAAGAAGTCTCACAACACCAGGGTAAAGTTCTACAAGTTTATCTGATAGTAAACCTAGAAACTTTCGGGATTTGCCTTTGTCAGGTTACTGGAGAATTCTGGTCATCCATACAACCTCAAACAGACTATTGTCTGCAGCAAACTACCCAGCCTTCAGGAAACAGTGACCACTACACCACACAACCCTGCCACAGCAACCTCTGCAAGACATGGATCATTGACACAGATGCCATCATCTCATGTGAGAACATCATCTACTAGGTACACGGCATATACTCTTGCAAGTTGGCCAGCATTGTCTACCAGATATGCTGCAAGAAAGATGTCCCAAGGCATGGTACATTGGGGAGGCCACGCAGATGCTACGACAATGAATGAATGTACACTGCTCGAGTGTTTCCTTCCTGTTGGCAATCACTTCAGTGGTCACGGGCATTCGGCCTCTGATCTTTGGGTAAACGTTCTCCAAGGCGACCTTCACTACATACAACAGTGCAGAGTCACTGAGCAGAAACTGACAGCCAAGTTCTACACATATGAGGATGGCCTCAACTGGGATCTTGGGTTCATGTCACACTATCTGTAACCGCCATGATTTGTCTGAGCTTGTAACATCTCACTTATTGTCCTGTCTGAAGACAATACACATCTCTTTAACCTATGCTTAATATATCTCTACTCACATTGTCTGCACCTTTAAGAATTGATTAGCTGTAAAGATTCGCATTCTAATCAATATTCTATAAAATGTGTGTGTCTTTATATGCTCTGTTTGAGACTAGAGCTTTGCACTCACCTGACGAAGGGACAAACCCTGGAAGCTTGTGGGTTTACTATCAAATAAACTTGTTGGACCTTAAACTAGTGTTGTGAGACTTCTGACTGATTCTACATGATCTCAGAAGTTGTTGGTATGGCACAAGGATTTTGCCACATTAACCCACTAATTTTTGATGAAAATTTTGCAGATAGTTTGGCAAAGTTACAGAAGGATTGGCATACTTATTGCAGTGTTGCATTCTCAGACATGTTGACAAAGGTCCAAGCTTTTACCCTAGTAAACGTCATCTACCCCGAGGCCATCAAAATATGTATCTTCTAGACAGAGGAGGAAAAAGACTCGGAGATAATTCTGAAACAGTTTGAGAACATTCCTGGTAAACAACTTAATCCTTGATAGACATGCATTCAATTCCAGGAACCAGAAAGCAGATGAGGCAATACAATTGAACACAGCCACCCTAAAACCAGTGAGAAAGAAATATCCATTCACAACTATCATTCAAGACCTCATCAGGGATTGAGCAATATTTTGTGCAGTATGTAGCTATTTAGTCCACAAGCAGTTGCTGTGAGAAAAAGACAACTTTATAAGCAGACTTCAATATCTGTATGCTAAACAATCTGAGAAATGAAGCAAAGGTTTTAGACAGGAAACTGAAGCATTTGGTCTACAAAGTATACCTGGTCTAAATGGAAACAAAGAATATAAGAACATAAGAAATAGGAGCAGGAGTAGGCCATTTAGCCCCTTGAGCCTGCTCCATCATTCAATAAGATCATAGTTGATCTGATAATGGGTTCAATTCCACTTACCCAGCCACTTCCCTTAACCCATAATTCCCTTAGTGGTTAAAAATCTATTGATTAAAAAAGAATAGAAGCAGGTGTAGGCCATCTAGGCCTTCGAGCCTGCTCCGCCATTAATTTTGATCAAGGCTGATTCACTATCCTGATCCTGCCTTTTCCCCCTCCTATGCCTTGATCCCTTTAGCCTCAAGAGCTATATCTAATTTCTTCTTGAAATCACACAGTGTTTAAGCATTAACTAAATTCTATGGCAGTGAATTCCAGATTCACCATTTTTTGGATGAAGAAATTTCTTCCACCTCAGTCCTAAAATGTTTACTCCTTACCCTCAAACTTTGACTCTAGTTCTGGACTCCCCCACGACTGGAAACATTCTTTCTGAATGTACTGTGTCATGTTAGAATTTTATAACTTCCTAGAATAGCTCCTCTCACACTTCTAAAGCCCAATGAACATAATCCTAACTGAAAACAGCTGACATTTCGAGTCCAGATAATCCTTTGTTAAAGCCTTGAGTTTGGACTCAAAACATCAATTCTTTTCTCTCACAGATGCTGCCAGGCCTGCTGAAATTCTCCAGCACTTTCTCTTTTGGTTTTAGATTCCAGCATCTGCAGTCATTTGCTTTCATAATCCTAACCGATTAGTCTCTTCTCGTATGACAGACTTGCCATCTCAGGAATCAGTCTAGTAAACCTTTGCTGCACACTCTCGATAGCAAGGACATCCTTCTGCAGATAAAGTCACCAAAACTGCACACAATGCTCCAAAATCCTATATAATTGCGATAAAATATCCGTATTCCTAAACAAATCCTCTCAACGTGAAGACCAACATACCAATCAGCTTCTTTACTGCCTGCTGCACCAGTGCGCTTACTTTCAACGACTGATGCACAAAGATACCAAGGTCTCAATGAGCATCCACCTCTCTCAATTTACACCCATTCAAATAATAATCTACTTTCCTATTTTCATTACCAAGAAGTAAAGAACAGTACTTTATTAATCGCTAATCTTCACTAGCGCATTAAAATTTAAATTAAAGGATACAATACAATATACAGGTATAGGTTCTAAATAACTTTGTGATTGCTTTCGGTTGGTTAAGTGATAATATGTTTTTGCAGAACATTAGAAATTCCAGTTAGTAAAGAATCCCAGTTGGTAAAATGCCAGATGATAATGTTTACTTTTAAACAAGATAAATTTTCTACCCACTTTATCTTTAGAACACCATTGAGAAAGCAAGAAAAACAGGCACCTACATAGTACTCTTCATAACTACCAGACATCCAAAAGCACTTTACAGCAAATGATATAAATTTGAAGCGTCGGCATTGTTGAAATATATTGTTGTACTGTGGAATATCACTTTGCTAATTTGAGAAATACTTGCTTTTTCTTTGCAATGAATAACTAAGCACTCTGGATTTATTAAGCTTAGAAAAGGGAAGACTCTCTTTAATATACAACAGGTAAAACTGTAAAAAAATGCTTTTGAAGTATTCCCAGTTGACTACAAAACTTAATTAAGCAACATCTAAACCACATAAAACATTTGACTTACTGTCTAGGACCTCCACAGTAACAGTAGCACTGTTTGTGATTAATTTTGTGGCCTACATCCTGTAGTGTTTTTTAGCAAAAACCACTTTGCTAAATGCTGCAGGTACAACCACCAGCAGTATGGCAGCAGCCCAACCTGGGGGCAAAAACTTTAGTAAGGTGAATGAATTGGAGTTCAACCAAAGCAGGGAAGCTACAGAGCCTCCAACAACACTATATTGTGACAGTGTTACAGGATAGAACAAGATCTTTATCACTCATAACGGTTTGTTTTATTACATGTCACACAATGGTCTTTACATAATTTCCTATGAAACACATAGTTACGTCTCATGTCACCGGGTGTGCTAATTAAAGAGGGAAGATGTAGACCTTGCGTGGACATGGAAGAAAATATGATGCAGCTACAGCAGAGGTTATGGGACTGTGGGCGGTACCCCAGTACCTCAGGCAGAGCAAAATGCTGTAGGTAGCTGTTGAGCTTTGGAACAATAAGAAGTCTCACATCACCAGGTTAAAGTTCAACAGGTTTATTTGGAATCATGAACTTTCGTGGTGCTGCTCCTTACTCAGGCGAATGACCTGAATAAAGCGCAGCGCTCGGAAAGCTCATGATTCCAAATAAACCTGCTGGACTTTAACCTAGGGTTCTGAGAGTTCTTACTGTGCCCACTGCAATCCAATGCCGGTATCCCCACATCAGACTTTAGGAATAAATTATCTTTGTTGGAACTCCACGATTTGAGGAACCCATAACATTCTGCAGTAAAGAAAGGTGTTGGATTTTAGTGTAGATTCGTAGAAATGGCGCAAACGTCGAGATAACTCTAGCGTAGCCTTGGAACGGCAGTAATTAATTGCATCCTAAATTCCGATCAACAATCATCTTTTAATGGACTTCAGAATTAATGTTCATCGTTCTTATGTTCTCTCTTAATTTCCTTGGGCAATTTTGAGCTGCACTCGATGGTTCTTTACTTCTGTCTCTTAATCTGTGTGACTACCCCAGTGTACATGCTTTCAGACACACCCTAGTAACGTTTCCTACTGCACGGTTAAGAGCATGAGTGCTGGGGGTGCCGTTTGTCGTGGGTCGATGCAATTGCTTTGTGCTGTTGAGTTGAGTTGAGTGAGATTAGGCGTTAGGGAGACTTGTAATGTTTTGACACGGGGAGCAATCAGCAGTCACTCAGCAAAAACCACTCTGGGTTGCCCATCACAACATTGCCTGCCAAGTTTTTAGGTGCGCCCTGTCTTTGGAATTTCCTGTGATGCAATTCAGCCTTGGTTGATAATGGGTCATGTTGTATCACGAACTCCTTGCCTTTTACCCTGGGAAAATTCCCCCACTATAATCATGCTTCTCCCTGCAAACTGTTTAAAATCAAGACACTAGTTGACGCAGATTATACATAAAAAGCAAAGTGTTTAACTTTGATCAGGATTTGGCATTTAAAAAAAACATAAATTTCCAAGTCCTTTCAAACCAAAAGATTAAACTTCTAAGTTTTTTTTTAAAAAAATAAAAATCGTCAATCCTGCAGCACTGTGAAGCCATCCCGGTCATCTACAAATGGGTTAGCAAAAACCAAGTGATTTCAATTAAAAGTTTTGCTGTGTCCTTTCCAAACAAAAAAAGTTTCTCTTTTCAGTTTCTTACAACTGGACGGGAAATGGCAGTGTGACGTGTTGTGTGGCGTTTGAATTCCCTGGCGTGAGTCATAAAAAAGTGCTGAAATTGTTGGTGTAGTTTTACACGCCTTATATAGCCTGTAAGTGCAGAGCTGTCATTCTCTGTAGGATAAAGTGAGTGGCTGGAGCAGCAAGGATCTACCTACTCTCTTTCTCCTGCAGTTCGCACAGGGATCGCCCTCCTTTTCCTCAATTGCCTCATGTAACAAGAAAAAAAAGTCCCCTCTCCCCATTCGGTATTTAGACAAACAAAAGAATCTTTCTATTTTCACCAAACACCAACTTTTCTCTCCCCCACCCTTTCCCCTCCTCTCCAGCGACGATGGAGTTGTACAAAGTTACCCTGGAAGGACCGGCTCCGTGGGGTTTTAGACTGCAGGGAGGAAAGGACTTCAACAAGCCTTTAACCATGTCCAGGGTGAGCGAGAATGATTGGGGGGTGCTGATCGGAGATTTCTTCTCTTTCTACTTACTACCTGTTTGCTCATATGGTAAAATCAGGAAAAAGCTTGTGTTACAAATCGTCATTTGTGCAGGAACAAGGGATTTGAGCCACCCCTGCAGTAAGCAGCCAGGCAGGCTCATTTTACTGCATGCTTTTTTTTTCCCTTCTCTGAAATGTAATGTATGGAGTTCCCCCTTTCTTGCATTAACTTCAAAGCGCGCCCTTATATGTAACATGTTGCGGTCACTTCATGTTCTAAAGCGAAGTCGGAGTAGGGGGGAACCTTTAAGCCGATCTAACCCCTCCAAAATGGGAGTTTTACGGTTTTTAAATGTAAAACAGTGAACTCAGCTCGCAAGCATTTTGTGTTCGAGAGTTAACAACTAGCAACTTTCCTAAGGCACACAGTTGTAGTTTCCTAACGTAACACGGGGGTGGTCGTGTGATACAAAATGGTATCTTAAAATCCCAGTATTGAAAGCATTCCAGCGTGATTCTTGCATATCAGGAATGTGAAGGGATTAGTTTAAAAAGCTGCAGCTTCCAACTGTACTGAGAATCAGCAGTGTAAGCTGACCCGACCCCTCTGGGGAGAACGCCTGAAATCTCTCCTTTGTACGGACCAGATGAGGTCATTATCACCTCAAATCGTGTTTAATTTAGGTCGAATGGCAAATAGCTTCCAATCGAAAGCAAAAGTTTCTATTGGTTATTAAAGTATCTGCATTGTAATGTGTGCTGATTATCGGTAGCAATACTGCTCAGAAGCTTTCATGCATTTTGAGCCTCATTATAACTTTTCAAAGTTTTTTTATAATTTTAAATTATAGCGAAGTAAATGTTTCATTCTTTCAAGCAGCATAATTTAAAATTAGGGATTTATTTATTTTAATTACATTTTGCGATTTTGAACTGATTTTAGCCAAATACTCGTCTCTAGGAAGCATTTTATTTGCCCTTTCTTGTTATTTTAAATGTAGTGTGTTTGAAAATAATCTTGAGTGTTTTATGGATGCAGTTCCCTTACTGATCTATCCACATAATCGTCTGAGTCCAAGGAAGATTCTTTTGTCATGACCAGATATGGGCAAGAGTTCCAGCATTGAGAAGCAGAATAACAACTCCATATAGGTCTCAGAAATCGAGTTATTGAAAGGATTTGCTCTTGTGGGTGCATGTTTATGGCACTTCCATATTTGTACTTGCTTTCATTTATGTGCTTACTTCTGCATACCTTGGTTAATTTAAGGTGCATTTGACATCTCCATGTTTTGACTTTGGTGTCCTTGTTCATTTTATCATAGTGATTTAAGTTCTGGAATTTTGTTTTAATTGATGTCTATAAATCTTCCAGTCAATTAACTATTTTATGATTGTATGACGACTGTTGGAACAGCAGTGCTCTGTTTTAAAAAAAACTGAGCTTAAAAACAAATTCACTATGTCTTCTGTAGATAACACCATCCAAAACCTCTCCTGCTCAGATCATCACCCCTACCTCTTCCCCTCAGCTAGCAAGGCCCTCCTTAAACTTGTCTCTGACCTAATAGCTCCTTATGTGGCTTGGTGCCACACTTTGTTTTATAATTGCGCTTGCGAAACACTTTGGGACATTTTATTGTATTAAAGGTGCTATATAAATATAACTTATTGCTCCTATTCATCTTGACTCATTCTGTGTGCCTCTCCTCCCTTCTCCCCCATCATTCCCCCTTCTCATCCCCGCCCCCCCAATATCTTCCCCGCTTCTGCCCATCTTGTCATCAGTCAGCTATTCACCTTACATCGGATTGTTCTGTCACTCTCTGCCCCCTTAAATAGATTTGTAAAGGTTCAGTATAATTTCCAGAACATGGCAGTTGCTGAGGCAATCTGTTAAATTTGAGTGTTAGCAAAAATTACATAAAATTTATTCAGCTAATTGTTGGGTAAAACAACCTTTTTCTCTACCTAAATTTGTCAGGTGATTGGAGTGTTCCTATAGTGAAGTGCTACTTGTCTTTGACAGTAGCTTGTGCCAGTTCATCCATGTTTTGTGATGCATTCAGACTCTCCATGATCTGTTCAAACAGCGAAAAAACTGAAAACGTAACAATAAAAAACCCACTTATGGAATATTAGCATACAAGGGGTGGTACCGTGGTTAGCACTACTATCTCACAACGCCAGGGACCTGGGTTCAATTCCAGCCTTGGGTTATGGTATGGAGTTTGCATTTTCTTGACACCCCTGCATGGGTTTGCTCTGGTTTTCTCCCATAGCGCAAAGATGTGCGGGTTAGGTTGATTGGCTGTGTTAAATTGACTTTGTGTCAAGGGATTAGCAGAATAAATATGTGGGATTACGGGGATAGGGCCTGGTTGGGATTATGCTTGGTGTAGACTCGATGGACCGACTGGCCTCCTTCTGCACCATAGGGATTCTATAATTCTATTCAGAAGGCCTTATTCCAATAGAATATTTTAAGTTTATTTTGTACATAAACTGCAAAAGTAAACTTAATATGATTTAGGTGCTTGAGAGCATAATTTAAATTGATATTTTTCAATAACACAATCATGGAATAATTAGTGATTTAATCTGATAACAGTGGATAACTTTGTGATTCTTTGAGCCAGTATATGCTCCAGTGTGAAGGTTTTCAAAAGTGAAAATGAGGAGTGTGGCATTCCATTGCAATCCTTTTTTTTTAAGAAAATCAACTCAATAGTTGAACCCAGAGAAAAAAGAACTGCAGATGACAGAAATAAAAACAAAACACATACTCAGCAGGTAAGGCAACATTTACGGAGGGAGAAACTCAAAGTTTGCTTCATGCAAAATCTTTTAACAAAAGTACTAGGTTTACTTTAGCAATTACAGCAGCAGATAATTCTTAGATGTTAAGGAATTTTTTCTGAAAAGATTAAATTTGGCATCAACTATTAATATTTATGTCTTAATGTGAAGTTACTGTGACTAAGTCTAGTTATTCCAATATATGGTGCCAATATTATGTCATGCCTTTAATTGCAAGATAACTAGTCAAAGTTTGTGACATACTTAAGCTCAATGGAAGGAGGATCTGCAAATTGGACTACAGGTTTGTCCAAGAAGGTTTATGTTGCAAGAATTGAAGGTTGGAACTACCTTGGTCATGGGGATTTTTGACGAGAAAGATGTCCATTGAATGACTTAAAAAAGTCCTGCCCTGTCCCTTCCATTGAAGAGTAACATTTAAAATCCCTACAGTTAGAGTTTGCCAGCATAGATTGTGACTTCAGCCGCTAGAAATTTTGGCCTTGCTCCAATATACACTGTGATACCTCCAGGCAAATTAAATTGCCCTGGGCATTAAATGAAAAATTCCAGACAAATACTGCACATTATTTTGATGACCCAGCTCCTACAAGGGTTTGACTTGCTGATTCAAATCCATTTCTACAAGTGAAGCCAAATTACTCAACATAATTGAGTGCACTTCAACAAAGCATGTGCATATGAAGGAAAATTAAATGCATAAACAGTAGATACCATCTACCCTTAATCTTTCCATCATGATGTTTAAGTTAGTTCAACTTATTTGTACAAGTTTAAAGACCAGTTTGCAGTATGTTTTGATCAAAAAACTTTTGCCTTGCTGTATAGGTACAATTAGGCAGTTGTATTGTATGAACCAAGCTTTGATGAAACAGTGGTGCTGTATAAGATACTTGCTTTGTTCAGATGGATAATTAGCTGTCTTTTAAAACAACCTTTCTCATCTTCCTTTTCACTCACTGTATAAATCTGCACCACCAAATTATAAAGCCATCAATTGTTTCCAATGCCACTGTAATAGTTTAGTTGTAGGATGGGTAATTCTCAATTTCTTCATCCTTTCCACTACCATCTTAGTTAATTCCAGCTAAGAGATCTTTTATTTCTTTGAGGCGCATTATGTTGTTTCCAGCTTCTCCTGCAGTCTCAATTTTAGTGAGAATGTTTAAATGTACTGAAAATTATGTTGACTGGGAGTGCTCAGTACCATTTTTCCTATCTAATGGGGGTTGAATGCTGAACCTACCCATTCAATCCTATTCTGTTTCTCAGCAACATAATAGATAATCAATTTAGCTATGATGCACAATAAAATGGGAGCGGCATAGTGCTTAGCATTGGTGCCTCAGAGCACCTAAAACCTGGGTTCAATTCCCAGCTTGGGTCACTGTGCGGAGTCTGCAGCTTCTCCCCATGAGTGCGTAGGTTTCCTCCCATAGTCCAAAAGATGTGTGGTTAGATGCATTGACCATGCTAAATTCTCCCTCAATTTACCTGAACAGACATGAAGTGTGACAACTAGGGGATCTTAACAGTAACTTTATTGCAGTGTTGATATAAGCCTACTTGTGATCCCAGTAAATAAACATAAAAGAGTATATACATTAAAGTAGTAAAGTCGCTGTTAAAAAGCAACTTATGAAGTGGAAAAAAGAATATTTTGAGATCCTAATATAAGTAATCTCGATTGTCAGGTTCATTCCTGGTACTATTGATTAGGACTATGTAAGTGTACAGCATAGAGGAAGCCATTTGGCCGAGTGCCTTTGCAGTTTCTTTGCCAGAGTAATTCAAAATGAATCCCACATGCTTGTTCCCATGCATCGTTCTATATCTTTCACTGCTTAAAAATCATAAATTGTAAAAACTACAGTAGTCGCTGTCACAACCATTCCCTGTGGCAAAACATTTCAACAGCTCTGTGTAAAGGCACTTTCCTAATCCCTTTCCTCAGTCTTTTAGAACGGCCTTTGTTGATGACTGTTCATCACTGATTTCCCAACATGAGGAAATATCTTTACCCTATTCAAAATATCAGAATGCTTGATTATTTGTAAAACTTGATTACATCTCCTCTTTCCCTGCTCTGATGGAAATAATTCTAACATGTCACGTCTTCTCTTGTAACCGTAGATTCAGGAGGTTAATGGCAAGGATTAGAAACTATGGGCTGAATCTTCCTCGGAGTGGCAGCTATTGTCGTGTTATCACTGTTGCTTTTTTTTCTGTAAGAAGGAGTTCTGCATTATGTTCTTTAAGACTTTAATGTCTTTTATTTAAAGAGAAATTCCACACTGAGTATTGTTATACGACAATGCTTTGCATACATTTAATCATTATTTGACTCTTGTGATTAATGCAACGATTGATATAACCCTAATTTGACACAATGGATGTAGTGTTTAATGATAGATCCAAATTCCAGATCCACTGGATCTGCTGCTAAGCATGACCACACATTTCTGCTTGCAAGCACCTATAAAAACACTTGTTGGACTTGTGTAAGCATAATGAGCTGCTTGGTGATGTATATAATAAGATTCATCCTTGCAATTCACTGTATCATGTATGTATGGAATGTTCAAGACATACAAAAATGTTCCCCATTATATCCTGCCTTACCTCTCACTGCATATGGTAAATATGCAGAGTTACGGGGGTAGGGCAGAGGGGAGAGTCTGAGTGGGATGCTCTTTCAGAGAGCCTTTGCTGACTCGATGGTCTAAATGGTTTCTTTCCGCACTAAGGTTTCTAACTGGTTCCGCACAACAAGAATTAGCTAAATGGTTGAGTAAGTTGCTACAACCAGTTCGGAGCAAATTTTCCGCTTACAGTAAAGAATTCCTTCATCTTTGTATAAAGACTATACAGGACTTGCATACGAGATCTCTTTCCTTGACAGGCTGGTTGAGAAATCTGCCTCTGCGTTCTCAACTACTGTGTACCTCCAGCTGGCCTTCATTGGTCAGGATAGGTGTTGTTATGTGCAGTCCCAGATGAGGTTTCCCAAAAGTTTTTGATGTAAGCAAGGCCCCGTCAGACTGAAATACCTCCAAGTGGTGCAAACTCAAGTGAAGAGGAATGACTGGTTCCATATTTTTGTTCAACCCGCCTTCTGCTGGTAGCAACAAAGATTTAATTTAACAACAAAACCAGAAAATGCTGGATAATCTCAGCAGGTCTGACAGCATCTGTGGAGATAAAATAGACTTAACATTTTGAGTCTTGACAACTCTTTGTCAGCTTCTAACAAGCTTTGCTTTCCTTTGGATACCTTTTTCAGACCCAATAGTTATGTTTAAAAAGAAGCCAATTCAGCCAGTTAAGATAGAGTAAATTTTTAACTACTAAAAGGGGTAAGGAGAAATTGTAAAACACATGCGTCTACATACATACATATTAGAAGTAGGAATTGAGTCTAGTAATAAGTAAATATTTAAAAAGGCTATACAGAGTGGTCCTTGAGTGAGTGTTGCAGTCTGTACACATTGGTTCCAGTAGTTGACTTCAGCTGCTCAATGGCTTATTTTTTGACTTGGGTGTTCTGTGGTTTGCTAGAGAGATTTCAGTTTTTTTCCAGCTGTGATCTTTCTGCTGGCTGATTGACTGACTATGTCAGTGAGAAAGTTTTAGATGTTCCTGCAAAAAATGGCTATTTTGCAGAGGCCCTGCCCTGGTTACTGTAAAGATGCCGGCGTTGGATTGGGGTGGTAAGAACTCAGTAAGAATTTAGCAACACCAATTTTTAATCCAACCGATTTATTTGATAGTAAAATTGCGAGCTTTCAACACTCTGTGTCTTCCTCAGGCAAATGCAGTGTTCTGGTCTGCAATAGCAGACATCAGCACAGACGGTCAGAGATTGCTGATTAGAATGCGAATCCTTACATCTAACCTGCTATTCAAGTGTTAAAGTGGCTAACAATGTATGTGAAGGGAATCCTGAACATTGATTAGAGAATTGTGTATTTTCTCCAGACAGCACAGTAAGTGAGGTTTTTTGCTAACCCAGGCAAGTTACGGGGGTTACAGATAGTGTGTCATGAAGCCAAGATCCCTGTTAAGACCGTCCTCATGTGTGCGGAGCTTGGCTATCAGTCTCTGCTCAGCGCCTCTGCGCTGTTGTGTATCACGAAAGCCCCCTTGAAGAACATTTACCCGCAGGTCGGAGGCCGAATGCCCATGACTGCTGAAGTGTTCGCCCACAGGAAGGGAACTGTTTTGCCTGGTGATTGTTGATCGATGCTCATTCATCCGCTGTCGTAGTGTCTGCATGGTCTCCCCAATATACCATGCTTCGGGACATCCTTTCTTGCAACGTATTAGGTAGACAACTTTGGCCGAGTTGCAAGAGTATGTACCGTGCACCTGGTGAATGGTATCCTCACGTTTGATGATGTCGTCCACGTCTATGATCCGGCATGTCTTGCAGAGGTTGCTGGGGCAGGGTTGTGTGGTATTGTGGTCACTGTTCTCCTGAAGGTTGGGTAGTTTGCTGCGAACAATGATCTGTTTGAGGTTGTGCATTTGTCTGAAAGCAAGAAGTGGGGGGGTGGGGATGGCCCTAGCGAGATGTTCATCGTCATCAATGATATGTTGAAGACTCCGGAGAAGATGTCGTAGCTTCTCCGCTCCGGGGAAGTATTGGACAACAAAGGGTACTCTGTCCACCGTGTCCCGTGTTCGTCTTCTGAGGAGGTCAGTGCGGTTTATCGTTGTGGCACGTCGGAACTGTCGAGCGATGAGTCGAGCGCCATATCCTGTTCTCATGAGGGCATCCTTCAGTGTCTGGAGGTGTCTGTCACGATCCTCCTCATCTGAGCAAATTCTTTGTATACGGAGGGCTTGTCCATAGGGAGTGGCTTCTTTAACGTGTCTAGGGTGGAAGCTGGAGAAGTGGAGCATTGTGAGGTTGTCTGTCGGTTTGCGGTACAGTGAGGTGCTGAAGTGACCGTCCTTGATGGAGATGCGTGTGTCCAAGAATGCAACTGATTCTGGAGAATAGTCCATGGTGAGTCTGATGGTGGGATGGAACTTGTTGATATCATCATACAGTTGTTTCAATGATTGTTCACCATGAGTCCAAAGGAAAAAGATGTCATCAATGTATCTAGTATATAACCTTGGTTGGAGATCTCGTGTGGTGAAGAAGTTGTGTTCGAACCTGTGCATGAGGATGTTGGCATACTGAGGTGCGAATTTGGTCCCCATGGCTGTTCCGTGTGTCTGGATGAAAAGCTGATTGTTGAAGGTGAAGACTTTGTGGTCCAAGATGAAGCGGATGAGTTGTAAAATTGCATCCGGAAATTGGCAGTTGTTGGCATTGAGTACTGAGGCAGTTGCAGCAATACCATCGTCGTGGGGGATGTTGGTGCAGAGCGCCGAGATATCCATTGTGACAAGGAGTGTCCCTGGTTCTACTGCTCCATGTGTGCTGATTTTCTGTAGGAAGTCCGTAGTATCAAGACAAAAGCTGGGAGTTCTTTGTACAATGGGTTTCAGGATGCCCTCGATATAGCCGGAGAGGTTCTCACACAGGGTCCCATTGCCCGATACGATGGGACGGCCGGGTATGTTTGCCTTGTGTATCTTTGGGAGGCAGTAGAGATCTCCAATGTGGGGAGTACGTGGAATGAGAGCCCGGAGGGTGTTCTGAAGGTCCGGATCAAAGGTTTTGATCAGAGTGTTGAGTTGACAAGTGTGTTCTTTGGTCAGATCTGCTAGTAACTGTCTGTAGTGTTTCTCATTGTTTAGTTGTCAGTACACTTCTTCACAGTAGTCCGTTCTGTTCAGTATGATGGTGGCGCCTCCTTTGTCTGCTGGTTTGATGACAAACTGTATCACCTTCAGTGTGGGGAAACTTCCAGCTGCAGTTTTTAACAGCACACGTGCGCAGACCAACAGAATGATGGCAAGCAGACTTAACTTCCTCCTATTTCAAGTGGAAATCCAGTATACGCTTATCTCATCTTGGCAGTTATACCCAGGGTATTTGGATGAGATAGCTATTATGTCCCTTTATCTTCACTAGAGATGATAATCCATCTTTGGATAGTTTTACTAGTATCTTGGCTGAAAGCATCAGGAGAGGTTCTATTGTTCTTTAGAGAAGTATCCTGCAACCATTCCTGTCAAAAAACAAAAAGTTACAGCACAGGAACAGGCCCTTTGACCCTCCAAGCCTGCACCGACCATGCAACCCGACTGAACTAAAACCCCCTATCCTTCCAGGGACCATATCCTTCTATTCCCATCCTAGTCATGTATTTGTCCAGATGCTTTTTAAAACTCTTTATTGTATTTACGTCCACTACCTCCCCCGGCAGTGAAGTCCAGACACCCACCACCCTCTGTGTAAAAAAAAAACTCGCCTTATCCATCCCCTTTAAACATTGCCCTTCGTACCCTAAACCTATGCTCCCTAATAATTGACTCTTCCACTCTAGAAAAAAGCTTCTGACTATCTATTTGTCCATTCCCCTCATAATCTTGTAGATTTCTATCAGGTTGCCCTTCAACCTCTGTCATTCCAGTGAAAACAAACCAAATTTCTCCAACATCTTCTCATAGCTAATGCCATCCATGCTAGGCAACATCCTGGTAGATCTTTTCCATACCCTCTGCAAAGTCTCCACATTATTCTGGCAGTGTGGCGAATAGAATTGAACACTATATTCCAAGTGTGGCCTAACTAAGATTCTATAAAGCTGCAATGTGACTTGCTAATTTTTAAACTGAGTACCCCGGCCAGTGAAGGCAAGCATGCCATATGTCTTCGTGACTACCTTTTCCATCTGCATTGCCACTTTCATTGATCACTGTATTTGTACACGTGGATCCCTCTGTCTATCAATACCCTGGAGGATTCTGCCATTTACTGTATATTTCCTATCTTTCTTAAACCTTCCAAAATGCATTATCTCACATTTGTCCAGATTAAATTCCATCTGCCATTTCTCTGCCCAAGCTTCCAACTAATCTATATCCTGCTGTATCCTCTGATGGTCCTCATTGCTATCTGCAAATCCATCAACCTTTGTGTCATGCACAAACTTACTAATCAAACTAGTTACATTTTATTCCAAATCATTTTCATATATATATATAATATATATAAAAAATTCTATGAACAGCAAAGGTCCCAGCATTGATCCCTGAGGAATGCCACTTGTCACAGCCCTCCATTCAGAAACATACCTTCCACTGCTACCCTCTGTCTTTCTATGGCCAAGCCAGTTCTGTGTCCACCTTGCCAGCTCACCTTTGATCCCGCGTGACTTCACCTTCTGCACCAGTCTGCCAGGAAGGACGTTATCAAAGGCCTTACTGAAGTCCATGTAGATAACATCCATTGCCCTAACCTCATCAATCATCTTCGTCATTTCCTTAAAAAACTCAATCAAGTTAGTGAGACGTGATCTCCCCTTCACAAAACCATGCTGCTTCTCACTAATGCATCCACTTATTTCCAAGTGGGAATAAATCCTGCCTTGAAGAATCCTCTCCAATGATGACACCTCTGATGTTAATGGTTAATAAACCATTAACCAGTGGCTAATGTTTAATTAACCACTAGTAATTACTAGTGGTTAATTAAACATTCCCAGCCATCTTTGCGGTATATGTCCATTTTGAAATATAAAAGTCAGATTTTTTTTTTTTGAAGACCAGTATTTCGGTGTATAGGTCCATGGGTTTTTTAATACTACTTCATCATAATAACATTTGGATTCCTATAGCTGAGTCTGTCTTTTTGATATTCTCACATAGATCCCAAGCCATTTTCTCACCATACTAAGTGGGGTGCATCAAAGAAATCCTTCAGATAATGGCCACTCCTATCAGTGGTCAATGTGTATCATGTAAACTCAATGGACATAGGCTGCCACTTTCAGTTCTGAAAGGTGCCCAGTCTACACAAATTATCGTCCGAAGTTTGAGCAGCAGGTGAAACTAGCTGTTGCTTGCTGCTTCTATGCAATAGCAGCACCTGTAGTAATTGTCCATTAACCAGATGCTGCTGTCTAGCTAAGTGTGCTGGAAGCTACCTGTACCCACGCACAGGGCCCCGTCCTTTACAAACGGAACGTGTCCAGACAATTCACCTTTTTCCAAGTAAACAAAAGCTTGGGGGACAGCCAGTCTGTGGTTCATTCCCTGTGGCATTGCTAGACCAATCACAGCCAATATTCCTGATTTAAATCCAAACAAAACCTTGGCAGTTATTTATTTCCTATTCTGTCAACCAGTCAGCACTTTCTTCTTGTACAGCCCAAATTGTTGTTGCTTTTGAAATTTGGTTTCATGTGAATGTGCAAGACGAAAAGTTGGGACAGCATTTCTCTTTTTTTATAAATAATACCCTTATTCTGAATTTCCGTCTTTTGCAATCCTTGCTACCCTAATTTTGTTTTTTCAGAAAAGTGAGGTTGTAATTCCCTATGTTGAAGAACCAATCATATGTATGCTGAGAAACAGAAGTAATCTTGCAGTGGCCATTTGAAAATACAGTTCTTGATGCTTTTCCATTTCTGGTACGACATTTTATCCCAAGACTTTCTCCTGACCAGCTTTCTGACCCTGCTGCTACATTTTCTTTATTTCCTCTAATCTCCAATTGTTACCTCTTTCAAAAACTCTTAAATGCAAATTGTGTTTGACAAATTTAATAAATTTATGTTGCTAGTTATCAGTTAAGCCTCACAGTTACAAATGTTCCCTTAATTGTCCATTCAAGACAAAGCAGCTCCCTTGATTAACAGTCCTTCCACCATCCTAAACATTTACTCCCTCCACTCTGACAGCAGTGTGTATTATAGACTGCAGTTACTTACTAAAGGCTTCTTTAACAGCAATGTTTAAACTGACAAGCTCTGTTCCCTCAAAGGACAAGAGCTGGAGGTGCATGGAAACATCACAACCTTAAGTTTCCTCCAAGGAACACATTTCTTAGTTTGGAACCAAATCACTATTCTTTCACTTTTGCTGCATCGCCTCAACTCCCTAACAGCACGATGAGTTTGCTAATGCTACATGAACTGTTGTTTAAGAAGATGGCTTACCACCATCTACATGAGGGCTGTTAGGGACATGCAGCAAATGCTCACTAGCCAGGATGCTCCCATCCCATAACAGCACAAAACAAAACTTAAATAATGGATTTTGAGTTTTTCCAAATGATTAAACTAACTGAACTTGCTGCTACTCCATTCATCCTTCTTTGAATTCAGGCATTATGTTACTTGCTCTGTATTCCCTTGATTCCATAAAAAAAAAATTGAGATTCTCCAGAGAGTGCTGAAAACAGAATAACTCCATCCTCTTAACTGATCTCTATGACCCCTAAAATGTTTACTTAACAGCGCTTGGACTTCCTAACCTTGGAGACCTACAGTTCAACAGAAAAATAATATATTATGCTTTACATAGTATAAGGTTCTGTCCTAAAAACACATCCTCTAACTTGGTGTGAGCAATGCTACAGAAATTTGGTGACATATGTGCACCAGATGTCAAATTATGTTACAAATGCAAAAGAAATAATTGGTGCTTTTCTGAGAAAAATAATTAATGTTGAGTGCTTCTCACTGTGGAACTGTAACTAAACATTTGATAATTTACATTCATTCCCTACAAAGCAACAATAAAAATAAATCATCTGTAGCTGCATTCATTTAAAAGCATCTCTTTATTCACCCAGAGTGATACTAGCAACAACTTGCATTTATATAAAACCTTGAATATCATAAAACATCCCAAGTTGTCTCATTGGAGAATTGTCAGCCAAAACCTGACACAGTTAAATGAGAAAATATTGGAACAAATGACCTCATTGCTTGGCAAAGAGATGGGGTTGAAGAGTGTCGTCAAGGAGGAGCATGAAGCCGAGAAGTTTAGAGATGGAATTCCCATCTTAACCTTGACAAAGGTGGGGGCAGGGGGTGGGGAGTGGAGTGGGGTGGGGCAGCTGCCAGTGGTGAGGCATGGATAGTCAGAATTAGAGGACTGGAGTATTCTTGAAGAGCCGTAGGGCTGGAGTAGTTTATGGAGAAAGAGAGGAAAGAAGCCACGGAGGATTTTAAGAATTTAAATTTAAAATTTTGAAGCATTACTGAACAATCAGTGAAATATAGGGCACATGGGTGATGAGGGAGCATGATTTGGTGCGTGCTAGGTTATGTGCAGAGGAACTATGGTTAGGCTCAACTTCATGGATAGTGAAAGATGGACAAATGTCAAATCTGAAGTTAACAAAAACGTAGGTGACAATTTCAGTAGTAGGCAGGCTCAGGCAAAGGCAGAATCAGGCAAAGCTACAAAGATGTAAGTAATGGAAGATTTGGAATGAAAGGCTCAGCATATAATCAGATAGAACACTGAAATTGCATACAGCATTGTTGAACCTGTGAGAGAAGAGTAAAATCAGCAGCTAGGGAACAGAATTTGTGATGGGGACCAGTACTTAATTAGGGGAAATTTCTATGATTCAATACTGTATGTTGAAGTTATATGACAAATCAATTGCAATGGAGAGGTCAAGGAGGTGTTCTTTTAGTTTATAAACAAATTGGGAAACCTCTGATTTATTAAGCTCGTGGTAAGATTAAATCCTCAATGCCAAAATTGTACATGGTTTTCAATGCATCATTGCGTAGGTAATTTGTAAGTGAACTTGAATTAATTTTGTATGGAATGATTTACTGAGGAACTGTATTTTAGGTACATTGGTTAGATTTTGTGGAGTTGCTTTTTTAAGTCTGTGGTCGCAATTAGATTTTCAAAACATCTGTGAGTTTGACATTTGGAGCTAAATCAAACAGTAGAGGAAATGTAAATGTCAGAGGTTTTTGTGTTTGTTTGTGAGATGTGGGTGATGAGTACATAAGATAAACAGCACAAAAACAGGCCATTTCAGCCTTCTGGTCCATCTGATATTTGTCCAGCTTGTGCCCCTCCCATCTTTCCTCATTTAAATTTACTGTTCAAATCATCTATTTCCTTCTCCCTCATTAAACTTGTCTAGTTTCTCCTTTAATACACTCAGAATATTTGCTTTAACCATCTCTGTGATCATGAGTTCCACATTCTTACCACTCTTAAGGTGAAGAAGTTTACTTTTTAATGCCTTATTGAATTTCATGTTGATTATCTAATATCAATTGCCAGTAGTTATGTTCTTCCCTACAAGAAGGAACATCATCTTTATATCACTCTATCTAAACGTTTCAGAAGACCTTATAGTGCTTTGCCTCTTTGTATCCTTCTATCAAGAAGGAGAAGAGGCCCCGAGGACAATTTTTTTTTTCAATCCTGCCTGCCTGCCCCCAGGATTTTCCAGTCTCATCAAAAGTCAATGGACTTTCGACTGGCCCAGTTTAGCAATTCTTTCCTGATGGTTTATTTATTAGTGTTCCAAGTACGCTTACATTAACACTGCAATGAAGTTACTGTGAAAATCCCCTAGTCAGCACACTCCAGTACCTGTTCGGATACACTGAGATAGAAATTAGCATGGCCAATGCACCTAACCATCACGTCTTTCAGACTGAGGGAGGAAACCCACGCAGACAGAGTGAATATGCAGATTCTGCACAGACAATGGCCTTAGCTGGAAGTTGAACTTGGGTCACTGTTCTGTGAGACAACAGTGCTAACCACCCTGTCACTTTGTCGCCCTATATACCCTCACATTTCTGATATCATCTTTGTAAATCTTCATACTTCTGCGTCTCTCAATCCCTTTCATAACATGAAGATGAGAACTATACACAATACTCTTTGTGTGGTCTAACCAAGGGTTGATACAGGTTCAGGTTTCATATAACCATCTGCTACTTTTTAGTTCGCTGTCTCCAGAAATAAAACCTAGTACTTTGCTATTTCTTTGCAGCCCGGTCACCTATGGTGCAATTTTTAGTGAGTAGTATATTTGTTTGCCAAGATGCCTTTGTTCCTTGACCCCATCTAAACTTATGTCGTCCAAGTAATAAATGATCTCCCTGTTCTTCCTACCTACATGTACTGGCTGGAATTTTACTGCCTTGGCAGGTGAGGTTCACAGAACGGAGTTCTCCGTTGGCCTCCGGTGGGATTTTACTAGCCTCACACAAGCTAGATTGTAAAATGCCACCCACTATCTCATGCTAATTGTGAACTTATTTTGTCAATTATTTGTCCATTCTGAAAACTGATTAATTTCCTGCTGCAATTTGTTGTAACCCTCTTAACTATTGACCATATCAACCTCCTCCCCAATTTGCAAATTTAGAAATTGTGTTTTTGACTTCATAGTTCAAATTGTTAATGTAAATTGTGAACAACAGTGGTCCCAGCCCTGACTCTTGCGGACTACCACTTGCCAACTTCTGCCACTTTGAATAACTATCCTTTGTTTCAATACTCTGCTTTCTTTGTGTAAACCAATTGTCCCATGATTCTGACTTTACTCATTAGTTTACTATGGAGAACCTTTTGAAAATTGAGATAAACTACATCTAAAGATAAATTACCATGCCTGCTCTCTGCTACTATTTCAAAAATTTAATAAGGTTGGTCAAACAAGATTTCACTTTTTTGAAATTCATGCTGCCTATTCATTATATTTCTCATTTCTAGATATTCTTTTGTTCTCTCCTCTAATGTGGATTCCATTATTTTTCCTACCACTGATGTTAAGCTGTCTGATCTATAATTCCTTAAGCGTGTTCCACCTCCCTTTAAATATAAGAATTAAACATGAACTGTCTGCCTGTCCTCCAGCACAGTATTTTTTTTCAAACTAATGATTAAATCTGAATAGAAATGCTTCTACTTTCTCATTTCTAATGTATCTGCTTCTCAAACTTAGTTGATCCGGGAAGGTGGGAGAGGACATTGAGTCCAGTCTGAGGGATACTCATCAAGTTAGTTGTTTTTTTTTACTGTATAATGTTGACATTGAGTGTTGCAATTGTATCCATCTAGACGGCTGGTGACTACTCTATTGCAATTCTAACTTGAGCCTGGTGGATGTCAGTGAGCCATTAAGGTTCTCCTTATAGCTACAAGCCTCTGGCCTACTATTTTAATGGTTAGGTGACCCTTGCAACGTAGGAATGATTGATGCAAAAACAGAAATATTTTCTCTCATATGTTGCAGATATACCATTTACATTGGACATTTATAAGCATCACATAAAATCAAGTACCAATCTTTCATCTTGTCCTTTTCTCCATGGTGTTGATAGTACTGGCTCACTTAAGTTACTGATCAGTTGTGAGTGTAAGATTTTGATGCTAGAGAACAAAACAAAGCTTGTACTGTCGAAGGTCAAGTGGAAGATAGTTTAGTTTTCGATTATTCAGTCTACGGTGCAATGTTATCTGCCATTGATCAGCCTGGCCTGGACTAGCTTCTTTATTATGGATTGTGAATTGAGCTGAACACTTCTGAAAATGCGCATTCCCACTACATAATTTATGGCGCAGATCATTGATGAAACAATGGAAGATGGTGCTACGTTGTTGTTCCGTTCTCGGCAGGAATTTGTGGACAAATCTCATAAAAATAATAGAATCACACAACAACAAATCTCAGAAATCAGTGGTATTTGCGCATTAAGAGGTAGCCAGTCAAGCTTTAGTCTTCAGATTTTAGGAAATGGTGTTTCTTGCTGGGTGGAATTGTTGTGACTTTATTAATGGAGTGCATCATGCTTATAACGAAAGGCCTATAAATGTTTGCTTCCTTTGTTCTCCTTCCCTGTTGCATAATATTTGCTCCAAGCTAGCTGCTACTACATAGAAGGTATGTTTAGTTTGTGTCGTGACTGTGCATCATTTTGTTGAGTAGACATGTTCTGTTATTGTATAGTTTATGGGGACATTGGGTAAACATGATTTGTATTTTAGTTTGTTCTTGGCTAAACAGGCAAATTCAGTATTTGTTTCCTGTAAAGAACAGTTTAATCACACTGCAACAATGGAACTATGACTCGTAGGTGAGGCCTACTGAAATTTTAAGCACACTCTCACAGTACGACCCTAATGCATCGTTAAACAGGGTAGTTTCCACGAAGTGCTGATACGGCTGATTTGATGCATTTAATTTGAAATTTATTTTCAAATTAATTTTAAAACAGATTTTATTCTGGAAGCACTATTGGCATATTTTACATATCATTGTTTTGATCATCCCCTCCAGAGATGGCTTTTTTCCTCTTTATTGAGGAACTAGAGCTCTATTATCTGCATATAAATAGATGAACAAAACTGAAGACATTTTAAAGTCACTGAGATTGCAGATTTAGAATAAACTGATGCCTCCTTATCCCGGTAATTTCCTCCAGGCCCACGATCTTCTGAGATATCTGTGCTCGTATAATTCTGGCCTCCTTGAATATCCTTGATTTGGATCACTGTGCCACTGGTAATCATGCCTTCATCTAACTAAGCCCTAAGCTCAGAAACCTTGCACCCTATCATCCTCCGTCTCTCTGTCTCCTTTTTAAATGCTGGTTAAGATGTCTTTTGACAAAGCTTTTGTTTATCTAACCTAATATTTTCTTTGTTTTATGTTTGGTTCCATAATACTTGCAGCATTTTATTAAGTCAAAGGCATTATATATGTGATGATTCTACTATGCATGATACACAAGTTTTTTTTTTCAAAGATTTTGAATACTCCCTTTCTTGATGTAGCCATTTTTGTTGTAATTCGAGCTAATACCTATGGCTTTTTTGCTAATTGCTAATGGAATAAAGCAGAATGGTTTGCAATTTTATTGAAATAGAATAGTCTTCAGCATATTGCACCAATTATACATTTTTTGAGTTACTTTGTATGTCCTCTTTAACTACACGCAACCAGCCAACTTCAGGTCAGGGCACTTGTAGTTCAAGTTCTGTCCTACAAGCTATACATGCTCCAAACTGTATCAAGGTCACTCGATACATTTGAAGTGACATTCCAAATGAATGGTGGCAGATCAGCCACCCATTGTAAATCCTGCTAAATTTTAATCCATTGTACTGTGTAAATCTGTTTTTATACTTTTTTCCTACTGAGTTAGCATCACAATTTGGATTTTGTGATGATAATGGCAGGAAACTCTTGGCATTTGCCATTATTTCTGTACTGAAACAAATAGGAAACGCTGGAGTGTCCACATTTGCAAACATGGACATCAAGAACCTAATGTTAGTGGTTCTCAGCTCCTCCAGGAAAATACTGGATGTTGCTACATCCCAGATTGTATATAGGTCTTGATTTTTTTTTTAAAAAAGTAGTATTTTTCATGGGCATCGCTGGCTAGGCTAATATTTATTGTCCATCCCTAATAGTTCTTGGAAATGTTGCCTGCCTTGAATGACTGCAGTTCCATGTGGTGTAGATCCATCCACAGTGCTGTTAGAAAGGGAGTTTCAGGATTTTTGACCCCATGACAGTGAAGGAATGACGATATATTGAGGGAAGCTTGCAGACGATGGTGTTCCCATGTGTCTGCTGCCCTTTTACTTTTTAGATGGTAGTGGATGTGTGTTTGGAAAATGCTGTTGAACGAGCCTTGGAGAGCTCTTGCCATTGAGTGTCAGTGGTGAAGGGAGTGAATGCTTATAGAAGGGGGTGCCAATTCAGCAGGCTGCTTTATCCTCAATGCTGTAAAACTTCTTGGTTATTTGAACTGCACCCAACCATGTTTGATGGAGAGTATTCCATCAAACTCCTGAATTGTGGTTTGTAGATGATTGACGGAATTTGGGGAGTCAGAAGATGAGTTACTTGCTGTGGGATTCCTAGCCTCTGACTTGCTCTGATAGCCACAGTATTCGGATGGCTAAACCAAATTCAGTCAATGTAACAACCCCCTCGCCCCACAAGGATATTGTTAGTTGGGGATTTAGCAATGGTCACGTCAAGGGCAATAGTTACATTCCCTCTTTTGGCGATGGTCACAGCTCATCACTTATGTTGCCCAAGCCGGGATATTGTCCAGGCCTTGCTGCATCTGGACATGGGCTGCTTCAGTATCTGAGCGTAGTGAATAGTGCTGAACATTCCCACTTCTGTCCTCATGATGGAAGGTCATTGATGAAGCAGCTGAAGACTGTACCCTGAGGAACTCCTGCAGCATCGTCCTGGAACTTGGACGATTATCTTGCAATCACCACAACCATCTTCCTTTGTGCCAGTATGACTCTAATCTGTGGAGTTTTCTCTCTAATTCCCACTGACTCCAGTTTTTTTTAGGGCTTCCTGATGCCACACTTGGTCAAATACTGCCTTGATGTCAAGGACAGTTATTCTCTGCTCACGTTTTGAAATAATGTAGTTAGTGTTCAAGCAATGAGCTGTGTTAAATAAAATAGAATTTCCTAATGTGTAGAATGTTGTCTAAACAAGTTGTTCAAAGTAGAACGTTTATGTAATATTTTTAATGTCTTAACTGTTGAATAATTGCTATATTTTGCTTATTTGGAAAGTAACTTTAAGGTAGAACTTTCTATGAAAATGTTTTCTGGTGTCATAAATATTACATAAAGTTAATAAAATGTTGAGCTGTTTTCTCAGGAAAATATACATTTTTCAGGGATAGTATCTGTCTTTCTGTGATTACCTTTAAAGAAAATTCATAACTATATGCTTGCATTGTTATTTGGAATATAGTAAAGCAGACCAGTGAGTGAATAAATTGCTATCTTTTACTCAGAATTCAATAAACTATAATGTCAGCACGCAATTTCTTGCAATATTCTCTTGAATTCTGAATGGCACCACTGGTAAAATCAATCGTGTTTCATTGGTGAGAAAATTAAATACAGGAGTTGGGATGTCTACCAGACATTGGTAAGGCCACACTTGGAATACTTTGTACAGTTCTGTTCACCCTATCATTAGAAAATATATTATTAAACTAGAAAGCATGCAGAAAAGACTTACTAGGATGCTCGCGGGACTTGATGGTTTGAATTAGAAGGAGAAGCTGAATAGGCAGAGCGTAGGACACTTGGGGGTGATCCTATAGAGGTCTATAAAGTAATGAAGGGAATAAATAAGTTATATAGTCACATCTTTTCCCAAATGTAAGGGAATCTAAAACTAGAGGGCATAGCTTTAAGGTGAGAGATACCTCAGAAGAGCAATTCTTTCATACACAGGATGGCTCATATTTGGAACAAGCTACGAGAGATAATAGGGGTACAATCTTTTGTCATTTTAAAAAGCATTTGGCAGTTAAATGGGTAAAATAGATATAGAGGGATATGGGCCAAATGGGGGTAATTGGGACTAGCTTAATGGTAAAAACTGACAGGGACAAGTTGAGTCGAAGGGACTATTTCCATACTGTAAAGCTCTATGATTTTTTGACTAATTTTCAATCTTGAAGTTGTTTAAAATTGGATTTGACTTTCACACTGTGCTCCTTGATGAAATAGGCCTGGGTGGTGTGTAATCCATTATCACTGGATGCCATATAAAAATGATGTACAACATCTCTGACTCTCAGTAAGAGAAGGTGGATCTCCTGAAAACAAAGATTTGTCTTTGGGAGAGCTTGGAGACTGGAAGATGGAGCTCCTGAGAACGAAGATGATCATCCAGGAACAGCCTGAGGCTGGAAGACTCACCACAAAGAGATACATCTGATCTGAAGAGTCCACTTGCAGATACTTTACATGGTGTTCCAGGCTTGTGGGTAGTCTTCACTTAACTGTGGAGGCAGTCTAAGGCATTGTAGAAGTGACTATCATATCTATACACCACATTGTCCCAAACATATTTCACACCACTGTACTTTCCCATAGTCATAGAGAATCTGGCCTGGGGTAGGGGATGGTGGGGGAGATGGATCTTTATCTGCACCTTGTTCAATTCTAAAGGCCAGACAGTCACTTGTGACAATCCCTGACCATTTTGGTTCAAAAGTTGGCAAGTGGCATGCAGCTGACACCTAGCTATTAAAGTCACCTCTCTCTGAGAGATATATTGCTTCCTTTACTATGTTCCCCACCTGAGAGTTGAAATCAAGCCGAATATTTTAAGCAATTTAACACTGGGACACAATATGGTGAAACTAGAGAGCCATTTAAAGTGATGAAGTATTATTGGCACAATGGTAATGTTCTTTGGAATGAGTTGGTATATTTTTCTGCAGAATATTGGCATCAGTATGTGAAACAGTCTTGGGAAAAGCACTGCAACATGATTCTTGTTGGCTTGTAGTTCAGTTTTGATTGTTAAAAAGTTATCATTGGTTTTTATTAAAACCTGATATTAAATAGTCTCAGTAAAGTTGCGGGCAGACATTACTTACTGGCTGTTGATTTTAAATTTCATGTATTTAAATTAATAACCTCAATCCTGAGAAATTCACTTTGGTCATCAGAATTAGATTTGAGGAGTTCGTAATTTAGGACTTTTCCAGCAAATGTGGAAAAGACTTGAGATTGACTGTGGATCGCATTTAAATCCAATTAAATTTGTGAATTGCAAAAACACAGCAGATCTTGTCAGCTTCTGGAAAGCCCCAGGTTTTGGGTTTAGCTCATTATAACTAATGTGTCTTTCCTTCGAGTTAGCAGAAGAGATCATTTTGCTATAGTGTGCTGTTTACAAAACAAAGGTAATTTATTTTTAAAAGTTTTCCCATCTGTCTTCCTCTTTTTGATCCCAATATCTTTGTGCTGTTCTGAATTTCTAACTCTGAAGCAAAAGTTAGTGGGAGATGGGGGAGGGAAGATCTAGTTTATTCAAAAAAAAGGACAATCTTTTATATTTTTCATTGATTTCACAATCTCTCATGTTCTGATAAAGTTCACGCCAGAAGAATTTTGCAGGCTTTAAAAAAATGTGACTCACTACCACTCTGCCCCACCCTATGTTTTTGCATCTGAAATTATTCTACAACAGAGTGGCTTGTGTCCATGGATGAAATGTGAGAGTTAGAAATATAAAACTTGGTTTTTTAATACTTTATTTCCCATTTTGTCTGTCTGTAATGCATTTCAAACACCAGTTACTATTTGAGCAAAATAGAACTATATGTGCCATTTGTCACAGTATAAAAACCTGCACAGAACAGCAGCAAAAGGAATGGCAGACATTTGTTTTTGTTTGTTTTGTCTGTAGTTCTCAAATTGGAGTTCGTAGAGATTTTCAATGAGATAATATGAAGTTACTCATCAAGTGGAGCTTGACTTACAAGACACTGCTGATATCCATACAGAAGCACCTGGCTTCTGAAAAGCAATATTACAATGCTCATGATGTGAAGTTTTCATGTTATGAGCACTCTATTGTTATAATCTAGATGGGGGAGATGGGTATGATTAATCCCTTTTGAAAAAAAGGTCCCTCAAAAACATTTCAGAATTATTGTTTTAGGCCAAATCATGTTCTATCTTTGGAGAAAATTAAACTCTTGTACTGTCTCTTCTAGTTTTTTTTTACATCTATGGTAGTTTTATAAAACAAATTTGCATATTTATAATTTTCTTTGAAATATCAGTAGTATTATCAAATAGTATTGTAATCCACCTTTTAAGTATTTGTTCATGGGATGTGGACATTTCTGGCTGAGCCAGCATTTATTGCCTTTCCCTGACAGTCAACTACATAGCTGTGGATCTGGAATCACATGTAGGCCAGACCAGGTAAGAAAGACAGATTTCCTTCGCTAAAGGACATTAGTGAATCCAGATGAGTTTTATGACATCCACAATGGTTTTGTGAACATTCTTAGACTTTTAGTTACAGATATTTATTGAATTCAAATTTTAACATCTGCTATGGTGGTATTTGAAATTAGATCCCCAGAGCACTATCCTGGTTCTCTGGATTACAAGTCCAGTGACAATGTTACTATGTCACTGCCCCCTTCTGAAAGTTTATCCATGAAACTGATGAGGATGTGATTGAGCTGTTTGCAGAAGCAGGCAAATAATGGTTTGGGTTTTCTAAAAATAATTACATAGTGAACTCTTGTAAATTAATGAGTATTTTTTAGTAAAATTTAAAAATCACACATTTTACCTTTTTATTTCAAAAGTGGTAAGTTCACTCAACTTAAAATATAAATAATCACTGCTGTTTCTGCAATAAAGTCCAATGGATAAAAATTGAATGGAAGTCAAGTTCTTCTGGGGAATGTTGGGAATCTACAATTCTTGTGTGAGCCCACCAAACAATGGTACAAGAACAGAAAATATCAGAAGTGCTCAGCAGGCCTGACGGTATCTTTGGAGAGAGAAACAGAGTTAATCTTTTAGATTTGCATGTTTGTCATGATATTTATATATGGGGAGAAGGAATTCCTGGTAAAACTGTCAACAGTTTACAACAAATGCATAAAGTAGTGGTATTGTTACTAGAGTAGAATCCAGTGATAATCCCACCACAATAGATAGTGAAATTGCAATTCAATAAAAATCTGGATTAAGAGTCAAATGATGACTATGAAAAGAGTGGCACAGTGGTTATCATTGCTGCCTCACTACGACAAGGACCTGGGTTCTGTTCTGGCCTTAGGTCACTGCCTGTGTGAAGTTTGCACACTCTCTCCATGTCTGCATGGGTTTTCTCCAGGTGTTCTAGTTTCCACCCACAGTCCAAAGATGTGCAGGTTAAGTTGATTGGTCATGCTAAATTTAGCCTAGTGTCAGGAGAATTAGCAAGCTAAATATGTAGGTTTACGGGAATAGGGCCTGGCTGGGATTGTGGCCGATGCTGACTCAATGGGCTGAATGGCTTCATTCTGCAGTGTAGGGATTCTATGAACTCCTTATTGATTGTCATTAAAAACCCATCTGGTTCACTGATTGCCTCCACTAAAGGACATCTGTTGTCCTTATCCAGTCTGGTCTACATGGGACTCCAGATCCACAGCAATGTGGCTAACTCTCAAATGAAATAGATGGGCAATGAATGCTGGGCCAGCCAGCATATCCACATTCCATGAAATGAATAAAAAAAAATGTATGCAGGTATTTGACAAAATACAAACTGTCCCACAGATAAATAGACATACAACTGTCCAGAATTCTTACCATGATTCATTTCCATTAAAATGTTTAAGGTGAAGTTTTAATTGATTGCACCAGTTGTAAATGGCACGACATATTTTGTTTCCAGAATATTTATGGATCTGCAGTATCGCAGCTTGCAAATTTCTTTCCAGAAATAAAAGGATGGAATTACACATGCTGTAAAGTGACTCTTGAATGACACAATTCTGTAGTAGCCATAAACAGCTGCAAGCCTCTCTGCCAAGTCCAAAGGAGAAATGAATTAACGTTTAACAGATACATATGTAAAATAAAACATTGTATAACTTCTGGATTCAGTGCAGGCTGTTATTTTTAATGATCTACAGGTTTCTTGCACTACCTTGACTGGGTGCCTGAATTTGAGGAAGAACTAATAAGTTCTCTCTTTTTTTCTAACACACAAGCTGAAAAGTGGGTGTTTGCAAACTTAATTGAATTAGTTGCTTGAAAATATGTTTGGGAAGGTAGGAGTCACAGGAAGTAATTGAAAGGGTTAGTAAAAAGCAATGTTTCCAACATATCCACTAGAATGTGTATAAAAGAACTTTAATGTTTGAGTTGAGTAGAGACTGGGAAGTGTTTAATTACTTTTTTGACTTGAGTGAGTAGGCTGTTCTATTCAGCTAGGAAATTAGGCAAGTGTTTTTTGTTATTTGTATTAGTTATTTTTGGGGACCCTGATTAATGTTAAGACTTGTTTATATCAGCCTTTTTATTTTTGAGATCCTGATTGCTACCTTAAACAACGTATGCTGTGCTTCCTCTATGTAACATTTACTATGGTTCCTCTGTGGTTTCCCTATGTAATATTCACTGTGGTTCCTTTATGTAACATTCATTGTGTTTTAAATGTGCTAACTAGTGACAAACTCCCAATATGATGCACAGCAAAAACATACATGTTTCCATTAGGTAGTACGCTATTCTCCACATTGGGAAAGGGAACAAAATAGCATTCTTGAGGTGACCATTCTCTCTTTCCTTTTGCTTGTTTGAGATCTCCACTTCAAGGTTAATTAACTGCAGAGTATCCCATATTTGCATTCTCTGCAGGAAAGCCAGACTACGGGATCTACATTCTCCTTGTATTCAAATTCCTCCAGACTTTTTGCCCCTCTCTATCTTATTAGTTGCTTCCAGCTTCACAACTCCAAATATTAGTGCTCTTCTCCTAGCATTTGAGGGCCCCTCATTTTAATTGGTCAATGTCTGGTGATTATATTTTCAGCTGTCAAGTGTGTTCTTCTGTAGGTCCCACTCTGAGCCTCTCTACTTCTCGTTTCTCTCTTTTTGAGATGCTCCTGAAAGTCTACCCCTTCAATCAAGCTTTTTCCCATCTGCCTGTAAATTGCCATGGGTGCATTGGGGTCAGATTTTGCTTTATAATCTTCCTTGAGTGATTTTACTGTGTTAAAAGTGATATACAAGAACAATTTGTCATTGTTGATCGAAACTCTTTCACAAGTTTGGAAGATTGGTAGATGTAGCAATAAAACTTCTCTGCACTGAGATAGTGTTTGTCTTTGCTGATGATTCTGCAGAATCTGTAGCTGGTGGTCCACCATTCTAGTGCTCAGTGTTGACTTGGCCCAAACCACAAGCTGGTTCCGATACTGGCACTAGAGAAAGCTGGATTGAAGTGCCCAGATTGTCAATATCACATATGTTTTATGAGCAAAAATCTCAGGTACTGGAATCTAGTGAACATAAGTACATGTGGGCGGTACATTGATTTTGCTCATTCAGGCAACACAATGGTACTGCAATCACTCATAATTAATTGTATTTAATAGCTAGGGATAGTTGCAAGTAAAAATGTATTGTACTGAATGTAAGTACAGCTGATTCTAAAATGCACCCACACAAATATTATGCCTAACGAAGAGACAGTTTGGGTGTTACATTGTTTTGGACATTTTAGTGTTCAACACAAAAGCTGTAGTAATTGCAGTACTGCTGAAACACTAGAACTGATATTCTAGGTGATCGTCACACTTGAGTTTAGGTTTCCAGCGTGTCTGATTTTGTAAAAAAAAAAGTAAAATGCCCCCAGCAGTTCGACTTAACTTTCCTCTTAACTATGTTGGCTTTTTGTCAATGCTGGACTACAGTCCAATCATAATTGGTAGCTGTTCAAACATGTTCCAGTGCTGGCAAAATTTAAAAAAAGGTTGTACTGCCAACATTTTTTATGTAAAGGAGAATGATATCAGTAAAATCAGTGTGCTTAGGAATGGCAGATGATTTGATTTTGTTTTCATATGATATGGGTGTCACTGTACGATCAGCATTTATTGCATCTTATCTCCAATGGGTTGGTATTCAAGCTTCAGAAAGTGATGCTTCAATTGTACAAATTCTACGCAGAATCTGCCTGGAGGACTGCATTCTGCTTTGAGCATTGAACGTTTAGAAAAGTAAATTGGCTTTGGAAAGGCATAGGGCATGAATTCACCAGAATAACGCCAAGCATGAATTGTTCACATATGTGGCTACATAAACATTGCTTGCTGTGGTAGTGTGACTCCTGTCAAGGGGCATTCCCTGAGGGCCACACTATTGGGCTAGACCCTCCTGGAGTGTTCAGGCAGGAAGCTGAGCCAATCACGTGCAAGGGCACATGCCCCAGGATGGGGAGGATCCTGATTTGGAGCCAGGGTGAAATGTTGTACAGTCACAGTTTATTCTGTCTGACCCTTTTATTTATCATTGATAATAAAGCCTCTGTTTGAGCCTGATCAAGTTACCCTCGATTTATTATACTGGTCTTCCTATTCAATTTAGAAGGTTGTGGGGCGATTCCATTGAGGTGTTTGAAATGATGAAGATTTGATAAATTAGAGGCAGATCAATTAATATCTGGTGGGAACCCAGAACAAGAAGTCATAACATTGGAGTTAGACTCCGCAGCATTTAGAATGATGCAGCAATGACCCCAAAAACAGAAAATACTGGAAAATCACAGCAGGTCTGACCACATCTATGGAGAAGGAATAGAGCCAATGTTTAGAGTCAGGATAACCCTTCTTCAGAGCTTCCTGAGCACTAGCCATTGTGTGTTTTCATAGTTGTGCTAGCAGTACATAATAGAACTTTTCACCACTTGTGTTCTTTCCCCACAGTATTGCAGCTATTTCTTTTTCAGGTATGTATCCATTTCTTTACAAAAGAGCGATTAAATTTGTCCACATTTTCTAGCATTTCAAATCATGTTTCATTTTACAAAACATTACTAATTACCTTGAATCTGTGCTCGCCGCTTACTGCTGGCACAGTGTTTGGTGGCAACATTTTACAATCATAGAATCTCTGCAGTGCAGAAGGAGGTCTTTTGGCTCATTGAGCTTGCACCAGCAACAATTCCACCCAGGCTCAATCCCCATAACTCCGAGTATTTGCCCTGCTAATCCCCTGATGCTGAGGGTCAATTAGCATGGTCCTAACCTGCACATGTTTGGACTGTGAGAGTAAAATGGAGCAGCCAGAGGGGGAGACACGGGAGAACGTACAAATTAGTCACAGTCATACAAGGCTGAAATTGAACCGGGGTGAAGCAGCAGTGCTAACCACTGTGGCATCATACCATCCATCTATAAGATTAGTGTCACATAGAACATTACAGTGCAGAACAGGCCCTTCGGCCCTCAATGTTGCGCCGACCAATTAAGAAAAAGCAATGACCCTCTAACCTAAACCATTCCCTTTTCATCCATAAACCTATCCACTGACCTGTTAAACACCCTCAAACTTCGCACATCTACAACCGCAGCAGGCTGGGCATTCCATACCCTTACCACCCTCTGGGTAAAGAACCTACCTCTGACATCCGTCCTATAACTACCACCCCTTAATTTAAAGCTATGTCCCCTCATGCTAGCTTTCTCCATCCTAGGAAAAAGGCTATCACTGTCCACCCTATCTAAACCTCTAATCATCTTATATGTTTCAATAAGGTCTCCTCTTAGCTGCCTTCTTTCTAACGAAAACAACCTCAAATCCCTCAGCTTCTCCTCATAAGACCTGCCCTCCATACCAGGCAACGTCCTGGTTAAACCTCCTCTGTACCCTCTCCAATGCCTCCATATCTTTCTTATAATGTGGGGACCAGAACTGTACACAATACTCGTGCGCGCACTAGAGTTTTGTACAGTTGCAACATGACGTTGCGGCTCCGAAATTCAGTCCCCCTACCAATAAAAGCCAAGACTCCGTATGCCTTCTTAACAACCTTATCGACTTGATTGCCAACTTTCAGGGATCTATGCACGTATACACCAAGATCCCTCTGTTCATCAACACTATTAAGAGTCCTACCATTAGCCCCATACTCTACACATTTGTTATTCCTGCCAAAGTGAATTACCTCACACTTTTCCACATTAAACTCCATTTGCCACCTCTCGGCCCAGCTCTGCAACTTGTCCAAGTCCCTCTGCAAACTATAACACCCCTCTTCACTATCTACCACTCCACCGACTTTAGTGTCATCTGCAAATTTACTAATCCATCCTTCAATACCCTCATCCAGATCATTTATAAAAATTACAAACAGCAGGGGCCCCAAAACAGACCCCTGAGGTACACCACTTGTCACCGAACTCCACGATGAATATCTCCCATCAACCACCACCCTCTGTCTTCTATCTGCTAGCCAATTCCTAATCCAATTAGCTAAATCACCCTCTATCCCATACATCTGCATTTTCTGCAGAAGCCTTCCATGGGCCACCTTATCGAACGCCTTACTAAAGTCCATATATACCACATCAACCGCCTTACCCCCATCCACCTCTTTGGTCACTTTTTCAAAAAACTCAATAAGGTTAGTAAGGCACGACCTACCCTTCACAAAACCATGCTGACTATCCCCAATCAATTCATTTCTCTCTAAATAACTATAAATCCTATCCCTAATAATTCTTTCCAATACTTTGCCCACAACAGAAGTAAGACACACCGGTCTATAATTCCCAGGAAAGTCTCTGTTCAAGAAGGGGAATAATGGGACAACATTCGCTATCCTCCAGTCTTCTGGCACTGTACCTGTAACCAACGATGACCTGAAGATCAGAGCCAGAGGCTCTGCAATCGCCTCTCTTGCCTCCCAGAGAATCGTAGGGTAAATCCCATCCGGCCCAGGGGACTTATCTATTTTCAAACCCTCAAGAATATTTAGCACCTCCTCCTTATCTACTTCAATACTTTACAGTTTACAACTCTGTATCCCAGTGTTCTCCACAATTACATTTACGTCTCCCTGCGTGAATACTGAAGAGAAATATTTGTTCAGTGCCTCTCCAATCTCTTCAGGCTCCACGCATAACTTCCCACTACTGTCTCTGACTGGCCCTAACCAATCTTCTATTCTTAACATATCTAAAGAAAGGATCAAGGAGAATCCTAAAGCTATCAGCCAAAGTCCTCTTATGTCTTCTTTTAGCTCTTAACTCACTCTTTAGCTCCCTCCTGGCTAATCTATAGCTTTCCAGTGCACTAACTGAGCCTTCAAGCCTCATCCTGACATAAGCCTCTGTTTTCCTTTTAACCAGCAAATTAACTTTTTTAGTACACCATGGTTCCCTTACTCAACCATTTCCTCCTTGCCTGACAGGTTTCCTCCTTGCCTGACAGCAAAAAGCAGCATTCCACACACTTCGGTGGAAATCTGGAATTCGCCTCCCAAATGGTGGTGGATATTCAAGTCAATTGAACTTTATAAAATTGAGATCATTACTACTTCCTGTTGAGTAAGTGTACCCAGGGATATGAAGTAATGTATAGCTCCAATATTGGTCTAATTGATTGAGAGAATAAAGTCAAAAGACAAAAAGGCCTACTTCTATTGCTCCATTTCTTTTATTTGAAAAATTCAAGATTAAAAGCCAATTTGCTAATAGTTTGGTTTTACAAACTTGGGATATTGAATATACCAAACAAGAACAAAATTGTCCTCATTTTTGTGAACTTCTATTTGTGAATATATAGTTGATTTGCATTTTTGGGATCAGAGAAAATTATTATGCAATTGTATTTGTTGTCAGTTAAGGATTCAGTTCTGAAAATTCACAAATGGGTGATACTAGCAATTCTGAAGAAACATTTATTCTGTACTGTTGATTAAGCTTTCTGATTATTTCCAATTGAAAATCTCTACAAATATACTTAGTTTTTAACAACAAAGGCTTAAATATTCTAAAGCCAGGGCTTTGTAAGAACTGAAAAATGTTGGTATTCAGAATGAAGTGCGGAAATTGGAACAGACAAAAAAAACTTCTTTCGCACAAAATCCTAATTTTGCAACCATTACATCTTGACTTATTTTAAAAAAGGAATAGGTATCATCATTGTATTATTACAACTGGCCTGACTGTATTTGGAACCACATATTAAAATAACTGAACTGGATGTATCATGTGCTTGTGTTATATTAAATAGCTGGTTTATTTCCAATAATACACAGTTAAATGATTTTTTTTGCCAATTTCAACTGTGATGGGAATGAAGATCCTGTAACACAGGCACTTTGGCTAATTGTAATGCTGGCTTTGCTGAAATAACCCAATTCATCAGACTAGAAATCGAACCTGGGATATTCTTGCTTTTGGTGATGCTTGAAATCTCAATTTGACTATACTTGGCACTGAGTTGGTTTTCTTTAAGCCTCCTGAAGTAACTTGGTTCTTTTTTCTGCATTATATAAATGCACCTTGGTGTTGGAATGTATTAGGGTGATTTAAGCATTGGATGAAACTACTAAGCAAATGAAGGAGTTTGAATTCTTTGAGAAAGAGCTTAATTTCTTGAACATGAGCTTTTTAGTTGCACAAAATCCTCTTTAACCTGTGCCAGAACGTTTTCTCTCAAGTTTCCTAAATGAAAAGTATTTTGGAGGCAAAAAAAATTAACTCAACTTTGGTGCTGTGCTTCTCTTTTTCTTTGAGCTTTCTTTGTTTAATGTAGTTTCCGTATGTCTGCAGTATTTTATATAAGACAGATTTCAACTTGGAATAAAATGATGAATGATGTAATTATTATGATGTAGAGAATGTTTCCTGAGGTGCAGCTTTGATTTAAGGTATTGATGAGGCTGATTCCTAATGGAACTCTTGGGCAGCAGAATCTGAATATTTGCCCCTCGGGTTACAAATGTGATGAAGAACCTCATGTAGCCAGGACTGAAACATATTGAAAGACGATTGACTGAAATCCTCAGGAGTGTTAGAGTTTATTTTGAGGTATTGTATGAGTTCAGCAGAGCCTGCATTGATGACTGACAGTATGTAGGCTTGAGTAAATTTGTTCAATAGCGCATGAAGACTTTGCCTCTCCAGTGGTATTTTTTTTTAAAGCATAAATGTGTGAACAATAATCACACTACATGATAGTGGACCTGGTTCTAGTTGTCAAGAAATGAAAGATATCCAGTGCTGGAAGCAATGAAAAGATATTGTACAAAGGAAAGAAGGTGACTTTGGCACAATGTCTCTCTCTTTTCAAAAATATTAAAGTTCTATACTATTCAGCGACTGAATGAAAGAAGAGCTATTGGTCTCATCCCAGTGTCAGGGATCTTATTTAGGAGGAAAGTGTGGGCTTTTCTCTATAGAAAGCAAGCATCTTTATCTTATCAGTTTATAGAAGGTATTGAAAACGTTATCCTTGACTATTATTTTATTCTGAACTGTAGAATTAGGACACCAAAGAATTGGAATAGGTGACTGACAATTTTAAAACAACAATCAGAAATTCTTCTTCTGACACAAATACTGCTTGAAATTTAGCATCTAGACAGGCTAGGGGACGTCGGAGTTCTATAATTGTTTTAACATAATTGTTTCTCAGAATGTATTCATTAAAATGAGCTATAATTATTATTGTATGATCTAACATTAACTCTTGTACGTACAGCCTCAAAAGTGTAAGCAGCAGGCAATTAAGATCTGGAAATTTTTGCTTCTCACAGCTCGACATGCATGTGTAAAAAAAAAACATTAGCAGATTTGAGGGCATTTTGTTTATCAGAGGATTATATTATAATTCAAGTGATCAAGGTTAAATAGTAAAAGCTGCATTTTTGTAGTCTTTAAGTTTTTGGAAGTTTTTAAGTTGTGGAAACATGGAGGTTTGTTGGACATTTTCCTGGTAGGTGCATCCTTATTTTCAGTTGTTTTAAATGGAGAAGAGCAAGAACAAGCAAATGCCTCGCATTTTAGAAGGTAGGGTTTGATATGGTATTTTTATGTCAGTTTTATGAAGGATATAAATGCAAGGAAAGGCCACATTTGTTTTAATTTTCACTCGATGTCTGTATCAATAAGGTTGAATTCTGACTAAAGCTCCACAAAATTCCCAGCATCAACCTTGCTGTTGACCAGGTCAGTTTTTAGTTTCCAGTACCATTCTAATTTGTGGCCTCTTCACTTTGTTATAATTTGGTTAGGAAATCTTTACGTAAAAGACTTCAACAAAACAAGCCCTGTTAAGTTAATATAATTTATAACTACATATGTTATACAGTCAGATTCTTTCTTTTTTTTTCCTCCAACAATTGCCTTACAAGACACATCAATCTTAAATCTATTTACTTCTGGAGGAGCCATATGTATGCTACCGTCCTCTGGAAACTGTTTTCAATTCTGTTCAGTTCCAGCTGTCCTCAGAAGAAAGACATTACTTTGCTACCTCTTAACTGTGGATGCCTCAGTCCCTCATTTTGTTTGTTTTCTCAATCTAATTTGTATGGTGTTTCCTCTGTCACAAGGCTCAGTGAGGACCGCTATAGTTTCTTTAACTTGTTGCAAACTAGGTAACCTTATAAGCTTTCATTCCCTCACAACATTTAAACTGGGATTAAGCCCTATCTGCATTCAAGGTAGCAAGGAAGGTAGTTAGCTTTTACTCTCCTTCCAAGGCAGGCCTAACTGTCATTTACTCAGGGCTATCTTTTCTCAGTGAACTGCAAACTGTATGTGCAGGTTCTGAGCTGCAATTATTACTTGGATGGCTTTTGTCCCTTCTTATATAGTTTCAACCTGTTTCAGTCTATCCAGAAGTTTGGGACTTCAAATATTGGGCTCAGTTATTTTGCTTTGGTTTGAGCCTATGTAAATTCACTTTGAATAGCTCTATTACACATGTTTAGAAATAATGGAAGAGAATTTTTGTATCAGACATTGCAAGTAATTCCAGAGCCTGAAGTACAAATTTTAGACCACTGCAATGTTTATTTGAAATGAATGGATTTGTTTCCTCACTTCTTTTCTCATTTTGTGACTTTTCTTTCTTTCTACAAGCATTGACCTATTCTAAAAATTCCTTGTAGAATTGATAGTGCAATGACCTCAGTAAGGTCCATGAGGTTAGCCTCTTGGAGTATGAGCTCCCTGATTGAAATAGTGATTGCCTGCCCAGCCATATGTTACACTTCATATGTATTGAGTTGTCTCAGGGCTATTGACTCTCAGAATACAGGCTTTGTACCTGAAGCACTCTTAGGAGTGAAATTGAGTTTATAAATAAAGGGAATCTGGTGAAGGGATAGTGGCCTCAATGGATTATTTCAGCCAATGAAGTTTGTGATAACTTTTGTTGGATGAACCTTGGGTGTTAAAGGATGGAATTTAAAGCTCCATTTTATTGGGTTTTTTAAAATCTCACTACTGCCACTATACTCATTCATCTTAATTGGCATCAATAAAAATGTTTATGGGATGTGGGCATTTAACACCAGCATTTATCACCCATTCCAAATTGCTGTTGGGAATGTGGGGGTGACCTATTGCCTTGAGCTGTTGCAGTTCAAGTAGTCAGTAAGAATTTAGCAACACCAATTTATAATCCAACCGATTTACCCGGCATCTGTACATCATGACTACTATCGGCAGTTCAAGTAGTCCATAGTTTTCTTTATTTACCTTGTTTGTAATGGTTTGATGCAGCTGAGTGGCTTGCTAGGCTATTTCAGCAGGCATTTCAGAGTCAACCATTTCATGTGCCTGGAGACTGGGTAAGGTCCCAGAAGGACTTTTGGTTTTTAAAAAACAATGGATTAATTTCATGGTCATCATTACTGATTAATTTATTCATTCAGATTAATTTAATTAATTGTATTCTGCAGGATTTAAAGCCCAGTGGAAATTGAACTCTTGTTTCTGGAGAACTAACCTCATCCAATACTTTGTCAGTGTTCCCAATAAATATTACTTTAGTAAAAGTACAGATGCTTTCTATCAATAGTGCACTTTTGGTAGATACAGTCAATAAAGTATTTTGTCTTTGAATTCTGACATTCCTTACATTGTTGAAAAAGCTCAAAATCCCATTTAATTAATTCAAAATAATTTTGCTTTTGCTGGTGGGCTGAATTTTATGGGTACCGGATGCAGCCCACTGCTTCCTTACACTGCTGAAGTATCAGAGCTGGGAAACCTATTCTCAATCCCGACAGCTGCCCCAGCAGCAGTCTAACCCTGAGAACTATTTCAGTTGAATGGCCAACAACACTGCACTCCTAGCAGCTGGGAATAGTGGTGCCACTGCTGGGGCTACTGGCAGTCTACCACAAAGAAGCCTCAGCAAGTCCCTATTCAAGAGGTCAATGGGAGAGATTTAAGAGGGCCAGAGGTGGTTTTGGGTGGCGGGGGAGGTGGGCTTTGATGTTAGCCTTTCAATTGATCATGACTTTTCCCTTCAAGTAACCAGACCAAGTCACAGAGTTCCCTTAAACAGCTGCCTTAATGCAAATGTGAGCCACTTCTCACATTTCTGTAGCTAGCTGGAGTGGTGTATTCCAAGATACATAAGCAATTGTAGTTTTCACGTTCAACTACAACTAATTAACATATATCAATCACAATCACTTTTCACTTGCTCAATTATAATATCCAATCAGTCTGAAGACTTGATACATCATTGCTACAATCTGTCAGAGTCTAGCCCATTTCCAGTGTCTGTGAATCACTCCTTTTCTAGTTACTGATGTCTGATTTAATGAGCTTTGCGCAGACTAATGGCCTTGATGTCTATCTGTGAAAGCCCTTTTAAGAACACCTCTGTTTTCAACTTGGGTGGCTATTAATTCTTTTCCTGGGGGGGTTGTGATGACTCCAATTTGGTCTGGGGGACCCACAAAGGAAGACCCACCTCTATCCTTTCCTTGCAGCCGATATGGTTGAAGCTTCTGGGCTTCCCCCTTGGTGTGGGCCTGCCTCCATTGCAAATGACACAATAGTGGCTGGGAAATGAGGGCACTTTGATCAAAAATTGACCATGTAAGTGTTTAAGTAGGCTCTTTATCTCCTTTCCCCATCCATAAAATCTTGGACAGGCTGGGAGTGATTGGGTCGGTGACGGGAAAGCCACTTTCTGGATTTTAAATTCACTCCATTGACAAAGGAACATAAAATCCAATCTGGTAAAAATGTATTCCTAGAATGCTGCTGTTCTATCACAATGCTGGGGGCACTCTTACCAGGATTTGGCAGTGTTGGTTTGGACAAGAAAGATGACATGTTTCCAGAGAATCCAGTCAGTTTTCTCCCCAGATTGTGCTGCACACTGTCCCAAAAAGAAAGCTGTTGGGTGAGTTTTGCACCGTCACGCAGGGAGGTGGGGCCTAAACACACTGGCAAAGCCAGTGAACTTTCCACACACCTGACAAAGGAACACTATTTCCGAAAACTTATGGGTTTACTATCAAATAAACTGGTTGGACTTAAACCTGGTGTTGTGAGACTTCTTACAATCTTGCCGATGGACAGAGTGGGCTCAGATCCCACCCACTGAGTCTGTTGGGCTAAATCATGGGCATTGTGTTAGGAATACATACCGGCCATTAAATCAGTCATTGTTGAAACTTTGACAAATGAATATGGAAACGCATTTGCAGCTTAAGTGCTGATGTTGTTTCTATAATTTGTGAAACTGTAATTAAACATGGATAAATAATTTTACTCTGTGCAATGCATGTGATAGTCACTGAAGCTAAGCATTTAAATATCTCCCTTAATTCTTAGTAATACTGAAGCGAGTTGTACGAATCAGGGTTTTTTGAATTATCTGAAACAGTTGTGAGGTAATGTCTGAAAATAATCATCCATTTCAAGAGGAAATGGGGTGAGTGATGAAATCCAGATTAAAAATTGATGATCACCCTTATAATCAGAACCTTGTGCATGCATTCACAGACTATTACAACAGATGACAGGTACCTGTGGCAATTTTAGTTTCTGATGCAGGCTAACCTGATTGTGGTTTACAGTTCCTGTCAGTAGGATTTGGCATGTCCCCCATAAGTACATCTGTTTCTCCACAGTCTGCCCATATGGATTGAATTTAACAACGGCAAAATCTGTAGCATTTACATGTCAGTATCTTTTTGTCTTTATTGGGGGTAGACTTAAAGTGAATAATGCTATTGAAATGAGTTGTAATACAATTTATCCACATAACTCCTACGCATGGACATCTGCATTTATCGTATTATTTGTCTTTTTTGTTTTCCCTTCAGTGAGATCGGCTACTATGGCACAGTATAAGGGGTTGCATAAGGCACCTTCCTTGGTGCTTTGGCTCAACGGAAGAAAATGAATTACATTTATATAGTGACCTTTACATCCTTTGGGCATCCCAAAGTTTTTTTTTAACAACCAATTAAGTATTTCTGAATGATAGTCATTGTTGTAGAGAAACAGCAATGAAATAATGAATAAGTAATCCATTGTTATTGATGTTATTTGAAAGGTGAATATTGGCCAAGAATTTTTCTATTCTGCTTTTTTTGGGTAATGCAAGAGGGTTTTTTTTTTTGCACCCATTGGAGAGGGTAGTGGGAGCTGCAATGTTTTATCTGAAAATTGGCAATTCCAACAGAACTGCACTCCTCAGCGTTATATGTTCGAACATAAGAAATAGGAGCAGGGGTAAGGCCTAATAAGCCTCCTCCATCATGCAGTAAGATTGTGGCTGATGAAATCTACTTTTCCCATCCTTTCCCATATCCCTAAATTCAGTCCAAAAATCTTCAGTTTCAGACCTGAAAGTAGGAATCGAACTCGCGATGCTCTGATTCTGAGGTGAGACTATTCATACTGAGTATCACAGGAGATGGAACATTTTGTCTTATTCATGGATTGTGTAGAGGATCTAATACGATTTATTTTTGTCAGTTTTATTTTGCAATTATACATGTTTTAAACTTAAATTGGGCTTGCTGATAAAAATGTAGGCTCAGTTGGTAGCAAGGCTATCTGTGGCGATGCTTACATCACGTTCTGCCAGTCTTATATTTCCATTCATATTTTCTAGTTTATTCATCTGCGTGATTCATGATGGAAGGATTATGTTTTGCATATTCGGGAACTGGGAATATGACAAAAAGCTGATTTTTGGAGAACATCCCAACTGTAGGTCAAAATGTGGGCAATTTGTTGCATCTGTAATTTAAGTTGTGGGCATACTCGGAGGAAATAAACAAAAGAACATAGAGCCTGATGGAAGAAGCTGAAGGGTTTGATTTTTGCTTGGATACTTCTTGGAGTTAAAAAGCTCCATTGTGAGCAAGGTGTGAAATGTGAAATTGAGATGCTTGTCTTTGACAGCAGATGCCAACTTGGTAAAGGAACTGGACCGTGCACTTGGAATAGTAGCCTGGAAAATTGTTAATTAAGTTTTAACAATTAAGTTTTCTGCTAATTCTCTGCAATGAACCTGCATGCTGTTTTCTTGGTTAGTGCTTCAATTAACATCCGCTCTTGCCAATACAAAGCAGCTGAACAGGAGTAAGAAGTTGGTGCTGAAGATTTCACATGTTGTTTAAAACTTGTTCAACTCCTGTTGGAGTTTTGGACAGTACTTTCGAGGTTCTTTCTGGGAGATTTTCGTCAACTCTTTAACATTCTGTTGACATTAATTCTGGAAATTTTCTGAAGACTTCATCCAAAGAGAATTGAGCACTTTGCTACTTGACTTTTATTGAACACCTGTGTAGGGGTTTCTAGCAGAAAGGAAGAGCTTGATCATTGACATTTTGTTAGGGAACACCTTGGATTGGAGAAAGGAGATGATAGAGGCCAGTCAGCTGCAGCAGAACGAGGCAGGGGCATAAGATGAATACTTTTTCTTCCTCCCCCTGTGGCACTCCCTGTTGATCCCATTCCATCAGGAACTCTGGTGCTCTGTCCAAGCGCCTGTGTATCCTCTTTTTCATCTCCAAGCCATCCTGGAACATTCCATTCTATGTCAGCCAGTGTGTTGTGCATCTTCAGCAGAAGTAGTTACATGGACGCTGCATGAATTGTTTCATGAATATAGCTTCTAAATAGTACTCGTGTATTAAATCTAGAGATTTCTGTTTTAACAACTCCAGACACATTCAAATGGTGATAATCATCAATTAGCACCATCAGTGTGTGGTAACCAGACTTTGAAACAGGCATGCTTCGTTAGCACAGCCACAGCCTAGGGCTGCAAGTCGCATACTGGGACAGAGGAGGCGGTGAGTGGGCATGCAATGGCTTGTCCCTCTTTGGAAGAGTCAGCTCAACACCAGTGACCCTGCAGCCTAATGGACCTAAGGATGAGGTAAATCTGGGTATTAGGTGGGGAAGATTGGAGCAGCTTGGAGAGGGGAGCATAGGTTGTTTGTTTTTGGAAAGCAGGTAGGTTGGAAGAAAGGGAAGGTATCTGAATGGAGCTTCTCTCAATGCACAAGGGTACCCTGTGAAGAAAGTGCTCCCCAACTTCCTACCAATCTTTTTTGCCCATTCCCACTTGGCTGCCTATGTCATCTATGTTATGGTGTGAGCAGGTTATTATCAGGGTCAATTAGATTTTGGACAAGCTCAATTGTCCAAATTTATTTATTTATTTGAATATAGTGGACAGACTGCTGATTCTGTTGCCTGTCCACCATCTTTGTTATGGGGTGAACTTGATGGGGTGGACTGGGGTGGGTTCTGTGCTGTTAGAATCTGTTTTCAATCTTGATTCACCTTCTAAATCAAAAGGGGAACAGCCAGTTTCTGGGGGTCAAAAAAATTACAGAATTATTTCCTGAAATAATGTATTCTGGTGAAACTGATTCTTTCTAAGAAAATCAGAGCATGTTTACATCTATGCAGCATCATTCTCATTTTTTTTCTTGCCTTCCCTCTGTCTATGTCATTACCTTTTAAAACACTGAATGGCATAACCCAAGAACACTTCCCACATCCCATGTAATGAAAATAGTCCAGCTGACTTGTAACCACAAATTGCTTTGTGGTCATTTTATAGGCTCTAAAGATGGGCTTCTTTGTCTTTTGTTGGCAGTCATTTATTGTCGTGTGCGATTGTGCATGAAATAGCTAGCATCTCTCAACCTTTTCATGCATTCCATTTACCCTGGTCAAATGAAAATAATGCATCAACCTGTTTACAGAAGCATCCACTGTATATTAGATTGTTTCAAACATTTGAGCTCACTTAGTCTTTCAGTCGATAAAGCAGGATTCCCAAAAGCAGTGGTTCTCCTTTTGACTGCACGTAAAATGTTTCGTCCACATATCCGATTTGCTTTTTGCTTGATGCTCCTTCCAGCCACCTAGGGCACTTTGAACAGCGGCTCATTCACAAGAAGATACACGTTCTCCTGATATTGTAGCTATCCCTTACAGTAGCTACCCTGTTTGTGAGATCATGAAAATGATCAACATATGTACCCAAGTGATGGGAATAGTCTTGCTTTTATGGAAGTTGATTTCACATTTCCTAATATCTGTTTGAACAGTACCCCATGAGTTACAAAAGCATTGCCTTGTGATCTGACATGGATCCTTGTATCTTTTGTACATACATTTCTTAATACTAAGTGGAAAAACTTCGTTCAAAGCTATGAATTATCTATTATTCAGTATCAATGAGGAAAAAAAATCATTCAAAGTTATCTGAAATAAAAACACAAAATGCAAGAGACAGTAGCTTGGACTGAATTGACAGAGGCAGCTGATGAATAATCATTTAACCTGAAGCTATCTGTCTTGTTTCAGGATTGTTTTTGGCATTTTCCACAAGAGTAAGAAAAAGAGTTACTTTAAACGTTGCATTTTAAAGGCACCGCCACTGCAACAAGTGTTTTTTCAAAGATTAGAAATAGTGGGTTGCTCCAATGCTAATGAGCTTGCCTTGAAATTGTTTCCTGTTGACTGTAAATAATCTATTCAGTGCCTTGTTTCCATAATTCATGAACACCTTTTCACTCCTATTGTTGGATAGATTTTTTTTAACTGAGCAATTGGGAATTAAGCAGGTTTGCAACAGAAACAGCAGTGAGCCAACAAAGGCAGGTTAAAAAGTGCAGCATGTGGAGGAGTTAATCTATGTTCACATCAAGCAAGATGGCACAGGAAAGCACTCACATTATTTTCATACTATTAATAATTTGTCGTCAACAAAAAAAATGATCCCAATTATAACTGTGTATATTCATCTAGCTGTAGAATTAAATCCTGCCTCACCTTCTTGTTAACTCACTCCACTGTTAGAAAGATTGAAGGTTGTCAGTCAGTTTACCAGTCTGGGTTAAAGGGAGTGTTTATTGTTGCCCTTTAAGCCCTGTTATCGTACAATTGATAGTGCAAACCAGATTTTATATGATGTGCTCAGATAACGTGCAGGACAAACCTAAGAAAGTATCAATGTCAAACCTGAATTTGTAACTTGTAACAGGACCTCCACTAATTCCTTAGCTACCTGCTAAATCAGATCCCTTCTTTGACTTGCTTGCAGAAATCGCCTGACTTGGTCCTTTTTATGTGAAATAAAACTGGTCGTTAAATCTTGAGCCATGACTGTCGTCCTCAATCTGCTTAGAAAAGACAAATTAATATTTACAATACTTTAGTGAGAGCCTGAAATGTGCCTTCCAGTTATCTATTGTCCTTTTTATTGAAATAATTTACATTGGGAGTGACACAAACTGTCCAGAGTGCATGCTGTCTATTAAAAATAAATTGGTAGTCACTGTCATAATTTATAATTCAACTTTGAGCAGGTTATGAATTAAAATTGCAAAGAAATAAAGACATCAAAAATCATCATTACACTCCCAATATCTGAAATGTTGTCATTTTACAGAATTTTAAAAATTAATTAGTTCACAAGCTGTGGTGTCATGGCAAGGCCAGCATCTATTGCCCATCACTCATTTCTTGAGAAAATAGAAGTGAGCTGCCTTCCTGAACTGCTGCATCCTTGTAGTGATTTTTTTAATTCGCTCATGGGTCATGGGCATAGCTAGTTTGCCAGCATTTATTGCCCATCCCTAGTTGCCCAGAGGCAACTGAGAGTAATCCACATTGCTGTGGCTCTGGAGTCACATGTAGGCCAAATCAGGTTAGCGTGCAGATTTCCTTCCCTAAAGGACATCAGTGAAGCAGACAGGCTTTTCCATTTGTGTAGCTATACCACAGCACTATTAAGTGGGAAATTTGAGTTTTGACCCTGCAACTGTAAAGGAACAGCAATATATTTCCAAGTCAGGTTGGTGTCTAACTTGGAGGAAAACTTGCACGTGGTGATGGCTCTGTATACCTCCTGTCCTTGTGCTTACAGGTGTAAGAGGTCATTGATTGGAAGGTGCTGTCACAGTAGTCTTGGCAAGTTGCTGCAGCGCATCTTGCAGACATTTGCGCTGCTGCCATGATGGAGGGTTGCTAGTTAAACAGGCTACTTGGTCCTGGGTGGTGCTGAAATTCAAGTGTTGCTGGTGCTACTCATCCAGACAAATAGGGAGCATTCCATTACACTCCTTGACTTGTGTTCCCTTGTAGATGTTGGACAGACTTTGGAGTCATAAGGTGTATAAATCACTGCAGCATTCCCAGCCTCTGTCCTGATGATGTGGCATGTTATTTTTGTGGCTGGTCCAGTTAAGTTTTTAGTCAGTGGTAAGAATCTTGGGAGGCATAGTAGTATGGTGGTTCGCTCTGCTGCCTCACAGAGACTCGGATTCAATTCCTGCCTTCTGTCACCATGTGGAATTTGCATGTTGTCCTTGTGTCAGCTTGAATTTCCTGCAGGTGCTTTGAATTGCTCCCACAATCCAAAGATGTGCAAGAAGGTTGATTGGCCATGTTAAATTGTTCTTTTTAACGTCCCAAGATATATAGCTTAGGGGAAGTAGAGAGATGAATATATAGGTTACAGGGCTAGGGCCTGGGTAAGATGCTTTGTTGAAGAGTGGTGCAGATTCACTGGGCCAATTGGCCTTCTTTTTACACTGTAGGAATTCTATGATTTTCGAATGTAACAGAAACCTGTCCTTCACTTTGTTGAGGAAATGAGTATGGGCACTCCAGGATGAGGAAAACCAACAGACTGAATATTACTCCCAGACACGTTTTCAGAAGCCAAATCAAAGCATTTTCTTTTTGAACATTTGGTGCAAAAGTATATTTTTAATCAGTGCTCATTCTTCCAGACAGAGGGTTTATTGCATCTACACAGCATGTGAATTGCATTTATTATAACGTTTGAATTGCACATCATGTGACTTGATTTCCCCTCCCCTCCCCCTCCAAATAACCTCAATATAAATCTCAAACTTTTCCTGTATCTAACATGTCAAAGAAGGGAGATAATTAGCATGTAATTAAAGACTGTACTACTGTGTGAGTCCCACACGTTTTAATTCAAACATACTGAATTTAGATTCAGAGCTGGGATGCCTCTACCATAGCTTAAATTGGAGCTTTATCACCTTCTCGCACCCCCCTCACCCCACCCTTTTCCACCAAACATCAGTGTCATCACCCTAACTGTGTAAATAGCTGAAAAGGGACATTTAAGCAGTTCCTTTGGGATTCCAACAAATGTTATAGCAGGAGATTGAACAGCCCCTCTTTGAATTCATAACATAATATAGGACAACACTTAATTACCAAGTCAGCTACCATATCTTGTAAATGAGCCAATGCCTAGGACTGCCAAAAGATGGCTTCTTTTCAATAAAAGGGCTGTGAAATATTGTAATAACCTCACTGTGTATAATTAAATCTTAAAGCTTGTAGAAACTATTTAATCATTCAAGCACACACACATTGTTTATCCATGATTGGTTTTAGGAGGCTTTGTTCAGGCTGCATTAAAATACTAAAATTATATGTTTTGCTCCAGATTACGCCGGGCGGTAAGGCAGACCTAGCGAATGTTGGACTAGGAGATACTGTGCTATCCATCAATGGTGAAAATACTGAAGGAATGACTCATCTGGAAGCACAGAACAAAATCAAATCCTGCTTCGGATCCTTGGCGCTCTCCCTGGGGAAGTAAGTTTACAGCAGAACATGGATTGGGGAATGTGGCTTGTAACCTTTGTAAATACAGTAGGGTTGATGTAAGAATAGTTGATGTATACCCTGTCTCTTAAATGTAATCCTGTGGTCTTCCTGCAAACTGAGATAATTGTAATTTGACATGAAACATGCCATATGGTATAATATGATAAATGACTTAGTTATGTCATATTTATAGTTGTAAACAAATATTATTTGTGTTTCTCTGCTCAAAATGTGGGGGTTTTATTAGGTAGTTCATTGCATGTATTGAAGAGTTAAGTCCTTTATTTTCCATTGAACTCTGACCAAACAGATTGAAGATTAGGATGAGGTGTGAGGGAAGGGCTCCATTACTTAATGAATATATTTGTACTTCACAATTTATCTTCACTTCAACATTGCTAAGGCAAACATTTTGAAGACCTCAATACTTAAAGATGCTTCTTGCATGTGTTGTGTGGCTTTATATTTTTGTAACAATTACTATCTCTATTTGTGGTTTTGTCTTCCAATAACAAAGTAGCAGGAGTGACAATAGTTGGCAAAAACATTAATGTTGCTTTCTTCCCACAAGATCTCCAGTAACTAAATTTGTAACTAAAGTGGTTCTGAAGTTATTTATATTTCTGTTGTGAGCTGAATTATTTTGGGAGTAAGTACAATGTAGTTTGTTAGGAAAATGGAAGATATGAGCTAAATAGTTTATATTTTAATGGGACTCATGACCCAGACACTTGAGGGTGTACACACAAATCTTTTGAAGATGGCAGGGCAGGCTGAGTATGCTGTTTTATTGTTTTTAAGAAATGTGACTATTATTAATTGAGGCACAGAGTACAAACACAAAGAGGTTATGCTGAATGTTAATTTTTCAGCCTCAGCTGAGGGATTCTATTCAATGCTGAGAATCACACAATGAGAAATTGTCAAGCTTTTGGGGAAGATGCGGAAAAAAATTATTAGAATGGTGTCAGTCAGGAGGGAATTCAATTATGTGAAAGGACCGAACAATCTGGAAGATGCTTCCTGAATGAGTAATGGAAGCAGATTAGATAGCACCATTCAAAAGAGGATCTGATAAATAGTTGAAGGGGGGAACAGGGGAGTGAGGTGAGGCGAGATGGGACTGTGCCTGTATAAAGAACCTCTTTCTACATAAGCTAGTGCAGGTGTGGTGGCCAGTTTAAATGTATCTGGGAGTAATGTTCAGTCTGTTGGTTTTTTTCTCATCCTGGAGCGCCCATAGCCATTTCGCCAGCAAGATGAAGGAGAGGTTTCTGTTATATTCGAAAATCATGAAATCTCTGCAGTGCAATAGCACCGATTTGAGTCCGCACCGACTTCCAACTAAGCATTTTATTCACGTCCTATCCCTGTAACCCTATGTATTCACTTCTCTACTTCCCCTAATCTATAATCGTGGGACATTAAGGGACAATCTAGCATGACCAATCAACCTAACCTGCACATCATTTGAGTCACCTCTCATTTACAGGAATGTGTAAAACCCAGCATAGTGACTTTCTGGGGACAGATTGGTTCCTCCACAAAGCACAAACTGAGAGTTTGGAATTATTTTTCTAAAAATCTCTATCTCTTTTAAGACAACATATTTAAGTGTTAATAAGGAAAAAATAAATATTTGGTCAAAGGAGCCAAAGCAGTAATTAATCTCATGGTATAAGTGTGCGTAAATGGTTCTTGTTAATAATAACACTGACTTCTATCTTCATTCTTCTTACCGCATTAGTCACTAGCTTTGCATCATGCACTCAGCTTTTCAAAAATAATTAAGAACAAACTATATTATGCTGCCACGATCAGAGTCAGAAAAAATTTAGTCATGAACATGCAACAATGAGGACAAGCATCCAGATATTGCCCAGGTGTTTTCCTTAATCAAACCAACATTAGTAAAACTTTACCCGGACTTTTATCTTGCTGTTATATTTTGTACAACAGAACATTCACTCACTTTATGAAAATAATGTATAATTAAATGACATGCATTATTACTCCAAAGAAATACAGAAAACATTCCCCTGAAGGCTCAAAGCTAAAGATACCACAATATGCTGAGCCAACCCACGTAGACCAGGAAGATTTCACATTCAAATGCTGACTGGATGACCTTAGCTCGGCAGGAGCAATGTGCTATAATTGGCCTTATTACTCTACTCCTGACTTAGTGAAGTGGAAGAATAAATCATTCTGACTTGATCGCTATTCGGTGACCTTTGCTGCAAAGTGCATGGTAGAGGCTAGGATTGAACTTGGCTGTGAGATTCTTGACGGCTGAAAACTATGGCACCATTCCCTACCTAGACACAAAATTGAAGAGGCCACCATCAACTTCCTTTTGTTCAAGAAGGGGAAGAGAGACCTTCCAGGGAATTATAGGCCAGTGAGTCTTACTTCTGTTGTGGGCAAAGTATTGGAGAGAATTATTAGGGATAGGATTTATAGTTATTTAGAGAGAAATGAATTGATTGGGGATAGTCAGCATGGTTTTGTGAAGGGTAGGTCGTGCCTTACTAACCTTATTGAGTTTTTTGAAAAAGTGACCAAAGAGGTGGATGGGGGTAAGGCAGTTGATGTGGTATATATGGACTTTAGTAAGGCGTTCGATAAGGTGGCCCATGGAAGCTTCTGCAGAAAATGCAGATGTATGGGATTGAGGGTGATTTAGCTAATTGGATTAGGAATTGGCTAGCAGATAGAAGACAGAGGGTGGTGGTTGATGGGAGATATTCATCATGGAGTTCGGTGACAAGTGGTGTACCTCAGGGGTCTGTTTTGGGGCCCCTGCTGTTTGTAATTTTTATAAATGATCTGGATGAGGGTATTGAAGGATGGATTAGTAAATTTGCAGATGACACTAAAGTCGGTGGAGTGGTAGATAGTGAAGAGGGGTGTTATAGTTTGCAGAGGGACTTGGACAAGTTGCAGAGCTGGGCCGAGAGGTGGCAAATGGAGTTTAAATGTGGAAAAGTGTGAGGTAATGCACTATGGCAGAAATAATAAATGTGTAGAGTATAGGGCTAATGGTAGGATTCTTAGTAGTCTTGATGAACAGAGGGATCTTGGTGTGTATGTGCATAGATCCCTGAAAGTAGGCAGTCAAGTCGAGAAGGTTGTTAAGAAGGCATATGGAGTCTTAGCTTTTATTGGTAGGGGGATTGAATTTCGGAGCTGCAACGTCATGTTGCAACTGTACAAAACTCTAGTGCGGCCGCACTTGGAGTATTGTGTGCAGTTCTGGTACCCGCATTATAAGAAAGATGTGGAGGCATTGGAGAGGGTACAGAGGAGGTTTACCAGGATGTTGCCTGGTATGGAGGGCAGGTCTTATGAAGAGAGGCTGAGGGATTTGAGGTTGTTTTCGTTAGAAAGAAGGCGGCTAAGAGGAGACCTTATTGAAACATATAAGATGATTAGAGGTTTAGATAGGGTGGACAGTGATAGCCTTTTTCCTAGGATGGAGAAAGCTAGCACGAGGGGACACAGCTTTAAATTAAGGGGTGATAGTTATAGGACGGATATCAGAGGTAGGTTCTTTACCCAAAGGGTGGTTCGGGAGTGGAATGCCCTGCCTGCAGCAGTTGTAGATGCGCCAAGTTTGGTGGCGTTTAAGAGGTTAGTTGATAAGTATATGGAAGAGAAGGGAATGGTTTAGTTTGGAGGGGCATTGCTTTTTTACATTGGTCGGCGCATCATCGAGGGCCGAAGGGCCTGTTCTGTGCTGTAATGTTCTATGTTCCTGACTGCCACCCCACCCCTCCCTGCCAACTAGCAGACAGCCCTTCCCTTGCAATCTTCTTCATTTCATTTAAGATCTGACGAGATGGAATAATAATATTGGGGTACCAAAGAACCAATGATATAAAAGGAAAGAGATCGTGGCTTTTGACAGTTAAAAGGGTACTTTGAAGAATTGAGAGATTATGTAATATTAGCAACAACCCGTTGAAGGGCATGGAGGAGATCAAGATAATGGTTCCAAGCACAGCCTGTGTAGTAAATTTGGAAAGACATGTTTAGAAGTTAGAACTAAGGCCAAATATGTGACGAGGTAATGTGAATTTCACTGGGTGGTATAACATCAGAGGCTGTGGTTAGCAAATTATGGAATATACTAGCTACATACAAGTCAGAATGGAGAGGGCATATGCACACTAGGGTAATGTAATGTAGTTTGGAATGAGAAGTAAAATGAGAATAGATCCATTTTGAAGACAAGTAAGAATATCTTCAAAACGTTGGGAAGAGACAATAAGGCTGGAAATTTCCGACCTTATCCGTGGCTGCAGTGAATGGAGATTTGGCTGAGCACCAAATTCTTGTTCTTGCTGGCAGTGGTGGTAGGGCATTAGTGATATCAGAGAATTCTGACTGAAATACTCATCTATGGCTGCTAAACAATTTCAAGCCACCTGATGTTTCGATTGATTTTTATAGATGAGCACTGAGCCACATAGATCAATAACATTCCATATTCAAATATGCGCCAAATATTGAAGAAAAATTGTTGCAACTGTGTACCTCTTGCCACACAGCTGTTGAGATGTTGCTGAGGGTAATATTTGTCATGGCTATTCTAACATTTCTGTGCAAGGCTATGACTTAAAATAAATTGTTAAAATTGATGTTTCACGTTTCTGATGATGCACTGCCTGATCTCCTGTTGCTAAAATGTGTAACTATCAAAGGTTTTGAGATTTGAAAATTTCAATTTTGAGAAGAGAGGCATCTGAATTAAATATTAACATTCTCTGATGTGGTATTGCATGTTTGGAACTAGAACCGCTGATAAAAATGTTGTGTTGTATGGCATATCTTTTGAAATGTATAACCTCCATGGGTGGATCCTGTGAAATAGGATCTCTGGCTGAGATCTTCTGTTACCACCTGCAGCAGCAGAGGCAGCCAAAACTCCACTGATTTTCGACAGAACTGGGGGGAAAAAAAATGGCCGTGGGTGGGACCAGAAAATCCCTCCTTTTTTTTTCAGTGCAGCTTGCTCGGACAAGCTTTTTGGCAATGGTTTGGTTATATGATTTATCCTGCAAACATCATATAGACCCTTCCACCCATCAATTCTGCACTGACAATAACAACTAGTAAAGTCATGCTAATCCCATTTTTCTGCACTTTGTCCCATATCCTTGAACGTTATGATATTTCAACTGCTCATCCAAATATTGTTTAAAGGTTGCCAAGTTTCCAGCCTCCACTATATTCCCAGGCAACCCACTCTGGGTGAAATTTTTTTTCTCTCAAATTCCCCCATGTCTCCTATCCCTCACTCCAAACAATACCCCCTTTATGATTGACCCCTCCTCAACTAAGGGGAACAGCTGCTTCCTATTCACCCTGTCCATACCAATCATAATCTTATACACCTCAAACATGCTCCCATCTCGGCCTTCTCTGCTCTAAAGGAAACAAACCAAGCTTATTCAATCTCGTCTTGTAGTTCAAATGCTCCATCCCAGACATCATCTTGGTGAATCCCCTCTAGTCCACTACATCTTTTCTCCAGTGACGTTGGCCAGAACTGCACACCGTACTCTAGCTGTGGCCTAACCAATGTTTTGTAATGTTCCAGCATTTCTTTCTTGCTCTCATATACTCTGTCATGACTGATAACAGCAATTTTCACTAGTAAACTGGAATTGCAGTTTCCAGTCAAGCTTTTTTTTTGTGCATAGGATTTGGATATTGCTGGCAAATTCAGCATTTGTTACCCATCCCGAATTATCCTTGAGAGCAGTTAAGAGTCAGCTGTGTTGCTGTAGGTTTGCAGTCACATGTAGGCCAGACTAGATAAGGACAGGAGATTTCCTTCCCAATGGACATGAGAGAACCAGTTGCATTTTTACGTCAATTGATAATTTTGACATCGCCAATAACAAGCCTAGCTTTCAATTTCAAATTCAGTTTGCAAAATCACAATCTTTACAATGAGGAAGGAAGCCATTTGGCCTATCAATCTGTATTGACTCATTGAAATCCCACTTCCCTGGCTTATTTCCATAACTTTTCTTCCTTTTCAGCTTGCAATCCAATTCCCTTTTAATACTTCGATCAAACCTGTCTCCAACACCTTTTTAGAAAGTTTGTTCCAGACTTCAATCACCCTCTTGATGAAAATTCATTTTCCATGCACCATTTTCGCTCTGTTTGCTCATTATTTTGAATCTGTACCTTCTAGTTCTCAGTGTAATCTTGAGAGGGAAGTTTTTCACTATTTATCCTGTTCATAGCCCTTAGGAGCTTGAATACCTATAACTTTTTCTATTCTCCAATTTATCCTCAATGCTACAGTTGCTTATCCCTGGAATCATTGTGACCCATCTCTGTGCGCTCTCCAAAGATTTCATTCCTTCCTCAAATATGCCACCCAGAACTAGAAGCATGCTTCAGATGAGGGCCAGCTGGTTCTTATACAAGTTCAACATGACCTTTTTTCTATTGTACTCAATGTCCCTACTGATAAAATCTTTATTAACTGCTCTCTCCACATGTCCTGCCACCTTCAATAACTTGTACACTGAAACACCAATGTCCTACTGTTCCAGCACTTCCTTTTAGAGTTCCTTCCTTTATTTCATACTGTATTTCCACACTCTTCCTGCCAAAATGTATCACTTTTCACTTTTCTCCATTGAACAACTTCTGCCCAATCCACTAGTACGTCTGTGTTAATTGAACTTAATGTCCACTAGCTGCTCTAATCAGATTTGAACCCCATCTGCCCAGAGCCTTTAGCTACCTTTATGGATTAATAATCAGTGACACCACTACATCATCATCTTTGACTAAAACATATATTTAAATGCAAAACATCTGTTTTTGTGGGAATACACTGAAAAACTTTTGTTTTAAAATGTACTTTTAATCAAATTAGTAACAATGTTTTTCAGTCTTTTGGGGTAATAGTAGTCCCAACAGTTCACTGATAGTTACAAGTAAAAACTGATTTTAAAAATAAATTGTGCATGTTTTTCTCTGAACATGTACTTAGTAATTCCTATGGGAGTTCAATGCTTCAATGATAATGTTTTAAATTGTATGCTACCCACACCCCTCCCTATGGAGATTTTCTAGCATACTTCTGTGATGAGGTAATGGACTTTGGACAGAACATCAGGGATTTATTTCCAAGATGATTTTTCATTTTTTTTTAGCAACTAAGCTAACAAGAGTGAAAATCTGATGTTGATTTGCAGGTGAAAATCTGAAAGTTTGTCAATCCATGTTCTATTGGTGACTGTTGAGATTGTATAACCTTGTATATATCATAGAACACAGCTTAAAAACAAAGAATTTTCTTTTTAAGCAACACAGCACGGGAAACAGGCCCTTCGGCCCAACGAGCCTGTGCCGCCATCATACTATATAGTAGCAAATACATTATCCTATTTTAATATTCCTATATAATAATATATATATTATTTCTAATATGGAAAATTCTCACCATAGGGACAATTTGTTTCCCAATCAGCCTAAGAGCGAATTTTTTGGGTTGTGGGAGGAAACCGGAGTGCCCGGAGAAAACCCACGCAACCACGGGGAGAACGCGCAAACTCCCGCAGACACCGGCCCAATTCCAAGTGTCTGCACAGCCTCATCGATAGTCTCTGAGCTGTCATGGTGCCCTTCAGATGGTCCACATAAAGCACTCATTTACGACATGAGGTACCAGGCAACCCATGAATCAACATCCAAGAGCTGTACCCGCACCACCTGCCGAATGCATGCTCAAATTATGGACCGAATTCCCTGTGGAAAAAAGCCGTAGTTAAACAGTCCTAATATATCCCTCTATCTGCATACCGCTCATGTGGCTGTCCAAGAGACCCTTAAACAGCCCCAGCGTGCCTGCTCCCACCACCTTAATCGGCAGTGCATTCCACACCCCCACTACCCTTTGTGTGAAAAACTGCCCTCTAATACTCGTCCTATACATACCCCCCCTCACCCTATGGCCATGACCCCTCGTCCTATCCATTTCTAAAGGTGGAAAAAGTTTACCTCCATTTACTCTATCTATACCCCTTATAATCTTATACACCTCTATGAGATCCCCTCTAAGCCGACGTCTTTCAAGGGAAACCAACCCCAGTCTATCTAATCGTTCCTCATAAGACAGTCCTTCCATACCAGGCAGCATCCTGGTAAACCTCCTCTGCACTCTCTCCAAGGACTCCACATCCTTCCGATAGTACGGAGACCAGAACTGGGCGCAGTATTCCAAGTGAGGCCAAACCAAAGTTCTATACAACTGCAACATCAAACTCCTACTCTTGTATTCTATACCCTTTTCTGTGAAAGCTAACATACTATACGCCTTCTTTATCACCTTCTCCACCTGTGAGGACACCTTCAGAGACTTGTGAACCTGCACCCCCAAGTCTCTCTGCTTCTCTATGCTCCGTATAGTTTTACCTTTTGTCCTATAACTCTCTTCTACATTTTTCCGGCCAAAATGCATCACCTCGCATTTATCCGGATTAAATTCCATTTGCCATCTATCTGACCAGTCTACCAACCTGCCTATGTCCTGTTGTATTGCCTGACACTGCTCTTCTGTACCCGCCAATCCAAGCATCTTGGTGTCATCAGCAAATTTGCTGATCTCACCACCTACCCCTACTTCCAAGTCGTTTATGTAGACCACAAATAGAAGAGGACCTAGTACTGAGCCTTGTGGCCCTCCACTAGTGACAGGCTTCCAGCCGGAAAAAGAGCCTTCCACTACTACCCTCTGTCTCCTCCTCCCGAGCCAGTTCTCGACCCATCTACATACCCGACCCTGTATCCCATGCGCCTTCACCTTCTCTATCAGTCTACCACGAGGAACCTTGTCAAATCATTGTGACGTAACTCAATGTGTTTGTGCTTGTGTCCCTAAACATTTTTGTGTATTGTTCTCCAATAGATTTAAGTATTGACATAGAGTTATTGCAAACTCTCAGTATTAGTTGAAATTACCACCCTAAATTTGGGCATGTGGGCAGGAAATATAAAAATAAGAAATCGGAGCCATTACCACTCAGTAATCTTTACTCAAAGAGTGATTAGGGAATGGAATGCCCTGCCTGCAGCTGTCGTAGATGCGCCAAGTTTGGTGGCGTTTAGGAGGTTAATTGATAAGTATATGGAAGAGAAGGGAATGGTTTAGTTTGGAGGGGCATTGCTTTTTATTTTGGTCGGCACAACATTGAAGGCCGAAGGGCCTGTTCTGTGCTGTAATGTTCTATGTAAGATCATGGCTGTTTGACATGGGGATCACTTGCCTTAAAATGCACAAACTGGAGAATAAGCGTGTGTGAAGACGCCAATCATCTCAAGCATCACTGGGTGGGGCACACAGAGACCAAGTGTAAACAGCAGAGAGTGCCCAATCCATCCACCTTGTCAAACACCGCCTGCCAAACCTATGGCAGTTTGCACACAGTTTAGTCACTACAGAACCACCTCCCTGGAGTCCTAAGGACTGTGAAAGAAAGAGAAGGCTTGTTTGTAGATTTTAACTCCACTTTCCTGCCTGTCCCCTTTAACCTTGATTCCCTTGTTGATCAAAAATCTACCTAATTAAGCCTTAATTTTGTCCAGTGACCCAGCATCATTTGCAGTGAAAATAATTCAAATTTTAATGATTCCCTAGAAAGAAATTTCTCCTTGTCTGGCTTAAATGGAGACCATTTATTTTTAAAACTGTGCCCCCTACTCCTAGATTCTTCCAACAGGAGGAAACATCCTCTGAGTACTCCACCAAGTACCTCTGAATCTATTATGTTGTGATAAGATCATTTTTCGCTCTTCTATACAGTATAGGTCCAACTTTCTCATCATTTCTTCATAAAATAAATCCTTTGTCCCAAGAATCAGCCAAGTGAACCTTCCTTTTGCATTCTATTATGGAATTTTTGAAGAATGCTCTCTCCGTATTTCCATATTTTTATGAAGAAGTGGTGAAGGAAAATTGGTGCTGCCACTCGCACCATTTTCTAACCTGGCACTATTGGTGGCAGTAATCATATCTCTGCTTTAAATTTTAGATTTAACCACATACTACCTCACCACCTATTGCCTGTTGACGTGAAAGTTGCCCTGCTCTTTCTTATTTTAACTCTGACTTTATATCCTGCTCATTTCCCAGCCTTATGTTCCCTTAAGCACCAATATAAGGTAGATCCCTTCAAATGTCTGATGGAAGCTATTTCCCTGCTGCCATCAGAGTTTTGAATGAACCTACCTTATATTAACCTGATCTTTCTCTACATCCTAGCTGTCAGTACAACACTATATTCTGCACTGTCTCCTTTTCTTCTCCCTATTTAGCCAATAAACACTATGCTTTGACTGCATAGTGCACAAGAAACAACATTTTTCACTGTCAAGTTTTACTTCAATTCCATAACGTGGATTATATGTGAGCCACAGGGAGTTCACTTTTATGATAAATAACTTTAATTTGTGTATTGTAATGTCTTTCGTTAGAACTTTTTATTCAAACCAAATGCTTAAAAAAATGTACCTTCAAGGAATTTTTAGTGCTCCTTAATATGGAAGCACTTAATAGTTTAGAACCTTGGGTAATGAAGAATGGAATCCTATTTCTTGCTTCAATATCGGAGCTTGTTAGTTTTTTCTTTAAAGGGAAAGGCAATCTAACCTTAATTATCCATATTTGAAATACGGCTGATGTTAGGCCAAAGATCTGACAATAACGTGAGTTTGAGTTGTAAGATCAGATTGTGGACATAATTATGTTCTGTATTTTTCAGGAAGGGTTGGTACATTTCCTTGAATCTAGCACATAATATTGAAAGACTGTTTGGAAATAATAATGGAAAACAAAACGAGCTTCAGTTTTGTTGAACTTGGATCATGATTTGTTGCATGATTTGAAACAAAAAACCTCAATCTTCAAAGCCTAGTGCATTTAAAAAAAAAATGCATGTGACTTAATATTTCTGTTGTGTCCTTTCACAAAGACCTTTTCGCAACCTGTAGCTCTATTGCGTGCTATTTTAAAACCAGACTTGTTAACACTGCCTAAATTATGAAAGGACATTTATCACTTTACTGTTTATAGAAACTTAGATCAGATTGTTTCTGATAGAATTCCATAACTAATGGCTGTGGTTCTGATTTTAACAGTGTAATGTTTGGGAGATAGAGAAGCTATTTTCATTAATCAGAACTTTCATCCGAAAAATGTTAACATTAAACAAAGCTTATTTTGTCCATATCTTTTGAATAACTTTGTTTCAACCCTGAATTAGGCAGTGATGCAAGTTGTGGCTTTCTCATTTGGTGTCAGAGCAAAAGAATGTACACCGCAAGAAAATGCCAGAGATATGAATACCCTCCCACCCTGCAGGATGTTGTAAGAGAGGAAACAATGTGTGAAAAAATTGGAAAGGTGTCTCAACTGTTCCATTGAAAATGTGTGCCTCTTGCTGATTGGCTAAATATGCTGGTGGATGATGAAAATTTGCATCATTATGAATGCTCAACTTTATGATCTGAATTTTCAGTTAGGATGACTTGGGAGCCCTTTAACTATGGTGGCTGGGATCCAGTTCCCAATCACATTCCCAGTGTTTTTTTGTTTTTGGGATTGCCTTTTTAGGGTGTGGCTAGTTTGGGTCACAAGCTCTGCATCTTGCCCTCCCAACCTGGCCAGCTCCATTGCAGGGATAGGCAAGTCTTAATCCTCACAGTTTGCATAGAGTTAGGGCAGGTTTTCAGTGAATTGTGATTCACAGCACATCAGAGGTGTCATGAGCTATAGTCTGTATGAGGAAACCTTTTCAAAAGTTAAGTTTTTAAAATGTAATCTTCATACCTCCATGTCAAGATGTGCCCCTCATGCCAATTTGTGACAAATCCACGCTTACTGATCTACCATAAACCACATAGAACCAATAGACTCTCACATGACAAAAGGATATGTAAACAAAATCTTTAAACTGTAAATCATAACTTTCCACTGTTCTAATAAAAATCATTTTATTACAGCACAATAAGTGTAAATCATCCAGATGATTAAATGCTTCAATAGTTGAATCTGCAAGCTATAGAAACTGCTTAACCTTGTGTAAACAAATGTTGAGGAATTGACAGCAGAGTTCACAGTCAGAACTGTGCCGTGTTTTCTCTGGGATTGAGGTATTTTAATGAGCTGTCTCTTAGCCAATTCTTATTATATACATTCATGGACGAAAACCCAAATGTCTGTTGGAGTAATAAAACAGCTGAACGCCGGTTTCTTTCAATTTAAAGTAAAACACGGTGCCCTAAAATGGGGAAATGATGTGAAGTTGTATTTTACTTTATCCAGTGTAATTGGTTGCCATAGCGATGGGGGGAGGTGCATATTATGCTTTATTGAAAGTCAGGTGTGAATTTCAGTGCTTGGACACAAAGGAACATGCAGCTGTTCTTGTTTACTCTGAAGGCAACCAGGCTAAAAGAAAGTGATGTGATGCCAGGTAGAGGAAAAAAAGTCTTATTTAGGACTCAACACTTAGCAGAATGCTGGTAAGGGTAGAACCCCTTTTGAAGGAGGGAGTAACTCTAAAAATTGAATTTATTCACTTTACGTCATTCTCAAAAAGTAAGTAACAATGTCAAAGCAAATGCGGATGCCTTTATATGGGGGGACTACTTTGAGCAAGTGAGTATCTGTGGAGATATAGGGAAGAATTGAATGTTATACTAAATCACAAATAATAAAAATTGTTATATTTGGATAGTAATTTCATGTGGAATGTGCTATAATTAGTATAGCACCATTACTTATAAATAGAGACTAGTTGTTCCAAAGTTTATTGGGTTAATTTAAAGGATTAGTTGACTTGAAATAAACTCATTTATAACTTAAACCAGAAATTTTGATATTAACATGAATGCTCATAATATGATGGCGTAGAATTCAGACATAGTAATGCTTGCATCTTTTAGTTCCTTTGTCAACGTTTGGAGGAATTCACTAATTGCAGAAGCACATGAGGCAGCATCCAAGTTGGAGAATATAATGATTAAAGTTTGAAAAATATGCTCTTCTCAACCTCCAAAGTAACATTGAGGTTGAAGGCTATATATCATTTCATCTCTTCTGCAGCCTAGCTGACAAACAATTTAATCAGGAGAAGTGGGAGATAATATACTTTAGGTTGTGATCAATAGGGAGGGGGAAGCATGTAGTGGGTAAATAAATATAATAGAAATAGGCTGCAGAACTTTGGAAACAAACATTTTTGCAAGTGAGTGTGTAACTAAATGAAGCCATATCACTATGCCCCATTAAGAGGATGTACGCAATAATCAAAAATGCAATAAGACACCAGCAGAATTACTTGCTTTGCATTTTAAAATATTTTTAATGTATAGTGTGACTCTTAAACAAGCACAATTGAAGGATGTTTTCATTTTAAGTGTAGGGGACATGACCACATTTGTGGTGCAGATTTATTCAGGCAGAGGATTTGATTGATAGTCATAAAAGTTTGAGAGATTTTGGCATATTTGTGGTGATGTACAATTGCATTGAGATCAGATTATACATGCCTCTGCATGAAAATGCATAAGAAATGAGTCTTGAATTTTGAATTGATTGAATGCAAACGCATTTTGATTATATTACAACTGTTTTTCTTAAAATATCAGAATAGAGGAAGTAAAGAAGGTCTTCACTAGTTTCCCATGTTTACAGTAAATTGTAGCCTGATGAACGATTTGGGCTATTGATATTGTTTTTTGACTTGTTTCTAGAGTCACAACTATTGGCGCCAGTTAGTGAACAAAGTGGTGTCTGCTTCATGTTTGTGTTAACAAACTTGGCAGTTTTCAGCAGGCTGTTAAATAGAGCGTGACATGTTGACACATTAACAAAATGCTCTAGCACAAGGTGGGTGTACAAAGCCTGTCAGACCATTTAGGTCCTACTAGAAATGCAACTCCAGCTAGCTAACTATGCGGTGACATGCATTGGAGAAATCAGTCTATTGCTTTGCCTTTAAGAATGAACAATCTAATTTGCCACCTTTCAAAGTGAGGCAAGTGACATCTCTAATCAATATTATCTTTGGCCAGAATTTCACTTCCAAGGCGGGTCTCACAAGACAACAAATTTCCTGGCTCAATACCTCCACTTCGAGAGAAATCCATCTAATGACAGAACCTTCGCTCTGGTGATTGGGGTGTCGCACTGAGTTGGGCGTGCCATGCCACAATACCGATCAGATGTGACCATGGGTTGCCAGATAAGGCTACTGCAAAAGCATGTCTAATTTGCTAGGACTTTGTTCCAATTATTTCATTAAATTTTAGGGCCTCTAGCCTCATCTTTCATGCCCCACGCTCTCTGCCAATTAATCCATCATCCTTGACCCTTATGCCTTCCATGCAAACTCAACTCATCTGGTATCCATATGCCTGTATCAATGAAATTTGAAAAAAAAAACTCTTCTAGCAGTCATAATAACTAGATTTCCCCAACTGTCATTGTGAAAGTTTAATTTGATTTCCACAAGCTGTAATGGTGAGGTACTAGTGGTGGAGGTCCTCAGTTCACAGTCGGATTAACTGCTCAGAGGTGTTTAAGGGATTAACTATCTTTGCAGGTTATTAGCAGAATTATATATTTTAAAAAACTTCAATTTGTGGAAGCCAACATCCAAAATGGGCAGACCTTAGGAGCCAAATTGAGATTAATTACAAGGTCTAAACATAAACTGCAGCCCATTCCAAGCTTTAACTCTCCCTTTTTTTATTCAAATAAATTTCTCCTCATAAACCCACATCAATGACAGCTGATCCTTTAATACTCTACATGATCAGTCAATCTAACAATGAGCAGAGTCCACTCTGCCTCACCTGCCAAAATAATTATAACTTGTGGAAAGCAGCCAAGCATTCATAATAGCCATTGGGGAACTGTCAGTATACAGTTATTGTGAATGCTAGTACTGAGTATTTTCAACTCTCACCGATGCAGGCCACTTTAAAGGTCTTAATATTGGTGTGAGTGGCTTCCTGTCCAAAGCCCCTGTCTGCTGTATTGTGGAATTGCATCTAGGTTGGAGCAAGGAAGATCTTGGAAAGAATCTTGTCCATGTAATTTTATACTCATCTCTTCCTCCCGCCCCCCCTCCCCTCCACCACTTCCCTAAGGTTAAAAAACAGAAATGAATTGACAGATTTACCCAAAACTATTTCGACCAGTAGCATGACCAAGTTAATGAAAATATATTTATTCAAATACCTTTTTATGTAAAGCAGAAACCAAAGTTAAGAAATCTTTGGGCAGAATTTTAGAGTCACTTCTCCCTAATCCATAAAACCCTTTTCCAAGTTCCGCCTCTCACCTGCACCAATCCCATGGCAGGCAGGATGGCAAACTTCTAGCCAGTGGGTTTTTTCTACTTATTCAGGAGATGTGGGCATTGGTGGCTGGGCTAGCATTTATTGTCCATTTCAAATTGCCCTTGAACAGAGTAGTTTGCTAGGCTGTTTCATTGGGCATCTATGAGACAACCACATTTCTATGGGTCTAGAGTCACATAAGGCCAAATCAGGTAAGGGTGGCAGATTTCCTTCCCAAAAGGGCATTAGTGAACCAGATGGATTTTAACAATAATCAGTGATGATCTCATGGTCATCATTGGAATGTTGTAATTCCAGATTTGTTAAATTTAAATGTCATCATCTGCCATGGTGGTAGTCAGAACATCGTTCCCCTGAGTTTGGGTTTGGGAAGACTAATCTGGGTCTCTGGATTATACTCCATTTCCTGGTTCGAAACAGTGCAGAGAAAAATTTGAATAGCTCCTAGGAGCTTTTCTTTTTCCTTCACTTACACCCCGCCTCCCATTCTATGATTTCTTGGTATTGTATTCGATGGTAGTTTAAGGCTTTCACATCTTAATCTACACTGACCATTAACAAGTCATCTTGCCGATTGTGCTATAGGGGTCACCACAATTTATATGCATTCAATCAGGCAGAAATATGTTACTGTAATTTAAATTAGTTTTATGTGGCTTAAAAAAGATGACTTGGAGCAATGATGTGTCTCATTTCACTGACAAGCCTATAAAACATGAATTATAATCTGTCTCTCTCTTGGGCAGTTCTTTGGAGTTGAGGATGACTTGCTTCCATACTAATGAATTCCTATGTGACTGAGTATGGTCATGTCACAGGCGGTGCAGGTGGATGGGGTGCCCAGGTTGCAATGCATATCTTTCGCAGCTTGCTCTTTGTAATGAAACTCAAGGTGTTCAGCTGCTTCCTGAATGCTTTTTATCCAATTTGGGTGGTGTAATGGTTCGCACTGCTGCCTCACAGCGCCAGAGACCCAGGTTTGATTCCTGGCTTGGAGTTTGCACGTTCTCCCTATGTCTGTGTGGGTTTCCTCCAGGTGCTCTGGTTTCCTCCCACAATCTGAAAGATGTGCATTGGCATGCTAAATTCTCCCTCAGTGTACCCGAACAGGTGCTGGAATGTGGCGACTAGGCAACTTCATTGCAGTGTTAATGTAAGCCTACTTGTGACTAATAAATAAACTTAATTTACTTTATTTGCTCTTGGACCCAGAGGTCCCTAGGTGTCGAGGGGCTGTTGCATTTTATCAAGGAGCTTTGGGTGGTATCCTTGAAGTGATTTCCCTGCCCTCCTAGGGTTCTCTTGCCACGTTGGAGCTGGTGGTAGAGGAATTGTTTTGGAAGTTTCATGTCAGATGTGGGTGTTGTGGGCTGCCCAGCAAAGCTGATTGAGTGTGATCAACGTTTTGAAGATGGGGGTATTGTTCTGAGCAAGAACACTGACGCTGTCGCACCTATCCCTGGTTTTTAGGTGTCCAGATCACCAGGGGGTCCTGATCAATCCCTCCATGCCAACGCCATAGTTAAGCCCATTAACTCTTCTACTTTTTCAGAAGGCTCATGAAATTTGGCGTGTCAGCTACGACTTTCACCAACTTTCACAGCTGCATCATAGAAGGCATTCTTCCTGGTTGTATCACAGCTTGATATGGCTCCTGCTCTGCCCAAATCAGCAAGGAACTACTAAAATTCGTGAATGTAGCCCAATCCATCATGCAAAACAGCCTCCCATCCACTGACTCTGTCTACACTTCCCGCTGCCTTGGCAAAGCAGCCAGTGTAATTAAGGACCCCACACAATTTGGACATTCTTCCACTTTCTTCATTGGGAAAGACATACCAAATCTGATACAAAAACAGTTTCTTCCCTGCTGCCATCAGATTTTGGAATGGACCTACCTTCCATTAAGTTGATCTTTCTCTGCACCCTAGTTATAACTGTAACACTACATTCTGCAATGTCACCTTCCGTTGTCTATGCATGGTATGTTTTGTCTGTATAGTATGCAAGAAACAATACTTTTCACTGTATACTAATACTTGTGGCAATAATAAATCAAATCAAACCTATTCTGTCATTTGACCAGGAAAAATGGTTTGATGAGATCCAAGAGCTGAGAAGCCACAAGTGGAAGGCTTTTCTGAACCTGAAGCAGCAGCCCAACATGAAAGCAGCTGCACATTGACTGAAAGCTGAGATCCAGCAAAAAAAATGGCAACAAAAGCTTGCTTAAAGCATAGGAAGATTTGCGCATGGTCTGTTTCCTGTTTATAGCATTGCATGCACAAGTTTCCTGATAGGTTATCTGGGTGTCTAGGCAGAGTACATGTTGCAATATTATAAACTGTCACTTCACCAGTCATTTTACAATTTCCTTGGAAGTGTGATGTTATCTTGAGCTGTGGTCAGTGCTAAAGTAAAGCCACTTTAAATATACTGAGTGAAAAATGATACTGAGGTAAATGGAGCTGTGCAGACAAACCTTTTTAAAGAAGAAATAACTTAAAAGATGATGGTAGAGATTCTAATACATGGGAGTCGTCTGGCTTGTCATTACTTAAACACTGCATTTTCAGTCAGAATTTTGTTTGCTGTTGTATCATTGAATCACTACGTTGCAGAAAGAGACCATTTGGCCTCTCAAGTCTGCACCAACCAGAATCCTACCCAGGCCCTATTCCCATAAAACCGCATATTTACCCTCCTAATCCCCCTGACACTAGAGGCAATTTAGCATAGACAATCAACCTAACGAACATATTTGGACTCTAGAAGGAAACCAACCCAGACGTGGGGAGAATGTGAAAGCTCCACACAAACTGTGACCCGAAGCTGGAATCGAACCCAGGTCCATTGGGCTTTGAGGTATCGGTGCTTGCCGCTGTGCTGCCCCTTGAGTCAATCACAAGGCTGTTGAGTTCACAGTTGTAGTCCCTTTTGGCAATGAGTGCCCCTGCTATTTTAGTAAGGGAGTTGGACAATGCTCGAGAAGCATCTGCTGAGAGTAGGCATATTTTGCCATCAAACACCGTGTGACACTAATGTCAGCGTTGCCATTTTGGAGATCAGCCCTACAGTTAATGTCATTGCTTCAGCAACACAGCTGAACATGCATTTCAGTAAAGAACCTGCACAACTGACACTATTTAAAGGGAACATTAACTTGCTGGTCAGTTGCTGATTGCTTCCTGTTGGTCCTTGCTGTAAATATGCATTTTACTTGTAGAGTTTTTAAAATTGTGACTGACCATCGCCATGACTGCTTGGTGATGATGCTGAATAAAGGCCACTTCAAATTAAACATTGCAAACTAAATTTATAAATGAACTTTGCCACATTACATACAAACATCAACTGATCATCCCTGTGTACTATGCCTTTTCTGAGTGTACTTTTGTCTGTTAAATGCTATCACAGTGGCTGCCCCTGGCTGCTGAAGGCTGCCTGCTTTCAGTGGAGGAGATTGCAGATAACCTTGAGCACTAGAAGCCCAGCATCAGAATTCACTATAACACCATGGGCAGGAGCCACTTAGGCTGATTGCTACCACTTAGCCAGAGGTACTGGCAGAAGTGGAAGATGAACTCTAACATCCAGATAAAGGTCAGCAGATTTAAGCTCCGTGGAGCTGCTGCCGCTCCCTGCGGAGTTGGCACCTGAGCAATCCTAGAAATCTATTGGGGGATTAATAACTGGAGTACATGCTCTTCTGAGTGCTGTTATCTGCAGCTACAATGGCAGCAGTTCAAGTTTACGTGGCATCCCAAGTTGAACTTGCAATATAGTAATCTCAACTATCAATGAAGCACATTAAGATTTGGGTGATTTCTGTTTGTGTTGCATTGGAAGCTGATAACATCAACGATCAGTTGCTGCATTGGTTCTAAATTTTCTTGGAATTTACCACCACTTTCACTTTGCAGAAGATGTGCTCCAGCTTCTGCACAAGCCACTGAGCCAAGTTAGTGCTGGGCATTTCCTTGCTTCTTGTCACTGAGTGCAGGATTTCTGTTAGGCTTGTCAGTACCTCATTGTATTTAACCATAAATCTTCCTGTGCTGGTTGCCCCATCAAAATCCTCATCTGTCATTTCTTGTCCTGGTTGCAGGTCTTGTGTCACCATGTGTAGATTCCACCTCTAAACTATCCTCTAAAGTATCAGAAATGTCAATATCATCTGAATTAGTAGCTGCCAGTGTGAGAGTGTGTGCTGGTGTTTCTTCCTCATTGCTTTTTTATTTCTCTTCCATACTGCCTGGCCAGGTTGCAGTTCTTGAGGATCTGAAAGGCAAAAGTGTAGTATTATAGTGAGTCTAGTAAGCGAAAACAGCTTTGTAAATCAAGAGATTTGAGGATTGAGGTAGAAGTAGGATGTGAGGATTAACAATGAGTATCATGTCATCTTCGATTGGCTTCTGCTTGATCACAGCTGTAGTCATTTCTGCTCCAATGATATAGTGACCATTGTCTCTACAACAAGAGTAAGGACAAGCAGCCTGTCACCTTCTGGTTGTGTGTCACTTTGCCATGCAAGAGAGAGAGATGAGTGTCGGCGAGCGTAGTGCAATCTGAATGATACAGCTGTCAGTATTGACCAGCTGGCAGAAGTGGAGTCTGAGAGATATGGTTGTGGGGTTTGCAATATTGCTAAGAATGTGAGGGTAAGGGACAGCAATGCATTATCATGGGTATATGAGTGATGACACAGTGAGAATTGTGAGAATTTTGTGGTGCAATTGGTATGATACAAGATTTGAAGATAGAACAGTGCAGAAGATCGTCATTTGGCCCATCGGGCCTGTACCGACAACAATCGCACCGAGGGCTTATACCCATTAGGCCCCACATTTATCCCGTGAATCCCACTGATACTAAGGGCAATTTAGCATGGCCAATCAACCTAACCACATATCTTTGGAGTGTGGGAGGAAACCCACACACACTGGGAGAATGTGCTGACTGCACAAAGGTAGTGACCTGTGGCCTGAATTGAACTTGTGTCCCTGGCGCTGTGAGCAGCAATGCTAACCATTATGCCTGACCTTTAACCAACCGTTTAGTGTAATTAAACCTTCGCAGCTCTGTATCCATGTCCTTGGGGCTGGTCATCTGGCATTGACCTGTATGGTTTCTGATCCTGCTGCCTTCCAAAGTTTATGTAGAAACTCGCAACATTGCAGAGTCTTGTCATTTCTTGTGTTTTTCTAGGTGACAGTCAGCCACAGAATGATTTCTGCATCCACTCAATTCAAATACATTTTGCCCTTCAGGTACAGATTGAATTTAAATGAAAACAAACGAGCTTGAACTCCTGCTCACCATTCACAATCTTGCATCAACTTTGCACTGGCTGCACACTATAATTATTTAAATTTTATATACTTTTAGTATTGAAAGCAATGGGTTACTATCGCTCTTCCTGAACATCTTTTTAGGGATTGTTGAATTTTGTGTTCCAAAGTACCATTCTATCAGGGATAGATTTGGAAATTGGCACACCCATTCCCCTGACAGCTAAGACTGGAATCTATTTTTTGAAATTAGTCTGGGTGAATATCCCAAGTCTGACTGTTGGTTGCTGATATTTTGGATCCTGCTGTGATTGTGATCTTTTCAACAGGATTTCTCCAGGAACAAGTCAAAATTTTCATTATTAACGCACTTGCCAAGCTCAGTGGTGATCTTCTCACGTCCGAGCAAATAATTTATGCATTCAAGTTCCATTCCAGTGACAGGAACAGGATATTTTATTTGACATTTCAGTTTCAGTACTGAAAGGGCACTGCATTGCTGGAGTTGTTGTCTTTCAAATGAAACAGGCCCCAGTTATCTGTCCAGCTTACTATCATCGTTATTAAATAAATTCCTGATGACCCATCCAAATTTATCCCTTAACCCAACACGACCATAACTTAGTCATTTAGTTTGTTATCCCTGACACTGTCTTTGGGACATAGTAGTTTGGTTGCTTTGTTTTTCTGCCTAAAAGTGAATACACTTCAAAAATTAATTAATTGTCTGCAAAACACTTTAGGAAACCTAAAGGATAATATGAGTCATTTCTATATACAATTGCTTTCTAATTGCAAAGTCTTAAAAGTTGCATTAAAGATGGACTCTTGCTCCGGGGAATGTTAATTTGTGAACTCAAATCTTTCACTGTAGAATTATGACAAATTATAATAGAACTTGAAATGTATTTAACATTCATATTCTAGTTATCTTTAAGTCCCTACTCCAGGAGGAATACTCGAACTGCTTTTAGCCATATTTAATACTAGCCATAAAACACCAACTTCTCAGTTATTTATTTATTAGTGTCACAAATAGGTTTACATTAACAGTGCAATGAAGTTACTGTGAAAATCTCCTGGTTGCCACACTCAGGCACCTGTTTGGGTACACTGAGGGAGAATTTAGCATGGCCAATGCACCTAACCAGCACATCTTTCGACTGTCGGATGAAACTGGAGCACCTGAAGGAAATCCACGCAGGCACAGGGAGAACGTGCAGACTCGCACAGACAGTGACCAAACTGGGAATCAAACCCAGGTCCCTGGCATTGTGGGGCAGCAGTGCCATTCACTATGCCACCCATAAAAATAAATTTAGCAGTATTGTGACTGAACGAAGCTATGCAAAGCAATTCGGCTTGTGCCAACAAAGATATTTCCACTGAGCATGCCATAAGCCTGAACTCCACAAACACCGGGTAACTGCATTTGGCCAACACAGGGATTGAACCTGTGACCTTGGTGTAAATAGCACCACGCGTTAACCAACCTGTATTTATACAACCCTTAATGTGATGACATATATCCCAAGGCACTTCAGAGGAACATTATAAAACAATTTTTGGCATTTGAGGCGCACATTGTATTGGGGCAAGGTCAAACAACCAAAACTTTGGTCAAAGAGCTTCATTTTGAGGAATGCTTTAAAAGGAGGAAGAGAGGTTTAGGAACTGAAATCCATAGATTAGGACCTTGGCACATATGAGCTTTCAACGATGAAGTGATTTAAATTTGACGATATCAGATGGCTAGAATAGAAGGCATGTAAATATTGGAGTTCTGCAGGACTGGAGATGAGGAGGAGGGGAATGCACATGGTGATATGTATGAGGCTTTGAAAATCTTAAATTTTCAATTTAAATTTTAAATAACATTACAGTGAAGTTTCTTTGAAAATCCCCCCTCCCCAGTTGCCGTACTCCAGTGCCTATTCGTATATGAGGAGAGAGAATTTAGCATGGTCAATGCACTTAACCAGTGTGTCTTTTGTATTGTGGGAGGAAACTGGAGCACCCAGAAGAAACCTGCTCAGACACAGACACAGGTAGAACGTGCAGACTCCACCCAGTCACACAAAGCTGAGAATCAAACCCGAGTCCCTGGTACAGCATAAGTAGTTGGCCAGAAGCGTAGATTGGAATAGCTAAGTCTAGTGGTAGCACAAGCATGGATAAGGGTTTCTACAACTGTTGAGCTGGGGAGCTGAGGTGGAATCAAATGCTGTTACAAAGAGAGAAGTAGGTGGTCATGGTGATTGTACAGATTTGTTTTTGGAAACTCATCCCAGCCAAGTATGACTCCAAGGTTTCAGACAGTCTGATTCAGCCTCAGACAGCCATGGGTAAGAGGGATGGAATAGATGACTAGGAAACAGAGTTTGTGGTGATGACTAAGAACAGACTTCGGTCTTCTCGATATTTAGTTGGAGGGAATATCTGCTCATCCCATACTTGGATGTCTGACAAGCTATGAGACAGTGAAGGGGTCATGGAAAGTAGAGCTGGAATTTACCTGATCTCTTTTACTGTTTCAAAAATTAGTAGACATAAATACATCAAAGGTGGGAATGAGGGTGAGTGCTGTTGAATAGACTGGTAGCTGCAGAAATGTTGTGAATGGAAAGTGAAAATATGTACTTTTCAGGAGGATTGAGGAGTCGATGCTGAAGGAAAATCTTAGAAATAAGTTCTAATGAGTTTTCAGATGCTGATTAATTTCACACACTTTACTAATATGCTTTAAAATAAAATGTATAGGAATTACCTGTCTATCATAACAAATGACTTCTTGTTCTTTTGATACGTTGTTAAAATAGTAGCTTTAACTATGTCATACTCGATCGTTATGCAAACATTCCTGTCTCCAGTTTTATGAGAAAGGAATACTGGATTCCAATGAATCTCTGTTTGGACTTTTCACTGATTTTAATGTTCTTTAGTTATAACTTTTAACTGATCTAATTAATTGATACTGATACATGCTAGTGAAGAAAAAGCCATTTTCCATGTTACTGCTGGTATAATTTTGGTGCTTGGAGGCATGATTAATAGACAACACTTGAGCTAACACTAACTGTAATCTGATTGAATGTGATACTAAGTTTGACAAGAAAGGCAAGCCTCAAACCACAAGCTTTTCGATTTAGGGAAAGTGACTTCAAAGAATTTTGCAGAAATTGACCACAGAAAATAGAGGAATCTCTGATTGTTTAAACTATAGTGGGAGATGTTCAAAGAAATGTTAGATACAATGCATGTCATATACGTACCTAAAAAGGACCAGAGTTCTACTTGTGTAATTAAACAATCTTTATCAATCACAGAGGCGTGAAATAGTACAAGACTAAAAGAAAGGGCTTACACAAATGCAAAGAGTAATCTAGGTCACTTCAATTGGGATAACACTGAAGAACAGCAAAGTAATACAAACAAAGCAGTATTTGTTGCTGGTTAAGCATTATAATGTTAGGCAAAAGTGCTCTGGCCATCTTATAGCTCTACTGAATCTTTTACGAACCTTGGCTTATCTATAAAATAGCATCTTTATAAGTTCTTCAGTACTGCACTAGTGTCAGCCTTAATTCTGTGATAGTGGGGATTGAGCTCACAACCTTCTAAAATTTATTTATTAGTGTCACAAGTAGACTTGGATTAACACTGCAATGAAGTTGCTGTGAAAATTCCCAGATAAGAGTGCTACCAGTGAGTCAAACCTCCCTGCAAAAAGTTCTACTTAACATTGCAAATTTAACATTTCTGCAATCTTGGATTGCTGGAGTAGATTGGCTCATTTAGAAAGTTCACTGCTAATTTTGTCTTCCTCCTTCTATGACACATATTTAAAAGTATTGAGATGTGGTTTGTGTGAAATGTGAGTGTTAAAAAATCTGTCTACAAGTGATTTGCAACAGACCATTGTTTAGAACCAACATCACAGTTTCTATGATTGTTCAGCTATGTTGTGATACTGATTTCCTTCAGGCTATTAAGAAAATGAACATGGGTTTAAATTCATTATGGTATCTTAGATTTATTTAATTAGCTAACCCAGTATTCTGTGGTATATCAGTCAGATATTCTGTTTTTTGTTTACATTATTCATCCAAGAATCTAAAAGTTATGAGCTCAAGCCATATCTGAGGGAAAATAGTCCTCATTCCTTGGTTTTGATGAAATATTGAAGTACAGTTCACATCTGTCAATCCTGATGTGAGAAAAGTTTTTAATGATGCATATGACAGGACATTGCACTGTGTTGTTACATCCTCTAGTGTGTAATTTTCTAATGAACTTTAGTGCAGCATGTGTTTCAACACTTCTTTTTGGCTTCTTTCCCCAGAGTTGTTCGTTCCTCAGGAGGTGGTGATGAGAAGGTACAGTGGATAGCTACTTTTTTATGGAGTGTTAACATTGTGCAGATTTATGCTTAAAAATAACAACGTAAGGTAGACTGTGCCAAGTATTTTTTGACTCTGTAACTTCAATGTTACTGTCATTTGGTAGCATTTTCCACAAAAAAAACTTTTGTTTCAGTCACATGCAAATAATATTCTATCTTCATTGAAGATGGATTATAACAGGTATGGTGAGATTATATTACCTCAATTATTGACTTGATTCATTTTTAGCTTTTCTCAGAAATCCTGGATGTACACTACAGCAGCAATTAGCCAATACCAAAGGGTGCAGAGTTCAGCCTTGTTTAATCATGCATGCTTGTATGCCTGTTAAGATCAAGTAAATCACATTGCTTTGTGTTGTAATTATTGACTTAATGATGAGATTGCCACTTTGTGAAGTGCCTTGAAACTATGGAAACCACCTAATAATCTGTGATTGCTAATATATGGTTAACTGCCATTCGTAACACCCTTACGCTTTGCTCACTATTTAGTTTTGCTTTGAATGGTTAAGTTTCTGCCCCGTTTTATTCAGACTTTTAAATATAAATTGGAATAAGTACAAATCCCTCCTGCTGGAGTAAACTGCCCCCATTTTACCTGATTATTTCTGCACCACTTTACTTGCTTGCAGCTATTTTTTTCATCCTGTTCTCTGATTATTTGTTTAAAAAAAGCCAGTACTCCTGCCTTTTGAGAGCACCGTTGTTCTACATTCTCCCATCACTGGTTAATAAAAATACGCCAAAATCCTGCTACATAGTTGGACAATCCTTTGAATTTAAAAAGTTCAGATTATGCTCAGAATTCAATTTGGCGAAGGTCAACTGTGAAGTTTAAACTTCAGTGCAGATTTTGTGCCCAGCTCTGTAAAGGAATTGTACAATTTTTTTTTTAGGGGGTGTGGGGGGTTGGAGCAAGAGGGTATAGTGGGGGGCATGGTGAGGAGTTAAAGGGGGAAACACAATTAAAGTTTTGCTACTTCTGAAATCCATTCACTAGGCTGAAAACTTATTTCAATTGTTTACATACCAAAATAAGGAATGGTTTCTGTATGACAGGTCAAGCTATCAAAGTGTTAGTTTACGTTTCTGGGTTTACAAAGGCTGAAATTATTGGCATCAACTATTTGGGTTCAATTAAAAAAGCACATTTTGTGAATATGCAGGAATAGATCCTTCCACTTCACTGCCACACCCCACTCCCCATTGGAAGAGTTAAATTGAAAGGAACTTTACTCCATCTCACCCAGAATTACGGACTGCAACATTAAATTGTAGGTGCCAAGGATACCTATCCCAAATCTATTTGATATAAAGCTGTCTGGCCTCTTCAGATGTTCAGATTGGACTATGGTGATGTTATCAGTGCCTGAACTGCTACGCCAACAGAGGCCTGAGTAAGGACATGGGATATAGTAATGGCTTCCCCACTGGGAACAGCAGAAGAACCCAACATTCTGGAGCTTGGATAGCAGGAGTGCTCTTCATGCATAACAGGGAAACCTTGGCCTTCCCCACCCCTTCAGGTAGGAATCATTCCTGTGTCCCTGGAGCAGCCTACTCCCACTTAATATTAAACAATTAATTAGGCACTTTCCACTCGCTTTCTAGCACTTTTTTGATCTGAAGCTGGCAAACGGCATGTTAATGAGGCCTGCCAGACCAAAACTGCCTGCTGCCACTCCTGCATAAGCACTCTTTGCCACGATCCTGGCCAGGAGTTAAAATTAGGGTCAATTATTTTTCATTTCTGAAGAGCTTGCATAATAGCACATTCTGCATGTATTTACAATCAAATCATTTGTGGTGTTCAAATTTTGTACTTGAGAAAATAGCTCTTCCAACTTGGACTGGCTGAAGGGCGATATTACTGAGCAATTGTTTGGCCCTTTGATAACCTCATTGCTGTATATGTTATTGGGCACAGCGAGCAGAGGCGTGTTAAAAATGTTTATAGTTTATAGTACTGCTTCAGGATAATAACACATCTGGCCTCTCAAACAAATCTCACCCAATAATTGCATATGTGTTGTTACAAAGTGTAAGGGCCTGGAGCTGCTATGTGTCAGGATAGACCACAATTGCCAAAAAGCCACCTGAAATGCTTGAAGCCATGCCTTGGACATGGCAACAAACCATATCCCATACTCATGCAAGTAGAAGAAACTTTTAGACCTGGATTTTCTCCTCCAAAGTAGGTCACAGCGTCAGGGAGTATCTTGCTGCACCAACATCAAGAAAAAATATCCCAAATAATGAAATCTTTATCCCCAGGGGAATGGCTGGGGATATGTCAGCTGGATTCAGGCCTGCCATAATTGGAAACAATTTAAAGGTAGCCATAGGGCTGCTGAATGCCAGGGTTGCAATGTTAAAAAGCCCATTGTTGTGCTCCAGAACTTTGACCCATTTGTGTGCCTGAGTAATAGACTTGTCTAGTCTTCACCACTTGCATACCACTCACGTGCCTCTCGCATCATGTTCACTGCACCGAGCAAATGGCTCCTCTTATCATCCAAGGCAACCTATGCCCCCACTTAATTCATGACACTTTATAGTACCAGCATATACCAATGCATGCTTCTTTATCCATCAGCATTTTCCTTTGCACTCTTCATGCAAACTCAACCAGTATTCACCAAGGGCAGACCTCGGAGCAATGTTCAGGTGAAATAAAGTTCTAAGCATTAATTACATAATTCACTATACATGTATGTAGGAAGACTCTCGTTGATAAACTATTCAATACATTTAAATCCCCTTATATATTAAATAGGGGCCCAGTAGTTTAAGTTAATAGATTCTCATGTGCCTCCTCACCCTTTCCCTGAGATGAAGGCTGTGACAAACCATCACTGGCAATAACTGCCAAGCAAAGCAAAGGGCCAAAGAGCTGCCTTTGGGCAGAAGACTTCCTCATAAAACATATTTATCTTGTATCAAAGTCAGCTAATTCCTTGATAATCTTATGGAGCTATCAATCAAACTGTGAACTTGCAGTTCCTCCACAAATAATAGGTTTTGGAAGGAGCCAAGCAGTAATAATACTACATTGTCAAAAGTTATTGAAATTGCAAGCGCTGTATCTTTTTCAACCCCCAGACACATAAGGCTGTCTACGCCCCCACCCCTCTCCGCCCCACCCTAATAGTTTAAAATGCAGTGGATTTAAATCGCTCAACATTTTTACAGTTGATAGCATTCAAGTCTACTCTTAATTTTTAAGCCACATGTTATGGGGAACCAGCTTCGATCCAGTGAAAATAAAGTCTGTTTGAAATCCACAATGATTTCATCTGGTCCTTTTGGATTTGGGTTTCCCCATGTGTGAAACATGTCCCCATGTCCTGCCACTCTTTTCCCAGCTGACAAAAATAGAAATTAGGAGCGGGTTTTTGTGATGAACACCCAAGGTTATTTGCAAGGCAGTCATTTAGACATCAGCAGAGGGATGTTCTGCAATGCTTAGAACTAAATTGTTTCACTGAGTTGACTGGACAGCTAGTTCATGATGAAGAGCAATGCTAGCAGCACGGATTCAATTCTGATACCAAATAAGGTTATTCATGGAGGGCCACCTTCTCAACCTTGCTTCTCGCCTGAAATGTGGTAATCCTCAGGTTAAATCCTTTACCAGTCGGCCTAGTCATCTGGTTCTAGGGCAACTTACCTTTTTACCTTAATTCTGGTCAGTGACAAGAATGTTATCTTAGCAAATTGAATGGAAACTAATACAATTAGGAAAAAGATGTATTTGTCGATAGCACTGAATCATAGAAGCTCTGTAGTGCAGAAGAAAGCCATTCGATCCATTGAGCTTTCACCAACAACAATTGCATCTAGGCCCTATCCCCATAACCCCACATATTTTGCCCTGCTAGTCCCCCTGACACTAAAGAGCAATTTAGTATGGCCAATTAATCTAACCCACACATCTTTGGAGTGTAGGAGGAAACCAAAGCACCCAGAGGAAACCCACATAGACATGGAGAGAATGTGCAAATTCCACACAGACAATGACCTAAGCTGGAATTAAATCTGGGTCCTTTGTGATGCGAGGCAGCAGTGCTAACCACTGTGCCACTCTTGAGACAGAAACAAAATAAGGAAAGGCTATATAATTGACACCTGACTAACATCTTTAGCAGTTGCAAAAGTATGTTTTTAGCCATTTATTTCTTGCTGCTGTTTCCTCCTTGGAGTGTCCCTTGTTGACTTCTCATTGCATGACACATTGTGGGGCCTGCATTACCTTGGCCATATTGTACTATATTTTGATCAGTTTGAGCATCTGAAGCAATGTTGTTCAATTCCTATGGTACATTTTTTTTGCTGAATCTGATCCTGACATCTCTGCACCTTGTGTGTCTGCATGGTTCACCAGATAGGTGTTATAGGCTTAACTTCTTTGGAAACATTCTCCTTTATAGTTCAGACAATGTGAACATACCAGATTTGAATAAATTTGAAAGTTTCTGCCAAGAAATTGAGATACTTTGAAATGTACAAATTAAAGCAATCAGTGGTAATGAGGAGGAATTTCTTCTGCCAGAAATTGGTGAATGTGGAACTCTTTGCCACAGAAGGCTGAGTGTCATTAAGACAGAGATAGATAGTTTCTTGATTACGTAAAGAGATGAAGGGCTATGGGCAAAAGGCAGGAGAATGGGCAGATGCCTTTCCCTCTGTCAGAGTATTTCTCGTTAGGACACACACAAATTAAAACTGGTCTTTGACAATAGTTCAAAATGGTCAATAGCAAATGATCAGCATTTTATGTGCTTCCTTATTTTATTTTCCATGGTGAGGAAAGCGAAGTAGGATACTAAATGTGTTGCTCGTTAATGGGGTGGAGTGTAAAACTTTGCCAGTAAGCTACTCACCATTTTGCATTACCGCTGAAAACTAATTACCAAAAATCATAAGAGCAGAATTAGGTCACTCAGCCCATCGAATCTGCTCTTCCATTCAATCATGACTGATATTTTTTCTCAAGCCCATTCTCCTGCCTTTTGCCCATAGCCCTTCATCTCTTTATGTAATCAAGAAACTATCTATCTCTGTCTTAATGACACTCAGCCTTCTGTGGCAAAGAGTTCCACATTCACCAATTTCTGGCAGAAGAAATTCCTCCTCATTACCACTGATTGCTTTAATTTGTACATTACAAAGTATCTCAATTTCTTGGCAGAAACTTTCAAATTAACTTTTTGTTTAAAAGAAGACTTTGTGGAAAACTATTCGGGCAGCTCAGAACTTTTAATCATGCTGTACTCAAATGTTTTGATGAGATCCTCATTCATGCCCTTTTTAAATCTGGGACTTGACCATTCAGTGCTCTCTTAGGCAGCTTTTCATCTTCCACTCTGCATAAACTTCCAAAACTCTGCTGCCCATATCTTAACTTTCATCAAGTTCTGTTTACCCCTCACCCCTGTGTTCAGTGATCTCCATTGGTTCCTGATCAAATAACACTTCTCTTGTTTTCAGTCTCGTCCTTGTTTTCAAATCCCTCCAGGAATTCATGGCTCCCTATTGCTGAAACTACTTCCCTCCAGTCTGGCAACATACCGAGATCCCTGTGTTTAGAATTAGCATGAGGGTAGTTTAGGTGTTTTCACGTCGAGGAGAATTATTTTACCCGTGTTAATTACTGGCCCCTCTCCCTCATATATCCCTAGAGGCTCAGTTATGCAAGATTGTTAATGTCAAGACAGCATTGGAGTGCATTATCTAGCTGTGAACCTAATCCAGTCAGTTTATTTGCCAGAAGCATTAAATGGAGGTTTATTGCAGTGCTGGTAATGACACTCTGATGTTTCCAGGATGGCATTGCCAATTTTATTAAAATGTTAATTAGCATTTCTTTAGCATGCTAAAATAAGTGGAAATTTAATATTCATACTATCATTAATATCCAGTAGTGTGTCTATATATATATATGAATATCTGTAGTTATTCCTCAATTTTTTTTCACTTCTCTCAATTCTGTTCCTGGCTGCTGATCACCAAAGTCTTGCTGCCGTTTAACGCATCCCACCACAGGTTTCCCAGCAGCATAGGTATATTCAGTAGGCAACTGATAAGGGTGACACCATAAGATTTCTGCTGCCAGCGAGTAGCATGTTGCTCCCTTCCCCCATGAAACATGCTGTAGAGGGAGAGGAAAATCCTGCCCGCTCTTTCATGATTTTGAGTTTTTATATTAGGTACTTCAGGCTACATGAATTGATTCATTAGAGAATGGGGAATGATGTTACCGTGGTTAGCACTGCTTCCTCACAGTATTAGGGGCTTGGATTCAATTTTGGCCTTGTGTGACTGTGTGGAGTTTGCACATTCTCCCCATGTCTGCATGGGTTTCTTTTAGGTGGTCCAGTTTCCTCCCATAGTCCAAAGGTGTGCAGGTTAGGTGGATTGGCCAGAGTGAATGCGTGGGGTAACTGAGACGGGGCAAGCCTGATTAAATGCGTTTTCGGAAAGTCGGTGCAGACTCAATGGCTGAATGGTTTCTTCCTGCACTATAGGCAATCATTCCAAGGTCAACAAAATCTGCTGTTCAAACTGGTTAGAGGATATAATGGATATATATTGCAATGATGGCAAAGTCTTGTCAGCTATACAAAAAGTTTTCAACTATGTAGGACTGCAGGCAAATTTTGGTCACTTCGTGCTTTCACTATTAGCAAATTGGTCTTTAATGCTTATCCTATTCACATGAGGGAATTAGGAATTGGAATCTTTTGTCCTACTTTGCATCTGGAATGTCAATTAAATATTCATCTTCATGTAGTTTCCACTTCCTACCTCCCTTTGTAATGGACTCGCCAATTCAATTGTCAAGGATTCAAGTGGAAAACACTTAACCTAATGTGTTCATTATTGTGCAATTGTTTTAACAGTTGCCTGAACAATCTCAAAATGTATTGCTGCAAAACAAGTTTGTGGTGTAGTAACAATTGAGAATATTATAAAAACCAAGTTCAAATTATGAGAATATATTATACAGTAATTATTTACCCTTCACCTTCGGTATTTGTGCCACTTAGATTTCTAAATTGGCTTTTCGGTGTTTTTTACTGTTGTGTAATTACATTCTTAAATCATAACTATATCTCTTAATGCTTGAGTTTTGCCATTGGATGGTTGTATAACTGCATGTTGCTTGTGGTGTTTTTGAGTTTTTGTGTGTTTTTTTGCTCAGGATATTATGTTTGCTGCACCTTCCATTCCGAAGTACTCGTTTGACTCCAGCATGCCATTGAATAAGACAGCAAGACCTTTTGGTGTTACAACCACGGGAAGTTCTAATTCAGGGACACCAATAAAGTCAGTGAGCTACAAACCTGTATCCCTATATACTCCACCTTCTGCTTTGCCTAGCACCACACCTGCATCTCAGACACAACTACGGTATGGTACAGCCACAGAAAGGCACAGCTCAACTGCATCCACACCAAGGCATCCAAATGGGTATGTCACAACATGCTTTCGAATGTCACAACAAAATATAGTCCTCAATAAATTGCAGTTTCCAAATTGCTGCACCAGGAGAGGAAGATCCATTACTAAGTTTAAAAACATTCAGCAAATCATACAATTTCCTTGAAACATTTATGTGCATTTCAACTGTGCATTTCAAAGTTAGGTGGACAGATTTCTTTTGGTCAAGTTATATGTTTTGTTTCTTCTGGATAAGATTTTGAGCATGATGAACTGGAATATAAACCACAATGATTTAGCAATGGATTTCCTCTCTCAAATCAGTATGGCTGTTATGAAAGTGTCTAGGAAAGTTTTTATCTGTTGCACTCAAGTACTGATTTCATTAAAATGTCTTCTGCATGATGCATGACTATTCAAAATTTTTAAGAAGTTGTAACTGTATGAACAAAATGTTTCACTGTTCACTGCCTTCAGAATGTAGCGTTTACAATTTGCTTTTGCTTTATTGCACACTCTCACCAAAATATCTTTGGAGTAGTACCAACTGTGCTGGTAACATTTGCATTTTAAAACAATTTGGAAATCTCCCATCTAATTAAGCAATTTGCCTTGGGTAATTGTGTATCATACTTTAAAACATTTCAGTACAAAGTGAATGTTTCTTGCTTTTTTATAAATTATGTTTTGTACTTGATACGTCCAAGTTGTACTGGGCTTCTGATATGCCCTGGTTTCATTTAGATTGTCACTCGTTGATTAAGTGCATGCAACAGTCTGGCATGAGGTTACCGTGTTGGAGCTATGGATTGGCTGTAGTAGCATATGTTCATGTTGTGACACTTCCTTTTTAAGAAATTATAAATGAGCTTACTAGTCAGGGTCATATTCTACAAGTGTGCAGTAATGTGTACCTAACACAGGCCCATACTTGGAAAGGCATATATTTATCTTGGCCTATATCGGGCCTCTTGAATGTGTACCTATTGCTTCAGTTAGCAAACCTTGATGGCAATATTTGTCAAAATGCATGAATATGTATATAATGTTGTTGATGGAGAATCACTGAAACCCTTAGCTCTGGCTAAAAATTTTGATCAATTTAAAAAGTAAGCTTTTAGCCGGCAAAATCGTACTGAAATGCATTTGCAGAACTTAAACAGATGATTTAATGGCATGCTGGGATTTAATGCCAGTGAGTTTTTGTTAACACTGCGAGTACTTGAAAAGTGTTCTTTGTAATTTTAACACAACCGCTGCAAGCTTTTTAATTTAAGTGGCGAAATTTTGAGAATCTGCTGAGATGACATAACTTGGAAATAAGCTTTCAGCAACGGAGCAAAAGTCAATCAGAAAGAAAATTGGGCAGGTGTTAAAGATGTTGCTGATTCACTATTGTCCAGTCTGTACTTTTGCCAAAAAACAATTTTGTCTAATAATTTATTTCTCTTCACTTTTATCAACTAATAATTCTGTGGTCTATCCTACTGTTTTTTGTGCGTTTCTCTCATATGTCGAATACAAGTAAGGCTAAGTCCTAATACTGACAATGCTTTTGTCAATTTTAAATATTCACTAATTCGAGGACTGCTATCCAAGTTCAATTTCAACTGATACACATTGTGATTAAATGAATTATTGCAACAATACGAATATACTAAGGGGGAGGGGATGTTGTGTATGATTTTATTGGCAGACCAAATAACAGTTAGGTTCTGTAGGGCAAACTGCAATAAATAATGTATTCAACGTCTTACAATTTGAAATTTGTTTTCAGTTTCCTTTCTTTTGTTCTCTTGTTTGCCATATGGCCCTCCAGCAGAACATGAGTGCAAATTGTTAGCATAAGATAGTTGTGATTTTTCTATTCTATTTGCATTGCGATGCAAAACAACAGGGAAGAAAATAAATACTTGTTTTTTTTTTCCCTTCATGAATTTGATACATGATCTGTGTGAAGAAAAGAATTGCAGGATGTACCTACATCTGACTTTTAATGTATGTAGTCAATAGACCTGTCTAATTAGTCAAATATTATCACAAGTCTGCTGTGCCTCAGGATGTTTATAATAGCAGAGTATTTTGAATTTTGTACCATCTGTTGATCGTATGGATAGGGAAGACACTAAATGTTCTGATTACTTTTTCTGCATCACCCAGGAGAACGGATGTATGTACTTTTGTTTGTTTTTTTTTAACAACTTTTGTGTACACAAATGTCTGAAATATAAATACCCAAATGAAAACCTGAAGGGCAGTATAACCTTTCAGAAAACCTGAAAGTTATTAAGAATATGACTCTTGGCTTCTCTTCCTCCTTCAGTCCTTCTTCCATCTATATCTGTGCTTTGATCTTTGCTATGATATTTTATTTGCACTGTCATTTTCTTTTATTAATTTTTCTTTAAGAGCTTTACCTGTTGGCTATAACTTCTATTTAATTCATCTTTTATCTTTCTTTCTCTTTAGGTGGATACTCTAATCAAGTTAGTATATTTTTTTTGCATTGATATGGATGGCATGTTGCAATTTCTTTTTCAGAAAGAGAGATCACAGATTTAATTAGATCCTCATTATTTATACAGTATCTGGAAAAGAACATCAAATATGTGTAGACATTGCATCCTTAACTAATCCAACTCCATTAACCAATTTACTTCAAAATATAAAGTACTGAAGTAATATGCTAGGATAGTAACTTGTAGGTTTTCTTTGAGGCAGAGTACATATTTATTGCTTCAAGGTAAAGCTTTTATTGTACTCCAGAAAGACACTTTCTTCCATTTAACCTTTTGAGTACTGTACTAAGAGTATTTGTACTTTTTTTGATCAAATTCAATCGTTAATATGTTCCGTTGGTAACAATCTAAGTTTCTACATAAATTGAAATACTGCATATCATGTATGAAGCTGTTAATTCATTTAATTGTCAACTCTAAATATACTGGTATAGGTTAACCGTAATTGTTTTTGCATAGCATTCTCTCTGCTTGATACTCTATTCAAAGAAGAGAAGATAGTTTTAACTGTCTCATGAGCACTTAAAGCAACTTTTAAAGAGTGTGTGGTGATATCTGGATGGCAGGAGGGTCTGGAGGCAACAAAAGGTCAATGTCTGGCCAAAAAACAATAAAAGGTCGTACCCTGTAGAGGCAGGGAACTGGATAGAATAATCTCTCTCTTTGGCTGGCAAAGAAAAAGTACTGCTCCTTGAATTGAATGCAAAAAGGATTACTTATTTGGTACTTCAGAGTGTCTTCCCAATGGAGTCAATATTATGACCACACTTGTATAAACAGAAAAATAATATGGATGAAGATGACATGGCTAATTAAAGTTGTCATGGTTAAGAAAACCCAAGACTTTGTCTGTTAATTATTTTCAAATTTTCTGCTGGCCTATGTCGAACCCTATCACACCCGTGTGGTTGTTTTATTGCTCATCATCAATGGGTATGGAAAAGGCTTGCATACGTATTCTATTGAGCACAACCTGTAGCTCTCCTTCATTTTTCCCAGCTTCACAACTGTCTATGTCACTCATTTGTCTGATAATTTGCAAATGAGTCGAGTTTCCTCCACTCAATGAATAGACGATTGGAACCATCATTTTTGATGCCCAATAGACAATGCATTCTTGCTTACTAATTGGCTCAGCGCACAAAGGGGGGGGGGGGGGGGGGGGGGTGGTTATTGCTGGCATTTTGTTAACCTAGACCTTTACTTCACACCCTAGATACTCTTCTACACTGTCATTGTATTTACACTGTTTTGAAACATTGCCCCCTTCAACCCTATTGATCTCCTTCTGAAATTAAAAGTCTGTCTTCATCAGCTTTAAACTATTTGTTCAATAATCTTGTTAGCTTCCTAACCCACTCCTTCTACCAATTCCAATTCATCCAAGCCACTACTTGCCCAGCTTTTCCTCCAGCCATTGGCTTTTTTGTTTCTCAACACAGTTGAAAACATTGTCTTTGTCTGCTAAGCTCTCTTTCGCTTTGCCCAACTCAATATTAACATTACAGCTTTCTGCTTAGCATCTCCTCCCAAGCTACGTGGTCTTTTGATCATCATGCCTTCTGTATATTTTCTGTCCTCGTCCACTTCAGCATTGCTGGCCGTGCTTTTAGCAGCTTGGCCCCTACTTTCTGGGGTCCCTTTTCCTAATCATGATGATAATGCATTTATTAAAACCTATTTCTCTAACCATGTTCAACTAGGTCTCTTCATCGCTCATGGCTTTCTCCGCTTGATTTAGCGATGCTGCCGTTGGACTGGGGTAAACAAAGTAAGAAGTCTCTCAATACCAGGTTAAAGTCCAACCAGTTTATTTGATAGTAAATCCACAAGCTTTTGGGGTCACACACAGTTGTGCCTTTATATGCTCTGTTTGAGACTGGAACTCTCCACTTACCTGACAAGGGCAAACCCAGAAGGCTGTGGGTTTACTATCAAATAAACTGGTTGGACTTTAACCTGGTATTGTGAGATTTCTTCCTTCTCTGCTTGCATAGCAAATACAAGGACAAATATCTAAACTAGAGTTCAAATTGGTAGCCCCAGTTTCCCTTTTATGCAGACATTCTGGAGAACCTTGCATTTTGAGAGGGTGGAGCTTCACAAGAATTTGTTACTGGTTTTTTCTTCTTGCTTTCTTCCACATAATCATTCAGGAAATCACACAAATATCTCTGCTGGCATCTTAGCTTCATCTGAATGCATATCTAGGAGCCTGTATTATTTCTTATCATCAAAAGGCAAATAAAGCAGTTTGATATTACAGTCAGTAATCCAGAATAAGGCAAATTTCACATATTCTACGATGTAAACCAATAGTTATAAACAGTAACAAAATAATATACATCCAAGGTTGTAAGCGCTGAGCCACAGCTGGCAGCAGTCACAAGTGCACAGGTGAGGAGCAGGTAACTGATGCCTCAATGGTTGCTGTTAATGATGCCTTTAGTTTGGAGATTACAGTGTAATGAATGTTGGGAGAGAAGAGGATGGTTCAGTTTGTCACAGCTGGCTTTGTTCTCATCAGAAATTAATTGAAAATAACTCCAAGGCTGAGATTCTGCATTAGAAAAATTAATTGCTGCTGCCGGCAGGAAAGCCAGAGTGTTTCATGTTGGCACTGATAGTGCTTGCTAGGTGATATTCAATCACCGTTAGTAGTCAAAAATATTCAAAGTGAGAAACACACCAGCCAGCTGAAAGCTTTGGATTTTCCTAAAGTGATCGAAGGTGGGAGGAAAAGTCATTGGAGTGGATGAGTTGTGACTGTGAGGAGACCATGGTACAGAGAAGATTCATTGGTGTAAAGTTGAATGAATACAGAATGGTTAACTGCTGTTTTAAGTTAAAGTTTATTTATTAGTGTCACAAGTAAGCTTGCATTAACACTGCAATGAATTACTGTGAAAATTCCCTAGTCATCACACTCCGGCACCTGTTCGGCTATATTGAGGGAGAATTTTGTGTAGCCAGTGCACCTAACTAGCATGTCTTTCGGGCTGTGGAAGAAACCTGTGCAGACACAGGGAGGACATCAGACTCCACACAGACAGCCACCCAAGCTGGGAATCGAACCCGGTTCCCTGTTGCTGAGGCAGCAGTGTTAACTACTGTGTCACCGTGCTACCCTTTGTGCTACCATGCACCCTTTTGTAGAGAAGTCAAAGAAAAATGAGGAAAAGTACTATGATCACGATTGTAAACTTTTAAAATATATTCAGTCGTAGGATGCGAGCAATGCTGGCCAGCAGATGTTGTCCCTGAGAAGGTTATGGTGAACCACCTACTTGAACTACTGCAATGTGATGTTACAACCAAGATGCTTAGAGAGTGAGGGGAAGTTTTTGACTCTAACTGACAAGTTATATACAAAATTTGCAATATACATGAACATTTGATAATCCCAAAGCAAGGGCAAAGCAGGATAATATTTTTCAGAAGTAAATTCAATATTGGCATTCATATTAAATTGACCTTATAAACTTATATCAGAAGTCTTCTGTTAGACTGCCATTACTTTAAATTTGCCAGAAATGTGTAGAAAGTTGCAAAGCTTTTCAACTGTGCCATGACGGATCTATTATAATGTAAAGGCTTTCATGACACTAGATGATGTTCAAGCTGTGTATGATGATACAATAACATTCATTATTCCACAGTTTTTACTGCCACAGGACATATCAAATTATTTATCTATAGTGCTTTATGATGGAGCATTGAAGGTCAGAAAGCAGTAACATGCTTTCCCTTTACACTACAAGTTTACTTCCTACAGAAATTGCCCCGTACACTGAGGACAAATTTCCAGGGACCATTATTGGGGGTGAGGGGGCTGACTTTGTTAGCTGCAGAGATGAGTTCATAAGTTAGAATTAATACCACTTTTTTTGAAAAAGCAACAATGAACAAGGTTTACACATCATTCTGACATCTGTGACCTCTCTGTTTCCAAATGCACGTAGAAAATCTTGAGATTCAGTAGTGCATCTTTGCCTATAAAGTCATTTGTTTTACATGTTAAAATACCTCAAGTTCGGTGTTTTAAAACAATGGTTACAAGTAATATTTTGTTGAGACTCCTTAATATATATTCATAAGTTAAAAATTTAATTTTCCAACTCTATTTGAAAATTGACATTTTAAATGTGCATATTGCATGCCGTGTTAGTACAATTGCTGACAATTTAGTAAAGAATTTTGTTCTGTTTTCAGCACAAAATAATTAGCTGTTCTCAATAATAATAGAAATCTATGGACCCTTTTAAATTAGTTCGTATATTTCACTTTTTGTTCATCTCCTTTTCCCATTCCTTGTTTGCTGTGGCTTTACATGGTTCATTCTAACTTTGACTTTTGTACTGGAATATACTCGCAGTGAAAATGAGGATAAATTTGAGAGTCGTCCCAAGTTTCATGTTCTTCGAGATGAAGAAATGCTTCATGATCTTGGTGACTATAGGTAAGTGAAGCAAATGTGAAACCTGTCCTGAGTGTAACTGGCTTTAAATCTTCTGCCTTTGTTGCCAATGTGAATGGTGAGGATTTATTAAAAAGTAAAATGTAACTAATGGGCAACTCTGCATTTCTTAATTTTGGCATTTTGCAATTTAAGAATTTTTGTGGCCATCAGTGCAAAAGTATCTTGAACTTGGATAAACTTGATTTTTCTTTCCAAAGGCAAAAGTTGATTTCCTTTGGGCTGGAAAATCATTTTCTATATCGCTTTGTTTTTTTTTTAAAGCGGTTTGTGCTGTGTTGAATTTATAATTTGAATCAATACAGATTTGACTAAGTAAAAAACCTAATGGGCTTGATTTTTTTTAGTCTTGTATTTTTGTTTCCTTATTTTAGCATGCCTGTCTCTTGTCCAAGTGGTGTTACACTGAGAAATTATCGTAGGTCAAGACACTCTTGTTTTGCAGCAACTGAGGGGATAGGAAAACTTCTAGTACGCATTTATGAACTAGATTTGGCATTTCAAAACTATAAAACATTTGTAAGTTTAGTGTGCACTCTGCATATATGCTGTCAAAAGTATAATTTAATTTTGTTTTTAGTATTGTGGAGAAATATACGAGTTTAAAGGATACCTTTTCTTATAAATGGCATCTTACTCTGCATGACTCAATAGTGTGATGTATTAGCTATTGAGCCATATGGAACAATGAAAGTAGCCTTGGCAGTTTTGATTCTTTTGCACCTATTTGGTGAAGTGAGATTAAATAGCAGATGGCGTTACTATAAACAGAGTTGCACAATATTACAAAATAACTCAGTTGAATTTGTGGGGTTATTGTCATCTACACCCTCTCTCTTTGAGAAAAATATCCTGAATATTACACGGTCAAAATAACTATTGAAAATTTGATACTAAATTTCTAATATGTGGCCTTTTGATTATTCTGAGTACTGGAAGTTGCAGAATAATATTACAGTGTAGTAGTCTTGATCTCTCACCAAAGCCACTACCTAGATTGGTAGTCTCTTACTTTAGTATATATCTTTTAACTTTTCCTAATTCCTACATTTTGGAATACTGAACTTGAGTGGCTCACATTTTCTTCTCTACCAAATATCCTCAGTACAAAAGAGTGTTTTCCAGTTTTAAGTTTTGAAATTATAACAAGTAGATGTCATTTAGTTCATCTACTGATGCTTATGTTCTTTTGGAGGGTCCTTTGCACAGCTGCAAAATTCTCTTATATCTGTGTCATTTTACTGCAGTAAAGACGAGATAACTAATGATCGGCTGGAATTCTTCAACTGTTGACACTGCCAGTGAGAATGGAGAATTTGGCGCTCAGCCAAATCTCTGTTCGCTGTGGTGGGACTGGTGAATCCCAGCTGTGGGTGAAGTCAGAGAATCCAGCCCCTAGACTTTTGTTTGAAAGAACCATTCATCAACATTTAAAATTTCAGATCTTCCTCCTATGTGGTACATATAAATATGATCTTTCTGCATTTGGCAGTGGTTGCAGTTAGAGTGCTTACTGGAATTTTTTCTGTAAGTTTTAAATGTCAGCTTTGGGTCAGTGATAGCATTCGTGCCTCTGAAGCAAAAGGTTCTGAGTTAAAGTCCCACTCGGGAGAATTGAACACATAATCTAGGCTGACTCTTGCTGGTGCTGTTTTTCAAATGAGTTGTTGTTATAAAAAGCCCCAGCTGTTCTCTCAGGTGAACGCAAGAGATCCTATGAGGTTATTTGATGAAGAGCAAGGAATGAATTCCTCTGATCTTCCAGTCAACATTTAGCAACACCCCCCCGCCCCCCACCGACCTCCCACCCCCAACACAAGCCAACATCACTAAAAGCAAACATAGATCTCATTGCTGTTTATGGGAACAAGTTAGGAAAATGGCTGGATCTATTCCTACATCACAGCAGTGACTCGCATCCAAAATGCCATGAAATCCATTGGGATGTCCTGAGTTCATAAAATGCACTATAAAAATGTAAGTTCTTCCTTTTCCTTTCCCTCTCTCTTTTGTTTCTTTCTCTTTATTTCTTTCAAAACCCAACAAATGCATTATGTAGGCATTCTGTCAAGCTTGATCAACGTGTCATCGTCCCCAACGATGCTAGTAAGAAGCGGCTAATGGAGAATACTGAGGATTGGCAGCCAAAAACAGGAACAACTCAGTCCCGTTCTTTCCGTATCCTTGCTCAACTGACAGGCACAGATTTCAGTAAGTGCATTGTCACTGCTAACATGCAATGACATAACAACAGTATATGTCAAACAGACAACTGAATGTAATCGTTAGCATCCATGGTCATGCAGGTGCTGAAGACCTTGCTATATCATCTGAAAAGAAAGTTGAACGAATGGGTTTAGAGAGACCATTTAAAATTATAGACAGGGTGGCTGAAGCCTTTTCCATTGATGGTGAAGAGGAAGTGAAATGCACCTGAAACTTCAGTCAGAATATCAAAGAGGATGTGTTTGATTTTAAGTTGGGGGAACATGTTGCTGAGATACAGTAGAATAAGGTCATGGAGGAAATGGAATTTTAAAATGGGTATTAGTGGATGTTGACAATGTGAAATGATTGCTTTGCTGAAGTAAGTGGAAAAACTGAGGGGTAGTCAAGCTCTGGATGAATTGGAATTGTATGTCGGGGAGACTGATGCAGCTGAGATTGAGGTTCATGGATATAAACCAGCAGCCATAGTAATAGTTACAAAGTAATTTAATTTTATTCAATCATCTTTTTATCAATAGCTTTTATGTTGACAATAATGAGGAATACTAAATCTTTTGATGCATCAATTTGAAATTCTAAGCAATGTCATGTGTCTGAATAATCATTGTAATACATATATGTCAACAATCATAATTTTGTTAGGGTAGAAATCAAAAAAAAATAGAATTGCTTGTGGAGAATTTTCCATTGAGTATTAAAAAGTAACTTTCTGGAGTTCTGACTAGAATTTAATTTGGGAAATGTTTATTTTTATGAAGGATTATTCCACGTTAGAGCTTGAGAAACTGACAAGGATACAATTGCAGTTTCCTTTAATTGAGAAATCGTGTGAGGTTTGCAATTGGCCATGTATAAATTACACTATTAGTTAGGTTTCATGACCTGTAAACTTGGTTTGTGCTCTGGTCGAAACTCTTCTCAATTGCAAGAGACAACCTTAGTTGACTTTCATCAAATTGAAGTAAATAGGTTGCATTTTTTTAAATATTCTTTTATGAGATGTTGACATCACTCCCAAATTGTCTTTGAACTGAGTGGCATGCTCAGAAGGCAATTAGGAGTCAACCACATTGCAGTGGTTCTGGAGTCATACAAAGGCTAGATCAGGCAAGAATACATTTCCTTCCCTGAAGGATATTGGTGAACCAGATGGCTTTTTACAGCAGTTAATAGTTTTGTACTTTCAATTACTGAGGCTAACTTTTAAATTGAATTTAAATTTCACCAGCTGCATGTGGGATTTGAACTGTGTCCTCGGAGCTTTAGCCTGAGCCTCTGAATTACTAATTCAGTGACATTACCACTATGCTGCCACCTTCCCATTTAGAATTATGTATATTAAGGAGACAAACAATTTCTCCTTGTATAAAACAGCAAGTAAACTGGAATAATCAGTGAGCATGAAAACAATACATGAACTATCATATTTCAATATATCTATGTCAAATTAGAGGTAAAAGTCAAAAAGTTATTTTAGTGTGTGTTTTTGATTTTCAAATGCACATGCTATTAATTGAGCATCCCTTATTCTTTCCGATTAATTTCAGTGCGAGATCCAGATGACGAAGTTGTTAAAAGGGCAAGGTAAGAGAAAAGAGTGATTGGCCAATCTTGTTGACAGCAAATAAATAAAATAAACCATTCAGCTAAATGTTGGAGTTGATTGGAAAAACCAGTTTTACAGCACTTGAAGGGTGACGTATTCTAGGTTGTTGAATTCATTCGGCAGGACTTTATGGCCTTGCTCATCCTGAAACCATAACGTCCCACCTGAGGTCAATGGATTTTCCCACTGTCTACCCGCTCCAATTCCCATGGCGGATTGGTTGCTAACATTCCAGCCATTATATTTTTATACACAACATTTCATATATTAATCTTGCATTTGTGCATCCTGTTAACCTCCCCATTATATTTTTGTATTTACAATAAGAACTTTCTGTCAGATTGCCATTATCAGTGGAAGCACTATGATGCAATTATCGGGAGGGGGATATAATTACACTGTGACAAGTTTACATCGGTAGTTCCTATTATAACTGTATAAATATATGAGGACAAAATGTTCAACTTTAAAATAGATGCTAAGTTATATCTGCACACCAGTTCCAGTTATCCCTGCGCTTTAACCTTGTTCCACCCAGATGATGTATTGGCTAGAATTTTATCGCCCTGCCCACCGTAGGAATTGGAGCAGGTGAGCAGCAGACAGTGAGAAGGTCTGTTGACCTTGAGTGGGATTTTATGGTTCCAGTATGAGCAAGGTTATAAAATCTACAGAAGTCTTTTGCTCACCCCCAATATCCATTGATGCCTCCAATTGACTGGTGATGTATTAAAATTTATATCTACTAGTTACAGTAACTACCATATGCATCACCATGATTATATAGCTGTTTAAAAAGTTTGGAGTAATTTAGTCCAGAGTGAAGAGAGTTTGACAAGTTAATTCAATATTTGTATTTTGTGAAATATTTGCTCAGATTTTATTTAAACTATTTGATGGCATCTGAGTGAAGATTAGATTCATTGTTACATTTCAGTTCAAAGTATTACTTTCAAAAATGAGCTCATAAAATTATGAACAAGCAAAGAATTAATAGAATTTGTTGAATACATAATAAATTGTGCATAGGTTCTCTCATCTGAAATATTGATAAATAAAGTTTTCTGTCTTCAGTCCTTGTAGCAAAATTGTCAACTCATTTTATGACAATTTATACAATGGTTTATTTTCCTTTAATAAATGTACTATTTTGTAAAGATGAGGGAATCATAAATAAATCTTTCACCTGAAATTTAGAAAAGCATATTGAATGATCATAGAATTCCTATTTTGCTGGAGAGGCCACTCAGCCCATTGAGTCTGCATCAACTCTATGACAGAGTATTTTACTGAGGCCCTCTTCCCCAATCTTATTCCTGTAACCCCACACATTTATTATCCACCTAACCTACATGTCTTGGGATACTAAGGAGCAATTTAATATGGCTAATCCACCTAACCTGCATATCTTTGGACTGTGGAAGGAAATCTACACACACATGGCGAATGTGCAAACTCCACAAAGACGTTCACCTAAGGCTGGAATTGAACTTGGGTCTGAACAAAGATCACTGGAGCTATGAGGTACAGTACTAACCACTATGCCACCTTGCTGCCCCCATTGTGGGTTGCAAAGTGGTTAGCACTGCTGTCTCCAGTGCCAGGGACCCGGATTCAATTTTGGCTCAGTTCACGGTCTGTGTGGAGTTTACACATTCTTCCCGTATCTCGGTGGATTTCCGCTGGGTCCTCTGGTTTCCTCCCACGTCAGGTTAGGTTGATTGGCCATGCTAAATTGCTCCTCAGTGTCAGGTGGATTAGCAGGGGGAATATGTGGGGTAATGGGAGTAGGACCTGGGTGGGATTGTTGTTGACACAGTCTCAAAAGGCTTCCTTCTGCACTGTAGGTATTCTATGTAATTATCCAGCCACAGGAAAGCAAAAATAAGGCTGCAATTTTCAAATTTGACTGGAGCATAAAATTATCCCATTGCCTGTCCCTTTTTCATTGACTTCACTGGCAGGATGTATAACCGGTGAATAATCTGAATCCACCCATTTTATGTCCCAATTAAAGTTGAATTTTCTGTTGTGTATGTTTCTTGATGGTATATTGTTTGGAACCACAAGGAGCAGGGGCTCCTTTTTCATATGCTATTAAAAATAATATAGATTTCCCAAGGAGTAAACTGTTTTTCACTGAATTAATCTTGTGGCTAGCACAGACCTGATGGGCTGAATTGCCTCTTCCTGTGCCATCTAAACCTTTAAGAGAATATGCTCCAGATATATGCACACATGTGAAGTTTGAATTTGGGTTAATTCTCACTACTGAATTACAGACCATCCTTTCCTAACGAAAGCTGCACCAAATGTTATTTTCAAATTATATCAAGTGAATATTTCCAGCAATTTCATAAGTTTACTTCCTGTTCATAACTTTTTAATTCTGTTTGTCTTCAATTATATATAGCTGGTATTTGTCAGATTTACCTGAGCTGTTTGTCTCTTTCTGTAAAATAAATGTTACCAGTTTTAAAGAAGTTTAATCTAGAACATATTTACCCTGTTGCATAGAGAAACATTTTATTTCAACAACTTTGAAGTTTCTTTAAAATGGCCCTTTCAATAGCATCGAGGTAAACTTGCATTGAATCAAGCCTAAGATTATTCCTAGAAGTCTGGTAGCTGTCACTTTAAAGCATGATTAATGTGGAAAGATATTGAGGCTTTTCTTAACTTTCTAAGCCTGCTGTTTTACTCTCCTTTCTTATCTTCTCATCTTCCTCTCTTCCACAGAGAAAGGTTTATCACCGAGCTGCAGAGCCCACGCTATACAAGATTGCGTGATTGGCATCATGACAGATCTGCTCATTCTCTTAATATAAAAACTTGAACTGTAATAGAATACAATTGTCAACACTTTATCTCTTGAATTCTTTATATCTAAATATAGTTTCTGTACTGAACGCTGTTTCTGTACTGAACTTCTCACCTTGCTTGAGTTCTGAGCTTTCTTTGCCTGTCCCATAAAGTTTCCGCTATGTTTAACACACTTGCAATATCTGTCATACATAAAATATAAAAGACTGGATTGTTTTTTTGAGTTTTCAATTTGTGAATCAGCATGGTTTTCGGTTAAAAGTTCGGTTAGTACAAAACAACACACGTAACAATTGAAACAGTTGAGCACAATTTGATTTAGTCAACTATTACTGGAACTCAGTGAGCTACAGTTGAGGAATGCATACATTTTCTTTTGGTGGCAGATGTAAGATTTAGATGCAGAAATCACATCAACCTTGTTAAATTTAACCTAAAGCCTGACTAGAGAATTTGTATTGGTTGGCCCTGAGCTGTGGGAACGTGAACATTCACATCACTGTGAATTTAATGATTGCGGGACCGGGAAGCTGTTGCATATGTTTGTAACATAACAGTGCACTGTATACAAATTTATATATACTGGTTTGTTTTGAGAAAATATTTTAATAAAAACTCTTGAATTAAGTGATTCTCCATATTGCTTTCCATATAATTAGACCAGCTAAAATATATATTTTTGAAATTGGATTCGCAATTCTTACAGAAGTTGAGATGAATTACAAAAAATATGGAGGGCAAAGGCTGCATGCCTGTATTTAATTGATATTTCTACTGGGAAAAAATGATTATACTAACCATACAAGTTCGATGATAACCAGAGTAATACAAGTCACTACTGTTGGATAGTCAAATGTCAGATTTTTTTACAATTTGGAAATGAGACTAAAGTTGAAACAGAATTCAACATATACTCCCATTGGGCAAAACTGATTCTTTGAGGAGTGATACACTATGCTTTTCATGGTTAACCACATTTAATTCTTTATATACTTTTACTTGGAAGTAAGTGAAATGTTTTCAAATAAGAAAATTAAATATCAAAATGGTAAACATTGCAACATTACATTGTTTTAGCTTTCTCCAGTGCTCAATGATAAGTTTAGTAACATCCCAATCTGCAATTTAGTTTCCATAGAATTGCAGTGAAATACTATCCAACCATTCATAATATATTCCTGGACCTTTAGTTATATTTGTCTGCAATTTGCAACTATTGTGTCTACAGCCTAAAGGTTAAATACCCCAAAGTTGACTATGCATAATATCTTTTGACTGAATAATTAGTTCAAATAAAGTTTTCAAGTTAAGCAAATAGGTACTGAAAATTCCTGGTTCTATCAAATGTTTAAATGAAAAATAAAATGATTAGTTTAGACCAGTGGTTATGTCTTGTGTTTTTAATATAACACACCAATTGTTTCAATTTTTGTTAATGAACTAAATCTGACAAGAAACAGCTTGTGGTTAACATATTAAACCATTCCAAGATGCACTCTATTTATTTGTGGTTCAAATTTTGTAATTCCATCTTGCCTCGTGTCCAGTTTTGGGGTTTATCCAAACTAATAAGCTCTATGCTGCCCATGCCTTTTCCCTAGTGTAGAGTCTGCAATGCTGCTCATCATACGTTCTCTTTCATGAAAGCTGGCAGCAGGAATGGTTTGCTCCAGAACCTGATGCTTTTGCAGATGAGACTCGTATGCAAATTACAAACTCTGGCAGGAATTCTCTGACCGTCCGTGCCCCGTTGCTGCTGCCAGCAAGGATGGAGAATTTGGTGCTTAGCCAAATCTCTGTTCAGTGCTGCAGGACCAGAGAATCCAGCTGGCGTGAACAACTGGAGAGTCCCAACTTCTGGTTCTCCTTGCCCGGTAGCCCTTTCTCCACCTCTCCCCAGCCATAGAATCAGAAGGCTGGATTTTCCAGTAATACCTACCCCAAGACCAGAACTCCTACTTGAAGTCAACAGACCTTTTAAATGGTCCATCAATTTTTCCATCCTACAAGTAACAATTTCCACAGCAGCAGGACCAGAAAGGTCTATTTTCTACCTGCGCTGTAGAGAATAGAAGCAGAATTAGGCTACTTGGCCTATCGACCCTGCTCCACCATTCACTGTTGATCATGACTGACCCTCTATTTCAAAACCATACTCCAGATCTCCACTCATACATCTTGAAGTCTAGTGTCTAGAAACCTAACTGTTGAATTATTAAATACATTAAATATCTTGGCCTCCACTGAAAATTTTACAGATGTACCACCTTGAATGAAGAAGTTTTCTTTCATAATTCTAAATGGCCTATCTTGGGCTTATGACCACTTTTTCTGTATTCCCAGCCAGGGAGAACATTATCCCTGTATCCAGTTTGTCCAGCCCTGTCAGAATTTTATACATTTCAATGAGATTTCTCTGTCATTCTTCCGAACTCCAGTGAATATGTGCTCAGTCAACCCAATCTCTCCTCATGACAATCCTGCCATCCTAGCAATTGGTCTGATGAGCCTTCACTGCACTCCCTCAATGGCAAATATATCCTTGAATAAGGAGATCAAAACTGTACATGATACTCCAGGTATGGTCTCACCCAAAGCCCAGTACAGGTGTAACAAAGACATCCTTCCTGCAGTACTCAATTCCTTTTGCGATGAAGTCAAAGATGTTCATTCAGCAATAAAATAATTAACTTCAGAAAGTAAGTCAAAGAAAAAGGTCTAATAAAGAAACTTCATTTCTCCAACACTTTGGGCCAGACTCTAGCCTATATAAGCTCGCCCACAATTTCCATCTGCTTTTCATTTATACTGGTTCAGCTGACCACCACATCGTTTTGCCATTGGTTACATTGTCTACCTGGCCAGCTGACCCTCACAGCGTGTTATCATTGGTTGCCTTCCGAACAGCTGGGATATATGCTTGCTTGCTTTCGATGCCTGGTGTGCAAGGATATCCTTGTATCTTTTGTGCATCAATACTTCCCAATCTATCACTACTTAAATAATAATCTGCCCTTCTGTTTTTCCTACCAAAGTAGATAACTTCATACTTATCCACAGTATACTGCATCTGCAATGCATTTGGCCATTCATTCAACTTGTTGAAATCACCTTGAAGCCTCTTTACTTCCTCACACCATTCACAATTCCATCTTAGTTTTGTGTTGTCAGCAAACTTGGAAATATTACTTCTGATTCTCTCGTCAAACTTGTTGATATATATTGTGAATAATTGGAACCTAAGCACTGATCCCTGTGGTACCCCATTTGTTACTGCTTTTCACTCAAAAAAGACCCATTTATTCCTACTCTTTTCCCTCTCTGCTAACCAATTCTCAATCCACAATGGTACAATACCCCCAATCTCTTGCACTTTAATATTGCATACTAACCTCTAATGTGGGACCTAATTGTTTTCAAAATTATATAATCTTCCACCTCTAGATTAACTACGAGGGTTGGCAGCACTCAGACTATGAATTGAACCGAATTCTTAATTAAATTCTGTCCATATAATGTGGAGGGTTTAATGGAGCCAACCTATAGTACTGAATTCAAAAGAGAAAATGCTGAAAAATAAGAGCAAGACTGACCGCATCTCCTAAGGAGAGAAAAGAGCTGATGTTTCGAGACCAGATTACTGTTTGTCAAAGCACCATCTTGACTCAACTGGACAGGCCATCTGGACTCGACGTCAGCTCTTTTCTCTCCTTACAGATGCTGCCAGACTTGCTGAGTTTATTTCTTTTGGTGGCAGATTCTATTATCCACAGTAATTTGTTTCTTTTTTCTAGAATACTGTGTTGTCCATTGTCAGAAGCGGGGGAAATAAATGTCATTCATAGCTATTTGAATAACTTGAGGGGCACTGGTCTTTTTCAAATAACTGGACAAATTTTCTTTTGACTGCAAGAAAAAGCTTCAGGGCAAAGCAAACATTTTCACTGTTGCTTGCTCGCACAAATATCTGTCTTGATTGCCTCAGCTGATGTTTGTACCTTGTATCCATAATATATTTGGGGTGGTCCTGAGAATAGATTTTTATTCAGTTCCTTCTTTTGAGTATTGTGATCTTGCATTCATTTTTGTTCCCAGTTTTGATAGCGAGCAAGCCTTGGAGATCAGTCCTGTAGGATTTGAGGATCACATACTGATGCATTTAAAGACCTTCATTCCACAGACTAACAATATGACAGTCTGGCAGGATATGCTAAATTTAAAAATACAAAAAAAAGGTTCCCACTTACTTTTGTGCCATAGAAAATCTGCCAATTGATGATGTATATTGTTCGTAGGTAGGTTGGGGGGAGTGGGCCAGGAATGGATACAATTTAATAATCAAATCCTGTGATTAAAGAAGCACTTGCCACTTAAAACTAACCAAGTATTTCTTCATCGCTATACAGTACAATGTGACTGGTGAGCATTGCAGTGGACTAGGATCCACACTATTGTTTAATTGACTGTGATTCCTCGGGCTTCATTTAAAATCGTGCTCCTTTGTTTAAAAAAATGTCAAATTGAGAGTATGCTTCAGTAGAATGAAATGACTGTGTCTGAAATAACAGCTAATTCCTAATCCTTCATAAAGTAATCAAGTAATCTATGACTAACTTTAAAATACTGCAGGAAAGGATAACCCCTAATCCAGCATTGATAATCAGGGGGATTTAACATGCACAAAGAAACAATCAGCAAGATGGGCAGCACAGTGATTAAACACTGTTGCCTCAGAGCGCCAGAGACTCTGGTTTGATTCCTGGCTTAGGTCGCTGTCTGTATGGAGTTTGCAAGTTGTCCCCTTGTCTGCATAGGTTTTGTCTGGTTTCCTTCCACGCTATGAAAGGCGTGGTGGTTAGGTGCATTGGCCATGCTAAATTCTCCCTCAGTGTACCCGAACAGGTGCCAGAGCATGGCGATTGGGGCATTTGAGGACTGAAGGGTCCTCAAATGCTGTACAGTACTGCACTGTAATATTCTACAATATAAGCCAACTTGCAATACTAATAAATAAACTGATTACAAACAGCTGTTTTTACTGGAGCTTAATTTCGTTCACAAGACTGATGAATATTTTGGCACATCTGAGTGTAAGTACACTTCCCCCTTCTTCCCCCCCCCCCAAGTATATCTATAAACTGTCCACTCAACTGTTAATGGTGAAGCAACTGTGTCCACTATTGACCTCAAAAGTTGTCCACAGAGATCTCATGATCTTTGTGATAGGATGTCCACTTCCACTTCTCTAATTTGTACCAATTGATGGGGATTTCAAGATGTCCAGCAACATTGATGTTGGTAAGCAGCCATTGCATATTAGATGTACTCTCTCAGACCGCAAACCTGGAAATTGAAGCTACTTAATCCTTCATTTTTAATAAGCTCTGCATGCCATTAAACAAATGATTGGATTTAAAAGCAAAACAGCAATATAAAGAAACTTGCAGTATTTTTCATTTTTTTGTCATAAGTTAGGAATTTTACATTCCATAAATATACAGTTAGATTTTCTGGGAAGTGAAAGTGTTTAGCAATAATGTGAAGTTTTGTTTTATTATTGTCATATGTATTGATATACAGTGAAAAGTTTCTTGCGCACTTTACGGACAAAGCATGCCATTCATAGAGAAGGAAAGGAGAGTACAAAATGTAGTGTTATAGTGGGGTGTAGAGGAAGATCAACTTATTATGAGGTAGCTCCATTCAAAAGTCTGATGGCAGCAGGGAAAAGGCTATTCTTGAGTCAGTTGGTACATGTCATCAGATTTTTTTTTATCTTCTTTTCCAATGGGAGAAGTGGACGAAAATATGTCCAGGGTGCGTGGTGTCCTTAATTATGTTGGATGCTTTCCTGAGGCAATGGGAAGTCTAGACAATGTCAGTGGATGGGAGGCTGGTTTGAGTAATGGACTGGGCTTCATTCGCGACCCTTTGTAGTTTCTTGTAGCCTTGGACAGAACAGGAACCATACCAAGCTGAAAGAATGATTTCTATGGTGCATCTGTAAATGGTGGTAAGAGTCTTAGTGGACATACCAAATTTCTGAGAAAGTAGAGGTGTTGGTATAAAATCATAGAATGGCTACAGCACAGAAAGAGACTATTCTATGTCATGACTGTGTTGGTTCTCAGCAAGCACAATTTAGCCAGTCCACATCTCAGCCCTTTTCTTGTAGCCCTGCTGTTGATTTTTTTTTCTTCAGGTGCTTCTCAGTTCTCTATTGAAAGCTACAATTAAAGGCGTCTCTACCACACTTTTGAGGCAAAGAATTCCAGATCCAAACTACTTGCTATGTTCATACAATTTTTTAAAATTCCTTATTTTGCTATTGGTTCTTTTGCCTATCATTTAAACTAGTTGTCTTTGGCTCTCGTCTCTCCATCAATAGGAACTGTATTTTTTCAAGATCCCAAATGATTTTGACAACTTCCTTATTATCTCTTCTCAAACTTTCTAAGCAGAGTGACTCCCCTAAACTTCCTAATCCTAACCTTGCCAACCTCAGCCTTCCCACTCTGTCCAATCATTGAAGACTCTTGCCCCTGGAAACATTCTTGTAAATCTTTTCTACACCCCCTCTCAAAGCCGTCTACTCTTCCCACAGTGTGCCCAGAATCAGACCTAATGGGCTGGTTTTCCAGTTACCTAAAATCTCTGTGCCTCTGGTTCTACCACAAGAAATCAGTGCTAGGGTATCCGGTTGGTAGTGCCAAAGGGGGGAACCTGAAGTTGGAGAATGCGGGTGACTCCTGAAGGGGGGCATTAAGAGCTTGTGAAGGAGGGGATCATTTACCTATAAAGGGGTGGGGCTCACTTGGGGAAAAAGAGGTGTTTATCAAGGAGTTGTGAGGAGCATAATTCCAAGGAGTGGATGGAGAGAGGGGTGCTCTTAGCCAGTGAATAGGGTGTGTATGTAAAATTGAGTGGAGATCGTAATGCCCTTTCTAAACAAGTTGGACTTGTCGACATTTTTAGGTTCCCAATCCAAAAACAATTTTTAAGGTGGCAATCTCACCAAAACAAAATTCTAAGTGCCATGCAAGCATGAAAGTAGAAAAGAATTGCGCCCAATTTTTGGGTAAGCTCCCAGACACATTCATATGATATTCAGGAGAAACAGAGGCAAAGTGTGATTCTCACCAGTGGAGGAAATGATTGCAGACTATTCACACTAGGAAGTCGGTGGTTAAGCTGCATGGACACCATTGTACAGGTACCCCAATCTCCTATTGCAATGTGTATATTAGGAGATCTATCACCTCCCACAACCACTTGTACCACCAGATTTCCCCTCTCTTCTTTGCTGATCCCTGATGCAGAGTACCCTCCCCACCTTTTATGGAGCTCCTCCCCGTCATGGCCCTGTCCCCTCCCCTTAGACCCCAAGGGGCACTACCTGGTTCTGCCTCCAAACACCCAAGGGGCTTCAATGTGAAACTCCCAGTCCCACCAGTGAGTTCCCCACTGGTGGAGACCATATGTATTCCTCGCCAGTGTGGGCCTGCATCAGTGAGCAGGTAAGGACAAGTAAGCACCGATGATTGTGTCTGGGACTCACTAATCACACTTAAATTGTCTAATGAATAATTAAATCAGTATGGTGCGAACTCAATAAAAGGGAACCAGTAGATATAATATATTTAGAACATTACAGCGCAGAACAGGCCCTTCGGCCTTCGATGTTGCACTGACCAATTAAGAAAAAAAAATTTAGATTTCCAAAAAGCATTCAAGATACCACACAAAATTTTACTTAATAAAATAAGAGCCTATGGTATTGGGGGATGGTATATTAGCATGGATAGAGGATTGGCTAACAGGGATTTGGGATAGGAGAGGCATTTTCAGGATAGCAGCCTGGGACTAATGGATCAGTGGTGAGACCATAATTATTTACAATGTATATTAATGACTTGGGTGAGGGAAATGAATGTACTATTGCCATATTTGCAGATGACACACAAATAGATGGAATGGCAAGTGGTGAGGATGACACGCAGGGCAGAATTTTAAGCCTGCATCGCAAAGTGGGGTGTGAAGAGATTGGTGTGATTGGCGCCAGTTTTTGTGACCGGCTCAATTTTACTATCCTAGAATGTCCAGCACAGTGAGCCCCTCAACAAAAATGGTGAGAGGCTGGTTAATTTATTTAAATTTATTAAAATACTCATTTTAATATGATTAGCGAGTCTGGTGATCAGTCTCTGGGCTCACCTACCTTTATGGCTCCGCCAGGAGAGATTCTCCAGCAAATAAGTGAATAGGGAACAGTCGTACTGGCTGTGGGTTGCACGAGTGAGGCCAATAGTGAGGTGGGGTGCCCTTTGGGCAGTGCCACACTGGCAATGCCACTTGACATCTTGGTCTGGCACCTAGACAATGTCAATCAGGCAGTGTCTGGAGGTTGGAGCTATTGGGGGCAATACCAGTGGGTGGGGACTTAGGAGTATGGCCGTTGAGGAGGGCCTAGTGAGGGGCAGGGCTAATGGGGAAAGGGGGCCTGCTGCTACTCTGCAGGAGCCAGAGGGAGAATAGCAGGGCCATGATTGCTAGGTGAGGACAGTGGGTCCACAATCATCTGGGTGATGGAGGGGATGGCCGGAGCTGCATGGCAGACCAAGGGCTCCTGCGATTGTGAGGGAAGGATACTTGAGGCAACCTGCAATAGTAGGAGCCTACCAGCGCTCTTTATCTGTCAAACTCCTGCAATGGTCTGCATATGTGCAATACTTCCCTCAACAGGCTGTTAAGCCCCACCCACAGGCTTATGCATCGAGCAATGGACTTGCTCAAAGTTTTACAGCCAGGGTGGGATGGGTGGCGGGTGGGGGGGCCTGAGAACGTACCCAAATAATGGATTTGGACGCCTCCCAGTTCCACGCCTGTTCCACGCTTAGACTAAAAGTCATAAAATAAAGGCCATAGGGTCTACAGAGGAATATATATCGTGGGTGGGCAAAAGTTTGGCAGATGGAATATACTGGAGAAAAATCTGAAGTTATGCACTTTGGCAGGAAGAATAAAGGAGCTGGATGTTATTTAAATGAAGAAAAACTGCAGAAAGTTGCAACCCAATAGGATTTGGTGGTGTCCTCATGCATATATCACAAAATGCTAGCATGCAAGTTCAATAGGTAATGGGGAAGCTAAGTGGAATGTTGGCCTTTATTTCAAAGAGAATGGAGTATAAAAATAAGGAAGTCTTGCTAAAACTACGCAGGTCTCTAGTTAGACCACACTTGGATTACTGTGAACAGTTTTAGTCATTTTATCTAAAGAAAGATATGCCGGCAATGGAGGTAGTCCTGAGAAGGTTCATTAAATTAATTCTGGGTATGGAGTGATTTTCTAATAAGGAGAGGTTGAGTAGGTTGGATTTATACTCATCAAGAGTTTAGAAGCATGAGAGTCAATCTTATTAAGATAAACAGAATTCTCAAATGCCTTGACAAGGTGGATACTGCAAGGTTGTTTTTCCTTGTGAGAATGTCTAGGACTAGAGCGTATAATCTCAAAGTAAGGGGCAGCCATTTAAGATGAGGTGAGAAGGAATTTCTTCTCTGAAGGTCATGTATCTGGAATTTTTGTCCACCCACAGCGTGCTGTAGCGACTGGGTCATTAAATATGCTAAGGCTGAGATGGACTGATATTTTATCAGAAAGGGAATCAAAGATTCGTGTGATAAGGTGGGAAAGAACTCAGGGGCAACATGGTTGCACAGTGGTTAGCACTGCTGCCTCTCAGTTCCAGGGACAATTCTAGCCTTGAGTGACTGTCTATGTAAAGTTTGCACATTATTCTCCCATATCAGTGTGGGTTCCTCTGGCTGCTCCAGTTTCCTCCCACAGTTCGAAGATGTGTAGATTAGATGGATTAGCCATGGGAAATGCTTGGGATTATGGGGATAGGTTGGGAGAAAGGGCTTGGGAAGATACTCTGTCACAGAGTCAGTGCAGACTCAATGGTTCAAAGGGCCTCTTTTGCTCTGTAGGGAATCTAGATGATTATGTCAGATCCATAACAATCTCATTGAAAGGTAGAGCAGACCTGATGGACCAAATGGCTTATTTCTCCTTTGTCTTAAAGTTTTTATTGTCTTCTGGTCTAATTATTGTGAATGTATTTTGTTGTGTCTATTGAATTGTGAATATTATTTTATACTTTCATTGGGATATTAACTTTAATAGGAGATGTGTATCTGTTAATTGAAATGAAAATGTAGATACTCTTGGCTTCACTTGTCTGGTATTTGATTAAAATGCCAAAGATTTCTTCGTAATTAATTAGAATTGTTTTTTTTTTTGGTTGTGGTCCTCACCATGTGACTATCCCCTCAATTCATTTCTCTCAAATAACTAAATCCTTAATATTCTTCCAATACTTGCCCACAGAGTAAGACTCATGGCCTATATTCCCGGAAGGTTCTCTCCCCTTCTTACAGGGACCATTCGCATCCTCCAGTCCTCCGGAACCAACCGTAACCAACGAGGACCTGAGATCAGAGCCAGAGGCTCTGCAATCTCCTCTCTTGCTCCCAGAGAATCCTAGGGTAAATCCCGTCCGGCCCGGGGACTTATCCAACTTCAAACCCTCGAGAATTTCTAACACATCCTCCCTATCTACTACAATACTCCCCAATTTGCAACCCTGTACCTCAGTGCTCTCCACAGCTACATTTCCAGCACTCTGCGTGAATACCGAAGAGAAATATTTATTCAGTGCCTCGCCAATCTCTTCAGCTCCACGCACAACTTCCCACTGCTATCTATGACTGGCCCTAATCTGCCCTAACCAATCTCTATTCTTAACATATCGAAAGAAAGCTTTAGGATTCTCCTTAATCCTATCAGCCAACATCTTCTCGTGTCCCCTCTTAGCTCTCCTCAATTCACTTTTTACCTCCTTCCTAGCTAATCTATAGCTATCCATTGCACTACCTGAGCCTTCAAGCCCATCTGACATAAGCCTCTTTTTCTCTTAACCAGCAAATCAACTTTTTCGTACACCAAGGCTCTCTTACTCGTCCATTTCCTCCTGCCTGACAGGGACATACTATCAAGGACTCCAGCAGCTGCTCCTTGAATAACCCACATTCCAGATGTTCCCAGTCCCTGTAGTTCCTAGTCCAATCTAGCACCCTAATTCTCTCCTGATGGCCTCATAATTACCCTTCCCCCAGCTATAACTACGCCCCCACTTCATGCCTATCCCTTCCATCACTAAGGTGAACGTAACCGAATTGTGGTCACTATCACCAAAATGTTCACAACTTCCAAGCCTAACACTGGTCTGGCTCATGCCAGCACAAATCCAATGTAGCCTCACCTCTAGTTGGCCTATCTACTACTGATCAAAAAACCTTCCTGCACACTCTGTACGAAAACTGACCCCTCTAACGAGCTAGAGCTATAGCTATTCCAATCAATATTAGCAAAGTTAAAGTCCCCCATCACAATTACCTATACTTTCATCCTAATCAGAATTGATTGCAATCCTTTCCTCAACTCTCTAGAACTATTAGGAGGTCTGTAAAGACTCCCAACAGGGTGACCTTCCTCTCCTGTTTCTAATTGTTGGTTTTTTTGATGAGCTATATCAAAGGTTACACCAGGTACAATTTTACATTTCTTAATGCATTATTAATTCATTTAATACATTCAACAGATCAAGTACCTCTGTAAACTCTGAAGTTTTAGAGTTCAAACTTGAACAATTTTATTTATTATTCCATGACAAACTATTAATGAGTTGAGCATTTCCAAACTCTGATTTCACTAGGCATTACAGCAACATTGCAATAACCTGATTTATTTTGGAAGCAGAGGGCATTTCAAAATTGCACTTAAATCACCTTTTAATGCTTGGCATAGCCTAATAAAGCACACAGGAAATTTTAGTGTAAAGTGACAATGGCAAAGTCTGCATCCAAACAGGTGTAAATTTTCTGCTACAGCAAATTCTACCTCATTAATGTCAGGAAATGGGACTGAATTATATTTGCTGAATATAGAAGACAGATGGTACTTAGATGCATCATTGGCAAGAGAACATCGGGGAACGCAAAGTTAGAGCTGTGTCTGTTGTAGTTGCTAAATCAAGAAAATATGTACTGTCCATCTGTAGATTTATCTGGCCACTGTGTGCTCCTGTGCGCAAATTCTTGTTTGCTTTTATTCTTTTGATATGATCCTCTGCTGTCTGATGGATAATTGATGCATTTTTCAGGGCAATGATGAGCGAGAGAGTGAGGAGATGGAAAAGGGAATAGATTATGTATTTTAATTTTTTAGAAGTACATGATGCCACATCCATTGATCCTGTGGTGGTGTGGGCTTTATTTAAGTTTATTTAAACTGTGGATTGCAGATGAAACATTACACAGAAGTTTTCATTTCCAATCTCCCAGTAACTCTGGATAAATATACTGTCTGGTCTGATACTCGCATGCAAAAGTAGTTACAGATGTGTTCTTGGTTTGCGCTAAATCAGCTCATTTTAGTCCGATTGGTTGAGCTGCCGCTGTTTATGTCTGGGTTTGCGAGCAGTGAGGATTAATGAGAATTTCTTTTTGTGAGGGCTGTTTACCACTAGATGCCTGCTGGCAATCCTAGTCCGCAACCCAAGTGTGAGATTGTACCTTCTGGAGATGACGCAACAAATTTAGCTGAAAATATCATTTTGCTGGATTTGTGTGTGTTGACTAATATGAATAGTTGGCTTTATTGCAGTTCAGTTCTTTTCTATCTAATGATTTAACTTTTCTGGCTTATTATTACTCTATTTTCAGGTTGATTTATAATCAACTCCCATTAACTTTTTGTTCTTCCGTTCAAATTTAAAGAATTTCTTATTGCCTTCGTTTTAACATCTCTTAAGAACTAACAACCAAAAATGTAATAATTACACATGATTTTGAGGGAAAATTCAATCATCTGGATACTTCAAGTGCATTTCTCATTTTTTTTAAATTTTGCTCTTATTCTCATTCTCTTGTGCATACGCTAGCAGTATTTTTTTTCACACAATGGCCAAAACTTATAGAATCATAGAATCCCAACAGTGCAGAAGGAGCCTACTGAGTGTGCATCGACTCTCCGAGGGAGCATCTTACCCAAGTCCACACCTATCTTATTCCCCTAACTCATTTACTGCCCCAATATGTCTCTCTTCCCCCGCCCCACCCAAAACCCACACTTTGTTAGACATTAAAGGGCAATTTAACATGGCCAATCCACCTACTCCACCTATTCTCCATATCTTCAGACTGGGTGGAAACTGGAGCACCTGGAGGAAACACTTGCAGGCACAGGGAACAGGGAAAAAGGCATCTCCAATGCAGACTCCACACAGACAGTGACCTGAGGCTGGAACCTCCAGCCATTCACTCATTTAATTTACTTATTTGTTAGTCACAAGTAGGCTTCATTGTAATCCCCTAGTCACTGGCACACTTTGGCCCCTGTTAGGGAAATCTGAGGGAGAATTTTTCATAGCCAAAGCACCAACCAGCGTGTACTTCACATTGCGGGAGGAAACCTGTGCAGACGTGGGAAGAATCTGCAAATTCCACACAGATGGCCAGCCAAGCTGGGAATCGAATCTGGGTCCCTGGCGCTACGAGGCAGCGTTGATAACCATTGCTGCCAGTGAGGATGGAGAATTTGGTGATCAGACATATCTCCATTCACTGCAGTGGGACTGAGAATGCTGCTGGATGAATGGCTGAAGAATCCTGCCCACTATCTCCCTTTTTTTTGTCTTGTTCAGTTAGTTTCCTTGCTTTCTCTGGCTCTTGTGTCAATGTTGTCAGTTTTCTTATTGTATGGATTTCACTTTGCTCAGAGAGATTACAGACAAATAGAATACCATAATCTTGCTAAGTTAAAGACGTTTATCCAGCATTATCATTTTTATTTACTTCTTTACAGCATAAATTTGTGATTATACTATTTAGCTCTACCCCAGTAATTGACTGTTCTTTTGATGCATGTGTATCTCAATTGACAGTATACTGTTGGCGGTTCGGAAATTGACTACGTTGTCATCTTTAGCCTCATGGAGAGATCTGTTGGCACTGTTCAGGCACTAGTTTGTCTTCAAACTTAAATCTGTATGAATTAAACTTTGTATGTCCATATTCTTCAGCCAAAATGCTCGTGGATTTCAGTGCCCAGTGATAAACATTGTGTTTTATTTTTGCCATTTTAGCCCTGAGACAGGTGCGACAGGGAGACCATTTGAACTAGCTTCTGCGCTTGAGCCCACGTCTGACACCTATGAAGATCCAGGTAATCCACATCTTTCTGAGCTTTTAATTTGTGCATTCTTTCACTGTCTACTGTAATTGGCTCCAATTCAATTCTATAACCTTTCCAAATTGTACTCAAATCAGAATGTATTGAAACTTGTCAGATTTAGTTTAAAAATAACTCATCACCATGAAATATTATTAAGCGTATACCAGAGATTAATTCCTTTAATAAAGAATATAATTATTTGCCAGTCTGTTGCATTAGGGTTTATTTGCCTAATTTTAAAATTGGTCTAGTTTAAACTTTCATGCAGATGGAGTAGCCCTGAAGAGTTGAAATTAAAAAAATAAGTTTTTTTCAATGTTCAGCAGGTCAGGAGAGTTAACAGATTTTCTGACTATGCTTACCCCAACAAATGGAAAATCCTGCCGGAGGTCAACCGACCTTTTGCAATGTCCACCTCCCACCTGCCAAGATCCCCATACCGGGTGGGACTGGAAAATTTCCCCCCAACATTCGTGTTGAAGATCTTCATCAAAATTGGGAAAAAGCTAAGAGATTTAATAGATTTAAGGAGTACAGAGACGGGGAGAAGAGTGAAAGTTATGAAAGTCCCTGTCGATTGGAAGGTAGGTGAGATTAAATGACAAAAGGGACAATGATGCAAGAAAAACAGAGTGGTAATGAAAATGACTGCATTTATTTGTGCCGTCATGCTGGAGGGAGCTCTTTCTGTATATGTGCAGATGTTGTCTCTGATTTGCAATGTCATGGACAGTGATTTCTTAGGCATTAGGCTGTAACGAACACTGTAACTCCAAGTTAACTTTTGATAATCCTGTGGGAAACTTCCCAGTGCAGACACTATCCCAAATCAATGCTGCCTTAGCAGCTGGTACTTGGCATGCAATTGGAAATGTGAATTTTGCTGGATTTTTAAATGTGTTTACTTACAACGCCCCACTTCCCTCACTGCTGGCTAGTGCTTGAATGATGATGACAGTGATGACATTAGCAGTTGGAGAAACCACACATACGCTAGTGGCCAAGTGGGAGCTAACTTTCTGATTTCCATTTCCAGGTCATCAGTGGTGGGGCTGCATGATGGCACAATGCTTAGCACTGCTGCTTCACAGTGCCAGGGTCCCAAGTTCGACTCCCTGCTTGGGTCACTGTGCGGAGTCTGCACATTCTCCCTGCATGTGTTTCCTCCAGGCGAACAAAGAACACATTCCTCCCACAGTCCAAAAGATGTGCTGTTTAGGTGCATTGGTCATGCTAAATCCTCCCTCAGTGTACCCGAATAGGCACCGGAGTGTGGCGACCAAGGGATTTTCACAGTAACTTCATTGCAGTGTTAATGTAAGCCTACATGTGATGAATGAATAAATAAACTTGAAGGTTTTATAAGGAATGAGAAAATCAAAGGAACAAAAGATCGGCCTAGAGGAGTTGAAATGGCAATAGCAGAATAGTTATGAGCACTTACTTCAAACAAAAGGAACAAGGATTATGATGTAACATTTCTCAATGTAAAAAAACTTAATCGAGATGCGAGGCTTTGAGCTCCATTAGAACAGTGTAGGAGGCCAAGTTCAGAAAGGGAAAACTGATCCATTCTTACTCTGGAAGTCTCCTTTCGCACCAAGTTGCTGCTGTCATAAATTTTGGACAGTTTTAGAATCAACCGTTAATCTTGAAATATTAACAAGTGACAGAAAAGCATGCCAATCAATTATATATGTGAGGCTGTTGTCATACTTGAACATTTGGGACAATGAAATAGAGTTCTGGAACACTGATGTTGTCCCACTTGCTGGTGTGATGTTGTGGAACACACCTCCAGGATTTCTTTTCTCAGTGCTGGATAATATGCTAAAGAAAAACCAGCTATGTAACCAGTGAGCTGTATCTCACTTTTTTCAGTTATAATTCCAGCCCGTGTTTCGAGCTCAAGTTTATAGCCAATTCTCTTCTTGCCTTATGACACTTAAGAATTTTTCCACATATCCTTACATTTAAGTAAATATCAGGAGAACTGAGAACTTTTGTAGATTATTTTTGCTTTCTACCTCTAGGAAATCCTCCTCAACCAAAAGGTCCCCTCCTCGTTTACGCTTTTTCTGCTGTCCTCCAGCCTTTATCAAAACTTTAAAGAAAAAGTTTTAGTTGGCAACTAAATGCATGCAAATCAAACAACATATTCATATTTGAATTGAGCGCCTTAACCCTTCCTTTATTAGGACTGGCTAATAACCATTGCTACTCTGTCAAGATAAGCTGAAAAATTAGATTTTAATGAAGGTGGCTCTTTACCTTAATCACAAAAAGTTAAGTAACTTAATATTTAGCTTAAAAACAACAATTTATCTTGAGTAGGCCAAAACTCCAACAAATGGCAGTGTGCCTAATGTTTCAGAAAGGCTGTGTCTAAGACTAACAGTTGTTTATTAGAATCTTGTTCACCAATTTCTCCTATCTTCTCCAGTTAATGGGGAACATCACTTGAATCAATATATATAAAGGCTAAAAATAAGCTTTATTTACAAATGGACTAATGAAGACTCAGTGAGACTTTGAACAAATCTAGAAATGCAATACTTAAGTAAAATAAAGTCAGTTACGATATTTCTTCCAAAAGGCATTTTTCCCACAGTTTCATAAGCAACTTCACAAATAGCCTTCTTTGCATATGGTTGACGGAAATCAGTGATCCAAAGTTCACAATGTGATAAAACAGAAGCAAACCCTTGTAATATGCTGCCACAGGGCTATTTTCATGTGGCAGACACTTCTTTTGAAGTGCAATGTAAGAGAGCTAACACATCTCGATCATCATAGTAAATGACTTTAATTATTCCCAGCCATTAACATTTTAAAATTCCTAGACCTTATCATGCAGCCAATTCTGACTTTGTCGCAGAAGCATAGATACAAGGTGGACGTAAGAACAGAAATGGGTCATTCAGCACCTCAAACCTGTTCTTCTCACCATTCAGTCAAATCATCGCTCACTGTACTCTATCCTTCACTTCTCACTCTGTACCCCTTAAAACCCTTGGCTCGCTATGATTTATCGATCTGTTTTTATTTCTGTCTGAGCAAGTATCCGTTGATTTTTGTCGGAGAGCTTCCCACGTGCCTAGTATGCTTCGGTTTTCGAATTTCTTTCCGGAACAATCTTAAAGTTGTCTTCTTGTCTGAGGTGCACCCATTAGTGGCTATAGTTTGTTTTAACATCAAATTGGGCTGGGATTTTCTGCTCTTATTCACGGCAGGCGCGTTGAGCGGCAAGAGTGGTAAATATCACAAGAAGGCCAGACTCGCATTTCACATTGATATAAAAGCAGGAAGCGTTGATCCCTCCTCCCCTTCATGGAAAAATCAAACATAATTTCAGTCTATACATATTGATCCACATGGGTCTGCCAAATGGATCGGTATGACATGCCAGTTTGCTGCTAGGATGACATCAGTTTGACACAGGGGGGTGGCAGGAAGTGCACCTGGGTGAAGAATGTTTCCTATGCACTGGGGTGATTTTTGTTTTAAAATGATGCCTGGATTATTGAAGCACGGAGTTGATGGCAGGCCAAGGGAATCCAAGACCATCTGCAAGCAATACCTAGTGGAAGCCCTGACAGCTTTCTGTATTTTCCTATGTACCTGAATATATGGTGTAAAAAGCTCCCGTTGCTGTCGGCAGACCTATTGCTGTTTTTTCTGTCCAACACTGGACTTTGTCTATATCGGAGAAAATCCCACCCTTGATCAATTTCTTTAGGAATCCTAAAATCCTCAACCAATCTCTTAGTTTCTGTATTCTGAGGAATACAAGGTCTGTTTATGCATTCCCTCCTCATAATTTAACCTCTGAAATTCTGGGAATTATGCAGGGCCAATGCATGTCCTTTCTAAGATGTGATATCTGGAAATGTTCATATACTTGAAATATCTAAATGGGCCTTTGTGTAGCTGGAGCAAGACTTCCTTGCCTTTATCTTCTAGCTTTTAGATACACAATGGCCAGAATTTTATTGGTGTGCCAGCCCCGATTCCGGGACAGGTTCTGCTCAGAGAATGGCATTCTCCATTGGCCTAGGCAGGATCTTGCAAAACTTGGGTGGACGTGCTGGTAAAATTCCGCCCAAAGTTAACATTCCAATAGTTTCTTTATTTTTGCATCTGTGCACTACGTTTTAATGAAATGTGTATATGGACTCCAAAATATCCTCAGGCCTTTACAGTTAGGAGCTTTTCACCATTTAAAAATCAAACTTTGATAAATCCTTACAAAATCAAACATCTGCTGATGCTGAAAACCTGAAATAAAACTGAGAAATTGTAGTAACATTCAGCAAGTCTGGCAGCATGCGTAGGGGCAGAAATAGATCAATGACTTTTCATTAGAACATTTCGGATCTTTTCCAAAGATCATTGGACTGTAATATTGGGGGGATTCTCTGGCTTCAGTGTGGCGTATTTCTCGATATGGGAAGCGGCGCGTCGTTTGTCAAAGAACGCATCTCCATCAATGGGATTTCCCATTCGTGTCACCCCCATGCTGCTGGGAAACCTCTGGTGTTTGTGCCCCATCAGCAAGACCAGAAGATCCCGCCACTGAGAACAGCTGGAACATTCCAGCGTGTACCTCTGTTTCTCTCTGAAGTATATCCATTTTTATTCCAAAATTGATAACCTCACATTTGCCTGCAATAAAATCCCCATGTATGGTTTTCCCAGTCATTGAATGTATCAATGTCTTTTTGTGATATGACGCTCCATCTATATTACTTCCTATCTTTGTATCATTGGTAAACTTGAAATATTAACTTTGTTTCTCTCTTCCAGATGTTGCCAGACTTGTTATATATTTTCAACATTTTATTTCAAATTGAGAGCATCTGTGCTGTTTGGTATTTTGCTTTTGTATCTGGTTTTTGATTGTTTTTTAAATATTCTTCCATGGGCATTGCTGGCTAGGCTGGTATTTGCTGCCCACCTTGAATTAATACAGTCCGTCATGTGTAGGTACACCCACAGTGTTGCTGGGAAGGGAGTTCCAGCGACAATGAAGGAACAATGTAATTCCAGGTCAGGATGGTGTGTGATCTGGAAAGGAATTTACAGGTGGTGATGTTCCTATGTATCTGCTGCCCTTATCCTTCTAAATGGGTTTGGAAGGTGCTGTCAAAGGAGTCTGGGCAGGTTGCTGTAATGCATCTTGTATATGGTACACATTTCTGCCACTGAGTGATGTTGAAGATGGTAGATGTTGGAGATGCCAATCCAGCAGGTTGCTTTGTTCTGAATTGTGTCAAGCTTCTCAAGTGCTGTTAAAGCTGCACTTTATCCTGACAAACAGCAAGTATTTCACACACTCTTGACTTCTGCCTTTATAAATGATGGACAGGATTTGAGGAGTCAGGAGTCAAGTTACTCTGCAGAATTCCCAACTTCTGACTTGCTCTTGTAGCCACAGTATTTACATGGCTGGTTTTGTTCAGTTTCTGGTCAATGATAACCATCTCTTCTCCCTACCCTCACTTCTTCCCCTGGTTAACCTCTAGATGATAGGTGGGGGATTCAGCAACGATTGATTCAGTCATTGAATGTCGAGGGGAAATGGTTGGATTCTCTCTTGTTGGAGAGTTCCATTGTCTGGCAGTTGTGTAGCGTGAATGTTACTTTATACCTAACTCATTTAAGGATGGTGAATAATTGAGGCCTCAACAAAGATCCTTACAAGGTTGTAGGAAGCTTCTGTTACAGTTTTTAATACCTGCTCATTTCTTAATTCAAACCATAAATTTGTCACAAACTGCTTTCCCTTCCCATAGCTCTCTGTAGTCGTATTTTTAATTTATAAGTCTATTCCTGCTCCCCTTTGCTGTTCAATTATTTTTACTAACTTGGGATATATAATTTCCAAGCATGATCAGCTTGCACTCATATTTTAGTAATGACCACCATGTTATACCATCTAGCCTTTTATTTGAGCTTTTATTCATTCCATTTATTTCCTGTACTCTGTGATTTCATTTATAAAACTCTTACTTGTCAGGAGGCTTGTTCTTTTTCCCTGATGCTGTTTTATTCATACCATTTAAGTTAACATGTCTCTGTCATTCTTTTTCTTTTAAATCTCGTCATTGAAATGCGGCTCCTCTCCCTCAGCTGCGTGTGCACCTCCCTGTCTGTTTGTTCCAAATGCCATGTGGCTAAGAGATTATTGTCCTTCAGGTTTTATTTTTAAATTTAGTTTCCAACTCTTGGTAGTCCCTCAGTAGAGCTTCCTCCTTTGTTTTCTCTTTGGGTCATTGTTTTCAGCAGGAATCAGAACAACTGGATTATCTTCCATTTCCTTTCCAGCTACATTGAGGCTGGTCCATCTGGTACCTGGTAGGCAACACAGCTTTTAAAAATCTTGATCGTGGCCACAAAGGATGCTATTGATCTTCCAGTTATTGAATATACAATAACTGTCATATTTTATTTTGATCTGCTCCCTGTTATGTGCTACAGTGCCACCCAGGCACAGTAGCACAGTGGTTAGCACTGCTGCTTCACAGCTCCATAGACTTGGGTTCGATTCCCAGCTTGGGTCACTGTATGTGTGCAGTTTGCACATTTTCCTCGTGTCTGTGTGGGTTTCCTCCGGGTGCTCCGGTTTCCTCCCACAGTACAAAGATGTGCGAATTAGGTTATTGGCTCTGCTAAAATTGCTCTTAGTGTCCTGAGATACGTAGTTTAGAGGGATTATTGGGTAAATATATAGAGATACGGGAGGTAGGGCCTGAGTGGGATTGTGGTCTGTACAGACTTGATGGATTGAATGACCTCTTTCTGTGCTGTAGGGTTTCTATGTTTCTGTATTCCTTTGGACAGCTTTCTACTCCCTGGTCCCTAAGTGAGCATTATGGTTGTCATCACTGCAGTCTTTCTCTTTATCGTAAAGAGTAGGAATTACATTTTACCTGTTGGATAGGGCCAATACCTGTTGGACCTTCTCCTCTGTCTCCCTTTGATTCTCCTATCTTGCTTGCTGGCAATAATATTTTTCATCTCCTGCATTTTTCTTCTAAAGTGAGCTGAAGTGTCTGAAGCAGACACGAAATGGAACTTCCTCACCCTGGGTCTGTGGAGTGTTTCCCGCTGCAGAGCCTGGCAGGGAAATATACCGAAAGTCAGGCCTCAACCTCATTAATCAACCACCCTTGAGTTCTGTGCTGACTTTTGAGGCAGACCTGATGGCGCATAGTCCGCTGTTGGATCCAAGCGCCATATTGAAGATACCCAACACTACTGGCTCCTCCTTTGACAAAAGATGGACCTCTAGGAACAGTCTTGAGACTGGAGGTCAGACCTTCCTTGGGGCACTGATTCTGGATGGTCCACCTATAAACACTCATCCCACCCCCTGCTGTGGCATTCTGGAGTTCAAAATTGCCAGCAGCCCCATCATTCCTCAAGTATTGTTCAGGTGAGTCCTGTCATCTGCACGCCATGTTTCTAAATGTCTATTGCACCAGCATGTTTTCCCATTGGCGCCAAGGAGAATCAGTCATGGTTGGTTATGCCTTCATCTGAATCCCATTAGCAGGATGAAAATGAATTTCATGCCAACTCCCTAACGGGTTTCCCGATCCGCTATGGTGGGCTTCCAGATTCTGTGGGAAATTCACGTAAGCGTAAACCTGGCTTTTGGACCTCTGAATTCTTCACCCCAGTCCATTGTTGAACCCGCTGGTGGGAGCTTAGAGAACTCAGCTGACATTTTCTGCTTGTATGGAAATCTGAAGCAGTTTCTTGATCATTTGCCTGCACTTTCTTCTTTCTTATTCATTTTTTTGTTAGCGGTGATTTAGTTTTAGATGTAATGAACTTGCTTGACACCTAAATCATGTTTAATAGATTCTTTTTGAGTTCAGATTAATTCCTAATTAATCTTTTTTTTTGCTGATTTATTTTAATTTTGTGTCTTTTAACTCATAATTATTATTTATGTACACCAGATTTGTATTTAATGCAATTTGGGCATCTTCAATGTTGATATTCTCCACGAGTTAATTTTGATTTTATCCTCTTTTATATGCTTTGTCATCATTTATTTATATTCTATTTATTTATTGTTGTCCCTTGGCACTGACTTCCCATCCTTGCTCTAGTGAACAGTTCACTTCATTAAGTTTTCTGTGCTTTTGCAAGTACCTTCAGAAATGCACTCGTTAAAACTGGTCAGTCAGCTTCCAGTCACAACAATTAACACCTATTCAGAGACCTGTGTACGTCTGATTAATGTCGGTAGTTTGCAGCTTTTATAAAGTTAAAAGCCCAAATTAAATTTTAATTTGACAACTACGCACTTTCTGCTGTGCTCTGTCAGCTGTCTTACTTCCATGTTACAATGCTGGGGGTTCAATTTCTATTGCAAAGACTTGAGGGAGTCTGCACTGTTGGAGGTTTTGCCGTTTGAATGTTAAATTGAGTCCCCATGCCTACTTTCTAATGCGGACATGAATCAGTTCTTGGCACTACTTTGAAGAAAAATAAAGGAGCTCTTCCCAATGTCTGGGCTAATCTTTACCTCTCAATCGTCATCACAGAAGTAGAATACCTGGTCATTATCACACTGCTGTTTGTAGGAAATTGCTGTGTGCAGATTGGCTTCTGTATTTCTTACATGTTAAAAATGATTAAGCATCTGAAGTGTTTCATTACCTATCAAGTGCTCTTGGAATATTCTAAGATTATGAAAGATGCTCAATAAATGCAAAACTTTTAGTACCACATTCACTTTCTGTCTCCATTCTGTTACAATGTAGTGCAGCATGGTGGCACAGCAGTTAGTACTGTTGCCTCACAGTGTTAATTAAGTTGTGATGGTAGTGTACCTTTAAGGGATTTCTTTTTAAATGCTGTTCTCTGCAGCTATCACACCTCCGCTATCATTGTTGCTGGGATGTCTGTAGAAGTCCTTTTATTGCTATTTCAATGGCTTAAGTGGGGGTTGTTCATTTTTATTCTGGAAATTTTTATGACCCTACATTGTTAGGAGGAAGACTGGCTGACAGCTCCTGTGTTCTTGGACAATTCTATTTTTGTTCTATTGAATTTAAGTTTTCATTTTCTGTTTGGCTGGCTGCAGTTTTAGTTTTAGAAGGAAATTCAAGCTGAAAAGATGTGTTTTCCTCTCGCTCCCTGATTTTGAAAATTCTGCTGATTAGCTGAAAGCAAGGCTTCTTGCCTTCCTGGAGCAGACAATCTGCTGTTGGTGGCTTGACCTGGTGTTCTGGGAAGCTGTTCTGACTTCAAACTGTTAGAGTGTTAAAGAGAGAACTGCTAGAAGTTACAAGGCTGAGAAGTCAGGGTTTCAATTCTTCAACCAAAGGACTCCATCCAGTATCACATGAGCATTAGTCCTTGCTGTGGTAAACCTATGGAAAAGCTTTGTTTCTGGCAAGTTTTTTGTTTGATTGGAATATTTTAGGTACATTTGTTAAGGGTTATACATTATCGTAGTTGTTTTGTTTGTGATTGATAAAAGTTATTGCTAATTTTCTTACTATGCATGTTAACTATGTTCTTAAATAAACTTTGTTTGATAAAAGCTCCCCAGTGCATCGTTTGAATTATACCTGAAATGAAACATATCATGCTTTCCCTAGCCAAATTCAGTGTGCAAAACTTATGATTCAGATGGACTTCATAAAACACTTTGGAGTTTCTGATCTGAATTATAATGATTGGGAGCTCTTTTGTGGGATTTAAAATCTATATTTTTTGATTTGGGATTATTGACTTAAAGACAGTGAGTGGTGAGCATATTTGTGTTTCCTTTTTGGGTATTGTATTCCGGTTTAAATAGGCTGTGCCTGGTGGAATAATCACACTTTCAGAGGCTAAGAACGTTTTGGAAGAAGCCACACAAGGTGGTTTACAATAGGTGACTAAAACAAAGCTTTTGGAATTGGTTAAAATGTTGTAGTTGACATTGCCTACTTGCGTAAAGAAGGGGGAGATAATTGTGATGATAGCTCAGCGTTTAAAATGGCCAAAAGCACAAGCAGAATCATTGGAATTGGCTAGAATTCAGTTACAAATTAAACAGCTTGAACATGAAAAAGAATTAAAGCAGCTTGTATTTGAAACAAGAGAGAGAGCAGTGAAAGCTAAAGAAAAAGAAAGGGAAGATCGGCAAGCGAAAGAAATGAAACAGTTTGAATTGCAACAAGCAAAAGAAATGAAGCTGCTTGAATTACAGGTAAGGGAAAGGATTATACTAGCAGAACAAAAAGAGAAAGAGAAAATTTGAACTTCAGAAACTGGTAATAAAAAGTGAGCACCAGTTAAAATTGGCAGAGGTATAGGGAAAAGTACAGATTGAATATCGTGATGAGGAAGATGTAAAGGAGCAAGAACTTTGTAGTCAAATGCTTCATGGGGATCTATTTAAATATATCCAAGCATTGTCAAGATCTGATAAAAAGGATGTAGAAGCCTTTTTCACTTCATTTGAAAAAAGTGGCTAAACAAGTAAATGGCCACAGATCATGTGGGTGTTACTGATTCAAAGGAAGTTGGAGGTGGGGCTAGTGATTTTTGCATCACTATCAGAGGAGATATCTGGGAAGTATAATGAAGTGAAAAAAAACCTATCTTGGGTGCATATGAACTACTGCCAGAAGCCTATAGACAACCATTTAGAAATCTAAGGAAATAACCTGGTCAAACATGCATAGAATTTGAAACAGATCAAACAGAATAATTTTGAAAGGTGTATAAGGGCTTTGAAAATGGACTTGATGAATGAAGTTCTTAGAGAAATGATTATTTTGAATGAGTATAAAAATTCATTCCCTGATGGAGTGTGAACTTGTGGAAGAGCAGAGGTTAAAATTGCAAGGTTAGCTGCAGAAATGGCTGATGATTATGAATTGGTTCATAAATCAAAGTTTGGTTTCTGACATCAACCTCAGCCTATGAGGAATAGAAACTGGGGAAAAGAAAAATTCTCGGGTGGTAGAGAAGATCTTGTGGGAGATAATAAAGACAAGTGTATCTCAGGGTAAAAAGAAAGAACAGGAGGGTGAAAGAGAGATGAAAAGCTTCAAATATTTTCAATATTTAAAAAAAAAGTTTGATGCTCAAAAATATCAGTGCTGTTTCATCTTCAATATAAGAAATGCGGGTGCTATATTTTTCCATTATTTTGTATTAATTGTAGCAATGGTATCATGGTGTCACAGCCAAAGACCTTTGAATCTAGTACCAGAGGAAATTGCTGCCCTGTCTGGATTGACTTACCTTTTGAATGAGGCAGATTATTCATAGTTTAAAATGTTCACAGTATTTCATTGCTATGAGTTAAATGAATTATGGACATCACACACTATGAAATGGGTGATCCCTTGTATGATGTGAATGGTTGACAAATCATTGCTTCTTCGTGCCATCCTGAAGACAAGCTTGTAATTTATTTTGATTGTTGCATCAATCTCAAATAGTAAATCTTGGATAATTTATTTTATTGAGCTATTTTGTACTGGTTAAATAATCAAAGCTCCAACCAGTTATAGAAATGGGAATGAACAATTGCCTTTGAGCATAATGTACACCTTCTTATGCCATTGCATTAGTAATGTACAACTTGACAATTTCAGCATGTAATTCACGAAATTATTGCATTATTTTTCAGTGAAAAATGTCCCAAGAGCTCCTCCAGGTCCTTCTGTTCCAAGTTGCAGGCCACCTTGGGTGGTTGATAATTCCTTTGCAGAGAAGTATGCACCAGACAAAACTACCACTATAATGACTAAATTCACCCAACCAGCTCAACCGACCCCTCAACAAAATCGAAATTCTATTGTCCAGGCAGCGCAGCAAGCACCTGATGGAAGTAACAGGACTCCAGTGTGTGCCCACTGTAACAAGGTTATCAAGTGAGTAAGGAATACAGATAAAATTAATTGTTCATGCATTGTATACGGAGTTTGGGTTATTTAAAGGCTTACTTAATTGTAATCAATATAAATTTGCGATGAATGAATATATCTAATTATCATTTGTGACATGTCTGTTATTTTACTCCACTAGGTGACCTTCTGTGAGATTGCAGTAAATATGATGACTTTGTCTTTATGCTGCTGCTTTTTTTTGCATCTCCTCTCTCCTGTTTGCCTTTTCCACTGTTTTTCTCCTTTTAACGCTATGCTTTGCCTCATTTAGTTCACTTGCTCTGATTCTCTCTACCTCCTTTCTCCTCTTGCCTCTCTTTCTCCCTTTCTCTGTTTCTGACAAAGTGAGCAAAGAGCTGTGAAAATCACCATGCCTGGAAAGATCTTTTAGATTTGCCAGGGCTAGAAGGGGATATCCAGCCACTGAACCCCCAGCCTAAAGAACAATGCTGAGATCAACACCTTGACCCCCAGCCCAAATCCACCCAATCCTTAGGGATCCTCTCTTTGTAGTCTGGCAGGGGAAGAGGGGCAAATGGCCACTGGACCTATCTCCTAGAAACCACCCCCCCCCCCCCCCCTCCCCTGGCCCCGTCCCACACCACCACCCCCACCACAGGGACCCTAAGTGCCAGGGTGAGATGCTCTTTTGGAACTACTAAGGGTAGAGCCTGAAGGAGAGGTGTGAATAGGGATTGAGGAGGGGGTCGGGTTGGGTGACGTTGCGTGGTGGGGAGTGCGGGGGTGGGGGGGGAGCAGGAATGATGTGTTATTTGAGTAGTGGCGGGGGGAAGATGCCCCTCTTCACAGAGGAATTGGTGCTCCCCTGTTTGGGACGTATGGCTCAGGGTTTGAGGTACGCTTCATAAATGGCACCCCAGTCGCTGAGAAGCCAGGCTGGCCAGTGGATTTCTCGGGATGCCACCATGCCAGCCTGAAACCCTCCCATTTTCCTACTGGAAGGAATGCTCAGTCTCAAAATGGGAGAATTCCACCCAATATAACAGCAACAATATTCTTCCAACATGTTTTACTGGAAAGCAAAATGATTTTCCTTCTGATTTTATCAGAATGCAATGCATTTAGATCAGGATTAAGATTACTTTTATTTAATTATGTTTGAATTGGACGAGAAACCTGTGCTAGGCCATTTAGAATCTGGTTTCATGATGGGGAGAGTTGGATCGAGTTGTCCTTTTTGTCCAGGATAGAGGTTGGGGGTTTGTATTATCTTTCCAATGTTTTAAAGATATAGAAAACCTATATGATCCTCAAGTGTAGTGATTCCTCGCTGAGTATCCCCACAGGGAGAGCTGTGGAGCTCACTAATAATGGTCGAATGCCAATATGGAGCAGAGGTCCCACCGTCTGGAGCAGACTGGCAGCTCCATCCATCCCGACAGTACTGCAAAAGCATTAGTGGCAGCTGACCAGACTGCAGGTGAGGTATGAAATATAAGGCCTCGGATTCCTGGAGCAGGAAGTCTGTGGTGTTGACTCTGGACGGTTGGGGAAAAGAGAGAGTTTAAGAAGGGGAGCAGGTAGGATGGAAGGCGATTTCAGTCTAAGTGGGAGAGGGGCTGCGGGCTCCTCACAATTGGAAAAGGGCGGCACTTGAAGAGGTCTGCAGTCTTGCACTACCATGCACCTTCCCCTCCTTGCCCTTCAATAATTCAGTTTGAAGATTTGGCTTCATGCACCTACCTTGCTGCCCAGACTGATTATAGAATGTTGTGGGCAATTTATTTTTTGATTCAATAAGCTTGATAAACAAACCTAATTTACCCTTATTATTCATTTAAATATCGTGGGCTGCCAATTTTGGCATACCTGCCATGCAAAATTTGGGGATGAGCTCTAACAGAATAATCATCAACCCCATTTTATGTGCCATTCCACCTCTGTCTGTAATCATGTAAAATTCAGCTCTTTATGAGGCTGTAGGCAATGACTGAGGGAAGTAGCAGCAACTTGGATTACGGTGCCACAGCAGATACATGAGTGATGCTACAGCAGCAATACCTCTTTCTACCTTTCAACTGCATTGCTTGTTTTATTTTAATTGATCTTGCTCTAAAGAGATTATCCACAATATTTTTCATTCCCCTTGGTAAATAGAAAAGGCATTTCCTGTTCAATTAAGCTTTTCACTTCTTTGCTAAAGTAAAAGGTATGTTTTTAATTGGATTTAGGTTGTTTTAAAAAGGCAGATATCAATTGGCTTGTGTTAGATACATCAGCATAAGAAAACACTATCTCTTTTGATCTGATCATGTTTTTTTTTAGGTTGATTTATTAGGGTCACACATAGGTTTACATTAACACTGCAGTGAAGTTACTGTAAAAATCCCCTAGTTGCCACACTCAGGTGCCTGTTTGGGTACACTGAGGGAGGTTTATCATGGCCAATGCACCTAACCAGCACATTTTTCAGGCTGTGGGAAGAAACCAGAGTATCTGGAGGAGAACATGCAGACTCTGCACACACAATAACCCAAACCAGAATTGAACCTGGATCCCTGGCGCTGTGAGGCAGCAGTGTTAATCACTGTGCCACCATGCTAACTGGGGACAAGATTTTAGTAATGCAAATAAATTAGCAGATTAAAGTGTTTACTTAAATAATCCATTTTGTGCATCATGATCATGGGGGGAGAAAAACAAATCTCCACTGACTGCGTTATACAGCTTGAACATATGAAAGTAATAACCTGTGTTCAAGTAAATGGTTAAATAATGCCTTGAATTTGAAATCATTTTCAAATCATTCCATGACTCATACCTTTCCATTATCACAATCTAACCTACAACCTTCAAGATCTGTGTTCTCTCATTCTGGCCTCTTGAGCATCCCTGATTTTAATTGTTCTAATATTGGCCTTCAATTTCCAGGAATTTCCTCTTTAAAGCTTACCCCCCTCTCTATCTCACTTTCCTCCTTTAAGACACCCATTAATACCAACCTCTTTGACCAGGCTTTTGGTCATCTGTCCCAGTAGGCCAGTGTCACGATTTGTTTTATAATGCCCTTGAAAAACTACATGGGATGTTTGACTATGTTGAAGGTGTGTTATAATACAAGTTGTTGCAAGAGGGAACATTCCCTCTTTAAAGAGTAATTCTGATTCACAATTATGTAATTATACACAAAAAGGTTTTTTTAGAATCCTTAAGTCTTCATTATTAGTTGTTGTATAATTAGTTTTAATGAATTTGCTAAACAATGCTAAGTACAGAGGAGATGTCAGGGGTAAGTTTTTCACTGGGGGTACTGGGTGAGTGGAATCGGCTGCTGTCGGTGGTGGTGGAGGCAAATTCGATAGAGTCTTTTAAGAGACTTCTGGGTGAATACGTGGAACTTAATAGGATTGAGGGGTATAGGTAAGCCTAGTAAGTAGAGATAAGATCGGTGCAATTTGTGGGCCGAAGGGTCTGTTTGTGCTGTAGTTTTTCTTGATTCTATGATCCTTATCTATCTTTGGTGTAGTTTATGTTATGGTTTTAAAGCTTTGATTAATATATATCATTGCTGACCTCCATGTCTCTGATCTGTGTTAACATAAATCATAGAAATCATACTGAGGGATGGGAACGGCAGGAGGCATGAGTGCTTGAGCCAAGCTTTCCTGCTTTGACTACATCTGGTATCTGCCAAATATAGAATGAAAAATATTAAAGGCATTTATAACTTTGCAAAAAAGAACAGCTGTGTAGCACCAAAGCTTTAAAAATAGTCACAGTGCATGCAGGAAATTTTCAGTTCAATCGCTGAAGATGATACCAGTGTGTCCGGATCCTAAGTCTCTAATATATTATATATTTGTGCAAAATGGTCAATAATTTCAGTCACTACATTTTTATAAAGCTTTAGCGTCTTCTGAAGGACATTTGAATCAGTATTGGCTAAAAGAAAAGGTAATTATTAGTCCAAGTCGGTTTAACTCCAACATAAGCAACCTACTTCCCAACTTGACATTGATCCGTGATTACAAAACACCACCCAGCTTAAGCTTATGAAACTCATTATAAGTAAATGTAATTGCAGTGAGTATGTATTATAATAACAATCATCTCGCCGATTTAGTCTACAAACTTTGTCATTATTTAATTAAAATATTCTAATATCATGATTCAAGCTGTTCTGAGGATTAGAAGTTTCAAGGTTTAGTTACAGCAAGAGAAACTCATTAAACAAGACAAGAATGGAGCCAAGTGATTGCGATTTGACAGAAAAAAGAGAACGGGGGGGATAAGAAATGGCTGGTGGCAACCAGCTAAAATTTTAACTCAAAAACAAAACATCGTGGATGTTGGAAAATCAAAATAAAAATAGAAACTATTGGAAATACTCAGCAAGTCTGGCAACATCTGTGGAGAGAAGAGCAGAATTAACGTTCGGCTCAATAGCATCTGATGAAAGACCATTTTCGGTAAATAGCTAACTACCTAACTTCTCTTCCTGATCTCCATGCCAGGCTAATGAAAGAAATGTTTTCTATTTTTAGGTTAGGGTTAGGGTCTTACCATTGGTAACTGTGCCTTCAGTTAAACTGCTCTGCCTATCCATCTCCCTCTTTTAAGATCCAGCTCTTTGACTCTTTGCTTCCCTTTCATAATATAACCTTTTCTGTTTTCATATTCAGTTTTTGTCTGATAACATCTCATATTAAAGGCCCTATAAATTGGTATCTTAATTTCTAAAAATTTAATTAAACATTTGAAACATTTATTTCTTTACATCTAAAGTACAACCACCATAGGTTTTGGAAGAGCAAGTCCCTGTTCACTGCCATGAATGATCACTGTAGGGGGAGAAACATATTCTTCAAATCCATATTCTTCTATCTGTTTGGAATTCTACTAATAATGTTAGCTGTTAAAATAAATAAGTGGAGGAAAGGTTGATTTTGTCATAGTATTTAACCCTATCAAAGTAGATATAATTGTGACACTGTGTTTAGCTGCTGGGAGACAAATACATGACTTGCAAACATTTCTTCAGTTCTACAACTGTGCAGAATTTATACAAATGTCTTGAGAATGATGTTTGGGTATATATGAATAAATCACTTACATGTCTGCAGCAGAAAAGTCAGTTTTATAAATGTGATTTTTTTAAAAATCTACATCTGAAAGGGTACTATTGTCATCAAACTTCATCAGTTTAAAGAATCAAGATTAGCATCTTTGACTTTGCTCCTTTTATTATTTAGAGGTCGCTATCTTGTCGCGTTGGGTCGTTCTTGGCATCCTGAAGAATTTACTTGCAATCAGTGCAAAATGACCTTGACTGAGGGAGGATTTTTTGAGGAAAAAGGCTCTGTGTTCTGTGGGAAATGCTACGAGAATAAGCATGCCCCCAATTGTGCCAAATGCAAACAGAAGATTATAGGTGTAAGTAAATCTTGTGTAATTATAGCTTTAAATGCAGAAGTGGTTTGTTAGAAGTAAATCAAACCAAACGAACCAAAATCAAAGCAAGGGCTTTTAAAATGTGCTGCTTCTTGTATGTGGAAACCCAGGTAGATAAAGCATGTATCAGACTGCTTTCATTCTTGTTCATTGTTTTTAACAGAAGGTTTGAATAAACACACAAGAATAGCTCTTCTAGATTGGGAATTAGTAACTTTAAATTGAAAACAATTTAGATGCAGAAAATTATTAAATTGCATTGACGATTCAATTAATGAACTGTAGATTTGAGGAGTCATTGACACAAAATCTGCTGCGGTAAACGTTAACGTACCAGTAATACAAGTATCACAATGTCTGTGGTTCAGTGGGTTCTCCATCATCTCACATCTGAGACATTGTTCCCTTACTAATTGGTGTATCCAATTTTTGGCTTTAAAGATGATGGCTGGAATTCTCTGGCCGTTTAATGTCCTGCCGCTGCCTCCAGCAGGCACTTAGTCGAATCCCTGTTCAGCGTCACAGAACTAGAGAATCTCACTGGTGTGAACGGCCAGAGAATTTTGGACAATAGATGTGGAATATCTACCAAACCTCATTCTGAACAGAACAGCGTGAATAGGTTGAGTGCCAGGGAGAAAATTTTAATTGGGCTAATACTTTGCAAGACATTTTACATATTTTACACACAACTCAAGATATACCTTGAAGTGCTCAGTGTCTAAAATGAGAGTGCTTCATTCTCCAGTTTTCACTTATGAACGTAAAAAGATCAAAATGCAAATATTAGTTGTGGTATAAATTTCCAAAATAACCCAAACAGCCTTATTTAAGAACCATCATCAGAAATGGCTGTATTAGAACTTGGCTTATCCCACAACTCTGCAAGATGTTGCACAATGCCTGTTGTTAATCGAATTTGTGTTGCATATCCAGATTATTTATCCTAGCCATGTCTAAACAATGTAGTCAGTAAGTTACTTGCATTTTCTGTTTCCAGGAAATTATGCATGCTTTGAAGCAGACATGGCATGTGAAATGCTTTAATTGTGCTGCGTGTAAAACCCCCATCCGCAACAAAGCATTTTACATGGAGGAGGGTCAACCCTACTGTGAGAGAGGTAAATATATCTTTTACTGCAGAAGAAGATTAAGAATACGGTCTGATAGACATTTGCTTGGTCAAAATTGTATTCATTATCATTAAGACCAGTGTAAGACTTTGTACAAATATCAAATGTGTATCATAACACATTTATTTGCACACCATTTCAAATATATTAATGCATCCATGCATTCTTGCACACTTTGCAAAGTTAAAAATCACTTTGATATTATGCAGTAACACAGCTATTTAGAAATTCTGGCAACATTTAACAATGACGTATATATGCTTTCACCTGTTACCAATTGTTAAAATCCAATCTACCCGGCTGCCCTTGGTCATGAAGATAAATAGTCTAATACCAGTTTATTGTGAATCAAGGGATGAAGAATAGCAACAATATGCAGTGTAAATGACTGCAAACTCATCTATACAACAGCATTGTCTCTTTGGTCACCATGGAACTGGAGGGAGGCATAATGGAAAAATTCAGCACATAATCACAAATGTTTAAAGGCTTGTTTTATTACATACGTAAAGAAGTGATTTGTGGTGAAAGTTTTTTTTAAACATTATAAAACCTTTTATATTAGCACTGGTGAATCAACAGATTGGCAATTTTAATATGCATTTAGGAGATAATAACATGGGCATTCTTTTACAGCAATTGAATAAGTTATTTTTACTTTTTATTAAGTGTTATTTGTGACTTTTTAATGATGTTTTTGGGCACTGTAAACAGTAAATGAGCTTTTTAAATGTTTATTCAGAAAGTAATTATGAAGATTATAATTATCGTAGGAGCCATTCAAGATTCTTAATTCATTAATTTGATTTGTTTTTAAGGGAGAAAAGTAATTTTTATCTTGTAGATATTTCTGCTGGAGACCGTCGGCAGAATTTTACATGCCTGTCTTGGGCATATTGGGGGGGCAGGGGGAGACACTAAAGGTGCCCATTCTTGAGCTCACCCGCATACTACAGGTTGGCCAGGCACCAAAATTGACAGTGCTCCTGCATCTATTACATTAGTCGTTAACTGTCTCTGAAATGGGGAGAAGTTTAGCATCCCTGGTATAGTAAATCTTCTCTGCAGTCCCTTCCATGCCTTGACATCCTTCCTAAAATGTGAGGCCTAACCACGGGTTATCAAATACCTAAATTAGTATTTATAAAAATGTGTCTGTAACACTAAAGTTTTGGTGGTATACCATACAATTAAATCTAAAACTACATTTTCTGTTTGTACAATCTAATTAGACTATGAGAAAATGTTTGGCACTAAATGTCATGGCTGTGACTTCAAGATTGATGCTGGTGATAGATTTCTCGAAGCTCTAGGGTACAGCTGGCATGACACCTGTTTTGTATGTGCAGTGAGTATCAATATGTTTTCAATTCTCCAACAATATAATACTATAAACAAATGTTCATGTCTCTTCTAAGATGAGCAAATAAATGTATACTTGATTCAAAAAGCAATCATAATTTAAGAGGCACAAAAGTTTTGTTTTATTTATGTCAAAACACTACTTCATTTTCAAAATAGTCATCACTGAATTCAAAGTGCAAAAAAGGCACCTCAAATTTAGTTTAAAACTGTAAACACTTCAATCAGGCCTTTGAGGTTGGCCTACTGGAATATGAACTCCCTGATTAAGGAAGCAATTGATGGGCCAGTCAGGGAGTTTTTTCATTGTATTTAACCAGTAGTGTCAGTTCCTCTGGGACTCCAGAAGGTAGATCGCTGATAATAGCATTCTGTGTAAGCTGTTGGAATTGTAAATAAAGGGATTTTGGTGAAGGGATTTCTGTCTCTGAAGATTTATTACAAAAACCTCAACCAAATATGTTAGATATGTGTACAATATAAGTGAAGTATTGTTGTCTGGTTTATATTTGATACTGATTCTTTTAATTCAGTCACAATGTGTAAGCTATTTGAATAAATAGCTATATTCAATGATCATGTTCCAGCAAAGCTAAAACAAACAAAGGAACTTTCTTTGATCATCAAGAAAATATCTTAAGGGAAAATTCTCACTGAGCTTTGAACAAAAGCATTTGTGTAATTTACTTGGTTTCTGCATCTAATTGACAATCACTTTGAAATAAGAGGCAATTTTTCAAATCTAAATATTGGCTAAGTATTTTAAGCATGTGATCTATTCAAATCTTAGAGTAGAAACTGAATATTATTGTACCCATTTAACATACGAGTAGCTGTTCAGCTAGTTGACTCTGCTGTGCCATTCAATTAGATCATGGTTGATCATCTACTTAACTCTGCTTTTTCATGCTATTTCCATATCACTTGATATCATTAGTCTCCAGAAATCTCTGGATTTCTGTTTTGGATGTGCTGAAAAAGAGAGAGAATTCCAGCTTTTAAAAATGAGCACAAGAATGGTCTAGCTGTGAAGGTGTTGCACCCAATTTGCATGTGCATCCAACATATTACAAGATTCTTTGGGGCCTTTTGTTAGTTGGCCCTGGCAGTTGGCTGAACTGAATGCACATCCATTTCCGTTTGCATATTAAGGTGTTCCAGCATTTTTGGGAACCAGTCATGATGAGTTTTACACCAGCTGTCCTTAAAGTGAGTGGAGACAATCATAAGATTGTTTTTTTTTCCATTCTTACTATAAGTTGGAGCTTAGAGAAACAAGACTGCTTCTTCTAGCTATGTAACACTACTGAGTTACTGACAGCATACACTGTCTCACACCCTCTCCCCCACTTCTTTTCTCCCCTCTTCCCAAATTCCCCTTTTTCCCAATGCCCACATTTATCTCTGCTTTCCACCACTTCTTTTCATAGAATCATCAAATCCCTACAGTGCAGTAGGTGGCCATTTGGTCAACAAGCCTGCCAACGATCCCACCCTGGCCCTATCCCCTGTAACCTCACGTATTAACCCTGCTAGTCCCCCTGATATTAATGGGTAATTTAGAATGGCCAATCCACCTAACTCACACATCTTTAGACTGTGGGAGAAATCCACGCAGACAAGGGGGTAAATGTGTAAACTCCATACAGACAGTGACCCTAGCTGGGAATCGAATCCAGGTCCCTGGTGCTGTGAGGCAACAGTGCCAACCACTGTGCCAGTGTGCCCATCTTCAATGGGAGAGCTCTCATTTTGAAACTGTATTCCCACGTTCTAGATTCCTTTTATGAGGGAAAGCACCCTTTCAGCATCTGCCCTATTAAACAGTCTGCCCCCCCACCCCCACTCCAAGTTTCAATGAAATGAAGCAACTCTACACAGCTGATGAGAATATTGAATTGGTTGTAGGCTTCAATCCAGTCTCCATCAGCCATCTTAATTTATCCTGACTATAGTGATCAGTGCTGTAGGAACTAAACTCTAAGAACAGAATGCATCTTCACCTACCAGATAACTTTGATTGTTAAGTGGATTATAAGATTTTAATTGTACTATTTAGATCTAGTGAAACATTAAGTTGAATTTATTTCACATGGATCTTTATTTAAACAGTTAATAACTGTTGCAAGTTAATTCTGAAAAGCTGGATTGGATTCCAAGAACAAATATTACTATGTATTTTAAAGAAAAGTTATATTTTATAGCTTGCTTGGTGTGCATTAACTGTTCTACTATGTCATATTATTTCCAGATACACAATAGTTAAGGGGCAATTTGAGGGTTATCCAATTGCGTTCCACATCCTAACTTTTTTTTCATCCCACAAATTAGTTGCCTTCAAATATATTATCTTTTAATCGTTCCAAAGACTGCAAGCCCTTCCAGGTAGTCCATTCCAGTTCACAACAATCTTCTGTGTGAAACAATTTCTCTTAGTTTCCCCCTCATTCTTTTGTCAATTATTTTAAATTCATAATCAACCCCCCTGTCAGAGAAAAACAATTCTATGTACTTGCTCCATCAAATCCCTCCTGATTTTGAATACCTCTTTTAATTTCCCTTGACCTATTTTGCTTGAAGGAGAAAAATCCAAAATTGTACAAATTTCTCTAGCTGTGGGAACAATTGGTGTAGAAATGCATGCCTCATGTGAATTCTAAAGTTTAAATCTCACATATGTCAAATTTAAAATCAACTCTCATGCCCAGCAACTTGTTTGTTTGTCCAAGTTTGGGACATAAAGACAAGTGGTTAATTTGCAAGGTAGTATTATTTCCATTTGGTATGGACAGGGTAGAAAATTTCTAAAATTCCAATTTATGTAGGATAAATTTGGGAAAACTACAAACATTCTGGAGAGCATTTGAAAATGCACTCATTTGAAAATCAACTATATTATTAGTGTTGAAAAATTAACTTCATAGCAATGATGCCTGAATGTCGCACTTAGAGGATCTGATGCCTATTATATTTATTCTGTTTTAATGTTTCAGGTATGTCATATAAACTTGGAAGGCAAAACATTTTATTCCAAAAAAGAGAAGCCGTTATGCAAGAGCCATGCCTTTTCAACTGTCTAGCTCTGCACTGATGATGATGGTAATAGCGACAACCAGAGAGAATAGCAGTAACTGGCTCTGAAAAGCATAGCCTGTAACAGGGCATTTGGGAGAAGCCACAAAAGAGAACTAAAATTGCAAACTTTCTCTCTGATACAATAAAAATGTATGAAATGCTTTAAGAGGCAATTAATCAATACATTACGCTGTTACATGAGCCTTTCTCTAAGGGCCAATTATGTTGCATGTCTTTCTGTTGTGCATGTAATCGCTTCTCAATTTTAAGTTACCTTCCCTTTTCCCAAAGGGATGCAGTCCTAATGGTAGACATCTTGGTCATTCAAACAGTATAAGGATTATCTGTCACATTTCACTAATATCACTATTTTGCACACGTTCAAGACAATTTATTAACTATTTGTTCTTTGAAAATTTTCTCACCATGCAGTATCTTTTCTAAAAATTTTTGTGGATTATGCAAATCAAAATCGGTGTCAGTATTTTTATTCATATACTTTAGAACTTTGGCTATTATTGCATTTGCAGAATTAGTTTGGCTGTCTTGACATTAATAATAACTAGAAAAACTTCTTTTAAATATCCAAGTACAGGAATAAGCCAAACCATTTCACACGAGAGACTAATTTGTTAGTAATTGATTATGTTAAGCAACATGTTATTTGCACTTGCACATGTACTTCTCAAGGACTGCTGTGAGAGAAGGAAGATTTACAGCAAGTAGTTGTGTTTAGGGTAGTTAACAAATCTATTTGAAGTGTACGAAGATAACTAAATGCATATGGAATCTGTTCACTATTTGAAAGTACATTGATGCATTTTTTTTGTATTTAGGTTGGGTATATTTATAAAGCTTAAATTGGGTCTTGTCTGTTGTATAGACTTTGGGAGCAACATAAGCCCAGTCAGGTTAAAACAAATATCAATGTTAAAACTGCATAGTGAACATACTCCATGCAGTCACCATGACCAGCTCTTTGCAACTTGTACTCTATCTTCTGGTGGAATTGAAAATTTCTTCTGGACTTCATCAAGGAACATTTGGAAATACAAAGTTTTTAAACAAGCAAATTTAATCAGTTAGAAAGCGTGTTGCAGGGAGTGCAGCAAGAGTCCTGTTCTTTTCAAATGGTTTATATGTAGAGTGCAAGTAATGCATAGCCATGTTTGTGGTGGAAGGAGAAATTTTGTGCAGTTGTAGTTATGAGGCTTAACAATTCAGCTACAAAATCCAAATGGAATCATCAAACAACCAAAGACGTATTTATCTTACCAGAACCATTTCTAGCCAATTTTAATTCTATCTAACTCCTGCCTTGCTTTTGTGAACTTATTCATGGCAAATCCCAAATGAGAGATATGGTATTCCAAAGTTTATTAGAAGATAAAATTGGTGATAGAGATAATAAGAATTCCCATATTGCCATTCAGCTCTAGAACTACTTATGTCGCATATCAAAAAGCTGTTTGCCAAAGGAACAAATAGTATTGTATTCTGAGACTTTTCTGCAACAAATGATAGCTAAATGATCTGAAAGTGTATGATCTGATTTGGCAACTCATTGGCATCATTTCACTTATTAAACAATTGTTGTTTGTGTTCATGTTAGGTGCAAGTGGAAGGTGCTACAACCTGGTTATCACAAATTTCATTCATGTTTTTGTAAACATAATTCCATACTTAGATATAATTCCAGTTGTCACAGGTATGGATTCTATATTTACTAGGTGTTGGTGTAAATTGCTTGCTTTATCAGCCTAAGTTTTATAACTTGAATTTATCCTCTAGCTGAAAAATATAACAGTCACGCATTGCATATTTTTAAAAAACACTATTGTGCTTTGCCAGGAAGAGAACATAATCATTTGAAATTAAAGCAAGTTCTACTTCAAATTGTGCTCTGTTATTTTTGATGATCTGTTTCCAAATTGCAAACACACAGCCATAAGTTTGAGCAGCATTCAGCATCGGAATGCCATTCTACATCTACTTACCTACTTTAAAGTGCTTAAATGCTGTCTTGTCCGACTCAGACTGGCTGAGATTCTGGGGTTCCAAGCTCCAGCATCAAAGTCCAAAAGAGACGGAGCAAAAAGAGGATATGTCCATGTTTTAATGGCAGCAGCTGCTGTAAAGGAGGTGGGCTTAAAGGTCAAATTGAAAATAACACACCAGGGAGAAGGTAAGTGGATGAACGGAGGTGGGAAGAGGGTTTCTATATTGGAGTTGGTTGATGGAAGTGTTTGCACATTAGGGTTGGTGGGTAGGGAGGAGGGTTTGCATGTTGGGGCTTGTGGAGAAACTTGGACAGCGAGAGAGGTCAGACATAGGGGTGGCTGAAGAAACAGATTTGGCGAATGGTTTCAGGGGGTGTTTGAAGTGTCAGGTCAGGGAATACTGGGGATGGGAAAGCACTGTGGTGTCCTCTGGGGGTTCAAGTTAGAAGTGTATTTAAAACAGTTCTGTTGAAGTTTATTTCTTCTAACTTCCTGAGTGGCAGTATAAAACTGCCAGAACCATCCATGGTTTCAGATTTAAATCACTTTGTTGTTTGGTTCTTAGTGCAGTGCACTTAAATTAATGCTTCTGGACATCATTAGAACGATTGAGAGAGTGTTCTAGTGTGTTTTTTATTACTTTTAAGAACACTTGGACTGCAAGTAAATTTGGCTGGAAGCCAATTTACTGTGTGCCAGCCTGCCCCACAGCTATAATTCACTGTGGGCAGACTAAATTGGGGAAGAGAAAAGATTTCCATCCCTCATTGGGGATGAAGCCCTACTCTCAGGAGCCACTGGTTAATACAGAGTGCAGCTCCATCGTTCCTGGCAGATTTGTGTTTGATGCAGGGACTATGCAAAGAGCACAAAATTTTGAAATCACACAATGTTTTGCCCTTAACTACTTCCTTATGGTAGTGAACTCCACACATTCACCAGTCCCTGGATGAAGACATTTCTCTTTACTTCAATTCTAAAGCTTAACCTCAAACTATGACCCCTAGTTCTGAGCGTCCCACCACTGGGAATATTCTTTCTGAATCTACTCTGTCTTAACCTTGTTAGAATTTTACAAATTTCTGAGATTTCTGTTCATTCTAAGCTCAAGTGAATGTAATCCTAACTGATTTAGTCTCTCCTTATAACAGAATATCTTAGAACTGGTTTCCACCTAAAATGTGGCACTAATTTTGATCTACTTCGGAAGGATAAAAAGAATGAGATTTGAACCGAGAGCGTATAGCCCAATTCAGTACTTGACTAACTGAACTGTCTGCAGGAAACAAAGTACTGCACTTAAAACAATCCAGTATTTTTATTAAATTTCCATGTTAACTGAGGTTCTGGCATGTAGGATAATTGATTTAACTGAGCTAATAAATTCAATTATGAGCCTGTATTTTGCATTAACAAGAGAATCCAAATTCAATGCATTTTGTACATGTCAATGATGATCTTAAGGATTGCCCATAACATAATTTAAGTTGAAATGCTTTCCTCTTCACATTATGTTGTAATTGGATTGATAGTTCCCTATCGTCCAGGTTAATGCAAGTAGAATACGGGGTCAGGATTTTTCCAATATCCCCAAAACATTGACCTTAATATCTAACAAACTGATTTTAGTTCTAGTGGTGAAATTAAGCAGGTAAATTAGGTTTGTAATTAACGTATGTATTTAAAAATTGAGGAAGTGTATTTAGCATAATCAATCTTTTAAACCCATTTCCTTCAAAAAGTGGTGACACTGATATGGCAAATCGTTTTGAGCCATACAAATAGTCAGTGGCAGAATCATATTGCCTGCATTGTAATCCAGTTAATGTTTTTGGTTACATAAATATATAGCACTCTTTCAAATAGTTTACAGCATTAATAATTTGTGCCAATAGCTTTAATTTGGAACAGGTTAACATTGCCATTAAATAACCTGAAATTCATTTTCAGAGGGTTAGTAGAATTAACTTTCATTTCCTGATTAGACTGAGGAAGGACAACTAGTCTTCTGCTCCAAAATTTAATCAATGTACAAAATGCAGAAAAGATCAACAAATCAACAAATTTAACAATATATATTTGATTTACTGGAGTCTTGGGTTAAATTACAATACATAAATTTAGTGTAGTAGTGGATGGAATATATACATAAGGCCAATATATTTGAAAGCACTTCAGAATTACTTTTCAAAATAGTCCATCCATAGACTTTGCTGTATTCTAAATTAATTCAGAGTACTGTTCTTGGTCATTGTGATCTAAAATGCAATATAGTTTCACAACAGCTGTACAACAAAATGTATGCAGAAAATCACCAGGTTCTTTAAAGTTCAATATATAGCATTATAAATAATGACCGTTTTTAAACCGAACCCATTAAGAAACTGCAATAAAATTGCTCAGCACGACAATGCAGAATCATAAGCCAAACTAGGAAAACCATAAGCCAAACCAGAAAAAAAAATAAGGCTCAAGTAAATAAGATTGACAATTTCTTATTTGCTGAACAGAATACAATTTCACTTTCATATTGCAACCAATGTTCACATTGCTCTTAACAAGTGCTTACCATTTTAGCCCTGAACTGTTTTGTGTATGCTTATGGTGCATTGATCATGTTCCATCATGTAACAATGATTAGGAAATTAAATTTTGAGATATTACGCAAACCAATTTTTAGCAAATCGAAATCCAGTGTCCAATGCACAGTCAACATTTGGTGATAAGATTGAAAACATAATTCACACAGCTACAGAATGTGATAGAGCAAGGGAAGGTAAATGTTGATTAATTCTTTGAATGCTGCATACATTTTCAAATGAAGCACTGACATCTACAAAGGTATAGAATATTTGTTACCCTGTAGCCTTAAAATAAACTGGATTTCATAATTATTTTGGTACTGCAATGTTATCTCCAAGAGATTACTTAGAAATGATAAACAATTCAGATATATTGCAAGTATAAAATGGCACTGTTGAAACAATGTTAGCATTTGTTGCACAAATATTTTTCTCAGGCATTTTTAATACAAAGGATACTATTTAAAGGCAGTGTTGCAATGATAATTTACATGAATGCTGTTGTAGCATTTTTACATCATATACAGCAAATGACAGTAAGCAAAGAATACTTAGAAAATAATTACACACATTTTACATAATCCTCACAGCTGTAAAGTTTACTACAATAACACTACAAAACATGAGATTTCCCAAGACCTTCCAGCAAAAGCCTTCCAATATGTAAGTGATTCCATAGCTAAACATTTACAATTTGTAAAACCACCTATATACTGAATAACTTTTTTTCAATATAAAGTAGAAATGACCCAAACCTCTTAGCAATGAGGGGAATGGACAGTTTTAACTAAAACTTTCTGCCGTTCTATAGTCTGCAGTTCATGACATTTGATATTGAGCAGTTCTTGTGCATGCGCATATTGTTAATACAAATGACACAGATTTAATCAGGAACTGCCACCTGTTGTGTTTTGGTGTTTCATTACATTTTGATGAACTGTTTCTGTTGTGACTTGAAGTATTAAATTAGTTTTAATGCACGGTGAAATAAAAGCTGATTCAATCCTTTGTCTAATTGACTTCAAGTGTAACGGGTGCTTTGGACTACAGTTGCCTTAACAAAAGATGCTATGTCCATACCAGCATTGACCACATCCTATCCCAATGCCAGGGGTACAACAAATGGCCAGAGATTTAAAAATACAGTTCCATAAAACTACACTGCTTATTCTGTGATCATGATGAATAAAATAATAAAGCATTAGATGAGAGAAACACCAATGAACTCCCCGTATGCTTTCTATAATCTTATTTGAATTTAAACATAGAGAATAGAAGACAGTTGAGCCTGCTTTGCCATTTATTATGATCATGGCTAATCATCTGCCTCAGTAACATATTCCTGCTTTCTCCCCCATATCCTTTTGATTCCTTCAGCGCCAAAAGCTATATCTAACTCCTTCTTGAAAGCAAACAAGGGTGGGATTCTCCAATCTTGTTCGTGCCCATCCTGCTGTAAATGAAATTGGAAAATTTGATATTCCAGCCAAAACTCCATTCATAGCCGTGAATGAGGATGGAGTTTCTGGCAACACTGTTTTAACCGCAATTGCTTTCTGTGGTGGTGAATCCCATAGACTTACCAGTTTCTGACTGAAGAAACTTCATCTCATCTCAGTCCTAAATGATATATCCCATAGCCTTAGACTGTGACCCCAGTTTTTTAGACTCCCTTGCCACCAGGAATATCAACCAGGATCTTGGGTTCATATCACACTACAAATAACCCCGAGTATTTGGCCTAGGTTTGTAAAATCCTACTAACTATCCTGGTTTGAGACAATTCACACCATTTTAACCTATGAGTATCCCACTCTCCAGTTGCACTGTCTCTGTACCTGTCAAGAGTCGCATTCCAGCCATTATCTTGCAATTTCTTTGTCTATATATGTAGCATTTGTGAAACTTACCACTCCACTCATCTGATGAAGGAGCAGTGCTCCAAAAGCTCATGATTGCAAATAAAGCTGTTGGACTTTAACTGGTGTTGTAAGACTGTTTGCTATCAGGAATATCCTTCCCGTATCTATTCTGTCATGTTAGAACTTAGGTGTTTCTGAGATCCCCCTAATTCTTTTAAACTATAACGAACGTAATTCTAATTAACTTGACCTTTCTGCACGTCAGTTTCACCATCCTAGAAATTGGTCTGGTAAACCTTCTCTGCACTCCCTCCATAGTAAGAACATCCTTACTTCGATAAAGCAACTAAAACTATTAATATGTTTCCACTGGCAGAAGGTTCAGTAATTTGGAGATAATTTAAGAAGATTGGCAAAAGATTCAGAGGGAAGATGAGTTTTGGTCTTAAAACAGGCTGGATCTGAAATGCACTACTGAAAGGATGATGGAAGAAGATTGATAAGGGAATGGTCATACACTTCAAAAAGAAAACATTTCAGTTTATGGAGAGAAAACAGGAAAATAAGACACAGTGATTAGTACTGCTGACTCACAGCTCCAGGGATCTTGGTCTGATTCCTGGCTTGGGTCATAGTCTGTGGGAGTTTGCACATTCTACCCTGTCTGTGGGAGTTTCCTCTGAGTGCTCTGGTTTCCTCCCACACTCCGAAAGTGTATGGTTAAGTGCATTGGCCATGCTAAATTAACCCTTAGTGTTCCTGGATGCATAGGTTAGAGGGATTTAGGGTAAATATGTGGGGTTATGGGGATAAGGCCTGCGTGGGATTGTTGTTGATGCAAACTCGATCAACCAAATGTCTGCACTGTGGTGGTTCTACAAAATTGAACAGTTGTTACAAAAGGTAATACAGGGACAATGGCTTCGAACTGAGCTGTCTGGTTCTAGGTGCATATGTGCGAGTAAAATCTGTGAAATTTCTTGAAGACTTCAGAATATTGAGCAAACAGTGTACTGCATACCTTTCATTCCTGACCAGTTGCACTCTCCAATTGGTACCTTTCTTTTTTCCCCAAGATCAAAATGACAGTCCACATTATGTTTACTCACGTACTCCTGCAGTTCTCTTTATAGCTTTTTTCAGGTTTCTTTTATTGCACTAATTCTACTGGAAGCAAATAGTTGACATACTGGGCTGAATTTTAACTTCTGGAAAAAGGTGGGTTGGAATCAAATCAGATTAAAATGCAAAATAAAATCAGGAACAGGAACCAAAATTGCTTTAAACCCATCAACATTTCGTTTCAACAGAACAGGTGACCAACCTGTTCACAATAATTGGACTAATTATTTAATTATAAGATTCTGTGCCTTTATTTTAGTACTTGTTCTACTTGCAACCCCAGGCAGTAGGGTCTCCTGGATCCAGGGAATATCAGCAGAGGCTGAATCCATAAGTCAAGTACCTTTGCTGTAATGTTAGTGGACATCCTGCTAACAGGATGGAAATTTAAATATTTAAATCAGTTCCTTGCCGATTTCCAGCATGGAGCTGATATATCTTGGAGCTGAGCTGCACAGAGCCCATGGCGCCCAGTGGGGAGCCCACTAAATGGCCTCTGCTGATGTCTCCTGGCCACTCAATCGGCCTCATTATTTTTAATTGAGCAACCAATTAGGCAAGCACTATGAAAATTAGATATGAAGTTAATGCATTGAAAAAAAAGAGCAATCAAATACAAATTTAACTTGAAAGTTTGTCAAGCTGTTAGCAAGAATGAAGAGTTGAATTTCCCCGCTGCGCCCTCTCTCTCCCACCCCCATCATGCTACATCCTGCTCGGAAAATATTGATTAACATTCAGCTTTAGAAATTTGAGCTAATACCACTTTTAACAACAACTAAAACAAGCTTCAGTTGGGTCACTTGAGGGTTACAAGGTAGCTAGGAATGAGTTAAAAAAAGGCTTATGAGAGCTAGGAGGAGGCATGAGAAGCCCTTAGCAGGTCAGATAAAGGAAAACCCCAAGGCTTTTTACTCTTATGTGAGAAATAAAAGAATGACCAGAGTGAGGTTAAGGCCAATCAAAGATAGTAGTGGGAACTTGTACATGGAGTCAGAAGGGAGAGGTGAGGCATTGAGTGAAAACTTTTCTTCATTGGGGGGGGGGGGCATGTTTTTAAAGATGAGTGTATGATATAGCCTGATAGGATGGAGGAGATAGATGTTGTAAAGGAAGATGTATTAGTAATTTTGAAAAGCCTGAGGGTCAGTGAGTCCCCAGGGCCGGATGAGATACATCCTAGCATACTTTGGGAGGCAAGGGATGAGATTGCGGAGCTTTAGCTTTGATCTTTCGGTCCTCACTATCCACAGGGATTCTGCCAGAGGACTGGAGAGTGGTGAATGTTGTTCCTCTCGTCAAGAAAGGAAATAGGAATGACCCTGGTAACTATAGGCCAGTTAGTCTTACTTCGGTGGTTGGTAAGTTAATGGAAAGGGTCCTGAGAGATAGGATTTATGACCATGTGGAAAAATGCATTTTAATTTGGGATAGCACGGTTTCCTGAGGGGTAAGTCCTGCATCACAAATCTGATTGAATTCTTTGAGGAGGTAACTAAGTGTGTAGATGAAGGTAGAACAGTTGACGTCATATACATGGATTTTAGTAAGGTGTTTGATAAGATTCCCCATAGTAGGCTCATGAAGAAAGTAAGGTGGTGTGGGATAGAAGGAAATTTGGCTGATTGGATAAGTAACTGGTGACCTCATAGAAGACCGGGTGATAGTAGAGGGAAAATTTTAATTTTGGGGGCCAGTTACTAGTAGTATACGACAGGGATCAGTGCTGCGTCCTATGCTATTTGTGATTTTTATCAATGACTTGAAAGAGGGGGGCTGAAGGATGGGTTAGTAAGTTTTGCTGATGACACCAAGATTGGTGGAATAGTGGATGAGCTCTTGCAGGCTGCAAAAAGACACTGATAGGATTGAGAGCTGAGCAAAAAAGTGGCAGACGGAGTTTAACTCTGATAAGTGCAAGATGATTCACTTTGGTAGGACAAACTTGAATGTGGATTACAGGATCAATGGCAGTGTTCTGAACAATGTGGAGGAACGGAGAGTCTTGGGGTTCATATCCTCAGATCTCCGACGATTGCCACTCAAGTGGATAGAAGGCTTATAGTGTGTTTGCGTTTATTAACGGGGGTTTGAGTTTAAGAGACGTGGGTTATGCTGCAGCTATACCGGACCTTGGCGAGACACATTTGGAATATTGTGTGCAGTTCTGGTCACCTCACTATAAGAAGGATGTGGAAGCATTGGAGAGAGAGCAGAGGAGATTTGCCAGGATGCTGCCTAGTTTGGAGAATAGGTCTTATGAGGAAAGATTGAGGGAGCTGGGGCTTTTCTCTATAGAGCGGAGGAAGATGAAAGGTGACTTATAAATTTATAAGATGATGAGGGGATAGATAGAGTGAATGTATTTCCTTGGGTGGCTGTAATTGTTACTAGGGGGCATAACTTTAAGGTTCATTGTGGGAGGTATAGGAGGGATATCCAAGGTAGGTTCTTTATTCAGAGGGTGGTTGGGGTGTTGAATGCACTGCCTACTGTCATAGTGGAGTTGGACACTTTAGGAACTTTCAAGCAGTTATTGGATAGGCACGTGGAGCACATCAAAATGATAGGGAGTGGGATAGCTTGATCTTGGGTTTGGACATAGCTCGGCATAACATTGAGGGCTGAAGGGCTTGTACTGTGCTGTCCTGTTCTATGCTCTAACTGGAGGCAAAATTAAGGTGGACAGATATGAAGGGAGATGAACAGGAAACTCTGATGATCTTGCCTGCATCATCAGGGCAAACGGAGTTTAACTCTGATAAGTGCAAGATGATTCACTTTGGTAGGACAAACTTGAATGTGGATTACAGGATCAATGGCAGTGTTCTGAACAATGTGGAGGAACGGAGAGATCTTGGGGTTCATGTCCACAGATCTCCGACGATTGCCACTCAAGTGGATAGAAGGCTTATAGTGTGTTTGCGTTTATTAACGGGGGCCAGCTGCTGCTAATTCCAGGATCTCATTTCAAAATGAGTGATAGCAGACCACACACTTATATCAGGAAAGAATCAGCCTACACACAGATGGTGGTGGGTGCCTGGAAGTTTCTGCTGGGAGAGGTAGCTGAAGGAGATACGATAATGACTTTTAAGGGCGTCTTGACAAATGCACGAATGGGATTGGAATAGAGTAAGAGGTTTTAATTCAGTCGGGCAGCACGGTCGATGCAGGCTTGGCAGGCCGAAGGGCCTGTTCCTGTGCTGTAATTTTCTTTGTTCTACTCAGCATTTCCCAGAGGGCTGCTAAGGCCTATTTAAAATGGGAATGTCCCTCGAAAAGTGAGATTACGTTCTTTAAAGTTAGACTGCACAGAAAGGACTGCCTCCAGATTTTCCAATGCCTTCCTGGAAGTCATAGTGAAGGAGTCAGGGCAATGAGGGAAGTTTTGTTCCTTAGCACCTGACAGAGCACTCAGCAGGCTGAATAGAATCATGCAGTTTTATTGGCAGGTTGGGCGCTAGACACCATTTCCGTGATTTTTTTTTAATGTAAAGAATGATTATAAGTGCATCATCGGACGCTGATTTACACAGAATTACGAAGCCTGTGGCAGCTTAGATAGAACATTGTAGGGTTAAGAAAGTCACAGGCAGGAGTCAGTGAGAGCTTTGCAATAACTAACCGCTAATTGCGATCTCAATATCTTCTGGAGAAATCTCTATAGGCAGTAATTACTGGCGTTCTCGCAAGTGACGAGCTACTCATCCTTCAAGTTACCAATCTCACCTTGAAGATTTGCACTTACCCACCCATGTCATTTCTGGCACGTGGAACAGGCTTAAAGTCAGCTTTATAATGTGGGTTACTTACACCGACATTTCCTGAAATGGTGTGACCATTAGGTCCTGCTAATGTTTATAGCAAACTTTTTTTTATTAGAAAGCTGCACCAAAATTCCTCAGAATATGATGAGCATATGCTAAATTGCAAAAAAAAGGCATAAAATAATAAAGAGGGCACTCAGTAGGACATGTATCCCTGCCATGCTGTGATAATACAATGTTAGTACAACCACACAGCTTCTTCCTTGCTGCCATCAGAGTGTTGAATGGATCTACCACACATTATGTTGACCTTTCTCTACAACCTGGCTATGATTGTAATGCTACATTCTGTACTCTCTTCTTTCCTTCTCTATGAAAGATATGCTTTGTCTGCATAGCGTGCAAGAAACAATACTTTTCAGTGTATACCAATACATTTGACAATATAAATAAAATCAAAAATCAAATTAGCTCTGTCTTGAGGTCTTTCCTCTGTAGTTACAAAGCTGAAAATGAAATTGTTTCATTAAGAGATTCCAGGCCAATCCTACATTTTGACAGTGGGGAAAAACTTGTAGCAGAGCAGTTGAGTGACCATCTACAACATTCTTAAAGTAAAAATCAATTTGCCTTATTTCCCAATGTTAACAGATCCTTTAAAAAATTTAGAGTTTGGACCCAAATCAACATCTTCATCAGAAATGAAGCAAGTTCTTCGTTGGATTGTGCCCTACCAGTGTACCAGGTTTTGCTGAAATCTGCCTGTCAGTTTTTTGAGATTGATTGTTTACAGACTAACAGAGGTGAAGTCAATACCTCTGTTAATCTTCAATGATAGGGGTAACTAGTCGAAATCAGCTTAAATAATTCAGAAATGAAACAAAATGACTAAACACCAAATTCTTTCTTTAAGCCTCTTTTTTATGCATGTAAGTTATAATTTGAATGTCAAAAAGCCATCATTTATGCATTATTAGATGTCGCTTAAGAAAATAAAAGCATGGAAGATTTAATTATTTCATGTTAATTGTAATCATTTAGATTCCTGACAATTTATCCAATGATATAGAAAAAGACATTGTTGATCTTCATGTGAAGAAATAAAATAATAGTTTTAAAATTGTCATAAAAGAGGAGAACTGGCTGTGGCTATGTCTAAAGTTTTAGGTGTAAATTTGCACTGGTTCACGAGTGCCGTAAGTTCAAAATCTTTCTTGTGAGCTGTGGTTTTGCATGGAGGCAGGACAGCATTAATAAACGGCAGAGGACTTCAGTAGAGGTTTTGCAAGATTGGTGTCAAACACAGAGGAAATTCTGTGGTATCCTAAAAAGGGGAAGAACTCATTTATGCCTGAATAACTTCAATCTCTTACACCAATAATTGATGGTCCAAATGTTTATACTGTTTCTTTTGTCAGGGCTAGTTTTCAGGAAAATTGGGGCTAATTTGAATTGCAGTATATTTACTGAAACATTCAACAAAATGAACCATGGTAATTAACGCTAAAAATGACATATAGTTTTTTCTTAATTTGTTTAAAATTTAATGTACTGACCTTTTTTGAACTAAATAGAATATCAACCTTCTGATTAGCCATAACCTAGGATATCATTTTCAACTTTACCATCTGGTCTGCAACTTGAAAGAAGGGATCATCTGCACCATATAGAATCACAACTTATATTTATATTGCACCATTAATACACTAAAATGTCCCAAGGTGCTTCACAGTAGGATTGTAAAACAAAATGTGACACCAAGCCACATAAGAAGATATCAGTCAGGTGGTCAAAAGCTTGGTCTAGGAGTAAAGGAAAGTAAAGGGGTGGAGAGGCATTCCAGAGTTTGGGCCCAGACAAAGGAAGGCATGGTGATCAATGCTGCAATAATTTAAATTTGTATATAAAGCCAGAATTAGAGCAGCATAATATTTTGGAGTGTTATGGCTCTGGAGGAATTACAGAGACTGGCTAGACCGTGGCAGTATGATGGCACAGTGGTTAGCACTGCTGCCTCACAGTGCAGAGATCCAGGTTTGACTCCAGCTTTGGGTGACTGTGTTGTGGAGTTTGCATGTCCTTTCCACATGTAAGTGGGTTTCCTTGGGTGCTCCAGTTTCCTCCCACAGTCCAAAGATATGCACAGGGGCAGCCAAGTTTTGGATGACCTTAGATAAAGACAGCAAAGTGTGAAAGATCAACCAGAAACATGATGGAAAAGTCAAATCTACAGGTAACAAACTCATGAATAATGGTTTCTGCAGAAAATCAGCTGAAAGTGGTGAAATCAGGTGATGTTACTGAGGCAGGGATAGACAGTTCAAAGATGTGCAGATTTAGTGCATTGGTCATACTAAATTGCCCCTCAGATGTGTAACTTTAGGGGATTAGTGGGACAAATGCATGGGGTTAAGGGGATACGGTGGAGGGCGGGGGGGAGAATGGATGGGCAAAATATGATTTTCAAAAATTAGATAGATTCAACAATCGGTGGGCAATTCATTCCACCAGTTTAATCAACCAGATGCTGAAGCTAAGGTGATCTTTCCACAAACTTTTCCCTCATCTCTTTCCCTAGAAACCAATGTCTCATGCTGACCTCCAACATGAAATGTCAGTTCTCATGTGTCAATGCCAGTGGAACATTTGATAATGGGATTATAATAATTTAGTTCAACTTGTCTTTATCTGGCCTCCACATCTTCACCCCCAGCAACTTCCATTAGCTAATCATCAAGAGCAGAGATCCTGACTGATATTTCTATTCCCTAGCTGAAGTGAATTATAGTACCTTTTGCCACTGTAATTGGAATCAATGAATTTAACAACAGGTAAGACATTGAATCTAAGATTTCCTTGCCTCCTTCTTCTGTGCCACATCATGTGCTATTTTTATCAAATGAGTCATAAGAGGACAAATGGAACATTTGTGCAACCTCTTCTTTTGAACAAGTGAACATACTGAACAATACAAAATCAACTTCTGTCATGAATGTTTGTTCACAAAATTAATAAGTCTACATAGAAGCCTTAATCCACTGAAAATATATTAATCTTGGTTAGGATGGAAGAGTTACTGTTTAAGCAAGACTTCAGTTGATTCTGAGTAAGTTTTTTTTTCATAAAATGAATTTTCACAATTGGTCGATAACTTATCCAAGCTACCTCAGCATTCTGCCTCTGATACGACAAATATCATTGGTTCTTGCTTTCCCATTTCTGCCATGATCATAGCAAGATGATTCAGGTTGCCATGATGAAAGTGCTGAGCTTCCCATAAATCAAGAATCACGGAGGTTGGACTAGCTTTAGATGCAAAATAATTGAGATACCTGTTAAAATACAAAACAGAAAAATGTTTTAGAGCCCTTCCATCAGTAGATGTGAATGTTCTTAATTTGGACAAATATATTATGGATCTTCAGAATGATGCAAATATATATTATTTTTCATGATTTTAGCATTTCACAGTTTGTGGGAGAGTCATATTTAAAAATGCACCCCTTAACAGTTTTAATAAAATTGCTTCAAAAATGCAATTTGATTTTCCACATATTTTCATTCTGATATGCTTCTTAGCTTAGAAGCTGATGACACTTCTTCCCTTGTAACTGCAACTTTTGCAAAATCTTCAACAGAAAAATAGGGAGTTTCTGAATGAGGAAAATTATCCCTAGATCCAAGATATTTTACAGATTATTTGTATCAAATGTTCATAACACAAGCCTTCCAGCTCTGACTGTTAATGCAACCAGGATTGTGCAAACATGTATAAGAAATTCTGAAGAGTTTTGCACAGTTGATTCTGGATTACAAAATTAGCTAAAGAATGATTTCACTTAAAAATTTTATAATTGATACCCACAATGGAGCATATTTAATTGATATTTAAAACATGGGCTCATTTAAAATATAACCTTTGATTTTGGGCAAGTGATTTCTTATTTTCTGTATTATGGCCAAAATGTTGGAACGAGAGAGAGAGAAAAAAAAGACACTCCTATAAAGATAATAGCTGAAGTTACTTGAAGGAATGTATTTTAGGGAATAATTATTCCAAGGAAATTGAAAATTAATTAACATTTTGCAAGATCCAGGCCAAATACATAATTTACAGAAATCGGTGTTTCTTCTTGCAAAGCTATGAAGATTCAGAAATATCTCAGTAAAATGAGCTGTCAGTAGGATTTACAAGAGAAGTAATCAGGAAGCAAAATTGTGTGTGATTTTTCAATATCAGAGGGGAGCACTTGCATCGATTTCTTTGTACCTTCACATACACCAAAAAAGTTCTTTTTTATTACCTCAATTATTCAAATGAGTGTCTGCTAGGAGGATTTTAAATATAATTGCCAAACAGAACCTTGGATCAGGAAGTGGCCAAAACTACAGCAATTCAATTGGTTAGATATAGTCCTTTATATCAATTGAGTGAGCATAAATACAGTTTTACAATTTTAAAGTGCCAGCTTTATGCTTTTGTGGTTACCAGTGTGCCAGGCATACTTTCTCAAAGTTGCTTTTCTCTAGTTTTCTAAAGGAAAGTTATTGGACTATCTTTCCAAGGATATCTTCAGTGAACAAATCTAATTCCTGCATTCCTGTGATAATATATATTTTTTATTCATTCATGGGATATGAGCGTCACTGGCACATCAACATTTATTACCCATCCCTAATTACCCAAGGGCAATTGAGAATCAACCACATTGCTGTGGTTATGGAGTCACACGTAGGCCAAACCAGGTAAGGATGGCAGATTTCCTTCCCTAAAGGACATTAGTGAAACAGATGAGTTTTTCCAACAATCAACAATGGTTTTGTGGTCACCAGCGGATTCCTAATTCCAGATTTCTTTTTATTGAATTCAAATTCCACCATCTGCTGTGACAGGGCCCCAGAACATTAGCTGAGTTTCTGCATTAATAGTCTAGCGATAATACCACGAGGCCAGCACCTCCCCACAGCTCCTAAATATAAACATGGCGCATTAAAGTGCAAAAGCAGCAAGGATTATAGTATCAATGTTATTATATGGAATAGAAATGCAGTCTGGAGGTAGTGAGATTGTCCGATTGTACATTGTGGTACAGTATAAAGCAAAAAGGAAATTGGCAACAATAATACTTGTTAAGCAGTGAGTAATACATCTGAAACCACCTTTCATAGTTCCATTTGATTTCTTTATTTTATGGTGGGAACAGGAATGCAGTGCCATATTTCTTGATCCAGTTTAGGCATTCCCCTCCTCGAGCATTCAGTTTTAAGATATCCTAATTCTCTTTCCAATATAGATGCAAGAAGTACAGCCAAAGTAATCAGGCTGCTGACTTCTCCATGCCAGCATGAAGGACATGATTTTTAGTTTGATGTTCACAGCATATTATGAAAACCTGTCAGTTCAAAAGATACGTTTGAACCAGGAAAAGATGATAAAACAGAATGGTGCTTCTGAAACAAAAAATGAAGCGAGGAGGATGAAATATGCATAACATAACTCCCAAGAGCTCACATTAAAATAACAGGGTTTGTCTCAGGCAAAGTACAGTTGCAGGGAAGAATTGAAATCTGACATACCTTTTATCCAGCGCAAGTGCCACTTATCTTCAGTGCTATGAGGATTATTTCTTTTAAAATTGTGGGCTATTGCCACTCTTTCACTGTTACTAGATGGAGTATAAAAGTAGAGAAGTAGGAGGGCAATTCTACCAAAAATATTCTAAGTCTCAAATTCGCATGAAAACTGGAGCAAATCACACTAGTGTTTTTTTGGTGGAAGTTTAGAGAAGGATCTCCCACACTCTGTACACTGCTGAGTGTACCAGCCAAAATCACACCAAAAATCAGGGGCGATGTCACTGGAGACACCAGCAGTGTTGCGCTGAGTGGGCCACTGTGCACGCACCAATCCGTCAACGCTGAGATCGACGCACACACAGTAGTCCCTGTCTGCCGGCTTCCCAAATGCTGGCCAGCCCCCGTGACCCCTGCAATGTCAGCCTTCTAACCACCACCCTCCCCGCAATGGCCACGAACATGCCTGGGCCCAGCAACAAACCCCCCCTCCTGCAGCTCTGATGTTCCCCACCTCCCAACCCTGATGGACAGCCTTGATTGCTAGTCTCCCTCCCCCACTGATCCTGACTGCAGAGTGGCAGTGGGACAGCCCCCCATCCCCACTGATCGCTTCCATCAGGCCCTGCCCCCATCAAACCTCAACCCTTTTGACACTTTCCTGTGTCTGATGAGCAGTGTCGAGGTGACACCTAGGCACTGGCACTTCGGCCATTGTTAACCCTCTGAAGGACCCCAGTTGACTCCCCTTCATTCCAGCAGGGTCAGGCCACCAGCTCCACATAAGCGGGGAGCTACTGTAAACCCCATCGGAGTGAAAGACACCTGGCAGGGGGTGGTGGGAAAGGCTAGTGGGTCTGGAGATACCAGTCCCGGGCCCATTAATTATATTTAAAACAGCCCCTGTATTTCTAATGCAGCTCTGCACCTATTTCCAGTGCGGAGCTGACGGTGCTGGAAATCTGGCACAGGGAGATGTGCTCAGGGTTGGATGCCTGACGTGCATTGCACTAATCTGGCCCCACTTAAATCTTCCAGCCCATTGCACTAAAAAAAATCAGCACAACAGAATGGGAGAATCAGATCCGTGATTTTGCTATTTTATAGGGTATTGATGAGGCCACACCTGGAGTATTGTGTCCAGTTTTGGTCTTGTTATTTGAGGAAGAATGTGGTGGCATTGGAGGCAGTTCAGACGAGGTTCAGCAGATTGATTCTGGGATTAAGGAGTTGACGTATGAGGAGAGATTAAACAGTATTGGCTGGAGTTTAGAAGGATTGGGGGGAAATCAGATCGAGGGAAATAAAATTTTAAAAGGGATTGATAAAGTAACGTAGACCAAATGTTTCCTCTTATGAGGCAATTTAGAACAAGAAATCATAGGTATAGGTTGTGAGGCAGTAGATTTAGAACTGAGATGAGGAGGAACTGCTTCTTATAGAATGTGGTAAATTTGTGGAACTTGTTGCCTCATAACGCAGTGGATTCTGAATCATTGAATGATTTCAAGAGGGAGATAGAGGTATTTCTAATAAAAAAAAGGGGAAGAGGGATATGGCGAACAGGTGTGAGGTGGATTTGAGATGAGGGAGAGATCAGCCATGATGATTGAACAGTGGAACAGGCTCAAAGAGCTGTATTCGCCTACTTCTGCTCCTAATTCCTATGTTCCTACGTATGCTTTAATTGGTAAAATGTATTGCTCAAAGGCTGTATGGTTTATCATTTAACGTTAGAAAAAAATTAAGAATTTTTTTTCTATAACTTACCTTCCTTCTGGTGCAATCATTTTTAATAGGCACATTTACTCTGCTCTGAAACAATCTACGTTACACTATTCCAAAGAGTATTATTTAACACTTTATTTTTCATCAGTACAAAGCAAGGATAGAAATATCTTGATAGTTTTTCCCTAATTGGTCTACTAAATGCACATTAATAATACCCACCTATGACTAATAGAACAAAAAACAAAGAAAACAGCACGGGAAACAGGCCCTTCGGCCCAACGAGCCCATGCCGCCACCCCGATGTTCCCACCTCTACCTGCGATCCCTGTCCATGTTTATAGATCTATGGATTAAAAACCAAATTTGAGACACTTTAGGGAAAATTTGTTTTGCCAATTAGCCTAAGAGCACATCTTTGGGATGTGGGAGGAAACCGGAGCTCCCGGAGAAAACCCACGCAAGCACAGGGAGAATGCGCAAACTTCCACAGACACAGGCCCAAATCCATGTATCTGCATAGCACAGAGATAGTCTCTGAGCTGTTGTGTTGCCCATCAAATGGTCCAGGTCAAGCATACACTAACGACGTGAAGCAGTAGGATGCTCTTGAGAAAGATCCAAGAGCAGAGCTCTCACGACCCATCGCGTGTATGCCCCTCGTTAGACAACAAGGTGGACCGAAGCACCTGTAGGATAAGAACAAGTACATCAATATCATCATCTATTTACACACTTCCCAGGGACTCCCAAGGCTCATGATCCCTATTTTAAATCAGTTTTCTATACCCCTCCATTCCCATTCTGTTCATGTGCCCATCTAAGTATTTCTTAAATAACTCCAGCATAACTGCCTCCACCACTTTACGTGGCAGCACATTCCATACCCCCACCACCCTCTGTGTGAAAAAACTCCCTCTAGCATCCAAATTATACCTTACACCCCTCACTCTAAGCCCGTGACTCCTCGTGCTATTTGAGTCCAACCTAGGAAAAAGCTTAACCCTGTTTACTCTATCTATCCCCTTCAAAATCTTGCACACCTCTATCAGATCTCCTCCAAGTCTACGTCTTTCTAAGGAAAACAGTCCCAATTTGCCTAATATCTCCTCGTAACTCAGACCTTCCATACCAGGCAGCATCCTTGTAAATCTCCTCTGCACTCTCTCCAGAGTAATACCTGGACGTCTGTGAAACTGGTAATCTTTTCCACTGTCCAATTTGAATACTTCGGGGAATCTCGCAAGAGACACAGGCCCGGATGTTTATGAAGGAGACAAGCATCTCCACAAACCTATCTCAATCTCAATTCAGGTGTTCCCACCTGGCACTCATTCTGGGGAGGCAGGAGCATGATGGAATTGACCTGCAGCCTTAAGAGGCAGGCCTGAGGCAGAAACAGAGATGGCCGATGGTGAGGCCAGGAGTGAGAAAATCCACTTCCATTTACAGAAAAATCAGCACAGTTGTAATCATAATCATCAGCCCTTATTCCTCACCCCCCCACCCCTTCTCAGCTCTTACCCCCCTGCTCACACACTCCCTTGCGCCTCACAAGTCCCAAACTACTATAACTCCATGTTGTCTCTACATCTCCTTGATCCCATGTACCTATATCCTGCATGACCCCTTCAAGCCTTCCTTATCCCCCCTCTGACATCCCTCCCGCATCCTCCCAACACCTTCTATTTTCAGAACCAATGAGCTTTTGGGACGTCTGGCAAGTCTTTGAAATATAATGAAACTGACACAATAAGCAAAGTTGCTTTGAAAAGCTGTGAAAGAACATTGCTCACCTTACAACTTCAAATGTCAGTTAAGGAAAGCCATACTATCAATGACAAAATGTTTTTAACCATTTTGCACCTTTTCATTTTGAGTACATAAACACACAGGCATTGAAAAAACTCTTCAAAGAATGCGTGACTTATTACAAGGTGATGGAAATCAATAATACACATTTTGCACCCCCCATCTATGTCAACATGTCCTGCTGAGAGCAAAGTACAGTTGTCATTCACACAGAAGACTCCACGCTAGGAGCATAGTCTTTTAAAATTGTGACTTCCGTGATGATATGGTTATATAAATCTGTTTAGACTCACCGGTCCAATTTCAATTTATATGCCAGCATCCTCCAATCACTTCCTCTTGAACTTGGAATATCCAGACTGCTGCAAATCTTCTGTCGGATCAGATAAGGGATTTTGAAAGCACAAGGTCCTGCTAAAGATGTGCCACAATTGTTGGACTCCATAAATTGAATGTCTGTCTGCCTTGCATCCTTGAGGGAATAAAAATAATTTTAGATCAGCCTATTATCATGCGCTTCAGCTCTGCATGAAACATATCATAATAATGGAAAATCCACAGAGACAATATAGATTTCAATTCATTGTATGTTCCAATTGCCTTCAGTGTGTTATCTCTTGGTGATATTTAGATATACATTCGAGGTAAGCTGAATATTGACCATAACGTCTCAACCAACAAATAGTTTCAATGGTTTAGAAGCGGAAAGTAAAATAAAAACAATAAGAAAGTAGTTATTTCATTCTTCTATTGAGCATGTTTTAAATGCAAAACATATTTGCTTAGTGGAAGTAGCTTATGCTTTTTGATCTTGGTATAGCATTTTCCACTGTATTGCCTAGTGGTGACAATTGCTGGAAATATTACCCAGTGACATCAAACTAATATTGAATTGAGTCTGTAGTCCATCAGATTTGGTTGTTTAGTTTGACTGGCATTGGTTCTGTTGTCCTTAACCAAAAAGGTAAATTCAATATTAAAGACCAATTTTCTGCAGTCATTTTGAAGAATTGACCAAAAAAAAAGTAAATACCTGAAAATTTTAGAAGATGTTTATTGAATAGCAGAGAGTAATAACTTTATGTGCAGTTGTCACACATTATTAATGAGTGTTGTGAGCTGAATGTTGCTCAAGATTCATCATTTGTTTATCTCCAGACAGTTCTTGACAACCCCAATCTTAGCTACTTAAAAAGAGCAATAAGATTGTCTCAACTTCAGTTAAGCTGCTTAATTAAAATGAACAACTTCCAACTGATGATAATCTTGTGCTTTTAGACAACTAAATTTACCGCTTATAAGAAGTTAAATCATCAAGAGTAACACAAGATGGAATCATACATATTAAACAGTTTAACAACTTGAAGTAAACCCATTGATCTTTGCTAATGGATGACTTAATCACATTTGTAATACACTGGCTAACTAAAATTCATGTTTTGGGGAGTGTGAATTTTATATTTAAGAGTGACAAAGTAATAAAGGAGAAACCAATAGACCGAAAAACCCATTAGCCATCACAGTTGTTATCAGAATGCTTACTGGAGTAACCCTGAAATAAACAGGCAAATGGAGAGAACTGCACATTTGCACAATCTAGAAATCCTCACTTCCAAATGCGCCCCTCCAAGGCCCACACGGAAGATTTATAGTGCACAGCTCTTCATGAATTAAATGTTCATCTCAGTTTATCTGGAATTCATTACATTCTTATCCTTCATAAACTTCTCTCTCCATCTGAATTTTCATATCACCTCCTCAACCTTACTTTATGTCATGCCTGTCCACTCTTAATTACTGATGAGACCATTAATGAGAACTTTCTTGCATTCCTCAGCCACTATATATCTCTTTGCTCCTTTCAACTCAGTTTCCTTCTATATCTTCCACTAGAAAATAAAACATTCCACCCATTTGGTTACAACTGCACTTTCCAATTCCTAGTGGCCTAGCCTTTGGCATTCCATTTCTCTGGGAAGTTTCCGTAACAATGAATTTGTTTAACTATTCTTTCACTGTCATCTTTGATATACTTGTTCCCAGCAAAACCTAAACATGTTCCTGTCACAATTGTTCCTCAGTAACCCCTTATCTTCACACCCTTATAGTCAGAGCACTCCAGAGGAAGGGTCTGCTCTTGATTCCCCTCTGCCCCTTACCAATACGATAGCCTATAAGGCAATAGGTTCCATATATATGCTGACAACCCTGACTTGCACGTCAGTCTCTGTATTCCCTCTGTGGTGTCAAAGTTTTTGTCCAATATCCATCTTCGGATGAGCCACAAATTTTTCTATCTAAATTTCACAAAAAGCTTCTTTTCCAGTAACAAACCATTGCCCATTAATACCTTATAGTTAATTCCATCACTCCTCCTGTTCACTAACTCAGCCTGACCTTGGTTGGTAACATCCAATCTGCTTCTGAACTGCACGCTAACCATAAATTGGACTGTATTTAATGGTGATGATTGTGAGCCCATCTACTGACCAGAGATCCAGTAGCATCCCCTCAGAGACCATTCCCAGGCATTTAGAAGCTGGCCAAGCAACAACCTGATCAGTGACTAAGTTCCTGGGTCGCACAAAGTGGGTGCCCACACTCCAAGTACTATCAGCTAGAGGTTGTCAGTTCTTCAGTTCCAGCAGCACCACTGAAAACATTGCTGGAGCTGCAGAAGGCCAGGAACAGAAATTGTCCCTGACCCCTGGAAAATGAATGGCCAGTTAAATAGGCCCTGCTGAGGAGGCAGAGGGCAGTGGGGGGAGAGGTGTTGTTGCTGCAACAAACACAAATAATGACAGGGACTTCCTATAGGAGTGATTCATGCTATCAATAAGGCCTTTCATTGGGCATAGAGTCCCAGAACACGGGATGAACATATCCAGTCATACTGTGGCTCTCCTCCTACCACTGATTGAGGACATTGTTTGGCCTAGGTGTTGCAAAGAGCACTCCAGACTTAATTATGGACAGTTGGGAAGGCCCACCCCAAGCCTTCTTACCCCATTATTAGACAGTGCAGCTCCCACTCACTGTGCAACTGGAAAGGCCATTAAATTCCACCCTTTAGCCCTGTTATAAAGCTGACCTGCTTCTGCCTTAATTTCACCTCATCTGTTAAAACTCCTCTCCATGCCTTTATCAAACTTAACTACAGCATAAATAAATTATTGGGCTTTTTGTCAAATGTGATATGAGACTTGTTTCTGTCCTAACATCACGAACCAACATTATTCTAAATTATAGGGGAGAATCTTCCCAGACTGTTGGAGGTGGTTTTGGCAGTGGATGAGCTCCAAAGGTCCCTTGAATTAATATTGGGTTCAGATTCCAACAGGATCCTGCCTCTTCCTGTACTCTTCAGCCATGACCACTGAGAAACCACTGCTCAAAGAATTTTGTCTCTCGAAGAACTCCTTCACTGTCTGACAAGTGATTGCCAACTTCCTAGAAGATGCTTCACTTATCTATCACTTCATTCACCTTCAGCAGCACTTCAGTGCTGCCAATCTGACATGGCTTGGGAGCAGTTTATGCAGCTCCACCTTTTATCTCTGAAGGACAAGGACAAAAGCCTCAACATTAGCAATGCCACCAATGGCAGCAGCAGCAGTAACAGATGGAGCAGCTAGATCCCAACAAAGGCAAAGAATCAGCTCTCTCAACATGTTTGAGCATCAGTATTTCAAATAGCTCAGACTCATATGACAAGTTGCTGCAGACATTCACTACCCAAAAGAGCAAGATCTCCTTCCTCATGGATATGTATTGAGAAGGAGCAACCAAGGGTCCTGTGATTGGAGGGCAAAGAGCACCACTTCCCTTTAGTCTCTATCTTTTCCCAACAGTATGTGTTCTCTCTATTTTACAAGAGCAAAACAGAGATATGAGTTTTTAATCATAGCTTCCTTGCTAAGGAAAAAAAAAAAGCACGTGTGGAGGATAACTGTGAAGCACAAGTCTGAAAAGATAACAGGATGAGGCCAAAGTGAGGGCTGTCTGGATGGAAGCATGTGGTGCTCGCAGAGGGGTGCTAGTGGAGCTGCAAGGTGTGTTATTTTGGGGTGCATTATGCAGGAGAATGCCAGATAAGTCAGAGTGTGGGTTTTGCACTTGGAAGTGTAACACTACTCAATTTTCCTGAGGTCCTGGGTCCTCTTGATGCACTGTGTCTGGTTTGCAGTGAGCATACTGCTAACATTCTTGGCCAGTGGTCATGCATAGCTGCTTGGTTGAGCGTTGTCCTCTTCCTTCTGTCCTAGGGAGAGCTCACCAACTAGAACTTCTCAGATCCCTCAGTAAGACCTCTAGGGAAGAGTGAGAGATTTGTGGGAAGTTTGGAGGGGTGGGGTGGGGTGCTGGATGGATATCCCAGTTTCCTTTTCGTTCCTTATGGCCTGAAAAATTGAAACACTGATTTTTTTTTTCATGTTTCATGCTGAAGTCCCTTTAATTAGGAATTCTTCCTTTGACAACATAGATCCTTTATCATGTCCGCCCTCCCCAACTGATCTGGGTATCTGTAGATGGAATGACTTTTGGTTTGCTCTGGTTAAGAGCAACTATTGGGTGCACTCTTGGGTTGAGTTCCAGACCCAAAAACTGACTCATTGTTTCAGCACTGCCAAAGTGAGAAGATTCAACTCATTGTTAATAAACACAAATGTTATTTAAGAGTGCACAGGAAATTTACCAATCAAATACTATTAATCTACAATCTGTCCTCTAATAGAAGTTTGCATTGTCTGACTATCCACTCTGTACACTGAATTTTCTCTGCAGCTTTGAATATATATAGAAGTAAATTTTCTGCTTGCTTGCCCCTGGCAGAAACTATCGAGAAATGATGCAGGCACGGTCAATGATTTTTCTTTATCCATTAATGTTGATGAATGGGAAATCGTGGGCTGCATGCATTCGATTTCCCATTAAATGCAAGTGACGATGTACACCAAGAGCACACAAACAGAAAATTTGCTCTAAAAATTTTTTGAAGTGTTTCTTAGTGCAAACTATTTCTTCAGTATTCCATGAAAAAAAGACATTGCAATTATTTTTCATACAAAATAGGCTTGAATTTAGGCTTATAAAAGTTGAGTGGGGGGGGGGGGGTGAGGGTGGGCAGTGGGTAGGGGCAGGCAGTAGTGGGGGGGCTTCTCCATTAGAAACCTTTTAACTCTGGGAAATCCTCCCCTTAAGATCCAGTAGCCACTGAACCTCCCTCCTAACCAGCTTCTCCCGCTATCAACCTATCTCCCAACCCTGAACATATCTCTTCGTGTATGCAGTCCCAGTCTTGTTCACTCCAGCTTCTGATGTTGCAAAATCTGGACCTATTCCAATCTTTAAGAGTCCCACCCTTTAATGCAGAATTTCCTCCCAAGCAAAAACAGAAAAGGTGGGGCAGTTTCTCCTGCAGCCAATTAACACTTGTTAGAGTGTGAAACACAATGGCAGGCAGTGTTGGTGGAGAAGCAGTCCTCACTGACTCTGAGTTGAGAAATCCTGCCATCCCAAAAATCTTAGCCATAGACCTATACCTTTGTGTATTATAAAAAGACTGGACCATCAGTTAACAAATCATTCATGACTTTAGCCAAGATTTGGATCATCAACAAAATGTCTCACATGCAGTCTATATGTCAGGCATTCTGGCTATGATTGTGGATTGGCATCAGCATTCCCTCATCAACTATGTGATAAGCATCTTCTTTCAGCACAGTGGAAGGTCATAGGCAATTCACTTTGATGTCTAGAAATCCAAGCACAGTGCCACAGTGACACTTTTCTCAAGGGGATAAACTGTCTCTAAACACTGACCCGATGAAAATTTCTTCTCCAAGCTGTTAAGGGCTGGTGGATACCTAAAGCCAAGCAAATTTCCTGCCAGACATTCAGGTCTGGCAGCTCAGTTATATTTCTGCAGACATAGCTATCAGCATCTATCCCACCTCACACTGAAACTGTTACAGATTTTCTCACTGTGAAACAAAAACTCAGTTACTTCAGAGCCAGTATGTCTGTAATGAAAAAAATCATTCCATCTTGTCATGTCAATAAGACAGGAAGATAAATCAGAACTATCAAATATATCAAGAGTTGATTCTTTTTGCTATTTTAAATGCATTTTGCTGAACCACAAGATTCAGGTCACATGACAAACACGATTGGCCATCTGTTCCAGAAGCTTCCAACAGAGATTACAAGAATGAGAGAGAGTTCCACTCTTATCCACGTGGAATGTCACATGCCATTGTAAGGCCACATTATAATCACAAAACAAGATGACTAACAGATGAACCAACTCCCCCCACTGTGATAATAAATGCGAGGACATCACAGAATTCCTACAATGCACGAATAGGGCATTTGGCCCATTGAATCCGTACCAATAGCAATCCTATCCAGGCCATATCCCCTTAACCTCATGTATTTACTCCGCTAGACCGTCTGACACTAAGGGCAATGTAACATGGCCAATCAACCTACCCTGCATATCTTTGTACTGTGGAAGGAAACCAGAGCACTGGGAGGATTCGTGTACACACAGCCACAGGGAGAATATGCAAACTCCTCACAGACAATGACCTGAAACCAGAATTGAACCTGGGTCCTTAGTGCTGTGAAACAGCAGTGCTAACCACCGTGCCACTGTGGACAATTTTGCCCCTAAATGGAAAGAGTGGACCTTAACTGGCAGCACAGAAATTGCAATTAACTCATTAGAGGACTCCAGGCTTCAAGGCCTTTGGACTATTTATATCCTATTTTACTATTAAATTTCCAGCTCAATCTGCTGATTAAACACTAACAGCAAATAACTCCAGCAACATCCCAGCTCACCAAGCAGCCGGTCAGCCTCTACCAATTCCTTGAAGCCAATCTCATTTTAAAAGACTCTAATAATTACCCGCCGAATTGGCAGAAAATTCTATTATGCTGCATCATCACCAATTTCAAGGATTTTCACACTGCTGTCTCCAAACAGAAAATCATTTGGACTGAATTCTGCCATGTCAGAAACATCCTCAGAACCTTAACCTCTTGGGCCCTGGTCAGCACATGAATGAATATTCATTTCTGTGGTTCTTTCATTGATGCTGATCACTTAATGGGCACTTCCAGCACCTTCTCAGTCTTTTACATGCTCATTTACATTCTCTTTGACCAATTTTACCTCACCTCCCTACCTTCATAGTATAAATCTTTGCTGACTCTCTTTCATCTCAGTCCCGATGAAGGGTCATTGAGATTCAAAACATTGGTTCTACTCTCTTTCCACAGATGCTGTCTGACTTTCCAGCATTTTACTATTTTTATGTGAGGGAAGTTCATTTTAACTCTCTCCTTTCCATAACAATTTTCTTGAAAGGTTGCAAAATAAATACAAAAACTAAAACTCAACAATGCATATCCATCTCTTCTAGACCGTAAATGTATCAGTTTAAATAATTGTTGGTGGCTACCCTAGGAGCAGTGATGCAGAATAGTATGGCTTATTCCAATTAGAAAGAGGTAAAGTACGTACAAAACTACAACACCCAGATTTGATTTGGACAGATTTAATAAAGCTCATTGATGAAGATGTTTTGAGATAAGTTGGAAAGAGAATTTGGCATGTATGACATTAACAGCTGAATCTTTAACAAAAAAAGACGCAAAGTTTCAGGATTAATATATTCCATTAGGAAAAAGGAAAACTACTACAATTTTGAGGACATCATTGAGAGATAAAAGAGGCCAGAAAAAAATTAAAATTGAAAAGTGCCCATGGAGAGTATAAGAATGAAAAAAATTACAAAAGAACAATGGGACAATTAAGGTTGGGGACAGGGAGGGATTGGTAGCAGAAGTTATAAAAGGGGAGAATTAAACACAATGAATGTATTTAATAAGTACTTTGCATCAGTTTGTACCAAAAGATTGATGTCTGGGAGAGGGAAAACCTGGAGTGATTGAGAGCAAGATAATAAAAATTAAAAAGTTAATTTAAGATAATTTAATTACAATAAACAGTGTCAGGATCCTGAAGTGACACAAGGGCCACAAAGGAAACAATGAATGTGCAGATATTAGGAGTAGAGAGTCAGCCCTCAAACAGGCTTTACTTCCAGCATTAGAATTGTCCAGCACTGTATAGAAAATGGCTTGAGGCCACTCCATAGCCCACTCTTCCAGAAACAGAACAAACAGACTCCAAGATAGAAGCTGAGGAAGTAGGTTCCCCGAGTGAAAAAAAACCCCTGAAGAGGAACATGTGTAAGTAATACTTCAGCATTCCCTCTGAAAGCAAAAATCCCCAATTAGATTCAAGCTTCAGTTCCTAGCCACCTCCCGGTTTCCAAACCAGTCGCCAAGCGGCAAAAGGAACTCCTTCATAGCAGGATTCCTGGGCGAGTTGTGAATCTGAAGGGGTAGGATTGTTATAGTGGATATAGGGTGTCATTAATAGATCTCCCTATGGGCTTTGTGGAATACGGGTTTCCCTACTGACTGAGCGGGAGCTTTAATTGTTTCCACAGGCTATTCGGTCCACCTTGTTGACCAACAAGGTGCATGCATTCGGCAGGTCATGCGAGGGCTGCTCCTGGAAGTTACTTCAGGAGTGGCCTAGTGCTTCATGTCGTTAGTGTATGCTTAAACTGGACCATCAGATGGGCAACATGGCAGCTCAGAGACTATCACTGTTGCTGTGCAGACACATGGATTTGGGCCTGTCTCTGCGGGAGTTTGCGCGTTCTCCCCTTGGTTGCGTGGGTTTTCTCCGGGTGCTCCGGTTTCCTCCCACATCCCAAAAATGTGCTCTTAGGCTGATTGGGTAACAAATTGTCCCTATATTGGTCTCTATATGTCATTAAGACGTTAGGATGGCGGCGCGGGCTCGTTGGGCCGAAGGACCTGTTTCCCGTGCTGTGTTGTTCTTTGTTCTTTGAGAGATGAGTGCGGAAGTTATACCACACTCAGTCTGGACCAAGATGTCACGTAAGTGTTCAGACAGGCCTCGATTGTAAGCCAGGGATATGGCCTTTGTTTTACTAAAGAACTGTTGTACTGGATTACATGCTGATGTTAAATTAGCATAACAAACTCAAGTAAAAATAGAAACAGTTTTTTGTTCACCACTCCGAGAAATCAAAGATGGAAGCCAGTTCATGCTGAAATCTGACAAAAGACTGACTGTAAATAGCATTCACTGGATTTCTCACTGATTTCAATTGTCATAAATCAGTCACAATTAAAAGAAGTTCTTATTAAAGGTGGGCTCACTTTATGAGGCAAACATTTCCAAGGCTGCTCTATAGTGATTTGGAATTCATTTGAAGCAATTTTTTAAAGAGGCATCTCGATCTTTTGGCTAAGTTGCAAATAAGATCAAGCCTTGAAGGAGGAACTACACCTAATCCAATCAGCTTGGATCATGTAGATCAAGCCCAACATAGGTAGTGGGAGCCCTGTCTTGTCAGCTTGGATTGTTGGGACTCTGAATTGGCTTTAACTTGACTTGATTGGATTGGAATAAAGTTTTAAAAAATCAAAAAAAAAAATCGAGTCTTTGACAACCTGTAAATCTATGCCATATGAATACTAATTTAAAATTAAACTGAGTGTGAAAAGTTAGTTTTCATTAGGGGATTATGATCAGTCTTGTCAATGTATATTTTTTCAGAAGATCTTTCTCACATGGAAGTAGTTATTATAAAGAGGAGAAAAGTAAGAAGCATTGCATATATTGTAAATTGTGAATATAAAAAAGACAGGGACTTACTGGAGTTTTTCACGTGGAACTATGAGCAGGTTGCTTGTTGTTTATTTCCGACCTTTCCCATAATAATACTAAATCATTACTCATTGTCACTTCACCCACTTGCCCACCTTCATTTCCCAAGAATAAATCCAGAACTGCATCTCTTGTTGGCCTTGTCATATGTTGTTTAAAACAAAATTTCTGGACACCTCATGTGAATCTTTCACCCTCAATGCCCGTTATATTGTTTGAAACCCAGTTGACATTGGTATAATGAAGTGGGAATGCTGGCATTGGACTAGGGTAGGCACAGTAAGAAGTCTCACAACACCAGGTTCAAGTCCACCAGGTTTATTTGGAATCACGAGCTTTCAGAGAGCTGCTCCTTCATCAGGTGAATGACTTCTTAATATCAGGGTAAAGTTTCCTACGTTTATTGTCCTGCTAATCTAACAGGTAGAAATTTGTTCTTCTATCTCTCTCTGTTTGGGCGTCTGTTATATACTCCTAAGTTCAACCCATTAAGCCTTGTTAGCCTGTTTAATATATTATCCCTTCTTACAACTGTAATTGATTCTTTAACCAATAATGCTACTCCTCTCCTTTTTTTTTGTCAAGGAATAACTTGCCTGAAAACTCTACATCTAGGGCCAATTTTGCTCCTCCTTAAGCCAAGTTTTCATTATAGCAATTACGTCATGCTGCTATTTACCTGTCTGTGCCCTTAGTTCATTTGCCTTGTTTGTAATACTCCTTGCACTGAAGTATAAATAGACCAACTCCATCAATTTTCTTTGCTAGATGCTTTTTAACCTTTGTTTGTTTTGTCTTTCTGAGTCACTTACTATACCACTACTTAATGTTCTACCTCCCATTTCCTGATCTGAATCTGAACCATCTATGCCTACTCTTTGGTTCACAGCCCTCTACCAAACTAGTTTAAAACCTCCCCAACAGAACTAGCAAAAGCCCCATGAGGATATTGGTCCCAGCTTTACCCAAACATAACCCACCTGCCAGTATACATCCCCCTTCCCCAGAACTGGTCACAATGCCTCAAGAATCTAAACTTTTCACTGTACACCAATTCTCCAGTCACACATTCATCTGATCTATTCTTATTCCTGCTCTCACTAGCACATGGCACTGGGAATAATCCTGAGATTCTTACATTTGAGGTTCTGAATTTTAAATTACCTGCTAATTTCCTATTTTGAGCTTTCAGAAATTTTTCCCATTTTTGGCCTATGTTGTTTGTACTGATGTGTACCATGACTACTGTTCACGTTCCCACTTCAGAATGTCCTGTAGCCACTCTGTAACATCCCTGCTCCTGACACCAGGGAGGCAACATACCCTTCTGCTCTTAGCTTGCAATACTGAATGACCTGGGAAGAGCTCTGAACTGAGACAGACAGAATACTATCTAACCATATGGTGGCCTCATTGATCCAAACTTGACAGTTAACTTGCCCAACTTTCAGTGGATACATTTTTATAGTTGACACGATCATAAAAACACATCCATTTTAATTTTAAGCGACACCCACACAGACAGGAACAAATCAATCCAAAATTGATTTTTTTGGAAACTTTTTCACTCTCCTGACATTTAATATCAGTAAGAAAATTTTCACCTTAAAAAGGGGTGGGGACAGGAAACACAGTTTTGCTGGCAGCTACGAAGGACATTAAACACTTCGTTACATTTTTTTCTGTTGGCACAAGTCTTTGATTATATTCCAGCCAAATTGTCTGGAGGTAACCTCAGACCTTGCAGAGGTCACCTGCTGTTTCCTTACAGGAACACAGAAGATCACAACTCACACTCTGTCTTTGTCCATGTGCAAAATAAGTATATCTTGTGCTCAAGGTCAAGGTATCTGACTGAAATGTTTAATAAATCATTCTTCCTAACTGGGTGTGTATAAAAAAAACATATTAGTTCATACAATTCATCTTCTGTGCACAGGCAAAATGGGTTGAAAATCAATGGCCCATCCAGCAATCTCCTACTAAATCTTCCACGTTGTGGAAAAATCATTAAAGATTAAGCCAGGTTCCAATGTATCCATCCAGGTACCACCTCCAGTTGTTTGGAATGATACCTTTCTCCACAAGAGATGGGAATGGCTGGTTTGTCACTCCCAAGCAGAAGGTTTTCTGGTCTTTGACTTATCAAAACAGCATTTATTGTGGTTCATATCGACTGACTTGCTGGCTGGTGAAAGTAAATCTCACTGGGGAGTCTCTAATCCCCAGATTCAGCCTTGTTCCCTGAAAATTTGGAAAGCTTGCTTGGCTTTTCCCGATTCCCTTAGGGGGTCACGTTTCACAATGGTTTTATGGGAGACCTCAGTATCATTTTTCCCCCAACCCCACATAGGGCAAATTCTTCCGGAATTACAAACTTTTCCCAAATGATAGGTGCTCAGTTATATTTATATAATGAAACTTCTCTCCAGCTCAATATATTTGATGGGGACAGTTCCAGAAATTTCCAGCAGGGACATCCCAAAATTTATGTTGCCATCTTTGCAGCTTTTCAAGACTGACCATCTATTAACAGGACAGAGAAGATTCATTTAGATTTCCCTTGTGAAAAAAATAATTTTCAATTCAATGTTTAGGGCTTTATGAACAATACTTTCTAGGAACTAAACATGATTGAAGGTCCTCTCCTAAAAACACTCAGAGACAACTGAGGATTGATTCCATGGGTGCCAGCTATCCTCCAGTACCTTGCTAAATGGTCAATCTTCACGCGTGACCCTGGATAATAATTGCACGCAGGCTATTTGATCATACAGAGCAGCATCACATTCAAGCCTGAACATGTCCCAATCCAATTCACACATATGCATTGTATAGCATAGCTCAATTTGACTTACACCATACAGTGGTACTGAAACCACTTGTTCTAATGTTTCCTCTAAGCTGCATAAAGACACACCCATGCAGCACTCCAGAATTTACTGTGCAGGGAATAAGCAGAACAAGCAGCAGTCTCTTTACGCTGATCACACATAGTACAACAAACAGGCTGAACACAACCTCAAAGGGAAATTAAAGGAAACATTATTTGTCACCATCATGATCATGACCGAAATCAGCCTGAAGACTTATAGCTAGGACATAGCTGCCTATTTGTTTCACACTAGACAATGCTACTTCCTACATGTAATCTATTAGTTGAACTGAACATGTGCTGTATTTATAACAATGTTTGAATAATTGAGAGTCATTTTTAATATTTGTGCTATGTGTTCTTGTGAAACTATAATGAAAGGATTACTTTTTAACAAAAGATAGAAATTTTGCTGCTGCATCATAAATTCCCTAGAGTGCAGAAGAGGTCATTTAGCACCAACTCTCTGACAGAGTAATTTACACAAGCCCTCTCCCCCACACTATCCCTGTAACCTCTCATTTTTCCCAAGGCTAATCCATTTAATCTACATATCTTGGGACACTGTCAATTTAACATGGCCAATCCACCTAACCGGCGTATCTTTGGACTATGGGAGGAACCTGAAGCATCTGGAGGAAATCCATGCAGACATGAGGAGAATGTTCAAAACCCACACAGACAGTAACCCAAGTCTGGAATTGAACCCAGCTCCTTGGAGCTGTGAGACAGCAGTATTAACTGATATGCCACCCCCAATCATTTTTACTTTATTTTGTACAGTATAAGATTCAGCTGGAGATAACTGTAAAGCTTATATTCCACAAGTTTGATCTATTTGATTACCAGAATGAAATGCATAAACATACTGGAGAGTTATTTAAAAGTCATCAGGAGCTAAAGTCAACACCCTCTGAAAACGGGGGCAGCGTTCGCAATGTGTGATTAGCATGCCCTCATTCAATGTCATGCAGGCAGTGTACCAACTTCATACTCCTTGATTCTAGTGTTATGCCAGCACTACCTACTTTGTTGAGTAGTTGTATGCCCAAGCAGAGACCCTAGAAGAAGCTAAAGCCAACTGACACCTCTGAACGAGAAGCTGAACTGTGGCTAGAGCAGGTGGCTGCAGTGCGTGTACAAGTCATGCTCTCATGGATAATGACTAAATAATTATGCAACATGAGAGTGATATGTTTCAAGATTCTTGGATGCATTGAAAGCCTTTGTGGAGCGAGTGCAAACAAGGAGAGAAACGTTGAATCCATTGGGAGCCGTAGACCTGCCAAACATACACTTAGAAGGCAGTGGAATCAGACAGCTGTGGTGTTAAATGGCAGAAGTCAAGCCAAGGATCTGAATTAGTGCCACAATTAGTTCAAGTGATCAATGTCAAATGACATATCCTACTAACTGCACCACTAACCTTAAACACTGCCAATGCACCAGATCCTCGATCACTCACCTAACAATAATTTTTATCATTCGTAGCTCCCAATGAATTCAGCACTTCTCTCTGTATTTGCACTCGCTCCACAAAGGCTTTCAGTGCATTCAAATCATACCAAGTATTCTTGGCTTCGCTTCACCCATACAGACTTTGCACTGTTGTAACCCTCACACCCACATTTCACTGCTTGCATACATTGCCAGCTATTCAGTAACGACCAGCAGATCATCTAAACCCATAGCATTGCACGCTCACTGACACACTTCCCTCTCTCTTCCAGGACAATTGGAGTCCAGCCAGAGAGAACATACACAATTATATTTCCTTATCTCCATGGAAGAGACTGTGTTCACCATTCCTGATAAGGCCATGGCTGGCAGCAGGGCTGAAACTGCCTGTGCTGTTATGTGCTCTGTCTGAGGCCAGCATTTTCTATTCACCTGACGAAGAGGGAGACCTCAAAAGCTTGTGAATTTATTATCAAATAAATTGGTTGGACTTAAACCTGGTGTTGTCAGACTTCTTACTGAGGAGGGCTGAAATCAGAGAAATTAATGCTAAATTTGAATTTGTGTCTATTTAGATCAAATTTATAAGTGATCATATGGTTAATGATGGAAGTGCAAAATAAAATGTCATTTCTGGGATTGTGTGCAGATATTATGACTTGATATTGGATATTCAGATGCAGGTTCAAGAGCTCATAGTATTCTGGTATAACTTTGAGTGCTAAACAGTCTTTTGCTGTTGTTCCAATAATTAAGGAACCCATAGTTCCTTGATAAGAGCGGTCTGAATTGCAAAGTGTGACAAGCTAACTGGTCAGTGTAGCCTTGGATTTTACTGAATCAATCTTTTTGACTAAATAATTAAACTAAATCAAAAGGGGCAAATTAAAAGGGGCAACGCCCAAAAAGAAGGGAACAGCCCGAAACAGAAAACAAAGTGGAAAGGAAATTTAAAACATCGAAACAAAATAGGGCTAAAGAGGTCAATAACAAACCCAGCACCTGCAGTGCCCAATGAGCATCGAAGGCCTTGATAGTCCCCTTACATACTGCGCACTATTGAATCGAGAAGGAAGGGATAGATTTTCTTTTCAGTTGATCAAGTAGTTCAATAGTATTCAATTAGTAGGTAAATAAATAAATTAGTAGGTAAAAATACTAGGTTAAGCCTTTTTGACAATTGTCCTTCCAGGAAGTTATCACAATTTCCAGTTTTTGAGCAATACTATATCAATGCATAAGGAAATCCTCTGTTAACGATCCACTATCTTTTGCTCTGGGAGTGGTAGCAAGCAGCAATATTTGTGGTTTCATACTCGTCCACTCATCTCTTTTTTCAGTAAGATGTAAAGCTATTCCTGCAACTTGTCGTAATTTATTTCATATTATTCCACTAAAATAACAGCACGGCACAACAATGTCAAAGTGAATTGCAGCAAAGAGATAATACAGAAACAAACCAGGACTAGAATATGAAGCCCAAGCCTTACAATTATGTTACATAGGTATAATAAAATATTATACAGTCAGCCAATCTCTACCAAACTGTATGCATCTACATCATGTAATAATGTTACATTGGAAATTATTTCACCATTTCTTACCTTCAGAAAGTTGAAGTGAATGTGAAAACTTTGTCCTTCTCCTTCAACTTGCCAAACCCAAATTTTACCATTGAGTTCAGTTGTAGACAGACTGTACCTTTCTAATGTGAAGGTACAGTGCAGGTTTCTTTGACAGCCATTCCAAATGTGATAAAATGGAATTTCCTTAAAAAAAAATGGAAGTAAGGCAGGTGTTATTCTTTGAGTCCAGTTTGTATGACTTAGACAATGAATGTTGGCCCAGCCAATGATGCCCACATCCCAAGAATAAATAAACAAATAATTACCATCCATCAATCTAAGTACAATCACAGAATTAAGGAATAATACAGTATAGAAAGAGGCCATTTGATCAACTGAGCTCTTGTCAGCTCCTCAGCCCTATTCCCCTGTGTTTTCCCCAAATCTCTGGATTTTTTTCCTCTGTCAAGCATTTATCCAATTCTCTTTTGAAGACTTCTAGCAAATCTGGTTCCAAAACCTTCCAGTGATGAAAACGGTGGACGAAGGGCGAGCCGTTGATGTCGTCTATATGGATTTTAGCAAGGCGTTTGACAAAGTCCCTCATAGGAGATTAGTTGAGAAGGTCAAGGCTAATGGGATACAAGGACAGGTAGCTAGATAGATAAGTAACTGGCTTGGTAATAGGAGACAGAGAGTAATAGTGGAAGGGTGTTTTTCTAGCTGGAGGTCGGTCACTAGTGGTGTGCTGCAGGGCTCGGTACTGGGACTTCTTCTATTTGTAATATATATAAATGACTTGGAAGAGGGAGTAAGTGGAGTGATCAGCAAGTTTGCAGACGATACAAAGATGGTTGAACTTGCGGATAGTGAGGAGCATTGTCAGGCAATGCAGCAGGACATAGATAGGCTGGTAGCTTGAGCAGACAGATGGCAGATGGAATTCAATCCTGATAAATGTCAGGTGATGCATTTCGGGAGAAAGAATCTAGGAGGGAGGTATATGATAAAGGGTAGACTTATTAAGAGTATAGAAACGCAGAGGGACCGGGGGGTGCAGGTGAACAAGTCTCTGAAGGTGGCAGAGCAAGTGGAGAAGGTTGTAAAGAAAGCATATAGTATGCTAGCCTTTATAGGAAGGGGTATAGAGTACAAGAGCTGGCCTTTAATGTTGCAGTTGTATAAAACGTTGGTTAGACCTCATTTGGAATACTGCGTCCAGTTCTGGTCGCCTTACTACCGGAAGGACGTGGAGACTCTGGAGAGAGTGCAGAGGAGGTTTACCAGGATGCTGCCTGGTATGGAAGGTCTGAGTTACGAGGAGAGGTTAGCCAAATTGGGACTGTTTTCCTTAGAAAGACGTAGACTTAGAGGAGATCTGATAGAGGTGTACAAGATTATGAAGGGGATAGATAGAGTAAACAGGGTTAAGCTTTTTCCTAGGATGGACTCAAATAGTACGAGGAGTCATGGGCTTAAGGTGAGGGGTGTAAGGTATAATTTGGATGCTGGAGGGAGTTTTTTCCACACAGAGGGTGGTGGGGGTATGGAATGCGCTGCCAACTAAAGTGGTGTAGGCAGTTATGCTGGAGTTATTTAAGAAATACTTAGATGGGCACATGAACAGAATGGGAATGGAGGGGTATAGAAAACTGATTTAAAATAGGGATCATGAGCCTTGGGAGTCCCTGGGATGTGTGTAAATAGATGATGATATTGATGTACTTGTTTTTGTCCTACAGGTGCTTTGTCCACCTTGTTGTCTAACGAGGGGCATACACGCGATGGGTCGTGGGAGGGCTGCTCTTTAATCTTTTTTGAGAGTATCCTAGTGCTTCACGTCGTTAGCGTACGCTTGACCTGGACCATTTGATGGGCAACATGACAGCTCAGTCACTATCACTGTGCTGTGCAAATACATGGATTTGGGCCTGTGTCTGTGGGAGTTTGCGTATTCTCCCCGTGCTTGCGTGGGTTTTCTCCAGGCGCTCCGGTTTCTTCCACATCCCAAAGATGTGCTCTTAGGCTAATTGGCAAAACAAATTCTCCCTAAATTGTCTCAAATTTGGTTTTTAATCCATAGATCTATAAACATGGACAGGGATCGCGGATAGAGGTGGGAATATCGGTGGGTGGCGGCGCAGGCTCGTTGGGCCGAAGGGACTGTTTCCCGTGCTGTTTTGTTCTTTGTTCAGTGCTCAACAATGAGCCGAAACTAAGAGAGCTAACCTTTAAATCACTGAAGTATACCTAACAGAGAAGGCTCCAGCTACTGAATCTTTTGGAAAAGAAGAAAACTATTTTAAAGCCCAGTGAGTAAATATTTCAATTAGAACATACATAGAACAATACAGCACAGAACAGGCCCTTCGGCCTTCGATGTTGTGCCGACCAAAATAAAAAGCAATGCCCCTCCTAACTAAACCATTCCCTTCTCATCCATATACTTATCAACTAACCTCTTAAACGCCACCAAACTTGGCGCATCTACAACAGCTGCAGGCAGGGCATTCCACTCCCTAATCACTCTTTGAGTAAAGAACCTTGAGTAAAGAATACTTCTCTGACCTTTCACTATTTTTTAAAGCTGTGAGTGTTGCTTGGCAAAAGTGATGTGGAGATGCAAGCACTGGATTGGGATGGGCACAGTAAGAAGTCTCACAACACTAGGTTACAGTCCAACAGGTTTTTTTTGGGGGGTGGGGGGGTTAACAAGCTTTCTGAGCACTTCTCCTTCATCAGGTGACTGGGCAAAAAGAAGTGTTTGGATTTGGGTGAAAACAGAGGGTTTCAAGAGGTATGTTTGTAACGGATAAGTAGAAATTAAAGGGCTAATTTCAAGCTAAATCAGTTTATTAACCTACTAACTAAAAGCTGCCCTTTCTGGTTAGGTATAGTTTAGTTGCATTTCTGAAACAGGAGTTAGCTGAGTCACTCTCAGCTGAAGCTGGTTAAAAGGAACACCTTGTTTATTCTAGTTTCTAAAGCATTGTTTTTTTTGGGGGGGGGAGGCTGATTAAAAGGGAGGCAATTGTCAAGGCTGCTTGGCAAAACAGTGTGCTTTGGAGTTTGGTGCAAACTGAGTTAGGAAAAGGTGAAACTGGAAGACTAAATGTGGCGTTCAATAAGGCAGGAATGGAGTGCAGCAGAGTTTCACAAACACAGAGAGTCAGTGATTTGGTGAGGAGTGTGTAAGGTTGAGTAATTGTTACTATATTTTTGTTTATAGTTGGTCAGATCATAATTAGAAGCTGACCTGCAAGGAAGTGCAAAGCAGTGGAGCAGAGCATTCCAGAACAAAAAAAACAGCAAGGTGAACTCAAAGCACTGTCACAATTCAGAGTGAGCTGCAGTAGCAGAGATAGCTGATTCGTGAATAACAGTCCGTGAGTCTTTCTTCCCTTTAACTCTTTCAGGGATGTTAGTTTGACGTACTACTGTTTAAGGTAAAAGGAGGTCCCGTGTGTAATCCGTACTCTAAATTCAAGGGAGAATCTCAGACCACAGCTCAAGAAGAACTCAGCCCTGTAGGATGCTCCTCCTGCAAAATGTAGGAAATCAGAGACACTTCCAGTATTCCTGGTAACCACGTGTGCAGGAAACACATCCAGCTGCAGCTTCTGAATGACAGTATTACACAACTGGCTCTGCAGATTGACTCACTGTGGAGCATCTGTAATGCTGAGGACGTTGTGGATAACATGTTTAGCGAGTTGGTCACAAATTATGACTGCACAAGTGAAAAAGCATTGGGTGACTCCCAGGAAGAGTGGTAGGTGTCAGTAGGTAATGCAGGAGTCCCCTGTGGTCATTCCTTCACAAACAGATATATTATGTTTGATACTATTGTCCTCTTGGGGATGGGAAGCAGCAACAACAAAGTTTATGCTACCAAACAAGTTGGTTGCACAGCTAAAGAGGAAAAAGACTGGGAAGCCTTTAGTGATAGGGGATTTGATTGCTGACAGGCATGTGGTCACAAATGAGTCTTTCAAATGGCATGTTGCTTCCCTGGTGCCATGTGCACCAGGGAATGCCTCAGTACAGCTGCAGAGCATTCTGAAGGTGAAGGATAAGCATCCAGTGGCCATGGTACATGGTATCAACAACATGGATAGAAAAAGGGATAAGGTCCTGCAAAAGTAATTTAAGAAGTTGGGTAATAAATTAAAGAGCAGAAATTTGAAGGTTTTTTATTCATTTGTGGGACACAGGCATTGCTGGCTGGCCTAGTTGCCCTTGGAGGCACTTGCAGTCAACCACATTGTTGCGGCTGTGGAGTCACATAGACCAGTCCAGGTAAGGATGGCAGATTTCCTTTCCTAAAGGAATTGGAGAATGATATGGGCTTTTCTGACAAGTGACAACGTTTTTGTGGTCATCAATAGATTCTTAATTCCAGGTATATTTTATTGAATTCCGATTTCACTTTCTGTTGTGGTGGGATTCGAACCTGGGTCACCAGAACATTAGCTGAGTTTCTGAATTAATAGTCTAGCAATAATACCACTAGGCCATCACCTCTTTATCTGGATTACTTCCTATCGTAAGGCAGGATTCAATGTTCAAGCAAATCCAGGTTGTGCGTGTAACAGCAGGAAAAGGAATACCTAAAAAAGGTCTACCGTAGGTAGACACACCCAATTAACATCTCAGACTGCCAACATGGTTACTTCACATTGAGATCATTTCTAGGCCTTGGTGAACAATGCAGAGTTGAAACTGATTAGCAAAGCTTCACTGAGTCTAGCGAAGCCATTGTTCCTGGAAACTGGGGAAATGGGACAGTTATCATACCATTGAAACCTATTCATCACGCACATCACTTCTGTATTACAAAACAGACAAGGATAGCCGGTCACAACCAATTTAACATAAAGTGCCCAGGACAATAGACCCATCTAATGTGATCAACTAAAATCAATTCAAGCTATTTGTATCAACGATATTCTGTATTACAATACTCTGGACCCCAGAGAATAGTATAAGTAATACGTACAGCTTTTGTATCTTAGGAATCAGTCTAGATACAGACTGGACTTTACTGGGTCTTGGCTGACTGTCCCTCATGCATGTGGAAATAAAACCATTTTACCTGACACAGACAAAAACACTCCTCGTTTATTCCCTCCTACACTTCAAGTCGTGTATTACTGAGTAGAAGAATTGGAAGATAGGTTGGATGAATGTGTTGGTTTTTGGATCATTAGGACAGTTTCTGGGGATAATATGTTCTATATGAGCTGGACATGTTGCATCTAAATTGCAACAAGTCCACTATCCTTGCTGCAAGTTTTGCTCATGCTTTTGAGGAGGCTTTAAATTAATTGGGCAAGGGGATGAGACATAATAGATGCGTAGCTGGGAGCAAAGTTCAGTCAGATATAGGAGAAAAACTAGGACAGTCCAGCAGGCAGAAAAGACATGGCCATGATAATGCAAACGGGAGGACTGCTAAATGCATCTATTTTAACATGATGCCTGTTTGATAAGGCAGATAAACATGGAGCATCAATTAGCAGGTGGAAGAATGATATTGTTGCAATATCTGAAACATAGTTGAAAGGGTAGGACTGGCAACTCAACATTCCAGGATATAGAAGTTTTAGCCATGATAGGGGAGGATGCAAGAGAGGAAAGGGCCTTGCATTATTGATGTAACCACCACTGCAGTAATGAAAGAGAATGTCTTAGAAGACTCTTCAAATGAAGCCGTTGGGTGGAGCTTAGAAATAAAAAGTTAGTCACTTCACTGTGATTACATTACAGGTCTGCTAACAGTCCAAGGGAGATAGGGGACCAAATATGCTGGCAAATCAGAGGTGTGAGAGGAATAAGGTTATAGTCGCAAGGGATTACAACTTTGCCAATATTCATTTGAGAGAATCATGGAGAATCTCTACAGTGTAGAAGAGGCCATTTGGCCCATCAAATCTGCATCCATTCTCTGTTAGAACATGTTACTCAGGCCCTCAACACTGTCCTATCTCCATAACCCCACACATATTCCATGGCCAATTCATCTAACCTGTACATCTTGGGACACTAAGGGGAAATTTACCATGGTTAATCCACAGAACTGTGGGAGGAAACCTGAGCACCTGGAACATGCAAGTCTTTTAAAAGTGTTCCACGAAAAGCAAGTGAGGGGAACCCTGGATGTCAAAAGATAGAGGGTTTAATAAAGGGGGAAAAAAAGCAAGTATAGAGCCCTTCAAGAGCATAAAAGTATAGCAGGATGCTTAATAAATAAATGAAGAGGGGCCATGAAATATCATTGGTAGATAAAATGAATAAAAATTCCAAGGCTTTTTGTGTGTATAGTAGATGCAACAGCATGACTAGAGAAAGAGTAGGGGCCCATTACCCCAAAGAGGCAATCTGTGGGTGAAGCCAGGGGACAAAGATGAGGTTGTAAATTAACATTTTTCTTTTGTATTCACTAAGGAGCAAAACATTGTAGCTGGAGATTTTAGCTAGGACAGTGACGTTCTAGGGCATGTTACGGTTAATAAGGAGAAGTTATTAAATGTTTCAGCTAGCATAAATCCCTAGGGCCCGATCAGATGTATCCCAGATTGTGATGGGAGATAAAAGAAGAGATTGCAGAGATACTTAAATCTTTGCTGGATACACATGAAGTGCCTGGTGACTGGAGGATAACTAATATGGTACCTTTATTCAAGAAAGGCAGCAGCAATATGCCAGGTAACTATAGCCCAGTTAGTGTAATGTAAGTAGTCAGGAAATTATTGGAAATACTTCTGAAGGACAAGATTAGTCAACATCTGGAAAGGCAGGGATTGATTAGCATGGATTTATTGGTGGGAGATTCTGTCAAACAAATTGAGTTTTTTTTAATAAGATAATGCAGTTGATGCAGTTTGCAAGGATTTCAGTAAGACCATTGACAAGGTCCCACATGGAAGCCCAGCCAAAAAGATTACTGCCTAATGGATCCAAGGGAAGTTGTCAAATTGAATCCAAAATGAGCTTATAAATAGGAAGCAAAGGGTGATAGTGGAAGGTTGCTTTTGTTATTGGAAGCCTGTGACCAGTGGTGTACTACAGGGAACAGTTCTAGAACCTTGCAGTCTTATATACATTAATAATTTGGCTGTGAATGTAGAAGTTATATTTGTAAAGTTTACAAATGACATGAAAGTTGGTAATGTTGCTGATAGTGAGGAGGATAGTCTTAGATTACAGACTAATACTGATCAGCTGGTAAAACGGACAGAGCAATGGCAGATGGAATTTAATCCTGTAAATGAGGTGATGCATCTTGGGAGGTCTAATAAGGGTAGAATATACACAATGAACAGTCGTTCTCTAAGGAAGATTATGAAAGAAAAGGGACTGCTGTATAAATCCATAGATCCCTGAAGGTGGCAGCACAGGTAGATAGGGTGATGAAGAAGGCAGATGGAATGTTTGCTTTCATTAGGCAGGGCACAGAATATAGGAGAGGGTGGTCTTGGTACAACTTTATACAATGTTGGTTTGGCCACAGTTGGAATATGGTGAGAGTTCTGGTCACCACATTATGAAAAGGATATGATTGCATTGCAGAAGATGATGCCTAGGATGGAAAGTTTCAGCTGTGAGGAGAGATTGGATAAGCTGGGCTCGTTTTCCCTGGATCAGAGGAGGCTGAATGGATCTGAGGAGTACATAAAATTAAGAGGCAGAGATAGAGTAGATCGTAAGAATCTTTTCCCCATTGCAATGTTGTCCAAAACCTGAGAGCATTGTTTTAATATGAGTAAGTGGCTTTGAAAGGATCCGGGGAAATACTTTTTCACTCCAGAGGATGATGATAAGATCAAACATCTCACCAAAGAGGGTGGTGGAGACAAGTGCACTCAACATTTAAGAAGCATCTGGATAGACATTAAATTGCCAAGGCATAATAGGCTATGGCCCAAGTGCTGGTAAATGTGATTAATATAAATTGGTATTTGATGGTTGGTATAGACATGGTAGGTCAAAGGTCCTGTTTCTGTGCTGTAAAATTCATTCATTTTAGCTTCAAGATATTCTCGTGGCATTGATGATTTAAAAAAATAGAAACACATTAAAGACTGCTTTGAATACATATTACACTTAGAAAAAATGTCATTTGAAAAAGATTAAATATAATGGAGTGAGAAGGAACTAATAACTCAATTCAGATATCATAAATGCAAAACTCAGATAGTTTTTATTATTCATTTCTTCCTGCAATTTATTTTACGTTGTCCCTTTGAAGTCTGATAATCAAGATGCTCAAACCATTTGATGCTTAAGACTATTTTCATGACAACTCAAATCTTTGACATAATTGCAGTTAAATTGCTGCATGTTATTTCAAGAAAACATTGTTCCAATGTACATTTTGGAAATTATTTAACCCAAATTATTTTGTTCAGTGTTGCAATATTTGAAATGCTGTAGTTTGGCAGACTGCTTTAGGAGCATGCTGGCAGAAGTTATGGATGTACAACAATCCAGTCGGAAACTTGTGTTGTATGGATAGGTAGTGTACCAGTTGAGACAGAAAGGAAAAAGTAAATACATCTCCGTCAGCCTGGCTAGTTTATAAATTATTATTTTTCACTGATTTTTCAAAATAGATAAACGATTCCAGCTGATCACTTGCTAGCTTCCTAAGTTTCTGAGCAGATTGAAAGTGAGCAAAGGTTAACAACTCAAACCATGTGGAATGTAACATTTATATCTTTTAAATGTTCTAATCAACACAATGGGGTAGCAGATAAGATAACTGACCCAGTAAGCTATGGACAAATACAGCTGTTTTAACCTCCAATATGGTGTTAATAACCTGACCATTACCTGTTCCAAAACACTATGGATTTCAACAAGGATTGCATTAGTCAACCAGAAAGCAAACTATCATATCACCAAGACTTGAGTTTTCTGAATTCCTTAAATAAGCAAGCTGCTAGGTCTAATCATCTATTTTCCATTTGACTTTAGACAAACAGTTCACCGTCTACCATCTTCCCATTGAACAGGTAGCAGCAACAAAAGCTCTGTCCAGGTACAACTGCCTGATTACAATCTGCACTGTGAATTCCTGGAACAGTAGACCTGGTGCATTCAAGCCAAATTCAACTTGACCTGCCTTCTCGCCGTTGTGGAAGTCTCACACTTGGGAGAACAAATCACCCTGCAATAGGCCACTAATCTTACCCTTTGAACAAACACTCTATTAGACTTTTGATTCTAGACTCGCATAAAACTCTACCTTGTATTTCATTATGGTATAGACCTGTATGCCTTTCTTTCCCTTGACTCTTTTATTGCATATGTGCAAAAGGGGTGGTCATTGCAAAACACAGAAGAGGGATTTTGTATGGAGTAAACCAAACCTTTTTGTTTCATCCTGTTTGGAGTTTGCTCTAAGTTCATAGAGGATTAGAACACTACTAATCCAAGGGTGGAGGAAAATACCTATAAAGGGCAAAATCAAAACTACTTTTCTGTTTATGGATGGGTAGCCAGAGGAGAAATCAGGGGCTGTTTAAATTAATTCCCCTCCTATCTGTAACAGTTGTATAGTCATACTTTTAATGGATTAGCAATCCAGAGGCCTAAACTAATAAGCTGAAGATGTGAATTCAAATTCCATTAAAGTGGTTTACAAATCACCTAGTGGACAATGGTAGCATAGTTACAATGTTACTGCATGAGTAAAGCAGATGCCCAGGCTAATGCACTGGGGAAATATTTTCAATCCTACCACAGCAGCAAGTGGAATTTAAATTTAAGTAATAAAACTGAAATATAAAGCTAGAATCAATGATGGTGAGCATGCATCAATTGTTATAAAGACCCATCTAGTTCAGTAATCCTTAAGGAGAAAAGTTACCTTTCTTACCCAGTCTGATCCACATGTGATTCCAGGCCCACAGGACTGACTCCTAAATGGTCTTAGTTCAAGGGCAGTTAGAGATGGGAAACAATCCTGGCAAAACCACTTCCCAAAAATGAATACAGGTTTTAAAGAAAACACTTATCAGTGATGAGTTTGTGTTCTAACAGGTCCAATTTGCTCTCGATCTCATTACAACCATGAACAAATGCGTGAAGTTCAGAAACAAGGTGGAAGTTACTTCCTTTGGCAATAAAGGTAGCATTTGATAGAATGTGGCACCAAAGTGTCCCAGTAAAAAATTAAATTAATGGGAGATGACTGGCTCATGCCCTAATAAGCACAAAAGAAGATGGTTGTCATTATTTGAGGCCTATCCCTTCAGCCTGGTGACATGATTGCAAAACTTCCTCAGGATGTTGTAGGTCCAACAATATTCAGCTGCTCCACCATTGAACTTCATTCTGTCATAAGGTCAGAAATGGGAGATTGTACAATCATCAGTGAACAATATTTAGTTCCATTTGTGACTGTTCAGAGAAGGTGAAGGGAATCACCATTAACCGGAAACTGAACCATCCACATAAAATACAAGCCTCAAATTTTCAAATGGCTGGGTTTCCTTTCATCACTATTAACTACAATCATTTTGCAGCCATTTTAGGCTCAATTGAATGTCAATTAGCTGCAGGTGGAACTACTGCTCCTCACCTGGGAGGAAAGCCTGCCTAAAAGTGTAAGTGTCTCAGCTGCTGACTTCCCAATCATCTATGAAGCACATGTCACAGAGTATACCCTCTATCTCCCTGGATAGATGTGTGAGTATAACAACTCTCAAAGACAAATGGTATTCAGGACAGAACAGCCCACTTGACTGGGGCTTCATTCCACTATTAGTGCTTGACAACAGCAGTGAGCACTATCTTCAAGATGCAGTGCAGCAGCTCTCCAAGGATGCTTCAAAGCAATTTTCAAACTTGTGACCCCTATTACCTTGAAGGATAAGGGAAGGAATCACATCCTGCAAGTTCCCCTCCAAGACCTAAACCATCTTGCCTTGGAAACATATTGCTATTTGTTTATCCTTGGTGTGTCAAAATCCTAGAACATCCTATTCAGCAGCACTGTGGGCGTAGCCCCATTGTACAGACTTAAGCAGTTCAAGAAGGCAGCTTACTACCACCTTGGCAATTAGGGATGGATAATAAATGCTGGCCTAGCCTACACTGCTCTATCCCTGTTATTTTTGTTGCAGTACTATTTGGGAGGGAGCTCAGGGATCTTGACCCAGCAGTAGTGAAGGAAAGATGACATAGTTTCAAGTCGGGATGGTATATAGCTTGAAGGGGAGCTTGCAGATAACGGTGTTCCCGTGCATCTGCTACCCTTATTCTTTTAGGTGATGGAATCTGGATTTGGCAGGTGCTTTTGAAGCAGTTTTGTAGTGTATCTTGTAGATGGTGTGCTCTGCTACCAATGTGAGTTAGTGGTGGAGGGAATAAACGTTGATGCTGGTAGTTGGGGAATCAATCAATCAATCTGCTTGCTTTGTCCTGGATGGTTTGAACTTCTTGAATTGAGCTGCATGCATGCAGATAAGTGGACAGGATACCATTACACTCCTGCATTGTAGCTGGTGGGCAAGCTTTGGGGTCAGGTGGTGAGTTATTCACTTCAGAATTCCTGGCCTCTGACATGCTCTTGCAGCCACCATATTTATATAGCATAAGCAGTTCAGATCTGGCCAATGGTAACTCCCAGGATATTGACAGTGGGAGAATCAGCAATGAAAATGCCATTGAATTTCACGAGGAGGTGGTTAGATTCTGTTTTTTTTTGGAGATGGTCATCACTAGGCATTTGTGTGGCATGAATGTTGCTTGCCACTTGTCAGCCCAAGCTTGGATATTGTCCAGATCTTGCTGCATATGGACATGGACTTCTTCATTATTTGTGGATTCACCAATGCTACTGAACTTGATGCAGTCATCTGCACATGCTTATTTCTGATTTCATAAGGGAGGGAAAGTCATTGAAGCAGCTGAAAATGGCTGGGCATAAGACATAATCCTGAGGAATTCCTGCAGTGATGTCCTGTGGCTGAGGTATCCTCTAACAGCCACAAGTATCCTCCTTTGTCCTAGCTGTGATTCAAACCACTGGAGAATTTTCCTCCTGATTCCCAATTAATAATTTTTTTAAGAGCTCCTTGATGCTAGACTCATTCAAGCCTGCTCTGATGTCAAGTCACTTTTAACTCACCTCTTGAGTCCTTTTGTCCATGTTTGAATTAAGGCTCAAATGAGATTAGGAGTAATAAACTCCAAAGCTTGATTTTAATCTGAATTATTGCTCAGGAGCCAGATCCTTCCTTCCTTGTACTGACAAGTATTAGACTCATAATTTTCTGAAAAGGTTATCTTAGAATTCTAAGTGACTTAGCCAAAGCCTACCTCTACAAGCAGCCCTCTTAGTTCATTGGAGACATTTGAATTTAATAAAAATAGAAACCCTACAGTGCAGAAGGAGGCTATCCGGCCCAACAAGCCTGCACCAACAATAATCTCACCCAGGCTGTATCCCACAATCCCTCATATTTACCCTGCTAATTCCCCTGACACAAGAGGCAATTTGGCATAGCCAATTAACCTAACCCTCACATCTTGGAATGTGGGAGGAAACCTATGCAGCCATGTGCAAACTCTACATAGATAGTCACCAAGCTGGAATTGAACCTGAGTCCTGGCATTGAGGCAGCTTTGTGTCATCGTGCCACCCTAACAACCACAAAACAGTCAAATCGTAAAAATTCATCTGGTTCACTAATGTTCTTTCATCCTTACCTGGTCTAGCCTCTGACTCCAGATCTACAGCAATGTGGTTGATTATTAAATGGTCTCTGCAATGGACAGTAAATGAGGCTCGGCCAGTGACACCCAAATCCCATGAACAATAGGGGGAAAAAAACCCTTTGCCAGCTAATTCACCCTTTAATTTTCCCTCTAGCCTCTTCAAACTACACTCCTCATCCTTGCTCAACCTCCAAGCTTAAATTTATATATCTGTTCTACCTTCTCAGCACTTAGTACTGTTTCTCGTCTGATCAGTGGCTGCTGGTAACATTGCTGAGACAAGAGAGTTATTGGCAAATCCGATTGGCTGGTAGCTCACTAGAGTGTGATTCCTCCTGAGAAAGGGAGGAAAGTCTCTTACTAAAATAGAGAAAGCTGCTCTTAATATACTGTTAAATTAACATGGGGCAGCTGATAAGATTTTGGATGCGTTCACATTAAAATTTTAGCTGAGACGAAGGTTGGGACTTGCGGGTCCTTAAAATCCAGTCCACCCTTATCTCTCTCATTCACATTCTGTCTCTACTCATCAGTTCTGAATTTTCTTTCGCTGCCTCTCGCCCAGTTTACACCTCCTCATAACTCTCTACTGGTTTTTAGGGATTTCTATTTATAGATTCCCAAATCTCTTTCACAGATTCCCAGCTTCTCAACACTCAAAGTATTCTCGTCTATCAGTTTTAGTTCCAAAATGGATGACCACATTTCCCCAAATTGAATTACATATTTTTGCCCATTGGTTTAATCTATCAATGTCGCTTTGTATCTTTCTGCTCACATCCACAAGACTTTCGGTGTATCTAACTGAGGGTCATCAGCTCTCTATTCCTTGACCCATGTCATTTATAAATTCAGTAAAAATCTAAGACCCTGTTACAAAGACTACCTTGTCAATAGAGTGCCTAGTCAGTATCTCTACTCTCTATTCTACTTCCTACTCAGTTGCATTCAAGAGGCTGTTTCTAATTCTATTGACTCCCATTTTTCTAACAGTCTCTTGTGTAGAACCTTATCAAAAGTTTAAAGAGAATTAATGAATGGTATTTCCAATATCTGCCTTTGAAAACAAAAGTGCCCTTTTTCAAATTATTTTCTGCATGATGATTGTGTGCAAAGAAAATCTAATATTTTTGGTGTGCAATGTCCCTTTAAGACCAAATGGGCTGGGAGTAGTCTGAAATGGGGTTAATTGGTTTCCTGATTATGACATTATGTTTCAAGAAATGTCCATGTGACCGGAGGTTATCATGCAAATGAACAACTGGGAAGCAAACAGTAAATAACGAGCCAAGATTACAAACGATCAGGCTCAGCCTCAGCCTCAGACAACTGCAGTTGTAGTGAGAATACTAAAGACAATGGCTATAGTTTTCCCATTAGTTAGTTAGAGAAAAAAATAATTGGTTGGATCAACCTGAGTTTTCTGTTTGTCAGTTCAGAGCACATTGAGCAGACATGCATAGAGAAAACAGTTTTCTGTTTGGCAGTTTTCAAACACATCCTGGTATTTAACTATATCCATGGGAATAGAGCACAGACCCTGTTACCACGTGTGCAACCCAGTTGGAAAAAGCAGAGCGATGAGGACAGGAAAGGCAAAGGACTGAAAATTGGATAAGATCAATTGCTGCTGTTTCTGTTGCCAGAGACTACCAGATCATTTAAAAGGGTAGAAAGGGGCCATCAAGACTGTTATGACCTGAGGGAGGGAAGTTTTGTAGACGTGTACCTTGTCAATGTTGACCATGTCTGGGCATTGAATGGAATATGACTACTGGTGAATGTAACTCAAGGGTCAAAATAAGAGCACAGGAAGTGAGAGATCTACATGGAGGAGGCCAGTTGTGGAAAATCTGAGAGATAGAATGTAGTCCCAAATTTGTGCAAAGAGGTAACGTGGGTGCTTGTGGCAAATGAGACCTTTCTTTGTTGCATTAACTATTGAAAGTGAAGTTTACCTCTTATTTGAAAGATCCTTTATCTGATAATTGATGTTTGAATTATGTTAACTTTAATTGGTTTGTTATAATAAAAGTTTTTAAAAATGTCTAATTTTTTTCTGCTTGTTTCGTGGAGATTCCTTTCTTTTAACGGTTATTGGTCCCTACAGGAATTATAACAATTGATCATTCCAAAGTGGCTTTACCTGATAGCTGTCCAGCAGCTTACTTGTCCAGAGAGATTTTTGGATATCATGTATAGAAAGTCGCAAGTTATGATAGCTGTCTTTAAAGTGAAGAATCTTGGGCTCATCTAAGAGTTGTCCTCCAAGGTGTTTCTCCAGCTGTATCACTTCCTGCATTGGAAAAAGTGAATTAAAAATAGCAATTTGTTACATAGAAGTCTTGAAATAACTCTTAAATATTAGCTTAAACAAAAAATGTTGTTTGGTCCTTTAAATGAGGAATTAATTAGATTAGTTTAATGGCTTTTAAGAATAATAAATTTAAAATGAGTTAACACCTTAATTAAAATTAAGTTGGATATTACAGAGGTGGAAGTAGCAGATTTGAATACAGATCAAAAACAAGGTCAGATTGTAATCTTGACAGTAACCATCAAGGTTACAATGATCAAGCTGAGCCTCAGAAGCTGCCATAGAGACTGTGGCTTGTAAATAGAGTGTATAGTGGGAGCCCTAAAGACAATAGCAACAGTTTTCCCATTATTTAGTTGGGGGAAAAAATTTTGCTTCTCTAATATTGGATGTTGGACAGGCAGTCTGATAAATTACAGATGGTAGACAAGGAGAGGTTTGGAGTGGTGAAGAGGATCTTTCTCTACACCCTAGCTATGATTGTAACACTATGTTCTGTACCTCTCCTTTCCTTCTCTATGTACTGTTTGCTTTGTGTATGCAAGAAACAATACTTTTCACTGTATACTAATAAATTTGAGAATAATTCAAATCAAAAAATATGTCATCAGCATATCCATAGGAAGTTATGCTGTGTTTTTGAATGAGGTCAGATGGGCAGCATCTGGATGAGAAATAGAACAGGACCAGGGATAGATCTTTGGTCACACTGGTGCATAAGTAGATTGCAGATGACTCTCCAGTCAGTGGTTTGTACTGACTTTGGTGTTCATACTTAAGAGCTAAAACACTCATTCTCCAAACTATTGAACCACTCAGAAGCATCTGGGAGCCCGAATGGGACTGAATCTTAAAGTTAGATCTGCCAACAGCCTGCTACAAATGGAGGGGACTGGGTGCCTGACTTTATCAATTTAAAACAAACTTCACCTACAATCGTATTGTCATGCCATTTCATTTTATTCATTTTTCCTACACCTATCTCCTTTATAAATCAAATCCCTTCTCCTCCCATTGTCACTCTGTCATTTTAAAACATTCATTTTGTCCTGCCATCTGATTTTTTTTTTGTAAACAACACCCTTATCTCAGGTTTTATGTTTGCTTAACTTGTTATATATTTATTCAACTCCTCTAAACTCCTTCTGCCTCGTAATGTCTAATTCCTGCCCCCACAATATTCATTTCAGCTAATGAGCATCAGCTCAAAATGAACAATAATGACAATACGTGAAGGGCGCAAAGGGAAGTTGAAGACTGATAACAAGCAGCTAAGCAATAAACAAAAATAACTTTAAATTTACACTACAAAACAGAACTATTAAATGACTGATACACTACTACAATCTGAGCAAATCTCTAGCAGCATAAGCATATTAGACTATGGTGTGACTTGCTATAAACAACACCATAAGAAATTTAAAACCTGCATTTATGCCACAACGTATACACTCTGCATCCTCAAGTGACAATTCAAAGCCATAAAGGAGAACAGAATGTAAAAGAACACTTGCCAATAAGCTGCTTCTCTTACTTCTGGGCTAGATAACATGCACCATCATGACCAGCATGGTGGCATAATGGTTAGCACTCCTGCTTCCCAATGCCAAGGATGTATTTAATTCTGGCCTTTGGTATCTATGCAGAGTTTACATATTCTCCCCACGTTTGCATGGATTTCATCAGGTTTACCCCCACACTCCAAAGATGTGCAGGCTGGGTGGATTGGTCATGCAAAATTGCCCCTTAGTATCACAAGATGTGTAGATTAGATGGATTTGCCATGGTGAATGTATAGGGTCACAGGGATAAGGTGAGAGAAAGGGCCTGGGTAAGATTGTCAGAGAATGGCTGCAGACTCATTGGGCTGAATGGCAGCTTCTGGTACTGTATGGATTCTATGATCGCTTCCTTTAATTTATTTACTCTCCAACAAGCCTAAGCATCAATTTAAAAAATACACGCAGCTATTAAACCGTGACGGCCTTTTACTTACTGGAAATGGTTAATGTAATGTCTCGGATGAGAACACCTTGATTCAGTGGCTCAGAAATGAGGCTCCTGTTGAACAGGCGAGGGCAGAGCCAGGCTGATTTTTTTTTTAGTACAATGGCAGGAGCTATCCAGGCAGAGTCTGCAGCAAACCTGGAGTACATGGCTGAAAACACCAAGCCAGGATCATCACCTCCAGGATACTGGTGCTCCAGGGGCACAAGCACTTCAGTGACCTGACTCTACTTCCGCACGTTACCCTTTACTACAGCACTTGTCCTTGCCTCCAAACATTACACTACCCACCACAGCCTATTTGCTTCTCTGTTAATGAGATGCATCATCTCCCCTTTTCGTGCCAGCTTCACCCTCGCCTGCTGGTGCTATACTCAAAAAGCACAGACAGCTTTCTGCTTTCATTTGGCAAGTGACTAAACACAGTCAATTGTTCCAAGAAGGAAACTAGCTAATTACATATGGGTATTAATATGGACGATTTAATTACTCCTTACAAGTAGGAAAATCACATAGTCAACAGGACAACGATAGATTGTTTCCATAGGCTTCAAATATTTCTGTGGGATAATGTTCCAAAACTAATCATCCAATGCTTTTGCTGACTTATTGCAAATGATCCTTGAGTTCACAGTCAATGACAGTTGGAAGGAATAGCTTGTTCTTTGCTTAGAACTCTTGAATTGTTTGGATAAATCCCTACTGAAACATAAATGGGCTTCTCTGATTTTTTTTAAATTGCTTTGAAGCAGCATAATAAACAGCCAATTTTCCTTAAGGAATTACAGATAATAACTACCTTTTGCAAGTAATTTACTGACAACATTTTTCATAAAAATTAAACTTCCAAGATACAGCTGGAAATTTTGGCTTAAACATAAATCTGTAGAGATGCTGGCATATCAACCAGTCTCTCTAGTAACTTCAGTTTTGGGAGTCCACCAAAATAGCCATGAATGCAACCAAGTCACAGCCTTGCACCAATGTTTCCAGGATGATTGGTGGCACAACTACTGTTTATCCCCTAAAATGATTATCATATAAGAGGGGATGATGGTCAGTTAGTTTGGGCTCCATTCTGAACCTGGCATATAATTAGTGAAGACATATCTGGTTTTACTGAACATAGCAGAGCTGAGGCGTACATGTCGATACAGGTCAACTTCAGTCATACAGCAGAGAAGTCAGAAGATAACACAGAGGCCCCTTGATGTTTACCTGATGGATCATAGCAAGCTTTGACTTTGGCCATTTTTGGTATGTGGCAAGTGGAAAAATTGGGCCATCGATATGATGGCCAGTATTTTATGATTGCGCACAAATGAGGCGTGTAAAATCATGCCTGAGGATAATGGAGAATTCTGTTCTGCGAGCCTCGCCTGCCCCAATTCCAGGGTGGATGCACCAATAAAATTCCAGCCAATCAGTTTGAGACCAGAGCCATTTTAATGGTTAGAGTTCATTTAAATTTAATTGGCAGGCAGCTTGTGCATTTGCAAAAATAACAGGTGGCCAGCTAACTTCGGAGAGGAAATTTCCAAAAAGCCTAAGCATCAATTTAAAAAATCCACACAGCTATTAAAATGAGGTGATGTTTTACATATTGGAGTTGTTTCCTGGCTTTGGAGATTTGAGCTGTATATTTTGGATGAGAGCACATTGATTTAGTGATTCCAAAATGGCGGTTCTTATGAATAGGTGAGGGCAATAAGACCAATTTCTTGTCACATTGATAAACATAGATAGAAAACTTGAAGACATCAGCAGCAGAGGTGTGTGTGTATACGTGTGTGTGTGTGTTTGTGTGTTAAACTAAAACTCCATCGCATTACACACTTTTCTTCTGGTGAATTCATGCTTCTATCACTTAAAGACATATTAAAACAAAATTCCCACAGAAACTGGAATCTTGATGTGTATCAGAACTCCAACTGCAACTCTTTGAAGTTCCAAATTTTTTCATTATTCTCCATTTCCTCCAATCAGAATAGAGTGGCCGCAACGACCCAATAATGGGGACACTGTGCATTCTCTTTTTGAGCTTCTCTAGCATCCATTTGAACGTGTATGTTGCCTGTTCCATTGCCAGATCTTGTTGGACCATATTAAATGCTATTACGCCCTGTCGTCTACCAAACTAATTATTACAGTAGTTTCACCCTGGAGAGAAAATCCAACCATTTGCTTCTTTTCTGTTTGTCAATATTACCTTAAACACCTCCTCTCTGCCTCCACTGTCCTCATGTCTAACGACACATTCATCGGCTTCGTTGTTATTAATATTGATAATCCATTTCAGTTGCCTCTAAAACATCACTCCCTTTGTCCATAAAGCCAAGTTTCTTCCATAGTCTTGCTTTTGTCTCCAGTTTCCTTACTTGCTCATTCCTTGTCCAGGCTCCTCTTGAACGTTAGACCCGTTGCTCACACTGTCAACTTAATCCAATTTCCTTTCCATGTCCCATACAAGCTGATATTGTGAACTATTTATTCTGCTTAGCCAGTGCACTTTCCCCTTTAAAATAAGGTGGGATTGTGGTCGATGTAGACCCGAAGGGCCAATTGGCCTCTTCTGCACCACAGCACTTCTATTCTAATGCTCTGTTCTCTGGCCTCCCAACTGAACAAAAGCTGATCCAAAATTCTGCTTTTTATTTCCTAATCTGCACCAAAATCCTGATCATTAACCACCCCTCGCTCACTGACCTACATTGGTTTCTGGTCCATTAATTCTGCAACTCAAAATTCTTTTTCTTGTGTTCAAAATGTTTTCATGGCGTTAGTTTTCCCTATTTCTGTAATCACATCTAGTTGTACTTTTCTCTATGATCCTTCTATTCTGTGAAAACCCGACTCCTGTCACTCTACCTTTGTCAGCTATGCCTTTTAGTTGTTCAAGAAATAAGAAAGAGACTTGTGCTTAGAGTGCTTGTGATAACTGCCAGATATTCCAAAGTACATTTTAGTCAGTGGAGGGGAAGATGGCACAGTGGTTAGCACTACTGCCTCACACTCCAGAGACCTGTGTTCGATTCTTAGTTTGGGTCACTGTCTGTCTGTTTCCTCCTGGTGTTCCTATTTCCTCCCACAGTCCAAAGATGCATGGGTTAGATGCATTGGTTATGCTAAGTTGCCCCTTGGTGTCCTGGGATGTGTAGGTGAGAAGGGTAAATATGTAGGCTTAGGGATAAGGCCTAGACGGGTTTGTTGTCGGTGCAGACTCGATAGGCTGAATGGCCTCCTTCTGCATTGTAGGGCTCCTATGATTTCTAAGTATTTTTGAAGCATGATCGCTGTTGTAATGTCGGAACATAGTAACCAATTTGTACACAGCAAGCTCCCACAAAAAGCAGTGACAATAACCACACAGCTGTTTTGGTTAGTGAGGAATAAATATTGGCCATGTCACTGAGGGTAACTCCAAAAGCAGAACACTGCCGATACGGGAAATCTAAACTAAAAATGCAAGCAGATTGGGACATTGAATTAGAGAAACAAAGGCTAGAATTTTCCACCTTATTACCTTGTCACTGCTGCTAGTGAGAACTGAAAATATGGCACTCAGCCGAAATTTCATTCACTGCAGTGGGACTAGAGAATCTCAGCCACGAGCAAGGTCAGAGAATTAATGTTTCAAGTCTGAGTCCTGCCATCAGAATGGGGGAAAAGTTCGCAATTTAATAGATTTGGAGTACAGGGTGGGTGGAACAAGTACAAAAAGGAAGATCTGTGATGGGGTGGAAGATGAGAGAAATTGAATAACAGAAATTTGGTTCTCCAAGGCCAAAGGGAACGTAGATAGGGCAAGTAAAGAAATAAAAAATCTGCCTACAGCAGGGGTGCTGCTAACTTTAAAAGAAAAAATTCAAAATATGCAGAGAAAAGGAAAGAAAATAGAAGACAGAGTTTATGGTCTGAAATTGTGAACTCTTTATTGAGTCCAGAACATTGTAAAGTACCCAACTAAAAGATGAGATGCTGCTCCCAAAGTGTACACTGAGCCCCACTGGAGCAAGGTCATAGGCCAGGTTATATGATTGAAAGATGGCACAGTGACACTGAAGGTGGCACAATGGTGAGTACTGCTGTTTCACAGCGCCAGGGCCCAGGTTCAACTCTTGGCTTGGGTCAAGTGCAGTAGATTATATTTTTAAATGCATGGTTGTAAATATACTGTAATTGGCAGTTATAAACAATCATTGCACAGCATTGTCATTAGTACTTTCAATTCTTGCAAGCTGTGCCATTAAATCATATCTGGCTATCTGAACCATTTTTGGATTTCAATGACACCACTATGTGTGGAGATGGGTAGATGGATGGTGTTATTAGGAGAAAGTGAGCAGCTCACAGCAGTCTATTATGATAGGCTTGATTATATCTGAATATGTAGCTCTTTCAACAAATCAGAAACAACCATGTGATTACCACTGGGAAAGCGTGACTTGAGGCAACTTAATTAGTTCAGAAACAGCAGTGTTAAATATTAAATTAATTTCTATTGCCAGTGTCTTTCCTATATACAAGTCTGATATAATCAATCAGAATGACAGGTTAGTACTATAATGTGTCATTGTACTATCTTCCAGCACTACAGTGTTGAAGTGGATGATTTTACCTTCACTATGTGCCATACATGAAGCAGGCCACATTTTGCAGTCAGTGGCAAAGCAACGTTGCTTGTCACTGACCTCAAAGTAAGCTACCCACAAAGATGTAGTGATCTACTGCCGTGGTTTTTTTTCATCCTTTTCTGAAGACAGTTTAACTTTGGTGCCAATTCAAGGGGATTTTTTTACGTTGAGCAGCTGTGATGTTAACAAGCTGGTAAGCAGACTGTGATATGAAAATATTCACACAGCATATCAGCAAGTTAAAAACACGTAATAGCATTTTCTTTTAATTTACTTTTCCAGGTAACAAAATAAATTAAGATATAGGCTACAATAGTAGGATGACAGACAAAGAAACGAATTTGCCAATTGTGTTTGTGCTGGCTGGAAAATGAGGCATGCAGTCTGATCCCAGTTTCCAGCATTTGGACCTTAGCCCTACAGTTACGGCACTTGAGGTGAATATACAGACATCAGCTGATGCTTCTGCTTCTCTGACCCATTTAAACAGTGAGTTTGAGACCTGTCTGGGGTGAAATGTATTTTCTCATCTCCCCTCCGATTTTTCTACCAATCACTTCGGGCGGGATTTTCTGATGTGCTTAACTATGAGAATCGTCAAGTATGGGACAGAAAATTTGATGGATTAGCAAAAGATCTGTTGACTTTGGGTAGGAATGTTTGGTTCTGAGGCAGTTGGGTCTGGAAAATCCTGCCTTTTAAATCTATGTCCCCTAATCACTGACCTCTCGTCTAAAGTAAGCAGATCTTTCCTATCCACTCTATCTAGGCCCCTAAGAATTCTGTACATTGCAATCAAATCTTCCCTCTGCCTACTCTATTCTGAGGAGAAGAACTTCCAGCAAACTTTCCTCATAGCTGCAATTTTCCAGTCCTGGCAAAATCCTCATAAATCTCCTTCTCTATTGCAATTACACCCTTTCTGCAATGAGGTGACCAGAACAGTACACAGAACTCAAGATGTGACCTAACTAATGTTTTAAAAAATAAATTTTTATAATCTATGTTTTTTAATATTATGCAGAAATTTGACATTCCATAAATATAGCATTAGATTTTCAGGCTAGTGAAGGCAGATAGGTGATAGCAGTAACTATGAAAGGGATATACCAATAAAAACTCATATCTCATTCAAGAAAAAGAAAGCATTGCATTTGTGTAGCATTTTCATGATGTCTCAAGTGTTTTACTGCCAATAAAATACTTGTTGAAGCGCAGTCATTGCATAACTGATAGAAATATGGCAGCCAATTCGTACATGGCAAACTTGCACAACAGCATAATGGTCAAATAATTTGAGGGATAAATATTGGCCTGGACCGCGGGGATAACTTCCACCCTTTTCTTTAGCATAGATGGGATCTCTCACATTCATACAAGTAGCAGATGGAGTTTCAGAGCATTATCTTATCCAAAAAAGGCATCATTTACAGTGCAGTATTCCCTCAATACTTCACTGGAGCATCAGCCTTGATTTTTGTGTTCAACTCCTGGATTAGAACTTGAACTCAGAATCATAGTGCAGGAGGCCCATCGAGTCTGCACTGACCACAATCTCACCCAAGCCCTATCCCCATCAACTCCTGTATTGATCCTACTAATCTCCCTATCACTAAGGGGCAATTTAGCATGACCAGTCAACCTAATCTATACATTTTTGAACCGTGGGAGGAAACCAGATCACACACAGGAAACCCATTCAGAGACAGGGAGAATGTGCAAACTCCACACAGACAGTGGCCCAAACCGGGAATCGAATCCGAGTCCCTGGTGCTGTGAAGCAGCAGTGCTAACCACTATGCCGCCCGTCAATGTTCACTCAGAGCTGAGAGTGCTACCAAATGAGACATGAATGACAATAAAGGTGTGAAGTAACAAATTGTAACTTTTTCAAGAGTCATTGCCACGAGTGCAACAGCTCAAAAAGTTCTTGTCCATTCACAGATTTTCTATTGTTTCCAGTTTAGGGATATCTTAACAATGCAGTCACTTGAGAAACACAGAATCATTGACAGCAACTTCTTGATATTCGCATGTGCAGGCACTTTTTGCTGTCAGTTTGAACGGAATAATGACAGTCAATGTGGACAGTTTCACTACCAGCGTTACTTTTGCAAAATGCAAGCCATTTGATCTCAGCTGGTCCAATGAAAGGAAAAATGGGAAGTGCAGCCAAAGTGCTTGTATACATTAGTGAGTGACAATTTATTCCAGTCTGTGATCTGCCAACAGCCATGTAAATTTTGATAATGAGGTTTGAGTTGATTTACTAATCAAAGATGCACTATTTCCGTTTTTGATTACAGATCCTAAAAATTTGGCTGATGATCAGTCAACTTTGCAACTGCAGAAGGAACTGAAGATGCACGATCTATGCCTTTTAGCTTTGACAAAGGGTCATTTGGACTCGAAATGTTAGCTCTTTTCTTCTTTACAGATGCTGCCAGACCTGCTGAGATTTTCCAGCATTTTTTCTCTTTTGGCAAAAGATTCAAAACTTACTTTCCAAAATCCTTAAAGAACAAAGAACACGCAAATGTCAGATACTTCATTGTCTTTTACAAAATGATCTGAAATCATGTGGGTGTAATGTGTTATGATAGAAAAACCAGATGAAGAAGATCGCCACTGTAATTTCAGACCTAGTAAGATGGGACGTGGACGTTTACTCTCTTAAATAAACAGAAAAAGCAACGACTTATCCTTGGATGATCACTCCTCATGTAAACAATGGTGAAATAATTAATCCCCCTGCCTTCTGCAAGTACTACAATTGATCAGGAACAGGCCTGATGGTGGCAATACTTGGAAATAGCAATGTGAGGGCACATCAGAGTGCCTTTCAAAGGGGAGAAATTCCATTAGTAACCATTTCTTTTACTCCACAGGCCTCAAAACTTACCAAAGGGGAATCTTTTGGCCAGATATTTGGGGTTTTTTTTGTTACTTTCCATTCAGTGTCATTCTCTTCTGGTGCTACTGCATCTTAATGGCTTTGTATGACTTCTTCTGCAGATGAGAATCTCACTAAAAATCTGATGCGTAACCAATAATTCCTCACCCAGAAAAATGAGTTAGACTGATTGATCAGTTCAGTCCATCTCCGAATACCTCATGCCTTTCTCTGAGAAGATCAGGCATATGAAGCATTTCAAATTTCTTAACCTTGTTGAAAGTCCCTCTTTTTTTTGAAATCCTGACTGACTATTCATGCCTTAAAGCTAGAGGGGATTGCATAGAAATTTATAAAATTCTAATAGGTGTTAGACAGAGTAAATTCAGAAAGAATGTTTCCCGTGGTGGAGGAGTCCAAATGTTGGGGTCATGGTTTGAGGATAAACCTTTTAGAACTGAGGTGAAGAGAAATTTCTTCATACAGTCACCATCTTCTGGGTGGAATTCACTATCACAGAATGGAGTTAATGCCACAATGTTGTCTGATTTCAAGAAGGAACTAAATATAACTCTAGCAGCTAAAGGGATATGGCGGGGGTGGGGGTGGGGGGCTTGTTGTGGGCGTGGCATTGGGAGCGTGGAAATCAGGATATTGAATTCACTTATCAGTGATGATCAAAATAAATAGTGGAGTAGGCTCAAAGGGCTGAATGGCATACTCCTGCTTCTAGTTTCTATGTTTCAATCGCTGTGTTCAATCTTCCTCTGTTCACACAGAAGAATCACAGATGTTTTAACACTATGGTGTTTCCGATTACCGGGAAAAAATGGATGCATTGCTTTTTGTTGAAAAGCTTTGTGGAAAACTACTTTTATTTGCATGATTAACCTATAATTTGGATGCTTTTAAAAAAAATTTAAAAATATTTTGCTCTAAAGACCCTAACTTTAAAACAATTCCTTTTAGAAATTTTTTTCTATGGGAAAATGGTCGAACTATCTCATTATGTAGTTTTGTTTCAAATAGGGTAGTTGTGTAATTAGAGTCAGTTTTTAAGATATCAGAAATTAGTCTTTGACGTAATCCTTACTGGTCAGTGACAGAAAATACTTAGTATTGGCTTCAGGTGTTGTGCAAACCTCTCAAAGAACAAATAGTGTACATTGTATTGACCCAAACTATAGCAAAATTAAGTTAAATACACTGAATTGAATGATTTAAGACATTATTAAAATGTTACATAAGAATGTAAATAATAGGAGCAGAAGTAGACCATTGACCCCTCAAACTTGCTCTGCTGTTAGTAAGATCATGACTGATCTGATTGTGATCTTAATTCCTCTTTCCTGACTGTCCTGTAACCCTTGATTCCTCTGTGGATGAAAAAATTGTTAAATTCAATTTTGAATATTTCACCATTATAACATTCATTACTCTCAAGACAGCTCATTCCAAACACCAATGACCTCTCAGAGAAGAAATTGTTCGTCTGTCAATGGGAGACCCTTTATTTTCAAACTATGCCTCCTGGTTCTCAATTCCTCCATGAAGAGAAACACCCTCAGCAACTACCCATCAAAGCTCCCGCTCAGAATTTTGTTTCCATTAGATCACCTCTCACTCTTTGAATTACAAATGAATAAAGGCCCAATCTGTACAACCTTTTTCAACAATTCTTTCATCCCAGAATCAACCCATTAAACAGCCTCTGAATTACCTTGAATGCAACTATATCTATCCTTAAGTTAGGAATCTAAGATCCAAAATTGATGTATGATCTCACCAATGTTCTGAACAGTTGAAGTAAGACTTCCTTACATTTATACTCCAATCCCTTTGCAAGAAGGGTCAACCTTGCACTTGTCTTTCTATTTAACTGGGGGGATTGTTCCAACTCGCTCCACTGCTTGAGCAGCCCAATGAGCAGAATCAGTGTATTGGCATCCCGCAGTGTATCGTGGCCTCGACACATTTCTAGCATCATCAACTCCATGCCCCGTGGGGGGAGATCTTTGTTGGGGGACGGGGCAGATGAGACTACTGCAGCAGGGTGGATGGGGAGATCGAGGCTGGCCTGGATATATCTGGGAGGCCAGCAATGGGAAGAATGGAGGGGCAGTGTTGTGAGGTTGGCTAGCAATCAAGCTAGCCAGCAATCGAGAGGCCGGCAGTACGGGCTACTGCGCATGTGCCAATCTCTGCTATTTCAATTGGTGCAAACACAATGGCCCACTCAGCGCTATGCTGCCAACATCTACAGCGTCAATAGGCCTCACCCCCAGATTTTTAACAGGATTCACATCGGGGCACTCTGTGCATTAGAGTGTAAGAGATTCATTTTGAAAATTCCATTAAAAAAAACAGTGGGATTTACTCCAATTTTTACATAAATTCAGCACTTAGAATTATTTCAGTAGAATTCCACCTCTGGCCCTTTGCATGTGTACTGTGTACTGCAGAATTCTACAGCCTATCTCCATTTAAATCATATTTGGCTCTGCTGTTCTTCTCAGCAATGCAGAGAACCTCCTATTTTCACACATCATCTACCCACTCAACCATCCTTTTACACTGTTATATCAGATATGACCAATGTTCATGAATGTGAAAGAAATACTGCTGTTTTAACCTAGAGAAAGAAAAATTTAAGTGTATATTACAATCAAAAAGCAATTAGCTTCTGATTAAACAATAGATTGTAAATTAGGATAGATCACTCACTAAGTGCTGAACCTTCACATTTTTTGAACTGCTAATCAACAGCTGAGATTTTACTTATTGTTATTCATCATAACATGATTAATATGATACAACCCCATGAAAGCAATAGCTTTGTCTTGAAACTTTGGATTAATTGGTTACCTTCAGTGCATTTTGAGTATCTTCCAGACAGTAGACCCGTATGTTATACTCCAATGATGTGCATGTTCCTGGTGCAAACAGAACTAGCCTCAAGCGCTTTGCGGCAGTCATGTTCAATGATTCACCGACTAGGGTGTATTTGCCCAATGTCTCAGTAAATATGTGGGACATCTGACCATCAAGCTGACAATAAAAGGGATTGGAAGGAACTTCTTTCCCCAAATGTAATACGTCCTATGGAAAGAAGAGATAGAAAAATAGCAATGATAAATACATTTAATAAAACTTCTTATGGCCAGCCACTAGGACAGACACAAACTGCTTGTTTAACAGACATGAATACCACTGTACACCATGTTAACATCTAAGTTTTTGCAACTGTACGAACACTGGTGGACCGCACTTGAAATATTGCATACAGTTCTGGTCGCTGCATTATAAGAAAGATGTGGAATCATTGGAAAAGTTGCAAAGGAGGTTTACCAGGATGTTGCCTGGTATGGTGGGAAGGTCTTATGAGGAAAGGCTCAGAGACTTGAGGTTATTTTCATTAGAGAGAAGAAGGTTAAGAAAAGACCTAATTGAGGCATACAAGATGATCAGAGAGTTAGATAAGGTGGACAGTGAGAGCCTTTTTTGTCAGATGGTGATGGCTATCACAAAGGGATATAGCTTTAAATTGAGGGATGGTAATTATAGGATGGATGTCAGAGGTTGGTTCTTTACTCAGAGGGTCGTAAGGGTGTGGAATGTCTTGCCTGTGGACTCGCCAACTTTAAGGGCACTCAAATGGTCAGTGGATAGGCATATGGATAATATTGGAATAGTTTAGGTTAGAGGGTCATTAGATTCATTCTACTGGCCAGAGCAACATCAAGGGCTGAAGGGCCTGCACTGTGCTGTAACGTTCTATGTTCTAATGTTCTATGTTCTGAGTTGATGTCCATATGCAGTATGGAAAATGGACTACTGACACTGAAGCAAGATTGAGTCAAGAGGTCAAATAGACTTTTCTCCCTCTGTGTCAATCAAATGTACATGAAACTGCCCAAGGCTGGAAAATAGCCAGTTTATTTGGTCAGGCATTAAAATGTAAATGACTTCTTGGAATATTTCGTTGTGAAGACATTAAAAATGCAACATACTTCACTTGTGAATTTAACAGTTGCTATTATCCAAATACTCATATGAACTATTGCACAATGACCCCACAGACTTGGTAACTGCAGTATGAAATTCCATACAATTGGTGCTAGAAGAAACCATTCTATCATAAAGAGATGCAAGTGGCCAGGTTTCATACCCTATTCTGTGTCAGTGCTTATGTCATCAAGAACCATTTGTATCGACTATGAGAAAACCAATATTATGGCCACCTATGCATCAACAAGGGGAAATCCAAGAATCTAATATAACAAGTAGTAAATTATCATGAATTTGTCACCAGAAACCTCCAACCTTCATTTCTTCAGTTAAGCAAAATAGAATAATCCACCGGAATTCTACCACCCTGCCTGCCACAGAATCAGAAATGTCCTTTGACCTGCGGCGGGATTTACTGGTCTCACTAAAGCGAGGCCATAAAATCCCACTCATTAAGTCTTCAACATTTGTAGCTTCTATCTCAAAAGACTCAGGAGTAATAATGCCTTTTTGGATTTCTTAAAAACATAGTGCATGTTACCTCTTTTCTCATCACCATTTTCATCTCAAAAGACTCAAGAGTAATAGTACTTTTGGACTTTTTAAAAAAACTTAAGTGTGCATGATTTCACTTGAATTCACCATTTCTTGTGTGTGGGCATGAATGAGTACTATTATGGATATATTTGGGGGTTGAGATACAAATATTTTTTTTAAACTGATGAAAAAACATGTCGTATGTGTTCTTGAAAGTCAGTGGTAAAAGTGTTAAAGTACTCTAAAAGTACTTTAAAGCACTGGGGTGGGATTGTTGTCAATGGCGACTTGATGGGCTGAATGGCCTCCTTCTGCACTATAGGGTTTCTATGATTTCTACCTACTTAAAACACTTCTTTTTGTGGTGTGTCAAGAGATGGAAATAAGGAGAGAACTAAATTCCTTGTATCAGTGGAAATGGTTGGAGGAAGAATGTTGGCTTGTTTGTCTGAAGAATGCCATCCTTACTTCAAAGATTGCCATAATACCCACCAACACCATTGAAACACTTGAATAAACAGCCAAGCCTCAGGATGGCAACTCTAAAAATATAGCTTTCCCATAAAATTGTTCTGAAGTGCTATTTTAGAGAGAGAGTTTTATTTTATAGATAATGTTTGAAGTAATTCAATGTATGGTAATATCAGAATGCATATTATTCTATTATCAATATTTTAGCCTTATCAAAAGACTCTTTAAGTCTCAGTGTATGATCCTTAGAAAATATTTCCCATGTTTGGAAGGGTAGAGAAAATCGGAGTTTATTTTAAAGGACATAAAAATAAATACAGAGAACCATGTATCAAGAACATAGCAGCTAATTTTGAATGCCAAAACAAATCTAAAGGCCAAACTACATTTTTTCACAAGATAAAACAAAATAGTTGTGATATCTGATCTAAACATCCAGCTATGATGAAGGGCCAAATGAAAAAGAAAACTTTTCAGATTTTTTCCCCCAGAATTTTAGCAGAAGGCAGCAAGATAATGAATACCTAGATCATCTACAGAGAAAAATATTAGACAGGATCAGAAAAGTAGGAATAAATCAACACTTAGGCTACAGAAAGGACCAGAACAATTTCTGATTCCAGGCCAGTCAATTTCAGTTGCTTTCAGTTCACACATTGTGAGATTGGAAATAACAAGCAATTACCCAGTAATAATGTAAGTCAAATATTAAGACTAGTTATAATTATAATCATACAAAACTAAAATATATACTTCAAACAATTTTTATCAAAAATCATTTACTTCTACTTGTTATATTATCCCTCCAATTGCCCTCCCTTATATAATTCTTCTTTTCTTTACTTTTCTGCATTATTTATTTTCAGAGACTTCATTTTTTTCCAGCCAATTTCACAGATTCTGTATTTCTATAACATTGTGGTCCTTAATTCTCAAGTTTTTACCTGCTTAATTATATGATCATAAGACATAGGATCAGAATTAGGCCACTCAGCCCATTGAGTCTGCTCCACCATTCAATCATGGTTGATATTTTTCTCATCCTCTTTTTCCAACCTTTTCCCCATAACCCCTGATCCCCTTATTAAGCAAGAACCTATCAATCTCTGTCTTTAAGATACTCAATGATCTAGCCTCCAAAGCCTTCTGCAGCAGAGTTCCACAGATTCATCACTTCCTTGCTGAAGAAATTCCTCCTCACGTCTGTTTTAAAGGATCGTCCCTGAGGTTGTGCACTCTGGTTCTAGTTTTTCCTACCAGTGGAAACATCCTCTCCATGTCCACTCTATCCAGGCCTTGCAGTATCCTGTAGGTTTCAATAAGATTCCCCCCTCACTCTTCTAAACTCCAAGCAGTACAGACTCAGAGTCCTCAACTGTTCCTCATACGGCAATCTCTTCATTCCAGGGATCATTCTCATGAACCTCGTCTGGGCCCTTTCCAAGGCCAGCACACCCTTCCTTAGATATGGAGCCCAAAACTGCTCACATACTCCAAATCAGGTCTGACCAGAAACTTATACAGCATCAGAAATACATCCCTGCTCTTGGATTCTAGTCCCCTCGACATGAATGCTAACATTGCATTTGCCTTCTTGACTGCTGATTGAATCTGCATGTTAATCTTAAGAGAATCTTGAACAAGAACTCCCAAGTCCCTTCATATTAGTGAGTTTCTAGGCATTTCCCCATTTAGAAAATAGTCTATGCCTCCATTCCTCCTTCCAAAATGCATAATGTTATACTTTTACACATTGTATTCCATCTGCCACTTCTTTGCCCACTCTCCTAACTTGTCCAAGTCCTTCTGCAGCACCTCTGCTTCGATGATACTACATGTCTCTTTACATATCTTTGCCTTGTTTACCTGGCTCACTGGTGTCCCTAATTGAGATCAGTACAAACTCATCCAAATATCACATTTTATTTCTTTTATGTTATCTCCAAAAGATATTTTCAACCAATAAAATACCCAAGTTTGGAATGAACAACTTTATAAATCTTTAATGTGTTTTACACTGGACACCAGGAAGAAGCTGACCACACAAATTTCTTTATCCCCAGTCCTTGGAGTTCAACAATATCCAGATAATTAATCTTCTTCATCTCAGTTGCAGAATTAAACATCATCTTCACAATGATGTTGAGAAATGATCCTGATCCAATTATTTTGTTTATATAACAAGTAGATGTCAGTGCAGCATTCATTGAGATGAAATTCTCTATGCATTGTTTTTGCTGATCTGTTGATTTTATTTATCCAGAGCTTGGAGTTGGGGACAACTAAACGCATATGTTATTAATTAAGATTTGCTCCTGAAACCTGTAGCTGAAAACATTTTTTGTCCACAAAGTCACTAAATGTGATAATGGCACAGTAATGGGCACTGACCTAAGTGATGAGGGCTAACCAACCTTAACATCACACTGAAGGTATTTGAAATAAACAGTGCAAGGACTAAGAAGGAAATATAAACTGGAATGAGACAATGTCATATCAGCTGTAGGAAAAAAATGGCGAGGGAAATACTAATTGGATAAAGAACGAGAGAAAAGAAAATATTTTTAAAAAATGATATTTTAAATCTCCGAAAACAATTAAAACCTGAAGGAATGAAATGCATGTGAGGAAAGGACATAATCTGTAGGGATAGGAGAGATCTACCAACCAGGGACCTAATCCTTCTATTCATAGTGCCCTGTGAGGAAAAGGAGTGGCTCAGAAGGAAGAAAGTCCAGGCACTGGCAGAGGTACAACAAAAATGTCAGCAACAACAAGAAAATTAGTCTCAGGGTGGACATGCTGGAGAATTTCCTGTGAAGATGGTGGCATAGTGACAATGTCACTCGGTTAATCATCCAAGAGACTTAGGGTAATGCTGCAGCTAGTGGAATTTAAATTTAAATAATAACTGGAAAGTTTGTCCAATGGTAACCATGAAACCATCTTCATAGAAACCCATCCAGTTCACTAATGTCCTTTAAAGAAAGAAATCTGCCATCTTTAAGTGGCCTAATCTATATGTGACTTCATAACATAGTAATGTGGTTGATCAAGTATCCTCTGACAAGGGTTAGCAATTCATTCAAATGTACCAAACTGTTACAAAGTTAAATTGAATGAAAGCAGATGGACCACCCGATATTGACAAAGGCATTACAGATGACAGTGGTAATCCCAACCCTATCAACCCAAAAACTCCTCATTATTAACATCTGGGGGTCTATGCCAAGTTGGAAGCACAGGTCCACAAATTAGATAAGCAACATACTCACATTGTCAGATTCACATATGCATACCTTATAATTAGAATATTCCATATTCCCACCCACCCCCTCACCAACAGTGATGGGCTTTGTGGCAAGTGAAAAAAAGTGGTTTTCTAATGGTGGGAATTTGAGGTCCTAACTGGGATGCCGAGATAATGATAGGTTAACCATGCTAAAGGTCATTGGGAAGCCGTTTTGCATATTGTTAAGAGCATTGATATGAATACCTGAATGGATTCTCCCTCTCCCCATCCTATCATCCATTGGTGGAAATTCACACTGGTCCAGAATATGATCAGACCAATAGCACTATTCAATGTCCTGGTGTAGAAGTTGGTGAAGATCCAGTGACCTCACGAAATAAATTTAGAAAAATAATCTGTCATGCCAATGAATCATAGTAAAGCATATTTGTCCAATGAATGGCCATTTGTTATATGATCATTGCCTTGTTCGGATAAAGCTTTTTACTGTGAGCTGTGAGGAAAGGCCCATATAAGGAAACTGATTAACCTGGAATCTGCAATTCACAAGGTTAAGCTTTAATTGGATGATCCTGATCCTGCTAAGAATGAGACGAAGGTATGCATCATGTTTTGCATAATACAACCCCAAACAAAAATGTCATCAACAATGATCCTGCAACATTAGCCTGCAAAGACTTGCTCTATGCAACATTGGAAAACTTCACTGTCAGTATGGATCCCATAAAGTATATGAAGTAAACAGTATCTGTCTACTGGAATCATGAACGTGGTTAGTTTTGAAGATTTCTCATCGAATGGGATCTGCCGAATTTTATATTGAAATTTGGCATGTCTGCAATCACCTTCTTCAGCTTTGCTCAAGTGCACTGGATCAGTACTTCTCCTGACCGTGCCAATTTTCTTTACTGCAACCACCATTACTGAAACCCATTCTGTGGTCTCGTCGAAAGGAGTTATGATACCTCGTGTTGTCATCCAATACAGTTCAGTGACGACTTACGGCTTCACGGATATGTACATCCTTGGTCTTACCAAATCTTGTAGTCTCATGTGGTATACAATCAGCAGCTTACCAGTGATGTCATGTTTGAAGAGGTCACTATTTGCTGTCATCTCTGGGGCTTGCATTTGTAGAGCATGCACACCTGGACTAAATTGAATGAGCTCCAGTACAATGCTGTTCCAAGTACCGAGCTTTATATTCTGGTCAATTATATGGAACTTGAAACTTCTCTGTGTGCAGTGGAGGATTGCTGCAACTTGGGTGGCATGATGGTATAGTGGTTAGCACTGCTGCCTCACAGCACCAGGGATCCAGGTTCAATTCTGGCCTCAGGCCACCATCTCTTTGCATGTTTTTCCTATGTCTATATGGATTTTCTCCAGGTGCTCTAGATCCCTCCCAGTCTGAAGATGTGTGGGGTAGGTTGACTGGCCATGCTAAATTGACCCTTAGCATCAGGGGAAATACGTTGGGTTACGGGGATCGGGCTTTGATGGGATTGTGGTCAGTGCAGATTCGATGGGCCAAATAGCCTCCTTTTGCACTGTAGGGATTATATCGTTCTATATATCTTCGGTTGAAATTGTATGTCCACCATATGCTATGAGGATACTGGTGCTAAATATTGGTTTATTTCCCATAATGTTTGGCTGGATTGCTCCAGTGTTCAACTTTGACTTTAAGTCTGGTGTTACTGCTAGTTATGTTAAAGGTGGTGAAGATCTCACCCTTCCCTGTGACGATGCCAACAATGTCGCAATAGGGTGTACAAGGCTATGCAGCTTCATTGTTTTGGTTGAACTCTACTTCATTCAGATTAAAGATACTCCTACCCCTGGTATATTGCTGATGGCTGAGAGGGCTGCTGTGGTTTGGATTTTCAGCACTTAGCAAAGTGATCCAATTTCCCACATTGTTATATCTTTAAATTGCTATACATTCCTCAAACTATTTGCTCCCTGAATAGGTCTTCAGTGAGAGCTCCGGATGTACATCTCTTTACCAATGTTTTTAGGATAGAAAATTGTATTGCCTCATCTGCTCTTTGCTTTATTGAATTTAATGTATGTCTATCCAGGATTATGTTTATTATTGGATTCTTCAATTGTTATCTTTTATCTTTCTCTATCTGGAAAACAAACTACTTGGATTTTTCAATTGCCTTGAGGCCTGTGAGGGTAAAAGCATTTACCTTTTCTGATTTGTCAGAGAGTGCAACACTGCAGTAAATACCCCACTCCTTCTGGAACTTTGCCCAACTATCTGCAATATTTTCCTCAAAACTGGATGGGTCGATGCAGCAAAGTCCTTATGCCATACTGCTAACTCTTGATACCATGTGCAAAGTTGTGAGTTCCCTAAATCACCAACAGCAAGGACTTCCAACAAAGGTAGTTTATCGCTGAGCTCACCCGCTACGTACAAACACTTGTGCCCACTCTCCTGGCAATCATTCCCAAACTCCTATTATGTGACCTTTTCCGCAGTCACATTATCATGCTCTCACATGGTATACAATAATTATAGGTGAAATACACAAGCGATATAGAGTCAAGGAGTCATACAGTGCAGAAAAGACTCTTTGGCCCCTTGCGTCTGCACCAACAATGTCTACCACTAAAGGCACGCTGATCTTATTTTCCTGTACTTGTCCCATATCCTTGAATGTTATGATATTTCAAATGTTCATTAAATATTTTTTAAACATAGAAAGTTTTCCAACCTCAACTACCTTCCGAGGCGGTGCATTCCAGATTCCCAAAAGCCTATGAGTTTTTCTCAAATTCCCTCTGAATATCCTGCCTCTTACACTAAAACTATGCCCCCTCATGATTGACCCCTCTACCAAGGGGAACAGCTGCTCCCTACTCACCTTGTCCATATCCCTCATAATCACCTCAATCATACCTCACCCCGCCCCCCGCCTTAGCATTCTCTGTTCTAAGAGAACAATCCAGTCTCTCCTTACAGCTCAAATACTCCATCCCAGACAACATCCCAGTGAATCTCCTCTGTGTCCCCTCTACTAATATTACATCCTTTCTATAATGAGGTGGCCAGTCCTTCCTGTTGTGAGGTGACAGGTGATTCTATGATGTGATGGTAATTTCATGAAGAAATATCTACTATTATAGTGATTCACATACAATAAACATTATGAAAAATAATGCAAAATTCAAAATAAACAACAATGAAAAATAGAAATGCGAGAATTCTGTAATAATTCCCCACAATGTCCCATCTACAGAGCTATGTTAATGATTAATTGATTAATTTGAAAAGTGAGAAAAATTACAAGGATATGTGGATTAAAGAAGAAATTGGGATTAACTGGATATCAATATATTGGGCAGCATGATAGCACAATGATCAGCTCTGCTGCCTCACAGCGCCAGAGGCCCAGGTTCAATTCCAGCTTCGAATAACTGTATGGAGTTTGCACAACCTCCCCATGTTTGTGTGGGTTTCCTCCGGGTGCTCCGGTTTCCTTGCACAGTCCAAAGATGTGTAGGTTAGGTTGAAAGGCTATGCTAAATTGACCATAGTGTCAAGGGGATTAGCAGGGCAAATACAAGCGGTTATGTGAATAGGGACTGAGAAGGGATTGTGGTCGGTGCAGACTTGATGGGCCAAATGGCCTCCTTCTGCACTATTGGGATTTTGTGATTCTATGAATATTAAATATCTAACATAAACATGATGGATCATGCACAGGCATGATGGTGTAGATTTGATGGGCCAAATGGCCTCCTTCTGCACTGTAGTGTTTCTATGATTCCAAAAATATCAAATGATTAACATAGGCATGATGAATCAAATGATTAGTTTCTGTGCTGCTTCCAACTATGATTCTATGCATAGGATCTGATGTTGAGCTAATTTAGGCTAAATTAAGATTACACAAATTTCAAACACTTGCAGATTGAGTTGACCTGATATCACTGTACAGAGAATGAATTGCTGTAACATCATTTTGCAGATATAATTGTCCCCCTTGTAAAGAGACTGTGAAAACTAGAAAAACATGTGCTAACTTTTACCTTGACTCAATGAGCAACGTGGGAAGACAGAAGATGTGGGATAAAATCCTAGTAACGGTATTGCAGTATTCTAACCTCTGATAGTTTGAATCACTTTTATTTAGTTTGCCAAGACACACATCAGGGAATGTGCTCCCAGAGCAAGAGGCTAAAATTTCAGAAAATTAACCTTTGCATTTCACTAAGGTCTGAACTTTAGCTTGCCCAATGGGACACACATAAACAGAAAGGAAATACTAATCTCCCATTTGGACTGCACTCTTGCCAGCAGATATTTTAACTCTCCGGTTTCAAGAGGCAGATGACGATGCTTTCATTGCATCTAAGTAAGTCTCATAAACACTCAAATGTCAAGATCTCAAGCCATCATTGAGACACTGATGCAGATTTAATCCAAATTCAGCATTGGCAATATTGGCACGCTGGATACTGGTATGTGCCACTTGATGGCACTGATTGATAACTCTTCCTGTGTCTTTGCTGATGATTAAAAATAGGCTGGTGGAAATAATTGGCCAGGTTTGTCTTGTCTTCCTTTTTTAGGCTGGATATATCTGTGCAATTTTCACCGTGTTGGATAGATACCAATACCGTAGCTGTATCTTAAACAGCATAAGTTCTAGAGCGTAGGTCTTCAGTCCTGCAGCTACATTGATATCAAAGCAGGTAGCCTTTGCTGTTTTATTATATCATTAGTGAATTAGATGGATTAAAGATTGGCACCTGTGATGGCGAAGACTTCTCATATACTGACATTTTTGACTCAAGATGGTGGCACTCACTATTTTTCACAGTTGAGGATTGGGACACTTTGGTAACTCTTGTTCCTAAAATTGGTTGGATTGCTCATCTCCATGGATGACTAAATGTGGCAGGGTTCCAGTGCTTTGGCCCAATCTATTGATTTAGCTGTGAGGCATCACATGCACACGTGCACATGCATGTGCACACACACACCACACACACACAACACACACACACACACACACACACACACCACACACCACAACACACACACACACACACACACACACACCACACACACACACACACCACACACACACACACACACAAAGACAGATGGAGTTCCCAACAGCCACAGTCATCTGCAAAAAGCTCAGGACCTCACAAAGTTAACACTTAAAAGAGTTGAGCTTGAGTCTTCACAAAGGGTCATCCAGACTCAAAACATTGGCTCTATTCACTCTCTACTGTTGCTATTAGACCTGCTGAGTCTCACTGGCATTTTTTGCTTCCGATTCCAGCACCACAGTATTGTGTCTTTATCTTAAAAGAGTGCTTCTTAATTACATAAATGTGCCAAGTGACAATGCAGGCAACTTCACTTTTATCTCATACAACCCATACTCCCTAAAGGTGGCAGTGTTGGCAAGGAGCAAATGCACAGACTCAGATTAATGGCAGTTCTATGTATTGGCATACCTTTGTTTCAATGAAAGTCTGTACCAAACCACTGGTTAATTTCATTTTTGAATGGTGCAGCTGATTTATTTAAGGTCATGAGCAGCTTAAATTTTTTTTTGCACTGCCATGAATGTGCTGTAATTGAAAATAATGAACGTGTGTGTAATCTATAGCTTAGGGGGAACATGGGTGATTGGCAAGTGCCTTTTTGGAGCTCCATCTTCCCTGGCCAATTTGAAGTCCTATAGACTACTTTAAAGAAAATTTACTTCATTCTTAAGGTAACAAAGCCAATGCTTAGAGTGGGCCAGGTGGACCCGAATCTATTCCTTGCTTGATTCAAAAAAACAAATTCAAATTCCAATGGAATGCAATTCATGGTCCCCAAAAGAGATAAACAAGATCCAAGCTGACGAGATGAGACATCACACCCCAACTTGGGCTTGATCTTAGCCAAAAGGCTGACAAGTTCTGTAGACTATTTATTACAATGACCACACAGAAACTCCAAAAGAAAAATACCCTGCTGCTAATGTCCTAGACTACCATTACGCACCACACATTAAATTATATTTGAGCCTGCTGTATGTGAATTATAAAGCAAATATATGAGCCAACTATCAGTTACAGATGAATGCTGAACAGATGTAGCTTTGGCACTGGGGAACACAATGTAAATTTTTATTCAAGGTTCATGGGTTTTGTTACACTACAGTTGGTGCGCGAAAAATTGTGTTTTTTTTAATATGATTTAATTCTCCAGCATTTCTTAATCTACCAATCAGAATTCAATGGTCTATGCATTAGCTGGCAGGATTTTTAGGTTTGGGTGCAATTGTGCTCACATTGAACTTGCTTTACAAAGCGATTCTATTTTGCTCAAGGGATTGTTCAAACTCATTTAGATATTGATGAGTGTAAAATCTCCCATGAACCAGGATTGGACAACATTTTAGAAAGTAATGATTTTTTTATATAAGAAACTGCATTAAAACTATCCCTTGAGGGACAACCTGGTCCAGTTTGATTAGTGCAGTCAAAATCGTATTTATCACACAAAAAAAAAACATTGGGAATATCCGGTCAGCTCACTTGCTGTGTGTAATTTTAAATTATTGAAACTACTTAAAAGGAACCTAATGGATGCATTGACTAGTTTACATTAGTTTATGGTAGTCAGTTCCCTAGTAAAATTGTTTAAAAATGATCAACATGTCCTAGTATTTGGAAAACATATTTTTGGTACCTTTTTGAAAGCTCACCAACAAAACAATGAGCAGAAACTCACCATGGTGATTAGTTTGACCTCAAAGCATAAGTCAGTTTTTTGAGTGGAGGTGACTTCAAACAGTGCAAAGCAACACAAAGAATCAACCTGATCTGTGTAGACAGAGTGGTCACATGAGGAGATGATGACAAATTATAAAAGAGGTTACAGAGCAGGAGAGATCCTGGGAGTGCAGGCAGAACACAAGTGCTGTGAAAACTGTTGAGCTAAGGAATAAACTACCTTTGGCAGAAGTGTTTGCTGTTGGTGAACACACAACTTGCCACATGGTGTCGGGAGTACGGCACAAGGACTTTGTCACATTGACCCATTCGTCGTTGATGAAAATATTGCGGATAGTTGGGAGTTCCGGAAGGAATAATGTATTTACTGCAGTAATACACTCTTCTGACAGGTTGAAATAGGTACAAGCTTTCACCCTATTAAACCTTGTGCACCCCGAGGCCCTCAAAAACTTCGAGTTGTTTGTTTTTCAGAGAGAGTTTCCCAGATAATCCTGAAACAATTTGAGAGCATCCATCTCCTGATTTAAAAAAAAGGGGCAACATTTTACGGCCTCACTCAAGCAATTCAGGAAATTCTCTCCTGAGATAAATAAACATTTCTGTTGTCCGCCTCTCACCCGTTCTGATTTCATGGCATGTGGGGCAGTAGAATTCTGGCTAGGGGATGATTCTCCAACCTCGCCACACCTGGTACAGATCACACTTATGCTGGAGAATAGTGTGTGGGCATAAAAATTGGTTTCATGCCGAGTGCCAAAGAGTTTACAATAGTCTGGATCTCTTTCTTGTGGTGCAAACTGAATCATGCCCAGAAAGGGCATGAGGCTGATTAGCGTACTTAAAGTAGCATTTAAATATGCATAACCCATTCAAATCCCAGCACCATAGTTTTCTATAACTATGGCAATAACTGCATGAATCGCTACTAATCTCCACAAGCAAAGATCTGGTGCGATGGTCTCGTTCTGGGTACTTGGAGGCCATTCGAGGATTTGGGATATGGTCAGGCAGGGCTCATTAGATGGCGGCAACCTGTCATGACTCAGTCACTCTGGCAGGGGCAGGAGCTCATGCAGGGGTGGATCATGGAGGGGTGCATCATGTTGAGGCTTTTGATGATGAGCATGCTGAGGGTCTTGATAGGAGGGCATGTCTGTGGTCTTAATGAGGGGATCATACTGGGGATTGTGCAGTGGTACCCATCGGGAGGAGTCTAATGCCCTAATAAGAGCAACCCACGTTAGGGAGGTGGTGGAGGAACATGCCACTGATAATGGGGAATACCACGTCCATGGGGTGACAGAGGGAGTTTCCAAATGCACTATGAGGTCAGGGCACACTTGCTAAACAGTGTCCATTTGCTTGGAAGCCTGCTCAGTAACGCTTTAAAGCCCCCAATACTGGGGCAGAACTCCCAACTCTCAAATAAAGTGACTGGGTGTGGGAAGGTTGTGGCGGGGTGAGCACCTGAGAAAATGGCGTGGATCACTCCATTATTAAAGTTTATAAAGTTTATTAATTTATTAGTCACAAATAAGGTTTAACATTAATGCTGCAATCAAGTTACTATGAAATTCGCCTAGTCGACACACTTCGGCACCTGTTCTGGTACACTGAGGGAGAATTTAGTATGGCCAATCTACCCAACCAGCACATCTTTTGGACTGCGGGAGGAAACTGGAGTACCTGGAGGAAACCCACACAGATATGGGGAGAACGTGCAGGCTCTGCACAGACAGTGACCCAAGCCAGGAATCAAACCTAGGTCCTAGACACTGTGAGGCAGCAGTGCTAACAATTGTGCCACTGTGCCTTGTTCTCATTTTTTTGTGTGAATCCCGCCAATAATCTTTGGTAGACTTAACAACTCAACAAACCAAAGAGCAGATGAAACAATACAATTATACATGGCCACCATGAAATACTGGCAAAGAAATCTGCACTTGTGACTCTCACTGAAGACCTAATTAGGGGTCAAATAGTTTGCGAAATATATAGTGATTTAGTCCACAAGCTGCTACTGCGAAAAAAAGACCTAACATGACAAGTGACCTTCACTATCTGTATGTTAAACAGTCAGACAAATAAGGCAGAGATTTCTGGTGGGAGACCAAATTACTCGTAGTACAGGAGACACCCTGTTCGAACTGCAGTAGGCAGCACCCGTGGAAAAGAAAGCTTGTTTTGTATATGGTAAAAAAATGCAACAAATGCAGGAATTGGAATCACTTTGCCAAGTACTGCAACTCATATCACAGAATGCCTCCTCTACCATCAGCAGCATAGCAGTTTGTTCAATTCCCCAGGAGAAGGAGCATCAGAAAGGTGAACAAATTGGAATTCAACCAAAGTAGTGAAGTTACAGAGCCTCCAATAACATTATATTGCGACAACATTGACAATGTCACAAAGATGGACGAAATCTTCACCACCCTCAACATATTAGCAGTAATACAGATTTAAAATCAAAATTAATACTTGATCAACAAATAATGTATTATCCAGCCAAAGGTATAAGAAATAGATCCACGTACAGCACCAAATCTTATCACCCAGATGCGCCAAATGGTTTAGAGTGGACAGATAATCCATACTGAAGGTTGTAACAACCCTCCATTACACACAGGGAAATTTCAAGTTCCATATATGTGACGAGAATGTAAAACTACACTTTGGGCTTTGGGACAGCACAGCACTGGTGCTCATTCAAATTAGTCTAGATGTGCATGCTCTACAACTCCCCAGAGATGACAGCATATAGAAACCTCTTCAAACATGACATAATTGGTAAACTGCAATTGTATACCATATGAGACTAGATTAGATACTACCAATAGTCATTGCTTCGGGAAGAGTACCAATAGCCAGGAAGCGCCATCATATGAAAACATTGGGTCATAACTCTTATAGGCGAGACATGTAATCATAGAATCAGTACTGCACAAAGAAAGGCCATTCAGCCCATTGAATCTGCCCCAATCACAATCCTACCTGGAACAATTCCCATATCCCTGCATATTTACCCACTAATTTACGCATCTCAAGACACTAAGGGCAATTTTAACACGGCCAATCAACCTAACCTGCACATCTTTGAACTGTGACAGGAAACCAGAGCACCTGGAGGAAACCCACACAGACATGAGAAGAATGTACAAACTCCACACAGACAGCGACCCGAGCCAGGAATTGAACCCAGATCCCTGGAGCTGTAAAGCAGCAGTGCTAACCGCTGTACTACAGTGCCATTGCGGAATGGGTTTCAGCGTTGGTGAAACTATTTCACCACTGAAATGGAAGGAATATGAATTCATTCAGTGTACTCAGCGAACAAAACACTGTTCAGACCTCATCACCTTATGTAGACAGCGGAGCAGGTAATAGCAGATACACCAAATGCTAAAATGTGCAGCATTCCTGATGCAAAATATGGGTTCTGGCAGATCCCATTAAATGAAGAATCTTCAAAATTAACCACACTTGTGTCTCTGATAGGCAGATATTGTTTTCTTTATATGCCCTACAGGATCTCCACAACCAGTGAGTTCTTCCAGTGGTGTATGGAGCAACTTTTTGCAGGCCACTGTTGCAAGATCATTGTTGATGACATCTTTGTTGGGGTCATACAATGCATGAACATGATGCATATCTTCCTCTCATCCTTATCAGAATCCGAACCATCCAATTAAAGCTTAACCCTGTAAATTGCAGATTCAGGGTTAAACAGTTTCCTTACGTGGCCCAGTTACTCACAACCAATGTAAAGCATGATCCAAACAAGACAGTGGCTATACAACAATTGGCCATTTCTGTGGACAAGCATGCTTTACAATGCTTCCTTGGTACGACAAATTATCTTTCTAAGTTTTCCTTTACATTGAGGTCACTGGACCTCTTTGTCAAGTTTTATACCAGGACATCAAATAGTGCTGGCAAGAGCACCACACAGCAGTCTTCAACAGACTCAAGCAAGCGTTGACAGCCCCTTACAATACTTTGATGTCCAAGCACCCAACTCATATTAGCAGATCTTCCAGCATTGTCTACCTCCAGAATTTCAGACCATTAGCCTTTGTTTCAAGGACCCTCATTGATGTTGAGATTCGTTATGTGCAGGACAAAAAGGAACTTCTTGCTTTAATCTATACCTGTGAAAAATTTCAAAATTTCATATATGTTATCCATCTACTGTTAAAACAGCTCACCAGCCACTCATGGCTATCTAAAAGAAGCCTCTATGCACTCTGCCTCCAAAGGCAGAAATACATGATGCTAAAGTTGCAACACTACAACCTCAGTGTGAAGCTGATAATTTGTCATACTGAGGAGTTGTATTTGGCTGATGCCAACTCCAGAGCCTTTGTACTTGCCACAGATCAGTTAGATTCTGAGAACGATATAGACATTATGGCAATAGAGGTGCTTCTCGTCAAATTCAGGGTGTCAAGCAGGACTTACAGTGGACATAATCTGCAGGAAACTGCGTGACATCATTGTGAAGTCTGGCAAGAAATCTCAAGAGATCTTCCCCACAAATCCATACAACCTTCACCATCAGAGATTAACTAACCATACAGGATGACTAATACTGTATGGTCAGTGATTTGTTACCCCTATGGCCCTCCAGAGGTACTGCACCAAGGCACCCTATATCCAGATACAGGGTCAAGGAATCAGCGTACTTGTCCTTCATATCCGCAGACATGGAAAGAGAAATCTCCAGATGTGCACCAAGCAATACTCTTAAGCCATATCAAACAGAGGAACAGATGTATTTATGCAAGATACCAGACTTCCCATGGTCATGCACCGCAGTTGACATCTTCGAGTGGAATGGTAAACGTCATTTAGTTTTTGTTGTTTCATATTATGGGATATGAGTTCAACTACCTGCCAAAGATGGTGAGTAGCACAGTAATCATCAAACCTAATAGACACTTGTCACAGAGACTTAGAACAAAACAATGCTCAGCAATCTATATCTACTTAGTTTGACTACTTTCCATACACATAGAACTTTGAACATATCACAAGCACCCTCCTATGTCCACACTAATTTTAATCCAGCCCTGGAGACTTGATACTGGAGGATATTAAGAACAATAGTGCTAGATCATAGACCCTAAATCAATATAACAGCCATTTCCAGAACCTGATGAATGGATCTGTGGCTAGGAACTTTTGAAATGGGGCTAAGTGATTTGGTCCCTCGAGTCCACTCTGTCAGTCAGTTAAACTATGGTTAATTTATGCCATTAGAATCATAGGGTGGAGCTTTCCCAAAAATAGGCAGAGTGATGTGGCAGGTGGGAAAAGCAGCAAAGAAGCTGCCAGCCGAATGGTGGCTTTCCCCACCATATTGTTCATCTCATAACCAGAAAACAAACTAAAGAGGCAGGTCCCCCGAAATCACGCTGCAGAACAGACTCTGGTTGCATCATTGCCACCAGCAACTTTGCTTTGAAAAATCGGGATGCCAGTTTTAAAGGATGCCCCAATACAGAGAATTAAACTCATAAATTGCTCCATGGGGGAACATACACCCATTCAACATCCTACCACCACCCCCAAGCCCCATGGAACTCACCTCTCTGGAACACACTCCCATGCAACAAGGGAAACTCCCAAGAAACTCCTCTTGGTACAGCCTGGGCAGAAACAGAGAGCAGTGCCAGAGAACTTTCCCAGTAAGAAATGCTGGGGAGATTTCAGGGGGCAGGTCTTGGGTACAGCCCTCTTCCACCTGTTAGATGTACTCACCTGAATTCCCCTGATGGATTCTGCTTGCCAAGTGGGCTCTGGGTGACCTGTCATGATTCATGTCAGTGTGCCCTCAAGCTGACATGAATGAGTAATCTAACGGGATGGAGGAGGTGGGATTATCAGACGTAAAGACAGGGAGTGGAGGCAATTGCTTACAGGAAATCCATATTTAAACCGTGTTTTGGGCCTCCTGAAGACAGATTCCGGGAATGCTGGGATTGATTTTTGAGGAAAGATTAACTATGTTGGGATTGTTTTCACTGGAATTCAGATGAATGAAGGGAGATCTCATAGAGACTTATAAAATTCTAAAAGGACTAGACACAGTAGATACAAGGAAGATGTTCCTGATGGTGGAGAAGTCCAGAACCAGTGACCATAATCTTAGGATTCGGGGTAGACCATTTAGGACGGAGGTGAAGGGACATTTCATCACCCAAGGAGTGGTGAACCTGTGGAATTCAATACCACAGGAAGTAGTTGATGCTAAAACATTGAATGTATTCAAGGAGTGGTTGGATATAGTGCCTGCAGCGAATGGGATCAAAAGTTATGGAGAAAAAGCAGGATGAGGCTATTGAATTGGACAATCAGCCATGATCATAATGAATGGAGGAACATGCTCGAAAGGTCAAAAGACCCCCTCTTGCTCTTCTATGTATCTATGTTTCTATTTCTTGCCCTCGCTGCCAATCACTCCTGTCGAAAACAGGAGTAGAAAATCCCTGACAGCATTTGTTTTTCTTGCAAAACAATTGAAGCCTAAGTTTGAAAATGAGAAAAAAAAGTTGGAAAGCTTTGAACAGAACTTGCAGAAAACATACAGCAGGAAAACCAGCACCAGTTCAGACATGTTAATACTTTTGAGTGTAGATATTTAATTGAATATTCTGATCAATATTTGAAATGTGAACTTCTCTCTTTGAGCTAATCAACAGCAACACCCCCCACAAAACCCCCGGAGTTTAGCTCTTTGTCCATGTTTGAATCAAGGTTGTCATGTGGCGAGGAGTTAAGTAACTCTGACTGAACCCAAACTGAGCCTCAGTAAGTATGTTATTGCAAAGTAAGTGCTCCTTGACACCACTGTTGATGATCCCTTCCATTATTTTGCTGATGATTGAAAGTAGACTAATGGTGTGGTAATTGGCCATGTTGGATTTGCCTTGCTTTTTGTGTACAGGACATACCTAAACAATTTTCCACTTTGCTGGCTAGATGCCAGTGTTGTAGATGAACTGGAACAGTTTGGCTAGGTGCGTGTCAAGTTCTGGAGCACAGGTCTCTATAATACTATTGCCAGAATATTGTCAGAGCCCATAGCCTTTGGAGAATCGAATGCTTTCAGTCACTTCTTCATATCAGGGGGAGTAAATGGAATTGGCAGAAGACTGACATCTGTGATGCTGGGGACTGTCAGAGAAATCTGAGACGGATCATTCACTTGGCACTTTTGGCTGGAGATTGTAGCAAATTTGTCAACGCCCTCTTCTGCACTGATGGGCTGGACTCCCCCGAGACTGGGGATATTTGTGGAGTCTCTTTCTCTAATAAGTTGTTTAATTTTCCATCACAGAATCAGAATTCTTACAGCATAGAAGGAGGCCATTTGGCCCAACATGTCTGCACTGGATCTTCAAATGAGCATTAGTTGATAAGTATATGGAAGAGAAGGGAATGGTTTAGTTTGGAGGGGCATTGCTTTTTATATTGGTCGGCGCAACATCGAAGGCCGAAGGGCCTGTTCTGTGCTGTAATGTTCTATGTTCTATGTTCTATGTCTTGGTGCTATTCTCCTGCCTTTTCCCCATATCGCTGCACATTGTTTATATTCACATAATCACCCAAAGCTTCCATGAATGCCTCGATTGAACAAACACCATTCATGATTGCACTTGGCAGAGCTTAGATCTGATCCATTGGCTGTGGAATCGCTTCGCTTTAATACTTGCTGAACATATTGTTTCACATGCAAGTAGTGTGTTGTAGCTTTACTGGGTTGGCTCTTCATTTTTAGACTTGCCTGTTGCTGCTCCTGGCATGCCCTCCTGCACTCTTCATTTAAGTTGTTTGCATTTATAAGAAGGTATGACAGATCCAAATTGCAAGAGCATACAGCTGAACATCTTACCAAAACCTCTGAACATTTTCTGTGCCCTTAAGCTGAAGGCTGATGAAATGACTAAAGTAACAATGAGCATGGTGCAGACAAGTATTTAAAAGCTGATAGTAATTGATGCTGGGTATGTGCTTAGTCTTTGGTAGAGCTTGTGGGTCTGGACAGATCTCTCATTTCAATCTCAGCTTGAATTCATGTTTAACTTTTTTGAAAGATTTAACTTCTCATTTTTAAAATTAATACTAACTCAACTAATTTCATATCTTATTGTTTTAATTTCCCTAACTGCTAGAAAACTAATACTTGTTTCTCTGAAAGCTTACTAACAAGATCCCAAGTAACGATAGATTTGTTACAAATCTTGCTTCCTTTTTGGAAGTAGAAAATGAGTTGTATAGAAAATTTTGAAAAAAATGTTTCAGCTGTTCCCCTGGCTTAACATCCATCTGTGCTTATTGGAATTATTTTTTATGGTGGGTTTTCCATTGTTACTTAATAAAAGAGAGGAACTATTGAATGCTAAATCAAACTACTGCCATTTATCTTTTGGGGTGGCACGTTCGTGTTGGTTTGATGAATGATACAGTGCAGGTGCATTGCATCAACACAGTTGTGTAAACAAAATCTTGACTTTAATAAATGACTTTTTCATTTATTCCCATTTACAAATAAGGAGGTATAGTTGTTTGCCAAATTGAATAATCGAAACAGAGAAGAATAATTCAAGTCAGTTCACAATAGATCAATTTTGGAGTTCAGCTTCAGCACCAATTAAAAAAATTACCATGACAGACTGAACATCAAGTTCAATAAGTCAAGTAATTTGTAAGTTGCACAAGGTTCTAATACATTTTGTCATTTTTTTCATTTTGTTAAAACTTTGTATTTCTGTCTATGATCCTGGTCTCACATCACATGACTGAAGCTAAATGCTTGTAGGGCAATGAGCTCTGGGCAATACATATTGCTTTGCCCATTGTTAGCTATATCACAATAGCAAATAAAACACATGGGCAAGATTCTCAGAGCTCATCTGCTGAGGCCACAAATCCCATTTTGACCACTAACTCTTGTGAGAGGGCCATAACAGGATTTGCAACTGGTGAGATTTGCGAGTGTAATGTTCTTGGGCCTTCCCCAATGACACAATCAAGGTCACGCCCAGAGAAGGTATAGACAGGCAATGTCACATGCTCACCCCTGCCAACGTGACGTCGTGCCCCCAGTGAGGGGATTCCTATTATGTTGGGGGAGGGCAAACATGGTGAGGAGAGGTGCAAGTGATGGTAGGGAGGCAGTGACTGAGGGGTTGTGCCTCTAAAATGGTGGCTGGGGAGAGTGGACACTTCGAATGACAAAGATGCCCCAATGGCAGTTTTAGTCACTCTCACGCTTGCATAGCATAGGGGAGGAGGGTGGAATGACCCAGCCACTGAGTAGTGGAGGAGTGGGGGAGGGATTGGTTCTGTGTTCCAGAATTGAGGGTGACTCTCTTGTCTGCCAGGGATTCTTCATGTCCGGGAAAGGGAGGAGGGGGGCACTTTGAGATCAGGTGCCTCCTCTCCACACCCCCTCCCCCCTCAGATCACCAGCCCACCCCACAATTGGTAGTGATAGAATTGGTAGTGTGATTCTCATCAGAACTTTGAAGTTGCACAGAGTGCTGTTTGACCTACAATTTCACTCAGTTTTCCTTGCCTGCTTCAGTGTGCTGTGCAATTTGGGAAAAGTCAGCACATTATATTTCTACAACTCCTTCAAGTGTTGATATGGACATATTATTATACCCTTTCTGTCTATAAACTTTATTCTTTATGTCATAACTGTTGAACTATTTTGTCACTCTGTCACTTCACATTTTATAAATTATGTCAATATTTTGCATTCACTATTACTCAGTCAACTGCTGTGCAGTTGCTGCAATCCATAGCATCGACAAATTTTCTCTCACTCCACTACCAAGTTTGCCCAAACCTTTGTATTCACCAACCATCATAAGAAACTTATTATCTGTTCAGTATATTTTTTTTCTTACAGCATTAGTTTACCAATATTTGTCCTTTACATTAAATGTTCTTACGTGAAAATGTAATGCTTTTTCATCTGAAGTGTTCAAAATCATTGGTTTTTACCTCCCAGTTTCCTTGAGGTGATTGTTTCTTCAGCTTTATGGACCAGTTCTCCAGAGTTCCTTCTGCGCAGTGCTGAATGCTAAGAATGACTGGTCCAGTGAGCAGGACACCAGGAGGCCCACAGCTTACAACTGGACTGAGCAGAGTCTGGGACCCTGCTAGAGGTAACCTCAATTATAAAAATGGTAAAAATTTAATGAACAGTACAGAACAAAATGTATAAAATGTAATATTCAGTTCTTTGCTTGCTCTTCTTTATCTTACAATATAGCTTCAAATGCATTTTAATCAACCCACTTGATTCAAGCAATAATACAATGTGAAGATTGCCATTTCTTTCTGGGCTAAGATATTAGAAGAACCTTGTACTTAGATGTGCGAAAACTGTATAGTTTTTCTCCTCGCTGCCAGAATTTTGAGAATATTTTGGGTTAACAGTCCATTTTTATTCATTGTAGATCAAAAATCCAACATTATAAGTATTAGGACACATAAGGTGCTTTTGAAACAAGTTATACAAAAGCTCTGGAACTCTGTGATGGTAAGCAGTAACGTAGGAACCAATCACCCTGTTTTGCCTTCCTTGACGAGCAAGCCTTTTCTTAACTTTATAGCTGGAGCTATAAAGCACAGCTCAGATCAGGAATTTGGTGAGCAATGAGACATGACTGCAAGTGTGTGTCATTCGACAGCACATTATTCCCACTCCGTTTCTCTTATAGACTTAATGTTTCAGGTAACGGAAATACCAATGATGTGCCAAATGCACCAAAACTATTCAGGGGCCTAACATGTAATATTTGATGATATTTTTAGAAAAAAAGAACTGAGGTTATTGTTGCTTTTGGATAAACATCTCTGGGAAATGACATTAATGCTCTTCATGAAATGAATAGGCCGGGATCAGGTATTTCAAGTCAAATTGTAAATTTGATTTTTTTTATGGTTAATGGAGTTTAAGCATGCATTTGTGGCAGAGCTAAAATTGCAATTTCACTCTGAAATCAAGTCCTGACCAGACTTTCATAAGAATTGCAGCAATCCCCTCCCCCACAGAGAAACAGTCTTGAATCGCTTGGGTTTGACATCTCAATACTCAACACTTAGCAATATTCAACTGCAATGCAAAAGACTCTTGATCACTTCTGAAAATTATTCTGAGTTCATCCGAATATTGTTCTAGTCATGTGAACCAAAATATTTATTTACATTTTGACAGGCAGAAGTAAGATTCAGCATAAACCTTTAACCAGGGGCAGGAATATTTCAACTGGCACCAGAAGGAAAAAAAATGAAGCGGGGAAATAAGAATATTGGTCTAAACTGTTTTCTTTATTCCTTCTGGGGAGGAATGTGCCGGACTGGAACCAATACTAACGTAATTGTTCCCATAGTAGTTCCAGGATAACTGTTTGCTTAAATGTGACCAATTTTCTGCCCACTTAAATTTGTAACTTAGAAAATCATTTATTTTCAAGCATTCTACCCAGAAAGTTCCCTGTATAAGGCATTTAAGGCTAACACCAGACTATACAATGGTCTTGATCACTAAAGTTATATACATTATATATGCACACAGAGTAGGCTTTGCATAGAAGGAACATAGACAGTATAAGCTTACTGAAAATATAGGCAGAAATAGAAAGAAAATAGCAGCATGAGTTAAGGTTGAGTTACTACATACCTCACATCCTCCTTTTTGTGGACAGTAAGATATAGTTCGTAAATCTTGCCTCGAGGAATGGCTTCTGGTGGAATAAGTAAACTAATCCCTATAAATTAAGCAGAAATTTAGTTCATCTCTTGTCACTTCAATGCTAAGTAATGTTTACAGAATAAAATCTTTATACAACTTTATTTTGTCTGGGTGGAAAAAAAAGCATGGGACCATTTGTTTCCCCTGGATGCATTATTCTCCATTTGGTACTGTGTCATCTACTGTTCTCAACTCTTCCCACACAGCTCCCTTCAGCTTACAGATAAGACTGATGCTGAATTCTCAACAGATGCAATTAATACAGCTCATTTTATTCTCTTCCTCAGATTAAATGAATGCCTGTGGGTGCCCATCTGTCATGAAATAGATTAAAATTCATGTAACAAAGGCAAACCAAATTAAGTGATATGAATCACTGGGCACTGCATTCAAAAGGCCAGAAATGCCTGGGAACAGATCCTAAGGAGCGGAGGTAGCCATCAGACATCTAGCTGCCCTGTGGTTGTACCCTGACTACTTTCTAAGATACAAAATTTTGCACTCAGGCACTAGTGTTAATTTGGGGACTGGTATGTAATGGACAGAGGGACTGGAGGGTGATGGATAGAAGAGGGAATGCAGTGTTATGGATAGAGAAGGAATGGAATGTAATGGACAGAGGAGGGAATGGGGTGTGACGGTTAGAAGAGGGAATGAGGTGTTTATGGATAAAAGGGAATGGGGATAGAAGAGAGAATGGAGTGTTATGGCTAGGGAAGGGTATTGTGTGTCATGGTCAGAGGAGGGAATGGGGTGTGACAGATAGAGGAGAGAATGGGGTGTGATGGACAGAGTAGGGAGTGGTGAGTGGGATGTGACGGAAAAAGGGGGGGGACAGGGTACTGTGGTACAATGCAAGAAGATCAACTGGAAAGCGCTATAGTTTTAAATTGGCCACTTTTTCAACTCTGCAATTGATTATCATGGGACAAGCAATTATTTTTATGGGATGTTGGATTCACTTCTGCCTGAATTAAATTCTGACATAGCAGTACACTTGCTTGATCCTAACATTTTAAATAAGGCTATTATAATGTTGCTGTTATATTACTGGATCCATAATCTAGAGAGGTTTCAACTAATAATCTGAAGACTGTTCAAATTTTACCACAGCCACTCTCAGCAAATGGTGGCCAATAAACTCGCAGACTATTATAATAATCTGTTTGGTTCACTAATGTGCTCTAGGGGAGGAAATTGGCCATCATTATGCAGCCTGATCTATATGTTATACAAGGCCCGTAACAATGTGGCTGATTCTTAACTGCCTCTGAAATAACTGAGTAAGTCAACTTCTCAAGAGCAATTAGCAATTAACATTAAATGCTCGCCTTGCCATGATGTCTGCATCCCACGAAAAGATAAAATAAGAAGTTCCAGTTCTGATGGTATCCATATAAATAAGGTGGTTACAAATTTAACTGCCTTGCGATGCCCATGAAAATTAATCCCATTACAAATTCCTGTGCTGCTCGGGAATTTCAGCATTTAGTTGCTTTGTCACAAGCATTTAATCAGCGGACCTCTGAGCTTTATCTCCAAGCAATATTTTTCTTCATTATTCAGATTAGAGGCTCAGTAAGACAATCTTCAGAAAACACTACAACACATCTGGAATTGGTTTTTAACATTAGGTAGTACTGAGGCCTTCTAAATACGGATTTTTAATGTATATTATTAAATGACTTACAAATGTCTTACAGCTTGCACATCTGTTGTACATTAGGGTTGGTAACACCTCAATGTTTACTTAAATTGCAAGATGCTCCCATTACTACATCTGGATCGCCTGACTAGTGCATGATGTTCAGGGTCCATTTAGAATGGGTGCAGCATGTAACACCTTTTTCTTCAGTTGAGTTCTTATTATTCAAGGTGTCTTTCTGATTTCTGTGCAGTTCTTTGGCAGGCATTGCTACGATCCTTAACTGTTATAGTGGGAGAAACGATATTACTGAAACATATTTCAGCCTTACAGACAAATGCTTTAAAATGGTGGTCTACATGGTGTCTGTGCTTGTTTCCCCAAGCAATGTCATTGTATGTTGCACTCAAATAAGTTGTGAGTATTACTCTGGCAACATGGGGAGGAGAATCACAGCAAGATAGGTACATTTTGATGAAGATTAATGAAGACTGATTCATATACAGCTCCTCAAAAACAACATCACTTTGTACTTTCGTACAGCCAGATTACTTCAACAAGAACAGCTTTCTCAGTTATAGTGAAGTAACCAGAGTCTTGATATTTTATGTAACAAAATTGCCCCAGCAAACAGCAGGAGATGTTTGCCAAATCAACAAACCTGCAGTGCATGTACATTATGCATGTCACAGATGATTATTTACCTCAACTTCTCAAATCATCTATTTCCATATAGGAAACACCTGGCAAGACAAGTAAGCCCTTCACTGATACTGTCAAGCTGTATTCCTTAAAGAACAGGTAATAATTGATGCACGTGACCACGCTGATGATAGCATGGGGAGTGTTTTCCAATCCCGCTGCTATGGGAATCATAGCGGGCGGGAGGCGGACCATGCAAAGGTCTTTGACATTGGGCAGGATTTTTTAGTTTTGTAGTTCTCCAGCAAATTTATGCTCAAATGTCTCTATCTCTTTTATCACTCTTCTGGTGACAACTTTAAAACAATAACCCTTCTCACTGAACATAAGACATAGGATCATTCAGCCCCTCGAGTTTGTCAATGAGACAATGACTGATTTGTGACTTAATGTATTTTTGTCCTATAACTTCAGTACTTTTGGTTAACAAAAATTTATCAATCTCAGTTTTAAATTAATAGTTGACTTAACATCAATTTCTGTTTGCCAATGTGAGTTCTAAACCTTGTAAAGTTTATTTATTTGTCACAAGTAGGCTTACATTAATGCTGCAATTAAATTATTATGAAAATCTCCTTGTCACCACACTCCTGCGCCTATTCAGGTATGCTGAGGGAAGAATTTAGCACAGCAATGCACTTAACCAGTACGTATTTCAGACTGTGGGAGGAAACCGGAGCACCTGGAGGAAACCCACTCAGACACGGGAAGAACAAACAGTGACCCAAATTAGGAATCGAATCAGGTCCATTGTGCTGTGAGGCAGCAGTGCTGTGGTGTCCAGAACTTGCTTGCAGTACTCCGGATGTGATCTAGCCAGTTTGAATTCTATGTTCTTGCATGTCAACCTCTAGCTCTAAATTTCAGAATTCTATTAGTTTTTTTGATTACTTTCTGTTTCAGTTTGTGATAGTTTAATGATCTGTGTACCTTCAAAGTCTCAATATGGCAGATACAGGAAGGATAGATGGAGTTCCTAGAAGCTGGCCACACAATCTCAGGATAAGGGGCAAGTCATTTAGGACTGAGGTGAGGAGGAATTTCTTCACTCAGAGGATGGTATATCTTTGGAATTCTCTGCTGCCAAAGGTGTGGAGACTCTGACAAAGGGTCATCTTGACTCGAAATGTTGGCTCTATTCTCTCTCCACAGATCCTATCAGACCTGCTGAAAGTTTCCAGCATTTTCTGTTTTTGTTTCAGATTCCAGCATCCAAGTATTTTGCTTTCATCAGGTGTGGGGACTCAGCTGTTGAGCATGTTCAAGACTGAGGACAATCAATTGCTACATGCTAAAAACATCAAGGGATATGGGGTTAGTGCAGGAAAGCAGTAAATTTGAATGCAGAAATTTGGACATCAGCCTCGATCTCATTGAATGGTGCGGCAGCCCTAAAGGGCTGAATAGCCTAATTTTTATTTTGTATGTTCTTATGTCTCTTTGAATCTCAACTGTTTCTAGCATTTCCTCACTGAAAATAATATCTTGTTCTATGATTTTTTGGTCCAACGTGGATGAGCCCATTTTCGTCTGCATTGTGAACATTTGCTACAGTTTTATCTATTCACTTACTTTATGAGTAGCTCATTCTAATGTTAGGCCTCCATCTACATTTCTTATAACTTATCTTTGTGCTGTCAGCAAATTTAGGTATGTAACTTACTACCCGTTCATCATGTAACTTACTACCCGTTAAATAATGCATTGAATAGTTGAGGTTCCAACACAAACTCTCTGTCAATCCTAGTCACAAAACACTAGTCACTCTCTTTCGATGAGAGGTCTTGGCTATTATCTCAACTGTTTTCTATAGTTCAATCTACTTTCTAAATGGTTCAATAATTTATTTAAAATATCTTGAGCTTCAACTTTAGGTAACGATCTGTTATAAGTGATTTTATTAAATACTTTTAAGAAATCTATATAAATAACTTTGAAGTTTTTGAATGAGGTGCACTAAAATTATCTTTAATCAGATTGGTCAGGCATAACCTAACCTATGGGCGTCGCCTAAGGTCGGAATTGAATCTGGGTCCCTGGTGCTGTGAGGAAGCAGTGCAAAACACTGTGCTACTGTGGTGGTAAGAACTCAGTAAGAATTGAGCAACACCAATTTTTAATCCAACCATTTGGTTGGATTAAAAATTGGTGTTGCTCAATTCTTACTGAGTTCTTACCACCCCAATCCAACGCCGGCATCTTTACATCATGACTACTGTGGTGGCACAGTAGCACACTGGTTCGCACTGCTTCCTCACAGCACCAGGGACCCAGATCCAATTCCGACCTTAGGTGTCTGTCTGTGTGGAGTCTGTACATTCTTCCCATGTCTTTGTGCATTTCCTCCAGGCACTCTGGTTTTCTCCCACATTCTAAAGATGTGTGGGTTAGGTGGATTAACCATGCTAAATTGCCCTTTAGTGTCAGGGAGATTAGCAGGGTAAATATGTGGGAATACAGAGATGTAGCTGGGTGGGATTGTTGTTGGTGCAGACTCGATGAGCTGAATGGCCTCCTTCTGCACTGTAGGGATTCTTTGATTCCTATCCAAACCCACTCTGGTTTCCTGGCATCAGCTGAAACTTTTCAAGACATTCAGCCATGCTATCCTCTGTAAACAGCAGATTTTATGGAGGCTGTTATGTAAGAATCACCTTTCTTGCATAACGGAGTGACATGCATAATTCCTCAATGTGCAAGGCTAGTTCAATGGAACTGAGAAAAATTATGGTTAGGACAAAGTAGCATTGATAGTTAAATGAAAATTGAAAGTGTGCAGGATTGACAGAATTGACTGATCAGATTTCAGATGATTCTTAAGGGGAAGGCTAGGTTAATCTCCCTCCACCAGTGGGTTTAAAATTTTAAGAGGACTTACAGTGATTCTGCTGATGAAGAGGGAGCAGTCAATGTAGCACATATGGATTTTCAGAAAGTGTACAATAAGGGTTCTCACATTAGATATTACAAAAATATTAAGCATGGTTGTAGCATGTATAGAAACTTGGGTGTTGGACAAGAAATAAATGGTTAACATTAATGGCTGTAGTTCAGATTTGAAGAGGTTGTTTGGTGCTCTGTTCACTTTTCCTCTTGATAAATGTAGATGTGTTGGAACTGGAGATATCAAAATTTACTAATCATACAAAATAAGGCTAATGAATAATGAAGAGGATGATAAAATACATCCAGAGGCACAAATAGTATATTGGATTGGGCAGAAAAGTTATAGAAACAACTTAATGCAAGAATGACAGAGTTGTACAGCACAAAGACAGATCATTTGGTCCACTCAATCTGGCAGCTCGCTGAACGTTATTTTCCAAACTTTTCCCTATACTCTAATTTTTCCAAAGTTTTAAAAGGAATTATAGATTTTGCTTCCACCACAGTTTTTGATAGAACACCCTTCTTCATAAAACTAAAAACATTTCCCTTCATCTATTTGATGATTATGTTAAATTTATACTCTCTGGGTTACAATCTTACCAACCATTGGAAATAGTTTATCCCAACTTATCTTATCAAAACCCCATATAGTTTTCAACACTTGTATCAATTTTTTTCTTGTTCTAATGAAAAGTGTCCCAGTGCATGAAATCTTTCTACACCAGGAATATCTAACATATGGTCAATGGATCATAATACAGCCCACCTATCTCTATCCAGCCAACTGAATCAGCATTCAAAATATAGGCAAATAGAAGCAACAGCTCTTTGTTGCAAGGAGTTGATTCTCTAGTCATATACTGTTTCTCTCCCATGTTTGCTGCTGATATGCTCATCAGTAACTGGCTGGTGGTCTCTAAGGCAGTATTTTCTCCTAAGTGAGGGGCAGAAGTTCCACGGCAGGCAACGTCGACAAGGAAGTCTTCCCGACGGGAAGAGCACACTGTCATCCTAAAAATCCTGATCTGTGTGTTTGGGTCGATGTGGAGTGGGTAAATATGTATGAGTGAGTGTATGTGTGCATACATGAGCAAGTGAATGTGTGGTGTGTGCATGTGGAGTGAGTGAAGGTCCATGTATGGCTGAGAATGAGAACCTCTGGGATTGTCTCACGCACACTCACAATCACATTTCACCTCTTCCCTTTCCTTCTCCACAGACTGTTCCTTAGCTCAGGCCTGATTCTCATCTCTTCCCAGGTTATCAGGACTTGAAACCTAGCCTGTCTCCTGCTTCTTTAGCAAAATTTTAAAGCAAATTTTATTAGTTAACTCTGCTTTTGGCACAATTTAAGAGCCAGTTTATTAATTGTTGTGTTTTGTTTTATTATTAAGTTCTTTAAATTGCTGTTCAATGTCACGCTGAACCATATCTTCCTGAAATTTGCTCCTCAGCTCTTGAGTATGGGAAAAAATTAAATGCAGCCCCTTACATGAAAAGATTGGACAGACATGTTCTAATCAGGAGGGAAAAATGGGCTAACAAAGAATCAACACCTCATTTTACTTTGGGCACCATTTCATTTCACACTGATCTCAATCAGAGGGTTTGAGATTGCCGATGACCACAGGGATGGGAGAATAATTGTTAATCTTACAGGCAAACTGAACAAGTATGCTGTCATTAGCCCCAGATTTGATGTTCAAATAAAGGAAATAGAAAGATGGCAAAATGGTCAACTGCCTTCCTGTCAGTTTGCGTACCTTGTTCTAAAACCTCAGCTCACACCATGGACCATGAAGAGGCCAAGCAAAAACATACGGGAGGAAAAATCTTTAGGTTCTTTTACTAAATATGAAACCAGTCTATAATAAAATAATTGAAACCAAAACAGAAGTAGAATCTGGTGTGGTGTAAAATGCTTGCTGATTTGCCCAGAGCTTGTTTTGCACTAATTGGTGTAAACTAATTTCTGCATGACTTTCCTTCTAAGTAAACCCTTTTAGCTCTGGTATCACTTTAATTGCTCTCTTCTGCATCCTATTTATAGCTGTTATGCACTTTCTAAAGTAAAGCACCTCCAATGAAGAAGCAATTCTAACTTCAGCCTAACAACTGCTAATGTCCTCCACTCGCAAAAAAAAACACCCACTGGCCAGCTCCCCTATTTCCTCTGTTGTAACCAAATTGCTATTGATATTTCTACAATCCATTAAGTACAGCATGCCCTGATTTTTTTAACGAGTTTCTTTTGCGGCATTTATCAAGCACCTTTTGATAATGCACATGCGTAATGTAATTCATTGCATTTCACTTCAGTTGGTTTCATTCATTAACACTTGTCACTTCTGAATCCTTTGAGTGTACCTTTATATTTATATTTTTGATGATGGATTGTGTTCAGCTTCACATTTTAAAGTTTTTTTTTAAAGTGAGGTGTAGTATGGCATTACAAATCATTTTAATCACATCAATCAATATAATGGTTCTCTTTGGGAGGCTAAGATATGTCCATCTGTCTAACAAAAAATTGAATTCAATGTAGATATCAACATACAGATCTTCTTTTCTTTGCAGTAAATAGTTTCGTTTAGCATTATATAATTGCCAGATATAATGTTCAAACAATAAATTAAAATTCCTTACCAGAACAGGACAATGAAAACAAAATCACCTAATTAATGAGGAAAGCTTCAATTTAAAACTGCAAAAGTTGTCTAATCTGAGCGAGGTCATGTAACTGTAATACTATCTGAAGTATTTGCAAGAAAACGCTCAAATAATGAAATTCTGAGCCTGAATTAATGATTCCACTCATTAAAATTTTGCTTTGCTGTTGCCGATTGTAGTTTAAACACTTCACTTAGATTGCACAAAATACTCAGGTGACTTGAGTTGGGAGCAGTTAATGACATTTCCTCAAATATTGGAGAACAGGTGCAAACAATCACTATACGTTGTATTTAGTTCCTTGCTTGGCAAAGACTGATTTTGGGTCACTTCACGCTTGCCAGCAAAGCAGAACAATGAAAACAGCTATTCACCATGGTCTGAACTTGCCTCACAATACTGCTAACATGGAAAACTTGATTGCTTTATCTTTACTGGTTCTTTGTAACAACATTGGTTTTAAATACGCGATTCAGGTGTTTGAAGTTCACAACAAAGCACACTGGACACAAGTGTTTGAACATGGTTACAAATTTGAAAATGGAGAAAGAAAAGATAAGAATATATATTGCCTCAAGATTTTCAGTCTAATATTTACTGCAGGAGAGGCAGGAAGGCAATGACATAGTGGTATTGTAGCTGAACTAATAATCCAGAGACCTAGGTTAATATTCTGGGGCCCTAGGTTTGAAGAACTCCACCATGTCAACTGGTGGAATTTGAATACAACATAAAATTTGGGATTAAAAGTCTAATGAACGTGAAACCATTATTGATTGTCATAGAAACCCATCTGGTTCACTCATATACTTGAGGGAAGGAAATCTGCCATCCTTACCCGGTGTAGCTTACACATGATCCCAGATCTACAGCAATGTGGTTGATTCTTAAATTCCCTATGAAATCGCCTAACAATGCACTTGGTTGTAATAAACTGCAACTAAGTCTACAAAAAGGAATAAAATTGGATGGCTCACTCGACATTGAGCAATGACAATGCCAACCCTAGTCCTGTCAGCCCTGCAAAGTCCTCCTTACTGACATCAGGGGGCTTGTGCCAACATAAAGAGAGCTGCCTCACAGACTAGTTAAACAACAGCCTTAAATACTCATGGAATCATGCCCTACAGACAATGTCCCAGACATCACCATTCCATCCCACTGACAGGCTAGACTCTGCAAACATGGTGGCACAGTGATATACAGTTGGGAGGAAGATGCTTAGGGTGTCCTTAACATCAACTCCGAACCATTAGGTCAAACATGAGCAAGGAAACTTCCTGCTAAATACTATATACCACCCATCCAATCTGTATTCCTCCATGTTGAACAGGAAGGCCAAGGATGGAAAGGGTGCAGAATATACTCTGGATGGGGGACTTCAATGTGGCTCAGCAGTACACCACAGACAAGCTGGTTGAATCGTAAAGGATAGCTACTAGACTGGGTCTGTGGCAAGTGATGAAGAAATGAACAAGAGGGAAAAATAAACTTGACCTCATATTCACCAATCTGCTGCAGATGCATGCAGGACAATATCGATTGTGTGACTACTGCGCAGACTGGTGGAGACTAAGTCCCACTATTGTATTTAGGATACCTTCCAATGTGTTGTGTGGAAAAACATACTTGACCTCCGTCACCAATTTGCATGCCATAAATGTATCTGCCCATGACAGTATAAATTGTGTGATAACCACACAGTCTTTGCTAAAGCTAAGCCCCATCTTTGCATCCATCATGTTGTATGGCGCTACCAGCATGTTAAATGGGATGGTTTTCAAACAGATTACAACCCAAGACTGGACATTCATGAGGTGCTGTGGGCTATCAGCATCAGCAGAACTGTACTCAATTCTAATCTGTAACCTTACTGTTTTGGTATATCTCCACTTTACCATCTACACCAAGTTAGGGATTCAAGACTGGTTCAATAAAAAGAGCAGGAGGGCATGCTAAGAGCAACATCTGGCATACTTAAAAGTGAGGTGTCAATCTGGTGAAGCTTCAACACAGAACTACTTGGGTGCCAAACAACATAAACAGCAATTAATAAACAGTGCTAAGCAGTCCTACATCCAATGAATCATACGTCAGCTCTGCAGTCTGATCATATCTAGCCGTGACTGATAGTGGACAATTAAACAACTCAGTGAATATCTCAATCCTCAATGATTGTAGAACAAAGCATTTCAGTGCAAAAGAAAAAATTGAAGCATCTGTAACAATCTTCAGCCAAAAGTGCCGAGTGGGTGATCCATCTTGACCTCCTCCATGAGACGATAAGAAATAGGAACAGGAGTTGGCCATTCAGTCTTTTAAACCTGCTCTGCCATTTAATAGGATCTAAGACTCACTCATCCACTTTCCTGCCTTATCGCCATAACCCTTAATTCCTCTACTGATTAACGACCTATCAATCTCAGCCTTGAAAATATTCAAGTACACAGCCTCCACAGCTTCCTGAGGTAAAGAATCCCAAAGATTCATTGAAAGATGTAATTATTCCTCAAATCCCAAATTAAATGAGTGCCCTCTTATTTTGCAACTCTAGCCTCTGGACCTATGCTCTCTCATGAGTGGAAATATCCTCGCAACATTTACCTTGTTTAACACCCAAGAATCTTATATGTTTCAATCATATCACCTCTCATTCTTCTCAACTCCTAAGAGTACAGACACAACCATAGGAATTTTCCCATCCCACTCACTGTGGGAATTGTAGCGGTTGCAGGGAAATGGAGCTTGCAAATGTCTGCTGACCTCGGGCATGGTTTTCCAGTTTTGGGGTTGGCGTGGCTAGAAAATCTCACCCACCTGTTTAATCTTTCCTCATAAGGAAGCTTCTCCATACTTGGGATCGGCTGGTAAACCTCCAATAATACTACATCTTTTGTTAAATTTGGGGACCAAAACTATACACATATTCTAAATGTGGTCTCACTAGTACCTGGTGCAGTTCATAGAAATCATAGAAACACTACAGTGCAGGAAGAGGCCATCTGACCCATTGAGTCTGCACTGATATCACTACACATTTACCCGCTAATCCCTCTAATCTATGCATCTCAGGACACTAAGGGACAATTTTAGCATAGCCAATCAATCTAACCCACACATCTTTGGACTGTAGGAAGAAACCAGGGCACCCAGAGGAAACCCTTGCAGATGCGAGGAGAATGTGCAAACTCCACACAGACAGAGATTCAAACCAGGAATCGAACCCAGGTCTCTGGAACTGTGAAGCAGCAGTACTAACCACTGTGTTACCGTGCCACAACACTTCTATGTTTATATCCTTGAAATAAAGGCAGCATTCCATTTGCCTTCCCTGTTTGCTTTACCTTCTGCACTTGTATGATAGCTTTCTGGCTTTCATGAACAGCGACCCCCAATCCTTTTCTGTTACAGTTTTCTGCAGTCTCTTTCCATTTAAATAATAATCAGCCCTCCCATTATTTCTTCCAAAATAAGCAATCTCATATTTTTCCATTCAACCCCTACAATGCAGAAAGAGGTTATTTGGCCCATTGAGTTTGCACCAACCAAGAGTGTCTTATCCAGGTGCATCACCACACCACCCCCTCCCATTCCCCCATCCTTTTCCCCCTAACCACCCACATTTACCATGGCTAATTCACCTAACCCAGATATCTTTGGATACTAAAGAGCAACTTAGCATAGCCAAGCAATCCAATCTGCACATCTTTGGGCTATAGGAGGAAACCCATGATGAGACACAGTATACTCCACACAGTTACCCAAAGCTGGTTTTACACCCGGGTCCCTGGCACTGCAAGGCAGCAATGCTAATCATTATGCCACCCCAACTGAATTTCACATTGAAATCCATTTGCCAATTTTCTGCTCGCTTACTTATCTTGTTAATATCTCTCTGCAATCTATCTGTATCCTCCTTGCAACCTGCTTTCCCTCCAAACTTTCTATCATCTGAAAATTTGGTCACAGTACACACTGTTCCTTCCTCCAAATCATTGTTATATGTTATAATGAGCTGTGGTCCTGCACTGGTGTCTCTGTCATTCCACCAGTACTGCTCTCCAACTGAGAAAGACGCCTCTATTGCCACTCACTGATGACTGCTAATCATCTATCCATGGCAGAATATTATTTCAAACATCATTAGCTCCTAGCTTGCAATGAAAATCGACAAAGCACAAATTAGAAGTGTGATGGAATACTGTCCACTTGCTTGGATGAATGAAGCTCCAACAACACTTGTCACAATCCTAGACAAAGCAGCTCACTTGACTGACACCTCATCCACCCGTTTAAACATTTACTTTAACCACCACCAATGTACAGTAGTAACCGTGTGTTCCATCTACAAGATGCATTATGACAACTCAACCAAGATTTCTTTGTCAGCGCCTCCAAACCTGTGACCTATACCATTAAGAGGGGACAAGGGCAGTAGGTTCATGGGAACATCACCAACTGAAAGTTTCCCTCTCGGCCACATGCCATCCTGACTTGAAGCTATATCACCAGTCCTTCACTATTGCAGGGTCTGAATCTTGGAACTCTCTCCCTAACAGCACTCTGGGAGTACCTACACAAGATGAACTGCAGCAGTTCAAGAAAGTGGCTCATCACTACCTGCCAAAGGACAATTAGGGCAAAAAATACTGGCTTAGCCAGTGACATCCACATTGCATGTACAAATAAAAAACATGGAATAAAACTCAACTGTCCAAATCACATTTTTAGAAAAATGCACTTAGTATAAAGTTAATAATATTTTTAAAATTATAAATTGCAATTTTTCCGTGACTACTCATAAAAAATTACTGTACCTAAATGTATATATTATAAAATAGTGACTAATATTAACATCAACCAGTTTTTAAATTTGTTATAAATGTGCTATAGACTCAGCAATGCCAACTTATTAATGACAAATCAAGCTCATACAACTAGTATCTCTAAAGTTATAATAGTTATTAATTGATATCCGACTTACCTCTGTTTGGAATAGTAAGACGACCACCTAAAAAATTAAATGTTCCAAAGGCAGTATTTGAAGCATCCCTCAATAATGACTTAGAGTTCATTTGCATCGAGAGTCTTGCCATAAGGTTTAAAGTGTCGGAATGTGCTGTACCATTACGTAATGTATGTCTTTCATTTGCAAGCCGGTCCAGAAGGGGAGAGTTAGTCATTGGAATCTTGTCTGTGATATCCTGCCGTGAACGGATGGAGCCTTGGTATGCTGATGTACTTGTGAGGTCAGGCTGGATTGTAAGCAAATGGGAGTTATCTATCAGAATGAAAACAGACAAGCCACTGTGAAAAATACTTTGCATTTCAAGGATTACTGAACATACTTTCTACAGCAGTACAAGGTAATTATGTGCCCTCTGAATACTGGCTGCATCATTCAATAGGATTTACAATGAAAGGATTTTCAAATGTCACAAGATTACAATAAAGTACAGGCAGTGTTATTCGCATTGAATGCTGATTTTTAAATTATATTGTGTGTACGGGTCAATTCTCAATCTCCTAATCGTTTGAATTATGTGTAAATAATAAATAGTCAATTGACACCATTCTGCTATGTCAAATTCATAGACATTTATTTGTTAGTAATTGTTTTTGTACTTCATTATACGGGGAACAACTACTGAACTTCTATTTAAGAAATTCTACACATGCTACAATTGCTAGGACATTTTGGTTCAAAAATGAGAGAGTGCAATATATTCAATTACTACTTCTATATGGTGGCCCAGTGGTTAGCACTGCTGCCTCACAGTGCCAAGGATCCGGGTTCAATTCCCAGATTGGGTCACAGTGTGGAGTTTTCACATTCTTTCTGTGTCTATGTGGATTTGCTCCAGTTTACTCCCACGATCCTAAAGGTGTACTGGTTAGGTGCTCTGGCCATGCTAAATTCTCCCTCAGTGATCCCGAATAGGCATCAGTGTGTGGCGACTAGGGGATTTTCACAGTAACTTCATTGTGGTGTTAATGTAAGCCTACTTGTGACAAATAACTTTATCATCCCTGAGAGGCTGAGTTTGTCAAACTTCTCTTCCTCCTTTGGGATAGTCTATTTTCAGCTCCATGAAAGATTTTCTTCCCACACAAATGAATCAGCCAAGTTTGGGGCTTCACAACATACAAGTGAGAGTCCACTGACTGGGTCAAACACTACTCCTGATTTTGCAGCAACGTGGGTGCAAATGGAACCTGATAAAAATTGCATGTATAATCTAATGAAAGTTTTTCCAGTCGAATGGTATAAAGTGAGAATGTGAGATTGCCATATCATTATTATTGTTCTGTTTGGGCAATATATATACTTGGTGTATTACAGAGCATAACTATGCTTTCTTCCACAACATAGGGTAACCTAATGGGACTAAACACAATAGAATCTCAATTATGCCACTCAAGATCATTTTTTTCATTTGCCTCAACAGGGATAGGCTAAGATTTTCTCTGGGAACAATTCTATGGACATTGTTGAAGTTTTATGCAAGATTGCAAAACTGGTAACTGGATATCATAACAAGACAAGCTGATGATGCATCATAGCATGATGGAATTGAGAGGTGGTCTCTGAATTCTGGAATTATTCTGATTCAGATCCAGATAACCCCACAAGTTAAATCATATAGCTGGACAAGCAGCAGAAATCTTTCCAGTATTTTGTGCTGCGTGCTTTTGGACAGGAAGTAAGGGATCTATTTTTGGATATTTTGCTGTTACTTTTAATTCTTGTTCTCAGTCTAGCTTCGTCTGTCACATGCTTATATTGATCTTAACACTAATTTTAATGCTTTTTCAAAAAAAAACTAACCCCAAAACATTGGAATGACGAACCTTGTTTAGGTGTTTTAATGTTCACAGGTTGGAATCCTGTTGTTAAAATTGAAGAGTCAGTCACATCAGAATCGAAGTCTTGTTGTTTTTTTCGATACACAAGTACTACTACAACTAGCAGTAATGTAAGGCATACAGCCACTGCCACAACACCAGTGTACAGTGCAACATCACCTGGCACTGCAGAAAAGATAAAAGATAAAATACAGTTCAGCCATCAGTAAAATGCACATTACCTATCACAAAATAACGAATAGAACATAGAACATAGAACACTACAGCACAAACAGGCCCTTCGGCCCACAAGTTGTGCCGAGCACATCAAAACCTACCCAGCCATAGACCTATCTATAACCCCCAATACCATTGGATCCCATATACTCATCCAGAAGTCTTTTAAAAGACCCCAACGAGTTCGCCTCGACCACCACCGACGGCAGCCGATTCCATTCACTCACCACCCTCTGAATGGTTAGCTATTGATGAGAACATTGTTCCACAATCAAAGTTAACATGAATAAATATTAAGTAAGATACTCATCGTCTCAGGTTATCCCTTACTACCATGAATTGCATTCCTGTATTTAAGGGAATGAAATGTAGGATATTAAATCCTGAGGCATATTTTATTCGTTAGAAAGTGAAATTTATTAAAGAAATGAAAATTGAAATCTCTAACCATACTTTGACTGTTGGCAACTCAGTTGAAGAAAGTCAACGGCATGGTGGCACAATGGTTATCACTGCTGCCTCACAGCCCCAGGGACCCACGTTCAATTTTGGCCTGAGGTCACTGTCTGTATTTGCACATTCTCCCTGTGCCTGCGTGGTTTTCTTCCGGGTGCCCCAGTTTCCTCCCACAGTTCAAAAACATGTGGGTTAGGTTGATTGGCCATGCTAAATTGACCTTAGTGTTAGGGGTATTAGCCAGGTAAATATGTGTGGTTACTGAAATAGGGCCTGGATGCAGTTGAGGTTGATGCAGGCTCAATGGGCTGAATGGCCTCTTCCTGCACTATAGAAATTCTATGATTTTCAGATGCAAGAGTGTTACAGTTATTTTGATTCAAATTTGAACATTCAAATTTCAGTACTGCTGCATTGATATTCATGGAAATAGGTTGTATGATTTCTATTAGCTGACATCACAATTTGCTTAAAGGAAACAGGTTTTGGAAGTGAACCATTCATTTCTCAAGTAGAGCCATGGCAACATACAAAAAAAGCAACATGCTGAATAATTATCAAATGTTGTCACACACCAGGGAGCATATTAATTAATACAGTTGTGAAAATGCATTTTGTTTAATCTTACAAAAAGGAAGAACTTTTATTTCACGAGGCACAGGATGTCACAGATCGCTTCAACCTTGAGTTCAAATTTGCTGCCTAGGTTTGAAACTATTGTGTTCTTTATAATAGACTGCCAAAATGTTTTATTAAAGTGAGATAAACGTAAATGAAAGTCATAGTTTCATATCAGAAAGCTGGTCCAAAACTTTAGATTTGTATAAAGGCAGTACATTGAAAACCTTTCAATAGAATACATTGTTTAAGAATTGTGGCCTTTGTGCAAAGCAACCCTGCACAGGCATGAATGACCAATTAGTTTGTTTTTGCGTAATTAATTGGGGAAGGATTTTTGATCAGATCTCATGGCATTTCTTTAAATAATGTCCATGATATCTTTTATGCCAACTTATAGGAAGACAGGCCACAATGAAAAAATAATTTCTCCAAAAATGCAGAACTCCATCATACATTGAAGTGTTAGTCTAGATTATGTGCTTGAGTCCTGGAATGAAGCTTACACCACCAAACGATTATTTGAAGTATGAGTCTAACAATTGAACCAAGCTTTTTTCAACAAGAAAATGTAATGGATTATCTCTCGCTCAGAACCAGTTTGGTCAGTGCTGGAATTTGGCATAGAAGAACAAGAGTTAACTCCCAATGTCGGGAGCAGACTAATTACTTCTCTGATACAAATCAAGTATTTACACATGCTTCTTCAATTTGATATGGCATCCTTCTGTTGCAAATTAAGATGGAGTCAACGCTTGAGGGCACTATCAAACATAATATTGAAAGCTTATCAGGGCCTACTATTTGTACACAATGCAAACATAAACACTAAATGTTAACTTGACTTCAAAGCCCTTTTGCGCTGGGTCATAGGTCACAGGGAGTAGAAAGTCAGGGAAATCCATCAGTCAGAAATCCCCCACATACTATAAAGTCTTAGCTTAGCGGTGTGGTAGCAATAACGATAGGAGGACATAATAGTGCAATGGTTAGCACCGCTGTCTCACAATCAGAGACTAGGCTTTGAATCTGGCATGGGGTCTGTCTTGTGGAGTTGGCTATGTTTGCATGGATTTTCGCTGAGTACTCTTGTTTCCTCCCACAGTTCAAAGACATTCAAGTTAGGTGGATTGGCCACGCTAAATTGCCCCTTAGTTTGTCTCTGTGCGATTGTGAGTCGGCTATGCTTGGTGTGCTGTAAAGCCCTTCAACTTATAAACTCCTGGTGACAGACTACTGACCTGTTCCAGGAATAATTAGTTACAGAAACAGATGAAGGCCTTACCAATGCAGCAAAGGCATGGAAAGGTTGAGGTTGGGTGACATCAGTTATCAGTCCTTCTACCGAAACTGTGCTTGACTAACAGCTTACTTTCCAAGCCCTGTTATCCACTTGTTTCACATTATGTGCAATGAATGCATCAGAGTTCACCATTAGTTTCAGAATGACCTAGCTGTACAAAGAGATTGAACTTTCTCTTTCTCACAAAGTTTCTCTTTAAAGTAGGGATAGCAGGGATGTCTGTGAAACTGCTCTTCTATATATATAAAATATATATATTTATAAATACTCCATCCAGTAGGTTGACTGTCTTTAACAATTCACTACAGTCACCAAAAGATGAATTTCCAGTGGGTGGTGATTCAATTGAGAATGGCTATTCTTCAGCGAATCTAGGCAGAAATGTAGTTTTCTGTCTGCATTCAATTTTTCTCGGCTTGCTTATTTTCTAATTTATTGCCCTTGTTGATCTAGTCCAATGTGGAGAGGGTGATTTTGAAAGGGTGTGGCTGCTGCGATATTGATAGCTTTTAGTCAGGTCCAAAAAAAGCATTCCATTTATTCAGTAATTTTGGTCAAATACAAAGTGGGATTGAAAGTAAAGAATTGCCACGTACAACCCAGCAACTGGAGGTAAATGACATATAGCCAGATAGACATCATACAACATCCCTGTTTGAATAGTTGGTGCAGTTTACATTCGGCTGCATTAAATTTGTATGAGAAAAAACATGGGAAAGAGCTTCACTGATTAACATTCTAAAGTCCCTCCATTGTTGCTATTTGCACGTTGTGCCTGCAAAAAGCCTGAGGCATTGAACAAAAGAGTTAAATTGGCTGCCACAGATCATTTGAGGCCTCCGTTGAAAGTTGCCTGCAGGTAACATTGCAAAGACGCTGAAATTCCACAATTAATTTCCTGCTGTTCTGAAGCTTCCAGAAGATATTGGCCGGAATTCTCTGGACATTCACGCCAGCAGGATTCTCTGGTACCCCCGGGCAGCCCACCCCTGCCCGCGGGTTTCCCGCCAACATGGGGTGACGTCAATGGGAATTCCCATCGACAACCATGGGACTAGAGAATCCCATCCCTGGCTAACAACATGCCACATCCTGCTGGCGGTAAACACGCAGCTGGCAGGCTAGAGAATCTCATCTAATGTCTTTCGGTCATTGGCAGGCATGCAATGAGGTATCATTGGTGATGTAAAGGCAAATATGATCGGAGTAACTCAAGAGAGATACCAATCTCTTGACTAATTCCGTTTATACCACATCAACAATGCAATATTATCTAATGGGTGCATGCAGACGAACCTACATGGTGCTCTAATGGAACTTTAGGCGAAAATTGCAGTGGGAATGTCCTTTTATTTTTCATTGGCTAACTCCTCTGTTCCTTTAATCCCTAACATAATATCAATGACACAATGCCCTTTTTTTTGCGAGGAGAAGGTGATTGTAGGGCAAGGATAAATCAAAATTGCTCCTTGAAAAAATAATTTCATACATTCATAGCAAAAAAGAATCAGACATATTTAGAATCCATTCACTCTTAAGAGTTTCATTGATCATGCAGCTTTCCTCAAACCAAGTCAAAACGGACTGAAAAACTGCAATCTTCGTGTTGAATCCAGAAAATTGCATTAAATATTCATTTAAACATTTCTGCATGTAATTTAGAGCTTTGCTACAGTCATGAATGACATCTCCTATAACTGTTCCTGTGATGCATTTGCTCAACTCAACACCACCACAGTGTCTGATTATCATCAACTGCACTATTCTATTCACTCACTTCTATTTATAGCCAACTTACTGCCAATAACGATTCATCTTCAAGTCCCTACACCGTCGTCTTGGAAGTTCAGCAAGGATTGATTCTTGGGTGGGCTCTTCAGCTTATGTATTTGCTGCTTGATACCATTGCTCAGTGGATCAACTTCTATCTGTAAGTCACTGTTTATCGCTTTTTTCAACAACCTACCTATAAGTTTTTGGAAAAGGTTCTGAGGGATAAAATTTATGACCATTTGAAAAGATGCAACTTAATCAGGGATAGTCAGCATGGGTTCGTGAGGAGTAAATCTTGCCTCAGAAATTTTTTGAGAAGGTAACTAAGTGTGTGGTTAAAGCTAGGCCAGTTGATGTTATATATATATATATATATATATATATATATATATAAAGAACAAAACAGCACGGGAAACAGGCCCTTCGGCCCAACGAACCCGTGCCGCCACCCCGATATTCCCACCTCTACCCGTGATCCTTGTCTATGCTTATAGATCTATGGATTAAAAACCAAATTTGAGACAATTTAGGGAGAATTTATTTTGCCAATTAGCCTAAGAGCACATCTTTGGGATGTGGGAGGAAACCAGAGCACCTGGAGAAAACCCACACAAGCACAGGGAGAATGTGCAAACTCCCACAGACACAGGCCCAAATCCATGTATCTGCACAGCACAGGGCAAGGTAGTTTCAAGTCAAGATGGCATGTAGCTTTGAGAGGAGCAAATGTGCTGGTGTTTCCTTGCATCTGCTAGTCTTTTTTCTTCAGCTGGTAAAGCAAGCAGATTTGGAAGGTGCTATTGAAGGAGCCTTGATGAATTGCTGCCACTCTGTCAGTGAATGGAGTGCCAATCAAGCAAGCTACTTTGTTCTGGATGGTTTAAGCTTCTTGAGTTTTGTTGGAGCTGCATTCATTCAAAGAAGTGGAGAGTACTCCATTACACTCCTGATTTCTGTTTTGTAGGTGGCAAGCAGATTTTGACTAGTCAGGAGCCGAGTTAATTTCTACAGATTTCTCAGCTTTTTGACCTGCTGATGTAGCCACAGTATTTATGTGGCTAATCTAGTTTAGTTTAAAGTTTATTTATTAGTGTCACAAGCTGGCTTACATTCACACTGCAAAGAAGTTACCATGAAAATCCCCACACTCTGGCATTTGTTCAGGCACACTGAGGAAGAACTTAACATGGTCAATGCAGTTAACCAGCACATATTTCAGATTTTGGCAAAAACTGGAGCATCTGGAGGAAACTCATGTAGATACAGGGAGAACGTGCAGACTTTGTGCAGATAGTGACTTATGCAAGGAATCAAACCTCGGTTCCTGGTGCTGGATCCATCCCACCCTTATAGTTTATGGTCAAATGATAACCCTCAGGATGTTGATAGTGGGGGATCCAGCATTGGTAATGCTATTGAATATCAGAAACAGATGGTAAGGTTCTCTCTTGTTGATGATATTACCTTAAATATGGTTTGCCTTTTATCAGCCCAAGCCTGGATATTGCCCACACCTTGCCAAATATGGACATGGATATCTAAGGAGTGGCAAATGGTTCTGAACATTGTGCATTTACCAGGTACTATCCCTACTTCACATTCTTCTGCTGGTTAAAGATTATTTGCTTCCACTTCATCAACATCTCCCAACTTTGCTTCTACTTCAGTTCCTCCATGTTTCAAATCTTAAGCCACACACTGTTCACTTTTTGACTTGATTACACCAATGTTCTCCTTGTTGATCTCCCATCCTCTACTCTCTTAAACTAAGTGGCCTGTATTCTAAGTCACACTAGTGCATCTGGTGATCATTGAAGCACGGTGTTATGTTTGTAAACCAACGCATCTCTGTGTAATGTGTCATATGATTACCTGGAGATATCATCAAAGACATTCTCTTCTATCCTGCACTATAAGCAAATGACTCTATCTAAAAAGTCCACAGACTGGGTACGTAACCCACTGTGTAGCAATCTCTTTATTCTTTTATCTTTCTGATAAAGTGATCTGATCACTTTAGTATACAACACATGGACTTGCTTTTCTCTGATTTTAATTTAAATACAACATCAAGTCAAAAGGCAGCCACGCATTCAGCTTTGCTAATGCTCACTTTAACTTAGTAGAGTTGAATAAGATTATTGGTGGACTTAAACAACACCTTTACTGCATGGAAAGACCACTCTGGAGTATCCCTGCTGCAGCACCTTTCCTGATGAGGGCACATCCATTGTTACTGCAACTAAAAGGCTGAGAATGAGAAAGAAGGGGAAAAGGAAGAAAAGGAGGAAGATAAAGGTCGACCAATATAGATTTGTTGACAGGAATGTCTGCAATTGAGTCAGTACTGTAACACCAGAAATTCCATTCTCCATTTGCCCTGTACCTCCCTCTGTTACTGATTTCACAAGCGCTTGAGTGGACACAATGTAAAAATGATTGCCAATACAAAATAAACATTCCAAATCAACTGTACAAATTAAAGCATGCCTTACTGTATAGAGAAGTCAACTAAATTCCTCTACATCATTCCATTAATGCCTGGCTGCCATCTATTTTTGTTTGTTCAAATGCTCCTTAGCACTGCTGTCCCAGCATGGCTGGTGGATAGCTATTGTTTTTCCAGTGGGAAAGATTGCAGACATTTTCAGGATGACCTTGAGCAGCTCTACCTCTTGACGGCTTGATTTCAGGCTGCATCAGCTCAGCATGGAGGTCAGCAGTCTGGGCTGATTGATGGACAACAGCAAGGACACTGGTGGAGTAGCAGTAGTGGAAGGATGAATGTTTCCATGCCGAGATAAGAGAGCCAATTTGAACTTGTCAAGCATTGAAAATCAGAACACTGGCCATTCAGTGCTGCACTGTGTTTGAGTCCACAATGTGCTAATGGAGCTGGCCACTATTCCCTCACTGGAAATGGATGGGTTACAAGCTCTGCCCAATGCCCTGAAGCAGGTTGATGCCAAACATTGCATGACTCTTGAAATTGATTACAAGCTTTCTAGCAGGCCTACAAATCTATCAAACATTTCATTGTACAGGCGATCAACAATCTTCTATGAGCCACCTCAACAAAATCCTTGGTTCCCTGCAGCAGAACTTATTTGTGGCTTCATCTTCCAGTTAGCTGGCATCTGTGCTACACCTGTATCTTTCCCTGGATGCAGGCCAATTGTGCATGGTGGTTCTCATTGTGCTATTAAGCTATCTTCAAAAATGACTGCAGTTTCAATATGTGATTGGTAGCTATGAATGTGAATGCAAGTGACTTCCAATTCTTCTGCTTCTAACTAGCCAGGTTGTAGTTCTTGAATAGCTGGAAGAAGAAAGGTATAAGGGTTATAGTGAGGAAGGTAGAGAAAGTAAGAGCTACACACTTAGGTCTTGATTAATTTGTAAACCAAATGAGATTGTGGGTGAGAGGAGGAGAATTAGGTCTGAAGTTGCTATCATCTTTGATGATTTCAAACCAGCCGCAGTACTTATAATACAGGGCTCATAATAACTGTTCCAATTATGGCAACCACCATCTTCATCAGGGTGAGTGCATGGAGCTTCATCCTTGTTCCTGATAAGTGAGGTGCTGCTGCTTCTGGTTATGTGCCACCTTGTCCTGCAAGAGAGGGCCATTAACGTTAGTAATTATGGTGCAATATGTTAGCTGATCTGGCAATCATTGTTGAAAAGTTGGTAGTGGAATCTGTGTGATATGGGTGTAAGGGTTGTAGCATGGCTAAATCTGTGAGGATGAAGTGGAAATGTTAGCTATAACTCGTGGTTGGTTGAGTTTGTTTGGAGGTGAGTGATAGTGGTGTGGTGAGCAGTGTGTGACATTACTAATGATTTTGGTAGAATATTTGGAAATATATTAATTAACAATCGATATGAGATCACTGAATTTCTGGTGGTATTGCATCCTGATCCCCTGAACTACACTGCTGAGATTGACCTGGTCTCACTGGCTTCACAACATTTGTTTGGAAAGCCTCCCAGTCCCTGATGGGTAGGTATCCCTCCTTCACTAATTCCTCCAGCGCAGAGTTGGAAAATCCTGGATTATAATGTCTCCCATTTTGCATCATTCTTCTGCCTTTCCCAGGTCAGGATCAGTTATAGAATGCTTTACATCATCTGATTCAGCCATAATGCACCTACCTTTTAATAATGCAGGTTGATTTTAAGTAATCGGGCTAGGTTTAACTCACAATAATGTCTCATAATTTTCATCCCTGCTCAGGCGTACAGCCACTCAACAGTGACAGCATGCTGGTTGCACACTATTATTATTTAAATAGGCAGATATCAGAACCTATGTTTGCTGCCTGCTTCAGAAGCAATGGCCACACAGTGATCCTGGAGTGTGCTTTCCCCATCAGGTTCCAATCCAATTCTGTGACCCAAATGTTCGCTTCTTTGACACATAATACTTACCCAACAACCTGCTCAGATATCATACATGTGTATCAAAAAAAAACTGTATAAATGTATAGAGTTTACATCGAACAAAGGAAAAAGTTGTGGAATTTAATCACATTTAATGTAAATGCTATTTGACCAATTCACAGTGCAAATTACTTGCCATGATAGTTTGGGGGTGACTATAGTGTCACTGCCCATTCTGCACCAGATTTCTCTGCCACTTTTCAATTCTAAGTTGTCAAACAAAACTCATATGACAAACCGACAACAATCCAATTGGCTAGAAACATCATCTGTACTGGCAGCATCAGGAAGTGGTCAGTGACTGCCATCAAGACTGCAGAAGAAGACCCAAGGCAGGTCGGTCTGGGCTCTTGTGCCAGAAAGTTAGGCAGAGGGGTGGGAAGAAGTGTTGGGTTTAAGAAAGTAAGGGAGGAGAGGGAGGGAAGTAAGGAAGAGAGGGGAGGGGAGGGGAGGCGAGGAAGGGAAGAAAGGAAGGGAGGGAGGGGATGGAAGGAAGAAAGGAAGGGAGGGGAGGGGAGGGTGGAGAAAAGGAAGGGAGGAGAGGGAGGGAGGAAAGGAAGGGAGGGGAGAGACGGAGGAAAGGAAGAGAGGGGTGGGAAGGAGGGAGGAAAGGAAGAGGGCGTGGGCAGGAGGGAGGAAAGGATGGGAGGGAGGAAAAATAGAGAGTGGGGAAAGGTAGGGAGGGGAGGAAAGGAAAAGGAAAAGAAAAAGGAAAGAAATGAAAGTAAAGGAAAGGGAGAGCTATCGCTTGAATGACAAAGGGCAGCTCTCAAAGTGACTGCTCCATTACTTTCTGCCCTTTAAACATATCAGTAGAACAGACAATGAGCTTCCTATTCACATCCAGTTACCAATATAAACATTTTATCGGGTTTCAGTAGCATAATATCAGGGTCAATTGGTTTGCTAACATGCCTAATGAATCCTTGATTATTTATTTGTATATGCAAATTTCAGCACCCATCCATCCCCAGTATTATGGGATTGAATTCAAGAATAGGCAGGAAGATGGTGATGTGGGCACCCAATCTATTTTATATGCCCCCTTATGAGGCACATAAACTTTAGCCCTGTGTTCAGATAGCTGAAAAACATCTCCCCACTAGGTATTGTTCTCTCAATTCTCAAATGGTCAATGTTCCGGTGAGGTCAAAGAAACAATTGTCCATCAAGATGCAGCATGCTTTTAGTGCCAACATCTCAACAGCAGATAAGGAAACACAAAGAAAGCAAGTCCTGCCCCACCAACTCATGGGATGCCCTGTCCCATTTGCCCAAAGATATCCATGTCAAGAATCTGCCTGTTTAGTTCTGAAGACCCTTTGGGGTGAGGGGGGTCAGTGTGGAATGGTATGGATAGTACATTAATTTTCATATCTGAGGAAGGATATACTGTCCTTGGAGGGGGTCCACATGAGGTTCATAAGAATGATCCCACGAATGAAGGGATTGTCATATGAGGAATGGTTGAGGAGTCTCGGTCTATACTCAATGGAGTTTAGAAGGACGAGGGGGAATTGAAACTTACAGAATACTGAGAGGCCTAGATAGAGTGGATAATGGAGAGGATTTTTCCACTAGTGGGAAAGACTAGAACTTGAAGGCACAATCTCAGATTGAAGGGATGAGGAGGAATTTCTTCAGCCAGACCATGGTGAATCTTAGAACTCATTGCCACAGAGGGCTGTGGAGACCAGGTCATTGGGTGCCTTTAAGTGAGAGATAGATAGGTTCTTGATCAATAAGGGGATTAACTATAGAATGTTTTACATCACCTGCTTCAGCTATAATGCACTTACCTTTTAATAATGCAGGTTGGCTTTAAGAAATGCAGACTAGGTTTAACTTGCAATGACCTCTCATGATTTTAAATTAGATAAAAGGGAAAAGGCAGGAGAATGGGGATGAGGATCAGATCAGCCATGATTGAATTGTGGATCAGCCTTGATTGGCCAAATGGCCTAATTCTGCTCCTATATCTTATGGTCTTACACAGCAGTGAGGTTCACTAATGACATTCCAATAGAAATAGGGTTCCCAGTTCCTAATCTTTTAGGGTAGAGGCTATCTCAATGGGAAAGCTTGCTGGCATAAATGCCATTTTGAGATTCTCATTGGGTTCTCCGCCCCTTGCAGCTTTCCCACTTGCTAAATATGGGAGTGGAAAATCCCCCTCCCCCAATTTGATACAAAAAGAAAGATATTTCTGGAATGGGGAGTTGGAATTTGGTTCTAACTGTGATATAGCAGTACTCTGCCTCTTTGAAAGTATTTAGCTACTTTTTCTACAAGTGCTTTTATTCCCTGCCGTATAATACAAACTCTAATACATTGTTTAGAAAATAAACTCAAACACTTCTCTGTTGACCAGTTAAGTATGCTTCTTTACAATTACACTTGATTGACCATTAACATTGTGCGACTCTTCAAGTGATATTGCTAAACTAAATCTCTGAAACAATTTTGTTTTTAAGAATAATGTTTTGAAAGTTCCAAGGTTTAATCATTTTCTATACAGTCCCAGTAAAATAAGTTCTCAAAGCTACATTCATAAACCAGTTACATAAAAATATTCAATTTACACCTACATTTTGAAAAACACAAGACGCAAGTGTTTGACGGGTAAACTTAAATTATGTTGACAAATGAGAAAATTCATTAGCGTGTACATTCATTTTCCCATTACTACAATTGGCAACTGTTCAGTACTAGTGAACATTTCAGTTGGTGAAAATGAAGTATGTTTAATTACATCTGGAAAGACAGATGCTAATAGATTTAGCTCGCAATGATTGACGACAACTGAAGGACATGCATGTCAAGTGCTTTGCATGTTGAAAATACTCGAGTAAATCAATAACTTACTGCATATTTTGCACATTTCTTGGTGATATGTACACTGCAAATCATTAATGTTCATTTAAGAACATAAGAAATAGGAGCAGGAGTAGGGTATAATCCTGATTAATCCTTTTCCACCATTCAATAAGGTCATGGCTGAACAATCACATCAACTATACATCCTTGTCCAGTTTCCGCAATCCTTCATTTCTTTAAAGCAAAAACGACTATCTTGAATATACCCATTGGCTGTGATGTGGAATGAAGAATTTCAAATATTCGTATACACCCTGACTCTTCGTCTAAATTATACATGAAATCCTCATTTCAATTTACTTCATTCAGTAACATTCAGCTTAAATGGTCCAAATCTTCCAATTGGCATTAGAATTCCAATTTCCACCCCTGAACCAAAAAAACACCATTCCCCTTCCTCCAATTTTTCTGCTGGCCTTATGATGGGGATCCTTCCAAACTCATTCAACCCAGGAAACCTCAGAAACACTGGGGAAAGGAATCTGTGAAAAAGGTCATGCCCCCTTTTTTTGGCATTAGCTGCTGTATTCTGGTATGGAAATGTCCCAAAGATTTTTGGAAACCTACAGAACAAGGTAAGGGAAAGGCTAAAGTCAGTGGGCGAGGTGGTAGGGTGGGTAAAGAGACAAGGGGTAGGATGGATAAAGGGGCAAGGGGTTAGATGAGTGGTTAGGGGGGTAGGTAGGGTGTATGAGGTGGGTTGGTAAAGTGTGGGATGGGTAAAATAAGTGGGTTAGGGCGTGAGAGGGGTAAGGGGTTAGGTGGGGAAAATAAGTATATAAGAAGTAGTTTATATGATGATTAAGGGGCAGGATGAGTAAGACGATTGAGTAGATGAGAGGCTAAGGGGTTAAGTGGATCAGGTAGGTGGGTAGGGGATAGGGTGAATGAGGAAGTAGGGTGGTGAGAAGGTATTATATATTTAAATGGTTACAGATTGATTTAAGAGCCGATCACATAATTTGGTGATCATGTTTTTGTTTCAGTTTGTATTCTTTCCAGGCCAGAGCTCTTAGGATAAACTTTGTTGTTGATCAGAATCTATATGTGCAATCCACACCTTTTCTTTTTTGTTTAAAACTCACAACCTCTAACATAATGGATTTTCACAGTAATTTCATTGCAGTGTTAATGTAAGCCTTCTTGTGACTAATAAATAAATAAATGAACATAATTAGGACATCACAGAAAGGGAGTCAGGTGGTGAGGCTGCGTCTGGTCAGATTGTTCGGGAGTTGGAAGCTGTTAGACATTGGGGTAGTCTGAGGCGAAGGGGCAGGGCAGGAGGAGTACTTGTGTGGTGAGATTGGTTCAAGCTCAGCTGGCACATCTGGGGATCCAAAATTAAAATAAGATTGAAAAATCAGGAACTCCTGGCTAACTATGTGACTGATGCCCTCTCAATTCGCAATGACCACATCCCACCAGTCACTCCCCCCCCCCCCCCGACTTCCTCCTTAACCCTCCCAACTCCCCCCCCAACCCAAATAATTAGCCTGACAACTAGATTCCCTCCCATGACCACCAGACTCCCACCTGACCCTCAACTCTGCCCAGTCTTATCTAACCTGATCCAACTTCACCGTCCAACTTCCCCTGACTCGACGACTGCTCATTCAAATCTTACTATCTGCATTGATTATACACTCACTTCTACCACCACATTTTGTGTCCAATTATTAAGTCAGTTTCAGAGCCATCTTGCCAAGTTTCCCTGAATTCCATGTGCTTTAATCTTCTTAATTGATCTCCCATGTGGGACTTTGTCAAAGGCTTTGCTGAAATCCACATATACTATATCAAGTATATACTTCCCTCATCCATATTGATCACTTTTTCAAAAAATTTGTTAGGCTTCACCATCCTCTTATGAAGCTATCCTGACTATCCTTAATCATCCAAGCCTTTCCAAGTGGAGATTAATTCTCTTCTTCACAATTTTTTCCATAAGTTTGCCTACCATTGACATGAGGTACACCGGTCTCTAATTTCCTGGTTTAACCCTTCTTGAAAAGTGAAACTACACTAGCCATTCTCCAGTCTACTGGCACCTACCCTATGGCCAGCCAGAGAGGAATTAAAAATTTGCACCGAACCCCTGCAATTTCCTGCCTTACCTCCCACAACAGTCTGAGATGCAATTCAATGAGGGTTTCTCAATTTTTAAACCTGTCAATGTTTCCAATATCTTCTCAGTTCCTAGGTCAGACTGCTGAAGGTCCTCACAATACTTTTTTCTAAATTCTGTACTCCCATGTCCTCCTCCCCCTGAATGAAGATGGATGAGAAGTATTAATTTAACACCCTGTGAGGAAACATCTAGTCTCTGTTTACACCTTTGCAAGAAAACTTGCCAAAGCTGTCACTTAGGCTGACACACATCCCACAAATAGTCCTAAACTGTTGCTGTTGCAACACACAAAACCATAAAATCATTATCATTTCTGTTTAATTTTGCTTTGTCTTTAAAGAGTGTTTCACCATCCAGCATTCGATGACCCAGTTTCTGTTTTAGGCTGTAGTCACATTTTCCAACATACTTGCGCTAGGTCACTTCTTCAATCAATGTAATTAATTCTTCTCAAGTCAAGCATTTTTACCTCAATATTTTCTGTTTCTTTCCACAATTGCTCTCAACCCAATTACATTCTCATTATTGATAGCTGGATGATCTTTTACTGTGTCAGTCTTCACTTGCCTGACTTCATTTCTCAAAGCCAGATCCAATGTTGCTTCATTCTTCGTTGGACTGGAGACTCATTAAAAAATTCTCCAGTCCATGTATCAAAAGTTCCTCTTGCCTTGGAAACTACAGAGCAGCTTCCAATAGCTAAGTTTATATCTGCGATCCATATTAGACAAAGAGAAGAATTTCATACTGCAAATTTAAAGTCTGGTCATAGAAGAGAAAGAAACGTTCCAATCCACTACTCTATCCATTTACTGCACACATTCACTCAATTATCATTAATTTCAACTTCATGAAAACATCTGAGCATCTGATAAAAACTTGCAATTTATTTCTTTAGCACATTCTCAAATACTCTCTCAGCAACTTCAAATGCCTTGCAAATAATATTTAGGAAATTGATATATTCATTTCATTTCAGAATAAATTAATGTGTGGTTGCTGAGAAGGTTGGCATTATAAATAAGATTTTGATACCCTGTTACCTATAATATCTGTAAATATCATTTTCTTAGATTGAAATATTTCATTTATGATAAATTTTAGGTGCCATTAGAATGGCAAAAATACTGGATTAAAAATATTTAAAAAAACAGAGATGCCAGAATATTTGAAACAACAGTAATTTTAAATTTATCTATATTTGTTAAATCTAATTATTAAACAAATCATTGATCCAATGTTATTTGGACAAGTAAATTGACCATGGATATGCTTGCTTGTTTCACTGGTTTAGTGAAATCCACAGTTATTCAAGGAAGTCAAGGAGCCTAACTGACAAATATTTCATAGCTTCAATATGTCAAAGAACCCTTTTGATTTATATTTACTTCAACACTCTGCATTTCGAAGATTGTAAGCATAAAGTCAAAGCCTATAATCATTTTATAGCCTAGTTAAATCAAACAAATTTCTATCTGACTTCTAAATTTTACTAGTTGTTGATTTGTTCTTATTTAAACGCAACATCAAATTTGCAAGTATGTTTATTGATTTTCACATAAAGTTTACACATTTAATAAGTTATCTACTGATTTAGATAATTAAAGTTTGTTAAGCAAGTACTTCACCTTTTTAAAATAATGTTTCAAATTAGACATGTCAAGCCCTGGTTTTCTCATTTTTAGCTTTCTTCCAGACTAATAAATTTGTCTTCCATTTTTGGAAAAGGAGTTGTGGCTGTATCATGTCCAGCTGTGCCTATGCATTTATGTAAATATTCTGTATCACATCTGACTTGTGGAGTTTTCTATAATAAGGCCCCATGAGGAAACATCTAGCTTCTGCACACATGTTTGTAAGAAAATTTGGCAAATCTATGACATAGAATGGCACACGTTCACAAATAGCCCTGAATGTTGATGTTGCTGCACACAAAAACATGATCATTTTTGTATATTTTCATTTTGTCTATAAAAAATGTTTTATTCTTCACCATGGAGCAAAGAGCTACAAGATTCACATGACGGCTGGTTTGGAGTTTGAGACGTACGACGCAATTTGTGATGATTAATGAAAAGAATTTGAGGAAAAATTGCTGCAAAAAGCTGAGCCAAAAGTAAACAGTGAGACAGATGTATAGAAATGAAACATAGGTGGGTTCAAAGCAGGCTACAACATCTGCACTGCTATTTTCATTGTTAAATTAAAAATATACACTATTATTCATGCTATAATTGCTGTTGAAGTGTTAACTACTAATGCTAGTTTGTAATTTGTATTGCTGCTTGTAAATATGAGAACAATTAAAATTCACTAACCATATATCAATTTATCCATACCTTAAAATTCTTAACTCTTCATATAATCAGCTTGCACCATACATCTGCCAAATATCATATTTTTGTCACACGTATGTCAATTTTCCAATTACAATTTCCTGTGTTCACATTAATCATGTTTTCTGCCAATGTAAACTTGGCAGACAGAAATCTGGCAGTACAATTTGGCAACGCTGCAGCTTTTGCCCAGACTGTCAAAATATTCAAGCAGTCCTGTTCTGAACAGCATCAAATCCCCATTCCCTATCGCGGTATGTCACAGCAACTTCATTGCAGTGTTAATGTAAGCCTTATTTGTGACTAATAAATAATTTGTGACTAATTTAACTACCTTGCTCTCTCTATAGCTTTCATTGTAAGTTTGGTGGTTCTAAGATAATTTCCGTATGCTTCTATTTTGTTTTGTTTGTTTTCCTTTTAGTATCTCCTATCACATTGTTTTAAAGTTTCTCTGCAAGTTGCTGCTTAGATTGACCAGACTTCTGAAACTTCCACCCTCAGTCAATCAATGTGTGGGAAGCCTGAAAAGGGGGAAAAGACTGTGATTTTTTTTCAAGGGGTATTTTATAGAACAAGTTGTTTCTGTTTTATAATTAAAAGTCAGTTATGTTTCAATATGGCTTCTTGATGGTCCTGCTTTACAATCTCTGCATTGCAATTCACTTTCATCTGTAAAGAGTGGAATTAATCTAGACCTAATGAATAGGTGGTGGTTTTCAAAATTGCACCTGAGTGGCAACTTGAAATTGGAGGGGATTAGATTTGAGGAGAGGTTGGATAAACTCAGTTTGTTCTCATAGGAATGATAGAGGTTTACAAGTTTATGAGTGGCATGGACAGAGTGGATAGTCACATGCTTTTTTCTAGGTAGAAATGTCAAGTACTAGGGAACATAGGTTTAAGGTGCATGGAGAAATGTTTAGATGAGATGTGCGAGGCAACTTTTTACAGAGGTTGTGAATGTCTGGAACACAACACTAGCAGCTCCATGCTGATTTCTGGTGTGGAACTACATAATTTATGTAGCTGCGCATCACCATCTCTTTTAAACATCATTGGGAATGAAATCTCTGGGCCCGCTTGCCTTTCCCCCACTGCCAGGAGTGGTTAACTCCAGTGGGGTTGAGTATAGCTTTCCACTTGCGGGGAGCTGGTGGTTCAGCCCCCTGGAGTGAAGGGGCCATTGAGGCCTCCACAAAGGATCAGGACACCGGGGGGTGTCTTCTGGGCATTGCCACCTCGGCCGTGTCAGCCTGGGACCCCAACACTACCCAAGGGGCAAAGTGCCACAGCCCAGGGGCACTTTGGCACTGTTCACCTGACATTGGGCAATGCCAAGGGGTACAGCCTAATGGGACAGGGCCTGATGGGGGCTGGACTCTGGGGATGGGGCAGAGGGAGGATCTTGCCGCTTTTGGGCTGTGTGACAGAGGGTAAGAGGCAGCGATCATTGCTGGCCATCAGAGTGGGGGTGGGGGGTTCAGTCTGATGGAGGGGAAGTCGCAGGAGTTGGGGGGGGGGGGGGGAGGCAGGAATGGAGGGGGTGGGCGAGGCTGGCCTGAACATGTTTTGGGGGGTGTCAGCAATCAGGCTGTGGTGGAGGAGGGAGGGTGGGAAGTGGGGTGAGGCGGGCAGGGGGATGGTCGCACCACTAGCCATATGGGGATCAGGAGGCTGGCTATGTGGCAATAAGGATACACCAGTCTCATTCAGCGCTCTGCTGTCAACCTTCCCAGCAGAAATGGGCTCTGCCCACGGATTTTTGGACTGATTTTTGCTAATGCACTCTGAGTTTTACAGAATGTGGGAAATTCATTTTGAAACTCATGCTGAAAAATGGTTTTCACGCAAATTTGACACATAGAATTTTTTAGGGAAATTCACTCCCCCCTGTAGTGTCACAATCATAGCTAGGATGTAGAAAAATTTCAACTTAATAAAGATAGGTAATTGGGAGCACTGCAAAAATGACAAGATATTAATTTGCAAATAATTGGCAAATTAATTTTAACATATGGAGCTAAATGGAATAGAGGAGCAAAGGGATTTGGAAAAAGTAACTAAACGTAGCAACACAGCTTATATATTTTGCACACATATATAATAAAACAGGAGGGTTTATTTTTAGAAGGTTGAATTGAAAAACAGGAAGTATACTAAACTTGTATCAAGCTTTGATTAGACCATAGCTGAAGTATTGTGTGCATTTCTGTTCTTTGTAATATAGAAGAAACTTAGAGGCGCTGGAGAGGGTGCAAGAAAAAATACTGGGATAGTACCAGATATCAAGGGTTTATCTATTAGGATGAACAGACTGGGCCTCCTTACTCTTGTGACCTAACAGAGATCTTTAAAGTTATCAAAAGCTTTGATATGATGTGAGGGGAACATTAAAACTAGAGGCCATCAATAAAAGACAGTCATTTAAAAAATCAAATTGAGCATTCAGAGGGAACTCCTTTATGGCTTGCGTGGTGCGAAAATGGTTCAAGCAAATAATTTGGTTGCATTTGGGGGAAGCTAGAAGGAGACATGAGCAAGGTTAGCTGCTGAACTTCATCCTTCACACCTGCCCCCCCTCCCACCATCTCTCTGGCTGAAGAGGTTGCTTGGCTTTCAACTAACAATTATCACATCATTTAATGGTTAATTGTGGTGTTTCAGGGAGAAGGGCATAGAAGGTTAAATTGATAGAGTGAGATAAGACAGAGTGGAGGAGGCTCGAGTGGTACATGAATTCTGGCAGAGGCATGTTGCGCTAAATGGTGCAATTCTGGGCCGCATATTCTAGGTAATCCTATGTTCAAAATAATGGAGAAACTAAGGGCCAGATACCATTTGTGAGAGGCAAGTGATACATTGACAAACAAAGTTCTGGAGATTCACAATTCATTTCTTCCCCTGAATTTGTTGACCAATTTGTATTAATTGTAACAGCGTGCCTCATTAGCATGCATTATTTTCCCAGGAAGATTCAATCCAATGAGTTTTCCCTTATTTGCTGTTGAAGAGTTTGGTTTTGCATTTATATTTTCAGACGGTGCTCTAGAAATTTCACTCTAGGAAAAAAAGGAAGGGGGGATAAACAACTACTGCTGAGGACAGAGAAAATGAAAGATGTATTCTAAAAGAAATCCTTACTTTCCCAACAGAGTTAATAGTCTCAGGAGACCATACTTGTGGTTCTCCTGAGCAACAATGTATAAGCAAGTTTACACAGAAATTCCAATATGAAAAGATCAATCAGCCCAGCTAGTTTGTGTTAGTTTTTATCCTCCACATAAGCAGTAGTCATAATCCCATGTACCTGTGCTGTTCTCATATCTGTTCATCTTTCATTTCTTCAACAACTTATTTCAACCATTTTTAACTGTGAGCTTGGTTTCTGCTTCAATCACCAGCTCCTGAAATGTATTCTTCAGCTTCACAATCCTCTGTGTGTAAAAAAATAACTTTCTCCTAAATCTCTTACATCTATTGTTACTTCTTTATAATCTCATTCCAGACTCCTCAATCACTCGAAACAATTTTTCATCCAATCTGTCACAATCCTTTGTAAATTTTAGCATTTCTGCCAAGTCATCCTATAATCTCATTTATTTTAATGACAACTGTCTCAATTTTTCAAGTCCTTTTCCTCATTATATTCTTTTGTACCCTTGTCACCATCCTAATGAATCTGTTCTGAACATTCTTTACTGTTTCAACATTCTTCCTTATTGTGTTGAGCCCAAAACACCACACCATATTCCAGCTGTGGTGTTATTAAGATTTCACAAGGATTCAGCGTTATGGCTCGATGTTTATATTTTTTGCTATAAAACCCAGTAACCCATTAATTGCTCTTATGGTCATATACACTTGAGGGTTCCATTTTTAATAACTTGAGCACCTGAACCTTCTTTCGGACACTGAATCACAACTGCCATGTCTTGTACACATTGCACATCTTATCAATTCCTGCTTTCAGCTTTGGACATTATTCCATATCTAAATTATTGATATACAGTGAATGACACAGTCTCAGAATTGAACTTTGCAGGACACTGTTGCCAAATCCCTCCACTCGGAGGCAAAGCACTTAACTTCTATTATCTTTTTTCTCCTTTCACCTGTGATGTGGAGTTGCCGGCTTTGGACTGGAGTAGGCCCAGTAAGTGGTCTCACAACACCAGGTTAAAGTCCAACAGGTTTATCTGGTAGCACGAGCTTTCAGACTGCTATCACTCACCTGATGAAGGGGCAGTGCTCCGAAAGCTTGCGCTACCAAATAAACATGTTGGAATTTAACCTGGTTTTGTGAGACTACTCACTGCTCCTTTCACCCAGTTATTAATCTAATATCTGTCCTGTCTCCAACTCAGTATCACAGAGCCTTTCTGATAGTCTCATGCCTGGAATGTTGTCAAGCATAGCATATCCACTGCACTTAGCGCATCCATTGTGTCTGTCACCTCTTCTATTAAGCTTATCAGACACAATTTTCTGAGATTCACTCAGACCGTTGGAAATTATTAGATATTTAAGAACTTCATCTTTAGTTGAAGAAGCTTTTCTATTCTTTTTCACAGGATGTGGGTTTCATTGGCAATTGCTCTTGAACTGAATGGCTTACTGGGCCTTTTCAGAGGGCAGTGCCAAGTCAATCACATTGCTGTGATAAGGAAGAATAACAGATTTCTCTCCCCACAGGTATAATCGATGATGGATCAGCATTACTGATGGCTAGCTTTAAATTTCAGATTTTATTTATTAAAGTTAAACTCAAGGTGCAGGGACGTGATTTGAACACACATCCTGGGCTTTTGAATTACGAGTCCATGACATTACCACAATACCACTATCCCCTCTTAATATTTTCCTTACTGCAGACGATAAATTCACTCTTGCAATTGCAAAGGTAACTGTCTCCCATTTTTGCAGATGACTGTATATTGACTCTCCAGTCTTCCAGTGAACAACTATGCTCAGTAGAAAATTGCAATATAAGAAGGAATTTTAATTCACAACCGACCTGGTGGATATGGTGCGAGTGCAGCATTTTGTTTTATACTCCTGACATGTTCTGGCTCTATGATCAACTCAGTGAGTCTGAATTCAGGTACAGGAAAGAGCCCTTGCCACAGCAGTCAGAACTTAACATGAAGGGTAAAGACCTTGGCTAAAACCCTAATTAAATAATCAGAAATGAGCACTATTTTAGTCAAGATTACAACTAATAAAATGCAGATCTTAAAACATAAGACATCACCCAGGCTGGAAGAAGAATGCATAATTTTTTTTTGTCTTTTCAAAGTGTCCTTGTGACCAGTAATAATTCCTTTGCTCTACAAACAAACATATTCTGATCACAGATTTTCAGCTGACTCCTCTCATCTCATCTCAAACCAATCTTTGCCAACACCTGGGCTACCTCCAAGGTTCCCCAGAACAGGTCTAACCCCTGTAGGCTTTTGACTCCTGCATTTCCCTTAATGATGCATCAGCCATCAGTTCATAATAGCCTTCATCATGAAACAATGCCTGTCACTTTGAAGATGGCGTGGAAATTATAAGTATCCTGTAGTTACCTGCAGCCAGAGCTGACAGTAGTTTATCGTAGAATGTGTCTATTTATAATCCCTACTTCCATGCATGAATATCTTTGGCCAATGTCCATCCCAGTCCTTCTATCCCCCAATCAACAAGACCTGTCCAAAGAACAAAACTGTTCCAGTTGTCACCTTAATTGCAATTGTCATTACAGGAATATTTTTTGTATATAAGACCTTCAGATGGAATTTTAATTTTAATGGCTTAAATAAATACTCCCATAATATTTTTCACCCATGTATGAGTTCCTATTACTTATCCAAAATGCATTATCACTTACTGGAATGCCTCAACAAATGCACAGTGGCACTATAATTTTTTAATAGCATTATATGACTGCTGTTGGATTGCAGCTCAACATTCCTACTTGTCAAAAACCACACTCTAGATTATTGGGCCTAATGAAGCTCTCAGCCGTTTGACTTCCCAGCCTTCAAGATAGAAGAAATAGTTAAAAGTAAGTCTCCAGCTTCAACATCCTTGAACGAGAAACTATTACTGATGTTGCCGACACTGTAAAAAGTCTCACAACACCAGGTTAATGTCCAACAGGTTTATTCGGTAGCAAACACCACTAGCTTTCAGGGCTTTTCCCCTTTGTCACGTGAGTGAGGAGTTCTGATCACAAATAGACCATATAAAGGCACACACTCAGTTTACAGAATATGATTAGAATGCAAGTTTTTACAGCTATTCAAGTCTTAAAGGTGCAGACAATGTGAGTGGAGAGAGCATTAAACATAGGTTAAAGAGATGTGTATTATCCTAGACAGGGCAATAAGTGAGATGTTGCAAGCTCAGGCAAGTCATGGAAGTTACATATAGCGTGACATGAACTCAAGATCCCGATTGAGGCCATCCTCACATGTACAGAACTTGGCTATTGGTTTCTGCTCAGTGGCTGTGATGTCGACACCTATAGAAGATAATGAGCTGCTATACATTTCAATCTATGATGTATAATGTACTGATGCATGTATGAGAGTCTCACATCAGAAATGTGGCAGATGCCATCATGTTCTTCGTGATATATTAGTAGCTTTCCGACACACAATTCAATACTTTCCAAGAAGAAACCAGATATCAGAAATGCTTCTTTCTTTAAGTGCAGCTCGAAACTGAATTGGCATTACAGTTAGCCCCTCTCCTGTGTTTTCTCTCCCACCTGCACCTCTTCCTTCTGGGGCTGGAGGCCCCAGCTGGAGGCTGAGGGGGGGCTCTTTTGCCGAAGGGATGGGGCTTGCCTCCGGTGTGGTGTAACCCGGGGTGGGGGTGGGTGGGTTGGTGTCTGCGGGAGGAGAGAAGATCTGCCAGGGGGGCTGGGGTATCGACACTGCTGGGGAGGGGAGAAGGTGGGGCAGTTGGGTAGACTGCACATTGAGGCACTCTGGGATGGGGGTGGGGTGTCAGGGCTGAATCGGGAATTGATGTGGGGGCCACAATCAGGCCATGGAGGGGCTGGAAGATCAGCACTGAGGGGGTCCCAGGATAGCCAGGGATTGAGCTGACCAGGAAATAGGGAATCTGATAGATCAGGGTGACTGCACACACGCAGAGCTCCAGAACTGTCAAACTCTGATATGAATAGGCCCCCCCCTTCCCCCTCCCCCAACGCAGTGTCGATCCCTCAGTGCCACTGGCAGACCCCCCCCGATATTCATGACTGGGACCTCTGCAATATACAGAGTGCAGAGATTCAGGTGAGAAGCTAAAGTGACAAAACAGTTAGGATTTAGAACAGTTTTACCTCCAATGCAGCACTTTTAGGAGAATCATCCCCTGTGTTCCACTATTACCAAGGGAGGTCTGGACACTACAGAGAGCTTTTTTCTCAATGTAGAGCTGGTATCAAACTCACAGTGGAGGAGATTAGCAAAGCTGTTGACTCAATTACCACGAAAAAAGTTCCACATGCTGATGCTCTACTACCTGAACGCTTCACACACACAAAACCACTAACCTGCGGCATCCAAGTGAACTTCTCTGACTCTACCCAAGAAAGGGAGCATTAACCTAGGATATGCAAAGACTGTGATCCTTCATGAAGACAGGGCAACACAGTGATTACAAAATTAATTGAGGCATTTCTTTGCTGAGTATTCAGAGAAAGGTATTTGCTTACGTTGCTTTTGTCAGACTGACAACACTAGGTGAATGTATTTATCCTAAATCCTGATGTGATATCAGAACTGGAACATTCACTGCTAAATATGATCTTCCCAGTCTGGAAAAAGAAATGCTGTGAACATAGGAGACTATGATGCATTGCCTTCATCAATCTCAGCAAGATATTACACCATGTGAGGCAAGATGGTCTATTTAAGATACTGGAGAAGTCTGGCTACACACTGAAGCTATTCATTATGATTGCTTCTTTGTCTACCATTGCATGTCAGCAATGGTAGACAAAATTGGAACTCTTTGAGATCAGCTATTGGGTTAAAATATATTTTAAAAATTCAACTGCAATTGAATTTTCTGTATTTTTCTATACCAATTTATATCACACAACCATGTTTAACTGCATTTTGAGTTTCTTTGTGACTTTCAAGACAGTTTCAATTTAACATAATGGAGACAAGCTTCGTGCCAACAGATCTTCTGGTCCTGCCAATAGTGCCCCTCCTCCCACTGTGCGTTTCTCAGCAGCATGGGGTAGAATCAGTGGGAAGTCCCATTGACAGCGATGAGACTAGTAGATCGCACGACTATCCAATGGTCCCCCACTGCTGAGAAAAACACTGCAGGGAGGCTAGAGAATCCAGGCAAATATTTCAGTTTAGCACAGTGTTAAGCTGGCGAATATTTCAGTTTAGCACAGTGTTAAGCTGCCGAATATTTCAGTTTAGTACAGTGTTAATTTCTTGTACAATGTTGTTTTTAATCACCATTAGGCACACAATGACATGCAGAAGTAGGGAATTCTTCTTTCTGATTCTAGATGTTTTTCCCAATTGAATTTAAAGTCTGGTGTATTGCATTTTTGCCAATTAATTGTGAATTATTGAAATTATTTTGTGCTTCCTCAAACTTATGTTTTCATGTTTCCTTTTGGGCATATGTCACGTGTGAAAATTATACATACTTTGTGGACATAAGCCACTTGTGCAATTTTCCGACTCCAGGACAAGTCCGTCACATTCCTTTCCACCGTGTCTTGGTGCGGGTTCTGAACACTCTCTATTTCTCCAATGCGTGCACTCTATCCCACATGTAGACCATTTGCTCCATTCAGTCCAACTTCCATCTACTAAAATATGAAAAGAAAATTATATTGAAGATCAATATTTTAGAAATATGAGTCCTCAGTATATCAGTTTCTTCTTGAATAAAAAATTTACATTTAATCCATATAACAGTAAAGCTTATTCAATAGTGAATGGCTGTACATTTTTTACAACGCAAACAAGTGTAATTTTGACTTAGGTTCAGTTTATGTATAAGTAACAGTCGTTATAAATGTAGCTCTAAGTCTCAAGTGTCATAACAAACCACATCTGCTTTGGCAATAATAACAATTTGAATTTATATCAAGACTTCAAACAAAACAAGACACTAAGCCACATAAGGAATGTTACGGCAGTTGTCTAAATACTGATCAAAGAGATTTTTTTTAAGGGATATCTGAAAATGAGGGAAAACAGTAGGAGAAGCAGTAGGACTGAGGAAGGGGATCCCAGAGCGAAGGTGCCAGGCAGCTGATGGCATGGCGACAATGGTGGAGCAAATAAATTCGAGAGTGTTCAAGAAACCAGAATTAGAGAACAGACATCTTGTACGGTTGTGAGGCCAAAGAATTTAACAGAGTTGGGGATGTGGCTGAGGCAGTGGAGGGATTTGAAAAGAAGAATAAGAAGTTTAAAATCAGGACACTGCTCAACTGAGGGGCAAAGTAGGCCAGTGAGGATGAGGCTGAAGTTACAAGTTAGGACATGAATGGGAGAGAGGTATATGGATGGTAGAGTGTGGGAGGTCAGCCCAAGGAATGTGTTAGAATAGTCAAATCTAGAAGTAACAAAAGCATGATTGAAGCTTTTACCAAAAAATGAACTGAAGCAAAGTTAATGATTACAAAAGTGGTTTTGGTGATAATGTGGCTCATCTTGGGGTTAAATATGCCAATATTCCTTTATGGCAGTATTCCAGTATATCTGGCATGACATTATCTACTTAGGGCCGAATTTTGCCAAGACAATTCCCAAGTGTCATCACAGAGAGAATAATGGAATGGAATGATCCGTGTATGTCTCTTCGGTGCACTCCGCAATCCTCCAACACTCGGTCATCTTTTTTGGATAATTCAGAGTTCCATACTGGACCAGGAGTGGGAGTCTAAAGATGCAAGTGAACTCAGGTTCAGTGTGCTTGTGCGCTGTTTTACAAGGGTGTCTTGATCTCAGAGTGCACTGGGAGACCTCTTCCCTCCCCCCATGGTCATCAAGACCCACCCCATTGTCAGCATGATTCCCCCAGCCCCTTACAGACAGGGTCCCTGGCGTTAGGAGACCCTCCCAATGGGCCCTCCTGCTTGAACTCTGAGATGCCCTTCAATCATCACTGCCTTCATGATCCACCCTTGCACGACCATTGCTATCAGTCTCTTTCCTCCTGCTTAGAGCCTCCCCTAAGGAGGTCATGGTTTTAGTGGACCATGTCATAATACCCACCCATTCAGCAGTGCTCTTGCTCTACTAGTGATCCTAAGTGGCACTACAGGCAATCCAGTGGCCAATGCCAGATCAGCACTTCCAGTGTGCTAGGTCTGTGCTTGTGAAGACCAATGGAAATTCTCGTCAGTATCGCACTATGTCCAAAGGCCAGAAGATCCCGTGCGCTGGGATTTGAATGAGCAATGCATATTTAAATGCTACTTTAAATATGCTAATTGGCCTCAGGCCCTTTCTGAGTGTGATCCAGTTCACACTATCAGAAAGGGGACAGGATGATTGCAAACTAGCGCAAAATTGATTTTTAGGCTTGCATACTATTTTCCCAGATCAGCACGGTGGCGAGGTGGGAAAATCAGCCCCAATGGGATCAGAAGCATGTTATAAAAGATTTTGTGGGGATAAATAAGGGAGATTTAATTCCTCTGGATGGAGAGTTAGTATGTGGGAATCATCAATTTAAAATTGAGTGAGGAGAGGTTAGAAAAAAGATTTATTTTAGCGATAATGGAACATTGTCATGAAAGGTTGTTGAACAAAAGATATCATCAGCTTTTAAGGGAATATATATTTTGGGGATCAAGACATTCAATGATATCTCTCCACTACTGACATTTTGAAAGTTACTATTGATCAGAAACTTAACTGGATTGACCATATAAATTCTGTGGCTATAGGTCAGAGGCTAAGAATCCTGAAATAATTGATTTATTTCCCAACTCCCCAAAGCCTGTCCATTTTCTACAAGGCACAAGCTAAGAGTGTGATAGAAATACTCTTTGCTTGCCTGAATGAGTGCAGCTCCAATAACACTCAAGAAGCTTGACACCATCATGACAGAGCAGCCCACTTGATCAGCATCACATCCATCAACTTAACCATTCACTTCCTCCATCGCTGTCACACAGTGGCAGCAGTGCGTACCATCTACAAGACGCACTGCAACCACTTGCCAAGCTTTCTCTGACAACAGCCCCCAAATCCATGACCTCTATCACTTGGATGGACAAAAGTAGCAATCGCTTGGGAAAACCAGTGCCTGCAAGTTACCTCCAAGCACCACCATCCTTGACTTAAAGCTGTATTGTTGTTCCTTCACCCATCACTGGATCAAAAAGCTGGAACTACACAATTGGACACCCCCAGAGTTAATGAAAATACCTTAAGGGTCTCCTCCCAGAAATACCATCACATATGATTAAATCATGACTGTTGTGAAAAGAAAGCTATCTTCAGTGTTGGTGGTGTCTATGCCTTTTTAGCTGAAGGTTTAGTTCAGTTGTCATTGATCCAGAAGCAGTATTAGTGGAGCTGTAAGTGGCTTTCGATTGAGGATAAGTAAATATCAGCTCTTCCTCAATCACTGCAAACAATAAATGTCTTATTGACTTTTTGTGCCTTAACAGGTTGATGCACAATGGGTGTTAATGTTTAGGAGCTAAGGCTTTGTAGCAGCTAATTCCCCACTATAAGCATTTACATTTACCTCACAGTGAAATCTGTCACCTGGGATTTATTTTTTCCTCAGTGAAACCTTGGCGTCGAACATTGCTTGGCAAGTTCACAACTGCAAGCAGTCTGGAATTGGTTACAAAGCTATTTTTCAAGGATCACGTTCATACATAATAAATAAAACCAATGTTCATTTATAAAAGCGAAGCACCATAAAATTATGGTTGTAATTTGTGTAGGATTTATACTCAGCTGGAAATTTTATATCATACCTACTACTAGAAATGAAAGATTGTTGTTAATTTCAAGCTGCATTAATCTTATACCTAGAATGAAAGACATCATTTCATTCTTATTCATCCAAATTCATATGTGGGGTGTAGGGATGGAGGAGGGTAAGAAATCCTTATTTTCTTCCTTTTATTCCTTCAGTGAATGCTAGTCCAGCATTTATTGCCCATCCTTTAATGTCCTTGAGAATGTGGCAGTCAGCAATAAAATAGTAAATGGCTTCTTGAAGATTTCCTTTGCTTTTTCCTTCCAATCTTTATAAATACCTCCAGAATAGCAACTCCCATCTAATATTTCTGCTCCAACTCTGGCCTCTTGTGAATTTCATTTGCTTCATGCTATCTTAGGCAGCAGTGTCTTCAACCATCTAGTCTCTAAGGCTGGAATTAATTTCTGAAATCTCTTTGCTACACTCTCCTTTATGATACTCCTACCTCTTTGACCAAATGTTTAGTCACTCACTCTCATATTTCTTTCTTTAACTCAGTGTTGATTTTGTCTGATTATTGCTGTTGGATATTCTATACCGTTAAAGGTGCTAGAGAAATATTAGATACAGCTAAGCAATCTCACAATCAATGATCAAAATGCTGCGGTTTTGTCGCATCCAGTCACAAATTAACCAGAGTTGTAGGAGGTTTCATGAATATCTCCATCTGCAATCATAGGGGAATCCATTACTCCAGTGCAAAATGAAGGCTGAAGAATTTACAACCATCTTCAGCCAGAAGTACCAAGTGAATGATCCATACCACAGCTTCCTAAGGTCCTCAACAAATACTGGATTTCAGACAATTTGATTCATTTCATTTGATATCATGAAATGGATACAGCAAAGGCCATGAGCCCTGACAACATTTGGGCAACAGTATTGAAAACTGTACTCCAGAATTTGATATGTTCCTAGCCAAGTTGTTCCAGTACAGCTACAATACTGGCATCTCCTGGCAATGTGAAGAGTTGCTCAAGTATGTCCTGTCCACTGAACAAATCCAAACTGGCCAATTACTGTCCTAGAGTCTGTTCTCAATTATCAGCAAAGTGATGAAAGATGTCATTGACAGTGCTATCAAGTGGCATCCACTCAGCAATAACATGCTTATTGGTACTCAATTTGGCTTCTGCCAGGGCCATTCCTGAGCCCATTACATACAGTCTTGTTCCAAACATGGAAAAAAAAATGAATTCAAAATATGAGGTTAAAGTGATTGTCCCAGGCATCAAGGCAGCATTTGAATGAATACTGCATTAAGGAGCTCAGTAAAATTTAACTCAATGGGAATCAGGGAAAACTGGTTGAAGTTTTACCAAGCATAACGGGAGAAGTTGTGATTGTTGGACGTCAATCATCTCAGTCTCTGGACATTGCTGCAAGAGTTCCTCAAGATAGAGTTTGAGACCCAAGCATCTTCAGCTGCTTCACCAATTACCTTCTCCCCATCTTAAGGTTTGAAGTGGGGTTACTGACAACTGCACAAGCTTCAGTACCATTCTCCACTCCTGAAACAGTCTATGTTTATATACAGCAATGCCTGGACAACACTCAGGCTTGAGCTTCTAAATGACAAATATGTTTGCACCACACAAGTGCCAGACAAAGACCATCTCCAATAAGAGAGAATCTAACCATTATGCTTCGCATACAATGCCATTACCATTGCTGAATCTCCCACCATCAACTTCCTGCTGGTTAACATTAATCAGAAACTGAATTGAACTGTGAATACTGTGGCTACAAGAGCAATTCAGAGGCTGGGAATTCTATGCTGAATAACTCACCTTCTGACTCCCGAAGTCTGTCTGCCATTTACAAGGCATAAGTCAGGAATATGAGGAAACACTCTCCACTTACCTGGATGAGTGTGTTCCAACAACACTCAAGGACAGAGCAATTAAGGATAGACAATAAATGCTGCCCACATTCCTTGAACGAATAAAATAAAACCATCAAGGGCAAAGCAGTCCACTTGATTAATACCACATTATAGGATAGGACAGTGATTGGCACTGCTGCCTCACAGCACCAAGGACCTGAGTTCAATTCTGGACTCGGGTGACTGCGTGGAGTTTGTACATTCTCCCCATATCTGCATGGGTTTCCTCCCGGTGCTCCGGTTTCCTACCACAGTCCAAAGATTTTCAGGTTAAGTTGATTGGCCATGCTAAATTGCCCCTTAGCATGAGGAAGAATAACAGGATAAGTATGTAGGGTTATGGGGTTAGGTTGGGCTTGATGGACGGAATGGCCTCCTTCTCCACTGTCGGGTTTCTATGATTCACATCCACCACCCTAAACAGTTACTCCCTTTAATAATTTACATTATGTATAAGATACACTGCATTTGTCAAAGCTTCAAGAACATCTTCCAAACCAATAATCTCTACCCTCAGTAAGGAGGAGAGCAATAGTCAAATCAGTACACCATCACCTGCAAGTTCTCTTCTAAGCCATGCACCATTCTGATGGAGCGAGCGTGAAAATGAGAGAGTTCCTGATCCATTTTTTGGGCTAGTTTTCACACCCTATCTTATGCATTCAGTCTTTGAAAATATGGGCTAGACCATTCCTAGTCACTATAGGCAACAGGCAGGGATTCATTTGCAGAGAGTCAGCAGCTCAGATCAGAACCGCAAACTGCATGTGTGCAGCAGAAGTCGGAAAAAAACAGCTCTGCTGACAGAAACTTCCTTCCCCACCCCTACCCTGAGTGTGACACAGCCTATCCTTCCCCCTCACAGACATTGGAGACACCCCTCAGTATAAATGACCCTCTTATGTCCCCCAACCCTCCGGACCCCCTTGCACATGGCTCCCTCATAATCATCCCTGGCCCCGATGGCTGACTGACATGGCTCTTCTCTCCCCTGCCCCTGCCCATCATAGACATACAAATCCCATGCTCCCCCCATCCCCCCCACCCCCAACACACCTTCATGTCCCCTCCAACAGCATACCTGCTAGTGCTGACTTGGCTTCCTCTCCATGGTAACAAGGCAAATTGCATTAAACTCATTGAAATGCTTTATCGGGCATATGACTCGCCCAAACTAGCTGCAGCTGATCTACCCTAACAAGGGAAAACTCCATAAAATCCCCAAGGATGGACAGACAGATAGGTAGAGTAGGAAGAAATGACCTCCAGGAAGACAGTTCTCCATTTCTCAGATGCAGATCTGGCCAGGTTGCTGGAACCGGTGGAGGCAAGGTGGGATACCCTCTTCCTCTCAGCGGGTCACAGTCCCAGGGGCAGGGATGGAAACGCAGCCCTGGGGGTGGTGGCAGCATGCATTAGTGCCAGGGCACTGGCCAAGAGAACTAGGAAGCAGTGCCACAAGAAACTGAATGACCTCCTCAGGACAGCAATGGTGAGTGTTTTACCTCATTTAGCATCTTCCCCCTAAATACTCCCAGATCCCTCCAACCCCAGCACCCTAAATGCTTCCAACCCCTGACCCCTAAGCATCTCCCTTCTCCCATTCAACAGTATCACAATCCTTATCCTCTAAAACCTTGCAGGATTTGTACCATCAGATTTTACATGGCTCCTTCTGTCCCCACAGGAAAAGAATACCCATCATCATTGGGAGGAGATGAAGACAGGAGGTGGTGTGCCTGAGATCCGGGTCCTCATCCCCTTTGAGGAGCGGGCACTGGAGCTTGTGGGAGAAGAGGGGATGCAGACCATTAGTGACAGCATAGTCAGGCTGGAGCATAGTAGTGAGCACCTGCCAATCCTCACTGTTGGAGAAATCTCTATTAAGCTTCATGTGACCCAGATTCTTTTCCCTCTCTTGCACTCAGGAACCCCGACAGCCTGGGCTATATGACAACGCGGCCCCCAGTGTGCTCCCATATATCCCGCTTCTTAAAGCTCAGAAGCCTCCTCGGAGGAAGCAAATGAAGGGACTTCAAAGGTCAGCACCAGTTTTGTATCAGCTTCTACTTAGCAACTCACCATCACAGAATCTCTCACATCTGTGGGCCGTTAGTGGTGAGGCATCTGGGGTCACTCTCTGATGAGGATGACACATCTGCTGTACATCGGGTGGAGGAGGTAACGTCTGGGCCTCTGGCATGTGGGGGCATGCCAGAGCCGAGGACACAGCTGGCCCTAGGCTGCGTGCTGGGCCTCTCCAGCTGATGGAGATGCAGCAACAGAGCCAGGGAATGCAGGAGAGGCTAACGGCCACACTGGACCAACTGTGAGGCTGCTGGGAGGAGTCCCAAAGCTTTCAGGTAGACCAGCCATTGTTTATCTTTCATGCTTCCCAGGACAACACTGCAAAGATGGTGTCTGCAGTAGAATGTCTGGGGCAGGAAATCCTCACCATGAATGACAGGTTCCAAGCGATGGCTGAGTCACAGCAGGCCACAATGGAGTCCCAGAGGGCCACGACCAAGTCACAGCAGGCTACAGCTGAGAGCTTCAACAGGATTCTGCAGCCCATGGCTAAGATGCTTGAGAGCTTGCAGGACACCCAGTGGGTGCTGAGTCACAGCAGACTATGGCAGCAGCCTTTGAGAACATGGCCCAGTCATGGGTAAGAGGGTGCAGAGCATGGTCCAATCTCAGAGGGCACTTGCTGCTGTCATTGCAGAGGGCTCAATCACCATGACAAGACTCAGATTGTCCTCCAGGATTGGCAGAGCCAAGTGACGCCAAAGCTTCTGGAGTTCACTGCAGAAGCACGACCATCCCATGGAGTGATCCAGGAGTCCATAGGAGACTTGAGGGAGGAGGAAGAATTCAAGCCTGTGTCAGGGCCTTGCAGCCAGGAGATTGGCTGTGGCTATACCTCTGACTCTCCCTTCCTGATACCGGGGTATTTCCTGGGTAGCGGGATGAAGAAGGTGTCCTGGATACATCTCTGACGCCTGGAAGCTATGATATTGAGATGTTGGCGTTGGACTGGGGTAAAGACAGTGGGAAGTCTCACAACACCAGGTTAAAGTCCAACAGATTTATTTGGTAGCAAATGCCGCTAACTTTTGCAACTAGCTGTTCCTTCGTCAGGTGGACCCACTCACTATACCTTCCCACCAACCACCCCCTGCAACACACATTCCCATATTCTTCCTGCCCACAGATTCTAGCATAGCAATGCAGCCCCCCTCCACTCCATTTGTCACCCCCCCATCACTCACAAACACACACCCAGAACTCATGCAGCAATGGCCACAGACAGTGCTGCTTGACAAGTTCTGATGTTGCAGTACTGCCATTTCAGAGAGTTTTCAGCCCAGCCCCCTGTTAGTGACAGTGCTTGCTGCTGCCAGCATTAGGACCCAGAGTCAGCGTTAAGACCCGAGGTTCTCTGACCCTGTTCCATGCTGAAAGTCCAAGGTTGGACTCTGTGAGCAACAACAGCTCCCCACCTTCTCACGCGCCCCTGCCCCATACACACTTGCAGGCCCCCTCTCTGACACAAAAGGCAATATGGCCACAATGAAACAACCCCCTCTGAGCAACACACAGCGGTTTTGAAAGCAGAGACTTTGGTTTTCGTTCAGCCTCCCTAATCAAGCACCTGAATGTGACTTTTTTGAGGTGGTTTCCTGATCGATTTAGCTGCAGCAAATGAGGTGGCTAAGGCAGGTGACCTGGGATAATTGGGAGTGAAACTCACTAATTACATTGTGGCAAATGCAAAAAAATGAAAATTGACGTTTCGCCCCTTTTGGACAGGCTCCCAATTGTGCCCATTTCTTTTCTTCGTAAAATGGAAGTGGGTGGGAAAACAGTGACCGTTCCTGTGAGTCACTTCATGCCTGATTTTACAACATTTTCCTGCAATAAAACGGATACTATGAGGTCATAAAATTCCGCCCAGTGGGTGAGGATTCGTATCAAGTTATGTGGAGGCAATGGACCATTGGATAAAAAGCAAAAACATATCTTCATAATGCTTTGCAATGTTGTAATCTTTGCAACTGCTGTGTTTCTCTGAATGAATTATATTACATGCAACTTGATACAATGTCACAACATAATCATTATGGCACTGAACTAGCCAGAGAGAGAGATGATAGAATCTTAACAGAATAGATACACACTCAGCAGTGAGGCACATAGTAGTGGGAAGGCTGTTCTTCTTTTACCAGTGCAGATAAACTGGTGAGTACTGCAGTAGACATTCCTGGTTTGTCACATCATCATAACACATCAAATGTGAGTTGGAGCAAGTGTTAGAGACAGGGACAGCCATGGAGGAGGACAAGAAATTTCAAAATCTGCACAGCTCGGCGCAGATATTGAGCCTTAGAGGTTATAGGAAATAGAAAACAGAAGCAGGAGTAGGCCACTCGGCCCTTCGAGCCCGCTCCGCCATTCATTTTGATAATGGCTGATCATCAAATCCAATATCCTGATCCTGCCTTTCCCTCCCCCATCCTTTGATTCCTTTAGCCACAAGAATAGAAACATAGAAAATTTGGCAATGGGAATTGTGGAGCAGGAACAGGAAACATGCGTGCTTCCATCAGCATTTTCAAAGCCAGTATGCACCCACGAAGGGAGATTGGAGGAGTCGATTTCTAACATTAATGCCACAATGCCTCAGGTATTTGCACTGATGTCTGCCACCCACACCCGAAATATGTGGCAGTTAAGTTCTGCCCCAATGAGTTTGCATAGCAAATTGTGAAACAAAAAAAAAATCAGGGCAGATTCTAGATAGAATGGTTCTAAAAGTGGCAGTATTATTTTAAAAACTGAATTATTTTAGTAACATATTTTATCAAGGGATCTGCCAGTCCTCTCAGATCTGACCTACATACATGACTCTGGTACCACATTATACAGTTGCCTCTTTAAACCCTCAGCACATCTTCAGATGGGTTATAAGTAAGCCTTTACAATGTCAGCCAAAACCTGGAGTAAATTCTTTAAAAATTCTCAGCAGTACCTAGTATTGCTTATTAATGTTTTGTGGTTCATATTTGTGTTCATGGAGCGGAGCTATCTGAGGTATTATCCAGTCAACAAAATTTAAAGCAATACTATTTTTTTCCAGTTGTGTTAAAGTTCTGTACAGAACTCTTGGGTGTTTGACTTCCCATCCTAACTGTGGAGAGGTGATGGCCTAGTGGTATTATCACTGGACTATTAATCCAGAAACTCAGCTATTGTCCTGGAGACCCAGTTTCAATTCCCTCCACAATAGATGGTGGAATTTGAATTCAATAAGAAATGTCTGGAATTAAAAATGTACTGATGACCATGAAACCATTGTCAATTTTTGGAAAAAACACATATGGTTCACTAATGTCCTACAGGGATGGAAATCTGACAACCTTACCTGGTCTGGCCTACATGTGACTCCAGAGCCACAGAATGTGGTTGACTCTCAGTTGCCCTTGGGCAACTACGGATGGGCAATAAATGCTGGCCAACCAATGACACCTATGTCCCACCAAACGGTAAAAAAAACTTCCAAGAACCAATGTAATAAAGGTCTGCGAAAGAAGAGGATAAATCCAAAACATGTGAAGAAGGAAACAGATACAATCTGCCTCTGTGCTATAACTGTCTTTGGCAATACCCATTTCAAAACGCCAAAGGTTCTTGTTAAGGCTTAAACATGATGGGGCTAATTTTCCTGTTCCGTGTGTCACACGAATCGGACTGGGTGAAAGGCGATCCGTGGGAAGGTCCGTTGACCTTGGGTAGGATTCTCAGGTTTCGGGACGAGTGCAGCCAGAAAGTCCTGCCTGATGTGCCTACTTGGGGATCAGAATCTGTAGATTGAGAGACTATCCACCAGCTATATGCTCATTTAAATTTTGCCCAAAATTCAGCCAAAAAGTGAATAACTTGCAACAAAACAAATGATTCATCTCGGCCTAGATGGCACCATCATTTCTATCCGAAGAATCACTGATTGAACTAGTGCCACTATAGATAAGAGAAAAGAGAAAGAAACTAAGGAAAGCTGGTTCTGAAATCTCAAAGTGACTTGTTGTAGTTAATTGCACTGTTATAATTTTAATTTTGATTGGTATTTTGTCAGAAGTAATAATTTCCCTTTGAGGCCCTTAATTTCGTTTCACGATTTCTGTGGAGATTTTTATTTTTATAGTATGTGCTACAGTATGGATTTCAAGTGGGGTTTTTTTCTGGAAGAATCATAGAACACTTTCAGTGCAGAAGGAGGCCATTCAGCCCATCGAGCTTGTACTGACAACAATTCCACCCAGCCCTATCTCTGTAACTCCACATATTTACCCTACTAATCCCCCTGACATTCCCCTAACACTATGGAGCAATCTACCACGGCCAATCAACCTAACCCGCACATTTTCAGGCTATGGGAGGAAACCAGAGCATCTGGAGGAAACCCAAGCAGACACAGGGAGGTCATGCACACTCCATGCAGGTAGTGACCCAAGTTGGGAATCGAACACTGGTGCTGTAAGGCAGCAGTGCTAACCACCATGCCACCCAGAAGAAGAAAAGGAACAGCAAAAAAAAGGGACTGAATGACTGAGGCAGCATCGCAAGGCCCAGATCAGCTACCACAGCACACAGACATACACAAACCTTATTTGAATATTTATATCAAATTATGCATAAGGAACAGGCAGTTCCCTCCAAAAAATGTTTGGCAGCATCATACAGAGATCTCTAAAGTTCAAGACTTGTGCCTTTAAAAAAAAATCACGTCTGCACCGACATCTCAGCTGTTGGCTCATGCCACAGGAGAATCTGGTGACTTCAGCGAGATCAGCTGTTTTTTTTCCTCTCCTTTCTGGCATCAGGCAAGTCATTAATGTCCTACTTACCTCGCCAATTCTATCAGCACTATGACACAAATGTAAGGCACAGTGAGTGAGCCATTCATTTTCATTGGACTTGTTGGGTTTCTACTTTGGAGCTAATGGCTCCACCCAGGTAGCCAGGTGATTCCTTATTTATTTTTTTAACCCATGCCATGAACATCCTGCATGTTACAGAAGGTGCCTTGTCATCAGGCCTTTCTGTTCTGTGGGGCATAAACAAAAGATTTCTTCAGCTGCCACTCACTACAGTTGCCACACGAGGGCACTGGACTCTGCCATACACCTGGCCATCTCTTACATGGTTCCAAGCAGGCTGAAGTTAGCAATGCCTTTGTATGAGGTTGTGGCTCTGACACTGTCCTTCTTTTCCTGCAGGATGCCTGAAACCATTGTCCAAATGCTTCTCAGCCAAGAATTAACATTTCCCTGGCCTCTCTGCTCAAGAACATACACGGGCATTCCCAGCTCCCGTAAGTGATGTAGAGCACATGCAATGCACTCCTCACCTGAAATCTCTTCATGCCATCTGCCCGGCCCACCCCCCTACCCCATTCCTCCCCCCAAACCATAGTGACTTTTTTTTGAGCTGGTGAGTGTTGGAGTGGGTGAACCATGATGCGAGTGAATTTACTGGCTATCATGGTTGTTGAAGATCATAGAATCTCTATAGTGCAGAAGGAGGCCGTTTGGCCCATTAAATCTGCACTGACCACAATCCCACACAGGCCCTATCAACATAACCCCAAGCATTTACCCTGCTAACCCCCCTGACACGGAGGGGCAATGTAGCATGGCTAGTCAACCTAACCTGCACAACCTAACACGACAGTGGGAGGAAACTGAAGCACTCAGAGGAAGCTCACGCAGATACGGGGAGAATGTGTAAACTCCACACAGACAATGACCGGAGGAGGGAATTGAACCTAGATTGCTGGCGCTGTGAGGCAGCAGTGCTAATCATTATTGCACCAGGCCATCTATTTCTATCTCTGAATTGAGGGGGTGGGGAAAGGGGTCTTTTCTCACTTCCAAATCCTGCAGGGAAATGCACTGTTTTCTTACTGTTCTGTTCATAAAAGGATGTTCCAAAACACAAGTGGAAATTCATGTTGATCCATGAATATTGGTACTTGTTTTGCATGAACCAAGTTTTGGCGCAGTATCTCTCAACTCTCCTTCTATAATCTCAGTTAAATTTATCTCAGTGGTCCTGATTTTACCATTGCGTTGCACCCATTTTTGGGGAGGCGGAGAGTCAGATGTATCTGTGTGGGGGGAGGGAGGCCAGATCATTCTCTGGTGGTGGTGGTGGGGGCGAGGGGGGATGGAGGGGGAGGCGGGGGAGGGACAGGTGGACCACATCATTCTCTGGTGGTAGGGAGGGGATCTTTTACCACTCTGCAGGCAATCAGTGGGGGGAAGAGGGACAGGGGTCGCGAGCGGTCTGGGTAGTGGAGGGAGGAATGGATAAGGGGGACAGTTATGTTGTGGGAGTGGGGCAATGTCTACGGGACCATTGCTCCTGGGCTGCATTTTGCTGCTTGGGAGCAATGTGGCAGGGAATTGTTTCTTCAATTTTTTTATTGCTCCTGTGCAGTTGAAGACTCTGATCGGAGCAGCAGCGTTTCGGGCACGATAAACCCAGCCCACAGCTTGATTCAGATCCACCACTTTTTCTTTCCAGCTGAGTGAGTATGGGGACGCTTGAGAACAGGTTTCCAAGTCAGATCTGAATCAAGCTCAGATTCAGCACTCAGAATTAAAATGGTAAAATAGGGTCCAGTGTGTCAATTGTCTCCTCCTGCCAGGTTAATGGACAAGTATCTATTGCTCTTCCTCCTGAGCCACCCCCAAAAATTCCACGTTAATTTAATATGTGTGTGAAATGTTTGTAACATCCAGTTCTAAACACATTTATTTCACGGCCATTTAAAAATTCTTTGCTAATGTTTTCCAGGTGAAAACAACAGGGGGGAGGGGGGGGCGGTGGTCTTGACCCCACTCCTAGCTTTCTGCAGGAATATCAACGAGGGCTCAAGGTCCGGAATTTGCGTATCTCGGCATTGCAATTTCAGATCTTTCCTACACCTTGTCGGTGACATCATTAGGTTCATACCCATTACATTAATTCAAATAGATTTCAACATAATTAACCCCCACCCCACCCCTCCCCCTCCGTGCTCCGGTTTCCTCCTACAATCCAGAAGACGTGCTGGTTAGGAGCATTGACCATGGTCATGCTAAATTCTCTCAGTGTACCCGAACAAATGCCAGAGTGTGGCGACTAGGGGATTGTCGCAGTAACTTAATTGCAGCATGAATATAAGTCTACTTGTGACACTAATAAATAAACTTTAAAAAAACTTTTAATGTTAAGGTATTGACGTGTGCTATATATTGACACTGCGCTGATATGATGTCACGTCAGCACAGTTTGCAACCGTTTTACGTAGGCATGATCCTGTCATGCAGGTTCTCCTGGGGCTGTAAAGGTAAGTATAACCCCTGGGGCACAGGACATAGCCAGGTAATGGTGTAGCACAGGTTGATACTGCCAAGTTCACATATTGCCATCATGGCAGTGCCAAACTGTGCCAAGGAGCGGGTTGGGGGAGGGGGCCTCATCAGAAGAGGGGGAAGTTCATTTAGATTTGGGCATAGATCAGCTAAATAGTCAATATCTTTTCTCAAAGGTCAGGGAGTCTAAAACTAGAGGGCATACGTTTAAGGTGAGAGGGGAGAGATACAAAAGAATCCAAAGGGCAAATTTTTCACTCAGAGGGTGGTGAGAGTGTCTGGAACAAGCTGCTAGATATAGTAGTAGAGGTGTGTACAAGTTTGTCTTTTAAAAAGCATTTAGACAGTTACACAAGTGGATGGGTATAAAGTGACATGGGCCAAATGTGGGCAATTGGGACTAGCTTAGAGGTTTATGAACAAGTTGGGCCAAAGGACCTGTTTCCACGCTGTGAACCTCTATGACTCCATGACTCTATGATTAAGGGGTTGGGGATACTGGTGATGACCCTTATGGAGGACGGGATGGGACGGAGACGTGGGTGCTGACTCTGACTGTAGTGGGGGAAAGAGCAATGATCAGGGTAGGGGAGGGGGTTGCGTGGTGAGAAGGGCTGAGGATTGGGAGGAAAGGGGAGAGGAGTGCTGACTTCAATCGTGGGAATGGGGAAGTCAGCCCTTGAGACCTCCATAGCAGGACAGGGGTGATCCTTTAAAGGTGGCATCCCAGTCTCTGTGCAACCGGATTTTGCTGGCGAGTAGAGGCCGCCCTCTCCCACTATCTAATGGTGTGAAACATGACCCCTTGGTTTTTCTAAGCATTCATTTTCAGATTTTGAGAGAAAACCACTGAAAAAAAACGTGAGCAGCAGTGTTAACCACTGCTGCCAAATTCTTCAGATGTCCTATTCTCAAAATAAAGGGCTCTCAAAGATAACTAATAACCTTAAAATTTGATCGTTTCTAAAGTCTACATAAAAGAACTTGATTCAGTGGAGAGCTGCAGTTTGCTTAGCATAGGGCAAAATGATAAAAGGCTTTTATAAGTAACACACGAGTAATTACATTTCTTCCTTGTTGGGAAAAGTCATTATTGCCATCAGGGTTACTTTTCCAGAAAAATGAAGAAAGCATTTATTCACAATTTATGCCCTCAATTGCTATTAATAAAAAAGAATCAGTGGGGAATTGCCTGAGGAGATTACTGATAACATTTCATTAACTTTTGCTTTTTGGCCCATTTATTCTCATTAATGTAGATAAATACAGATAAGCAATGAAATATTGATATAATATATATATGGGAGTCATTGATTGGGGTGCATCCCAATTGCAGTCCGAGTTTCCTGAAAGGCCCCACTTGTGCCAATTTATACGTACAGATAGATATAGATATATAAACACAGCATAGCACAATACAGGACCACTACTCTGTCCAATACATACTATATATTCAATATATTTTTTAAATTATCAAGGGCATTGTCACACATCAACTATCTATTTCTTATTTTCATTAAAAAAAACAATAAAATGAAGGAAATGTACTGGAAGAGAGAATTGGATTAATATTTGAGATGCAACCCTTCATCAAAATACCACTGAAAGATTAATCTGTCTCCCTATTTAATGTGTACTCCCAGTATTTTGTGTCATTGATTGAAAATCTCCAGCACTTGTGCTTTATTACTTTCATCATCTTATATATCAGTGATTTTTTAAATCTTATTAGTGTACCCAGACTGTTTCTGGACTTCACAAATTATTAGATCTGGGAGAGGTGTTTGCATTGTAGGAACACTGGGCAAAGATTTGGCTGGATGATTTTTTTTTGCAGCACGTGCAGTAATTAGCAGGCTGGGGAATGACTTCTACAGTGGCTGAATGGAGTTTCTGAGCTCTGCGCTGAATTTTATCAGGGGGCAGTCTTCAATGATGGGAGTCATTGATTGGGGTGCACCCCAATTGCAGTCCAGGTTTCCTGCAACAACCCACTTGTGCCAATTTGCTGTAAAAAGGCCACAACCAGTACAGAAATGGTTTCAGAGTGCCCACTGTTGATGTGGCAGGTTGAAGTCACATAATGATACCAAATATCATCCAAGTAATCTGGTATGAAGGACATATTTACAATAGATTGTAAGAAATGTTGATAATCAATATTTTAATTGTTTCCTACTAATTTTGCTTAATTTTGATAGATTATTTTAACCACTTTGTAATGCATCTCCTATTATTATTTTCTATAATTGATACTTTTTTCAACTTCTTAGTTCTTATTCTATCTTTTCTCTCATCATACCTTACAAATAGAAATGTGTCTGATAAAGTGGGCATGTTGTAAGTATTAAAAGAAGCAGCTTGAATACAAGTTAATCACTTACCTGGGCACAGGATGGTGCAGGAGGTTTTCTGAGTATTCTGTCCATCACAGAATGATCCGCCATTCTGAGGGCTGGGGTTAGTACAGGTGCGTGTCCTTTTCTGCACTCCTTTGCCACAGGTAACGCTACAGGACCACCACTCTGTCCATGCAGACCATCCACCGTTTACTGTTCAAAAGAGGTAATTATAAATATTACAAGTAACCACTTAAGTAATCAACTATTAATATAATAACGAAAAGAGAAAATACTGGAAAATCTCAGTAGGTTTGGTAGCATCTACAAGGAAAGAAGAAAGCTGAAATTTCGAGTCCAGATGATCCTTTCTCAAAACTTTGACAAAAAGTCATCCGGACTCAAAAATTCAGCTCTTTTCTCTCTTTACGGAAGCTGCCAGACTTGTTGAAATTTTCCAGCATTTTCTCTTTTGGTTTCACATTCCAGCATCTGCAGAAATTTGCTTTCATCAATATAATAAACTTGACATTATTCTACTACTTTGGATCAATAATAGAATTGAGTGAAAACATGCAATTTTGTTAATTTACAGGAAAAGGCTGTTGGTGTAGTAATTATCACTAGACTCTTAATCCAGAAACTCGGCTAATGTTCTGTGGACCTGGGTTTAAATCCCGCCATGGCAGATGATGGCATTTGAATTCAATAAAAAAAAGTATCTGAAAATAAGAATTTACTCATGACCGTGAAACTGTTGTCAATTGTCAGAAAAAATCCATCCGATTCACTAGTGTACTTTAGGGAAGGAAATCTGCCATCCTTATCCAGCCTGATCTACACATGATTCCAGTGACTTTCAACTACCCTCCAGGGGCAACTAGGGATGGGAAATAAATGCTGGACAGCCAGTAACACTCATGTCCCATGAATGAATGAAAAAAGATGTAATTTAGTAATTACACTGGTATTTTTGCAAATTGTGACTGACAAATTTCAATTAGTTTCACAGATGTACAGGAAAACAATGATCATTTTCATGCTTCAATAGGAAAGAATTTTAGATTGAAGGACATAACAGCATTTATGACACAAGTCAGCAGTAATCTGTGCACTATATATCAATTAACTTTCTGATATACCTGAAAGAAATTAAATTGTTAAATAAGTTCACCAGTCACATTCCGTCCAACATACATTTTCTAAGTTTTAAAAACTTCACTAATTCTCATTATCTCATATCCACCACAGATAGGTATGTCAAAGACCAGAGAGTTCAAGGTGCAAAAGATAAATGTTTAAAAAATGCTGAGCAGCCTTTTATTTATATCACACACATGATGTACTTTGTACATCTAAAGTGCTTCTCACCTATTGAAATAGCTTTTGAAGTATAATCCCCATTATTATGTAATTATAATGTTATTGGCTAAGGCATCAAGTGAAGGTAAATGATTCATATTTTTGTAGAATAATATGCAAAATCTATCTTATTAAATTATACTTTTAGAAAGAATTGAAAAGAATCTTAATAAAATTTACTACAAGATGTTTCCTGTTAGATGAGTTGTAACATTACTTACATTTTTCTATTTCAGTTGAATCTGGCATAGCATTTTGATAGATTAATGTGCCAATTCTTACATTGTTATTAATAGCATTTTTAAAGTTTTAAGACATTTTAAGCAAATATTGAAAATATGATCATGCTTTTTTTTCTAATGACCTTATTCTGTAATTTACTCAACAGATAAGCAGGGAAAAAGGTAGCATGGTAACACTGTGCCTTTAAGATGTATACGTGTTTCATGTTTCTTGTAAGGCTTTAGAATTCAGATCTGTTTTGCAAGGTTGTGATTTGTCTAGCAAATCCTTTAAATTGATAGCTGGGAACACAGGATAGGTACTCATTTTACACTTGTTGTGTTTGCTTGAAGCTAAGCTAAGGGTCTTCCTTGGGGCTTTCAGTGTAGAGTTTTGATTAAGTTAATTGACAGAGACAGAGTCACATGCTTAATGAGAGGAGCCAAGCTTTCAAGGAGGATACACGGTTTCAGCTTCATTTTAAAAAAATACAAGCAGTTACTGCCTGCTTCTGAAGCAAGAAACAGCTGTCGCTATTTCTTTCTCCAGAAGTGTTCTGAAACCTTTATGACTGTTAACCTCAGAAAAATACAGGTAAGCCTTATCATGTTTAAGTATTGTTCAATTATTAAAGGTAATTAATTTCTTATATGCAAATATAAAATGTTTGTCAGTAGAATTGTGCCTGGAATGAAAGATCGTATCGTCACATTAGTGCCAAAATAGCAAATTGTCAAGTCTAGGCTGACTTCATAACATACCTGGGGTTTCTGATCTGGTATCCTAACAGGAGGCAGCAGAGTTGTGCCACTATTATTGTTGGGACTATTTTGATATTACTGGCACACTCTGCATATCTCAGTCATATCAAGGCAAGTACAAAATGAGCACCACCTGCTGAAACATTTGACGCTTTAGTTCATTAATATCATATTGACTGCTAAACAGCATTTGAAAAGCCGCTTTCAGAGAGTGAATTAACAGTTTCTCAAACACTCAAAGAAAAACATGTTCTATTTGTAAGTAGTAAAATACATTATTCCCCAAAGCATGAAGCAATAAAAAAAGAACTGTGAGGTAAATAAATACTGACACAGAAGGCCAAGGCGTTTATTTAGTGTTGAAAGGCTTAAATGGGAAATATAAATGAGGCACACAAAAAATCTCATCATTCGCTGTTGCTTGATTACCAATCAAACGTGTGAATGTGAGATTATAAAAAAAAATTAATCAACATTATCCTTTTTTTGTTTATCTGTTCACTTTATCTATTTATGCATGGCATCAACATTTTTTAAAATATTTGATTTGCAAACCTACATTTCAAGACGTAACAAACTTGGTTAATAAAACAGCCTTGGGCGACAATAAACCTCTTTCAGGTGTGCTATCAGCGGAGACTGAATGGGTAGCCCTGAATCAGAAAGTCTAATCCCAAAGAGACCAAAATCCAGCATGACACTCCTGGATGAGATGTTAAAGCAAGGGTCTAACTGGCCTCATTGGTGGAAATCCCATTATACTATTTCAGTTCTCCCTGGTGCCCAGGCCAATACTTATCATTCAGCCTCACTAAAAATGAATATCTCAACAATTTCACATTGCTGTTTGTGAGAACTTGACGTGCAGAAATTGTCTGGCACTTACTTACAGGACAACATGGATTGCACTTTAGAAGTGGCTATGAAACTCTATGGAATGTCCTGAGATCATGGAAAGTGCTATATAAATGTAACTTGTTCTTCCTTTCTTGCAGCAATCATTTCGAGTCAATGTTTATGAAGAATTTTAGGTGGAGAGGATATTTTTTTCATGCAAAATCAAGGAATTTGATATCTCAGACTGGCCAAAAAGGTAATTTGCTCCCCACCATCCTACACTGGGAGCAAAAACCACAAATCTTTAATTTGTCCAAGGCCTCAATAATAACACGAGTCGATTTTTTTTAATGGAAGCCCATTCTGAAATGTGGATTCTCCTGTGTGGACCAAGATGGAGCCAGTCCATTAATCCAATTTTACCATCCCTTTGTTTCTTGATCAGCTTCATAGATGTGAATTTCTCAAAGCATATTCTTTTTAATCTTCTATAATCGATTTGATGTAGTTGAACTGTTTTGTAAAATTGCAGTCACGTATGGTTGGAAACGACAATCTGTTTCAGTACCCGTTGATGTGGGAGCTTGTGGCAGGGTAACTGCTGATAGCAGGTTTTTTTTGCTGGTACATGTGGAATTGTACATAAAAGTCTCATGAGGCAGAGGCAAAAGCGTTGTATTCCACAATGTAACTCGTCAATATTTTCACAGCCTAGAAAAATTTATAATCCACTGCAACAGAGAGAGATTTTCTGATAAGGTATTCATGAAATCTTCTACATCCACAAGAAATAGCAAGATCTTTTCTTGTCTAAGCCTGAAGCAATTTTAAATCTTTCACATCGCTTTATCTGCTTATCTTAGTAAAAACTGATCTGGTGGATTTATGTGGGAAAAGCCATTTTCCTTTCTGTTTCAAGCTTATTCCACAATTAGCAAGCTATCTCCTATCTGTTAATTCTTGCTTCCTTTATAGTCTCAAGGCAAATCTATCTTTTCCAGTTATTTTGTAATGGTTCTTCTAGCAATGGACAGCTGCCGTCAAAAGACATTCTCGTCAAAGTGGACTCAGACACAAGGGGCACAACAAAAGTGGGATTTTATTTAGTATTCAAATTCTTCCTAGCCCTTCTTTATTGATAACTGTCAGAGACAATAATAGCTACTACTGAGGCTGTCATTGCAAAGGGAGATATTGAAGAGGTTTGGTAGTAATAGTCTGCTGGGATATTTTTCTTAGCTACTTTAAGAGGTGGAATGCCATCAAGGACTATATTGGGACACTGAAGAAATAATTTCTCAAGACAGATTCAGCAGAGACATTAGATGGGTACTTTTCATTTAACCCCATGGTGGACTATTGTTATCAATAATTCATGAGGTGGATCGTAAAGTTAAAGGCGGAAAAGTGGGTATGAAAGTATGGGTTTGAAATGAGTGATCTTCAAAACAGCTGACTGTCGGTCCTGATGGTACTCAAACTGAGTGTGTGCTAAGGGGTTAGTGAGCCGTTGCACACAGAGTTGATATCTCTGTGGAATCTAGGATTATCCCAATGGGGAGAGGTTCCTATGAAGCCATTTTTTTTAAAGAACAAGCAGAGGAATTTTAATTGCAAGAATAGATGGGGTTGGCATTTAGAGGGCAGTGGGGCAGGGAGGGAGAAATGGGAGCATTTATATAGAATTGATCATTTTTAAGTTGAAACTTTTATAACCAAACTGTTGTGTAAAATTGCAAGTCATGCAAGGTTGGAATTTACAATTTGTTTCAGTGCCTATTGATGTCAAAGCTTATCAAAGAGGAACTGCTGACAGTAGCCTTTTGCTGGGATAAGTGAACTTGATAAAGTGTTCTTGATACCTTCTTTATTCACGGGAAATGACAAGGTCTAGCTAAGCTTACAGCATCCCATCCTCAATATATCCACTTACAGGTTTAACAGAAGTGCGTTTGGATGCCTACCAATAGCCTACATGTTGAAGTTGGATTTTAATTATTTTGGTGGGCATATCTTCCAAGGTCATTGTAATAAGAAGCTGGATTTTAACATCCCCTCCCCCCCCCCACATCCGCCCCTCCCCACCTCCACCACCAACCGCACTCCCCCCGCCCCCTGCACCCCTCCACCCTCCTCCCCAACCGACTCCACCATGGGCTTGTCACAGTAGAGTTTATAAAATACTTCTGGTGGTTAATCCATTTCCTTCCACCCATCCTTGATCAGATCTCTATAATAAGGGGGATGGGTCATGGGCAATTATTTCCCACTTAAGGGCAGATCGTGCCTTATGAGCCTAGTTGAGTTCTTCGAAAATGTGACTGAACACATTGACGAAGGAAGAGCAGTGGACGTGATTTACATGGATTTCAGCAAAGCGTTTGATAAGGTCCCCCATGCAAAACTTCTTGAGAAGGTGAGAGGGCATCCAAGGCGCTTTGGCCTTGTGGATCCAGAACTGCCTTCCTACAGAAGGCAGAGAGTAGTTGTGGATGTGTCTTCTTCTGCATGGAGGTCAGTCACTAGTGGAGTGCCCCAGGGATCTGTTCTAGGACTCTTGCTGTTGGTCATTTTCATAAATGACCTGGATGAGGAAGTGGAGAGATGGGTTAGTAAGTTTGCCAACGATACAAGGTTGGTGGTGTTGTGGATAGTCTGGAGGAATGTCTGAAGTTGCAGCGAGACATAGATAGGATGCAAGACTGGGCAGAGAAGTGGAAGATGGACTTCAACACGGATAAATGTGTGGTGGTCCATTTTGGCAGGATCAATGGGATGAAGGAGTATAACATCAAGGGTACGACTCTTGGCAATATTGAGGAGCAGACGAATCTTGGGGTTGGGGTCCATAGGTCTCTTAAATCTGCCTGGCAAGTGGAGGATGTGGTCAAGAAGGCATATGGGGTACTGGCCTCCATTAATAGAGGGATTGAGTTTAGGAGTCAGGAGGTAATGCTGCAACTTTTTAAGACCCTTGTCAGACCCCACTAAATGGAGTACTGACCTCCATGCAGAAGAAGACGCATCCACAACTACTCTCTGCCTTCTGCAGGAAGTCAGTTCTGGATCCACAAGGCCAAAGCGCCTTGGATCCCATGCCTTCTCGCCTTCTCAAGAAGTCTTGCATGGCGGACCTTATCAAATGCTTTGCTGAAATCCACGTAAATCACGTCCACTGCTCTTCCTTCGTCAATGTGTTCAGTCACATTTTCGAAGAACTCAACTAGGCTCGTAAAGCACGATCTGCCCTTAAGTGGGAAATAATTGCCCATGACCCATCCCCTTTATGATAGGGATCTGATCAAGGATGGGTGGAGGGAAATGGATTAAGATGGAGTACTGTGTGCAGTTCTGGTCGCCTCACTGTAGGAAGGATGTGGAAGCTATTGAGAGGGTGCAGAGGAGATTTACAAGGGTGTTGCCTGGATTGGGGGGCATGCCCTATGAAGATAGGTTGATAGAGCTAGGTCTCTTCTCCCTGGAGAGACAAAGGTTGAGAGGCGACCTGATAGAGGTTTATAAGATGTTGAGAGGAATAGATAGAGTGGATTCTTGGAGGCTATTTCCCAGGGCTGAAATGGTCACTACGAAGATCCCTATAATAAAGGGGATGGGTCATGGGCAATTATTTCCCACTAAAGGGCAGATCGTGCCTTACGAGCCTAGATGAGTTCTTCGAAAATGTGACTGAACACATTGACGAAGGAAGAGCCATAGACGTGATTTACATGGATTTCAGCAAAGGTTTAAGGTGCTTGGGGGGCAAGTACAGAGGAGAGGTTAGAGGTAAGTTTTTCACTCAGAGCGTGGTGAGTGAATGGAATCGGCTGCTGTCAGTGGTGGTGGAGGCGAACTCGCTGGGATCTTTTAAGAGACTTCTGGATGAGTACATGGGATTTAATGGGATTGGGAGTTACAGGTAGTTCTATGGCCTGGTAGATACTGATATGTTCGGCACAACTTGTGGGCCAAAGGGCCTGTTTGTGCTGTAGTGTTCTATGTTCCAAGACTCACAGTCCATTTCATTGTTATGTTACACTGAACCGCAGAAAATGATTGAGAATGGGAAGGCTATTTTTTTCACCAAGTTGATGAAAAGACAGGAAAAAACTGGGAGATATTCTTTACAAGGTGTTCTGTGCATATGAGGGGCACCCATTCCTCCCACTGCATCCGTCCCTCCTCTCCCAAAATTGTACCGTCCCTATATGCCTGCCTAGCCTACAAAGGGTGCTCTCCATCCCCCACCACCCCACCCCCCGACTCCGTCCCTAAGATGCCTGATCCCTCCTTTCCCTAAAAGCATGGAACTTACTTGGATCCAGTTACTATAATCCTCCTGGGACTTCCATGCAGACCCACTACAATCTATTACTCTGTTCTTGTGCTGCCAGGTCTGCAGAATCTGTCAGTTAAGTCATGAACTGCAGTGATTCAAGAAAGTGGCTCAACACCATCTTTTCAAGGGCAATTAGAGATGGGCAATAAATGCTGACATAGCCAGCAATACCTAATTCCCATAAACAAATTTACAATAAAGTACTCGAGAGCAGGTCTTCCTCCCACTGAGGATCAGATGCCCTCTCTTGTCTAAGGCGTCTGCCAATGTGCTATTGCTGCAGGGCTGCCTCATGTAAAGTTAGCTGGCTTGAGATTAACTTCCTTTTCAATGCGATGTGGGACAATGTTCGAGCAGTGCCCCACCACTCCCCATACTCTCAACTCTTTGTCTCATTCTCAGTCCCTCATCAATTCCAGCCCAAAGTGTCTACAAAATTATATTAACTTTAAATTAATTTAGTTTTAAATTTAACAAGTTTGGTCTAGCTTTCCTGGGGTCGGGGAAAATGAAATGGAGGTGAGGTTGAGCAGCACTTGCAGTCGATGTTTCAGTTTATGAATGTCCCAATTGAGTAAAAACTCTTAGCTCCTTCTGGCAAACATTTGGCAGAGACTTCCTGTGTGGAAACAACTTTGGAGGCTGACAATATCAGCAAGTGAAGTGGGTTATATGCGTAATCGAAGAGCGAGACCATCAACAACAAACTGCCTGGTCCCTCCACACTGATGCTATAGTTAAGTTTCTCAGGAGGCTAAGGAAATTTGGTATGTCAGCTATGACTCTCACCAATTTTTACAGAACCATAGAAACATTTTTTCTGGTTGTGTCGCAGCTTGGTTTGGTTCGTGTTCTGATCAAGACCGCAAAAAACTACAAAGTGTTGTGAACGTAGCCCAGCACATCACTCAAACTAACTTCCTATCCATTGACTCCAGCCATACTTCCCCTGGAAAAGCAGCCAGCATAATCAAGAACCTCATGCATCCCAGACATACTCTCTTCCACCTTTTCCTGTCGGGAAAAAGATACAAAAGTCTAAGATCATGTGCCAAATGACTCAAGAACAGCTTCTTCCCTACTGCCATCAGACTTTTGAATGGATTTACCAAACATTAACTTGTTCTTTCTCTAAACTTTAGCGATGACTGTAACACTATATCCTTCTACACCCTCTCCTTTCCTCCTCCCCTATGTACTCTATGAATAGTATGTTTCATCTGTGTAGTGCGCATTAAATAATACTTTTCACTGTATCCAGATACATGTGATAATAACAAATCAAATCAATGACATGGTGTGCTGCGAGCAGCACATTCCCAGAAAACAGATGCACTGGAGAGGCATATTGGGAAGGAGATGCATGGCAGAGGCACATAGTGAGGAACACATAGGTGCCAAAGTTGCTTGGGGCACTATCAATGTCAGAGGATTCACAGACAAAATCTCAGATTCCTTGGTCCTTTGGAACAGCAACTGAAGTTGTCATGTTTGGTGGTGGCAAATATCTACAGCTTCATAGAAGAAATCCTGCTTACTGATGGAACTGACCTAAGGTCACCATTGCCCTCAATCTCTGTTTTTTTTGTTTCTGATTGTTTCCAAGCACTGCCAGACCTCTTTGTCCACTACAGAAAACAGGTGCCAGTTAGAAGATATGTAAACTTCTCATGTGATGGCAATAGCCAGGTTTAACACATGTTGGATTTGCTCTTCTGGTAGAATTCCTACAAAAACCATGATGACATTAATTGCATACACATTGCAGTCCAAGCACGACAACTAAGAGTATTTATAAACTTAGCCTAGTGTGCTGCTGGTGCATAATCATAAAAAGAAGTTCATGCTGGTGTATACCAGATTTCCTCAGAAGATACATTCAGACTGTGCTATTCAAGGGCTGGTTTGTTGGAGATGAAGGTTACCCTGCAAACTTGGCTCAAGATATCTGTAAAGAACCCCACCAATGAGATGACAGCACACTACAATGCAACTTACATGTCCACCAGATTTTTAATATCCACATTGACTGCCTAAATAGATTTCCTCAAGCTGCCCTATATTACTATCCGGCGAAGATGTCTAGATGCATGATGATGAAGTTGCATTACAGAAAGGTCTACAGTTTAAAGGGAAAACTGAACCTCGCCATTTATCTTAAGATGAGGAGAAAATAGAGGAGGTGGAGAAGCAGAAGGAGAATGAAGATGAAGCACCCAGTGCCACAGCAGATCCTATATTGCTGCCCGCGATAGCTGGGTGGAGGCCAGTGTCATACTGTAAGGTCATGAATATGGTATCTGATCATCTGTCATCTGATTCAGTTGGCAGGCATGACCTGACTTGCCACAGTCATGATTAACATGGACTAATTTGAAAGCTGTGCTTAAATCCCCATGAAGACAGCAACTCTCTCTATGGCAAACATTCTCACGCTTCCCTGCTCCACTCAGTCATCAGTGAATGACTCACTCTAATAATAATCTCTCAATTTCAGCGTGTGTATACAAATAAAGACCAAAGCTTTCAGAGGATTGCCTTGCCAATGGGGACTCTCGACAATGGATTTGATTTGATTTGATTTATTATTGTCACAGGTATTAACATACGGTGAAAAGTATTGTTTCTTGCGCGCTGTACAGATAAAACATATTGTATATACAGAAGGGAAGGAGAGAATGCAAAATATAGTGTTACAGTCATAGCTAGGATGTAGAGAAAGATCAACTGAATATGAAGTACGTGCATTCAAGAGTCTGACAGAAGCAGGGAAGAACCTGTTCTTAAGTTATTTGCTATGTCGTCTCAGACTTCGTATCATTTCCCCGTTGGAAGAAGGTGATAGAGAGTATGTCTGGGGTGTGAGCAGCACTTGATTATGCGAGCTGCTTATTCAAGGCAGCAGGAAATGTAGATGGAGTCAATGGTTTGCGTGATGGACTGGGCTTCGTTCACTACCCTTTATAGTTTCTTGTGATTTCTGACACAGCAGGAGTCATATCGAGCTGTGATACAACCAGAAAGAATATTTTCTATGGTAATCTGTAGAAGTTAGTGAGAGTCATAACTGACACGCCAAATGTCTTTAGCCTCCTGAGAAAGTAGAGGTATTGGTGGGATTTCCAAATTATAGTGTCAGCGTGGCGGAACTAAGACAGATTGTTGGTGATCTGGACACCTAAAAACTTGAAGCTCTCAACCATTTCCTTTTCATCCCCATTGATGTAGACAGGGGCATGTCCTCCACTATACTTCCTGAAGTCAATGACAATCTCTTTCGTTTAACTAGCATTGAGGGAGAGATTATTGTGTTGTATCAGCTCACCAGATACCCTATCTCTTTCCTGTAATCCATCTCATCATTGTTTGAGATTTGACTCATTCTGGTGGTGTCATTAGCAAACTTGAAAACTTGGAGAGGAATTTGGCTACACAGTCATACATGTATAAGGAGTATAGTAGGGGGCTGAGAACACAGCCTTGTGGGGCACTGGTGTTGAGGATGATTATGGAGGAGGTGTTGTTGCCTATCCTTACTGATTGTGGTCTATGAGTTAGGAAGTCCAGGATCCAGTCACAGAGGAAGGCACCAAGGCCCAGGCAATGGAGTTTGGAGATGAATTTTGCAGAAATAATGAAGACTAAGCTATAGTCAATGAAGAGGAGTCTGACATAAGTGTCTTTATTATTTGGGAAATTCCAAAGTTGAGTGAGGACTCGGGAGATGACATCTGTTGTGGACCTTTTGACTTTCCACATGACTTTCCACCAGTTTTAAGCTGGTGGACGTGAACCCTGCCTCAAACTTTAAATGTCACCCCATGTCTCTTCAAACTCATTGAATGATTTATGCAAGCAACTCGACAATGTTATGTCTTGAGTCTTAGACAAAGCGCCAAGTAATATTTATTTTAAAAAGATTGAGTTCTAAGGGATTAGAGAGCAGATTTTGATTTGATAATGAATTATTTGTATTCTTATAGATGAAGATTGTTATTCACAGAATGCGTACAGTGCAAAAGGAGGCCATTTGGCCCGTTGAGTCTGTACCGACCACAATCCCACCCAGGCCCTATTTCTGTAACTCCACATATTACCCTGCTAATCTCCCTCAGATTAGGGGCAATTTAGCATGGCCAGTCAACCTAACCTGCATATCTTTGGACTGTGGGACGAAATTGGAACATCCAGAGGAAATCCACGCAGACACAGGAAGAATGTGCAGACTCCACACAGATAGTGACCCGAGGTCAGAATTGAACCTAGGTCCCAAGTGCTGTGAAGCAGCAGTGCCAACTACTGTGCCACCTATTATTGCTGGGAGTATGAGAACCTGCCATTAAAGCAGTCCCACAGAGATAGCTATTAGGACTGTTGCACCTCAGCATTTGTTTAAGCAGTTCATTGAGAAAATAGTTTATATATTTATGAATAATACAGAAATCTGTGCTTCCTCACAATCCTGGATGAGAGGAAGAGATTAGAAGCAGATTTAGATGGGATGAGGAAATGGGTCTACATCTCGCAGAGGCCACTTAATATAAATAATGTAACACCAAGCATGTGTTGTGAACTAAATGCTGTCAAACAGAAGAAAGAGGAATTCCAAATGTAGGAACTACTTCAGGAAAATCATTATTTGCAAGCTCCAAATGGGGAGTCATTCATCATCCTGATTCAGAACTCTATCATTGTTCCTTCACTGTCACTGAGTCAAAATCCTTGAACTTCCTCTGAACAGCTCTGTGAGTATACCTACACTGCACGGATTGCAGTGGTTCAAGTAGGCAGCTCTCTATTACATACTGAAGATAATTAGGGAGGCTAATAAATGCCTACCCTATGAATGAAGTATAGTAGATACTATTTATATGGACTTCCAAAGAACATTTAATGAAGTATCGCAATTAGTCTCATTAGCCTATGGAATAAAAGAATCAGATGGATCCAGAATGGTTTTGAGAAAGAACGGGAACTGGACTAATTAGCTGCTAATACTGACACAACATGCTGAATGGCTTCGTTCTATCCTCTACTGTTCTTTGATTTGACTTGCTTTATTATTGTCACATGAATTAGTATGCAGTGAAAAGTATTGTTCCTAGTGCATGATACAGACAAAGCATTCATACACAGAGAAGGAAAGGAGAGATTGCAGAATGTAGTGTTATAGCCATAGCTAGGATGTAGAGAAAGATCAACTTAACATCAGACCATTCAAAAGTCCGATGGTAGCAGGGAAGAAGATGTTCTTGAGTCGGCTGGTATGTGTCTTCAGACGTTTGTATATTTTTCTCATTGGAAGAAGTGGAAGAGAGTATATCTGGTGGGCTTGGGGTCCTTGATAATGCTGGCTGCTTTTCTAAGACAATGGGAAGTGTAGACAGAGTCAATAGATGGGATACGAGTTTATGAGATGGATTGGGCTTCATTCATGCTCTTTTGTATTTGTTTTTTGCAGTCTTGGACAGAGCAGGAGTCATACCAAGCTGTGATGCAACAGAAAGAATGCTTTCATGGTGCATCTGTAAAGTTGGTGAGAGTTGTACATGCATGCCAAATTTCCTTAGCCTCTTGAGAAAGTAGAGGCATTGATGGACTTTCTTTACTGTAGCATCGGTGGGGAGAGACCAGGACAGGTTGTTGGTGATCTTGGTACATGAAGCTATCGATCATTTTCTCTGGGTTTCCTCTGGGTGCTCCAGTTTCCTCCTATAATCTGAATGACGTGATGGTTAGGTGAACTGACCATGCTGAATTCTCCCTCAGTGTATCTAAATAGGTGCCAGTACGTGGTGACTAGGGGATTTTACAGTAACTCCATTGTAATGTTAATGTAAGCCTATTTGTGACTAATAAATAACTTACCTTATTTTTACTTTATTCCCATTGATGTAAACAGGTGCATTTCCTCCACTACGCCTCCTGAAGTCGATGATCATTTCCTTCATTTTGTTGACATTGTTGCTGCACCAGTTCACCACATTCTTGATCTCTTTTCTTTAATTGGTCTCATCATTCTTTGAGATTCGCCCCACTATGGTGGTGCCATCAGCAAATGTGAAAATCGACTCGAACAGGAATTTGGCCACACAGTCGTAGATGTGTTAGGAGTGTGGTAAGGGGCTGAGGACACAACCTTGTGGGACACTGGTGTTGAGGATTCTATGATTTTGTGGTAAGCTGTTTGGAACAGATTGGATTGATCAGCTGTCGTTTTCCTGCCCTTCATTTTTGTATGTTCTCCAGCAGTTTAGAAGAGTGAGAGAGGTTCTCATAAAAACTTATAAAATTCTAACAGAGTTAGATAGAGTAGAGTCAGAAAGAATGTTCCCAATGGTAGGAGAGCCCAGAACTAGGGGTCACAGTTTGAAGATAAGGGATAAACTTCGTAGAACTGAGGTGAGGAGAAATTTCTTTACACAAAGAGTGGTGAATGTGTGGAATTCACTACCACAGAAATTAGTTAAGGCCAAAATGTTGTCTGATTTCAAGAAGAAATTAGATATAGCTCTTGGGGCTAAAGGGGGCAAAGAATATTAGGGCAGAGGAAAGGGGGGATCAGGATATTGAATTCAATGATCAGCCATGATCAAACTGAATGGCGGAGCAAGCTCGAAGGGCCAATTGGCCAACTCCTGGTTCTAGTTTCTAAGTTTCTATGTTTTCGAATGATTGCATTTTAGATAAAATTTTGTGGTTTAAATGGTAATTTGTTTTTCTGATGTACTTCTACAATAGTATGGAATAAATAAAAATGATCAATTTGCTCTATCTGGTTACTTCATTCACATTGTTTATAACATGGCAATAATCAGGGTGTGTTTTAAAATGGCACTGGCAGTGAGAATGCCAGCTACATTTTTGGCATTAATGGTGATGATGAGCAAATTATTTTTATTCTATCATTTTATGCTGCTGGCAGCAGGCACTACATGGACATAAGTCACTGGCAGGTTTTCTACAGAGATAACATTTCAAACCGATTGTGTGGTCTGTATTCGTTCAGTGAAAATTTATAGTCTGATTTTTCCAAATTCAGATTGATCATGAAGAAATGTTTATGCATAAAGACAAAGGCAAAATATTCCTCTGCTCTTCTAGAATGTTATTTTTTTCTGAAATCTTGGCAAGTGAGAGATATAAGCAAGAGGCAACTGTGCGAGAGACAGTGATAAAGAAAAAGGTTTTTTTGTAAACACAGTTCAAAATATATTTACAATCTGCCACTTGATGATCCAAAGACTCTCAGATCCATAAAAATCTAATGTTCATCTGTTTTCCATGGCAGTGTGGTTTGATGTGTTTATTTTCCTTGTCTGTATCTAGTGTGCATCTGACTACCTAATGCACATTGCATGCTGCTTGAGTGAATTTAGGGGAATTTTGATCACTGGTGTCCTCATGACAGTCTACTTTTTAAAGATACGGAAGGGAATTTGCATCTGCTGAGCCTGGCAGCAAATTGGCAAAATGGGGTTGTGCCCACCCTGTGCTAGGGAAACTTATGTGGCCACCTCGAAGTACAAGATAAACATCTAGAATTTCTAAGAGCAACATTTATGATGTTTCCCATTAACTATAATATTCAAATATTAAAAATTGCCCGACTCCCATAATAATAGAACAGCTTTGGCACCTTTTCCTGCAAACAGAGAAAAGTAAGAAGATAATCGAGTTGGATTTTCCGGCTGCGCTTGCCCCAAGGTCGGAAAATCGTTTCCAAGGTCAATTTACATGGTCTGCCCCCACCCACTATGATTTCCTCGGCGGGTGAGATGGGGAAATTCTACCCTCAGGGTTTGATTTAATGCTACCCCACTGACAGATCTGAAAGTGATGGCGGGGGCGGGAAGGAAGAATGTAAAGTCCAGTGTGTGGCTTATCTGCTGCTTGTCCACCCACCCCCATGGTCTCTGAAATTTCACAGGGTTGAGGGAGAAGTCAGACGATCCATCTGTGCTTGGGCCTATTGAAGCTTTTAGGTGGTTAAGTGGTGACCATGTAAGGTCCTTATCCCATCACTGCCTGTAAATTACCTGCAATTGGAGAGGCATATGCCGGCTGAGAAGCTTAGCAGTTTTGACTACACAGATGGTGTCAGGCAAGGGAGAGGTGGGGATCATTCTGTGCAGCTCTGGGGCCCATTGGAGATATTCCCCAAAAGGTTATCCACCATTTTAATCTATCTCCTCTTAGTCCCCTGAAACTGGGACTCCAGCCCTTCTCACCCCTTACCAAGACCCCCAACCTGACTTACCTTGTCTGTTCAGCAAGATGAGGCTGCCTGACATTCCAATAGAGGCCAGCGCTCCTATTGACTCTGTTGCTGGGACTACAGGCTTAGGATCATAGAATCCCAACAGTACAGAAGCAGGCAATTCGGCCCATTGAGGCTGTACTGACAACAATCCCACCTAGGCCCTAGGCCTATAACCACATGTATTTACCCTTTAATCCCCCTGACGCTATGGAGTGATTCAGCATGGCCAATTAACCTGACCCAGGAAACTGGAGCCCCTGGAGAAAACCCAATCAGACACAGGGAGAATGTGCAAACTCCACATAGTCACCCAAGGCTGGAATTAAACCTGGGTCCATGGCACTGTGAGGCAGCAGTGCTAACGACTGTGCCGCTATGTCACATCGGCAGCTCTCTTAAGGTGGGAGTCTTCCCAAGATAGTGATTAGCACTGTTGCCTCACAGCACCAAGAACTTGGTTTCAGTTCTGGCCTCAGATCACTGACTGTGTGGAGTTCTCCCCATGACTGCGTGGGTTTCCTCTGGGTGCTCTGGTTTCTTTCCACAGTCCAAAGATGTGTAAGTTATCTTGATTGGCCATACTAAATTGCCCTTTAGTGTCGGGGGATTAGCAGATCTTTGAGTGAGGGAAGGGCTGACACGAGTTGATAAGCTGTTTTCTTTCATAATAAGATAAATGGAGTTACAGGGCTAGGACCTGAATGAAATTGTTATCGGTGCAGGTTCGATGGACCGATTGGACTCTTTCTGCACTGTAGGGATTCTATGATTCTATGAAGGGGTCAGAAATCTCACATTAAAGCAATTAACGTTGTGGCCAAATTTAAATTGCTACGTGGCAACCATCAGGATCCTGGGCAGAATGCCTATAACCTTTTGAGCCAGGGGTACAGGAACCATTGTGCACCATAAAATCCAGCCCCCAAGACACTGCTTGGCAAACAGTTTTCTTGGAACAGAAGGAATAGACAAGCAGTTGGGTCTTTTCAGAAAAAAAGCTGTAATGACTTTTGCCAAGATGAAGAGATCACATATGTTGCAGCAACTGTTAGTACTCACCTCATTTAAACCAAATAAGATAATCCACTAATGTAAGGAACATGTGGAATGCTTTGTGTGTTTTACCATTAGTGAAGATAAATTGTGCTGTTTGAATAAAGTGAGCTTGATACTAATGATCATGTTAATCTTACTATGAAAGAAAACAGCTTATCAACTCATGTCAGCCCTTCCCTCACTAAAAAGATTCCAAGGTTTAACTTTGCAGAAATTAAAGCACTATAGAAAAGAAAGACTCAAATATTAAATTCATTTCACAAGATGGTACTAATACTACATCCTCAGGTTATTCATAAATATATAGCATTGCCAATCAGCTGCTACCCAAAACACAGCTCTATTACACAGCCAAACAAATAACACCACTGAACCACAGAAATATAAGTGTAGCATATTCAAATTCATAAAATGCATTATCAATTAAAACAACTCAAATTTAAAAAAAATTATCAAATATATATGTGCAGTATCATTAGAACCCACATCCCAAAGATGTTTTGCCAATTAGGCTAATTGGCAAAACAAATTCTTCCTAAATTGTCTCAAATTTGGTTTTTAATCCATAGATCTATAAACATAGACAGGGATCACGGGTAGAGGTGGGAACATCGGGGTGGCAGCGCGGCTCATTGGGCCGAAGGGCCTGTTTCCCGTGCTGTTTTGTTCTTTATTCTTTTTAAATGATATTGTAGCTGAGCATAGTAAGATCAATGTATTAACAGGGCTCGTGGATATATTAGCAATAATGGAGGACTGGTTAACTAAACTAAAACTGTGCCAACATTTTGCTGATATTTACACTGAGGATTTTCTGGCAGCAAAGGGTGCGCATTCAATGGCAAACCCTTTTGACAAAGGCGGGACCGTAAGTTCCCACTGCCAATGAGTGGTTCGCCTCCTCCTTTGCCAAGAGGAGGAGGAAAATCCCGCCCAGAGATTTGGGATAAATGGTCATTTTTGAGGATGGTGAACTATAACCAGTGGAGTGCCTCAGAGGTCAGTTTTGGGACCTCAACAATTTACAATTTACATTGACTGGGATGAATAGATGACTATATGGTAGCCAAATCTTCTGACTATATGAAGAAAGGTAGGAAAGTAAGTTGTGAGGAGAATACAAAATGTGTGCAAAGCCAAGTTAATAGTCCTTATGCATGACAAAAGTATGCAGGTACAACCAGGAAGGCAAATAGAATACATTTATTGCCAAGAGATGGAGTATAAAAGTAGGGAAGTCTTGTTACAACAGTACGGAACATAGGTGAGATCACACAGGATTTTGCCACTGTAATTAAGAGTGACTTACTTGCACTGGAAGAAGTTTAGAGAAGATTTACTTAGCAGATTCCTGAGTTTAGGGATTTATACAATGAGGAAAAGTAAAGCAGGCTTGGCCTATACTTATGACAGATCAGATGCTGAAAGGATGTTTCCCTTTGTGGGGGAATTGAAAAAACAGTTTCAAAATATGGGTGAGGAGGATGAAAAGGAAGTTCTCTCAGAAGGTCATTAGTATTTGGAGTTCACTTCCCTAGAGAGCAGTAGAAGTTGTGTCATTAAATACATTCAAGGCTAAGTTAGATACATTTTTGGCTGACAAGTGAGTTAACGGTTAAGAAGGGCAGTTGAGGCTTTCGTCAGGTCAGTCCTGATCGTATTGAATAGCAGAGTAGATTCACCTGACCGGTTACGTAGTCCCACTCTTATTTCTTACATGCAACACTTTTAATCTGAGGAATTTCCAAATATCTAGCAGTCTTTTAGTGTTGGAATACTTGCAATTTCAGAGATAGTCAAACAAGTTAGTAATGACACAACAGTTGCATTAGCTGCAGAGGGAATGGTATATTTTTGACAAGTATGATGATGCCAACTTTAAGTATGTATTCTGTTTATGTGAACAGTTTACAAGATACTCATAAAGCTTATATCTGGTAGTATGATATGCAAGGTTTTAACAATTATAACTTCTAAAGTTCTATTCTCAAATAAAATAAAGTTTTAGTCTAAAAATAGTCAAATTTTCATAAAATATAAAATCTTGTTACCATATGTTGTTACAGCTGCGCTTCCACTTCTGCGCCTGGCCACGATATTCTTTGCCACACAAGTGTAGTTTGCTGTGTCTGATAATCGAGCTTCTTTGATGATCAAAGTATGGTCCATGGTAATGTAAAAGTTTGGATCTTGAGCTGGGTCGATCACATCTTCATTCTTCAACCATTCCACCTTCCAAAACAAATTTTGTGAATTCCATTCAGACAAAAAAGGATAAATTTTACAAAACCACAGCCCCAGTGCTAACCTGGAGAAATGATGCAGAGGCGAACATTTTCAGTTTTCAAAGAACAGAACAAAGTCATAGAATCCACACAGTGCAGAAAGAGGCTATTTAGCCAATTGCATCTGCACCAGCTATCTGACAGAATATCTTACCTATCCTGGTAACCCCATGCATTTATCCTGCTAATCTCCCAAACCTACACATCTTGGGATACTATAGCCAGTCCACCTAACCTGCACATTCGTGGACTGCGGGAGGAAAATGGAACACTGAGAGGAAACCCGTGCAGACATGGGAGATCATAGAAACTCCACAATGTCATCTAAGGCCAGAATCAAACCTGCATCCCTGGCACTGTGAAGAGCAGTGCTAACCAGTGTGCCACCATGCTGCCTAGTATTTTCTAGCAATTCATTTCACCATCAGATTTCTGATGAATTGAGATGCTCTACTCTGAAGCCAATTCTTTGATTAGCTCTTTATTCAAGTAAGGATTTGCATGTGAACACATCTCACCAAATTTATCCTTAGAAACTGTTAAAACAAATATTTGTCACCAACAATGATTTTATAAATTATAATGTACATATATATGTTAAAAATTCAGTTTAGATTATATTTTGAATATCAGTCGTGGATCTCTTTTGTTGTTGCTCACACTAAAACAGATAATACGCTGTTTCATGAAGTTAATTATTTTGGGGAACTTTTAAACATCAAACCAAAATGGATCTGAAGTCTGTTGTATAACAAGATCTATGTCAGTAATTGCACACAGATGCAATATTTTGTAATACAGACAAAAGTATAACTGTTTTCCTGAAATTTCAGGGAGGTACAATGATAATCATGGGAGATTTTAATCTGCATACAGATTTTAAAAGTCAGATGGGAAAAGGGAGCTGAGATGAGGAATTCATAGGATGTTTCCAGGATGGTTTCTTATAATAGTACATTCTGGCAACAATCAGAAAGCAGGCTATACTAGATCTGGTGTTGATCAATGAAATAGGATTAATTAAAGACCTCATACTAAAGATGCTTCTCGGTAGCAGTGATCATAATACAACTGAATTTACATTCAGCTTAAGGGAAAGAAGCCTAGCTCCAAGACCAGTACTTTAAACTTAAATAAGGACAGTTATGAGGGCATGAACACACATGCTGAAACAAATTGGCAAATTAAGTAAAGGGATAGGTCAACAGAAATGCAATGGCTGATATTCAAGAGTATATTTCAAAATATATCCCAATAAGAAAGAAACATTACAAGGGATGGATCCACCACCTGTGCTGGAATAGCTGTGTTCCTATGTGAGCTCTGGCAATATTCAGCTAGAAATCCTAATATTTATAGTGCTCATACTCAGTAAATTTGAGTGAAAACTCCACATTATATCCCTGGAAGACTTTTGGTCAAATTTTGCTGACAAAGTGCTGAGAAAAATATAGAAAACCAACAATAAAAAAGAACAATTGGAAGTAACTGGGGTGGAATCAACTCCTCAACATGGCGACTGAGTGAATGAGCAAGGCCTCAACCCAGCACTTTCAAAGGCACTACAACTGATGACTGCAAACATTATCAAGAGATTGATAAGAAACTTGATCTATTAGTGCAAAATATCAGTGTTCATGACATGGGACTGCAACATATGCTAAAACGTAGAACATAGAACATTACAGTGCAGAACAGGCCCTTCAGCCCTCGATGTTGCGCCGACCAATTAAGAAAAAGCAATGACCCTCTAACCTAAACCATTCCCTTTTCCTCCATAAACCCATCCACAGACCTCTTAAATGCCCCCAAACTTGGTGCATTTACAACTGCAGCAGGCAGAGCATTCCATACCCTTACCACCTTCTGGGTAAAGAACCTACCTCTGACATCCGTCCTATAACTACCACTCCTTAATTTAAAGCTATGGCCCCTCGTGCTAGCTTTCTCCATCTCTGAGGAAAAAGGCTATCATTGTCCACTCTATCTAAACCTCAGATCATCTTGTATGTTTCAATAAGGTCTCCTCTTAGCCACCTTCTTTCCAATGAAAACAAACTCAAATCCCTCAGCCTCTCCTCATAAGACCTTCCCTCCATACCAGGCAACATCCTGATAAACCTCCTCTGCACCCTCTCCAATGCCTCCACATCTTTCTTATAAGGTTTCATAAAGCTGAGGAGAGAATTTTTACTATAGGAAATTCAACTTTCTCAGTAGAGGCGCTTTGCAATCCATGGAAAAGTAGTTGTTCAATATATTGGAACATCTAGACAACCTAAAGAACTGAGGGTGGAGGAAAAATGTTTGAATTATTAGCTTGCCAGAAGCAGCAGAGGTTGAACTCCCACTTAAATATTCTGAGAGCTGCCTACCACACTGTCTCAACATAGAAACAAAGTTTAGATTAGAAAGGACACACTGTTTCCTTGCTCTGAGGTCCAAGGACAACTGTTGACCCCAGCCCATAATTATCCATTTTCATAACTTCAAAGATTGCCAAAAAGTGATGGAGGCTGCTAGATGTAGTGGTGCCTTGCTCTATGACGGAGTAAAGATATTTTTCTTTCAAGGTTTTTTTAGTGGCAATACAGCAAAGTCACCAGGTGTTTGATCAAGTTATAAGACAACTGAAGTCCATTTGGGCACAATATGCCCCATTGTGTCCTGCCATTCTAACCATGACATTCAAAAATGGGACAAAAACATTCGATACCCCAGTCAAAGTCATGGCTTTTATGAACTTCAGGGAGATAATAATTCAAATTCCTCAGTTGAATATCATTTGTAACAGATTGCAGTTAAATATAAAGTCTGGACTCTGCCCCTTTTCATAACAATTTTCTTTCCTTTTCACTCTGATAGGAGTGGCCTAGTAACTGAGCATTACAATGAGTATTATGCTTAAGAGTGGCAGGAACTTGTACGTATCTTTGATAAATAATATTGCTCAGTGTGTTCTTGCTAGTGACCAGATCAGAAACTACAAAATGGATTAGACTAGATCGCAACTTTTTTATTTTGATATTAATTTGATGATAAGATGTTTCACTCCAGATGAGATTCTATTGACACACCAGGAAGTTTTTATGAAAACAAACTTTATCTAAACAACACAATTTAACTATAACAAATTAATTAGCTTAACTTTTACCAATTGAAAAACTTAAAAATGATAAGAAACAATTCTTAACCGGTAACCTATGTCCATTAGTTCCAATTCAAGCAAAATTCCTCTTCTAGCCTTAAACTCTTCTTCAAAATCAATTATCAAAGTACACAGATTGCACATACTGGTAAAAGGTTGGATGAAGTTGAGGAGAAAAATTTTGAAAGAAAACTATCTTTATTCCATCATTGAACAAGGCACCACTATATGTAGTGGACTCCATCACTTTTACTTGTTAACAGACCCAAAGCCTTTGAACGCTTCTGGAGAGAGAGAAAGGCAGCGCAATATCTGTCTTCTGATACTCAAACAGCAGCCTCCAGGGAGAGACAGAGGGAGAGAGAGAGAGAGAGAGGCAAAACCACATCTTGCTTCTTTAAGAATCATGTAGAAACTGCCTGCTTTTCCCTATGATCCTAGCTTCTCCCATTAGCACATGACTGCATTTCTTGTCAATCAACCTCAGCAAAATCTTACTTTGAAACTCCGGGGGAGAAACCAAAAATAACTAAAAATGCATTAACTCAGATTAAAACAGATCTGTCTTTTAGCTAAGATCAATTATTAGCCTGCATTTGAAGCAGGCAATCTGCATGATGCAGACAAATTAACTCTATTTAAACAGAACTGAATTCTAAACATACCCCTTACAAGAAACATGTTAAAGTACATTTCTTAAAGGCATAGTATCATTACAATATGAACCAATAGAAAGTCTTCCTTTAGTTTCTGTATTGAATTGCACATAATGGTATAGTGAGTCTTTTAAAACACTACTGATTTTTTGGTTTCAAAATGCAGTTGGAAAATAACCTGACAAGCACAGAAACATTGATCACTGCATGTATTACTGCACCATTACAAGTTGATAGCATCATTAAACCAGAGAGGTGAGGTGGGGGAGCAATAAAACAATATAGTGACGAATAACAAACCAGAATTAATTGCAAACAGTAAATGTAAGATGATTGAATTTGATATTATCTTTGTGGAAGGAAAGGGTGAGTCAGAATTCATGATTTAAATTTAAGGAAGAAAAATTTCAAAGAAATAAGTAATGAACTGAGCACAAGCTAACCTGAACTGTTCAGTTGAGCTGAATAAGCCTAAAAATAATCACTGAGTTGGGTTCAAAAACTTTCATTGCTGTTCTACAAAATCAGCAGTGCCAAGCTAAGAAAATTAAATTAATAGGAAGAAAAGTTTAAATCCAATGTATTTACAGAGCCAAAATAAAAAATGGAGCTGTACAAAGCAACAAACAAAATGGATTTAGAACAGAAAGAGTGAGAAAGGGGTATTAAGTTTTTCAGAGGCTGTGTGTCAATTCCACATTTACAGATGCCATAGTTATGCTATTTTATCCTGACATGTCATTTTTTTTAAATGTGATAGTCTTCCATAGTCTCAAAAATTCAGGAGACGAAGTTATGATGGGTGGGAATGTTGTGGGAACATAAGCAGGATTCCTCTAGCTATTCCGCCTGGTGGCAGGCACGTTTAAAGTTAGTGTTTAATTATGAATCAATGCATTGATAGGCAATTATAAACGTCACAACTCATTGTTATAGGAAATGAAATAGATTTTTATTTTAACCATCTGGGTGTTAATATGGCTAAGTAGGGGTAACATAGTTGGATGTTTGCTTTGATATGTGAAACAACAGTGGCAAAAGAGGAAATGTACTCCTTAATAATTAACAGCAAGATGATACTCTTGAGGATAAAGGAGAAAGAAATTTCAACAGCTCACTTTTTAATCTAGTTTACAAAAGAGGAAGAGGAAAACCATTTATATGGCTATGTGGCAATAATACAAGATTATGGACTGTGGAGTAGTCAGTGCAAAGAAATAGTTCGACTCATGCTAAAAAGACCCAAGTACTTGAAAGTGATTGAAAACATACACCTGAATTTATCAGCTGGGTCCTCCTGACCTCTTGCTATTGTGGCAAAATCCCGGGAGAAATGGTGTCAATGGGCTTCCTGCCATTTCTGCAGAGATTCTGCCAAAACTATTATCAGGACAACTCTATGAAAATTCTATCTCATAGAATTTAAGTTGAAATCTTAAATAGGCATAAAAATAAATTAACTTGTCCGTGCAAAGACTATTTTTGACATAATGTTGATGTTGTAAAACTATTTTCTTCCATGCACTTACACAAAGCTGCATTCAGTAAATCTCTGCTCTGATTACATATTTTCACAGTAACTTCATTGCAATGTTAATGTAAGCCTACTAGTGACTAAAAATAAACTTTAAACTTTTCAGTTGCGGGAATGTGAATATAGCATTTAATTTCTTGTGTTAGATGGTTTCAAACTTATTACTATTTCTTACAATTACTGTGAACTAGCCATGTTTGTCTCCAATCCATTTTCAAAATTATCATTTAAGGGAATTATTAAAAGACTCAGTGGGTTCTAATGCCTGAATTTGCTGCTATTTATCTATCTGGCAGCTTCTGGTAAGATCGCTGAACAATGCTATTACTTACTTTTGCTGATGGTATACCCTCTGGAGGGCGACAATGAAGTAAAACCTCTTGGTCCAATGGAACCTCCTTCCCTAATGGTTCTTGTTCAAAATTCTTCCTCAGATCTCCAAATCAAAAACAAGAACAATAATTAAGTAAATCTGCACAGTTATGGAACATGTTCTTTTTGTTTTTAAAAAAAGCACTAACACATGGATTTTGTTTTTTAATAAAAATAATGACCTTGATTAAGGTATTCAGCCTAGCAATGTAAAAATCTAAGCACTTTTACAAACTTGGATTTAAATACTTACCAATGTTTAATAGACCAGATCAGGATAATGTCAGGAATGTCCAGTCAAATCTCTGAGAGGTCTATTTAATCTTCGTAGCTGGAACTGATATTCATTCTTCCATCTCAATTACAAAGTTGCACTAACAAGAGACTGACCTGAATTTATGCACAGTTACAAGATTTTTATGGGGCCGGACTTACGATCAATGTTTCAATTCTGCATTGATCCTGATCTGTTGGGCTGATTATTTATGCAGAGCGAGTTCCTGGCAGGAACTCTACTCACCAAGAGGGATCCATGCTGAGGAAAGAAATGTATGGCAGGAAAACCTTAAAACTAAGTCAAATGTTACACTAAGGCCTTAGGCAAGACTGAGAAACATAACTACCATCAAACATAATTTGAAATATTGCACATAAAATAACAATTCAGGCAGAAGTATCTCTTATAAACATCTTCATATTTAATCAATTAAACCACTGATTTATTAAGCTCACCAATAATTGGCAAAATTGTGATGCTCTGTTTTATTGACAGTTGTGTTTGTTTCTGACTTAAAAACAGAATATATCCAAGCATATTATCCTAAACTTCAATCTGAATCATCATTGTGTTTCTCAGCATTAATATCTTGGTGGTCTACAAGAAGTTTAACTGAATCTACAACATGGCTAAGAGGCTCTGTACCCTGCAATGAATGGCTTTCCTCTCACCTCTCAAAACATCTCAATTACCTAAAAGGCAAAGGTCAGGAATGTGATCAACGCTCACAACTTGTCACCATCCAGAGTAGAATAGTTTGCTTCATCAGCACTCCTCTGTTGCACTATCAACAGGATGCAGTGCAGCAACTTACAAAACTTATTCTGGCAGCAGTTCTGGGCCCCAAAACATCTATCAGTCATAATGACAAAGGCAGCAATGTTGTGAGAGTATCAGCATGCCCAAGTTCCATTCCATGATACATGGCACCATATATCGCTCCTTCTTCATGGACTTAAAGTTGTGGAATTCTTTATATACCCAGTAAAAGCAGTTTTATCAGGACAACTCATATCCTGGAATTAATGATAAAAGCTCAAACAAACACACAGGTAACAACTAATAGGGAAAACTATAGGTTAGAATGAAAATTAGGTGTAAAATAATTGATAGCGAAATAATTGCCTGCCTTTCATACACTGCACATAATATTCCTTCCATTGACTTCAATGGTGAGAAAAACCAGAAAGGGGGCATTAAAGGTGGCTGTCCGCTACTACCTGTCGCACACTTCTACTGAAGTGGAATATGCCACCTATCATTAAATGGTGTCTTCCAACAGAATCCAATAGGATTATCAGATATCTGCAGAATTAGGAGCCATGATGAAAATTGATGCACTTGAATTGTTTAGAAGGACACACAAGAGCTCAATTTAATGGTGAAAAATCATGTTGGAAGACAATTAAAGATAATTCGGGAGGCTGTATTTCTCTGGTATGTAATTACAAGTAAAAGTACTAATTTAATTGTATGGAGACAATGATGGTAGATGTCAGACATTAAGTTGAGATACTACTACAAAGATAATTATTACTAAATTTGCAGGTAAAAGTTTATTGTCGTTATAAAGGAAACCATAATCTGTAACTGGGTAGCTTGGCCTTTCTGCTCAGTTGTAACATGAATCATTTATTTTGTTTCTCCTTAGTGATATTTTGAAGCTCTACTTCAGTGGGATGATAAATGGGTTGATAATGTTGCCCACAGTCCTTTCAGAAAACCAAGAAGTAAAAATACTTCCATGACAAGGGTTTTAGTTTGCTATGTGCCAAAATTAATTTGATATGAGTACAACATGTCCACTCTCAAAGTTGCATTGGACAAACTATCTTGTCCAAAAGATAAACTTGTCAGGCTAGAAATGATGTAATCTCCCATCACCAAGACTTTCAGACAAGACTTGAAAAGAAGAAAGATCAGCTGTCAACTGAAAAACTACAGTATCTCATCACAGTCAAAGTAAACAAGGACAGTAGTGTCACAGGAGTTATTGATAATATAGATTACAGACAAGCAGAGGAAGATAAATGACCATATGTCTGGTGTTCACTGAGACTGCATTAGTTTTCACGTTCTGGCAAGATGGTTCAATGGAATTTATGGTCCCCCTAAATAATTATTCCAATATCACACAGTACTGTCTATGTTTTCTCTAGAAGTTCAATGCTAAATTCTCATTACTTAACAGTATCTGAGCTATTCGACTTCCCTCTGATACTGCTGGCCAAATATAAGAAATCAGGCAGTCAGTTAGCTCAATTGGCTGGATGGCAGGTTCATGCTGCAGAATGATGCCAACAGCATCGTTTCAATTCCTGTACTGGCTGAGGTTTTTCATAAAGACCCATCTTCTTGACCATTGTCTGGGTTGTGATGGAGCTTAGGCAGACTCACAACCGGTTAGTTCTTCCCCTCAGGAAGATGAGAAACAGCTCAGATACACTTAAGTATTCAGAATTTTGCATTTAACTCTGGAAAAAAAACAAAGCCACTATTGTGTGATATTTGAATGATCATTTTTGTCTGTCTGGGACTATTATCAGCTGTCTAATAACCTTGTGGTCATCTGGGAATACCTTACCTTTACTTACAATGGATCTGTGTGATTACACTCACTCAGTTTGTGACTTTGCTACATGCATTTTGCAAATGTATTTTTACTGTATGAAGAGCCATCAGCCCCAAATTTTGTGCCTCTTTTATGCACCTCCTACAATAGGACCTTGATACTTTCAATATCAATGGGAGCAGTGATGCCCATAATTAGTCCAAGTTTCCCTCCATTATCACCTTTAGTGCTAAGCTTCCTGAGTTCTGAGTTTTGGTTCCTTATCAAACTTTTCATTCCCTATTCAAATGTGTTACACTGCAAGCTCTATGGATAGTTGCCTATTCAAATCGGACAATAGGGTTCCTGCAAATTTTTGCAACTGTCCATAAGTATTGAACGGGAAGCAGATACCTTGCACAAAAACAGTCACGTCCTTGATAAATTAATAAGCCTGCTGAGCTGCTAATAAGAACACCCATTTGCAGCCCTTCAAATTATTTGTTAGTCAGCCCAAAAGGCACTAGTGGTTATTTTTTAAATGTTTTATGTATCAAAAAATAACCAAAAATACTGACTACTGTACACCAATGAAATGAGTAATTTGGTCTGTGCAGTTTTGAAAAGTCAATTTCAGAGAATAAAAATCATCTTACTTACTGAGGGTGGACTAGATGCTTATTAAAAATGCTTACTCTTCTGTAGTAAATCATTTATAGAAGCATTACTCAAACAGGACCAGATTACCACACTGAAATGCATCAAGGAGTACTTTCTATTGCAGAAATGAATGAAAAAAGAAAATTGTGTTCTATTATGCTGCCAATTGCTGGAGTTCACAGAAACTTCTACATTTGTGGTTATGCAAATGATTTTGAGCAGAAATTTGAACCCTAATTTCACTTTGTAAAACTAATGCACTTTCACATGGAAAGTGCACCTGAACGGCAAATTGCAGCCAAAGTGGAAGTGGGAACATTATCTTTATGGAGGACTACATAAAATTAAGAAATGATAGGAAATTCAAGAAGATTAACATTACATCCATTTAAAATTATAGAACACTACAGCACAAACAGGCCCTTCAGCCCTCAAGTCTTCTTATGAACAATTTCTTACGAACAAAGAGAAAACAAAGAACAATACAGCACAGAAACAAGTCTTTCAGCCCACCTAGCCTGTGCCAATATAATGACAAGTTTCTAAATGAAAGACCTTTTGCCTCTAATGTGATCCATATCCCTCTATTCCCTGCTTATTTCTGTATTTGTCAAGATCCTCTTAAACATTGCTACTATATCTGCTTCTATCATTCCTCTAGAACATAGAACATTACAACGCAGTACAGGCCCTTTGGCCCTCGATGTTGCGCCGGCCAGTGGACCCTCTAACCTAAACTATTCCAATATCATCCATATGCCTATCCACCGAACATTTGAATGCCCCCAAAGTAGGCGAGTTCACAACTGCTGCAGGCAGGGCATTCACGCCCTCACAACCCTCTGTGTAAAGAACCTGCCTCTGACATCCATCCTATAACTACCACCTCTTAATTTAAAGTTATGTCCCCTCGTGTTGGTCATCACCATCCGAGGAAAAAGGCTCTCACTATCCACCCTATCCAGTCCTTTGATCATCTTATACACCTCAATTAGATCACCGCATAACCTTCTTCTCTCTAATGAAAATAACCTCAGGTCCCTCAGCCTTTCCTCATAAGGCCTTCCCACCATACCAGGCAACATCCTGGTAAACTCCTCTGCACCCTTTCCAATGCTTCCACATCTTTCTTATAATGCGGCGACCAGAACTGTACGCAATACTCCAAGTGCGGCCGCACCAGAGTTTTGTACAGTTGTAACATAACCTCACGGCTCCTAAATTCAATCCCTCTACCAATAAAAGCTAACACACCGTACGCCTTCTTAACAATTTTATCAACCTGGGTGCCAACTTTCAAAGAGCTATGTACTTGTACCCCAAGATCCCTCTGCTCGACAACACTATTAAGGATCCTTCCATTAGCCCTATATTTCATATGCCTGTTATTCCTACCAAAGTGAATCACCTCACACTTATCCGTATTGAATTCCATTTGCCACCTCACGGCCCAGCTCTGCAACCTATCTATGTCCCTCTGCAAACTATAACATCCATCCTCGCTGTCTACAACTCCCCCCACTTTGGTATCGTCAGCAAATTTACTAATCCAACCCTCTACACCCTCATCTAGGTCATTTATAAAAATGACAAACCGCAGTGGCCCTAAAACAGATCCTTGAGGTACACCACTTGTAACTGCACTCCAGGTTGAATATTTCCCATCAACCACCACCCTCTGTCTTCTATCAGCTAACCAATTCCTAATCCAAACTGCTAAATCACCTTCACATATGCTTCCTCTGGCAGCATATTCCAGACACTTACCACTCTGTGTAAAAAAGATTTGCCTCGTGTAGCTCCTTTAAACTTTCGCCCTTTTACCTTGAATCCATGTTCCCTATTAATTGTCATTTCTATCCTGGCAAAAAGACGCTGACTATCCATGTCTCTTTGAATTTTGTAAACTTCTATCAGGTCACCTCTCAGCCTCCGTTGTTCAAGTGAAATAAAATGTACATTAATTTCTATTTATGGAATTTACATGGATTTACTTGTGTGCTTTGGTTGGTCTGATAACAAAAAAAAAAAAATCAGGTTTTTGCCTAAATTTCAACTTAGTATTTACTTCTTTCATTTTGTCACAGTATACAAGGGGTTAGAGCCCAGGCTCATTAAAAGAAGTCATGATCCAGTTCAGCTAAAAACATTTGACTGGAATTTGAGTTAGAGAAAGAACAAGGGCTACAAAATAACTTTTGGAGTTCCACTGGTCCAGCTAATGGGAATATTCCATCACAATCCTGACTTGTGCCTTGTAGAAGGTGACAGGCTTTGAGGAGTCAAGAAATAAGTTTTCACCACAGGATTCCCTGCTCGTGCAGACACAGTATTTATCTGACTATTTCACTTCAGTTTCTGGCCAACAATAACCACCAAGATATTGATCATGCAGAATTCAGTGATGGTAATGCCACTGAATGTCAAGAGGAGAAGGTTAGATTCTTTGTGATAGAGATGATTATTGCTTGCCACTTGAATGGCACGAATGTCAATTACCACTTGTCAGCTCAAGCTTGCATATTGTCCAAGTCTTGCTGCATTTGGATACAGACAGTTACAAAGATGAAGGATGATGAATGATGCTGAACAGTTTGCAATCTTCTATTAATATCTCAACTTCTTACCTTATGATAGACAGAACTCATTGATGAAGCCACTGAAGATGGCTGGACCTAGCAGATTAACTTTAAGAACTTCCTACACCTGGGTTCTGAGATTATTGACTTCCAACAACCACAGTCATCTTCCCTTGTGCTGGAATTTTTCCCAAATTCCCATTGATTTCAGTTTTTCTCAGGCTTCTTGATGCCATACTCAAGACAAAGGCTGCCTTGATATCGAAGGAAATCATTTTCATTTTTCATTCACATCTTGAGTTTAACTATATTGTCCATGTTTAGGATAATACTATAATGAGGTGAGAACCTGACAGGTCCCAGCAGAACCCAAAGTGAGTGTTCAATGAACAGGTTTTTGCTGACCAAACATCAAATGGTAGTATTATCAATGACCCCTTCCACTTTACTGAGAGTAGACTGATGGGCAGTCATTGACAAGATTGGATTTGTCCTGCTTTTTTCTGTTAGGCACATTGCCAGCTGAATGCCAATATTGTAGTTATAATGGAATAGTTTGACTAGGGTCACAGTTCTGGAACCCAAGCCTTACTACTAGCCAGAGTATTGTCAGAGCCCATAGTCTTAACAATATCCAGTGCTTTCACATTTTTTAAAATATCATATGGAGTGAATCGTATTGGCTAAAGACTAGAATCTGCAATACTGGGAACTTCTGGAGGAGACCAAGATGGATCATCCACTCAGCACTTCTGGCTAACCATGGTTGTAAATGTTTCAGTCTTGTCTTTTTCACTGCCTCTTCCCCCTCCCCCATGATTGAGGATGGAAATGTTTGTGAGTCTCTTCCTCCTGTTAATTTAAGTGTTCACTACCATTCACAACTGAATGTGGCAGAACTGCAGAGCTTAGATCTAATCCATTGGTTATGAGATTGCTTGGCTCTGTCTATTCTCGCTGATGAGAATGCAAGTATTCCTGTGCTATAGGTTGACACCTCATTTTTAACTATCCCTAGTGCTGCAAATCGCATGCTCTCCTGCACTCTCCATTGAACCAAGCTTAATCCCATGGCTTGTTGGTGCTGATAGACTGAGGGTCATGGCACGCCACAAGGTTATAGATTATGGTTGAATACAGTTCTATGGCCCACAGTGCCTCATGGATGCTCAGTTTTGAGTTGCTAGATCTGTATGAAACCTTGCCCATTTAGCATGGTGGTAGAACCATTAACACATTGTCAGATATCTTTAATACGAAGACAGGACTTTGTCTCCACAAGGACTATGTGGTGCTCACTCCTATCGATACTATCATGTGCAGATGCATCTGTGGCAGGCAGGTTTGTAAAGTGGAGTTCAAGTAGGTTTTTCCCTTTTGTTGGTCCCCTCACCACCTGCCACAGACTTAAAGTGGAGCAATTTTGTAGTTTAGGATTTTTTCAACTCAGTCAGTATTGTTGCTGTTGAGTCACTCTTGATAATGGATATTGAAACTTCTGACTCAGAGTACCTCCTGTACCTTGCTACCATCAGTGCTTCCTCCAAGCGGTGTTCAAAATGGAGAAGTATTATTTCATCAGCCGAAGAGGAAGGCCAGGGGTGTGAGGCATTAATTAGCAGGAAGTTTGTTGTTTTAACTGTTTACACAAATCCGAGATTTCCTTTAGAGAGAGTTGTGCTGAAAAAGATTTTCTGATGAAGCTGCCATGTAGAAGCTCCCTAAATACCTGTGGGTTGTTGCAAGTGTAATAAATGGCAAGTGCATTTTGTTCAATGCCTTTAGTGCAAGGATTGTTCAGTTGGCTGATTGTAGTTTACTTGAACACAGAAAAGATAAAATATATGAATGATTGAAGATCCAAGCCATTCAATTCTAATCCAAATGCAAGAGTGCATTGTGGTTTTCTTCAGACATATGCATCTGATATCCATCATTTTGAATTGATCAGGACTATTTCAAAGTCATTTGTTATCTCGCGGTTTGATCTGATCAAATAAACAGAATTGAATTTGATGTACTGCTTCATTAAATCAATATTTCTTTCAGCAATTTTTCATGTTTTGCCTCCTGTTGGAGTACAATTCAGGTGGGAACTATAAGATGCAGGAGGTTCCAGCAATTTTATTCACTTAGTCATTCCATTTGGCATCGACAGCGCATTGCAGTTTGTGGCAAAACTCCATGTACCCATAGTGGCCTGTTTGTGATAATGCTTGCACAGTTGAAAGCACAGAGTTTCCAACTCCACTGCAATTATTTAAAGGGCTGCAACTCTGTTAACCAGGATACTTATGTCAGATAATGAATATATGCAGTAAAGTGAGTCATGTAGTCACAGTTCTACAAGATAATCCTAAAGGACTCTGCATTGAATAAAGCAAAGGAGGGCTACACTGTTTGTTCGAAATTCAAGCAGGGTGAAATTTTCTCTTGAATATCCAGAGGAGTTTGCTACAAATGAGGGAAAAAAGCTGATTAACATAAAATTATTGAAGTAAAGCTACATTAATCCAGAAAAAAAAATGTAAAATGATTTGCTGGATCATGCAGTTAACATCAATTTCTTAAAAAATAACAAAGACCAAATGGCATTTTACAATGCAATAACCTTCCATATTTCTATGGATTTAAAAAAATATATATTTCTTTCTCAGAGCTAGAAAACTAATGAGCAGAATGCACAGGACAAGTCTTTAATTCATCTTCTTGCTTACTCCACAAACCAATTCAACTTCAAACTGAATCCAGTTCATGATCCCCACAAGAGGGAAATTCTGAATCCAAGCTGCCAAGAACAGACATTACACCTGACCTCTGCTTGATCCTAGTCAAAAGGATTTCAATAGATATCCTGCTGTAGATTGGAGCAGCAGTGTGAACATTCACTGCTGTTAGCACTATGTTGCTAATGCCCCTTAGATTGGCACACACACAGCATATATTTATGATCTGCAGCAATATTAAGATCCATTCAAAGAGCTGTGAAGTTTGGATTAACAACTGAACAAAAGTAACAAGGTTATGAGTAAACTCACTGATTTGATTTGATTTATTATTGTCACATGTATTGGAAACAGTGAAAAGTATTGTTTCTTACATGTGAGTACATAGGGGAGAAGGAAAAGAGAGGGTGCAGAATATAAGGGTGTATTTGGTAGCAGAAACTGTTGAGTGTCCAATAAAAGATGGTGGACAGTCTCCTGATATGGCTGTCCAATCAGAAGGTGAACAGCTCTGAAACATTAGAAACCTCATTGGGAGAAGTGGTCACTGTTGAGGTAGGCGGGAAATCTTGGGTGATTGGTGAAGTAAGTTAAAAGAAAGTTATTTGGTGGTTGGAGCGAAAAGGTGGCTCTGACGCCAACATCCATCTTCAGTGCCACAGTGAGGCTACCTCTGTTAATCCGCTGGCCACCCCAGGGTGTCGGTGGTCATTGGCAAAATGTCAGCAATCCCTTACAATGGCCCTTAATTGGGACTTTAATGATGCTAGTGGGCAGTCACGTTGTTTGTGGGAGTTGTTCCAATAAAAATCCTCAATATCTCTTCTCATCTCTCCATTCCTACCACTTGGTGAAATCCGGGCCCCAGTATTGCTCGAGATTTGATATTTTTTCCTTTCATGATTAGACCCTTTCGCATTACAAGGTAGTACAGCATGTAGCGGACAATATTAATTTGAACACAGTGGAGGAGGGCAGTATTACAAGAAGCCTTGATATATGGAAGAATGTGAAGTCAAGATTAAAGATGCTTATGTTAGTGGTCCTTACTGATCCTGAATCTACAATGGCTTTGAATCTGCACCTGAACTGTATCTGGGACTGTCACAAAAACTGTGAATTTGTGAGAGCTCAGGTCAGTATCCATGGTCACCAAGGAGCAATCATCGCAGCCTGCCTTCAACTTTATATAAGCTAGAAGTAGATGACTGTCATAAAATAGCAGCCTCTATCAAAGGCAGATATAAGAACATAAGAGCATAATAACCAGGAGCAGGAGTAGGCCATTTGGCCCCTTGAGCCTACTCTGCCATTCAATAAGATCATGACTGATCTTACCTGCCCACTCATCATAATCCTTAGCTCCTTTGCTGTTCAAAAATCTATCGCCTTAAAAATATTCAATGAGTTAGCCTAACTGCTTCACTGTGCAGGGAATTCCACAGATTCACAGCCTTTTGGGTGAAGAAGTTCCTCTTCAACTCATTAACTAAATTTGCTCCCCTTATTTTGAGGCTATGCCCCCTAGTTCTGGCTTCACCTGCCAGTGGAAACAACTCTGTTTTTATTTAGCCTCTTCCCTTCATAATTCCAAATATTTCTATAAGATCTTGCTTCAATCTTCTAAATTCCAATGAGTATAGTCACACTCTACTCAGTCTCTCCTCATAAGCGAACCCTCTCAACACAGGAATCAACCTGATGAAGTTTCTCTGCATTCCCTCCAGTGCCAGTATATCCTTTCTCAAGTAAGAAGACCAAAACTATAAGACAGTATTCCAGGTGTATTCTATTACCTGATATGGTTTTGCTGGCATTAACGAGTTGTACTTTGAGTTGATATATCTTCCTTTTCATGTGGATATTGGACTTGTATATGAAGAACAGTTAGCTGCCATCAGTAGGTGGTTTGGAAAATCCAACAATGCAATATAATTCAGCACACTCATCATGTAACTGTTACTATGCAGTGGGAAAGGTGGTGACAATGTTGGATCAATAATACAGTATGATGTATCAGTACTGATTTATCACTGGACAATGATAAATGTGGCAGAATTCCACTCTGAGTCTGGAAGGAGCTGAAGGGATAAAAGTCAGGAGTCATGGCCACTTTGGCCACAGATCTCAATGCAACAGATGCCACAGCTGAACCTGGGTCTAAGAATGTGATTCTGGATCAGTTCCAGGAATTACGTGAGTCTACACATGTCCAGTTGCTTGCACAATACTGCGTCTGCCACTTATCTCCTAAACCTTCAACATTCTGCATAAAATCCTCCGACAGTAGGAAGAGTTTGGCAACTAACACTGATCACATCCCTCTCTCGATGGCTGGACATTTTGGACTCCCAAGTCATTTTCATTTGCACTGTCTCATGTTAAATGTGGAAGAGGTAATTTCACACAACATTCAGCAGAATGTTGACATCATCAGGTTGTCTAACACTTAATTTAACACTAAGAGCTCATTTTCAATGGTAGTGTTGTTGCCAGCAATTCTACTCTGTAAGTGCAGCAGTATCACACCTGTCAGGGGCAGTCCATTTCACCAGACGTGCTGGCTTTCAGGCATGTCTCTGGTGCATCTACTATAGCGCCAGTGTTACTTCAGCTGATAATCTAAATGACAAGATGCCAGCAGATTAAGTTGGTTCAGTACAAGCTACTTGCGCATCCTTCCACTGACCGGGGGAAATATTCAAGCTGAAAACAACAATATTAGTTTCAAAGCTGGACATGTGCAAAGTGACTTAAAACTGATTTAGCTGCAGCACAACATTCTGCATTTTAAATGAAGCAAACAGCAGCAAGCCTGGGAATCATCAACTTCAAGAAGTGGATGCTACATTTCCTCTAAGTTAACACTACTGCTGGAATGCGTTTTATTTAATGGTCAAGATCAAAGAAAACTATCGGCTAAAGCTGAGAATTGACTATAAACATTTATTTCCTATAATGCTGATGACGGAATACTCTGTGCAAACTGTGGCAGCTGCTGACGGGAGGAGTAAGTCGCATTTACTAAACTAATTTGGGAGCACAGTTTTATAGCATTTGAACTTCAAAATTATGCATTAATTTGCAATTACTGTGCTTTGAAAAATTTAATTTGTCATTTTCGCAACTTCATAAATTCACTGCAATATAAATATGATTTCTCTCTGTCTTTGAGCATTTTTAATGATTCTGATACTCATGACTTCCAGTCAAAATATAATGATGTTAATGTAACAGTATGAGAAATTTAGAAACACAGGGTAGAATTTTCTACAATTTTGCCTGAGTCCAGCAAAAAATCCAGAGAGTAGCTCACCGGCGATGTTGATGAAAAATATTGCTGCAACTTCAGGCAGTGTGAAAAATATCTTCTGCAGGAGTTTCAGGCTCAGCTTGTAATAGTTTGACTCTGATTCGCTCGACCTGGAATTAATTCATCAACCAGGGTCTTAAGGGCCTCCCATCAAATGCCTCCCAAGGCCTCCAAGTCCAATCAGGGGGAAGGCCCAATGGGACACACTGTCAAGGCTCTCGGCACACACTGTAACATAGATACTGAGTGGGGAGGAGCTGAGGTGTGACATTCCCTACCCTCAAATGAGGAGAAGGCCCGACATCCATACTGCAAGGGAGGCGGTGGCAGCTCTGGTGAATGCCAGCTCATTGCATAGATGACAGGCAATCAATGCAGGAAAAAGATGGATGACCTCCTTTGTGTGCGCCACTGCTCATCACATCCAAGCTCCCACTCAGCAAATACACATGCCAGGCATCATCTGACCCAGCACACCTCCTGTTTGCATTATCCCCATCTGTGGCACGACAAACTTAAGCATAATTGGAGGGACTGAGCACTGCAGAGCCAACTCATGCCCAAAGTAAAAATCCTCAGTCCCTTCAAGAAGAAATAGCTGGAGCTGACTGGATCACAGCAAGATTACATCTGCACTCAGCTCAAGATTGGGCAAGAGACAAAAATGAGAAGCCTCAACACATGCAGCCACTGTGCTAACCTCATGTGAAATATGTCTCTCCTATCTTTATGCCACCATGATACACTAATACCATCTCCTTTCCCTTGCAGGTAAATCAGTCCTATCCATTCTTCAATAGGGAACTGGAGACCACAAAAGACAACTGCTCTGAGGAAGAATGCTTGAATCTTTGTATGGAAGAGGTGTCACAGCTATCACTCGCACCCTCTACCAGAGCAGAGCATTGGTGGATATTATTAGTGGACAGCACTTTTGAATGAGCAACTAATTGCTGATGTACCACAACTGATAGGGGCAGGGATGTACCACAGATCTGATACATGGCGGTCACCAAACTTTCCCCACAGTAGTGGATCTCATATAGTGTTGGTTACAATGAATGGAACGGTGCATCAGGCTGTAATTTCCAAGCTCCAAGTTGCCACATCTGAAGATTATCTCAAACATGAACAAGGGAAGGCTTCTCTTCAATCTGCCCTGCCAGGCCAGAGGTTTCCACATAAGGATTGCGTGGCTGAGAAGTGCAAACCTCCAATGGACAATTGCCCTATACTGGAAGCCATCAGAAATTTGCATTTAAATTGCATTTTCGGATGGCTCTGACTTTGTTACATCAATCATTACCCAGAAAATGTCAGAAGAGTTAAAACCAGTTCTAGTTTCTGGGTAACTATTGTAAAGACCCACACTGAACACCAGTTAAGAAAGTGGTAACACTTTACAGAAGCTCTGTTCCATTTTCTGCAAGAGAAATGTTATAATGCGTAGCACATTACATAAAATATTACAGATAGATCTTGAACAAAATAAATTACATCTCTCTTGCCTTTTGGTACATTATCTACTATTTTCTTTTCTCTTTTTATGATTGTAATATAAACTTCTCATTGTGGTACTGGTTTTCCTCTCTGCAGCTCCTTTTTGTTATTCCATCCTCATTCCTACTGGAATGTCATCTCAGCATTTTATCTTCTTTATCGAGCCTGCAATGTCTCTGAGTGCTTCTACATGCATTTCATTAATAAACTACTCAGTTTCTATCTCCTACAGTCCTAAACTGAGGTTATGCTCAAAACATATTGGTTGGAAGGACCAGCTCTGGGAAGTAGGGACTGGCATATCTGTGGTAGGGAAAAAGTAGGGGATTAATATCCATGTAAGAAACATATAAACAGAAATGGTCAGTTTTTTCAGAGAAAAAGGCAATGGAAGAATGTGAAATGGGAATATTTAGGTTCGAAAAACTGAAGGAGTATTGCTAAGGCATTGAAACTACTTTGCAGATAGCTGAGCTTCTGTGAAAAATGAGGAAAGGACAGCGAGTATGGGAGTATACATAGAGAAGGGAAGCTGTCTGGTAGTACTAAAGGGGAAGGGATGGCCCTGTGGTATTATCGCTAGACTATTAATTCAGAAACTCATCTAATGTTCTGTGCACCAGGGTTCCAATCTGGCCTGGCACTGAATTAAAAAAAAAAAATCTGTATTTAAGAATCTATTGATGACCATGAAATTATTGTCAATTTTTGGAAAAACCCACCTGGTTCACTACTCCTGTCCTTACCTGGTCTGGTCTACATTTGACTTCAGAGCACAACAATGTGGTTGACTCTCAACTGTCCCTCTAAAATGGCCTAGCAAGCCACTCAGTTCAAGGGCAATGAGAGATGAGCAATAAATACAAGCCAGCCAGCAACGTACCATGAATGAATAAAAACTTTAATGAAAAGGAGCATTCAAATTGGATGGAGAATAGGAACAATTATAAAGTTAGATGTCTGGTAGATATGTTATAGAGTCATAGAAGTTTGCAGCATGGAAACAGGCCCTTCCACCCAATTTATCGACGCCGTCTTTCTTGTGAAACCCCTAACTAGTCCCAATTGTCCGCATTTGACCCATATCCCTCTATACCCATCTTACCCATGTAACTGTCTATAGAAATTATTGAATCCTTGCAATGCAGAAAGAGACCATTTGACATATTAAATCTGCACTGACCATTCAATGGGGTATCTTACCTATCCCAATAACCCCATCTATTTACCCTGCTAAGCTCCCTAACCTATACAACTTGGCACACTATGGTCAATGCACTTAACCTACACATCTTTGGACTGAGAGGAAATCAGAGCACCCGGAGGAAACGCAGGCATGGGAGAATGTACAAACTCCACACACTCATCCAAGGCCAAATCGAACCTGGATCCCTGGTGCCGTGAAGCAGCAATGCTAACCACTGTACCACATATGTGAGGGTATTAGTGTCTTTGCACAATAAGGGAAAGAGATTTCATTCTTTGAGCATATGAAGGCACATCTGGTACAGGGGTCTAGGTCCAACAGAGATTATGAAGAAATGATGGAAAGGTTAGGTTTATGTCCACTTGAGTTTAGAAGAGTAAGAGGCAACTGGAATGAAATCTTTAAGGTCTTGATGAGTATTGACAGGGTGGATGCTAGAGGATGTGTCTTTTTGTCAGAGAATCTGGAATGAGGGATCACAGTTTAAAAATAAGAGGTCACTCATTTAAGACAGAGATATGGAGAATTTCTTTCTTTCAGAGGCTCATGAGTCTCTAGAACTCTCTCCCTGAAAAAACAGTAGAACAATAATCTTTGGATATTTTCAAGGCAGAACTATCAATTCTTGGTTAACAAAAGAGTGAAAGATTATTGGGGATAGGCAGGAATGTGGTGTTGAGGTTACAGCCATGATCTTATTGAATGACAGAGCAGGCTTGAGTGGCTGAACGGCCTACTCATGCTCCTAATTCGTAATGACAGCAAACGGGCTGAGACTGGGCAAGTTGTGGGAATGCAATACATCTGGAGGCAGTGCAGAACATCATGTGCTCTGGGAAATGTTATAACATAATGCTGATTAAATACTGGTCCAGGTCCCAAGGTCAAGGTCAGGCATGGAAGCGGCTAGGCCTCAGAATAGAAGGAAAGTGCCTGTCAGAGGTTTGCAGATTTACTGACACCGGAGAAGGGACAAGGAATAGCATCTGGGACCAAGCAAGATGTGATGGTAAGGAGCAGGAACCACAGAAAGATACAGATGAAGATTATTGTTTTAAATGGAGAATGGACCAAAGAGGAGAGTATGTGATGGAGAGACAATGGCATAGTCATGCACTAGTAGCTTAAACTAAAGTTTCAAACCCTGCCACTGCAAATGGTGAAATTTGAATTCAATAAAAATCTGAAATTAAAAAGCTTAATGATGACCATGAAGCCATTGTCAATTGTTGTAAAAATCAATCTGGTTCACTAATGTTCTTTAGGGCGGAAATTTGCCATTGTTACCTGGTCATGTGACTCCAGGTCCACAGCAATGTGGTTGACTCTTAACTGCCCCTTCAAGAGCAATTATGAATGGACAATAAATATTGGTACAGGCAATGGCTCCCATATGCCATGAACAAATAAACAAAAATTGGTCTGTGCATTACATAATCTGAGTGGGGCAAAAGGACACAGTGGTTGATTTTAATTGAAAAACAAAGAAGCATCATGGATTAAATAGATACCTTTTAACCATAGTTTCTAATATATAATGTGGAGTGGCTTAAAAAAGCTTTGGTGGAATAAATAAATTCTAAGAAAGGATAAAAGTTCAAACTTTTGAGACTTCACTTGGAGAAAATTATATTGGATCAATTTCTAATGGAAATTTTATTGAATTTATGAACATCAGGGACAGCAAGAAGACTCAGTTGTTAGAGGTCACAACTTGGGCAGACTGGTTTAGGGGTGACTTTGTATTACAGGGGGGTTGTAAGGGAAGCAGTGTTTTTCGGGGCGTGTGGGGGTTAGGTGGGGGCTGGGAAAGGGAGCACTGGGCAGTAGAACTCCCATGGCCCACAGAACTAAACCCATTAAATAGAAACTGAAGAAGCGGGTAAATGAAACCACATACGCAAGTTAAAATTACGAGCCTTTGTCCAGGTTTAGTACTAGGATTGTTGGAAAAAACCATCAATCTGCATTATCATTGTATATCAAAGAGATGTAAGTGCTGTAGTCAAGTGAAAATCTGCTGTATTGATTTGCCACTTTGTCTACTTTATATTTTGAATAAACCGGATTAAGGATTTATGACCCAAATCACATGATCAATGTTTATTATTTTGCTTTGCAAGGATTTGGAGAATATCAAAGAGTTTGGGTGGGATTTTCTAACCAGGCTTGTCCCAAGATCAAAAATGCCACTCAAGTTCAACAAACCTTTGCATGGTCTGTATCCTGCTCACTACAATTCCCGCAGCAGGCGGAATGGGAAATTTCCAACCTTTATATCAGTTCAGTGGGCCCATTAAAATAAGAAACAGTTTTTGTTTGATGCATAGAAGTTCATATACCATTTTATAAAGAATCAGTACTCATCTATTAATGTATTCTAAAGATGTTCAAATAGAGGCCAAGAGTTTCCACTTTGGATGCAATCAGTGAACTAGACACAGACTGTGGTCAAAAGTATCCTAGTTTAACCTCAACTTTCATTTTCAACATATTTGAATATTGACAAAAGTAGTGTATTCTGTGAACTGGTATAATCAAGCAGTGTTTCAGAATCTAAAGGTTTGTCCTTAAATAATTGTGTTAAAAACATTCCTTGATATTTTTAAGATAGATGACCTGCTGCAGTCTGAATAATAGTAAAAGATTATTTTACCAGGAAGGTAAATATTTTTAATCAATGTCTTGTTCACCATTCATAAGCAGCCCAATTTTAAATAACTGAAAATACTTTTTAAAAAGCTGAACAATTTCTCCATTGAATGCATGTATAGTAGTCAGATCATAAACATTTCTTTTTAAAAAAAGCTTCTGAAATGTGCACCTTTGTGTTCTTATGCTGAATAGAATCAGCTTAATTTTTGAAGCCCTGTGAAGGTCCACAAAACAGGCATAATTAGTAAAAAGCCATTAGGGTGATTAACTTGACCTAGGGGCCTGAGCTGCTTTGTTGGTAGGATTGGCTCCAAGGACTATATTTTTTTAATTCCTGGCCAATTGATTTGTGCTGAGGTAATTTGTTCTTGAAACTCTTCCATCTTTTGTTCTGCTTTGGCTGTTTTCAGGTTAATAGTCCTGAAAAACCAACATTACATAGTGGAAAATCCTGTCCATAATACCTATTTGAACTTTGCTACATATTCTTTGTACACTTTCAAAGACAATTTGAAGAGAGCAAGCAACAATTTCCTTTTAAATAACACATAAGCATATGCACAGGAAACCCTGAAGTACTTTGCACACAATAAAGTACTTTTAAAATGGCAAGTTGTTACCTCAGCAAATACTGCAGCTAATTTACCTAAAGTTACATCCCACAAAACTGCAAATTAGATGAATGGTGATAACCAGTAAAGGAAGAATGTTGTTCAGTGGGCTAGAAAGAACTTCCTTGTAGTCAGATAATAGCTAAGATTATTTACAGTCATCTGAATAGGCAGTTAAGATCCTGGTTTAATATTTTATCCAACAAAATAAGTTTAATGGACTGATTTTTATGGTCAGAAATCAGACAGATTCCCCACCCACATTACCACCAACCCAACCTCCACCAGTCCATCACTATATGTGTTTAAGTAAACCAACAGCATCACATCAGCATCTGATGTAGTGGTGTGCGATTGGGCACAAAATCGAAAGCTCGCTGCCGTTTTTGAACAACTGCGGGGCAGAACCGATTGACCACAATCTTATGTAACCCACTCCACTTTTGGTCAGGTACAGATATGGGGAGAGAAAACATTAGGAGTGCGTTATACCAGGTATTAGGAGGTGGCACAAAGAAGCTTAAAGGTTAGTAATAGCTGTACATAGCAGCAGAGTCTGCTGGTGAAGGTAACAGCATTAGAATATTATTAGCTTTTATTCATTTGCTATTTTAAGGCTGTCGTAGCAAATAAGAGGCAGCGAGTAGGGCACCTTTACGTTGTTGGCCACGGCTGACTTCAGTTCATAGCCGAACCTTCCTTGCACTAGATTCCCAACTATCAATGGATCAGCAAATGCATCCTTTTGCAACGACACTGTTGTGCAAACTGCATTGGTAAAGACAGGAGATAAACACTGGCTCACCTCTATCAATGGGCACTTAGGGCAAAAGGAAATAGAAAGAGTCTGTCTCTTTCTGCTAAGCTGTTTGGAGAATAAATCTGCTTCAGATAAAAAGGAAGCTTCAGACTTATTCTTTCACCATGTACAATTTTTGGAGATAAAACCAATTGGGCATGGAGACCTCTTCCCCCCACACCTGCACCCTCCCCCGACATCTGCATCCCTCCACCATCCCCCAAACCCTCCCCCCAGCTCCCCCTCCCCACAATCTCCCCCCTCCCCCCACCCCCTCTGTCACAAAGCCACTTTACAGCTTTAATTAGCTGTCCAATATTTGATTCACCGAATTGAGATGGTAGGCATGGGAGAGGGCCCACCACTCGCTCCCAGTTCTCGCTACCTCACCTCATCAGCCTCGTAAGTATGACATTAAAGTCCAAATCTACAATATGTGATCACGTCTTAGAGTGAATCTTAATCCAACAAATCCTTGACTTAGGCAAGGGTGCAATGAAGCAGAGCTTTTCAAAAGCATAAATGCACATTTACAAATATGCACGTACAAATTGTTTCTATGAAGTAAAGTTTGGATACTCACATGCAATGCGAACAAAAGCCTTTCGACTTTTAGTAGTGCCTGTTGTGCTCCAGGCTACACACTGGCACCAGTATTCTTCTAAACCGAACAGCTTCTCTACTTGTTGCCGTGAAATATCAGTTCTAACTTGGAATACCATGAGTCCTGTAGGCAGTAAGAATTGTATTATTAAAATGGATACATCAGTTTTAACATGTATTACCATGGAGCATGTGGGGCACAAGAATGGGTGAAGCATTGTCTATCAACTAGAGAATTTTCTATATAAAATCAATAGTTTCATTTAAACCTGATAGTTTCATTTAAATCTTTACGTATCATCACCTTCATCATTTAGGTTTTATGTATAAAATTAAGATTTTCCGAGTCAGGATTAAAAAAAAATATAATTGTTTTCAGCTTCTGGATGGCATTGTGTCAAGCTAGCATCTATTTTCTCATTTTAGTTGCTATGAGAACATGATCAAATTCCTCCCATAATAAGCTGCAGTCTTTGTGGTCATGTTGCTCTACCAAGGGCTTTTAGATTGAAAATTCCGACCACTGATCCAACACTGATGATGGGAAGGTGGTGAATTTACAAGACAAAATATTGTGCAACTTTGAAGGAATGATGCAGGTGCTGGTATCCAACTTTGTTGCTCTGCTTTGTCCTTTTCAGCAGTTGAGGTTTCCTGGATGAGAGATTCTGTTGCAGGATGACTTTCAGGCTTTATTACAATTTTTGTACATAATTGTGATAAATATTCTGCTCCAGCTTTGTTTATTTATTGCATGACCTACTGATGTGGAAGCAAAGTGGGGAGCATGACTTTGTTTCTGGCAAGTTACAATAGTGTGTTTAATCTTTAATAGGTTATAACAAATCACTGAACTGGAAAGCTGAATAACTTGAGTAATACTGGATATTAATTGGCTGTGCAAAGCTAAATGAATTCTTAATGATCGAAAAATGGTTCAAGCCATGAAATGAATCAATGTTAACAATAAATTAACGTCATCCTTTGTATAAATAAATTACCTGATACTCATATTTTCAAATGAGTAGTTATTAAAATAAAAAGCAATAACAAAATTAAAAACACATACTTGCAAAGAGGGTTTATTTTTTTCTGCTTGGAAAGAAAATCAGCACATTTATGTTACAACAGATAATAAAACAAATATAGATTTCCAAGCTTTTTACCTTCTGCTCAATTGTGCTAATGCGCATGATGTTATGCCTTCAAACCTCAGGACTTACGGCAAGATGAGGTGGTACAATCTGGTAGGAGATGAAAAATGAGAAACGTGCCCAGTTTCTCACTTCCCCCATTATACCGGCCTTGTTTGGCAAGTGTAATCATCTTTGTGCCCTCGATTTCAATATTAATGCAATCATTAGGATATCATTAGTGAGTCCTGAATGCTAGCGTGCTTAACTGCTTGCCAGTAGAGGTTCTCACTGGTGAGAATCATGGAAAATCTCTACCAGGTGAGACCAGATTTGATGGCCTAACCAGGAGAATAGGAGACCATTGCAGCCACTGGGTAGTTGGGGGCAGCGTTGGATAGATCATCAGTGGTTTTTGGGGATTGGGCAGCAGGAGATCTCTCTGGGAGATTGTGGCACCTGTGCAACTGCACCCCAGGAGCTAAGCTGCTGGCTTCCCCAGTCAGCTAAGGCTCCAACCCACCTCCTGCTGGCAAGAATTGCACCCTGGCACTTTCTTGCATTAAATGCCAAAAGATTGCAACTTGCAGCTCACCTAAAAAGCCAACGTAATTCAACCAGGTTTTCTCATTCATTCAACACTTAAATTCTTTTCCATAAGAATCGTGCCCAATGTTTTAATTTTGGGCTGAAGAGAACTCTCCAGAAAAGAACATCTCGAAAATCTCATGACTAGTTATTGACCCTGTCACCATGTATACTCAATCTCCAGTTCCACAACATCCAACAGCTATTCTGTTGAACTGTGATGAGAAAATCAAGATATTAGGGAACAATAACTTGTGAAAGGTTTCTGATCAATGCTATGTCAAAATGAAAGAGCATTATCAAGTTGCATATGCATTGATTAATTACTGACCGTAGACCTATGTCTAGATTGTTTGAACAGAGGGTAAGCCAAATGTTTTGTGTTGTTCTTCCCTTATAAACAAAGGGGCTTAATGCAGTCCACAGGTTTCAGAATAATATGTTCTTGTGTAAAAGTTCCTGAATTCGGTCATCTTTCTACTCCATTCTAGTCTTCCTTTTGAAAACACTCTTAACAAGTGTAAGTTGATTTATTGCATTTTTGACAATGCAGCTGGAAGTATTTGCCATGACATTTAGATATTCTTCCCTCAACTCCGTCATGTATGCCAGGTCTACTGAGCTAACAACATAAAGTTTTGAAGTATGGTCAGATGCCTTTCATAGCAACAGCATGACCCAAGTTTTTGCTCCCGGAGTGGCTGCACAGAATGGGGAAGTTTTCCAACTTGTTAAACCTCCCCTTCAGAGTAATAACCCCAAATAGCCAGATATTCATTTGTGGGGGGAGGGGTGCTGTGTGTTGGAGTTGGACCCACTGACCCAGAAACAGTATGGAGGCAGCCAAAGGGATTGTCAAGTGTTGAAGTAGACTGGTTAAAAGGCCCAACTGGATACTCTAGAACTTCATCCCAGTAGTAATAAAACAGTTAGGCCTGCTAGCCCTCACATTCCTGCCTCTACGTTTTGCTGCATGCATGCCAACACTGACAACCCATGCCCCTACTCATACAAATAGCCCCTCTACGCATATCCTTAAAGCTCCATGTTAACCCATATCCTCACCCACTTTATTTGGTCCTTATATCTTTCATATCAACTCACCCAGTGCCCACCATGGAGAGATCTCAGGAACCACATTGGGATTCAATAAAATAAATTTCTAAGAATTTATTACAGGTTTCAGTATGAAGATAACTCACTGATAAAAGCACATTCAATATTTTCAAACATCTCAAGGATTAGCCCCTTCTAAAAACAAACATTTGAATTCATAAGTCTACATCAAAGATAGCTAATTCCTTGAGCTGTCAATCAAACTGTGAACATACAGTCTCAACATCCATTGTAATAACAATGGGTTGTGAAAGTAGTCAAGTAGTAATAATACCATAATGATAGCCCTTGGGCTTATGTCATAAAAACACTACTAAAATTGCATGCATTGTTTCTTTTCAACCCAGAGTCACAAAGTTAAAGTGGGTTTTTAAATAACGTGACCGTTCTAGAGATCTCATCTACCATTTCCATCTACAACGTTGTAAACATTCTGCACTTTCTATGACAACACAACAAGTTAATTAGTGAGCTAATAAAGAGCCATTGTTATCGAAGATTAAACATACAATCCTGTATTGATGGAAGAATGAGAGCGCTTTGGAAGAAATGAATTCTTATCAATTTAGATGAGCTTAGTTGTGAGGACGGTATCAACCTTCGAGGATGCCAACTCCATACCCGGAAGAGATTTGCTGCTCGAAAAATTACATAATACTTATCTAGGCATGCGAAAGATGAAAATACTAATGAGAAGTTATGTTTAGTGGTTTGACATCATGTGACCAGTGCCAGCTGCAGCAGAAGTGTATGACCAGGACTGCCATGGGTGAGAGCTCACATAGATGATGTTGACCTATTTATGGGTGCGATGTACCTTTTGCAAGTGGACGCCCATTCAAAACAGATGGAGGTATTTGAAATGAAATCCACAACTCCACATGCCACAGTTGAAAAACTGCGTGTTTTGCCATCCATAGCATACCAGAAGTGCTTTTCTCGGCAACAGAACTGTATTCACAAGTGCTGAATTTCAGAAATTGATGATATTTAATTTAATAAAGCATATCTGAATTGCACCATACACATGTATATGCATGCATACATTTAATGACTATTGGCACTATTTTATAATAACTACTTGTGTTTGCTTTTTTCTTTGTGTCTCGGGAGCCACAAGCTCACTTGCCATTGTATTTGTATTTGTGCACTATACAATGACAATAAAGTTGAATTGAATTGAAAGTGAATCACCTCTCATCAAATGAAATGGCAGAGCGGGCAGTTCAGACTTTCACTACAGGAATGGGTCCAGCTGAGTTGCTGTTGGTTTGATGCTTAAGAACCAGATTGCGTCTGCTCATTTCAAATTTTACGGGAAGGGTGAAGACAAGACAGAGTTGCTAGAAAAAGAAGTATGATTCATCAAAAGATGAGCAATCAAGTTTTTGTAAATAATTTTGGAAGGTCACCAAGTTAGGTCCCAGGAATAGTAATGGCCAAAACAGAGCCACTGTCCTATAAAGTGAAAATGCAGGATAAGTTAGTGAAGAAACACAGAGATCATTTGAAGAGGCAAGCGCCAACCCAAGAACCAGTGTCTGATCCAACTGTGCCAACACATAGCGTTGCTGTTTGTCCAAGGAGTAAAGTGGCTAAGCAGGCAATGGCAGACCGAAGAGCCCCCAGTAAGACTGAGCAAATAGTGGAAAGAGGTATGCTGGTATCAGGAGAGAGACCTACTGAATAAGTCTAAGCAAAACTACCTCTACTGTTGAACTTATACCAGTTGAGACATGTTGCTCCCAGGGAAAGAAACTTCTCTGATAGACTGAGTTTCAGATCAACTGTGTTAAAAATGTTCATTTTTGTTAATGCTTTGACATTATTAATGTACTGTGTAATAAGGGACTTAAAAGAGGAAGGGCAATAATAGCTGGCACCTTTAAGGGGCATATATCAGAAGGGTTATGTGATTCGATTGCCCAGTGGGGTACAAGTGTGATGATCTCGGGGCAGAGAGCTGAGAATGAATATATTGATTATCATACTCTATATATTGCTGTAAATAGCAATAAACCCTAAGAACATATAACATAGAACAGTATGGTCATAAATCCTATCCCTCAGGATCTTTTCCATTAACTTACTGACCACTGAAGTAAGACTAACTGGCCTGTAATTACCAGGGTCATTCCTATTTCCTTTCTTGAAGAGAAGAACAACATTCACCACTCTCTGGTCCTCTGGCACAATCCCTGTGGACAGTGAGGACTCAAAGATCAAAGCTAAACGCTCTGCAATCTCATCCCTTGCCTCCCAAAGTATCCTAGGATGTATCCCATCAGGCCCATCAGGGGACTTATCAACTCTCAAGTTTTTCAAAATTGTTAATATATCTTCCCTCACAACATATATCTCCTCCATCCTATCAGCCTGTATTACACACTCATCCTCAAAAACATGGCCCCTCTCCTTAGTGAACACTGAAGAAAGTATTCCTTCAAAGCCTCACTTATTTTTTCTGGCTCCATGCACAAGTTCTCACTACTATCCTTGACCAGCCCTAAACTCACCCTGGTCATCTTCTATTTCTCACATAAAAGTAAAGAGCCTTGGGGTTTTCCTTGATCCGACCCACCAAGAACATCTCATGCCCCCTCCTAGCTCTCCTAAGCCCATTTTTAAACTCATTCCTTGCTAACCCTCAAGTGGCCTAACTGAACCTTGTTTTCTTATCCTTACATACGGTTCCTTTTTCCTCTTGACAAGACATTCAATCTCCTTTGTTATTTGTTAACTAACAAGTATTTCATAATTGTTCCACAATTTCAGGATACATGTGAAAGTACTTCTCCTCATTAATCTAGATCTAAAAATCTAGCTGCAAGAATGAGTCACACTGTGAGATCCTCAATTCTTAAATCTAGACAGATCAACCAGAATCTACACATTGCAATGTTAGAGTGACGACTTTAAGTGCAACTTAACCGTCACTGACAAAGCTCATATTCAGTTGCCAGTGTATGCCAATTTACCTACTCTGCTGCAGTCCATCTTCAAATGCAACAAGACCTGGATAACACTCAGGCTTGGGCTGACAATTGATAAATAATGTTTTGGGTACACAAGTGCCAGGCAATGACCCTCTCCAACAAGATTCTAACCATCGCTCCTTGACATTCAATTATCATTGGTGGATCCCCCACTATCAACACTATTGACCAGATTAGATTAGCTATATAAATAACATGGCAACTACAACAAGCTGGAGGCTATGAATCCTGTGGTGAGAAACTCTCCTCTTGACTCCCCAAAGCCTGTCCACGTCAACAAGGCACATGTCAGGAATCTAATGGAATATCCCCACTTGCCATTGATAAGTGCAGCTCCAACAATGCTGAAGAATTTTGACATCATCTAGGACAAAGCAGTCCACTTCATTGGCACCCCTTCCACAAACATTTACACACTCTATCACAGGCAAACAGTGCAACTGTGTGTACCATCTACAAGATGCACTGCAGGAATTCATCAAGGCTATTTAGACAGCACTTTCCACACCACTATATCACTATACCTAGAAGGACAAGGCCAGCAGACAGATGGGAATTCCACCACCTGCATGTTCCCCTCAAAGTCACTCACCAACCTGATCTGGAAAGATATCACTGTCCCTCACTATCGCTGGGTCAAAATCCTGGAACTGTTTATTGTTTATTTATTTATTAGTCACAAGTAAGGCTTACATTAACACTGCAATGAAATTACTATGAAATTCCCTTAGTCGCCATAGTCTGGTGCCTGTTCAGGTCAGAGCACCTAACCAGCACATCTTTCAGTCATGGGAGGAAACCCACACAGATATGGGGAGAACATGCAAATTCAAGCCGGGAATCAAACCCAGACTTCTGGCACTGTGGGGCACCATGCCGTCTCCTCCCTCCCTCTTTTATGACATTGTAGGGGTATCAATATCACACAAACTGCAACAATTCAAGAAGGCAGTTCACCACCACTATATCAAAGGGAATTATGGATGGGCAATAAATGCTGGCCTACCCAGTGATGCCCACATCCCAAAAGTGAATTTAAAAAAAAACTATTATCCATTCTATTTTCTCAGGAATTAGAGATGAATTTTGAAAACTGCAAGAGAATATAATCCATTTGCGCAATAATAATGCAGATACAGAATCGCCATGTTTGAAGTTAGTACAATCAGCTTGCATGCAGGATTCTACGTAAGTATGTGCTACCAGCTGAGTCACAGTCATAGATGTTTACAGCATGGAAACCTTCAGCCCAACTTGTCCATGCTGCCCTTTGTTTTTAACAACTAAGCTAGACCCAAATGCCCACGCTTAGCCTATATCTTTTTACAGCCATCTTATTAATGTAACTGTCTAAATGCTTTTTAAAAGATAAAATTGTACCTGCCTCTACAACTACCTCTGGCAACTTATTCCAAACACTTACTATCCTGTGTGTGAAAAAATTGCACCTCTATACCTTATGTATCTCTCCTCTCTCACCTTAAACCTATGCCCTCTTGTTTCAGACTCCTCTAGCTTTGGGAAAAGATATTGACCACCTATCTGATCTAAGCCCCTATTATTTTATAGACCTCTACAAAATCACCCTTAAGCCTTCTATGCTCCAGAGGAAAAACTTCCAGTCTATCCAGCTCTCCTTATAACTCAAACCATCAAATCTCAGCAGCATCCCAGTAAATCTTGTCTGCACTCTTTCTAGTTCAATAATATCCTTTCTATAATGGAGTGACCAGAACTGTACACCATATTCCAAGTGTGTGGCCTTACCAATGTCTTGTATAACTTCAACAAGACATCCCAACTCTTTTATTCAATGTTCTGACCAATGAAACCAAGCATGCCAAATGCCTTCTTCACCGTTCTATCCACCTGTGACTCCACTTTCAAGCAGCTATGAACCTGTACTCCTACATCTCTTTGTTCTATAACTCTCCCCAATGTCCTACCATTAACTAAGTCCTGTCCTGGTTTGATCTGCCAAAATGCATCACCTTATATTTAAATAAATTAAACTCCATTTGCCATTCATCAGCTCACTGGCCCAATTGATCAAGTTCCCCGTTGCAATCCGAGATAACCTTCTTCATTGTCCACTATGCCACCAATCTTGGCGTCATCTGCAAACTTACTAACTATGCCTCCTAAATTCTCATCCAAATCATTGATATAAATGACAAATAACAATGAACCCAACCCCAATCCCTCAGGCACACTGCTGGGTCACAGGCCTCCAGTTTGAAAAATAATCCTCTGCAACCACCATCTGTCTTTTGGCATCAAGCCAATTTTGTATCCATTTGGCAACGTCATGCTGGATCTCGTAAGATTTAACATTATGCAGCAACCGACCATGAGGTACCTTGTCAAAAGTGTTGCCAACGTCCATGTAGACAATATCAACTGCTTTGCCCTAATCTACCTTCATGGTTACTGTTTCAACAATCTCAATCAAATTTGTGAGACATGACTTTCCACACACAAAGCCATGCTAACTGTCCCTAATCAGTCCTTGCCTTTCTAAATGCCTGTCAATCCCGTCTCTTAGAATATCTTCTAACAACTTAACCACTACAGATGCGAGACTCACCAGCCTCTAGTTCACAGGCTTTTTCCTGCAGCCCTTTATAAACAAAGGCACATTTTCCACGCTCCAATCTTCAGGCACCTCACCTGTAGCTGTCGATGATTTAAATACCTCTGCCAGGAGACCTGCAAATTCTTCCCTAGCCTCTCACAACGTCCTGTGGTATATTTCATCAGGTCCTAAAGCCTCCCATTTACCAAACGTCCCTTTGCCTGCCAACAGAATCCTCCAATTAACTTTTGAAAGTTCCTGCCTGATACCATCAAAATTGGCCTTGCCCCAATTTTAGAATTTTAACTTTTGGGCCAGATCTATCATTCTCCAGACCTGTCCTGAAACTAATGGAATTATGGTCACTGGTCCCAAAGTGATCCCTCACTAACACTGGTAAGAATTTGTTTAGAATCAAGGGCCTATAAGGTCATTACACTTAATGGTGAAGTGTAACCGAGTTCACATCAAATTCATTTCATCTCCTCCACCATCCTACAGCCCTGCATCTGGGACAAGATCCCAGATACAACCAAGCAACCAAGAATGACTATCCCATGAATCACAATGAGCAATTAAAGAACACTTCAGACAAGGTTACCATTAAAATATCTGGGTGTACTAGCAGCTTTCCCCAATGTTTTAGAGACACATAGATTCTCATCATGGGTTCACAATCAGCTTCTCATCCTTGTGGCACTGGCACTCCACCCTACCACTCGGTTTGGCACTGTTCTGTTCCAGAGCCTGGCCATGGCATTTGCACGCTCCTGCCGTTAGGCTCTGGCTTGTGATTCCCCACTACAGGCTGGAGCACTTGTGCTCCTCTGCAACTGGTAGGAAAGAAAACCTGCTACTCCAATCCCACTGAGCCTATCAACCCGCAGGCTATCAGTTGAACAATCCTGCTTTAAAGACACATTACAACATGCAAGCCAAGAATAGAGGCTCCAACTTCCACCTCTGCTGCCTCAGATGAACATTAGACATCCCCTGGCACGATGTAGTGACAAATATGGAAGTACACCAACGTGCAGGAATCACCAGCCAGGTTTCTCTCGCCCCAGCAGCAACTCTGGTGATTGGGTCACGTAATTAAATGGTTGATGGCTGTATCCCCAACAATATTCTCCATTTTGAGCTTCCTATTGGTCCCTGATTAGCAGATTACCCATGATTACAATAGCATGACGTCTGTCAGGGGAACCTCAAGTTGATCGGGATTGGACAGCACGGTGACAGTGGTTAGCATTGTTGCCTCACAGCACCAGGGCCCCGGGTTCAATTTCCGGCTTGGGTGATTGTGCAAACTCCACACAGACATTCTCTCCATATCTGCATGGATTTCATTCAGGTGCTCTGGTTTCCTTCCACAGTCCAAAGGTGTATGAGTTAGATGGATTGGCCATCCTAAATTAGCGCTTAATGTCAGAGGCGCTAGCTGGGAAAATACTTGGGATTATGTGGATAGGGCCTGGTTGGGATTTTTGCTGGCGTAGACTCGATGGGCCAAATGTGGCCTCCTTCTGCACTGTGGGTACTCTATGGATTTTTAATCCATGGGAACTTTTTGCTGCTTGAAGACAAGTAGTTAGGAAAGGTGTGAAAAAAGCAGAGGATAAACTAAATGACCAGATGGCAGAAAACAAAATCCATCAGAAGGCAGGAAAATAGCAGTCAAATTTGGGCCAATGCTATCTATTTACGCCTACTGCCTAAGGGACTGCCACTCGTAAATCGGCTTCTACATCCACAACAGTATAACACTTCAATCCTGAAGCAACATAGACCGTGGGCTGTCTCTATCAAAGACTGGGACAAGCTATCAAAGTTATATTAGCGCAGTGACATTTCTATGATCATTGGGTAAGTTCTTTCCTGCAACTAAACGTCCTTATTTTCCTTTGCTTATTCCTTCAACATAGTGACCATTGAAGCTATAGGCCAATTGCTATTGCTCCTGAGATGATAGCTGAGGTGCCTGTGGCAGACGGCGTTTGGGTTTTGGTTTCCATAAGGACTAACCAGCATGTTGCAGGATTTGAAAATGATAACAGGTGGGGCTCTGATTGAGGTGAAGTGGTGAGTGGGTGGTAGAGGGATGGGTGGGTGGTGGATGGTAGGTGATGGGGTGGTGGGGATGGCAATGGATGAAATATGGGAGTATCTTGAGCAGGGTATCCACTTCCTTCATTCTCTCTCTTATGGTTTGTTTGTACTTCTCTAATAGCCATAAGGTAGGGGGCAATTTGCTGCACTGAAGTGTTGGCTTGCCAAGATGATGCTTTCCTCTATCCTATTTAAAAAGCCGAAATGCCGGCATTGGACTGAGATGGGGCAGAATAAAAAGTCTCACAATGCCAGGTTAAATTCCAACAGGCTTATTTGGAATCACAATCTTTCAATGTAGTGCTACTTCAGCAGATGAAGGAGCAGAGCTCTGAAAGCTCGTGATTCTAAATAAACCTGTTGGACTTTAACCTTGTGTTATGAAACTTCTTACTGTATCTTATTTGAAGTAGAAAATTAGTGTGCAGGTCAATGGTCAGTGCAAGCATGCCTGTTTTGGTTGATTTTCCAAGCAGGAGGACACTCCTTCCATCACCACAAAGGCCAGAGACACCATGGCACTCATAATTGAGACAGACTCTTCCAATTTCTCTCCAAGAATGTACAGTGCTTCTGGATGTACTGACAGAATTTCACACATTTTCTGATGCTGCTAGGGAATTGCCCTTTCTGTGCATGGTCCTTGACGTTCGGTATCTGTGGCAAGCTGAGAGAACATAGAGAGTCCTGTGCTTTTAGCCAGGCACTCTCCACTGCTGTCCCTGTTGCCAACACTCGCCTCTGCTCACTTGTGATGCGTATCTTGCCATGGGACAAGCTAGCTCACTCTCTGGGGAGACCGCAGAGAGGCGTGTATTTGTGACCTGATATAGTCACCTAATGGTCCTTTCTCAACAATCTCAATCTCGTTTGAAGACTTTTCAGCCTTCTGTCTTTCCAGCTGCTAATGTTCATGACAAGGACAGGGTAGGGAGAAAGCTGAATGAAGAATCCCTGTTAAAAGATGAGCATATTCCTAGAAAATTACACATGTTCACTCATTCGGAATCCTGACCACATGTGTCTTTTTATTCGCATTTTATGATGCATTTACCATATGTTTCATTTCTTGGGAAGATATATGTTCACTTCACCAGCAATTAGCAACTTTCAAAATAGCATAATGAACACTAGAGAATTATAATGATGATTCATAGAGACATCAGTCACACTCAGTGCATCAGCAGCAACATTTCATACCTTTTCACAGAGGCAAGTAAAATCATCCAATACTGAATAAATTCTTCAAGCTGAATTTCAAGGTCTGATTGTTTTGATACAGTCTTTCATAATATATCCGAAAATTGTGTGCTCTAAGAAGGCTATAAAACTGTGAAAATCTAAAAGAATTTTGTCCTGCAGAGAAAAGAGACATATTTGCCAGATTTCCAGGCCCTGCCCCAGCTGGTCCCACTCCCTAGACCCTGCGCCAATAGACCCTGTCCCCTTGGGCAGTGCTGGGGTCACAGACTTTACCCCTGCTGCCTAAAGGACTGCCACTCATGAATTGGCTTCTACGTCCATAACAGTATAACACTTCAATCCTGAAGCAACATAGACCCTGGGCTCTCTCTATCAAAGACTGTGACAAGTTATCAAAGATTATATTAACACCATCCCCTGCTGCCCAACCACCTCGGGAATCCCAACTGCCTCCGTCCACTCCAGCGGGTCGGAATGGGAAAATCGTCCCCAATTTGTTTGAGAAGAGAATGCTGATTGATTGGCAAATGTACCCTGATTGGTGGGGGCTCCAGACCCCTATGGTCTCATAACATCAGATCAAGCATGGGCCAAATAATCTCCAGCTGGTTATCACATACCATCCCTCTCCGCTGATGAATCAGCACTCCTCCAAGTTGAATACCACGAGGAGGAAGCACTGAGGGTGGCAACAACACAAAACGTAGTCAGGGTGAGGGGCTTCAAGATCCATCACCAAAGTGGCTCAATAGTAGTACCACAGTCTGTGCTGGTTGTGCCTGAAAGGAGCAGCACAAGGTATAGCCATAAAACAGATGCTAACCTCGTGAAGCTACAATACAGGAGCTTGCATGCCAAACAGCATAAGCAGCGACTGATAGACAGAGCTAACCAATTCCACAATCAATGGATCAGATCTAAGCTCAGCAGTCCTGTCACAACCCACTGTGAGTGGTGGTGGACAATTAAGCAACTAGCTGGAGAAGAAGGATCCACAAATATTCCCATCCCCAATGATGGAGGAGCCCAACAAATCAGTGTGTTCAGAACAATCTTCAGTCAGCAGTGCCAAGAGGGTGATTCATCTCAGCCTCCTCTAGAGGTCCCCAGCATCACAGATGCCAGTCTTCAGCCAACTTGATTCAATCCACATGATAGCAAGAAACAGCTGAAGGCAATGAAAAACTGTAGGCTCTGAAAATATTTCTCCAATACTACTGACGATTTGTGCTCCAGAACTTGCCATACCCCTAGCCAAGGTATTTCAAGTTTGCATTTACCTAGCATATAGAAAATCCCCAGATTTGTCCTGTACACACAAAATAGGATAAACCCAACCTGGTCAATTGCCATCCGATCATCATTAAAGAGATAGAAGGGGCATCAACAGTGAAATCAAGTGCTGCTCAGTAATAACCTGCCCATTGACATTTAGGGAATAAGCTTATCCAAAAAATTCTAAGTGCTGAATGAGTGTGAATACAGAAGTGTTGTGCCCATTTTTTTGGTAAGGGATATATTCAAGTCTTAGGACATTTAGAGAAAAGAATGAGGCAAGTGTGATTCACACCAATCTGGGGATTAGATAGATTCTATTCAAGTTGGGAAGCCAGCTGCTGACAGCTAGAGGGTGCTATAATGCATATGCAAGTTCTCCCAGTGCACCATATAAGATGCACACAACTAGATGCACTGGGAATCTGTCACTCCCCGCACCCCCTCAATGCACCCGCATACCCCCGCCCGCACCACCAACCCACCTCTCCCCGGGCCAACTGCAGCTCGTTCACTTCTCCGGCCAATTGCAGCGCCTGTTCACCCTCCCACCAGCTGATTGCAGCTCTTGGTTCACCACCCCCAACAGTCCAATCACCACCGCGGTTCACAATCCTCCCTCCAATCAATCATTCTGACTCAATGAAGTCTGTTCGTAATCTACAAGGCACAAGTTAGGAGTGTGATGAAACATTCTCCACTTGCCTGAATGAGTGTAGCTCTTACAACACGGGAGAAGGTTGATGCTACCCAAGACAAAGCAACCCACTTAATTTGCATCCTTTCCACAAACATTCACTCCCTCTACAGTAGCAGCAATGTATACCATCATCAAAATGCATGCAGGAAATCACCGAGATTCTTTAGACAGCACTTTTCAACCCATGACCATTACCATTTAAATGGACAGGGGCAGCAGATACCTGGAGGATCCTCTTCCAACCAATCACCATCCTGACTTGGAAACATATTGTTGCTCCTTCACAGTCGTTGGGTCAAAATTCTGTAAATCCCTCATTAACAGTATTGTGAGTGTACCTAAAACACATAAGCTATGATGGTTCAAGAAGGCAGCTGACCACCATCTTCTCAAGGCAATTGGCCATAGGCAATGAATGTTGGTGTAACCAGTGACATTACCTTCTTTGAATGAATGAAAAATAAGACACTGCATGGAGAAAGCAGCAGGGAACAATTAACTGTCAAGCTATTGTTCAAATTCAAAGCAAATAGGTCAACTCTGATTATCAAGGTATTGCCATGGGGAATGAACAAGGGAATGACTGTCCCCAAGCTTTTGTTCAGTGAAAAAGATGTAATGCATGATCATGTTCCTTCCATTGGCAAAGGAAAGACCCATTTGCCAATGTATGTGGCTTCAGATATGTGTAAGGTAGCCACACTGCAAGCCCAACTGATAGTCTTAAATTGGTTTTCAATATGACTCTTAGTACAATGAAGATTATTCAGCAAGTGTTGCCCAATCTCAGAATGACATTGAATGTTAGACACTAAGTTTTGAGATTTGCAAACATGGGCTGGTTGAATATGATCAATACTTTGCCTCTTGTAAACTATCATGATGTCTAGTATGATCTACCAATCATTGGACATACAGCTAGCAATAAAATCCATATGGCATATTACTCAATTGTGTGATAGCCAGAATGTCTTTTTGGCTTGACAGCAACATCTTTCCTGTGGAGAAAACCATTTGTGTTACTACCTCACTGTAACAGCATTAAATGGTTAGTTTCAACTGCTGCTAAAGTTTTGAGGCACTTTGCCCTCCAGGACAAGCTGAGCTAGACTGGGCACCTTTCAGGGCTGACAGTGATGGCCTTAATCCCATCCATGAGCATTCATGTTGTACACGGAGCAATGATCTGATTAAGGTAGCCAGGATCCTGTCAAATGACTTTGATGTGCTTTATTTCAGCAGCAATTTTATTTCTAACAAAATAAATTTTCTTCCATTCTGCAAAAAGTGAATTGGAATTGGATCAGAATAGAATATTGAACAATGAACTTTTTCCATACAATGTTGGAACCCTGGCATTTTTTCAGATTCAGGGTAATTTATAAATTTTAAAGGTAATGCTGTAAAGTTCCATGGATTATGACTCTAAGCAGTTGCACAAAAGTCAATGCTCAACCCACTAGAAGTTTGATTTCAATTGGAGGGCCCTTCATCTAAGAGAAAATAGACACAATCACTTTGGGCAAATCTCTAACATCTGCCTGCCCAAGGCTGCCAGAAACACAGGCATTGTTTGTCATTGGAAGGGACTTTTGGCCAGTTCACTCTCATCTCTGCTTTTGGTCCTTTCCGGCTCCTTCATCTTTGTTTTGGGATTTCCTTTTATTTAGAATCCAGACTGTTTTCCAGATTGTACCTCAGCAATCAATCATCATTTATCCTTAGTTGTGAAGGACATTATATCTTAGTGTACATGGATCATAATTTTTCAGATACACCTGCTATCATCCAACTCAAAGGAGCAGATCCTCACATTGGAAACACAATAACATTCAAGAGAGGATAAGCCATTGAACCCCTCAAATCTGTTCATCAATTTAAGTAAATCATGGCTGGTCTGCAAACATCCTTATCCATATCCTTTAGTACCTGTGATTTTAAAAAAAAGTTTCAATCAGAGATGTAAAATTAACGATCGATCTAGCACCATTTACTGTTTGCAGGAGATAGTTCCAAATTTCTAATGCCTTTTGTATGGAGAAGTGTTTCCCAAATTCACTCTAGAAAGGTCCGACCCTAATCTTAAGAAATACCCTTTATTCCTGGATTTCCTAACCAAGGAAATTGTTTCTTTCTTCCTACGCTATATATTCCCGTTATAACTTGAAAACGTCAATCAAATTATTTCTTAATCTTCTAAATTCTCTAGAATACAATTCTAATTTGTCTTAAATCTGATCTCAATTTAATCCTTGGAGACTAGGAACCATTTTGGGAGATCTGCATTGTAGTCTTTCCATGCCAATATATTCTTCTTAATAGGTGATTTCCCAGAATTGCTCGCAGTATTCTAAGTATGGTCAACCAGGGCTTTGGAGACCTTCAGCATGATTTCAAACTTCTTGTATCCCAGTCTGGTAGATATGAAAGTTCAATATTTTGATTATTTTCAATACAAAGTGTTTACTGATGTAAGAACCTGATCCCCCAAGTTTATTTGGACCATCGCTATTTCTAGCTGTTCACTGTTTAGAAAGTACCTAGTTGGATCCTTTTAAGGCCTAAATTGGATGACCTTATATTTGATTGCATTGAAATTCATTTCTCACAGTTCCACACTGAATCCATCAATATTACTTGGTAAATTTATGCTCCTACCCAAAATAGTTACAATGCTGCCTGTCTTCATGGTGGTGGAATGGTGGAAGAGGGTAGTAATTGGCAAGTTTTGGCACGTGATTTGCTATTCTATCAAAGTACAGTTGCACAATGGTCAGCACTATTTTCTCAAGCACCAGGGACCCGGGTTTAATTCCAGGCTCGAGTCACTATCTGTGTGGAGTTTGTACATTCTCCCCATGTCTGCTTGGGATTCCACGAGATGCTCCATTTCCTTCCCATACTCCAAAGATTTGCGGGTTTGGTTGATTTGGCCATTCTAAGTTGCCCTTTAGTGTCATGGGGATTAGCAGGGTAAATATGTGGGGTCACAGGGATGGGGCCTGGGTGGGATTGTTGTCGGTGCAGACTTGATGGGCTGAATAGCCTCCTTCTGCACTGTAGAAATTCTATGATTCTATTCTGTGATTCTAAGTTGTTAACGGGGCATAGTTGAGCCCCTAGCACAAAACCTTGTGGGACATTGCAAGTCGCATCTGGCCAAACAGATTGTCCCTACCCTCCACCTGCTCAGTCAATTTCCTATCCAGATCAACAACTCGCCTTAAATTGCATGAGCTTCAAGGTTAACAAACAAGTGAGCCACTGTTTTTGTTTCTGTTCTCTTGTGTTATTTTCCTTGTAAAGACTAGATAGCAATTCTACCTTTTACAAGCAAGCAAGAAATTGCAGGAAATACCATAATGGATTGAGCAAGCAAGTGTCCCATTGGAGTCACTGCAGTGACTGACAGAATACCAGAAGAACTTCAGGCTCCATGATTATTTGCAATTGAAGTGATATTAAGTTGTTAGATGGGCATTTCTCCAATGCTCTTCAGCAATATACCATCTAGCCTATGAACAAACTCTTCTGTGTTTGTTAAAAGCTTTATTTACATGGTACCCAAAATTCTGACTGTACCCTGGTTGAATTACACCCATCAGCGTCTATTCCACCTGATTTAGCTGGGTTGCTGGATGGTATATAAAGGGTAACTGCTGATAGTTGCAAGTGTCACTACGACTGCACATCCAGGACTCAGGGTCTTGGGCTAACAATCCCAGTAGTAGAACATAAAACATTACAGTGCAATACAGGTCCTTCGGCCCTCGATGTTGTGCCGACCAATGGAGAAAAAGCAATGACCCTCTAAACTAAACCATTCCATTTTCATCCATAAACCTGTCCACTGACCACTTAAATGCCCCTAAACTTGGCGCATCTACAACTGCTGCAGGCAGGGCATTCCATACCCTTACCACCCTCTGGGTAAAGAACCTACCTCTGACATCTGTCCTATAACTACCACCCCTTAATTTAAAGCTATGTCCCCTCGTGCTAGCCTTCTCCATCCGAGGGAAAAGGCTATCACTGTCCACACTGTCTAATCCTCTGATCATCTTATATGCCTCAATAAGGTCACCTCTTAGCCGCCTTCTAATGAAAATAACCTCAAATCCCTCAGCCTTTCCTCAATGTCCCTGTTGCCGGCGCCTTCCTCTTTGAAATCAAAGAAAGTCCCAAAAATTACCTCTTAAAATGTTCACTTTCATCTGGGGTGTAGGATGTTTCCTTATTTTGTGCCATCACATTCAAAAAGACACTCCTAACTTAATTACAACCTGATAATGATGTTGTAATCCTATGGTCAGAAATTACTGATGATACAGGCTTGCACTGTTGATCTTTAGAAGCTTCTTGCTAGCATCAAGTAATATAGGGTGTCACATAGCTAATTTCCCTTGGGCTTAATTTAAGTGATTTTTCCAAGCTGTATTCCAATGAGAAAGTTTTGCCTATTGCACTGCATGGAATAAATACCAATGCACTGTTCACAACATTATGACAATAAGTGACCTGAATATCATATACACTTGGACTTTTATCATTTACTTTTCAGTTGAGCCTATTCCTGGGATCATGAAGTTTGGAAATTATCCCTACTGTGCTAAACTGCTTTTTATATCATACAGCCAATAATGAAGGCCTTATTAGAAATGTTTCAGTCTGTGCTTCTAATGTTTAACCTGTACTCTCTTGTGGTTTACCCATTCAACATCATGAATAACTCATCTGGATTAATTCTATCAATTTCTTTCAAAAAGCTGAGAACTTCAATTAGATCAGCTGTAAGTTTTGGAAATTAAAACATCAGTTTTTCCAAACACTTTCCAAACCACTAAAGGCACCATTTTAAGAAAAAATGTGCACATTTAGTACAGAGTGCAGAAATGTTAAAAAACCTATTTTATATTCAGGAGAGAAGAAAGCTAGCAGAAGAGGATGATTACTCTTGGTAAAATTGGTTGCTCAAAGTCTCAAAAGATTTGGGCTGTGTATTATCCCCCAAATTCCCAACTCCTCCCTCCTATAAGCCCTAGGAGTAGATTGACAGACAGATGTCCATAAAATGGGGCACCATTCCAAGCACCACTGCCACCTGCATACCACTGCCCACCCCATCACAATTTTACCAGCCAATTAAAGGTCACCTCCCACTGCCTGTGGCAGAAGAGGTACACTCGGCAGTAGTTTACAGCCTTGCTCGAGAAAGACTGGAAATTCCTGTCCCAGGACAACAGATACTCTATTGCCCGTCCTTTGGCTGTTCCAATTCCATGGTAGAATTCTGACGCACATGTGCACCCCAGCAACTTTCACTGCTTGGGCTAGTGGTCAGTCAAGAGGTGGGGTACTTCCTTTGTGAGGCCGCAAAAGGATTCCCCACCACTACATTTCCCTCTCCCCACAACCCTGACCTACCAACAAACCTTCCTGGACCCCCCAACCCTCTGCTCCCGCAATCACCCCCTGCCCCCCAAACACACCACTCACACCATTGGCAGGATTCAGACCAATGTGAACAATCATGATGCTGATTACATGCCAAAAGAATCAAAATTATATAATTAATAATTATGTATTTGTATTAATGCTTACTAGTCTACTGAAGCTCTTTGTGTTAATGTATTCATATATTCATTGGAAGTGAAATCATAAGTCTCTAGCACAGGAAACGACAGAGAAGAAGCAGCCATGTAAGACAGTACACAACTGTAAATAAAGCTCTATTGTTTTAAGCCATCTGTGCTCTTGGGCGTCATTCATCAATATACAAAAATAATGAGTTGTTTGATCAAAAGTGTAAGGTTTCTAAGATGTATCTAGGATTGGCTTCTAACTAATTACATCCAACAAGGGGAAAAAAATACAGGATCTAATTCTTGGAAATGATGTGGGAAGTAAAAAAATATCAAGTATAACATAATCAGATTTGATTTGATTTAAAAATTGAACAATGATATGTAAAGTTATTAGATAAAGACAGTTTCAGTGAGAGAATAAATGAACACGCGAAAGAGCAAGAGTGAGAAAAGAGGCAAGAGAATAAAATAGTGTGAGAAGAAGTGAGACTGAGGACAGAGGGAGGAGGGTATAAGTGTGTGAGAAAGAATGAGATTGAGAGCAGAACTGAAAGGCAAATGAAAGAGTGAGACCGAGGGCAGAGTGATGAGGATAAAAGAGCAGGAATGAAAAACAGTGAGATATAGAGCAAAGCCAGGAGGATTAAAGAGCATGAGAAAGACCAAGACTAAGAGAAAAGCACTGACTTGGAGTTTGGAGCTTCTGAAGTGACGTCAGGATTCAAAAGTGACATATAGCAAGCGGAAGCAAGTGATTAGGTAAATACAGTCAGGTACATATTTACTTATTTTATCGCCAATGGTTTGTAAGGTCTATATTCTGTAGGAACAAGGTCCAGGATAGAAAGGCCCAGAGTAATGATATTATTTGATTTTAACTATCTTCCAAAAGGTTCAATTGATAAAGGTAAGTCATGGCAGTAAAGTTTAAAGCTATGCTCTTCCTACTACATGTGGGAAGCCATGAATATTTCTATTGCCTGGGGAAAACATGTCAGGAAGTGTCTCTAGCTTAAGCCTATAGAAGCCCAAGTTTTGGATCTTTGGACTTTCAGTAGGCTTTCAGTAAAGTCCCACATAATAGATTAGGGTGTAAAATTACAGCATATGAGATTGTGTGTAATGTATTGAGATGGATAGAAAACTGGTTGCAAATAGGAATTAAAGAGTAAGAATAAACTGGTCTTTTGTCAAATGGCAGGCAGAGACTAGTAAGCTGTCACAGGGATCAATGCTAAGACCTTGGCTATTCACAATATATATAATGATTTAAGAAACTAAATGCAATATCTCTAAATTTGCAAATAATACAAAATTGGGTTGAAGGATAAGCTGTAAGGAGAATATAGAGATGCTTTGTGATTGGGATAAGTTGCTTCAGTGGGCAAGCGCACTATAATGTGGATAAAAATGAGATAATCCACTTTGACACTAAAGAAGGAAGAAAGATTAGTACAATCCTATCTCTCTACCTATAGCCAATGATACCTGGTTGTTCTTGTGCACCTGCCACTGAAAGTAAGCATGCAGGTACAACAGACAAAGAAGACAAATGGTATGTTGACCTTCATAGTGAAAGGATTTGAGTAGAGCAGCAGGGATGACTTGCTGCAATTACATAGGGCCTTGATGAGTTTGCATCTGGAATAGTGTACACAATTTTGGTCTCCTTATCTGAGGAAAGATGTTTTTGCTTTAAGACGGAGTGCAGTGAAAGTTTACCAGACTGATTCCTGCGTTGTGTGACTGACATTTGAAGAAAGGTTGAGTCAGTTAGGGTTATGTTAGCTGGAGTTCAGGAGAATGAAGAGGGAGGTTTCATAGAAACCTATAAAATTCTAACAGGAGTAGACAGGGTAGCTGCAGGAAGGATGTTCCTCATGGCAGAGAAGTCAGAACCAGGGGTCACAATCTAACGATATGGGGTAAACCATTTAGAACTGAGATCAGGAAATATTTTTTCACCCAGACAGCAGTCAGCCTATAAGAAAGCAACTGAGGCCAAAACATTATGACTGAAATTTTCCAGTCTCATACACCATGCCACCACTGCCAGCAAGAATGGAAAAAATTGGCATTCAGCCAAAATTCCATTCACCACAATGGGACCAGAGAATCTCAGCCATGGACAGGGTTGGAGAATTCTGATGCACATGTTTCCAGAAGAAGTTAGATATAGCTCTTGGGGCTAAGCAGATCGAAGGATATGGGCAGAAAGCAGGAACAAGCTACTGAGTTGGATGATTAGCCATGATCACAATGAATGGCAGAGCAAGTTCGACAGGCCAAATGGCTTATTCACGTTTCTACAAAACTAGCCTGGATAAAGTGGAAAGAAAAATTAAATAAAACAACATACAAACAATTCAAACTTGTGATGGTTGGGATACAGAGTAGATTTCTACAAGAAATGAAGATGTAACAGCAAAATCTGGAATTCTTCAGTGAATAAATAATTTAGAATGTGGTATTATAACGAAATGTAGATTGAAAAACATGAAAATCAAGCTAAATCTAGAAATATCAGGTAGAAAAACAAAAGTTTAAGAGGAGGTATGATTTAAAAAAAAAACTGGTGGAAAATTAAATGAGAAATAGTAAACAATTTTCTAAACTCATGAGCATAATTTTCTCAGAACTAATAAGGCAGTCAACTAGGTGACTCAGCCTCCCTTTATGAAGCTTGACTGATGGTTTAATTTCTAAGCAGTGAAGGTGAAACTTACCTTCAGAGAAGGCTCAAAAAATAGTCAAAGGCAAGGTATGATATGAAAAGGCAAATCCTGATGATGGATGAAACATGACAGCGATACAAAAGAAGTACTTTCCCTCGGTTCGCCTACAAAATAAATGACTACACTCAGTTGTAAAACACTTTGAAATATCTGGAGAAGATCAAAGGAATTCAAAAAAAAAAGTAGGTTTTTCTGGTTGTTTTCTCATCTGGCCTTGGGTACAACAACATCTTAAAATTTGCAGATCACACACAAATAGGGGTTGTGCTTAACTGAAAAGCAGATTTTATGTGATTTCAGGATTGAGATCAAGGATGGCAGAAGCTATTTTCAACAGAGACTGCTAAAGGTGATCTATTTTGGGAGGAAGAATGAGGTGAACACATGTACTGAATGGTAAAATTTTAAATAAAAAAACAGGAGCAGAGAGACACGGAAGTTCAGGAGCACACAAGTTCCAAAGTGGGTCAATACATCAGTCAGTGAAAGCACACAGGATCCAAGGTTTTACAAGCAGGGACAAATGCTGGAATCTTCTGCTCACACTGCAGCCGGAATCATGTGGGGTTCGTAATTTGGCATGAGTTTCCCAATGACGGAATGAACTGTTGGAATTTGTTCTCCTGACTTTCAAAGCAAGTTAAAATCAGGTCAAGCTTCCAAAGAACAATGTCAGAAACTCGCTTATGAATGGTCAGTAATGAAGTTCTGCCTCTAAATTTAGATGCCCGTCAGTGAGAGTCTAGAATGCTCAATTTTATGACTATGTATAAGTGCATGCACCTGGCAAGCTCCAACTTTTCTACGACTTTGAGGGTCAGTAGATGTTGCTTCCCCCTTCTTGGGGACCTTGTATAACTTCACTCAATCGTCATTAGCAAATCCTGAGCTGATGCTGGACAAGGGATGCAAGGGAGGGCAGGCAGGTGCAGAGGGTGGAAGGGTAGAGCAAAGGTTGGACAGGGGAGGCAGACTTATGAGCAAGACCGGGAATAGTGTCTGGGGAACTGAACGGGGATGCCTGGTAGGTGAGTGTGAAGAATGTCTGAGGAGATGCAGGGGAGAAGGCAAATATCTGGGGAATTATCCGACAGGACATGGTCAGTGGTGTCGACAGTGGCTTCCTATAGGGGAAGCTTAGGGTGCAGGTAAGAAAGGGAACGGTCATAGTCAGATACAGAGTGGGATGCTATAGCGCGACAGGTCCAGGGTGAGTGTCTGGTTGATGAAGTTCTCAACGGGTAGGTCACAGAGGAAGGCAAGACAGATGGCTCTGAGGGGCAGGAAAAGCATGTAGAGGTGGATGGTGACAAGGTCCAAGGTGACGACTGTTTAAGAAGGGAGAGGAATAATGAAATTGGGTGGCTCTCTGGTAATTGAGAGTGGTAGATGGGAAGGGTGGTTCGCGGTGATGGAGAGGGTAGAAGTGGTGGAATCAGTTTGAAATGCGATATAGATCATTTTCCCAGATTGACCTTGATCACAGAGTTAGTAAAAAAAGTTCAGGTTAAAATTTATTTATTAGTTACAAGTAGGCTTGCATTCAGACTGCAATGTAGGTACTGTGAAAATTCCCTAGTTGTCACAGTCCATCACCTATTTGGATACACTGAGGGAGAATTTAGCATGGCCAATTCACCTAACCTGCATGCCTTTGGATTGTGGAAGGAAACTGGAGCATACGGAGGAAATCCACATTGACACGGGGAGAACGTACAAACTCCACACAGTGACCCAAGCTGAGAATTGTACCCGGGTTCCCAGCGCTGTGAGGCAGCATTACTAACCACTATGCTACTCTAAGAGATCCCTTAAGGTAGGAGGAGGATGTGGGTGAAGTTGAATGTGGTCAACACCCTAACAGGGCATCCTACTAATATGTATTTATGGGAGGAAAACACACCTCTGGTACTCCAGAATGTCCTTTACCTGGAAAGGGTGGGGCAACAACAGCTAGACAGTAGCCATGTGAAAAGTTTAGCACTTGCCTGCTCGTTTTTTAGATGCAGGAAAACCTGTAAAGGACATGCTGACTTAATGTATTACTTCAATTTATTCATACATCCATTGAGGCACCGATGATGCAGGCTTCAGGCAACCCTGCAAGTGCTAATAGTGCCACACAAATCATACAAGGCCTCACAGCAATAAATATTCCATTGCTGTTATGATAACATTTTTCGATCATAACCTATATCACAATATTGTAAGCAAAGAATTGTTCTTGTATCATGTAATGAACAAAATCTAAAAAATGAACACTTTGCTTGCAAGAAAGTTTGAGGTCAGAACCTGAACCTGTTAAGATGCATAGCAGTTCAATGTAAGTAAATTCAGCAATGAATATTTTGTGCTACCCAACCAATATGGTTATGAATAATTTGTGTGTGAATATTTCAGATTAGTTACAGTAGCTCAATGCTTATAGCATTGAAGGAACTGTTTTTGTCATTCACCTTGCATCTCTTTGCTCAGAGACTTTTAGCAGACTTGCCTGTGGAGATTATTGCCACTAATGTGACATCTTTTCCAATGTGGTACTCATAACAAGAGATCTATGACATCTCTGAGCGTAGAAGGCAAAAGCAGCCTCACCAAGATTTCAAAGCGGCAAGTAAAAAAAAGTAAGTTTTTATACCTAAGTTTAATAAGTTAATTGTTGCTATGACAACAAGTTTCCTTTTTGATTTCCAAATTTCAACCTGAGTTTTAAGAAATGAATGCACACACAATTATTTAGACATACAATCTTTGTAAAACTACTCATAACATTTCAGACACATTAAATCTGTGAAATTAGGCTCTGTATAACTGCTGATAGAAAAATAATGGTGGTTGAAATAGTTTCAGTCTCTTCTTTGTGGTGTGTCCTAACTCACAGGGAGGTAGTGTGGCCATATCACATCTTCACAAGAAGCAAACAGAGTGGGCAGATTGTGACATCAGGCAGTCTCCAATGCTGATCTGGCACACAGTCTGCCACTTTGGAACATGCAGGACCAACTAACACTTAACTTAAATGCTCCTGGCCAAACACGCCTTCCGTGTGGTTCTGCATTTGCTTATTTAAAGGGTTAATCATCCAATTTTCAGGTGAGGTTTTAGTGCTCTATTTTTCCTGGTGCAGAGTTTCAGAAGTACAATGTTCTGGGATATTGGAGGAGTTTTTGAAAAATTCTGGAATTTTCGAGGGAATGCTGCTGGATCTTGACAAAAAAGTCAGAAGATTCAGTTGATCTACCTAGAAAACATCTTCTTTAGTAAGTAGGACTGAAGTTGTTGACCTCTTGAGATGCACATCATTTGGAAATGGAGTTCAAGTGAGGGAATGTGCAGAGAGGTGAGGAAGTGGAAAAGGAGGAAGAAGGAACAGGAGCAAGAAGAGCTGGCTTCCCAGGAACTTTTTGCCCTGGATTGGCTATCCATATACAAATAATCAGACTTGACCTCATCTCCACAACACAAGTGCTCCACACTTCCCCTCTTTACAATCTACCAGCGATGTAGTATCATGGTATGACCTTGCCCAAAATCCTAAAATAAAGAATTCATTCCATAATAACAGTAACTTCATTGCAGTATTAATATAAGCCTACTTGTGACACTAATAAATAAACTTAAACTTACTTAAAATACATACAAAACTAAACTAGTCACTTCCTCAGTACCTAGCTTATGTGTGCTTTTGCCTGTCCTAGAGTTTCTACATATTGACACCCCAGTGAGTTCTTCTTGGCTGGTAAAAAGCCAATGCACAAGATAGCCGCAAACAGTTCTCACCATCGAATGGCCAGCTTCAGATGTACAATTCCAAATAGACTATCAGCAGTCTAGGCTGGATGGCTGACAAGCAACAGAAAGATCACTGGCAGAGTGGTTAGTGAACGGAGTACAAATACTGTCTTCCTGAGCAATAGCAGATTGTATTTGCTAGGCTGTTCTCAGAACCTGCATGGTCCTTTGAGTACTGAGATCCATAGCCATGATAGCAGCAACCTGAGCCTGAATAACTCTCAGCATAGTTCCCAAACCTTTGACTGAGCTTTGAAAGCAGCACTCAGAGATTAAATTGCTTCTGCCAGTGCTGCAATGGAAATAGAGTTATCATCTACCAGATGCCACATCATGGGTAGGTCTGCAAGTGCTACCACTTCCACACTTGAAAGGATGGGATCCTCGCTTTGCAAGAAGACAGGTGTTATGTTGAAGTTGGTCTCTACATGATCTTTGACATGTGAGGCCAACTCCAACATTTGACAGACATGTAAATACACCAAGCAACTTGATAAGCATGACCATCAGCATTCTTTTCTAAACCATTTCATCAAAGTCCTTAGCTCAGCCCTCCGAAGTAGATGTGTGATCGTGCCCTGCAGTGTACTAGCACATAAACTGTCCTTTGTTGCTATTCATTCATGCAGAGTGACTTACCACATTCTGCCACTAAGTACCCTCTGAAGTTTGCATAATGTCAATGTTGAGGTGGTGGACTGTCATTATGTCTAGTGACATTGACAGTACTTCTTCAGCAGAGTTCTGCTTCATCTGTTGATTAATTTGCTAAGGCTGTAGCCGATGACCAAGGTAGCTGTTGGATATTTGATAGTAGTAATTCAGATTGAGAGTATTAGAGTGAAGGAATGTACATGAGTTGGAAAGTAAGAGGTCTGCGGTCACATAATCCACATGTTGTACTTCATCTCAAGTAGTATGGTTAGGATGAGATAGGATTTGAGAAGCGGCATATAACAGAAACTGGTCGTTACCCTGAAAGTTAACGACTAACAGATACAACAGCCTGATGACATTGAGCACTGGCTTCTCCAAAGAACTCAATAGATGCAAGCATATCTATTCCCCTTTGATTCTTGCACTTGTGGGCTATCTTGTCCTGCAACACTTCTTTCTCTCTTGCAATGAGTATGTTACAATGAATTTGAGAGATGTGGCTATCAGGTGAATAGATGGAGGTATATGGAAACAGTTGTGAGGCTGGCAGTATTGATATGTGTGGGAAAGTGAGGAGAAGTTTCTGAATATTAGGCATGAGACCTGGGACAGGATTCTCCCAAAAAAGATTCTAAATGTCAAATTTGGAGTAAAAACTGGAATAAATCCTACTTTTTTTTAAGCGGGATTTTCAAAATGAATCTTCCACACTCTATTCATCACAGAGAGTCTTAAAGTGAATCTCAATAAAAATCTGTGGATGGGCCTATTCCTGCTGGAGAGGCCGGAAACATAGCGCAGAGTGGGCCACTGCGCATGTGCTAATCTGTCAGATCGGAAATCAGCGCGTGCACAGTGGCCCCACACTGCCGAGCTCTGGATTGTTGACCAGCTTGACCACTGGCCAGCCCTGTGACACTGCAACACTCCCCTCCAATTCCCCCCACCCCAATCATTGGGCACCCAGTATGACCACTCCCACTCCCCTGACTTCCCGCACTCAGTCCACCTCAATTTTTGCCCACCCCCAACCAGCAACCCCAGACACTTCACTTCTTCCAGCAGGCTTGACCCCCCCACCCCTTCCCCTCTCACCCACCCTGATGGCCAGCCCAATCAGCATTTACCTCCCTCTATTACCGATCCTGACAGCAGGACCCCCCCGCCCCCACCGATCTCCCCTCGCAGGCCCTGCTGCCACCGCCTTGGCGCTGCCCGGGGCAAGAGGCGAGTGGACCCGGAGACTTCAGTCCCAGGACTACTAGTGACATTTAAATTTGAATTTAAACATTTGAAGAAGCTCTACACCAGTTGATGATGCCAGAATTCCAATAGCTGGGGATTCGTGGAGGCCATGGTGCCCAGTGGGGAGCCTGCTGAATGGTCTTTGGGCATATCTTCTGGCCCACTGTCTACAGCTGGGAGAATTGCCTCGTTGATTTCCGATAAACGTACAATGAGACTGGGATGCATTGAACAGCATGAGTTGGTAGTAGAAGATGCATCAATCATGTGAAGATGCATTCACTAATCTTGATTACCAATGTGAGGTCATGGATTGTTCTTCTGGCACTGCTGCCAGGACCTCAGCGTGAAACTCTGAGAACACCCATTCTCTTCTCAGGTTGCGATTTAGGATGTCCTATTCCCTGGCGGAAGCAGAGCATCTTTCCTTTTTTTTAATCATTATTCCTCTAGCACTGTGTTGGAGAACCTGGGAACCCTGACCCTTGTCTGTTGCTCAATTTGCTGTGCATTCCTTTCCAGCCAAAGGTTCCAGTGCAAATTAGTGGGTATTTTCTCATCATTTGTGACTAGCTTTTTCTGCTTTCTGGTAACACACATTGAATCTATGTCCTGAGTGGGTGTATCTAGGCTGGTGCTTGAGAGGCAACAATAATATAACCTTTCTGCCTCTCGAAAATATGTGAGAAAAAAAACACTGGTGTGGATGAAAGTAGAAATGGATCAAACAGATCCAATGAAAAGTTGCTGAACATAAATTATTTTTGAAACCTGTGTTACATTATGTTACAAATAATAAGGGCAGTTTTTGTTTAATTAGTCGTATGATATTTTTACCTTAACTGCACAAGTCTCATAATACTATAACAAGATCTTAAAAACAACATGAAGAAGACATTTGAAAAACATGTCCTGTCTTAATTCTAAGTAAGCTCAGCTACATTTGTGCATTTACACACTTACATGTGTAAATATGTAACACACACTTACATGTGTATATCATGAAAAATAATTGAAATAAATTTGTTTTGCAGTTATTTATGTCACAATAAACCCCTAAAGCACTGGGTCAATCAAATACAACCGACAGACCATAGTGTATAACTGAAACAAAGGTGAAATATTTAATAAATTACATTAACAAATAATTCTCCTTTCCTTTCCACTTACTTTTATTTCCATTTTCATATTGTATGGCACCACAGTGCTTCAACCTCATGCTTAATACTAATCTACGATTGTATCCAGAAACTTTTTACTGTCTCTTTTCCATTGGTACAAATGTTCATAGAATCCCTACAATGCAGAAGGGGGCCATTCAGCCCATCAAGCCTGCACTGGTAACAATCCTACCCAGCCCCCATCCCTATAATATCATGTATTTACCCTGCTAATTCCCCTGATACTAAGGGGCAATTTAGCATGACTAATCCACCTAACCCGCACATCTTTGGACTGTGGGAAGAAACTGGAGCAACCAGAGGAAACCCAAGCAGACATGGAAGAATGTGGAAACTCTACATAGACAGTCACCCAAGGCCAGAATCAAACTCAGATTCCTGGCACAGTGAGACAGCAGTGCTAACCATTGTGTCACATTCCTGTGCAATCTTTCTTCATCTCACAGTTCACCCAAGTATTGACTTAACAAATAACCTGCATACAGATTAGATTGAATATCAAACTTGCGATTTAATGAAGTTCTTTACCTTTCAATCTGCATAAACATTTCTTAGATTACTACAGAAGAGTGCTGATTGATTCAAGATCCTAACAAACCTGACAAAAGCACAACATATTCTGCATCAGAAAGCCTTTACATTATTTCGATAGCAGAGCTTGGTTCTGAACTCAGAAAGTGACAAAATAATAGGTCACAGTGGAAATCAGTGTTGAACAGATCAAGGAAGTTGACCCCATCATAAATTGTCAGCCAAACAATAATTATAGATTTAGTGGCCTGCATTTCAATGTGCTGATTTAACTCTTACATTTACATTGTACGTTACATTTAATTCTTGATGAGATAAAACAAATGCTTCTAATTTCATTTATTGTATTTATTTTACAATAAATAAAAATCATCCTGTTAAAATCGTATCTTTGAATATGAAGATACAAACAAAGCTTATTTATTTAAAATCATAATTAAGTCCTGGCTTGAGAGACAGAGATCTCAGTGGAACACTAGCATCTTAAGGTTAGCGCTGAATACCAGTGGACTTCAAGAAGTGATTACTAAGGATGTTTAGAGATATGTCAATAATGTAGAAAATGAGGTAGATGATCAGCCATGGTTGAAGGGCGGAGGAGGTTTGAATGGATGAATGGCTTATTCTTTCTTATATTTCTTATATTCTTAGGCTTTGGCACGATTTTCAGATTTTCCATTCCCCAGAGGAATACCCCAGAGGTTTTCTGGAAGATCCACTGGACCCCCTTCAGAATGACTACAAAGGAATTGTCCAGAAATTTTCAACTTGGGCTGGACAATTCACCTGCCTCTGGAACCCTTAGAAACTAAGAGGTGAAGTTGGAATTGAAGTTCTGATCATTCACCAGAATAGTTACCAAGGAAATGTTAGAATTAAAACCAGTTCTAATTCCTGGATAACTATACCGTTGCTTGTTACCCACCATTCCCCCACTATACCCCTCCTAATATTGCCAAATATCCTCCAGAATTGCAACCCTTTCCACCTCTGACTACCACCTCTACCACTACCCTTGGATCCCATACCCAACAACTTCTAATAACCCAACTACCCCAATTCTCTGACTACTTGAACACTAATTACACTGCCCCATCCCCTGACCACCCAATGGCTCCCAACGTCCAATGACACCCAGCCTACCCCCATCCCTCCCAAGCCTGTCAACTTCCTAATGACTTCTACCATTTTACCCAAAACTAATGTCCTGGCTACCCAACACCCACCCCCGACCACCCTGGTCTGACCATCCAATTGCAGCCTCTTCTCTCCAACGTTCCAACAAAACTGTACAAAACTCTAGTGCGGCCGCACTTGGAGTATTGTGTGCAGTTCTGGTCCCCGCATTATAAGAAAGACGTGGAGGCATTGGAGAGGGTACAGAGGAGGTTTACCAGGATGTTGCCTGGTATGGAGGGCAGGTCTTACGAAGAGAGGCTGAGGGATTTGAGGTTGTTTTCGTTAGAAAGGAGCTGGCTAAGAGGGGACCTAATCGAAACATATAAGATGATTAGAGGTTTAGATAGTGTGGACAGTGATAGCCTTTTTCCTAGGATGGAGAAAGCTAGCACGAGGGGACACAGCTTTAAATTAAGGGGTATGAGTTATAGGACGGATATCAGAGGAGGTTCTTTACTCAAAGAGTGATTAGGGAGTGGAATGCCCTGCCTGCAGCTGTTGTAGATGCGCCAAGTTTGGTGGCGTTTAAGAGGTTAGTTGATAAATATATGGAAGAGAAGGGAATGGTTTAGTTTGGAGGGGCATTGCTTTTTATATTGGTCGGCGCAACATCGAAGGCCGAAGGGCTGTTCTGTGCTGTAATGTTCTATGTTCTATGTTCCCTAACCATCTGACTTCCCCACTCCTGAATATACCCTCACCATTGACTCAACACAAAACCACATAACACCTCTTCTTCCAACTATCTTCCTAACCACCTGACTAAAATTCCCATTCCTGACCACCTAACTATCCACCTACCTACTGACTATGTCTCACTCAACCTGCCCTAAATAAAACCCTCCTCCAAAAGCACCTGCTGGTACCCCTGACATAATGTAGAGATGACAACGTTGGATTGGGGTAAACACAGTAAGAAGTCTGACAACACCTGATGAAGAGGGGAACCTCGAAATCTTGTGAATTTACTATCAAATAAATAGGTTGGACTTAAATCTGGTGTTATCAGACTTCTTACTGTGTGTATCCCTGACACCCAAATACTTTTGCCTGATGACCCCTGACTCACCTTCCAAAGTGCTCTACCCATTCATCCACTTACTTGCACACTTATCCTCTCTCCTGACCAAGTAACGTTGTTCCAACTGATGCTCCTACACTGCACTGAAGGACTCTAGAAGCAGTTATGCATTACTCAGTACGCCTAGGACTGAGGATCAGCTCAGAAATGTTGAGCTCCAGTTCAAAGTAAGGAAGTAAGTGAGGAGTAGTAATGCGATGGTGATTGGGCCAAATATTCTTTGGAGTGGCAATGTTTCTCAAGAGAGAATAAACCTGCTTCACTGTAAGGTTGCTTCCAATGGTTGCAAAGGAAAGAGCATGGGTAATAGACGGTTTGAGTATACATTGATGCTGCAAGATTAAAGGAGTTGGCCTTACACTCAGTTGCTTCACTGAGATAGAGTCATCTCAAACTCAAGAGGTCTTTTCCTATCTAATTAATATACAAACTCAGAGAGTCATTCGTTAAAAGAATAGATTAGGAGTTAGAAATTCATTAGCTGACATAATGGGTGGACATAACACAAGAAGTAGCTTTAAATACAGAGATTATAGATTAGTTGACTCTTTTCATAAATGTTTTTCTGGCAAGGAAATGTGTCTTACACATATTGATTTCAGTATTATTTATTTTTGTGTGCACACAAATTGTCAGCCATCACATGCTTAGACTTTCATCCTATGAACAAAATAGTGTAGGCAGAATTTCTGTCAGTGAAAGACTTTGTGAGGGCAGAGGGAAGGGAGAAACAGTTGTGAAGTGATTTTATTTGGTGTGTCAACTTTTATTCATCAAAAGATCTGGACAGCAATTTATTTCCTCCTTACTGTGATTCCTGAGAGATGGCTGTCCTACTCCTTATCTTCTTTTTTCCTGTGCACCAACTTTGAGCTATGGAGAAGGGAATCATTCTATTCTTTTATCATCATCATCATCATCATCTTTAGCTTCTGGAAGCAACGCGACTTTTCTCTTTATATTCTTACAGAGGATGTGGATGTCAATGGAAAGACCAATATTTGTTGTCCGTCCTTCATTGTCTGAGAACATGACCCACCTTTTTAATCTACTACAGTTCACCTGGGTTGTAGATACAGACATAATAGTAGTTGGGGAGATGGAGGACAAGAGCAGATAGGGACAGTGCTGCAGTTTCAGGTTTTTGCTGCTCTTGTCCTTCTACGTGATAGAATTTATAGGTTTGCATAGCGTTATTAAAGGGGGCTTGCCAAGATGCTCCAATGCATCTTGCTAATGATACACACTGCTCTGAGTGGGGCGGGTGTATGTTCAAGGTGTGGAAGTGGTGCCCATCAGACACTATTTTTTCCTTCACCATGGTTCTGCAGGATTCAACAAATGACAATGAAGAATCTTGCTGGAATGCTTTGCAATTCACTACGAGATTTATTCAGTGACACAAGCCTAAACTTCCAAGTGCTTTGTTGAATTTCCTGTTATCCTACAGGCTTATTAGTTTATCGGATGCAGAAGTTTTACTAGAGTGGGTGTGATTGCAATTACCAGGCTTGCAGGCTGTAGGAATCCAAGTCATTTTAACTCTCAAGCCTCATCTAAATAATGGGAGAGTCTTTCTACCAGGGAGTGTATGTAACCAAATCCTTCCTTATACCACCTTCATTGTGTGAAGCGAAGGGAGGAATAAAATCGAGACCAATTTGTATCTAGACTGATCGGAATTCATAATGGGGCTGGAAAACATTGTCAACTGGATAAAGTAATAACAGATAAGGGATCCATTGAGTCTGTTTACCCATTTAACTTCATGCTTTCCCCACTAGAAAAGCACACATACAATTCAAAACCGTTTATAATGTTTAATGTCATTCTCCCTCCCTGTTTATTTTGCTGCAGATGGCAAATACTGGGGGAAGTAGAGAAGGTTGTGGCACTTTGCCTCATATTTTGTTGGCAGTGTCCCAGGATATTTTCCAAATGTGCTGAGTACATTGGGTAGGACATATTCAAATTATGATGCTAATTATTTTAATTTTAATGCAGAATTGAATGTATTTGAAAACTCTACATAACATGTTACCAGTTTATAGGAGAAAAAAACACCCTCAGGTCAAGAGGTGTCAAGACATCTTCATTTAGGAGATGTGTGAGCTGCTAACATTCTTACAACCAGACAGATGAACAGGATTATGTTGGGAATTAATCAGATGCACAGGGGAGGTGTCTCATCTGGATAATTAAATTGATAATTAAGCGATAATAGCAGAGGAATGATCAAAATTGCCATTAAACCAAGGTTAAACTTTCCTTTGTGTGACCAGCGTAAGGATGTCAAGAGATATGTCAAATGTGATAAGTAGGAATGTCAAATGTTTTGTGACAGAAGTGGGAATTAAATGACCTTGCAAGACACATGTTTAGACTCTTCAGCAGCTAGAACAAAAATGCCGTCGATCAGGGGTGACCAGATGGTCTGTGGAGTGACTAGCAAAAATTAGCAGTAAAAGGATAGAAAAAGGAGGGGGTAAGTTCAATTAGAAATCAAATTGGGGATCTACACATGGAGGCAGAGGGAATAGCTGAGTAGCTAAATGATTACTTTGAATCTTTACCAAGAACGAAGGTGCTACCAAAATCATAGTGCACAAGGAGATGATTGAGATACCGGCGGGACTAAAAAATTATTAGGAGTAAGTATTAGAAAGGCTGGCAGTATGTAAAGTTAGTAAGACACCAGGATCGGATGGAATGTAACCCAAGGATGCCATGGGGTGAAAACTATGGAGGTACTAGCCCACAATCTTCTAATTGTTCTTAGGTAAAGAGATGGAGCCAGAGAATTAGAGAATTGCAAATGTTACAGAGACAATTCTCCCAAAATGATTCTAAGTATCGAATTCATAAGAACTGGAGTAAATCCCACTGTGTTTTTTTTTCAGTGGGAGTTTCAAAATGGATCTCCCACACTCTGTGCAGAGTGCACAAGCATGAATCATGCTGAAAGTAAGAGAGCAGTGCCTATTCCCGCCAGAGAGGCAGACAGTATTGCGCTGAGCGGGCCATTACATATATGCCGTTCTGACAGCGCCAAGATCAATGCATGCGCTATGACCCCACTGAACTCATGTCGCTGGGCAGCCCCACAACCCCTGCATCTCTGGTGTGCAAACCCACCTCAAACACGTCTGAGCCAGCCTCAATCTCCCCCCTCCCACCCCACAGCGCCCAGCCCTCCTCGATGACCCCCCCTTGCAATCCCAATCCCCTGCTTCCCCCTCTACCAACCCCGCCAACAGCTCTGACCACCCCCACCCCCCCATCACCACCCCCCACAGTACTGAACTCCACCCCTGCCCCGGCCCCCCAACTCTGATGGCCAACCTGAGTGCTGAGTGGCAGCGGGATACCACCACAACCTCCCACCCCCCCAGCATTGCCCTTTAGGCTTCAATGCCCCCCCCACCCCCCCAACCTTTCACTCCGGCAGGGTCAGGCGCTCGTTCCCCGTGAGAGAACAGCTATTGCAAATCCTACCAGAGTGAAACATTCCTGGCAGTGGGGGGAATACTAGTGGGCCCAGAAATTTCAGCCTCAGATCGCTAATTACATTTAAATTGTATGCTCATGCTGACTTAAATAATTCACACAGCTCCATACCAGTAATCTAGCTGCTGGAGGCGCAAAGAGGCCTTGGCACCCAGTGAGGAGCCCAAGGAATGGCCTTCATTCAAATCTCCCAACCCGCTGCATACACTACAAAAGCAGCACATCACGCTGGGAGAATCACCCCTTATATCTTTGTTCAAACAGAGCAGTCAGTTTACTCTTGGTGTTGGGTAAGTGTTTAGAATTGACACTCCAGGATAAAGTTAACAGTCACTTGGACAAGTATAGATTTATTTAAGAAAACCAGTATGTATGTGTTAAAGCACTCCTCACCCTACCCCCTACAAACCTGCAGTAGCAGATACTACAAAAATCTATGATATAGGTTTATGGTCTATTAATTTTGCTGCTACAGCAGGAAAGAAAATGGAAAACTATGAAATAAATTAGATTACCATCATTCTGAATTACATATTTGGTTTACCAGTATTATTTATTCATATTTTCACTGTGTTATACTAAAATATATAGTGTTACATATGCCTTCAAAAGATTTTGAGGTTGACCTTTTTAGTTTTTAAACAGGAATAAATCCTGGTAAACATCTATAGGCTGGAACATCACAGACTCAAAATAACTGCAATCCAAAAGGTAACCCATTTCCTGGGTAAAGTCACAATAAAAGGACAAGAGACATGAAATGGCAGATGATCTTACTTAGCTAAAGTACTGGAGACATGGGGGGAGGTGATTTTCCTGGTGCAACAGATTGCGTTGGTGGCACGGGAGAATCGCAGGGAAGAACCGGACACATTTGGCTGTGGTGGAAGCCCCCATTGGGATTCTCCCAGACACTGCATTGGATGTATTCTGGTTCCTACACAGTAAGGGCAGGGCGAGGGTGGGAGAAAGGGTGCCAGGTTTTGCCTGGCACTGTGGCACTGCCAGAGTGGCATAAAAGGGGTGGGCCATGAAGGGGGACCCATTGGGTGGATCTCAATGTCCCATTGCTGGCGATCTATGTTTGGGAGTGGGGGAGAGGGGTTGGTGGGGCAATGGTAGAAATATAGTTCCAGGAAGAGGGTGACGTGTGGACAGTTCTGTGGCAGGGAGGGAGGGGAGTCTTCAATTTCACTTTGAGATCAGGACGCACGATAAGAACGGTGCGAGAAATGGCCTTACTTTTTTATGTCCCTTGCCCTTTTATTCTGTCTTTAACCAGAAAACACGTTATCTTTTGGATTGTAATTATCTTGTGTGATTTCCCAGTTTATAGATGTTTACCAAGATTTATTCCCATTAAAAGGTAAACTTCACATCTTATGAAGTCATACATAACATTACAGTACAACACAGTAGAGTCCATATTCTATCTTTGGAAATATGAATATACAATATAGGTAAATCAATCAAATATGTAATTCAGAATGATGGTAATCCAATTTATTTCATAGTGTGCCCTGATAAGATCTCTGTGAAGCTGGACTTGCGAATGTGTTTCAATCCCACTTCTCTCAGACCCAGTGCAAAACTCAGCCCTTTCCCAAAAAAATGACCAAGGGCAGGATGATCACAATCTGTTTCAACTGGTTTCCTCATCCAAAAAAAAGGCAATTTTGGGGAAAATTTCACTCATGGTACCTATAATTATTCTAGTAATGGCCATAAATTATTCATGTCTTTCCCAGAATTAAGGAAAGTTTTGGAATTAAGAAGTAGTTAATCTATATTTCCACCTGGGAACAGGCTCTGTATGTCACTTTGCTGTGGAGATGGGTGGAGCCCAGTGAGATTATTTATTTTTGAGTTTATCTTTGTGAATTCAGTAACTGAATAGCCAGTAGGCAAGATTGGTTCAGAGTAGTGGTTAAAAGACAATGTCAGCTGAGTGTCTTAAGTAGCTCGTAGCTTCTTGGAAGTCAAGAGATAGAGCCACATCTATACTTGAAGCAAATGCTAAGTATACAAGACAAATTTGAGAAGGGTAATGACTGGAAGATTTGTTGAAGTAATCTACAGTAATCCTCAATAAAAAGCAGTCAACCATGTTGCAGTTTGTTTCTAGCCATCTGCAGCTCACTGAGAGAAGATAGGCAAAGCTGATGGGTGTTAGGTTGACTGTTAAGCCGAGAAAATGTGAACTTCATCTTTCCATGTAGCATGAAGCCAGGGGCTTAATCTCAGTTTGGATTTTTTTGAGAGGAGAAAGCAGCTGGAAGAATTACTCTAATTGACAGCTCGTGGAAGAAATCTACAGTAATCCCCACAGAGCCTTGTGGTAAAGAAAGCAATCAGCAGAATTAGCTGGGAAGCATTGAGAAGGCATTGGAACAAGGCACGGAAGCATCCACTGTGGCAACAAGGTTAACTGCCTTATGTTGAGCAGTACTGAAGATTTCTTCTTTCACCTTCAAGCCAAACAAATTTTCTAGTCATTTTACCTGTTACCAACTTTCTGTACACCGAGCACCAGCTCCCACTTCCAAGTTGCATTGTGAACAATAGATCAGCCTTAACTCAGAGAATATTTGGAACTGAGAATAATTAAAGTATGTTCCAGAGGGCTGTTACATAATTTGGGGTGATCCTGACAAAAGTAGTACCTCTACTATATTATAAAGTATAAGAGAATTGTTGCAGGAAGGAAGAAATAAAATTGAATCTATATATCTATTAATCTAGATCTAGATATAGATTAATCTATATCTATATATTTATAGATAATCTATATACTTATAAACCACACTGTTAATAGCTCTTGCTTTGCTTAAGTCTTGTATATACAATAAAATGTATTTTTGCTTCAAGACAAACGTGTAGTTCTAGTAGGTAAAACTTAGAATTCTCCCATGTGCCCACAGTTGGTTCAATGATAGGTTGCTGGGATAGAGAAGACAGAGGGTCCATTTCACACTGGCTTGAATTGACAGCGAGAACTAGCTCAATGGTGCCCATAATGATAGGAATCCAGTGGAGGTCAGCATGAAACTCACTTACATCCTGTGGCACAGTGGTTAGCACTGCTGCCTCACAGCTCCAGGGATCCGGGTTCAATTCCCATTTTGTCCCACACTCCCAAGATGTGTGGGTTACATTGACTGGCCACACTAAATTGCTCTTTAGTGTCATGGAGACTAGCAGGATAAATAAGTGGGGTTATAGGGATAGGGCTATAGGATTGTTGGCAGGTAGGCGCAATGGGCCAAATGGCCTACTTCTGCATTGTAGGGATTCTATGATTATTGAAGGCCTGGGCTGCCTTCAGAATTTAGAATAGAGACAGCCAGTGACCCTGGACCACCAGAGCAGTGGATGAGGGGAGAATATTTCAGGCTAGTCTCCTAGCTTCAGTATATTCAAAGAGATCCATTATCCAAAATGTTCCTTCAGAAGGGAATCAGTGATGATAGGTGTCTTTAGATACCAGATATGAGGTGGGATGCATGTCATCAAGCCCACCTCACCTTAGAAGATGGTGCAAAATTCCCAGATGCATAAGATGTGTCATAGTTTCCCGCCAGCCTCTACAGCAGGAAACAGTCACCATTCTTGCCGCCACCACAGAACATAGTTCCAGATGAGACAATTCTGCCCTACATTTTCAGATTTGTCATTAACAGTTAATGGTCTTTAACAGGATCATAATGACTAACACATGGAGAAAATATTGAGAAAATTATTGTGTTCATCTATGGAATCACCACATCTCATTCTATTTCATGAATTCGATATCCACAAAATCCAATACAAGCTTTGAATTTATTTGTTGGAATTCAGTGATTCAGTTCCTGCCAATAAGTAATTATGCCAAGTTCATTACTAGTACAATTTACCTATTACAGCAGTGAGAAATGTTTAAATTTTTTTACACAAATACATTACAAGAAATTAATATTGATTCAACTTTCTCTTCATAATTGAAAGAGGGCAAATTGGTTAAGAGTGGTTGTTTTCCTGTATTATTTTATTAATATAAATGTTCTAAAACATTTTAACTGAAATTAAATGTTTTACTTTTTTCTGTTTCCCATTCCTTTTTCTCCATTTGCTTTCCTACTTTTTAATCTGATATTTCTTCCTAGATGATGCATATTTTATATTTTATGCAATTAAAAATCAAATACTGCAGATGCTGGAAATCTGAAATAAAAACAGAAAATGTTGTTAAAAAGAAAAGTAGGTCCAGCAGCATCTGTGGAGAAAGAAACAGAGTTAACGTTTTGAGTCTGTATGACTCTTCTTCGGAGCCATTCAGGAACATTTTCAAGTTTTCTTTTGTGATAAAAATTATTAAAAATACTGTTTTCCTCTGCCTCTTGAGTTTTATCATCTGTTTGGGTGCTGGGACCCAGATTGTCAAATTCTTTGAATAGTTGAAAGCTGACTTCAAGTGCATGAAATATTGATGGAAGAATTTGTGACTTGTTATAACAGACCTACCTGCCTAAAAACATGTCAGATAACGAGGATAACAGAAAGGCTGTTACTAGGGAACAACACGGCACCAATGATTTTAAACTCCAGGGTAGCACCAATCTGTTTCACACATAGACACTGTGTTTCTAAATATTCTGCAGTCAACAACTGCCTAGTGCTGCTTAAATATGTACAATTCACAATGGAGGGAAGAGTTATGCAGCTGTTGAGTCTATTAGTCAGTAAAAATGATTGATTGTTGACTAGCTGGGGTACCTCTAAAGTTTTTTTTTAGTATAGATTCCTTTGGTTGCCAATACTATGATGCTAGTACATATGATGGACAGCTTCTTTACTGTCAGAGAATATCAGTTTAGAGTCTAACCAGGGACAATTACTTTGTGGCGTCTTCACGGTGAGCACATTGCTGATTCCAGATCAGCAGAAAAATTTGTCAATATGTTAGCATAGCAGCATGACCTTGAAATAAAAATGCTGCAAATCGTTAAGGTCTCACTCTGGCAACAGTTCAACCAGTCATGCTGCATGTGGCACTGCTTTATAAACCTTGGTCAATTTGTGCCACTTCTCTGTATTGTCTTATAGTCAGTTCAAAAGATACAAAGCTTACTGAACGTCTAATCTAAACAAAAGATGGCATCTCAAATAACAAATGGGAACACAAAAAATGCGACAGTCAAAAGAGAGAAAAAAAGATTTAAAATAAGTTACTACAAGATTTCTAGTAACACAGGCTACCAATGGGGACCAAGGGAAAAGTTCTGCAAAGTTATCATAGGTTTTTCTGAGGGACTTCTGACAGTGATATTGAATCCTCTGTGTGGTTGACAAATGCAGCAAATCATTGTAGCCTTTTGAGGAAGATACCAAAACAGAACTTATTGATGGGGATGGGAAAGGCTTCCTTGTGGAGTGTGAATGAGCACTTCTGCTTCTCTTGTCTTGCAAGCAAGCCTTAAAAAAACTTCTCTATCTAACCTCTACTAGTATCATTGCTGTTCTTGATAAGTTTGTATGTTGTGAAAAGCAGTAGTCTTCACCCATTTAGGCAAGATAAAATAGCAAAAGTGTCCCAATCTTAAAACCGAAAAGAGGACTCTGCTGTCTTCCAATAGCAGAGGAACCCTGGGGTCAGAAGATAAGTCACTCCCCTTGTTTTATTATTAACCACAACCCCTCACTATCCTGCCACCCCATCCAAAACCTAGCTTCTGTAATAGTTAAAACTGTAGACTTTGCTTACCAGGCAAAGCAATAGTTAATTAAGCATTCAGTTTTCCCTTACTCCTCAAATTTGACTTGCACTTTCACGATTGATGGCATAAATGCAGACTTACCTGTGACTTTATCTATGGTCTCTTCTGTGACGTGATTCATTTGATGCACCCATTCGCCATTGCATTTGAAGTATATCTGTGTGGCTGGTGTTGCTTTGCAGACCAAGGTAACGGGTTTGTTTTTTACAATGTACACATCCTCTGGTTCATCCAAAAAATGAGGCAAGGACTCTGAAGAAGCCACTGGGATGGTTTCGAACTGAGAATCACTGTATTCTGCATCTGAAGAAAAATGCATAGTTTTACAATGTGCATTTTATTTTCCCTGTTCTTCTTTAAAATATATTGTTGTTGAGATGTGGGTGTCACTGGCAAGATATATTGCTATCCCTATTCCTCCCGAGAAGCTGATGGTGGGATTGCTTTTCAGGCCACATCAAAAGGAAGTTTAAAAGTTAATCATATTGGTATAGGAGTGAAATAGGTCAGACTGATTCAGTCACAGATTCCCTTCTCCAAATAATCATCAGTGGATTAGGTGAGCCTTTTGCCACAATTCAACAGCTTTATTCCATATAATATGCTGTTGGAACCCTATGAAAAAATACACCCAGTTTTGTTTCAAGGACAAACTGTTGTTTCTCTTTTCTGATGTGGCCATTTAGAAAACAAGTCTGAAATAGAGGTCAACCACATAGTTTCAAGAAGAAAAAAAGATCTATCTTTTAATTATCATATTCTGCAAAAGTAGATTTATGCAAACATGGTAGTGATCTAATCAGATTAGTCATTTGCATCAGGCACCAGTTTTAATAATTAAAATATAATAATGATTTAAACACTTAGTTACGGTAATATAAGTCAAACAACATATGACCAGAGTGCAATCAATTTGATTCATGTACATTATGCAATTAATTTGATGCATTGTAGTACACAAAGCTGCAATGTACTTGATTTAGTTTAGGATAGACTAAAAGGATCAGTCAGATTCATTCCTCAGAGATGCTTACAATTGTGTTCCTGAATGTTATTTTATGAAGACTAATAGTTAATGAATGAGCACCTCCATTGAGACAGCAAAGGCATTTCATAAAATTATGCTACAAGTGTCTAAATTCTTATTACTCTTCTTATTACAGCTGCAATAGCTTCTTATTGCCACCAAATTCAAGTGTTTCAAAGGGCCAAATTCCAAACTAACTTAAGTCTTTTTATTTATTTGCAAAATACATTTAATTAATATTTAATTTGAAAATTCTAATGCACCATGTTCCCAAAGAGCTGAACATTCTTCATGAGTTCTTAAAATGATCCAACAGAACTGGAAGGCTGAAAACAGTTCCATTCAGCTCCTGGCATCCATTCCAACCCACATATAACCTGTAAAAATGTAAATCCATATTAAAGCTGTACTACCTTGCCATGAATACAAATCAATGAAGGAATTTTAAGATGCAAGTAATAAAACTTTAAATATTTTTTCCATTCTAAAGTTATAATTTGAAGTATAAGAAATGTATTTTTTCATAGGGTTCCAACAGCATATTCCATATAATATAGAGAGTCATAAGGCCCTATTTTACCATCACTTCACGCCAGTTTTCGGATGCAAAAATGTGGTAAAGTCGGGCGTGAGGCCATTACCACGATCTGCGCCTGTGTCCGTGCAGATGCCCAGTTTACCAAGCCCTGGGAATGGCTGCGATCCAATTCAAGCCCGACACGGGGCCCAACGGTGATTTAAATCCATGCATTTAAATTGAATTAATGGACTGCCCACCCAACTTTATCAGTATTTCCCCATTTACCACCGTGTTTGCCAATCCGGAATCAGCGCCAAAATGAACATGCTGAATAAAAGTCTGAATTGGGCACTGCAGCTGCTGAAGAGGTGAGTTCAGAGCTTCCAATGGCTTTCTGACTCAGATCGGTGATGGAGGGAAGGACAGAAGGAAGGAGGCGGGTCAGATCATTCTCTGGTGGGAGTGGAGGTAGGGCCAATCGTTGGCTGCAGGGAACGGGTTGGGGGGGGCAGATCATTTTCTGATTGGGGGCAGGGGAGAAGGGCCAATTGTTATCTGGTTGGAAGGGGGAGGAGGGTCAGGTATATCTTGGGGTGGCGGGGGTAGGGAAAGTGCGACTAAATCAATCATTCTCGGGGGGGGGGGGAGATGAGGTGACATGAGGTCAGATCAATCACTGTGGGGGAGGAGGGGTAGGGGAGTGAGACCAGATCATTCTCTGGGTGGGGGTAGGGGGAGAGAAAGACTGAGGTTAAATCATTTCTGGGTTGGTGAGGGGGAAGTGAGGCTAGATCATTCTCTGGGAGACCGTGGAGGGGAGTGAGGCCACATCATTTTCTGGGGGGTTATTTCACCATCCCCTGCTCCCATTAACAGTCAATGCCAGCATCTCCTCCCCCATTCTCGATTGCTGTCTCTCACCACCCCCCCATCCCCAGTCCTCCGCAATAGCCATTGTCGAAATCACCCTCTCTGTCCTCCCGCCGCAACAGTTATCACTGGCATCTCTTCTTTCCCATCACCTCACACACTTGTTCCCCCAAACATCCACTACCACCACCACCCCATCTCCTCAACACACGAAACTCCAACTGGGGTCCACCCCTGGCATTGCCCCAGGCACAGGTGGGCACTGCCAGGTTAGCACTCGCTACAAGAGACGTGGAAAATCCCAGAACACGATCTCTCCAGAGAGAATTGCATTTCTCGATTCTCTCTGGATTTTCAGCCCACAATGCTGCTCTCTCTGACGGTGAATGCTGGCTGAAAATTGCCCCTGTGGTAGTGAGGAACCTCAGCTTAAGGGGGAAATTAGAGGCTAAGGTTTTGAAGAGGCTGCTCGAGATGATTTAGTAGCCTGATGAAGGATTGGGGTCACTAACAAATGGTATTTTTGGATGAAGCATTCGAAATGTTGAGCTGGATGAAATTGCAGCTGATTCAAGAATACGTAAGAATCTAGCAACACCAATTTTAAATCCAACCGATTTATTTGATAGTAAATCTGCGAGCTTTCGACCTTTTCGTCTTCATCAGGCAAATGCAGTGTTCTGGTCTGCAATAGCACACATATCAGCACAGACAGTCACAGATTGCTGATTAGAATGCGAATCCTTACACATAACCTGCTATTCAAGTGTTAAAGTGGCTAACAATGTGTGTGAAGGGAACCCTGAGCATTGGTTAGAGAAATGTGTATTTTCTCCATACAGCACAGTAAGTGAGGTTTTTTGCTAACCCAGGCAAGTTACGGGGGTTACAGATAGTGTGACATGAAGCCAAGATCCCTGTTAAGACCGTCCTCGTGTGTGGAACTTGGCTATCAGTCTCTGCTCAGCAACTCTGCGCTGTCGTGTGTCACGAAGGCCCCCTTGAAGAACATTTACCCGCAGGTCGGAGGCCGAATGCCCATGACTGCTGAAGTGTTCGCCCACAGGAAGGGAACTGTTTTGCCTGGTGATTGTTGAGCGATGCTCATTCATCCGCTGTCGTAGTGTCTGCATGGTCTCCCCAATGTACCATGCTTCGGGACATCCTTTCTTGCAACGTATTAGGTAGACAACGTTGGCCGAGTTGCAAGAGTATGTACCGTGTACCTGGTGAATGGTATCCTCATGTTTGATGATGTCGTCCATGTCTATGATCCGGCATGTCTTGCAGAGGTTGCTGTGGCAGGGTTGTGTGGTATTGTGGTCACTGTTCTCCTGAAGGTTGGGTAGTTTGCTGCGAACAATGATCTGTTTGAGGTTGTGCGGTTGTCTGAAAGCAAGAAGTGGGGGGGTGGGGATGGCCCTAGCGAGATGTTCATCGTCATCAATGATATGTTGAAGATTCCGGAGAAGATGTCGTAGCTTCTCCGCTCCGGGGAAGTACTGGACAACAAAGGGTACTCTGTCCACTGTGTCCCGTGTTCGTCTTCTGAGGAGGTCAGTGCGGTTTATCGCTGTGGCACGTCGGAACTGTCGATCGATGAGTCGAGCGCCATATCCTGTTCTCACAAGGGCATTTTTCAGCTTCTGGAGGTGTCTGTCATGATCCTCCTCATCTGAGCAAGTTCTGTGTATATGGAGGGCTTGTCCATAGGGAATGGCTTCTTTAACGTGTCTAGGGTGGAATCTGGAGAAGTGGAGCATTGTGAGGTTGTCTGTCGGTTTGCGGTACAGTGAGGTGCTGAGGTGACCGTCCTTGATGGAGATGCGTGTGTCCTAGAATGCAACTGATTCTGGAGAATAGTCCATGGTGAGTCTGATGGTGGGATGGAACTTGTTGATATCATCACACAGTTGTTTCAATGATTGTTCACCATGAGTCCAAAGGAAAAAGATGTCATCAATGTATCTAGTACATAGCCTTGGTTGAAGATCCCGTGTGGTGAAGAAGTCTTGTTCGAACCTGTGTATGAAGATGTTGGCATATTGAGGCACATTCTAATCAGCAATCTGTGACTGTCTGTGCTGATGTGTGCTATTGCAGACCAGAACACTGCATTTGCCTGATGAAGACGAAAAGGTTGAAAGCTCGCAGATTTACTATCAAATAAATCGGTTGGATTTAAAATTGGTGTTGCTAGATTCTTACTGAGTTCTTACTACCCCAGTCCAACGCCGGCATCTCTACATCAAGAATACATGCCAGACAAGTACAGAGATGGCAACAGAAATCATTCATAGAAAGGCTCCAGCTTCAATTAGATAGCTCAGGTGGGATCTAAGTAAAAGAAATCTTATTATAACTGAGGAATGGAGTAGAGGCAAGATAATTCAGGTAGTAGACCATCTAAAAGTTGCAGTGAATTCAAAGTGGACAAAGGAAAATATAACGTTTTGATTGCAGAAAATATCATTCATAAATTGCCACAAACAACTTTGTGAAGGGTGATACCTGATTAAGAAATCTCCAAAACAGAGTTTTAATGCTACAAATCAACAGAGATCTGGGAGACAATAACAAGTTCAAGGATTTTAGCAAAGAAAGAGACGTTGGGCCCGATTTTATCAATTGGAAGCTAAGGGCCGGATCCAAATATAAAACGGATCTGAGCCTGGAATCCTCGTTCCAGCGTGCCCATACACTTTTTGCCTGCTCCGGTCAGGTCCACACTATGGGCAGGGCTTAGCGCTGCCAGAATGATCAGAGCTCTGAACTGCACATGTGCAGTTCGAAAAAATATCTGAAGCAGTGCACCTGGGCATGAAAGACAAAACCAGCAGAGAGAGTCAGGGAGTGGGGGGGAGCGGAGGGTTGGGGGGGTGTGGGGAAGGATGAGCTGAGATCAGATCTCCTGGGAGGCAGGCCCCTCGGCAGACGCCCCCCGATCAGAACCACTCCCGTTCCCCACCCAGGAGGCAGTCTCCCCCCCCCTCCCCCCAAGATGCAGCCCCCTCTCCCCAGTCAGATACAACCCCTCACCCCACCACGGTCAGACCGCTCCAGGATGCAGGCCCCCACAACCTGCACTCGTTGATGTGGAGATGCCAGCGTTGGACTGGGGCAAACACAGTAAAAAGTCCCACACCACCACGTCATTGGACAGCCTGCAGCACCTTCCTGCCGGGGGGCAGGGGGGTTTGGAATGGGGGAGGTGGGCTCAGATGGATCCCTGGTTGGGGTGGGGGTGGGGATGGGGGTGCACAAGAGGATGGACTTGTGCAAATCCCCCCCCCCCACAACCAGGGATCCATCTGAGCCCACCCCCTCCTCTGTGAGACACCATTATCTCATGGTGTCACTGGCCTATTGAGTAATCAAAAAGAAACTGCTATAAATGGTCGAGCAAAACAGACATTGCCATGTTGTTGTTAGCTTTGAAACAGTTGAGCAAAAAAATGGAAATGGACCTAACTGTGTGGTAGTAACACATACTAGTGGATTTTGTACGCTCTGCCGGGCTATTGCAACATGTCACAGTGTCAGCATGCAGGTTTCCACCATCAATTTGTGACACATTGATTACATCAATTCATCAATGTAAAGTGCAAGTCCAGAAAAGGAATTCACTGAACCCTTTCAAATATGTTTCATGTATGCATTTAACTGTTAATGAAAAATAAATGTTCTGAGACTGATGGGAGATATAAATCACCCTTTCACAACATGAAGCCAGAGTGATTATATTTGGCACGCACTAGCATGGAAAATAAATTAGGTGTGTTTCACTGAACATAAAATTTTATTTTTTTTTCTGAGCAGAACTTCTATATTACACAAGAAATAAGAAAGTGCCACTTTAAAGTTTAATTGCAACTTTTGATATCCAATCAAATACATTTATAACAATTAAAATAAAATTCACTCCAATCACTTTGGTTTCAGGGAATTAATGATCATTAGTCCACACAAACTGTGTTATACTCAGGCTTAAGATGTCCTCAAAATGTTATGTACACAACCATGACCCTGTCAAAAAAACATAGTATATTGTAGAGGAAGTTGGTTTCCCTGGCTCGATTTGAATTACCAATGGGCAAGTCGTTGGCATAAAGTCTGTGTAAAACTGGTGTGAGCAGCCTTCAAAAAAGACCGTTTAGCCTACATTTCAGCAACAGATTGGTGCGTGCAAGTAAGATTAATAATGGCTTGTTCTTTCATCGCACATTATTATAACGTCATGTCTTAGTGATAATTTAGAGAATTACGATTATCTTGACCGATATGAGGCAGGTCAGAATGCCAGCTTAAAGAAACAGTACTCAAAATGTCATTTATTTAGGCCCCATGCACTTCTAGAGGGCATTGGAGTAGATAAAAAAGTAGCTTCCATCAAGCTTGTTAGGATTATCACTCATACTACCAGGAAGGAACAGGCATTGCTACTGAAGGTCAACTCCCTCACACCCCTAAACCCATGAAGTTCCCAGTTCTCTACAAGGCAAGCAATTAAACACATTGCACACATTTCCTATTCCTTCCTTGCCCATCTCCTTGTCCACAACTCACCCTTGACAATGCATTCTACCTAAGAACACTTAAACACCACATCTAAAAACTCTCAAGCAGTCATTTCAAGTGGAATACAAAATATACAAGCTCCTGCCAAAGTTGAAGTGCACTGTTTGGTTTCATGCTGTTTTTCTCTAATTTGGAAGCATTCTTTATGTCAGCTTTAGCTCATTGGCAATACTTTCTTCCCTTAACAGATTCACGGTTCTAGAGACTTGGAAATGCAATCTAGGCTGTTAATTCAGTACCGCACTGTTGGAGATGATGGGTGGGATTTCCTGCACTCCCTGGGACATATTTTACAGTGGAGGAGATAGCCTGCCTTTGGCCTGTGGTGAGATCTTCCAATTCTATCAATTGGGTTTCCTGCTGTTGGTGCCCTCCACCACTGGGATATCCGCAGTAAGGGATCGCTGTCAGCTGAATCAGGAGACACCACTGGCAGGAACGGCCAAAAAGTCCTGTCTTTCAGTTGAGATGTTAAACAGTGAAGGGCAGACAATGGAAACGTCCATTGACTTGGGCAGGAATTTCCAGGCTTGCTTGAACGAGACCGTAAAATACCACCCAAGTGGGCCTCTTCTGCCGTGGGTTAAACCCCAGCGGCATAGTGGCACAGTGGTTAGCACTGTTGCCTCACAACACCAGAGACCGGGTTTCAACTGCTGGCTTGGGTCACCATCTGTGTGGAGTTTGCACATTCTCCCCCTCTCTGCATGGACCATATGCTCCGGTTTCCTCCCACAATCTGAAGATGCGTGGGTTAGGTTGATTGGCCACGCTAAATTGACCCGTAGTGTCAGGGTGACTAGCTAGGGTAAATGCATGGGGTTATGAGGATGGGGCTTGGGTAGCATTGTGGTTGGTGTAGACTCGATGGGTCAAATGGCCTCCTTCCGCACTGTAGGGTTCTAAGATCTATGATCAACAATCTGTCTGATAGGATGGATGTCAATGACCCCACAACATAACAGTATTCAAAAATAGAATAGGTAATCCTTATGCAATAATGTATTAGTCTTGTGGTTATGGTTCTAGACAAGCATTTCAGAAGACATGATTCAAATTATGGAGCTGGCAGATTGCCATGCATTTTTCATCAACATCCGCAATATAATTGCACTGCATACAGTGGCCGCAGTCTTGCTAACAATAAATTCAGTGAACTGAAAATGCCCAGTATCTATACCAACAGTGCAAAAAGAGCTCATTGAAACTATTTGAATACTTCAAGTTGCCTAAAATTAGCAGTGCTTTTAAATTAGTAAGTACTGAATTGCGAGCTCAATACAATTTAAGTGGTGCCTTCATAATTGACTGGAACGGTAGTGGCAGATGGTTAACACCATTTCTCTGATATAGATGGCTGTCTGAGACAAATAAGGATAGTATAAGTGGTGGCAAATATAATATGATGTTTCATTGTAATGAAATCAAACTACAAATTTAAAATTTGGAAAAAACCTGATCTTCCTTTTTTTAAAAAACTGCAACATAATGTTATGGAAGTTACAGAAAATCATACATCAGGGATTTTGGCCTATCAACCCAATTTTTCGTAGCAATGGGTTACTAGGAAGTTCAGTTACTGTGCAGTACCTCTTGCCACATCAATCTGGGCGGCACAGTGGCACAATGGTTAGCACTGCTGCCTCACAGTGCCTGGGACACAAGTTCAATTCCAGCCTTGGTCACTGTCTGTGGAGTTTGCATGTATCCCCCTGAGCCCGCATAGTCTTCCTCTGGGTACTCCAGTTTCTTCCCATGGATCAAAGATGTGCAAGTTCGGTGGATTGGCCATGCTAAATGGATCTTAGTGTCAATGGGATTAGCAGGGTAAATGTTCACAGGGATCCTGAAAAGGTGTAGATAAATCAAAGACCAAAGAAACTGACTGCTTCCGACACAGTGAAAAAGCAAATTCTTCCTTAAAGAGCCAACAACATTTAAAGTTGCAGCTACAACAAAAAAAAGGCCACAGACAATTAATCAGAAGATCCAGACGTATTGTGTTATGGAAAAGACTAAAACAGATTCAAGAGTGGAAGTCTTGGAGAAGACAATTTCTGTGTACAAGAGAAGTTCAAGGTTAAATAAGGAATAAGAAGTAAAAATCGATAAGTTTTTAATCATGTTTGGTTCATTTGCTAGTGAAGTACTCCACAGCTAATGTATTGATCAATACTCAAAAATGTTTTGTGAATATTAAAAGGCTTTAAGCAGATATTTAAACTCCAAGTTATGGAAAATGCAGAAAATAAAAGAAAGCCCAGCACACTCGTAGCAAAGCAGAAGAGTAAGAAGAGAGAGGAAACTCCCAATAAAGTGCCAAGCCAAAGACAATGAGACTTTAGAGAAAGGGCAACAAGGGCAGAAAGGGGCAGCATGCTGGCATAGTGGTTAGTATTGCTGTCTCACAGCCAAAGAGACCCAAGTTCAATTCCTGGCTTGGGTCACTGTGTGTGTGGAGTTTGCACATTCTCCCCATGTCTGTGTGGGTTTCCTCCAGTTATGGGAATAGGGCTAGAGCGGGATTGTGGTTGGTACAGACTTGATCGGCTGAATGACCTCCTTCTGTACTGTAGGGATTCTATGATTCTACAATATCCAACTTGCTGTGGGTTGGAGCAGGCCAAGAAATAGAGACCCTGCCTGAAGCAGATGGAATCCTCATTAATCTATGCAAATCAGAGTCCGACAATATAGATAAGAATCCAATGCTATTTTCACATGCCAGCAGGCACATATTGACTAGCATAATTAGAATCTGGCTGCAAACTTCAGAAGTGAATGTTGGAGTGGACATAAACTCAAATCCCATCAATGACTAACCCACTTCCTTGAGAGAAAGTTGGGATCTAGAATGCGGGAGTTAGAAAAATTGAAAAAAAATCTGATTACAACATTGAAGGAAGGTTGAAAATTGGTTGGCTAGTGAGTATTATAGCTTTGTTATTGAATTTTGAAATTCACAGAGCGAATCCAAACAGCTGAGAAATTAAAAACTTCAATTTAAAAAAGGGTTAAGTAAAGTATTCCGTTTTCTTATATTTAAATAATATCAACTGAAGGAAAGTGAATAACTGCTGAGTCTCTCTTTTTTAAAAAGTAAGGTTCATTAATTTCTTAAGTTTATTAGACTTGGGGGCAGTTCCAGGGAACCGGAGATTTGCAAATGCTACAGCCTTATTCAAAAAAGGATGTAAAGATAAGCCCAGCAATTACAGGCCAGCTAGTTTAACTTTGATTAAGTTTAAATTTATTTATTAGTGTCATTAGTAAGCTTACATTAACACTGCAATGAAGTTAGTGTGAAAATCCCCTAGTCACCACACTCAGCCACCTGTTCGGGTACACTAAGGGAGAATTTAGCATGGCTAACACATCTAACCGGCATGTATTTTAACTGTGGGAGGAAACCAGAGCACCAGAGGAAATCCATATAGAAACGTGGAGAACATGCAGGCCTTTATTCTGCGACAATCCACTGTACTATCTGCTTTTGAGCTGAAGTAACAAACTGAAGAGTGTCTACTGTATGAGCAGTGCTCATGACTCCAGTTCGCAATCCAAACCTATACATAGATACAACTACAGCCATGCTGGTATGTGATCAAGTGAACCAATAAGGTGCTTAACAAGACTTTCATTGTCTGCAGCACTCTGGAGGAATTCTACATTACCCATGACAGTAAGTCCCAAGGTTTGGTGTGGTTTGCCACATGCTGCAGAACCTCATCATCCTGAACATACAGCCTTTGCCATCAGACATATGGTGACCAGTTAAGGAGTTGGAGAAGGATAGCAGGTTTTAATCCAGCCCCTTTTTGGCTGGGGTGCCAGTGATTGATTCATCTGACTGTAGTACCTATCCAAACATAATTCTGTAATCAGCAACAGTTTTCCCTTCATTACTAACCAATAGAACAATAAAAACCACCACAAAGCAAATATTTCAAACTAATTTTATAATCCAATATTGCATTATAAAATTAACTATCCATTGTTGTGCACTGCCATCATGCCTGTCTTATGGATTCCTTCTCTCATGTTCTATGCAGTAGCATCCCAATCGTTGCAGCATGACTGGTGGAAGGATCTTGTCATTCATGGGGGGGGAAATGACAGGAAGTCTTGCTGGTCATTTTCAAGAGTCTCTAGACCTCAAACGCCCAGCTTCAGGCTGCACCAGTTTGACATAGTGACCACAGTCTGGGCTGGCTGATGGGCAAGAGCAATGACACTGGTACAATGACAGTGGTAAGGAGAATGAATGCTACCATCCTGAAAGAGAACAGCTCCTCAAAACTACTGCCAATCCATTGGGTGACAACTAAACAAACTTGGTAATCTACTGAAGGACAAGTTGCTGAATTCTGCCAAGACCCTCAAGCTCCTTTGAATTCCAGTATGCAAGCTATTGATGGAGGTAGTCTGCTTTGCATGAGTTGCATCTGAGTTTCCAGTGCAGCACTCAAGTGTTGCACTGGAAACATGCATGGTTTATTTGTGCATCATGATGCCTCCACCCGCTTATGACAGCTACCCAATTTTGCCTGCAAACTTTCTTAAATAGCGGTATAGCCTGAGTGATTCTAGTGCCAACTGTCAAAGATGCTGAGATGATCAAGAGCTAGGAAATTCCAGTGCAATTTCCTTATTCACTTGTTATAACTCCAAGACTCATTGAACTATTCCCAACCAACTTCAATAAAACAGAGATACATAAAAGATAGAGGTATGCCAATTGGCCCTTCGAGCCTGGTCTGTCATTTATTATGATCATGGCTGATCTTACAACTCAATAATCCTTTCTCACTTTCCCACCATGTCCTTTGATTCCTTTAGCCCTAAGAGATATGTCTAATTCCTTCTTGAAAACCAACAATGTTTTGGCCTCAATTGCTTTCTATGGTTGTGAGTGAGTATCAGATTTACCACTCTCTGGGAGAAGAAATTTCTCTTCATTCTCACCCTAAATGGTATCCTTAGATTGTACTCCCTCTAGAACAAGAATACCCTTCCTTAGATAAGCAGACCAAAACTGCACATTATTCCAGTTCTGGGTCTCAAAAAGGCCCTGTATAAATGTACCAAGACATCACTGTTCCCGCACTCAAATCCTCTTGCTATGAAGGCCAACATACTATTTAACTTTTTTACTGCCTGCAGCAATGCTTACCTGTTTTTCATACGTTCCCAGTGAGAAGCAATTTAGCACAGCCCAGAGTCGACCCACCAAACAAATGTGGATGTGGGATTGACTGTCAGGCTGTTCTGATTATGGGAGTTGTTCCCCGCAACTCTGGGTGGGGAAGAAATGGTGATCGAGATCATCACAGAGAAGACCTAACATTTCTTGTGAAAATTTTAGAAATATATATAAAAGTGATCATTATTAGTCTCTTCTGAACCTGAGCCATGTGAAACTGACTGTCCTTTTCTAATCAGGCCTCCTAGTAAAGATTGTAATTTGGTCCTAATGTCTTCAGGATCTGCCATGCTTTTGTTAAAAAACTTCCTATCAGCTTTACTATCTATATGCCTAACAGAACTGATGAAACACGTGATGGACTGGGTCCCAACAGCTTCAGGAATGAAAGTGACCCAGAGGATTTTAACTGCCAATTGTCTGGTTTTGTTATTTAGGTAGAGTTAAAATCACTCCTACTGATTTTCTGTGTTAGTTATATATTTACCTGATATAACATTTGAGTTAGACCAGCTGTCAGCTTCTGAATGACAACAGATTTGGCCACAGGTACAACCCTGTTTTGGGCTTTAAAAGTTGGAATAGTTTAAAATTTTTATTCCACCAGGTTTTTCTGGGCTGCTTTGGGAGACATAAACCATATAAGGTAATCTGTTGTCAACTACTGCGTCAAGCAGACAACAGATATCTTTTGATGTAGGCCTCAACTCATTTTGCTCCATATGGATCAGGCAAAGCAGACAATGCAAGTGGCTGTGATTCCCCAGGTTCAGAGCACCACTGCTGGCACCCATGTTGCATTAAGGGCACCACATGAATTCCTTCTAATTACCAGATCAACAGAAAAAGCTTTTACTCGGTGTTCAGCTGGTGTGTGATGCCAGGCGCATTATTCTTAACATAGATGTATGTTATCCAGGAAGCTATCCATAATTCTGTGGATTATGCAGCAGTTTATCAATTCAGTAATTTTCAGTTGGAGGCATGTATCTGGATGGTTGCTTGGTGATTAGGGATATCCTGTATTTGTGATTGATAATCCCATTCCACTGTCCAAGAGTATTAGAGATAGGCACTACAGGGGACTTCTTGCAAGAAGAAACCTAAAAGAGATATTGGAAGAGTCTTCTGTCTGGAGAACACTGCAGTACAGCCCTGTAAGGGTTTTGGAAATTACAATGAAACACTGCCTGCTGGTCCAACTTGCCATTTGGAAATGATTGACTCTTTCTTCTGGATAAGGCAAAGAAGGAGAAAGATGTATCACTCTCCTGAGCTCAGCAGGATGGATGGAGTGCAAATGTGGGGGAGGAGGTGCCACTGTCTGGCATTTCTTCCTTCTTCCAAAGCCTGCTCCGCCATCCTCTGCTTCATGTCTCAAGAGTTAATTCCTGCTCACCCACCTTACCACCTAGAGATGCACGAATGAACCTTGAGCCACTGTTACCACAGAAGAAAGGTTCCCTCCTGCAGACATTTTTGCACTTCAATGTCTCCGCTGCCAGAATCTTGAGAATTGTCTGCTCGTTTCAGCAGCAATAGCAATTTATACACTGCAGGTGAACTGCTTTTCCCTCCCTCTCAGTGGTGTTCAGTCACTTGAGGAGCAGCAATGTTGCTCCTGGCCTGCCCCACATTAGTTTTACCCCAGGGGAGTCAATCAGGGTTATCTCAGGGTCAGACCAGAAGCTAGAATTTTGACCCCGCGGCACATGAGGATATACTGTTAACTCAAGCTTAAAAGATAAAAGATTGCTCATATTGTTTACTATTTTATGTTAAGGTTCCCATCCATAATGAAAACTCATTTTGGATGGAATGACGTTGACTGAGAGCTTGGTTTGTCAAGGCATTATTGTGATTATACTAATAACCATTATATTAACCATGCAGTGCCATTTCAGCAATAGGAACAGGACCCATTGTACCATTTGATTAGATTATACTGATCCATATCCTAACTCTATCTACAGTTCTATAATTAAAAAAACAACAACCCATACTTATGTACTACTTTCAATATAGTAACATATCCAAGGAGCTTTACACATGCATCGCTGAACCCCAGCAGGTCAGAGGCTGGAAATTCTGCAGTGAGTAACTCACCTCCTGACACCTAAAATGTCCACCTTAACAAGGCAGGAATCAGTATCGTGAATATTCTACACTTCCCAGGATGAGTGCAGCTTCAATAATGCTCGACACTATGCAGAAAATAAATAGCTCCCTTGAATGGCATCTCACCCACCAACTAAAACACCAATGGCAGATGTGTGTACCATTAACAAGATGTACTGCAGTAACTTGTTAATGCTCCTTCAGCAGTTCCTTCCAAACCTGTGACCTCTACCAACCAGAAGAATAAAGACAGAAGGCACATGGGAACACCACCAACAGCAGTTCCTTCTAAGTCTCACATTGTCCTGACTTGGAATATGTCACAACCATCGTTAGTCAAAATCATGGAACAAACTCCTGAACAGTACTGTGGGTATGCTTACTGTTGTGTTATGTGCCTGCAAGCCATTGTAATGTAAAGGTCCTCAGCAGAGCAAAGGTTAATATGGGACTGGAGTGTAACACTGACCAAGGTGTGGTGTATATCTAGACCTAGATGTTAGTAAACTAAGAACAGTCTAGAAATAACATCCTGGAAATAGCCAGCCTTATAGAAGCAGTGTCACTCAAGATAGTAACCTGGAATCTATAAATAGTTCAAGATTACTCATAAAGGAATCATGTTTAAATCCACAAGTCTCAAGATCTCATTGAGCTGTCTAAAGAGCTCATTATACAGCATGGTTAGCAGTGCTGGAAGCTCTGAAAATACATCATATCTGCAGAAATATGAAAGGTGGCATTTTAAAGAATGAAGCCAGAACTTTATCCCAAAGTATGAAAAAGTGAAGCCGCACTAGAGGAAAATGATTGCAAGACTTTGAATGACGCTAAATTAAGACACTTAGATCACAAGACGGTGAGCTAAACTACAAAAATTGCAAGACCCTGAGTGACGCACTGTGAAGAATATTGGAAGTTCATGAGCCAGTGAGCATAAATTACTGAAAAGCTGTACTTGCATTGTGGAGTAGGTGGCTGTCCCACAATTCAGCATATCTGTGGAGAAGCTGGAGGAAAACTGTATGTTAAAAAGTCCCTGCAAAAATAAAAAAACAAAGAATTGCAGTAATAAAAAAGTTTAAAAATGCTCTCAGAAACAAGAGAAGCACATGTTCACAGGGATTCTGGAAAACGTGAATAAATCAAAGACCAAAAACACTGAGAAAAAGTGAATCCTGCCTTAAAGAGCCAACAACATTTAAAGTTGTAGCTACAACAGAAAAAATGGCCACAGACAATTAAGCAGAAGATCTGGATGCATTTGTGTTATGGAAAAGGCTAAACCAGACTCAAGAGTGGAACTCTTGAAGACAATTCCCACGTACAAGAGAAGTTCAAGGTTAAATAAGGAATAAGAAGTAAAAATCGATACATTTTTAATCATGTTTGGTTCATTTGCTAGTGAAGTACTCCATAGCTAATGTATAGATCAATACTCAAAAATGTCTAATGAGATATTAAAAGACTTTAAGCAGATATTTAAACTCCAAGTTATGGAAAATTCTGACTATAAAAGAAAGCCCAGCACACTCGTAGCAAAGCAGAAAAGTAAAGAGAGGGAGACTCCCAATAAAGTGCCAAGCCAAGGGCTATGAGACTCCAAAGAAAGGGCAACAAGGACAGAAACAGGCAACACGCTGGCATAGTGGTTAGCAATCCTGCTTCAAAGCACCAGAGACCCAAGTTCAATTCCAAGATTGAGTCATTGCCTGTGCACAGTCTACACATTCTTCCAGTGTCTGTGTGGGTTTCCTCCAGATGCTCTGATTTCCTTCTACAGTGCAAAAGATGTGCTTATTAGGTACATTGGCCAAACTAAATTCTCCCTCAGTTGTACCCAAACAGATGCTCCTCTCTCCCACCTCCTCTCCTCCTCTCCCCCCCCCCCCCCCCACCCACCCCCCCACCCCCCACCCCTCTCTAGTAGTGAGTAGAGAATTTTCACTGTAACTTCAGTGCAGGGTTAATGCAAGCCTACTTGTGACACTAATAAATAAATTTAATAAATAATAAATTTAAACAAGACCAAGAAAGAGGGCAACAAAAGACCCCAGAGAGAGGGCAACAAATGATCCCAGAGTAAGGGAGCCAGAAGAACCAGGAGTGTGATAGACAGAAAGCAGTGTGAAGTGAATAGATGGATCTATATGAAGCCATACACACTGAAATAACTCAAAAGAAGCAAAAAGTGCAAAAAGTAACAAGCTGTTCTACAGGAAAATGTTTGTATTAGAGCTGAACTGGAATATTTGAAGCATAAGATTCAAGCTGAACACATACCTTTGAAAATGCACATTGAGCTGAAGTCTTCAATGAACCAAAATGTTCAATATCTGAACAAATAAATTTCAGAGATGACATAAAGGTGACAGGAGAATATAATCATCCTTAATTATACAGTTGGCACATCAAAGCCAGAGTTTGGGAAAACTCAATCAGGTGCACAGCCAGGCACATCAGCAGGCAGAAAAGGCAATGCAGAGAAGTTATGACCCTGAAATTCACCTTGAGAATCAATACATAGTCATGGAAAAGCAGAAGTTAATAATGACTTTGAACATTAGTTCATTAAAAGCTACATTAGAACTATCAGTAGCAACAATATGTTACATTGAAAATCTAGAGTTAGTTGGCCAGAGTCAACAAGAAAATAAATTCTCAAGATAGATTTCAAAAGGAATGTGTGATCATTCAGCAACATAAAATGAAGATTGTATTAAATAGCAAAAAAGGAGAAGAAACTCATTGGCACTTTGCTGAATTACAGGAAAATTTAGGCTAAGCAAATGAGTTTCACAAAGAAAAAGAAAGCCCGTTGAAAGACACTGACATGGTGCAAGGATTCCTCTGGTCAAAGTTTATTCCTCTGGAGAAGCAGCATGAATTCAATGCCACACTGAAGAACCAGCTGGCAGAGCAAGCTCAGCATCGATTAATGTTCCAGCAGGAAGTCAGGAGCTACAGGAGACAGACTGAAGAGCTGATGAAGCAATTGAATAAAGAAAGGTGGCACTGAAAGGCAAAGCCAGAGAACTTCTCAAACCGTGAGCAGAAAATGAAACCATGGATAGAACAATTACACAACTGAAACCAGCTGAGACTTGGTTGGAGACAGACCTGGCCAAAAGTGAATCGAAAATGCAGGACAAGGATAAAGTTCAAAGCTGCAGTCAGAGAAAAAGGACAGAAATGAGGCTGGAGAATGAAAATCTGATGCTAAAGCACAAGGGATTAGCAAAAGGAAAAACGCTGAATGTCTCAGATGTGTTGCGAATGATTGAGCTGAATGAAAAGATTCAAACACTTGCAAAACAACCTGAGAATAGAATGACAAACACAAATACAGCTGAAATTGTAAAACAATTGGAAATTAAGGTTCCATTTACAAAACGTAAGTGTCCAGCAAAAACATGGCAGGTACCATAGGTAAAAAATTGGGCTCACTCTAGGGATGAGCAGATTGCAAATTTCCCTTTGGCAGGAACAGGACAGAGTGTCAGAAAAAGCAGATGAGTTGTGAACCAGAAACACAACTCAAAGGAAACCAAAAAGTGGATCAAATGGAGGTAGCCAAGTCCATGAAATTCAGAGTACTATTACCATTCCTCCAAATGCGATAGCCTGAGATGTGAAAGAACTAAGAAGCTTCAAGATCAGCTGAGAATTTTAAAGTCAGAAACTTAGTGGAGTAGGGATAGCAAGTAAAGATTGTGTTGCAATAATTATACTCCATCGGAAAGGAAATTATTTTTGAATATTATGTTATGTGTCTGCATGTCATTGGTAAAGATGTTCAGCACAACAAGTGTTAATGTATAGTATCCTATCCTGTGTAGGGTGAATGAAGGGCTTGAAGGAAAGTGCAGCAGTGAACAAAGTTCCACGTTTCACTATGGTTTATATTCGTTCACCAGGACAGGCAATGGTCATGAATTTGTCACGTCTTATTAGGCATTTTTAGTGGCTTTTTTTGAATTCATTTTTGGGACATGGAGTTTATGGCTGATCTACATTTATTCCCCATCTCTAGTTGCCCTTGAACTGGGTGGCTTGCTAGACCATTTCAGAAGGCATTTGAAAATCAACCACATTGCTGTAGCTCTGGAGTCACATGTGGAGCCTGAAGAGATTGGTGAGGCACTGAATAAATATTTCTCTTCGGTATTCACGCAGAGTGCTGGAAATGTAGCTGTGGAGAGCACTGAGGTACAGGGTTGCAAATTGGGGAGTATTGTAGTAGATAGGGAGGATGTGTTAGAAATTCTCGAGGGTTTGAAGTTGGATAAGTCCCCTGGGCCGGACGGGATTTACCCTAGGATTCTCTGGGAGGCAAGAGAGGAGATTGCAGAGCCTCTGGCTCTGATCTTCAGGTCCTCGTTGGTTACGGGTGTGGTTCCGGAGGACTGGAGGATAGCGAATGTGGTCCCATTGTTTAAGAAGGGGAAGAGAGACCTTCCAGGGAATTATAGGCCAGTGAGTCTTACTTCTGTTGTGGGCAAGGTATTGGAGAGAATTATTAGGGATAGGATTTATAGTTATTTAGAGAGAAATGAATTGATTGGGGATAGTCAGCATGGTTTCGTGAAGGGTAGGTCATGCCTTACTAACCTCATTGAGTTTTTTGAGAAAGTGACCAGAGAGGTGGATGGGGGTAAGGCGGTTGATGTAGTATATATGGACTTTAGTAAGGCGTTTGATAAGGTGGCCCATGGAAGACTTCTACAGAAAATGCAGATGTGTGGAATAGAGGGTGATTTAGCTAATTGGATTAGGAATTGGCTGGCAGATAGAAGACAGAGGGTGGTGGTTGATGGGAGATATTCATCGTGGAGTTCGGTGACGAGTGGTGTGCCTCAGGGGTCTGTTTTGGGGCCCCTGCTGTTTGTAATTTTTATAAATGATCTGGATGAGGGTATTGAGGGATGGATCAGTAAATTTGCAGATGATACTAAAGTTGGTGGTGTGGTAGATAGTGAAGAGGGGTGTTTTAGTTTACAGAGTGACTTGGACAAGTTGCAGAGCTGGGCCGAGAGGTGGCAAATGGAGTTTAATGTGGAAAAGTGTGAGGTAATGCACTTTGGCAGGAACAATAAATGTGTAGAGTATAGGGCTAATGGTAGGGCTCTTAATAGTGTTGAGGAACAGAAGGATCTTGGTGTATGTGTCAATAGATCCCTGAAAGTAGGCAGTCAAGTGGATAAAGTTGTTAAGAAGGCATATGGAGTCTTAGCTTTTATTGGTAGGGGGATTGAATTTAGGAGCCGCAGCATCATGTTGCAGCTGTACAAAACTCTAGTGCGGCCGCACTTGGAGTATTGTGTGCAGTTCTGGTCGCCACATTATAAGAAAGATGTGGAGGCATTGGAGAGGGTACAGAGGAGGTTTACCAGGATGTTGCCTGGTATGGAGGGCAGGTCCTATGAAGAGAGGTTGAAGGATTTGAGGTTGTTTTCGTTAGAAAGGAGGCGGCTAAGAGGGGATCTTATTGAAGCATATAAGATGATTAGAGGTTTAGATAGGGTGGACAGTGATAGCCTTTTTCCTAGGATGGAGAAAGCTAGCACGAGGGGACACAGCTTTAAATTAAGGGGTATGAGTTATAGGACGGATATCAGAGGTAGGTTCTTTACTCAAAGAGTGATTAGGGAGTGGAATGCCCTGCCTGCAGCTGTTGTAGATGCGCCAAGTTTGGTGGCGTTTAAGAGGTTAGTTGATAAGTATATGGATGAGAAGGGAATGGTTTAGTTAGGAGGGGCATTGCTTTTTATTTTGGTCGGCACAACATCGAAGGCCGAAGGGCCTGTTCTGTGCTGTATTGTTCTATGTTCTATGTTCTATGTAGATCAGACTAGGTAAGCATAACAGATTTCCATCTCTACAGAATATTAGTGAACTAAATGGGTTTTTTCCAACAATCAACAATAGTTTCATTGGTATCTGATTTGATTTATTATTGTCATATTTTCAAACTTGAAAATCGATATGGAAGGGAATTTGACCACACAGTCATAGGTGTATAAGGAGTATCATAAGGAGCTGAGGACAGTCTTTTGGGGCGCCGGTGATGAGGATGATTGTGAAGGAGGTTTTGTTTCCTATTTTTACTGACTGCAGTCTGTGGGTTAGAAAATCTAAGATCTAGTTGCAAAGGGAGGATTCCCCAGGCAATGGAGTTTGGAGATGAGTTTTGTAGGAATAATGGTGTTGAAGGTTGAGCTTTAATCAATAAATTGCATCTGACATAAGTGTCTTTGTCATCCAGGTGTTCCAGGGTTGAGTGGAGGGCCAGAGAGATGGCACCTGCTGTGGACCTCTTGTGCCCATAGGCGAACTGCAACGGATCCAGGCAATCTGGGAGGCTAGAATTGATTTATGCAATAGATTCTTAATTTCAGTTTTTTTTATATTGAATTCAAATTCCACCATCTGCCAATGGCAAGATTTAAACCCGGACCCCAGAAAATTGGCAGAGTTACTGGATTAATAATCTAATCTGGCGATAATACCACGAGGCCATTGCCTCCCCATATTGATATTGCAAGATATGACAGAGGTCCTCCCCTTCTCCACTCCCTTTTTTTCCCACTATGGTACTGCCTATTATCAGTCACAAATTCATATGGCATCCTCGTCCCTTATAGTCCATTCTAACTCAACTAATTCAAGGTTTAGCACTAGAATTATGAGGTAAATTGTAATTGGAAGCTTTCCCTCCTGTTTCTTTACGAAATTATTTCACTAATCAGGCCTAATGGCTCTGTCAGTAATTATTATTGCCAACATTAAAACTGACTGGAAACGATAAGATTTACTGCCAATAATTCCCCTGATAGCAAAATCCACACAAACACTCCAGATATTAGAAAATCTATTCCCTGGATATAACCAGGGAAAATGTACCACCTGCAATTAGGCCATTTCTGCTTGCAGGTAGCAAAAGTAATCAACCTGTCGAGAAACCATCATCGCCACATGGGTTATGGATTGTTGCACTTGCATTTCAGTCATAGTGCTGATGAAGAAAAGAGCAAGTATAAAGGCCATCACTGTAGGGGACTGGTTGAGACGTTAAAGGACCAAATAGATTAAAGTCCCCTGCTGGTACCCTGTCTATTTGTATTCCTTAGTTGTTTTTTAGCATTACATAACACTGAACAAAAAAAACGAAGGAATGCCTTTGAGGAGTTAATTCTTTTAATAGCAAGTCAGTCAGATCACATCTATATTTTGAGAAAAAAAGTTATTGTATTCGATTTACCTGATAATTCAGATTTTTCAGCTTTAATTTCCCACTTTTTTGTGTTTCGGTATTTACAATGATAAGTCATAAAATTATTTAAAAAGAAAACTGCTAAATTAACTGAATAGAAGCATATGTCAGGAGCAGTGATTACCTTAGGTTTCAACTCTTGAATGTCCATTTTGGAACTCAAGTAATATTCAGTGATCATTAAATTAAATTTTAGTTATTGGAGTCACAACGAAACAAAACTGTTGACTATAGAATCATACAATCCTACAGTGCACAGCCATCTGGCCCATTGAGTTTTCTCGATCACAATCCCACTCAGGTCCTATTCCCATAATTCCATTTACCCGAGCTAGTCTCCTTGACATTAAGGAGCAATTTAGCATGGCCAATCCAACTAATCTGTAGGTGTCATAATTATTTGAAAATACAGTCAGCAATGTTATTGTATGACAGCTTCATCTTCCTTACAAGTTTCTCTCTGCTATTTTAAAACAAACGTTAATTTATTTAAATTAAACCGGTTAACATTCCCATTAAGTGAGTAGAGACAAGAATGTATGAAGCATTTATATAATAACATCATTCAAGGTAAATTCCAGGATAGTGAGTTTTTTTTAGGCCCATATATATGAATATAATAATAATGTAAAGTAATGAAGTTTTTTATTAGTCACAAATAAGGCTTATATTAACACACAAATGAAGTTACGTGGAATTCCCCTAGTTGTGACACATTGACACTTGTTCAGGTCAATGCATCTAACTAGCAGATGTTTCAGAGTGTGGGAGGAAATCAGAGCTCCCAATGGAAACCCACGCAGACATGGGGACAGTGTGCAAACTCCACACAGACAGTGACCCAAGTGGGAATTGAACCCGGGTCCCAGGCGGTGCGAGGCAGCAGTGCTAACCACAGTGCCACTGTGCTACCTAGTAAGTGCTAGCCCGGTCATTCAGCATGTTCTGTCTTTCTTTGACCTCATAATTCATTTCCTCAATTTGTTGAATCAGGAAGTGGATTGCTCCCTCTTGAATGTCATCTTGCAAATACTACATTTTTCTGCATTTGGGTGACCATGCGGACTGCAGCATTTATGACTAATGTTGCTAGGTGAACGGTCAACTCCGTCATTAAGCCAGAGAGTAAAGCTTTTTTGGATCATCCTGATCACATGACTAATCCCTCGGATGCCTCAGGTCTGTTTAGATTATGGACCATCTTAACAACTGCAGCATATTCACGTGCACAAATAAGCAATTTATGTAACTGGAAGCCTTATGAAATTGTGCCATTTTCTGATCAAAATAAGCTATCCGTCTTATTCTTTTTCAAACAGAAGAAACCCTCATGGCAGTACACAAACAATACAGGTTTCAGAAAAATGCAGACAAACATAAAAGCAATCACAAGTGGATATTTTTCTCATGTTGGTAAAATATGCAATGCTTCATATGTGTTGGAGAGTACAGCAATTGAATTATAAGATGAAATTAAGACAAATACTCCAAAACCAGGACTGGTTGTAACTTGTACTGTTTAAAAGTGCAGTAAAGGTTACAAAATGGGGTCAGCAGCTTCACTGTTTTGTTGACATTGACAAGAGAGTGAACATCATTTTAAAAGGAGATATCACTGGATAACCAAAGCATGCGTTTTGTTACAGTTGGCAAGCCCATTTCAGTGCATAAAGTGAAATCTTGGGGCATCAATCACAGGGATGGTCTGAGCCTGCGTCATTTACAGTTCAATTATTTCCACAGGTAATGGGGCAAAAGAAATGCACCCAATGTAAGACCGATACTATTTGGTGGGGGGTGTGGGGGCAAATGCCAGAGGAATGAGGCTGCTGGTCCAGCATACTAAATAAAAATTGTGGTTTTGCCCTCACCCAGGGATCCAACCTGCACTGATCAGAGCACTTGGAATGATTGAAATTGCAGCGGCTCAATATTTGGCAAGCTGCAACAGGACACACATTTGCCACCCAGAGCCAGCCAACCCAAAGTAAATAAGGCTTTTGCCATAAATCACAGATGCTTCGTTGCTGTGGATACAACTGACTGTGTAGGGGCAGCAAGGTGGCACAGTGGTTAACACTGCTCCCTCACAATACCAAGGACCTGGTTTCGATGCCCAGCTTGGGTCACTATCCGTGTAGAGTTTGCACATTCTCCCTAGGTCTGTGTGGGTTTATTCCCACAGTCCAAAGATATGCAGGTTAGATGGATTGACACATGCTAAATTACCCCTTCGTGTCAGGTAGGCTAGCTACGGTTAATGCATGGGTTTACGGGGATAATGATTGTGGTTAGTGCAGAGTCGATGGGCCAAATAACCTCCTTCTGCACAGTAGGATTCTAAGATTCTATTCCATGAACAACTGACTATGTAAAAAATCAAAATCTATCTCCTTATGTTTTACAACAGAGACAATGAGGGCAATTTTCTGTCCCTGTTGTACCTTGCACAAATCCCACTGTGTGTCAGAAAAATTCAGTGAGAGATCTAAAAGGGATTTTTGCCGGGCACAACAGAGTTTGTGAACTTCCTGGGCTCTCCCAGCAGATATAATCAGACTCACAGCTCACCAAGGATTTAATTGCATTTATATGTGCAAAATCAGCTTAATGCCAAATTTTAGCATATGTTCCCAGTGTGTAATGTGGCACTAGTGGAATCACTACTGATCTCCATAAATGAAGATGAGACATGATGGCCACATTGGTGGGGGGCACATACAGGGCAAGCTGTTGCATGGCTCGATGCAGCCAGTCTATGTTGGGGGGTGGGAGGCCTTCACATCAGCGATCTGTGTAAGGGGCGTGAGAGGGAGGGAGGTTCATGCTGGTTATTGGTGGGGGTGGATATCATGTTATCGAATATGGGAAAAGGGTCTTGCTATCCTTTGCAATGGGGGGGGGGGGGGGGGGGGGGGGGGGGAGTCATTAAATTCAACTTGAGTTGAAGCCAGGCTTACCAATATCTTTAGGCCCCTCACAGTGAAGGGCAGTACATAGCCCTCTTCCTTCCTCACCAGAAAACCTGCCTGTTTCTCAGCTAGCTAAATACACCGGTTTTCTGACTGACCCTGACATTTTGCCTTTTTTGGGAAAATTCCACCCAATTTGGTCCAGCCCATCTGAGCTAACTCTGTGAAACAGTAATACACCAACAGGAGTGCAGCATTCAGTCCTTTTCGCCTATTCCACCATTCAATGAGATCATTGCTGATCAGAGTACCAACTCCATCACTCAACTTAGCTTCATATCTTTTCAACTCTAACAATCTCAAATCTAAAATGAATTGAAGTAACATTTTTCTATGCATTCGTGGGACATGGGCTTCACTGGCTGGCCTACATCTATTGGTCGTTCCAAATTGCCCTTGAGAAAGTGGTGGTGAGCTGCCTTCTTGAATCGCTGCAGTCAATGTTCTGTGGGTTGACTCACAATGCCTTTAGGCATCCATTTTTTTTTGTGTGAAAAAGTGAATTGCCCAATACTAATTTCAAGATTATGTGCCCTTGTTAGACTCTCCTGGCGATAGAAAGGAATTCTTTCCATTTGCATATCAATTATTTTCTATATTCTAAAAACTTCAATCAAATTGTTCCTTATCCTTAAATATTTCAAGAAATACATGCCAAATGTATGTAATTTTTCCACATAATCTAATCTTTGGAGCTCTGATAATATTTTGGTGAATTTACACTCCAAGGCTAATATATCCTAAGACTAAGTTTCTATGGTGAGGTATCCCAGACTGTACATTCCAGATACGGTTCAATGAGAGCTTTGGATATTTAAATCTTTAGTTATCAAAATTACATTCCATTAACTTTTTTGACTATTTTTTGTATCTGCCTGCTATGTTTTAGTAACCTGAATACATGGGGCAGAATTTTCCCATCCAGCTCATCAGGGGATTTGTGGTGGGCATTTTCCAATGTCGGAAAATCCCACCTATGGACCCTAAATCTCTTTGAACTACCATTGCTTCTAACTTCTCATAATTTAATACTCAGATCTATGGTTTATTTGATCCAAAATCGATGATCTCACACTTAGCCTGCACTAAAATCTATCTTTCTCTGTAATTTCATTCTAACCACATCAATAATCTGCCTTCGGATTCATGAATTTTTAATTTTAGCTAACAGTATTTTTATATGGAACTTTAATACCTTCTGGGAATCCATATAGACTACAATTCTGAACAAGCTTCTCTCTACTGTTTCAGTTACTTCCTCTAATATTTCAATTAGGTAGGTTAGACATGATCTACCCATTGCAATTCCACATTGGTTCTCTCTCTAATTAGCTTAAACGTCCCTTAAATGCTCAGTCATTTTATTCTTAATTCTAGCTTCCAATGACTTCCCACAACAGATGTTAGATTAACAGATCTATAATTTATTGGTTTTGCTCTTACCTTTCTTAAGTAACAAAGTTACATTTTCAGCTTCAAGTGAAATATTAATTGGGTGTCTAATGGGTAGAGTGATCAAGATGACGAGAACGCAAAGAAGTCTATTTTGGAGTCTATCTTGGAGTATAATTTGGCCCCAAATCAAACTCAATCACTGCTGCCATTTTAACATATTTCTAAGAACAGGGGCTGCAATCAGGAACTTGCAGAACATTAATATATGCTCACCATAATCACAGTCAACCTGAAAAAAAATGCCAGATACATCAGTATTATGCAGTCAGGAAATTTCACATGGAAGGTCTCTTTAAGGCTCTTTCAGATGTGCATCTAAGATGCTCTCAAGTATGAGATGTTTTTAAATGCCTTTACTTCCACCCTAATTTATGTTCTCCTTTAATTTTGGTGTACAGATGACAAATGAGCTCACGAACCAAAATGATTTCCGTAACAATAAAATAAAGGCAAAATACTGCAGATGCTGGAATCTAAATCAAAAACAGAAAAAGTTTGAAGAAACTCAGCAGATCTGACAGCATCTGTGGAGAGTGAATACAGCCAATGTTTAGGATCTGAATGACCCTTCATCACAGCTCTGATGTTACTTCAGTCATGTTTTAGCCACATCCTAAAGTTACTTAATTACATGCACAACACATGCACAATAAAATGTGCAGATTAACATGAACTATTTATTTTTGATGATCTTTGTAGAATCAAATAATTTTTAAAAAATGGAATCCCCAATGAAAGAAAACATTGGCTAAGGTTTCACTTTTTAAAACTTTTACTGTAACAAACCAACTAAAATCAATATGATTCAAATGTTAATTAACAGGATATTTCAAACAATGAGGTAAAGTTCACTTTAAGTAGTTTATACAACAAAAAGCACCTCATGTAGTTACAAGAATCTGCATTACTTCCCACACAAATATGGGACTATGTATAATCTCATAGTCTTCCAAATTTGACCATTTCTCACTTTCTCCTTAATTGCCTAGACTCTTGATTTGATTTTTGATTTGATTTATTGACACATGTATTAACATAGTGAAAAGTATTGTTTCTTGCGTGGTATACAAAGCATACCATTCATTGAGAAGGAAACAAAACAGAGTGCAGAATGTAGTTAGGGTGTACAGAAAGATCAAATTATTGCAAGGTAAGTCCATTCAAAAGTCTGACAGCAGCAGGGAAGAAGCTGTTGTTGAGTGATTTGGTATGTGACGTTAGACTTTTGTATCTTTTTCCCAAAGGAAGAAGTTGGAAAAAAGAATGTCTGGGGTGTGTGGGGTCCTTAATTTTGCTGGCTGCTTTGCCAAGGCAGTGTGAAGTGTAGACAGAGTCACTGGATGAGAGATGGATTGGGTAACATTCACGACCTTTTGAATCACTGGTAGCTCAATTCCATTTGAAGGACGTGGATATTAGTTATCAAGGGAAAAGTCGATGAATTTTGTTCACTCACCAGGGTCACAAAAGTCCTGATGGCACAGACACTCCCTTCTCTAACCCCTTTCCAAACTATGGCCCGCGGGCCACATCCAGCCTACAGCGGGTCGCATACAGATTGGAGTTTAGATACCACTGGTCTAATGGATTTGGGCAACATTGAAACTAGATCAATGGGTCTTATCTAATCCATAATCCCTTACTGACTTTAGCTCTCCATCTTCTCCAACCATCTAACACACTCAGTAATGTAGTCTCTGCTCTATAGATTCTCTTGATCTTAAAGTGGATATCACATAAAAACAAAATTTTCACATGAATGTTCTCATTTCTATTTCAAAATAGACAATACATGTGCATTTTTGCAATAGTTTGTTTTCTTGTATTAGATTTGTAATTATTGAATGTTTGATTTTTATGCAAGAGTATGTACATATGTATAGTATATATGCACATATATATGTAACACATACAAACAAATATATACATGCAGGAAACATGGTTGCTAAGTCCTTTCGTTTTTTTGTTATCTTCCATTCTCCTATATCTCAATCTCATACTTCTTAAACAAATGTAGCTTTTTATCTCTTCCAACCTACCTCTCCACAACTTTCCTAATTGACCCGGACATATTTTTCTAAATATATAAAAAAAAGTCTACTGTCAATTGCAAATACAAATCAGTGAGAACTTTATGTCATAATTATTCTTCAAGTTTATATACAGAGTAATATATAGTCAATGCTTCTCATTAAGCGTTCCCCATAATCTTCTTTCCTATCACTGGCCTAAGTTTTAGGACTGCTCCAATTGAAGGGCATGATGGTCAAATGCAGAATGGTGTAATCAAATTGTTAGGAGCCTCCAGACAATTCTTTCACTTGGGGAAGCTGCTTCATCAGCAATTGAAAATCCCAGCACAACTGCACTGTCAGCTAGTGGCCAGATGTGTGCCTTTACAGCGCAGCCTTGGCTGAGGGATGCCAGGATTTATAAAAAAATGTTCATTGCTGAGTAAAGCTCCAAATCAGCAATGAATCCAATTCACAAGTGTGTTCCATAACTGCCCTAATGTGAAGTCTTCCAGTTCGTCTGCCAGGATTGCTGTTGTCTCTGAGTCAGGTCACCAGTTTAGTGAGGGGTTTAATTTGTTTTTAGTACATTGCAATTGCATTAAGAAGAACCAATTTTTCTTCTTTGTTTAGAACACTTGCACACACTTATTCAGGCCATATTATAAGACTTCTGATGTATACCAACGAAGATGCAACCGAACAATTGTGAAAAACTGCTGAATCATCTGGTACCCTCTTATTAGGAATGTAAGTGCAATAAAGATGTCAATGTATTTACAGAGCACATAGATCTATGCTGATGGAGGGACAAATAGAAAAACAAGCTTCATATAAAGAATCATGCAAATTATGATGGATGGCTGAGTAGAGAAGATCAAATAGATTTAGAACATGGTCTCAATACATTGATTGCCTTGTTAAAAGAAAAGGGCTAAGACAACAATAAAAATAACAGTCAATTATCATATGCAGTCATATATGGATATGATTTTCAATGGTGATTATCCCTTTAAGAGCACAACAGGGGAGTATGGCTCACCTGCCTTGGGTGACCAATCAGGGCCTAAGAGTGTGGAATCATCCATATGAGAGAAGTTGCTAGGCAGAGGCATTTTGGGAGTTGGAATTGCTGTAAAATTCTAATTAACAAATACCTTTTGTGTTCACCTATCAAGTCTGTGAAAGTGCACTTTTGCATCTGAAAAGGATAGTCGCCACATTGCCATTCCTATACATTGCTTTATATGGTCATGTGAGCCAATTATCTTGCACAGGGAGAAATGCCTATAGCAAGGAGGTTGCAAGTTCAAACTTGTTTGAAAAGATAGACTGTGGAATATTGTAAATCCAAATATTGTCACTGTCTTGCTATTCATGGAGCACAGAGATAATGAGGATATTTCAAAATTGTTACAATTGGTTACAACTCCTCCAGAATTCTTTGCCCTTGTATGTGTAGGCTCCTACCTAATTGGAATAGTTCAACACATGGACAGAACACAGTTCAACCAAAAAAAATGTGTTAGGGTATAGGCAGATACAAAGAGCAGACAGGACACTGAAGAGAAAATCCCTCTCTTTTTGCAGTCATCTTCTTTCCTTACAAAGCAATGATGTGCATACAGAACACTCATCACAATAATTGTTAAACTAAAGAATCCAAGGTAATTTCCCAAATCCATTATTTTGTCATCAGAGCTTTTACAGCCTCAAGCTCAAAAGTTCCTCACTTTAACGAGTCTAAACTGTTACTGGCAACACTCATGGCTTATTATCTATTCTAAATGAGTCCTGGTGCACTGGGAGCATCACTTCTAAGATTTGGTGTGGTAAGTTCCTTGCCTCTTTTTCTCTTTATTTTCTTTCAGCTTTTAAAAATAAGGTATCAAAGGAGCTTAATCAGGGCAATGTTGCTTACGTAGTGCACATGGACTTAGAGGCATTTGATAAAATGCCAAATAGACTCATGAGCAGAATTGGTGCTTATAGGATAAAAGAGATAGTAGCAAAACTATCATAGATACAACATTGGCCGAGTATCAGCAAACAATTGTAAATCAATACTTTTTGCACTGGAGGAAAGGTCCAAATGACACGCAAACCAATTTCCTTGTCCTTGTCCAAAGGTGGATGTTCCCAGGAATAGATGTTGGGATCTTTGTCCTCCCCAATGTAAATGACCTAGACTTTAATGAAGAGTACACAATTTCAAGATTTGCAAATGATATAAAACTTGGAATCATTGTGAACCCTGGATATTGTAGAACTTCCAAAAATACACAGGCACATGGATGGAATGGGCTAACAAGTGACAGATTTAAACTAACATAGAAAAGTGCAAAGAGATTCAAATTGATAGGAAGAATGAGGAGCGGGTACAGAAGCAGTAGGACTTGGGTATAAATGTGTTTATATCATTGTAGATGATAGGACAGGCTGATAGAGCAGTTAATAAATCATACCTTACTCCAGGCTTTTGGTTGTGCCTGCTGGTACTTTATTCCCAATCAAAAATCCAATTGGCCAAAGTCCTCACAAGGGAGAGGAAACAGATCCAAACTGACAAGACCGGCCATTCCTCCTGTCTTGGGCTTGACCAGACAAGTTCCAAGCAGATAGGATGACGTATTATACCCTCTCCCTAGCTGGATCTGAGCTTCATCTTAGCCAAAAGGCCCAGATGGCTTTAAACGATTGCTTCAAGTGAAGCCTCAGTGTAACCTCACTGACTTAGGTCAGGTGGAGGGTCAAAAACTACACTTGATCTTAGCCAAAAGGATCTTATTCCAGGCTTTATTTATAGGAGCCATATAATCTAAAGACAAGAAAGTTGGTCTGGCCTCAACTGGCCCAGTTCTGGACACCACATTCTAGGAAAGATGTGAAGGCATTGAAGACAATGCAGAAAAGATTCACTAGAATGATCCAAGGGGTGAGAAATTTCAATTATGTGGATATATTAGAAAAATTGGGATTGTTTCCTTGGAAGAAATAAGGTTGAGAAGAGATTTAATGGAGGTACTCAAAATTCATTTGGAGTTCAGACCAGTTAGATAAGGGGAAACTGCTTCTATTGATGGAAGAAACGAGAACAAGAGAGCACCAATTTAAGGTAATTGGCAGAAGGAGGAATGAGAACGAAAGAAAACATTTTCATTGATTATTAGGATCTCAAATGCACTGCCTTGGTGTGGTTTGAGTCATTTAAGAGGGAACTGGTTTATCTATAAAAGGAAATATGTCAAAGCTATGGGGAGAAGGTGAAGGAATGGCACTTAGTAAATTGTTCCTTTGGAAAGTTGTCAGAAACATGATGGGCAAAACATTCTCGTTGTGTGTTGCAATAATTCTGTGTTTCTGCCATGAAATCCAAATTCCATTGCAGCAACCTGGAGGAGAAATGAAATTGTGTGAACTAAGAGAAGTCTAATTCATTGGTTCTTTGAATGAGGCTAAATGACCCAATATTAACTATCTCAATACAGATAGAAGACTGTGGAGAGACTCCATAGCTGTTAATATAAACCTGAAAGAAAGTTTTCAAAGCAAAGGGTGAGGCAGTTCTCATCACATGTTGAATGAAAGTTAAATCCTCAGTTTAACTAGGAAGTTATAACCCTGACATATTCTGAATCCTGACAGCTGCTACAATAGTAAGAAAAACCTCAGTCTGATTTTGGTCTAGTTCACAGTCCCTTAACAAGAGAGTTTAAAAAGAAAGCAATACATCAAAGTCTTAATTGTTACATAAGTCACAAATTTGGTCATTTTTGTCTCCCTAACAAAATACTGGAGAAGTGTGACAAACAGAATTTGAACGACATAGGCTCTAATAATTAGTAAGCCACATTCCTGTCAGCTCTACTAAATTATAATTCCTGTCCTCCTTCACTGGTGTTTGTGGGAACAAAAGGACGATACTTAATTTTGCTCACTTCCAATGCTGCACTCATCACTACACTTAAATTTATTTTTCACATTAGTCCCCTACTGTCAGCCCATAATTGGGGTGGACCATTGTCTTGGTCTCATCAATGCTGCACAGTGTGCTTGGATTGTCCCTTTGCAAGCAAGACAATGCTATCTTTCTCAATAAAGTATTGTGCTCGGAATCTTAGTCACTACTCTTCACTGAGTGTGATCTAATGACACACAGACAAGAGCAGTGTACCTTAAAACAGAGGATTGAGATACAGTGCTTAAAGATTACTACTGCCCAATTACAGATTTATCAGGAACATCATTTGTCCACTTCAAAAGTATGGTTAAGGATGTAATAGTGGAGAGGAAATAGGCAGGCCTTATGTAAATAGCTTTGATAATGGATTTAATATGGGGAAAAAGTTCATTTAGTGGTTGGAAGTTATGCCAAGAATGACAAAAAGATGTTGTTTTGCAAGTGCAGCAGGTAATTAATAAAGCAAATAGAATTCTGTCCTTTATTGCCAAAGGGACGCAGTTTAAAAACAGGAAGGTTATGTTGGAACTGTATAAGGTGCTGGTAAGATCTTACCTGGAGTACTGTGTATAGTGTTGTTCTCCTCACTTGAGAAAGGATACACTGGCTGTAAAGGGGGTGCAGAAGAGATTCACTAGGTTGATTCTGGAGTTGAGAAAGTTGGCTTATGATGACAGACTGAATAAACTGAATCTATACTTGCTGGATTTTAGATGAATGAGGAGGATCTTATAAAAGCCTATAAAATTATGAAGGGAATAGATAAGGTAGAAGCAGGAAGGTAGTTTCCATTGGCAGGTGAAACCAGAACTAGGGGGCAAAATAAGGGGAAACAAATTTAGGACTGAGTTGAAGAAGAATTTCTTCACCCAAAGGGTTGTGAATCTGTGGAATTCGCTGCCCAGTGAAGCAGTTGAGACTACCTCATTAAATATTTTTAGCAATAGATAGTTTTTGAACAGTAAAGGAATTAAAGGTCATGGTGAGTGAGGTGGGTAAGTGGAGCTGAGTCTACTAAAGGATGAGTCATGATCTTATTGAATGGCGAAGTAGGCTCGAGGGGCCAGATGGCCTACTCTTGCTCCTGGTTCTTATGTTCTTCTTTGCACAGACTCATTCAGCTTGATCAAGTAACCGCAGATGAAAATTCGATTCGGTTTTAAAGAAAAGTATTTGGTGATAGAAATTAAAACAACAGCTTTAAGCTTTTCAATATAGCATTGGTGGAATTTTTGACACTTTTGGGGAGGAGCTGTGGCATAGTGGTAATGTCAATGGACTAGTAATCCAGATGCCCAGGCTAACACTCTGGAGACATGGGTTTAAGTCCCATTTTGACAGCTGATGGAATGTAACTTCAATCAGAAGTTAGTCTCAGTATTGATAACCAGAAAACTATTGTCAATTGTCATTAAAAAAAACTATCTGGTTCACTAATTTTCATCAGACAAAGATCTGTCGTCCTTGTGTGATCTAGTCTGCATGTGAATGCAGGCAAACAGCAATGTGGTTGGCTCTTAAATGCCTTCTGAAATGATTAAGCAAATCATTTAGTTGCATCAAATTATTACAAAGCTTTTAGAAAAAGAACAAAACCAGATAAATCAGCTGTCATTGGCCTAAGCATCAGAAATGACAACAGAAAATACAACCCTGTAGACCCTGCAGAGTCCTCCTTACTAACACGTGAGTACCATCCCACAGCCAAGTGAAGAAACTGCCTAGCACGGATATACCCACAAAATCATATATTACAGACAATGTCTCAGACGTCAGCATTACCATTCATGGATAGGAACATTCTACTATATTCGACACCTTTCATAACTTTTACGATAATGATGCAATCTTTGTCCAAACACAACAAGACCTGCACAACTGTCACAGTGAGCACCTTTAAGGGAGGAGGGAGGGCCGGGGGGTTGGGGGGGAACGTTGAGGGTCATGTAACCAGTTCTGTCAATTGGGCAAAAGCGTACAAATCCTGGAGCTGAGTGTGGGCTCTCCCAGGTAGTGTATGTTATAAAGGCAAAGCAGCAGCATCATTCCCACTCTCTGTGCATAGTTACTATAGTTAAATAAATATAGTCTTGTTGTTACTCCACTGGTCGTATAATAGATGGACTGGTTGCCACTCCTATTATATTACATTAGTGATGTAGATAGTTGTCACGGAGAGAGGCACAGCAGATCTCAGGTGCAAGTTGTTGGAAGCATGTTCGTTCAACAGTTCAGTGAATTTTCAAAATGCTTTTATTATGGGAAGCTTGTGCCATTCAACTCTTATTTGGCAGATTGGGTTCAATATATTGAATGCCTGCATTACTTCTTCAAAGCAAACAAAATAGTTGCTTTGAAGTGGGAGAGGAGAAACAAAAGATAATTCTGTCAACAACCTGCAGTGCTCTAACCTATAAGTTGATTAAGAGCTTGACTTCTCCAGCTGACACTAAAGCCTTTAAGGAACCTGCAGAAGTAGTAAAAGGGGCACTATCATCTGAAGTCTTCAGTGACAATGCAGAGATATAATTTCAATTCAATGACAAGAGATCCCAAGCAGGTGATGGCAGGTTTTATGGAGAGGTTGAAGTAAACAGCTGAACATTGTTAATTCGGGCCTGCCCTGAAGAAGATGTTGAGAGATCAGTTAGCATGTGGGGTAAACAACATCACTTTACAATAGAAACTGAAACTTATATAACTCAAAAGAAGGTATTAGAAATTGTTCTTGCTATGGAAAATGCAGAAAAAGGTGCAGCAGAACTTCAAAGTGTGCAAGTTGGTGAGATTCACAAAGTTTGGAGGGAAAGTGTAAATGGCAGTCATACCAGGGATGTGTGGACAAAGAAATATAAAACCACAGAGAAGTACAGGTATAGGAGATTCAGATTACAAACCAGAAATTGTGAAGAATATTATCAGTATGGGGGAGCCAAAAAAAGACATTGAATTGTCTGGAAATTTGTAATATTCAAGAAGGGGAATCAACATGTCATCCTCAGGAGATATCATAGAATCCCGATAGCAGAAGGAGGCCATTCAACCCATTGAGCCTGCACCAACAACAATCCCACCCAGGTCTCATTCCCTTAACCCCATGTATTTATACTGCTAGTCCCTGAGACTAGGGGAGAATATAGCATGGCCAGTCAAGCCGTCCCACACATCTTTGGAATGTGGGAGGAACTCGGAGTAATCCCACACAGACATGGGGAGAACATGCAAATTCCACACAGACAGGCCAGATTCCAGCTTGTTGCTGCTGTGAGACAACAATGCTAACCACGATGCCACCATGCTACGCAGTGGTACAATTTCAGAAAGGACTAGGTAAAATATGAAAGCCAAAATTTACCTATATCCAGAAGCAATACGAAAATTGTACAGAGCAAGACCGGTGTCCTACTCACTATGTGAACTGAACTTTGAAGGCTGCAAGCTCTGTGAATTATCAAACCTATGCAGTTTGCAGAGTGGGCGGCTCCCACTCTGCCAATACTTAAGGTAAATTCTATGAATATGTGGGAGTTGTAAACTAAAGGTTTATCAAGTAGCACACTTAGACAGGTAAATGTTACCTAAAATAGAGCATCTGCACGTCAAGCTAGCTGGTGGTTTAACTTATATCAAGAAAGACATGAGCCAATACGTACCAGCAGCTGGAGCTGGATGAGGCAGTTAGAAAATTTAGAACTATTGACGCACACAAAAGCCTATACCAGTACACCAGGCTGCCATTTGGAGTCTCATTAGCTCATGCAATCTTTCAACGTACAACAAAAAACCTATTACAAAATATAAATTACGCAGTTGTCAACTTGGGGAATATACAATCATGGGAGTCACAGAGGAGGAACAGTTAACAAACCTAAAGAGGGTTCTAACATGGTTCCAGAACAAGATTAAAGAGACAGAAATGCATCTTTAAGGGAAACAAGGTGATTTATTTAGAAATTAGAGTAGATGCACAAAGGTTGCACATGATGGAAGAGAAAGTTGGGGCAAGAATTCAAGAAGGGGACCTATATGAACCTCCTTCAAAAAATGTATCAGAGTTAAAATCTTTTCTCTAAATGATAAATTATTACAGAAAATTTATTCCAAACTTGTCCACCTCTATACATACTTCATTTAAAAAAAAACAGATTAAAGTGGAAAACACAGCAAATACAAGCATTAACACAAGTGAAGCAAGCCTTGCCTTTTAGTTCATTTCAACCTTTCCAAAGAAATCATTCTTCCTTATTATGCATCTCCGTTAAGTCCAAATAGCCCATTGGCTATACTCCAAGGTCCTTGACTAATGCAGAAAAGGCACAGGTTGAGAAAGAGGAGTTGGCCATTCATCATTGGGATGAAGAAATTCACCAATATGTTTACAGAAATCATTTCATTGTTATTAGTGATAATAAACTTGTTAAGCTTATTTCAAGAAGATCAATCGAAGGTGAGGTAGCTAAATGACACAAAATTGGCTTGATGACAGGTGGTTGTAGAGGGTTGTTTTTCAAACTGGAGACCCATGGCCAGCAGCATGCTTTAGGAATTGGTGCAGGGTCCACTATTATTTGTTATTTGTATAAATGATTTGGATCAGAATATAGGGGGCATGGTTAATAAGTTTGGAGATGACACCAAGATTAGTGGCATAGTAGACAGTGAAGAAGGTTATCTCCGGATCTTGATCGATTGGGCCAGTGGGCTAGCAAATGGCAGATGGAGTTTAATTTAGATAAATGCGAGGTGATGCATTTTGGTAGATTGAATTAGGGCAGGCCTTACTCAGTTAATGGTAGGGTGTTGGGAAAGTTATAGAACAAAGAGATCTAGGGGTATGGGTTCATAGCTCCTTGAAAGTGGAGTCAGATGTAGACAGAGTGATGAAGAAGGCATTTGGCATGTTTCATTGGTCAGAACACTGAATACAGGAGTTGGGATGTCTTGTTGAAGTTGTACAAGACATTGGTAAGGCCACACAGTAGTAATACTGTGTACAGTTCTGGTTACTGGGATTTGATGGTTTGAATTATAAGGAGAGGCTGGATAGACTGTGATTTTTCTTTTTCTCTGGACTGTAGGAAGCTGAGGAGTAATCTTCTAGAAGTCTGTAAAATAACGAGGGGCATAGATCAGCTAGATTGTCAATATCTTTTCCCTAAAAATTTAGAGGAGTCTAAAATTAGAAGGCAGAGAACGGACAATTAAGGTGAGAACGGACAATTTTTTCACAAAGATGATAGTGAGTGTCTAGAACAAGCTGCCAGAGGTAGTAGTAAAGGTGGGTATAAGTTTGTGTTTTAAAAAGTGTTTAGACAGTTACAGATGGATGTAGAGGGATGTGGACCAAATGTGGGCTACTGGGATTAGCTTAGGGGTTTAAGAAAAGGGTAGCATGGACAAGTTGGACGAAAGGGCCTGTTTTTATATTGTAAACCTATATGACTCTAAAACAAAAACCATTGTTCCATAGCATCTGTAGGGGATACAGCATTGGGTTTCTAAATATTTGCTTATAATATACCTCCCAACATAGACCAGGGATACAAATATCAAATGCAGATGCTTTGAGAAAATGGCCAGTACTGGATAGTATCCCAACCCCATCAACATCACAAGAAATTGTCCTAGCCTTGAACTTCCTTGACACACTATCCACAGTAGCGGTAACCCCAGTGTTGTGCAGGGTGTTGTTCTGTAAGTAATAAGGAATTGTGCAAGGTTGGTAGGTTAGTTGTTTTCTAATGGCTGCTTTGAAGGTTTACACAGCCCTCTCCACCAATCAATTTGGGTAAAGGTGATACATATGTGCTTAATGCCATTTGATGCCATGAAGGCAACTCACAAGCATCTTTTGAAAGAAAATTAGTGATGGGGATGCCCTTTTCCCATGAAATAATTGATAAAATAAATGTATAATTAATAATAACTTATTTTCATTTATTCATTAATAAAGGGTTATACAAATATTGTCACACTTTTACTTTGTTTAAAAATCAAAATATACAATTTACATGTTCCAACTTGTGAGCAATGCAAATTGAAATATTAAAAATTTATGACTGATCATATCTTAAAAACTATGAGTGTTCTTGTATGGGAAAAGCATTTAATGAAATATTTGCACTTAAATCAGTTCAAGAATTCTGCAAGCATAATACATACTTAGTACTATATAATGTTAGCATTAACAGTTATTTCATGGTAAGATGTTGAAATTTTTAATTACAGCTTTGTAACAAACATGTTTTTATGGAGTCTATTGCTAAAAGCAAAATGGAATTCACAGAGAAATATTTAATAGAATAGAAGAACAGAAAGCTTTTGTACATAACTCATTAAAAATAGTGCATGTAGATAAAAACCATGGAAAAGCAAATGTAATTCTTATATTTGCATTTGGCAGGTAAAGAAAGCAAAAACAAGATGTTGAACTTTAGTTAAGCCACAGTTGGAATCCTGTGTACTGTTTTGGCTACCCCAATTTGGAAAAACATGTAAGCAACAGGAAAACAAATTATAATAGCATATTTCCAAGAGTAGCTATTATCATGAAAAGAAACCTGAAAGGTTAGGACGGGTCAGCACACTAACACAGAGTACTGCTGCCTCACAGTGCCAGGGACCCAGGTTCAATTCCAAATTTGGATTGCTGTGGAGTTTGCACATTGTACCTATGGCTGTGTGGGTTTCCTCCAGATGCACCAGTTTCCTCCCATACACCAAAGATGGATTGGCCATGCTAAGTTGCCACTTAATGTCCAAAGATGTGTAGGTTAGTTGGATGAGTGGTTGTAAATAGACAGTGCTATGAGGAGAGGATTAAGGGCTGTGCCTCGGTAAGGATTTTCTTCAGAGACTTGGTGCAGACGCTCAATGGACCGAAGGACCACCTTCTGCACTGTAGGGATTCTGTGATTTCAGTGGACACACTACATGTCTTCAGGATTAAAATTGATTATGAAGGGGCAACATGGGAGATGATCTTATCAAAAAAAAAACTAAATGAGTCGAACCCGAATAAATAGCCCGAATAAGCATGAAAGTGAGAAAAAATTGTGGTGATTTCTTTCAGCGAGTTCGCAGTCACAAGTATATAAGTTTAAAAAAAGAGTCCAAATGTGATTCTCGGCAGTGCGGGTGAGGTGGAGCCTGTTCTCGTCAGGAAGCTGGCTGTTGTGCTTTGGGGATTGAACAGCCATCCTTGTACCCCTTGAAAGAGAATTTGGATGTCTTCATTAGAGAAGCCAATTGTGCTTCTGCCTGCCATTGGGAAGCGATGACATCCAAGTGAACATAATGGTGCCAATCTGGACTGATATTTTTCATGACAGCTGCTTTTGTGGAACTTGCCAGAAAAAGCTCTTATTGATTGATTACCCTGATGTTGGACAATGTTTTATAGCTGCTGGAAGTCTGCAGGGTATTTCAGAAAAATTGCCATCTTTATGCAGCAGGTCAACAATTTACACATTTTCTATATTTACACGACATAATGTCATACCAAGAATAATTAAAATAACTTATTTAGGAAACCTGATGAAAGATACTAATTTCCAACAACAATAATGAAATAATAATATAATTGACATTGACAGATGTCAGGTTCAAAGGTTCAGACTTAACAAGTGAAATTGGCTGTTTCTGTGCTGTGAACTAAGATTTTATTTGAGCCCAGAAATTACTGTTGGCTACATTAACAGCTAAATAGTTAATCTATTAGCATAATATTTCTTTATCTATAATATTTATGAGTATGTTGACCTACTTAAAATAGCAACCAGAAAAATATAACAGAATTCACTAAGCATATTTTAGACAGGACACACTGACTGTTACTTTCTTTTAACGCGCTTTAAATTATTACTTGATACCTTGCAGTAATCATTTCATAATCGTTAATCCTTGATTAATGTCAACCATGTGCAGTAGCTTTGCCATCAATGTCTATTGTAGCAACCAAAATGTAATGAAATCATCCCATCACCATTTTTTTGTAATAATACACTGAAGCAAAACAGATACCAGGGAATAATTCCAACATTCTAATCACTGTATTTCAATCACATTGGGGTATTTATAATCCTCTCATTTCTTCTCTCTATCCCCATTTTCATTAGGAATCCCTTCTTGAGGATGGCAAACTATGACTTGTTGCAATAGCTCCTCCAAGGTCATTGTCATCTTTACAGTCACTGACAATACCATCCTTGCCCTGCTCTGCTATTGCAATTACATTGAGGGAACATCCTTAATGAAGCAGGAATATCTTACATTTGTCTCTTACTGAAGTTTAGGCAGAAGAATAGCTAATGAATACTTTGGGCAGATAATGGCCTGCTGCCAAGAACCCTTCTCCTCCTCTTCCTCCTTCTTCCACAACATTGTCCTGCTCAGCATTTTCCAAATGATGCCTGAATCCAAGGAGTAGTACTACCCCCATATCTGATAGTAACTACTTTGTGCAGAAGCCTTGAAAGCAAGTCTTCGGCGCCTGTCTCACTGCTTGTATAAATTTGTCAAACTCTACAATGGTAGACGTCACCGATCACTTGTAGGCTCAATGTAACAGCCAAAAGAAATCAACCAGCAACTATCTTTGAAGTAGCTGATAACTCCTTTAGTTGGCATAACTGGAGATTCTGCCTCTTCTGTTTAACTGTCTTCAGTTGGAGTACATTAGCTGGAGCATTGAGTTCCAAACTGATACTGCTGCTATCAAATCAGCATAAAGTTTGAATTGACATTTGATCTGCCTGTTTTGCAAGCTTCTGGTGGTTATTCAGTGTGGATGTACATAAATACTCACCAGCATGTTATTTGGTCTGATTTGGTCTAAAAATGTGTGTGCACACACTGCAGGTGCCATTTTAGAATCAGGAAGACACTCATTGTGTCCCCAAAAAAGTGCCCAAAATAACTGGTTTTGCACATTAGTGAAAAAATATGCTTTCAGTGCACTACATTGTCCATTTCATAAGTAGGTACAATGGCTGTATCTTTGTGTTTTAGCTATTTTAAAATGAAAACCTACTTATCTCATCAGTGCATAGCAGTATGAGTGAAATCAAAAAGGGCCAGTTTTGTAAACATTCTCATGAGTGATCCGTAAAATGATGAATAATCAATACGATTGGATCAGCACCATTCTAGATCAATATTTATAATTCTAGACTGTAAATTAAACTTACTTTTGAATATTTGCACAATAATTGTATGAAAACCTTCCAGAGATAAATCCAGAAGCTTAATCATAGTCATAAAATTAGTCAACCAGAAAATACAATATTCAGATTTATTAGTAATTTAGAATATAACGTTCGCTTCATATCCTCCAACATTAAATTGCACAGTTGAAGATTTTTACATGGATACATTTATCAACATTTCACATTAAATAAATAGAGCACTATGTGTAATTTAACTCAATGTTTTTAAATTTTAGTGTCAGCAGCTTGAAAATGGCTATTCTAAGATTTCCAAATACTAAACAAGAAAGAGAAATTATTGAAGTAATAAGGTTGTTGTTTAATGTAATTATTCAATGCTAAATATTTATTCATGTAGAAGCTGTTAGGAAGAAGACAGCAATGTTATCTCTAAATAAATCAACCCCACTTTTGGCGTAACAACAATTTGTATTTCTCTGATATTCATTATACAGGGTGCAATGTGTTATGATCTCAATGGATTCATAAGAACATAAGAAATAGGAGCAGGAGTAGGTCATCTAGCCCTTTGAACCTGCCCTGCCATTCAATAACATCATGGCTGATCTGAAGTGGATCGGTTCTACTTTCCCACTTTCTCCCCATAACACTTAATTCCCTTGTCTATCAGAAAGCTATCTACCCTTTGACTTAAATATATTCAATGAGGGAGCCTCCACCACTTCAATGGGCAGTGAATTCCAGAGATTCACCACCCTTTGAGTGAAGAAATTCCTCCTCAACTCTGTTCTAAACTGTTCCCCCAGCTCCCCTTATTTTGAGGTTGTGCCCTGTAGTTCTGCTATCCTTTCTAAGCAGGAAGAATCTCTCTACCTCAACCGTATCCAGCCCCTTCTTTATCTTGTAAGTATCTATAAGATCCCCCCTCAGCCTTCTAAACTCTAATGAGTACAGACTCAGTTTATTCAATCTCTCTTCATAAGCCAACCCCCTCATCTCCGGTATCAGCCTGATGAACCTTCTCTGTACTCCCTCCAAGGCCAATATATCCTTTTGCAAATGCAGGGACCAAAACTGCACACTGTACTCCAGTTGCAGTCTCACCAATGCCCTGTACAGTTGCAGTAAGACGTCTTTGCTTTTATATTCTATTCCCTTCGCTATAAAGGCCAACATTCCATTCGCCTTTTTGATCACCTATTGCACCTACAAACTGGTTTTTGCTATTCATGCACAAGGATCCCCAGATCCCTCTGCACCACAACATACTGCAGCTTTTTGCCCTTTAGTAATCCCTCCTACTATTATTTCTACCAAAGTGGACAACCTCACATTTGCTAACATTATACTCCATCAGCCAGGTTCTCACCCACTCACTCAGCCTACCCAGATCTCTCTACAGACTTTCCGTGCGTTCCATGCAATTCACTTTTTCGCTCATCTTCGTGTCATCAGCAAATTTTGTTATTTTACACTCAGCCCCTCCTCCAGATCATCTATGTAAATAGTAAACAGTTGAGGCCCCAGCACCAATCCCTGCAGCACTCCACTACTCACCAACTACCAACCAAAAAAGCACCCATTGATTCCAACCTCCTGCTTCCTGATAGATAACCAATCCTCAATCCATGCTAACACCTCACCCCCAACACCATGCACCCTAACCTTCTGCAGCAACTTTTTGTGAGTAAAAGTGATAATAAAAGTTTTTACAAATATATAAAGAAGAGACTGGCTAGAGTGAATGTTGGACACTTGGACAACGAGAGGGGGAATTTAGCGGTGGGTAATAAGGAAATGGCTGAGGCTTTAAATAAGTACTTGTGTTGGTCTTCACGGCGGAGGACACAAATAGTTTGCCAATAGAAGGATGGTAGGAGATGAGGTCCTTAATGAAATTACTGTCACTAGAGAGGTAGTGCTTGATAGACTAACAGGACTGAAGGTAGACAAGTTCTCAGGACCGGATGGAATGCATCCCAGGGTTCTGAAAGAAATGGTAGAGGTGATAGCAGATGCCTTAGTAATTATTTATCAAAATTTGCTGGACTCTGGGAAGTGCCAGAAGTTTGGAAAACGGCTAATGTTACACTGCTATTTAAAAAAAAGTAGCAGACAAAACGCCGGGAATTATAGGCCATTTAGCTTAATGTCTGTAGTTGGAAAAATGCTAGAAAGAAGAAATAGCAAGACAACTACAACAGAATGGCTTGATCAAGTAGACACAGCACGGATACATGAAGGGAAGTAGTGTTTAATAAATTTATTGGATTTCTATGAGGATGTGACCAGTGCAGTAGATAGGGGGGAACTGGTAGATGTGGTGTTTTTAGATTTTCAGAAGGCGTTCAATTCGAACACTGTCAAAAATAAATTCAAACTACAACATAATAGCTGAAAGGATGACTTAACGAGATTATGTTAAGACTCTAATAGTAACACTAGATTAAATGTACTTTTGACTAAACATTACTTTTGTAGGCAACGCACAGCACTTTTAACACAATCAAAGAAACACACTTCATATTGTCTAAGTTTCAAACTGTCCTTTAAGTAGATAATTAATGCTTGCAGAATCAATTGAAAATGATTCTTAGTTCCTGATAGTTTACTTCTGGGCCAAGGTTCACCGGACCCGTGAGCCCCTGGTGACAATCCCGATGGCCTACTGAATCAGGTCTTCAGTCTGAAACAAGATTCCTGCTCAGGTAGTAAACCTATCCCAATTCACCCACCGTGCCCCACTGGACCCAATTAGGTTCCCACCCAGAGGAGGCAAGAACATGTTGATTATTCAAAGTTACTCATTGTAATGTAATTAGCAGGTTGGGAGCCCAATTCAGCAGCCTCCTACAATGCAATCATCCACAAGTGGGTAGCTCACCAGGTGGGTTTTCATGCAGGTCCTGTACTGCGGTGTGTGTGGGGGGCGGGGAGAGGGTTGGCAAGTAGGTAAATAGTGTGCCCATGTGCTGCCACACACATCTATCCAGCTTCAGTGTCTTCAAGGAGATCCACCTTCCATCCTCAAGTGTGTTCCTGGAGGTCCATCTTCTTTCTTCAGTTGTGTGACATTGGGCACATTTTCCATAAGGCATCTGGGTATGAAGGCAACTGCTGCACCATCAAGTCCAACTAACCATAGAAGAGGGAGCAAAACCCCCACAGGCATGATTAATTATGCTGGGGACGGAAGATATAGTGTGGATTCCTGACAGCCTCCGCAGTGGAAAACACTCCCTGTCCCCATTCCCATCACAAGACTTAGTGAGAGAATTCTGCCTATTTGTTCCAAGTATCTACATAGCGTTGTAATGATTCCTACCCACACACTTGGTTGGTTAGAGGTAAACCAAATTATCGAATTCTGAACCAAGCTTTGCTGTTAGATTGTTTGGCATGTAGTTAACAAAATAATAGATTAAATGATTTAGACTTTGCTAGCAGGTAACTCAAGTAAAATTTGCACAAGATACCAAACTGCATGATCTAACTAACACCGAGAATGATGCAGCATATTTAAAATTGACAACATAAAACTTACAGACTGAGTTGTTAAGTGGAAAATAATCTTTAACACAAATGTGAGGTGAAGAATTTTGCTGGGAAAAATAGAAACATTGCTTACACCTTAGGAAGTGGGAAACTGAATGGGGTAAAAGAGCAAAGTGATATAGGTGTATAAATGAGCTAATCATTAAAAATCACATTACAAATGAGTTACAGATGTTAAGAAAGTACTTGGATTTATTTCTAGGGTAGAGAATTTAAAAGTAAATTAAATATTATTCAAGAGTTTGGTCAGGTCAAGTTCTGGTCTCCGTGTGATAAAAAGGGAAGAGATAAGTTGGAGAAAGTGCAAAAACAATTACAAGGAGATACTAGAACTAGAGATTACAGCTGTAGGGAAATACTGAAACAGTAAGGGCTTTTCTCTTTAGAAAAAATTAGGGACAACCTAATAGAGGATTTTAAAATTCTGAATGAATTGGACACATTGAGAATGCTTGCACTTTTGGCCATTAATGCAAGATTGCTACAAATAAATGCAACAGGGAAATAAAGAGGAAGTTCTGTTCAGCTAGAAAATGATTAATATATGGAATTCACTACCACAGGAACCAGTTTGAGACAAATAGCTTAGATGCTTTTGGAAGGAAACTAATTGAATGATGCAAGAAAGAAGAAAAAGTGGAATAGAAATTGTGTTGGTATGTCCTTTAAGGGGAAGTTCTCAGAGGGTCATCTGACCCACTCAGCTAATTGAGCCGGAGTGTGTGAATCCTGGAGCTGAGTGCAAGTTTTCTTTACCAATTTGGAGTCATGGAGTACGATAGCCTTTATATTACTCTCTGTACACAGTTACTTATCTTAATAAACCATTCTGGCATTAGTCTATTTGGTGATAAGCAGCCTTTGCAAGATCCTACAGAAATATGTACCAGATGAGATGAAATAGTTAGACAAGAGTTTAATGTAGAAAATAAACACTATCACAGGCAAATTCTCTGCTTTGACAAACATTTATCTGGACTTGAAACATCAGCTCTTTTCTCTCCTTACAGATGCTGCTAGACCTGCTGAGATTTTCTAGCATTTTCTCTTTTCCTATCACAGAACAGTTTGGCCAAATAGAATCACGAAGTCCCTACGGTGTAGCAGGAAGTCATCCGGCCCATCAAATCTGTACCCAGGCCCTATCCCCATAACCCCATGCATTTAACCTAGCTAGTACCCCTGATATTAAAAGGGGCAGTTTAGCATGGCCAGTCCACCTAACCCGCAGATCATTCGACTGTCGGAAGAAACCCACGCAGACACGGGGAGAATGTGCAAACTCCACACAGACAGTGAACCAAGCCAGGAATCGAATCTGGGTCTCTAATGCTGTGAGGCAGCAGTGCTAACTACAGTGCCACCATGCCACCCCAAACAGACAATTTCAGTGCTATGTATTGTGTATAATTTTACATTGCCAATTCTTCAGTTCTCTGGTGCAACTTATATATCGAAATATGGAAGATTGTTGACACTATTTTGTCACTGACTTTCCTAGGATGCCTGTCACTATAATTTCAACCTTGTGTGCCACCAACATTTTCAGTTGTACCACCATGTCTTGTTCCAAATTGTTCGCTTGTCCCTTTTATTCCTACTGCCACACTCTTCTATGAAACTAAAAGTACTTACTCACAATTTGTCATTCATCCAACTTTAAATGCAAATCCCTCATTTCATCATTCTAACTATCACTTACTGTTTCAAAGTTTAACATTTCCACATATTGCCAGAAATTTATTTCTCCATATCTTCTCCTTGGCTTTCTAATCTGTTTGCCATCTCTGTACATTTCCTATACTTTGTTTCTCTTCTGTGTTGTTAGTCTCAGAATTATCCCATGCCACTTGTATAACAAAGCCTTCCTAATTTTAATTTCTCTGTTAAGTCAAAATCTCCGACATATGTCGCGACCTTGTGACAATTGATATGTCCAGATTTTAGTCTAATCATCTCGTATCTAAGCAGTTACAATGCAATCATGTTACTGGGTGCAAACCAATTTCACTTTTCCAAATTCATTCGGTGCATGCAGCCATTTGGGTTTGATGGGACTCTATTCTCCTTGTAGGTCAGCTTCAGGATGCAAAGGAAGAATTTGCCATTGATAAAATTCCTGAGTTCAAGTTGTCCAGAAGCATTTCTCAGTTTAAGAAGTTCTTCTCCAATTACAGTTATTGCAGCAGTCAATTGTCAGGAACAGCAGGGAGTTATGGAAGGATTTATTCAGAGGCAGTAAATCTGTCCCCCAACTTGAAAGTCAGGCTTAAGTTTGCCACCACTTGCTTGCATCATGCCACAATGATTTTACAGCCATCCATCATTAATTGCTAAGAGCAGGTTTCTGAACCCACCTGGAACTCTCCTTCTGAGAATAGCAGGCTAACAAATTGGACAAAGTGGTGGCCACTTCAGATGCCACTGCAGTTCCCAACTCTGAGAAGCCCTCGCGCCAGACACCAGTAAACCTAGAGTTTCACTGGAACCAGTTAGTAAACCCCTCTAATTGGATAGGAGACCTGGACGATCGATGGAGCTGGGAACACCAGGTGGAAGGGGTAGAGTGTTATGGGGAAAGACTCTATTGGACAAAGGTTGCCTGAACAAGAAGCATCCCTCTCCATTTCTCCTGGTGACCAAACTGCCAGTTTGCAACTGCCTCGTCACTTGGCCCAGACACTCATTGCTGAAGGTAATACCAATGGTGGAAGGAGGGGCACCCTTAAGTGACTATTAATTGATCACTTAAGGGCCTTCATTAGTCTGTGACAGATGGGCTACCAGATATCTCCTCCGTCATTCACCAACAGATATGTAGAAAAAATGCATAGCGGTGTCACCACAGCATACATCCCCCTCACCCCCATCCTCTGCTCCAAGAAAAGTAGGGGTGGTTGCAGGGGGAGGGGGTATGACATAACTTTCCACCAATTATTTCAGTTTATTGGTGAAGTAAAATGCACTTGTCAGAGTATAAAATAATGCACATTCTGTCATTGATGCCACAAGATCTTTTACATACACTGAGTGGACCTCAGCCTAATATCTCACCTGAAAGATAGTATCTCTGCAAACATAGTGGGGGCAATTCTCCCATTGCGACCTGCAACTTTTCCGGCAGGTCAGGCTGAGAGATGTAGGTCGTCAGTCTTTCTCTGGGATTTGTGCATGGCTAGGAATGTATGCGCATCTCTCAGAGTTGGAGAACAGTTGCAGTTCAGAGCATGCTGGAAACTGGTGGGAAGACAGGTAAGTCATTTGAATCTATTTTAATACATTTTGCATGTGATATTGGGAACTTGCTGGGCCCAGTTGAATCTCCTACCCCATGTTTAGGGGAATGAAGGGGATGGCAATCGGGGCCCTCGGGAGGGGAGGGGTTGGGCAGTGAAGGGGTAGTGCCCTCTGGGCATGGGTACACTGGCAGTGCCAGCCTGTGTCCCCAGGCATTGCCCATGCTTGGGCACATCTTGGTACTGCCCATTGGGCATCAGGCAGTGCTAACAGGCACAGTCTAAGGGAAAATCAGTGAAGGTGGGGGATCCCGCTGCCACTCTGCATGGTGATCGGTCTAGGCTGGAGGGAGCACATTGATCAGGGGGATGGTGGTCTGCCTGAGGGGCTTGCCTCGCAATTGAGGGGGAGGTGTGTCTGACCCCAGGGGAGAAGTTCTGGACATCAGGATGCTCTGGATTGTGCGGGCTAGGGCTGGCCCAGAATTTATCAGAGGGCCGCGATCTGGCCATGATGGATGGGTGAAGGGGGACTGAGGAGCAGCACTGCAGTGGATCCTGGGCTGGCCAACAAACAGAAAGATTGAGGGCAACTGCGTATAGGCAGAGTTCCACAATTATTAGACTCTGGTGCGAATAGGAACACCCCCACCCATAACCACCAACTCCCCCACCCCTCCCCAGATTTTAATGAAATTCACAACTGGGGCCTCTGCAGTGCACAGAGTGGAAAAATTCTGGTCTGAATCTGCATTGAGAAAACAGTGGGGATCTAGAACAGTTTTCCCACCAATTCAACACTTTTAGGAGAGTCACCATCGTCCTTCCTCTATTATGTCTGAGTTTGATAATGAATTCTCTGCAGTGGGGCTTGAACTCATAATTTTTTGACTCAGACTTGATTGTTACCACCCAGTCATAGCTCCCATCCACATTCAAGCTACATTTATAGCTGCAGTCAGTGACAAGTAAACTCATTTGCACCATTGCTGCTGTTGTTGTCTAAAAGAATTCTAAAACTTCATTGTAGTTTGCAAGTACAACTTCTTTCTGAAGATCAGCAAAGTATAAAAAAGCCATAAAACTTATTGAGAAGAAAATTGAAATGTACCAAATAATGCACTAAGTTAAAACAGATATGTTTATTATATTGTGATCCTTCTTTGACAATATAATAATTGTCTTATACTAATTTGTTGCCACTTATCACCCAGCAACTATTTCACATTAAAAATTTATTGTTGCTGCAAAGCCAGTTTGACCTCATACTGATGCTAACTTTGCAGGGTCCAAATTTCAATGAGGAATATGTTTGAAGAGCAGGCAGGTTGCCTTATGAGATTGGGTTTGAGAGCACAACCCAATTTTGCTTGAATTCAACCTTGTATACTACCTAGTAAATTGCATTGCGAGGGTTTGACATCTCATGGGAGAATTCTGTCCATCTTCCAGACATCAGGCAGTTTCTTTTCGTAAAATCTCAGAAGTTCGGTAAATGTTATCTGTCCTGGGTGTGGTGAATTCCTTTGAAATAATCTTGGCTTATTAACTAACCAAAGATAAGTATACTCACATTTTGTTTTGATAGTAAACAGCCTTCTGTCTGATTCTGCAGACCCCTCTGGGAAACCATCAATTAGATGAGCCAAATACATTTTTAAATGAAACCAAGTTTAAAGTTTGAGTTGACACTTGTGTGGCAGATTCCATGTACAGTCTGCATTCCTATTCAACTGTAGTTTGCTGGCAGAGTGAGACTCCTGGAATTTCAGTCAATGAACTATAAGCCTGGAATAAAAGCCTAAACATACTAAAAAGAAAATGGAGATTCTCTTTGGGGAGTTTTAGGTCTCTTCATTATGATTTTAGTTCAGCTGAATTAAACTGAATTGCAAAACCTTTGTGAGGCAGAACTATTTGAATACACCCTCGACCTTAAGTTCACAGCAGTTAAATCAACTATTTTGAGGAACAAAGATGGAAATGGTAATTTTCAATGAATACTTTGGGTAACAAATTGTCTCATACAAAATGGCCTAGGTTGTGTCTTAAACTGAAACACCTATTTAGCCTGCACTTAGTTGAAGATGCCATCTTAATAAAGGACTTGAAGCCAACGCCAGGAATCCCATTGTCCGCTCCTCGCCCGTGGATTCCTGTGGCTGGTGGTGCAGTAGAATTCCGACATAAATGAGCCTTCTGTGGAGGTCATGTGGACTCAAAAATTAGTTGGGATTTCATAACCTCGTTCGGGTAGGCTGGTAAAATCCTGCCCGAGACTAACAGAGAATTCTGACCATTAATTCTGTTTCTCACTGCACAGACTTGCTGAGTTTAGCCAGCATTTCTATCTTTATGTCATTCCATCACCTGTAGGTATATTTCATTTCCTCCTTTTGGACATCAGTGCTTCATCTAAGAATGATGGACTTCTTTCCAGGTCCCTGCCATCATGCAACATGGTTGCCAGCCAGCTAGCCGCTGCACTCAGTGAAAGAGCTGCAAGTCCACTTACACTCTACTATGAAATTTGTGTCTAATGAGCACTTGAGTGCTAAACCTGCAGGTGTCTGTTAGCACATCCAGGCAAATTCAAATTAATATAATCAGTGATTAGGATGAAAATTGTGTGCTAACCCCAGATTTTCAAATGTATTGTTCTTATTTTCATGGCTTTTTGTTTTAGGTACAGTTTACAGCCTTTGACCAAAATAACCCCTCAGGAGATTCCCCTCAATTGTATGCCTTAAAAAAAAGTCCTTCCAACATTAATGTATGAATGATTAAATGTTTTCATCTGTTATTGTAATAGAAAAAGCAAGCCACTAATTTAAAAATGTTTCTGATGAAATTTGTACAAATGTGTTCTTTGTTACAATTCACAAAAACCCTCAATTTCAAGGTGTGACAGCTGCATGACGTCAAACCATCTTTAATTCACTTGTCTGGAATCTCCACAACACAAATTCTTCTGCAAGTACACATACTTTCACCTACTATTCCATGGTGATTTTACACATGCTTCGGATTACACATTCTACCCTACAGTCAAATGTCTTCTGAAATATCCTCAAATAAGATTAACTTTGGTTGATAATGGTTTGCAGTGGGTTGAAGGCACTTCCAGTGAATAATCAATCATCAGATCAAATCCTTTGCTTTTCATTTATTTTGTAAGAGACAGTTATATGTGTCTGTTATTGTTGTTTCCTGTTTTAGCTGGTTCATTTACCACATTAAAATTGTTACATTTGTGGATTGTTTCCAACTTTCTTGGCTCTGTCAACCTCAACTTTTATATTTTAAATTAGCTTTATAGTGAGTTCCAAGACATTGATGGTCCATATTCTTCCCCATGCGATCCAGATATATTTCTGGTAACATGGCTGGGATATGAATGATAAATCCAGCCTGCATGTAGCAAACAGAGTATCCTCTGCCTTTAGAAAGTCTTGTTACATTTCTTGAATGAAATAGAGCATCACTTCAACTTTATTCTAAGCTTAATATATGTGTATAAACATGTCACAGAATATAGCTTCGTTACATATTTAGAATGGACATCTTTCCATCTAATTAATTGAATAGGCTAAATAAAAAATATAAATCACAAAAGAACAACATTGCTTCTTTTAAATAGATCTGAAAGTTCATGGGCTGTAACTTATACTCATAGTTTGTACCTGGATATGCCTGTTACAGTGGAGCCACATTATGCATTGTGCCCTGGACTGTAGCCTTGAAATTTTGAAGGCAGAAAACATTTTTGGAAATATATATATATATTTCAGAATATATGGGGTCTCTAACAAACTATGCCAAATGGGATACTCTGCCTTTCTTTCCTAAAGAAAGAGGTTGCGGGGATGGGGGGGGGGGCAGTTTGCAGGATGTATTCAACCTTAGAATTCTTGCACACCCATCATGTGTTATCCACCCAGCTTCCTAACATCTCCACCAAGATGTGTCTTTAACTGATGTGAACACTCATTCAAGTCGTGTAAATGAGGTCACTTCCCCATACCCCAAAATTCCCAAAGATTCCAGCATTTATGCAAGAATCAATAGTCCATGGATTTTAATTTTGAAAACAGTAACAAATATAACTGTACAATGATCTATAGAATGGACACTTCAACATTTTATGAGATTGTCTTTGTCAGCCTTTGCTTGCAACAAACATGATCTAAAACACAACAAAATTTTTTTTGTTGTTCTATTGGCTCACAAAATGGTTTTTTTTGTTTTATTGGTTCACATTAGTACACTGCAATTAGTTGTGCTAAAAGGCCAGTTCATCTGCTTCCAAATTTAGTCTATTTGTCTATTCATTGTATTGAAATGCAGTAAAAATGAGGTTGGAAAAATCAGGCGGCCATACTCTGGCAGATCATTTTTAAGTTTACTCAAAGACTGTTACTGGTCCTACATATAGAACAACATTTCGCACTGGCATTGAATGGGAGAGTAACCTTCACACTTGTGGTTTGTTCTTTGCTATTGGCAAAACTGCCAAAATGGATGAATCTTAAGTGACAAATGTGATCCACTCATTAAGAGATAAGCTAACACATTTCACAGAAGTAACTTCCTATGTCATGTAATTGCCAGTTTCAGCATTAATGCTGCAGCAAGGGAAAATTGTAAAGAAATCATTATGTCAATTATTCCTGGGTATGCAAACTTTAGTCATTAATTAAATAGATATACAAGAGATTTTGGTGTTATAGGTGACCGTTGCATTGATCGTTCAGCACTACTGATCAAAAGTTTACTGTTCCATTTCCTATTTGTACCACTGTTTACATATTTTTTAAATAAGTGGGTTTTCAGTGCAAGTGCCAGATTCAAATGAATTTTATCACATTTCACAAGCACTAAACAAAATGAACCTGTTCACAAGAACATGGCTAGTGGTACAGAATTTTACAGTTGATGTAGACACCAAATAGAAATGGTTTAGACATGTTTTGGGCATTATATTAATTTTCTAATTTCTATGTAGTGTTGTACTTTTCCCCTGAGCAGTACATTTTGCATTGTTCCTTCCCAAATTAAGATTTGTGCAGTGCTTCCTTCATGAAGCAAGCTAGAATTTTTGCAAGGCACTGACATGATGCAAGAGCTACCTGAAAAGATGTAACAAAATACTTTAACATTCCACAACCCTCATTATCTAATATGCTAAGGAACAAGAGAAAACTCAAGACTGATAGGTCGCTCAGTAAAAACAAAACTACAAATGCAGACCTGATTTTTGGGAACACGGGCCTATATGGAAGCAACATTTAAATGAACATTTTTGAATCAGTTGAATATGTTTTTTATTAACTATATAGCCTTACACAATCTTTATCATTAGAATTGATTATACAGTTCTGCTTGAGTGATTGGTAAAGGAACTACTGCATTGAACCACAGGTAGTAATCAACCAATGCAACAAAGTGTGCTACCTAAGTCAACCTTTCTAATCCAATTATATGTGCATAGAGCTTCATGCAGGCATGATCAATCATTTTAATTTCTAGTACAACACTACTTTTCACTGAAGTAACTACTTTTCAGCATTGGACAGAGTTTAACATGTTTCATGTAATAGGTGGTAATAAACGACTGTAAGAACGGATCAATAATGTGTTCACTGCAAAGTACACTTCTTCACATTACAGATGGTATTTTTATTAAGTTTTTAAGTGCTATCGTGCCTTTCCTACACTGCAACAAATGAAGTTAATGAAGTGAGATGTGAAGGCGGTAGACTGTAGTTACATTTGCAACACTGCTTGCTGAGGAACTGATTTTGGAATCTGGCGTACAAGCTTATCCAATCAGCTGTTAATTTTTGTTGTTCTGAGAGGTGGGAGCATTTTTCATTCAAGGAGAACACAAATCCCAAATTAAGGTACCTAATGGATTAATAATTAAGGTATATTCAGCAGATTGCCTGACAACTACTTGAAGTCCGATTTTGGACTGTGCTAGAGTTTTGCTACAATCGATGTAAACTCAGAATAATGCCCATTGACTGCTACAGAGAGTCTAAACCTGTTCATCTTTAGTGCCCTTCACTGTCTGTTTTTATGATTCTGTGAGGAACAATTAACATTTAAAGAAGACATCTGAACACCAGCAATTGACCAGCAGAATTATACACAAGTTTTCACAAACTTTATTGCATATAAAAAGAGAAATTAAACAAAGCATGCACCTCTAATGAAGTGTGTAGAATCACAAATTCCTACATTGGAGAAAGAAGTCATTTGGCTGCCAAGTCTACGCCGACCACAGTCCCACTCAGGATCTATTCCCGTAACCCCACATATTTACCTGCTAATCTCCTGACACTAGGGTGGCTAATCAACCTAACCTGCACATCTTTGGACTGTGGGAGGAAACCAGAGCACTTGGAAGAAATCCGGGCAGACCCTGGGAAAATGTACAAACTCCACACATACAGCGATCCGAGGCAGGAATTAAACCTGGCTCCCTGTCACTCTGAGGCAGCAGGGCTAACCACTGTGTCACCATGTACTATTGGCTATATTTTTATGGAGTTGGGAAGACACTATAGAAGAGGAAAATTGAAGCCAGATTGATTTAAGGATATTTAACCCCATTCCTGGGGTTTCAAGTTTGTAACAATGTTATTTAAGATGTAGGTTGGTTCTGGGTGCGAGCCCGCATCCTGCAAATTTGGCCAGGCCAACTCCACTGTGGAGCTAGACATGCCCTAATCCTCACAATTTTTATTGAACTGGACCATTGTTTAAGGGACTAATGATTTGCAGCGCGTTTATGGTTTGTGAACTATTCTCTCTAGATGAAGGAACTTTCTAAGAAGTTGAAAAGCTCTTACCCTTGCCCCTATGCCATGCTATTCCCCTCACCTACTTCCTATGGCCTGTCATACTCCCTGCATCAAGCAATACATCCGAGCCAACACAATGGTCCCTCATACTTCCCATGCCAATCCAAGGAACTTCCATGCCCATTCGCTGACTTTATAAAATCAGTGAACCTGATAGTGACAACATAATGTGTTAACAATAACTTTAGAAAATAATCATTTATTCATAAATTTCTACTTCCTTAAAAAATGCTCCTTGTACTATGGGCTAATTAAAGTGCCAAATCTCTAGCCCATTTCAAACATCAGTAGCTGAAATCACTTGAAATCCCTTTACCTTGTGTAAATAAACACACATCAATTGACAGTAGAGATCAGAGAACCAAAGCTATCAAAGAAACATTGTTTTCCCTGGGGCTATTTCAACTTATAATGGATCCTTGGACCCTCAGACAAGAATCATTAAGTATTCTCCAACTTTCTTTAAAGACCTCCTGACTATAGACTTTTCAGCATATTGTCCTGGCTTTTGAAATATAAGAATGCTCTCTGCCCCACTCCTCGACTGCTTCTGGATAGTACATTCCAATCATTTAAGCTGACTGCTTTCAGCCACAAAATTCTGCAAAGACCATTGTAGATTTCTTCCACTAGCTGCAAGGTAGAACAAATCTTTCAGCTGTGTTTCCTCACAAAACCTAATCTGAATTACCTGCTTCTGTCAACAAACAAACAAGAAGTACATTAATCAAAATAACCTTCTTTATATTCAGCAATCTATCCTGAATCACTGGGAAGATCTTCCCGTTCATTCATATAATGCTCCCATTACAGCAAATTTGGTGTCCAGACAAATCTCCATTCACCGCAGTGGAATGAGAAAATCCTGCTGGCATGAACAGCCGTAACATTCGGCCCACTATCTCTATGGCAACGTGACATGCTACAAACAGAAATGCAAAACAACATATTTCAGCACAACTCCATAGGCAGAATTTTATTGGCATTCTGCCTAAGATTCGTACAATCTCACCCGAGGCCAATGGAGAACGGTGTTCTGAGCCTCACCCGTCCCAGGAATCGGGGCAGGTGTGCCCGTAAAATTCTGGCCTTTGTCTCTGCAACCCATTAGGAAAAATGTATCTTTTTAATGAATGTAATTGCTTCTTTCCAGATTCCCTCTCCATTATAAGCTTGGAGATGGATCATTTATTTTCAAGTTTTCTTCACCATTAACCTTGGCTTACAAGACAAACACAGACTACATTTTAAGTGTAATAATCCCAAATTTTTCAATTTGCATTACATCAGAGTTATTTTTACCAATTTCTCAAATGGACACCTACTTATCTGAAATTGATCAATTTAACATATTAAAAAAAAATTCCAAAACATATGCATTATGAACTAAATATTAACAACCCTGATTTTTTTAAATATAAATTATCACTTCTATATTAAGGTTCAAAATTCTGATATATAAATTTAGAGACAGCTTGGAATTGTTTATTTGGAAACTCTGACCACAATAAAATAGGATTGAGTCCTTTTTAAGCTGCAAAATCTTGGGGGGGGGGTTTACATACAAGAATGAGATTTGAAAAGTAAAGTATAAAGACAAATTTAGTTTCTAAAATGGCACTGTTATCCCATTATTTATCTTGTCCAAAGCTAAAATTCTTGGTCTAGCTCCTTATTTCTCCTCATCTCTGTCTTAAATAGGCGAACCCTTATTTTTAAACAGTGATCGAAATAAACAGTGATAAAATTGCAGGAGTGCTGGCTGCAATCATCTCCAATCCTCTTTAGATGTCAGGGTAGTGCCAAAGGACAGAAGGATTGCAAATGTTGCACTGTTGTTCCTGAAAGAAGAGAAGGATAAACTCGGCAAGTGCCAGCCAGTCAGATAAATGATGCTGGTGGGGAGGCTTCAATAAACATTATTCCAGGAGAAAACTAACAGCCTATGCTAATAAGGAGAGCCAGCGTGGATTTGTTAAAGGAAAATCATGTTTGGCTAATATGATTGAGCTTTTTTGATGAGGTTACAAAAAGGGTGAATGAGGGCAGTGCAGTTGACATTGTGTAACTGGACTCCCAGTAGTAGCTTGATAAATGGGCTTGTTAGCAAAATTGAAACCCATCACTGAGGCAGTAACAGCATACATATAAAAAATGGCTAAAGGAGACAAAGCAAAGAGTGATGCTGAACAGCTTTTTTTTTCTGAATGACAGGAGTTCCCAAGGATCAGTGCTAGGAATGTTATTTTGTTATACATCAGTAACATAGGCTTTTGGCATACAGGGCACATTTTTTGATACAATCCCCGTGGAGGAAACCATTAACTAAAATAATTACAAGAACCAAAATAATTTATTAAATTACCTCCAAATAAAGGTATTAACAATGCAACTTCACTTTTTTAGTTTCCAGTTTAACATGAATTGGAACAAACACAAATTAACCATGAATTATCAGGTAAAAGATATTTCAAATGTAAAGGTAAATTTCATTTTAGTTAATCCAACAAATATATCAAACACCCATATCACTGCCATAGACATGTGATAGCACACGCAGGTTCAAAGTTATCTCATTTGGCTTCTGGTACTTTCACTTAGCTATCGATCAATTTAACCCTTGAGTCAAGTTCACCAGCACATATATTCTATGCAAGGTTCTGGAGACAGTTGTCACCTGAAAGGCACCTTCAAGTAGAACATTCTCAGCTAGATTCAGGACATTCTTGATGGTACAGATTCTGCAGACATTTTTTTTTACCTTATACTTTAATAAACCCCTAAATTTAATAAATAAATTGTCTAATTGCCTCTAGCCAAACTCAGCAACAAGATAGTTGTCCAAAGTATAAACACTGCTCTAACCCCCTGTCTTTGACTCTCTATCCCATACAGCACTGTGTAAATGTGCCTGCTGCATTCTCACCTTTGCTGGAGCTCTCCATTGTCTGCAGCTCTCCTTTGTGTCTCGTTAAGGATTTTACTCCCAACCTCCTTCCTGTTGCTACTACTCCCAGGTCAAAAAATGTCAGGTCACAAGGGCCTTTTTTTAAAAAAAATTGATCCCTTCACAATTGAGGCAAACTCTTAAAAGTCTTTTCCGAGCATTCTTTAAAACAATTACAGAGCCCACAGGCATTTTGAAGAAATTACAAATTTTGCTTACAAAGTTTGTCATATTTTGAAATTGGCAGGTCAGCCAAAACTTGGAAGTATAGCAGAAATATTGAAGAAGAAACAACAGAGTTCAAGAAAATGTAGACAGAGTGGTGGAATGGCGAACACATGGTAAACAAAATACAATAAAGAAAAATGTGAAGTGATAGAAAGAATGCAGAGACAGAATACATAGAGGAATATATAATTTTAAATGGAGTGCAGCAAGAGAAAGTCCTGGAGTGCTTGCACACAAATGTTTGAAAGTGGCAGGACAAGTAAACAAAGCAGTTAATGAAGCATATAGAATCTTGGGCTTTATAAATAGAGGCATAGAGCACAAAAGCTATGTCAAAACTTAATGAAATACCAGTTCAGCTGTAGTTGGAATATTGTGTTCAATTCAAGACACCACAATTTAGGAGAGACGTAAATGCTTTGGAGGGGGTGCAGAAGAGATTTATTGATATAGTTCTAGGTAGCAGGGAATAAATTATAGTACATGGATAGACTGGAAAATCTCAGAACAGAGAAGGCTGATCAGAGATTTTGCTTAAGATCATGAAGAAATTAAATAAACAAATGGAAACTACTTCCAATAGCTAAATGGAAACAATACCTAGAGAATTATTTTAATACAAAATGAAACTTTGTTTCGAATTTGGAATACACTGCCGGAGAGAGGCACAGAAATGGATTCAATATTAGCTATCATAAGGGAATTGAATGAAGGGGCAAAACCCATGGAGATGGAGAAAAAGTGGGGGAGTGGGGCTAATTGAATGGCCTTTCGAGTTAATGCAGACCTGACAGATGGAATCTTACCACTGTTCACACCAGCGAGGACTCACCAGTGGACGGAAATTTGGCCAGCCACCAAATTCTAGGGCTTCACTGTAGCAGGAGCGTGGCGTGAATAGAGGGCAACATCTTGCCCAATGTGTCAAATGATGTCCTTTGTGTTATTCTGTTCTATAGTTCAGCATGATCAAATTTGCTGGCAAAAATCAATATGATTTATATTAAAAAAACATAATGTCAATGCCACTACAGCTTTACTATCCGCACTATGCATTGATTACTATTTTAGTAATGATCCTGGAAAAAAAGATACCCCACTCCTCCACTTACCCCCCACCCCAGTTTATTTTCTCTATTGCAAATCGTCTTTTTAAACTCTTCTCTCCCCTGCCGCATCCATTTTCAGCTCCACTAATAAAAGCAAGGAATTCATGGACTCTTTTGTCACCAAGATTGAGAGCATCCAATTAGTTGCTTCTGTTCTATCCCTCTGCTCTGCTAATGCACCAGGCCAGCATTCTCTCTGCTCCCTACGCTGTTTATATTGCTAATGGATTGCTCTCTTCATATATTATGTTGTTGTGTAAAAATGTCCTGGACCTACTCATGCACTAAGATAACTCTAGAATGCACCTATAATATCCCTGAATCTGAAATGGATATTCATTCCTTCTGCACGTGAATATTTTCAAACCCTCCAAAGCTCACTCAAGCCAAAAATTAAGTGAAACTTGGTTTGAATTGTGAGCAGATTTATTTCCTATTAACGTAAAATATACAAATAAATTTGGTACAGTCAGCATGGTTCGTTTCGATGTATTTCTATTTGTGTTATGTTTAGAAAAAGACAATTTTCCAATTTCTCAATCATCTTTTAAACATTAAACAAAATAATATGGTGGGAAAGTTTGCTGCAAGAAGAATGTGAAGAGGCATCTAACACAAAGGCTAGAATTTTAGGTATAAAATTTGGGCAATTGGCCAACCCAAAAGCGTGACCTTAGGTGGGCACCCCGAATTTATCATGAACTTGTGCGATATTTTGGATGGCACACACAAGTCAGAAGCACACCCACTGACAAATAAGGAAGCCAATTTGAGTTAATCAATTCACCAGCAATTGACTTGGATTTTATGTTGCCAATTTGTCTTTATAGTTGGCGGATGGGGCTCATTGGCAAGCCGCCCTTTATGTTTAAGTGGCAATCTCTATCCAAGGCATGATTAAAGTTCAGAGTTCAAACAAAACCAGCAAATCTATCTGGGGGTTGAGGTGTGTCCATGTGATTGTGCTGTCCAGACACATGTGCCATAGCTTCAACATGGATATTTATTTTTCAAGGGTCAGCAGCTCCCTAAGAGTGCTCTGCAGAGGATGTGCCCTGAGGGAGCACACCAGAACCCGGAGTCTTCACGGTCTCTTTTCTTCTCCTTGTGCTATCCTCCCCAGCAGCGCTCAGCTGTTAACAGACAGCAGTACACATGTGACGGCCACTAATTGGCCAACCAGTGTGAAATTGCACTTTGGGGCTGATCACACCCAGAAATGCATTTCAGACCATTTCCAAGCCGCTGAGTGTATCTGACCAGTGAAACATTCACAACATATAGACTGGTTATGCAACTGGGCAGGAAAATGGCAGATAGTATATGACATGGGGAAGTGAAAAATGATCTAATTTCCAAAATGGCGCTGATGATATGTCTTCCTTAATCGTGGCTTCCCGCGCACTGTATTTGACAGGGCTCTCAACTGTGTCTGAACCATCTCCCGCAGAATTGCTTTCACACCTTCCTCTTCTCCCAGAACCAGGATAGGATCCCCCTTGTCCTCACTTTTCAATCCACTAGCCTCCATGTTCAAAAGATTATTCTCCACCATTTCCATCAACTCCTGCTTGATGCCACCATCAAACACATCTTCCATTCACTTCCCCAACAGCATTTTGCAGGGACTGACAACTTTGGGATACACTGGTTCATTCCTCCACCACACCCAACACCTCGGCAATCGTCGAAAGTGCAACACCTGCCCCTTTACCTTCTCTTTGCTCACCATCCCAGAGCCTAAACATTCATTTCAGGTGAGGCAGTGCTTCACTTGCATCTCCTTTAATCTGGTCCATCGTATTCGCTGCTCCCAATGTGGCCTATTCTACGTTGGAGAGACCAACCATAGACTGGGTGATCGCTTTGCTGAATACTTTCGGTCCATCCGCAAACAGGACCTAGACCTTCCTGTTGTTTGTCATTTTAACACACCATCCTGCTCCCATGTCCATTCTTGGCCTGTTGCAATGATCTACTGAAGCCCAGCACAATCTGGAGGAACAGCATCTGATCTTCTGATTGGGCACTTTATTGCCTTCTACATTTGACACTGAATTCAACAATTTCAGTTATGAACTCTCTTCTCTACCTTCACTCCATTCCCATCATTTTTTAAAAAATTCTTCTACTGTTTCATTTTTTTATAATCTTGCTTTCCACCTTTTTCCTTTATCACTGTCTCCCCTCCCCTCACCCCACATCACAAGGGCCATCTGTTACATGTCTTAGGTCGTCATTTGACACTCTTTTAACTTGTTCTGCCGTTTACACATTCTGACCTCTTAATGGGCTACTATCAACACCCTTCTAAGCCATGATCATCATCATTTATGTTCCCTTTGCCTTTTTGTTAATCTCCCCGGTCTCCATCAACCACTGGCTCTCTATCCCAGCTCTCCCACATCGAACACTCACCATCCTGAAACTTCAGACCATAATAGAGAATAAGGACGTGTGGCACGGTGGCACAGTTGGTTAGCACTGCTGCCTCACAGGACAGGGACCTGTGTTCAATTCTTGGTTTGGTTCACTGTCTGTGTGGAATTTGCACACTCTCCTTATGTCTGCGTGAGTTTCCTCCAGGTGCTCCAGTTTCCTCCCACAGTCCAAGATGTGCGGGTTAGGCGGATTGGCCATGCTAAATTACCCCATACTGTCAGGGGAACTGGCATGGTAAATGTATGGGGTAATGCAGATTGGATCAGTGCAAACTCTAAGGGCTGAATGGCTTCCTTCTGCACTGTAGCATTCTAAGGTTCTAAGGATAGATTCTTAAAGTGGCAAAAGATGGGAAGAGATGATCCAGATGGATCGGACGTGGAACCCATATTGTTCACCATTTATATAAATGATTTGAACTTGGCAATTGAAAATACTGGTCCAGATCATTGGGGCTTCCGAATCTTCTGAGGTTGAACGTATCTCCCATCGACAACAAGGCGCACCAAAGTACCTGTAGAATGATGTTTGAGCTAAAGCTTGATAGACATGAGTGAGAAAAAAAACACAAGATTATGCTGATAAAATTAGATGAAGAGATTTGGTTTAATGTGCAGCTTAAGTATCAGCATGTGCATATCATGGTGAGTGGACTTTTTCTGTGTCAGACATATAAGCAAGCTTTCCTGGGCACCATCTCATCAAAGAAGGTCCTCTTCTGCTTTTGAATATAATACTGTTCAACAAGCTGAATAAGAAAAACTAAATAACATAGCATAGAAAATAAATGTTCAAATTATGATTTTTAAAATATTTAAATAGATTGGCTATAATTGGTTTAACTTGATATCACACATTATGGCATTTGAAAGTTATCAAATAATCTTACTTTGCATTACAATTTGGTATGTGAAATATATATTTTCATGTAAAGCTTGATTACTTTTTATTCCTGTCTAGACTTTTAACAGAATCATTTATGTACTGGCAGCGATGTACAAGGAAATAAAATACAATATTGCACTATAAAACTTGATCTTTTCAAATACAAGGGCCCATAAACTTCCTCAGAGTGACAGGGTGGGATTTTACAGCTTCATTCATCCCAAAACTGAAAAATCCCAACTGAGGTTAACAGACCTTTCCATAGTCCACCCCTTGCCTGCTATGATTCCTGTGGCTGCCGGGACGGTAAAATTCTGGTCACGGTCTCCAGCAGATTGCCACTCCGGATGGACTGACCGACACTGAAATTCCAAAACCCCTGTCTCAGCCAACCTGTACTCTCAGGCTGGGAGAGACAGGAGCGGCAAAGCTCACCCCTGCTGCGTCAGCTAGGAGTAATTGGGGCACAGGAAAGAAAAGGAACACCCCTTTTTTACAGCATTAGCTACTGTAAAGGGCATGTTTAAAAGGTCAATTTAAAGGGAGAAGGTAAAGTTCAAAGGCAAGCAGTTCAGACAATTGGGTGGAAATCAGGAGGGATTGGAATGTGTGTGTGTGTGTGTGTGTGTGTGTGTGTGTGTGTGTGTGTGTGTGTGTGTGTGTGTGTTGGGAGGGTGGGAAAGAGACCAGGAAGTCGAATGGTGGCATGCTGGGTGAGGGGTGAGATTGGGATGATGTGGTTAGAGTGGGTGGGATGGTAGGCCAGGCCAGAAAAGACCAGCAGGGAAATCAGAAGGAAGGGAGTGGAGGTGAGAGTGTGAGCAGGTAGGGTCAGGTCAGGTTGGACTAGAAGTGGGAATTTAGATCAGATCAGGAGAATGGACTTGGATTGGACATGGGGATGTTGTGGAGGATCCACTAGAAAGTCGTGTGTGCGGGATCCTATGCGAGGCTGGGTCTGGCTGTTTAAATAGTTATCCTGGAGGTTGAAGTGAGTTTTTTTTTTAACTCTTTCAGGGTCATAACTATCAGAGTAAAACTGGCAGAGCCATCCAAAGTTAGCGATTTAAATTGTTTCTATTGGATGGTTCCCAGCCAGTGCAATGATCCAGGGGAAGTTTGTGCTTCTGGACAATTGCCAAGTAAACTCTTTTGTGGGAACCGCCTAGAGGGACTCCCCAACACATTACTGCCCTAAATGTGACACTGGAGAACCAGGAAGCAGGGATTTGTGAGCCATGGTGCTATGATTCCAGTTGATGTTAATACTTGACAAGACAGATCCCAAAGTGAAATCTGGCTTGATAATTCCCAATATTTCATTGAAACCATGGAAAAAAGTTACTGATCAAATTCACAGGAATCTGATTTACTTTTAATATTTATTAAAACAAAAAAACTATTTTACATCAGGCAGAAAGGTTGGAAAGATCTCCATGTAAACATGTTAATGTGAATTAATTTCCCAATATTCCTTTATCCCAGCAATATCTCCACATACACCAGTGAAGATTTACCACTAGCATGACATCAAGGGCAATTGCTTGAGCTGGTACAGTTGCAGATGGTTTTCTCCCACTATTTTTCACTCGAAGCTTTTCAAAACTAACTGGTATCTCTCCCAGAGACACTGGGAACTGCATTCTGAACTAATATTGTTTCAATTGCAGGGTAAAAACAAGCATTTCCTCACTCAGTCTCCCAATGGCCTTGTAGTAATCCTCATCAGAAAACTTAAAATTCCTGACTTCACTCTGTGACAACTACTTACTAAGCTGTCCCTCAGTTCTTGTCTTTTTCTGTATCTGTGACACTTGAGCACTGTCTTTCGACAACGGTCAAGTGTTTTCTACTTTGTATTTTTTCCAAAGTCACCAGACTTCTGATCCCTTTTCAACTCACCTCTTTAACTTTATAGCTTATAAAACTTCATGTAAAATGTGCATTTATACATATATATTACATATAACTAAAGCCAAAGAAAAAAACTGACCTTTCTGCCACAAGTCCGGCATGACTTCTAGGCACCAAGGCTCATGTGAAAAACCCAAATGAAACTGAAACCATCCTAACTTAGTGGATTTTCACAGTAACTTCATTGCAGTGTTAATGTAAGCCTATTTGTGACACTAATAAATAAGCTTTAAAGAAACTTTAAGCTCAATGCAAAAATTATATTTATATATATGCATGCATATATTATAGATATAACATTCAACTTAAAAAACTGTACATTTTTCCTAACAAAAGTTAATGCATCTTTACAATATTGTGAAATCTTACAGCAATTTACTTTTTATCTTCACAGTTGCAAACATGCTGTGCTTCAATTCTATTTCTGTTCTTACATGTCTGCTTTTCTACATGATTGTTTATGGCATAAGTGAAGCTGAGGGGAAGAAAATCTGCCCTATCTAATGTAGATTGATCCAAGTACTTGGATATAAAGGATATTGTTTCTTTGATTCATATCTTGGTTTTCTCACAAAGTCTGTTAGTATGTATAAGTCACCCATACTGTCAAAAGTGAGTAAGTAAAGCTATTCATGGTCACGAAATATTGTCTCGAGACTCGTCAAGATTTGGATTTAAATACTGAGCATATTATAAAGGTGTAAGTATTGCCTCCCCTGGATAGACAAAGATTTTGTCTTCAAGTAGATTAAGTATTGCAGGAGAATGTCATCATTCACCCCTGTTTTCAAATCCAGCTGGACTTTATTAACAATCTAAAATGATGGTGATTCAGAAAAAAAATCTCTGCTTCAGGTTATAATTGAGTACGCTGGGATTTTGGGGCAAGAACTGATTACAACCAATGACTAACCTTTTTTTGAAAAACATACATCCCTTGAAAATACTGTGCTCTCAAAAAAAAATGAGATATGCACTTGCTTTATAATGAAAATACATTTCTTGCTCGATAGCCACATTACAGAACATAACCCTTACATTACATCATCATTTGACTCACTTGTGTTCATATATATATAAAATATACATGTATATATATGTTTCCTGTTCAGGAAATGCCTACAAGTAGCAAGAATCCATATGGCCAATCTAACTGTGAAACTATGTTTGTGCTAAGCTGTTTTAATTATCTGAACAATCTACTTGGGCAGTTGCATTTCATTAAGGATATTCCCATGGTCCCATTATGTTGCATTATATATTGTGTTTCATGTAGGGTTGATCATTCACTTACCCATATCTAAACTTACCTATGTAACCTTTAGCCAATCTTTTTCCTTCGACTCCTTTTGGAGTTCACAATTAGTTACCTCTGAAAGTCTACTTCATAAATCTATGCGTGGAAAGAAAAGTCACCTCTAATCTCACCAAAGGTTTTTAAATGTACTTTTTTAATTTTGTCATCGCAAATTAAGCTGGGTAACCTGCTTACATCCCTACATTCCAGTCCATTCAGTCCTTCAAAATTTTGGATTTAGTTTCTTTAAAATTTGTAAACCCACTGAACCAGTGATCTTTCTTATTAACTTAAAAAACATAAATTTCATAACCTCACTCATCATTCCTCCTTGAAATCCGTCAGTCCAAAGTGCCTTTGAAAGTCCAGGGTTATGAAGAAGTGTGCACAATTTGTGCAACCAAATAAGTTTTTCTTTTATCACTAAATTTGATATAACAAGCCTTAGAAAATACTTATATTTTTCCAATAACTGAGAAATGTATATTTTAATGAACTTAATAAAAATCTGTAAATCAGAACATATTTCCATATTCGCACAGTTATCCCTTAAAGGCAGTATAAATATTTCCCTCTAATTTTGTGAAGCAAAGAGCATCTTTTTAACAATAATGTGATACTTAGTGACATTTCAATCAAAGCTCACTTTTAAGGTATTCTTTTGATTGCATTTGATTATAAAAAGTCAATATGAATTAGCATTTTAATAAAGTCCCATATGCATGTTTATCACCGACTTCTTGGAATGCTTATTCCCCACAATGCTGACAATTCCTAAACTATTCCCACTCAACATTTCATTTGAAAAAAAAGACATACGGAGTAACCCAAAGGCCATTTTCAACATTTATCCCTGTTTAGCTGCTTTGAATTATTTTGGCTTAAACTATTAATATTAAACAGGTTCTTCATCATAACATTCTTTTTTAATAGTGTTTTAAATAATTATTTAGTCACACAGGCATCTTTATTTAACAGAACAACTATGTTCTGGATTTTTGTTTCTCCTTCGAGGCTAATTTTATGTTCATTATTTCAGAGGATGTGAGTATTGCTGGCAAGGTCGGCATTTGTTGTTCATTCCTAACTACATTTGAGAAGGCGGAGGTATGCCAGCAAAAGTTGAACTGTGTTACATCTTTTTTTTAGAAAGTTTTTGTAAATCTGTTAAAATTAGATTATGCTTAGCCATATTATTGTGTAGTCAGAAAAATACATTTACTTCATAGCTTTTTCTGGCATCATCTCTTACAAAAGAATTATATGCCAGAAATTCCAATACAAGGAACACAGCTGTGCATTTGTTTTTTTCACTCTTTCACGGGATGTGAACATTTGTTGCCAATCTCTAACTGTCCTTGATAAGGTCGTGGTGACCCTCTTTCATGAACTGCTGCAGTCTCTGTGGTGCAAATACATCCACAGTGCTTTCATGAAGGGAGTTCCAAGATTTAACACAGTGACACTGAATAGCAATACAGTTCCAAGTTGGGTTGGTGTGAAGCTTGGGATGGGTGGTAATACAGATATTGCAAGTCATGGTGTTCCCATGCATTTGCTGCTCTTGTTCTTCAAAGTGAGAAGGGTCATGGGCATTTGGTAGTTGCTACAGTACATCATTTATCTGATACCCACTGTGCTACTGTGATTTGGTGGTGGGGGGAATTAACTTTCAATAAAGCGGATGTAGTGTCAAACAAGCAGGCTGCTTTATGCATTGTGTTGAGCTTCCTGGGTGTTGTTAGGGCTGCATTCATCCAGGCAAATGGAAAACATTCCATCACACTCCTGATTTGTGCTTTGTAGATGGTGGACAGACTTTGGGAAGTCAGGTGATGAGTCACTCACTATAGCATTCCTTTCATAGATCGTAGGATAGTACAGCACAGGAACAGGTCCTTTGGCCTACAATGTTGTGCCAAACATGACACCAAAATAAACTATCCCTTCTGCCTGTCCTTGGTCCATATCTCTCTATTCTTTGAATGTTCATGTGTTATCTAAAAGCCCCTTAAACATCCCTATTGCATTGCCTGCACCACCTTTCCCGGCATTGTGTTCCACACACCTTCTACTCTCTGTCCCTCACATCGTCTTTGAACTTTCCTCCACTCACCTGCTTTTGCAGCCACAGTATTTATATGGCTTCATCAGTTCAGTTATGGTCAAAGTAACCCCCTCCACCAACCCCTGCCCCCCACTCCACCCCTCCCAAGGATATTGCTGGTGGGGAATTCAGCAGTTATAATGCTACTGAACACCAAGCAGTAATGTCTAGTTTTTTTTCTCTAATTAAAGACAGTCATTGCCTGGCATCTATGTGACATAAATGATACTTGCCATTTTTTAGCCAAGCCTGAAAACAGTCCAGCTCTTGACACATGCTGACATGGCTGCTTCAGTACCTGAGGAGTTGTGAATAGCGCTGAATATTGTGCAATCATCAGTGAACATTCCCAATTCATGAGTGGCATGGTGGCACAATGGTTAGCACTGCTGCTTCAGAGTCAGGGACCCAGGTTCAATTTTGGCCTCAGGTGACTGCCTGTGTGGAGCCTGCCCATTCTCTCCATGTCAACATGGGTTTCCTCAAGGTGCTCCAGTTTCCCCCCACACTCCAAAGATTAGCAGGTTAGGGGATTGCCCTTAGTGTCCCAAGATATGTACGTTAAGGGGATTAGTGGGGTAAATAATTTTGGATACAGGGAAAAGGTCTAGGTGGAATTGCCTTTAATATAAGGGACAAGGCTTGAGTGGGATTGTTATTAATGTAGACTCAATGGGCTGAATGGTCTCCTTCCGCAATATAGGAATTCTATGGATTCTGACTTTATGATGGCGAGAACATAATTGATGAAGCAACTAAAAATGGCTGGTCCCAGGGCACTATCTTTAACTACCATCTTTTTTACAAGTGCCATTTTGATACTTGACTTGAGAACTGAACACTAAGTTGGCTGTGATAAAATTAAAATGAAAATCATAAGTAGTTCTGGCTTGTTGAAGGAGTTTCATTGCCACAGGATGTTTGTTTGAATAGCGAGCCAATTAGTATTGTTTCAAGTTCAGCAAATCCTCAATCTTTGGCACCACCTTCCATACCACTTTCCCACCCAAGGATATTCATGTGTTGAAAATGCTGTTCCCAGTTAGTATTTCTCTTTCTTTCTTTCAGTGGACAGTTAAGGAAATCAATACTGTTTTTTAGAAATAGCAAAACCCTCTCTCTTAAAATTGGAGTACAGGTAGACCTGTGCGTGATAGACCTGTGCATGATATGAATAATAGCCAGTGACACCTACATTCTGTAAATGAACTTTTAAAAAAAAAATGTATTTTACACTGTCAACAGAAACACTATCCCATTTCTTTAAAAGCAAAGGGACAAGGAATCTGGTACAAAACAATTGAGGGTGTCATTTCTCCATGCCCCCTTTGTGCTGAGGTGGCTTGCCATTGGCTACCAGTTGGATCTTCCAGTACCACTAAGGTTGATGGCATTTTGTGTGACTTCCTGGTGGAAGGGTGGTGGTGGTGGAGGTGGGGGGCGGGTGCTTTGAAAGGACCAGAAGATCCCTTCAGTGTGAAGTGCCAGAAAATCCCTCCCTAAGTGTAATTTTGTAAAAAGTACCAACAAAGGCAAAATCTTAATATAAGAACTTTATGCGGGACACACAATTTGTCTTCGTGATACAAAAGATAACAAGGAGGAAGTCAAATAATGCGAGACACCAGAGGATAATCAACGTAAGAATGCAGTACTGCTATTTGGTCATTCCTTGCAAAGATAAAGCTGTTGCATAATCATGTTTGTGATCAGAGACAAATTATATGGGTAAAATTCATGACTGAAAACTTTACAGTCATGAATTATGTGCATTGTGACCAGTACCACACAACAGTGGTCCCACATTATTTGCTTAGCAGACTCCTTTTAAAATGGGGTAATAAACAAAAACTGTCAGTCAACCTATAATACTATATAATATTCATAATTAAAAACGTCGCATGAAGAAAGTATTTCCATCATGCTTGTAAGGAACAGATACTTACTGATTTCAGTTAGATGGGTGAGTCAGCCTCTTACTATAGAGTCTGTCCATCCTTGACAGGAGCACATAAAACAGGGAAGAAGTACTAGAGACTGGGGCAGAGCTGGAGCAATTAGGAAGCATATGAATGTGAGAGTAGAAGCATGCACAGAGTAAGAGCCCAGAGAAAGCTAAGGGTCAGATAGAGCAGGGAACCTGGGGAACAGTACATGCTTCTGGCTGCTATCCTCTCTTGACTGCAGTGCTCTGAGAAGTTGCACATGCCACCCACCTATAATCAGACCGTGTCACAGGTCATCTAGGAGAGTCTGCATACCCCAGTTTGACAGCCCTTTCCATATCAAATATTTTTCATGAGAACATAGTTATATTGCAATCAAGTTTTCATTGATTTTAAACAGAATATTTCAATTCTCAATTTTTATATCTAAATTACCTAAAGCGCAAATTTACATCATAGTCTTTCTGCAATCATTAGGTAGAGTCTAATAAGTGTAATAAATGTATTTACACATTTGAGAACAATTTCCAATAATCCATAAATACATTATCATTCCAAGGAGGCAATGCTACAGGTTGGACCAGTTATTGGTTTACTGACAAGAAACCACACAAAACTTTTTTGGTCTTGGCATGTACTTTGCTAACTCACGACCAATCCTATTGTGGCATTTCAAATGTAATTTTCAGCTGTCTTGTCATGAAGAAATTGTGGGGGTCTCTTCAAAATAGAAAAGGCTACTTTGGCTCAAAAAGTCTTAGAGGCACAAGCTGCAAAGCATGGAGGAGAAATAATATATATGTTTTAAAATTGCGCAAATTTCATTGCAAGTAGCTTTTGAAAAAGGTGAGAATGGCAATCTCAAAGTGCTCAGAATAGACTCTGCTGTCATAACATTTCTCAGGTGGAAACATCAGATAATCATTTAAATAAAATGTATTGCATCTAATGTCATCAATGAAGAGAAAAGGGATTAAAACGCATTGCCCATCTTATATGGGTAATGTATTTATTGTAGATTTTTTTATTCCTCCTCAACTTAAAATAATTACTTGCATATAACTGATAGTTAAAGGACTTTATTGCCCTTGGCAACTTTTCCAGTTACCCTGATTAAGTTCAGGAAGTGCAGTTTATATTTCAGTTAGAGAGAACATCTTTATTACTTTGATGGCATGAACTTATCATTTAATTGGCGAACATTTTGACAGCAGACCTAAATTAGAAAGGTGAAATTTATCCATAAGTCTAGGACAAAATAATGGTTTGCCCTGAGGATATGAGGCCCAGTTTTACGGAGTAGGATGAATGATGTGCCCTAATGACATTGCCAGTATCAGGCCGAGGCCAATGTTAAAACCAAGTTTTGTTTTAATAATCGGCAGTCATCCTAATCACCATTGTAACTCCCAAGGTTTATTTAAGGCAGGGATCCATCTCTAATAGCAAGCTTGACTAATCTTGTTGTAGTGACTGATGATTCAAAGGGCTTGTCCCTGCTTTCTGAATGCATTCGTGAAGATCCAAAAAAATTGTCCTCCAGTAGCCAAAAGAGAATCAATGAAACTGACCTAGATAATGGTGGCTGAAAGAGTTAACATTGCCAGTATCACCATTCCATACTCTCTTCATATTGCACACAATTCCCTTGAAATATATCATCTCTCCATCCTCATTTCACCTCGCAACATCACCACCCCTCAGCTCTTGCATTATATGTTGAAGCCTTATACATCTGGAGAGTAAAATAAGAGCCTTCATAGCTGAAGTCACTGAAGGTGACAGGAACAAAAAAATGTGTGAAAGCAATCTGAAAGCTGGAAATGCTCCTAACAAACTGGACAGCAAAATGAACCTCTGAACCATGGAGCTACTGCTGATTTATTTTACTGAGTTTCAGTAGCTTGAATATAGCAATCCTGCCCTTTTTGTATTGTCAGCTTAAGGTGATCTTCAGTTAAAATCGTAATGGGTTCCAGGTAACGTCACTGGAGCTAACTTTTACACTTTTAATGAACATGCCTGGCTGTTGTGGTGCCTCACCCTAATTCAAAATCAGCAATGTTAAAATAACAGTGGACACAAATGCATCATCACCACCACTATTTGAACAAGCCATTTATGCCAGGGTGGCATAGTGGCACAGTGGTTAGCACTACTGCCTCACAGCACCAGGGACCCAGGTTCAATTCACTGCTTGGGTCACTGTGTGGCGTCTGCATGTTCTCCATGTGTCTGCTTGGGTTTCCTCCAGGTGCTCCGGTTTCCTTCCACAGTCTGAAAGATGTGCTGGTTAGGTGAATTGGCTACGCTAAATTTTCCTTCAGTGTACCCGAACAGGTGCTGGAGTGAGGTGGTTAGGGGAATTTCACAGTAACTTCACTGCAGTGTTAATAATAAGCCTTACTTGTGACTAATAAATGAACTTTAATTTTTAACTTTAGAAGAACAGGTGTAAAAGCTGGGTCTATATCAATCACCACAATGCTCTCCTGAAATATAGTAAGCTTGGCAATATCTAGGATATATGAAACCGCGAGAAAAATTAAGAGCGAAAGATGAATGCACTAACTAGAAAAATGTACCAGAGTGCAAAATATATTCAGCATGATAACATAACTCTTTCATCATAATCAAACTCTGTTAACAGGAGATTTACAGCCAGTCTGTTAAAGGTTTGTAACCAGTAGCTATCCATTTAAAATACCTTATATTATTTGTCCTTTGTGACAATTCATCATTCCCTATACTTTACTTCATTAAAACCAATGGAAATTGTTGCACAAGTGACATTTATTTTATTTATTGACTTAGCTTCAAATTTAAAATAGCTCTATAAATACAATATCATTCTCACTATTTCACATGCCACAGGTTTAACGATATTAGATTTTATTATGAACTTATAAATATGTAAATACCTGATTTAGGTCTTATCTATAATCAGCATTCAGTCACACAGCAGCATATTGTCAGGTATTATAAGAATATAAGAACTAGGAGCAGGAGTAGGCCATCTGGCCCCTTGAGCCTGCTCTGCCATTCAATAAGATCATGGCTGATCTTTTTGTGGACTCAGCTCCACTCACCATAATCCTTAATTCCTTTACTTTTCAAAAATCTATCTATCCTTGCCTCAAAAACATTCAACTCAGCAGCTTCACTGGGCAGGGAATTCCACAGATTCACAACCCTTTGTGTGAAGAAGTTCCTCCTCAACTCAGATCTAAATCTGCTTCCCCTTATTTTGAGGTTATGCTTCCTAGTTCCAGTTTCACCCGCCAATGAAAACAACTTCCCGTTTCTATCTTATCTATTCCCTTCATAATCTTATATATTTGTACAAGATATCCCCTCATTCTTCTGAATTCCAATGAGTACAGTGTCTCCTCATAAGCCAACCCCCTCAACTCTGGAATCAACCTAGTGAATCTACTCTGCACCCCCTTTAGTGCCAGTATACCCTTTCTCAAGTAAGGAGACCAAAACTGCATACAGAACTCCAGATGTGGCCTCACCAACACCTTATACAGCTGCAACATTATCTCGCTGTTTTTAAACTCCATCCCTCTAACAATGAAGGACAAAATTCCATTTGCTTCCTTAATTATCTGCTGCACCTGCAAACCAGCTCCTTAAGATTCCTGCACAAGGACACCCAGATCCATCTGTCCAGCAGCATGCTGCAATTTTACCATTTAAATGATAGTCTATTTTTCTGTTATTCCTACCAAAATGGGTGACCTCACATTTACCAACATTGTAGTCCATCTGCGAGATCCTCGCCCCACTCACTTAGATTATCTGTATTCGCAAACTTTCAGCATCCTCTACGCACTTTGCTCTTCCACCCATCTTAATGTCATCTGCAAATTTTGACACCATCTACTTGATCGCCAACTCCAAATCATCTATGTAAATCGTAAACAACTGCAGTCCTAAAAGTGAATCTCTTATTTCTTGCCACTTCATATCCTGAACAAGCTGCAGGACTATCTCACAAAATTCTAAGTTATTCTGTGCAGAAAGAATCGTGCAGCAAATTGTGTAACACAGAAGTCAGAGAACAACAAGTTATTCAGGAAGCCAACAAGAGACATGGAAGTGGATTTTATATGTCTTGGGGTTGGGGGGTAGGGGGGGAGGAGTGCTGAGCAGAAACTGATTGGTCTACTTGAATCCCACCCCTGCTGTCTCTTCTGCCAATCAAGCAGCAAATGGCCAAAGAGGGGCTGATGGGAAGGAGGCAAATCACTGGTGTGAAGCTCCACACGCTATTGGCACTGTATGACAGAATGTCATAGAGCAGAGGAGTGATGCCACAAACAGGGAGTGGGATTTTCTAGCTGTGCTCGCTCCAAAACCAGAAAATCCCGCTTCAGTCAACAGACCTTTCCTGCACCGCACCCCCCCCCACCATTTTGATTCCCATCGTGAGCAGGATGGGAAAACTCCCCACCCAGGAAGTTGGTCAGGGTGACATTTATAAACCCTCAAAATCAGCATTTTCTTCTTTAAATCGAAAGTTCAAAAAAAAAGCCACAACAAATACAGATGCTACCAATCAGATTCTGCTGGTACTTTCAACCATGCTGCTGGTGACAGATATTATCTTCCCTCCTTGTGCCGCCTTTTTGCTGATGTGAGAAATGTTTTAAAGTTTGTCCTCATTTGATGCCCGAGAAATGGAGCAGGCTATAAAAAAAGTGGACGATTAAGTTGCTAACACAGCTTGTTAATTAGGAATTTCAAAATGGCGGGCTGACTGCTGATTTCCATGTCCACTGGCCTTCCATAATTTGGATTACTGACATGATCAATTATTGTTACATGGTGCCACTACACCCAATTTTACACTCACACAGCACGTTGGGGCAGAACTCCCAATTTGCAAATATGAAGTTAAGTCAATGTTGTGCATGGTTGAGGTCTAGGACTGAACCTTCCTCACATCAATCATTCAGAGCTTGCACTGACCACAGAAGACAACATGGTGCAAGAACAACAATTATTTGCATTAATAGAGCACCTTCATCATAGGAAGGCCACCTGGGCACTTTACAGAAGGAAGAGAAAAACAAAACAGATGAAAGATACAACAGCGTGGAAAGATTTTTACAAATCGCTGCAATGAGTTTTGACAAGAAGTTCTTTCAAAGTGGTGAGCAAAGTGCTGAATTGGAAGGATCAAAAATGTGGCTAGCTCCACAAATAGCCAATGCTGGGATGCCCCTGGCTTGTGGGCCAGCCGTCAGGGACCCCCCAGCTGCCTTAGCTAAGTTTCAGCCAGAGAGTCCGTGGGCCTGAATGGGCTGCAGTGAGGCCAGAGGGAAAAGACAGAATGTATGCCAGCTTCCCACAGGGTGAGTTCTGCTGTACAGAATTCTGAGGAAGACTTTGATGGGTGACATTTAGGAAAAAAAGCTGATGGGAGTGCCACACAGAAATTCTTGTTATGTTGGCAGAGAGACTGTGATCACTATGAATGGAATATGGAGGATTCTGGCTCCAACTTGGCACAGAAATTCTTACAAAGCTTGGAGCTCATCTTTCCCAGCTTGGAAACTAGTGTCCAACTCTGTGAGAACACTTGCCATAATACAGTGACTGCTGGCCAATGCTTTGAGCTTCATTTGCAACTGAAGCAGAAGGCACACAACATCCGAGTGCTGGAGGCGAAGTTCAGATCAAATTGATGACATAGCAACTATCCAGAGTTCAAAGGGGCTGTCAGAGTTTTGCAGTATTCTGTGCCCCAGCAGTTAACCTGGACTGCTGAGGCCCTGCTCTGGATGAGCGGTAGCTACTCTAGTGAGCACAAACCCTGTACCCTCTTTTGTAATGACAGCATTCTTGCTCTCGCCACTGCCATACTGCCAGTGTCCTTCTGCTGTTAGTTAGCAGCTCACCCAGGCTGCTGCTGCCAAGCTGGGGTGATGCAGTTTAAGCCAGGCTTTCTCGTTGCAAAGCTGCTCTAGCACAGGCCATTTTCAGTTTTGCTCATTGAAAGTCAGCAACTTGTAATCACCTATTCTGCAATCACTTGGATAGTGCTGAACAAGAGTACAAGGTCAGGCAAAGGCACTCGTTGACATCCACAAAGGGAGTGCAGAAGAGTAAGCAATTGTATTTTGTGTGAAATGTTGAATGTTTTGTTGGATGATGTCCATAAGGAATATTGAGCAGTAGCTTTTGTTTCAGGATGTTGGTCAAGAACACACAGAGTGATAAGATATGGAACTGCTGTACAATGGCTCTGGGTTTGTGACCACAGGAACTGGATCATTATCAAGAATGTGGATGTACTGACTGCCTCCTCCATTCCTCTTGAGGCACTTGCTGATACCTGGCTGCAAAACTCCATCCTTATGATGGCCAGATTGGAGAGGATGCAGCAGTTCACCACAAATCAGGACATCTGCTCCAGTGAGTACTGGAGGCTTCCTCGAAAGCAGTTGGAACAGCACAACTATTGTTCCAGAGCCCCAGTTGTCCATTCGATGACGTCGCTCATGGGAGCATTGCTCTCACCAAATGCTTGCTGGCCACGAGTGTAGGTTCCAACAGACAGTGAGCTGGGAGATGTTAAATACATTGCTGATTCGAGCCTGGAAGGATCATGATGCAAGAAGACCCTGGTTCACAATTACCTTCACAGTCACTTGCAGTACCTACCTCACCCTGTTCTGAGGCTGCAAGTCTGCTTTCAAGGAGTGGAAGAATTCTGTGAGCATCTTCTTCATGAATCACAAATGAAGAAGCATTGAGGGAGTGTGGTCGGTTGATGATAGTGGTTGAATAGGTCTTCTCACAAGATCATCTCTCTCAGTTGCTGGACAATGTGTGGCTTAGCTGGAAGTAACTGGAAGATCCTAGCTGATGAGACCACTTTGTGAGAGACCTTCAACATTCTCTCATCCTAACTAGTCCTCTTATTTATTGTCAACGTATCATTTCCATCTCAAGGGAACTGCTATGATAGGCTGTACGACTGGTAGAAAGTATAGTCATAATCAACGCTTTCCTTTCCACACCCATAGCACCACTCAACAAGAAGTTCACCCACTTTAAACAATGCTGAAAAATATCCAGCATTTCCACTTGGTATCAATGTCATGATAATGGTCACTACATATGTCTGGTGCACGTTCGTAATACTGTCATCAAGATGCCAATTGGTATGGGCTATACCGCAAGGGAATGTGAATTAGACGGATACCATTTTGATACCAGAGCAGCATCCATTACAGCAAAACAATGGGTAGAAAAGAGCTAATATCTCATCCCAATTGAAATTACTGAGGAAAAAGGAAGAAAAGATGCTGCGAGCTTTCCCTAAAAAAGGTGACACACTTGTCTCGCCAGCTCTCCAACTGGATAGCCAAGATCCGCATTATCTCCACAAGATTCTGTCATCAATTCCTGTCACCTTCCTCCACTGAGCACACATTGTCCAACAACTGAGGTGGATGACCTTGTGAGAAGACCTATTCAATCACTATCATCAACCGACCACACTCCCTCAATGCTTCTTCAGTTAGATCTGGTGCACTATTGGGAATTATAGAGGACTGGATGAATAAGCTAAATTAAGATAGGGCCTTCCTCACTCAGCATTGTGTGTGATTTGTTTGTGAAATGGATATCTTATAAATAAGAAGATATTATAGAAACACTAAAGCAGCTTAAGTAGACAGATTTGCACATAGAGGTTGACAGCAATAAAGTGAGATAACTGTTTAAACAGGTCAAGCCTACACAGTGATGTCCTGTTTAGTTGACAAAACGTTGTACATAATGCCCCTTTAAATAGCAAGGTACAATTGCCACATTTCCTTAAAAATACGAAGAAAAGAGCATGAGACTCTTCGCACTCAATCTTCTAAATACTGGTAATCTGTAATAAATCCATCCAAAGTTGATTTTACCTATAAATATTGAAGTGTTTACCACAGAAGACAGGGATTTTTCTTTTCTATACTAGTGCAAAGCATTTCTTCATAACTGACTAAAAATCAAGCATATAATTAACAAAACAAATAAACTCTACAGCTTTGGTGGAACTTTCAGATTTCAATCAAAAGGAGAAGCTCCATTTCCAATTTCCTTACCCACTAGGTGACATATGACTCTTCCTGTGCAAGGAGTGTTTGGGACATAATTGTTCTAGTTATCTAGCCCCTCATTATGTTGCATTTTAATTATCAATCAAATAATTAATTAGCAACCTGCAGACAGCAAAATGAAATCTAGTTTGTTTTCCCAAGTATCACAGTTCTAAATTTCAGTTGGTCGTGATAAATCCATATTTTCAGGTAAATCTGAAATACAGCAGATTAAAATGGTGATTCATTGTTAAAGACAATCACTTTTGCATGCTCACTAGAAGCAGAGGCTGGGCATTCAGGAATCTTTTACTTTAGATGTGTTTTTCCATTACCTAGTGTGAACCTGTTCATGAGAAACTAATATTTTGTTTCACCCTTTTTTCAAGGGGAGCATGTCCTTCACAGCAGAATACAGCTTTTTCCCCCACGGGAGGTTTAAAGTGTTCAGGCACAGCTGAGACCCAAGGTACACAATCGCACTTTTATTTGTTTGCCTTTTTACAACATCGATGATTTTAGATTCCTGTGCTTACTCTGCTTTTCCAACCTCTAGGTCAGAAGATTTGCTCCTTCAAATTCCTTTTGCCCCATGAACAAACTTCCAAGAATACACCTAACCAGAGTTGGCAACTCAACATACAAGTAGGTTTCATTGTCACTATCCCAATTATTGACATATTCCAAACACTGAACCTAACTAGAAGGAAAGGCAAGTAATAATGAATCCCTATTTGTTTTCAAAAAATAATGCTCAGGTTTGGCTGATCTTTTTACATATGTTTAAATTTTATTTATTAATGTCATGAGTAGCCTTACATTAACACTGCAATGAAGTTACTGTGAAAATCCTCTAGTCGTCACACTCCATACCTGTTCGAGTACACTGAGGGAGAATTTAGCATGTCTAACTTGATATTATTATCCTAATAATCCCCATTGACACCAAGGGACAATTTAGCATGGGCAATGCATCTAATCAACATGTATTTTGGACTGTGGAAGGAAACCAGAACACCTGAAAGAAAACCACTCAGACATGGGAAGAAACATGCAGACTCCACACAGACAGTGACCCAAGCTGGGAATCAATCTGAGGTCCCTGACACCATGAGGCAGCAGTTCTAACCATTATGCCACCGTGCCACCTTCCTACGCACTGACTTTCTGCTGCTGCATAATTGTATTGACGTAGCTAACTAACATCCACCAATATTTATATGGGCAGCACTAGCTAAACCAAGCATGACCTGCTGAAGTGGTTTTTCTCCTGCTTCTGTGAAATGCTCCCTTTCCTTGCAGAGGTAGGTAAGATTTTCGTGACTTGTTGCAGCATCATTACCTGCGATTTATTCACAATGTTTTTTCTCTTTTTGTATTCAGAAGCAGTTACTGTGGAAGAGGTGCTGTTTTATCAACCTTCCTGCATTTGATCTTTGCAGGTGTGTGTGTGCGTGTGCGTGTGTGTGTGTGTGTGTGTGTGTGCGTGCGCGTGTCTGTCTGTGGGGGGCACAAACTAGTGAATCAATCCTTATCCTGTATGGGACTGCAGCATCTTTACTTAATGTAATTTTCATTAACTCATTCGCTCATCGTGCTAGGAAACAGTAAACAGGTACTACAATCTTTCTGATGTTTTTCTGCCGAGTTCTAGTGGGAGTCCATTATTCCTTCTGGAAACAAGATCTGGAAGCTAGAGTCTCTCCAGGACTTGAAATGCAGGCTTGTCAGTCACGGATTCTGCCCCCCAGTCTGTTCTTTGGAAAAGCATGGCAAGTCAATTTGCTATTGAATTTTTTAAAAATGTATTTCATTCCTGATATTGATGCTATTACTGCTAATTGACTGCTCTATAATTTTATAAACAAAGAACATTCTGTCTCCTGGCAACTAAACAGTGTCAGCAGAAGGAATGAAGAATTTAAATCCCAACAAAATATCTGGATTTCCCTAATTGTAGTTCGGTTCCAGAGGAGGACTTCAAAGTTGGCTGACAGCTCTCTCATGTGAGAGGGAGGGGTGGAAGTCCTACCTGAAGCCACTTAACTCTCATGTAAGTATGTAATGATGGTGGGACACTCTTCAGTGGAAATGGACGTGTTCTTCCAAAGGTGGGGTGGGGGGGGAGTGAAACACCACCAGCCAAAAAATTCAGGTTGTTAAGCTATTTTACAGCCAAAGAAAATGAGCATATGCGTCCCTTTTCTCATTATGCATTTATTTAAATTAGTTCCCTTGTCCAAACTTCCATGTATACAGCTCATCCCGTTGAATGGCTATACAATTTAATTTAACAGACGTCCTTGGCCAATATTTTCTATTTCTCTAATACTATCTGTCAACCTGATGACAAGATAGAGAAGATGAAGAATTAAACACCATTTTTTGTGAATGTACAGCATATCTGCGCGGCTTTTTGCAATAAAGTCTGTTTCAAAATTAATTTATCAGTCAAGTCACCTTAATCACTGGGTGAAAAATTGGGATCATTACCTCCATTTTCTGGGTGATTCGAATGCCCTTGGAGCTCCAATACCACACTCCTTCAAGATGCCATCATCCGCAGCATTCTCCAATGCTGAGCATTAGTTTGAATGTGACAGACACCTCAAAAATTCTACATTTTCCTACTGATCCAGATGGCCACACAGCTCCTATTCTGAACTCAGCATTAACATCCTGGATCATAGAATCCCTACAGTGCAAAAAAGAGGCCATTCAGCCCATCAAGTCTGTACTGACAACAATTCCACCCAGGCCATATCTCTGTAAACCCATGTATTTACCCGGCTAATCTCCCTGAGAAACCCTCACATCTTTGGATTGAGGGAGAAAAATGGGAGCACCCAGAAGAAACCCATGCAAACACGGGGAGATTGCACAAATTCCACACAGCAAGTGACACAACCTGGGAATTGAATCCAAGTCCCTGGTGCTGTGAGGCAGCAGTGCTAACCATTGTGCTACTCGAACAACCTCATGCAGTCTCAGCTTCTCTGATGCTTCACAGTAACTCCAGCTATAATTAAGTTCAGAAACCTTGGGCCCGAGCTCAGGCAGCCAGAGGCACTTCCTATACACATGGTTGTCTCAAGACACATGAAGTGGATTCATGTAACAACTATATCCAGTACCCACTATCATTATCCCAAAGCTACCTATATAAAGCAATCCACCCATTTCTTGCGCCCCTCCCGTCAGCCCCCCACCAATATCTATCTATTCATCAACAAACATCTGAAAAAGGAGATTGATGCCCAACAATCACAAATGGCAAATATGAAGGAGCGGTAGATACATAGAAACAGGAGGAGACTATTTGGCCCTTCAAGCTTGCTCCACATTATGATCATAGCTGATCCACATTATCTCACACTTTTCTACATTAAACTCCATTTGCCAAATCATCCAACCCAACAGCCTAATCTTCTTTTTTTCCCCATAATCACCCCAAGTGCTATATCTAGCTACTTCTTCAATACATTCAATGTTTTGCAATCAACTATTTCCTGTGATAATGAATTCTACAGGCTCACCACTTTTGGGTAAAGAAAAATCTCCTCACCTCTGTCCTCAGACCATGCCCCCTAGTTCTGGACTCACCCATCATCAGGAATATCTTCCCTGCATCTACCCAGTCTAGTCCTGTTAGAATTTTATAAGTTTCTATGAGATCCCTCCTCATTCACTGAACTCCAGTGAAAACAATCCTAACCTTTTTAAGGCAAGGATAGATAAATTTCTGAACAGTAAAGGCATTTAGGGTTATGGTGAGCAGGCATGTAAGTGGATCACAAAAAGATCAGTCATGATCTTATTGAATGGGGAGGCAGGCTCGAGGAGCCAGATGGCCTACTCCTGCTCTTAGTTCGTATGTTTTTATAAACTAGTCAAGGTTTCCTCATACATTAATCTCACCGTCCCCAGAATCAGCCCAGAATCTTCCCTCGAGAGCAAGAACATCCTTCCTCAGAAATGTACTCTACAGTAGTTCCACTATATTCTAGGTGTGGCCTTCCCAAAGCCCTGTGTAATTGGAAGAACATGAAAGCCAACATACCATTCGCCTTCATTAGCCCTGCTGCACCTGCACGCTTACTTCAGTGACTGGTGCGCAAGGATACCCAGGTACAGCTGCACAGTCCCCTCTCCCAATTTACAGCCAGTGAATAACCTCACATTTATCCAAATTATACTGCGTCTGCCATTGTTTAGCTCACTCACCCAACCTCTCCAAATCCTTCTGAAGGATCTCTGCATCCTCATCACATATCACTCTCCCACCCTACTTGGTATCAAATGATGAAAAGTATAAGTTTCAGATGTGTTGTAGAATCACAAAATTGGACAGCAGAAAGTTTTTTCAACAAGTCTTGTTCATATGATTATCTGACAACAAAAAACTTTGCTCTAAAGTTTTCCAGTATTTCTACAATATGTGGCCCCTGTGCTGAAGCAGAGGTTGAGGCAGTCTTCTCAAATCCCTGCTCCAAGTGTTTGAGGTGCTTTTGAACAATAAATCCTATTATTGACCTTGTGAGTGCCACAAAAAATCTAATCCATCTGCGTCTGTGCAGGGCCAATTTAGCTATCAAAAGGAGAGACAACATATGAAGTACTGACTAGGACAATGAGATAGCAATGTGAATGCTTCCTGTGGACTCCTCACTTTCATGTCCTTTTTTATCACCATCTCTGTCTCAAGGACCAGTTGTACTTCATGCATTTGACTCTATTGAAGAGAGCTATTTTCTGCAGGTTATTTTTATTCATTCATGGGACATGAGCGTCATTGGCTAGCCATCATTTATTGCCCATCTCTAGTTGCCCTTGAGAAGGTTGTAGTGATTCCTACAGCATTGTGAGGCCAAGGCAAAGATGTCTATCATTTTTATTTAAGCTACCAAGCACGTTGACATCTAATGTCCGTACAGATGCCAGCATGGACTAATTTAATTGTCACAGTCATGTCACACAGTGGGCCATGTTATCTCTGTGTTGCAGACAGGAAAGAGAGTTTTAATTCTCTCACCAACCATCTGTAAACAGAAAGGTGTTTGATTTGCTTCCTTTTTTCATAATATACTTCCCTGCCTATCTTTTGTGTTGTCAGCAGATTTAGCAACCATACTTCCAGTTCCTTCATCCACGTCATTTATATAAATTGTAAAACGTTGCAATCCCCAAGAGTTCACTATTAATTTCACAAGCTCAGTCCCCATCATTTGGAAGAGATGAGCAAATTTCAGCCACATCATTCTGACTGAAAATGACTGGAAAATCTTTCGCTTTTCATCAAGTCAATCGTTTAATTGTTACTTTCACCTAAAATATTCATTTTAAAGGACTTTATTCATTACTTCACAAAAACAAACATTTTGAGGCATCACATTGAAGGTTAGGTTCTCACCTGTGTCTCAAACCATCTTAAGCTCATAAAAGATCAAGTGTACTGAATCTGCAGTAGGATATAACAATACCAATGAACAATTCCGACCAGTTTCAACCATTAAAGCTGTATTTCCTAGATCAAAAGTCCTCCTAATTGCATTGGTGGATGATTCAAGTCTCTTGAATAATTATGCTGCAAACTTTTTTTTGAAGGACATACTAGTTTATCCTGATGAATACTGCTACTCCTTGTAATCTAACTGTTTTGCTGATGGATACTTTCAGTGTCAAACAATGTTGACTTTCCTCCCAAAGGATGTTTCTTCTTCATGATAATGCTGGCCTGTACCCAGCAAAGCCAGCTGCCCTTGTGCTTGCTATTTGCTATGCATTGACATTATCATCAACATCATTACAGCCCTAATGTCATTACAAGTGACAAGGCCATTTCCTTTCCCTTCTAAATTCTACACTTGAACTTTTATGAGCTAAATTTAGCTCTGGTCTGAACTCACCAAGTTAACAAAGGTTTACATGGAACTGTTTTTGACCTGAATCTCATGTTCACTCCTAATTAATCCAGATTAGTCCAATTCTCATACAACTCCATAGAACATTCTCTTCTTGTCCACTTTCTATTCCCACAAAAGGAATCAGGTGCTATTAGTTCTCCAAGGTCATGTTGTCAATATGCTGAACACGATGCCGTCAAACCTTATTGTTGGCACACAATTGGCTTTTCATTGCTCTCTGTGAAAGGCAATTAATATACCAAGCATAAACATTGTTTCTTTCCAGTTCCAGTATTATACCTTTCATCTACTGATCTCATTCAAATTACCCGATATTCTCAACCTGGCTATCAACAAAATAGAACTTTTCCATTTCTTTGTGGCTATCTAGTTCTTTTTAGGACAGAAAATATTGGAACTAATTTCTTTGCACAACCATACTTATTTTAAACTTCAAAGCTTATTTATTAGTGTCGCAAGTAGGCTTACATTAACACTGCAATGAAGTTACTCTGAAAATCCCCTGGCCATCATACTCCAGCATCTATCTGGCTACACTGAGGGAGAATTTGGCCCAGCTAATGCACCTAATCAGCACATCTTTTAAATTGTGGGAAGAAACCGGAGCGTCCGGAGGAAACCCGTGCAAACACGGGAAGCATATGTAAACTCCATACAAACACTTAGTATTCTGGGGGGACAATTCCACACACAACGTCAGGTGCTGGTTGAGATGGCATAAGGACTTGGGCACATCAACCGGCTTATTTTTTTGAGAACATTGCTGACAACTGGAAAAAGTTTGAGAAGGAATGGTGAGTATATTTCTCCTCATGTCTGTGTGGATTTCCTCTGGGTGCTTGGTTTTCTCCCACAGTCCAAAGATGCACAGATTAGGTGGACTGACCATGCTAAATTGCCTTAGAGTAGGTTAGGTGGATTAGCCATGATAAATATGTGGAATTACGGAGTTAGCTGAGGGAGGTAGGCTTGATTAAGATGATTTTTTACAGTTGATGTGCAGATTTGGTGGGCTGAATGGCCTCCTTCTGCAATGTTGGGAATCTATGATTTAAACAGTTGAAGTATCACTTGTGTCATCATTTCCTCACAACCACACAATAACATACAGTATATGGGTAATTTGAGACATGATATGTGATAAATATAACACATGATAGGAATAGATGTCTTCATCCCTCTGTTTCTTTGCTTCATGTCCAGATCTGTTGTAGACTAATTTGGAGAGATTGATTGCTATGATTAGTCAACAACTTCATTATCATTGTGTATCATGGAATTACCAAGATGGTTGAAGGTTAACTAGATAAACCTTAGTCTTTTTTCATCTATCAATTTCTATCTATGTCCCTAATGCAGTGATAAATTAAGTCATACTATTCTCATAAGGTACAGAGGAACTGCAATTAAGTTTACAATACTAGCGACAGGCACATAAACCACAGAAGATGTCAATACAATAGTGCAGAAGAATGATTTAATTTAGTGTGAACATTATACTTAGCAGTTAACATTTATTCCAATAGGTTTTCTATCTGGCCAGTTTAAAGAGTATGATTACGATCCATTTGTGTTGTTAACACAAGAGGCTTCTTCAGATTATAATTTTTTTCTAAATAATTCTCACCAATGCCTCAACTTAGTAAGTGAGGTTGTGCAATCTATTTGCACATTAATCATTTAACCATCAAAAATAACACAAATAATCACAAATCCAAAGTTGAAAACAAAGTTGTTAAAAAAAATTAAAGGCCAAGGAAAGCACAATTTTCAGATGAAAATCCTCAATATTTTTTATAAAGACTATAAATGGTGATTAAAGTTGGGGAACCCAGATATTTTAAAAGAAAAAGCTGCAATTACATCAGAACTTGAGGGCAATCCAATAGAAGCACCATTATCTAAAAGCCATGTTGAGCCTTGGCTCATTTGGCAGTCTGAAACAGAAAGTTAGGAGTTCAATCCACATTCTAGAGACTTGACCATGTCTCCTGGCCTGAGTCTTCACTGCAGTACTGAGACAGTGCTACACTGTCAAGAGTTCTTCCAGATGAAACATTAAATCAATGCCCTATTTACCTGCTGGGGGAGTTTAAAGGTTCCATGGCTTTGAAGAGGAACAGGAGAGTCTTCCCAGTGTCCTGGCTAATATATGTCTCCCAAACAATACCATCACAACAGATTACCTAGTCATTTGCCTCACTGCTATTTGGGGGAGTTTACATGTGTGCAAAATGGTTGCCACATTTCCTATCTTGCATCAATGGTTACACTTCAGAAATACTTCATTGGCAGTAAAATGCTTCCTGAAGTTGTGAAATACATTATATAAAGTTCTTGTTCTTATACAAATAGTAGACAGTGGCTCATGACACATATTTATAAAAAGGAGCAGCTCTGTTCCATAATTTCTTTTTCATGGAATGTAGATGTCGCTGGCTGGGTCAGCATTGTTGCCCATTCCTAACTGCCCTTGAGCTGAGTGTCTCAACTGTCCATTTCAAAGGGTAGTTAAGAGGCAACTACATTCCTGTGGATCATGTTGACAAGACCAGGTAAGGACAGCAAATTTCCTTCCCAAAGGACATTAGTGAACCAGATGGGTTTTATGACAATCAATGATAGTTTTATGGGAATCATTACTGGGACTAGTTTTCAATTCCAGATTTTATTACCTGAATTTAAATTCTACCAGCTCTCATGGTGGAATTTGAACCCATGTCCTAGAGCATTAGCCTGGGTTTCTGGATTACTAGTCAAGTAACATCATCTCCTCACATGATCCTCAAAAATGATACATTGATAGAGATATGTATTAATAATTAAGTGGAAAATAGGATAATTGAAGTGAAAATAGCAGGGCCATGAAAATTATATTATGTAATGAGAAAGGGAGTATACTTTATGAAGGAACTTTCTTAGGCAAAATGACTGTTTCAACTCCAACTAATGTAATGTTAAATAACAAAACAGGCCCATAATTGGACAATAAAACTAGAAACAGATGATAAGCTATAAATGACAAAATAATTCATTTAATGCATAGAAAAAAACTAACTGAATTAGTTTAGATGGGGAGACTGAAAAGCATTGGACCTTGGAGATTGGAGAATTGTGTACAACTATCAGTGGTGTAATCATCATTACTCATTTATTGCAGGATTTGAAAGATGTGTTACCTTATGGCATTCACACTGCCCTCTAAGATACTCTCTCCCTTCCTTTTCCCCGAGTCATTCTCCTCCCACCTCACCCAGATATTTTCCATCCTCACCCCCACCACCCACCCACCACCCCACAAATTCCACACCCTCTTCCTTGGATACTTTCTTTCCCTTTTCTACTGGTCACTCTTCCCACTCCTTTACCCAGGACACCCTTCCTCTCCATTCCCCTGTCACTCTTCCCACTCCCTTAGCAACACAGTCTCCCTACCCAATTGCTTTCCCCGCTTAGCTTGCTTTCTGTGTCCTGTCTGCGTGCAGTTTTTGCTGCTGACATTCGGTACCTGTGAAGTTATTTGTGGTCCCCAAGAAGGCATTATTCACCAACTTCAACATAGCCAAAGAGGTGAAGCTCGTCAGGTTCCATGACACTTTTAAACACGGAGTTCTAAATTCCTACTATTGGGAACCTAATTTGAAAGATGAACTCGATTCTAGCAAAGAGGCCTTTGAAACAGCATGCACGAGATGCTGATGATTGCAAACAGATTCCTGGCCTTCAAAGTCAGGATGACAAATTCCAGCAGTTTATCCTGGCGTCAGAAAATAGATTTTTTGTCTTCTGCCAAATGAAATGGCAGAAGACATTCTGCCATTGCCTCCCACTGCTGGCAGGACTGGAAGATTCCGCCCATAATCTGTTTGACTGATATTGCAGTGGTCAGGAATATCTAAAAACCCTTTGAAAAGGATTCAGCTGAGACTACTGGATCAGTCTCAAGTTGGGCAATTCTATGTCTTAAACCATCATTTGAAACTCGGATAAAACTCAAGAAAATCAGTTCACCCATAAACTCAACTAACGTGGAAAAAGACCACAGCAGTGCTGGCAGCAGGTGGAAAGCAATTGCAACAAACTTAAGTACTGTGCACGTCAACGAATATTTAAGCATTCTCCCCTAGGCTATTCCTAATAATAATGTGCTACAGTGTTTACTCTGGGGAGAGTGCAACATCTGAAATGACCTGCTTTCTTTAAATGTGAGGATAGGTGCAACACTCCTTTTCCAGCTTTGGATTTGCAGAATTGTTATGGTTTACAAGGCGGCCATTTGGCCCAATGTGTCCGCACAAGCTCTTCTAACGAGCATCATGACTAATTGTCATTCCCCTGCCCTTCCTATTTACCCCTGCACATTGTTTCTATTGAAATTATTAACTTATACCCTCTTGAATGCCTTCCAGACAGTGTATTCCAGAACCAAAGTGAAAAAGTTCTTTCGTGGCATTACAAAAGAAGTAAGTGTACTCTCCTGTACTCTCTTGTTCTTGACCTTTTATGAGTATTAACAGTGTCTCCCTATCTAATCTGTCCAGCCTCCCCCCGTCATAATTTTGAACACCTCTATTAAATCTGCTTTCAGCTTTCTTCTCTCTGAAGTGAAGACTCCCAACCTCTCCAATCTACCCTAATAAATGAAGATTCTCATTCCTGCAATCCATTTTCTAACTTTTTCCGTACTCTCTCCAATGCGTTCACATTTTCCTTTAGTGTGGTGTCCAAAACTGTACTCAATACTCCAGCTGAGGTCAAACCAATGTGTTGTATGAGTTTAGAATAATCTCCTTGTTCTTATATTCTATGCTGCTTTTAATAAAGTCCAGAATACCATATTGATTATTAACTGCTCCCTCCACGTCATGCCACTTTCATTGATTTATGCATCTATGCAGAGGTCTCTCTGCTCCTGCACTCTCTCATGAATCTTACCTCTTATTTTATATTGTCTCTCAAGGTTGTTCCTACCAAAATGTGTCAGCTCACACTTCTCCATAGATGATGCAACCTCTCTGACCACTTCACCAACTTGTCAATGTCTTTCATAAGTTCTACACTCTTCACAGTTTACAATATTTCCACGTTTTGTGTTTTTGCAAACTTTGAAATTCTCCACTCTACACCAAAATCTAGATCATTTATGTATATTATATACATGTCATGAAAATCAAGGATCTCTATGCTGACCTCCATCAGCTTGGAGAATATTCATTGATTCTATACATCAACTGGTAGGGCAAGCATACTATCAGTGGTCTTGAAGGAGTCAAAAGCAAAAAAATTGAGGCCATGATCATCCAAAACCAACTCCACTGGGCCAGCCATGTGATTAGGATATCAGAGTCCCAATTGCCAAAGCAAATCCTCTTAGCGCAGCTAAAGGAAAGCTCCTGAAGGTGAGGAGGACAAAGGCAGCACTTCAAAAACAGCTTGAAGATCTACCTCAAGGAATGAACATGGATATCAATGCCTGGAAGACTCTTGCTCAGAAGAGACCAACTTGGACGAGCATCTTGATTGAAGGGTCCCAACGGTAAGTACAGGCCCAAAAATGGAGCTTGAAAAGAGAATACCAGTGATCTAGAATCCAAGGAGCAAATCCACTTCCCAGAAACATCTGCCAAGTATGTGGTCAAAAATGCAAATCTAGGATCAGGCTTAGCACCCACACATGACTCACAGAACCCATGCCCAATAACAGAGATTTTTAGGTGGACAATCATACTCATTTATGAGTGATTAATTCAGGCCAGTAAATTCCGAAGCTGTATATTTTTGGTTGCAAACAATTCTACGGGCATGCTTTAGCCAGGGCGCTGCTGCACTGGGCAAATAAATCTGGCAGTGGAAACCTCAAACAGATGTTGAGTCCTTTATTTGCAATACACAAATGGCCTTATACATGTTTCAGGTGCAGGCCCTAGTCACCTATTTGTTTTGTATCACAAATATGGTGGACATACACAGCTGGCTTGCAATATGTGTGCACTTCCAGTGCATCATAAGTCATCAATATTCCTTGAAGGGATTTGAATCATTTGCACTATTCAAGTTGGAATGAAATTGAATCTACATTCTATTGATAAAGATTTGGGTCCAAAATTTCATAGCTGGCTTTGTGTAACTTGATAGAATTGATAATGTGCAATGAAACTGAATTAGCTGCTGCAGTATAAATATAACAAGCGTCTGTGATCGGTATACTCCCTTCTGTATGCACAGGTGCACGCAATGCAGATTTGTGTACTTACATTTAGCCATTTCATTATTGTCCAGATGTGCAAGAACACCAAAGATTGGAAACACCTCTGCAGACAAATCTTCCACAATTCATTAAAAAGTAAAATTTCCAAACAATGCATCCTTTTTGCAAAGTTATGATTATATTCAAACTGATCTCCTCCATTGTGCAAACACAAAAGGAACAAGTTAGTATTTATCAAGCTGAGCCAGCAATATTAGAACAGATGCGCTCATTCTTCGATAACCTGGATAGAAGAAATTGGCATCAAATGTAAATATTTAAAAGCACTCATTTACATATTAATTAGCATTCCAACTTCTAAATGGCCATCCCAAACTAATTATGTCTTTGAAGGAACCTGAAATTGAGTGGGGCCTTGACAATATCTTCTTCATTTGCAGCAGTAGATTCAATTTTCCTCATTAATTTAATCACAGCCCTTGATATATAAGGTCACAGCTGCTAATTAGTAACCTGCGTTGAAGATATTTTGCTTGATAAGCACACTTATTATTTCGATTAGCACCAGCTGTTTATCATCAATCAAAGGGCTACCAAGCTGGACTAGCAACTGTTTCCGTCACAAGTGATTTGAAGTCCACCCCCACAAGCACCACCCCCCGCCGCACCAATACCACCACCCCCCCACCCCTGCCCCGCACAAAGAAGCGCAATCCATCCATCCCCTGGTACTGGTCACAATTCTTCAATTAAAATCAATATTATTTCTACCTGTTCTGATTCATCTGAATACATTGTTTGCATAAAATGCAAATTCTATAATGCTAGCCCAGACACATCATGCATACGAATTGAAAAAAAAATCTATCACTTTAAGGAAATGCTGCCCTTTAGATTTTCACAGAGAATCACACCAATACTTGAGTCATAAACAATATCATGTAAAACAATAATGTTCAATCCAATACACTTCATGTGAAAAGCATTTGAAAAATATTAGAATGTTAATTCAGGTAAACTATGGGATTGTTAGTCATACAATGTATCAACATGTATCTGGAACTGTATCCGGTGGAATAGTTGTCAGCACTATTGCTTCATATTGCCAGGAACCAGAGTTTGATTCTTGACTTGGGTCAATGTCTGTGCGGAGTCTACTCGTTGTCCCTGTGTCTGCGTGGGTTTCCTCCAGGTGCTCTGGTTCATCCCACAGTCTGAAAGATGTGCTGGTTAGGTGCAATGGCCATGTTAAATTCTCCCCTTGTACTCAAACAGGTGCCAGAGTGTGGCGACTCAGGGATTTTCACACTAACTTCATTGCATTGTTAATGTAAGCCAAATTGTGACTTAATAAACTTTAAACTATACTAATAGGAAGAAATTTATAATCAAAAATATTGTGCTTTTTTTGCACAAGAAACAAAAAAAGAGCACAATTCAGCAGAGCACCTTGATTGATAGCATTTTTTTGTTTAATTTATAATATTATTTTAATGTGAGATTCAAAGAGGTAAAGGATAAAAGGGTGTGAAATATTTCTAATGATAAACATCAAAAGAAGTGCTAAATTAACAGAGTGAACAAAATTGTGAGGATAAATTGACAATTGACAAAATTGATGAGAATAAATGTAGTCAATCTGCAAATATTCTGATGTGGTTTCACTAGCCTCTGATGTAATGTAAATACACCATGGCCCACAAGCAGTAACAAGATAATGGTGCTAGCAGAGATCCGCAAAATATTTGCAGTGAAAATAATTTGTTACTGCAACAGTATTTCTTTAAATCTTACCAACTTTTACAGATGCATCATGGAAAGCATTCTTTCTGGTTGTACCACAGCTTGGTGTGGCTCCTGCTTTGCCCAAGACCTCAAGGAACTACAAAGGTTGTGAATGAAGCCCAGTCCATCACATAAACCAGTCTCTCATCTATTGACTGTCTACACTTTACAGTCTCAGCCAGCATAATCATAGAGTTCACACATCCCAGAGATACTCTCTTCCAACTTCTTCCGTCGGGAGAAAGAGATAAAAGTCTGAGGTCACGCAACAACCAGGTCAAGAACAACTTCTTTCCTGCTGCCACCAGACTTTTGAATGGACCTACCTAGCACTAAGTTGATTTTTCTTTGCACCCTAGTACTCTATTTTGCACCCTCTCCTTTCATTTTTATGAACGGTACGCTTTGTCTGTGTAGCACATAAGAAACAATACTTTTCACTGTAGACTAATAAATGTGACAAAAATGAATCAAATCAAAGAAATAAACTACATTTCTAGTTGTTCTTTCATCAACATAATCAATATTCCCACTCCAGAAAAGGCTAAACAAAACTCTCCATGTGTAAAAATAGAACCAGGACATTAAATACAGATTTTCTCAAGCCTGGTCTTCTATCTTGTTTATAATCTTGAATATGAAAGTCTAATTTGGGAACTGCTGAAAAGGCAGATTTACATCTGATTGCTCAAAATTATTTGATGAATTAATTTGTTTTCCTTGATGTGTGCCTGTTACAATTTCAACATTATTATTGCAGGAAACGGTTTCCTAATTACAAACCTCATTCCATGACTCAGTTCTCATTTAAAATTCAAGTTTCATAGCAACATCGGAATGGGGGAGGGGAGGGGAGGGACCCTCCAGGCCCATTAGCTGCCAGTGGGTATCGCAATGGCCCAGAGAGTAGAGCATCGGGCAAAAAACACGTTTGATGTCGGGCGACAAACTCATCACAATGCTCCTGGTCCCGATCAGGTTCCCGCCCATCGCAGGTAGCAACCCAATAATTAAGCAAATTATTACTAATTGTAGTACAACTAACAAGTTTGACAGCCCATTCCCTGGCCTCCCCCACCCCTGCCCCCCACCCCCTCCCCGCCATTCATCACTAATCCAGTAGGAAATTCACCAGGCAGGCTTTGATGCTGGTCATCACCTGTATGGATATAATCCAAGGAAGCACCACCAACCCCTCAGGAAACAAAGGCATCCTGCCCCTTCCACAACTCAAAAATGAATCATCCTCCCACACCATGCAGGCAGGCAATAGTGGTTAGCACTGCTACCTCAGTGCCAAGGACCTGGGTTCAATTCCAGCCTCGGGTGACGGGTGGAGTTTGCAAATTCTCTGTGTGGGCTTCCTCCAACCTTGGCTCACATTCCAAAGATGTGTGGGTTAAGTGGATTGTCTGTGGTAAAGTCATCCAAGTGTCAGGGCATTAGCAGGGTGAATACATGGGTTAATGAAATAGGGCCTGATGGGATTGTTGTACATGCAAACTCAATGGACCAAATGGCCTCCTTCAGTACTGCCTGCCTGGCAACAAATCCTTGAGGTCTGGCCACCTTGAATAATGGGAACCCAGATCACATGCTACTGAAATGCATGCACCAGTTTTTACACTTGGAAACAAAAAAAGATGCTATTGTTTTTGTTCCTATAGACTGTCCGACTCACGTGCTGTGATTTTCTAGTCCTGCCACAATGGGGTCAGCCATGAGGCCAGTCAAAAATCCACTGACTCACTACCAAATTGGAAGATCCTGCAGGTGGATGTGGCCTGAAAATGCCAGCCAGAGAGAAAGAAAGCGAGGGACCAGGAAAAGCAACTGCTGCAGCCTGCTGAGAAAAAAAGTCTCCATTCTCTAATAACTACTAGGCAGAATGCTGAAAAGATCATGTTCACAGTTCAAGGGAACCCACAGTGATTTAAGGAGAGTCCTGGAGAAGAAATTGCCCAAGTGAGTCTTACTGGTGAAAATCAGTTCAGGAATTCACAAAATACTGTGAGAGAGGACTGCTGATAGACTTGGAAAATGGGGAACCTGTTGCAAGTTTTCCTGAAAAAACTGCAATTATGTGCAAAATGTGCTGTAAAGTAGCTATGTGAATTGGGGCTATTTTTTCTTCCTCTACACCCTAGCTACAGCAGTAACTGTATATCCTGCACCCTATGTACGCTATGAATGATATGTTTTGTCTGTAGAGTGCACAAGAAACAATACTTTTCACTGTACCCCAATACATGTGACAATAATAAATCACACCAAATATTGGCTGCATTAAGACATTAATAAGGATTATGTTTTCTGGATATTAGAATATTAATTTCATACTCAATCGAATTGGACTATCAGTATAAATACTCTGGCTACAAAAGCTGGTCAGAACTAGGAATCCTGTGATGATTAACTCACCTCTTGGCTCCCCAAAATCTGTTCATCTACAAGGTATAATTCAGGAGTGTAATGAAAGACTCTTCACTTGCGTAGTGCAACTCCAACAACACTCAAAGCTTGATGCCATCCTGGACAAGGCAGTCCGCTAATTGACACCCCTTGCAAAAATATTAACTCCTTCCAACACTGACAAACAGTGGCAGCAGTGTGTACTATCTACAAGATGTATTATATAACTGAGGCTCCTTAGGCAGCACCTTCCGAACCCACAACCTCTACCTCCTAAAGATGCTGCCAGACACACAAGAACATCACTATCATCTAAACATTCTCTCCATCAAGACACACACCATCCTGGTTTGGAAATATATTGTTGCTGCTTCACTGTCACTGGGTCAAAATCTTGGAACTCCCAAGCAGCACGAAGTGCACCTACACTACATGTACAGCAACAGTTCAATAAAGCAACTCATCATCACCTTTTCAAGGGCACTTAGGGATGGGTAATAAATGCTGACCTAGCCATCAATGCCTACATCCCATAAATGAATTTTTCGAAGTAATACTTGGTGAATATTTCTTTTAGTTGCTTGCTACAGTTGTAAACAAATTGCATGACAGGATTTCAATTTTTAAGTTAGACTCTAGGATTTCAAAGGTCTTCTCAAAAATTATCTGTCTCTGCAGGGATTGTAACACATGCTATTCCTGTCCTACCCTCCCCATGCCACCCTATCTTTCCAATGTCATTGCATTCCATTTCTTTCATCCCCCCATACCATCCACATCCTCCTCTCCAGTCCATCTTAACATCAATCCAACAAACTGACAACAAACATGTGCTTTATATTAAAGAATCAAAACACCAGATTAAAACCAACAGTTTTTTTTTGTGGAAACACCTGCTTTTGGAGCACTGCTGTTTCGTTAGGTAAATCTGGTGAGCAGCAGTGTTCTGAAAGCTCATGATTTGAAATAAATCTGTTGGACTTTAACCTGGTGTTGTGAGACAACTTATTGTGCCCATCCGAGTCCAATGCTGGCATCTCCACTATTAATCTCCATCAAAACAATCCAGCAGATGAATTCCTCTGTGACATAGGGAAGTTACTCTTTGTACGTGGTGAAAAACACACGGCACAGATGCCGGGATTCATATGTCAAAATTTATGGGATCCGGGGAGGTTGCCTAATTTGATTGCACTGAGTGGGTGCATCTGCACCTTGGGCAGTTGCCAGAAGGGATAGCATACAAAATACAGTGGAGAGTATGAATTATGGGTCCGGCTCTCCGCTCTCTAATAAGATTGTGAAAATGTGTCCCTATAAACACTTGTTTGTCAAAAGGCAGGTGAATTTGGAAAAATATTATCAGATTAAAGAGTTCAGACCATAAGACAGAACTGTATGGACCTCTATATGGCTCTCACTTAAGCCAGTTGCCATGCCAACATGTCTGTTTCATTCAAGATACAAGGACAGAATTCCTGACCTCAAAGTTGCAGCCGCTACTACTGCATATTTCACATTTGGTTCCATTTGGAAGCTTTACTCCCAACAGGACCCACTGTCGGGAAAGCCAATCTGGCACATCCAAATCCCCCTCATTTTTCAGCCCTACAGCCAGACTGACTACAGATGGATTTACCTTGTGCTAGAAAAACTATAGACTTGCTGCCTGCGGCCCTTTATGAATGCATGTGTTGTGTAATTTATTATCTTGTTGCATATCGTGCATTGGGAAACACAGTTCAAATAGCAGCAAAATAGCTAAGGTTCCATTTAAACCTTACTGCTGTTGGGGACTTTATTGAAATAATATTTTGATTGCAGGTGATTTGCTTCATGACTTACGTATAGATAGATAGTCTAACATCTACAAGTCTTTAGTGTGCCAATACATTGTGTCCTAGAGTCATGCAGCACAGAAGCAGGTTCTTCCAGCCACCATGTATATGCCAACCACCAATATTAATCCCATTTACCAATATTTGAACCATAGCATACTATGTCATGGCAATTTAATTCTGTTATCAAAATGGAGTTTGCTGATCTTCCAAAGCCAGCAGTTTATGTGAAAGGAATCAAGATCTGGCAGTCAGTCAGGTTGAGAGGTTCAACACCATTATCCAGTTAATTTAGCAAATCAACTCAAAATTTAATGTATCATCACTTCACCACATTAGAACCATGTACGTTAATGACTTTGAGAGTAGATTGCAGCAGAAAACATAAAATTCTAATTTGATCTGAGGCTTCCAACCCAGTTTTTTCTTTGTTAAGTGAATGTTCTAAATGTTGAATGTGGACAATTTACAACTATTTTCTGAGTTAGAATGAGTAATTTGCTGATGGACCTAGATGTAACCAATTGCATGTAGTGATGCTAGGTTAGTTCAATGTTGATGGGCTGAATCTTTGATGGAATGGGGAGGCCCACCTCAGCCTCAGGATGAAAATTCAGCTCCGTCACATTTCATTGGAACTCCCAATTCTGATCAAAGCTTACACATCTGATATGTTCAGCTGGATTTTACGGGCCACCTAGAGGCAGGAAAATTGGCGGATGCGCTCACAGAAAAGCCACAGAGCTGCCGTGAACATGTCCGCCCACCCCACCACAATTTTACAAGTGCCAGAGGAGATGTTGGATGGGTCAACTACCCATGGTCCAATTAATGCCCCCTTAAGGGGGCACCACTAAGATTAAACAAGTGGAAGGAGAGGGGCGTGCCCAATATGCAGTCCAGAATATTTGACCGAGGACTGCCGGCCAGTGAAAGAGGTAGATTCTTCTGGTTTTCCAATGCCAATTGGAGGCACCCCAACATTCTTCTGCCCCTCATCCCTCCCAACCTTACTGGTATTCCACCATGAGTCCAGCAACCCTACCTACACTCCATTCTCTGCCTTGTACGATATGCCCCTCAACAGATCTTGCCAACACAGCTCTAGCGAAATCAGATTTATCTGGGTTCGTTTCCCTGGATCTTCTACCGTAACGGCAATGATTAGCCCTGCCAATGGCACTGCCAATATTACAGAGCTGCTGGTCTTTGATTGGCCAGCGGTTTTGAGAGAGACCTGACATAACAATGATTGAAGGCCTGTTACCAGAAGTTTGAAGAAGCGAACAGAAAAGATGGACTTGCCCTTGTTAATTATGACGGGATGCAGAAGCATACCCCCAAGAACATAATGCAGCATATTAACTCTTTCTCTGACTCAGCTTCCTGACCTGGTGAGTATTTGCAAAATTTTCTGCTTTTACTTCATATTTTCAGCACCAACGTTATTTTGGCTTTGTTCTAAACTCTAACTATTGCCTCTCTGGTACTGTGTAGTGGGATATATTAGCTGTGATTCATAAGGCCATATCAGATAATTGCATCCACATTGAATACTTCCAGTGATGTAAACCAGTAAGTTGATGGCCAACAGTCGTTAATACAAATCAATCTGGCTTAACACGAACAATGAATTGCTAGATCTAAGTTAATTAACGCGGATCTGTTCCAATGATGTAGGATCTCTCAGAATAATGGCTTGCACAGACAAGTTGAATTGCTGATTCTGGCTTCCTAATTTCTTTTATGGGTCCAAATAAGACTTCGTTATTTCACAGAAGTTTAAAGACATTGGCAGCATCACATTTTAGCTTTGTTATTGACATTTTAATCAATGAATATTAATCATGGCAACAAGTATTTTCAAAAAGACATTAATGAATCCTTTCAGCCGTGATTAGAGAAGGAAGATTTCGCTTTTTGCTCATTTTTCCGCATGAAGTACTGAACATGAATTGCTTATCCTGCTGTAGATAAAGACTTGGTGCCACCTGTGCAAAGGAGGCGAAAGCCTTAACAATCCCAATAAATATATTTTCCATCTTTTCTCGAAGGTATTCAATTTGCACTGACTGTCAGCTGCTTTTTCTTTTCATGATTCAGAGACAGCAGGTAGTGCGATACGGAGACATTTCCTAAATTTACTCCAAAACAAATTTCATCATTGCCAGCAATGTTCCAGCTCAGTTTTCACCAAATGAGGAAGAGAATATCTGATGACCAAAGTTTCAAACCTGGATATCTTGTGGCGCAGTAGGTGGCATTTCTGCCTTTGAATCAGAAGATCTTAATGGCTAAGGAAAGCGCGTTCATAGCACAGCCAAATTTCTAAACCTTTCCAGCATATACCAAAGAGAGGGGCGGAATGATAGCACAATGGTTAGCACTGCTGCCTCAGAGCACCAGGAACCTGGTTCAATTCCAGCCTCAGGTGGCTGTCTATATGGAGTTTGCACGTTCTTCCTGTGTCTGTGTGCATTTCCTCTGGATGTTCTGGTTTCCTCTCACACTCCAAAGATGTGTGCGTTAGGTTGATTGTCCATGCTAAATTGTCCCATACTGTCAGAGGAACTAGCAGCATCAATATATTGGGTTACTGGGATATGATTTTAGTGGGATTGCTGTTGGTGCAGGCTCGATGGGTCAAATGGCCTCCTTTGGTACTGCAGGGATTCTATGAATACAGGTGGTAAGAGTGGGAGAGATTCAACCACATAATAGCAAGAAATTGGAACCTCAACAATGTCTACCCATAGTTCCAGGCGATGGTATGCATGCAAAAAGTGTACGTTGCCGCAGCAACTCTGACTCTTTGAGGATTGGTGCAGTTGGCGCCCTGGTAAGTGCAAATCAGATTAGCAGGAGTCCGATCCCTATGCTGGTTGGGCTAGATTCAGGACCTTTCTTATTTTTCTCTGATAGAAGTTGTAGAGCTGTGGGTTGGGCCAGGCTGCAGGCAGAGACCTCAATCCTGAGGTTAAGACGTTTATTTGCCAGGCAGCGGTAATCTCTTATGTGCTTCAGCGAGTTGGGTATCCTATAATAGGCACCTGCAAAATTATAACCAGCAGTGCTTTCAGAAGATACTTCAAATCTGAGGGCAAGAGAGATCCAACAACAGTGTCCTTTTGCAGGTCAACATGCCCAGCATCGAGGTGCTGATCAACATCAGTTCTGCTGGCTGCTGTTTGTGTGCTTGATACCAGAAGTAACTGTTCTAAGTGGAACTCAGTTGTGGCAGAAAACACCCAGGAAGACAATGGAAATTCATTAAGGATGTCCTTAAAACATTTCCGAAGTGATCAAACATGCCCATTGACTCCTGAGAGTTCCTGACTTTTGATCAACTGCAACAGAGAAAGTTCATTCAAGCAAACAAACAAACAAATTGTGTTTCTGACAAAGTTTTTTAAAGATGAAGTCAAAGGATCAGGAAGCAGATATCTCCAAGGTTAAGGGTCATTTACTTTAATCCACCCACGCCCAACCATCACCTGCTCCACAAATGGCTAAGTTTGCAGAACACTCATTGGGCTTACGGGCCAATTCAGAACTAGGTGATGCAAAAATAATTTACTGGGAATGCAGGAATCTGAAAAAAAATGTTGGAAATTCTCTGACAGCACGTCATTCGGCATGTCATCTACGATTCTTACCAACCTTTACAGATACACCACAGAAAGCATTCCTTCTGGTCGTATCACAGCTTGACATGGCTCCTGCTCTGCCCAAGACCGCAAGGAACTACAAAAGGTCATGAACATAGCCCAATCCATCACACAAACCAGCCTCCCATTCATTGATTCTGTCTACACTTCCCACTGGTCAGAAAAATAGCCAGAATAATTAAGGGCCCTATGCACCCCAGACATTCTCTCTTTCATCTTCTTCAGTTAGGAAAAAGATACAAAAGTCTGAGATTGACCAATTGACTTGAGAACAGTTTCTTTCCTGCTGAATGGACTTTTGAATGGACTTACTTTGCATTAAACTGATCTTTCTCTATACCCTAGCTATGACTGTAATATTACATTTTGCACTCTCTCTTTTTTCTCTATGAATGGTATGCTTTGTCTGTATAGTGTGCAAGAAACAATCATGTTCCCTGCATGTCAATACATGTGACAATAATAACTCAAATCAAAGCATCTGTGGAGAGAGAATAGAGCTAACAATTTGAAATGATGACTGTATTCTCTCTCTACAGGTGCTGTCAGACCTACTGAGAATTTACAGCAGTTTCAGAACCCACTGAACCTGATTGGAAACAAGTCATTCCTGATCCTGAGGGACTACTTAACAAGAATCCTACCTCAGGACTTAAGCTCAACGTTTGATTTGGACTTACTAAGCATAGCATCACGTAAAATTTAGATAAATTATATTAAATCTTTTTTTTTGAATATTGATATTTAAATATCAAGATGCTAACATAAAATGGTTGCACAAAATAGTTAACAGAATTCATTTCCAAGCTAGACAGTCTTGGCATATAAATACAAATAAGGTTTTTGGTGAGGTTGGAAATGCAAACTTAAATCCAGTTTAGTTTTATTTTCCTGATATAATATCTCAGGTCATGATTGGTAAACTGGGAAAAAAATTGGTTTCGCCACCCTTTCCCTACTGCAGCAGAAGTGAAAATGTCAGTGCTTGTTCAGTTTCATCACTCTGCTAAATTGGCAGCAATGTCTAGTATCTCTGTGTACAGTTAAATGCAAAAGTCCAGATATTATTGTCAACAATTCCCCACCCCTCCAGAGGATACACTGTTGGTCAGGTCTTCACAGATGAAGATCAAATAGGAATCATTGATTTGATGGGAACTTCCACTTTTTACATTATCAGTCTCTATTAAACAAAACCCTTGAAAAAGTTAGACTCTGTCGAGTGAGCTTTAACTGGGTTTTTAACTGCGTACAAAATTATTGCTGCATAACCCTACTGACCCTGAATTTTTTTTTAAACAGAAAATCAAATGTCTCCATTGATAAAATCTTGACATTTAAAAAAAATTCAATGTTTATTTATGCTATTTCAGTTATCTTAACTCATCATCTATGTTTCAATCCTTACTTTGCTTTCTGCAAAAAGTGATAGATTAAATCAGTTTGCTTACTTGATAAATATCTGGGATGGTGTGGCGGATGTTACCTTAACAGGAAGCGTTGGACAGGCTAGGTCGCTATCCATTGCAGTTTAGAAGATTGCGAGGTGACCTTGCTGAGAAATGAAAGACCCTAAGGCGACTTTGCAGGATGGATCTAAAAGGATGAGCTGGGAGACACAGTTTAAAACAAAAAGGTTTCCCATTTAAAATGAAGATCATAGAATCATAGCATCCCTGCAGTGCAGAAGGAGGCCATTCAGCCCATTGAGTCTGCATTGACCACACTCCCACCCAGGCCCTATCACCATGCATTCACCCCAGACACTCCTCCTGACACTAAGGGGGAATGTAACATGGTCAATCCACCTAACCCGCTCATTTTTGGTCTGTGGGAGGAAACTGGAGCACCCAGAGAAAACCCACACATTCGTGGGGAGGACATGCAAACTCCACACCGACAGCGACCCAGATTAGGAATCGAATCAGGGTCCCTGGTGCTGTGAGGCAGCGGTGCTAACCACTATGCCACCCTGTACTCTAATGAGAAGAATTTTTCTTAGTGGGTCACAAACTTTTAGAGCTCGCCTCCCAGAAGAGTAGCAGAGGCAGAGTCATTGAACATTCTTAAGGCAGAGGTAAATAGATTCTTGACTAACAAGAGTCAAAGGTTATCAGGAGTTGACAGAATGTGACGTTGAGACCACAATCAGATCTGTTATGACATTGAATGGCACAGCGTGCTTGAGGGACTGAATGGTCTCCTTCTGCTCTTAATTTGGACTTCAACGCGGATAAATGCGTAGAAAGAACAAAACAGCATGGGAAACAGGCCCTTCGGCCCAACGAGCCCACACCACCACCCCGATGTTCCCACCTCTACCCGTAATCCCTGTCTATGTTTATAGATCTATGGATTAAAAACCAAATTTGAGACAATTTAGGGAGAATTTGTTTTGCCAATTAGCCTAAGAGCACATCTTTGGGATGTGGGAGGACAACTGGAGCATCCGGAGAAAACCCACACAAGCATGAGGAGAATGCGCAAAATCCCACAGACACAGGCCCAAATCCATGTATCTGCGCAGCACAGCGATAGTCACTGAGCTGTCTTGTTGCCCATCAAATGGTCCAGGTCAAACGTACACTAACGACACGAAGCACTGGAATACTCGAAAAAATCCAAGAGCAGCCCTTTCATGACCCATTGCGTGTATGCCCCTTGTTAGACAACAAGGTGGACCAAAGCATCTGTAGGATAAAAACAAGTACATCAATATCATCGTCTATTTATTCACTGCCCAGGGACTCCCAAGGCTCATGATCCCTATTTTAAATCAATTTTCTATATCCCTCCATTCCCATTCTGTTTATGTGCCCATCTAAGTATTTCTTAAATATCTCCAGAGTACCTGCCTCCACCACTTTACTTGGCAGCGCATTCCATACCCCCACCACCCTCTGTGTGAAAAAACTTCTCCCACCATCCAAATTATACCTTACCCCCCTTGTGCTATTTGAGTCCATCCTAGGAAAAAGCTTCACCCTGTTTACTCTATCTATACCCCTCATAATCTTATACACCTCTATTAGTAAGAATCAGTCTTGTCACAGGATATGGAGTGGGAGTCAGCAGAAGACAAGACTTCTCAAACTCATTTAAAACTGAATTCTAAACATTGGGAAACCAAGACTGTGTTCTTACTTTCCCTCACAACCCCCAACTCCAGCCCAAGCAGCGTTTGACTCCAAAAACGGAAGCTCAAGATTTAAACCACACTGGACTATACATCTGCAATTGCCTTCAAACCCAACTCAGATCTGGTTTCTCCCACTTGCTTCACAAGGATGTGTAGTGGTCTATTTTTCCATTTCGGCAGAAACAATGGGATGAAGAAGTACAATATCAAGGATAGGAGTTTTAGCAGTGTTGAGGAGCAGAAGGACTTTGGGGTCCAGGTCCATAGTACTCTTAAATCAGCCTTGCAGATGGAAGATGTGGTTAAGAAGGCGTATGGTGTACTGGCCTTCATTAGTCGAGGGATTGAGTTTAGGAGTTGGGAGGTAATGCTCCAACTTTATAAGACCCTTGTCAGACCCTACCTGGAATACTGTGCACAGTTCTGGTCCCCTCACTACAGGAAGGATGTGGAAGCTATTGAGAGGGTGCAGAGGAGATTTACAAGTATGTTGCCTGGATTGGGAGGCATGCCTTATGAAGATAGGTTGAGGGAGTTAGGTCTCTTCTCCCTGGAGAGATGAAGTTTGAAAGGAGACCTGATAGAGGTGTATAAAATGTTGAGAGGTACAGATAGGGTGGATTCTCGGAGGCTATTTCCCAGGGCTGAAATGATCGCTACGAGAGGACACAGGTTTAAGGTGCTGGGCAGCAAGTACAGAGGAGATGTTAGGGGTAAGTTTTTCACTCAGAGGGTGGTGAGTGAGTGGAATCGACTGCCATTGGTGGTGTTGGAGACAAACTCACTGGGGTCTTTTAAGAGATTTCTGGATGAGTATGTGGGATTTAATGGGATTGGGAGTTACAGATAGTTCTATGGCCTGGTAGATATAGATATGATCGGCACAACTTGTGGGCCGAAGGGCCTGTTTGTGCTGTAATGTTCTATGTTCTAATTTTTATAATTGCACTTCTGGGCCTGAATTCTCTCAACTCACCTACCACTGGGATTCTAATGGGGAGGGGGCGGACCATGTCAGGTCTTTTGAAGTTGGGTGGGAATCTCCAGTTTTCAGGTGAGCATAGCTAGAGAATCCCGCCACTAATTCCTGAGGTAATTTTTCATCATCATCGGTTGCATCACCTGCTATATAACCATAACTGCTATATCGTCACGATACCTTATAATTAACACCAAGATAAAATTAAGATTGGGAAATTAAAATCCACATCGTAGAGCGAGCTGGATCTTTGTGGGTAGCTTTCTTCAAGGCCAATGGTCCACATCATTACTTTGTGGCTGATGCCACAGAAATGTTATCCATCACCTCCGCAGATAGAGTCATTAAGATACTGCAGCAGACCCACAGGATAATGCAGTTTATCATAGTCCCACAGAAAGATAGGAATTAGGCTTGATTATATATGCACCACAAATCCAAATCCAGGTCAACATGTTTAACTTCAAGAATGTGAAATGGCCACAATACCACGTTAAGATCATAAGAGACTATAAGACATTAGAGCAGAATTAGGTCATTTGTCTGCTCCACCATTCAATGAGATTATGACTGATCTGATATAATAATCTTCAACTCCACTTTTCTGCCATATCCAATTAACCCTTAATTCCTGTACTGATTAAAATTCCTCTGTCACAGCCATGAACCTACTTAAATGACCCATCTTCTACAGCTCTCTGTAGTCAGTATTGCCACAGATTCGCTACTCTCGATAGAAGAAATCCCTCCTTCTCCTCTGTCTTAAGCGGGTGACCTCTTACTCTGATTATATCCTCTAATCCCAAAAAGGGGAACAATCTCTCAGCATCTACCCTGTCAAGCCCTCTGAGAATTCTTTCTGTTTCAATAAGATCACCTCTTATTCTTCTTAAGGCTAATGAGTACTAATTCAATGAACTCAACATCTCCTCATTAAACATCTCTCCATATCTGGGATCAACCAAGTGAACTTTCATTAGACTGCCTCCAATGCCATTCTTTCCCTAGCTTTGGGAAGGCAGATCTGTTCAATGTACTCCAGGTGTGGTCTGCCTTGTGCCTTGTATAGTTTCAACAAGATTTCCCTATTTTTATACTCTATTTTTTTGAAATGAAGGCCAAGATTCAATTTCCCTTCCCTATTACATGCTGAACTTGCATGATAGCTTTTTGTGATTTATGGACAATAATTCCCAAATCCCTCTGTGTTGTAGCATTCTGCAGTCTTTTTCCATTTAAATAATATTCCGCTTCTTTATTCTTTCTAGCAAAGTGCATAACTTTACATTTTCCTGCATTATATTCCAATTTCAAAGTTTTGCCTACTCATTTAATATGTCTATAGACCTCTGTAAACTATGTTATCTTCATCACTTGCTTCCCTACTTATTTTTGTATTATTCACAAATATGGCAATAGTACATTCACTTTCTCATCATTACTATGTATTGTAAATAATTGTGGTCCCAGCACTGATCCCTGTGGCACTCCCATTAGTTATAGGTTATATCCTGAAAATGCTCTTATGCTCACATCTCTCAATTGGACAATCCTTTATCTATGCTAATATACTACCCCCAGTACCATGGGCTCTTACCTTAAGTAACTTTTAGTGGAGTACCTTAGTGAATGTTTTTTTGGAAATCCAAGTATATTACATCTACTGGTTCCTCTTTATCCAGCCTGCTCAATATCATCTCAAAGAATTCTCATAAATCTGTCAGGCATAATTTCCCCTTCATAAAGATATGCTGACTCTGCTCAATTATAGTATATATTTTTAAAACACTCTGCTAATACAACATTTATAATGGACTCTAACATTTTCCCCAATGACAGATGTCAAGCTAATTGGCCAAAAGTTACCTGTTTTAAGCCCCCTCCCTTTTTGAATAAGTGCAGTTTTTCAATCCTCAGGCAGTTTTCCAGATTTTAAGGATACTTGTAAAATTACTATCAGCATATCCACTATCTTTGTACTACTTTCTTTAACATCCCTAGGACATAAACAATCAGGTCTGGGGAACTCATCAGCCTTTAGCCAACTGAGGTTACCCTAGTACTTTTATTTTGATAATAGTTGTATTATTCCCTCCCCCACTTTTGTCCATTGATTATTTAGCATTTTTGGAATGCTATTAGAGTTTTTCAACATGAAGATCAATGCAAAAGGAGGAATTTTCCTATCCCGCTGCCACAGGAAGTATAGTGGGTTGGGGGAGAGTGTAGACAATGCAAAGGCCCATTATCATCAGGCAGGATTTTGTGATTTTGGGGTGAGTGCAGTTGGACAATGCCACACAAAGTATTTATTTCACTTTTCTGCCATTTTCTGGTTCCCTATTACGATGCACTTGAACAGCTTCCTGTAATATGGTGCCATGATCAGTTTGCACATCCACCCTGCAGTTTGCACTCTCATCCAGTCTTCTGGGTCCCCTTAACTGCCTCAGCTGCAGTCACATCCTCCTGTCTTGACCACTTTCTAAACTAGCAGACCCTATCCTAAGGGATGTGACCCCCTCGGAAATAGTTCAAATTTTGTTTCATCTATTTTCACCTGGAATTATCACTGGCATAGGACACACCTTAGAATGTGAAAAGGCATTTGTAGTTTTTGAAAAATATGTTATATCCCTTTGTTAAATTTAAGAGAATAGTTATATGCAACAAATTTGGCTTACGAGAAGAGAGAATGACTTTACCTTTCCCCTTTTAAAGGGTAAATTAGCAAACCATATTGATGAGACCTGATGAATGGGATTATTTCTGAATTCACCGTCAGATTTGAAAGTTATTAGGCACTACAATTTTATTATTTTGGTATTATTTGAGGGTAAACTTACTATTTATCACTCTGTAAACTTCATTGGTGACATATTATATGGCAGTTGTTACATGGGATACAACAATTATGTCCAAGAGGATGGAAGGCCACCCTGACCTTAATTTAAAATAGCACCCAGATGCATCTGTGCAGTTTCAGGCTCATTTTCTTTCTCTTCCTTATGCTTGTTTATATCCCTTGTTATTTCACACTGACAGACTTAAAACTCAACCCTGCTTTCTATCTTTCTCTGGGGCTGTATTAAGCGGCATTATCATGTGGCTCTTCTGCAATATTTTAACAATTCTATCTGTGGAAGTGATGAATAACAATTCTGTGGCATCTCTTTATAGCACAAATTGCACAGATTCACCGATGTATGCAGCTAGGTGGAAGAAATTGGAAATTATTCGCCAACAGAACTGAAGCAGTAATAGTCTATTTTCATTGGTTGAATCTTGATAGCACTGTTGTTTCTCTCTGGTGTTGAGTCATATAACTATCAACTCATCTGCTGCAACACGTTCTATATTAGTCATTAACACACACACACACATTTAATTCTACATCACACTAAGAAAATAGGAGCCACTTCTTTCTCAAGGGAAATGAGTGCAAGTTCACATATCTGCTTAAGTAGTATTAACTCATGGATTTCTGGAAGTTCAAAATAGGTCCAGGTTCCTTGCGCTTACATGCGCTGGGATACAAAAATAAACCCTATTACTGTTCAAAGGTTGTTCAGATGATAGGAGAATATAACTACATCATTTCATATGTCAGTTGTGTACGAGTACAATAATGGGAATGTTAGATTGTATCTTGGAATATATTTGTGCATAATATCACAATGCCGAAGGCAATGGGTTGAAAGCAGATGGGTAATAAGTTGGGCAGAATTAAAGTAACCTGCTAAATTGAAGAGGCAGGATTGAAATGGGACAGAGATGACACTGAGAATGAAAGTGGTTAACAGGGGAGGGGTTGAGCAAGCCAGAAGAACAGAATGGGTTCATGAAAGAGCAGGTTCTCATATGGGCGAAGAGGGCTGTAGTTGCAGGTAGGGAAGTCCAACAGAGTTACATCTTTAAGAGTTGTTATGTCTGTACAACTATTCATATTGATATGGTAATTACTATTATTTTCAAGTCCCTTCTGAACATTACATCAAGAAAATAACACAAGTAAGGGCATAAGAGATACAAGATGCCTGCTTCCATCAATGATTTAGTGAGTATTCACTGAGTAATTTGAAAATACCACTTATTAAAAAGTTGTTGGGTTAAGAATTTATATAAGGGTAAAAATAATAATAACAAAGGGAAAGAGGATATGTGCGAGCTCAGGTGGGAGGATTTTTTTTTGAGGAGGAGGAAGAATTGGACATTGCAAAATGGGGTCTTGTATTCACATGAAAGAATAGATTAGGAGGAGGACTTAATGCACTCAGAGGTGGATGGAAACATGAAAATTAAAATTCCTGATAGGTGGGTTTGATTTATAGCAGGGGCACAATTAAATAAAAGACAAATAACAAAAACAAAAGACCACGAAATATTTCAAATATTGATGTAATTGCAAAGGGAGTACGACAGATGGGAATAGGATGGAGAAAAGATAAAAGTGACTTGATTAGGCAGACTGAAATGATGATTTGGGTGATTCAAACCATTGGAGAGAAATATTCAGATACCTAACGGGAAAGAGTGCATTGCTGTGTCTTAGGAGAGTGACATCAATCCTGTTACATTGTCAACTCCAATGCCCTCAGAGGAACAACTTCAGACTTTGACTAAGCACCACTTGCCACTATCAGAAAAAAACTGTGGCATGGTGGTACTGTTGTCTCACAGTACCAATAATTCTAAACTCAGATCACATTCTCCCTGTGTCTCCGTGGGTTTTTTCCAGATGCTCCAGTTTCCTCTCACATTCCAAAGACGTGCGGGTTACGTTATTGCCCACGCTAAATTGCCCTTTAATGTCACGGATTTGCAAGATAAATACGTGGGGCTATGGGGAAAGGGTGTGGGTGGGATTATTGTTGGTGCAGGCTTGATGGGCCAAATAGCCTCTTTCTGTACTGTATGGATACTATGATTCTATGTTGGCCTCTCTGGGATAGTAGGTGCCCTGGCATGAGAGTCTGCAGCTCTTGCTAAAGCTCTGGAAGAGCCATCCCCCTGATCGATGGAGAAGCTCTTAGAAGTAGATTAGAAGCATCATTAAAAGCAAGTTAGTTGGCACGCAGGGTAAAAATGGTGTTTAGGCATAGTTGTAGGCGAGGTGATTGGAATTCTTGGCACTTTGAACTATATGCTGTTGTGTGAAATAAACACAGCTTGTGTACATGGAGCTCTGAGTGCATTACAGAGCATGCTTTCAGCTTTTGAAAGTTTGCTTGATGGCAGGGGAACTGTAGTCTTCTGCTGCATAAAGGGAATTGGCAGCCGTCATTGTCAGCAAGAGTCTTTGTATGAGCGTGTGTGGGAGGAGGGGGCAGGAAGGTGTAAAGTGACTTTATTTGGCGAGAAAAGCTTTATTGGAAGAACTGGACAAACAATCGATGCGTTCATTTCCTCGTTGCTAAAACATGGAGAGAATTTGGAGTGCCTTTCACAATTAGTTGTCCCAAAGTGCTTTATAGCAAATGAAGTGCTTTTGAAGCTATGTCACTGTTGTAATGTAGGAAATGAAGCAGCCAACTTGCACGCGGCAAGCTTCCATAAACAGCAATATGATAATAACCAGATAATTTTTTCTCTGTGATGTTGATTGGGAGATATATATGACACAGACACCAATAATAACTCACTTGTTCTTCTTTGAAAAACAACTTCCTGAGAGGATAGATGGGGCCTCAAATTTTACCTCAAGACAATACAACATTCCCTCTGGACTGCACTGGAATGTTAGCTGAGACTTCTGCGTGTGAAGATGAAAGTGCCACCAACTGAAGAATAGCAGAGTACTCTGCTATCCCCATACTTTCATGTTAAATCTCCTAGTATGGGAAGAGAGATCCAATCATTGCCATCAGCACTATGAGTACATAGATGCAGCAAACCTTTGATCACTTTGACATTATACAGCACGTCACTTATGATCCATCTTTCAGGGTGTATTTCAGATCTCCACTGGAGTTCCCCATCATGTAAAATAGAGCTTGAGGAATGTTATAGTTTGTTCTATGACATTTCTTGCACGGGCATCAGCCTCACTGTATTAGTTGATTCGCTCTGACTGCGGAATTGTCTATGCCTTGCTAGATTTGTACCTGAAGGAAAGAGTACTGCCACCTTGAGACGAATCAACCAGCATCATGAGGGCTAGTATAATGAACTGACTTGTGATGAAAGCATTCCTGGGTGACACGAAGATAAGTTAATTTGCAGGACGCTACTTTCACATTACTATAAAAGAAAGCCTATCCCATCCATAAAGTTGAATGATTTGACATCTGTCAATTGTCACTTGTTCCTCCCAGTCTGGAGGGCTGAATAGAAGGCTCTTTGTTATGCCTCCGGTTCCTGTAACTTAGAAATAATAATACCTCAGGCGCAAAATGCTGGACTTTATCAAGGGTACTTTTTTCTGCTCTCTGTGTGACTGTTGTACTGATGGATTGTTACTTGGTACATGACTGCAGTGCAGCAGTAAAATGTGGCACCCTAGAGCTACATTCTCAGGACAATTAATTCCTAACGCTTTACAAATAATGTAACACCTTTCTTTAAAAAACTTTCAAGCTTCAGGACATCATATCCTAGGATAGCCTTTTTCCTAGGATGGAGAAAGCTAGCACGAGAGGACATAGCTTTAAATTAAGGGGTGGTAGTTATAGGATGGATGTCAGAGGTAGGTTCTTTACCCAGAGGGTGGTAAGGGTATGGAATGACCTGCCTGCTGCAGTTGTAGATGCGCCAAGTTTGGTGGCGTTTAAGAGGTTAGTAGATAAGTTTATGGACGAAAAGGGAATGGTTTAGGTTAGAGGGTCATTGCTTTTTCTTAATTGGTCGGTGCAACATCGAAGGCCAAAGGACCTGTTCTGCGCTGTAACGTTCTATGTTCTATGTTCTATATTGGAGGTGGGGGATTATCCTAAAGATGGGTTGGGGAATGCCTCTTGCACATTCCCAGGTAAGATTTACATGGACATTTCCCAGAGTTGCAAATGTCTCCAGAGCAATTGTCCTCAATTGGGAACCATCCAAAATTGCCATTTAACTCATAAACTTTGGCTGATTCCAACTGGGTTACATCAATTGTTACTTAGGAGATGTTAGAAGAGTTAAAAATGCTAATTTCTCAGTAACTATGATACAGACCCACATCAACCCTCCTGGAACTTCCTCCCACATTCCGTAACCTCCACAGGACAATCCTTTCTCTCACACATGAGCTCTTCCATCCTAACTGACTACACCACTCAACAGGACTTCCCCAACTCTCGCAATTCCACACACTCTTCTGCAGGGACACCACTCTCCCACCAAACCCTCAAACAGACCAGATTTTGACTCCCACCCCTTGCTCCACCACAAAGCTCAACCCAATACCCCTCCCTCTGACATCCAACATCCACACTGAGGCCCAATGCAGCCCAAATCCATCCCCAACCCGGCCATTCCTGACCCAACCCTAGCCCCCCACACCCTGACTCTCTATTGTAAAATATCAGACTTGTCTCCCTGAATACTGCTTCTGCTGAAACTCATGTGGCTCTGACCAATGTTATTCAACATTATCTATCCTTCATTAGCTTGCAGGTTTGCTGTGTATCCTGACATGAGATATGAAAATACTCACATCTTGGATCAGGCCAAGGAAACTTCTTAGTTCTTTGTTGTGTCTTCAAGTTTCCATCTCAGAGAGGCCTGTGATGTTTTCAGGGCTTGGCTTGACTCCATCTGGTTTGTACACTACTTTGAAGAACTGGCATCCTGTCACATATACAATGCACATGTCTGGTTTAGTTTGAGCCTAGCTTTCTTGGTTCTCTCCATGCTTCATGCAGAAGATAATTATAATCTTTTTCAACTATTCCATAAATCTGCATACCATCAGCTATGCTGACTGCTCCTTTGCATCCTTAGTATGCCTCATCTACTTTCTGTAGAATACATCCAAAGGTAGTCGTAGGAATTTGTGTTAGCCAAAGGGTATGTTGAATGTTTTCAACTATGAAGAATCATCAATCCTGCTGAGAACCTTTGTCCCTGATCACTCCCAGTGTTGAGATCATGATTTCTCTTTATTGATTGATTAGGATTTTTGGATCCAGACAAATTCTTAGCTGTCAATTTGGCTTCTTACTCACCATGATGTAATTTATCCAACCTGTATGCTCTGCAACTCTGCCAATCACTTCCTTTTATGTATTTCTTGGAGTTTTCTTTCAAGCTTTCCATTTAGTGGTCTTGGTAGTGTGTGCGGGAGATGAATCATTGGTTTCATCACTGGAGCAAGTCTGATTGGTGAACCATCTCGTCAAAACACTCAGGATGAATTCGTACCAGATTTTCCTTGTTTCTGATCAGGTTCAATGGGTGTATAGCTTCAATCCTCACTATGGTTTCCTTCATCTCAAGGCTTCCTGAGATAAGCTGCAGCTCTTTGTAATTGCTCAACTCCAGAATAGCAGAACCATTCGTTTCAGTAAAATTGAATATACAATTAACAGCTTTCCCTTTGTAGTTCTGATTTGAGTTGCTCCTAGCTGCGGAATTGCAGTTTTGGTGAATGTATTAAAGGGAACTTGCCTGGGTTCAAAGCATATTTCCTTGGATAACAATTTTCCATCAAATTTTCAGGAAAGACCTTCAAGTCTACAGAGTGGGATGATGCCACTCTGTGTTCCCGTATCAAGCTTCAGTTTCAGATTTATGGTTGTAGGCTTTTCTCCACCTTTTTCCTGATCTGAATGGTTGTGTGAATTAATTTCCCTGGGTATAGTCACATCCAAACATTTCATTAGTTGTATAGTTCCTTTGTCTATTGTATCCTCAGTCCAATCATTATCTTCAAGGATATTGTTGCATTCATCCTTTTTTAGTTCTCATTTGCCTTGTTGTTCTGTGTCTAATAACTCATTTATTTCCTTTGTGTACAAGCTGTACAATTTGATCCATATGTAGGGCATTTCCTTCTGTTTCTGAATTCACATGGTCATCAGCAGCTCTTGCACACCTTTTATTTTGTCTGGTGTGCATTCATTTGTCCCTGTTACACTGCAAAACCTCTGCTGTCTTTCTCTTGATTCAACTAAAAGCTAACCATTAGTGTAGTAAATAACTTCATGTCTACCCATTGCTCCAAGTGCTCTGACAATGTCTGCGGCCTGTAATATTGTGAGCTTGTCCTTTTCAATTAAATCCTTTTGTACTTCAACGAGTGCAGAGCCTGAAATTAACCAATCCATTAGGTTTTCACCTCGGTCATTAAAATTACATTTTTCTGGCTGCATTTTTCAATCTTGTGATGTCATTGGCAACAGGCTCACCTGATTTCTGCCTTGTGCCTTGGAATTCATATCAGTAAACCTAATAATTTGCCTTTGGCTGGAGGTGTGTCGGATTTTTCAGAAGTTTTGCCACCTTTACTCAGCTGCCAATCAAACAAACAAACTTAACCCTTTCTCTATCTGCAAAAGGATATTGCTGACCTTTCCCTCTTTACTATCTGCCTTTTGGAAGGCCACTGAATAGTAGTTTAAACTTTTGCTTCAACTTCTCAAATGTCCCTTATGACACAATCAGGTTCCCAATTCACCAGAGGCTGGAGTTGGAAGTTTATCGCTACAGTGGCCATTTTGTTTTGAGCATGATTCACTCAAGTCTTTTTGCTCTCTTTCTATGTTAATTTGGGTTGAATTTTCAACCTAATTAAGCGTTAAATTTGTTTTAGATGTTGTAGATTTTATTCTCAGACAAGCACTGCCAACAATGTTATGTATCTGGTTCCCATAAGGAATGATCACACTTGGAATTTAAAATGCTGGAGCCTTATTCAGTGTGCATCTTCCAGCTCTCCATGTGGCTGGTAGATTGATACATTGATATTTGGCAAACGACAACAGTGCAGCAGTAAAATATGACACCCCAGATGTACATTCCAATAAAAATTAGTTCCTACGTCTTAATGAATGATATAACAACACAACACTCTCCCTTTTTTCTGCTTATTTCCATTAGGAAAGATTTTAATTGTGAAACCCTCCTGGTTAGAATGCAAATGACTTTCTTACTGGCGTGTAGAGCATCTACCTGACTACTGTGGCGAGCATCTGCTGTTGGCAAGTAGTGATGACTTTGTCTCCAACAGACAATGCTCTTTATCTGATGCAAATAGGTTTAAGGATCCCAGACATCATTTGTTATATTTTCACAATAACCTTCTGTGAGGGCTCAATCTCTTGCAACATTAATAGCCAGATAATTCTTAGTAAGCCTTCATGGTCTATAGATCTTGGTCAGTCAAAGAGGTTTTTTTTCTGTGAAGAGATTCTAAAGATCTCCAATTAGCCTCTTCCATGTCCTCATATGCTTCCTCTTTTTCTTGGAGGAGAGGAATTCTCATCAGAAAAACTATATATATATCCAACGCAAGCAGTTTTTGAAGCGTGATTTCTGACACTTTGAAAGTTTTGATATATCCCCCCGATAACTAGAAAATATTATGCAGGCAAAGTAACATTAACTTTCAACAACCACGCACAAAATAATCTCCTCTGTATGGTATATACCTCAGGGATACCTTCATGCGGTCGACTGCTGCATATCTGATAGTAATTATTTGGGGTGAGTTTTGGACCAGGGTTGGGATAATGAGTTGTGACATTAAAGAAGCTAAGTGTTTTCTTTGTTAGAATAGCTCAGGTGTGGATCATTTGCAGCAACTTCAAGACCTTGGCCTTTAGATTCCTAGTTCAATTCATTTACTATCCCATTTAAGAGAATAATTTGGAAAAAAGCCCAGGCTATGTAATGAAAAAGATGGCCTGAATTTTCTGTGCCCCCTTGGTTTTGAGGCATGGGGGAAAGCGATGGTGGGGGGGTATTAAATCGCGTGAGTAGGAATACCTCTGCGATCCCACCAGCTGTAGAGCAGACATAATGGTGCTACAAAGACCTTGGATGAGATGCCTACCCTTGCACCGTTAAGCCTTTTAAGTGGTCACAGGATCTTTTCAAACTCAGCCTCAATTTTCAGGAGGAGAGACACTCAATGATGGAGCATGGGAAATAGACAAAGTCCTCGTCTTCGATCCCAAACGGGAATCCATCAGAGGGTCCTTCCTGACGGGTGCCACACTTTCCTTATAGACTTGAGAACTCCTGGTCTCCTTGCCTAGCTCCAGCCTATCCCTTGACACTGGGATCACCCCGGTGACCCTTTCCTCTCCCATCCAGGACATTCCCTCCTCACGCCTTCCTGAGACCTGTTCCACTTATCTTGACACTGGCTCCTTGCACTTAATCCCTCGTATGGCACTACAAAGTTGATGGGAGGCTGAGCTTTGAGGAGGATACCGAGGTGCTCTATTGTGATTTGGACAGGATGCGTGTGCTGGCAACTGCATGGCAGCTGCAGTATAAATGTGGATAAATGTGAGGTTATCCACTTTGGTAGCAATAATAGGAAAACAGATTATTACTTGAATGGGTGCAAATTCAAAGAGATGGATATGCAATGAGACCTTGGAGTCCTTGTGCATCAGCCAGTGAAAGTAAGTGCACAAGTACAGCAGGCAGTAAAGAAAGCAAATGGTTATGTTGGTCTTCATAGTGAGAGGATTTCAATATAGGGATGTTTTGCTGCAAATTATATAGGGCATTGGCAAGGTTACATCTCGAATAGTGTGTGCAGTTTTGGTTTCCTTTTCTGAGGAAATACAGTGAAGGTTTATCAGGCTAATTCCTGAGATAGAAGGTCTGTCATTTGAGGAGAGACTAAGTCTGTTAGGATTATATTCACTGGAGTTTACAAGTGTGAGAGGGAATCTCATAAAAACTTATAAAATTCTAACATAGTTAGGTATTCAGGAAAAATGTTTCCAATGGTGGGTTGTCTAGAATTAGGGGACATAGTTTGAGGATAGGGGGTAAATGTTTTTAGAATTGAGGTGAGGAGAAATTTCTTCACCCAGAGGTTGGTGAACATATGGAATTCACTACCACAGAATATAGTTGAGGCAAAACATTGTGTGATTTCAAGAAATTAGATACAGCACTAGGGGCTAAAGGGATCGAGGGATAAAGGTGAATGTGGGAGTCGAAATCAGGACATTGAATTTAATAACAAGCCATGATCAAAATGAATGATGGAGCAAACTTGAAGTGCTGAATGGTCTATTCCTGCTTCTAGTTTCTTTGCAGTGCCTTTTCCAGCCACTGCATGTACTGGAAAGCTGCCTCAAAGGTAGAACTTCTACATCAGGAAGGAATCCCATCTGCTACCAATGAATGCAGCACATCTATCAGAGTCAGCGGGGATGCGCTCCCCACCAACCCAAAAATGTAGGTCTATAGGTCCTAAGAGTATATTTCATGTGCTCTGGCTATATTCTCATTGCTACCTCATTATCCTAAGGATTCAGACTTTTGGATTACAAAGCAATGGCAAAATATGGTAGATGCCAGAACTCAAAGCAACAGAACATTTTGAAAATACTCAGCAAATCTGGCAGCATCTATGGACAGAAACACCAGGTTATGATTTCAGGTCAAAGACTAAGCCAAACTTTTGGTTTGAGCGTGGATCTATCTGCACTATTACCTCAGATGAGGTTAAACTTAAACCTGAAGAATAACTTTTTCAATTATGTCTCAACTATATTGACACTATAAAACCTCCCATTAAGATAGATCTCTAACACAATCCAATACCCAGTAAGCAATGGATTCACATAGGGGCCAAATAAGAAGATGCAGCAAAATAAACCAAGGGTAGGATGTATAACTGCAAGTCAAGAAACTATTGACATTCTAAACTCATTTTGTTTTTGCTTTCTTGGAAGTATGATACAGAAAACTAGCTCTTACATCTGATAGTAAACTAAGTTGATGACACGAAGTATGTGTTAGATACTTTGGCACTGAAAATCCATGCAATATCGCCCCTTGGCATAAATGCTCAGATGTGTCCAGCCATATTGGTAGTGTAAAAGGATGGTTGCTTCTTCGAGCAGACATAGGGAAGCTACACTATAGGAGGTGATTCTAGGTGATTCTAGTCATTGGATTTAAACTCTGGAAAGTTCAACAGAGATAGCCCAACTTGCCTTCATGTAAAGGGGTCTGCATTAAAAACAATTGTTTAACCAAAAAGCAATTTCTCCCCATGGCTCCAGTCTTTAATTAAAGCCTGGATCCTCTGACCAGTTGCTGTTGGGAGACCACAAGCAAAGAAGTTCAAGACCACAGTAACTTTATGGCTACTGATACAGCATGATGACCTTTACTAGAATGCACAAGGTCTTTGGCAATTAGCCCACAGATGTTAGTGACCATGTACCTGGAGAGTTCCAGCATTAGTTCTGATTCATGTACGTCCTTGGTGTCAGATCCTGCTAAGCGTGAGATCTCCATTGCCTTTCTTCTGTTTGTCCTTCTCCCATGCCCTTCTCCCATAAATGAATTGATTGGGGATAGTCAGCATGATTTTGTGAAGGGTAGGTCGTGCCTTACTAACCTTATTGAGTTTTTTGAAAAAGTGACCAAAGAGGTGGATGGGGTAAGGCAGTTGATGTGGTATATATGGACTTTAGTAAGGCGTTCGATAAGGTGGCCCATGGAAGGCTTCTGCAGAAAATGCAGATGTATGGGATAGAGGGTGATTTAGCTAATTGGATTAGGAATTGGCTAGCTGATAGAAAAGAGAGGGTGGTGGTTGAGGAAAATTTTTCATCATGGAGTTCGGTTATAAGTGGTGTACCTCAGGGATCTGTTTTGGGGCCCCTGCTGTTTGTAATTTTTATAAATGATCTGGATGAGGGTATTGAAGGATGGATTAGTAAATTTGCAGATGACACTAAAGTCGGTGGAGTGGTAGATAGTGAAGAGGGGTGTTATAGTTTGCAGAGAGACTTGGACAAGTTGCAGAGCTGGGCCGAGAGGTGGCAAATGGAGTTTAATGTGGAAAAGTGTGAGGTAATGCACTTTGACAGGAATAATAAATGTGTAGAGTATAGGGCTAATGGTAGGATTCTTAATAGTGTTGATGAACAGAGGGATCTTGGTGTATATGTGCATAGATCCCTGAAAGTAGGCAGTCAAGTCGATAAGGTTGTTAAGAAGGCATATGGAGTCTTAGCTTTTATTGGTAGGCGGATTGAATTTCGGAGCCGCAACGTCATGTTGCAACTGTACAAAACTCTAGTGCGGCCGCACTTGGAGTATTGTGTGCAGTTCTGGTCCCTACATTATAAGAAAGATGTGGAGGCATTGGAGAGGGTACAGAGGAGGTTTACCAGGATGTTGCCTGGTATGGAGGGCAGGTCTTATGAGGAGAGGCTGAGGGATTTGAGGTTGTTTTCGTTAGAAAGAAGGCGGCTAAGAGGAGACCTTATTGAAACACATAAGATGATTAGAGGTTTAGATAGGATGGACAGTGACAGCCTTTTTCCTCGGATGGAGAAAGCTAGCACGAGGGGACATAGCTTTAAATTAAGGGGTGGTAGTTATAGGACGGATGTCAGAGATAGGTTCTTTACCCAGAGGGTGGTAAGGGTATGGAATGCCCTGCCTGCTGCAGTTGTAGATGCACCAAGTTTGTGGGCATTTAAGAGGTCAGTAGATAAGTTCATGGATGAAAAGGGAATGGTTTAGATTTGAGGGTCATTGCTTTTTCTTAATTGGTCGGCGCAACATCGAAGGCCGAAGGGCCTGTTCTGTGCTGTAAAGTGCTATGCCCTCCTGATGCTTAAGGTTCTGCTCTTCCTGCAGAAGCTATTGCCCTTCATTGCCTCTGTGTCCAAAATTTGATAGTCATTCCTCAATTCCAGCTGCAGCTATTCTTTTGTATAAGTGACCATTCTACTGTGTTCTCAACAGCCGTATGCTCTTTTCTGTCTGTGATGCCAAGATATAGTAGCCCTGTTTAATGGCTGAGCGCTGTGTGCCCAAACTTCCTGCCACTTGTGCAGCGGCAAGGGGATCTACTTGCTACATTTCAAGTTCCCTTTAGCTCCTTCATTCTCTCTGTCTCAATGGGGATGACTCAGGAGTCCTGAGCCACATCATGCCATGGTGATTATCAATGTGTTGTAATCAGCATGCCACCCTCACCACTTACACTTCCACCTTTTGGGGACTCATAAATTCCTCCCAAGGTCATTGATTGAAACATTAACCTTTTTTATGGTATGTATGTTGCTATAGTTTCTGGATATTTCCAGCATTTTCTATTTTTTTGCTCCAAATGATACTGACTGGGATCATGGAGAAATGAACTGCAAAATGAATTTTAAAAACTTTGTTCAGTGAAGAAACAGTGAAGGGCAGATGGGTGGAGTTTTGTTCCAGCTGTGTTTATACCTTTTGATACCAGTATGCTTTTGTTCAACATACAAATAGTTAGTTAAAGGAGATGTTTTTTTGAACAGAAGTTGCACATGAAAGCCTTTGTCACTTTTTTTTCATAAAAGAACATGTTTTGCTGAGGAAGACCAGGAAAACATCTGTGTTATTTTGGAATCAATGAGAAATAATTACCATTTACATAAAGGTTGTTTCTACAGCTGTAATTTTTGAGTTAAAACAATTAATAATGACTTTTCAAATATTTGCACTAGAGCTGTGCATCCATTTCCACTCATGCACCTCAGCACCATTCAGAAACAGCTGAAACGTTGACTCAATTTTCATTAATACGCAACACGCTCATATTTGTGAAAATAGGCACTTAAGAATTCAGCACTTTGATGAAGGTTCTTGTTTAGATGTTCCATACTCTATAGCTGTCCTGAAATAAGCCTTTGCATTTCCAAACCAGAAGACATGTTTAACATTCCATTTTCACAATTAGTTTGCGATTGGTCACAGAATGCACTTATTCTTGTCCACTTAACAAAGATCCTTAATGGGATCTTGAGATTTGCCACTAAGAGGTAATGTCACTTTTTGTTTCAGTTAACTTATTATGGAGCAGAAACAACCTCAACCTCCATCAGGGTCAGCCACAGCACTTAGGTATTGAACAGAGATATCAGGTGCCTTATGGGATTACTGAGCTATCACTCATAAACCCATAAACAAATCGAGGCCAGCAGGCCAATTCTCTGTACCTCAGCACTGATCTCTTTAGATCTGAATAGTGTGAACTACATTGGGAATGCACACTAATTCAAGAATGATTCAACCTTCAGAACATTTCATGAGTCATGGTGGTGAATATTGTGTCACATCAATCAGGCAACTTGTATGAAAGGCCTGTGCCTTTAAACACAGTTTCATTCAGCTTCTACCAAAACACATTGCTGATGCTGCTTTTTGATTCCTTTCGCTAACTGTTTTATTTCATGGTTGATTAGTTGGATGCGGTAAATCATTTAACGCTACATTTAATAGGATCTCATATGTAATCTAATTGATTTGAATGTTTTTTTCCTGCATGAGAAAAGTTTAAGCTGATATTGCAAGCTTCAGTATTGTCTCAGATCCTTACTCTGGCTGGGCACAGATCAGAGATTGTGACATGGAGGTAAGCCTGCCCATCTTCTGGAAAATCGTGGTAATTGATAATTAGCTGTAATCCATGAAGGGCCGCATTAGAGACAGACAAGTAGTTATATCGCTTAAGGGGCACAACTCCACATCAAACATGGGGCAATTTGGCATAGAGGCAAATGAACCATAACAGCTGTGACAGGATTAAACCCATGTTAATAGTGTCATTCTGCACCACGTTCTTGCCATCTAGCCAACTGAGCAACCCTCAGCTAGAAAATAAGCATTGCTGCAAAGCAAGCAGATTGTCCTATGCTTCCCATTTTCCAAACATCTTTGCTATGGACTGAATGTTTATGCTTGCATCAATTCTTGCACAATTTCTATTTCCTTTGCTTGAATAATTTTAAGATGTTTTTGAGGTGGGATTTACAGGTTTGTTGCTACTTATACATGAAAGACTTTCTCTCATGCAGTAAGTGGGTACATATAAAAACATAAGAAATAGTAGCAGGAGTAGGCCATCCAGCCCCTCGAGTCTGCCCCGCCATTCAATAAGATCATGGCTGATCTGTAGTGGTTCAGTACCACTTTCCTGCTTTCTCCCCATAACCCTTAATTCCCCTGTCAATAAAAACCTATCCACTCTTGACTTGAACATATTCAGTGAGGAAGCCTTCACCACCTTATCAGGCAGAGTACAAACCTAGCCTATTCAGTCTCTCTTCATAATCCAATGCCCTCATTTCCGACATCAGCCTAGTAACCTTCTCTGCACCACCCCCACCAAGGCCAATATATCCTTCCTCAAATGCAGTGACCAAAACTGCACACAGTATTCCAGCTGTGACCTCACCAGCACCCTATACAGCTGCAACAGAACCTCCCTACTTTTATATTCCATCCCCCTACCTATAAAGGCCAAATTTATTCTTACCAAAGTGGATAACCTCACACTTGCTAACATTATACTCCATCTGCCAGGTCTTTGCCCACTCACTCAACCTATCCAGATCCCTCTGCAGGCTTTCCACACCTTCCACGCAATTTGCTTTTCCACTCATCTTCGTGTCATCAGCAAATTTCGACATATATTGATACAGCTCTATTTACATATTCTGTGTTACAAAAGATGGCTGAAGTTTCTAATTACGTGATTAATTGCACTTTTTCAGAAAAAAGTTAGTTTTGAAGCCAATTTCATATTATAGCTTCCTGAGGATCCAAATGACATTGCACATATTCAGTGAAGTCACTTCCTACACGTGTCTCTGACAACCATCACAGCTGATTAGGACATCTGAGGAGTTAAAGTGGCAGTCATTGGGAAAACAGCAAGAATAAAGTAGTCGAAAGTTCAAGGTGAAGTTAGATGTTCGTCTATCTTGCTCTTTTAGATTGAGATTGCCCTGATAGAGGGAGCGGAAGAGGAGCAGAAGGAGATGGTGAGAAATGGGCAAAGAGGCTGTCAGAGAATAGAGGGGAAATAAAGAAGAGTGGAGAAGAGATGAGAGGATAGAGCTGGCAGTAGAAAAGATATCAAAGAAGAGCAAAGTGCTGAAGAGAAGCCTCAGAAGAAATTATTCCTAATCTCCACCTTAAATAGAACATAGAACATTACAGCGCAGAACAGGCCTTCGGCCTTCGATGGTGCGCCGACCAATTAAGAAAAAGCAATGACCCTCTAACCTAAACCATTCCCTTTTCATCCATAAACTTATCTACTAACCTCTTAAACGCCACCAAACTTGGCGCAACTACAACTGCAGCAGGCAGGGCATTCCATACCCTTACCACCCTCTGGGTAAAGAACCTACCTCTGACATCCGTCCTATAACTACCACCCCTTAATTTAAAGCTATGTCCCCTCGTGCTAGCTGTCTCCATCCTAGGAAATAGGTGGATTTGGGATTCAAATGTGGCTTGCCCAGTTAAAAGGCTTCATTTTAAGGTATTCCTACATAATGTAACTAATTGTGCTATACTTAAAGTTAATTTGGCCATATTTTAAAACTCAGCTTGGAATTCTGGGTTGAGCCTAAAAACTTGGCTACATTCTCTGAAAGTACAATGCAAGGTAAACAGACTCTCTCAGAAGGTAAACAGAAGCTTTGATGACCACAGATGCCAATTGTTTATGCAGCTAGAGACTGCCTGTACCCAGCTCTTTAACAGCACAAGTATTCAGCTGTACTGCAGACAAAGAATGATGTTGAGTCAGACAATGAATTGAGTTTTTTTTGACCAGCACAATGCTGGCTGGTTTTTGCCAATTTCTCTATCTATCTCTCTCCAGTAATCCTTATTTCACTTTCTACAAATTGTTAATTATAAAGGACGCTTAATAAAGAAGTTTCCACTTCGAACCAGTCATACCCATGTTTATGCTGAAGAAGAAAATGGACTCTATGGTGGATGAGGAGAGAAAGAGGATCAGAAGGAAATGGGCAAAGAGAAAAAGAAGAAAAACAGGAGTGAAAAACAAGGATAGGGATATATGGGCAGCTAGGATTAGAAAAGGAAGAAGAAAGGAGGTAAGAGAGAGAAACAGAGGGAGAGAGGCAAAGGGCACAGAAGAGTTTGCCTTAGCCACAATTGCCTCGTGTTGATGTATTGAAGTTTTCAAATGCTCTGAACAGAAAAGAAAGGTTGGATACCATCCCGCAATGTCAAAATATTTCAGTCAAGAAATTTGAAATTTATGTAAAGATTATGGGATCAAATCAAAAACAATGATGGGTAAATCCTCGGAGACTTGTGCAAGCACATGTATCACATCTTGCTTTGACCTCCAGCTGCTGTATGCCAAATTTTGCTGATATAGAGCAGAGTCTCAGAATTCAAAATGCAATATTCATCATGAGAAAATTGAAGCTGAAGGAGGAGAGAATTGAGTATTAGTATTTCTTTGTTTTAATGTTAATGAAAAATACATTGGCATTGTATGAATTGAACACAGTTGAAGAAATGCCTGAGTTTGTAGATTGATACTTCTGCAGTTTACACTTTTTAAAAGAACAACATTTCTTGATTGCAATTATGACATCTATATATTGAAACATTATAAAAAATACACTTCTGTTACACTTTATCTGATAGAAAACCATTTTGAGGAGTTACTAAAACAATGCAGACATTAGACCAATAAGTTACAAAATCTATGTTCTCTTAAAGAATTTTAATGGGTTTATAACCCAGAGCAGCTGCAGAATTTTTGAGGTCCAGATTATTAATAACCAGAAATGTCTCTGCTTCATTTTCCAAGAACTAAAAGTTTTTGCATCACTAGAAATAATTCTGGCAAACTTTGCTTCAAGTTCTTCCAGGTTCTATTCTTGTCAGATTCTATGCTGCAAATATAGTCAGTACCCAGATTAACTCTTCACATTGCTTTTAAGCCCCACATCCCAACCTCCCTATCCCTGTTGTTAGACTTTAGAGCCATTAATTCAGAACTCCAATTCGCAAGACCATCTCGATCCAATGGTACCTCCATGCAAGATATCTCAGCTCCAAAATCTTGGTTTTTCTACATCACAGGATCTATTCCCCATCATTTTAAAGCCCAAGTGTCATCCTGTGGCGATTGTTCCTTTGAGGGCAACACAGCAGAGTATGGGTCACATAGTCGAGCTGACCAACTCAGAATCTGGAATTACTTCATGATGAGAAAGGCTCTGAGATATTTTGAGAGCTAGCTATAGCCATAAGGCTGCTGTACAAATCTAATTAATAAATACCTTTGTATTCACTAAGTGACATCTGTGAAAGTGCATCTGTACATCTGATGATGAGGATGAGACAATACCACATTTCCCAAATGAAACAGCTTTTCCAACCCTACACTCCCCACCCAAACCCATGCCTAGTCCATATGGCTGCAAACATAACCATGCCTTACACATGCCAAATCCCAGATCCTAATGAAAATCATTTTCAATTTTAGGAAAATCCATTATAAATCTCAGATGCCCCTTAGATGTTGCTGAACATCAGTGAAGACCCATGCCTCTGTGGAAAGCCTAAATGAATATTGCCCCAATTCCAGAATCCCCACCACAGTCCAACCACCAGTACTACAATTCTAATTCCTAGATTCATTCACCCTCAAAATCCTAACATTCCACCGTGGGAATTCTGGTACACTTTGCTAAATCTCTTGCTGTATGTCCTGTCTTTAAAATAGATAAATAATAATAGAAACTGAATACATGGTAACTCGCAAAGAAGTACAAGGTAATCATTAAAATCACCGATTTAAACTTTTGATGGACTATAGGTTAAAGTGGGGATGTTAGAATACGTAATTAAAAAACACAACATAGGGCAAAATCTTCTGGCTTTTCATGCTCACAGGAATTTCTGGTCCCATCAACAGTGCATCCTCAGCATGGTTTCTTGGCAGTGTTGGGTGGAATCAATGTAGTGGCTTGACCAGATGACAAAACTGTTGGCCATGATGTGCTACATCCCACCGCCAAAAAGCACACTGTAGGGAGGCTAGGGAATCCCCTCCATAACTTTTCTATAAATTAATGACCTAAAACTGGTTACATATTGCACTTCTCTAACAGTAAAGCTGTTGTGCAATATATCGTCCAACTTATCAGCAACATTATGGAATATCTGCTAGTATTCATCATGGGTTAAAAGCAACAAAGCAGTTCATGACACCATCAGAAATTTAATCCCAAAGAATTATTTCACGTACTTTGTTATCATTCTTGACAGGAAACGGGATTACAAACAAATATTGGGAGCATGGCTATCTGTTTAGCTCATTAATTTAACTGCAGAATATTTTGGCACAGCAGACTTTTAGCCAGCAAACAAATGTAAAAACATGTGTTTTTACAACACACATAGATCAGCAAATGAATGTACAATTCAAAACCAAGGTACCACTCATTTATCTGACAGATACAAAAGTCAACTTTCTCTATATATCATTTGATGCACTTCTGGCCAATGGCTTGCAATTAAATGAAAGTAGTGAATAGTAGCTGTGTTGAACATTTGGGTACTTTATTGCAGTAGCAGCAGCAGCAATATTTTTAAGCACATCTTTTCTCATTTTGATGGACAGTGGGGAATGGTGGAAAGATTCTCAAGCTGATTATCAGCCTGTTCAACCACACCTTCTGTGCCCAACAAGTCTTGGCATTGCACTCGTATCCAGAGTTTTTGGTTCAGAGGTAGCGATGCTAATACCGTGCTACAAGACCTCCTTAACAACAGCAATGTAAGTCACTGAATACTACTATTTAAATCATATAAACATTCACTAATGTAAATGGATCTAATTGAATAAAGAATTGAATTATCAGTGTTGGAAAGGATACTGGCTGGAAGTCTGTGACTGTCGACGCCAGTGGAGTCTTCTGATCCCACCTGTGGTGTGCCCCTGCTGCAGGTTTCTGAATGGCATGGGACGTAGTCAATGGGAAATTCCATTGATGATGGCTGGATCTCAAGATCCTCTCCCACTGACAAATGGTGCACTGCCTCCTGCTGTGAGAAACATGCTACAGAGAATCCAGAGAAAGACATTCCCCCCCCCCCAACCATCCCACCACCCTTGCTATGGTTTCTGGAGCATATATTTTAGTCTGAAATATAAATGGAAGCCAGGAGCTGGATTCTCCTCCACAATTCTGCAGTTAATGAAATTTTAGTCTGGCACTAGCACTTGTGGAAACTTGATGTCTGTGTCGATATGTGCAATTTTCTTGGAGATCCTCTCCACTTGGATCTGGCAGTTTGCTCCAAGAAGATTATGCATATCGATACAGACATAAAGTTTCTACACAACGCTGGCATGTCCACATCATGACGAGCACTGTATACAGTGCCACTGTAAATCTCAAGATCATGCCTGAAGTATTGTGGCCTTTACTCTACTTTCCTATCTGTTCCTTTACTCCCCTGGCAGTTAAAAATGTTTAACTCAACTCTGATGATATTTAATGACCTGACCTCCATTGATCTCTGTGGAAAAGAATTCCAAACGACTTTCAGTGAAGAAATTCCCCTTATTTCTGTATTAATTGGGAAGCCCCTCATTTACAAACTACGCCCACTTTGTTCTAGGTTCTCCCACAAGACAAAACATTCACTCAATATATATTCTCAGAATTTTAACCCTCAAGATGGGTAATGGGAGTCAGTGAAATTCCTGGTTCAGCCCACCCACCTCTGGAGAAAGTAACCACCAAGATGGGGTTTTCATTGTTGGGGAAGTGGGGGAATGGGGTGCTGTCAGACCAAATGACCCTGGAAAACAATTATACACAAACATGGCACTTCCAGTTTCAGACATGGATTGATAAGTAGAATTAAAAGGCCTGCCTCAGTATTGAAGAATGTCATCCCAGAAAGGCCTTCCAGCTCTCACCTCTCATACACCTCACCTCCACACAACCATGCCACATCATACCCTCACCAATCCCAAGATCATATGCAAAGACATGCCACCCACCCCTCCATCCAAAACAGCTCTTATGCTCATCATGCCAAACAATGGAACTTCCATACCCCTTCATTCACTGTATACTAGAGAGAAACAAAGTAAAGTTTATTTATTAGTCAGAAATAAGGCTATAATAAAATTACTGTAAAATTCTCCTAGTTGTCATACTCTGTGCCTGTTTGGGTCAATGCACCTGACCAGCACATCTTTCAGACAATGAACCCTATACTGAGATTAGTGTGTGCAATAAAAGGTTTAACATTTCATTAATAACTTTGTAGCTTTTTAAAAAAGTCTTTTTAATGTTAGGTCAATAAAAGTGCCAATCAAATAGACCATTTAAAGCATCAATAGCAGAAGCTACTAGTACAGGAAAACCTGTATATCTAGTATAAATAATCATTTTGAAATTGACTGCATGGAGCAGAGAACCAGATTTCAGAATCAAACAATGCTTTCTTTGAGGCCCAGGTGTTTCGAAAGGCTAATGGACTTAAGGCCCTCAACCAAACTTGATTATGTATTCCTGGTGAACAGCACAGACATTAGAGCACTTAAACACTTGAACTCCAGAGAAAACACCGCTTCTTTCTCCCATAAGAATGGCAATGCCTTATGAGCTGAAACTCATTTCTTCCACACCAATCTTTGAGCTACACATAAACTCCCTGATCTTTATTCTACGTCAATGCACCCATGGCTCAACTAGCAATCCAGAGATTATTTGCACTGAATTTCCACCTGAACCAAATCTTAGTACCTCATCACATCTGAGCTTTGTCGTTTCGTGCTTTCCTAACCCTTTTTTGTAGTTATGATTCACACTCATTTGATGAACTGGAAATTAACTAATATCTCCATAATATTTACAAGTTTAAGCATATAGGATTACTTAAGCATTTGATGAGAGCAATAAATACACATTATTGGACAATTTTGATCCATTGTGGAAATTTGGTACATTCAAATGCTATCTAGTTCAAAGCACCTTTAACTTAATTGACACATTTTTGTCCAAAGCAAGCAGTTTTCTTTACAGTAGAACTTCATAAATACAGCATGTCAAATGGCATAAAAGTAAAATACTACAGGTGCTAGAAATTGAAGAAAAACAGAAAAATCTGAAAATCTGCATCTCATCAGTAGCATTTATAGAGAAAACGAAACCTTTCAACATACATGACCTTTCCTCACTTCTGCAAAATATTCTTCTTTAAGGATTTAAGGATTATTAACTCTATCATGTTCCCAGGTTTTATGCGAGAACAGTATTCGGTGGAAATTGCTTTTCCTTGGAATAGCCATGCAAGAAAATTCATCTCCTAAAATGTCTTCACAGGCTCAAATCAGCAAACTGCAGCAAGTCAAACCCACACAAACCGTCTCAAAGTCTGAGAAGATAAGTACATCTTTTCCACAATGTTCATAGTCATTCAGGACAGTTATGTTAGCTTAGACCCCAAGGTGACATGACAGGAATAGTTGTGAGGAAAAAGAAAAGGGAATGTTTGACACTGAGTGTTTATGAGTCTTAATGTCAAGAATTTCCATAAATGTACAATATTGTTAGAAGCTAATACAGTTGGAACAATTATGAAAGTCTAAAAAAATTGGCATGGGAGCAAGAGACAAGATAGATGTTTGTAACATTTAGTTCTTCAATGGTCATCTGCTCATAATGTCCTTGCCATAGGATCTTTCCAAGGGGCAAGTGGCAACTTCTGACAGGTCAGTCAATTTGCTGTCTGTTCTTGCATGAGGCACATAATTAATGCCGTGTTTGGCAGGTCATCTTAGTTAATTAAATTTGATGCAGAAGCAAGACAGATGAGTGAGCATGCCATTACTTTTTATCAGCTCACTGGCTTCCTAGGAGGGCTGGGAGCAATAGTTCTAATAATTGGACATTCAGGGCCATATGAGTTCCTGCTGTGAGCCCACACTACTTTGTGAACCCAAAGAGATTTCAGTCCCCAAGTGTCCAATTAGTGTATGGCTACAGGCACAGATTTTTACACATCAATGTCCAATATGCAGAAACCTGCCATACCTCATTAATCCTTCAGCAGACTAGTGCCCTTGCACTCTTCAGAATCAAGGGCAAGGTGAAGGTTAGCTTCTTGGAGATGAAGGATATCTAATTGTACCAAGTTGGCTAACACCACTGCAAAAGACCATTAATACGGTGGATGACCACAATGAGGTTCACGTCAGCACATTAATTAAAATCAAACAATTTATAAACATATTGAAGGAAAGATTCAGGTCTCTAAATAGGCCAGGAATCTCCATAGTAATGTTCAAGAATTAATTTGTCAACAGCAGTACTATGCTATGTTCTCCATAATTTTTCTCCTATAAAAAGGTCTTGAAACTGAAAAGGAGGGTGAAATTAAACTTCTTAAGCTAGGATCTAAGAAGATAATAGGTAGGATCAGGTAAGACCATGCAATTTACTATACCACTGAATAAGATCATGGCTGATCTTCTGCATTGACCCCACCCTCCCGCCTTAGCAGCACACCACTTATTTTCCTTTGGTGCTCAAAAATTATCAAACAATAATAAATAGATTCAGTGACTACACGTCAAAACCCTGGGGTGAAGATAATTTCAAAGTCTCACAACCCTGAGTAAAGAAAATTTTCTTCATCTTATTTTGAAGTGGTTGACTCCCTATCTTAAGATTATGAACGCTAGTTCTACATTACCGATCCAGGGAAACAGCCCCACAGCATTTACCCTGTCCATATAAGAATTTTACATGGACAATTTCACATTTCCCTACATTGTACCTGTTGCCTTCTTGCCCAATTACTTAACCAGTATATATTCCTTTGCAGTCTCTGGATTTTACCAGGTGGTACATTTCTAAGCATATCCTCACCGATTGCCTGCTACTGCTGCTTTCCTTCCTCCTCAACATATATGGTAGAAATGTATAAATTATTTTTTTAAAGTTTTTTTTAAATCACATCCACCTATCACCCACAGTGTTCTTTCATTCTACATATGTATAGTAGGTCAACGGGAATGGAAGTGACAGGGAACATGAGGGACCATAAGGGGATGTTGGAAAGTGCGAGAGGATTGAGGGGATGTGAATGGTAATGGGATGATGGCTAAAAGGCCTTTGAGTTTTTATTTTAACTGTGGATAAGTACCGCAGTATTGACCTTGACCTTTTAAATGGCTCACCTTGTTACCTCAGTCTGTGACTGCTTCTGAACATATTCCTGAATCAGTTGACCAGACTCCAGCCCATATCCCGCCCACAACCAGTAATGAAGATCCCACCTTTGCAAGCATTTCTTTCTGAGATGATCTGACAGCAGAATTAGAAATGGTTTCAACTTCTACTACCTGCATCCAGGATGAAAATTCATGCCATGTCTCTCAAAACGAGCAACCAGGACAGAGGCAATACACAATTTTGGTTCTTGCAGGATTTTGATTGGACAGTGGGCGGATCAGATCAGACTAAGTTGGTCAGGTGAGAGCTGGAGTTGGTGCAACCACAACAATGTAGAGTAGACAGGCAAATAGTCAAACCATAACTAGTACAATGTCACACTGCCAAAGCTATGCCTAGCCAAATTGTCCAAGTAAGTTAATTAGTTTTAAAGTTTACTCAATTCAACTTGATGCACAGTACATTCTAAAAAGTCTGTTTTTCAAACAACTCCAGTTTTTGAACAACTGGATTTAAAACACTGTTGTTTTCATGCTTTTCCCGCTTTTGATAATCATAGATTTGTTATGATTTGTTAAAGATAAATTTTGTCTGACCAACTTGATTGAATTCTTTGATGAGTAGGTTGCTCAAGGTAGTCCAGTAGATGTTGAATGTATTCAATAAAGTGCCACATATGACATTTATTTAGAAGATGAAAGCACATGGAAATAAGGGGAGTTAATCGGTTCAGCTATAACACTGATTCAGTGACAGGAAGCAAAAGGTTGTGAGGGATGGATGTTTATTCAGACTGAGGACAGTTTTTAGCTCAATTTTCAGTCCAATACTCCACGAAGGTTTAGGTAATCTGCAAACTTTAAAATTGAGAGTGTTACTATGGCTGACGGAGTGATGATATGAATTTCAGATGATCTGTATAATTATGGCATTATCCACAGTGGCTAGCACTGATGCCTCACCATAGGAAAATAAAAAGTCTAAAATTTTAATTGGATGAATGGGTGCAAACTCAATTGATCAATGGAGGGGTCCAGAGATTTTTCAGCCTGCAAATTCTCAAATATCTAATTGGGAAAGATGGACAGATACTTGAACATAGCCATTGTCTATTCATTTAATTTGTCAGAAAATGTCCTTTTGTTTTAGAATATTTGCATTGTATGCTGTTTAATTAGATCAAACCTGAGATTTTGAATTTATGCTAAGATCAAAATAATATAGCTGCCCAAAGGTGAGGGTACTCATAAGAACTAGGAGCAGAGTCGGCCGTCTGGTTCCTCGATCCTGCTCTGCATTCAATAAGATCACAGTTAACCTTTTCGTGAACTTAGCTCCACTTACGTGCCCACTCACCATAACCCTTAGTTCTTTTACTGTTCAAAAATGTACCTATCCTGGCCTTAAAAGTATTCAATGAGGTAGCCTCAACTGCTTCATTGGACAGGGAATTCCACAGATTTACAACCCTTTAGATAAAAAAGTTCCTCCTCAACTCAGTCTTAAATCTGCTCCTCCTTATTTTGAGGCTATGTCCCCTACTTGTAGTTTCACCTCCCAGTGAAAACAACTTCTCTGCTTCTGTTCTATTTCCGTCATAATCTTATATGTTTCTATAAAATCTCCCCTCATTCTTCTAAATTCAATTGAGTATAGTTCCTGTCTCCTCAATCTCTCCTCAACTCTGGAATCAATGTAGTGAATCTCCTCTGTACCCCTTCCAGTGCCAGTATATCCTTTCTCAAATAAGGACTGAGGCTTATAATGAATTTATAACCTCCTTTGAACAGCTGTAGGAAATTCCATAATTGATAATGGACTATGATTCAACTCGATCTGATTGATGAGCTTTAAGCCTTTCACCAACAATCAAGTAGCACACTGATTGGAAAGTCTTCTGGTTCTTCTGCCAAGCTTAGCCTGCATCAAAATTGATAGAAAAGGGACCCGAAAGAGATTACCAATGGACCAGAAGATTTTTGTGAGGCTAAAAGGAGCATTCATGACCTCAGATAAATTATTCTGAAAACGTACACCTTTGTTTTGTCAAATTAGTCTCAATGGTTTAAGGATGCTTGTTACATTGTTGCTCTATACTCAGTATCAATGGGCAGATGTTGTACAGCACTTGGTCCCCCCATTGATACTAGCAAAATGCACTGGAGTCCCACATTAAGCTCAGAATTTAATTTGTATGCCTTACAAGAGGGTTCAGCTAGAAACAGCAACAGATGGTTCAGAAATGAAAGGGGAATAGTAAGTTCAGAGATACAGAGTTTGGGCAAGAGCCCACCAGATTTCCACTTCTCGCTACTCATGGACACTGTGTACATCGGCTTTAAAAATTCCCAATGTAAACACATGCCTTACTGCATTCCAAATTTCATCCGGCGGCTGTGAAGTTTGCTATCAAATGTGTTTGGAATTGTGACTTTAACATGATTAGTGAGAAGCGATTCTATGCCAATAGAATTTCTATCTATTAAATAAATAACACTCAAACATAAGAGTTGGAGAAAAGATTGGGAGTTTTCACTTGACATTCTTTGAGACTTCCCGTGAGCTGCTGCATCAGAATAAAGTGGAAGATCTAATTGCTTGCAAGTGATGATGTAATACATTAAAGCCACAAAAGTGATGAGTTTCAGTTAGATAACACAATAAAAAAAACACAAATTTTTACTCATTAAAGAGGAGGACAGAAAAAGAGCAGGAGGGGGCATAGAAAGAGGGTGGAGATAGAGACAGAAAGAGAGGGGAGTAGACAGAGAAAGAGAGAAAGGGATAGAGAGAGAGGGGGAGGGAGAAAGAGATAGAGAGAGAGGGTGAGGGAGAAAGGGATAGAGAGGGGGAGGGAGAAAGAGAGAGAGAGAGGGGAGAGAGAGAGAGAGAGGGGACAGAGAGAGAGGGGACAGAGAGAGAGGGGACAGAGAGAGAGAGGAAGAGAGAGAGAGGAGAGAGAGAGAGAGGAGAGAGGGAGAAAGAGAGAGAGAGAGAGGGGGAGAGAGAGAAAGAGAGAGAGAGAGGGGAGAGAGAGAGAAAGAGAGAGAGGGGAGGGAGAAAGGAGAGAGAGGGAAGGGAAAGAGAGAGAGAGGGAGAGGAGAAAGAGAGAGGAGAGGGAGAGAGAGAGAGAGAGAGGGAGAGGGAGAAAGAGAGGGAGAGGGAGAGAGAGAAAGAGAGAGAGAGAGGGAGAGGGAGAGGGAGAGAGGGAGAAAGAGAGAGAAGGGGAGGAAGAAAGAAGGGGAGAGGGGAGGGAATGGAGAAGGGGGAGGGGAGAAAAAGGAGGGAGAGGAGAAAGAAGGTAGGGTGGAGACAAAGAAAGAAAGGTTGGAGGAAAGAGAAAGAAAGGAGGTAGAAAGGAAGATAATGAAAGGGGAGAAAGAAAGAGGGGGGATGGAGAGAGAGGAGCTTTGGGTGGTGCTGACCCCCCCTATCCTGCTAAGACCCAGGGCTTTTACAAGAGAATGTCAGTTACTGGTGAATCCAGGACTATCCACTGTAGGTTGAAGGATTTAATTACTGTGTTCAAAACTTCATAGGCTTGTGATAAACTAAAGGAGACATATATCCTGCTGATCGGAAGTTAATAACAAAAGGACACAGGTTCAAGAAAATTTGCAAAAGAAGCCAAGAGGGAACAAGGAAAAAACTTTTTTAATGCAGCAAGTTATGAATTGGAATGAACTGCCTGAAAGGATTCAATGGTAATTTTCAAAAGGTAATGGGTAAATGCCTTGAAAAGTAATATAAAAAACTTAAAGGGCTATGGTGAAAGAGCAGAGAAGTGGGACTAATTAGATGGTTCTTTCAAAGAGCCAACACAGGCACAATAACCAAATTGTCTCCTGTTGTGCTGTAAGATTTTGTGAGTATCCAAGGATAGTGCCAGTGACAATGTGGCAAGGACTGCATGCTGTCCCTGCAGGCTTGTGATCTCCCTCTACATCCTCAGATGTGGCATTCACTTATTAATGTTATCCACCTCAGGTGGATGAAAAGCTGTGCCTTAACCCCAAGGGCCTACCATCTTCAGTTTAGTACACCATCAGCTGAGATACCCAGTACTCTATCATTAAGACAAGAAAACCTAATTGAGGCAAGGCAATGACTAGAGTGCATCCTGGAGCCTAATGTGATAAAAAGATATACAAGGTTAGACAAGTACAAGACTATTCTTCAAATACATTTCAGCCACAAGCTGAGAGAGAGAGAGAGAGAGACAGAGATGCTGGGAAATGTTTCATACGGATTTCTTAATCTTTGACAAAGTGTAGCTCATTGCTTGGTAAAACAATAATACTGCATTGTTCCAGTAATGGTTTATTGATTGAATATGCAAACTCCTTCATCATCCTGCGTATATACAAAACTTAAAATGTACATCACAAATTTACAAATGCTTTTATATTTACAATTTTGTCAAAAACATTGCATTTGTCATGTAACCAAATATGTGAATGAATATTAGCCGAATGAGAATAGGGCTAGAGTACAAAGGCAAGGACATTTTGCTGCACAAAGCCACACAAAGTCCTGGTTAGACCATATCGGAGCACTGTGTGCAGTTTTGGGCATTGCACTTTCTAAAAGATTTATTGATCTTGGAAGGACTGTAGCACAGATTCACCAGAACATTACCATGGATCCAAATGTTAGATTCTGAGAAACATTATATGAAGTAAACTATATTCTTTGGAAGAAAGAAGGCTAAGTGGTGATTTGTTTGAGATCTAAGAATTATTTTAAATAATTGAAGGGTAGATTTCATTGATAAAAGGAACACACAATGGTATAATTCAAGTCTAGCCATTCAGGAAAAATTAATTCATAAGATATAGGAGTAGATTAAGGCCATTTGGTCCATTGAGTCGGCTCCACAATTTTATCATGGCTAATATGCTCCTCATCCCCATTTTTTCTGCCTTCTCCCGATAACCCTTAGAAAACATTTATTCACACAAAAGGGTGGTAGAATTGTGGAACTCTCCAAAAAGAGATGTCATTTCATTAACAATTTATAAATTGGACGTTAAATGGGATACAAAGAATACCCATGTAGGAGAATGGACTTTAGAGACAGATCAGCGAGAGAATGACTGCACACCCAAGAGGAATATCTGCTCCTGTTTCTACATCCCTATATCAAACTAACATTTAGGAAATGCACAACTTCCAATTACAAATAAACATATTGAAGTTATACTCCCTTATATTTGATAGTTGGTACCTCTACAAGTTTTATAAGTCCCAATGCATGATGGCTGGTTTTGGAATAACTACTGAACGATTTGGAATATGGACTAAATAAATCAAAGAAGATAGGTCAAATAGTAACGGGCTCAATGGCAACAGAAATAAATGATGGCATTTTGGACATGAATGGAGAAACCAACATAACTCTGAAAGAATATTACACAGACCCTCCTCTCCACACTATTCCCTGCACACTTATAATGGCTAAATCATGTAACATATTGCATTTAGTGACAATTCAGCATGGCCAATCCAACTAATCTGCATATCTCTGGACTGTGAGAGGAAACCTGAGCACCTGGAGGAAACCCATGCAGACATGGAGAGAACGCCACACAGATTTTCACCCAAGGCCTGAATTGAATCTGGGTCCCTGATGCTGGGTGAGATGAACTCAGTAAGAATTTAGCAACACCAATTTTAAATCCAACCGATTTATTTGATAGTAAAATTGCGAGCTTTCAACACTCGGTCGTGTCTTCGTCAGGCAAATGCAGTGTTCTGGTCTGCAGTAGCACACATCAGCACAGACAGTCAGAGATTGCTGATTAGAATGCGATTGCTTACGTCTAACCTGCTATTCAAGTGTTAAAGTGGCTAACAATGTGTGTGAAGGGAATCCTGAGCATTGGTTAGAGAATTGTGTATTTTCTGCAGACAGCACAGTAAGTGAGTTTTTTTGCTAACCCAGGCAAGTTACGGGGGTTACAGATAGTGTGTCATGAAGCCAAGATCCCTGTTAAGACCGTCCTCATGTGTGCGGAGCTTGGCTATCAGTCTCTGTTCAGCGACTCTGCGCTGTCGTGTATCACGAAAGCCCCCTTGAAGAACATTTACCCGCATGTCGGAGGCCGAATGCCCATGACTGCTGAAGTGTTCGCCCACAGGAAGGGAACTGTTTTGCCTGGTGATTGTTGAACGATGCTCATTCATCCGCTGTCGTAGTGTCTGCATGGTCTCCCCAATGTACCATGCTTCGGGACATCCTTTCTTGCAACGTATTAGGTAGACAACGTTGGCCGAGTTGCAAGAGTATGTACCGTGTACCTGGTGAATGGTATCCTCACATTTGATGATGTTGTCCATGTCTATGATCCAGCATGTCTTGCAGAGGTTGCTGTGGCATGGTTGTGTGGTATTGTGGTCACTGTTCTCCTGAAGAAGTGCTGTTCTCCTGGGATAGCAGAGCTAACCACTGTGCCTAGTTTTAATGTTTAAGGGCCACATAAATTTGCCAATGAGTTGCCTGTATTTGGAATACAGACAGAGGGAATCATGAAATCCACTGGTTCCTTTGACATAGAACATTACAGCGCAGAACAGGCCCTTCGGCCTTTGATGTTGCGCCGACCAATTAGGAAAAAGCAATGACCCTCTAACCTAAACCATTCCCTTTTTGTCCATAAACTTATCTACTAACCTCTTAAACGCCACCAAACTTGGCGCATCTACAACTGCAGCAGGCAGGCCATTCCATACCCTTACCACCCTCTGGGTAAAGAACCTACCTCTGACATCCGTCCTATAACTACACCCCTTAATTTAAAGCTATGTCCCCTCGTGCTAGCTTTCTCCATCCTAGGAAAAAGGCTATCACTGTCCACCCTATCTAAACCTCTAATCATCTTATATGTTATATGTTTCAATAAGGTGTGTCTCTGTTTCAAAAATCCAGTGAAGCTGAAATACATTGACATCAATGCGTATTAAAAAATGTTCCTGGGTGCGTGCTCCAAGAATCCTGTAGAGATGTACCACAGATTTCTCTACATCAGCCTCTGGATTTCCCATTCTGCCTTTCACTTTTATTGGCTGTAACTGCTTTGGGATGCCCTGAGGCTGTGAAAGGTATTATATAATGCAGGCTCTTTCCTTCCTTTTCTTTCTGAACCCAGCATCTTCTGATCTATAAGGTTTTCAATCAGTAAAACAGACACCATAACTGACCTGAATATTTTCCTTACATAACAACGGCAGTGATTCCACTTCAAAGTCATTCATTGTATTTGAAGTGTTTGAGATGTGTGGTATGATAATGTGTCTCATAAATGTAACTTTTACCTCTCAGCACAACAAATTGGGATGGGGTGACGTGGACACCCTATGCTTTGCTGCTTCATGGTGTTGTTTGCACTTTGCACCTTGTAAGTCTATGCAAAATGATAATAAGGATGCAATTGTAAGGCATGAATAGGGTGAGCAAAGCATTAAACATCCTCAATGTTAAGGCACTGAAATTGGTTTGAGATAAACAGCTAATTAAGTTGAGCCACCGAACAAAAAACAAAATCCCTACTGTCTGACCACAGTATACCATCATAAGGTAATTATAACCACCTTATAATTGCTGAATTATTCAATGGACCTAACCAAATGGGATGCACTGAATAAATGGTGTGGCCAGGACACTTATTCAAGATGCTACAATGAGTGATCCAGCAACATCATGTGGAGAGTTTCCTTATTCAATTTAAAATATACTCAAAAATATATAATGCAAACAAATAAATAAAATAATCATTTTCTTTTCCTACAACATAAGAGAATGGAGTAACTGGAGTGATGAGTCAACAGATTGGTGGAAACCACTTTATTTTATTTGGTTATAGGTTGCTATAAGATATTAGAGAATTTATATACAGCTACAGAGTTAAAGGTTAATGATTCAGCTTGATTTGAGGACTTCTCATCAGAAAGGAAAGACAGTGGAGGACAAACAGCTTTCAAGCAAGTATAAAGCTAGGAAAAGAGAGTGAGTGGGGCCTGGGAAGAAGAAAACAATTAAGGTGAAAGGCCTATGAGCAGCTTTGAAGATGCATTTTCACACTTCAAATTTCCTCCCAGGAAACGCAACAATGCCACCAATACCTACACCATGATGTCACCAGCTGCTGCCCAATAAAGGCTCTTGCCTCAGTATCGTCACCCCCTTACTGCTGCAGAGAGCCAGCCTTGACTGACAAGTAATTGGAAACATGACCAGTTGATGGGGGAAAACAGAAACATAGGATGTGATCTTACCAGCATTCGTGCCCCGCTGCTGTTGCAGCAAGGACGAAGAATTTGGCGCCCAGCCAAATCTCCATTCACTGCAGTGGGACCAGAGTATCCCACCAGTGTGTATGGTTGTAAGATTCCAGTCATGAGGGTGTGGGGTTAGTTCAGAAGGAAAGGCTTGCAGCGAGATTTAGGAGCTAGGTTGAACAGAGAATGTGGGGTTCAGGGTAGGGAAAGAAGGTGACAATTGTTGGACTGAGCTGAGCAGTAATGGGGAGGGATATGAGTTCTGAGGGTGATGTGGGAGACTAGTGGAAGAAAAAGGGATAGAGCGTGAGCAGTAAGATGGTGGAAGAGAAATAACTGGTTGACCACTGGTACAGTAAGACAGAAAAAAGAAATGAAGGTGGGATGTGTGTGAGAGAGAAGATACAAAGACTGAGATTTATGTTGGGTACCTTTGTTGAGATAGAAATGCAATGGAAGCAAGGTCAATAGGAACCTTTAAAATTGGATTACTTGAAGGGAAAAGCACAGACAAACCTATGAGGAAAGAGCAGAACAGTGAGTCCAATTCTAAAATTCTATAATCCTGTAATTCTGTTTTCTCTGGATTTCAAACAAGGCTGGATCTCAAAACATTTCCTTTTGGAAGTTGCCACAAGAGCCACAAGTTGCCTATAATTCAGCCAAAATTTTAGATCTACTCAGAAATCTAATGATAATGTTAGATAATTATTTGGTAGTACAGAACTTTATTATTGCTGAAAAAAAAAAGACCCATATCAAAACTTTTTGTCTTAGATTTATCAAAACAGTTGTAAGAATACCAAATATCAACAATTTATACTTCATGAGAAGATACTGTTGATTGATTGGCAAGTTGACTCTAATTGGTGTAGTTGTTGTAATGGAAAATGTACCGAGCTTTGTTTAAATTCAAACAGTAGATTGACCGATTGGTCAAGGCATTGCCTTGGAGGATGAAGCAGAGGACAGTTATTGTCTATTTGGTTCATTTGAAACAGGTGATGTGTGTTCATGTTTGTTTGAAGAACAGGACTCAGTGTATTCATGCACATAAAGATCTTCTAGCATATGCAAATGTGCCATAGTATAAAGCGAAAGGAAAAATTCATTTTTCTTACAGGTACCCAAGGTCACAGGAGGATGCAGTGTTGGGTAGGTACTGATGCATGTATTTGGCCCATGGGCTATGTCGATCAATACAGATTGATGCATGCAAAAGATCACACTACCAACAGGCCTAATGTGAAATGGTGTAATCTGTTTCAGCCATCAGAAAACAAGGTCAATGAAAGTAAATCACAATGTATACCTCTAATTTGAAGCCACTGCTTTGTAGAAAGCAAAAGATTAAAGACAACATTGTAAAGATAAGTACTGGCAGCTCATTCAACCTGTGATCAGTTAGCTATTAAATTGTCAAAGGCATTTCTGCCATGTTGCAGTTTTGCAATGGTCTTGGTCAGTGCCTCATCCTAGCCCTAATCACTACCATTGCCTTCTCTGTCCTCATCAGCAGAGGAGACACCTTGTTCCCTCATATCTTCCTCTGCAAATACATCCTCTGATAGCTGCACAAGGTTGTGCAGGGCACAATCAATAATGATGATCTGGGACATCCACTGTGCAGAATATCGGAGTGCCTTGCTTTCATGGTCCAAACTTCTAAACCTTAGGAGTGGTATGCTTTGCAGTGGTTAGTGTGAAGGCATAGCATCATTGTACCTCATTTTGGCAACATTTTGCTAACTGGTGTCATCGGCCAGGTCTTCTGGGACATCCCTCATCTCCAATGAGCCAAACTTGTGACTGATGAGGTATTTCAAACACTTGTGGCACCTTGGGAGTGCTTCAGAGTGTAGGCATCATGAGAGGTCCCTGAGAACCACTCAAACATGTAAGATTTGTTTGCAGTGATCACGTATCAGCTTAACATTAAGAGTGGAAGCCTTTCCTGTTTATGAATGCAGCTGGCTGATTATAGGGAGCTCTCAATCCCATGTATATGCAATCAGTAGCCTCTTGCACTTTTGCAATGAATTAACTCCCCATCGAATCCCTCCCCCCTACACCCAAAGTTCCTCCATATCAAGTGTTTGCTATGTTTTACTAACTGTACAACAACCTTACAACATTCAAAATAGTACTCGAAATTCCAGTCCTTTATCCAATCTCACGTTCATGGTGTCCCATTGACCCTGCCTTCTTTGTCCAGCCACTGTGCAACTAGGACTACTGGCACCTAATTTCATCACCTCTCATCTTGCACAACTACTAGCTTGTTACTTCTCTTCCTCCTGTGACCCTAAAACCTCCCCTCCTTTACCTTGGACCTTCTTGTAATTTGTGTGGACATTACGGCTATTCCAAGGCCGTACCCATCAACATACCCATGCTCCTAGAGAGGCTGATCCTTTCCATTCTTGTAGCTGGCTGCATGACTACCCCAGAGAGACCATTCACTACCTGCCCCTGACCCAGTCCCTCTACCCTACCTGATCCAACCTCCCCACTCCTACTCCCCCCCCACCTCCAACTGTCACTGCACCCTCTAAATCCCAATATCATCATACAAACCCCTAGCATCCAATTCTCAACACCATCAATCCTACCCTTTAGACCCATCTCTCAATGATGTTCATGGACCAGAAAGCTCATCCACCACCCAACAACAGAATTAATGTATGCAATATAAATGTTTGCCCTCCCTGCCAGCCCCAGAGAATCTGCCTTCCTTCCCTAAGCACCCTCTCACCCAATTCTTCCTCCTTGTTCAGCTTCTGTTCCATTCTTGCCCACTGATTCTGCCTCCAGCGTTCAGTCTTTACTCGGTTTAGGCGACTAACATCCAATCAGAATCAAGAAATTGACAATCACGAGCAAACTCCACAAGCGACAAATGAGTGATTACACAGTCCAAACTCCAGAAAAAAGTCCAGGAAAAATCTACCTTGCCAAATGCACTCCACACATTTGCAGTTGTGAATCCAAAGACAAGAATTTTTCACTCGCAGTGAAGTTATGAGGGAGGGGCAACTTAATTCTGCCAAGCTGGCCTTTTGGTGAGCATGCGTGACATCAGATTCATGTGAAAGGATTCCCGACACTGATCGTCAGGAAGCTCAATCCTTCTGAGAACTTGATTGCAAATATTTAATCTGCCACTGGGTTAAGTTCAAGTAATTAAGTTCCTCCTTCTTCCTGCTCCAGACAGGCCAGGACGATTCTATCCATAAGATATCTTTTGTGACTTTAGCAAGAGCTGTTTCAATATTGAAGCAGGGGGAAGAAATCTGATTGGGGAGATTCAAACAAGGAGTTCCAAGAAAGAGGTGCTAACACAATCAAGGGCTTGGGAGAGAAAATGGACATTGGAGGTGAGACAGTAGTTTTCAAAGATGATAGGAATCAAGCAGAAGGTGATGATGGCAGATTTAAAGGAGAGAAGAAAGCACATACCTAAAAGAGAGAATGTTTACCTTATCAGATAACAATGGGAGAAGGAGAGAAAAGTGGAGTGATTAGCGGGAATGGATCAAGGAAGCAGGAAATGGGTTTGGGGATAAGATCAGCTGAGCAAGAGCATGAGGGAAGATAGGATAGAAGCTAGCAAAGAATGCAAGCTTAGCGCTATGGTGGGGTGGGGAGCATGATAGACAGGTTGACCAGGTGAGCTAGTGGAAGAAAGGTACAACTGTTTGAATGGTCTCAACCTTAGTGAAAAAAAGTCCATATGTTCCTCGCATTTATTGTTGGTGAGGATTGAATGCACTTGTTCCTTCCTTGTATTAATTCTGAAGGCTGACCCTAATTTCCAACAATGTATCCTTTGAATGTGTCTTATTTTACTGTTATAGGGATCCTTGAAAGCAAGATAAATAATAAGTGAACCATGTCATAATGTTTATTAATGCATATATGACATTGAACTGATCAAGCTTTTTTTTCCACTTTTCAATAATAATAAGAAAATTAAAGGGCCTGGGCTGTTTTGTACATTTACTCACCCTGAAAGATCAAGATATTTATACCAGATGATGCCAAGCAAGAAGAAATGAGGTGCAAACATAATTATAAAAATGTCGTCAAAGACAAACCAATGAAGGGAAAATATTAAGTACTTCCACTTTGTAAGCTCAGAAGATTTTTTTCCCAAGATGTGATAATGCAAATGCAGATTATTTGTTCCGCTTGGTTGCAGTTTTGATGTAGATTATCAACATGTCACATTTTTTCAAAACAAAATGGATCATTACTGAATAGTGAAGGAATAATTTGAGTCCTACGTTAGGTACCTTGCTAACAAATTGCGTTACAATTGCGGAAAAAGAGTAGCAATTGTTTATTAAAAAACAAATAAGCATAATACCTTGCCCATAGTACTCAATAAGAATGTTAACTTCATATTTTGTAAGAGTCAAGATATTATGGACCTCAGAAAATCTAATTTAAGAGAAATTTATGTTTTACAGTCATTCATCCTTAGTGTCTTTCCATTTATCAGCATAATTATTTCTTTCTCCAGCCCTCTCAAACTAAATGGTGCATCAATTGTTACTGTACTCTGACAACTGTCAGAATTTAAGTTGATCAAAAGTTGTTCTAAATTGGCTTTCAAGTACTGCCGTCTGTAAATTTTCATTGTTTTATTTACTACTATCCATGGAAACAGGTAGGTTTGTTTGGCTTTGTCTTCACCAGTAAACCAATATTCCCTCCATCCTCTTTCTATCTGTATAACTTGTTTCCTTTTTCCCTCATATGACCTTGAAGTTTCTACTCGATTGCTCAAATGCCAGTGGAATCTATTTGTATTATGTAATCCAGGGTAAGTAAGCTATTTATTTTACACAAAGGCTATAAGACAAACACATTTAATCTAAGTATGCTAGTACTCAGGAGCAATTTGAACATTTTAAAATGTCTAATGTTGTTCAAAATTCAGCAATTGAGCTACTGAATTGCAATATAGAGTTTGAGTTTTTCCCATTGCGCGAAGTGTCAATCTAATTAAAGATATCCCCATTAATTCAACAGATAACCATTTCTTGGTAACCAATGGCTCAAAGCATCAGAACACCAGGTTAAAGTCCAATAGGTTTAGCATGTTTATTTGGTAGTAAATGCCACTAGCATACTACCAAATAACCTGTTAAACCTGTTGGACTTTAACCTGGTGTTGTGAGAATTCTTACTGTGTTTACTCCAGTCCAATGCCAGCATCTCCACTTCAAGGCATTAGAAGCAGATAATACTTTCTAGTCTCTCCTTGTGTGCAACTGCCTTGTTCTGATTATTTCCACAGCAGGTTTTACTCAGGTCAGTAACTCAACATACTGAAATCACCATAGCAGCAGCAACATGTCACTGCACTGCTCCAGCAATTCATTCTGACAAAAATCTTTCATATTTGAGCAATTCAAACATTATCCCTGGAAGATTAGAAGTTGACAAGTCAATGTGAAATTCACCACCCGATATTAAAATATCAGCTCAGTATATTGCAGACTCCAAACAATTTTAACCAATGTAGAGTAAGGGATCCAAAGTAAGCAGCCTGCACTTCTGATCTATTGGTTATATTGCATTGATAGATACCTCATATTTCCCCCATCACTGCAACTGCAGAACTCACCTCTTAACCCCTACCAACACTATCACAAATGCATAGTTTTCATGAGCTCTTGGCAGCTTCTTCCCTCAAAGGGAACATGAACCATAGTATGGATATGGGATGCTTTCAAAATGCAAGTTCAAAAGCTCATATCCGTATATCATATTTATAGGCACAGTGGTTACTTCAGCTACCTCACAGCACTAGGGATTTGGGTTTGATTCTGGCCTTGAGACACTGTCCGTGTGGTGTTAGCAAGTTCTGCTCCAATCTGTGTGGGTTTCTTCCAGATCTCTAGTTTCTCCTCTTGGCCCAAAGGTGTGTAAGTTAGATGGATTAGCCATGGTAAATGTGTGGGGATAAAGGAGAAAGAGGGGGGTTGGCCAGGTGAAGTGCTCTTTCAGAGAGTTGATGCAGATTTGATAGCTGAGTGACCTCCTTCTGCATTGCAGGAATTCTATGGTGATATGGTTCTATATCTCCCATATCCCTTCCATAACCACCATATCCTCTGTGTCCAGTCACCCAGTATCCACTATGTAAAGAGCAAATAAATCATTTTAACAACGACAAGTCTTGAAATGTTCATTAAAAAACACCCGTAAGTGTGCTGCACTTTCAAAATGTATAAAAGTGGCAAAATGACACTGCCATTCATAGTTTCAATAAGAGCTTTACCCTACTTCATGTGATTCATTTTGACAAAATAATCAGAGTCATTGAAAAAATTGATCAAAGTATAACTCATCGTAAACAAGACTCAGTCTGTATAAACAGACCTCTGCTGAACTAATCCATTATTGAGTTTTCGAGTTAAGCCAAGTATTCATAACGAGGTGATCTGGTAACTGTATCAACAAAATCAGACGGTCAGGCCCGGACACTTTTTCATGCACAATCCAAAACTTGCCATTATTATTGTAGAGCACATTGGTTTTTGAGTGGCTGATCAGGCATGGAGGATAGAGGGGGCATGGGAAACACTGTGGTCTGAGGGGTCAGGGCTAAGAGCCCTTAATAAAACTAGGCCAAAGACCGAGAAAACTGAGGCAGACCCTCTAAACAAGCCACCTCAGTTCTCATGTCTCCATTGCCACCACCAAAATGATACCAGGGTTAGCAGGACTGACTCAATACCACCCCCACCTCTTTCAAGTGACAGTAATGTACACAAGTCCATTTAATTAAAGATAAGGATACCAAGGGAAATTTCATAACTTGAACTTCCAGCCCTTTTTGTGAATGACTTAACTTAGCATTTATGCATAATTGATACAGAGTTGGGAGAAGAGGGCTTTGTTGGACCGTGGTAACAGTAGAATTTGTGGAATCTATTCTAAAGTGCAGAACTATATCTCATCTGTGGGATACATAATTATCTATAAGGCTTAATACAAAGTTCTAGACAGAATTGCTTTTGCAAGTCAGGATGATCCTAACCTATTTAAGTAAGTCAAGCACTTAAATAAAGTCCATAACCTATTAAGTGTTAAGAGACTCAATTAAGTTTGAATGGTACACAAAATGTATCTGGATCCTCCATTTGCAAATATCTATTACCCATAAATATCAGTTAAGAAGAATTATGATGCACCTCTGTTCTGAATGTTTAATTTATCATGGAATCATAGATGATATAGATGAAGGCTATTCACTGCATCATGCCTGTGCCAACTCTTTGAAAAAGCTGCATTTATTCCCAACTAGGCCCTTTAATTATGCAGTGCAATTGTTTTCCCTTTAGTTCCCAATTGGTGCATCACCACCCTTTCAGGTCATAATTCTATAAAAAAATACTCATGTTCACTCTGCTTTTATTGCCCATTATCTTAAACCTGTGTTCTCTCACAACTGACTGCAATGCCACTAGAAATAGCTTCACCTTACTTACTAAATCTAATAAATCTCCCTGTAACCTGAACTTTCTCTGCTCTGAGTCAGGACAATCCCAGCTTGCCCTCCACATAACTGAAGTCTCCATGGTACCATTCTAAGAAATTGCTTCTGTCGTTGACATTCCCCTTTTAGCACTGACATTCTTCCCAAAGTTTACTGGCTTGAAACGCACATAACACTCTAGCTGCTGCTTAATCAAGAATTTAGAAATGTTTCCCTTTTGTTTTCTCAAGGGATTTTTCCCAGAAAGGGGAGGCAGGTTCGTGTGGGAAATTAAACTCCATAGTAGTGACATCAGGTGGGACACCAATATCATCGTACCTTCTTCTGGGTTTCCCCAGGGCATGTGGGGAACCCCTTTGAAACTGTTGCTTCATGATTCAAAATATTCTCATTAAGTTGTGCTTCAGCCAAAGTTTCAGGCTTTAACAGAGAGATGATCTGTTACCCCAACCGTCAGCAAATCGGCAATGTCACCAAGTTCAGTGCACTGCATGAAACGGACAAACTGGAAAGTTTTTGATCCATGAAATAGAAGAGCTACCACTGTGGCCAGGTGAGAGACTCCAATGTAAATCAAGAGGAAGGGCAACACCACTTCTTTGGCCACTGGTCAGAGGAGGGGGGTGTTGTCCTCTTCTCCTTATCCTTGGGAAATAATCTTACTGCACCCTCTCTCTCCACAGCGGGACCTCCAGCTAAGAGTGGGAGACCCAGAAAATAACCATTCCAAATCTCCTTTCCATGCTTTGGTTGCTCCTGCATTGAAAATCCATTGCCACGATTATTCAAATCCATGGCAGGATCTCTTATTTACAAATCTTTTCTATGATAAATTGAGCATATCATCTTACTCACCCTCCCTTGATTGGATAAGGAATCTGAAGGTGGAATGCTAATGTCATGATTCAGTTAAGCAGCCTTGGCAAAGCTCGTCCTGTTGTGAACTGGTAACTGATTTACATATATCCCATCACTGAAATGGTGGGTCAATTTCAGAAGTTCTACCCTATTCCTCAAAGTTAAGAATTCCATAAGCTTTGTTAACAATGTTCTCAAAACCTTCAAGGTTTGTTTTCGTACACATCAGGTTTCTCTCGGTTCCTGCAAACTCTCAAAGAAGTTATCATTTAGTTTATATTTCCTCTACTTCCTACCAAAATTCACTATTTCACACTTTTCTGTATGAACTTGCATCTGCCATGTGTCTGCCTATTTTCAACCTTGGGTGGAGTTCGTAAGTTCTCCCGCATTGCCCTGGGCTTCCTCTGATGGTCTGGTTTCCTCCTACACTTCAAAGACGCGCACGTTAGGTTGATTGACCTTGCTAAATTGCCCCTTAGTGTCAGGGTCAGGGGTCTTAGCAGAGTAAATACGTGGATTTATGGGATAAGGATTGTTGTCAGCAACTCGATGGGCCGAATAACCATCTTCAGCTCTGTAGGGATTCTATGACTCTAGAACATGTTCTCCTGAAGTCTGTTACTAACCTTCTTACTTTACTATAATTCCAAGCTGCATGTCATGTGTAGGCTTTAAAATATTATCCTGTACATCCAAGTCCAGGCTATTAATACATATCAAAAAAAGCAGTGATCACAATACTATCCCGTATAGAACATCACTGTATACTTCCTTCCAATCTGAAAAAAGAACAACTTAACCATGATTCTCTCTATCTTTTAACTGTTAATGTATCCACACTGTTACTACACATTAATCCCATGGAGTATTCTGATATTAAATGTAAAATGTCACATTTCCTTGATCAATGTTGAAAACTCCCACCATGACTCCAGTTTGAGTCCCAGTGCTGCTAACTTCTTATCATTCCAAATCCACAGTCCTGGAATTTATTAACTTTCTTTGCACTTAATAGCCTAAAAATCAACAGACATGTAAATCAGGCAGACTATAGAACAGAGTCAAACTATTGAAGCTTGTTTTTTGACATAAAGTGAATAGTTAAGATTCATCCAAAGGTCTTTACACAGAGCTTCCCAACACTGTCAGGTGTTATCATGCAATTGGTTAGTTGTACTATTTTCTACCATATGATTTTGAAATCTTAGTATATAAGGTCAGCTTTACGGAACTGAAGTATTCATGCTGGCCTTGATTTTCAGTGAGTTTGTTTTTGCCGGAAAGTGACTAAACAGCTTTAGATGGCGACTCAGTTTAACTTTAATGTTGGCAAAAAAATTCAAATCAATGAAACAAATTGGAGCGAGCTTTGTGCCACTAAATCAAAGAATGAGCGTGAAGAATTTGACAATTGCCTTCATTTGTGGTGGATTTTTAATTTAAACTTGATTTTTAAGTGCAAATTCAACAGTAGGCACATTTTAAACATTATTAAATATTATTTAACTTATTAATAAACTGATTGCTGTAGACCAGTTTTTTTTTATTCAAATTCTCGTTTGGTATCAAATGGACATAAAAGACAAAGGATAGGGAATTATCCCTGATATTCTGATCCCTTGCTAATCATCATCAAGAACCTGGTCATTATCACATTGCTATTTATGGGAATGTGCAGAGTACAAACTGAAAGCCATGTTCTCTACATTATAACACTTTTCAAAAAGTACTTCAGTGGTTATAATGTACTTTGAGACAGTCTGAGGCATGAAAGGTGCCAAGTTAATACAACTCTGTTTTATTTCTTGTTCAAAATTAGATTATTCACAATTGGTAAACTGCATGCACTTATTAAACATGTATCTTTTGTGATGAATCAAGTTTCAGCTGTATTAGTAAAACTGCAATAGTTTACCACTTTGGAATACAGCAAGGATATTTTTAAATCAAGGATAATACAGTAAACAATTACATTCTATTATGCTGCCCACTTGTGCTGGTTAATGGAAATAATTTGCATTTGTGATTGTGCAAACGAGTTTGGTTAAAAGGTTTTAACCACACGTTCACTTCAGAAAGTAACGTAATTTCGGAAGCAATTAAAAGAGCGCTTTATGTTGCCAAGGTGGGGGGGATGGTGAAGGTTCAGGTGTAGGGAAATAAGAAAAAGAGCAAAGCAGAAGTGTTGGGTAGTGACATGAATAATGATAACCAGTGTGTGACAGGAAAGAAAAAATTCATACAAACGTAAGAATATGTAAACATACAAACATAGCAAAAAGGGCCAGAATAAGTGAAATATATATTTTTTTATTAAACAGAATTAATACTTTATCTGAATACACATAACACTCATAACAAGATAGATGAATTGTTAGCATGAATAGAAATAACTGATGGTCATCGTAGACATGGTTGCAAGGTGAACAAGAGTGGGAACTGAAAATCACAGGGTATTGGAAACTTTAACAGGATAATAAGAAAGGAAAATGGGGTGGGATAGTATTGCAAATAAAGGATGATTGCAGTGCAGTGGAGTGAAAGATGTAGAGATGCCAATGTTGGACTAGGGAGGGGGCACAACACAAGCTTTCTGAACGCTGCTCTTTCTTCAGGTGAGTGGACAGGTAGGATCACAAACATGGCATGTATAGATCAAAACATAATTACCAGGTAATTACAGACTGTAATCTAAATAATGGTTGGACAGAAGTCTTTACAGGCACAGACAGTGTGAGTGAGGTGTGAATTTTCTCAAGCCAGGACAATGAGTAGGATTACCCTACTAAAACCTGTGATTATTCTTCTCTCCTTTCGCACAGTCTGTATCTGTAAAGTCTTGATTATCTGTAAAGACTCACATTCCAAACATTCCAATGTAATTATTTTACAATTGTGTCTTGGCTTCTATATGCCATGTTTCTGAACCTACCTCTCCACTCACCTGATGACGAAGCAACACGCTTTAAGCTTGTGATTCAAATAAACCTGTTGAATTTTAATGATGCTGTGGGACTTCTTACTGTGATGAGAAATAACCTTTGTTTAAGATATCAAGATGTAGAATCAGTTTAGGTGGAGATAAGAAATATCAAGAGAAAGATACTAGTGGGAGGATTAGTTTATAGTCCACCTAATAGTAGCTGTAATATAAAACAGATTACAAGTCAAGAAATTATAGGAACTTGTAAAAACAAGATACTGCAGTAACAGGAGACTATAGGCCAGTTAGTCTAATGTCAGTCATTGGGAAAATGCTGAAATCCATTATGAATGTAATAGCAGGAAATTTAGAAAATCTAGAATACAATCAAACAGAGTCAATATTAAAGCAAAATGATATTTGACAAATGTGTTTGAGTTTGTTGAGGATGTGGCAAGCAGGGAGATTAAAGAGGAACTTGTAGTGTATTTGGATTTCCAAAAGAAATTTGATTCAGTGCCACATAAAAGGTTACTTGAGAATTCATGATATTGGGAATAACATATTAGCATGGATAAAGGTTTCGTTAGCCAACAGAAAACAGAATCAGGATAAATAGATCATTTTCAGGTTAGCAAACTACAACTAGTGCCACAGAAGTCTATGCTGACGCATCAACTATTTATAATCTATATGAAATTGGTTGAAGGGAGATACAGAGGGCTGTTAGCTCAGTTGACTAGAGTGTGGTTCAGAATAATGTCAACAGCATGGTGTTTGATCCCCTATTCCAGTAGAAGTAAACATAGAGCCTGCTTCCTCCCCTGCCTCACAGTTAAATCACATCATAAATCATGGGTCAAGGATGTCATCTGGGACAGAAAACACTGTAGCCAAATTTGCTAATAATATCAAAACAGAGGGATGGTAAATTGTGAGCAAAACATAAAAGAACCAGATTTTCATTTAGGGATTAGGATGAATTCTTGGTCCTGAATTCGCACCCACGCTGTGTCATTAACACAATTCTAATATTAAAACTAAACAGCCTAATTAGATAGGACGCAAGCTTGCATCCAAGAATGACTATGAGCACCTTCAAGTGTGGGAGCTGCCGGCTTGCCATCATTGAGCAGGCAGCCTATCAACAGGTCAGGAGGTTAAAAGTAGCTAGAAGAGGACAGGTTTGGTGCGGGGATCTTTCTGGTGCTTGAAGACCCTTTTGATTTCATCTCAAAACAACTGCAATGGCAATCTCCATGTTCCCACACTGATGTCAACAGTTCTGCACTAATACACACAAAATGTTTTGAGAAACATTAGTGTGGAAGACTTAGGGTCATTAATCTTTTAAATGCTCTACCCAAGAGAATTGCAACTTAGGTCACTGAATATATTCAAGGCTGAGTTAGATGGGTATTTAATCTCCAAGGGAGTAGGGTAAGAGAGGGGTAGACAGGAAAATGGAGTGAATTTCATGATCAGAGCGCCATGGTCTAATTGAATGGCAGATCAGGCTCAGGGGGCCGAATGGCCTTCTCCAGTTTCTACTTATGTGATGCTCGATTTGTGCCCAGATTGCCAATTACACTCAAGGCATCCAGTCAGAACACATTGTTTAAAATCATAATTTCATCTCCTATCTTTGTTAAAACAACCACCTCAATGAAATCTTTGCTTGCTATCTATTTTGAATATTAAAAGCATTGTGTGTTTTTAGACAGTCTCAATTCTTTGCTTTCAGGTATGTTCTGGAATTGATGCGAAGTAAAGATTTGTTAGATGGTGCTTTGCCTGTATAGCTTCATTGTTTATTGACTTCAGCCACATTAGAAATTGATTCTCTAATTACAGTGTCCTTGATAAAAAGAACACAATAAGCTTTTCTCTCTGTTTATTAAATATGGTCTTGATGGTTCCGTGTTTTACATGATTAAATAATGCTGACATTTTCCTTTCTGAGGTAAAACAATGCATTAATAAAATATTTCTCATCCAAATGCTGCATATCCAATTATACGCATCCAGATTTTCCTTTGCAGGGCGATTTTGATATTCACATAAATATTGCAATAATTTCTTATATTAAAACATTAACAACAGTCTTAATATTAAAAGCTGGTTCCATATATTAATTTGTTTTTGACAAGTAAAATAACTGATTTCTTGTGGTAATTATAAATCCAAAAGAATATCTTTCAGAAAGGAATTTGAAATGCCAGGAAAATTATTCAATATTAAAATATCAGCTGGAAGGTCGAACATTTTTCATGCAGACGTACAATTTTGAATCAATATTTTAACCTTTGTACTCAATTCTGGTTTTGGGTAGGGGTGATACAACCAGATAATTAGGGAGAAGTAGTATGCATCAAAGGCAGACAGCACAGCATGCATTCCAGATGAGACTTGAACTGACAGTAATGGCATGCAAGGTGAGATAAGAAGTGAGCCAGAAGTCAATGAGGATATGAAAGAGACACACAGGAAAATGCTACTGTCTGATCTCACTAGCATCAGCAGCTCTTTTTCCTGCCTCTCCCTTTGATTTTATTTCCATTGTTATGCCTGTTGCTTTGTTTAATTCCTTCTTTAATTTGCCATTTTTTTTAAAGTTCCAGTTTCTATTTCTTAACTTCCCAATTAGCTTTTTCTCAGTCCATATTTAACAACTCCAAGAAATTGCTCAGCCAATCCCATTTTCATATTGTAAACCATTCCATCCAGCCACATATTACTGGAATTCTTTGTGTAGCTTTTTTCTTTATTTTCACAGTATCTCATCATCTATATTTTCCTCAAAAAAAAATTGTTCCATTTATGTTTCCCACTTCATTGATAATTTCTTCACGTGGTGTCTACTTTTTTTATATTTCTCTCTACTTCCAAATCAAACACCCTAGCCCTGATTTTACCAGTACATCTGCTCAAGTTTCGAGGCGGGCAAGGCTCACAAAATATTCTCTGTTAGTCTCGGGCGTGATCCTATGAGCCTTGGGCAGGTGTGCCAATAAAATTTCAGCCCTTCACTCTGCCCATTAACCAATTAACTGATTGTCTACCATGGCAAGTTGTACCATATAAACAATATAAAATTGGAAATCAAGACAAGTTAACATAACCATGTCAAAAAAAATGAAGCACTGTTATTGTTTGCTTGATACTGAATACGGTTCAGTACTCGCTTCTTCATAACTTGCCTCGATAGCCACTGATCAGGACAAGGCACATGACAAGAGGCAGTATTTTGAACCTCCCTGAGCCCAGAAATCAAAGTGAATAAAGAGCAAAAATGTCCCCACTAGACAATGTGTCAGTTTTTCTGCTCCATCCTGCTTCTACTTTTAGAAACAGATCAAAGGGGCAGGTAGCCAAAACCGCTCATTAAGACCCTAATGAGGCTACTTTAATAGAGGCCAGTTAGACTGTAACTGCAGAGGTTAGTTTAGGGGACATGACAGCCTAGTGGTATTATTACTAGATTATTAATCCAGAAACTAGTCTAATGTTCTTGGACCCATGTTTGAATCCAGCTATTTCAGATGGTCGAATTTGAATTCAATAAAAAAAAAATCTGGAATTACAAACCTAGTGATGATCATAAAACTATTGTCAATTGTCAAAAAACCCATCTGGTTCACTAGTGTCCTTTAGGGAAGGAAATCTTCCATCCCTATCTGGTCTGGCCAACATGTGACTCCAGAGCCACAGCAATGCAGTTGACTCTCAACTATCCTCCAAAGCCAAAAAGCATTGGGCAATAAATGCTTGCCAGCCAGCAACACACATGTCCCACAAATGAATAAAAATAAAAAAGGTGCCTGATGGCATTCTTCCTGAAGTGCTCAGCTAGACTAAGAAGTTCTCACTCCCTCATCCCATCATGAACTGGCCAAAAGATCCATTTTTAATCTCAAATTTACAGACTTGGAAGAGTGGATACCTCCATCTTGAAGTACCTTCTTCTTTACTTACCCTTTATTGTAGCCTACACTCCCTCCAGTCTGGAAATCCTCTGATTTGCCCTTCAGTTTGAAGATACCACCTACCATTCTCAATTGGATGGTGAGCTCCTTTCAATGCCAATTATAGGGCTGCCACATCAAAATTGTATCCATGGCTTTTTCTCTCTGGGAATGGGTTTGGGACCCAAATATGGTCCCAATCTTGAATTCTCATTTCAGAAGGGAAAACCGTACGCAGATGTCGACATCCCACCCAATCACCATAGTGTGGAGAAAAAAAGAATATGAATTAGATTACAGTTGATTATAACAAATTATTTCATGGGATGTGGGAGTTGCTGATGAGCCATACTTCTCAATTCCAATTAAGAGTGGACAACAAATTGCTGGCCTTGTCAGCAATGCTTACATTCCATGAAACAACAAAACATCAAGGAGACAGATTCCCTCACAAATGAATAAATATATTACTATTCCAGCCATATTAATTGAATGAAAGCTCAAAGAAAAACTTATAAATAAAATAGTCCTAATTTTATCTTCTCGGACCCTGCTATTATGATTCAGAAACATCCAAGTAATTTAAAGTCAAATTTCTTCTCACATCAATTAGAATGTATTAAATAACAACCCATCAGACTCGCTCAATGACTCAATAAATAGTCAAGCAAATTACTGATAGAAGATCTGGTGAATTGGTGCGATGACAATTACGTCTCCCTCAATGTTAACAAAACGAAGGAGATTATAATCGACTTCAGGAAGCATAATGGAAGACATGCCATTGTCAGCATCAATGGGGATAAAGTAGAAATGGCTGAGCGCTTCAAGTTTTTAAGGTGTCCAGATCACCAACAATCTGTCCTGGTCCCTCCATGCTGACACTGCAGTTGAGAAAGCCCACCAACACCTCTATTTTCTCAGAAGCCTGAGTTAAATTTGACACGTCAGCTATGACTCTTATCAACTTTTACATATATACCATAGGAAGCATTTTTTCAGGTTGTATCACAGCTTGGTGTGGCTCCTGCTTTATACTAGACCACAAGAAACTATGAAGAGTTGTGAACGAAGGCCAGTCCATCACTCAAATCAGCCTCCCACCCATTGATGCTGTCCATACTTCCTGCTGCCTCAGAAAAGCAGACAGCATAACTAAGGACCCAATGCACCATGGACATTCTCTCTTCCACCTTCTTCCATCAGGAAAAAGATACAAAAGTCTGAGGACATGTACCAACCGACTCAGGAATAGCTTATTTCCTGCGGCCTCAGATTTTTGAATGGACCTACCTTGCATTAAGTTGATCTTCCTCACTATTATTGTTATATTTCATTCTGTATTCTCTCCTTTCCTTTTCTATGTATGGTATGCTTTGTCTGTAGAGCGTATGAGAAACAATACTTTTCACTGTATACTGATACGTGACAACAATAAATCAAATCAAAAATCAAAAGGGCAAGGGTCCTAGGATTCATTATCATTTCCGGCTGAGTTAATTAATCTCAGTTTCTGCATTGGTGAAGATATGGCAATTGATTTCAGACTTTTGAGTGGTAGAGAGCGAAAGGAATTCGAGTTTTAATTGCTGATTGTTAATCAGGACATCGGTTGAAAGTAGGATAAGAGGAAGGAAGGAGGTAAAAAGTGAATTGAGGAGAGCTAAGAGGGGACACGAGAAGATGTTGGCTGATAGGATTAAGGAGAATCCTAAAGCTTTCTTTCGATATGTTAAGAATAGAAGATTGGTTAGGGCAAGATTAGGGCCAGTCATAGACAGCAGTGGGAAGTTGTGCGTGGAGCCTGAAGAGATTGGTGAGGCACTGAATAAATATTTCTCTTCGGTATTCACGCAGAGTGCTGGAAATGTAGCTATGGAGAGCACTGAGGTACAGGGTTGCAAATTGGGGAGTATTGTAGTGGATAGGGAGGATGTGTTAGAAATTCTCGAGGGTTTGAAGTTGGATAAGTCCCCTGGGCCGGACGGGATTTACCCTAGGATTCTCTGGGAGGCAAGAGAGGAGATTGCAGAGCCTCTGGCTCTGATCTTCAGGTCCTCGTTGGTTACGGGTGTGGTTCCGGAGGACTGGAGGATAGCGAATGTGGTCCCATTGTTTAAGAAGGGGAAGAGAGACCTTCCAGGGAATTATAGGCCAGTGAGTCTTACTTCTGTTGTGGGCAAGGTATTGGAGAGAATTATTAGGGATAGGATTTATAGTTATTTAGAGAGAAATGAATTGATTGGGGATAGTCAGCATGGTTTTGTGAAGGGTAGGTCGTGCCTTACTAACCTCATTGAGTTTTTTGAAAAAGTGACCAAAGAGGTGGATGGGGGTAAGGCGGTTGATGTGGTATATATGGACTTTAGTAAGGCGTTTGATAAGGTGGCCCATGGAAGACTTCTGCAGAAAATGCAGATGTATGGGATAGAGGGTGATTTAGCTAATTGGATTAGGAATTGGCTAGCAGATAGAAGACAGAGGGTGGTGGTTGATGGGAGATATTCATCGTGGAGTTCGGTGACAAGTGGTGTGCCTCAGGGGTCTGTTTTGGGGCCCCTGCTGTTTGTAATTTTTATAAATGATCTGGATGAGGGTATTGAGGGATGGATCAGTAAATTTGCAGATGACACTAAAGTCGGTGGAGTGGTAGATAGTGAAGAGGGGTGTTATAGTTTACAGAGTGACTTGGACAAGTTGCAGAGCTGGGCCGAGAGGTGGCAAATGGAGTTTAATGTGGAAAAGTGTGAGGTAATGCACTTTGGCAGGAACAATAAATGTGTAGAGTATAGGGCTAATGGTAGGGCTCTTAATAGTGTTGAGGAACAGAAGGATCTTGGTGTATGTGTCAATAGATCCCTGAAAGTAGGCAGTCAAGTGGATAAAGTTGTTAAGAAGGCATATGGAGTCTTAGCTTTTATTGGTAGGGGGATTGAATTTAGGAGCCGCAGCATCATGTTGCAACTGTACAAAACTCTAGTGCGGCCGCACTTGGAGTATTGTGTGCAGTTCTGGTCCCCACATTATAAGAAAGATGTGGAGGCATTGGAGAGGGTACAGAGGAGGTTTACCAGGATGTTGCCTGGTATGGAGGGCAGGTCCTATGAAGAGAGGTTGAAGGATTTGAGGTTGTTTTCGTTAGAAAGGAGGCGGCTAAGAGGGGATCTTATTGAAGCATATAAGATGATTAGAGGTTTAGATAGGGTGGACAGTGATAGCCTTTTTCTAGGATGGAGAAAGCTAGCACGAGGGGACACAGCTTTAAATTAAGGGGTATGAGTTATAGGACGGATATCAGAGGTAGGTTCTTTACTCAAAGAGTGATTAGGGAGTGGAATGCCCTGCCTGCAGCTGTTGTAGATGCGCCAAGTTTGGTGGCGTTTAAGAGGTTAGTTGATAAGTATATGGATGAGAAGGGAATGGTTTAGTTAGGAGGGGCATTGCTTTTTATTTTGGTCGGCACAACATCGAAGGCCGAAGGGCCTGTTCTGTGCTGTATTGTTCTATGTTCTATGTTCTATGTTCTATGTAAGAGTCAGTCAAGTATACCTGAATGATACACAAATGCTGAGGTTTTCCCAGACCATGGAGATGGGATGCCATCAAAATTGGGGTGCCATTACAGTTAAAATGCAATTGCTCCTCTGGGAGCTTTCCCAGGAACAAGCAGACTGTGAATTGGTTAGCTGTTTGTTCCATGGAGGAGTGCAAACAATTTGTCCAAATAAAATCCTGATGAGGGCCATTTTGCTTTGGCACCATTATTTTACAGTCTGGGAAGTGGCTCCCCACTCTGTGCAGTGGCAACCAGCTCAGTCGAAGTGATGTTGGTTTCAGGAAACCACTTCCCACGGTGTCAATAGCATACGCAAAGAGAGAAAAAACAACTATCACATTTTGGTTGTATGATCAAGCAAAACTTAAACTATTCTAGTTCAATTCTTCAGGGTGAGGGAGAGAATATTTGGGATGAACTGTTCTTAAGGACAGGCAACTAAAATCAAAATAATCTTTTGTAAACATTATGCAGTTGCAAAGTTGTATCCACTGTATTGTGGTCACCACGGACTTGTGCAATACTGGGAGGTGGTTCACTCCTCAAATTAAAAGGCAGAATTATTAGTCATCATTTGCAATTGAAAGAAAAATGTTGCAGTACTTAAATACAACAATTCACAATGCCAGTAAAATAAGTCCTTCACAGCGTTGTAATAAAAAATAGTTGGTTTGTCAGAGGAAGAAGAGATGGGACAGGTGATGAAATACTTGTCAGTAGAGTACCTAACAGTGGCACAGCTGTGTTGACTAAATCAAAATCTCAATGCAAAAAAAAAGTGGAGACAAAAAAAAGAAATTATTCAGAATTTACTGCATAAATGTAGAAATACTGGTCACAGCTGAGTGGCCAAGTTGACTGCAATTTATTTGTTTGCCTCACAAATTGCCAAATTTCAAGGGTTCTCCCTATTCTGAGTATTATGAGTCTGGTCACTTTCATTAACCTGAATTCATCTCCCATAAAATAATGCTACAGAACCTGTCATAGATACTTTCAATCCAATGACACTCATCTCTATTAGTGTCAGATACATCATCAGCTAATTTCAGTCCTCATGTGTTGGAGAACAGAAATATAGAAAATATAGAAAAAAAACACTGAAATCCAGTGCAGTCAAGCAACTCAAAAGCTCAAGTAATTTATTTAAAAAATTATACTATTATATAAATTATACAGAGTGTCATTATAGCACAGAAGGAAGCCATTCAGCCCAACGAATCCATGCCAGCATGTATAGACACAGTAGATAAATGCTAAAAGTTCTTGCACATAGCATGTTCTTCCATTTAGTATAAAGCTTGCCTGCTACATTATGTGTCACCCCCATTTGCCATATTGCCGCAAAGAGAGAGATGTTACTGAAAGTTCTCATCAGGGCAAATGCAAGAATGCCAACTTTCAAACTGTCACAATGACTTATAATACAGGAGACAAGGCTGCTGATTGATTGGCAAGTTGATATGTATTGGTTGATGCTTTGCCATAAAGGAGGCAATGCAAAATTATAGGTTCACCAATCTCCCACGTAATTCATAAAGGTGCAAGGCTTGAACATATTCCTTTTGTTTTTAGAGAACAGGTTCACACATATAAATGCATATTGTTTCTAGAAGAGTAAATGAGACACACTATTACCTTAAATTGATTGTTAGTGCAGCTAATACCATGTTCAGAATTATCCAGCAAGTGCTGCCCAATCGCAGCAAACAGCAGATGTTTCCTTTTGAGTTTTGTAAGCGCAGGCTAGTTGAATGCATTCTGTAATTTGGCCATTATGAACAGCCAGATGAAACACAATTTGATTTGATCAGCCAATCATTGGGTTATCTACCCAACATTGCATCAGATAATCAGTTGAATTTGTGCTTGTCAGAAGAGGCATACATTCGCATACTGGTGCCTATTTTCTGTAAACAAAAGGAATTTGTTCAAACCTTATGCTTGCTTTGAATTACCCAGGAGTTAGGGGAGCCTATAATTCCCTCTTGCTTTCTCAATGGCAGAGCTTTGTCAGTTAGAGTTGACTTCTCAACCAATCCACACCTTTCTCCTTGTCACACCTTGTGATCCTTAGAAATTTGACATTCTTGCATTTGTCCCCATGCATGAAAGATAGAAAATCTCAGCAACATCTCTCTCTTTTTAGCAATATTTAAGTCCTGTACTGTCATACAACTGTTTGTCATGCTTAAATCTAACTGTCTGAGTCCATCTCCAAAGTAAGCAGTGCTGCTTTCAGCGCCATAACACAGATACGCAAAGGAGATTCATGCCTTTTGCCCAACACTATCATGCTGCACCTCATGTCATCGGGTCAATGGAAAGGTTTCTCCAGAACCCATCTCATCCCATGCTCAATGCTTTTCAATACTTTCCTTATAGTCACCAGTCAAACTAAGCATTTTCAAGTTAATTAACAAGGTATTCCTGGATGGCAGGTGAGAATTAAAAAAGATAACTAATTCAGGCTGCAAATTATTGATGAGGAATGCAAGCAAGAATATTAAACATAATGGGTGGAATTCTCCCATCTCTCACCTGTAGTGGGGTTTGATGGTGGGTAGGTGTGGAGAATCCAGCAAGTGCCAAAAAATTAGAAACTTAGTTACAGTAAAAACAGTTTGTAATTCTCCTCATGGCAAGTCAGTTCTCCCACTCTGGAGAACCATTTGCATTCAATCGGATCTCATAAATGCTCATCAAGACAGCTGATTGTCAAAGTCTCATCAGGCCCTCAAATCTTGAGTCAAATCAGTAGGAAATCACTTCAGCTTCAAATCCCTTTGAAAAAGAGTGACTTGAACTAGGCAAACCTCAGTTCACTCAAAACTTTGAGGTGTGTGCACTTTAGGCCCTGTTGTGCTCAGTGTCACTCTGCTGGAGCAAACCCTCAAGTTACATGTCAACCTGGTCGTTATGGACAGCACTTCCATTCCAGTGGTCCAAACCTTAACTGGGGGTGGGGGAGGGGGGGTGGTGTGAGGTGAGGAGGGGTGGTGAAAACTCGAGGGACAAGGTGGAAGGAGGGCTGTGTAAGAGTGGGAGGGGTAGAATGGCAAGTGGGCCCAATGGCAGACAGAGGTGCATGAGAGATAAGGATGATTTTTAATGGAAAGCAAAGTGAAGACTGAAGGAAGAGAAGCTGGATCCTGATAAGGTTCCATGAAGTATTCACAAGTAAGGGGGTCAAAGCAATGTCACATTATTTAATGGACTGGACTGCATGAAGAATCCAGATGGGGTAGATGTTGAAGTGGGATATCAGCGCCTTGAAGTGATGGACATAGGGGGAGAGTAGTTGAATTGAGGAATAGTTTTCTTGAAGTTGCTGGCCTTTTGCCCCTGGGTTCTGGACATCCCGCGCAGTCTGGTGAAGACAGGTGGGCTGAAACGAATTATACAAATGTGCTGGACTATCATTTGCATATGGCATTTGGACCTTTGAACTCACCAGCTGATAGTGCCGAATGAATCAGAATCAGCTGCCACTCACCTGCCAGCCCACCAGGTGTGAAGGGAAACCTGTCTGTGCATAATTAATAAGCTTCCCCTCACAGAAACTCATGTGGGACTGCATCATTCTGGCTAATAGAAAGGCACCTCCAGAATCACATTATGTCTGAAAAATGGAAAATTCCCCCCAGTGGTGAAGGCAGCAGCAACAAGAGAAATCAGACTATATTTCCATGGACCTTCTCCACCTCATTGGTAACTCAAACTGCAAATTCTGCCACACATTGGTTTCAAGATCACAAATGCCAGTCCTCAACACTCAAACAGATCTTTGTTATATTTTGACAGGTTCTATTCGAAATATTTTTCTTGAGGATACACATCTCAAAGCATTCCTGTGACTGAGCTCTTATTTAATGCAGGCCGTGGTATGGCCAATATCTAATTAGACTGAAGGATTCTGGGTGTCATATAGAAAGTCCATGTCACTCTACTTTGTTTAATGGTTATATCCTACACCCTTGCCTGATCTTCTTTGACTTCGGATGGCAACAAATTAAATATCATTGGGCTGTGGTATAACTATAAATTGCGAAGAAGGTTTATTAAAAAGCAAATAGATAAATGAATAGGATCATTGATTTATAGCTATTGAATGTATAACTATCTCCCTCAGAGCGAGGAATTTATTGGAAAATTGCATTTGCTACACTAAACTTCAATGATAACTGCATTTGACAAGGTCACAGAATATTAAGCTTACATGGTCATTTGCTGATGATCATGTATAGAATCCATTATCCTTTCTTAACAGTTTTTGATGGCTTCAGACAGATTCAATTTTAAGACAACTTAAAATATAGGGGTTGATTTTAATGAGGGTCAATATCAATGCTTTGAATGGTGCGTAGTGGAGGGGGGAGGGGGAGGGGAGGCCAGATTGTGGCACACACGACAGGTTTGCATATTAATGCTAGCGGAAGTTTAGAGAGATCAAATCAGGCAATGGGCCCTGCCTAAGACAGAAGTTACCAGACCGACAGGCAGCAGCTAGAGTTCAGCAAGTAGAATGTTACTTCTGATGATCCAATAGAACAGTGTTTAAGATGATTTAACTGAGGTGACCCAGAGTTGGTGAAAGAGGATGGAGTAGACCGACATTTTCTCATGGTGCCTGGAGGCGCATTCCAGCTTTGCCTGGTTCACAGGAAAAACCTTAAACATCCTTGCACTCTTCTGATAGAACCCTTCTTGCTGACTACTTCGATCTGGTGAGAAAATCACAAGTGCTTCCTCATATAATCATAGAATGGTAGAATCTCTACAGTGCAGAAAGAGGCCATTCAGCCCACTCAACCTGTACCGACAACAATCTTGCCCCCAGGCCTGCAACGCCTCAAAATCTCCTGGCACTAAGTGGGAATTTAGCATGGCCAATCCACCTAACCTATACGTTTTTGGACTGTGAGAGGAAACCCACGGAGACACGGAGAGAATGTCTGTGGAGCTTGCATTGTCACCCAAAGCCAGAATTTAATCTGGGTCCCTGGCGCTGGGTGGCAGCAGCACTAATCACCCGCCCATGCAAACTGGAATTCATTTTGGAGTTGGAGCCCAATGAAGTTATAAAAACTCAAATCTAATCTAAAAGAGGGCCACATCACCATTGGGCACGAGAAATTATAATATATCAGGATGAGGATTAAAAGGCGATATGACATGTGGGGTATTTTAACTATTCACTATGGAATTTTTGCACATTTGATCTCATTAAAATTCCATCAATATTTTCAAAGATTTAACAACACAAAAGCTGTTGAAATATATATTTCTATATAATGGAAGTACCAAATAAAAAAATTAATTTTTTTGGAACTTTTTGGTCTAGTTTTGATATTGACTTATGTCATAGTAATTGTTGTTTCCTGTTAGTGGATTTAAGGTATTAACAAGGCAGGTTCTGTAGGTTTGGGGTGTGAAGGGATTGGGATGGGGGTGAAGGGAGTAGAGATGAATTAGGATTTTGACCAAATGCCTGGAAGTCTCTGTTTCCCCATGTTGTTGTTCTTGACAGGTAGTAGTTTGGTTACTTGGAGAAGGGCTCCGGAGCAGACTAACAGAACACAATGGTCAAAGCAATGATCTGGATGGGAGTTCTACCACCAGATCACAGTGCAGGAGTACAATCTCCAAACCAGAGGTGGAGGGAGTTGAATCCTGCAAAGGGCATGACAGGGGTAGGAATATCTGATCCACAAGCCAGCAGGGTAGGGATTATAACTGCAGAGGTGTCAGATTCCCAATTTGAGGAATTTTGTATTGGAGAAATTTATCTGTGTTAATTATTCATTCCAGGGCTGAGGGCATCACTGACAGAGCTAACATTTCTCAAGGATTTATTGTCCTTGAGGAGCTTCTTGAACTGCTGCAATCTATCTGGTATAGTTAAACTCACAGAGCTGACTGTTGAGAGGAAGTTCCAGAAACGATGACAGAAAAGCGATATAATTGCTTTCAGTCAGGATGGTGCGTGACTTGGGAAAGAAATAGGCAGGTAGAGTTATTCCTACGTGTCTGCTTCCCTTATACTTCCATAGATCTGGAAGGTGATATTGAGGAAGCCTTGGTGAGTTACTGCAGTGCATCTTTAAGATGGTACATACTGCTGCCATTGTGCGCTGATCATGGAAGGAGTGAAGTTTTAGTTGGTGAATGAAGCTGCAATCAAGTAGGAAGGATGGTGTTAAGACTCGAGTATTACTGGAATTATCAGCCAAGTAGAGAATATTCTATCACAGGCCAAATTGTGCCTTGAAGATTGCAGAAAGGATTTGGGGAGTGAAGAGGTGAGTTGATCACCATAAAATTCCAACCTCTTACCTAATCTTGTAGCTACATACTGTGTATGCAGCTGATCTAGTGAGATTTCTGGTCAATGATAATCCCCAGAATGTTGGTATTGGAAGATTTAGTGATGATAATGGGACTAAGGTCAAAGGTGAGATTCCACAATGAGGAGTTTGGGGGAGCATTGCAGGGATCCATGGGATCCTGCACAGTACTGTAAAGACATTTTCCATCTTCTGAAAGCAGACTTTGTCTCCTTTCAGTTGCCAGGTTTCCCCGAGGCCTGGGAAACCCAGCCAATTCCTGTAAAACATGTTAAGCAGATTAAATTAGAAGCTGCCATCTTCATTAAAATATTTTGAATGTCAATCCATCTCCTGGGAACAGGTTGGCTGAGTGTCCCTTGTCCCATCATTGTGTTTTCCTTTCTAATCAGTCACTAGTTGGATTCCCATTTACTTTAATCTTAATTTCTAACATAAACCTCAACCTGCTTTCTGGCAGCCGCTCTTCCCAACGGATTGCATCCTATCTATGTAGTCCTCTGAGACAATCACAATGGACAGGAAGTTGAATGTTTCACTTAACCTAGTCCCTGTCCAGGAGTTGGATACTGGAGCTGCTAATTTTCTGCACAAAACCCCCCAAGTTGCCTTTCATCCCAAGCCATCCTTGAATGTATGCTTCTTGAAACTAAAGCTTCCCTTTTTTAAAAAAATGTGTAGAGTCATGGCAATACAGTGAGGCAACCCACAAATGATTCATGACCACAAACCACTTTTTTTTGTAAATGCATCTCTACTTTCATAAATTCTTCAACCGATTGCTAGCTTTCTCATAACAGATCCACAAAGCAGTTGTTTAAGGCAGCATGCTGCTAGTCAGAGGTCAAAAGTGCAGTTCTATCTAGCTATGGCAGCACTATTTTACTACCTTTTGTTTTGCAATCATCAGCCAAGAGGTAGTGACTGGGGTGGGGGATGGGGAGGTAGTGGTGGGTACAGGTATTGCAGATGAGTAACTTGCAGATTTCGCAACTTCCCTGCTGTGCTGAAAAGTTACCAGTGTGAAACATTAACTCTATGAATGGGATTTTCCAGTCACACCCACCCCCAGACCAGAAATTCCCTCGGCTAATTACAACAAACCAGCACAGCCTTGTGGACGCCCTCCATATTATATTCTTCGTAAACAGGCGCACTACCTGTGGATCACCTTGAGGAATGCTCATCAGTAGTGTTGGGGCTTTTATGTTTTTAATCAAATAGTGAGCCAGGACTTATAGTGCAGTGATAGCACTCATTCCTCTGGACCAGAAGTTAGAGGTTTAAATTTCACTTTTGCTAACTGTGAAAAGTGCATCGATAATGTCATTAAACAGGGTTATTATCAGTCTGTAAATCCTTCCAATACACCTGATGGCAACTGGTAAAAACAGGGAAGAGGGGGAAGAGTTTCCTCTTGGCTAATGAGTGCAGGATTTTGCCATACTCACAGACCAGTTCAATGGCAGGTTATAGGAAATGGTACCTGAAGACGGACTATAGAAGTTGTCCTGTGGATTGTCTTGAATGTGCGAGTGCAAGCCTGGGCTTTCAAATGGACAAGTGGAAGCATAACAATTGCTAATGAAGCAGTTTCTCCCCCTCTGCTCTATCCAGACCCTTCACAATTTTAAATATCTTTATCAAATCTGCTGCTATATTCTCTTCTCTAAAGAGGACCAGCCCCAGCTTCACACCAATCTATTCTCATAACTGAAGTCTCATCCCGGGCACCATTCTCGTAAATCTTTTCCAAAAACTCTCGAAAGGCTTCACATTAATCCTAAAATTTGGTGCCAAAATTGAGGACAATGGTTCAGTTCAAGCCAATCCAATTTCACATTCATGGTCCTACAATCAACATGGGATGTTAATTTACCTACTTATGGAGGCATGGGTAACTAACAGCTGCCGGTATCAATATGGCACGCACCACACTTCAAGCATGGGCATGGCAGATCACAATGTTAAATTCCATTTAAATATTGAAAGAATAGCCGACCATGAATTAAGTTTTCCACCTATTCAATTGTACAGTTGTTAACATCTCTGCTGCACTTCAGTATTTTCCTCCCACGCCAGTGAACTCCAACAGCTCTTTCCTAACATAGGGTAGTATGGTGGCACAGTGGTTAGTACTGCTGCCTCACTGTGCCAGGGACCCCGAGTTCAATTCTGACCTAGAGTCACTGAGTGGAACTTGCACATTTTCCCCATGTCTGTATGGATTGCCTCTGGGTGCTCTGGTTTCTTCCCACTGTCCAATGTTGTGTAGGTTAGGTTCATTGACCTAGTGTCAGGGGATTAGCAGGGTAAATATATAGGGTTACGGGAATAGGGTCTGTGTGGGATTGTGGTCAGTGCAGACTCAATGAGCCAAATGGCCATCTTCTGCACTACAGGGATTCTGTGATTACTGGTAAACCCAAAAATCTATTTCTTTTACAGTTGTGCCAAACATAATAATCTTTCTCCAATGCTATGAAAGTTCAAGATTTCCCTGTCTGTCAATTCCTCCAATATCCTGATGTTCCCTGTGCACTGCTAATGACTTCCCAGGTCTTCATCTGGTTCTATCAGACCAAACAGGTATGGGCACTTCGTTACAAATGCAAAATAATTTGAAAATGTTGACTGCTTCTTATCTATGACCTTTGACCAAACAACTGAACAAAGAGTGATTTATGTTTTTGCTTATAACAGTAACTTAAAAAGCAGTTGTAATGTCCAATAACCCAAATGATTTAATTAGCCATAATATTTTCTATGAAGAAGTGCAAATGCTTTATTGAACATACTAAATTGGCAGTAACTAGTAGATAGGAACCCTGAAAAGAAGTTGTGTAAATGAAGGCTCTTTCCTTTAAAAGAACTATGGTGGGGTAGTAATTCTGCTGCACTTTGAGACGAAGGCCAGATCTGACAGATAGCATGGTAAATAATATCCACTTGGGTAAAGCCAGCATTCAGCTCTGAAGTGTAAAATGTTTTTTTTGATATGTTAACTGAAACGATAGCGTAGAAATGGTGCAAAAGGTTAAGCTTTACTGGGATGGAAAAATGAAATCAGGAAATCTCTATGGATCAGATTTATAAATCAATGCTGCTGTCAGGCATGAGCTTGCTCCAGGGATTTTAACATTGACCTACCACTGATGGTGACCCAAGAAAGTTAGCAGACTTTAAAAAATGTTGTTACTATATTTAAAAGGGATCAGGAAACTCAACCAAAAGCTTCTGTTGTCTGCATCCTGGATGCCCGAATCTTGATAAGAAGTCTGACAACACCAGGTTTAAGTCCAACCGATTTATTTGATAGTAAACTCAAGTTTACTATCAAATAAATCGGTTGGACTTAAACCTGGAGTTGTCAGACTTCTTACTGTGTTTACCCCAGTTCAACGCCGGTATCTCTACATCATGCCTGAATCTTACCAGAGTGCCCTCAGTGCCAGCTCGTACAATTGAAATGTGGCTGGCTGTACTGATATGCTACGTTTGTTTTCAAGTGGCAAAATAAACATTCCATGTTTCTTGTTTTCAATATTTTCCCAGGGAATGACAAAGCATGTTTCTTGCATTGCACCATTAATGATATTCTCAAAGTTAGTATCCCGGAACTTCACCTATCAAACGTCCCAAGGTCATTCGCAAGAAGCAAAATTGAGCTACATATATGGGTTAATAGGGTAGAATGATACTGGGCTACATTTATGAATTAGTAGGATAGATCACCAATAACCTCATTAAAGGGGTAGGTTTAAACCAGCATCTCAAAGGAGGAGAGAGAAAGGTCGAGAGTTTAAGGAAGGAAGGTCCAGAGTTCAGAGCCCTGAGAGCCAGAAGCACAACCATGTATGGAGCGATGATCAAGTTGACCTGAATTAGAAGAGTGCAAATCCTATATGTCAGAAGGCAGAAATAGTGAAAAATAATTATTTAAGTAATACAATTACCAAATGTGCTTAAAAAATCTCTCTGACAGTGCATATCTGTAACATTAATTTACATTTTACCACTTATATTTGTATCTACAGGGATAACTTTTAATTAAGTAAGAACAATACCTGTTTCCAGTTTGGGGGTGGGGATGGACTTGGATAAGATGCTCTTTTGGGGAGTGTTTACAGACTCGATGGGTCAAATGGCCACTTCTGCAATGTAGACGTTCCAGGTTCTAGTTGCTATCAATTATTGCTTGTGGACTATATTTTTAAAAATTCCATTTGAGAATCATATACTACAAAAGAGTCCACCATGCCTGTGCCAGCAAGCACTTCTTGAAGGCATGAAAAAAAGCTATGCAAGTACAAGCTCTTTTCCTAAAAAGAGCTAAAGTGGAACGTACAGTGCATCAGAAGCAATTGGTGCAGATCACCAGAACTTAGTACAGTTGATAAAATCCCATCATTCGCCTCTTCCAGGGAGAGGACAGCAGAAGATGCTATCTAGATCTCATCTACCCAGATAAAGTTTATTTTTATGCCATTAAACAGCAGCAAATTCTAGCCATTTGATTTTAAAGTTTCACTATGCTCGCAATAAACCAGAATGAAATCCTGCCTGTGTGGTGCATTGGTAATATATCATCTCAGCACAAAGTTCTATTTTTAAACCCCATAACAGGATTTGAGCATCTAAGGATAAGTTTACTTCTTGTGTGCTCCTCTTACAAAGCCTTTGCTGACCAGATGTGTCTAATGAGGCATCATACATACACAGTCCACAGTTTTCCAGCAATAAGCCAGATAGGGACAATTTCTTGCCTACTGGCAAGACTCCGTGGTTGGAGCATCCAAGAGGAAGAATTTCCCCTCAGAGCTAAATCTATGTTAAGGGCCTGCTGCATCACCAGAGCCGTCATTCTATAGATTAGCAATGAAATAGGGGATGCCTCTCTACTGTGCCAATAGATACTAAAGATACCAATGTCATAGAGTAAGGTTTTCCTTTCTTCAATCATTTGGGTATTTATATAGTTTTTTAAATTTAATTCTCAGTTTTCACATTTAAATATGAGACACAACCACATAGAACATAGAACCTAGAACATTACAGCACAGAACAGGCCCTTCGGCCTTCGATGTTGCGCCGACCAATATAAAAAGCAATGCCCCTCCAAACTAAACCATTCCCTTCTCTTCCATATACTTATCAACTAACCTCTTAAACGCCACCAAACTTGGCGCATCTACAACTGCTGCAGGCAGGGCATTCCACTCCCGAACCACCCTTTGGGTAAAGAACCTACCTCTGATATCCGTCCTATAACTATCACCCCTTAATTTAAAGCTGTGTCCCCTCGTACTAGCTTTCTCCATCCTAGGAAAAAGGCTATCACTGTCCACCCTATCTAAACCTCTAATCATCTTATATGTTTCGATAAGGTCCCCTCTTAGCCGCCTCCTTTCTAACGAAAACAACCTCAAATCCCTCAGCCTCTCTTCATAAGGCCTGCCCTCCATACCAGGCAACATCTTGGTAAACCTCCTCTGTACCGTCTCCAATGCCTCCACATCTTTCTTATAATGTGGGGACCAGAACTGCACACAATACTCCAAGTGCGGCTAGAGTTTTGTACAGTTGCAACATGACTTTGCTGCTCCGAAATTCAATCCCCCTACCAATAAAAGCTAAGACTCCATATGCCTTCTTAACAACCTTAACATGGATTTTTACGTTCAAATGAACTTGATCCCTTCTCTTGAAACCCTCAGCTGAGAAGGAATTAGGTTCTGTATAAGGAAACAATGCAGGTTGCGTAATATCAGGATTGACTAATAAGGAGATATTGAGCTTAATTTTATAGGTGATCATCTGAGCAGTAATGGAGGAGGTGACCCCACCTGAGCCAGCAGCGGGATCTGATATGCTATATTGCTGGCAGCAGTTAATTAAAGAGGCTGTTGTCAAAAGTGTTATCCAATTAACGACAGTAGCTCACACGCAAAAATCTCAACCATGTCACCACTGGAGGTGGCCATTGTTGAGACTGCAATAATAGGGAGAAGGTGCCTCAGTAGCGTAGTGCCATTGAAGAGGGAAAGATTTGGTCGGTGGAAGCCAGAGTTAGTGATTTATTATTGATTGTGGGTTCGAGCAATTGGGAAGTGATGGGGAGGGGAGGTGCTACTGCGAAGGTGGCCATTGTCATGTGAAGACCCCTTAGTTGACCATACAGTGCCCTCAAAAGGATGCCCCACTCTCCCCCTACACAGAGTCCACTGGAATGTCATCAGGGTTTATCTGTTAGTCACTCCATGCAGTAGTTGCCAGCACCTCCAACCCCCACACCTGCCACCCACCACTGCCCTCCCCTCCAACCCCCAACCACTTAAATGGCTCTATTAGCTACCTGATGGCTGGCAATATGAAGTGGTAACAGCAAGGTACTCCTTCCAATAACTCCCTTCACATTTTTTTTTCAGATCTCCCACTTCTCAGCCCAGTCACAAATGGACTGGGAAAATTCATCACCAATATGTTGTAATAATAGGTCAGCTGCACAGTGAGCTTTGTTCACTTTTCCTTTTCCAAGTATTGCCAAGTTCTGGCTTGATGCACACCAACATGGTATACCATCATTATGCCTCTGTTTTGATTATAATTGATAGTTCTTTGGTGATACAAAGATTTAGTGGTTTAGTTCACAGTTTCATCTCAGACTTGCTGCATTAAGTCAGGACACTGAGGGCATAATACTTACAGAAAGCCCAAAAGATTGTTGTTATTCTGGAGTCAGAAAATAAATAGAAAAGTGCCAGCTAGAAATTAAACTCTGTATTCCTATTCTTGTATGCTAATTTTTAATTTCACAGATAACCTGAATTAACTTTTGCTGATACCCTGCAGCCTGCCAGCATGGTGTTTATGCCGATGGATAGAGATCAGAAGAATACAGTGGGCAGCAGGGAACACCCAGTGCTAAGAAGATTCACTGTTAGCTCCATGACACGAAAGCTAAGTGCTGGCTCATATCAGAAACACAAGGCTGAAGATGCTGGAAGCTGATTTTACATTATGCATGAGTGAAAGGTATTGGGAAGAATCTAAAGTTAAACACCTGTGACACTATTCACAGCATAAGTGTTCTCCCTGCATTTCTGCTAACAATACTCCCACAATCAAGTCAATAAAAAATGAATAACATGTCAAAATTTCTATTATTATTCATGTGATCTTACTGTGCACATGTCATGTGCTTGACATTTGTGGTTGCACTTTAAAGTAAATTATTCTACGTAAAGTGCTTTGGGATATTTCTGAAACATAATAATGTGCAATGTAAACCATATCCTTTAGATTATGAAAATGCTTCACTCAAGATAAGCATAACCATCAATGTGCATCATGGGAAGAAACACTGCAGTAATTCTTTGGGACACTTAGACCAAGAACACAATAATGGATTTAATTTTCATTAAAAATAATGTGGAGCCAAAATCAAAATGAAAAGAAATCTTTATAGTTTTAAAGCTCTAAGACAATCTTGCGTGGAACAGCTAATGGGCTATTTTACTTGGAACAAAAGAAGAAATGCAGCAGTGTACAACAATGCTATTATTCAACAGTTTTTTTCGCTATGTGCGTTCTACACTTGTGATGTTATTTTCTGCCAAGTACAATAAGCCAAAAATAGTCTTCCCCAAGATTATTTTATGTGATTCAAATAAAATTAAAAAAGAACCAAGCTTAGCAAAATATGTTAGAGCTCCAATGTAGTACATCAGAGTACTAAAATGTAGCTTTGTTATGGAATCCTTCACAAGGCTAGCTCTAAATCTGAGGTCTGGCACCCAGGGATGGCGCAGAATGAAAGTTCAAGGCTTTTAACTGAAGGAGACGGGAATTAGAATAAAAGTGGGTCACATCGGACTGCTGTGATACACCAGTCAGCTGGTGGACACAAAGGAACACAACCCTTACCATTCATCCTGACCTGTTAGGTGGCAGACATCTGGAAATAGCAAACATATAAAAGGGAGATTTGCAAAGTTAAAAATAGACTAAGTTTCCATGGCGGCCTATTAACTTCACCCACAAGCATTCCAGATTTTGAATTGTGAGTATACAGTCAGGCACTTTTGGTTCAATCAAGACCCAGAAGAGCAAGATTTTAAATTGTTTGTATAAAAAAAAGTAACCTCTTTTTGTGGGACCAGGAGGACAAGAATGCATGAGTTCCCCACATGGGATGCAAGTCAACTACTGAAATTTAAATTTAGCAACTTGAAATAAATGCTGGTAATTAAAATCTGGTATGGCCCTTACTGGATTAGAAAGATGAAAACGTGTGTGTAGTTAAAATCAAGATTATGGACTAACCAACATGAAACGCATTTTATAACAGGAATAATACAATACAGCCCTAAAATTTAAAAGTAAAACCATGAATTGCATGTAGAAATTCGAACAAGCATCCGTTATTAGATACTTTCAGTGCTGTCAATTATAGAATAGAATCAAAGAATGGCTACAGCAAAAAAGTAAACAATTTGGTGTGTCACATTTTTGTACTGGATCTCAGAGAGAGCAACTCACCTTGTATTTTCCCCAGAATATCATTTCTCTTTTGAAGGTCTAGACTCAATCTATCTGCATCCTACTCTCAGGCACTCCAGATCCTGACAACATGCTGCATAAAAAAGTTCTTTTTTGTCATATCACTGTTGCTTTTTTGGCAATTATTTTAAATAGATCCTTTGGTTCTCAACCATTTTGCCAATAGAGACAGATCCTTCCCTATTGGTCAATCAAATTAGAGAAAAGAAATCTGTGGTCAAAGAAGTCATGAATTGTGCATATAGAGAAAAACATAAAAGGGAAAAATGAAATGAGGACGAGCATATCTAGTTAACAGCTTCTCACACTTATTAACCTTCTAAGAAACATTAACAATAGAATTGTATAAGACTATGACTAGGTTAGGAAATCATTTTTTAATATTGCTTGGATTGTGAAATGTAATCATTCTGATATTAGGCCTGATTTGCTACAACCTGGCATGAGGAAAGCTCACTGTGGATTGCCATTTCTGACCAGTTCAATAAAGCCGCTTACAGAGACAGACATGGATGAAGCATTGCTGTCAACAAAAAACAAAGAAAATTACAGCACAGGAACAAGCCCTTGAGCTCTCCAAGCCTCCTCCAACCATGCTGTCTAACTGAACTAAAACCTCCTATTCTTTCGGGCACCATATCTCTCTATTACATCCTATTCATGTATTTGTCAAAACACCCCTCAAAAGTCACTACTGTATCCGCTTCGACTACCTCCCCTGGCAACAAGTTCCAGGCACCCACTACTCTGTATAAAAAAATCTGCCTTGTACATTTCCTTTAAACCTTGCCCCTCACACATTAAACAATGTCCCCTAGTAATTAACTCTTCCATCCCGGGAAAAAGCTTCTGACTATCCACTCTGTCCATGCCTCTCATAATCTTATAGACATCTTTCAGGTTGCTCCTCAACCTCCATCATTCCAGTGAGAAGAAACCAAGTTTCTCCAACCTCTCCTCATAGCTAATGCCTTCCATACCAAACAACATCCCTGTAAGTCTTTTCCGTACTCTCTCCAAAGGCTTCACATCCTTCTGGTAGTATAGCGACCAGAATTGAACACTATATTTCAAGTCCTTAAACATGTGACACACCAATCAAAGATTGGTGTATCACAAATATCAATCCAAAGGTGTGCAGGTTAGGTTGATTGGCCATGCTAAAATTGCCCCTTAGTGTCCTGAGATGTGTAGATTAGAGGGATCAGTGGTTAAATATGTACGGATATGGGGGTAGGGCCCAGGTAGGCTTGTGGTTGGTGCAGAGTGATGGGCCAAATGGCCTCTTTCTGCACTGTAGTGTTTCTATGATTCTATGATTGTATGTCCTGAAACATAGTGCCCAGAATTGGAGATAGATTCTTAGATCTTACAAATGCTGCAGAGAAGACATTCAGAATCTGGTTGTACAATAAATGTTCAAATCTGCAAAAAGTAAAACCTGCTGAAAAAAGAACAAATGAAAGACAGACAATGGCTGTGAGTAAAATACTGGAGACCAAGAAGAGACAGATCAGAAAGGTACAAAGAAAAAGTTCAAACCTGTAAAAGCTATAGAAATAAGGGAAAAGGAAAACACAAAAAGGACAAGAAGAAAGCAAACAAAAGACACAAGAAAAATCCTGAGTCAGAATGGTGGCTGCACAGTAACTTTTCCAATCTCAGCTCTACTAAACATGAAATGTGACACGTAGTTAAAATTGATTGTTTTTTCCTCGTTTACGTTGGCAAAACTGAGGTTGCAACAGACTTAATTAACACGGCTGAACTGATAATAGTAGCCATGCTCCTAATACTGCTGAAAAAACACTGCTACAAAGTGTATAGTACTCTAAATCTAATCAAAGACTCAACAAAAAAAAAGTTGCAAAGGGTTGAATGTACTTTTTGAATCCAGAGTGAATATTGTGTATGAATGCTATGTATTCAACACCAGAATTTTCCCAAAGAAATTCTAAGTATCGAATTTGTGTGAAAATTAGAGTAATGTACGTTACTTTTTTCAGAGTCAGAGATGAATTTCCCACACCCACCAGCATGAATAGCATTAAATTTCAGGGGGTGGATCCTAACCCTGTTACAGAGATTGAAATCAGTGCATTGAGTGGGTTATTGCACGTGTGCTGATGGCCTCCCGATCACTGGCCAGCTCCATGATCCCCGCAACATCCCTCTACAGCCCAATTGCTGGTCCTCACAACCATGTAAGAGGTCTGACAACACCAGTTTTAAATACAACCAATTTATTTGATAGTCTAGCAAATAAATCGGTTGGATTTAAAAATGATGTCGTCAGACCTTTTACTGTGTTTACCCCAGTCCAATGCCAGCATCTCTACATCCTCACAACCATCCCCAGGCCTAGTCCCGACGACTCTCCTCCCAGCCTGCTACATTCTCTAGCTTCCCCGCAGAACCCAGTCCCCGCTTATGATTGGTCTACCCCAATCACTGGCCTTCCTGCTTCCCCCTACCAATCCCTATGCAGAGTGACAGAGGGGCCTCCAAACCCCATCAACCAGTTCCTAGGACCTCCCCGCTAGGTCCACCTCCCAATATGCCCCATGCTGATGAGAAGTGCCAAGGTGCCCCTTGGGCATTCACACATTCTTCCTGGTACTGCCCTGGGATAACAGGCTGGCACCAGAGTGCCAATGCCCAGGGCCTCCTTCCTACCGCCAGACCCTCGGGGGGCCCCCAATCGCCCCACATTCACTCCAGCAGCTTCAGGCCATTAGTTCCCTGAAGGTGGAGTGAAATACTTTGGTGGACTGGGAGATGCTAGCAGGGGCAGCGACTTCAGTCCCAGGTCCACTAATCATATTAAATTATATTACAATGGCCACATAAATGGTCTTTGTGCCTCCCTGCGGGTTTATGGTGAGGAGCAGATGCCTCTGGAAATCTGGCGCTGGGGGATGCAAGCAGGGTGCAAACACTCATACGAACTGGCTGACACAAGAATCTCCCACTGCCCAAAAGGAATTGGACAGCAGATTGGGAGAATCATAGCCTGAGCCTATAGATTGGTACATGATTGCACTAATGCAGTTTGCTGAATCATGCAAGTTCAGAGAGCTAAAAAATGATCTGATTAAAGATAGATTCATTTCAGTAACAGCAAGGCTACTGAGAGATGTGAAACTGACGCTAAATAATGAAATAGATGCGTATCAAAATGCAGAAGTTGTTAAAAGTCAGCCTATGCCAATGGCCACTGGAACTCTCTGTGGGAGAGTCTGATGAAGAACCATACATCATACAAGAGTTTTGTTCCCTGAAGGCTATAGCTGACAAATGGTTTTTGACTGTTACAATGATGAAGCAAGAGGAATAGTATCAAGCAAACAGGTGGACAGTGGTGTATCATGCAACATAATGACCTAAACAGATCTGAGGGAGGTGATTCAACATGATGATCTGAAAATGAAACCCTTGAATGTGAGGTTGAGGCTATACAATAGCATGATACTCATACCAAGGGAAAACATTTTTTTCAAAAACCAACGCAATGTCATGAAAGAAGACCTCAAGTTCCAGGTCATAGATAGAATTTAACGGCTACCATGTCAGTTCAAACAGGTCTCAAGCTTGGGCTGGTAACCTAAGTATGTCAACAAAGAAAAAAGGACAAAGAAATAACACTAAAGAAATGTGGCAGAAAATCCCAGAAAGTACTGAGGGGGACAATACTTAGGTAAACCACAAGATGGTCACCAAGCATGATAAACTGAAGTCTCCAATGAACCAACAATGAACAAATATCAGAGATGATACAAAGGTACCAGGAAGAAATAATGACCCTCAATTGCACAGTTAGTGGAAATTGACAAAACTTAGCCAAATGTACAGCCAGGCAGAGAAGGCACACAAAGAAATTGCAATTTTGAAAGACTTCTTGAAGAATTAATCTGTCCTGGAAAAAGCACAAGGAACCAAATAAGGTATAAAGCTTCAACGCTCTCAACAGCAGTCATCCCATATTATAAACTTGGGGCACAAACAAATTGTCACTTTGATTATATGTAGTGAAAGGAAATGATCAAATATATCAGCACAACCGCAGGCATAGCTGAACAACTGGTGAACTTGTTCCTTCACAGCAATCAGCTGGTCAGGAAGAAGGGAGCACATCAAATGTACTGAGTACAGAACTACATCAATCCCAGAGATCCACATGTTTCCAACAACCGCAATGAAACAACAAATCACCACAGCAACAGGGGGAATGGGAACTACACTCTCCAGACAAGAAACATCTGGTTGAACAACTGATGTCAATACACACCTGTACCATTAAGAGACTGGCACATTAGGAGTGATTTACAGGCCACATTCAGAGAAAACAGCAATGCAAGCCAAAAATCCTGAAAAAAAATCAGGAATGTGATTTTCCCAGCCCCAAAAAGTGATATAGTAAGGTTCATGCCCACAAAGGGCAAGAACCTCACTTTAATGTACTTCAATCATTTAAATTCCAATCTAATTAACTTCATCTCCCCCACCAAATGTTCCCTCCCTGCCATATTTTCAAACCACACTGACACCATATCAAATTGGTGTGGTTTAAAACAGATTCACCCAGATATGAACCTGTCATGGGGATCCATTCGGGGGGGCATAAAATTGAATATTGCCCTGGGGAGGGAGAGACATAGCTGAGCAGTGTCCTGGCACAGATTGGCACTGATAAGTTGGCACCATGCCAACCTGTGCTTGAGGAGGTACCTATGTGGACTCTAGTCATAGTCTCCTTTAGGAGTGTTTGGGAGGTGGGTAGGGAGAAGAGAGGGAAATGCCACTGATAACTGTTGGGGAGTAGAGGGGAAAAGAAAGAGAGATTGCTGGGGTGGGGGATGGGGGAGGTGGGGGAGATGTCCAATGTTGATTATGGGGTGTTTGGGAATGCTGGCATTAACCATAGGGAGAATGGCTGACGTCTGCAACAGGGAGCTCGAGACCTCTGCTATGGAATGGAGGGGGTTATTTTTAAGTCTCAGCCAGTTTGTTGGTGTGTTTAGACCCCACCCCTCAAAATGAAGGTGTGAAACACACAACCCATCCCCATCCTTGTTTTTTTTTGACAAAGTGTGGTAAGATCTGGAGAGAAAACGGATCTTTCTCTCTTGGAGAAAAAGGCACCAATTTTCAGTCAAATTTTCCTGACACTTTGTCCTTTTTTGATAAGATTCTGCTGTGTATGTGCAATGCATAGACTTAGTTGTTGCTGCATGAGAACAGTGGGCGGCACGGTCGCACATTGCTGCTTCACAACTCCAGGGACCTTGATTTGATTCCCGGCTTGGGTCACTGTTTGTGTGGAGTTTGCACATTCTCCTCGTATCTGCATGGGTCACTTTTGGGTGCTTCAGTTTCCTCCCACACTCCAAAGGTTGATTAAAGGTTGATTACATCCTGAGATGTATAGGTCATAGGGATTAGCAGGTAACTATGTAGGGCCTGGGTGGGATTGTGGCCAGTGCAGACTTGATGGGCCAAATGGCCTCTTTCTGCATTGTCGGGTTTCTATCAACAGTGGCATATAGTGGGTAACTTGTGTCACACAGGTTTGTGGATGCAAATGTGTGTTTCTTTGCTAGATAAAGAAGTACGTTTATAGCTTTGTTTGATTTGGAAAAGGAGACCTGTGGTCATGTGACTGTGCCATAAGGCAAGCTCATTTGGTTGCCATTTCTGATCTGTTCAACAAAGCATCTCACTTAAATAGCCACAGATAAAACACAGCTATCCTTAAACTGGACACATATAAATATATGCAAGAGGTAATCTGAACTTCTCCGATAGCTGAGCCAAATGGCCAACAACAGCAAAATAAGATTGTGGATTTAGCCATTTGTTATGGGAGGGCGTCATGTCGACAATAATTTGCAAAGAGTATAGTTGCGATGAAAATTTAAATTTTGCAGAACAATAACATTTTTCAAAGAAAGGAGCTTTGTCTGAACGCTACACATAATTTACTGGAGCAACTACCTCAGCTTGCACCTCATTTAGCAAGCAGAAAATGAAAAGGATTGACATTTGAGATGGCAAGATAATATGTTGAAAATTAGCATACATAAATTTATAAAGAATGAGATTGTGATTCTAAAGGAGCAGCAAAGGTTGAGTGAAGGTTTTGATTTTTCGCACACCCTTTATTAAACGTGATGTCGAAGATCTTGTTTTGTCAGTTTGCTATTCCCTGGGAGTATGTTTAGTTGCACAAAGCATCGAAGACTTCTGGAACAAAATTTTATTCTGCACATTTGCAGTGTGCTGTGCAGAGGGATTAATCTGGTTCTGGTGACAAGAATGTCATGTCTGACATAGTGCCTCTGCAAATAAAGTGAGTCAGTTTTGCACTGTTCGTGTAACAGAATTGTATTTTGTTTTGTTCCCAGATCAACTGTCTAGCCACAAATTTTAATCCGAAGCACACAGCAGCATTGCTTGAAGTTCAAATCGATTCATACGACAAGTAGCTTTCAAATGCAACTCTGAATCTCCAAGAGAAGGATCTTCCATGAAGACAAGAAAGCAGAGATGCATTTTATCACTCAAGACCACCACAAATTAGGATGAAATAGCCCAGATGCCAAGGTTACAGGTCACCCTAAATCCTCTTATCCTAATTGTTTTTGGCTGACAAGTTTTTAAACACGGGCAGCTCCCTAAAGTCGTCTACAATGTGCATCTTTTACCTGGATCTTCATTTCAAAAACAAATCTTACACTACAGAAAGAATGAAATGAGACCTTGAAAGCAAACAGACTGACAACAGACCCAAGAGGGAGTATATAAATGAAGTCAGTTTCATTTTCCTTTCAATGAAAAAAGTTAATAATCTAACAGTGATAGAATAAGTTGACTGTATATCTATCAGATAAGATCCTTGAACATTAAATAATACAGGTCACAACTAAACTAAAGCACATATTCTTGACTCTGATCTACATAAAGATACTTTATACTACTTGTGTTTATAAACTGTCATAAGCTCTTTCTTTTCAAACGACTCAAAAGTTAGCAGGTAAACATGAGAGAATTCTTCAGCCACATTATAGCTTATCAATTTGCAACATTTTTTTCCTAGACTGCCACTCCATGCGATTATCTGAGATAATGAGAAAGTCTCCAACTGCTATTTGGCCCACTTTACCAGAGACATGTCTTTTATACTTGGAAGTGAGTAGGCTGAAGCCTTCCTTTAGCTTGAATAGCCATCCTTTTAGATTTAAAAAAAAAGTCAGTAAAATACACACTGAATTCTGATCAAAAACCTATATGATTAAAATGGACATAGAGATGAGATTTGTTCTGAAACTAGTCCACAGGAACTCTGCCCTCTGAAACACTACCTAAATAACGAACTTGCCATATAAATGCCAAAGATAGCCATTAAAAGAAAATGCCTGCCTTTTGTCATACTAGTCCTTGCCTTTGCCATTCTCATTTTCTTAACCAGGAGCATTGAATGACTTATTGGCTTAGTCCCATACCCATCTGGCATGTAACTGCATGAGAATCTTGCATTACTTATTCAATTTTGTGGGTACAAAATGAATGAATAAGGGAATAAATTTCAGGTTATGATTTCTCACATACGGTCTGCTGTGTCAATTGTTAAATTGGAAAAGAGTGACTTTTGGGTGTCTTAGGATGCTGTTCCATGTGCACATGCAGATCAAGCTTCATGCAAAACACTGACTGAAGTTTGAAAGATTTTTTTATTTCTTCATGGATTGTAATTATCTATAACACTCACTGTGCATCTCTAAATTGTCCTCAAGAAGGTGGTAGTGACTTGCCTTCCTGAACTGCTACAATCCGTGTGGTGTAGATGCACCCATATTGCTGTTAGAGAGGAAATTCCAGAATTTTGACCTAATGACAGTGAAGAAAAAGTAATATAATTCCAAGTCAGGATGATATGCATACAAGAAGGTTGCAGGTTGTAGTGGTCCCATATGTCTGTTGCCTGTACCCTCCAAGATGGTAGAAGTTCTGGTTTTCAAAGACGCCATTGAAGACATCTTGGCCAGTTGGTGCATTGCATCTTGCGATTAGTACAACATTGCAGCCAGTGTATGCTGATGGTGCAGACGGTGTGATGGATAGAGTGCTGATAAAATAGACCAAGTCTTAGATGGTGTCAAGCTGCACTCATTCAAGAAAAGTGGAGATTATTCCATCTCACTATTTACTCATGCCTCAGTGATGGTGATAGACTGAGGGGCAATTTTACCATCCTGCATTCCATGGGAATCGGACTGGGTGAGGGGTGAACCCCAAAAAATCTGTTGACTTCAGGTGGAATTTTCCGGTTTCGGGCGAGCAAGACTGAGAGTCAGGCTCTCACCACAGAATTTCCAGTCTCTAGCCTTCTCTTGTAGCCATAATATTTATATAGCTGCTTCAGTTATGTTGTGCTTTGTTTAATGGCAGCCCCAAAATATTGATGGTGGCAGATTCATCAGCAATAATGCTGCAGGTCTTGCTGCATATGAACATTGACTCATTCAGTATCTGGAGAATCTACTAATGTTACTGAGCACTGTAATTATCAGTGAACATCCAATTCCCCAAGTAAAGGAAAGCCAATGATGAAATAGGTGAAGGCCCAGGGCAATACTCTGAGAAATTCCTGGGCTCCAGATGATTTTCCTCCACAATTATTTTTCTTTCTGCTAGATAGGGTTCCAAACAGAGGCAAATACCCCTGATTCCCACTGATTCCAATATTGCTTGGGCTTCTTGATGCCACACTTGGTTAAACACTACCTCAAAGTCAAGGGCTGTCATTCTCACCTCAACTCTGAAATTCAACCATTTTGTTCATGTTCAAACCAAGGCTGTGTTGCGGTCCAGAGCCAATTGGCCTTGGGAGAAGCCAAACTGAATACAGGCAAGCAGGTTATTGCAGAGAAAATGCTGCCTGACAGCACTGTCAATTACACATTTTGCCACTTTACTGATGACCAAGAATAGACTGAAAAAATATTTGGCTAGGTTGGATTTATCCTTTTTTTTTTTGTGGACAGGACAGAGCTGGGAAATTTTCTACATTGCCGGATTGTTGCATTAGTACTTGGCTAATGACATATTGAAGCAGTCAAAAGTTGTACAACTAAGTAAAGCTTGGAAAGCACAAGTACTGAATGGCACAACTCACAATGCTTTAACTTTGAAAGATGTTATTTCTGTAAGCCAGGAGAAGCAGAAATCTTCTTCCTTGCTGCACAAAAGTGCTGTGAGCTGTTGATGGCCTCAGCTGCCTTCCTGTCACCCCTACATACCATTTCGCACCATCACCACTTCCAGGACCTACCTAACAATTCAACAGATGCTGACCAGTAAATTGCAATGCTGCACCTGATTGTTAGCTGTTGAATTTAATCCATGACCAATAATGAATTTTGGCCAAGTCTCAGGTTGGAAAGGACCCTTTAACAAGGTAAGTCACTTGCTTATTCTGTAGCTTTGCATTAATCCATTTTCTCAACCTGTACGTTCCACTTCTCCACTTTGGTTTCTCAGAGCAATAAAATGGCTTGAACCACATTCTTGACTGATATCTTCCATTGCTACCATGATTCTAGCATGTTATCCCACCATGTCTCAGCTCTCTTAACCCTGATACCTTTCCTGACCACTGTTTGGAGTTTTGTAGTCTGTTTGCAAATATTGCATTCAATTTTGGCCTGAGCTGAGTTTGAAACCAAATATCCTCTCCTTGCAAAGACTGTTCACTTCCATCTCAGGAATCACTGACCAAATACTCAATCTTATATCACGTCAAGACCTGACAATTGCAACACTTATTCATCATTTTCAGAATAAACAAGTGAAGAAGAGCTTACAGAACCAAGACATTTATTTATTTCAATGCACAACAGTTAACGCATGACAAAATGTGGTTGCAACCACAACATGTCTCTTTGTTTATTGCCTTGAATTGCAATGCATTGTTCTCATTCATAAGCTTCTTAAATGAAATGTCACATATTAACAGTATAACCTGCAGTAGCATACAGCAGGTGGAAGGGAATGAGTGTCATTATTCTACCTTCATTCATCCCTGGGGGCTCTGTTCAGAAATCATGGAAATCATAATGCAATGGTTATTATGGGACCACAACAAATGAAGTATAAGTCAAGGCAGCTGGTGATTGAGTAGTAATATGTGGAACGAAGGTCACTAACTTGGCCTTGCTGGATTTGTATTTTCTCTGGAGGAAGCGTGGACTCTGCCTTGTACCACAATGTCCTTGGAGATAAAGTTTTGGATCATTTTCTCTCTTGCTTGCTTTCTCACACTCTTTGGTTGATCAGAAGCTGAAAGAAACACTGCAAACTAAAACTGCAAGTATATATGTTTCATTAAAAAGAAATGTGGTTCATGTCATTCTGTTCTTTTCAGGAGGTAAAGGAATAAGTTGAAAATGGAGATGCACACCTCATAAATAATATAATCAACATTAACTTTTGTTACAATTCCTTGCAAATGTCACAAGTGTAAGTCTTTATACTTTTTGATTAAGTTTCTTTTTTTGTGCTTAATGAAAGGTGATGTCAATCAAAAAGAGGAAGCGTGTGGTTAACAATTTCCATGTTAATATTTTATGCCAATCCTTCTGAGTTGTTCACTACATTAGATAGATTTTATAATTTCTAAAACAGTTTTCCTCAAATGATAATTTCCCAGCAGCTACATTTTATCCTGATCTTGTTTTTGTTTATTTGTTCATAGGACGTGGGCTTCGGTGGCTAGGCCACCAAAATTAATGCCCGTCCCTAATTGCTTTCGAGGAGGTGGGATTGAGCAGCTTTCCGAAATGCTGCAGTCCACATGGTGTAGGAGCATTCCCAATGCTCTTGGGGAGAATGCGTCAGGATATGCAATGGTGCTCAACTGACAGCCAGCTCTCAAATCACATTTAGCACAAATCCCCTGAGCCGACTTTAAGATAATGTTGAGCTGGTTACATGCCTGTTAGTTGCTAAACAAAGGGGGAAAAAATCTTTACTCATTTTGAAACAAGATTCTCTTTACATCTTCATAAAAAAGCTCCAATTAACTAATAAATGATCCAATTTTTGATTAAAAGGAAAAAGTCATCAATATCTCTGGTTAATAATCCAATTTTATAAAAATAAAATTGACCCCTGGGGTCAAAGAGTAGAATTTAAAAAGACCATCGAGGCTTTAGAAAGCTAGTTCAAAACATGTTCTGAGAGAATTCTGCTCTAATATTTCTGAAACAATTTCTCCAATTGTCACTAAAAACATGATAATTATTGCAATATTCCATTGCTCACTGAGTTTATAAATTATTGATCTGTCATTCTGCTATGGCAATGATGGCACAGGACGACACAGCGGCACAATGGTTAGCACTGCTGCGTCACAGCACCAGGGACCTGGGTTTGATTCCCGGTTTCAGCCACTGTGTTGAGTTTCACATTCTCCTCGTGGGTTTCCTGCGGGTGCTACAATTTCCTCCCACAGTCTGAAAGCTGTGCTGGTTAGGTGCATTGACCTGAACAGGTGCTGGAGTGTGGGAATTAGGGGAATTTCACAGTAACTTCATTGCAATGTTAATGTAAGCTTTACTTGTGACTAATAAATAAGCTTTTTAAAACTTTTTTGCCTTATATTGAACTCCAAGTGAAGTCAATGGGTCACTTCCATTGAACTTCACAAGCCAGCCAGCAAATGAAGCCACCTCCTGGTACTGTTTTGTTGAGAATAATCTTCTAAAGGTTTCAATTTTAATTCAAAAGAAAGATATCTTGTCATATGTTAAAAGATTCTGAAACCGTGTGTGACTCTAAATTTTCTTTTCTTCTGGATTTTACTTGTTATTCCTAATTGTGCAATCTCTTTTCTTATGGCATTCAATAATCAAGTTGCTTTGTTACAGTGTCAGAAAAAATGCTGTGCAGCCAACCTGTACCTAATCTTTCCTAGTCATGCTTCCTTAGCTCTACTTAAACTCTATAATGAGCATTTTAACCACACAGGAGAACTTTGATTATCCACCATAATGCAGGGAAGTCACAACATAAAAATCCAGAGCCCCACAATTCATAACTTAAAATAACAGATTTTCTGCCAAGTGCTTGCTTCTCCATTACAGGACAGTTCTGTATTTTTCATACAGCGAACACATTCCAAATACTTGTGTGTCATATGGATTCATCAACCATAAATCCTCATTTGGAAGGTCATTGCCTAGTTCAGATCTAATTCACTGCCCTGTGGAGTTATTTTTCTAGTCAATTTTTGTGCAAGTTTGTTTTTCCCCACTTGAAGGTGAAAATGATGCTTTCCTTATTGGATTGTTGGTTGTCCTGTTTACAATAGATGACCTGATTCATACTGGCCCTGATTTCTGCAAGTTTGCTGGTTGGGTGGTACGTATATCACAGAATCATTATCATGCAGGAGGCCACCATTTGGCCTATCGTGTTTGCACTGGATCTTCAAAACAGCTTTTGACTTATCATTCTCCTACTTTTTTCTCTGCAAGCCAACACATTATTTGCATGCAAATAATCATCCATTGACCTCTTGAATGTCTTGACTGACCCTGCTCCGCCACACTTTCAGGCAGTATTCCTGATCCGAACTACTCGCTGTGTCAAAAAGTTTTTTCTCACATCACATTAGTTTGTTCTTTTGTTCTTAATCCATTTATGAGCAGGAACAATTTCTCCCCATCTATTCTGTCTAGCTGTAGGCTGCCTCCTCAAATGAATGGTTTCAGCCTGCAGTCCAGCAAAGATTCTTCTACAACTTGCTGCACATTCAATTGGACATCTAACGTATAGTATGAATCTAGCATATGTTTCATCTGCCTGCTCCTTTTAAAGGCAGTTCGCTTAAAGAGGATGAATGAATGAATGCTGCTAATGCTGACTGTCACTGCTGCAACTGTAAAGGAGGAAAATGGAATACCAGCCACAGGGCACCAGAAGTTCAGCAATGCAGCACTGAAGGCATCAATCATGGAGGTGATTGGGAGAGGAGCCATGTACTGTGTGTGTCTGATGGAAAGCCTTCAAGGATTACCCTGGGGAAGTTGATAGTTAGTGAGATCAAAGGTCACTGAGGCCCTAGTCCCAGAATCTGACCGAGAATCAGGCAGTAAGTGCCAGAAGAAGATTGAATGACCTTAGGCAGGTGGCCATGGTAAAACGAATACATCTTCAATGGACAGCTTGTGCGCATTGCTTTACAAAGCTCTCATGTAGCTCAGTGCACCACAGTACTATCACACACTCATCCTGGTTCTCAACATTTAATATTCAAACCCTTATTCAAATATACCTTCTATGAGAACCCCACCACCAAATCACCCTTGCCACTCAAATCCCAAAGACTTGCACCATCCTGACTTAAAAATGTATCACTGATCATCTTTCCAAGATCATTGGTAAGCTAAAATTTTAGAACTCCCTAGCAGTATTGTGGAGTACCCTTATCACATGTAATGGCTCAAGGCGGCAGCTAACCACTGTCAACTTCTCAAAGGCAGTTATGTGTGGGAAAACAAATGCTGACCTTGCCAGCAATGTGCATATTCCATGAATGAAAAAAAAAATCACCTTTCTCCTCCTTGTCAGAAGCAAAAGATTCAGATTTTATTCTAGCAGCATGCTTGGCCAATTCCATTTACAAGCCATTCTTAATTTTTTCTAACCCTCTAATCCAGGAGTAAAGCCTGTTTGCATGATGCTATGCACCTGCTTTCACTGCAAAAGGTTGGTTTATTCATCCTTTACCTTTGATAGAGCACATTCACGATCCTTTATATCTCAGGCAGAAAATTCTCTACATGCTTTGTTCAGTCAAAGATTTTTTGCAATAGAAGCAATCAAATGTAACCGTAAAGACAACTGAAATTCAATAATTAATTTGCAATCAGAAGATTTGCTCAACATCTCTTTAACAACAGGTTCAGTCCTCTCAGTTTTTTTTTGCTGTGGTGAGTACTTTGTGGTGTGTGAAAAACTGTCAGGTTCAGTTTACCTGGTATTGACAGCAGATAGATCTCAGAGCATATCTGAATTTGGTTCATAAAAGTCAGTTTCCAACATATACTCAGCCCATATTGTTCAATATCAATTAAATAAGCAACTGGATTGTGTGATGGCTTTAATCAGGCCATTGAGGTTGACCTACTGGAGTATTAACTTACTGATTAAGGATCAAATGATGGGCCAATCAAAGAGTCTTTGCCTTGTACTTAACTGGGTCAGTTCCACTGATACTCTTGGAGATCGACTGCTGCCTGAAAGCATTCTGTACTTTTGTTAGAGTTCATAAATAAAGGGATTTTGGTGAAGGGCCTTCTGTCTCCAAAGACTTATTACAGATAATTCAGTCATTGCCAGAAACAATGCTGGAAATTTAATTATATTTCAGTTTTGACTAGGGATTTGGTGCTATTGTTTTCTTTACTCTCCACAATTGAAAATTCTAAAATCAACTTCTACTTATTTAAATATGCGAATTATTTTCAATTCACTTCTTTTGTATCAAGAAATTTATTTCTATCCACTGTAAAATTGCATCTTCAGGATACTTTTGAGGAAGATTACAAATAACAGAATTTTAAATCAAGCAAATGTAACACAATGTAACATTTGTTTCAAGTAAGAAAATAAATTAATTATTTTAGTACAAGGTACATGGGAAATCTTAGGTTCTATAACTAAAATATTAGAGATTCTGGAAATCTGAAATGTTGCAAACAGTCAGCAGTCAGGCTGGAGGGAGTTATTATTTTCAGGCTGATGACCTCCTTAATCAGACCTGGAAAAAAGAGAGCAGTTGGTTTTCAAAAAGTACAGGGAATCAGTGAACTTGGAAGACAAGAAAAAAAAAATCTCGGAAGGTTTGTGATGAGGTGGAAGGAAGAAAGGAAAAGACAAAAAGGATGACAGTGCAATTCAAGATGATATTGTATGGGACAAGTGTAGAAACAAAAGATGCATCTAAAATGGCAATAGCAAAACCACAAATAATAGCTGGCATCCAAAAAAATGGGACAAGAGGTTATCTTCTGAAGGCAGAACTGGAAGGCTGTATTGAAAGAGGAGGCAATGTTCCCGAGCTTATGCTGATAGTAATGCTCACCCCAATATCTTTCGTTTTTAAAATGTGTTTTTTCTGAACAAACAAATATTGATTGATAGATTGTTTTTAAACCACTTAATGGCTTATTTAAATCTCAAAAGATTCAGAGTCCTTTGCAAAGTCTGTGACAAGGATTGTTTAAGAAGTCTCACAACACCAAATTAAAGTCCAATAGGTTTATTTGGTAATTTTATCTTACTTTAACCTGACGTTGTGAGACTTCTTACTGTGTTTACCCCAGTCCAACACTGATCTCCATATCACAAGGATTGTTAACAAGGCCAAAGGGTATAAGAACATAAAAACTAAGAACAGGAATAGGCCTTTTTGCCCCTTGAACTTGCTCCACTGTTCAATAAGATTATGGTTGATCTTTTCATGGACGCAGTTCCACTTACCCACTCGCTCACCATAACACTGAACTTCGTAACTATACAGTATGCTGGAAAAGCAGGGGGTGGAGAGGTGGCAATGCCGAGGCATAAAATTGCTGGAGTTTGCATGTTTGTTGCCTTCCTGTCACTGCTGGCATTTTACCAGCTCTGGGAAAAGTAGCAGCCATCTCTCCTGCCCTTATGCCAACTGAGAACCTTAAAAAAAGTCATGGAGATCTTTAAACTGTCAGATATAAACAATGTCCAGGGGGCATCTTGGCACTGCCCCCCAGCATCAGGCAGTGCAAAGGGAATGGAGCCTCACAGCTACTCTGACTTTGGCTGAATGACAGAGGGCCAGCAATCGGGATTGGGCAGGAGAGAATTGAGGAATCTGTTTGGTGGTGGGGGGGAGTGGTCACATGGCCAGCAATGTTGGGGTCACAGAGCTGGCCAGTAATTGGAAGGCTGGGAGTGAGGGGCTATTGCACATACGCCGCTACTGCTAAAGTGGATGCTCTAACACTTCCCCACATTATTCTCCATCTGCAAATCTTTTGCTAACTCAGTTAACCTGTCACTATCCCTTTTCAGACTCTAGGTGGAATTTTACAGCCCCATCTCAGCAGCGACGGGACTGTAAAATGCAGCTAGGCATTGAAAAGTCATTGAATTTGACAGGACCAGATAATCCCACATGTGGGACAGGCCGTAAAATTCTTCTCTGTGGATTCCTCACAATTTTCTTTCCTGCCTATCTTTGTACCATCAGCAAATCTAGTTACAATATGCTTGATCCCTTCAATCAAATCATTAATAATGATTACAAATAGCTATAACATACATTTTTAAGTGGAAAAGGGATATTACCCCACTCTTTGATACAGTAAGATAACAATCCATTATTTACCACATTAAATAAGTTGAAATTAAATTCACCATGGTGGCATTTAAACTCGACCTTGAGGTTTTAAGTTTAAGATCAACCATTACGCTAGCAGACATGAGGCATTTGTTACATTCTACTGTAGCTTCTACTAACAAAAGGAAAATTGAATCGCTGGTGATGGCTGAAGATAAGGATCTTTTGTTTCAATTTGAAAAACTCAAGATGGAAAAAGAGCCAAGGAGACTTGCCTTTTGAATGGGTAGAATATATGCAAAGGGCAATTTTAGCATATTGTATCTTTAAAACTCTATGAATAGGGTGGAAAATAACCCAGTCATTTCTTCACATCAACAAACATAACAAGGCAAAGGTAAAGTCTCCTAACTGGGAGAGAGATTAGCTCTTGTGAACTGGAGGGTGAAGGTCAGTCTATCTTCCTATAAGATAAATGAATATTGAAGAATAAATGAAACTATGGAACTGGAAAGTGTCGTAGTGAAGGGAAAATAGAATTCCCAGGCGGGCAAGAATGACTGCTGGGGGAAATAGTGATATTTACCCCACCTACAGATTTTTTTTTAAGATCAAAAATCTGTGAACGGTGAAGTTGTAAACTGGTTCACCATTTTTAAAATGAACTGTTTCACACAATGCAGACAACAGATAATTGGGAAATGATAATCAAGGTATTTGGAAGTATACACGGCTTAAAATATCCTATGCGACAACCTCACAAAGACCTTTGCATTATTGCTGAGAAATCTGGGCTAGGAATCTAAAAGTTTCCACAAAGTCCCTAGAATGCCCTTGTGTTTTCAAATGTGTCAAATGCCTTTGAGATCGATCTTCCATTAACTGTTCTACAAAACCAGCTGCAGCAGAATGATTAGATCAGTGGTATTAACTGGCCCCAAAATCCTCTTAACTCAAAATAGCTTGCCAAATCTTTCAACTTACCACTTTCCAGCTCCAGCTCATGGACTCTTCATCACTCATTGCCTCTCTGGACTTGCCACATCCCTTTCCAACCATTTAGAAACATCGATAATAGAAGTGGGAGGAGTAAGCCACTTGGCCCTTTGAGCTGGCTCTGCCATTGAATATGATGATGTCTGATCCTCTATCTGAACACCACACTCCCACGCTCTCTTGACAACTTTAGAGCCTAGAAATTTATTTCTTTCTTAAAGTTATTCAGTGATGTTGTCTCCAGAGCCTTTTTTGGTAGTACATTCCAAGGGTTTACCAAACTTTCAAAGAAAAAGTTTCTCCTCATCTCAGTCTAAATGGGCCTATCTACTGGGTGGGCAGCACAGTGGTTAGCACTGCTGTCTCACAACATTAGGACTTGGGTTTGATTCACAGCATGTTCTCCCCATGTCTGCATGGGTTTCCCTCCAGGTATTCTGGTTTCCTCCCACAATCCAAAAGACATGCTGGTTAGATGCATTGCCATGCTAAAGTCTCTCTCTGTGTACCTGAACAGGCACTGGAAAGTGGCAACTAGGGGATTTTCACAGTAACTTCATTGCTGTGTTAATGTAAACTCATTTGTGACACTGATTAAAGAACTTAAACTGTATCCTGAGACTGTTCTAGATTCACCAGCCAGAAGAAACAGCATCCTTGCATTCTGTCTGTCTAGTCCTGCCAGAATTGTCTAAATTTCAATAAGATTCCCTCTCATTCTTCTAAATTCCAGTAAATGTAGGCTCAGTCAACCCAATCTCTCCTTATATTACAACCCTGTCCATCCCTGGAATCAGTATGAGCCTTCGCTACACTCCAGCTAAGGCAAGTATATCCTTTTTTGGATAAGACGACCCAAACTGCACATAATACTCTGGGTGTAGTTTCACCAAGACCTGTGCAGTTGCAGTAAGACATCCTTGCTCATATACTCAAATCTTCCTCAAATGAAGACCAACATACCATTAGAGGGAGAGGCAGCAAGCAAGAGGGAAGCAACAAGTGGGAAGGTCAGAAAGATAAGTGATAAGCATGTACCTAGACCACCAGAAATAACTTCTTACTATTAAATTCATGCGTATGATTCTGCATTGGCCCTCATGTAGCGTTTCTAACACTGATTTTTATCCAATCACTCAGGCCCCATAGAAAACAGCCTGACTGCACTGACAGCTCCATTCTCTTAAGAGAACGCCCCATGGGTATTTGTTCCAAAGTATTTTGTTGTAAAACTATTTCCATCATTTCAGAGCACAGGATTGCTCCGAGTGTTTTATCTCACTTGTATGTAAGTGACAGGTGTGTTGTCTACTTGTTCAAAGTAGAAGATGTTCCCCTTTAAACAGCCCAAACAGCTGCCTGGTAGTGGCAATCTTGAAAATCCATCCGCATTGAAATTTAAAAAAAAATCATTCATGGGATTATGGGCATCGCTGATGGAGCTAACATTTATTGCTCAGCCCGGAGGGAAATTCAGAATCAACCACATTGTAGTGGACCTGGAGTCACATATGGGCCAGACCAGGTATGGATAGCAGGCTTCCTTCCATAAAAGGACATTAGTGAACCAGATGTATTTTTACAACAATGGTTTCATGGTCATCATTTCGACTTTTAATTCCAGATTGTTACTGAATTCGAATTCCACCATCTGCTATAGTGGTATTCGAGCCTGGTACTCAGAACATCACCCTGGGCCACTGGATTAGTAATTCAGCAACAATAATATAAACTCTTTTCCATACAGAAACTGATGTAATTCTGCAAAAATGATCGCAAGTGCTTGTCATTCAATCTGGGCAGAGTTACTTTCAGCTTTTCTTAAGGTTCAAGAGGCAAAAGCGATGGGTCTTCATCTAATGGCATAATGTGGTCAATCACTGCTCCTACACAACAAGGAGGTGCATCACCACTTAACTGTAAGGGTAAAGTAGGATCAAAGTTGCAGAGCTTCAGACTTAACTAATGTTTCTTTGGCTTGCTTGAAGGCATTATTGCATTGGTCTGACTACTTCCATGTCTTGTTCTACCTCAAGAAGCTATGTAATGTTTCAGAATTGTAGCCCAAGTTTGAGAAAAATCAACCATAATAATTCAGTAATCCCAGGAAAGAACTTAACTGCTTAAAGTTTTGATGTGCAGGTGCCTTTGCCTTAGAAGGCCAATGGTATCCCAAATACTCAGAATTGTAAAAGCTCACACTTGTCCTTACCAACTCTCAAACTATATTCTTCCAATCTCTGGAAAGTTGCATGCAAGTTTGCCTACTGCAAATCCCACCAACATGTCTTCAATGCTAAGTAATGGCTATGATTCAATATATAACATAATCTATGGTGGCTTTGAAGTTTCCACAAATTCTTGCAGATCCATCTTTCTTGACAACAATAGGTTTAGCCCATTCACTGATGCTGACAGATTCCAGAACTCCAGCCTTCGGCAGTTTCTCCACCTTTGGCCTATTAGTATATGGTACAGACTTTTCAATCAAGTATTTTGCTTGGTTTCCATCTTTATTTTCAGTTTGACTGTAATGTCCTTCATGCTCCCTGATTCTCCATCAAAAACAACATTATGTTTTTTTTTGTGAGGGCTTATTCTCTGCTGGTCGTCATGTTGACTTCAGACCAGTTCAGCCAGATCTTCTCCAGCCATGCTTGACCCATCAACATAGAATAGTTTCCCTTTACTACGTAGAGACAAATCTGTTGGTTGTTTGCCATTAAGTTGCACAGCCACTTCAATGTGGCCCTTCAGAGGAACCACTTCACCTGTGTATATCTTCAGCACTATTATTGATGGCCTTAAGAGAATGTGCTAGAATTTTTTCATTGTAGGTTCTCAGTGAAAAATGTGCCTATAAAATGTCCACAATCAGCTTGTATTTTTGTTTGCACTAAACTATAGAGAAAATTAAATGTTCTTCATCTCCACATTCATGATTAGGAAAGTGAGCACCATAATATCTTCAGTTATTTTGTTTGCCTGCTCAAAACAGTTAACACAAAAGCTCCATATTTTCAGCAAAGGTCCTTCAATGCTGGAAACTCCAGTCACTTTATTACTTTAACAGGTTTCCTGTTTGCGTGCTTCATGTCTTTATTTCCAGCAGCTACCTCAATTTTCTTACACAGAAGGTACGCAATCAAGCCTCAGCCTCTTGTTCAATCACAGCCAGCTCTGTAATCTGCTTGCAGAGCAACATCTATTCACATCCGCCTAGTTCATTAGTCTCCATAGCACATGTGAAAACTTTCTTTTTATTCCAAATTTTCTTTGTTAATCTCTTACAAATACATAATACTCTTCACCGAGACTGCTCCCTGCATCAGCACACCCAGGTGGCATCTGATGCTATCCATTTCTTGGACATGCGCATGCATGCCATATAATTATGCTCTGCATTTTATTCCCAACAGTACCATGAAAGTACTAAACTAGATAGATTGCAGTGGTTGTAGAAGGTGACTTGTCACCACCTTCTCAAAAGCAATTAAGAATGAGCAGCAAATGTTGGCCTTTCCAGTGATGCTAACATCCCTTGAAATAATAAAAATCATAAACAGTTATAAACCATATATTTTGTTTTTACCTTAGGGGTGGATTTAGGGCTTCACTCAGATTCCCTTCATTATCAAGTGTTTCATATTATTGCTCAGAAAGTTATCGTCACAATGGCCATTTTACAGATTGAAGAGTACTTAAGCATGAAACACGTCTAAAAGACAACGCACATTTCATGCCAGAAATGTACACTCAATATTGGTAAAGGCTTCAGTTTAGGTATCCAGGGCCTATGTCTCAATCATGCCTTTATACATGTTAGGGACAGCCACATAATTATTACCGAACCTAAGGATCGTAATTATAACCTTCAGATGTTTGAAAGGCACGTGGTATAAAAGAACTTTTCATAGCTAATGGCTCTATTCTTTCTCCGCAGATGCTGTTAGACTGGCTGAGATTTTCCAGCATTTTCCTGTTTTTGTTTCAGATTCCAGCATCCATGGTATTTTGCTTTTATTATACTGCTCGTAAAAGTTTTGTGATTCATCGTTCTGGCCTAAGTCTTTGAAAATCTAGCTAATATGTTGTCAAGATCACACTAAGGAAAGTGTGAGTAAGGTGTTGGTTTGTAAAGACTATACGGTGTTTCAACTTTACAGACTTTATTGTGCAGTAGAAATATTCAGTGGAAATTTTGAATGAGTTGCATGCTAGTTTCCTTTGAGTGAGGATACTTTGTTTTGGCATTTTGCTTCCAGAACTCGATTGTCCTCCTGAAAGTTCAGTAGTTGTATTTTTATAGCAGATGTTTCCTGAACCAGGGCTTTGAGAATCAGACAACCAAAGTTGACCACATCTATCATGAATAGATTTACAAGAAAGGCAAAACAGTGTCTCATCTTTGCAAACTCTTCAAATTAGCAAGCATTCCTTGTAACTTATCTCTGCATTTCGGGTATATGATCTTTTATTTCAAAAACAGGGTACATGTTTGCCCTCCTTTTTAGACAGGGAAAGAGGCTGAACTTACTTGACAGTATGTCTCTTTATTGAAAACCGTCTGAGTAAGGTCAGAAATAACCTTATCCTTCCTCTGGAATGCCAAGTTGAGATCATAGAATTATACGATGCAGAAGGAAGCCATTCAGCCCATGAAGTCTGCACCTATCACATTCCCACCCAAACTCTATCCCCATATCACCATACATTTAATCTAGCTAGTTCCCCTGACACTAAAGGGCAATTTAGCATGGCCAATGTACTTAACCCACACATTTTTGACAGTGAGAGGAAACTGGAGCAGCCAGAGGAAACCCATACAGATGTTTTGTAATACTAGTGAGAAACATCAGATCCCAACTTCAACCATTTATCATCTTCCAACTAGGCATAGGATCGTTTGTTTAAAAAAAACTCAATGATAGGCTTCAAGATTTCCACAAACTTATGTGAGACATACTGGTTGACAACCACTCAAAATGCAATAGAAAGTGATATTATCAGCTTTGTCTTCTTGTCACACTTAGTGTCAAAGTGCTGCATGTGACTTACAAGCTGCAGTTTAGTCATGCCCGACATATGCCTGCTGTATTCAGGGTAACTGAAGCTGGAATGATAGAACTTCTTATGGAACTAAAGCCATCTATGTGTTGTTCTTTTTATGTCCCTTCGCAAGTATAAAAAGGCAGCACATCTTTAAAAAAAAGTTGCCTAAATTTTTCTATAATGCTAGACGTTATTGACCAACAGAATGCAAGTTATCCAACAGGTGAATACTGGTTGCAGAAAGAAGATAATTAGTACAGTACATTTAACAGCTATCTTATTGGGTGCATGCTCAGCTATAATCACATTAAACATGTTTGGCAATTATAAAGTGGAAGTAGTTTCAACTTAGAAGCATATAGGGAGATAAATCTAGTCAAAGCCAAAAACAGCAAATTGGTTGAGAAACATTTAATTTTCCATTGTTACTTTGTATTGCCATCAAACACTGGATCATGGTACTATTGTACTAAGACCACAAATATTAATTCAAGTCGCAAGCTTAGAGGATTTTACTTTTAAAAGTGATTTTACATTGTGGCTCAGTGGGCAGCACTCATGTCTTTTATGGGTTCAATTCCCACTCAAGAGCTTTGAGTACAAAATCTAAGAACATAGAACAATACAGCACAAACAGGCCCTTCGGCCCACGAGTTGCGCCGATCACATCTACCAATCCACAGACCTATCTATAACCCCCTATCCTATTCTTTTCCATATACTCATCCAGAAGTATCTTAAAAGACCCCAGTGAGTTTGCCTCAACAACCTCCGACGGCAGTCGGTTCCATTCACTCACCACCCTCTGAGTGAAAAACCTACCCCTGACATCTCCTTTGTATTTGCTTCCCTGCACCTTAAATCTGTGTCCTCTCGTAGTGACTATTTCAGCTCGGGGAAATAGTCTCTGAGAGTCCACCCTATCTATTCCTCTCAACATTTTATAAACCTCTATCAGGTCACCTCTCAACCTACATCTCTCCAGTGAGAAGAGTCCCAGCTCCCTCAACCTATCTTCATAAGGCTTGCCTCCCAATCCAGGCAGCGTCCTTGTAAATTTCCTCTGAACTCTCTCAATAGTCTCTAATCCTTCCTATAATGAGGCGACCAGAACTGCGCACAATACTCCAACTGGGGTCTGACAAGAGTCTTATAGAGCTGCATCATTACCTCCTGACTCCTAAACTCTATTCCTCGATTAATGAAGGCCAGTACACCGTACGCATTCTTGACCACTTCCTCCACCTGCGAGGCCGATTTAAGAGTCCTATGGACCCGGACCCCGAGATCCTTCTGCTCTACAACACAGCTAAGACTCCTACCCCTTATATTGTACTCCTTCATCTCATTATTCCTGCCAAAATGGACTACTACACATTTATCTGCATTGAAGTTCATCTGCCACTTCTCTGCCCAGTCTTGCATCTAAGCTGACACTTCAGTGCAGTACTGAGAGAGTGTTGCACTGTCAGAACTGCAGAAAATGTCAGATGAGACATTATGAAACCATAGAATCCCGACAGTGTAGAAGGAGGCCATTCGGCCCATTGAATCTGCGTCGACCACAAACACACCCATACCCTACACCGACAAATGCACATATCTACCCTGCTAATCCACCCGACACTAGGGTCAATTTAACATGGCCAATCCATCTAACCTGCATACTTTTGGACTAGAGGAGGAAACCAGAGCACCCAAAGGAAACCCATACGGACACAAGCAGAATGTGCATTTAAAATGAACTAACAGCATTTTTAATTTTCTTAACATTGTGTCCTGAACTAAAGCACACGAAGCAGATCCTCCATGATTTCTGAGAGGGCAGTTCAACTCTATTGTCTAATGTTAACCCTCTCTCAGGCTCCCATGCTCTCCTTATATGTGGAATTTCTTCTGGATTCCCTTTTTCTGAAACTCATGCCATCTCCTAACATTAGCCCACTACACCAAACTAATTATTTTTTGTTACATACGGGGTTCCTTGACACTGAAGCCATTTGATCATGTGTGTCTGATCCTGACACATAAGGTAGTTGTGTAGCCATTGGTCAACTCACCCTCCCCCTAAATGAATACTCCCCCTACCCAATATTCCCATTCCAGCCCACACAACTTCCCTGTGCTGAACACCATAATAACAGCATCTGCTGTCAATATACAGAGTCTCCATTTACCATCTCTTAACAATCTTAAATGCACCTCTCCTCAACAAATCTAACATTAGAAACTGCCATTTCCTTGCCATAGAGGAGTTAAGGCCTCACAAATCACACTCTTCTGACTTAGACAGGGCTTTGTAACTCTCTGCCCTTCCCAGATTTGAGACATTCAGTACTTCTTGTTCCAAGTTTAAGGCTTTCTTGTCTCTCTGTCCCTTTACCCAAATCACCAATCCCTACTCGCCTCAAGCACACTATCTTCCAAGTTTAACCATTGCTTTCTTCCTGTATCCTACAGCCTCCATCTCCCTAGCATTGATCAAATACCCCACCACCCTCTAATACTCTGGAGCTGAATACTGCATTTGAACTAGGCTCCTTGAAGGCAAAAGCAAATTCCTGCAGACGCTGGAATCTGAAACAAAAACAGAAGATGCTGGAAAATCTCAGTTTGTCTGACAGCATCTGTGGAGAGAGGAGAGTCAGGATGACCCTTTGTCAGAGTGACAAAGGGTCATCAGAACTCTTCTCTCTCCACAGATGATGTCAGACTGGTTGAGACTTGCGAAAGTTTCTGTTTTTGTTCCTGTAGACAATGCTGATAGTACTCCAAAAATGCTGTGTAGGATTAGAGAAATGTTAGCAAATAATGTATTACTCATGAAAAATATAAGGTTCAGCACTTTCATTGCATAAATGGGAAAGAAAATACTCAGTAGAAAGGAATAAATTGCAGTGTCTCAATTCTCACTGATCCCACAAACTGTACGCATAAATTGGAGTACAGTTCAGAACAGATGTTAAACCAAGTGTCACATAATGTGGAATTTATTTATTCAGAAGGGAGAACTTAAAAGGCATCAGTTCACATGGAGGTTGGAGGACCGCAATGTAACAACTATGTGTTATATTTGACATACTTTATATATCATACAGTGTGCAGAATACATAAAATTGAATACCCATGAATTCATAATGTCTGATCTACCCTCTTCAGAGAATGAAGAAATTCCAGTTAATCGCCAGCTGGACTAAGCACCATAGACATAAGTACCTTCTAACAATATCCCACTTGATGCAAATAAAAGCAGTTACATACATCACGTGAGAAGAACATAATAAATGAGGAAACACAAGGAATGACAACAAACTCCTAATGAGCAAAGAGCTGAAGTGGCAGATAAGTAGGCCAAGGTCTAGTGTTCTCACAATATGATTTGAATAGGGATGCAAACTTTAGTAGGCTGCTTTCAAATCAACAGTGTTAAAGCACCAACACTTTATTGCAGAATCACTTGCTTCATTGTGCATGGCAATCGAAGGTGGTCTGATTAGTATGGGGTGAGGGGGTGCAGGGTGAAGGAGACTACCAGATACACACTAAATGTTGTGGCATACCAGTTGTGCTGATTGCAGTGCTAAATACATCTATGGTAGAGGTCTCAGGGCACCTTTGGTAGAAAGAAAAAAATATCTAGGAAATCTCTTATGAAAGGCTTTAATATCATGGCTGACTTCAGCTTGCTTGATGAATGAGGGAGAGATGCTAAACCACACGGGTCAAACTTACTCTATGCTCAAACACATCAAAAAGCATTGCAAGAAAAGGACTCCAAAAGTGGCATACAGAGGAGTCACTTCGTTATCTTGCCATTGGATGAGCTCTCTGTAGTTTTGCAATAGTAGACAGCAGCTTCAGCAAAGAAAATTCCTAATTCTGAAGCAATTCTATCACTTTTAGACACAGATAGCTGCCTCCATTTCTTTGCTGCATCAATTGAGTGGACTTTACAACCATTCAACAGTCCCATTTGCTCAGTTGGGTGAGCATTGTATATTATGGCACATGCATAACCAGTGAGGAAAATTCATCATGGGAGCAAACATAACCAATAGACATATTAAATACACATCTACGCTCATCTGAGAAAAACGTGCTTTGCAATTTTCATCCATTCTAACACAGAAAATAAAGTCACAGTTTGTGAAAGCTGCTGCAGAAGAAAGTTCACAGCTTTGTTGATCCTCAATATCATTTGGTAGGTCCTGGCAGAATTTTGATATTTGTTAGAGGTCTTTGCGGATCATGTGTCATAATGTTTGAAGTTCCTCACACTTTACTACTCCACCATATCCAAGATAAAATGGATCTGTTGCATGGGGCAGAATCATCAAATGCTTGCCCACTTTGAACTTTGAAATTGTCCACTTCACTTTTTTTAGTGTAATTTAGTTTCCAGTGATCAACACACACTGTGTTAAAAACAAATTGACAATATTTCCTTGTTACTGCTGTGGTAGTACTTCCAAATATTCTGCCCTGAATTTTATATTTTCCCATCAGCAGGTGAGCATAAATGACACACAAGGGCTTCACAATGTGTTCCTGCCCACCCCAACCACTCCAGTAATTCTACATTGGGGCAGGCAAGGCCTCAGACAGGCTAATTACAGACCATTTAACCCAACCAGCCTCAATTTACGGTTAGCATCTGAAATTCCCAGGTATGAGGGAAGCTCGAAAATATTTGTGTTCGGGCCTCAAGGCAGGTCAGGAGATAATGCCTTCATCATTAGCCACCTTTTAACTTGGGTTGCTCCCCTACTTAAAGATTGGTAAAAGGCAATGTCCTTTTCCATTGCGCTCCCCCCCATCCTGCCCCCCAACCAGACTCTCCACTAACACCCCAGTCGCTCACCTTTCAGGCCCCAAACCTCCCCTATCCTTCCTATCCTAATACACTCAAAACTTAGTTTTTCCTGCAATCCTGGCTCTAGGGTCTGCATGGAGTCCCACTCTGTCCACTACAGCTTCAGGTGCTTCATGGACCGGAGAGCTGCTCTGACGTAGGACTTTTTCCCAAAATGTGCTGTGGAATTCCTGCTGACAACCATCCAGTTCACCCTGATTGGAGCATTGAATAGTTGTGGGGCAGACAGTGTTGGCAGTGCATATGTTCCCCACTGACTTCTTGGATGGCAGAATGGGAGACCCCACCATCCCAAAACTCCTGGTAACTCTAACTCCAGGTAACCTGCAATTGCAGAAGTAGAGAATGAACACGTTTCAGTTTAACAGAAATAATGGTGAGGTCAATAATTCTCACTGCCTTCAGGTGCAAATCAATGTGCAACCACGTGTGTGCTGTTAAATGCAGAAATGAGGAAATTTCTGTGCGAGTTTCTCAGCTTCTCTAGCAGTTATACTTTAATGGTATGTCATCAAGAAACTTGGGAATCAAATTATATAAACCAATGCCAATATGCAATACCAGGAAACGCCAGGACCTGTCCATTTCAGTGCAAATAATTTTAAAGATTTGACCTATTCATATATGCCCGTAAATTAAAATTAAAAAGGTTCCCTTTTATCTTTATCTTAATTCAGTTCCCACCTCATTTCTTTTTACAGCTGATCATTGAAATAAATATTAAATGACACTTCCTGGTTCAGACTTTATACTGACCACTAACTCTTCTTCAACCTTATTGATTAAAAGAGATGTACAATCATTACTTGCATTTGCACACACAAATCATAGAAGAAAATCTGAATCCTAATAAGTGGTCTTAAAACTGTCAGAATAAAACACCCACTGAAAACTATCTTCAAAATAACTATCTCCTAGCAACTCAGAAAACTGTCAATAAAAACAAGACTCACAGTTCCCTTTTTAGCTATTTCAGCAATCCCTCTTGAGACAAATCAGTAGTTGGATTTGGAGCTTGGCTAAGCATTCATTATGAGATTCTACTGCACTTTTGCTGAAAACAATTAAACTAAATTGTATAAACTAAGGGACAAAGCAAGGAGTGCAGCCCAAAATTAAAAAAAAAACATAAAGGAAACATAAACCAAAAAATTATTTAAGAAGTCAACAATTCACCCCAGTCCCTGTGGTGCCCAACAAGCATGAAAAGCCACAATGGTGCCCATGGACACCATATGCTCTTCTTCAGGGATAAGCAGCCATGAATATTGCTCCAGTTTAGGAAGAGACAGGCAGTCAGGTCCTTCCTATCCATCAGTCACCCACTGCTTAAACCTGTTCATAGCAAGTTTGGCCAGGTTCCAGTGTAGGTCCTCCTCCTTTCTGATGCACAACTGTGTCTGCAAGATCCCCAGGAGTTTAATAAATTAAAGCCTTTGTAGTAGTGGAACACATCTATTGCAATGCTTCAAAAGGCTGAATGTATTGATGACCTGTCAAACAATTAAATGATCAAAGCATAGAGTGTGATTTTCACAGTAAAATCTGAATTTCAACACTGTTCAATGCATATGAGCACTTTGTCCAATGAATAATGTGCTGCAATAAATTTGAAGATGTCTCCATTTTCAGAATGCTAGCCAGGTTAACTTTTTCTAAACAAAGCCCTGCTAATATCAGTGCACTAAGAAAAGATTTAATTTGACATGCAATATTATATAATGACATGAAGTTGGTAATGCTTTTTGAACTTCTTTGAAAAAGATTCTCGACCCCAGACAAGGGATCATCATAGTTCAAAACTCTTGAGATGTTATGAACCGCCAGCTGAAACAAGCCCAGTTCTATAGAAGAGGGTGGGGGTCTAAAATCACAATTCCTGCAATTGGAGACAGGAGGGTCACCACCACTTTTATGATTGTGGACGAGACACCAATTTCTGGTTAGACAACATTTTTGATTCCAGACACTTACTAAGAGACTAAAGCTACAAGGTTCCACAGGTTTTAGGCAAAAAAAAGGTGAACTTTATTACATAACATCAGAAAGTTTTAAAAATGATAATATCTGTCACATACTCGAACATTCAGGGGTAATATGAGGTACATGTGAATTAATAGGCAAAATGTGGTCAAACACTTCACACTTCACAATAAATGCATCTACTACTAAGATAGAGTCCATGGATTTCTCAAAAAAAAACAGAAATGGTTCTGGCTTGCCATTTTTAAAGCCTTTTCACCTCTGTTCTAACATGGATGAAGATCTGGTCCCAAGTCCAAGAAATAAATCCAGAAACATAAACTATTGATCTATATGGCATTATTCATAAAGCAATTTAACAACATATTTACAGAGGACTAAGCAACATTGTGATTAACTACACTGGAACAAAAAAATTAAAAACTACATGAAATCTGTAAATCAATTAAACGAATCTGAATCCAAGCTCATGGAGATTTTGTATTATACTGATATAAAATGGCTTAGATTGCATAAAGCTTCAAAAAGACAGTGGGAACAAAGAGTCAAGAGGCTTGTTTTTCTTCTTAAATGAAAAAGTTTGGAGTCCATTCATTTCTCGACTTCGCGATAGACTGCTGTTAGTGATCAAAAGTACACATCATCACCATTCAACTTGCTGATTTACTTGCTGATTCAAAAACTTCAGAATTGGTTGAGGCTATTTTCAAACTTTGGTATTATCACCATTTACATTTCAGGTTAACGGCACCTCACGTAACTTCCAATTCAAATTTATCAGTCTGTATTGTTTGCTGAGCAACTCAAATCAATTTACTTCCTGGATTTTAAGTTCCTCTTAATGAGCAGAGTTTTCCAAATCAACACTCTTGCTCAGAAGTTATTTATTATATTGGACCATCATTAGGAGAGCACACATTTTCTTTGATGAGCTTCAACAAATCAAGACACATATCTTTGATGCGAGATGGCCACTTTATATTAGTGCTCTCCACTGCAACAAGAGATAATGCCGAATTTCAATTCTTTAATTAATGCACATTTCAGGACTAATTCTTCCTATTGAGTGAGTTTCTTTTTTTTAATTTAATTTTCAGTATACAAGTGTAATCACTTTCATACACACTACATTCTCTAAAAGAAATTTAAAAAATAAAGTTAGTACATTTTATAATGGAGGCTTGATTGTTAGTGTATGATTTATTTCATATCTATAATTGTTCAAGTGTTGGCTTCTGAAAGTTTACAACTTCCTACAGATTTTCTTTCTTTTTCTAAAGTGTTAGTTGTCAAGTAAGCAAATGTGGCAATTGTGACAATGCTATGGCTAAGGTAGACTTAGGTAAATCTGGATCATGTTACCATTTTTATTAAGTAAACAAAAATTACCAGAACAAATTTTAAAAGGTAACTCTTGGTGACACAATCTATTTAATGTGCAGCCCTCAACATCTCACTAAAACTTAAATAAGTCATTACGCCCAAATAATTATCCAGCTTGGACTAGGTTAGACCGGGTAAGAACAGAAAGTTTCATTTCCAAAAAGGGTATTAGTAAACCAATTGCCATAATCTTTGAAAAAAAATTCCAGATTCATGGTCACTTATGCTGATAAATCTTCTTTATTTCCAGAATTTTAAAACAAAGTAAAATTTTCAGAATTGCAGTGTTTGGATATAACATGCATTATGTTGATTCTTTGACAGGATATTTCCAATGATTCCCATTCCTCTGCCTTCTCTTCCTATTCCTTTTAATAAAAGATAGAATTGATTTTTTTAAAACCCCAATGTTGTTTTAAGGGCAATTATGGATGCTGCTATTTAATTCTTTTGCTTACCAATGCACACTGCAACAAATACCACGCAAAAAATAAATTCTTCTCACCATTTTCTTTGTCCTTTAACCAATCACCATATATTAGTGTGTTTCCTGAAGGGTGCCTTTAAAATATTGCCCAAAGTAATGCACTTAAATTGGATAAATGGTTGAACTACAACTTAACAAATGGTTTATATAGGTTTGGCATTTCCTTTGCTTTTTGTACTCTTGCACCCCATTCTTTGTAAAATGGTACTTTAAAATCTTTTTTGTAAATGGTTTATCAATTTGTCCTCAGAGTTTGACTGAAACTAGGGAAACATTTCTACATTAAGCAATAATGGAACACTAGTATAATATATCACAAGAAAACTAGTTGGGCCAGTTAGTTCCTGATGGATCCGACTGTACACAAGGCTGCAGTAGTAATTGCAGTAGAAGGTTGTTTCAGCCTTGCTTTTGTGCAAGTATTTGTATGTTTTCTTTAAGGAAATCAAAAACTTTTCTTTACAGTCTTTGATGCATTTTTTTATTTTAGTTTATTAACATTGCTTCGCCGCACATTTTAGGGTCATCAAGTGTTGTAATGTTGAAATGGAAAAACAGGCCCTGCCCCCTTCTCTTAAGTCCTATTCCTTGGCACTGCCTTTAAAGCAAATGAGCCCAGACAATTACATCCCAGGCTCACAAATAATATTAAAAGTAAGATTTAAATATTTTAATCAGCCTTGTACCTTTTACACCAGCTGATTACACCAGCAATTCAATACTGGTATCATTGTGAGAAGTGAGAAACCAGGTGTGGGGTTTTTTGCCTTCCTCATGATCCTGATTGCTGTCGATTGGCTTGGCAAGCCAATAAAATCACCCTTACAGTATTTATATGGCTGATTCAGTTTAGCTTCTGATTAGTGTTAACTACCAGGATTTAGATCACGCGGTGGGGGGAGGGGGGGGTGGAATTAAGCCATTGAACATCAAAGATTAAAACAACACATTCCCTAGAGTGCAGAAGAAGGCCACTTGACCCATTGAGTCTACCAACTCTCCAAAAGAGCATCTTACCTGCACCCACTCTCTTTCTCCCTATCCCTATAACTCAGTGTGTTTACCATAGCTAATCCACCTAAAGTACCTCGTAGAATTCCTACACTGCAGAAAGAGGCTATTAGGCCCATCAAGTCTGCATCAGCTCTGAAAGAGCATCTCACCCAGACACTATCCCTGTACTCCACATATTTATCCCATTAATACCGCTAAACATATATCGTTGGACAATTTAGCATGGCTAATCAACCTAATCTGCAATCTTTGGATTGTGAGGAAATTGGAGTAACTGGAGCAAGTCCAAATAGACATGGAGACACCACCACAGAAACTGGAATTGAACCTGGGTCCCTGTAAGGCAGCAGTGCTAAACACTGTGGCACCTGAAGACATGATAGTTAGATTCTCTACTGTTGGAGATGGTCCCTGCCTGGCTCATTTATGGGCTAAATATTATTAATCAGTTTCAACCCCAAGCTGAAAAGATGTTTAGATCTCATTGTATGTGGACATAGGCTGCATAAATATGAGGACTTAATGATATTGAACATTGAGTAATCATCCCTACTTTCAGTCTTATGGTAGAGGAAAATGAGGTAGGAAATGAGGAAATGGCCGAGGCCTTAAACAAGTTTTTTGTGTTGTTCTTCACGGTAGGGAACACAAATAGCTTACCAAAAATTGACGATCGTGGGAATATAGGGAGTGAGGTCCTTAAAGTGATTACTATTACTACAGAGGTAGTGCTTGGTAGGCTAATGGGACTAAAGGTAGACATCTGTACAAAACTCTAGTGCGGCCGCACTTGGAGTATTGCGTACAGTTCTGGTTGCCGCATTATAAGAAAGATGTGGAAGCATTGGAAAGGGTGCAGAGGAGGTTTACCAGGATGTTGCCTGGTATGGTGGGAAGGCCTTATGAGGAAAGGCTGAGGGACCTGAGGTTATTTTCATTAGAGAGAAGAAGGTTACGTGGTGACCTAATTGAGGCGTATAAGATGATCAAGGGATTGGATAGGGTGGATAGTGAGAGCCTTTTTCCTCGGATGGTGATGACCAACACGAGGGGACATAACTTTAAATTAAGAGGTGGTAGTTATAGGACGGATGTCAGAGGCAGGTTCTTTACACAGAGGGTGGTGAGAGCGTGGAATGCCCTGCCTGCAGCAGTTGTGGACTCGCCTACTTTGGGGGCATTCAAATGTTCGGTGGATAGGCATATGGATGATATTGGAATAGTTTAGGTTAGAGGGTCCACTGGCCGGCGCAACATCGAGGGCCGAAGGGCCTGTACTGCGCTGTAATGTTCTAAGTCCCTGGGCCCAGATGGAATGCATCCCAAGGTACTGAAAGAAATGGCAAAAGTAATAGTAGATGCATTAGTAGTAATTTATCAAAATTCACTGGATTCTGGGGAAGTGCCGACTGATTGGAAAACAACTAATGTGATGCCACTGTTTAAAAAAAGTAAACAAAAGGCGGGTAACTACAGGGTCGGTTAGCTTAACTTCCGTAGTTGGGAAAATGCTGGAACCCATCATTAGAGAAGAAATAGCGGGACACCTGGAAAATCAAGCAGATGTAGCACGGATTCACGAAGGGAAATTCGTGTTTGACAAAGTTACTGAATTTTTATGAAGATGTAATGAGTGCAGTAGACAGAGGGGAACGGTGAATGTGGTGTTTTTAGAATTCCAGAAGGCATTCGATAAGGTGCCTCACAGAAGGTTGCTGCAGAAGATTAAGGTACGTGGAATTGGGGGTAAAGTGTTAGCGTGGATTAAGGATTGGCTATCTAACAGGAAGCTGAGAGTTGGAATAAATGGGTGCATTTCTGGTTGGCAGTTGGTGACTACTGGTATGCCGTATGGATTGGTGCGGGGACCTCATATACCATATACACAGACGATCTGAAGGTGGGGACTGAGTGTAGGATAACAAAGTTTACTGATGACACAAAGATGAGTGGAAAGGCAAATTGCATGGAGGACACGGAAAGTCTGCAGAGAGATTTGGATTGGCTGAATGACTGGGCGAGGATCTGGCAGACAGAGTATAACGTTGGCAAGTGTGAGGTTATCCACTTTGAAAGGAATAATAGTAAAATGGACTATTATTTACAACATGCTATTGTGTAGAGGTATCTGGGGGTCCTCCTGCACGAATTGCAAAAACTCAGTCTGCAGGTGCAGCAGGCAATCAAGAAGGCAAATGGAATGTTGGCCTTTATTGCAAGGGGGATAGAATATAAAAGCAGGGAGGTCTTGCTGCAACTGTACAAGATACTGGTGAGGCCACAACTGGAGTACTGTGTGCAATTTTGGTCCTCTTATTTGCAAAAGGTTTATTGGCCTTAGCAGGGATGCAGAGAAGGTTCACCAAGTTGACACCGAAGATGAGGGGGATGGGTTACGAGGAGAGATTGAGTAAATTGGGCCTGTACTCATTGGAGTTTAGAAGGCTGAGGGGCGATCTTATAGAGACATATAAGTTAATGAAGGAGCTAGATAGAGTAGAGGTAGAGAGATTACTTCTACTTAGGAAGGAAACAAGAACTACAGGACACAGCCTCAAAACAAGGGGGAGTCAGTTTAGAACAGAGTTGAGGAGGAACCTCTTCTCTCAGAAGGGTAGTGAATCTCTGGAATTCTCTGCCCATTGAAGCAGTAGAGGTTACCTCGTTAAATGTGTTTAAGTCACAGGTAGATTTCTGATCAATAAGGGAATTAAAGGTTATGGGAAGCAGGCGGATAAGTGGAACTGAACCACTTTCAGATCAGCCATGATCTTATTGAATGGTGGGGCAGGCTCGAAGGACTATGTGGCCTACTCCTGCTCCTATTTCTTATGTTCTTATTAAAAGTTACTGATGAAGATGTGGAATATAATTGAGCCTAATATATTATCCACAGGAAATCTGGGCTATGTTGCTTGGCTTCCAAAAATTACAACAATGTTTCTATGTGCTGGGGAGGGAGGGGCGTGGGGTTATAGAGCAGTATTTGTCAGTATAGGATTTGTCCTACTTTTTGTGGGCAGGATATATATGAGTAATTTTTCATATTGTCCATTTTGAGCTATACCCATTTTGCAAGTGTTGACTCAGCATCTTTTTCATATGAATCAAGGCAGAAATGATCATAGCCCATGCAACAGATATGGAGCAAAGAACATTTAAAAGTTTAGCAGAATGCATAAGATCTCAAAACTTTAAAGCTTTGTTACATCACTAGCTCAGTACAAGCTCTGTATTCAATAATAGTTATGTGTGCATATCATTATTCTGGTAATTTGTAATGACAGCTTGAAGGAGCTCTGCAGTGCTGTGAGTAATGATAAGGAGTTTGTACCCCAGAGACCAGGTGCAGTGTTTAGAAAATGCTTATGAACCTCCATGATATATGCCAACCAAAACTATGTCGTTAATCTTTATTGGTATATTTGAATAAATTAAATGTTAAATGATGCAAAAATTGTACTCAAACCATGAACAAGTTTCTTTTCAATTTATTAATGTTGGTTACGCATTAGAATACAAGTAATGAATCCGAAGTGACTTTCATTCTTCTGCTCTTTTATTAATGCAACAACTTGCATTCATATAACAGCTTAATGTTAAAATGTCCCAAGCAAAAACTTCACAGAAGGAGTATCAAACAAATTTTGTCACCAAGCTACATATGAACACTGGGACAAAATATTTGGTCAAAAATTTTAAGATTGTTCTTTATTCTTTCATGCTATGTGGGCATCACTGCCAAGGCCAGCATTTAGTTGACCATCCACAATTGCTCTTGAACTGAACATTTCAAGAGGGCAGTTAAGAGACAATCACATTGCTGTGTGTCACCATGTAGACCAGATCAGGTAAGGACAGTAGCCTTCCCTCCCTGAAAGGATATTAGTGAATCAGATAAGGAGCATTGTAAATGGAAGAAAGGAGTGGGGTGGAGGTGCTTGAGATATTTAGGGAGGGGGGGCTTGCTATTAGCAGTTGAAGATGTCGTCAGCAATGGTAAAGCATTTAAACTGGGGATACGCAACAGGCCAGAATTGGGGAAGTGCAGATATCTTGGGGACCGTCTGACTTGGGGGGATTGCAGAGATAGGGCACTAAGATAATGGAAAAATTTGCAAACAAGAATGTGTTGAACCAGGAGCCAGCATAATGAGCACAGAGTGAAGGGTGAATGGATTTGGTGTAAGGACACAGTCCTTAAAGTTTGGGAAAACACAAAAGTTTACTAAAGGGTAGAAAGTGGAAGGCCAACCGCGATTACTTTGGAATAGTTAAGTACGCAGGTAACAAAGGCATGGATGATGGTTTCAGCAGCAGGTAATCAGAACTGGGGGTATAGTTGGGTGATGTATTTATAAATCAGGAAGGCTGAAAAAAAAAATAGGGCTTCACTGATTTTTTAAAAAAAAAAATCGTGCCCACTGGGTGCCCAACTTGATTTAAGTGCATCTCTTAAGGTCCATTCTGCATTCTCACCCACAACAAAGGAAAATGTGGCTGCCAAACCAATTAGACGAACCTGACACAGCATTTATATACCAATGGGTGGGGCATAAGCTGCATTTCCTCCACTCAATGAGACAGAAGGTTGCTCCTAAACATAACAAAAGTGCTGACATTTTGGCCTGTAACCCAGAGGCGTTTTTTCTTCCCAGGATCACTCCCTTTGGATTTTGACTTTCATTTTGGGCAAATTCCCATCAGTCTGCCAATTACCTTTTATTAAGACCCAACAATTTAAGTTATGGTGTTCTCTTGCTAGAGCCGTCAGGAATGCAAAGTTCTGCCTACCATTCGTCTGATATGTGCAGTGGATTAAAACAGGCCCTTGCAATATTAAAAACAACTGTGATAATTTATTGATATGTTTGGATGGAAGTTACACCACTGTATGTAAATGAGACAATTTTGAGTGATGTTGCTCTTTGTTCTTCATTCTCCTCATTATGTGCTGTGTGTGCAGTGTGGAGCCTCATAGCTCAAGAGAATAAACCAAGCTGTTCTGCTTCACAACATTCAAGTGCTGCAGCATCATAAATTAAGACAAAATGACTAATAAAAACATTCCAATAATATAAATCATCATGTAGTGGAACAAAATGAGAAAGAAATCTTTCTTAAGTTGACCAATAATTTTAAAAATGTTCAAATATGCCCTTCATAGAATACACAAATATTAGGAAGGCAATTGCTTTCTTCCCCAACCAATGTCACCAGATGAATTAATATATGTAGTTATGTCTTGGAGCAGAGAGAATGTCATTATTTGTCAAATTGAGGATTTATACCAATAATTCCTTAACTCTGCTCACATTGCCAATTCAGTTGGACTGCTTGGTGCTTATAGAACAACAATCCACTAGAAAAAGCAAAGGTCCACATTTCTGTTACTATCTAATAATCCATAGAGGTATGCATGTGACCAGCAATCACACTGAAGGAGGAAGGAAAACAGACCTAGTGTAGGGAAAAATCAAGCACAGAGGTAGTAGCTCAAGAGTGATAGCTGCTCACATTGTTATTGTGAAATACTTCATCTCCTTCTGACATTAGGATGCTTTACTCACATTAGGTGGCATTTTTCTCTTGAGCACTAGGCCACAACAAAACACACATTTTATCCAAGTGTACACAGACCCTCTCAGTTGAATTTGGGTCATCATCATCATTCAGGCAAGCTCCTGAGTTGTCCACTGGAAGACCCCAGTAAATATGGTGACAGAGTGAGATCAATGCACCAACTTCACTACAGCAATTTTAACTCTGATTTATTTGCCATTTCGATCAAGTAGACGGAATCAAAATCATCCTTAAAAAACTACAAACGTGTGTTCAGCTAGCAATTTCAGCAGCAAGGACTCGGATGTAAATATTCAGCAAATGCTTTGCCCAACATCTTTATTACTGTTCGCCTCCTAAAGTGTAACACTGAATACAAATATACACAACAATAGAAGGGTTAAAGGACATTGCCTAAAATCATGGAATGAAGGAGGATCTTAGGAGGACAGATATAGAGAGGGGTGGCACAGTGATACAGTGGTTGGCACTGCTGCTCAGTAAGAAGTTTGACAACACCAGGTTTAAGTCAACCGATTTATTTGATAGTAAACTCACAATTCACCTGAAGAAGAGCAGAGCCTCGAAAGCTTGTGTGAGTTCACTATCAAATAAATTGGTTGGACTTAAACCTGGTGTTGTCAGACTTCTTACTGTGTTCACCCCAGTCCAACGCCGACATCTCTACATCACTGCTGCTCAGTGCTAGGGACTTGGGTTCAATTTCATCATCGGGTGACAACCTGCATGGAATTTGTACCTTCTCCCTGTGTCTGAAGGGTGTTTTCCCCAGTCCAAAAAATGAGAAAATTAGATGGCTTGACCATGCTAAGTTGCCTGTTAGTGTCCCAAGATGCATATTTTAGATGGATGGTAAATATGTGAGTTGTGTGGATCGAACGGGGATGGAGGCCTGGGTAACATATGCTGTGAGATAGTAATGCTGACTGAATGGGTCAAATGGCCTCTTCTGCATTGTTGGGGTTCGATGATTCTGTAATAAGTGGGACTTCAAGAAAATTACAGACAACTAAGAAGGAATTAACTTTGGGTCTGAAACTTACAAAGAAACTGCACCAAGTGTCTGCGCGAAAATACTTGGACAAAAATGGTCACTGTATCATAAGAGAAATCAAATTCAAAATCAAAGTCTCCTTGGATGACCAGGAAAGCAGAATATGATGAAACAATAGAAGAAAAGCTATGACGTGATGCTTGTCAGGTGAATTCTTTGTATGAGAGCCAGATACAATATATTAGGTCTGGCAAAGAGATTATGAGAATAGAATGGCAGTTAAGATAGGAGAGAACACAAAAATCTTCTCTTGCCATGTAAGTAGTAAGAGGTGGTGGGGTCTTTTAGGAACAAAGGTGGTGATATATGCCAATAGTATAAGGTAAGGCTAGAATATTTAATGAGTACATTATATCAGTATTTACTGAAGAAAGGAGGCTGATAAAATATTAGTCAAAACAAAGTTGGTAGAGGTAGTAAATGGGATGATAATTGAGAAGCAAATGTACAGGAAGGGCTGCTATGCTTAGCATCTAGGGTGAATAAACTGCCTGTCTGGATGGCTGCATTCCAGGTTGCTAAGGGAATTGGGGACGGAGATAGCAAAAGGGTTTATCACAATCTTCCCTGGAAACAGGGATGGTGCCAGAGGAAAGTCATAAAAGTGATACGTTTGTTTGTAAGGTTATAATAGCTGCAGGCTAGTCAGTAGTGGGAAAGGATTCATAAACAGTAATCAGGGGAAAAATTGGCAGGCACTTGGGAGAGATTTGAATTAATTATGGAGAGCCAGCATAAATTTTTAAAAGGTAGATCGTGCTTGACTAATTGAATTGAGTTTGTCAATGAATAGAAAAAGTTGGAGAGAATGGGACTCTCATTCTCGTGTTGCCTATATGAACTTTAAGAAAGCCTTTGACAAAGTAACATATAAAAGACTGGATAACAAAATTGAGGTTCGTAGAATAGGAGGTCAGTGGCATCTTCATAGAATCCCTACAGTGTAGAAGGAAGCCATTCAGCCCATCGAGCCTTCATCAACTACAGTCTAACCCAGGTCCTATTCACATAACCCAACATATTTACCCTGCTAAACTCCTGACACAAAGGTCAATTTTGCAAAGACAATCAACCTAACCTGCACATCTTTGGGTGTGAATTAAAAATCTTAGATTTAAAAAAAATTAACTTAAGAACAGGAAACAAGAAGTCACCTTCAGATCAGTAGAAAGAATTGGGAAATGCTGACCTAACGTTCTAAAGTATGCACAGAGACAAATGGACCTAGGGGGTCTTTTTGTGTAGATCTTTGAAGATACAGGAAATATCGAGAGAACAGGTAGCTAAGAGCAAGGGACTGTGGCCTTCATTAATAGATATTTGACATTTTGTGCCTGTGTTCGCTGCAAGCATCAACATGGACCCAAAACATAGTGATGGTTGAAAGATTAGAATTTTGCTGGCAAGATCTCATTTTCTGATTCTCTCCAAACCTCCCACTGGTGACATGATGAGGTTCCCAACCAGAAAGTTTGTGACCCTAATTGAAATAAATTATAATCTAATTAAAGGACTACCCCCTTCCTTCCATATGTTCCCCCCACACCAATGTGATGTCACACTATCAAGGTTTACAAAGAGTTTTTAAAAATGGGAACCAGGCAGAGGGATCCAGCCAGGGGCACACAGGTAAGTACTGCTCTTTGAAGGAGAGGGACATGGCTGGGTTGTGCCAGGGCGGGCTCTCCAAGGAGCTCCAAAGGAATTGGTTGCATCTAAACTGGAAGGGCACAAATATTCTGGCTGGGAGGTTTGCTTGTTTCACATGAGAAAATTTAAACTAGTTTGGCAAGGCGGTGGGAACCAAAGCAAAGGTGAATTAGCTGAAGGGGAACCCCAGAGTACAGCCAGTAAGACGCAGAGAAACAGCAGGCAGGGTGTGGTGAACTGAAGTGCATTTGTTTCAATGCAAATAGTCTAACAGGTAAGGCAGATGAACTTAGAGGTTGGATTCGTACCAGGACCTACAATGTTGTTGCTATTGCAGAAACTTGGTTATGGGAAGGATAGGATTGGCAGCTTAACATGCCAGGATACAGACGTTTCAGGGGGAATACAGAGGTGGGGGGGAGGGGGTTGCACTATTAGTTAAGGAGAATATCACAGCTGTACTCCAGGGAGGACACCTCAGAGGACTCATACAGCGAGGCAATATGAGCAGAGCTCAGGAATAGCAAAAGTGCAGTCACAATGTTGGGGGTTTACTATAGGCTGACCAACTGCCAGTGGGAGATTGAGGAACAGATATGTAGATAAATTTTGGCAAGGTGTACAAGTAACAAGGCTGTTCTGGTGGGAGATTTTAACTTCCCCTATATTGTCTATGACTCATTTAGTGCTCAGGACGTGGATGGGGCAGAGTTTGTAAAGAGCATCCAGGAGGGCTTCGAAACAGTACAAATAGTGACCACAGTTCAGTAAGCTTTGAGGTACTGAAAGATAAAGGTAAGTGTAATCCTCAAGTTAAGGTGTTAAACTGGAGCAAGGCTAATTACAACAATATTAGGCAGGAACTGAAGAATGTAGATTGGGGGCAGATGTCTGAGGGCAAATCAACATCTGGCATGTGAGAGGCTTTCAAGTATAAGTTGGTAGGGATTCAGAACAGGCACATTCCTGTAAGGATGACGGATAACTATGACAAGCTTTGGGAACCTTAAGTAATGAGAGATATTGTGAGCTTACTCAAAAAGAAGAAGGATGCATTTGTCAAAGCTAAGAGGCTGGGAATACATGAAGCAAGTGTGGAATACAAGGAAAGTAGAAAGAAACTTAAATAAGGAATAAGGGCTAAAAGGGATCATGAAAAAGCATTGGCCAGCAGCATAAAGGAAAATTCCAAGGCTTTAAGAGCAAGTGGGTAGCCAGAGAAAGGGTTAGCCCACTCATGGACAAGGGAGGGAATCTATGCATGGAGCCAGAGAAAATGGGTTAGGTATTAAGTGATTACTTTGCATCAGTATTCATCAAAGAGAAGGACTTGGTAGATGATGAGTCTGGAAAAGGATGTATAGATAGTTTGAGTCAGAGTGAGATCAGAAAGAAGGAGTTATTGGGGTTCTTGAGAAATATTAAGGTAGACAAGTCCCCAGGGCCTGATGGGATATATCCCAAAATATTGTGAGAGGCAAAGGAGGAAATTGCTGGGCCTTGAGAGAAATTAGAGAAATTGACAGTATCTTCACTGGCTACAGGGAAGGTCATGATGTAGAGATGCCAGCGTTGGACTGGGGTAGTAAGAACTCAGTAAGAATTTAGCAACACCAATTGGTGTCATGAAGCCAAGATCCCTATTAAGACCGTCCTCATGTGTGCGGAACTTGGCTATCAGTCTCTGCTCAGCGACTCTGCGCTGTCGTGTGTCACAAAGGCCCCCTTGAAGAACATTTACCCGCAGGTCGGAGGCCGAATGCTCATGACTGCTGAAGTGTTCGCCCACAAGAAGGGAACTGTTTTGCCTGGTGATTGTTGAGCGATCACCAGCGATGCTCATATAAACCAAGTTCGGCACACGAGGACGGTCTTAACAGTGTGTCATGAAGCCAAGATCCCTATCCGTAACCCCCGTAACTTGCATGGGTTAGCAAAAAAACTCACTTACTGTGCTGTCTGGAGAAAATACACAATTCTCTAACCAATGCTCAGGATTCCCTTCACACACATTGTTAGCCACTTTAACACTTGAATAGTAGGTTAGATGTAAGGATTCGCATTCTAATCAGCAATCTGTGACTGTCTGTGTTGATATGTGCGCGATTGCAGACCAGAACACTGCATTTGCCTGACGAAGGCACAAGAGTGTCGAAAGCTCACAGATTTACTATCAAATAAATTGGTTGGATTTCAAATTGGTGTTGCTAAATTCTTACTGAGTTCTTACAGGGAAGATCCCAGAGGATTGGAGAATAGCCAATGTTGTTCCTTTGATTAAGAAGGGCAGCAAGAATAATCCAGGTAATAACAGGCCGGTGAGTCTTACATCAGTGGTAGGGAAATTATTAGAGAGGATTCTTCGAGACAGGATTTATTCCCACTTGGAAATAAGTGCACAAAATTAGTGAGAGGCAACATGGTTTTGTGAAGGGGAGGTTGTGTTTCCAAACTTGATCGAGTTTTTGAGTAAGTGATGAAGATGATTGATGAGGTAGGGCAGTAAATGTTGTCTACATGGATTTCAGTAAGTTCTTTGACAATGTCCCTTATGACAAACTGGTACAGAAGGTGAAGTCGCTTGGGATCAGAGGTGAGCTGGCAAGCTGGCTACAAAACTTGTTCAGTCAAAGAAGATAGAGGGTAGCAGTGGAAGGGTACGTTTCTGAATGGAGGGCTGTGACAAGTGGTTTCCTCAGGGATCAGTAATGGGACCTTTGTTATTTGTATTAATGATTTGGAGGAAAATGTAACTGGATTGATTAGTAAATTAGTGGACTAATCCAGAGGGTGGCCTTCTGGCCTGCACACAACTTGTCTGAAGTTTTGCAGGGACAGGGGAGGGCCTCTAACATCCTATCTAGGTTCTAAAGTGGCAAATTAACACCCAAATTAACACATGCCAGCTCTGGTTGTGCCCAAATGTAAAATTGGCGGACAGTGAATTTTGAAGGTGGTGGATGAGGAAAGGGAGGTGGGAGACAGGAGGTAATTAAGTGGAACACTTTTTCCTAGATGGTACCAAGGTTCTTGAGTATTTTTGGAGCTGTAATTATTCTGGCAAATGAAGAGTATTGTGTTTTGTAGATAGTTGACAGGCTTTGGAAATCAGAAGGCGAATTACCCTGCAGAATTCCTAGCCTCTGACCTATTCTTGTAACCACAGAATTAATATAAAAGTGTTGCAGTTTAGTTTTTAGTCAATGGTAACTTCCAGGACATTGATCATGGTTGATTCAGTGATTGTAATGCCATTGATTGTCAAGGGCTGTTGGTTATATGCTTGAGGTGAGAATACTACTTATCACTTTTCTTGCCAAGCCTGAATATTATCCAAGTCTTGTAGCATTTGGATACAGACTGCTTCAGTATCCATGGAGTCATGAATGATGCTGAACATTCTGTAACATCCCTACTCTCTGATATCATGTTGGAGGGGAGGTCATTGATGAAGCAGGTAAAGATGACTGGGCCTGGGACTGCATCCTGAGGAATTCCTGCAGCAATCCTGGGACTGAAATAATCAAATTCCAACAACTACAACCATCTTCCTTTGTGCTTAATATGACTCCCATCAAAAGAGAGTCACCTGCCCTGAGTCCCATCGCCTCCAATGTTGCTAGGCCTCCTTGCTGCCACACTTAGTCAAATGTTACCAAGATGTCAAGGACAGTCAGTCTGCCCCCGAGCTCTGTTACTTTGTCCATGTTTGAACCAGGGCTATAATGAGGTCAGAAGTCGAGTGGCCCGAACAGAACCCAAACTAAGCTTCCGTGAGCAGCACCACCAACAGCAGTGGTCACTTCTAGGATTGCACCCAGCTGAGGGGAAACAATAACTTAACACCACCACTTTTCAACAAATTGAATGAATTCAAGGGTCACCAGGGTCATGCAATCCCTAGCGAAGGGAGGGTTTTTGCCACTGGGACAGTATTACTACCATGCCCACCCCACTTCCCCAAATTAAGATAGTTTACCAGCTGCTGTTAAAAAGTCAGTAACACTGGGAAGAGACCTTCATTGGCCAGTTAAGTGACATATCGAACCTCTGGTCAGGTGGGTCATCCTCCATCTGACCTGCTGAAGGTAGAAAGCCATTGTGGCAGTAAGACTATGGGCACCATGCCTCCAACTTTTACCCCACTCCCACCACACTTCCCAGCCTAGCCATGGACACTCTGTAAATTCCAGTCCTTAGATTCAATTTGAATGAGATGCCATTGAAGGGAATTGAGGGAGTGGAAAGGTTTTTCCCTTACACAACTGCACCGGATAAGTTCTGTCTTAAGATTACATATGGCTGTCCCACAACAGAAGCTCCAACGGAAAGAAGAAGCCCCATAAACAAAGTGAATTACATTAAAACAGACAGCATCAAGCTGCAAGCAAATGTAAACAATTTAATTGAGATGAATTCATTACATGCATACTTAAGTTTACTCTAGGCAGCCTTCGATTTACCATGCTGATCTTCCTTTGACAAATAATCGCAAGGCCAGATAATGTTCATTATTTTAATTGGTAATACGAGAAATAACACGTGCCATTGCATTGCCTTTTAATCAATGATGGAAACTTAATACTTACTTTGAGACTGAAACTTAAAAGTTATCCCCAGGCTACATTCAGTTATGTTGTATTAAATAAGAATTCCAATTAATATCTACTGAATTTAAAGGTATACTGTGTTCAATTAATTTTGCTTCCAAGTATAAGTGATATGAATTGCACTAGAATACATTATTAATATCATGAAATTGAAAATAATAATTCCAGCTCTTGGACTTCAAAAATGATTTAACAAATACTTTTTCAGGAAAATAATTAATTGTAGTGCTTACACCAGATTTAGAAGAGGAGAATATTTTAAGACGGATATCCTTTCAAGATGCAATCTCCCAATTAGTTCAAATTGTACACCTCTTCCCATATGATTACTGTGGAAACCTGAACAATATATGGGTCAAATTATTTTGACAAAGAGTGATTAATTTATGATACCCAGATCAAAATCATTCTTTACAGGTTTCTATTACAAAATTCCATAGCTTAATGGATTGGTTATGAACAATCAGCTTCCAATTTTGACCTTGAAAATGCAAATCTTCCCCAATTTCCAACTTTAATTGCACATTAAATGTTGTTCGGTATAAATGTGTACAGGATATTAGCCAGAGTTTCAACCCCAACATTATTTTTTATGTGGTGCTGGACGACTGAAGACTTGGGACAAGTTCAGCAATGAGACAAATGGTCTTCAATAACTTCAAGTGGCCAATGTAATAAATCTTTATTGGTAAACAGCAGTTTGATTGAAAACGGTGGTGAACGATTTGACTGCTCTCAGGTGGAGGAGGGTCATGCTCATAGGTTAGCACTGTTTAGCATTTCACACAAGGCTTTTACAGTCAAAGGAGAAAGGAAAACTTTTTGTCCCATCAGTCTAAAGCCCATGTTTAATTCATTGTTAAAGATATACTATTTACACAATGAACTGAGTTCAGTGTGAAATATATTTACACTTCTTGCAGATCCCCAAAAAAAGAGGAAAACGGAAAAACTATGGAAATCTGTCTTTGGTGAAATCTGGGAGAGGGGGAACTAAAGGGATGCACATGCAAATGAAACAACTCAATTAAAAACAGATTTTATTTGTTGTTCCTGAGTGGATCATTCTTTACACACCAGCTCAAATTATAGATTAAAATCTGGTGAGAAATTTGCAGAAAAGTTTGTGCAGCTTTAGGAGAAGGGGAAAAAAAACGTTGGAGCAGCAGAGTGGTTGTGGGGAGAAGGGAGGGGAAGAAACATTTAAAATGGATGCAAGGAGGAAAGGAGGGCTAATATGAAGGATTGGATAAGAATTGCGACAGAGAGGGAAGAACATATTCAGGTGGACAGGAAAGAAACAGATAGAGCAGAAAGATAAAGAAGATTGAGATGTAAACAGAATGGAGAACAAGAATTGAAGTGGTCAAGGGAAAATAGAGAAGCTTCAGAACAAAAAAGAGGTTGGGGTTGCCAGAAAAGTAAGTGCTACATTAACGAACATTTGGTAAAGTTGTTAAGGGACTATATTATGAATTAGTTTAAAAACCCTGAGCACTTTTATTTAACCTTCCAGTTAATCAAGGTTCTGATAGTTCATCAGTTAAAAGGCAAGTTCACAAAATATTCAAGATTTTGAAGAAGTTTGACAAGGTAGACACCAATAGGTTGTTTCTCCAGACTGTGGAATCTAGAAAACAGAGGCAGTAACTCAGGAGAAGCAGTCAATCGTTTAAGGACCAAGGTGAGAATAAACTTCTTTGATTTATTCCTGTCACATGCATTAACATAGTGAAAAGTATTTTTCTTCTGCGCTATACAGACAAAACATACAATTCATAGAGAAGAAAATGAGAGAGTACATGCAAAGTACACTACAGCAATGTGGTTGCAAATCTTTGGAAATCTCAGCTCCAGAAGATTGTGGATATGCCTTTGTTGACTACATTTAAAACATGGATAGACAGGTTTTTGGTCTCTCAGGAAACCAAAGGTAATGGGGAGTGAGTACAAAAGTAGAGTTGAAACCCAAGATCAGCCAGAATAGTGCTGAGTGATGGAACAAGCTTAGTGGGCCATATGGCCTACTACTATCCACCATACTAGTATTGAATTTGAATGGGAATTAACAAACCTGCAAAGAAAAGGATAGAAATTACTGTAGTGCAATGAATTAGACATGGCTTTTAGACTGATGGAATAAAATGTTTTCTTTTTTCACTTGACTGTAAAAGCTTTGTATGAAATGCTAAACAGTGCTAACTATGAACATGACCTTAAAGCATAGCACAATGCATAATTTGAGATTAAATTGCTAATTTTGTTTAGTAAGGGCACAGGATGGCTTGAAGGAGAAATGGCAAACATTGCACTGATGGACCAAGAGTTTTTTTGGGCTTGAGCAGGATATTGATCAATATAGGCACAATAAATAAAGAAAGTTCAACTTAAACTCACTACCAGGTGTGGCATGCAGCACAATGGTTAGCACTACTGCCTCAAAGCAACAGGAACCCGGGTTCGATGCCCAACTTGAGTCACTGTCTGTGTGAGTTTCCTCCAGGTGGTCTGGCTGACTCCCACAGTCCAAAGATATGCAGGTTAAGTGGACTGCTATGCTAAATTGCCTCTTAGTGTCAGGGGACTAGCTAGATAAACATATATGGTTATGGGATAGGACCTGGGTGAGATTGTGGTCGGTGCAGGCTCAATGGGCCGTATGGCCTCCTTCTGCACTATCGGATTCTATGATTCTGCATCACTGGGCAAGCAATAATTCATGATTTTTTTATAAACCTGGAATATAGGATGGAAGAAAATTATTTAAAGTAGAACATTTGGAGTTTCAAACAAGGAAAGGTCAAAAGAACAATTAACATAGTGATAGTGAAAAAAATAGATCAAGTCTAATGTATTTCCAAGAGAGAGGATGAATATGAAAAGGATGAAAATGATGTGTTTTGCTCTTGCCAGGAGTGAGAAAGTGCTAAAAGGCGCTTCACAAATTGCAAACCTTTAAAGTTTTGAAATTTATAGACAGTTATAAAGAGTTAGGAGAAAAATAAATGTCAAAGGACTGGCATTTACAGGGTAGTCTATTCCACACTCAACTGAAAAGCCGGTCATGAGCCAGTCCACTCAAAATCTTACTGCCTCAACCATTTTATATAGGAAACAGAATCAGCATGCGATTTCAGGGGTGGAAATCTCATCTTGCAGAACTGCCAGCTAACGTGCTGGGTCTGAAGCCAGTGCCAGTGGAGAAGAGGAGATGGAGACCAGAATGTCAAGTTACTTATTGCATCAGAGGGCCTGGCAGACAGAATGTAACAAGGGGAGGGAGGGGATTGCTCGTGGGGATGGGAGAGGAAGAGGGAGGGGGAGTCAGGTTTGAGAGCCCAGTGGGGTATACCCTTGGCAGGGGGTGCCTTCAATGGTGCAAGATACCCCTAAAGGAGCTGGATTTTATTAGGTGCCTTGGTCCTCGCTCCTCTTTTTAAGCTAGGGAGTGCTCCACAGTCCTGAGAGACTAATGGGCTGGGGGAGGGGATGTCCTGGTAAGGGGGTGCTTCCATGGGCTGAGGGTTACCCTAAAGAAAAGGATCCCAGTCCCCACCTGCTACCACCCTACACAGACAAATCTGCTGGGATTTCTATATGGAAAACATCTCCTTGCCGCCAGTAAAATAAACTTCAATAGGTTCAAAGGCAGTTTGTCCATGCCTCACCATTTCCAGACAAGTCAGAGCTGGCGAGGTAGGTAGCGTGTACATGGCGGGAAGACCATCTTCTGAACTCTATGGTTCATGCATCCCCAATCTCAAACCTGCCACAGCAAAGCATAAAATCCAGTCCCAAAGAATAATTTGTAGCATGTGGAAGAAAAGAATTCCAAATCATTAACATGTATTTTCTAAAAAAGGGTTTTCTTCACATTACCCCTTAATCTCCTGCCCAAAATCTGTGCCTTCTCATCTTTGTACCATCAGTTAATGAAAAGATCTCCTCTTTCTCTATCTTATCTAAACTTGTGATGCAGTAGAGGATAGGACAGATTAGTTAAGAGATTTTATGATGCAAATGTCAAAGAAAGTGGTCCTCATTATAACAAAGAGACAAGGGTTGTGTCCAGATGAGGTGCAAATGGTTAAATAGCAGAGGTCTGAATATAACATGAAAAGGATAAAGATAAGAAAACCCGCAAAAAAATGAACAAAAATAGACACAAAATAAACTGGAGTCAGAGGTTATGATCTAAATTGTTGAACTCAGAGTCCAGCAGGTTGTAGAGTTCAGTGATGAAAGAGATATTGTTCTTCGAGCGCTGAGCTTCAAATGGAATAATGTAGCAAGTCAAGGACTGAAAAGGTTAGAGTGGGAACATGGTACAGAACTAAAATGGACAGAATTCAGAAAACTCGAGGGCATGCTTGCAGATTCAACAGAGATGCTCTGCAAAACAGTCTCCCAGTTGATATTTGATCTTCTTTTGTAGAGGAGACCATATTATTAACAGTGAAGATACTATATCAAATTAAAGTACAAGTAAATCACTGTTCCTCTTGCAAAGCACATTTGGGGCCTTGGATTTTGAGATGGGAGGAGCAGATGTTGCATCTTCTGTGCTTGGCAGAAAGGTAAGGTAGGGATGAGAGTGCTTGTTTGAGGAATGTGTGAAGGAATCCAGATATATTAAACAGGTTGTAAGACTAAAAGAGTGATGTTCCAATGAACACAGATTAAAAAGAAATAAAGACAGATTCAATTTCCTGAAAAGATTAGTAGTTCATAAACATGTTTCAACATGTGTGTGATCAAGGATGCCGACATCTTTTGGAATATTGTTTTCATCCCCTAATCCAAAGGTACTTTCTGAAAATCATGGACATATCATCTCAGTAAGGCACTGATAATATATTTTTGAACAATAATTCGCAATACCCAACAATTATTTTCTACAGATACAATTCTAAAATCACACATCAATTAAATCCAGGAATTCAAGTTATAATCTTAAAACAATACTACTGTATGGCTAAAACTTTTAGCACCATTTGCAGCAATCAGCATCCTGGCTCTAAGGATGCTGGCCAGCACATTGATTCAGTTTTGTGGATTTCAACTAGAAATTGGTAGTCATACGGACCTATTTGGGAAATTGAAGGGGTAAACTTATTTCCAAAGTCATAACACCCTCATATTTTTAAAAGATTGGTTATGCAACTTAAAAATAACTTAAATTGGGGCAGTACAGTGGACAGTGGTTAGCACCATTGCCTCACAGTGCCAGGGACCTGGGTTTGACTCCTGGCTTGGGTCATTGTCACTGTCTATGTAGAGTTTGCACATTCTCCCAATGTCTGTGTGGGTTTCCTCCGGGCGCTCTGCTTTCCTCCCACAGTCTGAAAGATGTGTTGGTTAGATGCATTGACTTGAACGGGCACCGGTATGTGACTATTAGGGGAATTTCATAATAGCTTCTTCGCAGTGTTAATGTAAGCCTTACTCGTGACTAATAAATAAACGTTATACTGGAACTATGCAATGGATCTTTATATTCATTGGATTCACTCCAATGCATAGTGATAGTGGTTCTGTCCTTAATTGGGATAGAGACAGCCTGCTCAGTTCTGTAGTTTTTAACTTCAGCATTCAAAGTTAATGCTACTTTAAATGTTGATGGATATCTTAAATATTTTACTGTCACAATATTAGACATAAAATTTTGATTCTTTGCTAGAAACAAGATTATATTTTCATTTCCAAGAATATTAATGTTGTGATTGAGTTTCCCATCAAATCTGAATTGCATGTTTGGCGCTTTAATAAAACTTTTATGTAATTTTAAAAATATATTGTCTCATTTAATCTTCATATCCAGCTCAATAACCCATCTCCGTAATTCTTCAGTTGGGACGTACATTGGGGAGATTTCCAAATGCTTACAATATCCAAGTTATTCTAAACTGGCTATCTGAAGGATGGCAATATTCTTTGGTTTTTTTCATTTGGGAAGAGGCAAATAAGACCTTCAGACTCATTTAAGTATCTGAAAGATCCTCTTCCTCAATAAGTGACATCAACCATTTGAGTATGATTCAGACTAGTCCCCAAAAAGGGTTAGGATTATGATCTACTTGAAAATGGACAACTGTATTGCAGAATAATAATGTGCAGAAAGGGGAGGGAGAGGAAGAAGCATTTGGTTTTGGGATCAGGCTAATGATCTATTGAATATGAAGGCTGGAAAGGTGGAAGAGGAGAACAAGGGGAACCGTAACATAGTCCTGGGAGGGAAAAGGCTCATAGTGGACTTGGACATGGAGGCCCTATCCTTATTGGGTGAGAATTCTCGAAGACATGTCAGAGGTGTTGATGTGCAAGGTTGCACCATCAGAACAGATGCAATGAAAATAGAGAAAATTGGGCTAATGGAAGGGAGTCCTAAAGTCAGTGTGAAGAAATGTACTCAAGGCAGCTGTGGGAATCAGCGGTCTTTTAGTGAATATTGAAACACAGCCTTTGCTTCAAAGGGATCAGCCCCATCTTTCCAGCCTAAACCTGTAACTAAAACCCTCTAATCTCTGGAACCATTCTGGTAGATTTTCTCTACATCTTCCAAAAATGATGCAACAGTCTACTTGGGACCTAACCAGACATTCACAAGATTCAACATTATCTCCCTGCTTTTGTGCTCAATAATGAATGGCAAGATCTCATATACTTTGCCCTCTCTGTAGAATTGGACCATTAAATTTATATGCCTCTCCCAATCCCTCCTGTCAAAATTAATCGACTTTTACTTCTCAATACAAATTCTACCTGCCCCATCTGTCCATTCTGCTAGGCAATGCAGTCAATCCACATCCTTCTCACTGCCAGTCACACCTCAAAGTTTGGAATCAGCAGCAAATTTGAAATTTTACTTTGCATTCTTTTACATATACCAAAATAAAAGCAGTCTGAGCCCTGACCCAAAAATGATCATTTAACGTGACTCATTGCTTTTCACCTTGAAGCCATTTTTTTAAAAAAAATATCTTAAACACTGACCACCATATCCCATAACCTCAGTTTCAATACCTAACCTTTTGATGTACCGAGTCAAACACTTTCTTAAAATTCATATAGACCACATCCAGCACATTTCTTCCATCAACATTCTCTGCACTTGCTTCAAAACTTGTATCTAGATGAGATGCAAACCATCCAGATCAGGCTATCTATCTGAATCATCACTAATCTTTTCAGTAACTCTTCACTTTCAATTTTTACATAATGCATTGCCTTCTTCCATATTACTGCTTCTATCAATATTTTGTCAGATTTTTCTTCCTCTGTAAATACTGCTACAGAACTAATAGCTGTGCCATGTGCACCCAATACAAAACGATAATGACAGCCAAATTCCATGAAGATTGCCAGCTTTAGTTGCATAAGGTCTCTGATTTTCAAACAATTGCAATGATAAATCAATGCTCTAGAATTTTATCCCCTTTAGCATAGTATGCCTTTTATACACACACACTTTTTGGAACAAAGATATAATATGCCTCAGAAATTGATTAAAATTTGAATAATTGATAGAATACAAACACTTCCATGATGGAATTTTACAGCCCCACCATGGGATCTTCTGGTCCCATCAAAGTCAATGGACATTTGAACAGCTCACTGAATTTTCCAGCCCTGCTGTGACAGGGCCAGAAAATACCACACCATTCTTTTATTCAGCGACCATGTTCTCATCAATTAATTTCCACACTGAGGCACAACTGATGGTACTTTTACACTACACTTTGGCTATATAGCCTGATATGAAATCACACAATATAGTCAATTACAATACAGCCAAAGCACTGGTGCCAAAGTAGCAACGCACACTATCCTTCCACCCTCCCCCCTACCCCATTTACTTCATGAGTGGGATGTTTTTCCTAAATAGCATCCAAGAAACAATACCTTTCACTATATCCCCGTACATGTGATAACAAATCAAATCAATGCAGTTAGAGTGAAATATCAGGCTCAATCCAAGACTAGGGCTCAACATATCAAAGGAACATAAAGGAGTAATACGAGATTGGTCAAGTGCCAGGAAGTGAAGACTAGTGGCAGTTTTCATATCAGGAAACATGTATGCAATGGTGGAACCCCAAGGTCATTATTAGGATCCTCCTCTCCTAAAGTAATTTCTCAGCGTAAAGTTGATGAGCAGTATGAAAATTATGACAAAGAACAAACAATTAATAAGGTTTACTTATGGAGTTCTTCAGTAGCTCCTACATGCCAAATCAATAGCCATGCCTGGGAGAAATCCCATGTGACCATCATTTCCTGTGCACAGGTCATGTCGATATACACATGACACATCACCTACATCATTCCTATATTAGTTGGGAAGTTTTGTTCCCACATGTATATGACAATGTTGAATGGCAATAACAGAACATTAACAATTTACAATGTACAGAGCACATTTCCCCTAATGCAGGGGTGCAGATTGAGGACTCAAATGTGTCAAGCTCTGTGAAAGTTAATGGTGCTGGTTTGGGTACCTATAACAAATCATGTAGAAAATACCATCTAAGGTAACCACATAACTGATTGGTTGGGGAACACGGTTGTGGAACACTACCAGTTTGTCATGGCTGTACGTGGTTTATATTCAAACTGTTTGGCTCAGTTCTAGAGTGCCGAGTCTGTGAGTGTTGCGGTCATAGAATCTTTTTTGTTGCCCTCCTATTTCATCATGTCACATATAATGTGTCCGTGCCAACTCCAGAGACATAAGTTAAAAGAAACTCCAGATATCTGAAGGCAAAAATATAGCTCTGACTTTCTGCTTAATTGTGCTGGATATGTTCTGGATTTTTGGCACAATTCCCCCACCATCAGGGTAATCCGAGCACAAATCCCAAATTATATTTTTGTCACTTATGACATTCAGCACAACAAGTTCCTGTAATCTTCTGAATTAGGTATTAAAACATCATACTCAAAACCAGATTCACAAAACCAGCTACTTGTCAGACCGAATTAATTTGCATTGGGAGTTCCTGCTATTTGTGGCCATTTGCAGACCTTTGAGAAGTCCTCAAACTTTTGGTGTACAAGAGCAAGTTTTCAAATGTTTTGCATTTAGGAAACTAACTACAGTGCCTGGAACTGACCAAGAAGCTTTTCTATAACTTTTTAAAAATACAAATTTCCAGTAATTTAAAAAAATCAGATTACCCATACTCAGAATTGAAGTCAATTTTCAATTTTTTTATTTTTATAGAAGTCCATTTCTAATTGTGGACACAATATTGAAAATGCACCCAACATCACTGATCTGGTAGGAGGGCAACCTCCAGAAAATGAAAATTGACCTCTTGAGATACAGCTGGTTCTCCAGGAACACGGACTGAAAATGGACCTCTTACAGGACTCAGAATCTGGAAGTTCTGTTTGCAGATGGCCCCCCTACTGTGATGTTTTGGGTTCAAGAGTTTCAGGCAGCTTTCATCCCAAACTCCAGGGGCTGCCCCAGGCATTGTTCTAGTGAGGCTGATATCTCCATGCCGTGCCTGTTCCAGACCTGTTTTGTATTGGCATGTTTTCTTGCTGGTGTTATGCCAAAGCAGACATGCTTGGAAGATTGTAGTATGCTCTTCATTGGAACACAATTAAGTTTCATACTGGCCATTGGCAGAGTTTCCAATCTAACATGATAAGATCTCTCAGGAAATTCACGTTGGTGCAGAACCAATTTCTGAGCCTCTAGTTGATCTTTCCCATTGAATCCACCAGCAGGAGTTATGGGAGAATTCAGCCCTCTGTTTCCTTCTTCACAGACACTGCCAGAACTGCTGAATTATGATAGAATCCCTGTAGTGCAGAAGGAGGCCAATCTGTCCATTGTGTCTGCACTGACTCTGACAAAACATCCTTCCCAAACCACTACCCTACTCCATAACCCCATGCATTTACCCACTAACCTATTTACCCTAACCTATACATCTTGCGGCACTAAAGAGCAATTTAGCATTGTCAATCCATCAAACCTAAACATCTTTAGAGGGTGGGAGAAAACTGCAGCACCCGGATAAAACCCATGGGGAGAACGTGTAAACTCTACACTGACAGTGACCTAAAGCCAGAAATGAACCCGAAACCCTGGCGCTGTGAGGCAGCAATGTGAACCATTGAGCTTTTTAAAGCATTTTTTAAAATTTAGAACACTGCCCAATTGTGCTGGTTCATGGTAAATTTTGCAATTGCCAAGTTACAAATATATTTTGGATGGAAAACAGGACTAGTGCTAATTGTTAGTTGTGTCCAAAGCAGAAACGTTATCTGAGTGAGTCTCCATCTCTTTTGACGCACCCTAAAACTAAATAATACCCACACATACACACAAAGGATAAATCCTCCCCCATGACATTTGATTTGTAATATAACTACAAACCAACAGTTTATGCAAGTATCTAAGGAAAGAGATTACTCTTCATCCAGCCCTTCAGTCTCAGGAGAACAAGCTAGTATTGCAAATAACCCTCCAGTGAAAAATCACTCTCTACGTAGACAGTTACAACTTACAAAATACTGCTGCATCAGGCTTTAGAAACTGCAGAATTCATACAGCAGGTATTGATAAAAATGTTGGGATCTCTGCCTTTATGTGCTGTTATGTATAATTATGGTATTAAAGAATGACAGAAAGTAGTGAGATTGATAACCCATTGTCCTAGATGTTTGTACTTTACCCACATTATTCTAATGGAAAGTGCAGTACTAAATTCAAACATTGACCAGTAGATATGGCCCTGTCAGTGTTCTTACTCCATATTTGCATTATCCATCTTCAGGATAACAAGTACAATTGATAAAATACTCTCAAAGCTCTCATGCATCACAACTTTGTGATGTACCATTAATGGCACAACAATTTACCTCTGAATGGGAGTCTGCCTCTTTTTGATGAACTTAATATCATGTGAATGGAACAAACTTGAACAATCTCAGTCCAGTTCGTTTTCAGTGTGCATTTGGCAATAGCAGTACATTGTAGGGATCAAATTGCAGGTACCCATTTGTACAGTTAGTGGAAAAAGGGAGATCAGCACCCTACTTTAAAATAGGATACACAAAGATATAGAACATAGAACACTACAGCACAAACAGGCCCTTCGGCCCACGAGTTGCGCCGATCACATCTATACCTACCAAGCCACAGAACTATCTATAACCCCCTATCCCATTAGATGCAATATACTCATCCAGAATTCTTTTAAAAGACCCCAGCGAGTTCGCCTCGACCACCACCGACGGCAGCTGATTCCACTCACTCACCACCCTCTGAGTGAAAAACTTACCCCTAACATCTCCTCTGTATTTGCTTCCCTGCACCTTAAATCTGTGTCCTCTTGTAGCGACCATTTCAGCCCAGGGAAATAGCCTCTGAGAATCCACCCTATCTATTCCTCTCAACATTTTATAAACCTCTATCAGGTCGCCTCTCAACCTACGTCTCTCCAGGGAGAAGAGTCCCAGCTCCCTCAACCTATCTTCATAAGGCATGCCTCTCAATCCAGGCAACATCCTTGTAAATCTTCTCTGCACTCTTTTAATAACTTCCACATCCTTCCGAAAGTGAGGCGACTAGAACTGCGCACAGTACTCCAAGTGGGGTCTGACAAGGGTCTTATAAAGCTGCATCATTACCTCCCGACTCCTAAACTCAATCTCTCGATTAATGAAGACCAGTACACCATATGCCTTCTTGACCACATCCTCCGCCTGCGAGGCCGATTTAAGAGTCCTATGGACCCGGACCCCAAGATCCTTCTGCTCTTCAACACAGGTAAGACTCCTACCCTTGATATTGTACTCCTTCATCCCATTATTCCTGCCAAAATGGATCACTACACATTTATCCATGTTGAAGTCCATCTGCCACTTCTCCGCCCAGTCCTGCATCCTGTCTAAGTCCCGCTGCAACTTTTGGCATCCCTCCAGACCATCCACAACACCACCGACCTTTGTATCGTTGGCGAACTTACTAACCCATCCCTCCACTTCCTCATCCAGGTCATTTATGAAAATGACAAACAGCAAGGGTCCCAGAACAGATCCCTGGGGCACTCCACTGGTGACCGACTTCCATGCAGAAAAAGACCCATCCACAACCACTCTCTGCCTTCTGTGGGCAAGCCAGTTCTGGATCCACACGGCCAAAGCCCCTTGGATCCCATGCCCTCTCCTTTGAGCCTCAAAGGAGAAAGACAAGAATAATTTCTTTCAAAAGATACAGGAAAGAGAGGTTGAATTCAGAAATAAATCACCCCATTAAGCAAACAAATACTTTGGCGGGGCAGATTAGGTATGATTTTATTAATAATATGCAGAAACCAGTCATTTATATATTTAATTGAAAAAAAACTTTACGCTTCAAATAAGAAGAACACAACTCTTTTAAATGATATCTGGCTACACATGAGGGGCTTTGTCTGCCAGCAGTAAAGTTTTAAAGTTTATTAGTTGCAAGCAAAACTTAAATTAACACTGCAACAAAGTTACTGTGAAATTTCCCAAGTCGCCACATTCTGGCATCTGTTTGGATTGATGCACCTAACCAGCACGTCATTCAGACTGTGGGAGGAAACTAGAGAATTCAGAGGAAACCCATTCAGACACAAGGAGAACATGCAAATTCTGCACAGACAGTGACCCAAGCTAGGAATCGAACCTGGGTCCCTGGCATTGTAAGCAGCAGTGCTAACCACTCTGCCACAGTGCTCCCCAGTAGAGAGCATTCATAAAATCAGCCCCTGCTCTCCCCCAGGACTAATAAAAACACTTCAATATTATATTGTTATTTTGCACAACTATTTGACACATAGCACATTTTGCTCCACGATTTGCCCTGGCAGTTATTGAAAAAAATATATTTTTATTGTATGAAGTGATTTTTTGATAATTACATTGACGTCTAGCTTAAGATGAGTTGCAAATCAAAAATGTACAAAAATTGCAGTACACTAGGATGTCTGCCCAAGAACGTCATTATATAAATGCTGCAAGTAAATGCAGCACATTAAATATTAAAAGAAGCAATAGTATTATACCAGTGTCTGAAATATTATACTGATTATTATAAAATTCCAGTCATGGAAGTCTAGTCCCTTTGCCATATTTTCCATGTTTCCACCTCTGCTTTTCTGGTGCAATCATTTACCCCTCCTATGGGCCTGTTGCTTCTATATTTGAGTCATGATCTCATGCCACTTACCATAATTAATTCTGTCATTTAATCACGCCTGCCCTCTCTATGTTGTCACAGACACTTGGAACAGAATCTTAGGGATAGTGTATTATCCAATTGAGTAAACCTCTCTCAACTCTCAACCATTGCACTAAGCAAAATATGCAAGAAGATTGTTGTAAAGTGTGTTCCATATCCTTGCTTTTGCAAATACAGATATACAAAATGATCAGTTCTGGATTCCACACTTCAGGAGTTATGTCAAACCCTAACAGCAGTTGCAGCACTGATCTGAAGCACTCCAGTTTTAAGGAGACAAGGGAAGCTGGGATTGTCATCCTTAGAAAAGAGAAGGTCAAGGAAGGATTTAATCAAAATGAGCGTGGTGGAGTATAATGGTGTAAATAAAGAAAACTATTTTCATTGATAACCAGAAGAGACAATTTTAACTTGGAAGGCAAACAAATTAGATGACAATTTTTTTTTTTTTTTTTACACACTGCGATTCATGATGATGAAAAAAACACATGGCTTGAAAAGGTGGTTAAAGACCTTTTTGAAGGGGAGGCAAATTGTTTTTATAAAAAAGGAAAATTGTATCTAAAGCATGGAGAAAAGAATAGGGGTGGAATTTATCCAAAAAATTCTTAAGTGCTGAATTTGCGTGAAAATTGGAGTAATTCACATAGGTTTTTCAGTGGGGGTTCGAAGAAGAATCTCCCACTCTGTGCACTGCACACGCCACAAATGTAAACATCATTAAATTTCAGGGGTCAGGGTCTATTCCCACTGGAGAGGCTGAAATTAGTGCACTAAGTAGGCCACTGTGCATACGCCGCTTTGTCAGCGCTGAGACTGACGTGCACAGTGACCTCGCATGGATGGCCTTCTCATTGCTGGGCAGCTTGACTGCTGGACAGCCCCACAACACCTGCAATGCCAGCTCTCCGCACTACCCTTCCTCCACAGCCAGACTGCTGGCCCCCAACCATTCCTGAGCCCAGTCCCAAGCCCTCCACCATCTACCCTGCCCACCCCATTCTCTAGCTCCCCTCCCCACCCACTGCAGTCCCAATCCCCCTAACAAGCTGATTGCAGAGCCCATCCCGATCGGTGGCCTCCCTCCTTCCCCTTCCAGTCCCCATGCCGAGTGGCAACTGGACTCTCATCCCCACTGATTGCTCTCTTGCCCTGCCCCCGTCAGGCACCGCAGGCTCCATATCCCCACATGTCCTGCCCCATGCTCAATGGCAGTGCCAAGGTGCTCCCTGAGCATTGGCACTTTGTCTATTGGTCAGTGCTGGGGACATAGGCTGGCATTGCCAGGATGCCAATGTCAGGGGCACCCCACCATCCAATCCCTTGGGGAGCCCCTGATTGTTCCCCTTCACTCCAACTGGGTTGGGCTGCAAGTGCCCGAAAGTGTGGAGCTACTGTAATCCACGCTGGAATGAAATACTCTGGCTAGGAGGGGTGAGGAAACAGATGCTAGTGGGTCTGGAGACTACAGTCCAACAAACAATTATTGTACATCAATCTTGTGAGTATCACATATAAGTCTTAACAGTCTGGGCATGATTTTTTTTTAAATCTTAAAATAATGAAAGCCTAAACTTAGAGCTTGAAATTTATAAGCAATTACAGCTACCCTTCAATTATCCACAGCAATTTACAAGTAGCTATAATTAACCAAATTTGCAATTTAGAGCAGCTACCTTAAAGCCAGAGAAACAGCTAAGTACAACAATCATGGCTTAGACCCAAAGACATTACCAATGAGATGTAAAAGCAGTGTGTCACACAAGAAATACACCCTGTTCCAGCAGCGTCACTTTAGTAGAAAGTCCGACAATGTTGAACTTTTGCCAAAGTAATGACAGTGGAATGAGATAAGCTCCCCGGAAATTTGCCTTCATGCAATTTGTAGAAAAAAAGATGTATTGTATCCAACTTAAATGTTTGCAAGATATTAGTAACCTCTTTAGCAAAATTCAATTCAATTCCGGATAAAACCATTAACACTTGTGATAGGGAAAGATGTTAAATTGAAACTGATCAGCAATAGAATTGTATTAAAAGACAGTGCATCACCTGCAAGGAGTCTTGACAAGCATTTGTTTTGAATGTGATTAACTTATAAAAGTTTTCACTGCACGGAGATTCATGCATTTCAAATTTTTACATATTTTCAAATAGTCATCTGCAATAGATATTTCAATTATGATTTTTAATATTGCTTCTGAGCGCAGGAAAAATATTATCTACATGACTTTAAACTTTATAACAGAGTTTAATATGAATTATTCAATATCAAAAAGCAATTTTTAGTATCAATCATACTTAACTGAACCTAATTCCTTCCTCAAAATCATTTGCACTGATTAAATAACATCCACTTATTTGATGTCTTGAACAACACTTACTGAACCTTCATAGAAAATAGCAAACCATTTATACCAGTACTTCATTTATTCTTTATTCAGGATATGTATTCCATAAAGAGGATGCATATTTCGTTCAGATATTAATTTGGTAAATTTGAATTCATTGAAAACAACCCCAGCTCTTTCACTAAGCTTGCAGGTCATTTTTCTTGGAGAATTCTAATCTTGAAAGACAGCACCAATTTTAACTTGGACATCTTCAGGATATGGGATTTGCAGGGCAGAACAGAAACATCTACAGACCGTTGAATGTTAACTTGAGGAAAATTTGAACTGTTTCCATTCAAATCTGGGGGAGGAAACATGTTAGGTAGGCAAGATATGCATTTTCTGGAGAGCTGGATTCTATCAGGAACAAGTCATTGCTGGAGAGTAGGGAGTGGACAGGATGGATTCTAACAGTTTCCAATGGTGGGAAGAGGAGAAAAAGGGAAGGATTGCTGGTGGGGCTCATACAATTTCTTATGGGGTTGGAGGTATCAAAAATGATTCATAGAACATAGAACATTACAGCGCAGAACAGGCCCTTCGGCCTTCGATGTTGCGCCGACCAATTAAGAAAAAGCAATGACCCTCTAACCTAAACCATTCCCTTTTCATCCATAAACTTATTTACTAACCTCTTAAATGCCCCCAAACTTGGCGCATCTACAACTGCAGCAGGTAGGGCATTCCATACCCTTACCACCCTCTGGGTAAAGAACCTACCTCTGACATCTTCTGCCCATTCCATTGCTTCACAAGTGTTCCAGCTAAGAATGCATTAACATAGAAAATAGGAGTAGGAGGCCATTCAGCCCCTTGCTCCACCATTCATAATGAACATGGCAGATCATCCAACTCAATATCTTATCCAGCCTTTCCATACCCCCTCCCCCTACCATATCTTTTCATCATCTTGACCACAAATGCTATATATAGCTGCTTCTTGAAGACAATGTTTTGGCCTCACCTACTTTATGTGGCAGTGAATTCTACAGACTGACCCCTCTCTGGGTGAAGAAATTTCTCCTCAACTTGTCCAAAACTGTCCACCTACATCTTCAAACTGTAATCCCCGGTTCTGAACTCCCCCATCATTGGGAACATCCTTCTTGCATCTACCTTGTCTAGTCCTATGACAATTTATAGGTTTTGGAAATCCCATTCCCCCCCCCTCCCAAACTCCTCCAAAATACAATCCTAACAAACTCAATCTCTCTTGATATGTTAGATCTGCCATCCCAGGAATCAGTCTACCTTCTCTGCACGCTTTCCAAAGTAAGAACATCCTTCCTCAGATAAAGAGGTCAAAACATTACACAATATGCCTGGTAGGATCTGATCAAGACCCTGTGTATTTGGAACAAAACATTCCCATTTCTATATTCACATCCTCTCACTATGAAGGTCGACATACCATCTGCATCTACAACTTTACCTTCAGTGACTGATGTACGAGGACTCCTAGGTAATGTTTTCCCCTCTTCTAATTTATGGCCAGATAGTGATTTCCTTCTTGTTTTTTGCTATTGAAGTGGTTAAACTCACACTTCTCGAAATTACACTCCATCTGCCATTCATTTATCCATTCATTCATCTTGTCCAAATCACACTGAAGGATTCACTGCATCCTTCTCACTCTCACCCTCCAACCCAGCTTTGTCATCTGGAAATAGATAAAAATTATATCAAAATGATTTATTTTCTGCCCATTCTATTGCTTCCTGGTATAGGTATCCCAACATTGATCCCTGTGGTACCCCATTGATCCCTGCCAGCCATTTGGAAATGGCCTGTTCATTCCTACATCCATGACAATACATCACCCCAATCCCAAATGCTTTAAGTTTGCATGCTTACCTCTTATGTGGGACTTTCAGAAGGCTTTTGGCAAAGTCCAAATAAACCACATCCACTGGTTCACCTCATCAACTACTAGTTACATCTTTGAAGAATTGAAGTAGAATTGTCAAGCATGATTTCCCTTTCATAAATCCTCTGTCCAGTCCTGCACTGTTTTCCAAAATTTTTGCCTTTAGAACTTTGATAATGGATTCTAGAATTTTCCCCACTACCAATGTCAGGCTTATTGCTCTACAATTCCCTGTTTTCTCTTGCCCTCCCTTTTTAAACAGTGGGGTTACATTAGCTATCCTCCAATCTGTTGGAATTGTTCCAGAGTCTATAGAATCTTGGAAGATTGTATCCACTATTTCTCGAGCAACTTCCTTAAGTACTCCGGGATGTAGATTATCGGGCCTTTATCAGCTAAATGGGGATTTATCAGCCTTCATTCCCATCAGTTATTTTAATACCATTTCACCACAAACTCCAATCTTATTCAGATCCTCCATCTCACTAAACTCATGTGTTCCCCAACATTTCTGCATCCTCCTTTGTGAAGACAAAATCAAAGTCTGTCTTCAGTTGGTTATGATGTAGAGATGTTGGCGTTGGACTGAGGTAAACACAGTAAGAAGTCTGCAACACCTGTTTTAAATCCAACCGATTTATTTGATAGTAAATTTGCAAGCTTGCAAGTTTACTATCAAATAAATTGGTTGGATTTAAAACTGGTGTTGCAGACTTCTTACTGTATTCAGTTGGTTAACCATTTATTTGTTCCATATTACACATTCTCTTATTTTTGACTGTAAGGAAGCACCAATACATGATGGCGTATATTTATAGACCAATCATGTGCCCAAACAAAAGCATTTCTGCCAAATTATAACGTGGTGCAAACTTTCTGACTTCATGTGATATGCAACACAATAGGTTGCATTGTATTGGCCACCCAGTGTAGGCATAATTCAATTGCAGTCATGCAGAATGAAGCTCTCTCATCCACTCTTTTGGATTGAGACTACACAACTCTTTCTGTAGTCTTATAGCCAACAGTCAGAGGAGATATCTATATGATCAACCAAGATTTGACTGGAAGCATATTTTATTCAGCTTGTACGATCTGTTTGAACAGTTTTCCTACACAAGTCTGGGAGCATTGGTTATGACCTTATGTGGTGCTAACTTCAGCAAACATTGGTTGAGCTGGTTCCTTTGCCATCTTGAAATCATGCTGTGAGAGTCTCTTCAGTAACTCCTTAAGAAAACTAAACTGATGTCAAAAGAGGTGTGGCAACACAATGAAATAGGAATGCAGACAAATAATTCAGGAGGGGCTGAGGTCTAACGCCTAATATTAAAAAACAAAAAAAACATTCCTAGTGTGCACAGAATGCGTGATAGTACATGAGTACTATGCTCTAATAATCATTGAACAGAATGACCACACTGTCATAGTAAAAGAAGTTGCAGTAAAGCAATTAGCATAAAATGAAGACACAATGTTTAAAGGTATGTCAGTACTCAGGAGAAGTCACCCAGTCCTATATGGCTACAAAGAAAAGCAAGAATCAAAATTATAAAAGCTCAGATTTCTATCTTTCTAGTATGTGAGGTCGAGTGACAGCGGACTGGAACAGTGCAAATGTTATGACCCTGCTGAAAAAAGAGAAAGCCAGCACTGATGAAGCAATAGAGATGGAATTAATGCAGATGGTATGAAAGAAGAACAAAAAAATTACAGTACAGGAACAGGCCCTTCAGCCCTCCCAGACTGCACTGGCCATGCTGCCCAACTGAACTAAAACCCCTTACCCTTCCGGGGACCATATCCCTCTATTCCCATCCTAAAAGAAGAAAAAAAATGAGTGATGTAGAGAGAGAGAGAGAGAGATATGGAAATTCAAAAGATATTTGACAAAGTAGCAATAACTTACGTTCATATAGCCACTTTGGTGGAATGAAAAAGTATTGAGGCACTCCACATAAACATATTATCAAACAAAGTGTGATGCCAGATCACAAGAAGACACTAGATCAAAGGACCAAAAACTTAATCAAAGAAGAAAGTTTTAAGGAACATCTTCGAGGAGAAAAGTGAGGTAGAGAGGTTGTAGGGAACTTTGCATCTGATAAGCAGAACCACGGATAGTGAAGCATTTAAAATTGGGAATGGACAACAGGACAGAGTTAGAGAAGCTCAGATATCTCCAAGGATTGGAGAAGATTACAAAGATTGAAATAGGCGAGGCCATGAAGGGATGTGAAAAGACATCTAGAATTTTAAAATCAAGAGCCAATGTAGATCAGCAAGCACACGAATGATAGGGAAAGAGAACTTGCTGCAAATTACAGAGGACAGGAATATGAGAGACGAGCCAGGACTACATACGAACAGCTGAGTCGAGAGTCAACAAAGGTACGAATAATGCATTCAGCAATGGATGGGCTGAGACAGCAATGAAGCTATGAAGATGGGATATGCGATCTTGATGATGACATAAATACCAGATTGATAGCTCACCTTGGAATCAAAAGATTGTGAACAGATTCACTTAATCTCATACTGTTGCTCAGGAGTTTGGAGGAGGGACAGAACAATGGCTTCAGCTTTCCCAGTATTTAGTTAGAGGAAACATCTGCTCATCCAATTAGGACCTATTCTTGAAGATCAGAGGTTATTGTACGGGAGCAGGAAAAGATATCATTGCAAGTGATTCTTTGGCTACAATGCAAGAATGTCCTACTCAGCTGGATGACAGTGGAGAGGTGTTGGAGGATGACAATGTAGTCAACAATGTCAAAGGTTGAAGACAGCTTGCAAAAGATGAGATGGAAACATTTACCAATCAAAAAAGAATGTCTTGTGATTTTAGCATGGGCTGAAGTACCACAACGTAGTTTAAGCAAAATTAAAGTACAGGATTAAAGGAAGATGATACAAAGATTGAAGGTCTAGTGGACAGTGAGGAAGGTTTTCAAAGCTTGCAGAGGGATTTGGACCAACTAAAAAATGGGCTGAAAAATGGCAAATGGAATTTAACGCAGACAAGTGTGAGGTATTGCACTTTGGAAGGCAAACCAAAATAGAATATACAGGCTAAACGATAGGACTCTGAAGAGTGCAGTTGAACAGAGGGATCTGAGAATACAGGTACAGAATTCCCTAAAAGTAACATCACAGGTGGATAGGGTCGTAAAGAGTGCTTTTGGTACATTCCCTCTGAAGGATCTTTCAGGAATCACTGGAGTAAGGGAGGATTGCAGAGGACTGGAAAGTAGCTAATGTAATACTGCTGTTTAAGAAGGGAGGGAAGTAGCAGATGGGAAATTATAGGCCGGTTAGTCTGACTTCGGTCATTGGCAAGATATTAGAGTCTATTATTAAAGAGATTTTGCAGAGTACTTGGAACTGCATGATAAAATAGGACTGAGTCAACACTGCTTCATCAAAAGGAGGTCATGTTTGACAAGTCTGTTAGAGTTCTTTGAGGAGGTAACAAGGAAATTAGATAAAGGAGAACCAGTGGACATAATTTATTTAGATTTCCAAAAAGCCTTTGACAAGTTGCTCATAGGCAACTGTTAAATAAGTTAAGAGCCCATGGAGTTAAGGATACGATCCTAGCATGGATAGAGGATTGGCTGACTACCAGAAGGTAGAGAGTGGAATAAAGGGGTATTTTTCAGAATGGCAGTCAGTGATTAGTGGTGTCTCAGGGACCGGTGCTGGGGCCTCACCTTTTCACCCTATACATTAATGATTTGGAACAAGAAATTGAAGGCATTGTTGCTAAGTTTGCAGATGATACAAGGATATGTAGAGTGACAGGTTGTATTGAAAAAGCAGGGAGGCTATAGCAGAGCTCGGACAGGCTAGGAGAACGGCAGAAGGAATATAATGTAGAAAAGTGTGAGATGAGACACTTTGGAAGGAGGAATGGAGGCAGAGACTCAGATATACTTCTCAGGCTGCACAAGGCTCTGGTCAGATCCCATTTTAAATCTTGTAAGCAGTTTTGAGCCCCATATCTAAAGAAGGATGTACTGGCCTTGGAAAGGACACAGAGGAGGTTCATAGGAATGATCCCTGGAATGAAGAGCTTGATGTATGAGGATTCTGAGTCTGTACTCATTGGAGTTTAGAAGGATGTTGGGGGATTCTTATTAAAACCTAACGGATACTACTAGGCCTGGATAGAGTGAATGTGGAAAGGATGTTTCCACTGGCAGGAAAAACTAGAACCAAAGACACAACCTCAGGCTAAAGACAGAATCCTTTAAAACAGAGATGTGGAGGAATTTCATCAGCCAGAGTGGTGAATCTGTGGGAATCTTTGCCGCAGAAGGCTGTGGAGACCAAGTCATGGACTGTCTTTAAGACAGAAATAAATAGGTTCTTGATTAATAAGGGGATCAGAAGTTACAGGAAAAAGGCAGGAGAGTGGGGATGAGAAAAATATCAGCCATAATTGAATGCAGAGCAGATTCAATGAGCCGAATTCTGCTCCTATGTCTTATGGTCTTGTCATGTCTTTTCGTGAAAGGGCAGAAACAATATATAGGAATGATACTGTAAATGAGAGACTTCAGCAATATGAAAGTTGAAGAATTGGGTGAGCAGAACAATCCTAGCAAAAATATATCACAGAAATAGGCTATTTTGTCCATCATGTCTGTGTCAGCTTAAGGTTCAGACTAGATCTCATAATGGTTGGTAAAATCTTGAATAGTTTTGAGACATTAAACAAGTAGAAATAACTTACAGAGGACACAGCATTCAGTTGATAAAGAGCAAGAGCACACACAAGGAAATACAAATTACATAATGGGCCCGATTTTACCAATTGGAGGCTAAGGGCTGGATCCTCATTCCAGCACGCCCATATGCTTTTTGCCGGCTCTAGTTTGGTCCATGCTTGGTGGGGCTTAGTGTTGCCAGAATGATCAGAGCTCTGAACTGCACATGCACAGTTAGAAAAAAATCTGAAACAACATGCCCGGGCGCAAAAAACACAACTAGCAGAGAGAGCTGGGTGGGGGTGGGGGGTGGGTGGGGGGGGGGGGTGGGACCCGCGATCGGACCCCTTCTGGGAGGCAGGCACACCCCTGGCAGATTTCATCCCCCCCACCCGGATCTCTGGTTTGGGGGGGGGGGGGTGCAGCTATTAGTGGTGGAGAATTGGTGTGGGGGGGCAGATGGGGGAATGGACTTGGAAGAATCTCCACATCTCCACCACCTCCTCTCCAGCCAGAGATCCACCTGAGCCAGCCCCCCCTCCTCCAGCAGCTGTCAGCGGAAGGCCAAGGTGCTACTGTAGGCTGTCCAACGAGTGCAGCTCAGAAGGATGGTGGAGGGAGAGCAGCAATCGAGGTAGGTTGGGGGTGTGCTCTGCCGAGAGGGCCTGCCTCCCGGGGGAGTCCGATCCAGGAGGCCTGCCTCCCAGGAGGGGTCAGATCATGCAAGGGCAGGTCTGCCGGGGTGGTAAGCTGGGAGTCTGCAAAGGGCGTTCGAGGAGGATGTGCTTCGAAGGTTCCTCTGCAGAATAGGAATCAGATTCAGATTTTTATTCTACAGGTTGGCAACAGCGTGGATCCAGAACAGACCCGAAGACGATAAAGTGGGATTTGGCAGTAGAGTTGGGCGTGCGGTTCATTAAGTTGATTTAAATGCATGTATTTAAAAAAATGAATTTAATTTTTGTAAAAATCAGGTCCAACATGTTACTGTGATCTGGAACACATTAAAGGATGGTTGAAGCAGATCCAATAGAAATTTCCAAAAAGAAACTGGATAAATACATGAAGAGAAAACATTTACAGGGCTATGAGAATTGGATAAATTAGAAAGCTCTTTGAAGGAGTAGGCTCAAGCATGATGGGCCGAATGGCCTTCTTCTCTATTATATCACTCCATAATTCTGATGCATCACTTGTAATAGGATAATATGTAGATCTGTCAAATTTCCTAAAGCTACAAACAGAAGTTTGAGTCAGGATGTGAAATAAATTTTAATTCATGTAAATTAAATATAATTATTATAATTCCTTAATATGCAATCCCAGCAGTATAAAAATTATAGTTGACACTTACATAAAAGGGTAAAATTACTAATGTCTCATTTATTGGGGTTGATCCATTTTCTAAACCAAATACTTTTCTTTTTACATAGAGACATGCATTTATATAGTACCTTTCAGGATGTCTCAATGTGTTTTACAATCAGTTATATATTTTCATGCATACAAAATAGTATAGATAAAATACTTAATGTTTGCATAATTAATTGTATATTATTAAGTCTATGCCAAGTTTTCTGTTACAATTTTTTCTGGTTACAAGATAAGTCTGTTTCATTATTGACCCAATTTGCCTATGTAGCTTTGCAGCAACAATCTATAAACATGTCAGCCTCCAATTTCTGCACCTTTACTTCCTTCAGCGTGCATCTAATGAAGACCAGGTGACCTTTCTGCTTGGAGTGCTGCATATATAGCATCAGCTGTGGCTAAGTTCACAGACTTTCAGGTTCAAATCCCACTCTGAGGTTTTTGAGTGTGAAAATCAGGGCTAACTCTCTCTGGGACTACTTAACTATCAGAAACGCTACATCTTGGATGAGACATTAAGATGAGGCCACATCTGCCTGTGTGGGTGGATATAGAAGATTCCATGGCACTATTGTTTATCCCTCATTCACTTTAACAAAAGGAACAGGTTATCTGGCCGTTATCACATTACTGTTTGTGGGAATTCACAGAGTTTAAAATTGGTTGCTGTTTTCCCCTGCATTGTAGGGGAAACCTGAAGGATGTACACTTCAAACAGTACTTCATTGGCTGGAAAGCACTTGGGGATGTCTGGTAATGAAAAGCACTATACAATTGCAAGTCTTTTCTTTACCTTCTTTGTAAATCTATTTTTATCCTTTCTTTCGATAGACCTTTGGTGACATTGGATGCATCTTCACTAAGAAGTTGCAGCCGAAGTACTCATTTATTATCTCAGCCATGTCCTCCATTTCTAGTGGATTGCCTTCTTGTTCTATAATTGGCCCCATTCTTGTGCTAGTTATATGTTTATGAAAAACCTTAGGATTCCCTTTCATGTTATTCACTAATCTATCCTATATGTTTTTGTCTCCATTTCCTTTGAATCTCTTTATCCAGTTTGTTCTACAGTGTTATCAGCCTGATATTTATATCCTCTTGTGTTGTTGCATTTTGATATTTGAATCTTTAGCCATCAGTAGCTTTGGATGCGTTCCTCATTTTCTCGTGCGAACAGTCCTATCCTTTCACCTTCGGAAAAAAAAATTCAACTGGCCTAAACTGAAACCTTCTACCGAGGAGATCTAATTGAGGTATACAAAATGATTAAAGGGGATTGACAGGTAGACACAGAGGGGATGTTTCCTCTTGTGGGGCAACCTAGAAAAAGAAATCATAGTTCTAAGATAAGGAGTGGCAGACTTAAAACAGAAGAAAAATTACTTCTCTCAAAGGGTTGTGAATCTGTGGAATTCACTACCCCAGAGTGCAGTGAACGCTGAAAGATAGACAGATTTTTAATTAGTAATGGGGTGAAGGGTTATGAAGAACAGGCAGGAAAGTGGAGTTGAGGCCAAGAAGAGATCTTATTAAATGGTAGGGCAGGCACAAGGGGCTGAATTGCTGATTCCTGCTCTTTGCTCTTTTGGCGAACAAACAGAAATAATGACAAGGTATCTCAATCTTGTTCGGTGACCACAAGCCCACTGCTCAAAAGGAACAGTGATCCTGATTTGCTAATCCAATGGAGAAACAGTTTTTTTAAAAGCTGTTTTAAAAGGAAAATGTGTGCTGAGAAAGCAGTAATTGGAGTCAGAAAGCTTTTACATGCTCTATATTATAGCATCATTCAGCCATGATTAGCAGCCCTTGGACAAGGAGGACACTAGATGGAGGGAGCAGGAACAGTTGATGATATTCAGCTAACTGCAGACCTGTAGCAAGCAAAACAGCAACTTATCACTGAGTGCAGGTTGGCATGACGTGTAAACTTGGGAGTTTGGAGAGAGAGTGACTTCAGTGCAGCGGGGAGGAAATAAGGAACAGGCAAGTGTTTGTTAGTAAATATTTTTGTTCATTTACCTTTCAAAGTGTGTTTAATTTATTTGAGATTGTAAGGTTTTTCATTAATTAATATAGCTATCCTACCATCTTTTCCTGGCTTTTTACTTTTTCAAAATATTCAATATTCAGGTCCCAGTCTTGGTCACCCTGCAATCATGTATCTGTGATAGCTATCAAATCTTACATGCTTACTTCTGTCTATGCAAACCTTGCTTTCAATAAATTTTGTGATGCAGTCTTCATTGAACTCTGAGGAAAAGAATTCCACGTACTGCCATGAATGCTGCATGTATTCTGATACAGACCCTTATCTGCCTTTTCACAATTCTTGGAATGGCTGGCTTTATTTGTGTTGACTTACAGCAAGCTGAAATTTATTCAGCACTTGGAGGGAAGTTCTAGCTTGGAGAGCTACCAGCCAATGGTTCTCCACCCCATTTAGGCACAGCACTGCAGTTATCAGAAGAGGAATTGCCTCCAAATTGAGATAGAGGGCAAAAACCTTCTGTTTCCCACCTTCAGTCTTTGGATGACTGCCAGCCTAAAAATTGAGGCTGAATGGGAAAGGTTTGTTAATGGCCACTCAAGGGCCTTAATTGGTTTAATGTCATAACTACATTAGATGTTGTGGCTTTGAAACAGAAATGATTTGGTTCGCACATGTAGATTCAAAGTAACAACAATAGATTTATTGAAGGAGATGCAGCTATGCAGGGTACAAAAGCAGTTTGTGCAACACATTAGTGGCATTACTATAAAATCACGTGATAAGCTCTTAAAGAATCTTGCAACTACTTAAATATGTAATAATTGGGGCTTGCGTGGGCTTCCCAACCGAGGCCCTTTCCCCCATCCACCCCACCTAAAATTGTGTTAGCGTCAGGACAGGTAGGATCCTTGAGGGAATATTATCCTTGCCATTTTATGCTCCCCCACTGCAACCACTACCACCACCATAACCCGATGAGGGGGGAGCATAAAATTTTGACCAGGGATCAGTATTACCATTTATAATTTGCATCAATAATTTGGATGAAGTCACCAAATTTTCCAATGACACTAAGATAGGAAAGCAAGATCTCAAGCTGGTAAAGTGCTGGCTAAGGGACAAATAATGTGTGCGCAAACATTTGGCAGATGGAGTATAAATGTGGGAAAATGTGAACTTGTCCACTTTGGCAAAAAGAAAATTTGACAGATGGAGTATAATACGGGAAAATATGAACTTGTGCAGTTGGCAGGAAGAATAAAAAAAGCAGCAAACTACTTAAATGGGAAGAGATTGTAGAACTCAAGTGGTATAGGAGGTCTGGATGTTCTGGTACCAGAATCACAATAAGTTACTGTGAAGTTCCAGCAAGTAATTAGGAAAGCAAATGGGATGTTGGTGTTAATTGCACCAACAAAATATAAAAGTAAGAAGGTTATGGGCCAAGTACAGGAAAATGGGATTAGCACACCTTCAGTGGTAGTTATTGTGATTACAAATTAGTTGGGCTGAAGGGTCTTTTCTGCACTATATGAAATCTGGAATACTGTGCAATGGTTTGGCCTCCTTGTTTGAGAAAAAGCGATATAGGGCTGAATTTGGTGTGCTCTAGGAGGGCGCTTATCTCATGGTGGGACAGATCTCTCATCCTACCACTTTTCTGCACTGTCCTCAAGCTCACCACCATAGTTAAATAGAACATTGAGATTCAATTAGACTCCTTATCAAGCTAATCAACCATCATATTACACTGCCATAGCATCAGGTGTTTGGTACAGGCAGTCAGGTAGGAGCGGGAAACCCAACTGGTTTTTACTGGAATGTTTATAGGGCATAAAGGATGCTTTTTGCGGACTGCCTTTTGCCAACTACAGAGCAATCTCCCCGAGGTCTTACCCCTATTTCCTTCCCATCCCATAAACCCACTCCGAGCCCCTAGCTCTCTCTGTACCCAAACCCGGATCCTCCTGTCACAAGATATCAGCCTAACCTGCTCCGGAATCCATGGGGCTTGATTTTCCTCTTGTATTAATACTAGAGTCCCAGCAATGGCCACTTAGTCCTTCCTGATACTGATGGGACTGACAGAGCTACCAGCAAATCAGATTGCGCACATGTTGATTATTGAGGGGATAGGATTGTCATTCACACCATCACTTCCTCGCCCTTTTAATCAGCCCATAATTGTGTTAGTAGTACAGAGAATGTTTACTTCATTCATTCTTAGAGTGAAGGGTTTAATCTCTGAAGAAATATTGATCAGCTTGGACTTACATCCATTGGAATTTAGAAGAATGAGCCAAGGTCATTGTCACTTCTGTCTTCGGATGACCGGTGTTCTTACTGAAATATATGAGGTCACTTCAAGTGTAGATACTAGGAGAATGTTTGCTCTTGTGGAGGAGACCAGAAACAGGGATTCCAATCTCCCCATTAAGACACATTTGAGGAGAATTTGTTTCTCTCAGAAGGCCATTAATATGCCGAATTTTCTTCATCAGAATTCAGTGGAGACTGGGTCGTTGAATTTAGTCAGTTGGGCAGATTTTTAATACAGTAAGAAGTCTGACAACACCAGGTTTAGGTCCAACCGATTTATTTGATAGACTATCAAATAAATCAGTTGGACGTAAACCTGGTGTTGTCAGAAATCTTACTGTGTTCACTCCAGTCCAACACCGGCATCTCTACATCAGATTTTTAATAGACAGGGAACATAGGAATTAGGAGCAGAAGTGGGTACATTCAGCCTTTTGAACCTGCTCCATCATGCAATTAGATCATGGTTGTTCTCTCCCTGGTCTCAAATCCATAGGAAGCTAGGAGGTCATAGGAGAGACAAGAAAGTGGAGCTGAGACCTGAACTAGATCATGCATGATCTTACAGAAAGAACGGAAGGGCTAAATAGCCAGCTGCCTGTGTGTCCTTAAAGCTAGGGTTTGAAGTAGAGTGTTGAACAAAAATGGAGAAGAGAATATTACTGTTGCTAGAAATCTGAAATAAAAACACAAAAGGACTAAAAATAACCAACGATTCGTGCTGCATTTGGACAGAAAAAGGTAATGGAAATCCTATGAGAAGAACATATCATCTGAAAACAGATTTGGGTTTGGCTGTGAATTCTTCTCACTCAGACTATTGAAAACCTATATTAAGAACAGTCTTTCTGGGCAAATGTATCAGACGACAACCAACATGCAAGATATTGTGTTCCAGAAACTATTCAAAAGGTTTGAAAGACAAAGGATGATAGGAACAACAAAATGGATCCAAATCTAGAGCCCAGGTAGCCCAGAATAAAACAAATGGCAAAAGTTGCTGATTACATTACCATTACAAACTAATGTCTATCTGTTTTTATGGATGTGAGAAATCTTTATTCTGCTTGAGGAATATCTACATTGCTTGCTGATGCATAGCAACAGGGCAATTACAACACTGCCAGCCAATATACCAAACTACACAGAGGAAGATAGTAAGGGTTTAGACCGATTGGAATTAATTTTGGTTTTCTTTTAGCTTTAATAAAATATACTCAGTGACATTGTGAGATTAGCAAAAAAAAAGCCATAGTAATTACATCGGTGTGGTTGTTATAATCACTGGACAAATAGAATGAGAGCTCAATTCCCACCCTGGCAGCTTGAGAATTTGAATTTGTAAAAAATATATCTGGAATAAAAAAGGTGCAACAGTGTGGCTGCCAAATGATTAAAAACTCAATTGGTTCATTAATTCCTTTAAAAAAAAGGAAACATGATGTGCTCATCCTGTTGAGCCTACATACAAATTCCAGTCACACAATAAAAATTATATCATATTGAAAGAAAATTGTGACTAATGTTAGGTTTCTATAACCTTTATGGTATGCAGTTGAACAATACATAATAAAAGTTAACTTCTATATACATGGTAAGGTAGCTACATGGAAACAAAATTGACTTGAAGATAGAAGCCAGAGGGTGCTTGTAGAGGGTTGTTTTTCAAACTGGAGGCCTCAGGGATCAGTGCTGAGTCCACTATTATTTGTTATTTATATGAATGATTTGGATGAGAATATAGGAGGCATGGTTATTAGGTTTGCAGATGACACCAAGATCGGTGGCATTGTGAACAGTGAAGAAGGTTATCTTGATTGCAATGGAATCTTGATCATTTGTGCCTTTGGGCTGACGAGTGGCAGATAGAGTTATTTAAATAAATGCGAGGTAATGCACTTTGAAAGATTGAACCAGGGTAGGAGTTAGTTAAATTGGGGAGATTACAGAACAAAGACATCTAGGGTATCTGTTCATAGCTCCTTGGAAGTGGAGTCACAGGTGGACAAAGTAGTGAAGAAGCATTCAGCGTGCTTGGTTTCATTGGTCAGAACATTGAATACAGGAGTTGGGCCATCTTGTTGAAGTTGTACAAGACAATGGTAAGGCCACAGTTGGAATACTGTGTACAGTTCTGGTCACCCTATTATAGAAAGGATATTATTAAACTACAAAGAGTGCAGAAAAGATTTATTAAGATGCTAGTGGGACTTGATGATTTGAGTTATAAGGAGAGGCTGGGACTTTTTTCTCTGGAACGTAGGAAGCCAAGGAGTGATCTTATAGAGGTCTATAAAATAATGAGGGGCATAGATAGCTAGATAATCAGTATCTCTTCCTAAAAACAGAGGAGTCTAAAACTGGAGGACGTAGGTTTAAGGTGAGAGATACAAAACTGACCAGACGGGCAGTTTTTTCACACAAGAGGGTGGGGGAGCAGCCAGAAGTACTAGTAGGGGCAGGTACAATTTTGCCTTTTAAAAAACATGTAGACAGTTAGACAGGTAAGATGGGTTTTGAGGGATATGGGCCAAATGCAGGCAATTCGGACTAGCTTCAGGTTTAAAACAGGAGAGTGGCATGAGCAAGTTGGGCTGAAACACCTGTTTCCATGCTGTAAACTTCTATGACTTTATATACTGTACAAGGTAATGGAAATTTAGCTATACTCTTGATGGCCTGGATTTTGCATAGATAATAGTGAGGCCAACAATATCACCATTGTAATGGATAAAACGGAACAGCAACATTTGGCATCCACACATGCATGGTGAAATGTAGAAATCCTGAAACTGCTGTCAGATGAGGATGTGCTGTTGCAGTCCTCACCAATAGATTTGGTGCTGAAATCAATTGAATGATATGATCCATGTACATACCAAGATCACTAGAAAAGGCTATAGCAAATGCAGTCAGGAGCAGGTGAACGTTTCACAGTGCAGTAAGTGATAACATACCATCAAATAAATATGGTCCTGAAAATGCAATTTTACTAAATGTGGCGTCTTATTCCTTCAGAAAGTAATTTGTTAGTTATATTACATATTCTTTATTTACTTCTTTTAATCCTGACTGTCTTTTAGATCTTAATTTTTCTTTCTATAAAATCTTTAAATCTAATTTATAATTCCTGCTTTATATTTCCTGGGTGGAATTTTACAAGGCAAGGGTAGACAGTTTTAAATGCATGAGCCAAATTATATCTCTCAAAAGGGAACTTGGATTGGATGCCGGACATCATTCAGCTCAATTTTGGATTTCAGCTGTGTGAGTTTGGAGGTGAGCAGGGAAACCCCCCACATGGTGGGCCAACAAGTCATTTCATTAAAATAAATAAATCAAATGTTGTTTTAACCTGTTATAGTGGCTTTAACAACTGAGGCACCTTTTTGGTTTTCTGTCAAGGTCACTGAGGGTGAATGGATTGTGGGGAAGTGAAGCATGCAAGCAAGAATGCCTTTGATAATTGAACTTGAAGAGACCCAGCCATGTCCTGATGAGGGAGGCTGCTATTCATTGCACTTCTTCTCAGAGCTGCCATCACTGCTGGACAGGTGATTGCCGAGCGCTGGAAGGCTCTTCACTGGTGCTGCACTTACCTGCGACTTCTAGCCTTCAAAAATAGCATGGGTGCAGCTTATGCAGTACCACCCTCACCTCAAAAGTGAGGCAAGGAAAAACAACATCCGCTGCCTGCTCCTCACCTGCCACTAGATAGAAGGGTGGACATAACGGGTGGAATTTTCCCATTCCGCTGCCAAGGGAATGGTTGTAAGTGGGACAGGACCATACAAAAGTCCATTGACCTTGTGTGGGATTTTCCAATCTTAAAAGTTTAAAGTTTTAAACTTTATTCTGGGGCAGTGCAGTGGCACAGCAGTTAGCACTGTTGCCTCACACTGCCAGGGACCCGGGTTCGATTCCCGGCTTGGGTCACTGTTGGTGTGGAGTTTGCATGTTCTCACTATGTCTGCTTGGGTTTCCTCCGGGTGCTCTGGTTTCCTCACACAGTCCAAAAGACATGCTGGTTAGGAGCATTGGTCATGCTAAATTCTCCCTCAGTGCATCCAAACAGGTGCCTGAGTGTGGCAACTAGGAGAAGATTTTCACAGTAACTTCATTGCAGTGCAAATGTAAGCCTACTTGTGACACTAATAAATAAATAAACTTAAACCTGTGAGGTATGGAAGAAAGAGGAAAATAGAATGGAGATGAGCGTTAATATTGGCTATTTAGAGAGAGAGCAAAAAATAGTCAAGCTTCAAAGTTTCTTGTTCTGAGTGCTGTACAGGAGAAAGCTAGTAAAGTTACAGTGTGGTACTTGACATCTGAAAAGGGTCATGCCCATTATCTTTCCTATGCTCCTGAGGTCATGAATCTTTTTGGTACGCTTTCTCTAAGTTGGAAGGATTACATTCTGTTGCTGGCTTCCACAAACATTTCCATGCTTGGGGTTGTAGAGGTTGTCTCTCTCCTTCTGCCATAAGAATAGTCACTGCACTGCAGACTTTCAAATGCCACAGTAGGACCTTCAGGGAGGAGAGTGAGAACAAGCCTCCATTTTAGGGGTCTCAACTAATTGCTACAGTCTCAAATATTTAAGTACCAGTGAGTATTAGCAATCCAGAAATTGAAGGAAAAGTGCCTCATTGAAGTCTGTTCCTTCACCATTTGGGTTCCCAACCAACTACTGAGCATCTGCACACATAGTAAGACGAGTTGGGAAAATTCCACTTTGTGCCCCAGTAAATGATTCTTCATCGAGATTAAAGATCCTTACTGTTGCATGGCCTATTCACAGACACCACAGATCCCTACTGCAGAGTGTCACAGTGGATCAGTTGCTGATTTCAGAACAAGTAATTAAAAAGCCCTGTAAAATTTTGTGAGCAGCTGCCAGTTCAGAAAATGGTGATGCCATTCTTTCATATTGACTGCAAAATATGAGCTATTCCGTATTAACATTATTCTTCCAAAAAAAAATGTAAAAAACAATCAAACTTCAGTTTAAGTCACAGGATAAATGAGCACAAGTTGACAATACTGCTGTGACCCACAAGTCCTTGAGTCCAATTGTTCAACTGACACAAACAAATAGTATTGTGCCGCCCTATTTTTCAGTTTCAACCGAGTGTCCTGAACTTGGGGGTAATGTATTCCTTCATATCAGTTTATGCAGGAAAGTAATAGCAGAAAAATAAAGCTTGACACTGCCTGTATTTACATTATCAACTGCCCAAATTGAATATCTTTATTTTTCAATGTGTTTTCCCTTAAAGTTTTTCTCCGACAATTTTAGAATCTTGTGTGACGGGTTAAATAAACAATCAAGTCAGCAAACAAAATAAGTAGAGATTATCCAATTGCTGTTGAATAAAAAAAAACAGCCAAACCTTGAATAATGTGCAGAGCTAAAAGGAAAGATCCTGTATTAGAAGTGGAGATATCAGACTCCAGTTTACTTTAGTCTCTTGAATGAATTTTAAGTAGTATGAGAATTCTGCCTTGTTTTGAAGCCAAAAGGTATTTTGAATTTGCATCTCCAGGCAACGACAAATTCATAAGCCCTTGTTTTGTGCCCAGCTACATGGCAGTTGCTAATTCAGTTATGGACTGGATTGGTATCCATTTCATATTAGACACTGAAAATTGTGCAAGTGTGTCTCCCCATTCTTGCGCCAAAGTGGAATACAATATTGTACTGCAGCTTTAAAATCAGCTGCAATTTCAAATAATTAAGATCAAGCTGACTATAGAACAGCTGAATGAAATCCCCGCTTTTAGATTCTTGTAGACCACATTATATAAAGCACATTCTGCTGCAGGGAAATGTTGAATTAGGTCAAATTCAATTCAAATCAATAGATCAGAATTTAATTCAAGTTCCCACGTAAACAAAAGCAGCATCCCATAAAGGAGAGCTAATGAATTATCAGTATAATGTGTTCTTTTTTCCCCTACAACCACTAAGCCAACTCCATTCTAACATCTGCTCATTGCTTGAGCAAACACTGCCATATGGTTACCAATTAGCTACTTTATTCACATAATGAAAGTACGGCGAAACAATACAATTTTCGCTGTATTCCAGCATATTCTCCAAAGATTAAAAGTGCATTTACGCAAATATAAAATGCTGAACAAGGCAATTTTAAAAGTTTCTACTATAGTATATGATTATAATATTGCTTTACTATACACGATTTTAATTGAGGAAGATGGTTACTGATCACAACACATGCACACATACAGGCCGGAATTTTACCATTCCACCCACCACGGGAATCGGAGCGAGCAAGGGGCGGACAATGGGAAGGTCCATTGACCTCGGGCAAGACGTTATGGTTTCAGGACAAACGAGGCCAGAAAATCCCGCCCACAATGTCAGTTTCTCTCTTTTCATCTTCCTCTGCTGAATGACAATACCACAAGCTCAATCTGTTTTCAGGCACATTGCATGTCTAACTGGTCCTTCTTTTGGTGCACATGTCTAGATAGAAGGTCTAAAATTTATTTGGCTCACTGCATTGGTAGAAACGTGAAGGTTGGGACTTCTAGATAACAGCACCAGAGAAATGTGAAATTTTGGCTGCAGTGTACAATAGTCGATTTTGTCATTTTAACATCAAATCAACCAGAAAATGCCAAGATAAACTTTAAACCTAAGAAAGTTCAGATGTCACTCAGAGAAGCTGCATCCCATGCATGCTGTACATGTTCAGAACATCACATATATCTATGGTGCAAATCAAGCACAGAATGCACCAACTACTTTAACAAATCCAAAAGAAATTACCTCTTTCTGTACTGTGTAAAATGTGGAGAGAAATAAAAAGCACTAATCCAACCTTGCAACTGCAAGAATAATTCCAGTTCCAAAGAAATAACATTAGGTCATACACCCTTTCAATCTGAGTTGCCATTTCTTTTCCCACAGCAGGTTTATTTTTATCATCCCAATTGTTCACCCTTTTCAAATACCTTTTGATACATTTACTTTCCAAACAAGTATCCATGTCCCTTTTAAACAGGTTGATCGATTCTGCAACTAACCTTTTCATTATCCTTTGTGTGAAGAAACTTTCTGAATTCAATTATAACTGGTGTTCCCTTTATTAGAGAAAGAGTTGTTATCCCATCTAACTGGTGAATTACCTTCATTATTTTGAACACATCCATAAAATCATCTCTTTGGTAAATATAATCAAGCTTACAGAGTCTTGCAACTGTGTAATTACAGTGGCACTTACATGTATATTTTATACCTTGTGCGGTAAACTCAAGCATTAACCTATTGCATGCTGTTTTGGTCCATTGAAGTAGTTTTTAATTGGACTCCAAGCCTCCCGAACACCCCACTATGATCATTCCCATTTGGAAATGACAGTAAAACCAGGAAGATTCTATGAAATTTTATGGCTGGGTAAACCACATCTTTGTCATTTTTTAGCCAGTTGCTTAACCAATCTATTTCCTTATGCATGCTTTGACTCTGATCTCCCGAGTTCTTTTGTGGCTGCTATGTTCTTTTTCACAGAAATCTCATTAATTTTCGGATCAAGATGGAATTTCCCATTTATTCTGGATGCCTCTCTTATTCAAGCATTTTCAATTCAAGATGTGAGCACTTTCTTAATCACAAAATATTTTTCCAGTCTACTTACTTTTCCAAATTTAGATTCTAATATCAGTTCCTCACTCTGTGGCACTGTGGTTTTTGAATCTTCTCAATCTGCAATTGCACTAATACAAACCTAAATGCCAGGTTCAATTCATTTAAATAACAGTGAGGAAAATGAGGGGTTCTGTTCAAGAGGTTGGAAAATGCTGAAGAGGAAGACACTGGATGTTAAAAAGCATGACATGGAGTTAAAAGAACCAGGTGACTAATGGAGAGAGAAAAAAAGGCATCAGTCATCAAAGAGCTTCATTGTTTGCAGATGTAGAAATGATTTGGGCTAGCGTACAACAGAGAAGGAACAGAAAACGTGGTTCACGAAGCAAGAGACCTCTGACACTTCCTTCTACATAATGAGACAGTCTACATTACGTGGAAGGAGGTGGCAAAGGCAGCCAGCAAAATCTCCAAATATCAAGGATCATGCTACTACGTAGTGGAGACTGAACAACTACCAAGTCAAGTTAAAAGCTTCGATAGCCTGCTGACACTCTCAAAAAAAGTCAAAATTCCTGTCATCCATTGTTTCACTACCCTTGAGTTTTCACAGAATAGATGTTGCTCTATGCAGTCAGTTTGTGACATGCACCTTTAATATTCTCTCCCATTTGGGTCATGCGTTTTGCCCTTTGAAGTTCATCTCTCATTTCCAAAGACCTGGAGGCATAAATTTAGATAAGAAGCTGAGAATTCTTGTTATTTCGCAATTATGAATTCCTCCTGTAGGAACCATTGGTAAGCAAGAGGCTGACATCAGACAATTAACTGAGCAGAAGGAAGAAGCCATGGCTATCTTGGTCAGTAATTTCTTTAAATGCATGACAGATGGAATAACTGGAGGGCCTGAACTCTCAGTCAGTTTATGATGACCAAGTCAGTACATCAGAAGCTTTGATTATGGAAATAAAGGAAAGTGCGTATAGAGTGTGTCATTGGAACTGCAGTGCAAGATGATGACGAGAGTTGTAGGTGACAGCAAAAGTCTGTAACACAAGCTTTTCTTCTGTCTCTTCATAGTCATCAAGGGAAGAAACATTAATTGAATCAGCACAGGGACAACCTCCATGCCCTTCCACATCTGGTGAGATTGCCACCACCTGCAAGTCACACACCATTCTGACTTGGAACTATAAATCACTGTTCCTTCCCTGTATCAGAAACCAGGAACTCGATCTCTAACAGTAGTGTGGGTATACCTACATCACATAGACTACATGGTTCAAAAGACTGGCTTATCACCACTTTCCCAACAGTAATTAGGGATGAAAAACAAATCCCAGCTTTGCACATATCCCATGAAAGAAGTGTTTAAAAACTTACAATAGAAACAAGGCAAAGCCATTGCTTTTACTTCTGCATACATTCAACGGCCCAGAGATTTACTGTGGCTCTGAAGATAAAATAGATAAGGGAATTTCAATGGGTGAATCTCAAAACACAATGAAAACAAAGTTGAATGACTAGAAGTAGGATCTGAATTATTAAGCAGTGACCAAGGAAACATCAATGGCTTATTCCCAAGCAAGCAGATCTTAATAGGCATCCCATGAAAAAAAGAAAATTTGCAGAGCATCAGAAACATATGGAGATATTTCACAGCATCTGAAGGAGTGAATTTGCCTGGTAACAGAATGCCACTCTCTGCAGCATCCAGGGGATTTACTTCAAAACAATGCCGTAGTGTATGGCAGCTTCAGCAACATCCACACTTTTGAAGGACAAGACTGTATGGTCAATGCTTTCCAAATGGAAATATTGCCAACTGGCTTTCAAAACTTGGACAGCAATGGCTGCTGATTCCAAATGGACCAATGCAACATCTCTCTACATAGCACTTATTATTCCTGGTTTCAAACTGGACTGGGATTCTCTTCCAATGCTGCCAAGCTCAAGCAGTTATTGCTGTTTCTAAACTGGACTTGAGTTGACTTCCAATACTGCCAAGCAATGTAGAATGACCCGAGGAGATTTCACAGTTTAGTTTTCATGCATTCTGGAGTCATTGTGGGTCATGAATCTGCAATTATACTGTCACTTTTGCATTGCTGATAAGTTGCTAAGCATACCTTATTTACAAATATGTTTTTTGAATGCTCAAACCTGAACTCAAGCTTGAAGCATAACTAAAATAGACTAACTGCACATTAATAGTAAGGTAAACTCAGTTGCAATCAAGCATATTTGAACAAGAAAATTCAGCTTTTTCCTTGAAGGCAAACAAAGAGATAATTGGTATAAACTGAGTAGCTAATGCAACATGATAGTTCTTGTTACATTTGAGTCTGGGAAAGAGAAGCAGGTGGGATAAAAATAATTCACAAATCTTGTTAATTTCATATAATTTAAAATAGCTATGCTATAATGGAGCCGCTTCTTCACTCACAAAATAAGGATTCATGGTGTAGGGGTATCACCAACATGAATGGAGGATTAGTTAGCTAATAGGATATAGAGAGTAGGACTAAATGGGTCATTTTCAGGTTGGCAAGATGTGACGAGTTGAGTTCTACTGTGTTCAATGCTGGGGCCTTAGCTGTTTACAATCTACATCAATGACCCAAACAAAGTGACCAGATGCATGGTTGCTAAATTTTCTGATGACACAAAGCTAGATAGGAAAGTAAGTTGTGAAGGGGAATTAAGGAGTCACAGAAACATACATAGAACATAGGAGTAGACCATTCAGCCCTTCAAGCCTGCTCCACCATTCATTATGATCATGGCTGATCATTAAATTTAATACCCTGATCTCATCTTCCCTCCCGCACTCCCCATATCCTTTGATCCCTCTAACCCCAACAGCTAAATCTAATTCACTTTTGAAATCACACAATGCTTTGGCCTCAACTACTTTCTGTTGCAGTGAATTCCACAGATTAATCATTCTCTGGTTGAAGAAATTTCTCGCCAGCTCAGTCTAAAAGGTTTACCCCTCATCCTCAGACAATGTTCCCTAGCTCTGGATTCCCCCAATCTTGTGACTGTTCTTTCTGAATCTACACTGTCTAATCCTATTATAATTTTATAAGTTTTTAAAGAGATCCCCTCACTCTTCTAAACGCCAACGATCTCTTATTTGTTCATGGGATATGGGTGTCACTGACTGGGCTAGCATTTATTGACCATCCATTGCCAATTTTAAAAATCAACCATATTGCCATGAGTCAGGAGTCATGTGTTGGCAAAACAAGGTAAGGACAACAAATTTCCTTCCCTCAAGTACGTTAGTGTACCAGATAGGTTTTTACAACACTTGACAATGGCTTCATGGTCATCATCAGACTTTTAATTCCAGATTTTTATGGAATTCAAATTTCACCATCTGCCATGGTGGGATTCAAACCTGGCTCCCCAGAGTAGGTCTCTGTATACAATATAATCCTAACCAATTTAATCCAGCCATCACAGGAATTAGATTGGTAAATCTTTGCTTTACTGGTAGATCATCCTTCCTCAGATGAAGACACCAAAACTGCACACAATATCTCCAGGTGTGGCCTCACTAATGCCCTATACAATTGCAATTAAGCATCCCTATTTCTACATGCAAAACCTTTTCTATATAGGCCAACATATAATTTACCTTCCTTACTGTCTGTTGTACCTGCTCGTTTATTTTCAGTGACTGAGGCACGAGTATATCAAGGTCTGTGAGTATTCCCCTCTCTCAATTTTCTCTCGCCTATTCAAATAATAATCTGCCTTTCTATTTTTGCTACTAAAGTAGACAAGTTCATGTTTATCCACATTACACTGAACCTGCCATGCAGAAGCCAACTCACTCAGTCTGTCCAAATCACACTGAAGCATCTCTGCAACCTCCTCATAGCTCACCCTCCCACCCAATTTTGTATCTTCTGCAAGTTTGGAGATAATACATTTAATTTCCTCATCCAAATCATAAATATATAAACGTGAACAGTTGAGACCTTAGCACTGATCCTGCAGTTTTCCACTAGTCACTGCCTGTCAAATCAGACCCATTTATTCCAACTCTTTGCTTCCTAGCTATCTCAAGGCACTACCTATAATCCCATGGCTACTATGTGAGATCTTGTCAAAAGCCTTCTGAAAGTAAATAAACCACATCTACCAGTTATCCCTGGTCAATTCTATCATTTACATATTCAAATAATTCCAATAGATTTGTCAAGTATGATTTCTCTTTCATAAATACATGCTGACTTTGCCTGATTATACCACTGTTTTCCAAATGCTGTGCCATGAAATCCTGATAATGTACTCTAGCAACTTCCCTACTATTAACATTAGGCACACTGGTCTATAGTTCCCCATTTTCACTCTACTTCCCTTTGAGAATAGATGGCTTACATTAACTACTCTCCGATCTGTAGGAATCATTCCAGAGTCCAAAGAATTTTGGAAAATGACCACCAATAGATCTACTATTTTGACGGTTACTTCCTTAAATATTCTGGGATGGGGATCATCAGGCCCTGGGTATTTATTCACCTTCAATCCCATCAAAACCATTACTCGTCTAATACAGATTTGCTTCTGCTCCTCACTAAAGCTTGTGTTTCTCAGAATATTATTCATGTCTCCCTTTCTGAAGGCAGAAGCAAAGAACGAATTTGGTTCCACAGCCATTTCTTTGTTCCCCATTATGAATTCTTCCATTTTTGACTATAAGGGACTCACATTCATTCTTGGTAACCTTTTTCTGCAAAGGGATATAGACAGGTTAAGCAATTGGGCAAAATTGACAGATGGAATACAATGTAGGAAAATGTAAACTTATGCATTTTGTCAGAAAGAATAGAAAAACAGCATATTATTAAAGTGAAGAGAGATTGTAGAACTCATGTATAGAGAGATCTGAATGTCTGGGTGACATTAATTGCAAAATAATGGTGCTCAAACACGGCAAATGATAAGGAAAGTGAATGAATTGTTGACATTTATTGTGAAGGGCAAGGAATATAAAATGGATATTTTGCTGCAGATGTAGAGAGTGATTGTAGATACTGTGATTGGAGATACTGTGTACAGTTTTGGTTTCCTTATTTAAGGATGGAATTCTTTTCTCCTTCCTTGGTTATTCTTCTTTCTTCCATTAAAAGCAATTCCAAGAAGGTTCAGTTGATTGATAGCTAGATGTGGAGTACAAATCTTACAGTTTTGGCCTGTGTCCATTGGAGTTAACATACAGAAATAATCTTATTGAAAAATAAAAGATCCGGAGAGGTGTTGACAGAGTGGATGCTGAAAGGATGTTTCATCTTGTGGGAAATATTAAAATCAGGGGGTAAAGTTTAAACTAGGAGGTCTCCCAAGTAGAACAGAACTGAGAAGATTTTTTTTGTCTCAGAGGGACATGAATCTTTGGAACTCTCTTCTTCACAGAATGGTAGAGGCAGGATCAATGATTAATTTTAAAGACAGAGGTAGACAGACTCCCTTGTTAGTCAAGAATTTAAAGTTATTGGTGTAGGAAGAATGTGGAATGGAGGCCACTGACAGATCAACCATCTTGTTGAATGACTGAGCAGGTTTGAGACACCAAACGGCTTACTCTTGCTTGTAATTATAGATATAAAAATGGAGTGTGTCGATATGTGGGAAAGGTAAAGTTATTCTTGAGGAGGAATTTTTGAAGGATTGTGGTGATTATGCAAAATTATTGTGCAATTATGCAGGGTTACAGTAATTGGGCAGAGTGCTGGGGCTGGTTGGGATTCTCTTTGAGAGTTGTGGAGATTTCAAAGATGGAATAGTCTTTTTCTGCACTATAAGTATTCTAAAAATGTTGTTTCACGTTATTGTCAGGCGTTAAAATCAATAGCCTGCTCCAAGGAACTTGCTTATATTTTAGTGTTAAAAGCATCCTAACAACTATGCAATCTTCTTTCACTATCCATTCCACCATGATAGAATTCCTGCAGTACAGAAGGAGATCAATTGGCCCATCAAGTCTGTACTGACCACAATCACACCCAGGCCCTATTCCCATAACCATACATATTTATCCTACTAATCCTCTTGATACTAAGATCAATTAAGGTCAACCTAACCCACATATCTTCAGACTATGGAAGGAAACCCACGCAAACACAAGGAGAAAGTGCAAATTCCATACAAACAGTGACTTTTGCCGTGTGCTGTGAGATAGCAGTGTTAACCACTGCGCTACCATGCCACCCACATGTATGAGTGTTATTGAAGATACTGTGGGTAGTTCCTATATTCACAAGAGTTTTATGAAAAGAATCTCATACAAATCAATCAAAGCCATATCTAACGGTTGACTGTGAAATTCAATATTGTTCCCATGTCTGTTTTTGCTTCTGTGTAACAGTTAATTCTACTTACATTTAATACAGCAGCTTACACTGTAGAAATTAACAATGTCAGTCTGCTGTTAATATTGACAGAAGATGTAATGGGCATCTTACAAAACATCCAGCAAAGAATTTAAGATAATTAAAGTTAACAGTTAGAACTGAAACATGGTAATTTAATATTCTGCAGAGAGAAAAAAACAATACAGGTGGCATTGGAGGCTTGTTGCAGCTTATTGAAACCACTATCAAGCGAGGTACATGATGAAAGGATGTCAGGTAATATCCCCAAATTGTACAGGATGTTGTCTATGAATTCCAGAACTGAATACTCAAAAGAAATTTTAAAAAGTGTACAGTGTTATGTTTTTCTTGCAAAGTTTATTATTTACACAGATTCTTTTACATATTTGATAAAGTGGGCTGAGGGGTGAGGAGGTTGTTAGCGCTACACATTTTCTCTGTTCATTGTCGGGAGAAAAATGGTAAATCCATGCATAAAGAACACTTAATTTAGCTACAAAACATCAAAACAGTAAATCTTTCCTCCAAGTATTAATGATATTTTTGCTTCTTCCAGAAAAAAAGGCTGATACGGTGGCACCGTGGTTAACACTGCAGCCTCACAATGCCAGGAACCCAGATTCATTGTATGCATGGCGTTTGCACTTTCTCCTCATGTCTGAGTGGGTTTCCTCCCACAGGCGAAAGATGTGCAGGTGACCATGCCAAATTGATCCTAGTATTAGGGGGATTAGTAGGGTAAATGTATGGGGTTATGGAAATAGGACATGTGTGGGATTGTGGTTGGTACAAACCTGATGAGCTGTAGGGATTCTAATCAAGTGGTTCCTAAGAGTAGACAGGAGAAGGGCTATTATTTTTCTTTATTCTTTCATGGGATGATGGCATCCCTGGCAAGACCAACATCTGTTACTTATTCCTAATTGTCCTTAATGTGTGCGGATTCCTGAACCATTTCGCAGAGTAGTTAAGAATAGTAGTTCTGCCACAATGCTGTGCATCTGGAGTTATATGTTAGCCAGTCCAGGTAAGGATGACAAATTCCCTTGCCTAGAGTAAACTAGACGAATCATAGAATACCTATAGTGCATAAGGAGGCCATCTGGCCCATCAAAAATGCACGAATGACAATCCCATCAAGGCCCTATCCCTGTAACCTACCTATTTACTCTGACACCTGAGGGGCAATTTAACATGGCCAATCAATCTAACTTGCACATCTTTGGAGTGTGGGAGAAAATCGGAGCATCCGGAAGAAACCGATGCAGACACAGGGAAAATGTGACAGCTGTTGTTCACCATTATTAAGACTAGCTTTACATTCCAGAATTTGAACCAGTGTCCCCAGAACCTCTGACTATGAACTCAGTGATAGTATAACATATCACCATCTCCCCTGTGATGGGGTAAATGATCTTTCTTCATTCCATTCACCATTTTCTTACAATTAGTGAATGCATAAATCAATAAATAATTGCTAAAAAGCAAACAAAACCAGTATCGGATCATTCTGAAGCCTCCTCAATGTATGCCCCTGTTATGGAATGTGATCAGTGTCTGTTAATCATGGAAACTACTTAAAGTGTCTCTAGAAACCTCCTAATGACTCAGGTGGAAAATGTTCCACTTGGTATTAAATTGTGCTATACAGATATCAAGAGTCGGCGTTTACATTAGAATTTTATTTGATTTATGTCATGTAGGATGAGTGTTCAAATGTTATGCAAAGTTTGCATGTGCTAACAATCAGAAATGCATTTTTGTAGTCAAATTCTTCCAGGAATTGACAAAACACCCATTTTCAAAATCAATTATTTTCTTTTTGCTTCATGTATATTGGATTACAGCAAATGATTAAAGTTTATTTATTAGTGTCATAAGTAGATGTACATTAACACTGCAATGAAGTTACTGTGAAAATCCCCAAGTCACCACACTCCATCGCCTGTTTGGAAACACTGGGAGAATTTAGCATGGTCATCGATGTTTGCGAACAGAAAAGATTTCAATTAAATTTGAATGATAGTAAACCTACTTTGGTCCCAATCCTAACCACAAGAGGAGTGGGTACAAATGAGAGAACCATGTACTGACACAGAAAATCAAAAGAGAGAAAGATTTCTTCATCAGGACATTATAAAATACAGCAGGATCAATTTCAGTGCATGATATCCAGGCAAAAACTATAGTTTTCCTTTTGAATACAATTAGAATGTTGCTTCACAGCAATATGGATACTTCTGTTCACTTCAAAACGTCACTAATGCATAGTGACCAGAAGAAATGTTTCCTCTAATATGCTCAGACATCTCTCAGCCCAGTAGTTTAATCAGGAATAAGTTCCAAGTAAACATTCAAAGATAAAACTTGGATACCACACACCCCATGAATCACTCATTTCATTTACACTTTCAATTAAACGCAGCAAGCTGTCGCAATGCAAACTTTCAGGGTTCCCTACAATAAGACTGACTTGCACTAAATTGGTGGACATTAAGAAGCATTTCAAAACAAACAAGGTTTAGAAAAATGAAAAAAGCAAGTAGGATTATTTAATATTGAACATAAATGGAACACAGGAAATAGTAAATACTGTTTGACAGAAAGTTATTTGTTTTCTAAGATACACAGCTCTGTGTATTCTAGTCTTGCAACTGTTTTACAAAGAAAATCACTTCACTTTCAATTGGAAGTATGCACATGTTTTATTTCCTACATTTGATACTCAGCAACATACAGTTCTTTTTTGCTGGCGAGTATTGAGAATACAGTAGAGTTTTGTTATATGCAGTGTAAGGAATATAAAAGCACTATGCCATAAAACATACCTTTGGTGTTGAAATATTAAGAATTCAATGCGCCACTGCATGCCATGTAATACAACACCACCCCCCCACCAACCCTCCAAGATATGTAGCACCTTGGATGGAATGTATTCAAAAACTACTTTAAAAAATGTAATTACTTTTAGGCAAAAAGAAATGCAAATCCATGATATCAAGAACTGCTGAACAATGTCAACTGAGCACCAGTTTCTGAATGCTGCATTTTAGTGTGAATGAACAGGTACCATGTACTGTGCATTCCTCTGTATCTAGGCAGGAAAGGAGAAACACCTTTTGCTTGCATTGCCGTCTGACTATCAGTTTCCAAATGATGTAGCATTATCGCTAAAAAACTCAAAAGTACTTATTTCACACAACCTAGAAGGACCTCCGTGAAATGGTTTAGGGAAAACTCGCAAGGTCATCAGTAAAGATGTTGGTCGGCTAAAAGTTCACACCACAGAACCCTTGTTCAAATCACATTGAGGCATGCCGAATCAAAATGTTAGCTCCATTTGCCTCCTCACAGATGCTGCATGACCTGCTGCGTTTTCCTAACATTGTGTTTTTTTTATTTCAGATTGTCAGATTAGCTGTCTTGTGCTTTTATTTTTAAGTTCAAATCATGCTTCCTTTTCAGAATGCACCGAGTCTTTTCAACATCAGCGCAGGGCAGCCAAAAATCTCCCCGATCTGCTTCAACAAAACAATTCAAAAAACTTAGTTTTAGAACTTAGAATTAATAGAAGGAGAAGCAAGTAATCCATCATTGCCCGAGTGCCCTATATCCCAGGCATCCTGCCCGTGAAACAACATGAACATCCCATATCCGTGAACCTGCCCAGATGCATCATGCCCTCCTCCCAAACCTAAATGTGCCCCTCAATCGCAAATTCACCCAAATGCCCTGTGCCCGTCAAATGATGAACCAGCCATGGGTACACTGTGCCTCCAATCGCGAACCAGCCCCAGGCACCCTCTGCCCCCCAATTGTGAACCTGCTCCAGATACCCCATGCACCCCCCCATCACAAACCAGCCCTGGATGCACCGTGCCTCCAACTGCAAACCAATCCAGAATACACCATATCCCCTCAATCACAAACCTGTCCAGATACATTGTGCCCCCTCCTAATTGCAAACCAGTCCCAGGTAAACCATGCCCTCAATCACAAACTAACCCCAGGAAACAGTGCCCCCCCCCCAATCACAAATAACCCCAGGAAACAGTCCCCCCCCAATCACAAACCAGCCCCGGATACATCCTGCCCCCGTCGCAAACCAGCCCCCGATACACCGTGCCCCCCGTCGCAAACCAGCCCCGGGTACACCGTGCCCCGCGTCGCAAACCAGCCCCCGGGTACACCGTGCCCCCCCATTGCAAACCAGCCCCCGGGTACACGTGCCCCCCCATCGCAAACCAGCCCCGGTCACGTGCACCCCAGCAAACCAGCCCCCGGGTACCACGTGCACCAATCGCAAACCAGCCCCCGGGTACACCGTGCACCCAATCGCAAACAGCCCCCGGGTACACCGTGCGCCCAATTCACAAACCAGCCCCCGGGTACACCGTGCGCCCAATCACAAACCAGCCCCCGGGTACACCGTGCGCCCAATCACAAACCAGCCCCGGGTACACCGTGCGCCAATCACAAACCAGCCCCCGGGTACACCGTGCGCCCAATCACAAACCAGCCCGGGTACACCGTGCGCCCAATCACAAACCAGCCCCCGGGTACACCGTGCGCCCAATCACAAACCAGCCCCCGGGTACACCGTGCGCCCAATCACAAACCAGCCCCCGGGTACACCGTGCGCCCAATCACAAACCAGCCCCCGGGTACACCGTGCGCCCAATCACAAACCAGCCCCCGGGTACACCGTGCGCCCAATCACAAACCAGCCCCCGGGTACACCGTGCGCCCAATCACAAACCAGCCCCCGGGTACACCGTGCGCCCAATCACAAACCAGCCCCCGGGTACACCGTGCGCCCAATCACAAACCAGCCCCGGGTACACCGTGCCCACAGTCACAAACCAGCCCAGGTTTATTTGGAAGCTGGATGAAGACTGGATATTACAACAATTATGCAGATTAATAATTTGAATGCAGGTTAAGGGTGATAAATGACATCTCTTCTACAAGGTGGTGAAAGGTGCATAAACATTTGTCATTTCTATATCCCATCCCTCTCTCCCCCCCCCTCTCCCGCCTCAAATCTCAGCAGGTCAGGTACAGCCGCCACCCAGTTGGCTTCTTTAGCGGTTTCAGCCTGCTCTCACTCACCTCTCACACTCACATCTGAGATTCTTCTTCCTGGAATTATCTGGAGGACTACGACAGAAGCCAAGCCCCAGTGCAGACCAATAAATAATAGATAAATCAACCATTTGTTCAACCTTCATAATACATTTCATGCATCGCCACTGTAGCAGTCTAGCGACCTGGAGTATCATCTCTCAGTGACTTTCCTCGTTTCCCTCGCTCCTTCTAATTGAGATATCATAAAGTTTAACAGCACGAATGCAACAGAAACAGCGTCGGCACAAGCTGAAATGGGATATTCTTGAATATTATTATTTTGTAACTGCTTATATTTACTCTTATTATTATATACCATATAGCGTATCATGACCAATTCTCCAATTTACGCATGGAGTGTTACCATTAACACACATACATAAATATACCCAGTTCACAGACTGAACTAGTTGGTAAAACAAGTTCACCTCGTTTATTAGATACACTTATGTCGTAAACACAAGGGGGTAAAAATCAGTAAGCTCCTGTAAAAGACGTTACAACATGCAGTCTCAGGCAATGAACCTTCTCGCAAGGTCAGGCTGTACCGTTTAACTCCTCCAAAGTTAGTGAATTTTATATTGCACGTAAGGGAGAAAAAAAAAGGTTCTTTATTTACCGGAGCTCTGAAAACAACGGGGTTTACAACGACCCGCGGCAAAGCTAACAACAAAAAAAAATACAAGGGAAATAACTATACCAATTAACCTGATTATACCAGTAAAGCTGCAATTTTCACCCATCATATCTAAGGACCGCTGCTAGCGGGTGCGAAGGGAAGAGTCGGAATTCACACAATTGTAAGGTAAAGTTACCTTTTCTCCCGGAAACGTAATCCAACAGCATTGTCTTTGTTCCCTTACCTTGACAGACGATGGGCAAATAGAGAAGAGTAGAGGAAATTATAAAGTTTAGCATTCCCAGGCTGCTGTATAGGTACTGAAGCAATAGCATTCCGTTTGAGTGTAGGGTCTTATCCGTGCCCAGTGCTTCACAACTGAAACTGCACTCTCTCTCTCTCTTTCTCTCCTGTGTTGAGAGTAATTTCTGGACAATCTCGGCAAATCAAACTGTCCTGCCCACCTCACCACCACCAGGCAACACATATGTATCACACATCGCAGCGTATTAGAACAGCGCAGATCGGGAGCTCTGGCACGCCTGTGTTACACGGGAAGGTTTAACACGGAGTAGAAGCAAGTTAGAGTGACTGCTCCTATACTCTCCCACAGTCATCCCTGTTGTGTTCAGTAGATTCCACGTTTATTAGACACCGCGAGCGCTTGTGCTCATTGCAGAGCTATTAACAAGGTAGCTCTCAAAACATGGAGCAGATTTCCCAGACGCGGACGGTGCCTTGGCACTCAGCTGATAAAAGGCCTTTTTAAAAATCTAGATAATCATATATTTCCATCCTGTGGCGTTGGTAAATTGCATAGGTGTGTAGAAATCACCCGAAAGGGATGATTTATTGTGTTACGCTGCTTCTGGAAAGTAGGAGAAGCAAAGTTGTATGCTGCGGAATATTCATGTCATTGATTTCGGAATAGCTAGTGCCAGTTCGCCCTTTAACATTTACCAGGTGAGGTGCTTTCGCTGTTGGATTTGGGAGAGATGACTAGAAGCAGCAAAGTGGATATGTATCCACAGCACTGTTAGAATTAGACACTCTTGAGGCAGAGGGTTGTGATTTCACTGCCGCTAACATTGTCCAGCTCTCCTTCCGTACCTGATCTAAGTCACCCAGTTTGACATGATTGAGATGGAACGCAACACGCTTCCCATCGACCCGCACCACTTCATGTACAGATCGGTTATCATGCTGCAAAAAAACTGGAGACAAGACCGGGGCTTCGCTTCTCATTCAGAGTCCAAGATAACGCTCCAAGTTGCAACTTCGAGCGAACATAGATCAAAGCAAGGTGGCAACTAATACATTTAAAGATTGATTATTTCCAGACTAACAGTTAAAAGTGACAGATTTATCAGCCTGGGTTTGTCAAATGATTGCGCAATTCTAAAAGTACATTCAAATATAAATTAAAATGAACAATAATACATTAAAACTGTATTTGGAATTGTGGAAAGTAGTATTTGTACTATATTGAAACTGTTGTTTTTAATCTACAACCCGTCCAACCCCAGGTAAGTAAGACAGGTTAGTTTATTCAGAACTTTCCACTCTATTCAGTACTATTTTAAAAAAAAGTAAGCATAATTACATCTCAAATGCCCGCTAAACGTTTTACTATATGTACTGAACGATGGTTAATGAAGGACACCCGTTCACAGAAACCACATTGGATCAAGAAAGAGCTACGATGCTCATGTTTCTAGGACTTAAACCGTGGAGGTAATCTTAAAGCTTTGAAGACATTGGCCCGGGCAGATCCCCGCAGTTCACCCCTAATCCTAGTCTTTGTAAGAAGTGTGATAGTCGAATTGGAATTGTAGACGTTGGCCAACACCTACTGGTCGCTCGGTAGATAACCTCGATCTGAATAATTATTTCTCCCATCACTTAAGCGGGGACATTGGAGCAGCGGGAGATGAAATGACTAAACATCGAAACATATCGATTGTCACGCCCTTAACCCCGTGGCGATTTTTGGGTGGCGTTGTTTGAAGATTGTTGACCGGGATAGTGGGAGAACTTTCGGCTTCTTTTGGAACATGCCATACCCGCCTTCCTGATTCAATGTATTCTCTCTCCTGTGTTGAAGGGATTATGTAAAGATGATGATCAATTCTGCAGCTGATGCCATGAACTGTTCAATTCTGAGAATGCGAACCATGTGAATGAACCTTCTAACAACTGTAAATGAGGATGTATTTTTAAAAACAAATAACGCTATATTAGAGTGAAGGGAACTGTGGAACAAGTGCCCATCAATACTTGCAAAAAATTATAGAATCATAGAATCCTACAGTGCAGAAGAAGGCCATTTGGCCCATTGAGTGTGCATGGACCACAATCCTACCCAGACCCTATCTCCATTACCCCATGCGTTTCCCCTAGCTAGTCCACCTGACACTAAGGGACAATGTAGCATGGCCAATGCATCTAACCTGCACATTTTTGGACTGTAGGAGGAAACCGGAGCACCCAGAGGAAATCCACACAGACACGGGGGAAAACGGGTAGATACCGCACAGACAGTGATCCAAGCTGGGAATCAAATTAGGGTCCTTGGTGCTGTGAGGCAGCAGTGCTAACTACTGTGCCACCAATTGCTGAAGAACGTTGCAAAATCCATGTAGGTGAACCAGTACATTAATAATATACGGAACTAAAACTGACAGAATAATAAATAAAATGTGTGTATGATTGGTCAATGTGGGCTGACTATTTGATGATCAAAGTACAACACAGTCTGGAATATCCAGAGATGAAAGGTCATCATTTTAATTCCTGACTGGCTTCCCAATGTACCAATAAAAAAAATTCTTGTGACAAATATCAAGATACTTAGCTGCCAATTACTTTAAGACAAGTACACCATCATTTTGCAACCAATTAGGTAATTACAGTAATTGAGCAATTATTGTTTTTTTTCAAAACGTTTCACTCAAGCACATCTGCATACTGTCCATTTTGCCTTTATAATCCTTGGATAATCCGTAGGTTTTACTAATTGGGAAATGAATTAAAAATCAGTCAGTTTGGAAAAACAATGTTAAATTAGATCCAAGTGCTTTCCTCCCACAGTCCGAAAGACGTGCTGGTTAGGTGCATTGGCAGTGCTAATTCTCCCTCAGTGTACCCAAACAGGTGCCAGAATATGGCAACTAGGGGATTTTCACAGTAATTTCACTGAAGTATTAATGTAAGCCTACTTGTTATACTAATAAAAAAAATGAGCAAAATTGCATAGAATTACACTGTGAGAAAGTAAAAAGAATATTTAAAGTTCCTAAAAGACAGAAAAGGAAATTTAATTGGACATGTACGATTTGTAAATGCATTTAATTTTTTTTCTTAAAATGTATGACAAATTTAACATATTTTGACGTAATTAAAAAAAAGGTGCACAAACTTGGTGATAAATTCTGCATCAATATAATAACCTTTATTGCCAGATATATCCAGAATGCAGGAGATAAAATTGAAGCAATGATGTCCCCAGGGCCAATATTACAAGCTGAATCTCTTCAGAATGCAGCAACACACCTTCAAAATGCTGGAGGATTAGGATTCTGTTTGTGAGCAAACTACTTAAAGTAAAGTAAACAAGAAGAAAATAACTGGAGAAGCATGCACTGATCTTACCTGCAGTTTAATATTATTCATGATAATAGCCCAGTAATGTTTTTGATAGAAAATTGGCTTCTACCCTTCTTCCTCATGCTGACAACAGTCAATAGTGCATTGGTTGTTTTTAACCTAGCTCAGTCATGTCCAGGATATTTTAATGCTTTCTATAAAATTATCTTGTATCTTTCTTCCTACCTTCCCACGACACGCATAATAAATAGCAGCTTAACTTGCCTAAATTATCAACCTCCGGTGCACATTTGAAGTGAAAACTAAAAGGAATGTAAACCTTTAAGTGAGAACTATTGCATCAACACCAAACACTAGTGCAATGGTAAACACCATTTGTTGTGTAATTCAGTTGGTTGGGGGAGGGGGCGGGTAGAGAGGGCGGTTGGGGGGAGGTGGTCGGGGGTGCAGCAGCAGAATTCCACATTAAGACCCTTGTATTGAATTAACTAATCTTAACCAACGAAGGTGGTAAACTGGGAATTGAGAAAGATTGTTTGAGGAATATTCAACTTTTTATGTCTCACTAGATACCACTACAGGAAAACTACTATGGGAAAGTGTTAGCATGTGTCAGAAGTGGATGAATTTGTAACGTCTCCATCATTCTATGGTCTGGGCAGCTTTTTGTCTGAATAATGTATTCTACATTACAACCTCTCCAGTCCGGAATACTAGTTACCCAGAATCTTTTTTCACAGACCTAAAGTTACTGATTTGCCGCTTGACTCTTCGACAATATTTGATTCACTTGACCCTCAAACTGAAGGTAGAAGATAGCAGATGATGACATGATAGTTGTTTAGTGCAAATAAATTCAGCACGGGGCTATTTTGTCTCTAAATCTCTCTATTAGTTTACTTCTCTACCTCTCCCTGTTCCTAACTCTAAGTGAGTAGGGTGGCAGGTGGCAGGATGATAGGTGGGTGAAATGGCAGGTTGGTAAATTGTCAGTTGGTGAAGTGGTTAGTGTGGCAAGTTGCTAAGGTGGCTAGATGTGTTGCAAGATAATCAAGTCAGCTCTTGTGGGTATTCAGGAGATGGGAGTTAGGTCTGATTGCAGGGCTATTTGAGTGGTCAGGGTCTGTGGTTGGATTATTTTAGGCATTAGTGCAGAGGTCAGGAGGTGTGGCAATGGTCAAATGGGGTAATCAGGTCCGGGGTAATCAGGTTGTTGGGGGTGGAGGTGAGTGATCAGGTGTTTAGTGTGAATGATTGGGGGAGTCAGTTCTGCAGTTACTCAGGAGTTAGATCAGGATTTTTCAGTCTAACATTTCCTGGGTTACTATTCAGCTAAGTTCTATAGAATTGTCTGTAGTCTCAAACTCTAACTCAGAGTCAGAGACTTTTGTAGAGGGTGCTGGGGTGTAAGGATATTGCTCATTGAAAGTTCAAATTTCCCAGTCCATTTCCCACAGAGGTCAGCATGTTGACATTCTGCAGGGTCCTGGCACACATTTTGAGATTTATATCCATATTTGGGACAGTGTCTTAAAAGAAGAAAAGGAGGCAGAGATTTGGAAAGGTTTGGGGGCTGAAGACTAGTTTCTGGCCAGCTGAAGGCACTGCCACCAATTGTGGACAGATTAAAATCAGTGATGCCACGAGGCCAGGATTAGATGAGTGCAAATACTTTACCAAAAATTATATTCATGTCTCACCAAGGTCCTTGGAAAGATCAAAGCTTTGGACAGTAATGTTTGGGGTGAGGCTGGAGTGAGATGTGGTTACGTGGTCCTCTCGTTCCAGTGGGAGAATTCAGTAATCATACCACTGCTTCCCAGGACTTAGATGGCATTTCTGGGAAGCAAAAATAAGTGGGGCAGACAGGAGAGGAAATCGTCTGGAGAATAATGAAATAGATGGAATTCTCATCAGCGCAGTGAAACTGCAGGAGGATTTTTTATTCAAATTTTTCTTTATTCTCTGTCAGGAATTGACCAATTTCAGATAGGATCATGGAGGATAATTGTCCAATTTTTTTTATTAGTGAATACAAACAGCTGAAAAAGACATTTTCATAAATTTACTGGTTTTCTTTTACTTACATAAAATTAATTTCTTTGAAATTCTTTCTTTAATACCATGACAGATGGAATCATAGAATCCTACAGTGCAGAAGGAGGCCATTCGGCCTATTGAATCTGCAGCGACAACAATCCTACCCAGGCCCTATCACCTATAATCTCATGCATTTACCCTAGCTAGACCCTCTGATGCTGAGGGACAATTTAGCATGATCAATTTTCCTAACCCGCACATCTTTGGACTGTAGCAGGAAATCAGAGCACTCGGAGGAGACTCACGCAGTCACAGGGAGAATATCTGTGTCGAGTTTGCACAATGATCCAAGCTGAGAATTGAACCCGTGTCTCTGGAGTTGTGAGGCAGCAGTGGTAATCACTGTACACCATGCCACCCCAGAGGACCATAACTTTCGTAAGTCTGGCTTCACTTTGTTGTCAAGCATATCATAGTATCTTTGTTACAGTTACTTCATATTAAAAAAAAATTTACATCTGCCAATAACATGTCACCAACATATCATAATGCTGAACTGTTTGAAGATTGTTATTAAAGAATATATTTCTCATTTCAAAATTAAAAAATTCTATTTCTGATCATAATGATAACTGTCAACAAAATTATAAATACTCTGATTTTTCTCTATTCAGATCAAACCTCACAAATTCATGATTTTTGCCTGGAATACTGCACTGGTGGTTACTTTCACACTTTCTAAGCAGCTAACAAATTGCTTGATTATACATTTCTTTTGTCAATAATTCTAAAATGAAGATATGCAAGGAGGAATCACAATATTCAACCAGAATGCTTTGATCATTCTTCCATGAAAATGCCTTGGATATAAGCAATTAAGCAATTTTAATATGTGTTTTGGGCAGAAGCATATATGAATTGGAATAGTTTCTCAAGACAATATGACCAAAAGGAATGGCCATTCTTAGGCAGACAAGAGATGATTTTAATATGTGGTGGGTAGTTACTTTACATAGATTTGAATTTATTAATTTATTATCCTCCATGCACTTCATAGCCATTAGAAAAGAATCATAAAATCCCTACAGTGCAGAAAGAGACCATTCAGCCCATCAAACACCAACAACAATCCCACCCAGGCTCCCTGACACTATAGCAATTTAGCATGGCCAATTAGCCTTACCCACATATCTTTGGACTGTGGGAGGAAACCGGAGCACTTGGAGGAAACCCATGCAGATACAAGGAGAATATGTAAATTCCACATAATAGTGACCTGATGCTGGAATTGAATCTGAGTCCCTGGCGCTGTGAGGTAGCAGTGCTAATGTATTCAAGAATACATCTGACATATTTTAATTTCAATAGAACAGGGGAGAGAGAATTTAATGAAAACTGAGAATACTAGACTCCACCAGTTAGTAAGGCACTGAAAGGTTACAAAGGAACATAAAATGTCTGCCTTGGTCAGCAGGACTGATAGTAGAAATAAGCTATTCTTTTCAGGTGTCAGATTTAGCTCAGTGGTAATACTTTTGCCTGAGTCACAAGTTCATGAATTCATGCCCCACATGAGGCAGGAATACTTAATCTAGACTGACATTTCAGTCCCACATGGAGTGCTGCACTCAGAAATCTTGGGACATTATACATTATGCTTGCAAGAGAAAAAGAAGATGACACAATTTAAAGAAAAGCAGGATGTTGTTTGAGTGTCCTGGATAATATTTATTAGTCAAAATTTATCACCAAAATACATAGGATTATATTTCATGACCCACACTGGGTTTGTTTTAGACAAAGGTGAGTGGGGAGGGATCAGGAGTTGGGCGATAGAATATAAAGTAACAAAAATAGAAAATACTGGAAAATGTCAGCAAGTCTGACAGCATCTCTGGAGAGAGAATGGAGTCAAAGTTGATTTTAGATGACCCTCTGCTTTGAAGAGTCATCTAGATTCGAAACTTTGGCTCTATTCTCTCTCCGTAGATGTTGTGAGACCTGCTGAGATTTTCTAGCATTTTCTGTTTTCGTTTCAGATTCCAGCATCCGTAGCTTTTGCTTTTATTGGCATATAAAGTAAGTTAAATGCCCAGCCCTACAACTGTCTATCCATCCCTGATCTGTTCACCATAATACAGGGGATGTATGGCTGCCTAACAGAGCCAGGGACCTGGTTCAATTCCCAGCTTGGGTCACTGTTTGTGTGGAATTTATATATTTTCTCTGTATCTATGTGAGTTTCCTCCAGATGTTCCAGTTTTGTCTCACAGTCCAAAGATGTGCTGGTTAGGTGCATTGGCCATGCTAAATTCTTCCTCAGTGTACCCAAAATTATGCCAGAGTGTGGTGACTAAGGGATTTCCACAGTAATTTCGTGGCAGTGTGAATGTAAGCCTACTTGTGACAAAAAATGTAACGTACTAAAATGAGCTTTCTGTGGTCCCATAGCATGTTTCATGTCATTTCACTGGTGAGGGGCCAGTATTGATCTTATTGGAAGTTTGCCAGTATGGATTGCATTCTCTGGACTTTGAGCATGTGTCACCAGTCCCATGGACAGAGGGTAAGTGATATATCTTCGGAGGAAAAAGTCCTTTCACCAAAATCCCTTTATTTACATTTTCCAACAGCAATACACAGAATGTTAGTAGTTAGCAGTTTATCTCTGGATGTGTCAGAGGAACTGATACTCCCACTTAAGTACAAGGCAAAGACTCCCTGATTAGTCCATCAATTGGATTTTTAATCTGGGCGTTCATACTCCAATTGGCCAACCTCAATGGCCTGATTGAAGTCATTACAGAGTGTGGACTCAAAATCACCCTCTATATTTTTCTTACTGTGCAATATAACATGTTAGGAATTGACCCAAATAATGACTCAACTCCTGTTAAAATGTCCTGATTTTACACAGATTGAAGGAGCAGCAATAGGAAGCACAGAGATTCATTCCAAAACAAAGGAGAATTTAATTCCTGTGACTCATTACTGCTGGTAAATAAAGGCTAGTCAAACTCAATTTTCAATCAAAGTCAGCATTAAACCGAGCAGCCAATATCATCAAAAACAGAATAGATCCCTGCAAGGGAGCTGAACTCATTGCAACTGCAGCCCGTTTCTCAGCTCACTTTACTGGCGAAAACATTTTTTCAGCACCAGAGGGCCAATCAAGTTTAATTCCGGTTTTGGAACATAAAGGGCCTGAATGGTAATAATTGAAATACTGCAAAATTTGTTGATAGAAATCAATGAAATGCAATAACTAAAACTGAATAACCTACATTTTTGAGTATGAAATATTGCACATATTTGCATATGATTGTGTCAGTTTTTTATGTTTTTGCTAGCTATTAGGTCAGGTTCAGCATCACTAGTAATTCCCACAAGTATACTTTACATTCTTGAAAATCTATTGTGCACCATCTCTATATAATTTCTAGCTAATCTATAGTATGACCCAGGATTGCATGAGCAAACTCTTCCTCTTCATATTGGCCACTGAAATATGACCAGTGCCACTACATAATTCTCCTCTCTTTATGGATATAGTCTGAAAGCATTCTGTCAAGGCAAGGTTCAGCATTAAACCATCAAATATTTTACAAGGAATACATGAAAAACTGAAAACATAAGAGTTTTCACAGAGGACAATCAATTTTCCATCATCCCTTGCTTGTAAAAAAACAATGAAGATACAGTTTATTAACTCTCTAAAGGACTCAGCTGGTTTGGGATTAAGAAAAAAAGCTTTTTCCTGCGAAAGTGAAGGAGAGACTAAACTTTCAGCAGAAAACAGGAGCTGTGTTTGTTTCCAGGTCAGAAACCCACTTCCAACGTTCAGATTTTCACAGGAGCGAGCCCTTACTTGGCATGGATGTGGTCAGACATAGTTTATGATTCATTTAGAATCACCACAGTGACCATCACTGAGGCTGTGTGTTGCCCTGAGGGAGGGATCTGCAGTTTGTGTCAAAGCCTTCCATGGCAACCTGGGGTGGGAGGGGGGGGGGGGGGGGGGGGGGGGTGTTGGTGTAGGGGTAGTGAGATGCTGCAGAAGAGCCAGAGGTCCTGCTCCAGTGGCAGGGTAGATCCTCGCTTCATTAAAGCCAACTTGGATATGATTCTGGAGATCATAAGGAAGAGATGGGAAGAGGAGAAGAACACTTCGTCACACAACAGAAGCATCCCTTTAGAATGATAGAATCATAGAACCCTTACAGTGCAGAAAGAGGCCATTTGGCCCATTGACCCTGCACTAACAACAATCCTACCCAAGCCTTATTCTCGTAACCCCACATATTTACCCTACTAATCCCCCTGACACCCCACTAACACTAAGGATCAATTTAGCATGGCCAATCAACCTAACCCACACACTCCTTGGACTGTGGGAGAAAACCAGAGTATGCAGAAGAAGCCCACACAGAAATGGGGAGAATGTGCAAATTCCATATAGAAAGTCACCCAAGCCAGGAATTGAACACAGGTCTAACCATTGTGTTACTGGGAGCCCCTTTATTCAGCATCATCTCCCTCAGCTTCCAGTTCCTCCTCTCTTACTTCTTTCCCATGTTTCTTCTGTGGTGAGTTGTCTGTTTCCAGGATCTCACCATCTTCAGGCCTACACCTCTCTGAAGATCATGAAGAGCACAACCACAATAACAAAGATCCTTACAGGAGGGCATAAGAAGGCATTAGCTAACCAGTCAATACACAGGGATTGCAATGTCAGATGTCCAATGGCCTGCATTATGGTTGCCACAATGAACAGACAACATTGGTTACTTTGCCTCTGTCTGGGGCTCCAGTAGAGAGGTCAATAACCATTTCTTTAAGGGTCATCCCTTGACTCCAAGGCTAGGGATCCACCCTGATGGTGGGACCTGGAGTGTATGGTAAATTTCTGACCTCGGAGTGAACTCTTCACCATCGCCCTAAAATATCTGAGATCATATATAATAACCCCACCTTTAGATAACTAATTAATTATATCTAATTAATACTTCACAATAACATTGCAAGCTAAACAAATCTGCAGGCTGTATTATTGTTGAGAAAAATGCTGAATTAGTGCTCAGAAATGTTATAAATACATGAAAACAATTTCAAGCAACCAAAATAAACTCTAATTTATCATAGATAGCTTAAGGGATCCAGAATGTAGACAGTGAAAGCCATTATTTTCCACTGTATAATGTCAGTGAAAAGATTTAAAAAATCATACAAATGTATTTGCTTTGAATATGCCATGACAGCACATGAAATGCAAAATTATCAATCTTGTTAAATGACCATCATTTTTTTGTTATAAATCAGCAGGAATAAAATTAAACTCATCTCTCCTTATCAAATTAAAAACTAGAAGCTGGCAGAGGGAAATGCCCAATGGGCCTAGGTCAGGTTGGACATTAGTTAGAATGCAAGAGCTTTTGGATTAGTCATGAATTGAATTTTACGTGGTCAAGGCGTTTAGCAGGGATTTAAAACATACACAGTATGGGTGAGCATGCTCATCAGCATTCTGTGCATTGGTTTGCACTACTGGGTCTTTAATCACGATGAAACAATTCAGACTTCAGAAGCCTTTAGACTTTTTTTCTAACTAGTGACAAATTCTGTCATCAGTTTTCACTTGTGACCTGAAATGCTTGGGGTAGCTGAAAATTCTATACAACATCTATACATGACAATGCAAGATAAAAAAAATCTGTCACTCAAACTGCTTACAGAATATGATCTAAAGAGAGCATTTTAACCTCTTATGGACAGATTCTATTTATTTTTTTTGTGTCGCACTCATAGTTTTTGCTGCACGTTGTAAGTATCTGATATTCCCTCAGGCACAGTAAAGCTAGTAACTCTGTAAATAGTTTCAGCAGTACCTCATGTTCAGGAGTGTGCCCATGCAGCCCACTATCTGATTATACAATAGATTAGCCCTGACTGTAACAATATATGTTCTGACCTGGATATTATGCGGTTGATTTTGAAATTGCTGCCCAAATTGGTATAATGGATCAGCTGCCAGTTCTCGAAAGCTTCTGATAATAATTTCTGTTGATTTCAGTGTAAGCGAGCAATAGACAGTTTTGATAATATGTGGCTGCTCTGCAATGCAGCAAGATAGAATTCCTGCCTTTCTCATGTTCTTTTTTCACATGCACCTTTCCGATTTCCAAAATGCAGAATGAACCACCTCAGTGAGGTAAAGGCCGGGTCACTATCATAAGATTGATTCAAATCATAAAGAGTAACAGAGTAACAGGTACAATTAAAGGGGGCAGTGGATTTTCGGGGTCCGTTAATCATGGATGCACATTTTGTTATGGTTGCAAACTCTTGCAAGAGGGTCATAATGGGATTCACAGTGGAGAGATCTCAGTTTGGGATCTTCCCCCAACACCCCCACCGACCCCCAACTCCAGCATGCCCAGAAAGGATGTGAACCTGATTACTGTGAAATGGACTGTATTTCGATAGAATTCAATAGCTTTAACACCATTGTTTAAGGAAGCATTGAGTATTCCCCTCCCACCAGTGTGATGTTACGCCAGCAGAAAATCACTATTGTTCTCTAGCAATTGAAATGACCATGCCAGTGACACAGAGGCTAATGTAGCCCGTGAGTGGTCAGGGACATGGCTGGGCAATGCCAATCTGCACTGCCAAAGTTTGGGGTATGGTGGCAGACCTGAGACAGAGCTTCTAGGGAGCTCCTTTGAGTGGGGTAAGAGAGCACAATTTTATTATTTGGGAAGCTCTCAGTACCAGAAATTAAGGTGGGGGGGAGATTGGTTGGGGGTATTTCCTATATTTGTGGAATTCACAATGTACGCAGGAGAGGGGGGAGGGGAGTTTGTGGGAGGGTGGCATGTCACTTTATTTTGAGATTGGGGTGCCCTTTAAAAATGGTAGCACAATCTCAGTGGCCTTGCCAGCTTTACCAGGCCCTGCCCTGTCAAAGTCATGGAGCAAAACATTGCTTTGTTTTGACAATGTGTCAGAATGGCCCCCATATAATCCATAGAATTCTTAGAATACAGATAGTAGAAAAGGAGGCCATTCAGCCCATCGAGTCTGTACCGACCACAATCCTAACTACACCTTATTCCCATAACTTCATGGATTTACCCTAGCTGTCTCTCTGACACTAAGGGACAATTCAGCATAGCCACATCTTGGACTGTGAGAGGAAATCGGAGCACCCGAAGGAAATCAGTGCAGAAACAGGGAGAATGTGCAAACTCCACACAGACAGGAACCCAATCAGGAATCGAACCCAGGTCCCTGATGCTGTGAGGTAGCAGTGCTAACCATTGAGCCACCCCACTTATCCCGAAACCATAAAACCCTGCCTGACATCAATGGATCTTTTCATGGTCCGCCCTTCGCCCGTTCCAATCCCCTTGGCGGGCAGGATAGTCAAATTCCAGTTATGGAATGGAAACCTGGCTGTGTTTCTGGAAACAAACACACCTATTTTCCATCAGAACATGACACTTCAATTCTTTTGGAAAATTTCATCCTAAATCTTACCTTGATTCAACTAGCTACAAACCTTATATGTGAGCAAGAAAAATAATTTTAAAAATACGATGCGATTTCCATGAAATCCATATTTCCAAAATTGCTGACCATAATTCAAACATCCTTGGACCCATCAAACATGTGACTCAGTAAAGGAATTGGGTCCAACACCTAGTGGATACCAAATGTCATTCCTATATTTAATACAGGATAGGTCATGTCAACTTGACATCAGTGATAGGATAAATGATGCAACTCTTACTAAAAGAGGGAATAGAAGACATTTAAAAATGAAAAAAATATAGTATCATGACTAGACAGCATGCATTTCAAATGGAAAAAATATTCCTTGATCATTTCATTGAATTTTTTGAGGAAGGGCTGGATTCGATGGAAGTTTTGGCCACCAGTGGGGCAACTGGCGCTATCATCACATCCCCTCCTTTGAGGAAGGCTTGCCAAATTGAGTGCCACTCAAGCACTCAACTGGATAGTAGTAATCCTTCCCTGACAGGCAAAAGTGCCGTCTGCCAAAATTTTGCTAGGCAATCAGAGGTAGGCAGGCCTATTAAATGCCAATGCACTGGGATGGTGGTGACTCTACTGATGTGACATACAAGGTCAAGGATCATTGTTGGATTGCAAGCCTGTGGTAGGTGATGGAACAAAGAAGGTCACAAGAAGGAGGGGAGAGGATTTTGCACAAAGGGCAGGATTGGAATAAAGGGTAGTTATTCAGAGTGGCAGAAGATGGGCAGTGGTATTCCACAAGGATCAGTACTGGGATCACAGATTAGAAGACGATATTAGTAAGTCTACATACTGAACAAATAATTGGCAAATGAAGTTCAAAACAGATACATGTGAGATGACATATTTTGGTAGGAGATCACATGTTAGTTTGAAGATGCAAGTTCAGGTATGGCAGAGAAACAAAAGATCCCAAAGTACAAATACACCAAGTGTTGTGCCATTGGTTAACAAAGCTATAAAAATAACAGATCAACCACTTGGGTTCATTTAGGTCTTATTTAGAGGGAAGGCTTAATAGTAAGGAAATTATGCTCAACATATATCCAACTTTTGTTAGACAACAGTCAGACTACTATGTGCAATTCTGGTCACTATGTTATATGAAGGATATAGAAGTATTGGAGGGAGTGCAAAGAAGAATTACAAGGATGCAACAGAAATGCAAGAATATATATATTGGGAACAAGTTGGGTTTCTTTGATTTAGTGAAAGGAAGCCTGAAGTGTGACAAATATAAATCTTTTAAAAATTCTGAGTCTTTAATTCTTAAGAGACACAGAGAACATTTTCACCTGTGGGGAAGAATGTAACTCGAGGCCATTGATATAAAATAGTCACTGAAAACTACAATAAGGAATTCAGAAGAAACATTTTTACTTAATGAGTCATGACGATGTGAAACTCGTTATCACAAAGAGTGGTTGAAATGATTAGTATAGATGCATTCATTTTTTTTACAGTGGTTCATGGGATGAGGGTGTTGCTGGCTTGGCAACATATTTTGCCCATCCTAAGTGCCCTTCAGAAGATGGCAGCAAGTTGCCATCTTGAATCATTGTAATCCATGTGGTGAAGATACACCCCAGTATTTTTGGGAGGGGACTCTTTTTTGGCCCAGTGATAATGAAGGAAAGATGATATATTCCCAAGTCAGGATGGTGCTTAGCTTGAATGGGAACTTGTAGGTGTGGTGTTGCCATGTGTCTGCTGCTCTTCTTCAAGATGGCAGTGGTCATGGGTTTGTAAGGTGCTATCTGAGCATTCTTGGTCGGTTCTAACAATGTATCTTGTAGATGGTACATATGGCTGCCATTGTGCATTATTGTATGACAGAGTACAGTTTTGTGGATGGGATATCAATCAAGCAGGTTGCTTTTTTCCTGAATAGTGTCGAGATTTTGAGTGTTGGAGTTGCACTCATCCAGGCAAATTGAAGTATTCCATCACACCCCTGACTTGTGCCTTGTAGATGGTGGTCAGGCTTTGTGGGGGGAGGGGGGGGGTGGAGAGGAAGCAGTCAGGTGATGAGTTACTTACCTTATGATTCTGAGCTTCTTACCAACTCTTGTAGTATTTGTATAACTAGTCCAGTTCATTTTCTGGTCAATGGTAAACATCTGGATGTTGATAGTGTAGAATTCAACAGTGGTAATGCCATTAAATGTTAAGGGGTGATGATTCAATTCTTTCTTGTTGGAAATAGTCATTGTCTGGCACTGAATGACATAATTGTTACTTACCACTTGTCAACTCAAACCTGGATATTGCCGAGGTCTTACTACATTTGGACGTGAACTGCTTCAATGTCTAAGGAGTTGCAGCTGGTGCTTAACATTGTTCAATCATCAGTGAACATCCTCATTTCTGACCTCATAATGAAAGGAAAGTCATTGATGCAGCAGCTGAAGTAAAGCTTATTTATTAGTCACAAGGACGATTACATTAATACTGCAGTGAAGTTACTGTGAAATGCTCTAGACTCAACACTCTGGCACCTGTTTGTGTCAATGCACCTAACCAACATGTCTTTCAAACTGTGGGAAGAAACCGGAGCATCAGGAGGAAATCCACGCAGACACAGAGAGAACATGCAAACTTCACTCAGACAGTGACCCAAGCTAGGGCTCAAACCTAGGTCCTTGGCACTGTGAGTCAGTAATGCTAACTACAATGCCGCCGCAGCTGGTTGGGCCTAGGGTACTATCCTGAGGAGATCCTGAAGTGAGGTCGTTGAACTGAGATGATTGACACCAACCATCACAACCATTTCCCTTTGTATCAGGTATGACTCCAACCTTTAGAGAAGTTTCCTTCTGACTCCCATTGACTCCAATTCCACAAGAGTCCTTGGTACCACATTTGGTCAAATGTTGTCTTGGTATCAAGGGCAGTCACTCTCACCTTACCTCTGGAGTTTAACTCTTTTGCCCATGTTTTAATCAAGACTGTAATGAGGTCAGGAAATGACTGACCCCTGGCAGAACACAAACTGAGCATCAGATGAGCATCAATAACTGAGCAGGTTATTGCTTAGCAAGTGCTACTTGGCAGCACTTCCTTCATATTACTGATGATTGGTAGGAGTCTGATGGGGAAGTCATTGTCTTGGTTGGAATTTTCTGCAATTTTCCACATTGCTGGGTAGAGGCCCATGTTGTTATACTGGAGCAGCTTGGCTAGGGACACAGAAGTTCTGGACCACATGTCTTCAGTACCATGTCATAATATTGTCAGGACCCATGGTCTTTGCAAAATCCAACACTTCCAGCTGTTTCGTCATATCACACAGAGTGCATCAAATTGACCAAAGACTATGATGCTGTAGACCTCTCAAGAAGAATGGATGGATCATCCACTTGGTACTTGTTGCAAATACTTCAGCCTTATCTTTGCACCAATGTGCTGGGTTCCATTATCATCGAGGGTGGGGATATTTGTGTAGCTTCTTCTCGTGATTTGTTTAATCACTATTATTCATGACTGGGTGTGACATGACTACAGAGCTCAGGTCTGATCTGTTGGCTATGAGATCACTTCATTCTGTCATTACTTGCTGCTAATGCTGTTTGTCACACAAGCAGTCCTGTGTTGTTGCTTCATCACACTGACGCCTCAGTTTTAGGTAAGCCTGATGCGTTCCTGACATGCCCTACTTTACTGAACAGGGTTGATCCACTGGCTTGGTGGTAATGGTCGAATGGCAAGTATGCTGGGCCATGAGGTTACGCATTATGGTTGTGTGCTGTTCTGCTGCTGGTGATGGCTCACAGCATTTTATGGATTTCCAGTTCTGAGTTTCTAGATCTGTTGAAAATATTTCCCATATAGCATGGCGGCAATGCCACACAACACAATAGAGGGTATCCTCAATATGAAGACAGACTCTGTCTCCACAAGGAGTGTGCGGTGGCAAGTCCTACCAATGCTATCATGAACAGATGCATCTGCAACCGGCATGTTGGTCTAGATGAAGTTAAATATGTTTTTACCTCTTGTTAGTTTACTTATCACTTGTCGTAGTCCCAGTCTAGCAGCTATGTCCTCTAGGACCTGGCCAGTTCAATCTGTAATGGTACTACAGCTAATCTTGATGATGAACGTTGACATCTCCCACTCAGACTACATTCTATGACCTTGCCAACTTCAGTGCTTCCTTCAGGTGATTTGATTTAACTTGATTTGTTATTGTCACATGTATTAGTATACAGTGAAATGTATTGTTTCTTGTGCGCGATACAGACAAAACATGCTGTTCATAGGAAAGAAAATGAGAGAGTGAAGAATGTAGTGTTACAGTCATAGCCAGAGTGGCGAGAAAGATCAACTTAATGCAAGGTAAGCAGATCATGGCAGCAGGGAAGAAGCTGTTCTTGAGTAAGTTAGTAAATGACCTCAAACTTTTTGTATCTTTTTCCTGATGGAAGAAGGTGGAAGAGAGAATGTCTGGAGTGCATGGGGTCCTTTCGATGCAGCAGGAAGTATAGACAGAGTTGATAGATATAAGGCAAGCATGCATGATGAATTGGGCTATGATGGATTTATGACCTTTTATAGTTTCTTACAGTCTTGGGCACAGCAAGAGCCATACCAAACTATAATACAACCAGAAAGAATGCTTTCTATGACATCTGTAGCTGACATGCCAAATTTCCTCAGTCTTCCGAGAAAGTAGATGCATTAATGGGCTTTCTTAACTATAGTGTCAGCATGGGGAGAGTTGGTGATCTGGGCATTTAAAAACCTGAAGCTCTCGACCATGTCTACTTCATCTCCATTGATGTAGACAAAGGCATGTTCTCCACTACACTTGCTGAATTTGATGACAATTTCCTTTATTTTGTTGACGGAGAGATTATTGCCACTGCACCACTTCACCAGATATTCTGTCCTGCCGTAGTTTGAAATCAGACTTATTACGATGGTGTCATCAGCAAACTTAAAACTTGAGTTGGAGGGGAATTTGTCCATATAGTTATAGGTGTATAAAGAGCATAGTAGAGAGATGAGAACACAGCTTTGTGGGGCACTGGTGTTGACAATGATCATGGAGGAGGTGTTGTTGCCTACCCTTACCGATTATGGTCTGTGGGTTAGGAAGTTCAGAATCCAGTCGCAGAAGGAGGAGCCAAAGCCTAGGCCATGGAGCTTAAAGATGAGTTTTGTGGGAATAATGGTGTTGAAGTCCGAGCTGTAGTCAATAAATAGGAGTCTGACATAGGTGTTCTTGTTATCTAGGCATTCCAGGATTGAGTACAGGGCCAGGGAGTTGGCATTTGTTGTGGACCCGTTACAACAGTAGGAGAACTGTAATGGATCCAGGCAGTCTGGGAAGCTGGAATTGATTTGTACATGACTAACCTTTCAAAGCACTTCATAAGGATGGATGTTAGAGCCACCGGATGATAGTCATTAGGCAATAGACGATACTCCACCATAGTAGATCGGACCTCAAACAATGATGAGACCGAGTACAAAAATGACATAGAGAATCTGGTGAATGATGCTGCAACAATAATCTGTCCCATAATGTCAATAAAACAAAGGAGATTGTCATCAACTTCAGGAAGTGTAAAGAAGAACAAGCCGCTCTACATCAATAGGGACAAAGTAGAAAGGATCAAGAGCTTCAAGTTTTTGCGTGTCCTTATTCTCAATAACCTGTCCTGGTCTCTCCATGCCAATACCATAGTTAAGAAAGTCCACTAATGCCTCTACTTTCTCAGAAGACTTGAGAAATTTGGCATGTCAGCTACAACTTTCATCATGTTTTATAGATGCACCATAAAAAGCATTCTTTCTAGTGATATCATAGCTTGGTATGGCTCCTGCTCTGTCCCAGACTGCAAAGAACTACAAAAGGTCATGAGTGTAGCCCAATCTATCATGCAAACCAGTGTCCCATCCATTGACTTTGTGTACACTTCCCACTATCTCGGCAAAGCAGCCAGCGTGAATAGGGGAATCCTACTCACCCCGGACATTCTCTCCTCCACCTTCATCTTTCGGGAAAAAGATACAAAACGTTTGAGGTCACGTACCAACCAACTCAAGAGCAGCTACTTCCCTGCTGCTGTCAGACTTTTAAATGGACCGACCTTGCATTAAGGTGACATTTGTCTATGGCTGTCACACTACATTCAGCACTCTCTCATTTCCTTCTCTGTGAACAGTATGCTTTGTCTATATAGCGGGCAAAAAACAATACTTTTCATTGTATGTTAATATATGTGACAATAGTAAATCAAAATTTAAAAAAATCATTAAGGCACATTGCTCAGTTTTTTCTCCTTCAGAACTGGGGTGATAGACATCTTCTTGAAGCAGATAGGGAGCTCAGATTGTTGTAAAGAGAGGTTGAAGGTGTTTGCGAATATCCCCGCCAACTGATCCACGCAGGATCTGAGTGTTTGTCTGGGTATCCCATCTGCGCCAATCACTTTCCATTGGTTGACCTTTGAAAAAACTGCTCTGACATCAGATACATGTTCATTCGAGGCTTCCAGATTGGAGAGCATAGTCTCGCTGCCCTCTGGCTCAAAACTAGTGTCGAATGTATTGAGCTTATCTGGGAGGAATGCTTGAAGCCAATGATTTTATATGCTTTCATCTTGTAGCCTGTTATTTCTTGGAGGCCTTGCCATAGTTGGCGGGGGTCTGTGTGGCTAGGCTGGACTCTAGCTTGGTTCGGTACTGTCTTTTGGTATCTTTAATAGATTTCCTTACATCACATCTGGCTTTCTTATATAGCTGAGTGTCACCTGACTTGAATGCTTCAGGTCTAGACTTCAGCAAGCACTGGATATCCCTGTTCATGCATAGTTTCTGGATTGTTCATCCATACTTGCTTCTTTGGTACTCAGCCTTCAACACACTTAATAATGAAGTCAGTTACTGTAGTGGCATACTTGTTCAGGCTGGTCGCAGAGTCTTTGAATACTGACCAATCTAATGACTCTAAGCAGTCCCGTAGGAGATCATCCAATTCTTCTGACCAACATTGCATGACTTTTTTTGATGGATTCTGAGGGAGTACTGATTCATCTCATCAGCTGAAGGGGAGGGTGTGTAATCTGGTAATCTGCAGGAGGTTACTTTGTCCCTGTTTGATCTGGTGCTGAACGATGGGATACAGAGTCGATTTTGAGAAATAAGAGGGAAACTCATTACTGACTGCATATTTGCTGGGTCTACTCTGCTAGTGATGGTGGTCTCTGAAATATTATCTGTAAGATATGATTCCATGAGCATGACTAGTCAGGCTTATACTTCTCTATGGCACAACTTTCCAAATTTGGATACAAGTCGCCACATGATAATAAGAAAGACTTTGCATAGTCGACAGGGCTGAGTTTGCCTTTGTTGTTTATAGTGCCTAAGTCAATGACGGGTGGATTGTCTAGTTTCATTCCTAATAGGCTTTCTGCTGAGAAGCTTGATGAGCTATTTGAGAGGGCATTTAAGAGTCAACCACATTTCCATGGCTCTGGAGCCACATGAGGATGGCAGATTTCCTTCCTTAAAGGTTATTACTGATCCAGATGGGGATTTATGCCAATCAGCAATGGTTTCATGATCATCATTAGACTATTAATTCTATGCCATGATGAGAATCGAATCTCAGACCCCAGAGTATTTCCTTGGGTCTCTGAATTATAGCAATAATACCATTATACCAGTGTCTCCTTAGATTTAAGGGAAGATTAGACAAACATATTCTTTACTCAAAGAGTGATTAGGGAGTGGAATGCCCTGCCTGCAGCTGTTGTAGATGCGCCAAGTTTGGTGGCGTTTAAGAGGTTAGTTGATAAGTATATGGATGAGAAGGGAATGGTTTAGTTAGGAGGGGCATTGCTTTTTATTTTGGTCGGCACAACATCGAAGGCCGAAGGGCCTGTTCTGTGCTGTATTGTTCTATGTTCTATGTTCTATGTTCATATGAAGTAAAAAGGAATAGATGATTCCAATGATAGAGTTAAATGAAAAAGGATGGGAGAAGGCCCAGGGAACATAAATGTTGGCATGAGTTGTTTAGGAAAATGGCTTATTTCAGAACGGTATACATGGTACTGTGTAATTCTAAACTTTGATTAGGACAATTTGATCTGTAATGACACAAAATACTTATATAATTAGGTCTGTGTCAAACAGAAATGGAATATAAAGTCTGGGCAAAAAATCTGGCTTTTTCCTGTAAAACTGCAATCCTATCATCTGGAGTCTCAGATCTGAGACTATCTTCCTAAGAAAATGAGACTGTCAGTGGAAACAGGCCTGTCAGAGATAAGCTTCACTGAGTTGTAAGTCATCGCATTCCTTAAACATAGAGAATAATTGTCCCAGCTGCTTACCTCTCAACCTTAACTCATGCAGAGAAGTAAATCAAAAAAAAAATTCAGATCTAAAGTCACAGCAAGTAAAAATCTAGAGGAGATTGCTGCAATTGGCATGTAAGAAATTATTGAACCTTGCAATATTTTTTGTAAGCATAAAATAAATCACACAGATTTCAAGTGGAGTTCTGCGAAAATATGAAACTTGCTGCACTGCATGGGTGATAAGACAATATGATTCCTTAGTGCACTTAACTGGTGACTTGAAAATGTGATTATTATTTTGTATTCTGGAATCAAGGTACAGTAGCCCTGGAAATGAAGATCTTTTCTCCCGCTGCACCTTAGGAGTTCTCCCAATTTACTTCCTGTCCTTCTTGTGCTTCCTCATAGGGAGCAAGTGGATCTTTTCCATCACCAAGAATAGATAGGATAGAAAGAGGCCAAATGACCCCAAACTCATCTACACCAACCTCCTCTTATCCAAGAATTGCACATAATTGATTAGTACCTCATTAAGGGCTAAATAAAATTTCAGGTTGTGTTATTGTAAATCCTGGAACAGCATTACAAAAATATTTCAAATGTTTCAAAATCCATTTCAGGCAATCCAATTTATCACCGCTAGCGTAATCATTCCCCTCAGCTTCTGGAAGTGATTTCTGTATGGCATGTTATGTAGAATGAAGCAAGTAACTTTTCTGAAGATTCTGGCCTAGTGTACTTAATCAAATGTGTCGTTATTCTTGACACATGAGTGCAAACGTACCCGTGATTTTCTTTATTAACATTATCCCTCATTATATTCAGTCTTCCCCTCTGTCAGTGTAAGTTGTGCTGGAGTCAAAACACATTACACCAGAGGATATCATTCATTACCAATCACCTTGACACAGGTTCAGAGATATCAAGGCTGGTATGTTGGATTATCATATTATCAAAGCATCATGACAGCTTCCTGGGAAGTATGCATGATGAGGTGAGTAGTGGCATGTACTATAATAAAAAACGACTAAATGAATGCTTTTCACATGAATGAAATTGGGATGGTTATCATGCAGGGTTTTCATTGGGGAAAACGATTCTCCCAGGGTGTTTGGCACTTCTTCCAATACAATGCTTATGCAAACCTGCAGGCCTTGATCTATCATGCATATCAATGCTTCCAACCAAATTCCTTACGCCTACAATGATGATAAGACAATCTGCCTCTGGTTCTTTCCCCTTTCGTGCTGAAACTTAAACAGTACAATTAAAATAGCAAGGTTCAGAGATAAATGTTCCATTTTTTTTCCCCAGATAACACGTAGGGCAATAGTTGAGGATCATAGAAGATTCTTACCGAGTGTATATGGGGGATATTTGGGAAAAAGGGCAATGATCGAAGTGAGGAATTCAAAAAATATCAGAAATGTGACTTGATCGACTTAGGGTTGGCAGAACCTATAACAGCCTACAAGGAAGTTTATTATTATGGGAAAATTTCTCCCTTTCCTCAGGATTCTTCAGTACAAATTTCCAGAAGCATCCTGGGATCAAATTTGTTTTAAAAGGTCAAAGGGGTTAAAAATCATACAAGTTTAAAAATCATATGAGCGGCTAGCTACTAAATTGTCATAGAGAATCACTGATGAGAAATCAGTTGTCATAGCCTAGATTGCCTATTGACAACAGTCAATGATTCACACAGAAGAAATCAATTGAATACAGTACAGCTGCAGCTTGTGTGTGTCCACAAGAACAAGAGACAATGGGCAAGGAAGTTGAAATACCATTGGTCAAACATATTGATATCATACTTCTCTCTGAAAGTTAGTAGATAGGTAGAGAAACATAGTGCATGACGGTGTTATAATTAATAGACGTGAGTGGCACAGTGGTTAGCAATGCTGACTCACAGAGCCTTGGTCCTGGGTTCGAATCCTGGCTTGGATCACTGTCTGTGTGGAGTTTGCATATTCTCCCAGTGTCTGCATAGGTTTCCTCCAGGTGCTCTGGTTTCCTCCCACAGCCCAAAGTTGTGCTGGTTAGGTGGACTGGCTGTGCTAAATTGCTTCTTTGTGTTGGGAGGAGGAGGTCAGCGACTAGCTAAGGTAAATGTGTGGAGTTATAGGATGGGGCCTGGTCAGTGCAGACTCAATGGCTGAATGGCCTCCTTCTGCACTGTAATGATTCTATGATTGTATGAAAATTATAATTGGAAAACTATACTTGTATGTCATGCATTATGTAATCCTAACTGGTTGTCAATGGATCGAGATAATTTCAGAACAAATGTATTTTTTTGATTTCTATTTATTAATGGTTTGTAGTTGGACCCAAAAGTATAATTTTGGGTCCAACTACAATCCTTTGCTCAAAGAACTGGTAAGTCATATAGCTCAAATAGAGATCATAAACTTGAACTCTGAGTGTTGCCTGGTCAGTTATGAAGAGTAAGGTACTCTATAATCAAATAGCAGTAAAACTTCTGTTGCAGGGGATAATATATTTGTTACGCAATTTAATATCTGAAACCAGGCAAAAAATGTATAGTTTGATTTGATTTGAGTTATTATTATCATGTATATGGTATACAGTGAAAAATATTGTTTCTTGCATGCTACACAGACAAAGCATATCATACATAGAGAAGGAAAGGAGCGAATGCAGAATGTAGTGTTACAAACATAGCTGGGGTGTGGAGAAAGATCAACTTATTGCGAGGTAGGTCTATTCAAAAGTCTGATGGCAGCAGGGAAGAAGCTGTTCTTGAGTCAGTTGGTACCTGTTCTCATACTTTTGTGTCTTTTTACCGATGGGAGAAGATGAAAGATTTTATGTTCAGGATACATGGGTTCCTCGATTATGCTGGCTGTTGTTCCAAAGCAGCGGGAAGAGTGGAGTGTCATTGGATGGAAGCCTCATTTGAGTTATGAACTGGTTGACCCTTTGAGGTTTATTGTATCCTTAGATAGAGCAGGAGACATACCAAGCTGTAATACAACCAGAAAGAATACTTTCTATGGTGTATCTGTAAAAGTTGATAAGAGTTGTAGTGGACATGCCAAATTTCCTGTGTTTCCTGAGAAAGTAGAAGTGTAGGTGAGCTTTTTTAACTACAGCATCAGTGTGGAGGAACCAGGAATGATGCCAGTTGTAAAGTTCTGCAAATGACTATGACGGTGCTTTTTATTTAGATAATAAACATAAAACTAACAATATGAGTTTGTTCAAAGTTGATATATATTTGGCACTCAGATGACTTTGACAACCATTTGTAAAGTGACTGTTATTAGCTCTTGAAAAGATGAATCAGGTTAAGTAAAAAAATCTCTTTCCATCACAGCTATTAAAATCATAATTTTTATTTTTTCTCTGTGAATGGATAGTGCAAAATTACACAAATTCTGCTTAATTGACTAGCCTTGATGTCTTCTTGGCAATATCAACAATAGTGGCACAGTGACACAGTGGTTAGCACCGCTGCCTCACAGCACCAGGGATCTAGGTTCGATTCTCAGCTTCGGTCATTCTCTGTGTGGAATCAACACTTCCTCCTCATGACCGCATGAATTTCCCCCAAGTGCTCCAGTTTCCTCCCAGAGTCAGAAAGATGTGCATTGACCATGCTAAATTCTTCCTCAGAGTACTCAAACAAGCGCCAGAGTGCAGCAATTAGGAGATTTCCACAGTAACTTCAATGCAGTGTTACATGTAAAACTAGTTGAGACCAATAAATAAACTTTTAATCCTGTGAGGAGGATGTTGAGAGATGGCAATGAAGACAACTCTCATCTGCTGCATTTCCAGAAAAGCCCCTAAAAATGTTTCAGCAAATGAATGTAATCTGTCACATTGAATCAGTTTTTTTTTAACAGAAGCTATTGCCTTTACCATCAAGGAATGGATACACAATTTGTTAATCAGTCATGCGGGGCTGGGTTCTATGTTGGGCATAGTGGGACTACCCGCAGTGTAAAATCCAGAATGAACCAGCCTCTGGTTGGAGGATGCTTCCTGCAGCAGATTAACAAGAGATTCACTGTTAATTAGTTTTAGGCAAGTCTTTTACCCCTCAGCAACAGAAACGCAGAAATATAGGCTCGCATACGGAAAATTACTAGGTTCAATATTTGGCATAGGCCTCCCTGCTTGGCAAGCTTAGGCCCAAGAAAACAGCTCATTAATTGCCACTGATAAAATTGCAGTGAGGTTAATAAGTAGGTACTGAGGACAGCACTTATGGTATTTTATGTCCCCCGCTCCCGCTTGCCAACCTGTCAGTGGACAGGCAGGGTTAGAGGGTGAGAGGAAATGAGGAGTGGGGGCATGGTGCTTTTTGTGAATTAGGGAGCAGGAGTAAAATTCATCCCCGGTGTCTATGAGTTCTGATTGCCATTCACTAGTGCAGCGGGAACTCGAAAGGTGAGGCCTATGTTTTCAGATAGAATATAGGCTTGGTTTTCTACAAAGACCCTTTGTCTCTTATTTCTGATCTGGTGTAATGAAATGCACTAATAGATTCTGCATCATGCAGTCCTTTGGATTTTACAGAGTTTTAGGACTGATGAAGAGTCCAGTCCGTAAATACCATCTATTATGGACAATTCTTAGTTATTTTGAAAAACTTGGTGTTGCTGGATTTGTGTATGTCAAGTAAAAATGCTCAGATCAGCACTGCATTCTCCAGTTTAAGTCAAAGAATGTGTGAAACAACTGCAATAAGCAACCTCCCTCTGGCAAGATGTTCCTCCTCATACTCTCATTATTTACCAAGGTGATATGTACATTGGTCTAAGGAAGCATACTTGAGATTCTGTTTCTACTGATGTGACTGAATTTCATTTTGTGCTCTTTCATCAATGTATTTTTGGAGAGGGGAACGGTGGGGTTGGTCTTATTTGAAGATTACTGCATTTTGCAAATACATATTTTCAATTTGGTAGTGCTTTAGAATATAAAAAAACTTAATATTTTGAAGTATGCAGTTGTTCTATTTCATGCTTATTGTTTTACAGTAAAAGTAGTGGCATTGCTTTGAGAGTGTCAATAAATCAGTCAGTTGGTATGTCCAGCTGTTAAGAAAAAGCATCATTAGGAGAAACAATACACTTTATGGTAAATATTCATGCAGAGAAATGTCAATAGAAACAAAAATCATATTTCTGCAGTTATAACTTCACAATAATACAGTAACATTATAAAGGAGTTTTATGTGATTTGTGTGAGAAAGAGAAAATCTGCTTTTTTTTCATTTCAAGGCACATTGCAAATGTAAATATATAAAATATATGTTGCAAGGTGATTACTCACTCATATCAGCACTTCTGAAATATCTTATCTGCTTTGTTTATACAGCTATTTATCATGCTATAGCTAGCTCCTGAACTGCTTGGTGTCCCGTTTTATGCATTTCACATTCGAGAAGTGTAATATTATTATTTTATAATAAAAGTATATTTATAAAAAAAGTACATACATAGACATGTATGTACACAGTTAGCAAACAAATGTAAAAAAGTTAGAATTCTTGTATTTTACGGCATTATTGCATCATAAATATGTTCCAGATACACATAATATTGAAACTGTCTGCTTCTAAGAATAATGCACTGAAGTTTTTGTTATGGTTTTTATGTATTAAGGTAAACATTAGTCCTTTAGAGGAAGAGAAGAGGGATTTAATAATGGAAAATGAGGAAATGACCGAGGCATTGAACAGGTATTTTGTGTCAGTCTTCATAGTGGAAGACACAAATAACATGCTAATAATTGATTTCAAGAAGGCAGTGGCAGATGAGGATCTATAAATGATTATTATCACTAAAGAAGCAGTGTTAGGTAAGCTAATGGTGCTAAAGGTAGACAAGTCTCCTGGTCCCAATGGAATGCATCCCAGGATACTAAAAGAGATGGCAGGGAAAATAGCGAATGCACTCATGGTAATTTACCAAAATTTGCTGGACTCTGAGGCGGCTCCATCAGACTGGAAAACAACAAATGTGACACCACTGTTTAAAAAAGGAGGTAGATAAAAGGCGGGTAACTATAGGCCAGTTAACTTAACTTCTGAGTGGGGAAAATGCTTGAATCTATCATTGAGGAAGGAAAAGCGAGATATCTGGATAGAAATTGTCTCATTTGGAAGACACAGCATGGGTTCACGAAAAGCAGGTCATGTTTAATTAATTTTAACTACCTATCTTTGCCTTGAAAACAATCAATGAGGTAGCCTCAACTGGTTCACTGGGCTATTCAAAGAACACTGAAAGTCTGCAAAGGAATAAAATTAGTTTAAGTGAGTGGACAAGGATTTGGCAGATAGAATACAATGTTGGTAAATGTGAGGTCATCCATTTTGGTAGGAAATAACAGAAAAATGGACTATTATTTAAATGGTAAAATATTGAAACACACGGCTGTGCAGAGGGACCTGGAATCTTGCATGAATCACAAAAGGTTTGCTTGCAGCTACAGCAGGTGATTTAGAAGATAAGTGGAATTTTGTCCTTCATTGCTGGAGGGATGAAGTTTAAAAACAAGAAGGTTGTATTGCAGTTGTATAAGATGCTGATGAGCCCACACTGTGTACACTTTTACATAGAACAAAGAAAATTGCAGCACAGGTACAGGCCCTTCAGCCTCCAAGCCTACACAACCATGCTGTCCTACTGAACTAAAACCCTTCACCCTTCTGAGGACTGTATTCCTTTATTCCCATCCTATTCATATATTTGTCAAGATACAAATCACTATCATATCTGCTTCTACTACCTGCCCCGGCAGTGAATTCCAAGCGCCCAGCATCCTTTGTATAAAAAACTTGCCTCCTTTAAACATCTCCTTTAAACCTTGCCCCTCGCATCTTAAACCTACGCCTCCTAGTAATTGACTCTTCTATTCTGGAAAAATGCTTCTGACTATCCATTATGTTCCTGTTGCTCATAATCTTGTGGGTTTCTATCAGGTCGCCTCTCAACCTCTGTCATTCTAGTAAGAGTTTTGGTCTCCTTACGTCAGAATGGATATACTGGCACTGGAAGAGATGCAGGGGAGATTCACTAGGTTGATTCCGAAGTTGAGAAGGTTGCTTATGAGGAGACATTGAATAGACTGGGACTATATTCAACGGGAATTAAGAAGAATATCAGGGGATCTTAAAGAAACATACAAAATTATGAAAGGAATAGATAAGATAAAAGCAGGGAAGTTGTTTCTGCTAATGGATGAAACCAGAAATAGGGAACAAAGCCTCAAAATAAGAAGGAGCAGATTTAGGATTAAGTTGAGGAGGAACTTCTTTGCCCAAATGGTTGTGAATCTGTGGAATTCCCTGCCCCATGAAGCAATTGAGACTATCTTGTTGAAGGACGAGATAAATAGATTTTTGAACAGTTAAACAATTAAGGGTTCTGGTGAAAGGGCGAATAAGTGGAACTAAGTCCTCAAAAAGATCAGTCATGATCTTATTAAATGGTGGAGCAGACTTGAATGGCCTATTCCTGCTCCCTGTTCTTATGTTCTAATTATAAATTTCAATAGTGGATGAAACAAATAAAATTCCGTTGATTATAATATTGATTCAAGCTTAGTAAATATTTCTGGCAATTACAGAACTTAAGATGTCTTGAATTTCTCATGACAATTTCCCACTTATTATTTGGAAAAGCATAAGTATTCTTCATTATTGCATACTTACAGCAGTCCCATTTATTTCTGAATTATAATAATTGACAAAATGGAATTTTTCTTTAAGTTTTTTTGAAAGAACATTTATTGTAAGAAGTAAAAATCGTAATTTGAAATGCTTCGTAAATGCTTCTAACTTAATTACAGTTCATGAGTGTCTGCAGCTAATTAAGATAATTCATTGTGACTGCAATAAATTTAGTGCATAATGGCATTCAATGTGCCTATTAAAGGTAGAGTATGCCATTTTGATAACTGAGTCATTATTTTTCTTTTGTTATAATCCAGGTCTGAAACTCCAAGGTGATTTTATTAAGTCAGCCGAGACCACAAATTTTGCATCTTGAATTTTGGCACAGGTATGCATAAGATGATTTATGCCAGGTATGATTCAGATGACCCACTTAGGGAGCTTTTATCAAATAAAGTTTATTTAAAAATATAGTTGATACTTAGAAAGAATATTAGCAATAATTTTACCAATTACAAACAAGAAAATGTCTTGATATTGATATACCTCAACATCTCAATGCAATGTTCTAAACAAACAAACACTTTTGCAAACATATACCTGTCCAAGTTTAGCACAGAAAATAAGTATGCTGACATGATGCTGGATCTTGCAGCTTTACAACTCTAACTTCCCAATCCTGTAGCTCCCAAAAAAACCTTAAGGAGAGATAGAGCCTTGTCTCAATTACTAGCTAGCCAGCCACCAAGTGCTAAATTTGCAGTACCAGGGAGAGATACAGAAATAGTGCCTTGCAGTCTGTAGTTCTAACAGCTTCTAACTAAAATTGAAAGCTAAGTTCCTCTGTGAGAACAAAAAAACTGTCCCACCTGACCTGTCAATCATTCTTCCCCCAAAATTCAGAAGGATTGTAAACTCATAAAACTCTAAGACTTTGTGTTAGGCCCAACTTAATGATAAATAAAAAGGCCCGTTATATGCCTTCAACAAACATCGGCAGAGAAACAGGATTAAAATACATTCCTTAAAGGCGCAGTGGTGTCAACTTTAAAAAATAGCATGACCATGATTCTCCCGAATTGGGAAAATTCCCCTGCCAGCGGGAAGCATAGAAGGTTTCCCACTGGCATTAGCAGCATCTATCAGGATTTTCCCATCTGACAGATGCTGATTTGTTCATTGTGAACAAACCATTGGCCAGAACTGCAGTTCCAAGATCAGGCTGCCAATTTTCAGACGGCGATGCAATCTCCACACTCAACAAGCCCACCATCCACCCCCCACCCCTATGAAAAGGTAAAAGGTGCCTATTTCTGCCACACTTCAGAATTTACAGAGCTGACAGGCAGATATACAGGAATTGATTGCAGGGCTGCCTGAAATCACCATGGCAGGGTGATTTCAGGCCTGCCAGGACTTGAAGGGGCAGTCTAGACATTACACCGCCATCCTGGTAGAGGGTAGTGAGGTAAACCCCTTACCCAAGGAGCCCAAGACTTCAGGCCAGGATATCAGTGTCAGGGTACCCGGGGTCAGTGCACTGTCGGCACTGCTAAGAAGTGGCCTGAAAGAAGCTGCGTTGGGATGGGGTGTGAGTGGGGGTTCTGAGTGTGTTGTTCAAAGGAGAAGGAAGCCTGAGTAGTGACTTGAGGTGGATAAACCTCATTCCTGTGTGGTGTGTTGGTGAGGGAGGTTGGAGAGATTGTCTCTCTTTCTGAGGAGATAGTGGCTCTCCCTTGACCTTCAAGGTCTAATACACTGGGTCCTCACTTGTGAGGAGCTATATCAAAACCCATGTGGTGCAGATCCCACTGGCTAGACAGGTAAACAGTGAGAGGCATTTGGGTAAATGTATGGATTTACAGGGATAGGGCGGGACTTGGTATGATGCTCTGAAAGACTCGATGGGCCCAATTTTACCATCAAGTTGCGCTGTTTTCGGGTGCGAAAACCTGGTAAAGTCGGTGTGAAGCATATAGAACGATCCGTATCTGCCTCAGCACTGGTTCCTCCTTTAGTAAAGGCCGAAAATGGCTGCCATTGGGACCACACCCAAAACTGGTGCAATGTCAATTTAAATGCATTTCCATGCATTTAAATTGACTTAATGGGCTGCATGCCCAAACTTACAGGCACTTCCCACTTTACCACTGCGTTTGACTGTCCAAATTCTCCATGAAACAGACATGATTTGCAAAGGTCTGATTTGGGCACTCCAGCTTCTGAGGAGGTAAGTTCTGAGCTTCCGATGGCTCTCTGACTCAGATTAATGGGAGTGGCATCGGGGTGGGGATGGGAGAGTGGGGAGGCAGAGGGAGGTGGGTCAGGTGATTCTCTGGTGGGGGGATGAGATGGGTCAGTTGGCTCACTGGTGGAAGGGAGAGGTGAGTCAGATGGTTCTCTGACTCAGATTATGGGGGGGGGGGGCAAGGGGGGCAGGGGGAGCAACGTAGGGGCAGGGTGTCCGCTGCCATTCTGCGTGTGATTGATGGGGGGAAAGAGGGCAGGGACGCGTGATCAGTCCGGATGGTGGGGGGATAAAGGGGTCAGTTATATTGTGGGGGTTGGGCAATGTCGTGGGGGCCGGGGGAGGCATTATCTGTCCCAGGAGCAATGTGGCAGGGGGAGGAATGTTTATTTTTTTCTTTCTGTGCATGTGCAGAGCTGATCAGAGCTGCAGTGTTTTGGGTGCGATAAATCCCACTCACTGGTTTCTGCAGTGCGATTCAGAATTGCTGATTTTTTTTAGGCAGAGTGGATATGGGGTGGGGAGGTGCCTGAGAACGGGTTTAAAAGTTGCATCTGAAACACTCCCAGTTTCAAGTCTGCTCAGCACTTAGAATTAAAATGGTAAAATAGGCCCCGATGGGTTGAACCTTCTGCACTGAGGGATTCTATGAATCCCCACATCCATTAGCAGAAAACAGTGTTGGATGATCTTTTTTAAAAAACTGCATCATTAAAAATGTTGATTTTTTTATTCAAGCTCTTTTGTTCATTTTGTTAAATTATTTAGAATGGTGGAATGTCAGTGAGAAAAGCACATGGATTTGACTGATTAGACATTACAGATTTAAACACTACCACTGTATGCCAAAGAGCAATTATAATGCTTTAATAATGGAAATCTGCTAATGGTAACATAGGCAAACCCAACTGGTAATGGTTTTTGGTAAGTGAAATGTTCATTCTCATTTAAAGGTTCTCAAGGAATTCCAAAGTCTACCCCATCAGCTGAAAAATGTGTCCACTGGCAATAACTGGCAAGGCCTCAGTTATTGCCTTTCCCTAATTTCCCTTGAGAATGTGGTGTTACTCTGTCTTCTTGAATACACCTGAATGGTTTGCTAGGCTATTTCAAGGGCAATCAAGAACATTGCGCTGTGTCTCAGGTTACATAAAAGCCAGTACAAGTCAGGTTGGCAAGTTTCCTTTCCTGAAAGATGTTTGTGAACCAGATGGTTTTTTTTAAAGCAATCTGGTGTATTTATTTAATAAGCTCAGTGTTGGAAGTGGGAAAACTCCAGTTGCATGGAGAATATATGGGGCAGAATTTCATAATAGATTTGCAGAGGGGCACAGAGGGCACCTGTAGCATATGGCCTTCCTGCTGGGCTCTCATCCACCTGGACCTCTCTGCAATTTTACATTAGATCAGATGAGGTCCAGACCAGCTCATCCTTGCCCCAGCTGAGGCCCTTAAGTGACAAACTAATGACCATTAAAAGGCCTGTTTCCCACCCAGCCCCAATTTTCAGTCTGGAAAGAATAGTTTGGGACTTCAGAAAGTGGCTCTACTCAGGCCATGAGCAGGGTGAGGGGAAGACAGCCCCTTCATCAATAGCTTCAGCCTCTCGTCAACATCAGCCTCTCATCCCCTACATTATCACCCCTGCAAGTGCTGTCTGAGGTGGGACTTCCTCTTCACAGGTAGGTGGAAGTCCCAACTCCAGCTAACTAGCATTTCTTGCCATCTTGAACATTCTGGCCATGGTCATCATTACTGTTACTAAATTTTATTTTCACTTACTGAATTTAAACTTACTGGATGCAGTAGTAGAAACTGAGTTCATGACTCTGGGTCACTAATCGAGGCCTGAAGCAAAATACAGCAAATTGTGAAGTCTACAATAACAACATAAAAATGCTTGTATTGTACTTCTTATAAAACTTCTTATATTCATGTTCCATATACCAAACAGCATCTGTGAAGAGAGAAACAGAATTAACATTTCAGGCCAATGACCTTGCTTGAGAATAGATACAGAGTTAAGAAGAAAGGATGGGACCTAAGTACAAAAAAGAAGCTCTATAAGGGGGAGAATGGAGAAGAGCTTACATGATAAAAAAATAATGATTGAGCAAGGCAAAAGGAGATAGTAATGTGACAAATAGAGAAAGAAAACGTGTCAAGGAGTGACGTGAATCATCACCCACAGTTGCAGCCTCCAAAAGTGAGGACAATGGTTAAGATCTGAAATTGATAAACTCCAGATTGAGTCTGGTAGGCTGTAAAATACCTAATCAACAGATGAGGTGTTTTTCCTTGAGCTACTGAATTCCATTCAAATAGTAAAGAAAAAGAGGGCAAGATAAGTCAGCCCACATGAGTCAACAGCAGCAGCAACTAACTCACAGAGGCAGGCACAGCTGTACACACTGACCCCGATGGAGGATACCGTGGAGATCCAGAAAAATTGGAGCAGCTTTCACTGAGGCTGTGGCAAGTAGTGTAACTGAAGTTATTGAGGATGACAGTATGATTCTGCCTAATGCATCTTCTCAAATCCCACTTCACTTTCAGCCTGTAATCTGTTATGATGTCTTTTCTGCAGATGGTGAAACCATGCACCTCTTTTAACAGCGGCGGGCTGAGAAATTCTTTGAAGTGGGTCATGTTGCTGTTGTCCTATCAAAAAAATAAAGTGCTCTTGTGGCGAACTGCAGAGGGAATTGTGCATTGGATTTTTGGGTCTGTTCATTGGTATTCCTATTGATGCATCTATTGGATTAAACTTGACTGAGTGAATTACAGGAAGTACTAATGTTAACTTTGGAAAATAAATATTATAGCATGGGCTCTTTGGGATGAATTTAATAGTGGCGGAGCTAGGCGTAGGACCAAGGGCAACCCTGCCATGGTCATTTCTGGGATCGCCAACATGGTTTACTGCCTATTGGGGCTTCAGACCATTTAAGGACAAAGAGTGGAAGGCTCGGAGCTCTTTAGTGGCAGCAGCACCACTGTAAATGATGGTCGTTGCTGGTACTGCAACTGGCTGCGACAAACAATGATGAAGGAGGCAATGGGACCCATATAAGTGAGTTGGCTGGTTAAGGCTTATCAGAAATCGAGGGGTGCTTTTTTTGCTCCATAGAGATTCTAAGATTCTGAGAACCTTCTCACATGTTCAGTTCTAATCTATAACTTTCATCTCCCACAGTCCTGCAAGTGTGAATCAAAAGCTGGTATTGAGAAGGAGGATGAAATAATTCGCTCTGAAGAAGTACACCTGTCACCAGCTCAGAGAAACATTCCTTGGGGGTGGTGGTAGTAATGGGGGGTGGGACGGGGGGTGGTGTGGGCGGCTGCAAGACACTTAGCTGGGATATCACATGATGAGCCCAAACATCACAAGTGACTAGGAACAGATATTGGGACAGGAATGGAAATGGACTCTTGACAATCTATACTGACTGACTGTTACTGCTGGATGAACTAAGGATGTCTGGATTACCACATCTGAGTAATTGATAATTTCCTGTACCTCTGGAAATCCAGCTCAAGCAGCAGATCTGAGGGCTTTCTCATTCTGACCAGTATCATCAGGAGCTAGATAAATTTTGGTGGTGATCCTGATAAATATGGAACCTAGGACCAGGGAGGTCTGAGGACTTGTGCAAGGTGGATTACACTATGAGAGTCTGGTGTATTAAGAGTTATCATCCACAGTATGATGTAAAGAAACACATGACCTGAGTCTAAGGGGCATTCTTGCACTGAATAGAGACGCATGTAGAGATAAGCATGGAAACAGCTGCTAGCTTAGACCTTATACTCTACATATGCAATTTATTATTAATATTAATAAACTGCCGACACCATAACACAAACACGGCGACCTCCAGCCAGTATAACCATTAGCCAGATGATTCTGGAACAGAGAAGCAGCCATTATGTGACTTCAACACACCTCACTGAATCAGAGAAACAAATCAATAAAAGTACTAACATGCAAGGTTGTTAAATCACACCCAAGCAACAAGGATAGATACTTCCATTCCAAAATGCACCATGGCGAACCTCAGTTAGGATGAGAAATAGAACGAACACTGTAGACAAGTTCTCTCGGTAAGGAATAGATAAACCAATGACACCAGATGGGGAGGTGAGAAGGAGCAAAGGGGAGGGACTTTCAGGGTCCACCATTTCCCGATGGGTTTTGTGATGGCTTGGAGAATCGGGCGTGAGTGCAAAACAGGTTTTGCACTGGTCGTTGAACTTGTTTTGAACCTCCTAGGCTTAATCATTGGCCCAAATTGTGTTTGTGAGAAGAGTGGACAGGAATTCATTGAATACTCACTTAGCCTCCTTTGCATCTCATTGGTAAGCTTGGAGGCTGAATCAATGGCCTCCCGATATGCTTCCACCCGCCAGGCAGAAGTCACATGGCTGAAAATTAGTACAGATTCTGAAAAGCTGGAACCTGGCAGACTGAGTACCAAGGGAGAGCAGGAGGCAAGGGATCATTTGAAAGTTACACCGGGTTATACAGGGGGGTCTTGGAAAGCACCTGTGGGTGTATATGCTGGTGGCGAGAGGGTAACCTCAAGAGTCCTCCCCCCTCACCCTGGCTAGTCGCTGGGCCAGGCGTGTCCTAGCTGAACTTCCTTATGCTGTGGGAGAAGAGTTCACAGTAACCATTAAGATATCATTCTTCAGCAACTGAGTGTGGTTCTGTGTGACTGGGCCAAGCTCTGATGCACAAAATGTAATGCTCCTAAACATCAGCGACATGGCCATGTGTGACTGGACCCCGGTGCATAGCCATGGAGATCACTGATGGTGCCACACATCGGAAGTCATCAATCATGTCTGGCCATCTTGGCCCACTGCAGACACCGTCCTTGCAGTGCTTGCTTGGGTACTACTCAATATCGGCACCACCTCCTGTGAGATGAAATTCCCAGACTCCTCCAGTTGTGCCTGCATTTGCTGGAAGTTTGTTGACATCCTTTCCTATAAAGCCTGGCTCCCTCCGCATTTATACATTAACTGTTGCTGCGATGAAAGTTTCCAGAGGCTGACATTTACCTTGGGGCCAGCAGTTCTCTGGGAACCATCAGACCTCTGACTGGCTGATCCTTTAGATGTTCCAGCCTCCAACTAGTGTGAAATGGCAGCTGTGTAGTGCTCACCAAAGGGTGTCCCCGAAACCTGTCTGCTAACATTTCCAACAGAGATAAGTGTCTCTGTACTGGTGTACAGTGCTGGTGAATGCAGTGACGAGATTTTAATGTCCTCCTCCCCGGAGCTGTGGCTCAGAAAGGTTGGATGATGGGATGCAACCTCAGATGACTTGATCTTACCTGGAAATCCTGCAAGACAAAGAACATGGGACCTGCTGGTGGAGATGTCAGGGGTATTGGCGATGATAGACTTACTTGAGATAGGTTATCTGGATCACACTGCTTTGGGCTCTTACTTGTTGCTCAGGGCCTGCTGACCCCTCAGTCAGTAATAGCTTACTCTTGGGCCTCTCCTATCACTTCCAGGGCTCTCTCTCAGAGGGATGGGAAATTGTCCCCGCCCATCATCACCCACTCCCTCTTGTTGATGGCAGTCTTTGTCTATGAGGACATAACAATGACAGAGTGAGAGGGTGGCCTGGCTACAATGGGGGGGTGGGAGGGGTGGGGAGGGAGGAGAGGGAGGTTTGTGTGTGGGGGGGGGGGGGGGGGGAGGTTGGGTCTGACGCAGGTAGCATTTGTGGGCACGGGTCCTGGCTAATCAGGGATAATGACATGGACTGGAGCAGATGGGGTTCTGATTGGGATTCTGTGTTTCAATGTTAAAAGTTGGCGTGGTAGAATAGAGAGGGGTTTTAAGGTGATAGGGCAAAAGTTAGGAACATGTAAGATGCCGGGGCAGGGAAGTGGGTACACACCCTTGCAGTTTCTTATGGCATTGCATGCCTGCCGATCGCGTGGTGCTTCCAGTGCTTCTGAGTTGGCCAGTTTTCCTGCTGGCATGGACACTTCGTCCCACTTCCGGAAGATTGTGGCCAAGCTCTGGAAGAATTATAATGATTACCTGAACTTGCAAATACAGAAACGTGAAAGAGGAAGAAGAGGCTGTAGAACTGATGCAAATATATTGCAAAAGCAAGAACATATTGTAAATATGGTGGATTCGGACTTGGGATAGTGTAGTATAAGGGTCTCTAAGGGCATAGGCAGGTTTAACATGGGACTGGCTGCAGTACTGTCCATCACGTGACATAAAGGAACTTGTGATCTGAGTCTAGAGCACAGTCCTATACTGGACAGAAGAATATGTAGAGGTGAGCATTGAGACAGTTCCTAGTTTAGGTCTTTTACTGTCTAGGTTTGCATATTACTACTTTAATATTAAAGCTTTGCTGCCTATAATTTCCCAGCCTCATCAATCTCCACTGCCCCCTCACTTTATTCAAACTGGCAAATTCTAAGATGTCCCAGAAACCTCTCTGCTCCCAGTTAAAACCAGAATCCACAGCTATCGAGACAGCCAATGTGGTTTTTAGCGTACGTTAACGAAAACTCCCAAGTTTTCCACAAACGTAAAAACAAGCTCCAGGTAAACATGAAAATCGATGGGATCCAGCTGGGTTCCTGACAAATAAGCATTTTTCATCATTTTTAACTCTTGCACATACAGAGACTCACTAACCCTGGGAGGTTCAGAAGCCCACCAACACCCCCACCCCCGCTTCCCTTCCTCCAGCATGAAACAGCGTCATAGATCTCTTTGGACCATTTGATTGATACTTCTGTACAGATGGGCACTTTAAATCACCTTGCATTAATGCAAGGCTGTAGCATGGACTTTTTAAGTGGCTTGTCCTTGATATAATGATGTTTTTTTTGTCATGAACTTGCTTTTCTTGGACAGGAGAAGGTTGATGGAGAAAGTTCTGAACACAAAGTTGCAAAGAAGGATGAACATTATAAAGGCAACTGTGACAGGTGGTGCAAATGATTGACATAATGTTAAACAAGAAGACAGATGGAATATGGAATCACATTGAAGGTAATAGGAACGTACAATTACCTAGAGCAAAACTGAGCAGACCAACAACTTATTGCAATGTAGGTTAGTAGAAGTGGGTTTGTCATTTTGTTTAGTAGAATGCAAATAACAGTACTGCAGATATCTCTTATTGTGAAATGGAACCATCATAAATTACTTCTAAAAAAACAAAGATAAAAGCCTGGGTAGGACAAGAGAAGTTATAATCAATATGAAGGTGTAAACTCAAAATGAAATTTTCATATTTGGAAAGCAACATGTATTAGCTGAAAATAATGAGCACCACTGGGTAGACTTTCTTTCATTGCCTGGACTACTTTAAGATCAAAATACATACACTGCACATGTAAATGTTGATTATTTTCAAGTATGTCAGTAGCACGTTCTCTTTGTATAACTTCCAGCAATTTATAGTCTTTTTCAGCACCTCAAGACCCTTGATTATTTTATATTGGAGTTCAATGTTCTGCAACAATATATTGCAGAATAAAATAAAATCCAACAAACAAATGGCAGCTCAGCCAAGTGTGTTCCAAAGCATGAAGATGTGATTGTGCCTAAGTGATATTATTCTGTAATTTCACTGGCTGCCCAAACATACACCGAACTGTTTAATTTTTTTAAGGCAATGAAGAACACTAACAAAAGATGGCTGCCACAAGTTGCCTGACATTTGGCATTGCCAATGACCAGTTTTTGGGAAGTTCCATGGTGGAATTATAATCAAGACATGACCAGGCACCCTCATGGAATTTAAAATGTCATGAACTAAGACCATAAGATATAGGAGTGGAATTAGGTCACTTGGCCCATCGAGTCTGCTTAGTCATTCAATCATGGCTGATATGTTTCTCAACACCATCCTCCTGCTTTCTCTCAGTAACCTTTGATCCTCTTACCAATCAAGAATCTATCTATCTCTGTCTTAAAAACACACAATGAACTAATTCAACAAGAATTAACTGAAACAGTATGGCATTTCACATTTGCATATCTATAAAGCTATTTCTCAAACAGAGTCAGAAAGTCTCCAAGGACAATAGCTACATGGAAGATCATCAAAGTGGATAATTCATCCTTCAGAAGGTAATGGCTGGGACATTATAGACCATGGAGCAATAGCCACAATTAGTTCAGACACAATGGATTTGTATAAAATCCATTCTGAAAACTTTATGGGGAGAGAGGAGTCATGTGACTGAAGAAAACATTTTGAAATCTCTATATTATAAGCTGCTCATGACAGAGAAAAAAACAGGACACTCTGGAAAATCTACTCCGATGGAATAGTAGCAGCTCCCTTTTCTCCTCTTCCAAGTTAAGTCCGTGGGTGAAATTCTCCAGCCTCCCAGCCATGAGTTTTCTGCCAATGGAAGATGGCACATTGTTTGCTAGCAGAGGGAATCTCTGGTCATGTCGCTGTCAGTAATAATCCCCATTGACATTACCCCATGTCAGCCGGAAAGCCACAGGCAGGGGTGCACTGCTGGCAGGACTGGAGAAATCCTCCTGCCATGAATGGAGCTGGAGCATTCTGGCTCATATATCTTACAGTTTAAAAGTCCAGCACAGAAGTGGTGAATTTTCTATTGAAAGGAACATGAAGGGCAAAACACATTCACTTCTTGAAGAGATGAATTTCAGGTTTTAAAAAAATGTCTTCAGCAAATGCAGTTACATGAATGTCAACATAACTCTTAAAATTTAAAGGAACTTGAAAATATTTCTGTCACAGCCAAAGTGGCGCAACCAAAGACTCATAAACAGTGAACTTCCAATTTCTTTATCTTTCTGCGTTGAATCTCAATTTAGCCAAAAAATCTACAGTGTAACTTGTAATTTTTGCATGCTTGTGTGAGTGTGCAAATGTCAGTCACTAAAGTGTGGATTTACCTTTTTAAATATTTTACTATCTTTCCCAGGGTGGATAATATTTTAACTCAATAAAAATTAACATCTGTTTGTTTTAAAACTCAAGAAGTCTCATTGCTTTGCAATCATCATGTAAATGGTTAAACACAGAGATTGAGTAAAATATCTTCATTCTTCTAAGTTCATAGCAAACCCAATGGTCAGACTTGAGATGCAAAGATAGGAGTCTCATATTTGTCCTCCCCTTATGTGCCCATAATGAAAAAGTAATCATTTTTAGATGGATAATGAACTGAATCATACAAATTCAAAAAATACCTTTCTTCACTTAATTCACCAACGTCCATCAGTAAGTGGCTGTCAGATAAATTGGCTATCTTTTATAGAAAAAGTGGGCAGAATTTCATTCCTGCAGCACTGGCAACGGCAGTGGATTTGAAAATAAGCATCGTTGGTATATGGAGGCAATCTCCCTGGTCAACTATGATCATGAGGTACCTGGCCAACTGATGATGTGGAAGAATAGGGCCATCCAATGCTGTCACAGCATGGGTGAAGAGGCATTGATATTAGCATTGAAGGGGATTGTTGGCTTCTTCTCCTCAAAGGAGACAGTCAGAGAGCTGTAGGAGGCCAGGCCCAAGCTGACTCTCAGGCTGAAGATGGATCACTCATGTCAATGACATACAAGTTGCTGCAGTTGAAGAGAGAGATAAGGTAACATCTGGCAGAGCTGCCTTAGGTCAAGGACAGCCATGCAGGGAAAATGGAAGAGGCCACTCAGTTCATAAGTACTGTCATGTCCTAGTCATGTATGTGCATGGTTTCCTCCATCAACAGATTGCTGATCCTCTCCGTGACCCATATGCTGTAGGCTAAACAATGGATGCCAGAGATGCATATCTGGCACATTGTCACCTTGTCAATGAGCTCAATGTAGCAGTAGCAAGGTAAGAGGGGGATAAGCTGAGGTACAAATGTGCCGCAGAAGAGAGAAGGAGATGTCAACTACATCTGGAGCTTTTTTCAGGGCAATCAAGTATTAATAGCAGCTTTGGGTTTACTATGTACCATCACCTATCTGATCTTTGGAAACATCATCACCCGCAACTTCCTCTCCATATTCCATCCTCACTTGGAATTGTATCACAACCGTTCCTGAGAGAGATGCAGTGAGAATATTTTCAAACACATACAATAGACATTTTCCAACAAGAAAAGAAATTCAAAGGGGAGGAATCATCCATGGTTCACTAAAAAACGTTAAAGACAGCATCAAAGCTTAAAGTAAAAACAAATAATTGTGTAATGATGGGTGACAGGTCAGAAGATTGGCTAGAATATAAAAAAAAGCAAAAGATAACCAAAAGATTGATCGGGAAAGAGTATGAATGAATTTGAAATATAAAGAAGGTAATAAGAGTTTCGATAGATATTTTAAAAAGGAAAGAGTTAATAAAGTGAGCGTTGTCCATATAGAAAGTGAACAAGATTTTATGATCTTACTCAAGTGAGACTGGAAATTCATGCCTGAGCCAATGGATATTTCCGTTGTCTGCCACTCACCCATGGGGGGAGGCGGCAGAATTCTGGTGAGTGAGTTTGGAGACTCTGATTTGGGGGTGGGGTCAGTAGGGGAAGGGGGGACAATTCTCCAGGGACACTAGCTCCAGCTGAAAATTCTAGTAGCATGTTGAACAAATGGTGGAAGCTTAAAAATAGTATGACCACAAATGACAAAATCAGAGGGGGTTCCTCTGTGGTGAATATTTGGAGGTGCTTTCCTTGTGAACGGAGAATTGGACTGTCCATTACGGTGGAGTGGGGGGAGGGGAAGTGGAGGGAATGAGGAGGTTCTGGCACTGTGCTCTGAGACTGAGGTCTCTTTAAAATGACACTCCAATATGTGTGAAGCTGGGCTTGTCAGTATGTTTCATGTTAGGATTTTTTGCAATGAATGTTTGAATTCCACCAGGATGACTGCTGAGAACTCCCGTGGGAAACAACAGCCCGATGTAGGAATTATTTTTGTAAACCATCTCTGAACTGTCTCCAATGCACTTATTACAGAGAAAAAGGTGCTGGAAGTCTTAAAAAGCATCAAGGTAGATAAATCCCCAGAATCTGATGAATTGTACCCCAAGACATTGTGGGAGGCTAGAGAGGAAATTGCGGGTCCCCTAACCAAAACATTTGAATCATCGATAGTCACGGGTGAAGTGCCTGAAGATTGGAGGGTAGCAAATGTTGTGCCTTTGTTTAAAAAGGACTGCAGGAAAAGCGAGGGAACTATAGGCTGGTGAGTCTCGCATCTGTTGTGGGTAAATTGTTGGAAGGTATTCGGAGAGAGGATCTATAGGCATTTGGAGACACAAGTACTGATTAAGGACAGTCAGCATAGCTCTGTGAGTGGAAAATCATATCTCACAAATTTGATTGAGTTTTTTGAAGGGGGTAACCAAAAAGATAGATGAGGGCAGTGTAGTTGATGTTGTCTACACGTGCTTTACAAGGACTTTGACAAGGTACCACATGGTAGCTTGTCACATAAGGTTAAATCTCACGGGATCCAGGGTGAGGTATCTAAATGGATACAAAATTGACTTCTTGACAAAAGCTAGAAGGTGTAGTAGAGAATTGTTTTTCAAACGGGAGGCCTGTAACCAGCTGTGTGCCTCAGGGATCAGTGCTGGGTCCACTGTTATTTGTCATTTATATTAATGATTTCAATGAGAAATGGGAGGCATGGTTAGTAAGTTTGCAGACGTCACTAAGATTGGTGGCATAGTGGACGATGAGGAAAGTTATCTCCATTGCAACGGGATCCTAATCAATTGGGACAGTGGGTTGACAAATGGCAGGTGGAGTTTAATTTAGACAAATATGAAGTGATGCATTTTGGTAGATTGAATCAGGGCAGGACATGCTCAGTTAATGGTAGGGTGTTGGGGAGAGTTATAGAATAAAGAGATCTAAGGGTACTTGTTTATAGCTCCTTGAAAGTAGAGTCACAAGTGGACAGAGTTGTGAAGAAGGCATTTGGCATGCTTGTTTCATCTGTTAGAACATTGAATACAGGAGTTGGAATATCTTGCTGAAGTTGTACAAGATATTGGTAAGGCCACATTTGGAATAGTGTGTGCAATTCTAGTCACCTTTTTATAGAAAGGATATTATTAAACTAGAAGGAATGCAGAAAAGATTTACTAGGATACTACCAGGACTTGAGAGGGTGGATAGTCTGGGACTTTTTTTCTGGAGCATAGGAGGCTGAGAGGTGATCATATAGAGGTTTACAAAATAACGAGGGGCACAAATCAGCTGGATGGTCAATATCTTTTCCTAAAGGTAGGGGAGTTTAACACTAGAAGACATAGGTTTAAGGTGAGATGGGAGAGATACAAAAGTGTCCAGAGGAACAATTTTTTCACACAGAGGGTGGTGAGTGTCTGGAACAAGCTGCCAGAGGTAATAGTAAAGCGGATACAATTTTGTCTTTTAAGAAGCATTTAGATAGTTACATGGGTACAATGGGTATGTGGGCAATTGAGATTAGCTTAGGGGTTTAAAAAAAAAGGGCTGCATGGATAAATTGGGCCAAAGGGCCTGTTTCCATGCTGTAAACCTCTATGACTCTATCCCTCCTTAAGGATACTACTGCTGTACACTGTGCTCCAGTTGTGGTCTCCCCGATGGCCTGTACGACTGAAGTATAACTTTCCCACTTTTGTATTCAATTCTCCTTGCAATAAATTATCACATTTATTGTGGTAGCTCTTAGATGTTTTTGAGAGAATCACAGAAATTATAGCGCACTTGGGGAAAAAAATCAGTTATTAGGCAGATTCAACATGGCTTTCTGAAAGCGAAATCATGTGCAATCAATTTATTGGAGTTCTTTTCAGAATTAACATATTCCGTGAATAAAAGGGAACCTTTGTACTGTATTTAGATTTCCAGAAGGCATTTGATAAGTTGCCACATCAAAGATTATTGCAAAAGATTGGAGTCATGAGTAAAATATTGACATGGATGGAATTTTCCATAGCTCAGAGAAACAAAGGGTAGACATAAATGTGTTTTTTCCTGATTCGCAAAATATAATGAGTGCTATGCCACAGGGATCAAGACTAGGACCTGAACTGTTTACAATTTATGTAAATGACTTAAATATAGAGGCTGAGTTTAAGTTTATTTTTAAGTTTATTTATTAGTGTCACAAGTAGATTTACACTAACATTGCCACTAAGTTACTGTGAAAATCTTTAGTTGCCACACTCTGGCACCTGTTCGGGTACGCTGCAGAAGAATTTAGCAGGGTCAATGCACCTAACCAGCATGTCTTTTGGACTGTGAGTGGAAACCAGAGCACATGGAGGAAACTCATGCAGACATGGAGAGAACGTGCAGACTCCACACAGATACTGACCCAAATTAGAAACTGAACTCAGGTCCCTGGCCTGTGAGACAGCAATGCTAACCACTATGCCATAGTGCCGCATAGTTGCTAAAGTAACAAAGATAGGTAGGATAGTAAGATATGAAGAGGATATAAGGAGGCTATAAAGGGATATAGATAATTTAAGTGAGTGGGCAAACACCTGGCAAATTGACTAAAATGTGGGAAAATGTGAAATTGTCCATTTTGGCAGGAAGAATAAAAAAGAATCATTTTATCCAAATGGTGAGAGATTTCAGAATTCTGAGATGCAGAGAGATCAAGTTATCCGAGTGAATGAACTACAAAAGTCTAGAATGCAAGTACAACAAGTAATCAGGAAAACAAATAGAATGAAATAATTTATTGCAAGAAGAATTAAATGCAAAAGTAGGAAAGTTTTGCTTCAGTTGTACGGGCATTGGTGAGACCACATCTGGAGCACGGTGTAGAATAGGAAAGGTATAAATGCTTTGAGGCAGTTCAAAGATGGTTTATGAAAATTATACCTATATTGGGCTGGTTTTCTTAAGGGGTAAGGTTCAACAGGTTACAATTGTATTGCTAGAGTTTAGAAGAGTAATAGTCAACTTGATTAAATCATGTAAGATCTTGAGGGGTCTTGGCAGGGTGGATATGAAAATGGTTCCTCTTGTGGGAGAATCTAGTACTCGGGTCCATTGTATAAAGATAAGGGATTGCCCATTCAAGGCAGGGATAAAGGGAATGGTGGAAGCAGAGTCTTTGAGTATTTTTCTGGCAGAGCTAGAAAGGTTTTTGATGAACAAAAAAGTGAAAGATGATTAGAGGTGGGTGGGAATGTGAAATTGAGGTTATAATCAGAGCAGCCATGATCTTATTTAATGGCAGGGCATGCTTGAAGGGCTGAATGGCCTACTCCTGCTTCTAATTCATATGTTCATATGTTCACATTTCCTTCAATATCCCTGGGTGAAAACATTGGAATTCCCTTCCTAACAGCACTGTGAATATACCTACACCATGTGGACTGCAATGGTTCAAGGTGGTTGTTCAACACCATTTTCTCAAGGGCAATTAGGAATGGATAATAAATACTGGCCTCACTAGCAGTGCAAGAAGAATATGTTTCTTTTTAGATCACAGGCTTTATCAGCATCAGAAACCTTGCATATTAATGAGAAATTATTGTATTGCACTGTAGTAATTATTGGCACAGCGCCCAGTCAAAGCAGTGCATTTTCATTACTAGATCAAAGTTAAGATTAAGGCTTATTGCTTTTCCTTATTTATAAGTTTTCTCCATTTGCAAAAGTTTGAATAATGTTTTAGTTTGTTGAGCTATCGGCTTACTATAACAAATTCACACGTTAACATATTGTAAAATGTATAAAGGATCCCCGAGTAACAATGAAATACATTAACACTGCGATGCAGAGTTATGAGCTGATACTAAACAACACATATAGCAAAGCATGAAATCAATTGTAGCAATTCTTCCAACTTGCCAAGTTTTTTTGATATTATGATATTAAAATGTCTAAACATTTCCCGCAATTTGCCAAAAAAAAACTGCAACACCACTGAGCAGTCTAATAGTTTTATTTCAACTCCTAACTGGAAAAGGTAATTTTCTTTTATTATTATTGCAAAAGATTTTGTGTGATTTGCAAATGAAGACTATGGGTGATGCTGCTAAGCATTGAAGCAAGAATGCAGTGTTTACAACAGTCTAACAGTTTGTTCTGCGATTGTAAATGGACCTGCATAACTTAACAGTGATATTGAAATTCACAACATGCAGCAAAATGTAGAGTAGCACTTCAAAGTATTTTTTTCCTTCAAGACATCAGCTTTTCATTGCACACAAGACAGCATAATGACATCAACAGATAGAAATAATCTCTTCACATCATACTGTTTAAAAATAAAGTGGTACTGCTTGTCACAAATACTGACGATCCAAAGCTTTTAAACAGCTTGTCATGCAAATGATCTGTTGTGAATTTCTCATTTATAAATTTAAATAAATGGAAAGTATCACAAAGCAAAAGATGAGTTGTCAAACATTAGCACCTGTTTAACATTTTTTCACTGTCTTGTCTCACCCTGTTTGAAAGGCTTCCTCTCACTGTACTTCCCATTGTACAGAATACTGCTCACTCTCAAACCTCTTTACTTCACCACTAGTTTGCATTTCATTCAGTCACAGTACTCCTCCTGTTTCAAAATTATTTCAAAAACAACTTCTGCCTTGCCTTTTGTTCCAGAAGAATTTTATAAACGCCTCTCTTTCTATGCACTTACTTTTCATCTTTTCTGTCTTTTGCAGCAGTTTCTCTTTTCCAATGGAACATCCTGATGGTCTTTGAGCTACAAAATAAAAACAAAGTTATAGTTGCTGCTTTTGAAATGTCCATTTATACATTGACAAAAAAGCTGAACTCTAGAGATGAAGTGAGGGTGATGGCCTTAACATCAAGACTGCATTTGATAGAGTGTAGCATTAAGAAACCCCAGCAGAACTGGAGTCAATGGAAATCCCTGGAAAAATTCTCCTCAGGTTGGAGTCACATGGAGGTCATCTTAGTGCTAGGATATCACTGCAGGAGTTCCTCAAGGTAGTGTACTTGACCCAACCATCTTCAGCTGTTTCATCAATGATCCTCTTTCCGTTGTAATTCAGAAGTGGGGATGTTCACTGATGACTGCACAACAGTCAACATTGTTGGCAATTTCTCAGAAAGTGAACCAGTCCACATCCAAATGTAGCAAGACCTGGACAATATCCAAGCTTGGGCTGACGGATGGGATGTAACATTCATGTCACACATGTGCCATGCAATGGCCATCTTCAACAAAAAAGAACTTAATCATTATCCTTTATCATTCAATGTCATTTCCAATACTGATTTACTCACTATAAATATCCTTAAGATTAGCTTTAGAGTTTTGAATGAGATAGATTTTACAAATTTGCAAAGGAACTTGGAGTCATAGAACCAAAAATGATAAATGTTAAGGTAGAATTGAAGGAGGATATATTATGGGTAGTCACAGTAAGAAGTCTCACAACACTAAATTAAAATCCAAAAGGTTTATTTGGCAGCACAAGCTCTTGGAGAGTTGCTCCTTTTTCAGGTGAGTGAAGGAGCCTGAAAAAGGAGCAACACTCTGAAAAGTTGCACTACCAAATAAACTTGTTGGACTTTAAGCTGGTGTTGTGAGACGTCTTACTATTCTATGACTGAGCCAGCTCTGCATCCATCTTGCCAATTATCCACATTATACTGCATCTGCCATGCATATCACTCAGCTTGTCTAAATCATGCTGAAGCATCTCTGCATCCTCCATACACCTCACCCTCCCACTCAACTTTGTATCATCTACAAATTTGGAGATAGAATATCTAGTTCCTCTTCCAAATCAGTAATATATAATGTAAACAGTTAGGGTCCTAGCACAGACCCTACTTTGGAGTGTTTCATCACTTTGGCATATGCAACTCAACTGTTCCTTGTTTTGGAGTAATGGTTCACATTTACCAATTAAATGAGAAAATTATGTAATGAGAAAAGAGCAAAAAACAGCCATGATATTGATGTACTTGTTCTACAAGAGTAACACAATGATGATGAATCTGGTACTTTCAAGCTCTGCATCTATGGCTTTAAGTTAATTGCAATAATGCAGTTACATAAAGTGTAGCATCGCAACCTACTTACAACAGATCCTAACTAACCTTTCCATCCTAAGGAAATCAAGTGTCAATAAAGTCCTCAAGGCTATTGTGAAATATGGGGACATAACAATTACTAATGTGTTTGAACCGCCTAAAGTTTGATGGCCCCTTTCAAAATTACCCATTACTTCTGATCCTGAATTGCGTGCTAGCAATTTCAATAGCTATCACGTATCATGGGGATATAATTCAGATAATAAAGCAGGTGAACAGCTGATGGCCTGGGTCTCTGCCATGATGCCAACTTATGAAGGTGGAGGAAGAACTACAGTTAAGGTTTCTGGTTTGTCTTCAGAGATGGTGCTGAATGCCTTCTTCAAGCATCACAGAAGACCTCCCCTCACTTACCACGCAGCTAACATTGACCAGCCTTGATCCAATTGGAATAGAGTCACCTCTGATTATGAAACCTAAGACCTACTGGAACTTCAGTAAAGATATCCAGGATGGATTCACAGCAAAATGAGAAACCTTCATCTTGAACATTGGAATAAATTCTGGTACAATATAAAAGATGGAGTCAAAAATTACAGTAGATGTGATTTAGGTGTTACACACCAAGCTGGCTACCTGAAACAAAGGAATTCCTCTAACAGTTTGTAGCTTCCACAAATCCATCTGTTGCCATTGAGTATTTGGAATATATTGTTGTGAGACTAGAGGAACTCAATTTAATTCACTCAAGCTGAAAGATTTGAAACCTTGAAGCTGCTTCACATGCCGAACATGAAACTCCCAAAGAATCAATACATGCTGTTGCTTGAAGCCTTTTCCTCAACACAAACATCACCCCAATTAAAGTTGGCTTCTTTCTTTATTCTTTCTTTATTCTACATCAGTGCCAAAATATAGAAACTAGAACATAGAACATAGAACACTACAGCACAGAACAGGCCCTTCGGCCTTCGATGTTGTGCCGACCAATATAAAAAGCAATGCCCCTCCAAACTAAACCATTCCCTTCTCTTCCATATACTTATCAACTAACCTCTTAAACGCCACCAAACTTGGCGCATCTACAACTGCTGCAGGCAGGGCATTCCACTCCCGAACCACCTTTGGGTAAAGAACCTACCTCTGATATCCGTCCTATAACTATCACCCCTTAATTTAAAGCTGTGTCCCCTCGTGCTAGCTTTCTCCATCCTAGGAAAAAGGCTATCACTGTCCACCCTATCTAAACCTCTAATCATCTTATATGTTTCGATTAGGTCCCCTCTTAGCCGCCTCCTTTCTAACGAAAACAACCTCAAATCCCTCAGCCTCTCTTCATAAGACCTGCCCTCCATACCAGGCAACATCCTGGTAAACCTCCTCTGTACCCTCTCCAATGCCTCCACATCTTTCTTATAATGTGGGGACCAGAACTGCACACAATACTCCAAGTGCGGCCGCACTAGAGTTTTGTACAGTTGCAACATGACGTTGCGGCTCCGAAATTCAATCCCCCTACCAATAAAAGCTAAGACTCCATATGCCTTCTTAACAACCTTCTCGACTTGACTGCCTACTTTCAGGGATCTATGCACATACACACCAAGATCCCTCTGTTCATCAAGACTACTAAGAATCCTACCATTAGCCCTATACTCTACACATTTATTATTTCTGCCATAGTGCATTACCTCACACTTTTCCACATTAAACTCCATTTGCCACCTCTCGGCCCAGCTCTGCAACTTGTCCAAGTCCCTCTGCAAACTATAACACCCCTCTTCACTATCTACCACTCCACCGACTTTAGTGTCATCTGCAAATTTACTAATCCATCCTTCAATACCCTCATCCAGATCATTTATAAAAATTACAAACAGCAGGGGCCCCAAAACAGACCCCTGAGGTACACCACTTGTCACCGAAGCGGGAGTAGGATGCTCTGCTCTTCGAGCCTGCTTCACCATTCATTTTGATCATGGCTGATCATTAAATTCAATATCCTGATCCCCCCTCCCCCTCTATCCCTTGAATTGTATCTAACTTCTTCTTGAAATCACACAACCTTTTTGTCTCAACTATATTCGGTGATAATGAATTCCACACATTTAAAACCCTCTGGGAGAAGAAATTTCTCCTCACCTCAGTTCTAAAAGGTTTAGCCCTTATTCTCAAACTATGACTCCTAGTTCTGGACTTCCCCACCATTGGAAACATTCTTTCTGAATCTACTTTGTCCAACGCTGTTGGAATTTTATCAGTTTCTATGAGATCCCCTCTCACTCTTCTAAACTCTTGTGAACATATTCCAATTAACTTAGTCTCTCCTCATAAATAAACCTGGTAAACATTTGCTGTACTTCTGCTATAGCAAAGACATCCTTCCTCAGATAAGGACACCAAAACTGCACACAATGCTCCAGGTGTAGCTTCACCAATGCCAGATACAATTTCAGCAAAACATCCCTATCTCTATACTCAAACCCTCTCGCTGTGAAAACCAACATACCATCTGCCTCTTTACTGTCTGCTGTCCTTGTGCATCAGTCACTGCTGCACAAGGACACCAAGGTCTTGCTGAGTATTCACCTCTCTCAATTTATACCCATTTAAGTGATAACCTGTCTTCCTATTATTGCCACCAAAATGGATAACTTCACATTTAAAGAATAAAGAATAAAGAAAATTACAGCACAGGAACAGGCCCTTTGGCCCTCCAAGCCTCATTGACATGCTACCTGACTGAACTAAAACTACCTACCCTTCCAGGGATCATATCCCTCTATTCTTATCCTATTCATGTATTTTTCAAGAGCCCCTTAAAAGTTACCATCATATCTGCTTCCACTATCTTCCTGGCAATGAGTTGTAGGCACCCACCCTCTTCTGCGTAAAAAACTTGCCTCATGCATTTCCTTTAAACCTTATAACTCGCACCTTAAACCTATGCCCTCTAGTAATTGATTCCTTCACCTGGGAAATAGCTTCTGACTATCCACTCTGTCCATGCTCCTCATAACCTTATAGATTTCTTTCAGGTCACCCCTCAAGCTCTGCCGTTCCAGTGAGAACAAACCAAGTTTCTCCAATTCTCCTTATAGCTAATTCCCTCCATGCCAGACAACATCCTGGTAAATCTTTTCTGTACCTTTCGCAAAGTCTCCACATCCTTGCAGTAGTGTGGTGACCAGAATTGTCCACCATCTTCCAAGTGTGACCTAACTCAGGTTCTATAAAGCTGCAACATGACTTGCCAATTTTTAAATTCTGGCCCTGGCCGATGAAGGCATGTATGACATATGCTCCTTGACTATCTTCTCCATCTGCGTTGGCACTTTTGGTGTCTGTGTATCCGAACATCCACATCTCTCTGCTTATCAATACTCTTAGGAGTTCTGCCATTTACCGTATACTTTTTCTCTGTATCAGACCTTCCAAAATGCATTACCTCACATTTTTCTGGATTAAACTCCATCTGCCATCTTTCTACCTAAGTCTCCAATCAATCTATATCCTGCTGTATCCTCTGATGGTCCTAATCGCTACCCACAATCCATGTCGTCTGCAAACTAATCAAACCAGTTATATTTCCTCCAAATCATATATTATGAACAGCAAAGCTCCGAGCACCTATTCCTGAGGAATATGACTTGTTACAGCCCTCCATTCAGAGATGAGCCCTTCCACTACAACCCTTTGTCTTCTGTGACCGATGATGTGGAGATGCCGGCATTGGACTTGGGTAATCACAGTAAGAAGTCTCACAACACTAAGTTAAAATCCAATAGGTTTATTTGGTAGTGCAAGCTTTTGGAGTGTTGCTCTTTTTTCAGGTGAGTGAAGGAGCCTGAGGAAGGAGCAACACTCTGAAAGCTTGCAGTTTCAAATAAAATTTTTGGACTTTAAGCTGGTGTTGTGAGATGTCTTACTATTCTATGACTGAGCCAGCTCTGCATCCATCTTGCCAGTTATCCACATTATACTGCATCTGCCATGCATATCACTCAGCTTGTCTAAATCTTGCTGAAGCATCTCTGCATCCTCCATACACCTCACCCTCCCACTCAACTTTGTATCATCTACAAATTTGGAGACAGAATATTCTTCTTCCAAATTAGTAATATATAATGTAAACAGTTAGGATCCTAACACAGACCCCTGTGGACCCCCACTAGTTACTGACTGCCAATCAGAAAGAGACTCATTTATGTCAACTCTTTGCTTTCTATTGGCTAACCAACTTTCTATCTATCTCAAGACATTACCTGTAATCTCATGTGCTTCAATTTTACAATACAGTCTATTATATGAAATGTTGTCAAAAGCCTTCTGAAAGTTTAAATAAATCATATCCTATGGCTCTCCTCGGTCAACTCTACTAGTTACATCTTCAAAGAATTCCAACATCTTTGTCAAGCATAATTTTTTTTATAAATCCATGCTGACTTTGTCTGATAATACCATTGCCTTCCAAATACTGAGTTATGAAATCTTTGATAATGGACTCGAGCGACTTCCACAGTATCAATATTAGACTCACTGGTCTACAGTTTCGTTTTCTCCCTACCTCACTTTCTGAATAGCGGGCGTACATTAGCTACCCTCCAGTCTGTAGGATTCAATCAAGAGTCCAAAGAATTTTGGAAAATAACCACCAATGGATCTACTATTTCCACTAAACTACTATTTTCAGGGCCACTTCCTTAAGTAATCTGGGATGATGATTATCAGGACCTGAGGTTTTTTGAAGTTTTTTGAATATTTTTAGTGTTGAAGGTTTTAACAAAAAAGGATAAATGGTGCAATTGCTAGATTGACACTAATATTATCAACAAAGATCTGGTGAATGGTCAGACAAAAGAGCCTTTGGGGATTATTTCGTATCCCTTCAAAACAGTGGCCTACATTTAACAGGATCTACACTGTCCAAGCTAGGATATCTCCCCCACAAATAGAATTCTATAGCAGTCCAGCCTGCGATTCTGGTCACCCAGATTAGAATTTTCATTGCACTGTGAATTAATGTGGCTTACAACGATTTGCTTTAGGATTGAAGGCAATCCCACCTAACAATGCGGAGTGCTGTGACTTGGCTGTTCAACTTGCACTCAGTTTTGTAAAGTTGCAAGATGTCATACACGAGAAGAAGAAGCTAGGTGGTGACAATGCATTGAACTTAGCAAGGAAAGGGAGGCTGGAGATAGGGGTAATAACAGACAAAGGAAGGGAGATAAGCATCAGAATTAGTTGAACTAATGGTCTCTATCTTGAAAAGGTACTATCACAGGGGAAAAATTCTAATTAAAATGCACTTATTACTGCTGATTGATTACATTTGAGATATTTCCTTTGGCAGCTGGAAGAACCAGCAGTCATGGACATTGAGGAACGTGGTGACCTTGATTGCCACTGTAGCAGATGGCACAACTTCATTACTGCCATCTTGGTGAACTTTAGCCTGTGAAGACAACTTCTGACAGTCTCAGGTACAGCCTTAGAGGATAATGCTATTTGTGGGTTGACCTTCTCTTTGTGTAGATGAACTTCCTTGGCATTCTTTTTTTAAATTTTCTGTACCTCTGAAAAACTCAAAGATAGAGCAGTAGTTGAAATTCAACTGATTCTCCGAGAAGCAAATATTTCCTGAAAGGATAGAGTATTTGTCCCTGCTTTGAGTCAAGCATACATATTGCAAAAATACCTACAAATTTATTTTCATGAGACTGCATTTGTAAATTAAGCTCTCATGCCATTTCTTTGAAAGAGTCTCTCTGAGTGCTGATGTTAAATTATGTGATGTGCAATTTGTGCATGGAACTAGAGAAATGCTTCCTCTCATCGATCCCTGGATGGTCAAAACCAACCAGTAGAACTAATCTTATCAGACAGAAAACACATTCCTATATGAACATGTATATTGTAGAACAAAACCAGTTTGTGGATATTTTTACATTAAAATTCTATGACAATTGGATTAGGCTAAACATTATGGAGAACATTTTGAAATTGGGAAACGTGAGAAAATGGTTAACAAAAATTCTCAATGCATATATTGCACTAGTGGTCAAAGTCAGCTAGAGTTGCTATAGAGCAGCTTTATAAAACTTAGCAATAGAATATGTGTCATACATTGTCATATTCAATTGACTGACAGTAGAGAGACATAAGAGACATAATGCAATATAAGAGAAAGCTTTCCCCTTTTATCTTGATTTCATTTGAGGTAGGAAAAAGAGAAAAAAAACAGTGTTTGTTCATGAAGTAGGTATAAATGAAAGATCTAGTGTACTATATGTCTTAGCCAAAAGATAATTAGGGCTAGTTCATTATGCAGGAAGTGTTATACATAAGCTGCAATTGAGTGACCTCACAAAAAAAAAGAGACACAATGATTAACTGTTGGGAAAAAATACTTTGAGGTTGCCAGAGCAACAAATATGTTTAACTTCTATTTTCTGTCAAATTTTCCATACTTGGCTGCTACAAAATATATTGCCAGGAATTCTTTCTTCAGCGCAAATTGCATTTTCCATCTAACAATAATGATGAAACTGCATTACTGCTATCACTGCAGTTATTCCTCATCCAGCAGTAAATGAAGTACCAATGCTATTGGCTGAAAGAGGATACCTTCAAACACTTTGGAATTTTTTCCTGCTGGCATTTCATGACCCAAGATTTTTTTGGAATTTGGGAATGGCATTTTGTATTCCACAAGCTAATTGATGCTTATTATGGAATTTATACCATTTAGTGAAATCCCACATAGGTGTCTGTCACATCCAACTCTGCAGGAAAATGAAGGTACCAGGGTAAGCGTAGTCCTGTGTTGCAGTCAGAGATGGCTATATATTAGGGCAATTTCTAATAATTACAGCCAAAACAATTGGTCCCTGAACAATGATTGCTCACAACACACTGCTTAAGGATTCACCAGTCATCAATTGAAATAGCTAAGTGCAGGCCAACATATTAAACCATGTTGCTACTTCACGTTGCAACAGATTACATCATTGACCTGAAAAAGAACATAAGATTTGTAGGCAGCTAATAAAAAAAGTACAGGAGAACATTGATGGCTATTTAGGCAGCTTGAAACATCAGTCAGCATTTTTCAAATGCACATCAGATAAATCACATATTGGGAATTTAGGAATACAGCACAATCCACATTAATCAATGCATTAAATAAAGATCATAGTAAGTCAGCTACTGTTTTCAATTGTCTGAATTTGTAACTTAATTCATAACATTACACCAACATTATTGATTTATAAAATATATTATATTCCTTTGGTAAGGTCACAAGGAAGACCTCTTCTGAATATTATAAAACAGAATATTAGAAAGATGGATCTCTCACAACAGTGCAAAGATTTGGGACTGAAATTTGCAGTCAGCAATGAAGCAACAATGCTCATCATGACATGGTGGCACAACGGTTATCATTGCTGTCTGACAGCAAGCAGTCTCATAATACCAAGTTAATGTCCAACAGGTTTATTTGGCAGCATTAGCTTTCGGAGACTCAAGCTCCTTCATCAGGTGAGTGAGGACTTGTGTTCACAAACAGGGCATATAAAGATACAAACTCAATTTACAAGATAATAGTTGGAAGGCAAGCCTTCACAGGTAATCAAATCTTAAAGATATAGACAATATGAGTAGAGTGAAGCCTAAGCACAGTTAAAGAGATGTGTATTGTCTCTATCCAGGACAGTTAGTGAGATTTTGCAAGCCCAGGCAAATCATGAGGATTACAGACAGTGTGACATGAACCCAAGAACCCATGTCTTCATGTGTGAGAAACTTGGTGATCAATTTCTGCTCAGTGATTCTGTGGCATCATGAGTCGTGAAGGCCCCCTTGGAGAAAGCTTACCCAAAGATCAGAGGCTGATCTGACTGCTGAAGTGTTCCCTGACTGGAAGGGAACCTTCTTGCCTACTGATTGTCGAGCAGTGTTCATTCATTTATTGTTGTAGCATCTGCATGGTCTCCCCAGTGTACCAAGGCTTTCCTGCAGCATATCAAGTAGCCAACTTGGCTGAGTTGCAAGAGTATGTACTGTGTACCTGCTGGATGGTATTCTCCATGTCAATGATCCAGCACATCTTGCAGATTTGCTATGGCAGAATTGTGTGGTGTCATGGTCACTGTTCTCCTGAAGGTCTCACAGCGCCAGGGTTCTGGGTTCAATACCAACTTCAGAGTGATTGTCTGTGTAGAATTTGCACATTTTCCATGTGTCTGCATGGGTTTCCTCTGAATGCTCCAATTTCGTCCCACAGTTCAAAGGTGTGCAGGTTAGGTTGATTGGCCATGATAAATTGCCCTGTAGTGTCACGAGAACAAGCAAAATAACTATCTGGGGTTACATGGATAGAGCCTAGGGTGAGATTGTGTTGATGCAGTCTCATTGGGCTGAATGGCCTCTTTCTGCACTGTAGGGATTCTATGATTATTTTGATAGCAAATTCTGGCAAATTGAAATATTCAGTACTGAGGAATCAATTGATAACTGTTAAGTTGCCAATTCTACAGTTTATATTGATGTGAGAATGTTGATCCTTGTAAGGCGAATGTTGGTGAAATTCAGATGCCAATCCAATTTAGGTTAGTGCTGAGGAAGTAGCACACACTATTTTCATTTTACACCAGCCAATGTGTAAACCACAATTTAAAAATATTATTGGTTGCCCAAGGAACTGCTTGAGAACATCATATATTTCAAGTATCATTTTTAAATACTGTTAAATACTGTTAGGATGCGTTGTTAATATAGTTAATTTCTGCAAACCTTGACTTGTTTTCAACTGAATCTTCAATATAACTGTGTATCAATGCATTCAAGGGTTCCAATGACTTTTATAATCCACTGATTTTCCTAAGTTTGTCAATTACTTTACAGTCTTAAAATTCTTTTGCAGGCTCCATATTATATCTTCAATTGAATGAGCAAATAAATCTGAATGTTGTCCTAGATGCTCATAACTAGAATTAACATATGCAAGGGACCTTGGTGCCCTTTATGGCATGTTATTTGTTTAATTAACCATATATATGGCTATTAAAGAAGTTAAAATTATTTTCCTTTTGGCTCTTTTTCTATTATTCAAATATTTAATATTCCCTCCAGCCGTGATGTTCCAAGAAACTATGGTCTGAAAAGGCAGTCTTACCTGGGAGATCTGTGAGATTGCATTTTGTATGATCACAAACAATAAAGGCAGCAATATTTTTTATATGGTAAAGACCTATTTCTTTATTAAAAGTAATCTAATACACCAATTACAGCTTTTCCAAATTGCATTTTATTTTGCGTTCAGATGATAACTAAATGAGAAAAGAGAATCTCCTTGGTTTAGGTTGCTAATGGCTGCACTAAAATAATTTCCGGGCATTCTGGTTTTATTCCATTGTGAATCTTATTAAAACCACAGTTGTCTGTAAGTATGTAAATTGAGTACATCTTTGCCGACAAAATGAATATAGATTTTTCATTTGTAAATTGTGGCATTAACTTTACCTGAATTCAAGCAAGTGAAATGGTTTCAAATAGATTTAGTAAAGTAGCAAAGTTATTGCATAGTTTTTGGTCACTAATTCAGACAAAACTCAAATTTAGAATTCTATAACCCAAGAAAATGAAAACAACAAAACTTTGCCAAAGATTTTATATTTGATAAACTTTTCGCAGTTTATTTATTTTCTACTAAGCATTTTCATGTGTATCAACTATTTGGCACTACAAATATCCATTCTATTCTGTGAAAATAAATAGATAGCTATCATAAGAGATAAACAAGAAAACACAGATCAGCAAGTCTCACATCAGTGGTGGACAAACTATTGGAGAAACTTCTGAAGGACAGCATTTATCTCCGCTTGAAGAGACAAGGCTTGAGCAGACATAGTCAGCATGGCTTTGTCAGACGGAGGTCATGCCTAACAAATTTGATTGAATCTTTTGAGGTGTGTACATGAGCATACCACAATTGATGTTGTTTTATGGATTTCAGCAAAGTTTTGACATGGGTGACTTATAAAGAAGTCAAATGCACATGGAATACAGGGTATTTTAATAAAGTGGATTCAAAATTAGCTCAGCTGAAGGGGTTAGAGGTTGATGACAGAATGCTTCTTTATGACTAGAAGCCAGTGTCCACTAGCGTATCACCAGGGTCTGTGCTGAATTCTCTATTATGCACCATTTATTTGAATGACATAGATAACTATGTGGTGGATAGGATTAGTAAGTTTGTGGATACACAAAGATTAGCAAGTGAGATTGAGTGTGTCTTGGACTACAAGTCTTAGCTAATCGTGCCCCTATGTTCTATGATCTTATGGTCTAAGAAGACACAGATGGGATGGTCAAAGGAGCAGATAAGTGGCAAATAGAATTTAATCCTGAAAAGTGTGAAGTGATATACTTTGCAAGAATAAATTTGGTAAGGAAGTATTTAATGAATGGGCATGATACCACAAAGCTCTGTGGAACAAAGGGACCTTGGCATGTTTGTTCATAGATCTCTGAAAGCAAAGGCATACGAAACACTTGCTTTTATCAATTAAGGCATAGATTACAAAAGCAGGGAAGTCATTGTGGAATTGAATAGAACTTTGATGAGGCTACAGCAAGAGTATTGTGTGCAGTTCTGGCTGCCACATTACAGGAAGGATGTGATTGCACTGGATAGGGTGCAGAGGAGATTCACCAAGCTGCTGCCTTTGATAGATTGTATAAGTTAAGAAAAGAGATTGGATAGGCTTGGGTTTTTTTCATTGGAGCAGAGAAGATTGAGGTGTGATCTGAATGAGGTGTACAAGATTATTAGGTGAATGGACAGAGTAGACAGTTAATTGCCTTAGTTGAAGAGTCAATCACAAGGGGACACAAATACAAGGTAAGGGGCAGGAGGTTTAGGGGGAAAAGCTTTTTTTTCCCCACAGAGTCGTAATGGTCTGGAATGCCCTGAGAGGATGGTGTAGTGACTTTGCAGCATGCCAAGTTGCAGCACTTGGCATGCTGCAACATTCAAGGCTGTTGGCCATGTGTTGGTAAATGGAATTAAATGGGAGGTCAGGGGCTTCACATATATCAATGCAGACTCGATAGGCCAACAGGCCTGCCTCTTCTGTACTTATGATTCAAAGTTAACGTGGTAAGAAGATATGGGGCAACATTTGAGCCAATAATCAGATTATTGTAACAGAATAGATCATCAAAATTTCCAGATTACGACTATGTCTGTTTGAGATCAAATGGAAAATTGTTAAGAAAGAAAGTTGTTCCATTAAATGCTGTATGAATGCAAGTTGTTTTTCTTCTCTCTTTAATATTTTAAATGGTTACTTCAATGAATGGGCCATGGTGGCACGGTAGTTAGCACTGTGCCCCACATGCCAGGTAACTGGGTTTGATTCTAACCTTGGGTAACTGTATGGAATTTGCATATTATTCGTGCATGCATAGGTTTCTTCCAGCTGCTTTGCTTTCCTCCCACAGTCCAAAGATGTGCGGGTTAGGTGGATCAGCCGTGGTAAATTTCCTTTAACGTTGCGAGATGTGTAGGTTCAATGGATTAGCGGTGGTAAATGTATGAGGGTTACAGAGATAGGACAGAAAAGAGAGCCTGGAAAAGATACCCTGTCAGACAGTTGGTGCAGACTTAATGGACTGAATGGCCTCCTCCTGCACTGCAGGATTCTATGGTACCATAAATCTGTAGGTGAAACGTTGCTGAGACCATGTTTTCAGATATGATGCTTTGAGAGATGTGATAATACGGATCTGGGCTAAATATAAGACTTTTCATAATATAGATAGATATATTTTAACATCACTAATTTGCTAATGCTACTTTATTCTTTTTTCCTTTGGGTTGTTGTAAAATGCTGCCAGACCTCCCAGAACATCAGAATTTGACTCTCTCAGTAATTAAATGCATTGGGGCCAATTTTTCTCTTCTAATGTCAGTCAGTTCTACTACCTGTCTGAATTTCAGGTACAAGTGGCACTTCATTTTCTGATTTAACCAATTTGCATAATTATTCACAACTCCAGGGAAGACTCAGTTGGTTTTCAGGATGATATTAGCAGTGACTTATAAAATGTATCACAATAAGGAAACTAGGCCGGGATTATATGGGCCTTCAGGGAATGGATCGCAAGGAAAAGAACCAAAAAAATCAGGTGGGAGGGCAAAAGTGTGGTGCCCATCACTTTTCCACTATCATTGACATTTTACTTGTAACAAGGAAGATGATGGATTGCTTTTCTGAACTAGAGACCAAATGAGTTTATTGAGTGGTTAATTAAGAGCTATTTACAAAAATCACAATAAAATTTGTCCCATTATTTGCCACAATATTGTATATTTAAAGTTCACCATCGGTTCAGTAATGAATTGGTTGATCTCAATCATATGTAATGGACAATGTGTTTTTGGGGAACGGGGAGAGGAGAGTGACCACATTATACCTTGGAGTGATGATCCCTTTAGCAGCTAAATTTCTTTGAAAGAAACTTTCTTGTAAAATCAGCTGGGTTCCAGTAAGTGATCATGTGGTCAAGTTATTTGGGAGTTAAATTTAAAAATGGTCAACGAGAAGTTCATTATAAAAATCAGTATATTGTGGGCATGGTTCTGTTTCAAACAGGTTTTTTGGAGTTTAGGAACAATCTGAATGCAGAACTGGGAACATCGTTTTCCAGTATATTTGATTTGAAGTTCCACATATTGGCTTAAAGATTTTTAACCTCTTATTACTGAAAGACTTCTAACAGTTGTTATGACGCAGAGGTGACTTTTCTCTCTGCGTGGTTTTGGAACCTCCCCAAAGGAATACCCATCTTGTAATCTTGTACAAAAGTGTGTGAGGTAATAGGAAATTACTGGTTTTGGTAAATTGAATTAAGATCTGACACACTCTATCATGAAAATTAACAGATCTTTATTTTAAAACTGGTGACAACCTTATTAAAACAATTAACAAATTGAATAAAATCCCAATAGAATGCTCCTTGGATATGACAAGACTTATTCAGGAATAATAATATAAATTCTTGCAGAATATAGTCACTCTCAAATAATATACCAGGCGTCTATTTGAAGTATGAACTTTTTTTCGATGCTTCCATCTGGAACAGTTTGAATTGGTATCTCTCTTTTTAGATGATGATTTTCTGAAGATATATATTAAACTGCAGAATTCTATATGAGACCCCAGCCTTGCCTCATCTCACCTCACCTTCCCTTGTCTCTCCTTCCTTCTAACTAAAGAGGTGGCAAGCTTATTCCTTTTGCTCTTTCTCCCTATTCTGTTAATTAAAATCACTGATCCTGGTCTTTACACACAGAGTTACCTCACAGTATTCCTGCAAACTGACTGGTTCACAGCTATACACAAACTCACATTTGAATTCTATTATTTTTAGATTTCTGAGGATTTGTTTTAACCAGATGTTCAAGTCAAAAGTCTGTTTTGTATTGATACAAAAATCTGTTACTGGCTTTCAGAACAAATGCTGTAAATTTCCCTGAGCCTGTGCTGTCACTCAGTGGTTTAAATGTCATGCAGAAAGACACCTGCTTTTTATAGAGACAGTGCTATCCTACTTTTTTAACATTTCGTTACAATGTTTACATTTGTCAAACACCACATTTTTAACTGTATATACGCAACTTCATAAAACAGTGAATTGAACTTCTAAGAACAGCCAAGCTCCGAAGAGAGAGAAAGAAGAGAGAGCATAAGACAGCGAAAGAGAGATATACCAGAGAGAAACAGAGGAAAGGGGGGAGAGAGGGAGAGAGGGAGGGAGAAAGATTCTCAGGGCAGAATCTCCCCATGATGCTCGCTATGGGAATCATAGCAGGTGGGACACAGACCATGGAAATGTCCTTTGACCTTGGGTGGGATTTCTCAGACTTGGGTTGAGCACGGCTAGAAAACCTCACCCTTAGAGTTAAAGAATATTGAAACCAGGATAGTTCTCACCTGAGATTGCAATGCTTAAAGAATTGTGTTGATCTGGGAGTTCAGAACTGTGATACAGTTTGAGGAAATTTGAAGGGAAAACCTGACCAGAACCAAAAAGAAGGGCTGAAATCCAAGCACTTGTACAAATCTTTGACTCAGTACTCAGACCAAGTGGTTAGAGAGACTGGGTGGACAGGGGTTGTTTTCCTTGGAGCAGAGGAGACAGATGGGGAGTCATGATTGAGATGTATAAAATTGTGAAGGGCAAAGAGATAGTAGACAGAAAGAAACTTTTCTTCTTGGTGGAGGGATTAGTGACCAGGAGTTATGGACTTATGATGAGGGATAGGTTTAGAGGGGATGTGAGGAAAATCCTTTACACCCAGAGGGTGTGGAAGTCGAAAAATCAGTGCCTGAAAGGCTGGTGAAGGCAGAAACCTTCCTAACATTTAAAAAGTATTTAGATATGCACTTGCGCTGCCAAGACATACGGATCATGACACAAGCACTAGAAAATATGTTTAGAATATTTAGATGGCTGTTTTTGACTAGAGCAGATAGAATGGGTTGATGGGCTTTTGCTGTGCTGTGGACCTCTATAATTCTTTGACTCAATGGAAAGGTCTTCATCTGAGGATAGAACCAATTCAACCTGCAGCCAATTGTAACCTAGTAAAAGAAGAAAGGAGAGAAAGTTAAAAAATAATTATTTTCCAGAGGAAAATTACAGCAAAATTCTTCATACTAAATTCATTTTGATTGTTTTTATTTGGTATATTACTATTATTATCTAACAGTTCAAGAAAGAAAACACTGAAGTACTTCTTTATTCCTAATGACATTACTTTACTTTAAGAATAATTTTATATTCTTTCAATTCACTTCAATGCAACATTCTCCCTGATGAGCTTCAGTAATTTCCCTTGAATAATTCCCTTCCAGTTTGACTGTCTTTTCCACAGTTTCATTCTCTTTTTTTTTGCTTTTTATTATTTTCATGTAATAAAAGAGTTGATAAGCTGATAAGATACACAAATGACCAGAGCTTTATCTCAATCAATCACACAACAATTTTACACCCATGTTAAAGCTGTTTGAAATGAATGCAGTAACACTGGTATTTCACCATCTGTCAAGGATTTTTGTTTAAAATGATCTTCATAGATGCCAAGTCTTGTCCTAATGATATCACTGTTACCTCAGTCAGAAGAACTTGGCCGGGATGCTTCCAAAAAAATTCAATATTCCCAATGTGCGGGAAAACAGGAGTATCTCCAGTGCTGGCAGTGGCGAGGTGGTGTTGGGGGGGCGGGGGGGAGTAGACTTCATCCTGGGCCCGCTAATTAGATCAAAATGAGCATTATCGCACCTTAAACGACTCCATACTAGAAATCTAACAGCTGGAGATGTGCTGAAGCAATGCAGCGGGCTAGGGGAATCACTCTCATGTGCAAGTTTATTTTTGCGCAGGTGCCTATCCAATTTTTTTCAAAGTCATTTATTATCTCCTTTGCACAGCTTCATAGGCAGTAGATGAGATCTTACTGAGCATTCGCGCCCTACTGCCGCTGGATCAAGGACAGATTTTGGCGCCCAGCCAAATCTCCATTCATTGCAGCTGGAACAAAAAATACTGCTCGCGTGATTGGCCGGAAAATTCCACCCGTGAGTTCCAGGTCATTGCCATACATTGCCTGCGCGAACAGTTTTTCCTTACATTCTCCCTACGTACCTTACCCAAAATCTTAAAACTCCATCCTTTCACTCATGTCCTATCAGCTAAGGCGGAAAGCCTTTAAAAGAATCATAGAATCCCTACAGTACAGAAGGAGGCCACTTGGTCCATTGAGTCTGCATTGACCACAATCTCACCCAGGCCCTATTCCCACAATCCCACATATTTACCTTGCTAATCCCCACAACACTAGAGTCGATTTAGCATGACCTAACCTGCACATCTTTGGACTGAGAAGAAACCAGACACCCAGAGGAAACCCACGCAAACAGAGAGAATGTGCAAACTCCACACAGACGGTGACTCGAGGCTGGGATTGAACCGGGTTCCTGGCGTTGTGAGGCAGCAGCGCTAACCACAGTGCCACCACCCCCACTTCCTTTTACAACCTCAACAAAATACGTCATAATTTTGCACACCTCTATCAGATCTTCCATCAATCTCTTTTGCTTCAAGGAAAACATTTGAAGCTAAAATCCTTTATCTCTGAAACCATTCTGATAAATGTCTTCCTTATTGTGTCAATCCAGCGGGCTGGACTGGAAGATCCTGGCCAATGTCTTGCTCTTCCCTTTATTTAATCAGAAAAAATTTCTGCTCATCCCGTTCTTGCTGTCAGTCTGATCAGTTAGAGGGAATGCAAAATTCAAGGAAGTTATGGTGAGGTAGAACTCGTATTTTGTCAGCATTTTTCAGGAAATGTGGGCTATATTTTCCGGCAATCTTGCTGAAGGGTGACCTATAGATGAAATCTAAGAAGGGGCCCAGGATTATCTTTGCATCTGAGGATTTTGCATACGTCTGAACTAATAATACATGCTACATTATTTAATTTACTTTTTATGTCAAATATTACTAGTGGTTCAAATGGCTAATGTAATTTCTTCAGTTACATGGAAATATAGGCTTTATTTTCCTCCAAGTGCTCCATAGTGATGTTAACTCTACCTGGCATTGGAATTTGATCAATATAGCTGTTTTTTTCTTTTGATGTTAGTTAGTTATGTGCCTAATAAAGAAGCTCATTCGAGTTCAATTACTTTTTCCAAAGTTGATTTTTCAAAAATTGTAAGGAATCTCCTTCTGGTAATGTTAAATGAAGTACTATGACTCATAAAGTAATGTAAACTACGTGATCAAAATACAAATACATGTTATGTCAGGTAAGTGAATGTTTTCTATTTTTCAATCATAGAACCCTACAGTGCAGAAGGAGGCTGTTTGGTCCATCAAGTCTACACTGACCACAATCCCAGCCACGCCATAGCCCCATATTCCTCACATTTTATACACTAATCCCTTTAATTTACACGTCTCACGACACCAAGGGGCAATTTTAGCACGGCCAATCAATTTAACCCCTACATCTTCGGACTATGGGAGGAAACCAGAGCACCTGGAAGAAACCCACACAGACATGAAGAGAATATGCAAACTCCACACAGACAGTGACCTGAGGCAGGAATCGAACCCAGGTCTCTGGAGCTGTGAAGCAGCACTGCTGACCACTGCGCTACCTGATCAAACTTTGACATATTTCCTTTTATTTTTATGCCAATGTTTTATTGACTTGTGTACAATTTATATCTCCCTGCAGGCTGAAAGAATAAAAACAAGAATAAAAGAATCAGTGAGAACAATCAACTTTGGGGAACTAGCTGTGCATAATTGTAGAGAGAAACATTCTCCTTTGAGTAAGGAAGGTTAAGGGGGGATTTAATGGAGGCATTTCAAAATCATGATGGATTTTGTCAGAGTAAATAAGAATACATTGTTTCTAGTGGCAGAAGAATCAATAACCAGAGAAGACAGATTTAAAATAATTGATAAAAGAGCCACAGGCAAGATGGGGAGAATTCTTTTTCAATATAGCTTGTCATGTTATTGAAACACAGCCTGAAAGAATGATGGAAACAGTTTTAATAATAACTTTCAACAGGATAAATACTTGAAGAGGGGTGAAATTGGCAAGTCTAGGAAAAGAGCCAGAGATATTGGACAGTTTGGACAGCTGTTTTTAAATGGCATCTGTGAGTTGGTGAACCATACACACTGTAGGGTTTCCCACTTGCCTCTGGAAAAATTGACATGGCATGGAAAAATGCAGGGTAATAACCTATTACCTCTCTTAATTGATATCCTGTCTCAGTTTGAACAGGTAGGCTTCCGTGTGGCATTGTGAGCTTCAGCTGAACTGCACCAAGACAGGAACACTTCAAGAAGTCAACACAATGTATTTTTTTTTGCCATTTTCCCAACTCCCCTTACCTCTGAACTTGATTGTGAGTGCTGGGAAAATTTCAGCCACACTTCCAAGCTCAAACTGCTCGAGATGTTTTTTTTTCTCACATGACATTTGCTTAATTTGTAAATCACTTTAAATCTCTGCCCTCTTGTTCTCGATCCTTTGAGTGGGAACAGTCTTTTCCTATCTATTCTGTTCAGCTCCCTCGTGATTTTGAATATCTCAATCAAAACTCCTCAGTTTTCATCTCTTCAACCTCTCAAATCCATCCTCATAACTGAAGTAAAACTCTGCTGCACTTTTGTTTAATGTGTTCACATCCTTCCGAATGTGTGATGCCCAGAACTGTACACAATACCAGTGAAGGTTTAGCAAGTGTCTTGTATAAATTCAACATAACCTCCTTGTTGTACTCTGTACCTTTAAACATACTTACACTTTATTTCTAAACAAGCTGTAAAATGTGCAATTCTCCAGTCCTCTGACAGAATTGTATCTGAGAAGGATTGAGAAATTATGGCCAGTGTATCCATAGTTTCCACTCTTCTCTCAATATTCTCAGATGCATCTCATCTTTTTTTTCATGATTCATCAACTGTAAGTACAGCCAGGCCATCTAAACCATTCTCCTTTCCAATGTTAACTCCAACCAATGTCTCAATTAACAAATCCAGAAAGCTGGAAAATTTTCTTTTTTCTCCACAGACATGCTGCCAGACCTGCCAGTATTTTACTTATTTAAGTATCTCAACTATTTCTATTAGAAATGGTACTGATGTTACTTGCAAGAATGTTTCAAAACGCCGAAGGATAACTTGAAACACTGGTTCACAGTGGTGTATACTTGTTTTGAATAACGTGAGGAACAATATGCAACCAGTGAGGAACCAAACCAGTCATTGTGTAAAACAATTAAAGAAAATAAAAGAAACACTCAAGAAAGACTAATATGTACTATTGCACATGAGTACATAAATAACTAAACATACTGTTTTATCTGAAATTATTTCTTGTTCCCAAAATATACACTGAGAACTCTTTTCCCAAATAACATCCAATGCTGGTTTCTTATTGTCACATGTATTAGTATATAGTGAAAAATATTGTTTATTGTCTGCTATACAGACAAAACATACTGTACATAAAGAAAGAAAGGAAAGAGTGCAGAATGTAGTGTTACAGTCATGTAGCAACTCTGAGTCAAATCCAGCTCACAGTTACTACATAATACAGCAAATCAGGGAAAACATATTTTCTTGGTTAAGCAAAGTTACAAAACTGCAGCTTTAAGAGGAAAATATCTGCAATCTGCTTTGGTTTTAAATGTTGGATGGAACAGATCTCTGTGGCTCTGTCATACGTAGAACTATCCTTTCTGAAGTTAGATGGAGATGGCCTGTCTGACTGTTGCATGGAAAATTAGCCTCCTTCTCCAATGAAGTGTTAGCAGTTATACTGTTCAGTTTCTTTGATATTCCATCTGTAGATTCAGTTATCTACATGTTTTAAATATCTTGCCTTAGAAGTTATCATTTGTCTAGTCCCACTGATCTTGGTAAACAATGTTTTGAAATCATAAAGTCTCTCAAGTGTAGAAGGAGGCCGTATGGCCCACCGAATTTGCACTGACTCTCCAACATTCCAACAAGAAAATGCAGATGTATGGGATAGAGGGTGATTTAGCTAATTGGGTTAGGAATTGGCTAGCAGATAGAAGACAGAGGGTGGTGGTTGATGGGAGATATTCATCGTGGAGTTCGGTGACAAGTGGTGTACCTCAGGGGTCTGTTTTGGGGCCCCTGCTGTTTGTAATTTTTATAAATGATCTGGATGAGGGTATTGAAGGATAGATTAGTAAATTTGCAGATGACACTAAAGTCGGTGGAGTGGTAGATAGTGAAGAGGGGTGTTATAGTTTGCAGAGGGACTTGGACAAGTTGCAGAGCTGGGCCGAGAGGTGGCAAATGGAGTTTAATGTGGAAAAGTGTGAGGTAATGCACTATGGCAGAAATAATAAATGTGTAGAGTATAGGGCTAATGGTAGGATTCTTAGTAGTCTTGATGAACAGAGGGATCTTGGTGTGTATGTGCATAGATCCCTGAAAGTAGGCAGTCAAGTCAAGAAGGTTGTTAAGAAGGCATATGGAGTCTTAGCTTTTATTGGTAGGGGGATTGAATTTCGGAGCCGCAACGTCATGTTGCAACTGTACAAAACTCTAGTGCGGCCGCACTTGGAGTATTGTGTGCAGTTCTGGTCCCCACATTATAAGAAAGATGTGGAGGCATTGGAGAGGGTACAGAGGAGGTTTACCAGGATGTTGCCTGGTATGGAGGGCAGGTCTTATGAAGAGAGGCTGAGGGATTTGAGGTTGTTTTCGTTAGAAAGGAGGAGGCTAAGAGGGGACCTTATCGAAACATATAAGATGATTAGAGGTTTAGATAGGGTGGACAGTGATAGCCTTTTTCCTAGGATGGAGAAAGCTAGCACGAGGGGATACAGCTTTAAATTAAGGGGTGATAGTTATAGGACGGATATCAGAGGTAGGTTCTTTACCCAAAGGGTGGTTCGGGAGTGGAATGCCCTGCCTGCAGCAGTTGTAGATGCGCCAAGTTTGGTGGCGTTTAAGAGGTTAGTTGATAAGTATATGGAAGAGAAGGGAATGGTTTCGTATGGAGGGGCATTGCTTTTTATATTGGTCGGCGCAACATCGAAGGCCGAAGGGCCTGTTCTGTGCTGTAATGTTCTATGTTCTATGTTCTATTCCATGCAGGAATTACCCTTTCCCATAACCCTGTGTATTTACCCTGCTAATCCACCTAACATATACATCTTTGGACACAAAGTGGCAATTTAGCATGGTCAAACCACCTAACACACACATTTTGGACTATGGAAGGAAACCAGAGCACTGAGAGAAAAGCCATGCAGCACAGGAAGAAATTGCAAACTCCATAAGTCACGCATGGCCAGAATTGAACCCGATTTCTTGACACAGTGAGTCAATAGTGTTAGTCTACTATGCTGTCCTTGTAATTTGCACGTCAATTTGTCTAGATGCCTGATAATCTTGTTACTTATCTGTTATTTGCTTTCATCTCAAGTTCAACTGTTCGCCTGGTTAACTTCCTAAATTCCTAACTCTGCTGATTCATCATGACTTGTTCAACATCGTCTTCCTTGGTACTCATTTCATACCTCAGCCATTTATTTTCCCTTCATGGGTAAATCTCCTTTGGATAATAATAGGCCTGCACCTCCTATTATCTTTTTGTACTCTTTGTACATCTTTGAAATAATTTGGATTCCCTTTTATGTTAGCTGTTGGTCTCTTTGCATGCTTCCTCTTGCTCCTCTTATTTATTTTGTAGTTTTCCTCTAAATCTTCTATATTGAACCTGGCTGTCAGTTGTATTACTACATAATAGTTGCCATATGCACCTTTTTTTGTTCCAGCTTATCCTCTATCTTTTTTGTCATTCAGAGAACTTGGATTTATTTGTCCTCCATTCCCCCTCTGGGGAATGTACCTTGACTATCTGTTCTTTAAAGGCAGATCATTCTTTAGTTACAGTTTTGCCTGCCAATTTTTGATTCTAATTCATCTAACTGCACTCCCCAGCTTATGGTCTGCAGCTATATAGGTTATATCATTGAGTTTATATTGAAGTACTTTTTTTAAATGCAATCAGGACTCAGCCTCCACAGCCCTTTCAGGCAATGAGTTCCAGACTCCTTTCAGCCTCGGGCTGAAAACAAATTCCTTCTAAACTCTCCTCTAATCCTTCTACCAATTACTTTAAATCCATATCCCCTAGTTATTGGCCTCTCTACTAAGGGAAATATTTCCTGCCTATACATTCCATCTAAACCCGTCATAATTTTATACACCTCAATTAAAATTTCCCTTAGTTTCCTCTGCAAAGAAAACAATTCTAGCCTATCCAATCTTTCTTCATCAGTAAAATTCTCCATTCCTTGCAATATCCTGTAAAACTCCTTTGTACTTTCTCTTGTGCAATCACATCTTTCCTGTAATGCTGTGAACAGAAATGTACGCAGCATAGTGTCTTTTATGCAGCACTAGCATAACCTCTCCACTCTTATGTGCTATTCCTCAGCTAATAAAGTAAATTTCTGCTCCAGTTTATATTTTTCATTGCAGTTTTATCTTCCTGATATATTTTCACCGTATAACGTTTGGTTTTGGTAGGAATTCTCAGTTACAGGATGTTTTTTTGCAACATTTAGCTTGATTATTCTTGATTGCTGTTAACACCATATGGGTAAATGAGGATGAATATTACTTTCAAGTTCCAAATATGCTGTACAAGCAAGATTAGGCAAGAATTTTCATGTAATTTTAACTGCAATTGGATCAAAACACCACCTGTGCAATTGTGCAAAGCTAGTGCAGACCCGCACACGTATCCAACTGAGTTGGTAAGCCTTCTTTACTGCCTCGATTTTATAACAAGGTTTACAGAGCTTATCATCTGAAGCCAACGACACACGGACAAAATCCAAATGATGGGCTGCTCTTGTGCCAGAATCAAACGTAATATTTTCGTTCTACCTGATCTTTCCAAATCATTCACTTTTGCTGAATAACTTTAATCATGTATCAAGATATTATATTTGCAAGGGGAAACTCCTTCATCACATTACCGCAGAATGGAGGTGTTGGGATTCCTTCAAGTACAGAGGATCATTCGGCTCCATGCTCTTTATGAACAGAAACTGTTCACACTCAATTATTTTTTAAGCTACTAAATAACTGCAAGAAACATCATCATGCATATATTTGACTAATGACTGCTCTTCCAAGGGTGACAATCATAGAAGATATAAATATTTCCTAAAGGTAAGCTCATGGTAGTAATTCAATCTCAGAATTCAAATAATACATATCAGCAGCTATAATAAAGGGAGGAGTAAGGTGTATTCACTGCGAAATCCTCCATGGTGCTTGGATGTTTTGATCAGACAGTTAACGTAAGTATACTCTACAGTCATTGCTCCACTAAAAGATACCCCAATAATAAAAGGATTTCTTAGTCTGAACTTTTATTTATTTATTAATGTCACAAGTAAGCTTATATTAACACTGCAGTGAATTTACCATGAAAATCCACTAGTCGCTACATTCTGATGCCTGTTTGAGTGCACTGAGGGAGAATTTAGCATGGCCAATGAATCTAACTAGCATGTCTTTCGTGCTGCGGGAAGAAACCAGAGCACCCAGAGAAAACCCACGAAGACACAGGTTAGCATCTGCTCTCTTTTTCTGAGTTGTCACATCACCCTCTAAGAAAAGTCTACCATGCAAATTTGGCAAATGAGAATAGTTATGTACACACTTCTAATGTTGCACCCTTGGGGCTGCAACAGCTTGCAGTTTATGATTATGCCATGTTGTGTGTAGGCAAAAAAGAGCAAAAGAATAGTGCACGTTTTGCCAGGGAGTTTAGATGACTTGGTGAGAGAAGAAGGTAGGATTGGAAGTAATGGTGATGGCTCTGTCATTCTGACTTCCATTTCTAGAGTGACCTTGCATCAGATGGCCAATTAACAGCTCGCAACTAGGTTGGTTGACCATTCATCAACTAGAGGTGGGGACTGAAGCAGCAATCCTATCCTTAGTTGACATGGTCATATGTACTGGTACATGTTTAGAGTGGCAACACTCCAATGCCTCATGTCCATCATGCACTCATTGTGAAATTTGAAGAGACCTGTAAAATTACAATTTTGGATCCTTAACTATGTTAACATCCTGTCAATTACCTATGTTGAAACAGATTGTGATGTGGGTTCACCATTGGTAAATTGCGATCCTGACGTGATGTCCCAGAGGTCCAACCAATTTTATGACCCATTGCCTCTAATGCCATCTGTTTTAAGGCTTTTAAAATCCAGCTTTAACATCATTTTTCCTCTTAAACTAAAATTACTTTCAGCCTGTATTAGGGACATATTTAACTAATGATTGCTCTTGCAAGGTTAACAATCAAAAAAATATAAATAATATTTCCTAAAGGTAAGCTCATGTAGTAATTCAGTCTCAGAATTCAAATAATACAGTTTCTATTTTCTTTGAAATATTGTGGTAACAGTTGTTCTCAGCTGATATACAGGCCCAAGTTCCTAACAATGTAAATAAAATTCAGCTTCAACTATACACTTGAGTATTTAAGTGCAATGTTCCTTTCAAACTTGTCCATAACATGCAGGATAAATTCAAATTAGCTATTTATTTCCCCATCAACTTAAGCTCAATTAACGGTAATGTGATGGAAGGTGTTGTCGACTGTGATATCAAATGACACTAACATAGCAATAGCTTACTCACTAATGTTCAGTTCAGGCTTTACCAGCGTTGTTTAACTCTAGACATCATTACAGTCCTATCCAAACATGGACAAAAAAGCTGAATTCAAAGGTAAGATGGGAGTGACTGCCCTTGACATCCAGACAATATCTGCCTCAGTGGAACATCAAAGAATTCTAGCAAAAGTGAAGTAAAAGGGAATTGGGGGAAAACTCTCCATTGGTTGTAGTCAAATCTAGCACAAAGATGGTTGTGATCACTGGCAGTCAGTCATTTCACTCCCAGGAAAAGGTGGCAGGAGTTCTTCAGGTGAATGTTTTAGGTCCAACTATTCCCAACTGCTTTACCAATGACCTATCCTCCATCATTAGGTCTGAACTGTAGATGTTTACTGGTGATTGCACAGTGTTTAGTTGTCAAATACTGAAGCAGCCTATGTTTGTATACAGCAAGACCTCAATGACATTTGGGCTCAGTAAATCAGTAGCAGATAATGGTGATGTCACACAAGTGCCAAGAAATGATCATCTTCAATTAGAAAAAAAAATCTAATCATCTTCCCTTTATATGTAATGATATTAGAATTGCTAAATCCCCACCATCAATATCTGGGGTTGGCACAGACAGTTCCTATTGACCAGAAACTTACCAGAACCAACCATACAAATGTTATGGCTACAAGAGTATGTGAAGCCTGGGAATTCTGTGGTTAGTAACTCATCTCTTCACTCTCCAAAGCCTGGCTACAGGCAGAAGTCAGGATTTTGCTGGAAATCTCTTCACTTGCTTGGATGAGCATTGCTTTAAAAACAGAAGTTCAACACCATCCAGGACAAAGCAATACATTTGATTAATATCCCATACACAATCTTCACTTTCTCCTCCCATTATGACAGCAAAGAGGATCATCTACCAGATGTATAACAGCAACTTGACAAACTTTCGCAAACAGCACCCTTCCAAGCCAATAACCTCCAGCTCCCTGCAACAACCTAGAATGGTAATGACAGTACATATATGGGAACACCAGCATTTACAAGTTTCTGTCCAAGCCACATACCATCCTGATTTGGAGCTTCATCAGCATTCCTTCACTGTTGATGGAACTCTAGAATATCTCAGCCAGATAGACAGCAGTGGCTCAAAAATACAGCTTACCACCACCTTTTCAAAAGCAATTAGGATGGGCAAAATTGTTGGCCTCACCAGAGATGCATATATCCCAAGAATAAAAGAAAAATGATTTAACAGATATATTATTGACTTTCCTTTGTAATTTACCTGCACTATGAACTGCTTGGACTGCTCCAATTCATTTTACAATCTACTTCACACAAAATAGATACTCTTTATCCCATAGTTCTTGGCCAGATCACATTCAAACCCAAAGATGAAAAGCTTCAGGCTTCCATTTAAATACTAATTATCAAGGATCAAACAATACTAATGAACTCATTAAGAGTCATCATCATATTTTAAGATGCCACAAGAACCATGCAATTAAGTTATATCGTCAAAGCTTATTCCCATTTATCCATAATTCTCAATTTCCATTGTATTTCTTCACTGACAATTGTCCTTCCTGATTGGAGGGAGCAAGTAAATGAAACCGCTATTTGCAGCGTGAAAAAAAGAAAAATTAAAATCAGTAAAGTTATTTCCAATAAACCTAGCATGTAGAGTGACTCACTATTATATTGTTAAAGTAAAAGGTAATAATGCATTCATTCAAATATTAGGTGTAGGTTATCGTCTTCATTTAATACAACCAATTACAAATGGCATAAATGTCAAGCAAGTAGTGCAGCAATTGTAATGAATTATAAGGGCAGTGATTTCTGAGCTTTGAAGAAAGACTGTTTGAAGACTTATACGACTCTTACGTCCAATCCTCCTTACACTTGGGGGCCATTCTCCCAAGTGTCGAATTCATATAAAAACTGGAATAAAACCCACTAGATTTTTCAGTGTGAATCATGCTGAAAATCTGCGGGTAGGGCCTATTTCCACTAAAGAACCAGCAGCTATTGCACATGTGCAGATATGTCAGTGCTGTGATATGCACATGTACACTGTCAGCTTCCTGATTGCAGGCCAGCTCAATCACTCGCCAGTCTTGCGACCCCGTATTGCTGTCTCATCGACTGCCCACCCTCCCCATGACCCAGTTGCTGGCACCCCTGACATGTCTGGGCCAACCTTACCATCCCGCAACCACAACCCACCCCCTCCCCAAAACCTGGCAGTCCCAATTTCCCTCCCATCCAACCCACAAACCCTATCCTATTAGGTCCCATCCTCTTGGTGTTGCCCTATGCCTAGACAAGCCATGTTGTGAAGAAGCTGCCTGAACTTCGTCCTGTTCACTTCAATAAAAAAAGGTTAGTTCCAGGAACTGAATGGGATTTTCTCTGTGTGATTAGCATAGTAACAGTGAAGATGGGCACCCTTGAAGTTGAGAGTTACCTGTTAATTTGACCTAATTGGCCACTGGACATTGCCACTTTGCCAGAGGTCCAGGTTGGCAGCACCAGGCTGCCAACTAACAGACAACTCTGTCACTTCCTGGGGGTCTCAATGGCCACCCTTCATTTCACAGGGTCTGGCTGCCAGATCCCTGCAAGTAGGGAGAAAATGTAGACCACACTGGAGTGCAACACTCCTGTCCAGATGGTAGGGGGAGGCTCTTTTGAGCATGGAAACTTCAGTCACAGACCCATTAATTACTTGGAAATTATATTTAAATAAGTGTTTACATAATTTATATAGCTCTGTGCTGATTTGTGATGCTGAGCTTACAATGCCGGAAATCTAGTGCCTGGAGAGTTGTGAAGAGTGTGGTACTCAGCAGTGAGACTGAGAGATGGTCTTCGCTTGAGTTTCCCAGCCCGCTGTGCGACAAAAGCAGCATAACAGGCTGGGAGAGTTGTCCTTTAACTTTCCCACTGAACATCATAGTTCAAACTAGTCAGATCGACTCTGGTTGGCCAAGACAAGACAAAAAGATTTTCACAATACTTTATTGTTGCTAAGTGTTTGACGTGAAGAAAAACAGAAAATGCTGGAAGAACTCAGACACTTTAGTTGCATCAGTAGAGCAAAGAACAAGAGTTGATAATTCAGGTTAACCACTCTCTCCATAGAAACATCAGATTTGCAGGTTATTTCCAGAATTTTCTGTTTTTATTTCGGATTTCCAGCATCGATGGTATTTTGCTCTTGTGTCAACTTGAGAGATTTATTGTGAACATCGCAATTAAACTTAACAACACCCTTTTCAGTCAAATTTATGGATTCAGTTCATAATAAATGTTTTATAATGATTAAACTTGATTATTTTTTCAATGTGTTTTGCACCACACCTACTAAGCAAAAGGTTTTAATTCCAGAATACTAGCTTGGCATTTTAAATATATTTTTAATTTTGAAGCTCTTAAAATTATTAAAATATTAATCACATGGCTGAACGGAGTTACTGTCAAATCCAATATGCTAATTTGGCATTTTGAATGTATTTTTCATTTGGAAGGCTTAAAATTATTAAACTATTAATCAGCTGGAGTTAGTGGAACAAATTTTTGAATTCACTCGTTCGGCAGTAACCTGACAGAACAGACAAGCCATGCTGTGAGGAAGCTGCCTGAACTTCATCCTGTACACTTCAAAGGAATAATAAAAGAAGGTAGGTTCCAGAAACTGAATGGGATTTTCACCGTGTGATTAGCACAGTAACAGTGAAGATGGGCACCCTTGAAATTGAGAGTTACCTGTTAATTTGATCTAATTGGCATTCACTTATCTGCTTTATAAAGCAAACCCTTGCAATATACCTAATGCCATATGCCAAATTTATGATAGAAATTGACATGATGTAGTCATTGAGGCCGGTTCTCCCATCCTGCTGCGCAGCCGATTCACTGGACATCCGGGTCTCTGTGCGTCTCCCAGTCTAAGCTTTCTCATATCAATGGATCCATGGTGAAAATCAGTATAACAGATATTAACATGCATTAACATACCTCAACATCTAATTTGCAGATCAACAACTAGAATCTCCACCCCCGCGAGCGTGTCACTCCCCTCTGATGTGATGTCACACTGGCGTGGATTACATCTGCTGCATAAAAGTAGGGACCTGATGTGGTAACATTGAACAGGAATAAGGAGGTAGGTTTTATGGAGCTGTAGGCCCCAGAGTGCAGGGGAGTTTAGAAGCAGGAATTTCTGCTTGGTGTGGGAAAGTTCCTGAAGAGTTGAAAGTGCCGCCCCACGGATGTTCCATTTGTCTCATCAGGTGGGGTGTGGCACCTTACTGAACACTGGATAGGCTGCTATTTGCAGCCACTGGACTATTCCATTGTTCTGGGTGTGATGAGGGATTGGACTGAGGGCTGGGGGAAGTGCACCATCTGTTGCTTGAGGGCTCATCTGTTCAGGCAGCTGGTGCTCCAAGCAGGAGTGCTCGGGTTAACATGGACGCTCATATTGTATCTGTCTGCAGTGGATGGAAACCCATCTTGTGATAACTAGGAGTGCGTCCCTGCCTTGACCTGCAGCATATACCTGGAAAGGAATGTTGAAGTTGCACTCATGGGAATGGTTCAAGGGAGTGCAATGGCCATGCCAACACACCAACCTACATGCTCTCCCTGCCAGCTGTGTTCACAATGCCAATGGCAGGCAATCTAATCAGATGGCGCATGCTTCGCTGATTGTGTTGTGTTACTAAGTGGGAATACTGGTCCCAGTGAGGGATGGTGGGGAGGGCAGTGGTAATGGGGTAGTTGCAAGCAAATAAAAGTATCTATCAATCTCTCTCACATCCCTACTGTACATAATGGATCTCAGTCTTATTGATGGTGCAGCTGAGGAGAAGGAGAGAGTAGGGTGGCCATTGCAGGAGCAGCCAGTGGCAGGCCCTCAGGAAGTGGGGGGGAAGGAGTGGCCACTGGTGGCCATAAGATGGGAGAAAAGATTCCTGAAAGAGTGGCCAGGAGAAGGAGGATGCAGAGGCCCAGGTAATACCAGACCAGGACATCACTTGAGGAGCTATGGGAGGTCATGTACTGATATTTAGCTTTGCCTTTCTAAGGACATAGTCTGGCACCTGTGTGAGGTGCTCGCACAACTGGCATCCTAAGGGAGGCTGGCCACCCACTCCCAGTAGACGTTAAGGTGATGGCAGCATTTAATTTCTATGCAACAGAGTCATCGCACTATTTGCCTCTCTCTCTGAGCCAGTGAGGAGAGTCCTGAACAATGCCAACAATATGAACAACAAGTTTGATGTGTCAGTCATTCATTTGCTTCTCCAACCAACACTTCCTAAATTCTCTCACCAATTCTTCCTGCTAGATCCGATCTCAATACTGTTTTAAATGTTTATTTATTAGTGTCACAAGCAGGTTTACATTAACACTGCAATGAAGTTACTATGAAAATCCTCTGGGTGCTACACTCCAATGTTCGGACACACAGAGTGGCAACTTAGTATGACCAATGCACCTAACCAGCATGTCTTTGGACTATGGGAGGAAACCGGAGCACCCGGAGGAAACCCACGCAGACACAGGGAGAACGTGCAGATTCCGCACAGACAGTGATCCGAGCTGGGAATTGAACCCAGGTTCCTGGGGTTGTGAGGCAGCAGAATGAACCACTGTGCCACCCTGGCAGCCAGCGGCCAGGCACAGGGTATTTTCCTTCTTCTTATGGCCACTTTGAAATGTTAGATGCATTGCACTCATTAATTCAGGAGTTCCTGTTCCTTGGACAATATGGAATCCTGAACAAAGAGATAGGAAGGTGGATTAGCAGATCTGTCTGACCTGAAAAGATGGCAATTAGAAATGAGCAATAATTACTGTAGAGCCAGTGATGCCCACACTTCTTGAATGAAGTAAAGAAAATAAACTTGAAGTTATAGAGGAGTCAGTTCTTACATTGCTGCGTATATGGATGATGATGGAGGGTGAGTGGGGGAGGTTACTGTTGTTGTGGGCCAGTAGTCTTTAATTATTACGTGATCCAGTCTGAAAGTTAGCCAGGGGTCAGGGGGTGGGAGGGGGGCAGTGGGAGGTTGGGCAGCAGTACTGATTGTGATCATACAGTATTCCTTCCAGCATCTATTTATTCTAATGGAGTGTGCATTTTACAAGATTATAAAAAGTTAATTAAAAATATGTTGGTAAAATAAGAAATTCTGATTAGGCAGTAGCTGGTACAGACAATGGAATGTGGGGTTGATGAATTAGCTGTATACTGGCTTGAGATGGGGGGTAGTTATTTGAGCTGGGGCCCCCACTGGCCTCTAACAGCTGGCTAACCCTTTTGGAGGTAGAGGGGCTGACAACAGAGCGTCAGAGGAGAGAAGCTGATTATAGTTGGTGGTGGGAGAGGAGCTGTTTACACTCTGTGTGGGGGAAGAGGGGTTGAATATAGCATGTATAGGAGACAAAGAGGCTGATTACACTGGGTGGTGGTAGAGGGACTGATTACAGTGTGTGGGGGAGAGAAAGAGGCTGATTACAGTGTGTTGGGGGAGAAAGGAGCAGATGAAGTATGCGGGGGTGGGGGGTGGGGAGAGAGAGACTGATTCTGGTATATCTGAGGTGGAAAGGCTGATTACAGTGTGTGTGGGGCTATTTACACTGTATAGGGGGAGGGGAGCTGGTTACAGTGCGTGAGGAGGTGCAGAGGGCTGATTACAATATGTGGCAGGATGCAGAGGGGCTTATTACAGTGAATGAGGGGGAGAGAGGCTGGTAATAGTATTTGTGAGGGGGACAAGGCTGATTACAGTATTTGTGAGGGGGAGATGCTGATTATAGTCTGTGTGCGTGGGAGAGGGACTGGTCACACTGTGTAGGGGGTGGGAGACTGATTACGGTGACTGAGGGGGTGCAGAGAGGCTGATTACAATGTGTGGAAGGGTGCAGAGGGTCTGATTAAAATGTGTGGGGGGGTACAGAGGAGCTCATTACAGTGTGTGTGGAAGGGTGCAGAGGAGCTGATTACAGTATGTGGAGAGGCACAGAGGAGCTGATTACAGTGTGTGGAGAGGCACAGAAGAGCTGATTACAGTCTGTTGAGGGGTGGAGAGAAACTGATTACAGTATGTGGAATAGTTCAGAGGGGCTGATTACAGAATGTGGAGGAAGACAAAGGGGCTGAAGTGTGGAATGGTGCAGATGGAAGGGTGCAGAGTGGCTAATTACAGTGTGCAGAGTGATGCAGAAGAGCTGATTAAAGTGTGTGTGTGTGTGTGTGTGTGTGTGTGTGTGTGTGTGTGGTGTGTGGAGGGGTGAGGTGGTGGGTGCAGAGGGACTGATTACAGTGTATAGGGAAAGAGGGGCTGATCACAATGTGTGTATGTGTGTGCGTGATGACGAGAGGGGCTGATTACACTTAGTGCTTGGGTTCAGGGATTACAGTATGTGGGGGGAACACAGATTGATTACAATGTGTGGGGGGTTGCAGAAGGGCTTATTACAGTGTATAGGGATGCAGAGGGGCTGATTGCATTGTGTGCAGGAGTACAGAGGGGCTGATTACAATGTGGGGAGGTGCAGAGGAATTGATTACAGCATGTGGGGGATGCAGAGGGGCTGACTACAGAGCATGGGGGTGTACAGAGGGGCTGATTACAGCGTGTGTTTGCATGCGATAGGCTAGAGGCGCTTCATTAAATCTTTGTCACCAAGGGATATTGAGCACTTTGCTGAAACTGTACATGAGCACATAAAATAGCATTTTTACAAAGTGCTTTGAAAACACATATTCATATTTATACAATGCATTATACATTACACCAACTTTACTACTTACATATTGAATGTTATTGTGCTACTTTATTTGCTGTTTTGTTTTTGTTAGCATCTGGGGTCACATCAATTCTCAAGTGTTAAAATGGAAAATAGTTTGGGAAGGATTGACCTAGATTGCATTAGCAATGCAACACAGGAATCTTACAGCTGCCATGTCACCAACTATATCTCTGAAATAAGCAAATGAGATTAGTCATGGGTCAATGGATGAATCCGGAAGACCAATGAAATGCAAGAAAACCTGGAGTGAGGTGTTTTAAAGAAGCACAATAAGTCATGCTGACTTCCATTTGAATAATGAAGAAACATTCTAATGTGATTTGTACACCATTGATGCACTGAAGAAAATGGGGAAATTATTACCCTCACTCCCCGACCACCTAACTAAAGATGTTGATCTATGCCTTTCCTACTGCTGGAGCTCCATTTAGGCATAAATAAAAATAAAAATAACAGTAACATAGTTGATTTGCTCCGTCTATCATCGTCATCGTCCTTTGATATTGAAGAAAGCAGTCAGAGTATCATCTAATATTTCGCAGTGAGAGCTTTGGTGACAGATGAGACCTATTTTTGCTCAGCAAAGGTGTGTGCAGATTGAACAATGGATCTTGGGTAAACCAATTTGCAAAATTTTGATTTTTTTTTCAAGTGAGACTAACATCGGCAACAAGACGTGCCTTTATAGATTTTTTTTTGTGTCATTTTCTCTGTTGTGTTTTCCTATTCTGAGCAAGCTGCTCTGACTTATGTATGTCAACTTGGCACTGTTCAGGATAACTTTTAAGCTGTCTTCAATATCTCTTTTCTAGACCATGAAATTTGTTTCCAGTTATCAACATGACATTTTAGTTCTTTGGGATTAGTTTCTCAGACATTTACAAAACGAAGTGACCGTTGCAGTCATCTCTTCATGATCAAAGGTACCCATGTTTGGCACGTCAGCATTTTCAAAACTTTGGTGTTGGAGGAAATTAAAGCTTATTTATTGGTGTCATAAGTAGGTTCACATGAACACTGCAATGAAGTTATTGCGAAAATCCTCTAGCCGTCACACTCTGGTATCTATTTGGGTATACTGATGGAGAATTAAGAATAGCCAAAGCACCTAATCAGCATGACTTTTGGACCATGGGAAAAAACCTGGAGCACCTGGGGAAAACATACGCAGACACAGGGAGAACGTGCAGACTCCGAACAGACAGTGACCCAAACTGTGAATCAAACTCGGGTTCCTGGTGCTTTGTGCCAGCAGTACTAATTATTGTGCCACCATGCCACATTTTGCATGGACAATAAAGTTCTATTCTATTTAATGACTTATGTACATATAAAACCCCTCCATATATGTATCTCCTTCAGAGATTTTCCCTTCATTTTGTACTGTCTGTCCATATTCTTCCTGCCAAAATGAATTATCTCACATTATTCTGCATTGAACCTCACCTGTCACTTGTTTGCCCAGTCCACTAACATGTCTCTAACCTTTTAAAGTTCAAGACTACTCTCATCATAGTTGACAATGTTTCAAATCTGCAAATTTTGAAATCATGCCCTGAACACCATAGACAATGGGCCTGATGTTACCACTGCACTGTGCTTGTTTTCAGGCACGAAAACTTGGTAAAGCCAGGCGAGAGGTGAATAACATGATCCGTGCCACATCCGTGCAGATTCCACTTTACCAAGGTCCAAAAATGGCTGCAATCAAAACCGTGCCCAAAATAGGCAAGACATCAATTTAGATGCATTTGCAAGTATTTAAATTGAATTAATGAGCTGTTCGCCCAATCTTAGCTGCATTTCTCCCTTTACCATCACATTTGCCTGTCCAGATTCGGCATGAAACAAACTTGCTCGGCAAAGGCCTGTTTTGGGTGCTCTAGCTTCTGAAGAAGTAAGTTCAGAGCTTTCAGCAGCTCTCTGACTCAGATTGGTGGTGGGCGTGGGGGGGAACGAAGTAGATTAAATCATTGTTGTGGGGGAGGGAGGAGGAGACAGGTCAGATGTATCTATGTTGCAGGGGGACAGGAAGGAGGCCTGATCATTCTGTGGTGGTTAAGGGAAGGAGTGGATGGAGGACAGATGGTTCTCTGGTGCAGGGCTGGAGGAGGGAGGGCATGTCATTCTTTGGTGGAGGGAAGGGGAGAAGGAGGGCTAGATCATTCTCAAGTGGGGGGAGGGGAGAAGGAGAGAGGCCTGGCATTCTCTGATGGAGGGTTAGGGGGGGAGGAAGGGAGACCAGATGGTTCTCTGGTGGGAGGGGGAGGAAGAGGGAGAGCCAGATTGCTCTTTAGTGGGGAGGCGGGTAGGCAAGAGGATGGGGAGGGAGTCCGCTGCCACTCTGTGGGCGATTGGTGGAGGAAAGAGGGAGCAGGAGGTCATGCTCTGTCTGGATAAGTAGGTAAGGGGAAGAGTTATGTTGTGGGAGTGGGACAATGTCTGTGAGGATCATCACTCCCAGGCCCCAAAAAGCAGATCAAGCAGTCTGGGAGTGATGTGACACAGGAACATTTTCCAATTTTGTTTTGCTGCGCATGTGCAGTTGAAGGCTCCAATTGAAGCAACAATTTTACGTCCACAGGTGATTTGGTCCGCCTTGTTGGCCAACAAGGGGCATACACGCAGTGGGTTGTGCGAGGGCTGCTCTTGGATGTTGCTTTGAGAGTTGCCTAGTGCTTTACATCGTTAGTGTATGCTTAAACTGGACCAGCTGATGGGCAACACGATAGCTCAGTGACTATCACTGTTTGCTGTGCAGATGCAGGGATCCGGGTCGGATCTCCAACTTGGGTCAGTGTCTGGGGGAGTTTGTACATTCTCCCTGTGCTTGCGTGGGTTTTCTCCAGGTGCTCCAGTTTCCCCCAAAAATGTGCCTTTAGGCTGATTGGTGTTAATAAATTGTCCTAAATTGGACCTTCCTTAATATAATTGTCTAAATTTGCACCCCTTTATTGTGAGTCTAAGAGGCATAGACAAAAGTCGTAGGTTGAAGAAAGACTTGAATAAGACACTCAGTGTTACAATGGGCGGTACAGGCTTGTAGGGCCAAAGGGCCTGTTTCCTGTGCTGTGTTGTTCTTTGTTAACATTCCAGGCACAATAAGCCCTGCCCACAGCATGATTCAGACTTAATGATTTTTTAGGCTAAGCGTGTATGGGGCACCTGACAACAGGTTTCCAAATCAGATCTGAATTGTGCCCAGATTCAGCACTTAGAATCAAAATGGTAAAATCACCCCATGTCATTAATATGTATCATGGAGGTCAAGAGTCTCAATGCTGACCCCTGAGAACTCCACCACAAACCTTCTTCTAATCTGAAAAACAACAAATATCACTACTTTCTGTTTCCTATCACTGAGCCAATTTCTTATCCAAGCGCCTACTTTCCCTGTTATTCCATGAGCTAAAGTTTTGCTCACAAATCTGTTGTGTGGCATTGCATGAAATTTGAAAATGTATATACATCACATCAGCAGTGGTGCCATTATCAACCTTTTCTGTTACCATCTCAAAAAAACTCCAGCAAGTTATTTAAACATGATTTCTTTTGATGTATCTCAAGATACTAGAAGAGATAGCAGGGGAAATAACAAATGAAGTAGTGGTAATTTACCAAAATTTAGTGGATTCTGGGGTGGCTCCCACAGATTGGAAAACAGCAAATGTGATGACACTGTTTACAAAAGGAGGTAGACAAAAAGCAGGTAACCATAGGCCAGTTAGCTTAACTTCTGTAGTAAAGAAAATGCTTGAATCTATCATTAAGGAAGAAATAGCATGACAACTGGATATAAATTGTCCCATTGGGAAGACATAGCATGGACTCATGAAACGCAGATCATGTTTGACTAATTAGGTGGAATTCTTTGAGGACATTACATGCACAGTGGACAATGGGGAACCTGTGGATGTGGTCAATCTGGATTTCCAGAAGGCATTTGACAAGGTATCACACTAAAGACTATCGCATAAGATAAAGGTGCATTGTGATACAGGTATTGCATTAGCATAGATAGAGGATTGGTAAGAGTGGGGATAAATTGTGTTTTTCTTGTTGGTGATCAGTGACTAGTAGTTTATCTCAGGGATCAGTGTTGGGACTACAATTGTTTACAATTTACAGAGATGATTTGGAGTTGGGGATCAAGTGTAATGTATCACAGATGACACTAAGATGAATGGCGAAGTGTACAGAGAATGCTGAAAGTCTGCAAAGGAATATAGTCTAAGTGAGTGGGTGGGGGCCTGGCAGATGGAGTACAATGTTGGTAAATGTAAGGTCATTCATTTTGGTAGGAATAACAGCAAAATGGACTATTATTTAAATGGTAAATAAAATTGCAGCATGCTGCTACACAGAGGGACCTGGGTGTCCTTGTGCAAAAATCACAAGGAATTGGTTTACGGGTGCAACAGGTAATTAAGAAGGCAAATGGAATTTTGTCCTTCATTGCTAGAGGGATGGAGTTTAAAAACAGCCAGGTTATATTGCAGCTGTATAAGGTGTTGGTGAGGCCATATCTGGAGTACTTTGTACAGTTTGTCTCCTTACTTGAGAAAGGATATACTGGCATTGGAGGGGTGCAGAGGAGATTCACTAGGTTGATTCTGGAGTTAAGAGCGTTGGTTTATGAGGACAGACTGAGTAGACTGGGACTATACTCATTGGAATTCACAAGAATGAGGGGAGATCTTATAGAAACATATAAGATTATGAAGAGAATAAATTAGATAGAAACAGGGAAGTTGTTTCCACTGGCGTGTGAAACTAGAACTAGGGGCAGGGCCTCAAAATAAGGGGAGCAGATTTAGGACTGAGATGAGGAGGAACTTCTTCACACAAAGGGTTGTGAATCTGTGGAATTCCTTGCCCAGTGAAGCAATTGAGGCTACCCCACTGAATGTTTTTAAGGCAAGGATAGATACAGTAAAGGAATTGAGAAAGCAGGAGTCAAACAATCATTTTTAAAAATATATAATCAACTTACTAAACAAATAACAGTGAATCAATAGTGAAATTTGCAGATTTCTCTTTAAGCTAAATACTATGGATGAGGCGATAACATTCATTTTATTGACAAGCTGACTGGAAAATCACCAAAGACAAAAAATGCGAAAAAGGGCAAAGGGACAGATGAACTTGACACAAAACAGAAAAGGGGTATAAACCTGAGGGCTGAAGCCAGAAGATCATTCAGACTTCTGTTTGCTGTTATCCAGACATAAGGGACTTGCCAGAGACAAGTCAATCCACCAAAAGGACAGCATGTATGTTTAATGTTACATTATAAATGTAATATAGATCATAGAATTCTACAGTGCAGAAGGATGCCATTTGGCCCATTGAGTCTGCACCAGCTAGATTTCCACCCAGGGCCTATCCACATACCCTTGCATTTACCCTACCAGTCTGCCTGACACTAAAGGGCAATTTAGCATGGCAAATCTAACTAACCTGCACAACTTTGGACTGCGGGAGGAAACTGGAACACCTAGACAAAATCCATGCAGGCATGGGGAGAATATGCGAACTCCACAAAAATGGTGACCCAAGCAGGAATTGAACCCAGTTCCCTGGTGCTGTGAGGCAGCAGTGCTAACCAATGTGCTGCCCCAGATGCTTTTGAAGACTTAATTTGCAGTTATACTTCTCTTTTGATTGCAAGATCCAGATAATAATCAATGTTTGGAAAAAGTCTAGGCTAAACACTCCAAAACTGGTAAAATATGTTCATCTGCCAATTCTGCAGCAAGCTATTGTTTCTCCAAACATCAGCCTAAAAATCAGCTTTGACAAGATAGCTAATCCATAGGTTAAATAACAGGTTATTCAATTATGGCATAAGACAGCAGAAGTTCCTCTGAGGTTCTGCTGATAAATTTACAATCAGATTTCCAACAATACTTCTCAACCACATTTTCGAAAATTGCTCTCACTATATCAAGATGAAGATTCTATTACTCAGACCAGTTATCCAAATGGCCTTCCTGAATAATACTACAAATAAATGCATACTTATCAGTGTTTTGATGGTGAAATCAGCACTAGTGTTTGTTAACAATCACCTATAGTGATTGAATTGATTTCCTCCAAGCAGTACTGTTTCTGAGCCAAGTTGCTAATTTACTTGAATAATCTGCTGTCTTTTACGAACACCACTTATCAGGCTAAAAGTATGATTGCGATCTCCTACACTAAAAGCAGGGAACTTTCACAAAATTAGAAATTCTTGTCTTGCGTACACAGAAAATGTAATCACTGTTAGTAGTTCTGAGAGAAGATTGGGAAAAGTTTCAGGGTGTTCTTAGTGAAGTTGTACTTGCTTTTGTCACCTTTCTTCTACATTACTTCATTCCTTTCCTGATCAGCACCATCTGTAATTATCAGGTTGTCAAAAACTCACTGTTCATATTGTATCCCATACTAAGTCTTGCTCACCATCACCTGCATCCTTACAAGCATACATTGGTTTCTCCAATTTAAAATTCTGATTGATTCCCCAAACCATTGACAATTGGCATGCATGAAGCTGCAGTTTTACTCAGAAAGGCCACGAAGATTGTCGATGTGAAAAATGTTTGACTACCTTTTCAAGTTAATTGTCATTGAAAAATGTTTTTAGGCAAGTGAAGGCATATTGTAAAATTCACCTCTCCCTAAAGCCTCTCAAATCATTAACCAGGAGAAAAAAATGTCTGTGGAAATTTCTAACATTGGTTGGTGTGATTTGGAACAAAATACATTTTGAGTTGGGATGTAATGACTTGCGAAAGATAGAAGTGGAGAACAGCAACAATGATACTCATTCTCAGTTTTAGAACCATTGTGGCTGACTTGCAAATAAGCCTGCAGCCAAAATATCCCAGGGGAGATTAATGAAAGACACGCTGTCAGTGAATAAGTGACAATGAGCAGAAGTGGTGAGTAATTGGGTAGATAATAATATAAACTTGAACAGGTAATGAAAACTGACAAGTCATTGTCACAAAATGGAATTCTAATAGACATCATTTATCTGTGGAGAGATCACCTTGTTCCTGTGTAGTACTGCTGTATTAAACATACGTAAAACAAACAACTCTTATTCACAACCAATATTTCTCTCTCCTAAAGTTTTATTGCACTTTAACATTGGCATTTGTTTGCCAGTAATTTCTAAAAGTTTATGATAGACAATAATTTAGGTGTAAACCTGCTATTGCCCAGCATGGAAATGTTTCTAGTGTCTGAATAATGCTGGGTTAAACTTACATCTTGATAAGGCTCTCCTTGGAAGCTTTATTGAACATTTTGGCACTGAATCAATGTTAAGGCAAGTGAACAAAAGCTTGGTCAAAGAGTAAGGCTTTAAAGAACATCTTAAGAAGTGAGCAATGTAAAGAGGCACAGAGGTTTGGAGAAAGAAATTCAGAGTTCAAGGCCTGCGCAACTGAAAGCATGACAACAAATGGTAAAGCAATTAAAAGAGAATCTACAAAATTGAATGGAGTGATCCCAGTGGATTGCCAATCTGGAGGAGGCAATAGGAAGAGGGAGGGGTGAGGCCAAGAAGGGATTTGAAAACGAGGATGAAAATTTTAAGATCAACCAACTGATATATATAGATAAATATATGCTGAATTGTAAAATCTTAGATAATATAGGTAAATTTATGCTGAATTGTAAAAACTTAAAACATGAATGTAAGCATAGCACTCATTACAGAAAAACAAACTTCCCTTCACATTAATGTAGCAACCAAGTGACAGCCCATAAAATTGACTTGCAACAGACATGCTACTAACACAACTAGTCATAAACCACACAAAATACTTCCTTGCAAAATGTCGCTACATATTATATTCTGTGCTTTGGAAGTATGCGATCATTGTGGAATTGAAGTGGAATTTAACATGCAATTCTAACAGTCCTACTGACATAAGAACAAATGCCATTCTCAAAAAGCTATAGGGAAATCATCCAATTGACAGGAATAGTGTCAATCCTACTTGAACATCTATTATAGATGAGGGTATTACCATGCTTAAAACTTGACTTCAATCATAATCCCCAGTTCTGTGAAATGTGGGAAAATCATAGTTGAAGATGTATCAGAACTTCTCAGAAATATTGTAAGAGGTTTGACAATGCCACATGCATGCCATCCTATCATACAGAGTAGCAGATGTAATTTTTGGACTGAGTAACATACTATGAAATTCTATGCATTCTTCCCAATATATAAACAGCAATTACATTTATGCAAATATAAATATGTTGACAGCTAATTCTGAAGTTTAATACTTGCGAAATACACTGTAAAATAACATTCATAGGAACATTTGAGCAGGAGTCGGCTGTTTGGCCCCTTGAACCTGCTCCATCATTGAACTGTATTCTGTCTGATCTTTTACTTCAACACCATCTTGTCACATTATCCCTTCATATCATTAGTCTCTAGAAATTCATTGACCTCTGCATTGAACCTACTCAGTTACTGAGCCACCACAGTTCCATGGTAGATCCACTACCCATTGTCCAAAGAAATTCGTCCTCAACTCTTGTCCTAAATTGCCTACTTCTTATTCAGAGACGGTATCCCCTGGCTCCAGATTCTGCCCAGCCAGGGGGAGTATTGTTCTTGCACCCATCCTGACCTCCCCATAAGAATTTTATCCATTTCAATGAAACCATCTCTCATTCTTCTAAACTCTAGAGAACGCAAGTCCAGCCTTCTCAATCTCTCCTCAAAAGACAATCCTGCCATCTCAGGGATTAGTCTGGCAAACTTTCATCATGCTTTCTTGGCTACTGCTGCGATAGCAATTTTAGAAGTACCATATCCTCAATATGTAATGCAACTGAGATTTTTTTCTGGGATTGATTAATTATTATGTTACCAATGTTACTGAAACCATTAAGCACTTCGCTATGGGCCAAAAACAGACAAAGCACTGGATAGAAGAATGTGACATACAAAGGGGTAAAAAGAAGCTTTAAAGAAGTCAGAGTTATTGGTCAGTGTCAGTGCCAAGCTAAAATGGCAACTTGCTTGTAATGCATCATCCTATGGGGTAACTACAGTAGTCTCACTCATAATGCCCTCAGGAGAATAGCGACTGATGGCCTTTGCCTCACAAACTGTTACTACCTCAAAAATGAATGATGCTCAGCTGGAAAGAGAAGCTTTGAGAGAAAGAAGATTTCATCATTACCTTTATGGACGTTATTTTACACTTTTGACAGATCACCGAACCTTGACAATAATCTTCAAGCTGTACATGGGTATTTTTTTCTTTAGCAGCTAGTAGGTTACAAAGATGGACTTTGATATTATCGGCACATACCTAAGATATTAAATATTAGAATGCTGACATTGCATTCAACATTGCCATTGCAAACCAAGCAAGAACCTGAAGACAATTTTGTCAGCATCCTATACTTCTCACAATTGTACCTGTGACTTCATCTCAAGTTCAACAACCCTTCCGGTGATGGGGAAGGTTGAAAGGAATGATGATAAAAGTACATCATAAAAACCTAAACGTCAAGATTTACATCACAAGAAGATTTGAGTTGACAGTCCAAATTGGAGTTTTAATAAATGGAATCTGAGTGATTATTCCTCCATGCTTGCATGGAAGAATTCTTGAACAGTTACATGAGGAACACCCAGACATGGTCAGAATGAAGGAACTGGCCTGCAGTTATTTTTGGTAGCCGGAATTAGATGTAAAAATCAAAGAGAATGTGAGGCAATGTCAGACCTGTATAAAACTAAGAAACACACTGCCACTACAACACTTATATCTTTGGGAATGGCTGAAACAGCCATGGCAGAGGATATACATAGATTATTGCTGGTCCAATAGAGGGACACCTGTTCCTTGTAATTGTAGTTGCACACTCTAAATGGTTAGAATCAGTAATCATGTAGTCCATGACAGTAGAACAATCAATTAGAAGTTGGATGAAATATTTGCTAGATTTGGTAGATGTAAGCAAATAGTAAGTTATAATGGGACACAGTTCACTTCAAAGGAGTTTTAAGATTGCTTGAAAGGAAATGGTTTACAACTCAACAAGTCAGCTCCATACAATCTATCCACAAATGAATTGACTGAACGATTCATACAGACACTCAAATAATCAATTAAGGCTTCAATGGATCAAGGTGCATTGTCAAGACAAGAAAATAATTTCTTGATATCATACCGGAACACCGCACATGGAATGACACAGCAAATGCTGCTTTTAGAAAGAAAGCTAAGAAAATGTTTGATCTTTTTATATTACCTGATACTTTAAAGATTATCAAATGACAACAAAAAGCATAGATTGCTAGTAACAGAACAGAACTCTGAAAGAAAGAGTATTTACTCAGGGAAAACAAGTATTAGTAAGAAGCAGCACTACCAATGAAAAATGGATACTGCCACAGTCTTGACAAAAACAGCTCTGATATCTTGCACCGTAAAGACAGATGATGATAGCGTTTAGCAATGTCACGTTGACCAGATGTTAGTCTCACAAAGTTAAATCACGGAAGATTCTCAAGAAATATTTACATCAAAAATGCTAAGTAGTGATACCTTTGAGCCACAGAGGCAAACCAAGATGCTATTTCTGAAGAAACTTCAGCACCAATCGAAACTAACACCTAAACAGTTTCACATGAAGAATTACAAATAGAAGGAAATGAAGACATTTCAAAGTAGTCAAATCCCAGACCATTGAATACAACTCAAAAGAAATAGACATCTGCCCAAGAGACAGTCTTATTAATTGTATAGATGAAAAATACTAGTTCAAAATAATGCATTGATTGTTTAGCAGGACATTTGGAAAAAAGTGGTTTAATCAAGCAAATGCAGCATGGATTCATGAAGGGAAAGTCGTGTTTGACGAACTTACTGGATTTTTATGAAGGTGTAACGAGTGCAGTTGACAGAGGGAAACTGGTGGATGTGGGGTTTTTAGATTTCCTGAAGGCTTTCGATAAGGTGCCTCACAAAAGGCTGCTGCAAGAGATTAAGGTACACAGAGTTGGGGGTAAAGTGTTAGTGTGGATTGAGGATTGGCTGTCTAACAGGAAGTAGGGAGTTGGAATAAATGGGTGCTTTTCCGGTTGACAGTTGGTGGCTAGTGGCGTGCCACAGAGATCGGTGCTGGGGCCTCAATTGTTTACCATATACATAGATGATCTGGAGGAGGGGACCGAGTGTAGGTAACAAAGTTTGCTATGACATAAAGATGAATGAGGACTGAGTGTAGGGTAACAAAGTCTGTGAATGATTCAAAGATGAGTGGGAAAGCAAATTGAGTGGAGGACAGAGAAAGTCTGCAGAGAGATTTGGATAGTTAAGTGACTGGGCGAGGATCTGGCAGGTGGAGTATAACATTGGCAAGTGTGAGGTTATTCACTTTGGAAGGAATAATAGTAAAACGGACTATTATTTAAATGGTGATAAATTACAACATGCTACTGTGCAGAGGGACCTGGGAGTCCTTGTGCATGAATTGCAAAAACTCAGTCTGCAGGTGCAGCAAGTAATCAAGAAGGCAAATGGAATGTTGGCTTTTATCGCGAGCAGGATGGAATATAAAAGCAGGGAGGTCTTACTACAATTGCACAGGATACTGGTGGGTCCGCAACTGGAATACTGTGTGTAATTTTGGGCCCCTTATTTGCGAAAGGATATATTGGCCTTAGAGGGGATTCAGAGAAGGTTCACCAGGTTGATACCGAAGATGAGGGGGATGGGTTATGAAGAGAGATTGAGTAGATTGGGCCTGTACTCATTGGAGTTTAGAAGGCTGAGGGGTGATCTTATAGAGAAATATAAGATAATGACGGGGCTAGATAGGGCAGAAGCAGAGAGATTCTTTTCACTTAGAAAGGAAACAAGATCCAGAAGACACAGCCTCAAAGTAAGGGGGAGTCAGTTTAGAGCAGATTTGAGGAGAAACTTCTTTCAGAGGGAAGTGAATCTGTGGAATTCTTTGCCCATTGAAGTGATGAGACTACCTCATTGAATATATTTAAGTCACAGCTAGATATATTTCTGATCAATGAGGGAATTAAGGGCTTTGGGGAGCAGGCGGGTAAGTGGAACTGAAGAACTACAAGATCAGCCATGATCTTATTGAATGGCGGGGCATGCTCAAGGGGCCAGGTGGCCTATTTCTCCCCCTATTTCTTATGTTCTTAATTGTTGTTTAAACATTAAGAAAAGTTGTGGATTTGGGAACTAAAGAAGTACTGGGGTGTTATGTATTCAAAGTGGTTGCATCTCTGCTGGTATAATGTCACTTAACCTGCAGTGTTTAAAGCAGAAGATCTGTGATTTTTGAGGCTCTTCCATCTTCTAAACGAATCTGCATCATGTTTAACTTAAACCCACACTACTTTGCTCTTTGTCGTAATTCCCAGTCGACCTTTAACAATGACTTTATTATTTATATCTAATCTAATTATATCCAGCCTTTGGTGTTTCAGTGGTTAGCACTGCTGCTTCACAGCACCAATGACCCGGATTCGGTTCCCAGCTTAGGTCACTGTCTGTGTGGAGTTTGTACATTCCCTCTGTGTCTTCGTGGGTTTCCTTTGGGTGTTCTGGTTTCCTCCCACATTCTGAAAGATGTGCTAGTTAGGTGCATTGATCTGAATAGGTACTGGACTGTGGTGGCTAGGGGAATTTCACAGTAACTTCATTGCACCGTTAATGTGAGCCTTGTAACTAATAAATAAACTTTACTTTGCTCAATAAGTAAACTTAGCACGGGATGCTGTAGTTCACCATGTTTACCTAAGGAGCAAGATCTGAGTTTTGATTCTTGGTCTGCACACAGTTCGTTGATGTCACGGAGGAGTACAATTTACCTTGGCGCTGTTAGATGATGAAAGAAGGGAAATAAACTAGAATTTCTAATCTTGTGACTCCTGTTAGAAAGTGTGCATGTCACAGCAGGACGGATTCAGCTGTGATGTTTTTCTTGATAAAATAATCTGTTCACATTTAATGTTTAGTCAGAAGCGCCAGGAATGAACTGGCTGACAAACCAGGTCATTGCATCCTAGTCTGATTCACTACATCAAGCAGAGGTGGGAGTAAGCTGAGTAAAACCTCTCTTTTGAATTTACAACCATACCTCAGCACTTTCTGTGCCATTTGAAAGCAATGCTGCTGAATGATATAGATACACTGATCTGGAGTTTGCATTCAGTTACCTTTCCTTTTGATGAAACTTGACTGAAGTAGACAGAACAAATGAAAGTGATTTCAGAATTCTAAGTACAAACTATGGGTGGAATTTTCCTAAAAGGTGGGAAAACGTCATTTCCAGTGTGAAAATCAATGTGAATCATGCGGTGACTGCCAGTACAATCCGGAACACAAATTTTGGGCACCTTGTAAAAGATGTATTTTGCCACATGAAGAAAAACTGCTCCTTAGGTGAGAAGTATCTGATTCACAGGGGTCATCTGAGCATTTCAATTCAGTGCATATGAGCGGCACAACAGCTCTCACTCTCACTCAATCCAGGAGAATGGCTGCTTGAAGATCTCTTCCAAGATTTTCGGAGGGGACCTTAACAAGAGTTTTGGATGCAGTGAAGGGGAAGTAGGCAATGATCTATCCATAGGTTGGTACAAGGCTCCAGCAATATTAAGAATCAATCTTAGGAAGAAGTGACTGCTGTGGTCAGTGAAAGTAGCATGACTAAGAGGATGAGGTTCCAGTTTCTTCAAAAGATGAATCACCTTCATTGTAAGTGCCCTTTGTTTCCCCTTAGCATTCAAATCTTCTGTCACCTCCGGAGTGTCACCTTGAACCCGCAGGCCACAACTCCTCAGCTTTCCAGCACCCAACCTCCCAGCAACATTGTCAAACCTTACCAGCACTCCTCATCAGAACCCATCCTTGTCTAGCTCTCATATGCCAGTTATTCTTGACCTCTGACCTACCAGGCTCACCATATCCCCCTGCAAGAGCTGCAAGAGATGATAGCGCACAACAGGAATAAAACAATGGTATGTCTGAACAAAGAACAAACAAAGAACAAAGAACAATACAGCACAGAAACAGCCCTTTGACCTCTAAGGCTGCGCTGATCATGATGTCTGCCTATACTAAAACTGTATGCACTTTAGGAATCCATATCCTTCTATTCACTTCCTGTTCCTGTATTTGTCTAGTTGCCCCTTAAATACCACAATCGTACCTGCTCCTAACATTTCCCCAGGAAGCACGTTCCAGATATTCACCACCCTTCATGTAAAAAAATGTGCCTGGCATATCTCCTCTAAACTTTTCCCCACGCACCTTAAACCTATGTCCCCTAATACTTGACTTTTCTACCCTAGGGAAGAGCATCTGACTAGCCATTCTGTCTGTACCACTCATAATCTTGTTGACATCTATCAGGTTGCCCCTCAACCTCCATCATTCCAGTGAGAAACAAATCAAGTCTCTCCAACTTCTCCTCATAGCTAACAAGGCAACATCCTGGAAAACCTCTTCTATGCTCACTCCAAAGTTCCACATCCTTCAGGAAGTGTGGCGACCAGAATTGGACACAACATTGTAAATGAAGCCTAACTAAGGTTCTTACACCTGCAGAATGACCTGCCAATTTTTAAACTCAATGTCCCGACCAGTGAAGGCAAGCATGCTATATGTTTTCTTGACAACCTTATCCATTTGTGTTGCCACTTTCAACTACGGGTGGACGTGTGTGCCTAGATCTCTCTGCCTTTCAATAATCCTAAGGGTTTTACCTTTTACTGTATAATTCCTACATGCACTGGACCTTCCAAAATGCATTATCTCACACTTGTCTGGTTTAAAACTCTATCTGCCATTTCTCCGCCCAAGTCTCCAACCAGTCTATATCTTGCCATATCCTCTGACCATCCTCTTCACTATCCTCAATTCTGCTAATTTTTATGTCTGTGAAACTATTAACCAGAGCAGCTACATTTCCCTTCAAATCATTTATATATTACTATAAACAACAAAGGTCCCAGAACTGATCCCTGTGGAACACTGCTGGCCACAGCCTTCCATTCAGAAAAGCAGTGCTCTACTGCTACCTTCTGTTTTCTATGGCCAAGCCAGTTCTGTATCCATTTGGCCAACTCTCTTCTGATCCTGTGTGACTTCACCTTTTGTACCAGTCTACCATGAGATACAATGTCAAAGTTTACTGAGGTCCATGTATACAACATCTACTACCTTTCCCTTATCTCTCTGAGTTGAGGATTTTGACTCCATTTGAAGAAAGGGTGATGGAGCTTGCAGGAGAGGACAAGGAGTGGGCCTGCAACAACAGCGAAGTTGGCCTGAGACAGAGAAGTTAGTGGAGAGCGCTAATACCATCCTAATGGAAGTTAGAGGTGCAGAGGGGTTGACACTCTTGATAAACATATTGGTCCATTATCCTATATCACTTAGAGCCAGAAAATTAGAAACTGTTGAACTGATGTGGGATAATATCCAACATGTGTCTTTTTCAAGACATGATGACTCAGGATGACCCAGTGTCAATTTCAAACCATAATTTTCAACCTGTTGAATTCTGTTCCTCTGTGCCAATACATGATGCCACTATGTAGAATACAAGACCCAGGTTTGGACTGATAAATAGCAAGTAGTGTTCCCATCACAAAAGAGCAAACTAAATTGATGGGATTTTACAGCCTCACTTGAGTGAGACTAGAAATGCCTGTCTGAAGTCAGTAGACATTTCCATTGTCAGTTTCTCACCTGCTTCAATTCCATGGTGGGTGAGGGATAGAGTTCCAACAAATAAGATCTAATCACATCCTTTTTAACATTCAGTGGCATTAGTATTATTGGGTTTCCCATCATTAACATTCTCAAGTCATTACAAGGCAGAAATTCCACTGGACAAGCCATATAAATGCCACAGTTCATAAAGCAAGTCAGAGGCTGCCAATGCTGTAACAAGCTGCTGAACTTTTGACTCCCCAAAAGCTTGTCCAAAGTAAAAATAATGCATTGGATGGGTGGAGCTTCATCATCAGTCAATCCAACAACTGAAATATCTCTGACATCCCATTTTCCACAGTAAGTGCTGCAGTAATGCACAAAGCTTCTTCAACAGTTCTTCAGCACAAACACTTCTTCCACCACTTAGAAGAACATGGACAGCAAAAGCAGAAGAATATCATCACATGCAAATGACCCTCAAGTCACAGACCATCCCAAGTTTCACAGATACTGCTGTTCTTCCATCGTTGATGATTAAATATGCTGGTACTCCTAACATGAATTCCAGTAGTTTACAAAGTTCAACACCATCTTATCAAAGATAAATGGCAAGGGACATCACATGCTGGTTTTGCTAGCAACATTTCTACCCTCAGAGTTACTTAAAAATACAAATAGCCAAAAATGCACATGTATGCGGACCAGAAAGGCATACAAGTTTGATCTCTGGGTTAAGGTTCAATCACAGAACATCATTCAGGATGCTACAATTGTCTTCACTTTGCTAAGGGAAAGGAAACCTAGATCGCTATCCAGTGGTATCTAATGGAAATTATTTTGCAAACAGTGCATGAAGGCAGGATCATGTTTATCTGTGATAACCACCATATTCAAATGCATTGATAACACCCACTGTGGAGGATGGTCACTGAGGTGAGATGTCAGAAAGTAACCACAACAATGCAACCATAATCCAACCAAGTCTTAGTATAGGCAGAGAGAATCTACAGGAAGATCTTAAACTTGGAAATCATTGTCATGATTATAAAGTAAAATTGATATGAGACTAAGAATGGCTCTTCAAGATCAGTTTTAACTAGCCTTGTGTGAAGAAAGAAAATTGGGTACGGTTAAAAATTACTGCAAGCTAATTAATGGAGACCAATTCAAATCCCTACATTTTTAAGTTAGTTATTTTTGTTTTAGTGGGAAAGCATGTATTTCTTTTCAATGTAGATTACAGTTCAAGATATAGATGACAGGATTATGTGTTTTAATGACACAGTGACCCAGGCTTGCAACTTGTTCCCCAGGTAAAGTAGTTTTCTCCTACTTAGCTGGTGGCAGTAAATGCACAAGAGATTCCTTACCACCACTCTGAAATTGTCTACTAAGCGTGGACCTTTGAGAAGAGAATAACATTGATATGATTCCTGATCACACTGTGCAGCTAATAATTGACATTGTTTAGTTGATTAGTGAAAAGTGGTCATAGAAACATAGGGGCAGAAATATGTTACTCATTTTGATCTACAACAAAAAATTGCAATTATATAGCAATTATATATCTGAGTATTACATCCTGACACACAGCACAGGAGTGCTGTTAAGCAAAATTTAATATCCATTCAGATAAGGGAAAATTAAGGCAGGTGACTGACAAGTTGGCCAAAAAGGGAAGGAACATCTTAAAGGAAGCAAGAGAGAGTATATATTGGAAATACTTGGGGAATGAATTAGATGGTAATTGATGGTATAACCACCAATTGTGGAGCAATTGAAAATGGGAATGTACAGGAAACTAAAATTGAAAAACCCAGAGATCTTGGAGCTTGTCAGCTGGAGGAGTTTACAGAATGGTGAGAAGCAAAGTCAGGGAAGGGTTTGAAAAAAATGATGAGAATTTTAAAATTGAAGCATTATCAAACAGGTCAACTGGCTTTGATACAAGGTAAGTTGTGGGCAGCGGAGTTTTGGATGAGTTCAAATATATGGAGTTTTACGAATTCTTTTCTAGGATCTGAGTATCACTGCCTAAGTCAGTGTCTTAATAAGATAATAGAGTGTGGTTTTCTTGAACTGCTGCAGGGCATCTGGTACACCACAGTACTGTTAGGAAGGGATTTCGAGATTTTTGATCCACTGACATTAAAGGAATGGCAATAACTCCAAGTCAGAATGGTTTGTGGCTTAGTAGGCAACTTGCAGGTGGTGGTAATCCCATGCATCCATTGTCCTTATCCTTGCAAATGGAAGAATTCATGGGTTTAGAAAATGCTGTGGAAAGAGAGTTGGTGAGTTGCTGCAATGTATTTCATGGCAAATACATAATACTGTTACTATACAGTAGTAGTAGAGGTAGTGAATGAAGATTGTGAATGCAGTGCTATCCCAGTGTACTGCTTTGTCCTGTACAGTGTCAAATTTCAAGAGTGTTGCTGGAGCTGCACTCATCCAGGTATCTAGAGTGAATACTCCATCACACTCTTGACTTTTGTATTTTAGATGATGGACAGAATCTGGGGAGTTAAGAGGTGAGTTATTCACCACAGAAATAAGCCTTTATCAACTCTTTTATCATAGTAATGTCTTGTCTTGTGGCTAGTCTAGTTGAGGTTCTGGTCAATGGAACACAACCAGAATGTTAATGGTGAAGGATGATAATACCATTGAATATCAATACAATGCCCAGATTCACTTTTATTAGTGGACATTGCCTTGCACTTCTGTTGTCTGAACGTTAATCACCACTTGTTAGCCCAAACCTAAATGTTGTCCAGTTCTTGCTGAATATGTAGAAAGACAGTTTCAGTATCTAAGGAATGTAAAGAATAATGCTGAATATTACGCAACCATTACTGAACATCCCTACTTCTAACTTTCTGAAAGATGGTAGGTCATTGCTGAAGCAGCTGAAGATGTTTGAGTCAAGAGCACTAGCCTAAGGAACTCCTGCAGTGATGTCCTGAAGCTGATACAATTGATTTCCAACAACTATAGCCATCTCCTTTGTGTTAGATATGACACCACCAATTGGAGAGTTACCTCCTGATTCCTATTGACTCTAGTTTTTCCAGAGTTCCTTTACACCACAATTGGTCAAATGTTGCTTTGATGTCAAGGGCAGTCATTTCCACCTCATTTCTTATCTTCGGCTCTTTTGTCCATATTTAGACCAAGCTTGTAATAAAGTTAGGAATTCAGTTGGCTGGGCAGAATCCAAACTCAGTAATTGACCAAATTGGTTTTGGCCTGTTTTTTGTGGACAGGACAAACATGGACAATTTTTTACATTGTCACATAGATACTAGTATTTCAGCTGCAATGCAAGACCTTAGCTGAGGGCACAGCTAGTACAAGTCTTCAGCCAGGATGCTGCACGGGTCCATAGCCTTTATTTTCTTCACAGATTTCTCGCTATCATGTGGAGTTCAGAGAGTTGGCTGAAGACTGTCATTTTCCACTCTGCAATTCTGACTGAAAATGGCAACAAATACTTGAGTGATGCCTTTTGCACTGTTGTGCTGGGCTCCCCCATCACTCAGATGAGGATGTTGGTGGAATAAGACATACTTAGGGATGGTGAAGGACATATTCAGTACGTTGGCTGTAAAGTATGATTTGGTGAATATGACTATGTCTGGCTGTTACTTGACTCATCTAGAGGACAGCCCTCCTGATTTTGGCACAATCCCCCAGAATTTAATAATCAAGACTGCTTAGTGTTGATTGGGCACGATGTGGAAATGCAAGACCAGCCAAGAAGGCATTGGAATAGTCAAATTTAACAGTAACCAAAGCCTGAATGAGAGTTATGACTGATCTATAGTTCAGCATTATCTGCCTGTCTATATTCATATACAGAAATATCCTTGCCTACCAAACGTCCATCAATCTTACTTTTGCAAGTTCTAATTATTCCAAAATCTATTGCCTTTTGGGCAGCAAATTTCAGACTTCTACCACCTTTGTGCAAAAAAGTACTCTGTAGCTTCCTTCCTAAATGCCCTGAATCTAGTTTTAAGATTGTATCACCTCATTCATTATTTCAAATTATTTTATAATTTTTAACACCTCAGTCAGATCACCTTTCAATTGTCTATACTTATTTAATGTAGATGTAGTAACACAAGGCAATTCTTCAAAGAACAAATGATCAATATGATTTTATCATGCAAGTGAGATAATTCATCTACACTTAGTTGGATATAAATCATTCCCAATATCCCTCATCACACAGTAGGTGAATAATTAAACTTCCCATTTCATTTTTGATTTTAAATGGTAACTAAATTGATATGTGCATTGCGAGATGATTCAAGTGATTAATTATGGACCTTTTTTGAAACAGCTCCATCCTTGACTGTGATACTTAATGAAGTTTGAAATAATCTCATTCAAATGCTATGAACAGTTATCATTTGTACTCAATGTTGTCCAATCCAGTGAAGTCACTAGGTATTAGACAATGGACTACGCTGATGAAGCTTGATGCCACAATTCTCACCTTGTTGGTGGACATAATGTATAATTCAGTTTTATGCTCATTTCACACTAATATTTCCTGCAGCGCATTATTAAACCAAAACAGCAGCTTTTTACCTCCTTTTGATCTCACTTTAATTACAATGTGCATCTTGAAATTACTCTCTTTTTCATGTGTGCTGTGTTCAAAAATGCAGGTCTGGAGGCTTGTGTCAAAATCAGGAAAGCTGTCCCCTAGAGGAGTCAAGTAACAACCTGACATAGAACACCATAGAACCCGACAGTGCAGAAACAGGCCTTTCAGGCCTGCACCGACCACAATCCCACCCAGGCTCTATTCCATGTGTTTACCTACTAATCCCTCTAACCTACACATCCCAGGACACTAAGGGACAATTTTAGCATGGCCAATCGACATAACGTGGACATCTTTGGATTGTGGGAGGAAACTGGAGCACCTGGAGGAAACCCACATACACACGAGGAGAACGTGCAAACTCCACACAGACAGTGACCTGAGCCAGGAATCGAATCCAGGTTCTTGGAGGTGTGAAGCAGCAGTGGTAACCACTGTGCTACCATGCCGACATAGTCATACCCACCAAATCATACCTTACAGCTAATGCCCTGGTCTATCACCATCCTTAAAATATGTCTTATTCTGCCAATATACTTATAATCAAAAATTATATTAAAAAATAGCCTTTTCATTGATTTGCTGTACTTTTGAGTTGTGCAGTAGACTGTTTTTATTTCTATTCTGAATTTCAATTTCTCTGCAGATTTTTTTACATGTATATTTATCAACCTGTGCACTAGAGATTGGTTTTATTTTCATTATTCATATGAATTTTAACACAGGTGCTAATGTTGTGGATAATTTTTATATCAGTGATTATTAATTTTATTTATAAAGTCTGTATGAGAATTCAAATGTAAATTAACATTCATCATACTATTAATTTAATTTTTCCAATGGAACAACAAATACTAATTACTCGATCCAGTACAACTTTAAGAGATTGGCACATGAATTCAAGTATGAAAGGCAAAAAACAAAGAATACCTTCTGCCTTCATGAGGATAGAGATGTCCTCTTTTATCTTTCTTTAAAATTTTGTGTTGAATGGCTGTACTGCTGATTGATCTACTGCCTTGAAAGTCATAGAATCCCTACAGTGCAGAAGGAGGCAGAGCCTGCACCGACAACAATCCCACCCATCCCCCATCCCGCAGCTTCATGCATTTTATCCTGGTAATCACCCTGACATTAAGGGTCAATTTAGCATGGCCTGTGCACCTTTTTGGACTATAGGAGAAAATTAAAGCACCAGGTCTCTGGCGCTGAGTCAGCAGTGCCACCATGCCACCCACTGAAGTGACATTATCAATAACATTCGAACAATATTGAGGCACAATAGGCACATGTTAAAAAGTGACGGTAATTCATGATTGGATGGTGAATCCTGTGATGCCATTGATGTGAGGGCATATTTAATGAGCATATTTATTAATGGATTGTGTCTCTGCTCAGTGGCAATATGAATGTGCATCATGGTGGTCATACTGTTCAACAGATGCAGAACCAGTAATAATGTTCTCTGCAGGTTGTTTTGTTTGAGGCATCAGTAGATCAATGCATGATTTAGAGAAAGAATTATCTCATGCAGGAGAGCTGAACTTACATGATGAAGCCCTTTTTGATTTGGCAGTTTTTCTACAAGTGTTCAAACATATCACCAGTACTTTTTTTCAAACATATGATTTAATCAAAATATTAACTGCCCTCATTGTTTTTCAGACATGTGCTTTATCTTCAATTTAGCCTGGACTTTAATGCGGGGGGCCATCTAATCAAGACAGTTGGAGATTTATCCGCCCATCATGGAGCAGTTGTTCTGACTGGTTCCCACCTAAATGTCAGCCTGATTGACAGGTTTGGTTCCCTATTAGGTGCATAGAAGCTTGGTCCAATCTCCAACGTTCTTTGTATTGAGGTGGGGGGAGTTTGTGTGGGGTAGATGTGGAGTGGATGGGAGGTGCAGAGGGAAACATACTTGCTTCCCGTGGCCAAGAAGCAACATTTTTCTCTCCAGTTATCCTCATCTACCTTCATCTGAGAAACTGGGTCTCTCAAATTAAAATTCTGTCCCTGCTAATGTTGCCAATCTCACAAGAGTATTTCCAGCAAATGCTGTTTCTATTTTAATTCATGGGTCCTCATATACAAATTTAAATAGCCAAACTGCTTCCCAGGAATGGCTTGGCTACTTATTCCTTGTCTTGCATCTGTTAAACTTGGAAGTGGGTAGATTTGTTAAAAGCAAGTTACTGTGGATGCTGCAATCTGAAACCAAAAGAGAAAATGCTTGAAAATCTCAACAAGTCTGGCAGCATCTGTAAGGAGAGAAAAGAGCTGACATTCCGAATCCAGATGAACCTTTGTCAAAGCAAAAAGGCATAAGAAGTGAAAGAGATTTATGTTGCAGGGGGATGGAAATAAAGATTAGTCATAGCCATGGAAACCGGGGAAAAGACTGCTCATAGCAGTCCTCAGAGAGAATGAAGGGTGTGAATGACCAAATGACAGAGAAACTGTAAACTGTGCCAGAAGGAGATGGTGTGTGTGTGTGTGTGTGTGTGTGTGTGTGTGTGTGTGTGTGTGTGTGTGTGTGTGTGTGGTGTGTGTGTGTGTTGTGTTGTGTGTGTGTGCGCAATGGGACAGAAGTAGAATGTAGAAAAGCTAAGCTGGAGGGAAGAGGGATGAAGTAGGGAGAAAGAAAAAGTGGGTGGGGTGGGGAGGGGGAAGAAAAATGAAGAAAGACTATAAAGAAATTAAAGGTAGAGAACAATAAACAATTAAACAAAATAACATAAAAACAAAAGGGTCGAGGTGGGGTAGAGCAAATTATCTGAAGTTGTTGAATTTGATGTTGAATCCGGAAGGCTGTAAATGCCTGGCTGGAAGATCAGATGCTATTCCTTCAGTTTGTGTTGAACATAAGAACATAAGAAATAGGAGCAGGAGTAGGCCATCTAGCCTCTCGAGTCTGACTCGCCATTCAATGACATCATGGCTGATCTGAAGCATCACTGGAACATTGCAACAAGACAAAGACAGATGTGGGCATGGAAACAGGATTGTGTGTTAAAATGGCAAGCAACTGGAAGGTCAGGGTCCTGACTGCACACAGACCAAAGGTGTTCAGCAAAGAGATCACCCAGTCTATGCTTGGTCTCTCTGATATAGAAGAGACCACATTGGGAGCAGTAAATGCAATACACCAAACTGAAAGAGGTGCAAGTGAAACACTGAGTGTTTTGGACCTTGGATGGTGAACATCGAAGACATAAAGGGACAGGTGCTGCACCTTCTGTGATTGCATGAGAAGGTGCCATGAGTGATGTTTGGTGGAGGAGTGGACTAGGTTATCCTGGTGGGAATGGTCTCTGTGAAATGTTGACACAGGGAGTGAAGAGAAGATGTGTTTGGTAGTGGCATCACACTGGAGTTGGCAAAATGGTGAAAAGTTATGCTTTTCACGTGAAGGCTAGTGGGATGAAATGTGAGAACATTTCTCACATTTCATGATCAGAGAGGGAAGGGAAGAGCTGAGGGTTGTGACGCAGGAAATGGACTGCATGCTGTTGAGGGCCTTGTCAACAACCGTAGATGGGAATCCACAGTTGAGTGAAAAGGAGCTCATATTAGAATCAGCACTTTGGAAAGTGGCATCATCAGAATAAATGTGACGGAGATGAAGGAGCTGAGAGAAAGAGATGGAGTCCTTACAGGATGTAGAGTGCGAAGAGCTATAGTCCAGATAGCTGTGGGAGTCAGTGGGCACGTAATGGATATTGGTAGATAGTCTATCTCTGGAAATGGAGACAGAAGAGTCAAGGAAGGGAAATACCTGAAATGGGTCACGTGAAAGCAATATAGGAGTGGAAACTGGAAGTGAAGTTGATTAAATTTTTTAAGATCAGGATGAGAGCATGAAGCGACATCAAACCCAGTCCATTCCTCCACTATATCCAATGTCTCTCCTGTCACTCACAGCACCTTCTCATGCAATCCCAGAAAGAGTAATACTTGTCCCTTTACCTCTTCTATGCCTACCATCCAAGGTCTAAAACATTTATTCCAGGTTAAGCAATATTGCACTTGCACATCTTTCAATTTGGTATATTGCGTTTACTGCTCCCAATGTGGTCCCCTCTATATCAGAGAGGCCAAGCATAGACGGCAATATTGCTTTGCTGAGTACATTGCTTCTGTCTGTGTGCAATCTGGACCCTGTCCTTCCGGTTGCTCGCCATTTTAACACACGATCCTGCTCCGAAGCCCATATGTCTGTTCTTAGCCTGCTGCAATGTTCCAATGAAGCTGAATGCAACCTGGCAGACCAGCATCTCATTTTCCAGCTCGGCACTTTACAGTCTTCTGGTTTCAACATCAAATTCAACAACTTCAGATGATTTGCTCTGCCTCACTTCAACTCTTTTGTTTTCACTCTATTTTATTTAATTTTTTACTGTTTCCTATCTTTAATTTCTTTATGGTCTTTCTTCATTTTTCTTCCCTCTCCCACTTCTTCCTTCCCCCTACTTCATCCCCCTTCCTTTATCTTTTCTTCCCTCCCCCCGCTGCTTACCCTTTTCTACATTCTATTTCTGTCCCATTTCTCCCCCTTCCCCAATATCTCTAATGTCACAGTTTACAGCTTCTCTGCCGTTTGGCCATTCACATCCTTTATTCTCAAACTTTTCCTCTGGTTTCTATGACTGTGACTCATCTTTCATTCCCCCCGCAGCATGAATCTCTCCCATTTTCTATGCCTTTTAGCTTTGACAAAGGGTCACCTGGACTCGAAACGTCAGCTCTTTTCTCTCCTTACACTTGCTGCCAGATCTGCTGAGATTTTCCAGCATTTTTTCTTTTGGTTAGTGGGTAGATTGTGGTTAGATCAGATGTTAAACTTTTAAAAATCTCAATTCCAACACCAATCTACCCACTCTGGGTTATAAAATTCCCCATTTTGTTTCCAGGGTATCTCAAAGTAATATATCTATAATAATAAAAATGATATTATGCAGTTTATATCTGTTCAGACTGTTCTGATCTGTTCATTTTAAGGAAGCTAGGTTTATTTGGTAACATGCTTGGTGCACATGGAGGTACAAGGGATACATTTCTTTTTTGGCAGCATTCTTGATAGGTGCGGAAGGAAAATGAAATGCTTTTTCAGGAATTGCATAACAGATTTGTATAAAATCTTCAACTAAAGTTATGCGTCGGGCCCTTCTGAAATCCTGACATGGGGACTTACATGGGAATTCTCTGGGAAATTTAAACTTCTGATGGGCAATTTCCCTACTCCCCAGGTCCCTCTGTGACTGTCTCCAACTCTGAACTAGGCTTGGAGACTTTGGGCAGTTCCATGGGTCTTACCTGAATAGCTACCCAGGAAATGTTAGACTGTTTAAAACCTGCACTAACACCTGAGTAACTACACAACTGACCCTCAAACCATCTCCACAGCTTGACCCGTCTACCCATCTTACAGAAGATGATCATTGTCTTCTATTTGCTTGGCCATGAAAGCATGTTATCTAGAGCTTGGGCTTGGACTAGATAATCAGCTGAGGATGAGAGAAAGTAAATATCTTTCGGATATAACAGCAGAGGTGAAGGAACAGGAGGATAGCTGAAAATTATCGCGAAGAATGAAGGACCAAAAATTAGGCAATTATCAGTTGTAAGGGTATTTTCAATGAGTTGACAGCTCATAAAGGTAATTGTTTAGACCAAGTCATCCGGTGGGATTTTACATTCTTGCTCGGCAAGAGCAAAAATTCCCACCCGATGTCAACAGACATTTCTGTTGTTGGACCTTCACCTGCTCTGATTCCGTGGCATGAGAGGTGGTAGAGTTCCGACTATTGAGAACAGGCCCTTCGGCCCAACTTGTCCATGTCGCCCAGGTTTTACCCATTAAACTATTCCCAATTGCCCGTGTTTGGCTCATATCCCTCTATATCCATCTTACCCATGTAATTGTCCAATTGCTTTTTGATTGCAATTACATTGAGATGTTAAAACACGGTGAATAAACAGTTTAGCATTTCATAGAGAAGGTAAAATTCTCAACCAACAAAAATAAGAGGCTTAATTTAATGCAGTCTGCTGAAGGAGGGAGGGGCTGTAGAATCACACAGGAGATTGCATGTTGGAAACATGAAGACAGGAACTGCAGCCAAATCACATTGACGGTGGGGATATATCTAGGCAGTAAGGAGGCAGGCATGTGGCAGCAGGTAATTGAGATTTAAGTGGTCATTAATTTGAATTAACACACCTTGGGATGGAAGTAAACACTGCCCTCCAAATTTAACAAGTGCTGAATGCAGATCATTGACTGTTCAATCCTTGACTAATAAAATATGGCAGTTTTCAAGCAAGATCTCATCCATTTTGCAGTTGCCTTCCTTTATGCTGTAAATTTTTACCAAAGGAGAGCAGTGAACATCTGAGTCAGAAGCTGAGTGGCAGAGCTGTAACAGGGTCAGGTAGCCCTGAGAAACTAACAGTGCAACAGCTGGACACTGCTTCTATGAGCAGCAGCCTGTGAATGGAGCACAATCTAAAGATGCAACTCATGCATAATTTACCTGAACCCATAAGCATTGGAGGAGAGGCACACAAGAAAACATGGTACCAGGTCCCAGAGCACCATCACCAGGACAGCAAGAGCAGCAAGAGGTGCAATCCATGGCTGGGCAGACCACTCCAGTCATCTCACTAAATAGCAGCAGGAAGAAGTTTAAAATAGTTCATTCTGAGTCCAAAGTTTTCAGAAGTTAAATACAGTTGTCATCTTGCCAGGGACAGAGAAAACTGCACTTCAACAGAATCCGTCATGGAGTCCTTAGCGATTCTGTAGGATGATCTGCAACCAAGGAGACTAGGTAGACACCCAATACTAGAGGCTCATAGTAAGGATCCATTGGGGACATGTCCAGGATATTCCAGGAAACCACACACTGCTGCATTAGGAATGTGATCAATGAAGGTGTAATCTGGTGAGATTACACTGAACCTGAAAGTCAGACTGAGAGGTCTGTTGGTTTTGGCATGGAGCTATTGCAGACTTTCTGCACGTACAGGGTGTTTTCTTAAATTAATTCATGGGATCTGGTCATCACATCAATTCAGTATTTGTTTCCCATCTCTAAATGCCAATGAATGGAACAGATTACACCAATGTGACAATCAAATCTCCATCAGACCAGCCTGGTGCCTTTATCAACAAGAAGGACTTCTCATGTGCTCTGGATGTCCTAGATGCCTCTGAGCCCCTTGCACACCTGCGTAGGTGGATCCTCGGTGGCAGAGGCTAACTTCATAAGATATAGCAACTGTACTAGTGAAGAACTTTCATATTGAAGAATAAAACATCACAGCACAGGAACAGGCTCTATGGCCCACCAAGCTGAGGAACAGTATCACAATTTAATTCAAACTGTGATGTCACAGATAATCAATCTAGTCAAGATGAGACTCATTTGCTTAGACTATTCATGAGAAGTTCTGCAGTATGACTACATGAGTGCTTCTAGACTCATTGTCATCTGCTGTGCTCTTCACACCCTAGCACAGTAGGGAAAATTATATCCAGAGGACATGCAGTAACCTCACATCTATTCTATCGAAGAGGATTGATGGAGGGAACAGAGGAGGCAGGTCAGCAACATCAGCCACCTGCACTAGCAGTTCGGACATTCACACCATGGAGGATTGTGACAATCTTATTCACAGTCACTTCCAGTAGGCATCAGGTCCGCAAACTGGCAACCGCTCAACACCAACAGGCCACGTCTTCCCCACACCTCGTCATATGGATTATTTATCACCATTCCAAGCTTAATACCCCATTTACAGAGATGGGCACACATCACCTTCATCCCTACAAACAGATAGATAAGGGTACAATGTTTTACAGAGTCATTTAACAGAATGGTACTCCCAAAAGTCTCTCCTAACTTTCATTGGACTTGGAGGACACCAGGAAGCAGATCCTATCCCCCATTTGCAGCCAGTCCCCCAAGAATACTATTCTAACAGCCGCCCAGCCAATTCCTCTCTATGTTGAGAACCATTTCACGTTGCCTACCTGATAGCCCCCTTCTTAGTTCTTAAGTTGAGAACCACAAGATGAGATTTCAACACCAGAATTTGGTTTCAAATCTCTTCTCAATGTTCTCCACTGAGTAAAGTTAAAATAGACAAAATTTAGTTACAGTGTTCAGGTATGCTTAATATCACTCACATGTTTGGTTTTCTATTGGTGAAGTAATTCCATGGAGCTGCTGTCCAGTCTAATCCCTCTCACTGAATCTGTCTCTGAATCTCTGTTTTTCTCCTTCTCTGACTTCAAGCTGACAGTTTTTTTAATATCATTCCCAATTGTAAGCAGGATTTCAAGTGATCACAGTGATCTTGTTAGTTGGTACGTGACCTTATCCATTGTAGCCACAATTCACAGTGATATAATTATTTAAGTACTTCAGTGATTTATATCCTGACCATTGTATTCAGATGGAATTGATTATTTATAAAGGGCTCAGTAATGGTTGAAACAGTGTGAATATCAATGTTTAAAGGTTTAGCAATGTTCTTCATTTTTCCGGGGTTTGATTGCTTCTGCAGTTTGCTGAGGGCAACTAAATTGTTCTGAGATCTAAATTGTTTGTAAGCATATGTATAAATTTGTTGAAAATTCAATGGCCCCCTACACTGTGAAGAAGATCATTGACTCTTTTTTGGCATTGGACCCAGATGTGGTGCTGGACTCAATGCCTGCTCACCTCCATTGTTATTTCCACACAGGCTTCCTTAGTCTGGCAGGAGGAACTCTTCTTTCCAGTGATTGGGAACAAAGCCTCATGGGCTGCTGATAGAAGAACTTTCAGGGAAGCATCATTGAACTGTGGGACCATCCCAGTCACCAGCCTCTTGCCTCCCTTTCTTTGCTGAAGTCTGCTGCAGACACTGAAGGTGCTATTGTGCCACCAATGGATTCAGATTTTCCCATCACTTTCTTTCTGGCTTGGAGCTGAAGACTGTTGTGCTGATCTGCATGACAACCTCTCTGAGCCACAAGCACAAGAACAGGCAGAAACCTCGGAACAATTGCAGGCAGCTCTGGCTGATGTTTAAAAATGTTGCCAGCCACCGTGCTGCTATTAGCTGACACCCAAATTTTCTTATTATTGTCCACTTTGCCAGGCCCCATGCATCAACCTCATTAAATGACTGCCAAGTGATCACATTCAATCATTTGCTTCTGTCCCTCGGGACCACCACCGGAACCTGCATTACATTCTGCCAGGTTCTCTTTGGTAACAAAGTAATTGAATAGCACTATCTAACCAAATTAAAAATATGCTTCAAGATTAATGACTGAAATTGCGGTCTCATCCATCAGCCTATTCTTCCTTTAACAAGATGGTGCAGGCTCACATTTATTATTTGATTGTTATGCTTTTGAACCCGATTAAACATGTAGCATTGTACTCCTTCCACCGACTGCTTATAAAAATGAATGATTTGAAACAATTCTTTGATGTGCTTTACTCACTGCTCTGTGACAAAAACTCAAAGAGAAAAAAAGATACTTCATTTTTATGGTATCAACATAAATCATATTTTGTAAGCTATGAATAACAGTCTTCACATGAACTGACACCATCGTGTGCACGGAGCATTCAAATTAGGAATAATTGGAGATTATTTGGGGGCAGAAATAAATGTTTTGTTGTATTTGGAAAAAGCGAGTTATGGATAGATTTCCCAAATAATGAGCAGCTGAGAGTCTTATGTTACCATAGCTGGGTTGCGTTTTCAGATAATCTCCTCCAATTGTTGCTCAATGCAGAAAATAACAATGGTATTTCAAAGCACGAAACTTTTATCTTTGCCTACAACAGTGCATTGAACTGAAGTAGAAGTAAATAAAGAATGAGATAATAGGAATTGAAAATGAAGCAGAATTATATTGTTGAACGTGCCCAAGAATGTTAATGCTGGGGAATTTGACTATGCGGTCAAAATAAATCATTCTACCTGTGCATAGATCATTTGCTGGGCCGTATTTCAAACATCAGGCCAAGTTTAGCAGTCAGCCGTGAACATGGCAGTTCTCTGTTATTGTTACTATAACAACCACATCATATAATCAAAGTGGAACACACCAACAAACCCCGAAGCCTTGTGAACCTAAAATGAAACATCAAAAACATAATGATTACGATTTTACTTTGTCCTCACAAAGAGGAGCTGATATTTCTAATTAAGCTGGGAGAACATTCCATCAATTTACAGGCAAACAGAAACTTTTGTAAAAATATATGCCATAGAAATTCAACTAAACTCTGTTGCAATTACAAGGATTAAAAAGATACTCATGTTTTGAGACTATGGGGGTTATCTTATCTTCTCGCTCCACCAGCTAATGGGCGATGTGAGTTGGTAAGATCGCTAGAGAACCGAAGAATTGGGCTCACACACATTTCCTTGCCATCAGATTTCCGGCAAATTCAGCCTCATGCCTGAAAAGGGTGCAAGGCTGATTATAATATTTAAATTCAATGTTAAATAGAATTTAAATATAACAAGTCTGTTTGGAACACAATCATCCAGGCTCACTTGCCTTTGTAGCCTTAACAGTGAAGGTCCTCACTGACGAGGATTGCATATCGTTCCCATTAGCGGGGACCTGTAATTTGGTAGGATTAGAGGCCACTGAGGTACCCCCAGAAGGTCGGGGGCATGGGGTGGTGCCCTTTGTCAGTACCAGCCTTGCACCTTGGCAGTGTGCATCAGGCAGTTTCAAGGGATTGGATTTTGAGAGGGGGCACAGCTTACTAGGGTGGGGCAGCGCCTGAAGGGGCAGGGATTAAGGGGAGGCTGACAGGTGGTTGTTGCACTCTCTAACCGGGATCGGGGGTAGGGTAGGAATGCTGCAAACTTCGCAAGTGCAATCAACTAGAACAGGGGTAGGGGTGGGGGAAGGAGAGGGGAGTGGGGAGAGGGTCCTGTGCGGGGGAGTGGGAGTAAGGGGGAGGAAGTGATTGACCAGTCCGTGCAGGTGGTGGCGATTGTCCATCCAGTGCGGTTGAGGGATGGGATGACAGTGACAGTGAGATCCATGCCAATTCTCTGGGGACATGGATTCAAATCCTTTATGGCATTCAGTGGAATTTAATCTCAATTAATAAAATCTTAAAACAAAAGCTGGTCTTAGTAATGTTGACCATGAAACTGTCCATCATTGTTGTAAAAACCCAAATGGTTCATTAATGTACATTGGGAAGGAAATCTATCATGTGTACCTCATCTCCAAGCTATTTGACTCCAGAACCACATGAATGTCATTTATCTCTGCTATATAAATACTGGCTTTATCAGTGGCACCCGCTCCCCAGGAGAAAATTTTTTAAAAAACTAATATCGTGATTTTCAGGAATATTTTCAGACAAATGAATTGGGCCTGCATGGGATTGTGTCAGTGCAGACTCAATGGGCCAAATGGTCTTCTGCACTTTAGGGATTCTATTCTATTCTGTTCTATGAATCACTTTTGTTGTATTGCACATTCCTCATTGTGAAGGTGGCGATGAGCTGTGTTCTTGAACGACTGCAGTCCATGTGGTGTAGGAACACGCACAGTGCTATTGACTTTAGAGCAGTTTGATACAATTGAGTGGCTTTTCAGAGGATATTTAAGAGTTAACAACATTGCTAATGATCTGAACTCGCCAAGCAGGTAAGATTGCAGATGTCCTTGGTGAACCAGATGTGTTTTTACAGCAATCATTTCATGATCATCATTAGATTTTTAATTCTTGATTTTTAGCTGTCATGGTGGATTTGAATGCTGTTCTCAAAGCATTACACTGGACATCTAGATAATTAGTCCAGTGAGAATATCGTGGTCAAAAGGCCACCTAAAATGGTGATTTGCAAAACACTCTGGGACAATTGTGCCAGGTTGCAGCCTAAAAGACAGAGATAAACTGCAACCCAGACAAATGGGTCATCTCCAGGACAAAAGAGACTTTCTGGTCAAATTGAGTTGTTTATGAGACATAGGGGCACCATAACCCCTTAATTGGGAGGGAGGTCTGTATTCTACGTGTCCCAAACACATACAGACATGGCCACTGGAACACAGTAAGAAGTCTGACAACAACAGGTTTAAGTCCAACCGATTTATTTGATAGTAAAGTCATAAGCTTTCGAGATGTTTCAACCTCTTCATCAAGTGAATGAGGTGTTCTGGTCTCAGACAGCACATATAACAGCACAGACAGTTTACAGATTACTGATTAGAATGAGAATCTTTACACTTAACCTGCTATTCAAGTCTTAAAGTGGCTAACAATGTGAGTGGAACGAGCACTGAGTGCAGGTTAAAGAGATGTGTATTGTCTCCAGACAGTAGAGTAAGTGAGGTTTTGTAAACCCAGGCAAGTCATGGGGGTTACAGATAATGTGACATGATCCCAATCTTTTAAGACTTGAATAGCAAGTTAGGTGTAAAGATTCACATTCTAATCAGTAATCTGTAAATGGTCTGTGCTGTTATATGTGCTGTTTGAGACCAGAACACCTCATTCACCTGATGAAGAGGTTGAAACACCTTGAAAGCTTGTAAGTTTACTATCAAATAAATTGGTTGGACTTAAACCTGGTGTTGTCAGACTTCCTACTGTGTTTATTCCAGTTCAATGCCGGCATCTCTACATCATCACTGGGACACACCCAGAGATTGGTGTGGCAGCACCCAATTGGACTTTATCAATCAGGGTGATCAAGTCCTGATCGATTGATTGGCAATGACCAAAAGGGGCATGAAACCCCAATGAGGCATATCAGGTGCTACACAACCAAAAATCTCTCTCTGGCCCCACAAATAAGCTACAACAACGGTGACTATCGCCAGCGATGACCAGCACAAGGAGAGCCACCACACCCAAGAAGTAAGGAAGACCAGAGTCAGAATGCCAGGCCAGACCAAAGGACCAGACCACACAGAGGACGACTGAGATCAATGCACAGATAAAGGCCAATATTCCTTGGGTGCTTGCTAGTTATGCAAAGTTAAGTCAAGGTCTTGTATTGGACTTGAACTCTTGTATTTTCTGTAAGATAACTTATCGTTGATTGGGTGGGTGATTATTGATTGTATGTCTTAAATAAATATTGGTTGTAGTAACATGACATCTACTTGCAGTTACTTATCCATCATATAAGGGTTAAAATATACTGTGCAGCAGGCACAACAAATCACTACACATTGCCTCTTCGCTTAGGCCTTGTATTCAGTTACAAATGCTGATTAGCTATCCTTGAAAACCCCGCAACTCTCTTTTATCTTGGAATTAAGTGACATTTTAAAGCACAACTGTTTACAACCCAACATTATAAAACCTTCCTGGGATTTTGAAGAATACGGACTTGCATTGTGTACAGATGCCTCTACCATCGTCTTGAAGTTTGAACATCTTCTTTCCAACAAAACTATATGGGCTTCTTTTTAATCTTTAATTGCCGTGTAGCCCAGGATTGTTGTTTGGCAGACCAGGTCACATGACCCTCTTCATGCTGTCCATAAATTAAAGACAATTCTGGAATATAATAATTTTTTAAATCCTTGCAATTGTATCACCTTTCCTGAGAGATGAAAAGTTATCCCTGTAGTGATGAGTTTTCAAAACTACTTTTCAAAGTACATTGTATTGTAAACACTCACTTACTGGATAAAGTAGAAGTAATGTTTCCCTCTTGTGATTTCACATTTTGCTATTTAAGTAGTCCTTCCAGGTATTACCACTAGTTTAACTTGTATCAACTAAATATCTGTAACAACTAAGAATTCAAGTCCACTTTCTGGGGATGTTTAAAGTTCTTTCTCAAATGGGTGAGAATTTGTTTCACCATTAGAGACTTCACCTTCCACTTTGTGTCATTGTAAATTTCCTTTCTCATATTGTGTAAATTTCACAGCGTTTCCATGTCCTTGGTTAAGAGATTTCTCAATCGATTCAGGCTACAGAGTTTTGTCAAGGCTGTTACTTGCAGACAATCCCTGTGATTTTCAAATTCTATTTGGTGTCAGCTGTAAATCAAACATAATCCTCTGTCATAATTCCTTTTATTACCCAATTTCAATCTCTCCTTTGTTTTTCCTATTGAACCAGAAATGACATTGTCAATGGGATGTTGACCCTTAAACACAATCTTTGAACTATCAGGTCCAAGTTGTAACTCTGGATCTTCATTCTCTTTCATGACTGTAAGTATTTTCTTTCCCACATTGATAAAGAATGTCTCAGCAGACAAACAACTCAATGTTCCTAGTCCTGTATAAATGAAGGCATACTTTTTTCTTTAAGTTTGTTCCCAAGGTTTAAACCTTCAGTCTTTTCTAGGCGAAGCAAGTTTTACATTTCCTCCTTTTATGCAAGCAATTTGTTCTTCTGTTGCGTAAAATCCTCTTTAGCTGCTTCAAGAACATCTTTGAGGTTATGTTGATGCTCTGATTTCAATAAAATATAACGCCTTTATTTCAATCAGTTCTCAAATTCATCACACTCTTTTCTGTGTTTGGCCTTCCACTCAGAACGAATTTTATCCAATTCCTTCTGAGAAAGTGCCACAAGTTCTTTATTTAGAAGTTGTAACTTGCAGTCTAGGACGCGAATCCATCATTATGGTTCCACAGTAACTGTGTCAGACCAGTTTATTTAAAAGCACGGTCTCTCATTGTTTCTTTATCAGCCTGAAATGATGTTGCATTTTGCTCTGACCACTGTGGATGAGGATCTGCAGCCAAATGTAATTCAAAGAATCAATTCATTTCCAGAAATGTTACCTCTTTGTTGTCAGTCTAAGATGCCTTTACCATCTCAGAAGTCTTAGGCAAACTCTTGAGTTAAAACAGATTTAGAGACAGGCATATCTTTTTCCAAGCTGATTGAATTTGTTGATACCTTCTCAACTTAGTAGGTTCAAGAGATCTTGTGGAAATATCCAGAGGCAGAACACACAGGATCATTTCCTAAGATAAAGTCAAAAACATGGGAAAGTAGTTTGGACACCCCTCCCACAAAAACAGAAATGTGACTAAAGCGCAGTTTAAATTCATCCTATACAGTTGAACAGGTAAGCAATTTTCACATAGGTCTTGTATGTTTTTAAATTTATTTACAGGATGTTGGTGTCACTGGCTAGGCCAGCATTTGTTGCTCATCCTTAATGTTTTGGAGGTGGTAGTGAGCTGCCTTCTTGAATTGCTTCAGTCCATGTAGTATAGGTGCACCAATAATGCTCTTTAAGAAGACAGTTCCAGGATTTTGACCTAGCAACAGCGAAGAAACAGCAATTTCATTCCAAGATAGGATGCTGTATGTCTCAAAGGGGTTAACTTGCAAGTGATGTTGTTCCCTTGCATCTGCCACCCTTGTCTTTCTAGCTCATGAGCTTAGAAGATGCTGCTGAAGTATCCTTGGTGAGGTGCTGCAGTGTATCTTGTAGACAGTACACATTGCTGCCATCGGAGGACTGAATGTGTAAGATGGTGGATGGTGTGTCAATCAAGCAGGTTGCTTTGTCCTGGATGGTGTTGAATCTCTTGAGTTCTGTTAGAGTTGCACTCATGTAGGCATGTGGAGAGTATTCCGTCAACCTTTTTCCTAGGATGGAGAAAGCTAGCACGAGGGGACATAGCTTTAAATTAAGGGGTGGTAGTTATAGGACAGATGTCAGAGGTAGGTTCTTTACCCAGAGGGTGGTAAGGGTATGGAATGCCCTGCCTGCTGCAGTTGTAGATGCGCCAAGTTTGGTGGCGTTTAAGAGGTTAGTAGATAAGTTTATGGATGAAAAGGGAATGGTTTAGGTTAGAGGGTCATTGCTTTTTCTTAATTGGTCGGCGCAACATCAAAGGCCGAAGGGCCTGTTCTGCGCTGTAATGTTCTATGTTCTAACCTCCTGAATTGTGACTTTTTGAAGGTAGGCAGCTTTGCGGAATTAATGCTGCAACAATTGGGCAGTATAGTAGCACAGTGGTTAGCACTGCTGCTTCACAGCTCCAGGGATCTGAGTTTGATTCCCAGTTTGGGTCACTGTCTGTGTGGAGTTTGCACATTCTCCTCATGTTTGCGTGGGTTTCCTCTGGGTGCTCCAGTATCCTCCCACAATCCAAAGATGTGCAGGTTAGGTTTATTGGCCATGCTAAAATTTTTCCTTAGTGTCCTAAGATGCTTACGTTAGAGGAATTAGTAAGTAAAATACGTAGGGTTGTGGGACTAGGGCCTAGGTGGGATTGTGGTTGGTGCAGACTCGATGGGCTGAAGGGCTTCTTTCTGCACTGTAGGGTTCTATGATTCTATTACAGCCTTCTTGATGCTATTACACTCTGCTATTATTTTCAAATGACCTTTTTAGAACTGGTGTAAGGCACTCAAGGACAGATCCTCTCCTTCAGGGAAAGTATTAACAACAAATACAGTGAAATTCCAATCAAATCCAATATACTCATCTCAGCCTGTCTATTCAAAATTCCACAAGAATCCCAGAACATGATTCCCATAAAGACTGATAGCTTTAAGAAAATAAATTTAATCTTCCAGGGAGAAATGCGAATTAGTTATTTGTGATGAAAAATTATCTTGATTCTGTAGATCAAGGTGTAGAATCATTTTGAATGGAGATAAGAAATATAAAGGGAAATAAGTGATGGGTGGAAGTAAGGACAAATTACTTTCCACAAAGGACATTAATGAACCAGTTAGGTTTTTAACAATAATTCGGTAGTTTCATGGGCACAGTTAATCATAGAAGTCATAGAATCCATACAGTGCAGAAGGAGGCCATTCAAAATCTGCACTGACCACAATCTCACCCAAGCCCATTCCAGTAACTCCACACATTTAATCTGTTAATCCCCCTGACACCAGGGTCAATTTAGCATGGCCAATCTACCTGTCCTACTCATTTTTGGACTGCAGAAGGAAACTGGAGTACCCAGAGGAAACCCACGCAGACATGGGTAGAATGTGTAAACTCCATACAGTGACTCTAGACCGGAATCGAACCCAGGTTCCTAGTGCTATGAGGCTGCAGTGCCAATCACTATGCCGTCCCACAACTATTTCAGCCTTTAGCCATTAATAGTGTTTATTTCAGATTTAATAAATTGAATTTAAATCCTCAAACTGCTATAATGGAATTTGAACTCAGGATTTCCAGCCCCTCCTGCTGTCAGGATTTTCCAGTCCCATTGCAGGTGACCCCCGGTGGTGGGATGGGTGAGCCACACAGAATGCCATCGAATTCTGTGGAACCAAAGATCCTAAAGATCCCACCTGTGGCCAATGGCAAAGTGACTCCAACACGGGGAACAGGCTGCAGGGCGTTAGAAAATGTCAGATTTAGGTTGGGATTATACAGAGGACAGGCTCCCTATACCTCAGCGTAAATGTCAGGGGCGAGCTTGCCTCTTCCTTGCCAACTTGTCCATAATTTGGGTGACCCGCTCTTTAGTTAGTATGAGGTGGGATTTCTGTTCCTTTCCAGGACAAAGTCTTACTTTAAAGAGCTGTTAGTCAATCAGGTGCAAGAAATTCTGCACTAGCAATGGGCACGAGCAGACCTACAATGGGCCCAGGATAAAGAGCAACCATGGATGCCCAGAACCCAGGTAAGTGTGGAGTCTCGCCAGAGCTGGATTGGCTGGCTCCAGTGAGGGGGTGGGAAGAAGTGGTATTGTGCATGTCACTTTAAGAGATTATGCAAATAATCACAGAACCAGGATATAAAGCAGCATGTGACCAGCAGCCAGTTGATGGTGTGTGTGAATAAGTGGTTATAACTGAATCACTGGAGTCTCTCAGTTTGTTGAATTATCCTGTAAGGTGCATATGACCTTTCACATGAATTAAAGTTCCTTGCAGTTCACAATTCAGTGTGTGTGTGTGTGTGTTAGACTGGTGAGTTCGTATAATGGAGTCAGAAATGTCGCAGTAAGGGAGAGGCATATACTTGAATGGACCCAGGATGGGGGAGCAAGGGATCCTAATTGGAATGAGGGCTTGAGAAGAAGGAAACTCTCTTCTCTCTCTTACTGTCCAACAATCTGCAAGGTCAAATACATTGGTTTGCAATTTGGGCAGAGGCCTTTCCTGTCACCCATTAAATCAAAGCGGTGGCAGGATGTGGCCCCCAGATAGACAAAGAATGTTAACCGTGCCACAGAGGGTAACCCACTCCCTGTCACTCGTAATATTATGATGGCATTTGGGGGGGGAAGATGCAGAGCGTTGCGAGCAGGCAAGGGACAGCAAGCAGTTGACAGCACAGCATCCTAATTTACGGATTTATTCACTTGCTTTTCTGATTGTAAAATTCAGTCTATATCTGCGGATCTGAACAGGATTACTCATTCAACAACGACAGCACTATGCTACTGTGCCCACTATTTCAACCACTACACTAATGCTTTAAAGAAACTCAAAAACCCATTATGACCTTCTGAATACCAGAAATGTGACAGAAAAATAGATCAGCAGCAACAGCAGCACATCTGAATTGTCCTGTATTGTGTTTCAAGGTCTGTTTTACGTTAGTTCCAAGAAACGAATTGCCTGCGAATAATCTTTCTCAGATTAATTTTATTCTTCGGTTAGCTGCCTTAGAATTTGTGCACATCCTAATATGTCTTTGAAAATAAAAAAAAAATCAGTTTAACAGGGGCAAAAAGCAACACACAATCATCCTGGAAAATCAGCTGAAACATCTCAGGCAGAAGAAAGGCAAACACTCTGAAGAAATAGTTCCTGCATTTAAATAAAAATATTTAATGAATTCAGATGGAGAAAAAGAAAAACATGAGGCGTTATTTCTCCATTTTGAGACAAAGTCCTGTGGCAGGGTCGGAAATGTGGAAGGATTCCCACAATGAAGGCTGGCGGGAAAATACACCAAATCTTCTGGCCCAATTAGGGTGACACGGTGACACAGTGGCTGCCTTACAGTGCCAGGGGCCAGGTTCAATTCTCTGCTTGGGTCACTGTCTGTGCAGAGTCTGGACTTCTCCCCATGTCTACATGGGTTTCCCACAGTCTGAGAGATGTGCTGGTTAGGTGCATTGGCCATGCTAAATTCTCCCTCAGTATACCCCAATAACAATGTGTTTGTGTAAAGGGGACAGAAACACCACAGTGAGGGATGAGGCATATTTCAATAACACAGAATGGGGGTGGGGGGATGTGAGGGATGTATGTGGGGAGGCAAAACAAGACAGTTGGCATGGAGGCTTAGGAAGAGGGAAATTCTCTTCTTGCTTTCACAGTCTGCAAGATCAGATGTATTAGCCTGCAATTTGGGCAGAAGCCTTTCCTGTCGAGCGTTAAGTCAAAGTGGTAGTAGGATGTGACCCCTAGATAGGCAATTAATGCTAACATTACAGTGGGTAATCCAACCCTATCATCTGTAATATTATGATTGGATTTGGTGGGGAGGGGGATGTTTTGCGAGTGGGTGACTAAGGGATTTTCACAATAACTGCATTGCAGTGTTAATCCAAGCCCTACTTCTGGCACTAATAAATAAACCTAAACTCATTAATTCTGTATCTGGATGTTTTACACTGTTTTCAATGATGTGGCAGACCTGAATAATGTGTAATCCATCATCATATCCAGGTGCCATTTTGAAAAGATACCCAATATCACTGACTTACTATTGAAGAAAACTCCTGAGATTGAAAATGAGCCTCTAGCAACAATCAGAGACTGGAAGATGGATCCCTCTACAGGTCAGCACATCTTGAAGATCCACCTGCAGATACACCCCCGACCCACTGCTGTAGAGTTCCAAGGTTGCAACTTGCCTCCATCCTGAACTCCAGAGGCAGCCCCAGATGTTGTTCAGGTGATCCCCAACATCTGGATGCCACAATGCTTTATACCAACCTTGTGCAGAATCAGGTACTGGCTTTCATTTGCATCCCATTAACTAAATGCAGATGAAGTCACACCGGCCTCTATTGGCAACAGCAGAAGATCTTGTTGTAAATTTGCATTGCCATGACACCAATCTTTGGCCCATCATCCATATTCTTTCTCCCAACACCCGACATTGAGCCAATGGACAGGAGCTTTGAGCAATTCAGCAGATCATATTCAGGTTTGTCATAATTCTTTGTTATACTCGTTGTTTTAACCAGCGACTTACATTAGGATGTTCACCACTCCTTCAGCTCCTTGGGGGAGGCAATGTCCTAGACTGTTAATCCAAAAACTCAGCTAATGTTCCAAAAACCCAGGTTCGTAATCTGTCACGGCAGATGGTGGACTTTGAATTCAATAAAAATATCTGGAATTAAGAATCTACTGATGACCGTGAATAACATAACTGTCTATAAAATAATGAGGGGCACACATCAGCTACATAATCAATATCTTTTCCCAAAAATAGGACAGTCTAAAACTAGAGGGCATAAGCTTAAAGTGAGAGGGGAGAGAGACAAAAGTGTCCAGAGGGGCAATTTTTTCATACAGAAGGTGGTGAGTGTCTGGAACAAACTGCCAGACATGGTAGTAGAGTCTTTTAAAAAGAATTTAGATAGTTACATGGATACGATAGAGGGATGTGGGCCAAATGCGGCTCATTGGGATTATCTTAGGGATTTTTTTTTAAAAGGGTAGCATGGACAAGTTGGGCCAAAGGGCCTGTTTCCATACTGTAAACCTCTATGAGTCTAAATCATTGTCAACTGTTGGAAAAACCCATCTGGTTCACTAATGTCCTTTAAGGAAGGGGGACCAGGAATAGTTTGTGAAGACTTCTCCCATCAAAGGGTGTTACATCCTTTCACTACTGTAGTACCTGCAGGAGATTTTTGTGATAGTGATTACATTTATGTGCAAAGTGCTAAAGCGATTGGGTGGACGCTGTAGGAGAATGATGATGACTTGCAGTGAATACAGAGTGATGTCTGACTCTCGCCTGAGAGAGAGAAAGAGCTGAGTGTAGTCTGCCACTGAATAGGGTGATTTGGGGTTCCGGAGACGCTGAATGATACATCTCATCTATTACTGCCTTCTTGGAGGTCAGGCATCCTGGTGTCTTTCTCCACTCACTGATGAGGTAAACAGACTCTCACATGTTTTCAGCTCTTGCCAAACTCATAAGTTGAGAAAGCTGGTAGACAGGAGAGGCCTGAGTGTTGTTCTGGTAGGTGATAGTGGGAAGAGGGTGGTGGAGTTGAATATGAGAGTTAGGTAGGTGATTGGGGGGCCCATGTTGTTTTCTGTGCACTCTATCGTCAGTGTTGGGGGTGGGAGATACGTAGCTCTGCCATCTTGCATTGTTCTGGGAGTGCAAGAAAATTTACGCAGCATGGCATTATGATATGGCATCATGGAGGATCTGTATGAGTGAGCAAAGTGACTTAGTACAAGTGCGTTATTACAATGATGACTCATCTCTACTTGTGCTTATATTTACCCGCACCGACTAGGTGTCTAGCGTTTCTTACTCTTCCTCATCTTCCACAGCTGAGGATGAAGTGGCCTGATGACTTCTGCCTACGGTTATTCCAGATGACGTTGGTGGGCATGTCCTGAGAGTCCTAGATCTTGATGGTCTGAGCCTACTTTAGGACTGCACAGGTGTGTAGGGGCTGGAGGTGTGTCGCTCTCATACACACCCCAACTACCACCCACTCTGTAAAAGCCAGCTCCAATATTTAGCCAGACTCTCTGAATTAGTAGTCCAGTAATACAACCACTGTTTTACTGTACCCCAATATCCATAGCTATATTGCCAAAAACACGGCAACATTATTTTGAAATTGAAAATTGGCAAGGTGAGACTAAAAGTTATAAAACTTCCTGTTATGTTTTAAATGAATACCCAAGTAGCATGGTAAATGTCTTCAGAAAACAGAACAGGTTTCTGAGTAATGAGAAAAGTCTGTAAACTTGAGTGCAAGCCAAAGTTACGATAACAAATTCAGTATTGACGTTCAGCCAACAGTAGTGAAAACTGAAGTTTGACATCAATTATCAGCAAACATCAGTCAACCAGGTATCCCATATCTAACAATTTGAATTAAAATATTAAAAAATGCAGCAATTGAGTATGTCAAAATCTCATGGTTTTTTTTTAATATCCAGTTTTCATTTTATGCTTCAATCAGCACTGAACGAGAGCAACTTCAGATTATGGACACTTGGCAGCTGAACCACTTCAAAAGAAGTGGTGTGTTTTCAACATTCTGATCTACATATTTTTCACCTGTGATGCAAGTATTTTGTGAAAATCTGCAGTTAGTGGCAAGACAAACTTTAATAACCAGTTGTCTAAATTATGCCAGTGATAATTACTTATATACTTATGCTTAACGCCATTTAAATATGGCACCAATTTTTAAAAATGTTATTAGTATCATAAGTAGCCTTACATTACCACTACAACGAAGTGTGAAAATCCCTTAGTTGCCACACTCTGGTGCCTGTTTGGGTATACTGAGGGAGAATTTAGCCTGGTCAATGCATCTAACCAGCACATCTTTTGCAATGTGGGAGGAAACCAGAACACCCGGTGGAAAACCACATAGGCAAGGGGATAATGTGCAGTCTGTCTGCACAGACAGTGACCCAAGCCAAGAATCGAACCTGTGTCCTTGGCAGTATGAGGCAACAGTGCGAATCACTATGCCACCATTCTACCTATTTCTGATAATTAAATGATAAAACATTTTAGTTTAATGCCCTGCTTCACTACGCCAGGTTCAGTTCCTGGCTTGGGTCACTGTCTGTGCAGAATCTGCACATTCTTCCCATGTCTGTTTGGGTTTCCTCCAGGCGCTCTGGTTTCCTCCCACAATCCAAAAGATGTGCTAGTTAGGTGCAGTTATCGTTCTAAATTCTCCCTCAGTATACTCAAACAGGTGCCGTTGCGTGGCAACAAGGGGATTTTCACAGTAACTTCATTACAGTAAGCTTATAACTAATGAATAAATTTTTAATTTTTTAATATTAATTATTTGTGACCCTTGCCTAATTAACATAATGTTCTGTAAAATTCCTCTCATAAACTCCGAACATAGAAGTCTGTACTAGGGCACTGCAAAGTTATTATAGAAAGTTATATAAAACCTACTCCAGAGTCTAAAGAGCAGATTGCCATAGTATTGAAAGCTGAGTCTGCCTTGGGCCTTCAGTTCTTGTGGATTTGGGAATTAAATCTGAAAAGCATTTGTTTTCAAAATGATTCAAAGTGAGACAGCTTGCTATTTGCAGACTTGCTGAATAGAAAGCACAATGTTCTAATTAAGAAAACAGCTCTGTAAAACAATAGCATCCCTCATGGAACAAAATGCACTGTTCCAAGAATTGTAAACTAATCACTGCAGAGAGAGAAAAAATAACACTGTCCTATTTTATTGGTTAAAAACAAAGATTCAATATCACTGAAGATCTCTGCAAATTGTCTTTTTGTATTAAATTACAATGAGACAGATTTCACTGATAGCATTGCAGGTCAGATTTGCAAAACATGAAAGATTGTGGGAAATGTTTTACAACTGCAACCGTTGCAATGGATTTGCATTATGGCATATTTTCACTTCCATTAATGCATAATTTACAAGCTGTGTAACAAAACCTTTCCAAACAGTGCAACATCCTGCAGTCTCTGAGAGCAAATCCATGTAAATATGGTACAACTTCAATTTCAATGCTATTTTGAAAATAACCATTTCCTGCAAATCAGACACAATGCAGGATGGCCCTATTCACAGTAAAGCACTGCATTAATTCACTCAGTGCTGCCAAAATCCATTTTGAATATTATCAGTTGCTTTAGTGAATGTTTTGAGGGATGTAAAAAGCTGGTTTTGTTGCTAACTTATCAGCAAGATCAGGATATTTCTTAACATTTGGCGATAACTACCCCAAACTAATGCATAAACTGCTGATAATGTGGGTGTGTCAACTTACATGATGGCGATGCATTTAACATAAACATTATTGATTCCAATAAAATCCACATATCCAATGTTGCAAAAAGCAATTACTGAAATGACAACTCTGAATTTATTTTGAGAAAAATCAGAACAATATGCATGACACTGGATGTAAATGGTTCAGACTGACACCTAACTTATGTTGAAATGAGCACTTCTATCAAAATGCCACAACATTCATTTAAGTACCATCATTGAGTTACACCTATTTTTCTCTCCCCAGTGCTAGCACAGGTGTTAACCTGTGAACAGAACTTTACAAATTGTAGGTTGTAATGTTCCCATCTGTACTGAAAATTACTCCATGATGTTACCACAATAACATTTACACTGATCTTGTCATTTCACACAACTCTAGTGATTTATTTCACTAGCTCCTAGAACTGATATCTCTTAGTACCTTAATGCCACAAGTTCAACAGTGTGTTCCATTATAATTCTTATCCAAACTGATGACTATATTGCTCAGAGCAAGAATCTCATGAGCAGCCTCAGATCAATCTGATTGTAACACATTCTTCATCAGAAAAAAAGAGGGGGTTGGGCAGATGGTCGCTGGCATGAGTGTAACTCTGCACATCTGTTAGAAGCTGTGCAGTTAAAATTACCAAAGTTACTTATCGCTACTGGAGCCATCAATAGTTGAGATGTTCCAGTTTCACCTGCTCTCCTGAGTTTTGCACTCATAGGACTCATTAGCAAGAATACCAAACAAAAAAGGGACAACAAATTATATTTCATGAGAAGAGAGTGCAGCTGATTGATATGCATGCCCAAAACCAGCTGTGTCTTTTCTCAAATATGCATAACTGGTCTTGGTGACATCGAGGAGCAAATTACTTTTTATAGAAAAGAAGGCCTGAGAGGGAAAAAAAGTTAGTTTCCAACCAGGCTACTAGCCCAGTGGCAAAGAGGATTGACATCAGAAAGAATTCTTTTTCTCTTCATGTAGGACCACGATGAGCTTGCATTAAATTGACATACAGTTTTCTCCTAATTTCCAAAGATTTCTCAGTGAGAACAGGTGTCATCTAATGTGATTTAAATGGGGTCTGGGAGTTAAGAAAATGGCCTCATGTTTTAAAACAGCAGATGATTGTTTAACTCACAAGGCTGTTCACTGACTAAAAACTGCCCACAGTTAAAATCAAGGTCATATGAAATTTAATTGCTGCATGCGTGAGGATCTAACATGTGCAACATATGATCCTATAGCTGATTTATATTCATTTTAATGCAAATTTCCCTAAAATAATAATATCTGAAAGCTCCTACCCGTCGGGAAAAAGATACAAGAGGATACGTACCAATTGATTCAAGAACAGCTTCTTCCCTCATGGTAGTCCATGCTTTTGAATGGACTACCTCATATTAAGTTGATCTTTCTCCACACCCTAGCTATGACTGTAACACTACATTCTGTATTCTCTTCTTTCCTTCTCAAAGTACTTTGTCTGTAAAGTATGCAAGAAGCAATGCTTTACCCATGTATACTAATACATGTTAATGCATGTGGTTAGCATTGCTGCCTCACAGCACTAGGGACCTAGGTTTGATTTCACCATCGGGTCATTGTCTGTGTGGAGTTTGCGTGTTCTCTCTGGGTCTTTGTGGGTTTCTTTTGAGTGCTCCAGCTCCCCCCCACAGACCAAAGATGTGCAAGTTAAGTGGACTGGCCATGCTAAATTGACCCGAGTGTCAGTAGGATTAGCAGCGTAAACATGTGGGGTTACAGAAATAGGGCCTGAGTGGCATTGTGGTTGGTGCAGGCTCAATGGACCTAATAGCCTCCTTCTGTATTGTAGGGATTCTATGATATGCCAATAATAAATCCAATCAAAATCCTAGCTCCAGTGTTTTCTAGAATGTGAATGGAAATAGAGACAAAATTATGCACAAATTACTAGGAGGTTTGGTTTTAAACACAATTTGTTCAGTAACTAATAATAAGCAGAGTTGTAATTTGTTTGATAAGCATATTCAAGTGTATGGGTATGTTTAATTATTTTTATGATTTATGTACAGAAGCAATCAGTTTTGGTGATACAAAAATGTATGGCTCCTTCTCTTTCTTTTCCAGCGGGTTTTCTAACACATGTAGCTACACTGACTACTATTCTGGCAGAAATGAGAGATTATGGGCACGATCTAAGCTACCGTTTGTGCCACATTCTTGCTGCAGCAAGGTTGGAGAATTTAGCAGCCAGCCAAATCTCTGTTCACTGCAGCAGGATGGTAAGGCCCCATCAGTGTGATTGGTGATAAAATTCTGGCCTATGGCTGGAACTTTCTGGCCATTAACACTGGCTGCATCTTACAGTCCTGCCGACAGCACACCCCACTGTAGTTTCCCAGCAGCAATGGGTGCACTCAACAGAAAAGCCCATTGCCAAAGGCAGGGCCAGAAGATCCTGCCACCCATCAAAGGCAGGTTGCCTCCATCATACCAAAATGCTTGTACAGAAAATCCCATCTTTGGAAAAAAGTAGCATGATGAATAACGTTTTTTTATGTTTAAGTTATTACAAATTGAAGACAAATATTGGGGGCCTAATTTTCCATTAAAATCCACAAAAGGTGCACTGCATTAGAAGATTTTTGTACCTTTTCCTTATATTTCAGATTAGGGTCCTGTGCCAACCATGCACATAGACCTAGAACTGGGCTCCCATTCAGAAGAGGAGAGATTAATGTTTTGCTGAACACAAATTCAGTCCCTTGAATCCCATCCTGCCATTCAGTGAACTCATGGCTCTGCTGTATCTGAACTCTATTTCCCCGCCAATGATAACATATCCATTAACAGCCTTGGCCAGCAAATACCTATTGATCTCAGATTTAAAATCAATTATGGGAATGTCTATTGCTTTTTGGGTAAGTATTTTCCACACTTCAATCATGTTTTATGAAAAGAACCACTTCCTAATTTCTTTCTTGAATGGCCTAACTCTGATTGTGTGGAGACTGCCCTATTCAGAGAAATCTTAATTTTTTTCGTCCCTATCAATTTCTTACAAAATCCTAAATTGAATCACTTTTGTGTTATTATTACCTTTTCTATTTTATGGAATATAAATCTAGTTGACATAAAGGCTCCTCATAATTTAACCTTTGGAGTCCTGGTAACATTCTGGTGAACCGACACTGAACTCCTTCAAAGTCAAGTACATGCTTTATAATGTGTTGCAGCCAGACCTATACACAGTATTATAACCTGACCAAGGTTCTGTATAGTTCAGCAAAACCTTTTCCCCTTTTCAGTCAAGTCCACTAAATCCAAAGACTTCTTTAGTATATTTTTGTGCCTGACCACAGTATTCTAATGAATTTTATACCTGGACCCCTAAGCCTTTTTGAACATCTACCATTCCTGACTTTTCATTAGTTAAAGAATGCTCATATCTATCCTCTTTTGGACCAAAATGGATGACCTCACACCTACATCTATTGAAAACCTGTTGCCCCAATTTTGTCTGTTCGCTTAATCTATCAATGTCTCTATAATTTCATGCACTACTTCCTATGCCACCAATCTTTGTGTCATAGTAAGCCTAGATACATGGCTTTCTAGTGTTTTATCAAAGTCATTAATAAATATTATGAATTGTTGAGACTTCGGCATAGGTCCTTGTGGGATATCAGTCGTCACTTCCTTGCAATTCGAGTACATACCCATTATCCCTATCCTTTGCCTTCTAGTGATTCCTGAACCAAGTCAACCATTTGCCTTCAATTTCATGAGTTTCAAAGTTTAGCTGCCATCTTTTATGTGAAACCTTAATAAAGGTCTTCTACAAATCCATGTAAACTATGTCCTTGAAGGTGCAATATAAATGCAAGTTGCTTCGTTGTTGCTGCTGTGACTCAGACTTTAATTATAGATTCAGATAATTTCTCCACAACAAATGTTGGACTAACAGGTCTATCATTTTTTGATTTTTCCCTTTCACTTTCTTAAATGATATAGAGTTACTCATGTCACGCTGTTTTTCTGGCTGCACTGACCATTTGCTGTTCAACTGTAACCTGCATTTCTACATATTTTAATTGGGTTTTGTCTGCTTGGCTTGGCACATTTATATTTTTCCCCTGGAGAAATATATTTTGTATGCACATTGAAGGAAGAAACTTTGCAAAATAGATGCAGTTGAGCTCTTTTTTTAAAGGAAAATTTTATTCCTCCTGCGTGGCTGCAGAATCTCTCAAAGCACACGGAGCTTAGCAGGAGATAACCACCATTCAATACCACCTCCATTGTTCAGAGATGTGACTGCAATATTGAAAGGAAATTTGAAATTCTCACCAGGTCAGCCATGGCCAATGAGTAGAATATCCCCTCTTCTTTGTATTTTTTTCAACTAGGACTAACGTGATGTCTCATCTCCGGTTCATGAATGCTTTCATTTTCTCCCTACCTTCTCTCGGGTACCAATGATGTTTCTTTGCATATGTGCGAAGAACCTCTTTCAACCAGCCTCCTATTTACCTGCATAAGGGTTCCTAATGACAATACTAATAATTCCTTTTAGAATCACCTCACAGTTTCCAAATAGAGAGACAGCACTGGGGAGAAACACTAAATGCAGAATTGAAGATAACACAAACTAATTCTTAGTAAGGTTAGGAATCAAGTACCATCAAGTTCAGAAATGCTTCACACTCTGGGAAACAAATTATCTTGTGCAGAATAGTTGTGACAGATAATCATATTTGAGAGACTGGGTCACAGAAATGAAAACGACAGCTAATTCTGGAAGATAGGTAGTGGCGACTTTGATTGACATTAATTGCAGAAAGGGGAGATGTTGTGTGAGGGGTCATGAAAGGGTTTTTGGTTTGTTCATTATAAGGAATCAACATCTGCCATATTTGTCTGCCAACTGCTATGTTGCCGATCGGTGATACTTCTCAAGCATTTTATTTTAGAGGAGCTATACTGTGGCTTTCAAATTCAGCTTCAGCTTCATTTGTGGCATGCAGACAATCGGAGAGACTGGCAGACTGGTACTACAGAATACCCTCTGACCTGTCCATGCACCATGTGTACTGCTTGGGAATGCAAATATCGTTTCTCATTATTTCAGTGGTATGGGTCTGGACATTGTTATCTCTGCTCAGCTGCTGTTTTTGGATGTCATGGAGGATTTTTTTTTACTTTATCATGAGCACAGAAATGCTTAGCCTACGTGCAAGTTGGTTTTTGCATTCGGCATTCAAACACGCTCCTTGTGATTTATTAAAAGTTTATGTATCTTTTCCTCTTGATAATTAACCACACTAGTTAATTGAATTCAAAGAAATATGTATATAATTCTCTGGAAAATTAACAACTCCCTCTCAATTTCATGTGTAGCTCTCAAACACCTTGAAATCACCTACCTGGATTTTTCATTTCAAGCTTGTTAATATTAGCATTCATCAGCAGCTTCTAAAAATGCTCCCAATTTTTTGTCAAAGCATAGGTGGCTCAGGAACAGAACATGTCACCAAATTCAAACAGTTACAATAAGCAGTCCTTTCATAAATGTTAATTGATATATACAGGAGTTCTGAAATTTAAATTGGAAGGAAATTCATCAACAGAAAAGCTTCTTACTTACAGCAGAAAACATATTACGGCTGATTTTCTGCCTACATTTTCAATATTACATAGCCTGTTCACACCTGCATTAGAGCAGCTGCCTCAGTAAGAATTAGTGTTCAGAGACAAAATGTTCCAGTATAGGTATTCATTTATCTTGTTTATGAATGCAGAGACTGGAAATCTATGGTTACTTTGGCTTTGAAAAAGCTACAGGAGGTATTATAGTAGTAGGTGTTCTTTCTTAGGGTTGGTAATCCTGATCCCACAGGAGTAGCAATTCCTCTCAGTAGTCAGAAGACTTCTGGCTGGTCCATCAAATGCTCCATCCCACCTGTGATGATTCCCACCATGAGTCGAACCAGAAAATCCTGGCCAAATCTGAACTCAAAATATCTTTTTTAACTTAATATTCAAAACCATAGTTTTAGATCAAACCAGGGAGTGATGACAGATAGAAAAGTTAAAATACCATATTTTGAAACTAACTGAGATAAATTACACTTGGGCTTTGTATTGTAACAAGATTTTAAGACACTTGCTCTCATTCAATGTAATATACTTTATAAATGAAGGAGATCTACTACCAATTCTCTTTGACACTTGCAGCCAATTACGTAAAAATTATTCAGAAAAAATATTAGATCTGGAAGAGAGATAAATCAGGATACAATGATAAACAATAATTTCATACAATTTCACTGTCAGGATCATAGAATTGACAATCATTAATCAGCATGTTATCTTTTGGGTATTTATAACTATTTTTCCACAGAAAACAACTGCAAAAAAAACTTGAATATTGCTGAAAAGAAACATGGTGCAGAAGATTTGGCAATATAACGCTCAGATATGAATATACCTAAAACAAAGTATATTTGTGCAAGTTATAAGAAGTTTCTGAGGTAAAAGATAGTTAAGGTGTTAGTTAAGTCTAAAAAAATGTTGAGAGGTGGTCTTGTGGTGCAGTGGGTAGCATTCCTACCTCTGAACCAGAAGTTCTGGAATCAAGTCCCAATTCAGAACTTGATGGCCAAGGAAGGTGCTTTCATAACCTGACCAAACTGGTCTCAACCTGTAAATTCTTTCATCACTCAACCGTGCCAGGCGGTAAGAGTGGGAGAGATCCCTGATCACCTATGCCATGGAAAGAAATTGGAGCCTCTACCATCACTTCCTATTTCCAGGGTTCAAGATGCATGGGAAGTATGTACTGCCACAGTGACTCAGACTCCTTTACGGAACAGGCAGCCAGTGTAGATCAGATTGGTGAAAACATCATGAGGTTTGACTCCAGTTCCAGTTGGGCAAATTCAGGACCTGCCTCCTTTCCCTACCTGTGGTGAATGTCATGGCATTGTGGGCTAACTTTCAGTAGAGAACTCAGAAGGAGTGTGTATTTGGACTGCCAACTTAAATTTACAATAAACTGTAAGTATGAAGAGGGTCACGTGACCTGTTCTGAATTTTGTCTAACAACTAGCTTGGGAGCCTTGATTTTTGGTAGGGTTGGGTCGGCAGATTATTTTACTGGAAAGCTGTGCTGATGTGAATAATTGTATGGCCCAAACTTGGGCCAGAGTTAGGGTATAAGATTGGGCATATTTCACGTGCACAATTCACTAAGTATAATTGCCTCCATTCAGGAGCACTTCAGGAGATTTCTAAAACATTATGTGGGATTTACAAATTTAAGGAAAAAGTCTAAATCTATCAGAGTTCTTTGGAGAGGTTACGTGCCTTTAGGGATTTTTAAGATTAGATGTTAATACGTAAAATTACAGAAATGTGGTTGCAGGGTGACTGGGACTGGGAACTGAATATCCAGGGGTATCAGACATTTCAGAAAGATTGACAGGAAGGAAAAGGAGGCGGGGCAGCTCTGTTAATTAAGGATAACATCAGGGCGATAGAGAGAGACGATATAGGCTCCAAGGAGCAAAATGTGGAATCAATGTGGTTGGAGATTAGGAATAGTAAGGGGAAAATGTTATTGGTGAATGTGGTCTATAGGCCCCCACATAATAACTTTGAGGTGGGGTGGGCTATAAACAAACTAATAACAGATGCGTATAAAAACGGAACAGCAATAATCATGGGGGATTTTAACCTTCATTTTGATTGGTCAACTCAAGTTGGACGTGATAAACTTGAGGAAGAGTTCTTAAAATGCAGTCGAGATAGTTTCCTTGAACAGTATGTTACAGAACCTATGAGGGAGCGAGCTATCTTGGATCTGATCCTGTGTAATGAGACAGGTAAAATTAATGATCTCCTTGTGAGGGATCCTCTTGAAACGAGTGATCACAATATGGTTGAATTTCTAATACAGGTGGAGGGCGAGAAAGTAGGATCCCAAACCAGCATCCTCTGCTTGAACAAGGGGGAGTACGATAGGATGAGGGCGGAGTTGACTAATATAGACTGAGACTGCAATTAGTTGATGGATCAGCTGAGGAACCGAGGAGGATTTTTAAGGAGATTTTTGTTAGTACTCAGCAGAAATATATTCCAGTGAAAAAGAAGGAATGTAAGAAAAGGGATAACTAGCTATGGATAACTAAGGAAATAAAGAGTATCAAATTGAAAACCGATGCATACAGAGTAGCCAAAATTAGTGGGAAACTGGAAGGTTGAGAAAGCTTTAAAAAAACAACAAAGAACTACTAAGAAAGCAATAAAGAAGGGAAAGATAGATTATGTAGGTAAACCAGCACAAAATATAAAAACTGTTAGTAAAAGTTTTTATAAATATATAAAATGGAAAAGAGTGGCTAAAGTAAATGTTGGACTCTTAGAAGATGAGAAGGGGGATTTAATAATGGGAAATCGATGTAATAGCCAAGGCCTTCAACAAGTTTTTTTGTGTCAGTCTTCACAGTGGAGAACACAAATAGCATACTAATAATTGACCGTCATGGGATTGTGGGGGTAAGGACCTTAAAACAATCACTATTACTAAAGAACTGGTCCTGGATAGGTTAATGGGACTAAAGTTAGACAAGTCCCCTGGTCCAGATGGAATGCATCCCACGGTACTAAAAGAAACAGCTGAAGTAATAGCAGATGTGTTAGTTATAATATATCAATATTCTCTGGACTCTGAGGAGGTGTTGGTGATTGGAAAACAGCTATTGTAATGCCACTGTTTAAAAAGAGAGAGAGACAAAGGGCGGGTAAAGACAGGCTGGTTAGTTTAACATCAGTAGTTGGGAAAATGCTGAAATCTACCATTAAGGAAGAAATGGAAGGACTCCTGGAAAAGAATAGTTCAATCAAGAGACACAACATGGATTCATGAAGGGAAAGTCATGTTTGACTAACTAACTGGATTTTTATGAAGATGTAACAAGTGCGGTTGACAGAGGGCATTCGATAAAATTCCTCACAAAAAGTTGCTGCATAAGATTAAGGTACACAGAGTTGGGGGTAAAGTGTTAGTGTGGATTGAGGATTGGCTGTCTATCAGGAAGTAGGGAGTTGGAATAAATGGGTGCTTTTCCGGTTAACAGTTGGTGACTAGTGGCGTGCCACAGAGATCGGTGCTGGGGCCTCAACTGTTTACCATATACATAGACAATCTGGAGGAGGGGACCAAATGTAGGTAACAAAGTTTGCTATGACATAGAGATGAATTAGGACCGAGTGTAGGGTAACAAAGTCTGTGGATGATTTAAAGATGAGTGGGAAAGCAAATTCAGTGGAGGACAGAGAAAGTCTGCAGAGAGATTTGGACAAGCTAAGTGACTGGGCGAAGATCTGGCAGATGGAGTATAACGTTGGCAAGAGTGAGGTTATTCACTTTGGAAGGAATAATAGTAAAACAGACTATTATTTAAATGATGAAAAATCACAACATGCTACTGTGCAGAGGGATCTGGAGGTCCTTGTGCATGAATCACAACAACTCAGTTTGCAGTTGCAGCAGGTGATCAAGAAGGCGAATGGAACATTGGCTTTTATCACGAGCAGGATGGAATATAAAAGCAGGGAGGTCTTGCTGCAATTGTACAAGATACTGGTGAGGCCACACCTAGAGTACTATGCGCAATTTTGGTCCCTTTATTTATGAAAGGATATATTAGCTTTGGAGGGGATGCAGAGAAGGTTCACCAAGTTGATTCCAGAAATGAGGAGGTTGCTTATGAAGAGAGATTGAGTAGACTGGGCCTGTACTCATTGGAGTTTAGAAGGCTGAGGAGAGACCTTATAGAGACATATAAGATAATGAAGGGGCTAGTCAGGGTAGAAGCAGAGAGATTATTTCCACTTAGAATGAAAACAAGATCTAAAGAGCACAGCCTCAAAATAAGGAAGAGTCAATTTAGAACAAAGTTGAGGAAGAATTTCTTCTCCCAGAGGATAGTGAATCTTTGGAATTCTCTGCCCATTGAAGCAGTGGAGGCTACTTTATTAAATGTGTTTAAGTCACAGATAGATAGATTTTTGACCAATAAGGGAATTAAGAATAATGGGGATCAAGCAGATAAGTGGAACTGAACCACTATCAGATCAGCCATGATCTTATTGAATGGCAGGGCAGGCTCGAGGGACTAGATGGCCTACTCTTGCTCCTATTTCTTATGTCCTTATATAAAAGATTGATAAAATCTGTAGAACTGTTAAATGTCAAGTTATTTAAATTCCCTGATCATTAAATTAAAAAAAAATGTTTCTCAGGTGAAAAATAAATGGTGCTTAAAATTTAAAAAGGTGTTTGTTGAATAGTCTTGAGAGCCATCATTGTAGCACTCATATAGCTTGACTGTTTCTACAACCTATCATTACCACAGTGTGGGTCCTGGAATGTCACAGTTTGATTGACGGCTCAGAGGAATTATTAAGGAATAAGCTATTTTTATTGTGGCACTATGAATGTATTTTTTAAATAACGAATTAATTGCTTAAAGTGAAATAAATGGATTGAATGTGCTTTTATCAATCAGATTGTTTTTTTCTAGAGTGAAATTTGTAAGAGATACATTGAATATTGTTTAATTTGTCCATGGTGAATGCTGGGTGAGTTGTCACGGAGGTTATAAGAGCACAGGGGCATGAATTGGTATAGGAAATATAAAGGGCCACGGGAGGTCTCTGGAGGAGCAAGGGTTGGCAAGAAGCATATTAGGGGCTATGGGTTTGGTTGAGGGGCAAAGTTGGTATGATGATATGAAGAAATATGGGGGTGAGTATGGGGCATGAGATAATATGTGCTACCACCAATGGTGCAGTAGGAGGGATGAGGGCATATGAGGGATGAGGGCCAGAGAGCCCCTTGGATGGATGTAAAAGTTCACATGGCATCATTTCAAAAAAGACCAATATTTATCCCTTAATAAAATCCTACAAATCAGTATCACAATGATATTTGTGGGAGTTTGTTGATTGGCTTCTGGGTTTCCTACATTATAACAATGACTATACTTCAGTAAGTGCTTAATTGGCTGAAAGGCACTTTGTGATGTCTGGTGAAAAGTGTGATATCGATGAAGGTATGGTAAATGGTTAAGGTAACTGGATGGAATAAAGAAATAAGAAAGTCTCCCTACAGCTAGTCAGAGCTAATGACACCGGAACCTCACTGCTAAATACAGTTTTAGTCATGCTTAAAGAAGTGCATATGTGCTTTAGAAGTAGTTCAGAGAAAAACTAATTAGCTGATTTCTGGGATTGTGAAGAAAGCAAATTGGGCTTATATTCATTTGAATTTAGATGAATGAGAGATGGTTTCATTGAAACCCATAAGATTTTGAGGGTGCTTGACAGGGTATGTTTTCCCTTGTGGAGGAGTCCAGAAGTTGGAGGAACAGTCTTAAAATAAGGAGCTTTTCATTTAAAACAGAGACAAGAAGGAATTTTTTTTTAGTGGGTCATTAGTGTTTTGAACTTTATCCCCGAGTGGGAAGTGAGGTTTCCCTATGATTACATGTGCGTTGGATATTACTATGGTCATTGCTTAGGCCAGTAAGCTATCTGATAGATCTGTAGCTAATTGAGCAGATGCCTGGGTACTATTTTTGTGGTATTGCCATGTGAAGCATGTCCATCTCTTTGAGCTCCTGTCATTCCCCTACTGTTGGGCATATTGGAGCAGATCCGGATTGCGAGGGAGCAGTGAGATTCCTGTATTAGTGCTGTCTTAAATACAAGAATTTCACTGTTCCCTCGCAGTCTACTTGTTATTGTTATCTTAAATGGTCTCATTTGTTTCCCCAAAGTGGTGACTCCAGATAAGACTCACTGCTGTACATTGAAGATCCAAGGTCTCTGGAGCATTAAACAACATATTAGCTGTGTAAGTTGGGCTTGAATTTAAGAACCAAGTCAGAATAAAACAATTGTGGAGAAACTTGGATGTAATATAGTCCCTGCAGCTTGCTGAGGCACCCATGTAGCACTGGTCAAACAACGAAGAACAAAGAAAATTACAGAACAAGAATTGGCCCTTCAGCCCTGCAAGCCTGTACTGACCTTGCTACCAGACTTAACTAAAACCCTCTACTCTTCTGGGGATCATATCCTTGTATTCCCATCCTATTCATGTATTTGTCAAAGCGTCCCTTGAAAGTCACTACTGTATCCGCTTCCACTACCTCTCCTCGCTGTGAACTACAGTAAACTAAACTGGTCAGATGTAGGGTGTGGACTCTTTCATAATACTCTGAAGCCATGCAGGTTGATTGGCATTTTCTACAATGACTGCATGAATTGGTAATATAGAGCTACCAAAGTATTTGTGGGTGAGACTTGTGAGGTTTAAATCCCTGGGTTGAAGAGTGTAGGAAGCCTCAAATCTGATATGTAGATACTTTCTCCTCCAATTGCACCTATACATGCTCCTCTAATTGTCTTTAACACTTACACCTTTATGCAGATTACTAACTCATCCAGCGGAAAGCATGAATAGGTATTGTTAGTTGTGACTGTGGGAAAAGATGATGCAAAAAGCCCGAGTGCATGAGGTTCTTTGAGAATTGCCACAATATGTTGTTGAGTATTTGCAGGAGTAAAAAATATTTTGGAATGTTGGTAGTATGTGTCATTTTGCAATGGAATTTATATGACAAAATATTCCTATCCAATATTCAGAGATTTGTTTTCAACTAAATCCAAACTACCCATATCATAACTTACACCAAATCCTTTCTCATCCAACACCTCAATGTTTACTGACTCCATGGGTTCTTGGTCTGGTGATACTTTGATTTTAAAGTTGTCACCTTGGTTTCCAAATTTCTCCATGACTTTATTCGTCTCTCATTTTCTTTTACCTTCTTCAGCCCTCCAACCTGCCAAGATCTCAGTGCTCCTAGCAGTTCTGGTCTCTTGCACATCCCCAGTTTTCTTTCACTCCACTATTAGTCAGCATGTCTTCAGCTGACTAAGCTCTAAGTTCTGGAACTCACTCATAGTGGAAAATTTCCTGATCTCAGTTCTATACCTCTTGTCCTACTCCTATAATTTTATTTTTCTTTGGTTTAATTTTCCATTCCATTACAGTTTTATGTATTTCTAGAAGATAATCTCTGCAATATCTCCTTTTCTGGCTGCATCTACTGTCTTTTGTTAGAACATAGAACATAGAACATTACAGCACAGAACAGGCCCTTCGGCCTTCGATGTTGCGCCGACCAATATAAAAAGCAATGCCCCTCCAAACTAAACCATTCCCTTCTCTTCCATATACTTATCAACTACCCTCTTAAACGCCACCCAACTTGGCGCATCTACAACTGCTGCAGGCAGGGCATTCCACTCCCAAACCACCCTTTGGGTAAAGAACCTACCTCTGATATCAGTCCTATAACTATCACCCCTTAATTTAAAGCTGTGTCCCCTCGTGCTAGCTTTTTCCATCCTAGGAAAAAGGCTATCACTGTCCACTGTACAGCTTTCTGTAACAGGAAGGTAGAAAATGTGGAAAAGGTTACAAAGAATAAGTTCTATTCAGGTATCTTAGCCAGGAGTCACCCTAAGCAAATAAGCAACATACATGTGCTTGAGTTGACAAATAAAGGGCTACATGGTACACAAACTGGCTTGGAAGCAATACATAGCAATTTGAAAAAGCATCTGCATGTTTAAATGTTTGCAAAGTACATGAGAAGTGATCAGTGTTAAAAATTTCCCCTTTGAAATACTGACCAAACTTAACATGTAAAATGGAGGATACAGTAAGAAGTCTCACAACACCAAGTTAAAGTCCAACAGGTTTATTTGGAATCTCAAGCTTTTGGAGCACTGCTCCTTCATCAGGTAAGTGCAGAGGTAGATTTCACAAACATGGCATATATGGACAAACACACAATTGCAATGGTTGGAATGCGAGTCTTTTCAGGGAATCAAGTCTTCACAGGTACAGACCTTCAGACAAATCACATCTCTTTAACCTGTGATTATCCCTCTCTCCACCTCTATTATCTGTACCTGTAAAGACTTGATTATCTGAAAAGATTTACATTCTTTGTCTTTATATGCTGTGTTTGTGAAACATATCTCTTCACACATCTAAGATCATAACACCATAAGGCATAAGAGCAGAATTAGGCCACTCATCTTGTTGAACCTGCCATGCCAAAATCAATCATGATATTTTTCTCATCCTCATTCTTCTGCCTTTTCCCTATAACCTCAAAACTGTTCACAATACTCCAAGTGGGGTCTGACCAGACCCTTCTACACCCTCAGAAATATATCCTTGTTCTTGAATTATAGCCGTCTCAACATGAGTACTAACATTGCATTTGCCTTCCTAACTGATGACTGAACCTGCATGTTAACTTAAGAGAATCTTGATCAAGGACTCCCAAGTCCCTTTGTGCTTCTGATTCCTAAGCATTTCCCCATTTAGAAAATAATCTATGCCTCCATTCCTCTTTCCATGTGTAAAGAGTGTAAAATACATTTTACATATTATATTCCATTTGCCATTTTTTTGCCCACTCTCCTTGTCTTTCCAAGTCCTTCAGCAACCCCCTGCTTCCTTAATACTACCTTCCCTCTACAAATCTGAAAACTTAGCAACTGTGGCTTCAGTTCCTTCTTCCAAATCGTTAATGTATATTATGAAAAGTTGTGGTCTCAGCACCGACCCCTGAGGCACACGACCAGTCACCACTTGCCATCCTGAGAAAGACTCCTTTATCCCACCCTCTGCTTTCTGCCAGTCAGCCAATCCTCTATCCATGCCAGGATTTTAACCTTAACATCATGGGCTCTTACTTATTTATGCAGCATCTTATCAATGGCCTGGAAATGTAAATAAATCACACCCACTGGTTCTCCTTTATCTAAATTCCTTGCTATCTCCTCAAAGAACTCCAATAGATTTGTCAGACATGATCTCCCCTTGAAGGAACCGTGCTGGCTCAGTCCTATTTTATCATGCACTCCCATGTACTCTGCGATCTCATCTTTAATAATGGACTCTAAAATCTTGCCAATGACCAAAGTCAGGTTAGGCGACCAATAATTTCCTGTCTGCTGCCTCACTCCCTTCTTAAATAACAGTATTACATTAACTACTTTCTAGTCCCTGGGACCCTCCTTGCCTCCAGTGATTCCTGAAAGATGACCACCAATGCCTTCACAATTTCCTCAGCTATCTTATTAGAATCCTGGGATGTAGTCCATCCAGTCCATGTGATCTAGCCACCTTCAGACCATTCAGTTTCTTCAGTACCTGATGAAGGTGCAGCACTCCAAAAGCTTGTGATTCCAAATAAACCTGTTGGACTTTAACATGGGTATTATGAGACCTCTTAGTATGTCCACCTCAGTCCAACACCGGCATTTCCACATTATGTAAAATGGAATAATGTGAGTGAACTTATTGGCTGTAGAAAAGTCATATGGACTCAAAATGCTAATTCTCGTTCTCTTCACAGAGGCTGACAAACTGGCTGAGTTTATCCGGCACTTTCTATTTTTATATAAGCAGAACTTTACTTTCAACAGTTTTGTGGAGATTAACAAACAATTTTCCACAATTGCTCCCTGGTTCAGAACACTGCAATGGTACCAGCTTATTTTTCTATTCATGTTTCCATGCATTAAAAGTAGGATGATTTCAAGATATAAATAAGCATTTGATATTATTTAAGGCTCACATACTATTATGTTATCAGATTTCTCAAAAACATCTCCAAACATTTCACATATATTGAAATACAGTGAGTAGGGGTAGGTGAATATGGCAGACATCTTACATACAGAAATTCCCCACAGATATCAAATCCAATGAATGGCTAATTAATCAGTGTGTTATTTTTGGTGTTGCTTGAGCAAAACTATTGAACAGATTTTGATCTTCACCGTACATTCAAATGACTAAAATAAGCAAACAAACTAATTTGAAGGACAGTATCACCAACAGTGCAGCATTTCTTCTCAACTATACTGTGACTAAGAACTGACCTAAAACTGACTGTTGTTGAGAAATATGAATAATTGAAACTTTATTTTCACAGTAGAACTTGTGGCTGACAGCAGTGCAGAAATACTGACAAGCTGGGTATTTGGAAAACAGCATTCTTTGTAAACACAGGATACACAACTAGACTTTGACATTTCACTAAAAAAATACATTTCTGGGTATTACCAAACTTTGATTACCAGCCCTAAATATGAGATTTGTGGTTTGTCACATGGTGGCACTAAGTATTGATTATTGGTACTTGTTGCTATTCTGCTAAAGATGAGAAAAGGGCTTAAAAGTTATTGTTGTTCTAAGACATGTATTCATCAGAAATTCAGATATGTGAACATGGACTCAAAAAAACTCCCTAACTTTAAACAATGATTCACAAAGGATGACCTGGATTTGACTAGAATCAGGCTGCTCTCATTGAATCCCATCATTATGTCTCTGGTTGTTTACTAAATTTGAAATATGGAAGCAAGTTTTCTATGCTAAAACGTTATACATGTTATTTATTTATTAATTTATCCCAAATTAACTTCTGATCACTTGCTAGTACAGAACTTGAGTATTGCTGAAAAGACAGACATGTTGTTTCAGCTTTTCAGCTTGCACTCATCAGGACAAACACAAGAATACCAAATTTCAAACAATCATAACAATTTATACCAGAAGAGAAAAGATTGATTGACAAGTTGAATGATTGGCTGTGACATTATCATGAAGAAAGCGATGGAGAATGATAGACTCCTCTAGCTTTGACATATTCAAAAAGGCACAAGGTTTAAACATATTCTGTTTGTTTGCAGAGGCTTGTGGTAAACTGTAGTGGAGAACCCAGTCACAGATTTTCAACTAGCACATTGCATAGAGGGATTGAGTTAGACTGCTCCATCTCAAAAGTGAATCTGAGCATGGTATGGAGTGTATTTAGGTAATCAGGGAGGCAATGACATTGTTGCTTGACTAGTGCTTCAGAGAATCAGGAAAATGCTCTCGGGACCTGGGTTTAAATCCCAGCAGGGCAGATGGTGGAATTAAAAGTCCAATGATGATCATGAAACCATTGTTGATTGCCATAAAAACCTAAAGTCCTGGAAAATCTTAGCAGGTCTGACAGCATCTGTGGGGAAGAGAACAGACCCAATGCTGAGCCTTATGATCCTTCATCAGAGCTTTGATGAAGGACTATGTAGATTCAAAATGTTTGCTCTGTTCTCTCCCCACATGTGCAATCGATCTGCTGAGGTGTTCCAGCATTCTCTGGTTTTGTTTCAGATTCCAGCATCTGCAGTATTTTGCTTTTGTTATAAAAACCCAACTGTTTTACTGATGTCCTTAAGGGAAGGAAACTGCTGCCCCAAACTGGTCTGGCCTACATGCGACTCCAGATCCACTGCAATGTAATTGACTCTTAAATGTCGTCTAAAATGGCTTGCTAGCCACTCAGCAATCACTATTCAATCGCTGCAAAGGAAACAAAAAGCAATGAAATTGGACCATTGACTGAGGCACCAGAAAAGGCCACTAGCCTTTTTCCTAGGATGGAGAAAGCTAGCACGAGGGGACACAGCTTTAAATTAAGGGGTATGAGTTATAGGACGGATATCAGAGGTAGGTTCTTTACTCAAAGAGTGATTCGGGAGTGGAATGCCCTGCCTGCAGCTGTTGTAGATGCGCCAAGTTTGGTGGCGTTTAAGCGGTTAATTGATAAGTATATGGAAGAGAAGGGAATGGTTTAGTTTGGAGGGGCATTGCTTTTTATTTTGGTCGGCACAACATCGAAGGCCGAAGGGCCTGTTCTGTGCTGTAATGTTCTATATCTATATCTAAATAACAACAGCAAACCCAGCTCTATTGACCTTACAAAGTCTTCCTTATTAATATCTGTGCCAAAATGGGAGAGCTGTATTACAAGTTGGTCAAGCAACAGCCTGAGGTAATATACTCAATGAATCATACATTACAGATAATGTCGCCATTCCTGGATAAGTTCTGTCTCATTGAAGAATAGTGGTATACAGGCATGAGGTAGTTGGCCTGGGAGTCCTCAACATCAACCCTATGAAAACCCTGTGAACCCTATGAAATCTCATGAAACAAGGTTGAACATGGGCAAGAAAACCTCCTGCTGCTTACCATATACCATCGCCCTCAGCTGGTGAATCAATACTCCTCCATGTTGAACACCACTTGGAGGAAGCACTGAGAATGACAAGGGGACAGAATGTACTTCGGTCCACCTTGTTGACCAACAAGGGGCATGCATGAGGCATGTCGTGCGAGAGCTGCTCTTGGAGGTTGCTTCAGGAGTTGCCTAGTGCTTCACGTCGTCAGTGTATGCTTAAACTGGACCATCTGATGGGCAACATGACAGCTCAGAGACTATCGCTGTTGCTGTGCAGACACATGGATTTGGGCCTGTGTCTGCGGGATTTTGCGCGTTCTCCCCATGGTTGCGTGGGTTTTCTCCAGGTGCTCCGGTTTCCTCCCACATCCCAAAAATGTGCTCTTAGGCTGATTGTGTAACAAATTGTCCCTATATTGGTCCCTATATGGGAATCTTCAACAATAGGCATAGCCTAAAGACAAGGATATGTCATTAGGACGTTAGGACGGCGGCGTGGGCTCGTTGGGCCGAAGGGCCTGTTTCCCGTGCTGTGTTGCTCTTTGTTGTTCTTTGTACTCTGGGTGGAGAAGTTCAATGTCCATCACCAAAAACGGCTTGGTGGTATCACTACAGGCTGAGCTGATCGAGTCCTAAAGGGCATAACTGTTAGACTTGGACTATGGTACGTGGTGAGGGATCAACAAGAGAGAAAAACATATTTGACCACATCCTTACCAAGCTGCCTATTGCAGCTGCATCTGTCCATGACAGTATCAGTAGGAATAAATACTTCACAGCCATTGTAGAGATGAAGTCCTGTCTTCACAACAAGAATATCCTCTTGTTGTGTGTGTGATTGTGTTGTGTGTGTTAAACGGGATAGAGTAAGAAGTCTCATGACACCAGGTTAAAGTTCAACAGGTTATTTGGAATCACAATCTTTTGGACTACCGCTCCTTCATCAGGTGAGAAAGCTCATGATTCCAAATAACCTGTTAGACTTTAACCTAGTGTTGTGAGACTACTTACTGTGCTCACCCCAGTCCAACGCCAGCATCTCCACATCATGGCTGAATGGGATAAACTTCAAACAGATCTAGCAACTCAAGACTGAACATCCATGAGATGCTATGGGTCACTAACAGCACCAAAATTGTACTCAACTACGATCTGTAACCTTGGCATATCCTCCCGCTACCATTACTTGCAAGCCAGGGGAGCAACAAGGAGCAAAACCAGGTAGACCTAAAAATGGCATGTCAACATGGCGAAGCTACTATACAGGGCCAAACAGCATAAGCAGCAGGTCATACACAGAGCTAACTAATCCCACAACCAACAGATCAGATCCAAGCTCTTCAGTCCTGCCACATCCAGCTGTGAATGGTGCTGGACAGTTAAGTAATTCACTAGAGGAGGAGGCTTCACCAATATCTCCATCCACAATGACAGAGGAGCCCAGCACATCAGTGCAAAAGATAAGACTGAAGCATTTGCAACAATCCTCAGCCAGAAGTGCCAAATGAATGATCCATCTCAGCCCCCTCCAGAATCCCCAGCATCAAAGTTTTCAGTCTTTGAGCAATTAGATTCACTCCCCACGATTGATTGATTGATTGATTGATTTATTATTGTCAAATGTATTGGGATACAGTGAAAAGTATTGTTTCTTGTGCACCATACAGACAAAACATTCCAATAGTAGAGTACAGAAGGAAGAAGGAAAGGGTAGACTGCAGAATATAGTGTTGCAGTTACCAATAGGATGAAGAGAAAGATCAACTTAATATGTGATAAGACCATTCAAAAGTCTGAAGGCAGCAGGGAGTAAGTTATTTTTCAGTCGGTTTATACGTATTTGCAGACTTTGATTTTGTGATGTCAAGAAATAGCTGAAGATGTGGGATACTGCGAAAGTTATGGGTCCTAAAAATACTCCGGCAATTGCACCAGAACTTGCCACGCTCCTAGCCAAACTGTTCCAGTACAGCTATAGCACTGGCACCTACCCAGCAAGGTGACAAATAGTCCAGGTATGTCCTGTATACAAGAAACTGGACAAATCCAACCCAGCCAATTACCATTCTTTCAGTCTCTTTTCAACAACCAGTTTCCGGTAAAAGGAATCATCAACAGCACTATAATGCAGCATTTACTCAGCAATAATCTACTCAGTTTGGGTTCCACCAGGGTCACTTAGCTCCTGACCTCATTTCAGCATTTGTTCAAATATGGGAAAAGAAGTTGAATGCCTGAGGTGAGATGAGAATGACTGCCCTTCACATCAAGGCAGAATTTGACTGAATGTGGCATCAAAGAGCCCTTGCAAATGTGGTTGGAGGTCAATCATCTCTGCCCCAGGACGTCACTGCAACAGGAATTCCTCAAGTAGTATCCCAATTCTACCATCTTCAGCTGCTTCAGTGAGCTTCCTTCCTCATTAAGGTTATAAGTAGGAATTTTCACAGATGACTGCACAATGATCAGTATGATTCATGACTCCTCAGATACCGAAGCAGTCCATGCCCAAATACAGCAAGATCTGGATAATATCCAGGCTTGGGCTGACAAGTGGCAAGCAGTATTTGTACTATAAAAGTGCCAGGCAATGACAATCTCCAACAAGAGACAATCTAACCACTGCTCCTTGACATTCAATGGCATTATCATGGCTGAATTCTTCCACTAAGGTTAAAGTTTATTCGTTACAAGTAGTCTTACATTAACACTGCAATGGAGCTACTATGAAATTCTCCTAATCGCCACACTCCAACATCTGTTCAGGTCAATGCACCTAACCAGCATGTCTTTCAGACTATGGAAGGAAACCGGAGCACCCAGAGGAAACCCACACAGACATGGGGAGAATGTGCAAACTCCACACAGGCAGTGACCCAAGCCAAGAATTGAACCCAGGTCTGGTGCTGTGAGGCAGCAGTGCTAATCATTGTGTCACTGTGCCACAATCAACACCAAACGGGTTATTGTTAACCAGAAATGGAACAGGAGTAGCCGTATGAATCTGTAGTTATCAGAATAGGGTAGGAATTCTGTGGTGAATAACTCACTTCCTGACTCCCAAAAGCCCGTCCAACCTCCACAAGGCATAAGTCAGGAGTGTAACAGAACTCTCTCCACTTGCCTGATGACTGTAGCTCCAACTACAAGTTAACAAGCTTGACACCATTCGAGGCAAAGCTGCCCACTTGATTGTTACTCCTTCCACAAATATTCAATCGTTTCACAACCTGGTAAAGAGTGATAAAGAGTATGTACCATCCACAAAGCACACTGTAGGAACTCACCAAAGTTCATTAGGCATTATCTTCCAAACCCACCACTGCTACCATCTAGAAGAACAAAAGCAACAGATACCTGGGAACACCGCCAGCTGGAAGTTTCCTTCCAAGTCATTCACCATCCTGATTTGGAGATATATCACCATTCTTCACTGTCACTGAATTAAAATGCTGGAAAACCCTCCCTAACAGTGCAATGGGTGTACCTACACCTCAGAGACCGCAGCAGTACAAAAAGGTAGGTCACCTCTACCTTCTGAAGGGCAGTTTGTGATGGGCAATAAATGCTGGTCTATCCAGTAACATGTACACCCAGTAAAATGAATAAAAAAACAAAAAAAAGGCTTGTAAGGGAATCCTTAGTGATAGCTCAGATTCAAAGATCACAAATGTATCATCTCTGGATTGGCAATATGAATGGGGTAGAATGGTTCTAAAGGAGGCCTGAGCCATTTGTGTGGCACCTTATCAATGACTTTTGAAAATCCATGAAAATTACTTGCTTGCCTTTAGTTATCATACATGCTGAAAAAAAATCAAATAGATTTCTCAAATATGATGGCTGGGATTCTCCCAAAAATATTCTAAGTGCCGAATTCACTGTTTTTTTTTGGCAGGATTTTCAAATGAATTTCCCACACTCCGTGCACTGCATAGTGCCTCGGGGAGATTTATGTTGAAAATTTGGGGTGGGCAGAGGGGGTGGGGGGGGGGGAACTATTCCCAGTAGAGAGAACGGTAGCAGAGCACTGAGTGGGCCACCATGCATGTGGTCAATCCGTCAGTGCCAAGATCAGTGTATCTGTAGTTGCCCTGCACTGCCAGTCTCCCAATCACTGACCAGCCCTGCAGCACCCCAACTCCCCATCCTTGTAGAGCTCCCACCCCCAGATCTGGCATCCCAGATCTGTCTAGGTCAGTCCTTATGTTGCCCCCTCACCCCCCGCCCCAATCTCACTGAATCCCCGAGCCCAGCAATCCTCACCCAACAGTCCTAAACCACCCCTGCCATCCCAATGGCCAGTCCCAGTCAGTCCCTTCCCTCCCTCTGCCACCGATCGCAGCAAGAGAGCCCCCCACCTTCCTCGATCGCACCCCCCCCATAGGCTTTGCCCCAATGGGCCCCGCCTCCCTCTGGGCCCAACCCCTTGTTACTGCCTGATTGCTGGTGGGCAGTGCCGGGAGGCCAGGCTGACAATGCCCAAGGATTATCTCCTCCTTATCCCTGACCTCTTGGATGTGGTCCATGGCTTCCCTTCGCTCTGGGAGGAAGTCAAGCTGCTAGTTCTCCATTTGTGGAGAGCTGTCAGTAACCACTTCCTTAGCACTTGGAGAAGTTAGCTGGCCCAGAGAATTGTGAGCCCTGAGCCCACTAATGGAATTTAAATTTGAATTTTAATAAATCAGCTCTACGTTGATTTCTGGAAATCCGGACCCTGAAGATGTGCAGAGGCTGTGGCGCTCAGAGAAGAGAGCATTAAATGGCTCCACTGATTTTTCCTGGTCTGTTGCATTGCTAAAACAGTGTAGCTGGCTGCAAAAAATGCCCCCAGTTTTTCTTCTGTATAGCCACGTTAATTCTGTCTGCGTATAGTATAATTTGCTATTTACATTGGTAAAATTCCTTTAATAATTGATGTCAAAGCTGTTTACCAATGATTGATGTTAGATGGAATGACTTGTAGTTCCCCATTTCCTCTTTCCTTCTTTCTCTGAACAGCAATGTTACAATTACAAAATTCCAACTCTCTGGGACTTTTCTAGAATGTAGAAAATTTTGGGAAATCATAACCAGTGCATTCAACGTTGTGCAGTTACTGCTTTTAGAACTCTGGGATGTAGGCCTGCGTTTGTTGCCTTTTAGAAGCTTAAATTCCTTCATTAGTTTTTCCTCAATTGATATTAATTACTTTCATTTGCTTATTTTTATCAGGCCTTTGGTTACCCTCTTTTCATGGTATGTATTTTTTATCATTGACTATGAAAGATTATTTTTCCCTTTTTTATCAACTTTTAGTTGCCCTTTGATAGTTTGTAAAACATTTCTTAATCCTCAAATGTCCAACATTCTTTGCAACATTATAAACTTTTTCTTTTAATATAATACTTTCCTTAACTCTCTTAAATAGGCCAAATAGAATCTTCCTGCCAGTTTCTGTTCTTTAATGGAACATATTTTTGTTTAAAATTTTGAACTATTTATTTAAATGTTTTCTCTGTTTATTTGTTATCAACAATTTTTAGTCTGTTTAAGCAATGAACTTCAGGCAACTTCCCCTTCATATGTATGTATTTGGCTTTGCTTAATCTAATACTTTTTTTGGATTTGCTTATGTTGCTGTGAAATTAATATGAAATTTAATTCTAGTATGACCACTTGTATGATTTAGTGCATTACTATGAGATTACTAATTAACCCTGTCTTATTAATAATATTTGATCTAAAATTGCTGTATCACTTTTTAGTTCCACAGTATATTGTTCCAAGAAAATGTTACAAAAGCACTCAGATTTCTTCAGATTAACTTTGTCAATTTGCTTTGTTGAGACTACATGAAAATTAGAGATTCTCGCTGCTCCTCCCAATACCCAAGGTTATTACCAATGATAAAAGAAATTTGTTAGCAGATCTAATTAATTCTTGTTTAACGTCCTCTCCAATGGTGGCTGGATTTTTCTGGCCATTCCCTCAGACAGGATTGAATGGCAAGGGTTGTGTACAACAGGAAGCTCCATTGACAGCAGTGGAACCAGAAGATCCTTTGCCAGCCAATGGTGGGCCTCTCCCACACATCCTTAATTACCCTTGAACTGACTTGGCCATTTAGAGGGCAGATTATGAGGCAACCATGTTGCCGTGGTCTGGAGTCACACGTAGGCCAGACTGGATAAGGACAGCAGATTTCCTTCCCTGCAGGACATTGATGAACCAGACCGGGCTTTGCAATAATTGACAATGGTTTCATTAGATTCTTAATTCCAGGTTTCTGTTGAATTTAAATTTCATCATTTGCTATGGTGGGATTTGAGCCCCAGACCTCCAGATTACTCATTCTGTGAAAATATCACTCTGTTACCTTCAGGGAAATTATCTTTACCACTCTATTATGTGTCTATTCTACTCAGTCTCAGTTTATTGGACAACACTCCATTCCAGGAATTAATCAAGTAAGTTCTAGTAACACTACCTCCAGGGCAAGTATTTCCTTCCATAAATTAAGAAATTAGTTAATCAGGCGATTGTACAATTTATTTGCTTAATTGTTTGCTATACCTGTGTCAAATGCTGTGCGCTGTGATAGGAAAAATATTGAAAAAATATTCTGTGGTTACAGATTGTGTGGGACTATGATTTTTAAAAGTTAAGTATTGATGAATATTTGAGAGTTTTGAAATCCCTTTTGAACAGAAAAAAGTTATGATTTGCATTGTTATTTAAATGCTCAATAATTGGTGGATCTGCCCAACGGGAGGTCTTGGAGGGACTTAATGAAAGCATACTTCATGACACTGGGCTAGCTAGGTGGAGGAAACAGGGAAGACAAGTTTAACTTGAAGACACAGGGGTATTCTGTGATAGAATAAGAGCAAAGCATTAGTGAATGTCTTTTTTCTGCATTGTGTCTATTTTCAGATATCGTTGTGTTGGAGCAGGGAAGAGACAAATCATCCCCAAAATTGGAATACAATTTGGCGTTCAATACATTTACAGTCTCACTTTCTGCATGACAGTTAAGTCAAGCCTGCAAACTTTCATAACGGAAAAATTGGAGAATAAACTGAACTCTTGTTAATTTTTGGTGCACATGAACTGACAACATTAACAGTGAAATGCCCAAAGGATTATTTTGTAATTTATTTTTGCATAAATTAGTGGCAGGACCTGAGGCCCTGATGCGATATAAAAGTACGGCCACTGAGAAACCGGACAGAGAGAATCAGATGGGAATGGTGCTGCTATGCAAAATGGCGAGGGGAGAAATAAGGACTTTTGTCAGGATAATGTAGATAAAAAGCCAGCTACAGCTAGAACTGTGGTGTCAGATGACTGAGCCGACACTGCACGACCCCTGGGAGTTCATGAGCGGGGAAAGCTGCTGATTGCAGCGAGGAAGTGACAGTTTAACTTCACTGTGAATTGAGGAACTGTCTTGCAGACACGCTGAAGGTGTGATTGCTCTAGGCACCATTAGACTGATCACGAATGACTGCATGCAGCCTGTAACAAGAAGGTAATTGAAAGCACAAGTTTCATTTTATATCAATTGTTTGATTAAGAAATTATATCCAAATGAGTAAAACACAATGGACAGTATGAACACTTAAAGCCTAAACAAAATAATGGCAATTATGTGATTCAGTGTATATAGTTTGTAAAAAGAATGGCACCCACTGCATTGAAAAGTATCCCAAAATTACTTACAATTGTAAAGCAGGACAAAGAGTCCTCAACTGCAAAACACGAGTATTGCTGCTAATGAGGAAATATTTGTCCACGTTTTGTATTTTTCAAATTCTAGCACAAATTACAATCAAATTGCAAGTTTCATTCAGATAGCCTACATAAGGAAAAAAGAAATGTTAAGCTGAGAAGATTCTTCGAAGGTTAATGTAGAAGGGTATTCTTGGGGCAGAGCGTTTACCAGTGCAGCCACAATACCCCATCTAAGAATGCACAGGTCTGACACAGATACAAAAAGTAGAAAATACTTTAGCCCCCATTACCAACATCATTCATTGAGATGTACATACTTACTCATTCTGACTTGGAAGTATATTGTTATTCCTTCTCTGTCACTGAGCCAAAGTCCTAAAGCTCCCATCCTAAGAGCACTGTGGCAGTTCCTACACTAGATGGACTTCAGTGACACAAGATGACAACCCACCATTACCTTTTGAAAGGCAATTTGGGTGGGCAGCAAATACTGGAGGGTATCCTGGTCTGGATCTGTCACACATTCGTCTTCAGACCAATGTCTTCTTATTAAGATTATCGATTTCTTTCATTGCTCCAGACTACATGCACTTAGAGGGGTGACATCTCCTGCCAATACTAGACAGTTGATAATACCCTCAAATAGTTCAACTTATCAGCTGAGACAACGTAACAGGTCATGCCCGCTAGTATGCATTATCAGTTGTTGGGATGCATAAATGAGAGTTGAGGACACTGAGAGATCAGTGAATCTGCTCCATAATGAAAACTGGAGTGTGCAGCTGGCAAAGATTTAGAGGTACTAGTCCTATTAGAGAAATCTTCCTATATTAGTCAATCATATAAAAGTCAAGCTCCTTGGCATGTTTGACTACAGAATTTGCAAATGAAAGTTTTAATCATTGAAATGATCTAAGAATTAATGATTATACAAGACTGAAAGGTTTTATTCTATCTTCTGTGACAATCAGCGACATTTTATCAGACAAATTCATTTACAAGCAAAGCTCAATTGCTTTTTGGATTGGTTATTGAGTGAATTGCTTTCAACCTGAATAGATCAACAACTTAGGGTGTACCACGAGTGTGAAACTATGCTTTGTGAAAAATTACTTTCTGAATTTACTGGCTTGAAGCTGCTGTTAATTTTTAAAGAGACGAAAGCCACATACCAGTAACTTTAAGATCATAGGTAAAGGTGATTGCACAGTTGGATTATTGAAATAGAGATAACCTGTCTGTAAAGCCTCAGCAGGAACAATTGCCTTGAAGGAATCTGACAGGAGAGCCATTTCCTATCCAATTAGCAACATACAGATAATCATCAGGTTGGAGACAAACCATTAGACATAAACATTTAAACTGAGAGAGGCAATTCCAGCCATGATCTAATCAAGTTACGACTGAAATGCATGGCATGTCCATATTTGGGTTACCAGGCCGTCAGAGAGATATGGTCATGTGACAAGCCAACCCTTTGTATTTTAAGAACTTGTTTTCTCTCTGGACCAGAGTAGGCAACTGAGATTCTGAAGGAAGGTTCTGAAGGAGAACCATGAGTTGGTTGCTACTCCCTGTCCCTCACTCCACCACCTGATACCCCTCTCTTTCTCTCTCACTTGCCATTCAGCTTGCAGGAACCTGCTGCTTATTTTGACATGTTCCACAGACAGGTTTTAAAATGAACTCAGCTTGTTAATTACTAGACTCTGAAGAACAGCTAAATCGTCTATCTATTTCCATACAGTGGTGCAATGCTACCTCACAGCACCAGAAACCTGGATTCAATTCTGGCCTTGAGTCACTGTCCATGTGGACTTTGCACATTCTCCCTGTGCCTGCATGGGATTCCTCTGGGTGCTCCAGTTTTTTCCCACAGTTTAATGAAAGAAAGTTGTAGAATCTCTACAGTGTAGAAGGAGGCCATTCGACCCATTGAGTTGCAATGACAACAATCCCACTTTGGCCCTATCCCCATAATGTTACATACTTATCTTGCTAATCCACCTAACTTGCACATCTTTGGATTATGGAAGAAAACCAGAGCACTCAGAGGGAACCCATGTAGATACGGGGAGAATATGCAAACTTCACACAGACAGTGGCCCAACTCAGGAATCGAACCCAAGTCTCTGGGGCTTTGAGGCAGCAGTGCTAACCACCGTGCCACCATGCCACACTGTGTATGATGTGTTGATTAGGTTGATTGGCCATGATTAGCAGGATAAATATGTAGGGTTATGGGAATAGGGATTGGGTGGGATTGTAGTTGGTGCAGACTCGATGGGCCAAATGGCATCTTTCTGCATTGTAAAGATTCTATGATTCTACCTCTTTAAAGCATCTCAACTCCGACAAAGAACCACTAAGTTTAGAGTGAAACAAGCCTACTCATGAATCTTCAAAAGCTGTGTATTCCTTTACATTTAGTGAACTTTAAATTGCTTAGTCTATGCTCTCAATATGTAATCTGTTTTTGTGTGTGTGTATGAACTTTCAGTTTGTCTGTGTGTACAAGGTAAATTGTACTCTCTGCCCCTATTAATAAAGTCTAGGATAATCCCTATCAAGAGCAAGGAGGTTGAACTGAATTTGTTTTAGATATTAGTTAAGACTTAGCTGGAGTATTGTGAATAGTTCTGGCCTTCATACATTAGTAAAGATGCGAGTGCATTGGAAATAAGGTAAGTGAGGTTTACCAGAATGGTCCCAGGGATGAGAAATTTCAGCTATGAAGATAGATTGGAAAGGCCGAGGCTATTCTTTTTGGAAAGTAGAAGGCCGAGAGAAAATTTGATAGAAGTATTCAAAATCATGAGGAAACTGAACAGAGTAGGCAGGCAAAAACTGTTCCCACTCATAAAAAGACCATGAATGAAGTAAATGCAATGTGAGAAAAATGTTATTCACAGCGAGTCACTTGGGTCTGGAAGGGTATTAGGTTGCAGGTTCAAATCAGACATTCAAGAGGACATTAGATTATTATGTGAATGGGAACAATGCACAGGATTACAGGAAAAAGGCAGAAAAATGGCACCAATGCTCATTTGGTGGGTTGCTGCAGATACGGTGGGCCATATGGCCTCCTCCTGCACAGTAACAACTATGTTTCTTATTTTATTCATCCGTGGGACATGGACATCGTGGCTAGCCAGCATTTATTGCCCATCTCTAGTTGCCCTTGAGAAGGTAGTGATGAGCTGCCTTCTTGAATCACTGCAGTCTATGTGTTCTGTGGGTTGACCCACAATGCCATTAGAGAGGGAATTCCAGGATTTTGACCCAGCAACTGCAAAGGAACAGTGATATATTTCCAAGTCAGGATGGTGAGTGGCTTGGAGGGGAACTTGCAGGTGATGGTATTCCCATTTATCTGGGGCCTTTGTCCTTCCAGATGGAAGTGGTCTTGGGTTTGAAAGGTGATGTCTCAGGATCTTTGGTGAATTGCTACAATGCATCTTGTAGATAGTACACACTGCTGCCACTGAGTGCTGGTGGTGGAGAGAATGAATATTTGGAAATGTAGTGCAAATCAAGCAGGCTGCTTTGTCCTGGATGTTGTCAAGCTTCCTGAGTGTTGTTGGAGCTGCATCCATCCAGACAAGGAGGGATGGAAGCAAGGTTGAGTGAACTTAACTAGGTTCACATATCTGTGAAATTATACATACTCGGCAAAACTGAGCTGGTATCCTATAGCTTTGCTCATTCAAAATTTGTCAGCATTCAAGGAACACACATAGAGTCTCGGCAACTAGACCAACACACTTACTCAGTGAACTTGCTCAAGCATGGAGATGAGGTTTCAGAGAGGGTAAGTGAAGATGTAGACCAGCATTGAATTTGCTGAATCCTGATTCATCCAGAATTTCCAAAGTAATTTTCAAAGCGGAGGCAAGATGGAAAATTGAAAACCCACTCACCTCCAATTAATGCCCATTAATCACCTTGCAGAGAGTTTAGGCAATTTTTAATTCAGAAATCACCAACAGAAAATAATTGTGCATAAGGTTAGAGAGTTGCAAAGCTTTTTTTAAATTGGAAACCTTTTTTTGTCACCAGAGGTTTTGCTGTGAGATTGGGTGCAATACCATTTAACTATGGGTGGCATAATGGTTAGCACTGCTGTCTCAGAGCACCAGAGACATGGATTTAATTCTGGCTTTCAATCACTTCTGTGTGAAGTTTGCACGTTCTTCCTGTTTCTGCTTGGGTTTCCTCCGGGTGCTTTGGTTTCCTCCCACATTCCAAAGATGTGTGAGTTAGATTGTTAGGTTTTTTAGCCATACTAAATTGCCCCTTAGTGTCAGTGAGATTAACAGGGCAAATATGTGGGGTTATAGGGTTAGGGCCTGGGTCAAGTTGTTGTTAGTGCAGGTTCATTGAGCCAAATGGCCTCCTTCTGCACTGTAGGAATTCTATGAAATCTCTGCTCTCTCTGAAAACTGAAGTGTGGGTAAGACGGTGAACCATCATTTTGGTAAGGAGCAAAAGGATGGTTAGAGGCAAGATTGGACCTCTTAGGGACAGAGGAGGGGATCTATGCTTAGAGCCTGAGGGAATGGGGGAGATCCTGAATGAATACTTTGCGTCGGTATTCACGCAGGAGACTGGACAGATGTCTGTGCCTGATGTTGACAAAGTTGAGGATCGGTTGAGGGAAATAAGGATTACGAGGAAAGAGGTGTTGGGGCTGTTAGGCAGCTTAAAGACATATAAAGCTCCGGGGCCTGATGGCATTTACCCCAGGCTGCTAAGGGAGTTGAGGGAAGACTTGGCTGGGCCTCTGACGCAAATCTTTGTCTCTTCCTTGGACACAGGTGAGGTCCCAGAGGACTGGAGGATAGCAAACGTAGTACCGTTGTTTAAAAAAAGGTCAGAGGGATCACCCAGGGAACTATAGGCCGGTGAGCTTGACTTCAGTTATAGGTAAGCTAATGGAGAGGATCCTTAGGGACAGGATGTATGAGCATCTGGAGCGCTGCGATCTGATCAGGGATACGCAGCATGGCTTCGTCAAGGGGAAGTCTTGTCTTACAAATCTAGTGGAATTTTTTGAAGAAGTGACAAAAACAGTTGATGAAGGACAGGCTGTTGATGTCGTCTACATGGATTTCAGTAAGGCGTTTGACAAGGTTCCTCATGGTAGACTGATAGAGAAGGTGAAGGCGCATGGGATACAGGGTCGGGTATGTAGATGGGTCGAGAACTGGCTCGGGAGGAGGAGACAGAGGGTAGTAGTGGAAGGCTCTTTTTCCGGCTGGAAGCCTGTCACTAGTGGAGTGCCACAAGGCTCAGTACTAGGTCCTCTTCTATTTGTGGTCTACATAAACGACTTGGAAGTAGGGGTAGGTGGTGAGATCAGCAAATTTGCTGATGACACCAAGATGCTTGGATTGGCGGGTACAGAAGAGCAGTGTCAGGCAATACAACAGGACATAGACAGGTTGGTAGATTGGGCAGATAGATGGCAAATGGAATTTAATCCGGAAAAATGCGAGGTGATGCATTTTGGCCGGAAAAATGTAGAAGAGAATTATAGGATAAAAGGTAAAACTATACGGAGCATAGAGACGCAGAGAGACTTGGGGGTGCAGGTTCACAAGTCTCTGAAGGTGTCCTCACAGGTGGAGAAGGTGATAAAGAAGGCGTATAGTATGTTAGCTTTCATAGAAAAGGGTATAGAATACAAGAGTAGGAGTTTGATGTTGCAGTTGTATACAACTTTGGTTAGGCCTCACTTGGAATACTGCGCCCAGTTCTGGTCTCCGTACTATCGAAGGATGTGGAGTCCTTGGAGAGAGTGCAGAGGAGGTTTACCAGGATGCTGCCTGGTATGGAAGGACTGTCCTATGAGGAACGATTAGATAGACTGGGGTTGTTTTCCCTTGAAAGACGTCGGCTTAGAGGGGATCTCATAGAGGTGTATAAGATTATAAGGGGTATAGATAGAGTAAATGGAGGTAAACTTTTTCCACCTTTAGAAATGGATAGGACGAGAGGTCATGGCCATAGGGTGAGGGGGGCTATGTATAGGACGAATATTAGAGGGCAGTTTTTCACACAAAGGGTAGTGGGGGTGTGGAATGCACTGCCGAGTAAGGTGGTGGGAGCAGGCACGCTGGGGCTGTTTAAGGGTCTCTTGGACAGCCACATGAGCGGTATGCAGATAGAGGGATATATTAGGACTGTTTAACTACGGCTTTTTTCCACAGGTAATTCGGTCCATAATTTGAGCATGCATTCGGCAGGTGGTGCGGGTACAGCTCTTGGATGTTGATTCATGGGTTGCCTGGTACCTCATGTCGTAAATGAGTGCTTTATGTGGACCATCTGAAGGGCACCATGACAGCTCAGAGACTATCGATGTGGCTGTGCAGACACTTGGAATTGGGCCGGTGTCTGCGGGAGTTTGCGCGTTCTCCCCGTGGTTGCGTGGGTTTTCTCCGGGCACTCCGGTTTCCTCCCACAACCCAAAAATTCGCTCTTAGGCTGATTGGGTAACAAATTGTCCCTATGGTGAAAATTTTCCATATTAGGAATAATATATATATTATTATATAGGAATATTAAATTAGGATAATGTATTTGCTACTAGTTGGTATGACGGCGGCGCGGGCTCGTTGGGCCAAAGGGCCTGTTTCCCGTGCTGTGTTGCTTAATAAAAAAATAATAATAATTTTGCTTGGAATCAGTGGCTAAAAACCTGCTTCTGAATAGTATGTAAGCAACTTAGTTAACAATGGCCATTTGGCCACTTCCCTGAAGCCTGCAGTTTCTGCTCTTCTGACTTCTTGTATTCTCTCTTGTGTAAGTCAAGAGTTGGCTCTTGTGTGGTTGCAATCTGCCTTTGACTGTTCTGCTCCAATAGGCATCTCCTACCTACTCCACCTTCTCACAGAGCCACTAATTGGGCACTGAACCCCACCTCCAGCCCAATCTGAAGATTGCATTGTGTGAGTGATGCAGACAAGGTGTTTAGTCAGGTCTTGGAAATCATCCAGATATCAAGTTCCCAACACTGAATAAAAAGAAACCAAACCCAAGGAATAAAAACTTTTTGGAGTAAAAAATATTGACAGAGAAAATAATGAGAGAGATAAAAAGAGGAGTTATATGGAACTGAGGACTGGGTTATTGAACTGGAAGAAACAGACTTGACAATATAACATTGCTTGTTAAAAGAGAACATATACCTTTGCTAACATACTGAAATGAGCTCTAAATTATTGTAAGAATATTATAATGATCAAACAGAATTGCTACAAAAATCAGGTGCCTTCGGCTAGTAAACAACAGAAAGCAAACCAAGAAAATTATGCTTCATTATAATGTGCAGCGCATCCACACAATATTGCAAGATGAAGATAAAAAGAATGTTGACAATTTTGCATTCCTCAGGGCATAATAACTGCTTATGGTCATGTATAGAAGGAGGTGAAAAAGCTGGAGTCACCATAGTTTTTGCAAGACTGTAAAAGAAATACTGCCAGCAATCATTTGATTTTGTGCAAAAATCTTCTCCTTAGAATAACACAATAAATGTGTTCCTTCTGGATCAGAACATAATAATTTGAATTCAATTGTTGGAGAAATATCTTTGATGCTATCAGGAGATCTTAAATACAAAGATAATTAATTTAACTGATGGCTAGTGAAAATGTTTGCAAAGGTAGATGTCCAGTGAACTGGTAATTTTTTTTTAAAGCTGTCACAGAATTTAGAAATAATAAATATATGCACAGTATAATTAACAGAATGGTGAAGGAGGAGAACATATCCAAATGTATACTTTAATATTGCAATGCAGATTTGTTTTGTATATTGAATTTATGGAGCCAATGTTCCGTTTCCATTGCTGCAATGGAAGATAATCTGACAGCAGAAGAGATAACAGTCTTTTATAATAGCTCATCTAATAGGATTTTGTTACAGCTTTAGGCAAACAAAATGTGATTGTTTCTGTGATTTATAGGATATTAGTGGAAGTCTCCATTACAGGGGAGTGTTTATAAGTATTTTCTCAAATAATTGCTCAAAACTTAGTAGCGGACTGTTTCTTTTTTGCCATATAGATTCAAAGCTGTGTATTTGTGTTTTCAATTATGCAGCAAAATATATTCAAAGTTCACTAGCAATAAAGCAACATATTTTCAGTCCTCCTAAGCACAGTTATTCTTAAGCACAAAACTTGTATAAGAAGATAAAAGATCGAAGCAGAGGTCCTTCGAACATGTCCCACTGTTCAGTAAGATAGTGGCTGATTTTCTGCAGAAGTGCCATTTTATCAACAAATCCCCACATTATTTGATCCTGATGGTGTCCAAAAATTGATTGAATTTAGTCTTGACTGCAGCTAACAAGTAGATACCCACAGCCTCTGGGATAGAAGATTCCAGTGACAAACACTATTATTGAAGAGATTTCTCCTTATCTCAGTCCTTATCCAGAATCTGTAACCCCCTGAGTTTTGGAATCTCCAGTCAGGAGATATGGTCTTTTAGTGTCTATTCTGTCAATTAAACCCACTAAGAATGCTGTATCTTACAATGAGATCACCCTTCATTCTTCTGAACTCCATTTTCTTAATCTCCTCATCCCAGGAATCAATCTAGTGAACTTCAAAGGTAAGTATATTCTTTCTTAGATAAGGAGGTCAAAACTGTATGCAGTACTCCAAATGTGATTTCACCAAAGTCCTATACAATTGCAGCAAGCCTTTCTTGTTCTTATGCTACAACCCTCATTTAATAAAGGCTTAAATATCATTTGTTTGCCAATTACTTGTTCTATCTGCATATTAACTTCCTGTGACATTTGGACAAGGGGATCTAAATTTCTCTGAACACAAAAATGTACAATATTTTTCACTATAGGCCAGTTAACATAATATAAGTAGCACAAAAATGCTATGATTTGTCATTAAGGTTGTAGTAACAGCATTTTAAAACTCATGATGTTATTAGAATCACAGGGAGTGATCTTAGGAAAAAATTCTAAGCACTGAATAATTGTGAAAACAGGAGAGAATCATGCCCATTTTTTGCACAAACTCCTGGACGCAATCATATAGCACGTAGACAAAAAAGATCCTAAATGTGATTCTCACCAGCAGATGTGGGCAGAGCTTATTCTCACCGAGAAACCAGCTGCTGAGATTTAGGGGTACTATTGCACAGGTGCCCAGATCTTTAAGTGCACTGGATTGCACTGGTCATTTCCCACCTTCAGCCACCAAATATAGACTGCCTCCTTCCCTCTCTTTCCTCTCTACACAGAACATCTAGCGCACCCCCCCCCCACTTCTCCCCAGTGCTTCACTTATCATGGTCCCCTTCAAGACCCATCCTCTTCAAGCCCAGCCCTCCCTTTGCACTGCTTAGTGCCCAGCAGACATTGCCAGGGTACCAGGCTGGCACTGCTTCATGGGCACTGCCCAACTTTGTTCCAACCACTCAAGGATCTTCAATGCCCTCCAGTCCCATTGGCAAAGTTATCACGTCAGGTCCCCATTGGTGAGGACCATATACAATCCTCAACAGTGAGGACCTCAACCGACGTGCAGGTAAGGACAAATGATCCTGGACTATAACATCTGGGGACTTGCTAATTGGAGGTGGTTCTCCCAGGCCATTGTGCTGTTTGAGTAGTGGAGTGAGCTGAGATACTTCAGCGGGGGATGTTTTGTAGGTCTATCGGCATCATGGCTTTCACACGCCTCCACGACCAAGATTTTCAGCATCATCAGCTCCCTGCCGGAGATCCTGCCCACAAAGGGCAGGGAAGATCTGAAATCCCACTCTCACCAGCAAGAATTGTGACTACTAGATCTTGAACCCCAACAGCATCTGCACAGATAGCGAATGAGAGCTCAAAATCACCCCCATATTTTTTAACCTAATTTTCCAATCTATCTTAGCCAACTCACTCCTCAGATCTAGCTAATTGGCTTTATTTAAATTTAAGATTGCAGTTGTAACTTAACTACATAATTTTCAAACTTAATATGAAATTCCATTACTTTATGACTCTTTTTGCCAGATGGTACTTTATTATGAGATTACTAATAAACCTGGCCTCAACGTACAAAAGGAGATCTAAAATAGCCTGTTCCCATGATGGTTCTCGAACATATGATCAAATCCACTCCATGATCCTCCAAATTATTTTTGTCACTTTTGCTCACTCAGTCCATAAGAATATTTAAGTTGATTAATCTTGGGTATTGCTAAGACATTATTTGATTTCTGATTTGATTTGATTTATTATTGTCACATGTATTAGAATACAATGAAAACTATTGTTTCTTGTGCACTATACAGTCAAAGCATACTGTACATTGAGAAAATAAAGGAGACAGTGTAGAATATAGTGTTACAGTCATAGCTAGGATGTAGCAAAAGATCAATTTAATATGAGGTAGGCTCATTCAGAAGTCTGATAGTAGCAGGGAAGAAGGTATTCTTAAGTCGTTTGGTACATAACCTCAGATTTTTGTATCTTTTTCCCAATGGAAAAAGTGGAAGAGAGTATGACCGGGCTGCATAGAGTTCTTGATTATGCTGGCTGCTTTTCTGAGGCAGTGGGAAATATAAACCTTGTTAATGGGTGGGAAGCTGATTTGAGTGATGGACTGGGCTTCATTCAGGACCCTGTGTAGTTTATTGCTGTCTTGGAAAGAGCAGGAGCCATATCAAGCTGTGATAGAATCAGAAACAATGCTTTCTTTGTGAATCTATAAAAGTTGGTGAGAGTCGTGGTGGAAATGCCAAATTTCCTTAGATTCCTGTGAAAGTAGAGGCATTGGTGAATTTTCTTAATTATAGCATCAGCATGGGAGGGGCGGGGGGAGACCGAGAAAGACATTTATCAAAGCATTTCATCTTACGTGAGGACAATCGTCAAATATTAATTCAGAGTAAACCATAACTTTATAATGTATGAGAAGAAAGTGTGGATTGATTGACGAGTGGATTCTGATTGACAAAGGTATTACCATGGAGAATACTAGTTAATAGTGACTGACAGTTAATTACGAAGAATTGTTTGAATATTTAAACCAATCATTGGCCTGAGAAATGAACCAATCAAAGACTGTACTTAATTTGTTCAGCTGAACAGGCACAATATGTGTTCTTTCGCTCTGTAAAATAAAGGGACTCGTGTATATCTATCTTCCAGTTCATGAAAATATACAGGCCCCTCTTCTTTGCAGCCAGAAAGATCATGTACGCAATTTATTTTGTTTAATGAAACAGGAACAGTGATAGCTATTCTCTGGTTCATGTCCGCAAGGCAATGCGTTGACCAGAGTCAAGCTGCCTAGCTTAAACAATGCTTCAAACAATTAAACAATTTAAAATTTTTAAACAATTAAACAATGTTCAAACAATACTTGACAGTTAAAGGACAGTCAGCATTAGATGGTGCATTCTCCGTGGCAATATCTCTACCAACTACAGTTCACTTGGCAGCCAATCAGCATTCTCTTCTCATACAATATAAAGTTAATCCTCATAGACCAGTGGTGAGCAACCTGTGGTCCATCTGCATTCTGCTTGTGGCCCACAAAACATTTTGTTAACCATTGTAAGGTTGCAGGGTTGCCACTTTCCGCTAATGTCCTCAGTGTAGATGTTTTTTATTACTGCTATAACTGAAGTGATATGCATGCAAAGCAAGAGGAAGTGAAGTGAGAGGCATGTCAATTGCATGCAACATTGACTGCGAGAACCATGTGTCTAAATATTTGTTTTGTTTCTACCATGTGATGTTTGAATGTTATGATAGTTCAATTGATATATAAATGATTATGCATTTTCTATAACTCGTTACGAAATATTTGGTGTTTATTAAACGCATTTAATATTATTCATTGGGTCATGATTAGTGTCAACCTTGAGGCCCACTGAGCTAAAGGAGAGCCACTCACTAGCCTGGATTGTCCATCACTATCATATAGCAACGGTGTCACAATCTGCCATTTTGATCCTAAAAGCAAGGTGTTAGTCTGGGTGTGTGGGTGTTGATTGAGACTGGGGGAAAAACTTCCAGGAGCCCCATTCTGTTAGAAATTGTAGTAAGAACCATTAGCATCTTTGGGGCTTGTAGATGTAGATGAGTGATGCCTCATCTTATCACCACATTGAAAACAGAACAGTGACAGTCTCCGCCATCTATCTCTGCACCCACAAACACGTTTAATAAATATTTATTTACTTCCTGAGCGTAACATTAAATCTTTTAAGCAAAAAAAATTGATTCTCTCTAGGACCGGTCCTGGTAAGCTCTAGGATTTTAATGCCATCTTCAGAACAGAACATGAATAGTTTGCATCAATGTCTATTTCAAGACACACAAGGGAAGACATGACACTAAAGACATGCAAAGGTACTATGAAATAATTAAAAGAACACTCATGCTGATTGGTATAGAGTGTGAAATCAGCTGCTAGATCTGATTAATCCTTCTGGTGAATTACTTCAAAAATATCTTCAACAGCAAGAAAATGTAATTTATGCTCTTCAGAAGAAGTGCCTTTCCATTTTTTCTAAAAACAGATACTCCAATACTTATCAGCATTATTATGAATTTACCCACCTCAACAGCCAGGCTGTCAGGTACAAATGTCCTCCAATGTGCTTTGAAGTTCTTCTCTCTTCTGCACTAAGTGAAGAACATTACTGAGAACCCTTTGCATCGTTAGTTCCCAATTCCCACGCCAAGACTATTTGGAAATTCTTTAACTAGGTGCCATCTATTAAGACCATTAGATATAGGAGTAGAATTAGGCCATTCAGCCCATCATGTCTGCTCCATCATTCAATCTTGGCTGATATGTTTCTCAACATCATTATCCCGCCCTTTTTCCCCATAACCTTTGATCCCCTTATCAATCAACTATCTCTGTCTTCAATAGATTCAAAGACCTAGCCTCCATATCTTTTGTGGCAATGAATTCCACTCTCTGGCTGAAAAAAATTCCTCTATGTTTCAGTTCAAAAGGATCATTCCTTTTACTCTGAGGCTTTGCCCTTGGATCCTAGTCTCTCCTACTAATGGAAACATCTTCCCCACACCCACTCTATCCAAGCCTTTTAGTATTCTGTAAGTTTCAATGAGATCCCCCCTAAACCTTCTAACTCCATTAGTACATACCCTGAGTCCTCAAATGTTCCTCATACGTCAAGCCTTTCTTTCCTGCAATCATTCTCATGAACTTCCTCTGGATCCTCTCCAAGGCCAGCATGTCCTTTCTTAGAAAGGAGGCCCAAATGCTCACGACATTCCAAATGTATTCTAAAGCCATCTAAAGCCTTAGCAGTACGTCCTTGCTTTTGTATTCTAGTCCTCTTGCAATGAATGCTAAAATCTCATTTGCCTCCCAACTATTAGTGCTAAATCCTTTCTCACTTTCTGATGAACTCCAGTGTTCCAGCCCGCAAACTTCTCAAGTCAACTTTGGATTCCATTTTGAAATATCCCTTGGAGAATAATTCTCTAATGTGAGGCTCCACAGAATGTGTTAAATGCATTCTTTGAGTGAAAAATTAACATACTCATTCTACCCCCATAGGCACTCAAATCGAATTTACCTTTGAAAAATTATGGTATTTTATAATGAGTAAGGAAAAACTGTGGGCTTTTGTTTAGCTAGAATATTTCAGAGGCAGAGCCTTTGCCCCCATTCTAATCAGCTGGCGAGACTCCCATATCCTCCCTTACATTCCGCTTAATATGTGGAAAATTCCTCAGCTGCAGAACGAAGATGGTTCTATTATAATGGATAACCTTTGTTAAAACTATATACAACTCATTTTCAATTACAAAACATTTAACAGCAGCTCTAAAGTATAGCACCATCAATACTTATACACACATTGATATCCTAATTGCTGTCATAAAACCAACAATTTCAATAATGATGCGCATCAGTAAGCAAGCATTAAAAGCATGCCAAACGTACTCAGCCAAATTTATGACATGGCTAAGACTTACATCCTAAGTCATAAACTTTGTTTTACTCAGAAATACCCATTTATTATGACCTCAGCACCTCATAGGATAGTGCATCTATAAGTCATCTATTATGCTAAATATAAAGGATTAGCATGTTTTATCTCTTTAAGAAAAGACAAATGTTACATAAGTTAAGCAGAAAAGCCAATATATGAATACCTTGATCATAGTATTTGCATAATTCAAAACAGATCAGCAATCTGATTAAGATCTGTATCAATATCGTCCAGTATTTTTTGAAATACATTAATAACTTGCCTACACATACATTCTATTTGCTAGCTCAATAGTGAGCATCAAACTTAAATGTTGGATCAAGTATCAATGAGCTAACTGTGATGAATAAATAATTCATGTTTCTTTCCTCTCCCCAATCAAAAATGTCTTCTCAAACATATTTTCAGGTTGTCAGATTTTCTTTCAAAACAATTGGATTTTATTTATTACAATATTAATCTATGTAGAAGTCCAAAGATCTAATTTTGCACTTTCACACCTCAGAACAACATATATATTTCTTCCTTTCTGCTATGTATTGTAAAGCAATGCACCGCTCTGTGATTAGTCACATGACATGCTGAGACATCACCAGAGCCATTCATGGGTTTTTAACTCTTTTTCATATTGGACTTTAATCTGGCAATAGCTCTTAAATAAATCTGCATTGAGTTGTTTCAAAACCCAGAGTGTGGCACCTTATTATCTTTTGAGCAATTGTTTTCCATTTGCTTCATTTCAAAAAACAAACAAGTTTGTCTTGCAGAGTATCTTTGAGTGTTTGAGCTCTAAGTTCTTCTCTAACCTTCTCAGCATTGCTACAAATTGCCATATATCTTTGTCCTCCTCTTGGCTTCATCAATGAAATCAGAATCTTTCAGCAATTATTAATAGCTTAGGAGAGGAATCGCTTTTGAAAATCTAGGTCAGTTCCTCATAGGTTTTTCTGCAAGGCTTTTCAGGATGGACAACACTCTGTTGCAATGCAAAGATTTTACATCTTACTGCACTTAGGAAAGTAAGAAATTTAAGTTTATCCGATATCTCGTTTGCAGCCAGATAAAATCCTACTGTGGCACTTTGAGGATGGAATTCATTTGAAATAAATATCTGGTAACAGTAAAAGTAAGTTAAGTTTAAGTTTATTTATTAGTACTTATTAGATTCAATAAAGATCCAACCATTCCACTAGTATTCTGCAGGGGAGGAAACCTGCTGTCCTTATCAGGCTTGGAGAGCTGAAAAGACTGTTTCTGTGCTGTAATTTTCTTTGTTCTTTGAATCTTTTACGTTCATCTAAGTGAACAGTCCTTGGTATAATGTTTCAACCAAGAGGAAACCTAAAACAATGCGGCACTTCCTAAATGCTGTACTGAAGCACATTCTAGATTTACAGTTTGGTGGTGGAGCTTGAGCCCATCATTTTCACATTCAATACATGCACTACCACTGAGCCAACTTGAGACAGGATTGTTTTCCTCCATAATTGTACCCAAATATGCACAAACCAATTATGTAGCCTCAAAGGTTGTGGACTTTTTGGATGTAAATGAGTCACCTAGATGAATACAGTATATCCAAATCTTTTCTTTGTTTAACACTTTCCATTCTATGGTGGCACAATGGTTAGCATTGCTATCTCATAGCGCCAGGGACCCAGGTTTGATTCCTGCCTTGGGTCACTACCTGTGCAGAGTCTGTACGTTCCCCCATTGTCTGCATGGGTTTCCTTTGAGTACTCTGGTTTCCTCCCACAGTCCAAGAGGCCTACTGATTAGTTGCACTGGCCATGCTAAATTTTTCCTCAGTGTACCCAAACAGATGCCAGAGTGTGGTGATCAGGGGATTTTCACAGTAACTTCACTGCAGTGCGTATGTAAGCTTCCTTGTGACACTAATAAATAAACTGTAAAAAAAAAAATCACCCAAGCTAATCACCAACCCACAAGACTGGGCATGCCTTCAACTCTTGGATGTGCCCTTCCTGAAATTTAGCTTGTGACATTTAGAAGATCTCTTCACTTGGTGCTCAAAAAGAAGTTTTGCATGTTTTTTGAGTATTTAAAAAAAACTATTATCACTGGGATCTGCTCTGCATTTCTTGTTTCTTTTAATACATTTTTCTGACACATGTATAACTCACATTAAAATTGGAACACTTCTTTGATTGCAAGTGCTTAAACATGCCCCCCTAGAGTCTCTGCTAGATGACACTGCTTTTTCAGTATAATTAGCCAAAAATTGGCTAATCCCATGCAAAATATTATAACATGATAACCCAAATCAGAAATTGAATATCCACAATCTTCCACTGGTTTAAAAACCTTACGGTGGAAGCCAGCCCTGGCTGTGACATTTTTCATGCCCCAGATCAAATGAGCCAATATTGATATGTTCCTGTTAATTGTGCCCTTCTGTGGATTCTTATAACGCAACATTTTCTCAGTGCAATCCAATCATAGGTACATTTTCAAAGCTTTTGTCTATTTATTTTTAAATTACTAATATACTGTTTATTTTACACCTATGAAACTAGAAAATGATCCTTTATAGATGTTTGAAAAAACGCCATTTTTCAATTATTTAAAATCTGGTTATTCACAGATAGTGTACAGACTGAGTAAAGCATTTATTTTCGTAAGAAACCCATTTTCAGCTTTCTTCATGTAATATCAAGGAATATTGGTAAAGCAAAATTATTTGTTTGAAGTTACATTCTAACACCATGCCCAATTGCCTTAGTTTGTAGCAAATTTTACATTCCAGGTTAAGCAAATGAATTTGTTTGGAAACTTGATTTTTGAAAGCTTGGGCGCAACTTCCATCAGAATTGCTGATTATGACAAAAGTGCATACACTATCTCCACTATGCCAGAGAAATATGATTGATGTTTAAATAAGTTGAAATAGAGTTTATACTTAAAGAAGAAAGAAACATACTGGGGAGAATTCTATTTTAAAATCTGCTCGCATTATGTTGCTTAAGCAGCACCATACGCATTTATGCTGATTCCTAGGGCAAGTAGTGCCACAGATCACTGCCAATGTCTTAGCATGGGTTTCTTTATTAGTGTCATTGAGGAATGCTACCTGGACTGTGTAGGCAGTGACTTGTGACATGATGTGACCTGGTTAATCAATATATTCTGCGTATTGCCACTAGAAGCGGGGCTACACAAACATATTTCTTCCCATGATGCGAATTTTCATTGTAATGATTGTTTTTGTTGATTCCCTCTGATTTACAACCATTTAAAAAATTCAAATGAGACTGCCAGAATATTTGACAGTAGCCTGACATTAGCAAAATAGACTCTGCATTGGGTTCATTTTCAGCTCTAACCTCTGTGTTGCAGTTACAGTGGGAACTCCTGGAGTATATTTTCATTCTCAGTTTTTTCTTGTTATAAGAATTGATTTTCAGTCTCTAAATATCATCTTCTATTTGCTTTATTTGCTCTATTTCTTTTAACAGCATAAAATTTTGTGCATTTGGTGTGAGTGCAAATGGTGACATTGGCACAGAAATCTCATAAGAATCAGAAAACAAGAACCTCGTCAGCAAGATCCCTATCCCTCTCTGGTAGCAACAAAGTTCTGGCCCAGAAAGGTCATTTCAATAAATTATAATATAATTAAAGAGCTTCCCATCATATATTCTGCCAACAATAGAAATTATAATCCCATCAATGTGACGTTACTTCAGTGAAGTTTGCAACTATCTTTGAAAAATGTGAACCAGGTGAAGGGAACCAGTCAGGGGCACACAGGTATGTATAGCTCAGGGTGTGAGAGGGATATGGTGGAACAATATCCTGGAACTGATCTCTGGGACTGCACCGCTGACACTGCCCAGCATTTCCCTTCGGTATTTGCATTCTTGGGAGCACTGCCAGATGTCAGTTCCAAAAGACTGTCAGAGGAGCCCCTTTGGGGAGCTCAATTGTAGTGTCCTGCTTACACTGAGGAGGGTGGGGTTTCCCCTTATCCGTGGGAGGGGCTGCCCTTGTGTATGTGTGTGTGTGTGGGTGGAAGAGGTTTGCCCCTATCATGTGGTGTGGGGGAAGGGTGCCCCATATCTATTGGGAGAGATATATTTTCTTTCGCGCAGATTCTGATTTTGTGCCATTCAAAAACGGCGCCCTGATTTCTGTGGTCCCACTTTTGCCCCATGTTGCCATGGACCACGCTTCCACATTTTTCCTGCATAGAGTGCAGGATTATCTGGGGGAAAAAAAACTAGTTGCATTGCCAGTTCTCTTGCCTCAGCCAGCATAAAAGTGGAATAACCCACCCACTATTCGAGCAATTACAGCCACATAGCTCCAACCATTTTCATGCTGAATCTTTGCACACAAATATTTTCCCCCATCCTCTGCAAGTGTAGACTCCTTCCTCGAATTTTATAAAAAGTGGTCGCTTTTCACTACTTTGCCCGAGTGAGCATTACCCCTGCACGCAGCCCAGACAGTGAGGTGGGAGACTATTTAGCTGGAAAGGATATTGCAGCTGAATCCGATCCTGTCCTTATCGACTCATCTATAAATATTTACTTTCATCAAAAGCCACTTTACCATGAGCTGCAACCATAGCTGATTTGTTCTCCTATCCAATCGAGGAGGTGCTGACATCAATTGTAGAGACATTACTACAGGGTCAGCTGAGATAAGTACATTGAGCATTGACTATGCTCAATGTGGGGCTCTCCTGATGTGTATGGTTTGTTTTTGATTGAATAAGCATCCTGGTCTATTAGGAAAGCTCATGCATTTTAAAATATCTTTCATGAAAGATATAAATTCAGAGGTTCGAAATGACTGACAATCAGACCAAACGACGACTTGCACTTTTATTTCCAAAGTAAAATCTCTAGAATGTAACTTTTTAATTTTTTTCACTCTACAATTGTTACAACATATAACAGATTATCTACACAAACGAATGGCTGCATGTTATGGCCGTTGCTGTTGACCTGACCATCGCTGGAGTGCCAGCAACAGTCCAGCCATTGAAACTTCTGGGAATGTCAATGAAATGAAATGTTCGTCAGGTAGTTAACCTTTTGCCACAGAGGACTTTTAAAGATAAAGAGTGGCCACTGCTGGGACTTTTTTTTTCACTCATTCGTTGGACGTGGGCATTGCTGTTCAGCATTTATTGTCCATCCTTACTCTATTCGCCCTCGAACTGAATGGCTTGCTATTTCATTTCAGAGGGCAGTTGAGAGTCAACCACTTGGAGTCACATGTAGGCCAGACCTGGTCAAGATAGCAGATGTCCTTCCTCAAAAGGACATCAATGAAACAGACGGGGTTTTCCCACAATTAACAATGATTTCATTGTCATCAATAGATTCTTAATGCCAGATATTTTTCTTGAAGTCAAATACCATTACCTGCTGGTGGGATTCGAACCTGGGTCCCCAGAACATGAGTTTCTGGATTAATAGTTCAGCAATAATACCACTAGGCCATCGCCTTCCCTGCAGGAAACTTGGAGCAATAGCAACAATGGAGGCCTCGGAAGAGAGGTGTGTGAGGGTGTGCAGTGGGAGGGGGAAGGTTAGTTTGGCAGGCAAAGGGAATGAGACCTTATCATTGGCAAGTCTTCTTTGGGGCACAGGGCTCCCAACTCATGAACTTACAGAGAAGACGCTGATGGAATAGTTTTATTTGACCACTTAAGGACTCCAATTGATCTAAGACTGATAAGATCTTTGACCTTTCCTTTCCTCGAGGTAAGTATTGAGGAGTCAGGAAGGTGACAGGCCTTCCATCTCATGCCTTCCCACCAGATTACTCAGACGTCCTGTCTCCTCCTTCCGCCACCCTCCCCTTATGAACCCCCCCCCCCCCCCCCCCCCCCCCCCCCCCCACCCCCCCCCCCCCCACACACACACACACACACACACACACACATCCACAATCACCTCATATCTCCATAATGGAAATATGCATTAAATTCTAACCAATGAATTCTAACCAATGAATTGAAAGTATTTGACTCTGGAACAGTAATAAATGACCAGTTGACCCACTGGTACCTCAACACCCAAATGTATGGTCAGCTGAGAGGCTATGTAGCTAAAGTAGAAAATGTGGGGAAACAATTCACCAGATTCTCGTGAAAAACTAAGGCTCTGCGATCTCAAAGAAGTAACAGAAAATAGAGTTTGCAAACAACATCAGATTTTAGTTTTGTTTTTAAAATTTATTGCAAGACAATCAAAGACTAGAATGTTAAAAATTATTCAATCAAAGGAAAATAATTTTAAAGTAGCCATGGATATAATAACACAAGAGTAAGAGCAAGAAATTCATAGGGCTGGTTTTGATTGGGAGGTAGAGGGAGCCATGATTCGTAACTTGTTTGTACTGCTTTCGATCAAGGTGAGCAACACCTAAACTCGGTGTCGCTGCCTTATCTCATGATGGTTTGGTGTGGTTGAATGGGCCCCATGCAATTTCCTTCTTTTTTGTGCTGCTGTTAGCCTTAGTGCTTGGCAAGGTGGATGAGTGATTCCAGGTAGCCAGGGAGATTAATTCCCAAAATGCACTCACAGGTCTGACAGCAATAAACCTTATCCCTCATGTGGGTGCTCATGCATTTTCAATAATGTTTCCTAACAACCACACTGCCTAATTCCCTGCCTCCCTTATCAAGGTGCAACATTGACAAATCCAGGAACTCACCATGGCATCGCTAAAAAGCACCCCAGAGCATTTCCAATCACTTTCCAATAGCAGAAGTTCTTAATGATTAGCTTACCTGAAATTTAGGTGCCAGGTCCCACAAGAAATACAAGTGCAGGTCCCAACTTGCAGTTTCATGCTTGTTTGCAGACAGAGTGATGAATTGTTGCCTGCATCTGTGTGGCACAAATTTTATTATCTGAGAACAAGTCAAACAGTTGTGTTGCGAGATGGCAGGTTGAAATGCATTCAGATCCTTCAGACGCACACTGAGGAGCATTCCCCCTACCTGAACTCTTTCCTGAGAGAAAACACCACACAAGCCAAATACCAAACAACCAGAAGCACATCACATCCCAGAAAAGTGATGCCAAGCCTCCACAGTGCCATCTCCATTGTGCTAAGGCAATGAATGGGTGACACAGTGGTTAACACTGCTGCCTCATGTGCCAGGGATCTGAGTTCAATTCCAGCATTAAGTAACTGTATGGAGTTTACATGTTCTCCCTGTGTCTGTGTGTTTTTTTTTGGATGCTCCAGTTTCTTCACATAGCCCAAAGATGTGTAGGCTAGGTGGATTAAACATGGCAGATGTGTGGAATGACAGGGATTGGATGAGATTCGGATGAGTGGGATAAGTCAATGTAGACTTGATGGGCTGATATTGTAGGGATTCTACGGGAATTTCTTGTTTGAAGTCTTTGGATAATTCAAGAAAACAGTTAGGTATGAGCAACGATTTCCAATAATGTAGCACAAAAAGCAATGATTGACTCATTAGCTCTGCACCAGTAATCACTTCATAGCTGAAACTGTCTGCATTAATCTAATTTCCATCCTCTGTCCTACATCAACGAATATTCTCTCTTTTTGAGTACTTTTTCAATTCCTTTTAAAATCGCGTTGCAACTCTTGTCTCAAAAGACCAAATATGGTAAAGTATTTTGTTCTGTAATTCACGTATGTACAAATTCGAGTCTCTGGCAATAATTTGAGCCCATGCCCTCTTAATTTCCAAAGAATTTCCAAAGCCTCTTGAAATGAAATCCATTACAAATTGTTCCATTTTCCCTTTTCTCAGACAGAAACTGGAAAATGTAGCTTTAGCTTAGCTTCTCATCCAAAGGAAACCATCTCTACCGAAGCAATGGCTGTTTTTTGCAGCATTAGTCCATCATTTGGCAAAAGCAAAATCTTAGAAGAAAATGCCAGGGCATGATAGTTTTTCGTTAATTCATTCATGTGACTTGGGCTTCATTGGCTAGCCAGCATTTATTGCCCGTCCCTAGGGAAGATTGTGGTGAACTGTCTTCTTGAAACATTGCGGTCCATGTGCTGTAGGTTGACCCTCAATGCCTTAGACTTTGTACCCATTGATAGAACTGAGTGGCTTGTTAGCCCTTTTCAGAGGGCAGTTGAGAGTCAACCACAATGCCATGGATCTGGAGTCACATGTAAGCCAGACCAGGTAAGGACAGCAGACTTCCTCTCTGAAAGAATATTAATGAGCTAGACAGGATTTTCTGACAATGGTTTCATGGTCATCAGTAGATTCTTAACCCTAAATATTTTTTATTGAATTAAAATTCCACCATCTGCCATGTGGGATTCGAACCCAGGTCCCCAGAACATGAGCTGAGTTTCTGGATTAATAATCCTGCAATGATACTAGTAGGCCATCATTTTCTCATAGTTGACTTTAGAGGACCTGGTAGTAAACGGGAAAGACATTTTCAGGCATCTGCAGAAGAGCACACACGTGCTGGCTTTCTCGCCATTTGGGATTCTCTTCCACTATCAGGGATATAGAGTGAAGGGAGAAATTTTCCTCCCATGATATTGGCAGTAAGCCACCTAGATACCTATGACTGGAAGTTTATTTTTCTCAAAATGGCCTGAATGTTGTTATCATGGCTGGCAGCGTTTCCATTCAGCCAGCCAATTGAGTAACGTGAGGCATCATGGCTGTCCAATCCCGGGCATGAGCTGGGAATGCAAGTGGTGACAAAAACAGAAAATGCTGGAAAATCTCAGCACATCTGACAGCGTCTGTGAAGAGAGAATAAAGATTTCGAGTCTGGACGACCTTTTGTCAGAGCCTGAGTAAGACTGGTGTGAGCTGGTGTCATGGTAGGCACTGGCATCACATTTAAAGGGCAGTCAGCCATTTATTGCTGCCTGAACAAAGGACTTATTATTGATAGCAGATTTAAATCACCCTGTTACTGCTGCTGCTTCCTGACTTCAGCCTTAGCTATCCGAGGAGATGCCCAGTGTGGCCCCTATAGTTCAGTGATGCCACTCTGAAGGCTGTCATCCAGGCTGTAAAGTCAACACAGCAAGTCCTCTTCCCAAAAGATGGGAGGAGGAGACCGGCACACCTGACTCAGCAGGTCTGGATGGAGATTGAAGAAGAAGTGAGCAGCCACCACTACCACTGTAACACCTCCTTCATCCCAGACTATGGATACAAATGCAAAAAGTGCATTAATTATTCATTTTGTCTACCAAGGTGGCTATTTCATTTCTCTTTCATATGTGGCAATGAGAGAGGGCTCACTTAGTCTGGGGAGTGAGCAGACAACTGTAAATCCAACCAGATGCATGGTATTATCTCATTAAGAGATGTCCATTAGTTACTGCTGCCTCCTCAAAATCCCTTGGGAATGGCTGTATATAGGAGGCATTCATCTGTCCCCACTATGGGCAACTGGGCCTCCAAAAGAATAGTCGTTATGTTTGCCTCTGTGAAAAAAACTAACAGTCATCTTTCTTGTGTTTGCAGGAGAAGACAGAACCAACAACAGGGATATTGGAGAAGTGTCTTACCTCCGAATCTTCATCCTTATGGAGGATAAGCCTTGTAGTTGGTGGGGCAAGAGAGTACCCTTGCAATAGCTGATGATGAGAGTGTGAGAAACCAAGTCTGTGTTCACTCGATTATATATAGCACACAGCATGTGTAACTGCTTGTGCAATCAACATTGGGTGGCATGGTTGGCACAGTGGTTAGTACTACTGTCTCTCAGTGCCAGTGACCTGGTTTTGATTCCAGCCGTGAGTGACTTTCTGTGTGGAGTTTGCATGTTCTACAAGTGTCTGTGTGGGTTTCCTCTGGGTGTGCAGGTTGAAGATGTGTGGGTAAGGTTGATTGGCCATGCTAAAATCGCCCCTTGCTGTTCTGAGATGCGTAGGTTAGAGGGATTAGCAGGTAAATGTGTAGGGACAAAGGGTGAGGGCCTGGCTGGGATTGTGGTCGGTGCAGACGCTTTGGGCCAAATGGCTTCTTTTTGCACTGTAGAGGTTCTATGATAAAATAGTGTGTGCCTGTCTGTGTGGAGTTTGCATGTTTTCCCCGTGTCAGCATGGGTTTCCTCAGGTGCTCCGGTTTTCTCCCATAGATTAGAGACATGCGGGGTTAAGTGGATTGGCTGATAATCCACCTTCTCATTCTTTCTTCAAAAATGAACAATCTCACATCTTCTCACATTGAATTCCACATGCCAATTTTCTACCCACCCACTTAATCTGCCCATATCTTTCAGTAAACTATTTATATTCTCCTTACAACCTACCTTCCCTCCCACCTTTGTATCATCCGCAAATCTGTTCTTGCCTTCAAATCATGAACATATATTGCGAAAAGCTGCACTCAGCACTGATTCCTGTGGCACTCCACAGGCCAGTGTCCCCCAACTTAAGAAAGACCCCTTTATCACTACTCACTGCTTTCTGTTTGTTAACCAATCTTCTATCCATGCCAGAATATTACCTCCAACACTGTAAGTTTCTCCCTTGCATTTGATAATGTGCCTTTTATGTGGCACATTATCAAATACCTTTTGAAAATCATGATTAGATTCAGGATAGCAAACTCATGAGCTTGTCATCTGAGAAGCTAACAGACAGAGATCTGTTGGAGGCCAGGCTGATGCTGAAGTCAAAGAACTGATGTTATTTCTTCGGACATGCAGCTGTAGCTACAGCGAGAAGTGAAGGAACATCTGGTAGATGATGCAGGCGTCCATCCAGCCCATGACCATAGCCATGTTTCCTGCGTATGCCGCATTGCTTTCTCCATGGAGAGAATGGCAGTCTTTTTGGAGAGCAAGATTGAGTAGATTACTCAGGGGAATCCAGAGATTTACACAGACCTACATACTGCTGCATTGCCTGTAGGCTGTAGGCAAGGCAAGAAGGCCGAGGTGCCCACATTCTTTTTTATTGTGCATTTTCAGAATGTGACATTGCTGGCCAGGCCAGCATTCATTAAGCATCTCTAAATGATCTCCAGTAGTGATGGTAATGAGCTCTTTTTTGACCCGCTGCAGTGTATGTGATGTTGGTACGCCCACAATTGTATTAAGGAAAGAGTTCCAGGATTTTGACTCAGTGACAGCGAATGCATGGCAATGTACTTCCAAGTCACCATGATGAGTGACTTGGAGCGGAACCTCCACATAGTGGTATTTCTACTGCTGCCCGCAGGTTCAATTCCTGGCTTGAGTAATTGGATTTTGCATGTTCTCTCCGCATCTGCGTGGGTTTCCTCCAGGAGCTCTGGTTTCCTTCCACATTCTGAAAAACGTGCTGGTTAGGTACATTGAATAGAACAGGTGCCAGACTGTGGCTATTCGAGGAATTTCATAGTAACTTCATTGCAGTGTTAATGTAAGCCTTACTTGTGACTAGTAAATAAATTTTAAAAAACTTTATATTTCTAAATGGTAGAGGTTGTGGCTTCTGTAAGGTGCTGCCTGGGGAGCCTTGGTGAGTTCCTGCAGTGCATTTGTAAATTCTGACATGCCTGCCACTGTACATCAGTGGTGGAGGGAGTAGATGTTTGTGGATGGGATGCAAATAAAGTAGGCTGTTTTGTCATGGATAGTGTCAAACTTTGTGAATGCTATTGGACTGCACTGACTAGGCATTCTCTACCCAATCCTTGCCCTTCTCAGGTCAGCAGCAAGGTATAAGTTTTCCATACAAAGGACAAGGAGCAATTGTCTTCTGCATCTGGGGCCTTCTTATGCTGATAGTGGTTCCTCCACCCCTCTTCCACTGGCACCATCAAGAAACAATGGCAGAGGGCCGACTGAGTCATCCCAAGCCACAGGAGCATGATTAGCAATCTGCCTGCACCTCAACTGCAAGTGCAGGCTTTGCACCTCCTAAGAGTATTCAAATTAAAAGAGAAAGTAACTGCAACCATGCAGTTCATCAGTGGTCACAATATGTAGGTGTAAAGTCTCATTGCTGTTGTAGCAGATCAATAAATCTTTTATTCACTGTTGATCCTTCTGACATTGTTCTAGACTTTTGCTTGAGAAAGTAGACCAAGATGCATCCATTCAGCTCCTCAAGGTTATTCATAACATTAAAAAAAGGACAAAAGTATTGCAATATTGTCCTGTATGAATGGGTGGCCCTTGCCATGCTTCACTAAGATTATGGGCAATGTGGATGCCAGGTTTGCAGACATTGTGACACCGCTGGTTGCTGCTTTAAACAATCTCACCAATCTCACACCAGGACTGATAAAGTAAATGTAAGTCTTGCTTATTGAAGATATATTCAAGGGTGGTTCAGCAGACAGATCTGATTTAAAGATTCAGCCACAATCAATCACAAGTACATTACTTACAGTTTCTCCAGATAAACAGCACACAGCCAGTTGCTGATCACCTACTGGACGGCACAGTGGCACAGTGGTCAGCATTGCTGCTTCACAGCTCCAGGAACCTGGGTTCGATTCCCAGCTTGGCTCTTTGTCTGTGTGGAGTTTGCACATTCTCCTCGTGTCTGTGTGGGTTTCCTCCAGATGCTCTGGTTTCCTCCCACAATCCAAAGATGTGCAGATTAGGTTGATTGGCCATGTTAAAAATTGCCCCTTAGAGTCGTGAGATGCGTAGAATAAAGCGAATAGTGGTAAATAAATAGGGATATGAGGATAGGGCCTGAGTGGGATTGTGGTCAACACAGATTTGATGGGCCGAATGGTCTCCTTCAGCACTGTAGGGTTTCTATGATTTCTACTGCTCTACATCCTGGCTACTTACTTATTTGCATATTGCCTGAAGGTGATCTTCCCCAGAATAGCATTACATACATCGAGTAAAATTAAATGTACAGTAGGGTGATTATAAAAACTGTGGTGACACAAAATAGATTCCTGTTTTCAGCGATTAAGGGTCCATGTTAACATATAGCTGGCTTACTAATTGTGCCACATTTCCTAATAATCTGACCTTCCAGAGATCTAGGGTTAACTTAATTTGTAAGTGTGTTAGCATCCTGTGTATTGTCTGATTTTGGATGAATTTCAGATGCCATTGGAATGTTGGATGCTCTACAGTTGTAAAAATTAGCTGGCTTCTATTTGTCCTTAACTCACTCCATTTGCTGTTTTGACCTCTTAGGATCTAGGCTCATTGCACAATTTGGATCCTTCGATGAATGAGCAGGTTCCCTGTGTAGGAAGCATGATCTGTACCTTGTGCCTGACCCACAGTCTAGACAGTTCATTGAGCATGTGCTGTTTTCATTCTCCCTTGTTTTTTGAGGCAGTTTCTCCTGAGAGCTGTAATAGATGATGGTTTACAAACTTTGTCCTAAACTGTTTCCCAAATATGCAGAAATGTTGTTTCCCTGCATATCAGGGAACAATTTGCTCAGTGAGACCTCATTGGATCTGGGCTAGTGTGGCAAGGTTTTCATATTGTTCATGTATCATTTAACTCCCATACATAATAGTCCATTTTCTGATATGATCTCTTCAGGTACGCTGATCAAATTGGATATTACACTCATCGGGCGGAATTTTCCCATCCCACCCCACCCTCAGAGCCCAGTCCTACAATTCCTCCTATTTACCCTACTAATCCCCCTGACACTAGGGTCAATTTAGCATGGCCAATTAACTTAACCTGAACATCTTTGGACTGTGGGAGGAAACCAGCCACACCCAGAGGAAACCCATAAGACACAGGGAGAATGTGCAAACTCCACACAGAGAGTGACTTGAGGGTGGAATTGAACCCAGGTCCTTGGTGTTGTGAGGCAGCAGTGCTAACCACTCTATCGACCTAGCTGTATCTAATGGTTGTAGATATTGTTGTCCAGCTAAAATGGCTTTATACTTTCTGTCATCTTTTCATAGTGAGTCAATATTGTGATCTTTCTGTTTCTCCAAAAAATCTTTTTGGAAGGCATTGATTGGTGCTGAGGTTCTAACTAGTTCCATCTGTTCTTATTATTCTTTCATAGGATCTGAGCGTCCCTGGCAAGGTGCTAATTGCCTCTTGAATTGAGTATCGTATTGCTATGGAACCACTTGTAGGCCAGACTGGGTAAGGGTAGCTGATTTTCTTCCCAAAAGGACTTTAGTGAACAAGATGGGTATTTACAACGATCAATGATAGTTTCATGGTCACCATTACTGAGACCAGCTTTTAATTTCAGATTTTATTAATTGAATTTAAATTCCACTAGTTGCCATGGTAGGATTTGAACCCATATCACAGAGCGTTAGTCTGGACCTCTGAATTACTGATTTAATGACATTACCATTATGGCACCATCCTCCCTGATCTGTGTCGACAGCTCACTTCTGAAATATTACAATCCTTGACCTGAATGGCACTTGCTGACGAACTCATAGAGTTGTAGTCATAGAGGTTTACCACATGGAAACAGGCCCTTTGGCCCAATTTGTCCATGCAGCCCTTTTTTTAAAAAAACCCTGAGCTAATCCCAATTGCCCTGCATTTAGCCCATATTCCTCTGTACCCATCATACCCACCCATGTAACTACCTAAATGCTTTTTAAATGATAAAATTATACTCACCTCCACTACATCTCTGGCAGCTTGATCTAGACACTCACCACCCTTTGTATGAAAAAATTGCTCCTCTGATCACTTTTGTATCTGTCCCCTCTTATTCTAAATTTATGTCCTCTAGTTTTAGACTCTCATCCTTTTGGAAAAGGTATTGACTATCTACTTTGTCTATATCCCTCATTATTTTATCAACCTCTATAAGGTCACCCCTCAGCCTCCTACACCCCAAAGACAAAAGTTCCAGTCTATTCAGCCTCTCCTTATAACTCAATCCATCAAGTCCTGGTAGTATTCTAGTAAATCTTTTCTGCAGTTTTTCTAGTTTAATAATATCCTTTCTGTAATAGAGTGATAAGAATTGCGCACAGTATTCCAAGTATGGCCTTACCAATATCTTGTACAAGACATCCCAAATTCTGTATGTTCTGACCATTGAAACCAAGCATGCCAAGTGTCTTCTTCACCACTTTGTCCACCTGTGCCTCTACTTTCAAAGAGCTATGAACATGTATCCCTAGATCTCTTTATTCCATAACTCTCCCCAATGTCCTACCATTAATTGAGTAAGTTCTGTCCCAGTTCAATCTACCAAAATGCATTACCTCGCATTTGTCTGAATTAAACTCCATTTGCCATTCATCAGCCCATTGGCCCAATTGAACAAGATCCTATTGCAATTGGAGATAACCTGTCTCACTGTCCACCATGCCACCAATCTTGCTGTCATCTGCAAACTTACTAACCATGCCCCTATATTCTTATCCAAATGATTGATCAATTAGTTTTTGTTGCGCTCTACGTGGACCATCAACCCCAAATGCTGCATCCTGAAGTTCACTTTTACACCAACATGACTCTCCAGCACGTTCCATAGCTTCACAGGGTGCTTCTGATTCCCCCTCAGACAGGTCTGAGTGTTGACTCAATGCAACTCCTCATTTCCAATGGCTAGATTTATGTTCACCATTTGATTATATGGATCTGTAATAGATTTAAGAAGTACGGTTACATCCTTTGTTTGAAAAGCCTAAATTCAGATAGAACACCTATGGCTTAACAATTTATGATGGGGAATTTTCTCATCATCTTCCCTATATATTGGGGATTTGCAACCTCTCTATATCACCAATGCAGCTTGATGGTGTTTTCTTTCATTTACTTCCTCTTTTTTTTGTGACTGCCATTCAGGGTTTCTTCCTGTTTCACACACTTTTATCTTTTGTGCACGAACGGCAAACATTCCTGGAGAAACGTGAAGAAAGAACATTGCAATATTGCTGAGGCTTTTACTGTCCACTTCAAAACTGACTGCACAGCACAACTCTGAGCTGACTTGCCTCTCCGATTGACCACCAATCCAGCTGTCCCATTCATCGTGTCCTCAGTGTTCTGCAGGGCAGAGTGTGCAGAGGGACACTTTCTCCCGGGTTTCAATGGGCATACAGAGATGAATTTTCCCATACCACCCGCCACAGGAACTGTAGAGGGCAAGGGATGAAACATGGAAAAATCTATTGAGCTCGGGTGGGATTTTTCAGGTTTCAGGGCAAGCACAACTGGATAATCCCACCCACAGCCTTTGTATCATATCAAATCTTGTCTTTGGCTTGTCCTGTGCTCTTCAAATTCACAGCACTGCAATTATGCTGTGTTTCCATGTCTGCTTTATACAAACTCATCAATCTCACATGAGGACTGGCAAACTTTATCTAAATTCGATTTATATGAAGATACGCAGTACAAACAGACCCACATTATAGTTCCAGCAACTATTACTCACACAGACAGCACAGCTGCAATTCCTGTACATACACCATATTACCAGCTGCTAGTCACATGCTACTCTACATCCTGACCATTTGCTCATTTGTATATTTCACACTACTGCCCAACAAATATTCTCCTTTCTTTGGCCTCTTTCTGAAAACGTGTGATTTATTCTTCTGCTTGGGTTATAAATGTCAAACAACTTTATCACGCTCAAAGTGTCCTATCTTTTCCGTCTTGATAGTATTATCTTGAGGATGATGTGGAGGTGCTGGTGTTGGACTGGGGTGGGCACAGCAAGAAGTCTAACAATATCAGGTTAAAGCCCAATAAATTTATTTGGAATCAGAAACTTTCAGAGCACTGCTCTCCGGAGCTGTGATTTTGAAGAGTGGCTGCTTGCTGTTGAGACTATTGAAGTTTGAAATTTTTCTTTAATCAATAGGTTTAGGTCGCGGGGGTTTTTCGTTTATTTTGGCGCTCCGTAGTGGGAGATAGGCGCAGGGACTGCTGGGAAGGAAGCGCGGGACTATATAAAGAAGGCCAAGGTAGACAGCGGGCAGCGGAGTGAGGCGGGGAGCAGAGTGAGAGCTGTAAGGGCTTAAGCTCACTGGGCTTGGGCAAGCGCAGGCTTGGACTTGGTA